>OU830596.1:67629154-72629154 GCA_917563855.2 Limnephilus lunatus
TCCAACCCCTCATACATTTTCATTTCCAGAACACCTCTCCTTCTTTTCCATAAAAAAAACCCTCCACACAGCATCCCCAAAGATGAAACAAGCCCCGAGGGAAGTTGTTTTCTTCAAGGACTCCTGTGTGGAGCTAATGTAAAAAACTCTACAGTTATTTTAAGCATCGTGTTTTTGAGCGACGAAAGCTTTGTTATATTCCATCAGGAGTAGATATTTCATAACGTATTTACATTTATGCATACTGTGTGTAGATATATTGATATATATCTATGTATACTATGTACTGCGTGTATGCACATTTGACTAATTTTCACTTGCCTTTTTCATTATCATTTATCACTATGCCTTTTTGTCAAATTGAAATTTAATTTCTTCTTAATATTCTACATTTATACTTGAAATACATAATTTAACTGTCATTTTCAGAATAGTATGTAATCAAAACCCTAGCTAACAACCACTCCGTAAATTGCCATCTCAACACAGGCGTTTCACACCTAGTGAGATGGGCAATACGTTATTACTGTAATCAAATGTAATATTAAAATAATCAAAAATCTTATCTAATCTACAAAAGAAGCTATTCACCATCACAATTAATATGCAAGCATTATACCAACATAATTGCAGAAAAAATTGCATTTTTAAGTTATATTCGTAACTCTAATGAGTATAGTGAGGTTTACTCTTCCTCTGATTATAAATTATTTTATTCAATTACTCCTAGTTGATTTATTAGCGATTACTTCGCCAGATAATATCTTCTTGACGCGTCGTCCCATGTTCCATCATCATAATACATCAGCCCGAATCACCTGCTCTCCAGTCCCCAATACATTAAATCTTCTTATCCATTTCTACGATTTCAAGTATTTGTTTTAGGACTTAGTTATTTATCGCTTACCAAGAATCACACCGTTAGATTTCATCGGCGATAAGAACATTCTCGGCACAATGTATCCAGCCTCTCTCCTCTCAATAACATTGACTTCCTCCCTTATCTTGCAGAGTTACGTACTAGCAACATAATAATATACAAATTCAATCCAGATTAATATCCGTGGCGTGACATATCATGATTATGCAGTGACAATTTAATTATTTTACGGAGATCTATAGGAGATTCATTGCGCACTGCACAGGATTGTGCATGGCTCTGTGTCATTCTCTGACATAGCATCGAAACTGGTCTCCAAGATTTTATTGGGTTTTTTGTTTATGTAATATATATTTGTGTATTGAGTTGCATGATACAAGTAAGTACGAGTAGGACAGGGTGCGACAGCATAAATTCCTTTTTTAAAAATGCGCGCCATTAAGTCGGTTGATGTCGTAGCGCAGCGCTAGTGATCTCGTTCGAGAGGCGGAACTATAAAGTTTTGTCCCGACTAAATTTAGTCGCCATCATGCTTTGGAACAGCGAGAAGCGTGCGTTTTGTATAAGGTACTTTCTTGTCCGGAATTTATGATTTAAAAAAATCAAACCGTAAAAAACAAAGTTTTTTTTCTACAATAGATACCTACATATATTTTCAAATGTCTTTAAAGCTTCAAGAAAAAATGAGTGCTGTTCGCACGCGGTTGAAGAGAAACCTTCAGAAAACTAAACTTCGAGATAATTAGACGAATTCAGAGTATCAGGAGTAGGAAAATTGTAGAGTTTATTTATTATAATATTGTTACCAAGTTTAAAAATTATTTAACAATTTTATTCTACGAAGCACCGCATAAAGATGATGCCGATAGGCTGCGAAGTACCGCACAAAGAGGACACCGGTTATTCTATCTCATTATCTCACAGGCTAAATCCTATAGATGTATGTGTTTCTCTCTTTTTAGTGTCGCTCGTTTCCGTTTCATTGGATTTCAAATCACAACGGTGTTAAAGAAGTTTTCACTTCAAACGTCTTTTTTGTTTGGCTGAGGATTGAACCTTCCTACACAGTGATCGAAATCAACCACGCTATGAACCGGGCCAAAATCCGAAATTATTAGACCGACATTAATTTAGTATATAAGTGTTGTAATGTTTTCGAATTTCAAAGAAATGCGTATGTATATTATGTTCTTGTGCGTATGCGGGATTGCCACGTTGATAAAATGTATTGTCATCGTCAACATGTCTATCTGCCGAGTTTCAGCTCGATCAAGCAAATCACATTTTTTCCATAATTTTATTCTAGGGGATCATGCAAGACAGTGCTACAACTAATCGTGATTTGGAGATGTAGGGGATTTAAAAGATTAAAATAACTGAAAAAAATCTTTCCTCTGGAAAAATTTTGACTTGTGTATTTCACAATAAACGTAGAAATATTATTTTGCTTTTGGAAAGGTCACATATGAACTAAACTCGTTTTTATGTGCTGGTGGTAAGTGACAAAAGCGAAGGGAGTGTAAAATAAGTTATAAGGTATAACTCATACAAAGACACGGAAAAGAACCGAAGGCGAAATTTTTCCAAGGAATCTCCAATTGGGGTAGATAAGTGGTATGTGTGAAGAAAATGGATTATTTTTTTGTGAATATGTACAAACAATCTGAAAAAACGCCACAGGCGATAAATTATCTACGTCGAAGTACAAACCAATTAACGCTTTCGATTTTTATTTTTCGGAGAGTCAATATCCCAACAATATTTAGACGAAAATAAATCGAAATATATTAATACCGAAACCTTCAAAACCAAAGATATTTTTGTATTTGAATATCTTTGTTCAAAACATATCAGTTTAACCAACGGCTGCTAGCTGGCTAATGGACACAAATTGGTCGGATTAACACATTGACGTCGGGAGTTCAAACTATTGCTAGAAAAGTCCTTCATCATTACACAAGCATCATTTTCCGCTTTCATAAAAATTTAAATTTTTGGGAAAATTAAAAGGGAGTGTAAAATAAGTTATAAGGTATAACTCATACAAAGACACGGAAAAGAACCGAAGGCGAAATTTTTCCAAGGAATCTCCAATTGGGGTAGATAAGTGGTATGTGTGAAGAAAATGGATTATTTTTTTGTGAATATGTACAAACAATCTGAAAAAACGCCACAGGCGATAAATTATCTACGTCGAAGTACAAACCAATTAACGCTTTCGATTTTTATTTTTCGGAGAGTCAATATCCCAACAATATTTAGACGAAAATAAATCGAAATATATTAATACCGAAACCTTCAAAACCAAAGATATTTTTGTATTTGAATATCTTTGTTCAAAACATATCAGTTTAACCAACGGCTGCTAGCTGGCTAATGGACACAAATTGGTCGGATTAACACATTGACGTCGGGAGTTCAAACTATTGCTAGAAAAGTCCTTCATCATTACACAAGCATCATTTTCCGCTTTCATAAAAATTTAAATTTTTTTCGAGTCCTGTGTCCTCAACGTGTGACATTTAGGCCCTATGGAAAATTTGAAATATTGTTTTCCAAGTCCTTTGTCCACGCTGTGCATCATTTTAACAGTATCCCCAAAGATGACACATTATGCCTTAAGGAACTTATATCCTATCTGGGCGTCCTATGTGGAATTAATGTTAAAAATAAAATAAAAATTGGTCCCTGGCTGGGGTCGTCCACCCCGAGGTTGGGGCCCTAGGCCGGAGCCTCTCGGACCTAGGTAGTAGTCCGGTCCTGAGTCACTCCTGACCGAGATGAGAGACAAAGTTAACAAGTTATTGATTTTTTTTTCTTTCAAACAATAATATGTATAATATGGTATATTTTTATATCTTTCATAACTCATAATTAAATAATTTAAAGTAAAAAAAAAAATTAAATAGGTACCCACTTTATTCCTATAGCACACAACTTTACAAGAATATAAGGAATATATTTTTAATAAATCCGCAGCATTCAGAAACACAACAAATCTCAGGATAAAAATACATGTTAAAGATTTCGATATGTAAATAAGTTTGAGTCAACAGAACCAACATAAATCTAATAAATTACTAGAAAAGATAAGATTCGTTAGTAACGGCTTTAAAGAAATCTAACATACAACTGAAAAAAGTATAATGCAAAACTTAAATTAAACAAAAAAAAATTATTTTAATTTTTTTAACTTCATGAGTAAAATATTAAATTATAATATTTAATTAAATTAAGACAATATTAGCGTAACTCGATCGAAAATCTGGAGACAGAATTCGAGACCCAGTGGAGCCAATATCTTTTTCTGATTTTTCTGTCTCCAGATTTTCGATTGAGTTTCGCTAATATTGTCTTCATTTAATTAAATTAAATAAAATTTTTGTGCGGGTCAATATACTTGCTAAGCTGCGCGTAAATACGACCCCGAGGAAACCACTGCATACTTGAATTGATTTATTGGTCGAGAAATCTGTCTAAAAGCCCATCAGAGCGTTTAAAACTAATAAAATATATTTTTTTTTAAATACCTTAATAATAAAACTATGTAATTAATAAATTTCCTCTGATTTCACCTGCCTGCGATTCGTTAAATTATTATGGTTACTTTAAAATTCTTTGCTGAACGGTTCCGTACCGGATGCTCTGAACACCTGGTGGCCTGGTGCCTAGTAGCAATGGCTCGTGTAATTATAATGATGGTACAATCTTCATTAAGTTGGGCGCCGCCCCCTGAGTCTCGACCAATGCGGGCTCGGGCTCCGTCAGGCACTCCGGTCTCCTGGGGAGGGTCCTCCGTCACCTCTTAAACACCCAAGGGTGGTTTGAGTAGGTTAGGATTGTTTGCAACAAATAATGTTTAAACATAATGTCCGTATTACTGTTTAAAGCACCTTGCGTTTTACACTTTGATGGATTTATGCTAGTCTTCATTTTAGTTGTCTATAGCGCGTTTAGAGGAATTTAAAGAAAGGTGTAAATATACATAAAATATTCATAAAACGTGCCAGAGAGCATTTCTTCCTCTTCCAGATTAATTAATTTCTCGCAGTCACTGCACACAGGGACTTATACAGGTGATGTACCACGTCGTGTAAAATCGGGATCAGACCGCTAACAATAATAGTAACTGTAGATGGCGATGAGGTTTAAATTCCCGTATTACCAGCCGCCTGTTTCGATTTATTCACGAAAAACGTCACCAAACGGCTTGTTTTATTTTATTTTGAGAAGCCGAGGAACAAATATTTATAAATATATTTTTAAAGAATTCAATTTTAGACATATCTCTCTACATATTATAAATAAAGTCTTCCGCCGCGTCTGCCTGTCGTCTGTTCGCGATAATTTCAAAAACTACTGAATGGATTTTCGCCAATAGTGATTCGCCGATTCGCCAATTTTCGGTGATTCATGAGGAAGGTTTAGGTATAGATATAATTTGTCAAAGTTTTTTATAAATTTAAATTTTTTTCAAACTTTCATTTTTGTATAGATATTATAAGAACAATCAATCAAATGTTTTACCTGACATAGGTATAATACCTACCTATTTAAAATAATATAATTTTCAAATAGATTCAAAGCATTCGATTTTCATTAGTATCATAAGTAAGTACTTCGATTAAATTCATTAATTTAAAAAGTTTATTCGAATTTTGAATTTTGATTGAACATTGTGGTTGTAATAATCCAGAAACATGCGCGAGGGTGGAAAAAGGGTATTTTGAAAGTTTGAAACATTTCCTGTGCTATAGCAACGCATTGCGGACATACATAAAAAACATGATTAAAACAGACATTCTCCTTTAACTAGATAAAGGAGAATATATATATATAGATATATATATAGATAAAGGAGAATGTCTGTATGTGGTGGACGAGCGGGCTGGCAAGCGGGCGGTGTGGATTTGATTTGTATGCAAATTAACAGTTGGTGGTGTGAGTTCATTTATCAAAGGTCGGGTAACAGTCCAGTAGATGGCGTTGTGTTTCATTAGCCACAACAACGCGTGGTTGGATGAGCTAGTATACAACAATACCATAACCGAAAAGGGGTTTGTAATTAGGGGATTTTGAACTTTAAAGCCTTTTTCATAGGTCTGAGATTTTAGGTTTGCCTAGGCTTATGAAAAGACTAATAGAAAAAATCGATTATGCCAAAGGCAAATATGTGTTGCACTTGCAGTATTTAATTTAAGCATCGAAACTATTCCTAAGCGATCTAATCGCGCGATTTTGGTTTGTCTAGTAGTGCATCACCTTCCTATAAAAAGTAACATTGAGTTAAGGTCATATACATTTTTATTTTATTTAAAGGTTAGCTAAGGGCCAGTTGTTTCGGAAAAAATCACGTCTGACGGACCGTCAAAATCGTCAATCAACGAAATTTGGGTTGTTTCACCGTCCGTCAAATGAAATTTCAGGCCAAATCTGAAGGATTCGTCAGATTTTGTAACCAGCCAAAATCCGCGGGTTACATCTGAAATGATGGGCGGCACATGCGCAGAAGTGCGAAAAAAATCTGACAGCTCGCGGGCAGGTATGATTTCGTATGCTTTACTCTACACTACCGAAAGTAGTGATTATGGCTCGACTTTTTGCATATTATTATTATAACGCAAATAAAACACAACGATCGAAACTTCAGGATGGAAAAATAGCCAATGGCTTTGTGGGAAGAAGTTTAGATATCTTTTCAACGTATAATATTGTCGAAAATCGTTGGTTTTAGAGATTGAAAATGACGTCAACACTGGTGAAAACATTGAAAAAAATACAAACTTATTTCTCGTGTAAACCGATGATGTTACAATCTATTGCCATGTTATTAGTGTTATATTTATATTGTGTTAATTTATAAGTCTACAATAATTTATAATAAAATAAATCTTTTTCTTGTGATTGACATTTTTCTTGTGAGAACAGAGATTTTGTCAGGTGTGTACGTGATGACAACTGAAGGTTCTGATTTCGGTCAACTTCCGATTTCATACAAGATATAAAAGAAGTTGAGTTT
Source organism: Limnephilus lunatus (assembly GCA_917563855.2). Lineage (NCBI taxonomy): Eukaryota > Metazoa > Arthropoda > Insecta > Trichoptera > Limnephilidae > Limnephilus > Limnephilus lunatus. The sequence continues at coordinate 67,636,054 of OU830596.1, forward strand.
GTTAGTGGATTGCAATTATAAATAATTATGTACTTCATGATTTTTGGCTAAGTACCTATATTAAAAACAGTGCTTCGAGTCACAGTAGAGAATGAAGGACTGGCGCCATCATGACATTCTATATAACTGGTTCAACCCTCACAAAGAAAATTGCATAGTTTGAGAACTGGTGTCATGACCTAGCATATTAACATAAACCTGTAACTGACATTAATAAGGCAGGTCTTTATGTGGCATTTCTTCGAATCGTCTTCCTCATATTTTGCCAGATGGATAGACAGATAGTAAAATCCTGCCCTTTATAAAGTATATATAGTCTTATCTTACCTCTTTCTGTACTATAAATCGAGTGCTGTAAAAGCCTGCACACTGCACTGCAAACCGTTGACTCACTTTAGCCAGCTATACTTTACTGCCGAGGGTGTTACACTGTTACAGCACTAGGTTTATGTGGATTCCTTACCGACCCTTGGGATGATGGGCTTAAATCTCAGCACTTTATAAAACATCTGCCACCTGGAGAGACACATACGCACAATAGGTACAAGAGAGGATATAATAAAAAGCCGTTTGATTTTCAAAATAATATATTTATTTAAAATAATCAACATTTCAATCACTTTTATTTAATTTTTCATAAAAACAACTCTCTTTTTATAACTTTTGAAGGTTATAGGTTATTTTAGTGTTATCTTCTTCTTCAATGATATAATCTTCTATTTATTTATAACGATTTATTCTTTAATGTTTTACAAAGCTAGTAAATTACTTTGTTTATAATATAAATAGTATTGGAAATGTTAATTAATGTTAAACGTCACATACGTTATAATCTACGCATTCACAGATGGCGCCAATCAAATTATTTTAAGTTTTTAATGCTTTTTGCGCTTTAAAATATTAAGGTAAATTAATTGTTCGCGATCATAAATATTTAATTAGAATATAAATAAATAGTTTTGTCCATAAACAAACCCAAATCTTTCAAGGCTGAAAAATTCAATTTTGTATCGGTGTCTCAATCCAATATTGTATTTTTCAGCCTTTCTTCAAAGATTTAGGTTTGTTTATGGACAAAACTATTTATTTATATTCTAATTAAATATGTACGATTGCTAACAATTAATTTACCTTAATATTTTAAAGCGTACCATACAAAAAGCATTAAAAACATAAAATAATTTGATTGGCGCCATCTGTATAATCTACGCATTCACAGATGGCGCCAATCAAATTATTTTAGGTTTTAATACTTTTTGCACATTAAGCTTTAAAATATTAAGATAAATTAATTGTTTGCGCCTGTACATATTTAATACGAATAAATAGTTGTGTCCATAAACAAACCCAAATCTTCTAAGGCTGAAAAATTCCATTTTGTATCGGTGACTCAATCCAATATTGTATTTTTCAGCCTTTCTTGAAAGATTTGGGTTTGTTTATGGACAAAAGTATTTATTTATATTCTAATTATATATGTACGGGCGCGAACAATTAATTTACCTTAATATTTTAAAGCGTAACATTAATGCAAGAAACATTAAAAACCTAAAATAATTTGATTGGCATCATCTGTGAATGCGTAGATTATAATGTATGTGACGTTAAACCTTAAAATGTGTTAGATCATTATTAAATGCGAATGAGCTGACAGCAACTGCAACAGCATTCTTCCATCTAATTATTACATTATATATGTCTTCGACCAGGTTAAACTTGGTTGCTGATGCCTTAAATAAATAAATAAATTACCAATGTGTATAATATATTTCATTTTATTTACGCCCTTGGGGCTTTTTTTAAAGAGAGGAACAAAATAATATAACTAGCTAAAATAAAAGAGAAATAAATATAGGTACCAACAGTAAATAGCGAAAAATCAACAGAAAAGTCGGGTACATATTTTAATATATTACATATGGTAAATATTTACTGTTCCATTAGTAAAACAATACGTTAGAAATTTATAATTAAATTTTTATTATGGAATAAATGAAAACTTCAATGGCAGTGAATTTATTTCTATGCCATGTAGGCTTTGGACTGGGGAAATAATAAAATAGTTTGTTTTTGACGAATTAACCAACTCTGCAGCGTTAACTAATTTGCATAAAAATTCAAATTGTTACATATATATTTATAGAGTGAGTAAAGTCTTTATATATAAAAAAGTCAAATGACAGCAATTACTCCCTCGAAGGAGAAAGTATTTTACAACAAAAAATTCTTTATACATATAATGAACGTAATATACTCTAGACGCTAGACTATTTTGAATGGACTAGTTGATTTAGTGCGAATGATCCATCGACCTTGTTAACATTAATTAACAAGTATTTAAAAGAAAAAAATATATACGCCACACAAGTAACAGGTCATGTAGCATTTAAAATATGCATAGCAGAAAAACCAATTATAACATATACAATCTGCATATTTATTAGTTTACAGATTACAAAAAGAAAGAAATGAAAATTGTGGCCTTACTGGAGTTTACCGTTGTGCGTGCACATTGTATATTGTAGTTAGCACATGATGTAACATTTAAAAATGTTTTAGGATAGGTAATAATATCAATTTTAAGCAAGAAAATACTTTATAAGAATTGTGCACATGAAAAAGAGAGAAAAATTAATTTTTCGAAGAAAACTTCTCCGGAAAGGTTTTCACTTTGTGATGGCATTATTTATTTTAATAAAAAGACAAATAACTTCAATCAGGATCAAACGTATACTCAATACGTTTGATCCTGATGAAGTAAACATTGTTTACGAAACATGTTGATTGTGTACCAATAAAAGTGATGTAAACAAAGTTATTTGTCTTTTTATTAAGAGAAAAATTATTGAAAACAACGTTGGATATCGATGGATATCTATACATATACCTTTAAATTCTTTAATTTGTAGATAGATGGTGAACAGTTTGCAAGAGCATATCTCTGTTTAGTTTTAGCATGGTTTGGCCTTCAATATTGCTTCTTCCTGTCTCAACAATCTACATTTTAAAAAAAAATCGGTTGAATTGGCAAAATCATACATTCATATCATGTAAATATTATTAATAACTGCACAAATACATAAAAAATGCATTAATTAATTATACCTTAAATGGAGAACCCATATATAAGGTATCATTGTAAGTTCTTACATGTAATAGAAAAATGGCCGTCTAAACCATAATACACCTCGGTTGTGTCGCTCATAACACTTGCCTCCACCACCGTTTCCTGCAGCACTTAAGTGTCGACATCATCGTCAAAGACGCTGGGGAGACTGTCAATTGATGTGGCCATTATGCTCCGCATAAAAGTGGTCTCCTCCTTCACTGGTGCTGCTGGAGCTCCACCGCCAGTCTTTATGCGCTCTTGGATCTCTCTGCTACCGTCCTTGAAGCAAAAACTCAATTGATAAACATATTCATTCTACATGAATTGGATGATTCAACGCTACCAATTTCTAAATGTTACAGTTAATTTAACAGCAGAGTAATACCAATTAAGAAAAAGATTTCAACCTGTCTTGCCAGACGTTTCATGTATCAAATGGAGCTCGGAGCTGCTTGACAGAACGGTAGAAGGAGCCTTCGCCATTGAATTCTGCTGCAATGGTGTGTCACGTCGCCTCTCGCTGTTGGAAGCTGACTGCGTCGGTTATCTTCTTGGTAAGAATACGGCTATAACAATTCAAATCGATCACACTCAGCTGCAGAAAAATTGCTCCCTTTCTGAAAACACATTAACATTTCTAAGTATTAGATCGTAACAAAAAATCTCAGATATAAACTTAAATACGCATATGAAGCATAGGTAATTATTTGAAAACACCGTAATATTCATACATAAAACGTTAAAGTGGCAGAATACACATGTAATTCATAATAATCATAAATAAACTAATCTAATAACATAAAATTTGCCGCAATGATTCATTCCATAGCGGAATCGAACATTCCAGAAGTAATAAAATTCAACGCTTGTAGATAGTTCAAGTGTCTCATTTCACAACGATTAAAAACATTGGGTTACTGCCAATAAGAATATAAAGATGTCCTCGATTAAAAAGTTTTTTGTTCGTTTTGTCGATCGTTTATGTCAGAAAAACGAAATTCCACATACTTAATACAGTGAAACTTCACACAGGTACAAGCAAAAAAATGCTTTCCAACTACTTGTACGGTTATAAGTTATAACAATGTGTTTTACAATTTATTCATACTTATTATGGCACATAGAGATAATAGTGTGTAATACTCACAGTAAGTTGGGATCCATTGTAATATAGGTTTACAAAATTGAGATTAACAACAGATAATAACAAGCGTCGATAATGGCGGTAAAAAATTTGTTGTGAAGTTTCGTTTCGCGAAGAAATGCGCGCTTGCCGCTGACGTAAATGTGAAGTGTTGCCATCGTAAAAATAATTCGGGCCTCCGAAAAAAATAATTCTCTGGTATAATTGTCCGATTCGGCTGGGAACACTGTGTGAAATTTTCAAATCTGACGAACGTTAAATTTAAGTTGAAACAACCCAATTCTGATTTGACGAAAATCAACGGAATGACTGTGTTACATTTTTAAAATCTGAACGATTGTTCAGGTTTTCCGAAACAACTGGCCCTAAGTATTTTAAAACGTTTATTGATCGCTTATCTCAAAAAACCCGCAGCATGTTATGTTACACTGGAATTTAAAAATCTAAGATCATGTGAAGCGACAAACAATCTAAAACTCTATTCTACAAATAACCAAATTTGTCTATGACAACCGTCATTTAACAATATGGAGGCCTTCAGTGAATTTGTCATATTGACTTTGACGTCCCCAATCTGGATCCATGACCGAACAAAAAAATCTAGTTTGCTGGCACCGTAAAAAAGATACCTAATTGAATGAGTTCAAATCGCGTGGTACCTACCGGGATCGAAAAGACCAAAGAGGTAAAATGGGGAGTTGAACTATAAAAACAATTGAAATCTGTTACATCTTCATCAACATGATCGGGGTTAGAACCGTAAGAAGACAATGAGAGTTATGGCATGGAAGCGTGCCGTCTGTCGCTGAGCTATGACCAAACTAAACGGACCATCAAAGCGGCTGAGCCAATGAAAATTATGCGTTTGGTGTGTAGTGTAGGTAGGAACAAAGATGGGCGCCGTAGTATATAGAACTCCAGTCCGTTAATATACGTAGAACTCCAGTCCGATTTTTTTTTAATGAATAATGACCTTCTAACTTAAATAACTGCATATATATATATATTTTTAGAGTTAGTTTTAACAGTTAAAATAATTGCCAAAGTTTTAATTTTTCAAGATCCCCCGAAAACCACCGTATCTATGGTGGGTCGTGTGACGTCATCAATCGCGCATTCAGCCGTCCGACTAGCCGCCATTTTGAAATTTGGAGTTCGAAGGAATCTCCCTAGAAGTAACCTTACTATTTTTTATATAAAGAATATAAGATCACTTTGTTTAAACCACTATATTATAAACAATATCTACATGTTTCGATAACAATGTTATCTTCATCAGGATATGTTAATTTAAAGAAAAATAAATGACAAACAAGTATAGACAAATTAGAATAAATTAGAACCAAGACAAAATATTAATATTTTGTCTTTGTTCTAATTTTTCTATACTTGTTTGTCATTTATTTTTCTTTAAATTAACATATCCCGATAAAGATAACATTGTTATCGAAACATTTAGATAATGTTTATAATATAGTGGTTTAAGCAAAGTGATTTTTTATTCATTATATAATTAATGATGCCACAAAGTAATTTTGCGAAGTTACTATATTTTTTTACAGTAGTTTTTGAATATTTTCAACAATTGAGATAAACTAATAAGATATACCTTTATTTTTTAAACTGAATTATTTAGGCCCAAATGATGTTTCAATAAACACTAAAACTAAATCTCTATAAACACTATGTAAATAAACTAATAAGATGAAATGTTGTTAATACGATGGTCTGTTTCATACATACATTCCGGTACAATGACTTAATGATGATCAGTGACGTCACCACTAAACATTTTAGTAATACCAACTTAACGGCGTGTTTCAGCGAGACTATTAAAAATGCACTTTTTAATATATTTTTTAAAACTCTACGTTTAATGTAATAATTCCAACAAAATAACAGAAACTGATGTTGGAAAAATAATCGATGATTTAAAGGGGGGCTCTGCTCCCGGTTACGACAACATAGATATTAAAAACAACAACATAGATATTAAAGTAAACATATTAAAAACAATGAAACAATATCTAACTTTCCCATTAACTGATATAATAAATACAAGCCTTATAAAAGGTGTATTTCCAAACAATTATAAAAGAACAATAATAACACCGATATATGTATAAAGCAGACTGCCCTAAAACCCCACAAAATTACCCGCCCTATATCCCTTTTATCAAATATATCAAAAATATTCGAAAAAATTGTAAGAAACCAAATCTGGGCCTTCTTAGAACAACATCAAATTATAAATTCTAAACAGTATGGTTTCAAAAAAACACCAGCACCCACGAAGCCATTGCGAAAATAACAAATTATATATATACCGCCCTAGATTAAAATGAAAAATGCATTGGAATATTTATTGACCTTAAAAAAGCATTTGATAGTATATCTCATACTATCTTAATAAAAAAAATCAAATCAATTGGAATAAATGGAATGGTGCTATCCTGGATTGTAAGCTTTTTGGAAAATAGAACACAACAAGTAAAATTATTAAATGAACTAGGTGATTCTCAAAGTAGTAACTTCTCAATAATACAAGGCACAGTTCTAGGACCACTTTTGTTCATTATATATGTAAATGAAATACTTGAAATTGCTAAATACGGGGAAATAATCTCATATGCAGATGACACAGTGCTTCTTCTAAAAGCAAACACGTGGTTAGAACTGAATAAAAAGGCTAACACGGACATAAACGAATTAAAAACATGGTTTGACAATAACCTACTAACGTTAAACTCTAAAAAAACACATTATATACCATTTTTCATAAAAAAACCAAACACGCCGCATGAAATTAACATAAGGATCCACTCTGCACCAAACACTCAACAACACCACTGTAACTTACTGTGTACTAATATTGAAATGAAAACTTCAACCAAATATCTAGGAATCACTATTGACCAATGTCAAAAATGGATACCGCATATAACCATTCTTAAAAACAGAGTACGAAAATTGACCTATATTTTTAGCTGTTTGAGACACATTCTAAATAAAGAACTACTGAGAATGACGTACTTCGCTTTCTGTCAATCCATAAACCAATATGGTATAATAGGATGGGGTGGCGCCTATAAAACTCACACACAATCTCTTTACATTGCGCAAAAACTAATAATTAAAGTAATATTAAAAAAATCATTTTTATATCCATCTGAACTCATATTCAAAGAATTTAAAGTCAGAAAATTAAATACTCTTTTTCTGTATCACTCAACCTTACAAGTCTACAAAGTGGATATCCTAAACAAAACCATACCTTTCAAAAACACAGCAAATCTCAGGCAAAAATACATGTAACCAATTCCCATTTGTAAAAAAACTTTAGGCCAACAAAACTACAAATACTTGGGAACAAATTTATTTAATAAATTACCAGAAAACATAAGATCTCTTTGTGACAGTTTCCAAAATTTCAAAACACAATTAAAAAAATATACTGAAAACCTTAACTAAAAAATAAATAAATAATAATAATAAAAGTTATATATATGCATATATTTATATAAACATACATTTATCTTATTATTTACATAAACTAAATTTCAAATTACTAAATATAAATATAAACAGCAATAAAAAAAATCAAAATAACCAAACAAATAATACTTCCTCCCGTACACACAAGCATAATAATTATAATTGTATTAAGCTTTTATACGAGCTAATGCCTATAACTAATATTATATTAAAAGATAGAAATAATTGGTATACGAAATCTCTACATCTTCTACAAAAACAAAGGGATACAGCTTATAAAGCCTGTAAAATACAATTTACGGAAGAAAGATGGGAAACCTGTAAGAAACTTAGAAACATGTATAGCACAGAAATAAAACAAACTAAAAATTCGTATATTAGACAAAAAATAATTACCTCTCAAAGTGATTCAAGAAAAATGTGGACTACACTCAAAGAAATTATAAGCGGTTAACAGAAGGGAGACACTAAGGAAGTTCGGTTCCCCGATGGAGTTGAAGATGATAAACCTAAAATAGCCCAAAAATTTAATACAAATTTTATACTCAGTGTCGAAAACATAAATAAGAGCATTCCATTAGTCACAGACACATTTTCTCAATCAATGGAAAGAAGAGAGAATAATAATATTTTCAGGTTTAATAAAATTAACATTGAGTATTTAATAAAAATTCTTAATGCAATGAAACTAAAATCGTCCACGGATGGAATTACGATAGGCATAATCAAAGATGCACTGCCAGCTATAGGAGACAGATTAGTTGCACTAATAAATGAATCTCTGTTAGAGGGAATTTTTCCACAGTCATGGAAAACTTCCAGTGCCCAAAATAATAAATGCTAAAAATTTCGAAGACTTCAGACCAATAAATGGATTACCTAAATATGAACAATTACTAGAATCGATAGTTAAAGAACAGATAAACAATTTTATTGAAAAAAATAACATTCTTGTAAAACAACAATCTGGATTTAGAAACAAATATTCCTGTGAAACAGCAATACATTATGTGATAAATGAATGGAAAACAAGTATGGATCAGAAGAAAATCATCATAGCAGTATTCTTAGACTTTAGACGTGCTTTTGAAACGATATACAGAGAAAGACTAATAATGAAATTGAAAGACATGGGAATTCATGGTAAAGAATTGCAGTGGTTTACTGATTACCTAAAAAACAGAAAACAAAGAACCAAATTTGGAGATGCTATCTCTGAAGAGCAACAAGTAAACCTTGGAGTTCCTCAAGGATCGGTCTTGGGACCACTAATTTTTATTATATATATTAATGATATAGTGAAGTGCCTAAAGTACTGTTCCATCAAACTGTTTGCTGATGACACACTTTTATATATTATAGCAAATAATATTGAAGATGCATTGTCAAAAATACAAAGTGAACTTAATGAAATATCTAAATGGTTAAGCATAAATAAACTCAAATTAAATGTAACTAAAAGTAAATTCATGGTATTAGGGAAAAAACAAAATGAACTTATTACCCTAAATATAGGCAATCAAAATATTGAAGAGGTAGAAGAAATTAAATATTTGGGAATCATTATCGATAATAAGTTAAAACTTGTAATGAGGTGTCCCCCACACTTGGCTTCTGACTCCAATTGTGATGAACCCTACCTAGCTGATTTACTTTTCTAAGCTTCTACCTCGTAGTTTAAATCTCGTAGCTCCTGTCTCGTAGCCACGCTCATAATTCTACCCTTATGTCCTACTGATCACACCACTAGGTATGATGGCCTGACTCAACCCTCCTTTCGGTTTATTTCTACCTCAGGCTCGTGATTTCTAAACCCCTATACCTTATAATCTAGCTAAACCTACCCTATCTTCTTAAATCCCTGCGATTTTCTCACAGTAATCAAGATTTAAGATTTTTGTTCACATTATTTCTATAATCTGCGTTGTGTAATTTTTTTGTTTTAGATTTTACATCTGTTTGCATACTTAATATGCACACATATGTAGAGAAGATAATGTATTACGTGTGGTAACCCATAGATTCTTTTAGAGAAAGGGTGAGAATTTTCCGATCAATTTATTTATTATTATTTTAGAATATTTAACCGAGTTTGATAAACTACCCCCGCCCTAAACCTTGTGTCTATTTGATTTCCATAGGAATTTAGTGTGTTTATTTAATTCTTCCTATCACCGCTGATACATCGATAACGTAAACAACAGTTAATAAATTAAACATTTCAAGAAAGCAAACCTTACCTTAGGATGATCGAACTCGAAGGTCCAGTTTTCTCAATTGAAGTCCTTGTCTGCAACCTCTCCTAACATAATGTGTTTGTAGTCATAGTTAGTGCTATTTGTTAGTATTCGCAAAATTGTTGAAAGAGCAGGAATGGAGGGATATGGGGAGGGGATAATGTTTGCTTAAAAAGTCGGCACCTCCGCTAACCAAGTGAAAACCGATGAACAACAATTCCAAACCGGATTCTCCCAAGTACGTTTGCTAAGCTTATCCTTAAGTCCGAGTTTTACTCTCTTCGACGAGCGTCTCTTGTTACGAAAGGGACTCTTCACGCCAGATGGGGGAATACCAAGTCTTCATGCCGTTTTTCTGCCTCACTCCGACTTCCATCTCCGCCGGATTGAATTTAACTCTACTGAGTCTAGAAGGGGTATTTCATGTCTTCCCTTATCATGCCTCTATCCGTTAAATGTGGCGTAAGCTTGTGACGGGCAGATCCTTCCTCCCACGTAACCGACCCAGCGTTACATTCCACCTCTGACTAGCTGACATAAAACTCACCTCGTGAACCTTATGTTTGCTTTCAGGTTCGACAAGACTCACGGTATGCAAATAACCTGTGGCTTTAATGCCGCGTCAGCGTACTGTCCGCATACGTCCTTCCTCTTCCCCGCATGCCCACCTCGACAATACCGCCACAAGATCAAAGCCGTCCGTTCGAGAAAGGTTGACACTTACATTTCCAGATGGCTCATACCTACATACAGAAGCCTTGAAGCTTACGTTCGAAGACAAGTTAGGATTCAGGACTGTATGAGTATTTGAACACCAGTGTTGTTTAAATGAGGTCACTAGCTCCTCGTGTGTTAGGTATTTAGGATAATGGGTATTTATGGGTTCTTGGATACCTACTTCCTATAAGAAAGATTTTAAAATGAGATAAATCAAGTCGTTTAGAATTGAGTGAATTTAAACGTCAATGTCGCCTTCACATATTGACCGCAGATTTCATCTCAAGCTATAATTGATAAACTTGTCCCTGACGTTAAGTTTTGTTTTGTTTATTCGTTAATGAATTTAGGTGACTGGGTCAATGGATGGCCTTGAACTCAAATCGTAATTTTGGTACACTATCGAAGGTCATACAACCATACCCTAATCGTGCTAGTGAAAAGAAACGATAGGTATTTGTCTTACAAATACGCTAAGATACCAAAATTGATTTAGTGATGCGTTTCTATCTAATTATGTGTTAAGTATTTGTTTAGCAACATTTCATTCTGTATGGGAGGTGTGACATGCGAATGCTAATAAATTGGTTAATTATTTATTTACCCTCACTTGGCGTTACGTCCATCAGTGTCAGGATATCCACAGGAACCTGTAAAAGCTTAAATATTGTAAGGACTCACCAAGCTCTAATGTCTTAATTTCAGCTCCACCGGGTTACTATCATCGGCGAGAAACTTATTAGAGCATCCATACTACCTGTGTAACTACTCATCTCCTTCCTTTCTCCTTTGAATAGATCTCTGATGTAAAAATCCTCACGTTTTCCTTTAATATCTGCCGTTATTATTGAAGAAGAACGATCCTATCTAATTATGTTAAGTATTTTCCAGATTTCGGATCAATTATTATTATTGCGTTGTCACCTAACGATAATTAATATCTCGTAATAAAATTTCCAACTTTCGACCTAAACGTAAATTTTTTTATTTAATGAAACTTATTAGACTGTAATTTTCTTTATATAACCTCGGACTAAATAACTCTATTTTAACCTTCATAGTACAAATTTAAAGCAATTCAAACACACTATATTAAACTCCTCCCGCATTGAATTTGTAATTAATTAATTAATTATTAGATTTTATTGAATCGGAAATTATTGCAAACACTGATTTTAGATTTATTATAAGATCATACACTCCGTTAAATTGCACGATTAACCCTATCCGGGCACTTCATTCCCTGTTTTATCAAAGTATAAACTGATTGTAGACTCTATTTTTACCACTGAATTTTTTTTTATAAGTATAAACTGACTTTATTTTTCCACTGTATTTTTAAAGTATAAAAACTGATTCTAGACTCTATTAATTAATTACCAGGGTAATTCTCACGACGTGCGCGACGTTTTAATCAACCTTCCCAGTTGTCGAAGCACCCCTTTTTTTATTTTAATGATAAGTTGAATTTATAAATAGATATATTATTATTCAATGCTGTTATAAAATTCTTTAAACACTGTTGTTTCTTTTTAAATTCGCTACACTATATAAACTTTTTATTTTAATGACAAGTTGAATTTATAAATAAATATATTATTATTCACTGCTGTTATAAAATTCTTTAAACACTGTTGATTTTCTTTAAATTCGCTACACTATATAAACTTTTTATTTTAATGACAAGTTGAACTTATAAATAAATATATTATTATTCACTGCTGTTATAAAATTCTTTAAACACTGTTGTTTCCTTTTAAATTCGCTACACTATATAAACTTTTTATTTTAATGACAAGTTGAATTTATAAATAAATATATTATTATTCACTTCTGTTATAAAATTCTTTAAACACTGTTGTTTCTTTTTAAATTCGCTACACTATATAAACTTTTTATTTTAATGACAAGTTGAATTTATTGTAAAACTATATAAAACACTTTATTTAATTTTCAACACTCCACAGATTTAATCACGACCGTAATTTTTATAAGTCCCAGAATTCCCACTCCGAATTTTTCTAAGTCTCAAAATTTTACAACACTTAAGAAATTTTCAACTAATAACCGTTTTAGACGCTACGTCACGTAACTTCCACGTTTTAACCCGACGATTGGTCCCCGACGACTCCTTCACGACAACTAACACCGAAAACTGATCCCGATTCTTCTAAGTCCTAGGTTTTATATGTACCTCCAGGATTAGAACATCTTAATTACGCGTTCATTGATTTTCTAATTCAAACTCTAACAACTCGAGATTTCATATATCAATTCTGTTATATTCGTATCAACGTGTTAAGTCCGGCCCCTTTGATTTTAGAAATCTTCCGTCTCTTACGTAAATTGTTCCAGTGTCGAACCTACCATTATGTCAAATTTTGCCCCGTCGTTCCTTTGTCTTCAGGTCTTCATAATATGTTTTATAAACATGGTTTTAATCTTGTTTTTTTTTTCAATTTTGAACATTCCCATAAGTGATCTGCTAAAACTGTGTTTTAATTGGCATAAATATTAGGGAAAACGTAGATTCTTCGGTCTCCTAGTTTTAAACGCTAGTTGTCCTGTATAAATTTCCACGAAAATTATTTCTTTTCCCCTAGTCTACGTAAGCAATTATGTCTCAGAACCGTATTTCCATTATTTATGTGGCATATTCAACTTTTCCATTTTCCCACCTAATTTTCCTTCAAGTAACGGTGTTTTAACAACTATTCTTAAATGATTTTCCCTTCGTTGTTAATAAGGAATCATATCCTGGTTCCGTATCTACTCTACTTATAACGTTTTGAGTTTTTCCCATTTCCTTATCTGAGTTTTCCGGTTATGTCGGTTTTCCGTTCTCTCCCCCCCACCCCTAACCCAATGATCCCTTATTGAAATTTGACGTTTGCCTTTTTGCCGTGATTCCATCTCCCGCTAAAACCCTTTTTTCCTTTTTTGATATATTATTTATGGTGTTTTCCGGCCCACTAACTATTCCTATCCTGGGATATCTGTCAAGTTAACTACTTCGATCAAATTCCGCCCAATTTTCCATCTCTCTCTTGTTCAAAATCCCATAAACTGCAAGCCCTGACGTGTGTATACATTACGATTTCTACATACTTGGCGATAAATCCATTTTAATGTGTTTATAATTAAATTTTACGGAAATTCTATAATCTAAATACTAGGTAAGAGCAATGTTAATTTTTATGACCCTTTTTAATGGATAATGGGCCTTAAATAAACAAAAGGCATGTTCGAATATTCCTTGTTTATATCAACAATATACATGTGGGGTCGACAACCTTTTTTTACATCAATTGCCTCAGCAATTTGTTCTATCGTCTATAGTATTTTCTCATAGCAAATGACGTAAAAACGATCCCTTCCTTTGAATTAATCTAACGTAATATAACTAGAATAACCATCCTATTTCAAATATATAACGATATCTATTTAAACTCGTCTGAAAACGCAAAATTAAGTCGAAATCTTATATTGTTCAATAAATACTTCCGTTTAAATGTCCGTTTTTTTTATTAGATTTTCTTTTCAAATCGTTTTCCCTGACCGTATTGCTTCATTTAAAAGTGACATTCCTAATTTCCATCGTTTTTCTTTCTTTTAAATATCAAACGTACGTTTTCCTCTGAATCTGGCCTCCTTTTGTTCTTCACGTTCTCGTTATGCAATTGAGTATCCCTACAGTAGCTTTTCCCACGTTTTCCAGGTCTTTTCTTTAATCTTCCGTTCATTATATTTCCTTGCTATTTTATTGCATCATTTTTTCAACATAATATGGATTTATTTGTTCGTTAACTGCGGTTGTCGATTCCTCTGTTGTACTCAATATTTACCTTTAAAATTAGGGTCATTGTACCAAATGCACCGAACGTGGGATTGTGTTTATCTTAAAGCGTATTGATCTCTCGGGTTGATGATGATTTTTACCCCATAAATATCAGACTAATGGTCTAGTCCAAAGTCCATCTCTTTGTCTTGAAAAAAGGTAACCTCCCCCTTCTCTGATTGGTAGATCAATCTTAAGTGTTTATAATTGGATCCCTCTGTGTTCTATTTATCAAAACTTGACATTAATTTAATAATTATAGATCTCTGCAGTCTCCATGGCCCAATCAAACTTAATCAGCTAGATGTCGCTAGTGTGTTGATTTCGTTATAATTCTGAATTATTATTTATTCATTCGTAAGGTGGAAGCTACTATATTTTCGTATCCACTGCGATTCATCACAGCCCCCCTATAGTTATAATTCCAGCGGTAAACACGCCTCCTAGTGTTAGTTGATGGAATTAAAACTAAACATAGGCAATCTAATTTTCTACAATTTTCTTTAAGTCTTCTTTATTCTTATTTGCATTTTTTTTTTTTTCGAAATTCTAACTGGTTGCGCGCCCCTACCTTTCACTATTTCATATCGTAGAATCCTGTTCGGTGTTCCTCTGAGCTGAAACCATTTTTCAATTTACTCTTGTCTACCCAATGGCCTATTTAAGTCGGCTAACTTACGTCAGTTGCTGTCCCTACTCTTTGTCCTACCCCCCTAAGATTCTTACCCCTATACCTTCCCCCCTATGACCCTTACTCCCTCTTCTTCATCGAGACGGTTTCCAACCTTTGATTTTCCTTATTCATATATATATATATATTTTTTTTCGCGATTCTAGAATTCCACACGAATTTTTCTCGCAGGAACGTTTTAATGGCAACAATGCGCATATGAACATACACGTATTACACATATATGCACACATACACACCCTTTTTTTTTTTGAATGGGATCAACTTTTATGTAATCTCTTCATATGCTGTTCTTATTTATCTTTTATCTGAGGTTTATTTGATCTATGTTGTATGTTTACTCATCCGAATGCACTCCATAACGTTTACTATCTCATTTTTTTTTTTCACACCGGCTTTGTTTGTTTATTTATTTATTTGCACGTTTACACAATTGTATAATGTACCTAAACCCCGTTTTAAACAAGCCCCCCCCTCCTAAATTCGTATGCGTTTTAAACCACTCCGCTTATTTGTTCTTTATTGCAAATCGGAAATAAACCGGTCACCCGAGAAATATGCCAACCCTCAGTAAGGCTAAATTTCTAATTTATTCAGCTGACATCTATGTAATGGTGTATCTAAAGGTCCAATCCACCCCTGTTAAATGTTTGAATGCAACGATTTGAAAAGCTCACTTTTATGTTTTATGTGTAATATTTTATTTTATTTTTATCCGTCCTTTGCTTTGTATGTTATGTTGATTTTATTTATTTTTATGTCGCCGTGTCAAAAGAAGTATTTATTTATAAAATCCTTCAACTCGAAGGAACCAATAATACCCTCGACCACTATTAACATAAACAACGTCATTTGATTAACTATCTAAGTATCTCTTTATTATTTAAAGTAATATCTCGAGATGTTCCAATGCGAACATAACAAAGATTTATCTATTCTGTTACGAACATATTTATCAGTAAGACCACTTATGTTTGTGGCAACACAAACATACCCTCGCGACGGTGTCTATTCAATCGCTTGTTTACATTCGGGCTTCAGTCAATGAACCAATTTGAATGATAATTTTATTGATCACCGAAGGAATGCGCTTTTATTTATATAACGGCTTTTTTTTTTCAATACGCACCACCCTTCTAAATCTGGGTCAACATTCCTAGGCGTTATGTGATTTATGATTTTTATCTGGTATAAGGCACGTTTTTCACTTTTCGTTTTAAAATATTTGGTTTTTGAGTTATTATTTTTTTTTTTCCGACTGTTTTATTTAATGGTACGTTTTTTTTTTCCACTTGTATCACGTTTAATGAAGATGTTTTAAAGGCACGTTTTTCACTTTTCGTTTAAATTATTTTTTTGATTTATTGTTATATTTCTACTGTATAATTTAATGATGCGAATTTTTTATTCCACTTGTTTTATGTAATCTGAAGTTGTTTTAATGGCACGTTTTTCACTTTTCGTTTAAAATATTCACTTTTTTTTTTCCAATTAATTATAATTTCATTTATTTGTTCATTCTATTTTATTTTTATAATATCTCAGAATTCTCTCAACTTGTAACCTTAACTCTCCTGGTCACGGCACCAGTTGTAATGAGGTGTCCCCCACACTTGGCTTCTGACTCCAATTGTGATGAACCCTACCTAGCTGATTTACTTTTCTAAGCTTCTACCTCGTAGTTTAAATCTCGTAGCTCCTGTCTCGTAGCCACGCTCATAATTCTACCCTTATGTCCTACTGATCACACCACTAGGTATGATGGCCTGACTCAACCCTCCTTTCGGTTTATTTCTACCTCAGGCTCGTGATTTCTAAACCCCTATACCTTATAATCTAGCTAAACCTACCCTATCTTCTTAAATCCCTGCGATTTTCTCACAGTAATCAAGATTTAAGATTTTTGTTCACATTATTTCTATAATCTGCGTTGTGTAATTTTTTTGTTTTAGATTTTACATCTGTTTGCATACTTAATATGCACACATATGTAGAGAAGATAATGTATTACGTGTGGTAACCCATAGATTCTTTTAGAGAAAGGGTGAGAATTTTCCGATCAATTTATTTATTATTATTTTAGAATATTTAACCGAGTTTGATAAACTACCCCCGCCCTAAACCTTGTGTCTATTTGATTTCCATAGGAATTTAGTGTGTTTATTTAATTCTTCCTATCACCGCTGATACATCGATAACGTAAACAACAGTTAATAAATTAAACATTTCAAGAAAGCAAACCTTACCTTAGGATGATCGAACTCGAAGGTCCAGTTTTCTCAATTGAAGTCCTTGTCTGCAACCTCTCCTAACATAATGTGTTTGTAGTCATAGTTAGTGCTATTTGTTAGTATTCGCAAAATTGTTGAAAGAGCAGGAATGGAGGGATATGGGGAGGGGATAATGTTTGCTTAAAAAGTCGGCACCTCCGCTAACCAAGTGAAAACCGATGAACAACAATTCCAAACCGGATTCTCCCAAGTACGTTTGCTAAGCTTATCCTTAAGTCCGAGTTTTACTCTCTTCGACGAGCGTCTCTTGTTACGAAAGGGACTCTTCACGCCAGATGGGGGAATACCAAGTCTTCATGCCGTTTTTCTGCCTCACTCCGACTTCCATCTCCGCCGGATTGAATTTAACTCTACTGAGTCTAGAAGGGGTATTTCATGTCTTCCCTTATCATGCCTCTATCCGTTAAATGTGGCGTAAGCTTGTGACGGGCAGATCCTTCCTCCCACGTAACCGACCCAGCGTTACATTCCACCTCTGACTAGCTGACATAAAACTCACCTCGTGAACCTTATGTTTGCTTTCAGGTTCGACAAGACTCACGGTATGCAAATAACCTGTGGCTTTAATGCCGCGTCAGCGTACTGTCCGCATACGTCCTTCCTCTTCCCCGCATGCCCACCTCGACAATACCGCCACAAGATCAAAGCCGTCCGTTCGAGAAAGGTTGACACTTACATTTCCAGATGGCTCATACCTACATACAGAAGCCTTGAAGCTTACGTTCGAAGACAAGTTAGGATTCAGGACTGTATGAGTATTTGAACACCAGTGTTGTTTAAATGAGGTCACTAGCTCCTCGTGTGTTAGGTATTTAGGATAATGGGTATTTATGGGTTCTTGGATACCTACTTCCTATAAGAAAGATTTTAAAATGAGATAAATCAAGTCGTTTAGAATTGAGTGAATTTAAACGTCAATGTCGCCTTCACATATTGACCGCAGATTTCATCTCAAGCTATAATTGATAAACTTGTCCCTGACGTTAAGTTTTGTTTTGTTTATTCGTTAATGAATTTAGGTGACTGGGTCAATGGATGGCCTTGAACTCAAATCGTAATTTTGGTACACTATCGAAGGTCATACAACCATACCCTAATCGTGCTAGTGAAAAGAAACGATAGGTATTTGTCTTACAAATACGCTAAGATACCAAAATTGATTTAGTGATGCGTTTCTATCTAATTATGTGTTAAGTATTTGTTTAGCAACATTTCATTCTGTATGGGAGGTGTGACATGCGAATGCTAATAAATTGGTTAATTATTTATTTACCCTCACTTGGCGTTACGTCCATCAGTGTCAGGATATCCACAGGAACCTGTAAAAGCTTAAATATTGTAAGGACTCACCAAGCTCTAATGTCTTAATTTCAGCTCCACCGGGTTACTATCATCGGCGAGAAACTTATTAGAGCATCCATACTACCTGTGTAACTACTCATCTCCTTCCTTTCTCCTTTGAATAGATCTCTGATGTAAAAATCCTCACGTTTTCCTTTAATATCTGCCGTTATTATTGAAGAAGAACGATCCTATCTAATTATGTTAAGTATTTTCCAGATTTCGGATCAATTATTATTATTGCGTTGTCACCTAACGATAATTAATATCTCGTAATAAAATTTCCAACTTTCGACCTAAACGTAAATTTTTTTATTTAATGAAACTTATTAGACTGTAATTTTCTTTATATAACCTCGGACTAAATAACTCTATTTTAACCTTCATAGTACAAATTTAAAGCAATTCAAACACACTATATTAAACTCCTCCCGCATTGAATTTGTAATTAATTAATTAATTATTAGATTTTATTGAATCGGAAATTATTGCAAACACTGATTTTAGATTTATTATAAGATCATACACTCCGTTAAATTGCACGATTAACCCTATCCGGGCACTTCATTCCCTGTTTTATCAAAGTATAAACTGATTGTAGACTCTATTTTTACCACTGAATTTTTTTTTATAAGTATAAACTGACTTTATTTTTCCACTGTATTTTTAAAGTATAAAAACTGATTCTAGACTCTATTAATTAATTACCAGGGTAATTCTCACGACGTGCGCGACGTTTTAATCAACCTTCCCAGTTGTCGAAGCACCCCTTTTTTTTATTTTAATGATAAGTTGAATTTATAAATAGATATATTATTATTCAATGCTGTTATAAAATTCTTTAAACACTGTTGTTTCTTTTTAAATTCGCTACACTATATAAACTTTTTATTTTAATGACAAGTTGAATTTATAAATAAATATATTATTATTCACTGCTGTTATAAAATTCTTTAAACACTGTTGATTTTCTTTAAATTCGCTACACTATATAAACTTTTTATTTTAATGACAAGTTGAACTTATAAATAAATATATTATTATTCACTGCTGTTATAAAATTCTTTAAACACTGTTGTTTCCTTTTAAATTCGCTACACTATATAAACTTTTTATTTTAATGACAAGTTGAATTTATAAATAAATATATTATTATTCACTGCTGTTATAAAATTCTTTAAACACTGTTGTTTCTTTTTAAATTCGCTACACTATATAAACTTTTTATTTTAATGACAAGTTGAATTTATTGTAAAACTATATAAAACACTTTATTTAATTTTCAACACTCCACAGATTTAATCACGACCGTAATTTTTATAAGTCCCAGAATTCCCACTCCGAATTTTTCTAAGTCTCAAAATTTTACAACACTTAAGAAATTTTCAACTAATAACCGTTTTAGACGCTACGTCACGTAACTTCCACGTTTTAACCCGACGATTGGTCCCCGACGACTCCTTCACGACAACTAACACCGAAAACTGATCCCGATTCTTCTAAGTCCTAGGTTTTATATGTACCTCCAGGATTAGAACATCTTAATTACGCGTTCATTGATTTTCTAATTCAAACTCTAACAACTCGAGATTTCATATATCAATTCTGTTATATTCGTATCAACGTGTTAAGTCCGGCCCCTTTGATTTTAGAAATCTTCCGTCTCTTACGTAAATTGTTCCAGTGTCGAACCTACCATTATGTCAAATTTTGCCCCGTCGTTCCTTTGTCTTCAGGTCTTCATAATATGTTTTATAAACATGGTTTTAATCTTGTTTTTTTTTTCAATTTTGAACATTCCCATAAGTGATCTGCTAAAACTGTGTTTTAATTGGCATAAATATTAGGGAAAACGTAGATTCTTCGGTCTCCTAGTTTTAAACGCTAGTTGTCCTGTATAAATTTCCACGAAAATTATTTCTTTTCCCCTAGTCTACGTAAGCAATTATGTCTCAGAACCGTATTTCCATTATTTATGTGGCATATTCAACTTTTCCATTTTCCCACCTAATTTTCCTTCAAGTAACGGTGTTTTAACAACTATTCTTAAATGATTTTCCCTTCGTTGTTAATAAGGAATCATATCCTGGTTCCGTATCTACTCTACTTATAACGTTTTGAGTTTTTCCCATTTCCTTATCTGAGTTTTCCGGTTATGTCGGTTTTCCGTTCTCTCCCCCCCACCCCTAACCCAATGATCCCTTATTGAAATTTGACGTTTGCCTTTTTGCCGTGATTCCATCTCCCGCTAAAACCCTTTTTTCCTTTTTTGATATATTATTTATGGTGTTTTCCGGCCCACTAACTATTCCTATCCTGGGATATCTGTCAAGTTAACTACTTCGATCAAATTCCGCCCAATTTTCCATCTCTCTCTTGTTCAAAATCCCATAAACTGCAAGCCCTGACGTGTGTATACATTACGATTTCTACATACTTGGCGATAAATCCATTTTAATGTGTTTATAATTAAATTTTACGGAAATTCTATAATCTAAATACTAGGTAAGAGCAATGTTAATTTTTATGACCCTTTTTAATGGATAATGGGCCTTAAATAAACAAAAGGCATGTTCGAATATTCCTTGTTTATATCAACAATATACATGTGGGGTCGACAACCTTTTTTTACATCAATTGCCTCAGCAATTTGTTCTATCGTCTATAGTATTTTCTCATAGCAAATGACGTAAAAACGATCCCTTCCTTTGAATTAATCTAACGTAATATAACTAGAATAACCATCCTATTTCAAATATATAACGATATCTATTTAAACTCGTCTGAAAACGCAAAATTAAGTCGAAATCTTATATTGTTCAATAAATACTTCCGTTTAAATGTCCGTTTTTTTTATTAGATTTTCTTTTCAAATCGTTTTCCCTGACCGTATTGCTTCATTTAAAAGTGACATTCCTAATTTCCATCGTTTTTCTTTCTTTTAAATATCAAACGTACGTTTTCCTCTGAATCTGGCCTCCTTTTGTTCTTCACGTTCTCGTTATGCAATTGAGTATCCCTACAGTAGCTTTTCCCACGTTTTCCAGGTCTTTTCTTTAATCTTCCGTTCATTATATTTCCTTGCTATTTTATTGCATCATTTTTTCAACATAATATGGATTTATTTGTTCGTTAACTGCGGTTGTCGATTCCTCTGTTGTACTCAATATTTACCTTTAAAATTAGGGTCATTGTACCAAATGCACCGAACGTGGGATTGTGTTTATCTTAAAGCGTATTGATCTCTCGGGTTGATGATGATTTTTACCCCATAAATATCAGACTAATGGTCTAGTCCAAAGTCCATCTCTTTGTCTTGAAAAAAGGTAACCTCCCCCTTCTCTGATTGGTAGATCAATCTTAAGTGTTTATAATTGGATCCCTCTGTGTTCTATTTATCAAAACTTGACATTAATTTAATAATTATAGATCTCTGCAGTCTCCATGGCCCAATCAAACTTAATCAGCTAGATGTCGCTAGTGTGTTGATTTCGTTATAATTCTGAATTATTATTTATTCATTCGTAAGGTGGAAGCTACTATATTTTCGTATCCACTGCGATTCATCACAAACTTTACTCTACCTTTGAAATGCTAACTAAAAAAATTGCCAAAAAGATTAATTTCTTAAGTAGAATAAAGGGAAAATTAGACATTAAAATTAGGAAATTGGTCTAAAACACAACTGTAACATCCCATCTGAATTATTGCTCAAGTGTAATCTATCTGAGCAATAAAACACAAATTAAAAGAATGGAAATAATTCAGAACAGAGGCATGAGGTCTATATTGTGCTGTAGCAGATATACCAGGATAAAAACCATGCAACGCCAACTCAATATATTAAGTGTGTGGCAAAGATTAGTTTTCAATACCCTAGTTTTTATTTATAAGTTAAAAAATAAAATGTTACCAGATTATATGTCGAATAATGTTAGAATCAACAGTACACTTCATTGTTATCCTACGAGAAACTGCAACGATTTTAGGCTTCCTAAAACAAATTTATCGGGAACACAAAATAATATTTATCATAAAGGTTTTAAAATGTTCAATGAACTCCCTGTAAATGTTAAGGAGGCTAAAAGTCTTGCAGTTTTTCGTGGATTATGTCTTAATGTTGTAAAGTCCAAATTTTAGTCAGTAGGTAGTAAATAATATTGTAGTAGTCATAGAAAAGAAAACATTAGATATAAGATGTCAAATTTTATATCTAAATAAAATACACAATAATAATATATACTTTCATTATATTTATGTATCTATTGTATGTATTGTACCAAAGGAAAAAATTTTCAATAAAAAAAAATATATGTATATATATATTATTTAATAAAACTTATATATTCAGAATCAGCGTTTATTAATCTATATGAATATATTTTTTAAAGCCATAATATTTTTCACTGGAGTTCCTTATTTCGATTTGCATTAGTATATGTGAAGATGTTGGCGACACTTTTCCGCTCAGTTTCATACTAAAGATAGTTCTTGGCCCATCTTCCTTGCTTCTATTATGAATGGTTTTAACCCTTTAACTCCATTCCTGCCTGCCTGTTGCTGTCTGCTAGTTTCCCTAAGCGCCTCTTACGCCTTCGGTTCGGTTTCAAAGGCGATCAGAAAGTTTGCTTATTTTTTGTGGTACCGCAAAGAATCTGCATTCTTGATCCATTAGGACTATCACAACTCCCCCTTTTGCCTATTACTCAATTCTCCAATAGCGATCAAGAGTTATTCGTTATGCGCCAGCTACGAATGAAAAATTACCCGTCGTCTCGACGAACTTTGTCGAATGTTACATATTTTTGAACGTCGGGTTGAAGAGATGATTATGTTAGCAGCCCTGTGAATATTGTCTATGTTTATGATGTTTTTATCGTTTCTACGGTATAAATTTGAAATTTTAAAAACAAACATACCGTAATTTACTTTATCGCACTTTCTTCGAAATGGCTGGCGGGTATATTACCTACTGAAAACCAAAAAAAATCCGCGGAAAATAAATGTAATGCTCCGAACACCAACAGAACGACTCTGCAACAGATTAATTAGCAAGTTAATTTTCATGTGAAAACTATCAACGTTTTCTAAATTCATCTAGAGCTGAGTTAAGCCCAAAATTCCTGAGGAAGTCTTCGGCTGACAAATTAGCGAAAGAATCTACCCTCTGGCGAAACGTTCTTGTTGGTCTCAAAGCAGATGCTTCAGCTTGCTCTAAATTATTTATTGCAGCCAACATTGCCCGTAAATCAACCACTATAATAACTTTTAAAAATATACGATGCCTGTCTAACAAAAAGCGTGCGGGAAACGATATCAGATTATGATATAATTACTAGATTTTGATAGTTTTGTTGAAAACAAAACGTTTTTTGTTGAAATAATATTTGATATTTGGTATGTAAGTATCGACGAGACGCAAGGAAAAAAAGTCGACCGACTTATGTACTTTCCACGGCGATTGCGAGCGACCTCGATTAAAGGATCGGTCCCCTGAATATTATGAGCCTTAACAATCTCATTATTATATTTAATTAGATGAAGACAATATTAGCGAAACTCAATCGAAAATCTGGAGACAGAAAAATCAGAAAAAAATATTGGCACCTCTGGGACTCGAACCCAGAACCTTTTGCTTTCATGTGCAACAGCTCTACCAACTGAACTAAGGTGTCTATATCCAACTTAGTATCCAATATCTAATCTGTGTCTTTGACTGGAAATTTAAACTTGAACCGATGCGCCGTGTTTTAACACTTATTTTTTCGAGTGAGAAATTCACATATGGACATGAGAGAATCATGTTTTGCGTAAAGTATTTCTGGCGTCTGCGTCTGTCGCACGCTCTACAAACAGATAATCTGTACATTCCTTCGCATAACCTGTGTACCATTATGTAAAAACTAAACAAATATTATAAAATGTATAATGTATTATACCATAAACTTGTACATCCGATGGAATGGATATCAATCTCTCATAGATCAGCCGTCATATTGTTTATATTTTATATTCTTGAGCTCTACAATCTCTAGATGGCGCTATGTCAGATAAAATCCAAAATGGCTTCTCGGAGGATATTCTCGTTATCGTTTTCCGATCAATCGTGTCGGGCGGTGCGCACGGCTTCATCTTTTCCAAAGGCGTAGATGAACGACCATAAGCATAGCTAAATATTTTATTATAATCATACATAGTAAACGTGAACACACAAACAAATTTAGAGACAGACGAAATGCTAAGTAGTCTTTGGGAGTTTGTTTGAAGTTTTCCTTGTTTTTCCGGTGTCTTCTCCTATGGGAGGTTGGCAAAAAGGCAAATCACTTTGCAGGCTGCAGCTCAAAACAACTCGCACACTATCAGAAAATGTTTCAGAAGAGTTAATTTTTTTATTATAAATAATTAGCTAAATTTAACATTTTTTATATCTAGTTATGTTTCCATATGGCTCGTTTATTCATGTGGATTTGAGATTTTAAAAATTGACGCTCTACTTTAGTACCTACTAGCTGACCCGACGAACTTCGTACCGCCTCAGAATCGATAACTGTTGAATCAAATTCAGTTTTTTTATTAAGTTAAAAATTACACGTTTTTTTTGTTTTTGTCAGTATCAGAGATGGCATTGTGTACGGATTTATATTTTTGTGATTTTTTTTATTTTTCCACTTACTTTTGGGAAGGAATTTGGGAGGTGGGTATGGGTGCCGCCGCCCCGGGCGACCATTTATTGGATAACCAACACCTCTGTCATACGTCACCCATAGGTCACCCCCCAAGTGGTTTGATAAGTTTGGTGATTTAGTAGGGGTGCCCGGGTTCATGGGGTGACGTTTATCCTGGTCTTAGCGGCGGATGCGTCTGCCCACCCGCTGAGTGGCGGGCCGGATCGTGAGAGACTGGTTGAGGGAGGCCTTTTGACCTTTCCAGCTGGACACTCTCGACCCATCGCCTTGCACCGCAGTTGGATTCATACGTCCGTCACTTCCGGACACACTGACCCCAGATTCCTACCCACCAATTATAATTTTTTCCTTCCCTGAACTTCCTATCCTTCCCTTCCTTAAAAAGACCCTCCGCACAGCATCCCCTAAGATGACAATAATTTTCTTCGGGGCATTATGTGTGAGCTGATGTAAAAAAAAATTGCTTTTCATTTTCTTTATACGTGTGACGGGAGATTTTTATTATAGTTATTGTATCTTTCCTTTGTATGGGTGGAGACGTACGTTCACCGTTTGTCTCATTTTCGACTATTGACATTTAGTGCGTAAGAAAGAGAGGCAGCATTGTATATGTTTAAAAATAAAAGCAAAACAATCAGCGCATTGACATTTGACGTTTTTGAATTTTTGGAACTCACTCACTACTCAATATTATAGGTACCTACTTATCACAAAATTAATCACTTAATACAAAATGTATGTGGAAAAAGAATTTTCGTAATAACTATTTTTTTCGTTAATTTTTGTGATGTTTTAATAGTTATTATGTTATCCGGGGCGGAGACAAATCCAACATCAAAGATCATCAAAATCGGCCCAGCCGTTCTCGAGTTATAAATAATGTAACTAACCCGACTTTGTTTTATATATTAAGATATTGGACATTATTCGAAATCTGTCGTCTGTCATTGATTTATGTACCTTGTTGGAAATTTTCGTGGTACATTTAAAATTTGGATAAAAATACTATGACATTTACCTATTTCTTTTATTTTCTTTCTATATTTGCAATATTATTTTTTTTAAGATTAACCTACACGTCCAATTTCCTTTCTTTTTGTTTTTTTTTAATATTATTCTAACAACTTCAAAGAAAGAATAAATAAAAAAAATTAACTTTAGTAATTATATATAAGGTATGTATGTTTGTACACATTTACGTATATCCCACGTCTGTCTTGACACAGCTATATCCTAGTCAGACAGGCATCTAAAAAGCACCTATAAAATCAAACCTTATAATCTAGATGACTAAATAAATAATAACAAAATTGCGTTTATTAGTGTTTGGTAGGTATTGCTAAATTCTCGTGTATTTTTCATCATTTGTTGACGCAACGACAAAAGGCAAATGACAGGTGATTTCTTGTGATCTGTGGTTACTGTTAAGTTGTTGACATTTTTGGTATCTAAACATTTTTTTCTCTATTTATTACGTTATTAATAACAGGATTTTTCGACCACCATGCTAGACAGTACTAGACAGATGATTGTGTTGGGGCGATCAAGATTGGTACCTTGACATAATATATGTATGTCAAGGAACAATTGCAAATATGGTTGTTTTGTGTGTTTAGCAGATAAATAAATACACGTGATCTAACTAAGAAAAAAATACGCATATTAAGATTTACAATCAAAATCGTACTGTAATCACAATAAAATCGTTCAATCTGGCAAGGCATTCGGGGCAAAGATTTGCAATCATTCCTAACAGATTATGACGAATCCAGAAGACAGTTTACAATTTTGTATAAATAATAAAGCATAGGAGATTTTTCAACCTTTATAGAGAGCTATCGGATTAAATTAATAATTGCTTATATGTTAGATTTTTCAATTTTTTTATTTGATATTTGGGATTCTAAATGAATAATGCAAAATCAAGTCGTGATCTTAGATATGTAGGCCACGTATATAATAAATAAGTGTGTGCGGTATAATGAAAGGCTTTGCAATGCAAATATTATTCTCTATTGTGAGGAGGAAAAAGAAGAAAACATTTTCTTTCTTCTCGTACTTATTAGAATTGTGAACCCATCTACTTCACTGGATCTCCAGTGGATCTCGGTAGATACTAAAGGGAAATATGTCGAGCAGGAACGTACCTATATTCCAACGGCCTTACTAAAAAACCCTGTGAAAAATTTATTCAATTGACAAACGGCCGCGGATGTGAAAACATTACTAATTAAAAAATTGTTCTTGGAAAAAAATACACGCCGTTTACACAGCCTGGGGGGGTAGTTTATCTCTGTTTTAAGGATGATGTCTGAACGAAATTTGGAATTTTCCTAAGTATTTTGAATGTTCTATATATTTCTTATTTTTGAAGGTGCCGTATAAACAAATATCATTTTTAAAAACTAGATATAATTACCGTTTAGATTTGTGTATTTGAAATACACTTTAGTTTTAAAAAACTGCCATATTTTAAGATTTAAGCACGGAAAAAAATGTAAAATAATTTCTTACCAAAACATTTTTGATGAAAGTGTACAGAAATATTTAAAAAAATAAAATTTAAAAAATACAGACCTTTTAAATAATGAATTTGAAATAAAACTGTCACCTCACTTTTTCCTCGTGCATACAATAAAAAAATTATAAAAAATTTCAAAGTTTTTTTTAATGCCAAAAAAATAACCTTAAAAATATCTCTGACATTTTAACACATTTTTTGCACCACTAAAGATGTTAATTTCTTTGATAAGTTTACCAACACGTGAATTTGATATTAATATTTAAAAAAAACACCACTTTTAAGAAATTTTCATAAAATAAAGATTTAAAAACGTTAATTTGAACTTTTATGTAACCCAAAACAATATTTTGACAGTTCAACTTTTAAAGTACTGTTTGTTGTGCAATAACTTGATAAAACTGATGTGAAACCACATAAATAACACGGCAAATATATTAATTACATGAATTGAAGAGTGAATTGGTCGCTATAATAGAAATCATTCAATAAAATCTCAATATTTACTAGAAATATTCCCGCCACATACAAAACTAAACCGCTATTTTTTGCGCGGGCTAGATAGTACATATGTGCAGGCGCGACGCTATCACCATCTAGCGGCTATGAATGAAAACAAAAAAATTTGTATAGAAAATTTGAAAAATTGCAGTGTTGCCAAATTTAAACGTGTTTTAGAGTGAAAATCTTTTTTAGTAATATTTCGTGTTTTAGTGTAAATTTGTTGTATCCATGATATTACAAAAACACAGGTAACCGGTCGCGCTGTGGTTTTTTTTTAGTAAGGCCGCAAATGTTTAAATGATCGAGAGTCGTGTAACAACAAACGAAAGTTAGGTACCTGGCCGCAAAAAAACTACACTAAACGATCGTTCAAATATGCAACGTCAAAAACACAACTGAATATCCCAACATCTCGACAGATATTTTATACACAAGCAAAGCCACATAGTCAAAGTGGTCATGGAAAGAGTAATAACCTGATGTATTTTTAAACTTTTATTAGCTTCCTTTATTATCTGCCACGATTGTTGTATATTATATTTTCATTAAATATACCTATTAACGATGCCTTGATACTTACTGGTAGGCAAGTGTGGTGACTTCAATGATAAATCTTTTTGTTTTACAGATTTATTCATCCAATTATAATATACATACTGTAACAATTTTCATAGCTGAATGAAACAGTTAAAAAATGTTACAGTTAAAAATATATATAGCTAAACAAGTGTATGATAATAATAAGTCTTAAGTTTGTATGGATGTATGGATGAATGAAAGGATGTTTGTGTTACTCTTTTGCAATAAATACTGAATGGAATTTAAAAATTCTATCACTAATAGAAAGCTACATTATTTGCGAGTAATATAGGCTATATATATTGGTATGCCTTAAGAATAAGCTGTGGCGTTATGAAATTATTTATCAAACGTTTTCTGTCCCTAAAAAAATCGAGTTATTGCAAAGTCTAAAGAAAAGCGAACAAATTGGCAATTCACCCTAAAAAGAGTGCTTTTCCAACAAACGTCGTAGTTAATATTATCATCTATCTTTAAAAATGAATCGCCGAAATATATGTATATATGTGCATAACTTTCGAACATAATTCTTTTTTTTTATTCGTTATTTTGTATAAAACTACTGCTGAACTCGGGCATTATGAAATTTGTATTAAAAATTGTAATAGGTGGCACGCCAGCAGTTTGAAAACTGATTGTACCGGGAATGAATGTGTGGAATGTGAGAGGTGGGAGGGGGGAGAGGGCAGGGGGAAGGGGGAGGGGGGATGTGGAGGGGGAAAGGTGGAGGGGGAGGGGTGGGTGGAAGGGTGGGGGAGGTGGGGGGGGGTAGGGGAGAGTGGAGTGATGAGAGGGAAGGTGGAGGAGGCGGGATGGCAACCCCTCCTAATACCATGCGAGCGAAGCCGGGGGCAAAAACTAGTAATAATTAATAAAATATGGATGCTTTGTATTTTTTTTACATTAGCTCCACACAGGATGCCCTGAGGAAAATAATTTCCCTTAGGGCCTACGTCATCTTAGGGTATGCTGTGTGGAGGGTTTTAAGGAACGAAAGATAGGAAGTTCTGGGAAGGAAAAGGGTATGAGGGGTGGGTAGAAATCTGAGGGTCAGTGTGTCCAGGAGTAGCGCGGACGTATGTCCGGCTGGAAAGGTCTACCTCAAACAGTCTCTCTCGATCTGCCCCGCATCAGACGCATCCGCCGCCAAGACTGTAGCTAGCGAACCACTTGGGGTGACCTA
Organism: Limnephilus lunatus; assembly: GCA_917563855.2. Taxonomy (NCBI): domain Eukaryota; kingdom Metazoa; phylum Arthropoda; class Insecta; order Trichoptera; family Limnephilidae; genus Limnephilus; species Limnephilus lunatus. The sequence continues at coordinate 67,666,390 of OU830596.1, forward strand.
TGGCAGAGGTGTTAGTTATCCAATAAATGATTCCCGGGGCGGCGGTACCCATACCCGCCTACCAAATTGTATTATCCTAAGCGCCGTTTTGTGAAAAATCACCTCAATGGCGCTGTGTTAACTAACTTAACTCTTAATACCTCTAACTTCATGCTAGCTCAGAAATTAAATGTAATTAAGTTGATAATCTTTTAATTTATTTGTGATTAAATTAATGATTTCTTAGCTAACATAGAAAGATTTTCACCTTGTTCCAGAGCACAAGATAATGTCAATATCACCACACTGAAAGAGCCAAAAGTTGCAAGAAATCGTTTTAGCTAGGTATATTTAGTGACCTGATCTATTTAGTAGGGTTATTCCCAAGTTCATCTAGCCTCTTCCCTTCTTCCATCAGTCTCCCAATATTTCCCAAATAGTGATTTGGTAGATCCATTGCAGTTAAGCAATTGGAACTCTTACGTTGTGTTCACGTGAGAAGGGAAGGTTATATAGGTAATACGATATTTAAAATTAAATCTTGGCACAATCTTCAGAACAGAATAATTTTCATTTGTTGAGATGATAATTCTATAATCATTCGCGGCTTCTGCGGAATAATTGAAATGCATAATATATCTCTTAAAGGAAAGCGTCCACAGGTCCACATAGGGTTGCCAGTTCCCGTTTTATGTATTAGAGGATTTGATACGATTAAATAAAGGACAGGATGAAAATAAAGTATATCAATACTTTTTTAATGAAAGACTGATACGGTAGGTGTCAGTAGCGACATTTATTAATAAAAAAACAATGTGAATTTGCAATGTAACGTAGTTTGTCGTTAATCGAAGCCAAGTTAGTAATATGACCTAATTTAGTCTTTTTGCATTTAAAAGTATACTTGGCTTTACTTTTAGCTGCTCTGAGAGCTTCTTCGTTTTCTGTAATGAAATTATAAAATTGTTTACATTTCATGTTTAACATTTCATGACTTTGTTTGTAGTTCTGCTTTTACAGTGTCAATATCTAACTTATTTCGGTTTTTGGTCCACGTATTCGTACATAAGGAAAACATCCTTTCGGCTTGGGCGTTAGAAACTGGGATGGAAAATACGAATTGTATTATTTTTAGAAGATTCTTCTTTCATCCGTAGATTTGTGAATCTGAATCCAATTTTCAAGAACACTTTCACCCTTCTTGTCGTCTATAATTTTCGTTAGGAGAGGCATTAATATATAGAAACTAGGATGATTAATTTTTCAAAATCAAACGTCAAAGTATTGTCTTCTATTGAAGATTTCAAATTAGGGGACAAGATCAATTTTTGGGTCTGAAATACAGGACGTCCTTTAAAATAAAGGACGTCTGGCAACCCTAGGTCCACACCGTATGCTTATACATCGGACTGATTGTTTCAAAATTCTTTGCATAGTAGTCATACAAGCGCGTCCCCCGATCCGCACCGGACGGACCGCACGCATCAGACCATTGGTATTGCCAACACAACTTCTCGGAGGGGCAACTGTTCTGATGTGTGTCTAAGTGTATTATCGTTTCGATGAGGTCACTCGCTCTCTACGAAAATCAGAATGCTAATATTGAAAATTTAATTCCAAATGGCCGTCGCGTCGGCAATCCGAATATAGTAAACGCTAGGTTCGTAGAAAATGCGTTTAAAAAGGTTGGGTCATCGTGAGGGTAAAGCGGTGATTGGCTAAAAATTCGTGACGTAGCTTGAAGTCCATGTTCATCTGGGATATTTGAATTAAATGCAATATAAGTGGTAGTGTTTTACTTCAAGCTACATGACGCGTTAGAAATTTCGAAAGCAGCCCTACGAGTTTTTTTTTAGCTAACCTTAAAAGCACTTTCTACGATCCTTGCAGTGGACGCCTTATAAATCCGTTTGATGCGATCCGTCTGATGCGCACGATGCCGACCTGTAGACGCTTACTTAAGAAGGCAACATTCACCGCCGTCATTGCGATATGAGAGATCTGCGTAGGCGATTGCGTCTCCCATATTGAGTCTTGAACACGGAACACTTGAGCACAGGGCTATAACTTATACTCCAATAGACGTGGAATGACTATCTGCAGCTATTTTTTCTTTTTTTTCTGAAAATGTACAATCGATCAGTATCATGCAGGATAAAGAGATCGGTCCTGTCTACGACTTTGTATTTGTTGCACACGCTGTGCATGAGCTGATGTACAGAAGCTGGGCGTACTGTGCAGGGCCCGCAGATACTTTAATAGCACACAAATGCTAACACAACTGCTAACCTGCATGGTTGAATTTGGTAGCCACCTCTGGTCAGGAAACCCCAAAACACCTGAAAAAACCCTTGACTCTGTGCAGAAACGGGCACAATCCGTTTGATAGGTTATCCTATCATATTGCAATATTTAGAGCGCGGACGTCGGCTGGATATGCTGTCATTGTTCAACAGCTATTTCAATGGAAGATGCTCCGAGGAACTAACATCATTGATTCCTTCGGCAACAGAGCACAGACGAAAAAAACGCCAAAGAATATGTGGATTTAATGTTAAAAAAATCATCATTAAAAAATAACACAAACAAGATCAGTCCTAAATGTGCCCCTTGCGGAACGCCACTCATAGCAATGAATTTATACAATAAATGATAAGACATAAAGTTTAACAGCCAACTATGTTGATAAAATAACTTTTTATCCACTCGTATGGTGATCAATGTATACCGAATTTATGGAGTTTATTATTCAACAATAAATCACTTTTCTTCTTCTCTCCTTCTCTCCTTTTCTCCTTCTCTCCTTCTCTCCATCTCTCCTTCTCTCCTTCTCTCCTTCTCTCCTTCCCTCCTTCCCTCCTTCCCTCCTTCCCTCCTTCCCTCCTTCCCTCCTTCCCTCCTTCCCTCCTTCCCTCCTTCCCTCCTTCCCTCCTTCCCTCCTTCCCTCCTTCCCTCCTTCCCTGCTTCTCCTCTTCTCCTCTACTCTTATCTAAAAGGTAGGTACATGGGTTGGAAAAATCTCCATGACAAAAAAACTGCACTGTACAATAGAACAGTAAAAGTGATTTTGCGAACACCCGTGTACAAATATCTAATTTAAATTGGCTTTTCATAAAACTAACGTTTCCGCACTTTGATGATTCAGGTGTTCCAAATAATAATTGTTTTGTTGCCATTTTCCACGTCTCTAGTCAAAACACCTGATGGCCGGATGTTCTCAAGTCACACTTACAAAATGCCTTCTAATGCTTTTCCGCTAATCCGCCAGAGCAGTTTATAACGAAGAATAAACAAACAAAATGTACTCTTAATTAAAGAATTAATACAATTTATGTAATGTTTACAAATAATCTTGATGGCCAAATACAAACAAAACATTGCCTTTAAAATTTGATGAACATAATAAGCATATCACCAAAAGCCTTATACAAATTTCTTTGGTTGACTGTCAGCTGTGCCGATATACCATGGCGAGGTCTGGAGATGCAATAGTCATGATTGGTGCATGAGCCTGCCTTCATTGGTAGATAGGTAGGTACTGGCAAAGGATCTTAAAAGCAGATGGGTTCGGTGATGTAGATCACAGTTGATTTTTGCCACCTGCTTCTGCTGGATAGCGTTGGTGCATGTTGTTTGATGACGTGATTGTAGGTACTTCGGAATAAGAATTGTGACCAGTAGGAATTTATTACATCTTTTAAAGTGAAGGGAAAAATAAATAAATCCAGTTGAACACACATCTTTGGTTCCTCGCTCTACCTCTTTCTAGCCTCTAACCTTTCTAGCCTTTCAGAATTTTTTGTTTACATTTTGGTCAATGGGTTTTTTGGACAGGCAAGGTTTCTTAGTATTAAGGCGATCCACTAGTACAGGAAAAAATCGAAATCGGAATTCACGCCCTTTTATGGGAGGAGTTTAAAAATACTTGAGAAAAAGCTTTTGGAAAGGTTGGAAAAGATATTTGAGATTTTTTTTTTACATGTTGATTTCGTAAAGGCCTGTAAAAAACATTAATTCCTTTTTTATGCATTGTTTATAGCAATAAAACGGAATTTTTAAATTGATTTCACGAAAATAAGCGGCGCGGAGCATAACACGACCGCTCTCCGCTCCGTTCGGAGGAGTAATGACGGAAGACAGGGGGGCGGCTGCCAGTCGTTCTTCGGTGGACGGTATAAGGTTCACTTTGATATAGCAAATTCGTCGACTGCCGTATTGTCGTCGTGATGTCAAAAATACCAACGCGAAAATGCATATTATATTTTATTTTGTGAGGTTCGGGCGTAAATATCATTTTTTTTTCACGATAATTATATAAGAAACTGAATTTGCCACATTATGCAATAAAACCATATCCGAAAAAAGTGTTTATAAGTAGGAGAGTTTTCAGTTAAAAATGTTTTTTATAGACCTAATACTTTATTTTTTTCTAAGCTTATTAAAAGATTTATTAAAAAAAATGACCGATATTTTTAAGGGCCAAAGTATGTTCTACACGCAGTATTTAATTGAAGCATCTATAATACTTCTAAGAGGTCAAATTTTCAAAACTAAAACATACGATTTTGTATGATTTTGCATTATTTAGTATGGCTTCATCTTAACTACTAGAGGTAGTACCAACAGATTTTTTAATTTTTTTATTTATTTATGCCCTTTTTCGGGGCTTTTACAGTAGATACTAGATCTCTTTCAAGTACCTACTCGTATTTAGAATAATATTATTGTAAAAAAATGTATCACAAAAGTGAATAGTTTTTCGATAATTACAAAAAAATTTTAATACGAAAAATTAAACAAAAACCAAAAACGATTGAAACAAGATACGAAAAATGGAACAAGAAAGAAAATAAAAGGTAACGGTCGAGTCGCCTTCTGGGATCTAACCCAGGATCTCTGTTTTACTGTGTTTCTGCATGTTTCGTGTTTAGAAATTTTACCTTTTTTCATTCTACCTACCTCCATAAAATCGCACCTGAGGGATAATAGTGGCACAAGTCAAAAAAATGCATTTTTGAATTAAATATAAAACGGCACAATTCAAATGTTATTGTGGCCTTAAAAGCAAATATGTCGTTTTTATATTGAAATGTTTTACTCGAATTCAAGCGAAAATAGTGACACAACGATCATTGTATCACTATTATAATATTAAACCTAATAATCAAGTTTTAAAAATAATTCACCAAAGTTTGGTAATTAAACACAACTTGATTGACTGCCGTAATGTACCTACCATATTATGAATATGAACCAAATTCATTTTTAGAAAATGAATTTTATGAAATTTATTACAATAACACTATACTAACGGACAATTAGTCATAATAGACCCGATATAGTTTTACATGACAAAATTTAAAAAAAAATACTTAAATCATTGATATCGCTATTACAAATTCCTGTAATATTCAGAAAACTGTTTCTGAAAAAATAAGAAAATATACAGATTTAGGAAATGATATTAAAATAATTTGGCATTCTCAGAATATAAACATATTACCATTTGTTATTTTGGCTACTGGCATTATACCTAGCTCTCTCATCCAAAATTTAGGCGTAATAGATTGACAAAGAATTTATATACACGTATTTTTAAATACATGTAGGATTACGAAAGATTTTTTAAATATTTATGTTGAGGGATAAGTAGGATTTATCGGTCCAGTTAGGAGTTCCACCGAGCCGAACCCTCTGATATGAAAATATCTGGAGTCGGTGAATATTTTTTCCCATTTGGTCTCAGGTAGATTGACGCATTGTTCTTGTATTGTTTTGTATTTATTATACTTATATAGTGCACTTACATAGCGTGGATTGACTAGATAAACATTTGTGAAAAAGTGTGTGAAAGGGTTTAGTTTTTCCTGTGGGGAAGATTTAACCCGAACATAAAATCTGGAGCACCTATTAATATATTGCTTTTCAACTTTTGTAAAAGAATGCTTTTTTATTGGTTAACGAAATATTCAAACTGCTCTCCTGAAAAATGAGGGTTTTTGAGCTGTGCCATTGTTATCCCCCGGGTGAGAAATGTACATTATTGATTCACAAGTACATGCATGCATAAATTTTTGCTCAGTTTTTTGCAGAGCGAGCAACAAATGCACTCTTGTCGCAGTGAAGAGAATAAATAATTCGGTGTAAAATTGTACAATTTTCAAATAATGAACAAGAATACAACATACCGCAACCTGACCTATTGACCTGTAAACACTGTTCTATAAACGTCTTATCAACAACGATATTGACTTTGTATCAAACGAAAACATTTCTTCATTCAGTATTTCAAATTGGTTTATCATGAAGGTGTTAAAATTTTACATGTTAAGTGCCCTTTTTGCGGTTTTCGGTAAGCAGATATTAATAGTTATTTACAATACATAATAACAATTTACATAACAACATGAAGGCAATTCGATAATTTATATAAAAAAAGAAAAATCGATAATTCATACAAAATTTTACGAGGAAAGTGAATAAGTGTTTTGAAGGTTAAATGTGTCATGTTTAGACTTACAATATTATTATTCTGCGGTGATGGAAGTTGCGAAATAAACGATTTTTCTAAGTACTATAAAAATATGTACACACAAATAAACACTGTTTTTTTTAATCGACGTTTCTACGATATTTTCTTCTTTTAAGAAAAAAAAGGATATTGAGTTATCACAAATTAAAATAATATTAATTTAATGTGAACTAGAAACTGATGGGGCTATCTAATAAAATTAAATAATAATTATTGAAATGTATGTGCACTTACTTTAAAAAGTTACATAAAGCCTTGGTAAAAGTTACATGAAAACATAATGAGAATTGCATTGATTGTGGTTACAAAATTATTAGGTACATAAATAAAGTTATTTTATAAATGGAATTAGCGAGAATCTAAAGCATTTTATTTTTAGATTTTTGTGGGTTTTCATGAATGGAAAATCAAGAGATAACTAAATCAACATAACTATCACGCTGCTTTGGGCAGTGGTAGGCAGAGAGGATGAACCACTATGTAAATCTTTCTTGGCACCAGTGGCGTAGTGAGGGGGTGCGTACCACCCCCCTCACTACGCCACTGGTGCCACCCGACCGAGTGTCACCCCCCAAGAGCACACTTCTCTTGTTGAAAATTGTGTTTGTCAACTGTAATGGGGGGGGGGGGGGGGGGGTGAAACCATGTTATCCGCCATATCCGTCCCGGGTGCCAACCAGGCTAGCTTACTACTTGGCACATACTCCTTGCTTCATTCACATTAGTCCTCGTACATTCTCTTCTGTTATTCTGACTCTTGACATGGCCCACCTCAAGTTGTTGATTATTCCGAGTCTTCCTCGGGATTCGACATAATTTTCCTACTAGTGTCGAAGCTTTGTAAGATAATCTCCACTCTCCACACTCTCCAGGCATTCCTAATTTCGAACACTGGTCCATTGTTGATTTAAAAATGGCTCCGAAATATTTATTCTGCATAGTCAGGTTTTTAAAAAACCTTTTTTGTCTGAGGCAACCTTCTACAACACTCTTCCCCCTGGAATTGCTGATAGCGTTTTGTTCCGTTGTCGATCAGCTAGTACCTACCTACAGTTGTTGAATACATGTCATAATCCTTTATCTGTAAAAGATAAGATTAAATCTGTTTTATATTAGGTTCCTATGTTGTGTGAGTAGTTTAGTACCTATTAGTGTGTAAACAGCACCGTATATAGGATTGTGTAATTTGAAGGAAGTAGGGGTAGGTACCACTGAACGACATCGAACTGATCTGTATAAAAATAAATGTTATTTTAAGACGTTTTGAATTAAAATCTAGCGAGTACTTGGCATTTATTTTTTCAAAGAAAGAAATTATTTCCCATCCGCCCCCTTCCCGTCACCGTGCCCCTCGCATGTTCCCTGCCTCCCCCCCCCCCTCTTTACGTTTCCCTCCCTCCTCTCGGATTCTCCTCCATGCTGTTTTCAAAACTTGAAAATTTAGTTTTGTGTAATATTATTAATTAATATTTTTTTATATAAATTTCAGCTACGGAAGTCATCGGGGAATTCTACACATACAACGCATCCCTTGATGTAGTGTTTGATTTTTATTCACGGTAAGTACCTACAACTTGTCACTAACGATAGTAGCTTTTTGAGCATCGCCAACTCTTGCGTAATCTGGGAGGGGGGTATGGGGAACGATAACGAACGCCTCTGCCGTGGGTCACCCCAAGTGGTTCGCTATGTTTGGTTACTTTGCAGGCTTAGCCCTTAGTTTAGTAACTAAAGTTGCCCAGTCCATTATTAAAAAGCAGAAAGAAAAATATATTTCTTTTTTATATATTTAAAAAAAAATATATTTGCCGACTCTGCCCCTGATATCACTCATAATGATCAGCTTTCATTATATTATTATCAGATTGGTTGAAGAAAACAGACAACCGGTTGAACGATTTTAAAACCTCCTTCCAAAGGCCCCTTTACACGCTACGATAAATCGTAACAATTGATTGAACGAATTATCGCTCCAACAAATCGAAAGAGTAGAGCACTGTTTACACGCTACGATAAATTGTAACGATTTCTTGTCAAATGTTACTAGCTATTACCGCTATCAACCCCAGGAAAGCTTTAACCAGGGAGGAAGTTGTGTTGCTGTCGCTGTAAATCGGTTGTTTAGTGAGAAAGGTGAAGAAGTCGCGAAAACCAAGAACACAGTGGAGCCGGGAGTGGTTGCTAAAGAGAAAGGATTTCTCTCATGTAAAATTGTTGAAAGAATTAAAAAATGAACCAAATGACTGGCGAAATTATTTGAGAATGGACGAAGAGACCTATGTTGAGCTGCTAAGTTTAGTTTCTCCGTTTATTGCTTAATATGATACTGTTATGAGGAAAGCGGTATCTCCCCACGAAAGACTCTCAGCTACCTTACGATTCCTTTCCACTGGAAGAAGTTTGAAGGACATGGAATATTCAACTGCCATTTCATTCACATCGTTACGATTCCCAGAAATTGATGCCGGCCGGCTTCAACCATCCACTCCAACTCCAATCCCAATAAATCGCTACAATCTCCCGTTTACACGCAACGATAAATTGTAACAATCTGATCGTTACGATAAATTGCTTACCTACTTTTTATGAAGTTGAAATTTGCGTTTGTCAACTTTAACGTTGGGGGGGGGGGGGGTGATCCCACCCATCCCATTCCCATTTGAAGACACAGAATTGTTAAAACCAAGTATTCGACCCCGGAGCCCGGCGTTACCCGGAAAAATAGCAAATTGAGGACTAATTTTTGTTTTTGCGTTACATTTAAAAAAATAAACGTCTGTCGAAAAATTCTTTTACGCCTTTTTGAAAGTAGAATAAATTTTCTACAATGTTAGTACAATATGAGCTATTTGGGTCAATTTTCGAGATACGGATTTTACAAAGATTAAAGAGTTTACAAAGTCTCTGCTCTATCCGGAATACTTTGCAAACGGTCTGCAAGATGAATTGAAAATATTACCTAAGTATACAAACTACGAAAAAAGCATGAAACCAAAGAGCTCGAGACACTTGGGGGTTATGTATGACAAGAGAAAACAAGCTGAAAGAGTTGTTTCCGTACATTTATATTACGTTACGTACATATGTATGTAGAGATGAGCGCCTTTCCTAAGAACTATTTGTAAACCTTCATGTTTCACTTTTCGGAAAGGGAGAATACCGCGCTTTCAGTTTGAATACAGAATCTCACCATAGATGCTCGTGAAAATTTTGAAATAATTCTATGAAACAACGATATTCGTTCTCACTTTGGTTCTCATAGATATTAGTCAACAGTTTGATCTGTAGATATTCGTCCTCACTTTGGTTCTCATAGATATTAGTCCGATTGGTCAGTTTTTGAAATTCCTGTAGATATTAGTAGACGCCTCCCATTATTTGGCATTTGAAAAGTGCAACTTTTTAAATAAATATTTTTATTAATTAAATTATTAAAACACTTTGTTTTTACCACAATAATCTTTATTTAAAAAGTCGACATGTTTCAAGAACGATGTTCTCTTCATCAGGACATTATATGTAGGTACTAAAAACTAAATTATCAAGCATAGAAAGACAGGCGTGGGTGGAAATGGAATTAGTTATTAAAGAATATTAAAAAAAAATTTACACACTAACGTTAGTGGTTTTCAATTAGATCTATTAGAAATATTATGAAATTAGGAAAAATGTCAATAGAAATTTAAATATTATTAATAACCAAATTAATTTTGTGAATAACCCTATATTAAACATATTTCCATTGTAATTGTGTCTATGATCTTCTAAGCAACCCCCTCCCCCCCCTGTCTATCTTCTAAGCTCCTCCTCTTTCCGCCCCTCTCCCCCCCTCCAACTAATTCCATTTCCACCCACGCCTGTCTTTCTATGCTTGATAATTTAGTTTTTAGTACATATAATGTCCTGATGAAGAGAACATCGTTCTCGAAACATGTCGACTTTTTAAATAAAGATTATTGTGGTAAAAACAAAGTGTTTTAATAATTTAATTAATAAAATGGTGCCACAAAGTGAATTTGCAAAATTTGAAAAAAAAAAAAAAAAATTTATATTCCTTTATAATCTTCCAACTCCGAACTAAGTTCGGAGTTGGAAGGTTGGCTTCAGTCTGGAGCATTAAAATAATATTAAACAAGAGTTCGTCATAGATAGTTTCTGCTCTTAGAACTTCGAACTTGAGTTGGTAGGTACTTTTAAAAGGAAGCACGTCTCGGAGGCCTCCAGGCCTCCAGCAAAATGCAGAACTTACCATCTCGAATTTCCAGTATTTCCACTATTCCCATGAAATATTTCCGTTGATTATGTTATAATAAAAAATAATATTATAGTATAACATGAATTAATAAAGCAAGGAAAATTATTTTTCCCCTAATTCTCAGTATGTTCACAAAACCTACATAAACAATATAACATTTAAATAAGTCAATAGCTGTCACGTCATTAAAGAATATTAAGAAAATATTAATTCGGTTTAACCGGTAATAAATCATTGTAGGTTCTATGGAAATTGAAATTATGTGGGGTACCTAAATAGAATCATATAAATAAGTCATCTCAACGTGGCCTAACTACAGTTTGAAAATGGCCTTGAATGCCGAAACAGCTGTCTAATAATTTTAAAAAAGGTAAAATACTTACAGAACCAATAAAATTATTAAATTTGATTTCATAAAATTTTAAAAATGGAGTTTTGAAAGATGGAGTTCTACGAATTAAACACAATAACTTAACTATTAATATTTTATAATAATTTTATCTAATTTATATGAATGTTTTATATTATACGTAAGTCTAAATCACCACTCATTGCAATATTTTTGGTCTGTTTAATCTGTATATAAAAAATATATAAATTCGCATCAAGCCTGTGGCCAGGCCAGCATGTAGATTATTGCGTAATGCTTGTGACAAGCTGCAAACAAGCGTTGTAAACGGGCAAAATGCTTGGCCCAAGCAAAAAACTATGTGCTTGGTTCAAGCCGCTTGATTGTCTCTGAAGCGCGAGTAATAAATAACAACAGAAACAAAGTACAAGTTTTTATTTGTCAACTCATAGTTTTTTTCACTTTTTCTATAGGGTATTGGGGCGGTTGATCACGTTCACCCAGGCCCAGGGCACAAAACTTAGAAATACTTTCCTGCCGACAGACGGCACACTTACATGCCTATCTCCCTTTGTTCCAATTATTATGGTATAGTAGTATATAAGTTATTTTATAATTTTTTTTAATGAATTTCAGAAGAAATCAAAAATCGCCCGAAGTTATAACTATTGGATCAAGTTTATTGCACTCCCATTTTACGATGAAAAATCTAGTCGTCATCCTCATTCATGGATTGAATGGTAATGCAGATGACGAATTCAATAGAAGCGTAAGAAAAGGTAACAATAATAATAAAACATCGATGTTCCTTTCCCGGTTACCCGTCTCTTTGCTGTCATTGGCCGCCAATATAATATTTTCTCCGCAGAGCTGGTTACTTTTGGAAATGGTTCCTTTTAGAATATTTTGAAAAATTAAAAATAAACCCCCACCCTCATTGAGAAATTATCTAGCAAACCGTGTTTCTTTTTTCTTTTTGAGGAACCCATTCTAAAAGTAAATGGATAAAGAACCGGTTCCATATTGGTCTCCGGAAAAAGAACCGGTATCTACCATTTCTAATAATAATATCATTTATCGCATTAGCTAGCAATATTTTAGCGAATATTGCACTCACCGCTCTATTTGGCTGAAATCAACAAACTTATTATAATTATTAATATGTATTGAAATTTTCAATACAACACTTACTTTGCGTTGCTGCCAGTGTTCAAATCCCATAGGAAAACCAAAATAACCCTGTATAAAACAATTATTAAAACGGTCTTGGCCTATGGATGTGAGGCGGGAACACTGACAGTAAAGTTAGTCGGAACTTCGAAAGAACTTCGAAATAAAGGTACTTCGAAGAATCTTAGGAGCGGTGCAAGAGGGAAAGGCATGAATAATCCGCCACAATAATGAGCTCTATGATATTTACCAAGCTCCCAGACTCTCCACCCATTTAAGGCTACAAAGATTAAGATGGGCCGGACATGTGCACCGAATGCCAAGCACATGAGTACCGAAGAAGGTCCTAACAGGACACCCGGGAGGTAAACGAAAGGCGGGCAGACCTAGACTGAGATGGAAGGACGATGTCAGGAAGGATGCAAGAGAAATACTCCATGTCGCAGATTGGAAGACGATGGCCGAGGACAGAGGGCAGTGGAGGCTTATTTTGAAGGAGGCCAAGGCTCGAAATGGGCTGTAGTGCCATTGAAGAAGAAGAAATTTTCAAGAGATTATCCATTATTCCTTCTGTACTTACCTCCGAATATTGAATTTTATTTTAAAAAAATGAAAGTGTTTAATTTCAAGTAAAAAAAATTTTTTATTCACAAATCAAAATTTTAGAGAGGTTTTGTGAAGTGTACGTAACTACTATATGTTTTTTTTTTAAATATTTTTTTTTGGTTCCAGCAATCTTTAGTACAATGGACGTAAATGTTATAAGTGTCGATTGGGGCATCGGGGCACATGATACTTACAAGGATGCTTTCGAAAACATCCCCTCAACTGCCACGGAAATTGTCAAATTCATAAAATGGCTCGAGGAAAAGGGGGTCAAGCACAGTGACTTGCGCCTCGTGGGATTTAGTATGGGAGGACAGATGGCGGGCTTCGTCGCAAGGGGGATGGACCAAAAGCTTCCCTTCGTCATGGGTATGTTCATTTTCAAAAATTCGTTATCACAGGTAGAATCATGTTTTAAACTTCCTCTTCCTTATCATTGGTATGCTATTCATATATGTGCAAACCTTTCATAATGCCATGGGTATATTCAAAACATCCTTATAATATCATTTCCAAGTTTATATCAAAAACTTTCTTTGGTCGTTTTTGTGTTCACGTTCAAAATTCATTTAGTTATGGGTATTTTCATAATATTAAAAACATCCTTATACTAGTTCCAGCGAGATATCGTACGAGATGTCACCGTTCCGGTATCTTCTATCTTTTTTTTGTTTTCAAACAACACTAAGGAGGAGGATGAACCTTGACCACGGACGTACAAAATATATGGACTTGCCCTTACGTGCTAAAAGGCGTGTTGTTTCCCCCTCCCATTGGAACCATTTTGCGGAACCGGCTGGGCTTGCGAGAGCCCCGCGTTAATCTAAAAAATGTGACATCATCATTCTTGTCCGGACCAGTGTCGAGCTCTTATCGTACATTTTACGCACGGACGTTGTATGTCTATGGAACACATACTATGACATCGAGATACATGGCGACGCGAAACACAAAGCCGCTGTTTACTGGGGTAAGTAAATCATGAAACATTTGTAAAAGTGTCTACGGAAACAAAATATTCGACTATGAAAATACTCAGAACCTTACTTTGCGAATTTGGACTTGACACATCTGTTCATAACGTGGCAAGCAATTCACGCTCCCATATAAAAAGGTCTATTCATTCAAAAGCAGATTTTACTTTCAAGAACTAAATGGTGATATTATAGTGCGAGGTGCCTATATACTGTTAGATTGATTTATTGGCGAATCACAAGTCTCTTTCCTCTCTTCGTCCCGCCATATTTGGTTTTTACCCCTCATCTGTAAGTTCTCGTCTAGCTATTTGTATGTCTATGACCTTGACGATGTCCGTACGAGCTCTCGCTGGGACTAGTTTATCAAGGTTATGTTCATGTTCAAAACTTCTTAATCGTGTGTGTGTTCGTTTTTGAACATCCTTATTTTATATTTAAAACCTCCTCACATTGTGGGTTTTTTCATACCAAAACATATCCTGTACATTCCACTCGATTTAAACAAAAATCAAATCCTCCTTAACTCATTTCTAACTTTGTCACAAACTTCCTTATGTCATGGGTATGTTCATGTTCAAAACTTCCCTACGTCATGGGTTTGTTCATTCAAAAACCTCCTTTGTATGTGTGCGAACGTATGCTCAATGCTTTCGCTTTTACAAAACGACATTTAAAAAATATTTGATGCTAATATGATAATAATAATCATGATATTAATAATCATGAATGTCATAAATAGGTATTCTAATTCCCAAAATTTATTCTACTGTAACTGCATTTAGTTCAAAACTAGATATATATAAATATATATATATATATATATTGAGTACCAATTTTTTTTTCAATCTTAAAAATCCCAGGTAAAACACATTCAAAATAATTTCAGCATTGGACCCCGCCGCCCCATGGTTCGGCAACAACACAATAAAAGCAGAAGATGCGGATTACGTAGAAGTCATTCACACCTCATCACTCGGAATCTCCCAACGGGGTGGTCACAATGACTTCTATCCAAACGGAGGCACCTCCCAAACAGGCTGTACCGATAATGGGTGCAATCATTGCAGATCCTATCTCTACCTGGCCGAGTCTATAGCTGCAGGTACTAGTAGCAGGATCATTGGACAGTCTTGTAGAAGTGTCCAAGAAGCGATGGCTGCTGGTTGTACCAGCTCCAGACACCTAGCCTTGGGAGGGTTGGAGCCAAAAAATAAATTAGGGGTCTTTTATCTGGAGACTAACACCATCCCACCCTTTGCGAAAGGTTAATAAATGTTTTCATAACAAACTATAGAAAAATAGATTAAAAAAATAAAGAATGGCTTTGAAGCATGCTGACTGTCAAGCTACGACCAAAATGCACGGACCATCAAAGTGGTGGAGCCGATGAATGTTAAGCATTTGGTGCATAGATAGAAACAAAGACGAGGTGCTGCTGTGTGTAAAAGTGATTTGTGGTAATATGGGTGAACGATTTTGGTGACACTTTTGTGTGCGCGGTTTCTACTAACAATGGTTCATGGCCCATCTCTCTTATTTTTTTTATCTATAGTTTGGACAGTTGAAACCTACCTTACCCAAAAAACTTGAACAAAACAATGCTAATCAATTAAAACTAGATCTTCGGAGGTCTTTTGTTTTTATATTAGTTTCTATGTCCAGCTTTTAAATAACCATTAAAATTAGTGTACATTGTATAATAAAAATAACAAATATTATTGAGCACTTCTTGTCTGTTGTCTATGAGTTATATTAAAGTTGTGTTGCCAGTTGGTAGGTACAAAGTGGTGTTTAGGAAGCTTCACCCATGACAATTTAGCAAAAAGATTACTCGAGGAAACCAATTTCTGCCACAGTGATGGCTTGTCTACACATCACACAGTATTTAGTCCAATAGTTTGTGGTAACTAAAGCACTGTCCTGCCAGTGCTGCCCAATTTAGTTATGAATAAAGTAATTTGATGCCCACACCGACTATAATAATGAGTGTATAGGTGCGCGTCCACATGTGGACAGTAACCCCCACCTACCTACAAGCATAAAAAATAAATTCTTTCTCAGTCAACTAAACTGTTACCAATTACTTACTACTAAAGCGTAGTGTCCACACAGTGCGTACAAATTCTACTAGACGTTTTAGTAACCTCTAACTATTCGACTAAATACTAGCATCGTGAGAAGCTAATGCTGATGTTTTGTGTAGGTATGAATGTATTATTATAATTTTTTATGATGCATAATATATTTTAAAGAGACTTTAAAAAAATATTATTCAACTTTATTTACACTGTTAGATGGGTGTTAAATATGCAAGCGCCAAACTTGCTGACATTGATACAGAAATCATTGCAATAGGCGAGTTTAAGTTCCGAAAAGCAGCATGCCACCCCACCCACGACTTTCTCTGTCGTATACATATTCTACTTATCTTTCTCTTTCACTTATGGTCATTATAAAGCAATGACGTTATATATTATAAATAGACTCGCCATAGTCTCACATACTCACAATATAATGTGGAAAGCAAGCAAAACTCTTTTGTTTTCAGCGGTTTTCAGTATATTTTCTAAATTCAAAAGATTATTCCTGTGTAATAAAGACAAACAATCAAAGAATGAATGTGTGTGAATGTCATAGATATATGGTCGGGCAGCGTATTAATTTCTTCACCGAATACTGCTCTCACATCTTAAGGCCCACTAGAATAAAAGATCCGGATGCCTGTCGGAATTTGATGTGTCGAGCTACACAATAAATTCAATAGGGCAATGACAGTTTTCAAATGGTGGCGGTTGTCGTCAATACTTGTTGGAACTGCTGATTTATGTGTTGTTTTACCGCAAGCAAACAAATAAACAGAGTGTTTAGGCTGATTAGTCTATTTTAAAATAGTAAAGTTTACTTAGCAACAGTAATTTGGCTGTTGCGCGTCCAGACCCTTTACTTCAGTAGGCCTTGAATTTTCTCTGATGACGCGTAAAATCGCAGGCGGAAACATGAAAAATGATTGTAATATTTATAATAATTGATAATAATAAGTAATTTGCATGTACTTACAAATGAAGTGTGTGTGCCTGTCTCACTAGACCCAGTTTACAACACAATATTGCAATAAAAATACAACCAACATCGTAGCATTGGTTTATTACCTTAAAAGATATTTTAAAAAGACATTTGATCTGTCTTGGCGGGTGATCCAAGATTTGGTGTCCAATTTATATTAAGTGTAATTAGCGTTCTGCCTAATGGCCAGTGGAAGTGCACTGTTTAGCTTTGTGGCGAAGTATCTAAAATTTCTCTGGTCAGTATTTTTTTAATGAAAAGGATATGCAGATTTTGATTTTAAACACAGAACTCTATTTGACATTTTCAAATATAGAGTTCTATGTTTAAAGAGGTATGCTAATCTAGCATACCTCATGCCCACACCCAAGCTGGGGCCCTAGGACGGGGCCTCTCAGGCCTAAGCGGAAGACCAGCCTTTACCGAGACCAAGTGTTATGTCTGTATCTGGCACTAAAGTTGTCACATTTATTATTATAGTAAAATATATTAGGGGCAGCTGCCCCTCCCTTGCTGACGCCCATGCACAGAAGCATACTTCGGGGACATTTTGAAATGCTTTATCAAAATTGGAATATTAGAGAACTCCAGTCCAATTTTTTTATTTTTTTTAATCCTTCGAACTTAAATAACTGCATTTTTTTTAATATCAACTTGACGGCGTGTTTCAACGACACTATTAAAAATTGCCCTTTTTAATATATTTTTTAAAACTGTACGTTTAATATTATTTAATGAAACTTATATATTCAGAATCACCGTTTATTGGTCTATCTATATCTATATGAACATATTTTTTTAAAGCCATAATATTTTTCACTGGAGTTCCTTATTGTGGCATACCTACAATACCATCTAAATATTCTGTTAATGTCAACTTTCCTATTTGGGG
Organism: Limnephilus lunatus; assembly: GCA_917563855.2. NCBI lineage: Eukaryota > Metazoa > Arthropoda > Insecta > Trichoptera > Limnephilidae > Limnephilus > Limnephilus lunatus. The sequence goes on from OU830596.1 coordinate 67,684,213, forward strand.
GGTGAGTTAGACCTCGTCCTTGTATATATGGCATCACATTTTTTTTTTCGGAACGGAGTCCTCACAACTCATCTGCGCCTCCCCCAGCGACATGTGTGGGCCTAAGGTTTGGCCAGGCGAACTTGGCGTCCTTCCGCCCCCCCTCTGGCAACTTGATGCTTCCGTCCTTAGGGTCTTCGGGTATGTCCCCCTACTTCCCACTCACTATCGTCAAGGCACAACTAAGAAACCGGCCAAAGGATGCGGACGTTGAAATTCATTCACGGTCTGTCCGATGGCCATACACATTCTCGCTGGTACTGTCATATGACGGGATCCCACCTAACATTGGCGTTCTTCACCATACTTGTTTTTATTACCATTCTTGCAGATGCTTATAGCATACACAAGATGTCGATACCCTCCAAGCAGCCGCCTTTTATATTTATGTTTTTAATTATTTTATGTTTGAAATACTTTATAATATTGATCATATATTATTAACATTTTTTATATTACGTAAGCACTTGCATACTGCTTCCTAACACCGTAAACAGGGACGCTGGAGGTCTAGATTCTTCATTCAAAAAAAATTTGAGTCCTTGCGAGAGCCATGAAGGAGTTATATGTCTGTTTTTCATGTCTGCGTAAGTAGTGAATAACCTCCAATACCTGCAATACCAGGGCAGGTATTCCGTTAGTTCTACACGAAGGTACCAAAGTGGCTGCGAGAAAGCAGGGGACTGGTTCTTCAACCAGGACAATACACCTACTCACACCGCATTGTCTGTGAAGCAGTATTTAATAAAGCATGGAATGATCCAAATTGTTCACTCGCCCCATTCACCCGACCTATCTCCCTGTGACTTATTTCTGGTCCCTAGGATTGAAAAGGGACTTGAAAGGGAAATGTTTTCATACTGCTGAAGAAGTGAAACAAAAATCGATGGGGGCCATAAAGGACATTCCAATCAGTGGGTTTCAAATTGTTTTGAACAGTGGAAAAAAAGGTTGGACAAGTGCATACACTCTAATGGTGAACCCTTTAAAGGCAACCAAATTTTGGTGTAAAAATGTTAAAAAATAAAAAGTTATAAAGAAATTTTCATTTTTTTTGGGTCCCCCCACGTTAGTGTTGATTATTGACAATTTTTTGTTCCAAGATGACGTGGTTAACATGTTTGTTAATTTTGGTTTGGTTTTATAGCAGTAATATCAAATAATAAATACTTAATTATTTTTTCAAATTCTATTTCAATTATTGTTTTTCATTTCATTTAACACGTGTAATAACAATGTTGTGATTGTAAACACAATTATAATGAACGTACTCAATTAATGAGGTCCTTCGTTTATAATGTAAGTATTGATTATTGACAATTTTTTGTTCCAAGAATTGGTTAACATGTTTTGTTAATTTTTATAATTTTTGTTTGTTTTATAGTAGATATAAAAAAAGTGATTTTTCACACACTTCAATTAATGTTTTTTATTTCATTTAATATGTGTTAACTGTCCGCATAAGTCTAAAATATAAGCTAAATTTCAGTAAACAATACATTTTTAACATGTCTAAAAAAGTTTCGGTTTCGGCCAAAACTGAGACAGATACCGAAGATTCGGTTTCGGTTTCGGTAGAAAGTCCAGTTTCAGTCGGACACCAGCTAAAAGCATTGAAATGTACCTGCAGACCGAACCAATCTGCTGATCTATAATGCCTTTTCTCTTCAGACTCTCGTTTAACGGTCTGAAGTTGACGGTGATTGATGTCATCATCAGGCAGTGGTAGGACAATCCTAGAGACGCTGTAACCTCATCATGTAGAGACCTCATCATATAACCGTGTAGCACAGTGGTTTAAAATAGGTCTAATTGATTGTAGCGGTGAGTCTGGACATCGACATCATCTGGATTCCGCCTGTTGGCCAATGGAGTCTGTTGATCCTATATTTATTTATTCTATATTTATGGGATGAGGAGTATCGGGATAGTCGGACAAACAAATTACAAAGCACCTACATAATACATATTATGTGCATGTGGTGAAATAAAAAAAAATTATTAAATAAAATATTTTATTTACAAACATCATGTTCATGACTTTTTGTGCTAGGTAATAACATAATAATATGTTGGATTAAGGGGTAATTTACGCGAACCGAAATAATATTTCGGGGCGGAGAGGCATGAGGTAAGCTGGAACGGGGAATTCGCTACGCGCGCGAGCGAAGGCAAAGCAGCGAAGAAATCTAGACTAGATGGTACTAGATTGAGTAAGCTTTGAACATGAAACGTTTAATAAATAATGGGCATCTTTCAAATTATGTTTATTAAGTTGAATGTGCATGTTTTAGGTAACTTTAGATAGAAACATTACCTATTGCAGAAGGAGCTCATGATTTTATGACTCTTTCGATCGGATTTCGATCAAACTTGTTTGATAAATTATTCGATACAATCAACTACACTGCTAGACGGTAGTCAGTAGCTTATGACTCGTAACGGACACGTTCTTCATTGACAGATGTCAAAACAATACGGTATTCAATTACCTACGCACTATTTTCATAATATGTGATCATAATTATATCTGAATGTATTGGAAAGACAAATAAAATATCGGCCATTTTCAATATTTATTATTATTTTTTACAAAAAGTTACATAAAATAACAAATAATTCTTTATTTTTTATGAATTAACGCCGATTGACGGCTTTTACATGGGAATTACAATAATTTGAAATGGTACAGAATACACGTGGTTAAGAAAAAAATATTCATGTGATAAAAAATTAAAAAGTACATATCGAAGTGACAGCATAAAGTACAAATAGTAAGCTATTATAAATACAAATATGAAGAAAAATAAAACCTCATATAACATAGATATTTTGAAAAAAAAAAATCGTAAAGGACGTAATAAAAATAAATTTAAATATTCCAGAAGTAAACATTGATGAAGAGTACAAACATTCAAAGTATATTTAATTATAATCGAACTGAGAAGCACTGACAAACAGCTTTAATTAAATAAAGTTTGTATGTTGATATTCTTTCAATATTTATCACACCATCAACAACATATTTATTACAGTATATGCAGGCGATTTATTATGGAATATAATTCAGCATTAGATCCTAATACTAATAATATCTTTATCTTTACCTAATAAACAAGAAGTTTCACTTCTGTCGCGCGCGGACTCCACGCACACAACTTTTATGGTTTATTTTATTTTCGCATTTTATGTATAAAATAGGTTTCAATATTTTTTTTCGTTAATCCTATATTTAATTTTCAGGAGTGTGTCGGCTTCTTTTTGTTTGTTTGCAACCTTTATAATCTATTTTACAATTTTCTTACTTTTTATAACTCTGTAACTCATTTATTTTACCATAATTTATTAGATATACCAATGTTACAACTAACATAACTGTATAATTAGAAATTTATGTAAAAGCCCAGTAGGGCGCAAATGAATAAAACTAGGAATACGATTCTGGTGAAGGCGCACTCTAAATATTCTATGCCGCTGGTTGTAGACAGCGGGCCGAGAAATGGAATTTCTAGTAAAAAAGTCAACTTGGTTCTGAAATAATACACAATATTATTACGACTAGCCTTTAGTGTGACCCCTTTTCTCATGTGCCAACACATTTACGTATTTATTTTTCGTAAAATTTGACGTCGTCCCACTCTCAAAGCATCTCGCGTACTGACGAGAAATAACTTCTGCCTTGGTTTATATAATGGCGCGAGACAAAGTATTATTGAAAAACGGTTTTTATTTTTATAAGCATTGTTTTTATGCTTTTTAAGATAATTTTATTATCTAGCCGTTTAGAAAACATTGATGTGGTGATCATGTTTATTTTTATAATTCTCCTGTATTTAGAATTAAAGGATATAATCGAACTTTGAGCTATTTTTAGAGGTTCCGTAAATATTTTTTTACGCAATTGTTTTAAACATTTTAATACGTTTTGTTAGTTCACCATTTAGAAGAATAATTTATTTGTTCAAAACATAATATTATTTTCTAATAAACAATATAGAAATTTTCTAAAAACTGCATCAAAAACCTGCAAATATGCTGCGATTGCGGTAAGATCCCCTTAACAATAGACACTAACTTATATTTTGTTAAAATTAGATTTGCACTAAAATTGTGTAGGTATGTGTTATTTAACGAATGATTTCCGTTATAAATTGTGTGTAACAAAATGGCAGGAAAATAAATTTATAGTAAATTAACAGAAATTTGAGAAACATTACGTTCCAAATAATTGTATGGTTTAATCATTTTTTTTCCGTAAGAACCCTATGCTACTGATAAAATTATCACATTTGCTACAATACCATATACTATTTACATTTCATTTAGGTAACAAAGTACTCTCTGACTAGTTTTCCTGGGAACATAAATAATAATCTCCATATACAATAGACACAAAGGCAGATACGGCATGGAGAATTGCCGAGCTACGACCAAACTGCACGGACTGTCAAAGAGACGGACTGTCAAGGAGTTATGTGTTTGGTGTGCAGGTAAAAACAATGTTTCATGACCCATCTCCTTTGCTTCTATTATCTATGAGTCTCTCCAAATGCTTCCGATAAATTTGGAATGCCACGGAATAAACAAATTTGGTACATTAAGGCGTATAGCTGATAGCTCTGACTCATAAACGAATCAAGAAACTCAAGTTGCAAAGGAGCTGTTAGTGGCAGGACCATAACATTAGAATAATAGGCAATTATTGTGAATTTGGGCATACGACATTGAAAGACAAAATTTGCGACGAAAAGCGCAACAAAAAGGTGTCCTCGCTTGAAGTTTGATTAAGAAATGTGTGATCGTTTAGTTTATTTTGATAATTTGTCTTTGAATCGAAATTGTGCATCATTATCAAAATAATGTTTTTTTATTAAAATTAGGTATTGCAAGTACAAGCGAATAAACCCTAACTATAATTTTTCCTAATGTTTTAAAGGAAAATTTAACATAAATTTTCAAATAAGGATATTTCTAGTTTACATAACGACGTATAGAATATGAATCAAATAATTGCCAGTCTTAAAAATAAACACATATTTAGAGGCATAAAATCTTTCATAATAATAACTTATATTTAAAAATCTTTCGCAAGGTCAATGCATATTTGGTATTTTGACTAGAAGTCACAAATTATGTTTTACATCTATAATTTCTAATTACATGGGTTCTCCAAGAATTAAAGACCTTTACACATTTTCAGCGAAACAGATGTTATTTCTTAAAATATAGCAGCACTAGCGTATAGCTCAGACTTTCCTCTCCGAAAAGTCTCTTTTCGGAGAGGAAAGTCAATTTTTGCATCCGTTTGAGATAGGCGCTTCGCTGTCAAATCCTGCTGCTTGCTAGGTGAGTTCAATTATTCTCTTTCTCAACCATGAGGAAACACGTACTTCCAATTTTAATTCCAAACGTCAGAAGTCTACCATACAAACGATTTCAAGGGAAATTTGGTGTATGCAAAGTGTGTGCTCGTTGGGTGCCCAAAATGCACAAGCAAAATCACGTGGAAAGCGCTCGGGTCTTTTTTAATCATTTTTTCAATCAAGGCGAGGCATTTTTGGGTTAAAACATGGATTCACCACATAAACCCCGGAATCAAAAAGGCAATCAATGATATTTGGCCGGAAATCGTTTGGAGACAAACAAGGACGCGGGGACAGGGGGGTAATGGGGACTATATCGAAAGTTAGTGGGGATACGGGCTGGAAAATTTCATATGGTTTTTTTGAATAAATATTTTTTTCCCGATTTTTAAAATAATAAAGCTCTTAATTCTTGAATAATCCTTGCAGATAACTTTCGCCGTCGGTCATTTGACTTTAAAATGTTATTCAACATTATTTCTGGTAAATACATATTTCATAGAATAATATGCTTATTTATTTGTAAATATCCTATTTACAATAACCATAGCATAATTATTTATATGTATATATATATATAATATATATGTATCAGTGTTATGAAAAAACAATAATCTGCATGTAAGATTTGTGCTATTTTGTGTATTAATCACTTTTTTAAATGTAGGAGCAAGATTTTTAAATATTAATTTACTGATGCTTAAAAGTTAAAAATCTATTACAAGAAAATTGTCCTCAATAAATAAGAAAGCAAACGCATTTTTAAGTCACCGAATTGGTAAAATAATACATTTTCACCACTGGTAAAAATAAAGGTTAATATTTGGGTTACATGGCGAAATTACATGGGGAGTGAATTTCACATACCAATATTGCACTGCCAGGATTACACGAAGACGATATTACTCACAGACATATTACACGAAGAGCGAAATATGCCTACTTAAAAATTACACCCACTGCAATTACATACTTCAAAATATACATTTTAATTTTAAAGTCTTTAAGTGTGTGCTAAATAATAAAAATAAAAAACACAGGAAATAATTTTTTAAATTCTAATAACTGGTCAGTGGCTGAGTTGGCATCGCGTTTGGATACCACCCAGGCGTCGCGTGTTTGATTCTTCAGCTGGCTAAGCCCTCCATCACGACACAAGCAACATTTTCCGCTTACAGTGGTTGTAGAAGGAGATTTTCAAATATTGTCAGGTTATTCGTAATCCGCAAATGTTTGTCTTTCTTTTAAAAAAAATATTTTTAATACATTAGTACTAAGTTTGCCCGAGTTATCTCGGGTGTGGGATTTTTCGCACATAATAGCCGCACAAGTATATTTTGGGTTAGTCCTTTAGCGGTCAAACCTATATATTATATTATTATTTTAATATTTCATATATATGCCCCAAAATACTAAATTAGGCAGGTGTTCCAATAAACAAAATCTTTCTTTTTTTTTAATAGAAATTTGTGTAGGACGCACCAAAAGATTATTTTGATGTGTGCAATACCAGTGGGTATAATTTGAGTAAATGTGAGAATCCACTTCAAGCTTAATATTGTCCATGTATAATTTTTCTGGTGAGCGAAAGTCATGCCTGTGTAATTTCGTCCTATTACGGTCACATTGATACTATTTGTCAGGAATCATGGAATGTCATTACGGGTGTACATTAGAAATTATATTCATAAATACTTTTCCTCCCACACATTACCATATAGAAATTAGGAAAATAATTACTGCTTAGGTACATACAATTTTTTTTTCCAGTAGGCATAACGGTGCCTGTAAGTTATTTGTTTTTTACGATCGTTGATAGTGTTAAAATATGTATACGAAATAAAAAAACAACAGTTAAGTTCTATCGTGATTAATTTTTGAGATATCTTCTTCTTTACCAAGTTTTGGACAGCGTTAGTGTCCATCATCAGGGCAGATGGGAAGATGGACACTGTAACTCTACCAGAAATATTGGCTAAAGAAGGAGGACGCAACACGACATACTTATCCAAAAACTATTCACGATAATACTTTAGGCCGTAAAAATCTCAAATCATATCAAACATTTTGGTTTGCTTCACAAAACATTAGGTTATCCGCCTTTTTAAAAGAAAAACCATAATAAAAGTTAGCACATACCTAATCCAAAATTTGAAGATAATAATAAAAAAGATACATATTATATACAAAACACTAGGTTATGTGCCTTTTAAAAGAAAAACCATTATAATAATTAGCAGACACCTAATCCAAAATTTGAAGATAATAATAAAAAAGGTACATATTATATATTAATAATAGATAGGTGCATTATTATTAATACTATCTTGAACAGTCTTCGTCGACACATCACAGTAGGCATAACTCAAAATCTTTAAATTCTTTAGGAATGATGAAAAATTAATAGGTACACCATTATTTGTAAAAATCTCACTGCATAAGTGTACTCCGTGATTGCGACAGGCACAAGCAACTAACAACTGCAACAAGGTGGCACTACACTCGTCTCAATCATTACATCAAGCGATTTGTACATTTCTACACTGACGACTAGGTATAGTACATAGTAATATCATGATTATTATAATCATTTCCCGAAAAAATGTTTTAGCATGGCACTAAACTAAACACTTCACATTTATTATTTGCAAAAGTAAGTAAGATCAATAATTTTTCGTGATTTCATTAATATTTTTCTCAAAGTTGATCAGTTATGTACTTTTATAATACTTCGTTACATCCGCAATTATCTGGTTTATTAATAACCATTCTTTAAAAGTTTTTCACTACTTTATGATCAATTAGTTTTCCTAAAAGGTTTTAAATTTCATAGATTATCTTTAGCATTTTATTTTGCCGTTCCGTCTTTTTCCAGAAAGATCTTCCACCTCTTGGTCAAATGTAGCTATTTTCTGCTAGTACAGCACAATTAATTTAATCTTTGGCCTGTTTCTCCAAATCCTTTTGTCTACTCGTTGTCTCCACCTTCCTCCAAGTCCTGATCCGGGTTGGCTGGTCCCCGGTTTCTCCAAGATCCTGTAGTACAGATTCCGTTTCCTCTCCACCACTGTGACACATCTCTGTAACTCTTTGGTTGGATATCGTCGTGCAGCATTGCGCACACACGACACCAGAAATATGTGTTGATGAGCGTACCAGTACCCTGTAAGATAACACACAAACATTAAACTCCATACACCCTAGACCCTCCACACAGCATCCTCAAAGATGACATAGGCCCTGAGGGAAATTATTTTCCTCAGGGCCTCCTGTGTGGAGTTAATGTAAAAATAAAAAAAAAACTAATTTTTCAAATTTACAGAAACTCCCAATTTTGTATAAATTGTTGATTAACAACGTTGACATATAACCCAGACATGGAAACATACTTCATAAGAACATTCAAGACAATCGATCCCAAGAAACTACTAAACCTAAGATTTTTAGTTTAGACGCTAGTTTCCTGCTTGCACACACCTAAACGATCGTGAAACGGTCTGTGAAGGTGGCCCATTATAGAATCGATGTAAAGTGAGATCCGATCCATGTTTGTATACTTGCATACAAAATTCTAACCTAACATGACAGCAAATCCATGGAGGTACTGATCGAGACTTGATCTCATTCAAATTTTTTACTGACCTTCCATTTAAAGTAGGTGTTGTATAGTTCATCATCTTTATCAAGCCGATGAAGATATTCTGCCAGTTCCCTCGGACTCTCGAACTCATCTACGTGTATGTAGGAGTTGTAGGGAGCGGCCACTTCATAGTCCTCCGGTCTGGCGCCCATCACAATCGGCAATATGTTGCGGCTAGAATATACGTCGAAATGTCAGTAATTCAATTACACCAAGATGACAAATTTATAATGACAGATAAAATTTACATTCATGGGTTTACATCTCTCACAACCAAAAGGTAAAGACAACCCAAAAAAGAAGAAAGAAAATTTGCAGTCTTTGAACCTGAAATAGTACAACTTTGAAAATGAGCCGTGAACCTGAGAATTAGATGTGGACTCCAGGGGAAGCGACCCAGTGGCAGACCAGTGAAGAGATTAATTGAGGACTTAGAAGAAGACTTGAGGATGGTGAAGATCTTCGGGAGGGCCAAAGCCAACTTGGGATATAGCGCCCCCGGTATACAAATGATGATGAAAAGTAAACTATCTCAAGAACACGTAATTTCATAATTACCCTAAACCATTGACGAAGAACTTCTCCGTGATGTAGTCTCGACAGTTGGAGTTTTCAAATGCAAGATAGAACTTATAGTCTTTGTCGAGGATCTCAAAGCACTTGTCCGCGTTGTAGCGAGGACAGCGCATGGTCCCGCAGGCCCCGTAGATGTCCACTTGGATGTGCTTCCCGAGCTCGTTGGCGTACTCGAGCCGGTGGTTGCGGGCCCCACAGTTGGACACGAACCAGGCCACCTGGAAATAATCAAAAATTATTTTTAAGGGTGGTGCCAAAAAAGTCCAGCACACAGGGACAACCTAAAAGACATGATAGTCTGCCACCCATTTTCACATATTTTTCAGTTCTCGAATGATGCTGTCAATAACTAAGATAAGCAATAAAAAAGGGTAATCGGTAAGCCCTTTTTTATTGCTTATCAATATTTACGCATTATTAGTTTACCTTGATAATTTTTTAAATAAATATTCAAAAATGTGTATTTCCAAATGATCAGATAGTGTTAATCCTAGCAAAGAGTAAGTATGTGTCTGTTTGCATAACTGATAAGAGTGCGTACATAGTGTACGATTTATTGCAACATGTAAAGTGCCTAGTATTCCCGTTCGATGGATCACCTTGTTTACACAGCACTTATAAATGTCCGAATTTTTTTTTTAATATTATCATAAAAATATTATTTTATCTTAATAAACGGACATCCAACCACGCACAATAATAACATTGTTGATGTTGAAACGAAGCGAGACTCTTTACGATAGCGTTACACACATACATAATAGACATGGTTTCGACCACCACCAATATAGGGTAATATCCCTTAGTTAAACAGCTTCTCAAAGGTTGTATGCTTCTTCTTCCATCAACTTGCTCATTATGCACTCTCCCGAGGCATTGATTTCTCTGTCCATCCACTCTATATATACAAATTTGTACTTACATGTGCACTGACTATTGACTTTTGCGCTCAGTCCTCTATAATTTTATTTTTCTGATTGCATTCTTCTATAAACATTTTCATCAAGCCTCCAGTTTCACAGCATAATTTACCCATTTCTACACTCACCCACTTACTCCAAGGATCATTGTGAACATTTCTCAATATTAAAGAGTTTCTATAACCTCTTTTTCATCCCTTGATTTTGGTGTGACCGCTGCCCTGGGAACCATTTATTGGATAACTCGTCGCTTTAGTTCGTTTTACTCCAACAGACCATTTTTAGCGAAATTGAGTTAAGTATGCAGTAGTTCTCAGAAAGTCTTTATGTTTACAATGCAAGTGAAAAAAAAAATTATGTAAGGGGTTTTCAAAACGCAGTTTGTCTTACATCCTCTAAAATGAAACAACATTTCGAGCGTATTCCTCCAACATCCACACGTTGGCCAAAAAGACCCCCCGTTTTCAAACCGGCCGTTTAATTAAATTTCATACAAATTTCTCCAACATCCAAGCTGTATCTTAGCCTACGTGTGAAATTTGAACTCTCGGTTCCGGGCGTATCTCTCTTACAGACCAAAGAGCCAATAGCGTCGCAGCTGAGAACCACGTGACCGCTCTCATTTCAAATATTTGGTCATTAGCCCCACGGCAGTAAACATCTTTACTTGTGATTTTGCTATTTACAAAGTTATTTTAGTGGTTTTCTGGGAGATTTCTCCACACAAAGTGCCTTATGATGTACACTGTAGAAAAGGATAAAAATTTCCAAGAAAAATATAGCAGGTAATTAATTTTTCATTATTTTCTCAGCAAATTGTTTCAACTGGCCGTTCGTTACAGGGTGGTTATAATAACATTATACAATATATTATATTATTATTATATAATATATTATGTATACACTGTAATGAAATTAGGTTTTTTCAATTTTTCCTGTAATATTTCACTATATGTAATGTATTATGTATACAATTATCTATACATAATATATGTAGGTATACATAATTGTACACATAATATATAATCGAAATACCCAATGTTATTATAACCACTCTGTAACGAATATATTATGCTTACGTAATATAAGAATATATAATACGAATATATTATACATACGTAGTATAAGACATGCTAATTTCTAAAATATGATAGTGAAATATTATAGGAAAAATTGAAAAAACCTAATTCCGTTACAGTTCGCGAAGCGAAGAAATTATTCTAATAAGGACTGATGTATTATAGTACCTAATATAATATATGTGACTATCTACCAAATCTTAGTGAAATCATTATTCTACTTTAGATACTTAAAACAAGCCAACAATTAGAAAAAGGTAATGAAGGAGTTCTAATTTTCGGTATATTTAGTTCCTAAAATATCTGTTTGTTTATCAACCTAATTTGTATGAAATTATTCTACTTATGATATTTAGAACAAGCCAATTATTAAAATAAGGAAATCAAATAGTTTTAATTTTCGGTTCATTTAGTTCCTAAAATATGTTTGTATGTTTATCAGCCAAATCTTTATGTAAAAATTCTACTTATGATATTTAAAACAAGGCAATTTTTAGAATAAGTACAATGAAGGAGTTTTTGTTTTGGGCACATTAATAGCTTCTTGTTTATCTACCTGTACCTAATTATTTAGATCTTCGTGTAAGAATGCCTACTTGTAATACAAAACACAATTATTAAAATAAAGGAGTATTAAAATAAAGGTGCATTTAGTACCTAATATTTATGTGTTTATCTAACAAACATTTGTGTCAGAATTCTACCTGAGATATTTAAAACATGTTTATTAGGTATTAGAATAAGGAAATGAAGAAGTTTTTGTTTTTGGTACATTCAGTATCTTATTTTAATCAACCAAATCTTCGTGTAACAATGAAAACATTTTTGGTATATTTAGTGCCTAAGATCAGTTGTATTTGTATACCTATAAATATCTTATTACTGAAATTAGAAATTGAAAGAATTGTACACTGAATGACAATGAAAGCATATCTATTATTTTATACATTGAGTTGCTAATATTTCTTATTTTTTTGTTTATTTCTTACCTATTCGAGTTTTATTTGGTTCAGAGCAATGAATTCAGAATGTCAATAAAAACTTTATTACTATTCGCACATTTTTAATGATTAGGAACCCCTTTCATTTGACTTTTTTACCTAGATCCATTCCCAGTCCCTTTATTCCAGCCGCTTTTGTAACCCTTCTAATAATTTGGCCCAACTAGGTGGTACTTCAAATATCGGAACACATTTGTTATGAAGCTAAATGTGGTTAGTGGTTAGGAATATTTTATGACCTCTTTTTTTACAAGTCTATATTGTGTAATAGACGTAAATCGCGTCCCATGTGTTCGAACATAGGATCATTTTTAAAAAGAAGTCGTCGTACATTGTTTTAAATATTTCTAAAGAACTTGTATTTATCTATTGTGTTTCAAAATCCTTTGAGTTATCTTTTTATTTTAAAATGTTGGATACTACACTTCTGTTATCACGTCATGACGGCCTCCTGTGGTCGAGGGGTAAGGCTCTCAACTAGCGATCCGGATGTCGTTAGTTTCAAACCCAGCGTGCACAAGTAATTTTTATTTTGGTAGATTTGTATAATTTGGGGGGGGGGGGGCGGGTATGGGTACTACCATCCCGGGAACCATTTATTGGTTAACCAACATCTCTGCCATAGGTCACTCCAAGTGGTTCGCTACGTTTGGTGACTTAGCAAGGGTGCCCGAGTTCATGGGATGAAGTTCGTACAGGTCTTGACGTCTGATACGACTGCCCACCTGCTGCGTGGCGAGAGAGAGACTGGTTAAGGGAGGCCTTTTGACCTTTCCAGCCGGAATCTCCCGACTCTCGCCTTGCACCGCGATTGGAGGGATGGATTCGTATATCCGTCACTCCCGGACACACTGACCTCCAGATTCCAGATTCTTATCCACCCCTCATACCCTTTTTCTTCCCAAACGTTCCAGTCCTTACCTTCCTTAAAAAGACCCTCCAAAGAGTAATTATTATCCTCTGGGCCGCCTGTGTGGAGCTAATCTAAAAAAATATATATATTTCACAACTGAATCATTAAAAAAAGTATAATATGTAGGTATATGTGTTTTTTTTCTTTTTGTTTAAATAGTGAAATAACACAAATCAATACAAAAATATATATCATAAATATATATATATATATATATATATATATATATATGGTGTATTTGCGGCACGTTCCAGAGTGGAAGATACTCTCAGTATCACCCTGATGTAAGACCGCCATTTCGAATTGAAGCATTGCTTAGAATGGCTTTAGACGTGGTTGGTGACTAGATTTGAATAGCCAGGTAATTACTAACCTTCATAACTGCTTCCTCTTCCCACTAAATCCAGCCTCACAAAATGGGGTATGCCATAGCCTGCCTGGGTCCAGGCGGTTGGGAGCAGTTGTATTAACATAAAAATAAAATCACGTAAATCAATCCAACCTTTCGGGTCGGATCATACTAAAGCTCGGATTTATACGCCGATATATGATAAAAATTATATGTGGATAATTTGAATAGCATTGTTTTAGTGCAAAAACGCTTTACAATATACATATTTTTTACATTAGCTCCACACAGGAGGCCCTGAGGAAAATAATTTCCCTCAGGGCCTAAGTCATCTTAGGGTATGCTGTGTGGAGGGTATTTTTGAAGAAAGGAAGAATAGGAAGTCCTGGGATGGAAAAAGGAATAAGGGGTGGGTAGGAATCTGGGGGTTTGTGTGTATAGGAGTGACAGGCTTAAGAAACCATCCTTCAAACTGCGGTGCAAGGCAATGGGGTCGTGAGAGTCCGGCTGGAAAGGTTCAAAGGACTCCTTCACGCAGTCTCTCTTGATCCGGCCCGCACGCAGCAGGTGAGCAGACTCATCTGCCGCCAAGACCTGGACAAAGCTCACCCCATGAACCCGGGAACCTCTGCTAAGTCACCAAACGTAGCGAATCACTTAGAGATACCTTTTTTTCTTACCATAGCTCCACACAAGAGGCCCTGAGGAAAATAATTCTCCTCAGGGCCTATGTTATTTTTGGGAAGGAGGTAGAAGAAAGTTGTGGGAAGAAAAATCTGGGGGTCAGTGTGTCAAGGAATGACGGACGTAAGAATCCATCCCTCCCCACTGCGGGTAATGCAATGTTCCGAGAGTCCTGCTGGAGAGGTCTACAGAGCTTCCTCAACCAGTCTTTCCCGATCCGGCCTGCCATGCAGTTAGTGGGCAGACGCATCCACCGCCAAGATCCGGACAAAACTCACTAAGTCACCAAACGTAGCGAACCACTTGGGGTGACCTATGGCAGAGGTGTTGGTTATCCAATAAATGGTTCCCGGTGCGGTGGCACCCATACCCGCCACTCAAATAATAACGATGAATAAACGTAGGACCTTTCTTATAACTAACGGTTGATGACTTGATTCATGAACGATTGCATTTACTGTGCTGCTCGTCAATCAACAATCAAACATGCAATAAATTAATCGATGAGCATATTGCCACCTGAAACATTATTTAATAAGTATGATTATCTGAAAACATACGTTTTCATTGATGATTTAACGATGTTATTATTTAACAAAAACTTACTCTTGAAATTTGGTTCCCAAACAAATAACATATTAGGTATTTCTAAAAAATTGTCGAATGCTCTAAGAAACTATTTAAAAATCACATCCGAATATTTAGGTCTCACCGCGAAAACATAGGACACATACATCCATAAGTATTAAAGTTCAATTAATTGAAATGCTTTCCGATCTCCCTGTAATACCAAGCACGTTAGATAAAGTAACTTCACGCAAGAGTACGCGCTCTTGTCTAACATCCAGTGTCCTTTGTCCAATATCCAACTTTCGCAAACAAGAATTCGTCACTTTGGCCAACATCCAAATTAAAAACGTGTTTTCTGCGTAATTTTATACATTTAGAACATATTGTACTTAAAAAAAACAATTTGTAATACTTTAACACATTTTAGTAGACTTACAATTTAGCTAATTTAATTTTATATGCCTTTTTCGTAAAAAAAACTTTAAAGCGCTGTTTCTCACGATTTACGTTTTGGTCTGTTGGAGTAATACGAACTAAAGCGACGAACTAACACCTCTGCCCACCTCTGCCATAGGTCACCCCAAGTGGTTTGATATGTTTGGTGACATAGGGGTTCCCGGGTTCATCAGGTGAGGTGTGTTCAGGTCTTGGCAGCGGATGCGCCTGCCCACCAGCTGCGTGGTGGATCAGATCAAGAGAAGCCGATTTGGGGAGATCCTTTGATCTCTCCAGCTGGTTTCTCTTGACTCATCGTTTTGCACTGCAGCGTAAGGGATGGATTCATACGTCCAACACTCCAGGACGCTCTGACCTCTAAATTCCAACCCAAGCATCATAACTTCTTCCTTCACAGAACTTTCTCTCCTTCCTTTACTTAAAAAGACCCTCCTATAAAGGGAAAATATTTTCCACAGGGCCTCCTGTGTTGTGTTAATGTAGAATACAATCATAATCTGCATAGTGAAACTTACATCATTGTTCTGCGTACACTTCTTTCATCATTTAGAATTGAGACTGCTAGATATTCAGTATAAATAACATCGCATTATCTGCGTAGAATCCAACTATACAAAATGTGTTGTACCTTTTTTGTTTTGTTGGTGGCATAGTTCCTGTCCATATTTTCGTTCTGTGTGACATGGGGGTTATAGTAGTACCATCTCTCATAAGGAGTCACAATATCACTATCTCTTCTGTAGGTGGCCGTCCAGTTGAAGGCATCAGGGTTTTTTATGTTGGGAGTGTGGTAGGGACACTCAAGATGATATAGAATCCATATCTAAAAGCAAAATTAATATTATATACTTGACATAAAAACAATGTAAATGGCGTTTTTTTCAATATTTTTCCATAACCGTGGGATGCTAACATAACCAGAAAAATTATTTTATTTTTTGAATTTAGAAAGATACAGAAACTTTAAGGTCCTGCTATGCAAAACATAATATGACTTGACAGCAGGTGCCTAGAAATAATTATTTACATATTTATTTATTTACTTTTCATAATAATTTCAGATCATCCAGTTGATTAGTCAGACATCTCCAAAAATCTAAATTTTTGTTGAGTATGCAGTTATATGTAAAAGTGTACCATCTATCTGGAACAATACTCAGACTACTCATAAACACCATCATATCAATTATAATTCAGAAAAACTTGTAGTGAATTAAACAAAATGATGATGTTTTCTGGCTTGCTGGGAGGATATTTTAAAATATCATACTAATATACTGAACCGTTCGGCTTCCCTTATGTTTTCTATAGCATATTTAATATGTTAAACACTGACATGTGTAAATAGTATTAGATTTATACAGTGAAACCCTCTTAAGAAGTTTTCCAAGGGACCAGAAAAAACAAACTTATATGTGGGAAAAATTAGGCCATTTTTGAGCCGAGGGACCAAAAAAACCAAACTTCTTAAGTAACGAAACGTCTTAAGAGAGAACTTCTTAAAAGGGTTTCACTGTAGTGAGCATTAGAATATTGCTTTCCTCATTATCTCAAAACTTATTATTTGAAGATGTCTGACTAATCAACTGGACGATATAAGTTGGTTTCACATTCTAAAATAATGCTTTCTTTCCTGCATGGAAGATTTCTTGTCTTTTCGATCCCTCAACATTCAATGACAAATCCAAAGCCATACATACGTACATATGATACTAAATGCTGTTGATTTTTATCATTCTAATTCTATACAGATATTTATTTATTTTTAACAAAATATTGAAGGCTAATTTTAAGCAGTGGATTCTAAACACTATTTTTACATCTCCATGAATCAATATTTTAACTTTTGTTTAGTTACTAACTTTTCAACTGGAGATGTAAAAATAGTGTTTAGAATCCACACTAACTTTTCAACTGGAGAAAAATCAAATGCTTCGATTGTGAAACCTGAACTCATAACCCGCCGATGAGAGATTCTAGTAAATAAAACATATTTTTGTTAGAAGCTCTGAGTGATAATAATAATACTGAAATAATTCTCACTTGGTTCTTTGGTCTTGCAACATTGGGTGGTATGAAATGATCCTTAAAAATTATGGCATCAGCGTCTATCGTGTCTTCATGGTCAGCCGATATGGTGCACGTGCTAACAGGGCAAGAATTCTGCTTGTTGAACACGCTCCTTCCTGGCTTGACGTTCCACGCACCCAGCCCATTCGGTAGAACTATCTTCTTCAGCTTTGGACTCTCTTGGTTCGGTACATAGTCCGGAGGGACGAACATCAGCTGGTCTGGTATTCTGTCGTCTGCGGATTCTGCGGGGAACAGTCGGGCTACTCTCCGGTTTGTTTGGAGATCTCGAAGAGCGCTTCCCGGTCTCCTGACTCCCCCTTTGACAAACCATGGACGAGGAGGTGGTGTGCTCAAATGAGCCTCACCCATCGCGCCATCGATAGGGTCGTATTCAGGCCCTTTCGATGCTAAAATCTGTAAATAATAACAATCATTAGTTATATTTAAATCGTCACATAAATATTTATCACTGCGGGGAAATTTCACTACTGACTTCATCCAACAGGTTTCCAGGTGTTTATGGAAATTCTTTGTTGAAAATTAAATTTCTGGAAGAAATTAATAAATGCTTTGCATAACGAACCATCGCTTGCCAACCATGTGTTTTATAATTATTGGCATGTATTATTTTTATGAAAGATAATTGCAAAAGCAATAATTTTTTTTTTTTAATTTTATGACCATTCTAAAACTTTTTAATGCTACTGACTGAAGGAAAATTCCTTTAATTATTTCACTTCGCAACTTAAGTACCTATGACAAATAATAATACAATTTCATAATGATTTTCACAAAAAAAAATAGTAATAGGTAGAATGTTATTAAATACAATTTACAGGATAACTATATTATAAATAAATTATTATTTATTTCAACAACAAAACTCTGCATTGAAATTGAGGAGTTATGTTATTATGTATACTGATCTATTGAATATTTATACTTAGCTGATGCCGTAATCTACATGGTTAAAATAGTTTTTTTGTTTGTTTTTAAAATATTATAAGGTGTTGGAAGTTTTGTTGGAAACCTGTTGTTACTGAAATTGGATTACACCACTTTTCGTATCACTGCAATGCAGAAAGATTGCAACATATTATTGTAGAACTCTTGAGTGCCTGTTTCAATATACAAGAAATTACTCAGAATGGAATAAGCAATGAAGGTAGGTAGTATTGGTTTAATTAGAACTACGTAGGTATTAGAAGAGGCTGTTTGAGTAAGAAATTAAAATATTAATGAGTAGACCTTACTTAAACCTCAAGAACCTAGGTTACCAGGCTCAACATCATTCATTTTTTTAATATCAACTGTACGCTGCTCTTAAGTGTAGCTTGAATACGAACCTACTTAGTTTAAATAGTGGTAAATCTTCAAACTCAAATCTTGTAACTTTGACAGAGTACAGGATAACTTGGAAAACAGAATATGAGTGGACACTATCTATATCGACCTCAGCAAAGCGTTCGACAAGGTTGATCAATTGATCACTCAACAATAGTCCTAATCTTATTCAACGCCCCCCATCTACTCCCGTCCTTTGACCCTTTATCCTAATCCTTTTTTATTTTTTTTACTGTGAAACTGCACAAGAGTCCCAATTGCTTCATGTCTGGAGCCAGTGGTACTATGGCATCCACAATTGGGGCATGTTGTGAGGCAGAAGGTAGTGGGGAGGGGAAGGAGATGGGGCAGATGACGGTGGAGAAGACGAAGGTGGGAAAGTACCTGTCTATTCAGATCTGATAAATAAATATATATTTCTTATTGCTTCAATACAGATATGAGTGTGTTCTTATTACACTCAATAATAATATATTATTTGCCATGGCATGTACCTAGCTTATACTCATACTGATTAAACTGATAGATGATATCTGCCATCAATATAATGTAAATATGTATGGTTATCAGAAAACTTGTGATATAAGTATCCGGGAATCTACTTCACAGCATTTAGATTTTTTTTTTAAATATTTCTATTATTCTATGAATTTTTAAAACAATAATATTTTTTCACATAATATTACATACACTCTCCTAATAAAGCAGAAGCTTGTGAGGACTACTTATATTAAAAAGTATTTGAAAAGTTACAGAGTAAAATGAAATAGTTATTATTAATTTTAGAATGTGGATTTCAAATCTAAAATCACATTGTATGTACATGGCAATAAAGAAAATATTCATAAGAAGAGATGTATATGTAAGATAATATATAAAGTAATAAATAATATAGACAAGTTGTACATAATACATTAGAAATGATAAGCAAAACATTATATTTACATGGAAGAATAAGTAAAATATTATATGGTGGTACGTACTAAAAAAAAAAATTCTTTTCATTGTTTAATATTTGTAAGCAACAGATTATTTTCTTTTAGTAAACAAAAATTTTATATAATCTAAATTAGAATTTTCATTTAGAAATTATAACATGAATTTTATAATGTTGAATTTGTACACTTGTAATTGCCACTTCAATGAAACGTATATTAGTGTTCACTCCATGTCTACATACGCAATGCTCTATAACTAAAGGTAGGGCTGTATGCAGTTTTTCAAGTTCGCATAAGAATAATTAATGCTTTGTCGAAATTGTACATTGAATATTTGAAAGCGGCCATCGTATATATGTTTTGTTGCGTTCAGACAAACAGTTCTCCAACTCATCTTGGAAGGAGATTACTTCTTGGGAAAGAATAGAATTCTTTTATGTTAATCTGGGATTTATTTAATACTTTGCGTGCACAAGTGGTACTACGATAGTCGGCCTAACTGGAAGCTGGCTAAATGAGATTTGAATTAAATGAGCTCCTGCAGACTGCACCCAGGCCCTTTGCCCTCCTGGTGCCCAAACTCCGAACTAAACCAACTGCCATATAGCGGACTTTCAGGACAGCTCTTAGCACTGCCCTCTATGTGACAAGCTCGGAAGCTTTTAAATATACCACATGTTTATGTGTTTCTTCCGTTGATTGTTTGTGGCCATATGAGTAAATGACAACACAGTTCTCTTTACATATTTTTAAAATTATTTTTATGGTTTGATTTTGGACTGTGGACAATACTATGCAAGTTTTAAAATAGATAATCGCCTTCTTATTGCCCTCGACACCCCTGAAGATCTCCCCACTACCCTTGGGATATCTCTAACACCTGGGGAAAGGGGGGGGGTGAAATTAGGAATCACTGGTTTAGGATCTAAAATTGCCGTAGGTTTATTAAAGAAGAAACTTCGATCAGCTGAATTGCGGTTCAAAAATATTGTGAATAATCTACTTACCGCAGGTAGGTAATTAGGCAATTGGGCCACAGGCAAAACGTTGTTCAAGTCTTCGCCTGCTGAAGGATTTGGGGCTAGAAGATTGCTCTGTTTTTCTGAACTCCATCCGCTCAGTAAAGTTTCCTGTTGAGACGAGACGACTTATTTAAGAAAACAAGATTTTCGATTCCACAAGACTCGAAAAATTAAAAAGGGATAATGACGATTTATTTACTCAAAGCAGAAGATAAATATTTGCACTTTTACTTCTCCTTATTTCATAAAATTATTTGATTAATGTTTTTTATTTTATTTTAAAGATTTTGATGAAAGGGTTTCAGCTTAGAGAAGACACATATTTTCTAAGGTACAGACTTATCAGTAGAATTCAATGTCATTAGAAACCAGCAAATATTATTTATATTTTTTTTTCGGGTCCCCTCCATATAACATTGGAGGGGACCCTACCACTTTCCCAGTGACGTTATATGGAAACATATGGTTTCCTCCTTCAACGCACACGTCAAGACTCTACTTTTTTATTGAACGAAGCTACATTTGTTTGAACGACTCTAGACCCTCCAATGTCCATGCATACGGGGTTAGTAAGCAGTATGCAATTACCTACATTAATATTATACAAAAGATAAATAGAAGTAGCAGCCCGTAAAATAATTCTTCTGAAATAGGTAACATCTCCATAAAAAAGTTTTACACTAATATTATGGAGAATATTACAAATAAATTTTTAAAAAACATATTTAAACAGGTAAATAAAAATCATTAAAAAAACAGCCACGAGGACAGATGATAATGAAAAAAGGTGTAGGACCTACCCACCGGTGAGAACGGGGGAAAACTAAGAGCTCAGTAGATAAGATCGAAGGAGAAATTATAAACAAGGCAAAGCAAAAGCTTAAAAATGCAGTTCCCAAAGAACATGAGGGTATAAGATAAATGAAAAATCTGGATCCAGGGAAAGATCAAATAATAAGATAAGTTAATTCGTATCGAATGAAAAACGATAAAATAAGATAAAAATGAACCATAATGTTTGGAACAATGTCAGGGAGAAATATAATTTTATTTAAAAAATCAGTATTAAGATCTTACCTGGAGAACGCTGATCCAGAAGAGAAGTAGCCCAAATAGCACCATCAACGCCAGGAACAGCCGGCGAAGAGAGACTCTTGGCCGAAGCATCGTGCATGACGGTCCAACACCTGACTTATGAAACCTTCCACCAACTACTATTCACAACAGTCCATTGCTGAACTGTTCACACACTGTACTGGAAAACATGCATACATGTCACTTTTATATCTTTAAACCGGGCGTCACCTGATAATTTATTTTTTAAATGGTTACATTGATTCTTTAACAATGTAATGATTTCTGTTTCCTCTTTGCTTCTTTTCCAGATTTTTTTTTGTTTTCTTCAATCTTGAATGATTTTTAAGTTGCTTCTTGTTTGATTCTCACTGAATTGCTTCACGTGGAACTCTGTCAGGTAATGAGCCACATTTATTATCGTATATGGGTTTTCCTATCAATTCGTTAATTATGTAAGAGTGTTTCACCGTAAATTGATAAAGATTTTCGATTATTTTATCGTCTGTGTGATATGTTTAATAGTCAGTGTTTTATCAGCTACCCATATAAGGTGAGCTTAGTTATCTGGGCTATCTGCGCAGTATTTTACAAATTTAGCGTGCATCTATGTAGATTTTCTTTTCTGAAAACACAAATAAAAAATCTATTAAAATCATTTCTAAAATAAACCAAAAAGCACCAAATGATAATTTTATATTTTACTCAGTTTTATTGGGTACCTTTAATTAATAGAAAAATACCTTTAGTTATAAAATTCTACGTGAATACTGAAAAGTCTGGCTGAAAAGTGATTGGAGAAAATGTTTGGTATATTCATCTCTTCTGAAAAAAATATTTTCTTTTCTTGGCTCTTATGTGATTAAATTCGAATATTTGAAAAATAAAACAAAAAAATTCTCCCTTCAACAATGTATATTCCTCCTCCTATATCTGCAACTACAGATATTTTTCATTTAATATTGGAGGTTTATTTATCTAATGATCGTATGAAACTGACAGTCGATTGATAAACAATAACATAAATAAACCAATCATGGCAATAAATAGTATAACATTAAATGTTTTGACAGTTAATTATTTTTAAAAAATGGAACCCCCGCCGGTGTAGGGTTACCAGATCCGAGAATGAGTTTTCCTACAAAAATCCCTGACTTTTTCTGACATTTATTATAATTTCCTGACATTTGTGTCATTGTTTTATTTGAGGTAAGTACCCATTCAGAGGCAGCAAAAATATCTAAATTTATAAACTCGCGGGTGACAAAGGAGAGAGATAGACTGTCCATAGCTTCTGTTAAGACTCTACTGTTGACACCGTTCAATCTGAAGACCACATCATGTGAAGAGTTTCATTAAATTGTTATGAAAGGCCAGCAGTTGCTGAAAGCAATATATAGCAATAAAAAGTACGAGCCGGTTCAGATGAATGAAACAATTTAATTATTAGATTTGATTCTTTAATTATTATTTTTTGCGATTAAACTGTTAAATTAACATTTAAATATTTTTTCTTAATTTTTTTCTTTCTTCTTAAAAATTCCTGACAATTTCCAATTTTCCATGTTTCCCTGACAGACAGGTAAAATTCCGGACAAGTCAGAAAATTCCTGTCATCTGGTAAGCCTACACCGATGTAATTCGGAGCTGGCAATGTTTGAGGGGAATTTGTTTTTTAGAGGGACAGATCAATAGTAATTACCCATATTAATTAAAGTTCTGTAGTAAGTTAAAATACAAAATTCTGTATCGTTCACCAAACTTCAATTCTTATTCTTATGCTTTTTTATTCTAAACAATTCTTTTTTGTGGTATTTCTTATTTATGGTAATTTTTATGGTACTTCTTTTTCTAAACAATTCTTGTTTTCATGGTAAACCAATCTTCCAATGCTGTAGAAAAATATGTCTCGAGCTTTTTCTTGTAGGTAATTTGAAGTGGCTAGGTTCTAAAAATAATATAAAAGAATTTATTCCGTGGTACCTATGCTGTTTGTTTATCGGAAAGGTGTTATCAGTAAAAAAGGTACTTCATACAATATTTGCTCACTCCTTCTGACTCCTTAATTAAACTAGGTAGTATATATATACATATAGTTTAACTGTACTGACAATTAAATTAGGTAGGTACTTTGGTAAGTTCTAATGTCTGTCTAAATATAGGAAACACTTGAGTCTTGCATTAAGCTTGTCATAAATTGCCCCACACGTATCTAGGAATAAGTCAATAGGTACTGTAAATATTTG
This sequence comes from Limnephilus lunatus, assembly GCA_917563855.2. Classification (NCBI taxonomy): domain Eukaryota; kingdom Metazoa; phylum Arthropoda; class Insecta; order Trichoptera; family Limnephilidae; genus Limnephilus; species Limnephilus lunatus. Next base: position 67,708,500 of record OU830596.1, read on the forward strand.
TCAGTCAGTATTTATCAGATTATGCGCCGGTTTGTCTTCGAAAAAACGATAAGAATTCCCCATCACCACGCTGATGTAGGTACTGTGAATTAGTCACTAGAACTACCTACCTTAACTACCTTGCTCGCATTAAATAAAGGAGGATGTCCGATATCATACGGATATGAGGTTTTCTAAAAATACTAAAAAGAGGCATTCAAAAATGACACATCGTCTGCGTCTGCCGTGTTTCTTCAATGAGTAGATACATTGTATTGGAGACATACGAGATAACTCATTGATTTAGAGATAACGTTCGGTTAGCAGAAGGTTTAGAAGAGCCGTGCTCAACATGACCCGCAAATTGGTCGAAGCCCGCAAAACTTTTTTTGTATAAATATCTGATAATCAGCATTTAAATTCACACTAATTTTGAAATAAACGCTATATTTTTTTCAATTTTCAGTTATTTTTACATCATGGGGTGTAGTTAATGTGACCAGACGTCCCGTTTTCACCGGGACAGTCCCGTTTTCAGGCAACGTGTCCCGGTGTCCCCGAACACAACTTCGGGACGCCAAAATGTCCCGTTTTCGAAAAGAAAGCATTATGCGCCTTCAAAAACGTACCGGTAATCTTGAAATACATAAATTTATGAAATAGCTAACCGTAATGATATAAAAAAAACATTGCTTTCTTGTCAATAGGCCACTTGCATCAAATTTTAAAAAAAAATCCGGTTTAGGCAAATATTCTATAACATTCTGTATTTTGTATCTTATTTTTGAAACCCTGGCGATTTTTTGAAAATTTCAATCCAAAAAATCAGACCATTTTTTATAAACCGGAAAGACGGGACATAATTTTATGGGTGCGAAAAACGATAATTACATAGACGAAAATCATTTTAAAAAAACGTTTTCCACACGAATAGCAATAAATTGTACGTGGTTCTCTTCGTAACATCTGTAAAAACACCGCCCTCTTTATAAAAAAATCAAACCAAAGGATAAGTTCGCATAGAACAAACATTAAATCTATTGAACGTTAAACGTAAATTCAAAAATTCGCCGGAAATCAAAGTGTTGCCATATAAAAAAAATTAATCAGTGTGGAATTTTACAAAATTAAGAGAACATAATCGGAGACGGGACATTTTCATGTGGTGACGTTACGAGGTCAAATAATGGATTTATTCATTTAAAAATAAGAAAAACTATACATTTCTAAAAATTTTTACTAACATTTTCGTAATCTTAGTAAAAAAATCTATCCAAGCGATTTTTTCCAAGTCGTTATGAAATCCATGCAAGTGGCCTATGAAGGTGTGAAGCTCCTGAAAACGAATAAGTTTATAAGATATTTTATTTAATTTATTATGGGGCTAGAATTTGAATAATCCATGCGCTTCGTAGCTGCAAGACGAGTTGCGATCTAGCCTCCTAAAGTAAATTCACTCGTAAAATCCATGCAAATTTTAATCAAAAGCATTTTTACTGTAACGTATTGCTTTATTTCGTTTATTAGTAAAAATCTCTTTAAATTTTTTACAAGGGTCTAGAATTCCAACCGTCCATGTGATTGGTAGCTGCAAAATTATTGTAATCTAGCCTCTTTTGTATAGCGCACTTAAGGTGATTTTCGCGAAAACACCGCTATATAAGTTGTCCTAAGTTATTATTATTATACATACTTTTTTCGGTGTCCCGGTTCGGGGGAAAAAATAAATGGTCGTGTTAGATAGGTATAGTTATTGCGGGAGGCGTCTACTAATATCTACAGGAATTCCAAAAACTGAACAAATCGAACTAATAATATCTATGAGAACCATAGTGAAGACGAATATCTACAGGTCAAACTGCTGACTAATATCTATGAGAACCAAAGTGAGGACAAATATTTACAACACTGGCAGAGGTTGGATTTGCAATTATGTGTAGCATTTTAGAATAACGTAATATTGCGTATGCAGTTTTAAAAACTTAATTTATGTTAAGTAAGGTTAGGCTAGGTTAGGTTAGGTTAGGTTAGTATTAAGATATTGAAGTAATTTATGATTTTCCGTAAAACCTCTTGCTCAGCTGCCCTCTGTAGATATTAGTCTTACCTACGCTCAATAGATATTAGTCACCACTGGGACCGTCATAGATATTAGTCCGACCTTATCTCTGTAGATTTTAATCCTCACTCTGAAGTTCATAGATATTTGTCCAACCTATGAGCTGCAGATATTCGTACGACATACAGGCTGTAGATATTAGTACCTGGAGTTATTGCGACCATACATCATTTGAGCAGGACCGTCATGTGTTTCGTGTAGGTAGATACTCTGATACTGTATGCCAGATTTCGCACTCAAAGCCATGTTGCTAACTGGGATTCATACTTCTGATATTATATTGAAGGATTTTGGTCTTCAGAAGCTTTTTTTAATTATTTTTATTTTTGAAAACTCGCACATCCTGTGCAAAAGTGTTGTAAGTCAAAAAAGGTCAATTTTGCAGGAGAACGAAAACTAAAAATATTTAAGTTTCAACGAAGGATCAATTTTTTGTTAATTATCAAAAATTGTTATTAGAAGCTACAAACTCTTCTTTTTTTTTTTTTTTTTTTTTTTAATTCCTTTATTTTTCCCATATTTTACAATTTATATTTACATATTTGAAAATCATAACAATAATGTGGGAACCCACTAAGGCGCAGCCTGTGCGTGGGTAATATATTTAAAAAAAGTTTTTTTTTTTAGTACTTAGAAAAAAACAAACAGGGGTATATAAAGCAAAAACAAAAATTGTTTAAAACATTTTGTACAAAAAGTGTATACAATAGTGTACGGTTAAATAAGTGTAAGTGTAATTAATGATATACATTGTAATAATAGGTGTAAAGTTTGTGAAAAAAATGTTATAAAACTAAATAAATAGAGTTTTTAGAAACATATAGTGAAATAAAACTAAATAAATAGAGTTTTTACATCTGTATGGTTTAGCCATAATTTTAACTCTTTTACGAAATGCGGAAGTTTTGTTGCAACTTGAATATGTTTTGGTAAACTATTGAAGGTACGAGGTCCAATAAAACTACTGTGAGTTTGCATTTGTTTTGTGTGTGTTTGGGGGGTATAGAATACATTATTATTTCTAATGTTGATTCTGTTTACATTTTTTTCGAATTTGTTTACGTTTTTAAAGATATATTTCATAGTTTGCAGTATAAATAGTTTACGGAGACTGAATAGTTTAGATTCTTTGTATAAAGCATCTGTCGAAAATGTTTTAATTCTATTATACATAACTTTGATAATATAATTTTGAGTTGTTTGTAAAGGTTTTATAAAAGTATCAAGGGCACCACCCCATCCTATTATTCCATACATGAGTGAAGATTGCACCATAGAATAATAAATCATTTTCAATTTGTCAATATTCAATACTTCTTTGAGTCTGTAAAATATGTATGTAAGATATCTCAATTTAGAAACGGTATTATTTATTTGTGAATGCCAATTTAAATTTGTATCAATACATATACCCAAATATTTTATCTTTTCAACTTTTACAATTTCAGAGCAAGATGAGCATATTACTTGATTACAGTTAGTATTATGAATTCTAATTTTAAGGTTATTGGGGGGTTTGTTTTTACTGTTTTTATAAAAAGGTAGGTAAAATGTTTTACTGTTGTTTAGGAAGAGTCTATTACTATTTAGCCATGATGAGACATGTGCAATACATTTTGATGCATTTAAATAAGTTTCAAGCCAGGATTTTCCGTTTACAATTATTACTGTATCATCAGCATAAGATACAATATCACCAGGGATTACAAGATTACATAAATCATTTATATATATTAAAAACAGGATTGGGCCAAGCACAGTACCCTGTGGTACTCCATTTTTTATCCTCGTTTCAGTACTATAAAAATTCCCTATTTTTGTTTTTTGTTTTCTGTCTTTGAGATAGTTTGTGAGAATTTTTAGTGTATCTTTTTTGAAACCTATTCGATTAATTTTTTTTATAAGTATATTGTGGTTAACCGTATCAAAAGCTTTTCTTAAATCTAAAAATAAAGCTAGGCATTTTTTATTTTTATCAACAGATGTGTACAATTTTTTTGTCAAATCGAATATTGCATCTTCAGTGCTTAGGTTACTTCTGAAACCATATTGATTTTGGGACAGAATTTTGTTTTGTTCTAGGTGATTCATTACTCTATTTTTGATACATTTTTCAAATATTTTTGAGAGGTTTGAAACTAAGGAAATAGGTCGGTAATTGTCTAATATGTGCGTTTCACCTGATTTGTGAATTGGAATGATGGTGGAGATTTTAAATTGTTCAGGGAAATGTCCCTCTTTTAGTGATATATTAAAAATATGTAGCAATGGAATTAAAATATTATGTTTTATTTTTTTTAGTGTGTTACCCGATAAACCATCAATTCCTGTAGAATTTGTTGACTTTAGACTATCAATGTGTTTTACAATTTCGTTTATCGTGATAGGTGAAAAATATTCTAAGGAATTTATTGAATCGTAAGTTGAGAGTAAATGCAAAGATGAGTCTACGGGTGTTGTACTATCAATTTTACTAGAAGATTCAAGTACTTGATCTACTACATTTGTGAAGAAGTTGTTAAAGTTTTCTGCAATGGCCGATTTGTCAGTTATACTATTGTTATTTATTTTAATCTCTTTCACATCAGTTGATGCCATTTTTTTTTTGTTCATTATTTCATTAATAATATTCCACGTTTTTTTGGTATCATTTTTTGCGTTATCAATTTGTTCACAATAGTATTTCTTTTTACAACTTCTTATTAACCTATTTAGTAAGTTTCTATACATCAAATACTTTGTTTTCATAAAAGACATTATTCTTACGTTATTTTTTTGACAGGTTTTTTCATAATTTAACATTTCTCTGTAAAGTTTATCTCTGTGTTTAATGGAGACTATTAGTCCTACAGTAATCCAAGGTTTGATTTTTTTATATTTTCGCTTATTAATAACAATTTTGTATGTGCTTTTCGATATATAATCTTGTAGAGTTTTATAAAACAATTCTAATGCTGAATGTGGGTTAGCTGTCGATCGTACATTGTCCCATTTTTCTGAATGGAGTAGATTGTTTAATGTGTCGTAGTTAATATTATTTTTTTCTAGATTACCAGAGTTTTCTTTTAAATTAGTGGTTAAGAGGTTGTGTCCATAAAATGTTGGGTAGTGGTCAGTAATGTTTGTATGTAGAGTTGAAGATGTAGTTTTGACGTGTTTGTGTGTTTTTACAAATATATGATCTAGAGTCGTGGAGTTATTCAAATTTTCTCTTGTTGGAGAGTTTATGTATGACTGATATCCTGCATATGATAAACAATCTAAGTATTCATTTATACAGTTTGTTCTTTTGTTATTTTCATTAATGTTTATATTGATATCTCCAGATAATATTGAAAAATTGAAATTTTTTCTGTTAGCCGTTTTAAAAAATGAATTTAGCTCGTTAGTGAAAAGTGATTCATTTAAGGAAGGAGATCTATATATAGCTAATATCAGATAATTACAGTTATTGTGCTTGAATGTTACTTCAATTGCATTAGCTGTTTTAAAATCTAAAATTTTGAAGGTAGTTTTCTTAAGACAATTTTTCACAAATACGGTGATACCATCGTGCCCAGTATGTTTGCATTCAGATGAAATGGTGACATATCCTGGAAGGTTATAGGGGATTACCTCTTTCATCTGTGTTTCTGTTAAAATAACAATACTCGGAGAAAAATCTAGACTTTCGAGAAGTACACAGAGTTCATCAAAATGTTTTCTTAAGCTACGTATGTTCATATTAAGAACTGAAAAGTTTATGTCTTTAAAGTGATTATTTAGTTCATTAGTATCATTACAAATATAATTTTCATACAAAAAATTTTCGTCTGACATGTTGAAAGAAAAAATTTACACATGCAATTGGTTACTTGATCCTCTATTCTTCGGGAATGTCTGCCGGCTGTCTTATTTGGATGATTGGGGCTAATTCATCTTTTCTCATCATAATGTGTCCATTTTTAGCCCAAATAAATTTGTAACCAAGTCTTGATGATTTTGCCAGGAACAGTAGGTGTTTATTTTGTGGTGTCAGTTGTTCATTAAACAAATACCCAGCCATTGTTGTATCATTTCAAAATAAAGAAACCAGAGACCAAATCATCGACAAAAAAAGAAAATACGGTTTTTTGTCCACAAAAAACTTTAACTTTCCAGAAGATAACAAAGTATACATTAAAGGATTTCTATTTTTGATTCGGTAAATATTGGTTATTTTTGAAGATTCTGTTTCGCCTTTAATAGTTTCCATTATGTTATTCACTATTTTTGTTATGTTTTCATTATCTTTAAATGGGACTCCCTGTATTTCGATGTTATTTTGTTTGTGAAGTTGTTCTAGTTTGTTAATTTGCATTTTTATTTCCTTGTTTTCCGATTGCAGTTGTTTAATCAATATGTCTTTGTTTTTATTTTTTTCTTCGAATTCATCAATTTTGTTACTACAGAATTCAACTGATTTTGTAAGTTCTCTGAGTTCATTCTTGATCTGTTCTCTGAAAGATTTCATTAATTGTTCCGATAAATCTTCGAATTTTTTTTCCAGGAATTTTAACATCTTATTTGTATTATAGTCTTCTTCAGATTCGCTAGATGCTGCTTTTTTTGTGGCTCTCTTTTGTTTATTCATATTAATGTTTTTGATGTTCTGCAATAGATGGTGTTATAATATAGTCTGAGGGTAAAGTCTTGCGCTTCTACTAATTTTAAAAAAAAAAGTTGGTTTTAGTGAGGATCGAACCTCGTTCCTACGGACCTATGGCTCAGACGGTCAATGTCCGCGACGCTAACCACTAGACCAATCCGGTAGGTATCGGGAGCGAGGTAATATCGCTATATTAAAGGTAATATTGCTATCAACTGTCAGTTGCAGTTTACAGTTGGTACTTAGATGCGACAATATTCCCACAAATTACTTCACAGTTTTTAAATCACTTCAGATTAGTAATTCTTGACCGTTTCAAATGTTTAGAGTGGTAGATAGTTCACTACTGTTGCACAGTTATACAAAAATCAATATCTTTTTGAATAATACGATTTAAAAACGTTGAATTTAGATAATTTTTGCAGAGTGAAATTTGACGTGCACACTGTTTGATGTAGGTACTTTAAATCAGTATTTTATGTGACGAAATTATTAAATAATGCATTTTTATACGTTAATTTGGATATAATACACTTTTATACGGGCTTATTTACCAATTCATGAAAGCAGGTTTTTAATTTTTATACTGTAAATTTGTATAAAAAAAATATGTGAGCATTTTTTTAAAACTTTTTTTTTAATAATCAGACAATAATTACAATGAAATTATACAATTATATGATAATAGTGTGTATACGATGTAGGGAACTCAGAAACAAAAGAGAGAAAAAAAACAAACGGAAGAACGAATTTCACGGAAAACCATGAGAATGAGAGAATTATAGTTAAAATTGTGTTAAAAGTAGACCGTTGCAAAACAGATTGCTTTCCGCATTGTGCGAAGAAACGTGTGCCAAAAACTGCTTTAAAAAAAAAGCCGTTAGCCCTAACCTACCTTAACCTATTTAACCATTTTTTTATCGTAACTCTAAATGACCTTTCTTAGGTGGTTCTGAGTTGGTTTCATTCTGAGTTGACCGGTCACCGCACAGGACATGGACGATAGTATTAGGTAGGTACCTATACCGCGTGTAGGACGAAATGCCTATCCGAGATGGACCCGAGTAAGACAAGAGGAAGAAAATGTGAGATAAGGCACACACCATACTGTGTAATTTTATAGGCAAATAAATAGCCATTACAATACAGAATTATAAAATGGAGGATAATATGAAGGAATACACCCATTTTTCAGCAAACATTTCAGGTATCTTTTTTATTTATTTTCGTAATCAGTAGATAATTTCGAAGAAGAGTTTTAAATTTGGCGAATTGTTCGTTCGTGCCTGAAGAAAAATTACAGAAATTAAATTTAATTCATATTCTATTGAACGAAATAAACTAAAAGTATCTACTTGCTCAAAGGTTCCAAAAAAAAATTATAAATAAATATTTATTTTCAATTAAAATCAACTCAACTGAATATACCCAAAGAAAAACGTATTGATATAAACGTAAATAAATTCGGTGACTTAGCTCAAAGTTTGTTAGAAAATAGTGTTACTTCAAAAAACTACACTTTTCAACGAGAAAGACTCACATCACTTTGGTGAAAGTACAAATACTACTGTTTTCTGCGGAGAATGACGAACAAGCGGTCCCGTCGAAAAGAGACACTAACGGCATCTCGCAGAGATGGAATGATCTAACTTAAATACTGTTTGCGTGGGGCATAGATAATCATGATCACTTTAATATTCAGAGATAAAACGTAAAAGAGAAAAATTTGTCTAACTACCCTTTTCTACGGGATGTGCGATGTATTTATTAATGTAATGTACGATGATGAAAAATGAATTATAATTTTTTTATATATTTATGTGTGCATGTAATAATAACTTGACCCTTTGCAAAATTTAAAGAATAAATCCCGATCGCAAGTCGCGGTAGTGGCTCTTTTCTCGCATGCATAAGATTTGTACTCGGCTAGTGCCGGGCTTGGTCCGAGTTTCTAATTACTAATTACCTAAGTTTTTTTTTGAAGTGAAAATTGAATTGAAATTTTCTTTCAAGCTAAAATGGATGTAAATATGTATATCTTTTCTTCTTAGATATTGGTCTAAACATTGCAGGCAAATTGAGTGAAAAATTTTAGGCAGAAAAACGGGTAGGTACCTACAGTTTTATGACGCCAGAGCACACTCAGCACACCGTTCGAGAGTTTTGGCTTCAGCACACGGACTCCATGTTCACTCCACTTTATTTCAGATGACTAACAATTATTATGTTAACAGAATAAATAAGTAATTTTATTTTCATCATATTATATCGGATTATGTCGAATAGCGTGATGCCAAACAGTAGGTAGATTAGTTCAACGTTTCTCAACCTACGGAGTCGTGATCAGGCAGGTATTAAGAGAGGTCTCAATCTGTCGAAAAAATTGTCACGTGCACGAGAAATCCTCTTATTAAATAGTGAATTTTAAGTTATAATCTAGTCTTACGTTTACGTTTGTTTTTCACTTAGAAGGTTTCCTGTAGATGTGGATTGACATTTGGAACACACATAGTTATTTAAACTAGCAGACCCGGCCACACGTTATTGTGGCTAACGAAACACAACGCCATCTACTGACAACGCCATTACCCAACCTTTTTAACCAACGCCATCTGTTAATTTGCATAAATATCAAATCCACACCACCCGCATACCAGACCGCTCCCTTTATTTACATATTTCAACCAATTTACACAAAACCTTGACAAATTATATAGGTACCTAAAAACCTTCCTCATGAATCACTCTATATATTGGTGAAAACCGCATGAAAATCCGTTACGTAGTTTAAAAGATCAGCGGGAGCGACTTCATATTATGTAACGATTACTATGTATTAACAATTTGAAGTAATAATAAAGGACTTCTGAATGTAATCAATGTTTTCAAAGCATCCGTTAACTTTGGTTTTGATGTGGTAAGGGGGCATACATTAATTACGTGAGCAGTTTTTCTTCCAATCTAAACCCCCCCCCCCCCCCCCCCCTTTGGTGAAATAAATTTGGGCCACGTCGTACATTCTTTTCAAGTAACGTGAGATTTTGCTGGACCCCCCCCCCCCCCCCTTTGGAGCTCACTTAATTAATGTATGCCCCCTTAGTTGTGAGTCTCAACCGGTTATTTCGGCGGATGCAACAACATTTTCTTCGAGTGGATTGAGAACATCTCTTTTCATCGTTATCACCTGGAAAATATTCCAGTGACTAAATTTTCAATTCGTGTAAATGCACTTCCATGCTCTCCAATACGCAATCAACAACAGGATTTTCTAAGCTTATAATTTTTCAATGCATTGCGTTGCGTTGCGTTTTAATCTAATACCAAGTTTCTTTGAAAGCGTTGACTTTGTGTGTCTTTAGTAATTTTGTGACGGCCTTGTAAATTCACATTCAAGTATTTCAAATGTGAAAATATGTCACTCAAGTAAGCCAACAGCGATAAAGATTGTTTACCTTGTAAGAACTCTGAAAATGAGTTATTTTTATCTGTAAAATCTCATAATTCAAAAAGTCTCGTTAGAACTTTTCCTCGCTTCATCTACCTGACGTCGGTGTAGAAATGCAGTGACTTTTCTTAGAGACCATTTCTTCGCATTGTGCGGAAAGCAATGTAGTCTGTCATTGTATTCCAATTTCCAATGTCTTTGTCTGTAACAGTCGACTTTTAACAAAATGAACTACAAATCTAATTCACTCCTACTAATTTTAAAAGTAATATGAGAAAAAATGAATTTTATACTCGTGCTTGCCTTATGGTACCTACTTGTAGCTCATCGTCATTTGCGGTAAATGTAAAATTAAACACATTCTTTTCACGTTAGTGATGTAAAACTTTGATAACTATTTTTTTGTTTGTTTATTTTGGTTATAAAAACCAGAGAAGTTTTTCAGCATGTTAGTTTTCCATTATTAATTATAATACTGAATATACCTAAATACAATGAGAAATTACAATATAGAAAATAGAGATAGATGAATTACATGTTGTTTAGTTTTTTTAAGTGAAAACTTTTTTAACACCGTTGTGATTTGAAACTCGATGAAACGAAAAAGCGACACTAAAAAGAGACGGATACATACATCTATAGGATTTAATCTGTGAGAGAATGAGATAGATTAATCAGTATCCTCTTTGTGTGGTGCTTCGTAGTCTCCTTACTCTTGTCTACTGTAGTTTTTTGAAGGCTTCACTTCTACCGCGGGTGAATTTCAATTTAATTTTTTTAACGTTAACGCCACACTAGAGGCCCTGACGAAAATAATTTCCCTCAGGGCCTATGTCACTTTTGAAGATACTGTGTGGTGAGTCTTTTTGAGGGGTGAACTTCGGTCTTGAAGAGACCCGTGTTGCAGGAGGGAGGAAACACAGTCGCCAAGACGTGTTGTAGAAACGAGCCCGTTCTCGTGTGAAAAATGTCAACCGTGTACATTATGTTAGGCGCGTGTTTTGCATGTTTCCCGACTATGCATCGGTGCCGAAGGGATAAATGAAGCTAGTTACTCGGATCATCTTCCATTGTAATACCGAAAAAACAAGGACAGCATATCTACCTGAAGTCTGCACTTTATGGACGGGTTGTTAAAAAAAAAATTATCAATTGATCAAATTTTTAAAGTTAATTTTCACGTTCTGTGTACCTAAGTTTTATTCAAGTTCTGTTATTATATCATTATAGGCCAGTTGCTTCATAAAACTGAAATAATCACAGAAGTTGAATAGAACTTTCACAGAACGTGAAAATTAATTTAAAAAATTTAATAAATTGTTCAAATTTTTTTAAACGAACCATCCTAAAGATTGCAAACCGCTTGTTAAGAGAGGGGTATTTATCAAACGGACCGCCTGGTATAATGAGGGGGTCGTAAGGTTTTTAACTTTATTTTTTGGTTCTACAAAGGTTGAGAAACGATGGATTAGTTAGCACAATAGAAAGCCTTCATGCTGCGTGTAATGATGTTAAAAGTTTTCGGAGTAAAACTCTATTCAAGCCACGGCTACGTGGATTTTTATAGTGTTATGTAGTTTGATAACACCGCCTTAGTTTTGGTTTGTTTATTGATTTCCCTGAATCCAACCCCTATCCGTATTGATTTCGCTACATAAATGTATTTTAAGAAATAAAATTTGGTGGCTACCTTGCCCATAAGTTGGAAATTAAACGTGACCTGCAAGACCTGCTTAAACATGGTAGTTTAAATAAAGTAAAACCATACTACAAAAATATAGGAAAAACTGTAGAATCTTGTAAAGCATTTTATCAAAGAAGTTAAAGCTATTTTTAAATAGTAGTATAGTAACAGTAGAAACATGATTTTTCTAATTAAATACAGCAGAGTAGTGCAGGTTTGTTTATGTTCCATTCTATGTCTAATTAACGCCGGCGTGTGAAAAATCACGGGACGGTCTTAATTTTTATAAAATCAGTTTCAATTTTGATAATGACACTCAAATTCAAAGATAATTTGAGTTCATTGAAGCAGAGGTACGCAGGACACATCGATAACCGAAATCAGTATTTTTGACAAACACAGACCTACCTACATTGTGTGTTTCATCTTTTGTCTTATCATTATTTAACGTGAAAAAAAGAGCTGCAGTATTATTGCGTTAAAGAACGTATGTTTATTGCCTTTTTTGTGCCGTCACGTAACCGTAAACATGGGTCGTCACGGTAATACTAAAAGCACATATTTGGGCACTTTTATAATTTTCACGGTGACGGCACGGTAACCACTCAAAAAACGCAATAAGCGTACTTTCCTAATTACAGTAATGCTTCAGTTCTTTCTTACACACTTAATAATAGTGAGACAAACAATGTATCTGCTTCCTTCAAAGGAAGGAGAGGAGAGTTCTGGGAAGGAAAATTTAAGGGGTGGGTAGGAATCTGGGATTCAGTGTGTCTTGGTCATCCGCCTCCAAGACCTAGACAAACCTCACCCCATGGACCCGGCACCCCTGCTAAATCACCAAACGTAGCGAACGTTAACTTTGGCAGAGGTGTTGGTTATCTAATAAAGGTTCCCGGGGCGGCGGTACCCATTCCCGCCTCCCAAATTTATTGTGATAAAGAACGTTTGTTCTTTTTGCCTTTGTGTGCCGATGGCGTACCGTTGCCGTGGGAATCATAAAAGCGCCCAATAGGTATTTTGTTCATAGGATCACTACGAAAACCAATTCCTAACCTAACTTACAAATTAACTACCTACTGCAAAAACTATGTTGTTAACTTTCGGAACAGTCGAATGCAGATATTCTCAGCTGTTTAGCATGTAGCATTTTCCCACAGCAAAATAACAAAAAAAACATATTTCAATAACTAGATAATTATAGTAATTGCCCTAAGTGGTCCGGCACTCTGTATGCCAATTTATCAAAATGCCAAGGCTTTTGGTCACATTTTTAAGTAATTCTACTTCAATATTATTGAGTGGAGTACAAGCCAAAATGTTTTAATTATTTTTTTAATAAAAATGAGTTAATTAAAAAAAAAACGCATCAACAACCACCACACGGAATAATGCCCCAAAAATAAATCACGATAACATCAAAAACATTAAAGTGATTTATTTTTGGGGTATTATGCCGCGTTGCGCTACCTCCTTCTTTACCCAAAGTTTCGGACAGCTTTACAGTGTTCATCATCAGGACAGATGGCATATGGAATGTATTGCATTGCACTACCCCTGCGTACATTCTGGAATAAACTTTTATTATTATTAATATACCACAAAATAAATCACAGCCAATATAATTTTCAATAAAGCTTCAATCAAAATCGAATCATTCGACGTCAATCAGAAGTCAGAAATCAGAAGTCTAAAAAAATCCATCTATTTCAGCTAGTCTTTATACATAAAAATGAATGTTTCTTTGTTTGTCCCGTATGTGTTCCTATAACATTCATCTTTAGTGATTTGTACGCCCACGAAATTTTCTATACATAATGGTGGGCTCTGGCGTAATGAAATTATTTCCTAAACGATTCATCCGAAAGATTGGTTATTTGTTGTATGCACGTCCGCAAAGTCTACGCATAACGGTGAGCTCTGACACTATGAATTTTTTATAACAATATTACAATGGGTGGTGAGCGAGTTGTTTAAAAATGTGTGTTTCATAAAGTTTAGCGGCACGAACGCGAATGAAGGAGAGGGGGGTTACCGCGAAGGAAGACGAGAGGGGGGGGGTAACGCGGGGGTGGGGAAAGGGACGCATGGAAAAGGACACGCAGAGGAAGGGTGGGGGACGCAAAGGAGACATAGTAGCGGTAGGGGACAGCAAGGGGTAAATTTGTAAAATTTATGCTTATCACACGGACAGCTGCTGTACCTACGCTGGAAATGCGTCGGAAAACCTTCTGATTTATTCGTATACGCACCAAACGAAAATCCAAAAAATATTGTATATCCGGAAGCACTTCAATAAACAGAATTAAAACACAAACACTTTAGATATTTTTTAGTGGCATTCAACACATGCCGGGTACACGTAAGTATAACACTAAAAAAACTTTCACCAAATCATTCCCAGTAGTTAATAAATAAGGAATAACATACAAGATATTGATAACTCTTTTATCTCACATATCTTTCACCGCAGAATTTGTTAGTCTATTTGTGAGTAGGTACCTACTCACCACAATGTTTTTCACTTCTATAGAACATACGATAACGCTTTATCAGCAATAAATTATTTTACACTTTAAGGTACGGGAGACATAAAATGGGACATTATTGTGCTTTATTACTGTTTTACTTTGGTGTCATTAATTATCGTCACTATCGGCGCAGGTAGCAAACTAAAAAAACTACTGTACGTTCAACTCCGGGGCAGTTGAATAATAATGAGAGAAATAAAACAATTAAACTGTCCTTCAAAACACTTCCTGCATGTATATGTCTATGCTATATATTTATACACAATTGTATCTGCAAGCTTACAGTAAAAACTCTATCACAGGCAGTTTTTTTATAGAATACAAGCAAAAATTTTGGTGGGTTGCATGCCCAAAAACTACAAACAAGCTAAACAGGAAAATACTATAATTTTTTTTTGAAATTAGTAACCTTTTGAACTATAATATCAACAGGAAAAATGTCAATAATAACAAAATAATTCAATTTGTGATGTGATGTGAGACGTGAGTAGGTAGGTACGTTACGTTCTTATTTTCGGTTCATTTTTTGATAGCTATTATTTTCAGTTCAAGCGAGATGAATTTAATCACATTTGGAATTGATTTTGTGACGCAACATATTTTGATTTCAGCTTTCGTTTTAGAGTAAATCGAGTCACAAGTTGAAATTTTTTGGTAGGTAAAAACTGAAAAAAACAATAGCTAGCTGCTTTTAAAATGCGTCGAATAGCTGTCGAAAAGATATGAAAAAAGTATTAAAAATCAAACAATTTTTTTATTAAAATGCATCTATTCGAATTTTACTTTGTTTTCTTGATTCAATGAGTGTATGAATTAAACCGAATCTTGGAAGTGAGAATTAACCCACTTCCCGATATCCGATCGAGCTGCAACTAAGCAGATAGACTGAAGTCGATGAAAATGCATTCAATCATCTTTTGATGGCAATCACGCGCACACATATTATGCATTATACGCATTCAGAGCATATAAAAAGTACCAATTCCGGATTTGGGCTTTCGATCAATGGGTGGGAAGGTTCAAACTTCAGTCAATAAAAAAAAAATAAAAGACATTTTAAAAATAGATATTTAATAGAAAGAAAAAAAACCTTTTTGAGGGTTAATTTTTGGGCACAATTTGAGTTTTTACTCATAAAGTTAAAAATAAAAATTAAAAATATTCATCCTAGACTTGCAGAAAAGTCAATAGAAGTCGCGTATTAAAAATAAAATGGATACATATTTATCCAGACACTATCTACATAGATAGCATTTAGTTCGGGTTGAATCTTGCAATCATATATAAAGAAAGCAGCCAATAATATGTGCGTTAAGAAAAATGAAGATAGTGTTGGTAGTTCTTAGTCGAAGTATGATACAGTTAAAAGTGACCGAATTGGAAATGGGTTACATACCTCAATCGGTAGAGCAGTTGGCCATGAATGCTAAGGTATCTGGATTCGAGTCCCAGTGGAACCAATATCATTTTCTGATTTTTCTGTCTTCAGATTTTGATTGAGTTTCGCTAATATTGTCTTCATTTAATTAAATATAAAAATTTGTTACAAAAACGGAGCGCTTTTAAGGTTATTTTTCACAAAAATGGCAAAGGAAAACAAATCATTAAATAGTTTTTATTTGAAATTGAATTTCCTTTTTAACTTCGTGTTTTTTTAATTTATTATAAACATAAAGTTAGGTACCTAATTTAAAACACGCTTTCATAAAAAAAAACTTTAAAGTTCGTCCAAAAAATCTCTTAAATTTCCGACTTCATACTTACCCCCTTATTATAAACGTGGTTTAAATTTTATGTAACTGAAAACAACCATTTACATTAATGTTTATTTATCAGTTGTATAAAATTTAAAACACATTTATTAGTGAGGCCGTTGTTGTTTTTTTGCGCCGGTTATTTTGACTCGTTCCTTCGTTGCTTCATTCGTCGAGATTTAACTGTTTTATAGGTAATACGCTCGAATTCGTAGATACTTATGGTAAAACAGAGTGTGATTTTTTAATACAAAAAAAACGAAGTTGAAAAATGTGATTTAAATAAAATTAAATAACTTTTTTTTCGTACTAAATTGTTGAGAAAGGCGCATAAAACGTAGGTACATTTTTTGTCATACAATTTTCGTAGATACATATTAAACCTTTGACGTTCAGGACATAATTTGGATTTGCCTATAATTTATCGATAATGTAGGTAACTTGTCATGTTTCCCGAGCATGAATGCAGATCGTCAACGAACCATCAACAGTTAACAACGATTGAGAGTTCTAAATTTCTTCGACGTGACACCCTGGTTATTTACCTGCCAAAACGATCTAACTAGCAAAGCTCGGACAGGAAAATAAAAAAATTGTCTTGAATTATTTAGAATAATCCAAAAGAAAAACTAATGATTGCGTATTTATAAAAATGCATCTAATAACGATTAATTCTAAAAATTAGCAGAGCATTTTTGTAATACGGGATTTTACACTACAAACAAAAATGTTACCAGCGGTAAAGTTTTCCAATCAAAAGTTGTAAGTATAATGTATTTTTTGCTGGTTTCAGCCTTAAAAATATGAGCATTTACCAACATAAATTTTAAAGTGAAAATCTCTTTGGCACCGTTGTGATTTGAAACTCGATGAAACGAAAAAAAGCGACACTAAAAAAAGACAAACACACACATCTGTAGGATTTAGCCTGCGAGATAATGAGATAGAATAATCGATCTCCTCTTTGTGCAGTGCTTCGTAATCTCCCCACTCTTGTCTACTTTAGATTTATGAAGAATTTACTTCTACCGCTTATGAACTGCACACAAGTTTTTTTTTTTTTAATTTACTGTTTTTCGTATCTCTTACACGAGAATATTACTCTTTCAGCATTAAGAAAAGTTTTTGTGTTTTTGATTTATAACGTTTTGATTTATTTATTTTTTATTACTATTTTTTATTTATTATAACTTTTAGTTACTTAAAACGTGAAGCGTAGGAACATCATGTACCTGGGTAAATATGTAATATATCAATTGTAGGTAAAAATGTGCAGGTCGGCCGGTCCTATTAAACGGTTATAAAATACACAATTACCGGTTTATCATTGTCATTATCAGGTTGACGTGTTGCCTTTGCGGTATAATTTCCTTTGTGAAGAGCAAAGTTGAATTTGCATGTGAAATGAACGCAGCATCATTTATGTTATGGACTAATTGGAGGGGGAAATCACAAAATTTAGAGCACAACATCAAAAATGGAGGCGTTGGCAATACTAAATAATAATAAAAAGTTGTGACACCAAACTACGTAGGTACTGCAACTTCATGGAATAGCGTTTTAATTCATCAGCCGACTACAGATTGAAAATGGAATATAGGAGGGCGTCTTATTAATGTTTTGCATATGTACTACCAATCCGGTTTTAGAAAATGGATTTTGGCGCAGACGTTACAACAATGAGCTATATACTCTGTTTAAGGATCTAAAAGTCACAAAATTCATAAAACTGGGAAGACTTCGGTGACTGGATCATGTAGAGAGAATGACCAAGCATCAAGCACCAAAGTCCCTTCTGAACTCGAGACCGATAGGGCGAAGGAGCCTGGGAAGACCAAGATTAAGATGGAGCGACAACGTCCTCAAAGATATATCTACCTTGGAGCTTCTAAACTAGAGAGAGCTGTCACAAAACCGAGATGAGTGTAGGAAGACTCTTGAGGAGGTTAAGACTCACCAGGGGTTGTAGAGCCAAGAGTGATGATGATAGGTACCTACTACGCATTACTATGTGTGACACATAGTAATGCGTAGTAGGTACCTATATGTGTCAAAGCTTTATAGAATGAGACACAGATATATTTAAAAGAAACAAAGAAATATGACCGTTTCGCGCTAGACACTAATGAAACACGTGGAAACGAAGGGTTGCCTTTCAAGTCTTGAATAGCATGCCGAGCGCAGTTGTTTTCTGTCATGCTTTGGAATTATACATTTGTTTAGGGTACCTTTGAAGAAATTCGTCTAAGTACCCAATATTACATATTTTTCAAATCGTATTATCTAGCGAAAGTCTCTCCTGCGACGGTACACGCAGATTTTGTAGACACCTTAGCTTCAAAATTAACCAATGGATAGTTCATATTTAAGGTTAAACGTCACGTACGTTATAATCTACGCATTCACAGATGGCGCCAATCAAATTATTTTAGGTTTTTAATGCTTTTTGCACGTTCCGCCTTAAAATATTAAGGTAAATTAATTGTTCGCGATTGCACATATTTAATTAGAATATTAATAAATAGTTTTGTCCATAATCAAACCCAAATTTTTCAAAAAAGGCTGAAAAATTCAATTTTGTATCGGTGACTCAATCCAATATTGTATTTTTCAGCCTTTATTGAAAGATTTGGGTTTGTTTATGGACAAAACTATTTATTTATATTCTAATTAAATATGTACGATCGCGAACAATTAATTTATCTTAATATTTTAAAGCGGAACGTGCAAAAAGCATTAAAAACCTAAAATAATTTGATTGGCGCCATCTGTGAATGCGTAGATTATAACGTATGTGACGTTTAACCTTTAACCTAAATTTTAAAGGATACACCCTTAGGAATAATTTAATGTGGTATCTGACAGAAATCTTCTCTCCATGTTTGTTTTTTTTCTTGTAATTCATGTCATGACATGCAAGTCATGTCATAATATTACGCACATATTTGGTGCTATTTACCATTTTAATAGTTTTTGTACCGTTTTGCTGCTATTTGACCATTATAACTTTTTAACGTTTTAGACCATGTTGGTGCCATATGTCCATTTTAACTGTTTATAGATCATTTTGGTACTATTTGTCTATTTTTTTTTTACTTTTCATACTATTTTGGTGTTAGATATTTGTCTATTTTAGCAGAATCTGTCTTTTTTTCATGTATCTATTTTAACCGTTTCCTACTTTTTTTCTATTTGCCTATTTTAACCGTTCTTGATTTTTTTTTCTATTTATCTTTTTAACGGTTTCCGACTATTTTCTAATTGTCTGTTTTAACAGTTTCTGATTTTTTTCTAGGTATTTGTCTACTTTAACAGTTTTTGGCTTTTTAGACTGTGTGATGCTAATTGTCCATCTTAACAGTATTTTTATTTTTAGACCATTTTGATACTTATAGTCTATTTTAACAGTTTTTAACATTATAGACCTTTTGGGTACTATTCGTCCATTTTAACAATTTATGACATTTTTTACCATTTTGGTGCTATTTGTCCATTTTAAGCATATTTGAAACTTTTGGTTTTATTTGTCCTTTTTATCAGTATTTGATGAATTAGACCATTTTGGTACTAAAGGCGACGATTGTGAGTTAATGTGTATTCCGGGAGATAAAGAGGTTACGTTATCAGTACAATGTCGAAAACAACAGGTAAATATTATACGTTATCTCTATCTATCGCAATGAGAGATAAAAGCCTCAAAATATCCGCAGACAACTACAAACCTACCTATATTTAGACACCGGCAGAAATATTTTTATTAAATAATTTATTTATATGTTTTGACACCGGCAGAAATGTGTACTAATTCCAATGTGATTCCTATAATATGAGTCTATAATGTGTACTTATATGAGTCGAAACAGCTGTTATGTGTAATAATAAATTTAAACATATACCTATCAGATATTTATGAAATGACTAATATGATATATGACATGTGCAGGTTATACGTGAGTAATGATCTAAAAATGCTAAACTCCAATCATTGTCAGGTCGGTTTGTTTCGCAGAGTTTGAACAGTTTTTCAAATAATAACAGAACTTGAATAGAGCTTTCACAGAACTTAATTTTTAACTTTGAAATTTGATGACTTTTTCAAATTCTGTGAAACAACCCAAGTGTACCAATCAAATACAATAATATATTATATCGATATCGATGAGTTTATGTTTATACTCGATACATCAATAGATATTATTATAATATGTTGTGTCTATAAAATATATTTCAAACGAAATCTAGACTGGTGAAGTAGATTAAAATTATTATTTTCACCTGTAGAGATAACTTGTGACCAAAACACTTACATAAGTTCAAAGTGATTTCCACGAATAGTTGGGAAAATAAAAACATGTTTAAATTCGTTAAAAATACATGCTCAATAGGTCAATTGCACAGATTATTTGAAAAATACATTAAAATAACACTAATTATATTATTGTTTAAATTTCATAAAAAAAATCACTTCTTCAAACACAGCAAACTTATTTCGTGGCACTTTATTCCGAAATTAATAAAATACTTAGTTTTAATAACTTTTATTGTTTAAAAAACCGACATGTATCTTAAGGCCCGGCATTCCGAATTTCTTCTGGTTTATAACAAGTTTTCTTTGAATATTTTATGTTTTTTAGTTCCTAAAAATTATACCTATATTATTTTTTAAGACAATACTCGTATATTTATTATAGATTTCTATACATTTGATGAGCCAAAAGGTAATTATATGAAATTCCCCCGATAGAAAAACATCTTAAAGTATGTTCCGAAAATTATTAAAAACACATTTTGTTCTGTTGTTTAATAGGTACGAAAAAATCACGGTGTATCTTTAAATGCTACTTTAAACATTTTCCGAGAGATTTTTGCTATATTTTAAACGAGTCGTGTTTTATTAAATATTTTCACAATTTTCACTTATTTATAATCGATTTTTAATATTAGCGCGCTCTCTCTAATATTTGTTTTTACGTGTCTCCTTTTTAATCGCTTACTACGGAGTCGCGATGCTTGCTTCATCAGAGTTTACTTAAAACTAATTACAACAATAGACTTAAATGTGTCAATGGAGAGGCGGTAGTGGGATAGGGGGGGGGGGGGGAGTGATATGACGTAATTTACAAAGGGAACAAATTTAATAACGGGTCATTTAAAAATAATTTTTATTATTTATAATATCTTAACTCATCTTCACACTCTTTCTAATTTCAAAGATTTTGAGTTTGTGTAAATAGATACCATTAACATTACAGTGTATAACAACTCTATTCCATTATTAAAATCAAAAGTATGATTCGTCTCCAATAAACGATTAACAAACTCCGAGAAACTATTATTATTTAAATACCTCATATGCTCCTTTATCCTAATTTCGTTACGAAACATGTTGATTTTTTAAGCAATAAAAGTGGCTAAAACTAAGTATTTTATAAATTTCGGAATAAAAATAATAAATAATAATAAAACAATCTCTCAGTAACACAGAAACTTAAGCTTTATTAGTATTAAAACAGTAAAGCGTTCTGTAGGTGATTAGATTATTCATAAAAGATGCACTTTTAAAATGACAAATCCACAAATAATGTAACCATAATTTGCAATGAATAAGAAATTTAAAAAAAAAAGATTCAAATATTTACATATATTATTATTATTTTTAATGTAGTTCAATTTAGAAATCTAATGTTTTGCTTTGAATAGAATTGAGCGCTTTTTTATGGAGGCCTTGAGGTAAATGGTCTATGTTATCTTTAGGGGGTGTTGTGTGGAGGGTCTTTTTGTGGAAAGGAAGAAGTGAACTTGAAGAAACCCATGTTGTAGGAGGGAGGAAAGTCAGAGGCCGGAAAATCGTTCCACAGCCGTGCTGTTGAACTCAAGGACCCGTTCTATGTGACAAATGTGCGCGTTTGGCGTGTTTCCCGACTGAACACCGGTGCCGAAAGAATCAATGACGCTAGTTCCTCGGAGCAACTTCCATTGAAATACCGGTAGAACAAGGACAGCATTCCCACCTGACACGCCTGTGCTATAAAGATTGCAATCCGTTTGTGAAGATAGGAGAATTGATATTATCTATGTGTGAATGTAGCGTGTAGGTGGGACATACCTGCATATCGATACTGCAAGTCGGCAAGTACTGATAAAATTACCTAAAACCTTATCTAGTTATTATAAATAAGAGAATTGGTGCGCTCCTACAACCTACAACACGTACCTTACGTAGGTACGCCCCCATCATATTGTTTTGATACATAACTTCCACGAAAAACACTTAAATAAATTAAATATTTAGCGGCAGCAAGCACTTTAACCGTGAAAATAAGGAAATGGCGGTATACCTGTCTAGTGGGTGGACTCAAAGACCAAAAATATTATACAAATTGGCGCCAAAACGTTATCAAAGTCACTTTTTTGCCGGTGCGAACGGTGACGACCTCGCGTTTGGACAGTTTGGTATAAATGGCGAGATGCGAGATGTGTCAAGTCAAAACCCACCGCGGCAGAGTCCCCACCAAAATGATAAAACAAGGCCTTATCGCGGCTTATCAGATTTATATCATAATATAATGATAACACTAGACGGCGCCCAACTGTCAGCACAAATTAGGAAACTGTACCTCTGATTCTGCATCTCATGTTAGTACCTGCCTACTCCAAAATTCTCCAAATGTTTCAAAATTTAAATTGATGCATTTTTATGGCAAATAACGAGTTCCCGGCATGCGTTGCACTGCCACTAATAGAGAATTTTCTTCTCCCTGCGTGTCTTTTCCCATACATCCCGTTCCCCTTCCGCCTCCCCTCCCCTCGCATGTCCCCTTCCCCTCACGCTTTCCCCCTCCACCTCCCCCGCTTTCCCTCTCCTATCTCCCGTGAACCACCCTCCCCCGATCCCCTCTCTTCTCCCGCGTTCAATATATCCAGTCCCGGTACATTCAGTTTTTCGTGAGTACTCATTTCTACCGATTTCTTACATATCTCACCTAAACATTTGAAGTTTTTAAGCTCTTAAAAAAATATATGTTATTTTTGAAGATAATATCTACGGATATTATCTTCAAAACTATTATAAACTCGTTTGTTTCAGTTATTTTACGAGTTATAGTCGTGAAAAAATTCACAACGTTTCTTTAAATGATACTTAAGATACGTTCCACGAGATTATTGCTCTATTTTAAACGAGTCAATTTTCGCATCGATTTGGTCGCTTTAAATGTTAGCGCGCTCCTCTAACATTAGTAAATTCATATCTCTCCATCTTCTTCTTTTTGAGCCCGGTTGCGGCGCCTTAAAGAGTTTCTTCGAAAATTGAATTTTGATTTAACAATCGATAGTTTGCAAAATGTCATTCTCAAAGTGTGACATTTTTTACAGTTTCGTAAGAGTTTTTGTAATGATTAAAAAACTTTTCAGATGTATTGTCATGTGGTTGTAATAATCCAGAAACCTTCGCGAGGATGGAAAGAAGATATTTTTAAAGTTTCAAACATTTCCTATGCTTAATGTAGCAATGCATAGACAACTCACATACATAGCCATATACAATTCTTCACAAAAAACACCTCAAAGACTGGATCAAACAACAAGGTATTCAATTTACTCAAAAAATCATAACACCTAACCAAACATAACCAAAAACAAATATTAAAAAGAAATAGTAGGCAATTATAACTTTGTTTTAAGACAAAACATTAAAATCACAATATTATTCATTCCATTGGCGTGTGGTCCCTAGAATAATATACCTACCTATTTATCAAAACTATTATCTCTCTTGTAAATAAACTAATGCTATGTATAACTGTATGTATAGATCCTAACTGCAACTAATATTTTATTTTATGTATACGATACTGCCGCCATGGGTCGACCCACAGTCTCCTTCTTGATAATATCAAGGAGGATACGGTGTTTCTACTTTTGTCGTCAGAATTTCAATTATTTCAAAACATGGGAACACCTCAGCACAGGTTCGCCTAGTGAGGTGTTCACAAAATACTACTAGGTACTTACCTATATACAGTTACGGATCAGTAACATTTTGTTTTTTTCCTTATTACATATACATAACTTAATATATATGTATACCAATGTAATTATCTGTAATATGTATGTATGTTGAATAATAGAAATAAATAAATAGCGACAAACGTATATTGATTTATATATATACAGATCGTCACCTCATTTAGATACGGTTCTAACTTCACTTCAACTTGTTCTACGATATGAGGTGTCAAAGTTTGCAAAGACAATTTCTCATAATCTATTTACCAATTTTTAATTTTGAGGTTGAATCATGTGTAAAATATTTAAAGCGAACATATTTAAATATAACGTATATTTACCATTTTAAAACATACCTGAACATGTAAATAGAACCATATTAAAGCAGCTAGGGCATATATAATTCATTGCTTAAGCCTTAAGGTTCTAATTACATTATCTGAATGCAATTCCAAGCTAAGTCCACTTCGTATTTAAATATTTTTCATTAAAAATTGGCATTTTTTTCGGTTGATCAAAATATTGTCGCTTTACAATAAAATGCAAATATTTGGAATATTTCTGAGCACATTCGAAAACTAAAAACTGTTTTAGAAAGGTGATAAAATACGCTTTCAAATTATATAAATCGAAACATATATTTTTTGAATTATAAATTTTTTTTTAAATATAAAAAAGTTTTAAAAATGGCTCATCTTACGTTTTTTCTAACTTAAGTTACAGATAATAAAAAAATAAAAAAACACATACATATTTTTTTTAGGCAAATGTATAAAAAACACATATTGTTATCTCACTTTTTGTCGCTCTATGTAAAAATAATTTATAAAAAATTCCCGAAGTTAAATTTTTTTTTTTCAATTTGCGATTCAAAACTTTGTATACATAAAAGTGTACATTTTACTTTTTTGATGGCTATTTTTTAGATTGGAATATAAAGTGTGGTATTTTCCCTTTCTAATACCGTTTAGAACATATTTCTCACTATGATAATAAGGGAGTTACAGCGTTTTGTACGAGACCTATGTGCGTTGGGACAAATATGGTCTCCTGCCATTCTAAGGGTTAAAATAATATAATAAACTAAAATACTTTACACAAAACGGAACCCCGAAATAAATACATAAAATAATTAGTTTACGAACATTCGTCTTTGCACACTTTGAGACCTCAGAACATGGTAAGGCGAAGTTAGAACCCTATCTAACAATAAGCCTAGTAATAACGATCAACTGTCAGATACAAACAAAATAGAGAGTGTAAGTGATGATAGAACCTTGTAAAATAAATCATTATTAAAAATGCTTGATGTTAGAAATTTGTCATACAAATATCTACGAAAATATATTTTTGGTATAGAAATGAGTAAAAGAAATGCTTTGGCCTTCAAAGGTCATTTTTGAGAAAATGTCGGCTAGAAGAGTATCCAAATGAGGTGAGGCAATCTTAACTATAGCAGTCAATCTGTTTGTCAGCGGTTTCGTCTTCCAAAAGCATAGTCAAAATGCCATCAATTTCTGAAGCAACACGAACTCTCGAATGGTAATCTTTGGAGGTCAAGCATGGTCGATCGATAAAAACGATATTGACCAAAATCGTCGTCTATGGTTTGTTATCAATATTTGGGAGCACGGTCTACGATTGTTAATAGTTTTTCCGACCAACAATTAGTACATTTTAGCGCAGCCTCTATAATATCAGAGCAGTTTCGGTTAACTATCAATATACACATATAGGTATTTTCGAATAATGTCCTTCGTTATGCAAAATTACTGAGTTATTTAATGAACTACTTAACAAAATTATTGGCTAGAACTAATTAAACTAACGAAGCTAAGAAATGAAAGAACTCGTAGTTATACGTGTTCCATAAACTTAAATAATGCATCTAAAGACCCAATTAATTTATCCCGTTCGATCTTTGAGAAACGAAAACTGTTGAAATATGAATAAAGACTCACTCCAGTTTAGTATCAAAAGTACCTAAAGGGTTGAAATGTGAATACATACCTAATTAACTAATTAACTCTCGTTTAGTGACAAAAAGTAAATGCGGAGTTCGGAAAAGTAAGTTAGTATTTCAATTCAACATTGCCAATTTATTAATATTTTTACGTTATTGATTGGCGTCTGACGTTTCAGAAGTGAATTCGTAGATTTCCCATACGATATCTTATTTATTCCCTGTCAATATCGGTTCGGCGGTCAACAGTAAAACCGTGCTCGGTATATCCATATAAAATCATCGGAAGTTACGCGATATTGCAAAGTTATCGATTTCACCGTACTAGAACTCCTGGCAAATAAAATCTCCACTACTTTTCAGCCTGCAAATTTTAGGTCAACGCAGGGTTCTTAATGTCATTAGTCATTAATAATACTTGGCTGATTTATAAAGCGCCGTTTTTGTGAAAAATCACCTCAAGGGCGCATTAGTCATTACCGTCATCAGAAAAATTAGCTTCCAGAGCTTAAGATAGGTACTTAAGATTGTTGTGTTTTTGACAAGCCGTTACAAATATCTCATCAAAAATAAATCACGTGTGTCACGTAATGGGAAAAATAACTAGACAGTAAATACTGATAGAGCCTGTATTACAAATTTCAAGGAACATTTATTTGTAATAGAATCTATGGTCCGCAAAAAAATAATATAGATTTTATAATATTTTTTGCTAAACACGGCGATGCCGAAACGTTGACGTTCGGCAAAATGTATAAAATCATAATTTTACACGTTTTTTCTAGCAGTGTCTTTTAATAACAATACAAATATTTGTATGAGATAAAGGTGGCATACTTTTTGTACAGTACCTTGGTACACGTCTTTGTGCAGGGCGAATAAAAATAATCGTATTTTTTGTATCACATTATTCAAAATTCTTTCAATTTAAAAATAATTATAATTGTGTTCCGCGCGATTTAATTAATTTAAAAAAGACTTTAAAGGGTTTTTCCATTCTATCACCCACCCCCAAGAAGCTTCACAATATAACAATTTGATGAAAAATAAACTCTAACCCAACACTAACCCATCTCTAAGGACGGGTTGTTTAAAAAAAATGATTGATTCATCAAAATTTGAAGTTAATTTTCGCGTTATATGTAAGATCTATCTGTTATTATATAATTATAAGCCAGTTGCTTCATCAAACTGAAATAATTACAGAACTTGAATAGAACTTACACAGAACGTGAAAATTAACTTCAAATATTTGATGAATCCATCAATTTTTTTGAAACACAACTCGTCTTAACTGTTCCTTTAAACTCCAAGGTCCCTACCGATAAAACACTGGAAAATGGAACACATAATTATAAAATATAAAAAGTATATTAGAAGATCGCTACCGCAAATTTATCACAATATGTTTAGCCTACATAGGTACAGGTAAATTATTTTATTCGTACCCTTTGTTGAACCATTAAGTTGTGCTGTGGTGTGTTGGATGGATAAAAAAACCACGATTAGGTTTTTACCTTTTTAACTCTTGGTGTTTGGATGCAAATTCATATTCAATATACATTGTAATTTCTTACATATAACGCAATGAATAATAAGGAAAAAATATACGTTTATATTAATGTGAAAATTATAAAGAGCACATACATCTATCTAACCCCCCCCCCCCCCCCCCACCCCCTAAACCCCTTCACAACTCAAACTGTATAACTTAACAACTAATTTCGTATTTGGGTACCTAAAGTCGGGTCTCCTGCGACCGAAAGCATGAACATTTTCTTACACGTTAACATTACTATAAACATTGGAAATGGGGGCATGGCCTTACTGCAGACGCATACAAAAATGTACAAGGCCACACCCCCATTAGCAATGCTTGTAGTAATGTGTATGCAATGAAGTAAATCGTGAAGACGTTCTAAACACTAAATTGTTTTCTAGGCTTGAAACAATTTTCATTGCGACAGATGATTATGTTATTAATTCACAATGTATTAATTTCTAGGAGTTAAGGTTGCACAAAACACCTTAACTTCTTTTGAAACAATGATGAAAATGGTAATAGGTTGTTCTAGCAAAAGCTAAACTGAACAAATAGTAAAGGACTCTATTTCTGACTGAAATGTTTAGAGATTTATTATTATGCAGTAAAACCAAAATATAACTAGCTTGCGTATCAAAATTGAGTTATGTTCAGAATTATAAAAATACTTTTCGGTTTTGAGAAAGGATTTTCCGATTTTCTAGGGCCGAAGTTGCACTATAAAATCACTTTTCTTAAAATTATAACTTGATAAAAAGAGAAAATTATAGGAGGTCCGTGTTAAATAAAATGTATCTCGTTTACATTCAACCATTGCTATTGCTAGTGTACCTAGGTATAGACTCCTGTTAGACACTGTTTCTTCCTCATACGATATGAAAAGACGAGACATAGGTACGAAAAGTTTAGGAACGAGCCGAATGAATAAATTGTTCTCTTGCTGCTGACATCAACAGCTGATGTCTGATATTTCTCTCTTATTTGCCAAATTTCTCGCCCGTTTGCCAGATTAACGCAATTACGTAAGGCCGGTATATCAGTTGCTTTTTATGCTTGCCATGAGCGAAATCTCCGTCCTTCAATTTGCTGCCTGGAAGGAGCCCTAGCAAGATAAGCCTATTGATACCATTACCAAAACAACTAATATTTCGACCCCTGTTTAACCCGAGAAGAAAGCCTGCCTAAGGGCCCGGGAGTTTGTCACCAAGCCTCTGATACAATTGTAAATAATATACTATGCACGACTCGAAATAAGAAACACATAATAAATACATTTAAGCTTAAATATTTACCTCTTTAAGGGTGTAAAATATTTGAATTTGTATAATTGATAATCGTAGAATGATTTATGGCATTTGCACAAGCACATGTAAACAAAGAATTGTCTCAGGAAACCACAAACGATAACATCATCACTTTTATAAGAATATAACTTTCAAAATATGCATCCATCACACAATGATAATGTCAAAATAGGAAAATAATTTCAAAAAACACAACTTTACAGTGTCACACTTTGATCTTAGCCAACAGGCTGAGAAGCGATGAATATCAACGATGTTGCTCCATGACTTTTTCTCGTGAAAATGATAACTTTAACCACACGCACAGGAAACTAAATATTAAACGTTACAATCACTTTAAAACACTTCATAATTTTAAATTTTTCAAATAACTCTAAAAAATGTGTACTATGCTTATCACTGAAGAAATGCAGGTGTACTGTACTGACAATTCAACAAATAAATCTCAACTTTTTCTTTGCGTTAACTTGCTTACTTTGATGAAGCATGACATACAACACACTAACCTCAGAAACATTTGATTTGTTTATATATGAATATATTATGTAGGTACGCTTCACTGTAAATGCTCGATATTTTGCAAAAAGTTCATGCCAGGGCCGTAATCAGAAACACAATATTCTTAAAAATGGTGAATTTAAGTCGCCGCGACAGCTGTTGGCGACTATTTCAAAATCCATACAAAATTTTAAAAAGTCTTCCTATGATAATTGATTTTGATGCAGCGAAGCAACTGTTGCTCGCAATTAAAGTGGCTCGCTTGCGCCTGGACTATACATATAGAATGAAATTATTTCCGTAGAAAAAATTTCAAAATATGAAATTTGTAACATTAGTAGCAATCTATGGATATGCAGCACACACACACATATAATATATATTGCTTGCATACCGCATATATTCATCACGTTTTCCACTTTGGAATTCCAGATTTTTTTTTTACAAAAGTCTTTTACAAACTAATGATAAAGTCCGCTGTCTTTATTACGACTCGCCAATATTTCGGAAATGTGAAAATAAGAAAAATATATGTAAATAAATAACTTTATCCACTAAGCAGTACAAGTTGGCAAAAAAGAAGGGCTCTGGTGTATATAACATTATAATAGTGGATGTGGTTGCCAGATTATAATATAACGATAAAGTTTTATTTCATGGTTACGCCAATGCCAACTTATGTTTGTATCACTGTATTTAGCCTTACCTAAGATTTAAATATTCTATTTACGATTTTTTTTTCTTATTTTGAAAGGAAAAAGCTTCTTTTGTTAAAAAAAATTATTGAGAGTTAAATTAATGCTTTAAAATCAAGCATTAAGAAGTTAATTTAACCTGAAAAATTCATATACTTAGAGAAAACTGTATACATATTTTATGGCGCCATAGTTCACCGTTTGAGAGTTTTTTCCGGCATACAAAAAAATTGCTTTATAGATTACATGCTTGAATAACGCTAATTTTCTACTTCATTGAAGAGTAATTCAAGCAAATAATTTAAAAAGTTTATGATGCTACAATATTAAATCAAATTAAAATAATTTAAATTGAAGTTTTATTAGTGCTTTGAAGATCGATATGGCCATAAAATAACTAGTAATCAGAACATCATAAAATTCTTGTTAAAATGATTAATAAATTTAATTATAAAATAATCTATAATTTTTTCCTGGTTTTTACTCATTTTTCCGCATGGCTAGTTAAATAATTAAAATTTTTAATTAAATAAAATCAAATATTATAATCAATAATTATCAGCCTGAAACACTCATCTACACTGAAAAAATCTTCCGAGAAAAGATACTGGCCGCCAACGGGAATTAAACCCGTGACCATCTGATTGCCGGTCAGCAGCTCTGACCACTGAGCTATGGCGGCTTATCTAATACCCGCCAAATAATTCAATATATTCTAGTGTTTCATTCGACAATTATGTATAAGTAATTGTCGAATGAAACACTAGAATATATTGAATTATTTGGCGGGTATTAGATAAGCCGCCATAGCTCAGTGGTCAGAGCTGCTGACCGGCAATCAGATGGTCACGGGTTCAATTCCCGTTGGCGGCCAGTATCTTTTCTCGGAAGATTTTTTCAGTGTAGATGAGTGTTTCAGGCTGATAATTATTGATTATAATATTTGTTATCTACCCTTTGTGCTATGCATAAAAATCTTGTTTAAACGTTAGTTTATCAATTAAAAATAATAATAAATAAAATCAATAAAATTTTTCCAATCTTTTATTCAATCTTCCCCGTGGCTGGTTTACTCATTTCTATAATGAACGTACCGAGTCCGGCCCTTTCGTATGAATTGGATCATTTTGTTGCGGTAGATAAGAATACCGCTACAATACTTATTTATGAATAAGTTTCCCTCATGAAGGCAACATGACATAAATATCTCCCAAGATTATCCTCGTAAATAAAAATATAACAAGTTTATCGCGCGTGACACCTAAATAAAATTCAAAATTGTCATTTTTAACGGTGGGTAAATAATCTGATTTAGAATTTTTTTTTTTTGAGGTAATATTTTTATTTTAAGATGACAGAGGACGCACTGAGCGAAACCTTGAACTTTGAAAGTTTGAAGTTTTGAAATTTAAAACTGGATCTTGAAGAACACGTAGAAATTGACGAACACCTTACGCCGGCACATCATTATCAGCACAACATTACAGCCGAACAATGCATCAAATGAAAACACAGTGAAAAATGTCTCCATATAAATACTTAGAATTATGCGAATGTCAATGAGAATTGCTGCGATTGGCTGAACACATTAAAAGAACAGCAGATGACAGGCAAACAAAGGATAAAAAGTGAGTCCAGTGAAAACGTATTAGAAGCAGAACGAGGACGAGTTGGAAGAGGAAGCGAGGAAAAAGACTAGAGCAAGCTGAGAAGCACCGGGAATTATCAAAATGGTCCGGGTAGATAAAGACAAAACAATTAACAGGACTTTTAAACGAGGCCTAATCTTTCCAAAAATTACAAAATAATTTTGTAGATGTTGTCAGACGCAGAGTAGGAGTAAAAAAACTACAATTTTTCTTGCATTGTGCGTTTTATCAGGTTTATTCCGGAAAAAGTAAGAAAGAGATATAATCAGAAAAAGATATGGGAATTTCCTATGTGCCACCGAATCTTTGTCTGAATTTCTATTTCACATTTTTCCTTGTAAGTTAATAATATTCTCTTCAATGATTAAATTAATAATAAATTCTTCCATATTCACAAATTCATTTTGTGGGGTCATTTTTAATTATATGAAAACAAATTTCTTTGTGTACTCCACTTATTTAATCAACATTACCAGCGTGTTTCAAAACCAATGGTTTCTTCCTAAGGATAACATTAAAATTAATAAAAATATCAAAAGACTAACAGCAATAAAAAATAACAATAGACAAACAAGTTCCTATAGATAGACCAAAAACCTTTCAAATAGGAATCAATTAGTAAGAGGTATTATAAAAAAAATATATAAAATAATATTTGAAAATTATTTTAGAATACGCAATTAACACAGGTAGTTTATAATAAAAATAAAATATTATAAATATAAGTAAATTATGGTTATTTGTGTAAGCTCGTGGTGTTTGTGTGTAATTTTTAAACCCCTATATTTATATGAAAAGAATGATTTTTTTCCAAAATTTGGTTGGCAAATTCAGAATAATAATAATTATTTAAACGCCTTAGGTGCTCATTAACTCTACTATTATTAAAATTTCTAGACGCCATAAATTAATTAATAATTATTATTAATTATTACAAACTAGCTGGTACCCGGCATGCGTTGCTATGCCATTTCATAAAGAAATTGTTTCTCCCTGCGTATCCTTTACCATTCGTCCCGTTCCCCTTCCGCCTCCCCTTCCTTTCCCGCGTCCCCTTCCCCTCACGCGTTCCCACTCCGCCTCCTCCATCTTCCATCTTCCCACTCCACTCCCCCCTTACCCCGTCCCGCGAACCCCCTTCCCGAGTTCCCCTCCCCCTCCCCCCTCCCTCTCCCTGGTTTCCCCTCCCTGGTTCCCTTCCCCTCACCCTCCCGCGAACCCCCTATCCGAGTTCCCCTCCCCCATCCCGCATTCCGTAAATTTAGTCCCGGTACATTCAGTTTTCAAACAGATCGCGTGCCACCTATTGCAATTTTTATACAAATTTCATAATTCCATAGCTCACCAGTAGTTTTACACAAACCTTGTCCGTAATAACGAACACAAAAAAGAATTATCCAATTTGGAGCAGTCGTTCGGAAATTATGCGCGTACATACATTTCAGCGATTCATTTTTATTTACATATATAGGTAGATAGATAAAATAATTTTTATATTTACTTTTTTTATAATACCTTACATAATTATTCAGCCTTCTTTGTAATGTTTTTGTCTACAGGGACTTATTTGTCTATACTTGTTTGTCTTTTGGTATTCTTATTCATTTTAATTTTATCCTGAAGAAGAAACAAGAAACCATCCGTTTTGAAACTTATTGAGGATTTTAATTATATTAG
Source organism: Limnephilus lunatus (assembly GCA_917563855.2). Taxonomy (NCBI): domain Eukaryota; kingdom Metazoa; phylum Arthropoda; class Insecta; order Trichoptera; family Limnephilidae; genus Limnephilus; species Limnephilus lunatus. The sequence goes on from OU830596.1 coordinate 67,741,975, forward strand.
TGGTGTATTCAAAGTAATTTGTTTTCATAAAATTATTAGTTCAGCAATGCAGCACTGAATTTACTTTGTTGGCTGCAATTCTTTAAGCATGGATAATAACAAAGTTATGGCGGTCACGCATTGTTACTGCCTAGAAATTCATACTTTGAACTCACTGATACTGAAAAGGGAAAATATTATTAAAAATACACATATAATAAATTCATTATCAGAAAAATGTGGTATTGAAAAATGTACCTTTTTTTTTTTTACAGAGAATACCGCACAAGAATCTCAACTGCTCCCGTCTGGAGCCAGTGAGACTATAGCATCCCCAATTGGGGTATGTTGTGAGGCTGGAGGAGGAAGGTTGGGAAGTGCCTGGCTATTCAGATCTGGTCACCAAACACGGCTAAAGCCATTTTCAAGCAACGTTTCAATTCTGAATGGTGGTCTTACACCAGGGCGATACTGATAGTATCTTCCACTCTGGAACGTGCCGCAAATATACTATATATTTTTTTAAATGAATTAATTGTGAAATAACACAAATTAATCAAATAAAATTTATTTGCGCACCCCGGGTTCGAACCCGCGACCTCCGGATTGTGAGTCAAGAGTCAGCCTATTGTTAAAATAAACCCATTTGTACGCTGGCCTATCTCGACACTGGACATTCCTAGGGGACAGGCACAGTAAAAATATGTGTAGGTACATCTTACTTATGACTTATGATGTGTACATCTTGCTTAGATGTACCTAATAAAAAGATAAAATAAATACATTACGTTTTGATTAGTTGAGCCAGTGCAAGTCTATCCAAGCCAGAAACCTAGTAAAATTAGAAGGGATTCGACGCCACGCGGTATACATAGGTGCCAATTTGTGGTTACACTTTTTTTAAGTGACACCTTACAAGAGCGTCCCTTTTGTGAGGCGGGTTAACGTTACGATACGATAGGATACGATGTATCCTATCGTATCGTATCGTTAACCAGCCCTGTCCTGTCCCAGGTCCCAGGTACACTTTTTTTAACACAATTTACACCAGGTACAGGCATTGTTTTCTTGGGACTTGAAGGACGCTGCTCTGAGGACGGGAACGAGGTTGGAGTTTAATCGACCGGTATACGTGATGGGCAAGGATAAACGAATTGATTAAGCGTTATTTTGTTTGTTTGTTTTTTTCCCCCTTTTTTGTCTTGGTTCCTCCTGGTTCTTCTGGTCTCTTCTCGTGTTTCCCGCTTCATATCGGTTCTTCTTGTTTCTTCTGGTTCCTCTTTATTATTCGTGCTTCTTCTCAACTTTTCATGGCTCCCCTAGTTTCTTCCTTATCTTATTGCTTCATTTTGCTTTCTCTTGGACTTTTTTGGCTCCTCTTGTCTCTTCTTTCTCATTATGGCTACTTCTTTGCTCTTCTTGTTAATTTTTACCTCACCTTGCTTCTTTTTGGCTCTTCATATCTCTTCCTGTATCTTCTTCTCTCTTCTTGACTTTTCTTGTTTCTTCTTGGTTCTTCTTGTTTCTTATGGCTTCCGCTCGCAGGCGGTTTAAGGAAGGAATTTTTTAAGTGTGATTTAGCAGGGGTGCCCGGGTTCATGGGGTGGCGTTTGTCTAAGTCTTGGAGGCGGATGACCAGGACACACTGATCCCCAGATTCCTACTCACCCATTAAACCCTTTTCCTTCCCAGAACTCTCCTCTCCTTCTTTTCCTTAAAAAACCCTCCACACAGCATATGACGATGCCGTGTTCCGCTCGTGTTCATCGAGATTCACGCACGTGATCAAGATTCCATGAGAACTCAAAAAAGCGATATTTTGAACACCCCTTTGAGAATCATTAAAAGTATTGAAAAAAAAGCCCATGACCTCTCCTGACGTAACCTATTTTTTTTTCTTCACTTTTAATGACTTTCTAAAGGAGTGATACTTTGTTGAGTTGTCCGGTCACCAGGGATCAATGCTGCTAGCTCCTTAGAACAGGCTCCATTAAAATACCTGTAGAACAAACTCAGCATGCCTACATTGCACCTGTACATTAGAGATGGCAATCGATCTGTTAACAACGGATTGGAAATCAGACCTGCCGCCCTCCTTTGCATACAATCAAGTACACGGACTACAGTTTAGACAGCCGTAGTAGACGTTAGATGGCCACAGTTTGCATACAGTTCAGACGACCGGCGTAGTCCAGCGGTAAGGCTCTTAAGCACTCCGAAGGTTGCGGGATCGAATCCCGGCGTGGCAAATCAATTTTATTTGTTTAATTTGTGTTATTTCAAAATTTATTCATTTAAAATAATACATGGTATGTTTGCGGCACGTTCCAGAGTGGAAGATACTCTCAGTATCGCCCTGGTGTAAGACCATTATTCAGAATTGAAACGTTGCTTGAAATGGCTTTAGCTGTGTTTGGTGGCCAGATCTGAATATCCAGGTACTTCCCCACCTTCCTCTACCCTATCTCCTTCCCCTCTCCTCTATCTTCAGCCTCACAACATACCCCAATCGGGAATGCCATCATAGTCCCACTGGCTCCAGACGGGAGCAGTTGGTACTATTGTGCGGTATTCATGTAAAAAAAAAGTAGCAAGGGTGGTAAGTAGAGATGAAATGTATATCCGGTGACTATTTGGTATCCGGCATATCCGGCCTAAATTTACTATCCGGCAGGATACCGGATATTCAAAAACTACGACTATTTCCTATAATAAAAGGCAATACATTAATCTTTGTGAGGTAAATATCAATAAAATCGCTTATAATTATGACGGATTTTATTTAAAGTTGAAAAATTACAAAAAAGCCATAAGGCTTTCCAAAAAACTAAAATCTTCTTCTGAGATATTCACTCTAATGATAAATACATAAATAGTAAATATCTAAACTAAAAACTTTTAGTAAAAACTTATAAAAACCTCACAGTGTAGCAAAAATTAAATTTACATAATTAACTCAATTATTGAAATGATTAAATACTGACATTGAAGCACCATAATATATCTCTTGTTCTTCTTCTTATCAAATAGAATATTTTGAATTAATTTCTGGCCGCCGGATATCTCGCCATCCGGCCTCGCTGCTCGCCGGATATCCGGTATCCGGTATCCGGCCAAACAACTATCCGTTTCATCTCTAGTGGTAAGTACCAGCGGTGGTTCCCAAATCCAGGTCGTTAGCAGATAGTCACTATTGAAGGATCTGCTAGCCCTTTACAAGACGTCGACTTTCTCGGAAGCTAGATTTACTCGAGCTTCTATGGAGCTTACTTGAGCCGGTCTGATAGACTTACTCCGTGTATTTCATTCTTTATTGCGGGAAATTCTTCTTATTAAGGAGTAATAATTTATTATAATAAATTTATTATAAAAAATTATTACTCCTTTATAATTTATTATAATTTGAATATAATAACTTTATTTGACACTACTTTCATGAGAAATTAATACTTAAACCAACCGGTTTCGATACAGCCTCAACCTTCCCCATGTGTCAGTAAGAAAAGTCTAGTAAGTTTTTGGATTTTAATTTTGCTTCTTCAATACTGGTTTGACCGTTATGGCATCCCCAAACCCCCATTATGTTGTGAGGCTAAAGGATGTGGGGGAATGGAAGGATATTGGATGGATGATAATATACAAATAGATTATATAAAATATTTTATATACCTGGATTTTCATATCTGGCCACCAAACACGACAGCCAATTCTTGGTCCATTTGGTGGTCTTTCACCAGGTTTTCAATATTCATGTCTTTTCGCTACATAAAACGGACTCTACGTAGTTTAGTAGTAAATAAACTAAATTATTCACTGTGATGGTTCCCTTTGGTCCGTCACAGTTGTCCTTGTAATGTATTATTCACAATAAAAAGGATCGATATAAAGTTTAGTAGGAAAAGCTAGCGATGTTCTTCAAGCGTACTGATTTCGATTGTATGTGCGTCCCATTTGCGTGACATTTAAGTGTCATTTTCAAAATTGAAAAACTAATTGTGTGAAGAATTCAGACAAGCGATAAAGTAGGTACCTACCTACCTTCAGGTAATAAATTTTTTTAACAGAAAATTATTCGTTGTATTTTTTCAAATTGTAATTGTAATATGCCGCGATTTTTCACGTGCGCTAGTCATCAAACACACCAATTTCGTTTGTGGGTCGTATGTGAGTGATTGTAAATCTGGTTCAATGAACTCGAATTCAGGCAAATGATAAAGTAGGTACCGCCCTATATTTTTTTTAAATTAAAATTTCCCTAGTTTTTCATTGATAAATAATTCAGGACATATTGTTCCGCAGAAATTGAAATATGATAGTCATTCAGTGTCATTTTGTTTTTTTGACAGTTGAAAAGCCCCGCCGATGTTTCAGCTTTTGAACAAAAAAAATGTGATTAGCAGAAGAGGACAACTAATACCGTGATGTTAAGGTTTAAATTAAAAAATTTAATTGGTTGTCAGCTTATTACAATTTGATAGAAAGATGAAACACAACTGGAATCGCCATTTTACTGGGACCTTTCAAATGTCACAAAAAACAAAAATACGCTCAATGGCCATTTAGCGACAATTTTATTAATTATAAATTAATAAAAAAAAATTGTATTTAAAAAACATAATGCTGTGTACACACACAGCTATAATATATGTGGCTTGACGTATTTCATCATATCGCTCGCCATATATTCCAATTGGGAATGTACGTATGTACGGCGAGTGATATGCCGAAATACGCCAAGCTGTATTATAGCTGTGCGTGTCAGCTTAAATATGTTGTACCCACTTTACCATTTGATGTAAATATGAGTTGTTTAAACTTGAATTATGCATTATGCTAGTTGCACACCTAGCGTTAGAAGCGCCTGCGTTTTTTGGCTTGGCCTATTTCAGCATATCGCTGGCCAAACATTACCATTGAAATATTTATTGTTATCCATGCACTATATCAGAACTTACTACATGTCTTTAATAAATAATGCTAAATTGAAGTATTCTTTTAACTTTTCTATATAAATTCATAATAATAAATTAACCCACGCCAAGAGCAAAGGTGAGAGTGAAAATGTCACGATTTCGTTTCTGTTGACATTTTGAAAGTCGATACCTCTTCGCTACTCACTGATATTATTATAACACGATGATGATATGAACTGAAATGACATATTGTGAAATATTAGAATCTACTAATTATAATAACAGTAATACAATCATTTACGTTAAAATTGCTGGTTTAAGGTTTTCTGAATATTGCGTTGTTGATCGAGTTAGAATTTTTTTTATATCAAAACTAAGTATATATTTATATTTTATTATTATTTATTGACTAACTACTAATTACTTCTAATAATAAGAAAAATTAAATCTGAGAAATTTTGTTTCTATAGAATAAAGAAATATTACAAAGATTACAGATCTTTGACAACGACACAGGGAAAATGTTTTGTTTGTTTTTAAAAATCAATATATTGTGTACAATGACATTTTAGAGTGTACTTATACTGTTTTGTGTTGCTTTTATGTAACTTATGACTTTACTGTATTACCAGTTTTTGGAATCAAAATTGGCGTAAAAAATCGCCGGTTATTTATGAAGAACGTGATAAAATAAATCACCGATGAAATTAAAGTGTAATATTTACTGTTAAAAAGGTTTGTCCACCTGTGAGGAAATTCGAAGAAACCAGCGACTAATTTCTAAGAAAATATCTCAACTTACTCCTTAATTCTGTTGTGTAAAATTATTTTCTATTAGTGAATAATTAATTTCGGTTTGCCTATAAAAATTGATTTAAATTTTTTTTAAATTTATTTATGAAAAATTAAAAAGGATAATCATTATTGTGACAAATGAAACCAAATGATGTTGAATGGATTTTAATGTAAATTCAGATCAACTGTGTCAAAAAAGATGAACCAGCCCAAAATACACACCTAAACGCAACAATTATTGCAAAATATCTATGTACCAATGTCTTAATCAAAAAACACAGCGAAAAATTACTTACAACAGCAATGAAGACCGACTTATATCTTTGCGATGAAATCCCAACTCGATGCACTACACTTTAATCAAGATCACGTGCCACACTTGAAAAAATTCACTTTGACACGTCTATCGCGAAGAGTTACTGTAATACAGTATGCACTTCTAGCATACTTAAATTGAAAATGGAGCCGCGCATTCGTCGAGACATCTGACCGGCGATTTATTGTTGTTACATTATTTGTGTGTAATGATTTGTGTGTTTTATTATTGTGAGAGTGTCGCTACTCTGAACAGTCGAGGGCGTGACAGCCCCGTTTGGTCAGCATCCCTCTGTGGGGGAAAATCCATAAGGATACGTCGCGGCGCCCGGCGCATGCGTCCCGACGCCCGGCGCCCCCGCAACTCACCGCGGAACTACTTGCCGTGTGGGGTGAGTGCAGGTGGCGGGTGCCGGTGCCGTCGCTAGGGGTGTGCGGTGTCTTCTGTTTGCAGGAATCTCTCCCACGCAGTCTTGCTTGGAAGCGGTGATTGTTTTGGAAATTAGGGCTAACCCAAAATTCATGTCTTCCAATATTGTAATGTGACAAAATTGAGTTGGTGCTACATGCTGCGTGGTAGGTTATAGTACTCTTGCTAGGACTCCCATCAATGATGTTTCTTTTTGTAATGCTTTTTTAAATATCCGGTAAGTGGACTGAGGGGAGGTTCCATTCTTCATGAAGAATAAACAGATTTGTTTTCTCAATATATATTCATATTTATGGTTTACAGTAAAGAGGAAACGCGGGCACCAAAAAGTTTACATAGTTGATACCTATTTTATATATTTTTGTTGCAGTAGTATCAAAATACGCAGAGGAAATGGGTGAATACGTTTGTAAGAACAAATCGCCACCCGCGTTTTTATTTGAATAATAGGTATTTTATAAAACTGTTTCTGTCACTGTTACTGTTACCCACCGCACATTGAGCGAAAGGGACAACTGCACCTCTGACTGAATATAACTAAATAAAATCGTCAAAATCGAGGTTTTGCATTATTCCCCTGTTTTCTCCTCCAAACTGGACCGATTTTTAAGTTTTTTTTCTCCATCTGTAATAGAAGAAAATTTTACCGACGTATGTTTTACTTTTTCAAAAAATGTTGTTTTTGTCTTGTTTGTGTACTGAACGTCTGTTTTAAGTGCGTTCAAAACGGGCAGTTTTAAAGATTTTCGGATACAACTTGGAAACAAACAGACATGCCAGGGGTCGATACCAATATTATATAAAAAATATTTTTATCGAAAGAAAATTGGGGATTTCCTTTCAAGATAATGAAAGTTCAAAAGAAAATGCAAATGTGTAAATTCAATAAATAAATTCCGAAATGTTATATTTTTTTAACTTCTTCAAAGACGTGTTTTAGTTTAGTTTCAATGCTTTAAAAAAATGTATTATAAAAGTTTTATTTAAAAACTTATTTTTTTTTAAATAGCTGGACTGTGTGTGGTCACCATTTTTCTAGGTCTAGATTAAGTTATCATGAAATAATAATAATAATAATAATAATGTTTATTTCAGCCGAACAGAGCGGTGGGTGCAATACTCTGTCAGCCATAAAAAAGTATATGTAACGATAAGTAAAAGTATATGTAATAAATGTAACGATAATTTGGTGCAGCTGGGGCACATGGCTTGCTTCCATTGCGCTAAGTATGGCGGTTGCGCAGCGCACCTTAGCAACCATCCCATCGTAGGGTTGACACGTCAAACAACCGCAACCAGTTGCCTCGATGACACACAGCGAGTTTACAAGCTGCTATCTACTAAGTTCAAAAGCGGGTGAATCAGCGAGTGAGATTGTCATGATGACACACAAAACTGTCCACTCGCTCAGTAGCTCGCGACATTTTTGTAGGAAACCGGACTCGCACGTAGCTGCTAGCGCCAGTTGCGGAAATAAAGTGAACTAATTCTTCAGACAGTTGACAGTCGAAATCAGCTGTTAATTGGCAGCCATATTGGAAACATAAATAAACCAATCATGAGTTGGCGTGTAGCGAGTAAAGTTGACGACCTTTCAACCTTTTTCGTAGATTGTCAACAGTCTGCTAGTTAGCAAGTAACACGATGACACTGAGCGAGTTTACTAACAGATAGTGAATTTCTCAGATTGTAAAGTCGCCGTGTGTCATCGAGGCTTAAGTGAGAATATCCACACAATTACGTAAACATTTCAATTTGTTAACATCATGTTGATAGATGAATAAACACTAAATTAGGCACAGCCGCATCTACGAGTACATTGCCATAAAACAAGCTTCGTCGGGGCTTATTATATTAATTATATATGTGTGTGTGTGTATGTTATCTTTAGTTAATATAACAAGCCCTGACTAAGCTTGAGCTAAGCGAATTCTGGTAAATTATTAATTCAAATGAAAAGTGGTGTATTACAAAGTGTATTATTAATTCAAATGAAAAGTGGTGGATTACAAAGTGTATTTTTTTTCATTTAATATGTTTTAATGTCACACCTCAAAGTATTTGCTTTATTCTAAAAAGCTTTTTATCTATATATCTATAAGAGTGGTGCTGAGACAGATGTCAAAACTTTGGTCCCATTTAATTTTTTAAGTGCCTTGTCAAAAAAATATATTTTTAAAATTAAATGTAGACGTGCCTCTGAGAAAAACATAGTCCTTTAAAAATTGGTTGTACGATAATCTCCTTACTCTTACTCCTAACCTTCAGTCTGTCCGCTGCAACCCAATCTATGTAGGTACTAACAATCATAAAATAATTTTTCACTTTTGTCCAAGGTACTTTCCCAAACTTGGAACAATTCACCTATATAAAATATCTGGGTCTTGACTGTTCATCATCTACGTTGGATCTTCATAATTTATAACTTCACTTTCTGTCAATCCATAATTCAATACGGTATAATAGGATGGGGTGTCACTTAAAAAACTCGTTCACAATCTCCATACATTGCGCAAAAATTAATAATTAAATTATTATCCGTCTCAGAATAGACATCTCCTGGTGAGGCGGTTAGCTTAAATACTTGCTTGTTTAAGAATATTTTATCTCAATAAACGCCCGGGTTGCCAGGAATTAAATTAAATTAAAATTATTCTTACATAATCCTTTTTTATATCTTTTGGTAATCGGTACTCATACTTCAGAAGAGGTCAGAAAATTAAATACCGTTCCTGTACCACACAACTTTATGAGAATTAAATAAAGTTGTTCCATTAAGAAGCACAACACATCTCAGGCAAATACATGTTACCGATTTCGATATGAAAAAAACTTTGGATCTAAAGAACTACGAACACTTAGGAAAAAAATTATTTAATAAATTTCCAGAAAATACAAGATCTCCTTTACACAATTCAAAACAAACCTATAGCATTTAATGAAAACTTAAATGTAAAAATAAATACATATACACAGCTTTGAATAAAAATATAGATCTGTGATACGACAAATCTGAAAGAGCCAGTGAAAGTTATGCGTTTGGTACACATACCATAAAACACTATTGAATAATAATAAGTATTTCTCGGTGTACACATTCATTTTTTTTTGGCCGTAATAATGTAAAATAAATAAAAAAAAAACCTATAATACTAACCTGTGGGATTTTTTTGTTATCACACTAAACAAGAACTTTTTAATTACCGTAATTAATTTCAGTAAAAAATCGTAACATTTTTAATGTTCAGACACTCTTGATTTGCAATAACAAAAACAATCAACACAGATGTTTTTATCAAGAACATAAATTATTATAGGATTCATCGACAAACGTCGTGTGTTGTGTAATCCTCAACCTGAACTGCAACAATTTTTCAAAAACAAATTCTTTTTATGTTTAAATCATAAATGACGGTGCCGTTAAATTACTAATTTTCTCTTCGGCCATAAACCCGCCATTATCATTTAACGTCCGTTAAGGAAAGAAGGTTGTTAAATACTCAAGGAAAAATATTCAAATTATAATAGCAGGTGAATTGGCACTTATAAATATACTAGCTCTAGTCCCCGGTGTTGCAAGGGGTTTACGTGGAGTTTTTAGAAATCAGGTGTGAACAGGGACATTCCTCAATTAGATGGTCAAGTGTACAAACTTTCATCAAACACGGAATAAAATTGTAGGTTCGTATGAAAAAACAAAGCTAGGCCGCCTTCACAGACACTCTACTTTATAATGATGGTCCGATGCTCTGTGGGGAACCCGCTTGCATAGCGCGGGTGTAAACTGTGCGACCTAAAGTTTAAGTTTAGACTAACGGATTTCAATACTTCGTTTGTGTGAAAGCACAAAGCACTATGAAACCAATACATGATTTTACTTCAATGGCAAGCCAGAGATAATGTAACATATAGATAGAAGAAAATACCAGTCGCCATACTGGTAGTTCTATGATATTTTTCAATTTAGTTTCATCAAAATAGAGGGCTGAACCTCGAGCAAATCTGGTAAATAACAAAAGTTCAATATTCATTAGAATGAATTGTAACCGATTTGAGAGTTGGGTATAAGTACCTACTAAGTACTGCCACCCCGGGAATCATTTATTGCATTTATAACCAACACCTCTCATATAGGTCACCCCAAGTGGTTCGCTATGTTTAGTGACTTAGCAGGGGCGCCCGGGTTCATGGGGTGAATTTGTCCGGGTCTTTGCAGCGGATACGTCTGTTAGTTCACTTGGTCCGGAACGAGAGAGACTGCTCGAGGGAGGCCTTTTGAACTCTCCAGGACACTATCGACCCATCGTCTTGCACCGCAATTTGAGGGATGGATTCATACGTCCTTAGCTCCTGGACACACTGACCCCCATATTCCTACCCACCCCTCATACCTTTTTCCTTCCCAGAACATATACGTCTTCCTTTCCTTAAAAATACCCTCAAAACAGCATTTCCTAAGATGACATAGGCCCTTTTTCCTCAAGGCCTCCTGCGCGGAACTAATGTAAAAAAAAATAATTAAAATATTTCGATTACAGAAATCAATCATTTCAAAATGACTATCTCCATTTGCCCATCGCAACTAGTAGTTTATTGCATACCTTTGGTGGTTATAGTAGTAGTAAGTATGGCACAAAGTCGGCAAACCTAAAATTTGAATAACAAGTTAGTTTAAGGTAAAGGGCGTTGAGGCTCACATCATCAAAATGTATTAAAATATGTAAAGTTTATGCATTTAATAACAATTATAATGAATGCTGAAAATCATTAAAGAAGCTAAAATGAATTTCATAACAATTAAATTAGTTTAGGCGGTTATGCTCCGTTCTGATTGGCAAGTAATTTAGTCGAGTAGCGAGTAACTCGCCACTTGACTGACCAATATGCTCCTACTTACTACTAAATGTATGGTGTTCGGACATGTTTAGTTACTAAAATACTCGCTACAAGACTAAAATACAACCAGAACGGGGCATTAGGCAGTAAGAATTTAGTACCTACTATTTATGACTTAATATGCATTAACCCGTTTCACAAAATTAAATTAGCGTTACAAGTATTTTGAACAATTATTATAACAGTTATTAAAAACGCATTTCCAATCCGAGGGAAATTTAAAAAACATCACATTTTTGAAAAAAAAACATTTCAAAAATATTAATTTTATTTTTTTATTCATTAAGTGTCACCTAATAAGGGCGCTTCTGTCTGTACAATGTAAAGGCCAGGGAACTATGTCGCTACCCGGTTGGGCAGCGTTGTGAGGCGGGTCCAGAGAGGGGCTTTAGGAAGCGATTTATTAATGCTGGTCTTGAAGAGATCAAGGCCGAAGTCCTGGGCGGTAACTCGTTCGAGTGATCAGTGACGACATGTGGAAGATTTTTTTTTATAATTGTCTATGAAAAAAAAAACTTTAAAAAAGTCACCTGAAACCAAAATTTTATTCACTTAATTTTTTTACTCCAACTAATGTGATAACAACAAGGGAATATGCGTAGCATGGTGGTCGAAAAATCCTCCAATTATGTGTTGAACAATGCTATGAATAAACATAATTTTTGTTATAATTGATAATATATTGGGAAATGGAATGGTAGAAGAAATCAGGGACGTCCGAGGAAGGCAGATACTTGTGTCGGGCCATGTCAAAAGTCAGAATAATAGAAGAGAATGTATGAGACGATGTATGAATGTGAGTGAGGCAAAGAGTGTGTGCCAAGACCGAGTTGTTTGGCGGTCCGTCCTCTCTGCCTACCCCTGCGGTGAAACGGCGTGATGGTTAGTTAGTTAGTTAGTTTAGGGAAATGGATCACTAATTAAGAGGGTATAACCAGAGAAAACCGGAAATATGTCATTTTTAAATCAAATTTTAGACGTATTGACTCTTTTCCACAAAAAAATTTAAAATTGATTTCGAAAGATTGTTCTTTTATCTAGAAAACGCATGTTTTAATTTTTAGAATAAATGTTTATTTTTAGTATAATAAGTTTATACCATAGGTCGTTGGCAGATTTGTTAAATTTTCAAACGAAAAATCTTATTTTATAAGACATATTTCATATCATGTAATCATATATTATTGTAAATCAATACGTTATCTAGTAAACGCGTGTTTCAAAATTTTAATATTTTTTATTATTTTAAAATTTAATTAAAATCTTTAAAATATATATCCGAACACTTATTTATGACGAAAATTCTCTATTTAGTCTATCTTTTTACGGTCTTAAAAATTAATATATTTCAGATTTTTTTGCACATTTATTTTGCTTAGACATTATTTAAAAATTATAAATACTTATGATAAAAAAATAATTACAAAAATGAAAAATACAGAATTTTAATTTTAGTTTAAATAAAATCATTAAAAAATATATACGTAGAGAAAGGAAGCGTATTTGGAATACTGTTGGTAATTCGGAATACCGTCTTATCTTCGGTTCGGGTGGCGGAATCTATCGGTAATAATTATAACTATTGAAAGTCGAAGCTGTGAGCCTTGATTTTGGCCGGTATAATAGTCAGTGTTGCCAATTTAGCATATTATATGCTAAATTTGGCACAATTGCTCCGTGTTTAGCATACTTATTATGCTTTTAGCATATAGCATATTAATTTAGCTTATTTTTACAGAAACATGAAAATAATAAAAACCATTTTTTTAACAAAACGATATCGATAACTTTGCCGGTGTCCCCACCTCACTTGCACTATGGACAACCTTTTTTCGGGCGTTTGTTGATTCTCTATACCGTCTATACTATAGGATTCCACTAACTAGTCGCATTTTGTCTCGCGTGTTGTTTTAAGAGTAAAAGTTTATTACTGTGCAATATGCGTGTTTCTGCAATTTGATTTTGATACCATTATAATCAACATTACCGGTCAGACTGGGAGAAAATGGCAGATTTTAAGAGTGGTTGCAGCCTGTTGAAAACGATACTTCAAAATCCTATTTATTGTAGGGCGCATACATTAATTACAAGCTCAAAAAGGGGGGGGGTCCAGCAAATTCTCACGTTATTTGAAAAGAATATACGAAGTGGCCCAAATTTATCTCACCAAGGGGGGGAGGGGTTTAGATTGGAAGAAAAAGTGCTCACGTAATTAATGTATGCACCCTAAGTACTGCAAGTGCGACATGATTGCAAAAATGTCTATTTTGAAACTACATATTTTATCGACAAAGCACCGAAAATCAATAGAGCCAATGAAAAGTAAAAAAAAATCATTAACTTTCCCATAGAAAAAAACATTTTGAACACCCAGAAAGCAGAATCTTCACTAGCTTTGTTTCAGTTTGCGAGCACTGTTCAATTATGGTCGTAGATCATTTATCGGAGTTATGCAAATACCGATTTTCTGACAGCAAACACACCGACATGAGGTTAAATCGAACAAAATGCACGTATATTAATTATAAAAAACGTCTTGGCATATTTTTTGGCATTTTATAAAGTAATTTAGCATATTTCTGGCATATTTTTCACATCACTCTAGCATATTTTGAAGTAGTTGAGTTGGCAACACTGATAATAGTTCTCCTGTGTCTGCGGATGAATGCTGACGTGTTTTGTGAAGTTGCTCCTATCAAAACTTTTTCGGTGAGTTTTTAATCCAATATAATCACCCCATATTCCAAACTATTTTATAACATTACAAATGAAATCACTTCAGAAAGAGTTATATTTTTATAGTATGGCTTTCGTTTTTGCATTTTTTAATACGTTGACATGTGATATAAGAAAGATCTTTTAGGTTATATGTTGCTAATGCGGAATACGGAATGTGATGCAAAATCGGAATAGTATTCCAAATTATATTCATTTTTTAAAAGTACTTTTATTTAATTTTACAGAGATGTCGTCACCAAATTTGTACCAGAAAAGGAAGAAGTGGGATTCGAATGATATGTGTGAAGCCATTAGTGCTGTTCGCAATAAAAAAATGGGATATTTGATGGCAGCTAAACACTTACGTCCCACGTTCTACTTTGTTTCGACTCGTATCTGAAAAAGATGCGGACCCTTTGACTTTAACCTCAAAGAAAATTGGCCGAAAACCAGTTTTTAGTGCAGAGTTCGAAAAACAATTGGTAGACTACGCCCTTGTAATGGAAAAAAAATTCTATGGTCTAACACAAATGGATATCCGACGATTGTCTTATCAAGTGGCTGTTAAAAATAATCATCCAACTCCTTTTAAATCGGGAATTGCTGGCAGATACTGGTTGAAAGGCTTCCTAAATAGACACAAAAATGTGTTATCTATGAGAAAACCTACAGGAACCTCGTTTGCAAGAGCCATCGGTTTTACCAAAGAAAAATTGGACACATTTTACGACATACTAGAAAATGTGTATTCAGAAAAAAACTACCGCGCCGACCGTATATTCAACGTAGATGAATCAGGACTATCTATCGTTCAAAGTAAAATCCCGAAAATCATTGGACGCCGTGGTAAAAAACAAATCGGTGCACTAACTTCGGCTGAACGAGGGTCTCTTATAACTATTGTGGTTTGTATGAGCGCATCAGGCATATATGTGCCTCCAATGATAATTTTCCCCCGCAAAAATATGAATCTACAGCTCATGAAAGGAGCCCCGGCTGGATCTGTTGGAGTATGTCATCCATCTGGGTGGATACAAACTCACCTATTTACCCAATGGTTTTTACATTTCATGGAGAAAACTAAACCAAGCGAGAGCTCTCCGGTTTTGTTAATCTTGGATGGTCATTATAGCCATACAAAAAACGTGGAGATTGTAGATTTGGCTAGAGCGAATCACGTCTCCATAATATCACTCCCTCCTCACTGCACACACAAAATTCAGCCCCTCGACAGGTCATTCATGAGTCCTCTGAAGGCCTATTATAGCGAAGAAATTCGTATGTGGCTACGTAATAACGCACGAGCTTTGTCAGTATATGACATAACGGAGTTATTTGGAAATGCTTATCGCAAATGCCAAACCGGAGAGATTGCAGCAAATGGATTCAAAGTTAGTGGAATCTATCCCTTCAACCGGCATATTTTTAGCGATGCTGACTTTCTTGCTGCAGAAATTGAAGAGTCTGAAGTCCATCATTGTGCAGAAGCGTCAACAACACCCATGATGGAAGTTGAAGTACGTCCATTAGCTTTAATGGAAAGTCCACCCGAAGAACAAAGTCCTTCCTTGGTCGCGATTGAACCCCAGCCGTCGACTTCGCGTGGAAGACCCAATCGCACTATCATTACCCCATTTGATGTTTCCCCGATTCCGCAAACTAGGAAAAAACATCCAATAGAGGGCGTAAATCAGCGGTTTCAACCGTTATATCAAGTTCTCCATACAAGAAGCAACTAATAGATGAACAGGAAAAGAGGACTGCCAAGAACAAGCCCAAGGGTACAAAAAATTCCAAAAAGAAAAAACGACAGATATTGCTACTGACTCGGATTCTTCTGCATCGGAAGTAATTGATGACAGTTCCTCTTCTGATATAGTCATCCCTCCTGGAACTAATAAACCAAACGATGAAGACGCAGTGTGCTTTTTCTGCAATGGTCCTTTCAGTCAGGATGTAAGGGGAGAACTTTGGGTCAAGTGCCTAATGTGCAACCTCTGGGTACACAATGAATGTGCCGGATGCGAAACAGAAGAGTATGTATGTGATTATTGCAAATAATTAACAAGACACTATTATATTCTGAAATATTAAAAGTGAATATAATTTGGAATATACTATTCCGAATTACATGCATTTTTAAAAAAACGCATTTTTTCTCATTCTTTAATTTTTTATTTTTTAAAAGCACTGTAATTTTTTTTTTAAATTTCTGTTCTCGTTTCCTAATAAACTATTAGTTTCTTAACATTTAAATCGACTTTTATTCGTAAAAACATTTTTATCTTATTTTCTGCACCCTAAAATGTAAATGGTATTCCGAATATGCTTCCTTTCCTATACAGTACATGTGTTTCTTGACGAAAGTTGGTCCGTTTGTGTATTTATTTGCGCACTTACAGACTAATATACATATTTCAGATTTTTTTACATTATTATTTTGCTCAGACATTATTGAAAAATGATAAATACTTATGATCAAAAAATTATTGCAAAAAGTACATCATTTTAATAGTTTTATCATCACGTCTTTCAGCATTTTTGAATGTAGGTATAAATTAAAAAAAAATTTAATGAAATAAAATCGATATTGAGTTATTATTTAAAAAAGCTGGTACTGAGAATAATTAATCTTTCTCATTGGAACCGCCCTGTACGATCGTAAGAACATCTTTCCGCGAAATATGAATTCTCGGCCGCTGGCTGGTTAAACGCCCTTAAATATATTTTGCACAGGTTTCGCAATAAGAGTTGATACAAATACAGTGAAAAAACCGTCATTGCCAAACGTCACTGAGAAACAGGTTTTTGTCTTGCTTACGCCTACTTATTGTTACTAGTGAAGAAGGGTGCACACGATCAGCTAATTTAAATATATATTCGAAAAGTTTTGTCAGTTACCTATCCGAAAAGTTTTACAAAGTATTTATTTTTTTTCAAATTTTAAATTGGATTACAATGTTTTTTTTTCATTTTCACTGAAATTTTCTTCTCTAAAGTCAACTCGATAATAAATTGTTTTCAGACCACCAAAAAAGTTGTGTTCAGACATAGACATACAAATAACTAGACGAGAACTTACAGATGAGGGGTAAAAACCAACTATGGCGGGGCGAAGAGAGGAAAGATACTTGTGATTCGCCAAGTCTTCTTCATTGTCTAAGTATGTGTTTCATAGACATACAGCGTCCGCGCGTAAAATGTACGACGAGAGCACGACATTGGTCCGGACACGCCCAGCCGGTTCCGAAAAATGGTTCCAATGGGAGGGGGAAATAACACGTTTTTTAATACGTAAGGGCATGTCCATATATTTTGTACGTCCGTGTGTTCAGACCACCAAAAGAGAGGAAAAAGTTTCGTATGACATTGTACCTGCGTGACCTATTGCTTATTTTATTTTACTACCTACTATTACACATTAATATAAACAGGCAGACTAATGACAACTAGGTGCGAGCATTTGGTCAGATTTTTATGGCTGTTTGATACGCAAGAGCGCACCTGACGAATGTGTGAATTTTGAAATATATTATGTTTTCGTCACAATTTGTTGGCACGTCAGATGATGCTCTGACGCCTTGACGAAATACTCCCAAGCGATGGCAATAAGGTAAATGTCAACACAGAGATTGGGAGATGTCTAAACTTGTTTTCAACACTGTGTGCTGCACTGGGATTGGAATTTGCTCATAGTTTGGAGGGGATTCCCAACGTGTTGCGCACGTACGGAAGAAGACAAGCCAATAAAATGAACATAAATTTTATGGGCACTCCCAATACTTCCATCATTAGTTAAAATGTTTGTTCGACAACAGGATAAAGTTATTCATAAATAAATAACCTGGCGGAAATATTTACATAATGTCTGGCATTGTTATAAGTTAAATAATATGACATTAAAATAAGTGTTTCTATTTTTGAAAAAAAATAATTCCTTCTTTGAAAATGTTAATTCGTGGTGGAATGGATATTGAAAAATTGTCACCATAAATATTTATCAGTAACGTTGTTCCACTTGTTTATGATCGGATCAGTCTGAAGAATCCTGTGGCAAACGCTGCGAGAAAGCATATACTAAGAGGGGGAATTTCACCATCCCCTTAATACTCTATCCATAGGATAACGTGTAATTTAGATCCTAGCTATAAAAGCGCCAGCTTATTTGGCTTGGCCTATTTCAGCACATTACTCGACATAGATATATTCCATTTGGTAACGAAGATTTATTTATTCAGTCCGAGTTTACTATTCGGTATTCGAACCTATGAATAGTGACAATATAATATCTGAAATGCTGTAAAGGACAATAATTCCATTTCTCCGTTTTTCTCTTTAGTCGGCGCCGTCGAAATATTTTTATGAAAATAAGGGCGTCTTCTACAATGTGCATTTTATGAGGATTTATGTCTGAAAATTTTTAAATAAATTTAATACCGTTATTAAAGAAATTTACAAAAAAGTATAAATTATTCTCAAAGTTATTTTACAATTGAAAAAAAACGAGTGTGCTTTTGACCACACGACTGAAGTAAAACTTCACTAAATTATAAAAGAAGAGAGAAAGAAAATGTGCGCGCGCACTGCTCTCTCTTCCTCCTACAGTGTGATACAGACAATAGGCCTGCACTGTGTCTTCGATATACGAAACGTAACTGGCTATGAGAGAAAGAGAGAAAGAATATGTGTGCTCGCTCTCTCTTGCCCCTTCAGTAATATTCGAAACGTAACTATCTTTCTATCTTCACTAACTTATATTTCCCTCTCAATTTCCGTTCGCCTCGCCCGATCACACTATTCGTAACGCCCTCGTCACGCATTCACCAGCTTACTCCCCAAGTCAAGCGTGCGTAAAGAAGTTTTACTTCAAAAATTAAATTTTTAGTAGGAGCGGTTGATCAGGATGGTGTTGAAAGTGGGCTCGTTAGTTCAACAAAAACAGAAGATAAGATTTTTTGAAAAAATAAAAAAAACTTTCTTTTTGCTGTCCCAAACAATTAACATTTTCTCCTTTATAGCTTGTTTACAGCATTTCCATGATCGATGTCAGATTAAGTCTACCTATTACGAGTATTCATTTCTTTATTTATTATTATTCTTCATCATATGGATAAGCTATGATGAGGATAGTGAAATACTCCCTGATACTAGGAACTAATGAGTAGAATATGTACCTACTTATAAATAACTGTATAATTAGATAGCTACTTGTCAACTTGACGGCCGCCGTGGTTGAGATCGCGGGATCGAATCCCGGTGTGGGCAAATAAATATTATTTGTTCAATTTGTGTTTTTTCACAATTAATTCATTTAAAATAATATATGTTTTATTTACGGCACATTCCAGAGTGGAAGATGCTCTCAGTATCGCCCTGGTGTAAGACCACTATTCAAGAATTGAAACGTTGCTCGAAATGGCTTGAGCTGTGTTTAACCAGATCTGAATTGCCAGGTACTTCCCCACCTTCCACTCCCCGTCTCCTTCCCCTCATCACTACCTTCAGCCTCACAACATGAACCCAACTGAAGATTCCATAGTCTCACTGGCTCCAGACGGGAGCAGCTGAGATTCTTGTGAGGTATTTACATTTTAAAAAAAACTTGCAATTCGCAGAAAATTACGTGGAGTAGGTAATGAATGAGAACCCATCAAACGTTAGTAAGTTTTAGTATTATTATCAGATTGATAACGCTCTAATTTGTAATTGTAATTTCTTCATCTATCTGAAAGTGTAAGATCGTATGGTGTCGTATCGGGAATGGTCCGATGCTGTGTAGGGAACCCGCTCGTACATCGCGGGTGTAAGCTGTGTGTTTATATTTACGGAATTCAATACTTCGTTTGTGTGAAAGCACTACGAAACGGTTACATGGCAACTCATCAAAGTCGCATTTCAACACACCTTTAAAAAGTCTTTAAAAGTGATGAAAAAAATTAAAATAGCTCGTATCCTAACGTAAAGTAAACCAATTAATCAAGTTTATTTTTGTTCATTGAAATTTCTTTTTTTTACATTAACTCCACACAGGATGCCCCGATGAAAAAACCGTAAAGACCTATGTCATCTTTGGGGATGCTGCGTGGAGGGTCTTTTTATGGAAAATTAGGAGGGCTAGTTCTGGGAAGGAGAAAGGTGTGAGGGGTGGGTAGGAATCTGGTGGTCAATGTTTCCAAGAGTGACAGGCGCATGAATCCACCCCCCCCACTGCGGTACAAGGCGAAAGAGTCCGGCTGAAGAGGTCAAAAGATCTCCCTGACTCCCGTTTTCCCACCCACGCAGTAGGTGGACAAACGCAAAGGGCACAAAGTGTAATTTGAATAAATGGATTTTAAACTTTTTATTCAATTTTTTTTTATCTTTCAGTTTCAACACAGACTAAAATCAAGGGAATTAGGTCTGAAAATAAAAAAAATAATAATAATAATCTTACTTTGCTTGCTCGTCGTCATTGTGCGATTTTCACCTCCAAAAGATGTTGAACAGGCACTAAATACAAAGTCAATATTAATAAAAAAAACTCAAACTTCAGAGCACAAATAACAACCTATTTTTTTACAAGACGATGTAAATGGTTTTTTAAATTTTATTATTAATGATCGTCACACTCACTGCATGGATAGGTAAGTACCTACCGAAACAAACAAAAAGGACACATAACAACACTAAATCAACATATTTGGCTAAACGGGTAAGTACCCAGATAATGTTACCAACGTATAATATATTCCACACATTTTATGAACTAAACACTTTACCAAACACAAATCGTTTATTCTTAGTTCCTGTGATGAAGTTATGCATCCTGTTTTAGACACATATTATTGAACTCTTTAAATATCCTTTTTAACTACACACTCTTTGATTTTAACCTCTATTCGATCTTCAACGAACTGTGATGTAGATAATTAGTGGATTTTTTGTTGTATAACTAGATACATATTGAATACTGACGAGCGACGCCCCCTTTTTCAAATTGGTGTGACGATATATCTTAATTAATAATTCGCGGAACACGGTTCAATCACGACTTTTCGAGATCAAAACAGAATTTGATCTGCTGCGGACGAGTGAGCGATAACTATGGTAATGAACAGGTTATTTCACTAATATTTTAATTCGAATCGGCCATGAACTAAGAGATGTTAAATTATTTTCGAAATGCAATCGCAAAACAAGTAAAGACAGGCAGCGTTTCGAAATAGGCGAGACCTTTGAAGAAACGCTTTAGAAATAGAGAAATCACTAAAAAAATATTTGGATGCTGTCGAATGTTACGCAATGGTGATTTCAGCGAACAAATGACATTTAGCCAACACCAAAAATTGCAGTATTAATTAACATACCTTTGCTTCCTGCTAAACAGTTAAAATACTTTTGATTCTGCCGAAAAAAGAGTAGGTACCTAATGTAAAATTAGGTAGGTACCCAGAACTTGCTTGCATGCTTCTTTGAACATGTAGGTAGGTACCTACCTACGGGTAAATGTATTATTTTTTTACATTTTCTCCTCAAGAAGCCCCGAGGAAAAAGTGAAAAAAAATGCTGTGTAGAGGGTCATTTTAGGGAAAAAAGAGAGAGAAAATTCTGGAAAGAAAAAGGTGTGAGGGGTGGGTAGGAATCTGGGGGTTAATGTGTTAAACGTTAGGTCTCACTCAATCAGTCTCTTCCGATCTGGCCTGCCACACAGTAGATGGGAAAACCCAACGCAGCCAAGACCTAGATATACCTCACCCTATGAATCCGGGCACCCCTGCTAAATCATCAAACGTAACGAACCACTTGGGGTAACCTACAAAACTGTTCCTGTGCAGAGTTTACACTGTACACATTGATTGCATTGTCTCCACGGTGATTGGAAACTCGTTGTAGGTAGAAGTGGGAAATTTGTCAATCTGCAGCACATTTGGAGTTGATTTTTTTTATTTGTATTTTCGATTTGGGAGGTATGGATACCGCCGCCCCGGTAACCATTTATTGGATAACCAACACCTTTGCAATAAGTCAAACCAAGTGTTTCACTACGTTTGGTGACTTAGCAGGTGTGCACGGGTTCTTGGGGTGAGGTTTGTCCGGGTCTTGGCGGCGGATGTGTCTGCCCACTATCTGCAAGGCAGACCGGATCGGCAGAAACTGATAGAGCGAGACTTTGTGACCTGTCAAGCAGTCTCCGATAACTTAATAACGCGACGTGTCCCTAGTAGGGAATGCAATCCCGATCTCGCGGGATCTCGATCTCGCGAGATCTCGTGACATTTTTCGGGATCAATCCCGAAGCATAATATGACGAGATCCCGTTCGAGACCGACGGGATTTGGAATTCACATTCCAGCCAGTAAAATTGGCTGTTGAGGTACTCTGGCCGTAGAGATACTGATTTAGTAAGTGCAGAACATACAATGCGTTTCATGATTCGAAAGCTAAAAGACCTAAAAACTCCTCTCTCAGAAAAGTTGGTCTCTTCGATAAACAATCGTATCTCCGAGCGTCGCATAAATGCAACTGCAGTGCTCTCATATTTGAAAAATCCGAATAATTATCAAAAGTACTTAGAGCTATGGGAAGGCAATGAAACTTTCCAATTGCCTAGCAAATATATCGTACGGATAGAAATTAAAAATATAATTAAACGATTACATCGTAAACAACCAGACTCAACTTCTGGTACCGTGATTAATACCACAGTAGAAAACACAGAAAACGAAGATGACTTGCCTCTTTCTATGACTAATAGGTATGTCACAAACTAATACGTCACTTCAAGAGCAATTAGAAGAGACTCTGAGAGTATCTAAAAGTCCTTTTTCGCGTGTATCCACGAGTTTAGATAAATTAGAGTCAGTCATAAAAAAAGAAATGAATCTACATATTTGAGTGTGGAGGAACAAGGGGGAGATTTTTGCAGTTTGCAAATAATTGCTTAGTCACGCTGCTGCCAACCAGTGTTGAGTCGGAGAAGGCATTTTCAGCAGCTGGGTACATTGCAACGGACATTAGATGCCGTTTAGGAGATAGCACCTTTAATACACTTTATTTTTTAAGAAATTACTTTCAAAATCACACGTAATTACCTCGTAATCTCCTTAAGCTATATTTATTATTATTTTTTTTATTTTGATAATTTAATTTTTTTTTTAAACGGTTCATTATTTAGTTATAATAATATAAAAGAATAAAGGTTTTTGTTTTCTTTGAAATAATATTTTATTTTAATTAATGAAATCCTGAAAATTCCGAGATCTCGCGAGATTGTAATTTCTAATCTCGCAAGATCTCGAATTTACGATCTCGAGTCGAGATTGCATTCCCTAGTCCCTAGTGCACTATTCGATAGCGAACATTTTCGTCGACTGTGCAACAAATACCTACATACTACAATGTTGGAATTAGCAAGTTAGGTGTTAAATTGTTTATTCAAATTCGAGGTAAAGTTTTGAGGCCTGGATTGCTCGCGTGCCCAGGGGCCTGAGAGTGTATCGCTACGTTACTGATATAGAATTAATTTTCTAATAGATGGGGACTTCTTTACTTTTGAATTTAACAGAAAATGGATATCCTGTTATTATTTAGTTTGGGTATTTTTTTCTTTATGGCCTTAATATATTATCATTTTAATTTTTTACTTGGTACACTCAGTAACTTTTTACTACTAATAATTTATTTAGTTGCTAGCACTTGAATCTGATAATTATGTAAATGTAATTAATTTAGTATAAGTTCTATAAAAAACGATATGTACCTACATAATGAGAACTAAACCAGGCTATTTGGCTGTCCTAAAACGGGAAACCTTCCAGCCGAGCGATTCTATATCTTTTGTAGGATCGAGATAGATAACGGACGAGATCTCCTGTCAGAGTTGTGTGATTTTCTTTGACTGTTATTTGCTTTTTCTATGGGCCGATGTCAGATTTTAACTGTTAGCTGTCACATATTTAATTTAGGTCATTTTAAACACGAATTACCGCAAGGATGCATTATTATTTATTCATTTAATGTACGTTTTAAGTTGTATACTGTAATCGGCGAAGCTGGCTTGATACCCATATAGAAATCAATTGACAGCCATAGAAAATCACACAAATCTGACAGGAGATCTCGTCCGTTATCTATCTCGATTCCACAAAAGATATAGGATAGCTCGGCTGGTTGGGTATTCAAAGCCTTCTTATAATGTATATGTATATTTTGTATTAAAATAAATAAAATAAATACATATTTTGCCTTTTTGACTGAGCATAGCGGAGTCCTGTTTGAACTCTGTAAATTTGTCTGCGAGTTCCTTTTCCGGTTCAAGGGGGTGGTTTAAAAAAACACTCCAACATTCAAAGTTAAACCTATTTTATTTTTATGCCAAATCAACAAATGAACAAGTCCTAATGGCATTCATTAAAAAAATATATAGAAAAGATATATTAAACTAAGCAAAAAATCAAACAAAAGAATCATATTAAAGAATGTCTCATGTACCGCGAATAGTTTCCTTTAAATGGGTCAAAGTGCCATGCTCTCTGAAGCAATAATGGGCTTAGTGCCGTAGTGACAATAAACCAACTGATTTATTCTACTATAATAGGGATGTGACGATGTTTAACATGGCCGTCGAATTTTTTATAAGTGTTTTATAGACATGCATTTTTAAATTTTACAAAATGTTATATATATGTTTGTGTTTCTGCGCGTGCAAGTAAGGTATTGAATTCGTGAGGTTTTTTTTCTTTCGCTCCGTCATTCTGCTTCTGAAATTCAGCATAGGTAAGAGATAATCATTTAATTCAGATAACTTGGATATAAATATGGATAATATTGGCGATACGCGTTAAAATACAAGAACTTAACCACTCGAGCGACAGCTCGATTTTTAACTTTTTCCTCCGATTGCTGGTGATTTTTTGGTGACCATTTTTAATATTTTCCACTGACATTAAAAAATCATACCTCCGAATTTTAATATGGAAAAATTGAAAAAAAAAAATTAACGCATCTCTAAAACTGGCAGCAAAGCAATCCGAGGTTTTTGAAATGGTGTCGTATTGTGGCAAAAAGCGCTCCTTGGTTGAAACAATAGTTTTTAATTTGGTGAATATGCATAAGCACGTATTTCACCCAAATCGCACAAATTGTCGTAATGTCCACGGAGAAACAAGATAATACATTTTCATTATTTTTTTACCAAATCTTCACATACACTTTGAGACCATTTCCTTACGATTTGACGTGGTGATAAGCACGTTTCAGGGCTAGTTTTTTCTTTCTATTTTAATAAAACCCAAACTAAGAACCTATTTGATAAATTGAGCATTTGCCCGGAATAATGTTGTAAGGAATAAAAAAAGGTAAAAAAAGTGATTTTTTAAATTCATTTTCTGATAGTTGCATTTGTTAATAAGCTCTCACCAAATGTTTTAAGGAAATTCGTAAAATTGACGGAGATACAACATTTTATGTGAAACAGTTACAGTGTGTCTGTTGAATTATCCTTAAGCAAAACTTCGAACGCGTTTTTCTAGAAATTACGTTTTTTAACCTGGTTGACAAAATATTAGAAAAACCATACATCCGATTTGCACGCACTAAGTTTTAAATTGTTAGAAAATCCAGTCACTATGGAACCACTTAGGGAATTTCTTACAAAGGGTCCCCCTCAATTTTTCTTTTATGAGATGAAAATTTTCCATAAAAAATTGAAAATAAAATTCGATGGTCCGCAATTTTCTTTTTTTTTAGATAGACACTAGATTTTCGAAAAGTTTAAGACTTGGTGCATGTAAATGGGATGTATAGTTTTTTAATATGTCGTCAATCAGGTTGAAAAACGTGTTAAAAAAGTTTCGAGAAAAACGCATTCATAGTTTTGCCGAAGGATAATTTAACATACAAACTATTTCAAACGGTTTCACATAAAATACTCTATTGCCGTCAATATTTCGAATTTCTTTAAAACATTTGGTGAGAGCATTTTTAACAAATGCATCTTTCAGAAAATGAAATAAAAATAAAATTATGCCCCCCCCCCCCCCCCCTGTTAGTCCGCCATTGGTAAAGGGGCCCCGAGACGTGCATTGCCTAGGGGCCCCGACATGGTTAATCCGGCCCTGGTGGTGATCACCTCCTTAACAATCTCTCCCTTGTGACAGTCCTGGTGTTACGAGAGGGTGCGGAATCGTGCATAAATACGTACAACTACTCCTGGCCACCAGGAAACCATTCTTTGAGTTGAGGCAGCAAGCGATTCTCAAGTAATTGTCAGTAAGTAGGTACTAATTCTACTTCAAAGTCCCTTCCCCTTGTCTAAAATTTGGAGGGACCTCATTCTATTTTTTATTTTATTTTTTTTTATTTTTATTTATTACATAAGATACATTATTATTATTTTTTTTTTTTAATGATATTTCTCTTCTATAGAAGCAGACGCTTGTGATTAGAAGAGGGACGAATATCGGGATGAGAAAATATTTAAATAATATTAACAAAATATATTTTGTATCTTTTAATTTAATTGTGGTAGATACTTTAAAAAAACAAATTTACAAGTTATATAAGTTATGATGATAAATTTTATCAATTTGTTATTTTTACTTTAAATTGCTCTTTAATTGCTTTTAGAAGGCATTTATCGTCTTCGAGTGTGTTTTAATTTTTTCAGGTAGGCTATTGAAGTATTCTTTCCTAGATATGTGTAATGATGTTGTGCAAATGAGGTGTTACATTTTTGTGTTGGAAATATATGTTTTTGACGAGTACGACTTTCAGTTAAAAAGCTATGATTTTGTTTTTCTTTTATTATTTGGATTATTATATTTTTTCGAACTAGATCATTAAATTTTAATACTTTAAATTGTTCAAAAATAAGGTGAGTTGGATAATCTCTTCGTTTTTTCAATATAATTTTTATAATTAGACGTTGCACAATTTCAACAGGGAGTAGATTTTATAGGGAGTAGGAAGAGATGATTAACCATACCATGATACTGGTAGGGTATTTGATCGTCTCCACAAGGCAGTCCGGATGAAAGCGTCGGAAGAAAGATGAAATGTCCACCAAAATTTGATTTGAAAATTTGAAAACTCGCCAGAAAAGCAGACCTAAAAAAATATAATCAGACCACTGGAATTTTCCACCCATCCAACCATCCATCCATCCATCCATCCATCCATCCATCCATCCATCCATCCATCCATCCATCCATCCATCCATCCATCCATCCATCTATCCCTCCCCCCCTCCATCCATCCATCCATCCATCCATTAAATTAAATTACAAATATTACAATATAATTTATTAAGCCATGGTTTTTTTATGTAGTAATAATAACATAGTAATAATATCATAATAATGTCGCTATTCCAAATTATTGTAATATTCAGAAAACTGTTTCTGAAAATTTTTTTTTTTTTTTACAGATTTAGGAAATGAGATTAAAAGAATTTGGCATTCTCAGACTATAAAAATATTACCATTTGTTATTTCGGCTACTGGCATTATACCTAGCTCTCTCATTCAAAATTTAGGCGTATTAGATTTGTCAAAAAATTTGTACATAAAAATGCAAAAGTCGGTCATTTTAAATACATGTAGGATTACGAAAGATTTTTTAAATATTTATATTGAGGGATCAGTAGGATTTATCGGACCAGTTAGGATTTCATCAGAGCCGAACCCTCTGATATGAAAATATCTAGAGTCGGTGAAATATTTTCCCATTATGTTTCTGGTGGATTGACGTATTGTTCTTGTATTGTTTTGTATTTATTATACTTTTAAAGTGCACTTACATTGTGTGAATTTACTAGATATTCATTTGTGGAAAAGTGTGTGGAAGGGTTTAGTCTTTCATTTGGGAAAGATTTAACCCGGACATAAAATCTGGAGCACCGTAAAATAATAATGATTTATTGTCTTCCTTTCTTTACAAACATCTAGAGATAATGATATCCTCACTGGGATTTCCCGTGCTGAGGATTTCATTTACATAATATAATTAAATTATAAGAATTAATATGAATTAGTTATAAACATATAGGTATCGTGTAGTATTTTTTTTAAATAATTAATTAAAAAATCAATAAAAATGTGTTTAATTTTTATAATGCAGTTCAGTAGATTCGGTTTTAGTCTGTATTTGATATCAGTATTTTTTCTATTTCTGTTCTCCCTATATTTAGTATCCAGCTTTTTATTTGAGATTTAAATGTTATACTTTTGAAGTTTTTAAGTGAGAGTGGTATTTTATTGTAAAGTTTAATACCATAATACAGGAAACTTTTTTGCCCAAATGTTGTGTTAGTAGTTACTTGTTGGGAATGTTTTTGACCATGAGATCTAGTGTTTCTAATGTACGTGTAAGTTGTTATTTTTTGGGTTTTGTACTTATGAATGTAAATGAGTATAGTTTTAGAATACAGTTGTTTAATTGACATGATGTTAAGATTGTTGAAGATTTCGTCAGTGCTAGTTCTTACAGGAACTTTCAGAATAATTTTCATTATGGATTTTTGAGTTTTAATTAGTGGATTTAGTATGTTTTTATTTGCACTGCCCCATCCGATAATACCGTATTCTAACAGTGATTGGCAGAGAGCCATGTAAATCTTGATTAAGACTTTTTTAATGAGGACATTCCTGATAGTTTTGAAAAAATAACTTAATTTTTTAATTTTATTATTTAAATAGGTAATGTGTTCGGTCCATTTTAAGTTTCGGTCAATTTTTAGACCCAGATACGTTATATGGTCAACGTTTTCTAATGAGGGACAATTACAATGCTCATTTAAGTGATTTCATATCAATCATCATCATCAAACAGTAGCGTCTGCGTGGTTGAATTTAAGAATCCGACTTCCAACTCATGTCTGCCGCCGCGCCTTACCCGTCGCACCATATAAACATCCGTGTACGTGGATTTTCAGAAAAAGCTACCATTGTAGTTCGGTTTCTAATTCAAGAATTCGTCACAAGATGACGCAACTTTCGTCGGCAAGACGCATAGGGACGTTCCCTTCCTAAGGATTTTGAAAGATTGACGGTAATACTCAGTTGTATCGAGCGGCTGTATATTACATATGACGTCATCGCCGATATCATCATGACGATACGAGGAACGGGCTAATTTTGAAACCAGTTCCTATTGGATTTACAAAATGATCACCATCAGTTACTTGGCAAAGCCGAACCAAAAGCCACCCGCATAGTATACGAGTACCTACTATAACAAGAGTAGGTTGTATAATAGTAGTTATTAAAATTATACAACTTAATATTTTGTAGAAATGAGATCCCTGAGGCGAATGTGTGGTAAAACCATGTACGATCGTGAGAGAAACGTGGATATCCGCACAGAATGCAAGGCTGATGTAAGCGTGATGTGTAAGATTAAGAAAGGGACTCTCCGAAGGTTTGGGCATGTAGAGCGAATGAACGAGGAAAGGAGTGTAAGGAGAATATATGATGTAAATGTGAATGGTAGAAGAATTCGGGGACGCCCGAGGAAGACATGGCACGACCAAGTGAATCAGATACTTGAGTCGGGCCATGTGAAGTGTCGGAATAATAGAAGAGCATGTATGAGACGATGTATGAATGTGAACGAGGCAAAGAGTGTGTGCCAAGATCGAGTTGTGTGGCGGTCCGTCCTCTCTGCCTACCCCTACG
Organism: Limnephilus lunatus; assembly: GCA_917563855.2. Taxonomy (NCBI): domain Eukaryota; kingdom Metazoa; phylum Arthropoda; class Insecta; order Trichoptera; family Limnephilidae; genus Limnephilus; species Limnephilus lunatus. The sequence goes on from OU830596.1 coordinate 67,771,674, forward strand.
GGGAAACGGCGTGATGGTTAGTTAGTTAGTTAATAAATTTTATATACTTATAATAGTTTCTAAATGTAAGGATCCATTGTGATAATTGATTTTTAAAGGTATGAGGTTGGTCTTCGGTTTTTAAGTTCTCAGGAAGAAGTACATATATACAATAATATTTATTCAATAATATTATTGTTCAATTTATAAACACAGTTTATTTATAAAAAAGTTCTGTTATGTAATTATTATTACGCGTGACAGCTGACCACTTACAAACGATGTAACGTAGACGATGAAATTATGTAAATACATCGTTAATAAATACCTAATAATATCTGCAAATTGTTTAAAATGGTTTCATATAAAATGCTGTCTGTATCTTCGTTAATTTTAGAATATCCATGAAACATTAAGTAAGAGCATTACCTATTAACAAATGCTTACAAAAATGAAATTTTTTTAGTGTGCTGGAGCCTGTTTAGGGTTTGATCAAGGGAACATTGAAGGCGTTTGGAGGCACCCCAGCACCAGAGGCCCGTGTGAACTGAATAAAAAGCTGTTAAAATTACATCAACTTCTTAGGGGGCCTCATTCTGCTCATGCCGCCGACGGGCTTAGCCCGCCGCTGATCCCTAGCAAAGTAACTGGTAGTTTTTGAATTTTTGATATACCACAGTGCTGTAAAAACCAAGTTTTCGAAAATAATTCCCCTCAGGGCCTATATCATCTTTGGGGATGCTGCGTGGAGGATCTTTTTAGGAAATGAACGTGAGGAATTTCTGGGAAGGAAAATGATATTAGGGGTGGGTAGGAATCAGGGGGTGTGTTTTGTTTTGTTTTTGAATATTTATTTAGATGTATGCAATTTCTTTTTCATACATCTAGTAAGAAAATAAATACAAATGCAATCTAGAGATGCAGTTAGTTACATTTTAAGAGGAAAAAAAAGATTAATAGACAAAAATTCATTTTAAGGAAAAACAGATAACTATGTGACTACAAGTAAGATGGTTGCAAATAAAAAAAAAATGTGTGTTTTCAGGAGTGATGGACGTATGAATCCATTCATTCCACTATGATGCATAACGATGTTCTGAGAGAGTACCTACCGCTGGAGAAGTCAAAGGGACTCCCTCAACCATTATCTCCCTACTCGGCCTGCCATGCAACTGGTGGACAGACGCATCCGCTGCCAAGACCCGGAAAAACCTCACCCCACGAACCGGGGCACCCCTGCTAAGTCACCAAACGTAGTGAACCACTTGGGGTGATCTATGGCAGGGGTGTCAATTATCCAATAAATGGTTCCCGGGGCAGCGGTACCCTTACCCGCCTCCCAAATACTGCGACCTTCTGACAAAATATGCTCGAGGCCTGAGGAATTAATTAAAAATATATGTAGGTAACTTTAGATGAAGGTGAAGTAAACAATAAATGCATAAGGGTAGGCATATAATGAATAAAATATATTTCAAGTTGAAAGATGTCTAGTGTTGTGTACCTAAGTAAAAAAAAAACAGCTCTAATGACCACCATAACACGGGCATCAGCCTAGCATGGTGGTCGAAAAATCCACTAATAATGTAACCTAATACGCAATAAATAAAGAAAAATAAAAAAAATAAATAAATAAAAAAAAATGAGCGTGTGATACAGTAACGAATAGAGCATAAAAGTCGAGAACATGCGTAAATAACAAAGCAACCGATGCAATCCTGTAAGTAATATTATAATGAAAAAATATACATGTTATTTATAATACTTAAGGCTCCGCAACCGGGCTCGAAAAGAAGAAGATGGAGAGATATGAAATTACGAATGTTAGAGGAGAGCGCTAACATTTACAGCGCCAAAATCCATGCGAAAATTGCGAAAAAGTTTAATAAAACATGACTCGTTTGAAATAGAGCAAAAATCTCTTGAAGAGGATCTTAAGTATCATTTAAAGAAACATTGTGAATTTTTTCACAAATATAATTTATAAGATAATAGAAACAGACTTGTTTTTAATAATTTTTGGAGCATACTTTATAGCATTTTTTTCTATCGAGGGAATTTCATATAATTTGCGTTTCGGCTTGGGCAGCATCTAGACATTATTATCAAAAATAACATATATTTATTTAAGAGTTTAAAAACTTCAAATGTTTAAGGGAGATATGTAAGAAATCGGTAGAAATTCGAGTTACGGCCTCTTAATTGGATTACCAATTAATCAGTTCCAGTCCCCAAAATCTCCCTTATTAGAAGATGAATATCTACAGTCTTAACAAACAAAAGGTTTTTTTACGCTGTGAGTCAACATATGTGGTTCGTGAGAGAACTTTTTTGATTAAACGATTTTTTACAGTCGGAACATGAAAAGGGTTTTCCTCTACTGTGTGTCAGCATGTGGTATGTCAAGGATTGTTTTCGATAAAACGATTTTTTACAGTCCGAACATGAAAAAGATTTGTCTCCACTGTGGTTAAACATACTTTTTGAAAAATGTTTTTTTGCAGGCGGAACATGGAAAGGGTTTTTCTCCACTGTGAATTACCATGTGATTCGTCAAAGATCCCTTTCGAGTAAATGATTGTTTGCAAACGGAACATGAACAAGGTTTTTCTGCACTGTGAGTCAGAATGTGTTTCTTCAAGATGAGAAGATGAATACGGACAGTCATAACCAGCAAAAGGTTTTTTTACGCTGTGAGTCAGCCGACCGTTCCTCGTATCTCAAATGTTGCTCGTATATCAAAGCAAAACTTCGCTCGCTCGATGGCTCATATCTCAAACATCTTGTATGTTAGGGCATTCGTGTCTCGAGGAACCACTGTATATGTAAATAACGTAACATAAAGATGACGTACATTTAAAATGTGTAATAATAGGTACATATAAATAATATATATTATGAATTTCAAGTTGAGAAAATGACTACTTATTACAGAAAATAAACCTAATTTTTAATGAAACACTAAAATTAATAATATCTATAAATAGCAAGAATAGCCCCTTTTGTAGGTTGGTGCCATTAAAAATGTTGAACTGATGAAAAGAAAATAAGTTATTAAAATAAATGAAATCCCTTGTAAATCCTTGAGGTGATTTTTCATAAAAACGGCGCTCTACAAATTTTTGATTTTTTCTAAAAGAAAGACAAACATTCCCGGGTTACGAATAATCCAACAATGTTTGAAAATCTCCTACAACCACCACAGAAAGCCGAAAATGTTGCTTGTGTTGTAATGGAGGATAATTATCCATTCGTTGCCTTTCTTTACTTTTCCGTGTAAGGTCTCGTTATTTCTCTTGGGGTAAAGATAATCTCGTTGAATTTAATGTTTCAAAGACCGAATCTTATCTGATTACGTCTAAAAGGGATCGAAATGAAAATCTAATCTCCTTCAATGGAAGCAATCTACGGAACAGGCCCTCCATTGATATGCTTGGTGTCACTCTAAGAGACCAGCTCAGATATAGGGGCTCCATCGAAGCCAGAGTAATGTTAGCCTCCCAAAAACTGGGCGCACTGTACAGGGCCCGCAGATACTTCAATAGTACACAACTGCTAACCCTGTAAAAATCACAAGTGCGCCCCACGGTTGAATTTGGCAGCCACCTCTGGTGTGGAGCTCCAAAATACCTGAAAAATACCCACGACTCTGTGCAGAAACAGGCGATCCGTTTGATAGATTCTCCCATCTTAACAGACGGATTGCAATCTTTAGAGCACAGGCGTCGGGTGGGAATGCTATCCTTATTCTACCGGTATTACAATGGAAGATGCTCCGAGGAACTAGTGTCATTAATTCCTTCGGCACCGGTGCATAGTTGGGAAACATGCCAAACGCGTTCCCAACATATGTACAAGGTTGACATTTGTCATGTGAGAACGGGTCGCTTCTTCGACTCGTTCTTGTGTTCCGCTGTGGAACGATTTGCCGGCCTCAGTATTTCCTCCTTCCTACAACATGGGTCTCTTCAAGACCAATGTTCATTCCTTCCTCTCCTTAAAAAGACCCTCCACACAGCATCTCAGATGACACAGGCCCTCTTCCTCAAGAGCCTCCTGTGTGGAGTTAATGTAAAAAAAAAAATTTCAATGTTCGCTCGCCGGCAGACAATGTACGAATGATGTTGTCGTTTATTCAATACATGCTGGAACTCACCTGGTGCCAAAATGATTGTCACATGGTTTTCCTCTAGCTCGTCAAGATGATACTCGGATGTTGTTATGGCATGACTACTGTTTCTTATGTCTATAATTGGAATAACTTTCAAAGGTTATAACACGTTTCATGTTGTGATTTAGATTTATTAGTATATATTATCTTCTTCTTCAATGAAATTTTAAATTTAATTAATTCAGAGACAAAATTTAATACTGTGGATAAAATTATCTATTTACGTTTACTGATTATGTGCAATGTTTAACGGAGGTCTACAAACATTGTGATCAGGTATTTGAGAGCGAAGATGGCCTCGAAATACAAAAGATGTGTTTTTTAATTCTCAAAGAAAACACAAAGAATGGCAGAAAAAAGGAGTGACATCATGTCGAATACTTTTTACATTTGTCGGACTGAAATATTTACTCAAGAGTCACAATGTTTAGAGACTCGCAGACACGAAACAAATAAGAATAGACAAAAAATAAAGAATACCAGATAATTAGAATTCTTAGTATCTCCATTATAATCAGTTAACTACACTATTCGTATGAAAATAATTGTTCATAAAATAAATTAAATAGGAATAGTAATTTTTTTTAATTAAAACAATATAGTCCCGTATTTTAAGCTTCCATTAGTAGTAAATTAGTGATGATGAATGATGACCTTTAATAGAATGAGAAAAGTAAATGTGTGTGGAAAGGTTTAAGGTCATTGATTTGTACACATGAAAATAATTGTTAATAAAATATGAACTTGTGGAATAGTATGATGCTAGGAATAACTGTATATATAGATCCTAACTACAACTAATCTTTAATAGATTATAATAAAACAAATAAAAAACTTTATTCCACTTAATTTTATTTGACCGTAACCGGTTTCAGCTCGTCAGAGCCATCTTCAGACTATCCACCAGTCTGAAGATGGCTCTGACGAGCTGAAACCGGTTACGGTCAAATAAAACGGAATAAAGTTTTTTTATTTGTTTTATTATAATCTATTATAATGGACTTCCACCACGAATTATCAGTTTCAAAAATAGAAATATTAAAAAGTGCAAACTAATCTTTAATTTATGTATTCGATACTGCCGCCATGGGTCAACCCATCCTTGACGATATCAAGGAGGATCGTGTTTCTACGTATGTCGACAGAATAGCATTTATTCCCAAACATGGGAACACCTCAGCACAGGTTCGCTTAGTGAGGTGTTCACAAAATACTACTAGGTATTTACCTATATACACACAGTTATGGATCATTAACATTTTTTTTCTTATTATTATTAATATCTATGTAAACCAATGTAATAATCTGAAACATTTATGTTCAAGAATAGAAATAAAATAAATAAGTATAAAAAAAAATTTTTTTGTCCTCAGTTTTTTTGCTTCTCTCAGTATTTATTATTGATGACCTAACAGAATAATAAAATTAGTGTGCTGAAGACAAGTAAGTGTGTGTGTGTGTGTGGAAAGGATTAAGGCCATTGATTTCTTCATGGTTATTTTCATGTTGTAAAACATCAATAAATTAGACATGAAAAATTAACAAGTACTTAATGTATGCGTAGTGTTGCCACATCTGTATTCAAAGTTAAGTAAGAGATGGCATCAAAAGAAAATGATAATAATGTATTAAAATATCAATTTGTTTAGTAAAATAATCATGTTTATTATTCCCATTGTTACATACAACTTTCCTCTAAGAAGCATTCGTTTATTGGGCTGTTAAAATCTCAAATGTGACAATTTTACAAAATAATATATATTTATACACATATATTCCTTTAGCTCACTTAGAACTATGTAGTTTTCCAAAATGCTACATACCTATTTATCACCCATTTTAAATAATTTAGAAACATAAACCTCCGGCGTAATTCATACCCAAAAAAGGGCAGTTTCTTTTATTTTAAAATGTCACATAAGAAAATTTAACAGCACAGTGATAATTATCAGTACCCATTTATCAGAAAAAAAAAGAAAACAAGTAAATGCTCACTAGAAATAATATCTACCCTTATAATAGTACTTACATAAAACACTTAACAGTACTGATTTGAAATTACACGAAAGAACTAACAACTAAACGATTCGTAAATATTGGCACCGAGCACCTTTAATTTGTCATTTAGAATGAGTTGCTGCATCGTCACGTCCGGCACCCCGGAGAGTCCTCGCCCCAGAGGCTGCGATACTAATCCATTGATTATAGGAATCAATTTAGCAAGGGGCAATTCAATATTGTTTACGTTAAAGAAATTCAACTGCGACTTGCTGGCTGATCCGTTTGAGGTTCCTTGTTGGGGATTCAACTCCACAATAGAGAGTTTTCCATTAGGAGGAGTAACGGGACCGAAGAACTCGGCGATTTGATCCACCAGGAGGGCCAGCCCTCGGCTGACGCTGGATGTGCTCAATGTTCCCACCTCCTCGCTTTCCAAAAGATCTAAAGTTTCATTGAGCAATTTTTTTAGAAGTTCTTCGTCGGTGTTACTTTCTTCAATTAGATACGAAGCCATTTTCTTCAAAGGGTCGGCGTTATCTACACACATTGCAGTTTGAATGGACCAAAAAATTTGTTCAGTTTCTTTCAGCGAGAGCTTTTGTTTGAGAGGAATCGACTGAACCACCGACCGGACCTTACTTTCAATTTGTCGACACAATTTTTCAACACCCTCGTTAACGAAATAATGACAGAGAGACAAGTATTTTTGTTGCAAATCACTGCTTATGACAGACTGTGAATCGGTATTTGTTGAATCTTTGTATAGATATCCACCAACGATATTTAATTGAATTCGAAGAGTGACTACTAGAATTGTAAACGCATAAACCATGGATGTTACTCTCGCAAATGTGAGAACTTTGAGTTCTTCCCAAAGTTGTACTTTATTAACAGGATTGCTGCGGAGCTGGTTGAGGATTTCTTGCGTGTCGAGAGCATTAGTCACGGCTTCACACACTGCCGGTGCCAGGGAGAGAATAGTGTGGGTACAGGTCCTCTCTGTGCTCTCAAAATGTTGCTTCTTCCTTGTCATATCCAGGAAATTCCTTGTTTCCCTTTCCTGCCACTCACGCAATTTTCTCTGGCCATAGTTGATAGCTAATGCACCTCCACCAATCACAACACTTGTCACCAAAAACTTCTTTTTATGTCTGCTTAAAAATCCTCTTAGGCTTGAAAACATTTTGAAAGGCACTGATTTGTTTTATCGTAGATAATTTATCTTTTATATGTATTATCTTAGTAGTTTTTCAATTATTACTATTATTACTCATCTTGAATGTTCTTTTCATGTTTTTTTAATCATTAAATGATAAAAAAAAAAAAGAATTTTAGATGTAAATCAAATCTCTAATCCAATCTCATTAGTCAGAAATGGCAAATTTTAGCATTTTCTGTGAATCTATCCACTGTCTGCACCTGTAAATAAATAATGGAATTAGTTTCATCAATTCAATTATGAGTTATGAAGTTTATAAACCATGTTAAGCGTTTTTCGATATTATTTTTACGTTACGCACTAAATATACTAAGTAAACATCAAAATCCGTATTTCTTTGATTTTTATTAAAATGATATCTAAAAACATAACCGATTGTATTTATTAGTAGTAAATAAATCAATTAAGATATTAACAGATTAATGCTTTACAGAGTAAATCCGATAATTTTCACATTAGTAAACTGCACAACGAAAACGTGATTATTATCTGAAGTAGTTGCATACTTATGTCGTTATTGATAATCTTCGATAACACTGAGATTTACATTATCTGTCATGCTGAACTTGGTATTATAGCAAAATAATACGCGTGTCCTGTCAAATCTGTATTAGAGTAGTACTAACATCACTTTGTTGAAGCAGAACAAATGAAATTGGGTGTGTATTTAAATAATCTAGAACCGGGCAACAAAGTGCTAAAATCGTGCTAAAGTTCAACAATTTATCCAGCTCTCTTCTCCTTTGACCCTTGTCATTTTTTATCGGAAATGTAATTGTGGTTCTATTTGTTGGTAAAACTGTGCGTCGCTTTTGACATCCATGTTGACATCTGTCATCTGATGCCAACTTCAGGTTCAAAGAGCAAGATTCGTATAGAAATTTAGAGTGGAGACTTTCATCATAAATATACCAAACCACCCACACTTTCATGAAAATTGCATCATTATGTATTTTTTTTTCAATATTTTTATTTGTTGCTTCAACCTTTCAATGCTGTTCTTGGCAATTGCTTCAATTTGCGGAAAATCGGAAAACGAATTTATGTTTTCTTATTCAAGTGTAGGTACATTTTAAAAATTAGGTTTACCCAGGGGCGGATAAAACTCAAAAGAGTCAGCAATAGTAGCCAAGGGCACGGACGTATATATAGCTTTGATAAGGGGGGGGTCCGCAAATTAAAAAAAAAATATATAAGGTCATGTTTTCGTGAAAAAAATAGTCAGTCTTAATCAATCAGCCTTTATTTCTACAATCGGCGCGGTGCAATGGGGGGGGTCCGGACCCCCAAGACCCCCCCCTTATATACGTCCGTGCTGGCGTCCCTCGAAATCTCTTTTGAAGATTTTATAGGATTTGATTCTTAAAGAGAAACTTATGTTTGAATTAAAATACCCAACAAAACTGATGACTTCTTTTAAAATCAAAAGTTATAGGAATTATCTAGTGCTTGCGTGTGGGGCTAATGACTTTAACCGTGTCGTCATCACGTTTAACGTCATAAATATACCAAATTGTTTAACGTCATCGACCCATTTTTTTCTAAATGCATTGCATTGCCTGTTACCTCTTTTCACAGAACATTTACATAGTTCACATTTACCCACTGAAACTATTAATTATTTATGGCTATTCGGTTTGAAAGTCGAAAGCGACTTGATGATTGGTTTATTCAGGTTTATTTATGGACTTGTGTGAAGTTATCTGCGATATCTTATGTTCACTAAGTTCACTTCTATGTTTTGTTATTTGTAAAATAATATTTATTTGAAAATTGAAAAAGCCTTGTCACTTGTCATAGTCTTCATTCTTTTCACAGTAAATTTATCGTTTTGGTAAATCGAATAAACAAAAATGTTGAAGTTTAAATTGGATTTTGATTTCAATAATTACACATTAATTGTACCAAGTGTGTCTGTTGGGAACGTCGGCCAGCTGGCGGCAGATTTGGTGATATCTTCTCTGAAAATGGATAAAGTCGGTTCTGTTTGGCATCCGGCTATTGTACCGATCATTGGAAGTGATCCTTATGACTTGAACTCTTCCTCCCTAATGGTATCTTGCGAACTGTATGCAAATATATCCAAGAAAATAGCAGTTTTACAGTTGAGATCCCCGTTAGTGAAGAAATATGCGAAAGATTTCCTCACAAACATTGCAGACATTGGGAAACAGTACACCTTGCAACAGATCGTAATTCTGTCGAGTAGTTTTGCATCTGAAAGACATACAATAAGCACGGTTCCCTTCAGGTATTTGCACAACAGTTTAGTAAAGAATCAAATTCTGTTTAATACCTTAGAGTGGATTAACTTCAATGCCAATGAAGAGAACAATGAAATACATGGAGGAGGATTTGCTAAAACTCTTCTGGAAATCTGTACCGCAGCACAGCTCCCATGTCTTGTCCTGTTTAAGTATTGTTCCGAGGGGGACAACATCCCCGATGCGGAAGAAATGCTGAATTACCTCAATGATTGGATGAATTTAATGAATTCTCCCGATGGAAACCAAAAACTTGCCCAACCTCCTTCTTGGAAACTATTGTTTGGAAACCCAGCACCACAAAACATATATTAATGTTCTTCTATTGACAATGTCCATTTTGTTTATTCAATACTGCTATTTTCATACTTAATAATAAATATTTTAAATCTTAATTCTTTTTATTTGTCAAATAATTTTCTATTGTGGTTTTTCGAAGGAAAGTATAACAACATTTGATACAAATATTTTTGAACTTTTGTAGGTTTATTGGTAAGAACAATTTTGTAGGTTTTTTTCTTATTCTGAGACCGATGTGGCACTCTAGAAATCTTCAGGTGGCATTATATATTTTTCTATTTTTTTCATTTTCAGATTTTTGATTGAGTTTGGCTAATATTGTCTTCATTTAATTAAAAATAACTCTTTTTCTCATAAGACAATCGTTCCCTAGTTACGAATAACCTGGTAATATTTCAAATCCTTCACCATTAAAATGGAAAAATGATTGAGGACATGGCTTGCAGGGGATTGAACCCACGACACTCAGATATAAACTTTACACTCTGCTACCAACTGGTCATTCATTGTTTTGAACAAATGTTTAAAATTAAAGTTCAATATATATTTAGAATTTAAATTTATTATCACCTTTCCATTGATTACAAAAACTGGAAATAAAAAAACTTAAAATCATGTTATATGGGACCATGGAATAAAGAATAACACCTATTCTATTCTGGATCGGCAGAGACTAGTTGAGGGAGACTCAACCTAGACCTCTCCAGCTGGACTCTCTTGACCCATCAACTTGCACCACAGTGGGAGGGATGGATTCGTACGTCCGTCTGATTCATATATCCTGGACACTAACCCCAGATTCCTACCCACCCCTAATACCTTTTTCTTTCCCAGAACTTCCTCTCCTACCTTTCCCTAAAAAGATCCTTCGCTTAGCGTCCCGAAAGGTGACAGGTCCTCAGGGAATTCTTTTTCGTGTGGGCCTTGGTACGTTGTATGCTTTGCTGAACCTTCAAAAATACACCATCATCATGCAATCATCAGTGATGCAACTCTGGTTGGTCTTCTGCTGTCTTCGTACAGTTCCTTAAGCCTTAGGATTCAGTTTTTACCTCCACAATATCTAGCCACCTAAGGCCTCCCTGCATTCTTTCATCCTGTAGGTTTATTATTGGGAAAGTCACTATTATCATTGGGTCGATGACCATATCTTCCATCCTTGCTGCGTGGCCTGCTCAGCGGGGCTGTAGGGTTTTTTTTAATTCTTGTTATTGAATATAACAATTATTTCTATCTTCACAGAAAGAAATTGATATGTAGAAACACATCGATCAATAATGGAAACACAATAACTTTGTTTTAACACCATTCTGTAATATTTTTATAGATTTTAAAAATAATTTAGTACTTATTGCTATGAATAAATAGAAGCGTTAAAATACTAAATTTCAGTTTGGATCACGGACGTGGGATTGCTGTCCTCATGGTACCGATATTTCAATGGAAGATGCTTTGAGAAACTAGCGTCTTTGACCTCTACGGCACCTGCGCACAGCCGTGAAATACTCCAAAAGCGTCCCCAAATTTTTTGTTACAAACATATGTAGATATATATGACCAAATAATTTTTTTTTATAAATTGTTAAAAAGGAAGATCAATAAAATTATATAGATAAAAAAAAATAAAGTAATTAAACAAAAAAATATAATAAAAACTACGATATTATCAAAAAATAGACATACTTGTGTTTTTTTAAGGCATTTAAAATTTACTCATACATACATATATACATTACATTTGTAAAAAATAAGTAAAATCCTAATTTACAGAATTACAATTCAAAAACCAAGGTAATTAAAGATTAAGAAAGGGAATAACCAGATATACCTCATTTTTAGATCAAATTTTTGACATATTGACTCTTTTCCACAAAAAATTATAAATTGATTTCGAAAGATTGTTCTTTTATCTAGTAAAGCTATGTTTTAAATTTTGAGAAAATGTTTTTATTTTTAGTACAATAAGGTTTTACCGTAGGTCGTTGGCAGATTTGTTAAATTTTCAAACAAAATTTTGTATTATACAACATTACATTTCAAATCCTATAATCATGCAGTCAAATAAATCAATAAATTATTGATTTATTATTGGGGAAAGCTACTTTTTAGAATTTTAATATTAGTTCCAATAAAATCATTATAAAAAGATCTGTGCCCTTGTTATGTAACAAAAATACTTCAGTTTGTCTATTTATTTACGATCTTACAAACTAATATATTAAAAAAAAATTACATTCTTATTTTGCTTATATAAATTATAAATACTTATGATCAAAAAATAATTACAAAAAGTACATAATTTTAATAGTTTTATCATCACGAGTGCATTTTTGAATGTGGGTATGTAGCAAACCAAATTTTGAATGAAATAAAGTCGATATTGAGTTATTATGTTAAAATACTGCTATGGAGAAAAATTAATCTTTCTCATCGGAACCGCCCTGTACAGTTGCAAGGATATGATCGCAAGATCATCCTTCGACGAAATTAAAATTCTCGGCCGCTGGTTAATGGCTCTTAAGTTACAGCAAGTAAATATTTATATCATTTTTGTGATCTTCGAAAGTTTTTATTACTTTTATACATGCAAAACAAAAATGCTGTAAGTAGATATATTTTTACGTTTTATTTCTATAGTCTTGTTGAGTGCATTATAAATTTTTGGTGAAATGAAGTAAGTATCTTTGTGCAAGCCTAGTTTTGCATAGAGGAACTTCAAGTACATTAACTCTATCATTACGGTGCTCCAGATTTTATGTCCGGGTTAAATATTTCCCAAATGAAAGACTAAACCCTTCCACACACTTTTCCACAAATGATTATCTAGTAAATTCACGCAATGTAAGTGCACTATATAAGTATAATAAATACAAAACAATACAAGAACAATACGTCAATCCACCAGAAACATAATGGGAAAATATTTCACCGACTCCAGATATTTTCATATCAGAGGGTTCGGCTCTGATGAAATCCTAACTGGTTCGATAAATCCTACTGATCCCTCAATATAAATATTTAAAAAATCTTTTGTAATCCTACATGTATTTAAAATGACCGACTTTTGCATTTTTATATACAAATTTTTTGACCAATCTAATATGTCTCAATTTTTGATGAGAGAGCTAGGTATAATGCCAGTAGCCGAAATAACAAATGGTAATATTTATATAGTCTGAGAATGCCAAATTCTTCTAATCTCTTTTCCTAAATCTGTATATTTTCTTATTTTTTCAGAAACAGTTTTCTGAATATTACAAGAATTTGGAATAGCGACATCAATGATATAAGTTATTTTTTTAATTTTGTTATGTAAAACTATATCGGGTCTATTATGACTAATTGTTCTGTCTGTTAGAATAGTTTTATCATAATAAATTTTATAAAATTCATTTTCTAAAAATGAATTTGGTTCATATTCATAATATGGTACATTATGGCAGTCAACCAAGTTATGTTTAATTACCAAACTTTAGTGAATTATTTTTAAAACTTGATTGTGCCTAAATGTATACTCGGACGGCGCTAATACAGAACATCCTGATATAATATGTTCTATAGTTTCCGGAAAAGCCAAACATTTTCTACATAAATCATCAATTTGATTTGCATCTTTGATGATATGCTTCCTATAATTTTTAGTATTAATGACTCTATCTTGAATGGCAAGCATAAAGCCTTCTATTTCTGCGCTCAACTCTCCAATACTCATAAAGCGATTTTAATTTTTGGTAAAAAGAACATTTCGAGGAAATATATATATTTTGGGGATTGCATGCAATCAATTTTTTTTATATCTATAGAGTTCAGCATTTTGGAATATTTGTGTGGTAGGTAAATCTTTAGGCAACATTGTTTTTAGTATTTATTTTTTTCTAGTGGATTTATGTGGGAATTATAATTACCCTCCCATAACCGTTAATTTAAACGTAACCAGTAATTTACAGGTCACAAAAGAAATATTATAAATAGTTCAAAGCATGTACACTAAATGAAGAGTAATAGAGAAGATACCGAGGGAGGCAGAAGTAATATGTGTAGCATCTGAAACAAAAATGAATTAAGTCTAGATTGGCGACTCTAGAGAAGTGTCTTCGCTCCAACAAGACGACATTCCTGCGGCTACTAATGAAATCTACTAAAAAATGGGTTTGGACTTGTTTAGTGGTTGAGTGAGTGCGCAGTCACATGGTGGGAGGGCGCTACTCGCCTGAAAAAATAGTACTAACTACTGACTAAACTCCTCTACTAAATTTATGGTGTTCGGACGTGTTACTAAATTACTCGCTACCCGACTAAACTACCAGCCTAGTCCGGCTTTAATGGAATTTTATGCTGAAAGAAGAGCCTACAGAGACTAGAAGAGACAAGAATAGTTATGAAAAAATAATAGGTAAGAAGATGCAAGAAGAGACAAGCCGAGCCAAGAAGAGATGATAATGATTCAAGAAGATGAAAGAAGAGCCGAGAAGATGTAAGAAGACACAAGAAGAGGCGAGGAGATCCGAGAAGAGACTAGAAGAGCTAACAAGAGACTAAAATAGACTAGTAGTGGCGGTAAGAAGTCTAAAGATTCAATATGAGCAAAGAAAAGGCAAGACGAGGTGCAAGAAAAGACAAGACGCAAGAAGAAACAAGAAAAGCCAATATGAGGCAAGAAGAGCTAAGAAGATATGAGATGAACCAGGAAGAGCCAAACAGATGTAAGGAAATGTTAGAAGAGGCAAGAAGAAGGAATAAATAAACAAGAAAAAAAACCATTCCTTTATTCCTGCTCATCCTATACAGACTTATAAGGTTATCATGTATCCCGGTCCGGTCGATGGTATTATTAGTTCATTTATGTTTTCGGTTATACTGCTACCTGCTTCCCACCCTCAGAGCATGTGTTAACAAATCAGTGCCCCCTGGTGTACCCGTCTCACCGGGACAGGATTATTCCTGGCTGGGGTGGTAAAATCGTATCGTATAAACTGTTGCAAGGCAAATGTCTCTGCAACTAAAACTAAAGTCTCTCGTCTGTCGGCGCCCTAAAAGGACAAGTCCCGCCACAACACAATTATTAGTGGCGTTATGTAGGTACCTACCCGTTTATTTATGTACCTACCTATCTAAATTAGGTACCTACTTGCAAAAGTTTATAAAATAGATTTTCTAGGTTATAATTTAGTGAATGTTATTCAATTAATTAATTAAATTATTTTTGCATCGGTGGTCATTTATGTATTCTATTAGTTTTTAATCTTCCTAATCTAATTTAAGTTCAAGTTCAACGTTTACGTGGCCTAGTAAATTCAAACGTCAAACCCATAAATGGCCGACCAGTGACATTTGCTGACAAACAAAAAAGCTCAAAATAACTTTTTGAAATAGAAGGCGTTCAGTGTTTTGTGGAGTGAAAATGCGCGTTTATCCAAGTCTGAGTTATAACGCGTTGCTTTTTAGCCTAAAATACCAGCCTTTCATTTTTTAAAAGGGTGTATTTTCGCGTTTTACTTTTTGTAACCTGCGTTTGGCAGGTACTTTACCTTTTGACCTTATTTTACATGAAAAACTCCTTGTTCTGGGAGTGAGTTTTGTTTACTGTTTCCTTGGCTTATTTTATGCTTATTTCTGAAAGTGCAATATCGTATTTCACGCAGTTATTAGTATATTTTGTTTTGTTTACATTCACAGTTATAGTTTTTTTAGGAATTTGCAATATTTACGTCCTGGTTCCAATTTTGAAAAAATAACAGTATCGATAATGTAATAATAATTTTCTTCTTGGTAGTAGTTACTCGTGAAAACTCATGAATGACATTAATTAATGTTTGCACTTGCTTTCTAGTATGTGTATGTGCCAGTGACATACATTGGTGAATATTACTGAGAAATCCAATGGAGCTGAAGGTCTGGGTGGAAGGCATCCAAAGGATCGTCTGTGGAGTGACAGAACTCACAACCTGTCAGGTATGTCAAATATCCTTCTTTTTACTCCATTCCTGATATAAACAATTCAATGGAAATTCTGCCTATTTATAGGTTAGTGGAACATTACAGTAATACTGTATTCAAAAATAGATTTGAGGACTACTTTGGAATGTTAGAAACTAATTGAGTTTCAGTCTAATCAGTACTTAAATCTCGTTTTCAACGTTTGACTGCTGTGAAACTGCAATCTGTCATTCGTCAAAGCAATGGTGCAAAATTTCACATTCCTCAAATGATTGAAGCATAAATTAATCTAGATGGATATTATGATATGCTATCTGAAATGCAATGAATTTACGATTGGTTCAGAAACCGTGATTTCTTATTTACATAAAATAACCCATAAAATTTATGTGATGTTTTGTTTTAGGATGTTGTTTTCGCCTTAGCCCATGCCACTGGCAAAGTTGGTCGGTTTACACTTATCGAACGATGGCGAAGCAACGAAAGATTACTAGCACCACATGAATTCCCACTCAAGGTAAATTTTTTTAATAACAGCTCTAGGTACCTACCAACCTACCCTAAAACAATTATAATATTCTGCATATTAGGAAGTGCCTATTTTGTAAAGCATCATGATTGTTGCCAGTGAAAAAATATATACCGTCAATTCCGCTTAATTGGTACACCGGTTTATTGGGACAGTCGGTTTTTTGGGCCAAAACCCAAGGAACAGAAACCGAATAAAGAAACTAATACTAATTTACTTCGGTTATCTTGGCAATCATTTCGTTTAGTTGGGACATATTCTAATCTGATTTCGATGCAAAACGTGTCTAAGTAAATGAATTTTCCATAATAATATATTACTTAGCGCCCAATCAATTACTTGTTCACTGCCAGATGTCTGCCAGGATGGAGTATAATACTAGTGGATATTTTTTAAATTTCAACAATGAAAGCCTCATCCTCCTTGTTGTTGTAGGACGAACTTGAAAGGTCATTACCTTTATTGGCAAAATCTGACAATTTCATTCCATCAACATTTATTTTATACATTCGTTATGAAATTATCAATGTATGTGAATTTCACCTTAATATTATGTAAACATGTAATTTTATCAATAAATATTTATATATATATACATTTTTTTTACATGAATACCTCACAAGAGTCCCAACTGCTCCCGTCTGAAGCCAGTGAGACCATGGCATCCCCAATTGGGGTATGTTGTGAGGCTGAGGGTAGTGGGGAGGGGAAGGAGATAGGGAAGAGGAAGGTGGGGGGGTTACTCTCTATCTCTCGTAACCGCCAACCGCTACGTTTCACACCCGTATTTTGACAGATGTTTGTCAGTTTCGCCAAACTTGGTACTCTCTATCAGTCGGAAACCCGAAAGTCACAGATTCCACAGCGACGCCCGGTTTTTGTCATTTTTGGTACTCCCTATCGAACTCAGTCGTATAAGTTTCATGTTTCCCAAAGTGGATCGGGAGACCTCCGTTTTATGAAACTTTTGTTGGGTTAAGAAGTTGGGTTATGATTTTATGAAGTTGACATTTCGTCTAACGAGACATTATACATATTTTATTCGAATATCTCGTTTTAAAAGGTAAGTAATATGATTTATTTGGAATTAAATGATACCGGGTTGGTAGATGTGTACCAAACCTTCGTACTTTTAGGCACTTATTCGTAATTATTATCGTAATTACCTACACTTCGTTTTAGCAATTCCTACAACTGACAACTATTTGCACAAAATGGGTTGGAATTTGTATGCATTTTTTACCTCTCCCTTAGTAAATAGTAGTTTGTTGAGTAAATATTTACATATTATGTACCAAATAAGTACGGGTCTGTTGCAATCTAAGGTATTCATAATTTATGTGCTATATTTTAGCCACAATGGAAGGTTATTTCCGCCTACAATTTGCTTTGCGAATTTTTCGCCAAGACGATTACAGGGTAGAGGCAGCCCGAAGAAGACAGTTGAGGGATCTGTCAAACCCCATGAGCATTCCTGAATCACTATTTATTGCTCACTACCGCCTGTCGCAGGACCTCTTTAAAGCGTTGTGTGACGAGTTGAGGCCGTTAATCCCTGTACCTAGGAGAACAACCGGAGTGCCCTTGGAACTAAAAGTGAATACAAAGTTTTTAATTTATCATCTTTTCTTACAATGTCAAACTCCAATCTAACAGCACATTCCTTAATATCTGCTTCATATGAACAAATATTTTTTTATGTTTCAGGTTCTAACAACACTGTCTTTCCTAGGTACAGGGTCGTACCAAAAAGTTGTAGGAAACGACTTCCACAACAGCATTTCGCAGCAAACGGTTAGCCGACACATGCGTCAAATAGTGTCGGCTATAAACCGAATCATGCATAGGCATGTCAAGTTCCCAATAACGCAGCAAGAAAAGAATGCTATAAAACAAGGGTATGTTCAGATTTATTATATTTTGTGGCATATTCCGATGATGGGCTAGCTAATGTGTAATTATTTTATGTAATATTTCATCTCTGTTGAAATGTCAACCGTGTTGGGTGCGCTTTTGGCTTATTTCCCGACTATGCACCGGTGCCGAAAGGATCAAGGACACTAGTTCCTCGGAGCATCTTCCAATAAAATGCTGGTAGAACAAGGATAGCACAGGATTCCTACCCGACGCCTGTGCTCTAAAGATTGCAATCCGTTTGTAAAGTTAGGAGAATCTTTCAAACGGACAGCCCGTTTCTGCACAGAGTCAAGGGTTTTTTCATGTAGATTTGAATGGAAACCAATATCACCACCGACTTAGTGCCTTTTTGTTCTAACCCTTTTACCTTTGCCGTCTTTCGTACCTAATATTAATTTTATAGCATGTCGTATCTATCGAAGTTGAAGGGAGGAACAATAATAATTACAAAAACAAATTATGTATGTGGTGTGATATTTTATATTTGTACATAGAGGAAAACATAAGTCTTACATAATTACAGAGAAGATTACACATTTAGAACACATACAATAAAGGAGAAATGGTAAAATATATACCTATTGATAAACAAACACATAGTAACAATAGCAATTACATGGTGTATGATACATGCATATTGCAATGACAGTATTAATAAAATACAATATTCATTCTAATCGAACCAAAACATATGTATTTTTTCATATATGTATTTTTACTAATCTTATGAAAAGCATAGCCATTCAGAGAATATGTGTGTACAAAAAATAAAATAGTTATATGAACAGCCAACTGAATTTTGACATGGCCCGACTCAAGTATCTGATTCACTTGATCGTGCCATGCCTTCCTCGGGCATCCCCGACTTCTTCTACCATTCACGTTTGCATGATGTAAACAAAGCTGTTTGTCTTTTCATAAAATAAATAATGCCATCACAAAGTGAAAACCTGTGAGAAGAAGTTTTCTTCTGAAAATATCTATTTTAAGCATTTAAATTGTATATATTTCAGGTTTATAGAAAAATTTAATTTTCCCGGAGTAATTGGATGCGTAGACGGGACGCACGTCGCCATTGTTAAACCAAAGGTACATGAAGAGGCCTACTTCAACCGAAAGGGTTTCCACTCGATGAATGCTCTCATGGTAAATAAATATATCCTTTATTCAAATGTTTACAGAATAGCTGATCATATAATATATCACACTATTATTCCACCCTACAGATTTGCGATTCGAAGTTAAAAATAATTGCGATAAATGCGAGGTATGGAGGTGCATCGCACGATGCACATATATGGCAAATGATGGCCATAAAACCACACTTGGAAGAAGCAAATAACCGAGAGACTTTCTGGCTTTTAGGTAAATTTCTTTTATGAATACATAAATATTTGTTAAAGTTTGCAATTTTTAATTATTTTTGTTTTAAAAAAAAAATGTTTTAAAATAAATTGAATATTTCAGGAGACATAGCATTCCCACTTAGGCCATACATGATGACTCCCATTTTAAACGCGGCACCGGGATCACCAGAGGACCATTTTACAAAAATGCATTGCAGAGTCAGAAATTGCATAGAACCCTGCTTTGGGATTTTAAAAGGAAGATGGCGCTGTCTCCTAAAACATCGTGTTCTACATTATACGCCAGAAATGGCAGGGAAGGTAGTCAATGCATGTGCTGTTCTTCACAATATGGCCATTGAAGCTCGAATGCCAGAACCAGAGGATGTGATCATTGAAGATGATTTTAGAGAAGTGGTTAATGTTATCGATCAACACAACGATAACCTTAGGCAAGGTCGGATAACTCAACGAGAGCTTGTTGAGACTCTCAATCGCCAAATTTAAGTACCTCTAACCATATATCCAAGTTCACTTTTTTTTTTAATCCAATTCAATACTTATTTCTTCAATAATCACATCCTCGGTTCTGGCATTTGAGCTTATATTATTATCTGCTATACATGTTTACTTCCTACACTCACATGAATAGTTTTGATTGACCTCTTTCTTAAAAATCTTTATAGAAAATCCTTTTTTTAATAATTGCTATTCCCTGGTCATTGTCCGGTAGCCTTACAGACCACAGAACGGCCTATCGTTTTGGATGCCTTAATTTTCTAATCACTTTGTTATTTTTTTCCTTTCATGTTATCGCTTCCCGTGAGTCGTGCCCTTATTGCTAAGGACCGCGATCCCTGTTACTAGCGCCACCCAGACTCACTCTCGATGCTCGGCGCTGTATGAAGAGTTGCGTTTACCTGTGTTCCAGACACTAGCCTGGCCACTCCATTATGTTTCTGCGATTGCTATGTACACTGAATTTATGTAAATTATGTAACTTTGTTGGCAGGTTTTTAATGCAAATCTCTGTGCGGATGATGTTTTTCTGACACTTTTATTTCACGAAATTCTCCCATTCTCACAGGGATTTAAGCTTTTCCTGGCCTAGAGTCCTTTCTGAAAATATAACCTTTTTCTAATAGCAAAAGAGAACCCTTTTATTTACAATTGTCCCGATATTTTTGTGTTTTCCTGTATTTTGTTTTAACTGCAACCTAGCAGTGGTTATTCAAGTCGTATCAAAGCTGAACTGAGGACACCCAAGCTAGTCGAATATAAGTAAGTATTGAGTTATCAGCGGTGTAAGTAAATTAGCGTTGGTTAATTAATTCAAGAACGGTTCGAAACCGAATCTCAGTACCTAACAATTGTCATCTACATTATTGAGTACTACTAACCAGTGTGTAATTTTTTTTAAACATTATTACTTAATGTAAAAGCCTCATGGTCACAATAGTAAATAAATAAATTATATCTTACACTTTCATTTCAACAGCTCTGTTAAAGTCGCCTGTCGAAATTTTGCGAACATACTTTCTACTATTTGCATAACTTTCAACTCATTTAGCATACGCTCTATCTTTCTTACACTTGAGTTTTATGTAATTAAGGTATCGAACCACCTGATTACTGATTTATAGGCAAATTAATAATGAACAACAACATATCGTTGTCACTGATAGAATAAATGTAGGAAAGGTTATAATAAATTAAAAGATCTCTTGTCGTTTTCAAATAACTTGGGAATTTATTTATGACTCGACGCTTCTAGGAAAAGCTTTGAATCCCAATGTGAACTTTGTAATTTACTGAATATAAAATATAATGAAAGGGATGATTGGATAATGTATAGAACCAGAAGAAGCGCGTATGGCTGCCTGTCCTTCCCTTGTGCAGGAGCCTCTCCTTCTCGAGCAGGAGCTTCTCCTTCTCAAGCAGGAGCTTCTCCCTCTCGATGGTGCTCTTTTCCTGTAGATTGATATTTTTCAGTTCCTCCTCATTGAGGAACTTCTCCGTCATGGCTGTTTTACTACCTGAAAGTAAAATATTAATAATATTAAAAATAATATCATAACATCACGAGAGATGGAAAGGCTGATAGAGAAATTGAAAGAAGGGTAAATGCGAGTAACTATATTAATGGAGGACTGAATGCTGTTGGCGCTAATAAAAAAACTCTCAAAAGAAGCAAAGCTAGCAGTCCACAATGGAGTCCTGGTGCCCATCCTGATGTATGGCAGTGAGGCATGGCACTGTCAGAGGAAGGATGAAAGCAGATTGAATGCTGTTGAAATGAGATCCCACCACGTATGATCGTATGAGAAATGTAGAGATCCGCAAAGAATGCAAGGCTGATGTAAGCGTAATGAGTAAAAGAAAGGGACCCTCAGATGGTTTGGGCATGTAGAGGGAATGAATTAAGAAAGTGGTGGAAGAAGAATATATGATACAAATGTGAATGGTAGAAGAAGTCGGGGACGCCCAATGAAGACATGGCACGATCAAGTGAATCAGACACTTGAGACGGGCCATGTCAAGAGTCAGAATAATAGAAGAGAATATATGAGACGATGCATGAATGTGTGCGAAGGCCGAGTTGTTTGGCGGTCCGACCTCTCTGCCTATCCCTGCGTTGAAACGGCGTGATGGTTAGTTAGTTTTTTCATAACATTATTCCCATTCACCCTAAGATATTTAATTGTAAGTACTTACAAAGCTCTTGGTCGGAGGCCTTTCTTTTGACGCCGGACGGTCCACGCGTTACGGGCAAAACTTCTGTCGGCACCGGCCCAGGCATCGCGGACAACACTTCATCTTCTTCGAGGAGTTCCATTTCAATTTAATTCTGCAAAAAAGCAATGAACTTTTTATCAGGGTTTCACCATCCATATTAAAATATAATATAAAATAATAGTCTGAAACATACCCACTGCACAGGCAGCGTCTCATATGTCACCACTATCCCTTCAATTGGTTCCCGCCCAATGATGTAGCTCGTAGCCCTTTTATTCTGTAGAAGAATTATTAATATACATTATTATTATTAATTTAAAACTAATAATGCAATGAATAAAAACATGCAAATGCGGTTGGCAATGATAGTATTCCGCTGGCGGTGGCAAAACGAAAATTCATATCGCTCGCCATACATTCTACAATCGTTTTGCCACCGTCAACCGGATACTATAATAATCACGTTTCTTACATAAATAATTCAAATGGCACAATTGACCGCAGTAAAAAACATACCTAAACATATTATTTGAACAATAAAATATCTATAAAAACAACATTAATTATGTTTATTTGATGAGTGAAGAGAAATTTACAAATATGTAAAACACCAACCGCCATTCTTAAAACACTCGGAGGTTATAATGTCTTTTTTATTTTTATGCTAATAATTATCGCACGAAACACATTTATCAATATACACAAACACAAAATAAACATGAATGTACTAAATAATCATATAACTTACGTTCATTGCAGCAGACATATAAAAAAAACAACACGAAACACAATGGTCAAATTCCCGCCTCTTTGCTTGCGCTCCTCGAAGATTGTCAAAAATGTCAAATATGAACCATAGTCAAACAAATTAGCAAACCATAGACTTTAGGCGCATAGACAATCCACATTATTTCTATGTAGAGTGTGAAAGTCTATTTATGGTCAACCATACCGACGCCAATCGACGCTTTTCTAAACCCATTCGTGATGGAGAGATACAGAGTGCAGTTTTCACAGTAAACTGTGATATGACACGGAAACTTTACTCTGAACCGTACGAACGCTGTGGAAGATAGGGAGTAACCCCCCAGATCTGGTCACCAAACACGGCTAATGCCGTTTCAAGCAACGTTTCAATTCTGAATGGTGGTCTTACACCAGGGCGATACAGAGAATATCTTCCACTCTGGAACGTGCCGCAAATATACTATTTATTATTTTAAATGAATAAATTGTGAAATAACACAAATTAATCAAATAAAATTTATTTGCCACGCCGGGATTCGATCCCGCGACCTTCGGTGCGCGTGTCAAGCGTCTTACCGCTGCGCCACGCCGGCCGTATACTTTCGTTATGCAAATTAAATTGCAGAATCCCAAAACAAAAAATGTTTGTTTACCTACTGTGATGTTAATGTTTTTTATTGTTTAAAAAAAACAAATTTTAACAATATTTTGTTTTCAGATTCTTATGAAATGGGGAGAATATTCCAACGATGTGCAGTTCATTCTCCAGCGATCGGAATCAATCAACCCTAAAACGAATCAGCAGCAGGGAAATATAGGCTCGCCAAATAATTATAATCTAGGATTAAAACCACCCTCCATAAATCCAACAAGGTAAATTTTTTAACCATTTTACTTCTTTACCTACTTAATGATCCCTGGGTAGGGACGATTAACAAAATTACACTAATTTCATTCCAATGGCAACATCACAGTGGTTCTTATTTCAAAATTTTATGAAATGAACAGGAGAATAAATTAGAGAGAGCTGAAAAAGAGAGAGGAGGAGAGAGCGCAAAAGGTTCGATAGGGCACATAGACTCGAGGGTTTGTGTGCGAGGTGACCACGGGTATTAACCTGATTTTCTGGCGGCTTGGCGATCTTTGGTGACCCTGGCCTCGAGATAATCAGGCCAAATAAAAAGGAAGCGCTGTATGGTGGCTGACTGAAGCTTTCAAGTGCCCTAGGGCGCTCGGAGCCGGCAGTCGCCCTCCATTCAGTTCGGCCAACGGAGCCTCAAAAACTGCCTTCGTTAAGGCAAAACCTGCCTTTTTCAAGGCAAAACAGTCGAACACAATTTTGAGCTCAACAATTAGTTCGAGTGAACTCGCCTACGTCATGGCCGCACCATCCGACGCGTCGAGGAAGTCCAAGGGCTCCCTCGAGTTCGTGGACTTCCCCGTTCCATTCGGGGCCATCACGTCCAGGGTCCACGTCAAGACCGGAACCGTGGAGTACATCTTCGCGGCTCCAATCGAGGCTCCCATCCCTCCCCCTCCTACCACTACCGCACCCCTTCCCACCCCGGGGACCAGCTACACTCCCATGGAGGCTGAATGGCAGAGAGCGCCAACATCAAAGCGCTGCCACTCCCCAACCCAACCCACTTCCACCCCATTCCTGTCCCAGAACAGGTATGATAACCTCCCTGAGGTCGGAGACGGAGACGTCTCCGCATACTCTGCTCCTCCTCCCAAGAGACGCCCGACGACGACTAACGTGACTGACAACCACCGACAGGTCACAGCCACCCATGCACCAGGCAGAAAGGGCACACGAGTGCCGCCTGTTATCATGACGATCGGCAGCATGACGCATGGCCAGATCACGGCTGAGATAAAGAAACATATCGGAAATGCCACCTTCAATTTCCGATACAACAAGGGCGGCACCATCAGCGTCCTCGTGAGCTCTGTCGAAGCTCACACACAACTCACGATTGCCCTGCGTCAGGAAGCCAAGTCCTTCCACACCTTCACGACAGAGACCGAGAAGGTAAAGAAGACCGTCATCAGAGGCCTTCCCAAACTGACAACGGAAGAGATCAGCAATGATCTGAGGGACCAGGGCTTCCCTGCTAAAGCCGTCATAGAGATGACGACCCCAGGGTCAGAATACCCGCTCTACCTGGCCCACTTCGGCCGTGAAACCAACATGGGGCAGCTGCGAGAGGCTGTGCGCTTCATCTGCTTCTGCAGAATATCCATGCGCAAGTACCGTAGCGGACATCTGCAGCATGGCACACAGTGCCACAGATGCCAAAAGTTCGGCCATGGGTCAAGAAATTGCGCCCACCCTGCCCGCTGTGTGAAGTGTGAAGGGACACACGCAACCGGCGATTGCGCCAAGGTCACAAGAGAGCTACCGGCCGCCTGCTGCAACTGCGGAGGCCCTCACCCCGCCAACTACAGCGGATGCCCGAAAAGGGTAGAATATGTGGCAGCCCTACAGCAAAGAGCTAGGGAGAACACCACACAGAGGGCCGCAGAGCCGCGCCAGAGGGCCTCAGAAACACGCCAGCCCCAAACATCGGGCTTCGCAAGCGGCCGGATGAGCTACTCTCAGGCAGCGGGTGGCCAATCCAGGGCTGCGCAAACCCAAGAAGAGCCCCGCAGGGCTGCCCAAAACGACGAGCGTCGTGGGCCAGGGCCCAACACTCAAAGGTCCCAACCTAACATCGCCTCTGATGACGAGGACATCATGTCTCTCCTACGCGGACTCATCAAAATCCGTGGAAGGCTGGCAGCCTGCACAAGCAGGGATGAGAAAATGTGCATTCTCATGGAATTTTTAATGAACACCATCGATGGCTAGCTCGGCCCCAGAGGTTAAGCTCCTTATGTGGAATGCTTGTAGCATTCGACAGAAAGTCGAAGAATTACTTGACCTGGTCAATAGACAACAAATTGACATTATTCTTCTCAGCGAGACGCAGCTTAATGAACAAACCAGATTGAGAGTGCCAGGATTTGACATACATAGGAATGATAGACCACCCGCAGGGGATAGAAGATCACGAACCTCGGGTGGCACGGCGATTCTAACCCGCCAGGGCCTTCTGACAACGAGACTCCCTACGCCTGTACTACAAAATATGGAAGCCACTGTCATCAGGATGGAGATAAAAAACGAAATGCACACCATCATCGCTGCATATTGCCCATCAAACGCAAATAATATCGTGAGAGGCGATCTTGACAAGCTGTTCGCGCTCGGTACAAAAGTACTCATAGCTGGAGACCTAAATTCCAAACACAGGTATTGGAATAACTACAGAGCCAATAAAAACGGAAATATCCTGTTTAAACACCTGGAAAGCCATGACTATCAAGTACTTGCACCGGACAAGCCGACATATTACAGACAGCGAATGAAATATCCAAGCACTCTTGATATTGCGTTGGTAAAAAACATAACAACGACATCTCCCCTGATGACACTGGACGAACTTCCATCCGACCATCTACCTGTTAGCTTCACAGTGGGCGGCAAAATCACGAGAATAACGAGGACTCAACTTGATTTTAAAAAAGCCGACTGGAAAAGATTCAAAGAGGAGATCAACGCTCAAATATATCTGACATCCGAGACTCTAACCACGACAGCCGAAATCGACGAAGCCGTCGAATCGCTGACTGATATCATACAAAGAGCACGAGACGATTGTATCCCAAAGAAAAAAATCCAGCCCTTTACTGTGAAGCTAACACCGCACATAAAATTCCTGATCACAGAAAAAAACAGACTTCGCCGAATCCACCACAATACACATGAGAGGTGCTTCAAGACAGCAGTAAACTCTCTGGGAAGGGAAATAAAAGACGAAATAGCGACCCTGAAAAATACTCTGTGGTCAGAGAAAGTAACATCCCTAAGTACGCAGGATAACTCGATATGGAAAATGTCAAAGGCCCTGCGCTATCAGGATAACAGCATCCCGCCTCTCAAGTGGCCCAACTCGACAACCCTGGCACTCTCGGACGAAGAAAAGGCAAACGCCCTGGCCGACGGATTCGAGAAAGCATATCAAACCACCGATGGGATGGAGGACCCGGTTGTAAATGAAACGGTGAACAGAGCACTTGAAGAACTTGAACTCCTCAATCAAACGGATACGGAGGATGTACATCTTTGCACTCCGAAGGAGGTGGCCAGCATTATAAAGCGCCTCAAACAGAAAAAGGCCCCAGGCGAAGACCAAATTACCAATGCCCTGCTAAAACACCTACCGCAGAGAGCGATTATTTTCATAACGAAAATATTCAACGCCTGCCTATTGCTGGGCCACTTCCCGTCATCCTGGAAAAATGCGTGCGTTCTACCGTTTCACAAAGCAAAAAAAGACCGCTCGAATCCGTCATGCTACCGCCCTATCAGCCTGCTGCCCACAATGAGCAAAGTTTTGGAACAAATCATCCTCAATCGATACCTCCCACATCATAACGAAAACAAGACCCTGCCGAACGAGCAATTCGGTTTCAGATGTAACCACTCGACGGTCCACCAACTGACACGTGTCACAGAAGACATTTCGAGAGCTTTCAACACCAAGAGATACGTTGCCATGGCACTACTCGATCTCGAAAAAGCTTTCGACACAGTATGGATGGACGGGCTCATATACAAAATGTATATCACCAACACGCCCTTATACATCATAAGAATAATACGTCAATACCTGAAAAACCGAACGTTCACCGTTAAGGTGGGAGAGGCGAAATCATCATCCAGGGGTGTGCCAAAGGGCGTGCCACAAGGAAGTTTACTCGGTCCGCACCTTTTCAACTTATACACCTACGACATCCCTCCACTCGTGAAATGCGAAAAGGCAACCTACGCCGATGACATGAGCCTGTATGCCACATCTGCCAAGGCCGCAATTGCCATTAAATACCTACAAAAAGGCCTCGACGAAACATCAGCCTATTATAAAAAATGGCGCCTGAAGCTGAATGAGGCCAAAACAGAAGCCATCATGTTCACGCGACGGATTAAAAACAGAATACCGCCAAAGAAAATAATCATGAGTGGAGTCGCGCTCGAGTGGAAACCAGAAGTAAAGTACCTTGGCCTAACCCTGGACACCCGACTAAACTGGAAATCACACCTGCAGAACGCAAAAACCAAAATGCTACAAGCAGCAGGCTCGGTAGGGCCGATCTTCAACAGAAAAAGCCCTCTCGCTGAGAAGAAAAAACTACTTCTGTACCTGACACAAATTCGCCCAGCCCTGACTTACGCACTCCCCGTGTGGAGCAATATAGCAAATTCAACCTACAGGAGACTTCAAGTCCTCCAGAATAAATGTATTAAAATCATTTATAATACCCCGAGGTACACCAATCTACAAAAACTGCACGATAGAAAAGAAATCCCGACTCTTCAAGAATATGCATTCCAACTAACTACGCAATTCTATAGAACTCTGAACAAGAATAATCCACTCATCAAAGGGCTGGGCAATTACAAGTCACCAGATGATCTTCCTTTCCGCTACAAACATAGGATGCCAAAACACCTCATACTAAAAATTCCTGAGAGCGAAGACAGCGATGACGAGACAGATGACAACTGACAAGACGCCATTTATACGCAAATACCTACCGACATACTGACCTATACCAACAATACCCGACCTGCCACAACATTCCACATTCCCGCTCGAACAAGCCTTGCACGGTACTGCCGGCCGACCAAAACACGCGCACACCATCTGCGCATCCAGTGGCGTAGAGTGGGCGAGTTCACTCGGATTTTTTGTGCTCGATGGGCGTTGGCGTAAAAACCAACGCAGATCGAGCCGAAATTAATGATGTTTTTCTTCCCTCTTTCCTCCACTAGACATAGGCACCAGTACCAGCTCCAAGGACGAGACGCAGACCTGAAGAAATAAAATACTTACATTCAGTAAAAATAAATGTAAAAATCCTTGAATAAAGTTCAGAACTTTTGTTCCATTTTTCCTTTGAAACTTGAGTGAGGTTTTTTATCCAGTAAAGACTTTTTCCTCACGATGACATTAATGTATAATTTAAACTCAGTCAATTAAATACTACCTTCAGAAGGTAATAGTAAAAAGGCCAAATGAGCCGTAATACTAGTTAGCTAGACATGAAAGGGTATTGCAAAGCCCTAGTTAGTTAGAGGATTACGAAAGAATCCGTAGAATCAAAAAAAAAAAAAGAGAATAAATTACTATTGACATAAGTCAGAATCAAGGTTCGTGGAAAAAAGGTTAGCTCATTGAGGGGGTAGAGCAGGTGAATTGCATTTTCCAGTGGGAGATTTGAATTAACTGCAATACAAGTGGCAGTGTTTTACTTTAAGCTATATCATACTTTTGAAATTTTGAAAGCGCCCCAATGAGTTTTTTCATATTCATTTTCTCTGAACCTTGAGCCAGGATCACACATGATCTGTTCCATAGAATATATGAAATATAACAGGCTTTTCAATAGAATAGAAACCCAATATTGAATCCACATCATAAAAAGTTCTTTAACCACTGGAGTGATTTTGCCATATATTGGCGCCATTTTAAATGTCTCCGATTGCTTTTTGGATAAAAAAGGCAATTATCTCTTTGATTCGGCAAAAGACATTTTTTTTAAATATGTGTAGCTCCCACGTTTGTTATTTTGGACTTAAAACGAAGCTATTGAGATGCTTTATCTATTATGACCATACATGTTGCAAATACGAACTACGTAGACTATTTTATGGCGACGTTAAAAATTATTTTTTTGAATATTTTTTTTCATGCAGAATTTCTGATCAGCTGTTTACGGTTAAAATTAAGTCCTTTTTCCAAAGATATGCACCTTTCATTATCATGTATACCACCGACAATATACAGAAAACGAAAATATTCTATGTTGACTCGAATAAGTACCTCTCACGGCAGTTTTGACACCCAGGATTCACTCGGTTATAAAGTTTACGATTTTAAAATTTTTTTTTTTATAAATCCTACAAATATGAGATAAATGGTAAAATACAGGTTAATTCATTGGCTATATAGCATTGTAATAAGTTTTTGTCTCCATGTTAAAATTCGAAGATATGATTTTTTTTAATGTAGGCGAAAAATAAAAAAATGATCTTCTGAAAATGTCGAGAAAAGGGAGAAAAAAGTTTTAAAATGCGCTGTCGCTCCAGTGGATAAATTGGTCATAGATTCTCATAGAACAGATCTGGTGGGAACGCAGCATTATGGCACAAGGAAAGCCCTTTTTAATAAATAATTTTTATTTTTATGAAATATATCATAGAATCAATAGATCATATATCAATAATCAATAGGTGTGATCTTGGCTTTATGGCTCGTTCCCACATCATCTATTATTTATTTATTTAATTCATGAAAAATCGAAAGTACATATGTATAGTTTTTTTACGATATTTCACCCTCCATGCTGGGGATGACCCTGTGTTATGGCGGGTGAAGTTTACAGTATATTATGTATGATCTATTTCTTAGAAAATATGAAATAACATCAGTACTAAATGGCTTTCTATGCCACATAACGCCCAATAGAAACCCAATGTTGAATCAACTTCTACTTTCGTTCTATTCTATATAGAATCGAACATAGAATATACGAGTATCAAGAACAAAATAGAATATAAAATGTAGAGCAAGTGTAAATGTGCAAAAATTGCTTTTCAATCTCAAATGGTTCATTCTATGAATAGATCAGGTGGGATCTAACCTTTATTGAATATGGGATATTATTTGACTGGTTTTCATAAAATAAGAGTTGACCTATTATATATTTTACTGACACCACAATTAGCAAAATTAAACATGTCTTATTGTATACGGCTGCCTGTTGAAGTAAAAATTTTAAGATAATTTTGATTGAAAAAAAAATTCTCTTATAATTTGAGAGAACACAATACTTTATGTAAATATAATTCACCGCTCTTGAAGTGATTTTTCACGAAAACAGCACAATATAAATTAGCCAAATATCATTATTACTATAATTGTATATTATGTTACCCTGGATTTGAAATATAAAGCTGTTTTACGTGTACATAAATAGAAAAATGCTTTATACTAAATTGGTTAAATTCTTTCATAATCTGCAATTTTTTCCGCTTTCTAAATATTGCGGAAACTTTTCCTGAGGAGATTCGCTTGCATGCGTTTCCTCAAGCACCGGCAAGCAGCAAATAATCCGAACACTGTGTTTCTATTCATTTAGCGGTAATTAGTGACCTAAAAATAATATTGCCATGTTTGTATAACATGAATGACGCTTCCCCGCCTAACAATATGTATCTTTTTATTGACTTCATCGATTTATATGTAAGCGTATTCTGTATAGATTTAGTTGAATAACTTGTTTGTGTTTTCTGTAGATCGGGAAGCAGTCAGTCGGGAGGCAGTAGTGATCTCGCCACACATGGGATGGAAAGGGCCAAAGATGGAAGGAAGAGTCTTACGCACGGGTAAGGCAACATACTCTGTTTGCTTTATCTCCTTTAGTGGCTATGTTTTTATGCCCATCACTTAAGAGATGTGTTAATTTGTCAATTAGCATCCATTAACAGCAATCAACTGAAACTCTATTTAGGAGTGTGAAGTCTCTAATTTATTATGTTTTATTCTGAGAGTTGTATGTATTTTTTTAACTACAGATAGACTCATATTTATTGACGCTAGATTCTTATTCATTCATTTGCACTATTTTATTTTAGTTCTGATTTGGCAAACGTACGGTAAATCTTTCCATGTTTATGATAATATGTTTATTTTAGAATGGAAAACAGGTCAGAGGTCTGTTTTGTTTTCAATTCCTAGAAAAATGTGTAATAACATTTCTGAAGTCAAGGTTACACATTTAATGTCTGATTAGTAAATCAATATTTTGTTTAATGAGACTGGACCTACTGGGTTACGATCATTTCAGATTCGCACGATTGGCAGGAGTTTCTATTCAATATTTCCAATGAAATCTTCATTATTCAAAAGGGATTCACAATGAAATTGTTTCTTTTATTAGATAGGTACACAGTACCCGGCAAGCACAGCAATGACACGTATAGAAAGAATTTTTGTTTCTCCCTCCGTGTCCTTTCCCATGCCTCCCCGTTCCCACTCCCGTTCCCCTCCCGCGCCTCCTTTTCCTCCCGCTTTCCCCTTCCACCTTTTTCGTCTTCTACCCTCCCGCCTCCCCCCGTCTTGCATTTTTTTTTTCTTCAAAGTCGAACAAGAAAAATTTCTTCTGCATGTTGACACTGGTCACTAAGCCGAGTAACTGCCCAACCTCTTAGGGGGAATACATTAATTACGTGAGCTTAAAAGGTGGGGGGGGGAGTCCAGGAAGAAAAACTGCTCACGTAATTAATGTATGCCTCCTTACCCCACCCCTAACTGTCCAACACCGACTAGTTTTTGTAGAAAAAAAAAAATCAAACATGTCACAGGAAACCAAAATTTCATTTACATTTTTTACTCCAAATAATGTCAGGAATCACTGTAGTAAGTCAACTACGTCCCTTAACATCTTTTATATTATGTAATCAAAACTACAGATTTACAAACTATTTTGTTTAATCAGGGGCATTTGCTTTGGTTTTGGTTACCCATGCAAAAGTTTCTTCCACTTATGTTTTATGTCTGAAATCTAAACTTATTATAAAACAGATATGAGCTCATCGGAAAAATGCTGCCTACTCACTATATAATAATAATAATGTCTATTCATAATTATTTATTATAGTTCAACCGAAAACAAAAGGCCATTCTCTAGCATCGTCCGGAAGAAAACTCTGGGAGTGAGGGGAGTGTGGCATGCAAGCCATCAACAAACACTAGTGAATTACTGATAAATCACGTCCTATCAAAATTCCAAAATTTAAATATATTGTTGTTTGATTCCAGCAATGCCAACACCTCTAACCACAACGGCCAGGATCACGCCTTTCCCGAGGGCCCCATGAATGGAGGAGGCCCCGTGCAGCCCATGGTGATGGGGGGCACAGCCCACGGCGGGGGCCACCCTGTGGGAGTTGTGCGCGGGGTGCCTCAGAGCAAGACTTCGCCCGTACACCAGAACAGGAAGGATGTACCGCCTTACAGGTAATATACAAGCTCACCGTTTTTAAATCTATGCGACTGATACGAGTGCAGTTCTGAACTGCATTTTGCAAGGTGAAGTTAATCAATCTCTAATAGAAGAAGGCACTAGAACATAAGTTCTTAATGTGGGCCATAATGCCCCCTTGTCGACATTTGAAACTTTCAGGGGGGCAATAGAAGACCCAGAGAAAATTAGATTGCGTTGAGATGCACATAGAGGGCGTGGACAGGTGAAAAAAATATGGTCTAAAAAAGACAAAAAAAAATTTATTATTACGTGATTAGCATGTTTTTTTGAACTCCAGAAACTTTTGTACACAACTTAATTGTACTCCAGAAAACATGCTCGTACACCATATCAAAGAGATGATATTGAACTCAAAAAATGTGCCAGAGAATTATAGATAATAATTTTTTTTTTATATGAATACCGCACAAGAGTCCCAACTGCTCCCGTCTGGAACCAGTGAGACTATGGCATCCCCAATTGGGGTACGTTGAGAGGCTGAAGGTAGTGGGGAGGGGAAGGAGATAGTGAAGAGGAAGGTGGGGAAGTAACCTTCACTGGCTCAAGTGCCCTGAAAGAATCCAGTACAAATTGTGCTGGATGGTGTTTAAATCAATCAACGAAATGGCCCCACCTTACATCTCTGAATTATGCGTCCCGGAAAATACTGGTCCGAGGCAATTAACCCTTAGATCGGCAACATCATCTGCTATAGGCAGACTAATAGAACCCAAACGAAAGCGAAATACTAAGTTCGGATATCGTGCTTTCGGAGTATCTGGGCCTAAGGCTTGGAATAGACTCCCTCCGGAATTAAGATGCATAAAAAGCCCAACAGAGTTTAGGTCCAAACTAAAAACCTACCTTTTCGGGCTCTCATACCCTTAACTTAATTTAAATATACCTATCTGAGAGTATCATACTTGTATTGCCTATGATATGTCTTAATCACACTTTTCATACTGAATTAAAATTATTCGAATCCTTACACATCAATCTGTCTCTCGGAAGATCAAATCCTTGTACTACTGCA
The DNA here is from genome assembly GCA_917563855.2 of Limnephilus lunatus. Classification (NCBI taxonomy): domain Eukaryota; kingdom Metazoa; phylum Arthropoda; class Insecta; order Trichoptera; family Limnephilidae; genus Limnephilus; species Limnephilus lunatus. The sequence goes on from OU830596.1 coordinate 67,805,990, forward strand.
CCGCCCACCATTAAATGTTGCTTTTACTTTCCAAAATACACTCATTAAAGAATATATTACATATTAATATTAAAATATTTTCAGGATTAAACAACATGTGTTCACAATTATGTCCTCTGCGTGCGAACTCTATCTAAATTTCTTTAAATAGACAATAAACAGTGTTAATTTCAAGTGACCTCCCAGGTTAGTATGGTCCTGTATTAATTCATTTTTAGGCAGCATCGCGTTCATTGGTCAAAATATTGTACATATATTTTCGTATCGGTGATCAATGAACCGGTATATGCAATTTTTAGCCATAAGTTGTTTTTAATTGTTTGTCTAGCTTGTAGTCTTTCTAGATTTTAGGCATGTATGGTAAGTTTGTACAGCGCCCTTGAGGTGATTTTTCACAAAAACGGCGCTATATAAATCGTCAAAATATTATTATTATTATTATTATTAAGTACCTGGCTATTCAGATCTGGTCACCAAACACGACTAATGCCATTTCAAGCAACGTTTCAATTCTGAATGGTGGTCTTACACCAGGGCGATACTGAGAGTATCTTCCACTCTGGAACGTGCCGCAAATATACTATATATATTATTTTAAATAAATAAATTGTGAAATAACACAAATTAATCAAATAAAATTTATATGTCATGCCGGGGTTCGATCCCGCAACCTTCGGATTGCGAGTCAAGAGCCTTACCGCTGGACTACGCCGGCCGTGAATAGAAACAAGATATGATATGGGAGTGTACCGAGTGTCGCGGATTTACGGATTATCAAAGCGGCAGAGCCAATAAAACAATAAAAATTATATGTTTGGCGTGTATGTAGTCGTATATAGTGGGGTGAACAATGTTGGCGACGCTTATGTGCCCGCAGTTTAAAACTAACAATGGTTCGAGACCCATCTCCTGGATCTATGGATAGAATAAAATATGGAATTTATTTGTCTTTTGGTTTTGCTTGCAGAGATCCCCCGCCGCCGTACCGCTCACCGCCCCCACCCAGCACGCCCCCAGCAAAGCCCTTGCCCCCGCCCGGGCGCAGCGCCCCACTGTCGGCACAGCCCTGCGGAGAGGCGGGGGCCAGTAGTGAGGCAGTGGCCTACACGCAGCAGTACCGGGAGCTCGTATCCCTGGTCAACTACCAGCGGGAGAAGCTGTCCAACCAGCAGGCCGACTTGACTAAGGTTGGTGGACATAGATTACATCATGGACATACAAATAGATGGACCTGCCCTAAGTGATAAAAGGCTTATTATTTCCCCCTACCATTGGAACCATTCCATCGGAACTGGCTGGGCTTGCGAGAGCCTCGCGTGAATCTAAAAAATGTGACGTCATCATTCTTGTCCGGACCAGTGTCGAGCTCTCATCGGTACATTTTACGAAATAACATGGCAAAAATGGTGACTTGTGTTATGAAAACATGTAAAAATAGAAGTGAAAAAGATAATAAACCCAATTTTCGTATTACATTCCATAGGTAAGCATTATTTTAGGCTTATTCAGATCATATAATATGATAACACATACTATCACATCAAGATACATGGCGACGCCAAACACAAATCCGCTGTTTACTGATGTAAGTAAATTATGAAGCATTTGTAAAAGTGTCTTAACTAAATACGGAAACAAAATATTTCACTCCGTAAATAAGTGAAACTTTACTTTGCCGAATTTGGACTTCACATATTTGTTCATATCGTGGCGAGCAATTCGCGCTCCCATGTAAAAAGGTCTATTCATTCAAAAGTAGATTTTACTTTGAAGAACTAAATGGTCATATTATAATGCGAGATGCCTATATACTGTTAGATTGATTTATTGGCGAATCACAGTCATCGTCCCTCTCTTCGCCCCACCATAGTTAGTTTTTACCCCTCATCTGTATGTTCTGGTCTATCTATTTGTATGTCTATGGATTACATAAACATAGGGAGATGTGGCATATAAACTTTATGTGTAATTTATGACATAATTCAATGAATATTTTCAGTACGACGCGGAGATAGGCTTCTGGGAATCAAAGGGCAGAGAACAACAGCACCAAGTGGAAATGATTCAGCAACAAATCAGCTCCAATGACACCCAACTTAGGGTCAGCACAGAACAGGTGACCTTTATCTTTAACTCATAATTTTTTTTTTTGAGTCTGTTACAATAGTGATCACTTTTATTTTTCTACAAGAATCATTATTTGTGTTACATAGTATGGCAGTTTTAGAATAACTGGACACATTTAATATGAATATTTATTTTAAAGAACAATTTAATTTAACTTAATTAGGTACTATAAAAACCAACATTTTGGGAGGCGGGTATGGGTACCACCGCCCCGGAAACCATTTATTGGATAACGAACACCTCTGCTATAGGTCACCCCAACTGGTTCGCTACGTTTAGTGACTTAGCAGGGGTGCTCAGGTTCATGGAGTGAGGTTTGTCAAGGTCTTGGCGGCTTATGTGTCTGCCTGATCGAGAGACACTGGTTGAAGAGGCCTTTTGACCTCTCCAGCCAGAATCCCTTGACCTCAGTTGCAGTTGAAGGGATGGATTCATACATCACTCCTGGACACAGTGACCCCCAGATTCCTACCACCCCTCATCTATTTCCTTCCCTTCTGCCTCTCCTAAAAAGACTGTCCACACAGCATCCCCTAAGATGACATAGGCCCTGAGGGAAATTATTTTCGAGTGTCGCATGATCTCGAGGAGCATAAATACACAATACAACATTGAGGCATTTTTATTACTATTATCATTAAACTTTTGTAAAAAGAACTTTTTTCATCACATAGGAATAAACAAGGATTGACTGCTAGCATGATAACCAACTACTCCATCGCCAAGGGCTAATTCGAGCATTTCAGATTACCTTTCATTAAAATTATTTTCACATCTTTGAGCGTGTTTTTGCATAAACCAACAATAATATTTGATTCTGTCATTCCAGGTTCAACAAATGACGTACATCGAAGATGAGGCAGAAATAGCCAAACAGGCAGAGAAGACTCTTAAATCTGAGCTGACCTTGGTGAGATCCAAACTGGCCAACTGCGAGACGGAGCTGCTGCAGTGCAAGAACAAAATAAGGAAACTGGTGGACGATATACAGTTTGAGCAAAGGACAGCCAACCGAAATCAAGATGCAAGGTAAAAAGTAATCATGTTGTTTCTTTTTCATAAAGTAAACCCTCAGGCCTCGACCATATTTTGTCAAGAGGGTCAAAATATTTCCACTGTGCAACAAAATCCAGATAAATGGAATATGTCTGAACATACATATTCGACCGGTTATTATTTTTGACCGGTCAGTGGTTGAGTGGGCATAGCGCTTGGGTCCCACCTGGGCGTCGCGTGTTCGATTCCTCGGCTGGCTAAGTCCTCCATCACAACACAAGCAACATTTTCGGCTTTCTGTGGTGGTAGTAGGAGATTTTCAAACATTGTTGGGTTATTCGTAACCCGAGAATGGTCGTCTTTCTTTTTAAAAAAAAAAAAAAATCCGAGAACTAAATACTGTTTTTGCAAGGTGATAAAATATGCTTTCAAATTTTATAAATCGAAAAAACATATAATTTTTTAAGTTAGTATTTGCAACCAAAAATGACTCACCTTACGTTTTTTCTTACTAAAATTACGAAGAAAAAAAAACCCATTGATTAAAACGTTATTATAAACGTTACAGCCACCTCTCTTTTTTGTAATTTCATGTAAAAAATGAGTAATAAAAAATTCCCAAAGTTTTATAATTGTTTTTCAAATTGCCATCAGAAACTTTGGTTTCATAAATCAGTAAAATCATAAAGGTGTACAAATTATTTTTTTCATGGTCAAATTTTAGATTTGAATATAAAGCGTGGTGTTTTTTTCTTTCTAACACCGTTTATACTATATTTTTCTCACCATGATAGTAAGAGAGAAACAACGATTTCTACGAGATCTATATGAGTTTTTCCGAAAAGCGAACAAATTAGCCTGAGGGGTTAAACTTCTTTGTTGGTCCTGCAAGCTTATTGTAGAGAAGCCTCTTTGGTTGTTGGTTAAATTTCCATGTACATGTCGTCGCTTTAGTTCGTGTTTGTCCAACAGACCATTAGAAAATTTTTCAGGAGAAGAAAGTTTTCTTTCATAATCTCAATAAAACATTATGAAAGGTGTTTATGATAAAGCTATTTCCATATAGGTAAAGGTTCAATTAGTTTAAATAATTCTTAGTTCAGTGATTAACTATCCTTTTTTATACTTTATTTTTAATTTTAAAGTGAAGATTGAACAAAAACTCAAATGGTCTGTTGGACAAATACAAACTGAAGCGACGATGTCTTGGAATGCATGCATACACAAAGAATGTATCTGCAGGAGTTCTACAAGGTTCCATATTGGGACCTACACTATATATAATTTATGTAACTATAATGAAAAAATGTAGATACAAGAAACAAAGGCATACATGGCATGGAACTGCATATCGATGCGGCGGAGATAAATAAAGTTATGAGTTTGGTTTGTAGGTAGAAACATAGGTGGGCTTTGCTTTGTGCTGACGTGATTTACAGTAGTATGGGTGAACGATGTTGTTAACACTTTTGTACGTGCATTTTCATACTACTAATGGTTCATGGCTCATCTCCCGGGTTTTTTTCTATTATGCACGCTGGCAGGTTGTCTCATTGTGGCATTATTTGTTGCAGACAACAGTTGGAGCGCTCTCTGCTGGCCGAGGTGGAGAGACTCCAGGGAGAGATCCAGCAAGCCAAACACGCCACGGAGATGAACCATCTTACTGCTGACACTTTGAAGAGAGAGGTTAGTTTGAAGTTCATTTATAATTCATTTTCTTGAAAAATTAGCATATTGTTGGTTGTGTTTTCATGTAAAAAATATTTACTTTTCAAAGGTTATTAGAGATGCCACGAATATTCGGCTACTATTCAGTATTCGGCCTATTCGGCTACTTTTTTTACTATTCGGTATTCGGCTATTCGGTAGTTGGCAATATTCGGCCGAATACCGAATACCAAATCATGAAAAAAAAAACACATAATAAATAAAAAATTACACACAATTTTTTATTTATTTTAACAACAAATCAGCATATTTCATACTTAAAATCTATCAGTTGTGCGTTATGAATGAAAATAATTTTTACAGCTATTGTTGTTAGCAAACGATTGCGCTTTTCATCATAAATTATACCTGCTTCCGAAAATAGCCGCTCACTATATACACTACTACCGGGAAATGAAAAATAAACCTTAGCAAATTCTGTTAGGCTTGGATACTGTTTTGCGTTTGCTGACCACCACTGTACGGGTGTGCTGTAAGATCTAGGCAAACAGTTCGCAAACCGTTGGCAAACTGTTTAATGTTTTACCTATTAGAGCTCTTTTTTGGCATAAAATCTGTATGCAACATATCCTAGATAGCCCATACAAGACAATGGTGGATCACGTGCACAATACTAGGCTTACACAAAATGAAGGTACCTAGATTTTCTAATAAACATGGCCAGCGAACTTTTGAATACATTGTACCACTTATATTTAATATGCTGCCATATGATTTGAAAAAATGTTGCTCGACACCTAAATTTGCACTATTGTTAAAAACATGGCTGTTGGAATCAGATTTTCTGTATTAACTGACTCCTCGTGCATTTTTAATTTTTTTAGACGTTGTCTTCATATTTTTTTTATACTTATTTATGTTTCTATTATGTACTCGTATTTTATTAAATTGCAATATTTTTTCTTCTATTGAAAGACATTTTATACTGTACTATGTTTTTGTCCACACTATTTTCCTGCCGACAAGCTACTTACAGTAGCTTTGCAGGCGTAATTTAAACAAGAAAAAAAAATCTATTTTCTGTAAGTAATTAAAAAAAAATTAAAAAAAAAACCATTCGCAAACAGTTTTCATGTAAAAATCAATTTCATTTGCGAAATGTAATTGATTTTTACATGGAAACTGTTTGCGAAATGTGCTAAGTGTCACCGAATATTCGGCCGCCGAATATTCGGTATTCGGCAAAATCCCTATTCGTAGCATCTCTAGTTATTATGATGGAAGTATAAAAATGTTTTATCTTATCCAAACATCTTTCATATGTATGTATTATGTAAGCTTATGAAATCAATGAAATTCCATACAGCAGACCATAAGGTGGTTATGACAATATCTAATAGTGAAGACATAAATATGTACCTACTTGTGTTATGTGCCGCTTTAACCACTCCGATACATCGCGAATATGCACTTTTTAAGTCTTAACCCTTCTAATCACAGGAGACCCAAGTTGTCCCAAAACATCATATGCCGTTATAAGAACAAGAGACCCAGATTGTCCCAGAGCGACCGTGCATTATTAAAAGTTATATATCTCTCTTCCTGTCATGCGAATATTTGTGATTTCTTTTATGTTAGAGAGCCAAAGAAATAATGCTTCTCATTGTATTAGATTTATATGAGCTATGTTTTTGAGATATTTTACAAACCCGATCATAAGTGACGGTTTTATTTCGAGCCAATTTTTGACGTAACAAACATTTAATTTTAAAATAAAATTGTATGAAAGTGATAAAAAGTGAGGTGACAGTTTTATTAAAAATTTTGTTAAAAAAGGAATCTGTATTAAAAATTTTAAGTTTATTCTATTTTAAGTACTTTAATTCCAATATTCGCAGGTATGCATTTTTTAACTAATTTACATTTCCAATATCAAAATTTTAATATTTAGAAAAAAAAAAGTTGATTTCTAATAAACGCAAAGATTATTTTATCTAGATTTTAGAACAATTTTTGTATTTGCAAAAGGGTTAAAAAATAACCCATTAATAGGAAAATTTAAGATGCATGGCAAGAACCAGGAATTTTGCGCGCGAACCTTGACAGGCAAAAGGTTACAGATATTATTTTCTTATTATTCGAAGGGTTAAACGACATGTCAGATTTACGAAAACTTTATGTTATTTCCGCTTCACAATTAAAGCTCTATAAATGAAACATTTCCGAACTTAGCCGAATACTAAAAACTTTTTTTGAAAGGATATGAAATAAGCTTTTAAATTGTTATGTTACAAATAAATATTAACATTTGTAAACATTAAAATTTAGAATGCAAACATAAAAAAAATGAAAAAATGACTCACGTGATGTTTTAATGTGTAAGCGGTACTAAAATCACGGATTATATAAAAGACAATATTTATTCTATCTTATAAATGTATAATAAACAATTTGGTCACCTCGCTTTTTTATCATTTCATACAAGAATATTTAATAAAAAAATAACGATGTCGAAAAGTGGATAGGCAATTTGGCGGTCTATCATTTATCTGACAGAAAAGATTTTTTTTATCTATTTCTATGGACATCTTGAATAGTGATGGGTAGCTTGATTTATTATGGAGCTTCTCCTTTTTGTTTTAGGGATGTCACTAGAACAATAACGGAGTTATGACGATTCCTGTATAAACATACGCGTTGACGTGTAAACACGCTTATTGTACTTAACTGATGTCGGCATATTAACGTGTATATCTGCTTATGTTGCTGAGTGGTTAACAAACCGAATACTTTCTACTACACTTTTAGGAGAGATGTTCTACTATTTTATTTTTGTTTTTCATCAGCCTTTGGCGTATATTTATAAATAATTAATTTCAAACTCTTCTTAATTCTTTTAACCACTGGATTGATTTTTGCCATATATTGGTACCATTTTATATGTCTCCGATTGCTTTTCGGATAAAAAAAGCCCATTATCTCTTGATTTGGCATAATTTTTTTTTTTAAATATTTGTAGATTTCTAACGTTTGTTATTTTGGACTTAAAACAAAGCTATTGAAATGATTTATCTATTATGGCCATAGATGTCGCGAATCCGAGCTTCGTAGACTATTTTAGAATGATGTTAAAAATATTTTTTTCACGCAGATTTTTTGATCAACTGTTTACAGTTAAAATTGAGTCCTTTTTCCATAGACATGCACCTTTAATTATCAAGTACACCACAGACAACATATAGAAATCGAAAATATTCTATGTTGACTCGAATAAGTACCTCCCACGGCAGTTTCAAAGTAACAAACGCGCTGGATTTGCGCGGTTATAAACTTGATTATTTAATTTTTTTTTTATAAATCCTACAAATATGAGGTAAATGGTAAAATACAAGTTAATTCATTGGCTATATAGCACTATAATAAGTTTTTATGTCTCTTGTTAAAATTCGAAGGCATAATTTTTTTCAATGTCAGCAAAAAATTTTAAAAATGACCTTCTGAAAATCTCGAGCAATCGATGCAAATTTATTTATTTCGCCTGATCGTTCCAGTGGTTAACATTTCTACAAAACAAGTGTTTCTGTCAAGAATTTTGTTTCTGTATAGCGTAATTCCATTAATGTATCTTTAACATATTAACGGACTTTTTCGGAAAACAGAGATTCGATATATATATTTAGATATTTTGTGAATTCAATGAAAATCAGTAATAAAAATTATAATCCTTGGGTGTGACATTATCAAATATAGAGTTGTTGGTGTTGTGACGCTAATAGACAGGCTACATACCATCTACATACAACAATACAAAACTTTACTTCCCTGTCCATTGTGTCACATCATATTCCTGACTAAAAAACATATACGGATTTGTGTCATACTACATCTCATTTAAAACATCGTCAATAAAACTTTTATTAGTGAATGTGTTAAAATGTACTATCTGAACCTTACATCAATTGACATATAAAATCAAGAATCTTAAAACAATAATTTGTATACATATCTTATGTATGTAATAATGGTTTTGGATTACCCATGTTGTCGCTTATATCATAAATCACTATGGAATTAAGCTATATTTGATACAATCCATATTTAATTACTCTGTATGTACTTAACTTATTTATTGCTATGTACTTTTTAATTTGATTATTGTTATAAGTATTTACTTACTATTATCTACTTCTTTCGTATCATAATTTACTTACTATACAATATTATAATTGTTTATTAGTATTTACTCATAATTATTATGTACTTTATTTACTTATTATTATTAAATTGTTTATTATTGTTTACTCATAATTTACTCCATTAATGTATCTTTAACATATTAACGGACTCTTTCGGAAAACAGAGATTCGGTATAAGACACATGCAGTCACTTGTGTTTTGTGAATTCAATGAAAATCGGTAATAAAAATTATAATCCTTGGGTGTGACATTATCAAATATAGGGGTGTTGGTGTTGTGACGCAAATAGACAGGCTACATACCATCTACATACAACAATACAAAACTTTACTTCCCTGTCCATTGTGTCACATCATATTCCTGACTTAAAGACATATGTATACGGATTTGTGTCATACTACATCTCCTTTAAAACATCGTCAATAAAACTTGTATTAGTGAATGTGTTAAAATGTACTATCTGAACCTTACATCAATTGACATATAAAATCAAGAATCTTAAAAAAATAATTTGTATATCTTATGTATGTAATTTAATGGCCATGTGTTTAAAATCCGTTCCCCAAACTGGTTCAGGTGGGCATGCTGGAGGCGGCCATCCTGGACAAGAAGCGGCAGGTGGAGCAGCTGGTCAGCGAGATGAAGGAGGCCAACCTTCAGAGCCTCTCAGGCACCACTGACGAGATCCGACACCTGCTCGAGGGTAAATACCCTTACCCAGTAATACTACACACCATTATTAAGTTCGGTGTTGCTAAGCTAACTGTATGCTAGCCGCAAGATAGAGTTGATAATTATTTAATATACATTTACATTTGCAAACTGAAACGCAAGCAAAACCACGAATTATAGGAAAGGAACATTTCCAAATTTGCAGTTGCTTCGTTAATTTCCCACAGTTTGTGGTTCGGCTCGCACTTCGGTTCGCAAATGTATACCCAATATAATGTTATTTTTGTGAAGTTTTTTTATAACTAATATTTTTCATAATATGCAACCCAGCAGAATTAGGACATGTTTTTGTAGTTTTGATAAATTAATATTGTTTGAGGAGAGTTCTTTTTTATACTTTCTAACATACACCGGTTGACCGGTCAGTGGCTGAGTGGGCATCGCGTTTGGGTCCCACCCGGGCGTCGCTTGTTGGATTCCTCGGTTGGCTAAGTCCTCCATCACGACACAAGCAACATTTTCCGCTTAGACTAATGGTAGTATGAGATTTTCAAACTTTATTAGGTTATTCGTAACCCAGGAATATTTGTCTTTCTTTAAAAAAAAAAAACATGGTAGTATATTGTATTCAATGCTGAAAAGGTATTAAGGCGATGCACCGACGCTTTTGGAATTGGACAGGGTAAGTGTTTTTTTTTGGGGTTGACAAATAAAAATCATAACCACAATTAAACTGTTAAAAAAAGTTTTAATAATTTTTTTTTTTTTTTTTTAAAGCGTTCAAAACGTATAGCCTGCCATTTTTTCACAAGTGAGTTTATTTAATAAAATCATACCCGAAAAAGGGTTCGTAAGTAGGAGATTTGGCTCTTCAAATCATTTTTTATAGGCCAGAAACGATTTTTTCCTAAGCCTATTAAAAGGCCAAGCCGTGCTCTACTAGCAGTATTTAATTAAAGCATCTATAATATTTCTAAGTGATCAACCTTTCAAATCCAAAAACACGTGATTTTGCATGATTTTTTTATTACTTTCAATTGCATCGCCTTAACCTTTGTTTTATTTAAGATTTTAAGTAAGCAACTTTCTTAGAAGACTTAGTTTTAACCACTATTTTTAATGATACAAATCAACTTGTTTTAGAGCCAATGGTTCCACCATCCAGATTCAAAGTACATTTTCTAAAAATTAAAATGACCCAACATGTGTAGATATAAACACTACTGTAAAAATAAGTGTTCGGTTTTAGTAAAAAGGATTTGGTAATGTTCACATTTTCTATTTCTAAATTATCTTATTTTAGCACCTAGCGGCAAAAATCGTCCGGAAACAACCCATTTAATTAAATTTCAAAATATTTATGCAGTTAGCTACCTTTTCCATTTGACATTTGCATTAATTGATGAATTAACTAATCAACTATGAACTAATTTTAGTGTGCCTCTGCGGGTATCCATGCTTCCCGTTTCATTCCTGCCACATGGCTTTGAAATTTCCGCACTTTCTCATGCCGAGATATTACTCATTACAGGATCAAGTAAACCAGGAAGCACCAGACGGATCATAGGGTCGCCTCGTCAGCTGGAGAATGCAGTTCCTACCAACAAGAATCCACACGGAGTCTGGGTGTGATTGAGGATAGAAGGCAGCAAAATAACTTATTTATTTTATTAACACACAATGTTTCCTCGCTAGAAATCTTGTTACAAAATGTCTATAATTCTTAGGCTGCCCTTACATACGTAAGTTTTTTACGACTTATGGCCAAATTACCAATGTAAACAACACCAAAAGTCACTTACCGTAATTTATAGCAAGTTACAGGAGTTGTTCTTACACAAGTTTGACAGATATAAGCATGAACTTCCAGCCTTCTCACAGCTTATCAAATCTGTTTGATAAATTGAGACGCTTACCGCTTACTGTAAGAAATGGTACCAAAATGTGCTTATACAAGATAATAATAATAAAATCATATTTTTATAGTGCAATTTTGTGTCATTTCACTTCAAGTGCACAAAAGATGTCAAAAATTAAAAGACAGTTGTTTTTGTAGATTTTTTTTTCTAAAAAAACTAGTCTTTTTTATTTTTATTCAAATCTGATTAGGTTAAATGGATAACCCGAAAACAATATAAAAATAACAATAGATAACACTCAAATAAGCACCACCCACGAAAACTAATGTAAATGGAAAAAATGTTTTCTGATTCCAAAAACAGAAGGGCTGTCATGTATTTTTCAGGTGGAAAGAAGCTTTCTGAAAACGAGCATCCTTCTGTTTAATTATTGGTCCAATCCTTCTTATCTTAACACTTCTGTTTATAGCATTACGTATGTGAATTCGAAGTCAGTTGCTGTCAGGTAACTGTCATTCGGATAAAATTAAAGAACTTTATTAACTTCCGCCGTTAACGGAACAAAAGCGTATGGAGAATTGTTTCTCTCAAGCCAACTTCTATTCCAACACTTTATTTCGGCCCTTTCGTCTTTATTGACAAAATCGCACAAATTTGACAGCGGCAAATCTTACGATAGGAAGAAATCTTACCCCTAATAAAAGTACGTGTGTAGCGGTCGCCGTGACTACTTATATAAGTTAAACTTCCGTGAGCATTAATTACCATAAGTTGGACGCATATGTAAACGCTCCTGTGAGTAACTTATCAAAATTTTACGTAAGTCGTAAATTTTACTTATGAATGTAAAGGCAGCCTAAGAAAGTATTGATTAAAAATACTCTGATGTATTGCATATATACCAATGAATAATATTAAGTTTTAACTTTAATTATCGTAGAAACAACATTTAAATTAAATATTATGTTTAGAAATTTTCTTTAATTAGTAACATGTGCACAAAATCTTTATATTATTAGATTTAAAAGAGACTACTGTATAAACTTAAAGAAAAAACATTGCTCCCATTTTTATAGACTGTTGGGGTATTTCAACACCTCTGAGCAAACTGTTGAGTAACTACTTTAATCATAAGATTAACAATGCAGTAAAAACATGCATTTACTTGATGGGCAGCGTTACTTAGCGAAGATAATATACCCCTTATATAATATAAATTTTAATTATTTCTCATGAGTTTTAGCTGTAGATATTGTACTCTTTTTCATATCAGTGCCATTTGTTCTTTTTGCATAGTTTTTTAGAATTAATAAATTATAATATCATATCTGTACAAAATAAAATGATTCATAGAGGCACACAATACATAATAATTTTCATAAGGTTTATATTATAACGTGCAATGAAAGTTATGAACCACTTTTAACTAATATTATATACATATTGTAATCAAACTGTAGATATTTTCGGCATACGAATCATAGGGCCAACAAGTAATACATAGACATAGGTGATATGAATTTACGTGTCTTTGATACTGTAGAGGATTTTTAATATTATACATAGTGACTTGACCAGTGAACAAATTAAAATAGGATTGTACTTAAAAATTTCCACAAAATGTTTTATAGGTAAACTTTTGATAGAACTGGCCATGCTTAATATGAATACTTTTTAGAAAATTCCTTTAGCTTCACCTTAATTACTATAAAATACAACTTTGCATTTGGGACGATGGAAAATAAAGCATTTAAAATTTTCAATAATGTAAAATGAAAATTTACTTCACGTACAGTACCGCGTCAATTTATGATAATTACTGTTATGTTGGTATTCCTGATACTTTACGAAGAGCTAGATGCTAGATTGTAGCTGACTTCATGCAGATACAAGAAATGGCATGTAATTATAAAAACACAACATAATTAATAATATAATGTAAACAAACCTCTAATCAGGATCACTTCAGAGTCGAGATGAGGCACTGGAATCGTGCTGGATTTATGAAATGTGCGCATTTTTAATTTTTACTTCAAAAATAAATTTTCCATGTAAAAAAGCTTGCCCAAAAACCTTTATTCATTTTATTTGATTTCCAGAATTTCGCCAATTTAATGCTTACCTAATACGCATAAATTACGTGGTAGTAACGTATCTTCTAGCTCGTTATGTTATGGCAATATATCGGGAATACCAACATAACAAAATGAAAATAATTATTGTAAATGGCTGCAAATTGACTTGGTATCGGTACGCGAAGTAAATTTTCATTTTATGCAATTAAAGTTTTTAATGCATTATTTTCCATCGCCCCAAATGCATAATCTTTTATAGTAATTAAGGTGAATCTAAAGGTGTTTTCTAAAAAATATTCGTGGCATAGCCAGTTCGATCGAAAGTTTACCTTTTTATATAAAGAATTCCTTTTGTTATATTATTAATTCCATTCATATTGTGAGTCTTTTGAGTGACTTTTTCACAGAATTTCAAATCTAACATTGTTATCAAATTGCCAATCAGCACCATACATTTTTTTTACATTTGAAAGTCCCCATTAAATCTAGGTCCATTTCAGTTTTTTTAATAATTTGTTAACAGCAAAGTACTTTAATTGTTGTTATGCTTGTCAGCTGTTTACAATTTGATAAGAAAGCTGAAACAGGCTAAGGACTGGTTGTTTTACAGAATTTGAACAATTCATCAAATTTCAAACTTACTATCAAAGTACCTAGAAATATCAACAGCATTCCCACAGGTGAAATATCAACAGCATTTGAATTTTAACTTTGAAATTTGATGAAAATTCAGAGTAGCTATAATAATCAAATGGTACCTAGGTCCTAAATTGATTTTGGCGCAAGCAATTCTGACCTTGTCCTTCATACAGTTTCTTTATACTTAAGGATTGAAATAGCATTTAAAAAAAAAAGATTTTTTTGACCCCCAGCGGGCTCGTGACAGGTGAAAGGTTAATGGCAACCTTTCAAATGTAAAAATAAAACAAAATGGTGTTGATTAGCCACTTGGTGACAAGTTTCCTATTAGTGGGATTCGATGATTACCATTCCGATTTAGTATGATTTGGCATATTTATAAAACTGTTTTTGCGTCTGCAGAGTGCCGTCATTGACAATAGACTCTTCAAAATTTTTTGACTTCTGATAGTACTATTTAAATGCCCAACCTGTTGATATTATGCTACAGACACTTTGTTTTCACAAGATGTATTTTAAGAAGCAAAATATTTGTGCTTATGTATTTATGTGGTAGCAACGAGTTTTTCACTGCCCTTTAAGGTTATTCCTTGCTTTTGCAATTCAAAAAAGCCTGAAATGAACCAACAAAATGCATATAATGTTATCCGAATGTGCCTAAATTATTAGTGTCTTGGGCTTGTATTTTTAAAAGTAGCATCATTTTATTAGATTTAAATAATAGACATCCTTAAGAACAACTATGAATTGCTGTATTTAAATTGTGCATTGTGTAGACATGTATGTATAATTAATAGATATTTTTCATCAGATCCAGGACTTTTGCGTCCATTAAAAACAATTTTGACAACATTTTTTTAATGAGCATTATTTCTTTCTAAAAATTCACACGTGCATTGCGACATATGTGATCTGTGTGTGGTTTATAATAATCAATTGACAACTGAATACTTTAGCAGTTAGAAAAAGGAGTGTACAATTTTGTGTTTTTCAATTATTTTGTGCTATTTAAATTTTTATTGCTGATTTTGACCCCTTTCAGTAATGGTGTTTGGGACCACAGTGTCTCAGTTACCCAACCCTTAAGCCATGTATTCACTGAGAAACAATTGTTTATAAAAAATGTTTCAGAAACAAAATCTATGTATTTCTGAAACAATTTAATTTGTTTCTGAAACATGTGAAACTGTTGCGGTAAACACTATGTGTTTCTCGCGATGTTTCTGTGCTCCCCAAATAGAGTGGAGAGCATGGAAACAAATCAGTTTCGCAACAGCTGTTTGTTTACAAGTGTGGACGTGTGTTTCAGTTGTTTTATTTTGTTGTGTGGGACGACAACATCGTTTTTAAATTAATAGAATTATTTGAAACGAATTCGATATTATGGGATTGCTCGACTACAGATATTTCGGGCGACATATTTGAAACAACTGAGCATAGACGGCCAAGTTCCTGAAACATTGTTTCTGTAAACATCTACATATTGTTTCAAAAACTTTGTTTCTGAAACATTGTTTACAGTGAATACATGGCTTTATCCTGGTTCTATACTTGGAATATTTCCATAACAACATCCTATGTTTAGTGTTTTTCACAAAAACTAGATTTGTCTAATTCAATACTCTATAATCGAGATACCACTCAATTTTTATTGATTCCGTACAAACTCAATGAAGATCATTCATCTTTCTAAGGCTAACAATGAATGCTTATGTAGGAGTTTAATCTTATCTTATAAATGTAACAAACTGTATTATGTAAATAGAATATTTCTAGTCCAATCATATTGCCATTTTATCTGAACTATGAAACATTAACTATCTTTTGGGGAAGAGGATTTTTTAAGACTGTAAATTTGTGACATATTAATGATATCTTTTTAAACCTGTTTTGTTGATTGGAGAGGCAATTTCTTGTGCATGTATTGACTGGAATTTAAAATAAATTATAAGTTTCATCCATCTTGAAAATTTTTGTTTCCAAATCATTGCGCGATATCTGTATATTATTTTTATTAACCCTTCAGGTGCCGTGTACCGGTACATTAGTACGTTGGCATGACATTTTATCCCCCTTGAGTGCGGCACGCCGCGATACAACGGCTGAAAATGTCTCACATTATTTACCAGTACAAAACTTGCATGGGCCAAGCTTTTTTATGCATGTTTTTGTCCAAACATACAAAAATAAAATGTTATAGAAATAAAAATATTTTTACTTACAAGTTAGTTGTTCTGTGAATAGTAAGTAGAACGTGCGTCCAAAAAGTATGTTTCTAATTTTCTCTTATTTAATAAATCAAAAGCAGTAGAAGAATTGAGTTTGATTCTTATGGTGGGTACCAACGTACTCCCTTTTCAAAACATACTGGAGGGTTTATGGCGTGGCAAAATATATATAAAGACTCCATTGCAAGACCGTTGAATGTCCTATTTATATATCTGCATTATAAGTATCAAAATTGTAGAAAAAACATGGGTGTTCAGAAATAAATCAAGCATATTTTTTTTTATAAAGTATACATATTATGTATAGTACTTTTACCAAGAATCAAAATTATATAAAATGTTTGGTTATACACCCAATAAAAAAATATTGTCATGCAACTCCGAAG
Source organism: Limnephilus lunatus (assembly GCA_917563855.2). NCBI lineage: Eukaryota > Metazoa > Arthropoda > Insecta > Trichoptera > Limnephilidae > Limnephilus > Limnephilus lunatus. The sequence goes on from OU830596.1 coordinate 67,822,840, forward strand.
TTTCAATCGCAAAATGATGATTGTCCATTTTACCATTGGCATTCATAACTCGAAATTATTTTTTTGTGACATTCAACGTTCTTGCGTTCATATATTTAAAACTTGCGGCCAACTAATAAACCAAATTACTAAATGACGGCAAGAATTTATCTGCTGGAAAATATTATAATATGTATTTCCAATGTTTTATATTCTTTTCACTCGTGCACATACAAATTGCTATTATTTTCTGTGGGAATTTGTTAATTTTGTATTTTAAGGCTTAGAATTTAAACATTATAAATATGTGCAAGCATAATGATCACAATTCAGTTTTTTCTTGAATGTATTGTACCCATATAATAGAAACAAAGGCAGACATAGCATGAAAGAGTGCCGACTGTCACCGAGTTACGATCAAACTGCACGAACTATCAATACAGCAGAGCCAATGAAATTTACACATTGGGTAGAAAAAAGGCGGGGCTGCTGAGCGTACGCACGATTCGCAGTATAGATGACCAATGTTGGCGACCCTTTAGTGCGCACGGTTTTATACTCATAAGATTCATGACCCACCTTCCTTGTTTCTATTTTCTTTGATTTTACCCTAAAATGTATGAATATGAAATCATTTTATAACTCAATCATTATAATGTGTTTTAATATTATTTTCAAGTTTGTTTTGCAGGCTAAATGGAAGTAAATTTATTAATGTATTTGCTTTGGTTTTTTTATAGCACAGAGCACGTTTTGTGTGTTGGGATTTTACTGCACGAAGTATTTAAATAATTTTTGGTTGCAATTTATTTTTGTTTCATCTGCTTAACTACGATGAGATTAATTCAAATTATATTACCAATATATAAGCAATGCTCTGCATTTCAGAAAATATGATCTCTTATATTTAATGTTATTTTCTAATAAATATATCTTTATTCTATGTTAATTATGTAAATCAAATATTAGAATATGATGCAGAATTCAAGTCTCATAACTTAAACGAAAATCTTATTGCCTAAATTTAAGTAAAATATTGTACCTTATGTTACAGTTAATAAAGCCATGGTGTTCGAATATACATAAACCCTTTTCTTTATTCCAGAAATTTTCATTGGTTTCGATCATAGACATATGAATATTACTAGACCTGCCCTAAGTGATAAAAGCGTATTATTTCCCCCTCCCCATACTGGTTCCATATGGAGCCGGCTGGGCTCGCGTATGGCTTCGCGTGAATCTAAAAAATGTGACATTATCATTCTTGTGCGAGCCAGCGTCGAGCTCTCATCGGTACATTTTACGAAAAAACATGGCAAAAGTGGTGGCTTGTGCTATGAAAACGTGTAAAAATAGAAGTGAAAAAGAGAATAAACCCAATTGTCGTATTACATTCTATAGGTAAGCAATATTTTACTTTATTTTAAGCTTATTCAGATCATATAATATGATCAGTTTTGTAACATAATACTATCGCATCGAGATACATGGCGTGTGCTCGTCGTTGTTTACTGGGGTAAGTAAACTATGAAACATTTGTAAAAGTGTTTTAACTAAATACGGCAACAAAATATCAACTCTGAAATCAGGCCGACTTTACTTTGACGTATTTGGACTTCGCAAATTTGTTAATAACGTGGTAAGCAATTCGCGCTCCCATGTAAAAAGGTCTATTCATTCAAAAGCAGATTTTACTTTAAGAACTAAATGGTGATATTATAATGCGAGATGCCTATATACTGTCAGATTGATTTATCGACGAATCACATATCATCAAAGTCATCTTGCCCCTCTGCGTCCTGCTATAGTTGGTTTCTACCCCTCACCTATCTGTTCTCGTCTAGTAATATTCATATGTCTATGGTTTCCATAGTGATTTGTTCTAATCTTAATTGTAAATGAAACGATTGGTAAATAGTGCAATAATATTTATTTATTGTTAATCAGACTCTAATACAATAATTATCTCATATAATTTAAACATAATATTATACAGTCGAGTTCTGATTATCTAAGCACAAAAACAACTATAAAAATAAAACATAATATAGTTTAACTCCTTCTTGATTGGAATATAAATTGTTTTAGATATTATTTTACAAGCAGATAAATTATCTATGTGATGTTGATAATCAATATTTTCCACCACAACAAGTACAAAATAACAGTTTGTTCAACTATGGTCCACGTGGAATAAATTGCAATTTGTGTCGTGGCTGTCTGTAGCTTCTTCGTGGCATTGAACATTCAGATATCTTATGTTTATATCAGGAGATTCGAGGACAAGTCCATTTACATTTAATTTGAGCTTGAGCAGAGATTGATCCAATATTTTAGTCTAAGGTAAGTAACACACTTATCCACTGAGTCACCAGATGTCGCAGATACACATGAACCGCAGATAATAGAAACAAAGGGAGATGGGCATGAAAGCACGCCAACTAAGGCCAAACTGCACGTACTACCAAAGCGACCAAGTCAATAAAGTTACGCATTTGGTGTATAGATGCGATTTGTAGTAGTAAGCTGAACAACGTTGGCTACACTTTTCTGATTTCATACTAATAATGGTTCATGGCCCCATCTCTGATGTTTATATTATCCATGATATGAAAAGTAAGATGAGTGTCCCAGTAATTTTAATAATAAAGTAAAGCCAACACATAACCACTGGAGTGCTTTTTGCCAAAATGTGGCACTATTTAAAATACCTCGGATTGCTTCGCTGGCAATTTTGGCATATTTCTCCTTATTTGTTAGTAATTAAGTAGAAGTTTAGGATTTTATAAATATAATTTTTTTTATAAATCCTACGAATATGTGATAATCAACAAAAGATAGGTGAATTCATTGGCTATATAGAACTACATATAATCATGTACGTCTCCATATTAAAATTCGGAGGTATGATTTTTTTACTGCGGGCAGAAAATATTCAAAATGATTAGTGAATCTCTAGCAATCCGAGAAAAAAGTTTTAAATTACGCTGTCGCTCCAGTGGATAAGAAGTTTTTTGTAGTCCCTTGAAAATCACTGTCTAGTAACAAAATGCATTGATTTATGTAGAAGCAGTAAATGCCTTAAAACAGGACAGAGATGTGATGTCTCACTGCATTCCCTCTAGGAGACACCACATGATGTTTAAAAGAATAACCTTATTTCAAAATGTATTAAGGTACTAAGACCTAAATACAGTTTCTCCCATACTTACAGATAATTCTCATGTATGAACATAAATACATAGTATGATTTTTAATGTTTTCTTTCACAAAACGAAAGTAACGGAAAAAAGGCCTCATATTCTTATGGGAATTAATTTTCAAAATCATTAATGCATCACAACATACTGCGCGCAAGGTGATGTACAATCGTGTGTCTGAAGGCATTTACAAATAAACCGTAGTCTAGTCATTGGGCAATTTGTTGGAACAAATTCTGGTGTAAAAATTTGATAATAAATTTTTATGTATACCCCACAGTTTAGGAGATATTGTTAAGATCTCTGTGGAAACACAAGTGATATATCAAAAATTCAAAACTTACCCGATCTTTCGCAAGGAATTGCCATTTTTTGTGCTATATATTGACTGAACTAAAACAGGTAAGCCAAACATTCATCAAACTTCAACTAACAATTGCGCTTAAAACGTACTCATTGTGAAAAAAACTTCACTGCCCCTAAATGATAGAAAATTTTATGCAAATTATTTTAGTGAAGAACGTATTTCTCCCAAAGTTGATAGTTTTTGAGTTTTAACAAAAAGCTGTAAAAAAATTAGGAAAAAACTCTTTATTAAATGCTTTTGGCTAAAACTCAAATTCCAACAATTTTTTTTGTTGGCAAAAGTCGGATTCATAATCAGCACCCCAAAACACATAAATGAGGAAAAAAATCAGAACTACACCAGAATTTGTTTTAAAACACCCCTTTTCAGCACCTGATGACTGGACTAGTATATTTGAATATGCAATCACCGCATATTCTACAACACAATAGGAGAAACAATATCGTTTTCGCTGTCTCCAGATTGGATTCTCATCCAGTGAGACGCAGAAGTTTGGCAACAGTTGCAGGCGGAATGTGTAAAATAGACTGAAACAAATAATATGCAACTAAATGCGGTAGCTTATACATATGATGTGGCTGGTTTTGTTTTTCTACGATTATGCCAGGCTTTAATAGTTACCTCAGTGACCAAATAACCACGCATGTAACAACTGCATAAAGGACAAGCATGCATAAGACAATTATTGCACACAAGACAGTTCACTCATAGTCAAGTGTACAACTAGACAGAAAACTGCACACAAATCTGTAGAAATAGATTAGGTTAATATACTTAAATATCTATTTCTACTAATTTGTTTGTAGTTGCCTATGTGTGCTTTTGTCTTGTACGCACTCATCTTGCGCAGTAGTTGTCATGTGACCGCTATCTCATAATAACGATGGAAACCGATAAGAACCGAAAAGCGTAGTTAAATCGCGTATTAGATAATCCAAACTCCATTGTATGCGCGTATCTACCATAGCTACGCTTTCTCCTCCTTCTCCTTGTTGTACCTCTCCAGTTCCTTGAGGAACTGCGACTTTGGCTTCATGACGTTGGGTCGGTCCCCCCGACACTTGGGGCAGAACCACTTGCCCTTAGGCTTGGTGGACAGCGACACGCACGAGAAGTGGAACCACTCGATGGGGCAGAGGTCGTTGTCGCACAGGATCATCTCGCCAAAGGAGATCTGGTCGCAGAGGCAGTAGGTGGGCTCGTCCGGGTCGATGGGGTCCGGGTCCTCTGGGGGAGGGGTCTCGTCGCGCTGGTTGTTCTGCGCCGACTGGCGGCACTTGCGCTTCTTTTTCTTGCCAGTGCCTAAACAATACACAACACTATTAACTTAGGAACAGACTTGATTCTTAAAATTGTCAACAACTGTAGATATGATTCATAATATCCATTAGAAAGAATTGCATTTTATCTCCCTGAGCGAACCAGATCGAAAGATTTTCACTAATCGTTTTTTGTTTACATTGTAAATTAACAAAATATCGATATAAATAATTGATGGAGCTTAATTTGTTTATCATTTAATCATTTTAGAAAGTAATTATCTAACAAAACTGTTTTATTTCTAAACATCTATCTTATCTATCTATATAAATAAAAATGAATCGCCGAAATGTATTTACGCGCATAACTTCCGAACGACTGGACCAAATTGGATAATTCTTTTTATTTTGTGCGTTATTATCAGGACAAGGTTTGTATAAAACTACTGGTGAGCTCTGGAATTATGAAATTTGTATAAAAAATTGCAATGGGTGGCACACGAGCTGAAGAAATATACCGGGATTGAATGTATGGAATGTGTGAGGGAGGAGAGAGGGAACTCGGGAAGGGGGTTCGTGGTAAGGGGGAAGGGGGGGAGTGGAGTGGGGAGAGGGAAGGTGGAGGAGGCGGAGTGGGAATGCGAGAGGGGAAGGGGACACCTGAGAGGAAGGGGAACGGGACGAATGGGAAAGGACACGCAAGGAGAAACAATTTATTTATTAAATGGCACAGCAACGCATGCCGGGCACCAGTTAGTAATAAAATAAAATAAAACTCAGTCAAAGGTATTACGAAGATTGATTTTTGGGGTAATAAGTAATTTTTAAAATAACGAAGTTCAATCATGACAGTTAAAAAAAATAATAATAAGATCTGCCCACTTTAGTCAATAAGCAATTATTTGAAAAAAATCATAAATTGAATTTGAAAGTTTGAGGTAATGTTCTCTGAGAAATTCTGAAACATTTGGCACTTTAAGGTGAAAAGCTTTTCACAATCTGATTGTAAGTTAAAACGGGATGAAACACAAGAACCAAAAGTCTAAAACATAAAAATGGCGTTAATTGTCAACTAACTGATCATGAAATAAAATGGAGTTCAAATTACCTTAGTATGTATGTCAAAAGTGAAAAGAGTATAATAATATATTTATGTAATGTTTCTCACCTAATTTCCCCGTGCCCGCCTTCTTGTTGCTACTGTTACCCCCAACGTTTCTCTGTGGAGGGTCGGGAGGGGGCGGTGGTGGAGGTGGTGCAGGCGCCGGGGGCTCCCGCTCCACCCCGCCAGTGCGCCCTTCTACTCCCCCTGCACCGCCGCTGCTGCGCTCGTGCTCGTTGCCGGTGGCCGTGTCGTTTCGGCTGCGTCGGGCACGTTTTGACGCACGTTCACCTGAATAAAAAGGAAATATTTAACAAACAATATTTTAAGAAATTCTTATGTGAGAATTATTTTCCTATGTGTGGCAATTTAGGATACTAAATAATTATTACCTCTAAAAAAAAAACCCCTACCCCTGTCATGGCTCATAGACAGTCACTCGAGGACTCGAGCTCGATTGTGTTAGTATGCTAGAAATAAATGGAGCGGACGTCAGTTCATCTGTAGAAACTGTTCAAATTTCATACTTAAAAATTACCCAAAAAATGTTTTATAATATATTTATGCTTTTATGTTTAAAGAATTCATTCATTTTGATGAAGAAACGGCTTCGACTACGTTTTCTTTTCGTAGGTTTCTGGAATATCTGGCGGGGATCCCCGGTGTGTTTGAACCGATAGAACAGAACATTTTAAGCCCTGCATTTTAATATAAAAACGGAAATGATTTCTGGAGAAATTACCTGTCCTATCCTTGTCGGTCCTTTCCCTGTCCCTATCGTGGTTGTGTGGAGGACTGGCGGGGGTCCGGGGCGCGCCCCCCTGCCCCCCGCTGGCACTGGGGACCCCCTGCTGCGACGCTGACCCCCCTGCGCCACCCCCAGCGCTGACAGCCTCCTTCACGGAGGGGGCATCCACCGCCATGGCCTCCTCCTTCACACTGTTGCCGTTGCCGTAATCTAGACATGATACTGGAATCAAACATCATAAAGGAATTGATTGCAAGCTTGATACTTGATATATATGTTCTGTAACATGACTTCTGATTGCTCGTAGTTGGACTACGTCACCCCAATATTGAGGAATGTTGTAAGACAAAATGAATGGGTAAAAGGGAAGCAGAAAGTATACAAGAAGGGTTGTAAGAATGAGGAACATTCCATAGTAATAAGGTTAAAACAGTGTAATAACACAGGCGATAAGTGAAATTGTTGATAAAATTATTTCCTTGACATTACTGGAGTGTCAGGGTAAATTTTAAACTCAAAACAAATAACGAATCAAAATACATACGAAGATTAATTTAAAAATAGGCAAGTATTGTGTAGGTGTATGTCTAAAAATAGCAAAAATTACAACTCACCTAAATTTCTGTAGTCAATATCTAACTGGCGAGATTTATGATCGATAAGGTCCTGCAGAAGCTGCACTATCTGAAGTTTCTCATCTCCGTACTCCTGGGCATTGATAAGCGAAGTTTTGATTCGCTCGATAGCCTTAGCTCTTTTTTTATAATTTCTTTCATCTTTTGTCGCCAAAGCTTGATTCAAATCGGCATTCACCGCTCGTAAACATTCTGAAAAACGTAATTCAAATGTGAAAACTCTATTTATCAAACAAACTTCGAAGAACTGTGCAAAGGAAGAGTGTGTTTACCTCTGTAATGGGCATCTACATCACGCATACGCGACAGATGCCTTTGAAGATCATCAGGCAAGTTTTCGACGCAATCAAGATAGTTTTCCACATAAGTGGCCGAATATAATGCCTCTACAGCCACTTGGTTTAACATTTTGGATTCCTTTTCATATTTCTGTAATAATTATGTTTCCGACAAGAAAATATAAACGAATACAAACGAGTCAAGCCGAACTTTGTTGGTTGTTGGTTGACAGGTTTGGTATATTTGCACATGGCAACACTGGGCAGCGCAGAATAAATATTTTATTGAGATTGCCAAAAAAAAACACCTTTAACGATATAAAACTGATTTAATTTAATTAAATTGAATAAATCGTGGAATGCTTATATATAAAAAAAATATAAATCATTTGCGATTTATATATGAACGAAGTGTTGAATAAAGGATAATTTGTTTTTTTAAAGTGGCAACATTTCCAAGCATGTGTGGTGAGCCCTGTCGGAGAAATTTCAAAACAATATCTGCCTAATAAAATTTGCTGCTCGCATTGCATTTGGTTTGATTTTACCTCTGGTGTGCAGGTTTATTGTTCGGTGAATAATTAAAATTCTTCGTCTTATTTTTCAAATATCGCATCTTCTTTGAAACATTTAAGATGACTTCCACAAATATCTACATTGGATTGGCTGACAAGAGCTGCATCAAGTAAGTGAAATCTATTTTTTAATTTCTTTGACAGTTTGCTAACGCTATGTTTATGTAGTTTTAAACTTTTCTTATCAAAATAAACGCTAATTATTGTTCTTATGACATAAACTTATCAATAATTTAGTTAAAAAGCGCTTAAGTGACAAATATGAATTTATTTGGATCTATTTCAGTGAGATTTCGAATATTTTGAAAACTGTTTATCGGGACTCACTTGTCAAAAATATTTGTTTGAAAAGTTAGAATATCATTACTATGGCTATTATAATAATAATATGAACTTTATTATTCTTTATCAGTAAAAATTTGAGAATTATCGTCCTCGGTAGCCCAAACTCATCATCGTAGAACATTCGATTCGTTCTATGAAAACATTTGAATTCTCGTAAACATACAAATGAGAGTTCTTTGAAAAATAGCGACGTTCACGATTGATTAAATTTTTATATCGTAATCTAATAATAATAAGAATCTTCGAAGTCTGTTAGAACACGTTACAATTGTAAATGAATAACTAGACCGTATCTGTATTGTTTTGTATCGTACGGTTTACTTATCAATCTCTCAATGTTATCATCTTTCATCGCAGGCGATTTCATCCTCACCATTCTATTTATTATTATATTATATATTATGGTAATTAATTTGAAAGATGTGTACCTAACATATTGTTATATATTGACGTCCACATCGTCTTTTAGAAAATAACAATGAACGTTTACGATAATTTTGAAATTAATACCCTAGGGAAGTTGTTCCGAATCTACAAACTTTACAATAATTATGCATACAAATACTGTTGATTCTATTTATCCCGGGGAGTAATTTTTATAAACTTTAGGGTAGGTGGGTACTTATTTTTTTTATTTCTACAATAAATTCATACAAATTATTATATTACCCGTCTTTCATTGTTTTATTTGGTAGCTACGTAGCTATCCCATTTATCGACTTTACAACAGTAGAATAAAGGATCATTGCTAAGTTTGTTAAAACATCGTTCCTGTTCCGTAAACGGCCTGAACAACGGATATTATTATTTTTTACCGTGACTCAGATAAGAGATCGATAATACAGGGGTTCCATAATTTCTTTTCGTTCACCCTCGTTGCAATTTATTCCTGTAAATATTAAATGGACGTGTCCCCTACGAAGGTGAAGGGGAAGGGACACGACAATACCGGGCAAGTACCTAGCTCATTATTATTTTATGTCCTTTCGAATTATGCGTTATAATCGGGAATTTGTCGATTTATCAATACGATTCACCCTCTTTTCCAATGCCTACTGTTATTAAATTCAGATAAGAATATTTTACTAAAATACGCCATTGAGGGGTGGGGAATATGTAGGGGTCCCCTCTTTCACGCTTTATGAATATTATTTACCTAGTAATGTTTTTTTTTGGAGAGCGACGGAAAGGGTTGGTGAGGGTATGAGAAAACGACATACTTACCCCAACTACCTATGGTTACCACTGTGATCCTGTGATAGCTAGTCACTGGGACAAAGTAACCGCGACAGGCAATGACGTAATAATACATGTATAGCCGCGTGATACTATTATTCATAACTCTAAGTATTCACGTCAATCTTTCCATATTCGGAAAGATATTCAAATATACTCAAATTTACAAATCTTTAGTACTTATACCTTCCAGAGGCGCGATCTGCTAACGCAAGTGGCGCCTTCCTCTGAAGAATTCTTGAATTCGAAACCGAATTACAACGGTAGCTTTGTTTGAAACTTCACGTACACAGATGTTTATATAGCGCGGCGCGTACGGCGTGGCGTCAAAGATGCACTCGAAGCCGAATTCTTAAATTTCAACCGTGCAGACAATTTTCAGCGGTACAGAGCGTTATTACTCTGTTAATAACGCTCGATTCTATTCGATAACAAATCTCTGTGCGAAATAGGTAGGTTATCTTCTGGCCCTGCTCTTTGACATGTATCGATGTTTACCTGCTTCTTTCCTATGTCCGTTTTAAAGATAGTTTTTCTCTTCGGCCATTGGTCTCGCACGTATGTACGTACATCGAGTACTACACATTATTTTAATTTTCTTTATACTCCCCGATGCACGCAATCCATGCATCGAACTATAATTTTCCTGCGCTATGCAGTTCCTAATGGCTGTTTTTTTTTACATTCGCTCATTTTAATATCGCTTCGTGCAACTATTCAAATATGCCCATGCACCTTGTGGGTACCTGTTAGTGTACCGCCTCCGCCCTCCGGTAGGCTCTGTTGGGCGGGCCTATTGTTTGTCTGGTTTCGAGTAACAGCCAGCCAAGTTTCATATCTCAACCGTTTACCGATCGACACGTCTAACTTTGCAGTCGGTGGCGTCGCCTGTGTAGATATTGGGGATAATAATTACAATAAAAACGTTTATTCATCAATAGATTTTTTACAATATTATACATTTTGTTATTTTATCATTCGGTTTATTGATGAAAAGGTCACTGCTCAGCTACGATTCAGGATTTCTCCTGGAATGCAGCTGGTTTTCAGCAGTTTACAGTTTTACCAGTGTATGATAAATTCCTGGACCAGGGATTTATTTGGATTTTTTTAATTGCACACCGCAAGAATAAATAAAAATGAAGACCAAAAAGTCAGTATCCAATCAAAATATTAGGTACTTTTCTTCTTCAGCTGACATTTTTTTTGTTTAAAAAAAATAAAGACAAACATTCCCGATGTTATTACCCGACAATATTTGAAAATCTTCTACTACCACCACAATAAGCCGAAAATGTTGCTTGAGTTGTGATGGAGGACTTAGCCAGCCGAGGAATCGAACACGGAACGCCTGGGTGGGACCCAAACGCTATATCCACACACACACAACCACTGACCGGTTGATACTAGAGATGCCACGAATAGTGATTTTGCCGAGTACCGAATATTCGGCCACACTTAGTACACTTCGCAAACAGTTTTCATGTAAAAATCAATTACATTTCGCAAATGAAATTGATTTTCACACGAAAACTATTCGCCTAGTCGGATAGTAGACCCTTACAAAAACAGTATCCAAGTCTAGCAGAATTTGCTAACATTTATTTATCATCTAGTGAGCGGCTATTTTGGGAAGCAGGTATAATTTATAAGGAAAAGCGTAATTGTTTGCTATCAACAAATGCTGAAAAAATGTTTTCATTCATCTAGCTTACCACTGATAAATTTTAAGTATTAAATATGCTGATTTGTTAAAATTAAAAAAAAAAATAGTATATTTTTTATTTATTATGCGTTTTTTTTTCATGATGTATTTTTTAATTTGGTATTCGGTATTCGAAATAGTTAAAAAAATAGCCGAATACCGGATAGTAGCCGAATATTCGTAGCATCTCTAGTTGATACATCGATATTGGCGGCAACTCGTCCTAATCTCTTTGCTGATGGTCCTGAATGGTCTGTATTAATATCGGAGAGGTTTTCAAATCCGTTAAATGCCAATTGTGCATAATTTTTCATAGGTTTATCCGTTAGTATAGCTTTATATCAAAATTTTGAAGTACTCGAATTGCAATTATTTTGACAGCAAATAACTAAAAAACAAAAAACTGGTTTTTGCCGACTGCAGAGATAACTATGTCACAGGCCAAATGGACCATCATACCTATAACTTCTACGAAGTACAAGATAGTCGCCTCGGCGGTATGGCACAAACAATATCTCAAACATTACCCCAAACATGTGGCAGGGCCACGACGTTTTTTTGTTCTCTATCGGTCACGGAAATCAAAAACATTGTGGCCGCGACCTAACCATCCACAAAATGTATTCGCGTTTTTGTCGGAGGAGGCCGGCCTTTACAAAGATAATCGGGATGTTTGTTTGATAAAGTCGTTGTAGCAATGCACGCTCCATACGCGAGCGAAGTCTGTAATTCAATCAACCGCCTAGTCTTACATGCAATGTTTTTTTTCATGCTTGTAGTTGCATTTCATCTTTCATCTGGATGTCTATGTTATTATTATCAATTTTTTTCTTCTAATTATTCTTTAATCTTTGTATGACTGATGTATAAAGGCCGCTATCATAAGATAATATTTCATGAAAAAATTCCACGTTTGAGCACTTTTTAGCCATTAATCCAGATGTTAATCCTTAAGCTTTCCCAGCAATGGAGATTACGCAGTGAAACAGAATAAACTTTGTTACCTCTTCACAACAAAGTTCCGTCCTACAAGCTGGGTGATATGATGTAGAAGAGGTTTTATTATTGAATTTTTAAATTATTACAAATATGTGAAATCATTGCTTCTTCATTACTTCTTCATTGCGTGATCAAGTGAATCAAATCCCTCTTGAGTTTTGTCATGTCTCATCTCGAAAGTCTGTTCCTATTTAGCAAAAAAATATCAAAGATCTAAAAGTATAGAGTATAGATGATTTAAAAATGTGCACGAAGCTAGGAGTATGCACCAAGACAGAATTGTGTGGCGTGATGATCATATGAGCATGTATGGCATAAACATTACTTAAAATGAAAGATGAGAACTTAAATTTTATCACAGGTTCTCTTTAATGTTTTTAATTAGCTTACTCTGATAAAGGTGATTCACAATATGTATTGGGATTTGATATAGGCCACGATAAAAGAAGGCCTTGGTTGACGCATCAAAATGAGTGAAATGAACGTGATATTTTACGGCATATTTCAAAGTCATTTCTAATGCGTATGTCTAATAATTTATGTCGATCGGAGATAGATAAGATAAATAGATGTACAGAGATATAATACAATGTAGTCTAAAAACTGCAAGCCATACACGTTCCTTCAAATCGATAAATATTTCGACCTTTTACAATAACTGGTGTGATACGGAATTCAATTTTGGTCCGCCGTCTTTTCTAGCACGTTCTAATTATTCTGATAATTATTTATTTCGCTATCCCAAATTTGCGAGCGAGTCGCAATCACCTTGCACTGCGTCATGTTTGGATGAATAACTTTTTCAGATTTTTTTGTCATCACATTTGGTTGGATGGAGTTATGAAAGCTACATCTTTATTTGTGTGTACATCTCCTGCTATTTTACTGTTCATCTCTCTCATCCCCCCTCTGTAACACCTACATATATCAAATGGTAAATTATGGATTAAACCTTTTTTGCTGAATTGTCCATAAAATGCACTAAGTTCTTACAGTCCTTCAATTTATTTAGAATCCGTATCCCTAGAATCTTGGGTGTATTGTTATTTCTCTGATTGCTTCTACCTCTTCTTCCTTTCTTGCCCCCGGAGCCCAGCTGGTAAGCCTACGGCCTACCCACGGGTCAGACTATTATTGCCTTGTTGGATTCCGGTTTCACCGTCACACCTGATCGGGTGTTATCGACTTTTGTTCTCGCGGCGACCGGCGACTACTTTACTCAGGTCCCTTCAGCATCGCAAGGAGTGTCAGTTCCTGCTGCGGGATGTCAATTACAGTTGACTGGCCGCATTCCGGACCTGTCAGCTCTAGTCGGCATCACATCACAGACCAGCTACCCGAAATGACTGCAAAGTAACGGGAAACACTTAAGAATTTCAGTCTTATCTTCGTCAAATCTCTCGCTAATTCACTTTTAAAATACTCATTTGGTAGTGAGTTTACTCAGACATCTGATATGAGGTAAATAAAGTACAATTTTGTGTTTATTGTCATGAATAGAAGATGGCATCTAAGATACGAAGAAATTGTTTGTTTTTACAATCATATCAACGTTTTTTTCGCACACCCACTAAGCAAATCAAGATACAATAAAATCTGAATATTTTATCCGATTTCTGGTTACGTGGAGATTTCTTGCGATTATCGTTGGTTTCTTATGGTATTATTGGCTGTTGATGATTTCACGTGACAAATTGCGATGGATAATACGTTTCTTCATGGTCCCAGCACGTGAACACTGCGTTTTCTTTTCACTTACGCCTTAGTAATCTCGTCCCACGCCCTTTGCCAGTCCTTTTGCAACAACTTGATTGCTTGTAACGACGTGAATTGAAATTTATTATACAACCTCGCAGAAAGTTTTGCCATCAGCTGTGCGTTGTGTGAAATCATTTAAGATTATAATCTAAGTATGCTTCTCGTAGAACTTATCATACCAATTCTCTTATTTATTTTTAGGATACCAATGCATCATTTTCTTATGTCTTTCTGATATCTTTGTGCTATCTCTGACGTCTATATATGGCGTGGAATGTGTGAATCAAAACATTTAATCTTTTTGGGTATATTCTTGGTGTGGATATGTTGATTCATTTTATGCATCCCGAACTGTATCGGGTAGCAATAAACGTAGTGCAGCTTCTGGACTTGCTGATTTATATGAGCCATAAATTTGTTAACATTTCATCAAATTGCCTAACGCCAATTTGCTCGTAAGGTAAGGCGAGCAATTCTCTTTCGCTGGTCGTTTTCTGTCTGGACCCAAGTGCGACGTTCACTATTAACTTGTTTTTATTGATAATATTGTTCTTTTTTTACAAAAACACATGATAACGCAAGATTATTGCCATTATCAGCAAGACCCCCAAATGATTCATGTACGCCTTGTACTGTGACGCTTATAATGTTAAACTTTGTAATGATTGATAGTTCTTCGAATAATTTAAATTGAAGGTCAGTTGTTGTGTTTATAAATTTTTTAATGATAACTCACGTGTAATCTACACATCTACCCTAATGATGGACACAGTATGCTGTCCAAAAATTTGGCTAAATTAGGAGGTAGTGCAACACGGTATAATTTGGAAGGCGGGCATGAGTACCGCCACCCCGGGAACCATTTATTGGATAACAAACACCCCTGCCACAAGTGACTATTCGCTGCGTTTGGTGACTTAGCATTTATTTATTTACTTATTTTTTAAAGCGCCCTTGAGGTGATTTTCTCACGAAAATGGCGCTATAAAAATCATCCAATAATAATAACTATTTGCAGAGGTACCCGGGTTTGTATAGGTCTTAACGGCCGCTGTGGTCGAGGGGTAAGGCCCTTGACTCACAATCGTGTGCAAATAAATTTTATTTGATTAATTTGTGTTATTTCACAATTGGCTCGTCGAAAGAAAAAGTTTGTATTAGACTAACACAAAAATTTTTTAACTGTATAATTAGTTTCATTTTTTTTTTAAAACCTTCAAAGTAAAAGCACCCATTGACAAACTACTTAAAAGTAGTTTATTGGGACTTTTCTTTTTTCTGTAATATTTATTTTATTTTATTTTCCTGTAACTGTACAACATTTTCTTTACAATTTAAAAATAATATACATATAGTATTTGCGGCACGTTCCAGAGTGAAGATACTGTCAGTATCGTCCTGGTGTAAAACTACCATTCAGAATTAAAACGTTGCTTGAAATGGCTTTAGCCGTGTTCGGTGGTCATATCTGAATAGCCAGATACTTCTCCACCTTCCTGTCCCCCATCTCCTTCCCCTCTCCACTACCTTCAGCCTCACAACACACCCATTTTGGGAATTTCATAGTCTGGCTGGCTCCAGACGGGAGCAGTTGGTACCCTTGTGAGGTATTTACATCAAAAAATCTAATCTAAGTCGGCCAATGTGTTTGCCCACCTACTGCGTGGCGGGCCGGATCGGGAGTGATTGATTGAGGGAGTCCTAACCTGGACCTCTCCAGCCGGACTTCATCGCCTTGCACCGCAGTGGGAGGGATGGATTCATACGTTCGTATAGACATATTAATCCCCAGATTCGTACCTACCCCTCGCTCGTACCGTTTTATTCCCCGAACTCCTCCTTCCTTTCCCTAAAAACTCTACACACAGCATCCCCAAAGATGGCATTGGCCCTGAGGGAATTTTTTTTTCAAAAGTAAATTTTAGTTTAGAGGAGAATTTATTTTTAGTTTGGATCTATCCCTTTCGCTCAGTATTCGGGAGAGCGTCAGTGACAGCAATAATCAGTTTTGGTAAAATACTTATGATTCAAATTTCTCGGCGACCGGGTTTCGTCTTAATGGAGGCATTCCACGAAATGTTGTTCATAAATTCAACAAGATTTATACATTTTATGACAGTCATGACTGTTCACGTGAAAAAAAGGGCAAATTAATCTGCTCTCGACCGTGGTGATCCACGCTCATAGTTGGTGACAAATTCTTTTTTTTGTCGTCTAAATCTGGGCGTTGGGCGTCTGACTTGATCGACTCTTAGTCGAAAAGTGACATAATGCAGTCATTATCTCTTTCAGCCAGTCGCCACTTAAGTGTACAGAGTTTAAAAAAATAACTTGATAAGGATTTATGAGTTCACAGCAATCGATGAGTTGTTTCGTCTGTTTTGGTGTGTGCTTCCCACAGACTAATTTTACTAAGAATCCTTTCACATCGTAAAATAATAATATCGATTACCCGCATGAATCCTGACTTGTGTATCGATAAAATCTTCATATCGATGGATCGTTTGATTAAGATTTCTGTGAAAGCATTGATGTAATTGATCCCTCGAATGATCTTGTTCACTTAGTCAGACTGCGTTATTTATTTTATTTGCGAGCGTGTTGTATCAAGTTTGCCTTTGTGTTAATTTATCAATACCCTTGAGGCAATTCGCTGTGGATTATTTATTGTGCGGATTTATTTAGGTACATTAATGGTTTGTGCACTGGACATAAATTATTATTCTTTGTAATTTGAAATTACATAATGAAAAGTTAAATTTTTTTTCTCGTTATGGGTATTTCGTAAGCGTTCAAAAATAAGTAGAAGGTGGTTTGATAGGGAGATATTTAAATATTAATGTTAGAGGGAGCGCGTAAATATTTTAAAAAAATGGATAATATTTGAGAGCAAATTGTGAAAATATTTAATAAAACACGACTCGTTTAAAATAGATAAAAATATCACGACAGATACATTTAATGACCTACGTTACATTAAATGATACACTGTGATTATTTTCATACTTATCCATAACCGAACAAAATGTTAAATAACCGAACAAAATGTGTTTTTAATCATTTTCGTAGCATACTTTGCGATTTTTTCCTATCGAGTGAATTTCATATAATTTCCGGTCAGAACTGGAAGCCCCGAGGAAAATAACACCCGTCATGGCCTATGTAATCTTTGGAGATGCTGTGTGGAGAGACTTTTGAGGAAAAGAAGGAGATGAAGTTCTGAGAAAGAAAAAGATTTGAGGGGTGGGTAAAAATCTGGGGGTCAGTGGGGAGCGGTATAATGAGACGATTCCGGGGTTATCTATAATTTCTAAAATTTGTTAAATTATTTCAATCTAGATGTGGGCTACCAGGAGAAGGTGCCTATCCTATGCTTTGCACAAATACAAAGAAGGATTAGTTTAGAAAGAACAGACATATAAGCTAATTTACTGAAAAAACAATCTTAATTCAATATATATCTTAAAGGTATCTAGCTAAATTCTTATTTATCTGAAATAAGAGCATTCTTTGTACCAGTGTTTTTTTGTGTTAAAAAAATAATGCAACATCTGAATTTGGGTCGCGTTTGTTTAGTATCGTATTCGCTTCTTCAAGTGGAGCAAGTTAATTATGTTGCCATTCTGAATGGTCCCAAAGAACCAAAACAACTTATTATTTGACGAGTTTAAGTGTTGGTTGTTCTTATGTTGTTCCTATACAATTTACCAAGATCTTGTTTGCTTCCAACAGTTCAAATTCTCCTGGATTGTGCTCGCCTACACGCTATACGGAATGAGAGCGCAAGCATTATTCAACGAATTTGAATTTGTGTTTCGAGAACAGGTTCTCTGATATGGTTAACTGGATCCATTTGGTGATATAATGGCTGGTGTATTATGCATAATACCGCTTTTAGTTCGTTTCCAATCCGTTCCGTCAGTACTGATCCTGATTGAATATCCTACGCAGCCCTTCTAGTCGTAATAATCACGAGATTAGATCTACGCAGGCCCGGATTCACCGGAGGGCTATAAGGGCTGCTTCGAACCATCCCCAACAATCAATTTATGTTTAGACAATACGTTTACTAGTACGCACGTTTTAAAATATCTTGTCTTTGCAACGGGCGATTTTCCCAAACTAGTCCATGTTCACATGATAGAATAATGTGAACCCCAAAAACAAATTGAAAAATTAACCATATAACCCATAATATACCTCATGTTGCTAGTTCGTGGTTTGGATATGTTGCGGTAAGCGCTGAAGAACTACTTAAAAATATTTTTTTAATAAATTGTATAACTCTTTAGCAAACATGAAAAATAGCGAAGATCCGGTGGAACTATTAAATCACTTAATATAATATTAAAATGAAGTGTAAAGCTTCAAAAGATAATCCCAATTTTAATATTAAATCACGTTTCAAAAACTAGCCCACACACTTTAACGGCCGTTGTTCCCAACTTTTCGATCGATCAATCTGAGTCTCCGATCATCTATGTGATTTCTTTAGTAACGCTCGAATGGCCTGTTGGTCGGAGAGTTGCGTCAAGAAGAGCGTATTTGTGCATTTGAGGAGCCAAAATTTTCGCTCAACAATTGATCAGTATGATTGGGAACAACGGCCGTAAGGAAAATAAAATGAAGTCTTCAATCATACGATTATACGCAAAAGCATCTCACCAAAGACGAAATCGCTCCAGACCAACTAAACTCGCTTGATATAATAGTCTAAAAATCTCGGGTTTTAAAAATCTATAGATTTTGATGAATTAACTGACGATTTTGCTAATAAAATATCAAGTAAACCATTACTAATGGCCAGTGGCGGCTCGAGCACTTCTTTAGTGGTGGGGATCGACTTTTTTACGTACCGGAATCTCATCACCCGTAGAATATTATTATTATTATTATATACCTATTATTAAATTTCTCAAAAAAAATTTTTGATGGTCTAATCATGCTAGTCGGATGTATTTAACACAAAATAATATAAAATGTCTATAGAAATATGTCAATTTACAATGAAATATAATAAAAATAAAGCTTTACCTTGCGAGATTATTATCAAACTAATTTGAACGCGAGCGATTCCCGCCCGTAACTTCGCAAACAAATGGTTCTATGGGGATCCAAAGGATTGTCCCCGCAGATGCTTGAACTCACATACTACTGCGCATGCGCAGTTGCATACGATCGCGAAACAACGCAAGGAAAGTATGGGGATAGTTCGGATTGTCCCCCAAGTGCGCAGTAATTCTGCGCACTGAGAAATAGACCTGCTTTTTTTTGCGCCATACATTGTTCGCTGTACGCGCGTAGGGTCTTATTAAAATCATCCGCAATAATTGTTTGTATTTTATTTCTGCTAATGTTAATTACTTTTATGTTTAAAGAATTCATTCATTTTGGCGGCATCGACTGTTATTTCCTTTAGTAGGTTTTGAGTGTAACTGGTGGGGACTGTCCCCATTATCCCCCTGTAAAGAACCGCCACTGCTAATGGCCGTTGTTCCCAACTTTTTGATTGATCAATCTGAGTCTTCGATCATCTAAAATCTAAATCTAAGTGATTTTAGTTGATTCGCCTGTTGGTCAGAGAGTTGCGATGGAACTAACGCACTTGTGCATTTGAGGAGTCTTAAGCCAAAATTTCCACTAAACAGTTGATCAGTAGGATTGGGAACAACGGCCGTAAAACATACTTTAATTAATGATTTGACACGTGATTTTAGGGCCCGTTATAGGGTAAAAAATACTGCCCTGGATCTGTGGTTGTGTAACCATTGGATTGAACATTATTTGGGAGGGTCCGCTCAGGTACCCGGGGAAACTCATTCAGAATAAACACAATAACTTAGATCCATTTACTAATGCCTTTGTTCACTCGGAAGTAAATTGTTTTAAGGCCGGGGAAATGCACTCGAGTGAACTCCAATGATGTTTTGTTCCACCAATAAAGCTTTGTTTCATCGATTGTGGTTTGATTCAGAGTTGAACCCATCAAAATAAATATTTGTGGATAGCGTGGAATTTTATTTAGTCATTGCTGCATAGGTATTTCTATTTTCAAAACTTTGTATTTGCCGTTGAATTCCATTGGGATATGATTGAAAAGCTTTCATTTTATAATAATAATAGTAATTGGATAATTTGTAGAGCGCCGTTTTTCTGAAAAATCACCTCATGGGCGCGTATAATATTTTTTTTTCACTTTATCGGTTTTTCATTTCTGAACATCCGCGAAGGTTTCTTTATATAGTGATGAACTCTGGAATTATGAAATTGATATAAAAATTATATAAGGTAGCGCGCGGGTTGTTAAATTTAGTTTAGTGGTAGGGAGGGAATGAAGGAGAGGAACGGAATCCGGGAGGGGGGAGGATGCGGGAGGGGGTATGGAGGCCGGGAAAGGTGGAAAGGGAACGCTAAAGGGAAGGAGCTGCGGGGTGGGAACGGGACTCACGGGAAAGGACATGTAGGGAGAAACAATTTCTTTATTTGTGTGGCATCACAACGCATTCCGGGTACTCGCTAGAATTATATATAATTAATATTTTAATTACTTTATGTCCGGGTTAAATCTTCCCCACAGGAAAAACTAAACCCTTCCACATACTTTTCCACAAATGATCACCTAGTCAATCAACGCTATGTAAGTGCACTATATAAGTATGATAAATACAAAACAATACAAGAACAACATGTCAACCTACCAGAGACCAAATGGGAAAATAATTCACCGACTCCTGATGTTTTCATATCAGAGGGTTCGGCTCGGTAGAATTCCTTACTGGACCGATAAATCCTACTGATCCCTCAATATAAATATTTAAAAAATCTTTCGTAATCCTTCATGTATTTAAAATTATTGATTTTTGCATTTTTATGTATAAATTCTTTCACAAATCTAATAAGCCTAAACTTTGAATGAGAGAGCTAGGTATAATGCCAGTAGCCGAAATAACAAATGGTAAATATTCATATTCTGAGAATGCCAAATTCTTTTAATCTCATTTCCTAAATCTGTATATTTTCTTATTTCTTCAGAAACAGTTTTTTTTTAATATTACAGGAATTTGGAATAGCTACATCAATGATATAAGTTATTTAATAATAATATTTTTTTCGACTAATAAATGTTGTTAATTCTAAAATTTTAAACATGAGATTGACAAATATGACGGTTTGATAAGGTGGCAGTGACCTAATTGGTAAGGCGCTCATCCCCGTAAGACGAGAGGTGCTGGATTCGAGACGCAGTTGCAACCTTTTTATTTTTCTGTGTCTTGTTCTCTTTCATAATTTCGTTTAGATTATTACTAATAATATTATTATTGGTAAATATTTTGTTCTAAGCGCTACTTCTTTGAACAGCTTACAATAAATTATTTCTTTTGTTCTTGACATTGTGATAGTACCTACTTTTTTTTTTACATGAGCTCCACACAGGAGGCCCTGAGGATAATAATTTCCTTCAGGGCCTATGTCATCTTTGGGGATACTGTGTGGAGGGTTTTTTTAAGGAAAGGAAGGAGAGGAGAGTTCTGGGAAGAAAAAGGATTTAAGGGGTGGGTAGGAATCTGTGTCCTGGTCATCCGCCTTCAAGACCGAGACAAACCTTACCCCATGAACCCGGGCACCCCTGCTAAATCATCAAACGTCGCGAACCATTTGGGTTGACCTATGGCAGAGGTGTTGGTTATCCAAGAAAGGTTCCCGGGGCGGCGGTACCCCCTCTCGCCTCCCAAGTTGAAAATGATATCGTTATTTATTTTTTAACTCTGCGTGTATTAACTTGATAGTTAAGTAATTATCTAATTATTAATAAGAGAGTACCTACCTAAGTTATTTATCATCTACATGTATTCGTGTTACTTGTAGTTTCCAGACCTTGACGACAAAATAACGAGTTGTCGTCGTTATTAAATCTTAACTGCTTATTAGCGTTTTAAATATATACAATATAATATACACTGCTTTTTAATTATTTTACTGAGTCTCTTCAACTCCGTCGATAAAAAAAACGTAATATTAAATTAATAATGTATTAAGCCCAGATAAAGTTGGAATAACGGTATAATTTAAGAGGCAACAAAAAACTTGTTGAGAAGTTTAAATAATACTTTATTTTCTTAATTTACGCACTATAATTAAGCATAAATTATTTTTAAATACATATATAATATAATATTATGTTATAACGGAAATCTGTTAATTCTGATTTTGCGCCATGAAATGTAGGTACTTACCTATTTTTTTTGTCTAGGTCAATGCGACTATTCTCAGATCGCAACATCATTTTCATCGTGAGCTATGATGCTTTGAAATGTTCACGAGAAAACAGGTAATTTTTTATTTCCGTTGTTTACGGTAAAACATCTTTAAAAAATCTTAGGTGAAACCGGGTGGTAAAACAAAAATCAGTACGATATCTGTCTTATCCCTTTGCAATTTTGGGAGATATTTTCACAAACACAAAAGTATTTTTGGGAGATATGTCTCCCAGCCTGTCATGGTCTCGTAAAATATCTCATCGTGGTCTCATATACTATCTCTATTATTTGTACTACGGTGAGAAATATGATTTAAACTATGTTAGAACGACAGAATATCGCGCCTTCAGTTTCCATTCAGAAGTTACCTCAAATATCACACTGAATGTCAAGTTATAATTTTTAGTTTTTTTTTATTTCAATATAAAACATGATTTTCATATATACATATATATTTTACAAAATATTATGATTAATATTAGTTATTTATTAATTCTTATTTTTTTCCCCTTAACACACGAGTTTTTAACTCTCGTAAAGGTAAACATGTCAAGTATATAATTTTAAATATTCATACTATATTATCATGTTAATTTAAGAACCTTTATGATTGTAATAAATAAATTAAAAAAAAAACAACAACACAAAAAATGTTCCCGAAAATTTTTAAACAATGGGGTATTTTCACAAACTATGGATGTGAAGATTTAAAGTTTATTTTTTTGTTTCTAGTCATTTGCACTAAAAATGTTTGAAATATATTTGTTTAAAAAACCGCACATTCTGAAACGGTTCAAACTGGCTACAACTTCATTGTGACATAGAAAACGCCAATGTTTGGTAAGACAGCTGTCCACCTACGTTGCCCGGTCTGACGTCATCGCCGCCGAATTCACGGATTAAAACGAACATTTAGTTTTGGCGACAAATCGAAAATGGTATCTACATTTTAAATCGTTATAAAAACTTTTTTGTCTACGTGTATAAAAATATAATAAAAATACTTTCACTATCGTAATTTTTTTGAGAATAAAAAACGGTGAAAAGCCCTGATCTATGGTACATCATTTAACATTTGAAAAGTATTTGTCAAGGTTTCCAAATTTGTAATATTTTTAAACGATAAAAAACGAAGTTACTGTACATAAGTCTTATAATTCCTTTGTATAAAGTTGTAGTTAATTTTACACGATAAAACCATCGGTAAGCGACTTTAAAATGTTAATCATCGTTTGCGTTTAAACTTTTATTATTTTTAATTACAAATATCGATTTGTAATCCTAAAATCAAAGTCTATCATCAGCTTTCAAGAACAATATTTTATTGTGAAATGTATTAAAAACAGCGAATTTATCTGGAATTAAATGGTTCTTCTTAGAGAAGTAAATTGCAGAATGTCAGAGACTTTACTTTAAAAGCCTGAAGGATAACTTTAAGTGTTTAACATACGTAATAATTTGTGCTATATTTAGTTAATTCACTCTGCATTTCCACCGAATTTGACAACCTATGAAGACTGCAGACCCTACCTATCTTAAAAGAAAATAATATGATATCAGTATTTTCAAAACTTTATTTACTTTCGTGCTTAGATGCAGTGAAGAGAGTTTTACGTTCAGATCACTATTTGTGAATGAATTTGTTTACTTGCCCGATGAATGGATTTGAACAACATTATAACGAGTATTTTTCAAATGATTTTCTTACGGAGATGCTGTAGCTCTCATTAAATATTACGGAGACGTTGTTTGCATTAATTAAGATCTGGTTGTTTGACTTTGACACGGAAATAGTGCTGAAGACGATTGACGGACTCGGGGTGAAACTCCAGGTACATGGAACCAGCTTTCTTAGTGGGACTGCCCCCATAAACCGCTTTCATAATTATCTGATCGTCTTATCACAACTCTCGCGGTTTAATTATTCCAATTCGTATAAGTCGAGATACTAGACACATTGAATGGAAACTGGGCGACTCCAGAAATACACTAATACTGAAGAATGTAGTAGCGAGATTTAAGTAGCAGGAGTTACTTTTCTAATGTGGTCGACTATCTGAATGCAAATCTCTCCCCATTGCACGTAAGCAAATTGATCCCTTATGCGGAAATACAGCGTTATGTGAAAAAACGAGTTCTGAGATATTGGCTTTTCATTTGACTATGGTGAGCATGCTTTGAAAGTCAAATAAATTTATATGTAATAAGTAATAAGACATTTCTATTAATCGATAACCATTTATTTAATTGTAAGTTTGAGTACAATATACGTAAAAGAAAATTAACGATATTTTTAATAAATCGATATTTTTCGTTTTACTAACAATTCTTTCCATGGAAACTCCATTAAAAATTCCACACATGTTACAAAATATTGACAAAAAACAAAATGTAGAAATAAAACTTTATAGCCATAATATTTACAAACATGTCAAACGCCGATCGCCACAAACCTTTTTCTGTGAACGTGGATTTATGTCGCGTAGATAATTGGAATGGATCTGCTCATAATAAAACAGCTTATCGAAATAACGCTGTTTTTCCGCATAATGGCTACAATTGTAAGAGAAAGTATTCGAAATATGTATAGTTTTGGTGGTTTGTTATACTTTTTCATTATGACAAGAAGAAAAACTTTGTGGATAGGTAGACAAGGTTTGGTAAATAATTCAAGAGTTTTAATTTTTCCTTTCTTATCATATTAGTAATATGTGGGTGTACATTACTTCTTTTCTTTTTTTTATTTCCTTCGAAATAACTTTTCATGATATTTTTATCTTCCCCTTGCGACTTACAAGGTCATAAATGGTACAATTATAACGTCTTAGGCTGTATTTATTATTGCCTGTAATTTGTTATAAATATATGTACAGATTATATAAATAAATAAATAACGTAAAGTTACGATTATTTTGCTTGTGTTTGGGATCCCCTAATTTAGACAGCATAAAATAGTTAGTTAAATCGATTAAGCCCTGTGTTTAAGTTGTTCAATTCCTGGTTCATAATCCATTCCCCCTAATAGCTTCTCCAAATCCTTCCCAGTTTTTTTTATCGATCAAACTTTAGAAAATAGAAGGCGCGTGCAGGTTGATTTGACAGCAGCATTTTCAACGCCACTTGCAGACATTTTATCGACTATCTTTTGACTCAATTCTTGAAAATGACTGGAAAACTCTCCACGACTCTTTCCCTATTCTTTGTAAATTGCTTGCTAGTGTTTTGGCTCATAGTACATTCCCCTAATTACTTCTTCAAATCACCCAGCTTTATGGCCATCGTAAAGCTGTTGGCAAATAGTTGGCGTGTGTGCTGTGCATGTGCTGGTTGATGTCCAGTAGTTTTTCTTCTTACCACGACTTCCGTAGGCTCGAGCGTGTGCCCGGTGCCGTGCAGCGTGCACCGGCGCGACTGGTCGTGTGGCGTGAGTGGCTCTCTCTATAAATATTGTTTACATATCGGCCAATGCACCCGTCCGCCGCGGAAAGCCGGCGGGTAGAGCGACCGGCTTGCACCCAATCTAACTGTTGGGTGTGGGGAATGCGGTTGTCATAATAATATATATGCCATTGAAGCTGGTGGAATGAAACTGCGGTGGTGCGGCGGCGGTGGTAGCTTTGGTGACGTGCAATCACTCCATAAAGGCTGAAGAACTATGCATGTCAAAAATCATTTCTATTGAATGTAAAAGTCGTGTTTTTACATTCTTTCTTTGACTATAGGTGGTAGGTTCTGCGTTTTGCCGAGGAGTGCTTCCTTTTAAAAGAACTCGAGTTCTAGGAGTGGGTTCCGGGTTCCGAGTTCTTGGGTACGTACTGGGTGTTTATACTGGTGCCGGGACCAGGATTGCCAATGTATATGTTTTAAAATACCCACAATAGAGGTTCAAATTACCTTCAAAATAAAGCAAAATTCTATTGAAATTAGCTTATTATCTGGTAATTTCGGATTTTATTCTTCGTTCAGGCTCTAGAAACAGAAATTGCTTTGAAAATTTGCTGCTAATGAATATGAAATAGCATATTCTCACAATTATTATGAATATTTTTTTCAACAATGTTGGATAATCAAGAAATTCCCGTTCATGTATCTTATTGCGTAATTTTGTCAAAAAATTCGTTAACTATTTCCATGACTGCCCGGGACCCCCAAGAGGCGCACCGGCAGACCAGCTTTTTTTAAGGCTTACTAAACGTTCATTCTCACTTCTCACTCACTACATGCGTATACCCGATGACGTAGGGTTGTTGTGGCGAGATCCCAGTCTACTACTATACCTTATCATGGCATTCATGGCGCCTACCGCAAATCCGCGAGGGGAGGTATTGCACGAATCAATAACGCATTCATCACGTGTTGTGAAATTACATGCATTTGTATGTACTTACACGTATTGTACAACCGAACACCTTGATGCATGACATTTCTCAATAATTCAAAGGCTTTAGTCTACCCTCTGTTTTGTATGACTAACTTTTAGTTTGTAACACACCAACGAAAGCCACAAATATGGACTTAGAATGAATGAAAAATATTTAATGACTCCTAAATATTTCCTGGTTGAAACTATCTGGAGAAAATATGTACGTATTCGTCCAAGAATCTGAAAAAACCAACACCATCTACAAAAATACCTAAATAGTAGATAAACTAATAAAAATTGCATGCCAATTTGAGTCTAACATTTCTTGAGCTCCTCTGTATCACTCAGATCATTCTAATAGTTTTTGAAATATTTTGTGTTAGGTGCTTTGTGTTGAGAGTAAATAGACCAAAGTTCACTGAGTTGAATTTTCGTTTCATGTTTTTTTGTACAATGTATTCTTATCATCATCGAATTTTCATATTCAGCTATTATCTTATTGTTATTATTATTAGCGATAAAAACTTAAGTAGGTATATTCGCAGTCATCTCTTTCATTCTAGAATTAGAATTTAAATACATTTGATGTCATTCAGAGAGGTTTTGATCTAATCTCCTACATTTTCCTGCTCAAATAAATATACCTATTTCGAGAATGCTGTCTTGGCATTTGAATTATTACGGCTATATAATTTATGCTACTAACTCTTAGAGTTTATTTGTTGAGATGGTGACTAATTATATTCTAAATGACACTATGTAGAAACAACATGTGCCTGGGTCTTGCTACTAAATGATGCTTGACATGTCAGACTTGGCTTGGGGGAAGATATCCAAGTGTTGTTTTGACTAAAGCAAGCCGAATCCTTTATTTATGCTTGGATTTAGAAATCTTGTCGAAATATTTTCATTGCTAGTAATGTATATGTAATTCTTGTAATGTTTTCACTGCTAGTAGCACCGTGTTCCTAATTGCTTTAATTTCTAATTAAATTAGCTAATTACTTCCTCAGATAATAATATTAAATTTATGCAAATCAAAATTGGTAATGATGATTTTAATAACGGTTTAACTGTTAATACGTGTATGTGTACTTGGCTACACTATTTATCTATCATTTTTCCAACATTTCTACATTTTTTGAAAATCACCCCTAGCATGCTATTTTAGTACACAAAAATTGCCGTATTGAACTTTGTAATGTAGTGAGTATTATTGTTTTTTGAGTCGTTTAAGAATCCCGATAATTTAAAATAAGGGCTAATTTATTAAAATATAAATTTTAGTACTAAAGTCAAATAATGATTTAAATAATTTTCTGAGTTATTTGATAACTGATATTTTGATATTGACTAAAACTTAGAAAATTGTAAAGCAGCAAAATATATAACGGTGAGCTTTGGTGGCACAGATATTTTAAGTGTGGAGTTTCTGGATCAGCATAACTGTTTTCAGATCGCAAAATCATTCCCACCATGAGCTAAGGAGCTTTCCATTTTAAATCTACCGAGAAATAAAGTAAATTGACTTGCCAAGCTGCATATCATCACAGGAATACAAAAAAAGTGAATCAAAACTTACTCATAAAAGATGGCGTCATAAAAATTATCCATTTATTATTATTTTGTCTGTGTTTGCATTCAAATGTGCATTGTGCATAATTGCAACAAGAGGATGTGCGATGTTTATCTTCGAGCAGTGGTAGTTCTTTCCCGACGTGTTTTGAATTAGTCATAATGAACCCTTGTCCTCGGCTAAAAATAAACTTTATCTCTGATCCTCGGAGCAAAGCCAGCCAGGGCACGATGTCGCCTGCAGCCGGACGATTTGTGACATTAGCTTGTCACCGACCCGCTAACTATAAAAAATCTGTAGCCTCCTCGCAGGAAATGAGAAACTCTCAGAGAATTTACTGAATCTGAAAGTGAGTGCTATGGGTCTATATTTGGACCAAAACTCACACGCGCGTGGCTCTATTACGAATTTAACTGGAATTGCGTACATTATTTACATTTTGTGTGATGCTAGTTTTACCACCCAGATTCTGACCTAGACTAGCTGAAAACAGATTGTTTTGATAAGTATCGTCGTGGTGTAAGATTACCACGTTCCTTGAAATGGCTTCAGCATTTTTTGCTGACCAGATCTGATAAAAAAACTTCTTCCCTTCCTTTTTTCCTTCATTTCAGTACATACCTTAAGAGCGTATAACCAGAGAACACCAGAAATATGTCATTTTTAAATCAGTGTTTAGACGTATTAACTATTTTCCACAAAAAAATTATAAATTGGTTTTGAAATATTGTTCTTTTATCTAGTAAACGTATGTTTTAAATTTTCAGAAAAAATTATAATTTTTAGTATAATAAAGTACATTTATTATACAACACCTATTTCAAATCATATAATCATGCAGTAAAATAAATCAATACATTATCCGATAAACGTTTGTGACAGAATTTTAATTTTAGTTTAAATAAAATCATAAGAAAATAAATAAGTACATGTGTTTCTTGACGAAAATTGGTCCGTTTGTGTATTTATTTGCGCACTTAGGTACAGACTAATATATCTCAATTTTTTTACATTCTTATTTTGCTGAGACATTATTGAAAAATGATAAATACTTATGATCAAAAAATAATTACAAAAAGTACATAATTTGAATAGTTTTATCAACACGCCTTTCAGCATTTTTGGATGTAGGGTAAATAATTTAATTTGTTTTAATTTATCATATATAAATTAAAGCAAATTTGGAATGAAATAAAATCGATATTGAGTTATAATTTTAAAAAGCTGGTACGGAGAGTAATTAATCTTTCTCATTGGAACCGCCCTGTACGATCGTAAGAACCTCTTTCGACGAAATATGGATTTTCGGCCGCCAGAGCCCACGGGCATTTGCGAATTTAGTGCAGTAATTAGGTACGTGAAAGAAAAATCACCTTTCGAGCATTGAGAGTCTTTTCTTCTTCAGACAAACAAACGAATTGATACAAATCAACAATAAATTTGCTAACGGCAATTGGACAGGCTACATTCCAAAATAGAGACCATACATAAGTCATCCGAGTGCCAAGGAAATGCTGAAAACGTTTTGCAGCAACCGATTTGAAAACATTACTTCTCGATCCTTGCATTTCAAATGCATTATCCCACGGTGTTCGTTAATTAATGAGTGTTAATTTTTATCGCATTCTGTTCATTTTCTTGTGCGCCCCGATGAATTGTAAAGAAACATTCCATACGCACCATTGGTCCTGCGACGAGAGAGATACTAGCTGCAGACTGCAGGACCTTTGCTGCTAATTGCCGTGGAATTTTAGGATCACAGACCTTGACCTTGGGCGTCCGCTCCCTCGTTGCGTTGGTCTTGTGTTTCATTGACTGACTGGGTATGGGTATTCGTTAGTCTGCTTGTAACTTGTGTCTTGACGACAGACATTAAGACATCGTCTGTCAGTGTTGACTGCGGATAGGTCACGGGCGGGTAGAGGACTGCGGCTTGCGTGAATAAGTATCCAATAAACGTCAACAATGACTTGACCCGTGATTCTCAACTCTAATTCGAGCCTATTAGTTGATTTGGATATCAAATGATTTTATTCAGTGTCGATTTTTTGTACTTATCCGCTGGTATATAAAGTACAGTAGTATATGGACAAGTAGTTTTATCCTTGATGCATTTGAATAAAAATATGTTTTATGCTTTTGTTATTCGGCGCTACATCCTCCCTCCACAACCCTTCGGGGACACTTAGTTATATTTAGTGTAAGAAGGTAAACCTATTTTTCCTAAATACCCTGATTATATATTGCTTATAAGTACGAGGGCTGTCCGTAAAATAAGGTCTCCAAGGTGCTGCGGTCGCGAGGAACAATTTTACTCGAGATCCGGGAAAACTGGCATGTAGCCTGGTTTCCCTACGTCAAATCCCCACAAAGCTGCACTCTTTGCAACACTAAGTTTCGGTGTGGCAGCCGTTCGCGATGAAGCTTCCGCTCGTCGCACCCGCTAGGTGTGAATTACGCTTTATAATTAGATTTTTTGTGCGAAGAACTAAACTCCGGTAGAAATTCATTCTCAGCTATTTGAAGTGTACGGAAAACAGTATGTGCGAAAACGTGCGCAAATGGTGCAGAGAATTTAAAAGCGTGCCGGACGGCCATCGGTTTCAGGTGAAAAAATTGCCAAAGTGGAAAAAATAATGATTGCAATTCGACGGGTGACGGTTAGGAAGCTCTGTGATATGATCCCTGGTGTCAATAAGACCACTATTGACAAGATTTTGACAAAAAATTTGGGAGACCACAAAGTCTGCCCAAGGTGGGTCCCAAAATGCTCACCGAAGATCACAAAGAACAACGGGTTGTAGCAGCCCGCAGATTCCTTGAGTGCTACGACATCGATGGCGAAGAATTCTTGAACTCAATTGTGACTGGGGACGAGACCCGAATACACTACACAACCCCAGAGACAAAGAAACAATCGCAGTGGCATCATTCAGATTTGCCGAAGCAAAGTTTAAAAAGAATTACAGAG
Organism: Limnephilus lunatus; assembly: GCA_917563855.2. Classification (NCBI taxonomy): domain Eukaryota; kingdom Metazoa; phylum Arthropoda; class Insecta; order Trichoptera; family Limnephilidae; genus Limnephilus; species Limnephilus lunatus. Next base: position 67,854,194 of record OU830596.1, read on the forward strand.
CGTAACTCACACCCTGGCATGGTTGCACGCCGAGACTAAGCATCACAGAGGGTGCAACGTGATGGAGATTTGACAAGGGGAAACCAGGCTACATGCCAGTGTTGCAGGATTTCGCGTAAAATCATTCTTCGTGACTGCAGCGCCTTGGAGACCTTATTTTACGGACAGCCCTAGTCCCTAGTATATCGAGGGGGCAACTGTCGGCGGATCGACTGTTATGAAATCCTACTAAGAATTTTGGGAGCTCTTTTCAAAGAACTTTTATGATATATGGTGGCTTAAGTTTATTAGTACTATTTGTTAAAGAATTTGCATTTGCAATATGTGTACAGGCAATTAAAATTAGTGCATGTGAAATTAAAATTTAAAAGATTAAAAAAATTTAAAAGTGTTTTTTTCACAGAAAAAATCTTAAAGATGAAGAAAACATTCTGTTCTTATTAATGAAAAAATATTTCGAAAACAGTGATGAAATATGTGTGTTGATACCAATGACAAGATTCAATTAGGTCTCTTCTTATTTTCAAAATATAAGGGAATTTGAAATTAATATACAATAATTTATGTAATAATTAAGGAAGATCCGGGTAATCCGATTCAGTGAAACTTTTGACTGCACAATAGGTTTATTATAAGAGGAAACATAAAGGCTGTAAAACAGAAGCTCACGTTTTCAGCATTGAAAATTCTAGCAATGTCTCGTTTAAAAGTGAAATGAGCTTTTAGTGACACAGTCTTCAAAATATTTAGTCTGATGTATACATAAATACTGTAATTGATTTACAAAGCACGTCTCGCGTCGTCCAGAAAGTAAATGGAGTTAATAATAAATAGTTCAATGGAGTGTTTATTATGAGCGTTGGGACGGACCTTGGGCCAAATAATATAAAACAAAGTTTTTCTACATAAGTTTGTGGTTGTTTTAATAACAAATTCTGGTTTCTAATACCCGGCTATGATTCTCATCAAATCGTACCTTCTCTGAAGGTTTTTTTTACAATAACGTCGCTTTACAAATCATCCAAATATTATTATTATTATTAACCAAAGGAAATCAATTTGTGTACACCCGTCACGCTTGGTTTTGGAGAGGTTTGGCCTCTTTCTCCATTTATTTTCGTCTTTATCCATTATTCTTCCCTGAGTTGTCAGTTTTGAGATCTGGTAGGTAATTGTCCCCCCTCGTGATGTAGCAAAGATATTGGAGTCTTCTTAATTTTATATCCAGTGGGTACCTACAATTTTAGTACTTTTTATCAGTCCCAAGGTATGTCGAGGGTCTGCTTATACAGGTAACCGAACAAATTAGAACAGTAACTTGGGTTAACTAGGCTAGGATTTTAAGCGTTTTTTTAAATATTTTGTCGCTGTTCTGATTTGTCATGGAACCGCCTGAATTTGTCCACATTTCAAAGAATTCTATTTTTACTATCAGTGATTCGTTAATTCAATTTAATTGCTCCAAGAAGGATTAAATTCGAATTATTCGGGTCAAAATTTGAAGATACTAAACATCTACATATAACAATATTAGAGGTTTTTTAAATCCCCATGTCCTTCAAGGCTTTGTTTAGTTTTACCTTTTTTTTTGTGTAAATATGCAAGCCAAAAGTGAAAATTTAATTAAAATAGTTTCTACTTAATTATGAAACAAGGTTCTTGGTGCAATTTGTTCATCTGGCCTTAGTCTGGCATCGAACCCACCACCCATTCGTTAAAATCCCGTTTCTTTTAGCAGTACCTATTTTCGTGTGCACTGAAGGACTTCGCCCACATCTGCCCACTCCAGCCTGCCAACTTATTTAGACTTTCTCTCTTACCGAAACCTCAGTAGCTCCATAAAGGTAAATCCTAGAAGGGGAACGGTACGCAACCGTTTATGAATTTATCTCTTAGAACAATTGGCAACATTGGATTCAAATTAAAGTGTTGCAACAATGTGTATATTGGCTACATTCTGCATTATGAAACCCACTGTTGCTGTTGACCTCGCGGGTCATATGACGCATCATAGTCGGTTGTTCCTTCATTTCACTTGCAAATAAGATATGCACAGCTTCCTGTATCTTTATCTGGGTGTATCCTTTCTCTGGGCCAACGCAAAGCTCGCCAGCTGTTGCCAGGCCAAGTTGTTTACAATATTTTGAAATGTTACATTGTCACGAAAATATAATGAATGATGCTACTTTTAATAATAAGAGGATGGTATTTTAATGTTATTTGTATAACTAATCGGGAAATCGGGAATAATAAATTTATCGATGACAAGAATTACGTCCATACCATTAGATGCTAAATGCTATCCGAGTAGAGTATTAATATATGTGAATGAAATCTTGAATCACAATGTGCTTGCTGACTCCGTAGGCTGCAATAACATTCTTGAAATAGAGTTAGGTATATTATCACTGACATCAGAATGTTTTCTTATGTCTATGAATTATAGACAGAAAAGTCTGTCCACAAATTTCATGTGCACCACTCAAGAGTTTTTGTACTCGATCATTTTCAAAATAGGTTTAGGGATTGTCAGTTTAGCGAATTTTAATATTTTTATTTCATCTAGATCCTAGACCTCATTCTAGATCTAGATAATCAGTGATTGTTTTATTATATGTGTTTACTTCCAAGCGGTAAAATTGTACTTTCTTATTATGTGATGTGTGTCAGAACTGTTTTATGAATTTTTCATGATTTCACCAGAATAATAAAAATATGCAGTAGACTTGAACAAAGAGCAGACATACATAGATTGTTATCTAATTGAATTAAATATTCAATAATATTAATTTCTTATGTCGCATTTAAAAAAAAAAAGATGAATAAAGAACAATTCTGATGGTATGCGAGATGGTCAAATTGCAGTTGATTTAGTTGCTGCTATTAATAAGCATTTAGATAGCCTACAACTGATAAGTACTTACAGATGCTCTATGAAAGGATTCAGATTTGTGAGACGCCACACCACCCCTTTATTCCTTCACATGCATACATAATCTTCTGTTATACCCATATACCGACTTTTGGCGTGTCTAAACTTATGTATTTGAAGAAAAGGTCACAGAAGCTTTATTGGAAGGTGTTTTTATAGTGTTATTGATTTGAAGCCAATTTTACAGTTTTGCGTTCAGTTAAAAATAAAATAAAGTAATTCCCAGGAGCATCGTCTTGGCATGTCGTCACCTTTGTTTGACAGAGTTCTAACTTCACTTTACCTTGTTCTGATATATGAGGTGTCAAAGTTTGCAAAGACGATTTCTCCCAATCTATTTACCGATTTCTGATTTCCAGGTAGAATTTGTGTAAAATATTTTAGTTTAACATATTTTAAAGGAAAATATTTAAATAGGACGCATAATTACTATTTTATAACATACCTAAACGTGCAGATAGAACCATAAGCATTTCCTTGCAATTGCAAATGGTTCAAAGTGATGTTAGAACCTTGTAAAATAAATTGAAGCTTTACAAACTTCACGTTAGAATTTCGTCATATTATAAGTATTTATAAGTATTTACGGAAATTCAATACAAATGGCTCTGAAAATTATTTTGAACTAGCTGGGTCCCCGGCGATTCCCGGGCTTTACATAGAGTTTTCGAAATCAAATGTAGACAGTGACCTTCCTCTTGTTTTGAAGGTCACATGTGCAAAATTTCATTAACCACAGCATAAAACTGTAGATTTGCATACAAATCAAATCCACACCGCACGCTTGCCAGCCCGCTCGACCTCCACATACAGACAATATTTCAACCAATCTACATAAAACCTCGACAAATTAATCACCTAAACCATTTTCATGAATTTCTATATATACCTATTGGTGAAAATCACATGAACCGCGTTCGTAGTTTTTAAGTTTATCGTAAACAGACAGACGCGGCGGAGGACTTTAATTTATGATATGTAGAGATTTAGAAATGAGCAAAAGAAATGGTTTTACATTCAATGGTCATTTTTGAAAAAATGTCAGTTGGAACTTTGTGCCTGAGGTGCCGTTGTTGTTGTTAATCAATATTATTATAATTATACATCTCTATAATTATGCATACGCTAAATTGCTTTAACTTTATTGTTACTTCATCGCAATTCGCGACCTGTTCCGAGCCATTTCCTGTTTGAGTGCGACGTTCGGTTTTTTTTCTGCTTTTCGCGACCTCAGATCTTTCCACCGCTGTTGACCGGTTGACCGGTTGTGGGATCTGTCTGTAGTTTGTATGGCTGCTGGGCTAGAAAATGTCGCAGAACCGGACGTGAAGATAAGATAACCTGCCGGCCGTTGGCCTATCGACTCTTTGATGCGAATCTGTTTACAAACAATACATAATGAACGGTTAAAAAGTACCATTTACAAGAAATCTCTTTTGCGGTTAGCTACCTCAGGATGTGTAGCATGTTCGATCGATAGAACCCTACATCAATACGATATTGTCCAAATCCGTCGTCTATGGTCAGTTATCCATATTTACGATCACGGTCAAAAATTGGTAAGAAATATTCCGACCGATGATTGATAAATTTTAGCCCGGACCCCATACTATCGGTATACTTCGGTTAACTGTCAATACACGCATTTATTTGGAGCATGTCGTTCGTTATACAACGACATGCTCCAAATGCTTGTTAATAAACGGAATCCAACTAACGAAGCTTTTAGAATTGAGAGAAGTCGTGTAAGGTGTAAGCTATCCATAGACTTAATCGTTACATGGTAAAAATGATGTTGCTCCCGCTGTCTGTGCGCTTGGATCTTTTAAACTACGCAACGGATTTTGATGCAGTTCCCACGATAGATGTAGTGATTCACGGGGAATGTTTTTAGGTATACATATAATTGGTCAAGGTTTTGTGTAAATTGGTTGAAATATATAAAAAAAAGAGGGAGCGGGCTGGCAAGCGGGCAGCAGGCTGACAAACGGGCGGTGTGGATTTGATTTAACATATGGCGTCGGTTGTGTTTCGTTAGCCACAGCAACGTGTGAGCGGGTCTGCTAGTAATTAATAACTCAAAGACGCGACTAGGGAATGCAATCTCGTTCTCGCGAGATCTCGTTCTAGCGAGATCTCGGCCTTTTTTAGCGAGATTGATCTCGGACGAAAAAAGGGCGAGATCTCGCGAGATTGCACTCGAGCATAAAAACGTCTTATTCGAAGCACGGACTGACACGGGCGGAGCTGCAAACTGTAATTTCTCATAGTCTGACTAATTGGTATATTTTCTCAATTAATCTGTAATATCTAATGGATCTACTGAGTAGATATAGTTTTATTTAATTGATAATGATATCTCAGTTTAATAGCCAACTCAACTTAGATAAAAAGTTTCATTTTTTTTACTTCTCGTTGTTTTGTTTGTTATAAACAGAGCCCTTCAAATGCCATATTGCCATGGCGCCATACAAAAATGTCATATTTTGCCGATTTTTCGGTAAAATGCCATATCCTGCCGATTTTTTGGGAAATGCCATGTTTTGCCTTTTTTTCACCAAACTCCTTTTTTAACAAAAAAAAATCGAATTGAAAACATGTTAAAACTCTAAGTTTAGTTTTGCTCATTTTAAAATGAGGTGCAAGTCAGAGTCAATGACATGAGGTTTCTGGAGCCCTGAGGCCAGTGTAGAGGGATTGGTGTGAAGGGGGCTGCAGTAGGGCCTTTTGTTAGCAAGACTTTCTAATGGCAATGGGTAAAGCCTGCTACTGCTACTCCTGGTGACAGACAGCGTATCTTATATGCTGAGTGCAGGGAAGACGCTGAAAGACATCTATCCCAAGCACATCCACGAAACGTGTCTGGCACATGGTCTCCATCGAGTGGCTGAAGCTGTGCGAGAAGAACATCCTCAAGTCAACAAACTAATCTCAGTGGGGAAAAAAATATTCCTGAAGGCACCAAGGAGGGTCGCAGTCTTCAGGGAGCACTTGCCAGGCATTCCTCTGCCTCCAGAGCCTGTGATCACTCGGTGGGGCACTTGGCTGTCAGCTGCTTCATATTATGTCAAGCATTTTGAAGGCTTTAAGGAAGTAGTCAAAGAGCTGGATGACGATTCTGCTTCGGTAAAAACCGCCAAAGCACTGATGGAAAATCCTATCCTCTTCCCTCAGCTTCTTTTTGTTGAGTCCAATTTCAAGGATATTCCAGGCACAATTGAATCTTTTCAGTCTGAAAGCGTGCAGCTGAGTGCAAGTGTCAATAAAATGAAAAGTATTTCGGACACCGTTTATCCAGGAGCCACCGGGAAGAAGATCCAGGAGAAAATCAAGGCCGTCCTCTATAGGAATTGTGGGTGGGAGGAAGTCAACAATATTGTTTCCCTTCTGTCTGGTGAGGAAGCCACTCTGAAGGAAGGCTGGGAACCTGCTGATGTCCTCGCTATGAAATACGCCCCAGCAACATCAGCCGATGTGGAGAGGACTTTTTCAAAAATGAAATACCTTCTGAGTGATCGACGGCTGGGATTTTCCATGGAAAACGTTGCAGCACACCTAATGTTGTTATTTAACAAATAAAATGTAAAATTTTAAATTAAAACAATCATTTGTATAAAGCTTTGTAAATAATATCTTATAAATAAAAAATAATAATTTAAGTAAAAGTAACTTGTATGTTGTATTATTATCCTCTCAGAATAGCTGGGGTGGTCGGGGAGGGTTGAAAAATAAGTGCCATATCGAGCCGAATAAGTGCTATATTTGGGCTAAAATAAGTGCCATATTGCCATATTTTTAGTGCCTTATTTCGCAAAAATAAATGCCATATTGTGAAGGGCTCTGGTTATAAAAGAACTGTTTTATTATAAAAGATTTTTGTTTGATATTAGAAGAGAAGACTGGTTGTTTCATTTATATGTTATTTGATAGATACGTAAGTCAAAGTTTACTACTTAGAAGTTTATTAAAAAATTATAGACAAATACGTCAAACAAGTTTGATGCATAAAATAATTTTTAGTATTTTTTTCCTAATTAATTCAAATATTGTGATTATTTGCAAACAAACACACACAAAACTGCCAGTCTCGCGAGATCTCGAAATTGGCGAGATCTCGCAGTATTGTTATTCATAAACTCGTGGGATCTCGCTTGAGCCCCAATCTCGCGAGATTTGCATTCCCTAGACGCGACCAATTTATTCCGTTCGATCTTTGAGAAAATAATGTGGTTGAAATATGACTAAAGACCTGATCATAACCCCCCGTTTAGTGTCAAAAAGTATGTGCAGACTTCCAATGCATATTTAGGTTAGTATTTCAACTCAATATTGCCAATTTATTAATATTTTTACTTAAATTTCGTAGTGTCATTTCATAGAAAATATCTTCAGAGGTGCCAGCGTATATCCATCTTATTTATTCCCTGTCAATATTGGTTCTGATGTCAACAGTGAAACTGTGCTAGGAACATCGATATAAAATCATTAGAAGTTCGCCTATCGATCCGATTTTGTAAAGATTTCGATTCACCTTGGCCAAGATCTTTACACTATTTGACCTGTTGAATGAATGTCTGCGCTGAGGCATAACTTGTTGCAGAACATAACATGACGATGATAAGTTAACTTGCCAGCCACGGCCGTTGGCCTGTCGACTCCTTGTTGCGAATTCTGTTTATAAACAATACAATTTAATGACCGGTTAAAAAAGTACCGTTTATAAGGCTTCGCATCGGTCCGATTATGGTCAATGACTTAATACAACGTTTAACTTGTTATGCAAATGATGCCATAAGAGTTATTTTACTAGGAGCCCCTGTATGAGTTGAAGTAAGATAGTGTTCTTGCTATTTTTCATGTGTTTTGAGCATTGAGAACCGTAATTACGTGCATTAAATAGAAATGCTAAAATTGAATTTTTTGTTCGCTAGATGTAGGAACATCACAATTGAACCTAATTCTTAACGTATTAATTGTTTATGTGTTTTATTCGTAGAACTCCATTTTAATTTTTAGAAATTTAATTAAAATTAAATTTGATAACTTATTTCTGAGTTCTGCAAGTATTTTATAATGTAATTTAGTTACAGCTGTTTCGACTTGTAAGATCATTTTCACACGAAACATTCTAAAATACTTGCAGAATTCGATAATAACATTATCAAATTTAATTTTAATTAAATTTCTAAACACTAATTCTTAACCTTGGATTCGGAAAGTGACAGTTTAGGTTTAATTCTCGCAATTGCATGAGTTTCTACACAAATTTTTTTTCAGATCTTAACGTTTTTAAAAAAAAAATTAACAAAAAACTGGGCATTTCGTCTTTTTTTTTTTAATATATAGTTAAAAATGAAGTGAATGATGCTAGGAGCCGAAGATTAACGAAGAAGAGTAACTTTGACCTAGAAATTACCCACAGAAAAGCTGTGCGAAATAGCTTCGCTGATAAAAAAAATGTTTTGTTTTCGTTATGTATTTTGTTTGATATAATGCATTGCTGTTGATTTGACCGCGAATTTAAACAAATACGTTGTTTAAATAATATAGATCCGTTGTGAATTTTGATACATCAACTTCGAATCGCACGTGACCTTTTAGCCTTCTTTCCTTTGAAACCCACAGAGCGAGAAAATAAAACCCATTGAGTCGTGGGCATACCGGAAAACAGGCATTCAATTCTCCATGGAACGATGGAACTTAGTTATAATATTTAAATGGGACAGAATGTACAGGACATAAATCAAAATTCATGAAACCAAGATTCCTAATCGGAGTGTCAGGAAAGGGAAGAAGATTAAATTTATACCCTTTAAAGGAAAACCTGATCTCCTGAGTAACCTTCTTAACTTCTTACTAACAAGGTAAGGTAACTTGTTACCGTCTTAATTTAAATATGCAGCATCCTAGAGACATAATCCTGTTTTCTAGTGTCCAGTTAGGCAATAAACTAGCCACATTTAACGTCACGTCAAGCGGTAACCTTTGTAAAGTATTAATGCTTTACGCACGCAGGTCGCTGGAGGGTTCTAAACTTCTTCGGTTTTATAGTTCCTTTATTTAAACTTTCACACATCATCATTTCATGTTTGTTCGTCCTTTCTTCTGGGTTCTTTATGATTTAGCTTCTACTTTAATTTCTATTGTCTTTAGAAAAATAGCCTTTTGATGCTGTATGCTGAATTTCAAAGCTTCTCTGATAACTCGTCGATTCTACGGTTTTTATCTTCGTCCACTTAAATTGTTTTAGCGCCATTCGCTTTCATTCTATATCAGACCTATTTCATCTTCCTACGAATTTTCATTGGCAATTTACAAAACTGCAGACTATACCCGAGGATGGCTGGTATGCAAATTGATGCCCACGTTAAAACAAGCAAAGGTTTATTTGCGTGGGTATATGGATGTCTTGTTTCAACCACGTAATAATTATATGCACTGGGGGAACATACACATAAGTCACGAAATGTGTTTTTTATGAGTATAACATAGTACAATGTGAATACCACGTGTGTTCTTCATCAAATTTACTTCAATTAAAATTACTAAACTTATTAAACAGATAATTATTAAACAGAATTGATTTGAAAGTATTCACACGACACACACGTTCGTGTAATCCTTTTAGAGACGACCTCCGTAGTCCAGTGGCTAAGACTCTTGACTCACAATCCGGAGGTCGCGGGTTCGAATCCGGCGTGCGCAAATAAATTTTATTTGATTAATTTGTGTTATTTCACAATTCATTCATTTAAAATAATATATAGTATATTTGCGGCACGTTCCAGAGTGGAAGATACTATCAGTATCGCCCTGGTGTAAGACCACCATTCAGAATCGAAACGTTGCTTGAAAATGGCTTTAGCCGTGTTTGGTGACCAGATCTGAATAGCCAGGTACTTTCCAACCTTCCTCTTCCCCACCTCCTTCCCCTCCCCACTACCTTCAGCCTCACAACATACCCCAATTGGGGATGCCATAGTCTCACTGGCTCCAGACGGGAGCAGTTGAGATTCTTGTGCGGTATTCACTGTAAAAAAAAAAAAAAAAAAAAAAAAAAAAAAAAAAAAAAAAAAAAAAAAAAAAAAAGAGAAACATAAACAAATTCAAATGTAATCAAAATGCTTGCCTTTTAAAACGAGGTCGAGGCGAGGTATTTGCTTATACATTTGCTTGAACATTAATTAAATGTGTACCCAAACTGCTTATGATGTTATGATTTTAATATGTCATTGAAATGACTTGTATTATGTAGGAAATCTATAATAAGTTTCTCAGTTAGGTTATGTGAATGATGCATGTATAAATTAACCACATTGTAAGCAGTTGACGTATGACTGTCTGTCCCTACAAACTAATTTTATTAAATTCGCAGAATGGTGTACAATTAACAAACTTACACTTAACACTAAAAAATGTCAAATCATGAGTTTCTTTAGAATAAAAAACCCTATAAAATATAGCTATTCACTTAACAATCACAACTTATTGTCAGTACCAGTAATAAGGGACCTCGGAATAACCTTCGACACTAAACTATTATTTACCAACCACATTGATATCATTACTAGTAAGGCAATGCAAATGCTGGGCTTCATTCTAAGAATTTGTAAAGATTTCAAAAATATCCAAACATTTAAACTACTATATACAACTCTGGTTAGGAGTCATTTAGAATATAATTCCCCCATTTGGAACCCTTTCTACAAAAGCCACGCAAACTCCATTGAAAGAATCCAACGCAAATTTCTCAGATCAATTAATTTTAAATTAGGAATTCCCGCGGTTGACATAAACTATGATTCTCTTTCTCAAAAAATGCGACTCTTATCGTTGAAAGATAGAAGAATACTCAATGATCTTATTTTTTTATTTAAAATAAACAATAACTGGTTTGACTCCCCTGAATTGGTTTCGCTAATAAATTATCATGTACCTTCTAGACCGACTCGACTCAAAACACCTTTTCATTGTGACAACACTTTGACGAACGCAGAACAAAACTCAATCATAAATCGCTTACATATTTTAGGCAATGAATATGCTAATATCGATCACGCCGCCGGCAATCTGGCCTCATACAAAAGATGCATTGAACTAAATTTGTTTGGTAGTAGCACGTAAATATTATAATAGGTACATCATGCAAATCATCATGTAAATATTATAATTATATGCCTACCAGTATTTCACACTAAAACTACTAATGTAATAGAAATCATAGGCACTGTCACTGTCACTGTGTTTTTCATAACGGATAACATAATCCTGGATTTTTTTTACTTTTTATATTTTATATTTAAATCTTTTTAGGTAACTTTTAGAGATATATTATATTTCTACATTTTACCTTTTATTGTTTTATTTCTCACTTTAATTTTTTATTTTTACTTTTTACCTAATAATTTATGGTTTGTACTTTATACTTTATATTTTATACTTTACACTTTATATTTTATACTTTACACTTTATAATTTACTTTTATACATTTTAAATTTTATTTTATTCACTGCTTATTACCTAACTTTTTACCTTTTTTCTTAAATTTCACTCAAATTCTTCATGTTGTTGTACTATTTATAAATATGTCAATTATGTTAATGGCACGTGTTGTGCCGTATATATGTAAATAAATAAATAAATAAATAAATTTTCCTACAATAAAAGAAATAAATATGGCTGGATTCTTCTAGTAGGAATTCACACTTTTGTCACGACCCTTCTCAAGTAGTTGATCAATTGAGACGTTATTGACTCCAATTTTAATCAAATAACCGATAGTGTATCTCCCCACCATCGAAAGAGACAACTTGGTGTATGGTTTAACTATTTTTTTTTACTTGCAGTGTTTATTATTTTTTTACTTCATAAAATTGTTAACCTCAACTCAGACTTGTCCTAGTGAGGTTAGAAATTTAATTGTAAATAATAATACCTACAATGTAAAGAAACAATAAATAAATTAATGCGACACTATCTTCCAAAACTTTGATAACGTACAATTTATTATCTTAATGAAAATAACAAAACATTGTAAAAATATATTTAAATTATGCGGTTCATAAATTATTATCAAGATGCTGTTACGGTGAAACACCCTGCATATTATTTTACATCTAACTCAACCTCTCTGTTACATTTAATTTGTACATATAATTATTTCTAATCTTTACGATCAAAGATTGTAATTAAAACACCCACATACCATTTATTGTAATTAATGTTGACCGTTTACGTTAAACTGTTTTATTTATATTCGATTGATTGCTACAATTCTGCGTGCTTTTCCGTTGTTGCAATATATTAATTATTTCTGTTATTATCATCTAAATATGCAATTTGAGCTATAGGTCCTTGAATAATCTGAAATCTGGTCTGGAAATTTCTAAGTTTGTAATGTTAATTTTCATTGTTTTGGATTAAGGTGTTGGCTACAGGTCCTTGAATAATCTCAAATATAAAACAAATCTGTTTCTCTTTTTACTTAAGTCACCAAATTTTTACTCTGGATAATTCTAGGTTTGCAATGTTAATGCTTATCGTGTTGGCTTAAGGTGATGCATTACTAAGCAATATAAAATGACGTGATTATGGTTTGAAAATTGGATCCCTTGGAAATAAAAATAATAAAATCGGGCCTATAAAAACTGCTTTAAAGTTAAAAATCTTCTACTTACGAACTCCTTTTCGGTTATCGTTTTATTGGTCAAGTTTTATTGTATAATGCGGAAAATTAAATTCTTTAGAAAATTACTGTAAAATATTTATATATTTGTGCCTGAGCTTCTTAAAAAAAACATGCTTTTAATAAATCAAAACAGGCAGCTGGTGTTAAATAGGAATTTAAACCTTATCGACCTATACATAATGGCCATAATGGGGCATCCATTAATTACGTGAGCAGTTTTTCTTCCAATCTAGATCCCCTCCCTCCCCCTCGGTGAGATAAATTTGGGCCATTTCGTATATTTTTTTCAGTAACGTGATATTTTGCTGGACCCCCCCCCCCGTTTGTGCTCACGTAATTAATGGATGCCCCCTAAGGAGTTTTTTTTGTTAGTGGCCTGATCCCGAATTCTACACGATATGATGCATCACCTTAATATATTCCTTTTCATGAATTTAAATTATTCAATAACAGATAAGGAGTATTTAGAAAACTCTGGCGAAGCCGTGAATTCACTACTAACGTATTCTGATAATTAGAAAGCATTTCTCTTAATAAAGTAATTACTCTTGAAGTGGACTCTAATGATTTGCATTTAGCCTCTTGAGATAGATCGACATGGAATCCGTTTTTCAATGGATTAATGCTAACGTCTCTAATTATAAATAGAACCACTACAACTATTTTATAAATAGGCGTTTATTGAACCCGACGATTGATAGCAGCTACCTTTTTTTAGTAAGTAGAATTTGAGAGAAAAACTCTTGCGCATCCACGGCAAATCGGCCATGATCGGAGTGGAAGCAATTGAAAATATATAATGACTTCAATACGTAGAGTGGATGAAAACCCACGTCGAATTTACAAATAGCTTATAAAATAGCAAATAATACTCTTTGTTACTTTATGCCTCCCATTTTTCCATTGTAGGTACATTGTAGGTTTGCCTTGCCATAACAAAAAATACGTCACGTAACTAGGAAACAATCTAAATGCTTTATTTTTTGCATGTAGATTGCAATATTATTATTTTTACCATCACGTGTGTCAAAGATAAGATTACCTGCGAATGGGTTTTTGATCCTTCAATGCAATATTGGTAGTAAAGTTATATCGCATTATTATCTGTAGGTATGTGAAACACGATAATTGTATCAAACATAACATGGTGAAATAATCAATTAGATAAAATACTAATTGTAGACATCTTATTATTTATACAAACATGCTAACCGGTTTCGGCATAATTAGAATTTGTTTATATCTGCCCTGACGAGAGCACGGTTAAACATATTTTTTTGAATGTATTTATTATATTTAACTGCCGGCATCCCGGCAGGGGTTTAAATCACTAGACGATTTCTGTCCCAAAACGGGTTTCAATGTAACAATGTTTATAATAGTTGTTTTTTTTATTAATTTTTTCTTATTAGTATTTTATTTAATATCTGGATTACCTGTCAGCTAGATGTTTTTAAAATGATGCAAACGGACTGAAGCAGAACGCCATGAAATTTTTATTTTAAACTATTTGAGTTTAAATATTAATTTAATTTATTTCCTGTAACGTGTGGTCATCCTCTCAACTTGAAATATTTATTACTCATGATATACCCTACCATTACATATTTTCAAAGTATTGCTTTGTTAATTAAATGAAGACAATATTAGCGAAACTCAATCGAAAATCTTGAGACAGAAAAATCAGAAGAAGATATTGGCACCACTGGGACCCGAACCCAGGACCCTAGGCTTTTCGGGCCACAGCTCTACCAACTGAGCTATGGTGTCTATCCAATTCGGTCATTTTTAACTGTATCATACTTCCACTAAGAACTTGCCTACATTATCTTCATTTTCTTTCTTCTTCTTAGTTCTTTGTCGAAGTATGATTAAGTTAAAAATTACCCAATCGGATAGACACACCTTAACTCAGTTGGTAGACATGTGGCCCGGAAAGCCGAAGGTTCTGGGTTCGAGTCCCAGAGGTGCCAATATCTTTTTCTGATTTTTCTATCTCCAGATTTTCGATTAAGTTTCGCCAATATTGTCTTCATTTAATTAAATAAAAATAAAAATGTTTTTCTGAAAATTTGACCTTCCTGAATTATAACCCGCTATTTTCACAATGGCCTTCTTTTCAAAATTATGTGCGCGATTATATTTAATTACTTCTACAATCGTTATTATTTCTATCTTTAATAGTTTAGTATGAATCAACCTATTAAATAGTAAACGCCAAATGGTTTTGCGTGGGTCTTGGTTTACTACGTGAAGAAATAATGGTCGAGAAACAACGTCCATACGGGCCGGTCAATGCCCAAATGTGATTTTGAATGTGATGTTCTGTATTTGGGAACATGGCACCATTTGAAACGGCCTTGCGACGATCAATTGCATTGGGAACACTTCGGTCAGGGCTGTTTGTTGAATGTTCCGAAACATCAATTATTCTGGATCATCCATGTACTGGTCTCATATTACATCGTTGTTCGGGACATCTGTCTACACCTAATATAACCTTGAAATCATTATTTGACAATACACTTGCATCTATAAATTATTCCTCGAGTCTATCTATGGCTGCATTTCGTTGAGATAAATGCATCAATTTTGTAGGCAATTTTAAGTTGAATTTAAAACTACATCAAGATCAAACGACGAGCGTGGGCCCATTTAATTTTCTATAGTTTGGTTTTGTTTACCTTTTAAAGCTTTATGAGTTACGAACATTGTTAAATAAACCATGCAAATGACTCACTTGCATATTCTTCTTGAACGACTGCAATGTTAACTATAAAGCAGAAAATCTGTCTTCTGATGCAACAAAAAGCACCAGCGTTTTCTGCTTAGAAATCTTGGTCATCGCAACTATTTTCAGCTCGCAATGCCATTTAATTCATGAGAAAAATAAGACCAGCCTAATTTTTTTGGCTACTTTTAAAGAAAGCTTTTATTTTATTATAGTAATTTATCTTTGGATATTGTGCCGTGTTGCGTTTTCTCCTTCTTTAGACAACTTCTCGGACAGCGTTACAGTGTCCATTATCAGGGCAGATTGTTGAAGTGAAAACTTCTTTGGCACCGTTGTGATTTAAAACTCGATGAAACGAAAAAGCGACCCTAAAAAGAGACAAACACATTCATCTTTAGGATTTAGCCTGCGAGAGAATGGGATATTGACTAATCGGTCTCCTATTTGTGCGGTGCTTCGTAGCGTCCCCACTGCACACAATTTTTGGTTTGTCTAGTTATGTAATTTTTTACTATTAACGTGTTACTAATTATTGTAATTTCTTTTGTTCCAGGTAAGTTCTATTTATCTCTCAACATTACTTCATACAATCGCGGATCCTGTACAGTAGGTATCGTTTTTCATTGCAACTATTTGCAATGGGTATTACATAGAAATAAAGCATTTTAAAAAAAATCGTTGACAGATTAATTGATACTGTAAGATTAAAAGTGTTACTGGCGTGCAAAATACATGATAGATTAAAAGCTAAAATTGCAGCTTTCATTATCTGGCGTAGGTACAATAAAAGCGCCTTTAATGCAATGCCAATATATGATATGTTATATTGAAAAGAGCCCAATAACAAATAATAATATTATGAGCCAATCAAATAAGACAAATATGTGCACAATGCCCCCCACATCGAGTGTTATATCAATACATGACGCGATCAGATAAGAATTGTTCGCGGTATCGAATTCTAACTTATATACGAATGGATATTTAGTAAATCAAGCGAATATTTCTGTATAAATGATCTAAATTGTGACAAAAACTTGCTCTGAGATGTGTAACCTGTTGCTGAACGACCATGAACCAAAAATGCACCGCGTTCTATTTTTTGTTCTTGCCAATTTTGTGGTTACTTTATGGACCGTGAGGTGACACCTGTCTTCGGAAAATCCCTCCGTTGCATTTAAAATTATTTTATAATAAATATTAAAAGTTGGGTTATAATGCCGTGGTTAATGTTTATAATCGAGATCTTATTATCTGCACGAATGGCTTATTGGTGCAATAAACCTTATTTGTTGCTATCCAAGTCTCTCTTATCTTAAATAATTGGCAGGTGAATGGCTGAGTTGGCATCGCGTTTGGGTACCACCCAGGCGATTCCTCCGCTGGCTAAGTCCTCCATCACGAATTTTTTTGCCGCCATTCTTTTTTTTATCACATTTGTAATAAAAAGTATGCTTAAATTAATAATGACTTTTTTCAAATTTAAATACATCGGCTTAACGCTTTACTTTTGGTTTTTCGTTTGTCCGACTTGACCATGTAGCTATTACAACCGAAATTTTCTATTTTCATGCGGACGATGTATGAAAAATTTCAAATGATTCACAATACGAACCCATGAATCTATGCTTCTCGTCTGTTTATTTTACGAGCCCCAAAAATTTCAGTAATGTGACAGTTTGGCCATTAATTTTTGTTTAGCTCGAGCGTGCAATTTGGTGGATGGGTTTTTTTTTTTTTGCTCGCCGCGAAATGATCTTTTTCTTGGTGGCACCTAGCTCGTCAGTCTCGCCAGATGAATTATTCACGTAGCATGCAAGAACCAAGCTTCGCGTTATTATAGAAATATCACCGTGATTCACTTCCACAGATGGTAGACTGCATATGCCTACTGATGATTGCTCCGTTGTAATCTCTCTTTCTTATAAATGAGGGATGTAAGAGAAAGAGAGATTATATTGGCAGGACCATAAGAGCTGGAAGATGCATGTGGCAGAGTAGATTGTAAAGTATATAGGTGTACCGATGGTAGCTCCGCTATACCCTCTCCCTCTTTCTTTTGAGCCAGGAATGTAACAGAAAGAGATATTTCAACGACATGACTATCAGAGTTGGTAGGCGGATGTGACAGAATCTTTTTGACGCCCATTTGCAAACAATCGTCCATTCAGAATAAGTGGTGGATAATTGTAGCCTGTTCATGTTCAAACTCGTCTGTTAACGGACCTGTTTTAATAATAAGACTATGCATTTTATGAATAGTTATGGAACATCATCATACTCGCATAAGGTTCGCCAGTTAGGACAAACGACAACATCCATCTGTCTCCCTGTCTATATTATTCTGTCCTTTTTTGGGTAGGAAGAAGTGTGCCTCGGTTCTGAACGCACCCATTTTGTCAGATGGTGTATGGTGGAAACACAAAAGCCTGGTTCTTTCAAGGTCTGTGCGATTTAATATTTAAGTCCTGTCCAGTTTGTCATTTTGACCAGAATTTACTCGGTCAGTTCAATCCTGTCCAGTTTGTCATGTTGACCAGTCCAGTTTATTATTTTGATCAGAATTTTCTCAGTTAGTTCAGTTTGTCATTTTGAACAGAATTGTCTTGGCTCTCCGGTTTGTCATTTTGTTCAAACTCGTAATTTAATGTGCATTGTTTTCATTTATAGTATCAGTAAAAAGGAACTCGGAAGCATAATACGCGCGGAAAATAAAATCAAACGAAAAAGTATTCATCTCTGTAAGCATGTCGAGAACCACTTTAAGAAGAATAGCGGAGTACTTTACACCTGATGAGTTTGGAATGATTTATAGAAATACATTTCACATTTTTCGATAACTATGCCAAGTCTACTCTACTAGAAATTTTACCTGTAATATTAACGTCAGGTCTTGCGCGTAATTGAATCAACATTCCCAAATATTCTAATGAATTTATCGTTGTCATAAACATCTGCAACAAATATAACAAAATAATGTGTTATTATTTCCCAATGTCGAAATAAAATATTAATGAGATATTTCTATACGCCAATTCAAATGAGCTGCTGACAAATTTATTTAATCTGCAATGATAATTAGGCAATCAATCGATTTTGCACTTGTCATAATAATATGATGCAGAATACTCGAATTTGGGTAGTTTTTTTTATTTATACGTTATGTGTCCTCCACATGAATGAATTATTTCAAACACTTCCTTTTGAATACTAATTTTCGTGGATAATGTATTTTGAACACAGTCATTTTTATTTCGTTGGTGTCGTAAATTTAACATACATAATAAATTGTTTTATAGTCGTCAAGCTTGTTCTCCAGCAATCTGACATAAAATCATTAATACTTATATGGGTTAGGAAAGTGTTTGCTTTACAGAGTCGATAGTTTGGTTTTATTGATTATTTTATGGCCTTATTCAATTATATTCCAGAGATGATTTATTTACCAGCATTTTGGTATATAAATATTTGACAACCCTAAGTAATTACTTGTCCAACAGACCTTTTGACTATCAACACCTGTTTGACCTCGTGCGTAGTTTTATTGGAATTAATTTTGGATTATTGCGTAGATTTAAATCTATATTATGCCCTTCTGCTGAGTTTGGTACAATTCTAAGATAATCCTGCCAGCTTTCGTGTTCCCTCCTTTGCTTTGCTTTAATCCTCAGGTTCACATTTCTGTCTTAAAAGGTCACTCCGCATCATCTCCACAGATGTCGTAGGCTTTTAATAATGTGGATGTACATGGTGTTTTTTTGTAATTTTCATAAGTAGGTAATGATATCTTTTAAAATTCCCCCTTTATCACTGGTCGTAGACGTTCCTGGAAGACATGGGTCTATCAAGTGATTAACCTTGAGTCGGGTCATGTCAAATGCTCTAGCTAGGTAACAGAATAAAGAGCATGCATAAGATTGGGTAAGAATGGGGATGTAGCAATAATTGTACCGTATATTAATAATATTATACGCCCATAAAAGCGTTTTTCTTTTTTTACAGTAGCTCCACACAGGAGGCTCTGAGAAAAACCATTTCCCTCAGGGCCTGTGTCATATTTGAGGATGCTAGATGGAGGGTTTTTTTAGGAAAATGAAAGAGAGGAAGTTCTGGAGAGGAAAAATGTATGAGGGGTGGGTAGGAATCTAGGGGTCAGTGTATTCAGAAGTAACGGACGTATGAATTCATTCCTCCCACTGCGGTGCAAGCGATGAATCGAGATAGTCCGGCTGAAGAGTACGAGAGGTCTCCCTCAACCAGTCTCTCCCGAACCGACCCTCCAAGCAGTAGGTCGGTAGATGCATCCGCCACCAAAACCTAAACAAACCTCCCCATGAACCCGTTCACCAGTGCTAAGTCACCAAACATAGCGAACCACTTGGGGTGTCGGTTATCCAATAAATGGTTTCCGGGGCGGCGGTACCCATACCCGCCACCCAAAAGTGAGGACATGATTTATAATAGTACATGTACTGCAACAGTAATCATAGAGTAATTTAAGCTATTCTTGTGACGTACCTACCATGCTCCCTGCCTCCCCTTGCGAAGAAGTGGCCTGATAGTAAGTTGAGCTAGTAACTTTTATACGTCATCCACTAACACTTTTTAGATTTGGACGATCTTCCTTTTGGGGGTAAAACTAATTTCATTAGTCAGCGTTTTCTTTTATTTCAATCTGAATATTAATTAATAAAGATTTTAACAGATGATTCATTCCGGCTGCTAAATCGAATCCACATCGATAAATCGATTAGCACTGAGACATATTATTTTCAAGTGCGTCTCAAACGACCGTGTGTTGGCGTCACACTGTCCCGCGCTCCTTATATGTCCACAGACTCCTTGTCAATACCACTGCAGGGAGAATCGACAGACAAAAAGACCGGCTGAGGCAAGGTTTAGAGAAATGATTTCAAATGTCTTGAAACATAATCAAGACAAGTTCAGAAGAAATGCAATGTAAAAAGACTGCTTACTATTAGTATTAGCATTTACTAGCCTTAAACAATGTTATCTACTAAAAACGTACCAATAATTCGAGGATTTTAAGTCAAATAACTTTCAATTTTTAATATGAAAACACTATTTTTATAACTTTTCAAGGTTATTCCCATCAATGTTTTATATCTTTGAAGAAGAAGTTATCAATAATAATCTAAACGAAAATATGAAAAAGAACGAGACGTTGTTTGACTTCATGGCTTCAAATTAATTGATATTTTATTTTGGAAAGTTTGCTTTTAGTAGGAGTCTTTATAGAATATATTATCTTGTAAGGTTAGTTAAAAGAATTTCAATTAAAAAATACGTAGAATTCGTAGGAACATGTGATAGTATATATCGAAGCTGGAGATGTAAAATTGCTAAAGCTCCATACGCTGTGTCTACAATAAGCTATACATTTGCTTGTGTTCATCAAATCAAGTTTTCTAGAGTTTCCCACATGTTCTGGGAAACTCTAGAAATCTTGATTTGTTAAACACAGGCACAAACAAACAATATCTATAGCTCATTCTGCAGGTTCATTTTTAATGTCACAACTGTATGGCGCTTAAGCCATTTTTCCTTTCTACCGTCGAATATAAGGCAGTTCGAAAGAAAAATTATTTTTTCGATTTTAGAACACGAATTGATCTTTTAATGAAACCAATTTTAAGACATCAAGGTCCAAGACAATTTGAGAGGACCAAAATAATATTGAAGTATCTGGGTCAATTTTAGAAATACCAATTATTCGTATTCGTCTGGCAATTTGGTAGTCGGCTTACATGGGTCGATCCAAAAAGATTTCCTTTTGCACAGGCAGGATCGATGCAAATCCGAGGCAATTCCTTCAATTATTAATGTTTCCTCAACTTTTTACTTTTGCTTATATTGCTGATCAACAACTTTCAACAGTTCAATATGAACAATAATATCTAATAATTATCGATTTATAATATAAAAGTTCCTGCCGAGACAATTTGACAAGCAAATAATTATTCTGTCCAAGCCAATTGTCTTCTGCACATCTTGTTAGATTGGATCTCTTGTCCAATTCAGTGTAATCGATGCAATGAACATGACATTAAAATTAACATCAATTCAACCGCTAACTGTTTGTCATATGCTTTCTAAGAACTCTTTTGGGTTCTTGAGATCGATTTATCACTTTTCAGTGTTTTTATTTTGTCACGGAACCGATGGTAACCGAATAAATTCGAAACGTGGTAAAAAGTCATGAAAAGTGATGAAAATGTTTGATTAAATAATTGTGATATTTTGTATGATTTGTGTAGCGCCGGTTTTATAAAAAAATCGCCTTTAGAGGGACCGGGCGGCGTTTTGTCCATACAAACGTATTCCACAATTTCCTCTCTGGATTTTGACTGCAAATATTTTTAATATAATACAGTTATCGGCCACTAGCGTGTCGGTACCTTTGCTTTTTTGATAAGTTACTTCTTATAGGATTTAGGACCCTCCAAAAATCGTTAAAATTGCCTGGTTTCAACGCCATCAACAGACTTCAGTATACAAACTAGACGATGTATTATTTTTAAAAGCAAAAAGTACAAAGTATTTTTTTCCAATACAGTTAGTAAAAAAGTCTCGATTTTGATGATTTTATTTAGGCATTATCAGCGTAAGGTGCAGTTGTCCATTTCGCTCAGTATTTACGAGGGGGTAAGAGCGGCAGTGACAGCAACAGCAACAGTTTAGTAAAATACCGGGTTACCTTTTAACTTCTATAACTAGGTTAGGTTAGGTTTGTAGGCTAGCTTTTTTTTCATCGTTTTTAATGATTCTTTATCGCTTTTTAAAATGATGCAAAAGCAAGGCGGTGAAAATTCCAAATAGATACCTAATTGGATTATTGACCAACAATGATTAATGTAAGTACACGGCAACACTAAGTCAGAGAGGAAGGTGCATGGTATCACCATTCTGTAGTCTACCGCTGTCCTCGATAGTTGTGACTTTACTATCTTCAGTAACCAGATCTGAATGGCCAGGTAGGATTTCCATTTCATCCACCAAAGCGTCCCACACGGCACTTTTCGATGAATAGGCACTGTGGGTGGAATTAAAATACTGGTTCTTGTTATTTCTCTCAGCCGGTATTTGGAATTTTTTGAATGTGAATACCTACCGCACAAACAAGAGTCCCTACTTGCTCCCGTCTGGAGTCAGTGAGACCATGGCTTCCCCATTTTTTTACATTTCCTCAATACAGGAGGCCCTCAGGAAAATAATTTCGCTCGGGGCCTAGGTCATCTTAGGGACAGTAAGTGGACAAGAATATCCGCCTCCAAGACCTAACCTAACCTAACCCCACGAACCCAGATACCCCTGCTAAGTCAAACGCAGCGAACCACTTGGGGTCATGCTTTCCGGGCGGCGATGCCCATTTCCGCCCCCCAAATTGTATTTGGGTTACGTTATGTGTCTGAAGGGAAGGAGGAAGGAGAAGGGGAAGAGATAGGTGGGGAAGTACCAGGCTATTCAGACCTGGTCGCCAAGCACGGCTATAGTCATTTTAAGCAACGTTTCGATTCTGAATGGTGGTCTTACACCAGGGCGATACTGAGAGTATCTTCAGCTCTGGAATGTGCCGCAAATAAACTATCTTTTATTATGGAATTCTTAATTTACATTACTTGTTTAATAAGTCACGTACGCCTCTCACATCACACATATGTCTGGTAATGTTATATTATCGTGAAAACAAGCTTATGGTAAGCAAGCGAGTGAATACTTTTACGCTCATAATCCCGGCATTATCCCCGATGCATTTTTCGATTACTTGCTTCTATCAAATTAAGAATTTTGTTATTTACTACTGGTCCAGCCGCTAATGCCACCTCTCCGCAGTCACAATTCATCTTTTCATTACGTTATTGACATACAATCTATTCAGTCGATATGGAAGGAATGTTTAATAGGAAGAAATATCTGTGGAATGTGTACTAATGACCGTCTATTTTTTATACCGGTATCATCGGTTGATAACGGGCCAGGAGATATAAATATCCATTAGTGATTTGTTTATTAGTGATTAGAGTTATAATCTATTAAAGTTATTAGTTATTAAAGAATTCCATTATTTTCATTCCGTTATATTTTTTAAATACACTTTTAATATTCCGATGTTTTCGTCAGCTGCCACGTTCGCATCATAATAATAATAAATTATTATTATTAGTCCTGCGGAAGAGCTCGAGCTCCATCGTGACCTTTTTTCTGTTGCGTACCTACTTCTCTACTTGGATTCCGCACAAGAGTCTCAACTGCTGCTCCCAACCATCTGAAGTCAATGAGACTATCCCAGTTTGCTGTGAGGCTGAAAATGGTGTTTTATATTTATTTTCGTCACAATTGAAATAAAAAAATATATATATATATATATATCAGATAGAACGTTATCATATTTATGTTGAAGGCAAGGCAAGCATTTTGGTTTGAATTTGTTTTACAGTGTTTTTCTTTTAAAATATTACACGAACGTGTGATTATTATTGCACTATATATCCGGTATCAGCCTAGCATGGTGGTCGAAAAATCCACAAATAATGTAACCATAATTTATACAATGAATAAAGAAAAATAAATAAAAAAAAGTGTGGAGGGGAAGGAGATGGGGAGAAGGAAGGTATGGAAAGTTGTTGGCTATTCAGATCTGGTCACCAAACACGGCAAAATTTTCAAGCATCGTTTCAATACTGAATGGTGGTCTTACATGGCGACATTACAGGGCGATATTCAAAGTTATCTATCAGTACATCTTCCACGATTGGACGTGCCGCAAATTTACCCATATATTATTTTTAATGAATAAGTTGTGAAATAACAAAACTTAATCAAATACAATTTACTTGCGAACGCCAGAATTTAAACCCGCGACCTCCGGATTGCTAGTCGAGAGCATTACCCCTCGACCACAGAGGCTGGGTTTTATGCTTAACGTATAACTAAATATATTATTTAAAACTGTTGTAAAAACTTTTAAAGTTGATTTAATACGCTTTTAAATTTTATTATTTTAAAGAAACCTATAATTTTTTATACACAATTTTTTTTAAAGCAAACATGAAAAAAGTTTTAAAAATTAATCGCCTTACGTTTTTTCTAACTAAAATTACCGATAATGAAAAATATATAATATTTATATTTTATTAGACAAAACGTTATTGTCACCTCAAATCACAGTTTCATAGTTTTTTTTCTAAATTGCGATCGGAAAGTTTGGATTCATAGAGGTATACATTTTAATTCTTCTGTGGTTAACTTTTAAATTTGAATATAAAGCGTGGTGTTTTCTCTTTCCGCCGCTGCCGTTTCGATCATACGCATCACTGTGGCAGTAAGGGAGACAACGATTTCTGTGATACCTATATGAGCTCTATACGAGCTGTTCCCAAAAACAAATAAATTACCAAGATACCATTTTATTAATAAATCTAAACAAAACGTTTAACAGAAAATAAAGAAAAGGTTACTGTCGCAACTGGGAAGTCGCGCTGTCCCGAAGACAGAGTTCGACCGTTACCTTTTTTTCTATTTTCTGACGCTTATTCTGTTTCAGGTTTTATTTAGATTTCTTAGTATTATATTCTCCAATAATTAAACAATATTTTATGATTACGCCGTGTTTTCAAAATTAAAATTAATTATGAATATCAACTTGTTTCCTACACCCATGAATTAGATTTGTTGTTGCTTCGTTGTGTCCTTGACCACCCACGCAGGTATGACTATCAGTTCTCTGGTAACCATTTTCTATTGTGAAAAAGTGCTCCTATCAGTGCAAGTGAAATAATAATATTCTCGTCATAATTGGCCTACCATATTAAGCTACTAACAGAATGAATCACAGACGGTATAGCTAATGGTTCGTATTGTTTTTTTTTCTTCAAATTTACAGTATTCGTCACTCCATTTTTTCTGAGACATAATTCGGTTTGGATTCTATGATTTATTCTGTTTCGCATTGTTTTCAATTATTTTTAGACAACTATGCAAATGATTAGTTTTCTTTGTGATGTTTGCCTAACCACACAATGCCAATGAGATATTTTAAAAAAAAATCTCTTCTTGCTAAATGAGTTATTATGTTTGGATGGTCCGATGCTCTGTTAGGAACCCGCTTGCATAGCGCGGATGTGAACTGTGCACCCTAAAGTTTAAGTTTAGACTTACGGAATTCAATACTTCGTTTGTGTGAAAGCACGAAATAAAACATGTCTCATTTTTTGGAGATTTGTAATTTTATTATATAACATTTTAAGAAACCCTGTAAAAACTTTATTTAGTTTTGGCAAAGCCGTCCTTGTTCGGGCAGTTATAAATCAGTTTACCCTGACGAAGGCGCCATTGTGCCAAAACCGGTTTGCTGGTCCGTTTCTATAAAATAATGAACAGTTGTTAGTTTATTTCTTTTCACATTAATTCCACATGGGAAAATAATTCTCCTCAGGGCCTATGTCATCTTTCGAAATGCTGTGTGGAGTCTTTTTAGGAAAGGAAGGAGACGAAATTCTGGGAAGGAAAAATATGACGGTTGGGGAAGAATGTCAGACTGAATTAATCCATTCCTCCCACTGCGGTGCAAGACGATAGTTCGAGAGAGACCACCTGAGAGGTCAAAGGTCCTCGATCTTGCCCGCCACGTAGCTGGTGGGCAGGCACATCCGCCGCCAAGACCTGAACACACTTCACCTGATGAATCCGGGTACTCCAGCTAAGTTACCAAAGATATTGAAATATAAGGAGATGTGCTATCCGCCGTTTTTGCTAGGTGAGACTGCGCTTCCGGGTGTCGCCGGTGTTGTTTACCAATTAACGAATAAACTAAACGAACGAATAATTAACGAATAAACTAAACGAACGCTAAACTAAATGAACAAATTCTTTCCGTAGTCAAACTATATTGTTAACCAATAATAATGTACACCTTCAAAAAATCAAGAAAATAAACAAATTCTTTTTGTATGCAAACTACGCGCATCAGGCCGTAGTTCGGCGACAGTCGCGCGGACATCATAGCATATCTCTTTTATATTTGAATATCTTTGTAAGTTACCAAACGTAGCGAACTTCTATGACTTATGGCCGAAGTGTCGGTTATTATTTGAGAGGGGATTATGGGTACCGCCACCCCGGGCACTTTTTTTTGGATTACCAACACCTCTGCCATAGGCCACCTCAAGTGGCTTCCTACGTTTTAAGAACTTGGCAGGGTTGCCCGGGTTTATGAGGCTAGGTTTACGGATCCTCCAACTGCGTGGCAACTGGTTGAGGGAACTTGCAAAATCTAACCCTGCAGTGGGAGGGTTAGATTCATACTCCCAGATACACTGCAGCCGTATTCCTACCCACCCCTCATACCTTTTTCCTTCCCAGAACTTCCTATCCTTTCTTTTCTTAAATTATCTACCACATAGCAGCCCCAAAAGACGACATAAGTCCTGAAGGGAATAATTTGTCTCAGGGCATCCTGTGTGAAGCTAATGTAAAAAAAATCCAATAAATGGTTCCCGAAAAGAATTTGGGAGGTATTACCCCTAAACGCCTGCCAAATTGAACCGCCATGTTGTTATGGTTGCCCATAATTCATACGAACATACTATACAAGCGGCAGGTTGCCCATAAATCCTACGAACGAACTATACAAGCGGCAGGCAGCTGTGTGTCACGTGCTCAGTACATGTACATTCTCGCGTGATTATTGCTGTCCCTCTCAGGCTGGCAGAAGACATTACCATATATGGCTACACGGCGCGAAATCCAGCCAATGGCAGAAGACATTACCTTATAGGGCACGCGTTAGAGTCTTCCGTCTCGCTCATCACGGACAGAGAACTCCGGCCACCGTTCACCAAAGCAACAGACATATTTCAGACAACGGCGCGAGCGGTCGTACGCACTACTACGTACTGTCGGGCAGTATGCCACCCTTCGACGCGGCTAATTAAGTCTTCACTTACGATCCCAGTATGGCGCTATCACGACAGACGCCTGTATAATCCTACTGCCGCCTACTTTATACCATGGCAGCCCTGGCCGCCCGGCTTTTAATCCGCCTACATTGCCGATAGCCGCTTAATTCACCGTTATCACCCACCGGTTCGGTAAGCTGACCGAATCCGCCCACCATGATGCCGAGAAGCCGCCCACGCACCCCGAGCCGCCCCGTTCCTGTACCCGATCTATGAGCTTTGCTCTAGATCTCTCCACTTCGTAGGAAGCTGCCTGCATCCGTACGACGCCACGTGAGATTTTAAACCCTCTTATAGTATTTCCGAGCCTAAATTCAGTAGTATTTCTAGTGCCTCTCTCTCTCTCTTATGCTAGGCCTTAAACAGCTTACCTGGTTGCCTGTAATGTTCACCCTTGCATTATTGAATACATTTGAATTGTGCCTAAACCTTGTTTCATTGGAGTCAACCATCGACAGCCTCGGAGGAGCCCTACTACCCTGAGCTGAGCCTTCCAAGCCGAGGCATATTGCCCCCGGGGGGCCTGCTTAACACTTGTTCCCCCCCCGGGAGGGACATATTTCTGGAGACCAGAAGTATAACACTGGACCCTACGTGGCTTCAGTATCACCCTGGCCCCAGGAAGTATGACACTGGCTTTCAACGTGGGGACCAGTAGCATGACACTGGCGCGCCAACTGGGCCGAAGTCTTGTCGATTGTTGTCTCCCTAGAAACATAATTATGTAATCTTAGCTATAAATATTTTATATTTGTGCTCCCATCAACAACGGTAGTTCTGTGTGAATTATTCTAAACGTCGCGAGTCCGTCGGCTAGTGCTATTCGAGTGTTAGGTATTTTAAACATCGCTTACTACCGTAGCATTCATTCCCACGCTATTACGTTTCTATCGTGGCATCTTAGCTATAAATATTTTATATTTGTGCTCCCATCAACAACGGTAGTTCTGTGTGAATTATTCTAAACGTCGCGAGTCCGTCGGCTAGTGCTATTCGAGTGTTAGGTATTTTAAACATCGCTTATTACCGTAACGTCTTACGCTATTACGTTCTATCGCGGCAGTCAGAGTTGTTCGTCATTCGCGCGGAATTTTTTTTAATTGAGTAATGAATCTCGTTATTTTAAATTCTCCGAGTGGCTGCTGTGTAAGTTGCGTTATTTCTTCCTTGAAGAGCAGTGGTTGTTTCCAATAAAAGGTAGTGACTACTGTCGGATTGTGCTCGTTCACATTCGTTCCCCTGTAATAGGAAGTTGTAAATACGACTGCCAGCAACTGCTCTCGTCTTATATTATTCGTCCGAAATTTTTTTTTGCTTTGTTCATTATAATAACGCAAAATCATGGAGGCCACCATACCAATAATGGATAGAATATTAAATTTCGAGAAAGCAAACGCGTCGGTAATAAGAAAAATGTTGAAAGATAGAGGCGTAGTTCCCAAAAGGGCTTTTTTAACTTTACGAAAACAATGTGTTGAGTTTAACGAATCCCGGAAGTTGAATTATAAAATAAACGTTAAACGAAAAGTTCAATAAATAATGAGTACAAGTTATAAAGTTAGTTTTCGTTTCTCTCAATAGGCAGTTTTAAATCACAAAATGGAAAACGACGTTACATAATGTTATAAAAGAGAAATTTTAAAAGCAACAAATTATTAATGTTCAAAACAGAATAAGTTAATATGGAGAGCTTCCCTTGTAATATTAGTTAAAGCCACAATTGTTATTTTTCTTCATAGAAGTTTTAATTTATTGTTAATACATTAGAATAAATTAGAATTGTAATTTTGATTGTTGATTGATCTAGGAACAGAGTAGCTAACTGGAATTGGATTAATGAACAGTTCAGGACAAATGTAGATTAATAACATAAATTTTAGAAGAAAAAGGAATAAACAAATACAGGCAAAAGTTTTTTTTTAAGAAACAAAAGTTTAGGTACAGATCGGTTAAAAATAGTAAAGTTCTTAGAAGTTTAATGTTGTTTCGTTTGAAAATCATGAGTGTCATGAACCCACGGTTAGAGATCGTACATCATTGAATTAATATTCCATATTTCACAAATTAGAAAACACAATGTTGTTAAAGTAATAAACGTTCGGGAAAGGAAACAAACTTGTATATAAAAATGTATATAAATAAGGCAACGTGTATATAAAATGTATATAAACAAGGCAACGTGTATATCAATGTATATAATTGGATAAGTGTTTTTTTGTTAGTTTAAGTCTCTTAAAATCTATCTGAATTGCTTTCGTATTAAAGTGGTAGTAAATTAAATAAATTAGTGAAAAACAGTAGAGCATCATTTAAAGAATAAATTCCAAACTTCAAGGTATATGTTACTAGGTACTTGTTTTTTCGAAGGATTATCTAAGGAAGGTTTAATAATAAAATTTTGTATATGCTATAGGTATTTACCATAGAGACAGTATTGGAACATGTTTTGTTTTTAATCGGGACTATCCCACTCTAAATAGTAGTATGCGGATAATAAAATAAACTATCGTTGGGAAAGACACTTCAGAGGGAACAAGTGAATAGCATCATATGTTCAAATTATCGTTTTAAATAAAAAATAACGAAGAATTTTAAAGGGAAATCCTTGTCAAATTTAACAGAATAATCTCTCGAACAAAGAACATTTAAATGTTTAGCTTCAATTAAGTTTTTTTTCATAAGAATGTAGGAATGATTTCGGCAACAAATTTACGTGAATGAATAACAGTATAATGGAATTCAGGATAGAAAAGATAAAATAAGTTTTTTTTGAAAACATCTGTGGAAATTATTAAAACATAAAATTAAAAAATAAACCACTACAGTTAAATCGAGATTGTCATTTAGTAACAAAAACAAATAGTGAATAGAATCCAATTATTAATGTCTTACTTGTAATGAAGGAAAGGGTTATAAAATTATAAGAAATTGTCTTCTTCATTTTTTCTCGTATTCATAAATATGACAACGTGATCGTTGTTAGGAAATTATATCATATAGATATTGAGTAATAGACTCAAGAAATGTACTACGGATACATAAGTACCCGCGTATACAATTCTGGTTTCAAACCATTATAGGAATGCCTTCCTCAGAATTAGGGCTAGTGGGATTGTTAAGATGTGAAATCTTGAACAAAAAAAAAAAAAAGAAATTTGTGATATAGGAAAGAATTGGAAATGGAGAATTAACCCCTCAAGTAAGCTATAGGTAATTGTAAATTCGTATAGTTTTGACATAGCTAATTTAGAAAAATGTCATGGCGCCCTTATAAAGTTAAATACAATGGAATTTTTTCTAAAACAAAATGATAGTAAAGTAAACAAAAGTTAAAAAAGTTATGAACAGAAAGTTGAGTTTAAACTGAGACTTATAGTGGAAAGTTATTAGTAAAAAAAGTTATCATTGGATAATATTGTTAAATTAGGAAGTAAATAAATAATAGACATCGAATTTTTTTTTAAAAAAAGGAATTTTCAAATAGTCAGTCAAACAAGTAAAAGTTTTAAAATTTGGAAGTTGTAGTAAGAAGCAACGTCGTTAGCAATTCAGTTATGATTCATTTTTTTTTATGTATATAAATTGTTAGCTTATAACATGTAATGTTAAAATATAAACACACGAATTGAATACTTAGGTATTTGAGCGACTTAGTCAGTGTGTATTACGCATCGTATAGCGGTGTTATTAAATCTGTGTTATTAAAATTTGGAAACGATTCCTGTTAAATATAGAGTAACCTTTTAAAGAGAAATTTTATAGAAATTGTAGTAACATGAATATTAAAATAATTAATGAAGTTCTGTTTTTTTGGATATTGTGTTATTTTTATGTGTTGTTTTTTGCCGAAGCACAGGCATTTGAGGAAGGAAATTTCTCATTTGTGTTGGTGAACTTAGGCAAGGTTACAGTTCTCTGAACGTAACGGTGTGGCCACACGGAGATAGACGTTTGCAAACGTATCTCTTGAAAACACGAGAGGATTATAGTATAGCCTGATAATTATACGACGCTATAGGAGAGATCCTTATAATATGCCAAACGCTATAGGAGGTATCCTTATAATATGACCGACGCTATAGGAGGCGTATCCTGAGAATTACACGGAGAGGAAAACAGAAAAACAGAACAGAGTATGGAAATTAGTCCATCAGTAGGAAAAGAAATTGGGTACGAATTATAATAACACAGTAAATTTAATCACGAAGTGCATGTATTGTATTGTCCTCTACATAAGGGTTTAAAATGCGAATATGTATCATTTTCATTTGATTACATGACTTAGTCAGCATTATTGTCCATCATTGGATGACCTTAATAAAAAATTGTAAATTTATTCACGAGGTACATGTATTGTATTGTCCTTTATATAATAACCCAAGGACGTCATGAATCCTAGTGGTTAGTACGAGGTTATAACGCATATAACTTAACCTTTGTTATTAGAGAAGTATACAATTCCTTTCTTAATGGATCGTCATCACAAGTGTTGACAATCCGGGACGCCGGTATGTCTGCACGTGAAGACTTGTTGTCATTATTGTTATTATTATAAAAAAAGAGGTAACTCACCTTACACTAGTGAAATTACTGATGCGATATTTAGTTCATTTATTGTAATGACTATTATTGGTAGTAATAATTTATTACTTTTCCATCCTAGTGCGTAGCCACTTAGGTTGTTTTAAAAAAAAAAAAAATGTTTTTTAAATTTATATATGAATATGGTTACATAAGTATATAAATTCGTCTAAGAAACACGACACGATACACTGATTGAGGGCGTAGTTCAAGGAACCCTAAATTAGGCTAGGTTTTTCATTAGAAAAAACTGCGTTAGGTATTCAGTATCCTGCCCGGGACCGAAGTAGAGACCTAATTTCTATTTTCGTGGAACAATTTGCATTCTAAAAAGTACTTAATTTTAGATGCAATGAAAGAATATGCAAGCATATTCTTTTCTTTTCGTTGACAAGAGACGGCATAAGAAAATTCTTGTACAAGTGGTAGGTATAAGGCACCTAGCTCTCATCATACTGGGGTAGGTCATTGGGTAGTAAGAAACTTAGGAACCTTATGGTTGTAAATAACCTTGTGTATATATTAATATAAGGTCATGTATAAAATGGAAATATCATTATAATTTTTTTTATTTTTTGTCCTTTTTTTTTCGGGTTTTTCAATCTCTTTCATTGTCGAATTATTCTCACATGTAGGTTAAATCGTTATAGTATTGGACATCTCACACGTTGCGATATAGGAGAAATTGGGGCGGTAAAACGTTCACAATCGGGTAGTTACCCACTCCTTAACGGGGTATGTCTCAATTCTAGCGTATGTTGGAGTGAATTCACGATGAAAAGGCAATGTAATAATTATATTACCACATTTTTGTTATCAGAATAGGCCCAATAGACAACACTATTCGGTTCACATAGGTTGTGGTGGTATCGAATTTTAACCTTCTTCCGCGATCATATAACAACGGTTACTCGTTGTGTGGTATTATAGAGCTGTTACAAGTCTGATAGGATGGAACTTGGGTATCGACCTAACGTGTCATTCGGCTGTTAACTATAATCCAAAGCGTGATAGGATGGCTAAACTCCTTAGAATTAGAGCAGAAGGATTGTTGGAAACGCGAATTTCCGAACAATGGAAGTATATATGATTCCGGTGTTAGGAAGAAATTCGTTACTCAATTAAAAAAAAAAATTTTTCCTCTTCTAATAACATTGTCGGTAGTATTAAATTTTCGTATTTTTTGTGTAAAAATACGTGGCGTTGTTGTTATTTATTTTAATTTTTTTTTTTTTCTTCTCTCCTTACGTAGTCAAACCCTGAGAGTTTAAGTTGAGTTGAGACAAACTCGAATTGAAAGTTATTTAACAAAATTGTACTCACACACATAGAGTTTTTGGTGGGTAAACAAATGTATATTCAAGTGTTTTAATTATGATAAATGTAATTAATTAAATTACTATATAAATATTTTGTAAACACGTAATTGATTACTTCGGTATCAATATGGTAAGCCAGCGTGTAAAGTCCTTGCCATATCAGGACGCAATTGTACGGTGTTTTGTAACTTGCTATATCACTGTATTCAAATAAGGAGTAGTACTTCTCGTAGTAAGAAGATTTAAGAGTATGCACCCAGTTGAGTAAATTAGCTCGGTAATGTCATAAAGTTATGTCATTCGGGTCGTATTGTTCTTATTAGAGAATAATGTAATTGCACTTATGGTCATTACGGTTCGTCTGGTTATTTTGGTGGGAACACCTAGAGGGTGTCCTATGTGGTTTCGTCGAACGCAAGTTCACCGTGAGGATTCCAAGGGATCTATCCGGTTGTCTATGTCGTTGCGGCAAGGGTATATTTCTAGTATACCAAGTACAGCGCTGTACGGGTCACCGAGGGTGAGTCGAGAAAACATGAGAGGATTCATATTATGCCTGAAAATTAATATTCATGATAGGTTTTGTAGCATTACCTTACAATTATATGCGAACATGAGAGGATGGTCGTTTATGCCTGATAATTAAATGCAAACCAGACAAACCATGACAAGCTGAGAGTGCGGGAAACTAACATTTGGGTTGGAATTGAATTGTGAAAATAGCATAAAGTGTATAAAAACAAAGTTGTATAATTTTAAAAAATTCCATTGTAAGACGCGAATATGAGTGATTTCGATCATGTCATGACATTGGTCAGCGTACAATATTCCATAACAGGAATAAAGTGTATAAAAACAAAGTTGTATAATTTTAAGAATTCTATTGTAAGACGCGAATATGAGTTGGTTTCGATCATTTCATGACATTGGTCAGCGTACAATATTCCATAACAGGAATAAAGTGTATAAAAACAAAGTTGTATAATTTTAAGAATTCTATTGTAAGACGCGAATATGAGTTGGTTTCGATCATTTCATGACATTGGTCAGCGTACAATATTCCATAACAGGAATAGGGTTGGAAATTTTTTGTCTAATTTTAAGATTTTTACATGGTAGTAATCCTTCTCGGAAGGGTCATGTTTTCTTTATTTCTTCATGCACCTTCGTTAGCGTGTCTTGTATCGCACTAGGTACGTCACATTTTTTTTTAATTTCTTGAGAGAGTTGGCAACCTTTGTTCAGTTTATTGCTAGTTTTTTTTAGCTTGGCTCACAGGTAGTTAAAATTTTGTTGGCTCTTAGGTAGGGAGTGTTTAAATCCTGGTGAAGAGGTAGCTCTGTACCTCACATTGTGGCAATCATCGCATCACATGCTGTATGGAAGGTCGTGGTCCCCTGCATCAGCCTCGCTGCCTTTTCCCTTCATTTTTCAGGGGGAGGAGGGTAGTGTTATGGTTGCCCATAATTCATACGAACATACTATACAAGCGGCAGGTTGCCCATAAATCCTACGAACGAACTATACAAGCGGCAGGCAGCTGTGTGTCACGTGCTCAGTACATGTACATTCTCGCGTGATTATTGCTGTCCCTCTCAGGCTGGCAGAAGACATTACCATATATGGCTACACGGCGCGAAATCCAGCCAATGGCAGAAGACATTACCTTATAGGGCACGCGTTAGAGTCTTCCGTCTCGCTCATCACGGACAGAGAACTCCGGCCACCGTTCACCAAAGCAACAGACATATTTCAGACAACGGCGCGAGCGGTCGTACGCACTACTACGTACTGTCGGGCAGTATGCCACCCTTCGACGCGGCTAATTAAGTCTTCACTTACGATCCCAGTATGGCGCTATCACGACAGACGCCTGTATAATCCTACTGCCGCCTACTTTATACCATGGCAGCCCTGGCCGCCCGGCTTTTAATCCGCCTACATTGCCGATAGCCGCTTAATTCACCGTTATCACCCACCGGTTCGGTAAGCTGACCGAATCCGCCCACCATGATGCCGAGAAGCCGCCCACGCACCCCGAGCCGCCCCGTTCCTGTACCCGATCTATGAGCTTTGCTCTAGATCTCTCCACTTCGTAGGAAGCTGCCTGCATCCGTACGACGCCACGTGAGATTTTAAACCCTCTTATAGTATTTCCGAGCCTAAATTCAGTAGTATTTCTAGTGCCTCTCTCTCTCTCTTATGCTAGGCCTTAAACAGCTTACCTGGTTGCCTGTAATGTTCACCCTTGCATTATTGAATACATTTGAATTGTGCCTAAACCTTGTTTCATTGGAGTCAACCATCGACAGCCTCGGAGGAGCCCTACTACCCTGAGCTGAGCCTTCCAAGCCGAGGCATATTGCCCCCGGGGGGCCTGCTTAACACTTGTTCCCCCCCCGGGAGGGACATATTTCTGGAGACCAGAAGTATAACACTGGACCCTACGTGGCTTCAGTATCACCCTGGCCCCAGGAAGTATGACAATGTCTCGTGTCGTAGTTCCCATTTATGTCCTCTTATTGCATTATGCTTCTCCTGCACACCTTCGGAAATGATAATGTCGTTAATAAACCATTGGTAGTTATTATACCGATTAAAATAATCTCGCCTTTTAATTTTGATAGCCTGTCAACAGGGGTTGCCGCAGGGGCTTGCATTGGGACCATTACTACTTCACTTTCATCTGCTAGTAATAATAGTAATGGTTGTAATAGGTTCCATTGGATTAACTCGCGGTTTAATTAAATCTGCAAATTGCTCGTTTATTATTAACTATTAAGCTAATCATTAGCTTATTCATTACCTGTTTTCTACTTGCCGGTCTTGGGAACTTTGCCTCAAATGCTGATAGTGTATTTTGATATTAGGTATTTATTAACCTCACGAAGTTAATTATTGTAGAGAGTTGTAAAGTCCATCTTAAACAATTGGTAGGTCACGCCTTTGTAGAGTGTAGCTTTCCTGACCCTGTAAAATAATATTTCCAATGTAAAATAATACTCGGAAGAGATTTATTGTATTCCCTGACCGCCCTTTGCTAGAGCTTTCAGAGAAAGTTGGTTTTTGAATGTTTGGTTCGTATTATCTTATCTAATCAATAATTTACAATTTTAATTAAAACTTAACCGTTTAATAGGTGTTCATTTATGCGTACAAGATTAATAAGTCATCTCTTTATTGTTAAGTTTCATTTGAGAGAGTATTTGTCTATGAATTCATGTAATTTAATATGTTTATGTAGTCGGTGTAATTTCGCCTTCTGTCACCGAATCTTATTTAAGGTTTTCTGAGAAATGCTTAGATGAATTATTAATGTTCTTTCTGCATCATCTCCAGTTCTTAAAAATTTTGGGAAAATCATCTTTTGTATTGTTCATTGTGTGGTTACTATTCAAATACGGAAATACGTTTTATAATGCAAGAAGTATGATGCCCTTGATTCCTGATTTTTTAAATAAACTTATGTAAACTTTTTCGCTTCTCCCTTTGGTTTCTGAATACGGTAGGTATGTTTTTTTTTAAAATTATATTTTAATATCCTATTAATTTAATTATGATAGCTTTTAGATTATCCTCTGAGGAAATATATACAGGAATATCTTTTATTCTTTGCATTTTGGTTTCTGAATACGGTAGGTATGTTTTTTTTTTAAATTATATTTTAATATCCTATTAATTTAATTATGATAGCTTTTAGATTATCCTCTGAGGAAATATATACAGGAATATCTTTTATTCTTTGCATTTTGGTTTCTGAATACGGTAGGTATGTTTTTTTTTTAAATTATATTTTAATATCCTATTAATTTAATTATGATAGCTTTTAGATTATCCTCTGAGGAAATATATACAGGAATATCTTTTATTCTTTGCATTTTGGTTTCTGAATACGGTAGGTATGTTTTTTTTTTAAATTATATTTTAATATCCTATTAATTTAATTATGATAGCTTTTAGATTATCCTCTGAGGAAATATATACAGGAATATCTTTTATTCTTTGCATTTTGGTTTCTGAATACGGTAGGTATGTTTTTTTTTTAAATTATATTTTAATATCCTATTAATTTAATTATGATAGCTTTTAGATTATCCTCTGAGGAAATATATACAGGAATATCTTTTATTCTTTGCATTTTGGTTTCTGAATACGGTAGGTATGTTTTTTTTTAAAATTATATTTTAATATCCTATTAATTTAATTATGATAGCTTTTAGATTATCCTCTGAGGAAATATATACAGGAATATCTTTTATTCTTTGCATTTTGGTGTACCTAACTAAATTAACACCGGCCATTTTGACGGCCGCTGTGATCTAGGGGTAAGGCTCTTGACTCACAATCCGAAGGTCGCGGGATCGATTCCCGGCGTGCGGAAATAAATTTTAATTAGAAATAAAATTAGTAGGTATATAGTATATTTGCGGCACGTTCCAGAATGGGAGATACTCTCAGTATCGTCCTGGTCTAAGACCACCATTCAGAATTGAAACGTAGTTTGAAATGGCTTTAGCCGTGTTTGGTGACCAGATTTGAATAGCCTGGTATTTCCCCACCTTCCTCTTCCCCATCTCCTTTCCTTCCCTACTACCTTTAACCTCACAACACACCCCAATTGGGATGCAATAGTCTCACCGGCTCCAGACGGGAGCAGCTGGGTACTCTTGTGAGGTATTCATATAAAAACAAAATAATAAAAAAACACCTAACTTGTATTCAGGCGCCCAGAAAATTAACAAAATATTTTATTTATTAGATTAAAAAATATATATATATTCCTGTTTTTAGAGAGACATTAAAATGTGAGATTATTTAAAACCATTTTATTTAAGTCTATTTGAAATAAAATGAGGAAAATTGTTGATGATCTTAAGTGTTCTATAAATATAGATTCAATAAATCATATTAAAAATCTATTCTAATTTTTATTTGTCAATTTTGTATTCCCATTATTTTAGAATGAATAAATCAATTATTTTCTTTTCATGACATTAGCGCCATTTTCCCCTATCGATCGACACGATAAGCTTAGCTAGCAGATTCCTCGCTTCAGTTTTATCATAGTTCGCCATCGCGAGCATAGGTGGCGCTAGCGCCAATAAGCCGACTAATTCCAGTTGCTGTTAGGTATTCATTTCTAGCTCGTTTCTTTTCAATTTTTTTAACTTTATAAAGATACTTATTATTTCTAAACGATAAGTAAATTACTTACTTGAATTTGCTATTGCGGTTTTTGCAAGACTAAACTGAATTTATTTAAAGTTAGATAATAATAATAATGTTTATTAGGAACATTTAACAGAATCATAACAATAATAATTTATGTTGATAGAAGCAAAATAAAAGTAAGGTCATCAATCCTTTTACAAAATGTTTTCATCATGTGTTGAGTATTGGATACAAAATTAATAATTTTTATTACGTTATAATTTAGAAGAAAATAAAAATGACACGTAGTAGTAATAAGAGCAAAATAAAACATTTTTTTAATGTAAACTCGCCATAGAATTTTATATGTGCGTTGGAGAGTGTATCAAATTCAATAAACGATTGAACATTTACCATTTTCCTTATACAAACGATGCAGGGAGGGTTAAAAATGCTACGAGTTTAACTGCTATCGAATGTTTCTAATCTAAATGTTTCATACTTTCTTTGTGATCTGGGTTCTTACTTCTTACATAAAGATTTATTTTGTAGTGGCCCTTAGTAGGTAGGATAATTATTTTATATTATACCCAGGTAGGTACAAGATTTTCGGTTTGCAATCGAATGAATTGATGAAAAGGTCTTAAAGGATTTTAAATTTCAGTTTTATGGGGATAATAAAAGAATTTTACCTACAAATCCAACTTATATTTTATTTCCATGTATGCCTGAAATCCATTAAGAGAGAGAGCTTGTTCTTTCGCCATTTTTGTTTACGTTTCGCTCTTGTTTATTCCCTACATTTGCTCCTTTTCCGACATGTTTCATTTTCTTTGTCTGAAGGCGTATCTCCCCCGACAAAAACAAGTATAGCACGTATGGTTTTGTTTTTATCGGATGTTTGGAAAACATTTTATCGTTGGAAACCCGACTTTAGCTTGTGTTGTTTGATCACATCAGATAAAAATATTATGACAAAGGTTCAAAGTTTAAACATCGCAACCTTACACCGCCAATTATTTTGTTACCAGTGTTTTTGTTTGTATTTCAGGAATGCTTGAAGAACCTGGTTATTCAAATCTAGACACTAATTCATAATTCTAATTCATCAAATTTCAAAGTTAGTTTTAAAGTTAGGTGAAAGTTACTCAGGTTCTGTTATTATTTCAGTTAAGTGATACAACTTTTCAATAATAATATTTTAATAGTACTTGAACGGAACCTTTACAGAACTTGAAAATTGGCTTTGAAATTAGATAAATTGTTCAAATTCTGTGAAGCATAACTGGCCCCAAAAGTAACTTACTTACCATTACAGCAACACTTCTAAATAATGAATGGTTAGTGATTTCTCACGAGGACGATTCTATTTTCCATTCTGGAGCTACCTGCTTTCAGATTGCAATATTTTAATCTATTTAAAAAGAATACATATCTTAATTTACCGGTTTTTAACGTTTTCGCTGGAATTGAGTTCGCCACCTTTGGGTCCAGAACCAAACATTATATAACCGGGAACCAACGTTTGTATATAAGATGACTATCTAGTCTTGTTTTAAAACAAAATGCACGCATTCTTCCCGTCGTGACTGAACGTCTTTATTTTGGCACTCCGGCGCAAAACTCCACCATTTCCTGGAAATGTCATATTTCAGGTTGACAACCTCCTGAGACTCTGGGAATAGTTTTGTGCTTTTCGGCGTTGTTTTTTCTGCATTCCACGGAAGATACAGAGCTACGATGTTTATCCCTCAGCTTTTGGCTGACTGGCGAAGAAGTCAGCAGTTCTTCTCTCCGTAGTAATCGAATGTGGGTACATACGGAGAAGCTGGGTTGCACAGAAAAGACCCAAGAAATCACAGAAGGTATTATTATTATTTTATTTGTGCGATTTAACAGGGCCAAAAGATTTTGTTCAGTAGTTTTTGAGTTTATCGCGAACAGACAGACGCGGCGGAGGACTTTTAATCTATCTATCTGTATATATAAATAAAAATGAAACACCGAAATGTATGTACGCGCATAACTTCCGAACGACTGCACCAAATTGGATAATTCTTTTTTTATCGTCTTTGTTATTATCAGGACAACGTTTGTATAAAACTTAGTGAGCTATGGCATTACAAAATTTGTATAAAAAAATTAGACGCGAGCTGTTTGAAAACTGAATGTACCGGGAATGAATGTATGGAATACGGGAGGGGCGGGGAGGGGCGGGGGAGGGAGAGGGGAACCTGGGAGGGGGTAAGGAAACTCGTGAGGATGGTTCACTGGACGGTGGGAAGGGGGGGGAGTGGAGTGGGGAGAGGGAAGGTGGAGGAGGTTTAGTGGGAACGCTAGAGGGGAAGGGGGCGCGGGAGAGGAAGGGGGGGAGCAAGGGAACGTGACGAATGGAAAAGGACACGCAGGGAGAAACAATTTCTTTATTAAATGGCATAGCAACGCATCCCGGGTACCAGCTAGTTTATAATATGTAGAGATGTTAAGATGTGTACCTAATTAGTAAAAGCCAATTGGATAATAATTCACTCCTCAATAACACTCACAAATGTTATACTTTTTTCTCCAATCTTTCCGATAATTTACTAAAAAAAATCAGTATAATTACTGCAACAAGCTTTTGAAACATATTAATGACATCCCCACTAAACGTATAAACTGCTTGATTTGAATACATGGGACTCAGTTGCCTGCATTTACACTATTGCCGAGTTACAGTATTAGTACTAGATTATATTACCAAAGTAATAACACTAAAAACGCTAGGCTGCAAGCAAATTCAGCTATAAAATTGAGCGCTAATGATTCGATTTCTTCGCTATTCCCAAGAGTTGAGCCTTATTACAAGATAAGTAATAAGCCTTGATGATAGTTAGTCCACGTTCGATCATCCTTTCAACTCATCTCAGTCTGAGGGAAGACTTAATTGGAAGGCAATTACAGCTTCAGCAATCATCATTGCTGTCTGCTCCTGACTGGCTCAGGGTCCTCCCACTGTTTCCTTTATCTGATTTGCGATCTGATAAAGAAGACAGCCGAGAATCTTCTCCTAGCAAAGCTGTGTATGTGGTGGGTAAATGCAGGACTTGTAATTTTATCGTTTATATTCAGAGTTTCTCAAACTTATTTGGCCTTCTTTTTTCTGAGATCGCGCTGCCAGTAAGTACCAGTGGAACTATGGTATCCTCAATTTTGTGTAATGTGAGACTGAAATAAGAGGGCAGGGAAGGCGTGCTAAATAACTGGATATTTAAATCTTGTAACTAAACACGAATTATGCCATTTAGAGCAATGTTTTGACTCTGAATAATAGTCTATCACCAGGGCGATATGCAGGGTATCAACATAGTGGCTAAAAACTCTACGAATTTATTTATTTAAATTATGTATAATTTAACAGAACTATAAATAAGTATACATTAAGGTTGGGTTGTTATAAAAAATTTGAATTCTTCTAAAGTCGGTTCCTCATTGCTGAGGATCGTGAACCCTACTCCAATTTCCGTAGTGAATCTTGCTCCCCTACTCCTCGTGGTTCTGTGCTGCGTGAAGAGCTGCCAGTGGTACTTGGTCACTCCAGCGCATTCGTGACTTTCCTTTGCTCCTTCTGCCAAACACTTTGCCAGTGACTATGAGTTTCTCCAACTCCAGTTTGGAGACCAACGTATCCAAAGTATCTTAAAATACGTTTGGGCAGAAAATTGAAAGCTTATTGTGGATGCCTAGCTCTTCCAGAAGGGACACATTTGTGCATCTGTCTTTTTTTTTACATTTGATCCACACAGGAGGGCCTGAGGAAAATTCCCCTCAGGGTCTATCTCATCTCTGGGGATGTTGTGAGGAGGGTCTTTTTTAGGAAAGGAAGGAGAGTAAGTTTTGGGAATGAAAAGGGTATTAGGATTGGATAGGAATCTGAGGGGCCAGTGTGTCCAGGAGTGAAGGATGTATGAATCCATCTCTCCCACTGCATGGTGATGTTCCGAGAGAGTACGACTGGAAAAGTCAAAGAAACTCCCACAACCACTCTCTCCCAATCCAACCTGCCATGCAGCTGGTGGGCAGACGTATCCGCCGTCAAAACCTCACCCCATGAACCCGGGCACCCTTGCTAAGTAACTAAACGTAGCTAACCACTTAGGGTGACCTATGGCGAGGGGTTGGTTATCCAATAAATGGTTCCCCATACCCGCCTCTGAGCGTTTTTCTCCAGCATCACATTTCGAGGGCATCTATCCGCTGGCTGTGTCCTAGAGTCCACACCGAATGAAAATATGGGGAAATATGAGACTGGAAATTAAAAAAATATATTTGCGACCATTTTTTGAGCGCCTACTTATTTCCCTCTTACTACCTTTCCTATTGCCCTTATGGTTGGATGTATTATTCTACTACAGGAATCGCTGGTTTTCTACCAAGCCACTTATTAAAGACGATGAAAAGTTTGTCGGCGTTTATGAGAGCAATATTAGACGTGCAATTATTAATCAATGGTAGTGGAAGTCGGGACGTCCCAGGAAGCCGATGCACCATCAAGTGTATCTAACACTTGGGGCGGGTCATATCGCAGACGATGTGTTTGCTTGCGGATGAAGCAGGATCTATATGTCAGGCAGCTCCGGCCTTGAGTCAAATGGTACTGGGAGCAGCAAAATTTTGATAGCTTTCAAAATAAAATCATATTGGAATAATCGCATATGAATTCAGCTGTTTGAACGCGTTTTTATAACTGTGTAAAAATAACTTTTTATTAAATTAGGTACATTAAATTAAGGTAAAAAAAGTATGCCTATTTAAATTTTGAGTCGGGATTTTTTGTCTAAATTGTAATTATATAGATAAATTTGCAATGTGAAGAAAGTATTTTTATTTGTTTTTAGTTATTGTAGTTATAAACTTT
Source organism: Limnephilus lunatus (assembly GCA_917563855.2). NCBI lineage: Eukaryota > Metazoa > Arthropoda > Insecta > Trichoptera > Limnephilidae > Limnephilus > Limnephilus lunatus. The sequence goes on from OU830596.1 coordinate 67,897,475, forward strand.
GTCTTGTTACTAATTGATGTATTTTCTTTTGTTCCAGGTAAGTCCCATTTATCTATCAATATTACAATTGCTGCGTAGATAAGTACTGTTTTTTTTAATTCAATTCAAGTCTTAGGGGCGATATTTTTCATCTATAAATACCTACAAAACTTTTTCGTTATTTGTTTTTGGGGTGTAATCCGGATCTGCCCTGATGATGGACACTGCAACGCTGTCCGAAACGTTGGCTAAAGAAGGAGGTAGCGCAACACGGCAATAACACCCAAAAACAAATAACGAAAATACTTTTGGTCGTGATAATCTAAAACCTACCTACCTACAAAACTGTTTAAAATAAACATAAAAACTTAAACGTGCTTGACGAAAAGTTGGGTTCTTAGAAATTCTAAAATTATTAATATTTTTTTAATTATGATGTATTATTATCAACTGGTTTTCATTAGGGTCTTGCACATGAAGATATACCTACCTATTATGTATTTATCCAAAGTCACGGTGAACTCGAATGCCTTTTGTGTACTACTTCTTATTGATCGATCTTGAAGTTCAATAAAACAATGCATTATTTAATACATTATTATAATATGTACACGTACAAGTCTCGCGGGGTTAGAGCAATACCCTGGCTCCCTGCTCACTGCTCCCTGCTCGTGATCATATTAAAAGCCCGCTGACATGAAGGCGCAAGGGCCTCAGATCGGAATCCAATTGAACTGTAAGCCCGTGCTATTGTTTGCAAACGTTTGATTTATTTGCCACGGTATTCCCAAGTGGCATTTGCCCGGGAGAACACAAATAAAAGACGATATACCTCAGCTCTAGATACTAACTGCACCATAGATAATAGAAACGGAGGAGAGTGGCCAATTGAGCCGTGAACCACTATTAGTAAAAAGGGCGCGCACGAAAGTGTCGCCAGCAGAGTTTATCCATAACGCACAACGGCCCTCCACCTTTGCTTCTTTCGTAACTTTCCTTGGCCGCTTTGATAGTCTGTGCAGTTTTTTTTAAATGGACTGGCTTCAATGCTATATTTCCCTTTTTTTTTTCTTTTATCTACCAACTGTACAGTGCACAAAGAAAGATGTTATGTAATTCACTTGATGAAGAATATCTCTAGCAATCAGTAACTAAATGTGAATTAGGGTGAGAGGGATGTGACAGCGTGACAGGGACAAGAGGTGTGACACAATTTCGATTCCGATATGGAATTGTCCGTAACCTTAAAATGAAGACTTTTTCGTTAACTAGGGGCGATTTCGGTTCTACTTTCGTACGGATAAGGAATTGTCCTTAATCTTAAAATCAATAACTACTTTTTCGTTAACTGCGATAACAGTCTCTCGGGTGACAGCTACAAAGTCGTCAATTTTAAGGTTAAGGACGATTCCTTATCCTTAAGTAGAACCGGGGTCGCCCCTTAGGCGGTGATTCCTATTATAAATACGCTGGTAGTTTATATAAATTTAAAACATCAAATTGTGATGAGGTTCCGAGCGAATCCCGGGCCGAAGCCGAAAGGCGTCCCTGCAAGTTTTTCTGCTACCATTCTGCAAACTGCATTCCTGCATGAACTTTATCAATTTCATCCAGAAATATGCGTGGAGCTTGCAACTACATTTTGTCTGCCATTCTTTGGGAAACCACGATTGAGGTAACAACAACCGACTGACTCCTTGGCATTCAATTTAAATCACTTTAAGATTTATACACGAGTTCGACTCCCATCGAAGTATACAAACTCGCGGAATATTTTGGCATGGTTGATGTGATATTGATGGTAGTAAATTTGTAAAATATGACGTAATGTTATTAATTATATAAATTATTTGTTCCAAGGCAATATTAGAAGTAACCAATTTTTAACAAAACATGAATTCCCCGCCCAAGTTTTTGTCAGAAATGTGTCACAATAATTTATCATGTATTTCTCGGGACATGCACGGCTTTTCGGCTTTAATGGGCTGCACGCCACTATTGAATATATTTTTCAGAGTTATACAAGCTACCGGAATTTTTTTAACAATAATCCTTGCATTCTATTTCACGGCTTTTACAAAATTAAGTAGTTAAGCTTCATAAATTCTGCTGTTAAATACTAGTGGGCAATGCACGATAAGTTATCCCAGGAATGCGGTTTTCGATTTCATTTTTCATTAGGCACTCCATTCGAGCACGCTATCGCTGCCCCCTCCACGTGTTAAATTACATCCATCCGTAATCTTCTTCCTTATCCTATTATGCTATGTTTTGGAATTTTCCCGAAGGGATTTGTAAACGAGTCCATGTTTATTTCCACGGCTTCTTGTCACCAATTGGGAGTACGTAATTCCTTGGATTTTTGTGTGATTTTTGGAATCAAATAACGCTAGAGATGTTCTGACTCAGTAGTCGGGGTGTCGCTACTGTACATATTAGGACTACCAGTCTTAACAAATTGTTTTTTGTTTGTTAGTTCCTCCTTGGACCATCTGCACAGTTTATAAATAATATGTATTTATCAGCTTTTTCAAGTCTAGACGGGGATCTACTGTTTCGTTTCATGCTTGCTTTTAATAGACCATTTCTTGCACTAATTCAATGTCCTTGGTTCATTGTAACATTGTAACCTTAATTCCTTTTCTTAGTGCAACTAAGACGGCGGTAAAACAACTTCCGAAATCTTTTTATGTGGTACTTTTTGTTGTTCAAAACTACAATGGTGTATTTTTTATGGCAAAAAGTCTCTGAGCTAAGTCCTCCTCAGGCACTCCGATCCGCCCCGCCACAAAATCGGTGGGCAGACGCTTCCGCCGCCAAGACCTAGCTCACCTCATGAACCTGGGCACCCCTGCTAGCCACTAAACGTAGCGAACCACTTGAGTTGACCTATGGCAGAGGTGTTGGTTATCTAATTCATTGTTCCAATAATGTGCATTGCGGTTTAATTACAAATATTTCCCCAGCTTTGTTTGTGGCACTTGCATTTCTATTTTATGGTTTCTTGCGATGTCTGTATCCGTGAATAGTTTATCGTGCTTTTATTTTTACCTATCACCTTACGGTTTACGGTCAGGTAGAAAATTGAGGAAATAGGGCTTCCTCTGGTGCAAATTACGGATTATATTGCACGGAAAAGCTACACATTGCTTATACATTTTACTAACTTCAGTGGGATAAAACTGTTATGAAAGGTTTTGAAGTTTGTGTATACAATGAACAACTATTTTACCGTGCATTATTAGCTTATGCAGTCTCTTCAATAAAGTATTAATGAATTTGCTTCCCACTTTATAAATGCTTGTCATGGCCATTCCTCGCTGTCTTCACTGATTGGGTCAACTTCAACCTGTTCTTAATAATAGCTTCTTACAGCTCTACCGTTTACCGCCCAGACCAGAGTATTGCACTGTTTCTGTTCAGAACATTGTTCCGAGACTTTGGACATAATTACCGCATCCCCTTTCAATTTTCCTTATAAGTATAAATTATTTTACGAAAACACCACCTCAAGGGCGTTTTACATTGTTGGCAGACGTACAATTTTCCAACTATGGATAGATCCGGTCATCGAGATGCTCCCGTTACCAGGCGCATTTAGTCTAAACTCTATACAATTTCCCAGCTATAAATTGAATCGGCTGATGAAATATTACCGTTATGATGTGCCTTGATTCTAAGATTTTATCTCTTCCTAGAATTGAATTCAATTTAATGTTAGATTAGCACTTTTGTATGACCAGACCACCTTTAAAGAGTTGTCGGCCAGTAGCCTTTTGGGTTTAGTTTTTTGAGTCTTGTTTGCACTTCATCATTCTTCATGGTCTCGTTCGCGACAATAACTCTTTTTAGTGTACTTTTGTAATTCCCAAGATTTGATGATTATTATATTGTTTCACTGTGTTTTATATCCTTCTGAGTCGACGTTTCAGTCATACCTTTAGAGCTGAAGCCCATCATCCAGAGTCCAAAACGTCGGAAAGTCTTCTCCAACTGGAGTAATAGTACCGTAGTAGTTCTACGCCTCAAAAAACAACCAACATATTATTAACTTGTCCACTTATATCATGATATGTTCTCTAAGAGCTTTTGAAGTATTTTGTATGACCGGAAGCTAGAGATAATTTTTGTTAGAAATAAAATACTTGAGAGACTAGTACACTTCAAGCAAATAATGGCTTAATCGCAACGCTAAAAATAACGTACAAATCATTTTTATGATTGATAATATACTTTCATAGTTGTAGGATAGGCTGAATAGGTTTTCATTAAGTAAATGTTTTCATTTTGATTAATTAAATGTTGCTTTTAAAAGCTCTTCTACGAAAGTAGGTACGATAAATGATTGTTAACAAATTTGTTAACAATTGTAGCATTAATGCAATTAAAAAAAAAGTTCAATTCACACGTTGTAGAAGTGAAACCTTCATAATACTAAAGTAGACGAGAGTGGGGAGGCTACGAAGCACCGCACAAAGAGGATACCAGTTATACTATATCATTCTCTAGCAGGTTGAATCCTATAGTAGTATGTTTTTTGTCTCTTTTTAGTGTCGCTATTTTTCGTTTCATCGAATGTCAAATCACAACGCGGCTAAATAAGTTTTCACTTCGACAAGTGGCTGTTTGTAAGATACGTTTTTAGATTTTCACGGCTAAAAGTATTTTCGGTGTTTGTTTTTTGGGTGTTATACCGTGTTAAGCTACCTCCTTCTTTAGCCAACGTTTCGGACAGCGTTGCAGTGTCCATCATTCGGTCGGCAGATCCGACAGGTCATCTGTCGGATCTGCCGACCGAATGATGGAAAAATCACCGAAAGTTCGATTTTTCATAATTGATCCCTGATACAAATGCATAATGTACCTACCTACATTAGAAGATAATGATGTACATACTTATTCGTAAAAAATATGTGAAAGTAAAATAAAAGATTTTCACTTTGTGAATTACCTGTCGGTGTTTTCAATTGCTTTAATGACGAGTTTACGACTTATTTGATCAAAAAGTACGTTCTTAATGCTGCTTACTATTTTTTAATTGCATAATCATGGGAATTTTGGTGTGGTTTTAGTTTCTATACAAGTTTATGGATTTTATTACGACTGACCTACAGAAGAAATCGCCAAGTAAATTACATGGCCGTCATGATCAGCGGAATCTGTGCTGTGCTTGGGGGGCCGGCGTTATATTATAATAATGAAAATAATCGTTAATTTTTACCTTTTCACAATGTTATCTAATTTGTAGAACCTTTTGGCCTCGGGCGCGGCAATTTATTGCTGCGTGTCTGTGAAAGTCTCGTTTTTATCTTAATGCTAGTGAAAATCTTGTTTAATTTGACCTAGGCATTGGACACAAATTTATACCTATCTGGTTTTTTTTTTTATAAATTGATTTAAAATGATTCTTATTTCTCAATATTAAACGCAAACCAGATAAGTATTTGAAGGTATCTACTTTTTGTGGCATAATTTCTTAGATTAAATCAAAAGCTCCCCGACATTGAATAATGCTCTATCATTAGATTTCGCTTATTAAAAACTTTTTTCGTATAATTTAATACCATTGTTGGGTATAACTTCTAGTTATTACATATCCAAAACGTAGGTTATTATAACATACAACCTAATTAAGAATCGTGGCTCCCTTATCAGGCACTAGAGCTCCTCTTTTCTGATGAATGATGAATACATGGCCAATGATGACCTTAAATATAATATTTTGTAAAATATGTAGATATGTATAAATGTAACTCATATTATTTATATTACAAAAAAAAGCCATCAAGTTTGCACGTTTATATACGACTCGGTCCGCAAATATGCGACAACCGCAATTTTAACTGTGAATTCGGTTGGTGTGTCTCAGTCAAACGTCTAGGAATGAATGCTCTGGCGTCAGAAACTTGCACAACTTTTCTGCCTGTAATTGGTTAGATTTTTTTATATTAAACCCCATTCGGGAGGCATTGGGGAAAATAATTTCCAACCGGGCCTATTTCATCATTGTAGATACTGTGTAGAGGGTCTTTTTAGGAAATGAAATTCTGGGAAGGAAAAGGGTGTGAGGAGTGGATAGGAATCTAAGGGTTCAAGTGTCCAGGAGTAACGGACGTATGAATCCATTCCTCCTGCTGCGGTGCAAGACCTGGACCAATCTCACCCGATGAACCCGGGTACCGCTAGTCAGCAACGTAGCGAACCACATGGGGTGACCAATGGCAAAAGTGTTGATTACCCAATAAATGGTTCCCGGGGTGACGGTAAACGCGTAAGTGACTTGCAGTGTCACTTCCACCATATTCTGAGTTTACTGTCTCGAAACAAGATGATGTGCCGTGTATCGAACGTGTCGACGAAAGCGTATGACAACCCTGAGAATTCAAGAATGGAATTTACGCTTCCACATAATACCGTGCCGCTGCGCGTTACCCCTTCCAATAACCTACGAAACAAAGGGAGTGCTCTCATTGGCCAACGAAACACTGTGCATTTGGAATGATGTCTACAATGCTATTACATTCTACAATTAACTTATCAATTGAAAACATAAACGCAATTGATAATAAATACATGCTGCAGCATCATTGGACTCGAAAACACATCTGAATAACCACGTAATACTTCCACCAGGGACCCCAGACAGCAATGATCAAAATCAAGGAAATGATTGAGTATTTACGTTATCCCCACCCTGCTACCAGACGCGGCGCCATTGGTCAATGCTGAACAAAGGAAATGTTTGAATCGTAAATATTTACGACAGCCAATTTACATTCCGAAAAACTCGGAGCTAAATTTCGGGAAATCGGGAATAATTTGAATCAAGAAATATATATCATCACCTAAAAATAGGTATATACTACAATAACACCTCAAAAAACTGTCGTCTACCAGTGATTATTGCACTTTAAGAAAATATTTACTTCTAGATATTGTATCTTGTATCACATTTGTAAACTTGTACCTTTTCTTGTTGAAACAATAAAAATTTTGTGAGACTTCGGTTTATTGGAACAGGACTGTCTTGGCAAAGGTTATCACACAGATTTTTAACACATCTGCTCGAAAATCATAGCGATTGGGAAAAATACGTAAACGCAAGCACCCTTCAGAAACAGGGAGGTTCTGTGTTCCAAAAGTCCAACCCGGATTTGCCCTATAAAACAAACGGCAAACCGGTAGGAAATCAGTTCAAAAACTACCAGCCAAGAAGTCACAAGTCTCCAAGAAACTGAAGTCTCCAAGTTCTAACCTACTTTAAAAGTGTTTTTTAATCAGTTTAAATTCTGTTCTACCTTTCTCTCAGTATCCCATTATCCTGACCCCAACAGTCTCCAAAAGTCTGCAAGTCTTTTAAGTGTTTTTACAACAGTTATAGAGTCAGTTTTTTGCTAATTTAACTTAGAATCATTAAATCCAGAAGTTAAGGACATTGGCGTGCCAAGTTGTGTCCAGCTCCCTATTTTTGCAATTTGTGTACAAAACGTCAACTACATTTGGTCCTTCGAGCCGTATCTACACATAACACGCCTTCAGTCTTACCCAGTGGAAATGCCGTCTCTTCGCAGTGGCCGTAAGACCCCGACATCTTCTGATACATCGCTGTCTAAATCTAAACCAGACGCCCCGGGGACAAGCCGAAATATGCCAGTGGCGCCCCTACGGACCCCGGGCCCACACACCGTAGACACCGATGAGACGCCATCTAGAGGACCCCGCCAGGTCCACGATCTATCTAGTGCGAGCCCAGCCAGGAACTCTGATCTCATCACGCTTGACCGACCAGCTCCAGAATCTGTCTCCGAGAGCCTACACGAATCCAACAGTAAAAGCAGCGAAAAAAATTCTGAATCAACTGAAGACTCCCTGCGATTACTGCGCCGAGAGATGCGCATTCGGGACAGACGTCACGCCAAGCAGACAGCCAATCTGCTCGCAGCCCTGAACGCTGCGACACGCCAAGCAGTCAGCCAACCTGCCGAGGAGCCAGCACCAACCAGCCCGACCCTGCGAGCCAACCTCGGTCAGGCAGTAATTCAAGTCCAGGCACCAACCGGCCCGTTTACTAACGAGTTCGCAACGAGATATGCCACTCAAGTACACACGTCAGACGGCCCGTCAACCGGAGAGTTTGCAACTAGATATGCAACAACTCAAGTGCCCGCACCAACCGGCCCTTCTGCTAATGAGTTCGCAACGAGATATGCCACTCAAGTACACACGTCAGACGGTCCGTCAACCGGAGAGTTTGCAACTAGATATGCAACAACTCAAGTGCCCGCACCAACCGGCCCTTCTGCTAATGAGTTCGCAACGAGATATGCCACTCAAGTAAACAAGCCAGCCGGAGAGTTTGCAACGAGATATGCAACAACTCAAGTGCACGCACCGACCGGCCCTTCTACTAATGAGTTCGCAACGAGATATGCCACTCAAGTAAAAAGGCCAGCCGGAGAGTTTGCAACGAGATATGCAACTACTCAAATGCACACACAAGTCGGTCAGCCTACCAATGAATTTACAGTAACCGATCCAACTGGATATGCCGCCACCCAAGGCTACACACTACTGACGGGCCCTGCAAAAAACATCCCTACGACCGAATACAGCCATCTCGGACCCGAGCGCCCACTTTACAATACAACGGGGTACCAGCAACAGCCAGCCTCCTCCGGCCAGGATTCCCCATTGTTTACACCACCGCATACAGCCAACGAGACAGCACGGCACACCCGAGAATGGTTGCAGCACGGCAACGACCCACTGGCCCAGATCGCCTCTGTGATGGCAGAGGCGCTCCGCTCCTCCAGAACGCAAGATAGCCCTCGCACATTAGAAGATGACTCAAGAATGGCAGCCCTAATCGCCAGGCAATCCACAGCAAAAGATTTGCCTACTTTCTCCGGAGACCCCCTCGAGTGGCCTACCTGGAAGGCACAGTACGCTCAATCCACCGCCACCTGCCAATTGACTCCGAGCGAAAATCTCATCCGGCTGCAGCGTGCCCTCAAAGGCAAGGCGCGAGATACCGTGGGTCCCCTACTAATGGATCCTGCGCAAGTTCCAGAGATCATCAGCGTCCTCGAGCAGCGATACGGCAGCGCTAACTCCATAGCAAAATTTATGCTAGACAAGGTTAAAAAGCTACCTTACCTCACGACCGAGGTATCACTCGAGGACCTGGCAGATTTCTCCGGGACGGTGCAAAACCTGGTGGCATCCCTCCGGATCTTGAAAACCGAAGGTTATCTCACCAATCCTGCATTACTGAACGACGTCACTGACAAAATGCCGAGTTCGCTGCGGCTGGCATGGCTAATCGAGATCCGCAAACAACATGCCCCGGCCACCATAACCCAGCTCGCTGCCTTTCTGAAAGAGGTATCAAACGCAATTCCAAACAGCGGGATGGTGGACCACATACGATCCCGACCACGCCGTGAACAAATACATGCCGGGTACCAGGAGGAAGAAGATAGTGATCGCATGCGACTTCTACCGAGCCATGAGCAAATACATGCCGGACATCAAGAAGAAATCGGGGACGGCCCAAAAGAAAAGATCGCCCCGATGAAACGCAAAATGAATGAGGCACATACTTACCCTGGACCAAGCCGAAAAAGAAAAACAGCCGACGAAAGCTGCGCCCAATGTGGCGGCGATCATAAAACCCGCGAATGCAAAGAATTCGCAGCCTAAGATGTTGAACTTCGATGGGAAACTGTACGCATGGGAAGGTTATGCCGCAAGTGCTTAGAAAAACACCACTCACGAAGCTGCAAAATAAACCAATGGTGCAAAGTAGGGGATTGCCGATCCCCACACCACCCCCTGCTACATAATCCCGAGTTCGTACGAAAAAGCACCGTGGAAAATGTCAACTTGTGACGCCAGGACTCCGGACAGAGAGTACTGTTAAAAATTGCGCCAGTAATATTAAGCGCTCCCAACAAAGAAGAAGTGTCAGTGTTTGCTCTCCTGGACGAAGGATCCACAGTAACACTTTTTGACACTGACACCGCAATACAAGTCGGAGCAAACGGCCCAGTTCACGGACTGCGAATCCACGGTGCCAAAGGAATGTGCACTTCTGACAATCTCTCCCAACGAGTGAGACTAAGAATACGAGGTGCGGGCAACAGTAATACATACCACATCTCTGCCAGCACAATAAGCAACCTCAACCTGCCGGAGCAACAGATCCAAGGAAGGTCTGTCGTCCCGAAGCTGCTAATAGGCCAAGACAACGCTCACCTAATTGTGTCAAGGGAAGTTCGTGAATGCAATGATACTACGCGAATAGCATCACGCACCGCACTAGGATGGATCGCTCATGGGGGAGTCAACCCCAGAGATAATAACACGACTACCACTTTGGCACTACAACCAGAAACGGCCGCAGACATACAATTGAGGGAGCTAGTAAAAACCAACTTCGCCATCGACTCGCTCGGAGTAACATCAGCCACCAGAGTCAATGCAAGCGAACAACAGGCCATTGCACTTATGAATGCAACTACCCGTCCTCTTCCTACAGGGAAGTGGGAAACTGGTCTACTATGGCGCAATCCAGAAGCCTCGCTACCTGACAATCGGCAGTGTGCGCTGAAGCGACTTCTGTCTCTGGAGAAAAAGCTAGCAAAAGACAAAAATCTAGCAGTGGCGTACAATGACAAAATAAGTCAACTTCTCAACAAAGGCTATGCCAAGAAGCTATCAGGCCATGAAGCTTCCACCACCACACCTCGCAAATGGTACCTGCCTCACTTCGCAGTAATCAACCCAAATAAGCCAGGAAAAATCAGAGTGGTATTCGATGCTGCAAGCCGATGCTGTCCTCCCTCCTGGGGAATATAATACGCTTCCGGGAAGGAAACATCGCCATTGCTGCAGACATCAAAGAAATGTTCCTGCAAATAAAAATAAGGCGAGAAGACCAGCCGTCCCAGCTTTTCCTGTGGAGGACATCACCCCATCATGAACCAGACACCTATCAAATGTCATCAATGATGTTCGGAGCCACCTGCTCCCCAAGCAGTGCCCAATTCGTCCGAAATAAAGTGGCCGAAACATACGAGCACGAGTACCCGGCCGCCGCAAAAGCCGTACGCACCAAGTTCTACATGGACGACTACCTAGATGCAACAGACACACCCAATGAAGCTGCTACACTCGCCCAAAGCGTAGGTGCCCTCCTCGCGAAAGGAGGGTTCCACTTGACAAATTGGGCGTCTAATAGCCCGGTGGCCCTAGCTGGCGTACCTATAGAAGACCGTGCCAGCTCCGCGATACAGATTAGCAGTGGAGGTCCAGAGACAGAACGAGTGCTTGGTTTGATCTGGGACCCCACCACAGACCGCTTCCTGTACTCATTTCGCGAGGCAATCTCACCCGACACGGCCACACAACCTACCAAGCGGCAACTATTATCCATAGTAATGAAGATCTTTGACCCAGTCGGCTTCGTTGCCTACCTTACCATCAGATCTAAGATGCTACTGCAAGCAGTGTGGCGCTCAAGCGTCGGCTGGGACGAACCCATTACCCCCGAACACGCCCAGAGATGGACAGACTGGCTGAGCCTGCTGCACACAAACAGCATCTCAATCCCGAGACGTTGCCTCTCAAACAAACAGAACAACGTAACTCTACACCTCTTCTGCGACGCATCGGAGCAAGCTTGCTGTGCCGTGGCCTACTTCACCGAAGAAATAAATGGATCCTTACGAGTAACATTCCTTGCAAGTAAATGCAAGGTAGCACCACTGAAGCCTCTCTCCATTCCACGCCTCGAGCTTCAAGCCGCCCTCATAGCAGCGAGACTAGCCCAGACGATCCAAAAGGAAAGCAAAGCCCTGATATCCCGCACCTGCTTCTGGACAGACTCCACAACTGTACTATGCTGGTTACGCACCGACCCACGCGCCTACTCAACCTTTGTGGCAAACCGATTGGGCGAAATAGACGAACTAACCAACATACCCGACTGGAAATGGGTACCCACAAAACTCAATCCAGCTGATATAGGAACACGAGACTTAGAGGTGCCAGACCTAACACCAGAAGGAAGGTGGTTTACCGGCCCAGCCTTTCTCACTTCCCCGGAGGGTGCATGGCCGAAAGAACGGGCACCCGCCCACAGGCCTGACGACCTAACACTAGAAGTCAAACCTCACTACGTTGGCCTTGTGTCCACCAAGGGCGAAGCACTCCCATTAGTAGAGCGGTTCTCCTCATGGCACCGGCTAATCCGCTCCACAGCTTGGATCCTCCGTTTTATCAGACGATGCAAGATGGGGCCCAACAAACCAGTAGAAGGCCCACTACTAGCCGAGGAGATAAAAGCAGCAGAACAAAAATGGATCAAAAGGTCCCAGGAAAACGCTTTCACAACTGATCTACACACCATCCGACAAGGTCAAAAACTACCTACTGGCAGTCGCCTCAACTCGCTGAACCCCTTCTTTGGACCAGACGACCTTCTACGAATGGGGACCCGACTACGAGCCTTGGAAAGAACAAAGAGTGTGGCCCGAACCCCCATAATACTGGACGGCGACGAACCCTACACTCGGCTCCTAATCAGTCACTACCACAAAAAGGCGGATCATCCTAGTACTGAGAAAACGATTGCAGAAATACGCAATCATTTCTTCATAATACGAATACGCACAACAATCAGGAAAATAACGCACGTCTGCCCCACTTGCTTCATACGACGCAGCAAACCGACTCCACCTCTGATGGGCGCATTACCACCACCCCGCCTGATGCATCACGTCCGTCCATTCACACACTGCGGGCTTGACTATTTCGGCCCTATGGCTATCACGGTCGGTAGGCATCGAGAAAAACGATACGGAGCCATCTTCACCTGCCTCTCAACGCGCGCCATTCACCTAGAACTAGCCGCTTCACTGACTGCCGACTCGGCCATCATGGCCCTTCAAAGAATGACCGCCCGCAGAGGTCAACCCACAGCCATGTACTCGGATAACGGAACAAATTTTCACGGAGCTGACACCGAGATGAGGGACGCCCTGCTGTCAATAAGTCAAGACGCCAGAATGATTGACGCAATAGCTACCCAGGGCATCGAGTGGCACTTTATACCACCGCTGAGTCCCCACATGGGGGGAGCTTGGGAGAGACTAGTACGATCAGTAAAGAAAGCCCTAAGCGCAACACTCAAAGAAAGAGCACCAAAAGAAGAAACTCTACGCACAGCACTTGCAGAAGCCGAGTTTGTGGTAAATAACCGACCACTCACCCATATTTCAGTCGACCCGCGTGATGAAGAACCTCTAACACCCAACCACTTTTTGCTGGGATCGGCCGGGAAGCGCCCCCAATTATCCTTCTACGACAAAAAAGAAGAGGAAGTATGCCTACGCCGCCAGTGGCGCATCGGACAACAACTTGCAGACACCTTCTGGAGGCGATGGCTGCGCGAATACCTACCTACCATGGCTGCCCGACAAAAATGGCACCATCCAACTACACCAATTAAGAAGGATGACCTAGTGATCATCATGGACCCAGCACTGCCTCGAAACAGTTGGCCACGTGGCCGTATCCTCGAAGCAACACCTGCAGCTGATGGACAAGTCAGAACTGCTCGGATCCAAACCAGTACTGGGATATACGTAAGGCCGGCAGTCAAAATCGCCGTCATCCTGCCTGCCACACCAACAACTAACGAAACTGTACCAGTTGCGAAGACACCCGATTCAGAACTCAGACATCGGAAAAGGACACGCCCGACGAAGTAGCTGAGCACAGTCGAGACTGCACTGGGGGGAGTGTATCGAACGTGTCGACGAAAGCGTATGACAACCCTGAGAATTCAAGAATGGAATTTACGCTTCCACATAATACCGTGCCGCTGCGCGTTACCCCTTCCAATAACCTACGAAACAAAGGGAGTGCTCTCATTGGCCAACGAAACACTGTGCATTTGGAATGATGTCTACAATGCTATTACATTCTACAATTAACTTATCAATTGAAAACATAAACGCAATTGATAATAAATACATGCTGCAGCATCATTGGACTCGAAAACACATCTGAATAACCACGTAATACTTCCACCAGGGACCCCAGACAGCAATGATCAAAATCAAGGAAATGATTGAGTATTTACGTTATCCCCACCCTGCTACCAGACGCGGCGCCATTGGTCAATGCTGAACAAAGGAAATGTTTGAATCGTAAATATTTACGACAGCCAATTTACATTCCGAAAAACTCGGAGCTAAATTTCGGGAAATCGGGAATAATTTGAATCAAGAAATATATATCATCACCTAAAAATAGGTATATACTACAATAACACCTCAAAAAACTGTCGTCTACCAGTGATTATTGCACTTTAAGAAAATATTTACTTCTAGATATTGTATCTTGTATCACATTTGTAAACTTGTACCTTTTCTTGTTGAAACAATAAAAATTATGTGAGACTTCGGTTTATTGGAACAGGACTGTCTTGGCAAAGGTTATCACACAGATTTTTAACACATCTGCTCGAAAATCATAGCGATTGGGAAAAATACGTAAACGCAAGCACCCTTCAGAAACAGGGAGGTTCTGTGTTCCAAAAGTCCAACCCGGATTTGCCCTATAAAACAAACGGCAAACCGGTAGGAAATCAGTTCAAAAACTACCAGCCAAGAAGTCACAAGTCTCCAAGAAACTGAAGTCTCCAAGTTCTAACCTACTTTAAAAGTGTTTTTTAATCAGTTTAAATTCTGTTCTACCTTTCTCTCAGTATCCCATTATCCTGACCCCAACAGTCTCCAAAAGTCTCCAAAAGTCTGCAAGTCTTTTAAGTGTTTTTACAACAGTTATAGAGTCAGTTTTTTGCTAATTTAACTTAGAATCATTAAATCCAGAAGTTAAGGACATTGGCGTGCCAAGTTGTGTCCAGCTCCCTATTTTTGCAATTTGTGTACAAAACGTCTAGTACATGCCGTATATATTGTTTATTTTTTTCAAGAGAATTAAAACTCGCGATGAGAAACATATTGGCAAACGTAATTTCAATAAAATAATCGATCTGGGTGTCTTCAAAAAGCGAAACGTGATGTAGAGTCGGGTGGAGCATTTCGCCACCAAAATGGGCGGCGTATTGAGGCGGAGAGGTGTTGTTTATATTCCCCCGTGCCCCCGGAAGCGTACACGAGTAGTGTGCATCGCCTCTAAAACAACCCGCTGTATATCAATATTACTGTAAAACAATTAATGGCTTCATTGTTCAATTTTCTTCGAGAGCGTCCCAGCGGCGGTCTTATCCCGTTCCATCTTATTTATTAAACGATGTCGTAAATAATTTGTGCGAATGTTATTAAAATTTACCGACCTGCGGACGGTGCAGTGCTCCGGAGGCGTAACACCGGTTACTGCAACCTTGTGATTCGCTGATACGACCGCTTTAACGCACAGTGATTTGACGATACGACTGGCTTCTTAAGTTGAAGGCTTCCTCCTATTCCAATTTACACGGTGGACGAGGTTCATTTTTACCAAGCTTATCAGGCATTTACCAAGATGTCTGTAATAAAGTACTACACATTCCAATTTCGAATTCCCGCATTAAGAATCGAAGAACATTCTGAAAAACATAGTTAGGGTACTTTCTTATTATGACTAAACATCCATTTCCTAAACAAAATATCTAAGAGAAAGACTTGGCATACCGATCCAAATGCCTACCGAACATCCTGTCCAAACGGTTATATAAAAATGGCGGAGGTTTCCATGGTTATTTTTCAGTTTATATGATAAGTGATAACGGTTATACAAAATTTGAATGAAATACTGCAATAAAATTTTGATTTTGTCGTTATAAACAAAGTTTTTGTTATATTTCATTAAATATGTCAAAGCACAAAGTGATTGCATTCCACAAAAAAAGTAATAGAAGTAAAAAATATAAAAGTTATAATGAAATTAAATATTGGATCCATCTTGGCCGGCACTTTTGTATAACCGTTTGGACAGAATTTTTTATTGGTATACGAAGTCTTCTCTTAGAGTTGGAAAAAATAATTTAAAAAATATATATTATAGTAAAAAAATAAAAATAAAATTAAAAAAAATAAATGAAATTACATTTTTTACATCTTCGCTTATTTTTTTACTACCAAATCTTTCAAAAAAATTTTTGATTTTTCAATGATTTTATTATTTTGCATTAGATTATTTTTATACAATTCACGAAAAGCTATTTTTGTGTCGGGGGTTGCATAAAATTTTGAAAATTTTACTTATTAGTTTAGTTTTATATAATATATACATTATTCAATAAAATCGTTCACCATACGACCTAATTTCGGTGTAACAGAGCTGGTCGTATCTTGTGGTACGTCCCTACTCGTAAAACCGCACATGGGTTTTCCTTGGTCGGGTTCAACTTAAACTAAGAGCAATAGTCGTCGTTAATAATTATAATGCCAAACATCTCCATCTCTGCGACTTACTGTATATCAGATTTCTCTCAGAGATATGATATTATGTTTTACACTGATTTACGGCCTTATTAATAACAGCAGGTGTGTTGGGGCATTTAATTAAATTGCGGTCAATTATATCACTAGCGAATTGACCATTGCTATCAATAATAATGCTCATTTCTATGGAATTTGTATCAAATTTTTGCTTTGAATTCATTATTTGATTAAGGAATTTTTGTCAGATTTTTTCAAATGTCCATTTTGTGTCACGCAATGAAACGGCGTGTATACAAATAGGAAAAATGTAACTAAAATGTTTTGTTGCGAATGTTGGGATGAACGGTCAACTTGATTTAAAATATTACTTTTTTCTTTTTATTGTTCTACTATTGAACTTACCTTATTCAGAAAAGTCCAGTTTTGTGTCCAAATTTGATAATTGTCATTACATTGGATTGTATTGTCAATTTAAAATCAAATTTTGATAGATCTTTTGATTGCAGCCTTACAATTTTTGTTTTGATTAAAACCTTTTAAGTGTTTCATTGCGGATAGCAGGGAAAACACCATAGACATGATAAAGCAAAAAAATATAATTTAAACACTATCTTTCTACATTTATTGGATAACATTTTTATAACAATGGATTTTGATATGCCTCTCACAGAGAGGAGTTCCCGTGTCGAGAAAGACAAGTTAATTGAATATTATTGGAGCGAGATATCAATTTACGATTATAATTTGATTGATCCAACAACGTTAAGGGCATTTTCTATAATAACTGCCGGTTTTTTAAATTTTCTTAGAAATGAGTCGGATTGGGTTACGGATTCCTACCCGATATTAAATTAGCGGAACTTAAATCGAGCTTAAAAAGCAACCGAAATACCGCCCCATAGTATAATAATGAAGTAATAATATGTAGAGCCATTTTTTGTAAAAAATCAACTCGAGGACGCTGTTTAATTTATTATGAGTTCCTTTGCTCTATCTAATTTACAAACCGATTCTGAAAACAGGCAGATCACTTCGTTATACACACTTTTATTAGAAGGTTTATGCTTGGAAAAGATATGACTTTGCACGCAGAGGACACTATGTATATTAAAAAAAACACTGGACATTGCATGATTTTTGTAGTTGCTATTTTACCCTTCATTATTATTCACATTACATTTATTAGAAGAATAGTGACAAAGGTGAAGTTACATTTTTTTACACAATGTCGCGGGTTGTTAAGGTGATAGGTTTCTGACTTTACAGATACAACTGTCTAAAAGGTGAGTTTCAAGTTTAGCTCAAAATTCTGACGAGTCTGTGATCATTCGGAAATCATGTGTCAGTCCATTCCAGGCTTTAGATCCTAACACTCCGAAAGCGCGCTCACCGAACTTACTATCTGGTGTACGCTTGTTTCATGCAACTTTACGATAGCCGATGACGCTGCTGACCTGAGGGTTGACTGTCGATAATTGGAATTTTCTGTCATACAAATTTCCGATAAGTAAACCGAAGCCATTCCGTTAAGGACTTAAATACCATCCAGCAGAGCTTGTACTGGATTCTTTCAGGACATTTGAGCCAGTGAAGATTTTAGATATTCTTTGAAATATGGGAAAATTTAAATTCCTAGGTGGATAAGTCTTGCCGCAGCGTTGAAAACGGATTATATTTTGTTGAATGCACATTTGGGGAGATTTGCATGTATTCCGTTGCAGACGTGGAACAACATAAGCATTAACTAGCAATTTAGTATATGCCTACTATAAAAAACTATACTGGTAGGTATGTACGTTTCTGTGTTATGATTATCATCTCCCCATGAGGCACAAAAGCAGTTCATTGCACCAGACGCAGTCTTCGACGGATCTAATTAATCGGTGAATAAAACCTCACATCTCACATCTGTTGAACGGCGGCCAACCAGACTGGCTCTCATCTGAATTACCGCCGCGGCGCGCCGGTGCAATGTCACTCCATTTAACCTCTACTACTCGGAGAACAATCACAAATTACGTTACAAAACGGTCCATTACGCTTTAGAGCCGTTTTTATAGCACGCTCTCGATTATTTGCTCCTCGTTCAAACTTTTCTCTTGCTGTTTAATGTCTGTGATGTTGGATTTTTGCATTTTTCTGTCATGTTTTGAGGTCTTTTTTCTTGATTCACATGCGATGTCTTGATTATATAATCACGGGCGCCTGATTGCGCATGAGGGGGGAACCCAGACAGAATGTCGAGATTGAAACAAACATTTGACATGGAGAGGGGAGTGTTTGCGGCGCAAATGTATAGAAAATTCAAGGACGTCCCGGGGAAACCGTCCCGCAGAAAGTTACACGCCAAGAGTTGAAATTACAGGATGGTATTTATGAATTTGATGCCTTCAGGTTATTACCAAAACAGTTTCGGTAGTACGTTATTCTGAGTTCATTGCTAATAAATTTTTTAAATCGTAGCCTTAGGCGGCACTAAGTGAATACAGACTTCACTTTGTAAAAGATCCTCTCAAGTTTTTATGTTGACAATTGTGTAACGATATGAAAGTATAAACCTCGACAAAACTTTGGAAAATTTTCCAATTTGTGACCTTTAAAAATGCAAATTGAATCGACGGAAAATACTGTTATACTAAATTCAATAATTGTTTTATCCATTCACGTCCCTAAACAATTCTTATAACCGAGTGTCTAGTGTATTATCAAAGACCGTTCATGGTCCGTGTCTCGGTGAATGCGTCCATTGCGCTCATTAACCGATTAGATGTTTTGTTTCTGATATTCTCCAATGTTTAATTAGCAATAACCGATTTCCTAGCTGTTTTTTCCACGTTTCTCTTTGAATTTACTGCTAATAACAGAATAACGTGAGTTGCGGCCATCGGTATATGAACTGACTTGATCTATAGTTAAAGCGCTCGGATTATAATAATTAATATTAGTACAAATAAGTCAATTAAACCTGTAGTACTTAACCGTAGACTTTAATCGCTTTATAATAGCTTTTTACAGATATTATGTAAAATTCATTATTTTTTGTTCCCGAACCTTTCTGATTTTCGCACATTTTATATCTTGAAAAAATAATAAAGACTGTTTCTGGAACAATTTATGATGGCATTTTCATAAATCCATCCCAATTTTTAAGAATTCTGTCATAAAATATTATTACAAAATAATTTTGAAATTGTATTAACTTTTACAATTCTACTTTAAATGAATCGTATATTCAGCTACAAACTTTTTTAGGGCTTACTTTATACAAGACCAATAATTCATTATTACGATGTACATTTATGCGTAGCACCTAACGGTTTTATGCTTGTATAATAATTATTTTAAACCATAACTCATCCATTTTACTATTCTTTTGATTAGCAACCAAAGTGCCTGCTGTTAACGGATAGAGATATTGAATACCCTTTCCCGTAACCGAGGAAATGTAGGAGTTATTTTTATGACTCTTCTTGTGGCTGGTTCCATTTCGGATGAATTAGTTCACATCTGTTTTGTCTATGACCACATATAAATCAATAACACCTTCAGTATTCGGTGTTTTGTTGTTGTGTTGGTTTATTTACGTTGTAGATCTGAGCCCTAAATTCTTGAACCTGACTACATTTTTCGAAGTATTGTTTGGATAACCTTTTTTGGATGTCAGTGAAATATGGCAGACCAACCTCTCTGTTCTCAATAAATGAAATGAACATAAAGTTGGGCATGGTCGTAGGTACTTTATGCAGTAGTTAGATTCTGGGTTCTAGGTTATAACCTGAATAACCTATAGGTTATTCAGGGATTTGAAGCAGACCGTTTTTAATTGCTCCGCTCCGATGACAAAACGCCAGCTCTAATCGCTTCATGCTTCAAATAATATTTTGAATTCGAATTCTGAATATTTAAATATTCAAAATATATAACCACGGATTTTTCTGTGCATTGTCGTCAAGTTTAAAATCAACCCTACTAATCTCGGTTGTCTGTGTATCCTGTGTGGAATCTGATTGAAATTTACTTTAAATAAGTGTCATTTTCAATGTTGGAACTGATTATGTAAGAAATAAGTACTGTTTTTGGGCTAGCATACCCTTAAATTAAATATACCTATCTGAGAGTCTCATTCTTGTTTTGCCTAAGATATGTCTTAATCATACTTTTCTTATTGGATTAACATTATTCGAATCATTACACATCAAACCTCTTACCGAGGGACGAATCACATTTAGGAAGTTAAATATTCTGATTAAATCCCTCTTCTTACCGCCTATCATAAAATTTTGCTTTTGCTTCCAAAATACGCTCATTAAAGAACATATTATATTTCCCAATTATGTCCTCTGCGTGCGAATTGTACCTAAATTTCTCTAAATAAACAGTATATTTCAAGTGACCTCCCAGTCAAGTATGGTTCTGTATATTTTCTTACATTTTTAAGCAGCATCGCGTTCATTGGTCAACAAATTGTACATATATAGGTAGTTTCGTATCGGTGATCGATGAACCGGTGGATGCAATTTTTAGCCATAAGTTGTTACAATAAATATAAAAAATTCAGACATGCGATGAATTGGGTAGGTGCCTACTAAAATGTGTATTTTTAGTAGAAACTTATTTTAATTTCCTTTTTTGAAATTGTAATTATAAAGTTCCGTGATTTTTGACGGGTCTGCGCTAGTAGGTACACATATCAAAAATGCGCGAGCCGTAAAACGAAAAGGAACCAAACAACTGCAAGCGGCCGTCCTTTCCCATAATTCATGGTTCGGCTCGCTCTTTTTTGACGTGTGTGTGTGCAGCATTAGATAGCAGACCTTTGCAGGGTTAAACCATTGCAAGATAGATACACCTCCGCCTTTCATTAGTAAGCTGTATTGGTCTTGATGGATCGATCATCGGTCTGAAGTCTGAACTTGCTGATGGATGCGCTCGTGAAAGTGTCTCAGCCATTCGTGTAATTTATAGCCGGCCGATACAGGTGAGTTTGATTACCTCGAGTCGGCGTCACCCGTGTTGACCCTCCCGTACAATCCTAAGCCTCATGTGTCGGAAAAATACTAAGAATCATCACTAGGAAAAATACTAGGCGAGAAGAAAGTGTCTGCTAACCATATTTGGAACATTTTAATTGGGTACCATTTAAAAGGCATAATATTTAGATATTATATTATGTACCTATTTTTATAATCTCATCTAATCCTATTCCTTGTATGTTGTACTATCTTAACTTTTGAATGAAATTAAGATTGGATATACGCGTATTTACGTTCCCGGAGATCAGTTGGGGGAGGGTCGATTAGAGTAGAGAGTTGTTGTTTCGGAAGATAAGTGGATGTCGAGTCGAGCAATATGTGTAGTTCGAACAAGAAAAGGTTACTCATTTGATCTGTGTATGGGACATTGTGGATTTCAATTGTAGCGCAGATTGAATTAAATAATAAATATTAAAAGTATAAAAATTAATCGGTAAATGCATAATCTCAACATCGTTTTTTTCGTGCGTATTTTAATTTTTTAAAACTGGGAAAATTTAATCGTTTGGAATGCCAGTACTACAGAATAATCCAAATTTAAAGGGATTAGTTATTTTCTTGTTGCGCGGCGTGATAATATGTTAAATTAGTTGGGATCAGATCAAGGAAATTAATAGTAATACATTTGTACAGCTCCCTTGAGGTGGGTTTTCACAAAAAACGGCGCTATACAAATCATCCAATCATTATTATTACTATGGCGTCTCAATAATAATAATTATTATATTATATTGTAGATTAGTTTTCTCGATCAAATTATCTTCCATTATCATAAATCATTTTTTCTAGCTCTCGGCAATAACCAAACATTCTCGCATTATATTTGAAAGTTGGTATATATTATATTTGATTCGTCCAGCTTCAATTATTTTCTTATAATCCAAAGCCAAAATAATGATATACGGGACATTATAGTCTAACATTTAACAAAATGCTTCCGTGTCTGCGGTGGCGGTAAAACCACGAATACTTATTATAAAAATAATGATGAGGGTTTTACAGTATTACATTCAGTGACCTTGAGGATTGATGAAAGTTCACCACCTGATTATGATCTAACTAACAGCTGCACTTTCGAGAGTTGAAACTATTCTCATTAGAACCGTCAATCATCAATGTCAGTATCTTACCTGTGCAGATGGTCAAATTGGTCCATAATTTCTAAAAGTTTTTGGTTTCCAATGCTTTAATGCTTTGGAAAGAATACTTTTCATAATTTTTTTGTCATTGTCATTTTGAGCATCTACATTACATGTAAAAAAAACACTTTATTGAAGGCTTGTTAAGTTTTTTAATTTGCAAATTTTTTGTAGGATAATATCGACAACGAAGGATTTGTAGGTTATAGTATCCGTCACTCTTGAACACATTTACCCTCAGAATCCTAGCCACCCCTAATACTCCTTTCTTTCCCAGAACTTCCGCTCCTTCCTTTCCTAAATAGACCTTCCACACAGCTTTCCCTAAGATGACAGACCCTGAGGGGAATTATTTTTGTCAGGGCCTCTGTGGAGTTAATTAATTTTAAATGAAGTATTGCTGTTGTTATTTTTAGTTTTGTGGTAAAGTGCTTATGTTAAACTGCGCCTGCTGTCAGCACAAGAATTTCTAGTGAGACAGGCAAAGCACATCACCAGTATAAATGAATTATTAAAGCTTGTTGTATATAGGATTATATCTGTAGTTTCAACATCCTTCAACAGATGTCGTTAGTTTATATAGTTATATGTAGTCTTGAGGTGAATCAACAGATGTCAGTTAGGTAGTACCTTAGAACAGAGCTACTGCACGAACGGTTACGGAAATGGCGTATGATACACGATAGACAGCTGGGCTCCGCCAGTGTCGAGTTTCTTGGCTTCATAATTACTTAGAGCATCCAATAGGACGGACGGACGTCTGATCCAGTTAAATATTCATTGTAAATCTTACGAAAACGTAAATAAAGGAACTTGTAATCTCGACGAACCTCGATCTTTATTGGAGTTTCCCAAACATATTTCAAATAATTTTAATCACTGGGATTGAGGAACAGCAAGATGAATAATAAAAAAAGTGTGAAATTTCCGGTGACACCGGGAGTACATGAACTTACGGGTAGATAATAAGAAGGTATCATCATTATGTATAGGTGTAATAGCGAAGGTAAGCACCCGCTAACGAGATGAAACCGATCCGTCTTCCCAGGCATTCTGTGCGCCGAGTCTCGTTAATCCGAAGGGACTGTTCCACCACCTCTCGTAAATAGGAAGTCGGTAAATCATCTGCACGTGATCATATTCCACGCTGAGGATTGTCATATCCACTCATAATAATTATATTATACAGTCTCCGCATTGCCGGAACCTGTACATTGCAAAATTGATGGCAGAACTGCAGTACTTCAAATAAAGCAATTACTGTTTACACGCGGTATCCTACCTGATTTAAAAACATGCACGTCTAACGCTTCCGATATTTCCAGGCACCAAAAATTTATAGTTAGCTCATCCAAAGCTAGATATGGAACAAACTATCTATAAACACATATACACTTCTGAGAATACAATAAAATTAATGATTTAGTTTGAATAACTCTATGAGTTAAGATGAAGCCATACTAAATAATGCAAAATCATACAAAATCATATGTTTTTGTTTTGAAAATTTGATCGCTTAGAAGTATTATAGATGCTTCAATTAAATACTCCGTGTAGAACATATGTTGACCCTTAAAAATATCGGTCATTTTTTTAATAAATCCTTTAATAAGTCTAGAAAAAAATAAAGTGTTAGGTCTATAAAAAATACTTTTTATTGTATAATGTGGCAAATTCAGTTACTTTTATAATTATCGTAATCAAAAATGATATTTAGGCTCGAACTTCGTAAAATAAAATAAAATATCCATTTTCGCGTTGCTATTTTGCAATACGGCCGGCAGTCGACGAATTTGATTTTTCAAAAGTGGACCCTATGCCGTCCACCGAAGGACTACAGACCTATTTTTGTGTCAGTACCGCCCCGGCCGCGACGGGGAATAGACGCCTTGGACTCCGCGCCGCTTGGTTCCTTGAAATCAATTTTAAATTTCCGTTTTATTACAATAAACAATGCTTAAAAAAGGTATTAATGTTTTTTACAGGCCTTTACAATATAAAGATGAAATTTTTTTTTCTCAAATACCTTTTCCAACCTTTCCAAATACTTTTTCTCAAGTATTTTTAAAGTCCTCCTATAAAGGGGCGTGAATTCCGAATTCGATTTTTTCCTGGACTATTAGATCGCCTTAAAGATCTAATTTTAACGGCAATTAAAGGGGAAACCCGGTCGCGTATTTCTAAAACCTATACCATTATTATATACCAAAAATTTTCAAATTCTTCAAACTGTCCAAATGAAGTTAATAGCGGGTATAACAAAATATTGGATGTACCTACTGTGTAAATCTATATATATATATATATAAAAATGAATCCCTGTTTCCCTTGATCACGCCATACCTTTACCTATTTCATTCATCTTTTTTTAAAAATTTTCTAAAACTTTAGAAGGTTCTTACGGAAAGAAAAATCAAGAAAATTGCGCAGAAAATTGAATAATTTCAGAAAACTTAACGACTATTTTAACTTCGCACGTTTGACGTTTGATGAAATTGAATTTAGCAGGCAGCTGTTTTTTTTTTTGTATTAAAAAAATTGTCTACGGATTTTTTAAATTATAGATATCTTTAATAGTTGCCCATGTTAGGTACCAAATTTGATTGATTGCTCTTAATAATAATAATAATGATTGGACAATTTGTAGAGCGCCGTTTTTGTGAAAAATCACCTCAAGGGCGCTTTACAATTCATTATGAATTCCTAGGTTCTATTTAATTTTATTATTTACAGATGGATACAAAAACATACTAACCTGCAGGTCACTTCCGAAATACACACTTTATTAGAAAGTTTATGCTTGGGAAAGATACGACTTTGGACGTGGAGGACATTATATTTAAAACACTGATCTTATTTACAATATGCAAAAATGAATATTTGTAATATTCGAACAATTAAAATTTGAATTAAAAAATTGTAATAGGTGGCACACAAACTGTTTGAAAACTGAGTGTATTGGGACTGAATATATGGAACGCGGGAGGGGGGTTGGCGGGACGGGGAAGCGGGAGGGGGTGGGCGGGGAAGGTGGAAGAGGAACGCGGGAGGGTAGGGGGTGCGGGAGGGGAACGGGGACGCACGGGGCAGGACATGCAGGGAGAAACAATTTATTTCTTCAAATATGGTTTGCAACGGATGCCGGAAGCCAGCAGTTGAAATTTTAAAAAATAACTGATACTCAACTTATAAACTATAATGTAAGAGTCGATTACGGCGTGTAATAGATAAACAAAAATACGTATTCTCCATTGTTCCAATTTCAACACTTTCGTGGGGGATAAATGTAGGTATCAACGATACATTTTTACTCTTTAGATCTTTCATCATTATAGGTATGTGTGTGTACTATGTACCTTTTCTTAGAGCTACTTTCTTGCACCTGGGACGTGTCTGGTGTCTGTACCGGGAGGTTATCTGTGTGCCTTCATGAACATGAAATATATACCTAGGTAATTATTTTTTCAACGGCGCGGTGTAGTTGATATGTGCCGTCGTTTTAACTCTTACTCCACCGCCTCGTGAAAAGTTGTAAATACTAATTGATTAGTAGTTACTTGGAGAAGGGACTGGCGTTTTACTGTACTATGATATAGGGTCGAGAGTCGAGATCCTTTCTTTTACTAACAGAAGATGATACTCTTTTTCTTTTCATGGGAAAGTGTTGCCTATGTTTCACGTTTTCGTGCGTTTCTTAGTTTTAATGTTGTAGCTGAAATTGTTGATTTTCTGTTTATTAATTTTATTAAAGTGGTTAATATTATGAATTTGAGGAATATTGTCTGTAGTCTACGGGAAGTTTGGAGGAGAAGATTTGGGTCAGATCTCATATCATAGAATTATATATATGTAGGTTATTACTTTTCAAATCTGGTCACTAAACATGACTACAAATTTATTTTTAGCGATTTATTTTGGGTTATTACGCCGTGTTGTGCTACCTTCTTTAGCCCAAAGAACTAATAATTCCCCAAAAATATGTCACGATAATACCAACGAATACGAATACGAAGAATTTTTAGATCTTTAAAAAACATATAAAACTATTATAAATTAATATTTCTATCTGTTATATATGTATAACATGGAAGTCTAGCAATATGTAATTGATCGCAATCCGAAATTGATCTACCGACAGTTGGCCTCCGACATGATATTATAATTTTTTGTGCATTGATTACCAATATCAAACCTAAAATCGACTTAAAATACCCTTGGTAATAAATTGGTATGAATATCTTTGTCGATTTTTTTTTTACTTAAGTGCTGGTATACACAGTAAATGAAGAAACATATTTTTCCTTGATGCATTTGAATGAAAATATGTTTTACACTTTTGTTATTCGGCGGTACATCCTCTCTGCACATCAATTCGGGGTCACTTAGTTATATTATGTTTGGTATACACAATATTGAGAATTACAGGCCTGTATCAAAGCTATGCATTTTAAGTAAAATCATGGAAAAAATCGTTTATGACCAACTCTTTAATTTATGTAAAAACACAATTATCAATCCCCAAAATGGTTTTTTTAAGGCAGATCTGTTGAGTCTAACCTGGGGCAGTTCACCGATTTTGTTCTTAATTCTATGGACAAAAAGAAACAAGTTGACTCTATCTATACTGATTTTTCTAAGGCTTTCGACAAAGTGAATCTTGATATACTCTTAAAAAAACTTGAAAAAATTGGTATAAGTGGAAATCTTCTCAGATGGTTCTCATCGTACATTAAAAATAGAAGTCAAGCTGTTGCCCTCAAAGGTTACATGTCACAGGAAATAACCATTCCTTCGGGTGTACCTCAAGGTTCCCATTTAAGGCCCCTGCTTTTTAATTTGTATCTAAATGACATCAAACATGTCATTTGTAATCTGATTTTATTCTTTACACTGACGATATGAAAATATATAAATGCATAGGCACAGAGGATGATTGCAACAAATTAAAAGAAGATATTAATAAAATTAATGAATATTGCATAGAAAATCAACTATTTCTTAATATAAATAAATGTAATGCGATAACATTTTCACGTAAAATCGTCGGCGGATCAACTGCATGGAACCTTAATTGATTATGAGACCGTTTCCAAGATATTTTTTATAAATTATTTAATTAAATGAAGACAATATTAGCGAAACTCAATCGAAAATCTGGAGACAGAAAAATATATTGACACCTCTGGGACTCGAACCAAGGACCTTCTGCTTTCATGGTAACAACTCTACCAACTGATCTTTGGTGCCTATATCCAATTCGGTCACTTTAAACTGTATCATACTTCGATTAAGAACTACCAACATTATCTTAATTTTCTGAACGCACATATTGGCTGCTATTTTTATATATGATTGCAAGATTCTAACCCGAACTAATTGCTATCTAGATAAATTTTTAGTCATTTTATTTTTAATATGCAACCTCTATTGACTTTTCTGCACGTCGTTTAAAGTGACCGAATTGGATATAGGCATCTTATTATGTTATTTTTATTATTTCAAACTTGGGTTTTATATAATTTTAATAGCGTATTCCGTAAGATGTAAAATTATGGTTCCTTCATCTCGCTATCGTGGGTGATCGTGATTCAGTATGTTTTGACGCTGCACGTGCCGGAGTCCATAACAACGGTACCTACACACATTATAATTATCATGTCTGCCGTTGCACAAATCAATACGGAGTAATTGTTTAGTAATTATACGAGGAAGTGATTCCTACGGTACCTCCACGTTAAAATGCACTTCAGCGTAACCACTTCACGCGAGATGCACCTCGACAATAAATAATAATATAATATCAAACTACAGAGGTATAAATAAATTTGTATAGTAGACCAGTGATAATCAACCCTTTTAGCCGGAGGGCCAATTTATCTATTTTCAATTTGTTCGCGGGCCGCAGGGGTATGGTAACTACGGCTCCACATTGTTAAATTTGCAGTAGATGGTGTCGCAAACCTATTATTTTTTAACAAAACAAGTATACAACGCGAAAATCAAAACGCCAAAGGCGAAAATTTCATATCTCCCAGTCCAAATCAATAAATGCGGTCGTTTTTTATTATTCTGAAATAATAAATAAATAAAAAAAAACTCTAAAAGTACCCTACTTACAGTTTTAGGCAACTATTGATTTTTTCGTTAGGAAAGTTTTGAAGAAAAAAATTTTGTGAAGAAAACTTTGGTATTATATAAAACTGAAACCTTTAAAATGCGTCAAACATATATTTCATCGACAAAAGCTCTGCGCTGCGAAGGATATATATGTATATATATATTTATTTTTTTTACGCTTGAGGTTGAACCACGAAATTTTGTCGAATATGTATGAAAATATTAATGATTTTGGGCGATTGATTAAAAAAAATGTTGAAGGACTGAGGATTTCTACTCAATCCTCTTTTTTAACAGAAACCGTTGAATATTCTTTACCGTAAATCTTGATATTTTATTAGCCTCGCAAAGGCTCGCGGGCCACATGAATCGGGCTTGCGGGCCGTGGGTTGCTCATCACTTACTTACTCATCATCCATTTACGAACCGAGGGTGCCCATAATACGCGTACTTCGTACTCATGGAGATTGACTTTCAAATTATTAGGAGTCAAGCAATAAATTTCTCACTACAGTGTAACTATAGTTTGATACACTTCAATTCGCAAGCAGCAAAATGTGGAATTAATGTACGAACTTTTAAATCGTTGTTTCCCAAATATATCTGGATCACCGTCCGCTTTCAATGCATATTTTTCGTAATCGGGCACCCCTCCCTTCCCCTCCCCCCGACCACCAATTGTCTTTTAATTTATTAATTTATTTTCATCCGTTTTTTAAATAATGACTGAAACGAAAAAATTACCACGATGTATTGTTTGACCACCTCTGCTACATACCATCATACCCATTTTTAATTCAGAGCCATTATACCATTGTTACATATTCTTTCATCGCGTTAAACAGGGAATTATTTGAAATGTAGTGTAATCAACGGTGAACCTTTAATTAATGAATTAACATGACCAGTGACTGTATCGATTAATACGAACGTATCGATTTTCCACTATTATAATATTTATGTATTTTGCCTTTTTTATTTGTAAATCGTTAGTATTTTATTTTGCCATTCGAATAAGCGTTGCTTTTTTTAAAATTTAACCATCACCAAAAAAAATTAAGACTTTTTTAATTATGAACACCGCGGGAGGGGTATTTTACCACCGGTTGGATTTTCTGAGATTAATCCATCCAGATACTTCCCCATCTTCCTCTACCACATCTTCTTCCCTACACGATACGTTCAGTTTCAATTATCCCAATTGGGAATGCCAAAGTATCACTGGCTCCAGGCCTTGACGACCGGCGTGGTCTATTTGTAAGTTTCTTGACTCGCAAACCGGAGGTCGCGGGATCGAAACCTGGCGTGGGTAAATAAATTTTATTTGATTAATTTGCGTTATTTTCACAATTAATTCATTAAAAATAATATTTAGTAAGTATATTTGCGGCACATTTCAGAGTGGGAGATACTCTCAGTATCGCCCTGGTGTAAGATCACCACTCAGAATTAAAACGTTGCTTGAAATGACTTTAGCCGTGTTTGGTGACCAGACCTGAATAGCCAAATAATTCCGCACCTTCTTCTTCCCCATCCCCTTATCCTCCCCTCTACCTCCAGCATCACAACTTGGGGATGCTATAGTCTCACTGGCTCCAGACGGGAGCAGCTGAGACGCTTGTGAAGTATTCACATAAAAAAGGCGTTTGGTACCAGTTGGAATACTTGTGCGGTATCTACCCATTTTTTTTAATTAAAAAAAATTAAGCCGATAACACAAAGTAACACAAGCTGACATTGTGACACGATGTAAAAATTCTATGCTCTTTATTTTTGGAGGATTTAATCCCTATCTTTTGGATTTGAGAATTGTAATCATTTCGTGATCGGGTTCTATTGTTTCGATACCTGTTTTAACTAGATTCTCTGTCGTGTTTTATTTTATTTTATTTTATTTTATTTGGGAGACCAACAGTTTACATTCATAACAGAGCATAATAGTAATTAAGTGACAATAATTGAACCATTTACAGGTTTCCACATGGGTTTTGTATACAAGTGTAGTGGTTCCATAGATATAGAGAAAAAAAAATTACATTTCAAGCGACAAGTTAATTAGGGGGGAATAGGGAGGGGGTAGGATGGGGGGAGGGAGAATGGGTTAGGTTGAGGTATAGTAATAAAAATATGAGTAAACAAAAAATTAAAAGAGAAAAAAAAAAAAAAAAAAAAAAAAATTTAATATAATGGTGACTGGTGGTATTAGAAATTATTGTTGTTATAAACTATCGAGAGAGCGTCTGTGTGATTTTAAGGAATGTGGTGCAGAATTAAATATGTCAAATTTTTTGTATTGTGTGTTAAAAGTATTGGACGCACGATAGATGAAAGAGTTCTGCTTAGAATTGGTATTGCACCGAGGGAGGCTAAGAATCATGTCTGACCTGGTTCGTCTGTTAGGAACTCGTATCTGTATACGTTGTAGGAGTTCTGGGCAATCAACGACGGATCTGGCTATTTTTTGAAGAAAAATTACATCGGCCGAGTTTCTTCGAACTTCCAATGATAATATATTGAAGTGCGCGGCTGAATCTTGGTGACTTAGGTGTGGGCGGTAGCTCCGGAAATCTAAGTATCGTAGAAAACGATTTTGAACACGTTCTAGAATTTTTACATATGATATGTATTGCGGGTTCCAAACTTGTGACGCGTATTCTAGTAAGCTGCGGACATAAGCAAAATATAGGATTTTCATTGTTCTAAAGTTATTGAATTTTTTACATGTCCTAAGAATGAATCCTAACATTTTAGAGGCTTTTGATGTGACTGAGTCTATATGAATATCAAAAATAAGCTTAGAGTCCAATGTCACTCCCAAATCTTTGACTTCAGTTTTGTTGATTAATATTGAGCCGTTCAGATTATATTCGTTGATAATGATATTTTTATTTCGTGTGAAATTCACGACGAAACACTTTTTAACATTAATTTTAAGGGTATGCTTTGAACAGTAAACATTAAGACGGTTTAGATCCTCCTGCATTTTTTGACAGTCAGCAAAACATCTGATAGGATAAAAAACCTTCATATCATCTGCGTAAAGTAATGTTTTGGAGTATTTGAAACATTGGCCTATATCATTGATGTAAATATTAAATAGTAACGGTCCCAATAGAGATCCTTGAGGCACACCTGATGGTACGGTTACCCAGTCCGATTTAAAGCCACCCACAACTACGACTTGACTACGGTTCGATACATAAGATGAGAGCCATCTGAGAAGGTCACCGTGGACGCCGATTTGCATAAGCTTGCGTAATAATATGTCGTGATTCACTAGGTCAAAAGCTTTGCTATAGTCCGTATATATTGCGTCAACTTGTATACGTTGATCCATATAATCTTGTAAGAACTCTGTGAATGCTATTAGATTGGTTGTTGGTGATTTTCCACTCATAAACCCATGTTGGTTAACATTGAGTAAGGATTTCAAAGCGGGAAACATTTGATCATATATTATTTTTTCAAACACCTTGCTGAATATACCTTAGTGTTCCAATAAGGCTTTCCACATGCATTATGCTTTCACCTTTGAATGTCGTTTGAACTTTGACAGCTTCCAACTTGCAACAATGGCAGCTTCTAACTTCTAAGACACTTCTTACTGTACCATAAATACTGTGTACATTGGAATGCATTGGTTTACAACCTTTTCCTTCAAGTTTTGTTGCGGAATATAATATGTAAAATTATAAACCGTGTAATATCGCTATTTACGAAACATGTTGGTTTTTTAAACGGTGGTGGAAACTGAAGTATTTTATTAATTTTAAAACAACAAGTTTGCTGTGTTGTAATAAGATATAACTCTTTTTATTGTAATAAAAAAATCATCTAAATGTAATTTTTATTTCGAGATAATTAAATATCCATACGTCAGGTACTGTAAAGAGCCGTTCGCATTTGGCGTGTATTTTAGTCGAGTAGCGAGTAAATTAATACCTAAACGCGTCCGAACACCACCATTTTAGTAGAGTAGTTAAGTCAGCTCTTTAGTAGAGTCAATCCATTTCGTTCTATTTTTTCGGGCGAGTAGCGACTCCAACCTCGCGTCCCAGCGCACTGACATGCGCGAACCCGTAGTTTTAGTAGAGATCATTAGTAGACGCGCAGATATGTCGTGTAGTCGGAGCGATTTAAAATTCTTTATTTATGCTGCGATTAATCTCTTTTCGTGTCCATAGTTTATTTATTTTCATCTCATTAATTTATTCTTCCATCTCTTCTAAAACAAGCTTTATAATCCGCTTAATTAGCGTATTTACTTTGTTTCGTAGCAGCCCGTCATCTTGCAACGGCGGGCCACTAATGCACTCTACTTTACTTTAATTCGAACGTTTTTCGGCGAGTCAAGTAGCAAGTTACTCGCTACTCGATTAAACTACTCTCCTAGTGCGAACAAGCCATAATCAGCGCGAGCTACATTTATTTTATTTATTTTGAAAACATTTTTTAAATTTTTTATTTATTTATTTGGCAATACTGATTAAAAAACATATAAAGTTACATCGGTTACATAGTTACATAAGTATTTAACAAAGAAACAAAAAATTGCCTTTCCTCACCATAAAGAGTCAATGCCCTTGTATTTGGTGAGGGAATTCTAATTCAATTAAGATCGTGTAAGTTAGTAATAACGGCTATTGTAAGTAATAAGTAAGGTTAGAAAATCATATATAAATTTAAAAATAAAAATCATGATAAGTTAAAAAAATCTTAATATAAATTAAAAAATCATTATAAATTAATGAATCATGTAAGTTAGTAACAAAAATTATTGTAATTAGTGAGTAAATAATGTGTAAAAAAACGCAAGATTAAAGATAAAGAAACTAAGAAATGATAGAGAATGAAGGAATGAACGATTTAAATAATAACAGACTTTACATATTACATTTTTTATAACCATCTTTGGCTGTCCAACCAGGAAATTTGCCCCTTTTAGAACAATCAAAATGAGCATTATTTTTACAAGTAATTAATGTGTTGACTATAATATTGCCTATTCATTAAATATGACACTTGATAAATAATATATTAAGGTTTTGATAGTAGATACAAGAAGTTACTTATGAGTGTAAATTATATATTTAATAATAAAATAAATGTAGAGAATAGAAAATAAAGAGAATATTAAAAAAAAAAAAAGATATTTTTTATAAACATGTATGCTTTTCAACCATTCCAAGAAATTTTAATTGATTTTGATGAATAATGAACTAGAGAATCAAAAAACGGATTAAAAAAAAGAAAGCAGAGAAAAGAAAATGCTACGAAAAATTTAAGCAGTTTTTGAACTTACATTGTATAAAAATAATATTATGGCAATACCAATACGAAAGGTCAACTAAAAAAAAGAACATTTAATGACTTGTTCAGCATATTTTCTCATTCAGCTCTCCCAGATCAGAAGCCGATAATTTACCAGATTACGCAGAATGCTATCACTTTTTGATTTCCAAGCATCGGGTATAAGATTAAGCAATTTGGGGCCTAAGTACGAGAATTGTCTTTGAGCTAGGGATGAATAAGTGGTGGGAGGAACTACAGGGTTTTCTCTTTGAAACATGTTTTATGAAAAATGTTGATACATTTTGCAAAACATGTTTTAAAACAAAAACTAATTAAAGTCAGTGGTGACATCAATTTACAATCAAATATACGGAAGACATTAATTTCTAATTGTGTTATCTTTTGAAGGGTGAAATAATATTAAGGTATAAGTAATGTAAGGTATAGGTAATAAGTAATGTTTTTATAAAATAAGTGTTGTTTTTTATGTGAATATTTGCTTTTAATATTAAAACGGAGCAGTCAGTAAAAGGAAGACAACTGAAAATGTTGTCAACCCATGCAGCAACCGCAGCAACGTGAATGAGCATTATTTGTATTCGCGCTGCACTGATCGATTGATCGTAAAATGCACTACTGTGCAGTACATTGTTCTGCATATACGAGTATGATTCTGTGAATGCACCTTTGTTTCCTGTGGGGCTTTGTCTATTGTTGGTTTTCGGCTAAATGCTTTGTTTAACGTTAAAAGCTTCCGGAATATTGTTGTGTTTGAAAATTACATTTCTAATGATAAAACGATCAATAGCTGTTATTTTCACGTAATTTGTTATCCGGTTTAACGAATTTTAATGCTGTTTCATGAGTTAGTTATACTCCTGTACATAGGAACTGTCAGTATCGCCCTAGTAAAATATCACACTTTCTACGTTGCTTGCATTGGTTTTAGTGACCATGTTAAACATCCCAAACTTTAAATGAGTCTAGTTTTTGCACTGTTGTGGTGGAATTCCATAAAAAAACTTTTTCATTTTGTTCCACTTATTTATTTTTACCAGGACCGGTTTCATGTTTCTCACACGATCGTCCATGGTTTTACCACACATACGCCTCAGGGATCTCATTTATACAGCATTCAAACTACTTTCATACTTCCTCTGCCAATTCCATGTCTCACTACCACACATCAGGCCCTGGTCCATAATGTAGTACTGGTACCTACCCTGATGATCAGGGTAGGTACCAGTACTCCATTATGGACGGCTAGCTTCGCTTCTTTGGATAGTTTTTTGTTGGTGCCAACGACGTTTAGTTCTCCATTAATAGTTACCTGCATTCACCCTTCTTTCAATATCTCTATCAGCCTTCCCATCTCTCGTAAACATACTTCCCAAATAAACAAACTCATCCACCTGCTCCAAGTATTCACCATTCACAACTATGTTGCACATTGTTTTCGTAATTTAATTGTAAATTCTATCACTTAAGATGTCATTAAGTTTACTTTCACCCTTCCTCTGCCAGTTCCATTCCTC
Organism: Limnephilus lunatus; assembly: GCA_917563855.2. Taxonomy (NCBI): domain Eukaryota; kingdom Metazoa; phylum Arthropoda; class Insecta; order Trichoptera; family Limnephilidae; genus Limnephilus; species Limnephilus lunatus. The sequence continues at coordinate 67,933,027 of OU830596.1, forward strand.
ACTGCCATACATCACTTATATAAAGGACGCAACGTAAAAAATCTAAACAACCCGTAATGTATAAAATTTAAAGCAACAAAACCTCTCGAACGGTGAGGTCTGGCGTCATGAAATTAGCACAACCTTTTCCCTCTGCACAACTCTGTTTTTTCCCTGCAGTAGAGCTTATTTTAAGCTCAATACGTTTGACGCTAAGAATAATAATTTCACAATAATGATAAAACTGAAATAGGAAATAACGTAGCGTTAATTTCCTAGAATTTTTTTAGGAATAACAGTACTTTGGACTCTATTCACACAGTGAATAATAAATATCTCTACTTATACATAATAATACGAAATACAAGTGCGTTCATATTGTTGCACCTACATTATTAAATGCTTAACTGGTGGATCACGCATTATCACACCGTGGTCATGGTGAGAACGGTAAAATGATATTAACTGGACTGTGATGTAAATAATAATGGCATTCTATACCGTCGATACTTTGGCCACGAATGACATAATATTAGTGTGTGCGAATTGCGTAAATGTTGTGAAAGGGTGATGAAAAAGATATTTATAAAATATTAAAAAGGGTGCATGTTTTCAAAAAAAAAAAATCTTTACGAAATGGATTCCTAAAAAATTTCTTATTTTTTGCAGAAGATTGTCATAATTCTAAGTTTTCTCATATTACGAATGTTTTTAAAAATTGAGGTTTCAACTTAACTTCATTTTCTTATACTGTTATGGATGTATTGTTGAGTATGGCTAGATTTGAAATGTTTACCTAAAAATTCCAATAATAAACAAAATATTTAAGTACCTCTCGAGATATATTTCGTAGGGCATAAAAAACCTCAGATAATAGCCTTGTGGGTTAAAACATATTGATAAATAACCCATTATACATGACAATATACGATACGATTCTACCACCCCAGCCAGGAGCATTCATGTCCCGGTGAGACCGGCACACCAGGGGGCACTGATTTGTTAGGTATCGGATCGGAAGACATGATCTGAGGATGGGAAGGAGGTTGGAGTTTAATCGACCGGTAAACGACCCAAAAACCAATATTGGAATGTGCGATATAAAGGAATTGATTGAGTGTTGTTTTTTTATTCTTTTTTACATCTTCCTTCTTGCATCTGCCTACATTTCCTTGCATATGTTTTCTCTTTCTGGTTCATGTCGTCTCTTGTCTCCGATATTGAATGACCCAATAAAAATACTTGACAATGGAACAAAAATGGTTTCCATATTGCACAATTAAAGATGGATTGAGATTTTTGAAGATATGGTTACAGCATTCCAAAGGTTAACGGACAAGACAAAAATAATTCTAGCCACGTGCACGGTGCACACTGCACGCGTGTCGGAGAACAGTAAACGCGCGCGTTACATACGAGAGAGTGAATAAACTTTTAAAAACAAACAATTCAAAATTCGTGGTGCATTATCAATTCTGTTAATGCCGGACAAATCAATTTCTGCAAAACGATTAAAAGTCCTATGAATACTAACGAGCTTAACTCCAATAATTTTAATGAATGACCAAAATGACAATGATGATAATTACTATAATTTGAAATGTAATTACGCATTCCATTATGCTTTTAACTGGTCAAAATATTTCCGCTTTACAATAAACCCCAAATAAATGGAATATTTCTGAATGTATCCGAAAACTAAAAACTGATTTTGAAAGGTGATAAAATACGCTTTCAAATTTTGTAAATCAAAATAAACGTTTAATTTTTGAAGTACAAAAATTTTGCAAACAAAAATTTAAAAGTTTTAAAAATAACTCACCTTACGTTTTTACATTAGAGTTTTGCAACAATACTATCTTCAAATTTGATGTAATGCGGTTATAATCACAGACACACGCAAAGAGAACGCAGAAAAAAATCATTAACAAATATCAAAGTGAGAGCCATATTGAGGTAAATAACACTAAAAAGGAAATGTTAAAAAAATTGCTAAAATTTTAAGCGGAATAAAAGCATAATGGTTAATTATAAATAATTCATATTCTGCTCGTTCATGTCGCTGATTCAATACAATAATGTATTAGTATGTCTTTCCTGGAAGAATTGAGTTGGTTTATGGACAAAACTATTTATTCATATTCACATTGCATATGTACGGGCGGAAACAAACAATTCATCATAATATTTTACAGAGTAAAAAATGTTTTTCATGAAATAATTAAATTACCGCCATCTATGAAAGAGCAGATTATGAATTATTATTTTAAGTTTACCCTTAAATGTCTTCGGTAACAAAATAAAGAAAAATTAAACAAAATCTTTTTAAGTCAGTAAACAAAAATTAATAACTTTAAAATGCTGCAAATTTTCTTTTGGATTAGGCCATCTAATTGTGGTATTTGCTTATGGAGGAAAGGCATTTGAGTTTTAGTAACTGGATTCTTCTTACTCTATACGCCTTACGTCAATATTAATTTGAAAATAATGACAATTCAGATGTGGTAACTATATTAGATTATCTATCGTCAAATCGTTAGAATTTGCAATGATGTGTAGCAAAAAATCAATATTATGCATACCCTCTCCCCTCCTCCCCATTTGGGACATTGTGTGAAGGGAATAAGGAGGAAAAAGAAAATGAGAAAGTTTGGGATAGAATTGATTAAAAAACTTTTTCACTTTGTTCCACTTATTTATTTTTACCAGGAGCGGTTTCATCCTACTACGGACAACTTAACAAGTTAACTTTGCAAAGAATGCAAAGCTGATGTAAGTGTAATGAGTAAGATTAAGAAATGGACGCTCATATGTTTTGGCCATGTAGAGCGAATAAACGAAGAAAGGAGTGTAAGGAGTATATATGACGCAAATGTGAAAGGTAAAAGAAGTCGGGGACGCCCGAAGAAGACATGGCACAACCAAGTGAATCAGATACTTGAGTCGGGCCATGTCAAGATTCAGAATAATAGAAGAGCATGTATGAGACGGTGTATAAATGTGAACGAGGCAAGGAGTGTGTGCCGAGATCGTGCTGTTTGGCGGTCTGTCCTCTCTGCGTATTTTTTTGTCCATGTTTTTAACTATGATGTTTTATATCACTTTGTTGATGTGCAACGATTTTGTTATGCCTTGTCATAAAATTTCAATTTTATCAGATTTATGCACGCACTGCATTTGATGAAAATGAGTAGGTACCGCAATGTCCCAATAATAAAATTGGTATAAATGCCTTCATCTTATAAGATCGTTTAATTCCGCAACAATCTCATCTTGCATGCCCCGATTACGTTGTGCCTAGTGCCTGTCGAGGATGCTGAGAGAAAAGTGTCACCTCTTGTGTCAGCCATCCATCACTCTTCCACCTCGGGAACACACTCCGAGAGCTGATGATGGAGAAGCTTCGTGATTGAAGTTTTACTACGTGTTCTCGTACTTTCCTTTTGATCGACATAAGCCTAGACTGAGACCGCACCGCTATTCAAAATCAATTTATAAATTGCTTTTAACACCCATTTTTTGGTTATTTTGTTGGATAAGTTCTGTTTGTTAGTTTTTTTAATTGTATTGACTAGGGCTTTTAATCTCGGAATTAGATTTCTTTACCGTTTGCAATTTTTACGCTTTTCAAAACTGAATCTCACACTTAAAAGCTTTTGTAATTTTCAAATTAATATGTTTTATATCACTAAACAGAACTTATTTAATTTAAGTACAGTATTATAGTATTCGGATTTTACGGAATCTGTGAAAGCCGGTATTTCAGTATATCTTAGTCTGCCTATAAGTAGAATTATATCAGTCGACTTTTCTAGTTGGGTCTCCCACCAGAAAGCAATTTGACTAAATATATCTCAGGCCGATTTAAAAAAAAAGCAACTGCAATACCGCCCCCAAGAGTTTTTACCTTTTGAAGTGACACTTATTTATCACCGTTGTGATTTGAAACTCGATGAAACGAAAAATAGCGACACTAAAAAGAGACAAACACGTACATCTTTAGGATTTATTTAGCCTGAGAGAGAATGAGAGTACAATCGCTCTTCCCTTTCTGCCGTGCTTCGTAGCCTATTGGTCTCCTCTTTGTGCGGTGCTTCATACCCTCCCCACTCTTGGCTACTGTAGTTTTCTGAAGGTTTCATTTTTACCGGTCTGAATTGCACACTGTTATTTTTTAATGTTTAACTGAATTTTACCAAAAATGCATTGACTTAAACCACTGCTGAATACATACTCTTTCGTACCAGATATGTATATCTACCTATAATATCATGTTTCTTATTTTGAAAATATGCATCTGATAATGAAAGGAATTTGTAGTCCTAATTAAATTACAATGTTGAATATTGTTCCTTCGTTTGTTGTTTTTGTTGTTGACTATTATTGGTTGAACATCGGTGTGGTTTCCTCCTAACTGCGGTGACTCTCTGGACTTGCTCATTAGGCATTCATGATAATACATGCGCCTCTATTGCTGCAATCGATCATAAAGCAATTTTACATTCATGTATTCGTAATGGGTAATTGGACTGAAGGTTTCTTCCTCTGTGACTTCACGGCAATGGTGCTGCGTAGAAAGTTGGGATGGTCTGAAGAAAGTTTCCTAATCATGATGCATTCTTCATAATCCCTTGACAATCCCTGAGCATGATTAATAGTCCGTACTTCTTGGATTTGAATGCCCGCAGTTTGCACTTTGCTCTGAAGGTATTGTTTAATATTGTAAATGGGATGTTTAAAAATTGTTGGAGAACTATTAATTCACCTTTGTATCGAAGCTTTCTTTCAAACAAAGCAATATAAATAGATGCCTCATCACTCTTTATTTTTATTATGTGTAATTTATACGATGATGTTTTACATTGCTTCTCGTGGACTTAACTTTAGGTATATAGCTGTGAGCTACGATGTTCTGCTATGTTGTTATTGCTGACGTATGATTTATGAAATGAAATGTATGAAAACAATGTTTCCGGCAACAGGATAAAAAAAATGAAACTTTTTAAATAATTGATAAAAAATAAAATAAAAAAAAATAACAATTATTTTAACACGAAACGACAAAAAAGTTAGTTGACGATAACGTGTATAATACTTTTGTCTAATAAATCATGATTGTTTTTTTTTTTAAATTTCGTTATCATTAAGTAATTTTATTTTTAAAAAACGTAAGATGAGCCATTTTTTTAAATTTTTATGTTTGCATGAAAAATTTTATATTTCTAAAATTAAATGGGTACTTATGTTAATTTCGAATTATAAAATATAAATATTTTTTTTATTTTTATATATTGTTATCAAGTTTAATTTGTAGAACTCCATTTTAACAATTGGCAAACCTAAAATATGGAGGTAGGAATAGTTTATGTTGTATTTTACGTGAGTACCGCGCTGCCCCAACTGCTCTCAACCGTCTTGAGGCCAGTGAGACTAAGTCACCCTCAATTTTTTGAGGTACGGTGGTGGGAGAAATTGTATTTTATTAATTTGTGTTAATTCACAATTCATTCCCTATAGTAATACCAGTATATTATAGTTATTTGCGGCATTTTCAAGAGTGGTAAATGATACTTTCTGTATCGCTCAAGGGAAGGACCACCATTCAAAATCGATGCATTGCTTTTTTTAAATGTGAATATCGCACACGCTGACATTTAACCCTTCGTTCTCTAGATTCGTAGCTAAGTCTTTATACCCTAGGTACATTATACCATTAATATCTATATTATACCTACCTTAAAAGTATTTTAAAGTCATCATTGTCATCAAGTCAGTTTGAATGCCCTCAGAAGGCGAAACAGCTGTCACGCGTAATAATGGGTAATTACCAGCAGAACTTGTTTATAAATAAACTGTTTTTATTAATTTAATAATAAAATTATTGAATATATAAAATAAATACAAAATAAAATTTGAAAGCATATTTCATCACCTTTCCAAAACAGTTTTTTGTTTACGCTCAGAAATATTCCATTTATTTGGATTTTATTACAACACGGAAATATTTTGACCCTCTGACAAAATACGAGTTATGTAAGTTGTAAATCCAAAAGATAGTGTGTGAAATAAAGTGAACATTTTGTGTAACAATTTATTTTTATTTAGGTTTATTTAGTTAACCTCGAACGCGCTTTAATTCAGATCTTGGCAACAACATTTTGCAGCTTTGAAATTTAGCCATGTTGCCTGTAGTTTTCTTTTTGACCTTAAAGTAAAGATGTAAATATTTTAAACCGCCTACAGGCGAATTATGACGGTGGTCCACAATCCTCTACCAAAACGATTTAAAAAAAAATTCTTCGCTATCTTCATCCAAAGTACCTTACCTACAAAATACAAAAATATCAACGGTTATATCAATTAAAATAAATGTCACACTGCTCTTTCTTTTTTCATGATGTGACACACTTCTTCTCTTTCAGACAATTTGACTTCTAGTGGAAAAAAACGAATATACAAGTTTCTTCACCTGTGCTCTACTGATTTGAGGGCAACTTTTTTTTGCTTCTCCCACTCTCTACGCCACCGTAGGGCCCCTTAGGCCATAAATCATCATAGGCTTATCACGTATTATAGTTGTCTGCGCTTAGTACTAAATATGAATAATTAGCCTGTTTAATTGCGGGAAGCATTTATGGTGAAACTCACAGTCTTTGGACTCTTTAGACGTTATCTCCTGCTAATCACCAGAAAAAAAGGTCTACTTACTTGTAATTTGCCCAGCAGAGATATAATCAGATTACCATCGGAACTTTGATAACCCGAAGAAAGTTTTACGATCTGCTCGCGTTTGATAGTGTTCATAATTTTGCATGAACTGCTGCGCGAGAAAGCTAATGTTTCCGCCTTCGTAAAATATGATACTCCTCTTTGATAATATAATTTGAGTCCATTCCACTAAACCTGACTCCTATCAACTGGTCAGCATCCCATCGTATACATTTCCTTCCATTTCCTCGTGATGTTTCTTTAACAGATAACGCCTACGAGTTTCTATTGAATCTGTATGCAAACGAGACGAGGGTCTTCTCGATGTACTGGGCCGGGAAAAGTCGCATAATTTACCAACTAGAATCCAGGGCAGCGGGTTTAGAAGTCATATATCACATCTTATGTTCTATTATATTTTATTAGTTCTATCTCGTCTCCTTATCCACCTAACATTTCCTAAACTAAAACTCTGAACTATCCGTTACCAACCTTTCTGAATTGTTTTAATTGTCGGCATATTATATGGTCACATATACTCACTCATTGCGTAAAAAAGTAAGCCAGCAATTTTTTTCTGATGAATGAACATGCCCATGATGAGATATTCTCTCATTTTTCGCAATGATTTTCTTCAGGGTAAGAAAAAATGTATTTTTTAACGATTTTTCCTGTCGAAACAACTGCCCATTTCAAAGTTAAAACCATCTTAATTATTTGCATTATATTTTAAACATACTAATTTCGGTTTTTTTGTGTATGCATAAGCAACCAACGTGAAGTATTCCTGCATAATGCGTATCATTATTTAAGTTAAATGTAATTTTATTTTCAGAATTGTAACTTCTTATCATTTCAGACAAGCGATATAGCAGGTACCAATATTATTATGTATTCTTTTACAACCATTTATTAGATAACCAACACCTCTGCTATAGGTCACCCCAACGGTTCGCTACGTTTGATGACTTAGCAGGGGTGCCCGAGTTCATGGGGTGAGGTTTGACTAGGTCTTGATGACGAATGCGTTTCCTCACCTACCTACTCCGTCGCGGTCCGGATCGGGAGGAGACTGCTTGAGGCAGACATAATCTAGAATCTAGAATTTTTCCAGTCGGATTCTCTCGACCCATCACCTTGCACCGCAGTGGCAGGGGTGAATTCATACGGATTAAGAATATAGACTCCGCGGAATTTAGAGCTAAACATAAAACTCAACTTTTCAGACAATCGTATCCATAAAGTCAAAAACCTTTCTCCTTCACAGACAGCGACATTGTAAACAACTATAATTGTATACAAATTTAAGCAAATTCTTATCCGAAAGCTTTTGTTAAAGTCATTTCATAAAAATTCTCCAGTCCTAGAGAGTCCTTAATTCTCCAGTCTTTCCAAATAAATATGAACTCAACTTTTGGCTTTAATCGTCTTATTATTGTAATATTAACAGTAATGGGGGTAGCATATGTAAATTCATGCAATGTCCAGTAATTTAAATATAATGTCCCCCAGCGCAAAGTCGTATCTTCTCCAAACAAAAACTTTCTAATTTAAGTATGTTTATCGGACGTGACCTGCCAGATAAGTATGTTTTCGGTGTCTATTTTTAAATAATTAAATCAGAAAGAGCCTAAGAATGAGGTATTTCCACGCAAAAAAAATCGATGATTATAGCATTTTTATTTTATTTTTATGTTGATAAATAAATTTTCTACAGCGAGTTAAAGTTTCCCATTTTTGAATACCGCTAAAACGGTATTTTGGGGCGTGGCTATCGTGTGACGTCATGAGTGCGGACGCTCACTGACAGTGTTTATTTATGCTGGTTAGCTGAGCGTAGCTTGTGACTCAAAATCCCATTTGCCAAGCACTGTCCGTTTTGATTTTGTCAGTTTTAGATCGTTTTTAAAATCAATAATATTGAATGAAAACATAGAAGACAAACATTTTTAGTATTATCTATTAATAAAATCAGAAAGATGATCTTTAAATATTCTGTACATTTTCAACAGTATCCCTCGTTTGTTGAAATACCCCATTCATATACAAATGATACTAAATATAAATGTGGAAAAACTACAGGCGAGGACTGTGAAAAAAAAAAGTACTTTATAATACCTAAAAAAATAATGTACTTTATAATATCTTAATATAATATAATTTATAAATACATTATGTACAAATTTTGCTATAGATACTAAAAAATATATATATTAAATTGTACTTCAGAACTTCCCTTCAGAACCTCTCCTTTTCCTTGAAAAAACCTTTCACACAGAATCTATTAAGATGACATAGGCCGTGATGGTTATTATATTCCTCTGGGCCTCCTGCGTGGAGCTAATGTAAAACAAAGTTGACATAAAGCAGCCCTTTCGTAAACATTTTCATTGAATGGCTATCCTTTTCATTATCTTTCGTTAGTGGCATGCATCGGTACAATAATAACTAAATGGTTGATAGACTTAGGTAGGATTGAGTCTGAAAAATTATTAAATAATGTCATTTAAAACTTAAAATTACACATGGCTAACTATTAATGGCACAATCAGTAAAAACTTAGTATATTATATTTAAACTTAGTATATGTATATTTAATCTACCAAAAAAAAAAAAAAAAAACAATATTTTGTTTTTTCTTTTTTTTTACAGAAGACATTTTTGGCATTTTTCACCAGCATTTGGTTCCTTAGAACAGGCAATCTGCCTAGCTAGGAACTAATAACGTACAAGACATAATAACACTTGTACACATTTTAATATCTACAGTTATTTGAAATATTATTATTATTATGTAATTTTGCTGTATAAATGTAACTAATGTAATAAAAAAAAAAAAAAAAAAATGTCGTAATTTTTCAAGTTTACTAGCAATCGATAGGTAACTTTTTTCTTTTGAAGATAATGACCCAGAAGCAAATATTTTTAATGAATACTTTCAGCTTCAGATATCCTATAATTATAATATCCCGTCATTATCAGGGATCTGCGCCACTGTATTAATAAAACTGCATAGCTAGTTCACTTGTACATAGCCTTTGTAAGGTCCTCCTACGGTGCCTTCACAAAAATAGTATGAAAGCTATTATTAGAATATATATTAAAATTATTGCAGTGATTTACATTTGGCGTGTTACGCCGAATTTCGCTACCTTCTTCTTTAGTAAACCTATTTTTTTCATCATCTTTAATGACTTCATAGAAGGCCTTGAAGTTGTATGTTGAGTGGTCCGATCACCCTAAAATCAAATTAAAATTATTGTTTACATATTACTTCTGCAATCTTATATGTCCTACAATTCAAGCCTTACGTTTCTACAACTGGCATTAACATTTGAAATTCATGGTTATTGACTCCTCTGAATCCGATCAGACCCCCGTGCCGGGGTTTATCTGTGATTATTACGGCTTCGTTGTGTTTTCCTACTAGTACCAGTACCTGCTTTGCATAATGCAATTATGTGTGCCCATTGCCAGTACACTACTTCTCCGGATTTATGAGAATATGCTTATCGTACCGTGCCTTGTAACCTCTAACATTACTTCCACGATCTGCAATCATAATTATAATAATATTCTGAAACGCATACTCATTTTTCTAAAGCTAACTGAACTTGGACTTGTGCGCGTTTAAGAAAATTTTATAACTCGCGGTTGTGAAAACCTCTTTTTTTAAAGGAGTGTTATTATCTACTTTCTTCTTACGAATCATAATGCCAGATTATCTTTGTGTGTAAATGAGATAACCACGTTTGTATAATTTATAAGGTCTCATTCAATAAAAGTTACTGCGGCTCAAAATAAGTAGGTATTCGAAATTTTATTTACGACTTGCATTAGCATGTTTAAAGCTACACTGAAATTGATCCATACGGCTCGGTCCGATGGTAGTCTAAGGCACTTCTTAGTTATTATTTTTAATTGATAGACGAATGTTTAAGGCAACATTTTTATGCATAGCACAAAGGGTAACATGTATTAAGATACATGCCGCCGACGGGAATCGAACTCGCGTCCTTCTGAGGAAAAAAATTAATAAGCAGTAATTGTTGAATGAAACACTAGTATATATTAAATTATTTGGCGGGCAGGAGATAAGCCGACGAGCAGTTGACCGGAAATCAGAAGGACGCGGGTTCGAGTCCCGTCGGCGGCATGTATCTTTTCTCGGAGATTTTTTCAATGTAGATGAGTGTTCAGGCTAATAATTATTACTAATAATAATTGTTACACTTCTTAGTTCGCTGGCTTATTAGGGTAAAGAGACATATTAAAGCATCGGATTGTATTTATAAACATGGTCAAAATTCACACTAATGTGAACAAAAACATACATGACATTCTAGGTTAAAAATCTGTATTACCATAGGATGATCAGTTCATAAAAACAATACAAGCGGGGTTTAGACAAGTGCCGAACCAATCATAAATTTTAGTCTACAGAGGGCAATGATAGCTAGTTATGGATTTTAGCAACGTTATAATAATATTTAATAGTTTTTGAATTGCTTTCCCTGTTTTCGATCTTCTGAACGGTAGCAAATAGGCCACTTGCATGGATTTCATAACGACTTGGAAAAAATCGTGTGGATAATTTTCTTTACTAAGATTATGAAAATGTTATTAAAATTTTTTAGATATGTATATTTTTTTTATTTTTAAATGAACAATCCATTATTTGTGCTCGTGACGTCAATACAAGAAAATGTCCCGTCTCCGATTATGTTCCCTTAATTTTGTAAAATTACACACTGATTAATTTTTTTTTTATATGACAACACTTTCATTTCCGGCAAATTTTTGAATTTGCGTTTAACGTTTACTAGATTTATTGTTTGTTCTATGCGAACTTATCTTTTGGTTTGATTATTTGATAAAGATGGCGGTGTTTTTACAGATGTTACGAAGAGAACCCGTACAATTTATTACTATTCGCGTGGAAAACGTTATTTTTTTAAATGATTTTCGGCTATGTAATTATCTTTTTTCGCACCCATAAAATTATGTCCTGTCTTTCCGGTTTATAAAAAATGGTCTGATTTTTCGGATTGAAATTTTCAAAAAATCGCCAGGGTTTCAAAAATACGATAAAAAAAATACAGAATGTCTTAGAAATTTGCCTAAACCGGAAAAAAAATTAAAAAATGTGATGCAAGTGGCCTATTGTCTCTTGCGCCTCTTTTCGATTGGAACAATAATCAATGGGTTACGTAAAATATAAAATATTGAAAGGAAACAGATTTATTGTAAAATTTGCCTACGCAATTTTCACACAACAACGATTTTCACGCCTTGAAGGAGCTCTATTCGATTGAATGAATCTTTTATCTCTTGAAATACCATTTTCTCTCCATTCTTGACTTATTTTTATTGCGCCGTTTTCGTGAAATATCACTTTCAGAACCTTTTATAAAGCTAGTTAAATGACATTAACTTAAGGGTTTAACGAGGTGCTCTAAAACAAGCCCAAACTAGTATTTATATATGCCACGTATTGATTTTTGTCGTGCTGTCGAAAATAACTTTTTGATTATTTCGAATGATGAGCCATTGACGAAGATTTATAACACCGTAGTTTTTAGCTTAACAGCTCGAGTAAGTAAATCGGTTACCCTCCGCGAGCTTCGCCGTGAGTACCAAATTGGCTTGTTCGACTGCTTGCCATCCAACCCTTCTAACTATCGAACACCAAAGCAACTTAATTGTTGTAACATAAAAATATAGATAGCCTTCGGTCGGCTCAGTTTGAGGACGTTTCCTAACCTAACCTTGTTCTTGAACCTCTTTACCGGGGTGGCGTAGCGGGGGTTAAAAAAAAGGTCCTAAAAAAAGAACCAACAAGGACAGACTTTGCCAAGGAGTGACTTGAGTCTGATAAAATTATAAAAAAAATATTATCTAAAATAATATTATTTATTGTTTTAGTTCCTCGAATAAAAAAGGGTGTATTTTTCGAAATTATTTTCAAGCAAACGATGAATGGAATTTTTTTTATTAAAACTCATAGTCAATATATACATATAGAAGACTGTATACAAATTTTTGTACACGAATCTAAAGTATGGTTTGCGATGTACGCCGCTTTTAACAGGACACGCCGACCAAATTGCTGCTCGGTGGTTGACAGCGATTAAGCCATACGTTCGTCAGAAAAATAAGATAAAAATATATTTAGAAACTAGATATATAGGTTTAAGGCACCACGTAGGGGAATTTTGATATCTAAAAGAATGGCGAACCAGCGAATTTTATTTACGGTTTTTATGGAAAATATTCATCGTTCATAAAAAAAATTAAATAGAAGGTGGCCCTTTATAAACAAATCCCTACGTTTTGTGCGAAAGAGACTGGATTTTTGAACAGTTTTAGACTTGGTGCATGCAAATCGGATGTATAGTTTTTTTTAATACCAGGTTGAAAAAAGTTGTTTCAAGAAAAAAGCGTTCAAAGTTTTGCTGAATAATAATTCAACATTCAAACTATTTCAGACGTTATCACTCAAAATGCTGTATCTTCGTCAGTTTTACGAATTTCTTTAAAACATTTGGTGAGAGCATTTCTAACAAGAAGTGCATCTTTCAGAAAATGAAATTAAAAAAATGACGATTTTTTTTTCTTAGTGGTCTGGTGCTTTAATTTATCTCATAGCAATCTCTCAAAAATATCCATATTATCTTTGATAGGTTTTACACTTTATTACAGAAATAATAATAATAAAGAAATATTATGTACCTTAACATTTCTTTGTGAATACCATTTTCTATCCAGTTTCATATTATTTTGTGTTTATTCAGGTGGGAGTTGATTCTATGCTTTGTGGCCCCTACACCCCAAATACAAACCATTCTTAGTTAGGCGCTGTAATTGTTTTCACTTTTTTCCGTTGGCTAATGTTTATTTGTTTTTTTCTCTTTTCAGCAAGTAAGTACCTGATCATCTTGTAATCTTCCGCTTTCTTGGCTGTCAACGGCCACTCTTGGGATCAATCAGGCAGTGGGTAAGTGACCCATTAGTGGCTTCACAATGGCGTGACTGTAGTGAAGCAAAATTTAACTAGCTGGATCCTGATTGTGTAATTATTATACTGTTTCTCTACTTCGACTTTCCGGCGTTAGTAATGCTGATTAAAATAATCAATATATATTATAAAAGAAATAGCGCCGCTCAAACTCAGAAACTAGTCCCGGTAAATTCAAGGGAATGTGTTGTGGCAGCCCTCATCCACGAAGAAGTTTCCCGTTTTAACCTAAAGGGCGTGCTTTTGAAGATATAAGGGCTGGAAGCTTCACCCTCTAGAATTTTTTTTCTCTTTCTCTCAGTTCAGAACATTCGAGTGTATTCGAGAGCATTCCAAAACATGCCAGAACATGCCGGAACATTCTGGAATTTGTGGAATGTTCAGGAATAGGGAATCGGGAACATCATATTGGACCATTGTTCCGGAACATTGTGGACCATTCGAAGCCTTTTTTGTGAGAGTGGGACTACCAATTGGTGTAGAAGGGAGGGGGGGGGGGGGGTAAATAAAGCAAGATCCGTTGTGGGTTCGCACGGCATTTATTCTCATATCAACTTCCTGAGCGAATCCGGGTACCCCTGCTAGTATAATATAATTTAAATATTTAAATGAAACGCTGTATACCGTATACCTATTAGTGTACCTAAATACATTTATTTATAAATGAATATATTTAAAAAAAATTTTTTATTTAATTATGTTCTTATTAAGTTCTGCAAGCAATTTTAGTTCTTGTTTATTGTTGTGACAGATGTTTCGGCTTATAAAGCCATTTTCGAACTGTGGTTAGTGAGACGACTTATTTATATGATTCTATTTACCCCCGTCCAATTTTAATTTTTAAGGTGCCTAAAATGATTTATTATCGATTAAACAGATTTACAGAGAGAATAATAGTGATAATGGATTCTCTATTGTGTGGGGTATTTTGAAATCTGTTTTCCGCACATAACATTTTGTATGTGTTCTTAATTGTTGAATAATGACGTGACTGCCATTTATTCTTTAAATATATTATATTGTTTAGTTCTTGTGAACATGCTGAGAAGTTGGGAATAAATAAATTTCCTTTCTTTGTGTTCTCCATAAAACGGTTATACACAAATGTTTTACGGGGTAGATTACAACTACCCCGTCGAAGGCATATTTGTGTCGAGGGCAACACTAAATTTGTACAAACATTCTCACCTGAAGATATAAACTGAATTAAACAAGGATGCTTACCGGTTTCGCCAGGTCAATCAATAAATGTAGTTCTTTTCGGTATTTTGAAGGCACATTGATGCAGAACTGAGTTCTTATTTAATGTTCCATCGTAAAGTTACAAGTTTCTAAAATAAGTATTATTTACACATACATTATTATTTATGGTTAGGGTATGATTTGATAATGGCACACGTTACTAATATAGCACTTAAAGTTTAGGCGTAAAATAAGAAAGATTTGATTGCTGTTCACGCTTCATGCATTCATGGAATTAATTATTTATCATTTAGTGGTATGTTTTGTTATTGCCGGTAATTATAATCAAGATTTATTATTTATTGATATCAAATTTGCAATGGTGTCCATTAAAATAATTAGAATATGAAAATCAACGGAATTAATTAATCATTAGGAAACCATGCTTTTTCCATGAAATTTTTATTAACATCAAGTCTCATAAGCTTCTTCCAAACTCGAAGACTCAAAATATTATTATAGTCACAATTAATTTTACACACTTTATTTTTCTTTTTTGACTGCTGAAAAAATAATTGGAAAGATTGGGAACTGCCTCGAACGCCGCATCAGGAGTACGGTGAGTGGACAAGGCTTTTTATCGATGGGGATGCAAAACACAATATCTTACGGATAATTTGATTTCAATGTTCCCAAAAGCACATAAATTTTGGACAATTCTGTTGGACTAATTGTTCGAATCCACCAATTTTTCTGGCCAATTGCCCAGTATGATAACTACTTTCTTACAAATTGGGGCAAAACGTTCCAATTTGTTAGTTTGACCTACTGGAGGAACGAAATGTTTTCGAGCAGTTAATCAAAAATGCTTGAATGCAAGAGAACAATTATTACTCTACACCTTCTTAAATTTAATGGTCTCGTGTTTCCTTATCTCCCGTGTTAGCACGTCTTGTTTTTGAAAATTAAATGGATATTTCAAATCCCCATAACTCATTATGTTAATGGCGTCGAGAACTGAGAATTGTTGCGTGTCCTAGAAATTAAAGACAAATAAAATTGAACCAGAGCTCACCCACCGCTCAGGTGTTTTTGTTACTTCTGATTATTTTCAGTTTTAGGTATTAATAGTTTAAATGAGGTCCAACACTATTAAAATTACCTATGTCACATGTTCCGTAAAATGTGCAGAAAACTGTACCATATAATGGGAAAGAAAAATAAATGCATAAGATCAGACGCTTCTCATTTTGATAAAATTTTGCTTTTGCTGTATTTTCCCATAATGTTTTACCATGTTATAGCGCCTTTTTTATTTATTGATTACAGATAAATGATTTAGAGTAGTTTTACTTATGAAAAAATTTATCGTTTGAAATATAGCAAATTAAAGACTAATATATTATTATTTTGGATATTTTGTAAAAAAGTAAATAATAAATCCGTCGGAGCATTATCGAATACATCACTTCATCACATCCAACAACACAACATTGTACAATCTACTTGTCGAAACCAATCGAGAGATCGGCAAAAGTAAGGACAGTTGTTGGTTTATGAATATACTTTCCAGCGGCAAAATTTCGTAAAAAAATATTACCACGCTCATAAAAACACGCGTCTTGCGTTCCTTACTCACATCACCGTAAACAGCTACAAAATATGTGCATCCCGAACATAACTGCTATGAATAATTCCTGGAATTGATAAAATCTTACGTACCTACTCTCCGCTACAGGAACTCAAATTTACACTTCTGAAAATTAATTTCTTAATTTATAGTTGCACTTCAGCGGCTAACGCGTGTAATCATCGCGTTAGGCCAATTATCTAACTAGATTGTTTACGTGGTCAGAATAAACTAATTTTACACCGAAGCAATGCTGCAGTCGATATTTCCATCTTATTCTATAGTCTACTGTTAACAACATGCTTTGAAATCGAGTAGCCATACTCGTTAACAGGTCCACACTGTTAATTGTTTTCGTGTGTTTTATGTTGCCTGATTTTATGTCTTGATCAGTTAAGAGTTAGGCAGTTTGTGAGATGTTTCCAAGATATCGATGATTGATGAGATAGAGCTCGAACTGCCCGTCTTTTTAGATTAAGCTAAAGTATGTTGTTTAAGTATGCTGTTTATTGATTCTTTGATGTCGACTATTATCAAATAAATTACATTAGTAACGATGAACGCTGAAACACTGTAACTTCGTGTACCTACATCACTTCAATTATATGAATTTGCCATTCGTTTTCTGCTACAACTCCTTAACACACGTGAAATCGCCTTACATAGGTACAATTTTATTTATTAATTAATTATCCAGGCACCGTCGTATTTGAGAGAATCTTAGTGTATATTCAAAAGGATGATCCAGATAGTTAACAGAATCTTAGGTATTATTTTTTCGGCGATTTCATGTACCTACGTATGTCAGTCAAAAAATCTTGTTTCGAATGTTGAATGAAACACGTAAAATTTGACATGAAATTGAGTGCCTTTTGAATTTGAAATCTTGAACGTAACATGTTTTTTTATGTGAACCTGCCAAATTTTCATGCCAGTCCATCAAGTAGTCAAAATCAGTTAGCTTTTTTAAAATCGTACATGTTTGATAAACCGGAAAGCGTTTGCTTTTAATGAGAATGTTGATTCTTGGACCCTTGGGTTGAAAGGTGGTGCCTTCCTCGTAGTTTCTGTGAGAATTATTCATCTGTTTAAGCTAGACAGTAATCCCGCTTGGGATGCGCAAGAACGTTGTGGTTTCGCTTTTTGCTCAAGTCTGAACTGTTGTTTGACTAGAAGATTAATGGTAATTTTTCCTTTTATAAATGCACATAAATCAATTCTTCTGCCGCAGTTTGAGATGAGAGAAAGCCAAGAAGAATAATTCCTCAGATGAAGATATTATTAAACTCATCTTTTAAATTGTTTACGAAGACTTTAAACACACCCAAGTTAATGCTATCTGCACTTACTGCATCAATATAAAACGTGGCCAATCTTTGTTTTTCTTACCCTTTTAACAATAAAAATTAACCAAATCTCGTACGTGGTAGATACTTTTAAAAAGTTTCATTGAAATAATTTCCATTGCCTAATGGTTTCAGGAAAAACTCCTTGTTTCGACGAAAGTTCATTTATCGTATGAATACAATGTAAACTTTTTTTTCTGAGTTAAACCTCAAATTGTAATATTTCAATTAAATAAAGACATAATTAGCGTAACTCAATCTAAAACTGAAAACAGAAAAATCAGATAAAATAAGACAATCAGTATAATCACTTTAAAAAACAAAGAAAGGGCCAAGTTTGGGCCTTTGGGTACGCTTAAGGTTATGATTGTGGGTAATGACTCTTACCGTTCAATAAGTACTAGCTGTGTTCTGCAGGGAGTTCTGTTGTCGATACTCGATACTGGCATAATTCTGTCCTGACATAGGAATAGTGCTTCCGAATTCAGTCGGCAGTCAGCCCAAATATATCCTTTGTTAAGATCAGCCTACTAAGCCATTCCCGCAATTTGGGTTGTTTTTTCTTCAAATCAACAACTTAATTTCCTAATATATATATTTTTAATGCGTTCATTCAAAAAAAATAAAGCTACATTACTTACATATAATAATTTACGTATTGTTAACTAGGCTTAAGTATATATGGGATGTGTGTTATTATGTTCGTTATTTAAAGTTTTCAGTTTATATTTTCAGTGCGTTTTTAGGTAAAATTTAAAAATTATTATTTATATTTATGATACTTTCTGGTAACATATTTAAAATCACTAAACACGACTTATTGCAGTTATGTTGTTGTGTATTGTCCTACAGTGGATTATTATTTTTATTTCTTTAAGTGTTTCTTAATCAACCTGTAATAATAATTCATCATTTTGTAAAAGAAGGGGGTTTATTTTATGGCTTCCATGAAATTAGCAGATATTTCATATCCTCACACTTTCCGTCGATCATATCCATAAGTGAATGTTGCACTTAAACAAAAGAAGAAGATATTATAATGCGGTATTAATCTTCAAATTCCCATCACGATTCCTGCCTAATGAAGCTACTGCGTGTTTGCGCCCATCCAGCCCACACCTAAAGACCATTGTGCAGAGGCGATTAATGTCTCTGGAACATCGACGTATGGAGTGCCTACGTCGATGCTCCGGAACAATGCTAAGGCTGGTCTCTTAGCGTCATCTGCCGCCATAACAAACTCATTACACAAATTCCTAGCATTCCACCGATGTCAATAGTCGATCGATAATACTGTCGTGCTTTTGGTGTCTGGAACAATAGTCGTAGCTATCTAATCATATATAATTCTTCTATAACAGTTTCTAAATAAATTCCTCTATTTTGTCGATTGTAGAAAGTTAATTGAAAGAGGTTATATTTATGATATTCAGTTCTATGCATTGTAATTTTAACCTTCACATACAGGAGATATTATTATGGGCTATGCGAGAAGTTGATTCTTTTTTTATTTAAATTAGCTCCACACAGGAGGCCCTGA
This sequence comes from Limnephilus lunatus, assembly GCA_917563855.2. Taxonomy (NCBI): domain Eukaryota; kingdom Metazoa; phylum Arthropoda; class Insecta; order Trichoptera; family Limnephilidae; genus Limnephilus; species Limnephilus lunatus. The sequence goes on from OU830596.1 coordinate 67,952,430, forward strand.
GGAAAAAAATTCCTCAGGGCCTCCTGTGTCATCTTTCGGGATGCTGTGTGGAGGGTATCTTTAAGGAAATAAAATAGAGGAAGTTCTAGGAAGGAAAAAGGTATGAGGGAAGGAAATCTGGGGTCAATGTGTCCAGGAGTAAGAGACGTATGAATCCACCCCTCCCACTGCGGTGTAAGGCGATGGGTCGAGAGAGACGTGCTAGAGAGGTCTAGATTATGTTTGCCTCAAGCTCAAGTCTCTTCCGATCCGGATTGCTACGCAGTAGGTGAGGAAACGCATTCGCCACCAAGACCTAGAGAAACCTCACTCCAAGAACCCGGGCACCCCTGCCAAATCACCAAACGTAGCGAACCACTTGTTCGACGTTCTGCTTGTATGTACCACTGAAAACTCGCGAACGGTGCATTGCTTTTGTTTCTGTTTGACATTTCTAGATAACTTAACTATTTTCAAGTAGAAATGTAATTTCAATCATTATCTATTTAGCTTTGAATTTTGATCCGTCAATCGGTAAGTCCAGGACGTCTTATTGATTATTCAATAATAAAAAAGAGTGCTTTTTGGTTTCATAATTATTAATATTTCCAGAATCGTGAGTAAGCCATCTTTTTGCAAATTTGGTTATCAATCCGTTACCCGGAGGCGGTGAGCTTCAATTTGATCACTGGTTTAGTGGAATTCGTGAAGTGCACAATGAGGTTATAAACCTCAATGGTAGTCATGGTAGTGCATAATTCCGTTCATCTTCTACAGCGAGCATGTAATCATTTTGGCTTTATTTGGTTCGCATGCCATCACGACATGGCAAAAACCGATCATTTGCCCCAAGGCTCGTATTATTATTATTTTTTCCTTGATTTGCTCAATTTTTTCGTATCTAATTGTAAATTTTAAGTCTCATGGGCCACGCAGATATTGAAAAATAATGTTAATGCGAACTGAAAAGCCGAAATCGCTAAAGAAAATCACGGAGGATAGAACAATGATAAAATACTTAACTCCGTTTGGAAATTTATCTTGTCGAGTTTAGTACATATTTAGAGTTTTCGCTCTAAAATAGCTCTAATCAATTTGAACCTAGTTATCTGTTAATTGTGCTGCGCAATCGTTTTGTTAAAAATATGTTTAAATTCCACCGGAAACAGGACTTTCAGAAGATATTTTTTTGTGTGTACAGTTCTGTTATATGTATACAACTTGCTGTCCCGGTGAACTTCCTACCGCCTCAGAATCAATAACTGTTGTGTTAACTTATTATCTGAATTTAATTATTTTTTTATTAAGTTAAACATTACACAATGAAGCAATTATCGATGCGCAACTGTCCGTGTTTTGTTTTTGTCAGTATCAGATATGGTTTTGTGTACGGATTTATATTTTTTGTGATTTTCTTACTTTTCTATTTACTTACGGGAATGACGTTTCATTTTCTTTATACGTGTGAGGGAGATTTATTATATTTATTGTATTTTTCCGTTGGAGGGGTGCAGATATACGTTCACGGTTTGTCTCATTTTCGTATGTTGATATTTCATCATCATCATCACTGTTGGCTCTACAACCCCTGGTGGGTCTTGGCCTCCTCAAGAGTCTTCCTCCACTCGTCACGGTTTAGTGCCAGCTCTCTCCAGTTAACAATCTCCAAGGTAGATAAATCTTTGAGGACGTTGTCGCTCCACCTTAAACAAGGTCTTCCCAGGCTCCTCCGCCCTGTCGGTCTCGAGTTCAGAAGGGACTTCTGTGCTGATGCTTAGTCATTCTCTCTACATGACCCAGCCACCGATGTCTTCCCAGTTTAATAAATTTTGTGACGTTTAGATCCTTAAATAGAGTATACAGCTCATTTTTATAACGTCTGCGCCAAAATCCATTTTCTGAATGTTGATATTTAGTGTGTAAGAAAGAGATACAGCATTATATGTTTAAGAACAAAAGTAAAACAATCAGCGCATTGACAATTGGGGTTCTTGAATTTTTGGAATTCACTCACTATTCAATATTATACTTATCACAATATTGCTGCAGCTCTTTCAAAGGATGGGAATTCGTTCCATACAAAATGTACGAGGAAAAGACTTTTCTTCATATTTGTTTTCGTGAATTTTTCTGATGTTTTAATAGTTATTCTGCTATTCGGGGCGGAGAAAAATCCAATAAATCAAAGATCGTAAAAATCGGTCCAGCCTTTCTTGAGTTATAAATAGTGTAACTAACCCGACTTTGTTTTATAATATATTAAGAAGATTGTTAATGCTTCCTAAAATAGTGCAAATTACTAGAAGCAGTGGGACTGAAATAGTATACCTGGACCCAAAACTAAGAAGAAACCCGAGTGAGTATACTTGCATTATGGTAAAATCTACTTAGCACTCAGTTTACCAAATTTATTTAAAGTGTTCTCAATATTTAATCTTCTTATTTGTATGTACTGTTTTCTCAATCTTTTTGTACCTATCAAAACATTTCCAGTTTATCGCTTTCTAATCTCCTTTGATATTTCTATTTGTTGTTTCATCTACAAATTTGTATCTTGCTTTGGATTGTTTAGTCTTTTATTGATTGGCAATTGAATGGTCTCAGATAAATGTTTCTCCGTGTTTCGTCCAATTAGCAGCTTGCTACTTGCTACCACTCCTTTAGACCGTTAGCCTTGTCAATTCCTGACACAGTATCTGCGTTTGGAAATAATGCAGGATACAAATATACCGTTTGGTGGTAATAATTCTCAATTAATCGTAACCGCAGCCTAATTGCTTCGGGATAAGTTAACAATAATGGCTATAATCAGCTGAATGTACAGAAATACGATGTTAAACGTGGCAGGTTAAAGATCACTCTAGGCCTCAACGCTTTATAGCTCAATGAAAATAAATGTTTCTTTCATTGGATAAGGATTAATGAAACAATCATCCATGTAGTAAACAAAGTCAGCGAGCGTACTTTGATGTTTTTTAAAAAAAAAGTTTTGGGAAGCAAAAAGAAACTCGCGAACGCTCAGCTCTTTCTGTCTTGGATATTTAGATCAACGCCACCATTTTCAACTCGCAAAGTAATTTCCATAATAAGTTATGGTGATTATTTGAAATATACTGTTCAAATTGACAATAACATAGAAAAGAGGGATAGAAAGCAAAGTAGTAGAAGATAGAAAGAAAACTATGAGGAAGCCGGGTACAAGATTTAAACACGTTTAGGTACCATCCTGGCGGCGCGTGTTTTATTCCTCGGCTGGCTAAGTCCTCCATCACGACACAAGCAACATTTTCCGCTTACTGTGGTTGTAGAAGGAGACTTTCAAATATTTTCAGGTTATTCGTAACCCGCCTAACCTAACCTAATGTTTGTCTTTCTTTTTAAAAAAAATAAATATATATATATACATTACACCCGAGGAATAACAATGGCACAAGTCCAAATATGGCATTTTTGAGTTAAGTATGCAGAAATGTTCCTGAATATCTTTTTTATCCTCGAAAAAACGGCATAATTCTTAAAAATATTGTAGTGCTTTAAAAGCGAAAATGTCATTTTCAAATTATAATGAGAAAAATGTCATTGTCAAATTATAATGTTTTCTATAAAAGCAAGCAGCTGATATTGCCAAATAATGGCGCTGATTACGTTAATAGGTAGCATGAGGAGCGTCGGCTAGCAGGCGTAAGTAGGTACTCTTGGATTTGCATTTTCATTTATAAGTTAGGTACGCCGTCATAACATATGTCTGGTAATGTTGTAGGTAGCTTGAAAACAAGCTTATGGGTCCGAGTGGTTAATCTCTCCAGTCAGAATACGGATGATAGTTTGTGACAAAGCTACCTATGAGCAGTTTTTTAACTGCTGGTGAAGAATGAATGTTCTATGAATTGACCGCGTCGTTTAAACCATTTTTCCGGAAAACTTGAATTGAATTATTGAATGATTCAAAAGCGTTCAAGTGGAACCCGACGTTTTGAAATAATTTTCTAGGAACGTGGCATGACTGGTAAAAGATTGACTAACAAATAACAATCATTGGGATCTCTGTGCACTTGAACGTCATTAGTCATCGTTCATCAACAACGAAATATTATTTGTCATTACATCTTAATTTGCCATTGTCTTCCGAATGTTGTTGTTCTCGAAACATCTCGTCTTCGGAGTAGGGATTTTATTGCCCGAAAGCGTTCTCCAACATCGAGTTCTCCAATCATTTGTGCGAGATACTACTTGTTTTTATTATTTTCTATAAAGTTGACCTTCTTTCACTGTTTTTAAATATCATTATCTGACCTTATTATTACGCCAATGTCTGTACGGTTGAAATTTAAGAATCCGACTACGAATACAACTCTGACGCCGCGCCTTACGCAAAACCGTTTTGTTTGCCAATTATAATGTGTTCTATAAAAGTAAGCAGCTAATATTGCCAAAACCAATGCCAAAAGATGGCACCACTTAAGTTAACAGCTAGCGTGAGCAGCGACGGCTGGCAGTAGAATCTCTCCGGGTACCCATAACGATGAACATCTTCCCTGTTGGTAAACATTGTAACGCTGTCCTGAAAAGCAACACGGCAAATACCCCAAAAGTAAATACATTTGGCCGTGAAAATCTCAAAACTTATCCAGCTTTAAATCTTAATTTTGATGGCTTTTAAGTTTCGTATTTCTAATTAGAATATTTTTTTGTATTAATGAAAATAATTAAACATTCCTAATCTTGAATTAGGTATCCAGTACCAAAATTTCTTAATAAAAATTTAACAACTTGCTAAAACGATAGGTGAATAAAAACTTAATAAAAACCTAAAATGTAACAACTTGCTGAAGTGACAGGTACATAGTTAACATGCACGTCACCAAAAATTGTTGTAAAACGCCTTTGGGAATATGGACCTTACCAGGTATTAATACTTTCATATGTTTGTCACGGGAGTATAGTAAATGATTAGTACGCATTAATTTAACAGATCCACTTTTTATCGTGACACAATATTATATCTCAGAAAGTTGCGAGGCCAAATCTGACAGCTGGACACGCTAGGACACTTCGGAATGGAATAAAGAGCGTAAGCATTTGAAACTTAAGTTCGCTTGTCCGGTGTGGCCAGCGTTCACATTGCCAAAACATAAAATATATTAAACAGATCCTTGCCATACGCCTAAATTATTTAGAAAAAATGTCTACCAGTTAGAAAAGTAACGTTGCAGTTGTAAAAACTATCTATCTCAGCCTGTTGAGTTAAATATTTTCAGTCTCCTATCAGACAATTGAATATTTCCATTTCACTTAGCCGCAGTTTATCGCTTGAATCAAGAGTGGGACAAGTAACAACGGTTAATTGTCTGTAATTATCGCTTCATCGCCGTGGCGCCCGTCCCGTTTTTCGCATCATAAAACATCCGCACGATTCAACCGTTATGAATATTCATAGTTATTTTGCGAATCTTTCGCTAGTTCAGTTTTTTCACAGATGTCAAAACTGATAAAAATGTTTATGGTATTTGAGTCCCACAACACGTATGTATTCTCGTTTAATCCCTAAGAAATCGGGCGTATTTTTTAGGTCAAAATATTTCCGCTTTACAATAAAATTCAAATAAATTTAATATTTCTGAACATAACCGAAAACTATATTTAGCATTATATTTATCACAAAATTGCTGCAGCTCTTTCAAAATATGAGAATTCGTTCCATACAAAATGTGTGAGGAATAGAATTTTCTTCATAAATTTTTTTGTGTGAATTTTTCCGATGTTTTAATAGCTATTAAACAAGTTTGTATACATCGCTTATTGAATCAAAATTATCAACGTGTTTCAAAATGAATAGTTCCTTCATTTCATCATTAACTTAGTTTAATAAACAAAAATTTTATCAAAACAAAAAACGACTTAAAAAAATGCACTAAAAAGTAAAAAAATAATTTCGTACGATTGTTATTTTTGGAGTCGGTGTCAGCCAAGGTAACTACATACATAGGTAGTTATAGGTGAGATGTGGAGATCTTGGCTGACACCGACTCCAAAAATAACAATCGTACGAAATTATTTTTTTACTTTTTACTGCATTTTTTTAAGTAGTTTTTTGTATTGTTAAAATTTTTGTTTATTTTTTGATTTTTAGTGACGAGCGTGTTTAAAGAAGTTTTACTTCAAAAAAAGAATCATCGAAATCTTTTGGCGTAATATTGAGTTATTCGTCCATTTGTCGCGCACATGCTTATTGCAAATTTAAGACATATATGGTTTTCTCATAGATCCCATTGTCAGAACTGGACCAAATTAAAATGGGACCACACGGGAAGCACCAGCTTTCTAAAAAGAATCATCAATATCGGTTCACCCAATCGAAAGTTATGAGGTTACAAACATAAAAAATATATATATAAATATATACCGTCGAATTGATAACCTCCTTCTTTTCAAAGTCGTTTAAAAAAAGCTTATAATGGTAGCTACGGTTGCCACCAAAATCCAAAAGCTCTCGACGTTCCTGTAATCAATGTTGCCTAACAAAAGTAACGCCGACGATCGATCCATTATCTCGCTACTAGAAAGTGTCGTCGCTGTTGCCGCTAGAAAATGATTCCAGGAAATTTTTGACTTCCTACAAGAATGAGGCTTTTGAAAATACATTTTATAACGTTCATTTCGCTGTTTTCTTTGGGACAATAGTTGCAGACTTCTGCTCCACGGCCCAATGCCCATTACTCTCCCATAAACAAATTATTTCCTCGCTTATTCTAGCTCATCGTTCTCATCGCGTATTCATTGTGTTGTGTTTTCCACAGTTTAAACCAGTCGGGTCTACAATGACCGGCGCGCATGGTGATATTATTTGTCCCATTGTACGTAGACATTGCAATTGAGGTTTTTGTTCTGTCCGGGCGCTTTCCCGTTCTTTACACCAGAGAAATGTGGCCATCGCGTTGTTTGAATAATTCCTTTTAGGTGTGGAGTGGAAATGATATGCCTATTTACAAATGGATACCGACAAACCGACCAAACTGGAAGCTAATGTTTTTCCGTATAATAATTTATATAAACACTATTGTATCTGCTGATACTGGAACCGTTTATTTTGATTTGATGATTCTTCTTTTCAAAGGCTGGGATGTAGTTACGTTCCGCAGATGCTTTGACTTGCTATATTTAATTACTGCATCAACTTGTTTAGAATGCACTGAAGATCAATAGGAAAGCGACAAATCCAAACAAGAATGGGGCAAAGAATATTTCTCGAAAGCATACAACTGCTGAAATATATTATCCTATCATAGAAATGAATGCGATAGAAATTTTAGGTTAGAATATTCTTAATCTTATGTTTCATTCATCACTGATGGTCTCCGGAGATCGCGGGTTCAAATGGAAATGCAAGGAAATTTTATTTCAAAACGAAATTTTATTTGTGGTTTTTCACTATTTATTCATATTATAATATAACTGCGGCACGTTTCAGATTGTAAGATACTCTCAGTATACCCTGATGTAAGACATACCATTCAGAATGTAAATGTTGTTTAAAATGGCTCCATGTTTGGTGATCAGGTCTGAATAACCAACTTCCCGTATCTTCTTCCATATCTCCTTCCCCTCCATGCTACCTCCAGCCTCACAACTGGGCCTCTGTGTTGTTTTAATTGATAAACCCTCCCTTCAACAACATGAATCTGTTCAAGATCCAGGTTCACTCACAACTTTCCACAAAAAGACTCTCCATACAGCATCCGCAAAGATGACATAGGCCCTGAGGGAATTATTTTTCTCAAGGGCCTCCTGTGTTGAGTTAATATGTAAAAAAAAGTATTTTCTTTTTATTTATTTAAAATACCAAGTGGTTACGCCAATACATATACCTACACATACACACACCTACATAGCACACATACATACTGTTACTGCTTGGGATTGGTATTAATATTGTTGCAAATCCTGTCCTACCTTGTTCCCAAAATCCGCACCTATAACTACCTTCACCACGTCAGTCTGCAATCAACAGCCCGCGCCGCAACATACCTACTATAGCCACCGTGCTCCCGCTACCTGCAACATTGACGTAATTCCGCCGTGTCCGCCGTGTAAACGAAACGCACGCTTATTGCTGTTTTCAGTGCCAATTGGACGGGGAGAAAGAAGACAAAATTGCCAGCATACAAGTTCTTTATCCTGTTTCGGTGAGTCCTTTCCTTTATATGCAGCATATGTTTTTTCCTCATTCCAAGCAGTAAACAGTAACACAAAATTCAAGGTCCTTCGTCAGTCAATCTTCGCACATATCAAATCCACTCTACACACTATCTCATTCATCTTGATCCAAACGAGCCGGACATTTTTGAACCATAATATTAGTAGATAATAATCCAGCAGAGTGTGAATACGTTTTACAATACCGCATATAAATAATTACCCGCATACCCGCAGTTTGATATACCTACATGAGTAATTTTGTTTCTTTATACCTATCGTATTATTGTTGAAATAACATATTTACCCGCTATTAGAATAAATAGATACAAGACACTGCTTTGATATTTATTTCTGATAACTCATGTAATTATATCTTGCTAATCAAATCGCATTACCTACCTTATAAATAATACGATTATTTCTTAATGTTCGTATTGTTTATATTATTGGATTACATTACAAATAGAATAATACGATCGTAATATTTATAATTTGTTAATGATAATAAACGCAAAATAAAATAGTGCACGGCGCATCTGTTAACCTTTCACAGCTCACCAGTCAATTTAACCCCGTGCGGTTATCACTGTGAAGTAATTAAATATTTATTAAATATTAATTAATTAATTCCGCATAAATAATACAGACACATTATTTTAACCGCAGTTTTAGTTGTTTATCGTCTCATATTTTGTAAAATATAACCGGAATAAATAAAATGGCTACAAGCGCGTCATCCGGGTCGTCTCGGGACGAAAGACGTCTCAAACGTTTAAATGCTAAACTATCAGCTAGCTTTGCAAGCTTACAGTCGGTGTATGACAAGATAAGGAAAGCTTCGGAAAGCATTAGCAATCGCCAATCTTTTTTGTCAGGCGCAACTACTGTTGAAAAAATTCGTTCTGAATTTATAACAATTTTAGATGAAAAGGTGGATTGCGAACTGGAATTGAATCCGGAAGCAATTGCTGAATACTCTCAATTAAATGCATTTGAAGAACTCTTCGGGGTTATTAAATATACCGAAGCAAATATGCTGTCCAATCCAGTTGCGAAACCTCGCCGTCAAATTAAGTTACCGCCTTTGGAAATAGCGTGCTTCGACGGAAAATTAGATAATTGGCCTCTTTTCTATGAAACATATAATTCGGTTATACATTTGAATGATTCTCTGGATAATGCTGAAAAGATGCAGTATCTGATGTCTAAATTAACCGGAAAAGCATTAAATATTTGCAAAACTATTACGCCTACTGGTACAAATTATCAAGTTATTTGGGACGCATTGTGTACTAAGTATAATGATCAACGCGTTCTTGCTGAATCATACTTTGACCGATTGCTGAAATTGCCTCCAGTTAACTCGGCCACGCCCGCTTCTTTAGAGAATTTCGCAGATGCATACTCCGCTAACATCGCCGCGCTGAAGCAATTAAAAATAAAAGACCTCGCAGAATTCATATTGCTACAACTGGGTCTTAAACGGCTTGACATAGAGACTGTAAAGGCTTTCGAATCTTCTATTAAAAATAATGAAAATCTACCTTCCAGCGCGGAACTAATCGACTTTGTAAGACAACAGCAACGAATTCTCAACCGCGCGCAAATTACGCAACCGACCTCGAGCCGCGTTGGCTCAAACATTAATTATACCGCTAAACCGCAAAAAACTAATTCCGCAAAGGCATTTATTAATGTCGAAAAAATCGATAATCACTCCATCGAAATTTGTTTTTGTTGTCAAAAGGGATCGCACCCTTTATACCAATGTTCTAAATTCACAAGTCTAGAACCACGCGATCGATTTAACTTTATTAAGTCATCGAATATTCGAGTTTGTGTGAACTGCCTCAGTACTAGGCACATCACAAAAGCTTGTAAATCAAAGAGTACATGCAAAACATGCGCGCTCAACCATCATAGTTTATTGCATTTCAAACAAACTGATGGGCGAAAGTCACAAACAGACCCAATACCATCTCCCGCGTTACAAGCAGATGCCGATAATGATAACTTAAATTCTTTGAATCCGGTTTCGCTATGTGTAACAAATTCATGCCCTAGTGCAAATACTACTGCACTCTTAGGAACGGCTGTTTGCACTACCAGAGACGCTAAGGGCCAGGTACAGACGTTACGGGCTCTAATAGATAGCGGCTCCCAAAGGGACATAATTACGCGCAAATGCTGTTCACGCTTGAATCTTACGGTGCGGTCATCTCCAAGTACTTACGTCACGGGAATAGGTGACGTAAGAAATGTGACAAATGGCGTAACTTGCTTAAAGTTACATTCCCGCTATGACATCACTCAGTCGTATACGATTAAACCATATGTAGTAGAAACTATAACCAGTGAGTTGCCTACTGTTAACATTAACCGTTCCTCTTTGTCGTATCTTGACAATTTGCCCTTAGCAGACACAACATTCTGTACGCCCGGTGAGATTGATATTATCTTAGGATGTGACATATTTGCTCGCATTCTAAAGGCAAACAAAATATCAGGTTCTCTCGGCCAGCCATTTGCTATTGAAACCACTTTGGGATATCTCATCTTGGGTACTGCCCCAACGATGATTGAAAACCCAAGTATAAACGCCACGCAATCATTTTGTACGTTCACGCAAAATAATGATTTTTGCCTGTCGCGCTTCTTCGATTTGGAAGACATTCCAGATGAGAAGTTTTTAACGCCTGATGAACAAGAGTGTGAGGACATTTTTAAACTCACTACCTCTCGTGACACGGCAGGTCGTTATATCGTCGCGTTGCCGTTTCGAAACAGTCCCTCTGTTCTCGGTGAATCGTTACCCGCCGCCGAACGCAGGTTTCGATCTCTCGAACGCCGCTTGATATCTCAACCCGCAATAAAGTTAGAATATGACAAAATATTACGCGAATACCTACAGAAAGGGTACATTTCGCCGGTCGACAATTCTGACTTACCTCATTACGTTATACCGCATCATATTGTAGTTCGTGAAGATAAACTTACTACTAAAATTCGCATGGTGCTAGATGCGAGTATGAAATCCGATTCGGGTTATTCGCTTAATGACATCGTACATACCGGAAAGAATTTACAAGGTGATTTGTTTCGCATTATCCTCAATTTCAGATTGTTCGCAATAGCTATAACCGCTGACATAAAACAAATGTACCTACAAATCGTAGTGCAAGAAGAATGCCGTCGTTATCAGCGCATGCTGTATAGATTTAACAATAGTGACCCTTTACAATTGTTCGAATTTAATCGCGTCACTTTCGGCATGTCTTGTAGCCCATTTTTGGCTATGCGTTCACTGCGTCAACTCGCAACGCATGAAAAACCTCGTTTCCCACTCGCGGCAAACTTGGTGGAAAATGGCTCATTCTACATGGATGATTTCGTCACCAGTTGCTCATCAGTCGAGGAAGCTACCGAGTTGTCGACGGAATTAATTCAGTTATTCGCTGCCGGAGGATTCGACCTTGTAAAATTCTCTTCTAATTCTCCAAAGTTTTTATCCACGATTCCTACAGCTCGTCGTGTTAAGGAACATGTGGAATTTAATCCCGATGAAAACCTAAAAATACTAGGGCTTCATTGGATACCCGCTTCTGATCATTTTGTATTTGTCGTACACACCGACGAAAGAACGTGTACTAAACGAAATATTCTCTCGACGATTGCTCGTCTTTGGGATTTGATGGGTTTCGCCGCACCAGTTGTATTATTGGCTAAGCTGATAATTAAATCTCTATGGGAGTATAACCTGAATTGGGACGATACTCCTCCTGAAACAGTTGTCACACTTTGGCGACAGTTTAAAAAGGAATTGCCATTACTGCAATCTATTAAAATTCCTCGTCTTTTAGGAATCGAACCCCAATGTGTATTAACGCTTATCGGGTTTTCAGACGCAAGCGAACGCGCATATGGAGGTGTTATTTACTTACATGTTTACTGTCCGAATACTGATAAAACCACAATTAATTTATTATGCGCTAAATCCAAGGTCGCTCCGGCTAAGACGATTTCACTTGCGCGATTAGAACTATGTGGAGCGCTAGTACTTGCACGATTAATGCATACGGTCAGTAATACCTACACATCAAATTCAAAAGCTCATACGACTTTAGCTTTTTGCGACAGCACGGTTGCACTAGCTTGGATAAATTCACCGCCTGCAAAATGGCAGACCTTCGTTGCCAACCGTGTCTCACAAATACAAAACCACCTTGGGGCTGAATGCTTCCATTATATAAGAGGTCAAGACAATCCCGCCGACTGCTTATCGCGGGGTCTTACTCCCGCTCAGCTAATAGACCATCCGTTATGGTTTAACGGTCCCGTATTTGCCCAATTACCTAAAAGTGATTGGCCTTTACAACGTTTTGATACGAAATCGATATCTGATCCACCCGAATTAAAAACAAAAATTTTGATGTCCGTTCAAGACAATAACCGCCCTAAAACAATCGCTCCACCGTTATTGTGTGCACTAGCTTCTCGTGTTAGTTCATGGCCGAAATTAATTCGAATAGTAATTTATGTTTTTCGTTTCATTAAGAAATTACCACGAGCATTCGAATTAAGCCATATCTTAGTTGCAGAAATCGCTGTTATAAATTCTATACAGCAAGAACATTTCTCCGAAGATATAAAGGCAGTCAAAGATGGGAAGAAGGTTCGGCGAGCGATTGCAAAATTGAATCCGTTTCTTCATGACGGCATTCTAAGGGTAGGAGGCAGATTGAGTAATGCTGAAACAGAATTTGACAGTCGTCATCCCATTCTATTACCCGCTCGTGATAATGTAGTCAATTTAATAATAGACTACTATCATATTAAGAACCTACATACGGGTCCTACGTTACTGATGTCGCTGCTAAGACAAAGATTTTGGATACTTTCTTCGCGCAATTTGGTTCGGAAACGTGTGCATCAGTGCAATACGTGCTTCAAAGTCAATCCTAAACCACAATTCCCATTAATGGGAGATTTACCCGCATGCCGCGTCCGCGAAGCTAAGGCTTTTTTTCACACGGGGGTTGACTACGCTGGCCCGCTTCAAATAATCCCTTATAGACGTCGGGGGGTGCGAAGTCAAAAGGCATACATTTGCTTATTTATTTGCTTGGTGACCCGAGCAGTTCATATTGAACTCGCTTCGGATCTTTCCACCGAAGTCTTCCTCAACGCTTTCAAGCGTTTCCTTTCTCGTCGAGGTCCTGTGAGTATAATGTACTCCGACAATGGGACGAACTTTGTGGGAGCCAAATCCCATTTAAGGTCTTTATTTGCACTTATAGAGTCACCCAATTACAAAAAGGAATTCTCAGACAATCTGTTGGAGAATCGAATCGAATGGAAGATGAATCCACCGCAAGCTCCTCACTTTGGTGGGATCTGGGAAAGTAACATTAAATGCCTGAAAGGTTATTTAAATAAAATAGTAGGCACCTCTCTACTGACTTATGAAGAGATGCAAACAGTGCTTTCTCAAATTGAAGCAATTCTAAATTCACGCCCGCTATCTGTACTTAGCGTTAACGATGTTTCGGCTCCATTGCCGCTAACCCCCGCGCATTTTTTAACGCTCACTCCCTTAAAATCTTTACCCGCTGCTGATTTGTCAGACGAGCCAGTCAACTTGGTACAACGCAAACATCTCGTGGATCGTCTTGTTCAGACGTTCTGGAACCGATGGCGAATTGAGTATTTAAATACTTTGCAAGCTCGCCAGAAATGGAATACAAATGCTAATTCGGTAAAGACAGGCACGGTAGTAATGATTAAGAGTGACAACATCGCGCCCCTTCAATGGCCTATTGGGGTAATAGTCAATGTCTACCCCGGGGCAGATGGGGTGATCCGGGTTGCGGAAGTTAAAACTAACTCCGGAACATACCGCAGGGCAGTCGTTAAACTCTGTCCTTTACCGTCACAATAGATTTAACGACATCTTAGAAGTTAGTTCATAATACTTTAATTTTTAAAAATCAATTAGATTAGTTTCATTGTTAAATAGGTACCAAACCCTACTAGTTTTATCTACCGCAGGTTCAATATTATTTATTGAATCCTTTCAAGTCATATTTTTCGTTTCAATGTTTTTTATTCTTTTTATTTCCTTGCTATATCAGTCATTTTGACCATTTGGTAAAGCATTTATATAACTTACATAATATTTTCTTAACTTTTACATAATTTATTACATTCTACCGCGTGTCATTATAATTTTGTTTGCGCATTGAAACGTATTGGCACTCTTTTGGTTTATGGAAGTGGATTCTTTCATCCCCTTCCAGGCGGGGGGCATGGTTACGCCAATACATATACCTACACATACACACACCTACATAGCACACATACATACTGTTACTGCTTGGGATTGGTATTAATATTGTTGCAAATCCTGTCCTACCTTGTTCCCAAAATCCGCACCTATAACTACCTTCACCACGTCAGTCTGCAATCAACAGCCCGCGCCGCAACATACCTACTATAGCCACCGTGCTCCCGCTACCTGCAACATTGACGTAATTCCGCCGTGTCCGCCGTGTAAACGAAACGCACGCTTATTGCTGTTTTCAGTGCCAATTGGACGGGGAGAAAGAAGACAAAATTGCCAGCATACAAGTTCTTTATCCTGTTTCGGTGAGTCCTTTCCTTTATATGCAGCATATGTTTTTTCCTCATTCCAAGCAGTAAACAGTAACACAAAATTCAAGGTCCTTCGTCAGTCAATCTTCGCACATATCAAATCCACTCTACACACTATCTCATTCACCAAGTGTGTTTGCTTCTTTTAAAAAATTAAAAAATACTCCAATTTAGAGATGCCACAGTCTCACTGGCTCCATATGGTCGGGAGACTCTTGGGAGTTATATCCACATTTTCTTACTACTAAATTAGCTCTTGTTTGCCGTCATCAACTGATTAAACTTCAACCTCCTTCCCACCCCAGAAGACTGTAAACCCCCTGGCTGGGTTAGTACAAACGTACCATTAATAGAAGAAATATTTAATTACAGAATTTAAAGAAGAAAAAAAAAGAATTAAAAGAAAATTTTCATCTGGTACTCATACAGCTCGTCTGCAGATACTGATAACTGATAACCAATTGTATTGACTGTATAATGCTTATTTTCAAATACTATTATCCTATTTGAGCGTTACTTGAATTCCAGAACTGCTTTGACTAATTTCAAAACATAAACTTGTTTATAAAACCCTGAAGGTTGTGGAAAGCAAATATTCCAAACAAGAGTTGGACCAAATAACATCATCTTGTAAACATACAGTTACCGTACTATATCATCTTCTCTTTGGAATGTCCGCAATTGATATTTTCCCGCGGAACAATTCCTTAGCTGACCAGGTTAGCGGACAAATATCCAACATATAAATTAGAAATACCAGCTACCGTGTGAACCGTGCTCCACGACACGTTGCTTATTATGTCTTTAGATAACAATGAGTAAACGCTCTTTACCCTTTGCCGGCTGATTTCTCCTCTCAATTGCTATATTTTCATTACATAATGACCCTTTCAAATTGACTCGTATGAGAGGAAAATAAATATAAAACACAATGGAAACGAAAATGCACTGGCTATTAAAAATTAGGTATGGATTTAATTACCGATGAATTGATGATGCGAACGTGGATTCAATCATATATGTTGATACTCTTACTTTCCAAAGATAACGGAAAAATATTATCATGTTGAGCAAAGCTAGACAACTAGGTGTGGTTTGTCTTAGGCGACACATGCGTTTGCCCACCTACTTGCGTGGCGGTCAGGACTGGGAGAGACTGCTTGATTGATGGACAACTGTTTACTCGACACATCGTCTTTTATCGAAGTGGGAGGAACGGTTTCATTCGTCCGTCACACCTGGTCACATTCACCCCAAGATTCCTATTCACCCATCTTACTTTTTCCTTTTCAGAACTTCCTTTCCCCCCAAAAAGACCCCCCTAGACATACCTAGGCCACATATTTTTTTTTATAATAATCAGATAATCACCATTTAGTTGCCGAATTGAAAAAGTATGAAATTCTCCAAGAATAAAAAAAATAGCTATGTACCCTCCGAAAGTATAAAAAAACACATCTGGTCCTGTTATTTAACATGCATAGTACGTAATAATAGGGAAACATGCCAAACACATGCCCAACATATGTATACGGTTGACATTTGTCACACGAGAACGGCTCGCTTCTACGTTCGACTCGTTCTTGAGTTCAACAGCTTGCTGTGGAATGATTGCTCCCTCCTACAACGTGGATCTCTGTAAGACCTCCTTCCTTTCTATCCTCAAAAAGACCCTCCACATAGCATCCCCAAAAATGACAGGAGGGAAATTGTTTTCCTCGGGGCCCTCTGTATGGAGCTAATGTAGGTATATGAAAAAAAAATCAATGGTAGAGCCGATGGTTCCGCGGCTCAGAACCGGAGTCCGCAATAAAATCTATGTTTCAAAGCTTCGTCGTCTTTGACGGGTTTGAAAAATTCTCGCAATTTCTCGAAACGCCTTATCGTCCGCTTTATCTTCCGCCGCCGGGATGTGAACTCGTGTTTCTACACATTGCACCGGTGCCCTTGCTGAAACACTACTGCATCACCACAGCAGCACCTGTAGTGCACCTCGACTTCCCCGTCTACTGTGGGCTATATTATATTATGTGGCAGCATTTCGACGTAAACACGTTTCTCGGGCTGTTCGGAGAACAGCTCGCATCGATGGAGATGAGTTGATTTCAGACGTTGGTTCCGTCGAGCCACGGAGAGTTGGATAAATAACTTGTATGAATCAAGAACAAAACTATTAAGTTTTGATATTTTGTACTTAGTCATCGAATTGTACGAAATAGTTAACAACCAGTTATTTATCATTTTTCACCTATAAACTCAATCGAGGACTGTCAGAAGCTGCAAGATGATTTGCAACGTTTGAACACGTGTAGTAATGCCCATTGTCTGGACATAAATATATCTAAGTGCTTCGTTGTGCGCTTCACCAGAAATAAAAACATATTTATCCACTAATACTCAATTAATCATCAACCATTATCCATCACATCAGCAATTAAGGACCTTGGGGTTATTATACTTGATAGTAAACTGAATTTCAATAAACATATCGACCACATAGTCACTAACGCATCTTCTATGCTTGGTTTCATAATCCGTTCCTGTAAACAATTCAAAGATCTTATTACTTTCAAAACACTGTAATTCTCGTACTTTCTTAGTATCCCTGAATACGCATCTTAAGTGCGGAACCCAGGCTATGCAATATACAAAAATAGAATTGAAAGTGTTCAAAGTAGATTTTAAGGTACCTTAACCTCCGCTCTTTTCGAACTCATGTTCGTAATGAAGACTCTGCTAAGTTGTTCAATATAAAGACGTTAACTTGGCGAAGAAAAATAGCAGATTCGGTAATGTTATTTAAAATTACACATAACTTAATTGATAGTCCTGATCTTCTTCAACGCCTATCATTCCATGTTCCAAATCGCAACAGCAGACAGTCGCTTACCTTTAATCTCCCTCTTTGCAAGACCAACTCCAAACAGAACTCATTTATCTACAGATCCACACACTCATTCAACTTAAATTATTATTACCACATTGACATTTTAACTCGACTTTACGTGACATAAAACGAAAACTCACTAAGCAACATGACTCAAACTAGAAAGTTTAATCCCTATATATTCCCGTCCTTTGCCTCATGTATCTCCTCCTCCCTCCTCTTTCATATATTGCAAAAAATATAAATTAATTAATAAAACACCCTTACAATGTCACACTTTATTATTCATTCACTATCATCAGTGGAAAGTTCATAATTTGCATAATTAACTATCTTATATTGTACTATTGTGTAATCTCAGATTTGCTGTCAACTTTTCCTAAAATAAATAAAATAAAACTAGTTGATTGAAAATAATCAATTTGTTTTGAAGTTCATCTCTGTCAGTTAGACCGCGTTGTTTGTCGATTTTTTCGAAAGCGATGCGTTACTTTCATAATATTGAATCCTTTCCTTCCTGACATTCTCTATTCTCTCCTTCCTACATTACTGCCGAACAGTTGTTGCACGGCATGCATAAATAGATTACGAATACTAATGATACCGTGTGGTGTTGATGCCACGGAATTATCTCCAGCAACATTATCATGTCGGCGTATTAGAAGCAGAAGAGGATATGGCTTGCCTTTACCTATGGTAAGAATGATCACCTATCATCCGAGATGTACGTGTAATTGATAGGAATGAGGAATGGCTGTGTAATATGTACAGCGGGAAAGGCGGATGGCAACACGGATTAATGATGGGTATTAGAAACACGGGATAAATATACATATTAATCAATATAACATATGCAAGGTATCGTTCATCCATAAAACTATCTTCGGCAGAAATTATGTGCGCAAATGTATCATTATTTATAAGGCAAATGTAATATATACATATATACACACACAGTATTCATGTTACACCAAGACGCTTCAGGGGTTGGATTATTCATGAATATATATTTTTTAACTTTTTCTTTTTGAATTTCTGCTCCAAATTAAAAGAATTACGATTTTCTTCCGTAGAATTGAAATTAGTTCGTCGTAACGGGATACCATGATGAAGGGGACGTAAAATGGGATACCACGATGGGGTTACATTTGCCACAACGGAAGTGGCGTAATGGGATAGGGAAAATATTTTTGTGGATGGATGGCCCGTAATGGTATGGGATGATAAGGCAAGATAGGATGGAGTGGGAAAGGTTTCTCTTAGTCTTCTACCTCTGAAGGTTATCGCCCACGTTGGGAACCTATGTTCTATCTCAATCTCACGCAGTATGTGTTTGTCTCTTTTTAGTGTCGCTTTTTGTTTCATCGAGTTTCAAATCACAACGTTGCTAAAGAAGTTTTCACTTTAAAAAACACCGATGTTTTGCGGTAGGAACTTAGAACATGGTCTTTATGGTATAATTATATCAATTTTTAAATATAAAATATGATATATTTCTTCCCTTTCTTTAAAAAAATATTATCACCCACACTGAAATTATTATTGCTACAATTTTCTTATATTTCGTGAACACTGTTAGAATTAAATGTAATTTTTTTTCCTTTGCCATCAGATTCCATCAAAATGTTTCAAATATTTAAATTGGCAACAAATAAACTTACCAGACATTATATATGTACTTACATAGTTCATAAACTACCTCCTAATGTTCCGGTTTATTTGTTTCAATGTTTTATTACATCATACGCAAAGGCTCAATGACTTTTATTGCATCTAATTTGCTGATAATGTATGTAGATGGGATGATCCAATCTATTCGAAGACTACCGCAATTACGTGTATTATTTAACCATCGCCATTAGTCTGTAATTGATCGTCTTCGTGGCTTTCCTCCCAGTCACACCGTTCAAATTAAATTTAAAAATACAAATTGAATTCTGCGCAGTGGCATTACAAAACATCTTCCCATATTATATTAGCAGGCGGTCCACAGAATAGCTCTGCGTTGCAAGGAACTGTGAACTTTCTTGAACACCAATACATTCACGACAGTTAAATCTTTTAGGTCAGGAACGTCATCAGCTATTGGAAGGTTGCTTTCCAGATAAGTACCTACTAAGTTCAGAGATCAAACTTTAGAATCATCAGCCCCAAGGCTTGAAAGTTGGAAGAAATTACCGCAAACTATGCATTATAAAAAGCTCTACATAATAAATTATAGTGAAACTTTTTTTTTTTCAGAAAGTATTATCCATAAATAGGAAATTTCTTTTAAAAGTTCGGCTTAAATTTTTGAATACCTACTTAATTCAAAACCTATAGTCTGCAGATCTCGAATGAATCTGAGCAAAGATATTCAAATAATCTTAGGTATATTTTACGTTTCTTGTGATTTTGCCATTTGTTGTTGGCAAAAGTACGAACCTTTTTACAACCCGCGACATCCGTTTGTGTAAAAACCAAATATCGTCTGATTCGTAAAGCAAGCGAATGTTTTATGTTATTATTATTATTAAAAATATACAACGAAGTTGCACTCCCATGAGTTATCAAAACTCATTAAGGGATCGCCAATTGGTACTTTTGAGAAGTTAAACCCAACTCAACCCAATATGTAGACACAATGTATGAATAAAAAATTTACAAAACATTTCACAGAAGCAACATACAATGACTAATTAATGAAGGTTGACTGGTCGAGAAACATTATTTTAATTAATTGCGTAATAGTTTTTCAGTTATTTTCTAGTTTATTCTGTAAGGCGCCCCATCAAGATGTATTATTATTTAACAACGTACCGCCGCCCAGGAATTATTTATTGGATAATAAACACCTCTGCCATAGATCACCCCGAGTGGTTCGCTACGTGTAGTGACTTAGTAGGGGTGCCTGGGTTAATGGAATAAGGTTTGTCCGGGTCTTGGCGGCGGATGCGTCTGTCCAATAGCTTCGTGGCAGGCCGGATCGGGAGAGACAGTTTGAGGGAGACCTTTTGACTTTTCCAGCAATACTCGGAACATCGCCTTGCATTGCAGTGGGAGAAAAGGATTCATCCACTCCTGGACACACTGACCCCCAAATTCTTCTCCTCCCCTCATCCTTTTTTTCCTTCCCAGAATTTCCTCTCCTTCCTCTCATAAAAAGACCCCACACACAGCATCCCAAAAGATGAATTAGGCCCTGAGGGGAATTATTTTCCTCAGTAGGTACCTCCTGCGTGGAGCTAATGTAAAAAAGTATTATTCACTTTATTTGTCTTATGGCATTCACTCGAAGAATTTTGTATACTTACATATCAACAATTGCATTATTTTAGAATCGAGAAATCAAACGCGGATTTTTTAGTTTCAATTACCGGTCGATTTTTCTCACTTCACGCATCTGACTTCACATTATAATTTTCAATATAATTTTTTCAGATACTGAAAATATCATAAGTGTCATTATTATGTTTATTGATGTTTTTTCTCCAATAATTGTAAGTATGTTATTAGTGCATACTTAAATCTACCCAGCGGACACTTATATTATTATCGAAAAAATAGATAATATGTCCCCGTCGCCACCTTTCAAAATTTCAACAGCAAAAACATTTAATGGACACCTTAATTTTTTTGTTAGATTTGTTTATCTTAGTTGTGATTGCTACTACGGTCGTAATAATATTGGGGGCAATTACTACAACTAGGAAACCCTGAAATCAGCTATGTTGGGAAATTGTATTATAATATGATAATCATCTGATAAATCGGTTGTTGTATATAGTTAACAGTATGATTAAATCGTAGATTTGTGTGTTGGGAACAGTAATACTTAAATTTTGGAAATAAGAAAATGGCTGATCATTTTTTTAATGTATTTATTTACAAACATGGAATGACTTACCTAGTTGTTACATACAAAAATGCAACGAAAGCAACTTCAGCCATTTCACAAATTTTAATGCTACGATTAGCTAAGTCTAGTTGCCTAATTGAAACATGGAAAAACACTTTGGTAACTAGACTTACCTAGTTAGAATTAAACGATACTGTTTTTTGGAGATACCCACAAAAAAACATATTCAAATAACTTGATGATTTCGATGTGTTACAACTTTTCTGTTTGTGGCATTCATAGACAAACAATTACGGTTTTGGTGTGTAACTCAAAAACGCTTATTTCAAAGTTACCTGTAATTACCCCACGATGTGCCCCTACATAACAGGATTATTTTGGTGCGATGGGTAAGTACTATTTTATGAACAGGATTTTTTAATGAAAAACTGAGTGAGTTGCGGCCCGGCGATTTGCTGACCAGCTTTTCCCTTTGACATAATTGCCAACGGAATTTAAATATTTGAGTAATTTTAGTCTTAATGAGAAATTTTAATATTAATAAGTAAGAAAACGATCTGTGAAATTTTGTATTATTTTTCATGCTGGTCCGCTGCGAGTAGGTATATTACAATATTTTGTAAACATTTTAAAGAATGAAAATATTTTGATTCATAACTGCGTACCACATCGAGCTCGTCATAATAATTGTTTATCATTCGAAACAATGCTGAATTACGAGGTATTTCACGCTTCAACTGTTCGGCGGTCGAATCAATGGCCGCTTCGGAAGCGCGCATTGTGTTCCCGACATTTAGTCCTTCCGGTTCTGGTTATATCATTTAAGGCTCGCCCGTTACGACTGTCTACTTCCACACGAAGATTCTAGAACGTTCCAGGTGTTACCAGGTAGCTGCTTCCGTTTAATTGTGACCTTGGCACCCATACGATTTCTTGAAGCTTGATAACTTTACGTCATCCTTAAATGAGGTCACCTTTACACAAATTAATTGCGAGAGACATGTACACCAACCAATTACATATTTTTGGGTAGGACAACTTGGAATCATCGTTGTCGTTACAATCTTTGTAGAATCCTGACTGCTTCTAGAAAACATCTCTAATCCTGTCTGTTTTCCTTCTTCATATATAAATGCATGAACACTTATAATCGAATCGTGAAAAACTTGACTTATTACCAATTACCACGACGTTGGTATGATTAAAACGACCTTTTAAACCAGCCTTAAGATCGGCTTGAGTATACCAACGCTGAACCGGCGCGTAAGATTCTAATAAGTACCACGAATAATGTTTGCCTCCACACCTAGCTAATGCCTTTACACTTCGTGTTTCAGGCTTACCTTATTTCGGTAAACTCGCTTTATTCAAATACTTATAGGATCTATTCAAAACCAAATCACATACGACTTCAATTATATAATCTTCAATCCTTCTCATAAGATATTTAAAGGTGTTAACAATGGATTCAGAGAATCTCTTAAGAATTCTAATCCGGCCATTCGACTTCTGAACCTCAACAATTAAATTACGTCAATTAACTTCGCTGCTTTTAACAAGTTGACTAATATAATTAAAGCCTCCTTTTAATTTATCTCAGTTGTAACAATTTATTACAACGCATGCCCCTCAGAAAGTACCAGGTCCTGTGCACTGTGCACAGTGCATATAAACATTGAACATTGCTATAAACACATCTCAGGTGCTACAAATAATGTGTTTGGAATTGAACCTGACCGTTGGCTGGTAGTTACCGCAGTAGATCACGGTACTAGATTCCGATTGGGAAGTCACGACCGCAGTATGAAATTTGTCTTACTGTCGGTATCGTAAAATAATATATAATATTATTTTATATGTTGTGTATTATTTCTTGTACTAAGTTCTGTTATTATTATTATTTGATCTGTTATTTCTCATTGAAATGGAGGAGAAACAAGCTGGCACCTGATTATTAGAGATTGCCTACTACGATATAGCTGTGGGATAAAATTTATCAAAAGTGATACGTTACTAATAAAGCCTTGTTAATAAAATAGCAGTTTGCTATACAATGCTTATTTTGGCATCAATTTAATATTCCGAGAAGTTTGTATCACTTTTATAAAGAGATTTGCGAATTCATTTATATTTGTAGAATTTGTTGTTACACCTTGATCACTCCGTAAAGTTCCAAAATAACTCATCACAATGGCACTTCAACACGCCTTTGAAAAGTTATTTAACCATGAAAGATTTTCGCATATTATATCAAGTTTGAAAAAAGCATTCAATTTTTACACTCCGCGAACCCAAATTCTATAAAATAATATTCAATGATTATCAAGTAGGCCATAGACAATATAAAGAAATAGAAAATATTCAATGTTGATCCGTATAAGTTTCACGCACGGCAATTTCAAGGAACTAACTCGCATAATTCGCGCGTTATAAATACTAAAAATATGTGACGATAAAATATAGGTGGATTCATTGGCAATACAGCACTATAATCTTATATAAGTCTCTATATGAAATTTCGGAGGTATGATTTTTTAATGAGGGCGGGAAATTTCCAAATCGAACGCTCGGAAATCTCGGTCGCTGGACTCGTATTTTAATTATTAAACATCATTTTTGTTTTTTTAATTTAATTACAATTTCGCCAAAATAAATTAAAATGTGAGCCTCGGGCAAAACCTCGATGACCGAGGTTGTGTCTCGCCTTAACGCGATCGCTCGAGTGGATAAGTCATTAAAAGTGGTGAAAAAATGTCCACAACCTAACTTAACGTAACCTATATGTAGTTTTTCACCACTTTACATTACTTTTTAAGGTGTTGATTTGCCACTGTTTTGGGCTGTTCGGTTACCTTCTAAATCCATTTATCAGCTAACATTAATATTTTTATTGGTCTGTTATTTTGTCATCATCTTCTGTAGGTACATTATTAAGGCTGTTTTTTCTTCTTAAATAAATGTAAAAATAAAGGTTTTATTACTGATATTTAAATATTTCTGAGGTCCTTAGCTCACGATATGAAAGTGAGAAAATAGTGAGACTTCTGGAAATTTTTGAAAAAAGTGCGAATTCTTGCATTGAATGTCCAAGGCTATTCAAATTCCATGACGCCGGAGCTCTCTCTTCGATTTGTGTTTTATAGTTAAATTTTGTTTATGGCAGCGATATAGAAAAATGTTCATCGAAATTTTTACAAAACTTTATTTTTTCCTATCGTCAATCTTTTTGTTTCTTTTGATTTAGGCGTTGCACTGACAGGTGATAGAGCATTTAAAAACAACGTTAATGTTTAAATATATATTCTTTGGTACGCAAGAATTTGGGTAGATCAATAAAACTATTAATTAGGTTCGTATCATTGATGTGAATTAAAGTATCCATTCACTCCCATGGCAATATTGCAGTAGTAAATAACCCGGAAAATTAATCTCGTATCAAGATAACGTTCGTACGTATGACTCTGCGTGCTGCGGTGGAATTTAATTGATTTTATAGCGCGAGTTCAAGCCGGTCAGACCCATATGTCATATATGTAATATTCAGTCTTATTGGATAAGTGTTTGCTACCTTTTCATACGATTAGTGTATTTATTTCAAATGAGGATTCTTGCCTTTGATCTCATAAATTTGAGATAGAAATATATTTAGGAAGTGTTCTCACTACGAAGCAAGATTAATAATATCCCATTGTAATTTATCTCTACTTTTGCTAAAAATAATGCCCCATTTTTTATACGAATTTTCAGAATTCATAACGAAACTAACACACTGGCACGATCTGGTATAAATTTAAAAAAAAATAGTTGTAGTTCAAATTTACAAAGTGATATTATTTACCCTTATTTTAAAGCTAGTCCACAATGTAATTTAAACATGGTTCTTTTTTATTTTGTTGCCTGACCTATTCATAATTGAACAACTGTAAATTAAAATTTTTATTAATTTCTTAAAGCCTATTTTAAATAGATGGAGCTGTTATACTTAGGGCCAGTTGTTTCACGGAACTCTATTTTATATATTTTCGTTGTGAACAACAGTCTTTATACATTCACATAATATAAAAACGCAAGCAGTCAGTCAACTGCTCCCAACCTTCTGAATCCTGCGAGACTTTGGCATCCCCAACTGGGTTGTGAGGTTGAAGATGGGGAAGAGAAAGGTGGGAAAGTACCCGGCTATTCAGATCTGGTCACCAAGCCTAGCCAAAAGCCATTTCAAGCAACTTTTCAATTCTGAATGGTGGTTTTTTACCATTCTGAGAGTATCTTTCACTCTGGAACGTGCCGCAATTATATTATAATATGAATAAATTGTGAAATACCACAAATGAATAATACAAAATTTATTTGCGCACGCCAGGATTTGAACCTTGACCTCCGGCCTTATCCCTCAACCACGGAGAGTTCATCAAATTGAAAATTTACTGTTTTGACTTCTCTAAAAGTTCTATTCAATTTCTGTGAAATAACTGTTGTTGTTTTTTTCTATCTTTTTACAGACCCTTGAGGTGATTTTACTAAACTATTATCATTATTATTTTTTATTTTTTTTATTTGTTTCTTTACATGGTACCTAGGTCTAATGTTAACAATTCAGTTTATAACCTCACCAGGTCAAGCCTGTATTGAGGTTAACAACTCTACAATTTAATAAAATAACACAAAAATAATACAGTTATTGAAGAACAATATTGTTGTATGTCTCTTACAGATTACGAGTATGATTAGTAACTAATTAGCTGAAGGCGATAGTACATTACAATGAAAGCATGTAGGGTGACCATAATTATGATTTAATGTCTTCTTGGGATGTATCTGAATGAATGAGTCGAGATTCCTCTTCGTTATATCGCGTTTTGCCTTTTGAATCTTTTCACAATATACTCGTATATTCAACAATCCTATATTCTTCATTCTCACATCCGTACATTTAGTACTCCTTGACCCTTTCTGCTCTGTCTCTCTCTTTCTCTCTCTCGTTTTGATGCCATCTATCGCAGCATGCTTCAGGTGTCATTATCCCGAGCACGGTCGGCTTGTTCAGTGTTTAGAGTTTACTTGGCGGTGCCCTAATGACAGGACTCCTCTTCACGGGTGTTGACATTGTTTGACAGCTCAGGGGAAGTGGTACTCGCCCCATCGCGGTCTGTGGTATATCATTATTGGATACGTCCAGTACCGACAGCCGGAACTGTATTTTAAACGGTTTACCATTCAGTCAGCCATCGTATTGTTCTGTTTTTGTGATGTAATGACTCCGATGCTCAATTGTCTGCTAGATTTTTTGTGTTTACTGTCCTATTTAGCCGAAAGAAAACTTTCAGTTCAGGCGTGTAGTAGAGATTTATGTTGATTAACCTAACCAACCTTTGATCCGTAAGGCAAACAAAATTATCGATTGTGATTTAATGATTATTTTTCAATTAAATTACAAAGCCGAATCTTTCTGAAGCAGCGATATCTCTCGTACGGTACGTATTCTTTTTCGTAGGTGTCTTGAAATTTGCACAGTTACCTATCCTCCTGGAATGTCGAGGTCAGTGCGAAACACAAACCTTTTCAAATTCTGGGTTAATATAGTCATTAATTACTAATGGTCATTAGTCGGTACCTTCTGTGAGTTTTGAATCCAATGCGTGGAACTGTTACGGCCGTTGTTCTCAACTTTTCGATTGATTATTCTGAGTCTCCGATCAGCTAAGCGATTTTTTTAGTAACGCTCGATTCGTCTGTTGGTCGAAGTGTTGCGTTGGGAAGAGCATATTCGTGCATTTGGAGAATTTTGAGACTGTTGAGCCAAAATTTCGGCTCAACAGTTGATCAGTATGGTTGTGAACCATCCACCGGGCTATCGACCATCTCTTTGTCCAGTTATTTGATTGCATCCCAGCTAGCTGTCGAAATACTGACTTTGATTGTTAAATGCATTCATTTGGAGAGAAATAAATAAATAAATAAACAAAAAAAATTTTTTTGAGAGTTTATCAAACCTTGATACACAAATCAACATAAATATGGACAGCATTTTAATAGGCCACGCTGTCCAGCTATTTGGCGAGCACATTTTCTACTAAATGACGGGGGACGGTTCAGTTAATGATCTCAATTATTTACGAGCGATTATTCTTGAAAATTCACCGGATACTACTCGCGCCAGACAAGAGTCGTGATCCCGTGAGCCCGGTGCCCATTATCGTTATTTACTTGGCAAATTAAGCCTGAGCTGGGTGAAATTATGGCACATAGAAAAGCGAGTTAATTATCGTAGAAGCAGCCGGCTGGCTGCAACTGGCCAACAGTGATATCTCAGCAAAGTGCTTTCGATATATTGAGAGTATCAAATTATCGCATTCCGCATTTCAGAATGATATAATAGGCTTTTGTTCATAAGTTTAGTACTACACTTGATGCTTTTTGCAGCATGTACTACCTACTGGAGAAAGCTGAGAAAGAGTGTATGCTGCGCCCTAATGCAAGCGCGTTGTGTAAACCCTTCTATTTTGTATCTGTTTTCAAGCCACGCCTTGGTTCATGATTTCACTTAATATATAATTGAAACGTTTTTTGTTGTTATTCCTGATTTATTACAGGTTTTGCACATAGGTTATCGCGGCCATTCTCATTACAAATCTAACATTTGAGCCGTTAATGGTAAATTGGATTTGTTTTCATCTTGGGAGACATTTTATTTTAACTACATGCTACTGCACAATAGTTTCAATTGCCCGGAGGATGTGCCATCGTCTTTTTTGGAAATTTTCGGGAAAACGGGACTCTTGGAAACGGGGTACAACGAAATGTGAATGTGATGAGGATGGTTAATTATGTTAAGCAACAACGCTTAACGCGCAACGTTTAAATTCTGAATGCTTCACTTACGCATTATTGAGTGTACATATTTTCTTCCCTGTGCAAACATGCCATATTTTGTTTGGTTTAGTTTCTGTTTGAAATAACATGGAAATGTTAACTAATGTTATAAACGCGAAAGTGTTTGTTTGTTTGTCCTTATTCCACGAGCGACCGATCGTTGTAATTTTTCCCATAGGGATCGTTGGAGAACTGGGAATTGACATGTAGTTTTCAACCCAGGAAAACATTTCATTCCCGTTGGTAAATTCTTTATATAGTGTTTTCTCCCTAATACCACGCGGCGGAACCGCGGAAAATAGCTAGTAACTCGTAAACTAAACCCTAAATTAAACCCATGAATGCCGGGTTTCGAATCCGCCACGTTTGGGTCTAGAGCATAGATTCTCAACCTTTTTTTGCCCACCGCCCACTTTGACAATATATTTTATTCTAGCGCCCCCCAAACTGCTTTTACATACCATCTGGGGGGGGGGGGGGGGGGGGGGGGGCGATCGATCGATCGATGGGTTTCCTGAATGTCCGTTTTTATTTTTTACATACTAGGTACCTAGTATGTAAAAAATAGTCGCGAATTTGAAGCAGCTATTGCCACGATTTTATTTAAACGTGTAATTACACTGTAATATTACGTAATCGTAAGAAAGGCTATGACTCCTATCCTATTTCTGAGAAGATTATTTTAATGAGAACAATTAAAACGCATTCTTAATTATGTAGAGAAGTATTTTTATTAACATTGAAAAGATATTGAGTTTATAACTTATCTAATCAGATGTTTGAATTTGATGCGTTTTAAGAAGTTTGTTTATATTAGGCTCGATTTTACTTTTAAAAAACGTAACTCTCACGTATGACAATAACAATGCTTCATTGGTTGATAAATTTGACTCATCCAGCTGAATTGAAAATCGACAAGACTCTGTGAAAGCTTTGATGTAAATCACTGTTGACAAACCTAATAAAAAATAAATAAAAAAAGACTGCAGATGATTGCACAATGATTTTTCAATATTTTCAGCCATTTCATCAATTCATCTTTGCACAGAACTATTGCTCAAAGGAATTTTTCGGATAATATCTGCAGCTGGTTTATGGGGCGCAGTGGTAATTACTTCTTTTACTGCTGGTAAAATTAAATCTTCCCCAATAGTACGTCGTTTGCCTGTTTTAGCAATCAACAATGAGATATTGAACGAAGCTCGAAGTCCATCATCGTCATGCTTAGAAGCTGTTGAAAATTATTTTCATATAGTTAGCTGAATTTTGTACTTCTTTTTTATGTCTTGAAAATAGGTCACATCTTTGTCTTTCTTATCCGGGTGGATTTTATTAAAATTATCTTGAAACCTAGAAGGCTTCATCGCATGGATTTGTGCGATCTTCGAAAAATCCGTATTTAATATAATCCACACCATATTGCCGTATCTTCTTTTTAACTTCCGACATGGGTTTTTAATAACAACAATTAACCAATATTAAAGTTTACTTTGCTTTATTAGTATGTGATTAGAGTGTTTTGTTTGTCTTTTTTAGATCATATTTTTTTACTTGCCAACGCCCCCCTGTGCCGTCTAAACGCCCCCCAATTGTCTATGGATCTTCTACCGCCCCCCTGAAGGTCTCAAACGCCCCCAAGGGGGCGTTATCGCCCACGTTGAGAACCTATGGTCTAGAGTCTAAGAGTCAAGGAGAGCATAACGCTCTCCCACGGAGGTAGTTTTTGTGTTCGATAGGCATTACTGGAATTCAGGCTTTTTATAACCTAGATTCAGAGGCACAAAAAGGGTTTGGTTCCAGTCCAAGGTTCTACTTTCCTCACACAATGCGGTGTGACCGATTGCTTCTATTGGACGCACATCCGTACTGCGGGCTGTGATTGGGGCTTTCGTCGCTCCATTAGCTTTTTTAATGGATCAGTTTCCAACTGGATTTTCTTTAATGTGAATGCATTTCGGTCGCTTTCTCCGCCTTATTCAATGCATTCCACAATCCTTCACGTTTTCAAAATGGACATTGATTTGAAGATGCATGCCCATTAAGACTCTTAATGATGCGTAATGATATTTCGTTTGTACATGCGAGAAACAATTTTGTGGTCGTGTTTAGAAATTTCTTTCTTCATTATAAGCGCACTTTGTACGTGGTTTTGTGTTAGACGCCAGATTTTCAACTCCCTTGCTTTTTAGTTACATTTACCTGTAACTTATCTTGTTGTTAAGCATCTCAATTTTGTGAATTTAACTCTAGAGGGCAGTAAAATTTACTCTCTTCTTTAAATTTATATGTTCGGCATGACCAATTACCACTCCCTAGAGACACGTAGAGGTATTGCTTTGCTTAAATATTTTTTTCAACTAATAAACGGTCACTTATCTAATAATGAGATACTGGCCCAATAATTTTTTTTTGTACCAGAGTCTCACTCTCGAGGACGTCATCACAACCTCCTATATAGTATAGCAAGTCGCACTAATTTATTTATGAACTCACCTGTGGGGAGAGCTACGTGCTTTTTGAATGCGGTGGATAAAGAAATACATTTATTTTTTGTGTCCTGAAGCGCATTTGTAAGATTTTTGGCATTGCATATACACTGCATAAATGGTACAATTATAACGTCTTAGGCTATATTGCCTGTAATTTGTTATAAATAAATGTACAATTTTTTTTAATTTTTTTTTATTATAATCTTTATTTATCAAGTTACATAGGTGATTGTACTGTGCCTGTCTCACTAGGAATTCCTGTGTTGAGAGCAGGCGCATTTTAACATAAGTAGTTTAATATAAAAAGAAGAATAAGGATAACAACAACAATGTTATATACATTTAAAGGTACAAGGACAATCAGCATTGTACTAAAGGGAAAGCATGCACTAGGAGGTTATAAAAATATTGTTTATATATGATCTGTCTTTGCTAGTGATCCAAGACTTGGTATCTGATTTGTATTTTACATAATTAGTGTGCTGTCTAATGGTCAGTGGAAGTGTATTATAAAGTTTAGTTGCAAAGTATCTGAAGTTTCTTTGACCAAATGTTGTTTTGGCGAAAGGGATAAGTAAGAGATTTTGCCCTTTGGTTCTCGTATCACGAACAGTTTGGATATTGTCAAAAACAGTTCTATGTTTGAATAGGTAAGTTAGTATATTTTTTGCATAAAGTTGCCTAATGTCCAAAACACCGATTCTCCTAAAGATTTCATCCGAACTGCTTGTGATCGGTGGTTTTAGAATAATTTTTATAATTAGTTTCTGGGCTTTGGAGATCGGATCAATGGCGGCAGCATTTGCTCCTCCCCAGGCTATGATACCGTACTCGATTAGAGATTGACATAGTGCATAGTAAATTGTTTTGAGTTGCTTCAGGTTAAGAAAGTTACGAGTTTGTCTAAAGAAGTAAATAGATTTTCTAAGTTTGTTTGCTGTAGTGATAATATGTTCTTTCCACTTTAAATTACTGTCAAAAATAATACCCAAGTATTTGATTTTTGTAACACGTTCTAGATAGGGGCAATCACATGTATTAGCATTTGACAGGGGGCAAGCACATATATGAATATTATTTTCAGGGTTACTTAGGGACGGATTAATACTAAACTCAATGTATTTGGTTTTTGACACATTCATTGTTAGTGTATTATTATCTAACCATCTTTTAACAATAATTGTGCCCCTGTTTGCTTTTATGTAAACATCATACCAGTTACTTGATTTGAAGAGGAGAATCGTGTCATCAGCGAAACTAACGATTTTGGCATCTATTGGTAGATTACACAGTTCATTTATGTAAATTAGGAATAAAGTGGGACCCATAACGCTTCCTTGAGGCACGCCAAAACTAATTGGCAATTGATTGCTGAGGCAGTTATTGATTTTAACACTTTGTCTACGGTTTGAAAGGTAATTACGAATAATACTAAGTTCATTCCCATTTATTCCAATGTTTGATAGTTTTTGTATTAGTTTGGAATGTGAGATAGTATCAAATGCTTTGCATAGGTCTAGAAATATTGCCATGCATTTTGATCCCTTGTCTAAGTTTTCATTTAAAAAGTCGGTAACTGTCGCAATGGCATCGGAGGTGCCTTTATTTTTCCTGAAGCCAAATTGGTTGTGGTATATATAAACAAATAAATAAATAAGAGTCGGCAACGAAGATGTAAAACAGCCACGCCACTCCCACTCCTGCTATGCTTTTTCATTCGGTTATGTACAAAGATAATTTGAATTCTATTATCTTTGGTTGTGCCCCAACCAGTGGCGAATTTACACATTGTGGTGGAAGAGCGCTGAACCGTACTAGGGCTACTCGCAAAACTCGGTGAATATTTCTAACTCACTAAAACCAACGAACTTACATGAATACTTGTACAAAACGCAGGTACCTACACCATAAATCGCATAGAAAAGTCCAATAAACCTGTTTGCGGGGACTTAAAAAAATTGCAACGACTGCTGAAATCTATCTAGTTCTATGCTATATGAGTAAATATGTAATACATTATTTTTTCAATTTATTAGTTTAAAAATTAAAAATAAGTATTTTATTTTATTGTTTTATTCATTCCTAATCTTATATTACAAGTACGTTTGTATTTTAAATAAAATGTATCACTTTATTCGTTCTTAATAAAAAAGTCACACATTCCTACGAAGGGATAATGTCCATCTAGATTGGATTGAAGTTGAAGAAGAGATGACGATAAAAGAGTTATGAAAAAATCTTAATTTGTTTTTACTGATAATGAACTTCGTATGGATTCTGCATTGATTGGGCATTCTTATCTCTCGGCTATCGCGTGTGGTCATCACCAAGATTGAGATTTCTAAAAATGCTTAAATTGAGTCGAAATACTTTTTTATCTGGGTTTTATATTTTTTATTATATTCTTGTGGCAATAGCTTTATTTTGCTTTTACGTCGTTGTGTAAAATGTGACTGATTTGTAGTTCGACGTTTTTGCCACTTTATGGCATTGAATTTTCCCAATACTATCTTTAGAAAGATATTTCTCGTAGACACTTAATTGTCGGAAGGTGACAAAGCGATTTCTTGAGTGTAGTTTTTAGATTCCTGTAAAAAGTTTATGGAGCGTGTCTTTCTCGAAACAAGTGGAGCTTTTTGTACTCTTGACCTAAATTGGATGGCCGGAAAACATTTCAATACAAGATGGTTTGAGCACCGTGTAAACAATGTTTTAAATGGACGTATGAAAGAGAATGTAGGTGGTCACAGAATAAATAAATAATAATATAGAATTACCTGTTATTCGAATAGATATTTTAATATTTTGATTTGGTTTCCCATGGTGATAAACGTGCATAACTTGTAATGGTATGTTTTTACTCCTTTCTAATAACTGTCTACGAAATTGCATTTTTTTATTCATGCTTCCAACGCCGAAGAAGAAATATAAAATGCGGGTGATTTATTACCTTAACTTAATATTATGATTTGCGATTCGTTCCGTGTCCGCATTGTTAGGCGCGCTGGATGAGCTTGAACGAAATACATATCACTCAAAGTGACACATTGCTGGTGTTTTTGCCAGCGACGCTTCTCCTTGTATGGAAGTGGTTCCCATCGCGATATGAGACTCTTAAGTCTCAGTGATCTTTCATTCACAAATAGATGCCGGCTACTCTTATCCGACCGGTTTCCACTGCCTGTCAATGCAGGTAACAACTGTCGGTTTATCTTTGAAGCTTATTCTGACGTGAGCCAGCCTCCTCCGTGATGAATGATGATTGTTAAAAAGGACCTGTTTTCATCATGCTTTTACTTAATTATAGCTGCATATTTATTTAACTTTGATCCACATCACACAATCTATGTTACAGTGGGTCAGGTATTTGTCTTTTAATTGTATCTTCGCTGTTGTTAGTTCTCACTTTTTTTTTTAAATTAACTTTCTCGTACTTTCTCTATCCTGGTAATTTAATAACTTCATGAATACGTGAACTGACATTTAAAGATCATTGGCATTCTTAACGCTTTCTATAAATATTCTGCACCGTGCATTGTTCTTCCCATCAAGTCCAGATAGATCAGACACCTTCACATCGCCATGCGCTCCGATTCCCATGAATTTCCCAGTTGATGAGATGAACCTTCTAAAGCTGTCTGGAAGCAATGGTAGCACCTTGCAGATACGGACATAACTCTGGTCGACCGCATTGCTTATTGTGCCAACTTACCGCTACCACCTCTCCGCCAGTCAACTTGCTTTCATCGCTTTATATCCGACTCGGCTTTTTAATCCCATTCTTGTTTAATTACTTTTCCATTTAATATGAAATGTGCATTTTTTAATTGCGGTATCCGCGTCTTTTCTATGCTGGCTATTAAAACGTAATATATTATGTTAGTAGGCAATCGTGCTACTGAGCCGACAGATGATGTCGCCGACTCGGACAGACATGTGTAATGTTGTGTTCGACGTCTGTTCCTCGATTTGCAGAATTTATGTTATCTTATTTCTCACTTTCGACTTTTCAGTACTGCTTGAAGAAAGTTGACAACTGTCAAACAACTATTTAGTAGTACCTGCCCTATACACGATGTCCGGAAACTAGTTGTACTGACGGGACACTGGTCAATCTGAATCTCATATAAAACCCCAAATTAAAAAAAAAACAGCGGGTCAACGCTTTGACGCATTTTAAAATACAATACGCAGATGATAGTAACCCCATAGCGGCCGATTTTTTCTCTCAAATTTGACCTAAGTGATACCGACTTCAGATGCTCGATTTATTCGAAAACGAAAATAAAAAAAAAGTTATACCACAAGTCGACTCCGAATGGAATGTAGATTTACCAGTTTCCCATTAGTTTCCGGACACCATGTACATAATATAGTACCTAGTTGATATTATAATGTTGTGATTTTTTATAAAAATATGCTTTTTTCCTTCCTGTCACATGTATCGTCGAATACATGTAGGTTACCTGTCCATTATAATGACTTTTGACTATTTCAAATCTCTCCGCCGATGTTTTGAAACAATTCTTACATGGAAGTTCTTGAGTCTTTATTTATGTATTTCAAATATTTTCAGCGATGTTGCTTACAAAGATATCACACTAAATCTGCAGAGTCGAAAAGCTCTGCAGATTTCCTTGTCAACCACAATCCGTTTCGCTTTCGACTGCGATAATTCGAGTTCACCACAGTTTCGCTCTACCAATCAACGCAGCACCAGCCAGTGCTTTTAATTCTGCGTAACCTAAGCGCCCTCACTTTAATGAGGCTCATTTAATTGATGCAGCGCAGCCATCAACCATCAACCAAGCGGTGATTAATTTGTTTTCTTGCACAGTAATGACTTCGTGATGTAACCTAAACAGTAACTGCCCTTTTGTACACTTGTCATTTTATAAAGCAGAAGGCAGGCAGGGTTTCTGAAACTTGTACCATATTCATTCCAGTTTATTTTGGCATTCCATCAAACATTCTCTTCTCTTCTGTAAGAAGATGGTTGAATCATCTGATGATATTTTAATTAATTCTCACTTAAAGTTGATCATCTATTTGTTTTGTTTTTTAAATCCATTTTTCTTGTATCTTCTTCTCGCATCCACATGGAAAATTTGATCTTTTAGTCACTCTTTTGCCTTGTCTTTTTCATATATAGATATATCCAAGATTTGACAACATTAATATTTACTCTTTACGCATTCGTTCACCTGATTACTGCATTTAAAGCCTTTGTGTATTTTAGGTGGAACGTAGTTTGAAAGGGAAGTTATATCAAAATTCGTATTGAACCTGTTTGCAATTCATGTTTCACTGACGTTATGGCACGCCATGAATACTCGGGAAACGGGAATTCAAGGAATGCTCGGCATTACTGGGCGCGATGATCTCCAATGATCACTAACATGCTTGAGAATATCGCCGTTGAGAAAATTGTTGGTATAATATGTCTTCTTCAAAAGGTAGCAATTCACCGATTCAAAATATTGCGAACCAAATCTAAAATTGCCTTATTCCTTCACTCAGCGAACAGCGCCTCGTTTATAACCAATAACTGTATTTTGAATATTGTTGCGTAACAGCATTTCAAATACCATAAAGTGATGCAACTCAGAAACTAAAAACACACTAATTTAAAGAAAACAGAAAAGCAAAAATGTGATTATATCGACGGTAGTTTATTTACAAAGGATACTATAAACTTCAAACTTGTTGGGTTCATCATCAGGACATGCAAGCAATTTAATATCGAAGAAGCTATGGTAGCATTGTTCGATGGCATGCTGAGAAGCATGCTGGAGTTAGCGAGCGATGTTTGTGCCCTATACAATCGGAAGTACATTGATATGTTGGAAGAAAATCCAGAAGAAATTTCTCAGGTATGTCTATATGCTGACGCATGGAACATATCCGAATGTTCATGCACCATATTGACTTGCTTGAGGAAACTGTTTCTGTGAGACTGGAAACTAGGCGGAAAGCAAGTGTTGCTATGACGTCTTTTAAAATTTGGAACAATTTTATCGATAGCCCATTCCTCTTGCGATTCTATGATGTACGTGTAACAGAACAGTACCTAAAGCAGCAGTCGATACCATGACCTGGCCCCCTAGCACAGTTGATCGATAAGGATTGATGGGACAACTTTCGGTAACTTCATGTCGTTCCCTAGCTGGATTGCAGATCGCCAACGAATAAGTAACACTTCATAATGACTGAGTGTTCTTAATATATTCGACGTCAACTGTAGTTTGTACGTTAGCGATCTTCAGTTCTCCTAGGGAACCGTGAGAAGTTACCGAAAGTTTTCCTATCAATCCTTTTCTATCGACCATGCTAGGACCCCTGTTCGGAACGGCAGAACTGACGTCCTGGCAAAGCGTAGCATGACGAGGGGAGTGGTGCTGTTAAATGAACTTGCAAACCATTTGAATGGGGATGACTGTTCTATAAATTTCTTAAAACAATTTTTGAAGATTCACCTACCTAAATGCTGATATGGCGACTAAATTCCACTGTAATTGGAATAATATTCCGTTGTACAAAAATAAAATAATCCCTGCTGCACTGATATCAATAATAAATTGTTTATCTACACAAATAAAATAATAAATACATTGTTTCAATGTGCCACGACAATGTTTTAATCGAAAGGTAATAAAGTAACACCAAGGGATAATATTATAATAGCGGCTTTCATAATAATGATACACCCACGCGTTTCCGTGCCGCCCGGGGTCTTTTTAGCGCCAGCCACGTCTCTTGGCGCGTGCCGATACCCTTTTCTCTTCTGGCTCATGGCGCATGGCGTCTTCATACCTCTCATTGTGAACCGCGCCCGCGGGGTTGGCTCACTTCTTCTGATATTAATCGCGATAGCTGCTAGAGTTATTCAGGAAGGTATTTTATATCCGTTGTGAAATGGCGCCGTAAACCATTTTTATGCTCTCGCAATGCGGAGAGACGAATTAATGTGCGATTTTTAAGAAACAATCTAGATGCATTCCTTTAAACGGTACTAAAGTGATATTTTTCACATGTCTCCGTTTATCTTTTCACATGCTTTACTACCCGGTTTCGCCCGAGATTGGATTGATATGCAAGGTGTACGAGGTATGGTAGAAGTAAAAAAAGTAGATAACTTTTTGAATTAATTTTTTTTTCAATAATGTTTTTCCTTTAGAAAGAACCTGAAAATTGCCACGTTGGAATTTCGAAAAAAGTTACTTTATCTTTTTTACTTGTGCTTTCGTGCATGATCACCTCCAGAAGTTAGTGCACTTCACCTTCGGACACCTTGTTTATGGAACCAACAATGTAGCTCTTTTTTTATATTTTAACTGTTCAAAAAATATTTGAAACTCCATTATAAGCTCAATTGAAGCTATTTTTGGGTTTTTGCTTCTTCAGCACAAAAAGTTTCTGCTTTATGCAGTTCACAGGTTAGACTCACGGAGATAATCCGTAGTACTTATTACAAATGGCTTTTTCAATAATTATTTAATAATTTTACTATCAATGTGAAGGCTTCTTTATCAAATTTCTGCGGAATGGATCTGCAACCACATTATAACCTCCTTTTCTGATACACGCGCCGTTGATGAGGAAGAGGGAGAGTTTACTGCGGAGCTATTAGCGGTTCGCCTTAATTTATTCTTCTGGAGGTCTAGCATGGTCGATCGATAAAACCCAATATCAATACAATATTGACCAAATCCGTCATCTATGATCAGTTATCAATGTTTGCGAGCACGGTCTACGATTGTTAACACATATTTCGACCGAATCGCGACGATTGATAAATTTATCAGATAAGTAAGATTGTATCAGGTAAGTTTCGGTTAGCTATCAATATACACATTTTTAATTATGTCGATCTTTACCCAAAATTACTGGCTTGTTTAATGAAGGTACTGAACTAACGAAACTCTTACAAATGAAAGAAATAGTATATGCGCTCAATAGACTGAAATAACGTAACCAAGACGCAACCAATTTATTCCGTTCGATCTTTGAGAAATATGAATGAAGACCTCATTAACTAATTAACTGCTGTTTAGTGTCAAAAAGTAAATGCGGACTGCCAATGCATATTTAGGTTCGTATTAATTGCTTTACGTAATTTCATAGTAACTCATTAAAAATACCTTCAGTGTCGCCAGCGTATATAGATTTCTTATGTATTCCTTTTCAATATCGGTTTGACTGTCAACGATGAAAGCGTGCTAGGGACATCGATATAAAATCATCGGAAGTTACGCATATCGATCCTATATCGTTTAGTTATCGATTTGACCATGCTAGAACTCCTGTAGCGCACTCGTCCCTTTACCAGGTTTTATTTCTCTCCCTCGGTGGTCCCCAGTAATTCCGAGCTCCTTGCACAACAGTGTCTTTTCGATTCTACCGTTTTGGTCCGTGGCATTGATCAAGCTCCAACGATCCGTGCCAATGATCGTTACCAATGTCGTGGCAATCAAAGTATATTAACTCTTCTGTGAATTTCGAAGACGATTGATTTTATTGGATCTTTCCGCTACTGGAAGTTAGAGACTTTTTTGATTAAGGTTTGCTCGGTGGTATTGCTCACTTTTTCTGAGGGCTTAAAACATGCTCCAATAATAGTGATTGGATTTCTTAATATGTTTGTCATGAAATGGTGTTTGAGCATCAAAATTGCACAACATTTTATAGATTACCGATTCCTCAAAAATATCATTATCTAATATTAAAATAATGCCACTCCATATCGTATTCCGGCAGTATCTATTGTGATCACCGCTGTGCTTAGATCCTCGGGTCTCGGGCAT
Source organism: Limnephilus lunatus (assembly GCA_917563855.2). NCBI lineage: Eukaryota > Metazoa > Arthropoda > Insecta > Trichoptera > Limnephilidae > Limnephilus > Limnephilus lunatus. Next base: position 67,992,144 of record OU830596.1, read on the forward strand.
ATTCTGTGAAAAGGTCAAAATATTTCCGCCTTACGATAAAATCCAAATAAATGGAATATTTCTGAATGTATCTGAAAATTAAAAACTGTTTTTAAAATATGATGATTTTATAATTTGAAATAAACCTATACTTTTTGAAATACTTAAATTTAGAATGCAAAATAAAAACAAGTCATAAAAATGGCTAACCTTACGTTTTTTTGGTAACTAGACATAAGTATTATAATTAGGTGCCTCATTTTTTTCTTTTCAACAACAATAAATTCTCAATTTAATTTTTCAAATTGCGGTCGGAAACTTTAGTCTCATAAAGGTGTACATTTTAATTATATTGTGGTTAACTTAGATTTTAATATAAAGGGTGGTGTTTCTTGTCGTAATACCTTTTAGAGTTTAGATCGTTCCTCGAAAGAGAGATCGTACTAGCGAAAAAAAAAACACTTTATTTTATTAGATATAAGGGAGATAAAAAGATTTCCACGAGACCTATGTGGTTGTTTCCAAAGGTAAAAAAATCGCCCGAGGGTTTAAGTTATTGATGCAATAATGGTGTTATTATGTTTATTTACCTATCAAGTAGCAAGGAATTATAGTAAGTATACTTACCTAACTTTCACAACTTTAATGAAGCTATTAAACCTACATTGTGTATATTTATTATCATTCTATCGCTGTTATAAAGTTATCTTCTATCTGTTATATGTCGGTGATAATTAATAAATATAATTGTATTAAAACCAAATACAATCTTGGTTTTATATGTGTATTTAAATTAGCTTACTGATTCTAATTTGTTAGTTTTGATTTTATCCAAGTATTATTTTATGCACCTACTCTATAATAACGTGATGAAATTGCGGAAGATCAGCGGTGTACCTCACATTTTTCTGAGCTCTTTTAATTTGCATTGCAAAGGAGTTAGCAAGGTAATTAATTAAAGGCAATGCTTATCCTTTTCGTCAGGAGTACTTTCAATATAATTGTTTATTAATTGAATGCACGAAGTTTATTGAATTAAATGCGATAAGTTTCGGAGAGGATGTCGTTTTTAAACTGGTTGCCGTGGTAACGGATTCGCAGCGGGCGTCACGGTGACTTATCGGTTAGTGTAGGTATATTTTAACTTTTAACGTTTAATTTAGAGTGCGTAAATTTGTGTTAATGAGATCGAGTTGAATGCGCGAACAACCTGTTGGTAACGGGCAATCCTTCACACTATTTCGGACTTGTTCTATTTTATTTGTATCTAGGTTTTTTATTTTTTAGCCATAGATAGGTAGGTACCCAGTGTAAACAAGGGAGAATTCAAATCGAGTCTAGGTACAAATACCACGCATTTCTTTCTACCTACGTACGGAACGTATAAGTGCAGTTTGGTCATAGCTCGATGGCAGTCGGCACGCTTTCATGGCATAATTCCCTCTGTTTTGATTATCTATGGTTTTAACTCGAGTTCTATTTTTGCTGCTTCAAATTGACCACAGACCAGGAAAAACCAGTAACACCACCTACCTGGCATTTTCTAAGAATTTTCAAATATGTTTGCCTTGAGCACCATTTGCATATAGTGAGATATTTAGAGTCGAATTTGTGAATTAAGTTTTTTTTTATCTTTGCACCGGAATATTATTAAATGAATGAAACATTGAAGCTGTGATTATTCTTTACCAATTCAAGTTCCATATTTGTTTTTTGTGATGCTATTGTTAAGTAAGACTGTTTGACAAGTTCATTATTTGAAGTTTACCCACGGCTTATGTCTAAATCTGATGGCAATCATTGCGGTGCGTCTTATTTAAGAATCTATTTCTTCTACAGATTTGATCAATTCTTGATTACTTGTCGAACAATGGGATTGTAGTAAAGTTGTAAACACACGTTCTGGGGGGCAAATCAAATCCCAGATACTCATTGGTTTATTCAAAGACGCAGATACATCACGAATAGAATTATAATTATGACTTTTAATTCAATTAATAATGTCGCTTATGACAATAATTTATGGACCATTGAACAAACACAAAGCCAAAATTTGGCACTCCTTTAATTTGATGGGTACATATGTAACGAATCTTTTGAAAGATAACCGATGTTGCCATCGACTTAGAATACTAATAAATTTAAACAAACATTAAACAGAACAAAACACATAAAAAAGGCAACGGTCGCGACTGGGAATGGATCCCAGGATCTCGTCTTACCGGGACGCCTCAACAACTCGGTGCTCATATTTATTAGTATTATCTTCTTCAATGATTAACATTATGTTGTCCGGTAAGACAGATCCTAATTTCGATTCCCAGTTGCGACCATTACCTTTTGTATTTTTCTGTGTTTTATTCTGTTACATGTTTATTTTAGATTTATTAGCATCATCATCTTCTTCTTCAGTGATTAATATTACATTGATAGGTATAACCTTCAAAAAGTTATTCCGATAAAATAGAATATCTGTAAATACCTCACAAATCAAACAACAAGGAATATTCTGAAATCCCAGTGTAGAAAGTTTGACTGACTCCATGGCTTAACACCAACGTTGAAGATTAATGATAAACATGCTCTTCTTGTGATACCTTCGCCCAGGAAAATGACAGGAATACTTTCTCCATCAAATCCTTTTACCACTGCTCCAATCGAAATCGTGTCTTGTGTCAGATCTGTTATCATGTCTGATTGCCGATTTGTTGCCTTTCTTTGGTCGTGAATTTGTTGCAGCAACACCTTGACGTCTGTCTATGAAAGAGCTTTGACATTACCATTTCACTTGTTGGTTTTCGTTTCTATTTCGTCGGTCTTAGATGTTATCTAAATTGTAAAGTGAGAAAGAACTACGCCCTTAGTAAGATAAAAATAATTCACCTTATATTAATAGTGTGTTGAATATGCTTGATTGCTATATATTTACCGTTCACAATATCACATTAAGGTGCATTCGATACGAATCATGATAAAAACAATGCCTCTTGATCGTTAACTATTATGAATATCGTATGCTTTGTGTAAATGTATTAATAATTTATCTTATATCTAAAGCCATAAATATTTTTAGATCAGCATGAACACGAGTAAACTGTAGGTACCCCGATGTCGTAAAAATTTAAAACCATATTAATTGTTTGATTGTTGTTGTATGATATAACTGTAAAGAATTTATTTGAAATCAGTTATGGCTATTAATGATTTTTCTGCTCAAGGGCCTCTATATTATCGCACATTTGGTTATAATATTTCTACAATCCGTATTTTAGATGTGTTCTCAGCAGCGTAGGGCCTCGGGCAGGGGTCGGCAGACCGCGGCTCTTTGCATAGGCGTTTGCAGCTCTTCAGATATCAACTCTTCGAAAATATGCATTTATTTATTTATTTATTTATTTATACTGGGCTTTTACAGATTGTTCACAAACATGTGAGAACAACCCAGTTACAAAAACTCAGTTAATTATACAAATAAGAATTAAATAATAAAGTAAGAATTTATATACAATCAACTAGATAATACAAATAATTCAATCATAAATTTTGTAACCGTTTAAATAAAATTTTAGATAAAATAAAACATAAACTGTTAGAAATGGAAAATTGTTAAAATACTAAGTTTACTCAAATAATAATTAAAGAGAGGCAAAATAAGAGACACAATTAGAGACACAAATGATAGGTACATAATAAATTAGCAGATATTTTTCAGCAATCTCAGGACATTTTTTTTGAATCCATATAAATTATTATCGACAAAAATATCTACATATGAATTCATTGTAATCGGGTTCTACTAAATAGGAAGACGGAATGCAATCGTCAGCTTTGTCTATGCAGTGGGCCTATATAAATACATAATGCAGGATATAAAACTGTTATCTGTTTTCGTGACAAGAATTTGTGGTATCCTTGTTCAAAAATTGGTTTCAGTTTCAGATCATCCTCCTGTGTCAATTCAATAGTTGTTCCTTTATTATATATCTGAGTTTGTGGGTCTACTTTCAAAGAGGTTTAACACAAATATCGGGGTTACCTAAGTGAATAATGTCTTCAAATCTTTAGTTGAGGTCAAAATAAAGAACCGTTGTTTTGACAATAAGCAAGTTCATTTTTAACTCGAGTTTTGTTTGTACAGAAATTTTTTTGCAATAAACGAGAGTGTATCGCACGACGGTGTCTCATGGATCCAAAACATGGTCCCCTGATATCTGGACCTTTTTCCTGCCGAGGACCTTTGTGCCTGATAAGGGAGCCACGATCATTATTTAGGTTGTAAGTTATAATATGTTTTGTATGAAATTATTTACTTTATACTGTATTTTTTTTTTAATTTGTTTAATTTTATTTATTTGCTCTGATTGGTTGATGATACAGCGTAATTCAGAAGGGAGGTTATTAAAGTATTTTATGGCTTGGAAAATATAATGATTTTGCATTTGAGTTGTTTTAAAATTAGGTGTAATAAATTGGTTTCCATTTCTCATTAGTTTGTAAAATTCTTGATATTCTTTGTTATTTTTTTCTTTGCATATTTTTATAATGGAAGCTTGCTTGAATATGTCATCGACATTTGGTACTGGAAACAATTTAAAAGTGATTCTGTTGAAAATGTAGATTTTTTAACTTTTACTGAGTCCAGATTGTTTTTGTAAGATCCTCCCCAACCTATAATTCCGTAGATAAGTAAAGAATGAACAAGGGCATAGTATACATTTTTCATTATTTTTACATTGAAAACATTTCTTAACCTGACAAATATATATATATATACATTTCCTTATTCTTTTCACTAGCTCTGAAATGTAACTATTCCACTTCAGGTTTTGATCAATGATTACACCGAGATATTTAATTTCGGAAGAAGAGTTAATTACGGTACAAATAGGATTTTGTTGTTTACAGAGTACATGATCACATTTTTCGTCGTGGATAACACTATTAACTTTATGATTACGTATTTTCTGTAAGGAAAATAAGATATATGTTGTTTATGTATTATATATATGTTGTTTATATTTATATACTGACAATATCTACTAATCTGTATTTTGTTGATCTGTAAATTTCTGGAACAAAAATATCTGATTTTCTTATTTGTTTTTCCTTTCTCGTCATGCTCTTAAAAACTGTGTCGACGTTCTCCTTTACATGTCAAATGTCCCATGGCGGTACTTAGATATATATCACATTAAAAAAAAAATCATGTACATTATCTTATCACGAACTAAACTGTACAATCATTCGTCTTTCAGCCTTAACATTAAACTTTCTTTTGTACTCGTGATAATCTGTAAGGCAGATAGTGAACAATAAAGCGAAGCAATTTATTCCGCACGTCTGCTGATGTGATTTATAATGCCGCGTATTCATTATATTTATTTGCTTCTAGATTAAATCATTAATATCGTTCATGGCATCAATCTTGCCTGCATCCTTCATGCAACCACCGGGCTTTGTAATAACTCCACATCTCGATTTATATCCCCGACCATTATTGTTGTCAATTCAACGATGAAGAACTTGAAGGATATGTTCCTTTGGTTTCCATGACATCACAAAAATGTGACAAAAGAGAACATTAAAGAAAAGTGAAGAAAAATAACACCGAAACTTGTTAACGCTTTATTTGGTCACACCCAGAAATGTATTCCGAAAAGTTATCGAAAGTCTGACATGTTTGCTTTGCTTTAAGAGACATACTATTTAAAAAATATATTTTAGAAGGTTTTTACTGCAAATATAACACAATTAAAATTATATCAATATAGTTATATAATGAAATATCTCGTGGTTTTGGGAAGAGCATTATAAACATTATTGAAAATAATGCCCAGTAGGTGAAATGTAAACAAAATTCAGTGAAACGTAATTCAACACACACAATTTTGGAAAAACAGTTATAGTAACCAAAGTGTTTTTTTGAATAATATAGAAAAAGTGTACCAATATATATACCTTGGTCTTACAATAGATGTCAATTTTAACTGGTCAAATCATATTGAAAATGTATGTAATAGATTAAGATCCATATTAGGAAAATTTTACCACCTCAAAAACTTTGTTAATACATAGCACTTGATAGCACTCTCTTTAGGGTGAATTGCCTTAAACAACAAACTTTGTTAATAAAAATATATTATACTGTATACACAACGCATTAGCAGAATCAATTATAGGATACTGAATAAATAGTTACGGATTAACTAAATAAAATAGAGCAATTACAAATCCGTTTCCTAAAATTGATATCAGGTAAAAAAAAAGTTCAATTATGAAAAGGCGATTATAAACAAAAAAATCTCCTTGTGTAATGTCCTCTCTATAAACAGTAAGGTAGATTACCAATTAACGCTAGATGAATTCTGGAATACAGAATTCAAAAAAACCTGTAAACCACAACTACCCTGCTAGGCATAGAGAAGCACAAATGTTTATTATTAATAAATCTCAAATTGTTACGGTGATAGAACAAAAAGGCATAAAATTCCGGAAATATTTAACGCATTACCTGAAAATATTAAAAATGAGACATCTTATGCAAAAATAAAATAAAGTTAAATCTTTCTACCTCCGTAGACGTAGATAATGAAATCAAATAATATAGTTCCTTTTTTATGTTTTTCTCACCGTGTGTTTGTGCCGTGTTAAATATTTTTACTACAAGACAATTTATAAACATTAAAAAAAAAATAGTATTTTATAATAATAAGTATTTTAATATTAAGTATTATATTTAGTATTTACTATGTAAAACTGAAAGTTATATAGTATTAATTAGAAAAAATGAGAGATTTCTTACAATCAAACTGATTGATCAGTTTCGTAAGATTTGTAAAATAAAATATTGTAAAATTAAAACTGAATAAACATATTAAAAAAAGCCTATCTTCGATTCGACAGAGGACGGTAAGAAGAACGAGCAGTATTTTATTTTAAATTTTTTTATATGAATACCTCACAAGAGTCCCAGCTGCTCCCGTCTAGAGCCAGTGACTCTATTGGGGTATATTGTGGGGCTGAAGGTAGTGGGGAAGGAAAGGAGATCGGGAAGAGAAAGGTAGGGAAGTGCTTGGCTATTCAGAGCTGGTCACTAAACACGGCTATCTGGTCACTAAACAAAGCCATTTCAAGCAACGTTTCAATTCTGAATGGTGGTCTTACACCAGGGCGATACTAAGAGTATCTTCCACTCTGGAATTTGCTTCTCATTTGTTTCGCTATACTGACCTATGTTTACCTTCGTCGTCTTCCTGCATCACCTCTGGCAGTTGTATAATCTGAGGTCACAGTCTGTGCGCCCGTAAGTAATTGATCCAGTTTTCCGGATGACTTACGATCTCCTCCAGTGCTCAATGCCAACAGCAAAAACTGCTCAGGATCTTCGCCTCATAAACTACAATAGATCTCGTCTTGATCTTAAATCCGCCCACCGATTGGGCGGAAATTATTCAGCCTAGTAGGAAAGGATTCAAATACTCATAACACCACTTTTAAAGATAAAGATAACAAAATAATAAATGCATAACATTAGATAACTTGGAAGCATGATAAATCATTAATTCCATCAAAAGTATCAATAACCAATTTTATGTATGCTCCCATCCTTACTGCCGTTGTTCCCAATCTTACTGATCAGTCGAAATTTTGGCTCAACACTCCTCAAATTAACAAATACCCAACGCAATTCTCCGACCAACAGGCGAATTGCGCGTTTCTAAAGGAATCTCAGATTGATCGATCGAAATGTTGAGAACAACAGTCGTTAACCGTTTTCTTTTTAACCTTATGTTTTGGTTTTACGTTAGAACAAATCTTGTATTTTATTAGTAAAGCTTTTGTGAAGGTTTCTGAAAAAGTTTATCTGAAAGCGGTCGATTTTTTGGCAAATTACACGCTGTTCATTCAGCTTTTTAATGCCCACTTCATATTTTATTATTTGTTTTTAAGTACTTCTAAATTGAATGTGAGGCACTCCAGTCCAGTTCTCTTATAAGTATGTATACGATTTACGCATCTTTGACCTGATTGTTCAATGTTCAATATTTCTTGAGGAAGGTTTGCTTATGCAGTTATTCCGAAACAAACACTATATCACTATAAATATGAATTAACCTTTGTCACTCCGTGGTTTCCATCAGGAAGCTAGAAACGGAGACGTGATTTATTTATTTCATTTCTAATGAGTTCCCAGACTTTATGGCTCCGGCATATTTCTATCTATTGTACATAATTCGTATTTCCTCTCGGTTATGGGTTTGTAGATTGTACACCTGTATTGAGCACTCCTTTATCCTCTCCGTTCCCTTTTCCATTCAGCCGGCCTACGCCTTTACGTTTCAGAATTGGATTAACTTACTCGGGCCTTCGTGTAACCGTCTTCCGTCTATGTGATTAATGCTCCCTTCACGAGACGGTCATAAATCACACATCGAGTTGAGATTGGCTCAATCATCTTACAGCCAATCCGTATTGCTGAATTGTTGGTATGTCACGATAAGAATATTATTTCCGAATCAGTGTTTTGTGATTATTTTTGTAAAACTCGCATGATTTAGATTCGATTTTTTTTTTGTGGAAAATAATTATAAGGGAATACTGAGGGTCTTTTTTATAAAATAAAGGGGAGGAAGTTCTGGGAAGGAAATGTGTATGATGAGTGGATAAAAATCGGGGGTTAGTGTGTCCACACTCCCCTCCCACTGGGGTGCAAGGCGATGTTCCGAAAGAGAGGCTGCTTGAGAGGTCAAAGGGTCTCCCTCAACCATTCTCACCCGAATCGGACAAACCTCACCCCACGAACCCGGGCAATCCTGCTTATTCATCAAACGTAACCATCCACTTGGGATGACCTTGGTATCTTGTTTCATACCGCCTCCAAAATTGAATAATTTTACTTAAAAATATTGTTTTCTCGTTTCTTTTATCGATCGGTGGCCCACAGAAAGGGCAATCGGATTTCAGTTGAATGGATCTAATTTTAATCTTACAGCGGTTAGTTGTGGAAAGGTGTGTTCTATGTTTTTTGGGTTAGTGATTATCTACTTGAACAAATATATACCTACATAAAAACGCATATAGGTATTCAAGGTATTAGTAATCCAATATTGTGATAATCATAAATATTTTCTTAACTCTTGTGCATTTTTAATATGATTTTCACTGCGATTTATCAAAGATGTAGTAGGTACAAATAATGTAGAAACGCCCTGGGCGTTAAAAATAAAATGCATATATATTTTTTAATTATGTGTTATGTACATCGTATATTCCTGCAATATCACTTACTAAATGAACCAGAAATTTTAAGCAGTTTTTGTACTAATCTTTGGTAAATATTTAACACCGTCTATCTATTCATAAAAACCACAAAGACGTGTGATTGTTTTTCTTTCCTCACTTGCAAACTTTGCTCGTTATGTGCAGAATTGCTGCAGTTCGCACTAATCGATTGAGCTTCCACATTTCTAGGCGCAGTTGCAGCACTGCATCTGCCATCCCTCTCCCTCTCTCTTCCCTCTCCATCTTCTTTCTTCCCTCTCTCCACCTCTTTCATCTCCTTCAACCCCCGGTCTCACCCTTTCAGCGTGATATTTATGTCGAAGTGCTCTGAAAATCTGTGCGGGTGACGGAAATCACTCGTGTTAGCGCTTCATGTAAACTTTGTAGGCACATTCATAATATTACTAGCTGAGAAAAATATTGGTGGTACTTTTTTAGCGTTGGAAGGAAACAAGCTACAAAAATACAGTGGCAAAACGAAACTCTAATTTTAGAGATGACAAAACTTGAGTTTGTGAACAATATTGTTAATCGTTAACTTGTGGAAATGGTGTCTAGCATTTACATACTAGTGTGGAAATAAAATTTCTTTTCACCCACTTTAATTTAATATAGATATCTTACGGCATTGTAATTGTAAAACTTTTAAAATCACACTTTTTAGCCCGTCAGTGTGGTGGTAATGAGATTTTAAAATATTGTCAGGTTATTCGCAATCCGAGAAGTTTTTCTTTAAAAAAAATATGCATATGTGACCGAAATGTTTTTTTTCTTAAATTTTGTTTAGTTTTTCATTTAAATTGCATAACTTTTTTTTCTGTCAAATAAAAAATGCGTATTTCTAGCGATTTCAATAGGGTAAATTATTGAGAATTCTCCCTATGTACCTTTTATACTGCCTCAGAAATATTGCTATCCAATCGAAGAAGAAGTGTATTCCAATCATTTTGGGGCGAAATTTGATTGCGAAATATGTGCCTAGGGTTAGGTTATCCGACCTTGAATTGGGTAGGTCAGTATCGCTTCCCCCATAATAAATTGCAACCCCTACAGGCGGGTGGGGGGCGGATCCTCTTATCACAGCATCCGCCGCTAAGCGGGGAGGAGTGCGCCCCAGAAAACAAACGGGACACGACTCTTCCGAAATAGGACACCCGCTGTTCAGGGTAAAAAGCGGGGGCAAAGGTTAACGGTTATTTGGGGCATCGCATTCCTAACACGAAAAACGAACGTCAGATAAATGTATAACAACGAAAACCTGAGGGCTTTTTTTACGAACAATTGAGCACGCGAACAAGCGAAACCTATCATTATGCTTGTGTGTATGGATCTATCTTATTCATTCGATATTTCTGTCAAACTTTAAGTTAGTATCTTTCAATGATACTTTAAATCGCGCCCTAAATAAGTCTCATTTGGTATTTTTTGATTAAGTCGTTTGAGCCTACGAAATTTTGATAGTCGATCGAAGCAATCTTTTTTTTTTATCCGCTTGGTGAACGTTCCAACTGAAGGCTTCGGTAGCTGTGAATTGCTAATCAATGAAAAATAACCACCTGGATCGATAAACCGATCAATCACGTGAAACAGTTTGAACAGGTGATTGTTATGATTCACCCCCGATTTGAAAGAGAAAATTTGTTTTTTTGATTTTTAATTTCTCCATCTCTATCTTTCGGTGCATATTTAATTAGTAGCCATAAAGCAGAAAATTTGTTCATGTCTCTAAAAACTCGCGAATTCCGGCATGTTGTTATTTTTGTCTGTTTTTTTATAACTTTATTGTCTAAAATTTTTAGGTATAGGTACATAATATGATACTTTCTTAAGGTGGAAACGATTTATCTTTGAAATTTCCATTGAACCTCCACTTGTTTCTAATAGTTGTATTTTATTTTGTTTCAGGTGAGTTTTATTCATTTTTCAACCCCGGCACCTCACACAATCGTTGTTGCTGTACGGTAGGCCACTTTTCCGTCTATAATGATAGGAAATTTTGATAATTTTAAACAAAGTCGAAATGCAACTCTTCCCAAATTATTTATTTGTAAAAACATAAGATTCCACGGAATCTTTAAATGTACGTGTGAAGTTCTGCATTGAATATCACGCCTTTAAGAGGTCTTTACATTCTTAATATTACTATAAAACATGAAATCTGTTTGCTGAAACATAAAACTCTTGAACGGTTGGCTCTGTCGTTAAGACATATGCACTTCCTTTTCTGCTTGGAATTTCTTGGCCAAGGCAAATATTTTCGGCTCAATTACCACGAACTTTCAATTAGTTGCTAAAAATAAGACAAACCGTCACAGTGTTAGTCCCATAGTTTTCCATTATTAACTACCAATAAAAAACTTGGGCAAAGCCGATTATGGTTACTACTGTATTAGGTTCGATGCATTCCAACTGAATTCCAACCAAAGGTATTATTGATTGCTTCCAGTATTATTGATAACATTTTAATGACGTTTTATTGGATGTGCTTTTTGTGTATATCGCTAGGGTGTGGTTAAATATTCCATTTCCATTAATCCACAATTATTAGTCTTCTACAATAATGTGGTAAATGGTGAGTTCTGTACAATGTTAAGCTGTAACAATGGACTGGGCAACGCCTTTCTAATGTTGCCCATTGAAACCGGGCAAGCGCATGAACGTGACTTTGCTTTGGTCCGGTAAGAAGAAATGCCAAGATCAATGCCATTGGTCTTAGACATAGGACGTGTTGTTTAAAAAAAATGATGAATTCATAAAATATTTTAAGGTAATTTTCACGCTCTGTGTAAGTTCTATTGAAGTTATGTTATTACATAATTATAGGCCAGTTGCTTCATAAAACTAAATTAATCACAGAACTTAAATAGAACTTACACAGAACGTGAAAATTAACTTCAAATATTTTGAAACAACCCGTCTTTGGTAACTTCGGCCACTGAAAGAATTAAAGATATTTGAAATTAGAAGTTCAAATTTGGGAATTGATGATTTACTTGTTGATTAACACATTTCCATTATTTAATAAAATGTGTATTATTCATGTCCCCGTGAGAGATAAAAAACCTTATTTTTGGAAAAACCATAGTTACTTCTAACTTAAAGGGTTAAGAAAGTCATTTCAATTGGTCCGGTTTTGGTAATGATCTCATCAATATTTCTATTTTAGAAACTATTTTATTAGTTTATAAGTTCGTGGAGGAATTTCTTTGCAATTTTCATAACTTTTTAGCCACTCTGTCTGAAGATGTCCGTTGCAGATCCCACCCGAAATAAATAAGTAGAATCAAAGTTATAATGTTTTACAATCGTAGTGTAACAATTTTAAGAATGCTAACCAGCTTATCAATAAACGCATGGCTTTTTGTAGGGCAGGTATAAAAGATAATTGGAATTTATTTGCTATTGTGATTGGGGCATTGGAAATGAAAACCAAACTTATCGTTTCGTAAGATAGGCAATACAAATGCAATGGCTTCACTACTATTTGACAATGCTTCCCGAAGTTGAAACCAGTGTCCTGCGTAAAAATCAGATAACGGAGCTTTTATATTTTATATATTTGTGTAATAATTTATTGCAAACATGCCAAATTCCTGGTACGTATTCATTTTATTTACTGGACGATTGTTGGTACCTACCAGGTACCTAGTTAATGTATTGAATAGTTGTTTAGCGACCCCCTGCTTACTTACTAACAATAATTATCCCCATTCCCTTTATTTAAAACAGGTAGGTGCCGTTGAAATCCAATAACAATTATATATACATTACGCTGAACCTTAATTACGGAAGCATCGAATGTAGTCTGCTCTGTTCGAGATAGTTTTTTGTGCATTGTTGCTGTTGGTAGTGGATACAAGGGAGATCAGGTACCCAAGGTAGGTTTACCATGTACAGGGGACAGTAAGCCGATTCCTATCACAGTCACGACTTGCTCTGATAAGTAAGCACAGGTCGTTTTGTCGTTAAGCTCACTTTGAATAAGTCATTAATGTCTGCGATTTGATCTGCAGGTGCGTTCTCTTCATCGCACACTTTACTTTTACAGTGTTTCCGCGTCTGTTGAAATGTTTTCCATTAAATCAAAATCAATTTAAATTTGGCTTTCTTTTAATGTGCGCGTTTATTTATTTTCCCTTTTCTTGACTTTTCTCTCGCTCAAAATATGGTTCTGATTGATATCGAAGAAATGGCGTGGAAATCAAGTATCATCTAGCAACTTCCTTGCTTTCCACTGATTATTTGCGGATACGATCAATTTCTTCGCTCGAGAAATAAAATAATTCGCTAGCTGGTGATTGCCGTTGACTCTTATCAAAACTATCCTGCATTTTTATTTCATTCTGGTATCCTTTTTTTAGTACTTGCAACAAAAGATGTATTTTAAAAAGTCATTTTGTTGTTAGTTATTCCCTGGGAAGTGGGGTTTATTTTATTTTAACAGTATACGATAATCTACAAGCTGAAATTAAACCATGAAGGGTTTTTTTGTAGACTGTTACTTTTGAAGTGTTTATGCAATAATAACTCACGAGGTGCGGTGTCTAATTCTATTACGTCTTCCATTAATCTTCCCTTGATTATCAGTTGGGTTATTTTAGCGTTTTGGCTCCTCATGACCGACTTACATGTTGGGGTTTCCCATTTTTGATATTATTTATTATCTAGCGCGATTTCACAACTTTGACTATTCGCTGAAGAACCTTACCTAACACATTATAATACGGTATAAAGAGGGACTGCCTTGCATCAAAATGGGGAGTTCTGATTTTTTGGTTTGTACATAACGAAGGCCTAGTGAAAAAAAAATTTCACCCTCGGCCGACCTTCGGATCTTTGTCAAAAATTAAAAGAAAATTTTTTGTAATTTTTATCAGTTCTTGCCTATTTTGACCCTGAAGGACTAATTTTTCAGCAAAGAATGTGCTACCATTATCTATAAATATTTTTAAAAAATCTGTGAAATTAATGGCGTTCGAGGTACAGCTGTTCAAAATTACCAAATTTTTTTAAATTTTGTAATTTTTAACATTTTCAGCGGCTTTAACTTGGAAAACTCTGAAATACCTACCAGGAGTTCAGAAAATTCAATAAATCAAAACCTGGCCTCAAAAGAGGCCCCCCTTCCTCTCTGATAATGGATTTTGAAAATTTGCGAAAGTGTACCAAAAATATTCCCATTCATTGTGACTGGTAATATAAAAACAAGATTAGTGTATTTAAAATTTTCTATTTAACTTACCCATTTGAAACTGGACTATTAGTCACCATATGGTTCTATATTTCGCCTCAGAGCCGTGTTTCTCTTCTGTACAGAAGATTACAATTACAATAAAAAGAACAACATTTAACATTGAAATTAATATTGAGGAAGGTAACGTAAACTGATTTTTTATTATTTTATACCTTGCTACATATCAATCCCGATAAGTTTTGAGTTGTGAGAGTTGCGAAACAGACGCTTGAATATAAATTATTATGCAGCGTGATCGGATGCAAATTTATCTGCACCGATGCAATCTCTCGTGGCAGGAGGAATCAGGAGTCGTCTTCTCGTTAACAAGAGGCGTTATGCAACATAGAAGAAGGCCGTTAATCATTCAATGCTCAAATGTATTACGTCCAACTGTAAAACAGCCATACTGTTATGAATGCCGACGAAATCCAAAGACTATAATAACACAATTCTTACAAACCGTAGACCAGATATTCTAATTTCATCTATTGTAATGGCATCTTTATCTTTATTGAAGGGCTTAAAATTGTCCAGCATGTAAGACCAAATTTTTTTGACAATTTCGGACATAAATTATTTGATTTGTCGATCAAAATTAAAACGTAAGGCAAATAATAGACTTACGTATTCGATTTTTTTTTGTTGTGATATTATTTATTATTATTGCAGTTAAAAAGTTCACAAATTCACCAGGAGCAAAGAGTCAAACATACCTAAAATACTCCAGTGGCATGAATTTTAATATTTACAAAAAATACAACATCAACGTGAATGGAATTCCCCAGAAGAGCGCCTTCAATTAAAAAAAAAAAACAAATAACAACTTCCCAAAACCACGCGTGTTCAACGCAGAAGTTAATTTTGGCGTCGAACAATGATATTTCAAATAAAAGAAAAAACACTGTAAACTTTTCTAAAAAAAACTAGTTGCGCACAAGTTGTTTCGTGACATTAGTTGCACTGCAAGTTTCACGTGTAAACATATAGTTTCATCATGCATGCATTAGTTGTAAAATTAGAATCGCGCTAGTGCAAAATTACGGCACTGGTGGCATGCAACTAATTGCGATGTGTAAAAACATGATGCAACTACTGTCGGAAAACCATTTCAGCTGAATGGACGTGTGTTCCTTGTAACTACGTTAGAGTTCTGTACAACAACATTGCATTGCAGAAAAAGCTTTTATGTTGATTGTGTCATGGTTGCTGTGATACTGAAGGTTGGTTGCACGACACTAAATTTGCGCAATATACACCAACTTTTTGTTGTCATCCAATTATTTGGAACTTGCATGCAACTAGTTGCGTAATGTAAACTCGACTTTCGTCCTAAACTTAAACTTTTAGATCGCACAGTTTCCCGCGCTGTTCCTACAAGTTCGGGTTTCTTAAAGAGCACCGGACCATCCCTTATTCTTATTACCTTATTTATACGAACTCGTCAACCGGTTTTGGCACAACCTTCTTCACGGGCATATAAACCGAAACTGATTGGCTGTTCACATATAAGTGATTTAGGTAGGCATACCTACCCAATATTATTGTGTCTCATTTTATAATGTTTCTTCACAAATTTAAGAAATTAAGAAAAACTTATTAAGATATTATTGCGATGAATCAAACGAGTAAAAAACAACTAAGTTAACAGCATTACGAACAAAAAGTAATCCATTATATTAACTTTACGTGATACCAAGTCATGTTTAATGGTTTTGTACTATAAATTTAATGCGTTTTAAATCATTACTCACTTTTGCTTTACATGTTAATTTTCCGAGTCATATTTGTATCTACTCGTACTTCCTGTGATTGCAATTTAGTACGTGAGTACCTAGTAGAAACGTACATATTCTGACTTTATTATTTTTGTTTTGTCTCTAGTGAAAGTAAATTATATAATATGCTTAATGCCCATATATTTTCTAACAGTATCAACCAATGTCGTTAGTATTTATTGTCGTCGGAGGTTAAACACCCAAAAATAGATCTCATTATTCGTTAGTACATAATATTTGTTTGCACGCGTAACCAAGATAATTATTTTGCATGAAATTCGCTAAAAAGCGTAACGCACCGGTTTTCCAAATTTCTCGGATTTGCTTCGTGCACAATAATGAGATTGCCAGATAACTTTGAAAGCGTTGCTTACTTATTTTTGATAATTAATTTAACGTCCCAATCAGATTGTCGACAAGGTGTCTACACTGTGACTTTCTCGAAATATTTATTTGCAATATAAAACATCATTTAAAAAACTTAATTTCATTTCTTCTTAAAATTATTTTCATTTCTATCGTCCATAAATCATTTTTAATGAGAATTTTACCAAATAAAGATACTCTGATCGATATTCTGATACCTCCTATTATGTTTTCTCTCTATTGCATTCCATTCTTGGTGTTGCTCTAAATATTCCTCTTCCTATTTTTTCTTACGCGCGGCGCGGCGTGTCTAAAAGGGCATACAGACGAAAGTGCCTATCTGTATCGACTGATTATACCTACTGCACAGGTTGGTGGTCGAGCGCGAGGGGGACCATTATCTTTTATCTGCAACGCAATGCAGTTTATCTGGATGATGTGTGAGCTGTGTTGAACATTTAACCTCTCAGGCTAATTTGTTCGCTTTTCGGAACAACTCTATGAAGCATATGAAATCATATCTGTTCTTAGGGTGATTTTTCACAAAAACGGTGGTGTACAAATTATGGAATTATGATTATTAATTTAATTCGTCATCGTTTAGGTGCAGCCTTAGTTATATGTAATTTATAACGTTAAACGAACATTGAATGTAGCAATCATGCGTAAGTCGTTCAATTGAAAACGAAAATTCTGTTACTAATATTAGAATCTTTTTGCCTTCGGCTGTTCAATACTCCAAGAAAACAATGCAGACCTTAATCGACCATTTGCATTAATATTATTCTGCATTTAGAAACTTTTGCCTCTAGAGCTTCAATATTTCACTCTTTCCTCTCTAGAGACGATCCCTTCTCCGGGGAAATGATGAAACAGAGAATGAATAATGAGACGCCATTAAAATAGACCTAAATACATTCAAGTAGACCCTTAGCAGGGCTGCCGGCTGGAGAAAAGGATGCCACGGATCATTATAATTTTATTGACACTAAAATATGCTTACTAGAAGAAGCCGGAGATGCCCGAGAAAGACTTGGCAAGATTAAGTTAATCAGATTCTTGAGTCGGTTGATGTCTAGAGTCAGAATATTAGCAGATGTATGAATGTGAATTGAGTAAATGGTTACATGACAACTAAGAATCATGTAATTTCCTCACTGCTTTGAAAAGTCATTAAAAGTTATAAAAAAAATGGCCCAAAACCTAACCTAACGTACCCTATTTAACCAATTTTAATGACTTCAAAAAGTACCAATTAGAACGCCTTCGATTGAAATTTTCAAAAGCTTTCACGTACCTAATGTACAAAGAATATATGCCAAAAAAATATTATTGAAGCTATTCAAAAATACTGAATCCTCTACTAGACAACATATCCATCACACTAGATCAAATAAAAATGACATTCCAAGTTATAAAATCACATTCGGACAAAGAAACTACACTTATTTTGCAACTAAACTCCATAACAAAATTTAATGAGTACAAATCAAGAATAAAAATATGGCTGAAAGAGGTCAACGATAACACCCTAATGAAGACACTAAAAACGACATAGAAGACAAATAAACTGTAATTAAACAATTTTAGTCCACCTCGGCATAGGAACCCCTAGTGAGGAGGACTAAGAAATACAATATCTTTACTACGTAAATAACCATTATATTTTGTATACTTATGGAATTATTTTATATAGTCGCTTAAATAAAAAAAGGAGATGTTGAAGTTGCATGATTCTGAGTTGTCCGGTTACCGAAGTAAAGAGTGGATGCCAAGACAACACGAGATGTGTGGTTGTCTATCCTATCCGCTTACCTCTGCAGAAAAACCTATGTGGAGGAATCTATTATATTTCTTTGTAAAAGAATTATATTTCTTTGTAAAAGAATTATATTTCTTTGTAAAAGAATTATATATATTTTTAAAAGAAATATAAAGTATTTATATTTTATTTAATTTGTAAATTTGTAAATTTCTTATGTAAAAGCCCCGGAAAAGGGCGTAAATCATTAAATAAATAAAACGACGTGATGGTTAGTTAGTTAGGCGAAATTCATACATACTTATTTTCTTAATATGCCTAATATGATTATAGGTAGAACGATTGATTGATAACATAAATGAAAAGTACTCGAACGATGAGCTCTTGTTTCATCAAATTTGCACAGTTTTTCCTGCTTCAAACTTCAATGAAACTATTTTCATGTTCGCGACTTTCAATATAAGACGAGTCGCAGTATTGTGTGTTTGATATTTTTCACTTTTGTTCAATCAGGAAAAAAAGGTGCGCTGAAACTGAGGATACTACCTAACCGCTGCGCTGGTGTTAACCATATACTTAATTGTTGGATGTTTTTTCTTGATGTGAAATAATATTCTTTTTGACGATCCCCAGTTATTTTCTTTCCGGAAGTTTGTAATAAATAATGATACTCTCCAACGGTTCTAATTACTTTATTAGTCCTCCGGTGTGGTCCAGTTATAACAATAGTTAGTTGTCTACAAGAAGGGGCTCGCCCTGATCTTCTCTCGTCCTCTCCGTGTCCGTTCATCACGAGCAAGGAAGAGCCGCGTCCAATTCTCACGGAAGACCAACCGAACGGACCAGAGTCGATAGAATCGCCCATTCATCCTCTCTAATAGCGTTCTGGAAAGAACACTTTTCTCTAATTTATTACGAATTAAACGTGGGTCACAAGTGTTTAGATTTAGCGAAAGTCAGAGTCTCCATTGTTGCTCTATTATTATTATTGGTTCGTGTCTATTTTTCCTGGCCTAGGGCGCTGTCGAAATCTTTTCGTAAAAGCAAAAACCCGTCAAACATAATAACGCAATAAATTCTCTCAATTAAACGTTTTGTACCGTCTTTTAAATAGACTTTCTCCGTGGAATAATTTGACCCGAACTGAGATTTATTGTGGTTTTTCGGCGTTATAATAAAAACATTTTGGAATACTGTTATTATTTTGTTTGAAGTCGCGTTACCGTTGGGCCTTATGCCTCTCAACAACAATGGACAAGTGAAAACTCATTTCAAAATAATTTCACTGTCGTTCTTATTATTATTTTGTCTGTATCTCCCATTCGGCTGATGGATGTCAATGATTATTGTGAATAGAAAAGCGTTGCATGGCCATTCTCTAAAAGTTTAAATGGTAATTCTATTGTAGTTGACAATCTTGCTGACACAAATGTAACTGGAGATATTTCAATGGTTGTATCCCTTGAATGCTTAACCACAATATTGACTTGACTGTATTCTTGGAAGAAGAAGTGACTTGTGACTAGATAGTGCAATTGCATCACACTTTTACTGCTAGGGTTCAATCAAAATCTAACGTCTGTCGGCATTTTAGATGTGGGAGGTTTTTGGTTCAATTCCCGTTGCTTAGGTTAGGTTAAAGTACTCTTAATAAGTTTTACGTATGCATCAATAATCAAATATGTAATTAGCTTTTTTCTTGTTTCAGTAATCATCCCTAGAGTTGAGTGAATTATTTTATTTTAGTTTAGCAATGTACACAACAAGACAAAAGGTTAACAAAGAAAATGGAAAATAATAAATACCAATCGTTCAATAATGGTGTACAATAATAGGTAAACATTAGTGCGTAAAACAACAATAACAAAAAACAAGAGAAAATAAAATTTGAGTAAAGTGACGTCCAAGTGACAACATGAAATTTAGTAAAGTTCTGGAGGCTATCGCTAAATATGTCCGGGATCTTGCCATTGTAGTGGATGTTATAATATATATAAGAGTCGACATATTCGCGCAAGAGGTTTATAAATGGTTAAGTTAGTTCATTGACCACATCTTGGCGGCGGATATGTCTGCCCACCAACTGTGTGGTAGGCCGGATACGGAAAGAATGGTTGAGGGAGATCTTTTGACCTCTTCAGCAGGACTCTCGGAACATTGCCTCGCACCGCAGTGGGAGGGATAGATACATACGTTAGTCACCCCTGGACACACTGACCCCATATTTCTACCCACCCCTCATACCTTTTTCCTTCCCAGAACTTCCTCTCCTTCCTTTCCTTAAAATAACCTCCACACAGCATTCCCAAAGATGACAGGCCCCGAGGGGAATTATTTTCCTCAGGGCCTCCTGTGCGGAGCTAATGTAAATTTAAAAAAATGAAAAGGAACATGGAAAGTATCGTGGTTTCCCAGTGTACGGTGATTGGAATTGATGTGGATTGTTGCCAAAAGAGAAGATTCTACGTGGTTATTTATAATTTTGAAAATAAATCTGAAATACTAATTGTAAAAATTAAATAATTGTGATAATATTTGCTTCGTAATCTACCATCTATCGTCTATTATCCACACCAACATCGAATGCCATCGATGAAATTTAGTCGTCGATAGTTGTAAGTTTGATTGGATCCCTCTTTAATCTATAGTACGTAGGCATGTAACTAAAGTGATCACCGCGAGACATGTAAGCCGGAGTAGAACCCATCACGTCGTGATAACGGCTGATGTCCCGCGTGCGGACCTCACTATCGCTTATCGTCATTCCTCCTCGTATCCCTGGATTGTACAAGTGCAGAGGAATTAGTAAAACGATAAAAACCAAAGCAAATACATACATTTTGCATATTTGTAAAAACCATTAAATTTGTTGCTGCAATAATTTACAATAAAAACACATACATTTGTTATAGACCACTTCTATTTAATTCACACAAAGGAGTAATTGCAGGATTTCCGCCAATCATCTTATTTACACAGATCATACTTCACACAGACACAGGGGTTAAAATTCTTCACCGTTACTAAAATAAAAAATTCGATAATTAGAAGCACTTGAAATTAGAAAATCCCTAAATAATAATTCTAGTATTTTGGATAATCAAATTAATTTATCTTTTAGTCAATAATTAATTACCCCTTCCCCATTGCTCACCTCCCACTCTAACACCTAGAATTTGTAAGTCTGTCAATATTTTATATCGTTGGTTAGTTCTTGACGAAGAAAGGGTGCTTCAGAAACCGGTAGAGTGTGAATAAAATAAAAGTGGTCTACAATAAACTTACATTTCTGTTTTTATTGTAACATTCATTCATTATCGTTCATGCTAGATAATCGTCTGCGAGTTTTAGCACTTGCGGAGCTTTCTGTAAATACATAATTGGTCAAAACTATTGGTTTTTGGTTTTGGGGCCAAAATTCGTGATGGTGTTTGATGTATGGCAGTGAGGCATGGAGTTGGCAATGTATGGCAGTGAGGCATGGAGTTGGCAGAGGAAGGATGAAAGTAAACTGAATGCTGTCGAAATGAGATCCCTGAGGCGAATGTGTGGCAAAACCATGTATGATCGTGTGAGAAATGTGGATATCCGCAAAGAATGCAAGGCTGATGTAAGCATAATGAGTAAGATTAAGAAAGGGACCCTCAGATGGTTTGGACATGTAGAGCGAATGAAAGAAGAAAATAATGTGAGAAGAATATATGACGCAAATGTGAATGGAAGAAGAAGTAGGGGACGCCCGAGGAAGACATGGCACGATCAAGTGAATCAGATACTTGAGTCGGGCCATGTCAAAAGTCGGAATAATAGAAGAGTATGTATGAGACGATGTATGAATGTGAGTGAAGCAAAGACTGTGTGCCAAGACCGAGTTGTTTGGCGGTCCGTCCTCTCTGCCTACCCCTGCGGGGAAACGGCGTGATGGTTAGTTAGTTAGTTAGTTAGTGTTTGATCGATTCTAAGCCACCACAATTATGTCAAATCACCTATAAGATTTCTTCTGTAATGTACGATAAATACTTGTTTATATCTTACCGCAAACTTCACTGGCAGTAATGATAACAATACGTGTTTGTAAATGTAAATTATGTATGTTAGTCGTAACTCTCTAGTTATAAGTCGTATTATGAGTCTATAAGTGTTGTTTATTAATACCCACTCGGTCATAAATATGTTAAGTTTTAAGTCGGCAGTTATAAGTCTTAGTTGGAAGTCAATGGGTTATTAATCGTAGTTGTAAGTCACTAATAATTAATAAATCTTAACTGTAAGAAGTTATTAGTCGTAAGTCAATCAATATAGGTTATAATCTTACTTACTAGCGCAATTGAAGTGAAATACCAGAAAACTGCGCCAAACAAATATTACATTATTATTATAAATTTTGTTGTATAACGTCCTTGAGGTTATTTTCTTAGATAAACGGCGCTATAGAAATGATCCAATCATTATTATTACATACATTAAAAAATACTTGTTTTTGGTATATCTACTTCCTTTATTCTAGAACTTAGACCAAACGCCATCTTCAATCTCCTGTCTGTGCACGTGTCGACATGTCCTCCCCGTAGTGACCTTATCACTAGCCTACCAGTAATTTTTCATTCATAGTACCTAAAGCTCCCTTGTAGTGTTTTTATCACGAAGATAGTCTTATATTGTTGACTAAATCAATTCGATATTCATTTCTAGACACTTACCATTTGTGATGCATCTTGTTGCAGTCAAATATTAGATAACTAGAGAATTGTACGAAATGTCACTTAGGGTAAGAATCGAAGAAACGAATAAGCCAAGATGATTTGGATTCACCAAACAGTCTCCGTAGAAATAAATGCAAAACAAGTACAGTTGCTTCATCTGTAACCGATGATTCGTGCTTTCCAAGCCATCAGACGTTCGCCACCACAAAATGAGAGGCAGAGTACCGCAAACTGCGTAGTTACTAGTTACGGCGCATTTATTAATGTTTTCCTTGATTTTATAATATTACGATAAAAGCAGACGGCCCGTGATGGATTTGCGGTCGTCCGAACAAATGTTACCTGAAGGTAACTTCGGGAAATTGAATCAGGGGTAAAAAATAACTGAAATATATTTAAATTTCATTGTTGTGTAAGAGTAACGGGATTACTCGCATGTATTATTCATGGGCGTTCTTGAATTGAACATTATTTTTTATGGCTTTATCGAATTTCAGAAATGGTCGCAATTAAAAGTTGTCTTTTTGCAATTTCCTTTTTAAGAATCGATATTTTTGTAATATCTGGAGGACGAGACATGGGCCATCATATCCTAACTAGGAGGAATGTCGCATTACTGCTGATGGCTTACAAGAGTTGAACGTTAAGTCCCGGATAGGGAGTCCGTGCAGAATACAGACTTACTATAATGCTGATGCCCCTGTGAAGACTAACTAGGTTAATTAACTGTCTTGCAGAAAATATGGATATAAAGTTCACGCATTTGTGGTAGCCTGGGTGTCACGGACATAAACAGCTGGAGGAACGACAGTTGAGATGGCATGGGCACATAAGACGGAGGTCACCAGAGAGCTTTATTGACAGTCACCCAGAGAAAGACCAAAGAACTCCTGGATGACATAATGCTGAAGAAACAGCCTAGATGAAGGCTGAAGAAGCTATAACCTGAGATCGAGACGAGTCGACCCCAACAGCCTAACTTGGCAATGAGTTGGGACAGTGCAAGGAAGAAGAAGAAGAAGAAGAAAATATGGATATTTTCCACATGTCATTTAAGCATGCAGTATAATATCCTGTATCATATACCTAAGTACTCGTAACCTTTTTGTCTTACATATCATTTTTTTATAAAATGTAGCTGAAAAAATCTTTTCCTAAATAATGAACCCATTTTTAACGTCGATAGGAAAAAGCTTTGGAAGGTGTTGTCCAAGTATGGAGTGAATACAAATCTCATACAGGCAATTGCGTCTCTGTACGAGGGAAGCGTTGCATGTGTTAGGGTGAACGGTGGTTTTACGGGGTGGTTTGACATCACAAAAGGTGTTAAGCAAGGCTGTGTAATGTCACCATGGTTATTCAATCTGTACATGGATAATTGTATGCAAGAATTGAAAGAAGTGGGATTGGGCGCGAAATTGAGTAATCTGAAAGTATGTTGCCTGTTGTATGCTGATGATGCGGTGCTGATTTCTAACACTATGGAATATCTACAGTCTCTCGTATCTAGGATGAACGAAGTATGTATGAAGAATGAGTTAATGATGAATGTAAGTAAGTCTAAAGTCATGGTGTTTGAAAGAGAGAGTACGAAAACAGCATGCAATATAGTTGTGAATGATGAATACTTGGAGCAGGTGGATGAGTTTGTGTATCTGGGTAGTATGTTTACGAGAGATGGGAAGGCTGATAGGGATATTGAAAGAAGGGTGAATGCTGGTAACTCCATTAATGGAGGACTGAATGTCGTTGGCGCTAATAAAAAACTGTCAAACAAGCGAAACTAGCAGTCCACAATGGAGTTCTGGCACCTACCCTGATGTATGGCAGTGAGGCATGGAACTGGCAGAGGAAGGATGAAAGTAAACTGAATGCTGTTGAAATGAGATCCCTGAGGCGTATGTGTGGTAAAACAATGTATGATCGTGTGAGAAATGTGGATATCCGCAAAGAATGTAAGGCTGATGTATGCATAATGAGTAAGATTAAGAAAGGGACCCTCAGATGGTTTGGGCATGTAGAGCGAATGAACGAAGAAAGCAGTGTAAGAAGAATATACGACGCAAATGGGAATGGTAGAAGAAGTCGTGGACGTCCGAGGAAGACATGGCACGATCAAGTGAATCAGATACTTGAGTCGGGCCATGTCAAAAGTCAGAATAATAGAAGAGAATGTATGAGACGATGTATGAATGTGAGTGAGACAAAGAGTGTGTGCCAAGACCGAGTTGTTTGGCGGTCCGTCCTCTCTGCCTACCCCTGCGGGGAAACGGCGTGATGGTTAGTTAGTTAGTTTAGACTAATCTTACGTTGTCAGGTCAGCCCCATTATCCAATAATCTCGACAATCAGCTGGCGTTCTGTCTTCTGTACAATTTTACTACCCCGTGTTAGCACCCATTATAACGTGTGCGACAACAAATAATAATCTCAAGTAAAATGTGACTAAGTAACTAATAACAAGTTAGTAATAACTAAAAAGCAAGTGTCCGCAATCACTGACCGTGACACCGCGCGGGCGAGCGTATCGCTCCTCGCTCTCTTGCGCGGGGGACCAGCCGGCGCGTATAGCGTATACCACACGACCATGCCGCTGCGGACACGCATTCACCCACCGTAGATTCTACTTAGATCTCCTCAAACCACCCGCTGCTAATCTAGGGATTAATTACCCGTGCTGATGGAGGAGAAATCTACTTCATCTCTGGTGTTCCTAATCGTGGGTACTCGGTAGTCACGCCGATCCCCCTTAGCTCTTGATATACGTATCTATAGATTTTACGTACGCAGTGCTCTGCTTTATTCTTTTGTTTATGTTTCCAGTATCTGTCAGAAGGCCTGGAGTTAAGGTGAAGCACTACTAAGCAGTGTAAAGTCATGTGATTTTGGTTTGAAAATTAGATCGCTTAGAAATATTTTAGATGCTTTAATTAAATTATGTCTCATTATAGAAACGACAACATTTCTCTTAAAAAGATGTCTCATATCAAGGATATGGGTATCGTATTTGATGAAAAATTCACAATTGTTCCAAACATTAATGAAGTTACTATTAAGGCTGTGAAATGTTTGGTATTTATTTTAAGAACAGTAAAAGGTTTTACGTCACTTTATTCATTTAAAATTCTCTTCACTGCTTTAGTAAGAAGTAATTTAGAATACAATTCCACTATTTGGTCCCCGTACTATAAAGCACGTCAAATATATATTGAGAAAGTTCAACATAAATTTTTAAGATTCATTAATTTCAAACTCTCCATACCCATTGAACAAATTAATTATGTTAACTTAATGAAAATACTCAATTTACCTGACTTATTGCGTAGAAGAATCAAGAGCGATTTGGTTCTTTTATTCAAATTAGTTAGTGGATCACTTGACGCACCTGACTTAACAAAACTAATAACATTTAGAGTACCAATTCGTGATACGAGACTTCCAGAGCTTTTCTTTGTTTATCCGTCTAAAACTAATTATTTCATTAACTCCTCAGTCCAAAGACTACATGGGCTTGGAAATAAATTCAGTTCCGTTGATATTATCATTTATTCCTTACTTAAATTTATATCAGAAATTTCTAAAATTCTGATGTAAATTTTATTAAAATTATTCTAATACTGTTTTTGTTATTTCTTTTTAATTCTGCTTCCTTTCTATTAGTGTAAAGGAAGTAAATAATGCTATAAAAGAATTGATATTTTGTTGTTTCTATTTCTATTATTACTATGTTACACGATTGATGTAAATGCTCCAAGGGCGTAAATAAATAAATAAATAAATACTGCGATTAGAATACTTATTTGCATTCGAAAAACGCGATTATTTTGTTTTTTTATAGGTTCAGAAAACGATAGCGGTATCAGGCCTCTAAAAACGGCATCACAGTTCGGTTTTGTTTTTATTGTGGAAAATTAAATTATTTAGAATATGATCGTAAAAAAATTTGTGCCTGAGCTTCTCAAAATAAAATAAAACAAGCTTTCTGGAATAATAAAATAAAACATTTTTTTTCGTGAATAAATGAAAACAGTCGGCTAGTGTTAAACGGGAATTTAAACCTACAATTTTAACTCACCATCTATATAAGGACTGTTATTGACTGTTAGGACTGACCCCGAATTTTACATGACGCTGTGCATCACCTCAAATAAAGTTGTTTCATACTCTACTCTCACATTATAGAAATTTAAATTCATGATTAAATATCATTATTATCATTCCAAGGATATCCTTGGAAAATTTGATTCAATTTACCGAATATGTAAATATCCATTGAATTCTGTTTATTATATATGTTTTATCTTGAAACATAACGTTCAAAGAAATTTGCGTGGGAGTAAGAAAGTACAAATATATACCAAGATTTTACATTTGAAAAAATGAAAATGATGTTTACTGAATCATAACGGCCACCTTTTTTATTTTTATTTTTATTAAATGCCCGTAGAGCTTATGGGGACATATAAGTTTATACATATAATATATAACAATACAATAAATACTTCTCATTTTTCAAACATAATACACAATCAATTTAACACGAAACGTTCAAACAAATTTGCAGACAAACGAAATAAAAAACGGTCGAATTAAAACAGGACTAGCTTCTTCGCTCATTAAAAAAATAGGTATTTTGGAAGCTGATGCTGTAATAGTGTAATGGCTGCCTTCAGTGTTAGGTTTTACATTCTAATTAGTGAAATTGGTGTTGTGTTGCAATTTGTCCGATTTCCGCTCTCGGCTTGTTTCTTGGCACCGACTTGGTTGGGCGGCAGAACGTAAAAAGTGCAATCAGATAATAGGGCCGGGCGACAGACGGGCGCGGTTCATGTCTGATGGATGCCTCCATCGCCCGGTCTTGGTCTTATCTCTACCTCGGCTGTTCTAGGCTCTCTGCTCTCATGCTGACAAGTTCTGCTCCGAGAACCTAGCCACTTTAGCCACTCTGGAACTTGATTACTATGCTGGAATTATTGTTACTTTTTAATTTATTTATTTTTTGATCTTCCGGGCGATTCTAGATCTTATGTGAGATCGAGATCTCCTGACAGACGAGATCTCCTGTCAGACGAGATCTCCTGTCAGATTTGTGTGATTTTCTATGGCTGTTATTTGCTTTTTCTATGGGCCGATGTCAGATTTCAACTGTGAGCATCAGATTTCAACTGATTTCACATATTTTAGTTTAGATCGTTTTAAATCGGCGAAGCTGGCCTGATACACTTAGAAAAAGCAAATAACAGCCATAGAAAATCACACAAATCGGACAGGAGATCTCGTCTGTCAGGAGATCTCGATCTCGCAAAAGACATAGAATCGCTCGGCTTGTCTAAAACAGTGCAGCAGACTCTTTGAGGAACGCAATCACGGCCTGTTTCATACAAAACTTAATTATGGATAGATGACCAAAATCACACCAACCAAACTAAATTATCTTTTTGAAGTGAAAACTTCTTTAGCACCGTTGCGATTTGAAACTCGATGAAACTAAAAACAGCGACACTAAAAAAAAAAGACAAACACATGCATCTATAGGATTGCCTGCAAGAAAATGAGATTAATCGGTCTCCTCTTTGTGCGGTGCTTGGTAGCCTTCCCACTATTTTCTACTTTAGTTTTATGAAGGTTTTCGCGAGTGAACTGCACCCTTGTAATTTTTGAAATCAAAAAGTTTACCAAATATTTAGTTTGCCTTATTTTTTTATAAAATATATTATGCCATCAAGAAATACGATTTTCCATGATTTTGGAGGCAACTTTGGCAATTATTTGTGAGTTATTGGTAATTATTAATTATTATATTTAATTATATCAATATTATTAAATTAAGATCTATGATAAAAAATAATTTCCTGTTAACAACGTGATAAAATAAGAAAAAGATCGTTAAAAAATTTGAAATGTACCTACCTACCAACATCTCAAATTAAGCCCTTCGACAAGTAACTTCTTCCCATAAAGTACGAGTATCCCTATGTATCGCAATGGTTTACTCGCTTGTTAGCATTGAACCAAGATGAACTCGCCACACTAATAAACTTAACAATCGAATGAAAAGTGTCCATAATATACATGTAAGCAGGGGCGTGCACTCCATATAGGCACATAAGCACTGCCTACCCTAGCGTATTTGTAAAACGTAAGCATGTAAATAATATTATAATTTATTAAATTATTGCTAAAAATAAATACACACTGTCAAAAATAAGCGCGACAAAGCTGAGCAACCAAAACTACGCGACCGCCACATCAAACGGCATACTACAAATGTGACATAAACTGTAACTAAAAATTACACGCGCCCTCCGACTACCTCACTAAAATGCGGGCTAAGCAGGAATTATTTCTGCTTAGAGCTAACCTCATACAAGATATAATATCAATGTTTACGAAATGCACGTAGCATAGAGTAGAACTGTCGTTTGAATTTGCTTCTATGGGTTTTTTTTGTAAGTATCAGGCAGTGCTTTCTGGAACAAATTAGCAAATGGCAATCAGTGGCGACAGTGACATCTGTTGTTATCTATGTATGTAAGTATGAAAGTGAGAACGCCAATTGCTTTTATCAAGGTCACCTCGGATATCCATTGATTGGCTTGTGATAATACGCATACATGAAGCGATTATTTATTATTATTATTATTTGTATATTTAAAGTGGCTTAGATAATCCAAACCTACATCATCTACAGCCAGCAGCAAGTACACTTAGCGAAAACTTGTACGAAGGGAGCCATCTGTGGCAAGCTTCTTTTTTATTTATTTGAATCAATTTGGCGATTTTCCTACTGCCTACCCTGATCAAAAACTCTGTGCACGCCACTGCATGTAAGTATATTTTAGTAAAGCATTTCAAACGATAAAATTAATTGAATCCTCACGACGGGGTACGGGAATAATTATTATAACAACAGTTTTAAATTAGCTCTAGGACTGTTGTAGGTACTTGTACATGTTAATTTTTGAAGCAATTCACCGAAATGTTTTGAATCTGAAATATCTAACTTCATGAATTGTAATATCTGATGCAACCCAGATGTTTGACTGACAACGGTGTTAATGTTCAGTGACTTCTTACTTCTTTCATAAACGACGGTATTTCATCTACCGTAGATAAGTCGTTGACACGATGCCATTGTTCTTTCTTGTTTTGCTTAATTTTACGATCAACAGTTAAAAATAAAGCGGACGCAGTGACAATTCGTCAGGGTATAAGTGAAATGCGAATAATTGCAGTTAACCTAGAAGGAAATGTAAAGTTTATGCAGGTATAAATCCACATGATTTGATATATTAATCCTACATATCACTCTTTCCCGAGTACCCAATGCCTTAGATTACTTTATTAACTCTGTGGGAATGGATGAGTCTGTCTTATAACAGTTTCTTTGATTTTAGAAAGTACGCTCTAGTATGTTTTGATTTTCCTTTATATTAATTGCCATTTCTACTGCGTTGATTTTATGCTTAGCTCATTCTTCATTTTGCCTTATTAATAGGCCTTACCATGTTTATACAATTCAATTCAATTTCAGTGGCGGCATCCCGGGCGTTTATTTTATTTTCATTTATGTACATAGTTTTCTTTTACCCACCTCACTAGACAGAGTCTGTTTCGAGGCGGGTAAATAACACATTATATTTATTAAAAAGATATGTATCAACACAGATATGTAATGTATATAAACAAACAGATAAAAATATATGCATATATGTACACATACATGCACATACGTATTGTTGTTATATTAAATATTTACATGTTGTTTTTATTATATAAAATATTTCCATAAAAAGGTTGCTTACGTAATATAAGATTATACATGGAAATAAAAAAATGTAAACACAGTAGGTACATGATTATATAATTTATGTTGGTAGCAAGCAGTACCCTGCATATTTTATTACATTTGAATATTATATAATTTTGTGAGAAATTATATGAAAAGGGAATGTCTATAAAATGTACTCCTGTTAGTTCTTTAGGATATTTCGAATGTCTGTTCTTTCCTTTTCAGTCAACCATATTAATATCTACACATTAATTGACATTAATATACATAATGACTATATATACAGAATATATACAGATATATATATACAGAATGACATTAATATACATAAGACTGAATGCTGTAGAAATGAGATCCCTGAGGCGAATGTGTGGTAAAACCATGTACGATCGTGAGAGAAACGTGGATATCCGCAAATAATGCAAGGCTGATGTAAGCGTGATGTGTAAGATTAAGAAAGGGACTCTCCGATGGTTTGGGCATGTAGAGCGAATGAACGAGGAAAGGAGTGTAAGGAGAATATAATATGCAAATGTGAATGGTAGAAGAAGTCGCGGACGCCCGAGGAAGACATGGCACGACCAAGTGAATCAGATACTCGTGTCGGGCCATGTGAAGAGTCGGAATAATAGAAGAGCATGTATGAGACGATGTATGAATGTGAACGAGGCAAAGAGTGTGTGCCAAGATCGAGTTGTGTGGCGGTCCGTTCTCTCTGCCTACCCCTGCGGGGAAACGGCGTGATGGTTAGTTAGTTAGTTAGTTAATATACATAATCTCTATTTATATTATAACTCCTGGCTGCTTGTTTTTATGGTGGTAATAACGGGCCTTGTACGGCTCGTGAGCCGCACAGTGGTGCATAGCTGAAGGCTTATTTTATAATTTAGAATGAACTGGGCGCCATGCGCCACCAGGGTCCTTCATAGGTTTCGGGTCTTCAGGTCGGCAGAGGCAATGTGTAAGTGTCCTTTCTCAGGGACATAGTCACTGTTTTTGCATTGGTATGTAGGTTTAATTGTTTAAAAAAAATAGTACGGTTTTGATAGTGTTAATTTATATTATGAAATTATTTTCATAACGACAGACAAAAACGACGACAATTTTTCTAAAAAATATTAGAATTTAATTATCCTCGACTTCTCGTTTTGTAGACTTCATGATTTCTCTGCTTATTTAAGTTAGTTTTACGGACCGATTTTAAATAATCGGTTAACCGATTTCTTTTACATTGAATGTTTCTTATTCGACTATCTTTAGCAACTAAATGTTTCGTCTGTTTTTATTTTATGTATTTTATTTGAATTTTTCATCACTTAATAAAACAAATAAAGCGGGGCATCAGCAATTTATCTATTACGATAACCACCCACAACATCCGTTTAAATATAATAATTAGATATTAGGATGACCTTGGCCGTTTCCAACTAATCTATTTATTCTGTGAACAATTTGTTTAATAATTCCCTTTTGTCCGATGCTTTTATATCCGGACTAAGTCTTTATTAGCTTTTCTCTTCACCTGTAATTTTATTAACCGTCTCCGTGGTTAAGTATATCAAGAGTAGGTATCTCTGTTGGATATTAATTTGTTTCAGCCAAATATTCACTGTAAATTTCCCGTTAAAAGTTTAAAATCTTTCAGTTCCATGGCCTGATCGGCATTCTGCGATTTAATGAGATTCGAAGAACTTGCATAGGTACTGTAAAACAGATGAATCTGCGCGTCTTTCTTAGTTAAACGTCTTGGAAACCGCATATTATTAAATTTAATCATGATACTCCCCACTTTCGTACCCGTGCATTATCCAAGTTTATTTCAAATTCTGCGTATGTATTTTTATAAATTTTATAATGTTTTAATTTTACGGTCTGCGCAAAGAGCGGAAGAATTAGGTTTCAATTTATCAAACTTATGAGTGTACGGTCTTTTATTTTAAACATAATATTGTGTAACTAACTAACCATCACGCCGTTTCCCCGCAGGGGTAGGCAGAGAGGAAGGACCGCCAAACAACTCGGTCTTGGCACACACTCCTTGCCTCGTTCACATTCATACATCGTCTCATACATGCTCTTCTATTATTCTGACTCTTGACATGGCCCGACTCAAGTATCTGATTCACTTGGTCGTGCCACGTCTTTCTCGGGCGTCCCCGACTTCTACAAATTTCTAATATTGTGTATATATATTTCTAATATTGTGTATTGTAATGTATTTCTGTTATAAACTGCGCCTGCCCTAAACACAGTAGTTCCTAGTGAGACAAGCTCACCACACACAAGTGTAGTATTATAGAAATAATAAAAACGAACAGAAAAAGAAAGAAAAATGGTATTGGTAAAGCTCTTCCCAATTGACACTGTCGTTGCATCAATGGCAAACTTTTTCGACAATTTTTGAAGCTTTCATTGGCACAAACGCTGGGAGCTTTTATATTCCAAATGTGAACAAAAATGCAATGAACAGATGCATTGTAAAAAAGGTAATTGTAAAATAAACAGATAAGGGATTTTAAAAAAGGCCTTAAATACACGAGATTTGTGCCCACGACCTCCGGGTTCAAAAACAAAGATTTTACCAGTCTGTCGAAGACCGTATTTCACTACTAATAAATACTTCTTTGATTTCAATATGTTGGCTTTGGCCTACAAGATTTACCCTTCGTGGTCAATATTTCTCTTGCGTGTTAGTTATTTATTTCGCATTTTTTCCTTAGTTAAATTATAACTGCGCGTTATCCTTGTGCCTGTTCGAATTACAATAACATTCCTACTGATTCAAAATTAACATCTTGGAAGAATTCACGCCTTCGAACATGCTTCGAACGGTACGGTATGTACACTGAAAACTGTTCTACTTTTTATGAGACTGTACTTATTGCAGACTGCCGATGATGAATTCATTGAAAGCTGGTCCAATTATCTCTTTGCAATTTGTATGGACCACTTGGTAACTCCGTATTACGAGGAGAATCCAATGCTTAAAACCCATCGATATAATTTGGTCGAAGTTAAAACCATATCATAGTTTGGGGTCCTCGTTCACTTTGGTATTTTTTTAATCGTTATTTTAGATTTTTTTAGTACCTACTTGTGATATATTACCTATTTTATTGTTGGCAAGGGTTGTACGTATGTTCAAAACGACTATTTGAACATGTCTTGGTACATGTTTTTCACCCCTTTGCTAAATTATTGGCAATTTTCGTCATGGTGCTGGATGCAGTCACTTTTTCAACTGAATTTGCATAAAATGTGGTCTTTTTGTATAAAAATTTAAAATATGCAACGAAAAATTTTTCTCATATTATTCTTTAACGAGTATACCATTTTCGTTATCTGCTTACGAAACCCAGTTTCTCAGATTGAGGAAATGATGGTAATCATTTTACTGTAGCTTAACTTTTGTACCGTGAACATAGAGCTCCTCCGTGAACGATGCAGAATTGCTCTGCACACTACGCATTTCGTGCTGTAAAGTAATAATTTTCAATTACATTAATTCAAATCGCTCTCTAAGTGTAGTAATTAACGTTAATTCTTTAAAACAATAATTAGACCACCCAGAATAAGAGATTCTTGTCTTTGACTACATAAATTTTAATTTGCAATATTAAAACAATATTTACGATGGTTTTAGCGGGCCCTTACACAATTTTTCTAGCATACCAATTTAAACAATTATAATATGTTATTTTTTAAACTCCAATTTTATTATCACCTCGAGCGGGCTTTCTCTACAAAGCTATATACAGGCATCAGTTAAATTTCCTTTAAAATAAAAAAATAGAATTAAAATACAAAAACAATTTAAATTTGCATTGTTAAAAAATGTACTATCGTGGAATACAAGAACTGCTGCTCAGCTCTGAAATAAGCTTTTCCAACATTATTTATTTATGGATATGATTTTCAGAGATATTTTTAGGTACATTAAAAACTAAATTAGACTTTTTTATTATAATTTTTTTACTCTATTAAAAAAGATAAACCGAAAACACTCACTTTATCTTGTGTTGTATTATCTATTTTGCCTTGTTGGCAAGGGTTATTGTTTGTATGTTGAAAACGGTTCCATCACAACTAAGAATCATGCCATTTCAACACCCCTTTGAAAAGACAGTAAAAGTTATGAAAAAAATGCGATCTAAAAATAGCCCACAATTTAAAAAATATTTTTATATCACTTTTAATTATTGAATTAATTAATTTTAATTGTTGCATGATTCTAAGTTGTCCAGCCACCGCTGAAAACGACTACTCCGTAGCTTCAGATTTAACTAGACATTATTTGAAATTGTGTGATGTGACTAGACATTATTTAAAAGTGTAATTTGTCTATACTTATTTGGACTTGTGTGATTTGACTAGACATTATTTGAAGGTGTGATTTGACTAGACATTATTTGAACTTGTGTGATTTGACTAGACAGTATTTGAACTTGTGTGATTTGACCAGACATTATTTGAACTTGTATGATTTGACTAGACATTATTTCAACTTGTGTGATTTGACTAGACATAATTCGAACTTATGTGATTTTATTAGACATAATTTGAACTTGTGTGATTTGACTAGACATCATTTGAACTTGTGTGATTCGGCTAGACATTATTTGAACATGTTTTGTTTCATGTGAACATGTTTTTGCTGAATTATTGGTATTTCCTTCATAGTGCTGGTGGACTTCTTCAACCAACTTGCAATGAATTTGCTTAAAGTGTGGTCTTATTGTACAAATATTTGAAAAATGCAACGAAGAAATTTGTCAATTCATCTACTTTTTGCGTCCTTTTTGTAATATATTTAACTTAATCTTTAGAGTGCTTTCCTCGTTTACTTACCAATTCTTCATTTCTCATTCGTTTCTAAGCTACATAATACATTCCTGCGACGCTTAAGTAAGTTCGTCTGCGTGCTTTGTTTTAGATTTTTGAGTTTGAGCGGCATTTCTTTTTTCAGTGTAAATGCGATAATTACATTTGTTCATTAAAATACCAGAGCTATCTTCACGTGTATCAAAATATTTCAACAGCGAAACGGTTATTCTGAAAGTTGAAACCGATCACTATGCATCCAAGATCCAAGTCATAATGTTTACGACTGCGCTGAATAAAGAAGGGAAACTGTATTTTACTAAATAACGCGGATAGAGAAAAGTAAAGTGTTACTTTAATACTCCGTTACTAAATAAATATGTTTGTATGCATTATTAAAAAGCGTTGTGATGACGCGAAGATACAAACTGTGTGGCACGTTTCATATGAGCGACTTTGACTGCTCTTAGCTTTGTCTAACCATCAGCAGTAATTATTATTATGTTCTTGTGATTAAGATCATCTTATCTGAATCGGTGCTTCTCAATCGGGGTCCATATGGTTAGAGGCACATACGAAATGAAAAAAAAACTGGGCTTAATGTATTTCTTGATCTATCTATCACCTTTCTTCTTTTGGCATTGCCTCATTGCCGAGCATCGTGAAATCAACTCTAATTTCGTTGGTGAACAACTCCACTGTAGGTACTCCTCCCTGTCTTATGATTTTTTTTTTTGTGCCTATTCTATTAATGCGGTAGATCTGGCTGGTTGAAAATCGACCTCTTTTCATTCTCATAACCACAACCACTATAAAGTGTTCCCAAAACCCTACATCCATTGTTCCATGGTGTAACGGATCGACTTTTGACTTTTGATATACTGAAATACAGAGCTCAGGGCCAAAAAGGCCCTTTCCCTTTCATTATGGGTTTATATTATTTGGTTGTAGAAAAAAATCATATTTTGCAATTCACACACAGCAGAAGTGAAACCTTCAGAAAACTAAAGTAGACAAGATTGGGGAAAAGCATTTTTTTTAATCAATGTGAAGGATGATTTTTTCCATATTTTTGTCGTCGAATTCCAGTGCACTTTTCCGATACATTTTTTCATCTATTAGCATTTGTGGTTTCTTCTTCGGAGTCGCTGGATGTCTGTTTTCTTTTGCCTGTTCATTTTAAAGTAGTTTGAAGATTGTATATTACAATTTTTTTTTTGGATCTCGTAGGCTTCGACCCCTGGTCGGCTGAATGTCTGCAAAGATTCTTCGGGCGCTTTATACCACTACACTAGAGGGGACTTGCGCGGAACCGTTGATTTATCGTTTTATATTAAAACCGAGTACCCGTGAATTAAATAAATATTTTATTGCTATCTCATTCTCTCGCAAGTTAAATCCTTATAAATGTATGTGTTTGTCTTCTTTTAGCGTCGCTCGCTTCCGTTTCATCGAATTTCAAATCATAACGGTGCTAAAGAAGTTTTCACATCAAAATTGATGTAATTTAGAGTTTTTTTTTAATTATTTGCCTGAAATATGTGGAGGTTAAACTTTACGGGGGATTTATTTTGGTTTTTTATGTGTGATACTTACGTTTTCGTCGTACCGGACGAGGCAATTTATAGACGCGTTGTCATGGGTGGAAATTCCGTAACGGAACGGGAGTTGCGCAATAGTTTGGAATCTTTTTCTCCCAAACAACTCTTAATTGTTGGTATCAGACCAAAAATTGTTGAGGATGTATGATCTAGATTCTAGATATAGGCTGCCCGGTGTTCTTTCACCTAGCGCTCTTCCTGGCGGAGATTAGTCTTGTTATTGTTTGTTCGGAACATCTTGGGAACACGCTTCCAACACCGCACCACCACATACGGAGTGTTTTGGTTCCGCTCGTGGCTTATCTCACATATCTGCTTTATCCTACGTGTTTATGTTGGTTATAATGAGTCGACGTGGCGTAGGTCTGATAGCGTGATAAAGGGAACGAGATAGGGCTGGATGCGTCGAAGCTGAGAATAGCTCATCTGGTTCAAATTACACTCGGGTCGAATGGGTCGACCAGCTCTTTCTTGGAACTTTGTATTACTTATCCACGCGTAGCATGAACCGATGATTTTAATGCTTACAGATCATGATAATTTGTTATTATTTTTTTTTCTTAATTTCAGCGAATTTAATCATTATGTTTACCAGTTCATCGCACTGTAAGGTTTTGTTGTAACTCTCGTCACGAATGCTTGGGAAAAAACTTCATGACTGTGCAAAAATTGGCAATTCGTTTGTCTCCCCTATCAGCGGAGAATTTCGATTTGCAATTTTAAGAACATTGACGTTATTTGGAGCTGCAATTTTTACAGGAGGCCTTGAAGAAGATAATTCCTCTCAGGGACTATGTCATCTTTGAGAATGCTGTGTGGAGGGTCTTTCGAAATGAAAGGAGAGGAATTTCTGGGAAGGAAAAAGGTGTGAGAGGTGGGTAGGAATTTATCGGTCACTGTGTCCAGGAGTTATGGACGTATGAATCTACCCTCCCACTGAGGTGCAAAGTGATATTCCGATAGTCCTCCTTGAGAGATCAAAAGGTCTCCCTCGACCAGTCTCTCCGGATCTGGCCAGCCGCGCAGTTAGTGGGCAGATGCATCCACCGCCAAGACCTGGACAAACCTCACCCATGAACCTGGGCACTCCTGCTAAGTCACCAAACGTAGCGAATCACTTGGGTCACCCGTGGAAGAGGTGTTGGCTATCCAATAAATAGTATGTCGTGGAAGGTGCTCTGAATGACTATCGTCGTCGATCCCTTCGGTACCAGTGTGCAGCCTGGAGCTTGTCTGTGGGTTGACTTTTTGTGCTGATTTTTATTTTGTTTCCTCCTCCACAATTTGGTTTTCTTCGAATCCCAGATTACTTAGACTATGCCACGGCCCGTATGAATTTGATGTATGAGGAAATACCTTTAAACTATCGACTGGTTAATTGTTCTGCACCTTACTTATAACTTGTACCGGAAGCAATTCAGGAATAACAACTAATAATAAATAAATAATAATATATTTTTATTTATTATTAGAAATAATAAATTGTTGGGTTTCTGCCAACATGATTTAACACCACAAAACGCTACACATGTCTTATCAAACCTCCTCAGTTCTGCTAAGGCAATACATTGAGCTCGCCGTATCCGCCGTAAGATAAATCATTCTGGTTCATTTGTTTGTTTTCCTGGAGAAATGTATTAGCGGCGAAGAAGGTATTTGTCAAACTACACTGCATCGGCAAATGACCGCGAAGACTTTAATTGCCTCCAGGAATAGCCTCGAAGCCAGTTGCACAATGCTCCGGTAGTTTATTTGAATAATTCACTTCTGTCCAGCGCGTTTTCTCGGACTAGCTTTTACCATGCAATCCTTGGCTAGTAATTAATTAGGCTGTTGTAAAAACGCCTAATATTTAGATATATTTATTATACCTACTAGGATTATTCTTATTATGCCAATTTTGTAAAATTTCACCCCAAGGTACCTATGACCCAAGTGCGATTTTCATAATAATAGGAGGCTAGAACATATTTTCTTAAATACTTAGCCATTTTACGTATGTTATGTTATTTAATTTTCTTTTTTAATAATCTTCCCCCAACGTGCCTTCCATTGATATGCTTGTTGTAACTCTAAGTGACCAACTCAGGCAAGGGGGCTAAATCGAAGTCAGATTCAAGGTAGCCTCTCAGAAGCTGGGCGTACAAGTACTGACCCTGTATAAGTCGCAAGTGCGCACCAGTGTTAAATTTGGCAGCCCCTCTGGTCTGGAGCCCTAAAATACTTTAAAAACCTTTGACTCTGTTCACAAGAAGCTATTCCCTTACCTTAACAAACGGAGTGCAATCTTTAAGGCACAGATGTCAGTCAGGTGGAAATGCTATACTTCATATACCTACCGGTATTTCAATGGAATATGCTCCCAGGAACTAGCGTCATATCACTTCGGGACCGGTGCATAGTCAGGAAACACGCCAAACGCGCGCAAACGTTTATACGTAGTTTAAAGTTGTCACATTAGAACGGGTCGTTTTTACGACTCGTTCTTGAGTTCAACAGCCCGGAGATTTGCCAGCCTCCATGTTTCCTCCCTCTTGCGACGTGGGTCTCTGCAAGACCCATGTTCACTTCTTCCTCCCCTCAAAGATACCCTCCACACAGCATCCCTAAAGGTGACAGGCCCTGAGGAATTATTGAAAAAAATTATTTTCCTGTAGAAAAGATAGGTTCTTTAGAATATATATTTACAGATACCGCGAGCTGTGTAGGTTCGTACCTACTTGTGGGATATATGTATATTGTAGATCTAGAAATATGTATTGCATATTTACAAAGATATTAGAAACCCAAGATATGCTATAGGCAGTTTGAACCCTTTAGAACTGCGTTACCTCGTGTCGCCGATATTGCTAACCAATACTATTACACACCTTCGCTTACGCTAAAGTATCCGCCCCTTTTCGAACTCACACTTGAAACTTGTCGTTTTCGTTGGTACTAATACTTAGGACAGATTTCCATGCGTACACGTCTCGACTGCATTCGCAATTAGCAATACATTCAAATGACAACAAATAAAGATTGCAACAATATAAATCGACAGCAATCGGTATTTTAATTTTAAAATTATTCCAGGTGAGATTTGGATGAAAAATTCTTATTCTCAGAACCGATAAATCGGAATAAGTGTGATCTATTCTCAGAACCGATAAATCGTAATGAGTGTGTCCAAATCGTAACGTGTCCCATTCGTAACAAATCCACATCAATTGTTTCTAATCTATTTAGAATTTTAACAGTTTTTGGTTTTGTTCAATAATATTAATCACAATAACACTCAAATTGTGCTTTTGTTGTAAAAATCCATAAAAAGAAATTCTAATTATTTACTAATGTTAATTTATTTTGTATTTGAGTACTTCACAAGAGTCCCATGCATCTGTGTACCATCCCACTCTGAATGCTGTCTAACAGCCATCTCATCTTAAATATGCTTTGTAAAAACTAAATAGAAAACACATCGAATCATAGTATGACCGGACAGTGGTTGAGTGGGCATCGCGTTTGGGTCCCACCTAGGCGTTCCGTGTTCGATTCCTCGGCTGGCTAAGTCCTCCATCACGACTCGAGCAACATTTTCTGCTTACTGAGGTGGTGGTAGGAGATTTTCAAATATTGTCGGGTTATTCGTTACCCGGGAATGTTTGTCTTTCATTTAAAAAAAAACGAGTGTGCTTTAGACCACACGACTGAAGTAAAACTTTGCTCGCACCTCTCCATAACACTTCGTAACGCATTTACCAGCTTACTCCCTAAGTCAAGCGTGCATCAAGGCCCAACCGTTCACCTCGCCCTATCACCGTTCGCATCACACTTTTCATAACATCACTCTTTTCGTAACAACTCCCCCCCCCCTTCATCCCTCTCTCACCCCTGCCAACCCCCCCCCCCCTTCGTTTCCCTCCCCCACCCCCGTTATCCTCTCCCTATCGGATCAGTCGTCCCGGATTCCCTTCCCCTACTCCTTCCCTTCCTGCCGCTTAACTTTATGAATTGCACACATTTTTCAAACTGATCACGTGTCAAAAAATATACAAATTTCATAACGCCAGAGGTTACCATTAAATGTATATAAACCTTCACGGACGTGCCCACACCAAAATACCAAAGTTTCATCCCATTCGGATGTATGGTAAAGGAAATAATTTCATAATGCTAGAGCCCACTGTTATACTCCTATATATAGAAACCTCCGCGGGCTCGGGCACAAAAAATCAGCAAAGTTTCATTGAAAATCGGATAAATGGTACACATGCGAAACAAACAATTAATTTATAAAAAATAATGATTTGAAAATAAAAGCATGGCATTTTTCTCAACCACAAATCAGCATTGACACCAAATTATCTACAAAAAAAAATTCAAAAGAAATAATATGTTTGTAAATATATATATATATATATATATATATATTTTTTTTACATAGTCCTGCTAATTTTACGAAATATCGATAGTCGGTTTTTAAAAGAATTCGCGTCCCCCTCACTAGCTTCGTCATGGCGGCGATGTTTGCTTTACTGGGGCCTTACGTCAATTATAACTTTGAATAATCATTAAAAAATGATAACTCACTCTAATTTTGTACTTAGCGGTGAAATAAAACTCAATTTGTCTTGAAGTTCACATTGCTTGTAGTATTTTTACATAGTTGCATTGAACAAGACAGCATTTTGAATAAAACGTGCACAAACCGTGCTCGGTTACGACACAAAATCAAATAAATGAACGAATTCTTTCCGTATTCATACTACGCGTATTACGCCGTAGTCCGTCCACGGTCTGGCGGCCAACGTAGCATATCTCCCTTTGTTTCTATTATCTGTGCATATTTAGAAATATGCCTTATCAATACTTTAAATCATTTATTTTAACTAACCTATATTATTACTTTTATCTGTATTTTCTCATAAAATCACTAATATTTTTTGATAAATTACTAATATTTTTTGTTTTAATTTAAACAAATGTAATTTTTTTTAGTTGTCCTCTCCTAACCACAAGCAGCTGCTTTATTAGGAGAGTGATTGAAATATTAATGTATATATTATGTTGCAAAACTGTAACCTTGTTATATTATAAAAAAAATAAAAAAAATAATATGTGGGATGATATGCCTACTAGACACAGATAATCCAAATGCGGGCTAGACATGAATACTTTTTTTATTTAATATATTGATAGCCGAAGATATATGTATGTGCAATTAAGAAGGGCTCATGTAGCTAGGAGAGGAATTGTATCCACGACGCCTAGATGGGAACCACACGCAGATATCAAGTTAGCCACTATCCGGAATATTGCCTATTTATGGATAGTATGACTCGTGTCACAGCCTAGATTTATCTACTTGTTACTTCTTTACCTGGTTCAATTTGATCGGCAGATGACCAAAAGCTCTATATGTTCACAAATTCTGGTCAAAATTGTCTGTTTTTAATCACTTATGGAACAAATCCTCTCTCTCTGCTTCCTAGTATTTTCCGAAGTAAAAATTATCCATAATTAATGGGCGCTTTCCACTGTCCGTTGCACTTTGAGTTTGCCTGTTATTCTAGTAGGCAGATGCCTAGGTAGTAGGTAGGTGCTGCCCGGTGCATCCCATCTCTCCCATCTCCAAAAGCTCTATCTCTCCTCGCTGGGCGGGACGCTTTTAGAAGCAGGAAGATGGTGTTCGGTGTGTGTTATGTGCCGTGCGCAGCTTGCAGCGAAGGGTGTAGATATTTGTAGCTGAGACCAATAAACTAACTTATTCTCCAGCGGACGGTGGAACCATCAAAGAAAGTTCACCACTAATGTTGACCGGCATTTGGCGTTCAAGTCTTACTCCTAAAAGCTATTATTTGCTTTGGCTAGTCCGGTTGTGTAGTATTTGTCCATTTCCTGTTGTTGGTGGTTCGCAGATTGCAACCATAGAATTGTCCCTGATTTGACCAAGTTTAGATTTCATCAAACAGCATTTTGTATGTTTCACAGATTACACGAAAACTGGTACTTTGATCGTTGTTAATAAACTTTATTACGCATTTTATTTATATAATTTTTTTAAAAACCAGTCTATTTATTAGTATTTCTTTAAAAAAGTAATAGAAATCAAATTTAATAATGTTATTAAGTTCTTCAAGTGGTTTATGTTTTATTATT
This sequence comes from Limnephilus lunatus, assembly GCA_917563855.2. Taxonomy (NCBI): domain Eukaryota; kingdom Metazoa; phylum Arthropoda; class Insecta; order Trichoptera; family Limnephilidae; genus Limnephilus; species Limnephilus lunatus. The sequence goes on from OU830596.1 coordinate 68,035,601, forward strand.
GACAGCTGCTTCGGTGTTCAAGGCCGTTTAGTAATTTCATGACACCACCCAACTACGAATATAAGTGTTTACTACCTAAGGTGATTTTTCACAAAAACGGCGCTACATAAATTAGCCAAATATTATTACGGTCAAATAAATGTGAATGCTAAAAAAAACTAAATAATCTCAAACGGAAAATAGTTAGGAATTGAAGATTCACAGCGCGGCGAGTCTAAAAGTTAGGACGATGATCGGTGGTTAAAGAACCGATAGCGGAAGGTTCCGAGTTCAAACCCCGATCGCGAGAAGAACTTGTAAACTCCTGCGTTTTCTTGATAATTATTAATTTAACTTTATTACTTTGTGTTATTATTACCTATTATCACGTAGGGTAAGAAGTAAGTAATGTCGAACTCCCCCGGTCACGTTCTAAGGTTGGAATTAACAAAGTAACTGCTTTCCGCTTATTAGCTTTATGATAAAATAAATACATCATTCCATTAAATATCATGTTTTTGATAAATTTGTATACGTCTGTCGATTTTACTTCATAAGAAAAAAATCATTGTTAAAACTGTAATCTCTCGTTAAAACAGTATTCGCTGAATAATTTTATAAATATCACCTGAGGATTTTAGAAACCTGACGCTCTTAGCATTAAAAAAACTTCCTGTTGATAAATTATTATTCATTGCCTACCTAAGAGAACGTGCCGACAATTTATTATTAACATTTTATGTAATTGGAAAATTTAAATAATCTAGACAAAATATCAAATTTACTCTAAATTGTAAGCATTTAAAAAAAGATTGTGATGAGACACCGAACAAACTACCAATGCACATGTTCTATAGGCACAACTGAAAAAAGGCTAATAAAGATGTAGGTTTTAATAAACTGTTCATTCTCAACCTTGGGTAATTCTAAAAATAATCCTTTTCACACTATGTGTATCCCTTCAAGTATATTGCTATCCTTCGTCATAATGGTTCATTGCAGAATCTGAAAATTATGCAATCGCTAATCACCGGTGTGTGGTTATCTTATGCCAAGATAGTTTTCTGAAAATAAACAAGATAATATCTGGAACACGGAAACAACCATTCATGTTGCATCAGCCGTAAATCAACTGAAAAAGGTTTCGGAAACGTTGCTTCGTGAAATGCGCTTCGCTGCGTTCGAGTAGGTAAATTATTATTATTAGCCCGGTGGAAAATGTCAACTCCCAGTATTACAAATTACAAAGCTGGCTGCTTGCTTTTCCATGTTCTGTGTGTAAATCTCAGAGTAACAGTGTAAATACAATAAATGCCAATGAGCCAGGCTCTCTGTAGGGTCGGCTGCCGACTGGCGATATTTAGGCTTCAATTAACCTTTTCTCCGGTGCGTATAGCAAGCGATGCTTTATGTTAAGTTGAATAGGGGGAATATTTATACCGACGCATTTCGTTTACAATTATTTTGCCTCTGTTTTTGTAGCTTTTCTCTCGTGTTTGAGCTAAACATATTGCTGGTATTGGTACATATTGCTGGTGATATGCGTTGAACGTATATGGGTACTCTGAATACTGATGACTAGATATTTATACAGTGATTTCTTCAATCTAGTTATAATCTTTGACTTGTTGCTAATTGTATTTTATTTTGTTTCAGGTAAGTTCTTCTACTCTAACAACACAAAAATTTCACAAAATCGCTGTTGCTGTACGGTAAGCTTTAAGCACTTTTCCATCAATGATGGAATGAAATCTTAAATCATTCCAAAAAAAATGAAATCAAATGTTATTTTTACTTTCGGAAATAATTTACTCGTTTCCGATAGATCCTAGGTACTCATTTTCCTACATACCATTCCACTTTTATTTCAGTATTTTTATAAAAAAAACTCTTACGGTCAGTTATAAGTTGTAAATATTCTAAAAGAAGAAGTTTGCTGAATATTGTTTGAAAGGGAGTTATGTAAATACGAATGACGGAGAGAGGGCGCTAATAAGGAAATGTAATAAATTATTAATAGGCGTTCTGAAAACATTTATTAAAACATTGCTCCTTTAAATGGTTAAAAGAGCAAAGGTCTCCTAAATGACATGTTAAATAACAGAACCAGATGTATTTTGTATAGTTTTCGGGACATACTTTGCGATTTTTTTCTATCTAGGGAATTTCATTTACCTGCCTACTTTTCATGTCGGAATCTGAATAGAGATTAATCTTTAAAAATAACGTAGGAATCTATGTATTTTTAAGAGCTTAGAACTTAAAGTGTTCATGGGAAATATTTGATAATTATGTCGGTAGAAATTCGTAAAGCGCATTTATTACTGCATTAATTTCTGCATTTGACATCTATACAACTTTCCGTTCTTTTTTTTATTATCTCCTATAAAACCTTCGTGACAGTTTTTATATCAGTTAAAATATAACATTGAGTTATGCTGACGCTTAAAATTTAAGATATACATTTGGGCGTGACCCACATACTCAGATTTATGCCTCCATGCTGTCTGCCGGAGAGTTCGTAGACCTCTCCCATTATTTCCAAGAATACTCTTGAACTATTAAAGAGCATACATACATTAATAATTTCATTTAGGGTTGGGACTGCTCTATGGGTCCCTTTGAGAAATGATCTCTGTTTGTTCTTTATCACGTTGGCATTTTTGACCGGCACGTAATAAAGGTTTTCAACTCAACATTTACTAATATTTACTAGCAGTAGTTATTTAAACAGACAGTTAAGTGATGTTATTATTACTTCCTGACTTGATTTTGTAAATAATTATTAGATATAATGCACTTTTAAAGTCGCCTTGAGCTACCATTAATGCAAATATATAGTGTCCTTTTTGCATGTCTAATTTGACAAAAAATGCATAATAGAGTATCCGGGGAAACCTTTTTCTAAAAAGGACACAATAAGAATCGTTAATATTTATAATTGGTTTGTTGTATGGCACCGTTTTTGTGCGACATCAGCTCAAGGTAAGTAAATGGTACCATAATAATATGATACCCCAATATATTTAGGATTTAGATGAAATAAGATATTATTAAAAAAATTATTACTAGCAATAATTATTAGCCTGAAACACTCATCTACATTGAAAAAATCTCCCGAGAAAAGATACATGCCGCCGACGGGACTCGAACCCGCGTCCTTCTGATACGCGGGTTCGAGTCCCGTTGGCGGCATGTATCTTTTGTCGGGAGATTTTTTTCAATGTAGATGAGTGTTTCAGGTTAAAAATTATTGTTTATAAGAATTGTTACTCTTTGTGCTACGCATAAAAATCTTGTCTTTAACATTAGTTTATCAATTGACAATAATAAGAAATTAGATTTATTTAGGTGTTTGTTATTATAAAAATATGAATAGTAAAGAAGAAATGACTTGTGGATATGGACCCCTCAGGCCTCGACGATATTTTGTCAGAATATAAATAGAAATAACCGTACCTACAAAGTATTTCCGCCTTTCAATAAATTCCATATAAATGGAATATTTCTAAACGTATCCGAAAAATAAAAACTGTTTTTGACACGTGATAAAATACGCTTTCAAATTTTATAAATCGAAATGCACATACAATTTTTGATTTATAAAATTTTTGCATGTAAACATAACTAATTTAAAAAAATGGCTCACCTTACGTTTTTTGTAACTAAAATTACTGATAACGAAAAATAATAAAAACATTTACCCGTTTTACTAGAAAAATATATTACAAACGTTATCATTTCACTTTTTGTCGTTCCATGTAAAAATGATTAATAAAATATTCTCAAAGTTTCATAAATTTATTTTAATTGCGATTCGAAACTTTGGTTTCATAAAGGTCTACATTTTACTTCTTTTGTGTTTTTTTTTTATATTTGAATGTAAAGCGTGGTATTTTCTCTTTATAACGCCGCGAGTGGACGGAATGAAGAAAAAACACGAATTAATTATTTGCTGACTAAATATTAATGCAATATATTTTTTTTGATTTTATTAATGAATTATACCTACTAGCAGTTAAAAATCCGTTTTGCAGGTTTTTTCTGCTAGGCCCTGCGGGCGGCCTTCACTTCGGCTTCGCCCGGGCGAAGGTTTTGGGTGTAGGTAACCATTTTATAAATCCGATAAAAACTGCCACGCAGACGCAAGCCTATTAATACTGTTTGATTTTGAAGAAAAAAATATTAATTTACTCTTGCGTAGAAATTTACAACAATGAAATAATAAATTTTGAAGATATAGGTACAAATATCTAGTAACATATTAATTTTAAATTTTACATATTATATTTCACATCTATGAACACAAAAAGACGGGCAACAATTAGGTTCATTCATATTTTTATCGAAAATGGTAGAAAATCTAAGTGCTAAAGGTGAATCCGTTGTCATTGGAGTCTAAATCATCGCTCAAATTTCCAGAACCATTGGACGAATTCTTAGTGGACTTAAAACTTAAGTAGGTAAACAGAAACATTTTTTTAGGAAGTTATCACAAATTGAAAATTCTTTTCTTATTATCTTTGGAGTTTATTTTTTTTGTAATCTGATTGGTCTGCAGTACCTTGTAGATGAAGGCCGTGGGTTTTGCCATATAATAGTCATGCTTTTTGAGTTTCCTTCGCTGTAGAGTTGAAATGGCACCAACGACGTTGAAGGGAGATTAGAGAGATCATGATATTTTCCATTACTATACCTTTACTTGTAGTGACTGTGACTACCATAACCATCACAGCCCCATTTGTACATTTGTACAGACTCATTTTTGCTACTAACTGGAGTTCATCAATTGTGCGAGACTCTAACAGATCGTTCAATTTTTTCTTACTTGATCTAGAACCGATTTCTTGAAATACTTTTATTGGTCTATCCAAAGATTTGGACTCAAATATCATTTCTTGCAACCACTCTAAATTATGTTGTTAAAACCTCACAATAACAACTGCGGCTTTTTCTACATTTCTTCATTGATTGTAGTGAAAAATACTTAACAGTTTTGTAAAATGTAGGGCTTGAAATGTTCGAACCTACCACTATGTGGTATTTTTATGTTAGATAATTAATTTAAAACTTCTTTCATTTTACAGAAGTGGCAATTAATATACCCCTTACATTTAATATCTCGAATAATTCTCTACAGGGAATGCATATAGGCCTTCCTGAAAATAAAAACATTGTTCAAGGTAGGAGAAAAAAGGAAAACAATTTATATATGACATAAAAGGTGACACTTGATTCTACAATATGTATATATTCATAACTGGGAGCAAACGATGTTTTGTTTCTAAATGCTAATTGAAATAAGCATTTTAACCGTAAAAAAATACAAAAATAGTGGAATATTAGAAGTTAGTTCAAATCTCACACACATGTGATATTGATATATAATTTATTACAATAAATAGAGAATACCTTGAAGAAAGTCATTCATATCAAACTTTTGTATATATATCTAAATGTCACGTAATACACAACCGTCTCTGCTCACGCGTAGGAGAGAACGGAAAAACGCGATGCCGAACATCAAATTTACGGCACACTTTGCGGTCTTGCCAAACTTCCGTCAAGCGCTAATGACATATTTAAATTAACACATAATGTGCAGAAACTATTTTGCTACACTAAAAAAAATACACATGTTTAAAACAATAACGTTTGCAAAAACCACTTAATTCGGGTTTTTTCTCCATTTCGTCCACTGTGCGCCGTTTAAATCATATTTCTCATCATGATAGTACGGGAGACAACGATTTCTATGAGACCTACATCAGTTTTTCTGGAAATCGAACAAGCAGACTTTAAGAGTTATGGGATTACAATGGCGAAAATAAAAATTGTTATGTAAATGAAGCTAGGTTTTTAAAATAATTTGCGGAACGGACTTGCGATGTCAGTGATGAAATTAATACTCGCACAACTTAATTTTAAGGCGTTTACTTGCATGGATTTTATAATTTTCTATTAAAACTTGTCCAAAATAGACAGCTCCGAATAGAGTAGGCGTATGCCTAAAATGTTAATGGGTAATATCACCTTTCAACACCATACATTAAGATTATTTTAATTTCCACGTTAATGGTTTCCTTCCTAAAAGACTTTAATATGTATTATTTTTAAATGTCTTCTATTTCAGTAAATTTTGGATTGATCTCCTTTTTCTATTTTCTCCTGGTATACCTACCTCAAGAGCGTTGATAAAATTTGCATTAAAATATATAATATAAAAATCATCACAATGACTTTGACTTACGAATTACCTATGTTAACTCAGATTTCATATGTTTTGCGATGAGTTATATACGGGAATATTTCTGTTCTACCTCTTGTTGGAAATTAATGTATTTTCCAAGTTTAGTTCTTCCATTTTGCATAGACGGCATAGAGCATCACGTTCCAGCTGGTTTTTGCTGAAACCGCAGAATGTTCTGGTTATTCTTTTTCAATTCACTTTGGCATTGTCGTTTGAATTGCACTGGTTCGATCACCTGTAGGTTCTTTTTTGCTATTAGCAAGGAAATTGAGTTTTCAAGGCTTATATATTAAGTAAGTATTAAGTGACATTTCCATTGATATATTTACGTGAGTCTTATTAGCAACAAAATAATATAAATTTGTTGCAAACTGGATTGAAATTATATTATTTATTTAAAAATATGTACATTTCTTATTTAAAATATCAATGTCCCATAACTGTGTGGCCATTTTAAGTAAGCCCACCCACAAAACCTTAAAGTTATCATTACAAATGTAGGTACTTGGAAGCGGCCTAATATTTAATTATTTGTTTATTAATCTTAAGTAAATCAACTGTTAAATATTTTAATATTTTTCAGTTATTGTATTTTACCATAATTACAGATTTCCTCCTTGCATTAAGAAATTGCCAACAGAATTATATAAAACGAAAACATTAAACAATAATATTGCAATACAATAATAAATAATGATGATTATTATTATAAACAATGACATTATAAAAAATAAGAAAAACTCACTTATGATAATAAAACAAAATATCTATGGCAACGGCTCTCATATATTGGTAACCATAAGACAAGATCTACATAAAACAAATTCAATTCATAACAGAATTATAAAAGTTACAATACAATATAAAAGTTACATAATCTACATATTAGGGAAATATGACTAATAAATAAATAATTTTAAGTTTTGTTAAACTCGCAATTGAAAATGTCACTTTTTTATTATGTTATTGTAATTATTGCGTTGTCTGCTAGCAAGATTTTTGTAAACAGTTCGTTTTGCATTGATTAACTTTAAACAGGACAGAGGAGCATGTATGCATATATAATAATATTATATTCTTCAGGCCAGCATTTTCCTGATGGAAGGTTTAGAGAGTTTTTCTATCAGCTACATAAAATTTAAATTTTAAGGATTCCCCAAATAAATAGGGGAAACGCTGCTTTCAGCGATTTAAATACTCAATTAATCAAAAATTTTCAATAAAAAATCTATCTTTTTCTTTATTTTGAGTAACCCAAAGTCTCCAGTCAAAGTCAGTTTGACGGCAGTCAATGTTTACCATTGGGAACTTAGATATTCCGTCGTGATGTACTCGTACCTACATGTTATAATAATAATAATTTGATGTGACATGTGACATGTCAGTTCAGTAGGAAATCGTATACAAACAAACTGTTGTTGACCCAGTGACCAGATACAAAAAGCTCAGCCTATTGAATATCGATTCCTCAACCTTGTCTACCTGTCTACCAGAAACAAAATGCTTATTGTTTTTTTTATCGCTAATTTAGAATTTAATTATAATTTTGTTCATTTTTAAACCCCCGACGCAAGGAGAGGTGTTATAAGTTTGACGTGCCTGTGTGTCTGACTGTGGCATCGTAGCTCCTAAACGAATGGACCGATTATGATGCGGTTTTTTTTTTTGTTTGAAAGCTGACGTTATCGAGATGGTTCTGTTCAGACGTTTCAAGGTCATCAGCTCTTTTTTGTTCCGGGGGTCGCTTAAAATTTTGAAAATTTTACTTATTTCACGTCAAGTCGTGCACTGGTCAGATTGGTTCTGATACGTATACCAAAGAAAGATGATATGTATTATAATAATTTTAACCTTAAAATAGGCAAGTGTAATCTTTCTGAGCAATAAAACACAAGTTAAAAGCATGGAAATAATTCAGAACAGAGGCATGAGGTCTATATTGTGCTGAAGCAGATATACTAGGATAAAAACACTACTATGACTTTAAAAAACGTGTACAGGTACTTGTGCCGTTTATTTATTAAAAAAAGTAAATAAATTTTGTATTTCGATAGCTCGAATGCATCGGAACATTTTGAAAAAAATTAGGTTAATAAATTATTATGATGATATCCGGTACTATCAAAATTTGAAAATTAAGTAAGTACTAAGCTTAAGTGTAATTTAACTAGTTTTCCATCGTTATTTCCGATTTTATACAGGTTTGTAAATAAGTCGAACCATATTATCATGGTCTTTAGTAAGTTAGTGTAAAATTATTTTTTTAAAAGAAAGACAACATTCCCGGGTTACGAATAACCCGATAATATTTGAAAATCTCCTACTACCACCACAGTAAATGTTTGCAAAATTTAAAAATAAGTATTGAATAGTTCATTGATGAGGGAATACATACTTGTACTGTAATGCTACGACCAGACCCTTGCGACAAGCTGCTTGTCGCAAGCTCACGCAAGCTCTGGCAAGCGAATGGCTGGCGTCCCCACACTTGCAAGCGCGCCAGTACATTCGCAGCGCGCGCAGCGCCCAAAGATGGCGGACGTCGAAACAGCTGCATCAGCTGTCTTTTTTGCGCTAACCTATTTCTATTTTAAAGCGAAACAAAACGAACGAAAGCGAAGAATTCGAAAGAGAAGATAGTTGATGATTAAAATCCATAGAAATCGTACCAGATAATTCATTTAATATTATAATATTTTGTTTATTGTCCGTAAGTTGTACCAACGTGTGGATGCCACGCCAAAATATCCGACCTCGATCGGATCGGCGGCAAGCTCTCGCAAGCCTACGCTAGCCAAGCCACACGCGCGCTCCAGACGCTGGGACTTGTGGACGCTTGCGGAGGCTTGCCATGTGTTTGGAGCCGGTATAAAGATGAGCGTCACAGGATTATTTTTTTGCTAGCTAGGTCCTGCACCGTTTGCACAAGCAATGCATTCCGCTTATATTGATGGAAGTAGGAGGAATTACATTTTTGTTAGGTTATTCATAACCTGGGATCGTAAAAAAGAAAAAATGATAAATTGTGTTGGATAAATCTATCGAATGGATATTTTCACAAATGCAATGTGATGTCGCACTGTTTTTTACTTCTCACAAAATAAATGCTGTATTGTTAGATTTATATTTCAATGTTGCTATACGGCGAGTGGTAAATCGCCATTGACATCACATTACTTGTAGGAAAGATCACTTATAATTTAATTATTTAGAGTTAGTTGGTGGTGGCCGCCATGCGCAGCGGCCCGTGCAACCGCTGAACACTGCACAGTTATCCGCCGCTGACTTGTAATATTATGTACAAAGGCGATCGTCTATCCATCCATCCCCTCGGAGCTCATACCCACTGAATAACTGACCGGTACAGGATGCAGCACAGTTGTGAAAATTGTCAGCAAAATAATTGTTGGAACTCGCTAAAAACTGAAAGTTTATCGATCAAGATCCTGCGCAATCTGTCAAATGAGTAATCTTGTGATATCTGACCATTTTTTTATAATTTTTTTTTATTATACAACTCGAATGAATTCAACTCAACTCCTCCTTTGAAAAGTCGTTAAAAGTGATGGAAAAAATACATAAAAATTGGTTAAATAGGTTACGTGACCTAACCTAGAAAAAAAAAACATTACTTTTAATAACTTTTCAAAGAGGTGTTGGTTGAGTTGATTTTGAGTTGTCATGGAACCAAAATAATAGTGAAATATATGCAATTTTATGGAAAAATGAGTTTGTCCTTACATAATCAATGTATCATTGTAACATTTGTTTTGTATCCATTTACATGCCATTTATTTACTTTTCAGTAAAATGCTTGTATTTTTAAATTTTAAAAAACCTGCCTATTATATGGGTACAAAACGCTATTGTTTTCGAAACTTACACGACTAGAGTTATATACCACTATTAATAATATTATTCTAAGTGACACAAATATCACCTCTAGGTCGCTTTACAAAACGGTAAATTATAGTCAAACTTTTCAAGAAACCTATTCTAGATGAATTCCTATCAAATCGACATACAACATAAAGATATACATCTGCCAATAATAGGTACTTACTGCAACCATATTTTATTACAGAATTTAGGTAGTTAATATGGGCTTAAATTTATTACGTAAACTGAAACAACCGCTTTGACATACCGAGTAGTAAGAGCCTAGTATTGCGTTTTAATTAAACTAATTCTGAAGTAAGTTTATTTTGCATTATATTCAAAATTTGTTTAAATATATATGCAACTAGGATAGGTTGATACCGCAGTAAAAACACGAAACGTACGTCAGTGTGTATTGTGTAATCCATAAAGAAAACAGTTATACCATACTGCGTGGTTTGTTTGTTTTTACATCTTCTTTGTTTTTTCATCTCCCGTTTCCCGTACACTGATCTGACGGTGATACACCGAATGCTCAACAGATATCGGTTTCACTTCAATATTATTTCAATCGACCTACGAGTACCCATTATTATTTGTTTGGTCTTCAGTAATGGTTTCAGCTCTGTGGTCGGTCCCCGGTTTTCTTTGATCTTCTGGTCTTGAAATTTGAAATGAGGGTCCAAACTTGCCACTGGTCTTACGAGGTGGCCAGTGGACCGCAAATGATCTATTTCTTTGTCTTACTATTTTCCTTATTTTGTAGTTGTGGCAGGGACATGACATAATCATTGGTAATTTCAATTTGAAAACACCGGTCTTCAATTTTTTTTTTTTTTTTAAATTGACTATTTGAACTTTTTTCTTTTAACAGTTAATTGTGTTCTACATAATATATACAAAGGGAGATACGACCAATATCAAAGCGGCCGAGCCAGCGATAATGGTTATACTTTGGTGTATAGTTAGAAAATGCGTACTTGTGATTTTCAGCATTATGGATGAACGATGTTGGCGATACTGTTGTGCGCGCGGTTCTGTACTCATTGTGGTACACAGGATTAGTCTTGTAGTTTCAATATCCTTCAACACACGTCGTTAGTATAGTTAGTTATACGTAGTTTTGTGGTGTCTCAACTGTTGTCATTTAATCAGTAGCTTAAAAGAGTATCACCTATCGTCGCTCGTGTCTAATGATAATAACGAACGGTTACGGTAATAGTATGTGTAGTTTTGTGGTGTCACAACTGTTATCAGTTGATTAGTAACTAGAAAGAGTATCATCTATCGTCGCTCGTGTCTTATGATAATAACGAACCGTTACGGTAATAGCTGAAGGCATATGATAGACGGCTGGACTTCTTCAGTGTCGCGTGTCCATCAGCATAATAACTTAGAACCTACGATAGAGAGGACGTCTGGTCCAGTTAAGTATTCATTGTAAACATTTCGATAAACGTAAATAAAGCAACTGTACTCCCAACGAACCTCGATCTTATTTGGAAGATTCCGAACACAATTCAAGTTATCTTAATAATTGGGATTCAAGAACACTACTCTAATAATGGTTCACGGCTGATTTCCCGAGTTGGAATATTATTTATTAATTTAATATAGAAAGGGGATATAGGCACAACAGGGCTGAGGCGGGAACAGTGCTATTTTTATATTTTTCTACATAAAATCTGCAATTCATTACTTGATTCGTTAGATAGTAAGTAGTTCACACTTTTCGAGTACCTGCCATTTGCCGGTAAGGCGACACTTACGCGGATCAATAGAATTACTTCCAGTCTGGTGGGTCGTAGGACACATAAGTTCGCCTTTTCACGGCCATCACCCAACCAATTTAATATATTGAGAATCTGTTAATTTGGCTATTTAGTGACAAAACAGAACATGTAAGAAGAGTTATAAAAGGTGAAGTACAGGGTTTTCCAATAAGAGGTGTTATTTTGAATAGCCCGCTATTTCGGTAGATGTCACTTTTGAAGCTGTAATTTTTTGAAATTTGACAAGTAGAAACTACGCAATTAATAAAAATGGAACGATACACGCTTCAACAACGCATTGAAATTATTAAAATTCACTATAAAAATGGTGAAAATTTGGCAGAGACGGTTCGTAAAACTCGAATATTTTTTGGGTCGTCGTGAAGCACCTTGTCGGACCGCAATACAGAAATTGGTGGAAAAATTCGAGCTGTTGGGACAACTTAGTGATCTAAAGAATAAAACCCGTGCACGTCTCTCAAGAACAGCCGAGAATATTACTGCTGTAGCCGAAAGTGTTGAAGAAAACCCAGGTTTGTCCATTTCTCGTCGTTCTTTGGAATTTCGCATTCCACAAACGTTATTACACCGTATTTTGCATAAAGATTTGGGTCTCAAGGCTCACAAGAACTCAAGCCGGCCGATCATCAACAACGTCATGTCTTTGCTGATTGGGTCCTTGAAATGCATGAACATGATCCGGAATTCCATCGAAAAATCATCTTGAATGATGAGGCCCATTTCCACCTCGGTGGCTTCGTCAACAAGCAAAATTGTCGCTTTAGGGCTCGGAAAACCCAAGAGTTATTGTTAACAAGTCTCTCTATCCTCAATGTGTGACTGTTTGGTGCGGTTTATGGTCCGGCGGAGTCATTGGACCTTACTTTTTCGAAAATGAGGCTGGAGCAAAAGTTACGGTGAATGGATTGCGCTATCGAGAGATGATTAATGATTTTTTATGGCCGGAATTGGATGGTATTGATCTGGACAACGTTTACTTTCAACAAGATGGCGCTACGTGCCGGTTTAAAAGTTTTTCGGACCGTGTTATCTCTCGAAGAGGTGATCACAATTGGCCACCGAGATCTTGTGATTTAACACCTTGCGACTTCTTCCTTTGGGGCCACGTGAAAGAGAAGGTCTACGCTAACAGCCCAGCGTCGATTCAAGACCTCAAAGATGGAATTCGTGAGGCTATCGAGGACATAGGGCAGCCACTTTGCGATTTGGTTATGGAAAATTTCATTAATAGGATATGGTCCTGTAAGCGTGGTCGTGGTGGCCATTTGCCTGATGTTATTTTCCACTATTAACGGCATACCTTCCTCTTTATAATGAAATAAACATCCGATCATTTATATTCAAAAATGACATTTTTCTTTGAATATCAAAATAACACCTCTTATTTGAAAACCCTATAGAAACCTAACATATCTTAACCTACTATTTATTTTCTTCTATTTTTCCAGTTTAATCTCTGGCTGTCACCATCAGCTTAAAATACTTTCACATCATAACATTCCCAGAAAACAAACTGCACATGAAAATCCTTAGATTTTACGTTTGTTACAAGTACCTACTACCAGACCTCATCCGAGTTTCGGCATTGTTTGGCTGGCATTTAGTTGTTGTTTTTTTTTATATAGTTAAATATGTATTTAAAAACTCAATAATGCTTGACGAAAATGGCATTGCTAGCTAAAGCTGAAACCCGGTGAAGTTAAATTTCCAGACAGAAATTCGTACAGATTTTCTGCTCATATAGTTTGCTTTATATCTGACTTAAACCAAATTATTTTAGTTCGCATTGTGTCTTTGATATTTGTAGTGTATCTAAAAGCTTCCGAGTTTGTCACATAGAGGGCAGTGCTAAGAGCAGTCCCAAGCTGTACCCGCGGCGCAAGCAAAGCGCCCGGCTGCAGTTCCCCGCCCGACCCCGTATGGCACACATCTTACGCCGGTACGGATGCCGACTCGAACGACGCCACTCGCGTCTTCCGAAATGTTCTAGAATCGCCCTTTTTGGCGCGTTCTGAGAATGCCTCTACGCCGACCTCAGCTATGGAACTTCCAGGGAGCTTCTCCAATCGCCGTAAGCCATACCTAATCCTCTAATTATGTGCTGTAATTCACTGTAATACCTTGCCGCGAAATATCCGGGACGAGGTCAGAGAGAGAGAATAGAATTCTGTAGATTAGGGATACTTACGTGTTTCAATGTTCTAACCTTGTAATTTGTGATGTTTTGCCGCCTTGTTCTGGAGAATAAATGAAGTAAAAGAAACCTCTCTCTTCTTATTTTGCTAACCAATTGACCTACAACAATCTAGGCCTCCCTACGAGGCATGGTGAATCACAGCTGCGGCCGGGTCCACGACCTTGAACACCATGCACCTGCCGAATGTGCTATGCCGCAGGTAGGTTGGCGCCTTCGCAGCTAACACCATTTAGCCAGTTTCCAGATGTGTCGACTATCGTGGTCACCTATTGTTCTCGCGAAGTATCAAATAAACCTAAATTAATACAAAAGAACTTTATTGCTTCCCAAAAAAGAAATCTCCTTCCAAAGCGAGTTGGGGTACTGTTGTTTAAACACTACAGTATTGTTAGGTACTCGTTAGCTATGGAGCTTTGATAAATCAACATTTTAAATTTCCGTTTTTACTTTTTGGGGTGTTACGCCGTGTTGCGCTACCTGCTTCTTTAGCCAACATTTCGGACAGCGTTGCAGTGTCCATCATCAGGGCAGATCCGACAGATGTGTATGCTGTCCGAAACGTTGGCTAAAGAAGGAGGTAGCGCAACACGGCATAACACCCCAAAAACAAAAAAACGAAAATGCTTTTGGCCGTGAAAATTTAAAAACATATCTAACATTTTCGATTATTAAGTTTAAAAAATATTGAATACCAGGTAATAGTTTAAATCAGACATGGCTTACCTGCGTCCCACGGTTGCATTGCCGAAGCGCCCATCGAGTCTGTCATCCAAATCCGTTCGGATTTTCACGGTTCTCTATGGCCGCTGCTTTTTGACGATAATCAATAACAGAATCCATTCCACTCCAACGCCTTTTGGTCGGCTCTGCTCGGGCTCGAAACTACGACACTTTTTGGGCTTTAGCTAAATTTCGCTTCGTGCGGAAAATTGCTGTCTACACTGATAAACCCGTGTTTTCTGTCGTGTACAACATATTTACGATTGAACACAGCCGACGTTAGTTTACTTTCAAACAATATTACTGATGGTTACTACCCTGCATTGCACTTTTTTATCTCATTGAATAATCAAAAATTAATAATATTCCATATATTTTGACAGTACCTAATATAAATGATGTTACCTGCTAAAAATAGTTACGTTAGCCTAGAAACGGAGGAGGAAGGATATAACATTCATATCTGCTCATTAATTTAGCTAAAGCTATTTGAAATTACTTTTGAATTCTTTAATATTATTTTCAATTCTCAACATAAATGGCATTTTTAATGTTTATCACAATATTCATTAAATTTAGGAAATGTATTTTTTTTAACTCCGATATAAGCGTTAAAAAAGAAGATTACTAAAGATAGTTTGGAATGGAGAAATGTAAATACAGGTAAATACGAATGTTGGAGGGAGCGTGTTTTTAAAAAAATACTAGGGTCAGTCAAAAAGTAATGCCTCCTATCTTTTTCTCCTTTAATTGTCAAGATATAAAAAATGCAATTGTATGGTTTAAAAACTACACTATTGACAATTAATTTGTTACTTTTCAAATTAATCTCCATTCATTTCCACGGCTTTGGTATATCTTTTAACAAGGGCATGTATCATCACGGTGTTGTAAAAAACACGGTCACATCCAGAACACCATCGCCATAACTTTCCCCGCCGATCCCACAGTTTTGAATTTTTTTATCCTAGGTGAGTTTGTGTGACCATTGACTAAATGGAGCGATTATTATAAAAAAACAAAAAAAAAACAGAGTGTGCAATTCACATGCGGTAGAAGTAAAACTTTTGGAAAACTTAAGTAGACAAAAGTGGGAAGACTACGGAGCACCGCACAAAGAGGAGACCGATTATATTATCTCATTCTCTCGCAGGCTAAATCCTATAGATGTATGTGTTCGTTTCTTTTTAGTGTCGCTATTTTTTGTTCCATCGAGTTTCAAACAACAAACCGCTGAAAAAGTTTTCACTTCAAAACTATTTTTCAAGGAGCTTAAAACCTAAAGTTTTCAAGGTTAATTATAACAATCGAAAAGGAGACATAAAGAGGAATTTATAATCAAGATTTATATGATCACGAATTGTTTTATATCCTTACTATCTTTGCTAGTTCTTTCGGGAACGCGAATCGGCTGGTTTTCTGTTAAACATGATCCAGAGTTAGCGCCTGGACAAGTACACAGGTTTGTCAACTTTGTCAAATGCAAGTTTGCATTCCGTGTGATGATAATTGACTTATTCTGGTGAAGAAACGGCGGACTTTGTCGCCTTCTGTTTCTTACCGTTTACCGTCGCCAGATCGCTAATTCCCCCGTTTCCGTCCTGGGCTGAACTGCTGATGGATGAATGTCCATTGTTCTTGCACGGACTTTGCTGGCTTTGCGGCGTTCCATGCAAATTGTTTATTCTAAGTTTGAACAATTTCAATATTATTTAGGTAATATGTATTATTTTTGTGTAAAAAACACTCTTTGTTAGGTATTTGGAGTGACTCAGGCTTCTCAATCCTATTCCAATTCCATAGTTCCGATTGGCAATCGTTCCATAAATAATGAATTTATTTACTCTATTATTAGCGCAATTAAAAAATACTTTTAACCATATCGGCACTTTAACCACTCCGACCCCTAAGCTTGTTTACACAACAATATAACAATATCAGTCAAATCCAATAAGCAAGCTAACGCGTGTGTTCCCACAGAAATCGTTATAACTCCGTTATTTTCTAGTGACAACCTTAAAACAAAAAGTAGAAGATCCGTATTAAATCAAGCTTCACATATCTATTCAAAGTTTTCCATAGAAATACATAAAAACAATGACGTGATATAAATAGACTCGCCATAGTCTCACATACTCACAATATAATGAATGTGGAAAGCAAGCAACACTCTTTTGTTTTCAGCGGTTTTCAGTATAATTTCTAAATTCAAAACTTTATTCCTGTGTGATAAAGTTAGACAATCAAAGAAAGTACGTGTGTGAATGTCATAGATATATGGTAGGGCGGCTTATTAATTTCTTCGCCGAATACTGCTTTCACATCACGGGTGTGACCTATGGGTGTGACTGAGATAACAAGATAATCTCACTCGGTTACACAATGGACAGGGAAGGGTAAAGAATACAATGACCTCTTATTATAAATTTAATTGTAATAATTGATAATAATAAGTAATTTGCGTGTACTTACAAATGAAGTGTTATTCCTTCGCCTTTACGACTATTTGCCGTGTAATTGAAGCATTTTTTCATCACACAGGAGGGCATTTTGGCGCTTTGCAATGCAATTCACTTACTGGTAAGACACGACCTCACTCGACGCGTAGCAGTTTAGTACTGAAGTACTAGAAATAGAGACAGCTACAATCGTCTTGTGTTTGGCTTCCCACTTTGCGATTTCTACTCCGCGTCCAGTATTAATGTCATTGCATAAAAGACTTATTTTGTAGAAACAGTTTTCACCCGCCAAAGCGCCTACGCGCCGTTAGACATTGTTATTTTTTTGATTAAATATTCTTGTATAAAATTGTTAAAAAGTGAGGTGATAAATTTTTTTATTATACATTTATTTTTACATAATCGTGATTTGAGTAATGCTTACTACAATTTCAAAGCTTATTTCATAACCTTTCAAAAACAGTTTTTAGTATTCGGCTACGTTCAGAAATATTTCATTTATTGAGCTTTAATTGCGAATCGGAAATAACAAAGTTTTTACACATCTGACAGTTCGTTTAAGACAAAATACTTGCACAATGGCAAAATACCTGAGTGGTTAAACACTCTATTTAGGGCTTGTTTTTGAGTCTTGAAAAAAATTTCGATATTTTGTTTCCATTTTCCATTTCATCCAGTTAGATGCAGATGCATCTTGTGACAATGTGCAGTTATCATGTTTTACTTATGCATAAATTCTCAAAGGGAAGAAAACAAATATTGCTTTAAATCAACCATTTTGCATTGTTGTAATATGGCGTGTGATATACCGAAAAATGCGAAGCCATGAGAGTACAGCCCAAGTGTGTCACCCTCGTAAATACTAGACATTTTTGAAGGGAAAACTTCTTTGTCACCGCTGTGATTTGAAATTCGATGAAACGAGAAACAATGACACTAAAAAGAGTAGACTAGATTAGAAGTAGAATTAGATGATAGGAAGATGATCGGAACGAAACCTACCACTTTTTTTTATCAACTCATAAAATTGTTGACCATATGGAGAAGTGTTTCGAGAAAAAGTTGTTTTAAATTCTGAAATTTAAGTAGAGCATTGTTTTGGCTGTATCATAGCTCCATGACTGCTTTCCTTATTTCCATTGTATAATAATATGAAGTGTAGAACATCTTCTCATTAATTTGTGATTGGATATGCAATATTATATTTGCTCACCTTCAATTTGCAACCACCATACATGATACAGTCTTATCAAATTTCTTTCTAGGAAACCAATGACTAAACAAAATACCTAAAGACCCGTTCGCACTGGGCAAGTAGTTTAGTCGAGCAGCGAGTAGCGAGTACCACAATTTTAGTAATAATAATAATAATAATAATAATAACTTTATTTCACATAAAATTGAACAATAAAACATATGTGGAAACTTTGACTAGCCAACTAGGAATGGATCCTGTTTTAGGCCAGTCAAATTGACAAATTTAAATTCATATTACATTGTTTACTAACATAACATGTTATTTATAGCAGGAAAAGGTGTTAATTATGTATTCCTAACAGTATATAATTTTGTACTCATAAGAAAAAGAAGACAAATAATGATATCTTAAAATCAAATTCAGATATTTTCCCCTAGAGCGCTTAAAAACAAAAACAAATAAAAGATAAAAGATAAAAGATAAAAGATAAAAGATAAAAGATAAAAGATAAAAGATAAAAGATATGTAGATAAGTAGAGTATGTATTTTAGTTTAATCAGCTCTTTAGTAGAGCCAATCCATTTTGTTCTATTTTTTCGTGCGAGTAGCGCCTCCCACTACGCGTCCCTGCGCACTGACATGCGCGAACCCGTCGTTTTAGTAGAGTTCATTAGTCAATGTAGTAGTTATGTCGTCCCGTTCATCTCTTTTCGTGTTCATAGTTTATTTATTTTCATCTCACTAATTTATTCTACCACCTCTTCTAAAATAAGCAATACAATCAGCTTAATTAGCGTATTCACTTTGTTGCGTTACAACCCGTCATCTTGCATCACGCCGCTCACTAATGTACTCTACTCGACCGTAATGCAAACGCTTTTCGGCCAGTTATGTAGTGAGTTGCTCGCTACTCGACTAAACTACTTGCCAAGTGCGAACAAGTCACAAGTCACTAGAGAAAGACTTGGCGTATATGTACATAAAGAACATTCTGTCCAAACTATTATAGAAAAATTACTGCTGTTTCTGTGGTTATTATTCAGTTTATATAAGTAATGAACCTTGCCCGCTATTTTTATATAACCTTTTGGATAGAATGTTTTATTGGTATGCTAAGTCCTCTCTTAGGGTATTTTATTTAGTCATTGTAGGAAACGATAAATTATAACAAAACCTCGCGATAATTAATTGTGAATAAGTTCTATTCTCGTTATTTAATATCGACAGCTGTTCAGAGAATATGTAATTATATTCCAATTAAAGATATCTATTCTCTCTTTGACTTTTTCCGCCCCCGTTTGGATTCCCTAGTGGTTTAGTGTCTAGTGGCTGGTCGTTAGTTAAGGCAGTCGTGACTACACGTGACAAGGGTTCGTAGTTCGTATCCCTCCCTAGTCATAATTCCTTCCGTCATAATTGACCGTCAATTCTATATTTTACACGAAGTTTTCTGAGATCCTTTGCCTAACTATAAGACTAGACAGCAGTGGGTTTGTACTTCTGATCATTTTATGTTGAACTTCATTAATAATACGTGTTGTGTAGCTAACTACATTTATAATGCCTTTCTTTTATAAAATACTAGATGATGTTCCCAATTTTCACACGAAATACTCCGCCACTCCTTCCAGATCTTTCTAGAGCTCTATGGAACCTTCTAGAACTTTCCAGAAGACCGTTCCAGAAATTTAAAGAGGGCGAAACTTCCATCCCTTATATCTTCCAAAGCACGCCCTTTAGGTAAAAACAGATACCCTTATTTCCTTTGGGGTATAGAGATCTACCACACCATATTTTTTTGGACTTTTATAATATACAATATTGATTACCTGAACGGTCAAGTTTTTTAAAGCTAGAAAATTATAGTTGAAATTGCCTATAGTATGGGCCCTATACCAAGCATTGTGAAATAGTCGAGTATTGATATTTAGTAACTTATAGAGAATTGGGGATTCCATTATCCCACTAGCTCAGCGCATTTGGCCTGTTGTGCGTAATAGTATAAAACTGAGTTAGGTAAAGTTAAATTTTTTCCACAAATTTGTAAGAAACGCACAAAATCTGGTATTTACAGAGTTCGCTGTCTGTGGTAATATATAAGTTTCCGAAACGTTGCATAACGAAAATATGCTGTTATCGAGTTCAGGTATGATGGACTAACTCTGAAAATAAAGTTTTCAACTCATATAAGTAGGTATTTGTCTATTTGGAGAGATCAGTTTTCGCGTCAGAATTCCACTCTAAATTCTGTACCAGTTGTTGGTTATGTGGTAGTGCGAACAAGAATTTTCTTTAGGGTGTCATTATTTATCGATCCTTCGTTACCCACCAATTAATTCTGTCAATTTTCTAATTATTTTTCGTTAAGTTTATTAATTCCCTATAAAGTCTGGTGTAGGGTCACTCTTGTACCGTTGATTTATCATCGTGTTTCAACGGTTTAATTAGAAACAATTGACACACTTATCCGAAATTGCGCCGTGTTTAGAAATGTTCGGAGTGTGTATTTATAATAATATGTTGACAAGTAATTATTAACACCGGAAAGAGAAGTGCTTTCCGCTCGGCGCCTTTGGATTTACGTTGGAAATGATTGTTTTTTTTAAATAAGTTTTGCGCTTTCTCGTTCCATTTCACTGTTTTTGCAATAAAATTAAATCACTTGCAGTACAATTTTCTAATAACGGGGTCTAGACATGAAATTATTTTTGTAAATATTTTGTCTAATATTAAAATTCGTAACAAGTTTTGGTATTATGTATTTTGCAATTTATATGCTAACTGTCCAAAATGGGTATACAAAATATGTATTTTGCTTCAGAACTGGCTTTACGATATTTGTAAATTTTTCTATCTCAATTTTCTTGGTTATATCATCTCCAACATCATTATTTTTATCACGAGCTTATGGTGCTGTGAGTGATCCATTTAACCGTTGAAAAGTGAGTAAGACGCCATAATAAAAATGTTGGTGCATGTTTTTCATTTATTAAGAAATCTGAAATTTTAAAAGGTATTTGAATTACTAACTACTTAAAAATTGATTAATGATCCATTACTTTCTTCTACTTGATCTTACAGTAGTTTATTGGCAAATTTCCACTTCCGAGTTCGAGCGCATTCTTCAACATAACACTATGGTTATCTCCATCACCTTTGTCTCTCGTTTTCTCATTGGAAGTGTGAGGGCATCGTCTCGTTTCTAAATGTCTGGCGAAGCGTCTTGAATCCAGTGGGATATTATTATGTTATACAACCAATCGTAGGCTCGAAGACCCACCTTACTAAGAATGCCAATTGGCAATCAGCCAATGGAGAAATTCGTCGGCTGGACAAACTTGTCATGTAATATTGACGAAACTGTCGTGTCTCTGAGGTATAACGTTCACAACGTTTTTGTGTTGTGTGCTGAAGATTTTAGCTTTCACTATTACAACCCCAAGATTCCAAGGACCAAACCTATACTTTTATTTTAAATATCCAGATTTTAGCTCTAAAATACTAGTAGACATACAGGCCATTTCTGGAAGAACTACTGTGTTTAAAAAATAGTATGTCGGTACCCACCGTGAGCATCAAAATCTATCCCTCCGATGGGCTGAGGGACCCAAAGGGCTGTCGACCATCCAAGTCTTTCATATTTAGGCGTTTATTTCTTTTTACGAACCATCTTGCTAAAATCTTTTATGCCTGTTCTACTCTCTCGGCAAAACGTCTAGATATGTTTAGAGCAGCTATATGTTTAGTAAGACAAGGGAGATTCAGTGAGCTCTCTCTCTCTCTCGTATTGCGCACTTGTTGCTTGAATTTTGATTTGTTGGATAGTAGCTTTATTCGCCTATTCGCCTCGCGTCCCCTGGCTTAGAACATTACAAAAAAATCGTCCACATTTTGGGAATCCCTTGGCTAGTCTCAATGAGTGTAGAGAGAAGTCATTAAAAGTTTCTTTAAACGTCTCTCCCTTTTCTCATCCTCTCCTCTAGTCTGCGATCCAATGCACCATTTGACTGTTCGCTCTGCACCAATCGTGAATTTGTACGAATTTTAATTGCCCGCATCAATTTTCTTCACACAGTAGGGAGCGGGGAGTTTATTCCTCTGAAGCTGTCGTGATTGTATTCTCCTGTCAATACCTGAAGGCGAGCCATTGTTCTATTCGCTAATCTTGTTTACTACCTCCACAATCTGCACGATTCGGATTCGTTACCGGGTTCGATTTTAATTTCAAGAGTTGCAGGGCTCTGGCTCTGGACTTCGGTAAATGATCAACTAACGCCGATGTTAACAATGTAGGAGCTTTTTAGTACCTGAGCCCTCCTCGAAAAACAACAGTTGTTTTCAATTACTTCTTGCATCATATTTATTACCCACAAACCGCTATTCTTCTCCGGAATACGTATAACAGACCCATCGCGCTATATTATAGTGTTATCATGTCCCGGCTTCACCCGGGTTCTAACACTCTTTTTTCCCTTTGAAATTGAAAAATGTGAAACAAACAATAAAACATGGCGTATTATTTTTAATAAATAAAAATAATATTTCAAAGCTTTATACTAGTGATCTAGCGAGCCACTAATAGGTGCTTAGTCGTAGAAATTTCAGACAAAAAAAATGCTACTTTCGTGACGCCAGAGCTCATCGTTCGACAGTTTATATACTTTACAAAACAGGTTTAAGCTCAATATGGTTGTGCACAGATGATTTCATAAATTTCTTGCATTTTTACCTATGCAGCACTTGCACGTCCTCAGGAATTAAAACAAAAGGACTCTAGATTCTTCGAAGGTTTAATATCACAATCGAAAGATCTCTAGGCTTTGTACTGCTTGCCATTTTTACAGCCTAGCATAAAAAATCCCTTATACTGTGGTGGATTTAATTTACTGGATCCTTATAAAAAAAATCCAACAACGCGGTCTTTCTAAATAGATTTCCGCCTTTTCAGCAGTGCCGCTAGGATGGGAAGGAAAGGGAGGGGAGGGGAGAGGGTGGTGCGTCGGCCGATCCATACTTCCCGTTTCCGCACTGAAAAGGCGATTCACATAGTGTAATATAATATATCAACCCACAAGAACTTTTACACGGTTGCAAAAAGAACACAAACCATTTCACGTGGGCTGTACTTGAGAGGTTAATAAGGTTGCCAGACTGTTAACTCTTCGTTAAATGAAATTATGCGTTTGGTATCTTTATTCGTTGCATTGCTGATGTTTTCAATTTATTTACAAACCCAACTGTGTAGGCTTATGTTTGATGAATGAATGTTGCTAATTTTGAAATGCATTTCCAAAATATGCGCGTGTACATAATCATAGAAATTTCTGCACTCTGTACCTACTTCCGTTATGGTGATGGATACGATAATTTTTTTGAATCGTTGACGAAGTATTAGGTAAAAAATAATAATGAGAAATTAAATTATCTAACGTAACCAATAATCATAAAACCATCCATCAAAGAATTTTACATATTGATGAAAGCCGAAATACTTTGATGACCTTTACAGCACTACATTTACACTGCCGACCAGCTTCAATAGAACCCTTCATTTTTGTCGTCTGAAGTTATGGCGTGACCAAGGGAAACGAGGATTCATTTTTATATATACATATAGATTTCGGTTAAAAACGGGATTGCAGGCATTACGAATGAATTTATAGGAATAGGTGGCCTAATGAATGTAAAGACGTGAATTATCAGAATTTCCTGATAAACTTTTGCCAGACTACAGCTGCCAGTTGATTTTCCATGAATTCCATTTTCCACATGGCATTTGTGAACGGAATTAACACCATATTTTACTTGCTTTAATTCGGTTCGCTCAAGTTGTTTAAATGTATTATTTAATTTCTATTAGATATATCAGGAATTCAGCATTATATTATATTAAGAGCAACGTCACCATTACATTACAGTTCTGTGCGAGTAATTTCACAGGAAACTAATGCTTAATAATGCTTAGCTATTTTCGTGATACCTTATAAGTCACTTAATTAAAGAAAAAGTAGGTGAATTTACAAGCGCAAATTATCGCAAAGGATTGTTCATTAACAGAGTATCCGAATAAAATGTTATGTATTTTTCTTTGTATCGTCATGATCAAGGAAAATCGTTAAAACGTCCTTAAAATGATATTTTATTAATGAGGCTTGTTTATCACAATAATGTTTTTTATTCCCTACTAAAGAAAAAACAATTGTGTTTTGACCTTAAGACGTTCAGTTGCTTTAATGTTTATCATTCTATTTTCACTATTATAATTATATATCACAGTAATCTCCCATTGAATCAGATCACGCTACTTTCCCAATAAATTTCAGTTTGTAGTTCTACCCCATCTGTGGTCGGCCTCTGTCAGACACTCCATTTAGGGTAGGGAGGGTGGTTTATCGTATATATGTAACGAGGTTACCCGAGGGGTGGCTGGCGTAATACATATTTACATACATATTTTTATTTATTTATTTATCAGTTTTGATTATAAGTGTTTTTTGTCAATGCCTGTCTTACTAAGATATATCTGGATCGAGACAGATGTAGAAATTGTACGTGTACATTGTTCTATATCAGACAAAAACATAATATTATTATTTTCGAAATTCTTGCTTCTAGGCATAGTATTTGGTATCTTAATCTTTTCTTTGTTGGTGACTAAACAACTAAGCTTGGTTTGATAATATTTTGTCTGGATGTATTATTATCATTAAATGGAGGGTCGTCATCCTCCTTGAATGCATTTACTGACAAAGGTAACAATGCATAAAAAACACTCATCGCGTAAGCTTTTTATGCCGTGCGTTGCCCTGTCTAGCGTGGGTATTACAAATTTGAGGAAAACGCGCAGTTATAAACAAATCTTTTTTGAGATTCGTCAGATCAGTTTAAAATCTTCGAGGAAGTTTTGCCTCTGATTCTCGATCTCAAAATTTCGCATATAAGTCTAATGTTCTGGGTTTTTGAAGGAAGCCGACTTGCTTGCTTCCGATGGTCACACGTCTTTTGTAGAGCTTTTCTTAGCCTCCTTGGCGATTTCATTGCTTTTCCGACATCCCTTTGCTTTTTGCTTCCAGCAATCCTATTTTCTCTACCTTTTCCAGTTCCTTTAGCACTTTGTCTACGAATGGAGTGACTTTGGTTTGCCTCGGTTATGGATTGGTTTTGTATATCGTCTTAAACTGACAGGTACATACATGGATATAATTTTGTGGAGGTAATAACGTTGGGAGTTGCAAATAGTTGCGTTGACCTAGAAATTCCAGATATAAACAATGATTTTTTTGTTACATATTATACCGGGATGTCAGAGCTTACTGGCAGAAAGCCTTTACTGAGACAAAGATTTTGAGGTGTAGCGTAGTTACGGTATGAAAATATTGCGTTCTAATTATTTAACTCCGCGATCTAGAAACGTCGCAATAACCCGAGATGAATCACGAATCAGACGGGGATGGCGCACAGATCGGGAGGGGTGGGAGGACGTCACGCTGGGTAGGCCCTCCCCCTCCTGCCCTCTTGCCACCCGCTTCCCCCTCGGCCTGACGTACTCAGTGCGATGTGCGATATAGCCAGCCGCTCGCCGGTGATTCAAGCAGTCAGCTGTTCGCCCTAGCCGCAAACGGTCACTAACCAGAACGATTCCCGCCCAACTCACACTCTACACTCGACTTCCAGCCACGCTCGTGATAACACACTAAAGAATCGCGCTCTTCCTTAATAATAAAACAATTAATTTACTGAAAACAAGACGATCGCTGAATTTATCTCAAAAATTTAAAATCAAGTGAATCGTATTACGATTTCGCTCGTCTCGCACAAAGTACCAGTGATTGAAATTTCATCTCGCTTTTTGCAACGACCCCTCGCAAAGGGTAGTGTGTGATTTTTTTTTGTATCAGGAAGAAAAAAAGCTTTGATTTGAAGATGGCGACCTACGCAGCCTTCAAGCACGTGGAGCTCCACAAAGTCGGCAATGGAAAGAACAGGTGAGCTTCGATCCCGAGGGATGCTTTTAGTTTTGGGTGGATACACAATTATTGATTGCGTCTTCCCCGTTTGTGAGGAAAATTCGGGAATTCTGGGAAAATATTAGTTTTCCAGCTGAATTTTACGATGTTTTAATTTACATTACGTGTTTAGTTTGTTCTGCAGTTAAGTACTGTCTTACTTTAGATATTTTTCACTGACATTTATTCTACAAAATTGATGTCGTTCTATTTTGCAGTGATAGACACGGTTTTTGACAGAATCTCCTTATGTTTTTTTCAAATTAAAATTGCTTGCTTCTATATTTGTATTTTTTAAAAAAATACGTATTCAAAATTTTCATCTTTGTATTGACTCTTAAACTGAGCTTGAC
Source organism: Limnephilus lunatus (assembly GCA_917563855.2). Taxonomy (NCBI): domain Eukaryota; kingdom Metazoa; phylum Arthropoda; class Insecta; order Trichoptera; family Limnephilidae; genus Limnephilus; species Limnephilus lunatus. Next base: position 68,062,435 of record OU830596.1, read on the forward strand.
ATATACATTTTTTTGTATAGTAAACGTCTGACCTTTCGAAAAAAGCTTCACGACTTTGGGGAAGAATGAACTATTCAAAATTATATTCGATGGTTGAATAAAATAATATTAAATATTCTTCCATTGATATTTATTTCAAATACTAGCAAAAAGAAATAACATTATTTGCGGATAAAAGATTTCTTTACTAAAAGCCTTGCAAAGTCAATGCCATTCATAGACATGCTTAAAAATTCCTTAAATTTTAAGTACCGATGGCAGATATTCAAATTATTAAAGCTTTTTTGCATTTATTGTGAGCTTTGGAAACTTTACTATGTAGTTTGGTGAATGGCCTTACTCGTAGTTTTTTAATATATGTATTGTCCGCCCTTCAAATTTTGACGTATCGTTATAAAATAATTTGATCGTTTCCACAACATGAAAGCCTAAATTAAAGCTTTATTTTTAAGAACATTCGACGGAACTTGATTTATTTACTTAGCTACCTACTTCTGAAGTTTGAATTATTATTGTAAGCTTGTTAAGATAACTTATCAAGCAACATTTTACACAATATCTAAACTACCACAAGATTCTTATCAAAACTACTACTGTTTTTTTGTTTTGGCTTGATATTTTTAAATACACCTTCAAAATATGTGCTTTGTTAATATAAATTACAGGAACTAATAAAAATTGTTAGTGTTTTGGTCGATAAAGCTGATTCAGACGGTAGTTTTTAAAATTTGTTGCTTTTTTTTTTAAATTTTTTTTTAAATTTTATTTTTTAATTTCAATTTAAAGTAATAACACATTTATTGGTTCGGTGAATGCACACAATTTTAGACTTTTTTGTGTAAATAGGTATATTTTGTTGTATTGATAATTGATGAACTAGTAAAAATGAGTGCTATAATAATAAGATTCAAATAGTATTTCCGGTAAACATATTGTATTTTTTATTTTAAAATGTCCCGTCTGAAGTGTGTAGGTACATTGTAACTGTAGTGTATAAACAAGCTTAAAACAAAATAATTTGTAAAAAAAAATATTATAAAAAAACCTTATAAATTTATTCATATAAATCCAATATTAGATATCTTTTATTAATGGTTGTAATAATTCTTCCATTGAAGGGCTAAAAAGGCAATAACGCATTAATAAATCTACTCAATTAAAGGTCGTATATCTTAGTTTTATTATTATATAAAAACATTCATGCATTTATCATTGCCTATGCTTTATTTATAAAACCCTATGTCTCCATATTCAAAATAAAGAATACCAAAGTGCTTACAGCAGTACAATAGGATTATGCATACATAATAATATTTAGTAAGGCTTCTCCGTACAGCCTGCGCGTGTTATAATAATGTTTACTATTTTACATTTATCACCTGTCTGCCACGCGCCTAGTTCCCTGTCAGGCTCTTGTTAACAATAGAGCCTCCAAATGGTTCCCGAAATTGGTTCCCGAAATTGGTTCACATTGTATCTAATGCCTTAACCCCAGGTGACCCCAAAATTACCAAATAGTCGGCTGTTTATTATTAAGTGATACAAATTTTGATTTCAAAACACAACAACATCAATAAACGATGCATTATTTTGTTTGATAAATTCCGAAATATTCAGAGTACCTAATTACTAAATACATCCAGCTTTTCCAATTCATCAAATTTAAAAGTTCTGTCAAAGTTCTATTCAAGTTCTGTTATAATTGACCGATTATTTCACAATACTTGGATAATAACAAAACTTAAGTCGGAATTTAAAGAAATTTTAACTTTGAAATTAGATGAATTGTTCAAATTCTGTGAAACCCGTCCATAGTTTTATTTTCTAGTTTATCTGTCTCGACTTAAGAACTCCTTCCAGTAGGACACGAATAGTAAAATTCATTGCAATATTTTTCGTTATCAAGTTAAATAAAAACCAAAAAAGCTTTGCTAGGAGCACGAATATTTTTTTTAATTGTAACCATGAAAAAGCTTTTGCAGTAAATCTTGTGTTAACCACAAAGCTAAATTATAAAGGAAAATCAAATCTTTGCCGTCATGCTTAGCAAACGTCACCGTTCACGAGATTATTACCAAAGGTAATTTAAAAGTTTAAACAATTAAACCAAATAACATTTCTTTCGTTACGTAAGCGATCAGATCGTTAGAAATAAATTCTCCTCATTTTCGGAACGAGGAATGCGGGTAAAGAAAAGCTTCCACTGTGTCTGACAAGTATTGATTGCATCCATCACAAGCCATATCCAATCTTCTCCACTTCTGAGCACAATAGCTCTACTAGTGTAGTCTACTGTCTGGTATTTTGGTCCTATTCTGGAGTCTATTCCAGAAGCTTAAAGCTTTTTTTGATCGTGTTTGAATAATTTAGAAAAGCTTTGAAAGCTTGCAGCATCTTAGCCATAATAATTTATTAAAACAAACTTACCAACCTTTCAACCATAGTGTATGGGGAGAATGGAACGCCTCATAAGTGTATTTTGGCATACTCTCGTTGCTTTATCTAACTCCTATATTACGACGGGATTTGATTAAATTAATCTTGTACACCCTGACGACTCTTTTGTGTACAAAATATATAAACCAAAGCAATTTCCTCAAAATTGGAATGTCATGAATAGTTCCAGCGATGAGTATTTCAAATGATTATAACATGAAAACACATTTTGTTTTATGGTTTGGTCAGTATGCCACAATAATATTTGTGATTTTTATTTTTCACTGGCAATGTTGTTTGTCATGTCAAACGAGCAATATTTAATTTTCTGTTACAAATATTTAATATTTTTAATTCCTGTCACTTTTCATTGTTTCGATCGGGTAAGTGTTTTATGTATTGTTGAATTATGCAGATGAATCAATCAATAATTTCATGTCATTGTATTATGCTTCTCCAGCAAAATTATAAATAAAAACTCATTGATTGAAAAATACATAGAAAACTTTCCAAATTACGCCGTACCAATCTGAAATTTTATTGAAACAAAGTGTAACTATTTTGGGTGAGAATTTAGACGATTACTTGTGTTAAGTGATAAGTGGTTTAACTTAGCCAAAGTTTGTTTACGAGAATAGTATCGCATGTTGTACTGCCTTGCCTAGTATAAATAGACCAAATACTTTAAGGGGTAGATCTAACTGCGACTAACGGATGTAGGTAGTCAAAGTGGATTAACTTTTGTACAATTATTATTACCATAAACACCCCTTACGAAATAGCATGGCATTGTGTTTAATTGTTTTCGCAACGCTTATTTTTTTTACTTGTATTCATATATTATATATATATAGAAAAGGGTCACACTCATGAGGAACTTGAGTAACTGCAAAATACTGCGAGCATTCGATACATTTTTGTACTTCGAAAATTCGGTTGCATCTTCGAATACCGCATGCAATTTTCCGAATAAGTAGACAGGATAAAATTTCCCTCCTGAGCTCCTTAGCATTACATGTATCCTTGTATGAGATCTTTCGTCGTTCAAGTGATGAAATAACCCTTGAAATTTGGCCACTGGCCGTAGACGTCTTTGAAATGAACTGCCCTCTGATATATTAAGCGATAACCTCTCAAAACCACCTTAAGTCCAAAATTCAACATATATTCTGTTTCCATTAGTATAATTATAACTTGATTTAATTTAATAATGCATAAAACTATGTATACAAATGTGTCATTTTTGACATACGATGATTTTAACTATAGATTCTTCCACAAAATAATAGTAAAGTTCCTCACGCGGCGAGCGTCACAATATTCTCCATAGAATCTGTGTACAACAGAGGAATGCTTTTATCGATGAAGATAGGGTAAATATCTGTGCATTCTACTGGAAATACTTGCAACCCGACATCATTATCTCATACACTCTCGGCTTGATTGTTTTCAAGTCGTTAAAATTTTTCCCTTTAAAAATATTCACTTTACGTTCCGAAGTTATTTTTTCTTCTAGTAATAATGTCTACGCGGTGGCCCAACGCACTATCCTTTTCTCTCCTCTACCCATATAACATTCGAGCAGAGATTTAAAAAGGAATGTCGCATTCCACACCAGCCGTTTGGCTTATTGTTATTTTTGACAGAACTATGTCTATCTTTTTAGCGTCTTTCTTTGGCTAGAACGCCAGGCTTCTTTTATCTCCAAATTTGAGAATCTCCAATCTCCAAATCAGGGTTTTGTCAGGGAGAGAGGTTTGTATAGGTCTTAGCGGCGGGTGCATTTGCCCACTTAAAACACTGCATGGTGGACCAGATCGGGAGAGACTTGTTAAGGGAATCCTTTCGACCTCTCCAGCCGCTTTCTCTTGGCCCATCGCATTGCACCGCAATGGGAGGAAAGCATTCACACGTCCGTCACTCCTGGATACACCGACCCCCAGATTCCTTCCCCCCCTCAAACTTTTTCCTTCCCAGAACTTCCTCCTTCCTTTCCCTAAAAAGACCCTCCCCAAAGATGAGAGGCCCCGAGGGAAATTGTTTTCCCAGGATCTCCCGTGTGGAGCTAATGTAAAAAAACCCCTCAAGTCCATTCATTGTGCATTGTGCAATATTCCACGGTTCATTATGTTCTTTTGACTGTAGTTCCACTTGGTTTGTCATTTGGTGTGGTTATATCTCCTGATTCTACGATGTGTTTCCGATATAGATAAATTGATTTTTCATCGTACTTTTCATATTTACTACAGATATTGGTGATTTCACTCCATGTAACAGCCTAACGGCTGCATGTGTCGCTTATCGTGACCTATCATGTCCTAATAGTCCCACTAACTCCCTTTCTCGAGTGAGAATCAGGGCATTCATAATTAATTCATTTTCTCATTTTTAGTGTTAATTTTACCAATTTGTTGTGTTATTTTTTACCACATAACCTTGCCTTTATTTTTAACCCAATCCAGCTACTGTTATCAACACTTGACTCACTTCCTGGACATTAATCACACACCGAGGTGTATTGATATCTGACGAACAATGTACTGCATGCGGGTAGACATTGGAACAAATGGGTATTGTTTTCAAAGTTGCAAACCACATTTTAAATTTGCACAGAAACTCAATAAAGTACGTGTTTGCTGAAAATAATTCATCCGATAACAAAGCGGTTTTATAGAATACGAAATAATTGAAAATTAAACCTAAAAGCAACCGGTTACTTATGTTTGGAGCCTAATGTTTGATGAATTATTTACCACCATAATGCGGATACTTGTTACGCCAATAAAATTATTTATATCCAATTTAAATGTAAAATCAGGTGAAACTTTTAATTTTATCTTTTAATTGTGCATATTTTATAAAAGAGTTTAAGTGGTATTTAATAAGCCTTGTTGATCTAGTTTTACACGGTCTGATTACTTTAATATCCATTTAGCGTTAATTAAAACAGTTTTATTCCGATGATAATGCGCGTTTTGTGCTTTTTTATAAATTATCAAACATTCGTTGTGCTACATTTTACTCTTTTGAATATTCTTAAAAGATGCGAATCACCAGAAAGTTTTACCTGACTCGAACATCGGACATTGACCAAGACAGAAAGGTTCGTTAGTACGGTTGGGTGATTTGTTGATTTTTCACAAAGACGGCGCTATAAAAATTATCCAATTATTATTAATGTAACACAACACGAATAAGAATCTAAACAAAGGAACAAAAAATTTAAGATCTATCTGGCGAATAATATATATATAAAATGAAAATATTCAAAGTTGTGCATCCTCTCTATGACTGTGATGCGTTACAAAGTGACCTAGATAGGCTTTGCAAGTATTGCAAAGTTAACTGTTTAGATATCAATGTTTCCAAATGTCATACTATGACATTCACCAGAAATAAACATGTAATTAAGTAGGTACTCTTATTCATTCAACAATGAACCTGTCATCTCTAAAACGGAATGTAAAGGTCTTGGTGTTTACCTTGATAGCAAACTTATATTTAATAATCACATCGACTCAATCGTTCACAGGTCATATAAAATGCTTGGTTTTGTTCTTCGTATAAGTAAAGTGTTCAGTAACCCGCGTACAGTAGTTATGTTATATTTTGCATTAGTCAGAAGTATACTCGAATATGCCTCGCCAATTTGGAACCCGCAGTACAAAGTATACATAGATAGCATAAAACAAATTTATAAAATATCTTATCTTCAAATTTAAAAATAACTATGAATGCACATTTCACACTTTGCAACAAAGACGAGTAGTAGCTGATTTGACATTTATACACAAAATTTTAAATAATAACATTGACTGTACCGAAGTTCTTTCCCTAGTTAATTTTAACATACCATTAAGACGTACACGCCATACAGAACTATTCCAAACGCTTAATTACAAGACAAATGCAGCAACTAATTCGCGAATCAATCGTGCTCTTCATATATTATTCAATAATATTAATCTAAATTCTAACATCGACATTTTCTCCGATTCACTGCCCAAATTTAAAAAGAGCATCAAGTCAATCGTTTAATGCGCATACTTACATACATACATCACATGTATTCACACACACACACACACACACACACACCCTCACACCTTCTCACTACACACATTGTCCGGTAATTACTTAATAATATGCACTCCATAAATAAGACAATACAATGTAACACATAATAGGTACCTACCCACCATGAATTATATTTATTAATTGTAAATTTTCACCAATGGATAATATAATGTACTGTTGGTTTCAGTTTATAAATAAAATAAAATAACCTTTACTAGCAAAAATGACGCACAAATACACACCCTTAAATTATCTTCCTTTAAGTCTGAAAGCTCTTGGTTTCCAATTTCCGTAGCAACGCGTTTCCAACAAAGGTTTCCGGATTACATTTTTTTAACAAGGGTTTCCGGAAATCCCTGGGGTATATTGACAGCTTGTCTTATACGTAGAAAAACAAATAATTAATTGGGACATTTCCGAAATGTGGAACGCCTCATTATAATTATCAGTTTGATATCATTTAAACCCACGCATTGTAAATTATTTAGTGGTTAATGATTACTTATGCTCTATTAATGATTCATTTGACCTCTTTCATGGTATCATCAAAATACCTGGATATTCTCGTGAAATTAAAAAAAAAACGTACCTTCGAAATCGAAACGCTCTTTTAATATTCTGTCATCTACAATTATTGGGAAAAAAAATAGAAACCTGCCTACCATCGTTTCATGTTATTTTCTTCAAAACGTCTGTCGGCGTTTTACATTTATTTGGGAAATTGATAAATTGCTTCTGAAAAGTACAGGGCATTAAAATCTTCCCACGTGAATAATGCATGAAATGTCTTGCCCTAATTGCTAACTGTTGGGTTGTTCACAGTTCACATTCGCTCGCCTGTTCGCTTTGGCAGTATTTATGTAACCCGCAGTTGTTTCCACTTCTGTTATGAGATTTATTTTTTGTCGCGTGCGCTTGATTGCACGCCTTAATTGGAAAATACCACCATTCAATGGGCCATGATATTATATTAAACTATCGTTGTATCACTGACACTCTTTTAATTCATAATAAAAAATGTCAAGTGGTGTCCTAAGTGCATTTATGGTTATTTAAAATTTCTTCATAATTATTTTTTCTTGTTTTTAAGTAATTACTGTATTGCCTTTAAAACAAATATAAAAATCTAAAACAAACAGAATGAGCTTGTTTATTTTACCTCTTATCAATCTTTCCTATGGTAGGAAATCGAAAACACGTTAACAATATTGGTAATTACTAATTACAATTACCCTCTCTATTGTGGTATAGTTTACGCCAATCTTTAATACCGGTCTGCGTTGATACAGAAATCATCGCAATAGGCGAGTTTAAGCTCAGAAAAGTGGTATGTATTCCCGCCCACGCCTTTCTTTGTCGCACGCATGTTTTTACGCATCGTTCTCTCTAAAGCTGACGGCCGGCGTAGCGCAGCGGTAAGGCGCTTGACTCCACACCGAAGGTCGCGGGATCGAATCCCAGCGTGGCAAATAAATTTCATTTTATTAATTTGTGTTATTTCCTAATTTATTCATTTAAAATAATATATAGTATATTTGCGGCACGTTCCAGAGTGGAAGATACTCTGTATCGCCCTGGTTTAAGACCACCATTCAGAATTGAAACGTTGCTTGAAATGGCATTAGTCGTGTTTAGTGACCAGATCTGAATATCCAGGTACTTCCCCATCTTCCTCTTCCCTATCTCCTTCCCCTCCCCACTACTCTCAGCCTCACAACATACTCCAATTGGGGATGCCATAGTCTCACTGGCTTCAGACGGGAGCAGTTGGGACTTTTGTGCGGTATTTATATTAAAAAAAAGATAGTAACTACGCGAGAATGAATCGATCCAAAACTTGTACCTAATCTTTTGCTGTCACTGGGGTATGCAAAGAGCACGGATCGCTAAACAACTCAGTCTTGACATACGCTCCGTGCTTTATTCACATTCCGTTCTCACTCATAATGTCCTTTTGTTACTCTGGCGCCACACAAGTATTTGGTTCACTTGATAGTACCATATCTTCCTTCTACCGACTTCTTCTACCATTAAAATTTGCATCATAATATATTTCCTTTACCAACCCTTTTATCTTCGTTCATTCGCTATTGATGATGTAGGCATACAAAATATAGTAAACTATGTTTCTGTTACATATTAATTTATTTAAATTTTTAATAATGCATATGTTAATTGTGCCTTCATAATCAATATATATTATAAAAGAAAGTCCGAAAAAACGTGCGGCTCGCAAAAACTCAAAAACGAGTTTCGGTACGATTAAGGGAGGATGACGGTTCCGGTTTTTACCTGAAGGGCGTGCTTTTGAAGATAATATAAGGGCGGGAAGTTTCGCTCTCTTGAAATTTCTAGAACAGTCTTCCGGAAAGTTCTCGAAGGTTCCATAGAGCTCTAGAAAGTTCTGGAAGGAGTGGCGGAGTATGTCGTGGAATGTTCGGGAATAGGGAATATCATTGTGAAACATTCTAGATTATTCTCGAATGTTGTCCTGAGCGAAGCCGGGTAATCTAGCTAGTAGGTTTGTAATATTATTTGTTTGTGTCGTCTTTTTTGCAATTTCTATATGCGGAAGTAATGGACTCTAATCACCAATCCAATCCCGTCATAATAATATTATCTGTATATTATAACCTGTTGTTGCGTTTGGTTCCACAGTGATGTTCTTTTAGTAAACCTTTTTAACAAAAATGTTTAATCAATACTATCTGTCCATTCCCACGATTTACATTACGCGATGACAACAAAGTTTTTATTCTGATATTGCGTGCTCTACAAACAAATTTTTATCATGATACTATATTTCACCGAAAATTGGCGTCATTTAAGAAAAAGTTACGTAAACCTTTATAATGGCATTCGTTACATTTTTATGAAATTTTAAAATAATTTCGAAGCTACTTTCTTCCTAATTTAAGAGAAAGGGCTTCGCGGCCTTTTTTGTGCCAAATTTGGATGTGAGGCCAAATACGAAACCAAACTAAATAATAATATTTTTTTAGTCAATATGCATATATAGCAAATATTTAGTACCTACGGATATGTGCTTTTTATTTATTTTTGTTTTAAATTTTGATGTAAGTTTGTAGGTAATTAAAGAATTCAATTTTTCTTGATTTTGGAGGCTACTGTGGAATTTTTTTGAGAGTTTATTGTAATTATAAAAAAACGTATCTTGACTAATCAGCTGTTTTAATATAATTATAAATTAAATATAATAAAACATTAAATATAATGAAAATCGTTTTATATTTGTTGTAATTTTAATTTTTACTCCCAAATAATTGCCCAAGTTGCCTCTAAAATTATGAAAAATTGAATTCTAATAGCTCACATACTATAATTTAAAACAGAAATAAATAAAGTAACTAACTAACTAACCATCACGCCGTTTCCTCGCACGGGTAGGCAGAGAGGACGGACCGCCAAACAACTCGGTCTTGGCACACACTCTTTGCCTCACTCACATTCATACATACTCTTCTATTATTCTGACTGTTGACATTTCCCGACGCAAGTATCTCATTCACTTGATCGTGCCATGTCTTCCTCGGGCGTCCCCGACTTCTTCTACCATTCACATTTATAACATATATTCTTCTCACACTATTTTCTTCTTTCATTCGCTGTACATGCCCAAACCATCTGAGGGTCCTTTTCTTAATCTTACTCACTATGCTTACGTCAGTCTTACATTCTTTAAGGATATCCACATTTCTCTCACGAATTATCGTGAAAAACCATGATTGATCATGGTACTACACACTACACATCCGCACACAGGGATCTCATTTCAACAGCATTCAGTTAACTTTCATCCTTCCTCTGCCAGTTCCATGTCTCACTGCCATACATCAGGGTAGGTACCAGGACTCCATTGTGAGTAATATTTAATAACCATCCATACTAGATATTTAATATAGTTACCTTTTGATTCCAAAAAACATATATTTCCGTTTTGTTAAGTATTTTGGCCTCAAATCCAAATTTAAGATTTATTTGAAAAGAGCCGCGATGCCGTTTCCCTTAAACAACCTGCTTCTATATAAGTAGTTTAGCTTTGTATGTCAAGGTTATATTTTTCTATGAATTTATCACAAAAATTCCAAATAAGACCAATTTGTTGGTCCTAACTAACTATGGAGTCCAAACTACCTACGTGAGAATTTGCGTGGTCGGTTTGAACTTTCAGGTGATTTATCGACTTGGAACATTTTCTTTTTATACAGTCAATTTACGATGCTTTCAGTGCGCCACTCTGGTTATCGCTGTGCTTTTATCAGTGTTTATAAGTTCACATTTAGGGTAGACATTGGACATACCCCTAGAAGGTACACACTTAAAAACCGTAGGGCTCAAATATTGAATATGTTTTGGCAATATAATTGTATTTTTGATATTTTATCCAGAGGGTTTGACAGTTTACAAACCTTGCCACGTCTGTAAACTGGATGCGTGTGTTGTGAAGGTTTTCAATAATAACTCTTGATTAAACGTGAGTCAAATATATTTACCATGAAACTTTGTGTTACAATAATTAGCACAGATTTAATAATTATCTTGCTTAGAGGAAAGGCAGGCAGAGGGAACGAACGCTAAAACCGGAAAGAAAGTGCATTATCATGCACCCAGCCAGAGAGTGGTGTCCGGTGATACCATTGTATAAAATTGGATAAAAATAGTATTTTTATGGTTGTTCGTTGCTCGGCTAGAATGCTTTCATTTAAATATTAGTTGTATTTAATGTGAGTTTTCCGTTGAATCTCTGATGCCATCATCATTAATATTGATGAAATCACAAATCCCACTGAAGTAACAATTTAAACTGTATCGCAAAATTGTGCTGAATATTGCTTTAAAAATTAATTGTTTGAAAACATTTCTCTCGTTTTATTTATTATTATAACTGCACTTTGCTGCATAATTTATTGACAGAAGACTGCCTCATATTTTGTGAACAATGGTTGAATCACCGACGATGATATTCGTGACTCAAAACTCTTGGAGTTCTAAATTTTGTCTTCATTGACTTTGTTTCGTTTATTGGTTTCGCATTCTCCAATTCCAAATGTGCAGCGACTTATTTCAAATTTATGATTTCGTTGATAAAGCCATTCCTGTTTTTATCTCCATTCTGTCCTAGTTTTGAACATTGCTTTTGACTGCACGATTGAGTCAAAATACAAGGAAACAAATTCCATAACCTCATAAATCATTAAGGCTTGATTTATACCCCTAATGAGGGAATAATCACCCCCAAAAATGAATGTATCAATGAAATATGAGTATTTTAAAAGTTTTTGTATAATCAGAGTGACTTTTTCAAGCATAAACAAAGCAACCAAACAATATATTACAGTTATGTATGTAAAAGTTTGTGCCTCTATTTACGTGGATTATCCAATAGTTTTTTTTGCCTTTGTCTTTTTCACATAATAAATTAGTCTACATGCAGGAAAATACAACATTGGTGGGTGGCAACCTTCCAAAGAGATTTATGACCCAAACGTCAGGATTGATTAAGCCTATGAATTCACTTCCCATTAATTATAAATGCTCATAATATCTCGTGCATGAGTGTGACTCTAAACTTTTTGTCATTTTGATACCGACAGTCACACACATTTTTCCATACTTGCATAATAGTATCATTTTCAAGTGTCGTAATAACAGCAGCCATTCCTGATATGATTATATGAATAATTAATACCGTATGCATTTTTCGTCTTCTGAGAAATTATCGTCTTTGGTTTTACAAGTGACAATAATATAATTAAACAAATATGAAACTTATTTCCACTTTAATCTATTTGCAGCTTGTTAAAGCCATCTTCAGACTGGTACAAATTGTTCCTAATCTACGATTTGTATGCACAACATATGGGGGAGGGGGGAAGCGGGTTAGTCTACAAGGATTTTATTCCATTAGATGGGTTTTCTTACATTTTTTACTAAGTCGTCTTTGGCTGCCGAATTTCTAATTATTTTGGTTATTCCCAGTAGGCCTTATTATCTCAGGTTTACAGCTTGCTTCGATATTGTTTGGATAATTAATACCTTACAAGTAATATGAATTATTAATGACCTAATTAATTATATTGTTGTCAAATCGTTATTATATTTACGATAATGAATTTTGATTGTGGTTTGATTTCTGAAGGGACACACGTTTTACATTAGAGTAAGAATAATTCTATAATAATTATTATATAAACGATATACATATTTTACTTCAGAACATATGATGACAATTACAATGGATATAGGAGCGGAGATTTAGCAAATGATTTTAATTCTTATTCATTACACAGTTAGGGTCTATTTTTTTTAATTAGGCGGGTAATTTCTTGTGATTCTAGCCTATCTAGTTTATGACCTTTATTACAAGTATGGAGAACTTTAACGTCTTTGTCTTTGTCAAACTAGTGTTTGTTTTCTAACCTGTTTTTCCCAAATTATTGTGACATACGAGAATCATAATGTAGGCTTGTCACTGACGTATGGAATAGCTTAGACATTAATGGTTTGTTATTTTAATTTAATTATGTAATACACAAGTACCTACTAAATTAGTTGCGAATTTACGATTTATAACTACTCTTAGTTTTTTGAACAGCACGCACATGAGGCTATTAGCAACAATCAGTATAAAATGAAGGTCTGTCGAGCTGTGATGGATTAGGATAGTTATTATTATTATTATTCGTAGTAAAGACTCACATAATAAGGGATTATCCCCCCACCCCCCAGTTGAGTAAATCCCCTTGGGATGGATTGCGACTGGGGCCACCGATACTCAGTATAGTTCGGTGCCTGATACCTGCCGTAGCCCTGTATTGTATTTTTCCGCGTCATTTAAATTCATAGTCTGATCTTATTAGGTTATGTCACGAAGAACCGCTGTCGTGATCAGATGGGCAGGGTTAGCGTCGTTAATTCCGCAATAATTAAAATTTTACGAATCTAATGAAATTTTAAGTTTCTTGGAACAAGCGAAACTAATGAAAATTTTAGTTTCTAATTTTATTGAATTGGCGCAACCCAGTTTCACAGCGTTTTGCATCGATTTTTCTAATTTTTGGCAGATTAGATACTAGTAAAATCAACTCGATGTAATATTACAGAATACGTATTGAAATGTTCAATTTTACTATCCTATTTGTTTTGTAAACCTTACCAAATAACTATCGCATCTTGACATTTTCCCGCCGGAAAAATATATCAATAAAAAACAAATAGAAAAAATGAAAAAAAGAGTTTATTTTTTGCTACAATAATATAATATACTAACAGTTAAAAAGGCCCTGCGGCGGCTTTTGGTTCGCCCTTCGCCCAGTTTGATTATTGCTGACCATTTTGTAATATGGAGAAAAATAATTAGTTGATATTAATGTAATTCTAAAATTTGAAAATATGAGATTGACAAATATGGCGGCTTTGACAGAAGGTGGCAATAGCGAAATTGGTTAACGCGCTCGTCCCGGTTAGACGGAGAGGTCTGGGTTCGAGTCCCAGTTGCGACCATTGTCTTTTTCTGTTTTTCTGTGTCTTGTTCTCTTTCATATTTTCGTTTAGATTATTATTGTTAATTTATTCTAATATGTTATATTTTTTGCCTTAAAAAGCGTGCTGATATTCCTTACCCAATTAGATGTAGTTACAGCATTTAAACATTAGGCAAAAAGTAATTAATCAATTATTTTTAACTAGAACATTGGAGTGTGTGCCAAGACCGAGTTGTTTGGCGGTCCGTCCTCTCTGCCTACCCCTGCGGGGAAACGGCGTGATGGTTAGTTAGTTAGAACATTGTATCTAGTCTGCTTTGTTCTAGGCAGCCCTGCGCTTCTGTCTCCAGTAGTATTGTTATGGCCTCTAAATCCATTTATTCAAGCTTATAAGCATAATTTTAATCGGCTGCCCCCCTGGTTGACTTGACCTGGATTCGAACTTATTTGTTTTTCCGGAATAAAACTCCGAATTGAAGATTATTATAATCGATATCATACGTACGTCATTGTGACAACACGTTCAATCATGTACCATTGTCACGTAGATATTAAGGTTGTAATATGTAAATTTTCCCTTTGTTTTCTCCCAAACTTTACCCAAATAATTATTTGCTTTATATCAGTTTGGCGTGTTTTGATTACACGTTTCACGTTGAACGTTTAAAGTTCGTTTAATTATTATAAGTCCCGCTATGGAAGTTCTCTTTCGAGTAGGCACCTAATTTATTGTATTCTAATTTGGTTTACAACTAACCGCATTAATGTTTAAGCCCAAAATCACTGGTAGGTATTTATTGTTATTGCTTATCAATAGTTTCACCGAAGTCTTTATCGTCTGTTTTATCGTTGGTAATCGTAATGATACCTAATTATTATACCTCCATTAGTTTTATAGTCATCGTAATCAATGTCGTTTTCAGTATTCTACGAGCATAATCTAAGGAGAAGTATATTATAAAGTGACTTGCTGCTCAATAATGCTGTAAATTGATGGATAAATAATCTTAATATATAAAACAATGTCGGGTTAGTTACACTATTTATAACTCAAGAACGGCTGTACCGATTTTTATGTTCTTTGATTTGTTGGATTTGTCTCCGCCCCGAATAGAAGAATAGCTATTAAACATGGGAAAATTAACGAAAAAAAATAATGAAGATAATTCTTTTCCTCATAGGTACATTTTGTTTGGAACGAATTCTCATCTTTTGAAAGAGCTCCAGCTGTATTGTGGTATATATAATATTGAATAGTGAGTGAATTCTAAAAATTCAAAACGTCAAATGTCAATGTGCTGATTGTTTTGCTTTTGTTATTAAACATATAATGCTGCTGCCCCTCTTTCTTACACACTAAATGTCAATAGTCGAAAATGAGGCAAACGGTGAACGTATGTCTGCACCCCTTCAAAGGAAAAATACAATTATTTTAATAAATCTCCCTTACACCATATACGAAAATGAAACGCAATTCCCGTAAGTAAGTGGAAAAGTAAGAAAAAAAATGTTAATCCGTACATCTCTGATACTTACAAAAACTATACACGGAAAGTTGCGCATCGATAATTGCTTCATTGTGTAAATAAAAAAACTGAATTTAATTCAGCTAATAAGTTAACAAAAAAGTTATTGATTCTGAGATGGTACGAAGTTTCTCCGGGTCAGCTAGTATTATATAATCGATACGATTGACGTTATTTTGCTAGTATTGGCGAGATACCCATACGCATACAATCTTATTATTGTATTCAGTCTACTTTCGTCTTTCTTCTTCAATGGCGCTACAGCCCATTTTGAGCCTTGGCCTCCTTCAAGATAAGCCTCCATCTTCGGCCGTCGTCTTCCAATCTGCAGCATGGAGCATCTCTTGCATCCTTCCTGACATCATCCTCCCATCCCAGCCTATGTAGATCTGCCCGCCTTTCGTTTACCTCCAGGGTGTCCTGTCAGGACCTTCTTCGGTACTCGTGTGCTTGGCATTCGGTGCACATATCCGGCCCATCTTAGTCTTTGAAACCTTAACTGGGTAGATTCTGTCTGTCTACTTTCGTACTTATTTTGCCAAATCCACGCCGTACTGCCATGGGTTGGTATTTGGTATCAGAACTTCATTTTCGAAAGTGTGGATTTCGAGGACCGCCAGCCTTGCTTCCTTTTGCAACTTTTTGAAGTAAAACTTCTTTACGCACGCTCGACTTGGGGGTAAGCTGGTGAATGCGTTACGAAAAAGTGATGCGAACGGTAGTCGATGCGAACGGTGATCGATGCGAACGGTGATCGGGCGAGGCGAACGGTCGGGCCTTTACGCACGCTTGACTTAGGGCGTGATAAGGATAAGGATAAGGATGAGGATGAGGATGAGGATGAGGATGAGAATGAGGATGAGGACAAGGATGAGGAGGGTAAGAGTAAGAGGGACGTATAATTTAGTGAAGTTTTACTTCAGTCGTGTGGTCTAAAGCACACTCGTTTTTTTTATTAGGTACGATAATAGGTGCTGCAGTTTATTTGTTGCGACATGTGTTGATTGTAAGTCCATGTATCTTCACAAATGCCTTTACGACTGTCATAAAGCTCATTTAGATATTAAACTGGAGAACTTTATAGGCACTTGTAAGAAGATATTCTTCATAATACCAATAATCATGATAGGTGTTCATTATCTTGTATTGTCTGTAGTTAACATTTCACCATCGCACTATTTGAAGAGCTATTGCATTTTAAGTGCAGCGGCGTGTTTTCCGGTTTTCCTGGTCGTATAATCCTTTAATCCTCCGAATAAACGACGCAATTATTTATTTAAACTAGATTTCTAGACGGATGAAGCTTTTACAGCCAGACTTTGTTGGCCCATTGAACTCGCCGACTGACGGAAAATCATTACAACACGATAGCGATACGATGTGACGATTTTCACGGCTGAATAAACTGTGTTTTTTTTACCAATATTTCAATGGAAATAAGTGTCGTCAGTTATCCCCTCCGCAATGATGCATAGTAAAGGGATGTGCATACACAGTATTACACAGTTACATTTTTCTTGCATCGTTTTTATGGCTTGTTCATGTGGTTAAGCTCACTAGACGCTCCGTGGCAAGTCTTAAATGCAGAATATTCGTCGAAATTATGTAAAACATTATTTTAATTAATTCATTATTTTTGGCGACCACACCGATAGTTGAATTAGAAAACCGCAACTGTCAAAATATCTCGCTGTATTTTTTTTCGTAAAAAAAATTTTGTTCGAGTGTTTAAAAATAAATTATGACCTGTTATGGAATATATGTATACCTAAAAAAGAAAAGACTACGACTTATTGTCTGTTGTCAGTGAAGAATATTTCCCAAAATTTCCCAATTTCTACCCATTTCTTACATATCTCCCTCAAACATTTAAAGTTTTTAAGCTCTTATAAAATATATATTATTTTTTAAGATAATATCTAGACGCGTTCCACGCCGAAACGCAAATTATATGAAATTCCCTTGATAGAAAAAAATCGCAGTATGCTCTGAAAATTATTATAAACACGTTCATTTCATATATTTTAGAAGTTACACGTATGAAAAAATTCAAGGTGTTTCTTTAAATGCTCTTTTAGATGTTCTCCCCGAGATTTTTGCTCTATTTTAAACGAGTCGTGTTTCGTTAAACATTTTCACAATTTTCGCTTCAATTTTATCGTTTTAAATATTAGCGCGTTCTTTTCATCATTCGTAATTACATATCTCTCCGTCCTCTTTTTGTTGATCGGGGAAACGGCGCCTTAATGATGTTATGTCGTTTTTGAGTAAAAAGTGTTGTCTAATTAACTGATAAATATATTAATTCTGATAAAACATAACATTAATGAAGAACATTTTGCATTTGCACAAATAGCTCTCCAATCGGGCACCATTACGGTGTGAATTTATAATATTTTTTTACGTGCGGACACAAACGCGTGAACGTGTCGGCTTGTACAATGACGAGCCGTAGCCATATATACAATAATTTCCTAGACGCACATCTTCTGCGATTATAGTCATAACAAGATGGCTTGTGATTTACGTGTGGGAATTGAGGATGGCTGTCGGATGCGGTAAGAATTCTACCTCACTGAACTAAATCCTAAGCAGAAGTTTTAAGTATCACCACAATAATCTTGGAAAATAATTATATAGGTATTTTGAAGCGGATCCCTCTGTCTTACATAGGGTACACTAACATAGTTTAAAATAAAATAGGGCTAAAGTAAGACGCGTGGCGGCTTCATTACTTGAATGCACCGTCTCCATCATTTTCATTTAATTTTCCTAGTCGGGTTAGCGACGAGTAAAAGGCTCCGGAAACTTTTTGACTCTCAATATAGCAATAGTTTTTCTTTTGTTTTAATAAAAGGACAAATAACTTTGTTTACTTCATCAGGATCAAACGTATACTAAACTTAAAAATTAAATATAGATGACACATGGAAGGAAAGGGTAGGAGGGAGGGGGAGGGGTAAGAGTGGGGAAAGTTTATCAATTAGGGATTTCAAAGCCATTAGCAGGGAAAGACCGGTTAAGTGGAAAGAGGTTCAAAAGAGGGTTTATAAAAATTTGCTGCTTATTAATTATGTCTGCTTTATTATTTACATTTTTTCTAATTTCTAAAATCTCTAAATTATTTTATCTGTGATAATTTAGAGAAAAAAAAATTCTTTTGTGTTTCGACAGTCACTTCTTGGAAGTTTGTATTCCAACTGATGTTTGTTATCAGTAGTTTTAGCCCAATTTATTATTTCTATGTATTCTAGTAAAGTATCGAATAGTTTGCCTTCTGAAGGCATTATCAACCTGTCTAGTAATGACAAGTTGTCAAGTACCTGCTGTATTTTTTTTCCCGGGAGCGTGTTTTGAAATAAATTATCACAACTAACCTGCCAGTTTGTAGTGAAATTTTCTTCTGGCATGGAGATAACGAATAATTATTTTACCAAGTCTAGTTTGCCAGCCATGTTATTACCGATATATTATTATTAGGTAGTTGCCTATAACCTATAAGCCGATCACTAATCACGGACTATGTGTAACGGTGAATATTACCGATCAGTTACTAACAATAATGTAGACGTAATCAAGGGTAAGGTCCGTGTGCTGATTTTGTAAAATATAAGGTATTACATCGATAGATAGTAAGTTCCATCTAGTGATTCCTATTTAAGGTCGAAGTTGCATAATAATATATAATTTATGCCAATTTTACCGACATGCTATGTCGCTGAATTGTTAACTGGCTTTCATACAAAATGCGAGAGTTCCATTTGTCGCATTTTTAATATTATGGAAAAACGTCGTTTTATTAAGGCTCGAAGCACAAAAGTTACATCTGCCATTAGATATGGCATTATATTATCTCAGTTAGTCACTACCTCTTTTAAACTTCTCCACAGGCCAATAATTTCCTCTTAATTCCAGAATCTTTTAAGAATATATTTTTTTAAAGCCCGTCAATAACGAGAATAAAAAATATGTTTTACGTAATAAAGTCAAGAAACTAAAAATTTTAATTCGGTTTTTCAAATTCATCTAATTTTTTCCCTTTCAAATCTGAACATTTAACAGAAATTCTAAACTTAGCTTTACGCATCGATCTCGATAAAACAGCTTTTATTAAATTTATAAATTAGCTTCATCGGTTATCGCCTATCCTTGTTACGTTAACAATAACAATAACATAAACTTTGCTGTCATTGTAGACGAGCTTTCAACAAGTTAAAATTAATCAAGATTTATTGTACTTGTGAACACTATAGCCTGAGCGTATTATATAATTAAGTTGTCTAGCAAAAAATATCCATTTGTGAAGCATTCATGCTCGGATGGGTTTCTGTTCAAATCCCTGACCGAACATCGAACCCTAGCCGCTCTTAATAACTCTAGAACTCAAACAACAAAGCACAGTTTCATTTTCGTAATAAAAATTATGCATCAATTTAAATATTATATGCCGGAGTTAAAATCATGCCTCAAAAATAACAGTACCGTTCCGCATGCACATGCATGACCATTGCCTTCATACAGACCGCGCTGTGTTGCAGAAACCGATGTTAATTGTTTAAGTGTTAACAATGTTCGTTCCTAGTTTAGATGACGTTGGACGCTGTGTTTTCATTGCAGCCCGGAGTTCAGTGATCTCAACTATAATAATCACTTTAATGAGGAAGTTTGGCTTTCTTAATCATCCGAGACTCCCACGTCGTGGTTGATGGAAGTTAACACAAAATGCCACAAAGAAACTTTGTCTCGACATCTTACGAAATAGTACGAGCATTAATTTAATGTAATGTATTTTAAATAATAAAGTTCCAACGACCAAAAGTCGACATACTCAATGTGGGAAATGCTGCAGGACTGAAAGAAATGGGGAGAGGGAATAAGTTTGGGAAGTACTTAGTACCAAATCTCCAAAGCTATAGCTAAAGTCATCTAAAGCAACGTTTCGATCCTGCATTTCAGTGTTACTACTTAGAACGTCGTCAATTTTCGAATAACGTGCAATTTTAATTTAAAGTATTTCAGTAAAAGAAACCTATAGGTATGTCTCCTGATTTAAATCATATTATGTTTTGGTGAATATTCGCTTAGTTTGCGTAGTAAGCAGGGTTTTTTTTATCAGCTAACCACAATATTATCCTTATTTATTTTATTTATTTAAACGCCATAAATTTGGCTTTTACATTCAAGTGATACATGATTCAATGGTTCCCAAGAGGATATCAGTATGTTAAAAATAACAGAAATAAAATTGTTAAGCAATAATTAAATAATATGCGAGGTTTATAAAAGACCTAACATAAAAAATGTGAAGTATGTATGATAAAAGCTAGTATATACATAGGTATATGATACAAGTATTTGTTACAACCAAACAAATAATGTGGGCATTAACATTATATGTATTTGCGCAGAATAAAAATATGTAAAATAAAGGTGGCTTATAAGCAAGTAGAGTCGAGCAAAGTCTGGTATATCATACATTCACACATTCGCGTTTATTTGCAAATCTAGGAGTTGATTATAAATAGAATAATTTTGTAGAGAGTTTAATGTTACCTTAAAAATTAACTTTGCTTAAAATGACTGGGCAGGTATAGTTAGCAAATTAGCTCTTTGGTTTCAGGGCTGTCAGTTGGAGATTTGATAATAGTTATGGATTAAAAATAATAAATTTTATTAAAATAGTGCACTTATTAGCTATGACACTTGTGTCTGATGGTTAAGATATCTGAATTAAGTAGTTCTGAATCTCTAGTAAAATATGATAAAGAAGCCTTACATATAAATATTACCATGCCTATCATTGATTATTATAATTGAGGTATGTTATTATAGTGTTATTATTATATGTTATTATCTTATCTTCATATTTTCATCATTTCTGGTCTTGCGTTCAGAATATCTCGCTTTAGCAACATAGGCAAGATTATTTTTCACCTTGACGAGTTTCCCTGGGTTTACTTTTCAGCTTTCGGTACCGAGATTCCATGAAACATTAACTTAGATACCTAGTACTGAATTGTATCCAAGACAATTCAACTCTTTATTTTCTAGTATAGATCAGTAAGATCCAAATCTAAATGACCAGGCGTGATCCCAAAATTGCCTACTTTACACGTTTTTTGACCTTGGTGATCGTAGGGCATAAACTTTACAATTTTAATTTCTTTTAGATTTTTTTCTAAATAAATATTAGAACGAAGGCTCTTACCAAAAACTAGAAGAAGAATTGTCTTGATCGTAAAATATACTCGTTAAGTAAAGTCTCCGTTGTATTTAAAACCATAAATAATTTTAAACTCCGTTTAAAGTTTTGATTCAATTCCACAGTATTGGGATTACATAGTTTTAGCTTATGGTTAAAGTTAGTCTTTCAATGAATAAACCAGGCTAAACTTTGTCTAGATTTTTTGTCGGTGTACGTTTACTTAAGACGAGTCTACTCTTTTTTGTTTTGGTTAGCGTGGGGTGAGTTATGCTGCCTGTCTGATTACTCCTTATATATATTTTTGTTTCTTTTCTTTCATAAAATGCCCGACGAAATTTAAAAAAAATTATTCCTTATCAATCATGTCATTATCGGCATTATAACTTTTGGAGAGTCTCAAGGAAATGCTGTTACATTTACTTATGCCGGTCTCTTGCTGTCTTCATTCACAGTTCCTTATGCAAAAATGATTTCGGTGTTTGCCTCCACATCGTTAATATAAACTAACACAAACAGTCTAGGTAACTTATTTGTCTCTCGCAGACTATTTTTTGTAGCACAAGTTCCAATTTCGTTAACAACCGTTTGTCGGTCAACAGCGATTAATTTATTTTGTGAATTTCCGACATAGATATAAAATTTTGTTTGGCTGCTTTGTTTGTGTGCTTTTTCCTTTTGCTAATCTGCACAGAATCGACGGATATCAAAACCTCAGAATGACAATCGACTGCCGCGGGAAATACCGCAAAAATCGTGTATAATCACTAATTTGCAAAGTGTTACTGTAAATTACATTATTTTGCGATCGATGTCACGGCTGATCTGCCGCCCGGCTGAACCCTAAACGATGTTTTTGCGCAATTTTGTGTTTTTGTTAATTTAACGGTCCAACTGGCACGCTGCAGTATCACTATCACTGTCCAATAATTTATTTCTACACTAGTGTCTAATCAATTCTTCCGTGAAATGCAGTTTTTGGTTATTCCTGACTATTGTTACTGTTTTGTAAATAACCGTCTTCATTGGTCAAATCATCTTACCATGACATTTTTGGTACGAGGATTCGTTAAGGATCAAACAACTGATCGCAAGACAGCCTTAAAGTTTCAACTGATTCTCTTGAAATGAGTTAGTATGCTCGTTGCAATTTAAATTGGTCTTTTGTTGTAAAATTGTATCCGAAATGCAAATATTGCAATTCATTTACGAAACGCTTTGTTTGGTCTTTTCAATCTCGGTTGCATTCCGCCTGGTGAGCGTGTTTTGGTTATCTTATCTCCTGTATTGTTTCCTTTCCATTCCATTCATCTCAGCAGGATGCGGATCTCATCATTCGAAATACACCTTGTATCTTAAACGGAAGACAAGATCATCATCATGAACCACAACTCTGTAATGAGACAATCATTTCAGATGTACTGATGCAGAGAATTTTTATACACTAGTTTGATCTCAGTATTTATATAGGTTTCGAGAATTGTTCAACTAATGACTACTTACTCGTCCGAGTACTCATTGTCTTTACAACGATCAGCTTATTTTCCAATTTATTTGTTTCCTAATTGCGTTTCAATACCCATGTCATATGTCAATTTGATACATCTTATTTTCCTTACATTGATCAGCACTTACCAAGAGTGTTTATATTCAGTCGAAACCTGATCCAGATAATAAACTTCTCACTGCTTGTATCTCAATGACAATTGAGTGTTGTTTTTCAATATCAATCTGAACGTGTTC
Source organism: Limnephilus lunatus (assembly GCA_917563855.2). Lineage (NCBI taxonomy): Eukaryota > Metazoa > Arthropoda > Insecta > Trichoptera > Limnephilidae > Limnephilus > Limnephilus lunatus. The sequence continues at coordinate 68,085,924 of OU830596.1, forward strand.
GTATTCACTCGGTGTTGTGTTACAACACTCGATGGTTAAATATTTCGTTACCTACTCACTTGTCATGCTCTGAGTGAATTCACAACTTTTTCATAAGAGATCAGTTGCTTTTAATCTAATTCGAATACTAATATCATGGCTTTAAATGAATGCGGTAGCTCAATTTAATATTTTTTAAATAATCATTCTGTTTGCTCGTGACATGTCATTGATACGTATCTTGTTACATGCCTATCATCACATTAAATTAATGTCTGATTCTGGTATCTCTTCATCCATTGTTGGTTCCGTTTTAGCTATTATTAATTGTTGTTAAAGATTTAATTTGGTAATGTCCTATTACGCCTGAAGGTTCTCCCTAGTTTAATTACGCTAAGTGAAGTCCTTGTGGGTTGTTTTCTGATCTTGGTCTCCCCCTGCGCTGACTGGGCTATTGATTACATTCTAGAATTCCATTAGTGCAGTTTGATACCGTCGTTGCGTCATTTGGCGTCCCCAGTTACCCGATACTGTGAAGTGTGGCGGGCAGGGGAAGAGGAAATGAACACCGGTGATATCGGAAGCACTGGAAGGTGGTTTCCTCTTTCTGCCAACTTGCTGACTCTAGTGACACGTTAAAACTGTTGAAGCGTGATAATTGATAACTTTTTAAATCTTTACACACACTGAAAATATTATTCAAATATTCTTCGTGAATTCCTGAACATAGAAGGTAATGTTTTCGGCTACATAGTTATTGGTTACTTTATTACCATTACCTCATTCCTCATTGGGTACCTCAGGATTGAAATATAGAGTTGTAGGAGTCTTACTATTATTTGCTGGTACGTCGTGTTTCGACTACTTAACAAGTAACATTTTCCAGTTTCCAGTCATCTGAATAATGCCTCAAAGCTACTTTTAACTTTACGCGCATTGGGTATCCGCCCAACTACATAAAAGGGCATTAAATAAATTACGCTTCTTGGGGTGGCTTAATCTCGGGTTTCTATTTATGTATTTACATGAGGGTCGGGAGAGTGAGAAAAAAAAATTCTGACGGTTTCATGACCCCACGCCGTTTCAATATTTTTTCTCGCACTTCAAATCTCTGACATTTAACAGGGAAATTGACCGTGAAATGTTAAATAAAGGCCAACGTGTTAATATTATAGCTCTCTCTTCGAAAGATTTTTATCTCCCATGCACGCAGTTCTCAGACTTATACTAGCTATTTTTAATTTCAACCATATGTTATGACATCTTGCAGGGTCTTTGACCCACGTGTCCATTCGTTCTCGTGATTCATTAGTGACTTTCTCCCCCTGTCCATGTAATATGTAATAATCCAACATCCCCTTTTGGTGCAGTAAGTACTAAAACTAATGATGGTATTACATTGGTTTCATTTATTTCTCTGCATACAAAGCCCGCAGCGTTTTCCGGAGTACATTTCGACATGCCTTTCATATGATGTTGTAATGGTACGATCGTTTTTCCTGATATGCTTGAATCAGCCCTATTATGTTATGTCATATGTGACAGATCAACAAAATATAGCGTGTTGCAGGAAAACGTTTACTCACTTAATTACAAAATTAAATCACAAAAATCTGGTAAACCTCACCTGAGAAATGATTTATTATTATTTTGTATTCTACTTCATTTTCTTACTTTAGGGCCAGTTGATCACTTTCATATTTCATGTTGTACTTCTTCTGAAATAATATGGCAACTCACCTTATTGAAAGTATTAAAATGGGCGTCATGATAACCATCTCTCGATGCTGACATTTCAATCTTAGTAGCTGGATCGATGTACGTATTGATTTATGATTTCCGTTAGTAATATGCTAGTTTACATCGTCGTCTGTTATTATCTATTTATTCTGTTATTACTTTCTTCTTCGTTTTATCTCCTGTCTTCCGATCAATTGGACGGGTATATTGGATACGATTTCATAAATGTCTCGTTGAAATGGCTTTTTTGTGTTCTAAATAAATGTAGCATTCGTGATTTACCCATTGATCCGGCTATTAATGTATTTACATATATTATTATATCTATATAGCCAATGGTTTCATCGAAGTTATGCTTACTCAATTTTTAAAACAATTTAGTGTCTTCTGCTACATTACCTTGAAAGTTTATTGAATATACAAAATATTCGTGACTATTTTGCTAACTTTAGGTATCCCTGAATTTAGGTTCTGTGCGCAGTTTTATACTTTGGTAAATGGCTTTCGATCTGCTGGAAACATCTTGAAATCTTATCCAACCAACTGGCAGCGAACAGCGATCATGCCTACGTTTTTATCTTTAGTTGCCTTCGTCAGGAAACATCGGAACATCAATCACGCAATAATATCGTAAGGCATAAGGCGATGAAGCCACGGCAATGTGACAACCAGACACGGAAATCATAACAATCGAACTGAGTCCAGCTTTCGTTTCTGCTTCGCGTGTCGGACATTTCCGTTCACGTTTCCGTTTTTGGAATATTTTGGTATTTCGCTTCGCCCCATAGAGCCGAATAATGTTTTAGGCTCTGTGCCAGTTCTTGGTGGGGCTGCGGCATCGTTTTTGGTTTTGACGCCATATCTGGAAACTTAAATTGTAATTGTTTCGGATGACCCCAATTTCATTTCGAATTTAAATTGCGGTGGTTTCTACATTAATTTTAGCTACTTATTTGTTTCAATATACTAACGGTAGGTAGAAGGTATCAAATCTAAAAAATAAAAGTGTCTTAAACCTGTCAATTTGACTGTCCTAGAACGGGAGACCTTCATAGTCAAAGCTTCCTTAAACTGTAAATTTATTTTTATAACAAATAAATAAAATAAAATAGTACAATAAATTGTGTGCACTGTTGTGTAGTTTATGGTAAGAGCTTAACTGTACCTTTGTATTATTTATATTTCGGAAACGAACACTTCACTAGATGAGGAAAAAACTATCTGTCCAAACTTCAAAGTACCTTTTTTGTTAACGTGAATCTATTATATTTTGTATTGCCTGCAAAGGAATTAAGCGGTTTATCGTATAAATTCCTAAATATTAATTAAAAATATCGTTGAAGCGTTAAGGCTCATTTTTATGCCATTACAGCTGTTACTGCGGGAAGGCTTTTAGCATGTCATAAATCTACCGCTTGGTAATAAAGGTGGCAGAATAGAGGCACCAACGTGAAGGTTAAAAGTGCAATGTCCTTTGTTCCAACCACGTGTTAAAATCGATATTCACATTAATTACATTTTGGGTTATTCATCTGTCACTCTGAAATGAAGATTTTTCACAAAAAGGGTTTAAAAAATATTATCTCAATGTATTGTACCCACATAAAAGATATAACTTCTTCCGCAATTCATTCAATTACAAATAAGATTACCACCCTACTTGTAATTTTAGAAATTGTAGATACTACGATGCATTTGTTATTATTGTACCTAATCAAAATAACACCGTTAAAAAGTACATAATGTATGATAATTATCGATAATTAAAAATACATAACGGTATATTTTATTGCTTAAATGATCACATTGCGTCTCAACTAACTACAATTTGTTATAATTTATGCATTATCCATATTATTTACTAAAGTGTGATTTATTTTAAATCTTTGTACGTATTTTATAGTAAGTAGGTATATTTAATTAAATTTTCGTAAACTGTGTAGTTTATTTTCTTCAACACCGGAAATCGGTTGAATCGATTGAAAAAACTTCAAATGTTGAAAATGCCCCTTGGACGTAACAGTGAATCAAATTACTGACATTAGCCACTTATATCTCTCAGAGAAGCAAGAAGGAAGAAGGTAGGAATATGCGAGTCGTGTGATGATGGGGAAATTACAAGGGCCACGATATCGACAGGACTTTTCCACTGCAGGGCTATTCTCACTCGATGATGATGATACGAATAATGGACCAACAAAATCCAGAAATTCTGTGATTTTGCCAATACTTCTTTCATGTGTTTTTACATCTTTGGATCCTTCTTAAAACTTATTCATAATTTTACAGATTGTTTATGGCATTCGTTTATTTTCTCTTTATCTTCTTTTCCATTTCCACAAATAAATAATCACTGCCTTGTTACATTTTTCTTATTCCATTTATTCATCTCTTGCTTATTGACCTCAACATTTTCACCTGCTGTTTTCGTTGCCTTGTCGCTGTCACTAATCAAAATTATTTCCAATGTCGATTAAAGTGGCACAGTTCGTTGACTGCTTCTTAAATTCATAATCTTTTTACCATTCGGATTCCCATTTACGTTCGTCAATAGCGATGTTATCATGGTGTGTGCGGGCATCTTTAGTATTTGTTGCATTGCATACGAAATAGGTGTAATTGACGCCGTTTGATATATTTTTTAATGTGTTTCGTCTTGTGCACCTAACCAAAATTGAATTTCCCGTTTTTTAATATCATCACATCAAAATTCTGATAAAAAGAAATTTCATTTTTTGTGATCATTAGTTTTACTTTTCCGCCATACTTGATACCGATCGCTGTTTAAATTATTCCTATGCAAGGCTTGTTGTATTTGGAATGTATGGACTTCATTCCCAGTCCGTTTTGCTTTGTCTAACCTCTAACCACCGACTTCCTCCTGCCGTGATAACCCATCATTATTCCGACAATGTCTTCCACCACAAAATAATAATATTGCTAGTCGAGTGGCTAGCTTTATTCCTGCGTTGATCTTGTAAAATAAACTAGACACCTGACAATCCTGCGCACGAGGCTCGGCAGACACGGAGAGTCTTGCTAAAGACATACCGCTGAGAGCTCCGTTGTAACTTTTCTATCTTTCTCGTAACAAAATTGATACTTGCGCAGTATGTACAGCAAACTAATTTCGTACTACAACAAGTATCAAGTAAAATTTAAACTTACTGCCAATACCTGTGCACGTTGTAAAAAATAATACGTAAAAATTAGAGATTTCTTACGATCAAACTAAAAATACCTTTTCAGTTTTGTAAAAGTTACGTAAATTACAATAGTTGAGTTGCAAAACCCGCTCTGATTGTTTTCGGAAATCTGTAGATGTTTCTAAAAACTGTTCGGAACACCTTGAATAAAAAAATACCCTTTACGCTAAATATCAACATAATTATGTATTACTACTTTGATATATATAGCAAAAAATATGAATAATTTATTTATTTTCCATTTACTTTAACCACTTTTCGATAAGGTAATCAGAACCAGCAAAAATTTCCAGAGCGGATTAAAAAAAAAATTAAAAAAAGAAAGTCTTGACTGAATTCGTGGCAAAACTTCAGAAAGTCGTGTACATATATGGATAATATTGCAAACATAATTTTCATATTACCTAAATTCATTTGTAAAAATTATATTACCTTTTACACAGGTGGACAAAATATTGATTTGAAAAGTTGTCCTCTGAGAATTAGAGAAGAATATATTACAGAAAACGGGGTTACAACGGAACTTAGAGCCCATTTGGCACCAAAACAAGCTAGTAATGAAAGTATCGAAATAAAATTTCCTGGATCTACCCAAACTTCAGTCCGATTCTAAAATCATCGGGTTTTTTTGACCTGAATGATGCCACATCGGATAAGTTGACAATATCGTCTATTGATTTGTAAGCAATTTTTACACTCGATGTTTATTAAAATAATTACTGTGCCAGTGGTTTTCATTTTTGGTGATTTCAAATATTTTTCTTCCCTCGATAATAAAAGTATTTCCAATATTATAAACATATTAAAATTTCTGCGGTTAAAGTGTATTTACTCAACACCTGATAAGGGCAATACCAAATACAATATTCTAGTTACTTTAGAAAAAATAGGCCAGAAAATTTATAATCATTTCATCGAAGTACGTGCTGTATATTGATCTTTCATAATTTATTACAATCGACAATAATAAATTATTCAACAATAACAATGATTCAAACTGTATAATTTATCTGTGACAATATCGCTTTCTTAATGATGATAACTCAATTAATTCATCATCTACAATGGCCCTTCGGTGTACTAACACGGTTATGGCTGCGTTATTAGTTATTGTTATCAGTAAACAATCATCATTATGGATTTATAGTTCACCTCCTGAAACGCCAGTTCGACGCCTAATAGGAACAATAAGTGCTATCTGAAAAATGTTAATATTTTTGCTTGTAAAATGTTGATGGGTAGCCGTCAAAATAAACCACGGATCATGCTCTGACATTGATGGATAAAGGCGTACCTCTGATAGCTCCTTTGTTATTTATTTATAAACAGAAACAAACAGCACATTAGATACATTGGTGAAAAAAAATTACAATTAATAAGTATATATCACTGTGGGTACCTATTATGTGTTTCATTATAGTCTTATTTATGGTATGTATTTATGTAATTACCGGGTGATGTATGTAGTGGGAGGGTGTGTGTGTGTGAGTATGTGTGTATGTATATGTATATATGCGCATTGAACACTTTATATTATTGACATGATGCTCTTTTTAAATTTGGGCAGTGAATCGGAGAAAATGTTGATGTTAGAATTTAGACCAATATTATTGAACATAAGAGCACGATTGATTGGCGAATTAGTTGATGCATTTGTCTTGTAAATGTAATTAAATGTGGAATCATTCTGTATGGCGTGTACGTCTTAATGGTATGTTAAAATTAACTGAGGAAAGAAGTTCGGTACAATCAATATTATTATTTAAAATTTTGTGAAATGTCAAATCAGCTATTGCTCGCCTTTGTTGCAAAGTTTGAAATATGCATTCAAAGTTATTGTTGAATTTGAAGGTAAGATATTTTATAAATTTGTTTTGAATATATTTTATGCTATCTATGTATACTTTGTACTTCGGGTTCCAAATTGGCGAGGCATATTCCAGTGTACTTCTGACTAATGCAAAATATAACATTACTACGTACGCGGGTTACTGAACACTTTGCTTATACGAAGAACAAAACCAAAAATTTTACATGACCTGTGAACGATTGAGTCAATTGTTTGTTACCTCTCTATCTTTCTAATCAACTACACACTGAACAGAACCAGAGGTTTGAAGTTTAGATGGAGTGGCAGGACTGTACTTCATTTTTATTGGTGTTGAATTGTTGTTGTTCAGTTATTTTGGTTGGGGCTACCTGGCAATCCTTCGTGATCGCCTTCAATCAAATAATAATTGCATAACTGTACTTCATAGTATCGTCCTTTCCTGGAATGTCATGGACTACGAAGAATACGTGGTTGTCGAGCCCAGGGGCGTCTAATCGTTCAATTTGTGTGGTGCACCCGGGCGGCCAAACCAAGGAGCAACCTCATAAACTTTTTTTTTTCTGCACGGGCCACCTCTTGATATGATGTATTCGTCACTGTTTCATTAGTTTTCATTGATAAATTACATATTACTACATAAAAGTATACATAAAATATTTTTTGTATTACGTTTTTAAACGTCAGAATTTATAGATACTACTAGCTGACCCAGTCATGCGTTGCTGTGGCTAACGAAACACAACGCCATCTACTGGATGTCCATTATTATCCAACCTAGATAACCAAGTGTTGTGTCGATAAATTAACTCACACAGCCATCTGTTAGAAACTAATGGAACTTACAAATAATTACAAAGCATTATCCTATAAAAAACATTTAATTCGCAAAAATAAATATTGAGGTAAATAATCGAGATAAAAACTATCCATTTAAGGGACCAAATTACACACAGTAAGCCAAATTTCACCAAAATCGGTTTGGTAGTTTCGGAGTTTATCTCGAACAAACATCGTGACGCAAGATTTTTATATATAAAGATTTGTGCTAAGTTACGACAAGCATTCGTATCGAACAGTCAGTTTTGTTTAAAAAAAGAAAAACATACAGTTGAAAAGTGTATGTGATGTGTGGTAAAACGTTGTACTTATGACGCCTTTACAAAAATGTTTTCAAAGTACATAAAATGAACAGAATTAATAAAGACTGATATTTAAAAAATATAAAGTTCGAAATTTGAATCAAATTCAGAATAACGATCTCATTATTATTTTAGTAAGTAGGTACTTCTTTCACATTAATTTTTATGCAATGTTGTCAGATCTCGAAAATTTGCGACATCTGTCTTACTCGGGGATGCAAATGTTACCAGAGCCATCATAATATGCATTTTATTTAGTAGATTTGTATAAGTAGTTTTTTTCGCACAGCGGCGGTTCTGATCGACCCAATGACCGAAGCGCATGATCAAATTAAATGCTATTATCATTCATCATCCATCGCCAAAACACTTGTGACGCTTATTAATATTGTGTTTGATCGGAGCATGATGACCGACCGCACCTCGCCGCTGCAGTTAAGTGGTGCACGGTTAGTGAACAGTTAACTCACTTCTGACTATTACGTTCAACGGATGTTTATGGTCAGTGAACAATGCATTATTCTTCTTTAACTTTGCTATCAAATCATGTCGGCTTTGTACATCGTACGTGACTTTACGAATATTTAGTTCTACATTACTCGATGAAGACTTGTGTCCCAAATCTTTTTTCGTTCTGCTCTTTACCTGTTGCATTGTTTTTATTACTAACTAATTAAATAATCATCGGGATAGATAGAGAGGACGGACCGTCATAAACTTGATATTGGCACATACTCCCTGCCTCATTTACACTCATACACAGTCTTATACATACTCTTCTATTATTCCGACACTTGATATGGCCCGACTCAAGTATCTGATTTCCTTGATCCATGTCTTCCTCGGGCGTCCCCGACTTCTACCTTTTGCGTCATATTTTGTCCTCACTCTTCTCTCTTAGTTCATTTGCTCTACGTTCGCAAACCATCTGAGCGTCTCTTTCTTTTAATCTTACTCAATACGCTTACATCAGCCTTGTATTCTTTGCGGATCTCCATGCACATTTCTCACTCGATCATACATAGTTTTACCACATTTACGCTTTAAGGATCTCAATTTCTACAGCATTCAGTCTAATTTCATTCTTCCTCTACCCTCTACGTGTTTCATGCTTCACTGTGGACACAGAGTAGGTACCAGCACTCCACTGTGGACTTCTGGCTTTGCTTCTTTGAACAGTTTTCATTAGCGCCAACCGCGTTCAGTTCTCTGTTAATGGTTTTGTTATTATTGTTTTTAACAATTATTATATCTTATCAATTCGTTTGATTTTTTGCTTTATCTCGGTCCGGGTATGAGTTCTTATGTATTCATCAAATTTAACAGGTTTCTAGTTTTATCGTTCTTTTCTGTTATTTTATTTTGCTGTTTATTTCTATTTTACCTTCTACTTTATTTGGTTCTTTGGGTTTTGCTTACATTGCTTTCACAATATTATTGTTTGTTTCATATTTTAAAATCAAAAGCTCCGGTGAGGTCGGATCACAGGGCTGAGTAGTAAAGCATATTTTCTTATTCTGGTACCCTCGTTTATCGAAGATTGGCTAATTATCGGAACAGTAGGTATTCACCACAGTATGGGCCACAGCTCGGAATAACTCCACGATACTATACTGCTATAATTCATTGTTTTTCATTGAGTTCTTTTAGGAATGTACGTTTTATTAGATAAATTTTTTTTGCATTGGCATTTGCGACTTCTTTTTGAGTGGTTTATCATCACGGCGCTAGGGTGAGATTTTGCCTCCCCCTCAAATATTCTTCATTTGCTATAGTCCCTCGCCATTCGCATCCAGTCCTCCGTTCTTCCCATACTGCTTCAAACCTCCTCCACGTAGTCCTTCCACCTCATCCTGGGACTGCCTCTGGGTCGCTTCCTCCGGGACACATCATCTGGCGTTCTTTCTATGTCTTTGTGACCTCCAGAATTTTAAAATGGTCTCATGCTTTATAAGATTTTCGAGTTCACGATTCGAACGGAGTGGCAGTTGTCAGGCGCAATTATTCCGACTACAGCAGAATGGTGAATTACATTATTATTTATCCGAGTAACGTTTTGGATGTGAGACCTTTTAGCCGGCGGAATCCCCGTTAACAAGCCGCATTGCAGGCCAACCATGTCCGTTCATCATTTCTGCTTCGCGTCTCAATTAGAAGAACTTCTGGAGCATATAGCCTCACCAGATGCTGCGAGATTTTCATCATCCCTCTCCTCTGTGCGTTGTTCATTGTTCTTAACCGGCTTCAATTACCCGATAATACTTGCGTTAGTATGACCTTCCTTTACTTATTATAAGTACCTACTTAACTTTGCATTCGGCTAAAAGAGGAACAATCACATTTTTAAATCATTGATTATTTTTGTATCCAAAATATCTACAGTGGCGAAATTCTCGATGCAAAGTTGGGTGCAGTAATAAAGTAAGAATATCGATGGCCCAATATTAATCTGCAACACGTCAAAATCGTTGTTTTGAGAAAAAAATACATTTTGTTTTTGCACACGTATGCAAAAAATGTCAATTTTCAATAGTTTTCACTGAAATTTCTATATTTCCTCAAATGAAAACCCTTATTTTAAAACAATTTCGCCAGTTTTAAAATAAATAATTCGAAATAGTTTGTGTATAAAACTGGGTATATCTGTATATTTGGATATTTTCAAATATATTTTTCGACTCTTACGGAGTCAAACATTTTTATTAATTTTGTTGATATTTAAAACTGGGAAGAGCCCCATTTTGTGAATCTTTTGATACCAATATTGTATTTAATAGTTTTTCGGACTTGTTTCCGTTTTAACTAAATAACTAACTAACCATCACGCCGTTTCCCCGCAGGGTAGGCAGAGAGGACGGACCGCCACACAACTCGATCTTGGCACACACTCTTTGCCTCGTTCCGTTTTAATATCAACAAAATTCTGAACTACCTGCTTGCTTATATGATTTCAAAATTATTGACGGAATCTCAATCTCATTGTAAAGATCTGTTAAAACTCTCGAACTTTGAGATCTGGTATTGTGGAATTTACCAACATTATCATAGTATTTCTAGGCCATTCTATCGTGCTCTCATGAAATATAATCTAAAGGACTTTTTTTAACTTGTAAAAGCCCCAAAAGAGGGCATTAATTAATAAATAAATCTAGGTGAAGCCTTGCTAGGTTGTACCTACTATAGCTTACAGCTATTATTGTATGGCGGATAAATACTAGTTAGGTTCGCGTGTTTGGCTGCGAGAGAGCAGTCGACTAAAACACCTGTAAACCTCTAATTTAAAATAATAACCGAGCTAATTTTATGCTTTGTTATTATAATATGTCATTTATCGCATTTCACGCATAGTTGTTATTTGCATTACCGTCGTAAGTTCAAAATACAGGGCACAGTGGTCCAATTAGTTTCGGAATTGGAATTCGGCATAGCATTCATTCATGCCTGGAAATGTATTATTTTAGGGGAAATAAATACGATAATATTTGATGAAATATGCATACTGTAATACATTGCACATACGTTAACAAAATATTGTACATTTCAAACAATAATGTATGTTTTATTTTATTTGTTATTTGGGGGTTGAACTGACTTCGATAGCTTTTGTTACACTAAAAAAATTTCAGAAAGCAAATTTGAATATACCCCGATGAAGCTTGCGTAAAGTGAAAACGGTTATTAATAAACTATTTGACAATAAAAATAACATTATATTCTAAATTGTTTTTTTTTTTCTCTTTTAGGGTGCCTAATGCTCCCCGCGGCTGCATCGGCGAGATCTTCGGCGACGGCTCTCAGGGCAACAACAACTCTGCGCCCACTTCTTCGGGGCCCGACACCCCCTCCAGGCCGCGCGACACCCACTCGCGCCTGTTCGGGGGGCCGCAGCAGCGCGCCGCCGCCGGAGGCTCCGGCCGCGGCAGCAGCATCAGCCTGGGCGAGTCGGCCTCCAACGGGGGCAGCTCCAACGGGGGCAACGGCCACCACGAGCCCGCACCGGCCAACGGCCACCACGGACACGCCAATGGACAGAGCAACGGACACGTTGCCAACCCTGCCAAAGGTAATACATTTATTCATTTAAAAACAATAAGATAAACTTGTTTTATGTCATTCTGACGATTTGTTTCATATAATATTGAAATTCTTTCTATTGAAACGCTGTTATTTCAAATTTTGTTTATTTATTTTAGCTGTATGCATATTACTTAATACACTATATAAAATGCTGTCATATTTTAAATAAATTTGAAGACCAGATTAGATTTAAATAAATAATATTACATATTATGAAAATTGTAATGAAGTTATGCATAAAAAAAATTACTCAGTAGTAAAAAACAAATACTTTCATCTTTTACTTTTTTTAAGCAGAAATAATACTATGTGTGAATAGAGGAATTGTGAAATAACAGCGTTTGTTTGGGAAGAGTTTCCTCGGACTTAAGTAGGTTACTTTCCTTTTGTGGTACTTATACTTTTGCCCAAAATATAATTATAACTTATTCTTATCAATAATATCTATTTGGGAGGCGGGTATGGCTACCGCCGCCCCGGGAACCATTTAATATTGGATAATCAACGCCTCGGCCATAGGTCACCCCAAGTGGTTCACCCCGTTAGGTGACTTAGCAGGGTGCCCTGTTTATGGGGTTATAGGGTTCATGGGGTGAGGTTTGTCCGGGTCTTGGCGGCAATTACGCCCGCCGACCTACTGCGTGGCAGGCCGGATAGAGAGAAACTGGTTGCGAGAGACATTTTGACCTCTCCAGCAAGACTCCCTCGGAATATTGCCTTGCACCTTTGCGGGAGGGTTGGATTCATGCGTTCGTTACTCCTGGACACACTGACCCCAGATTCGTACCCACCCCTCATACCTTTTTTAAAGAGACCCTCCACACAGCATTCCTAATGATAACATAGGCCTAGAGGAGAAATATTTTCCTCAGGGCCTCCGATCTCCTGTGTGGAACTAATGTAAAAAAATATATACACATATATTTTTTTTTTCACAAAATTTTGACTTAAGTTTATGTACTTCTGGAGCAAAGTAACCCATCTTAATAAACAGTACGAGTTTCATAATAGTGTTTAGTTTCATATAACATGTATTATTAATTCGATAACTGCTATATCTTGGCATTTTTGCGTAAAAAATCTAATGGAGCCATAAAATAAAATTGTGAATTAATATTTATAACTTATAATCAATCATACATAGGTGTATCCCCCTTGGTCTCACCAGCTAAACTTTACCCGGCTCTATCTAACCTTAGAATCTAACATACTGATACCTTCGCTTTTAAGCTGTAGGCCTTTACAGTTAAACTTATCCATTTAACTATACAGATTCTTTAAAAGCGATATCATGCTCAAAGCTGCATAAATCCAATTTGCAAATGAAACATTCCAATCATCAATTAATTTAATCACCAATGAAACAGGCAAGCACATACAAAGATATGGAACAGATGGCAATATCATTTGTTATACATGCTAAATTGTAATGTCACTTTACTAGAGAAAATAATATGATCTGAAAATAATAAGGATAAACCAATATTATAAAATTTATTTTACTTTGTTGGTTGTTTTTTTATGTTTGGCAACTTGTGTTTTTTTATTTGAATATACCTTGAAGTGATTTCAAATTATCTGTGGTGTATAAAATTAGTCTTGTAGTTTCAACGTCCTTCAACAGATGTACAGTTAGTTATACATAGTTTTGTGGTCTGTCAACAACAGATGCCATTAGAATGATGATTCAAACAGTCGTTAAGTTTTCTGAAATTATTAGACGATACTCTTCTGAAATACTACTTAACTGACATCTGTTGAGACACCACAAAACTATGTGTAACTAATTCTGCTAATGACATCTGTTGAAGAATTTTGAAACTGCATGACTAATCCTATTCACCACGTTATCATTACTGTAAGATTCTTGGAATAGCTTTGTAGTATGCTTCAGAACTCTCCAACAAGATGCCTTTGTTATAAATACTGGCTACTTCTTTGTAATGTACATGTAAAATCATTTTCTTTTTGCAACAATTTTTTTACTTTAATCTGAAGTTTTATTGGTTTTTTCTTGCCATGTGGCAAATTTAATGAAATAGCCGTCTTTTCTTGCTTGCCCTCGCCCTTTAAAAGTGTTGTTGAGGAATGTTTAATTTGAAAATTGGCAGCGTAGTCCCCTAAGTATAAGTACAAGTGTTGTATAAGTGTAGGGGGGAGATTGAGAGAAGAAACTGCGGATACTGTATCAGAACATTCCGTTGGCATATTGCAGTGATATCAATGAGGAGGAATCCAGTAACCGGTGATGGCATCGGGGAACCGGCGAGAACTAGCTGGAGTACACGCTTTCGCAGAGGTGCCCTACTCCCCCCTCCCTCCTTCTCATTCCCAGCTTCTACATACATCACCTTACCTTTGCTAGTTGTGTAGCGACATAACCTCACCTGTAAACAAAATGTTGTGTTATGGATTATGTTGTAAAAAACGATGAGGAAATTTTTGTATTTGGTTTCAGTTGGAATATGCGCAAATTTATGTTTGTTTTGAATTATATGAGTTCATAAGTTGAGTGTAATTGCAGTGGTTATACGCCGCAATTTACTACAGAAATGTACCTCAGGATCACAAGCTATTTCTTACTTTAGTTGCGATGGACGCAGAGCTCTGGAAGTGCATTAATTCTGAATGATATCATTCAACTTCTGGCAATCAGTTTCCCTTGGCTCCCAGTTTCTCTAGGTCAGTCAACACTGTGAATATGAAACTTGGTCTTTTAGCGAATGGATTGTCTTCCTTCATTATCTTAAAGTCTCTGTCCTCTACCGCTCAGCGTACATGACCGATCCATGTTAATTGATTATTGGATCGTTTAAGCCATGTTTAAAATGTTGCATTTAGCATTTTAGGTTACATGGCAATCAGTCTTCAGGTTTTTATAAAATTCTTAATGCTCCCAAACACTTGTAGTGACTTATGAGATCTCTGAAAGAAAATTGCAGATTTCTTAGCTTCAAAGATGAAAAGAATATACGATTTTTTTCAGTTTCAAAACGAATGTGCCTTGCTTCATTTTTCAATATGCTTAATCTCCCATATTATTACTGTCATACTGTCATTCCATATTTATAATGCCTTAATGCTTTCACGTCAATGGGGTGGGGTAGCTATGAAGATGATATGATATTTATCAATCTTCAATCATCCTCTCATTTAAAACTATTTTCTGATAATTGAAATAGGTTGTGTAACCTCATCAACACCATTAAAGTTCATTAATTATTGTAGGAGGGACTGGGTGGGATATGACTAAATCAGTAGATGAAATCTTCCCGATCTCTGCCTCTGATGCTATATTTCAGAATATGTTTTGAGGCGTTTTATCCATGTTTGGTTACGGATTCAGGGTTTACTACGACACCAATACTAATAAACTTCTATCTTCTTGAAAAGTTAACATTTCACAGTTGGAGGGGAGGAAAGTTCTAACAAATTGGTTATTTATTACGTGTTGTACATTAAGAGTACTGAGGTTATGTTGTATGTTTTACTTTTTTAAAGGTCTTGCCGCCTGCAAAACATTGAATTATTTAGAACTTTTTATAAGTCATTGTAACATCATCAATCATTTTAAAATATTATTATTTGATAGAAATGCAAACACCATAGATACATTTATTATCTTGCATTAATATCACACTTGTTGTCTAATGGTTTTTATAATCTCTTGCAGCATTTTTATGTTTGTTTAATTTAAATTCTACGTTGATTCTTGATATTAGCTTCAAGTGATGGTTCACAAAATATATTATTTTCATTTTCATGTCGTAAAGGTAAGGGTTAAAATGGGATAGCAATAATAAGTGTTCATCATCTTTATGTTGCTAGATCAGTAGTTCTCCCCTTAGTTAATCAGAGATTTTTTTTTATTTCAAAGGGGTTTCTCTTAAAATTAAATTAATTATTATACAGAGTGTCCGGGGGTAAAGTGCATTAACTTCGGGAGGTGATTCTACATGATGGTACAACTTTTTCCAAAATTCCAACTTTTTTTTTCCATACAAAAAGACGTACCTACTAAAAATCCTTAGTGTGAGGTACAATCTTACTTGCTGAGAGTCTGCCGGGCACGATTGTGGCAACATTGCATGGTTGTGATTGGCTCGTATCGTAACAGCGGAAAATAATATAGCTGGACACACACGCCGGTCTAATTTTATCTTTTTACCACAAAACTACCCCTAAAAGTTGGAATTTCGAAAAAAGTTATTATCGTGTAGAATCACCTCCCAAAGTTAATGCACTTTACCCCCGGACACCCTGTACATGTATATATTATATTCAAATCACTCTTGTCATCAATAATTCAACATGACATCAAGCAGATATCATTGCGATTTGACCACTTAGTATTAATTACAATTCAAAATCATCATCAATTGTTAGATATCAGATTATTTATTTTCAATTAACTCCAAAATGATTTAAAGCCATTGCATTGTTTATTTTGAAATAAGTTTTGTTTGAGAACTACTGAGCTTAGCTTGTTATAATCATTATAATTATTGTATATTATTTGTCCATCCTTTCCATATTCATTTGTTAAACGTTGTGCCACTCAAAATTGGTAGGATTATGCATTGATTACATTCTATTTGCCACTAGTTTATGATAGTTAAGATTGCCTTCTCTTTACTTTAGTTTGCATTAAATCTTTTTATTAAGTAGGTTGTACTAAGCACCTATAATAGAGAAAAAAATAGAAAAAATAATACTCCTTTCAAAATTTTATACTTTTCGTAGAACCTATGAACATTTTACTTTTTATAAATGTTCGTTATCATTTCTTCTAACTATAGCATTTTTCGTTATTATTATTTAATCTTTCCAAATCCAATAGGTTATGTTTGTTCAGCATGACGATGCTTGGATGTTGTTCACGTCAAAAAATTTAATCTTTTATTGTTATGAATCCATTGAATGTTTCATTTTCTCGTTCTATTATTATAATATTTAGTAAAACAATATAATTTAATTGAATTATATAAAAGATAATCATATCCCAAGATATAATGAAATCGTATTCCCATTTGCAAATCCTACAACTTGAATAAATATCTGATTTCACCTTCAATGAATTTAGTTATTAGTTCCCAATTCTACTAATCATCTGCTAAGCCGAAATTAAGGTTCAACACTGCTTAAGCATCAGTTAATCTAAGGAAGCCGGTTACATGAATTAAACTCGACTGAACAAAGCAGATTTATAAAAAATGTCACCAGAGTGGCGTCCATATCTCGTGGCGTTAGCGCCACTCTGTTGACACTTTTTATAACTTTGCTTTGCTCAATCGAGTTTAATCCACGTGTCCGGCTTCTTTAGATTAAGTGACGCTTAAGCAGTGTTGACCTTAGTTTCGGCTTAACAGATGATTAGAATTGGGAACAGCGGCCGTTAGTCTGAATATCCTATCTCAAACTTGAGCTTGATGAGATATGAATCTTTAAAAAAATTAAATGATTTCCTTGTTCGTTTGCCTCGCTTTGTTCTTACATTTGTGTTTGTATTGATCTGTTTTGAACATGTCGGTGTTGTGATTTCAGAGGGTAATCCGATCACCGGAGACGGCTACAAGTCACTGAACGGAGAGATCAACACGTACGTTGCTCCCCTTAACGGAAACGCCCAGCCCATCAACCACAACCGCGTGCCCCCGGGCGGGTACTCCTCCGGCCTGTGGTAGGCGCATCTTCCATCTGCCTGCCCCACCCCGTCCAGCGCCAGAGAACCTACCAATCCAACAACTCTATCCACAATGAAAAGCACACAGATCAAACCAACTACACCGAGGTTGTAGACCTATATCCATCAAATTTTAAATTGTCTCAAAATCTGCGACGAAGTATTGTTTCAGATGAATCTATTATAATTTGACTGTTTCAATTGATTCCAATAAATTTGACTTCAATCCAAATGAACAAACTAGATTTTTGTCAAATTTAAAATAGATTCATACTTTTATATCATTGTGTAACGTTTACTTGATTAACATATCAACCGATTAAGACCATTATTGCTGATCAAGAATTGGAATCGTTTTATCAATATTTTTGGCTGCTGTCTCGGGCGGAAATAAAACAAAATGAATATCCGTAATATCGCAAACTCATTCAGTGAATGAGTTCTGAGAGGATTGATTAGAAGCGGTATATTGTTTTTGAGTTTTTTTTTAAAATTAAATATATCGATGCATTTAAGTCTAACGGAAAAATTACTGACGGTTATACTTATACACAAAGTTTTATAGTGATATACACCGGGTTATTTGGAAACGATATTAAAAATGCATTGATTGATAAACTTTCAATTGATTTAATATTACATTGAAGCTTTTATAATATAATATTTTTTCGATTATTTATTCAATTCTTTATTATGATTTGTCCTTTTTGTACGTAAGCTATTCTGTTTAGAAATTCCTCAAATCATTCTAAATCAAAAGCAATACGCGGCATTTTTATAGTCCGCTACCATTTGTACTAAACCAACCTTAGTTTTGCCCAAATTGTAGAGTTAGTGTCTTAGATATTAGGTTTTGAAGGCTAACATATTTTTCTTACAATATTTAGCAATACTAATCACTACTTAATATAACAAATATCCAAGAATAAAATTCAACCCGGATGATTTCTAATGTATATTACATTAATTTTCTTTGGAATTGTATTTAAATTAGTGTTTAGTGGAAGTGCTGCTCTGAGAATATTATGTAAAGATGTTTTATTGGATTGTGCGCCAACAATTGGGGATTTAGAATGGTCCTTGTAAATGATTGTCTTTAAGTTGGGTCCAGAGGTTAGTTTGGTGCTAAGCGAGGGGAATGTCTGTTTATCGTAGCTTGCTTCAACATTCTCAGAGCCAGCCCTCGAGCGAGGTAAAGATCAGACTTCTCCAACATTCAGCTATGTCCAAATTCATGTATCCAAGTATAGTGTGCCTTGAATAGTATCCTTGAGAGAGTATATAGACGTGCTACACCTATATTCTATTGTAGGTATATATCAAAGATTATATTTCATTTAAGCCTCGTATCTTCATTGGTAAATTTTAGTTGTAATAAAGCATTTTTATACTTTTATATACTTGCCTTGCGTGGTTAACATTATGATTTGACGTTAGTGTGTGCGTGTATGTTGTCCCTTGGTAGCGTCGCAATACACACACCGTGCAGTGAACACTCTACTTATTATATTAAATTATTGATATCCAATAAAATACATAACTTATTCGACACTTGTGAAGCATTTTTGTCCTTGTTTGAAAATATTGTACTATTACTTACAATCATAAGATTCTAATTATGTATATTCAACTAAGGTTTTAAGAAATATTCATTAAATTAGAAAATAAAGATTTTTCCTAAACATGCTTTTGTTTTTTAAAAACCTTTCCTTTTCAGAAGTGTACCAGCATGAAACTGCTTATATTTATTTGACAACACCGCTACAAGCAACTTTCAGACTGATCTTTTTTTTACATTAACTCCACATAGGAGGCCATGAGGAAAATAATTTCCCTCAGGGCCTATGTCATCTGAGATGCTGTGTGGACCTTTTTTAGGAGAGGAAGGAATGAACATTGGTCTTGAAGAGAAGCATGTTATAGGAAGGAGGAAACACGGAGGCCGGCAAATCGTTCCACAGCCGAGCTGTTCAACACAAGAACGAGTCGAAGAAGCAACCCGTTCTCATGTGACAAATGTCAACCGTGTACATATGTTGGGAACGTGTTTGGCGTGTTTCCCGACTGTGCACCAAGCCCGAAGAGATCAATGATGCTAGTTTCTCGGAGCATCTTCCATTGAAATACCGGTAGAACAAGGATAGCATTCGCACCCGACACCTGTGCTCTAAAGATTGCAATCTGTCTGTTATGATGGGAGAATCTATCAAAAACGGACTGCTCGTTTCTGCACAGAGTCAAGGGTATTTTTCAGGTATTTTGGAGGTTTAGACCAGAGGTAGCTGCCAAATTCAATCGTGGGGCGCACTTGTGATTTGTACAGGGTTAGCAGTTGTGTACTATTAAAGTATCTGCGGGTCCTGTACAGAACGCCCAGTTCTGACAAGAATACTTTTTAATTATGCTATTTCGTATGTTGGTTGACTGTTGAGAACTTATTTAAGACCCTTAAAGGAATACATAGTATTAACACATTTCAGACGGTGTTCTCATTTTATGCCAGTCCTCGTTGAATGCTTAGAAAGGCATTACTGTCAAATATTTTTATATGAATATTATACACCAATCTCGTAAGGATATGAGAAACAAGATAGGAAAATCGTCTTATCTCCTTGTCCTTAAAAGGAAACTTACACCTTGGCACTGGCGATGCGCAAATTATTATATTTTGTTGTAATGATAACACCAAAGTGAAAACCAATTTTTTGTAAAGTAATAAAATACATACATTTTTTACACGTAAAACATCACTAAATAGCCCAACACTAACCTTTGTTTCTGGAGTCCTATTACGAAGTAGGCTATAATTTTGGACAATACTTGTATAGTTGGGGTGTGGCGAGTACTATAGAAAAAAATTCATTCAAATGTACATATTATTTTCGAAGATATATTGATTTAAAACAAATTCCATATTCTCCAACGAGTTCCTTGCAGTTGGGACTCTTGTGTGGTAATCATATAAAAACTCCAGGAAGAAAAAATGCAATTATTGGTTTTCGCCCGCCTGAAGTGTATTAATTCACTATTTCTGATGAAATTTGGGAAATAGAGATCATGTTGTGCTTCCTACCCTTTCTTGATCCAATGAACAGATGACATAGAAGATGAACCTGTTTAGTGTGAAATGAATAATGAATTATCAGCAAAAATCGTGTAGTGCTTTTATTTTTATTTAGAATCACTATTTTCATAAACATTTAAGTACATAATGCGTGCAATAATATTTCTCATTTTTTCAAAAACTTAAAATAAATACATTTATTTGAAAAGGTAACATTTTTTTTTGGTTTTCTGCACTATCACTATGTAACTTATTTAGAATTGTTTTGTGGTAACAAATTTAATTAAACATGGAACGGATTCAAAAAGATGTGATAAAAGATCATTACATAAGATAAACTTATTTTGAACCTTCAGAACGGATATTGCAAAAGATCAAAGACAAGTTTTTAAGTATATAGCTCTATAATAGCAACCCTACATTAAATTTATTTACAAAATGTTTGTACATATTCTAAAAAATTAAGCAATCAAATCGAAATAGCTGAATTGACAAAGGCATTAAAAAAAATATATGTGCAAAATATTTTTTTGTATTTCTTATGGCATCTATGTAAAAATTTCCAGACATTTTGTTTTAGAAAAGTTTTACAAAGATGTTTGGCTAATGTGAATTTCAACACCCCGAAGTGAAAAGGATAATAATGATTGTTTATTCCAAAACAATGTTCAATGCAATACATTCCATTTCGAAATTATACAAAAATGGACAAAATCGCTAGGCAATACATACATAGAATAGAACAGAAATAGAAAAGAAGTGAAAAATATAAATATAGGTGTATCATCTGTATCAAATATCTGTTTATGGCGGATATTTGAACGTCTCCCATCTCCAGAAGGTCAACAGGGTGGACTAGCAAGGCAAACATGGCAATAATGATGGTTTTCTTTGATTTAAGTAGTCTGTGCCATAAGCTTCCAGTGTGGTGGCAGAAAAGTGCTCTGTAAGAGTGCATTCGTCCATTCAGGAACATTTCCATAGCGCGACAGTATCTCGGTAGGCAGAAAAGTTAGTGATAAGCATTATTGTAAGCAACTTTTAGCTTCTGCCATTGGGATGCAGTTGTAATCTACCCATGAGATGGAAAGTGATGTGCAGAATGCATTGAATAAATACATAGTATTCTTTTGACATTTGTACTGCAAAAGCGAAAACACCTTAATAGCATATCTGCTTTAGCGGATATCGCTCTTCTTTGTCTTTCCATATCCTCTATGTCCTTCAGGTCGTATATGAATATATGCCACATATTGTACGCTAGGAGTAACATCCACTTTCCTTCCGTCTAGCCATAATTGAGGGTGTTTGCATGGGTTCATTTTTACATTTAAAAACCATAATGATTAATTTGGACGTGTTCAATTACGATTTGGACATAATTATTTAATTAAAGGAGAAATATGTACTGTCTGTCGCTTAAAATAATTACTTGAGATTAAAAATAGTCATAATAATAACAATAAAATAACTTTGTACACCACTTTATTACATATCTTTAACCAATCGGTTTCGGTTCAACCTGAACCTTTATCAGGGGAGTATAAAACATTATATAATAAAGTGGTATTCAAACAAAGTTATTTTATTGTTTTTATTATAATTATTTATACCCACAAAGTGTTGCTACATGTGAAAGTTTAAAGAATAAATTTCAATTAAGAGATTTGAAGAAAGTATTTGTATAATTTACATTATATAATTTATATTATGCCTACAACACAACGTAGGTCAAAGAAGTTAAGCTCCCCTATTTATATGGACTTTAGGAGTCTGAGGGTAAGATTAAGTCAACATCTACGAAAAAATTTAAAAGTTCTATGTAATAGACAATTATTACTTATATAGCACCGTTTAGTGATTTAATCACATCAATGGCGCTTTACATTTTCTTTGGCTATTGTAAAAAGCATGTATATTTATGTGTGACTTTTTTATTTTTCAAAACCAGTTTCTACCAAGAAGGTAGACCTAGCACTGAATGCTCTGTCTCCAAACTTTGCTTAACATTCGTACGAGAGAGTTGAATGGGTCTTATCGATGCATCAGACTTGACCGACATGAGCAGTTGCCTCTGAGTAAGTTTGTAAGTTCCTAGGTTAGGTTCGGTACCTTCTGATGAAGATAAATTTACATTTCATTGGCGATAACAATACCAATAACCAAGGATACTTAAAGAAAACCCATTCAAGCACTTTAAAATAAACAATAAATTGTTAATAAAAGGAAACTTTATAAAATCTCCTGAATAATTTAATGAATTCAATTTTTGATACAGATTTGATGGCGGAATTTTATTATAAAAAATTATTAAATGGATTTAAAAGTATCCATCTTTTTTATTTTTGACTATTATGGACGGTTTAATAAACTAATTTAATGTATGACATTTGGAGAGTATGTTTAGGGACCGATATGTTTTCTTATCAATATTCATAAATAATATCATCTCTGATGATTGAAGTCTATAAAAGAGGATTTAATAAATAATGTATTTTCTAACACATTAACAGTTGTTTACATCTTCATTATTGGACAAAGAAGTATTTTTTTGAGGAGACTCAATTTCAATAGTAACTGGGCCGTCATTTTGAATGTGGACTTGCATGTATGCTCCGAATACACCATCTGCAAATATACAATAAACATGATTTAATCACAATATTGGTGATTTGAAAACTTTCAATCCTGATTTTGACTCTTGTTCATATTTGGTTCACTTGATCCTGCCAGTGGCCGGTTAAAACAGAACAGCAACAACACCAGAGGCGGCTCTAAGGCTCCAGTTGTGGAAGGTCATTTGAAAAAAAAAGTGATTAATCTTTATTTGATATTGAGAAAAATGCCGATACATTATTATTTATATCAATTTAAAGATAGGTAGGGTCATGAATCCGCAACTCAAATTACATAGGTATTATTTGTAAATTGCAAAGTCGCTACATAATACATGTACTTGCAGGCACATCATTTTAAAGAGGGCACTTTTCAATATAGTTGTGCACACCAATAGTACCTAAGTATCCAAAATTTAAAAACAAAATTAGATTAGAAAAAATAGACCAAATATAAAAAAGTTTTTAAAACAAAAATTGTTTTAAATAAAGCTGTTTTCTATGTCCGTTGAAAATTGATCATAATATAATAAATAATCTTTGAAAAGATCTACTTCTCAATGTACCACCAAACTAAATTTGAAATGTCGCAAATTACATCAATAACAATGTGAATAATTATTTCAAATCTCTCCCGAACTGTTCAATACAAAAACAACCATTGTTTCAAGCGAGACATACCTGCGTGCAAAAAGCAAAACCGACCTATGTTTATATCACCATCTCTTTCAACAACACATAAGATTCATAATGCTGTCTCCCTCACGGACATAACCCAAGCGTCATTAGGCTTTCTTTACTACCTATGCGGGAGAATATCAACTCCAGGCGAAGTACATAGTGCCATCTCATTTGTTGTATGGCGCGCATAGAGAGAGAAGATATCAAAGCTGAGGGCATTTTAAAATTGACTCAGGGAATAATGTGTGAATGGGAGCTTCCATTTTATGCAATAGATGTCACTGCTCGTTTACGTCGCCGCTAGCTGCCGTTATTTCGTGATTCATTTCAAATAAAGAATTCGATGCTTTGAGCAGGTTTATCCTTAAGAATGTATTATTATTATGTCTTATAATTTTGGGGGGTCAAACACCCATTGTCCTAAGGGGAGAGCCGCCACTGAACAACACAGAACATGATAAAAGAAAAGGTTAGTTTAAGTTTGCTTGTTCCTTTTCCTCAATGTCTGTTTTGTCATGGAACCGATCCTTCCATATCTTCCTGGGGCCTCTCCGACGTCTTCTTAAATTCACTTACACGTCATCACAGATTTCTATGAACTGTGCAGGTATAAAAAGCCTATCATTTGAAAAGAAACAAAAAACAAACCTTTTATCTTTTCCGACTTGTACAGTTTCCCAAGTTCCTTCAAGAAGTCATTGTACAAGATCTGTGACTGGTCTCCCCCCATGGCCTTGTGAAAGTCTGGCTTCCTTCCCTTGAGGGAGCTGTACAGGGTAAACTGACTGATGCAGAGCAGCTCAAATTGCTTGTCCGCCACACTGTGGCTCCATCTTTTGCCCGTGTCATCATCGAATAGTCTTAAATTCACAATTTTTTTGGCTCTATAGTAAAAAACAAATTTATGTTAGAATGTAATCAATATATATTAAAAAGAAACAAGATTTAGATAAAAATTGCAACTTTTTTTACTCAGTTGATAGTTCAAAAAAATTCTGAATAATGATGTTTTGAAAAGTAATGTTATATTTCCCAAAGTGTTCGAACAAACATTGTTCACATGTGCAAATTAAAACTGTATATTTGTATAAATATATCAAATCCTAAATTCTTTAGTTGGTACGTAGTTTAGTTGGTAGAATTTTTAAATGAAATATGCAAAATTATTACTTACAAATATTCGTAATCTTGTTTAGTGTCTTCTCTGCAGATACCAATCAGTATACACAATCCTTGTCCAATGTTGCTGATTAATTCATCTCCAACTACAATACAACAGAAAATCAAAAGCTTTTGTGAAATGAATTTTGAAGCAACTACTTGACTTATAGATTTATTTTTCCTGCGGAAAGGCAGGGACGACTCTTCCAGAAGCTCAGACCACCAGGATCAGGAAATTAGTATTTCTGCTGTTGGGTAATGATTCAACCTCCAGCTCTTTACGTGGGGGCATTCAAATGATTTCATTGCTCTACCACACGGCACAATATTAGTTGTAACAAAACACTTTTTAAACATTTTAAAGGGCATGGTGCAATAAAAACATGGGTTTTTAAGAACTGTTAAGGCGATCCACTAGTACAGGAAAAAATCGAAATCGGAATTCACGCCCTTTTATGGGAGGAGTTTAAGAATACTTGAGAAAAAGCTTTTGTAAAGGTTGGAAAAGATATTTGAGAATTTTTTTTTACATGTTGATTTCGTAAAGGCCTGTAAAAAACATTAATTCCTTTTTTATGCATTGTTTATTGCAATAAAACGGATTTTTTAAATTGATCTCACGAAAACAAGCAGCGCGGACACTAACACGTTGTTTCTCAGCTCCGTCCGGAGGGGTAATGACGGAAGAATGGGGCGGCTGCCAGTCATTCCTCGGTGGACGGTATAAGGTTCACTTTGATACAACAAATTCGTCGACTGCCGTATTGTCGCCGTGATGTCAAAAATACCAATGCGAAAATGCATATTATATTTTATTTTGTGAGGTTCGGACGTAAATTTCAATTTTTTTTGCGATAATTATATAAGAAACTGAATTTGCCACATTATGCAATAAAACCATATCCGAAAAAGTGTTTATAAGTAGGAGAGTTTCCACTTAAAAATGTTTTTTATAGACCTAATACTTTATTTTTTTCTAAGCTTATTAAAAGACTTATTAAAAAAATGACCGATATTTTTAAGGGCCAAGGTATGTTCTACACGCAGTATTTAATTGAAGCATCTATAATACTTCTAAGCGTCAAATTTTCAAAACAAAAACATACGATTTTGTATGATTTTGCATTATTTAGTATGGCTTCATCTTAAGACTAAATTATATAAAGAATGTAGATACTTGTATAAGATTAGCATCAATTGTAGGAACTGCGAATTCAACCCTTCGCATGCTAAGTGCCCTCTGATAGTACAGACCCATTTAACTACACAATTAGAAGCGCTATTGCATTCTAATATCTCATCAAAACATGTTCCACTAGTGATAATCGGTGCGCAATGTGTGTAGACTGAATTTTGTAGTATCCGGTAGTAGCGTTAAAGGCCAAATCGGACTAATAGGACATACAAAAGTGGAACCTATTTTTTCGTTCATGTCTCTTCTAAAAGTAAATACCATAAAAAATCTCACAACGTCGGCAAGAAACAAACATCATTTTATGCTTACTTCGAAACAACTTACAAGCCAATGTTTCTTTCACATTGGTAATAAAAGGTATTGTTATCAACGTCAGATAAAATTACTAGTAAAATTGCAAAACTTCAAATTGAATTACAGTTAATATAAAAAAAAGTTAAAAAAACATTTGGTTTCAACTTAATCACTAAATTAAAGTTAATTTTTACAAAGTAAAATATTCACGAGAGTTTCGACTTCATAAATTTTCTCATTATTGTTTAAGTTAGGTTAAGAAATGCGCATAAATTATTTAAATAACCAAACTAAGAACATATTTCATGCATGTTTTTCCATCGCCCCGATGTAAATAAGGAAAAAATTCGGTTTAGTGGCGAAATTCCTAAAAATACAAACTAGTTATTTTTATACTAACTATGGGCCGGGGAATACGAATCTGAAAGAATTAGGCGGCGGCAAGCAATATTAACTGAATTATACGACTTTAAAAATTTTTTTGACACCTCTAGGAAAATGGCCATTTTGGAAAAATTCTGATTCCTAGAAAATCAAACTAGTTATTTTTATACTAACTTTGGGCCGGGGAATCCGAATCTGAAAGAATTAGGCGGCGGCAAGCAATATTAACAGAATTACACGACTTTTAAATTTTCAATAAACACAAGCCATCTTTAGCATTTTAACACATGAAAACCATAGAAACCATAGAAAAACAACAATTTAAGTGTGGCCATTAAACAATAATATCATCGAAAATACCTTATAAATCAAACACATCTTCGTCGTCCGTCGTATCTCGGTCATCCTCTAAACCTAACCTAACCTAACCTAACCTAACCTAATCTAACCTAACCTAACCCAACATGGTTTGTGCCCCTTTATACCGCCTGCTCGCGTCAATTTAAAAAAACATCCCAGTTTTCAAGTAGTTTAGCGGCTACGCTAGGTTTGTATAACATGGTTTGTGCCCCTTTATACCGCCTGCTCGCGTCAATTTAAAAAAACATCCCAGTTTTCAAGTAGTTTAGCTGCTACGCTAGGTTTGTGTAACATGGTTTGTGCCCCTTTATACCGCCTGCTCGCGTCAATTTAAAAAAACATCCCAGTTTTCAAGTAGTTTAGCGGCTACGCTAGGTTTGTATAACATGGTTTGTGCCCCTTTATACCGCCTGCTCGCGTCAATTTAAAAAAACATCCCAGTTTTCAAGTAGTTTAGCTGCTACGCTAGGTTTGTGTCACATGGTTTGTGCCCCTTTATACCGCCTGCTCGCGTCAATTTAAAAAAACATCCCAGTTTTCAAGTAGTTTAGCGGCTACGCTAGGTTTAGGTAGCATGGTTTGTGATACAAAAGTGAGTAAAATTTATAAAAAGTAAGTACTTAAATTATAAACATGTCATTTTACGTTATTGATATTACTGCTTAATGGCAACACTTAATTTTATGTGATGTAACATCTTTATTCTTTTTCTATGGTTTTCATGTGTTAAAATGCTAAAGATGGCTTGTGTTTATTGAAAATTTAAAAGTCGTGTAATTCTGTTAATATTGCTTGCCGCCGCCTAATTCTTTCAGATTCGGATTCCCCGGCCCAAAGTTAGTATAAAAATAACTAGTTTGATTTTCTAGGAATCAGAATTTTTCCAAAATGGCCATTTTCCTAGAGGTGTCAAAAAAATTTTTAAAGTCGTATAATTCAGTTAATATTGCTTGCCGCCGCCTAATTCTTTCAGATTCGTATTCCCCGGCCCATAGTTAGTATAAAAATAACTAGTTTATATTTTTAGGAATTTCGCCACTAAACCGAACTTTAGCCCAGTCGGGGGCTTTTAGAATCATTTAACAGTAGCTTCGTTTTAAAATCAAAAGTAGAGTCTTGACGTGAGAACCGGTAGAGGAATCCTTCTGGTCCTTAAAACGTTTTGGGAAAGTGCCATCACTCTATATCCAGAGCACCTAACGTCGGTATTCAGAACATTCAAATAAGAGAACTTTCTGGTACGTAAATCAAATTACCAAAATTGACATAGGCAATTCTACCATTAACGACCGGAAATATACATTTCCTCTCCGAAAATCCTACTACAAACGCATGAAATACAACAAGTCTTTCACCTGTCAAATATAACCTTGGTTCGCACCCGGTCACACCATAGACTAAATGCATTGTTGCCACGTCTAACACCAAGGCTTGACTTCACTTAAGAACGGCTATGGCCGCACTCAATAAAAAATAATATTTTGCAATTAGTAAATAAGAACTTGCTTGAAAAATATAATTATTATAAATCAACAAACGTTGGTTCCGAATAATATATACGTTTTATTATAAATAATTACGTTTAAGAAGAATTAATAAATTGTCTTTAAAACCATAAGACCCGTGATTTGTCGGTGACTCTGACAGAACTTTGACAGTGTCGGTCGACACTCGGCGACCACCGAGGTATACAAATTATTGCTAAAAATTCCTTACTCCGCTTACTTAAATAGGCACAAATTATTTAATAACACTTATCGTTTATTACCACAAGAAACAACTCTTTGCATTATGGGGAAATCGTAATAGGTGCATTAAACTTCCATTTTTTAAATCGAAGTTTTGGCCCTATATTTGATTTTGTAGTATGAGGTGACGTTTGCCAAAAGGTTCTGCTTCAAACTAAGAATCTAATAACCTATTTTGTGCCTGGTTTTCTATCCCCCCGACGTAAAAAGTTGTATATTGTAGCTACTTAAGTTGAAATAAGTGTTATTTCAATAATTTGGGCGTATTTAGCCGATACGGAAAAAGAAAAGTTTACCAAATTATTTTAAAATAAAATCAAAGATAGAATTTTTTATAGTACATTAACCGTACAAACTGCGACAAACGCGTCAGAATGAAAAATACTCTTTAATATGCCAGTGTAATCAAGCAGCTCGAGAGAAGAGAATTCCACAGAATCCGGCAATAAGTACCTACGAGTACTATTTTGTTCCTTACCTGTACGTGATATTGGTCAATGGTCCTCCGAAAACAATCAAATCTATACAAAATCATACATCACCAAAATTAAACGCAGTAAACCATTCGAAATTATACTGTAATACCAGCTCTAGGAGGGTTAAAGCTAGCAACACGGAACCCCATAAATAAGATAATAACCGCATAGATAAGCATAAACTTTACCAAAAAATGAAAGGGTGTTGATATAACCCCTAGCCCTAGCTAGTTAGAGGATTCCTAAAGAATCCACAAAATCAAAAACCTGTCTTCGATTAAACATCTTCCCTGATGTCGAACACCGTAATGCAGTCCGAATCATTGGCTAAAGAAGGAGGTAGCGCAACATTGCATAATAACCCTAAAATAAATGATGATACCTAATACTTTTCGTGAAAATATCGAATAAGTACCTAAATCCTTAAAATTATTGTTACTCACAAGGAAATACGGTGTTATTTTCAGTTCACAACAAATTTAATGATTGTTCTCAGGCCTCAACCGTATTATGTCAGAGGATCAGAATATTTCCACTTTACAATAAAATCCAAATAAATGGAAGATTTCTGAACGTATCCCTAATTCAAAAACTGTTTTTGAAAGGTGATAAAATACGCTATCAAATTTTATAGATCGAAATAAACATATAAATTATGAAGCATAAAAATTTTGCACGCAAACATTAAAAAGTTTTTAAAATCGCTCACATTATGTTTATTGTAAGTAAAATTATTGATAACGAATAAAACAATAAAAACACAAACATATTTTATTAGACAAATGTATATTAAACGTTACTGTTACCTGACTTTTTTTGTCGTTACATGTAAAAATAATTAATAAAAGATTCACAAATATATTTCATATTGCGATTCGAAACTTTGTTTTCATAAAGGTGTACATTTTATTTAATTTGTGGTTATTTCTTGTATTTGAATAGCGTGATATTTTTACTTTATAACACCTTTTATATCATATTTCTCACTATGGTAGTAAGGGAGATACAACGATTTCTCTGAGACCTGTATGACTTGTTCCCAAAACCGAATAAATAGACTTTACTGGTTAATTTCTCTGTGGGCGCTCAAGTGGTCAATTTTGCTATTTATCAGGGACCAAGCATGATAATATTTGTGATTGTGGTATGGGTTTTCCAATATAAACAATAGGACAGTGTTCAACATTATTTAATCGGAATTAATTTCATGTTTGGATATCCCAAGAGAAATTACTGATAAAAGTAAATATAATATTAGTACCCATGCCCATACTAAGAGTGTTCACAAACAAAATATTCTTAGAATCCAACAGATATTACTGCACTTTTGTGGTACCTAGGTACTTATTATGTGTGTTTGTGGGAATTTGTACAAGCTTATATCTACCTAATAAAAAAAACATTGAAAACATCAGCATGGTTCCAGAGAAAGCAATCAGCCAACGAATAGAATAAAATCTTCACATTTTCAAAATGAGGCCTAGTTTTTCTAAAAAATGCTATTTAAAATGGCTGATGGTTGATTTTTTTTCTTTTAACATGGGTATTTATGATTTTTTGCTATGCTGTAAGTACTTGACGGAGGCCTAAGAAAAAGTTTTTGACCTGGTTAGACATATGGATCTTTGAGAATAATCTAAAAACATCGAAATTTTACACCTTTATTCAGTTTTTGCAAATATTTAACCCAAATGACAAATTTTTCTGGAAAATATTTTCGTAAAGCAGACTATGTAAATTTTCTACAACTTGCAACTAAAACGGTCACTGTTCTATCAGTATCCGAGATAAGATATACATGTACGAAATTTCGTTGGTTTTATTATTTTTGCGATTTTTCGCGTTTTACTTCATTAATAAACATATATTTTTTAAATTGTTAAAATAAATTCTGTAGAATCTTACATCTTCGAAGCCATAAGTGGGGTTCCCCAAGGATCTCACCTGGGACCAATTCTTTTTTTATTATTTATAAATGATGTTGTTAGTGTATTTAAAGACGTACAAGTCCTTCTCTTCTCTGATGATTTGAAAATGTATAAAATGATACGTAGTATAGAGGATTGTCATATTTTACAATCAAATTTAGATAAATTGTATCAATGGTGTGTGATCAACTCGTTATTTCTTAATATTAAAAAATGCCAAGTTATTCGTTTTCGTAAAATCCAAAGTCATGTTACCTATGAATACTCTTTAAATAATGTAAAATTGACACCAGTCGCTCAGGTCAGGGACTTAGGTGTTATATTTGATGAAAAGTTAACATTTACTCTGCACATAACAAATAGAGCTTTAAAAATGGGTTCATATGCAGAACAGCAAGTGGTTTCAAGTCACTAGAATGTTTGAAAACATTGTACACTTCTTTAGTAAGAAGCCAGGTAGAGTACAATTCGCCAAATCTTCTTCTGCTAGTTTGGCACGAATCACGAAAGTTTGGCAAGAATCACGAAAGCGGACAAGGGGAATACAGTCATCGTAATTCCTCGAAGTGATTATAATATTAAAGTAGCGGACTTCATCGACAGTGACAATTTTGTAATACTTGCGAAAGACCCAACCAATAAGTTGTGAAACAAACCCTTCAAACATGTAAAACTAAAATATTTCGAGATGAATCATATCACAAAGTTAAATTTTTAACTAAAAATCCCAAAACTCCCAAATTATATGGGTTCCTTAAAATACACAAGAACAATTACCCCATCAGGCCAGTGGTTTCATGTTGCAATGCCCCAAATTTTAAAATATCATCCGTTATTACTAATGTGTTTCAAAATACCAATGTTTTTTCACCGAAACATACCCTTAAAAACTCTTTTTCATTAGTAGAAGAATTGAAAGATATGATTCTCCCTAGTAATTCTAAACTAATTTCTTTTGACGTTGTAAATTTATTTCCTAATGTTCCCATAGAAGAGAGTAAATGTTTAATTTCTGATTTACTAAATAGTTCGGACCTCTCTACAGATTTTATAAAAGATTTAACTTCCTTGTTTAATATTTGCCTGAATCAAAATTATTTTCAATTTAATAATGTTATATATCAGCAACGTGACGTTCTGGCTATGGGCAGCCCTACCAGTCCTCTGATTGCTGATATATTCATGGATAGCCTAGAGAATAAAATTCTATCTTGTACCTCACCTCTTATTAAAAATCTTTTGTACTGGAAAAGATACGTTGATGATGTGTTTTGTATATGGACAGGGACTGAGCGTCAACTGTACTCCTTCCTCAATCTTATAAACTCTTTTCATAATCAGATTAAATTCACATTAGAGATAGGCAAAAACTCAATCTTAAATTTTTTAGATCTTACCTTATCCATCATTAATAACAAAATTGATTTTAACATATTTCGTAAACCCTCCTATACTGACATTGTAATACACAGCACCTCTAATCACCCGATTTCACATAAGCACTCCGCATTCCATTCAATGGTTCATCGTTTAGTCACAATTCCAATGTCCGATACTAATTTTGCTAATGAACTTAAATTAATTAAAAAAATAGCGGTAAATAATGGCTATGAACCATATTTTATTGATTTAATTTTAAATAAAAAACTAAAACAAATAGCCATTAATCAATTCTTATTCGCTAGTCCTTGTCATCAAATCAATGATAATAATATTAATTATCAATGGCGGCGAATTTTATTCATTAATAATTTTTCTACTTTAAGTGTTAAAAACCTTCCTTCTGAAGTCAGACCTGCCTTTTATACGAATAACAATCTAGGTAAATTTCTAATAAATTCTAAAGATAAGGACAACAAATTGAGTCATTCGGGAATATATAAATTAAATTGTAATAATTGTTCGGCTTTTTATATCGGTAAGACAACACGTAATGTTAATATTAGGATAAAGGAGCATCTTCGTTGCCTCAATAATAACGGTTTTTCAGAATTCGCTAACCATTTGATCGATAAAGATCATACGTTTTGTCATAGCACCGGTGCTAAAATCTTACATAAAAATGGACATGGTAACAGACTTAACAATTTAGAGGCACTAGAAATTAAAAAAAGCTGTAAAAACCAAAAGTCATATACTTAATAATCAATTAGACATATCAAGTAGTCCGATATTAGGTCTGTTTCCAATAACCAGTGCTCCTTACCACCATGTCAGTTGATGCTTTGTTCCTCCAAATTTATTACTGTAACCCATTAGTCACATAATTATCTTTCGGTTTTTTCCATTACTTGCGAACTTAGGTTAATGTATTTTATGGTCGTCGATGTGTTTGTTATATTTGTATCATGTTGTCTCCCTCTATATTTTGTCTCTCTCTAAATTTTTTCTCCCTCTATATTTTGTTTTATATAAGCACACATTATGACTTATTGTTTAGTATTAATTTGTACCCTGATGATGCTTGAGTAAAGCGAAACCGGTCGGTTCAAAAAATTAATAAAACTCGTGGTTTTAAACAAAACAGTATTTTATTTTATTAAATAAATTTGGGAATACTGTAGACACATTTAAAGATTCCGTATTAATCACAAAACGAAGTCTTTATAATTATTTTAGTAAAATGTATGATTTCACGACTCCGTAGTGAATACACTCTATATTTCTATTTTTTTTAGTTTTTATATGTCTTTTTACAAATTTCGCTTTCCATACCTATACATTTAATTTGTCTTAAATGTATCATAAATCAATATATTGAATACTATGTATTTGCTAACACAACTGTATTACTTATGTATATATCTTGTAAAAGCCCAGTAGGGCGTAAATAAATAAATAAATGTAATATAAGTAAGTATTTATTCGGTGTCTGCCAGTTTTCGACAAAATTCTTCTAATTCCCAAGTCCTGAGCCCCAACTGTCTGAAGCCAGTGGGTAATATGTTGTGAGGTTGAAAGGGGAAAGGAAAGAGTTGAGAAGAAGAAAGCGGGTAAGTACCCGGATACATATTCAGATCCCCCTAGCTACGCCTCTGATTGTATTATAAAATGTAAAATATTGTTAAAAATTAATTGTGTTATTTTAAAGCGGAAATGTGTATAATAATAATGATATAAATATTATATATTTTATATATTATTTTTTTTAAATATTTATATTGAGGGATCAGTAGGATTTATCGGACCAGTTAGGATTTCATCAGAGCCGAACCCTCTGATATGAAAATATCTGGAGTCGGTGAAATATTTTCCCATTATGTTTCTGGTGGATTGACGTATTGTTCTTGTATTGTTTTATTCTTATATAGTGCAATTACATTGCGTTAATTTACTAGATATTCATTTGTGGAAAAGTGTGTGGAAGGGTTTAGTCTTTCATTTGGGAAAGATTCAACCCGGACATGAAATCTGGAGCACCGTAAAAATAATACAAAAAAATATTAATAATTCACCAAATTTTAATATAGTATAGTACCATGTTATAGATACGAACCAAATTCATTTTTAGAAAACGAATTTTATAAAACATATTAAAATAAAACTACATGTACCTACTAACAGACAGAACAATTATAGTCTAATAGACCTATAGGTATAGTTTTAGATGACAAAATTAAAAATAACTTATATCATTGATGTCGCTATTTCAAACTGTAATATTAAAAAAATATATTTCTCAAAAATAAAAAAAGACAATATACAGATTTAGGAAATGAGATTAAAAGAATTTGGCATTCTCAGACTATAAAAATTTTCGGCTACCCGCTAATGGCATTATACCTAGCTCTCTCATACAAAATGTAGGCTTATTAAATTTGTCAAAGATTATTTATATTTAAAAATTAAAAAATCAATCATTTTAAATACATGTAGGATTACGAAAGATTTTTTAAATATTTATATTGAGGGATCAGTAGGATTTATCGGTCCAGTTAGGAGCTCTACCGAGCCGAACCCTCTGATACGAAAATATCTGGAGTCGGTGAATTAATTTCCCATTATGTTGCTGGTGGATTGACGTATTGTTCTTGTATTGTTTTGTATTTATTATACTTATATGTATAGTGCACTTACATTGCGTGAATCTACTAGATAATCATTTGTGGAAAAGTGCGTGGAAGGGTTTAGTCTTTCATTTGGGAAAGATATAACCCGGACATAAAATCTGGAGCACCGTAAAAATGTTAAGGTTTCAGGTTGTAATGACAACTCTACTTCCGCCAAACCACAAATAATAATACCTAATAATAATATTTGGATGACTTGTATAGCGCCGTTTTTGTGAAAAATCACCCCAAGGGCGCTGTACAAACTTATAATAGAAACCATCGACGAAGGAAACAAATAAACGAACTACCAGTTACGTGAACTTGTGCTTACATCATCAATAAAAAGTTATATACAAATGTGCAGACTATTATTTGACATTCCCCATCACAATAAGATAATCAGTTTAACAGTAGGAAATATATTTTTTAGTTAAAACGTATAAAAGATGTACATTTTAACAATAATAATAAAAAAATATCTCTTTCCTTGTTTTCTTATCCTCGCTTCGCCTCATCTTACAGATAAGAGCAAGTCACGTCAATAGACTGTCAGCCTTTAGGTACAAATATCAATACAACCTTTGGGTACACAGTGATATTATCACACTTATGATATGTGTATTATATTCCTACTTACCGCAAAAAAATTCTTTTACAGTCAAAATTATGGATTTTTCCCAGGAAAACCAATTTACGAAGGAAAAAATATCAGTGCACGAACAAAACTTAAATTTGGTTTCGTGGCGAAAATACCCAACCAAATTGAATAATTCTTTTTTTTTATCATTGAAGAAGAAGTGTCATACTTCCTGGGGCCAGGGTGATACTGAAGCCACGTAGGGTCCAGTGTTATACTTCTGGTCTCCAGAAATATGTCCCTCCCGGGGGGGGACAAGTGTTAAGCAGGCCCCCCGGGGGCCATATGCCTCGGCTTGGAAGGCTCAGCTCAGGGTCGTAGGGCTCCTCCGAGGCTGTCGATGGTTGACTCCAATGAAACAAGGTTTGGGCACAATTCAAATGTATTCAATAATGCAAGGGTGAACAGTACAGGCAACCAGGTAAGCTGTTTAAGGCCTAGCATAAGAGAGAGAGAGGCACTAGAAATACTACTGAATTTAGGCTCGGAAATACTATAAGAGGGTTTAAAATCTCACGTGGCGTCGTACGGATGCAGGCAGCTTCCTACGAAGTGAAGAGATCTAGAGCAAAGCTCATAGATCGTGTGCAGGAACGGGGCGGCTCGGGGTGCGTGGGCGGCTTCTCGGCGTCATGGTGGGCGGATTCGGTCAGCTTACCGAACCGGTGGGTGATAACGGTGAATTAAGCGGCTATCGGCAATGTAGGCGGATTAAAAGCCGGGCGGCCAGGGCTGCCATGGTATAAAGTAGGCGGCAGTAGGATTATACAGGCGTCTGTGGGGATAGCGCCATACTGGGATCGTAAGTGAAGACTTAATTAGCCGCGTCAAAGGGTGGCATACTGCCCGACAGTACGTAGTAGTACGTACGACTGCTCGCGCCGTTGTCTGAAATATGTCTGTTGCTTCGGTGAACGGTGGCCGGAGTTCTCTGTCCGTGATGAGCGAGACGGAAGACTCGAACGTGTGCCCTATAAGGTAATGTCTTCTGCCATTGGCTGGATTTCGCGCCGTGTAGCCATATATGGTAATGTCTTCTGCCAGCCTGAGAGGGACAGCAATAATCACGCGAGAATGTACATGTACTGAGCACGTGACACACAGCTGCCTGCCGCTTGTATAGTATGTTCGTAGAATTTATGGGCAACTCATAACACTACCCTCCTCCCCCTGAAAAATGAAGGGAAAAGGCAGCGAGGCTGATGCAGGGGACCACGACCTTCCATACAGCATGTGATGCGATGATTGCCACAATGTGAGGTACAGAGCTACCTCTTCACCAGGATTTAAACACTCCCTACCTAAGAGCCAACAAAATTTTAACTACCTGTGAGCCAAGCTAAAAAAACTAGCAATAAACTGAACAAAGGTTGCCAACTCTCTCAAGAAATTAAAAAAATGTGACGTACCTAGTGCGATACAAGACACGCTAACGAAGGTGCATGAAGAAATAAAGAAAACATGACCCTTCCGAGAAGGATTACTACCATGTAAAAATCTTAAAATTAGACAAAAAATTTCCAACACTATTCCTGTTATGGAATATTGTACGCTGACCAATGTCATGAAATGATCGAAACCAACTCATATTCGCGTCTTACAATAGAATTCTTAAAATTATACAACTTTGTTTTTATACACTTTATTCCTGTTATGGAATATTGTACGCTGACCAATGTCATGAAATGATCGAAATCACTCATATTCGCGTCTTACAATGGAATTCTTTTTTTTTTTAAATTATACAACTTTGTTTTTATATACTTTATGCTATTTTCACAATTCAATTTTAACCCAAATGTTAGTTTCCCGCACTCTCAGCTTGTCATGGTTTGTCTGGTTTGCATTTAATTATCAGGCATAAACGACCATCCTCTCATGTTCGCATATAATTGTAAGGTAATGCTACAAAACCTATCATGAATATTAATTTTCAGGCATAATATGAATCCTCTCATGTTTTCTCGACTCACCCTCGGTGACCCGTACAGCGCTGTACTTGGTATACTAGAAATATACCCTTGCCGCAACGACATAGACAACCGGATAGATCCCTTGGAATCCTCACGGTGAACTTGCGTTCGACGAAACCACATAGGACACCCTCTAGGTGTTCCCACCAAAATAACCAGACGAACCGTAATGACCATAAGTGCAATTACATTATTCTCTAATAAGAACAATAAGACCCGAATGACATAACTTTATGACATTACCGAGCTAATTTACTCAACTGGGTGCATACTCTTAAATCTTCTTACTACGAGAAGTACTACTCCTTATTTGAATACAGTGATATAGCAAGTTACAAATTACCGTACAATTGCGTCCTGATATGGCAAGGACTTTACACGCTGGCTTACCATATTGATACCGAAGTAATCAATTACGTGTTTACAAAATATTTATATAGTAATTTAATTAATTACATTTATCATAATTAAAACACTTGAATATACATTTGTTTACCCACCAAAAACTCTATGTGTGTGTGTATAATTTGTTAAATAACTTTCAATTCGAGTTTGTTTCAACTCAACTTAAACTCTCAGGGTTTGACTACGTAAGGAGAGAAGAAAAAAAAAATTAAAATAAATAACAACAACGCCACGTATTTTTACCAAAAAATACGAAAATTTAATACTACCGACAATGTTATTAGAAGAGGAAAAAATTTTTTTTAATTGAGTAACGAATTTCTTCCTAACACCGGAATCATATATACTTTCATTGTTCGGAAATTCGCGTTTCCAACAATCCTTCTGCTCTAATTCTAAGGAGTTTAGCCATCCTATCACGCTTTGGATTATAGTTTACCTGCCGAATGACACGTTAGGTCGATACCCAAGTTCCATCCTATCGGACTTGTAACAGCTCTATAATACCACACAACGAGTAACCGTTGTTATATGATCGCGGAAGAAGGTTAAAATTCGATACCACCACAACCTATGTGAACCGAATAGTGTTGTCTAATGGGCCGATTCTGATAACAAAAATGTGGTAATATTATTATTACATTGCCTTTTCATCGTGAATTCACTCCAACATACGCTAGAATTGAGACATACCCCGTTAAGGAGTGGGTAACTACCCGATTGTGAACGTTTTACCGCCCCAATTTCTCCTATATCGCAACGTGTGAGATGTCCAATACTATAACGATTTAACCTACCTGTGAGAATAATTCGACAATGAAAGAGATTGAAAAACCCGAAAAAAAAAGGACAAAAAATAAAAAAAAATTAAAATGATATTTCCATTTTATACATGACCTTATATTAATATATACACAAGGTTATTTACAACCATAAGGTTCCTAAGTTTCTTACTACTCAATGACCTACCCCAGTATGATGAGAGCTAGATGCCTTTATACCTACCACTTGTACAAGAATTTTCTTATGCCGTCTCTTGCCAACGAAAAGAAAAGAATATGCTTGCATATTCTTTCATTGCATCTAAAATTAAGTACTTTTTAGAATGCAAATTGTTCCACGAAAATAGAAATTAGGTCTCTACTTCGGTCCCGGGCAGGATACTGAATACCTAACGCAGTTTTTTCTAATGAAAAACCTAGCCTAATTTAGGGTTCCTTGAACTACGCCCTCAATCAGTGTATCGTGTCGTGTTTCTTAGACGAATTTATATACTTATGTAACCATATTCATATATAAATTTAAAAAAAAATTTTTTTTTTTTTTAAAAAAAACAACCTAAGTGGCTACGCACTAGGAGAAAGTAATAAATTATTACTACCAATAATAGTCATTACAATAAATGAACTAAATATCGCATCAGTAATTTCACTAGTGTAAGGTGAGTTACCTCTTTTTTTTATAATAATAACAATAATAACACAAGTCTTCACGTGCAGACATACCGGCGTCCCGGATTGTCAACACTTGTGATGACGATCCATTAAGAAAGGAATTGTATACTTCTCTAATAACAAAGGTTAAGTTATATGCGTTATAACCTCGTACTAACCACTAGGGTTCATGACGTCCTAGGGTTGTACCTAAGGGGTAATAATTATATCTCAACTAATAACCGGACTAATCAGAGAAAATAACAACAAAACATAAATAAAAACACTTATAAGGTTGCAACGACCGGGGTGTCACTACCCTTTTTTACTATGTCTTTAATGTGGAATTTACCGACAATTTTTCCATTTAAATTCTCTAGTACATATACCGTGCTAGAGATTTTTTCTTTTATTCTGTTTTCTACAAAACGGGGTGCCAGTTTGGCTGAAAAATATACGCCTGCCTTAGATTGAGGGAAGTTTCTTCTCCAAACTCTGTCTCCGATTTTATAGGATTCCAACTTGTGTCTAGTGTTATAACGAAAAGCACTTTGTTTATACGCGGCGGCGAGTGAATCGCTCACCTTGTCATACACGGCTACAAGTTCTTGTAGTTTATTTGCATAATCCACTACCGTATCTGGTTGTGTGTTATTTTGACTAGCACCCGGGGAGATACGCCAATGTGACGTGCCATGCACTGTCTGTTCAAAGCCGTGCATGAGGAAAAACGGGGTGTATCCAGTAGTAAGGTTGACCGTATTATTAATTGCTGCTTGTACCGTTCTGACGTGCTTTGACCACTGACGGTGATCGTTGCCCACCAAAATAGCCAACGAGGTTCCGATGGTTTGGTTATAGCGCTCTACCGTGTTGTTCATAGGAGTATAGAAAGAATTATAAAATACATCAGGAACGCCGTATTGAGACAAGAAGGCTTTAAAAGCACCTGAAGTGAACTGGCGACCGTTATCAACTATGAGTGTTCTAGGTACAGAGATTGGTAAAAATATATTGTATTCCAAGGCTTCTATTATGGTTTTTGCCGTCGCGTGGCGTAATGGGAATAACCAGCAGTACTTAGTAAAAACGTCTACCACGCTCAGAATATGAAAGTTTCCGTCATAACCTTTCGGAAAGGGACCTATCAAATCTACGCTAAGACTTTGCATTGGGCGATCTACGTTTTTGGGGTGGGACATATGACCTAAGGCTGGCTTAGTTGAATGTTTATAAGCCTTGCAAATATTGCAATTGGACACTAATTTTTTTACATCATTATACATTCCGGGCCAGAAATTCCTTAACGATAATTTTTTAAAGGTTTTAAACACACCTGGGTGTATTGCTGTGGGTGAATTATGACATTCTGAGATTAAGGCCTGTCTATCCTCTACCGGGGATACTAATTTCCATTCGTAGTCTGTATGTAAGGAAAAATCAGCTTTACAATGCTTATACAACCTATTACCTTGTATTAAGAAATTAGGACTAGCTTGTGGGTTATTGGCGCACTTATTATACAGCTCTGAGTACCACTTGTCTTTAGAGCCAGGCGTGCCAAGTAATGAATTTAATTGGGTAATTTCAATACGAGATAGTACGTCTGGAACTACATGAAGGGAGCCTTTACGGTGAATTATGTCAAAATCGAACTGAGACAAGCGTGTCCCCCACCTGGCAAGTCTACCTGTTGGATTCTCGAGTGACATAAGCCATTTTAAACTTGAATGGTCCGTGACCACTGTGAATTTTGACCCTTCGACGTACGAGCGAAAGTTGTATACGGCGTCGAGAATGGCCAATAATTCGCGTTCAGTTGTACTATAGTTTCTCTCCGTTTTAGAGAGTACTCTGGAGTAATACGCGACGGGGTGTTCTGCGTCCTCAAATTGTTGTGAAAGGCACGCTCCGATGGCGAAATTGGAACTGTCACATTGTATTATAAAGGGTAACTTAAAATCAGGGCAGCTTAGTACCGGCGCTGAAATTAAGGCGTTCTTTAAGGCGGAAAATGATTTTTCTATCTCCTCATTCCACGTAAAATTAGGTAGGTTCTTTTTACCACCAGTTATGTGAGTTAAAGGGGCTGCAATATTTGAAAAGTTGTTGATAAAACGTCTATAATAACTGCATAATCCAAGGAATGATTTTACCTGTTTTGTATTCTGAGGTCGGGGGAAATTTTTGATAGTATCTATCTTTGCCGGGTCTGTTCGGAGACCTTCCTTGTCCACTACGAAACCTAAATATTTGAGTCTTGATTTACAGAATTCCGACTTTTCTATATTTAATGTTAATCCGGCGGCCTTTAAAATATTACAAACCTTTTTAAGGAGTTCAATATGTTCTTCAAAGGTACGTGAGATAATTATTAGATCATCTAGATATGCAAAAAGGTTGGGTTCGAATTCTGGACCAAATAAGGTGTCCACGAGGCGTTGTAGTTCGCTAGGAGCATTACGTAGCCCGAAGGGTAGTCTTACGAACATGAAGGTACCCCTACCTGGAACTACGAAACTAGTTTTCTCACAAGACGAAGGGTGCAAGGGTATCTGCCAGAAAGCTTTAAGCAAGTCTAAGGAAGTAATAAAGTTTGCATGCCGTAAGTTATCAAGAATACGATGAACGTTTGGCAACGGATAAATTTGTGCCCTTGTAACAGCATTGAGTCTTCTACTGTCCAAACAGAACCTAGCTGTTCCGTCCTTTTTGGGAACTAAAATAACCGGGTTTGACCAAGGAGATTTACTTTTAACGATTACGCCTAATTCCAACATTTTATCCACCTCACATTCTAGCTGTTTCAACCTTACTGGTGACAGGGGGTAATAACGTTGTTTTATTGGGGTTCCTTCAGTTTCGATAACATGTTCGATCAAATTAGTTTTACCTAAACCGCGTTTAGCAAAAGATATGGATTGAAATTCCTCTATCACATCACTAAGTGTTTTTAGTTGCGCGGGTGTGAGATCGTTTTTTGACCTTACTACGTTAACTTCTGAGATGGAAGTATACGTAATGCTTTGATTTGCTGTAAATAAATTTGGAGCTATGTTGAATTTTTTCCAAAAATCCACGCCTAAAATAATTTTCCGGCCGAGCGAAGGTATCACTACAAAGTCTATGGTCTGCAACTTATCGTTATAAACTACTGGAAGTGACAGCTTGCCAGAAACTTCCTGTCTCTTGTTATCTGCTGTAGTA
Organism: Limnephilus lunatus; assembly: GCA_917563855.2. NCBI lineage: Eukaryota > Metazoa > Arthropoda > Insecta > Trichoptera > Limnephilidae > Limnephilus > Limnephilus lunatus. The sequence goes on from OU830596.1 coordinate 68,129,192, forward strand.
ATTACCAGATCACAAGGGGACAGCGCACGAGACGTGAATTGTTTGTGCAAATTCCCACCTATACAAGATAGTGACGCACCCGAGTCTAGTAAACCTGATAAAACACGATTTTTAACTTTGAATGTGACATGTGGCCGGCCATCTCCGCTACACTTCACATTCACTGCCTCGAGTGGATCGGTATTCAGAAAAACCTTCACGTAACCTAACCAGTCATTCCATTCCTTTTCGATTGTCTCTGCTGATGGCTTTGGACTGCAATGACCGCCTAGAAGTTTTTTTGATTCGAATTACAATGAGTCGGGGGTGGTTTAGAGAGATCAGGAAAATCGTTTGCTCTGCTGTAATCAGGCTTTTTCCATCGTGGGCTACGGCGCGGGACGCTGTTGCTGTTAATTTTATTGCAATTTTTTGCAAAGTGACCGTTTTGATTGCATTTAAAACAAGCACGATTAGCGATATCCGTGGTTCTTTGTGAAATCGCCGCGAGCTGTGAGTTCTTATTACGTCCGAAAGTTCTAACCCTGTGATTCTGTTGGGAATTATCGAAATGAGTATCTTCTAAGATCTCGCATCTTTGTATTACCTCCGCGCAAGTACGGGGCACATCGTACGAGAATAGTTTACTATATTTGTGCAACAACCCATTTTTAATTATAAGAACCAAGTCTAATTCAGACAATGGTGATGATAACTTATCATTCAGGGATGATATTAGATTTACATACTGCCGAACCGGTACGTTATACATTTGCTTGTAACGGTGAATTTTAGATTTAATTCCCAAATCACTGTCAACCTCCTTATAACTTGAGACGACCTCCGGCTCGACTGCCTTTTTACTTGATGCGCGACTGAATTTGATTTTATCCATCTCCTCACATAATGCTTGTAACTCCGAAACGTTGGTGATATTTTTACCGATCTTCAGTTGTGCGTAATCTGGCGTGAGACCTTTTGTGACTAACGATAAAAGTTCCGACTCTTCTAACGGCAAATTCAGCTTGGAATTGATAGCTAAAGCTTCCAAAATAAAATCCGCAGCTCTTTCGTTATTTTTCTGACACAAGTTAAATAACTTCGACTTCTCAGTCATTTGAAACGTCGGGTCCTCGAATCTCTTCAAAAAGGCTGTTCTAATTTCTTCCCACTTTAGATTAGTTTTGAAAATTTTCCTATAGAATAATAGTGCTGAACCAGTGAGAAGTTCGACAAAACCCCTAGCCAAATCTTGACAATCAACGCCCCTCGCGTATTGTAATTCGGCGATTCTGTCTAAAAAAGCGCGGACATCCGAATTCCCGTCAAAAGAAATTTTCCAATTTGTTAAATTAACTATTTTTCTTTCAACGTACCTTGTGGTAGTCCTTTCATAGTGATTTTGCGTAGGCGAGGATACTATGTTAACGAGGTTTCCCGAATTACTAGTTTTTGGGGTGGTTGCTACACTTGGAGAATTTAATAAAATAGCAGGAGACTCAACCCGCCCACTAAGGGATTCATTAAACTCGACACATTGTTTCCGTAAAGACAACAAAGCCCTTTTGGGGACTATGCCTCTATCCATCAACATTTTTCTTATTACCGACGCGTTTGCTTTCTCGAAATTTAATATTCTATCCATTATTGGTATGGTGGCCTCCATGATTATGCGTTATTATAATGAACAAAGCAAAAAAAAAATTTCGGACGAATAATATAAGACGAGAGCAGTTGCTGGCAGTCGTATTTACAACTTCCTATTACAGGGGAACGGATGTGAACGAGCACAATCCGACAGTAGTTACTACCTTTTATTGGAAACAACCACTGCTCTTCAAGGAAGAAATAACGCAACTTACACAGCAGCCACTCGGAGATTTTAAAATAACGAGATTCATTACTCAATTAAAAAAAATTCCGCGCGAATGACGAACAACTCTGACTGCCGCGATAGAACGTAATAGCTTGAGAATGCTACTGTAGTAAGCGATGTTTAAAATACCTAACACTCGAATAGCACTAGCCGACGGACTCGCGACGTTTAGAATAATTCACACAGAACTACCGTTGTTGATGGGAGCACAAATATAAAATATTTATAGCTAAGATGCCACGATAGAAACGTAATAGCGTGGGAATGAATGCTACGGTAGTAAGCGATGTTTAAAATACCTAACACTCGAATAGCACTAGCCGACGGACTCGCGACGTTTAGAATAATTCACACAGAACTACCGTTGTTGATGGGAGCACAAATATAAAATATTTATAGCTAAGATTACATAATTATGTTTCTAGGGAGACAACAATCGACAAGACTTCGGCCCAGTTGGCGCGCCAGTGTCATACTTCCTGGGGCCAGGGTGATACTGAAGCCACGTAGGGTCCAGTGTTATACTTCTGGTCTCCAGAAATATGTCCCTCCCGGGGGGGGACAAGTGTTAAGCAGGCCCCCCGGGGGCCATATGCCTCGGCTTGGAAGGCTCAGCTCAGGGTCGTAGGGCTCCTCCGAGGCTGTCGATGGTTGACTCCAATGAAACAAGGTTTGGGCACAATTCAAATGTATTCAATAATGCAAGGGTGAACAGTACAGGCAACCAGGTAAGCTGTTTAAGGCCTAGCATAAGAGAGAGAGAGGCACTAGAAATACTACTGAATTTAGGCTCGGAAATACTATAAGAGGGTTTAAAATCTCACGTGGCGTCGTACGGATGCAGGCAGCTTCCTACGAAGTGAAGAGATCTAGAGCAAAGCTCATAGATCGTGTGCAGGAACGGGGCGGCTCGGGGTGCGTGGGCGGCTTCTCGGCGTCATGGTGGGCGGATTCGGTCAGCTTACCGAACCGGTGGGTGATAACGGTGAATTAAGCGGCTATCGGCAATGTAGGCGGATTAAAAGCCGGGCGGCCAGGGCTGCCATGGTATAAAGTAGGCGGCAGTAGGATTATACAGGCGTCTGTGGGGATAGCGCCATACTGGGATCGTAAGTGAAGACTTAATTAGCCGCGTCAAAGGGTGGCATACTGCCCGACAGTACGTAGTAGTACGTACGACTGCTCGCGCCGTTGTCTGAAATATGTCTGTTGCTTCGGTGAACGGTGGCCGGAGTTCTCTGTCCGTGATGAGCGAGACGGAAGACTCGAACGTGTGCCCTATAAGGTAATGTCTTCTGCCATTGGCTGGATTTCGCGCCGTGTAGCCATATATGGTAATGTCTTCTGCCAGCCTGAGAGGGACAGCAATAATCACGCGAGAATGTACATGTACTGAGCACGTGACACACAGCTGCCTGCCGCTTGTATAGTATGTTCGTAGAATTTATGGGCAACTCATAACAGAAGGTAGAAAGTACTAAAAAAAACTAAATAAAACATGAACCCAGAAAAATAAAAAAATGTAACGGTCGTCAGCCACGCTGCTATCATCGGTATAGATATATTTGGTCGAAGGCTTTTTTTATGTGAATACCTCTAAAGGGTCCCTGTGTGTGTTACTTGACAAGAGTCCCAACTGCTCCCGTCTGGAGTCAGTGAGACTATGACATTCCCAATTGGGGTATGTTGTGAGGCTGAAGGTAAGTGGGGATGGGAACGAGATGGGGGAGAGGAAGGCGGGGAAGTACCTAGCCATTCAGATCTAGTCACCAAACACGGCTAAAGAAATTTCAAGCAACGTTTCCATTCTGAATGGTGGTCTTACACCAGGGCAATACTGAGAGTATCTTCCACTCTGGAACTTGCCGCAAATATATCTTATATTATTCTAAATGCTCAAATACTGAAAACACAAATCAATCAAATAAAATTTATCTGCGCTCGCCGGGATTTTAACTCTCTACCTCTGGATAGCTAATCGAAAGCCTTGCCCCTCAACAAAGGAGGTCGTCGGCATACATTTAAAAAAGATAGCCGCCAAAAATGCAGGAAATTTGTTTTTGAAGATAATATTGTTCTGAAATTGAAATATGAGATCGACAATATGAATAGGTTAAGGTTAAGGCGGTGTGTACCTGTAAGACAGAAGATCTTGGGTTTGATTCCAATTGCAACCGTTAACTTTCCTAGTATTGTTCTGTTTCTTGTTCCGTTAAGATTTATTAGTATCACCTTCTTGTTCAATTATATTCACTGACGAGTATAACCTTCAAAAGTTAGAAAAAAGTTATTCCAATAAAATTAAAAAAATGTATTTTTTTAAATCAAAAGGTATAATAAATATCTAGTACGAATATGTGCTATTTATTTATTTGTGTTTTATGTTATAAAATATAGGCCATTAGAGGAATCAATTTTTTAAGAAGGCAAAGGCAACTTAGACATTGACTTTTGGTTATTGGTACCTAATCAAAAACTATTCTTTCACAACCTAACTAACCAACCAATAACCATCACGCCGTTTCCCCGCAGGGGTAGGCAGAGAGGACGGACCGCCAAATAACTCTTGGCACACACTCCTTGCCTCGTTCACATTCATACATGCTCTTCTGTTATTCTGACTCTTGACATGGCCCGACTTAAGTATCTGATTCACTTGGTCGTGCCATATCTTTCTCGGGCGTCCCCGACTTTTTCTACCATTCACATTTGCGTCATGTATTCTCCTTACACTCCTTTCCTCGTTCATTCGCTCTACATGCCCTAACCATCGGAGCGTTCCTTTTTTAATCTTACTCATTACGCTTACATCAGTCTTGCATTCTTTGCGGATCTCCACGTTTCTCAGACGATCGTACGTGGTTTTACCACATATACGCCTCAGGGATCTCATTTCTAGAGCATTCAGTCTACTTTCATCCTTCCTCTGCCAGTTCCATGCCTCACTGCCATACATTAGGGTACCAGTACCAGTACTCCATTATGGACGGCTAACTTCTCTTCTTTGGACAGTTTTTTTTGGTGCCAACGGCGTTCAGTCCTCCATTAATAGTTACCTGCATTCATCCTTCTTTCAATATCTATCAGTTTTCCCAGCTCTCGTAAACATACTTCCCAAATAAACAAACTCATCCACCTGCTCCAAGTATTCATCATTCACAACTATGTTGCACATTGTTTTCGTACTATCTCTTTCAAATACTGACTTTAGACTTACTTATATTATTATTAATCATTGTTTAAAAATTTTGAAGAAATCGGCAGGAAAATAAACAGGGCGGCCATGGAGCAAAATAAATTGGTTAAAGGAATTCAATATTCATATGTCTATGATTTACCCTAAAAAACTGATATTGCGCAGAGGAGATTCCATGGCCTCCCAGCATCCCGGGTCTAACCCCAGCAATTTTTTTTATAAGATATATTTGTATCAAGTATAAGTCCAGTCTATATAAATAAACCAGATACTATACTCCAATTAAAGGAGAACATCCATCAAGAAATGGTTCACGTACCCTGAGATTTGTATCGAAAAGTTTTCGAAAATCTAAGGGTCTGATTTGAGGAATGCCAGCAGCGAGATGGCGGCCATTTTGAAAAAAACTATTTTTACCAAATGATTTTCCTGGATATTTTTGTTCTCATCAATAATCATTTTTTTAAATACAATCTGTATTTTTTTCATGATTATTTCAAAAGTGCAAATGTTAATGGCCCACCCCATATGAAAAAGGCCGCGCTTATCAAAATTATAAAAAAATATTAAATCATTATCAAAAAGATTCAAGGCTATAAATATATTTTAGAAATAGTTTTAATCAAGTTTTACCATTATGTATGCTTTTATAAATTAAGAAAAAAAAATCTTCAAACTTCGTAAAATTACTTTGTGGCATCATTAATTATATAATGAATAACGACCACTTTGTATAAACCACTATATTAAAAACAATATCTACATGTTTCGATAACAATGTATCTACATGTTTCGATTTGTTATTAAAAATTGTTATCGAAAATATACATTGTTATCGAAACATGTAGATATTGTTTTTAATAAAGTGGTTTATACAAAGTGATCGTTATTCATTATATAAGAAAAAAATCACTTTCTTTTTCATTTCCAAAATGTTTCATTTTTTCTCTTTAAGCGAAATTTAGCTCTTAGTTTTTATATGTTTTTTTTGCAAAAAAATATTTTTATTAATTCTAACAACTCAGTGGCGTACCGTGAATAATTGTCATAAGTATTGCAATTTTTAATTACCGTGATGAATTTTACGATATTACAAGTGTAATATCGTAAAATTCATCACCTGTAATATAATATTTTTAAATTGTATGTTTTCAAATTGTTGAAGCGTCGGTAAATAAATATTTATAAAAATAAAATACTTATTTTGTAAAAAAACACGAGTTTTTATTAATTTATTTACCTACCGGTTTCGCTTTGCTCACCAGGGTACAAATTAATACAGTATTAATTTGTGCCATGTATTTGTAATTTGTAAAGGAAAGGTAAATAAATTACGGAAAACTCGTGGTTTTACACAAAATAAGTGTTTTATTTATATTAAATATGTCAAACCACAAAGGGATTGCTTTTCACAATAATATAAATATTTTATAAGTTTATAGTTTCTCGATTTTATTAAGTAAATTATGATTCTTAGTATTGTGTTTAATTAAGTGTGTTTAATTAAGCGCGTCTTCGTAGTATGTTTTCTTGATGGAAAGCAATAAAATAAATAAATAGTAACTTAAGAACTGATTCATATAGGTATGCTTACTTTAATAATGCGATACACTAATTGTATAAATAAAGATAATAGTTAAGTACTAAGTAGTACAAAAAACTTTAGTAAAGTTGTAGTAATCCGCTTCACTTGGCCAATAATTGCGTCGAACACTTCACGTAAGAGAATTAATTTTAACAAAACCTTAACTTAAAATTTTTAATTCGAGAACGGCTGGACCGATTTATATGATTTTTGATTTGTTGGATTTGTCTCCGTCCCAAATAGCAGAATAGCTATTAAAACATCGAAAAAATTCACAAAAAATTATGAAGAAAATTATTTTCCTCATACATTTTGTACGGAACGAATTCTCATCTTTTGAAAGAGCTGCAGCAATATTATGATAAGTATAATATTATCTAAATAGTGAATGAATTAAAAAATTCAACAACGTCAAATGTCATTGCGCTGATTGTTTTGCTTTTGTTTTTAAGAACGTATATAATGCTGTCCCTCTTTCTTACACACTAAATGTCAACAGTCGAAAATGAGACAAACGGTGAACGTATGTCTGCACCCCTCCAAAGGAAAAATACAATTATTACTATAAACCTCCCTAACACGTATAAAGAAAATGAAACGCCATTCCCGTAAGTAAGTAGAAAAGTAAGAAAATAAAAAAATATATATAAATCCGTACACAGCGCCATCTCTGATACTGACAAAAACAAAACACGGGCAGTTGCGCATCGATAATTACTTCTTTGTGTAATTTTTAACTTTACAATAAAATTGAATTTAATTCAGCTAATAAGTTAACACAACAGTTTAATTGATTCTGAGGCGGTACGAAGTTCTCCGGGTCAGCTTTTTTTTTTTTTTTTTTTTACTATGGCATCCCCAGTTGGGGTATTTTGTGAGGCTGAGGGTAGTGGGGAGGGGAAGGAGATAGGGAAGAGGAAGGTGGGGAAGTACCTGGCTATTCAGATCTGGTCACCAAAATCGGCTAATGCCATTTCAAGCAACGTTTCAATTCTGAATGGCGGTCTTACATTAGGGCGATACAGAGAGTATCTTCCGCTCTGGAACGTGCCGCAAATATATCTATATATTATTTTAAATGAATAAATTGTGAAATAACACAAATTAATCTAATAAAATTTATTTGCCACGTCGGGATTCGATCCCGCGACCTTCGGTGTGCGAGTCAAAAGCCTTACCGCTGCGCTACGCCGGCCGTAGCTAGTCAAAATACAAAATGCATTTTTTTTCTCCCCGACATAAATACTCACTTTTCGTAATAATACAGTTAAAACTATCTTTTTAACTAAGAAATATTCTGGATTAACCGTGAGGCGGAGTACAACAAGTTTATTGAAAAATCAACGAAAATTTTTAGAATAATATTCGTCGCTACTTTTTACTTTCTAAGAATTCGCTTTAAAACTTAATATTTACGATAAATCATATTTCATGTTATTTATTAACGTTTTAGTGCAATCTCAGCACGCCCTACCGTTCTAGCGCCCAACTAGTTGTAAGGCGGGCCGCCCAGCCGCCTATTCGGCCGGCCCTGGTCTCTGCGATCTTCGGCCGGTTGACAAACAAGTTCCAGCCAAATGACCCACAGCGAATTATAAAACCACTCCACAGTCCCGCGTCCTCTGCAGTGCCTAGTGGATGCCAGAGTCGCCGTCACCGTGTCGGTCCGTCCTTGTAGTTGTTCAAATAAACCACCAGAACAATCTTTGAAAAAGAAACAAAGCAAATGCCAATAAACCTGCCGGAAACTCTGCGGCTTGGCAGTATACACAACCGCACGTTCTGTCCGAGAACTCGAACATCCTGATTTTATTATAAAATACGTTCCCAAGCTGAGTCTGTCAGCACGTTTATTTATTGTGTTCGCGGACAGTTGAAGTTATAAGTTGAAGGGGACCAAAAGTGAAATAAAATGAATAAATTTTTGCTGACTTTTGTGGGTAAGTAGTATTTTATTAAATAATCAAATTGAATCTTAAAATAATTATAGAGCGTTACATCCAAGGTTATTTTTTGTTAGATATACACTCGTGCGAAATATACGTAGGTATATATGATGGGAGGAAAATTCTTTACTATTAAATTTTGAATATTTCACTTGAATTCAAACGATAATTTTAATAAAATATGATGGCATCAGTAATATAAATACCTGTTTTTAACGGCACATGCCTGATTAAATGCCTCAAATTACTAACGTTAGTATTTTGATAATAATAGTAATGAGTACAAATAATAAGTCTAAGGTACTCTCAGTATCGCCACAAGACAACCATTCAGAATAATTGAAACCTAGCTTGAAATGGTCTTAGCCGTTTTTGTTGACCAGATCTGAATAGCCAGTTACTTCCCTACATTCCTCTCCCCGCTACATTTTTCAATAGGGAATGCTATAGTAGGTATCATTGGATCCAGGCGGTTTGGAGCAGTTGAGACGCTTGTGCTGTATTCAATTATTTTTTTTTATATTCACTATTCACTACATAAGTCAAAGTTTCCGGTCATTAGATGTCAATATAATGCAGTAGGTAAATAACGATTTCAATAATAGACTTGTTTATTTTGATGACCTTTATCGCGTTAGAGTTGCTAATTAACGTAATAATTTGATAATGTGTTATTTCCCGTCAACTTTACAAGTTTTAATCTCAAACACCATTTCGAGGTCAAGTTTTATATTGGAAGCGGATTCAAACAAGACAAAAAACATATTTTAAAAAATATTTTGTGTAAATTTTTTAAAACATTTCCAGTAGGTATTCGATCGCCATTCTGTGTTGATAAACTCTTCGGCTGATAAATGCTTCGTTTTGTAACCTCTATTATCGTGAATTTAACCTTTTAATGACTTTAATCAGAGGTGGATTGGTAAAAACACAAAAATATATTTTTTTGCATGATATTAGAAGTCCGAATGTTATTTCCGTGCAAAATTTTTGGGAATAACTACCATATGTATTTTTAACTTCCCAGAATATGAATGGAGGGAAATAATTATTATGATGTGTCTGTGGACATATTCAATTTATCACTAAACAAATGAAAAACAAAAAATTGTTGGACAGTTCAGTTATGCATAATACTGTATAATTTTAATCGTGAAAAAAAAACCCTAAAAATGGAGCTAATAAATTAATAAATGATATAATTTAACCCCCCCCCCCCCTTCCAATAGAGGCTAGGGTTTGTTAGTCCTAAATAGCGTATTTTTATACATACCTACCTCTTCTATCAAACAACAAATAATCGTGAGCCTAGGTCTCTGCCTGTTAAGTACCTATGTATAAATAAGTATGTGAATTATCGTAACTATTGCCCAGTTGTGCACCTACAAATGGGAGGTGACGCAGGATAAGGCGTGTTAAGATGAAGCCATACTAAATAATGCAAAATCATTCAAAATCATACGTTTTTGTTTTGAAAATTTGATCGCTTAGAAGTATTGTAGATGCTTCAATTGAATACTGCGTGTAGAACATATCTTAAAAATATCGGTCAAGTCTTTTAATAACCCTAGAAAAAAATAAATTATAAGGTCTATAAAAAACACTTTGAAGTCCAAACTCTCCTATTTATAAACCTCTATTCGGATATAATTTTATTGTTTAATGTGGCAAATTTAGTTTAATTTATTTAGCCCCTCCATTATTCCGCCATTACTCCTCCGGACGGAGCGGAGAAACAACGTGTTAGGCTCTGCGCCGCTTATTTTCGTGAAATCAATTTAAAATTCCGTTTTATTACAATAAACAATGCATAAAAAAGGAATTAATGTTTTTTACAGGCCTTTACGAAATCAAAATGTTAAAAAAAAATTCAAATATCTTTTCCAACTTTTCCAAAAGCTTTTTCTCAAGTATTTTTAAACTCCTCCCATAAAGGGGCGTGAATTCCGATTTTTTCCTGTACTATTGATCGCCTTAATAGGCAAATACTGAGGTTCTACCTCTAGAATTTAGATCGAAGAATACCTAACCAAAAACACTCCTGCATAGCGGGTTTAGAAGATTCAATTTTAGTTGATCAACTTTGATTGAACGTCAAAAATTGTTTGAAAAACTTCTTCAACTTTAAGATGGTTCGCACGATTCAATATGCTTTCAAGTGTCGAGTTGATCAACTAAAATTGAACAGTCTGAACCCGCTGTTAGCGTTCAACTTCCTGAAAGCATCGGAAAATAGTGTGATATGTTTTGAATGTATTTATTAAAAAAACATAAAATATTATAATAAAATAATAACAATACCATTCAGTTTCTGCAATGCAATGGAGCGATTGGTGTTCAGTTTTTAATTTAGCCATTCGATTTTTTTAATATTATTCCTCAAAATATTAATACGGCAACATACAAGCTGCCTACTGCGGTTTAAAGCTAATGAATCCATCTAGATTTCACCGTTTATCTCATATTTGTAGCTTTGTTAGATGTGTTCCAAATTTGGACCGATATCAATCGCTAAAATAAAAGTGGTCCAAATTTAGACCTAAATCGCTCCAGTGTATAATCATTTAAACAAACGGTTATTAGAATCATTAGTATGAAGTAACGCTATATGGTATTATGTAGGTAGGCATATTAGGCAGTGACAGTGAGTCATGCCATAAGAGTACACAAAAATTATTGTATTGCAAATACAAAACTAGCAGAACCTGTATTATAATAATGTGGGGAGAGGTCGCTTTTTTATGCTTTATGAAGCATAATTTCAGGTATGGTTGTTTCACATTGGATAATAACAGAATTTGAATAGAACTTTCACAGAATTTAAATTTTAAGAGAAAACCGGGCTAAAAACGTATTCCCCAATTCTTCTCAGGATTTTGATACTACTGCAAATATTTTTTTAATATATAGATATCAACCACTAGCGTGACGGTTTTTTAAGTTAATTCTTATGGAAAACCCTTCCCTCCAGAAATACTTAGTTAAAATTGCTTGGTTTGAACGCCATCAACAAACTAGATAATGTATTTTTTAAAAAGCGATACGTACAGACACAGAGGGTTTTCTTTTAAAACAGTTAGTAAAAAAATCTTAAAAATCGGTAAAGTTTTGGAAGAGAAAATGGGAAACACAAAACCTTGATTTTTATGAATTTATTTAGGTACCTACTAGCTGGGTTACCCGGCTTCGCTCAGGACAACATTCGAGAGTGTTCTAGAATGTTCCACAATGATGTTCCCGATTCCTTATTCCCGAAAATTCCACGACATACTCCGCCACTCCTTCCAGAACTTTCTAGAGCTATATGGAACCTTCTAGAACTTTCCGGAAGACTGTTCTAGAAATTTCAAGAGAGCGAAATTTCCAGCCCTTATATCTTCAAAAGCACGCCCTTTAGGGTGAAACGGTAACCGTCATCCTGGAGGGGGGATAGAGATCTGCCACACCATATAACTCCTTTGATTGTACCGACACTTGTTTTTTTGGACTTTTATAATACATATTGATTATCAGCCTAAGGTGCAGTTGACCCTTTCGCTAAGCATTCGGGGGAGAAAGAGCGACACTTTTAGAAACGATTTTGTAAAATACCTATTGTTCAAATTTCTCGGCGATTAGGTTTCCTCTTAACCTTGATAAATTGTTCAAATTCGTAATATGTAAAAATGATAATAATAATGTAACATTGTATTCAAATAGCCAATTAACGCATTTTTTGTTTTTCATATTTGAAAGTTCATTTTGTTATCTTATTTAGTTAGCCTTTCAAAATATTCATATACGAGATGGAAATCAACCAAGACAAAATGTAATTAGACTAGAGTAATTAGGGGAAAGATCACGAGTCCACTTCTGGGCATATTCGGTCATCTACTCAAAAATAACATTAATTATTAAGAAAGGAATATAATGATAATATTATCAAGGTACCTATCTAATGGCCTAAATTTGTTGATAGATAGATGGATCCAGAAAAACTAAAAGTAATAATGTATTATTAAAACTAAAGTAATAATTAAATGACAATGTATTGTAAAATAAATACACGCGTCTTTGAAATTAATGTACTGAAAATAAAAATGATCTATTATAGATGCTGTAATAATTTGGCATATATACCTAACTAGTAAATTGAGAAACCATTAAGCTTTTAGTTTGTTTTTCTTTTCATTTTTGTAATCTTAATGTATAAAACAAAGTCGGGTTAGTTACACCATTTATAACTCGAGAACGGCTGGACCGAGTTTTATGATCTTTGATTTGTTGGATTTGTCTCCGCCCCGAATAGCAGAATAGCTATTAAAACATCGGAAAAAATTACGAAAAAAAATCGTTTCCTCATACATTTTGCATGGAACGAATTCTTATCTTTTGAAAAAGCTGCAGTAATATTGCGATAAGTATAATATTAAGTGTACATTGAGTAGTGAGTGAATTTCAATAATTCAAAAACGTCAAATGTCAATGCGCTGATTTTTTGCTTTTGTTCGTAAACATAAAATGCTGTCCCTCTTTCTTACACACTAAATGTCAACAGTCGAAAATGAGACAAACGGTGAACGTATGTCTGCACCCCTCCAAAGGAAAAATACAATAATTTTAATACATCTCCCTCACACATATAAAGAAAATGAAACGCAACTCGCGGAAGTAAGTGGAAAACGCCATCTCTGATACTGACAAAAACAAAACACGGACAGTTTTTTTTTCTTCAATTATTTCTGGCTGTCACCCTTCAAGGGTTTTCTAGACCATCATTTAAAATTACAGAGAAAGGAAAGGTGAATTTATATATTAATTTGATTTAAATGTACAAATTTCAAAATTATATGGAAGATTGGAGTCGAGTTCAGACTTAGAAGAGATGAAATGTTTAATGGAGGGGAGGCAATTTTAGATAACGCTTGATAGAAGAGATGATATTTATTTAGAGAGAGACAACCAAAAAATATGTGATCTAAAGTGCCCACATCTAGACCATAGAATGTACAATCGGGGAGTCAAGGATTTGAATGCACATCGATAATTGCTTCGTTATGTAATTTTTAACATAATAAAAAAAACTGAATTTAATTCACCTAATAAGTTAAAACAATAGTTATTGATTCTGAGGCGGTACGAGGTTTACAATTTGAAATTACGTACCGAACAACAAACATATTAACAATACGCAATTAAACTGAAACCTTACGAGCGATGATTAGTTTCTTAAACAGGCACTGTCTAGTTAGAAACTAATGTTGACTGGGCCATAATGTATTCACAACACATTTCAGCTTACCTTCAACGCACATTGTACCAGTAATATTATTTTAAACTCATTGTGCATATACCTATCTAATATCTCTCTCATTATTTGGCTCAATTCTGTAACATATAATTTTCAGTATGTACTGTATAATGATACATAAATAAAGAGTAAAAACTTTAATTTTTCTTCATGATAAACGCAGTAAAGAAAAAAAACTCAACAATTTTGTTTGGGTCAAGTAACAATCAACTTATGTTGAGATGAGATATAAAGTTAAATTCAGTTTAAATCTTTAGACCTTGCATATTACAAAACTTATTTCGGTTGTGACTCTGGTTGTAACTCCGGTTCCAAGAGGGTACCAAAATTATTTTAATTAATATATCTATATTTTAAATGTAATTATTTTGTTTAACTTTTTGATAGACGTCGTAATTTTTCAAGTTAACTAACGGTGTTCATTTGAAAGGTAAATTTCTGATAATCTCTGAACTTGAAAATGTTTCTTCAAACTTAGCAAATAGGTACACTTTGTGGCGTCATTTTTAATTAAATGAAAACATATAAGTCTAAGTGAGGTTAAAAATTGAAATGGCCCAACTCAAGTATCTCATTCACTTGGTCGTGCTATGTCTTCCCGACTTCTTCTACCATTCACATTTGCGTCAAATATTCTCCTTTTACTCCTTTCCTCGTTCATTCGTTCCTTTCTTATTTTTACTCATTACGCTTACATTAATAATCTATCTGTATATAAATAAATCCCTCTTTCCTTTGGTCACGCCATAACTTCAGAACGACTTTACCTATTTCATTCATCAAAAAAAAAAAGTTTTCTAATACTTTGTAGAAGGTTCTTATAGAAAGAAAAATTAAGAAAATTGCGCAGAAAATTGAATGATTTTAGAAAACTTAACCACTATTTTAACTTCGCACGTTTGATGAAATTGAATTTAGCAGGTAGCTGTTTTTTTTGTATTAAAAGATTTGTCTATGGATATTATAAATAGGTACCTATGTTAGGAACCAAATTTGATTGATTGTTCTTATAATATTTATTTTATTTATTTATTAAATATAGATACAAAATAAAGTACAAATTACATATTAGGAAGTTTTGCCTCTCCAACTAGGAAAGTTTCAATACAAGTTTTAATACAAATATGAATATTTTAAAAATACGAAAAATGAAAATTTGAATAAAAAAATTGTAATAGGTGGCACGCGAGCTGTTTGATAACTAAATGTACTGGGACTGAATATATGGAACGCGCGGGGGGGGGGTTAATGGGACGGGGGAGCGGGATAGGGGAGAGGGTGAGCGGGGAAGGTGGAAGGGGAACGCGAGAATGTAGGGGATTTTTTTTTACAAGAGCTCCACACAGGAGACCCTGAGGAGAATAATTTCCCTCAGGGCCTATGTCATCTTTGGGGAAGCTGTGTGGAGGTTTTTTTTAAGGAAAGGCAGGAGAGGAGAGTTCTGGGAAGGAAAAGGGTTTGAGGGCTGGGAAGGAATCTGGGGTTCAGTGTGTCCTGGTCATCCGCCTCCAAGACCCAGACAAATATCATCCCATGAACCAGGGCTCCTCTGCTAAACACCAAACGTAGCGAACCTCTTGGGGTGACCTATGGCAGAGGTGTTGGTTATCCTATAAAGTTTCCCGGGGCGGCGGTACCCATTCCCACCTCCCAAATTGAATTGGATGCGGGAGGGGAACGGGTACGCAAGGGAAATGACATGCAGGGAGAAACAATTTATTTCTTTGTATATGGCATTGCAACGCATGCCGGGAACCAGCTAAGTATCTTATAAAAATCAGAAGATATTTTTAGTTGTTGCAGAGTTCTAAGGCCAGATCAGGTCAGTTATGAACTCTGGTAGCTTCAGAGCAGACAAGGAAAATCCCGCAAACCAGATATTCCGGTTTGCGGCCTGAAAGACGCGATATTAAATATGCAAATTGCCGAGGTTTATAAACTGCTGAAATTATAACAAAATAACTTTGATAAAAATTGAATTTTTGGGTAAAAAATATATATTTAGCTGAAATTATAACAAAATAACTTTAATAAAAATTGAATTTCTGGAAAAAATATATTTATAGGATAAGACTTTGTAACGAATTATATTAAAATATCATCCGCATTAGAAACATGCACGAAAAAATGATTTTTGTCACTGCGGGAAAATTAACTATAAAATTTTCCTAGAGACTTTGAATTTTTTAATGCTTAGGCTTTTACCAGGCAATTGTGGTTTGCGGTTCAAATCCCAACCGCGGCAATTTTTTCGGAAAATTTTCACTAATTGTCATCCCTGCTAAGTCACCAAACGTAACTAACCACTTGGGGTGACCTATGTCAGGGGTGCTGGTTATCCGATAAATGGTTCCCTGGGCGGTACCCACACCCGCCTCCCAAATTAACAGCAAACTATCTCGAATGTGTCAGGAGTACAACAGTCAAGGAGAACATTTAGGATACATTAAAAACACTCTTTCTTTCCATAACTATTATTACTAATTCCCTCTTCAATAGTAGAAATGTTATATTTAAAAATTTCTGAATAAACTTGAATACCCCTAGAAAGTGTCGTTGGAATGACTCAATCATATTAAATTTACCTATAACTGGAATGACTGGAAGTTATTAATATTAGTAAAGTATTTGCCATAAATAAATGTTTACGATAACTAACTGTTTAGATGTTGCATAAGAATTCCAAGGGTAAGCTTATAATCCAGGATGCGACTCTCTCAAGCAACGTTTCAGTCGATTTATTTAATCGATGCTTCACCTAACATGTAATAATACATCTTTCATTCTGTCTATTTATTAAAATGTCTTAAGAAGACTTTTTGGGTTTGAAATAAATAGAATCCTACCTAAATCGTATAGGGTGGAAAATACCCTCAGTTTGCTCTAGGGAAAGACCACCGTCCAGAATTGAAACGTTGCTTGAAATGGCTTAATCCTTCGTTTTTGTGATAGAGATATGAATAGCCAGGTACTTCCTAACCTTCATTTCCTATTCCCAATCTATTCACAAACTTCAATCTCACAACATATCAACCAAAAGTCAAATAGCAAGACACTTTTTAGGCTCAAGCTGTCCTGTCTATCTTTATGCCGCAGTATCTAAACCATAGGTTCTGAACGTGGGCAATAACGCCCCCTTGGGGGCATTTCAGACCTTCAGGGGGGCGGTAGAAGACCAAGAAAAAATTGGGCAGCGTTTCAAACTTTCAGGGGGGCTGGGCGGTTGGAGACCCAGAGAAACCCATCCCACCCCATACTATCTTGCCCCATCCCATCCCATTAGGGGCCATCCATCCACAAAAAACATTTTCTCTATCCCATTACGCTCTCACTACTGTACCTAAACTAAAAGTAAAATATCAAGAAACTGTATCTGCTCAAGCTATCCTATCTCTCACTATGCCACAGTATCTAAACTAAAAGTAAAATATCAAGAAACTATATCTGCTCAAGCTGTCCACCTCTCCCTATGGCGCTGTATCAAAACTAAAAGTAAAATACCAAGAAAATAGGCCTGCTCAAGTTGTCCTGTCGCTCCCTATACCACTGTAACTAAATAAAAAGTAAATTAACAAGAAACTATGTCTACTCAAACTGTTCAGTTTATCCCTACGCCACAGTATCTAAACCAATAAATAGTAAAATATCAAGAAACTATCTCAAACTGTCCAGTCTATCCCTATGCCACAGTATCTAAACCAATCAAAAGTAAAATATGAAGAAACTACGTCTGCTCAAGCTATTCTATCTCTCAGTATGCCACAGTATCTAAACCAAAAGTAAAACATCAAGAAACTATGCCTGCTCAAGCTGTCAAGTCTCTTCCATTGCCATTGTATCTAAACGAAAAGTTAAATAGCAAGAAACTGCTTTCGGATTTATTGAATGTTTTATAAAAATGAAGGAATGATATCTGGCATATTTTCTCTTTAACATAAAATAGTTTTGCCTGCATCGTTTTTTGAAAAAAATCAAAATGCTTGGTTATGTCAGTTTGCGAAAGGATCTAAAGGCAAGCAAACTGTTGACTAATATAAATATAATTTCATTTTAGTGTGTTTAATTTTGTAAATAAGACTACTTTTCTCACATACACGTTTCCAATGTAAGATATAATGTACGAATACATATTTTTCTGGATTTACCAGTTACGTTTCAACAGATAATATTGAGAAAATATTGACTGGTTATCAATATGCCCTCAAACAGAGACAAGCCTTAAAGTGACACATTTTCCATATCTCATTCCTGTGAATACCCATTACTAATCCAGGGGTAACCATTGCCCATACTTACTCGTACATGATTTAATTTTTTTTTAAATTATCATGCGTATTATCGAGGCTTCTGACTCACATAATATTGCCATTTATTGCCTCATCTGATTTTAAATTATAATATTAATACATTGTAATTTTAAAAACAATTAGGCTATTGCCACCTCTTAATAACACATTAAATTTCAATTTCAGAATTAACAATATTAGGTATCTACGTTTATTTTTATTCCATAATATTGGCAACTACATTTTTCGTTGGAAACAATTGTTCTAAGAACCTATTTGTAACCTGGAGAGTGCCTGCTATATCCGATTTTATTCATACGGAATACCTATTGACCCTTTTTGTAGGTCTAAGTCTAAATGAGTATTCAATTTACGTTAGAACAATTATCTTTTTATAACTTTTGAAGGTTATTCCTATGAATGTAATAGGTATATCATTGATGAAGAAGAAGATACCACTAATATTTAAACGAAAATGTAAAAGAAAACATTGTAACACAACGGTCGCAACTGGGACTCAAACCCAGAACCTCTCATCTTACCGGGACAAACGCCTTACCTACTGCCACCTTCTGTGTCTTGTTCTCTTTCATGTTATCGTCTTGTTATCTTCTTCTTCAATGATATATTAAATTGATGGGAATAAACTTTAAAAGTTATAAAAATAAAGTTTTGAAGAAGAAGTTTAGGATCTAACAAATTTCATATTCTGGATGTGCCATGGAACTCAGTTGAGGCTATTAAATTCTGCTAAAATTGCGATGGGTTTGAGGACAAAAAGTATGAAAATATATGAAAATCTTTCATCCAATTTGTGAACAGTCTTTGATGGCAAATCTATTGTTCGTAGAAAAATTGAAGATTATTTAAAAAGTCACATTAGATATTAGTTAATTGACACTTATGCTATCAAGATTCCTCGGCAACCCGAATTTCTACAGATTTCTTACACATCTCCGTTAAACATTTGAAGTTTTTAAGCTCTTAAAAAATATATGTTATATTTGAAGATAATGTCTAGATGCTGCCCAAGCCGAAACGCAAATTATATGAAATTCCCCATTTGCTCCAAAAATTATTAAAAACAAGTCTGCTTCTATTATCTTATAAATTAAATTTGTGAATTAAATTAAATTCACAATGCTTCTTTAAATGATACTCGTACTTAAGATGCTCCCCACGAGATCTTTGCTCTATTTTAAACGAGTAGTGTTTTATTAAACATTTTCGCAATTTTGCATCGATTTTGTCGCTGCAAATGTTAGCGCGCTCCTCTAACATGCGTAATGTCGTATCTCACCATCTTCTTCTTTTTGGGCCCGGCTGCGGAGCCTTAAGCCTTCCACTAAAATAAATAAAAAAATTGGTAACACTGAAAAAGTGTATTACAATTAAAAACATCAAAATAATTTTATTAGCGACAGTCCCCAAAAAATTCACAAAAATTCTTAAATCCCTTCTTTTTACTTTACTTCACTCGACCTAAACTTTACAGTCTCCTGTTGTTGAAATTTTATATACTTACCACTAGCGAGTACCCGGCGTTGCAATGCTACTTAAATCAAGAAATTGTTTCTCCCTGCGTGTCCTTTCCCATTCATCATCGGTTCCCCTTCCGCCTCCCCTTCCCCTTCCGCCTCCCCTTCCCCTTCCGCGTTCCCCCTCCAACTTCCCCGCCTCTCCTCGACCCCTCTCCCTCTTTTCCCCGTCCCGCGACCCTCCCCCCCCCTCACGCGTTCCCCTCCCTGCTGCTAAACTATATGAAATACACTTATGTTTCAAACAACATTCGCGCCACCTATTGCAAAATGTGTATACGACTTTCATAATGCCAGAGCTCACCTTAGGTATATATATATAGAAACCTTCAACAAATCACCATAAGTTCATCGCAAATGAATGAATGGTTTAGCACAAAAGTTTTTGGACAAGGGACTATCAGTGAAACATTAATTTTTATATATTAAGATTTACAAAAAATTATAAATTAGTACATATTTATTGTACACCACCGAGTTTAGATTTATTTTTTAAAAATCTAGAAAAACGCGGACTTGTACAAATATGCTGACCAAAATAAAGCAGATTTCTGGACTGCACCCTACTTCAAACAAATTTCTTGCAGAAAATATCAAAAATTCCAGAGGCATTATTATTTTACAATCGATCGTTTGGCCACCACTGAAATGACGCGATGCAATTACTGTAAAGCAAATAAATGTAATAATAATATTAAAAATAATAAGTAATAAAGATAGAGCTTTTAATAATGTAAACACGGGGTAAACCAGTGTTACCTTAGTCAAGATTTTCTGAGCATGACACACTCTTCATGTCGCCATATAACTGTTTTTTGTTTTATTTGGGAAAACGGTTGCATGCACATTTTGACATATCGTAGTTCCTGCAAGAGGTCTTACAAGACGCGTCAGAATGAACAATGAAGAGGACGGTCGTGGATGACGTACGTGCTAATTTTACACTAGTTTGTTAATTGTTTACTTGCAATCAGTAAAGTTTTCGCTAATATTATTGTTCTTTCAAAAATTTGGAAAACGAATAAGAAAATGGATAGAACAACATACTGAAAATAGGATTAAAAAAAACATTCATCTAGTTTATAAGAAACACCAATAATATATTACAAATATTTAATAAGTCTTTGCCAAAGATAAATGTTGAATCTAAATATATAACAAAATAATTTAAAGAAAGTGATAAATTTAACAAAATAAAAAAGTGAAAACAAAGAGAGTATAAATGAGAAAAATGAATAAAACAGAATCTCACAGTGGTTTTATGCTCAATAAGAATTTCTAAATCTTGGTTATTTTATTAATTGTTTTTGTGTTTAATTTCTAGAACTCATTGACCTTATATACCCGTAGATCTCCATTACACTTGCTGACAGTTGATTAATTGACTTGCTGATTACAATTGACATGACAGTTTTAAAATTACCTTACAAGTCGAAACAGCTGTAACAAAAATACATACTATAATAACTTATTATTATAAAATTTTATTTTAATTTAATAAAAAATGGTTATTTTAGTTCTCTATGATGATTTTTCAAGTGCAGGTCCTAGTATTTTGTGTTAAGACTGCTCACTTTGGGTTAAAACATAATATTATTTGGATGAGTTGTGTAATTTATAGGTTAGTCATGTAGTTTCAACATATTCCAAAAGGTGTCATTAGTATAGTTAGTTATACGAAGTTTTGTGAAATCCCAAAAGATGATAGTTAAATATAACATTCGTACGTAATTATTCATAATTAATATTTTTCTAAAAAATTTTAAGTGTATTAGTTTATAATAATCCTCACCAGGATAAATAAATACTTGGACCTGTACTTGAAAATTCATCATACAGAATTAAAATTAACCAAAACTTAGAGAATCTTATTGGGCATCAAACCACAAACCTTGGTTATAAACACATCCGTTAGACGACAAAATAATGTAGAAAATAATTATTTTTCATACAGGCGTAAAAAGTTAATTGATTTCAAGAGAATTAAGTTATCAATAAAATGATATAATCAGTTAAACGGGATAATCGAGTTTCTAGGTCTAACCACGAATAACAAAATTATGCACTTCTTTTTAAAGGCGTCATCGCTAACATATTTTATGATCAAATCTACATTTTGGGTTTTTACCAGAGCCGTTCGCCCCGAGGGTCTTGGTTTCTCGTTTAGCAAAAATAATTATTTATTAGTTTATCGATAACAAGAATTATAATGACCGTCATTGGATTTTTATAATAGTGGATTTTTATAATCATGTCATACACAGTCAATCTATTACTGAGAATTGTTATACATATTTTTCGCTTTCAAGAATTTTATCTAAGAAATTGATTATGGATTTTACCGCAGGGTTGTTGAAGTAAAAATTTGTACAAAATTCTCGTAATAAATGAATGGGGAATTCTGTGACGTGGTATGAAATTGTTAGGGAAAGAAAAATGAGTTTTAGAGAATAAAGTAGACAAGAGTGGGGAGGCTACGAAGCACCGCACAAAGAGGAGACCTATTATACTATCTCATTCTCTCGTAGGCTATATCTGTTTGTATCTTTTTAGTGTCGCTATTTTTGTTCTCATCGAGTTTCAAATTACAACGGTGCTAAAGAAGTTTTTACTTCAAAAAGAAGTTTTGAAAAAATCCGGCAAAAACAAAACATTGGGTTGGGGCCACAACATTATTTTAAATTTCATTTTCCATCGGCCATTGAAAACAAAAGAAATGTTGCCATGCCCAAGTGTTTTTATTTTGGTCGGATGTTTTATTTATTTATAAACAGAAACAAACAGTACAATAAATACAATGGTGAAAACAATTTACAATTATAAAGTATATTTCATAGTGGGTACCAATGATGTGTTTCTTTGTAGTGTCTTATTTGTGGTATGGATATTAAGCAAATTACTGGGTGATGTGCGTAGTGGGAAGGTGTGTGTATGCTCGAGTATGTATGGATGTATGTGTATTGAACAAATTATATTATTGACATGATGATATTCTTAAATTTAGGCAATACCTATATGTTAGAATTTAGACCAATATTATTGAACATATGAAGAGCACGATTGATTGGCGAATTACTTGTTGCATTTGTCTTGTAATTAAACTTGTGGAATAGTTTAAAAAAATATATTAAAAACATTTTACCGCAGGAGACCCACATTTATATTTATTACAAGTGTTGTGATAGTATTTATGCAAGTTGAGCATGTAAAAAACCAGTTTTGCCTTTTTCTGCAGTCTGATTATAAGAATAACTCAATATAAAGTTGACCAATGGAGTCCCCGGAACGTAGTTTCTACTAGACATGATTTTAATACGTGACCCGTTTTCACGATTTTTATACTAGCTTAGAATGATGATTTCTGTGCTCGTACACAATTCTTCAAAGATGAAGGTCAAATCAATCTTCTTATATAATTAATTATTTCATTGGTTTTAGCATTTTAAATTGTGGTTTCACGTAATGATGGATGAAATCTGCAGTTCTAATAAGGTATAGGTATATATATATGTATATATATATATATATGGTTGAGAACCTTACCCCTTGTTATTATTATCTTATTATTATGTTATAATTAAAATATGTACATATTTTAATTATTATCTATGTACATAATGAAGGTTTTCGTGGCCAAGGGGTAAGGTTCTCAACCAGCCAGCCGTGTATACCTATGACGGGTTTAAATCCCGGCCCGCGCAAGGGAATTTTGTTTGATTTATTTGTGTTATTTCACAATTTAGTATTTTTTAAATCTATATAAATCTCGTGTCACGGTGCTTGTGGTCGCACTCCTTCGAAACGGCTGGACCGATTTTTATGATTTTTTTTATGTATATTTGGTAGGTATGATAATAGGTCGTAAAGTATATTTCATACCGCTATGCGCTAGGTGATTAGGGTGTCCCTATCCAGAGAAAAAAATGTTTTTTCTAAATTTCGTTTTTAATTTTTTGTTTATTTGGCATCAAAAGATATCTATAACCCCAAATTTTCACCCTCCTACCCCCCACGCTTCCATTTTTTAATTGCGACCCTTCCATTTTGTGTGTGCAAATTTAACCGTCGTTCGTATTTCAAATATAACGAAATTATTTATGTTGTTGAATGACAGATGGCGCTACATCCGCCTCATTTACAATACATTTGTTATTTTTTTTCATTTAACAACTAAAATATTCACTAGACATAATTTATATGGCAGAACATAGTTTTCTGGGTCAGCTAGTAATGTATAGTATATTTGCGCCACGTTCCAGAGTAGAAGATACAGGATTACCGCCGTGGTGTGCTGTATCACAATTTAGAATTGAAATTGCTTGTAATGGCGTTAGCCTTTTTTGGTGACCAAATCTGAATAGCCAAGCACAATTTCCACTTTCCACTTCCCCATATTATTCCCTTCCGCATTACTTTCAGCTTCACAATTGAGGATACCGTAGTCTTATTGGCTCCAGACACACGGTTGGGAGCAGTTGGGTCTTGTGCGGTATTCACATACAAAAAGTGTAAATTCGTTTTTAATTTTATTAAGCAGCTATGATTAATTAGTACCTACCACAAATCGAATAATCACACTTTATTCGGTGGCCGGACAACTCAACAATATGCAACTTCATCACCTCTAATAAAAAAACTAGGTTAAATAGGTTAGGTTATGTGCTAATTTTTTTTTTTAATATTTCACGTTAATGAGTTTTTCAAAGCACCGTTGAAATACCACCATGTTGAGTTTTCGTGGAACCCCTTAGAATAGAGGCGTCGTTTGGGTATACTGTGTTTTTTCTACCGGTATTTCAATGAAGTAGGTACTCCGAAGAGTCAGGGTCGTTGGCCACTTCGGTACCGGTGTACACCCGAGAGACTAAGAACACTATTGTTTGCACGTATGTAAGTTGAGATTTTCCGAAAGATAATGATTTCCTGATTTTGTGTTTTCTCCCTTTTACAACATGCGTCTCTTCAAGATCAAGTATCACTCCTTCCGTAGAATCCTTAAAGGAACCTCCACAAAGCATCAATAAAGATGATATTTATGAAACTGACAGAAATGAAGATAAATCACCAATGTTTTTTTTATTAGTCAGGAAGGTCATTTTTACTTACAATAAAAACAATTAAGATCAGCAAACTAATGAAAGATCTATTTTTCTTGGTAATAGAAACATATATTATCATTAGGTATGTATATTATAATACTTGATTAGGTTTCCCCATGCATACAATTTGCAGACGCAAATGTAACAGCATAATGGAGTTATTTTATTTAAAACTATACAAAATATTAACTTCGCGAGATCTTCGAATTAAATAAAAAATATGCAGTTGTTTACGATTTCAAAATGGATAATTCAATATTATTTTTCATGCGTTCCAACTTCAGAGGTCAAACAGAGTTGAATGTTTGTGAATCGAAGTATACAAACAGGTATTATTGTTGAAATGTAATGTAACTGGTTTTGTAATTCTACATGTTATATCTGCTGAGCTCAAGCCATATCGCGCGGCTGAACTCTAAACCATCCCCTGTCAATGCTACGAATTTTATCCATTGAAGCCCCACAATTAGCTGAGTGGACAAATGTAATGCGTTGGGTATCGGTCCAATTGTTTTGAGTTCAATTTCTCTGCCAGTATTCTCTGTCATTGATGGAAATGGATGAATCTTCTTTAAAACTTACGTTTAATCGAAATATCGCAAATACGAAGGCAAACAATTTTTAGATTTTCTCTGATTATCAGAACTGTGTTTTGCTGAAGTCCATGGCATTGCCCGGGCTTTAAAACAGTATTTTTGAAATCGAATGTAGACCGCAATTTTCTTTTTTTTTTAAAATATCGAATACACAAAATGCATTAAAATTCTGCTTTAAGCGGTGGGAAAAGGGGCGGTTTTTCGAAATACCATGTAGACAACAAAAAATTATTTGAAGGTAAAGTTTGCAAAATTTCATCAACCTCTGAATAAAATTGTAGATTTGAATAAAAATCAAATCCACGCCGTCCGGTTGCCACAGAAATTCTTCTTTGCGTAAAAAGACCAGTTCGGTGAAGAGAAAAAATGAATGTAAAACTCACAATAATGTGCGATTGACATACTTAAAATAAATCATCACTTCTTAACGGAGCTTGACATTAGCAATCAAATGATGTACAATTAAAAAAAAACGAAATACAGCTATCTAGTCTTCTATCAATTTATATTCGCTAATAATTATTTCAATTATACTCTTACCCTCCTACTAATAAACGTGTTTTCACTTACACAACTTTTTTCCTACATTAATGGTTGTTTATCTGCTGTGTAAATTATAAAACACGTTTATTATTAATGCCCTTAGCCGATTTAATCAGGTATATGTTCAGACGGTGAACATGCTTAAAGTTCGGATGTTAAAAAATCCGCAAAATTAATTCACCTTCTTTTCTCGAAAAAAATCAAGTCAAGAATTAGGTTCAACTTCAACCTATTTTGTTTGACTCCATTACAAAAAATCGTATATTTAGTTTAACCTTTCGGGAGTCACATGATTTGATACAAATAATGACTCGGAGAATTGGTGAATTGGATGATATTTCTGAAGAAGAGATCGTTCTGAAGTTTTTTATGTGTAAATAATGTAATGCTACATTAGTGTACTCGTATATGTATATATGGTGGTCCGATAGTCCATGAAAAAAATGAAATCCGAATCCACGCTTCTTTTTGGAAAAGGTTTAAAAATACTTGATAAAAAGCTTTTGGAAAGGTGTTAGAGACTATTTATTAGTATTTTTTACAGGTCAATTTCGTAATTTTTCTTTTTTTACGCATTGTTTATAGTAATAACATGGAAATTGATAATTGATTTCACGGAACCAAGCGACGCGGAGTCTAGGACGTCTATTTCCCATCGCAAACGGGACGTAACTGATACGAAATGGGTGTCCCAAAAGCATGGTTCTTACGCCGAGGGCATAAGGTTCACTTTAAAAATCCAAATTCGTTGACTGCCGGCCGTATTTATTGATATCAATAGCAACCAGAAAATGCATATTTTATTTTATTTTTGTTCTGGCTTAAATATCAATTTTAAAAGAAACTGAATTTGCCACATTAAACAATAAAATCATATCCGAAAAGGGGTAAGTAGGAGAGTTTGCACTTGAAAGTGATTTTTTATAGACCTAATACTTTATTTTTTTCTAGGCTTATTAAAAGACTTTTAAAGGCCAAAATATTTTCTACACGCAGTATTTTATTGAAGCATCCATAATACTTTAAAGCTATCAAAATTTTAAAACAAAAATACATAATTTTGTATGATTTTGCATTATTTCGAATGGCTTCGTCTTTTATAATCTGCAACGAATCCGAGTAGACCTTTGCAATATACCTATACTAGTTTGGAGAATCTGCGCAGATTCCTGCAAAGCAGTCAGACGAGTTATTCATTATCGCCGCCGCGGTCAAGTCCAAAATGCCCCCTCCCCGCAACACAACACAACACAACACTCTCAGCTGTGCACCACAAACAACCAAACCTACCGTCATTGCGCGAGTGCCAAGAAGTGCCAAATGACGCCACGGTTAATATGCACAGGGCGTTCATACACGTTCAGATCTGAGGGTTCCATTAACAATGATATTACACATATATTATCATAACACAACAATGAATACAAATTACCCACTACCACTCTTTCTGTTATATGCGGAGTTAATGGGAAAGATGGAGGTGTTATATTATTTACTGGTTTATTATTTATTTTATTTATTATTTTATTATTTATTTTATTTTATTATTTATTTTATTATTTATTTTATTATTTATTTTATTATTTATTTTATTATTTATTTTATTTACTGGTTCATTCATCAACAGAACATTGGAGAAAAATAACAAACAATAAACTTAACTTACTGCACAACCAAATCTAACCTATCTTAACATAACCGGACATAAAAGTCCCGAAAAAGGACGTAAATAAATAAATAAAACGTGAAGAGGATAAAGAGACTCCATTTCACTTATGATGCCAATGTCCTTCCCTGGCGGGAACTAGGCTCAGATACCTGAGGAGACACACTGTAGAACCAGAAGACATAGCCACATATCCAATAACCAAACCTAACCTAACCCCTAACATAACCTAACTACCTTACCTAATATACCTAACCTAACCCAACTTATCCTCATCTAACCTATATTTTATCTTCTTCAAACATAGAAAACTTATTTTGTGGCACCATTTTAAATAAAAACCAATAGATCACTTACTTTTACCCCGTTTATTATTTAAAAACCAATAAATTTCGCAAGCAACCAATCTTCATCAATAAACTAATTACAATTATCACAACACATACGTCATTTTAAAATCAAATTCTAGACGCATCGACATCTTTCTAAAAAAAAACATAAATTGATTTTGAAAAATTGTTATTTAATCTAATAAAGATATCTTTCACATTTTGAAAAAATATTTTTATTTTCATTATAATAAGGTTATACCGCAGTTCATTGGCAGATATTTAAAATTATTAAACAAGTAGTATAATACACATTTGAAATCATATAATCATACAGTAAAATAAATCAGTACATTTTCTAGAAATGCTGCTTTTCAGAATTTTAATATTAGTTCAAATAAAATCATAACAAAAATTCAGCAGGTGTTTTGTGCGGAAAATACCTGCAAACTAATATACATATTTCTTTTATACGCTTATTTGCTTAAATATTATTAAAAAAATTTTAACAATTATAATAAATTACTATTACTGGGTACATAATTTTAATATTTTTATCACCACGAGTTTGATCCTTTTTATTGTAATTTGAATGTATAAAGCAAATTTTGAGAGAAATAAAATCGATATTGAGTTGTTAGTTAAAATGCTGGTTAGGAGAATAATCAATCTTTCTCGTCGGAACCGCCCTGTGCAGTTGCAAGGGTACAATTGCAAGACTATCTTCGAAGAAATTTATATTCTCGGCCGCTGGTTAATGGTCTTGGCACTATTATTATCGGGTTACCTTCATAATTTGCTGAAAACATTGTTAAACTGTTTATGTTGTAGGATGAAAAGGATTTTGCTCTAATTTTGTAGACCGATCAGTTCCTTCTTAGAAAGATAACCTATTTTTCGTTCTCATTTCTTATTTTGAAAGCTCAATTTGGGAGGCGGGTACCGCCGCCCCTGGAACCATTTATTGGATATCCAAAACCTCTGCCATAGGTCACCCCAAATGATTCGCTACGTTTGGTGACTTAGCAGGGGTGAAGTTTTTTCCTGCCCACCAGCTGCGTGGCAGGCCGGATCGGGAGAGACTGTTTGAGGGAGAACTCTTTTGGAACATCGCCTTGCACCGCAGTGTGAGGGATGGATTCATACGTCCGTTCCTCCTGGACCCACTAACCCCCAGATTCCTACCCACCCCTCATACCTATTTCCTTCCCAGAACTTCCTCTCCTTCCTTTCCTTAAAAACCCTCCACACAGCATCCCCTAAGATGACAGAGGCTTTGAGGGAAATTATTTTCCTCAGGGCCTCCTGTGTGTAGCTAATTTAAAAAAAAAGTTACAATAATGCTCCTATCCCTAAGCAACTTTAGCATAATAAACTTTTTTGGACTGACTTTAATTAACCTGATACTTAGGTATATTTTATCTTTGTATTAAATAAGTTATTTGTTTCTTACAGAAAAATAAATAGACAAAATAACATAAACAAAGACAAAACAGAGCACGTTCATAAAATAAAACTTTAGGTCAGGTTTGTTTAGATCAAGTAAGGATAGGTATGTTTTTATTTTTTATTTATTTACTTTTCTTTAATGCTAAGTTTTGTTTTGGAAGGTTTCAGTGAAAATCCAATTATTAAATGGCGCGGAATTCCGCTTCAATCCTTTCCCATAATTGGTGGCTCGGCTCGCGCTCCGTTTCACAAATGTACATACAGAATTACGTACGCCGTTGTCTGAATACATTGTAAAGTAGGTATGTATGTACGTTATTGTCACTTGGGTGTCAAATTGGTGTATTGTCAGATCAAAGCAGAACACACAATGAGAGGTCACACCTCGTAATGCTGAGTTTTGTCGTTTTGTGATTATATACCTATTTCGTATTACATGAGTAGGTATGTTGACACAACGACAATTTAAATAGTGTTGCATTATGTCAGCACAAGTAGGTTAAAGTAATGTACCTACATAATTATATGAATATTTGTTACATTTATATTTTTTTGGTTCCCCTCAGCATTGGAGCTTTATTATTGATACTGCTCATAAAAATGCTGTCTAATGCCGGCGATTTCTTGAGAATTTCCGCATTTCAATAAAATCAAAATAATTTTAATATTTCTGAACGTATCCAAAAATTAAAAACTGTTTTTGAAAGGTGATTAAATAAGCTTTCAAATTGTATCATTAGAAGTAAGCATTTTATTTTTGAAATATTGATATTTTGAATGCAAACATTAAAAAGTTTTAAAAGTGACTCACCTTACATTGTTTCCTTTAAAAACTGAACTAAAACGTAAAAAGAAACTCATTTTTTAATAGTCGAACGTATTTTAAATACGATTTCAAATTGTATTATTAGAAGTAAGCTTTTTATATTTGAAATATTAAAATTTTGAATGCAAACATTAAAAAGTTTCACCTAACATTTTGGTGTACGTTTGACGTCGTAAATCCGAATAATTTGATGTTTTTTGCGGATATCTATGGAACTCAAATCGTAGTGTAGGGTTGTCTCTTTCTATCACTGTTTAGATCATATATCTCGTCATTAGAGTAAGGGAGATAAAACGACTTTTATGAGACCGAATGAGCTGACCCATAAATGGGTCAAATTTACTTTGTGTCAAATTGTTGTTTGGCCTATATATAGGCCAGATTTACTCAACAGGTAAACACAAAACGTGTAATGAAAACAAACAAAAAAACTCCGAAGTAAATAATATGGCCAACAGAGATATCAATGAACTAAAAAAGTGGTGTGATTTTTTCTAAATTTAAAAAACTTATTATATAACATTTTACTTGAAAAATTTTATACAAAATCGTAATCCACAATAGGACAAATACATAACATAATTTTGCAATATTTTACTGAAAGTACGATTGTATCTACGTTTCTGAAAAGATTTTGTTGTTCTGCACAAGCATTACAAAAATCAAGATACACAAAAAAAAGTGAAAAACCTCACAAGATTTCGAATTTATTGCTCCAAAGTTTCCGGAATCAGTGGGAGTATAGCATTCCATTTGGGATATTTGGGATATATTTGGGATGGGATATATATTATGAGACTGAGGAGGATTGAGAAATATCCGGCTATTTAGATCTGGACCCCTAGCACAGTCGATCGGGAAGGATTGATAGGATAACTTTCGGTAACTTCTCATCGTTCCCTAGCATGATTGGAGATCGCCAACGAATAAGAAACAGTTAACAATGACTGTTCTTAATATATTCGACGTCAACTGTTGTTTGTACGTTAGCGATCTGCAGTTGTCCTAGAGAACGAAATTTACCTATCAATCGACCATGCTAGGACCCCAGGTGACGTTTCAAGTAGCGTTTTGTTAAATACGCCGGTTTGCCTAAAATTAAGTTGATTTTTGTTTCAAAAGAGGATTCATGAACGAAAAACGTTTTGAAAAACTTTCAGTTACCTAAAAATTCCGCAAAATAAAAATTGTTTCAAATTTCATGACGACAGTTTTTGTTGCTTCAGCCAAAAAAACTTCTGCTTTGAAAAAGATCCAAGGGCGTAAATTAATAAATGTGCATGTTGACGATAATGCCAATTTATTGATAAAAACAGAATACAGTATATTACATAGAATGTCGGTAGGTCGGTAGGTACAGCCATTAAATAAATTAAATTCTGAAAAGTTAAGCTTCGGATCATTATTTGAATAAAAATAACCTAATCACTTTATTAATAATTATTAATAAATGATCTGTATTTAAAACAATACATACTACGAGTAATTTGTATTATTATTATTAATGCCATGTAATGTTTATAATTACCGGCAAGATGTAGTTTTATAACTGTTGCAAATTTGTGGTGTACAAATTGTATGATTATGTACGACTAAAATAGCATTTTGTGATTACAACGATGTTTTGGTCACGTCCAAATGTTTACAATTTTCAATGAATGCTGCTTATTTTCTCTCCGTATGTTTTAATCAGCGTTGCGTCCGTTGCTCAATTTGATCTCGTAAGGTTATAATCGGGGCACGGGTTTTTCAGACATTTTAGAATATCCAATCTTTGGTCTGGCTTTAAAAATAAGTCGCATGTGACACGCTGGTGATTCCATTCATCATTTTATAATTATTTCTGATGAACCAATTCCAGGTCCGTTTTTCTTCTGTCATTAACATATTTTAAAAAAATAGGTGTATTTACTCCATATGGACTACGATATCTGTCATGTGGGATGATTGCGGACAGTATCTTAAAAGAAAAATCAAAGATAAGTTTAAGATGAAGGACACCCAAACATTGATAGGTCGTTCCAAAGTAAAATCTCCATAGTAGAGGATCCGCACTAGATACGACCTTGACCCATCTGTTTAATGGATGAAAAGTATTTTATATCAATTTTAATATATTAGAAAACATATCTCGAGTGGGTTGTCTAAAAAATTCCTGGCAAGACTATGATAAAATAGAAAAATATTTATTGAAAGAGAGCGCGTATGCTATTTATTCGTCCAACAGATAAGGATAGCGATACTGAGCATTATTTTAGAGTAGTTAATAAATTAAAGTATTTACTAATGTATAGCTATCCTTCTCAGTTGCACGAATAAATAGCATACGCTATTTCAATTAATATTGTTTAAATTAATATAACGAGTCATAACGACGACCCAATACTTTGAGGAAAATGTAAAATGTATTACAATATTATTATATGTATTACATCAGGGTGCGTACTATTGCATCAGAGTATCAGTAGGTACCTACCAGTTAAACAAACACATAAAACTAATCGAAGAGTTGGGGACTCTATTCCTTCTTACGTGGTGGTTGGTGGTTTCGTCAGGTGCTCCATGACAAAATCTGCGGTCAAATTCAACATAAACAAAAATTTTAACAAAACAAAAAACGACTTTAAAAAATGCACTAAAAGTAAAAAAAATATTTTTTACGGTTGTTATTTTTGGAGTCGGTGTCAGCCAAGGTAACTACATACATAGGTAGTTATAGGTGAGATATGGAGATCTTGGCGGACACCGACTCCAAAAATAACAATCCTACAAAATTATATTTTTACTTTTTGTGCATTTTTTTAAGTCGTTTTTTTTTTGTTAAAATTTTTGTTTATTTTTTGATTTTTAGTGAAGAGCGTACGTAAAGAAGTTTTACTTCAAAAAAAGAATCATCGAAATCTGTTGGCGTAATATTGAGTTATTCGTCCATTTGTCGCGCACATACTTATTGCAAATTTAATACATATATGGTTTTCTCATGGATCCCATTGTCAGAACTGGATCAAATTAAAATGGGAACACACGGGAAGCACCAGCTTTCTAATAAAAAAGAATAATCAATATCGGTTCACCCAATCGAAAGTTCTGAGGTAACATACATAAAAAAATTTAAAAAAGTACCGTCGAATTGATAACCTCCTCCTTTTCGAAGTCGTTTAAAAAGGACGCACTTGCGATTTGCCCAGAAAATAATGTAGGTACTATTGCGAGTATCCGAAGGCCTGAGAAGCATGCGCATCTTTTAAGAGTCCACCTAAATTCGTACTTTGATGAATCCCACGTCCTTCCACCAACTCTGAGGATATCAGTTAGGAACGCCTAGGATATAAAAATGGAAGACTTGTTGGCAAAAGCGAAACTTTGCTCCTAAAATACTTCATACTTGTTTTAGATGTATAAATTATTTTATTTATTTTTATATTATTTTGTTTTTCATTCAACTTATTTTTAATTTGTATTATTACACTTTACATAAAATTGGCCACTACAACACGGGCATGTGCCTAGTGTGATGGCCAAAAAATTACCCATTTACTGTAATATATAAACTTTACTGAATAAAGAACATTAAAAAAAATACCTTTTGGAAATTAGAAGTCAGTTTACTAAGAACATTTTTTTTGTTACAGTCCTGGCATTTTCTGGGTGCCTTGCCCATGCTCAAAGAGACGAGGACCTAGAATCCGTCATCAACCAGGTCTACAACAAATGCGGAAAGGACTCTTCCTTAGATTTCCAGCATGATAAATTTGACTGGGATCTATTCGGGGTAAGTTTTCGGCCTAATTATGCGGTTTAATTTTTCCTAAATTTTATTCTTGGTTCTACCTAAAAGAAATCTAACTTTGTGTCATCCCGTCTTCTGTGTAAGGTAATTTATTTGTTTTCTTCTTTTGTTGGCTGTGGCAACTAATTTAAGACGTATTGCAGTTTTTCCTTGCGAAAGTACTTTCAACTTCACTATTCATGTCACTCGCACAATTTTTGGTAGATTTTTTAACAATGAAATTAATAATTGGTATCGGTGTACTAATGAGATGAGTCACGTCTCTGTCGTCTACCACTATTTGAGTGTATCTCCATTTTAATTGCACAGCCTCACTAACTTGAGGACAATTGCAATATGACAATATGCAATTGCTGGGGGATTACCCTCATTTATCCAGAACAAACGTTGATTTTTCTTATATTTTACCATTATTGCTATGTTTTGCATTGGCCATAAATAATTAAATAGTAACTACGCTGATTTAAACTGCATCACTTAAACCAAAATTGTTTTATGATATTATTTATGATATTGTACATTCCAGAAATTCAATCAAGGCAAGGTAAACACGCTAGTGTCACCCATCAGCCTGAAGCTGGTGCTAGCCATGCTGTACATTGGCGCCGAGTCCAGGACCAAGGACCAGATCATGCAGGTTATGGACTTCAAGTTCAACGATACGCTGATACAAAGGAAGTTCAAGAGCATCATCAAATGTTTGACGGTAATAATTTATAATCACTTAATAAAATCTAAACTCATTTTTGGTATTTTTGGAAGACATTAAGAGAATATTTTCTATTTTATACAAACTTTGTCACTTGACTTCTATATTTAAATAGGGGGATAAAAAATAGTTTTGATTTACAGTCCAATTTGTATATTGTCTACCATCCCAAAAATATTTTAATGCAATGTCTTAGAAAAGATTCTTGTTATGGTTAGACATATTTTTACTCCAGAACATCATGGTTTTGAAGCTTACCGGTCAACAATGACCAATATTATGTTTACACTATATTTGTGCTGCTTTCATGTCTCACTCACAATATACACTGATTTCTCAAAAGCTTTTGCAAAGTAAATAATTATATCCTTCTCGCTAAATTAAACTCCCTTGGTGTATTATACACGGATCATCCCTAAACTGGCTGATATATACAGGTGTGACTGCGACCTTTAAGTAACACGGAATAGTATTACAGAATATATTTTGTATACATTTAAAGGACTCCAGATACTAATATCTACAGCCTGTATGTCGTACGAATATCTACAGCTCAAACTGCTGACTAATATCTATGGAACAGGTGATGTCGACGAATATCTACAGCACTGGCAGAGGTTGGATTTGCAATTATGTATGGCATATTCGCACAACGTAAAATTGCGTTATATATAACCTAACCTAACCTTACCTAACCTAACTTAACATAAATTAAGTTTTTTAAACTGCATACGCAATATTACGTTATGCCATTATGCTATACATAGCTATTTGCAAATCCAACCTCTGCCAGTGCATGCTGTAGATATTCGTCGATATCACCTGTTCCATAGATATTAGTCAGCAGTTTGGGCTGTAGATATTCGTCCTCACTTTGGTTCTCATAGATATTAGTCAGCAGCATAGATATTAGTCAGCAGTTTTTGGAATTCCTGTAGATATTAGTAGACGCCTCCCATTTAAAATACGATCGGGAGTACCTACCTCAGGGCTTCTATTTGGTCCACTTTTCTTCATTAAATCTATAGACGATTTATCTTTTTGACTCCATTGTTAAATTCACTCTTGTGAATTCTCCGTGAATTCTCACTCCTTGTCTGTTTGCAGATGACCTAAAGCTTTCAAGATTACACATTTTTTTAAATGATTCTCGTTCAGCAACACATATGTTTAAAGCGGTCAACTGTCAAAATGCCTCAGGGTAAAATTCCGCTTTTTATTGTGTTTTAGTGGATTTTTCTAACATATTTGTATACCAGTATAAAAATGATTGAATTAATTATGCATTCAATGTGTTTCAAACTTAAAAATACAGCGAATGTTTGAAATATAGAATTTTTGTGGTTATGTTGGCGTCTTTTTTTTTACGATTAGACTGTGATTGAGAATCCGTTATTTTCAATAAATAAAGCAATAATCGAGTTAATTGGTATTGTGGATTTAAGATAATATAATTAATGTATCTGTCTGAGGTGCTGCAGTTTTTTTTGATGAGTACGTTAAAAAATCCACTTTTGATGAGTATCTACTTTTGAACTTCCTACGCGAGTTTTCAGCCATAAAATCCTGAGAATATTTCTGTTTCAAATATTTACGATTTTTTAATAATAATTTTATACATTCTAAAAATATGGGATAATTATTTAAATACAAGTGAATTCATTGGCCATACAGCACTTACTTCGGTTAATGTGTCTCCGTGTTAAAATTCAGAGGTTTGAATTTTTTATGTGGACGGAAAATAATCAAAATGGGCTCCAATAAATAGCAAGCAATCCGAGAAAAAGTTTTTATTTGACCGGTCGCTCGAGTGGTTAAATACAATCCCAGAGTGTTGCTTGGGCGTATTTATTAATTTTAGTTTTGGAAATTATTATATTTGTATGAAACGTGATGTAGTTCTATGTTGTGAACTAAAACTTCATGTGTGTTTACTAAACCAGCCATGTTGGCTTGTAAAATAATATGAAGAAATTTTGCACAATGAGACGTTGTTATTGTGTAGAATTGCTCCCGATAACCCACTCATGGGATTAATTTATCGATGCTGGAAAACCCGTTACGAATTTATTAGTGCGTTTGTGACATCAATGGGAAATCCAATTATGTTTGAATGGAACTTGTGCAATACTGTCACGATTTCATTCGCATACTACATAATTGTTATTGAGTAAATATCAACATTACTTTATTACACAATAACTATATTAAGAATATTTTCATGCTCAAAACTATTCACAAAGTGAGAATAATTATTTAACCAATTTATATTCGTTTCCTCGAGTAGGTTATTGACTGAGTGTAGCAAAGTCCTGATTTAACTCGATTGCTTTGCATTTCGTCTCACTATATTTATTGTGTGTTCCGTGTCCGGTAAATCCTGTGAAGATGGTAGCCGTGTTGGATAGTAACTTTTTACTCCGCCGGAGAGCGCGTGAGCAACGAGTTGTTATTACTGTTCACAGAACCACTAGTATGATATTTAGTTTCGTCTGAGCGTTAGCATGCTAGAACGTCAGAATAATTTCCTGCAGTAGTAAATATATACATATTTTTTTTATTTGATTTTACGCCTAGATGGACTTTTTTTTATATTCCAGGCTTGTTTTACTAAACTATCTGAATTACTGTGTA
This sequence comes from Limnephilus lunatus, assembly GCA_917563855.2. Classification (NCBI taxonomy): domain Eukaryota; kingdom Metazoa; phylum Arthropoda; class Insecta; order Trichoptera; family Limnephilidae; genus Limnephilus; species Limnephilus lunatus. The sequence continues at coordinate 68,166,529 of OU830596.1, forward strand.
GTAATTAAAAATGCATTATTATGCAGTAATACAAAAAATATGCACTTTTTTATTTTTTATGGAGATGCTGCATTATTGATATAGAACAGTGTTTAACCGCATTGAAAGAATCACCCCCTTTACCACAGTAAAACTCTGCAGCGCCCCCCACCCTTCCTGAAAAAAACGAATTTTAAAATTTTCACTTTTCCTTATGTGGGTATGTATTTTGAGGTTAGGTTAGGTTATTTTTTAGGTTCAAAACTTACACTCATAGGTGATATTTTGAATATTTTTAAATGGGCCTTTATTTTACATGAATCACAATGACATTGAGTATTAGTCCCATTACGTCTCAGTTTAAAGTGTAATTTATTTAACATAATTTAAAAAAATCTTTACGCCTAAAGAAAGTGTAAAAGATTATCAGTACTCGTGAATGAGCTGATTTTCTGACCCATGTACACTTGAACTTCTGCAGCGCCCCCTAAATGCTCAAAATTTAAAAACCACTTGCCAGATCTCCAAAACGCCCACAAAGATCACAAAATCACTGATCTAGAATCTTGCCTGAGTCCAGTGGCGTAGCGAAGAGGGGGCGGACTGCCCCGGGTGCCACTATCGGGGTGCCGCCCGACCGAGTGTCACCCCCAAGATCACAATTCTCTAGCCACCCCCCCCCCACCCCTCCCCCAGGATGGACCAATTTTGTGAGGGGGGGGGGGGGTGACACCACCACGTTATCCGCTCCGGGTGCCACCAATTTTACCACCATATAAGAAAAATACTAATGGTGCAATTATTGTAACATTATTACAGCCTGGACCCAATGCAGATTACCTTTTGAACGTTGGCACGCGTATGTACGTGGACAAGAGCATCACCGTCAAGCAGAAGTTTTCTTCCATTCTCGAAGACACCTTCTTGACTTATATCACGAAGATGGATAAGGACAAACCCGCGGAAGCTGTACTGGACGCCAACCAGTGGGTTAGAGAAAAGACTCGAGGAAACATCAATCAGCTTCTCACTGATGGTAAGTTCTTGACAAAGCCATGAATCCACCATTCCAAAGAGTTTCATTCCTATAGCTCCAGAATACTGTGGAGGAGAAGAAACTGGGTGGTCTCTGGTCACTGAGTGACTATCAAAAATTTATTTCTGTTTGTGTGTGTGTGTGTGTTTTTTAAATAGGTTCGTAGTTACCCATATCCTTTATACGTATATTATAACTTTTTTAGCACACGAGTAACATATTTTCATAATGTATGTTTAAATTAGTTTATATTTTCTTCTAATTTTATTCCCTTTGGTAATTAGCCAAATCTCTTAATTTTTTTTACGTTAGCTCCACACAGGAGGCCCTGACAAAAATAATTTCCCTATAGGACCTATGTCATCTCAGGGGATGCTGTGTGGAGGGTCTTTTTAAGGAAGGGAAGCATAGGAAATTCTGGGAAGGAAAAAGGGATGTGGGGTGGGTAGTAATCTGGGGTCAGTGTATCCAGGAGTGACAGACGTATCAATCCATCCCTCCAACTGCTAGGAGATGGATCAAGAGTCCAGCTGAAAAAAATAAAAGGCTTCCCTCAACCATTCTTTCTAGATCCGGCCCGCCATACAACAGGTGCGCAAACGCATCAGCCGATAAGAACGAGACAAACCCCGCCCCATGAACCCGGGGGTGACCAGACAACTCAGAAGCACCTCAGAAAGGTCATTAAGAGTGATGATAAAAAAAATTGGTTAAATTGGTTAAATAGGTTAAGTAAGGTTAGGGTGACCGGCTATTTTAAAATTATTTTTTATAGCTTTTAATAACTTTTATGAGGTGTTTCTGAGTTGGTTTCATTCTGAGTTGGCATGTAACCGAACCCGGGCACCCCTGCTAAGTCACCAAACGTGGAGAATCCCTTGGAGTTTCCTATGGCAGAGATGTTGGTTATCCAATAAATGGGAAAAATTGCTCTGTGACTTTTGATTCTGGGTTTTTTTCTGAAGGGAAGTTTCTTTTCCTCGTCTCATGTGTGAGTTTGTGCTGCGGGTAATCAATTTTTCTTAGAAATTCAATTGATGTACAACAATTAATTATTTTGTAGAATAAAAATAAAGTATCGAATTAAATAATTTATTTAGATAAAAAAAAAATTTAATGTTTCCTTTATTTTCGTGTATCTATGAAAATTTATTAGATATACTTCTCATGGCTGTATTTTTCACTAATGTCATTTGTTTCATTAATCCAACGTTGGCTACAAATATATATTGAGATAGTAATTACAATGATTGCGTTGAATACACTTTTTCTGGAGACTGTGTTTAGGAATCCTTATACTTACGTTAGATTTTTTGGATTTTTTTTTTAATAAATTGTTTTGTGTTTTAAGAAAAAGTCTGGGTGAAGTTAATGTAAAAAGAGTGCCATAAAAAAGGGATAAAAAGGGAAATAAAACACATAATTTGTCCATCGCAATGCATACCACATTTAAGAGGCTTTTTAGATAATATAGATTATATTTAATTACACCGTCCAAATGGCAACTGGCGATCCATCGTGGAAACTAACCTCCGAAAGTTTCGTCGAAAAAGATAATCAAATGCATTCTCACGATATATATTTGTAAACAAGATGAAATTAATTACGATGTTGAAGATTTTTCTTCGTTGATCATTGATTTATAAATTAATCTCTTTGTCTTTTATACACAAAGCAGTAGAAATTCGTGGATTTAGTCACATATGACACCCAAGTTTTGACGATGCTCATTTTTCCAACACTGTTGTTTTTTTTTATATTACAGTGTTTTTGTGCTTTGAGAGACAGCAGAATGAAGCGAGAAACATAACAACACGTATAAATTAAGAATGGTGTATCTTGGGGAAATCCTATCTACTTCATAACAGCGGAGGTCAACGAGATAAGACGGCAGTCACTTGGCCGTTAATGGCAGAGACTAGATATTATGGGCTAATGAACATAATAATTTATTGTATACATATCAATACTGTATAGGTAGTTTGAAATTTAACGTGTTTTTAAGCTTACCTATCAACATTTATTTATCTCGAAACCGGTTGAAACCCTGTATTGAATGTGGTAATAGATTGAGTTTCTAAAAACAAACAAGGAAGACAATTAAAAAAAAAAAACAAAAAAAGTATAGCCGATATTGTGGAATACATTTTACACGATAGTGGAACATCATCATCACTCTTGGTTCTACAACCCCTGGTGGGTCTTGGCCTCCTCAAGAGTCTTCCTAAACTCATCTCGGTTTTGTGCCAGCTCTCTCCAGTTTAGAAGCACCAAGGTAGATATATCTTCGAGAACGTTGTCACTCCTTCTTAATCTTGGCCTTCTCAGGCTCCTTCGCCTTATCGGTGTTGAGTGCAGCAGGGATTTTGGTGCTTGATGCTCGGTCATTCTCTCCACATGACCCAGCCACCGAAGACTTCCCAGTTTTATAAATTTTGTGATGTTGAGCTCCTTAAACAGAGTATATAGCTCACTGTTGTAACGTCTGCGCCAAAATCCATTTTATAGAACCGGTACGAGAGGCGCCTTTAAAAAACGTCCAGTGCTCGCTCATTCCTCTTAGTTAGTACCCAAGTCTCAGCTGCGTACGTGAGTATGGATCTAATAAGGGTTTTGTACACTAATAACTTCGTGTTTCTGGACACCAGTTTGAATTTTATTTGGTTTTGTAGGCGGAAATAACAGCGATTTGCGTTTACTGTGCGCTTCTGGATCTCCTCTGTAGTATTATTGTCGTTTGTTATCAGGGAGCCTAGGTGTGTGAATCTTAGTACCGTTACAACATTTTGGCTTCCAAATTAGTTGGGGTTTGTTATGTGCATCCTACGGCCATGTATTTGGTATTCTGCTGGTTTATTACGAGACCCATATTTTTGGCCGAACTTTCAAGATTTATGAAGGCGTCACGTAAAGCATCGGGAATTTTCGTGATTATGTCGATATCATTAGCGTAGGCCAATAGTTGCACAGCGTTGTCAAATACAGTCACGAATTACTTTTTCTAAGGCTATGTTTCAATAAGAGGCAGGCCAATCCAACACGATAGTGCTTACGTAGCACAAAGAGATGAGGAAACCCAAGAAAGAGAAATAATTGTTTAAATAAATAATGATAATGAAGATGATTTCGGATTCTTTACATATCTACAGGGAAAGGAGCTAATGTACACAATTATTGACAAAATAGGCCATCTTCATAAAAAAATATTTAATTAATTAGACTTCGTATTACAACAGAGTAATAAAAAAATCAAAGTTCATTTTTCTTTTGGTGTATTCACTTATTAATGAACAAATTTGACTACATAAAGCTGATAAAGGCGGACTTACTGCCAGTGGCGGCCATTTTTTCTAAGCAACTAAGGTTACATACCTATTTCAATTTTGTGGTGGCTGTTTTTGTTGTTAGACAAAGGCAGAAAAGATTATTATTTGCTGTGCCGAATTTGGCCCGTAAAAAACAAAGATTTTATTCGTTTTATATACCGAGGCGCTGATCATCGAACCATATTTAAAAATAAAAATAAAAATTGAATCTCTTGTTTGCTGTACATGACATTAAACTTTATGAGGGAATAACTAGACAAAACTGGAAATATGTCATTTTTAAATCGAATTTTAGAAGTATTGACTCTTTTCCACAAAAAATATAAATTGGTTTCGAAAGATTGTTCTTTTATATAGTAAAGATTTGTTTTAAATTTTGAGAAAGTAAGTTTATTTTTAGTACAATAAGGTTTTACTGTAGGTCTTTGACAGATAGGCTAAATTTTCAAACAAAATTTTGTATTATGCAACACACATTTCAAATCATATTATCATGCAATAAAATAAATCAATAGATTATCTGAGAAACAACGCAAACGTGTTTTGTGACGAAAATACTTCAGTTTGTCTATTTACGGTCTTACAAACTAATATATTTAAGATTTTTTTACATTCTTATTTTGCTCAGACATTATTGAAAAATTATAAAAACTTATGATCAAAAAATAATTACAAAAAGTACATAATTTTAATGGTTTCATCATAAAATTTCATAAATTAAAGCAAATTTTTAATGAAATAAAATCGATATTGAGTTATTATTTTAAAAAGCTGGTACGGAGAATATTTAATCTTTCTCATTGGAACTGCCCTGTACAATCGTAAGAACATCTTTCGACGACATAATATGAATTCTCGGCCGCTGGCTGGTTAATGGCTCTTAATGTCTCCACTAACTAAACTCTCGGGCAAGCCCAAACGCGAGAGTATAGAGATTGCCTTGCATTCTTGTCGGGTATTGTGCCCAGGTCAATATCGGGTAATGACCACTATTATAATTAGCGCATATAATAAAATAATCTTATGAAATTATTACCACAAATTATTGTGTCGAAAGGATGTCTTGTTTTATTCTAAAAATATTCATAGGCTTCAAGGTAATCTTCGAAATTTTCAACCAAGATAGTCGATGGAACCGAATGATAAAAACTCGCTGTATATATAAAATATGAAAAAAATCTTTGCAAAAATTTTAGCTAGTATTGTATTTTTAATATGTATTTTGGTTTTTCAAATCAGCGAATTTTGTCGAAATACAAAACACAAGGGAATTTTTAAATGTGTTGACCGCAAATAATCACAAGAGACACAAATTTTTTACACTTTTCAAATCTCCAGGTGACTTGGTCGATGTCGTGATTCTGATGCTGTCAACCCTCTACTTCAAAGGCAGTTGGATCAACCAGTTCCAGTCCAACGACACCAAAGTCGGAACTTTCTACCTCAACGGAGAGGAGAGCGTGTCGGTGCCGATGATGACCCAAACCGAGAAGTTTGGCTTCTCAGATTCCAGAGATCTTGAGGCAAAGATCTTGAAGATGCCATTCAGGGTAAGTTTTTTTGTGGCAATTTTTTTCTATTGGTTTTTTAAAGGCACCGATTGACGAGTAGAGTGTACAGCAAAAGTGTAGAGGCATTATGAAACCGATCCTGGAGAGGAATTGATTTGAACTAAATTTATAAAGCTCGCACGAATCCTCCAGAAGAGTTTTTTTGTGGATACCTCACAAGAGTCCCAGCTGCTCCCGTCTGAATCCTGTGAGACTATGGCATCCCCAATTGGGGTGTGTTGTGCGGCTGAAGGTAGTGGGAATGGGAAGGAGATGGGGGAGCGGAAGGTGGGGAATTACCTGGTTATACAGAGCTGGTCACCAAACATGGCTAACAATTCTGAATGGTGGTCTTACACCAGGGCGATAATGAGAGTATCTTCCAAAAAGTCGAAGAGTCATGCAGAAATTTAAAGATACCGAACTTTTAAATTGTGCAGGCTGAATCTCCGGAAACTGGGTGCAATAGAAAGCTAGACCTCCGGAGGCATCGTGTAATCCAAGACTGAACCCCAGTATAATTGTTAGAATTAAGACTACATATCCAGAAACGGTATTATTTAAAATCATCAACGGATAGTTGGATAGCCCTGAACTAGTGAATATGATAAATTATCAAATACCCAATAATTACAACACTAGACTCCATGCTTCATTTAATATAGTTGCTTCTCGCACTAATTTTATGCTCAACTCATGTCTTCAGAGATTACATCGTGTGGGGGTTAAAATTTGCTCTGTTGACATATTTTTTTATAAAAAACATCGCTTCCTTTAAAAAGCGTATGTATACAGATATTATGGTAAAATCCTTAAATGTTTCAGATTGTTAACAGTAACAAATTCAATACAAACTGCTCTGTAACGACTTTCATAGTACCTACTTTTATATATATTGTTATATAGGTGTACAAATGCAGAAAATTAACTATTTTTGTATTAATTGTTAAAAAATGTTTCACACCACTGCCACCGATATGTTTCGAGTACTTGAGCTGCACTGGAATAAGTTTTTGAGTAGTATTGTGACAATAATAATTATTATCAGTATACAGTATATAATTATCAGTATACGATTTATCAATTATTGATGAATCGTGTTCTGTACGCCTGATCCCAACTAACTTATTAAATACTTAAACCTACTTGTGTTGTGCCTGCTTATGTCTTTCATGCTCAGTTTATTATTTATATATTATATACTTGTTATGATGCTCCTGTACAACTTCTACATATATAACATTATACAACCTCTAGAAATATTGTACAATGGAAGAGAGGATGCCCTGGGGAATTTAGAAGTAAAAAAAATGATTCTCGGAATGTTTCATAAAAAGTTGAAAATATCTAGACCATAGATTCTCAACCTTTTTTTGCCCACCACCCACTTTTAGAATATTTTTTTTTCTACCGCCCCCTAACTCGAATCCGAACGGAGAGGCGATTACATTTGCCATAACGGAGGGGCGTAACGGGATACCACAACGTTGGGGGTACAATGGGATATCACGATGGGGTTACATTTGACACAACAGAGGGGGTGTAATGGGATAGGGAAAATATTTTAAGGTGTTACGTAATTTATGGATGGCCCCTAATGGGGTGGGATGGGGCAAGATAGGATGGGATGGGATGGGTTTCTCTGGGTCTCCTACCGCCCCCCTGAAAGTCTGAAACGCCCCCAATAAGGAGTTATCGCCCACGTTGAGAACCTATGATCTAGACAAAGAACCTTGATGGGAACATCGGGATATAATAATAATTATTATTATATTAGGTACTTTAGTTCAAAATTAATCATTTAATTCCTTCATTAATTAACAAAAAAAATATTATAAATTAATGTACACTTCTTGTATTCACAAATCCTCTTAAAATATTTCATCAGCATTTGAACTGAAATGAAGAAAGATTGTAACTTACGTTATGTAACTACTCCTGCAATATTATCAGCTGATCCAATTGTTAGAATCAACAATACATATGTACTTACCATCTAACACCTACCTATTATGAGAAATAATAATATTATTTTTACTTTATCTATATTATTACTTTTAATTATCTATACTACATGTATTATGTATATCTAATTTAGTAACTGCTATGTTAGTAAATTTCTTTATCAATATTTGTTATCATTCATAAGTTTATTTATTTCTTAATTTAAAAAGAAAATAATATATGTATATTATTTTTTCTTTATCTTTTTCTAAAATAGCACAACTTCCCAATTCAAACACGAGAAATGTTTCCTCTTTTAAATTGGATAGATTCATTAACAAGAAATAACTTTATCTGTAATTAGTTTTTAAGAACCAAATATTTTCTTTCCGTAAATCTATTATATATATGTATATTTATAATTTAAAAAAAATAAAAAAATCTGTCATTTCCTCTATTTTTTATCCATTGAATTGGATTAACATGTTTGACGCAAACATCTACTTTTTGATTACATCAAGAAAATTGGTTACTGATCATTGAACCTTTACCTCTTTTCCACAGGGTGAAGGACTCTCCATGACCATCGTCCTTCCCAACAGCATCAAGGGACTGCGCAAGATGATGAGGCACCTGACAGCCAGCGACATTAATCGCGAGATGATGCTCCTGCGTAACGTAAACGTGAGGGTCATCATCCCCAGGTTCAAGTACACCTTCACGTCACATCTGGTTCCAGTTTTGAGACAGGTAATTTCCTGAAACTTGTGTGTACCTGAAGTACTAAACATAAAATATAATTTAATGATTTGTATAATTTAATACGCACTACAAACAACTGACTTTTTGTTGAGAAAAACTTTTTATTATATATTAAATCTTCAAGTAAGAGTGCCATTATTTGGCCGTAACATTGGAACAAGTGGGCAAAACTATTTGGGAAATGTTGTAGGGCGAATTAGAGAGCGGTATGGGAATACGAATTCTTGTAGCCTAAGGAGGTACACAACCCTAATCATTTTTGTTTGCTCAAAAATCATAATTTAATCATTTCCGGTGAATTCGTAACTATAATAACTTTTTTATTCAAACAGGCCCTGGGGATGTAAGTCATTTATATTTAAGATTAATAAAAACAATACCTTACCATTAATATATTTAACGTACAACGATTTTAAAACTTTCCGTTTTTCAACTATAAAGTTAGCGGTAAGCAGCAGATTTTATTTTTTTAGACGACGAATTAATAACTTCAGGAGGGAAACATTTAGAAAAATCTTATATATTTGTAACACATTCTTCAGAATTAATTAAAATGAACGCGGCTGAAAGGTCGAATCTCCAGACGAATTCGACTGTACGTTCGTCCAATACTCCGTGCCGTGGGTGCATATTTGTTTACACGCTTTATTCATTTACGTCGTTAAGATTCCTACATTATTTTTCTTCTTCTTATTTTCTTTGATAGGGCAAATTCGCCAGTAGGTCCGTCCAATACACAGGTCGCGAGTCGCAATTTGTGTACACGGCTTCTTTACTTACGGCTTATTTAGGGTATTTTGTCCTCTTTTAACATGGGTAGAGTATTTTCAACCGGTTCGACGTTGAATGGTGTAGCTTCGACTGCAAATGTAATAAAATGTTTTAAAAGTTATGTGCTGATGTCGGATTTTAGTCACTAGAATAGTTATCGGAATGTATGTTTATTCCAAATGTTCACTTCAGCGCTATAAATGCCAATGTCAGGTGCTAATGAGGAAACGCCGGCGCTGAGTAATTTGAATAATGGGTAAATTACAATAACGTTTCTCTCCCTTGCTCCCTGTCCCCCGAGTACTAAGGAACAACTGCACTTCAGGCTGATTATACATAAATACGATCGTCAAAACCATTTCTCCTTTAAAACTAGGCCATTTTTTCATCATCATCGAACGTTATTATTACCATAGCGTCTGCGTGATTGAATTTCAGAACTCAGTTTCAATTGGGGTATGTTGTGAGACTGAAGATTGTGTGGAGTGGAAGGAGTTGAGGAAGAGGAAGGTGGGAAGTACCGAGAAGTACCGGGAAAGTAGCGGGCTATTCAGATAAAATCACCAAACACGGCTAAAGCCACTTTAAGCCGGCTAAAGCCATAAAAGATAAAACAAAGATATGCAGAGAATAAGTTCAGATAAAGATAGATTTCGCTTTCATCAATCTGCTAATGTGTCAAGCGTCAGTGATTTTTAGTCGCCTGCTGTTGCGTGCTTTGAATTTCTTTCTACCTTCATCCCACCGCTTGCGCTTGTATACAAGCCGGGCATTTATCTAACATGCGACAATTAAAAAATAGTTATCTCTCTAACACGCTTCAGAAAATAGATGAGTAATCCCAGTCTCACAAGATTTAACAGTTCAATTATTTGTCATTTCTCATATAGATGGGCATCACCGACCTGTTCGAGACATCAGCCTCCTTGCCAGGGATTGCCCAGGGCGCAGGTCTGGAGAACAAGCTCTCAGTAAACAATATCCTGCAGAAGGCTGGCATCGAAGTCAACGAGCAGGGTACCACCGCCTACGCTGCCACTGGTGAGTACAATGGCGAATGCAATATGGCCATGATTTTTAGAAGTTGGATTCCTATATGCCAAAAATTTGATAAAGATTATTGCAGATATTGATTGATTTTTGCAGAAAAATTCATTTGTGGTTTGGATACAACTACAGCGATTCCATTAAAAAAATCAATCGGATAGAAAATGTTACGATTTTTCCAAACCCCGTTCGGAGTTTTTTTTTTTTTTTACATTGAATACCGCACAAGAATCTCAACTGCTCCCGTCTGGAGCCAGTGAGACTATGGCATCCCCAATTGGGGTATGTTGTGAGGCTGAAGGTAGTGGGGAGGGGAAGGAGGTGGGGAAGAGGAAGGTTGGGAAGAGTTGGAATGGTTGCGATTTCACTGAATATCCTTCTTTTTGATAATAGACTGAATGCTACAGCAAGAATCAGCACTGAAAAATCTTAAAAAATGTTGATCTAGCTCTACCATTCTTACCCTCTATACATATCCTTGTCCATTCCTATTCTAATCTCGAGGATCTTCGTCAAATTGCTGAAGGTCATGAAAATGGTTTTATTAAAAATATTCAAACTTTAATACCTTGGTTGAATCGAGAGCGGCACAATATACAAGATAACCCAAATAATAATCCAGGGGGAGAAAAAACCCTGCACCACTCTTTGATAAATGGGTATCTGGTACAATTCCGCTTAGTTAATCAATCTGCCGAAAAAAAATTTTTTTTTAAATTCGGGATGTTGACAAACAATAGCTAGGAAAAAACATTATCATTATTTATTTTTTCTTTCCTGCTAGTTAAGTTTGCACGATTTAATTTAGTTCTGGTCATTATTATCTTTCCATTGTGTAATTTAATATTATAATAAGTAATCAAAATAATCATCGATAAAAAATTTAAAAAAGGGGCGAAATTGCATTGTTTATTTCATACCTTCGACGAAGAGGGTAATGCCTACAATACACGACATCTTTTTTCAGCCCGATTACAATTAAAGACCAAAGTTAACATTTTTCGCTTTACGCGATCGCTATTTTAATTTCTATTGTGATCTCTATTTTCATATCTACGATTTCAATTGTCATCACTACAAACAACACACGATCCATGCTGTTTACTGAAATCGTAAATATGAAAATAGAGATGAAAATAGCGATCGCGTAAAGCGAAAAACGTTGACTTTGGTCTGTAATTGGAATCGGGCTGCAAAAAGATTTCGTGTATTGTAACTTATATTAACTTAACTTAACTTATGAGCGTAATACACGAGCCCGATTTTCAGCCCGTTTCCAATTAGAGACAAAAGTCATCATTTTTCGATTTGCGCGATCGCTATTTTCACCTCTATTTTCATATCTAGGATTTCAATTGTCATCACTGCAAACAACACATGAACCATACTGTCTGTTGTGATGCCTACTGAAATTTGCTTTACAGAAGAAGTGATAAGAAAAATTACAATATTTTTTTCTTGTAGGAAATTAAATTATTGGCCGACAAACTGATATAATAGATAGCAGGAAAAAAATGACCATTTTAATTAGAGTAACATTAAAATGAGAAAAATCTTTTCCGGAAGAACATCACAAATTATTAATGTGTAGTCTGTGGAAGAAATTTAAATCATCGTACATAATATTATTATTAATATTTTCTGCAAATTTTGTTTGAATAATATTATTCTTATAAGATTCTTCCTTCATTCGACCATCACAGAAAATAATACACATAATATGTAATTTGTTATTAGAATTTCATAATAATTATTTGAATGTTTTCCAATTTTTATGCGCACAAGCCAAAGCAAAGAAAAATATATAATTAAGGGGAAACAGGGTAAGCTTAAAAATTATAATTTTGCAGGAGGTGATTGGATCAACTAAAACTTCCTAGATCATTAATAATTTATATATATACAAATATAAAAAATACAAATTAATTTATCTAACTTTTGGGCTCTGGTACCTAGACAACCCATGCATTAATGAATCCAATTAAAAATGCATTTATCACACTGACTACCTGGTAATACCCCTACGACGTCATCGTTCAAGAAATCCAAAGTTATTTATTTCTGTCTAGCTCAGAGGTCCACGTCCTTTCGCTTCGAAATCTGGGCGGGCGGAAACTAAATGACGCGCTCAAGTCCTTCTACAGATTGCGGAAGGATGAAATTCACAGTTTGTTAAGTGCCGCCAGTTTTTATTCATTGAAAAAATTGTCAAAATGAACGTTTGATATTATTTTGTGAAGTTCAGGCACACATATTAAAATGTTTTACGATCATTATCTAAAGAACTTAATTTTCCACGTTATTCAATAAAACCATATTCGAAAAGGGGTCCGTAAGCAGGATATTTATTACTTCAAACCACTTTTTGTACGCCAGGCGCTTTTCTAGGCTTTTTATAATGTGTAAGGCTGACATAAAAAACTTGATTGTTTGAAAGGCCAGGATGTGTTCTATATAATGTACTATTTATTCATTCTATATAAGATGTGTTGCACTATATAATTAAATCATCTACAATATTATTTGAACAAATTATTAAGTTCAAAATACTTGATTTTGCATTACTTTGCATTGCATTACCTAATTTTAATTGCAGCCAATTACCTATAGGTATCAAATAAAAAATTCTAAAGGAAAATGTACCCTACAAAGAAAGGTTTGAGGCTATTGGTGGTTGGAGTAACGTGTTTTTAATCGTCAATTAGGTGATTAAAAGATAAAACTTTTGAATTGAATGTATTGAAACGCAATTAGACTAATGGTTTATTGTTATTACTCCTCTGCCATGACGCTGATCAACAAGTTCGGAGTTGACGAGGAACAACACGATGGCTTGTTCTTAGGCCACTTGCATCACATTTAAAAAAATCCGGTGTAGGCAAATATTCTAAGACATTTTTTTTTTATCTTATTTTTGAAACACTGGGGATTTTTTGAAAATTTAAATCCGAAAAATCGAATCAATTTTTATAAACCGGAAAGACGGGACATAATTTTATGGGTTCGAAAAAACAGTAATTACATAGCCGAAAATCATTTAAAAAAAAACCGACGTACCTATTCCACACGAATGGAGAACACAGGAGAATAACGAGGCATACCAAAAATATGACATCTCATAAATATTTTTTTCCTTGATCTATCTTATTGATCATTAATCATCATAATGTTCAACGTCTTTATATGACTAAATCCAATGTAATAAACTTGTAAATTATAATTAAAATAATATATTATAAAATTTGATTTTGTTAAAATCAGCACCATTACCATTACGCTTTTAAGACAGTTACAGAAGGCATAATGTGTACGATGTTCAATTCGTTATTCAAAACATCAAACCAAACAATAAGTTCGCAGAGTACAAACAATAAAGCTAGTGAATTTTAAGTGTCATATTTAAAAAATCGCCGGAAATCAAAATGTTGCAATATAAAAAAAACAGTGTAGTATTTTACAAAATTAATTGAATATTAGCCCAAAAAATGAATTTATTTCATTAAAAAAAACATAAATTTCTAAAAAAATTTAGCAGCATTTTCATAATCTTGTAGAAAAATCTATCCACACGATTTTTTTCAAGTCATTATGAAATCCATGCAAGTAGCCTATTGCGCAAAAATTTAGAAGAAAAAGTTTTTGAAATTATTAGTATTATGTAGTTAAACGCAATCATGTCAATGGTTTATTCCCGTTTCTCCCCAGCCGTAACCTTGGTCAACAAGTTCGGAGTGGACGAGGAACAACCCGAGGACTTCGTCGCCAACAAGCCCTTCCTATTCTTCATCGAGGACGAAAGCACCAAGCAGGTCCTCTTCAGCGGAACCGTCAACGACCCCACCCAGACAATCGGAGAGCTGGAGGAGACAGAAGGTGAGAGATATACACTGTCAGCAAGAAATTTTATTCTGGGAAGTTCAATTCTAAAAGATATTTGTCCTCTAAGTAGACACTTGTAGAGATCGTAAGAGTACCGTAAAATCAAATTCTAAACTTTTAAATTTTCATTTCGTCAATTGAGAAAAACATCTATAGAGTTACATTTTGTTCACTTCTTTGTTTTTATCAATGTTACAAACATTTATTATACTTTTAATTAATCCACGACGACGTAGGTATTGGATTCTTCAGAAAATGGTTTTTTTTTCCTATTATCAGAATATATTTTTTAGCAATGTCATGTTTTTAGTAATATCAATGGGATTTTTTAAACTGGAAAATACTTTTAAATAATGCGATTGGAATCTTTTTTTCTAATGGGATTCTAAAAGTTAATTTAGATTATTGTTATACATAATACGATTTTTTTGTTGTTTACCATCTGATAGGATGGAAATATTTATTTCTTGAAACTTGAATCGTCTAATGCCAACAATACACGATATCTTTAATTCTATAAGTCAACATATCTACGATTTTAATTGTCATAACTGCAAACAACACATGAACCATGCTGTTTGCTGTGTATATATATTATTATATTTTGATTAAATGATAATTTAATAATCAAAATGGTTTTTGCGAAATGGATATAACGAACTTGTACATGTAAACATGATTTCTAATTAAAAAAAGGCTTTTCAAACAACTAGGAAAAATCGAGGAAAAATACTCCATATAGAATACATTTAACCATAGACATATGAATATTAATAGACCAGAACATAAAGGTGAGGGGTAGAAACCAACTACAGCGAGACGAAGAGCAAGAAGACGGCTTTAGTGATACGTGATTCATCAAAACTCAATCTGACAGTATATAGGCATCACGCACTATAAAATTATCATTTAGTTCTTAAAAGTAGACTCTGCTTTTGAATTAATAGACCTTTTTACATGGGAGCGCAAATTGCTCGCCGCGCAATGAACAAATTTGAAGTTCAAATACGTCAAAGTAAGGTCGCCTATAAGGTCGAGTTTAATATTTTGCTCCTGTAGTTAGTTAATACACTTTTACAAATGTTTCATAATTTACTTACCCCAGTAAACAGTGACGGGCACACGTCATGTCTATCGGAGTGATAGTGTATGTATGGGGGTTTAGTATATTTATGGTGTATGTTCAAAAACGATCATATTATGTGATCTGAATTAGCTTAAAATAGTGTAAAATAATGCTTGCTTATGGAATGTAATACCACAATTGGGTTTATTCTCTTTTTCTCTTCTATTTTTACACGTTTTTATAGCACAAACCACCATGTTTACCGTGTTATTTATTTATATTATTATATTATTTGAGAGCTCGACACCGGTCCGGACAAGAATGATGACGTCTCATTTTTTAGATTGACGCGTGGCTCTCGCAAGCCCAGCCGGTTCCGAAAAATGGTTCCAATGGGAGGGGGAAATAATACGCCTTTTATCGCTTAGGGCATGTCCATGTATTTTGTACGTCCGTGCATTTAACACAACAATAATTATTGCACACGTAGAATTAACACCATATTGCGCGATAATCCTCATAGAACCGGTATTTCAGTATAAGAATTGGCTATATCAATCTAAATATTCTTATTTCCGTTCCGCTAAAAAGTTGAAAGTCACACTTTTTGCGAAATTGAATGAATGTCACTTTGTTCATATGTTCAGCTGAAAACTTGTCCTACGGTTTACTTGTTCTAAAAAACCGTTAGTATACAAAGCGGATTACACGGATGTCCATTAATTTACATACATATTTATAAATTTAATAGCTTGACAGAAGAAATATTTATGGAGTGAACTTACCATTTGTAATATATATGAATTATTTGTTTCGGAGTAAGCCGAGCTGATGTTCCCAAAAAAACATTATTTTTTTTCAATATTCTAAATAACTTTTAATACTGAAATCCGACAAAGAGTAATTGAATATCAGACCAAAAAACACTGAAGTCCCGAATAATATATGGGACTTCAGTGTTTTTTTCCAATAAGGAGAAATCGTATACCAGATGGCTTCCCACTGGATACTGAAGTCCCATATAATATAATAATATAAATATACAGCCCATATTTTTATTAAATTAAATACCTCCTATTAATTACCTACATATATATATATTATGTAGTTCGAAAAAAAAAAAATTAAAAATTTTACTTTCTGTAGATACATTTTAAACTTTAAAAAAATTGACTTGTGACTTCGTGAGGCGTATGTGTGGTAAAACAATGTATGATCGTGTGAGAAATGTGGATATCCGCAAAGAATGTAAGGCTGATGTATGCATAATGAGTAAGATTAAGAAAGGGACCCTCAGATGGTTTGGGCATGTAGAGCGAATGAACGAAGAAAGCAGTGTAAGAAGAATATACGACGCAAATGTGAATGGTAGAAGAAGTCGTGGACGTCCGAGGAAGACATGGCACGATCAAGTAAATCAGATACTTGAGTCGGGCCATGTCAAAAGTCAGAATAATAGAAGAGAATGTATGAGACGATGTATGAATGTGAGTGAGGCAAAGAGTGTGTGCCAAGACCGAGTTGTTTGGCGGTCCGTCCTCTCTGCCTACCCCTGCGGGGAAACGGCGTGATGGTTAGTTAGTTAGTTAGTTAGACTTGTGACTTCCATCATTTCAGCTTAGGCATATAATATATTTAGTAGTTATTATCAATTATTGTAATTTTTCTGGTTCATTACTGGAGTGTGTATGACGTCAAAGAAACCAGTTAAATCATTATTATTAGATAGCTTACAATATTATTAGTAGGTGCACGTGACTGACAACTGATGTAATAATAGTTATGATAATAATGTAATTATTAATTCATGTTTCGGTCATTACGACCATCAGGCAAAACCCACATTTCTCATTGGTTGGAATATTTTATATTATCCTCACAAGAAATAATATTTTTTTAATTACACAATACATCAAACCACAGGTTCGTTATCTCCGTGTTCGATATAAACTACAACAGTTTTAATAAATCGGTAATACAAAATTACATCTTCTTGTAATTTTGTGTTACCGATTTTTTTTTGTGTCATATGATGTATATTTTTGTAAAATATTGCTGTAGTTTTGAGTTTGGTGCTGGTAAATTGTCACGTATTATTTTGTTATTTCATGAAGTAAAAAACATTGTTTATGTTTTTAAATCACGGTAGAATGGGATTTGATTTTATTTATTTGAATGTATGCATTACTTAGGTAATGGTATTTGGATAGAATTGGGATTATATATAATTGTAACACAATTTGTAATTAATGAGAATTACAGTGAATCTATTAAAAATATAATATACATGTGGGTATTATATATTTCTTCGAGCACAGTGTTACGCAGAAATCACTTCTAAATGTAATTTCTATATATTGTACAAAATACGTAAACAAATGTGCCTACAATTGGATCGTAACAAAGTTTGATACAGGTGATTGAATATCATTTTAACATTTTAACCTTTAGTGGTTCAGTGGTGTAAATTACACGCAATCGAATTCAGTTTCACAGATGCAAATCCCTAAAGCGTGTCTCACACAGGAATGTAGGTACTTTGAACACATTAATGTATGCAAGGAAACGAAGGATTTATGAAAGTGGTGTGTGACTTTAATGTTTTTTCTCCAGCATCCATTGGATCTCGTTTCGGAGAGCCAGTCCCCAATCCTAGCAAACAGCCTGCAGATATTCAACCCATCTACCAGAGACCCACTGCCGTACCACAGGAGGTGATCATTCCCACAACGTATCGGCCAGCTGTGAAGACCGGTAGGGGTTACCCTTATCGTCAATACCAACAAAAAAACTAATGGATGCTGACTACGAAAGCGTACGTTGGTAAAATATTACTATGTTACGCTTTCAGCTAAAAGAAATAAGTAAATAGAAAATATTTGTGCCGAATTTATAAAATAAGCGTCATTTGAAAGTATCATAAAGAGCGGTTTTAAAAAATTTAGTAAATTGTATCAAAATAATAAAATAAAATAAACTATAATAAGGGATGGTGAATATCATCAAAAATCACCAATCAGCTACAAATTCAATAATAATACATAATTTAGGCATAAAATTAAACGATAACTCTTGAAAGATATTTATAATTATTTTTTAATAATAGAAATCACTAATTACATTAGTAAAAAAAGCCTACTATTACCGGAAATATTGAAAGACATAATTAAAAACAGCTTTAAATTGGTTTATTTGTTTATTAAGACATAATCAGTACATTATGACACAAGCTATTAGGTAGGTATATAAAATTAAATTATACATGGTTATAGTACATATAAATAAGACGAGAATGGTTATTTATGAATATTTGAGAAATAGTAATCAAAAGGAAAAAAGTGTGTGGAGAGATAAAGAGAAATTTTGAAATTAAGTTAAAATTTTAAAATTTCATAATTAATTAATGATCTCGAATTGTAATTGACTGTTAATAACAGTTTAACAAAATATTGTGTAAGTAGTTTTAAAATAATTTATATCACGCCAAGAAATTTAATAATTTAGTTTTTTTTTGTTAGAATGATAGTAATTTAGTTGAAAGCGCTCTTTATTGGGGATGTTAAAATCAGCAGTTTTGATTTCAGTACCTGCTGGGATACAGTTTTTTTCTAATCATCAAAATAATAAGTTTTTAATGATGATTCTTAAAACACATAAATATAATGCGAACAATGCATGGGATTCGTAATTGTTACATATCTAATGTTTAAAAAACTATCACAATATTCAAATACAGGTCAATGAACACTGTTCGGTACGACAATGCCTATCATTTTCACAGACGTACGTAAGTAAATTTAAATTAATAAAAAAAAAATTTTTAGTGGCACAAATACTTTTCTTTTATTTATCAACAATTCAGCACGAACATATTGCATTTAGCTTTTTGTCTATGGGAAATTGCTTTATTTTCCATAGACTTGCATCTTTTTTGGTTTGGATTTTATCGTTTTACCATCATTGATAATATTATGTGTCATTGGATTCTCATGGATTGGATGGTGCCTGCAAAGGTAGGTAATAAATCATTAATTTTCATTGAAATATTTAACCAATCATTTATTATCAACACCTATGTATTCTGTCCTTTTTTTGTGCATGAAAAAAAATTGTAAATATGTTTACCTAATATTATTTGCTAACTTTTCTTCCGTGTTTTTTTTTATGTACGTAGATCAATTTGGTTGCTTTTTGTACTTTTTGCTTTAATAATTATTTAATGCTTGGAACTTGTGGCTGGTAGCCTGTGCAAATTACTTTTATTTTTTACTAAACTACGCTATAATTGACTGTTATCTTACGATTGTGCTTTTATGATAATTGAAGGAATTGTAAACATTTGGTAATACCGTTTTTTAATTGGTGTTTTTAATGGAATTTTAACAAAATATCCATCACGCTCACAAAAACGAAAAATCATTAGCGTTGATTGTAGTAGCTATCGTTGGGGAACTGGATTTAACGAAATTGTCAAATTATTACAATGCCTAAAATACAGATTGATTGTTGTTGTTTTTTATTGTTCCATGTTTTGATTAAGATCGGGAGGCTTTAATTTCATTGTTAAATTTATAAAATATATTACACAAAATTATGTAGTACTGAAATGTGGTGCTTTTGATAAACCAACTGAGGATCTACGCTTGATAGATTTTGTTTGTCCGAGGCTCTATTCTATATGACATTATAAAGTGAAAAAGCGCAAATTTTTCGGCTAATACAGAATCTCTATTTATGCAGGAAGTTGATAGACGATAAAAACAAAAACATTTGACAATTTATACAATGTTTGGTTTGTAATCTGACACCTGCTTTATGTGATGTGCTCTGGCAAACTGTGTTTATTATTCTATGGTTTAATTTGCAAACATAATCCCATTCATGTAAATTAAGTGGTGGCTCGTGACTTTTGGGCGTACTACAGTGCTAAGATTTAAAAAATGGTTTTATTGAAGTTTTTATAGACGAAAAAAAAAATCTTTTTAGAAATCGGTTTTTTTATAAAGATTTTCAGTAAATCCGTGCGGCCAAAATAAAAAAATTTTTTTTTCGGCTACAACATTAAAAAGCCATTTTTTAAACCATAGCACTCTAGCACACCCAAAAGCAGGTGTCAGGTTACAAATCAAACATTATAAAACTTGTCAAATGTTTTTATTTTTTTCGTCTATTGACTTCCTGCACAAATAGAGATTCTGTGTTAGCCGGAAAATCTTACACTTTTTCACTTTATAAATGTCATAAAAAAACAGAGCCTCGGAGTCCTGTGAAACAATTTAGCTTTAATTACCTTCGTGGTAGTAAGTAATCTTATAAAATATTTAAAGTTTTTCTTAAAAAAAATACTTTATTATTTTTTACATAAACAAAATTAGAAAACCTTATTTTTTTGTTATTACAATAATATTATGATCGATATTATAGTGTTGTGATTAACCGCAACTTTAATTTTCTTCTAATCAGGTAATGCATATTCCACAAAAACAAAGATCGTCATAATATTTTTGAGGCCAGTTGATAAAAAAATTGCGGTATTAATTTTCTGATAAATAAATCAGGTAGGTGTGCTATTTGTATATTATTAAAACAGTATTGCAAAAATTTCCAAAAAGGTCATGAAATCGACGTAAACATTCGTAATACGTTTACAAAAAGTCCAAGTCGATGTTAGATAGTAAATCATTCTGTTTTGCCCATGTTTTTGATATTATTATAAAAGTGATGTGAGTTTAAGGTGCGTAAAAAATCATCAAGAAAACAATCAATATTGATTCTAGGTTAATCTGGTAGGAGAAAAAATAATGTGTTAACTTCGCAGCAATGAAATGAATATTATATTTTTATTTTTTACCTTTATGAGTAAAATCTCAAATTTTAATATTTAATTAAATGAAGACAATATAAGCGAAACTCAATCGAAAATCTTGAAACAGAAAAATCAGAAAAATATATTATTTGTATCAACCTCTGGGACTCGAAGCCAGAACCTTTCGCTTTCTGGGAAAATGCGCTAACCACTGCGCATAAAGATAGCAGGCAATAAAATATGCGTAGAAAATGAAGATCTTGTGGGTGGTTCTTGGTCGAATTATGATACAGTTAAAAATGACCGAGTAGGATATTGACACATTTGCGCAGTGGTTAGCGTATTTGCCCTAAAAGCGAAACGTCCTGGGTTCGAGTCCCAGAGGTGCAAATATCTTTTTCTGATTTTTCTGTTTCCAGATTTATCGATTGAGTTTCGCTAATATTGTCCTCGTTTAATTGAATATTATATTATTATTAATAGGGAAACACCGAAATTTCCAATGTAGGAATGGCACAAGTATATAAATAAATATGCATTCTCCAAGAACGACACTAGTCCCATCGAGAGCTCTTACTTCTCACGAATTTTGTTTGAAAACGAAAAAGACAGAATATACTAGAACTTTGACGTTATATACCTACCTACGAGATGTCGCTGGGTCTAGTATATTACAGTGTTCAGTCACAGGTCACAGGCGATACTTTCGCTACACAACACAGTTTTTTCAAATAATGCAATGTACCCTAAAGTAGTCTTTAAATTTAATACTAAAGCGTGACAGAAAACAGCTGCGCTCAGAGTATTAACCAAGCTATCTGAACTAAATGTATATACTTTTTTTTACAATAAAAATGCTCAGGAATCGCTAGTTAAAATCCTTCGGATACGTGCTGTTAATCCCTGTGTATATATTGTATTAAATTTGTGTTACAATAATTTAGCACAGATTTAATAATTATCTCGCTTAGAGGAAAAGCAGGTGGAGAGAACGAAAGCTGAAACCGGAATAATTTTGCATTATCATGCACTCGGCCGGAGAGCGGTGGCCGGTGATGCCAGTGTATAATATCGGATTTGATTTGAATAGTTTTTTTATGGTTGTTCGTTGCTTGGCTACAATATTAAGACAAACATTGTCATGTTATTTGAGATTAATAAATTGACAATATTTTTAATTGTTGCTTACCTGGATGGGAACATGCCAACTCAGCCACTGACCGGTCTGTCCTTGTTGTGTTTGAAGTTGAAGAAGCTATGCACGATGAGTCTAAACGTCGTGACGAGGGGAAGGAGACGGGGGTGAGGAAGGTTAGGAAATACCTGCCTATTCAGACCACCAAATGCGGTTAATGACATTTCGAGCTATGTTTCGATTGTTACTAATTGTGGTTAAAAATTTTATAGTTCTAGATTCGGTGAGAAACCACACAACAGTACTGTACAAAGGTAAATAATATAAGTGCTAAAATGCTTCCCTCTTTACTGCATCGTATTGACGTAAATCTTGTTTGACTAGTATTAATAAAAACTGGGTAGAACTCTGTGGTTACACCACACAAATACGGTCTAAGGTCAACCGGACAGAATCGTGCATCATTGCAAAAAGTTTATGAATTGACCTCTAAACGTGCACATTAGCGGAAGGTCTCAAAGGACTCTTTGACGCCAGTGACTTAACCAATATTTTGGATTTTCCCAACAATACGTCACGCGCGTACAATGTTTTTTGAGTAAATCGGAACAAAGTAGGTACTTCCGTATTTCGAGGAAGTACCACAGGAAACTAATTAACTAATTACAATGGGAATTTCATCTTGTTGATCGGCCAGACATAAAACGACATGATAAGATCAGTAGCATTATGATTAGATAATTAACACTTCGGGCTAATTTGACCGCTTTAAGTCATACAGGTATGATATAAATCGTTTTGTCTTCCTTAGAAGCACAGTGAGAAATATGATCTAAACGCAATTGGAGAGAGAAAACAGCACTCTACATTTTCAAATCTAAAATTAACCACAAAATAATTCAAAAATATACTTTTATGAATCCAAAGTTTCCGACTGCAATTTGAAAAAATTACGAATATTTGTGAATTTTTGTATTAATTATTTTAATGTGAAACGACAAAAAAGTGAGACGATGATAACTTTATTATAAAATATGTAGATTTTTTTTGTTGCCAGTAATGTTAATTCAAAAAACTTTAAAACTTTTAACGTTTGCATTCATGATTTTTACATTTGAAAAACTATACGGTTATTTATAATAACACAAATTAAAAGCATATTTCATCGGTGACTGGACAACTCAGAATTAAATCAACTCAATATCTCCTTTCAAAAGTGGTGAAAAAATTTTTAAAAAATTGGTCAAATACGTCAGATTAAGTTAGGTTGTTGGTTATTGTTAAATATTTTTTTATATTATATTCAGTTGGCATGGAACCATTTCATTACCTTTCAAAAGCAGTTTTCAGTTTTCGGATACGTTCAAAAATATTCAATTTATACGGATTTTGGAGCGGAAATATTCTGACCTACTGATCATTTTCAATTTGGGAGGCGGGAATCGGTATCGCCGCCTTGTGAACCTTTATTGGATAACCGACACCTCTGCCGTAGGTTACCCCAAGTAGTTCACTACGTTTGGTGACTAAGCAGGGGTGCCTGGGTTCATGGGGTGAGGTTTGTCCAGGTCTTGAAGGCGGATGACCAGGACACACTGAATCCCAGATTCCTACCCACGCCTTAAACCCTTTTCCTTCCCAGAACTCTCTTCTCCTTGCTTTTCTGAAAAAAACCCTCCACATAGCATCCCCAAGGATGACATAGGCCCTGAGGGAAACTATTTTCCTTAGGACCCCCCTGTGTGAAAATCATTAAAACTCAAAAACATTAAGTTCGGTGCTTAGCTAAAAACTACGCTCAGTCATGTTAATCAATTACTATATGATTACTACTCGTATATTAATTTATCTTTCTCAATCGGTAGAAAGGAGCATTGTTTTCAATTATTCAAGCGTATTAGTTCTTAAAACCCATTGTTTATAAATACAGAAGGATTTTTTTAATCATCCTGTTTTCCAATTTTGCAAGTAGATCAGTTTCTACAGAAATTCAGGGGGACCGAGCCGACGTTTTAACTTGGTAGAATAAAAAAGTGCAACATCATCTGGTAACCAAACACGGCTGAAGCCATCTCAAGCAACGTTTCAATTCTATCAAATAACGGTGATACACCAGGGCGATGCTAAGAGTATCTTGCACTCTGGAACTTGCCTAAATTACTTTACGTCGTGAATTTCTATCTAGACGTGAATCATATTTACATCCTGAAACCAATGAAGATGGTATTGTCATCTGCTACCAGCATTTCAAAGAAATATGGTTCTCATTGTTAGATGTTCTTTCGGACATATTTTTTTTAAGAATTTCGGGGAAATCCATGAAGTTTTTTTTAAGTTTTGGGATTTTACAACCGCAACCTCAAAATTCTTTAGTTTTGTTCACAAGTAGGTACTTCAACATTTAATTCTTGGGAGCATTCACCTCTATAAAAAATCTCAGTTTTTAAATAATGTTTACATGTGGTCAGTGGTTAGTGGTCTTTGTGATTCAATTCAACATCTATCACTTTGCTTGAAATGTCAATGGTGGCGTTTAGTGAGCAGTTTTGAACGGTCAGGTACCCCAAAATTCCTCAGCCCAATTTCCTTCCTCTCCCCCTATCTTCAGCCTCAAAATGTACTCCAGTTGGGGATGCCATAGTCTCACTGGCTCCAGACGGGAGCAGTTGGGACTCTTGTTCCACTGGCTCCTGACAGATAGTCTTTAAGAGCTGGAGTGATGATTGACATTGCGAGGTTTTCCGAAACGTTGGCTCTAGAAGAAGAAGAAAGCATGAAATTACTAACTGCCCCGTATTTTGTGAATACCGTTCAAGAGTCTCAACTGCTCCTAACTAACCGGAACCAGAGGGACTATTTCATCCCTAATTTGAGTATGCTGTGAGGCTGACGGGAGTGGGGAGGGGTAGGAGATAAACAAAATAGCAAATCTTATATTAAAAATTAATATTTGTTTATAAATCAATATATATTTTATGTGCTGCCATACCATTCATCCGATTGCGATGAAACTTTGGTTGTGCGCACGACCGCGAAGGTTATAGGCAATATATAATGGTCAGCTCTGGTGTTATGAAATAAGTATAAAAAATTACTACAGGTGGTTTGAAAATGTGAGCATATCATATATTTTATCGGCAGGAGGGGAAGGGTAACGAAGGAGGTGGCGTTCGCGGGACGGGTGACAAGGGAGGCAAAGGAGACGTGGGAGGGGAACGGGGATGTATGGGAAAGGACATACAGGGAAAAACAATTTATTTCTTTAAATTGCATTGCAACAACGCATGTCGGGTACCCGCTAGTAACATAATTTTATAATTTATGAGAATCTTAAATTAAAATTATGGAGGTTTACCAATAATAATAATTATAAGTATTAGAGAAAAACATTTTCACTCATAATAAAACAATATTTAAGAACCAGAATAAAATTTGGGTATTCCACCTCCATTAAAAATTATTTTCGATGTCGCAGGTAGCTTTCTTATTTTGTCGAAATCCCAATGTGTAAATTAACCCAGGCAAGGTGAAATTCCCACAGAGGTAATTATTACTGTGGAGTGTTGGGTATTTTCGAAAATTAACTGTCATAATAGATAATGTAAATATCCATTGAGTAATTGACAATAAATTAACGTTGAAAGTTTAAGTGGAAGTTTGTCAAGTATTTTGCAATTTAACACATATGAGTTCAAATTCATGAACAAATTAGCAAGTAGAATGTAAATAGCGAGATACCTACTTAATCAATTTTTTTTGAGAAAACCTATAGCGAACATTGCTTAAATTATGTTTTTCTTGAAAATTTGTTATAAAATAGCAAACTTCATGATACGTAGGTACCTATTATTTGTGGAAAAAATGATTATTTCATTAAAAAAAAACAGTTTTTAGCAGGCCTTGAGGAAAAAAAAATCCCAATAGGACCCGTGTCATCTTTAAGGCTGCTGTGTGGAAGGTCTTTTTAGAGAAAGGAATAAGGTGTGAGGGGTGGGCAGGGTATCTTGGGTCTAGGAGTGACGGACGAATGAATCCATTCCTTGCAGTGCAAGGCTGTGGGTCGAGAGAGTCCGACCGCGGCTAAGTCAACTAACTTTGCGAATCACTTGAAGTGGCCTATGGAAGGGGTGGTGGTTATCCAATAAATGGTTACCGGGATGGCGGTACCCATACACGTCTCCAAAATTGAAATAATATTGTTACGTACATATACATATATTGTAGCATGATACTAAAATAAAATTGTATTTCTAACTACTGTTTCATACGGTATATAAAAGCCATGGGATACAGGATATGCCTAACACTAGAAGTGCCTTTCATACAACTTTAAAAGAAAATCAATGTGCTACTGACTTGGTACCTGTTGGTTCTTGTCCATTTACTCTCTTGTCTCTCTTTTGTCTATCGAAATCGTATATCGCCATCCCAATTGATTTACATAATCATTGTTTTTAATTGGGAAGCACACTTAATATCATAAAAAGTGTCCAACCTTGTCTGCTAACTCAGGTACCTTCTATACAATGCCAAAACTACGAATTCGCTTAAAAAAAACTGAAATGTTCTACTATTGTAACAGTTTTTGTTGAAGTTTTTGTTCAAAATAACAATAATTACATGGCTCGTATTTTTATTCCCCAGTCTAGACACTTAGCTTCATAGATTTAGCAAATTATACTTATCTTATTAAACATTTTTTTTTGGCATTGGTGGACGCTTCAACTTTACGTATTCGTTGAGCTAGAAGCAGAACAAAAACAACTTTTAATAAGATTTTCTGTAACAAGAAAGGAAGCCACGTATGTGTATTTCACATAACCAAATAAACACCTATTACATCAACCAAATATCACACAGACACACAATCCAAAACTGCTTGTTTACGAAAACAATACGTTTATTTTTCGATAAAAGAATTTGGCTTTTAGATGTACATCGAACATGTAACCGCAAAACGATAACAAAAAACGCAAAATGATAACATTTTAGGTTTGTTTCTGATAGGGCGTTTTAAACGCGCTGTTCGACAAACGTGCAAATCGATATTTTTGGCGGTAGTTCGGCGACAAACGCTGGTTTTCAGAACAGCAAGTATGAATACCAGTATGCCGTATGGAGCAAGTACAGAGAAATCGATAACTTTACAATATCGGATAGATAAGTGTAACTTCTGACGATTTCATATCGATATATCGAATACGGTTTCACTGTTGACAGCCGAAACGATATTGGATTATAAATCCATTAATCCATAGTCCGAAACTTCCAACCCCAAACAATTACGTAAAAATATGAATAATTTGGCAATATTATCAAAGTCATATTTATTAAAAAATCGCGCCTTAGATGAAATGCATGGTTCGCATGTACGACTTCTTCAATTCTAAGAGCTTCGTTAGTTTAATCTATTTGTTAAATTAGTTGTAATTTTGCATAACAAATATTATTAAAAAAATATTTAAAAATAAGTGCATATTGACAGTTATTGAAGGAAACATTTATTTGATAACTAACACCTATGCCGTAGGTCACCCCAAGTGGTTCGCTGTGTTTGGTGACAAAGTAGGGATGCCCGGATTCATTCATTGCCAGAAAAAAACAGTCTTACTTTTATACTTCTAAATTTATGTTATGTTCTGTAGATAGGTACTAATTTCTTGAATTATCACTTCTAGAAAAATATATAAATAATGAAAGAAAAAAAAAACCGAAAGTTGAAGGCAGAAGTGACGCAATGTGAAACAAAACTTGAGTTGGGCCATGTCTACAATCAGAATAATATATATATTGATATGTTTGAGATGATGTAAAAATGTGATTGAAGGAATAAACAATATTATAATAACTCATA
Organism: Limnephilus lunatus; assembly: GCA_917563855.2. Taxonomy (NCBI): domain Eukaryota; kingdom Metazoa; phylum Arthropoda; class Insecta; order Trichoptera; family Limnephilidae; genus Limnephilus; species Limnephilus lunatus. Next base: position 68,194,684 of record OU830596.1, read on the forward strand.
ATTACTAAGAATGTCATGGAATTATCACAGGTGTCTCATGGATAATAGAATTATAAATTATAATAACTTTAATAATTATTACAAGACCATTAAGGAAATATCATCATAATATAACTAATGGATCTCAAGGGGTTATACATTTTAAATCTATACTAATCTTATAAAATATCTTATATATCTACTGCGAATCTTACGGAATAATCACTGGGATGAAACTACTGGGTCTCATGCGGTTATAAAACTATATTCTATTACTTATAATAATTCAAATTTAGTAGTTCTGTGAACCAGTTGTACTTGCTACCAAAAATGTGTTTCTAATTTTGTCTCATTTAATAAATCAAAACAAAAATTTTCTCCCAAATCATAAAATTTCTTTACTACATTACAAACCATATGTTATTTTATGGAACTTTTTTTATTTCAAGTAAGGATACGGTCGTTTCTACGACTCGTTCTTGCGAGTTCAACAGCTCGGCAATGGAACGGTTTGCAGGCCTCCGAGTTTCCATATCATTATAATACGTGTCTCTTCAAGTCCGAGGTTCACTCCTTCCTTTCCTCAATAGACCCTCCACACAGCTTCCCCAAAGATGACATAGGCCTTAAGGGAAATTATTTTCCTCAGAGCCTCCTGTATGGAGTTGATGTATAAAATTTGTCCAAAGAAACGACACTCTTACAATGACAAATCTTTTTGTTGAAAATCTGTCAAAATTATCCATCAAGTTAAAGGAAGGTTTGATTGAATAATAAAGTGGATGTAGCGGATATATATTATATGTATATATAGCAGAAACGAAATGTGCAAAACTTATTTACAGACAGATGAAATGCTAAACTGTCGAGATAAAACAGGATTTCACAAATTAAGTGAATAATCTTCTCAGAATGTTGCGGAATCATTGCTCCGATGGAACTGCTTACTCGTAAGAGGTTTTATGGAATTTGGCAAAATAACCAGTTTTATCCAGTTCTCTACCAATCCATGTTTTAGAAAAAAGTTGTTTTAAAATGTACAAAAAATGTAATTGGTTTCAAGATCAAATTTATCGTTGATGTTTCTTTTTACATGGCGTTTCCTTTTTAAAATATCGGCGTTTTTTATACATAATATTTATAATATATTTAATTTTACGTCTGTATTGAAAATTGAATTTATTTTGTTGGACCGCATCATTTTAACCATAATGTTAGATACAGACTGTGAATTCGTTTGAAGCAGAAATAGAGCAAGAGCCCGTGACGATCAGACCTTCGTTATTGGATAAAACTTGAAAGTTTCTCTGTATATGTCCCTAATACAGGTAAAGACACTCCTCGACTATGAAGTTTGGATCACGGTGGCCTTGAAAGATAGCAGGTTGCAAAGGTATATAAAATTGCATCACGATTTCAAGAACATTTTGCTCGCACTTTTACAAAGTAGTAGTCTGCTAGTGTCAAAATTTCGCACTATTTCACTCTCACCCGCTTGCATGTACCTATATATCGCTCTCGCACCTGCGGAAGATTTTGAATGTGTCTGACAAGGTGAAGGAACCATCGAAACTGTCTGATTACTGATAAAACATATGTTGATAGTTCATCAAGTAACATATATAAAATTCAGCTTTTATACTTTAAAGTGAGTACAATTATAATCGATTAATATAATATCTTTCAAAGTCACCGTGATCCAAACTTCTTGGACAGGGATCGTCTTTACCTGTATTAGAGACATACACAGAGAAACTTTCAGGTTTTATAAAATAACGAAGGTCTGATCGTCACGGCCTCTTGGACTATAAAATATCTGTAGAGGTGAGCGCTGGCGTCATGAAATTTTCAAAGATTTTTCAACATGTAATTTCCGGATCCCATAATAATTCCATCATGAGCTGTACAATATCAATATATCTATAAAAAAATATAAAAAAAGACGTAATATATATTTTTTATTTTTTTTTTACTATTTCATTGGGAAAAAATCTTAAAAAAGCAAGTTAAATTAGTTTTAGACGAGTGTATGACTTTTAAAATATGATTTATTTGATAAAAAAATAATGATTTAAAAAAAGTCTCGTGTCCCGTTTTAAACCTTTTTATCGTCTCATTGTACATTGATTTGGCGACCGAGACGTTATCAAAATTTTAATAAATGTACATATCTGTAAAGGTTTTTGTTATTGTAATATTACCACAACCAAAGATAGGAAAAGTTCTTACCGTTTTGGTAAACGGTAAGAAGGAAAGCAACATGACAAACATCCTGTGGTCAGGATGTTTGTCATGTTGCTTTCAATTATACCGACCATTCATTGCGGTTACCTCTTAATATTTTATTCATATCCCAATAAAAAATTTAAATGACTGCGTGTACAGTTTGTAAAATAAGAGTAGAAAACATAAGAGGGCGTCACTGTTGTTCAAATGGCAATACTAAAAAGATATCTCATGGTGGAAATGTAAAGCTGTGCAACCTACTTTTTATAAAAAAATTAAAAAGGCATAAAAGTGAAAATAATTATATTTTTTTATTGCAATGTAGATCCCCACTGATCTCAAAATTAGAGTTGCGTATAGGTATATTATTATTATACCTTTTTAATTTTGTGTTAACATAACGAAGGATAACGATATTTTAATAAAATATAAAGCACACCTTAGAAATTGCTCACATTTATTTAATACAAGCAAGTTGCCTGGGATTTAGATCATGTGTCTATTTAACTCATTCATATCTAAAAGTAATGTAACTAAACTTACCATTAGTGATTCTTCCTTTCTACCTACTATTAAATTCAAATTTATGTTAAATTAATTGAAAGCAAATCACTTTGTAAAACACCATTTAATCTAATCATTTCTTTAAGAACCAAACAATTATTTTTAAAATGTGATTTACAGTGTTCTGTATTTTTTTCAGTGTCATTGCATTTTAAAATAATATTGCACAGTTAAATTAGTGTTGCCAACCTCCAAATTCGTAGTTCCGTTTTTTATGTTTTCTACTCTTATTTGATAGACTATAATTACCTACGGAAATCAGTAATAATGATTACACGTTGTTAGCGCTCTCCTACGACCTAGTAGCCGAGTGAACAAATACGTCAGGTTTCCACCCCGGTGACACTAAATCAACTATACAATTGTCTGTCACGTCAATCTCCAAAATAAAGTTGGGGGAATTAAAAGGTTGTTAAACGTTTGACTTTCAAAACTTTTAACCACCTAACGCATTGCTTTAATTGGCACCGCCAAATTCATGAAGTTTGGCCGACGGTTGATGCGTTTCCCTTCTGTATTTATCCTTGTGTCTATTATCCGTGGAAGAAAAAAATTGTACTGACGAGAAAGACGGAAAACGCCTTAATTTACTTTACATATTATTTGTTCCCTATTTCATCTTCTTAGAATACGACCGGAAATAAAGGAATTTTCTCAAGTATACTAACCAGGACAAATTCTTCAGTAAAATGCCACTCATTGAATTCACAATCTACGAGTACATAAATGGATTGTTCACCTTTCAACTGGCAATTTAAATATCTATAAATGGGTTTATCAAAAACATTCTGAGATTAATAATAATACCGACTAAAAGATGGGTTAAAAATAATACATCATCATTTTCTTTAATACTCGTATATAAAAAATAACAAACTAAGATTATCTACATTCTCACTTCTAGAAGCAAAAAATTCGGAAATGTATAGAAATGTGGGCTCCTAGAGTGTTCGATGAATTTTGACTTGAGAGTTTAGTTCTTGGTTTTGGGTTGAATGAAACAATTACTTACATAAATAAAACTAATAATTTTATATCGCATAATTAGTTACCAGACGGACCGTACAACGCACGGGAGTCGCTCCCAACCATAATTATAGTAGTAGAAGTTTTTCAAGTATCGGGTTGTTCAGAACCCGGAAATACTTATATATTTCTAAAAATAAAAAAAAACTCACAAGCATTATCAAATAGTTATCGGACAAATAATTTCGCCATTGCTTAATTTGGTGGGGATTTTAAATTATGTTTTTTACTAGAATTCGCCGAAAAAATATTATTGTAAAATCGATTGTCTTCGGAACACTCATGAAAAAAAACGTATACATTTTTCAAAGCGTACGTTTCGGTCTAGAAAACCCAAATATGCGTCAAATGTGTTAAGTTTCAGGAAAAAACAGTGACATTTTAAACGAATTCGTTCTCAAATAACCAAATTAGTTACGCAACAATTCACTAATGGATTATCATTTCAACGGCATATTTTTATTATTCATAGCATTATTTGGAATTATTTCTTTATGCTTAATGCAAATTTGTGTGAAAGTGAAATTATTCATGTCACATAAACATTTTTATCGTTTTGTTAATTGCTTTGCTTTGCTTTCTTTAACAACTGCTTTTATGAAATTAATGTGTCGTATTATAATTTATTTTGCAGGTGAGATCTCCCCGTTTTATATGAAAATGTACAACTTATGTAATCGGAACATAAAAAAGAATATTAACGAATATCAGAAATTTCGATCGTCATTCTTGATAATATGTCTATTTTTTAAACAGAGGAGGCCCACACAGGAATCCTTGAGGAAAATAATTTTGCTCAGAACCAATGTCATCTTTGGGGAAGGTATCGATTATGGCGATTATTGACAACTATTTAATTGACAATGTCCTGTGTTAATACTGATTGATTATACTCGTATGTAAACAATATTAAAGGACACCTTCTTTTAATCGGAACATTAAAACATATATCGATTGAATATAGGATATTTCGATAATGTTCATTTTATGATACGTACATTTTATACCTCTTGGTTCGATGATAGGTACCCCATGTTAATAATGATTGTTTAAATGTTAATCTGACTTTCAAATTACAACAATAAAGATAGTATAAAGCCAATTATTATTATTGATGATGCAATAGCATGTTTTTCACAGATAATTTAAATTAACAGAAGCGGGGACACCTCATAATTATTCTATCATTTGATCATTATGAGTAGAGTAAAGCAGACCATAGATAAAAATAGGAACTCAGGGAGATATGGCTTGAAGACGAGCCGAATTTTGCCTAGCTACGATCAAACTGCACCAACTATAAAAGCAGGTTTGATGTGTAGGCAGAAAAAAAGGCAGGATGTCTTTGCGCTTAGACGTGATTTGCTGTCGTGTGTATTGTTGTGTATCGTAAGTATTTTAGACATGTTCTCTTTCACTGTCCGTTCTATCTCTTCCCCCCACTCTTCGCTAATCCCCAGTCACGCCCTCACCCCCACCACCACATTTAGTAATACACATATAATACGCACGGGTGATCGTACGGTTTCGCACTAATAATGATGGCCAATCTCCCTAGTCTCTATTATCTATCTTTAATTTTGCTAAATAGAGTTGTAATAACTTATCCATTTTGTATATTTTGGTTTGATACGAGTATTAATTCAGCTTTTATTTTCAGAAGTTCCAAAGTTGCCCGTGCCAGTTGTTGAGGAGCCAAAAGAAAAGAACGTTACGCTGGAAGTGAAGAACACTACAAGTGAACCCGAAAAGAATTAACATTTTCTGCCACCTTCCGTATAATATGTTTTAATAATAAATATCTATAAAACAATCCATGTAACGTTAGCGAGAGAGATATTTTTACAAAAATAAACTTAATTTTTTTCACTTTTAATGTTGTTTTATTAGGTATTTAATGTATTGTTTGTGCAGTGGTGTATTGATTAATCAAAAATTAAGTTTTATCTGTTAAAAATGTTTTTTAACAACTAATGAAAAAATATATAAAATGAAAATTGCCGAATTCAATAGCGTATCTAAATACCTATAAACGGAATTCGGGTGTTTGGGGATGTTCCAAACTAGTTGGAAAAGCTTTTTTGAAACTTTTAATACTAACAAAGTTCCGACATAAATACTAAATTAGCTCCACACAGGAGGCCCCGAGGAAAATAATTTTCTTCAGAAAATAATCATCTTAGGGGATGCTGTGTTGAGGGTTTTTTCAAGGAAAGGAAGAAGAGGGTGTTCTGGGAAGCAAATAGGTATGAGAGGTGGGTAGGAATCTGGAGGTCAGTGTGTCCAGGAGGGACGGACGTACGAACCAGAAACGTGCAAGGCGATGGGTCGAGGGAGCCTGCTTGGAGAGTTCAGAAGATCTCCTCAACCAATCTCCCTCTATTGGGCCCGCCACGCGGCACAGGTAGACACACCGGCCGCCAAGACCTTGACAAATCTCACCCCATAAACCTGGGCACTTCTTCGAAGTCACCAAATATAGTGAACCTCTTGGGGTGACCTATGGCAAAGGTGTTGGTAATCCAATAAATGGTTCCCGGGGGCGTATTCCCAATCCCTAACGCGATTCAGTCGCTCTACCGACTGAAATGCTTTAGGGATTGGAATGCATAAATCACCTTCCAAACACTACCGCGTTTCGGTCGCCTTCGCGCTTTGTTGCTCTCTGTTTCTATGAGGGTGACAACCGTTATTATATAAGGGTAAGCAGAAAGGATGGACCGCGTTTAAAAAAAAAACGCGCGTTTTTTTTTTAATTAAAATTTTTTTTTTTTCAATGTAAAAACAGATTTTGTAAGTAAAAAAAAACGCGGTCCATCCTCTCTGCTTACCCTTCTATAATTATAGTCGTCACCCTAACAGAAACAGAGAGCCACAAAGCGCGAAGGCGACTGAAACGCGGTAGTGTTTGGAAGGTGATTTATGCATTCCAATCCCTAACGCATTTCAGTTGGTAGAGCGACTGAATCGCGTTAGGGATTGGGAATACGCTTCCCGGGGCGGCGGGTCGTGTCCTCTTTTAAATGGTTTGCCTGTTACATGGTTTAGAATTTCAAGGGATGAACTGTGCAATCTAATATTTCATTATAACACATGAAGACAGCATATACATAAATAAAGTAATCACTTTTTAAAATATATACGAGTATAATATAATATCACCAAGGAATCGCAACTGATCACCACTATTCGGAGCCAGTGGGATTATGGCCTCTCCAAAGGTAGTATGGTGTGAAGCTGGATATAGTGGAAAAGGAAAGGAGATTGGGAAGAGGAAGCTAGGAAAGTAACTATCTAGCTATTCAGATCAGGGCAGAATGTTATCAACCAGATAACGAAGAATCTTATTCGTAATAGTAATACTGATAATTTATATATATGGTGAAATATCACCTCAGGGCGGTATAAGTGAGAGCGGTTGGCGACATAAATATCAATATTATTGATTCGTGGTTTACCGAAAGTGGCATCTAATGCAGCGTATACATTTGCGAACGAAAGCGCAAGCCGAAACGCGAATTATGGGAAAGGAATGAAAAAACGATTGCGGTTGCCAATAAACCATAATTCGTTGATCGGCTCGAAGATTCGGCTCGCGTGTGTATGCGCAGCCTTATACATAAGACTGATTAAATTTTATAAATATTTATTGCAAACCACAAAAGAAAACAAAATGTAAAAGCACAGTGTGAATTGGTAAAGGGCGCCAGCAAAAAATATTGTGTTAAATTTATTAAATATAATTATTATTGTATTCCTAGTAGAAAATCTGCAGTCTTAAGTAGCAAAATTTTGGTGAGCCTGGCAACACAAAATTCTCACAGCTTTAGCTATCTGGACTTACTAGGTCAATACAACTATTTTCAGCTCGATAGTCATTTACATTTATCCTACTGTAGAGATCGTAAAAGGTACAAATCTGCTTTTTGAGATATCCACATTTTCAATTAATCGATTTAAAAAAAAACTTGATTTTAGTAGATAAATTTTAAGAACCAAAAATTTACATCTAATCAAAATCACTAAAGAAGTTGTGTTTTACTTAACCGGCTAGTTTTTTGTGAATACAGAACAACAGAATATAAAAAAAATTAACTATCTGGAGTCAGTATGACTACGGCGTTTCCAATTGGGATAAGTTGAGATGCTGATGGTAGTGGGGAGGCGAGAGGGAAGAGAAGGAATAAGCCTGAGAAGTACAATACACGCCAAAATTTAATACCGACCTGACGTTCATACATAAATCATCGCAATAGGCGAGTTTAAGGTCAGAAAAGCGGCATGTCTCCGCGCCCACTCCTTTCTCTGTCTCACAAATGTTTTACGCATCTTCCTCTTTCGCTTACGGTCATGGTAAAATTAGTAAAGTCACTGTATCTGCGCGATAATGTGTCGTATCAAGTTTAGGTCGGCATTTAAGTTTGGCGCATACTGTACCTGGCTATTTAGATCTGGTCACTAAACACGACTAAAGCCGTTTCAAAAAATGTTTCGATGCTGAATTATAAACATTCACCAAGCAATATGTAATCAAATAAAATGTTAAATAAAACTCGAAACGCAATTGCGTGTAACGGCACATTTAGTAGAAAACTATCGTAGGCCCAAAAATTAAGAAAAAATAAGTTCAATTCTTTAATCATTCCGACAAACAATGGGACAACCCTAAATATAGGCATGTATCAATATTTTGTTGTTGAAGGCAATTCAACATAAAAAGAGTGCTATGTGCATCAATATTTGATTAACATCAAATACCAAATCTACGTTTTCAGCCAAAGAAAAAAACATTTTAATGCAGATTTCCCAATTAAAAAAAAACTATATTGACTTACAATAGTCTTGCATTAGGTTTGCAAAACATTAAAAACTACCCCACTGTTTCAGCCATAAAGCTTAGCCAATGACGAATATTATTGTTTGGCAAATTCCCTTGTATGTATTCTCTACCTGCAGATGAATGGGACAGATGAATCGACCCAATGGCGGTTCTGGAAATTTCACAGGATTAACGGCCTTATTATGGCTAAATCACCCGCGCCGGGTCTGGGGAAACCTCCCCTGGTACTTGTTGGGGAATGGACTTAGGTTAAACTCTAACGTTTCTTGTTTATCAAACTTTCCTCTGTAATCTGTTTGGGTGAAACCGCATTCACCTTATGTTTTCACACGTGATTTGTGACAGTGGATATCTTCTAAGAACCGTTGTGCTGTCGTCAGATATAGAAAATAGAAATCGGCGCATAATAAAATAAAGAGCATTAAAAATAAATATACATACATTTCCTGTGGGTTTTTCATCCTCTTCGTGACCTAAACTTATTTCTAGAGAATACAAACACATTTCCCACACGTGATCTTCTTCCATTTTTTTTAAAGTGAAACTTTTTAGCCCCTTTAGTGATTTGACATTCGGATGAAACAGAAATATGTCACTGCAATTTATTATATGTATTTTTTTATTAGAGATAATATATTACAAAATTATTACATAATATTTATAATACATAATTCCCAACGAGTTTAATAAAACTCATTTCGGGAAGGACAACATTATACATCTAAAGGAAAATTATTTTTGCACAAGAACACGAAGATCGATGAACAGTACGCAGATTTTTTAATGGACTAGACACACTTGGTATAATTGAAGAATATACAAGAGTCACAAAGGAAGACAGCTAAATTCGATACTAAATTGTAGGGTCCTCAGTTCTAATATAGTGCTGTAAATTCACAACTCCGCGCGAGCGTCCGGTAGCTCAGCGGTATAACGCGTCGCAAATCTCGCGAAATCCAGCGAACGGAGGTTCGAATCCTACGAAATCCAAAAAAACTAAACATTTTTATTTTTGTAAATCAATGTCTAATATTCAAATTACTTTAAAATAAACAAGCAAAACAAAAGAAAGCGACATCTAGCGACTTAATAGTTTCACTTCTACCGCATGTGAATTACGCACTCAGATTTATTTTAAATTATTTATTTATTGACGCCCTATTGGGCTTTAACATATCAAATACACATAACATTTATAACAACAGTACCTATAACAAACTTTAAAAAGATTACAAAATACACAAATAAAGCATAAACTCATTAAAAAAATAGGAATACTACATCTAAAGCTAATAGGCCACTTGCATGGATTTCGTAACGACTTGGAAAAAATCGTGTGGATAGAATGTTTTACTAAGATTACGAAAATGTTAGTAAAAATTTTTAGAAATGTATAGTTTTTTATTTTTAAATAAATACATCCATTATTTGAGCTCGTGACGTCACTAAATGAAAATGTCCCGTCTCCGATTATGTTCCCCTTAAATTTTGTAAAATTCCACACAGATTATTTTTTTTTTATATGGCATCACTTTGATTTCCGGCGAATTTTTGAATTTGTTTTTAACGTTCACTAGATTTAATGTTTGTTCTATGCGAACTTATCCTTTGGTTTGATTTTTTGTTAAAGATGGCGGTGTTTTTACAGATGTTACGAAGAGAACCCCGTACAATTTATTGCTATTCGTGTGGAAAACGTTCTTTTTTTTTAAAAGATTTTCGGATACGTAATTGTCGTTTTTTCGTACCCATAAAATTATGTCCATATACCCATAAAAAATGGTCAGATTTTTCAGATTGAAATTTTCAAAAAATCGCCAGGGTTTCAAAAATAAGATTAAAAAAAAAAAACGGAATGTCTTAGAATATTTGCCTAAACCGGATTTTTTTTTTAAATGTGATGCAAGTGGCCTATTCCACATGGATGACTTTAGAGAACTCGTAGGTAGAACAATTCATATACCTACGAGCAACAAAAACATAAAAAAATCAAAACACATTAATTTTTACTTAATTACTCGTATGCTATTGGAATAAGAACAATAAAAAACAACAAACAAAAGAAAATCTAAATAAAATAAAATGATTTCTCATTCATTACTTACATCTAAAAAGTGGTGGACTGATTTGGCTTTAAATGAATCGAAGTTTAAAGTAAATACGTCAGCGACATCAGTCAGTTTATGAATGCATATATGTATTTGGGTGGCGGGTTTGGCTGCCGCCGCCCCGAGAACCGATTATTGGACCCCTGCCATGTGGTTTGCTACATTTGGCGACTTACCAGGGATGTCTGAATTCCTTGGGTTGAGGTTTGTCTAGGTCAGTGATGGGCAAAGTACGGCCCGAGGGCCAGCTCCGGCCCGCAAAGGCATTTAATCCGGCCCGCCGACGATCTTTCGAAATTATAAGGCCTATTATATACTATTAATTTCGAAGGCTCATCGGCGTCAAAATATAAATATCGCGGGCCAACTGTATAAAGTAAATTATTTGAATTTGAAAAAGAAGCCTTTTCTAGACTAGCCACGTAGTTAACTGTCACCGATCGAGCCCAACGTGTGGTACAGTTTTGCTTGCAAGCAAAGCTGTAGTAATAGTAAGGTAACTTTGTTTTGAAGTTGTTTGTGTTCTTGCTTGCTTGCAAGTGTAACGCACTAAAAAAAGATAAGGTCGATTCTGAGTGTCGACTAATTAAAGAAGAGTGGGCTTGGAAATACTTCTTTTCAGAATATAACGGTAAGCCAATATGTCTTACATGCAATCAAGGAGTGGCGGTATTTAAAGATTTTAACCTCTTTCGCCATTTTAACACCAAACATGCTAAAACCAAATATGCTTCTATGAGTGATGCAGAAAGAAAGGTGAATGCGGAAAACCCAAAGAAAAGACTGTCTGAGCATCGGAATACGTCCATAAAGCAAAATGCTGCACATTGGCGGGACATTTTGTTTATAAAATAGCTAAAAACAACAAACCATACTCAGAAGGAGAGTTTTTAAAATATTGCGTGGTGAGTATAAGTAACATTTTATGCCCAGAAAAACTTATCTAAAGCGTTTGAGTCTGTCAGCTTATCGCGAAAAATAATAACGCGAATTGATGCTATTGCATCAAACTTGTCTTCTCAACTTAGGCAACGTATAGAGAAGTTTAAATATTTTTCTGTGACTATGGATGTACGCATAGAAGTGACACTGCTCAATTATTGATCTTCATTAGGGGAGTTGACGACGAATTCAATATTACTGAAGAGTTAGCTTGCTTGCAATCACTGAAATGAAAAACGATGTTCCAAATAATTTATAACGATTTTTCCGGAGGTCTTCAAATTTTAAATGCATCTATTTCAAAATAATGCAATGTAACTACAGATGGAGCCCCAAATATGGTTGAAAACTGCAACGAGAAGAATGATTTAACTCTCTTTCCGCCCTTAGAATCCGTGGCACCAGTGAGTGAGAACAAACTGAAAAAATTCAGTCAGAGGTTGAAGAAACTTCACGCAGAATTTGAAACTAGGTTTCAAGATTTTAAGAATATTCGGTCATCGCTTGATGTTTTTTCAATGACATTTAATGTGGATCCGGAGAATTTCTCTGCAGAATTGCAGTTGGAAATTGTTGAAATACAGTGCAGCCTCCATTTAAAACAATTGTTCTTAAATTACGAAAAATTAGATTTGTATTGAACACTGCTGAAAACTGAATATCTTAAGATAATTGATCAAACCCAAAAAATAATAGCGATGTTTGGGTCGTCGTCTGTCCGCGAACAGACTTTTTCGACCATGAAATTGCGGAAAAACTCAGTCAGAAATCGATTACTGGCGAGCACATTTTCTCGCTGCTAAAAGTTACTTCGTTGCAGCTCAAACCTGTATTTAAAGACATTATGGCCAATCAAAAACAATTGCACATGTCTCACATACCTACCATAGCAGGGCCTTCGAATAAAAGTTAAATAATTGTAATCTGTAACTTATATTAGCGTTTGTGTGTAAAGTTTTGTTATAAGTATAGATTTTAGAACAAAATGCATTTTGGCAATACTCCTGGCCCTCGTCTGAAATTTCTTAAAGCTTTCTGGCCCCCCATGAAAAAAGTTTGCCCACCACTGGTCTAGGTCTTTGCGGCCTGCGTGGCGGACCAGAATAGAGGAGATTGATTGAGAGAGACCTAACCTAGATCTCTCCAGCCGGACTCTCGACCCATCGCCTTGCACCGCATTGGGAGGGATGAATTCATATACCATACCTCCTATACAGATTATACCATTTTCCTTCCCAGAACTTCATCTCCCTCCTTTCTCCAAAAGACACAATGTCAAATATATATACACAGAAGAACTTAAAGTATCTATCTACCTCATGAAGAATATGTGCGTAGAAACCTTTTAGTACATACCCGCCGACCGATCAGTGGCTGAGTTGAGATCGTATTTGGGTTCCACCCAGACGTCACGATTGTTAGTCCTTCATCAAGACGTAAGCAACATTTTCCGCTTACCGTGGGTAGCAAAAAGATTTTCATATATCATATTGTCGGTTATTCGTAACCCCGCAATGTGTGAAAAAACTTCTATTTGTTATAAATAAATTTTCCTTCTTATTAAGTCGTATTAGTAGGGTTTAACTTGTCCTTTCCACGTAAGTGGGTTATTTTCTTCTCACTTATTAAATTTTCAGCGGCTATAAATATTTCAGTTTTTCATTATTATTGTAAATATAAAGCTATATACGACCTGTCATATGTCATCCCAAGTGGTTCGCTACATTTGGTGACTAAGCAGGGGTGCCGGATTCATGGAGTGAGGTTTGTCTGGGATATATATCTTGACGGCGGATGTTTTTGCGCACCTACTGCGTGCGATAGCTGCCGGTTTTTAGATAAAAGCTTTTTTACATTTTAACCAAAGTTGAAAAAATTTTGATTGGTTTTATACGCTTTTGTGATACGTATTATAGATAAATCTATTCAATCTGGAAGGAATTCCGTGCATTTGAAATAAAAATAATATTTTTTACATTAACCTTACACGGGAGGCCTTGAGACAAATCATTTCCCTCAGGATCTATTCCATCTTTGGGAATGCTGTATGGAGGGTCTTCTAAGTAAAGGCGGTAGAGGAAGCTCTGGGAAGGAAATGGTGTAAGGGTTGGAGTGACGGACATATAAATACATCTCTCCCACTGCGGTGTAAGATGATTGGAAGAGACCAGCTAGAGAGGTCAAATGGTCTCCCTTAACTGTCGTCTCCTGATCCAGTCCGCTACGCAGTTGGCGGGAGTCCACCGCCGAGACCTCACCTGACAGGTACAGACCCAGAAACACCTGAGTTCACCTCACCTGATGCATCCGGACACCTCTACTAAGTCACAAACGTAGCGAACCACTAGGGGTGACTTATGGCAGAGGTGTTGGTTATACAATGAATGGTTGAATTGAAAATAATAAAAATAAACGGTTTCTCGCATTGACGTAGTTTATTGATAGAAGGTTTCTCGTTATCAGGGAATTCAGTCCAACAGGGTTATTTTTATGAAATGACTTTGAACGTCAATGGGTTATTTTCTACGAGTACATTCTTCATGGTTATTTAATTTTTCCGTAGTTATATAGTTTTGCTGTTCACGTTTCCTGTGAACTTGAAGCTATTTTTATAAGTTTTCTTTTAACCAGCGATATTTTTAATCCGTTTGATTTTCCGCCTCTTCACACAGATAATGTTTATTTTAGTGTAATTAGCTGATAACTGCTGTTGATTTTAAGAGATTTTTGACCGAAGAAGGAAAAAAAACAGTTTAATTAATTTTTTATCAGAAAACTCTCTTATGATAACTTTTGAAGGTTATTCCCATCAGTCTAATATATCATTAAAGGAGAAGATAACAATAATAACTAAACGAAAATATGAAAGAGAACACGACACAGAAAAAGACGATTGTCGCAATTGGGACTCGAACCCAAAAATCTTCTTCTTCAATGATACATGTTTTTACAATTTAATTGTCTTAAATCCATCCGTGGCACTGAAATCTGCGGTATAATTATTCAAAGTGGGTGGGTATATATTTTGAAAATTAAAAAAATACACACGTTAGAAGTAAAACCTTCAGAAAACTAAAGTAAACAATATTAGAGGGCTACGAAGCACCGCACTGTCGCAGGCTAAATCCTATTGATGTAAGTATGTGCTTTTCTCTTTTTAGTGTTGCTATTTTTCGTTTCATCGAGTTTCAAATCATAACGGTGCCAAAGAAATTTTCACTTCAAAAAGTATGCAGTTCACACAGGCAGATGTGAAACCTTCATAAAACTAAAGTAGACAAGGGTAGGGAGGCTACGAAACACCGCACAAAGAGTAGACCGATTATACTATCTCATTCTCTCGCAGGCTAAATCCTATAGATGTTAGTATGTGTTTGTCTCTATTTAGTGTCGCCTTTTCGTTTCATCGAGTTTCAAATCACAAAATTTTCACTTCAATAAAACTGTTTCTAGTTATCAGGTCACTGGATTCGATAAGGATAGGATTACTATCCATAAATTGAATTAAGTGAAACTTCTTTAGCTCAGTTGTGATTTGAAATTAGGATGAAATGGAAATGAAGCTGACCTTTGAAATTTGATGATGACCTCACTTTTCAAGGCTCCTATTGGATGAGATATGAAACGGAAGCCTCAAACTGCACTCATTGGCCGCTTTGATTATGACTTAACTTTGCAAGGCTCCTATTGGTTGAAAATGTGTGGGAGAAGGTTTCATTTCAAACGTGTGTGAACTGCACTCGAGATTTTTATCATAACAACATTTTGAAGGAATGTTACAATCGTAGCTTCTCTTGAACATATTCTACCAAATTGGGTGAATGGATTATTATTTTGAAAATAAATTTTTCTAATTACTAATTTTCCGCAAATTTTGTTGAAACAAATGAACCCTTTTGATGTAATCAGTTTTTAAGGTAGTAACTGTTAGAATTAATCAATGACGTAAGAAGATGTGTTTTAATCCGAAATCTAAAAGTATCAACCAATATTTTAATAATAGGTACCTATCTTCTTTACCTAGGTTCGGGTATCAAAATGAAATGATGATAATTTATACACGATATTGAAACCTGTTTATTTAAAATGTAAACAATTATCAGCAAGTAAATTCACTATGAAAATATGCTTGTTCTGTCATATTTCAAAATGATTAACATGAAGCCGCAAAACTTGTTTATGTATTGCTGTAATTGACAAAAAACTATAGAATTTTGATTCTGGAACGACCAAGGAAAGATAAAGATTTTTATAGATGTTTTTAGAAAGTCAACTAACGGATATTCATTTAGTTTTATTTTACAAGAGTCCGTTGTCCTTCAGAGATGAGCTGCGGGGAACTTACCTATCATACTTATATTATTACAATGGTAAGATGCTGATTGTCTTTTTTAAATTCATCTTTTAAATTTTTTTTCGGCGTTCCCCAAGGGTCATATTTGGGACCAATTTTATTTTTGCTATTTGTGAATGATGTTTAACTTCTTACTATCTTCAACGATGTACAAGTTTGATGCCTATGTTAGACAACGCTCTAAAAGAGCAAGCGCTTTTGGGCACGGCCTACACAGATTATGAGTTGTACTGTCACACGTCCCTAAAAAGATTCTTCCTATGGCAGGGGGTCAGATCAATTGGAGAGCTGCCGTCGGTATGTGTCTATCAGCTGTCAAGGTGACAGATCCCGTAGAAATAAATGGATCCCTTAGAAAGAAATGATACTTGCTAGAGGAATATAGCATGTGCTAGCGAGGGAGAACACGTAATAATAATAACCACAATAAAAACATTTAATTTGCAATTAATTGTATAATATTAATATATTTTATTTTATTTGAATATATTGCATTCCGGATTTCTCCCAGATTGAAACCGGTTTTTAGGCCTTGCCTCTTGCCTACACATTATGCAAGTAATAAATACTTTAAATAAAATTTTTAAAAAATAAATCGAACAACGATTCGAATTTTGAACATTTGGCTGTCATCAGTTGTTTTGTTTTCTCTCTTAAAAAAATAATCTTTTTTATTATTTTAACTAATATTTTTATGTTTTCTGGTCAATAAAGTGTAGTGTGTTGTTCCTTGAGGATTCTTCTCCCCTCTGATCTTCCAGGAGTCACTTTTCGTCGCTGATTTCCAGATATTTATAACCTTTTTTTCACTACTGTCACTTTCCACACATATTTTTTTTTTGTAATTTTGTGAACAATGGAGGAGGATTTCCCTCCTGGACATCCTAAAAAGCCCCCAGATCCTCCCCCTGACCCTTCAGATGGTGAAAATATTGTAATTTCTGACAGTGAATCTGTCATTCTAACTTCCACAAAAAAAGGAAGTTTAGTCCCTCTTCCCCAGTAAAGCATGACTCTCCTTCTACTTCTCAGTCTCTACCAGATTTTCATCAACCTCCTCCAACCAATTTTTACTCTACTCATTCCTGTGGCCCCTACATTGTTTATGCGCAAAAAACTGAGCAAGGTAAAACCATACATCCTCTTGAATTTGGTAAATTCCTTTCAACCAACAAGAACCTTTCGATTAAGCCCGGAGGTGTAAAAGCCGAGGGTCGCTTCCGAATCTCTGTTGAATTCCTCTCAGGTTCAGCCGCCAACAACTTTATTAAAAACATTTTTATTACATCTAATTCTAAATTCAAAGCGTACATCCCAACTTTCAATGTTTCTCGTATGTGCCTGGTCAGGGGTATCTCGACCGATCTGTCCATTCCAGAAATTCTGTCTTCTCTTTCAACCCCTCAACATATCGGCAATCCCATAAAAGCCAGGAGGCTAAATTATAAGGACACCTCTGAGGGCAATGTTTCCTGGAAGCCCTCCCAATCTGTTGTGATCACATTCGAAGGACAATCTCTTCCCTCCCATATCTATTTATTTTTCAACTCCTTACCAGTTGAAATTTATACTTACCCCACCACCCAGTGCTACAATTGCTGCCGTTTTGGTCATACCAAAGCTTCATGCAGATCCCCTCCCAGATGCTTCAAATGTGGAGAAAACCACACGGCTGACCAATG
This sequence comes from Limnephilus lunatus, assembly GCA_917563855.2. NCBI lineage: Eukaryota > Metazoa > Arthropoda > Insecta > Trichoptera > Limnephilidae > Limnephilus > Limnephilus lunatus. The sequence continues at coordinate 68,212,405 of OU830596.1, forward strand.
TTCTTCTCTCTCTTCACCTAAATGTTTTAACTGCTCAGGCGCTCATTCCGCCATTCACTCTTCTTGTCCTGAACAAACTCGCCAAAAAAATATTAAAATTTCCATGGCCTCTGAAAACTTGTCTTTTCTGCAGGCTTCTAAACTATTCCCGCCTGTCAAAAAATCTTTTGCCGAGGTTTTATCCAGTAACTCTCCATCCAACCCTCTCCCCTTCTCCTCAACATCTTCTCGATCAACTAAATTTATGTACAAAAACCCTGTCTCTAAACCGGCTCCTGGATACGATCGGCAACAACACAACTCACTTCTCTTAAATCCCAATGGTTCTCCTCTTTCAAATGCCACAAATGGGTGCGCAAACAACTATAATTCGTCCTCAACAAACCATCAAAAGCTTTCTGAACAACTCTCGCAAGATAATTCTTCATTTATACAAACTCTTATTATGCTTCTAATTGACCTAATTTCTTCTCAAACTAATCTACCGTCCAACGCTGCTTCTATTATTTCCACGTTAAAATCATTTGTTCAAAATGGCACTTCAAGATGTCAGAATACTTCAGTGGAATAGCCGCAGTGCTATTTCTAACAAATCGAACCTTCTTAACCTATTAAATTCAAACCTTGTTTCTGTGGCTGCTGTCTCGGAGACATGGTTTACTCCATCCACCCACTTTAATGTGGGAGGGTACTCCTGTCTCCGTGATGATCGCCTGGAAGGTACTGGCGGCGGTGCTGCCCTTTTTATTAAAAAATCCCTTCCGTTTTCCCCAATAAATAATATCAAACCCCCCAATGCTGACTTTCAAATGGTTGCAGCTAAAATAAAGGACACACCCTTTGTTTCTATCTATATTCCCCCATCATCTCACTTCAATAAGCAAGCTTGGTTACAAATTGTCCGTCAACTAAGCCCTCCATTCTTTTTATTGGGTGATTTTAATGCCCATTCCCCCGTCTGGGGTTCTACTTTCTCTGATCGAGATGGTCGAAATGTTATGGATTTTTTAGATGAATCCAACCTTTTCCTTTTGAACGACGGATCTCCTACGAGAATCTCTCGCCCCAACACAAACCCCAGTGCAGTGGATCTCTCCATATGCTCTACAAATCTGGCACCTCTCTCCTCGTGGGTGGTGTCCCCCGATCCTTGCTCCAGTGATCATTTCCCGATCACCATCACTTATCAAACTTCTTTCCATTCAGACAAGTCCCATATTTCGACGAAGATTAAAACAAAACACACCAAATGGGACGAATTTAACTCGCATATGGATAAGTTTATACAAAATTTACCCTCTTCCGATGTATTATCTGTCAAAGATGACTACGATAACTTCAAATCGATGCTCATAACTGCAATACATAAATCAAATCCTCCCCCTAAAACCAAATCTCTTAAAAAACTCCCTCCGACTCCATGGTGGGATGAGGAATGTTCTAAGGTAGTGAGAATTCGGAAAGCTAAATCTCTTTCGTATCGTCACAATATGACTATGGAGAACTATCTTATATACAAAAATGCCGAAGCCAATGCCAAAAGGGTATTGAGGTCAAAAAAAAGATCCGGGTGGTACAACTTCTGCAGTTCAGTATCTCCGAATACTCCAATTTCGGAAGTTTGGTCTATGATTCGAAGATTTCGATCCTCCTTCAGTTCAACATCTCCTCGAGCGTCTCATTCTAAATGGATAGATGAGTTCTTGGACAAAATTGCCCCCCCTTCTGTACCTAACTTAGATGAAATAACTCCCATCCACAACACTCCTATGTCTGATCATTGGCTAGACTCTCCATTCACTTTAATTGAATTAAAAAATTGTTTATCAACAGTCAAAGACTCATCTCCAGGCAGAGATGGTATTCCTTATAGCATTATCAAAAATAGTAATGATAATGTTCTAAATCACTTCCTAAGCATCTTAAATAAAATCTTTCAGTCTGGCATAATGCCTGATGACTGGAGTTCTCAAATAATCATCCCAATCCTAAAATCAAACAAATCACCCAATTCTGGATATAACTACAGGCCAATTGCTCTTTCATCCACCCTCAGTAAAATTTATGAAAAATTAATTAAAAACCGGTTAGAATTTTTTGTCGAAAATAATCAGCTTCTCTCTCCATCTCAATTTGGATTTAGGAAAAAAAAATCTACGCAAGATAACCTCGCCATCATCAGCACTGATATTAATTTATCCATTTCTAACCATGAAGTATGTCTTGCAGTCTTTATAGACATAGAAGGTGCCTTTGACAATGTTTCCATCCCAATCCTTAAAAAAAAACTTTTAGGCCTTGGCCTTCCCCCCATGTTTGTCCAATCTATTATTAATCTATTTCTTGATAGAAAAAATTTCATTGAACTACCAGATGTTACTCCTCAGAGTAGATCAATTTGGAAAGGTTTACCCCAAGGCGATGTATTATCCCCTATACTGTATAATATATACACGTACGATATGCATGTCTCTATTCCCCCTCAAGTAAAAGTTATTGAGTTCGCAGATGATTTAGCTTTCTACTTACCTTCCAAAATCATCCCACTTGCCGTCAAATATCTTAATGAAGCCATGGATGCCCTTTGCACATGGCTCACTTTAAATGGCCTGGAACTTTCAGTCAAAAAGAGTCAGTGTGTCACCTTCTCAAACCGTCATAAAAATCCTCCTGTTCAAATTTTATTTAAAAACTCTCCAATCCCCAACGCCTCTGAAGTAAAATTTTTGGGAGTAACATTTGATAGGAAATTTAAATGGTCTTCCCATATTCACAATATAGTTACTAAATGTGAAAAAATTTAAATATCATCAGATCATTGACTGGCGTTTGGTGGGGTGCTCACCCTACCTGCATTAAGTTGCTTTACAATGCACTTATTCGAAGTCATCTTGACTATGCCTGCCCACTTTTTAGTACTGCCTCCAAAAATGCACTCAGTAAATTAGACAAAATTCAATCAAAGTCATTGCGAATAATAACTGGAGCGATGCAGTCGTCGCCCATCACTTCCCTTCAAGTGGAATGTTCTGATCCCCCACTTTATTTAAGGCGACAACTGTTTGCTGACAAATTTGTTCTTAAATGTTTAAATTCTAAATGTCATCAGGTTATTCCCAGAGTTTCGTTGTTCAAAGACTCAACACATTCATCTACAATCAGAGCTCGAACTAAACCTCTTCCTGCCATCTGTAAAAATTTTCGCTCTCTCTCAGAGCTTCAAATTATCCAAAATGATCTTCTTCCACTATACAAATTAAAATATAGTCACGTCACCCTATCTCCAACAATTTTGGAAGAGATCGGCATCCTTAAAAGTCATTCCAATCTCCCAGCCCGTACTGTTAATAATATGTTCAATGACATTATTTCTTCTAAATGGCCCAACTCTTCTCTTTTATTTACTGATGGCTCCAAATCTCCTGACTCTCCTAACTGTGGTATAGGTATTAACGTTTACCACAATAATTCTAATGATAGAATATTTTATTCAATTTCAAACCAATTTTCAATATTCTCTGCTGAGTGCATTGCAAAAATTGAAGCACTCAAATATATAATCAAAAATAATTGTGAACATTCCCTTGTTCTCTCTGACTCTCTCAGTTCCCTCCAAAAACTTAAATCCTGTCCTCTTCTTCATCCTGATGATCACTTTGTATGCCTCATTAGAGTGCTGATAGCCTCCATTCAAAGCTCTGGAAAAACCGTAATTCTTGTTTGGATCCCTGGACACATTGGCATAGTGGGTAACGATATTGCAGATTCTTTGGCAAAACAAGGAGCGTCCAACCCTATTGTTACCCTCGTAAACCATATTCCCTTATCTGATATTTTTTCCATCATCAAAGATAGATCCCGCAATGTTTGGACAGAGTATTGGAACATTGCCAGTCAATCCAAGGGAGCTCGCTACGCCTCAATACAAAGGACTATCCCGTCAAAACCGTGGTTTCAAAAATTTCCCCATTTTTCCAAAAAAGAAATTTCCTCACTTATTCGAATGAGAATCGGTCATTGTTCCGTTCCTTCTCACCTTTTTAAAATTCACATCCTTGACTCCCCAGATTGTACGTTCTGTGGTCTAGATGTGGGCTCTTTAGATCACATATTTTTTGGTTGTCCCTCTCTAAATAAATATCCTCTCTTCTATCAAGCGTTATCTAAAATTGCCTCCCCTCGATTCAACATTTCATCTCTTCTAAGTCTGAACTCGACTCCAATCTTCCATATAATTCTGAAATTTGTACATTTAAATAAAATTAATATATAAATTCACCTTTCCTTTCTCTGTAATTTTAAATGATGGCCTAGAACACCCTTGAAGGGTGAAAGCCAGAAATAATTAAAAAAAAAAAAAAATCGAACAACCAAAATTCCAAATTAAAGCAAATAAAACTCAAATTTATAATATAATCACAAACACAAGCAGGCACGAGATTGGGTCGCATAAACTATTAAATGTCGACTGTGTAGCAGATACGGCGTATCATCGTAGCCACGCCCCACACTTATATTATCTGTCAGGTGTGGCAGGTATGTTTGGATTATCTAATAAATTCACGCAACGTAAGTGTACTATTTAAGTATAATAAATACAAAACAATTCAAGAACAATACGTCAATCCACCAGAAACATAATGGGAAAATATTTCATCGGCTCTGATGAAATCCTAAATGGCCCGATAAATCCTACTGATCCCTCAATATAAATATTTGAAAAATCTTTCGTAATCCTACATGTATTTAAAATAACCAACTTTTGCATTTTTATATATTTTTATGTATGGCGAGCGATATTGTGATATAGGCCACGCCCAAAATTGCTGCCACGTTATAGCGTAGTCTGCCAGCACATTAATGTTTGCAGACGACATGAAAATACACAAAGCCATAAGAAATGTTAATGAATGTTAAAAATTGTCATATAATTTTAAAAACTTTTTTTTTCGTGCCAAGATAACCATTTACAACTAAACGTAAGCAAATGTCTAAATATGAGATTTCATAGAACAAAAAAAAATCCTTTAATTTATTATTACTCCATCAATGATATAGTGCTACAATTATTATAACCGATGTAAATGATTTGGGTGTAGGTATACTTCAAAAACAAAATTTTGTTAATCATATTGAAATTACATCAAATAATGCTGTGAAAATGTTACGTTTTGTATTAAGAATATTCTGCCAATTAAAGAATATCCAAACCATAAAAAATGTACATGTCAATGATTCGGAGTCAAATTGAGTACAACTCAACAGTGTGGGCACAAGGTTATCGTATTCATTCACTCACGATAGAAATCATTCAAAATAAATTCTTAATATTATTAACTCATTTCTATTTCAAGGGAATGTGTCAATTAATTAACATTATCTTCCGTGTCAACTAAATTTTTTAAAATTATCCTTATGTAGAACTGGTTATAACTTAACTTATTAATATGAAATCATAAATTATGCTTGATTTCCTTCCATATTTGTGGCAAAAACATCGAGGCTATATCTACCGATTTATTGTGACAATAACTCCAACACGTAATATATCACTGTCATCCTATAATATGTCATCTTGTCCCGTTAAGTTGTTATGTATATTACGATACATAACACCTCGGATTGCATTCTTCAAATCTTCATGCGCAAGGCTGTGCTTACAATAAATACAGTTCGCTTGAAAACCACGTCATCGGCATGTTTTTTACACATTTTCAATGCGTGTATTTTTTCTGCCATACGTTTGTAATCGTTTTGACTAAATATTAACCCATAATGACTAATGACAGAAGCTACATGGGAATCCACCGTACTTGCAGATCACACGGATATGCAGAAAAGGCCATGGGGGTATCCTTAAACCCCTGGTAAATGTACTGTTCCGGATTACCGAGAATTGAAAACCCCAAGGCACAGACAGTAGACAATGTGTACATTAGTTCAGTTAATACCTTGTTTGGGTAATCCAATGTTAGGATCATTATTAGCAGGACAATGCGTTGATTTGAAAACTAACCAACACGTCATATTGTCTGAGGTCCATTCAGCTCCCTGATGGTGGTAGGATTTAAAGTTTTCCGTTGTTCCTTCAGGTGTATTTTTAATGGGCGTTTTTACCAGTTGGCTGGATCTTGAAATTGGATCAAAATGAAGAAATAACATTTTATTAAATATTTTTTTAAACAACTAATATAATCATTGATGGTTCCTAAATACACCAATAAATGCGGTGAAAGAACCGTATCCAAATATTGAGGTCGCTGTTACACGGATTTTGAACAATTCATCAAATTTTATTTATTTATTTTTGGGGTATTATGCCATGTTGCGCTACCTCCTTCTTTAGCCAATGTTTCGGAGAGTATTAGTGTCCATCATCAGGGCAAATGTGTGATGGACACTGTAATGCTGTCCAAAACGTTGGCTAAAAAAGGAGGTAGCGCAACACGGCATAACACCCGAAAAATACGGATTTTGAACAATTCATCAAATTTTTCGTTATTTATTTTTGAGGTATTTTGCCGTGTTGCGCTACTTCCTTCTTTAGCCAATGTTTCGGAGAATATTAGTGTCTATCATCAAGGCAAATGTGTGATGTAATGCTATCCGAAACGTTGGCTAAAAAATGAGGTAGCGCAACACGGCATAACACTCGAAAAATACTTTTAGCCGTGAAAATCTGTAATCACTTCATCAAATTGTTTTTAATAGATACTTACTATTTTTATATTTTTCTTTCCTATTGTTTATTTACTTAAAATTTACTGTATACATTTGTAAAACTATGTGGGACGTGGGGAATAGTAGGATTGCACTATCCTCCACACACCTTGGAATAAAATAGTATCATTTTTTTGAGTTTTTATGAACAAAATCAAACACTGTGCAGTGGTTAGATAAGTAAAGAGAAAAATAATATATACTGTTAAAGAGAAAACAAACGATGAGATCAAAACCGAAATGTAAGATGTTTATGGGGACTCTGCACCTTCGATATCAATGATTAAATATTGGACAGCTGAATTTAAACGTGGTCATAAGAATATTTTGATGGTGAGCGTTCAGCTCGTCCAAATTTGGTCTAAATTGTCGATAAAATCCATGGAATGATAATTGATGATCGCCGAGTGACTTATGGCGTTTGTTCCCAAGTTTTCGATCGAGCAATCCGAGTCTCCGATCAGCTAAGTGATTTGTTTAGTTTTATATTAACTAGTTCTATATTACTACCTATTCGGATGAAATACACTAAATTACAACACAGAGTTAAGATACTTAACCCTTTAGAATCTTAACTCCGTATTGTAATTTAGTTTATATGTTTATTGTCCTGAGGAAGGTTGAGGTCAATCGAAACCGTCCGACAAACATAAATAAAATTTATCTGGTTTTAACAAAGAACTTGTTTCATTCTAACTCAAATTTACTTTTAAATTTTCAATTGTCTGATTTTCTCAGGTTAAAATCTCGACCAATAACCTTTTGAAGTGTAACGTCCTTAGCCCAGGTTCGGAATTCGGATGAAATTGAAATGACGCGTATAGCACCATTATACTCCTTTCAAGGCTCCTATTGGTTGAGATACAAAACGGAAACGACGCGAGGTTTGCACTCATTGGCGCTTCGATTATGACCTCACTTTTCAAGGCTGCTTGTTCTTCATAGTTTGAGATTATTTTCGTAAAGTTTCGCTTCTACCGCGTGTTAACTGCACTCGATTTTTTTTTCTTGATTATGTTTTTCTAGCTTCTATGATATGATAATTATTTCCTAGTATTTTTTCAAAGGCAAATACATATAAATTTTGTCGATGACATAACTAACTTGTAAGTAGTGAATTTAATGATTAAACCTTATTTATATGTAATTCTGACCAAGGATAGCAAGTTGTAAGAACCGAATGACTATTATCATGACGAATTACTACTTGCTTTGATTACGCGAGATTACTTTATTTAAAGACGTCAGAAATGCTGATAAAACATATTTCCCTTCTCTCGAGAATTGCATAAAACATGCAGGTAATTCGTGCGCTAGGTAGGTATTCGTACCTTCATAAAACAAGCGCTGAATCATTATTTATTTGTTTATTTAAACAAAACAACATAATTTGAATTAATTTAAAAGCTACAGAACAAAACCTGTTTGTTGAAGAGATTTATTTGCAAGTGTAATTTTTTTTGAAGTAGGTGTAAAACAGAAAATGTTTTTTTGAAGTGAATCTTCTATAGCCCCGCTGTGATTTGAATTTCGGATGAAACGGAAATTACGATTAATGCACCTGTGACGCATCAACTGCGCTCATTAGCCGCTTTGATTATGATGTAACTTTTAAAGGCTCCTATTGGTTGAGATATGAAACGGAAATTACGCTAGGTCTGCGCTCATTGGTCACTTTTCAAGTATTGGTTGAGATTGTTTTGGTAAAGTTTCGCTTCTACCGCGTGTAAACTGCACTCGATTTCGATTCGAACAGGAGACCCTTAGGAAAAATAATTCCTCTTAGAGACCATGCCATCTTTGCGGATGTCGTGTGAAGGGTCTTTTTAGAAAAGGAATGAGAGGCAGTACTGGGAAGGAAAAAAGTATGAGGGGTGGGTAGGAATTTGGGGGTCAGTGTGTCCAGAAGGAACGTTTAAATACATATTTCCAACTGTGGTGCAAGGCTGCCCTCAATCAGGCTCCACCGCTCCTGCCTGCAACACAGTCGGTGGGCAGATGTATTCGCCGCCAAGATCCAGACAAACCTCATCAAATGAACCCGGGTATCCATAGCAAATAAACACCCAAACTTAGCGAACCACTTGGGATGACCAATGGTAATCCAAAAAATGGTTCCCGGAGCGGCGGTACTTGCGAAAAGTATTCGATGGCACTTTCCCGAACCGTTTAAGGACCAGAAGAGAAATTTACAAGAGTTTTTTTTACGAGAAGCAATAAAACTCAAGAGCTTTGGCGTTTTTAAAGTTGCACCTCAGATATTTTGTGTCCAATATTAATATGAATGTAGGCCAACGCACTGCATCGTCCAACATTCAGAATAGAAAAATTGCTGTAATAGGTTTTAGCCGGTTAGTTACCATATCTGAATAACCATACCCGTATATGTAGTAGTGCCAGTAGGTACTAACCTATGTAAAAAAGTCATCGCAAGGAACACCAGTACACCTACTGCTTAATGATTGGTTGGTTTCTGAATGATGAAACAATAAACGGTGCTCAGAAACTCGTAGTATAAGCGAGAAACCAGCGAATTTAAGCCACATAGAGAGACAAAAAACATTTTTTTTTATCTTAGCTCTTCGTTTAAAAAAAAAAATTGGCAAAAGGGTTAATTATTTTTGCATTTTAGGATTACTTTTAGGCAGAGGTAAAGGTTTGATGCATTTTAAAATACATACACTAAATGACTTTGTGGGTAGGAATCTGGGGGTCAATATGTCTAGAAGTGATAGACCTATGAATGTATCCCTCCCAGTGTGGTGCAAGGTGATGTTTCGAGAGTGTTCGGCGAGGGTCAAAAGATCACCCTCAACCGGTCTCTCCCGGTCCGGCCTGACATGCAGTAGGTGGGCAGACGCATCCGCCTCCAAGACCAAGACAAACCTCACCCCATGAACCCGGGCACCCCTGCTTAGTCACCAAATGTAGCGAACTACTAGGGGTAACCTATGGCAGGGGTGTTGGTTATCCAATAAATGGTCCCCAAAGAATGGTTCTCCAAAACTCGATTTACTCGAAAACGAAAGCTAAAATCAAATAAAGTTGTACAACAAAATCGACTCCAAATCCAAATACGACTTAGTTACCTACGTAGATTTTATGTGTGATCTCTTACTTCGAGTATTATTTTTAATAATAAATCTAGTTCACCGAAACAAGCGATTCGTATATTTTAATCGCTATATTTCATCTTATAAGCAGAACATTTTAAACTTTATATATGTAAAAACCACCTAAAGTCCCCGACGATGATTTACACAGAGTTTTCGAAATTAAATGTAGACAGTGACATTCCTCTTATTTTGATGGTCACATGTGCAAAATTTCATCAATCTCGGCATAAAACTGCAGATTTGCATACAAATCAAATCCACACGGTCCTCTTACCTGCCCGCTCGTCCACCACATACAGACATTCACCTTTACATATTATATATTTCAACCAATTTACACAAAACCGCGACAAATTATATACCTAAACTTTCCACATGAATCACTCTTTCAATTGGTGAAAACCGCATGATAATCCGTTCAGTAGTTTTTCAGTTTATTATAGGACTTAAATTTATAATATGTAGAGATATGCATGTACTTTAATACAATATTTAGTTTAAAAAAGTAAAATAGTGGAGGGGTTGAGATAGCTCTATATTTGACATCAGTTCAATTTGAACCGTAAACATTGCTTATGATAACGGGCACGTATTACGAAAAAAAAACAATAATTTTTGATAAGTTTTTATAATGGCGCCATGCGGACAAAAATAAAACTGGGAATTTCCCCTTATCATTATTAACGATATTAAAATGAAAATACGTTACGTAAATAAAGAACATTGTAATTAGGTAAGTTTTAAAAACAAGTGCCTAGGTATGTACTTATCAATATAAACATTCATAATATTATAATAATTATAGTCGCATGTTTTATGTTATTGACTGAGCGTAACTAAAAAAAATTGCATTATTTCATCTGTCTGTAAATTTGTTTGTGTGTTCTGGTTCCGTTTTCCAAAACCTGCTGCATTCACTTTACATAAGCAAGAAACACGCGCTCAACATATATGTACATGGTGACATTTGTCACTTGAGAGCGGGTCTTTTCCACGACTCGTTCTTGAGTTCAACGGCTTGGCTGTTGAAAGCCTGAAGGAACCTGCCTGAAGAAAATGTGAAAAAAAAGAATCGTCATTGAGATATTGACATGTTTTTTTTATTTTTATTTTTATTTTTTTTATTTATTTATGTGTTTGGATAAATTGCATAATTCCTTATTTCAAATAATTGAAAAAAAATTATAATAATCGGTTCACTTATAGTCTGTTAATTTGGAGTAGAAAATATAAGAAAATGGAACTACGAATTTTATAGGCTGGCAACACCAATTTAACTGTCAAATAATATTTTAAAGCGCAATGACATTGAAACTACAGAACACTGTAAATCATATTTTTAAAAAATTGTTTGTTTTTAAAGAAAAAAAAGTACCTACTTGTGACATAATTTTGATTAAATGGTGTTGGTGTTTTACAAAGTGATTTGCTTTCATTTAATCAAAGTATATTATAAAAGAAACTCCAAAAAACGTGCGGACCGCAAAAACTCAGAAACGAATCTCGGTACGATCAAGGGAGTTATATGGTGTGGTAGATCTCTATCCCCCTAGTGAATAACTGAAAGTTCTAAGAAATTTCAAATTTCAAGAATTCTAAAAATTTCCGGAAACTTCTAGAAGGTTCGATACAACTCTGGAAAGTTCTGGAAGGAATGTAGGAGTATGTCAGTGAGTCTAGAAGGTTCCGGAAAGGTCTTGAAGGTTCGATAAAGCTGTAGAAAGGTCTGGAAGTAGTGGCGGAGTATGTCGGCGAGGCTAGAAGGTTCTAAAAAGTTCTATAAAGTTCGATAACGCTGTAGAAAGTTCTGGAAGGAGAGATGGACTGTGTCGGTGAGTCTAGAAGGTTCTAGATAGTTCTGGAAGGTTCCCTAATGCTCTAGGATGTTTTGGAAGGAGAAAGTTCTAGATGCTCTCAGAAATGAGTGGCGGAGTGTGTCGGTGAGTTGTTAAACTGATTTTAGTGCTTCACAAACGCAGATTTCCTATTTTATAGTTAATAGAGTTATATATGTTTTATAAATTGCTTTGGAGACATCTTGAATTGAGAGGATTTCTATATAAAGATAGTAGTGGTTTCTTATTACATATTTAGAAAAAAATATTAATTTAAATAATAGAGTAGGACTTTTAGATTTTTTTTACATTAGCTCCATGCATGAGGCCCTGAAGTAAATAATATCCTCCAGGGCCTTTGTCATCTTTGGGGATGCTGAGCGGAGGGTCATTGAGTGAGTTCTGGGATGGAAAAAAAGGTATAAGGGAGGGGTAAGAATCTGGGGGTCAGTGTGTCCAGATGCGACGGAAGAATTAATTCATCCGTTCCACTATGGTCCAAATCCTGCTGAGAGTCCTGTTGGAGACGTCAAAAGATCTTCCTCGACCAGTCTCTCTCGATCTGGCCTGCCACGTAGTTGGTGGGCAGACGCATTCGCCTCCAGGATCTGGACAAACCTGACCCCATGAACCCGGAAACCCCTGGTGAGTCATAAAAACTAGCGAACCACTTGGGGTGACCTATGGCGTAGTTGTTGGTTATCAAATAAATAGTTATACATTAAACAATAGTCTTAATAAATTACATTAGTTAGATTATCTTGTTTGTGGTAATTAGATTAGACAGGGATGTTCAGTAGCCAGAAGTATACCAGTGGTCTAGAAGCCGGGCTTTTTGAGCTTTCTATATTATAAGTTCTTTGATTATAGCCGCAAACACTTCGGATGATACGTATGACTACTCATTGTGGTTAGTTTTAGAATTCCATTATTATATTTTAATATTTAATGAATAATAATAAATTAAAATGTTTTTTTCGTAGTTTGTGTGTAGAATTGCTCAGGGTGTTGACAATGAATTCAAATGCCGAAGCAGATAAAAAAATCAATTTTTAAGATTATGTACAAGAAAAATAAATTTTATCCCTCCAAAAAAAACCGATATTTTGGACCTTAGAAAGACCTACAGTTTTCAATGTCTTAATTTTATTTACATGCGTCCAAACAACTTTCTTAAAAAATTAAATCGTACCAGCCAATGACGTGACGCCTGTGAGTATACTGTACCCCACTGCAAAACTAGGTTGTTCCAAAGGCATATTAGCTTTATAGCTCCAAAAATGTATAATTTATTATGTACATCCTTTAAAGAGACCACATGTCAAAATCTTCAATATTATGAAAAATATACCAAAATTTGGCTAAAAAACACTGAAACTGATATTTTTTTAAAAAGCAATTAATTATACCTATCATTAATCATTAGACAGCTTTTAGAGTAGATATATTATATTGTTTCCTTTTCTTTTTTAATTAGTACTTTTATTTAATTATTTATCTACGTACTTTTCGGGACATATGAAATTTAAAAATTACACTGTAATTAAATAAAATTTAAATACTATGTATTTCTTTTACAAAGAAATATACAGTATTTATTGTACATAACTGAACTGTCTCAATAACAGTATTTTTTATTTGTTTAAAGATAAAATGAAGATGTCAACTGACTTGGTATAATTATTTCTCTCCATTGATATTCTGGGCAAAGAGAAATATATATAGTAGTTAGTTCCAGAATTTCATATTTCGTAATAATCATTCTTATAAAATTTTCACAAATGCGATAATAACAGTGCAGATTTATTATATATAACATTACTCTATGTTGTAGATTTTAATTGCATTTATTCAGTTACTCTTTTTAAATCAATTCATATATACTTAAAATCTTAACTTTAACTTTAGAAATAAAAATAAAAAATCAATATTATACCCATGCACAGGCATTGCCTTTGTGGGATTTTTTTGTTCATACATTTATTGTATTAAGCATTTTTATTATTTTAGGTATCTATTTTTTTATTTTATTTTAATTTTAATTTATTTATTACAATCATAAAGGTTATTTTATCTATTATATGTATTGTATCAAAAATATTCAATACGAAATATTATAAAAAAAAGTTTAAAAAAATTCTGATGTCTGACCTGAAAAAAAAAAATCTCTTTCGTATTTCAATATCTTTGATTGTGACGATTGAAACCAGTGGTGGCTCGTGAATTTGGGGTGTCGTAAAGCAGTGATCCCCAACCTATGGGCCGCGGCCCGATATTGGGCCGTGGACCAAACGGTACTGGGCCGCGCAAGGGCTTGCTTTAAAATCAAAATACTTTTGAAAAAAAAAGTTTAAGCTGTTATTATCTTTGTTCTTATGTTAATTTAAAATTCAAATTCGGAAGGTTATTAATGAAAGAAAGAAAATTCTTTAATTGTCTGTTGCTACCTGACCAAATAACGAAGATATTTTCAACTATCTAATCCAAACAAAAACATTAGTTAAGTCCACAGTCGAAAAGGAGTTGTGGGAACGGTGCGTGAACAGAGGCATTTTGGACATGTTCAGACATTGATGGGGATTTTAGGCGAGACTGAGCTAAGGCATTCATTCTCCCAGTTGCTGCAAGATTACCTGTATTTACATTTAAGAGTTTGAGCGCTACTTCCTAACCACTAAAGACCCACGAACTGGCAAGGAATGGATCCGTGACCCATTTGTCAATAAATCACGCGAATCTAGCATGCCTGCGAAAGAAGAACTGCGATCAACTGCTGGATATTGCATATGACGGCAGCCTCAAAACTATGTTTGAGACAACAACTCTGACGGTGTTCTGGATTAGAGTCATGACAGAATATCCTGAGATTGCCACCACAGCACTAAAATCCCAATTGCCATTTTCGACACATTATCTGTGTAGCGGGGTTTTCTGCAGTGACAGCAACCAAAATAAAACAAATAAATAAACTGGACATAAGCAAGGCACTTCGGGTGTCACTATCTCCTATTACTCCCCGATGGAACCATCTCGTTTCAATGAAGCAAGCTCAGGGTTTTCACTGATTTAGCATTAAGTTAAAATATTAAATCTGTTTATATTTATTTTTAAGGGGTAACTGACCTGCCACTTCAGAACAGGCTCAGCCAGGTGAGGTGGTATACACCATTTTTTATGTATTTTGTATATATTGTCATATTATCTTGGTTAATAATTTTTTTTTTTAAATAAACTGTATTTTATTTTGAAGGCATGCTTACACACGATTCAGTTAAAATTATTAAATCAAAACACATAAAACTTCAACATCAAAACTTTTAAAGAAAGTATATAATGAACTTGCAAGTCAATATATCTGCAAGATATCCGAATAACATTAAAATCCCGATATTGAAACCCAAGCATTCTCAAAATTCTCTATCTTTGATAAAAATACTTTCAACCTTCCGTTGAACCTTAAAAATATAGAAAATACCCATGAATCCAAAAGATAATTGAAAAATTATCTGAACTTATGGAATAATGTTGTGTTTTCTCTACTATTATTTGTCACTACAACTTATGTAGCGCAATTGTAATTTTTATTATTATATATTGTACAAATATTTTGTTAGTAAAAAAAACTACATTCAATGTGTGTGTTCCCCCCCCCCCCTCAGTGGGCCGCGGTAAAATTATCAAACATTTACCGGTCCGCGGCGACAAAAAGGAAATCCGTACGGTACACGGCCAAACTGAAACTTCCTGAAATTCTTCATACAAAAAACTGATTAAAAAAAAATAAAAAAATTCCGGCTACAACAACATCAATAATGCCATTTTTTTAATATCAGCACTCTAAGACACGAGCCGCCACTGATTTGAACCCGGATGACAGGTTGAAATGATTTATTTTTATTCCAAAAATAAATGGTAGTTGACTGGTACACTATCAGATCATCCGTCATTTATATGTATATCAGTGGCGGTAAGTGACTTTTCAGTGAGCTAGAGTGCTAAGATTAAAAAATACGACATTATTGATGCTGTTGTAGCTGAAAATGAATTTGAATTATTTTTAACATTTTGTACGAAGACTTTCAGGATTCTTTCAGTTTGGTGATGCACCGCATTCAAAATGACGTATTTTTCAATTTTAGCACTCAGCTCACTTAACAGTCACGGACCGCCACTGTTATATATCTCTTTCATTTGTCAGATCGAAGCGTTCTTGGCAGTTACAAGTCCTATCATCTTAATCGGGCATAAAACTTTCATTACATTTATTATTAGTTAATTGAAAGGTGCGTTACCTACAGTCATGTAAAACTTACCCTTCAGACTTCAAATTTTGATTACAAGCGTAACATTAGATTTACCCATTTTTGCGCACTTACAGTTCTAACGAACGTTTTCACAAAAATGTATGAGTATATTACATAAATGAACGTACCTAAGGTAATATGAACACCTCAGCACAGATTCTCCCAGTGAGGTGTTCACAAAACACTACTACTAACCCATTTACATGCAGTTACTGTTAAAAAATCTTTTTTTAAATATTCCTAGTACTAATTATCTAAACGAAAACTGTAAACATCTGTAAGCTGTAATATTCGTGTAATGTGTAAAGTCGAATACATTTCAATACATTGAACTCTGCTTAGAATGCCAACTTTTAGAAAATACCACGTCATCTTTTATAATGAAATGTGTTGATGAGTGAACGAGTTGATAAATGTTTAAAATAAAAAAATAAAACCGCATTTTCCCCGTAACTGTGGTCGTCAGTGGTTTAAAAATTTCGGTACTTTCCTGTTATGCAGACACAAATAATTTAAATAGTAGAAAACACGATAACGAAGATAATTTGAGTCACCTTTGATAGCAATAAAAAGCTGCTGGCCTCCGAAAACTAGATTATAGTAATTGTGTCTCATAAATAAATAAACAAAATGATTGAATAAACTTTCATTTTAATTAAAATTATGCGCCCTTGTAATACGAAAGTATTCAACCCCTAGAGAAATAATATTCCGAGAAAAAAGATCGACCGAGATCAAATTTTTAATCTCGGTGAATCTTTGAAAGTTGATAAATGTTCTAGCAATGCGTTTGTTTTTGCCAGAAAGGGAAGCCCGAAAATTTCTTTATTCGGCGCAGTTAATATTCTATGCATTGAGATCGATTTGGTGACCAGACAATTCAGAATGAAACCAACTCAGAAGCACCTCAGAAAGGTCAATAAGAGTGATAATGAAAAAATTATAAAAACATTGGTTGAATAGGTTAAGTCAGGTTAGCGTTACCGGCTATTTTAAAATTATATATTCATAGCTTTTAATGACATTTCTGAGGTGGTTCTGACATATTATGAGTTGGTTTCCTTCGGAGTTGACATTGAACCGATCGATTTATATCAATGCACGTTAACATATTACATTTAAAATCCAAATTTAACCCCATCCTTGACCGGAAGAATAATAATTGCAAGATTCTTAAGGTCTGTAATGTTTTACCTTTTGGTGGCGCACGTATTTACTCAAATACTGACTACTTGTCGGATGTATGGAGATGAGGCATCGTCGAAACTATATACATAACATAGGTTATTTATTTGAAATACTATTTGAGTAGTAATATTTTTTCCAATGTCTCTAAAACTACTATTTTTAAATTATAAGTTTCCAGCATTGATCCAAATCATGACCTATGACCTGAATTGATCCAAATTATGACACTTCACCAGCATTGATCCAAATCATGATACATGACTAGCATTTATCCAAATCATAAAAAATGATCAGCATTGATCTAAATAATGACACATGACCAGCAGTGATCCAAATCATGACACATAACCAGCATTGATCTAAATCATGATACATGACCAGTAAGGGTCCAAATCATGACACATGACCAGCATTGATCCAAATAATGACACATCACCAGCATTGATCCAAATCATGATACATTACCAGCATTGTTCCAAATTATAACACATGACCAACATTGATCCAAATCATGATACAAAACCAGCATTGATCCGAATCATGACACATGACCAGTTTTGATCCAAATCATGACACATGACCATTGGAGGGTGTCCAACCACTTTCCCACGGCGTTCTAAGGAAACATATGGTTTCCTCCTTCACCGTACACCTCAGGACTCTATTTTATTGAACGAAGCTACATTTATTTGAACGACTCTAGACCCTCCAATGTCCATGCATACGGGGTTAGAAAGCAGTATGCAAGTACTTACATTAACATAATACCAAAAAATAATAAATGTTGCAGCCCGTGGAATGATTCTTCTGAAATGTATAGGATAAATAATATATACAGATAAAAGTGTTAATAAGTAAAAAAAAATATAAAAAATAAGAGCTGCGCCCGGTTGAGGAAGCCTGGAATAAGAGCCTGACACATGACCAGCATTGATCCAAATCATGACACTTCACCAGCATTGATCAAAAGCATGATGTTTTGCTTTTGCACATGCTTTAGCTGAAGTGATCCGCCAGCGCAGTTTGTTACATATTTTTGCACGTAACCATAAAACCAGTTTTTTCTAAAATGATATATTTATTGTTACTATACAGAAAATTACCGGAGGCACACATTTCAAGGCCTTCGTGGATACACCTTCTGAAATATTATTTATAGTGTTCAATAATGCACTTAATAATAAATAAAATAAAAATATTCGTGGGGTTTTTATGTTATAATAAGTGTTCAATACTAAACTTGTATTTTTTTATGTGAACACCGCACTAGCTAACTAAGTGCTCCTAAACGTTTGGAGCAATTAGGTTTACTAAATTATCACTAATTGGAGTATGTTGTCAGAATTAAGGTAGTAGGAAGGGAAGTACCTACCTATTCTATTCAGATCTTAATAAACGTTTTGGTGGCCTTTTACCAAGGAGATACTGAGAGTATTTCCGAAATATACTATAATATTATGTTATTTTAGGTTCCATTACAACACAGAATCGTGCAATTTCAACACCCCTTTGAAAAGTAATTAAAAGTTATGAAAAAATATTAAAATAGCACGTAACCTAAACTAACGCAACGTAACCAATTTTATGCATTTTTTCCTCACTTTTAACGGTTTTTCAAAGGGGTGTTGAAATTGAGTGATTCTGAGTTGTCATGGAACCTAAAATAACATAATGTTGTAATATATTTCGGAAAGTTATTGCCCATTATTATTAGCCCATAACCTAACCTAACGTAACCAATTTTTTATCAATTTTAATGATTTTTCAAAGGTGGTGTTGAAGTTGCATGATTCTGAGTTGTCCGATCACCGTTATTTTATATTTACTTAATGTGAACTTACAATTTTTTATTTAATAAAAATAATTTTTTAACACTGGGAAATGACCCCTTGACCTCTGGAATCTTAGTTGATCTCCAACGGAGGCCGTCCTTTTGCTTGTAAAATAATAAAAAGTACATACACATAATTTAATTTATATAACAACAAGCTGTCCCGGCGAACTTCGTACGAACAGAATCAATAACTGTTGTGTTATCTTATTATCTGAGTTAAATTCAGTTTTTTTATTAAGTTAAAAATTACACAATGGAGCAATTATCGATGCGCAACTGCCCTGTTTTGTTTTTGTCAGTATCAGAGATGGCGTTGTGTACAGATTTATAATTTTTGTGATTTTCTTACTTTTTCACTTCCTCACAGGAATTGCGTTTCATTTTCTTTATTCGTGTGAGGGAGATTTATTATAATTATTGTATTTTTCCTTTGGAGGGGTGCAGACATACGTTCACCGTTTGTCCCATTTTCGACTGTTGACATTTAGTGTGTAAGAAAGAAGGGCAGCATTGTAGGTTTAATAACAAAAGCAAAAAGATCAGCGCATTGACATTTGACATTTTTGAATTTTTAGAATTCACCCACTATTTAATATTATACTTATCACAATATTGCTGTAGCTCTTTCAAAAGATGAGAATTCGTTCCATTCAAAATGTACGAGGAAAGGAATTTTCTTTGTAATTTTTTTTTCGTAAAATTTTCCGATGTTTTAATAGCTTTTCTGCTATTCGGGTGGAGACAAATCCAACAAATCAAAGATGATAAAAATCGGTCCAGCCATTCTTGAGTTATAAACGGTGTAACTAACCCGTCTTTGTTTTATATATTAAGATCTGGGAGGATAAAAAAAATATTTTAGGTGGGATCAAGCAATAAATGTAAGCAATAAAAGAAGACATAGTAGATGAATAAATGCACTTCACGACTATGGAACCTACGTAACTGGTACGAGTGCAGTTACGCCGCTGTTCTGGGCTGCAATCTGCATCTTGAAGATTCCCTAATGATATCCAACCTTTGGTAAATGAGACCATGAGAGACGTAAAAATGCTCTGAACAAAGTGACGAATCATTTTTCAGATATGCTTCTTTTAAAACAGACTGAAAATATTAATTGAAACTTGGGGAAAATCCGCCACTTTATTTTGCCGGCAAAATAAAGAGGGCAAAAATTAGGCAAAATATTGACATGTTATTCTTAACAGCTTTCTGAGAATTTAACATCTGTAAAATCCAACATTTAACGTGGAATACAGTGAACACATTCATATTTCCCATTCTCTTTACTTAACTTGTATTTGCAAACAATAAACAAAATGAATTGATAACACGGAGTAGTTTTAATGGTCATTAAATTTACCCTTATCAATGACGCATAAAACGGAATTTTGAAATTTTAAAGTTCTGGGAATATATTGTGCAAAAACAGTGACGTCATGAAAATCATCATTGGTTTGTTTTTCGAGATGGTAAATTTCCGGAAGGAATTTGGAATGAATTGTATGCGTCGTCATTTTCCCAACTCATCTGTTATTGAAAGTGCAGATGATATGACCTGACTCAAGTAGGTACTAGGGGCAATAAAAAAGTAATGCCTCCTATTTTTTTCTCATTTAATTGTCGAGATATAACAAATGCAATTGCATGGTTTGAAGGCTACACTATTGACGATTAATTTGTTACTTTCCACAGCATTGGCCCGTCTTTTAACAAGGGCATGTATCGCAGTGTTGTAAAAAGCAAGGTCACACTGCCTTTACTAAGGGAAAGAATTCGACATCTGCGTGGCTATCTGGGGTCACCACGAATGATGTCATCAACTCGCTCAATGTTGCGTGCAGTCACTTTTTCGTCAACCAGCTTTTCGTCAAACATCGGTGTTTGTCCTTCAGCTTCGTTACAGTGACGAACCCATCGTCTAGCAGTGCTGACGTCCACTGTTGCATCATAGTTAACAGTTTTTAGTCTTTCATGAATGCGAGTGGGCGTTTCACCTTCTACAGTGAAGAATCAATCACAGAACGCTGACTAATACGAGGATAGATGTCGGCCATTTTGCAAGCGACTGCAGTACTGCCACCTGTTGACGCAAAAAAGTTACTACTGCAGCAGATTGTAGAAGAAGGTTTGAGGAGTTGCACCACGTTCAAAATTTTCACTTAACTAATTTTATTTAACTACAAACAATAGGAGATTTTTTGATTGCCCCTAGTATTTTGTTAATTTGATCGTAAGTTATCTTCCTGGGATATTCCAGACCTCTTGTATCATTAATGTGCTCGTCATGTTGTACTCTCATTTCTCCGTTTTCTCTCTGGAGATCTTTTCTACATCTGCTTCGTATGCCCAAGCCATGCGAACGACCCTTTCTTCTCATCTCTTCTCACTTTATTCCCTTTGTTATTATCGGGTCGATAGGGCACCTTCAGGAATCCCTGTTTTGGACCTCCTCATCTGTAATAGGGCTTTCGTGGTTTTACTAGGTATTTTTTACCCCAGGGTTCTCATTTCTACTGTATTTAATAGACTTCAGGTTCTTGGTAAGTTTATTCTTCCCCTACCAGATATATGCATTCCTGTCTTCGGGTTACTATCGAAACTCCCTTGAGGACTGCTAGCATCAACTTTGCCTACAATTGTCATTCATTGAAGTTTCAGTCATTTAATTTCCTGTTCATAATAGATTTTTCTAGAGTTATCTGGCTGAGCTCTTTTTAGGATAGGGCTTTGGGTTGGTATTGAAAATCTATGTTGGGCTGGTAGCTTTGCTTCCTTTAACAACTTCTTATGGGCCTCATTTCAATATTCAGTCACCCATTCAATGAATTTCCTGCCATCATAACAGATTTTTGAGAGTTATCTAGATTTGCTCCTTCTGTTATCCCGATAACAGAAAAAAACCTCTATCTGACAGTCGATTGTTTTACTTTTGGAGATTCTGCATTATTATAGATAGAAATAAATTTTCCCCCGTAACGGATGTAGTTTCTATTACCCGTTTGCATATTTATACACATAATAAATTGTGTGACGTGTGCTCTCTTCCGTCTTTATATAGTAAATATAAAAATTCCATTCATAGTCATGTGCTTACAGTGGTGTGTGGTTTTTCAAAACAGTCATAAAAACCTTTTCGCGTAACGTAACTTACTCACCACTTTATCGCTTATTTTTATTTACTTAATTACTGGTGTAAAAATTACCTTCTTATCTTTTCCACATTTTTCAATTCTTAATGTTTGAGTCACAATGTATTCTCATTTATACAATGAGTTGCAGATTTTATAAAAGAAAAGATCGCTTATCTCGTGAATGCTTGAGTGTAATTTAGGGCATCGGGTTTTTACAATTTCCACAATCACGTTTTACGTAGGTACTGTTTTTAAGGTTCTTAGCTAAATGATTTTTTCAAATTAAGGCTGCTTTACTTAGCTGTTTAATAAATGCTGTAAAGTTTTTTTTACTAAATATAAGAGGCGGTTATAATATTTGATTAGTTTTATTAGTAAATACTCGAATTTGCCGAATTCTGATGTTTCAGTTGAGCAACATTTATTGGACGAAATTTAACAAAATTTCTAAATAAAACTCTATTGATGAAATATGGTTCCTTGTAATTATGATTCCAAGTGTCATTAAGGCCCGGTTTCCCGCATTTTTATTGATTTATTACATATTTTCCTCAAATACTTTAAGCTCTCAAAAATATATGTTTTTCTTGAAGCTACTCGTAATATCTAAGTATACATTCCCCACGCCGATTATATGAAATTCTCTCGATAGAAAAAAATCACAAAATACTCTCCGAAAATTATTATAAACACCTTTTTCCAGCTATTTTACAAGTTATATGAATGAAAAAATTCACAATGTTTTTTAAATGCTCTTTTAGACATTCTTCATGAGATATTTCCACTATTTTTAACGAGTCTTGTTTTATTAAACATTTTCACAATATTGGCTTAGATACGATCGTTTTTAATATAAGCGCACTCTCTCTCTAACATTCGTATTTACATATATCTCCTTCTTCTTCTTTCAGAGAGTTGATCAACTAAAACTCTACAAACAAAATTAACCATGGAAACTAATTGAGCCCGTGACCATTGAAAGATTCTGCATCTAAAACCCTTCGATGAGTTTATGAGTTGATACTATGTTGAAATAATGTCAGTTGGTAGAATTTTCAAAATCACGATCACGTGGGTGCCCCAATGGAAGTCGACAGGCAGTCCTAGAATGAGGTGGACTGACAGCCAATATAATAGGAGTTGACATGTTTACATTATGTCCTATCATTACTTTTATTCCAAATTTTTACATTATATGTATTTGAAATATTCTGAGAATCACATTTTTAAGCTAACTGGTTGAAAATTCTTTAGGTACCTAAAGTTTCGTCACCAAAAGTGGTATGACTTAATGAGGAATTTGAAGGAAATTAATTCATTTTTTCATAGTATTTGTGTATGGTTGTACAAAGCTGAGTGAGAATTGTTTCTGCGTATATCTGTCAAAAACGTTAAACAAATTCATAATATTATAGATTTAGTTAAGATTATTTTTATAATTGTTTTCTGAGCGTTTATGATTTATAGTAAAGTATCTAGTGCAGACGAAGTGGTACCTCCCCATAGTCCCCATGCTATGATACCATACTAAATAATGGATTCACACAGCAAAATAAACCATTTTCACGTGTTAAGTCGAGAACAGTACGTTTTCAAGTGTTGTAAGTCGAGAACGGTGTAAGAATGGCATGGAAGCATGCCGACTGTCATTGTGGATTTGATGCCAAAATACTTTTTTTTAAATCAAAAGGTATCAGATGATATGCACTACTATATAAATTGGTGTTTTAAATTATAACATAAAGGTTTCAATATATTATCCTGATTTTATTATTTATTGGGTTAGTTTCTACTACATATATTAGAATATAAACAAATATACACAATGTAACATTTCATTTGATAAATTTAAATATTTTTACAGGAAGCACAACATTTATTTTTAAATTCATTCATTCTTCACACTTTCAGGCATCATACATCTTTGGTCCTTTATACATTAGGCAGTTCTGTGATTTCGATATTTTCATATGTGGCAACCTAACTCTGTTTATATTTCTTGTTTCGTAATTATGTATATCTCTATTTTAGAGGCAACTTGCGAAATTATTTGTACAAATACAAATAAAAAGATTTTACGCTATTTATTATTGAAATATGATGAAATATGAAAGTAAAAGTATTTTGATGGGCGAAAATTGAAATTATAAGTGACCTATTTAAGTCGGAACACAAATGTGTCATATAAAATAAAATTTTACCCAAAAACCGAATTTTTGAGATGTTTGATTTTTTATTTAATTTTTCAATATGTTTTTATTTTATTTTTATTGTTGATACATTATTTACAACATTTCATAGTACAATCCAGTAATGTTGGCCTCACTGGGTTGTTTACCCGTGCTGAGGCCCCCATTTTATGATATAAGAATTTATACATAATACAGTAAAAACATTTAAAATAAAGATAAATTAAAACTAAAAATAAAGATAAAGAACTAAAATTAAATTAACAAACAAAAAAAAAAAAAAAATTTGACCGCGGAATAATCCCGAGTATAGGGGGCTAGTATGTGTGAAAATTTCCACACCCTAGATAACTCCGGCAAATATAGTAAAAATGTGTTTTATTCCTTTTTTTAATTTTTAATTATTACTGAAGAGGTAAGCAAGATATATTTTTGAATAATTACAATTAACTCTCAAATAAATAATCTAAAGTGACCCCAAGATTAGAATAAACTGATTTAATTAATTGCCCACATGTCGTCAATTAAAAAAACAGTACATATCCGTTTTAGATATTTAATATAATTTATGAATAAAAAACATTATTCGTTTATATTTGAGCACTTTGGCCTTAAATCCAAAATTAAGTTTTGAATGCATAACTTCCTCTTAATACCGCTGGGATCGTGATATGTCAATGAATATTTCTCGAAAAAATAAGACACTCTTCTACATCTCACAGTATTCGCGGTAATTAAAATGTAGATAACAAAAACAGATAAAATAAAGGTTACCAGAGAATATTGGTGTTAGGTATCCATTTTTTACGAAGAAATATGAAAATTTTTCCGGGGGATTTATCAGGCACTAGTGATGGGAATTCCGATCGATTTATAGGGATATTCGAAAGATCGCTATCGCTATCATGTCATAGGTCGTGAGCTCGAATGATTCGGTATTCGTTCAACAAAAAAATCATCGGTAATTCATAAATATTAATATTTTTACACCTTAGTTCTGACTATACAGGTACAGAGAATACCGGATCTGTATGGGATTTTCGATATAATATGTTATACTGATTATTCGCGAGGACGTACTATGTTCACAAATCTATTAAAATTATTTCTTGAATTAACTCCACCCAATAATTTCCCTCAGTACTTTGTTATTTTTGGGGATGCTGTGTGGAGGTTTGTTTTATGCAAAGGAAAGAGTGAACTTTTTTTTTTTTTTATTTGTAAGAATAGTTAATACAAATCACAAACAAGTCCTGCTAAGCCAATTAATTGAATTGGCTTGTCAACAGGTGCTTATAGTTAAGTTACATATACATTTTAAAAGTCATAATTTTACATCTTATATCTACAGATTCAACATTTTTTCATACAATCAACATAAATATTTTTTTTTCTGATAGCCAATTTTTCACCATATATTTAATTTAACCTTATTCATAGAATTATATTGCTTTATAGTGTCAGGTAATAAATTAAATATCTTCAGTAAGTTTTTCTGTCTGTACTTATTATTAAATTTTGTAACTTTTGACCCGTCGTTGCGCGTGAATCTAGTGCTGTATTTATGTTCTAATTTCTCTTTATGCTGCTGGGTAAATATATGCTGAAATTTAATTTCGTGCCATAGTATTGCCTTAACAGGTAAAATTTTGGCACCCTTAAACAGCAATAGTGTATTATGTCTCTTTTTGAAAATATTAGGGATGACTTATAATTTTACAATTACGTTTTGTACAACTTGGACTTGTTTCAGATTTGTTATAGTAGTATTTCCCCATATTGTTAATCAATATCTTATAATAGATTCTGCCAGTGACATATAAATTATTTTTAGTGTTTCAGTTGATAGGAAAAAATTAAATGTGTACATTCTGCCAGCAATTGATCTGAGTCTTTTACAGGTTTTTTAAATATGTTTGTCCAATTAAAAAAAAAACAATCTACGGTAACACCAAGATACACATATTCCGTAACTAATTCTAAACTTTCACATTTACAATGAGTGTAGAATATTTTTATGGATGAAATTAAAATTATGAGAAATAATATTAGGATTAAATAAAAATTTTGCATTAGGTGATCTTATATGCATTACTTTGGTTATTTTAGCATTTATTAACAGTCCTGCATCATGAGATAATTTACAAAGTTGCTTAAAGTCAATTTGCATGAGTTCAATTGCAATTTTTAGATCTTTATGTGATATGACCAATGCCGTATCATCTGCGAATACAAAATGTTTAACAGAAAAGTTTTTTCATTATAGTTGCATAAATTATATATAGTGTAGGTCCCAATATGGAACCTTGTGGAACTCCTGCAGATACATTTTTTGTTTTACTAAAAGTATTATTTATTTTGGTACATATTTATCTATCTCTAAGATAATCATTAAATAAATTTGATACATTTCCTCTTATTACAAGTTTTTCTAGAGTTTTAAGAGTGTTGGGTCTTGAAGAGAACCAGTAGAAGGCAGGAAACAAATTAGTCCACAGCTTAGCTGTTGAGCCAAGAACGAGTAGTAGAAACGACATTTGGCGCGTTTTCCCGACTGTGCACTGAAGGAATCAATGACGCTGGTTCCTCGTAGTATCTTCCATTGACATATTGTTAGATCAAGGACAATTCCCATCTGTGCTGACATAAAATCCGTTTGTTAATATGGGAGAATCTGTTTTTGGGTTTTCGTACTTTGGGGCTCCAGATTTATACAGTGTGCTATTAAAGTATCTGCGGGCCTTGTGCAGTCCCTACGCCCACCTTCTGCGAGGCTAACTTAACTATGGTTTCGATGGAGCCCCATACTTGAGCTGGTCACTTAAAGTTACACCGAGCATATAAAAAGAATTTATTCGATAACCGTTAATGATTAGGGGAATTTATTAGATTTTAGGATTATTTTGCATTTTTATATTAGGGGGCATAAATTAATTACATGAGCTGTTTTTTTTTCAATTATGACCCCCCCCCCCCCCCTTGGTGAGATTAAGTGAGATTTGATGGGATCCCCGTGAACGACCACCTCACGTGAGATTTACACTACAATTGTTACAAAATGACACATGTTCGGCACTTTATCGATTCGGGGAATTCCGGGCATAGAAAATAACCAATATTGTCTATACCATTTTTTTTTCTTTTAAAAACTATGAACGTTTTTCTTTTACTTTTTATCTTACTCTAGAAATAAATGTTTTTCAAAATTGTCATTAGATTTTTTTCAGCGGGCAACATGGGACACTTCAAAGGACGTGAAGCAATTTTTTTTATTTTTTATTTTCTCTATAATAATATATATTCTTTTAAAGTTGGCGTGAGATTTTTATTGATCTCCCCCATTTTGAGCTCACGTAATTAATGTATGCCGCCTTACGTACTAATTTTGATGATTAATATATTATTATTAGCCTTCTCTCTATCCATATTCGTCCTCTTTTGTAATTACCTTTACTAAAAACTGGGCTTCTCGTGGTTTCTGGTTCAATGCTCCTTTGTCCTTTACATTTTTGAAATTCCGAGCTCTCGCGACCTAATACTCGTAGGTACCTCCGTCGAGCGGCGACGCAACATTTTCGCGCGGCTCGACGTGCTTCAGATGATTCTGTTTTCGTAATAACTTATTTGTTTTTGCAAAATTATGTTTCGTAAATTGTTCCGTCTTACCACATAATGTGTTGATCGTAATATATAAAACAAAGTCGGGTTAGTTACACTATTTATAACTCGAGAACGGCTGGACCGATTTTGATGATCTTTTACATAATAACTATTAAAACATCACAAAAATTTACGAAAAAAATAGTTACTAATAAAATTCTTTTCCCCATACATTTTTTTTGGATCGAATTCTCATATTTTGAAAGAGCTGCGGGAATTTTGTGATAAGAACCTATAATATTGAGTAGTGAGTGAGTTCCAAAAATTCAATAACGTCAAATGGCTGATTGTTTTGCTTTTATTTTAAAACATGTAATGCTGCCTCCCTTTCTTACACACTAAATGTCAATAGTCGAAAATAAGACAAACGGTGAACGTATGTCTCCACCCATCCAAAGGAAAGATACAATAATTATAATAAAAATCCCTCACACGTATAATAAAGAATATGAAAAGCATTTTTTTTATATCAGCTCACACATGAGGCCCCGAAGAAAATTATTTTCCTCAAGACCTATGTCATCTTAGGGGATGCTTTTTGTAGGGTCTTTTTAAGGAAGGGATGGATGTGAAGTTCTGGGAAGGAAAAAGGAATGAGGGGTGGGTAGGAATCTGAGGGTCAGTGTGTCCGGGAGTGATGGACGTATGAATCCATCCCTCCAACTGCGGTGCAAGGCAATGGGTCGAGAGAGTCCGGCTGGGAAGTTCAAAAGACCTCCCTCAACCAGTATATGTCGATCCGTCCCGCCACACAGCAGGTGGGCAGAAGCATCCGCCGCCAAGACCCAGAAAAACTTCACCCCATGAACCCGGGCACCCCTGCTAAATTACCAAACGTAGCGAACCACTTGGGGTGACCTATGGCAGAGGTGTTGGTTATCCAATAAATGGTTCCCGGGGCGGCGGCACCCGTACACGCCTCCCAAATTCACGTAATGAAATGGCAAAGAAGAAAATCACAAAAAAAATCCACACACAACGACATCTCTGATACTGACAAAAACAAAATACGCACAGCTGCGCATCGATAATTGCTTCATTGTGTAATTTTTAATTTAGTAAAAAAACTGAATTTAATTCAACCGTTATTGATACTGAGGCGGTACGAAGTTCGTCGGGTCAGCTAGTATAATTATAAAAACTGTATGCATAATAATCTACGATAAGTAGTTTCCCCAGAATAGTTAATACATATTAATAAATTACGTATATACTAGTTAGCTACGAAAATAAAATAATAAAAGTATGTTTTAATTATGCTTATCGGATACGGCGCTTCCGGCACTCAAATGGTTAAACAATCAAAATTCATAATTACAACATCCTCACAGATGACATTGGGACCTGTAGAATATAATTTTATGGAAGTCTACATCCGGATTAAAATTCCAGTCCAAAATATAAAAGAGGATTTACAACCAACCATTAATATTTGTGTTTTCCCTACTATTATTGGTCACTACGACTTACGTACTACAATATTGTAGTAATTTTATTATTATATATTGTATAAATATTTGGTTATTAAAAAAAAAAACTACATTCAATGAATTGCCTATGATATGTCATAATCACACTTTTCTTACTGAATTAAAATTACTCGAATCCTTACACGTCAATCTGTCTCTAGGAAGATCAAATCCTTGTACTACTGCACCGCCCACCATTAAATGTTAAGTAAGTTTGTACAGCGCCCTTGAGGTGATTTTTCACAAAAATTGCGCTATATAAATCGTCCAAATATTATTATTATTATTTATTATTAATGTGTCTCGCCCCCACAGTGGGCCGCGGTAAAATTATCAAACTTTGACCACTAGGGGACAACTAAGCTAGAGTGCTAAGATTGAAAAATACGATGTTATTGATGACGTTGTAATTGAAAATGATTGCTTTTTCTTTTTTCAATTTGAATATTTTGTATGAAGATTTTCAAGATTCTTTCAGTTTGGGAATGCGCCGCATCCACATTTCAGTATATCTTCATACAAAAAGTTAAAATTTTGAAAAAAAAAAACGTTTTTTTTTTTTTAAAAAGCACTCTAGCTCACTGAAAACTCAAGGACCGCCATTTTTTTCTAATTAGACCTAAAAAGTTCGAATTTCGAAAAAGAAAGCTCAATTTGGTTTTCATTTTCAATATACATTTGATACATTAAATTTTAAATGTTCTGCTACCGGTTTCGACACATCCGTATCGATTTCAAGAAATGTACATTGAAAATTAAAACTAAAAAAATCAAAACAGAATGTCTAGAAATTGTTACATAGTTAATGCCCAAGAAATACAAAAAAGAAAGCTCAAAAAAATATATACTTAAAAATCGACTTCAAATGTTATGTAATTTCACCAATTTCCGGCTTGAACTACGAATTTCTGGACACCGTATGCCTATATGTAAATACGATGTAGTTGAATTATATATTTAAAATATTTGTCTGCTTTCCTATAAATATTTTTGAAACTGCTACCTCTGTCTTTTGATGTTATTATCTAATGAATTTTCTTAAATTCAAAATCATTTGAAATAAAATAAAAACAAAAAACAATCTATTCAAAAAATAATCTCCACCGCATCCGATCTCCGTACGACGTTTTTTGCTAAAACCGCAACAAAATATCATATCGATTCTTTTCGGGTATAATTCATTCGATTTCTCTGTTACCAACACTAGAAAAAAATATTATAAACTTATGTTGATGTAAGAAACAACAGCGACTTGCATTTTGAACGAAAAACTGGTTTGTTATGTTTCAACGTAGGTACATACTATATACATACCAGCAGGATAATATCACTGGGTTTTCCAAAGCACCCCCACTCCTTCCCAACCGTTAATAATCCAAAATGGCCGCTACAAGTAATACCAGTCACTGGGTACTATGCAGTCATTATCAAACCAGCTCTCCAACGTTCAACGTCTGGGAGACTGACTAAACTATATCGTTAAACATGTTGCTATATTAATATTCAATTATAGTAACTAACACCCCTTCATTTATATGTTATTGTTCTCCATGTGATATGAGCAATTTGCGCTAGTGTTGTTTGTTATTGTGAAAATCAGTGAGTAGGTACTTTATGCTTACTATTTTTGTGTCGTGTGGAACTTTTGAATAATATAATATCGAACATGACGACTTACGGAGTGACCTTTCTGATAGTGGCGGGTAAATATATTTTGTTTTTCTTTTATTTTACTAATTATTTTTTGCTTTATTATTATTTTGCACGCACATCATCACTTTTACAGCCGATTGACATCAAACATTTTCCAGTTAACTACAGTTACTTCAAAAAAGGTTCTTTATTTTCAAGATCTACGTGTTGCGTTCTTTGTTTATTATTCGTATTTAGATAAAGTAGTTTTGAACGATATTTAATTGCTCAAAATATAGCGTAATATAAAATTATTAGTGAGTAAATGTTAACAGTTAATAATATATTGACATTCGTAATGAGTGATGACCTAATTTAAATGAGGCTTTAACACTGCATATAAATTGATAAAAAAACTTTTTTCACTACAGTTATTTAAAGAAATTAGTACATTTTTATTTAACTATGGTACATTATATTTGTTTTAAATACTTGTGATGGTTTTACAGTGAATTTTTCGTGTTTATGCAAAGTAAAAAAAAAGTTACTTGATTTGGTACCGATCCGTAGTCGTGTTTTATCACTGACCACTTGAAAGATTTATAAATAAAAACAGGTCGTCCTTGAAGGTCGACATTTCCCTGCTTTAGCAAACCGAACATCGTTGTTGAACACAGTGGCAATTTAGTTATTCCGTTTACAAAAATCTCAAACCTAATCCGCCGAAAACCATGCAATATCAAAACAAAAAAAAATTGCATTTATTTTTTAAAATTGTTTGATTCCCACCTCTTCAAATTTGCATTTGACCGGCATTGAACCTGAGTTCCGATGTTTGCATGTTTTTGCTTTACCATTTACCACAGCTGCTAGCATTTACTTGTACCATTCACCAATACCCGCTATTTAGACATAGATGTGTAAATATAAATAACTTTGCTTTCAGAACATTCAGATTTATGAAGATTTCAGCACTTTTATATAGCAATTAATTTAGTATGTATTAAGTTTTGTATTCATTCGCATATACATAAGTTGGTTGTAAGTATACCAACAAGTTTTTAATTATCTTAGTCAATAATGATAACCTTCAGTCTAAGACGCCTTCTGTGTGTCAATTTCAGCGAGCCACCTTTAGATCTACAATATTATCGTTTAAACAAAAATAACTTTATTATTATTGCGATTGTCTGTGTGCTAGTTCTGTTGGACTAACGATGTTTTATGCGAATCAATTGCTGCAGCAGACATTAATTTACTATAATGCAAACATCATTTCTGCATTAACTAGTTATTTTACTCAGCAACATAGTTTATCTGCTCATACTGAAATAAGTAGGTATTCAATTTCCTTTTCACAATAGGGAACTGCGAAATAATCCAACAGTCCTCGTTCCTTTCTTAACTTTCGCATTTACGTGTAACTCAAATATATCCTATGCAGTCACGTTTCATAGGTCAAAAGTTTTAACATTTACACAGCCGACTGTAACTGTCATGTGTTTCTTAGTAGATTTCTATCCTTTTTTTGCATATAATATATTATTATTTCTTGACATAAAATCTCAGATTAACGGACGTATATTTGAAAATACTGATATTTTCTTTAATTAAGTCAAATGCCGCCTTTTCTTTTTACGGCTTAAAAAAGGATGTACTTACTTGCATAACTTGTTGTTATTTCTTTGAAAATAGGCCTTGAAGACTGGCAATGATTGGAATAAAGATTTCGAGTGGGCGAGTATGAAACATGTAATTATTTAAGATAAAACATAAGGTCAGGGTTATTTATATTTCAAAACTACTTCTTTGACAGCATCGCTTCGGCTTGGATTACTTCTTACCTATTATTGCATACGAATTAGCCTAGCGTGGTAGTCGAATCACCTGTAAAACTGTACACACATTATATAATGAATAAAAAAAGTAAAAAAAAAAAAAAAATTTAAAACGAGAATTACCTACACATGTTAGATTCTGATTGCCAGTTATGGAGCCTTAAAAAATATGCTCCTCAAACCTTTGCAATCTTATTTTTAATTGATCATGTCAATGCAAAGCAAAATGTTAAATCTTTCAAACATTGTTGGTTAAGCTTTCCTCTTGAGTTGAGTACCTTGTGTTTTTTGGCTTTGGCTTCTTCTCCCCCACTTTCTCCTTTTGAATTCTTTGTCCTGTAATAATCAGTTTATTTTCTACTCATTTAAATAACTTCTCCGCGATTGGTCTCCAATATTCCTACTTATTTCTGAGAAGAAACATACATCAAATAAAGTTAGCTACCCTATTTGTGTTGTCCGAGACACAATACGTACCATTACAAAATTCCTATTGGATTCTTGTTAAAATTTACTTTTAAAGCATTTGCCCGCTTTTAGTTTTAACAAGTTTGTTATTTTCAACGATCGATTAAAAGGGTTAAAAAAAATCAGCTTTTAAAAATTAATCCATTATTATATCTTATAAATCATGTTACTCTTAAGTATATACCATTATTCAAATATTCACAAGCCATTTTAAAAGTAAAAATAACATGCTCACGATCATTATCACTCCAAGCAGCAACAACCTTGGTTCACTGGAAAAACCCAGCACTCGCCTGAACAATATTGTTTCCTGAATAACTACTAAATAATTCAAGTCTAGTATTTATTTATTTTCTTTGCAAAATCACCGACGGATGAAGATAAAAAAAAATACCACATTATGTACTATGGACGGCATAGTTCCTTCAACGCTAAATTAAATTGTTTCTCACATGTTGAATCTAAAAATGGTGATCTTAAATTAGTCTGATTTGGTACTACGATTATTCTTTTATATCAAGGGGGTGTAAAGTAAAATCGTGCGTTAATGTCACAAAAATACAAGAATTGCAAAATAGGTGAAAATATATGTAAGTTTCGGTTCTATGTCAACCCAGAATCAACTCAACTCAACCCTCTTTGAAAACTCAATTATAGCTATGATTTTTTTTAAGTAGCCCATAACCTAACCTAACGTAACCTATTTAACCATTTTTTTTAAATACGTTTTTAACGATTTTTCAAAGGAGGTTTTGAATTGAGTTCATTCTGAGTTGTCCGATCATCGTAAGTAATTACACGATAAAAAAAAAAAAAAAACAATTTCCCGTCGGCAGGTAATTTATAGACATTGGACAGTTATGTCTAAGTACTTTTCAAAGATATTTCAATGGTTATTATAATTATCAGAGTTTAATAGTCACCAAAATTTTATACCGGGATTTCCCAATAGTCTGGTGAGTCAGTCAACCCCTTTGTGAACGGTGTAATTACGATGTTTTACTTTACAAGTAATTGTGATGTTCGTCGGTATAGGACACGCCGAACTAAAGACCGGAACATGGTACATTCCATTCTCGCGCGGTTACTGACTTTACAGTGAACGTAAGCGAAAGAGAAAGATGCGTAAAACATACGTGCGAAAG
Source organism: Limnephilus lunatus (assembly GCA_917563855.2). Lineage (NCBI taxonomy): Eukaryota > Metazoa > Arthropoda > Insecta > Trichoptera > Limnephilidae > Limnephilus > Limnephilus lunatus. The sequence continues at coordinate 68,246,937 of OU830596.1, forward strand.
AGAAAGTCGTGGGCGGGGGGAATGCCACTTTTATGTCCTGAAACTAGCTTATCAACGCGATTACTATACAAATTTTATTAAAACGTATCGTTTTCTAATTGATTTTAATGACTTTTTTACAAGCTGTGACGTTTTGCAAGTTAGATTTTTTTGGAACTCGATCATAGTGAGATTCGGAATAGAAAATGTTATCTATTGACACTTGCGAAAACAGGAGTCTTAAATCAATAATTGTTTTAGAATGAGTTTAAGTTATCAGTAGGTAAATGATTCGGATGATGTTTGTCAAAACTGAAAAGGTATACAAATATTTTTTGTGAATCTTTTGTAGATAAAGCAAAAAAGGGCTGCTTATAAAATCAGTGTTGAAATATTGGCCAAATGTACTTAACTATATTGAACTAATAGCATTGCATCGGATTAACTCGAGAGAGATGTTAGTATTTTTGGTAGATAGGTATCTATTAAACAAATTATCTAACAGTTCGTGAATTAATCGACTCAGTCATGTTAATTAAACGGACAATCACTACCATTTTTTTTAAATAATTGTCAGTAAACTGTTATGCTGTCCATTGCAAGCCATTTTGTAGATAATAAAAACAAAGAAATATATGGCATGGAAGATTATCGTCGAGATACGACCAAACTGCACGAACTATCGAAACACGTGAAAGCTATGCATTGTGTCGGTAGAAACAAAGACGTGTCACGCAGCTGTGCGTAGATGCGTTTTGAATACATTTGTTGGCAATACGCGTCGTGCAAGCAGTTTATTATTTCTGTTATCTATAGTGATTGCTCCGAAGACGAAAAAATTCATAAACAAATAAGTGATTTAAAAGAAATTAATCAATTTATTTATGTATATTTTTACTTTTGCAGCTGTGGCCATCTTCTCCATACCGACAACCGAATCGCAGAGTTTCCCAAAGCGGCCACTGTCTCTCACGCCCCAGCGGTTTCCACAACCCTCTCGCAATGACCAAGAGTTCTCGGGACCCTCGGGGCCCTCGGGATCCTCCGTACAACCGCGGAGGTTCAACTACTTCGACCAGGAGCTTCTGAAGGTCGCCGCGGAACAGATCCCAGGCAACTTCATGATCTCCCCAGCCAGCATCAAGTCCACCCTGGCCATGCTGTTGGAAGCCGCCAAAGGGAAGGCGGCCACCGAACTGAGGCAAGCCCTGAGACTGCCTGAAGATACCAACTTGCAGAGGGAACTCTTCAAAAGTTTCTTGACAACGACCAACGTAAGTTCATTATTGATTAAGTCTTTGATTGGTTTTGATATTGCTTTGATACTTTAGAAATATATTGATTACTATCGTTATTTATTTTTGGGGATACCTTCTTCTTTAGCCAACTTTTCGGACAGCTTAAGTGTCAGAAATGTTAGCTAAAGAAGGAGGTAGGCATAATATCCTAAAAATAAATAACGATAAGGACGTGAAAATCTAAAATTATATCTATATTGATTATGATTATTACTATGCAGTTTCTACACAAACGCCCTCATATCCAACTTGTTTATTGCGGTTTGCTATAACTCTTCTTAATTTTTAACGAGTCGATTTATTCTTGAGTGGGGGTTTACTCTCAGCATCTTCCTGAGGTTTGGTAACCATTTGGATTAGTGACGTAGCTGGACTTTTTTCGTTATGTAAGATCCAGATTTAAAAAGCTCGAAATTATATACTTCTCGGCCTTCCTCTTTTTAAATTCTTTACCATCCCAATTTTCTTTATCCTTACTACCATTTACGGAATTTCAATTACCCTAATTGGGCATGTCTTAGTCGTAGTCCCAATCACTCTGGGAATTTGGACTTTTTTCGTGGTCTACCCATCGATACATATCCGAAGAGAAGGAACCCGTTTATGTTATGTTACAGAATAAATCTGTTTGTATCCTACCTCTGTGCTACCTTCTATATTCCTCCTCTGAACCGAATACTTCTTGGAATGAGATTATTGTTTCCTTTTTTTAAGTTTGTGTTTCATCATCTAATGAAATGTTATTTTACAGCTACGGTCCGAGGGCGTCGTTTTGCAGAGTGCCAATAGAATCTTCCTCAACGACCAATTGACTCCCAATCCCGAATACCAGGATGTTTTGAGGAAATATTACAAAGCAGATGTACATAGCACTAACTTCGAAAATCAACAAGCGGCAGTGAAATTAATCAACGATTGGATAGCCTATGCCACCGAACAAAGGATTACAGATTTCATTAGTGGTGGTGAGTTAGAGTACATTTACATATTTTATTCGTTTAGAAACAATCATTTCCAAAAAAATCATTAACCCCTAAAGCTAATTTGTTCCCTTTTCGGACCAACTCATATAGGTCTCATATAAATCGCTGTGTCTCCCTTATATAATGGTGAGAAATATAATCTAAACCATAGGTTCCCAACCTTATTTTGCCAAAGATTTTTTTTTTCTAGCGCTCGCCCCCCAATTGTTTTTACTTACCATCCTTACCGTTTGTCGCGAATATTGTTTAGACCATATTTTCTCACTATGCAACCTCAACGCCCTCTAGTTTTCTCTGGGTCTTGCTCCCCTGAAAGTCTCAAACGCCCACAAGGGGTCGTTATTGCCCACGTTGAGAACCTATGATCTAAACACGACCACCAGAAAGAGAAAGAGAACACCACACCTTATATTCAAATCTAAAAGTTAACCACAAAATAATTCTAATGTACACCTTTATGAAACTAAACATTCCGACCGCAATTTCAAAAAAATAATAAAATTTTGGGAATTTTTTTTAGTAATTATTTTTACATTAAATGACAAAAAGTGAGTTGACGATAAATACCCAATAAAATATCTATGTGTTTTGTGTTTGCATTCAAGATTTTTATATCTCAATATTGAATGTTTATTTCGAATTTGAAAGCCTTTTTCATCACCTTTCAAAAACAGTTTTTAATTTTCAGATACATTCAGAAATATTCCATTTATTTGGATTTTATTGTAAAGCGGAAATATTTTGACCTTCCAACAAAATAATATTTTTTTAATGGTACTGCCACCACACTAATTTTATTTGAACGATAACAATGGTAGCAACTGACTGATTTGGACATTGTTTTGTTAATTTTAGGTGACTTTGATCCTGCTACCATCATGATCATGGCCAATGCTCTCTACTTCAAGGGGAACTGGCAAGTAGCTTTCGAAGCAGATGCCACTCGCAGGAGGTGTTTCTACAGCACCCAGTCCGAGTGCCGCGAAGTCTACATGATGGAAATGCAGTCCGATTTCAACTTCGGATACATTGAAGCTTTGAATTCCAACGCCATTGAAATCCCATACAAGGTTAGTTATTTTATTTACGTATTTACGCCTTTGGAGAATTTACATCAATCGTTTAACAAAGTAATAAAAGAAATAAAAACAATAATTATTTTATAGTATTACTTCGCTTCGTTTACACTAAAAGAAAGGAAGCAGAATTAAAAAGAAATAACAACCAAAACAATATTAGAAAAATTTACACCAGAATTTGAGAAATTTAGGTAAGGAATAAATGAAAAAAATCAACTGAACTGAATTTATTTTCAAGCCTATGTAGTCTTTGGATTGGGGAGTAATTGAAATAGTTAGTTTTAGACGGATAAACAAAGAACAGCTGTAGAAGTCTCGCGTCACGATTTGGTACTCGGAATGTTATTAGTTTTGTTAAGTCAGGTGTGTCAAGTGATCCATTGACTAATTTGAATAAAAGTACCAGATCGCTCTTGGTCATTTTCATGTGAATAGATACCAAATAACGAGAAAGAGCTGAAATTCGGACTTGGCCGACCCCAAACCGAAAATAATGTTCGTTTCGCCATGATGTGTCACTATTATCGTTCAGACTACTGTGAATCACGTCTGCGCACAGCGGCGCCTCACCTTAATTTCTACATATTCACCAAACGCTTAACTTTCATTGGCTTTGCCGCTTCGATAGTCTTTCAACACATTCCTAATTTTCCATCTTTTCTACAATACTACACTCTCTAACCTCGACTAAACTCAAGCTAGTAAATAATAAGGAAATTCATTTAGGCCCAATTTTTTCTCAGCAAAGTCAACAAATGGTCTTCCAGCGCCAGTTTTGTTTCAGCATTTGAATAAACTGTGATCAGCAGAAGAAGGCAACTTTCTTGTTGTTAGTTATCGGCTTATTACAATTTGATAAGATGAAACGCACTTAAAAACGGCGTTTTATGTAACCTTTCAAATTTAAAAAAAACGAAATCGCGCTGAATGGCCATCCGAAGACAATGTTACATTTGAATTTCTGTGATACAATTAGCCTTAAGAAGTTTTCTTCATAAATTGATTATATCATAGAATAAAGAATGACACAAGAACTGCCTTGTTGGCGTGTTCGTGATCCAAATGCAGGTTCAATTTGCGCCTAAATTTCCATACAAAAACGTTTTTCACAATGATTGCGAAATTCAAATGGGTTGGCAATGCACAATTTTGCAAGAATGACTGGTCTGGAACTAAAAGGTACTAAGTCATATTTCCATTTAAATTTGAGGTACTTCTAGTGTTATATTATTTATTCTATTGATTATACAGTATACACGTAGCCAATTCATCGATTGTTAGAACTGCATATATTATACTAATACTTGACCGAACCACCGAACGCCAAAACATAGACCTATTTGATGTACTGTAAGATCCTGCGTAGACAAGTAAAGTTCCCTACGGTTTGCAGCGCAGCGCATTGTGGGACTTTTCTGCGCAGCGTTTACGGTTTATGTCGATTACTTACCGTTTCCTTACTCTCATGGGACGGCGAGCTTAAGTTTGAATTGATGCTTTAAATACGACTTTGATTCAATGTCTTTCAATGAAAACAGATTCTTCTATAACTAATAGTAATTTAATTTGTTTTCCTTCCAGGGTGACAAGTTTTCCATGCTGATAATTTTGCCAAAGGAGCAGGGAGATGTCAGCTCCGTCGTGAGAGATCTCACCCACGTCAATTTCAAAGATATCCTGAACCAAATGTCCGAGTCTGAAGTGCAACTTTCTCTTCCAAGATTCAAAATCGACTATGAATCAGAACTCATCCCGTTGCTTAAGAAGGTAAGTGTTTTAGAAATGAATCACAAACATCGAAAATCATTATGTGAGATTCGGATGGTTATTTATTGTTTTCAAGTTTAATTTAAGAACTCCATTTTAATTTAAAGTTTTTTATCGAATGGTTAGTTTGATGGTTACTATGTAGCTTCAGAATTATTATCTTCTATTTTCAAAGGTACAAGCTCATACAATTTTTTTAAACAAGTTTTATTTAAGAAGTTGTTTAATTGACGTCAATATCTTATTGTATTTTTTTCAATTAGCTTTGAAAGAGCGACGTTGCATAATAATTTAGAAAAAAATAACTGTGAATTGTTATTGACATTTATTTTTTTATTTGCTTATTATTATTTAAGGGACAAATCAAAGTGTTCATGTTACGTTTTGTGATGTTTTTCAAGCGTTTATCTCTTTGATGTATTTCACCTTTGTAATAGACTTTAATTTTGTTCTAGGTTGGAATCAGCGAAGTGTTCACACCTAACGCCAACTTATCCAACATTGTTAAAGAAGGTTTTCAGAACCCGCAGGTGAACAGTGTGATCCACAAAACACATATCGAAGTGACCGAAAAGGGGGCTGTGGCGGCCGCAGTCACCGGAGCCGTAGTCATTCCCCTCATGGGGACCACCCTCGAGGTCATGAACATCAACCATCCCTTCCTGTTTTTCATCCGAGACAAAACCACGGGAGCCATTCTTTTCGGAGGGCGAGTCAACGAACCTACTCTACACCAGGATAGCCAGAGAGCTCAAGGCCAGACATCGGGAGGGCGCAGGCCCGTCACACAGCAACCATCGGGCAGACCAAATAATGGCAATGCGCGGAATCCATCTCCTCAGAATATACAAGGCAGACCACTTTCGCCTACTGCCTATAGAACTCCTGTATTGAATCAGCAAGATTCTTTGAACAATTTCAATTCACGGAATGAGCAACAGTCAGCTGGCGAAGATGCGCCAAACTTTTCAAATCGTGGATCCGAGAGCATCACAGGTAAGCTGGATCAGGGGCGTGCAAACATAAATCCATTATCATCTCAATCATCCGCGCTTAACATTAATCATGCCCAACCCTCCCCTTCTACCCGGAGACATGCAGACCCGGTAGTGCAATTGATCTCAGTCTCAGGCACACCCTTGGCCCAATCCTCAAATCAACAAGCAGTGAAGACTCCCAGCGACGACGCTATAACGTTCGATGACAGACCGCAAACATACTGAAGTCAAACTAATAATTGTATTAGGTTGAACGCATCGGTTGCCTTTTCACTTTGATAGTTATTAGCCGAGTTGTGATATTATGTAGCCTGCAATGCTTCTGCCAAACAGCTGATGACTGAGACCAGCGAGATGCGTGAAAGGAAGATGCAAATGTTGAAGATATGGAATTATCTTAATAATACCCCAGTGTTAGCCGTAGTTGTACATATTGTTTATCTTGAATAATGGTAGTTTTCGCTGAAGTTTTTATGTAATGTACCAGTCAAAGTGATACCGACACTTTGAATGTACCTTTGATATTACATACCTTGGATTGAAGCAAACCATGAATGTGGATGTATCATTCAAAGTTCTACCAACACTTTGAATGTACTTTAAATATTACATACTGAAGCACACCATGCATGTGGATGTATCAGTAAAAGTGCTACCAACACTTCGAATGTACCTTGGATATCACATACTGAAGCAAACCATGAATGTGGATGTATCAGTCAAAGTGCTACCAACACTTTGAATGTACTTTAGATATTACATACTGAAGCAAACCATGAATATGGAAATAACAGTCAAAGTGCTACCAACACTTTGAATGTACTTTAAATATTACATACTGAAGCAAACCATGAATGTGGATGTATCAGTTAAACTGCTACCAAAACTTCGAATGTACCTTGGATATCACATACTGAAGCAAACCATGAATGTGGATGTATCAAGTGCTACCAACACTTTAAATGTACTTGGATGTTACATACTGAAGCAAACCATGAATGTGAATGTATCAGTCAAAGTGCTACCAACACTTTGAATGTAACTTGTATAGTACATACTGAAGCAAACCATGAATGTGGATGTATTAGTCAAAGTGCTACCAACTCTTTGAATGTACCTTGAATATTACATACCGAAGCAAACCATGAATGGGATGGATGCGCGAGAAAAGAATGCTTGTGTTAGTTAAATGGTGCTTTGATAATGACTTTTCCCTTTGTCCATACATAAATAATATAAAACACTATTTATATTTTTTAACAGACTGACAGAACTCCTGAGTTTATCCTTAGTTTTAAGTTTATTTATTTCTGCAAAGGGTTATGTTGTCTTGTAGGTTTATTGATCAATTTATATGAATATAGTAATAATTGTTTCAGTATTCAGACACTGTTGTTATGTTTCTTTAAACTGTTCGTAATATAATTATGGTACGCTTTGTAAATAATGTTCTTGAATGGCCTTGTTTATTTTGCAACTAAACCTCTTCTATTAAATAGTAATATAATGTTAGTCCTTTGGTGAGAATTATCCCTGTGATCTAGGTAATATGTTTATTAAATAAATTTATATTTCATTGTATTAGAATGCTTTTTCTTCCTATTTTCCCACTAATAACTGGTACAACAAACTATATAATACATTTTACCCTATCAGGCACTGCTTAGGTACATTGTTATTTTGTTATCCCATTTGGTGAAGAAAATAAATAAAAAATAAAAAGGGTTGATTTAGATCTGTGCGCGAAAAAAAAGTGATGAGCAAAAAAAACCTTTTGTTGGGTTAAGTTGTTTCTTTATTTTATTGAAGTAAAATGACAAATTAATGAATGTTTCGTTTTTTTTTGCTAAAACACGGCAAAGACAAAGATTTTGATTAATTTCTTAAGAACTTTTTTGACTCATCAATTTTTTAAATTCGCAAACAGAATAATTTATCATAATTGGTGCTTTAAATCCTGGAAAAAGAATATTCACCCATTCCTTACTACATACTTACACACTAACACTTTCTTAATAATAGAGAGAATTAAAACACATCTCATCTTCAAAATATACTACAAAGTATTAACCTGAGTAAAGAAAGTTTTCTATGCAAAAAACACCCTTTATGCATCTAAAAACACTGTTATTAAATTATTATTATAATTATTGAATTATTAAATTATTATATTTATGATTCTACCAGCCTATTACATAAAATATGGATTAAGTAAAATATGTGTAGGAAAAAGGCATATAAAAATCATATTCCTACATTTATATAAAAAAAATTATACATTACTATAATGCTCTACTATAATATCTATGAATTTATAAATACTTTTACAAAATTGGTATTTTATTTTCTTTTCTTTGTTACCGGAATCGGATGGATTTAAATAAAAATTTGAATGAGACTTGAGTACATTATCTTTGAAATTGAAAACGTCTTGAAATAATTACACACATAGAAATTATGTTTGTCTAGAGGACAAATTGAGATGTGGGTAAAGGATATTTTTTCAAGTGTTAATATTTGGTCAAACTCCATCATTTTATCAACTTTTTTTTTTCACTTCTCTTCGAATAGACAACAGGTATTATTAGACAATCGCGTCCATCTTCAGTTTAAATTTTGAATTTATCTGACTTTATCAATAGATATGGAATTCGCAACTACGTATTCTGTAGTTTTTTTTGAAGCAGGCGATTCACCATAAAAGGTGTGATTTGTGAATTCTATAGTTGTAGCAGAGCATTTACTGAAGAAAACAATGAGTTTTAAAAAACTATTAAGGTATTTCTTGTACCTCGTTGACGGTGAAAATGAAATATCACTATGCGGTTTTTTTTTAAAGTATTTTTTTATATGTAATCAATGCTCCCGAAATGAGTACTCCCGGTACAATCAAGGGAGTTATACGGTGTGGTTGCCGTCTATCCCTCATCCACGAAGAAGGTTCCCGTTTTTACCCGAAGGGCGTGCTTTTGAAGAAGGGCTGGAAGTTTCGCGCAGTAGAAATTTCTATACAGAACATTCGAGAGTATTCGAGAGAATTCCACAACATTCCAGAACATCTTGGAACATTCAAATAACGATTCTGATACATGAGCGTGGCCAGGTTTGATTTAGAGTGGGGCAAAAAAATAAAAATCTAGAGTAGGTATCGAAAAAAGTAGACTTCTACGACATATTAATGCTTTAGGTTCTATGAATACAAATAAAACGAACGGAAGAAGGAAAAACCACCAAAGAAGTGCTGCAAATTTGAAAACGCAATTCGGTCGTCAATCCCAGAGGTCATGCATCGGCCAGCCAGGGTGGGGAAAACGCGCCACCGTGCCTATGCCTATGTTCTGATGTATGTAGGTACCCTACGGTGACCGGCCAACTCGGAATGTAAGCAAATTTAGAACCACCTCAGAAAGGTCATTAAGAGTGATGATCAAGAAATATTTAAAAAAAGGTTAAATACTTTAAGTTAGGTTAGGGTTACCAGCTATTTTAAAATTGTTTTTTCATAGCTTTTAATTACCTTTCTGAGGTGGTTCTGAGTTGGTTTAATTCTGAGTTGGCATGGAACCGTCCCCTACCGCCCGGCCCAACGATAAATTATTAGGTCTTATTTATAAATCATTTTAAGAATTTTTTTATTGATTTGCCATAATATATCACGATGATACAAAAAAAAACAAAAAAATATTATGAATAATGTAATTTTTAATTTTTAAAAAGAAAGACAAACATTCCCGGATTACGAATAACCCAACAATGTTTAAAAATCTCCTACTACCACCACAGAAAGCCGAAAATGTTGCTTGTGTTGTGATGGAGGACTTAGCCAGCCGAGGAATCGAAAACCGACGCACGGGTGGGACCCAAGCGCTATGCCCACTCAACCACTGACCGGTGTATTGTATTACAATTCCTAATAAATCCGTCCAAAATCATAATAAATTCATGTTATTCTGATACTCTGTTCGTTCAACGTATCATCATCATAATTATGCAGTCCAAAATACACCTTAATTCTAATCTAATTCTTAAATGAAATGAATAATAAGATGTCACGAAAACGGCAATACATATTTTTTTTAAAAGAAAGACAAACATTGCGGGGTTACGAATAACCCAATAATGTTTGAAAATCTCCTACTACCACCACACTAAGCGGAAAATGTTGCTTGTGTCGTGATGGAGGACTAACGCCCGGGTGGGGCCCAAGCGCGATGCCCACTCAACTACTGACCGGTCGAAATATTATTCATGCTTCCCCTGAAATTATTTAATAAGTCGACTGATAAAGAACCAACCGAATTATTGCAAGTTGGTGCCAGGAGATGGCGCCACTTCCGTTCACAGCTGGTGGACGGAACATTGAATTATAGGTATAGGGGGCCGTCACACTTAGTTATAAAAGACAAAAGATCATTTGGCTTGGCCTATTTCAGTATATCGCTCCCCATACATTCCCATTGAGAATTTGTGTTTATGTTAAAAGCTAAAAGTTAACAACAGAATAATTAAAATGTACACACATATGAAACCAGAGTTTCCTAATGAAATTTTAGAAAAAAATTTTAAACTTTAGAATATTTTATTGATTATTTTTACATTTAACGACAAAAAAAGAGGTGACAAAAACGTTTATATTACATTTATTTATATAAAAAAGTGTGTGTTTTTATTTTTTATTGTTACTAGTAATTTAACTTAAGTTAGAAAAAACATTGGGTGAACCATTTTTAAAACTTTTTTATGTTTGCATTCAAAAATTTTATGTGTATTTATAATAATAAAGTTTAAAGGCGTATTTCATCACTTTTAAAAATAAGTTTTTCGTTTTTGGATACATTCAGCAATGTTCCATTTATTTGGATTTAATCGCAAAGCGGAATATTATTTAACCTTCTATAGCCAATAGAAATTATCAGAAATGTTTTTGTCGATTACCGACTTACTTGGACTGAGTATAATATTTTTATTTATATAATAAAATGACGCTACTTGGTTATTCCGCTTAGTGTTAATCGGACATCAATCATTTTTACTAGGCATTCCATACGTTTCATCAATTTGGGTTCACCAATATGCAAACTAATATCTTGTGGTCCTTTTTAGTTCAGTAATGTACCATTTCGATATTCATTCATTGGTTCACTACGCAACGTCTAAATCAAAACGAAATGGTTTTCCACAGTTTTCTACAAATCAATTAAAAAATCTGTTTCATACAGCCTTATGTACATTCTGGAAAAAATCTGCACGTAAGAACAATGGGAGAGATTCCAAAATTAATCTTATGAAAGCTGTTGCCGACTACAATATATTTTTATTTTATTTTATCAGATATGTATGTATATTTTATAATTTACTTACTTAAGTACATATTTATTGTTTTTTTAAATAATTTATTATCTTTATTTTTATTCTTACAATTATTACAATCAAAATTGGCTCTTATAATCTTATACTATTAACTTTATTTTACTATACATAGAGCGTATTATTTTATATAACTTTGTATAATATCCATATTCTTGAAACAATAAGTATATTTGCAGGACAATCACAACAAGCAGCTACTACTCCAAGGTACAACTCAGGAAGTCAGGTCATTACAACTTTACCGCAAATCCAAAAATGGCAGATACAAGACCCTCTAAGATACGACTTAAAAAGCCAGGTCGCTACAACTTCACCGCAAACCCAAAGATGGCAGGCACAAGACAGTCAAATCCAAGATTACCAGAGAAGACAATCTGAAGCAGCCAACCAGAGGAGAACTTATGACCAGCAACCAAAGCTAAATGTTGATAGTCAAACTGAACAAAATAGACAGGAAGAACCCATACAGAAAAACGCTCAACCCTATTACAGAACAAATGAACATGAACAAGTTGGTAAAATGACGTATGCTCAAGTGGCAAGAGTGCAGCTCTCATATTCAGCCAATCCTCAAGCAAATCAACAATCGTATACTCAACAACCTCATTATGGTAAGTAATCTTCAGGTGAAATAGTTTTATTTATTTATTTTCCATTATTAAGTGTTGTTGTACCTACTGGTAGTTACTGAGAATTAATTATTAATCTTCATTAAATTATTTTTTAAAAATGTAATAAAGATGTTATCTTTGATTTATATTAATTTATTTATTTTTAAGCTGACTACAAGTTATTATTCTTTTGAACGAGTGCTACTGGTTTTGTACTGTGAAAATTTTGAATACATAATCAATGTATTTACTTACTGACAGTTTAAGCAATAATTCCCCCCAAGCTAAAAATATCTAAAACATGACGTAACTTAATCTTGCGAACATAATCTTAAGAGGGTGAAGTTAAATATAATTAATAAGTCGGCATAGAAAAGTGAGGCTTTAAACGGCTGAATAAATTTTGCCAAACGATATTTTAATATCCCAATTGCATTGCAAATCTATTATTCGATTTGACCATCTTTAGCGACGAAAGTGGCGGCTTACACGTATACAGAGTGTCCAAACAATGGCGCAGAAAATAAAATTCCCTTCATTCTTATTTTTATTTAACTATTCCTTTTGATAAAATCTTTTGAAAATGATTTGCAGCTACAAAAAAATATAAATATGCAAACAAAACAATTTACAATAACTACAAAATGTCTTATTCATTTCTCAAGAACATTTTTATTTCGAGAGATCTGGGAATCACATTTGATAGCATCTAACATTTCATATGCACCTAATAACGACCTGTAGCAATGCTTTAAAAATGCTAGGATTTGTGTTAAGCAACTTCACGCATTTTTGCAGCTCGGCAGCGATTCGTTTGCTATACTTTAGTTTAGTAAGTAGCATTTTGGAAAGCGGTTCAATAATATGGGGACCGGTGGATTTTCTAAAAAGAAGTTCTTGAGATATTTATATCTTGGAGACTTCGGGTATTATCATATCTTACATTACTGGTCATATCCATCAGCCTTGCTGAGTATTAATAGCCTTGCCGACAGAAGGAAAACTGCTTTGCTAAAAACAGCATATAATCTTCTGAACGGTGGTATCTGTATTAACGATACAATAAAAAAAAAGTCTAGTAAAAAAGTAACTTCACAAGAGCGCGGCGCAGGCATAGGACTTTTGTTGTTTCGGGATGCAGAACTAAGCTATCATTGGTAATGGCGCTCGGAAAAATGATTCTAGTATTAATTACTTTTACCCTAAAAGATATTTTTCAACTCAATGTTTAACAAATTAAAAATGTTATTATAACACATTATTATGTCTATTATTGGTTATGTGACAGTAAATGTGCGTTTAAAATAAAAGAAATAAATAAAAAACAAATAATTTTTAAGTCGGCAACTCTAAAGGTTCATATTATGTGGCATCCTGTCGACCTCGCAATAAGTAAATATGGAAAGCGACATGAAAGAGCAACCCGTTTTTATTGTTAAAACTAATTATAAAAATTGATAAAGTTTTGATGAAAAGTTTAGTAAAGTTCGTGGAGTTTTCTGTCAAAATAATGGTACTTATGAGTAATCTATTGCTAGATTTATTAAAAAAATGCTGAAACCAGTTTTGACAATAATAAAGTGATGTTATTTCGTACTGCGTTACATGTATTTACTAATTGCAAAGTTGACAGACGCACGTATGAAATACTTAGAGCTGTTAATTGTGTAATAATTAAAACTAGCAGGTAAAAACCCGCTTCCGCGTGAAAACTCTAGTATGAAAACTTCGATAGTTCTATTTAAATATTATAGATAGCAGCACTTCCGTTTGTATCTATACGTGGAGTGAGGTGTACGACAGACGCTAGCGTATTAATTATATAGAATCGCGCGAAAGTTAAATCCGGGGCTCTTGTTGCTACACCCATACAAGTTATACGTATTATATTCGTCCCAGGAAGAGATCGTATCTACGTCATCGAAGATCGTCCTAAAAGCCGTCAATAAAAATTTTCCTTCTCACATATCTTTTATGAAAACGAAAAAGACAGAAGATACTAGAATGTCCAATATCTTTAATCGTATTCCTGTAGATATTTCATTATCGTATGTTTATTTCGAGTTTTTTCTATGATATTGCCCATGTAAAATCAAGCAAAATTATTTAAACGATAAACATTGCTACCATTCATTCATTGGCACCATTCATACATGGGGAAGCTTCATACAGTCACTAATATAGTTTGTTAGAACAGCGTATTTATTACGGCTTTGCGTATGTGGGTAAGCGCGGGCGACCGTCAGTTGTCCATGAAGTTAGCCGCAAGTGCGGCTGCTGCGAGCGTCACGAGAGGGCGTTATGTGTTTTCACATGCTCAAAGTAAATATTTTGTCGATATTATTGTACTACTTAGGTATAAGTTATTTTACAGGAACCTTCGACATTTCTATAGACTTGAAGTGGGGTAAAACTCCGTTTTCAACCGAATCAAAGTGACGAAATATCCAGGGTTGTGTGTTGTCACAAGTCCCCAGTTACCACATCCTCCAATAGGAAATTGAGAATGTCCATGGAAAAATTGTTGAGAACTGAGTGGTATTTCTATGGTGGCTTGCTTAGCAAAACGCCAACGTAAATATTTTTTGTGAAAATGTTTCTAAAATGCAATGTCGAAGGCTGGAAAGATGTTGATTCGGACACCGAAGATGATGAAGGTATGTTTAAAACATATAACCTATAAGTGAAAAAATAAATTGTTAGCGAACTTTAGTTACGTGATGAATACATTTATTTCAGTATGACTGTTGTTGCCAAAAGGATTACAAAAAAATTATTAAGAAAATCTGTGATTCAATTTCCATACAGACATTGACCATAGACTCATCAGAGGATTCTTATAAACGAAAATATTTTTTGTGAAAATGATTCCAAAATGCAGTGTCGAAGGCTGTGAAGATGTTGATACAATTCGACATAAGGAACACAGAAGATTGGAGGTATGCATCTTTTTTATATTAGGTGAAAGGGAAAAATTTCCAGGTTTTGTTCGCGAACCTTGGTCAATGTTATGAATATATTTATTTCAGAACATGATGTCTTCACAGAGCAATGCAGTGTACCGATTGCTGATTATTAAAAAGGGTTACAGAAGAAAATCTATGATTTATTTTTCATACACACATTGAACATCGACTAATTCCGGGATTTATCATTGGAGGATTTTTGTTAAAAAGGTATTGAAAGCTACCGGAGGTTGTGATTAACGTAAATCATCTTGCTTTGGTAATCCATGATCTCATGAATTCGTTCATATTAACACGCTAATTCCGTGTCACAGAGAGACTTCGCCTTAATATTCTCATATTTCCTATTTATATCTTAGGTAACTAGATTAATATATACTAAAAATAATAAAATTCTTACTATAATTATGAGTT
Source organism: Limnephilus lunatus (assembly GCA_917563855.2). Classification (NCBI taxonomy): domain Eukaryota; kingdom Metazoa; phylum Arthropoda; class Insecta; order Trichoptera; family Limnephilidae; genus Limnephilus; species Limnephilus lunatus. The sequence goes on from OU830596.1 coordinate 68,262,402, forward strand.
TTTCATTTTTTTTTGTTTTAAGCAGAGAAATGTCAAAGTTCGATATTGTCGTAAGAAAGCTAATCGTATTTGAAAATTTTCTTCTTTTACTAATTGAAATTTCAAGTAATTTTAGGTTATTTTTACGACAGTTGGTTTTTTCGCAAGGAAATGGGTTTCTATCTGACAAAGCGCCGTCTTGAGAAAATGAGCTATATAGAAAGATACTTTAATGCTCATTTTCTCAGGAAAGCACTTTGTCAGAAGTAGCATTGTTGTCTTGAGTGAATATTTTGATTTTTCGAACATTACTATTTAAAAAAAATACTATTTTAGACTAACGAATTGGTTAGGCTGTGAAAGAAAATTTTATTGTTTATTGTCGTGCCTTTTTCAAAACTTTCTTCATTGCTTGTCTATAGATTGTGACGTCCCAAGTCGCCACCGAAAAAATTTGGTATATCCATGGTTAAAATAGGGTCGAAACCTTCTCCATGCAAGAAACCAGAACATATCAATCTAATGAATGGTTTATTTATGTAGACTTGTAACACTGAATTCAAATGAAAACATGCTCTAAAAAAATTAAGGAATAAATCGTTTAAAAATCTACAGGCTATTAACGTTTTGCGATATTTTTAACTAGAATTTTAAATTGGTGAACCACTTTTTACCACTGGTGTCGTTAAATGAGGAAGATTGTAGTTTTTTTTTTAAATAGTAGTTTTTTATTTGTCATTTTATGCTGATGTGTCGGTATTGTGGCCACAATTAAAAAAATTTAGAATTTTGAAAATTTTTGGAATGCTTGAAATAATATTATTATGTATTATCGTGATCATCACTACCTCATCATCAGAACAGACGTTGAAATGAAGATTGTGGTGAAGTGTGCTTACGTATGTAGAGGCGATACCATTTTATTAGAGAATTATAATAGTTTTATTTTTTTCTGGTTCTCGCAAGGTAATTTTTAGAATAATTTTCATTGTTGTTTTATAAATTCTAGTGCGCGATAGTGGCTCCAAAAAGAGAGTTCCCCCTTCATATAAATTCCTCCTGTTTTCATCGAACGTTATTAATACCGTAGCGTCTGCCCAGCTACGAGTGCATGTCGGACGCCACGCCTTACGCGCCGCCCCACAAATAACACATACGTACGTGGAATTTCACACAAAGCTACAGTTATAATTCGGTTTCGAATGTCGGTACTCCCGTCAGCAGGTCGGACGGGGACGTCTTCGCCCTAGGTATAACTGCTACGAAATGGAGACGATATATTGAGTATTCCTTCATACCACTGCCAATTTAAGCCTATCGAGCTGGTGTGGGCTAACTGTAAACCAATAACAATAATTAATTTGGTCGGGATGGTTTTGGGAGTGACAAGTGACAAGGTACTGTTCATATGGAACGTGTTTTTTCATCAAATTAGTGATAATTTGTGGATGAATTGTATCCGTAGAGCAAAGGAGTTCATGTTACCGTGGTGGACTACGGAGCCTCAATTAAAGAAAACAACGGGCCTCTCATTATACATAAGGGGGAATAAGATGACGAGATAATTGAATAAAAATCACTCATTTTTTAAATTAAAATTTTATTGAATGTTTTACTTATTTGTGAAAAACGTTTAAATTTTATTAAAGAAGGGTCCCCGCTTGCAAAAACCCTGACAATATTTGATTTTTTAAAGGTACTTATTGATTGGAACTACTTCTTTAATACATGTGTATCATATATTGCAAGGGTCCCGCTAATTATAGAAGAATGGTCACTGTCACCTACTAATATTATAACAAGCAAGTTACAACGTACTTTCCATCGAAATGCTTCATCAAAATGTGAATATGAGTTGAAAAACTCAGGAAACCTTTTCGTAGATTTCACTCGTCCGATTCGCTGTACGAAAAGGGAAAAAATTATAAACCCCGATTTAAAAAAACATGTATCTGTAAGTAGGCCCCTTGAATGAGTGACATCTTTTGACATTAATTAACACATTGCATTAAATTACATAACTACTATAAGTAAGCAATCTTGCACCATATGTATACACCTCTAATCAACCAATAACACCTATAGTACTCGTAGGTATGTAATTACTTGCCAATGAAATGTCTTTCCTTTTATTCTAAATAGAAATTGGGTATATAATGATAATATATGTCCACCGCAAGAGGCCCTTCTCAACAGCAAGCTTTGAAATTATATCTCTCCTAAAGTGAGATTTTAGAACTGTTTATTAAATTGCGATTAAATAATACGAAATGCATTTATATTACGGCACCTACCTGATAAATTTTTTTTTAATATAAATCTCTAAAAACCGAATAGACAGCGGTTGACAAACGTTTAGGTTTTTATTGATCGAAATATCAACGAAGTAGTAATCCTAATTAATGTATTTTTAGGCGCCGTATTCAGCCTAACTAAGATATTGGATTTAAGAAATCGTAAAGGCTACTTTCTGTATTTTGCTGCACGCGCTTTTTAGTTCTATAAAAATGTATAAAACCTCTTTATTTTTATTTCGCAATTAACTGCTATTTCAGAAACCCCAATCTCATCCAATTATATAAATTATATTTTGTCAAATGACCCAATCCTAATTCAATTTTCAGGACAATATAAAACCAGAACTCGCAGACAAAACCTAGATTGTACCACGACACATTGTGAATTGAAAACTCTGCCTGTAAATGAAGCTGATCTGAGACATTATCGAGAACAAGAACTAAAACAACACCAAGAAAAACTAATATCTGAAGAAAATTTAAGACAACACCTAGAAAATGAATTGAAACAGAAGCAAGAGCAGGAGCTTAATCAACAGCAACAGCAGTTAATCTCTGAACAAATATACCGACAACAACAAGAAGAAGAAGCGAGGCAAAAAGAAATTAATGCCGAGAATTTAAGGAAAAGTCAAGAACTGGAACGAAGACACATCGAAGCTCAAAAATTAAATCAAGAAGAGAGAGAACGTCAAGAATTGAAAATAAAACAAGAATTAGAAGACTTAGCGGTTAAACAACACGACGAAGAACTGAGGCATCAGGAAGCGCAGGCCGAACTTTTCAGACAAAGCCAAGAACACGAATTCCAACAAAAAGTAGCACAAGAAAAACTTTTAAATCAGCAAAAGAGCCAAGAATTAAAGCAACTGCGAGCGCAATCACTAGAGGAACATAACTACAGACAGCAGCTAGAGCAAGAATTGAAACAAAAGCAAGAACAGGAACGAAATTTACAACAACGCCAGGCAGAAGAGTTCCAATTGAGACAACAGCAAGAACAAATAATTTTAGAGCAAAACTTGAGACTGCAGAATGAAACTCAACAAAAGGAACAGCTGATACAAGAAGAAAATTTCAGAATACGGCAAGAACAAGAACTGAAACAAAGACAAGAGCAAGAATTGAAAAATCAAGCAGACAAATTACAATACGAACAAAACTTAAGACAACTCCAAGAAGCGGAACAGAGACAAATTGAAGCCCAGGCTGAAATTATTAGGCAGATCCAAGAAATAGAATTGAGGCAAAAAGAAGCCCAAGAACTCAAGTTGAATAAAATTCAAGGATTTCAGCAAGAACAATCACCATTATCAGAACATCAACAGCTTGTGCAAAACCCACATATATCTGATCATAATCCTGGACAGTACACAGCTTTTAACCCCGGACAATCTTCGGCTAATAATCCTATTCAGTATTCAAATCAAAATCTTGGACAAAACTCAGATTTTGCGAATGGGGGGCAACAGTATCAACACCAAAATAGTTTTGGACGTAGAGCGTAAATCACGACAAATTTCGAAACATTTTTCACTTCTGTGAGATATATTTTTACTTTTCACAGCGCCATATATGTGTAGGTAAGTACACAAGGTAAGGCATTAAATCAAATTAAATTTGTTTTTCATACTGAATAAAATATACTAAATTCCAACATATGCAAGTACCATGACAGCTTATTCTTTGAACAAAGAAAGTGTAAAGTTTGAAAATACTTCTTGCAGCCAACGCTCAAGAAATTTTTGTGAAAATATTTAATTATAAATACTTAGGTTCATTGAACCTCTCAAAGGACAAAATAACGGTTTGACAAAGTTTTTGAAATAAAATAGGAAAGCCTTGAGTATCAGGAGTTTCTCTTTCGAATCTAACAGATCCAATTTTTTACCACATATTACATATTCTGCTTTTTTACGAATCATTACTTTGAAGTCACTTAAGCTCGTGTAACGAAAATAGTAAGAACATCTATATTCAATACATCGTAATTCGGCTTTCACTACCGCCAATCTGACGTGAAACAAATTGTTTAGGAGTGAGAGAGAGAAAAAAACATGACGAATGCAAAAAACATGACATAAAAAAACCACGACAAAATTAATGTAATCTTAAAAAAACCAACAATATTTTCTACTGAAAAACCCTTTTTATAATACTCAAAGTACCTAAAGTAAACAGAAATGTAAAAGAAAAATTGAACAATTTTTTAGAGAAAAATATTTATATTACTTTTGCCGAAGATAATGTTAGTAGTTCTTGGTCAAGAATGATACAGTTATAAATGACCGAATCGGATAGGGACACATTAGTTGGAAGAGTACTGACCCGGCAAGCCATAGGGTTCGAGTCCCAGATGTGACCGTATCTTTTTCTGATTTTTCTGTTTCAGATTATCTTCATTAATTAAATATTACAATTTGTGGTTTTACTTATTAAGTTAAAAATAAAAATAAATAAAAAAACTTCTTAAACTTCCTTTTTTATTAATAACATTTGTAGAAAGGGTGATTTTATATTTAATCCTGGTTAGGATTTGCAGCTTTCAAGATCTGTAAACTGAGCTCCGTCGTGTAGTGGAAATTTGCCAACAAATACATTTACAAGAAACGTTATTTTACAATTAACTTAAGACTTAAGATTATTGTTAGAACTGTATTGGCATATGGATGTGAAACGCTGACACTGACGGTAAAGATGGCTGAAATGCTGGATACTTTTGAAAAAAAAAGTGCTGAGAAGAATATGTGGACCCGTGAAAGAGGGCGAACAGTGGCGCATCCGGCACAATAAAGAACTGTATGATATATATCAGGCCCCTAGCATCTCAGCTCATATGAGACTCCTCAGGTTGAGATGGGCTGGGGATGTAAGAGGATGCCGGCCACACGCATCCGGAAAAAATTTTTGACTGGACACCCAGGTGGAAAGAGAAAAGTTGAAAGACCCAGACTAAGGTGGGAAGACGAGGTAAGAGGGGATGCAGCACGCTTCTCCAGGTAACAAACTGGAAGTCAGCCGCTGGACAGGAGGAGATGGAGACGAATGTCAGGAGGCCAAAGCACGATATGGGCTGTAGTGCCATCGAAGAATATTTTAAGGTTGTTCGGTCATACATTGTTTTTTGAAACATGTCGATAATGATTATAAAATAGTGGTGCACACTAAGTTATTTTGTTTATTAATAATGACGCCACAAGGTTTATCTGCGAAGTTTGAAGAAATATCTTTCTGTTTAATAAATCAGCAAGTTATCAGAATAACATTGATCCCAAAATTGAACAGAAAGTATGGTAAATACTTTTTTTACGTAAGCTCCACACATAAGGCCCTATAGAAAAGAATTCCCCTCAGGGCCTATTTCGTCTTCTTAGGAAAGGAAGTCTTAATTTCGTCTTTTTAGGAAAGGATGGAAAGGGAGTCATGGGAAAGAAAAAGGTATGAGTGGTGAGTAAGTCAGTGTGTCTAGGAGTGACGGAAGAATGAGTTTATCCTCCCCACTGCCGTCTCTCCACTCCGGTCTCCCTCAACTAGTATCTCCCGATCTGGCCTGCCTTGTAGTTAGTGGGCAGATGCACCCGCCGCCAAGCCCGGACAAACTCCATTAACCCGGGCACTCCTGCTGAGAATCACTTGGGTGACCTATGGCAGAGGTGTTGGTTTTCCAATAAATGGTTACCGTGGTGGCGCCTACCAAATTTGTACCTACCTCTATCTAGGAATAATTTACTTTAATATCATTTAAATCTTTAAGTTGATTTTTAATATTAACATCCTCTGAAAATAAAAAGTCTTCTTTTTCTGTTTTCGATAAATGCATTTTTCTTATTTATTTTCTTGTAATTGTGATTAACATTTCTTTATTAATTACTCGTTTATTATAACTTTATTTTTTTATTTTCTATTTTACTGCGAACATGTATTTTTTATATTTTATTGTAAAATAAATTATGTATTTTATTGAATAATAAAATAATATGAAAATATTTTGTATCGGTTTCGGAAGCTGTGTTACAATGTAACAATAGTTAAAAAAATATATTTTTTCATATGTATTACAGTTTGTATTAACTTATGGAAAAAAATATCACATTCGCGATATAGTATGCCGAACAACCATGGCAATATACAGTATACAATAATAATTATTAAGTAAACTGAATTTGAAATTCAACGAGTATAACACAACATTTAACTGTTAAATAAATAATTTGGTAATAATTTATAGATTAACGTCGAGCTTTAATTTTAATTAGGTGGAATCAAAGTTTTTGTTAATTCGTTTGTAAGCCAAAAAAGCGGTTTTGAAAGGGTTACACATTTTTAAACATTTAATTTCAAACCCTTGAGGGTTATTAATGACTTCATAAAAGCTGTACTTCATTTTTCAATGGATTAGAATTTTATTACCATCGGTGAAAAAGTTCAGATTTTTTATAATTCTGTAAAGACGTACAGTGTTTGAAAAACTACATGTGAAAACAATTTATTTATTTATTCACGCCCCTTTTCGGGGCTTTTACATTGAAATGAATTCTAAGAAATATACAGTATTTATTGTACATAAGTGAACTGCCTCAGTAACAATATTTTATATTTGTTTAAACATAAATTGAAGATGTCCACTGACTTGGTATAATTGTGTCACTCCATTATTATTCTGGCAAAGAGGAATACATATGGTAGTTCGTTCCAGAATTTCTGCACTGAAATAAATCCTGACTTAGGTTGTATTAGGTTGCGGAATCCGGAAGCTTATCAATTCAAGCAATATCAACTAAATCATTTAGAATTTTATATAGAAATACCTAGTCAGTGAAAAATCTTCTGTCTGATAATTTGATGGTATTCATATTTCTAATTTAAAATAGTGTTGTAGTTCAACATAATTGCGGGAATACCCATTTTAAAATGTAGAAAACGTAAGAATTTGTTTTGTATTCTTTCAACAGATTGTTCATGTATATTATAATATGGGTTCCAGACGGGAGAATTGTACTCAAGTTGACTTCTAACATATAATATTGAACTCATCGATGACTTTTTGATTTAGATTCTTGCCCTGGAGTTTTATCACACCAGCACTTCATTATGTACTCGATAAACTTTAATGCCACTCTGAACTTGATGCGATCCATTATCGCGCAGGTATATGACTTTACAATGAATGTAAGCGAAAAAGAAATGTATATGCGTAAAACATAAGCGCGACAGAGAAAGGCGTCGGCGGGGAGGCACCACCATATAACTTTTCTGACCTTAAACGGGCCTACTGGGACGATTTCATCATTAAGGTATTAAAGTTTGGCGTGTACTATTGTACTATACCATTGTACATTCCTGATATTCCTGTATGTATATTTATATCTCGCTACAGTAGCCCTGCCCTAACGGATTAAGGGAAATGCTTAAATAAAATGTTGATTTACGGGTAAGATTCCAGAAAAACGAGATTTCGAAGTGGCAATGGCCGGACTGGCGTTAAGCGGGCGGACCACGACACTCCGGTTTGTACATGAAGTTTGCTCATATTTGGACCATAGTTCGCAGGTATAGTTCATATAGAAAGATCGAAATAACGAATTTTTCAGTGCGACATCGAAAGATAATTGCGACCCGAATAGTTTCTTTATTTTTTAACACATGGAGAATCGGGTGGTAGAATTTGGTAATATAAATGATCCAATTAATTGAGGAACCAAAATGAGTAGCAGATTTGGTATTTTTAATGTTCCAATTTTTAGTACCCAAATAATTCGTAGCATTTGGTATTCTAAATGTTTAGTGACAAAAAAAATTGGTAAATTTGATATGAAAATGATCCACTTAAACTGATTGCCAAAATGTTGGGATAAACTTATTAGAAAAGATGACCGTTGCTGAGTCAGAAAACAAGTATATATTACCATGATTTATTTCTGTCTGGAGTCAGTGGTCAGGAGTCACAACTGTCTGGAGCCAGTGGGGCTGTGGTAACCACTAAAGAAGTATGTTGTGAGACTACCGGAGTGAGGAGGTTCTGGAGTCTATGTAGAGGAAGGTTGGGAAGTTCCTGGATTTCAGATCTGGTCACCAAATACGATTAAAGCCATTCCGATCCCGAATGGTGATTTTTCATCAGGGCGACTCCAAAAAAAACTTCCACTCTTGAAGTACAAAAATGCAATTTAATCATGTGCTCAATAATTAAAAAAATATATTAAATGACATAATATAAATGATTTGCTCATTATGTTTTTAATGGGAAGCCAAAGGAAATACGTAATTCTGGGATTGAACGACGTATTTATTAATTTCGTACACTCTTACCTAGGGCTCAGTTATTAGAATCGGAAACCATATAAGTGTAATCTGTAATTAACGCATTTATTTTATATTATTCCGATTACTTCCTTCTAAGACTTGATTTGGTTTCTTTGGTTCTTTTCATCACTAGGTATGTACTAAGTACAATAAAGTTTATGTACTTATCCATTATGATTAGATAATGTAATTCTGTACGGTCTTTTATGGCACCAAAATATTTTTAATTCAACAGGTAAAGTATAACAGTGTATTATACTTTTATATATACATTATTTATTTTCAAAGGTCTTATGGGCTTTTACATGATTTATTAAACAAAAATAAATTGCGAATGTGTCCGCCATGCGGTCGTCCGCCACAGAAAATCTTCTTTATAAATTCTATATTTATTTATAGATATATAAAATTGACCTCATGCACCAGGACCACTGAAGCAAAAGGGACTCATCCCAAAGATTAAATAATTACAAAATTACATTAAGTAAATCGTAATAGTAAAATTTTGTAAAAAGTTCAGAACCTAATTTTGTTTCTTTTTATTGTCATTTGTCAAGGGTTCTTTTATCCAGTTAAAAACATTTAATCATAAAAGACAGTCAAACAACTTAAGTATCAGATGGTAATACAGTATGTAATAATGCCAAATGAATTGCAGTACTAGTTAGTTAGAAAACAGAAAGGGTATTGTTATAAGCCCTAGCTAGTTAGAGATAAATAATATTAACCTCAGTCCAGGCAGCAATTTTGAAGTATTTAATAATCTGAATTGCTGGTCAGACTTCCAGATAAAGCCGAAACGATATTACGACAAAAAATCAGCACAGACTGAAACAGCTAAAACATGTTGAAAGAAAGCCTGTCGATGCGATGATGAAATAATACATAATAATAATATGTAGATAGAAACAAGCGAGATGGACTACATCTATACTACTGCAAATCGGATGTACGTATGCGTTGGATTAATACATCTATTGCTCCTAGTCACACTGACCCCCAGATTCCTACCCACCCCTCATACCTTTTTCCTTCCCAGAAGTTCCTCTCATTTTTTTTCTATAAATACCCTCCAAACAGAATCCCCAATGATGACATAGACTCTGAGGGGAATTATTTTCTTCAGAGTCTCCTTTGTGAAACAAAAGTAAATAAACAAAAATTTTAACAAAACAAAAAATGCACTAAAAAGTAAAAAAATAATTTCGTACGATTGTTGTTTTTGGAGTCGGTGTCAGCCAAGGTAACTACATACATGAGTAGAGTTATAGGTGAGATGTGGAGATCATCTTGGCTGACACCGACTCCAAAAATAACAATCGTACGAAATTATTTTTTTTACTTTTTAGTGCATTTTTTGAAGACGTTTTTTCTTTTGTTAAATTTTTTGTTTATTTTTTGATTTTTAGTGACGAGCGTGCGTAAAGAAGTTTTACTTCAAAAAAGAATCATCGAAATCTGTTGGCGTAATATTGAGTTATTCGTCCATTTGTCGCGCACATACTTATTGCAAATTTAAGACATATATGGTTTTCTCACGGATCCCATTGTCAGAACTGGACCAAATTAAAATGGGACAACACGAGAAGCACCAGCTTTCTAATAAAAAAGAATCATCAATATCGGTTCACCCAATCGAAAGTTCTGAGGTAACAAACATTAAAAAAAAAAAAATTGATAACCTCCTCCTTTTCGAAGTCGTTTAAAAAGAACTTAGTCCAGAAATTATGGAATAGTAGTGAAGTAACAAAAAACTTAGTTCAGAGATTATGGAATTCAGTATGAATGGAGGGTATTAAAAGCCTAGCTCTCTTTCATTTTTGACCATTTTACCGACCGTATCTATGTACTTTAAATATTATATATTTTCTTTCGGGAACTACATTTTTTTGTGTATTCATGTCGCTTTTTTTTCTTTTACCTGTTCATTTTTTTTTTTTTTATTTTTTTTTTAATATATTTATTTTTAAAATATTACATGGTTAATACATTATATAAAGTTTTTATTTCAAGAATACATTGTTTATTACGTTTACACCTTTTTTTAGGAGCAAAGCTCGTGACAAAAAAGGCGGAGAAAACGAATGTAGTTAGAAAAAAAAATTACTAATGGTAAAGTAACACAAAATTTTTTTATATATATGAGTATAAAACTAAATATAGGTAATATAATTAACATTAGGCTAGAAAAATCATTTATATTATATAATATGTCTATATATTTTTATATAGTATATGTATGAAACATATAAAAGAAGTAATGTAACACAAAGAAGAGGAGGAGATAAAATAAAAGAAAGGATGAAGATAAAGAAAGAAAAAGGATAATTGATATTACAAGTTGAGTTGAGAAATATAGTATTTAAAAAGATGAAGTGATTGTAATAAGCTATATATAAAGAGCTTTTATTGATTTTTTGAATTTTTTATAATTTTTTTCCAATCTTAAGTTAGCTGGTAATTGGTTAAACCATTTAACTCCAATATATTTATAGTATTTTTGGGCTGTGGTGGTGTTACAGCGTGGGAGAGTCATAGTGCCGAGAATATGTGTTCTAATGCTGTTAGAAAAAGGAGTAAAGCTCTCATTATTGAGGCAATCTTTGTGTATTTGTAAGATTGTGATTTTTTTGTAGATAACATGAAGTGAATGTACTTTAAAATCTTGAAATAGTTTGACGGTGGGGTAATCGTATGGCCTTTTTAAAATTATTTTTATGATTATTCTTTGAATGATTTCCAATGGTAAAAGAGAAGTTTTGAAGGCACCCCCCCAACCTACAATTCCATATTGAAGCACTGATTGGATTAAGGAAAAGTAAATAGTTCTTAATATCGTAATGTTTAAAATGTTTCGAATTTTAATGAAAATGTATATTAATTTTCTTAGTCTCTCGACTGTTGTACAAATTTGCATCTTCCACTTTATGTTACTATCTATAGTTACACCGAGGTATTTAACATTGGTTTTAACAGTGAGTACAGAACAATCAGGTTTACATAAGCATGAATTTGAATTACAATTATATGAGTGGATACATATGTTTAGGTTCTCAGGGGTTGCATTTTTAGTCAGAGTGAATGGTATTGCAAAAGTTTTATCGGTATTTAGAGATAGTAAATTTTGATCAAACCATTTTTTTATTAAATTTATATCTGATTCCGCCGTTCTCTGAGTTTCATTCCAAGTTAATCCCTCAGTTAAAATTGCTGTGTCATCAGCGTATGATATTAGTTTGGACTTTATATTGAGTTTAAAAATGTCATTCACATAAATAATAAAGAGAATTGGTCCCAATACCGTTCCCTGCGGGATACCAAATTTATTAATTTGGGAATCACTGAGAACACCATTTAGCTTGACATATTGTTCTCTATGAAGTAGGTAATTTTGAATCCACGTTAAGGCATTATTGGTTATACCAATTTTCTCGAGTTTAGAGATAAGCTTCGAATGTGATATACTGTCAAATGCTTTTCTTAAGTCGACAAATATTCCAATACATTTTTTTTTATTATCTAAGGATTTATATATTTCAGATGTTAAGTCTACAATGGCATCTTGAGTGCTTAAATTTTCTCTAAAACCATATTGATGTGCATTCAATGTATTATTTTCTTTTATAAATTTAAACATCTGCTTTTTTACAATTTTGTCAAATATTTTTGCAATGTTTGAGGTTAGAGAAATTGGTCTATAATTATTACTAAGAATAGGGTCACCAGATTTAAAAATAGGAGTAATAATAGTTTTTTTGTAATTTAGTGGAAAGTTGCCATTTTCGAAACTTGTATTTATGATATGTGCCAATGGTTTGCAAAGTGAATCAGAATTTTTTTAAGCATTTCTACTGAGATATTGTCATAACCGGGGGAAGAATTACCTTTTAATTGATTAATAGTATGTTTAATTTCATCAAAGTTAGTTTTTTGAAATTGTTTTAAGGTTTTACAAGGATTTGAAGGCGATGTATATAGTTCATTGTTACCGTTGTTTTTAATTTTAAGTGCTAAGTTTTCACCAACTGATCCAAAATAATTGTTAAAAATATTCGCACATTTCATTGGATCCGAGTTTACATCGTAAATTTTGTTATCAATATCTGTGATTTTGTTTATGTTTGATTTTTTTGGTTTTTTATTGATAATTTCATTGATAGTTAACCACACCTTTTTGTTATTGTTGCCAGCAATATTGATTTTTTCTTTATAGAAATCTTCTTTGGTTTTCCGGATAATGTAACATAGTTTATTTCTAAATTTTTTGAAATATTCATATATTTTATAGTTTTCTGGAAACTTTTTGTGTTCTTTATAAATTTTTTCTTTATGTCTAATTGAAATTATGATTCCTTGAGTTATCCACGGTTTTAATTTTTTGAATTTAGTTTTTGTAGAGTATTTTATTATGGTAGAAGAAGCTTTGATATGCTTATTTAAAATTGATTCAAAATTCAGGGAACATAAATTGGTGTTATTAGAGGATAGAACAGATTCCCAATTTTCCATGCTAAGGTTTTGTTGTAATTTTTCGTAATTAATAATAGTTTTTGAAAAATTGTTGTGGGAGTAATTATTTACATCAATTTTGTCAGTTTTAAAAGCTATAATGCATGTATGATGATCAGTAATATTATTTTTCCATATAATTGATTTAATTTTTTCGGTTTCATTAGTATTACACCAGATGTGATCAATGCATGATGGCCTTTGTCCAAGACATTCTCTTGTATATTTTTTTACACATGGTTTAAAATTTAGTTCCGTTAATGTGTTAATATATTCAGTTTTTTCATTGTTTCTATTGTTTACAAATTCATCAGATATATCTATATTAATATCCCCCACAATAAATGCATTTTGAGAACAATTTATATTTATAATAGATTTCAGTTTCTCGGTGAAATTACTAATGCTCGAGTTATGTGTTCTATGTAATGCAATTATATCATAAAACTTGTTTTTTATGATAATTTGAATATGAAGACAATTTACAAGATCGATATGTATTTCATTAACGGAAATATTGTCATGAGTACATTTTACAAATACAATGATTCCACTGTTTTGATTTATTTTGTAATTTGTAACAAAGTATTTGTATCCAGGTAAATTGAAGGTACTTGAGTAGCCGCTAATTCTGGCTTCTGATAACACAATACAATCTGGTTTATGAGCGAGTTCATTTAATGCAAGTGTAAAATGATCAAAATTTTTAGAAACACTACGAATATTTAAGTGAAGGATTGTTAATGATTTCAGGGGATCCATTTCTAATAGTGTGTTATTACATTCTACACTAGATAAACAAATATTTTCCGAAATCTTGAAAGATGAATCTATATCTTCAAATAATGAGTCAGACATGGAAGTATTTTAAGAGTATAGAATAATAAAATATTGATTTGACATTATCGTATTGTTGAGATGTAATTGCATGGAAAAAAATGTATAGTGTTGGTCGAGTTAAACATGTTTACTACAGTAAGAAAAAGTATTAACAAAACTCTCAAATATAAAATACATATTTTTCTCAGATTTATAGTTAGTGAAAAAACATTATTGATAGAATGACCTATAATAGTTATATTTGACATGGTCAAATATTTTCGTAAGTATAATATTTTCGTATATAATAGTATGGTGAATTTAATATATGTAGCAATAATATTTATTTTAGTTTGTATTTTAAAATAATTTATGCAGTGTGAATATATAATACGAGTAATTAGTACGTGAAATAGGTACTCATGTATCATACTTCTACTTACTTTACGAAAAATCGATTTTGTCTTGAGCAATTCTAAGCATTTTAGCACGATATAGACATTTAATGCTGGATGCATTGTGGTTTGTGTCATAACTTAGTTTGTAGTTTTTGAATTTGATATGAACAATTATTACATATAGGATCAGAGTTCTTGTTAGTACATTGTTGAGAGTTGTGATTTCCAGAGCAGTGATTGCAAGTAGCAGCATTTGTTTTATCCAGGCATCGGAGCGAAGTGTGTCCGAAACGAAGGCAATGGTAGCACTGCGTGAGTACACTGCTGTCTTCCACCTTAACCCGCTGGTAGCTGATGTTCACTTTTTGTTTATACAATAGAAATTGTCTCATACTCCCACTAGTTTCCAGGACACAATTTTTTGAATATTTTGTTTTAAATGTTTTTAACATTTTTAGGGAGTCTAAGCTTGGATTCATTTTAATCATTTCCTCCAGATCTGGGTTTTGTGCGATTAAGTTCGGCACAATATCGTCATCGTGAATATCTTCATGAAGTCCTTTTAGAATGATCCTAGGTTTTCTCTTCTTCACTTCTTCAGCTTGGATGTTGCGAAGATTTTCATTAATCTCTTTTGACAATACTAAAGCATCATTTTTTTTTGGGCAGTGAATAATTAATCTGTTCCTGCTTATTTTTTTAACTCCGGTTACTGCAATTTTCAGTTTTGCAGCAGAAATTTTTTTTGTAATTATTTTTTCAATGTCTTCTGATGATTTGTTTTTATCATCAGAAGAAATAATGATTGAAAATTTATTTGTATCTTGAGGTAAATTATTTGTCGTTTTGGCTTCATAACTTATAGGATAACTTCGGTTTATGTTTTCTAGTCCTTTGGCATATTCTTCTGTTTTCGTTAGTAGAAGGTCTTTTAATTTGATTATTTCCTGTTGGTCCGATATTTTCTCTTTGTTGATTGTGTTTTCAAGTTGAAGGAATTGTTTTTCAATTAAATTTTTAATTTTTACATCTTTAATGTTTTTGTATACATCACTCTTTAAAGTCTCCAATATTTCGTTTACTGACATATTGGAGACCTCACTTTTTGCGTGCGCAAAGGGTTAGGGCAAGTAGCACCCAACCCGGAATTAACAGATAATACTTTACGCGATGCAGCGGTGCAGACGTACGTCCCAGTTGAGGTTGAAACGTTAACTTTGAAAGTGGTTTGAAGATTTGATATTAATTTAACTAAAAAAAACGTTTTTTTAGGATTTCGTATAATTCGAACCTCCGTTCGCTGGATGTCTCTCTGGCGAGATTTGTCAGGCGCTTTACGCCACTAAACTTTCGGAGGCTCGTGAGGAGTCGTGAATTTTCCGCATTATATTAGAACCGAGGAAAAATAATAAATTTTTGTGACGCACTTCCGTTTCATCCGAATTTCAAATCACAACGAGGCCAAAGCAGTTTCACTTCAAAAAACTTTTATTATGGTGAATACTTATTGAAAAAAACTTTTGATGATATACTATCCCCCTTTCGGCGTAGATAGATTCCAATTAGTTGCAGTATGCTAACGGCCATTAGGCAAAGTATGGTGATATAAGTGATAAGAGTCACAAAGAAAATTTTCCTTAATTAATTGATAAGAATATTAGGAAATGAAATAATTTTTTTACCGTACTGACTGGTGTATGAATCACTAATCACTAATATATGGTATGTATACATGGTATGTAGGGATACAATAGCAGAGCCAGCGAGGCAAATGGCCGCGCGCCGAGCCAAAACTCGTCATGTGTGGGGAAACCCAGCCAAAAAGTAATGGCTCAGCTCGGCCGTAAGTGGAAAATCTCCGCGCCGATGGCTCGCCGGCTCCACCATGTGTGTGAGATCCCCAAGTCAAAATCTATCTTTAAGTGGTCGAGGGTCCGTGGTCGAGGGTCCGTGGTCGAGGGGTAAGACTCTCGACTCGCAATCTGAAAGTTGCGGGTTCGAACCCGGTGCGCGCAAATAAGTTTTATTTGATTAATTTGTGGTATTTCACAATTAATTAATTACTTTAATAATATGTACCTAGTATATTTGCGGCACGTTCCAGAATGGAAGATACTCTCAGTATCGCACTGGAAGAACACCATTTGAATTGAAACGTTGCTTGAAATGGCTTCAGCCATGTTAGGTGACCAGATCTGCCAAGCGATTCTCTATGTTTTGTGAGATCGAGATAAATCTCGGGCGAGATCTCCTGTCAGATTTGTGTGATTTTCTTTGGCTGTTATTTGCTTTTTCTATGGATCGATGTCAGAATTTCAGCTGTGAGCTGACACGTATTTTAGTTAAGGTTGTTTTAAACACGAATTCATGCAAGTATGTATGATTATTTATTCATATAACAGCCTTAGAAAATCACACAAATCTGACGCAGATCTCGCCCGAGATCTATCTCGATCTCACAAAAGATAGAGAATGGCTCTGCTGAATAGCCAGGTTCTAGCCCACCTTCCCTTCCCCATCTATTTCTCCTCCCCACTACCTTCAGCCTTACAACATGCCCCAATTGAGGATTTCATAGTCTCACTGGCTCCAAATGGGAGCAGTTGGAACTCTTGTGAGGTATTCACATTAAAAAAGTGATTTCTGGATTCTGGATGGTAGAAAAATATATAGGTACCTCTTTTATGAATCTCCTGATATTATTACTTACCTACTACTTCATTTTAAGTAAACCTTTGTTGAATATTTGTGAAAAAATAATCTGTTTTATGTACCCATTTACGATATTAGTTCACTAATTCGAGTTGTTCATTCGATGGTGACTTAGATCAAATGGGCTAGACTCAGTGTGGCGTGGCTCGGTCATGTGTTTCGTCTCGAATTTGGACCGCGGCCAAATACACTCATCTCGCATCAAATTAGGGTATGTGCCCTGCAACCTCGGGAACCATTTATTGGATAACCAACACCTCTGCCGTAGGTCACCCCATGTGGTTCGCTACGATTGGTGACTTTGGTGCCCGGGATCGTGGGGTCAGGCTTGTCCGGATCTTGGCGGCGGATGCGTCAGCCCACCAGCTGCGTGGCAGACCGGATCGGGAAAGAATGGTTGAGGAAGTCCCTTTGACTTCTCCAGACGTACTCTCTCGGAACATCGTCTTGCACCGCAGTGGGAGGGATAGATTCACTCCTGGACACACTGACCCCCAGATTTCTACCCACTTCTAATACCCTTTTCCTTCCCAGAACTTCCTCTCCTTCCTTTTCTAAAAAGACCCTCCACACATCATCCTCAAAGATGACATTTAGGAGAATTACTTTTCTTAGGGCCTCCTGTGTGGAACTAATGTAAAAAATGGCCCTGTCCTCTGTGCCCAGTGTTACGATTCTGAATTAAATGGAAAATTGGAAGAGGTGGGAAAAATGATGCTAAATAAAATAGAAAATTGAAAGAGATGGGAAAGTGCTAGGTCGGGAGGTACCTTCCTATTTAGAGTTGGTCACCAAACTAGGCTTCCTCCATTTCAAGCAGGAAACCTCCGGCGTTGTTATTCGTCTTGATTCCGTATGACGATCTTTAACCGGGGCGATTCTGAGGGTACGTACAATCGATTCTCTGCCAAATCAACATCTAATGGGAATCAGGACAGAAATCTTCATATTTTTTTCCGTTAACTCCTGTAGGTATCCGTAAGCGTTATTTATTTATGTAAAAACAATCCACTATATCCAAACCTTATTCAACCTTTACTTTAAGTAACCATAAGTCAAAGGAACCTAATAAAAATAAATGAAATTAAAACACATATCTATGTAAAATGCTTTAACCTTTTTAAAAAGTGTTTGTATTTTAGCTTAGAGAAGTTTTCATTTTAACTTTTGGAGGCTTTAGTACCGCTAGCGAACCATCATTGAGTGGCCTGTCTACAAGTTTCAACTAAATGAAAATGACGGCAAGCAAAATAGTGACAAGAGAAAAAAGAGTTTTCAATTTTATCGGTGTGTTAATAGTGTTGGTCTGTGGGAAAAGGCTCTTTTTATAATTGAGTAGTAATATTTTGTGAGATTTCATTTGGAGTCTGACCTTACATCTGAGTTTGAGTTATGTCATACTAAACAACGATGCGGTGAACAAAAAGTATTTTATCTCTGTGTGCAATCATCTCAGAAAAATTTATTTCTTCAGAATCTTGTGAACTAGTATATTTTTATTTTTATTTTTTTATATTTTTTCACTCGTACTCAATTCATTCTTTATTCTAGAAGAGGCTTCTTCATTTATTAATAAGCACTATCTATTATCTACATATATATTTACATAAAGAAGAGTGTCTTAATATTTTAATTTAATTTTTATTTATTTATTTGTAATTAGAAACAAACATTACATTATTTACAGTGGTGAAAACATTACAGTTATTAAGTATATTTCATGGTGGGTACCTATGAATCCTATGATATGTTTCATTTTAGTATCTTATTTATGTTATGTGTATTAAGTAATTACCGGGTGATGTGCGTAGTAGGTAAGGGTGTGAGGGTGTGTGTGTGTGTGTGAGTATGTTTGTAGATGTGAGAAGTGGTGATGTATGTATGTATGTATGCGCGTTGAACAATTTATATTATTGATGTGATATTATTATTTTGTACAAATTTACACTACTTTTGTTCAGAGATTGATGAAATTTTGGTCATTTGACTTTCAAAACAAGAGGATAATCACTGTCTACAAAAGATTTCAGAAAAACTCGTTGTAAAACGAAAGCCAGGGACTTCAGCAAGTTTGAAAATAAATTATTCTTTGTAGGGTTTTTCAAAAAAAGGATTTTTTCATGCTGTAGTTTTGAATTACTTTCTAGTTTTGTTAAGTAACGTCATAAAAATTAGACTTAAATTAAAAAAATAAATTAATTAAATCAAAATGCCCATTTCAATGGAAATTCACCCTAAAAACAAGGGAAAACTTTTATGGAGGTTAAATTCTGTAATAACATATTTATTATGAAAGATACAGGTTACATAATAAATTGCCTACGTAACTGGTGACAAATAAAAGACTATAAGAAAAATCATGGACTGCTATTCTGCTTAAATTATGGAACTCCATTTAGGTAAGTGCCCCACAGAATAAAAATATCAATTGAATATTTTAAACTGTCTATTTGTAATCATAATATATAATAACTAATAGCTAAAATACCTGCGGAATTTATTAATAGAATGAAATTCGATTAATTTTAAATTACAAAAAATATGTGCAGATACATATATGTACGTTATATATTGTCTGACCTATATAATACATACTATTGAAACTTTACATCTAACGCTTTCTTCGTACCCAAAAAATATTGATTATTTTTTTTTTTACGGTACGATTTTACAAAAATACTGTTGTTTTAAAGAAGTCTTCGCACCGGTATTTCAGTTGTGTTTTATACTCAGCTCAATCCACACAAATACACAATTCCTGAGTGCACTGAAAAATCATCATCTGGGATGGGCTAGCTCCAATTTTAAATAATTATTTGAAAATATACATGACTTTTTTACAGCTTACTCGTCTTCCGGTGATCTTTTCAGTCGGAGGTTGACTAACATTAGGGGTCGTCCATTAATGACGTAAGGCTCCAAAGGGGGGGGGGGGAATCACGATGGGGAGGCGGGGTAAAACGAGATATCACGTGTATTTATTTTTCATTGATTTCTAAAGGTGAAACGTCCTAAAATACACGTGATTTGGGGGGGTGGGGGGGGGGGGTTGTTAACTTAAAACCTCACCACATATCACCAGGGGGGGGGGGGTCTAAAAATTGCTAAAAAGCATCACGTGATTAATGGACGACCCCTTACCTAATGAAATTTGAAATGAATCTGCTGACTGTAACCTCACAGTCCTCAGCAGAACTATAGGTACTGTTACCAGAAACCAAAAATTCAAATATTTTAAATAAATAAAAAAAAAAAAAAAAAAAATATATATATATATATTTTAATTTCAACCAAAAAAAGTTTGTAATGTACCAAAGAATGCTCGAATATATATAGTGTCCCTATGTTGTAGAGGAGATTTTACATGGACAAGTTGAGAAATTTTACAGAAAGATTATTAATATCACAGGTACATCCTATGCTATTTTGGATTACAGAATATTATTAGAATACTATTCAACGCTTTCTGTACCTCGCTTTACACATCAGAACTGTGGAGTGTGGGTTGACTACACTGCATCCCAATGGCATAAGTTAAAGGTTGTTTACAATTAATGCTTGTATTGCACATTCTTTTAGATTTAACATTATAATTTTCCTCTTTTTAATATAGGTATTAACTTATATATCAAACAAAAACCCTGTACAATGTGTCCTTAGAACGGGGTACCCCAGTAAGGACACATTTTTCTCTCAAAAACTGTAAAACAAAATATATAAATAAATAAACAAAAAATAACGCTTATCGCCAACTTTTCCGCCTACCGAGATATTGCACTGCTATGTAAATATTTCTGGAGGGACGAGTGCGCACTTTCCGAGCACTTCTCCGCCACCGCATGGGAAGTTTATGGCGCAGACTACGCCAATCGAAGAATGCGATCATCACCGCCATGACTGCCTGGATGGAGTCCCCCCTGATGGCTTTCTGGATACGGGAGACGACGATGAAATATCCCTCGTTAACAGTTGCATGAATTCATTGTTTATTATTTTTTTCAGTTTCATTTCTCATGTTTTTCATGCTTATTCGTTCCTCTTTTATTTATGTGCTGTTATTTACTTTAACCTTAACTTATTATTTGTCTAATTTCATTTGTTATTTCAAAATATGGAATGTATTGCATTGCACTACCCCTGCATAGATTCTGGACTATTATTATTATTAAATCGATTCCGACACAAATAAAATAAAAGTTATAATATAATTGGATAAAAATAATTAGGAAAATTGCAACCAGTTTCACATATTTTATACAGTGCAAGTGAAGATGTTTTGAATTGTGTAGGAAGTGAAGTGAAGCTTCAAACAGATGATATCTGTAGTGTTTTTGATCAAATAACGGTTGTAGGTACCTATTTATAGTTTATAAGCTATTCCACCCATGTCATCTTTAGAGATGCTGCGTGGAAGGTCCTTTTAGGAATAGGAAGGAGAGGAAGCTCTGGGAAGGAAAAGGAATGAGGGATGGGTAGGAATCTGGGGGTCAGTGGGTTCAGGAATGACGGACTTATTCATATTATCCGTGTCTTCCTCGGGCGTCCAGACTTCTTCTATAATTCACATCAGCATCTTATATCTTCCATCTACTCCTATATCGTATTCAGATTTGAATTTAAACTCCTAAGAATTTAATACCTTTCGACTTCCAGACCCCTGCAAGTCAATGAAATGGATTACTTACCAGTTCAAGAAAGAATTTCGATGTTTGTAAATGTTTGTTCATTTTCCCCAGAACTAAGGAAATTTTTTACTTACTTATGGTACAAAGAGACGCCAACAATACACTTCTATCGGATTAACGCTTCAGTGGATTGTACGTAATGAGGAATATGAAAGTTAGACCACACAAAAAAATAATTTTTATTGAGATATAAATAATAAAATAAATTAAGATGAAACGTCGTTCAAGTCAAACTGTACTTACCACAAGAAGAGTACACCGTACTGTTATACCTGAGATACACCCATTCAACAAACATCTAGTGATTATAAGCTTTGAACGACCTACGCAAAAGGTTCAAACAACAGTATAACAACTTCACATAATGTTAACTGAAAAAGTATATTTTTTTACTTAGGTTCCCTACAATACCTGAGAAAACGTGGTTTATTCTTCTCAGGTGACTATATCGATACAGGCCACTGGCATTGCACGTTATATAAAACGAATGGAACGAAGTTTGAATCGCAATTCGAATTTCGAACTTGAGACGCTGCGCGCGCACTAGCGTTTTTTTTTAAATAATCATAACCTCACTTTACGCCATTTATTAACTAGTTGTGTACATTGTTTATCGATTGTTTAATTAATTTATTAACAACGAAGGAGAGGCTAATCACCATGGGCGCCATTAGAATTGGTAAGATTATAATATATTTAAATTTGTGATTAGAATACCGGATGCGGTCTTCCTGAACCAAAGGAAGTTATAATACATTGAAAGATTTGTTTATTTTTTCGTTTCAACAGCATCTTACGAAAACTTATCATTTCTACCCGGCTTCGCCCGAGATTATTGTCTTATTTTTTTAACAGTTAAATATTATTATACATTTCTCAATTCTATATTCAATGTTGAAAAAGAAATTTGATGGCTTCCTGTCACGTTTGTTGTTAGCTAGTTTCATAACACCAGAGCTCATCGTTTTCCAGTGTTGTGAGACAAATAAACAGTCTTTCTGTTTCATAGCTGAGTTATCTGTCTGCG
The DNA here is from genome assembly GCA_917563855.2 of Limnephilus lunatus. Classification (NCBI taxonomy): domain Eukaryota; kingdom Metazoa; phylum Arthropoda; class Insecta; order Trichoptera; family Limnephilidae; genus Limnephilus; species Limnephilus lunatus. Next base: position 68,285,131 of record OU830596.1, read on the forward strand.
TTTACAGATCAATTTTAAAGGCAAATCAATAAATTAGATAAAAAGTTACTTCGGAAATTAACAACTTCTACATATTATTGTGACACATCTTTTCAAATTCAGTCTTCATTGTTTTTGGTCACCATTCTACCGAAAATAGGTGTATGGCGATCATTTTTAAAAATTCTAATTACAAGAAACTAGGACGTAAATCCTTAGTTTCTAATATGAAATTAATTTTATTTTTAAAATGATTCATTCATATTTTAAAATGTGTTCATTTTTAAATGAATCATTCGCATAAAATAGAACACAAAGAACTTGCACTCAGTTCGTAGTCGTGATAAAATGATAACCTAGAATAATGAACCGTAGGTAAGTACCGTTAGGTTTATACTAAATTAAGTGAATATATATGTACCTGTAACGATTTACTTAACACCTGACTATTTCTTTGTAAACATGCGGGCTTAGCACACTAACAATAAATTGACATGTTAAATAACGAAACTTTGGGATAACCTTGCTTATCACAATTCTGTAAAAGCTTCTAGAACGATCACGGACGTTCTACCGCAAACGAAAATAAAACCTGTTGAACACGGCACTTTCATTATTATTTATCAAAGATGATAATAAAATGTTTAAAATTTCCTAAGACAATCTTTCAAAACTAAGTATTGTAAAAATAAGAGTATAGATATTTAAATTATGATTTTAATTGATTGGTAACATCCTTAAAATATGACGTATAAGATTACCTTCTGGACTGGCGTACCAAAACGGATTCGTTAAAATAATTTTAATTCGTGATTTACTATCATGGGTCTTAAATGCGCGATGAATTCTTTACAATTTTTTTTAATATAGTTTCTCGAACTTCGATGAATAGTTCATTACACCCATTTAAAAAAAGTTGTTGACGGATCTAACAAACTCTGGTTCCAACTTCATCATAAAACATCATTGTTTTGAAGTTAAACTAGAAGTAATCAGAATTCTTTACTGTGTACATACTATTTATTATGCGCTTCAGTTAGGTACCTTTTTTGGCAAAGAGTTTCAATATTTAATAACATTCATCCATTGTCTGTGATGTTTTCCGGATATTTTTTCCATTGTTAATGCATTGAACCGCTTTCTCGTTAATACGGATTATTTTTTATTCAAACAGTTAGATTTAGCTATATTATTACGAAAAGTAAGTAGGTATTTATGTCGGGGGTGACAAAAAAACATGCAAAAATATGCATTTAACATTTTAATTTTGTTTAAATTAATTCACTTACGCGGTAACGCCATTTTTTCATTTATCGATTTTATTTAACATTTCATAGACAATATATCAATACTGTAAATCATAGAAAAAATAGTATTGCCATATAAAACAATAATTTATTCACGTTATTAAGTGAATGCTTTATAGACAAGTTTGTACCTGTATTTATAACAGCATTTTTTTTTATAACATTTTTTATAACATTTATAACATGGAAAGAAATGTATTAGAATATTTACACATAGCCGCTAGACAAGCCCTGCTTTACCAAACAAACCATTCAATTTTTTTGTATTACTTGGGCATTAACTATGTAACAATTTCTAGACATTTTGTTTTGAAATGTTTGGAAGGTTTGAAAGGTTTGAAATGTTTTGTTCCAAAATCTCCCCTCCCACTACCCTCACCTAATTAATTTTTGTACTTGTATAGATTTTATAAGTTAGTTTTAAGTTTGCTCGTGAATGACACGAATGTGTCGAAACCGGTGGCATAAAATTTAAAATTTAAGTAACAAATGTACATTGAAAATTAAAACTCTTCAAAACCAAAAAAAAAAACCATTCAAAACCTGGGATATACCTACTATATCTAAATTATGATGACATGCAGCTTTATTAGTTTGAACCTCAACCCAATAATTCGAAGTAGGTACTTTTTTGTTTTTATTTTGAGGAGAATTTATTTTATAAGATAGGTACTTCCGGCAAATTTGATTGTCTATTAGTAAAAAAAGGAATATTCCGTATTATCTGTGCATCAAACTTCGACAACACGAACGTTCCGTATTATCCGTGAGGTGGATACGCTCTATGCATATTTACAATTTTTCCCAATTTCTAGATACAGTCTACAAAGTTCTCAGAAGTATTGTATGTTGTTTTTAATTAGCTCATGAAATAAATGAATAATACCTAAATCCCTGAACCGATGATTAACACTATGTAGTTAGAAACAGTGTTGCCGTCAAGATGGAAGTGGAAGCGTAGAATTATTAAACCAACACTACAGCTTTTTTAATTGTTTGAAGAGTAACTAAATACACAAACAATAATTTTGGAATAAACATTCTCGACTCAATAGCAAGCCAACAACTTTATTATAATATATTACTTATGGCTATTGCAGACATAATACAAATCATAATATGTGTCTGTTGAGTTTAGAAAGTTGAGATCAATAAATTGAAAATAGAAGTTCTCGGATTTTAATAATTAACTTTTGTTGCTGTTTTTTCTATTTTATTGTTGTGATTTTTAAAGGTAACTTGTATTTTTTGTGAAGTTTGAATTTGTTGTATTTTAGTTATTTAATTGTTCAATAGTAGAATCTGAATATAATTTTGGTAGTTCTTAGTCGAAGTATGGTACAGTTAAAAGTGACTGAATTGGATATAGACACCTTAGCTCAGTTGATAGAGCTGTTGCCATGAAAGCAGGAGGTCCTCGGTTTGACTATATTTATTGATAGGTGCCACTATTTTTTTCTGATTTTTTTTTCTGATTTTTTTTGTCTCCAGTTTTTCTATTGAGTTTCGCTAGTATCGTCTTCATTTAATTAAATTTCATAGTTCTTTCAAATTGCTTAAAGTAGTATATCTGGATCACAAGTGTTTTAGAAAACTGTGTAACTCATTTGTTAATGCGTACATTACGTGTGCGTACATCACAATGGAGCACGGTTCAACAAAGGCCGGAAAGATGTTCCTACGCATAAACAGTAAACATTGCAGAACAAAGAAACGATTGAGAAAGCATGATAACCCCGAATCCACAGAACTTCTATGCCTCAGTCAGATTTTTCCTAACCTAACCTAACCTGTCGGAACACTTCAATTTAGAGATTGATATACGAGAAAGTTTGAAACTAAAGAATTCAGGAAAGGATATAGAATGTTTGGGAAAACCTGGTACTCTAAGATTTTTGAAAAGGCCACCGAAATATTTTCATTTCAAGGTATGTTTAATTTCTAAATTGCGGCACACCATAGCGATACTGATAATAGTAATCTAAATCTCTGATAGACATTTTGAAATCAATTTCATAGTCATGAGATGGTTTATGTTAGGTTAAAATGAACACACAACACAGTGACATTATTTAATATTCCTGAAATATTCCTACTTCCTTAATTGTAAGCGGAAAATGTTGCTTGGGTAATGGTGGAGAACTTAGCAGTGAATTGTAACACCTGGGAAGGAACACGAAGATTTGGACCAAAAATACAAACTAGTGAAAATAAATATCACTGCTACAGTTACCAGCTCCTAGTTTTGGAAATGTTTTAAATTGAACAATTGAATAATATTGAATAAATGAAGTAATAGTTAAGATTTACTTTAACACTTGAAACCATACTATAGTTTCATATTGACAAACATTTTGCCAAACAAGACTAAATTCCTCTTACAGGTGAGCTATCGGCTTTGAAGGCTATTAAGGCAATGAACCATAAAAGATATTATATAAATAATGTAAATGTCAGGATATTCTCAAATTTCGCAAAATATCGTCGGTAGATACAGTTACCGGTCAGTAAGGTTGTCTTCCGCATGGGATTAAACGGAGAAGCAAAACCGGCAAAGGTTAACGGTGTTACCGGTTAAGACATTAACTCAAACCGGTTTAGCAGAGTGCTGATTCACACAACGGAAGGGGTAGTCTTCCTGAAACAGCTTAAGAGGAATATAAACGCTAGTAATATTTCGATTCTCGTGCCTGCAAAATTTACAATCGAGCGTCTTATTTACGCGAGGCAAGTAATCGAAAAAGTGGTTTTTTATTTATTTTGTCCATAATTTTATAAGAGCGAATAAAAGTTAGAACATAGAAAACCTCAAAAATGGTCTTAGCCATAATAGGGGTATTTTTATAAAAATGTTTCTTGTACTAATTCATAGTTAAGTCATGAAAAAACATTTTTTTTATAGTTTACGCTTATTTTTTTTGTTATGAAAATAATAATTTTATTGTAATTCCGTTACATACAAAACCTAGTAAAAGCTTCAATTTATCCGTAGCGTATTTATGATGTTCATACTGTAAGCCAATTCGTCGTAAAGATTAATCTAAATAGTATCTAAATAGGATTTCACGTATAACTTCACCTTAAACCTTTACAAACCAAGACTGGTGGCAGCTGGATCGATGTTAATTTCTCCAATTCTTTGTACTTAACTTGGCAGTAGCGGATTATGAACCTTTTATCGCTAATCAAAAGTCGCAACTACCATAATATTTCTGGAGCAGTAGGGAAATGGCAACTCTAAGGCATTTTGAGAGGTAGTGCGATTGGGAAAGAAATGGGAAACAGGTAGATGGAGGAGTGAGATCTGGTTAACAAAAACGTTAAATGCAATTTCAAGCGTTTTTATAGCTGAAGAACATTAGATCTGTCGTCATGCTATAACTAGGTACCAATCTGAAAATAACCATTAAAATGTATTTAATGGAAAAGCGTAAAAAAACTCATGAACCACCAGATTTTTTCTGGAATTTCTACATGAACGCAAAAATTTTCAACTGACTGTGTTATTTATATTGTGTGCAATCCGAATATACACAGCTTTAAAATAAACATTAGCTTCTCGGAAAAGTAGATAAAGTACCATAGCATTATAAAATATGTTCCATATTATCTAGTTTTCTCAATAATTAATAAATGGGTCGAAACTCAAAGGGTATTTAAATCTACATTAAGTGTAATCTTAATACTTAAGTGATCCTTTGTCTTTGTAAAGGGCGCCTCCAATATTACTAACAATGTACTTAAAATAATTATCAATTCATTAGGCCTTTGATAGATGGAATATACAGCTCATTTACATAAAACTCATGAAAGATTTCAAAAGAATTTTAAACTAAAACATGAGTCAAACCTTAAATTTACTAATTCAAGATGAAATGTGTTATCCACCGAATAACCGAAATATTATCCGTCATGCGGTGGGTAAGAGGAAATAATAATTATGTACCATTAAATAATTTTAACAACAAATAAATATAATGATCCCTTTTAATTACTTAGATGCATGGGGTCGTTAATTCCGTTCGTTAAACCATTTAATACTCTTAAATTATTTACGTAACATGCACCAGGAATATGGGGTAAGGTCTTTCGTATATGAATATAACGACAAGTAGCCTACCGATATGCTACTCTTTAATGCTGGTTTCAGTACACGACGCAACTCGAAATATACTGACTTGAACTTGACCGTTTTTTAAGTGCAACCGAGGAATCTTACTAATATTATAAATGCGAAAGTTTGTATGGATGTATGTGTGTTTTTTTTACTCTTTCACGCAAAAACTACTGAATTGATTTAAATGAAACTTTACAATAATACAGCTCATACACCAGAATAACATAAAGGCTATATATGGCGTTACGGAATTTGAATAAATGAAAATGTGTGAATTTCATATATTTTAGCGGCAGGGAGGAAAGACAGGGGGAACGGGAACGGGCGAGGTGGGGTTCGCGGACGGGGAAAAGACGAGAGAGAGGGGGAAGGTGGAAGGGAACGGGGACACACGGGAAAAGACATGCAGGGAGAATCAATTTATTTCTTTGAATGGCATTGCAACGCATGCCGGGGACCAGCTAGTTAATAATATGTCAAGTGACTCACGATGAAGTCAATGATTTTGGGTTCATTCACACAACAAAATATATAGTATAAATTAAATAATTAAATAATTAACCACACGAGAATGATGCCAAGTGACTTTTTTCTATCCTCAATTCATGTTTTCTCCGCTAAATTCTTTAAGGTAAGGTATTCCGGAAAATTTAGTCACATAAGTATTCTTAGTTAGTAAGTATGGTCCTATGTACTTTCTACCTGTATGGAGTATAAATAACAGATGCACTGTGTATTTAGTTTTGTATGTGTGATCGACAAACTGATGGATGCAATCTTTTAACAATAGGTAAAACTCGAGTCGCTTGTAAGTATCTCCGTGTACGAAAGGCTTTACAGTTGTATTATTTTACATGCACACGCTTCGTCGATTGCGTGGCAGATTGCACTTTTTGTATGCATGCTCCAGACGTCCAGACTACAATTCCGTGATATTTTATTGAATGTAAGGTTAAGGCTTTATGGCTCGGATTCAGGTTACTTTTATAACTCGTGTGGGTATTTCAGGTTGTTCATGGTCGGTCAAAACGAATATTCTCTTTTAAAGTACGTAAAGTGTAAATACTTATAGCAGGGATGACGTTGTCTTTGTGAGTATTGTTGGTGTAATAATATATAAGAGGGTGACAAATAATTACTTACTTACAGACCGTCTTTTAAAGAAATTACTGCACTAGATTCGTGAGAAAAAACTGTTTCGGACTAACAGAGAAAACGGCGCTATAAACGGTTACATGCCAATTCAGAATGACACCAACTCAGAACCACCTCAGAAAGGTCATTGAAAGCTATGAAAAAATAATTTTAAAATAGCCGGTAACCCTAACCTAACTTAACCTATTTACCATTTCCTATATTTTTTATCATCACTCTTAATGACCTTTCTGAGGTGGTTCTGAGTTGGTTTCATTCAGAGTTGGCCGGTCATCCCATTAACATAATTAAAAATATTTTTGTTTATTGTATTCAAATTTAACTGACTTAAAAAATAAATTGACGATGCTTTTAGAAGGCGAAACAGCTATTACGTGTAATAATTACACAGCAGAACTTGTTGATAAAATTAAAAAAAAGATTTATAAGATTCTAAAAAGAACTTTAAAATTATTATTATCATTTTCGGGCTGGCTCTATATTTTATAACACTCAGAGAAGTCAAAAAATTGGTGGATGATTTAAGGAATTTAGTTCATTCTTTAGCAGGCATTCTACACATTATGTCCCGATTAAAACAAATGTATCACTCTACCGAACATCATCATATCCCTATCCTCCTTTGCATAGAATTGAAGAAGAATTCTGAGCAGGCTTCCATACAGCAATCAATCGAATATAGCTAATAAAAAGTAAAGAAATACGCGTTATTTGCATTGATCGTAACTTCCTGACCAAGGCCAAATTCGAATACAATAAGGCACCTTAAAAACGGGTTTCGTGCTTTCAGTCGTTGAAATATTTAACTAGGAAAAATTAAATGTTATTTTATTACGGTACCTACTAAACTTTTGAACAAAATCTAATCAAATTTGATGTTTATTAAAATTCGACATCATTTAATTTAATAATAATATTTAAGTTTAGAGAAGTTCTCTTTCCAGTCGACCACTTTGCGTTTCGTCCGTCCGTAAATTTGTTCATATATTCCTGGCACGGTCAATCCTGTGAAGAAGGTAGCCGTGTTTGATAGTACCTAATTATTCTACCAGAGCGCGCTCGTGCGCTTTGGTGCATGAACTATCAAATCGGAATAATCTACATTACGCGAAGTTTTCTGTTCACATCTGTCCGACCAGATACTTTTTTATAATTCGCAATTTCAAAAATATTCACATTAGCAATATTGTTGTAAATCCATAATGCATCTCTCGACATACTGATAATTTGGCTCTCTTTCATTTAGTCATTAAGTAGTATTTTTCAATATCTTGTATTTTAATTTTGGACTCTTGTTTACATTAAATAATATATGTACATACATCTATCTTAATAAAAACTTGTTTATATCTTTATATAGAAACATGGAAGAGAAAGCTTTTTTTTTTAAAAATATATTTATTGTCGGTAGATATTTAGACACACAAAACTATTAAATTGAGATACACTATCATTAAGTAGTTTGTTGTTGAGTTTTTTGCAGGCAACTCGCAAAATCAACTTTCCCAGGGTCAAAGTCACAAAAAGAGAGATTGAATTTGAACAAAGAGTGTTAAAATAAGTTGTATAAACTGGGGGTCATTACCCATTTTTAACTATCACCTTTCACTGATAACATAAAGTCTCTCCTTTTTTAGCCGACTTAAGATTTTTTTATAGTTATGTAGACTTAGGTCAGATTGCACGGATGACTTTTGATATGCAACAGTTTCGTCTCTGTTTCATAATCCGTTTTTTAGAGGTGGTCAGTAGCGTCAGTATTCTCTCTATGTACTTGTACTACATTACCCGCTGAAATTTAAGCGAGTTAAATCGGCCGCCCAAGCTTATAAGCTATACGGACAAAAGGGCATATAATAGTCACACTTCTGGATGCCCATGAGCTAGCAGTCACATGTCAAATCTGACATTTAGGTAAATAAATGAATGCTTCAGTATCACTGAAATTAATAAAACGTAAATTGCCTAATTTTATCAATATCGTAAATTAGCTTCATAGAGCGACGAGGAATGTCGATGTTATTAATCGATAATAAACTTAAAATGGTCTGGTAAGGGATTTCAAAAGTTTGAATGTTAGGATAGTTTATTTTCAGCTGTTAATTTCTGGAATGGTGCACGACTCCAGCAAGCAATCTCGGCAGCAAAACAAGTACCATTCAAAACTAGTGTCATCGCATACAGCACCATGCCTATTGAAGTGGGGAACTTTATCAAAAATCTGGCACAGACATTTTCAAAGATTTCCCGATGACAGTAGAAAGCATAGATATTTCACTCACCTAGAAAGTAGTTTGGTTTTACAAAGAAAAAAGAAACACTATCTTTTATTAAAATCTCAGGCGATCCGCGTAATACCGGTGATGTCTAGGCTTGTGACCTATATACGGATTATATTCCAAGCCGTGCTAAGCTTGACATTCCTACCAAGCCGAGCTAAAAACAATGATGTACCGGGCCGTAGAATCAGCAGCTGTGAGTCAATCGAAACGGCCAGCTCCTTTTATGGCTTTGGTGCGTCATCGTGGAATGATCGTAGTCCACTGGAAATACAAATTTCTATCAGATAAACTCCTTATTTGGAATAATTGGTATACAAAGTCTTTACTCTTTCAAAATGATGAATTGATAAGGGTTGTTGAATTGAAAAAATGTATGTTTTTGTTGTGGAAAAAATCATATCCTAAATAAAGAGCTGAAATTTCAGTAGGACCTCTCTATATTTTGATTGGACACCTTCGTGGATTAGGCTAGGCAACCTCCATAGTCGAGCGGTTAAGTTCTTCGACTACGAATGCGAAGATTGTGGGATTAAATCCCGGCGTATACATATAAATTTTATTTATTTAATTTTTGTTATTTCCGACTTATAATTATAGTATAATACATAGCACATTTGCGGCATTTTCCATAATGTTAGGTACCCTCATTATGGTCCTGGTATTGAAAGATCGTAATTCAGAATGAAAACATTGCTTGAAATGGCTTTATCTTTTCATGTATACCGTTGCGTACTTTGCGATTTTTGTAAACACACGCGATCCCAGTCGCGAATTATAGTTTGGGGTTGCTTCGTTCCCAAAATTCGTGGTTCGATTCGCGTTTGTAGACGCAGCATTAAGTGTAACTTTTTTCCATCAAAAAAGGAAAATATTACTAACATTATGTGCACAAAATGTGTAATGTTATAGTGTTATTCACTTCAATAAACAAAGATTGTTTGAAACTTCATATTTTTTTTATATTTGGGCCCATGTTAATTTTTTTTTTCTCATTTCTAGCATAAAAATATTACAAAAAAGTATGATTATTAATTCTTCTTTACTTAGAGCAGTCTTTAGGGAAAATTAAGCGACTTTATGTTTCGAAATGTCTTAATTTTGGAGGTTTGGAGGAGAGGTTATTTTCGGATATTTTTTTTGTGTCTTTCGTGTACACCTGTGTTTTATCGTTGACTTTTGACTTTTGATTGACTTATTTTACAGAGTTCCTAAACATGAGTTTACTGACTCTAACATAATTATAAATGGATTATCTAATGATACTTTACTTTGAGTTTATTTTTTAGGTGTGATTTTTAATGTGATTAACTACTATACTGCGGCTGTATGCAGGTTTTTATTCCTTCCGGAGGACTATCTTTGGTTTTTTAAATTTAAATTTATCATTTTCCCTATATTTTGCGAGCGTATTAATCGTAGGATTAGAGTGGTAGTAGAAAATTTGGTTGCTTGTGAGAAAATGAAGTCCTTTATCAACGGAATGTTGGAGTCTTTGTGGAGACAAGAAATTTTACTCCATTTAGGCGCATTGAGAGCAAGTCTAACGGCTTTGTTTTGAAATATTTGTATTTGCTGAATGAGACTGGGTGCCGCATGCCCCCAAACGGGACAAGCATAGGTGAAGCCCGGGGGGAAAAGTAATTTGTTGTTCGTTGATAAACGACTTTTTTCCCATCATTGGATACAGTGATGATAGACATTTATTAGCTGCTTTAATTTTTCCAGTTATGTGTTTCTTCCAGGTGAGCTTGGAGTCAAGCGTTACACCTAGGTATTTAATTGACTTTTCCCATGGAACGTTTTCCCCAAACAGTCTTATGAATGGGGGTCGCCTTGGCCGTGTCTTTGAGAAAACGGTCGCGACGCTTTTTGTCGGGTTAATAGATATTCTCCACTTTTTACACCACTTTTCAGTAAGAGTGGTTTGTTTCTGTACGCGGCGTGTAGCAGTGGCCTCGACAGTTGAGCTAGAAATGATGTTAGTGTCATCCGCAAATTGAGTGATTTTAACATTATGATCCACGGGCTTAGGAATATCGCTACAATAGATATTATATAAGGATGGTGAGAGTTGGCTGCCTTGTGGGACCCCAGCTGATATGGGGCGGGATGTGGAGTATAATTTTTCCATTTTGACTCTGAAGGTTCTATCTCTTAGGTAGCTGGCTATTAGTTGAATAAGTCTTAATGGATAATCAAGAGAGTACATTTTATATAAGAGGCCATAATGCCAGACTTTGTCGAAAGCCTTACTTACGTCGAGTGAGAGAATTACTGTTTTTTCCTTATATTGAATGCCTCCGTGATGTGTTCCACAACACGCAGGAGTTGGTGAGAGGTTGAGTGACCTGCTCTAAAACCATGTTGGAAGTCTGGTAAGAATTTACTTTTATTTGTGAATGAATTTAATCGTGCTAGTATTATTTTTTCCAGAATTTTCGTGTGAATAACCTTATTTTGGATGTATCTTTCACCTGGTGTAAAGTATAATACTACAAAAATTTAAAAAAAAAAATAATAAGAAAAACATTTCCCAATATGTTTACACTTCATAATTGAATTCAGGCCCAATAAGACTTGTGTACCGTGTACATAGTCGAAATATGTATACTAGTTAAGTGTTTGTTTTAATGTTGAAATGGTGGTTTAGTTGAAGTGTGCAGAACTGTTAAAATACACCTTTTTAATAAGTAATTCCCGCATAGGTACACGAAGTGGTTGCCTTACTGGTAAATACGTGCGTGAACAACATGAAGAGGAAACGCGTGCGGTTTTTTGTCATAAAAATTAATTTCCTTATATTTTCTCTGGATTTTGACACCAATTTTGTCAATTTTGGAGGAGAAGACAGGGGAGTGCAAAATCTCGATTTTGACGATTTTATTTAGGTATAATAACCCTAAGGAGCAGTTGTCTCTTTCGCTCATTATTATACAAGGAGTGGGGTAATAGCGTCATTGACAGCAAAAGTTTTGTTAAATGGTTTTGTAAAATGTAAAAGGTACAACAACTTTGTAAAAATGCCTATTACTAAAGTTCTCGGCTCCCGTGTTGCCTCTTGCACATTCCTCGACAAATATTGTAAGTTTATTGATGATACAGCTTTACTATTATTTAGCATTTAAACAGGGAAATACGTTTGTTTGCATGTAGAACACGCCGCCCGCGTTCCCTCATAAAAAGACAACGGCTAAGATTTTTTTGAAAAACGTTTGCTAAACGTAAAATTTTATTGCAGAACTGTTTAACATTTTCCTGGAACAAGTAAGATTCTCTAAAAACTCACTTAACAAGTCTCAGTACAAAATGTGTATATTTATACAAAAGAATCACCCATTGAAGATGATACAGTATTAACAGCTTTTTGCTCAGTGTCTTTAAATTGCAATCGCGCAGGTTCTGCCAGTGCCCATAACAGACCGTTCAGTGTGAACGCCCTGATGTGACCTATATTCTGAAGATTACTGTTCTGTCGAGAAAATTAATAAAAATATTCCTGTAAATTCAATGCAATTTTTTCTTATTGTTTTGGAACACACTTGTTTCATCTGCATTCAGATATTTTCCACCAATTGGACTTTTGACTTTACTCGATTTAACGATTGCATTGACGCCACATCTTCCCGGAACCTTCCAAGAATTCTTTGTCTTTGTATTTGTGTCTCCAATACTCTTCTGATCCTCCAAACTTAATCCATTTGTTATGCATTTCTAAACAAAGTAATCATCCATTCTTAATATTGATTAGTGCAAAAGATATTGAAATAAAAAAGCTATATGCTATGATGTCTGCTCGACTGTCGGCGGACTACTACCTAATGGGAATAGTTTGCATACGGAAAGAATTTATTCATTTAGTTGATTTTTTGAAGGTGTGCAATAGTATTGGTTAATAATTTAGTTTGAATACGGTATGAATTCGTTTATTTAGTTTAAATTTCGTTTAGTTTATTAGTTAATTTAGTTTATTGGTTAATAATATCGACGACACCAGAAAGCACAGTCCCATCCAGTAAAAACTACGGATAGCACATCTCTTATTTTGCAATATATTTGATTAGTACCTACGTTTAAATTGGCAATGAATAAATTTCTGACCTAATTTTTTAATCGATCTTTTACTGTATCGCATCAAAAATCGTCACTTTTTAGCCAACGGATAATACTTTAAAAAGTATTGACAATGGTCGTATTGTTGCCATGCCTTTGAAAAAGTCGCAAGGTTTTTTTTTGTTTCCCAAGACGATAGAAGGATTAAACTGCATCCATTTCTACTGCACCCAGTCCACTATTGATTTCTTTGGATTGGAGCCTGTCAAAACTATTTTAATCCTCTCATGAACTTTGGCCTCTTTTGGCGGTATTTTAGTCAAAATTCATGTACATTATTCTGTTATTAACCTCTGGAGTCTTTTGAGGTTTTGTCGTCAACCTACTTTTTTAAAAGATCATAAAAAACTTAGAAATATTCTTGGTTGAGATTATTTTTTTAATAGATTAACTGCTTTGATCGTATTCCAAAATGAAATACTGTTTAAGAAGAGGATTAAAATCTCTTTCAGATTTTAATATTACGAACGAAAAATATATATCTCAGACGAATACAAAAAGAGATATAACGACTTTATGAGTTCATAATCTACTCTACTGCTGTCGGTCTATTATATAAAGGGCATAAAAATACCTAAGGGATTAATAACCTTGCAAGTTTTACATCAGGGTATCTTGGAGTTTTGTTAAAATTATTCGTTAAAAATATTTCGACTCTCCTGTGAAGTCATCCATTTGAATACTCCTGCTAAATTCGGAGAGCAGATCTTTTAAGATAGTAAGGAGGAGCGTAGTTACAATTTTTCTTCTTTATAGTTTTTCTGGTGCTTGGGTTGGTGACCTTGGGTCTGGCAGCTTCCTGGCCCAGAAGAGGAAGGTCGCAAGAGGTTCCTGGCGGTTTCATCGGAGAGGCTACCAATGAACTGACATCAGCAATATTCCAGGTAATTAAAAACTTCAAATTCAACAAATGACATTTAAACCAAACAAAAATATGTCTTGTACATGGTTCTGTCACTTAGAGGTTTGTAGAACTTTGCTACATAGGTAAGTTGTTTATGAGAAAAAGAGAGCGATTACAGTGGAACTATGAGCAGTACATCTACGTATGGATATTTAAGGAATTACATAGTTTTTCGATTTGGGTGAACCGGTGATATATAAAATTTTCACAAAAAATTTCTAATCCTCTCAGAGAAGAAACTAACTTTATTGAGAAAAACAACATTCAGAATCAACATTCTTCTTGTTTAATATCTTGATCTGAATAGCCAGTTTCTTTCAAATCTTCCACTTTCAGACTACTTTTTATTTTTGTAATATCGTTACGAATTGTGACTGTTATAATTCGTTTGACTCATGGTAGTAGAACTCTTATAGAGAAAAAATGTATTTTGACTAAACAAAAAAGATCAGTGAAAAACCTATGGTGTCTGAGATAAAGGTACATTAAAAACAACAGAATTAATATTATTTATTGCATTTATGCTATCACGTAAACTTTATTCTGTTTTCGTTAGTGTGTATATTGTCAATCTAGTTTGCGTTTATCTAATTTTCAGAGTTACGTTGATGATGCATCCAACTTGGCATTCTCTCCTCTGGGATATTCAGTTATATTGGCAATTTTGGCTGAAGGAGCTCGCGGTGAGACTAAAAGCCAGCTTGCCACAGCTCTGAAGCTACCTAAAGATGAAAAGGTCATGAGAAATATGTATCAAAGCATCCTCCAAAGACTAAACCAAACAAACCAGTACAAACTTAACACTCCAGAGTTCAAGAACTGGTTCTATGTGTATAAAAATTACACCGTCAATGATGATTACAGAAAGATTTTAGAAGAATTTTACCTAACTGAAGTCAAAAGTGTTGAGAGATACGATTCAAGCTTCTTCCAAATCAAAAAAGAACCAGTCAACAAAGAAGAAGAAAAGATTGAACAAATTAACCCAATGCCTTCTGTAGAAGTTAAAGAACCTGTTGTAAGAAGTTTACCTGTACCGACTGTTAAGGACAATAGTAAAGATGTTGTTAATTTTGAACAATTGCTGAAAGACAAAGAAGAGGTTAATGAAGAATCAGATAAGAAAGCCACAGACAAAGACGATTCAAAAAAGACTGAGAAGTCAGTTAAAACTGAAACAGAGAAGATCATCTCATTTGCAATGGAAGACATTCCAGAAAACCCCAATTCAGAACTCTACGACAAGTCTGAATTGATTAAGTCAGGAAAGAACAGCAAGGACAAGAAGCCGACCACGACATTGAATAAGAAGGAGTTAAGTGGAGACTATGAAATGATGGAAGCTGTTGAGGCAAGGAATCATAATAGGAAATCGAAGTCCATCTTTGGAAGGGATGATATCACAAATACACTATCAGCAAACCGTGTGGGTAGCAAGGATGTTAAAGGTCAGAAAATTTATTTTTTTAATCCAACCATCACCAATAATTTTTACGACAGTTTTTACCAATAACTTTGGCTGGTTCGGTAGACCAGAATAATCGTTCCCTTTATCAGCGTTTTTACCTATCCTAATGTTTCAGATCCAAACTCTCTGATGATTCTATTCAACGGGCTCTACTTCCGCGGGTCTTGGAAGACACCCTTCAAGAACATTGCATCAGAGACCTTCTACAAGTCAGAAACGGAAAAGAAGTCGGTTCTTATGATGGAAGCTAAAGGAACCTTCAAGACTGGATCTCTGCCTGGACTTGACAGCATTGCTGTTGAAATTCCATACGAGGTTTGTGAACTGATTACTATTATTTCTTTACGTATTTTAAATAGTGCAGAAGGTCTATTAAATGAAAAGAAGGAATGAACCCGGGCCTTGGAGAGAATTATATGATATAGGGAAAACAACAGCGTCAAGTCAACCCATAGCGAGGCTCTTGAGCATGAGAATGAGATCATCCACTTGTTCTCTCGTGGTAAATGCAAACCGTATTTTGCTGCGCAACGGTACCAAAGGAGCCCGTCCGTAATTAAAAGGATTGCCAGTTCATAAAATATTTTTTTTTCTTAATAAAGGTTGACACGGTTTTTAAACCACTTTGGAAATAAATACAGTTTCCTGAATAGACTGACCCCAAGATTGACTACCAAAGATTTAGTTTAGAATAAATAGCTAGATAGCCCCCCACGTTCCAATTTAGTATAAAGTGTTTTCTATTTAAATAATCTACAAGTTCTACTGACCTCAAATGTCATTCTTCATTGCGCATTAACAAGTTAACCTTAGAAGATCATCTTAGTCATTACGGCATTGTTATTCATCATTACTTCGAGGAATATTTTAACATTTTAAATATGTGGTAGATTATTGAATGTACCTAACAGAAGCAACAAGTAGGTGCTCGAAAGAACGCACTTTCAATTAAACTTAATAATTTCTAATGAGTGATTTGTTACTTGAGGGACATGTACAAAAATGGTCGTCGACTACCACATTAATTAATTTTTGTAAAAAATTAACAATAAGATCATCGAAATAGAGCAATATAAAACAAGAAACTCTTGATCTTTCCTTGAAGATCTGGAAAGAGGTATCTTCTGAAAAAAGTAAAAATTTCCAGTCGTTATCCCAATAAATAATTAACAGCTTAACATACTTTTAGGTAAAAAGCTTTGTACAGTATTAAAACTTTGAACGCAAACATACCAATGCGTACCAATGGTTTTTATCGTTTAATCTGTAATTACCTAAAGTATAGTAATTTTCCTTGCAAATAATCTGTAATACGTCACTGAATGCAAATTATCTGTAATGAAGTCATAAAATGAATGAAATGAAGCCATGAATGACCAATGTAATTTAAAACATAATTTTAGTTCATCCTTTTAAGTCATTAAATCGTTAAACATCCTCCTTACTGCTCTTCCTGGGGTCCTGACCGACAGCCTTTAATTGCATTCATTTTCTTTGAGATCATTGCTCCTTCTCTGCTGTGATCTTTGTTTTTAAAGAAAAACAAACTTTCCCGGGTTGCGAGTAACCTAAAAATATTTGAAAATCTCCTACAATCCGTGACATTTAGATGTTCCATCGTTTCATGTATCGTCGTGGATGACTTAGCTAGTCGAGAAATTGAACTAACGATGCCAGGGCGGGAACCAGATGAGATGCGAACTCAGCCACTGACCGTCTACCATTGGGTCACTGAATATTCACCACACCATTTATTCTTTGGTTCATGGCTCAGAAGGGTCCTGCCATTTTCACTCTAAAGGCACTTTGGAATAACTTTGCCGCATAAAATAAACAAACAAGATTAACATTCACCTTTGCACACTTCAATGCGTGGATCTAGCTAAGTGAGCACCATAATCACAAACAAAATAAAACAGAATGTATATATGTATATAGAAATGAATAAGTAAGTAAATAAAAAGTAGAATGAAATTTGCATATTGAATCGATTTGTTTTGGCACACTGTTTAGAAGTTGATTTTAGGAAGGAAACAAAGATAAAGTGGCTAAGAACAATAGGTTAACGGTTGGCTTTCACTTAGCCTTCACCGAGTGATGGTCCACTGCCTCCAAATTTTTCGTTGATCACACTTACCTACATACACAGTTCTTACATTCGATGGCTATACACATCTTGGAGAGATGTATCCCTCATTGATGATGCTATTAGTTTCTCTCGTGGTCTCTCCAGGTCAACTAAGTTGAACACGAATCCTTGTCTTGGTCAGCTAAAAGTTCTTGACCAATCCATGAAAATCGTTTTGCTAGATTTTAAGGTTAGTAGATAACTGTTGGAATTTAACGAGCCCATTGAAAAGCATAACACCATAATTTCGTTAGTTATTTATTTATTATATCCTTAATGGGTTCTCGCATGAAATTATACATTGGGTTTCAATATGTAAGTATGACACGATATTATAGTAGTAGTACTCATTAGAAAACAGCACACCTATAATAAAATTAAATGCAAATCAGCAAAATATTAATGCGATGATTAATATTGAAATTAAATAATAATTCGAATCTGATTTTCGTAATTTTTTCTTTTCGATTTTAAGTAAAAAAATCTTTTCGTAATTTGTTCGGTCGCTTGCGCGCAGTGATACATCCAAAGGCTTACTGTTTTTCGTCTACTGTAGTCTCGTATTTATATCACTTGACTTAAAAACTCCCGTAAACAAATCTCTCACGTCAAATGATTCTGACCTTTTCTAATATTAAACACATAACAATATTTATATGGGTTAATTAACTATGTCCAAAGTTCATATTAAATAAACCTTGAACAAGTATCGTTGAAGTATTATGTTATTTTATTTTACACTATTTTAATCGGTTCGAGATTTTAAATCGACACACCTCGATGAAATAGATGGTTTATTTATTAATTACCTCACGTCAATGCAAATCCTTTTTCACACTCCGATTTTTTTTTACATTAACCCTGTACTGCTGTGACCGAGACTTTTCTATACAATCAGGACCATACCTAAAAATATATTCTTAAGATGAAGCCATACTAAATAATGCAAAATCATACAAAATCGTATGTTTTAGTTTTGAAAATTTGACCGCTTAGAAGTATTATAGATGCTTCAATTAAATACTGAGTGTAGAAAATACCTTGGCCCTTAAAAATATCGGTCATTTTTTTTAATAAGATTTTTAATAAGCTTAGAAAAAATAAAGTATTAGGTCTATAAATAACATTTTTAACTGAAAACTCTTCTACTTATAAACACTCTTTCGGATATGGTTTTATTGCATAATGTGGCAAATTCAGTTTCTTATATAATTATCGCGAAAAAAAATTATATTTACGCCCGATCCTCACAAAATAAAATATAATATGCATTTTCGCGTTGGTATTTTTGACATCACGGTGACAATACGGCAATCGACGAATTTGTTATATCAAAGTGAACCTTATACCGTCCACCGAAGAACGACTGTCAGCCGCCCCGATTTTCTGTCATTACTCCTCCGAACGGAGCGGAGAGAAGACGTGTTATGCTCCGCGCCGCTTACTTTCGTGAAATCAATTTAAAAATTCCGTTTTTTTACAATAAACAATGCATAAAAAAGGAATTAATGTTTTTTACAGGCCTTTACGAAATCAACGTGTAAAAAAAAAAACTCAAATATCTTTTCCAACCTTTCCAAAAGCTTTTTCTCAAGTATTTTTAAACTCCTCCCATAAAAGGGCGTGAATTCCGATTTCGATTTTTTCCTGTACTAGTGGATCGCCTTAAACTAATTTCGTACAATAAAATACGCAAACAAAAATTAGCTTAAAACATTTGCCATTTTGGAAAAAAAATCCATTGAGAACACAACCAATAATGTGTGCCATGGATTTGCTAAAAGGTGTTACATACAATTGAGGCGATGAATTAAAACCTAAAACTATATAGAGCTGCTAAATATACTACATAGAGCTATATACTCTGTTTAAGGATCTAAACGTCACAAAAATTATAAAACTGGGAAGACATCGGTGGCTGGGTCATGTAGAGAGAATGACCGAGCATCAAGCACCAAAGTCCCTGCTGAACTCAAGACCAACAGGGCGAAGGAGCCTGGGAAGACCAAGATTAAGATGGATCGACAACGTCCTCAAAGATAATATCTACCTGGGAGATTCTAAACTGGAGAGAGCTGGCACAAAACCGAGATGAGTGGAGGAAGACTCTTGAGGAGGCTAAGACCAACCAGGGGTTGTAGAGCCAAGAGTGATGATGATGATGACCTAAATATACATTGATAATAATTTAGAGTAGGTACTCGTAGATAGGTACTCATACCAATACCGGTCGGATCATGATAGCATTTCTGTAAAAATTGACTTATCTATGTAATACCTTTTGAGTAAATCATGATGATATTCTGAATATTCTTTCAACATTTCGACTTTACATTCTAGGGAGGGTTTTGGCTTTCTCCAAAAATGTTCTCCAGTAACTTGCTGAGGTCCTTCGCATCCACCTACAGTGCTTATTCCATCCCGTCCTATTCTAATCCTCCTTACAGTCCTTCTACCTCTTCGTCAGCTTCTGGTTTGACCCAATTGGCCATAATTCTTGGTGTCTGAATATTCTTAATTTGCCATATACATTTATTAAACTATTTATCAATTTTAGGGAGACAGATACGCGCTGGTGGTAGTGGCTCCCAACTCCCGGCAAGGACTCCGCCGGCTGGTGGTCGACCTGCCTGGTCTTCCTCCCTCGCGCTTGACCGCAGCCTTATCCCCGCGACCCCTGAAGGTCAAGCTACCCTCGTTCTACGTGGAGGTTACCACCAAACCACTGGCTGCTCTGGCTAAGGTAACATTATAGGTTATATAAGACAATGACTTTTATGTTTTAATTTTTTTTTACATTAACTCCACACAGGAGGCACTGAGGAAAATAATTTCCCCCAGGGCCTATGTCATCTGAGTTGCTGTGTGGAGGTCTTTTTGAGGACAGGAAGGAAAGAACATAGGTTTTGAAGAGACCCATGTTGTAGGAAGGAGGACACACAGATGCCAGGGATATTGGGTTACATCAAACAGCCTTGCCTTACACCCTTTTATATTTTAGCTTATTGTACAAGCGTGTACTACAAGTGTGGACTACCAGAAGTCCTGGTGTGAAGGAGTAAAGCTGTTAAATTGGATATGTCCCCAATAATAGAAAAAAAACATTGTGAGATTGGTTTTAAATCGTGCCGACTGTTGCAGAGTTACGATCAAATTGCACAGACTTGGCAATGAAAGTTATGCGTTTGGTATGTAAGTACAAACAAAACAAGCGGCGGTGGCGCCCGCTGGTCCTCTATGGTCGAGGGGTAAGGCTCTCGTCTAGCGATCCGGAGATTACGGGTTCAAATCCATTTTACTTGATTGATTTGTGTTACTTTACAATTAAATCATTTTAAAATGACCTAAGGTATATTTGCGGTACGTTCCAGAGTGGAAGATACTCTCAAGGTGTAAGGCAACCATTTAGAATTTAAAAATTGCTTGAAATGGCGTTAGTCGTGTCTAGTCACTAGAACTGAATAACCAGATACTTTTCCACCTTCCTCCTCCCCATCTCCTTCCCCCTCCACTCTACATACAGACTCACAACATACCCCAATTGGGGATGCCGTAGTCTCACTGGCTCCAGGCGGTTGAGAGCAGTTGGGACTTTTGTGCACTATTATGCGATTTTATACTAATATTTCTATTATCTGTGATCATTGTGTTGAAGAGTCCAACTTATCAATGACCACACCAACACCAAATTAAATGACCACTCATTGTCAGACTATTTTTGCCATGATCGCGGTTTACTTGTAATGTTGTGAAGATGGATGGATATATTGAATATTGTTGTAATCAGGTATTTCGTCGCATTTTTCAGTTCGGAGTAAGCTCCATCTTTGGTCCAGATGCTGATCTGTCAGGAATTTCTCCCGTTTCCGGCCTGTTCGTCCAAGAGATGGTGCAGCACGTATCCGTGAAAGTTGACGAAGGAGGAAACGCACAAGCACAACTCACAGGTAACGATATTATTTTCTATCGTTTGCTAAATATTTTCTAAGTTCCGTTCCCACATATATTGAAGATAATATATGACGATAAGCAAAACACTGAAAATGCCAAATAATGATATTTTATCCATATTAGAATAGAACTCTATATAAGAACAAATTAAAAATGACACCTGGTATTGAAAACCCAGTAAAAAATACGATCTCCATTGTTTTAGAGTTTCTGCCTAAAATGACACTTGAAACCTTCAAAGTCAAAGATGAAAATGTCAAGAAACCTAGAGATATCATTTTACAGCTCCATACCCGTTGTTATACTAGCTGAGCAAGAACGCCCGTTCTGCCGTGTGAAATACATAATTAGTAATATTACATAGCAGATAGCAGGTCGTGGTGTCGACCCTGGGGTAGTTGTTCGGTACGAGCACTCAAGGAGGCTTGGGCTGTCAATAAATTGGTTTATTATTTTTAATTTTGGTACTAAAATAGCCCTTTTCATCCCAGATTGGAGACTTTCATAGCGCTTTCAGATAGTAAATCCATGCGATGTAGTGCATTCTTATATAAAAGATACCTTAGAAACATTTTAATGAGTGAGTGATAAATGCAGGTATTTACATTGATTATTATGAACATTTCCGAAAGCAACTTAAAACAATTCATTATCTTTTTCACAGATGGCGTGAGTGTAATTATTTCAGGGAACATCGCTTTTTACAAGTTATGCTTTAAGGTTATACTTTAACAAAATCATTAACTATTCTTTCATAACTGGGGGGTGTATTATTTTAGGGAAGAACGCTTTTTACAAGTTTTGCTTAAATAACTAGTTTGGTAATATAAATAACTAGTTTAGTAATATAAATAACTAGTTTGGTAATATAAATAACTAGTTTGGTCCATAAACAAACTCAAATCTTTCGAGATAGGCTAACGTATACAATATTGTATCGATGATTCAATCCATTTTAGATTTTCACGGCCAAAAGTTTTTTCGTTATTTGTTTTTGGGGTGTTATGCCGGGTTGCGTTACCTCCTTCCTTAGCCAACGTATCGGGCATAATACACAGCGCCCTTGAGGTGATTTTTCACAAAAACGGCGCTATTTAAATCGTCCAAATATTATTATTATTATAATGCCCAAAAACAAATAATGACAATTCAATATTGTCTTTGCTAGTCTTTCTTGAAAGATTTGAGTTTGTTTACAGAGAAAACTATTTATTCATATTCATATTGCGTAAGAAAACCATTAAATCATCTTAACATTTTAAAGCATAACTTGTAAAATCCATGTTTCACTAAAATAATTATACTCGCGACATCTTCGAAATATAGGATTATGAATTCTTTCGAGTGTCGCTTAATACGGTAGATAGGTAGACACTATTGCTATGATGCAGTTTTAAAATGTTTTGAAACCGACTATCCCCAACTAAGCGATTTCCTTAAAATTATTATACTCGCATCTACAAAAGAGTGGATTATGAATTCTTTTGAGTATCAGTAGTATAGGTAGACACTATTGCTGTGATGCAGTTTTAAAATGTTTTGAAACCGACTATCCCCAACTAAGCGATTTCCTTAAAATTATTATACTCGCATCTACAAAAGAGTGGATTATGAATTCTTTTGAGTATCAGTAGTATAGGTAGACACTATTGCTGTGATGCAATTTTAAAATGTGTTGAAACCGACTATCCCCAACTAAGCGATTTCCTTAAAATTATTATACTCGCATCTACAAAAGAGTGGATTATGAATTCTTTTGAGTATCAGTAGTATAGGTAGACACTATTGCTGTAATGCAATTTTAAAATGTGTTGAAACCGACTATCCCTAACTAAGCGATTTCCATAAAATTATCATACTCACATCTACGAAAGAGTGGATTGTGAATTCTTTTGAGTATCACATACGGTAGATAGGTAGTCACTATTGCTGTGATGCAATTTTAAAATGTGTTGAAACCGACTATCTCTAACTATGCGACTATATGTCCAAAAATAATACCACGAATACACTTTCGAATCGTTTAATTTATTGTTATTAACACATGTGTTTTAGAATGATTCTTTGACTGCATTATTATGCAGGTTCTGATTTGCAAGCCGTTGTGAATTGATTCACTCTTTTATTTGTAATAAGCAACTACATACTGCACATTGTACAAAATTCAGATCGAGTAATTCATCACTTTCGATAGCTCAGTTGGTAGAGCGGTGGACTGTAATGTGAAAGTTGTATATAGATATCCATAAGCCGCTGGTTCAAATCCGGCTCGAAGGAACGGTTGATTTTTTTTTTGCTAAAACTCAAATTTTTATTTTATTTTTTGGCATGGTGAAAATGAAATGAGAGCCAAATGGCATTAGTTGCCTTTCCTTATAATGTGTTATTTTGACTCGGGCAGAATGATATTATGTGTATTATGACCGAAATGAAAATTTTTCAGTACAAATCATTCAAATATTATTATTACGGAGATGATTCAACCAATCTAGTTATCAAATGAACCATTTCATCTGGTAACCTTATTTCTAATTTAATATTTATTTTTTGTCAACATTTGCT
The DNA here is from genome assembly GCA_917563855.2 of Limnephilus lunatus. Taxonomy (NCBI): domain Eukaryota; kingdom Metazoa; phylum Arthropoda; class Insecta; order Trichoptera; family Limnephilidae; genus Limnephilus; species Limnephilus lunatus. The sequence continues at coordinate 68,309,094 of OU830596.1, forward strand.
TGTTTATTAACTGTGAAATGATCCCCACAAATCTGGAGTTCATATCGTTTGAAATGAAAATGGACGTGATTTTAAATATTTTTAACTGAACCTTTTTTAAGTATCTATTAATGGACCACATGAAGAAAACTGTTCGACGAAGTTGTTAAAAAAAACGTTTACCGTAAGTGAAAATACTGCCCTGCAAATAACCAATTTGGAGTATGTAAATAAATATTACTATATAATCGTATAGTGTGAAACGTGAAGAATGAAGATAAAAGCTTGAGGAAATGTGGATAGCGTACGATTACCATGTAGAGTGAAAGTACCTACAAGCTTGAGAAAACGGGGAGAGCGTACGATAACCGTTTAGAGTTTTAAAGTAAAGGAACAAGCTTGGGAAAATGGGGAGAGCGTACAATTACCGTGTAAAGTAAAGGTACAAGCTTTAAGAAATGGGGAGAGCATACGATTGCCGTGTAGAGTGAAGATACAAACTTGAGGAAATGGGGAGAGTGTACGATTAGCGTATAAAGTGAAGGTACAAACTTGAAGAAATGGGGGGAGCGTATGATTATCTACCGTGTAGAGTTATAGAGTGAAGGGTAAATGTGGAGAGCGTATGATTTCCGTGTAGAGTGAAGGTGCAAGTTTGAGAAAATGGGGAGAGCGTATGTTTACCGAATATAGTGAAAAATAAACTGCCCGTAGCCTGTGGGACTGTTACAACCCCAATTTGAAGCATGTTGTGTGGCTGGGAACTGGAAAGAGGAAGAAGATTAGGAAGAGGATGATTGGGAGATACCTGTCTATTCACATGTGATCAATAAATGCGGCCAACGCCATTTTAAGTCCGTTTCAATACATAATTTTTGTGCTTTCTATAATAACTTCAATACAGATAATTTACGTATAAATTAATATTTCGTAAACATTTTTTTCACAATAACTCCGTAAAATAACTGAGGAAAATAATTTCCCGCAGAGCCTCTGTCATCTTTAGGGATGATTAGGGTTAAAAATTGTACATAAAGGTTAGAAGTCTACGTAAATATTTCTGATTGAAAAACCCAACCAAAGAAATCATCCAACAACATGATACTAACGTGTTATTAAAACGTGCTACGCAGCCATAGACCGTTCTTTGACAATATTCTAGATGTTCTTGGAATATTCCACGCCCTTGAGTTCATATTGTTTATAAAAAATTACAATTTATTCAAAATTATTAAATGAAAACACCATTTTTCTTTCGTCGTATGCATATTGCATGGTTGAAGGATTTTGTAGAACGTTTTGAAAACCCTGTGAATCAATATTTAATTTTGGTTATATTGGGCTTTTCCTTCGGGGGAGTCTTTTAATTAGTAACCTCGTTATGTCATGGCGGATGTAAGGATTCAGATTAAAAATAAACATTTCTTTTGTGAAGATCCATTGATTTTTTTTCACATTTCTACACAAATGTCGTAGAAGCGTGCTCATCATGTATACAGGAATAACACTGTTGGCATTTTATTCGTGCAAACGATTTATTGAGATGCCGTGGAATGATTTACCGACTTTTGCATTACGAGTATTTTCCTGTTACTAGATGTCTCTTCAAAATATAGTTTCTTTCGCTCACCTCTTTAAAAAACACAGCATCCCCCAAGATGACAGATATAAATCTCAGCATCTTTTTTCTATAGAAGATGATTATAACGTACTAATCTGTATTTTAAAATATGTCCGTAAAAAAGCGGAAAAGAGGAAGTAAGGCCAAACGTTACTAATGTTTTTGTCTACGTATATTATGTCAAAAAGTTTCATCAGTTTTTTTTTATTTGGCAAAAAAAAATAACCGTTCCTTCGAGCCGGATTTGAACCAGCGGCCTATGGATATCTATACAACTTTCACATTACAGTCCACCGCTCTACCAACTGAGCTATCGAAGGTGATGAATTTCTCGATCTGATTTACATACAAAATGCACGTTTTTAGATTGTAGCAAAATCCCCGAGAGGAGGCTTTCAAATCAGCACGAAAAATTGTTATTAATACAATAATTCAAATATATAATATAAATAACCATCAAAATTGTCTATAATACAATAATTCATTCCCTGTTGCAGTATGACATTATTGGGTGGGAGGGGTATTTAAAGCATCCTTACAGCCCATAATTACTATTCAAAGAATAATTATAAAAAAATATCCTTAAGAAACCAAACGACTTTCCTACCATAGAGATATTTCGGGGAATTTAATGTACTAGGTAATCACAGAATTCTAAAAAAGAAACGCCTTACATCAAATTCATAAAGAATATTTAATAATTGAAATTCACCCCATTCAATTCAGGATATTCAATAGATTAAAAACAAATACTAAGAACGACCACTTTTTGTAAGATGGTACAATATATTATTGTACAAAAACAAAATTAATGTTACCGAAATTCAAAAACCAACTTAACTCCTTAGATAATGATGTATTGTACCAATGTAATTTTTCTAAAATTGTGTATGTTGAATTAAGTTTTCAGTTATTATGAATGTTGAATAACGTTATTTTGAATGTCGAATTACGTTTGTAGTTATTTTTTATTTTATTTTAAGTCTTTGATTATTATTATGCATTATTAACTACTATTATGGAGTAGTTGAAAAATTAAAACATTAAATAATTTTCATTTTTTTATAATTTGAAGTGTTATTTTTTTTGAAATGAATAAATATAAAAAAAAAATGGGTATATTGATGAACACTTAAACTGAACAGAAATAAATGATCATCTAGATCTAGCGTATATGGATAATTGACGTTTTTAAAATCTTGCCAGATGTATGTTGGTACCTATTGCAAATTTTTGTATAGATTTGTGAGGGTAAATAAACTCAAGATTTGTTGATCTACGGTAGTTTCAGAAGAGAAACAAGGCAGAGTAGTAGTAGTAGACATCAAATCATATTGGCATATACGTACACATATGAAAATGCAAGCCTAACCGAAAATCAAATTCTGATAAAATTTTGCGAAAGCAATTATCGTAACGTACAGATTTTACATATTTTAAATTTTAAAAAGCTTTTGATTAACCTTCTTATACGATTAGCGCACCTGTCCGAAGACTTTTTGGTAAGTAAAAGTTTGCGAAATCAGTGGGAGCCACATTTGTTTCTTAAAGCACAATCTAGCACCTTTCAGACCATAAAAACTTTCTTCTTCTTCGATGCCGCTACAGCCCATATCGAGCTTTGGCCTCCCTCAACATTCGCCTCCAACTCCTCCTGTCCTCAGCGGTTGATTTCTAGTTTGGTACCTGGAGAAACTGGGCTGCATCCCCTCTAACCTCGTCTTTCCACCTCAGTCTGGGTCTTCCCACTTATCTCTTTCCACCTGGGTGTATAGTCAAAATTCTTTTTGGGACGCGTGTATCCGGCATTCTCTGCACATGTCCAGCCCATTTCAACCTGAGGAGTCTCATTATGGGCTGAGATGCTAGGGGCCTGATATAATATATATCATACAGTTCTTTGTTGTGCCGGATGCGCCACTGTTCGCCCCCTTTCACGGGTCCACATATTCTTCTCAGCACTTTTCTTTCAAAAGTATCCAGCATTTCAGCCATCTTTACCGTCAGTGTCAGCGCCTCACATCCATATGCTAATACAGTTCTAACAATGGTGTTATATATGGTTATTTTGGTTTTTCTCTGAACGCTACGTGACTTAAAAAACTTTAACTTTGTTTAAATTAAAAAAAAAAAGATTTTGAACTTACTCCTATGGAGTATGGGTAGTACAATTAAAAATTGAATGGTTCTGGATTTTTTTAGCATTAGCTCCACAAAGAAGGACTTGAGGAAAATAGTTTCCCTCGGTGCCTCGGACGTTTGAAACTATCCCTCCTACTGTGGTGCAAGGTCATGTTCCGAGAGTCTTTCTGGAGAGGTCAAAAGCTCTCCCTCAATCAGTCTCTCCCCTTCCGGCCTGCCAACGCGTTAACGGGGTGAGGTTTGTCTAAGACCTAGACAAACCTCAGCCCTGCTAAGTCATCAACGTAGTTTTTAACGTAACCACCAAACAATATTCGCTTTACTTTCTATTAACATGTTCACCTCCAGTGTTGCGTTTTTACTTTCTCTTTTCTGCGTTGCAGCGATTTTAATTAATTTTAATATCACCGTCCATACACCTTCGATAGCTCAGTTGGTAGAGCGGTGGACTGTAATGTTTGATGAGTTGTTATCCATAGGCCGCTGGTTCAAATCCGGCTCGAAGGAATCTGTAAATATATTTTTTAATTTTTTTTTTACAACACCATAGATTGGTCTAAACCAGCCGGGTTTAGACCAAACGAGCAAGAACATAGATTGAGAGTCAAATCTTTCTGTTCCTGCTCGCCCAGTATAAACGCCCAGATAACAATATCCACAAAACAAGTTTAGTGGAATTTAGACTTACCAATCAAGCGATTTTTTTAAAATCACTGAAGACAATATTGACGACTCTCAGTCGAAAATTTGAAATAGAAAAATCAGAAAAAGATACGATCTAGGAATTAAACCAACTGTATCATACTTCGGCTGAGAAATACCAACATTATCCTCAGTTCCTTAAAGCAATTTTTTTTGGCTGCTATCTTTAATTATGATTGGTTATGATTATGGCTGCTAAATTTATTAATTTGTATTTAATGTGTGCCGTATGTTTGATGAATGTATAAATGATGTGGAATCTTTTAACTACTGGAGCGATCACATAGGGAGAAATAAATTCGCCTCGATTGCTTGAGATTTCCCAGAAGGTCATTTTTTAAATTTTTCGCCAACATTAAAAAAAATCATATTTTCGAATTTTATCATAAGAACATAAAAACTTATTATAGTGCTATATAGCCAATGAATTAACCTGTATTTTACCGTTTATCTCCTATTTGTAGGATTTAAAAAAAAAAATATATAAAAAAAATCGTAAAGTTTATAATCGCGCGAATTTTTAGTGTTTTTACTTGAAACTGCCGTGAGGGATACTTATTCGGGTCAACATAGAATATTTTCGGTTTATGTATGTTTTCTGTGGTATACTTGATAATGAAAGGTTCGTATCCATGGAAAAAGGACTTAATTTTATCCGTAATCAGCTGTTAAAAATTCGGCGGGAAAAAATATTTGAAAAAATTATTTTTAACATTGTTCTAAAATAGTATACGAAGTTCAGATTTGCCATATCTACGGTCAAAATAAACGGCTGGCCAAGGAAATGTTTCATAAATTACAATAAATGTTTTACGAATGGTAGGAAAATGTGGTCCATTTTTAGACCGAAATCAATCGCAGAAAAATAAAAGTGGTCAATTTTTTGACCGAAATCGCTCCAGTGGATAAGTGGAAAATAATCTACTTCCCGATATCCGATCGAGCTGAAACTCGGCAGACTCGTTGTCGACGACAATGTAATCTATCAACTTTTAATGGCAATCGCATTTTTTTTCTGAAATTCGAAGAAATTAATTGTCGGCCTTGCCGACTCGCGATTTGGCCCGGTTGTTAGCGCGGTTGATTCCGATCACTGGGTAGAAAAGTTAAAAACTCAGTAAAAAAAAAATTGGTTTGTTTAATTATTAGATTTGAAACTCCCTACCCAGTGATCAGAATAAAAAATATCAAAACTTTGGTTTTATGATTGATATTGATACAACAAAGGTATATTAGATAAAATATCCAAATTTTACCAATTTTACAAATTTTACCAATTTTAACAATGTGAGCAAAGCTACATATATATAAGACACACGTAGGTATATTTAAAATAATTTTACTGTCATTTACTACGAGTATAATTTTGTTTACGTTTATTGACCACATTATACAGATTACTAACGGACAGACCATCAATCGGTACATAATAAAATTAATTGGATGTGGGTAATCAACAAAACAACATATTTTAATATGAAGTTATAAATACCCACAAAGGTCATCATGAGTAGCAAGTCGTAAGGTTATCAACTTAAATATTGTTGTGATTTCATTCTACATGTCAACAACATATAATTAGGCAATTATGTAATTTATAAACATTTTTTAAATGGATTTTAACAAAGAAGAAAGCCAATGAACAAATAACCCAATGTTAACAAGAAATAATAATACAAACAAACTCCAACTAGATATTTATTCGAGAAGGCCAAACTTAACAAAACAATAATTGTGAATTCTCATATTTGTCCCTCAACACTGATCAACATCATTCTTAATACATCATTACAAAAAAATGGATACATCCTTAGTACGTAGTCAAGTCGAATATAACTCCTCGATCTGGTCCCCCCATTTCAAAATACATTCAGAATCAATCGAAAAAAATCAATACAAATTCCTAAGACACATTAATTTTAAACTCGGTATTCCCATTGAATACATAAACTTCAATTAATTGATGAAATAACTATATCCGACTTAATATTTAAGTTTAAAATTGTAAATGGTAGAATAGACAGTCCTTATTTAATTAACCTCATTGAATTCCATGTACCCACGAGAACCATTCGTTCTAAAATTCTATTTAAATACAACAATAACAGGACTGAGTATAAAAAAACACTCGCTTGTACCTAGGTTACATGAAGTTACCAATATATATGCAGATGTAGCAGATCTATTTAACTGCATTTTTTTACATGTAGAAAGGAAAATAATTTCCCTCAGGGCCTATGTCATCTTTGGGGATGCTGTGTGGAGGGTTTTTTAGGGAGAGGAAGAAGAGGAGAGTTCTGGGAAGGAAAAGGGTTTAAGGGGTGGGTAGGAATTTGGGTTCAGTGTGTCCTGGTCATCCGCCTCCAAGACCTAGACAAACCTCACCCATGAACCCGGGCACCTCTGCTAAATCACCAAACGTAGCGAACCACTTGGGGTGACCTATGGCAGAGGTGTTGGTTATCCAATAAAGGTTCCCGGGGCGGCGGTACCCATTCCCGCCTCCCAAATTGTAAATCAATGGAAGGTAGGTACACTAGGGCTATACTATCAATTTTTTTAAATCAATATTAATTTTTTTGTACTATAGATTTTTGTAAGCAATTGTATCTCTGGTGTCACTTTTCAATTTAATCAGTATGTATGGGGTATAATGTATACTGTTTATATTAAATAAATAAACATCAATACGGATCGAAATGACAGTCTAGTCTCCTTCAACAGAAGCAATCTTCACAACTTGCCTTCCATTGGTATGCTTGGTTTTACACTAAGTGACCAGCACAGGTACGGGGCTTCATCGAAGCTAGAATCAAGTTTGCTTCTCAGAAGCTGGGCATACCGTACAGGGCCTGCAGATACTTTAATAATATACAATTGCTGATTCTGTAAAAATGGCAAGTGGGCCATACTGTTGAATTTTACAACAACCTATGTTATAAAGCCCTAAAATACCTGAATAAAACCTTTGACTCTGAATGAAAACGGGCGGTCCGTTTGATAGATTCCCCTATCTTAACTGAAATATTAGAGCACAAGCATTAGGTAGATATGTTGTCCTTGTTCTATCGGTATTACAATGGAAAATGCTCCGATGAACTAGCGTCATTGATCCCCTCTGCACCTTGCATAGTCGGGAAACATGCCAAACGCGCACATAACATATATGCAAACGGTTGACATTTGTTACAAGAGGATGGGTCGCTTTTACGAGTCGTTCTTGAATTCAATAGCTCGGCTGTGGAACGATTTTGCCTCCATGTTTCCTTCCTCCTGCTGTACGAGTCTCTTCAAGCCCCATGTTCACTCCTTCCTATACCTAAAAAGACTCTCTACACAACATCTTCAAAGATGTGTTCCCTGAAGGAAATAATATTCCTCAGGGCCTCGTGTGTGATTAATGTAAAAAAATAAATTATTACCTATGATTATTACCGATGTTTTACGAATCCACGACACGTCCATCTCAAAATCCAAATTAAATTACTATGCGCATTTTGCATAATTTTAGCCTTTTTGGTCGTATGATTTATTTAAGTAAATAAGGCAAAATTCCAGATTATTTATTTATTTACGGACAAATAGTTCACTAACTTGATAATAATTGTAGACAGGTGAATGTATCTATCTAATATAACACCAGTTCTTTGTAGTGAATGTAAGACATGTCTCAATTTAATGGATTCTATTTTGACAGTCCGCGAACCCAAATTCTACAAAATATTTTCCCACACAAAGAATTCTAATATATATGTGTACCTGTGATTATCAAGTAGGCCATAGACAACAGAAAAAAATAGAAAATATCCAATGTTTACCCGAGTAAGTAGCACACACTGCAATTTCACGCAGAATTCACGCGTTCATAAAGTTTACGTTTTTTTTAATATTTTATCAAAAAATTATAAACATATGGAAATTGGCTATTTAGCAATGTAATCAGATAATATGTCTCCATATTAAAATTCGGAGGTATGATTTTTTTTTAATTCGTCGCTTGAGTGGTTAGTTCTTCTAAAGGGGTCTCCACACGGTGCTGCCGCAGTATCAACTGCCGAAGAACTGACTAAAAATCGTATAGTCTGTAGTCAAAAGCGCCAGCCGTATTCTTATTGTAATAACAATACGGCTGGCGCTTTTGACTACAGTCAACTAAAGTTCTGCGGCAGTTGGTGCTGCGGCAGCACCGTGTGGAGACCGTCTAAATTTGAGCCACAACTTTAAATTTCGAACTAATAGTATTAAATAAATGTCGATGGAAGCAGCGAAATGTGCGAAATTTCCTAGATTTGTAGGACTTGGTTTGTTTTACTCGGAGTTTGTGCGTCATTTTTTTTTATATTTCGTGCTTGAAATTTAAAGTTTTCTTTTGATTACAGCAACCAATCCAGTGTCACACTTGGAGCGCAACGAACCCATCCCAGACGAGCCAGAATCCAAGGGAGAAGTGGAGGACGAAGAGTTGGTGGTCGACCGGCCGTTCCTCTTTTTCGTCATGGACGTTGTCGACAACATCGTTGTTATAGCAGGAATCGTCACTGAGCCAGAGCAACCGGAGATATTCTAAAACAAAACAAAAAATTCTTACTTTCTTTGATGGAGAAACATTGATTGCTTTTTGCAGGTTGTATATAATAATTCAATAAAATTTCAAAAATTCAAAATTTCGAAAAAAAAAAATTAAGCAATTAAATTTTAAGAATATTTTTATTTTATTTATAAGACTTATATTAAGAAAATAATTTATTTTTAGTTTGATTAGTAGGTATATTATAGTTCTTAAATTGTGATATATTATAGACATAAGAAAATACTTGTATTCCAGAAGCATTTGATATTGACACAGTACACAAAATATTATTTATTTATTGTAAGGTTACTTATAATAAAGTTTTCATTGTATTTTATGATTAATAAAATATTTATTTTAACAAATAATTACTGTTTTTTTAATGGTGATTAAATCAGTCATTTGAATTTAAATGCAAGTACCTACCTATAAGCAAATTATTATAAGGGGTCATACATTAATTACGTGAGCAGTTTTTCTTCCAATCTAGACCTCCCCCCCCCTCCCCCTCGGTGAGATAAATTTGGGCCAATTCGTATATTATTTTCAAGTAACGTGAGATTTTGCTGGACCCCCCGTTTTGATCTCACGTAATTAATGTATGCCCCCTTATCACAAAAATAAAATTTGATTTTCTTTTTTATTTCTTATTTGTTTTTCATTTAAAAATATTGATAAAAATTTACTTAATTAAATTGATTATTGCTTATTTTTCTATTGCGGCATACCACAATCAGAAAAAAATGGTTTAATTTAGTTTTGAAAGATATTAAAGATTATTTAAAAGATATTTTATTGAACACGTTGTAGTGTTTGAGATATATCTATTTCCAAACGTTATTAAAGTTGGTATTTCACTTGTCTTTTCTTAAAAAAACCATCAAGATCTCGTCAAAAGCTATAAATTACTTCAAAATATTGAGTTTTTACTTTATTTCAATAGTTTATTCCACAATATCCATGTACCTACTCAGTTGTGAACTAACAACTTACTTATAGAAGGTTAAAATTACCGGCATTGTCAAATATTCTTTACAGAATAAGAAAATTAAATATATTTTTGTACGAACGTAATGTATTGTTGTTAGCTAGTATTGAAAATAAAAATAATTTTTTTAAATAAGCATACACCATCAAAAGTTACAATATTGACGAGTGGGGTTAGAGCTTCAGTAGTAATCCCATAGATGTCGTTGAAGCCCGGAAATATTTTACCAGAGGTGAGGTACTTAGGAAAATGGGATACCTACTTCTTCCAATATTATATTACCTATTATTCTTTCCATAAGCAAACTTCACAACCGTAATGGCATTTAATAATAACATATTATTGCATTTTATTAAATAATATTTTCAATTGTTAATAAATAATAATTGCAATATTATGAACAGTCATCAAAATCACAAAAAAAAAATTTAGGTTATCTCATATGTAAAATTATTCATTATGTAAAATCTATTTTAATAATTTCGTAATTATGTTTTTTCCCTAGGTTCACCGTGTCTTCAGCTTCAGAGAATAAGTCAATCTTAAAAATTGATTTTTTAAAAATTTAATTTTATCCATATTTTTTTCATTCAATAAATTTAATAAATTATAGTATTATGTAATTGACAACCACGCAAGGCATATAGAAACAAATAATAATTAAACATAAGAAAGGTGAAAAGAAAAAACGAAACTAATTAATGGAAAAATAATCGCTCCTGCTGTCTGTGCGCTTTATTCTTTTAAACTACGCAACGGAATTTCATGCGGTTTTCACCAATAGATAGATAGATTCAAGAGGAAGGTTTTTAGGTATATAATTTAACAAGGTTTTGTGTTAATTGTTTGAAATAAATAATATATCTGGCCAAGCGGCAGCGGGCAGCGGGCTGGCAAACGAGCGGTGTGGATTTGATTTAATAGATGGCGTTGGTTATAAAGGTTGGGGAATGGCTCGGCGTTGTGTTTCGCTAGCCACAGCAACGTGTGGCCGGGTCTGCAAGGATATTGTAAAAGAAAGTCCCAAAACGTGCGTCCCACAATAACTCTGATACGAGTCCCGGTACGATCAAGGGAGTTAGTTATATGTTGTGGTAGATCTCTATCCCCTCTCCAGGATAACGGTTTCCGTTTTTACCTAAAGATTGTGCTTTTGAAGATACAAGGGCTGGAAATTTCGCCCTCTTGAAATTTCTAGAACAGTCATAAAGCTCTAGAAAGTTCTGGAAGGAGTGGCGGAGTATGTCGTGGAATGTTTGGGAATAAGGAATCGGGAACATCATTGTGGAACATTCCAAATCACTCTCGAATGTTGTCCTGAGCGAAGCCGGGTAACCCAGCTAGTGACAAATAATACATTAGTTATTTACTCCAAGTTTAATTAATTTGTATTTTACTATTATTCCTTCCTGGTGAATCGAAATACTCTTTTTCAAGGCAAGCAGGTATGTAATTTATTTCTATAATTATTGCAGTCTTACAAAGACTTAACCGGTGATGCACAAGCGCACTTGAGGTTATATTCCACAAACAAGGCGATGCATTATTATTATTACTAATGTTGAGATGAAATTGTCAATATCATGAACATAACAAAATGCATTTATTCCTATGAGATGCATCGAAAATAGAAGATTAATTATAATTTACTATTTAAAAATCCACTTGGACTCCAGCCTCTGACGTAGATTAAAAAAATTATGTTAAATTATTTTAATTAAATTTCGTTATGATTCATGACGCAGTGTAAAAATGTTTGCGTTAAAGGGGAAATTAGAATCTTAATTATTTGTAATTTTGTAACAGTTTATTCGTGGAGATTTCTATTTCAGTAAGAGATTGAAAAGCCTTTTCTAAAGAGCGTAATACACGAGCCCGATTTTCAGCCCGTTTCCAATTGGAGACAAAAGTCAACATTTTTCGATTTGCGCGATCGCTATTTTCACTTCTATTTTTATATCTAGGATTTCAATTTTCATCGCTGCAAACAACACATGAACCATACTGAAATCGTAGATATGAAAATAGAGATGAAAACAGCGATCGCGTTAAGCGAAAAATGTTGACTTTTGTCTCCAATTGGAAACGGGCTGAAAATCGGGCTCGTGTATTACGCTCTTAACTTGTTTCCACTTATTATTTTTGACCGGACCGGTTGCAGAGTGCAACAGGCACGTTTATACTGGTTTAGACGAGGGCAAACAAAGTTTGCGTTATCACATATGATTGCGTATATGTGTGCGAATCGAGACGCGAACCGGGCCACGAATTATGATAAAGGAACGAAGCAATCACGAAAAACCGAGCCGCTTGTGCTTTTTTTTTACATTAGTTCCATACAGAAGGCCCCAAGGAAAAAAGTTTATGAAAGGCCTGTCATCTTAAGGATGCTGTATGGAGCTAATGTAAAGGAAATGAAGAAGAGAAAGTTCTGGGTAGAAAAAGGATATGATATGTAGGTAGGAATTCGGGGGTCAATGTGTCCAGGTTTGAGTACGAATCCATCCCTTCCACTGTGGTGCAAGGCGATGCCTACCTTAACCAGTCTCTTTCGATCCGACCTTCCACGCAGTTGGTGGGCATTCGTATCCGCCGTCAAGACCAAGAAAAATCTCACTCCAAGAACCCGGGCACCCCTGTTAAATCACTTGGGGTGACCTATAACAGGGGTGTTGATTATCCACATGCTACCTACGTGGTGCTATATGGTGCAACATTTTTGTTTGATTAGTTCGAATATAAAGTATTTTTATAATTTCATCGGTTAAATAGAGAATCGTAATTTTTCATCATCATTCGATGGGTAAATTTCTAATTTTGTAAAGCGACCTTCCTAAGAAAAATATTTTTTTAAATAAATTGTAGTTTCACAAATCCTAGAATTATAAATTTTTATATTCTAAAATCGTCTTGTTTAAAAGTAATTTTCATTTATATTTAATTTGTATTTGGTTATCATTAGCACATTTTCCTTGAAAATATGGAATAAATTACCCATAAACACCGAATATTTGGTTTTTAAAAATATAAACTAAAATCAGGTTTTTGAGACGTGATTTTTGATATATATTTGTTAAGCCCATAAGGCTTCATCTCTATAAAATTTTAAAGATTCAAAATGAAATGAGAAATAATTTAAATCAATTTAAACTTTTAGTTCTTAGGCAAAGTCAAAGGTTAAAAGTCAAAAGTTCAGTCGCGTTCATAAAAAAAGATTATTATTTATTCATTTTAGGGAAATCGACATACATTTCATCGGTTTATAAGAAAATTATTTAAAACAAGAAATCGGTAATAACAATGAAGTAAAACATTTATTCTGTGAGGGTTATTCGGACAAAGCCAAATTATTAAGGACAAAGACAAGATCATACTATTGTTGAAATAAGACAAGATATTCTTTAATAACACTAATTGAGTTCTATACAGAATTATTTAAAACAACAAAAAAAATCAATGACAATAATAATTGCGAAAACCTTTTTTTTTCAGCGTTGGCACACATATTTATTATTTCTTTACACGGTAAGTATTTTATAAAATAACACATAACAATATACGTATTGATAGAACAATATGGTTACATCAATATTTCTTACATAAAATGTTTACCTGCTAACCAGAAGGAGGCCAGTAATTTATAATATAAACATGCAGGATGACCATGTGTTGAAGTTAGTTTTAAAATAAAATTTACTATTAATTTTCAAAATACCAAGGTAAAACGAAAAATGTACGTTTATAATAAATTATGCTATTTATTTAGAAGGACAAAGACGAAAAAATATATTTGCAATATATTAAGCCATTAATTTAGCCAGCTGTTTTGTTCACAAGTTGTTGTACCTATTCACATAATCAGGTTCTCCAACTCGTCTTGGAAAGATATTACTTTTTTGAATAATAGAGTTCTTTATCTTAATCTGGATTTATTAATACTTCGCGTATTACAAATGTTATGACTGCGAGTAGTCAACCTAACTAGAAGTTAACTGAAATGGATCTGAATTATGTGAGCTCCTGCAAACTGCACCCGGCCCTCAGCCCCCTGGTGCACGAACTCCGAACTAAACTAACTGCCATCTTGCGGACTTTCGGGACAGCTCTTAGAACTGCCCTCTATGTAATAAGCTTGGAAGTTTTTTTTGAAGAGAAATCAAATAATTTAACAATATTTTTAAATGTGCACAAGGAATTAGGTTACTATATTCACGAAAGCTATTAAATATGATTGAGAAATTATTTGCATGAGCCTGATAAAAATAATTTCTTTGGTCTGAAGAAGATTTAGTTTGAATTGCTATAAAGTTCAGACCAGAGCCTATTCTAGTAGTACGAATTTGCTGTATTATTTCTGCAATATTTAGTATTAGAGTATGTAAAAAGCTTTTGTGTAATAATTTTGTGTTTTACATTCGTGGCATTGCAGCCTTATAAATAAAAGTGTTGATATAAAAAAAAATCCTAATGAACCATTTTTCGTGCAATATAAAGTGGTTTTATATTAGACTTAATACGGGATCCCCACTACATTATAAGAAAGTAGAGATTAGAATGATTAGATTATTGCTAAGTATTCAAGAAACTTAAAAAAATTGGGATGTCAAACACAACATTAAATCTGCTAATAAGCTACATGTCAGAACGTTCACAGTGTGTTAAAATTGAAAAGAATAAAAGTAAGCCTCTCCCAATCAATAACGGTGTACCGCAAGGAAGTGTCTTAGGACCTTTATTATTTTTGATATACATCCATGATATCTGCAACCTACACACCAAAGGAAAAATCATTAGTTTTGCCGGTGACACTTTCATTTGATTTAATGAAAGTGATGGGTTAACCACTTTCAAAGATGCTGAACATGGGCTTGTACTTCTACAAAAATGGCTTAAGCAAAACTCCCTTACACTTAATGTTAACAAAACTAAATATTTAACTTTTTCTATAACAGCCAGAGGACAACCAGCTGAGGATTACGCTCTTAAATTACACTATTGTCAAGAAAAAAACTTAACCCAATCATGCCACTGCCCCACCATAACACATTCTAAAAACATAAAATATCTCGGCATTGAAATCGATGAAAATCTTCGATGGGACTCCCACATAAATAGCATCACACAAAGCTCATATACTACTTTAGAAACATACGCAATATACTTAATAAAAATGATCTACATATATAAAGTCTACTATGCTATTTGCCAATCACGCTTAGAATATGGGATTATAGGACAGGGAACTGCCTCAAACATTCACATGAAGCAGTTAGCTAAAACGCAAAAGGCAATAATAAAAACAATCATAAAAGTACCCATAAAAACTCCATCAAAAGAAATTTTTAAAATCTTTAATGTGTTCAGCATTATTAAATTATACTAAAAAAGCCTACTCAAATTTAAAGAAGAATATTAATACCCTGCTGACCAACACACCTACACTACAAGGTCGAAATTCTCAAAACTACTGAACATCCCGCAATTAAATACATCTTTTGACCAGAAAAACCATAATTCCCATGCTACAAAATCACTGCGTCAACATCTCGGATACCAATTTCAAAAGAATGGCGGTTAAGAACAAACTAACCTGGAACTGTCCAAAATGTAAAAGTAGACCCAGCTCACCAAGTGCGTCATCCGGTTTAGAAGCTGATGCCTTGTATGTTCGCATAACGAAACACTTTGACACTAAAATATACGAAATTAAAAAAATGTTCGAGGAGGAAATCAACGACCTTAAGAGGAGCAACGAATTCATTGGCAACCAATATGAAGACTTAGTCGCGAGTTTCAAACACATGCAAGATCTACAGAAAGAAACAAAATTTTTGCGCGAGGAAAACGTGAAGAAAAACAATAGAATCTCCAGCCTTGAAGGAAGACTTGCTGAATTAGAGCAGGATAAGTTTTCTGACTGCGTGGAATTGGCGGGTATGGAGCTGGAGTCGGGCGAACAACCGACGGAAGCTGTACTACGGGTAGCCAGCTCGCTGGGACTGCCTCTGCTACAAGAGGACATTCGCCTGGTGACCAGGATCCAAGATCACCGACCGAACACTCCCAATAAACTACATATTTCTTTCCATAACCAAAAAAAAGGGAATCATTACTTTCATTAAAAAACACTGCCAAAACATTAACCTCATCACCAATTTACATCAGCGAAGTGCTTTCGCCCTATTTAAAGGAGCTACTGTGGAAAGCTAAGCAAACGGCCAAAGAAATGCTTTACCAATTTGTATGGTTTAAATCCAGTAGACTGATGGTACGCAAAGGACCAGGTGATAAAATAATCCGGATAAACCATGAAAACGATCTCAAAAAATGGGGAGTCTTTCGTAAACCATTGCTCAAAATAACATTTGTTAATCTACATAATATTATTATGGGTTCTTGGACACTGAAGATTATTTAAATAACCGACCCAAATAATAATATCCAAAATCAAAAAAAAATCACTGTTTCACAGATAATATGTCACTAAAATTCATTACCAATCTGCGTATACCAATCTGCATATAGAAGGTTCCACTCAACGGAAACTGGATTACTACGTGTTTGTCGTATATAACTCTTGCTATTGAGTCTGGTAAACTCGCACTCCTTTCAATCTTGGTTGGACTAGGAAAGATGGGGAAAAATCAATTCAACCATGCAACCCTCTCATCTGGAGTACCTTATGGGTTTGTTCTGAGCCTATTTATCTTCATTCTCTTTACAACTGATGTCGCTGAAATAATAGAATCTTTTGGTCTTCTATCTCATGACCAGCAAGTTTATTTTTACTGCTTATCAGAGGAAATAGAAAATATAAAAGACCGCCTAACTGAGTGTCAATTTTACCCGATTTACCTGCAATTACCCAATGAAAGACCTCAAATAGATTAAGGATGAATCCATGCTGTCTTTCTCTGGACCGCCACAAGCAGACATTTGAATAATATTGATAACTACCAAATAACCATTTCAGGAAGTGATATCGCTTCAAAGACATACATAAAACTACTAAGTATAAATCTGGATGCTAATTTTCTCCTTAAAACTCAAATGGACTGTAAGCACTGGGTTCTTTCAATTAAGGCAAATTAAGGCAAGGCCCAGAAACATACCAACGGAGGCGACTAAATTACTAGTCGATTTCTTTCACGTCTAGATTATTGCAACGGAATATATGCCCAAATATCAAATCAAAAAATTACAATTCGTTTTCAACGCTGCTGCAAGACTTATCACTAGAGATGGTAAAATTTCGTTTTAACTAAAAAACGCGAAAAAATAGCGAAAAACGTGATTTTGGCCGTATTTCACTAAATTATTCTATTTAGCGAAATAGGCGCGAATTTCCCGAAAATACCGGGTATTAAAATAATATGTGAGAATTTTAAAAAATCGATTTTTATCAGCGGAAATAAGTGATTAAAAATCATCTCTAACTTCAGCTCGCGCTCCCCCGACTGTGTGCGTAAGCTCGGGTTTTCCCTACATCGCACGTTCTTCAACAACACATTAATTTCTCATAATTTTCTCATGAATGTGCAGGGAAAAGTATTATGCCTACTTTATTTCATTTTTGGAAGCCTTTCCTACAATTTTTTATAATTTTGTTACTATTTTATGTGTAAATATTTAATATTTTCGTACTGTAGGCTAAAATTGCTTTTTGACTTTACATAAATTGTGCGAAATAAATTACGCCTATTGATGTTAATCGCAATCTGCATTAGTTGGGTTTGTGTTCGACCCGTACTTAGAGTTTCCTTCCTTATTAATTTAATATTAAAATTAATTATTTATAATCTTTCACATGGAAATACTTGCAAATGAAGGTAAAACATATATTTTACCAAAAATACTTAAAATATACGCTAAAAACATCCAGGAAATACATTTTTTTCTATTTTGCTACAAAACGCTAAATTATGCCTCAAAATGCTATAAAACGCTAAATTTCCAATTATTTATGCTAAAAAATCTGAAAATTAATGCTAAATTTTGCCATCTCTACTTATCACATATCAAAGCATCTCAAAAAACTTCATTGGTTCAAATGCCCTGAAAGAATCCAGTAAAAGCTCTGCTGGATGGTATTTAAGTCCCTTTACGGAATGGCTTTGGCTTACTTAACGAAAATGTGTATTCTCAGGCCACGGGTTGCTCATCACTGGTCTAGTAGGAAGTTACACAAAAAACGAGATAATAGGGTATTTCTCAGGTTTCGTCAGTATGTGCATCAATTTCAGAAGTGTATGCACTAATACACACAATCCTACGTATGTGTTGCCGCCTCGTCTAATTTTGATACCTGTAGGTACATTCAAGTTTGTGCGCTTGTTTTTATTCGTTTCCTTTAAAAAAATATATTACTGGACGTTGACTAAAATACGGAAAAATCGCCTTTGCCGAGAATTGCAACTAGTTCCAGCTGTTGAGAATGTTACAACGGCAACAGCGCTGCTATATTTAACTTGCCACCGGGCGATGCGATGTGGGTGTGTTTCGTGATCCAAAAGCATCACTATTCTTTGCTTAGATATCTTATATCTAAAAAAAAAAATGTTTTTATTGATTGCTAGGGCAATCCTGATGAGTTGACAAACTCATTTTAGGATGGGGGTAACTTGCAATTCATTAGTGGGAGGTAATTGGTATAATTTTACATAGTACAATTGGTACAATTTTGATATCAAAAATATATGTTTAACGTACAGTTTAGCATAAAAAAAGACAGGCAAGTAGAATAAATAACAAGAGAAAACAAACAAAGGAACAAACAAGGAAATATAAATACAGATGATTAGAAATACAGGGGAAAGAATAGGAGAAAAAAAAGAAACAAGACTATACAAAAAATGACAAGATAATTACCAATTTTAATTTTTATATGTACATACTTAATTAATTTTCTTTTTTATTTTACTTTTAAATTTTGTATTACATTGAATGTTTTTATACGTATCTGCAAGCGAATTATATACGGCCTTACTAAAAAAAACCACAGCACGACCGATTACCTGTGTTTTTGTAACATCATGGATACAACACATTTACACTAAAACTTGAAATATTACTAAAAAATAATTTCACTCTCAAACACGTTTTAAATTTGGCAACACTGCAATTTTTCAAATTTTTCATACAAAATTTTGTTTTCATTCATAGCCGCTAGATGGTGAAGGCGTCGCGCCTTCACAACTTGCCCGCGCAAAAAACAGCAGTTGGTTTTCATGCACGACGGGAATATTTTTACTAAATGTTGACATTTTACTGAATGATTTCTATTATAGTGACCAATTCACTCTTCTATTCGTGTAATTAATACATTTGCCGTGTTATTTGTGTGGTTTTACATCAGTTTTATCAAGTTTTTGCACAATAAACAGTACTTAAAAGTTGAACTGTCAAAATATTGTTTTACATAAAAGTTTAAATTTACGTTTTTAAATCTTTATTTTATGAGAATTTCTTAAATGTGGTGTTTTTTTAAATATTAATATCAAATTCACGTGTTGGTAAACTTATCAAAGAAATTAACATTTTTAGTGGTGCAAGAAATGTGTTGAAATGTCAGAGATATTTTTAAGGTTATTTTTTTGGCATTAAAAAAAACTTTGAAATTTTTTATAATTTTTTTATTTTTATGCACGAGGAAAACGTGAGGTGACAGTTTCATTTCAAATTTTTTATATAATGAATTTGAAATGAAACGGTCTGTATTTTTTAAATTATAATTTTTTAAATATTTCTGTACACTTTCATCAAAAATGTTTTGGTAAGAAATTATTTAACATTTTTTTTCGTGTTTAAATCTTAAAATATGGCAGTTTTTTAAAACTAACTAACTTTTTTAAAAGTGTATTTCGAACACACAAATCTAAAAGGTAATTTTATCTCGTTTTTAAAAATGGTATTTGTTTTGACGGCACCTTCAAAAATAAGAAATATATAGAACATACAAAATACTTTGGAAAATTCCAAATTTCGTTCAGACATCATCCCTAAAATTCGTTCAGAGATAAACTACCCCCCCAGCCTGTGTAAACGGCGTGTATTTTTTTCCAAGAACAATTTTTTAATTAGTAATGTTTTCACATCCGCGGCCGTTTGTCAATTGAATAAATTTTTCACGGGGTTTTTTAGTAAGGCCGAAAGTGTTTAGGCAATATAGTTTATTAGATTTTATCCCATATTTTGTAGTGTGTATTTGAGGAACGCGGGTTTCATTGTTATTTCGAGTATTGTGGTTGTGTTTTTTAATTTTTATTTTTTTAGTGTGTGCTCCCGTCTGGAGGCAGTGATACTATGGCATCCTAATACTCTGGGGTATGTTGTGAGGCTGAAGGTAAGGGAGGGGAAGAAAATGGGGAAGAGGAAGGTGGAGAAGTACCTGGCTATTCAGATCTAGTCACAAACACGGTTCACAATAGTGAACCGTCAATTCTGAATGGTGGTCTTACACCAGGGTGATACTGAGAGAATCTTCCACTCTGGAACGATCCGCAAATATATATATTATTTATTAAAAAGAAAGACAAACATTTCTGGGTTACGAATAACCCGACAATATTGGAAAATCTCCTACTATCACCACAGTAAGCCGAAAATGTTGCTTGAGCCGTGATGGAGGACTTAGCCAGCCGAGGAATCGAGCACGGAGAGCCTGAGTGGGACCCAAACGCGATGTCCACTCAACCACTGACCGGTCCCATATATTTTATTATTTTTAATGATTAAATTATGAAAACACAATTCAATTAAATAAAATTTATTTGGCTAGGCTGGGATTTGAACCCGTGACCGATCGATAGTCAAGAGCCTTGCTCCTCGACCACGGAGGCCGTCTCAATCAAAACAATACTTACTTTGACTTCTGTCGCTGACTTCCGACTTTTTATATTTAATTTAGTCAGTACGAAAAGGTTAGCGGGTCGCATGCCGTCCGCAGGCCACGGGTTGCTCATCACTTGTCTAGTAGGAAGGTACACAGTACACAGTTACAATAAAGGTCATATAACATTACGCATATCTAATATCTTAAGGAAAAATAAACTATTTTTCCTTAGTTAGTGCCAATATTATTATTATATTGCTAAAACAATACAAGGTCATAGACTGCGTTGTGTCGTGTAGAATTATATGAAAATCCGATAAAACGAAACAACGACAAAAATAATGTGATAAAATATTAAGTTAACTTTTTTTACATAGCTCCAGTAGGCTCCTAGGGAAAAAAATCTCTGAGGGAGTTGGAATATTTGGGGATGCTGTGTGGAGGATCTTTTAGGGGAAAGAAAGGAGTGGAGGTTCTGGGAAGGAAAAGGAATGATGTGTGAGTAGGAATCTCAGGGTCAATGTGTCCAGGAGTGACTGAATCCATCCCTCCCACTGCGGTTCAAGTCGATGGTCGAGATCGGCTGGAGAGGTCTAGGCTAGGTCTCCCTTAAAGTCTCTCCCGATTCGGCAGTAGGTGGGCAAGCATATTCGCCGCCAAGATCTAAACACACTTTACCCCATGAACCCGGGCACCCCTTCTAAATCACCAAACTTAGCGTACCACTTGGGGAAACCTACCGCTTTTCTTCAATGTTATGTCATGGAACCGCAATATATTCATGTGTAATTACTGATATTATAAAAATTGTACGTTATTTATGAAAATAACATCTGTACATTTGCTGAGCCGAAACGGTAATTATATGAAATTCCCCCAATAGAAAAAAATCGCAAAGTATGCTCCAAAAATTATTAAAAACACATGTTATTATTTTGTTTAACATAGCACGCTTTATATTCAAACGTCAAAAGGTCAACTACAAAAGAAGTAAAATGTAAACCTTTTCGAAACCTAAGTTTCTATAGCAATTTGAAAAAAAATTTATGAAACATTGTTAATTTTTAATTAATTATTATCACATGGAACGATAAAAAAATAAGGTGGTTATAACGTTTATAATACATTTTTTCTAATAAAATATGCATGTGTTTTTTTTTAGTTATTAGTAATAATTTTAGCTAGAAAAAAACGCAGGTGAATATATTTTTTTGTTTGCATCATAATTTATTTATTTATTTACCTATTTATTAATCTTAAGTAAGCTCACATCTTTGTGTGTGCTAATATTTTATAAAGATATAATCATTTACATTGGTTGGCAAACATAATCATTCTTTAAATATTACACATAAATAAAGACATTAATAATTGAGGTAGACATACTTTCGTAATTCTTTTTTAAACTTATTTATATTTTCTATCTCAGTAATTTCATTCGGGATGTTGTTATACAGTTGGACGGCCTGGTACATCCGAGATTTCTGGGTGCTTGATTTTTTTCTTGTCGGCAGTCTAATTTGCTTTGAATTTCTTGTCCCGTGTCCGTGTGTTTCGTTATTATAATGTATTTTTCTTTTTAGTTCCTTAGACATCATAACCGTGTTAATTTTATGTAAAAAAATAAGTACATTCAAATACACAGTTTGCTTCACCGTCAACATATTTAGCTCTTTTAGCATGTCTCTTATCCGTATGTAATATTTATTCTTAAAAAATTATATGCTTATTTCGATTTATAAAATTTTAAAGGATATTTTATCACCTGTTTATAACATTTATGCAGATATTCTATCAGAATTTCAAATTTTTTTTAGTTTTCGGTAGTTGTAGTTTGTTCAAAAATATACTCTTTATTTGGATTTTATTACGAAACACAAATATTTTTACCATTTGTCTAAACATGGTCGAGGCCTGAGGGGTTAATATTAGCGCCCTCCCTCTAACACTCGTACTTATATATGATTATCTCCCTTTCAAACCATATCTTCTCCTGCAAATATGACGCCGTGCCTTATGCCATGCCACCATCGTACTTGAAGTTTGTTAAAAAGCTACTTTTGTAATCGAACCGAATTCAAGTAAGTAGCTAATAATGCCAAAGGATGGCGCCACTTACGTTTAAAGATGGCAACTATAAGTACTATGGATTTGAAAATTTTGTGTATTTCTCCGGATATAATAATAATAATCTTTATTTAACAAAATTTGCAAGATTTATAACTAAAAAAACATACATATTCAGTGTTAATATTTACGATGGTTTAATAAAGTACAAAAGATTAACAACAGAAAATAACATAAATATGAACAGTAGGTACCTACTTGAAGAATAGAAAATAGTTATAAATTTAGGTTTTGTAATCCGCCTCACTAGGCTAGCCTGTGTTGAAGCAGTAATTTTTAAGTCAATTTATTTTACTTATTAACATATGGAGAGATTGTTATTGTAACTGGCAGTTGTGAACAATAGTAGGTATCACGCGGCTATAAATTACATATGACGTTATTGCCTGTCGCGGTTACTTTGTCCCGGTGACTAGCCGTCACAGGATCACACTGAATCCGAGGAACCGACTATTTTTAAAACCAGTTCTTATCGGATTTATAAAAAGGTCACCAACACTCAAACTGGGCGAAGCCGAACCAAAAGATACCCGCAGAGCCTGGCAGCAAAAACCTGCGGAGCGGGTTTTTAACTGTCGACTGCATCTATCTGTTATTTCCAACAGTTAGTTATATTTTTATGCAGTGAGATATCATAATATTATGTTCTTATCTGTAGTAGTGGTCACCTATGAACTTGTGCTTGTCGCCGCACACCGGTTATAGAGGTCATTATTGAAATGAGTGATGGGAAAACCCAAGATAAACAAAACCTGTTTATCTTGAGCGGTCGTCGAGGATAAAAACAACCAAGAATTATTATTGCAAACCCCAACTCTATAAATGTTTCGCATGAATATTAATGAAATTCATAGCACGCAAACAGATCATTCATGAATCATTATTGTAATATATACTAATATTATTTATATATTTTTTTAAACACCCAATGGGTTTTTACATGCATAAATTACGATTCCACGACAACTCGGAATCATGCAATTTCAATACCCCTATGAAAACTTTATAATGCTCTCTATAAGTCTACACAAATTGAACGTAACAATATATGCTCCTAAGCAAATATAAAAATGTTATAAAATCTTGGATAAATACCATCGATACAAACCTTTTATTGCTGTAACATCTGACCTGCTGTAACATCTGACCTGCTGTAACATCTGACCTGATGTAACTCAACAATTTTTTAATCCACCATTTTTTAGCTGCAAATAATGAATGAGAAATCATTTTATTGTAATTCCATTTTCTTTTGTTTGTTGTTTTTATTTTTATTGTTCGTTTTCTAATTGCATTCGAGAAATTAAGTAAAAATTAATGTGTTTCGATCTTTTTTTTGTTTTTTTTGCTCGTAGGTATATGAATTGTACCTACGAGTTCTCTAATATCATCCATGTGGAATTAGCATTAGATGTATGAGTTTAAGTTTTATTTGTATATTTTGTTATCTTTTTATTTATGTTATACTGTTAAAGAATTTTTTATTAATAGTTGTTCAATTTTTTTTAAATAGCCGAAGAACTAACCTAAGGTAACCTTTCTAACCCTTTTTTTTAATCACCTTAATTGATTTTTCAAAGGAGGTATTGAAATTGCATGATTCTGAGTTGTCAGGTCACCGTAGATTACACAGATACATTTTTTATGTGCTGATTATAAGTACATCATAATTGTTTTTTTTTTTTTTTTTTACATTAGCTCCACATGAGCGTGAAGCAACTACCTACATTAAATGGAACTTGGAGTCTAGTATTTACTTATTGGGTAGATGGTTATTAATCATACTGGTTTGATGGTTTTCTAAATGACCACATAATTTTTTTTGATGTGACAATACGGATAGTTTAAATATTTTACTCCAGCAAACATAAGCGCAATTACTTTGCTAACTCGGGATACAACGGGAAACACACTACGGGAATGTGATAGGTACTTAGGTGATGTTGACACCATGAAAAATAAATACTTAAGTGATGTTGACACCATCGGAAATAAATACTTAGGTGATGTTGACAATATGGGAAATAAATACTTAGGTGATGTTGAAAATACGGGAAATAAATACTAAGGTGATGTTGACAGTATGGGAAATAACCAATCATGTGAAACGGCTCTCAATCTAGTTTTCGAGGACTGGAAACAAGATTCTGATAAAAATAAATATGTGATCGCGGTTTTCCTTTCAGAGAGCTTTTGAAACGATAGATAGAAATATAATCATTATAAAACTATCTAAAAATGGAACTCATAATGAATCATTTAAACGAAAACCTTCATAATTTTTTTTATTTTTCTTTTTCTTTTTTTTAATATATCAATGTGGCTGATGAAAAATAAACTAAAATTGAATGTAATCAAAACTAAATTTATGAACATTGTAAAACGAGTAACGCAAACAAAAAAAGACAAATTGATAGACAGTGAAGTTTTGAAAAAAGTATTTGAAATTAAATTTTGGGAGTAATAATTGACTCCAAATTGGCTTTCGCTCAAAATACAAAACAAATTATTAAAAAGATTGCCAACAAAATTTCGCTGTTGGGAAGAATAAGAAGATTCCTTGACACAGTGTCCAGTAAAAATGTGTACAACGCAATCATTGTACCACACATAAATTACTATAGCAGCATTCTATTATTAGCCAACGACGGATTAATGAAACAAATGACAATTCTTCAAAACCGAGCAATGAGTACTATATTGAAGAAAAATAGGTACATATCAGTCAAGAAAATGTTGAATTTAAACAAATTATTTACTTCAATACTAAATTGTTAATCTACAAAATGATCAATGGCCATACGTCTATTGAATTCCTAAGAAAATGCGATAAACTACAAATCAAACATACACATGAGACGAGGAAAAGAAATTAACTAAGACTCCCCTTCAGGAAAAAAAACACAGAGTCAAAAGTCATTGACGTACGGAGCATTGAAGATATTTGGAGAATTACCAGAAGAAATACAATTTTAAGAGAGCATAAAGGCATTTAAAATTAAATTGCGAAGATATGTGATTGAATTGGTATAGATGTATTATTTAAGTGTATATATATAAGGATTGTTTTAGGACATAGATAACTACATATCTACCTATTTAAAATACCGCAATAAATAAACAAACAAAAAAATTAATTCCAAAATTATTCCTAAACAGTAGTGTTTTTTTTCAACCTATCTACTTGCTGTAATTTTTAAATTTTGTTTATTTATTTTTATTTCTTATATATATTTTTAATATAAAAAATATATTTAATCTAAAATTTCTCATGTTTTAATATTGGCTCCCATGTTGAAATTGTAGGTACTACCTACATGTTAAAGCCCTTTGGGCGTTCAGGTGCCGCATCCGCCCTCAAAAAGAAGAAGATGGAGAGATATGTAAATACGAATGTTAGAGAGAGCGCGTAAATATTAAAAACGATAATATTTAAGCGAAAATTTTGATCTCGTGGGGAATGTCGAAAATAGTATTTAAAGAAACACGCTGAACTTTTTCATACATATAACTTGTAAAATAACTGAAGAAACGTGTTTATAATAATTATCAGAGCATACTTTGCGATTTTTTTCTATCAAGTAATTTCATATGTGTAATTGCCGTTTCGGCGTGGGGAATGTGTAGATATTTTCTTCAAGATTAAATTTTTTATTTAATACATATTTTTTAAGAGCTTTAAAACATATATTATTTAAACAAAATATGTAACAAATCGGTTGAAATGCGGGAATAAATAACAAAAAAAAATCCTTAAATGAATAATAAAAAAATTATAATATGGACTTTAGCTCCGCGGTAGAGCAGTAAGATCCTTGTAAAAGATCTTCGGACTAAAAGATCGCGGCTTTGAAATCCGACTTGCGAAAACAAAAAAAAAAGATTAACGTAGGTACCTATTTTAGATATAGGTATGGCGTGAGAGCAACGCGACCATTGCCGAGCTACAACCAAACTGCAGGGACTATCAAAGCGGTACGCGGAGCCAATATGGCGTTGGCGGTTTCATACTAATAATTAATAATAGTGCATGGCTCATCTTCCTTTCTTCTATTTTTATCTATGATAAAAATGTATACGTTTTTACATTCGACACTTTTCACACAGGCTTAAAACATCGCTGAGGAAGAAAAGGCGTGGTATTTAAGACATGACTATCTGCCAACATAGAAGGTACATATATCATGTGTATTTGATTTAGTATAAATATCACTTCTATCGTTTGTTTTTGTTTGTTTTAATTAATGTATGAATGAAGTTGATTCCTGGAAGTGGAAATTAATCCACTTCGATCGAGCTGAAACTCTGCAGATGGACTCGTTGTTGATGACGATGCATTCTATCCACTTTTAATTACTTTTGGTGGCAATCACGCACACGCTGACATACACGAATTTCTTTGAAATTCGATGACATTAGAGCAGTTAACATACGCAATAAATGCCGGTATTTTCCATCAATTGGGATTTGGCTCGGTTGGTAGGGTTGTCGACTCCAGTCCATGGGTAAGAAGGTTCCTAGCCCGACGAAGATATGTAACGATCAAGTAAAACAAAAGTGTGGTAAAATTAGGCGTATGTGATGAATGAAGCAAGGAGTGTAAGGAGAATATGTGACGTGACGCTAATAGTAGAAGTCGAGGACACTCGATGACGACATGGCACGACCAAGTAAAACAAATTATTTTTCAACTCTTTACAAAACTATTATTTCCACCTTAAAAATGTACCCTGTTTAGGTACACTAGAACTTATATAATATAAAATATGTAATAAAAATAATTTTAAAAAAAAACTTCCAATTAAAAATAATATATAATTTCATCAATGTGTCATGTTTAAATCATTCGAATTTGATTGAATTTTTATGTCCGTAGAATCACGAAGAGAATTTTAATAACCTCTCGAAATGCTCAAACGGCGAAGCCAAACATTTTTGGGACCAATACGCCTCCCACTAAACTTGACCTTTCTATGCAACTTATTATCGAGTCTCGCGTCGTCGTGAAAATAAGTTGAAGTTTCTAAAAATATCTTATTAATTTATGCCTACCTACAAACTTCCTCACCACAGATAACATAAGGGAGATAAGCCATGAACCAGCGTTGATATGAAACCGCGCGTATAAAAATATCGTCATCTTTGTTCACCAATACTTTTTTTTTTAAATTTAATTTTTATTTTAACTTTATGAGTAAAACCTCAAATTGTAACATTTAATTAAATGAAGACAATGTAAGCGAAACTCAATCGAAAATCTGGAAACAGAAAAATTAGAAAAAGATATTGGCACCTCTGGGTCTCGAACTCAGGACCTCTCGCTTTCCGGGCGAACGCGCTAACCACTGCGCCAAGGTGTCGATATCAAATTCGGTCACTTTTAACTGTATCGTACTTCGACTAAGAACCACCCACATTATCTTCATTTTCTTAACGCATATATTATTGGCTGCTATCTTTATGTATGATTGCAAGATTCAAACCCGAACTAAATGCTCTCTAGATAGTATCTGGATAAATCTTTATCCATTTTATTTGATATGCGACATCTATTGACTTCTCTGCAAGTCTAGGATGAATATTTTTATTTTAACTTTACTATTATAAACACGTTTGTTTCAGTTATTTTACAAGTTATATGTATGAAAAAATTCACAGTGTTTCTTTAAATGCAAACCTAGCGAGACTTTTGCTCTATTTTAAAAGAGTCGTATTTTATTAAAGATTTTCACAATTTTCGCATTAATTTTATCGCTGTAAATGTTAGCGCGCTCCTCTAACATTCGTAATTTCTCTCCATCTTCTTCTTTTTGAGGTCGGTTACGGAGCCTTAAGCGCGCGTTTGGCGTGTTTCCCGACTGTGCACCGGTACCCAAGGAATCAATAACACCAATTTTTCGGAGCTACTTCCATTAAAATACCGGTAGAACAAAGACACCTTTCCCATCCCACGTCTGTGCTCTAAAGATTGCAACCCGTTTGTTAAGATAGGAGAATCGTCAAACAGACCGCCCGTTTCTGCACAGAGTCAAGGGTTTTTTCTGTTTTTTTTTGTTATACCACTGCAGATCACATCCATTCCGTGCATTTTGGTCGCGGCACGCATTATCTCTATTTATTTACATTATCAACGATGGTTCCATGACAGTTGGTTCCCGACAGATAACCACCTAATCGCAACGTTACACTTTAGAAATCCTGGACAGCGATCAATAAACCTTTTTTTTCAAATCAGCGGTTTTACAAATAGTCTTAAAAACTGACTAGCTAACCAACCGTCAAAGCGTTTCCTGGTAGAAATAGGCAGGAAGGATAGACCGCCACACAATTCTGTCTTAATGCAATCTACTTGCTTCAATCACAGTCATGCATCGTCTCGTACTTAATTTTGTTTTATTCTGTCTCTTGACAAACCCAACATTTATTTTGGACAGCAAGAACACGAAATTTGAATGTATTATTAATAATTAATAACTAGGTATATCTTGTTTGAAGTTAATTGTTAAAAAAAATTACAAGTGTGCAGTTCACACGCGGTAGAAGTGAAGCCTTCAGAAAACTAAAGAAGAAAATAGTGAAGAGGATACAAAGCACCACACAAAGAGGAGACCGATTATACTATCACATTCTCTTGCAGGCTAATATCCTATAGGCTTGTTTGTTTGTCACTTTTTCGTTTCATCGAGTTTCAAATCACAATTGTTTTAAAGAAGTTTTCACTTCAGAAATAATCAATATGGCACCTTGCAACAATTGCCATTATTCCCAACTTTTCGATTGATCAATCTGAGCCTCCGATCAGCTAAGTGATTTGTTTAGTAACGCTCGATTCGCCTGAGTTGCTCTGGAAAGAGAGTTTTTGTGCATTTGAAGGAGTATTGAGCAAAACTTTCGGCTCAGCAGATGATCAATAGGATTAGGAACAACGGCAGCAAGTAGTTTTAACAGCACTTCAGCTTACATTGCTACAACTGCGGTTGTTTCCAACTTTTCTATCGATCAATCTGAGCCTCCGATCAGCTAAGTGATTTGTTTAGTAACACCAGATTCGCCTCTGGGAAGAGAGTTTTTGTGCATTTGAAGGATTGTTGAGCCAAAATTTCGGCTCAGCAGTTGATCAATAAGATTGGAAACAACGGCGGCAAGTAGTTTTCATGGCACTACAGCTTACATTATAAATACACGTTAACCAATTGATAAATCCCAGCATAATTTCAAAGCAATTTGGAAAAACCTTTCCGTAATAATTATAATATAACTTTTATACATGTTACATTGAAACATAATATTATTCTCTGATAAAACTCGTTTTTCCGTGATAAAAATTCTCATCCTTAGCGATAATATGTTGATTAAAAAACACAACAACTCCAGGAAGCGACGCAGGCGATTTTGAGCCTTAATGGAATAATCACTGGCCGGTGATTTTGTACTGCATACCTTGTTAGCGAGCATCGAGTGACCGCGGCTTTATGGACTATATTGAGGTGACGACCTAACCCGACCTCTTCGTAAATGTAAACAGATGACGTCTCCTTGCTCGCGCCACTGGCGAAGTTGTTTCAAGGTACAGGGTGGTTACAAGTGAACAAAAATAATCACTACTTATTATTTTTTTAGCACCGCTGTGATTTGAAACTCGATGAAACGAAAAATAGCGACACTAGAAAGAGACAAATACACACATCTATCTATAGGATTTAGCCTGCGAGAAAATTATATAGTATAATCGGTCTCCTCTTTGTGTGATGCGTCGTAGCTTCTCCACTCTTGTCTACTTTAGTTTTTCTGAAGGTTTCCCTTCTACTACGTGTTAATTGCACACTCTGATTTTTTTTGTAGGTTAATGTTTTATGTAAATATATAAATCATTTGACGGAAACAACACAATATACAAGATTATGAGGAAGAAAAGGAAGGTGGGGAAGTATCTGGCTATTCAGTTCTAGTCAACAAACATGGCTAAAGCTATTTCAAGCAAAGTTTCAATTCTGAATAGTGGTTTTACACCAGGGCGACACTGAGAGTAGCTTTCACTTTGGAAAGTGCCGCAAATACCTACAACTTATTTAATTTTAAATGTTTAAATTGTGAAAACACAAATCAATCAAACAGAATTTACTTGCGCATGCATTGATTTGAACCCGTATCCTACGGATCGCTAATCGACAGGCTCGCCCCTCGACTACGGAAGCCGTCAAATTACGAATTTAAATAATATGATTAAGTAAAATGTTTTTAGCAGTAAAATTGTAATGTAACTATTGATTTTGTTTGATATTTTTCTTGCGTGTTTTTCATGAAACAAAAAATAAATTAAAATACAAATATCCTCAAAATAAACTCCTACGTAGATATACAAATTAAAAACAGAAAAAAGTACTATAAAATTTTTCAGAAAGATTCGCAAAATCGTAGGTACATTTAATTTTGTAATTTTCAAGCATTAGTTTCAATTTTAAGAAATGTTTTTTTGGTCGCAATTAATCATTAAAAATACTGAATTCAATTTTCAGATAAAAGTAAAAAGGAATTTAGGCATTCCTGATTTTGTGTAATTATTTTATAAAATGGTGTAAACACATTGTGTGTTTACTGTAACAAAATGGCAGCAAGCCAGACTGGGCCTTGGAGACTCGAAGTAGAATATTTAATTCCAATAGGTAGTCACCACTTAGACGCGAATGGCGGATCGTGTCTGTTTTGAACACAGAAAAAGTGCACAGTGATAGCTAAAATATAACTTGTAACCTTTGTGCGATAGCGAAAATAAAAACCACCAAACTGTGTTCAGTTGGTCGAGGTGAGTGCGACACGATTTATTATCAGATGAAATTATAAAATACAGTTTTGAGTGTGGAATGTTCGCCCGTTGGTTTTTGGCACAGAAATCGGCCATTTTCAATAAATTTCATTGTTTAAATTACTTATAAAACCGACATTTAGGCATTTTAATTATTTTAAGCAAATCTCGCCTAATATTGCACTTTCGGCGAATTCTTTTTTAATGTTTGAACATTTGATGAAATCACACATAATATTTTTTGTGAATTAGTATTGAGTGTTGTTAAATTTTGAATTAAGTTCGTTATCGTTTTTTTAGTTTTCTTTATGAGACACTAAATAAAATGAATTAAAATATGATACCAAGTTCTGTTTTATTCTAAAATATATTTATATGTGACGTACGAGGAAAACGGAATTTCTTGGAGGTTTTTTCCTGTTAAATTATTTACCGACTCGTGTTTTAATTGTTCAGTTCATCAAAGGTTATTATTGTAATAATTAACACTGATTAGAACAAAATTGTTTGAAATTACGAATCAGAGAAAGATAAAACCGCTTTTGTAATTTAGATAACTGTGGTGATATTGTCAAATGTGAATTCCAACCCACACAACAATTTAAAAAAAAAACTGTTGATAAAGTGTCCTCTGAATATGCAGATGTGTTATTTGTAATGATATGTTTAATAACATCAACGCAATTTAACTTCTCGTAATGATAACTTGACCTGAGCAGGCTCCAGGAGTCCAGACGAGTAGGGTTTAAAAAAAAGTGACAAATATTTATTTCATACTTGCTGCAGTTCCCGCCATCGTCCGGGCTTTACACAGAGTTTTAAAAAATGTAATGCAAACTGTGACCTTCCTCTTGTTTTGAAGGTCAGGTGAGTCCTGGAATAAAACTGTAGTTTTGTAGATACATTTTTAGATTTTCACGGCCAAAAGTATTTTCTTTATTTGTTTTTGGGGTGTTATGCTGTTTTGCGCTACCTCCTTCTTTAGCCAACGTTTCGGACAGCATTGCAGTGTCCATCATCAGGGTAGATCTGGTAGATCAATTTGGGAGGCGGGAGTGGGTACCGCCGCCCCGGGAACCATTTATTGGATAACATACACCTCGGCCATAGGTCACCCCAAGTGTTTCGCTACGTTTGGTGACTTAGCAGGGGTGCCCGGGTTCATGGGGTTGGGTTTGTCCAGGTCTTGGCAGCGGATGCGTCTGCATACCTGCTGCATGGCGGGCCGGATCGAGAGAGACTGATTGAGCTTTTGTCCTTTCAATCTTTCAACCCATCGCCTGGCACCGCAGTTGGAGGGATGGATTCATACGTCTGTAACTCCTGGGAACACTGACTCCCAGATTCCTACCCATTCCTCACACCTTTTTCCTAACCACGACTCCCTCTCCTTCATTTCATTTAAAAAACCCTCCACACAGCATCCCCAAAGATGACATAGGCCCTGAGGGGAATTATTTTCCTCAGGGCCTCCTGTGTAGAGCTAATGCAAAAAAAATAAATCCCACTGATGTTTGATCTGCCGGATCTGCCCTGATGATGGACACTTCAACGCTGTCCGAAAAGTTGGATAAAGAAGGAGGTAGCGCAACACGGCATAACACTCCAAAAACAAATACCGAAAATGTAGTTTTGTATATTATATTTAGATTTGTATATCATTTATTTACTAGTACAATATTTATTACTCGTAGTCCACGAGTACAATAATTTTATACGAAGTTCGCCGGACTTGGTGATATCCCTGACCTTTATTGACAATTATCGCATAAAATAAAATAAAGCAATGCGAATAATACTTAAGCGCAACATATACACACGGATACGGGACATGCTAAAAGAGCTAAATATGTTGACGGTGAAGCAAAATGTGTACTTGAATGTACTTATTTTTTTACATAAAATTAACATGGGGACGATGTGTAAGGAACTAAATAGAAAAATACATTATAATAACGAAACACACGGACACGGGACAAGAAATTCAAAACAAATTAGACTGCCGACAAGAAAAAAATCAAGCACCCAGAAATCTCTGATGTACCAGGCCCTTCCAACTGTATAACAACATCCCGAATGAAATTACTGAGATAGAAAATATAAATAAGTTTAAAAAAGAATTACGAAAGTATGTCTACCTCAATTATTAATGACTTTATTTATGTGTAATATTTAAAGAATGATTATGTTTGCCAACCAATGTAAATGTTTATATCTTTATAAAATATTAGCACACACAAAGATGTGAGCTAACTTAAGATTAATAAATAAAATAAATAAATAAAAAATAACCTTTATTGAATATTTATTCTTTGGCGGCTTTTTTAATTTGAGTTAAGATTTTTATTTGTCTTATTTCATCGGACAAATTATTGTATAGTTTCCGTGTAAAATATCTGCTACACAAGAGAGATAATTCTAGCTAACATTTTATATTACAATGTTCTTCAATCAAAATTATTGAGATTACTTGAAATCTGCTATAAATACGGGAAAACTCGAATATAGGTTGAACCTGAATCCTTCCTACAACTTCTCTCATTACTTTCTACCAAATTTCTCAAAACAATTAAATTAAAATTATGAATGGATGACATAAATTATGATTTTCTATTACTATCAATGCGACTCTCGTCGATAAAAGAAAAAAGAATGCTTGACGATCCGAACAGTAACTGTTTTGACTCCCCTGAGTTAGTTTCATAATAAATTATCATTTACCTAGTGGACAAACTCGTCTCAAGTCATCGTATAATTACCACAATTATAGGCACTAATATTCTCTATGTTTTTATGCACCTTGAACTTGTAATTTTTTAAACATACATTTATATATTATATAATTGCATTTTGTACTCATACTATTTTTACTATGCCAAAGTTTTATACTTTGTTAATGTTACGCCGTACATATAAAAAAAAAATAAACGTCATAATGTATCTGGGCATTTTCGTTGTTAGTTTTTGGGGTGTTATGCCGTGTTGCGCTTCCTCCTTCTATAGCCGACGTTTTGGACAGCGTTGCAGTGTCCATCATCAGGGCAGATCCGGTACATACATCGTCGGATCTACCGGATCTGCCCTGATGATGGACACTGCAACGCTGTCCAAAACGTCGGCATAGAACCTAACTGCAACTAATCTTTTTTTTATGTATACGTTACTGCCGCCATAGGTCGACCCACAGTCTCCTTCTCGACAATATCAGGGAGGATACGGTGTTTCTACTTTTGTCGTCAGAATTGCAATTATTCCTAAACATGGGAACACCTCAGCACAGGTCCGCCTAGTGAGGTGTTCACAAAATACTACTAGGTACTTACCTATATACAGTTACGGATCAGTAACATTTTATTTTTTCTCCTTATTACTTAACTTAATATCTATGTATACCAATGTAATTATCTGTAATATGTATGTATGTTGAGGAATAGAAATAAATAAAATAAAATAAATAGAAGGAGGTAGCGCAACACGGCATAACACCCCAAAAACTAACAAAAAAATGCTTTTGGCCGTGAACATCTAAAAACTTATCTATATGGGCATTGTTTGTTTTAAGGTGTGTTCAGACACGGCTATAAACCGCGAGCAGATATCTGTTGAACCGCGAGCGCTTATGTTTTGTACCGTTCACACAAAATTATCAAGTATTTCTTCCTATGGTAAGAGAGGGGTCAGATGAATTAGCGAGCGGTCACGGAATGCACATGTTTTGTACTGAATCTGACAACTTGACATCTGTCATCCACCGGTTTAGGCAGCTCTGTAATTAAAATGATCCCCTCTCCTGTTTTCATCGTAGAGGGGGGCGCTTAACTTTTCACATATCGCATCGGGAGCGGTTACGGCGCGGCGTAAGATGTGTATTGTACATGGTTGATCTGCGCTTAAGCCGCTTAGGTGTGAATGGTCTGAAGGGATTGTATGGAGAGCGTTATTTGGCGTTCGATGATCTTTTATATTTTATATCCGTATCTGAACACCCCTCAAATAACATGTTCACGCATTACATGAGGGCTATAATTTTCCTCGGAGAGGAATTGTAGGGGGAGGAAGGGAGAGTTCTCGGAATATAATTTCTTTTTACGGGCATCAGTCATCTTTACATCAGTGACAGCCGCGTGACTTCTTATTTTGTCTGACAAATAAATTTCAAATATCGCTCGGTTAGCAGATCATTGAATATTAATTATCCAGGCCACGCCCATACGTATATATATATTATTATCATAGTCATCTGTGACGCAAGTATGGGTTTTAATGACGAGCAATATCGTGAAATATACCACCCCTACATTTATTATGATATTATATCTCTCATCTGTGTCTAGTTTTAAGCTAGTCTCACACGGGCACCATACTCTCAAAATATTTTTATGTTATTTATATGTTTTATGTTTTTTTGCGATACATTTCAAATAAATAAAGAGATGTATTATTTTGATGCTCATAATAAGCCTGTTGCATGCATTTTATAATACGAGAAACTTAAAATCGTCTGGATAGATATTTCTATTGAGATAACGAAAATGTTCACCACCACATGAAAATGTACAGTGTCCGATGTTTTTATTTTTTTATAAACTTTCGAACTGTTTTTTTTTTAAGTATAGCTGAAATTAGTACTGAAACTTCCATCGACTTTTTGAATTTCACGTATAACAATAATTCGCTTGTGTTTGTGGCCTGAAAATTTTGTTTTATAAGGTTATTTTATAATCCTTAATCTATATATTACATCTTACATCCTGCCATTTACTGCTACTTTTCTATGTCATAACACTAGCTGACGTGTATCCGGCGTCGCTCTGGGTTAGGAATGTTAAGAGCAAAGCTTTTAGTAGGAGGGAAAACTTTATATCGACTTTAATTCGACTACGTTTCCCATCCCACCACAGGGATAATGCATAAGTCTTCCTCGGGTGTATCGGACTTTTTCTACTTTTCAATCCACTATGTAAACACTCGTAGTAAAATTAGAAATAAACTTTTAAATTTTCATTGAAATCTGTCGAGTAGTTTTTGTGTATTCGAGTTTTTGTTAGAATCGTTAATACAAGAACATACACTATCCATGAGTTGAATTTTATAGGATTAGTGTGAGCAGACCTTAAAAGGGTATAACTGAGAAAACCGGAAATATGTCATTTTTAAATCAAATTTTAGATGTATTGACTCTTTTCCACAAAAAATTATAAATTAATTTTGAAAGATTGTTCTTTTATCTAGTAAACGCATGTTTTAAATTTTGAGAAAAAGTGTTTATTTTTAGTATAATAAGATTATACCATATGTCGTTGGCAGATTTGTAAAATTTTCAAACGAAAAATCTTATTTTACAAGACATATTTCATACCATGTAATCATACATTATTGTAAATCAATACGTTATCTAGTAAATACGTGTTTCAAAATTTTAATTTTAGTTCAAATAAAATCATTAAAAATATATCCGAACACTTATTTATGACGAAAATTTCTCTATTTTGTCTATCTATTTACGGTCTTACAAATTAATTTTTTAAATTCTTATTTAGCTTAGACATTATTGAAAAACGATAAATACTCGTGATAAAAAAAGTACATAATTTTAATAGATTAACATCACGCCTTTCAGCATTTTCGGATCTAAGTATAGATTAAAGCAAATTTGGAATGAAATAAAATCGATATTGAGTTATGATTTTAAAAAGCTGGTACGGAGAATAATTAATCTTTCTCATTTTAACCGCCCTGTACGATCGAAAGAACATCTTTCGACGAAATGTGAATTTTCAGCCGCTGGCTAGTTAAAGGCCCTTAAATATTGATCCTAAGTCTCAATTGGATTTAACATAACACGAACTGTTTAAATGAACCGAATATATTTTATTTCAGATACAAGATGGATAAAAATAACTGCGCCATGCGCTTTAACCAAATTACATTTGTGGTTCTGATGCTAATGGTTTCGACTGCTTTCTCCCAGTATAACCAGCAGGGTGGTTATAACTCAGGTTATAACCAGCCAGGCTATGGCGAAAATTACCCAGCCCTCCCACGTCAACCAAATCAACCGAGACGGAATCAGCACCAACAACGAAACTCCGACAGTGCCATTAACTTCCCCGATAATATTGGAAATCCTGCGGCACCACCGGCTTCAGGTCCAGCTGTTCCCGAAAATAAAGAAAAACAACAAGCACTTCTTGCTGATACTATAACTAAGTTTTCTTTGGATATGACAAAGGTAGGTAACACTTCTAAGTTTATGAAGAGCAAAGGTATTGTTATACATATTTTGGCAATATGGTTTATGTTTAGATGTTTTATCCAGAGGGTTTGACAGTTTTCAAGCCTTGCCACGTCTGTAAACTGGATGCGTGTGTTGTGGAGGTTTTCAATAATAAATCTTGATTTAACGCGAGTGAAATATATTTACATTGAAACTTTGTGTTACAATAATTTGGCACAGATTTAATAATTATCTCGCTAAGAGGAAAAGCAGGCGGATGGAACGAACGCTAAAACCGGAATAATTTTGCATTATCATTCACTCGGCCAGAGAGCGGTGGCCGGTGATACCATTGTATAAAATCGGATTTGAATAGTATTTTTATAGTTGTTCGTTGCTCGGCCACAATAAACTATAGGTATTAATTTTTCGAAGAAAACTTCTTCAGACAGATCTTGTGATGCCATTATTTATTCTATTATAATAACTTTGTTTACATTACTTTATTTTATACACAATCTACATGTTTCGTGAACAATGGTCACATCATCAGGAGTAAATGTACACTGAAGTCACAAATTAAATACAGACTACTGATTAAATAACAGGGGAAGGGGTCAATAGTTACATAAATAGTTTTGAAATATTTATTTTTTTGAAATATTTATTATATTTTTCCTCATAGAAATAGTTTTAACATATTAGGTATAAGGAAAAATGTTAGTACCAAAACTTATATAATTAATAAGCAAAAGAAAATTATGAACACTCTTTTGAATATTTTCCCATTTAATCGGTCTTTCCCTGCTAATGATATTGTAATCCCTAATTCCAACTAACTTCCCCAGCTCTTACCCCCCCCCCACGCTTCTTTCTACTCCTTCCTCTGTTATTTAATCGGTAATTTGTATTTAATTTGTGACTTTAGTGTACATTTACTCCTGACGATGTTAACATTGTTCACGAAACATGAAGATTGTATATAAAATAAAGTGTAGTAAACAAAGTTATTTGTCTTTTAATAAAATTGTTATTTTCAGTGTCAGTGCCGGCAACCCGGGCATTTATTTTATTTTTATTTATGAACATAGATTTTTTTTACCCACCTCACTAGACAAAGTCTGTTCCGAGGCGGGTAAATAACATTTTTTATTTGGTGAAAAATATATGTATCAAAGTAGACATGGGTATAAAAAGAAAAAAATATTAATATATATATATATATATATATAAAGACAAAATAAAAGACAAAAATAAAAATATAAAATTATAGATAACTCAGGTTGTTGGTGCATTGGTAAGTGATGTGAAATATTCCTAATAATGCGTAACATTTATCAAGTTCAATGAACTTTTAATTTTCAAAATTGGAAGTACTTATTGAAACTATACTTATCATGTGAGACAAGCGCTGAAGCAGGCGTCAAAATAATTATTTTATCCATTAATAATTCTTTATTCGGTATGGGTATTTGTTTTGTTTAAATGCTTAACAGATGCTAAGACGAATAAATAGTGCGAAGATACGTTACTGATCCAACGCGCGTAATTTTACCGAGCTAGGTCCAATGGACATACATACTTTAGCGGCCCGTTCTCGTAGGTACAAATTGATTATCATTTTTGAAAGCGGTGCTATATTTTTTTATACGATATAATGTAAAGTGTCCTGTATTTTTATAATGTCATTGGATAGATGTCGTAATTTCTTAACATTCGATAGGTAAATAATATAATAATAATATTATTAATACTGGAGCAATTTTCTAAATGTAAACTTTCAACTTCACAAATTCTACAATTCTAATATCCCGTGATTTTTCATGGATTTGCGCTAGTTGCATGCATATTGTATGAATCCATTAAAAAATCATCTAATTATGCGGTGGTAAAGTGCACTAACTTCGTAACATGATTCAATATGATGGTAGAAATAAAAAAAAATAATAATTTTCGAAAATCAGTTCTTATTTCCAATACATTTTTTTCCATAGTGCACAAGCAATTCAACTTTTTAAACTGAAAACTACCTTTAAATTACATAGTACATATTAATATGTTTTACTAGAGTTCCTCATTTTCTCCACCATTTGTATATACAGTATTTTAGTCTAAGATCCGAACTAGAAACGACTTTCACCCATCTGTTTAATGGATGAAAAGTATCTTATATTAAATTTAATATATTAGAAAATATATCTCGAGTGGGTTGTCTAAAAAATTCCTGGCAAGACTATGATTAATTTAAAAAATATTGATTGAAAGGGAGCGGGTATGCATTTATTCGTGCAACAGAGAAGGATAGCGATACTGAGCCTTATTTTAGAGTAGTTAATTAAAGTATTTACTAATGTATCGTTAACCTTCTCTGTTGCACGAGTAAATAGCTTACGCGATCTCTTTCAATTAATATTTTTAAAATTAATCATAGTCATGCCAGGAATTTTTTAGACAACCACTCGAGATATATTTTCTAATATATAAAATTTATTTTAAAAT
Source organism: Limnephilus lunatus (assembly GCA_917563855.2). NCBI lineage: Eukaryota > Metazoa > Arthropoda > Insecta > Trichoptera > Limnephilidae > Limnephilus > Limnephilus lunatus. The sequence goes on from OU830596.1 coordinate 68,349,573, forward strand.
ACTTTTCATTGATTAAACAGATGTGTGAAGGTCGTTTCTAGTGCGGATCCTCTACTATTCGTATACCTCAGGTCTCAACCATTTGCAAAAACATTATTCGTATACCTCAGGTCTCAATCAATCGTATATACGGTATTCATATAACTCAGGTCTCAACCATTCGTACATACGGTATTCGTATACCTCGGGTCTCAACTATTCGGATGTAGGGTATTCGTATACCTCAGATCTCAACCAATCGTATATACGATATTTATACACCTCCTCAGGTCTCAACCAATCGTAATATACGGCATTCGTATACCCCAGACCTCAACCATTCGTATATACGGTATTCGTATACCTCAGGTCTCAACCATTCGCATATACGGTATTCGAATACCTCAGGTCTCAACTATTTGTACAATATACGGTATTCGTATACCTCAGATCTCAACTATTTGTACAATATACAGTATTCGTATACCTAAGATCTCAACCATTCGAATATACGGAAACCTATCCGCAATACAACAATGTCAATCATAATTGTAATCTAAATAACTTGCCGAATTGTTGCAAAAATTGACAAATGAACTAAAACCATTACACTTTTGGAATTGGTATAGTTTTCAAAAAATGTTATTCCATATTTTATTTTTATGCCATGTTTAATAAAAAAAAGATGGTTTATAAATTAGTTAATTTATGAAACAATGTTTGAAGAATAATAAATTAATAGAAGACCGTTAAGATATTTTAATTAACGAGAAGTTGAAAAATATCGTGAATTAAAAGAAGGCTAGTTTGAACTTTAAATAATTAAAAAAAAAATCTGATTTTTAATTTTTTTGTTTCGCAGAAACTTCTTGAAGAGGAAAAGGGTAATCTTGTGGTATCGCCTGTATCAGTTGCCGCAGTATTGTCACTATTGTACCAAGGAGCTACTGACAGTAGCAAGACCGCTACAGACCTCCAAAACACCCTTGGACTGGAACGTAAACAATCCAAAAATGCTTTTCGCACATTCTTAAATACTCTTAAGGTATGCATTTTATTTCATTATTTTATATTTATTTATTGACGCCCCTTTCGGGGCTTTTAATTACAAATGAATAGTAAGAAAAATACAGTATTTATTGTATATAACTGAACTGCCTCAGCAACAATATTTTATATTTGTTTAAACATAAATTGAAGATGTCCACTGACTTGGTATAATTGTTTCCCTCCATTAGTATTTTGGGCAAAGAGGAATACATAAGGTAGTTAGTCCCAGAATTTATGCACTGAAATAAATCCTGACTCATAGAATTACGTTGTGGAATTCGGAAACTCATAAATTCAAGCAATACCGGATCATCAACTAAATCATTTAGAATTTTATATAGAAATAGCAATTCAAATATTATCTTGGAGAATGTTGCAATGGTAAATATTGTGAATAATTAAAAAAATTTTGAAGTCATCGGCAAAAAGTAAGATAGGTACATCATGAAATATTTTTGTAAGATAATTTATAAACAAGATAAGTAAGATTGGGCCAAGGTGTGAACCCTGTGGAACTCCACTTGGTGCATACATTTTTTCCGACAGGGAGATTTTATTCTAACAATTTGTTGTCTTCCAGTAAGATAACTCTCAAACCAGGTTAATATTTACCACGTATACCACGTATACATACTTATTTCGTTTTCGGTGAATGCGTGATGTGAAATATTATATAATTCCTTATATATTCCATAAATTAATCAAATTCAATGAACTTTGACTGAAAAAAAACCGTACTGACCAGTATTAAATCATAATATAATAAAACAATATTACACATATTTCCACTTGTTAGTATCTGCAGTCCGAATATGGCCATAATTTGCTAAATAAAGTAAGTGGAATTAGGTTTTATATACATTTTTTAATATATGACTATAACAGAATTCCACCAAGAATGTCAGTATCAAAAATGGAAAGTATTAAATCACATCATTTAAGAAGTGATAGTGCGTAAGTTTGTATGGTACCTTTTATTTTAATTAAACCAAAGTTTTTTTTTATTTGAAATGTGCATTTGTTTTTGTTCATATGAATGTATTTGTGTTGTTTAAATGTTTGCCAAATGTAGTAATTTTTCAAATTACTGACAAACGAAAGGTAAATTTCTTTTTCTGAAAATCAATGATCCTGGGGCAAATGGTTTTTTTAATAACTACAATTATAATATTCTGTGATTTTACACAATAATCGTTTATTTCCACAATAACACAAGTGTAAAAGGTTCATAAGGTAACTCATAGATTTTTTATTACATTTTAAAATCTCTTTTATTCTGTAGATGTCTAATTTTCTTTCCCCTTGCTCAGGGAGGTCCAGCGGGCCGTGATATGATATTCGCGAATGCAGTGTTTGTTGAAGGCGCCCAGTTGGACCCTGAATTTAAGAAAGTTGCAACAAATGCCTTCAATGCTGATATCATAAACACCCGATTCAACAACCCAGTTGCTGCTTCTGCAACCATCAACGATTGGGTAAAGGACGCTACCAAAGGGAAAATTCCAAGCCTAGTGGAGCCAGGTACAGAATGCAGTTTTATTGTTATTTATGTTGAAATGATAACAATCCCCGATAATTTTTTTGATCATGTCTGTGAACGGGTGTTGACCGTTCGGGAGTATGGGTACCGCTGCTTCGAGAACCATTTATTGGATAACTAACACCTCTGCCAAAGGTCACCCCAATTGATTCGCTACGTTTGGTGACTTAGCAGGAGTGTCGGGGTTCACGGGGTGAGGTCTGTCTTGAAGGCGGTCGGGTCTACCCATCTACTGAATTATGGGATTAGGAGACATTGGTTGAGGGAGATCTTTTACCTATCCAGCACGACCCTGTCGAACCATTGCCTTGCACGTCTGTCACTCCTGGATACACTGACCTCCAGATTCCTACGCACTCCTTATATTTTTTTCTTCCCTGAACTTTTGCTCTTTACTTTCCTTTGAAAAAACCTCCACACTGCATCTCCAAAGATGACATAGGCCCTAAGGGACATTATTTTCCTAGGGGACTCCTGTGAAAAGTCTCTGAACCCAGGCTTCTGTGCTGGTATATAGAATATTGGCAAAAGCAGTAATACTCATTTACTCCAGGGTATCTGTTTCAGCCAATGCAAGTTCGTTCTAGTAACTATTGATCTAAATCATCCACCCAACTTACCAAGCCTTGTATTCAGCATCCATCAATGTATTATACTTCCCAAGTCTTGAATTTACCATCAATCAATGTATTATACTTCCCAAGTCTTGTATTTAGCATAAATCATTGTATTATACTTCCCAAGTCTTGTATTCAGCATCAATTAATGTATTATACTTCCCAAGTCTTGTATTCAGCATCAATTAATGTATTATACTTCCCAAGTCTTGTATTCAGCATCAATTAATGTATTATATTTCCCGAGTCTTGTATTCAGCATCAATTTATGTATTATACTTCCCAAGTATTGTATTCAGCATCAATCAAGGTATTACACTTCCGAATTCTTGTATTCAGCATAAATCAATGTATTATTCTTCCCAAGTCTTGTATTCAGCATCAATCAATGTATTACACTTCCCAAGTCTTGTATTCAGCATCAATCAATGTTTTACACTTCCAAGTCTTGTATTCAGCATCAATCAATGTTTTTTTTCTTTATTTTTTCCCATTGTTTCTACATACATACATAATTTCTAAATACAGTAAGATGTAAATATAAGGTTCAAGTAATGTAAAAGTTAGCAATAAGTAAATATATAATGGACAATAGTAGGTAATGTGAACCCACTAAGGCACTGCCTGTGTGTGAATAATATAAACAAGAATGCTATATATACCTACATCAATAAGTACAGGTAAAAATATAATTTTAAAAGAAAAGGTTTAGAAATATAGGAATCTGTAAAATCTTTGTGGTAAAATAGTGAAACATAAAATTTAGTTGATTTTTTTGTTATAGTTTCAAGAAAGTAAATAAAGTTAAAGTTGTATTGAAAAGTGAAACATGAAGGTTTACAAATAATTTATAGAAAAATATTCCAACATCTGCATCATTCAACCATAATTTTGATTATTTTATGTAAAGTGATATTTTATCTGTCATTTGAATGTGTTTTGGTAGAAGATTAAATGTACGAGGACCAAAAAAGGTGCTATGTGTTTGCATTAATTTAGTATTGGTTTGGGGGGAGTAAAACATATTATAAGTCCTTTTGCTAATTCTATTTTCATTTTATACAAAACAATTTTTGTTTTTAAATATTTATTTCATAGTCTGCAATATAAATTATTTACAGATATTAAATATTTGGTCACTTTGAATAATAACTCTGTCTAGAATGTTTTTTTTTCTATTATACATAACTTTAATGATGCGCGTGATGAGAGTGGTTTGTATGGGCTTAATAAATGCATCAAACGCACCACCCCATCCTATAATCCCGTAGATTATTGAAGATTGTACCAGGGAAAAGTAGATCATTTTCAATCATTGAGTACTTGCTTAAGTATATAAAATGTGTATGTAAGATATCTTAATTTCGAGGTGGTTTTATCAATTTGAGATTAACAATTTAGATGGGTATCAATAGATATACCTAAATATTTAAAATTTTCAACTTTGACAAGTTCATTGCACAGTGAACATGTATCTTGATTGCAAATCGTATTGTGGATTCTAATTTTAAGGTTATCAGGAGGTTTGTTTTTAATGTTTTTATAAAAATGTTAAATAAAATGTTTTGCTGTAGTTTAAAATGAGTTTGTTATATTTTAGCCATGTTGAAACAAGTGCAATACATTATTTTGCCTTAGAAAAGGATACAATCCAAGAATTTTCGTTTAATATTATTGCCATGTAATCGGCGTAAGAAATATTTTTTATTGTGATCACAAATTATATAAATAATGTATATAGATCATAAAAAGAATCGGCCAAAAGACAGTTCCTTGCGGAACTCCATTTTTTGATAATATGTGCTTCTAAACAATACACATTCCCAATTTTTGTTTTTTGTGTTCTGTCTTTAAGATAGTTTGTCAGTATTTTTAGTGTATCTTTTTTGAAATCTAGTTGAGATATTTTTTTAATTAGTAAGTTATGATTTACGGTATCAAAAGCTTTTCTTAAATCTAAGAATACAGCTAGATATTTCTTATTTTTATCGATAGATATGTATAAATTTTTTGTTAAATCATATATTGCATCTTCAGTGCTTTTTTTTAATATGAGCTCCACACAGGAGGCCCTGAGGAACATAATTTTGCTCAGAGCCTATGTCGTCTTTGGGGATGCTGTGTAAGGGGTTTTTTTAGGGAGAGGAAGGAGAGGAGAGTTCTGGGAAGGAAAAGGGTTTAAGGGGTGGGTAGGAATTTGGGGTTCAGTGTGTCCAAGACCTAGACCCTAAACAAAATTCACCCATGAACCCGGGAACCCCTGTAAAAGCACCAAACGTAGCGAACCGCTTACGGTGACCTATGGCAGAGGTGTTGATTATCCAATAAAGGTTCCCGGGGCGGCGATACCCATTCCCGACCCCCAAATTCGATCTTTACGAAAACCATATTGGTTTTGCGAAAAAATATTATATTTTTGTATGTGTTCTATGATTCTTTTTTTAATGCATTTTTATAATATTTTTTATAGGTTTGAAAAAGTGATTATTACACTTACCAAGTCTTGTATTTAGCATTAATCAACGTTTTACACTTTCCAAGTCTGGTATTCAGAATCAATATATGTATTACACTTCCCAAGTCTTGTATTTAGCATCAATCAATGTATTACACTTCCCAAGTCTTGTATTCAGCATCAATCTAGGTATTATATTTCCCAAGTCTTGTATTCAGGATCAATCAATGTATTATACTTCCCAAGTCTTGAATTCAGCATCAATAAATGTATTATACTTCCCAAGTCTTGTATACAGCATCAATCAATGTATTACACTTCCCAAGTCTTGTATTCAGCATCAATCACTGAATTAAATTTCCCAAGTCTTGTATTCAGCATCAATCTATGTATTACACTTCCCAAGTCTTGTATTGAGCTAATTGTTGTATTACACTTTTCAAGTCTTGTATTCAGTATCAATCAATGTTTTACACTTCACAAGTCTTATATTCAGCATCAATAACTGTATTATACTTCCCAAATCTTGTATTCAAGTTACTCTTTCCATGTCTTTTATTCAGCATTTACCAATGTTTTACATTTTTCAAGTCTTGTATTTAGCATTAATCAATGACTTACATGCTTAAGGATTGTATTCAGCATCAATATAGGTATTTTACTTCCCAAGTCTTGTATTCGGAATCAATCAATGTGTTATACTTCCCAAGTCTTGTATTCAGCATCAATTAATGTATTTCACTTACCAAGTCTTGTATTCAGCATTAATTAATGTATTACACTTTTCAAGTCTTGTATTCAGCATCAATCAATGTTTTACACTTCCTAAGTCTTATATTCAGCATCAATCTAGGTATTTTATTTCCCAAGTCTGGTATTCAGAATCAATATCAATAGTACACTTCCCAAGTCTTGTATTTAGCATCAATCAATGTATTACACTTCCCAAGTCTTGTATTCAGCATCAATTAATGTATTACACTTCCCAGGTCTTGTATTCAGCATCAATCTATTTATTACACTTCCCAAGTCTTGTATTTAGCTAATTGTTGTATTACACTTTTCATGTCTTATATTCAGTATCAATCAATGTTTTACACTTCCCAAGTCTTGTATTCAGCATCAATCACTGTATTATACTTCCCAAATCTTGTATTCAAGTTACTCTTCCCATGTCTTTTATTCAGCATTTACCAATGTTTTACATTTTTCAAGTCTTGTATTTAGCATTAATCAATGACTTACATGCTTAAGGCTTGTATTCAGCATCAATATAGGTGTTTTACTTCCCAAGTCTTGTATTCGGAATCAATCAATGTGTTATACTTCCCAAGTCTTGTATTCAGCATCAATCAATGTATTTCACTTACCAAGTCTTGTATTCAGCATCAATTAATGTATTACACTTTTCAAGTCTTGTATTCAGCATCAATCAATGTTTTACACTTCCTAAGTCTTGTATTCAGCATCAATCTAGGTATTTTATTTCCCAAGTCTGGTATTCAGAATCAATATAAATAGTACACTTCCCAAGTCTTGTATTTAGCATCAATCAATGTATTACACTTCCCAAGTCTTGTATTCAGCATCAATTAATGTATTACACTTCCCAGGTCTTGTATTCAGCATCAATCTATTTATTACACTTCCCAAGTCTTGTATTTAGCTAATTGTTGTATTACACTTTTCAAGTCTTATATTCAGTATCAATCAATGTTTTACAATTCCCAAGTCTTGTATTCAGCATCAATCACTGTATTATACTTCCCAAATCTTGTATTCAAGTTACACTTCCTATGTCTTGCATTCAGCATTAATCAATGTTTTACACTTTTCAAGTCTTGTATTTGGAATCAATCAATGTTTTTCACTTCCCAAGTCTTGTATTCAGCATCAATTTATGCATTACACTTTTCAAGTCTTGTATTCAGCATCAATCAATGTTTTACACTTCCCAAGTCTTGTATTCAGCATCAATCTAGGTATTTTACTTTCCAAGTTTTGTATTTAGAATCAATATATGTATTTCACTTCCCAAGTCTTATATTTAGCACCAATCAATGTATTACACTTCCCAAGTCTTGTATTCAGTATCAATCAATGTTTTACACATCCCAAGTCTTGTATTCAGCATCAATGTATTGTACACCCAATTATATTATTGTTTCTGGAATCTTTCAATCATTAATTATTGTTTTTTTATTTTTTACAGGAAGCCTTGATTCTAATACCAAATGCGTTCTTACAAATGCTGTGTTTTTCAAGAACGTTTGGAAGAACGTATTTGATGATGAAAGGACCATAAAGAAGCAATTTCACATTAATTCAGGAGATGGCGTACACCGTCAACCTAAAAGCGTGGAGGCGGAATTCATGCAGCAATCTGTCAAAATGGTTGCAGGAACAAACAAGACATTTGGCGCTAGATGGATCAAAGTGCCTTTTGACGTAAGTAAAGCATCCCAAACCGCGCATGATTTCAAATTGATTCACTTTTTTCGAAAATTATCAAAATATGATAATACTACCAGATAAAAATCCGCTCGCATGTTTCTGCTGGTAGACCCTGCGGGCGGCTTTTGGTTCGGCATCGCCCATTATGAGTGTTGGTGACCATTTTGTAAATCCGATAGGAACTGGTTCCAAAAATAGCCGGTTCATCGGATGCAGTGTAGTCTCCGGGACAAAGTAACCGCGACAGGCAGTGACAAAATATATACGCGTGGTAATTATTATTCACAACTGATTGCAATAATAATCAAACCATCATACTCTCCGTTCCTCAGGAGAGATCGATGAAAGTAAGAATCCAATAGTAGTTACGCCTGTCAGTCGACGCTCCTTACGCTAGCTATTAACGTAAGTGGTGCCATATAGATTTGTAACAAACTCCACGAACGAAAATGGTTTTATGTAAGGCGCGGCGTCAGACTTGAATTCATAGTAGGATTTTTAAATTTCAACCAAACGGACGTTGGCGTAATCAGATAATAAAAAAAAACTTTTTTCCACTTAATTTATTTGTGACCGTAAACGTTTTCAGCCTGTAAAGGCGATCTTCAGACTGGTACAATTGCTTCTTTATCTACAGTTTATATATATAACATATGGGGTGGTGAGAGGGGGGTAGACTATAAGAATTTTATACAATTTATTTCGGTCTTCCCATCGTCTTGGGCAACAAATATGGGAAAACCGATAAATTGTAATGTGTATTGTAGGCTACCCCCTTTCCTCTCCTCTATATGTTAAGTATATAAACTGTAGATTAAGTAACAATTGTACCGTTTATGGTCATAAATAAATTAAGTGTAAAAAAAATTATATTTGTTTTATTATATTATTATTATAGAATTCCACCTTGAATTGTCAGAAACAATAATAGAAATATCAAAATATGCAAGACAATTTGATTGGCTTAAAATGGTTTTACATATAGTTTCACGTTCGTTTATAGAAATCAGGTTAACTTTTAGTTATCATGTCTTCCTGAAATTCTTTTTTATAACGCACATTTCTTTTCAACAAAAAATAACATTTTTTAAATTTCCAGGACAATGTGTACTCCATGTTCTTTGTTTTACCCTTGGAGCAAGATGGTATTGATGCCGTGGTAAGGAACATGCAGCCTGAAGACCTTAAAAGTATCCTTGAAACTACGAACATAAAGACCTGCCACATCGGCATTCCTAAGTTTAAGATTGGATATTCCAAGTCTCTTGTCAACGCTCTCAGTAAGGTAAGTGATATAAAAATGACTTTGGCTTCTTTTTTAATTTAGTCTTCTGTCTTTTATTTTTGATTTTTTGATTTAGTCTTCTTGACTTATTTGTATATGTTACTGTAAAAGCCCGAACTACGGTAAATCCTAAGATTTACCAACTCTTAATGGTAACACATTTTTAGTTAATTTGTATACGTTTGATTGGACGAAATTTATCCGCCATACTAAGTCGCCTACCTGATAGGTAATATGCTTCCTGCGCAAGTTGTTATGTTTAGCCCCCTTTTGAAAGATTTGAGGAGAGCGTTTGAGACTTGGTTATAACCAAGGGATTTTAACTAGCGATTCCGGAGCATTTTTGGAGTAAAAAATGGACATATCATTTTGCTGTCCGATGTATTTTTTTCACAATAATTTAAGAAAACACTTTTTCTCGAATTATAAAACTAAAAATATTTTGTATTCTTCAAGTATCGTTTTGAGACAGCTTAGCGTGAAAATTTCCACTGTATTATTCAATTTATTAAAAAAAAATTCATCTATAGAATAAAGAGTTAGATCGGAATAAGTCAGGTACTCCTCTTACGTCATTACATGTGACATGCAATGTTATAGGTAGCTTGAAAACAAGCTTATGGGTCCGAGTCGTCAAGAGAACACTTTTTCTGGAATTATAAAGCTGTGATTATGTTTTTACATATTTATAACTAAATAATTAAAATTCGAATTAAAATGCAGATACTTGTTTTTATGCATACTTTACGTTTTTATGCATTCAGGGCATACAAGAGGCCCTGAGGAAAATGATTTCTCTCAGGGCCTATGTCATATTTGGGGGTGCTGTGTAGAAGGTATGTTTTTGGTAAGGAAGGAGTGAACCTGGGCCTTTAAAATACACATGAGAGGCAGGAAACAAAGAGACACATGTGATATTATTTAATTATTGTTTTCAAGTTTAATTATATACTTACCCAATATGTAGTTTAAAATAAAAGTTATATTATTTGATTTTATCTTTCATTAGAAAGTATAAATAATCATCAAAGATATTTAAGAGCTCTAAACATATCAGTTTTGCTAGAAAATCGTTGGCCGATACACACGATCAAGTTTGACTGTGTGGATGTCAATTTGTATGACAAGTGTACATGAAGACAGAATCGATTTTCAATCTTGTGGACTTGATCATGCAAATTGGACGGAAAACTTGATCGTGTGTGTTGACTATTATATCTATTTATTTCAATAATTTTACCTATTTCATAAGCTGTTGACAACAGCTTTAAATAAAAGTATACCCTGTACAATTTTTGGTGCAATTAAAAACAAACATTTTAGATTTTTTTAGATTCATTTTAGATCTCCTTCTTTAGTCAAAGTAGCGTTACCTCCTACTTTTGCCAACGCCTGCCCTGATGACGGACACTGTAACGCTGTCCGAAATATTGGAAAAAAGGAAGGAGGAAGCGCAACATTGCATAACACCTCAAATAATTTTGGCCGTGAAAATCTAAAACTATATATTTTAGATGTCTCGTCATTTCAAATGTTTTTCATATTCTCAGAATAATACTTTTGTTTCATTGATGAAATTTTATCAAGGTTTAACAAACATTTCTTGGATACATGACTAATGATGACTTCAAATATAATATATTGTAAAATATAAATGTACAAATGTAGCTCGTATTCTTTATATTACAATAAAAATCGGTTTATATTTGTAATTCTTGTTGTTGCACAAAACCATTCTAAAGTATGTATTTTTTTCCAGATGGGTGTCAGCAGTATTTTCGAACCTCACAACCGTGATTTAACCAAGATCGTCCAAAACCGTCCAATCTACGTCAGCGATGCTTTACAGAAGGCTGTGATCTCTATTGACGAACAGGGAGCAACTGCCGCCGCCGCTACCGCAATTACCGTCAACACCCTCTCTTTGGCGAGCTACTACGACGAAGTGCGCTTCCTCGCGGACCAGCCTTTCCTCGTTATAATCGCCAAGGACAACATCCCCATGTTCATGGCGAAAATCAAGGATCCTTCTCTTACAGCTTAAGAGTTCTCTCCTCGATTCACAGTTCAAAAATTAATGCAAGGTTGAACTCAAAGTACTGAGAAACACTTGGATGGGATTCTTTTCCAAACCACTGTAACATCACGCAGAGCACGATAAAATTTAATTCAAAATTTCAATAACTTTGTAAATGTTTTTGTCAGTTGTAGCTTTTAAACCTCCATGTGTATGACTTATTATTGACCGAACGGCGAAATCGTCTACTAGGGAGGAAATCTTTTTTTTTTCTGTGATATAAAATTAAATAGAAACGTTTGGAATCTTTTAAAATCCGATAAATAACACTGGTCCATTCATTGATACCGAACCCAATTTTTAAGATACCGACAAAATCTAAAAGTATTAATTTTCGAAAAGAACTTAGAAATGTTAGTCAAATTAAAAATTGAAATATTTTTTTAATAATTGTGAAATTCATTTTTTCTAATAAAATAAATAACACTTCCACAGCCAACTTATTTTTCTTCTACAGTAGAACTTAGTTGCAAAGTCCTCAATGGTTATAATGGCTTACATAAAGCGAATTATTATTAGATCGTTAGTTTTAAAACTTTATCTTTTTTAAATTTCGGAAGCACATTTTAAAAACAATTTTGAGTGTTGCCTACAAACTACAACTAAAGCGACATCTCTGGACCAAGCACAAATTTATGTTTAAATAAAATTAAAATGTCGAAATCTCGTAAAAATATTAGTGCATCACCTACAATTCGGCAATCGGCCGAATTATTTGAAGATCTAAAACATCGCCTAAATAATACTAGATCGGCCATGTAAGAGTAGATGAACGAAAAATAGAACTTTTTTGTTAAAATTAACCTTGAAGCGGCAGATCGACAAAAACTACGGATCTCTCTGTGAGAAATATGAATTCTTAGGCATTAGAGATCAATCCAAGCTCTCAAAAAAAAAAACAATATGTCAGATGTCGAAATATTAAAACAAACATTGAATGGAAAAAGTGCCTTATTAAGAAACTAGAAATACGGGCAACCGAAAGCCATCATAAAATGCTGCCAGGTTCTTAAAATAAGCAGAGCCTCACATCTATAATAAGTATTGTATTTGGAGACTTCAACATAAATCTGCTTGACCCAACCAATAATTGTAAATATACAAATACATATATATTAAATAATTATACAATTTTGAACAAAATATGTAAACAAAAAAATACGAAACACGCATCACAGGAAATACGAACACAATCATGGATCATATACTGACAAATACAAAACTATACTCACACAAAACTGCACAACCCCAAGAAGACGGAGCTAATCGCATTATATCATGGAAAAAATTCTGAGAAGATGCTCCCCATACAACTTAATGAGGAAAACACAAGCACAGCTAGAATGTAAAATATTTGGTCACATCATCACTGAAGACCTCTCGGATGATGGTGATATTGAACGACAAAGGAGAAGTATCAGTGTTTTGTAGATGATTCTTCCAATGCAGTAACCATTGAAAAAAATATCAGAATGTGCAATTCACACACGGTAGAAGTGAAACTTTCAGAAAACTTAAGTAGACAAGAGTGGGGAGACTACGAAGCACTTTTTTTTTATCAATGTGAAGAATTATATTCAAGAATGGAAAGAGATGGAATTGTTAAGAAATTGAGTAATCTGAAAGTATATTGCTTGTTGCATGCTGATGATGCGGTGCTGATTTCCAACAGTATCTCTAACTCGTGTCTAGGATGAAGGAAGTATGTGTGAAGAATGAGTTAATGATGAATGTAACTAAGTCTAAAATCGTGGTGTTTGAAAGATAGACTACGAAAACAATGTGCAATTAGTTGTGAATGATGAATACTTGGAGCAGGTGGATGAGTTTGTGCATTTGGGAAGTATGTTTACGGGAGATGGGAAGGCTGATAGAGATATATGGAACCATGTAGGAAAGGGAATGTAGGAAACTCCATTAAGAGCGTTAAACCAGCCAGCGACCGAAAATCCACATTTCGTCGAAAGATGTTCTTACGATCGTACAGGGCGGTTCGAATGAGAAAGATTAATTACTCTCAATACCAGCTTTTTAAAATTATAACTCAATATCGATTTTATTTCATTCCATACTTACATCCGATTTTGACGGCCGGCGTAGTGCAGCGGTAAGGCGCTTGACTCGCACACCGAAGGTCGCGGGATCGAATCCCGGCATGGCAAATAAATTTTATTTGATTAATTTGTGTTATTTCACAATTTATTCATTTAAAATAATATATATATAATATTTGCGGCACGTTCCATAGTGGAAGATACTCCCTGTATCGCCCTGGTGTAAGACCACCATTCAGAGTTGCTTGAAATGGCATTAGTCGTGTTTGGTGACCAGATCTGAATAGCCAGGTAATTCCCCACCTTCCTCTTCCCTATCTCCTTCCCCTCCCCACTACCCTTAGCCTCACAACATACCTCAATTGGGGATGCCATAGTCTCACTGGCTTCAGACGGGAGCAGTTGGGACTCTTGTGCGGTATTCATATAATTTTTTTTTTAAATCCAATTTATACCTACATCCAAAAATGCTTAAAAAAAATTATTATTAAAATTGTGTACTTTTTGTAATTATTTTTTGATCATAAATATTTATCATTTTTCAATAATGTCTGAGCAAAATAAAAATGTAAAAAAAATCTGAAATATATTAGTCTGTAAGTGCGCAAATAAATACACAAACGGACCAATTGTCGTCAAGAAACACATGTACGTATATATATTGTAATGATTTTATTCAAACTAAAATTAAAATTCTGTAACATTGGTTTACCAGATAATGTATTGATTTATTTTACTGCATGATTATATGATTTGAAATGAGTGTTGTATAATACAAAATCTTTTTTGAAAATTTAACAAATCTGCCAACGACCTATGGTATAACCTTATTATATTAAAAATAAACGTTTTTCTCAAAATTAAAAACACACGTTTACTAGATAAAAGAACAATATATCGAAATCAATTTATATTTTTTTGTGGAAAAGAGTCAATACGTCTAAGCACTGATTTAAAAATGACATATTTCTGGTTTTCCCTGTTTATACGCTCTTAACGGAGGATAGAACGCCATTAGCTCCAACAAAAAACTGTCCACAGAAGCGAAGCTAGCCGTTAAAAATAGAGTGCTGGTACCTACCCTGATGTATGGCAGTGAGGCATGGAAGTAGCAGAGGAAGGAAGAGGAAGGAAGAAGAAGGAAGAGGAAGGAAAAGGAAAGGAAAGTATACTGAATGCTGTAGAATTGCGACCCCTGAGGCGTGAGTTTGGTAAAACCACGTACGATCTTGGGAGAATCCGCGAAGAATGCAAGGCTAACGTTAGCGTAATGAGTAAGGCTACGAAAGGAACGCTCAGATGGCTTGTGCATGTGGAGCGAATGAACGAGGAAAGGAAAAGAAGCAGTCGATGTGTGACATTTCAATTTGGGAGGCAGGTATGGGTACCGCCGCCCCGGGAACCATTTATTGGATAACCAACACCTCTGCCATAGGTCACACCAAGTGGTTCGCTACGTTTGGTGACTTAGCAGGGGTACCCGAACTCATGGGGTGAGGTTTGTCCAGGTCTTGGCGGCGGATGCGTCTGCCCGCCTGTTTGGTGGTGGAGAGAGACTGGTGGAGGGATTCCTACTCACCCCTAATACATTTTCCTTTCCAGAACTTCCTATCCTTCCCTTCCTTAAAAAGACCCTCCTCACAGCATCCCCTAAGATGACATAGGCCCTGAGGGAAATTATTTTATGTCATCTTTGTGGGGAGCTAATACAAAAAATCAGTGTGTAATTCACACGCCTTAGAAGTGAAACTAGAAAGTCGCTAGATGTCGCTATGTTGCTTGTTTTTTAAAAGTGGTTTGAAGATTGGATATTGATTTCGCAAAATAATTATATATTAGGATTATTATTAGAAAAATCAAAAAATCGAAAAATTGTGCTATCG
The DNA here is from genome assembly GCA_917563855.2 of Limnephilus lunatus. Classification (NCBI taxonomy): domain Eukaryota; kingdom Metazoa; phylum Arthropoda; class Insecta; order Trichoptera; family Limnephilidae; genus Limnephilus; species Limnephilus lunatus. Next base: position 68,364,967 of record OU830596.1, read on the forward strand.
AATAATTTCAGGAAAATTTGTCCGAAAATGGGTAGTTTTTTTTGTTAAAATATTAAGCATAAATCTTTATGATTTTATTATTTGAAATGTGAAAATGTTTTATTTCTTGATTTTTTTTACAAAATAAAAAATTCTTCCGGGAAAATTAAAAAATCTGAAACTGTTAGCTCAGAAAAAAGTTTGAAAAATGATTGGAAATCTTTCCGGATCTTTCTGATTTGTCAAGTTTGGATATTTTTCGTGTTTTTTTTTAAATAAATTTATTTGGCAAAATTGGGAAAAAAATTGCTTCGAAAATTTGTCGAAAACTGGGTCTGGAAATTAAAAAAAGTTTTTGAAACTGGGAAATCCCAGTTTTCGTAAATTTTCTTTTCAACATTTTCTCATCTGGGAGGCTGGTGAAAACTTCAACGTTTCTTTTTGAAAACAACAGAGAGCGCCACTTCCGTTTACAACAATCCGAAATTGTACAGTAAATGCTGAAAATAAATTTCTCCATTGTTTCTCGTCGTACCTATTTGTTGGACCAAAGTTTCAGTTTTCCGTGGGTATAATTTCCTTGTAGGCACATAATTTGTTCAATGACGGCCTCAACTGTCGAGGGGTAAGGCTCTCAAATAGTAATCTGGAGGTCGCGGTTTCAAATTCCGGCGCAGAGTGTTGTGTTATTGCACAATTAGTTCATTAAGAATATCGTACATTTGCGGCACATTTCAGAGTTAAAGATACTCTCAGAATGGCCCGAGTGAAAGAAAACCAGAATTGAAACCGGCCATGTCAAGGGCCTTTGCAGTATTTGGTGACCAGATCTGAACAGCCTTCCTCTTCCCATCTCCTTCTTCTCCACACTACCTTCAGCCTCACAATATACGATTCTTGTGCGTAGTCACATAAAAATGAAGTTAAACGTTGAGTTTTGGACTTGAGTAAAATAAGATTTTTATTTATTTAAATTTAGTGTAAACCAAATTAGTTTTTTACAGCTGTTTCAGCATTCTAGGTCATTTTCAATCTGTCAGTTATTTTAGATAAAAAAAAAGGTTTTCAGTGAATTAAACATAAACAACTAACGAAACTGTTTATTCATTAGTGGTTTTCGGGGTGATATGCCGTGTTGCGCTACCTCCTTCTTAAATGTTTCGGACAGCAGTACAGTGTCCATCAACAGGGAAGATGTGTGGACGGATGATGAAGAGGAAAAGGTGATGGACACTGTTAGCGCTATACGAAACGTTGGCTAAAGAATGAGGTAGCGCAACACGGCGTAACACCCCAAAACAAGTAACGAAAATACTTTTGGCCGTGAAAATCTAAGGTCATACATAATGAGACTGTTATTCCTAAAGCAAACGAATTGAAACAATTCGTTGAAAGTTCCAAAGGAGAGTGAGTGCGCATGCTCTGGATTTCCCGCGATTTTCAGAGATTTCCAACTTGTTCAAAGCTTTCAAAGCTCAGTTGCCGCCGAAAGCGTTTGCTAGGAAGTCGCCAGAGACCATTCAATTCAGCGAATTCGTTTGGCGGATCAAAAAGGCACTTCCGCCGGCTCTAATGTGATTATAACCCGAAATTTTGTCAAAATCTTAAGTGCTAGATTACGGCATAAGTCGCAACAAAAAAATATTTCGAAATCGTATTAGATTACCGTTCAATTAAAATTAATTTTGTGGATAAAAGCTGTTTTGGATATGGTTAAAAATGATGAAATAATAAGTGTTTTCTAAACTTTTGTGTTTTCTTTTAAAATTTGTGAAAGCATTTTGTTGGATAACAAATAAAAGTCTGCGATCCGGTGAGTAATTTGAAAAGTTTTATAATTATTGTTATTTGCACGATTGAATTATTGTGATTTATGTAAAAATGTGAAATAATGTCACAACAGATTAAAATTAATCAAAATCTAAAATATCGAAGTGGAGACGAATTATTTTTGTACACAGTCGTCGGATTTTCGTGTACTTCCTAAATCCTTTACTATTTATCTAATTTTTACTACCTTAATATTGTGTGATGCTCGCGACATTAACTCAAATTCTATAAAATTTTATTTACTTGAAATATCCTGTTACAATAATACTATCGGAAAAGTGCAACAAATATTTATAATATAAACTATAAAACTCAATAAACAAAAGAATGGCTGTAACTACATTTATCGAGTCAAAAAATTGTGATTTATTATCAAAATGAACCGTTAGTTAATGGCATGTAGATATTCCTATGGCGCCGTATCCCCGCTCAAAAAGAAGAAGATGGAGAGATATGTAATTATGAATGTTGGAGAGAGTACGCTAATATTTAAAATGGTAAAATTGAAGCGAACATTGTGAAAATGTTTAATAAAACACGACTCGTTTAAAATCTCTTGAGGTCTGTCTAAAACAGCATTTAAATAAAACGCTGTTATTTTTTTCATACATATACGAGTAACTTGTAAAATATCTGAAACAGACATGAAAATAATAATTTTCGGAGCATATTTTGCGATTTTTTTCTATCGTGGGAATTTCATATAATTTGCGTTTCGGCGTGGAACACGTCTAGATATTATCTTAAAAAAAACATATTTTTTAAGAGCTTAAAAACTTCAAATGTTTAAGGGAGATATGTAAGAAAACGGTAGAAATTCGGGTAGGTTTGACTAGGTGTGCGTCTCTTTTCAGTTTTTTTTAAATATAAATCTTGATTATTGGAAGGATATTAACAAAGAACATGAAAAAAGAAAATAAATTTAGGTTTTTTATGTGAATACCTCACAATGTTGCCAGCCAGTCTAGAGCCAGTGAGACTATGCGTCCCCAATTGGGATATGTTGTGAGGCTGAAGGTAGTGAGAAGGGGAAGGAGATGGGGAGGGGGAAGAGCAAGGTGGGGAAGTACCTGGCTATTCAGATCAGGTCACCAAACACGGCTGAAACCATTTCAAGCAACTTTCAATTATGAATGGTGGTCTTACACCAGGGCGATACTGAGAGTCGAGATACGGATACGGATTGCGAGTCAAGAGTCTTACCCCTACACTACCCCGGCCATCAGGTTGTGACCGAGACTGGAATTCTGGTCATCGACTTAACCAACTGTTCTCTCCCAAACAATTAATTAAGGATGATATATTATACTTTACGAAAACTATTATTATCTTATTTCTACTTGTACTAATTTGCACCGTGTTACAAATATTAATGGCGGCATTGATAGAATTATCAATTACAATTAAAATAATGAAAAAAGGAAAACCAAAGCACTTACCTAGAGAACTTTTATTGCTCAAAACAATAATTTTATTTCGTTTTGCAACAAAAATACATAGTATCAACTCCACTTTTGCCACTAATCTTTTAAAATGTAATACTTATACTGATGGGGGTAGCAAATGTAAAATCATGCAATGTCCAGTGTTTTAAATATAATGTCCTCCGCGAGCAAAGCCGTATCTTCTCCAAGCACAAACTTTCTAATTAAAGTGTTTATCGGAAGTGACCTGCAGGTAAGTATGTTTCTGTATCCATTAGTAAATATTAAAATTAGATAGAACCTAAGAATTATGAATAAATTGTAGAGCGCCCTTGAGGTGATTTTTCACAAAAACAACGCTCTATAAATTATCCAATTATTATTATTATTATTAACTCCATTTACTTTGTTCACGTTTTTTTTCTTTTACGTTAGCTCCACATAGGAGGCCTTGAGAAAAATAATAACCCTAAGGGCCTACGTAATCTTTGGGGACGCCGCGTGAAGGGTCTTTTTAGGAAATGAAGGAGAGGAAGTTTTGGGAAGGAAAAAGATTATGTGGGTAGGAATTTAGGGGTCAGTGCAACCAGGAGTGGAGGACGTATGAATCTATCCCTCCCGCGACGTTCCGAGAGAGTTCTGCTGGAGAGGGCAAAAGGTTTCCCTCTACCAGTCTCTCCCGATCCGGCTTGCCGGTGACAGGTAAACGCATCCGCCGCCTAGATCCGAACAAACCTCACCCTATGATCCTGGGCATCCCAGCTAAGTAACTAAACGTAGCGGAAAACTCGGGGTGACATCGGAGATGGCATAGGTGTTGGTTATCCTATAAATGGTTCCCGGGGCGGCGTTAACTCCAATGAAATTTAGCAAACAATATGAATTATTTTAATTGAAACTAGCTGACCCGACGAACTTCGTACCGCCTCAGAATCAATAACTGTTGTTTTAACTTATTAGCTGAATTAAATTCAGTTTTTTTATTAAGTTAAAATTTAAACAATGAAGCAATCATCGATGCGCAACTGTCCGTGTTTTTTTTTGTCATTATCAGAGATGGCGCAAATCAAAGATCATAAAAATTGATACAGCCGTTCTTGAGTAATAAATGGTGTAACTAACCCGACTTTGTTTTATATATTATAAGATTATTTTACTTGAAATGTTTAAGAGGAATATAAACGCTAGAAATATTTCGATTCTTGTGTTTTATTAAATCTAAAACCGAGCGCCGGGTACCGTCATATTTTGGACTGATTAGCACGAGGCAAGTAATTTGAAATAAATACTGTTGCTATGACGTGGTGCTTGCAATACGTAAGAAGCGCCCAGCGAGATCTCCGTTCGCTGATGCTTCTACACATACCTTGTTACCCGGTGGATGAATACCGTCAATTATATTTTACCAACAACGGCCGAGGCGGGAGCGGATCGAGAATCCTCAAACTATGGGGAATGCTAATAAAAGTAAATGTTTATAAAATTTGAATTGATTTTATTTATTTACAATCTAAAAAATTTTATGAAAGTGAATTATTAATACATATTATTTTAAATACATATAAATATTAATAAAAAGAAACTTGATTCAAGTTAAATATAATATGTATATATGTTAACAAAATGTAACTAATACGTACTTTTATAAAACTAGGTATAGGTATGTACTTTTATCAAATTTACATACACTTTCAAAATACCCAAATTACATATACTCAAATTTCCACATCTAAAATTTTTGTAAAATTCATTTACAAAAATAAAATTTTCGGAAACAAATCAATAAACCAATCTCAGTATTAGAAATGATGACGGAACAACTCACATCTAGGTTTAAAAATATTCTACATTTGATACATCAGTTTATTGAAACATACACTTAAAAAAAACGGTGAAAATAAATAACTTGCATCCTCATATGCTGAATTTATCCTAAAAGAGCATAATTAAAACGAATGCAATATAATATTTTAAAATAATAAGTAAAATTTCGACGGTCTCCATGGTAGAGGGGAAAGGCTGCCAGCTAGCGATCCGGAGATTGCGGGTCTTAGTATTAGACATTATCAAGGAACAGTTCCCAGCTACATGCATTAATAAAAAGAAACTTGATTAAGTGAAATGTAATATATATATATATATATATATATATATATATATATATTTATCTCCTCTCGTAAAACGTTGATCTTGCGCGACGGTACACCAGTTTTAAGTTGATCCGTTCGCACGTGTTGATCCATCCGGATATGCTGATCCATTACACAAGCTGGCATACACATCCTGATCCATGTGGATCAATTTATACCATCAAGATTTAGCTGTAAGCCACGCCCATTGTTCGGTGTCTTATACATTTTACACGTTTTTTTTTGTTGATCCATATAAATGCCAAGTTTTGACCGCCAACAAAGGTGCCCGTCTGTCGTACTTTTCAGCTTCTTTTAGTAGGTACCTGTACGTTCTTATTTCAATTCGTTCTATTTCATTTCTTTTTTAATGTATTTTGGTTTAAGATTTAATTTTTATTTTGATTTTGATTTTGGTTTGAGATTTTAATTTTGATTTTGATTTTAATTTTTATTTGCATTCTTATTTTGATTTTTATTTTGATTTTTTAATTTTGGTTTCAATTTAGATTTTGATTTTTACTTTCATTTTGATTTTGATTTTTTAATTTTGGTTTTAATTTAGATTTTGATTTTTACTTTCATTTTGATTTTGATTTTGGTTTGAGATTTTGATTTTGATTTTGGTTTTGATTTGAGATTTTGGTTTTGGTTTGAGATTTTAATTTTGATTTTGATTTTGGTTTGGATTTCGATTTTGATTTTGATTTTGATTTTGGTTTTTGTTTGAGATTTTAATTATGATTTTGACTTTGATTTTGATTTTGGTTTTGGTTTGAGATTTTGATTTTGATTTTTGATTTCGATTTCGATTTCGATTGTGATTTCGATTTCGATTTCGATTTCAATTTCGATTTTGATTTTGAATTTGATTTTAATTTTAATTTTGATTTTGATTTTGATTTTTTTTCGTTTCCGCTTCTAAGACCCGCACAAACCTCACCCCATGAACCTGGGCACCCCGGTTAAGTCACCAAACATAGCGAACCACTTAAGGTATACCTTAATTTTGGGAGGCGGGTATGATTATCACCGCCCCGGGAACCATTTTTGGATAATCAACACCTCTGTCATGTGACATTCGTGACTTAGCAGGAGTGCCCGGTTCAAGGAGTGAAATTTGTCTAGGTCCATGCGGCGAACGCGTTCGCTCACCTACTGCGTGGCAAGCCGGATTGGGAGAGACTGATTTTTTGTGACTTAGCAGGGCTGCTCGGGTTCAAGGGATGAGATTTGTCTAGGTCTTTGCGGTTAACGGGTTTGCCCACCTACTGCATTACGGACCGGATTGGGAGAGACTGGTTGAGGGAGACCTTATTTTTCTTACATTAGCTCCACACAGGAAGCCCTGAAGAAAATAAATCCCGTCAAGGCCTATGTCTTCTTTGGGGATGCAATGCGTTATCGGGGAATACGTATGATTCCTCGGTAATGCATTGCATTACGATCTCTACGAATTCGGAAGTCGCAAGAACAAATTGCATTACGATCAATACGAATTCGGAAGTCGCAAGAACAAATTGTGGCGTGCGCAAGTAAATATTATTTTGATTTAAATGTATAATTCAACGACATCTAAGGGGCATTGCGACCTTGACTACGAATTCGGGAGTCGCAAGTTCGAATTGTGGCGTGCAGAGGTAATTTTTATTTGATAAGTTTGTATAATACAACAATAATGCAGTGCAGTGCGATCTTGAATACGAATTCGGATGTCGCAAGTTTAAATGGCATGCGCCAATAAATTTTATTTTGATAAATATGTATAATTCCTCGATCATGCGTTGTCTTACGATCTTGGCTACGAATTTGGAAGTCGCAAGTTCGAATTGTGGCGTGCGCAAGTAATTTTTATTTTGATAAAGATTTTGATATAATTCCTCGACAATGCGTTGCATTACGATCTTGACTACGAATTCGGAAGTCGCAAGTTCGAATTGTGGCGTGGCCAAGTAAATTTTATTTTGACAAATATGTATGATTCCTCGATAATACATTGCATTACGATCTCTACGAATTCGGAAGTCGCAAGAACAAATTGCATTACGATCATAACGAATTCGGAAGTCGCAAGAACAAATTTATACGTCCGTCACTCTTGGACACACTGATTCCCAGATTTCTGCCCACACCTACAAACCTTTTCGGTCTCAGAACTTCCTCTCCGTCCTTTCCTAAAAATAATTTCCGAAGAATTATCTTCTTCAGGGCCTCCTGCGTGAAGCTCATGAAAAAGAAGTTTCCTTCAACCAGTCTTTCCCGATCCGGCCTGCCGCGCATTATGTGGGGCAAACGCGTTCGCCGCACGAACTTAGACAAATCTCGCCCCTCAACCCGGGTACCCCTGCTAAGTCACCAAAAGTAGCGAACCACTTGGGATGGCTTACGACAGAGGTGTTGGTTATCCAATAAATGGTTCTCGGGGCGACGGTACACTTATTAACCTCCCATGTTATTCCCAGTTTAAAGGCGAGTCAAGGGAGTTCTAGGTTAGGACTCCTTCAATTAGTCTCTCCCAACCTGGCCCGCCACGCAGTAGTTGGGCACACGCATTCCCCGCAAAGACCTAGACAAACTTCACTTTCTGAACCCGGGCACCCCTATTAGGTCACCAAACACTATTTATTTATTCATAACATTTTTATTTTTATAGGGCACAAGGGATTTTTCAATATTTTTCGATGTTTTGTGGTTTAGCGTGTTTTCAAAATCTTCTGTGCACGTAACAGCACATAAAATTTTTTTTTTGTCTTAATATTTTATTAGATGTATGTATGTTGTAAGCCCCCAGTTAAATTTAAATATTAACAAAAAAAGTTATTCTTACTTTAAACTTATAAAATAGCAGTTTTCAATAAATCGTCACTCGACCCCCGGTTTTTTCCATCTGTAATCGTATATAATATGAAAAAGATATATAAAAATATTTTGGTATGGAAAACATCTCAACCTGTTAATATATTTTTATAATGTAGCTTAATTATGACGTATTAAAATTTTTTAAACTACGTAAATCGACGTACTTTAAAATCATTTTTTTGTACTAAAAACCATTCTTTTTCTGTTTAATAAAAATACTACCCAATAAAACAGTAGTTTAACTTTACAATGTATAAATTAATATTTAAAAAATCAATTGTTTATTTGATGATATCCGCCCGACTGGTTGTCTGTGACGCTCTGTTCCGTAAAGCTATGTTGAAAAACGTAAGTGTATTAGTTATTAGTATGAATGAAATCAAACTGTATAATTTGTTCGTGTAATTTGAAGGAAGCGTGTCAAAAAGGATTTCAAAAACGTGCGTAGCAAGGAGACAGACGATGATATGCTTAAACTTTTCCACATTTAACCTGTTTATCATTTAAAAAGAAACATGTCAAAAGGAATTAGTTAAAGTACGTGGCAAGGACTCAGCCTTTTCTTGTATATTGTAACTTCTGATGTGTTACCTTCAAATAGCTTTGCACAGGGTCATTTGTGCGCGCTTTTTTGAAACAGCGTACTCTATAAAATTTTCAAACGGAGCACGTGGAAAGGGACAAAATTACTAGAATACCTAGAACGCGAACGTTCAGATATATTGTACCTTCTCACATGTTACCTTCAAATAGCTTCGCACAGGGCCCCATACCACTCTGAACAACAAAGCAAGTTTTAATTGTATTGTGATCTCTTTCTCTAGCTCGGCGCCGTGCGTATGTCAGAGCGAGACCACTGTAACAATACATTATTGAAACGATACAATATATTTGAAGATATCATATTACATCCGACAAAAGTTTAAGGGCTGTGCAAATAGGTGAATAATTATTATAATCATTTAAGTATTTAATCTAGCTATTATCGTGTTGATTCAAAGAAATGAACATTACTTATTGAATAATTACAAAAAATTCACTTTGTTTAATTAGTTTTTGTATTTTTTTTTCAGTATATAAATTTAAATATGGGAAACAAATGGCGTTCCAAAACTTGGCGTCAGCTCAATAGACTCCGAATGAAAAAGTATGATTTTTAACCTATTTATAGCATAAAATTTAAAGGCTAAATCCATTTTAAGCACCGTTTCAGTTCTGAATGGTGGTCTTACACCAGGGCGATACTAAAAATACCTTCCACTCTGGAACGTGCCACAAATATACTGTGTATTATTTCAAATGAATTAATTGTGAAATGACACAAATTAATCAAATTAAACTTGACTATTTTGTGTACAGATCGATTTCTCGAAGATCTCAGGGAATAGAAGAGAATGCTGTCGAGGATAACTTTTCTGAAAATTTCAGTACTGAACTACCTACGAATATAGTTTCAACAGTAAGCAACATCAAATAATAATTATTTGGGTAAATTATCAAAAATATTCACACATGATTATGTTTTTTTAGGATCAAAGTGTGTATGACATTCATGAACCCACTACAGCCACACACTTTATTATTTTTTCTTAGCACGTTTTGTGAAATATTTCTTGATACCTTTAGTTTAACCTTTTTTATTTATTATACGCTATTAATTCAGATGATCTTTATGGAGCGATCTTTTTGCATGCGCTCTGTGTGAAATGTTTATAACTAATACCGGCCATGTACACTCTGTCTTTTACCTTGTATTATGTTCCTTATGAAAACAAAACTGTTGTTTCTATCAAAATTGTAACAAATTCTTGAATCTTCTCATATAATATAGTATCCTTTTTGAATAAGGAGAGGAACTACTTGGTTATTCAGATCTAGTCACCAAACACGGCTAAAGCCATCTCAAGCAACCCTTGGATTCTGAATGGTGGTTTTCATAAAGGTGATACTGAGAGTATCTTCTTTCACTATGGAATGTGAAATATTGGTAAATGCCAGATTACTTTTAAATTTTTACAAAAATAAAAATCCTTTTCATTTTCCCCTTTTTATGAGTGGTGCTAAGTTTCTTCGAGTATTGCAGATACGAGATCTCGGTGTTATATTCCCGCCAGTCTATCTTTTTATAATTAACTTTTATTATTTTTTTTCTTTTTACAAAATTCTTCTCTTTTAAAATTCGATACCGTACGAGTACATCATATCTTTATTTTATTGTTTGTAACACACATGAACAATTGTATCCATATGGCTACATTTTAGCTTTAAAGTCAAGTTTTATTTTCTAAATTGTATCAGTTATTTAATTGGTACAAAAATATAATTTATTGTAATATTTTCATGTATGTATGTTAACGCCACTAGGATATTAATAAAAATAAGTTAATAAATAAATTCCACCAGAGCAAGACATTATTCTATGTAATCTCTTTTCATACTCCAGGTAGGTCAGTCACAACACAGTACCTACCATATTATTGTAGCAATTCCACATCAATATCCAAATATTACACTCCTATGCGACGATTCAACAGCTAGAAAACAAAAACTCCGATGTTGTTGATATATTTAGTACATCAATTGTAATATATAAGCAAACCTTATTGAAGTTTTTCATCAAGTAGGGGAATATTTTGTTAAAGCTATTTAAATTGACTAACACATTTAACAGCATTTTGTCGGCGGAAAGAAAAAAAATGTAACTATTTTGGATTTTTTCATATCAATGGATTTTTTTATATTTTGTACCTACCTACAAACTTTATTGATCAAATTCAATAATATTATTACTTTATTTTTTTGTGCAAGTTTCTTAAACTAGTCGTTTCCTGCATTGTTTATGAGTTCTATCGAGCCGAACCGTCTGATATGAAAATATCTGTTGTCGGTGAATTACTTTCCCATATGGTCTCTGGTGGATTGGCGTATTGTTCTTGTATTGTTTTGTATTTATTATACTTATATAGCGCACTTACATTGCGTGGATTTACTAGACAATCGTTTTTGGAATAGTGTGTGGAAGGGTTTCCTGTGGGGAAGATTTAACCCGGACGTAAAATCTGAAGCATCAAAAACGTAGTTAAAGAATTATGTAAGCTTGTGTTTTTTTATTATAAAAACTATTTTATTCTATTTTGCAAAAAACCTAAACTTTTAAATAAATGAATGAATATTACAACGTTGTTTTATATTTCCATGTTTTGAAAGCCCTAGCAATTTGCACAGGCGATGATGGACAAGTTGGCACGCTACTAGCAGGTGTTCGGTGTTGAGAGGTAGAAAAGTTCCCAGTATTTATGTAAAATTATGTATTTTACTCGAGAAATGTGGGAATATTAGTAATATGAAATATATCAATACCCCTTTAATTTTCACTACATACTGAGAAGAAGCTGATTTTTATAGAACTTGGTAAACGTTTTGAGGTTTATAATTTTTAAGATTAAAAATAACATAGAATGTAGTGTTAAAACCCAGTTAACATCTCCCAATTTAATTTTAAAATCATAATATTTGAAACTTGTATATCTGTCAGTTTTTAAAAGCTGTTCGTGTAATATTGAAGATAATTTTTCAACAAAATAGGGAATCTCAGGGGAAATTTCCCCACGTTATAGGGAAAAATCGAAATTCAACCAAGCACGAAAACGACCAACATTTAAGAAATAGTTGAGAAGTTAACTAACTAACCATCACGCCGTTTCTCCGCAGGGGTAGGCAGAGAGGACGGACCGCCAAACAACTCGGTCTTGGCACACACTCTTTGCCTCACTCACATTCATACATCGTCTCATACATTCTCTTCTATTATTCTGACTTTTGACATGGCCCGACTCAAGTATCTGATTCACTTGATCGTGCCATGTCTTCCTCGGACGTCCCCGACTTCTTCTACCATTCACATTTACGTCGTATATTCTTCTTACACTGCTTTCATCGTTCATTCGCTCTACATGCCCAAACCATCTGAGGGGCCCTTTCTTAATCTTTTTGGTCCCTTTCTTAATCTAGTTGAGAAAGATAAACCTAATATAGTTGGGCAGATTAAACATCGAAAATAAAATTGCTACGATAGGTATTTAAATATTACAATATTGCAACAATGAAATAATATTTCTATTTATAATACATATATGCAAATAATTTAACTTAAAGAGACACTTTGAAAATGTTTACTGGTGGGTAAATAATAAGTAAAATATATTTCATGTTGAGTAAATTTTTTTTAATAGTAATACATCACAAGAGTCTCAGCTGCTCCCGTCTAGTCAGCCAAGTGAGACTATGGCATCCTCAATTGAGGTGTATTGTTAGGCTGAAGGTAGTGGGGAGGGGAAGGAGAAAGGGAAGAGGAAGGTGGGGAAGTACCTGGCTATTCAGATCTGGTCACCGAACACGGCTAACGCCATTTCGAGCAACGTTACAATTCTGGATGGTGGTCTTACATTAGGGCGATACTGAGAGTATCATCCACTCTGGAACGTGCCGCAAATAAACTATATATTATTTTAAAAACATAAATTGTGCAAACAAAAATTAATCATATATTTTTTTTGCCACGTTGGGATTACATCCCGCGACCTTCGGTGTGTGAGTCAAGAGCCTTACCACTAGACTACGCCAGTCGTCACTACAGGAAACGAACCTTCTTTCCAATGAAACAATAAAAATTAAGAAAATCTGGAAACAACATAATAAGAATAGCTACATTTGTAAGATATTATCATTATTTGTAAGTTGGTAACAATGATGAAGAGGAAAAGTATTATTTTTTTTAAATAATTAAATAATATTATAGGATGTGAAGGTTTTTAAAATTAAATTATGAACTACTTGGGGTAACCTACGGAAGTGGTGTTGGTTATCCGATGAATGGCTCCCGGGGTGGCGGTACACAAGCAGGTACACGGTATACAAACCACACCCGTTGAACCAGGGCACCCCTACAAAGTCAGGTTAGGTCTCCCTCAATCAGTCTGTCCTGATCCGGCCCGCCACGCAGTGGATGGGCTAACGTATTCGCCGAAAAGACCTAGACTGACCTCACCCGATGAACCTGGGCACCTCTGCTAAGACACCAAAAGTAGCGAAACGTGACAGAGGTGTTGGTCATCCAAAAAATGGTTCACGAGGCGGCGGTACCCATACCCACTCAAACTTTTAGTATAGGTTAAGAGGTTCTCTACGTTTGGTGACTTAGCCGGGGTGCCCAGGATCATGGGGTGAGGTTTGTGGTGTCTTGGCCACGAACGCGTCTGCTCACCATTTGCCATAAATGAACTAATACCTAGATTGATATCTTCGGGCTTTTTGTATGGAACGGGTGTCAACACTATTTGACCATAAATAATGCTCATTCCGCGATTATGACGTCACGGACCATCGACAAGGATAGAGGAAAGTAAAAAAAAAAAAGATACTACCTTGGACAATATCAGTACCTACCCAAATCATTAGCCTAAAAATTATTTTAAAAATAAAATGAAAAACTCATAATTGCATGTAGTATTTTATTGCTTTATACAGAATAACACAAAAAAACGGAAATACAATCATGTGCAAACACATTTAGAAGGAACTTAATCATAATTAATGAAAATATGAGTAATAATAATAAAAAAGGAAGTGTTTGGATAGATTTTTAGCCCACATGGGAGGCCTTGAGGAAAAAATTCTCTCGGGGCCTATGTCATCTTTAGGGATGCGGTGTGGAGTCTTTTTAGGAAAAGGAAAGGGAGGAAGCTTTGAGAAGGAAAAATGTACAGAGGGGTAGTTAGGAATCTGGGGGTCAATATGTTCAAGAGTGATGGATGTATGAATCTATCCGTCTTACTGCGGCTTAAGCGATGGTTGACCGAGTATGGCTGCAGAGGTCTGAAGACAATGTAATAACAGAGTGCAATTCACACACGGTACGCTGCTCAGCCCAGGGAACACGTTTGGTTCTGAAATAAACATATTCACCACATTAACCAAAGTTCGCAAGCAAAACATATAATATTATCTCCTTTAATGAAATATAAATCCAGATGTATACCTGTATAATCTTCCACTACTCTTTTGGCAGCAAAACGCACGGTACTCGGCCCAGGTAGAACACGTTTGGTTCTGAAACAAAAAAAAAATCATTACATTACCCAGCCTCATCCTATGAACTATATCCTACCACTGCAGAGTATAAAAGAGAAAATAAATTAAGAACAACGACCACGCGTCTCGGATACGCGCCTGTCATATTAAATATCTTAATAATAATGGAATTGCTGTGTTTGAAGAAATAATAAATGTATTGAATATCTTTATAATAAGAAAGACTCAGTGAATCAGCATCTATCACTATGAATAAAATAGGTTGATGCCATATAGAGTATAGAGAAGACTTTATACCTTAAACTGTAATTGTGGTCTTGGACGGCACCATTCGTGCTGGACACTCCAGGTAGAATATGGATAGTCTAAAAATGAAAATAGATACAATTTTTAGGTGAAGTTAGGGAAAAGTTACAAAGTATATTAGGAACGCTGAACAAACAAAAGATTCGCACCTGTATTTTGGTATCCTACGATCGTTTACGTTTTCTTTAGGTAAACCCCGATGTGTTCCGATTCCATGAAGATTAAGGGTCGGCAAAGCGTCTTTTTCTAACGTGCCATTGGAATTTTTGCAGTTATTAGTGAAATGGGAACCAAACATAACCACAACTTCCCAAAATCGGATAAGCAATAGTCAGATCTGCCGATTCTCAACGCCCATTCCCATAACGACTCTCATTATTTTCGCAGTTAGGTACTCTGTGTCGAACTGAAACACTATCCTCACAGCCTTCGACACTGAAACGATATTTAGGAAGCATTTTTTCAAAATATTTCGTTGTTTTGAATGTTCGGATTGTTTCGGCCATGTTTCGGCCAACGTGCTATGCTATCTGACATATAATACCATAGATATCCCACCGTATATACCACTCAGTTCTCAAAAGTTTTTCTATGGAAATTGTAAGATTCCTATTGGTAGTCATTACTATGACGTCGTCATGATCACGTGACCGGGTTACAAAAACTGACGAAGTTATACCCCCCTGCCATTTGCATTTCAGGCCGGATCGGGAGAGAATGGTTGAGGGAGTCCCTTCGACTTTTTCGGCCTTGCACCGCAAGTTCAATTTTAAATAAAATAAATCTCTCTTTCTAATCTGTTTGTATTTCGTATGAGAAACAGAGACAAATGCAATTTTATTAATGTTTCTAAAAAAATCCTTGCCAGAGACCGGATGCTACGGAGACGGAATGATCCGGTTACCATTGTCCAGTTTTCAACTTTAACGCAAAATGGTAAAAGCGATAGTAGGTAAGCGAGCCTTACTCAATTATTACAAAAGAGTCCTTTCTATCAAAATGCGGTTTTTAGTAGTATTTACCGCCCAGCTTGCAGCTCGCTCGTTTAGTACTACTACGACAAGACGAGGTGGGATGGGAAATACGAATACTTTAATATTTAAAAAAAATAGTAATGCGATACCTTTTGCTGAATAATTTTTTTTTGATTACCTAAATTAATTTATCATTAAGATGAAGCTGAATGATGAATGTACGTAAGTCTAAAGTCATGGTGTTTGAAAGAGGAAGTACAAAAACAGTATGCAATATAGTTTTGAATGATGAATACTTGGAGCAGGTGGATGAGTTTGTGTATCTGGATAGTATGTTTAAGAGAGATGGGATGGCTGATAGAGATATTGAAAGAAGGGTTAATCCCAGTAACTCCATTAATGGAGGACTGAATGCCGTTGGCGCAAAAAAAAAAATGCCAAAAGAAGCGAAGCTAGCAGTCCACAATGGAGTCCTGGTACTTACCCTGATGTATGGCAGTGAGGCCTGGAACTGGTAGAGGAAGGATGAAAGTAGACTTAATGCTGTTGAAATGAGATCCCTGAGGCGTACGTGTGGTAAAACAATGTATGATCGTGTGAGAAATTTTGATATCCGCAAATAATGTACGGCTGATGTAAGAAAAATGAGTAAGATTTAGAAACGGACCCTCAGATGTTTTGGGCATGTAGAGCGAATGAACGAAGAAAGTAGTGTAAGAAGAATATACGACGCAAATGTGAATGGTAGAAAAAGTCGGGGACGCCCGAGGAAGATATGGCATGATCAGGTGAATCAGATACTTGAGTCGGGCCATGTCAAAAGTGAGAATAATAGAAGAGAATGTATGAGAAGATGTATAAATATGAGTTAGGCAAAGAGTATGTGCCTAGACCGAGTTGTTTGGTGGTCCGCCCTCTCTGCCTATTCCTGCGGAGACGCCGACTTCCGGTCTGCTAATCCCGTTGGTTTAAAAAAAAAAATGAATATTGTGATAAAAGCACGTTTTCACAATTATTTAATGTGGGTATACATACGAATAACGTAGGAGGCGCATCTGACTTGTAACAATATTTGGTTTTAATTTACGGAACCACTCGGAGTGGATGTGTTGGTTATCCAATAAATGGTTCCCGGGGCGTCGGTACTCATACCCGCCTCCCAAACTGTAGGTACAGGTGAAGTGGTTCGCTACGTTTGGTGACTTACTAAGCCGGGGTGCCCGGGTTCATGTGGTGAGGTTTGTGCGCATCTGCTCACCATTTGCATAGCAGGCCGAATCGGGAGAGAATAGTTGAGGGAGTCTCTTCGATTTCTTCAGCCTTACTCTGAAAATCTCTGAAAATTACACCGAAATGGATTCATACGACCGCCATACTCCTGAACACACTGACCCCCAGATTCCTACCCACTCCTACTACCCTTTTCCTTCCCAAAACTTCCTCTCCTTCCTTACCTAAAAATACCTTCCACACAGCGTCCGCAGAGATTACATAGTCCCCCTGAGGGGTATATTTTCTTCATATATAAAAAAAAAATATATAAATATCCCTCAATCAGTCTCTCCCGATCCGGCTTGCCACGCAGTAGGTGAGCAAACGCGTTCCCCGTACGGACCTAGACAAATCTCACTCCTTGAACCCGGGCACTCCTGCTAAGTCACCAAAAGTAGCGAACCATGAGGTGACGTTTGAATTATACATATATTATCAAAATAAAATACAATATGAACTTGTGACTTCCTAATTCGTAGCCAAGATCGTAATGTAACGCGTTACCAAGGAATTAAACAAATTTATCAAATAAAATTTACTTGTGTACGCCAATTTTGAACTTGCGACATCCGAATTCGTAGTCAAGGATCATAATGCAACGCATTATTGAGGAATCGTACATAGATATTTATCAAAATAAAATTTACTTGCACACGCCAATTTTGAACTTGCGACTTCCGAATTCGTAGTCAAGGATCACAATGCAACGCATTATTGAGGAATCGTACATAGATATTTATCAAAATAAAATTTACTTGCACACGCCAATTTTGAACTTGCGACTTCCGAATTCGTAGTCAAGGATCATAATGCAACGCATTATTGAGGAATCATACATAGATATTTATCAATTTTTTTTTTACTTGTACACGCCAATTTTGAACTTGCGACTTCCGAATTCGTAGTCAAGATCGTACCGCAACGCATTATCGAGGAATTATATCTAAATATTTACGAACATTAAATTTATTATTTTTGAACTTGTGACTTCCGAATTCGTAACCAAGATCGTAATGCAACGTGTTATCGAGGAATTATACAAATTTAACAAAATAAAATTTACTTGCGCACGCCAACTTTGAACTTGCGACATCCGAATTCGTAGTCAAGGATCATAATGCAATGCATTATCGAGGAATCATACATATTTATCAAAATAAAATTTATTGCGCACGCCACAATTTGAACTTGCGACTTCCGAATTCGTAGCGAAGATCGTAAAGCAACGCATTATCACCCCTTGAACCCGGGCACCCCTGCTAAGTCATCAAAAGTATCGAGCCACTTGGGATGACGTATGACAGATGTGTTGGTTATCCAATAAATGTTTCCCGGGCGGTGGAACCTAGCCGCAAAAACCCGCGGAAGTATAATATTAGAATTTTATAAAAAAAAGAAAGATATATTTTTTAAGTCGCTGCCGCGGCCGTCATAATATTACGTTTTGCAACTTCCATATCGGCTCAACCAATGAACAGTAAAACCAGATAGAGGTGTATGTGTTTTTATGACCAATCAGAAGGCTTCGTTCATGACGCCATCTTGAACGCCATTCTGATTGGTCATGGTCAGATCAACAATTTTATAGTAAAAGCACATATAGGTACATAAGATATACGATTATGTGGATCAACAACGCATGGCAATTTGGGCGGATCATCAACGCATGGTAATTTGGGCGGATCAACAGTTACGAACCGTATGATTTCCATACAAATATCGAAAAATTTATGTGTAGTATTTCGTTTACTTTTACTGGGAAACTGGCAACCGTGCTATTTAATGTTACGTTGTTGCGAAATCATACAGAAGTATTCCATCAAAGCCAAGTTATATGGTGTTAAAGGTGGATCAACACTGTCGAATAACTTCTTACTGGATCAGCATACTACGAGAAGAGGTCAATATATATATATATATATATATATATATATACGTAACTAATAATTACTAATAAACTAATGTAAATGTTACTAATATATACTTTTACAAAATTTGGTATATGTACTTTTATCAAATTTACACACACTTTTATCAAATTTCCGCATTTAAAATTTTTGTAAAATTCATTTACAAATAAAACTTTTGGAAACAAATCAACAAACCAATTTCAGTATTAGAAATTATGACGGAACAACTCACAGCTAGGTTTAAAAATATTGTACATTAGATACATCAATTTATGGATACACACACTTAAAAAAAACGGTGAAAACAAATAACTTGCATCTACCTATGCTGAATTTATCCTAAAAGAGCATAATTAAAACAAATACAATATATATCGCGGGTTCAAACCCCGGCAAACAAATCTTAATACTAGACATTATCAAGGAACAGCTCCCAGCTTCATATATTAATAAAAAGAAACTTGATTAAGTAAAATATAATATTATGTATGTATATATTAACAAAATGTAACTAATACATACTTTTACAAAACTAGGAATATATACTTTTATCAAATTTACATACACTTTTATCAAATTTCCGCATTTAAAATTTTTGTAAAATTCATTTACAACTAAAATTTTTGCAAATAAATCAACAAACCAATCTCAGTATTAGAAATGATGACGGAACAACTCACAGATAGGTTTAAAAATATTGTACATTATATACATCAATTTATGGATACACACACTTAAAAAAAACGGTGAAAATAAATAATTTGTATCTACCTATTCTGAATTTATCCTAAAAGAGCATAATTTAAACAAATACAATATATCGCGGGTTCAAACCCCGGCAAGCAAATCTCAGTATTAGACATTTTCAAGGAACAGCTCACAGCTACATATATTTAAAAATTATTCTTTTAAAATATTAATCCTACCGATAATGAATTTAAGCATTATATTCGTCAACCTAAAATTTGTCAAATGATATAACATTCTGAACATCAAAAGAGTTGAAATCAGGAATAGTTGATGCTGACTCATTTTGAGCTCACGCTGTTTGAGAACCAAAAATGCTCGCTGTAACAACGAATCCGCTACGTATATTGCAAGTAAAAAACTTCGAAAACACGGGCACAGATCCCACGTCCGTTTCTGGCCACGGCTCGCGGCATTATGGTGGAATACAAGCGTTGGGCGCAGATCGTATGAATTAGTACGGTTCTAAAAATTTGACGTAAGCGCCAAAGCGGTTTTTATTTTTTTTGTGCATAATTTTATAAGAACGAAAAAAAGTTAGAACGTAGAAAACGTCAAAAATAGTCTTAGCCATAAAGGGGTATTTTTTAAAAATTGTTACTTACATTACTTCATAGTAAAGTCATGAAAAAACTTTTTTTTTAGTGGTTTACGCTTATTTTTTTTGTTACGTAAATAATAATTTTATTGTTATTCTGTTACGTAGAAAAGGTAGTTAAAGCTTCAATTTATCCGTAGCATATTTTTTTATATTCGTACTGTAAACCGATTTGTTGTAAAGATTAATCTAAATAGTGATTTTACGTATAGCTTCATCTTAAGCATAGGTACCTTCATATGGCTTACTTTGGCGGGCCATATTGATTGCACGGTAACAACAAGTTTTAAAATAATTTTCTAATGATTTCAAATGTTCGTAGTATTCGCACATGTTTTCTCGTCAGTCATCAACCCCTCCTGGGATTACAGAATTAATTACGGCCGGATTATCTATGAATAACAACCATTGTTGAGTTTTAGGTAGGTATTAGTCTAATCTTGATCGCCGGTAATTAAAATCGGGTGGACAAAGGAAAAACCCCTCAGAGGTCAGAGATTGAGCACCCCCCAACAAATTTATTACTCCCAGCTATATTTTTGATATTATTTCGAGACTTTTCCAATAATACGGCCTCCGTAGGCGAGGTTTTTTTTTAGCTCCACACAGGAAACCCTAAGGAAAAAAATCCCTCAAGACCTATGTCATCCTTGGGGTCTCTGTGTGGTTAGTATTTTAGGGAAAATGAAGGAGAAGAAGTTCTGTTAAGGAAAAAGGTACGAGGGGGTGGGTATAAATCAGGGGTTAATATGTCCAAGAGTGATGGAGTTATGAATCCTTCCCTCCCACTGCGGTGCAAGGCGATGTTCCGAGAGAGTCCGGCTGGAGAGGTCTAGGTTAGGTCAGTTTAGGTTTTAGTAAATTTAAGTAGGTTAGGTTAGTAAATTTAAAAAAAAGTAAATTTAAGTTGGTTAGGTTAGTAGGTAAGTAGGTTAGGCTTAGGTAATTTTTTTTTAAAGTTGGTCAATGTTTGTAATTTTTTCTGTTTTTCTACATTTAAATTTCTCGCCTGTAAATTTTACACGAGTCCGCAAAACCTTTCCCACACTTGACTCTATTTACTTTCAACATTGTTTGTAAGTTTGCATAGCTTTTTGTGATGTTTTCTACCCAGCGATTCGTCGTCCGGTCTTACCGAGTTAGTATCTAATCCCTTTGTCAGAGAAACGAAGAGTAGGAATTTAAGGATAAAGATGTAAGGGAGATCCGCTTTGAAGGACAAATACTTACAATACAAACAAAAAACGATATAGGTTGACGAACCCAAAACCTGGCAGTAGTGTCCGACCGAAACTAGTTTTTTCGGCCGAATCCGAAACCGAAACTTCCATATAAGGTCATGTTTTCGTGGGAAAAAATAGTCAATCTTAATCAGTCACTCTTTATTTTTAAAAGATAGGTATATTAATCATTCAGTCTTTGACATTTGAATTAATAAATAAACATAACATAATTATCACTTCCTATTTCAAATAAATTACTTGTGCTTTTTGAAATAAGGAGTTGATTTGAAATAGATATACTTACTATACCAGAAATATTTATTTCGAATCAATTCCTACGTAAATAATATTTAAAAAATAAATAGTACCTAGGCATTTACGAAAAACATAAAATAAAATGTACAAAACTAAGTTACTTCCTTTAACCTAATTTGTTTAGGTACACTTTGGGTACACTAAACAAAAAATACTCTTTTTTCTTAAGAAAAAAATAATTTCTTCTAAACTGTGGTAATTTTTATGGCACTCTTTTTAATGAACCACAATAAAATTAAAATTAAAACGTACCTAATAAGTACAACAACTGAATACTTTTTATGCAAATAATTCTTAATGTATGAAAATACAAAGAGCTTTTTCACAAACAAAAAAAAACTGTGAAGAGTTTCATTGAGCTACAACTATTAATAGTTTTAATGGACTAATAATTATTATCAGTATTCATAATTAAACAATCTAATAAACAGGTCCTGACACGACTATGAGCGCGGGCGCAGCAAAAACATGTCCGATTGCAGTACGAAACTTCCCGAATTCAGTTTCGGTTTCGGCCGTAGTTTCGGCTGGATGGCAGCCGAAACCGAAACTTAGCCGAAATTATGCCGAAACCCAAACCGAAAGTTAGGTCGGACACCGGCAGTGCTTCAATAAATGAAAAAAATATTTAGTAATAATTTCTTTATTCCGGAATGTGGGGAGGTTGATACATCCCAAGGAGATTGTAAATGCATAACATTTAATGTACAAGTGTTAACATATATTTAGAATAAAACAATTAACTCCTAAATTTTCGATTTACGACGTATATTTTCGATTGAATCTTGGAATTCAAACAAAAGGAGTCAAAATTTGCAATTTATTCTTTATTTAAGAAAACAAAATTTTATTTCATGCATTATTTTTATTCGTAGGATGTAAAGTACTAGTAGGTCCAAAGTGAACCTCAACATTTTAAATTTCGTTCAAGTTTAAAAAATTTGGAACCCAGAACCTCAATTGGTTTGATCACAAATGCCCCTTATTAAAATTATACATTTATGTTTTTTTTAATAATTTTGTCGACATCAGTTTATATGTTCATTGTCCGGATGAAGGTTAAGATCACCCGAAACCAAAAAATAATAAACCAATAGAGTGGTTTTCAACAAAGATTTTTTTCACTTGTATAATTTTGTTTATTTGTTCTAACTTTTTTTTTCATTCCGATCTAATCGTTTGGGACAATCATGTTTTCGATTAATAATACGTTTTTTTTGTTTCCCCTTATAGTTATCAAAATGGAGTGTGATGCTACTAATTGAGGAGGAAGTTCAATTTTTTGGAGTCTTTTTGTGCCTGCCATGCTTGGGTTGCCCTTACGTTATGGCGGAATAAGATTCACAAACATCATCACAGTGCATAAGTATTAGTATAAATAATAATTTTAATGGTGAAGCTAAATCAATAAACAAAGGAAGAAGAAAACGATATGTTAAAGATTTATCGTTATGGAGAAAAGTTCACAGATTCACAAAAAAACAAATATTTTTTAAAGTTCGCCACATCACTTTGTGGCGTCATTTTATTTAAATGAAAACATATAGCTTTGTAAAAACTCACTTATTTAATCAAAATTATCAAATAAATTAAATAAAATTTTATCCTACGAAGAAATCAATGGTTTTTTTAAAAAATATTTTCATAATTTTGATTAAATAAGTAATTTGTTGTTGATAAAAAAAGACAACGTTCGCAGAATTTGAATACCTCATATGAATTACAAATATGTGGATATAAAATGAGTAGACACTTTCTTGTCAGACATTTTAATGATCTGAAATTCGAAATTTGAATAAAATAGTAACAAATCCACACTTTATAGATCAAAATTTGAACTGTATGGTGATGAAGTTACATACTCGCGTTTCTTGACCGTAAATTGAACACCTTGACGATGAAATTATAATATTTTCTTGGCAGAAATTTAAACACTCTGGTAATGTAGTTACAAGCCTACACTTTACTGAAGAAAATTTGAATACTCTAGTGAAGTAGGTATCTAATTACAAACCCACACATTCTTGACCGAAATTTCAACACTCTCGGGTATAGGACTTACAGGTATAGGACCCTAACAACCACATACTTTCTTGACCGGATTTTTAATAGTCTGACGAATAAGTTACATACTCTCGGAGGACCGAAATTTTGGAAAGATTTTCTTTCGAAATTAGAAGAGTCCGACAGATAAAATAAAAATTCTTGATCGAAATATCCCAAAAAAATATATCTGACGTGTTACCTAAGATTCACGCACAGAAGGTCGCATTCAAAATAAAGGACTTTCTGGACTCTTCTTGACCCAATATTAGGTTAAGTATACTTTTTTGGCAATCGCCCTTCGAACAATAAATTCCCAGGAGTGTCGCTGATCCCCCTCTTTATAATTCCCCGAGAAGTTATAATGATGTGTCAAAACTTTTACTTCGCATTGATGAATCAATATTGTCAATGGTTAGATACTTTGGAAACGTTACATGGACATCAATAATAACGCTGTCTAATATTATTTCTGTCCAAATTAAAGTAATTTGTAGGTGTACTTTATAAGTACTCGACATAAACTGTGTGCTGTTAGGCCCTGCGCAGAAAATAAAATTCACTACGGTTTACATTGCAGCCATTGTGGGAATTTTCTGCGCAGGATCTTACAGTTTATGTCGATTTCTTATGGCACTGACACACATGCTCATAAATAAGCATGCTCTTTAACTGAACGTATTTGCTCATAAATGAGCACCCTTGTTTCGAGCAAACTCATGAATAAGCATGCTCAAAGCACCAATAATTGAACGCACATGCTCTTTATAAGATATGTTCTCGGTCAAAACGGATGCGGGGAGAACCCTTTTGTGGGAAAATACGGGGATCCTGGGCATTTTCAAAACAATTTTACGTTTAAAGCTTGAACGAAAGAGAAAATCCGAAACCGACTAGATAATAAAAAAATAAATGCCAATTTCAGTAGATATTGGTTTTCATTATGGAGGTAAAGGAACTTTTGAGGATATTGTGGGGAGTTTGAATAACTGTTGTGGGTATTTTGGTGACTATGTGTTCCAAAGACATTCATGACTCCTATAAATCACGAAAAGCTAGATTTTTTCGTTTCCCAGACGGGCCATTTTTGATATTTTTGCAAAGAATGTGTGCGCCCAGCTGCCATGAGATCGGATCGACAGAGCATGCTTATAAGCAAGCGTAATAACACTTCCCCTTTCCACTCGCAGTGAGCATGCTTAATACTAGCAACGTCACATACATACATGCCACTATGTAGCATTTGCTCATAACAAATGATAAATAGCATGCTTTTGTGCTACTAATGAGCATATCTGTCCGTACCATTGCCCTTTCTTTATCCTTACCGACCCATTGGACGAATGGAAAACTTTTACCGACAATTCTTGACCCTATTTGGAGTAAGAAAAAGTTGATATTGGTCTCCTGCGAAATTACTGTTTTTTTTTGTTCTCTTCTTAATTTGAAAACAAAAAAATCACAAGTCGTCACTGGTCAGTTAACTGAGTAACCACACAACTCCCCTACATAATAACTCCAACTGTTCTTCTTCGATGGCGCTACATCCCCTCTTACCTCGTCTTCCCGCCTTGGTCTGGGTCTTCCCACTTTTCTCTTATCACCTGGGTGTTCAGTCAAAATTCTGGCATTCTCTGTACATGCCCAGCCCATCTCAACCTAAAGAGTCTCATATGGGTTGTGATGATAGGGGCCTGATATATATCATACAATTATTTATTGTGCCAGATGCGCCACTGTTCGCCCTTTTTCCAACTGTTCAATATTTGCTATTATTTTATGTTTTTAGATGAAAATAAAAATAAAAAAAACGCCACCGGGTTCCAAAATGCAATCTACATTTGTTACCCCAAATAAACTCAGGAATTACTGGTAAAAGTAAGTCAGGCACGAAGTCTTTTAACACTTTGTATATTATTAAAAAAAAAATCGCGTTTTCACTACACTTCCTTCGTAATAACTTTTCTTTGTGTCAAATATGAGTAATTCCGTTCTTCCAAATAAGATTTTCTTTCCGATTTAACCTTTTATTCGTTTCGTTTGACAATCTCACATTGCCGCTGGGTAATTGTAAACCGAAATGAGAAAAAAATATATACCAAAACGATATAAACTGGGTTGCAAACAAAATCCTTACGGCAAGTTGTGGGACGGGATTCTCTGAGGGTGAAGAGTTTTATGACATTATAGATATTGGTAGGTACTTAAGAATGTGTCTAATATCTTAATCACTTGGGTATAAATGGTAAAATTTAATAATATGCATTATAATAATAAATATAAATAAATAAAAATAAAATCAATTGCCCTTTATTTCTTGCATAATTATAATTAATGTTATTTACATTCTTGTTGAAAAATGTAACAAAGGTATCTTTAATTATTCATAAGCAAGAACCCCTCTCTCAGACAAAGGTGAAGGCCTCCTCTAAAGAATTCCATTTATCTTTAATAATATGAATTACATAGATAAGAATGAGAAAGATGGTATAATTTTATATGAATCCAAATATTTCACGTAAAAATAGTTGAACTGTTTGTATGGAAAAATAAACCTTCCTTTATGGAAAAATATTTGTGTCGTGTGAAAAAAATGTTACTGCGAAAATAGCTATTTATCTTTCTTAATTCTACCACCACGTAAAATCACCTCTCGTTAGTGTACTTTACTCACGAATACCTTAATATATATATAATAATTGTATATTTTTTGAAATCCGCCATTTTCATTTCTACACGGGAGGCCCTTAAGAAAAAAATCCTCAGGGTATATGTCATCTATGGGGATGCTGTGACGAGGGTCTTTTTAGGAAAAGGAAGTTCTATTAAGGAAACATATATGAGAGGTGGGTAGGAATCTGGGAGTCAATATGCCTAGGAGTGACGGGTCGAGAGAGTCTGGCTGGAGAAGTCTAGGTTAGGTATATCTCAATCAATCTCTCCTTCCTCTTTTTTTTTTGAGAAGTAATGGAAATATTTTTGACCATAATTTTTTTAAGTAGTGAGTTGTTAAATTTTGTATTAAATTAATGATCTAATATTCTTATCCGAGTCAATATACTAAAGTTGGATTAAGCACAAAGCAAGCTTTTATAACAAATTTAACACTAATTTGAATACTATCTTGGAATGTGTTCATGGGTTCAACCCAAAATTCGGGAACATGTAGATGCGATTGTTAATAAATCTCTCAAACTACTTGGTTTCATCACTAGAATCGCTTCTGACTTTAAAAAAACATAAATACCCTAAGAACTCTTAACTGCTCCTTGGTTCGCCCGCATCTTGAATATGCTTGCATTATGTAGTCTCGTTTTAATGCTGTTCATATTCGTCATATTGAGTCTGTTCAAAATCGGTTCCTAAAAGGAATTGCTAGGAGGCTAGGATTAGAACGAGGCAATTACTCGTATGCTGAAATTGAACAAACTCTAAACCTTTCTCCTTTAAAGAACCGTCGGAATAAATCTGAACTCATTTGTTTCTTCAAAAATGATTAACTGTATACTTGATTCACCTACATTACTACAATCCATCCCATTCAATATACCTTCTTGTAGACTCAGAAATAAAGACCTGCTCTTCCTAAATCAGCACTCGACTAATTATGGTTATAATTCACCACTGTCCAGAATGTGTAGAATGGTCAACTCACGTTAAGACCTTGATGTTTTTGGTATAAGCTTAAATGATTTCTGTCGCTCTTAATTGAAGATATTTACTCAAAATTTTGCAAAGTCTTGACTTGACACTTCTATTTTCATATTTTTTCTCTATTTGTCTTTGCTTTCATGTACCATCATCTATCCTTACAATGTACATTTCCAAATTTCGTGTGACTTTGTTGTAAAGTGGATGTAAGTCCGTTAGTAAATAAATAAATAAATAAAACAGTACCTACACATTTTAACATCAATTAACGAAACTGATATGAAGCTTCGGCTTAAGGTATAAGAATTTAAATGTCCCGATGTAATAATTAATCTTCCTAACGCGCTCGATGATAAATCTCTGGAGATAGCGTTGCTTGTCACCAGCATTAAGCAAATACTACCGTATTTCTAACCCTGAAATATTTTATGCGGTTGAATTTTAAATGTGGGCTCTTCATGAAATTGTTTTTTTAATCCGCTACAATCTAAATACCTCGTAAATATTAAACAATATAAGGGCGTACATTTTGAAAATTTAATCTGACATACCTATCTATTTTACAAAACAAATTAATTTTATTAACCTAGAAAATAATAAAGTATCAGGCCTATAAAACGTTCTTCATGTCAAAGTCTTCTACTTACGAACCCCTTTTAGAAAATGATTTTATTATATAATAATATGGCAAATCAAGATTTTTAGATTTTATTACAACGTTTGTGCCCGATCGTCACAAAAATAAAATTATGTTTTTTTTTGCATAAATCAAAACAGTTGGATGGTGTTAAGCGGCAATTTCAATATTATCGTTATGTGCTAAGAAGTGTGTAATTTCGCGCGATTCCGAATGTTACACGCTGACGTCACATTATGAAACATAAGATTTTTCAGAATAAACAAACCTTTTTATTACCCCCCCGGTCAATGAAATTCATAATCTTGGCATTATTTTGATTTCTTAATTAATTTTATTTTCCAAATCAGTACAGTATTAAATAAAGAATTAAAAATATTGACTTCATTCACCGTAATGGCAGAGACTAAATATGTTAGCATTACAAATATTGTATTCTTCTTGGGTTCGAAGTAAAGTCGAATATAATTCTTCTATCTGGTCCCCCATCTTAAAACCCACTCTGACTCCATTGAAATTATTAAACATAAATTTATAAGATATATAAACAATAAACTCGGACTGCCTATAGAAATTATAAATTTCAACCACTTGATGAAATAATTAAAAATTATTAAAAGTCCTAGAAAGAAGACTGGTTTCCAAAATGAATTTTATTTTTTAAATTGCTAATGGCATTATAGAGAGCCCTGATTTACTCCGCCTCCCTTCCATATACCGACCAGAACATCCACAAAAAAATTATATATGGAAACAAATCTATTAATATTAAGAAAACAATCCATTGGTTACGAGGGGGGCAACTTATATAATTGCCTCCCAAATGACATTAAAAACGAATATAAGTTGAGTAAATTTAAAAAAAATTATTAATATTTATTCTTGATAAACAAAATAATGAAATAGAATGGCGCTGTATTGAAACACTTAGTTTATCTTCATGTGTATAATTATTTCTAGTTATAATAATAATAATAATAAGCCTTTTAATTCTGGTCTTCGGTCAGGTATACTAAGCATGTTCTTGTTTGTTTATAATAAATCCCGAAGCTCAGTTTGCCTCTTGGCATAGGCCTCCTCTAACGTTTTCCACTGGGACCTGTCATGCGCAACTCTTCTCCATTGATTTCCAGCCGTGAGTTTTAGGTCGTCTTCCCATCTTATTTGTTGACGTCCTCTACTTCTCTTGCCATCTCTTGGATACCAGTCAGTGACATTTTTACACCATTTGTCTTGTGGATCGCGGATCATGTGACCTGTCCATCTCCACTTTTGTTGGTCTATTCTGGCAATTAAATCAGCAACTTTGGTTTTCTCCCTTATTGTGCTGCATCTCACTCTGTCCTGTTTCCTTATTCCTGTCAGACTTCTCTCCATGGCTCTCTGGCAGCGTTCCGACTTGTCTCTGTGTCGTTTGGTGAGTGCCCAAGTTTCACATCCATAGTTGATGACTGGAAGTATGCATGTGTTGAAGACTTTCCTTTTTATTTACATACTTAGCTCATTGGATTTCAAGATTTCTTTCAAAGACCAGTATTTCTTCCATCCATTTGCTACTCTTCGCTCGATTTCTTTAGTGGTTTGATCTTTATGAGATATTATCTGTCCTAAATAGATGTAATCTGACACATATTCGAGTGGTTGATTGTCAATTAGTATAGTTACTGGTTTAGAGTTTGTAAGCAATTTTGTTTTATCTTTGTTCATGCATAGGCCGACTTTCGCGCTTTCGTCAGTTAGCGATTCTATCATTTTCTTTAGGTGTGATGGGTTTTCCTCAAATAGTACTATATCGTCTGCAAATCTTAGGTGGTTCAGTTTTACACCTTGCACGTTGATACCATATTTTTCCCAATCTAGTTTGCGGAAGATACTTTCCAGAGCAGCCGAGAACAATTTTGGTGATAAAGGGTCTCCCTGTCTTACACCTCTCTCAATCTTGAATTTTTTTCCCAAGGTTTCTAGTTGGATCCTCGCTTCGCAATTCGAGTATATCTTTTTTATAATATTGATGTAGTTTGAAGGTATCCCTTGCTGTTCAAGACTATCCCATATGGCTGTGTGTCTTATGCTGTCGAAAGCTTTGGAGTAATCAATGAATGCTATGTATAGTTTCTTATTATACTCGTTATATTTTTCTACTATTTGTTTCACTGTGTGTATGTGGTCTAGGGTAGAGTATTTTTGTCTAAAGCCGGCTTGCTCCCGTGGTTGGTTTTCGTCTAGCTTTTTACTTATTCTTTCCAGGATAACTTTAGAAAATACTTTGTAGATATTTGACATCAAACTTATAGGTCTGTAGTTCCCGATATCTTCTTTTTGTCCTTTCTTAAATATAAGAATAATGTTTGATGTTTTCCACTGTGTAGGTATTAGACCAGTTATTAGTATTTCATTGAATATTGAAGTGAGTATTGGTAGTAGTTCTTCCAAGGTGCCTTTAAGAAGTTCGTTTGTCACTTTGTCTGGACCTGGAGCTTTTTCCATCTTCTGACTGTATTTGGCTTTTTCTACTTCTCTGGAAAGTATTTTCGGTTCAGTTATAACGTTTTTCTGCTCTTTATTGACGTCTGTCCTCGGATCGTGTTTTTGTTTGTTGTCTGGGCTTGAATAGAGGTCCTGGTAAAATTTTGTGGCTATTTCATTAATGTTTTTTCTATTTGAAGAAGTAGTCCCCTTTTTGTTTAGTTTTGGTATCCATTCTTTATTTGATTCTTTCAATTCTTTAAGCGCTTTTTTAACTCCTCCTGTTTTCACTATATGCTTTTCTAATGTTTGCAGCCTCTTGATCTTCCTATCTTTTCTGATGTTCTCTCTGATTTCCTTACTTAGTTTCGTTATAGTTTTTATGTTATCTTTTTTAGGATGTTTTGAAAGTAGATTCCGTCTTTCTTCTATAAGTTGCAGCGTTGTATCACTTAGTTTGTACTTGTTTCTACTGCTATTCTCTGTTTTTACTTTAGTTAGTAGATTTTCTAGCTTTCCATATTTCGTATGAACATCAATGTTTCTCGTAGTTAATTCATCGGCTGATTCAATTAGAGATTGTTTTATTTTCTTTAGGGTTTCTTCGCTGTGGTGATTTGTAGAGTATGAAGCGAATTTTTTCCTAGAATTCTTTAGTGGTTCTATTCTTATATTGCTTCTTACCATACGATGATCTGTATTGAAATTGAGTTTAGTTAAGACTGACGTATCCGTGAAGGCTTTTGGGTAGTTTGTTGTTATGTAGTCAATTTCGTTTTTGGTGTTGCCGTCAGGGGAGATCCATGTCCACTTCTTATTTTGGTTTTTCATATATAAACTGTTCAAGAGCGTTAGGTTGTGTTGTAATAAGAATTCAACCAAAAATTCACCATGTGGACTTCTTCTACCTTGGCCAAACTTTCCCAATACATATTCTTCCTTGCATTGCTTCGCCCCGACTTGAGAATTAAAGTCGCCCATTAGAATAATATGGTTGTTTTGATACCTTGTTAATGCTTGTGTTAATTCTTTATAGAAGAGTTTGATTTCTGTTTTTGTTGCTTTTTCTGTTGGGGCATAAATTTGTATAACAGACCATACTTTTTGGTATCCCGGTATGTCAATGTTAAGAATGGCTATTCGATCAGAGATTCCAATTAGGTCTTGTATGTTTTGTTTCATTGACCGTTTGATTATGAATCCTACTCCTCTTTCGCCGGCTGTTTCGCCTTTGTGGAATAGTATGTAGTCATCCCGTTCCTCAATCTTTTCTCCTAGTTTTCGCATCTCACTAATGCCCAGGATGTCCCATTTTATTTCTTCGAGAGCTTTTTCAAGCTCATGTAGGCTTTCTTCGGTTCTAAGAGTTCTCGTATTTAAAGTTGCAATATTGAGTATTTTGTTTCTTCTTGTTGTTAGAGGGTGGTGGTCTATAACTCCCGCGGGGACCAGCCGAATCTAGTTAAATGAGTGAAAATGAAAATTTTCTTTTAACTGGAATAAAAAAATATAATAAATACTGGATCAAAAAATATTTTTAATTGCAACAACAATATCGGGACTGAGTCCTTTAGATTCTTGTACATAGATTGATTAAAACATTCTCAGAAATACTAGATGAGTTCAATTGCACGGAATTTAGTTACAAGAAGGCTATAATAACATAAAAAAATTATGTACCGCTTTCTTGAAATCAGTCATTTCTGTTCACCCTTTACCGACTGATTAATATTATACATCACTTTGGCAAGCTCTAATGATTTTGGAAGGTACCAACTCTTATTCATTATTTTTCTCTAAACGAAACCTTTAATCTGAACATCTTTTAATGTAAAATTTTTGAATATTCGCGGTAATTGGATACCTTTGGCTACCAAAAGGTTTGTTCAATTATTAGAAACCGAATCGAAAAATTCCATTGTACAATCGCGTTTCTTTGGTTTCGTTTGAAAAACGATATTGCTTATAAGAAAATTTTAGGAAAATTTAAATTATTATAAAATAGAGCGTTCTTACATTTAAAAGATTTTCTTTAAGAAAAACGACTATATTATAAGTTTATAATAAAAATAATATATATTTTTTAATTAATTTCTTATACCTTACAAATTTGAATTTATTACATGTAATAAAAAACTGAATAAATTAATTTATTGCATGTAATATTTAAAAAAAAATGTTTTTAAATATTTACGCATACAAGAAATTTTAAGAAATGTAGGAATTTCAAAGAAATCTCAGGCAGTGGTGAAAATTTCGTCAATGTGGAGAGACTCTTTCAAGAATCCAAAGAATCTCTCCTCACCGACGCGACGCCAAATATATCAATCTCCGAGGAGATTTGGTTCAGGAGCAATAAACTCCTCCCTACCGGGAGAACCATTGGCAGGTTAGTCCTACAGGCAGGAAGATAGAATAATCTATGATGACGCTGTCTAAGGTAGTCATCTGGAACATAAAGACCCTCGCGCTCCAAAACGGCTGAGTTCTTAATATAGCCTCGCAGCAGTCTGAATAAGTGGGTGGCGGCATACCACTCTCTCTGAGCTGCAGGGAGTGAAGTCCCAGCATGCCTAGAAGAAAGTTCGTCGGGTAGAGCCATGGATAGTGGCCATACTCCCTCATGTAGAGAAATCTTAGAAACTTTTTTTAAACCCAATCGAACATGAGGGAGCACCCCACCTCACGCGGATTCCAGATAAGCGAACCACTCTCCAACCTACTGCGGACCAGGGAGAAGTATAAAATCTTCAGAGCACGGGTAACCCGAAAAACTCTAACGGTTCGGAGAACAAACCCTAACATTTTTAAGGCCGACTGGCACACTCCTTCGATATGAGGACGAAATGTCAACTTACTTTCATACATAATCCAAGATCCTTTATATTAGAAACTCGTTTGAGATTATAACCGAGCAAAGTGTACCTATGATAGGTGAGATTAAAAGCTCTGGTAAAAGTCAGAATTACGCATTTCAAGACATTGAAATAAAGCTGATTTCGTTGACTCCATTCTGAAATGTTATGAACATCAGCTTGAAAGCCCAGGCAGTCCTCAATATTTCTTATTAGAAGAAATAATTTAGATCGTCGGCGAACAGCAAAAAGCGAGAACCGGATGACTCCAGCAATGTCGTTAAAGAAAATAGAAAAAAAGAGGTCCTTGCATCGATCCTTGGGGAACCCCTGAAAAAACAAGAAATTCAGCACATTGGAAGATTCCGTGTGTGAAAAATTGCTTTCTGTTCTTGAGGTAACCTTTAAATAACTTTAACATCCAAAGAGAAAAACCTAGCAGGGCAAGTTTTGTGAGTAAGATATCGTGATTCACAGTGTCAAAAGCTTTGGAGAAGTCGTTATACGAACAGTCTACTTGGTATCCACTGTCTAGGGACCTAGCAACATAGTCGGTGAAAACCATCAGATTGGTTTCAGTGGATCTTTCTTTCCTGAAACCATGCTGTGGATAATGTATGCGTCTATCTGAGTCATAAGGAATTTATAAATTAATTTTTCAAATAATTTAACAGGAGCTGATAGTATGGCAACTGGTTTGTAATTTTCGATTAGCTTTATCGAACCTTTCTTAAAAATAGGACTTATTTAGGAAGTTTTTGGTACTTCAGGAAAAGTGGAAGTACTAATAGCTAAGTTAAAGAAAAGACATAATGGTGTTTTAAGGAATTCGGCACACCCTTTAATAAAAAACACGGGAACGAAGTCTGGTCCGATGGAGTGTGAGTTCTTCATGAGACTTATGGCACTCATAACGTCAGATTCCGTAAATAAATCTAAATCGACGTTTGAAGCTCCTCTGGTATTAAATGAGGCCACTTTATTAATGTCTAGAAGTGGAGGGTCTTTACTATAGACCGATTGAAAATGATCAGCAAATGCGTTAGCCAGACCCAAGCCACGATATTCCTGATTACCTTTCATCATAGTGTGTTCTAGAACACACAGTCTATGTCATGTTTGGGGATGCTGCGTGTAGGGTTTTTTTAAGCAAAGGAACGAGAGGAAAGTTTTGGGAAGGAAAAGGATTTAAGGGGTGGGTAGGAATCTGAGGTTCAGTGTGTCCAGGTCATCCGCCTCCAAGACCTAGACAAACCTCACCCCATATAGCATATCATGACAACAGACACGGTGCTGCTAAACAATATCTCTAGATCTCTTGACATTTTCAACACTTGCCTCGAAGGTTTCAAAACATTCAGTTCATTTTAGGCAAGAACTGTAAAATATATTTTTAGTAAATTTCACTGACAATTTGACTTTTTTTCAATCTCGTATGAAGACTCTTTTTTCGCATTTCTTTGTTTTTTTTTGTGAATTAAATTAACATACAACTGCAAACTTTTCACCACACATTCATCTTTTGACCACATTTTATAATTTTTTCAACTTTTTGCAACTTAGACACTCATCTTCGAGATTGCGGTGACCACGATTAAAGACATTCTGCTTTTCTGAAAAAAATAGAAATGGCTTCTTAATCTGTTAAGTATAAACTAGTTTTCGAAGTAGGATTATTCAAAAATATTGAACGGTAAGATGTTGGCATCTTATTGAACATTTTTTGGTGAAATTTTGTGTTTTGTTTGGTGTTGCGACGAATGAGCGACGAGGATTACTAAATCTGCTATACACGTATATAATAAGAACTGTGCGGTGAAAATAGGGTGCTGAGCTGAGGTTGTTCAGCTTGTTGAAGGTTTCATTTCGAATCTTATTGGTGTTGTCTTAACAACATGCTGATAAAAGTATCTTCCTTGTTGGTAGGTTCGAAATTTATAAATTAACATTTTTATTAAAATCCATCTAACCATTTAAATACAAGAAAGATCCCGAATTAATTACGGAATTCAATTCATCATCAAATTTGCTTAATGAAACTTATTGTTCAAAAAGGTTTGTGAAAATGGCCTCGCAACCCAAAACAGCGGTTAAACGTGATAATAAATTTATAGATAAGTACCTACCTACTTAAAAACTCTTTTAAAAAATTAACATCACTCTTAGCTGCTGGAACACAAAACCGGGAACCGAGTCATTAGTCGAATCATAAATAATAAAAATTTAATCGGAACGGTTGCGCGGTTTTTTCATTCAAAATTTAAGAGAAATGTGGGCGTGAGAAATTTTAATAATAAGACATTAAAAAATATAATCATCATCATCATCACTCTTGGCTCTGCAACCCCTAGTTGGCCTTGGCCTCCTCAAAAGTCTTAATCCACTCATCTCGGTTTTGTGCCAGCTCTCTCCAGTTTAGAAGCACCAAGGAAGATATGTCTTTGAGGACGTTGTGGTTCCATCTTAATCTTGGCCTTCCCAGGCTTCTTCGCCCTATCGGTCTTGAGTTCAGCAGGGACTTTAGTGCTTGATACTCTGTCATTCTCTCCACACGACCCAGCCACCTTCTATGAGTCTTTTTTAGGGTTTTATAAATTTTGTGACGTTTAGCTCCTTAATCAAAGCATGGAGCTCATTGTTGTAACGTCTGTGCCAAAATACATTTTCTAGAACCGGTCTGAAGATACGACTCAAAATTTTACTTTCAAAAACGTCAAGGTCTTAGCCTGTCTGAAGGAGAAAATTTGATCGAACAAAATATGTTACACTACCACCAAAATAAAGATAGGTTTGTGTATGGATGGGGAATCTTTTATTTTGTTATCGGTATTTCTTTATTTCTATGTAAAAGTAACTTACTGCGAGATATTTATAATTGAACTAGCAGTTAATACCCTGTCCGCAGGCTTTTGCTGCTAGATCCTGCGGGCGGCTTTTAGTTTGGCTTCGCCCAGTTTGAGTGTAGGTAACAATTTGTAAATCCGATTCTGATAAGAACTGGTTCCAAAAATAGCCAGTTTCTCGGATCCACTGTGATCCAGTGACAGCTAGTCACAGAGTTAAGGCAACCGTGACAGGCAATGACGCCATATGTAATATCCGGAAAGATACTTAAATTCTATAAATCTCTAGTATTTATACCCAGAGAAGAAACGTCCACTGGCGAGCTGCTGACGTAAGTGGTGGCATCTGAATTCTTGAATTCAAAACCGAATTACGGCGCGGCGTGGCATCAAAACGCACTCGAAACTGGGTTCTGAAATTCAACCTGCAGACGCTGGGGTATTAATAACGTTCGATTGCCCCATTGTTTTTAACATTTTAGAGATGGGAGAATTGAGGTTCGTCTGAGATTTCTATTATTTTATGTCGGTATATTACGAAACTGTTTCTGACACCTGTCACGGTCGCTTTTAAGCCACCCCCCCCCCCTGAGCCAAAGGGACAAGAACGCCTCAGGCTGATTATATCTTAATAAAATCAAGGTTCTGAATTTCCTCGTATTCTCCTCTAAAACAAGACCGATTTTAAGAATTTTTTACCAACTGCATTAGAAGATATTCTATGTTTTTACGTTTCGCTTTTTTTAAAAATACATTGTTGAATTCGTATACGGATCGTCTGTTAATGGAATTAAAACTAGGCAATTTTAATACGTTTTTTAGTATCCGTTTTTTTTTATTTTTATTTTTATTTTATTTGGGAGACCAACAGTTTACATTCATAACAGAGCATAATAGTAATTAAGTGACAGTAATTGAACCATTTACAGGTTTCCACATGGGTATTGTATACAAGTGTTGTGGTTCCATAGATATTTGCTAAAGAAGAAAAAAAATTACATTTCAAGAGACAAGTTAATTAGGGGGGAATAGGGAGGGGGTAGGATGGGGGGGGGGGGAGAATGGGTTAGGTTGAGGTATAGTTATAAAAATATGAGTAAACAAAAAATTAAAAGAGAAAAAAAAAAAGAATTTAATATAATGGTGACTGGTGGTATTAGAAATTATTGTTGTTATAAAGTGTCGAGAGAGTGTCTGTGTGATTTTAAGGAATGTGGTGCAGAATTAAATATGTCAAATGTTTTGTATTGTGTGTTAAAAGTATTGGACGCACGATGGATGAAAGAGTTCTGCTTAGAATTAGTATTACACCGAGGGAGGCTGAGAATCATGTCTGACCTGGTTCGTCTGTTAGGAACTCGTATCTGTATACGTTGTAGGAGTTCTGGGCAATCAACGACGGATCTGGCTATTTTTTGGAGAAAGAGTACATCGGCCGAGTTTCTTCGAACTTCCAATGATAGTATATTAAAGTGCGCGGCTGAATCTTGGTGACTTAGGTGTGGGCGGTAGCTCCGGAAATCTAAATATCGTAGAAAACGATTTTGAACACGTTCTAGAATTTTTACATATGATATGTATTGCGGGTTCCAAACTTGTGACGCGTATTCTAGTAAGCTGCGGACATAAGCAAAATATAGGATTTTCATTGTTCTAAAGTTATTGAATTTTTTACATGTCCTAAGAATGAATCCTAACATTTTAGAGGCTTTTGATGTGACTGAGTCTATATGAATATCAAAAATAAGCTTAGAGTCCAAAGTCACTCCCAAATCTTTGACTTCAGTTTTGTTGATTAATATTGAGCCGTTCAGATTATATTCATTGATAATGATATTTTTATTTCGTGTGAAATTCACGACGAAACACTTTTTAACATTAATTTTAAGGGTATGCTTTGAACAGTAAACATTAAGACGGTTTAGATCCTCCTGCATTTTTTGACAGTCAGCAAAACATCTGATAGGATAAAAAACCTTCATATCATCTGCGTAAAGTAAAGTTTTGGAGTATTTGAAACATTGGCCTATATCATTGATGTAAATATTAAATAGTAACGGTCCCAATAGAGATCCTTGAGGCACACCTGATGGTACGGTTACCCAGTCCGATTTAAAGCCACTCACAACTACGACTTGACTACGGTTCGATACATAAGATGAGAGCCATCTGAGAAGGTCACCGTGGACGCCGATTTGCATAAGCTTGCGTAATAATATGTCGTGATTCACTAGGTCAAAAGCTTTGCTATAGTCCGTATATATTGCGTCAACTTGTATACGTTGATCCATATAATCTTGTAAGAACTCTGTGAATGCTATTAGATTGGTTGTTGTTGATTTTCCACTCATAAACCCATGTTGGTTAACATTGAGTAAGGATTTCAAAGCGGGAAACATTTGATCATATATTATTTTTTCAAAAACCTTGCTGAATACACACAATTTTGAAATAGGACGATAATTTTCAATGTCAGATTTTTGCCCGGTTTTGAAAATGGGTGTTATGAAGGCAGTTTTCCAAGTATTAGGTACCACACCCTCTTTTAAGGAGCGATTGAATATAATTGATAACGGCTTAGAGAGACTGCTTGCACATTTCAGGATGAAGAAAGGGGGAATTTGATCTGGGCCTGCGCTTTTTTTAAGATTTAAATTTTCCAGATATGTCTGCACAAGACGCTCATCAACTTCAATACTATGAATAGTGGAAGAATTATGAATGTTGTAGTTGTCCGGCATATTTTGAGAAGTTTGAACATCGTTATTGTAAACAGAACTGAAATATTTGGAAAATAAGTTAACAATAAGTTAACAATACCTCACAAGAGTCCGACCTGCTCCCGTCTGGAGCCAGTGAAACAATGGCATCCCCAATTGGGGTATATTGTGAGGCTAAAGGTAGTGAAGAGGGGAAGGAGATGGGGAGGAGGAAGTTAGGTAAGTAACCGGCTATTCATATCTTGTCACCAAACACGGCTAAAGCCATTTCAAGCAACGTTTCAATTCTGAATGGAGGTCTTACACCAGGGCGATATCGAGAGTATCTTTCACTCCGGAACGTGTCGCAAATATACTACAAGAAATAATCTAACTCCTGTAAAAAATAACTTAACAAAAGGGGGACGAGCCAGTGGTATCTATACTAAATTTAAAATCATATTTGCAATAGGGGAATAAGTGTATGGACAAAACGCCGCCAGCTCTTTTTAGTAAATTTTTATTGGCGACCAAATTTCCTGTTGTGTTCAGACAAACAGTTTTCCAACTCGTCTTGGGAGGGGATTACTTATTTGGAAAGAATAGAATTCTTTTATGTTAATCTGGTATTTATTTAATACTTCGCGTGTACAAGAGGTGACCACGATAGTCGGCCTAACTGGAAGCTGGCTAAATGAGATCTGAATTGAATAAGCTCCTGCAGACTGCACTCGGGCCCTTAACCCCCCCCCCGGTGCCCAAACTCCGAACTTAACTAACTGCCTTCTAGCGGGCTTTCGGGATAGCTCTTAGCGTAGCACTGCCCTCTATGTGACTAGTTTGGAAGCTTTTAGGTATACCACATTTCTCAACGAAGCCTGAGATGTTTTTTTAAATCAAGAGGTATAGCAAATATCTATTACGGATTTGCGCTATTTGTGTTTTAGATTTTTTTAAAGAATAAAGTTTTTTTTATGTCTTCAAAAATTTTCGGATATTTAATTGCGTTTTCCGAAACGTCTCCGGATTTGTAATCCCTAGCATCAAGCAGTTGGAATGCATTCATGGGGAGGAACTACCAATAATTAAGGTCCAATAAATAAACGAAAGATGGAAAATTCAAAAACATTAAAATTTTAACAAAGATCATTTGAGAAATTTAATTTCTGAATAAATTTCGGATCACTCTTGCAAACTTTTTCGTTCTTTATAAATAAAAAATATCCAAGAGCTTACGAAATAATTGAAAGAAAATGAATATTTAGGCTTATAATAAATTAACATTTTGATTACTACTTGGCCATTGAAAATGTAAATTTACGATGTGTCTGGAACAGGCCTTTAAATTCTTTAGAAAAATGAAACCCATCATACTTATGCTTACAAAACTGTAGCTCCAACAATTCCCAAACTGTTACAAAAAGAGCATATTTTGAAAGCAATACGAAATTTAACCGATAAGCAATGCGATCTGAATTTGTTTAATACGAAATACAAGGTCAGATCAACTATTCCACATCCCACACTTTAAAAAAATTACACACAACATGAATTTCTGAGGAGGATGTTAACAAAATACAATAATATAATTTCAGACGATTTTCTATTTGCCCTCAGGTAAATTTGGTCAATATTTGTCCTCAGGTCAATAGAAAAAAAAAAAATTACGAAACCTCCATCCTATATATCGCTGTATGTATGTTATTTCCTTTATTCCATTATGTTGTTTTTCTTTTTTAATCATGTTTATCCTTGAAAATTATCTTATGATGTAAAAATTTATTATTGTTATGTAGGTTAATAGTTTAATTTCACATTATCTATCATTTTTATTTTATTTAATCTGTTTTTTTTTTTAATGTTTTTTTTTCTATCATTTTAAGTTTTCTTTAAAAATTTATGTTTTTCTACATATACTATGATTTTTTTGGAAACTTCGTTGGTTCATGCAACCATGTAACATGTAATTACTTTAATAAAATATGTATAACTGTTTGCTTTCCTAATACACAATAAATAAGAAAACTCCAATTTATATCGCATGCTAAAAATATTTTTTTAAGGTGAATACCGAACAACAGTCCCACCTGCTCTTGGCCATCCAGAGCCATAGGGACTATGAGTATGTTGTGAGGCTGGAAGGAGTAGGGAAGGGAAGGATTTGGTGAAGAGGATCGTTGGGATATATTTGGGCTTACAAATTATAATTTTTGTACAATAGCTCCATTCAGAAAACCCTGAGGAAAAGAATTCCCCCCAGGGTCTATGACATCTTTGGGGATTCTGTGTGGAGAGTCTTTTTAGGAAAGGAAGGATAGGAAGTTCTTGGAAGGAAAGGGGTATTAGGGGTGGGTAGAAATCCGGGGGTCGGTGTGCCCAGAGGTGACGGACGCACGAGTCAATCCTTCCCACTGCAGGTAAGACAATCTTCCGAGAGAGTACGGCTGGAGAAGTCAAAAATACTACCTCAACCATTCTCTTCCGATCCGGCTGCCGCCAAGGCCCGGACAAACCTCACCCCATGAACCCGGGCATTCCTGCTAAGTCACCAAACGTAGCGAACCACTTGGGGTGACCTATGAAAGAGGTTTTGGTTATCCAATAAATGGATCCCATACCCGCCTCCCAAATTGATGAGAAGGTACCGAAAATTATTGATACAATTCTTATCGATCGACCGTGCTAGGGGTCCAGGGATATATTACATCTTTTCCTAGAAATGATTAACGACTTTAGTTAGTAAATGGGTCAAGTTTTCATTGTTTGATAAATACCCCTGTTCGTTCTTAGTAAAGCGCTCCAAGGAGTAAATGACAAAACATAAAATCAGCATTTTATTAGGTCTCGTCCAGCCCTGTCATCGTTTGGCGTACTTTATTACCAGTAAGGAAGGATCGAAATCAAATAGCTTTTACATGATCAGTATACTCGGAAGATTCTGTCTGTAAACTTGATTGTTTTGGCGTTTACGCATTACTGTTACGTAGAAACATTGTTTTGATACAAATCAATAATAGAAACAAAGAAGATGGACATGAATAATCAAACAACCTAGTGACTGTGCGGTTGAAATTTAAGAATCCGGCTAAGAATACAACATTGAAGCTGCGCCTTACGCAAAACCATTTTTGTACGTTGAGTTTGTATACAAATCTACTTTTTTAATTCAACCGAATAAGTAATGCTGAAAGATGGCGTCACTTACGCTAACAGCTAGCGTGAATAGCATTGCCTGCCAGGCGTAAGCACTATTGGATTTGTAATTTCGTGATTCTCTCCGGATGTGGAGAGATTGACGATAGTATGATTATTATTGTAACTGGCAGTTGTGAATAATAATACCACGTGCCTATATATTGTATATGACGTCATTTCGTGACGTGGTTACTTTGTCCCGGTGACTAGCTGTCACTGGATGCCAGTGGATCTGAGGAACCAGTTCCTATCGGACTTTTCACCGACACTCAAACTGGGCGGAGCTGAACCAGAGCAGCAAAAACCTGCGGAGTGGGTTTTTAAGTGCAAGTTATTAATTATTATTATTAATATGATACCGGGGGCATACTCCGGATACCGTTCAGCCATGGTACTGAAAATCACTCCCTTCGTAAAAACCATTACCCAATATCGAACCTGTAGTCACTGGGATTCCGGAAAAATTGAAATAATGCAGTGAAAAAAAACTTTAACTTATACAAAGAGAATTTTGTTTTTGGCAAAATAGACTTCCAAATAAATTCCCAACAAATAATGATTCCCAATTTTCCTAGAAACA
This sequence comes from Limnephilus lunatus, assembly GCA_917563855.2. Classification (NCBI taxonomy): domain Eukaryota; kingdom Metazoa; phylum Arthropoda; class Insecta; order Trichoptera; family Limnephilidae; genus Limnephilus; species Limnephilus lunatus. Next base: position 68,407,592 of record OU830596.1, read on the forward strand.
CACAAAAGGTTTCGGTTCTGAGCAATGGTTTTATAAATTATTTCATTTTTAAACCACAAGTTTGGACAAAAAATATATAGAAATCGAAAATCACTATTTCTGAAAGCGGAGTTGTTAGGTAGGTTCGTGTTCTGAAATGATAATCTGCAAAGCCTTGATTTCCCCAGAGGGTTCAAAATATTATATGAAACATGAATTGCAAGCCAATGACAAGTGAATATCTTTAAAATATAAATAAACTGTTTGAATTATCGGCTGTATACTCACAGACATAAATTTTAGTTGAAATCGAACTTAGTTAAAAGCGAACAAAGATTTTTTTTGTACAATTTTAGGGTTTTACAAGAGCTTAAAGTATAGGGTGCCCTAAGAGAAATTTTACTTCTATTTTTATTTGCTGAACTTTTCGGCGTTGCTCGGGCTTTTCACAGAGTTCCACACTGGAAGACCTAAGCAAAATATTTGATCTCAGGGCCTGTGTTGTCTTTGGGGATGCTATAAAATATTCCCAAAGACTGAGAATAAAGTGACAGGATAGACAACACCTCTTGCCCCGCTACCCTTCGGACGAGTTTGTGTTTCTGAGTGACTTTAATATTCATAACGAATCTTGGATGTAGTTCTCAGGATTAACGGACTCGGCTAGACGACAAGCGGAATCCTTTGGCCTTTGCCATGAATTGTAGCAAATGGTTCAGGAGCCTACAAGGGTTCCTGATATCCAGATTCACTGCTTTAATATGTTACTTACTGACTTATATTTAACCCCTGTGCCACAGGGTAACAAAATTGAAGTGATAGTCAATTCAGTAGTCAAAACAGTCAATTTAGGGTCGTCCGACCACTGCCTGTGACGACCAATCCCCGTAAACTTCAGACCGCCAAACAAGAGGCTGAAGAAAAAAGTGTGGCACTATAGATCAGCAGATTAGTTCGGTCTGCGGGCACATTTTTCTGTAGTCAGTTGTCTATTGTCAGACATCGGATCCATCAAAATATGCCCAAGAAATCGATGAAGTCATCACATCCGCGGTGGATGGCTTCATTCAATACACTGTTAAAGAAACTGGTGTGGGCTCAAAGCCGAGGTTCAGTCAACAATGTTTCGAAGCAGTGCGACAAAAAAACACGGTATCCCGAGCCTTCAGCACATCTCGAATGTCTGAAAACAGAACAGTTTATAACAAAATGACAAAAGAAAACGATAGGATCATACATAGGTCAAAATTCGAGCACGACCTGCAGATCAGCAAAAAGCTGACTGCATCGCTTGTGGGCTCAATAGGTGGCAATTTCCAGCAAAACCCATATTCACTCCATTCTCTCCCGAAAAAGACCCTCCACACAGCGTCTTCAAAGATGACATAGGCCCTGAGGGAAATTATTTTTCTCATGGCCTCCTGTGTGAAGTTAATGAAAAAAACATGATACACTTAATAACAACATAATCTTGAGCAAGTGAAAGACAGTAAGGAGACTTTAGATAGGTCGAAGCGTTTGATGGTTCAATAAAATTTTAGATCGGAAAATATATATCTTCTTACTGTATAAATTGTTTAGAAAAAACCACAACAGTTGAAAAAACCAAACAATGATTTTATTTCGTTAGTCTCATTTGAAACAAAGTTTAAATCGTTTGTCTTTTTCGGCCACCCTGTACCTTGGTGCAGGGGGGTTCCATCTGCTACACTGAATAAATTAAGAAGCTGGGAAAATTCGCCAAAACTTTAACGGAAGGCGGACCAATAAATTCGTGATTAATATTTTCAACACCGAAGCAGAAATGCGCTTAGAACCTACGAGTACCTTATTAATAATTTTGTTCTAAAAAAATTTTACGGATAGCCCTCTTTATTACTTGTCCTGTTAAATTACTCTAGGGTTTCAAGATTTGTTAGCAAACTAGGTAATATATTTTTTTATAAGATTGATGTTGCCTTTGCAAGAATCCAAATATAGGATGGGTAAAATAACTAGATTTAAATGAGTAGGTAGAATAGTTTTACCATTATAAGATCCTTCACTAATACTTTTATGGAGACCGTGTCAAACTCACGCGAAAGTGTGTTAGTGTCCATTCGAGGCACATCATTGACTGAATGATAGCGGCTAGTTGGGGCGGTGCACATATTCAAACGGCCACATTTTGACCAGAACTACAGGAAGTTCGAGGAGTTATATTTTTTCATTAATTGTTATCGTGGGTATTCATACCTATTTGCTGGAAATTAAGTATACATACATGGATACAATTACACTTTACCAAGACTCTCATGTTGTATGAATAAAACATGATGATTTTTAAAAACAAGAAAAAATATTTCTGAAAACTACTCATGAAATCAACATAGCTTTACGCTCAGGGTTAAAATGAACCATTTTAAATCCTTCTTCCTTTCAAAGTCCGCACAGAATTCGTTTAAAAGTTTGACGGGTTAATGATTACTAGCAATCTGAAAGTTTTCTCCCGGTGCCGAGGGATTATGTGCCCTACCAGAATGGATAATAAACTTCATTATGGTTTGGTGGTAGGTACAAATGATTTTTTCAATTTTTATTGAGGAAATGAAAAATAATACTTAATTTTACTCGGAGTTAGGTATGGAGAAAAAATGTTATAACTTAACTGAAAAAGTTGCCAGCGTCAAATCTGGGATATGTATTAAGTTCAGGAAAGTGGCAATTCATTATTATTTGTTGTTTGTGACTTAACCTTTATCCGCATGAAAAAGATATTCTGCAGTCATGATCTCAACCTTTGATTACGAATGCGAATGGTCAGATGCTACGTGTTTTCGATATTATTTTATGGAATGGAAACGTGGACGCTTACTGAAGAACTAATTTGGTGACTTGAGGCATTCGAGATGTGGATCTACAGAATAATTCTTAAAATAAGCTGGATGGACAGGTTTACAAATGAAGGTGTTATGGTTCGGATGAATAAAGAAAAATTAGTCATTAAAACTTTAAAAATCTGAAAATTTCAATATCCTGGACATGTGATGAGACATCCAGAGAAGTACGAGATCTTGCATCTCATAATGCAGGGAAAGATTCTCGGAAGACGGGGCCCTTGAAGAAGAAGAACCTCATGGCTGAAAAACCTGAGACAGTGGTTTGCCCAGTCTACTGTAGAGCTGTTCCGGGCCGCAGTAAACAAAGTCCGCATAGCCAACACGATAGCCAACGTCCGTTGAATGGACAGGGCACAAGAAGAAGAAGAAGTAACTTAAATGCTGGATGAATCTTAGAAATTTTTTCAAACAATTATTGTAATGCACGCTCCCACATTGCTGTAAAATTATGCATCAATGCTCTACCAAAAGGCAATACTAATAATTTAAATTAATAACTGCTATCGTGAAACACTTCTCCGAAAATAAATTATTGTACTGTTTCAAAATAGGGGCCAGCGATCATTTTCTACTCTTATCTTTAGAATATTTTTTTGGTACTTTTAGTAATAGTAAAAACCCTTCCCTACTCGGATAGTTCGTGCGAGTTACCCGTTGGCACATGTCGCGTCCGATTTATCTTATTTTGACCCTCGTGAGTCTCTTTATCATCTCTTTATCTTCTTTTGTTAGAATAAAAAATCTTCATGGGTATGTGTTCTTACGACTGTATGTATACATGCTATCGATTTCTTCATGGGTATGTGTACTAAGGTGGGTCATTTAAAAAAAATGATAATTTTAGATTCTGTTAGCGATAAAAGGGTGCCAAATGGGTTCAAACCGACGTGTTTAAAATTTTTTAAATTTCTGATACGATCTTCTTCCTCCGGATTCACTTCAAAGTTTTGAAAATTTTCATTTTTAGAGGTATTTTCTAGTGTGTATAAAAGTTACTACGAATCCTTTATACTATATTTTTTGTTATATTCTATGGCAAATATGGTACGTATTTACGAATTCATTTACAAAAAATCCGAGTTTTGATTATTAGTGGCTCGAGGTGAGGGCGGGTGAAGCACCGATTGCACTAAGTGCAGCGACTCTGCGCAACCGAAATCGGAGTTTGGAGTGGAATGCGTTAAAAAGTCCCATATTTGGTGAAATTTGCGACGTTAAAGACAATGTTTGACCAACTTATTGTGATGTTATGAAGTTTTTTGAGTGGACCAGGCATCAAATAAAATTAAATCAAGAGACCAAACTAGAACCCAAATTTCAGCAAATAGAGTGTACTGTGACAGCACGAATTGAAGAAATATGGAGAAAGGCTTCTATTCCCATCGTTACACACTCGCGAGTAGCACGCATGTTGAGGTCATATCATTTTAAATGCAAAAACCTTCTTAAGTCACATTCTAAAATACCGGAGAAAAAAATGGAGGAATTCCGTCGAAGAAGTAAAGTGCTGTTTGATATTTCGTCTTGCAAATGCAAAGATTTCAGTAAATGTGACTGTCCTAAAGATAAAAAAATACCTGTAAATGAACAGAGTTTCATTAGTGACTAACGTACTACACGAAAAATGATAATAGGAAATGTGGATACCGCTACAACAAAACGAATGAAAACTGCGTTGAAAAGAAAACTTCTGAAGCAAAAATCCTTGCGTACGTCTAAAAAGGAAAGCACAGGTAAGCCAACTACCTCTCTAATCGATATTTCCACGTCTTCTGCATCAAATGAATCCGATTGCAATGATGTTTTCAAACCAAATGTTGTATCTCAAATGCCTCAGAAGCAGGCTGCGGTCACTATTGATTATTCTACACTGTCGAAAACTTGTGATAGATAAGGAGTTTCGGATAGAGCAGCGGCAGCCATTGCCTCCGCAGTTCTGTATGACATCAAGTCTAATATTCCAGTTATTGAAAAAAGTTAACTTCGCAAAGAACGAAAAAAAACAAGGGAAAATATTAAGGCACAACACATAGTTTTACAAATACCCGCATTATATTTTGATGGCCGGAAAGATAAAACATTAATTATTAGCAAAAAAGGGGGGAGGCATTACAGAGAACTAATCATTGAAGAGCATATTTCAATGATAAAAGAGCCAGACTCAATATATTCGGGTTATATTGCACCAAACTCTGGCACGTCGAAAGTTATAGAAAGAACAATTGTCGATTATTTTTGAAAGGAAGAAATACCATTTGAACCATTAATGGCTATTGGATGTGACGGAACGAACGTGAACGTTGGAAAACATGGAGGTATAATACGTTTGCTTGAAAAACGTTTGGATAAACCATTGCAATGGATAATTTGCTTGCTTCACATGAACGAGTTACCATTTCGTCATTTGTTCACACATCTTGACGGTAAAACATCTGGACCTCAAACGTAATCAGGGACAATAGGACTAGCTTTAGAAAACTGTGGAAAAAAGCCTATTGTTCATTTTCAGAAAATTGACGGAGAGTTGCCTGAATTATTAACTAAAGACCTAAGTAAGATTTAGGCCACAAATCGCCTGGAAAAATGTCTCATGCCAGATGGCTTACGCGTGCTAACCGAATTCTTCGTCTTTATGTTGCAACGGAAGTTCCTACAGAGAATCTTATTATTTTAGCAACGTACGTTGTTAAAGTTTATGCTCCGACTTGGTTCAGTATTAAAACTCATCCCACCTGTAAAGATGGAGCACGTCACCTATGGCAGCTAATTCCAGCGTCTAGATACTTATCCCCTGAACTAAAAACTATAATTGATCCAGTCATAGAAAGAAACAGTTACTTCGCACACCCCGAAAATTTACTACTTGCAATGTTAACTGACCCTCACAAGCATATCCGGGAATTAGCTGCGCGTCGTGTTCTAAAAGCACGCAGTAAGAAACTAAGTAAAACAAGGCTGTTCCAACTTCCAAACATAAACCTCGATGCATCATATTACTACGACCTTATTAATTGGCAGCAAAATGTAACCGAACCCCCAATACTGAAGAATATATCGGATGAAGATCTTCAATTATTTGTAGCACAGAGGGAAGAAGGTAAATTGCCTCTTCTGCGTCTGCCATGTCATACTCAAGCAGTTAAAAGGGCTGTAAAGACTATTACTAAAGCCTCGACTACTTTATGTACGAAGTCTGCAAGAGAAGGTCTTAGATTGAGTCTCGCAAAATAATGCCGAAATTTGAGAGTAAGAAGGATTTTGCTGGTATTTGAATACACTGTCTTGAGATAATGTTAATTATAATCGTATATTTTTTTAATAAATAAGTCAGAATATTCTCTCTTATTTGTGTTTTAGTGAAAAAAAGTTCATTTTTAATTGTTTATCTAATATTTTTTAGAGATTTAACAAGGGTGGGTTTTTCTCTATTTTGTGATATTTCAAACTCAATCCGGAGGAAGAAGATGATATCCAAATATTATAAAAAAAATTACGTGATTTTACATCTTCATTTAACACCCTTTTATCACTAACAGACAAACCAAAACAAGTTTTTTTTTTCCCCCATACAATCGTGACCCGCCTTAATGTGTACATGCTATCGATTTCTCTGTAATATCTAACCGTATAATGTTTAATATTATTCAAGTTAGGTTTTCCAATTTTCACTAAAATTTACGTTCGCATTATGATCTAGTTCCCGAGAATCGTGATTGTTAATTTTTTAAACTAAGGGTTCTAATAATTGAAACATGAGTTACATTAGCTCACTGTTAAAAAAAATTAATGTTGAAAGATGTAAAAATAAGGTTGCCACTGTATACATTCGTTATTTTTTATTTAACAACCAAAATATTCACTAGAAATAATTTATATGGCAGAACAACGTTTGTCGGGTCAGCTAGTAATTAATAATATAATATAAGATATACAAAACTGATAAATAATAAAGGAAAGAAAAAAGAGACAAGAAATAGCAGAATATTATACAAGCTATCTAAAGTGATAACAGGAAAATATTTTTAAATACAAAAAAATAACAAAAGTACACGGACGTACAAAATAGATGGACACGCCCTAAGTGATAAAAGGCGTATTATTTCCTCCTCCCATTGGAACCATTTTTCGGAACCGGCTGGGCTTGCGAGAGCCCCGCGTCAATCTAAAAAATGTGACGTAATCATTCTTGTCCGGACCAGTGTCGAGCTCTCATCGTACATTTATGAAATAACACGGCAAAATGGTGGCTTGTGCTATAAAAACGTGTAAAAATAGAAAAGAAAGAGAGAATAAACCCAATTGTGGTATAACATTCCATAGGTAAGTATTATTTTACTCTATTTTAAGTTTATTCAGATAATAGGAATATAATATGACAACACATACGACGCACAGTAACAACGCGATACACGGCTACGCGAAACACAAAGCCGCTATTTACTGGGGTAAGTAAATTATGAAATATTTGTAAAAGTGTCTTAACTAAATACGGAAACAACATATCCGCCTATGAAATTAGGTGAACTTTACTTTGACATGTTTGGACTTCGCAAAATTGTTCATAACGTGGCTAGCAATTCGCGCTCCCATGTAAATCTACATCCATGTAGGTCTATTCATTCAAAAGCAGATTTTACTTTTAAGAACGAAATGGTCATATTATAATGCGAGATGCCTATATACTTTTGGATTGATTAATGGACGAATCACATACAATTTTAATCATTTTGCCGCTCCGCGATCCGCTATTGTTGGTTATTACCCCTCTCCTGTCTGTTCTGGTCTATCAATATTCATATGTCTATGCAAAAGTAGGTAAATGACAAATAATAACGAAATACTAATACGATTTTTTTACATTAGTTCCACGCAGAAGGCCCTGCTGAAAATAATTTCCATCAGGTCCTATGTCATTTTGGGGATGCTGTGTGGAGGAAAGGGAGGAAGTGGAACTTTTTAGGAAAAGAAATTCTGAGAGGGAAAAAGGTATGAGGGGTTGTCAGGAATCTGGAGGTCACATCTGCCGCCAATACCCGAACAAACCTCACTCCATGAACACATGAATGTAAATGGCTAAATACGTTGATCCAAGACCGATGCAGTGTCTTTGTACAACAAGCGACGAAAAAGTTCAATAGATTTTAGAAAAGTTCACATGTCCATGTTAGCACGAAGCTACAAACTGTTACTAACTAATACTTATTCACCAGCGACAAATAATATAGTAAAGCTTTTTACCATGCGTGTACTAAATTGCTGCTGAGAATGTAGATTTTAGAATAATACGAAAGTCTTCCGTGCAAAACGAATCATTTTCATACGCACGGCTACTTTCGATTCTGATTGTGACTAGTGTTTCATGCAAAAAGTTCTTGTATTTCGTTAAATTCAAACATTGCTGTCCAAATCACCTGGGCGATAGTTGGGGTAGGTACTTCAGTTTGAAATCGGAAAACAATTTCCATAATGCGAAGCACATTATACCGCTGAAATAAGTCGTGAACAGTACCGGATGGAGACAGGCAGAGGAAAGGCACTTGTTTCATCATTGCTACGATACACTTTTAGTATTCAAATTTGCCGCCTCAATTGCAATTAGTACCAAAAGAGGGCGCTAAACGGCGCGCGATCCCGCGCACCCGCGCTGCGCATTTAGCCTGACACGAGCCGGCGGGTTTTTGGCGCTGCCAGCACCGAGCGGCCATTACGATATTACGACCCGAGCGGCCACCACGATTGAAGCGGTCACTGTGTTCCCCGTGTGAGCATTCACGGCCCGCGAAGCGTCGCCGCCATGTTGGCTGTTGCACTGTTTGCGTTTTGAACTGATCAATTCCCGTACTATACTCAGTATAAAGTTAATCAATTCTTTACTAACACGTGTGTGAAGTTGGTGGCCTGAGAATGGCCCTCAGAAAACGTTGTGCGAGTCAGATCGGTGTTATGAAGCACCGCCGCGGCCCACGCCGATTGCTGACTAAGTAAGCCCTATATATTCCCCACTATTTGTGCTGTTGAATTATTCATTCGCGTGTTCGCAGGGACTCGAGTGCCACATAGAGAGAGATCTGTCCTTAATATAGCCTAGGTCCATTGTAGCCAAACTTAACTCGATCTGTTGTCTCAACTGCGTTGTACATGCTCCTTGTATAATGAATAAACGCTGAAGTTAAACTCTGCCGTCTTTAATTGTTGAGAAATCTAACCCTACATGCTCAAGGGCGTCACTCCGGACGCTGTAGTTTTGAAGCTGCTGCCAAAACCTTCCGCCTTGTGGAGAGATCATGTTCCCGCCCAACTGAGCTAGACCAAAAGAGACCTCTTCCATGGTGTCCGACTCTGGACGTAGGTTTGTATGGCCACTGAATTACCTTGTTGCCCACATGGTTATTTTTGACGCCAACACTGGAACATAACCTGGGGCTCTGTTGCGATAACCATCACTGGAACCCAACGCAGTTTTGGCGCCTTAACCATCACTGGTGCCCCTTTGTCGCATAGCTAATATCATCATCATCACAACGCTGCAATCCAATATCTCCACAATAATGTTCTCCAAAGGCTGTGTTCCCTCGTCATTTGCCCCCGTGCATATCCTGCTCTAATCCTCTTTCAACCTTCCTCGGTCTATATCTTTGGAGGTTATCCATCACTTACCCGCCCTGGTATAAGTAACAGATGGTTACTCCTTCAAGGCTCTCGCAAAGATTCTAATTTTTTTTTTAAGAACGAAGCTATATTTTTAAGAACGAATTTAGACCTCCAATGTCCCTGCATAGTAAGCAGTATGCAACTGCACGGTCTCTATCTGGGTTGCTTCCACCGGGGCACGCACTAGGTAATAATTTTCGGCATCCATTAATCTGGAATTCTTTCTTCATGTTCAGATTGTCCAGCCATTGCAGTCTTTTGGACCCACAGAATCTTACAGTGCTCTCGTGCTCCAAAATTAAAGGTTCTTCTAGTTAAGCGTTCATCTTAATCCTGTAGGTTCTATTTTCTTAACCTCCTTCATTTATATTGTTAGGCGAGCGCGATGATGGCACCACCTTACATGGTTAGAGTGGAGCTGAATGTTCACTCTATACGAGATATGCCTGTGGGTCTCGATTTGGTACGTTTACTGAAGCAAATAGCAGAGGTAATTTCACAAGGGTAACTTATACCGATAATTTGGCGATCTTGCCCGGTTTGGGATCCCTCGTGGTCGATTCGGCTATTAATTGTCTAAATTAACCACAGGCAGTTTTTTAACGATTAGGATGAATAACGGCGGTATTTTCACTGTGTGAGTCGGTTAGCTTGTCACGATAAAAACGGTAATACGTTGACAGAAACGTTACGATGAGAATACTAAACACTTTTCGTCTCCTTGACAATGGCTGTCAGCGGGCAGTTATCGGCCAGTGTAGACACCCAGTGTGAATAATCCACCAATAGTTTTGAATTCTGGCCTTTTCCATGTGAAACAGAACAAACCCATCGAGATCCAATTTAGCGTTACGAAACATTTATGTATAATGTATATTTATGTGGTTTACTAGATAGCTGCCGGTCTCTTCTCTTTGTAAACAATATTTTCGGTTAGATCAATTTTAAAATTTTAAATTGATATATAATAATTTATTAATATTTTTTTCTATGAAAACCAAACATATGTTCAGCAACAGACGTTCTCAAGAACACATTAAAAAATAAATCGGCGTCGAATGAAGACGAATTCCTCTCTGTCCGCGTAGGACCACTTAAGTGCCTACTCGTGTTAACTTTCGCATTAGCCGATAGAATCAGGTACAAGCAAAAATGTGATTTATCACCCAAGAAAGTCGACATTAACTTACTTCACGCCGCCTCCATTTCCCACTGCCGCGGGGTAATTTTCCCAGACATTTAGGCAACGAGTAATGTTTTTATCATTCATCGCGCAACTATTTGCTCGCTCCTCTATTATAGTCGTTCCGCTGAGAGCTCAACTGCAACATCTCTTTCTGTTACGTGCGAGGTATGTTGCTAAGAAGGGAGAGGTTAAAATGGTGCCATTAATGGTACGACTTTATTGCCCAGTGAATAAAATCACAAATTTGCAGACAAAACTGAATAAATTCATGAAATCCAGCAGGACAATTTTCCGTTGAAATCCGAATATTCTTCAAATTACAGTGACTAAATTAATTAACTTTAGTTAATTTATTTAAAGTAGAAGTATTTAATTACTTTTAGTACACCGGCCGACCTTAGATGACGTTCGTTGTCTTAATGAAAATATATTTTTTAAATTTGATTGAAAATAGTTTAAAAATTCGCCCTTTCTAAGAGAAAAAAAAAACAAGATAGAAAATATTCATGAATTACTTTTTTATTTGGTTATTAGTGCTAGATTCATACATGTGGTAGTTTTTAAGAAAAAGCTTGTATCATTGTAATAATGGTAAATATCAATAATTATTTACGTAAAATTACGTTTTTAGTTATTTTTGAACGTTGAATTACGTTTGTAATTATTTAATAATTCTTTGATATTCTTGTAATTCTCTGCTTCACGCACCATCTCTCAATTTAACTACGACTATAATATTAACTTGAACGATTGCCAAATTTCACTTGTAGAAGTTTACCAATCCTTAAATAATCTTTCTAACAAAAAAAGTACTGGACCTGATGGCATTTCAGAAATCTTGCTTAAATAATGTAAACATACATTATCTAACCTAATTTATATATTGTACAACTTATCACTTTCATCCGGAACATTTGCTGACTCATGGAAAATTTCATTTATTCAATCAATTTTTAAGTCCGGAAACAAGTCAAATATTGGAAATTACAGACCGATATCAATTATATCTAATATTCCAAAAATATTTAAGTCCATAATTACAATGAAAATCAATCCTATGGACAATGTGTATTTACATCGGCTAAATCTACAACTACAAATTTACGGCCCTTTACAAATACCATTGTTAAAGCCTTAGAAGACAACACTCAGGTTGATGTCCTCTACACTGACTTCTCCAAAGCCTTTGTCAAAGTTAATCACTCGATCTTCATGGCCAAACTTTATGCTATAGGCATTAAAAACCCTTTTTTATCATTCTTTCACTCTTACTTGAGTGATAGAAAACAAAGGGACAAACTAAATAACTTTTAATCCTTTAACATTGATTTAACTACCAGCGTTCCCCAACGAGCTCATTTGGCCCCGCTTCTTTTTAACCTTATTATTAACGATATCACAAAAGTTTTTTCTTATACACGTTTCTCGATTTTTGCTGATGATAATAAGATACTTAAGATAATTAAATCCCACCTAGACTGTTTACTTTTAAACTTGACATCGATTAATTTAATGATTGGTGCAAAATTAACTGCATGGAACTTAATGTTGATAAATGCATAATTTAGTCCTTTTATGGAACCAAAAAAAAAATTCTGTTTCATTATAAACTAAATAATGTTTGTCTTTCTACTGTAGACTGAAGATTGTCTGCGGCAGGCAGGGTGTGGATTTAATTTTAACACAAATTTACAGTTTTATTCCGAAAACTATGAAATTTTGCGAACTTGAACTACAAAACGTGTCATTTGTCTACGTGCGATTTTGAAATTCTCTTCGTAAATCCCGGGCAACGCCGTGGACTTCAGTAAGATTTATTTTTACAAAGTATTCAGTCTTTTTAAAACACTTATTACCAGATGGTGAGATTAGAGTGAAGTTTGGAAAGTAGGTACTAACTCTTTTATAGATAAATGAACAACTTAAACATCTGAGGAATTTTTTTGCCCCTTAAAAGCACATTATTAACCACAAACATCATAATATTCTATTAGAGTCTCTGTAGGACACGTCTGACGTTCATATAGAATTAAATATAAAATTAGTTTTCTTTATTTTTCTATTATAACGCGGAGATATATGATTTGTTCGTCGTTGGAAAGAGAAATAATTAAATAAATAAAAACAAAATATTTTGTTTTACGTCACTTTATTGACATTTTGTAGTCTACCGGTTTCGGTACCTCCTGTTATGAAAAAACTTAACATGAATATTTTTATATCAGTCCTGAGGATGGTTCGGAGGTACCGAAACCGGTAGACTACAAAATATCAATAAAGTGACGTAAAATAAAGTATTTTGTTTTTATTTATTTAAAATGTCAAGTCATAATGTGATTGCTTCTTTAAAAAAAAAAAAGAAATAATTATTCTCCTCAGTGTATTTAATTTTTTATACTTAATTCTATGGATAAAAACCAAATAAAATCAAAGTTTACCATTACAATTGGCGGGACTTTTTCGTCGACAGTTAAAAACAATTTTTTTATTTATTGTATACCTAAGCGGCGTTAAAACTGAATTAATTGCCAGAGGTGTCAATTTCTTTTTTTAATTTTTCAGTCTCCAGATTTTCGATTGAGTTTCGCTAATATTGTCTTCATTTAATTAAATATTATAATTTGAGATTTTACTCATAAAGTTAAAAATAAATATTCATCTTAGACTTGCAGAAAAAGTCAATAGGTAGATTTTGCGTATTAAAAATAAAATTGATAAAAATGTATCCAGACACTATCTAGATAGCATTTAGTTCGAGTTGAATCTTGTAATCATATATAAAGATAGCAGCCAATAATATGTGCGTTAAAGTTGGTAGTTCTTAGTCGAAGTATGATACAGTTAAAATTGACCGCATTGAATATAGACACCTTATCTCAGTTGGTAGAGCATTTTCCATGTAAGCAGAAGGTCTTGGGTTCGTGTCCAAGAGGTGCCAATATTTTTTTCTGATTTTTCTGTCTCCAGATCTTCGATTGAGTTACGCTAATATTTTCTTCATTTAATTAAATATGAATTAATTGCTTTCTTATTAAAGAACTTGTACTACTACACAAAAGTAATTGGATTTCTAAATATGGATTTGTTTCAAAATTATGGACGTTTCAAATCAACAATTTTCGTAAATTTTTTGTTAACTTTTCAAATCCTCAAGATCATAAAGATAATTTGATATTTTTTCAAAAATAGTTTTTCTTTTTAAGATTAATTCAAAAATAGGAAATATATAGCACATTTAAAAAAAAAGTCGTAGGCATTCCGAAGGTCCATAAAATTTCACCGTGTTGTAGATAAAAGTATTTTAAAGATTGAAGAGTTGAATAACTTGACCGATTATAAGGAAATCTGTAATCTCTTGGAGATTTTCTGGAGAATTAAAAGCTTTTCAAAAAGTTGTCTTTTAAATCGATGTCAAATTAAACATAAAATACGTTGCTTTGTCCCTCAACAACAAAAAAGTTATCTATATTTTAATAATATATTTATATATGTATGTTTCACTAAAATATATGTAAAAAGGATAACTTCATCATGGTTTGATTCTCCGTTTTACCGCTAGAGTGCAGAAGAGCTGCTTTCACCACTGGTGGAAAAAAAGACAACTTCCATCCTGTTGGTATCCATACCATCCATAACCATGTTTGTTTCTTATGTTTGGGGAATGAGCGTATAAAATGCCAAGAAACTAATTTTTTTGTTTGTTTTTAAATTTATTATTAAAATGTCCTAGATAAATGCCAGTATTTTTATTATTTTTTTAAAATATAAATACCGCACAAGAGTCCCAACTGCTCCTGTCTGAAGCCAGTGAGACTATGGCATTCCCAATTGGGGTGTGTTGTGAGGCTGAAGGTAGTGGGGAGGGGAAGAAGATAGGGAAGAGGAAAGTGGGAAAGTACCTGGCTATTCAGATCTGGTCACCAAACACGGCTTATGCCATTTCAAGTAACATTTCAATTCTGAGTGGTGGTCTTACACCAGGGCGATTCTGAGAGTATCTTCCACTCTGGAACGTGCCGCAAATATACTATACATTATTTTAAAGGAATACATTGTGAAATAACTTATTTATAACTATTTGCCACGCTGGGATTCGATCCCGCGACCTTCGGTATGCGAGTCAAGAGTCTTACCAATGGACTACGCCGCGCCGGCCGGCCATTATGGTATTATAAAACAAATAACATTATTACAATGATAATAATAATGATGTGCATACCGATGTAATAAAACTAATGATAATATAAAAACTAGAGATGTCACGAATAGTGATTTTGCCGAATACCGAATATTCGGCTAAGCTCTCGGCCGAGGCGCCGAACTTTGGCGGCCGAATATTCGGCGACACTTAGTGCATTTCGCAAACTGTTCGCATAGATCGGACAGCAGACCCTTACAAGTGGTCGTCAGCAAACACAGTATCCAAGTCTAGCAGAATTAGCGATTTTTTTATCTTCTCCGGGTAGCAGTGTAGTGAGCGGCTATTTTCGGAAGTACGAATAATTTATGAGAAAAAACGCAATCGCTTTCTTTCAACAAATGCTGAAAAATTGTTTTCATTCATCATAACTTACCACTGATAGATTTTATGTATTAAATATGTTGATTTTTCATTGAAATAAATAAAAATTGTTAGTAATATTTTATTTATTATTCTTTTTTTTCATGATTTGGTATTCGGTATTCGGCCGAATGGTTCGCAATATTCGGCCGAATACCGAATAGTAAAAAAACTATTCGAATAGACCGAATAACGAATAGTAACCGAATATTCGTGGCATCTCTAATAAAAACAAAAATGGGCATTATTCGACATCTCCGTTCCATTATTTGGGTAGCTGTCCATTTATTGGTGGCTGATGGTATTGGGTGCCTCTGTGTTGGTAGACAAAACCAGAGACGTAATGTTGGATAACAGCAGACTCCAATAAATCTGATTCCTCATTCCTCAAGTTTAGTCCTGTCCGGTCCAGATCTCTTTGTGTACTTAAATCCTTTACTTCTCAATAACAGAGTTGTCTCAAAGTCAAGGTTGATCGATAATAGGGTTAAAGACGGTATGATGGGTCATTATCTTTTTCCCGATTTCAACAGCGATTTAAAAAAAAATAATAATGTTTTTAATACTCACTTCACTTCAGTTCATAAAGAAATTATTTCTCCCTGCGTGTCTTTTCCCATTCGTAAAGTTCCCGTTCCGCCTCCCCTTCTTCTCTCGCGTCCCCTTCCCCTCACGCGTTCCCACTCCGCCTTCTCCACCTTCCCTCTCCCCACTTCCCTTTACCGCTTTCCCCGTCCTGCGAACCCCCCTCCCGAGTTCCCCTCCCCCCCGCATTCCATACATTTAGTCCCGGTACATTCAGTTTTCAAACAGCTATTGGAATTTTTCATACAAATTTCATAATGCCAGAGCTCACCAGTATATATAGAAACCTTTGTGGGCGTGCTCACAACAACGCAACAAAGTTTCATCGCAATCGGATGAACAGTTTAGCAATGCATAATTTCATGATGCCAGAGCACACTATTATACATGGAAACCATCGCGGGAATGCACACGTCAAATCCTCAAAGTTTCATCGCAGTCGGATGAATGGTTTAGCAACGCATAGACATCTCATATTCTATACACCCAATCAAGCATATTTTGTACATAAATAGATTGTGACAGCTGTTTTAACTTACAAGGCATTCTAAATTTAATTTTTGAAGGTGCCTAAATTGATTTATTACGGAGAAAATAATTGTGACAATGGTTTATCTAATTTGTGGGGTATTTCGAAATCTCTTTTACCAACATTAAACGCTAATATGTTCTTAATTTTTTAATAATAAGGTGACTGCTATTGACTGATTTAAATATCTTATATTGTTTAGGTCTTGTAAACATACTGAGAAGTGCGTAATGGATAATTTTCATTACTTTATTAATTAGTGTTGTATTAGGGTCATTCGTGCGTTTATTGATTTTTAACTGTTTAAGTAAATGACCCTTTCTTTCTATATGTAATGGTTTAAGCGTGTGGTTTTGAAAGTGATTATTCACTAAAAGATAATCTGAGAATTTTGAGGAAGTGCTATATAATGCAAAATAAATAAATTTATCAAAAAACGTGGTTTAAACATCTCTTAGAACCAATAATAACGTAGGAACAAGCCTGAAAAACATTATATCGGACAGACGGGAAGAGAATTTTCAATAAGATTCAGAGAATAATAATAATAATAATTAAAGCATATCTTAAAAATTCGCAGAACGTAACTAAAATACTCGCAGAACTTAATAATGACGTTATATATTTTATTAAAAAGAAATGGAGTTGTACGAATTAAACACAAAAACCATCGCGATTTGTTAAAGTGCATCTTTTTTCAGTCAGGTAATGATTTTTTTCAGGAAGCTTTTCGATTCTGTTCTGCCTTTTTTTATTTTTTATTTATTTATCTATAATGTAAACATACCTTATATAGATATAAGATATAAGGTATGTTTACATTATCTTATTTGATGCCTGTCTCACTAGGATATACCTGTGTCGAGACAGGCGTAGAGGTACATAAATGAATAGCATATATAAGAATATTTAAGGTTAAATGCATATTAATTTGAACACAATTAAAACAGAAAGATGATTGAAAGTGTGGTTAAATCCCATAAAGAGAGTTATCTTATAAATGAAGGAAGAGATGAAGTAAAGTAGTAAATCCTATCAAATCTATTTATGGAAATAGATTATATGGGATTTTGTTTTTTTAATTTGTTTTATGGGTAAGGACGTATGTAAATTTGACATTTCTGTCTATTTGTAATTTATTTAAAAAGATGTTTGCAGTAGTGTGACGTACAATACTTATAATCCATTTCTTTATTAACTTGTTTGAATTTGGTCATTGATTCGGTTTGTCTAATCGTAGCTGGTAGTGTATTGTGTAGTTTGCAAGCTATGTATTTAAAGTGTCGTTGTAACTGCATTTCCAATTCTACTTACATAAACATCTGTTTAATTAACTTAAATTAAGTCTAAATATTTACCCACTTAATACATGTATACATTAGCTAATAAATAAATAAATTCAACTTCAACCAAAAGTCAATAAATTCACACCCGTCCCTGCCAAGTAAAGCAAAGCCACTTCACGCCTCGCACGAAATCCTTGGAAGGATAGAATAATAATTACCTGCGCACACAGGATTTAATTTCCTTCACGAGTATCCAGTAAACCAGGCGTGTTCAACCCCAAGTAATTCTCCCAAAAGCTTCCAAAGAAATTGTTCCTAAAATAGCCCAAATAACATAAAAAACAAGTGTGCTTTAGACCACACGACTGAAGTTAAACTTCACTAATTTATAAAAGAAGAGAGAAAGAAAATGTGCGCGCACTGCTCTCTTTTGCTCCTACAGTTTGATACAGACAATAGGCCTGCACTGTGTCTTAGATATACGAAACGTAACTGGCTATGAGAGAAAGAGAGAAAGAAAATGTGGAAAAAGAAACCGGCCGCCAAGGCAAACCTCGCCCCATAAACCCAGGTATGCCAAGTTACTAAACAAACCTAGCGAACTGGTTGACATATGACATTTTGGTGACATGGGGTGACATATGACATTGGGGTGACGTATGACATTGGGGTGACCTATGACCCTGGGGTGACCTATGACCTTGGGGTTACCTATGACCTTGGGGTGACTTATGACCTTGGGGTGACCTTTGACATGGTTATTCAATAAATTATTCCTTGTGCCCGCTCCTCTCTCTCTTGCCCCTACAGTAATATACGAAACGTAACTCTCTCTCTCTTTCTATCTTCACTTACATCTCCCTCTCAACTTCCATTCGCCTCGCCCGATCACATTTTTGTAACGCTCTCGACACGCATTCACCAGCTTACTCCCCAAGTCAAGCCTGCGTAAAGAAGTTTTACTTCAATAAATGGTGCGTTTACAAAACTTTGGTTATAACTCCCATTTATAATGCAGTGAATCCTAATAGACTCTAATGAATGCGGTGGGGAGGGAAATTTAAGAACAAACCAATTCTTGGTAAGTCGAAGTGTGAGGTATCAATTAAAATTTATTTTTAATGTAGAATCAAATAAAACCAAACATTGAGGAGAAAAAAATTTTTAATCTTGAAATTTTCATATTTTCAATGTGAAATTTTAATCAAACTGACTGAATCTCTTGATGCAAAAATTTTATAGATACCATTTTTTTTAAATTTTCACTGTTCTAATTGTTTACTTTTCTTTTTTTTGTTCGCAATGAAGTACGTATCAAATACCGACACATGTTTACATATATATATAATCGCGTTGTCATATAGTCATTTCACAAAGTCATGATTTGATTCAAAAAGAGTAATTATTATTATTAGTAATTTTCTTATTTTTGTTGTTTCTTTGATGTTCTGTGTACTTTTTGTCTGATACTATATTATTTTTTTGTGGTTGTGGGGTTTCATTCAATTTACACAAAATATAAGTCAATCTTTATTAATAACCCGTTCACAAACTGCCGTTAACAAATTTCTTTATAATTATATATCAATAAAAAATAGAGAGCAAAACACAAACATATTTCAATATCATGAGGTAATCCACGTCACCAAGAGGTAAATTTTCATAATTTTGTCCTCCATCAATGTCCTCATAATGCATACATGTTTTGTCTCCAAATGCTAGTGTAGCCAGAGTTTCCATAAAGCTATTTGAGTAGGCCCCTCCATCACAAATTTTGCACAAAGCAAAATACTAATTTTGCACAAACCAAAATACAGAAGGAACAGATAACCACTAAAAAAGGACCATCAGATGGGGAAGGGAGAGCTAAGTTTTTTGCTCTTAATAAAGTATTACTCCATTAGAAATGTGCAATAGTCACAGGCCAATAAAAGAATAGACATGTCCTAATTCAAAATCTGAGTATATTTTGACTTTCTGGAGGCAAACCATTTTGGCAGGAGGGGGGTTCCAGCATTTCCTGAACAAACTATGGCATCAAGTTAAGAGCTCATCGAATAACCAGTCCCAGCGCAGAAAAGTAAGGAAACAGTTTGAATCGCAGTCCACTGTGGGACTTTTCTGCGCGGGGTCTGAATCGGGTTGCGTAGCACCACAAAAATGAGTGAGGTGACTAAATTATAACATATTTGTATACATCTAACTAATTACTGTAATAAAATATTCGGTTTTGAAAACAAGCCGAAGCTTTTACCCCTGATGTTGGAAAATAGCAACGCGTGCCTAGTAGTAATATATAAACAGGTATTAATTTCGAAGACTACATAGTGACAGTATAAGTAAAATTTTCAAAATTTTAAGCAACCCCCGACACAAAAAAGAGCTAATGACCTAGGAACGCCTGAACAGATTTTCATGAATTTTAGCTAAGAACCATTTCTATCACGTCAGCTTTCAAACAAAAAACCACATGATAATCGGTCCATTTGTTTAGGAGCTACGATGCCACAGACAGACACACAGACGCTAACAGACACACAGACACACAGTCACACAGACACACAGACACACAGAAACATAGACACACAGACACACAGACGCACAGAAACACAGACACACAGACACACAGACACACAGACGCACACACAAATGCAGTTGTGCCTGTAAACTGTCATATTCATTTATTAACTAATTATAAAAAGTGAGACATACAACATACACGCCACCTATCCCCTTTCAGCATTGGTTTGTTCCTTTCCCTGTTATGGGCCCGTCAATGTTTTTCTTAGCCTGTGGCCCAACTCAAAAAGTTGAACACCCATGTCGTAGACTGGAAGTGGAATGTAGAGGAGTCGCATTAGAATAGGCAATAGGTGTAAGTGGCAGGGGTGTGGGTACCAGGGGCAGGTGCCATACATTATTCATATAGCCCTGTTTGCCTTCAGCCAACCCTTAGCAACAAATAGTCCCAGCATGAGAGGAAACAACAGGGTAATTATGACACGTAAACTCGGCGAGAGTCTGAAAAAACGAGACACTGCAAAATCTTGGCAGGTTATTAGAAGAACCTTTGAATATATCGTTTTCGTACAGTCAATACCAATAGATTGTCAATAGTTTTAAGTAGAGCAATTTGTTTACGATCATCAAAATCAACAAGGGAGATAATCCATGTACCATCATTAGAAAATCGCATCCACACACATCAAACGCAACGCACGGCGAGAATGGTGTATCTCCCATGTTTCTATGTATAAATCTATAATCAAAATAAACTACCGACACACTTCCAGTTGGAGTTACTTGACGTTCTTTGTTATACGCTGATTTTAGTATCGTAGTAAAAATTGTTTAACCTAAATTTATAGGTAGAAAATTATTATAAATTGTGAACAGAGAAAGGAGTTTCGGATTTATATATAATTCGGAAGCGAATGATAGAAAAAGTCAGGGATGCCTGAGAAAGATATGGCATTATCAAGACGAGTTAGAATAACAGAAGAGCCAAAGTTGAGTAGTGTGAGACACGCGGTTGGTTAGTTAGCTCAAACGATTTATCGAAAATCTGAAAACAGAAAAGATACGGTCACATGTAGGACTCGAACCCAGGACCTTCGCCTTTCCGGGGGGGGGCGACTATACCAACAGAGCTAATGTATCCCTATCCGATTCGGTCACATTAAATCATACTTCGACTAAGAACTACCAACAATATCTTCATTTCTTAACACATATTTTTACACATTTGCTTAACACATACTTCATGTATGGTTGCACGATTTAAACCCAAACTACTTAAATGCTATCTAGATAGTGTCTTAGATAAATTTTTATCCATTTTTATTTTCTATATGCGACATCAATTGACTTTTCTGCAAGTCTAGGATGAATACTTATTTTTATTTTTAAATAAAAAAACCTTTAATGTCTTTAAAGAACAGACTCTTGAATGTTTTTAAATGCGGACTCTTTACCCATAAAACGAAGAAAAACGTTCTTGCATTGGGACGAGAATAGATTATCACAGGACATTAAATGATAAATTCAGCCTTGAATTCGCATTACATCTTCTCCTGTCGTTGTCCTCGTCTATTAATTCTAATCGTGTCTCGTTTCTGAGGAAATCCTCGCATTCTCCGACGAAGCGAAGATATTACGGCAAAGGCGAATGACTTACATTTTTTGGGCGGGTGATTTGTAGTAGGTCTTCATTACATTATTATGTAAATATTTAAAAAAGACAAGTGTTTGCATGATACGCCTAAGAATTTGCCTACATTAAACTTGAACTGTAATATTATGCAGAACAATTTCGGCGTAGTATAATGAAGCCGAAATAGAATTTTGCATAAAAATAGTAGAAATTTCTTCAGAAAAGATAGTCCGTTTTGAGGAAAGTAGAAATTTCCATTTTTTACGTGGCACAAAACGTCTTTGTCTATTTTGATTTGTGAATTTGTCGAACATGCCTTTTTATGTGAATGCCTCACAAGAATTCCAACTGCTCCTGTCTGGAGCTAGTGAGATTATGGCGTCCCCAATTGGGGTTGTGAGGCTAAAGATAAGTGGGGTGGGGAAGGAGATAGGGAAGAAGAAGGTTGGGATGTACCTGGCTATTCAGATGTAGTCACCAAACACGGCAAAAAGCCATTTTAAGTAACGTTTCGATTCTGATTGCTGGTCTTGCACCGGGGAGATACTGAGAGTATCTTCCACTCTGGAACGTGCCGCAATTATACCTTATGTAATTTTAAATGATTAAATTGTGAAAACACAAATCAGTCAAACAAATGCGCGTGCCTGGATTTAAACCCGCGACATCCGGATGGCCAGTCGAAAGCCTTGTCCATCGATATTTTGGTATCTTTTACTTCTTCCGACGAAATTTTATTTTTAATTAAATGAAGACAATATTAGTGAAACTCAATTGAAAATGTGGAGACAGAAAAATCAGAAAAAGATATTGGCATCTCTGGGACTCGAACCCAGGACCCTTTGCTTACATGGCAAGTTCTCTACGCAATTTCTAGAGCACTTGGCATGTAAGCAAAGGGTCCTTGGTTCGAGTCCCAGAGGTGTCAATATCTTTTTCTAATTTTTCTGTCTCCAATTTTCGATTGAGTTTCGCTAATATTGTCTTCATTTATTTAAATATTATAATTTGAGGTTTTACTCATGAGTTTCTATTTATTTTTTTAGGCATACCTACACAGTACACCAGTACCGTACATTTTATTACAAGAAATAAGGTAGGTATGTTAAATTATGCATGGTTAAAGTTCCTATTACGCTTGTCCATATAATATATTAGAAAGTTCTTTATTAATACGGTATGAAAAAGCTTCGGTTAACTTGACCATTTGCCATTTCATCTTTTTGTAAGTTTGCTACGTTCCGGATCAACATGGCGGCCGTGTTGGCTACTATATTTTCATCCCCAAATAGTTCGCATGATAGTGGTTCCTACTATGAGCTACCAAATCGGAATAATAAATTTTATGGAAGGTATGACATTATGGCCAAAAGTTTGAAAAAATAACCAACTTTAAGATGGTGACATTTTTTTGAAAAAATTTTATAATTCCTTATTTCAGATTAAAAATGTTAATGGTTTTTAATTAAGTAAGTAAGTAAATAAGGATCTACTTTCAAATATGAGAATAAGAAGAGAAAATTAGAAACTCACTTTTTTAGACGCGAAGTCAAATGTAAGTACCTATTCATAACTAATAGCAGTGGTGGCGACAAACAATTTTACAAAGTTCTATACAAAGTCACAAATTAACAATTTTACAAATTTTTAACACCAATAGAAATGGTCTGTACAAAGTACAAATTAAAGTAAAAGAAGGAAGAATTTATTATTTATAATTATCACCCAAGCCCAAGAGTCTCAATTGCTAGTTTTCTCAAGTTGGTAAATTTTAGATTAAATTTATCAATTAGCCCTATTTTAAACATATTTTCCTCTTCCACACCCACTTTTATCCCCTCTCTATTATGTACTTCCCCCTCGTCCCCTACCAAAGTTGATGTTTTCTCCCTCTCTTTATTTAAATATATTTAATATTATAACTTTAAATATTCCGTTATTTTGTAATTTATCAAATATGTTTTTTTATACCCCTGATGAAGGTTCAGGTTGAACCAAAACCGGTTGGTTTAAAACATCAAAGATGTATGATAAAGTGGAATCAGAACTAAGAATTTTATTGTAATTATTATACATATGTATATCCACAAAGCGTTAACTACATGTGAAAATTGAATGTTTATTGTTGATTTAAAGGGAAGGAAAACTTGATCTAGTATAGAAAGGTATAACACAAAACATAAAATATCTCGGAGTAATAATTGACGAAAATCTTAGACGGGACCAACACCAACACAACACTCACAAGTCTTATATATTTCTTTAAAAAATCTAAGAAACGTGGTAAATAAAAAGGATATGAAAAAGGTCTACTACGCATTACGTCATTCTCGAATTGAATATGGAATCATAGGATGGGGATCTGATAAACATACGTACCTACACAACCTGAATACGATTCAAAAAGGAATCATAAAGACCATATTGAAAGTACCAATTAGAACGCCTTCAATTGAAATTTTTAATAGCTTTGATGTACCAAATGTACAGCAAATATATGCCAAAAATATATTATTGATATTTTTCAAAAATAATGAATCCTCTACTAGACCATGTATGCATAACACTAGATCGAATAAAAATGATATAAAAAATATTCCACGTTATAAAACCACATTCTGAGAAAGAAACTATACATACTTTGCAACAAAACTCCATAACATCCTTCCCAAAGACATATAACAAATAAAAAAATCCCAATGAATACAAATAAAGAATAAAAATATGGCTAAAAGAGGTCAATAAAAAAAACCCTAATGAAGACACTAAAAACGACATAGAAGTCAAATATTCCATATTTAAATAACTTTAGTCCGCCTCGGCACAGGACCCCCTAGTGAAGAGGACTAAGAAATACAATGTTTTGTACTTAAATTCACCATTATATTTTGTACGTAACAATTATTTTATATAGTCGCTAAAATAAAATAAAAAAAATAAAAATTAAAAGGTAGGTGATTCCCTGGCTATTCACATCTGGTCACTTGAAAGGTTATTTCAAGTCCACTTTCTCATATTATATTCATCGCAACAGTTAGGTATTCGTTTATACCTACTTACTTCCTATCCATTATTGCTCCTTGATTCGCCCCCATCTTGAATATGCTTGTGTTATATGGTCTCCTTTTTATGCTGTCCATATTCAATGATATTCATCATATTGAGTCCGTTCAAAATTGGCTTCTAAAAGGGATTGCGAGGAGGCTTGTATTAGAGCGAGGCAATTACTCATATGCTGAAATTGAACAAACTCTAAACATTTCTATCTTAGAGGACCGTCGGAAAAAATCTGATCTCATTTGTTTCTTCAATATTATTAACTGTATAATCGATTCACCTACATTACTACAACTAATCCCATTCAATATACCTTCTCGTAGACCCAAAAATAAAGATCTGCTCTTCCTCATTCAGCACTAGACTAATAATTATGGTTATAATTCACCATTTACCAGAATGTGTAGAATGGTCAACTCACGTCAAGACCTTGATTTTTTTTGGTACGAGTTTAAATGATTTCTGTCGCTCTTTAAACAATTGACGATATTTTATATTTACTCAAATTTTTATAAAGTCTTGACTTGACACTTCTATTTTCTTCTATTTGGTTCTATTTTCTTCTATTTTCATCTATTTTCTTATATTATCTCTGTTTGTCTTTGATTTCATGTACCATCCTTTATCGATAAAATGTACATTTCCAAATTTCGTTTCACTTTGTTGTAAATTGGACGTAAGTCCGTTAATAAATAAATACCTATTTACTACCTACCCATTGTAGTTAAGACTACCTTTATATGAAAGAAACGCCAAGTAACGTCTAGTATCTACCCTCCACGCTCCTCTGCAGCGTTTTAAAATTTGTAAAATAAATTTCTTGAAGATAAATTCCAGCAGATAGATTCTCCTAGATTCACTTGCTCTCAGGTTAGAGGTCGACCCAATAAAGTCACAATTTATCAGCTGCTTGAGGATGAAATGACCTGAATTTTATCCCAACCTTGCTCCAGGGAAATATCGCCCGTAAAGTAAGGCATCAGACTTCGGGTGAAAACATCTGGAACATGTCATGCTTAATGCTAATGGAGGAATACTATGCTCTAGAATACTCTAGATGTCTAGATCTTTAGAATAAAGAATAAAGCGTTCTTTTTTATATCTAGGTTTTAAAAAGCAGAACCTTTATACAAAATAGTAACTTTTATTTTTTCTTCTAAAGAAAAATTTTAAAATGTATGCTGCAGACCTTGTAACAGTTTGAAATTATAATGCTAAGTCATTATTAAGTCGGTTGCTACACATTATTTCAAATTATTTTTTAATTCCTGATTGAAAAGATAAATTAGAACAAATGGAATACTGAATTCTTCTGTTGCATAAAACATACTATGGGCAAGCTAATTTTTTCAAAGAGTTTCAAGTAGGAAGTCAGAAGGTCTGGACGTTTGTTTCGACGAGGGAAGACACATACTTCGGTGGATCCTGTTGCCTGTGAGCTAATACCTACTTCGTTGGTTTTGAGTTTATTATAATATTATTGATTTACCATTTAATATTCTGTTCGATTTGAACTGGCATCGCCCCCCCTTGTAGTAATTTTCAAATCGTGATGATCTTTTTAAAAACATTGATTTTATTTAAAAACGCGACAACCTATCGATTGATTATATTAGTTTCTAACTATTTAGTTTCATATAGGCTAAACAAGACCCTGAGTTTAAAATATTAGAATTATATTATTTAGTTTATGAATTAGAGTTTCATGGTCTGGTTTCGTTATTATTGAAAAATATATTTTAATTGTTTTGCCCCAATTCTTTTTATTTTAACTATTAATGTCGTATTAAAATGTTGCAACCCTTTTCTAAAGCATTACAACCTATATATTTTTAATTCCAAATCTTTATTGGATAAATTGGCAATTAAAGTCACAATTGGTTCAGACTTTAAAATTTAGAAATATAGGTACATCAACCATATATACACTCCTTTTCCATACACAAGCAAATGCTTTAAATGGAAAAATAGTAAAAAACCTAAGATGTAAAATTATCATTTAGCAACATGTAAAACATATTAATGAAAATAAAAAAAATAATAAAAAAATAAAAAATAAATAAATAAAAAAATATATTCCATATAAATAAAATCGGATATATTTATCTGAGACACCGCCTAGGTTACAGAACAGTTCAAAGATAATATTGTTAATTGTGAAATTTTAAATATGAGATTGATAAAACTGACGTAGGCATAAATAAGAGGTCTCAGGAGCCGAAATGGTAAAGGCGTTTGTCCCGGTAAGACGAGAGGTTTTGGGTTCAAGTCCCATTTGCGACCGTTATCTTTTAATTGTTCTATGTCTTGTTCTCTTTCATATTGTCGTTAAGATTGTTACTGTTATATGATTTAAAAGGGTGCTCAAACTCTACCGTTTATAGGTGACTTCTTTGTGAGGCCTGGTTGAAGCGAAACTTCTTTAGCGCCGTTAGTGACTTGAAATTCGGGTGAAACGGAAATGCTTCACAACTCAATTCTACACAAATACTCGGTTCTAATATAATGCTTAACTTCGCACCTCGGCGCGTGCCTTCCATAGCGTAGTGTTCAAGGTGCTTGACAAGTCTCGGCGGCCAGAGAGACAGACATCAAGCGAACCGGGAGTTCAAATCCTACGAAATCCAAAAGAAAAAAAAACATTTCTATTTTGTGGAATCAATATCAAATCTTCAAACCACTTAAAAAAAAACAAGCAAAAGAAAAGAAAGCGACATCTGGCGACTTTCTAGTTTCACTTCTAATGCATGCAAATAACACACTGACGTTTTGTTGTTGTTGGGGTACATAGCAATATATTTTATGTTTAATTTAACATTGATTTAAAAACAAATTTTTGAAAAACTTTTAATTTATATAAACTCTTTAATTCTATTATAATTTTGTGGAATTATCTAGAGTTAGGTGTTGTGGCCACGAATTATTTCAACGTTGGTATCCATCTGTAAAGCCACTCTTATATTTTGATTAATTTGGCGCAAAACATAATGGACAGTTGGACGGTACAAAGTAATTAATGTTTAACAATTCAAAACATTGAATGCTTTGTAACAGCAAATTGTTTTCAGATTAGTAAAATACAACGTAAATAAAAAATAATCTGTGGAATTTATTTATTTATTTATTAACGGACTTACGCCCAATTTACAACAAAGTTACACGAAAATTGGAAATGTACATTGAGGATACATAAAGGATGGTATATGAAAGCAAAGACAAACAGAGAAAACATAAGAAAATAGAAGTGTCAAGTCAAGTCAAGACTTTGCAAAAATTAGAGTAAATATAAAATATTTTCAATTGTTTAAAGAGCGACAGCAATCATTTAAGCTTATACCAAAGAAATCAAGGTCTTGACTCTTTTCCACAAAAAAATCTTTTATCTAGTAAACGCATGTTTTAAATTTTGAGAAAAAATGTTTATTTTTAGTATAATAAGGTTATATCATAGGTCGTTGGCAGATTTGTCAAATTTTCAAACGAAAAATCTTGTTTCACAAGACATTTCATACTTCATAATATGACGAAAATTCTCTATTTTGTCTATCGATTTACGGTCTTTCGAATTAATATATTTTAGATTGTTTATTTTGCTTAAATATTATTGAAATTAATAAATAATTATGATTTAAAAAATAATTACAAAAAGTACGTAATTTTAATAGTTTTATCATCACTCCTTTCAACATGTTTGGATGTAGGTATAAATTAAAGCAAACTGGAAATTAAATAAAATCGATATTGAGTTATAATTTTAAAAAGCTGGTAGGAGAATAATTAATATTTCTAATTGGAACCGCCCTGTACGATCGTAATAACATCTTTCGACGAAATGTGGATTTTGAAAAATTATAAATACTTATGATCGAAAAATAATTACTAAATATTTTAATAGTTTTATCATCACGAGTTTGAGCATTTTTTAATGTAGGTATTTATCAAAGCATATTTTGAATGAAATAAAATCGAAATTAAGTTATTATGTTAAAATGCTGGCACGGAGAATAATTAATCTTTCTCATCGGAACCGCCCTGTAAAGTTGCAAGGATACGATCGCAAGATAATCGTTCGACGAAATTAAAATTCTCAGCCGCTGGTTAAATTAATTATACTAGTGTGAATAACACATAAAAATATTAAATAATAGAACGGTACGTATGCATAAGATGACTTATTATTCAAACGGTTGATGCGAGAAGTTTTGGTAGGTATGATGTTCCATCGTCTCTATGTACTTCTACCGATTTGTTCTTGTCTGCTATCTGCTGAATTAGTATTTCCTTAATGATATAGAAGAGAGATTCTGCATTTGCAAGACTATATAAATTATATTCGGTTTTCATTTGTATCAGCAAAAACAAAGGAATTTGGCGTCGCAGAATGCAATAAGTAGTTGAGAAATGACAACAAAACAAACTTTAGACAACCATTGTTTCATGCCTTGTAGCGTACATATACCAAGCCACCCATCCTTGTAGTAACAATAATTTTGTATTGTTCATATGAAGCAGTTACTTTGTGATGTGACATTATAATTTAAAATAAAACAATAACTTTGTAAACACCACTTTTATTTTTTATATACTTTATGCCGACCGATGATATAAAAAATAAAAGTGGTGTTTACAAAGTTATTGTTTTATTTTTAAAAATAATTTTTTACGTCCGTGCAATAATTCCAATAATTTCTACTAAGTTCAAGTTTCCACAAGTTCATTCTAGTGATGGCGATATTTATTTCGAGATTATTCAAATTTCTAATATTTGATTATCTATTATGTTAGTTTGTCAATGGATACTTAGTAACAATAATCTGATCCGCAAAGAATGCAAGGCTAACGTAAACGCCATGGATTTTATCTTTTAAGGGACATTATATATTTTAAAAATATATCTTTTGTGGTCAATGGTTTTTTTTTTAAATACGTTTACTTCTACTTTTTTACACTTATACCTACAATTTATAATTTTAATATAAGATATTAATTTATTTATTATAATATTCAAAATACTT
This sequence comes from Limnephilus lunatus, assembly GCA_917563855.2. Lineage (NCBI taxonomy): Eukaryota > Metazoa > Arthropoda > Insecta > Trichoptera > Limnephilidae > Limnephilus > Limnephilus lunatus. Next base: position 68,437,473 of record OU830596.1, read on the forward strand.
CAATCTAGTTATAAAAAACTCAGTTAACGCATAAATAGGTACAAACAATTACAAAATCTTATCAGATACGTGATTTTTTGTATACTAGCTCCACACAAAAGGTCCGGAGGAAAATAATTCCCCTCGGGGCCAATTCCATCTTTGGGTTTGCTGTGTGGAGGGTCGTTTTAGGAAAGGAAGGAGAGGAAGTTCTGGGAAGGAAAAGGATATGAGGGGTGGGTAGGAATCTGGGGGTCAATGTGTCCTGGAGTGACGGATGTATGAATCCACCCTCCCACGGTGCAAGGTGATGTTCCGAGAGAGTACGGCTGGAGAAATCAAAGGGACTCCCTCAACCATTCTCTCCCGATGCGACCTGCCATGCAGCTGGTGTGTGGACGCATCCGCCGTCAAGACCCGGACAAACTTCACCTCATATACCCGGCACCTCTAATAAGTCACCAAACGTAGCGAACCACTTGGTGTGACCTATGGCAAAGGTGTTGTTTATCCAATAAATGGTCCCCGGGGCAGAGTAACCCATACCCGCCTTCCATATTTGAATGATACATTTGCATTCAAATAAATAAAGATTAAAAAACTAAAACAAAATAAATACAAATACAAAATTACATAAAAGTTCACAAATATGACAATTAAAACAAAGATAAGAAAGAGACACTAAATACACAATAGACGCAAGAGACAAAAAAGGCACTAGAGACACAAATATTATATAAGTGATATACATAATATAATTATCAGCAAAACACGTTTTTTAACCACCGAACAATTTTTCTGAATCCATGTAAATTATTCGACTAAAATATCTACTTTAGCAGAACTTGGCTTACAACCAGTGATTCCTGACATTATTTGGAGTAAAAAATGTAGATGAAATTTTGGTCACCGTGCGTAGTCGACATACTTAGGTTAGAGGCTAAAATAGGCGATATCATTTTTAAATGTATTCAGTTGAAACATGTTGTGGCGAGATTTATTTATTTTTAATTATAATTTACTATTATATACACTGACAAATCTTGAGTTTGGCTGTCACATATTGATTCATGAAAACGGGTGTCTTATGAAGTGGGTTTTTTAATTTTGTATAATTTAACAATATTATGTATCGATTGGTATGTCAACATTGAAACAGTTAGGAAATATTCAGACCAACAGGGATAGAAGATAGTGGAAATTCGGAAATAAATATTAGCATTTCACCATAGTTTACAGACTGACAAGTGACAGAGCGCCATCTGGGTAAAGATTGTAAAGCATAACGTTTCACTAGAACAAACATTAAAGTGTTCAGGCAAAGCTTTGAATAGCGTTCGATAGGGGTCCGATGTGGACAGAGGAACCCACATAACGCCACTTTCCGCTACTTCCCACTCTATTTTTATGTGTGGGTCGTATCAGGCCTTTTTATAGTAATAATAATAGTTTATTCCAGATTGTACGTAGGGGTAGTGCAATGCAATACATTACATATTTTAAAATAATAACAACAAAAAAACAAATATCTTACGATAATAATAAAAAATTAGTGTGCTTTTAGACCACACAACACACGACTGAAGTAAAACTTCACTAACTTATAAAAGAAGAAAGAAAGAAAATGTGCGCGCGCACTGCTCTCTCTTCCTCCTACAGTGTGATACAGAAAATAGGCCTGCACTGTGTCTTAGATAGACGAAACGTAACTGGCTATGAGAGAAAAAGAGAAAGAAAATGTGTGCTCGCGCCTCTTTCTCTTGCCCCTACAGTAATATACGAAACGTAACTCTCTCTCTTTCTATCTTCACTAACTTATATCTTCCTCCCAACTTCCGCTCGCCTCGCCCGATCACACTTTTCGTAACGCTCTCTTCACGGATTCACCAGCTTACTCCCCAAGTCAAGCGTGCGTAAAGAAGTTTTACTTCAAAACGGAAACGATGTGAAAATTGTCAAACACAACAATGTATTCAAGCAGACGTTTATTGAGGATATTTGATGGTCTCTCGACTCCACAGGGCTATCGGGGAGGACTTCATCCAAGTAACAATGCTGGTGATGACGGTGTTCTTGGATTGGCGTAGTCTGCGCCTGGTAGCCGGGAAGTGCTGAAGGGACTTTTAGATTATGCCATTGGGATGCAGGGTAATCTAACCACAGTTCTGACGCGTACAGCGATGTGTTATACAGGTTCGATATTATTATTAATTAGGTTTATTTGATATTATTATTTTAAATGTCTTATAAAAAAGTATTTTATGAAAAAACTTTTTCTCTTCTCTGTTTACAGTCCTTTCACCCAATTACTTAGAAAACGGGCTGTGGCTATGAATAAATAAAAAAAATGTATAAAAAAAAACCAACCTCACCCAATTACTTAGAAAACGGGCTGTGGCTATGAATAAATAAAAAAAAATGTATAAAAAAAAACCAACCATTCCTTCGAGCCGGATTTGAACCAGCGGCCTATGGATATCTATATACAACTTTCACATTACAGTCCACCGCTCTACCAACTGAGCTATCGAAGGTGACGACGTGGTCGCCAAAGAAGTCAAGTATAAGATAAGAAAAATATAGATAAGTGCCATTATAATTTCCTCTAAACAGAACTGCCCGCTTCCATAGAAACATTAAAAAAATCTGTGAAAACTTATTTTGTAACTTATTATTGTTATCAACATTATTTTACGTTGTAAGCTGATTATTTCATAAATAAATTTAAAAAATTTATATTATTTTTATTGTAAGAACATTAAAATATATGTTATAACGAACATGAAAATTTTACTTGAAATATTATTTGTTAATTAACTAACTAACCATCATGCCGTTTACCGCAGGGGTAGGCAGAGAGGACGGACCGCCAAGCAACTCGGTGTTGGCACACACTCTTTGCCTCACTCACATTCATACTTCGCCTCATACATACTCTTCTATTATTGACTTTTGACATGGCCTGACTCAAGTATCTGATTCACGTGATCGTACTATGTCTTCCTCGGGCATCCCCGACTTTTTCAATATTAATTCTCGTTATCATTATAAAACATGTGGTAAATTTTGGATAGGGCCTGACACGCTTACTAAGAATAATTTAAAAAAAAACTTTATATTCGCCTTAATTACTATAAAAGGAAACTTTTTGCATTTCGGGCGGCGGAAAATTATGCATTTTAATTTTCAATTGCGTAAATCCAAAATTCACTTCGCGAACTGGTCGGCGACTGTCAGCCATCTGTCAGCGGCCATTAGGTACGTCACTGTTATGTTGGTATCACTGATGCATTAACAAGAGCTAAATACGACCGTAGCCATCTTCGTGGGATACACAAAGAGGCGCGGAATTATGAAAAACAGAATTAATAATCTAGATAAACGAACCTCTAATCAGAATCACTTCAGAGTCTAGCTGAGGCACTGGAATCATATGTTGGATTTCATCGTCATTATAGTTGGAGGTGTTGGTATTCGTCGCATTATAATTGAAGAATAGAAATAATAATAGATAATAATAAAATAAAATAGTGATATAGTGACGTTAGGGTTATTAGGGTTTGTAGATTAGCTTTCGTAGTTAACCTCAATGTTCCGTATTATCCGTGAGGTGAACTAAATGCATATTTACCATTATTTGTAATTTAAAAAAATAAATTACATTGAAAAAAAAAATTTACATTGAAAATTTTATTTTTACATTGAAAATAAAATTTTCAATGTAAAAAAACTTGCCTAAAGGCCTTTATTCATTTTACTTTCAGAATTTCGTCAAAGTAGTGCTTACCTAATACGCATGTTTTATTTTTATTTTACGTAACTTCTAGCTAATCTTTATTTTATGGTAATAATAAATATATACGAATAGAGGTTTGTTAACATTATAATTCTGTTGTGTTTTCATAATTCCGCGCCTCTTTTTGTATCCCACGAAGATGGCTACGGTCGTATTTAGATCTTGTTAATGCGTCAGGGATATCAACATAACAGTGACGTACCCAATGGCCGCTGACAGTCGCCGGTCGGTTCGCGAAATGAATTTTGGTTTTAAGCAATTGAAAATTAAAATGCCTAATTTTCCGCCGCCTGAAATGCAAAAAGTTTCCTTTTATAGTAATTAAGGCGAATATTCATAATAAGCGTGTCAGGCCCTATCCAAAAATTACCAAACATGTATTTCACAATAAAACAAACAAATTTACAGACTGATAGAATGACCAACGGTCGAGTTAAAACAGGACTTCGCCACAAAGAACTAAACTGCGTTGTTATGCTTTTTGCGTGTAGGTAGAAAAAAGGTGGTGTGCCGCTGTTCATAGATCTCTCATTATCGACCTGGTGAAAGATTACGTTCCCAACCTTCAATTTTCCAATCTCCTTCCCCTGCCCACTTTCTTCAGCCAGCAGGACTCTCTCAACCCACCCGTTGATCAGACAGATTACCATGACTGTTAGTCCGCTGTTATACTTATATAAACTACTAGCAGACCCGGCCATACGTTGCTGTGGCTAACGAAATACAACGCCACGCCATTACCCAAACCTTTATAACCAACGCAATCTGCTAAATCAATTCCACACCCGCTGCCCGCTGCCCGCTCCCTTTATTTATATATTTCAACCAATTTACAAAAAGACCTTGACAAATTATATACCTAAAAACCTTCCTCATGAATCACTCTACATATATATTGGTGTAATCCGCATGAAAATCCGTTGAGTAGTTTAAAAGATCTAAGCGCACAGACAACGGGAACGACATCATTTTATACTATGTATGTAAAGATGCAATCGGTTTAGGGAAAATACGGTATACCTACTCACATAAAATATAACTAAGTGTCCCCAAATGGGAATGCAGAGAGGATTTACAAAATAATAAAACAAATTTTCACTCAGATGTATCAAGCATACAATTACATAGATATTGCTGTATAAACTAAGATATAAGTACAAAAAATCGACAATGTAAATAAATTCGTTTGATGTCCAAACCAATTTATTACCAACAGCAATTCGAAGTAGGTAGATTTTGGATTTGAAATTGGTAAATAATGCACAAAAAATTATAATTTTATAATAATTTTAATTTTGAGGGGCCAAGTTCTATCGGAGGATCAATTGACTGGTCACCGATTTTCGCGTCCGCCACTCTTGAACACACTGACCCCCATACATACACACATACCTACTCATACACAAACCCCCACACACACCTTCCCACTACATACATTACCCGGTAAATACTTAATATGCTGTTACGATACGCCCTGTAGCGGATTACCTAGAGCACAGAACGCAGCGAGTCCACAGTTCGGCCGCCCCCTCTCTCCGCCCCGTTTCCTGTTTCCCCTTGCTTCTCCCCCGTGCCCTGCCACTCGGCATTCCGCTGCACTCGGCAGAGAAGATCTGAGCGCCTTTGCGAACGGACGCTCGCGGCCCACTTGTAGCCGGCGGACCCAATTCAATGGGGCCGCGATGTATTATTGAAATACCTTTGAGTAGAATCGGCCTTTTGCCGCACCATATAGTTCGGTCTATTTAGACTACGAAAGTGCCTGATGGAGCTGCCACATGAGACGAGGTTCCTGCCAACCTACATGTAAGCTGTATCTTGATTTCCTCCTTTAAATGTTGTCCGTAATCAGTGAAATGTAGGGCCCCCGCGAAAATCACCACTCGGAGAGTTTCGTTTTGAGAGAGAGGCAGTGAGAGTTAAACGCTTTAGCTAGGTTTGTGTAATTTGCATTTCTTGTAATTGAATTGTACTGTAGAAACCTATGTATGTGTTTGAGTTTACAATACATGTCTTAATGATTTAACTTTGTTATTATTCTGCTACGGCGGGAGGATTGTTGACCAGTGTGGATCCCGTGGGTCACCGGAAGATGGAGAGAAATTCCATAGCTTTGAGCTGCTCACCCCCTGAATAGAGAGTACCATAGTCCCGCTGAGAGCTAGCCAGGGACGTGTTGGGCCCTGGTGTTGGTTTAGAAGCCGACATCGAGGCACCCTAACAATGCATACTATAAATAAGGCACTACAATGAAACACATAATAGGTTCCCACCATGAAATATACTTATTAGTTGTTCATTTTTTTCACCAATGTACTGTTTGTTTCTGTTTATAAATAAAATAAAATGAATGAACTTGTTGGCGATGTTTCGTGCTGACAATGGATGACGGCCCGTCTCGCTTGTTTCTATTATCTACGGGTGACAATCAACGCAGCATCCTTTGATTGCGTTCTGCCTGAATAACTGACCGTCGAAATCAACCTCCTACCCTCATTGCACCACCCTTCCTGTGTTCCATTGCGACGGGTGGTTTGTGGATTGCTGGAATTTGACTATGACAACAGACAACAGTCAATTGAATTAATGAAGGACTAACGACTTATGTGCTGTGAATACCTATCCAATTCCCGATGAAAGTAGAATGTATCGAAGAGTTCTAGCGAATATCGAATAGTTAAGGGCCATTAATCAGGCAGCGGCCGACAATTCATATTTGGTTGAAAGATGTTCTTACGATCGTATAGGGCGTTTCCAATGAGAAAGATTAATTATTCTCCGTACCAGCTTTTTTAAACAATAACTCAATATCGATTTTATTTCAACCAAAATTTTCTTTAATTTATACCTACTTAAAAAAATGTTGAAAGGCGTGATGATAAAACTATTAAAATTATGTATTTATAATTTTTCAATAATATCTGAGCAAAATATGAATGTAAAAAAATCTTAAATATATTAGTTTTTGAGACCGTAAATAAATTGACAAACTGAAGTCTTTTAGTCACACAACACGTGTGCGGATCTTTTTTTAAATGATTTTATTTAAACTAAATTAAAATTCTGAAACACAGCTTTCTCAGAAAATGTATTGATTAATTTTACTGCAAGATTTTGTGATTTGAAATATGTGTTGTATAATACAAAATTTTGTTTGAAAATTTTACGAACCTACCAATTACCTACGGTAAGACTTTATTGTACTAAAAATAAACATATTTTCTCAAAATTTTAAACATAACTTTACTAGATAAAAGAATAGTATTTCGACATCAATTTATAATTTTTTGTGGAAAAGAGTCAAAACGTCTAAAATTTGGTTAAAAAATGTAATATTTCCGGTTTTGTCTGGTTATTCCTTCTTAATCCAAATATCCAGTAAATGGTTCCCGATGTATTTTTTAATGTTCTAGCGATTGGTGCCGTGGAAAATGTTCAATATCTGAAAGAATGCAACATGATATGTCAGCCGTAAACGAGAAATAACGTACAAAGAATTTTTTTATGAAATATAAATTTAAATGCATATTTTTTCATCTATCATGACTGAAACCGATGTTTCTTGTGGTAACCAAGTTTAAAAGTGTTGCTATGCTCATTTCTCATATCTATGCTCATTTTCTACCAGATGGTCTGTGGTACAATACAAGCATTAATTTTTTTTAGGTTGAAAAATTGTATCTATATTCTTCCTTCCTATGTCCACAATCCATATCTTAATGCTTCTTTTGAAGTCGGTTATTTTCAGAATATCTTTTGTATATAATTGTTTCAGTGACATTAAAAACATAGTCTGTAGGAGTTCTGATGGGGGACTCTACTTAAAATTCTCTCTAAAAGACTATTTAAAACAATGTTTTTCAGTATAAACCTGCAAAGAAAACCACCCTTCTTTACTGTATTATGTTATTCTTTGTTACGGAGACGAAAATTTATTGAATGTTTTGTCCTTCTAAGCAGATTGCACCAAGCAATATAAAAACTGCATCGCTGCACTTGAAGAAAACGGCATGTCGTGAGGTGGTTTTTATAACCACCTCCACGTGTAGGACAGATCCAGGATATTTGTTGTTTTGACCAATCACATACGATCTGCTCCAAGAGAAATTGCCGAGTATAGTGCCGTAGTTTTATACGAGTACCTATTTGAAATACAGGTTTATCTAAATAGTTTCCGATAGAAGAGGAGAATTTAAGCAAATAGTTGAACGTTGAATTTAACAAAATATATTTGATATTGCACAATTTGTATATTTTTGTTGTGTAAGTTGATTTATTGTATATTTGCAGTTATTATTAATTATTTGATATAGATGATAACTGCCAAAAAATTAAATTACATGCCACAAAAGCAGAAAAGAAGGGAGGAATGAAAAAATGTTCTTGTGAAGCTTTTGTTTCTCTGTTCCAATATGTGAATAAAATTTTGAATTCCTGGCAGTAGATGGTTGCTAGTAGGTAGATAATGGTAGGTAGGTACTACCTATTAAGTAGCTGTATATTATTTAGGTACGTATTATAAAATATAAATCTTTCCATAATAATATGTCAGTGTATCTACTGTATGGTCGATCGATAAAGTTTAAAGAACAAAGGTTTTGTCAGTAATGTTGGCAACTTGTTATCGTTCCCTAGCATGACTGCAGATCGCCAACGAAAAAACCACAGTTCACAACGATTGCGTTCTTAATTATTCATTCGACGTGAATTATTTACTTGTTAGCTATCTTCAGTCGTGCTCTGGAATGATGAAAAGTTATCAATAAATCCTTTATCGATCGACGGTGGTATATCGATCGATCGTATGTAGACAACGTAATATGTCGTTCTTCATTCGAATCACTGTTTTATGTTCTCGTTGATACACAAGTAAATTTTGTTTAACAACTAGCTTATCATAAAAATCTAACTAACCTGAATTTGTTTTATATATTAAGATTTATCCATTTAAAAATAATGTGTAGTAAATTTGCACGTTCCAGTGTGGTAGATACTTTAAGTATCGCCCTTATATCGCCCAAATAACATTAATGTAAATATATTTTGTTATACCAAGATAAAAAAAAATATAAAAAAACCAAGCTTTAGAATTGAAATGTTGCTTTACATTGCTTTGACCGTTTTTGAAATGCCAGATACTTCTCCACCTTCCTCTTTCATCTCCTTCCCATCCCCACTGCCTTCAGCCTCACGACAATTCACATTGGGGATGCCATGGTCTCACCGGCTCCAGACGGTTGGGAGCAGTTGGGTCTCTTCAGTTGGGGATGGTGAGGATTTTATTCGTAATCTTTATGTGAATATCGCACAAGAATTCCAAGTGCTCCCGACCGTCTGGAACCAGTGGGACGAAGGCCTTCTCAATTGGATAGTATTTCCTCATAAAAGATACGTTACAAAAAAGTTCCATTAAAAACATAAAATGTCCCGCCATCTCTGATAAACTGGTGAGGTGTTTGTGTAATGACTGTACACACATTTTTTGCCACTGCACGCCCCAATACTCCACCCCTACTCCAACCCCCTTCCACTTACGAGTAGTCTGACTTTGTAGGTCTTCTTCTGGGTCGCTTCCACCGGGCCATCCATATTGTCATAATTTTGCATCCCATTATCCACTATTATTTGAACAAGTCCAACCCATCACACTATTAGTGACCTACAGAATCTGACAATACTCTCATGCCCAAAAAGATATTTGAATCCATCCATGATTCATTTCTTTTCCGTATTATCCATTTTCTAGTTGTGTCGAATCACTTTGTTAGACTGAGGCCTAAATAACAAAGTTAAATATTCAGTTTGGTGAAATATTACAAATCCTAGTTTACTGGGGCTTTCCTTTGACCTTGAGAAAGTTTGTTTCGAACAGGAGTTTGAAACCGGGCCATGATTTACGCCTTATTGCCATGAAATAGTTTCGATATTCACATCTTTAAATAATAATCTTCGCCAAACCAGTTGTGCTAAGATGCCATACTCATAAAACTAGTAAACCTTGAAAAGAAGTTTATTCTTCGACGTTTCCGCAGATTTTTTGTGATTTGTGACCTAAGTTTGGGCCGTGGAAAGGGACTTTGACAGTTGTTGTAAATACTTTGAGAAACGTTCAACCTTCAATGATTGATGATAACATAAAACAAAGTAATATCAGAATATTTTGTCTGCATATGATCCTGTCACTGAGAGCTCCGCCGTAATATTTACTTTTGTTACGTTCGTCGTATCTATATAATATGTAAAAAATAGATATTGTAGGTAACAACAGCAGTTCTCCTACTCTTACAAAATATTTATTGGTTAAGCTTTTTATCGAAATCTCTTGGAACTATTTTTTATTTTGGAAACAAACAGTTACAAATATTATTAATATGTGTAACTGCAAAGTTACAGTTACACAAAAAAATACAATAAATGTTGCGCGATTGTGTGAAGTTTATATTATAATTAATTAGGTAAGTTTCATAAAAGAAAAACTCAAAAGCGAAATTGATAGAAAAATTATATCTTTAAAAATAATATAGATTTATCGTAGGTAGGATGTAGGATGGATAGATAAAAGTAAAATAATGCATACATCATACAATAATTTTAACAAAATGATCAAAGTTATGCAAAATAAAGAAAGAAAAATAACATGATGAAAATTATAAAAATAACTTAAAGTACTTACACACGACTGGGGTAGATTAACGAAAAAATTGGTTAACAAAGAGGGTTTGTAATTATTTATTTTTTCTAGAATGCATTTATTCATTATTTATTTATTCATTATTTATTTATTGATTATTAATTATTCGTTTATTAATACTAAACATTTTGGTGTCGCGAAACTGCGACTCCACTATAAATTGGCGGTTAAGTGCTGCAGAGCAAAGCCCTATGCAACCCTCGAAGGACCAGTCCCGAAACTACGTGGTCGCTAAGTTATACGGGACGATTAAATAGCATACACTCGCAAAACCTGATGGATTGTCAGTCGATGGTTCAGATCTGGGCTTTTGGACAATAAGCCCAGAACGGAAAAGGAAAATAGGACTCACCAGTTGCAGATGGGGCCTCACTGATCTCCAGGTTTGGTGTATACTTCACTAGATGTAATCTTTAATTTTAAAATCGTAATATTCTTTTAGCTGGAGTTATGATACATGCGCCCTGTCTGAGATATTATTTTACACTGAGCATAAATAAACCAGTCATTGGATTGATAACTTCGTGCTTTTTGTATAGACAATTTTTCGACGCTATTTTACGCCTTTATTTTTCAGCGAGTACAACTGACGTCACACATACCATCGACAAGGATAGAGGAAACAACAAAAAAAAGGATCGACCATAGACAATATATAATTCTCTTTCGGTACCTACCCAATACCACCCAAATCATTAGCCTAAAATATTATTTCAAAAATAAAACTCGTAATTACATGAACAGAATTTTATTATAAACACTTAGAAACAGGAAATACAAGAGAGAATATATATAATTAAAATATGATTATGCGTTTCTACAAAACTATCTTATAACAGAAAAATGTAAAACTCAGAATTACATGTACTTATTTTAAACAAGAATATATTATAAGAAGGTTATATTTATGTAGCAAATTGCCACATGAAGACGTTGTTTTAAAGATAAATTTTTCCTTTGAACGTACCTGTACAAGTCATCCAACAATTAGATATTTATACCTTTGATGTAATTATGCTCTTGATATACATCAATGTGCTCTTGGGCAACTTCAAAATTCGTGTTGCATCTTAGTGGTGTACGGATGCGGTCTAAAAAATAAAAATAGATACATTAGTATAGATACAACACATCAGGAACACAAAACAATACACGAAGACAGCTTCCTACCTGTACTTGGGTTACAATTACCGATCTTCTTTTCACGAGGAAAATCGGGATATTCTGGGATATCGGGAAGACTTAGTGTGGGCAATGCATTTGGTTTTAACCGTCCATTTCTTTTTTTGCATTCGAATGCGAAATGAGATCCACATACACGGGCAAGAGTCCCCATAATCGGGCAATCAATATATTAGAGTCTGCCAATTCTCATCGACCATTCCCGAAACACATTCTCCTTGTTTTCCCTGGATGGAAGCCTATGCCGGGGTGAATATGCGTCTACACAACCTTTCACACAACACTGAGTTTTAGGCATTTCACAAAAAATAAACCGAATATTTACGTTGAGTCGGAGTTGAGAGCGTCAATTTTGTTAGGTTAGATTTTACTGGATCTTACCGCCAGCTGTCAACAATAACAAAGCTTTCCATTGGACGAGCGAGGTGAAGCGTACATGTGACGTCACACAGTCATAGATATTTTCCATCTTCGATCCGGTTGAATTTTTGAATCGGAGTTATACCCCCCTGACACTGAGCGTCAAATAAGCACACTGTCACCCACTCTTCTTCTTGCAACAATTGCCTTTTTTCATGGTGACATTTTGGGATGGGAATATTAGGTAGGTGGGATAAAATCAGAATTTTGACATATGCTACCCACCAAGTCTGCGAATGCAATACCCAACCAATCCCATATAATAATGCGCGAACACATTTATTTATTTACTTTTTTACATACATATATTTATTACATATATTTATTTTAACCTTTTTAAAATTTTTGATCAATTCTAGTTGTTGGAGTTGGCAGAGGAAGGATGAAAGTAAACTGAATGCTGTCGAAATGAGATCCCTGAGGCGAATGTGTGGCAAAACCATGTATGATCGTGTGAGAAATGTGGATATCCGCAAAGAATGCAAGGCTGATGTAAGCATAATGAGTAAGATTAAGAAAGGGACCCTCAGATGGTTTGGACATGTAGAGCGAATGAAAGAAGAAAATAATGTGAGAAGAATATATGACGCAAATGTGAATGGAAGAAGAAGTAGGGGACGCCCGAGGAAGACATGGCACGATCAAGTGAATCAGATACTTGAGTCGGGCCATGTCAAAAGTCGGAATAATAGAAGAGTATGTATGAGACGATGTATGAATGTGAGTGAAGCAAAGACTGTGTGCCAAGACCGAGTTGTTTGGCGGTCCGTCCTCTCTGCCTACCCCTGCGGGGAAACGGCGTGATGGTTAGTTAGTTAGTTAGTTCTAGTTGTTTCTTTCCTTAAAATTGATTGTATTCATATACTACCCTATAAATATGTATAACTACATTGGACGTCACAACCTGAAAAAATGAAGTTATTTATATGTTATTGTATTTTGTGCGTGTCCTCCTGAAAATTATATCATTATAGCCTATATCATCATAAGGGATGCTGTGTCATGGGTCTTTTTAATGAAAGGGAGGAGAGGAAGTTTTGAGGTATGAGGGGTAGCTAGCAATCTGAGGGTCAGTGAATTCAGGAGTGACGGACTTTTGAATTCATCCCTTCCACTGTGGTGTAAGGCGATGGTCCGAGAGAATCATATACCCCTCCCAAACTAATAGTAGAGTAGTTGGTTTGATCGTCTATCCAAAAATATGATGTTATGTTTCATTTAAAAAAGTTATAAAAAATCTTATCCGTATAATATGTTGAGTTGTCCTAGAAATTCCGGATATGAAATGCTTTAAAAATTTCTCTACGCTAGGCTCAATGCGTGATAGATTTTTTCTGATTTAGACAAAAACAAACTTCTGTTTTGTAGTTATCATAACCAGAACGATTTGATAGACGACGCATAAACACTTATTTAATGCTTTTCCAATGAAAGGTATTTTAAATTTTATACATTTTTCTATTTCTTTAATGTTTCCACGAAGTTTCTCATAAAGAATAAAAGTTTGTGCTTAACTGATCATATTATAAGTTTTTTACCCAAAGTTACATACATGGAAATATCATTATTTAGTTTTTAGGATAGTTTAGAAAACTTAAGAATAGATAAAATATGGCGAAGAAAAACAACTTACCAATAACAACTCATTTTTTGTAAAGAAATCGAAAAATATGAGATTCGAGACATATAAATAAAGAAGAAAAACGAAAAATATGAGAAAATATGAGTAGGTTCCAAATAATTTAATGTTTTCACATTTTTGACTTTTCACAAATTGTGATATATTATTTAAAGTTAACTAAATAGATAATTTAAGGTTTTTTAAACGTAAATTTTTTTTTCTATTAAATTCCGATACCACGCTCAATATTTTTTGTTTTGAAGAATAGATTCGATTTGCTAAGAAAATAAATTCATTCAACTAATGAGCAGTTTTCGTTTGGCATTTTATATCATAATCTTCAAGGAAACTAATGAAAAAACTTAATCCGAATAAAAACATTAGGAACATCCGAATAAAAACAAGTACTTATTTTCTTTACGTAGAAGAATCATTTCTGCACGCGACCTGAGGCAGAAATGTATGGTCTTTATTATTTGTATTTTTCGCAATAGATATACATGAATATACTCGTATATATATATTTATATATTTTTTTAAATGTTACACAATTTTATAAATTAAAATAAAATAGTCTTCCCCCAACAAGAAGTAAGTGGTTATGGAATAGATAATAAAAACAAGACAGATTGGCCATTAGTATGTAGCCACGCGCACAAAAGTTTCGCCAAAAAACCCAAACTACTTACTGCAAATGGCATCTACGAATGATTATCTCTTACTATATTATATCTCTTCCTTCGTCACTAGTATGTTAAATGATCAATTAATTAAATTAAACTGGTCAATGGCTGAGTTGGCGTCGCGTTGGGGTCCACCCAGAAACTCTAGTCCTCACCAATCGAAAAGTTCAAGATGTATTGTAGGAGCTACATAAAACAAGAAAAAGTATAGTGAATTTGAAATATTATAATTAATTAGCTGAAATATAAAATATTATAATTAATTAGAAATTTGTAACCTTAAATGTACAAATTACTACAATAAAATTTAAATAATAAATAATAATAAACCCAGGCGAAGCGTGTTCGATTCCTCGGCTGGCTAAGCCCTCCATCACGACACAAGCAATATTTTCCGCTTACTGTGGTGGTAGTAGGAGATTTATTCGTTATCCGCGAATGTTATTTTTCTTTAAAAATTTTTTTTTTTCATATTTCTTCTTACATACTCGTAACTAACATAAAACATTTGAATTCCATTGACTCCGTGCACCAGTTTGATAGTCCCTGCAGTTAAGTCGTAGCTCGGCAACGGTCGGTATGCTTCCATTTCGTATCTCCATTTGTTCCTATTTCCTAACTAAAAGTGATAAAAAAAACCGTTTCCTTCGAGCCGGATTTGAACCAGCGGCCTATGGATATCTATACAACTTTCACATTACAGTCCACCGCTCTACCAACTGAGCTATCGAAGGTGATACTGTTAATGCGAAAAATATAAACCAGTTTGATTAGTTTAAAAATAACTATTTCAAAACTATTAAACGTATAACTTAAACCAATCTCTTTTGATACTGATAAGAATAAGTCTCATATTTATTTTATTATATCATGATAAGAATACATTGCAATATTAAGAGTAATATTATTGTGATTGTGTTGTCAATAAATTAATTGAAAATAAAAGGTAATTCTTATCTTCTTCTTGCCTTATCTCTTACTATATTATAAATCTACCTTCATCATTAGGGTGTTAAATGATCAATTAATTACTTCTTAAATGATAGGATATTTACTTTGTGACATAATAAAAAAAAAAATTTAAGTTTAAAAATATTTACAAAAAAAGACAAATATTCGCGGGTTATGAATAACCCGACAATATTTGAAAATTTCCTACTGCCATTACAGTAAGCGGAAAATGTTGCTGGTGTCGTGATATAGGACTTAGCCAGCCGAGGAATCGAACACGCGACGCCCAGGTGGGACCCAAACGCGATGCCAACTCAGCCAATAATAATAATAAATAATAAAAACGTATATTCATCAACAGATTTTTTTTTACAATAAACATTTCTTCTTTAATCATGATTATATTGATGTAAAGGTCACTGCTCAGCTACAATTCAGGATTTCTCCTGGAAAGCAGCTGGTTTTCAGCAGTGCCATTAGATGATTACATTTGAATTTGGGAGGCGGGTATAGGTATCGCCGCGCCGCCCCGGGAACCCTTTATTGGATAACCAACACTGGTGACTTAGCATGGGTGCCCGGGTTCATAAGGTGAGGTTTGTCCCGATCTTGGCGGTGGATGCTTTTGCCCACCAGATATGTGACAGGCGGAATCGGGAGAGACTGGTTGAGGGAGACGTTTTGACCTCTCCAGCATGACAGAACTAAATCAAATAAAATCGATATTGATTTAAGTGTAGGTATTTGGAATTCAATGAATCAATCTGTGATATTTACAATATTTAGAGTCCTTATTCAATACCTTCCTTTACCAGGTAATAGAGTCATTCACACCACACACACTAAACATTATTACAGTTATTTATTATATTTAATTGATAAACTAACGTTTAAACAAGATTTTTATGCATAGCACAAAGGGTAGATAACAAATATTATAATCAATAATTATCAGCCTGAAACACTCATCTACATTGAAAAAATCTTCCGAGAAAAGATACTGGCCGCCAACGGGAATTGAACCCGTGACCTTCTGATTGCCGGTCAGCAGCTCTGACCACTGAGCTATGGCGGCTTATCTAATACCCGCCAAATGATTCAATATATACTAGTGTTTCATTCGACAATTACTTATTATTACATTTTTCCAACTGAAAACAACCAACTTTATTTTTGTGAGAGAGGTATTGTTAATACTTAATCTCCCGCTAGATGGCGTCGAGACTAATTATGTCTGCATTTTTTGCTAGTATATATTGAATCATTTGGCGGGTATTAGATAAGCCGCCATAGCTCAGTGGTCAGAGCTGCTGACCGGCAATCAGAAGGTCACGGGTTCAATTCCCGTTGGCGGCTAGTATCTTTTCTCGGAAGATTTTTTCAATGTAGATGAGTGTTTCAGGCTGATAATTATTGATTATAATATTTGTTATTATTACAGTTCTTCAAATCATGTTATAATAACAGTTACCATTGATACGGTAAGTTGAAGGTTTCTCAAGATGTTTAAAACCGTCATTGCCCTAGTCGAAACTTAGGACACAATTCACAAAAATTCTGCTAAAACGTCTTTGAGTACCAGAAAACCAATGTTAATACTGGAGATTTTTCAGTAAAACTAAAAACAAACACACAATGTAAACAAAAAATGTAATAATTATTTTTTGTGCTCCATTCCCTTCCGCAATTGCAAGTCTTCATGAGCGCAACCCCTTATACTACACCCCTGTTTTTACTTGTTTCTCGGAGACCCTAAAAATAATCATAAAATAAGATAATATCTTTTAATATTACCCACCTTAACAAAATGTGTAAAAAACAACAAAAGTTCAATTGAGAAAACTCAATTTCAAGAAAAAATAATGACTACCAAAACTTACGACATTGTAAAAAGGGAATAATAATGTTTGGTATTGTGAGAGATACAAAGTATAGGCAATACACACCTTTTGATAAGAATCATTTACCTAAACATTTTCATCTGGTTTACAGAAAACCTGAAAGTAAATGGTACGCTTTGGAATGCGAAAAAAAAATAATTTCCTCACCCCCGAGGTATGAAAAAGCTATGAAGGACTTTTTATCTTACTCCAGTCTTCTATTAGATCGTTTTTTGAATGACAGAGATTTATGGTTTAAAAATTTTCTAGTCTGTTTACAGACTTAGAGCAAATTACGAAAATTAGTTTGTTTTAAAATTCCCACGTAGCAATTACCTTGTATTTAACTAGGTTCACAGAGTATATGTAGGGGTTCAAGGGTGTTCTTAGTTTTATCACAAGTTTCTTCACCGCTTTCTAGAATATGCCTTGGTAAACAAAAATAAATTTAGTTTTTAGCTTTGTAGTAAATTTAAAACAGCTCACTGAAACTTCATTCAAAGCTCTAGAAATAATACACGCATAGAATTTTAGATCATCACGGCCGAAAGTATTACAGTGATTTATTTTTGGGGTATTATTCCATGTCGCTCTACCTCCTTCTTTAGCCAACATTTCGGACAACGTTACAGTGCCCATCGTTAGGGCATATGTGTGTGTAATCGACATATATACGGTCTTGTATTTTCTCGGTATAGAAATATTGTTACCTAAAGCCCCTACTAAAATTGCATGTTTTCATCAACAGCCCAACCATGTGTATTCGATAGTGGTAAAGTGTGTGCTTAAGTATGTTCATGCAACAGCGTGTTGCCAGATCCAACCCTCTACGAACTGGTATTTTAAAAAGTTATTTTAAATTGGTTTTCTGCGTTTAGTTTTGGTATAACCGTCGAAATGATAGTCTCCTTCAACGGAAGCATCCTTCCGAACAGGACCTCTATTGATATGCTTGGTGTAACTCTAAGTGACCTGCTCAGGTATGGGGGCTCCATCGAAACCAAAGTTACCTAAGTTAGCCTCTCAGAAACTGGGCGTACTGTAAAGGGCCCGCAGATACTTTATCTAATAGTACACAACTGCTAACCCTGTACAAATCGCAAGTGCGCCCCACGGTTGAATTTGGCAGCCACTTCTGGTCTGGAGCTCCAAAATACCTAAAAAAACCCTTGACACTGTGCAGAAACGGGCGGTCCGTTTGATAGATTATCCTATCTTAACAGATGGATTGCAACCTTTAGAGCACAGGCGTCAGGTGGGAATGCTGTCCTTGTTCTACCGGTATAACAATGGAAGGTGCTCCAAGTAACTAGCATAATTGATCCCCTTGGCACCGGTGCATAGTCGGGAAACACGCCAAACACGTGCCCAACATTTGTACACTGTTGACATTAGTCACATGAGAACGGGTCGTTTTTACGACTCGTTCTTGAGTTCAACAGCTCGGCTGTGGAACAATTTACCGGCCTCTGTGTTTCCCCCCTCCTAAAACATGGGTCTCTTCAAGACCCATGTTCACTCCTTCCTTTCCTCAAAAATACCCTCAACACAGCATCCACAAAGATGACATAGGCCCTGAGGGAAATTATTTTCCTCAGGGCCTCCTGTGTGGAGTTAATTTTAACAAAAAAAAAATACCGGATACCAAGAATTGTTAGCCCTGTCGTTTCTATTAATATCAATGGGATTTTGTGAATTTCAGTTGCCTCCACAATTAGGCGTGTTTTATGTGTTTTGGGTCTTCCTGGGACTAGGAAAAAAAATCCAAAATAATGGTCGTTTTCAATTAAATGCTCGGCAATTGCCGATTTGTCAATATGTCCGAGTTGAACGTTGGCTAAAAAAGGAGAATCAAAATAAATTCAAATACAGTTTGTAAATTCTCAAAGTTTTTCATATTTTTATATTTGATTGTCCCACTTCCCTAAAAATTACGTTTTTTTTTTAAATTGAACAAAATTTTTTTTAATGATCGTGTTTATAAATTTCAAATGTCTGTTAATATAAAGAGTCTCACAAACAGCCGATGTTACTGAAATTAGCTTTAAGGCGATTCACTATTCACTAGTACAGGAAAAAAAATCGACGTCGGAATTTACGCCCCTTTATGGGAGGAGCTTAAAAATACTTGAGAAACAGCTTTTGGAAAGGTTGGAAAAGATATTTGAGATTTTTTTTACATGTTGATTTCGTAGAGGCCTGTAAAAAACATCAATTCCTTTTAAATGCATTGTTTATTGCAATAAAACGGAATTTTTCAATTGATTTCAAGAAAAATAGTGGCGCGGAGCCTAACACGTCATTTCTTCGCTCCGGCCGGAGGAGTAGTGAGAGAAAATAAGGGCGGCTGCCAGTCGTTCTTCGGTGGACGGTATAAAGTTCACTTTGATATTACAAATTCGTCAACTACCGAATTGTCGCCGTGATGTCAAAAATAACAACGCGAAAATGCATATTATATTTTATTTTGTCAGGTTAGGGCGTAAATTTCAATTTTTCTTGTCATAATTAGGTATATAAGAAACTGAATTTGCCAGATTATGCTATAAAACCATATCCGAAAAGAGGTTTATAAATAGGAGAGTTTGGACTTCAAAGTGTTTTTTATAGACCTTCTAATTTGTTTTTTTCTAGGCTTATTAAAATACTTATAAAAAAATGACCGATATTTTTAAGGGCCAAAATATGTTCTACACGCAGTATTTAATTGAAACATCTTTAATACTTCTAAGCGATCAAATTTTCAAAACAAAAAAGTATGATTTTGCATTATTTAGTATGGCTTCATCTTAATATGAAAATATTTCAATGAAAGCATGGCTTAGATTTAAGTCTCCAATTTAATTAAAAACAATATGACTATCCGAAAGAGAAACAATATTTCCCCATAAGATTGATAGAAGTTGTAATTAGAAGAGGAAGTCACAACAACGAATATTGTTTAGTTATGGAACAAAATTTACGATCCTGCAAACAATTTTTAACTAATATTAGAAATGTTTTTCTGAGAAATTTCCCAGTTTGACTGATAATAAACATTTAGTTTAATCTGATTAAATTTTGTCGACGATGATCCTGACTGGACGGGTCGAATCATAATCACAGACGAACCAACTTTGCACGCGATCGTAAAGGATCACACGTTGTAGACTCCAGACAAAGTGGCGGTTTATCTTCAAGTTTTTATTTTATTTTATCTGTCTTTTAAGTGAAGATTAAACCTGGCTTGGGATACGCTTGCTTTTTGTTGAAGAATCCACAAACCGCGGGCATAAAACACGCACAGAAAGCTTCAAGTCAAATTATCTTACAAATCTCGTAATTTGTTCGTTGTGACTCTTGTAACTTTTACGCGTGCAAAACTTGGACATCTAAAGAAAGGTCAATGGACAAGATTGGAGGTTGTTGAATGAGCTGTTTAAGAAAATTCTAAAAACATCGCGGACCTACCGAGTAAAAAGCATCTCTATAATAAGTAAACAGAGGTTATAAGACTTTTTTAAAAAAAAAAAATTACAACGGCTTCACACAGGAGGCCATGGACAATAATTTACCTGAGGGCCTTTTTTATCTTTGGGAATGCTGTGTGGAGGTTCTTTTTAAGGAAAGGAAGGCGAGGAAGCATTGGGAAGAAAAATGTATGAGGGATTCCCTTCCCCTCCCGTTTTCCCCGCCTTCCCCCCTTTCGCTTTACCTCCTCCCGTCTTCCCCTCTCGCTCATCATTCCTCCCGTGAACCCCCCCTCTTTCGTTTCCCTCTGCCCCTCCCGGATTCCCCTCCCCTTCCCACTTTCTCTCCCTATCGCTAAGCTATACGAAATACACACATTTTTAAACAACTCACGCGCCACTATTGTAATTTTTTATACAAATTTCATAAGGCCAGAACTCACCAATATACGTAGAAACATTAACGGGCGTGTGCACAACAAATCACCGAGGCTTCGTCGCAATCGGATGAATGATACAAGAAATTATTTCATAACGCATTCATAGGATAGGAACGCATACCGGACAAACAAAAAAAATATTTATATGGTTCTACGTAAAATTCAAAACCAAAATTTACTTCTTACTAAAAATATTATTAGCGCGAAAGTTTGTATGGATGTATGTGTGTTTGTTACTCTTTCACGCAAAAATTACTATATTGATTTTTAATGAAACCTTACAATAATATAGCTCATACATCAGAATAAAATATAGGCTATATATAATGTTGAGCTCGGGCGTTATGCAAGTTGTATTAATGAAAATGTGTGTATTTCATATATTTTAGCGGCAGAGAGGAAAGGCAGGGGGTAGAAACGGCGGAGGTGGGGTTCGCGGAGATGGTAGAGACGACGGTGGGGGAAGGCGGGGAAAGTGGAAGGGAATGTAAACTATTTATACTGCAAACTATGAAATATATCTTTAAAAACGTAAACAAATTCGAAAAAAATGTAAACAGAATCAACATTAGAAATAATAATGTATTCTATACCCCCCAAACACACACAAAACAAATGCAAACTCACAGTAGTTTTATTGGACCTCGTACCTTCAATAGTTTACCAAAACATATTCAAGTTGCAACAAAACTTCCGCTTTTCGTAAAAGAGTTAAAATTATGGCTAAACCATACAGATGTAAAAACTCTATTTATTTAGTTTTATTTCACTTTATGTTTCTAAAAACTCTATTTATTTAGTTTTATTTCACTTTATGTTTCTAAAAACTCTATTTATTTAGTTTTATATCACTTTTCTCACAAACTTTACACCTATTATTACAATGTATATCATTAATTACACTTACACTTATTTAACCGTACACTATTGTATACACTTTTTGTACAAAATGTTTTAAACAATTTTTGTTTTTGCTTTATATACCCCTGTTTGTTTTTTTCTAGGTACTAAAAAAAAAAAAAAAAACTTTTTTTAAATATATTACCCACGCACAGGCTGCGCCTTAGTGGGTTCCCACATTATTGTTATGATTTTCAAATATGTAAATATAAATTGTAAAATATGGGAAAAATAAAGGAAAAAAAAAAAAAAAAAAAAAAAATGGGGACGCACGGGAAAGGACATGGAGGGAGAATCAATTTATTTCTTTAAATGGAATAGCAACGCATGCCGGGAACCAGCTAGTATATATCTCAATATATATCAGCAATATATCTCAAGGGTTCAGTTTTCAATTTGTCGATTCCAAAGCGTAGTTTGATGGGAAATTCAACTTTATAGCAGCGATAATACTGTGAAATGTGAATATTTTTAACGGCTACCCTGATATAAAGCTACCGAGATTAAAGTTCATAATAAAGTTTTCATCGGTTAAACTGAATAACAGATTCTAAAGGACTTACAATATGATATTACGATGACAAGGATAAAACTTAAATTAAATTATAAACAACATAATACGAGTACAATAATTGTTTGCCGATCGTTTGACAAAGTTAGTAGCGGAATTGATTGCTCATTAATCTCGATAAATTCATGTTTTCCGTGGAGTTGGTCACATTCTAGATAATATTCTTGATATAAATTAGTAATAAATCTTTGGTTTTGTAATATCGCTACATTTTGAAGAATTTATTAACTTTAGTTTTAAAAGCGAATATGAACGAGGGTTTTTCGTTACAATACGCTGATTTAAAAGATAATATGTATACCTGAGCTAAGATGGTAGAGCTGTTGCCATGAAAACAGAAGGTCCCGGGTTCGATTCCCAGAAGTGCCATCTGTGTATCATGTATCTTTTTCTGATTTTTCTGTCTCCAGATTTTCGATTGAGTTTCGATAATATTTAATTAAAACAAAAAATTTAACAAAACAAAAAACATTTAATCATTGGCCGGTTGTTTTACAGTACAACTATAGTAACCAAACTTTCGCTATGAATTTCGCAGAACTTTAATTTCGTAAATTGATGAACGACAAGTCCTAGTAAATAATGTTTACTCACTGAAGACGAAGACAATATTACTAACAATTTGACGACCGTATCTTTTTCTGCCGCAATTCAATTCTCTTCAGTGATTAAATATTATAATTTGAGGTTTCACTCTTTAAGTTAAAATAAAATTTAAAAAAAAAGATCTACATTGAAGTTGAAGAAAGTCGACAAAATACCACATTATGGGTTATGTACGAGTACTATGAAAACAATAACAACCTGAGATACATAGGAGTAGTAATAATAATAGTCACAACTGCTGACCTTGTACAAATCGCAGGGGCGCCCTACTGTTACATTTGGCAGCCACCTCTGGTCTAGAGCCCTAAAATTCCTTAAAAAAACTCTTGACTCCATGGACGGTGCGTTTGATAGATTCCCCTATCTTGACAAGCTGATTGCAATCTTTAGAGCACAGGCGTCAAATAGGTGAGTAGGCACATGGCCATTTCTACGACTCTTTCTTGAGTTCAACAGCTCGGCGGTGGAATTATTTACCGGCCGTTCTGTATTTCCTCCCTCCTACAACAAGGGTTTCTTCAAGATTCCTTACTCCTCTCTTCACTACTCACTCCTTCACGCCTTCACTCCTTACTCCCCTCAAAAAGACCCTCCTTATGGCATCTTCAAAGATTACATAGACCCTAATCGAAAGTATCTTCCTCAGGGCCTCCTGTGTGGAGTTAATGTAAAAAAAATGCCAACATCACATTAAAATATTATCATTTTTAAACGACTTCGAAAAGGAGGAGGTTATCAATTCGACGGTATTTAAAAAAAAAAAATTATGTTTGTTACCTCAGAACTTTCGATTGGGTGAACCGATATTGATGATTCTTTTTTATTAGAAAGCTGGTGCTTCCCGTGTGGTTCCATTTTAATTTGGTCCAGTTCAGACAATGGGATCCATGAGAAAACCATATATGTGTTAAATTTGCAATAAGTATGAGCGCGACAAATGGACGAATAACTCAATATCACGCCAACCGATTTCGACGATTCTTTGTTTGAAATAAAACTTCTTTAAGCACTCGCGTCACTAAAAATAAAAATAAATTAACAAAACAAAAAACGACTTTAAAAAATGCACTAAAAATTTAAAAAAATAATTTCGTACGATTGTTATTTTTGGAGTCGGTGTCAGCTAAGGTAACTACATATATAGGTAGTTATAGGTGAGATGTGATGATGATAAAAAAAGAATCATCAATATCGGTTCACCTAATCGAAAGTTCTGAGGTAACAAACATAATTTTTTTTTTAAATACCGTCGAATTGATAACCTCCTCCTTTTCGAAGTCGTTTAAAAATGATAATATTTTAATGTGATGTTGGCATTTTTTTTACATTAACTCCACACAGGAGGCCCTGAGGAAGATACTTTCGATTAGGGTCTATGTAATCTTTGAAGATGCCATAAGGAGGGTCTTTTTGAGGGGAGTAAGGAGTGAAGGCGTGAAGGAGTGAGCCAATGATTAAATAATAACAGAACTTGAATAGGACTTTCACAGAACTTGAATATTTATATTGATTTTGAAAAATTGTTCAAATGCTGTGAAGCATTCCATCGCGTGGGTCAGTAGATTTAATTAAGTCATTTTATATATCACGCGTTGTAAAGAAGTTTACTGCCAATAAATTTATTTTAAAATTTAAGAAAAATCCCCATCAATCATTTTACATGAAAAAGATATTAAAACTGATCAAAGACTTCAAACTTTTCGAACAATGAATCCGTGAATACCGTGATTCTGCACGAAAAGTTCTCTTAAAAACTTAATATCTTTTAAGCGGAACGAATTAAATATTCAGTTCGCGTTTCCAATAATAAGATGAGCACTTCGGAATAACGAACCGTAGCCAAATATCCCGGTAGGGGTAGCAAGATAGATTCATCGCAATAAATCTTAAAGGGTGTTCCAATAAGATATGGATGTCAAAATCGACTGTATCGTGTGTAGATGATAAAGCACACGTTTGTGATATCTCGAATTCTTTGATTTTAAATAAAAGAAGAAAGAGTGCGTGAAAAAATAAGTATTCAGATTAAATTCGACATTACATAGATTTATTTGATTTTTCAATGGTCTGCGCTTGTGAATGCAATAATTATGAGTAACAGTAATACTTATGAGTAACTACCGAATACCTGGAAAGCGTTCCAATGTCACTTAAAGAAAGAAGTTGTTTCTCCCCCTCCCGCGCTCCCCTCCCCCATCCCGCGTTCCCCTTCCACCCTCCCTCGTCCCACCTTCGTTCTTCCCCCCCTCCCTCCATCCCTCCCTGCTGCTAAACTATATGAAAACACTCATTTTTCAAACTCGGCGGCACCTATTGCAAATTTATTATACAAATTTCATATCGCTAGAACTCATCAGTATATAAAACCTTCGCGGGTGTGGACACAACAAATCACCAAATTTTTATCGCAATCGGATGAATATTTTGAGAAATAATTTCATAATACCAGAGCTCACTGTTATATATAGAAACCATCGCGGGCATGCGCAAATTAAATCATCAAATCAGTTTTCTCCTAAATTGGATGAATGGTTTACGAACGCATAAGGGAAAAACAAAGAAACAATAATTTTTATATGATATTTCAAATAGTGCAAGTTAGTTAAAAACTTTAAAAGCTGATTTAAAGAAATACGCATTAAATTGCACGTTTTAAAGCATGTCTACATTGCCTTTACACCGTAAAATACAAGGACGCTGATCAATATTACCCTGTTCATTTCGGGAGTGAAAAAGCTCACGGTACCTATATTTGTATAGCCAGTGGAAGCTGTCCACAACAATGGCGACCATTGCTGACACTTTTTTGACGCTGTCGTCTACACCAAGCTATTTATACACGGAACGGAATAAAAAACGATGCTGTGGTGATGTGGTGGGCCTAGATAGGGGGAGGGGGTGATATTCCGTTATCTAGACTATTTCACACATGTTTTTTAACAGATATTTCCATTATTGACTGATAATAGCTAAGTCCTGATTTGGCTCCACAAATTTCCTTTGGCTGTTAATTTGTTTGTTAAATCGTTCCGGTTCCGGTTCAATATGGTGGCCTTGTTGCATACTACCTTTTTTCCCCACAAGAGTTGGCATGATCGCGGTTCCTACTACGAGATGTAAAATCGGAATAATCAATTTTATGGTACCTATCGGCCTGATACTTCATATCGGACGCGAGGTCTACTGTCTACAGATTTTTTTTATTGGAGGTTTTCCATCACTTACCCGCCCTGGTATAAATAACAGATGGTTACTCCTTCAAGGCTCTCGCAAGGACTCTAATATTTTTTGAAAGAACGAAGCTACATTTAGTTTAGAACGAATTTATAACGTCAATAAATTACAACTTCCCTGCATACGTTGTTAGTAAGCAGTATGCAAGTGCTGTGTCTACAGAACTGCTAGGATAATAGAGACAAAGGAGATGGTTCATGAACACATAGAACATACTACCGCTAATCACATCTGCGCATAGCGGTATCCCGCCTTTATTTCTACCTACACACAAAACGCATGATTTTCATTGCCATTTCGATTTAATAGTGCCACGTCCGTTTTCATTTGGGAGGCCGCCCCGGGAACCATTTATTGTATAACCAACACCTCTGCCATAGTGTAACAATTAATTATTATAAGCAATAATTATCAGCCTGAAACACTCACCTACATTGAAAAAATCTTCCGGGAAAAGATACTACTGGCCGCCAACGGGACTTGAACCCGTGTCCTTCTGATTGCCGGTCAGGAGCTCTACGACTGAGCTATGGCGGCTTATCAAATACCCGCCAAATAAATCAATATATATTAGTGCTTCATTAAAAAATTACTGCTTATTACATTTGGCGGCCAGTGTCTTTTCTCGGAAGATTTTTTCAATGAAGATGAGTGTTTCAGGCTGATAATTATTGCTAAATAAATAAATGTTACACTTTATACTATGCATAAAATCTTGCCTTAAAACGTTAGTTTATCAATTAAAAATAATAATTCATATTTGACAAGTTAAAGTATTTCATCAAAAAATCAAAAAAAAAATGTAGACGTAATTTGTCTCGATGCCACCTAGCGAGTGATTTAGCATTAACAATGCCTCTCTCACAAAAAATAAAGTTGGTTGTTTTCAGGTGGAAAAATTTAATAAGCAGTAATTGTTGAATGAAGCACTAATTGAATTATTTTGCGGGTATTTGATAAGCTGCCATAGCTCAGTGGTAGAGCTCCTGACCGGCAATCAGAAGGAAACGGGTTCAAGTCCCGTTGGCGGCCAGTATCTTTTCTCGGAAGATTTTTTCAATGTAGGTGAGTGTTTCAGGCTAATAATTATTGCTTATAATAATTGTTACACTTTGTGCTATGCATAAAAATCTTGTCTTAAAACGTTAGTTTATCAATTAAAAATAATAACCTCTGCCATAGGTCACCCCAAGTGGTTCGCAACATTTGGGGACTTAGCAGGGGTGCCCGGGTTCATGGGGTGGGGTTTGTCTAGGTCTTAATGGCGGATGTGTCTGCCCTCCTGCTGCATGGCGGGCCAGATCAAGAGTGACTGGTTGATGGAGGTCTTTTGACCTTTCTAGCCGGACTCTCGACCCATCGCCTTTCACCGCAGTTGGAGGGATGGAATGATACGTCCGCCATTCCTGGATACACTGACCCCCAGATTACTACCCACCCCTCACACCTTTTTCCTTCCTAAAACTTTCTACCCTTCCTTTCCTTAAAATACCCTCCACACTGCATCCCCTAAGATGACATAGGCCCTGAGGGAAATTATTTACCTCAGGGCCTCCTGTGTGGAGCTAATGTAAAAATAAAAAAGTCTATTGTAGTTCGGTGACAGTCGACACGCTTCCATGACATATCTCTCTATGTTTTTATTATCTCAACTTTATAGTTCTGCCTCTCGAAAGAGATCACTAGCGCTCCGCTACGACATCAACCGACTGAATGACGTGCATTTAAAAAAAATAAAGTTATGCTGCCGCAGCCTGTATAACGAATGTTTCAGATATGTGGGTTCCATCGCAATACCCTCTTCAATATTTATCATCAATGACTTCTTGAAAATTGCACACAGACTTCTTGAATTTTAATTTATTTTTTCATATCAATTGGCACCATCTTACGGCACCAAATTTGAAGTCAGCGTACATTACTTAACCCTTAGATTGTTGCATTGCTGTCACTTCAGTCAAACCAACAAAAAAATCCTGTTAATATCCGATACAGACGAAGGAATTGTTATTTCAAAATATATTTTCACGTGACAGTCTGACAGACGTTTCTCTCTTCAAAAATACGCATTTCATGTGTCATTTTTTTACAAATCTTTCATATTTTGCTAGAAAGTACTTATCAGGCCATGGTTTAAAATGAACACGAACCTTTTTAACCTATAAGTGTGCGAAAAGAAGCAAATGATGCCACATGAATGATGGATTTCATATAATTAACACTCATAATGTATGTATTATTATTATTAGAAAAATGTGAAAAATCAATTATATAATTGTTGAAAAAGAAATTAAAATAATTTCTTATTAAAATATTTTTATATTATGGGTATGTACCTACCTACTTTATTGATTATCTGAATTGTACAATTTTCTAACATTATGTAAATTTGTGTTAATAATTAGGACATAATTTTTATTTTTTATTTAATTAAATGAATATAATATTAGTGAAATTCAATCGAAAATCTGAAAACGAAAAAATCAGAAAAAGATACGTTCTCATCTAGGTTCGAGTCCTAGATATGACCGTATTTTTTATATTGTCTTCAATTAATTAAATATTATAATTTGAGGTTTTATTCATTAAGTTAAAATTTAGAAAAAAAAAATTTCACTTCGACAAATGGGTTTATAAAACGCCAGCTGAATTCGAACTCATCGGCGGTTATTTTTAGGACGTACTTAAATACTGCGTTTCTTTTATTACACAACTAGAGCAGATCTATGAAAAATTACGGAATATATAATTCCAATTTTGAAAATTACAGTTAAAACAATTTTCTGTTAAATTAGCAAACAATGGTCAGGTACGTTATCGCTAGTCTGAATTAGTTAAAAAAACCGCTTCTATTTTGAAAATGACACTTAAATTCACAGCGAATCTGAGTTCTAGAGTTCACCAAACAAGAGTTACAAACATATACGTAACCAAAATGAGGAGATATTTAATAAATATATTAATAATTATTATTCTTTTTGAAAAAAATTTTGATTCCATCGAACAAATGTTATAAATGTAAATAAGTATGTTAGTCGTAAATAACTAATTTTAAGACAGTTGCAAGTCATAATACGAATGGAGCAGTAACAATAGAAACTGCTCTATTCGTATTATGGCAGTAACCATAACAATATGTGGTTATAAATGAAAATAAGTATGTTAGTCGTAAATGACTAATTGCAAGACTGTTGAAAGTCATGATACGAATAGAACAGTTACAATACTGCTCTGTTCGTATTATGACTTGCAAGTACAAACTCGGTTATAAAAATAAGTATAGTTCTAAGTCACTAGTGATATAAGTCTTAGTTGTAAGTCATTACTTATCAATCTTAGTTATAAGCCACTTGTTGTATATAATAATAATAATAATCTACTACACTATATAAAGAGGTAAGGTTTGTTTGTTTGTTTGTTTGCATCGAATAGGCTCTGAAACTACTGAACCGATTTGAAAAATTCTTTCGCTGTTGGGAAGCTAAACTATCCCTGAGTGACATAGGCTATATAATATATACACTATATAAAGAGGTAAGGTTTGTTTGTTTGTTTGTTTGCATCGAATAGGCTCTGAAACTACTGAACCGATTTGAAAAATTCTTTCGCTGTTGGGAAGCTAAACTATCCCTGAGTGACATAGGCTATATAATATATAATATACATAATATACACTATATAAAGAGGTAAGGTTTGTTTGTTTGTTTGTTTGCATCGAATAGGCTCTGAAACTACTGAACCGATTTGAAAAATTCTTTCGCTGTTGGGAAGCTAAACTATCCCTGAGTAACATAGGCTATATAATATTTTCAAAATAATTAGGGATCATTACTAAAACTCCAATAATACAGCCCAAGGTGTAAAAAAAATACCTAAAATATTCTTTACATCGCGTGCGCTGCGAAAAATATTGATGATAGAATAAAATAATGTACTACGACTTTGTAGAACACATCATTATTTACAAAAAAGGTCGCGACAGCTTATGTCTAACTATTATGGTTATGCCAAAATAAGTATTCTTTTATTTTAAAAATTGAATTAATATGTCGCCGCTTGAAAAGGATTTTTATTTGTATCTTGGTGTTAATCCTTATCAAAATAAATTACTTCATATTCAAGACAGCTTCAATACCTTTATTTATCTTTTTTAATTTTTCAATTCGGATATTTAGTTAGAAAGATATCAAGAGTTTAATAATATCTAAAATTAATGTGTTTTGCATTGATGACAACAAATCTACTATCTACTACTCTATCTACTACTCTACTACACTATATAAAGAGGTAAGGTTTGTTTGTTTGTTTGTTTGTTTGCATCGAATAGGCTCTGAAACTACTGAACCGATTTGAAAAATTCTTTCGCTGTTGGGAAGCTAAACTATCCCTGAGTGACATAGGCTATATAATATTTTCAAAATAATTAGGGATCATTACTAAAACTCCAATAATGCAACCCAAGGTGTAAAAAAATTACCTAAAATATTCTTTACATCGCGTGCGCTGCGAAAACTATTGATGATAGAATAAAATAATGTACTACGACTTTGTAGAACACATCATTATTTACAAAAAAGGTCGCGACAGCATATGTCTAACTATTATGGTTATGCCACAATAAGTATTCTTTTATTTTAAAAATTTAATTAATATGTCGCCGCTTGAAAAGGCTTTTTATTTGTATCTTGGTGTTAATCCTTATCAAAATAAATTACTTCATATTCAAGACAGCTTCAATACCTTTATTTAACTTTTTGAATTTTTCAATTCGGATATTTAATTAGAAAGATATCACGAGTTTAAAAATGTTAGTATTAGAAAAAAGTTTCTGCTACGGGCCGGGCGGGAGAGGAGTCAAGAAATGAAGTGCCAGGGGGGTTGGCGGGACGGGGGAGCGGGAGAGCGGTGGCGGGGAAGGTGGAAGTGGAACGCTGGAGGTTAACGCACGGGAGTAACATTTTATTTATTTAAATATGGCATTGCAACGCATGCCGGGAAACAGCTAGTAATATATATCTTTATTCAACAAAATTTGCAAGATTTATAACAAAAAAAAAGAAACGTACATATTCAGCGTTTTACAATGGTTTATGTAAGTACAAAAGATTAGCAACAGAAGATAAATAATATAAATATGAACAGAAGGTACCTACTTTAAGAATAGAAAATAGTTATAAATTATGGTTTTTCGTAATCCACCTCACTAGGCTAGCCTGTGTTGAGGCAGTAATTTTTAAGTCAATTTATATTTCATATTAACATACCTACACTTATATTAAAATGTAATCATACAAAAGATTGGTTGCATTAACAATAAATTTTGAATAATAACAATCAGTACATTGGTTTAGTTACGAATTTGGGTGAGCGCGCCGGGAAAGGCCCTATCATTATTTTTTATCCAAATTTTTATGTTATTTTTGAAATTTTTTTGTGAATCACATTTTTTTACTCTATATGGAAGAATGTTATAAAGTCTTGATGCAAGGTATCTGAAGCTTCGTTGACCAAAAGTAGTATGCGTTATGGGAATTTGAAGTAAGTCTCTGTTATTGTTTCGTGTATAGCGTGTATTTAATCTTTTTTCATAGTATTTATGTATATTTGTGTACAGATGATTGAGGATTGTTTTTGCGTATATCTGCCGAACGTCAAACACATTCATAATATTAAAGATAAAATTCGGTCTGTAATTAGAGGTAGTCTAAGGATTATTTTTATAATGGTTTTCTGTGCCTTAATGATTGGGTCTAGTGCAGATGCAGTGCCACCTCCCCATGCTATGATGCCATACTCAATAATAGATTGACAGACTGCAAAATAAATCATTTTCAAGTGTTTTAAGTCGAGAAAATTTCGTATTGTTCTGAAAAAATGCATTGTTTTTCTTATTTTGTTTGCAACTATTTGAGAGTGAAGATTCCATTTGAGATATGGATCAATGGTGAGGCCGAGGTATTTCATCTGTGTAGTGCGCTCAATGTAAGGACACTGGCAATATTCATTGGAATTTAAACATGTGGTATAGATTAAATGTATACATGAATTTGTAAAGCGCCCTTGAACTGATTTTCACGAAAATGGCGCTATAGAAATCATCCAATTATTATTATTATTATTAAGAAAGATTTGAATCAAAAAAATATTTTATGAATCTTCTAATTATTATAGATTTAAATTAATAACGAGAATGCGTATCGTTAATGTTAATACAAATATTATTAAACTCTTCTGCTTGTGTAGTTATTTACCGCAAATCCGATATCGCATACCTTTGATTAATGTAATCCATTTTAACAATTGATATTATCGGTGAGTTTTGATGTTTTTAAACATTTATTTATTTATTATTAGCTGACCCGACAAACTTCGTACCGCCTCAGAATCAATAACTGTTGAATTAAATTCGGTTTTTCTATAAAGTTAAAAATTACACAATAAAGCAATCATCAATGGGCAACTGTCCGTGTTTTGTTTTTGTCAATATCAGAGATGGCATTGTGTACGGATTTATATTTTTTGAGATTTTTTTATTTTTCGACTTACTTACGGGAATTTTGGATATTTGGGTATGGGTGCCGCCGACCCGAGAACCATTTATTGGATAACCAACACCTCTGTCATACGTCATCCATAGGTCACGCGAAGTGGTTCGCTATGTTTGGTGATTTAGCAGGGGTGCCCGGGTTTATGGGGTGAAGTTTGTCCGGGTCTTGGCGGCGGATGCGTCTACCCACCGCTTCGTGATGGGCTGGATTGAGAGAGACTTTTGACCTTTCCAGCTGGACTCTCTCGACCCATCGCCTTGCACCGCAGTTGGAGGGCTGGATTCATACTTCCGTCACTTCCGGACACACTGACCCCAGATTCCTACCCACCCCTCATACTTTTTTCCTTCTCAGAACTTCCTATCCTTCCCTTCCTTAAAAATACCCTCCACACAGCTTCCCCTAAGATGACATAGGTCTTGAGGAAAATATTTTTTTTCGGGGCCACATGTGTGAGCTGATGTAAAAAAAAATGCTTTTCATTTTCTTTATACGTGTGAGGGATTTTTATTATAATTATTGTATCTTTCCCTTGGATGGGTGCAGACTTACGTTCACCGCTTGTCTCATTTTCGGCTATTGATACTTAGTGTGTAAGAAAGAGGGGCAGCATTACACGATTAAGAACAAATGCAAAACAATTAGCGCATTGACATTTGAAATTTTTGAATTTTTGAAATTTACACACAGTTCAAAATTATAGGTACTTATCACAAAATGCCCGCTGCTCTTTCAAATATCAGAATTCGTTCCATACAAAATGTACGAGGAAAAGAATTTTCTTAATAACTATATTTTTCGTTAATTTTTGTGATGTTTTAATAGTTATTATCCTATCCGGGGCGGAGACAAATCCAACAAATCAAAGATCATCAAAATCGGTCTCGAGTTATAAATAGTGTAACTAACCCGACTTTGTTTTATATATTAAGATGTGAACATTTGTTTGTTTGTTTGTATCTTCGTGTATTCAGTTTACAGTTTGTTAAATAAAAAAGGACCAGTAATACAAAAAAAAGATTAATGTTCAGTAACTGTATGTAAATAGGATAGTAGAAGTATTTTGTGAATACCTCAAAGTATGTTGCCTGTTGTATGCTGATGATGCGATGCTGATTTCTAACACTATGGAAGATCTACAGTCTCTCGTATCTAGGATGAACGAAGTATGTATGAAGAATGAGTTAATGATGAATGTAAGTAAGTCTAAAGTCATGGTGTTTGAAAGAGAGAGTATGAAAACAGTATGCAATATAGTTGTGAATGATGAATACTTGGAGCAGGTGGATGAGTTTGTGTATCTGGGTAGTATGTTTACGAGAGATGGGAAGGCTGATAGGGATATTGAAAGAAGGGTGAATGCTGGTAACTCCATTAATGGAGGACTGAATGCTGTTAGCGCTAATAAAAAAACTGTCAAAAGAAGCGAAGCTAGCAGTCCACAATGGAGTCCTGGTACCTACCCTGATGTATGGCAGTGAGGCATGGAACTGGCAGAGGAAGGATGAAAGTAAACTGAATGCTGTTGAAATGAGATCCTTGAGGCGTATGTGTGGTAAAACAATGTATGATCGTGTGAGAAATGTGGATATCCGCAAAGAATGTAAGGCTGATGTATGCATAATGAGTAAAATTAAGAAAGGGACCCTCAGATGGTTTGGGCATGTAGAGCGAATGAACGAAGAAAGCAGTGTAAGAAGAATATACGACGCAAATGTGAATGGTAGAAGAAGTCGTGGACGTCCGAGGAAGACATGGCACGATCAAGTAAATCAGATACTTGAGTCGGGCCATGTCAAAAGTCAGAATAATAGAAGAGAATGTATGAGACGATGTATGAATGTGAGTGAGGCAAAGAGTGTGTGCCAAGACAGAGTTGTTTGGCGGTCCGTCCTCTCTGCCTACCCCTGCGGGGAAACGGCGTGATGGTTAGTTAGTTAGTTAGTTAGTCTCAATAGGTATATTTGGTAATACTTTAAAGATTTAATATAGTTTTACTAGCTAAATATCATTAGAACTCATACGTAAATTACACGTTTAGACATAAAAAAATAAATACACTCTAATGAATAATATAATCTGATAGATGAATGTCATTTTACCACCTGCACAGGAAAACTTGTATAGCTGGAACATTTTTATTTTATTTATAACGTTCACAACATTATAAATCAATAAGAAAAAAAACACCGACCATCCAATAATGGTGTACGTCAATATATAAGAATAACGCAATAAATCAACAAAAACGAACAAAAGACTATAAAGTTTGGGTCAAGTGACGTCAAGAGAAAACAAGAGATTGGATAAATTTTGTAAAGTTCTGCAGGTTATCGCTTAATATGTCTGGTATCTTTGTCACACAGTGGATTTTATATTAGAGCCGACACATTCGCACAAGAGGTTGGAAGAAGGTTAAAGTAATTTTTTTGAAAGGAATATGGAAAGATTTGGAGTTTCTAAGTTGTCGGCGATTGACCAAGAGGGAAGATTTTACATGAATATTTATAATTTTGAAAAGAAAATTTAATGTCATTTACGCTACTTGCAGTCGAGGGAGGAGTGTGGACGTACCGCTTCTTTAGAATAATGCTCGAATTAGTCTCCTTTGAACGGATTCGATCTTTTTTTCGTCAAAAGCTTAATAAATTTG
Organism: Limnephilus lunatus; assembly: GCA_917563855.2. NCBI lineage: Eukaryota > Metazoa > Arthropoda > Insecta > Trichoptera > Limnephilidae > Limnephilus > Limnephilus lunatus. The sequence continues at coordinate 68,473,077 of OU830596.1, forward strand.
TAGTTAGTATGTGTAACACTTTAGATCTCGTGGAATCTCATAAATGTTTGTACTCCTTATCCTATTAGGGTCGGAGATGTATGCATCGACTTGAAAAGTTGCCTTCCTGTTGAAAAGTTGGCGTCCCTGTCCTGCGCTACCTCAGCAACCTTCGTTTCATTGCTTCTCCCAACTTTACACGGACGTCTCACCGTACTTGTAAGTAATATATAATTCGAGTATACTGTAGGTGTAGGTGCGCATATTTTTTTACCAACACCTTCCCCTCCCTACTTCCCTCGGCTTCACAAAATACCCCGCTTTGGGATGCTATAGTCTCACAATATTGGTAAATAATGCATAAAAAAATATAATTTTACAGTATATATCATTTCGGGGGGTCAATTGTCGGCGGATCAACTGTCGGGTCATTATAATTACTGCAGGTGAAGGTATAGGTTTGTATACTGTTTTCACTGTATCCTTCCCCTCCCTATTACCGGATGCTTGGGAGCAGTTGGGAATACTGTGAGGTATTCGTATAAAATAAAAACAAAAATTGGGGTACTATGACGTATTGCGCTTCCTCCTTATTTGAATGCAAATGACATTGAATCTCAATTAATTTATTTTCGATACGTGAAAACATGTTTCACCCATTGATAATAGTATATCTATGGTTTCACCTGATACAAAACGGGTGAGCAGGTGGGAGGTATGAACTTTTGGTTTTACGTCGAACAATTTCTACACGGGAATTCAAAACGTTTCATGCAAAATTTACACATGATGAAATACTTACATCATTACTATGTACATAAATCACGAACATGCTCCCATTATTTAGCATATTGGTTTTACCCTTAATAAATATTTGACATTCAGATTAGCTTATTAATGTTCGTTTTCAAACAACAAAACGCGTGGGCTGTTTGCAAGATTAGGTGTTTATAAAACACTCTGGGAGCATGACCCTTTAACCTCTGGGTGTTCAAATAATAACCCGCCAAGTGTAGGTTGTTAGTAATTAATAACAGGCCATTTGACTCTGCCCTTCAAATTTCTTGATGGACACCTTCAACATTGCACGAGTTAGGCTTGACAATAAATTGTATTAATTAATAAATTGCATTAATTAATAAATTGTATTAATAAGTAAATTGTATTGATTAATAAATTGTATTAATTAATAAATTTTATTAATTAATAAATTGAAATTTTCTTTTCTTTAGTGTATTTTTATATTGATTTTAGAACAAATCGACGGTCTCAAAAAAATGTGGGGAGGGCTAAAAATTGAAAATCGTTTTTTTGGCTCATTTTGATTTCGTTTTGATGTACTTTTTCTACTCATCAATATGTAGGTACGATTGTTATTTTTGGAGTCGGTGTCAGCCATGGTAGGTTTGTCGCGCGTGCGACACAAGCACATCTAACCTATAACTATGTATGCCGTTACAAACCTACCTTGGCTGACACCGACTCCAAAAATAACAATCGTACCTACATATTGATGAGTAGAAAAAGAAAGTTGATTATTAAGTTGTAGAAGAATACGAAATTATTTTTTTACTTTTTATTGCTTTTTTGGAAGCCGTTTTTTGTTTATTTTTTGATTTTTAGTGAATCTGAAGTACACTAACTAATTTGTCTGAATTTGGGTAGACCTACTAAACGTGCTGCTCATATGAGACAGACATTACTTGACCATAACGTTGTTACAGTAGGTGACTCAAAGATCCGAATATCCTATAAAAGATTCCTATAATTTGCTCCTAAGAATTGAAGAGTTCCGTTACTTTGTCATGGATCCCATAATCAGAACCTAACCAAACTCTCATCAAACTACCCTTGAAGTACGTCCTTTCCAATAAAAAAAACCTGTGTGCTTTAGGCCACACGACTGAAGTAAAACTTCACTAACTTATGCCGGGTACCCGCTGTATATAATGTTATATAGTGCAGGTGCTTGCATTATAATGTAGTTTCCCGGGACTTGCGATAGAACCATAACAGTTTAGTTGACCCCCAGGTTACAGTGGCCTTGCAACGCAACTTGCATTATAATGTAGTTTCCCGGGACTTGGGATGGAACCATAACAATTTAGTTGACCCCGAGGTTAAAGTGGCCTTTACATAGTGCAGGCGCTTGCACTGTAATGTAGTTTCCCGGGACTTGGGATGAAACCATTACAGTTTAGTTGACCCCGAGGTTACAGTAGCCTTGCAAAGCATGCCGGGTTCCCGCTGTATATAATATAACACGAATAACAAGCGTGCGTAAAGGCCCGACCCGCCTAGCAATCGATCACCGTTCGCATCGATTACCTTTCGCATCGATTACCGTTCACAAGACATTTTTCGTAACAATTACCACTTTTCGTAACGCATTCACCCGCTTACCCCCCAAGTGTCGAGCGTGCGTAAGGAAGTTTTTCTTCAAAAAAAGAATCATCGAAATCGGTTGGCGTGATATTGAGTTATTCGTCCATTGTATTTAAGTTTTAGTTACTTTTTGTAAATAAAATTGATATTAGATTGTATACCAGCAACAAAAGTTTTTTCCGGTAAAGAACTATATGTAATTACTAGAATATAATTAGCCAAAAGTTTAAATATTTTAAAAGTAATTACTTAAAACTGTTTGGCACCTCTTTGTATTGAATCTGATAAGTCCCAAATGTACTTCCCAGCAATAAACCATAGTAACAATAATAATAATTTACTATTCGTCGGACTGAAACATGAACTCTTTGTACTTACATACTAACTGTACAGTGTAATTCGCCGGACTTGGATACATAAAGCCTAACATTTATTTGTACAAAAATTGGTTTAAAATAATTTACCTACCAATATAACCACGCACATTTAGATTTGCAACGTAATAATTATCCTTTCTTATTTGCTTACCATATAGTACTCACTTTGATTTTATATATTTTATAATTACACACTTTGGAATTCTTTCGTTATATGATTTCTATGTTTTATACTTTTCATATTCTTTTATATTTACATTCTTTCTAACTCTTTTAAATTTAAATTCTTTTATATTATTTTGAATTCTATAATATTCTTTAATATTATATTATTTTATGTTTGTATTTTCTATTTTTGCACATTCTTTATATTGCGTATGTAGATGTACCTACTGTATAGAAAATCGACCACCACAACAAGGGCATGTGCCTAGCATGGTGGTCAAAAAATCCCCAATCTATGTAATAAAAAATAAAAAAAATCTATGAATAAAGAAAACTTAAAAAAAAAAAAAAAAATTGTCGCGCACATAATTATTGCAAATTTAAGACTAATATGGTTTTTTCTGGATGCCATTGTCAGAACTGGACCAAATTAAAATGGGGTCACATGGAAAGCACCAGCTTTCAAATATAAAAATAATCATCAATATCGGTTCACCCAATCGAAAGTTCTGAGGTAACAAACATTAAAAAAAAAATCGAATTGAGAACCTCCTCCTTTTTGAAGTCGTTTAAAAATGCAAGATATCAAAACAACACACCACCACGCCGTTTCCCCGCAGGGGTAGGTAGAGAGTATGGACCGCCAAACAACTCAGTCTCGGCACACATTCCTTGCCTCGTTCACATTCATTCGTCGTCCCATACATGCTCTTCTATTATTGTGACTCTTGACATGACCCGACTCAAGTATCTGATTAGGTGCATTATTTGCTGATCTCTACGTTTCTCACATGATCGTGCATGGTTTTACCACACATTCGCCTCAGGAACCTCATTTCTACAGCATTCAGTTTATTTTCATCCTTCCTCTGCCAGATCCATGCCTCACCGCCATACATCAAGGTAGGTACCAGAACTCCATTATGGACGGCTAGCTTCGCTTCCTTGGACAGTATTTCTTGATCGTAAAAACGTTAAAATGCAGAAACGCTACTTTAAACAGCTATACTTAAGAGCTACAAAATCGAGATATGTCGAAATGTTTCATGATTATATATTTATTATCTCATCCTAATACATAACATTCTAAAGGTCATCACTGGTGTCATTAATTTTAATGTTTTCCTTTCCAGACCACCACAAAGGTCATTATTGTATATTTAAGGTCAATCATCTGTTTTCATTATTTGTAATAGAGGTCACATTGTACATTTTAGTACCAATTTTATTAAAAATTTTGTCAGTACTAAACAAGTATATCTCAATACGAACTGTTTTACATGTTACAGAATATTTCAAGAAAATCAAATCAATGGATGAATGATTGTGGTATTCGTTAATAAGTAACTAAATCTAACTGTTTACAGCGGAGTATTGATACCAACCCTAATAAGAGGTGGTTTTTTTTTGATTTTGAATGATGATTATTCTCCAGTGGTGCCATAGGTCATCCCAAGTGATTATATAGATTTGGAGACTTAACGTTTATGCCCGGTCCATGGGGCGAGGTTTGTCAAGGTCTTGGTGCGTTTGCCCTCTTACTGCATGGCGGGCCGGTTGGGGAGAGACAGGTTGAGGGAAACCTTTTGACCTCAATAGCTGGACTCTCTCGACCCATCGTCTTGCACCGCAGTGGAAGGAATCTATTTTTTTGTGGATGTAAATAGGTATGATATTATGTATATATGTATAACTATATATATATTTTTTTTAATTTGCTGCTTAGTTTTTTTTTCTTAAATATTCTAGTTTACGTTCAGTTAGTTTTATTAACATTAATAATTGGTTGTTTTTTGTCATCTTCTTATGAACCTATATTATATTATTATGACTGTTTATGTTCCTTAAATAAATAAATTCATACGTCCGTCACTCCTGGACACATTGTCCCTCAGATTCCCACCCACCCGTTATACCTTTTTCCTTCCCAGAGCTTCCTTTCCTTCCTTTCTCTGAAAAGACCACTACCCAGCATCAATATGGATAAAATAGGCGCTGAAGATATTTTTCTCATGTAAAAAAGGGCGATACTTATAATATCTACCACGCTCTGTGTGATTATTGATGGAGAAATATATTTGTGCAAATAATATATGTGACGTTACATTGCCCATAATTTTCCTACCCTTTTGAAATAGTCGCGGGTTGGTTAGTTTGTTAATTAACAGACAAATAAAATAATTGCAAAAATGAATTTTCACTCCAAAACTATATGAACACAGTCACCAAAAAGGCTTTCAGGGAATAGGCCACTTTCAAGCTATTGCTAAATATGTCAGCGATAAAACCTTCCCTGCAGGCTGTAAGTTGGAGTCTGGAACAGATAAAATATTTATGTAGAAGTAGAAGGGTGTCGGGCTTAGTGCCCAAGTGTAAACTGGCGATAGCATTGAATCTACTGGGCATAGAGGTCACTAATTTTGACTTTGGCGCTTTGGAAAGTTTATTTTAAAATGTATTTTTAATAATTGTTCCAATTGTTACACAATTTGTTTACTTGTTTCGGTATAATATGTGAATTATCATTTTTAACCAACGACGCATGGAGCGGTGTTATAAGTTTGACTTACTATGTGTCTGTCTGAGACATCGTAGCTCCTAAACGAATAGACCGATTACGATGCGTTTTTTGTTTGTTTGGAAGCTGTCGTGATCGAGATGGTTCTTAGCTATAATTCGTGAAAATCTGTTCAGGCGTTTCAAGTTCATCAGCTCTTTTTGTAAATTTTGCAAATTTTACTTATTATATAACTGTTCCGTTGGATTGCTCTTGAAGGAGTTTTACTCTTTCGGTTTTATGTACATACATTTAGATTTTCTTAATGATTTTATTTATTATTTGTGCTTTTATTTATAGGGATTGTTTTCTTTGGGAGGGAGATCAGAAAATTAAATAATTTTAGATTTTTACGGCTTCGTGGTCAAGGGGTAATGCGACTAGCAATCCGAAGGTCGCTGGTTCAAATCCCGGCATGCGCAAGTAAATTTTATTTAATAAAAATAATGTCTAGTCTAATTGCAGCACGTTCCAGAGTGAAAGATACTCTCAGTATCGACCACCATTAAGAATTGAAACTCTTTGAAATTGCTTGAAATGGTTTTAGATGTGTTTGGTGCCCAGATCTGAGTTGCCAGGTACTCACCCACCTTCCTATTCACCATTTCTCTTCCCATCTCTCCACTACCTTCAGCCTTACAACATACCACAACTCTCGAAATTTTATAAATTTTTCTCAAAATGCCATTTGAAACTTTGGTTTTTAAGAAGTGCACAATAAAATTTTTCTATGGTTAAATTCTAGAATTGGATATAAGGCGTGGAGTTTTCTCTTTCTAACACGGTCTAAATAATATTTCTTACCATGACAGTTAGGGAGATACAATGATTTAAATTAGAGCTATGTGAGCTGGGACAAATTTTGTCTCCTGTGATGATACAGGAACTAGATAAAAAAGATAATTATCTTCATACGTACATATCAGAGTGTTACGGATATTCGCAACCGTATCCTCAAATTCGGAACATCTGCATTAATTCAGACATCTGCATTCACATCCGCATCCGCAGATGTAAACTTTTAATAAACCGCATCCGCGGATGTCAAAATTTTGCATATCAGGGGTGTTACGAATATTTGCATCCGCATCCGCAAATGCGGAATATCCGCATTAATTCAGACATCTGCATCCGCATCCGCAGAGGTAAACGTTTCATAATCCGCATAAGCATCCGCATCCGCGGATGTCAAAATGTTTGCATCCGCAACAACCCTGGTATATATAACAATAAAATATTAAATGTATTTGTGTGGCTTTGAACATATCCTTAAATAAGTATTGTAATGTGTAACCATAATGGGTTTACTAAACAATAGCTGAAGATAAACAAAAGCTTGAAATGTAATCGAGTAGAAGAGATAAAGGGTAAAAACCACACGAGTCAAAAAAGTGGAGCTCGTTGCTAGAGTTTGAAGGTCTTTCTTAACCCCTCGGATATTTTTGTGTACTAAGGCTCAAGCTGACGGACTCGTAATCGTTTTGTATTACGGTGAGATAATAAATTTAAGCATTGTTAGAAAGAGGCAATACCATCATTAGCATCTGAAAGTTCAAATAATTCTAAAATATTCCGAAAAGTCATCAAGCGTTTGCAAAAGATTTGTCAAAAGTTGTGAGAATCATTTTTATACAAAACGAAAAAAAAGAAGCGTTAATTATTTTTTTAATTCATTTGAGTTATTCCAATTAAGTATGTTTTTTTTACAGTTTACAAGAGAAAAAAACGAATGTGCTTTAGACCACACGACTGAAGTGAAACTCCACTATAAAAGAAGAGAGAAAGAAAAAGTGCGCGCGCACTGCTCTCTCTTGCTCCTACAGTGTGATACAGACAATAGGCCTGCAACTGCAACTTCCGTTCGCCTCGCCCGATCACACTTTTCATAACGCTCTCGTTACGCATTCACCAGCTTTCTCCCCAATTCAAGCGTGCGCAAAGAAGTTTTACTTAAAAAATAATCGTAAGCTTGTAAGCGACATAACAATCGTAAAAAAAATCTTCTTTTTTTAAATAATTTTTTAATATTTTAATTGCGTTTGTTCGTTAGTATTTAATATTAAAATCTGAAAGAGTCTTGAAGTCTTTCATCTGCTTTCAAAAACAGTGAATCTATTTGAAAATTATTGTCATACGGGATTATTTCAAGTAATTTAAATCCAAAAATGTCTAAACTCCCGATGGGTTAAAAGTAAAGGTGAAACACCAAGAACATCTTTGATATTCTGCCCTTTCATTCAATCCCATTTGCTCCTGATGGTTAGTTTCTTGAGAGCACCGCTGACTCGGGTCTTTTCGGGCGTTTTTCCCCTACTGTCAACATTAGTAGTTTCTTATATCGGTTTCACTTTCCTTTCACAGAGTGGTCTATTTCGACCATCGATTCAATTCATTGTTTATCTCCCCTACTTTGCCCCTATTTGGAATTCAGCGCTCTTGGAGTGTGTGTTGGAAAAGAATGAATTTTCTTTTGACTTCGACTTTTGATGAATTGTAGTATCGTAAAAGTAACTTACTGCGCTCAGTTTTCAATTGTTGTTAACTATCTTTATTTTTGTTCATATGGAGCAGATACTTTGTGATGTGACATTATAATTTAAAATAAAACAATAACTTTGTAAACACCACATTCATTTTCTATACTTTATGCCGACCGGGTTTCGCTACCACCGTAGCTTCTTCAGGGCAGTATAATACTCTACTAAAATTGAGTTACATGTGTTACAGATAATACCTATATGTTTAAAAAAAAATGATCTACACTCCTCAAGTGGAGGAAGAAGTAGGCGTAAGTGTAGATGGAGAATAGGGAAGGGAAAGAGAATGTACTATGTCTATAGCGAACAACCTTAGAATTGGACTTTTATTTATCTTTATTTTGTATATTGTTAGTATTAAAAAAATATTCGTAAAAATCTTTGGCCGAGAAAAAGTTTTTAAACATTTCAAACACTGAAAAAAACACATTATGTTCCTTGATAACGGTGACCGGAAAACTCACAATCATGCAACTTTGAGATTTTCTTTGAAAAGTTATTAAAAGTGATGAAAAAATGGTTGAATAGTTTACGTTAGTTTAGGTTATTGGCCATTTTTATTTTTTTATTTCATAACTTTTAATGACTTTTCAAAGGGGTGTTGAAATTGCATGATTCTGAGTTGTCATGGACTCCTCGGTAACAACACCTTGTAGAATTTTTTGAAAATAAAATTGGGGTGTTTTCTTAGAACATTAGATCTCTCAGGTCAAAAAAATACCTAAAAGTGAAAGCATTTAAAACTCACATAAAATAAAATAAATTAAGCCGTGTGGAAGTCGGGATTAAACTTAAAAATCACATTTTAAAATATGAACATTGCTACTACCTGAACGAGTGGTTAAAAACAAAAGAATCTACAATGTACATATTATTTTTCAAATATACATACCTTCTGGACGAAAGTCATGATATTATGATATCTTCTGTTTTTATGACTATTCCGCACACAAAACTAGCCTCCAAGATATCTCTGTAGATTTTACAATAGAGACATTGCACTATTTATTAAATTTAATTTATATATTTTTTACGTATTTTGTTAATAAAAACTTATATTTTCGATTTTTCATTATGTAAAGGGGTCTACGGAAGATGCAGTTTTCTCCGAATAATTTGTAGGAACATGTGGAAAAGGATCAGAAAAAGGATGTTGGGACGACCAAGCCATACAATATAATCTTTCCTTCGGCTAGGACAGATGAAATCGAATCGTTCCTAGAACTCATTACCCCTTAGAGTACAGAGGGGCATTTTTACGGTAGGTACTGACTTTAAATCGTGTAACCATGATGATAGTACTGGGACAGTAATAATCATTATGATTAAAATAACAATTTTGGTAGATAAAACCTAACTTAACAGACTTTCGGGTCTCGTGAAACGATATTACACCATAGATTATTATATGTAACTGCGATAGACTTAATTCCGTGCGGGTTTTCTTTAATTTTCGTAAATATTTACACAGAATCTTTTAAAAAGTAAAACCCCCAGGAGGGCTCATGGCTAGGTTGTGGAAAATCCCACGGCTACTCTCAAAAGACGCCGTGAAATAAGCTCGACAGCGATTGCTGAAAGTATCTTCAACAATTTTTTATTGTGTCGAGTGTAAGAAAATATTAGTGTCTAATTGTATTTTTTCTAAGTTTTGTTCCCATTTCCACGAACCTTTAAATATATTACATGTAAGTATTTAACAAGATTAACATATTTTAAACAATGTAACTAATTTTAATGTATCATCAATTTAAATAAATGCATACATTCATTTCATTAAAGTTTTGGGACCATTTTTATTTATTATATATGTCAATGATATATTCCATATTTCTAAGTATGGAGACATTGTATCCTACGCTGACGACACAGTCCTACTACTAAAAGCAAACATCTGGTCTGAATTAAATAAAATGGCAAATACAGATATCAATGCACTAAAATTATGGTTTGATAAAAACCTGTTGACTTTAAATTCTAAAAAAACCTATTATTTACAATTTTTCATTAAAAAACAAGAAACACCTAAAGAAATAAACATAATATTCCACTCTGTGACAAATACACAAAACCACAAATGCAATATATAATGTATAAACATAGAAAGCAATACCGATATTAAGTACCTGGGCATGACAATAGACCAGCGTTTAAAATGGTCCCCACACATAAATATTCAGAACAACAAAATAAGGAAACAAACATATATATTTAGATGTTTAGGAGATATTTTAACCCGGCATTCTCACAGTTGGGTCAATTTGACCCGCGCCATTTTAAAATTAGCTTATTTCTCAGAATTTTTTGCGACATTGCCATACTTCTTAGTAGCTGGAGCTAACAATCTCCCCTCCTCGCGGGCTATCGCTGTTCATTGGTGTAGTGGCCGTAACGGTGGATAGACGTGGCTAAACACGAAAAAGGTAAATATGACCCAACCACACATTTCGTGTCGTAATTTCGTGCCATTACTTAAAAAGTATGTTATTGATTTGTTTTGTTATTTTCAGAACCTTTGCAATTATGGATCGTGAAGAACGTAGCTAATTTTAAAATTTTGGAAGAATGTGACTCCGATTGTGAAAAATTTACGACAGAAGCTCTGCAGTCAGAATGCAATTTTGTACTGTGAAGATTGTGCAGATGCAAATGATAATATGTAAGATTAACACGTGGGACTGATGTATTATTCTTAGTCCTACTATAGATCTCATTCATATATAAGATATTAGTTCACATTTTGAAAAAAAAAAATTATGTTTTTTTAATATTTTATAACTTTAAGACAGAGGTCGTCTATTTTGTTAAAAATTTATTATACTTGTATAAAAATGTCATTAAAATATAGTTTTATGTGAATTTGTTTTATTTTACCCGAAATCTCGCAAACAATTATTGCAATATGTAACTAAAGTTCTTTTAAATATTGCAATCATAGCGAGTTTTTTATTCGGGTCTTCTAGACCCAACCCTACTATCGTTGTTACATATTTTGACTGTGCTGACGGCGGGGTAACGAAAAATTACTTAGAACCACATACTTCGCTTTCTGTCAATCAATTATACAATACGGCATTATAGGATGGGGCGGTACATATACAAATCAAACACAAACAATTTACACATCACAAAAACTAATAATAAAAACAATTTTAAAAAACCCTACTCATATTCGTCAGTACTTTTATTCAAACAATTTAAGGTAAAAAAATTAAGTGCATTATACTTTTATCATGCAACATTACAAATTTATAAAGATAATATTGAAAATTGCACCCTTTAAAAATAACAGAAATCTTAGACAAACATCAATACTTCCTACTCCAAAATGTAAAAAAAACAATTTTTTAATTCATTACCAGAAAAAATTAGAAACATGAATACTAATATAAAAGAATTTTAAACTCACCTTAAAAATTATACTGAAAACTTAAATTGAATCATGTAAAAAAAAAAATACAACACAATAACAACCCCCCCCCCATACACACAAACCCTGCTTACTTATGGGGGTACATCAAATATATCTATTATGTAATTACCCAATTACTGTATAAAATCTATTTGTAATTTATGTATCTATTTGTTACTAATAAAAAATAAATAAAAATAAAAATTTTGAACCGCCCATTTAGTACTCATCTGGCTAAACGCATAACGAACTTTATGCAAATAATAAAATCGTCTTCCTTTGGTTCAGTGTTTCTCAAAGTGGGACGCACTCCCCACCTTAATTCAGAAATCATCTATTAATATTTTTTTCATTTTCTTGTTAAGGCGAGACATAACCACGTTTATCGGGTGTTTGCCCGAGACTCATATTTTAATTTATTTCGTCGAATTCGTTATGGAATTATCATTTTTATTTCCATATCTCTCAAGGGATGCGAGTTTTTTTGTATTTTAGATTAATAAAAACAGTACGTTGCCATCATTTTTTTAACGTACAACGTCTTTAAAAAAATGTAATAAGTTGTACAGCTAAAGTTAGAGGTGTGAACCAGATTTTATTTTTCTAGACGATGAATTAACAACTTAGGGAGGTTTTTATTAAGAAACATCTTAAATATAAGTAACACTATGAATAATGAATTAAAATGAACCCGGTGGAAAGGTCGAATCTCCAGGCCTGCTAGGGTGAATTCGACCGTACGTCCGTCCATCAAGCCATGCCGCGGGCGCATATTTGTTTACACGCTTTCTTCACTTACGTCGTTCCCACATTATTTTTCTTTTTCTTCTTTTATTTGATAGGGCAAATTCGACAGTAGTTCCGTCCAATACACGGGTCTTTGAAAGCTGGTATTATTATTTAATGCTCGTAATTAATGAAGTAATGTTTTTACTCTTGTTAGACCAAGAAAAAGAGAATGATATAGAATATGATACACGGGACAAGGTTAATACGTAAAAATAATTTTAAAAATTCAATTATATTAGATAAGCCGTCATAGTTCAGTGGTCAAGAGCACCTGACCGGCAATCAGAAGGACACGGGTTCAAGTCCCGTTGGCGGCAAGTATCTTTTCTCGGAAGATTTTTTTCAATGTAGATGAGTGTTTCAGGCTGATAATTATTACTTATAATAATTGTTACCCTTTGTGCTATGCATAAAAAAATCTTGTCTTAAAAAACGTTAGTTTATCAATTAAAAATAATAATTAATATTTGACAAGGTAAAGTATTTCACCAAAAATGTAGACATAATTTGTCTCGACGCCACCTAGCGAGAGATTTAGTATTAACAATACCTACCTCTCTCACAAAAATAAAGTTGGTTGTTTTCAGGTGGAAAAATGTAATAAGAAGTAATTGTTGAAAGAAGCACTAGTATATATTGAATTATTTGGCGGGTATTAGATAAGCCGCCATAGCTCAGTGATCAAGAGCACCTGACCGGCGATCAGAAGGACACGGATTCAAGTCCCGTTGGCGGCAAGTATCTTTTCTCGGATGATTTTTTCAATGTAGATGAATGTTTCAGGCTAATGATTATAACTCATAATAATTAAATTAATTGTTCCCTTGGTGGTCACTATTATTGACGTGAAAATTTTCAGTTTAGTTTTTATTATTTTTTTTTCTTTTTCTAGTTTTTTTTCATTACTATTATTTAATTCTTTTATTTTTTGTAAAAGTATATAATTTTTTCTTTTTTACTTTTTACTTAATTACTTAACCCACAGTACTTAACCCTCTTTTTTATATTTTACTTACATTTTTTTTTACATAATGATATCTTCTTTTTTTGTCTCCATCACTTTTTTTTATTTTTTACTTTGTACTTTTTTTTTCTTTTTACTTAATTATTTCTTCTTTTCTTTATTTATTTATTTTTTACTTTTTACTTTTTTTCTCTTTTTACTTAACTTTTTTTCTTCATTACTTAACCCACTTTATAAACTTAAGAACCTATTTTGGGTTCTGAGGTTTTTGTTGAGGTTTAATGAAAATACTATCGTAAAACTATTTATTTGTAGTATCTAATACTTTATTATTTTTACGTCAAAATTTAGCGTGAAGAAAAGATGTGAATTATTCGTACTTTATCTGAAAAACCATTTAAATGCAATTTTTTCCTTTTTAGGCTACTAAAATAGTTGATACTAAAGCACCTTGGTTTTTAAAATAAACTACGTCCCGCGTGTTTATATTTTTGCCCCAGAAATTTTTTCTTCCACAGCGCTTTTTCCGTTGGTGCTGAAGGCTGAAATGATTTTATTTCTTTGGAAAAGAGGGAGGATTTCTTCGAAGCGTTACAGTGGGGAATGGTACAAATAAGTTTGAGAAACACTGCTTCAGTTGTTCATCTCCTATCAAAGAATGGGGATAAGCTCCAACCATAATGAAGATTTGACGTATTAATCAATATTATTATTTCTTATGGTATATTTGCAACAAAATTAACGAGAAAAGACGCATTCATCTCATATCAATACCTCGATCTCATCTAGTCTTTCAATTTAACGTTACATCTTAATCTTTCCTTTCATAATTAATATTAATTGAGGTAGATAGCATTTCGTACTTCTGAGAATGGTTCATTATATAAAGGGTAAAAGCCTAATGTAATATGCCAAGATTACTGTCAATTACAACTTGAAGTTCGGGGTAATTAATAATTTAATAATAATACTTGCTTAATTTTGGAAAATATTGCCTCAAGAGCACTTTACGAGGCTAGAAAATAAATTTAAACTGTGATTTTATACTAATCTTAAAACATCGCTAATTTAATTCAGATTCAACGCAACTTTATTAAATGCAATTTAGTTTTTTCTTACCGTTCTCATTATTAATCCTTAATTCTCATAATTGAAAATCGCAATAAAATGTGTAGGTACAGTTTGATCAAGCAATAAATCGTAACAAACATATGAATATCGTTTCTACAACCTCAATGAGTAAAACCTCAGATTTTAATATTTAATTACTGAAGACAATACTAGCTAGCGAAACTCAATCGAAAATCTGAAACAGAAAAATATACGGTACTGGTGGGACTCGAACCCAGGACCTATGACTTCCTGGGTAGGTGCTCTACCAACTGAGCTAATTATGTATCCCTATACGATTCGGTCATTTTTAACTGTATCATTCTTCAACCAAGAACTACCTACATTATCTTCATTTTGTTAACACATTTTTATTGGCTGCCATCTTTATATAGCAAAGAAAGGGGGTTCGTAATTAGGAGATTTTGAACTTAAACGCAGTTTTTAAGCTTATAAAAAGACTAATAAAAAATACTCGATTATTTCAAGGGCAAATATGCGTTCCATTCGAAGTATTTTATAAAAGCATCTAAAATATTTCATAGCGATCTAATTTTAAAACCAAAATCACATGATTTTACATTACTAAGATTAGGCAAAAAAATAATTAAAATGAATTGGTAAATTAATCAATAACCTCTGTAAGTAAAATAATGATTTTACATTAAGCAGTGCATCACCAACGAAAACGTTACTTGAAACTACAGTCAGGAAAAACACAAACAACACAGAATCTTACCGTTACTGATATTTCCATAAATTAATCCACAATTTTAAGATTTGTGGCTTCGGGATATTTTCGGACAGTTGGTTTTTTTTGGGACCAAATTAATACAGCAAATACAAACAGAATCTTCTTCATTGAAAAAAATATGTGGCCTTCACCCTGCTCGTGAAGTAATACTTCCACATTGTTCAAATAATCACGTTCATCTCCAAATATATTTCGTGGGAATGCATTGCAAAAAACACAACTTCTTTGGTGTTCACACGAAGAAGGCATTCAATTCCATTCTCAGAACATTCCCAGTCATCTCTAATCATCCAAAAAAATATTAATATTTTCTTCTGGCCTTGAGTTTTTTCCTAACATTATATTATAACACATTCCATCATACATTCCCCCCTCAAAATTTCCCACACAACCATTTTTTCCAATATCACAGTAGCATTTATTTCGTTCTACCATTCATCGGAATGACCGTCCCAAGTGTTTAGTCATTTGATTTATGGTAGTGTAAACGAATGAAATTAAATAAGTCAAACGCTAAATACAAAATATTCAAATGAATTGGTTTATCAACTTATTAGACGTAATTATAATACATACGATACAAAATAAGAAAAAGAGAGGGAGATGTGCCATGGAAGCGTGTCGAATGTCGCCGAGCTCTTATCACGGTATGTAGGCAGAAATGTCCGTAGATGCGATTTGCAGAAGTAGGTTGACGACGAGCATTTTTATTTTCACATTCAATGGCGGCGGATATGGGTACCGCCGCCCGGGAACCATGAACATCACCAATACCCCTGCCATAAACCTTCGTGGTTCACTACGTTTGGTGACTTGTCTAGATGTGAGATTTGTCTAGATCTTGGCGGCGGATGCGTTCGCCCACCTAAAGCCTAGCGGGCCGGATCGGGGGAGACAGATTGAAGGGACCTAACCTAAGCCTCTCCATACGGATTCCCTCGACCCATTGCCTTGCACCGCAGTGGGAGGGATGGATTCAACCGTCCGTCTTGTATTCCAATATCTTTGCGTCCGTCACTCCTAGACACAATTTCCCCCAGATTCCTAGGCATCTATCACACCTTTTTCCTGCCCAGAGCTTCCTCTCCTTCCTTTTCCTTAAAAGTTCCTCCACACAGCATCCCCAAAGATGACACAGGCCCCAAGGGATTTTTTTTCCTCAGTGCCTCCTATGTGGAGCTATTCTAAAAAAATATATATTTATTGTATTTGAATTTCGTTTTTTTATTGAATATTTTTTTAATGAATTAATGCAAAGCTTGAAAGAGAAAATAAACCCAGCTCCCGACATCCAATCGAGCTGAAACTCGTCAGAAAGATACAAATTCATACACGCGCCGGCTGAAGCGATCGCACGAAATTATATGTTGCATAGAAAAAAAGCTTTGCTTTTATTACGGATTAATTTTTTTAAATCAAATTTGACAGACAACCCGACCAACTCGACCGTGCCACTATAACGCCATATTTAATAATAATAATAATATTTTGATGATTTGTATAGCGCCGTTTCTGTAAAAAATCACATCAAGGGCGCTGTTCAAAATTACAATATATTTCTAACTAACTGACCTGGCGATGCGTTGCTGTGGCTAACGAAACACAATGCCATATACTGGATGGTTACCCAACCTTTTAATTCACACCGCCATCTGTTAATTTGCATACAAATCATATTAACACCGCCATTACCAATCATTGCCAGCCCGCTCGTCCACAACATACAGATATTCACTTTTAATGATATATTTCAACCTATTTACACCGAACCTTGATAAATTATTACCTAAACCTTCCTCATGAATCACTCGATCTATTGGTGAAAACTTCATGAAAATCCGTTCAGTAGTTTTTGAGTTTATCGCGAGCAGACACACTAACGCAGCGGAGGACTTTAATTTATAATATGTAGAGAAGTAAGCCAGTCATAACGATGTGGACTCAAGGTTTAAATATCATACAAAATAGAGTACCTACCTACACTACTTGATGTTATATATTGGCTTGGCAATGTATCATCTGCTTAAGAACTTCCGGAATAATAATATCACGCGCTACCCTTAACGGCCCAGGGCTAAGGGACGGGCGCCATTCCACAACCCTTCCCGACACATTTATGAGAGAGATAGTCGAAGCATCGCCCTTCGCAAGACTCCAAGGTTCCTTCGGAGCATCTTATCTGGCATACCACTGTGGGAATTCATGCATGCCTGAGCCGATCAATTGGGTTTTATCATCGACTTCGCAGAATATGTAGGAAGTAAATTGTACAAATGTTTGTGGAATGTAGAACGCTCGTGTAACAATTAAGTGCGTTCAAGGACTTTGATAGAGTAAGTTGGGATGTAAGTATATATATATATATATATATATAAAATAATAATTATTATTTATTTGGGTTCTAAGCTTGTAGACTGTTTCGCCATTTTATACTGTGATCGGACGACTCAACAAAGGGGCACTTCATCACTCATTTAAAAAGTCATTAAAAGTGATTATTTTTTTTTAAGTTAAACTTCTATAGCCCCACTGTGATTTGGATTTCGGATGAAACGGAAATGACGATTACTGCACCTGCGACGCATCAACTGCGCTCATTGGCCGCTTTGATTAGGACGTCACTTTAAAAGGCTCCTATCGGTTAAGATATGACACGGAATTTATTAGTCGCTTTGATTAAGACACCTTCACCAAAATAATGCATTTTCATCGAAAACGAGTCTATCGTCTATCAAATTTCTGGCGTTTGCTCGATCGGATATCGGGAAGTGGTTTAATTTCCATCTCCAATATTCCACTTCATTCATTCAATCAACAAATATTTTTTAAATTTAATTAAACCTTTTTTTTTAAAATCTTTTGTGTACTCAAAATTTTTGTGTTCTTCCTTTTTATTCGTTGCTTATAAAACATTCGTTGCTAATAATATAATCAATAAATTAAATGTACGCAACAAAAAAAATGGCGAATCAAATCGCAATTAAAATGGATTTATTAGAAAAATAAATCATTTACTTTTTGTTAGGCGAGTAGTAATAATAATAATAATAATAATAATTGCTGCCTTCTAAGTCACATTCACAAACAAGATTAAATAAAAAAGCCTTTTAAGTTCCTCTCTCAGACTACCATCGGGTATTATTAAAATAATGACATCTAACGTCCCCCGGCAGGCATTAAATCTTCACGTTTCTTCGCGAGTTTGCCTTGCCTACCAAATTTCTGTTTTATTTCCTGGTGTAATCTTTTAAATGACAACCACGCATTTTACCTCTTGGCACAATTAAAAACCCACAAACAAATTTTTCTTTAGAAACCCTTATATATTTTTTCTGTGGTCATTGATTTTTTTTTTTACATTAGCTCCACACAGGAGGCCCCGAGGAAAGTAATTGAAACATTGAATTCAACGAGAATATTTTTACCCAAGAGAAAACACTCTCGAGTAACCGTTCATTATTTGCTTCAAAGCCCTCCGAGTCGTTGGAGTTTGTTTGATTTCAATTGATTTTGTTTTCAAGTTTTGATTCTGTTTGTCTGTTTTATACGCGATTTTGTTTGTGAAAAAAACCTTTATTAAAGTATCCCCACCCATTTATCTACATATATAAGAAGAAGATACGTCACTTTATCTTTGTATGCCTACTACCTACTTACCTGATATATTTTTAGTCATTCTTGTAAGGAGATTAGGTACCAATTTTAAATGTCACGGTGTGCCCCTGAAACCTATCAATGTCATTCTATTATTGCACCCCGGTATGAAAGCCTCCCACGCAGTCAAGTTAAAACTTTCAAATAATACAAATAATTTTCTGTTAAAGATATGGAATGACGTCAAATGAAAGCATATTGTTACAGGGTGTTTGTCAATGATAATAGTTATTAAATATTACGATTCTCTATCATACGTACGGGAACGTAGGTATGTAACGACTAGATTAAGTTAGAGGAAACACAAGACAGCATTGGCGCAACACTCACTGCCTTGTAAAAAAAAAACAAAGTTTTTTAAATTCACATTGAATAAATACCTTACATTTTCAATTTCGATATACAGGCAACTTTTAATTCTCGTAGAATTAAAAGTTCATAACGAGATAAAAATGGAAGTGATCGTTTTATTGCAAATTCCTTAAATAATAGAATTCTTTTTTCGATGTTGAGTTATTTGAATTTATTTAACGTTTTTATTTTGTTTTTGGTTAACTTTTTTTCCACTTTTTTCGTGTTCGAGGCTTAAAATATTGCAATTTTTAAATACTAGTGCATTTCAAATACAAACATCTAAGGGCCTTCGCTCACGGAGAAACTGTAAAAAAAACAGTTGTCGACGCAATCGCAATCAACCTCCTGAACAAAATTTATATTTTTCTGATCTGACTTGTCAAAATATGTCAAAACTTGACAGGTCGTGAGCCAATACCGTGGCAACCTGTTTACAAGGCAACTGAAACGCGACTGCCACGGCGACCAGCACTGCTACAATTTGCAGCTTTGCAAATTTATTATAACTTTGCAGGCTTCACAGTCCGCGCTGTTCGAGCCTAGCTCAGCGATAGTCGAAACCTTTATTCGATAAATCTCCATTTTTATCTATTATTATCGTCGGTATTCACCTCCCTATCAGTGCAAGCAACAGATGTATTTATTTGTAAACTGGTAGAAATAATGAAAATTTGTAACGTCACTAAAAGTTCACATGTTTTAGATGAACGATTATTGTATATTAGTTGGTAGCAGTATTAATAAGGGTTTTGATAAATATTTGCCAAAAGATAACAAATTTGCACATGTAATTCCTAAATTTAAAAAACTTTTGAACAACATTAATAAAGCAAAACCATCTACTAGTCACCCTATACAGCGTCATCCACACATTTTGTTTTGAACTTTTCTCAAATTGTCCCCAGGGCGAAAATAAATTTTTTCAATTATGATTTGTTTCCTCAGAATCTTTGAACATAATATAAATATTCTGAAAGCTTTCAAAGCAAGTTATTCAGAAATAGCGTGGGTGTGAACTAATTCATGACTTAAATTTAAATTATTTCTCCTAGTAGGTATGTAGGTGGAAAAATCAGTAAATTTTGTATTCATATATTGGAATATTTTAATTTTATCCTGACGAAGGAACCACTGGTTTCGAAACATGTTGATAATTTTGATTAAATCAGTGATGTATTCAGAGTGATTGGTTTTCATTTCATTAAAATGACGTCACAAAGGGAATTTTTGAATGTTGAAGAACAAAATGGGATAAATTGTTCATTTCTATTAATTTATTTTTCATGGTCTCCATATTAGAAAACCAACAGAAAACGAATATATTACAGAGAAGAAAACAAATTTAGAACACGTAAAGGTAGTAAATATATATTTTTTAAATCTATATGTATAAAAATCTCGTGTCACGATGTTTGTGGTCGCACTCCTCCGAAACGGCTCGACAAATTTTTATGATTTTTTTATGTATATTTGGTATGAGAATAGGTCGTAAAGTATATTTCATACCACTAGGTGATTAGGGTGTCGCCATCCAAAAAAAAAATTTTTGACATAATTTTTTTTTTGGCGTAAAAAAATACCCTTAAAACCAAATTTACACCCTCCTACTCCCACCCTCATGTTTAAATCGCGATTTTTGTATTAAAAAATTTAACCATCGTTCGTATTTCAAACATTTATGTTGTTTAATAACAGATGGCGCTACGTCCGCCTCATCGAGCTTTCATTCACAAATAGAAATAATTTATATGGCAGAACAACGTTTGCCGCGTCAGCTAGTGTATTTATAAACAAGTAGTGGCAATGAAAAATAGTAGAAATATGTTGAATATTTAAAAATAATAAAGGCGACAATATCAATTGAACATACTTTCAGATAATCGCTATTGAAACAATAACTTAAAAAAACTCATATTTTGCTCACGCATAAAATTGTAAACTTTGTAGGATATTTCGGTACAGGGTCCTTAATATCAAATCAAATATATTTATTTTTCGTTCTCACATTTGTTATCTTAGTATATAGGTAATAATAATTTTACTGTCGTATGAAATACAAGCACACATGGTCCGCCGATAAAAGCCTTTTTATTCTACCCTTATTTTGAACAAGCACACTTTCACGTGAACAATGTACTTTATGTCACACCGTCGCAGGTTACAAGGTCATGGTTTTCGCTGCCAGCTTTAAAAATACAAGGTGAATGAAAATATATCTCGATCTGAACTTACCGTCTAAATACGATTGTAATACTTTAAAGGGCAGGTAAATAACGACATCCAATATTGTTGTCGATTATAATATTTTGACATGAAATTCGATGTTTTTCTTAAAAATAAATAAATTATTATTGAGACATTTAACTTGGAAACAAAATCAATTCGGAGTTGAAAAGAGGCGACAATAATAAAAATATATTTCAAAAAGCATTTTCAATGTTTTTTTTTGTAGTAATGAAGAAAAAAGGTATTTTCGTAAGCTACGTTTTTTTTTTACTGTAGCTCCACACTTAGGCATTAGGCATTAGGCTCTGAGGAAAATAATTCACCTCAGGGCCTGTGTCATCTTTTTGGATGCTGTGTGCAGGGCCTTTTTAGGGAAAGAAAGGAGAGGAAGTCGTGGGAACGACAAATGTATAAGGGGTGGGTAGGATTCTGGGGTCAGTGTGTCCAGGAGTGTCGGACGTATGAATCAATCCCTCCACTGCGGGTAAGGTGATGTTCCGAGATTCCTGCCGGAAAGGTCTTAAGGGCTTCCTCAACCAGTCTCTACTGATCCAGCCTGCCACGCAGTTGGTGGGCAGATGCATCCGCCGCCAAGGTACGAACAAATCTCACCCATGAACCCGGGCACACCTGCTAAGTCACCAAACGTAGTGAACCACTTGGGGTGACCTAACAATGGCAGAGGTTTTGGTAATCTAATAAATGGTTTCCGGGGTGGCGGTACCCATACTAGCCGCCTCCCAAACGTTGCCTATGTTATAGAAAATTTCGAATCATTAATGTCGAGTTCACACGAGCATTGCTCTTTTCCTGCTCCGTGAACAACTTCGATGGAGCAGGACAGGACAATGGGACAATACAACAATAAATTTTCGATAGTTATTAAGGGAAATTGATTCACTAGAAGACGTCAGTACATAATTGAAAATATGAGGGCCGTTTTTAATAAACATTTTAAAATACATCAGAAAGTTACTTAAATAGCATATTTCTCATATATTTATCTTTTTACTTTCCTCGTCCCACGTTAACTAAACGTTAACCTCTTTAAATCCAGTAAAAGAATACACTTACTCATATTTTCTGTGATTGATTTAACACCTTGAAAGAACACATGTCATGTGAACCTTTTCGAGAGTAAAAGGGTATGTTCTGATGAATATGTTCCTCGTCTTGTGCCATGTTCTGCCATGTGGTTTCGCACAAAAAGGGGCATAGGAGTGTTGAACTTTATAAATTGTAAAAGGCCTGTTTTTATTCGGACAGTGAAAATTTCGACCGAGGACGACAGGGGGTTTTCAGTCGAAAATAAGTTTGTTGTTGAAATACAGACATTTAAAGCACATGATTTCGAAACTTATTTAACTAAAAGTGGCCTGGATGTTATTATTTCGGTACGGTGTGCGGTACCTACGTCAAAATTCGAGAGCCAGATTAAATTTTGATTAAATTTTATAAATTTACTAACACAAATGTTTTAAATCCAATTATTGTTTTGAATGCATATATTAAAAACAGCTGTACGAAATTCTAAAGCCGTAATTAGGTAAATTAAGCATATTTAGTTGAAAAGAACAGTAGTTTGTGCGATGGCGATTTGCAGTCGTGGTTGGGAGAAGTAACCGACATTATCGACAAAACCCTTATCGATGTGATCATTTTATGGGACGTTGAGCTATAAAGGTATCAATGCCTTTTCGAATGTGAAAAAATTACAAGTGTGCAGTTCGCATACGGTAGAAGTGAAATCTTGACAAGAGTGGGGAGGCTATGAAGCACCGCACAAAGAGGACACCGATTATTTTATCTCATTCTCTCGCGGGCTAAATCCTATAGAAGTTTGTTGTTGTCTCTTTTAGCGTTGCTTTTTCGTTTCATCGAGTTTCAAATCACAGCGGTGCTAAAGAAGTCTTCACTTTAAATAATTAACATTTCGTAAAGGTAAACATGTCTAGTATACAATTTTTTTATTTTTTTATTTTTATTTATTAACCAATACATATAGTATACAATTAAACAAAATATATATAACTATCTGACCCGACGAACTTCGTACCGCCTCAGAATCAATAACTGTTAAATAAATTCGTTTTTTTATTAAGTTAAAAATTACACAATGAATCAATCATCAATGGGCAACTGTCCGTGTTTTGTTTTTGTTAATATCAGAGATGGCATTGTGTACGATTTATATTTTTTGTGATTTTCTTATTTTTCCACTTACTTACGGGAATTTTGGAGGCGGTTATGGGTGCCGCCGCCCCGGGAACCATTTAATGGATAACCAACACCTCTGTCATACATCATCCATAGGTCACCCCAAGTGGTTCGCTACGTGTGGTGATTTAGCAGGGGTGCCCGGGTTCTTGGGGTGACGTTTGTCCGGGTCTTGGCGGCAGGTGCGTCTGCCCACCCTCTTCGTGGTGGGCCGGATCGAGAGAGACTGGTTGAGGGAGGCCTTTTGACCTTTCCAGCTGTACTCTCATCGCCTTGCACCGCAGTTGGAGGGATGGATTCATATGTCCGTCACTCCTGGACACACTGACCCCAAATTCCTACCCACCCCTCATATCTTTTTCCTTCCCAGAACTTCCTATCCTTCCCTTCCTTAAAAAAAACCCTCCACATAGCATCCCCTAAGATGACATAGGTCCTGAGGAAAATAATTTTCTTTGGGGCTTCATTTGTGAACTGATGTAAAAAATGCTTTTCATTTTCCTTATACGTGTGAGGGATTTTTATTATAATTATTGTATCTTTCCTTTGGATGGGTGGAGACATACGTTCACCGTTTGCTCATTTTCGACTATTGACATTTAGTGTGTAAGAAAGAGAGGCAGCATTATATTTGTTTAAAAATAAATGCAAAACAATTAGCGCATTGACATCTGACGTTTTTGAATATTTGGAATTAATGCACAGTTCAATATTATAGGTACTTATCACAAAATGCCGGCAGCTCTTTCAAATATGAGAATTCGTTCCATAAAAAATGTATGGGGAAAAGAATTTTCTTAATAACTATATTTTTCGTTATTTTTTGTGATGTTTTAATAGTTATTATCCTTTCCGGGGCGGAGACAAATCCAACAAATCAAAGATCATCAAAATCGGCCCGATCGTTCTCGAGTTATAAATAGTGTAACTAACCCGACTTTGTTTTATATATTAAGATATATAATATTGGTGGTAACAATACCTCCCTAATTGAGAAATTCTCGTGTTTAGAGAGGGAGCACTATCAGGTTGACAGTACTATACATACTTGACAGTTGTTACAATTTGGATGTATGTAGAACTACCTTTTTTTTAAATATATACAATGAATAATAAGTTTGAAATTATTTTATTTTTTTTGTGCACAATGGAATTTTTTTTTTTCAATAAAAATATAAAAATATAAGTTGGAATTTTTTTTTTGTACATATACATAATGTGAATTTTCATACATAGAGAAAATATAAGTTGATATTTTTTTTGTTCAGAATGGTAATATAAGTTGGCACATCGTAACACATACCTAAATCTATTAAATAGTCAAATGTCTTTTAAGTTTCTGTTTAAAAATTTCATAATTCCTTTCGGATTGCATTTCTTTGGGGAGTTCGTTAAAGCATTTTATGGCTGAGTATGTGTAATGATGTTGGGCTGTTGTTGTATTAAGTTTAGGGATTATTATTTGTCCTAAGGTTCTCGGCCTGGTGCTAAATGACTGTGTTGTTAGTTTATCTTTGTGGATTTGAAGTAATGCATTTTTTTGATAAATTTTATTTAGTGGTAATACTTTGAATTCATCGAATAATTTTTGGGTTGAATAGTCTAATTGTTTCTTTAGAATAATTTTGATGAGTCTTCTATGTACTATTTCAAGTGGGGTTAAGTTGGTTTTATACGCTCCTCCTCAGCCTATTATTCCGTATTGTAGAACTGATTGGGCTAATGCATAGTAAACCTTTAGTAGCATAGATTTTTGTAGAATATTTCTAAGTTTGAGGAATACGTAATAAAGTTTACGTATTCTGTTAACAGTTTGTGCAATATGTTCTGTCCATTTAACATGTTGATCTATAATTATGCCTAAATATTTTATATTACTTTTTTTTGAGATTTTTGAGCATTTAGGTGAATTGCAGTTGTCCGTATAATTATTACAAGAGTTATGAATAGTAATATTGGAATTTATTGTTGGATGGAATTTGTCTGATAATGTAAAGGTCATGAAATAGGTTTTTTCAGAGTTTAAGGAAAGGTAGTTGTCATCCAACCATTGTTTTAGGTTGTTTATTTCTACATTCGCGGTTTGATAGGCTTCTTCCCAAGTTTTTTTTTCTATGATTAAAACTGTGTCGTCGGCGAAAGATATGATTTTTCCCATTTTTGGTACTGTAAGCATTTCATTCACGTAAATGATAAACAATATTGGACCTAGAACTGTCCCTTGAGGAATTCCAAATTCGGAATAGGTGGGTTCACTCAACATATTGTTAATTTTTACGTGTTGGTGTCTTTTATGAAGATAACTTTTAAACCATTCTTTAACTGTTCCTTGGATTCCAATTTTTTTTAATTTTTTGATTAGCTTCCTGTGGCATTAACTGTCAAATGCTTTCCTTAGATCGATGAATATGCTTAAACATTTATTTCCCGAGTCAAGAGCTTTATAGATTATAGAGGTTATTTTTGCAATAGCATCTTGCGTACCTAAATTTTCTCTGAAGCCGAATTGGTTATCATTAATAATTTCATTTGAAGTGATATGTTTAGTTAATTGTGACTTTACGACTTTTTCAAATATTTTTGCTACGTTAGATATAATAGATATGGGACGGTAGTTTGAGATGTCAGAATTTGAAATATATATTATTATGTTAATTTAAGTACCTTTGTGATTGTAATAAATAATTTAAATAAAAAATTTAAAAAATCATATTTGTATTTGAACTGGAGGTGAAAGTGATTATTAGGCTGGCCGCATACATCAGGTTTTGCTTTCCAATTGTCTGATCAGACAAACGGATCGGATAAACACCGCAAACATCCGATTCGAGAGCCGGATAGGTAATGAGACCGTGCCACGCCCTTTTTCGGACCGGAGGGGCGTGGCCTATTTTTATTGCCGGTCCGGTTTTCGAATTGGATATGTGCGGGCTTACATAAGAAATGTATGAAATGTATAATTACGTGAAGGCCTTCCGGTTGTCTGATCAGACAATCGGAAGACAAAACCTGATGTATGCGTCCAGCCTAAGTCAATTCTTTGCATTCACAGAATTCACTCTATAAACACGACACGTATTGTCACAAGATCTTACTCTATCCGTGTTTTAATTACCCTACACTAGTAGCGGTCCGTGAGTTTTCAGTGAGCTAGAGCGCAAAGATTGAAAAATATGACGTTATTGACGTTGTTGGAGCTGAAAATGTTTTTTTTTCTTCTTTCTTTCAGCCCTACACACAAAACAAAAAATTATCACGAAAAATAATTTCAAGACTTTCGAAAAATTTTCACAAAAATTCAGTTAATCAATTTGAATTTATTAAAACTGATTTTTGTCGCCTTTTTGACAATCCATCTAATAATGTTTTACGTCTTTTGAACAAAAATAATTCTAAGGAATATCTTTATTAAATAACACTTTTATTCCGGCCAAACGAACACGGATAACGAGCCAAAAATCTCAACATGTTCAAAGTTTATTTTTTATTCCAATTGACGCTGCCCTTAAAGCCTAGGCGTTATAGAACGGAAGGGATCCTGGTTTTATCAGGAAGGAAAAGCTTCAAAAGGTGCTTAGGGTTCTCGGTACGAATCGTTCGCCCTGTTCAAAGGCCTTAATCAGTCTCCTCCGATCCAGCCCGCCACGCAGTGGTTGGGCAAACGTATACGCCACCAAGACCTATACAAACCTCACCCCATGAACCCGGGCACTCTTGCTAAGTCACCAAACGTAGCGAACCACTTGGGATGACCTGTGGCAGGGGTGTTGGATATCCAATGAATGGTTCCCGGGGCAGCGGTACCCACACATACCCGCCTCTCAAATTGAAATGCTTATTTAGGTGCTCCAGATTTTATGTCCGGGTTGAATCTTTCCCAAATGAAAGACTAAACCCTTCCACACACTTTTCCACAAATGAATATCTAGTAAATTCACGCAATGTAAGTGCACTATATAAGTATAATAAATACAAAACAATACGTCAATCCACCAGAAACATAATGGGAAAACATTTCACCGACTCCAGATATTTTCATATCAGAGGGTTCGGCTCTGATGAAATCCTAACTGGTCCGATAAATCCTACTGATCCCTCAATATAAATATTTAAAAAATCTTTCGTAATCCTACATGTATTTAAAATGACCGACTTTTGCATTTTTATGTACAAATTTTTTGACAAATCTAATACGCCTAAATTTTGAATGAGAGAGCTAGGTATAATGCCAGTAGCCGAAATAACAAATATATATATTTTTATAGTCTGAGAATGCCAAATTCTTTTAATCTCATTTCCTAAATCTGTATATTTTCTTACTTTTTCAGAAACAGTTTTCTGAATATTACAAGAATTTGGAGTAGCGACATCAATGATATAAGTTATTTTTAATTTATATTATGATATGTTTTTTAATTCAAAATTGCCAATGTAGTAATATTTTTACGTAATTGCGTTTGAAATTTCGTGGTGTCAATTCATAGAAAATATCTCCGGCGTTGCATATAGATTTCTTATTTATTCCCTGTCAATTTCGGTTCGGCTGTCAATTTTGAAACCGCGCTCGGAAAATCGATATAAAATCATCGAACGTTACGCCTATCGATCCGATAATGTCAAATTATCTATTTTAATGTGCTAGAGTCTCTGATATAGATGGTTTGGGTAGTACTGATGAGAATCTCATTAGAATGGCGTCAGTAATCATGCCAATCAAATCACTTGAACGCACCCTTAGATAAAACTGCCTTGTGCTTTTACCAACTTGTTTTTTGTTCCCTGGTGACAGTACACTTAAATAGCAGCCTTTATACCAAGGGTTTACGTTTCATAATTTATATTCGTAGCGTCGCAAAATGAAATCTCCCTACTCCGCTTATTTAGGCAGGTATCAGGTACGCTGTACTTGCGTATGCGAAATAACCTGATTAACGGATTGCTTGCGCGTTTATAAGTCAATTTACGTGCTTGTTTTTATCCAATTATAAAACGAGCAATATATTTTGTATAAAGCCGCGTCAGGAATGTGACCAAAATTTAAATTTATTAAGTGGTTTTTGAAAATGAATAATTTATTACGGATTAGAGAGTATTAATAAAAATCTTAGAATAAAAAAGACGTATTTTGGAAAAATCCGAAATGACGATACCTGGCGTTGATGTTTAATGAGTTCGAGTATATTTTAATCTTTTAAAAATTATATTAAATCATTTTTAATCCTAACTAATATTATAAATGCGAAAGTGTGTTTGCATGTTTGTCCTTCTTTAGCGTCATAATGTAGCAACCGTAAAACGTGATTTTTTTTTAAATAGGATAGTTGGGAAACTTTGGAGGTTATCCATCACTTATCCGCCCTGGTATAAGTAACAAATGGTTACTCCTTCAAGGCTCTCGCAAGACATTTATTTATTTTGAACGATTCTGACTTCCAAAGTCCCTGCATACGTTGTTAGTAAGCAGTACGCAAGTGCTTAGCAGGAAAAAATGCAAATAATAGGTTAGTAAACACAAATATGAATTAAACAAGGCAAAAGAAAAACACATTCCTGAGGCTCCATGAGGCGGCATTTCATCATGTAAAAAAACCTGCAAGCACCTGAATAAAAAAGACAACATAAAAATAAATTATAATAAATCTCAAAACAATTGGCAAGTACCTACAAAAAAATTAGAAAAAAAACATAGTTGGAAGACTGTGAAGTGACATAGGATATATTTCAAAGCGGAAAAAGCAATTAAACTTTTGTACAGTATTTTATCCCTAATACAATGAGAGCAAAGCCACCTAGTAAATAATAAATCTGTAATTGATTATATTTTTGGAATAATGTAAAAAATGTTGAAATGATAGAACTAATCTGTTGATTTCCCAAAGGTAAATAAATTATCATCTACATGAGTATTTATTTTTAAATTTTTTTTTTTAACAAATAAATCTGCTTTACATAAGGCTATTTTTTTAGCACGATAGCTGTTTCGCCAACTGAAGACAAAGTTGAACAGTGGTGATGCCATTTACATCATGTCTAGATACCTATATCAATTTCGGAAGGCGAAACATCTACCAAACCTAAAACGAAGAAACCTGGAAGAAAACAAAAAAATATTCTCCGAATTTAAACTTTGCGCGCACACACACGCATTTCTCTTAAAAAATTGCAGCAGACGAAATAAATCTCACTACCATCCAATTAGGATTTGACTTATTTGCGGTGTTCACTCATTTAAGTCAGTCTCTTATGAGAAAGTTTCTCTTCAGTCAAACCAAAGAAAAAAGTTATAAAAGAGATCTGCCCTGATAATGGACGCTGTAACGTTGTCCAAAACATTGACTAAAAAAGGAGGCAGCGCAACATGGTGCAATACCCCAAAAATAAATAACGATCATACTTTTGGCCGTGAAAATCTAAAATCATTTCTGAAATTTTAAAATGTCATAACAGTAAAGAGCCAGTCCCGGGAGGAAGTTAAAAGTTCAGTCAAACAAACAAAAAACCTTTTAATACATTGAATAACATTCGCTACTAGCTGGCCTAAAAGGTGTCGCAACTAGGTCGTAAAGTGAAAATATAATAATTTTAGTAAAAATTCGTTGTTTTTTACGGGTTGATTTTTAATTTTCTTTAACAAATGATTTAATTTTTGTAATGCATTTAGAATATATTAATTTACGAAAGATTATTTATTAATATTTAGATTTTTTGATAGAACTTACAACAACTATATTAGTACCAGCGATAGCTCGTACGGACGTCACATATTTTTGAGGATATCCAGTTTACTAGGCATCCTCGGAAGTACATTCCGAAGAAAAAGAAAAAAAATGCAAATACTACAAAATAAAGTAATACGAATAATACCCAAGCGCAATATAAAAATACACGCGGAAAAGAGATATGAGGAGCTGAATTTTATGACGGTGAAGCAAACCATATATTTGAATGTATTTACATACATAAAATTAACATAGGGATGGAGTCTAAGGAAGTGAATAGAAAAATAAATGACAACCACGAGATAGATACGGGATGAGAAATGCAAAGCAAATTAGATTACCAACAAGGAAGAAAGCAAGCACCCAAAAATCTCTAATGAACCAAGCCGTTCAACTTATCAAAATATTTAAAGTAATATTTATTAACATATTACGCTTACGAAACATTGTTAATTTTATATGTATATGTTTCTCGCAATTGTATGTGTTTCATATGTTGATGATGCGGTGCTGATTTCTAACACTATGGAAGATCTACAGTCTCTCGTGTCTAGGATGAACGAAGTATGTATGAATAATTAGTTAATGACGAATTTAAGTAAGTCTAAAGTCATGGTGTTTGAAAAAAACAGAGTATGAAAACAGTATGCAATATAGTTGTGATTGATGAATACTTGGAGCAGGTGGATGAGTTTGTGTATATAGGTAGTATTTTTACGAGAAAAGGGAAGTCTGATAGAGATATTGAAAGAAGGGTAAATGCTGGTAACTCCATCAATGGAGGACTGAATGCCGTTGGCGCTAATAAAAAACTGTCAAAAGAAGCGAAGCTAGCAGTCCACAATGGAGTCCTGGTACCTACCCTGATGTATGGCAGTGAGGCATGGAATTGGCAGAGGAAGGATGAAAGTAAACTGAGTGCTGTTGAAATGAGATCCCTGAGGCGGCTGTGTGGTAAAACCATGTATTATCATGTGAGAAATGTGGATACCCGCAAAGAATGTAAGACTGTTGTAAGCATAATGAGTAAGAATAAGAAATAAGAAAGATTTGATGAAAATAGTGTGAGAAGAATATATGATGCAAAATTTGAATGGAAGAAGAAGTCAGGGACGCCCTAGGAAGACATGGCACGATCAAAAGAATCAGATACTTGAGTCGGGCCAAGTCAAAAGTCAGAATAGTAGACGATTATGTACATATGAGACGAGGTATTAATGTGAGTGAGGCAAAGAGTGTGTGCCAAGACCGAGTTGTTTGGCGGTCCGTCCTCTCTGCCTACCCTACCCTGTGTTACTGAAATTATTAGCACACACGATGATTATGAGCTAACTCAAGATTAATAAATAAATATATAGTATTATTCATGTAGTACCTATAATTAATATTACTGTAACAATAAAACAATTTACTTTGCGTTTGTCAGTCAGTGTAAACTAGAGAGAAATTAAGGAAACGTGTGGAAAACTGTTCTAACAAGGGTGTTAACATGTTTGCTGTGTACAAAACGTGTATTTGCTCGTAAGACATTCGGGTAAACAGTTGTTACGCGAAAATAAATCAGGGAGGCGAATGATTTATGGTTTTTCCATGCTTGCGTCACCTCACGTGCTTTGTGTTATGTCCTCTCTCTATAAATGCTGTATATGATGCCAACATAGTAATGTACCTATTTCTACGACAATACGGAAAGAATCAAACAAATAATTTCACCTTATGCCAGAAACCAATTACACAATCAAAAACCTATTGGGCACAAATATAAATGGTCAATAGCGCTTTTTAAAGATACAATTTGTTCCCGGCCCCTAATAAATTCAGTACTACTGGTGATTTCTAGTACCTAATGTATTATAATACAGAGCAGGCCAACCCGTTGTCTGCCACAGTGGAAAAAAAAACATTCTCTTGTTACTTCTGTAATTGCATGTTCACAAAGTCTATCTTAAATAGTCATTTACTGACTCACAGTTGAGAAAACAATTCTCGTGTTCTGATTGTAGTCACACATATGCAGAAAATTTCAGTTTAAAAGGGCACATGCTGACTCATAGGGGAGAAAACCACGCTCTTGTTCCAATTATAACTATTCATGTTCACAAAAGTCTAATTTAAATAACCATATACTGACTCACGGTAGAGAAAACCAGTATCGTGTTCCGAATGTAGCTATTCGTATTAAGAAATGTCCAGTTTAAGAGGCATATGCTGACTCACAATAGATATCTCGTTCCAACTGTAACTACTCATGTTCACAAATATACTAACTCACGGTGGAGAAAACCATTATCGTGTCCCGACTGTACCTATTCACATTCAGAAATGTCCAGTTTTAATTTTTTCAACTGTTACTATTCATGTTCACAAACGTCTAGTTTAAATAACCACATACTGACTTACGGTGGAGAAAACCATCATCCTATCCCGACTGTAGCTATTCGTATTAATAAATGTCCAGTTTAAGAGGCACACGCTGAGTTACATTGGAGAAATATCACAATTTTGTTTCAACTGTAACTGAAAAGTATACGTAACTAACAATATCGATGTTGGATAGGATAAATGATTAAAATGGCTAAAGCGACATGCAGCTGGAAAATAAGAGTGTATAACTGTACGGCACTCTAGCCAATCATTCTTTCCAGCGTCGATACGTTCACAACATTTTTATACAGTCACACACTGACTCACTGTGTACAAAAACCATTCTCTAGTACATGATTTGCGGTTTGCGAGTAACAGAATATCAAAATATATTTTACCGAAGCGACTATAGAAATGACTAAAAAATAATTGGTAAGTATTTAACCTGGCCGACCCTTAGAAAATTTTAGTTGCCCGTGGCTGGTTAGGGTTGGCCAGACCTTTTCTAATAGAAGAGTTGTTATATAATATTATGGATTAAAAAGGCGTTTCTTACATTTTCACAGTTGAATGGATATCTAAAAGCTACACAGCTCACGATGGAAAACAACGAGCTTAAAAAAAATTGTGTGGTCCCAAAAATTCTAGACAAAATCATAATACCTGAGCCTTCCGCTCACATCGTTTTGTTGCTTCATACAACCGTATTTATACATCTTCTTATAGATATCATAAAGGCGAAAGTTTGTATGGATGTGTGTTCGTTACTCTTTCACGCAATAAATACCAAATGGAATTTATTGCGTTTTATTTGCGAGTAAAATAGGCTATATATATTGGTAAGCTCTGACGTTATGAATAAGCTGTGACGTTGTGAAATTATTTATTATACGTTTATTGGCAAAGCGTGTTGCTAAGTAAATGTTTGACGGGGGCTGTCATTTTTTTATTCGTTTAGGTTTCTTATGGAGATTTCTTTGTTAGCAAAAATTCAAATACGAGTATTCTAATAAGAATGTTTAGTGCACGAATATAAAATAGGTAGGTACTAATCTACATTTTGACCTACCATTAAGAATGCGAAACGGCGCGTATTTGATTGTTGATTGATTGGGAAGGGGTGGGGGGAGTAGGGGGGGGGGAGTGGGGGGGAAGGAGTGCGCGAGGGAGGGGGAATCTGCGAGCGAAGCCGGGGGCAAAAGCTAGTATGTAATAAATAAATTAAAGATTATTTCTTTGTTAGAAACACTTACTATTTTATTTTTCAGTCGGAAATAAAATTCATTCGTAAGAAACCGGTCGGCGTAAAAACAATATATGAGTGATTTTAACGAAAAAATATTATTTCATTTATGAATAATGAATAACAAAAAAAGTTATAGCTAATAATTATGTAATAATATATTTTTCAATTATAATTCTCATATATTTCAAATTTTAAATTAATATCTGTCTACATTATTACATTTGCAAAAAGAAAGATTTATTTTAAACGGTTGTCAAAGAAATTTGGTTGCGTTGACCTAGAATCCACATGATGCCAGAGTCCTCCGTTCGAGTGTCTTTGCTATTTCATACAAAAGTATTTCTGCTCTACAACGTAAATTTTCAAATAAAAATTCGAAGTGTTACTTCGAATTTTTACTTCAAAAGATTGCTTAAGCAATTTGAATCACACGAATATGTGAGAAGAAATGTTTCCATTTTGGCAATTATTATTAGTAAAATTGTAGATTAAAATGAACATTTTATCTGTGTATGTGTGTATACAGTGTATACAAAGATAAAAATGTATACTCTATACCACTTTAAACAAGAACAATAATTATTACATTGTTATATAATTTTTCTCCTAGCACAGAGATATTGTAAGTGCCTACCTTAAAACCTGCCAGAATTTAAAATCACGTCTGCACCACAACAAGCATGTATGAGTACATTGCTTGGGTATAAAAAGGCATTTAAAAAGTAATTTAAAAGTGTTCCCCGCGAATTTAAGCCAAGAATTCTCGAGATTCCGTGAAGCCCTCTTCAAACGAGTGCTTTCTAGGAGAAAAGGCTTTCATTTCGTTGTAGGCAACGCCACGAAGCTTTTAAGTTGCTCCAACTAAAGCTACGGTACACTGAAACGTTAACAACGTTACTTCAAATTGACTATACGTTATAAAACACGTGCTTTCTCAAAGTAAAAACGAAGGTGCGAATTATATTACGCCCGCCATTATTGTAAAGTAAAATAGGTCGGTGATTTTAGATCGTAGATCATTCGAATGGAAACGATTTAAAGTCGATCTTTTTTGGGTTTGGAACAATTTTATTCTTCACGCTTTTTTCAACATTTAAGGTAAAGTTTTTTTTAAATTTGAATTCCTCATGAGAGTCTTAAATGCTCCATAATAACCGGAACTAAAGGGAATAAAGAATTGTGAATTGTGATTTATTATGAGATTGAAGAGCTTAGGAAGGAAGGATACATATCTGGTTGTTAATGCGGTTAAAGCCATTTCAAGCAAAATTTCGATTCTGTATGGTGGTCTTTGAAGAAGACGATATAACAGTATTTACCTCTCTGGAATGTGCTGCAAATATAGTATCTTCTATCGATATAATGAAGAAGAGTGCCTGAGGCGGCGTGACTTTGTTTCTTATGCAAATCAACAGTTTTATTCATACATTGATGAACTTTTGGATACTTAACCTTTAAACCAAGAAAGTGGTCACTGTCTACATCAGGCATGCCGTCTACATGATACTTCAAAAACTGTATGCCTGCTCTACCATCCCTTAAAACATAATGTTGATAGGTCTATCTTTGATACTGAATGTGGTGACACACATTTGACACACACTTCTGGTGGAATTCTATTATAAAATATATTAAGACAAATATAAAACCTATTTCCTCTTCATTTATTTGTGACCGGTTTCAGTGTGTTCTTATCTTATAGTTATATTATAACGTTGGTTTATATTATAACGTTCAGGGGAGAGGGAGAGGGGTTGTGTACAAGGATTTTATTCAATTATATGGGTCTTTAAAACATAGCAAAAAATATGGGAAAACCCATATATTTGAATAAAACCTTGTAAACCATCCCTATCCCCCTCCCCCGTTTGTTATGTATGTAAACCATACTTTAGGAAACAATTTTTCCAGTCTGAAATTGCCCTTAACACGTTGAAAGTGGTTAAGGACGCAAATAAATTAAGTGGAAATAAGTAAATATTTGTATCAATATAATAATCACAATGTTTATACTCCCTGAAAAACTTTTGCAAGTAAGTGCGTTCAAAATAGGAGGAAAATTACAGACTACATATTGATAATTATTTATTTATTTACGCCCTTGGAGCATTTCAATCAATCAATCATCCCTTCTCCCACTCGAAACAATTCAAAAAATTCTTATAAAAATTATCCTAAAAAAACCGTATTACTACCCAACAATAAACGTATTCCAAGAATTCCCTGTTCCCCCACTTACAAAAATTTACGAAAAAATAGCACTACTTCAGCTACACAAAGATATATTTAAAAAAAATATTACCCCACTGCTAAATATTAGCATTAGGAATACTTCTATTGGTGGACTAACTATACCACCCATACGAACCACAACAGCACAGAATCACTATGTATATAAAGGAATAAAATTATTTAATCAATTACCCGCCGATATGCGAACAGAAAAAAATTACGACAAATATAAAAAAAAAATTAAATCATATTTTGGTAGTCCCACCATATAATTTTAACTTTTATTAGATATGTTTTTGACTGTTTATTATTCCAAAGGTTTTATGTACATCCTATATATATTTTGTTTAATTACCCTTATAATCTTTAAAAAATATGTTATTAAGTCTAAATCTATCCATAAGTTAAGTTCTTAAGTTTGTTATAAGGTTTTGAAAAAAAAAAAAAGTTATTATCAAGTTGTCCTCTCCTAAACACAAGCACTAGCTTTATTAGGAGAGTATATAAAATATGTAATATTAGAATGAAATAAACTTATTGTAAAAAATTTACTCAATAAAAAAAAAATAAAAAAAATTTACATCAATCGTATTACACAGTAATAATAGAAATAGAAACAATAAAATACCAATTACAGATTATTTCTCTTCCTTTACACTGATAGAAAGAAAGCAGAATTAAAAAGAAATAACAACAAAAACAATATAAGAAGAATAATAATAAAATTTACATCAGAATTTTAGAAATTTCGGATATAAATTTAGGTAAGTAATAAATGAAAATATCAACCGAACTGAATTTATTTCCAAGCCTATATAGTCTTTGGATTGGGAAGTTAATGAAATAGTTAGTTTTAAACAGATAAACATAGAATAACTCTGGAAGTCTCATGTCACGATTTGGTACTCGGAATGTTATTAGTTTTGGTCAAGTCAAGTGATCCATTAAGTAATTTGAATAAAATAACCAAATCGTTCTTGGTTCTTCTACACTATAGGTCAGTTAAATTAAGTATTTTCATTAAGTTAGCAAAATTAATTTGTTGAATGGGTATGGAGAGTTTGAAATTAATGAACCTTAAAAATTTATGTTGAACTTTCTCAATGTTTATTTGATGTGCTCGATGTTATAGTATGGGGACCAAATAGTGGAATTGTATTCTAAATCACTTCTTACTAAAGCAGTGAAGATAAGATAATTATATGCAATGCCCGGGCAACGCTGAGGACTGAAGCTAGCATTGAAACCTTTAAATGAATTAATATTGAAATAACACAAATTTCTAACATGCAACCTTTGGATTTGTAATTGTGGAGGAGGTCCAACGTACTCAATTCAGTCAATTACATTTTTGTAAGTGATTGAATTTAGAGATTTTCACAGAAATTAAAAATCAAAACAGAAGTAAGTATATCGCCGCAGTCCGATCATCGAAGGAAACAAGTTTTTCGGATATCAGCCATGTTTGGTGTCGGATGTGCCGGATTACTTTTTGCTCATTACCACGAATGCCGTATAATATATTTTGCGAGTCGGTTTCATTGCCCTTTCAACCACGCACCAGACTATTTTTCTATAGCCTATTTTTAACATCGTTATAAACAACATCCCAATTCTCGCGATTTAGTTTTCTCCGTTCTATTCACAATCTGTCACGCAACTAGAGAGTAAACAAATTAAGTGCCTACCTCAAAACAACCTGTATTCTTCACATATATATTATTTCCCATTTCTGATGTCATCGAAACAATATTATTTTTAAACCGGAGCATTTAGTAATCTCCAATGTAATCTATAATATCTAGTGGGACAAAGATAAATAATTAATAACGGTTTTTTAAAGAATTCAATTAAAAATAATGAAAAAAATCATTACACGGGGATTTTTTTGTTTAGTCTTTTTAATTTTGGGGATTGATTCTCTTTCAAATGTTAAAGGTAGTAAAAAATCAGTAGACGTTAGCTATTTATTAAAGAACGCTGTGAACATGTGAAATAACATAGTGAGGGGAAAAATGAGTGAAGATAATAGAAACAAGAAAGATAGGCCATGGACTGTTATTAATGCAAAACCGGGTACTAAAAAAGTGTCGCCAATATTATTCACCCATACTACTGCAAGCGGCCGGCGCCTCTTTGTTCCTACTTACATATACCCCAAACGCATAACTTTCATTGAATCAGTCGCCTTGTCGTTTTGTTGTATCTTGGCGACAGTCGACACGATTCGATGCCATAACTCAATTTGTTTCATGGCAGGCCGGATCGGGAGATAATAGTTGAGATAGTCCCTTTGATTTCTCCAGCCGTACTACGTATCGCCTTGCACCGTCCATTCATACGTCCGTCACTCCTGGACACACTGAACCCGAGATTCCTACCCAGTACTTCCTCCCCTTCCTTTCCATGAAGAGCCTCCACACAGCATCCCCAAAGATGACGTCGTTCCTGAGGGGAATTATTTTCCTCAGGGCCTCCTGTGTGGTTAATGTTAAAAAAATAGCTGAAGACAGTATGGCAGCAACATTACGCCATTTAAAAAAAAAAGAAAGCCAAACATTCCTGGGTTACGAATAACCCGACAATATTTGAAAATCTCCTACTTCTACCACAGTAAGCCGAAAATGTTGCTTGAGTCATGATGAGTCAACTCAACACGAAACGCCTGGGTGGAAGCCGAGGAAAACACGGAACACCCGATTGACGGTCATCTTTCGAACAAGAGAATCGTCCTTATCGTTAAACGTCATTCGCCATTGCGTCTATTTTTCACTGAGTTTTAGACAACATTGTATCAATTTGATTAATTTTTTATGGAGATGACTTAGAGAAAAAAAAACAAACCCAAGCAGATCTTCCGTTTATGAACCCGCGGTTTCTGAGGACAGGTTGGTCCTTTTAATAACACCAGTAAACATAAAGCGCACAACACAATGGAGCGCAAATAGAACACTGTTTGAACTCCCGCGCTATTGAAGCGCTTCTGAGATGTTTGCCGAAGTCGACATCCATAGAAACGCCTTCCCTTTGCATAATGTAGGACTAGCGCATACTCGACGAGTGCAACAACTCATTTAATTGTTTAGCATGAAACAGTTCCCGAGTTTGCAAGATAGATACGAATACGTTATATTGAAAGCGAAGAAAAAACTAATAATTTATGAAGTAATATTTTAGGTAGAATCTTGCAATCAGGTTTAGAGAATGCAGTACAAAAATACGCGTTAAGAATATTAAGATAGTGTTAGTAGTTCTTAGTCGAAACAAGACCGAAGTTGAGATGGTCGAATTAGCTCAGTGGTAGTGCAAAGGCTGAGGTCCTGGGTTCAATTCCTACATGCGACTGAAATTTTTTTACATTTTTCGTTTGAGAGTCGTTTATATTATATTCAATTATTAAATAATTTATAACAGTTTACTTGAAACGAATTACAACAAAAAATCAAAGATGATAATGGATGGGCGAAAGTGTCAAGAGGGGGGGGGGGGGGGGGGGGTAATAGGACGTATTTTACGAAAGGAAAAAATTTAACAAAGGGTCATTTAAAAAGACTTTTGTTTATAAAGAATATTTAATCTTTTCTTAACATTCTTTCTGATTTCCAAAAGTTCAAGATTATACAAATAGATGCATACCAATAACATTACAGTGTAACACCTATACTCCATTATTATAATCAAAAGTATGGTTCTTCTCCATTAAATGATTAGCAAGCCCCGAGAAACTCTAACTGTATAAACACCTCATATACTTCTTTATCCTAATTTCATCAATAAAATGCCTTGAACTTTTAGCTACATGAAAAAAATTTATCTCTGTCTAATTAGTTTTTTTTAAGTTTATTATTTGCGTAGAATGCTGGCCAAATTTTATTTAATAATTTTGAATAAAAATGGTTCCACAAAATAAGATTACTGTGTTTGAGGAAAAAATAATTTATTCGTTTACACTGTAATTTTTTTTTTAATTTTCAATATGGCGAGTAGTCTTTCGCAACAATAATTGTGTAATTACTTACGTCTGAAATAAATAATAATTTATTAGTCCAAGTTCGCTCTCCCAAAAAATGGCACATTTACAAATAATGAAATCAAAACTATTGCTAACGAAATCCGCTCTCGTCTAAGCCATTCACTAAGTTAGGACAATTAACCAAAAATGTTTTCATTTTCATTTAAAACAATTGCATTCAAAAACTCTTAGCAATTTCAAGCCTGGATTATATCACAAAGAAATTAAATACTTTTGTTTCAACAAGTACCAACTCTTGAAATACGTAAATAAGCCATCAGTTGCCAGCCAAAGCGTAACTTAATTAAACAAAATTTATAAATTCGTTAAATATAAGAGAGTTAATGTTTTGTTGCTTGGAGGTCTAAGTTACAGAAATTGGCATCGTGAGTAGGTATATTCTGGAGCACAGAGTATTGCAGAGTATTTTAACTTATACAGGGTGTTATGTAACGCACTT
The DNA here is from genome assembly GCA_917563855.2 of Limnephilus lunatus. Lineage (NCBI taxonomy): Eukaryota > Metazoa > Arthropoda > Insecta > Trichoptera > Limnephilidae > Limnephilus > Limnephilus lunatus. Next base: position 68,513,590 of record OU830596.1, read on the forward strand.
GACATACAGTGATTCCTGACATTATTGAAATAAAAAATATCAGAAATTTTGATGCAAATTGTTTTTTTTAATTTTTGAACTTAAAATATAACAAATCAGTAGGTACCTATTGGACAGTTAGGGTCGGGAAGAAGGGTTTGGCGCTTATTCGGCTGAGTGACCAACATATTAAAGAATTTTTTTTTTGTTTGGTTTGCAATAAAAAAGAAACGTCAAATAATGCCAAGAATCACTGGTCAAATTGTGTCATGTACCAACGTTCTGTGACACCTTGTATAGTAGCATATAAATATCGTAGTTCATTGCCTAGAAAGATTTTAGTTCAAAACTTGAACTCGAATGTTTTAAAAGTATAACGAGAAAGTTGGAACATTTGTTCGAAATAACATTTTTTTGACAGAAATTTTTTCGTTCAATGTTGACGTTCGTTCAATTTGATTTCTTTCCAGTATTACATAGTTTTCTTTTTCAAATGTTTCGGCCTTTCAGTGTATTATTTGGCCATCATTTTAAATTGTGGAGATAGGGATCCGTATAATAATTTTATTCAAACGGGCATAGTTTTCGTAATAACATAATAATATAATTTTATAATAACATGGAAGTCGTTTGATCGAAGAGATGAGATGTTGATGGAAGGGAGGCAACTTAAGATAAGAGAGTATATTTGTTTGGCAAAAAACATATGATCTAAAGTTTCCACTTTGATCACAGAAAGCATGATCTGGGTACACGATCAAGTACGTTCATTCCAAAAAGGCGAGAGTAGTAAGTACAGAACATTGTCCGATTCTCATTCGATTATTTGAGGAAATTTCATTTTTGGAACTAAGCAGTTTTGACATATATTTTTTTTTTAATTCTGCTGGGCAACAGCGTTTTTCACAATATTAAAGTTTATTTTAAATATACATTGTTCGCTTAAATAACTTAAATTAAACATGGAAAGACAGCAAAGAAGCTGGCCATGACACAAATTATTTCGATTTTAAATGTAGACGAACTTGTTTTCCGGTCAGTGACTAAGTTGGAAAATGCATTGGGTTTCCCACGTAGGCGTCGCGTCGTGAGTTCAATTCTTCGGCTGGCTAATTCCGCCATCCAAACTAAAGAAATATTTCTGCTTAGTGTGATGGTACCAGGAGCTTTTTAAAATATTGTTAGCTTATTCGTAATACGTATTTTTTTTTTAAATATGATGATGATGTTTTTGGGAAGTGCAATAAAGTTGATGAAATTTCCAAACAATAGTGGACCCAGAGAGAGATCATACATACATGACCAACGCTGGTGACTTGAACGAAAAAGACAAGATCCTAGAACATTCAGGGGTGACGTCCCGTACGATCTCTCTCTGAGATTACCGTTGTTAAAAAAATGCGATGGTGCCCTTAGCCAAACAAATAAGTGTGAAATTCTTCTTTCGAATGGTGGGGGGTTAGAGGGTCTGATCTAGATCTAGGTCTGTGAGCCAGTCTATGGCTTCAGGCATTGCCCTGTGCACCTCATCAATCCCGCCGGGGAATGAATGGAGCGCGCATTCGTTGACCACATGTTCGGTGGTCTGCACCGCATTCAAACATCGCCGACCCTTTAAGGCCTCATCTATGCATCATGCGGGCACAACGGCTATGGGAACACCTTATCCTGATATTGATGATGGCGGACCAGAGTTTGCGAGGCAATGAGAACCCAGGCTGTCACTTAGTGGGGTCTTGTACGAGATGGACATTTTTCACATTGGCCGATTGCCACTCAAGCTTCCACCTATCCTCTGGGGTGAGAGGTGATCGGAGGATTCTTTCTCCTTCTGTCCAGAAGGGTTTTCGGGACTTCAAGCAACATGCCGGGTGAGAGACGATATCATCGTGCAAAGGTTTTGCTCTTTTTTACAGCGCCCTCTTATATTCCCTCAGTGATCTCCTAATATTCCCCGATCTATTATAATTCTTCATTATGTGGTAAAAAGATACAGAATTGATAAATGTAAACAGTCAATATAATGGAGTTATGGACCGCTCCCCGTTATATATGTATTACACATACTTACGAGTATTTTCTAGGGTTGAGAACCATGCTTAAAAAAAAACAAAAATAATAGTATATTAGTTGACAATAATGCGTTAGCTTTTCTCGCACGAACAGCCCGGTGCGGCGTACGGCGCGTGGCGGAGAATAATGTCATTTACGAAGAAAGGCAACCCAACCAAAATGAGAAAATCGCTCTTCTGTTGTACGAACAAATACCCATTTGAACTCCTTAGGAAAGGGGTAGTTACCTACTCACGAGTATTTTTTGTACGTGCTAAATTTTATTTAGGTTTTACCTTGTATTGAATTTGAGGAATCAAAAAATTCTTTGCCTTATATGTTTTTTTTCAAAAATATAATTTACTGAGCGTACATAGCGAAGTATTTTTTTTAACTCGATAGTTTTGCATTTCCTCTGACTGTAAATTTGTTTTCACGTTCGGTTCCAGTTCAAGATGGCGTCCGTTTTAATAGTTCAGTAAAGAATGTTTTTTAAAAGTCGAAATCGTCTTATTTTTTTGGACTTTCTTATTAGCATTTTTTTTTAAATATTATGGTATTATTGCCTTGTCATTGAAATGTGACGGTTCTTGTTTTTACATTACAGTAGACCCCGAGGAAAATAGATCCCCTCGGAGCTTATGTCTTCTTTCGGGATGCTGTGTGGTCTTTTAAGAAAAGGAAGGAGATGACGTTCTGGGTAGGAAAAATATATGAGGGGTTGGTAGAAATCTGGGGGTCAGCGTCTCCTAGAGTAACGGACGTATGAATCCATCCCTTCAACTGTGGTATAAGATGTTCCACGATAGTTCTGCTGGAGAGGGCAAAGGGTCTCCCTCAACCAGTCTCTCCTAATAAATGGGTCCCGGGGTGGCGGTACCCATACCCGCCTCTCTAATTGAATTTGATGATTTGATTTTTGAATGATTCAGTTATCGAATATTTTAGTTATTGATATTTATTAAATACCTTATCTAGGGGTGTGGAACATGGAGATATGTTAGTACGTTATTTTGGTAGATATATGTAAGTAGTTTTTGAGGGTTTTGTTAGACGAGTTAATATATGGTCGAAGAATTCTTTCACCAAGGACTAACGTAATTATTATTATAAAAGTTACATTATTACTTATTTTCAACATTGTCAACTCATCCAACCGTATAAGAGTACACAATAACTGGAACAAACGACAAAAAACAATAAATAAGAGTAGATACATATTAATGTAAGCTTATTGAATAAATAACAATATTACTTTGTTTGAACCACTACATTTTTTATGTCGACGTCAAACGGTTTCGGGAAAACCATTCCTTAATTAAATTACTTCAATTAAAAAACTTTTTCACTTTGTTCCACTTATTTATTATTACCAGGACCGGTTTCATCCTACTACGGACATTTTCAGACTGGTAGTTGAAACTCTTATGCTATTGATTTTATACAAACTTAGGCAGGGGTACACAACATTGTATATATATGCTGAATGATTCTATTGTGTTAATTTAAGGTATTATAAGTTATTTTGTTAATTTAGGGTACATTAGGTAATTATAAAGTGTATTTTTAAAAATTATGAATAATGTTACATATTAAGTAAATATTTTTAGTTCACATGAATATAAAAGAATTTATATAATTAAAAAGGTTTGTGATATCTGAAATTTTATTTTTGTAATGTTGGGATATTCCCTGTTGTTGCTTAGGGCTTATTGTCAAATATTGGTAGCACTAAAGCACTAAATAATCTTAGAATAATTTTACTTCAGAGAGCAGTGGTATAATTTAAGTATGTACTTTAAAAATGTAATAACCCAAATATGTGGAGAACCCTAACAATAATAATTACTTTAGTGCCCTGCCTAAGTTTGTAAAAAATCAATAGCATAAGAGTTTCAACTACCAGTCTGAAAATGTCCGTAGTAGGATGAAACCGGTCCTGGTAATAATAAATAAGTGGAACAAAGTGAAAAAGTTTTTTAATTTCAATTCTATTACAATGGAATTCCACCACGAATTAACAGTGCAAAAACTAGACACATTACTTTTAATTGCCTAGCTCCGATATAAAGAAACTAAAATTTAATAATTATCCTTATTTTATATAGGGAAAACAACCCAAAATTTTGACATTAGGATCAAATAACAAGGTGTCATAATATATATTTTTTCAATTTCGTTTTCCAAATTAGTGCAAATAATCTACTCTTTACTAACACAGTATTTTATATTCACCCATTATTTTGTAATTTTAAGTTAGTATATTTTCGACGGCCTTCGTGGTTTAGGGATAAGATTCTCGATTAGCAATGTAATGTGATATAGTCTAGAGTTCAAATCCCGGCGTGAGCAAATAAATTTTATTTGAATTTTATGTGTTTTTTCATAATTAAATAATTTAAAATAAGTTACTAGTGTATTGCGACACGTTCCACAGTGGAAGATACTTTCAGTATCGCCCTGGTGTAAGATCAACATTCAGAATTGAAACGTTGCTTGAAATCGCCGTGTTAGTTAACTAGATCTGAATAGCCATGTACTTCCCCTCCTGCCTTTTCTCCATCTCCTTCCTCTTCCCCATCTCCTTCCACTTTCTCATTTTTCCCTTTCTACTATCTTCAGCCTCACAACATATTATGGGATGCCATAGTCTCACTGACTCATGATGGCGGCCGGCGTGATAAGGCTTTTGATTCGAATGCCAGCATGGGCAAATAAATTTTATTTGTGTTATTTCACAATAAATTAATAAAAAATAATATAAAGTTTATTTGCGGCAGGTTCCAGAGTGGAAGATACTCTCAGTATCGCCCTGGTGTAAGACCACTATTCAGAATTGAAACGTTGCTTGAAATGGCTTTTGCCGTGTTTGGTGACCAGATCTGACTACCCAGGTACTTCCTCTCCTTCCTCTTCCCTGTCTCCCCCCCCCCCTTCTCACTAGCTTTAGCCTCATAACACACCCCAATTGGGGATGCCGTAGTCTCACTGGTTCCCAGTGGAAACAGCTGGGACTTTTATGAGGTATTCACATAAAAATACGTAATGAAAAATGGTTGGGAGCGGTTGGAACTGTTATTATTATTATCAGGACAATTTTTTTGCCCTGATAATAATAATAAACTTATGAGAATTTTGATAATCAAGGGCGCTGTGTTGTTCAGCCGGCTATCATACCTATTGCCAAATAAATTTTAAAAAGGGTACACTCACATTTAAATTATTTGATTGAAATCTGGGGAAACGCATGTGAAACATTCATAAATGTATTACAGGCAATACAAAACGTAGTACTAAAAAAAACTATTTAACTACAAGCCCAGAACATCCACAAAAAAATTATATATGAAAACAAAACTATTAACATTAAGAAAACTATATGAATACAATACATGTCTCATTATATACAAAATAAACAATAAACTCGTGCACACAAACACAGAATTCATTAAAACGTACACAAACACTTTACACGACAACACGATAACATACATTTAAAAATCATCCACACTAACTATGGTGAACAATCCATTGGTTACGAAGGGGGCAACTTATATAATTGCCTCCCAAATAACATTAAAAACGAAAAAAGCTGGATAAATTTTAAAAAAATTATTAATATTTATTCTTGATAAACAAAATAATGAAAAAGAATAGCGCTGTATAGAAATATTTAGTTTACTTTAATGTGTTTAATTATTTCTAGTTCAATGAGTGAAAATGTAATTTTCTTTAAAATGGAATAAAATTTTTTAAAAAAACCGGTCGGCGTTGACATTAAAAAAATAGTTGCTCAAACAAAGTAATATTGTTTCATTTATTTGTAATGGATAATCATAAAGTTATAGCTACATTTATATGAATAAATATTTACTAGCCATTTTAGATACATCATTTTTTGGATTCAATTGCAATGTCACCCCATTGGTGCGTCGCATAAAGCTTTGAGGCAACATGCAACAGATCATTTATATTTTCAAAGTTCGACAATCTCAGCCTTTACCAAAAACACCGCTTCAAAAACCACTAAAACCTACAGCAATTCTAACAAAATGCAGTTTAAAAGGTATAGACGAAATTCCTGAAATGCTGGTAGAAAATCCGCTCTTCCCAGTACAAAGGAATTTAAGTGCAAATATTTGAAAATTCCAGACGGGCGAACAGACATGAAGACTGAATTCTTTCAAAAGTTTTTCGTTTTCAAATGCCACAGATCAAAAATCCAGAAATGCAGTTTTAGTTTCTGCACACTTTTCTTTGTTAACATTTTATAAATTTGTACTCTTTGGAAACAAATTAAAGTAATGAATTTTTTCACTCACCCTCGAGAAAAATACAATATTTCAATAATACTTGTGAAAAAGAAGTAAACTTTTCATTTTGTTTCTTTACTTGCCTTGTGTCCAGTTAAGCAGCATAATATTATGTTCCTTCTTTTTTGGTCTCGAAGCAGTAATTTTGAATGAATATTATTTTTATTGTCGAAAACGTTTGTCTGGCTTCTACGTGTTCAAAGTTGCATCAAATCAATTTGCAAATGTCAAATTGGAAAATAATTAAAATTTTCGAATATTTTTATTATTGTGACATGAAGAAATCATTTACCATTAAAAAATTATGATTTTTTTTCTCGTCTGGTCAACTTGGGAATGCAAATTCTTTTGTCACAAAAAATTTAGGATTTGATAATTGTGTGAGTTGTTTTTTATCGTGATGTGGATGCCATTTGGATGTCTAAAGAGCCGCCTTTCCAGGAAAACGTTCGCTTTACATGTTGATGTCATTTTTATACATTTAGACAATTTTGGATAACCATTTTTTGGTATATTTTGTCCGCGAAGTTCATAAATCACAATTTTTGAGGGTATAACGCCCATCAACTTTTGGGTCTATTTTTATACGTCCCACGCTTATACAATGGTATATAATAACACGTAGAAATTTCACGAAACTACGAACTAGTTTACCAAGTCGACTTAGCTCTAGTTTCAAGCAAATTGGTCCGATATAAATAGCACATCTGATCTATTTATATTTAATACATTCCTTGCAAATTTAAGCTGTAGAATTAATTCCTAACAAATTAAATCTGCAGCTCAAGCCTTGCTGTGTTGCAGAATAGTTCCCTTTTTAGACGGCGCGACGCTAGCAGTCACCTATAAAATCTGACATAACTTACGTAAATAATTGAGTAGGTACTTGCATGCCCCCAAAATTGACGTAAATTGCCTAACTTTATAAGTATGTTTAAGACCATATAGTAGGTACATTGTAGGATCTGAGGACAGTATGTTGTCCCTCCTGTAAATAATTAAGCATCAGAAAAAATGTTAATTAAAAATATATTATAACATAGGAAAATTTGAAACGCATACTTTTGGGTGTGGTCCATCCTCGGGTCTCAAAAGAATATTTATATGGTAAATATTTTGAAGAAACTTCACTCTAACGACATATTATTGCAAATGAAGAAATTAGCCCAAAACCATAGTAAAATTAAATACCTTAAAAATTTAAATAATGTCCAAATGCTCACATAAACTTTATAAACGGAAACCTATTAGCATGTTAACAGATGTTGCGGGCTCTGGAAGGATCCACATTTAGCAACCCGTCTAAAGAATAAAAGGAGTCAAAACTGAAAAAAAAGTTTAAAATTCGCATTCAGTGAAAAAAAACAGAAGGTCGTTGTATTAAAAATTTATATGACAGGTAAGCCGGAAAGGTCTGAAAAAGGTTCCATAATTTTTTTAAAACCTTAAACACGTCCAGCCTTATAAAAAAAAATTCACGACAGTTTTCTATTCTAATGACCAATTCACTAAAATTCAACATAATTAATGACTATTATTTGTGTTATTTTTGACAAATTTAGTCCTTTAATAATGTGATGTCGTTAGTTTAATTTCGTTAACGTAAGTAATTTCGGATACATTATATTCGTATTTCATTTTTAAGAGAGTTTAATAAAACTTCCATACAAGTAATAAAGTTATGCTATGTAATAACGTAAATGCCTTGTGCGCGTGTAAATAAATACAAATTCTACAAATCAAGGTATAAATTGTGCAAAAATGAATCGAAAATATCAGATTTTTTTGGTTACTCTCGGGGAATAAATATTATAATTTTTAATTATACGAACAAGATAAAAAGTGAGATGATAGGTTTTGTTGCAAATTCCTCGTATAAAAGGGGAGTTTTTTTTTCATTCAATTTCAGATTTATCTAAAAAAATTTTAAATTAGATAAAGAAACGTTGTGAATCCGTGCTTAAGATGAAGAACTACATTCCTGATTTCAGGATTTCCCCATGCGACCCGTGCTAAAAAACATAACCCGCTCAAAAGTACCTATACCCTTTTATTGACCGAAAAAAACCATGTCTTGTTCGCATTTACGTAGACTTAATTGATCGATGCTTGTTCGGCAAGATTTTTGTAAAAAACCATGGATATAGAAATGACCCAAAAAACCATTAAAACATGGTTAAAACCATGCACATGGAAACTCTGCTCTCAAGCGTGAGCAAAATGCTCACAGTGCGCCTTCTCACGGGATAAAGTTTTAACTTCGCAGTGTTTTTAAATCTCATATAAAATATTGTAGTGGATTCCACCTTCGACTTTACCAGTCGACTAGACTATTATTTAATTACGTAATAGTCTATACAGATCTTACACAGAGGCAGGCCCGGACTGGCCAGGTCCGAGGACGCGAGAGGGCCTCGAAGGGGCCCCACAAAACGTAAAAAAAAAGTTTTTGTCTTGTTAGTAGTTATTTTGTGTTCTTGGTAATGTTTGTTTACATTTCCGAAAAAAAAATTACATTTTCCAAAAGTAGAACATGTCCAATAACTGTTTATATCTCACCGTGTCTACGAAAGCTTTATACGATCCACTGTCATCCGCATCGTCTGCGCGGTGACGTGTGTCACGTGTCCACTGTCCAGCAGACAATTCATAAATGAACTAATACCGACAACTGCACCGCGATGTGTTTCTAAACTGTGTAAAATTGAAAGAAGTCGGCTGTTGATAGAGCTGCGACAGTTTGCACAGCAATACAGGAACTTCATAGCGGCAGAGTCCACTGAGAACTACGGAGACAGACGCAGTGACAAAGAAGACGATTTGTACCCAACGGCAGCGGAAACAAATGCTGAAATTTACTGTTCTGAAAATAGACAATGGTTCCAGTGTTTGACATGTGCTTTTTCTGTTCTGTTTGAACTTACTCAATCTGGACTGTTTACAAACCTGTATAATATAGTGTATATTGTATAAAAATTTGTTCTTTCCATACCTTGTACTCAAGTCACATTTGAACGAGTTTTTTCTAAACTTAAAATCGTTAAAAATCGACTTCGGTCGTCCTTAGGCCAATACCTTATGTCCTGGCTGCTTTTTATTAATGTTGAGAGGGATTTATTTTATAATTTGGACAAAAATAAAATAATAGATGAAGTAGCTTTAACAAGTGAGTTGCTTACAAATAAACTGTTACTTTAGGGCTAGGGGAGCAAAATGTCGAATCATTTCAGTTAAGTTAAGCCCCTTCTATTCTAGTGTACAACATTGTAAACTGTTAAACACACAGGATTTTTTTTTAAATGTTAGAATTATTTTTCTTGTCCCTAAAATCCGTTTGTCTTTATTTTTACTACACAAATAATTTTGACATATTTCATTAATGCTTTGGTGTGAATAAAATCCTGCCCTTTATTTTGAACTCCGTTACAATTATTGGCAGTTCTACAGCAAGTGTTTAGTAGTGTTGTGGTATCCTAAAAATACCGTGAATTCCTTATTTCAATAAAAAATAAAGTCAACAAAAGTCTAAAATCATAACATTCGTATAAAAACCTATCTGAATTTCTTCTTCTTTATAGGTGCCAATATAGCGTAGAAAGGCGTTTTCATTGTTTTCAAGCACCTAATTTTCAAAAATTATCCGAGGGAGGCCCCCGGACCCTCCGTTTTCTGAGCCCCCCCCCCCCCCCCCCCCCAACCTCACGTTATGGGCCCCTTTACAGGTTTTAGCGGAGGGCCCCAAATGGTCCCAGTCCGGGCCTGCACAGAGGTCAGTTGAAACAGAATGAAAAAGAAAACGTAATAATACGTTATTAAGAAGAAAAGGTCATATTATTCCTGAGAAGGAGGTCATATTATTATTTGAAATAATAGTAGTTTAATAAGGTTAACAATGAGCAACCCCATTTTCTACGCAGGTCAGGAAAGGCCAACTAACGACCTAACTTTAGTTGGCCTTTCAGTTAGCGTGGTACATTCTCGATAATTTCTTCAATAAAAATTATTGAAATCAAGGAATCACGTCATGTCCTCTATAACAATCCCCACTAACTTTCCTCTGATAATATTATTACTTGATGCCAATAATTAGCGTTGGTGTCAAAATTTCACCCCACTACTAGTCCCAGGGAGAGATTGTATCTATGTCATAGACGATCGTCATGAAAGCCGCCGATAAAAATCTTCTTGTATGAAAACGAGAAAGACAGAATATACAAGATAGTATGTCGAATGGTTTAATCATATTCTGACAGACGTTTCGCGTTTCGTTTATGAATATATATATATATACATTTTTTTTTAAGTGTGTTTATTCAGTTTTTATTTTACAATATTTTATCTTACGAATCTTACGAAACTGATCAATCAGTTTGATTGTAAGAAATCTCGTATTTTTTCTAATTAATTAATACTGTATACTTTTCAGTTTTACATAGTGTGTCGGACGTATGCGCGCTGTTCATTTAAAAATGTAATGTATGCATAATAAATATATTGGGGTGGGGGTAAGCGGGCCGACAGAGAGAGTTTTGAGCGGGCCGATGGCTGTCGCCCTGATTATGCGCTTGGGTTTCGACCCAGCGTATAAGTAGGGCGACACCCTCAGTATCAAATCAGTCTTCCAGCACTACCCGTCGCTTCAACAACTCTCTCTGCCTGCCGCCCGACCTCGCTCTGACCTGCTTCCAATCGCCTCTTTCTCTTCTGACCACCGCCTTATCCCTGGACCTCGGACACTCTACGCTCTACGGACCAGACCCGGCTAGTTAGAAGGAACTACGAGCCCTTGGATCATTTTCAGACCAGCTATCCAAGCGGACAGCCCTGAGACGCTCTCCCGACTTCTTAACGTCTTCGTGGATCGGGACCTCCGCCCTCTACAGTCTTGTGTGCCTCATCCTGTGTGGTACATAAGTGGTCCTTCGATACGGATCCTTCCACGGAGCCCCTACAAGATGTCGGAGACTCGACGCCTGGATTACCCAACTGGGGCGGCCACAGCCGCGCCCCCCGGACTCCCGGCTCCCGTGACGCTGGCCGCTAGCCAGGTCACGGAGCCAACCCTGGCTCCTGTGATGCTGGTTGCTAACCAGGTCACGGACCTAACAACGGCCACTGTGACGCTGGCTGCTAGCCAGGTCACTTGCCCGACCTGGGCTCCCGTGACGCTGGTTGCTAACCAGGTCACGGACCCAACTGCCCCTTGGATCACGCCCCCTGCCGCGCCCCCTGGACTCCCGCCTCTTCCTGGCCCTAGTGTGGACCTACAGGCCGGCCCTTTTGGGCTCATACCCTTCGGCGGCCCTGCAGCATTAGGACAAACACTGGCTGCTAGCCAAACCGTGGGCCAGACATCATCCACGCTGATGCCATCTGCCCTGGCCGACACCTCGCCCGCGTTTCTAGATCTACAACGCCGATACCAAAACCTCCTTTCCGCGACACAAGGCCCACCGCAAAGCACACCACCTGCAGCCTGGCTGCCCGGGGGAAATCATCCCGGGACACTCGATCACCAAAGCTGTGGCTATGCACCAGAGGCGCTCTCTATTCCGCGGGTGGAATATTCACAGACAGCAGCGCTACCTGGCGGTTTCGACCAAAACTTGAACAACACGGCGAGGGCGCAAACAACCGCGCCGATGTTTGCTCACACCGCAGCCCTGAACACAAATGGTGCCGCTCAGAGGCAAGGTGCCCCTATTGACCTCACATTCCAGCGAGCCAGCAGCGGGGAACAGTACACCTATCCCAGAGGGACTCCCAGCCCTGCACAGTTCTCGGCCTTCCCACCGGGCGGAAACTCACCATCGCAACCCCCGGCCAATAATGGATACGGGGCCTTCAACATCCAGCCCACAGCAAACGAGTCGGCAAGGCAAACAAGTGACTGGGTGAACCACGGGAGTAACCCTTTCGCCCAGGTGGCAGCAATGTTTGTTGACGCCGTCCGCCAATCCCAAGCTGGTGGAACGCCACGTCCTCACCCCGAAGATGAGCGAATGGCGTCTCTCATCGCCCGGCAATCAAGCGCAAAGGACTTGCCGCCATACGCTGGCGACCCGATAGAATGGCAAGCATGGAAGGCGCAGTTCTACCAGTCGACGGCTACCTGCGGGATGACTGCAGCTGAAAACTTGATGCGGCTACAACGAGCTCTGAAGGGAAAGGCACGTGAAGTTGTTAGCCCACTTCTCATGGACCCAGCCCAGGTTCCTGAAATAATGGACGTGCTAGAACACCGCTTCGGAAGTGCGCATTCCATCGCAACAGTGATGTTTGAGCGCATAAAGCGGCTAGCCCGACTGACTGAGGACGCATCAACCGAGGCTCTGGTTGAGTTCTCGGGCGCAGTTCAAAACGTGGTGGCTTCGCTCGGGAATCTACGTAGCGACTACCTCTCAAACCCGGCCCTCCTTAGTGAAATCGCTTCAAAGATGCCGCTGGCCCTGCGCATCTCATGGCTAGATAAGGTGGCCGACCAAACGGAAGCGGCCACCGTACGACAACTCGCCGCGTTCCTGAAGCGGCTGACAAACGCAGTGCCCCGATCGGGCCTTACAGACAATAGCCGAACGCCGCGACCAAACGTTTCCGAACGGGCCGCCCGACCGCGTCGCGAAAATGTGTTTATGGCGAACAAAAGGTCCGAGGCGCGTGAAGTTGAGTGTTTAATGTGCAAAGACGTTGCTCATAAACTATACAAGTGCCCAAGATTCGCCGAGGAAACTATGAGTGCGCGGTGGGAACTCGTAAAAAGTGCCCGGATGTGCTTTAAGTGTTTGGACGGCGTGCATCAAATGAGACTATGTAAATATAAAACCAACTGTGGAGTAGGAACGTGCCGAGTTCCCCATCACTGGTTGTTACACGACCCCGGGCACACTCACGACCCCGGGTACGCTCACGACCCCGGGTACGCTCACGACCCCGGGTATACTCACGACCCCGGGTACACTCACGACCCCGAAGCGCAGACGGTCACAAACACATGGGACAATAAGTTTTGTAAAGAAATCTTGCTAAAAATAGTGCCAGTGAATTTGTACGGCCCCAGAGGCCAAGTGACAGTGCACGCGTTGCTAGACGAGGGTTCCACGGTGAGCCTCGTCGACGCGGAAATTGCAAACATTATTGGAGCCACAGGTCCGGTTCGCGGCCTAAGAATTAACGGCGCAAATGGAATGTGTTCATCCGATCCCACATCCCGGAGAGTTTTAGTGACCATCAAAGGAGACGGAGAGGCCTTCATGATGAAGGCGAACACAGTGCAGGACCTGAACCTGCCAAGGCAAGCGACTATTGGGAGCCACACGGTAAGACCGCGGCTTCTGCTGGGTCAGGACAACGCCCACCTAATAGTGTCCCGCGAAGTACGGGAGGAAGCGGACCGGAAGCTGATATCCCGCACTGCACTCGGGTGGATAATGCACGGAGGCGCCACCCCCTCTTCACATAAAACTACTTGCTCTGATATCAGTTACGCTGCCCAGAACCTAGCTTTAGGGGGACTCCTAGAGAATGGCGAGGGCCGCAACCCTGATGAGCGCGTTCCTGCCTCCCCCGCAGTGCCCAGTCCCGCTGCACATCACCCCATAGCGCCCGGCTTGCTATACGCCGGCCCAGCGCACCCAGCAGCACCCGGCTTAATCTACGTCAACCCTGTGTATCCAGCAGCGCCCGGCTTGGTCTACGCTGGCCCTGCGTACTCAGCAGTGCCCGGCTTGATCTACGCCGGCCCAGCGCACCCAGCAACACTCGGCTTGATCTACGCCGGCCCTGCGTACCCAGCAGCGCCCAGCTTGATCTATCCCGGCCCTGCGTACCCAGCAGCGTCCGGCTTGATCTATCCCGGCCCTGCGTACCCAGCAGCGCCCGGTTTGATCTATCCCGGCCCTGCGTACCCAGCAGCGCCCGGCTTGGTCTACGCCGTCCCCGCGCATCCAACACCCCCCGGCGTGGTTCACGCCGTCCCTGCGTCTTCCAGCTTTATCTATGCCGATGTGCACGGCCTCGATACTGGGGGGCCCCCACACCAACAGTATGGCAGCTGCCCTGCCGCAAGCCGCCCCGCAACACATCGCTCGGCTGCACCGAGCCCCTGCGGTCCTACCTCTCCCGCAGCACCTAGTCTCGCTAGACACAGCCCCGCTGCGGGCGGGCCTGCCTCGCCTCTTCCGCAGCTGCCGGCTCTGATGAGATCGGCCCTGCCTCTACCGCAGCTCCCAGTTCCGACTAGTGAGGCCCTGCATCCCAGGCAGCTCATCTTGTCAACTCCACCTACGCTGCAGATGACCTCGCTTCAAGCGAACACCCATAACATAGCAGCCGCCACTGTTCCGTTAAGCGCGGCTCTACCTCTCCCGCAGCTCCCAGCCGCCCAGCGAGTGACCATCTTACCCCAGCAGTCAGTCCCGACGGGAGGAGCATCCGCGTTCAGCCAAGAGCCCCATTCAGATCTTCATCCTTTCCCGTAGCCCCCACATGGGAGGAGCATCTCATACGCTACGCAGCTCAAACACAATACGTCCTTAGAAAAGTGTAGCAGAGCTCCACGGGAGGAGTGTGTCGGACGTATGCGCGCTGTTCATTTAAAAATGTAATGTATGCATAATAAATATATTGGGGTGGGGGTAAGCGGGCCGACAGAGAGAGTTTTGAGCGGGCCGATGGCTGTCGCCCTGATTATGCGCTTGGGTTTCGACCCAGCGTATAAGTAGGGCGACACCCTCAGTATCAAATCAGTCTTCCAGCACTACCCGTCGCTTCAACAACTCTCTCTGCCTGCCGCCCGACCTCGCTCTGACCTGCTTCCAATCGCCTCTTTCTCTTCTGACCACCGCCTTATCCCTGGACCTCGGACACTCTACGCTCTACGGACCAGACCCGGCTAGTTAGAAGGAACTACGAGCCCTTGGATCATTTTCAGACCAGCTATCCAAGCGGACAGCCCTGAGACGCTCTCCCGACTTCTTAACGTCTTCGTGGATCGGGACCTCCGCCCTCTACAGTCTTGTGTGCCTCATCCTGTGTGGTACACATAGTATACTAAATATAATGCTTAATATTAAAATACTAATTATTACAATGTTTATGAATTGCGTTGTATTAAAAATATTTTACACGGCACAAAAATACGGTGAGAAAAAGATTAAAAAGGAACTATATTATTTGATTTCATGTTCTACGGAGGTAGAAAGATTTAACTTTTGTTTTGATTTTTGAATAAGATGTCACATTTTGAATATTTCCAGGTAATGCGTTAAATATTTCCGGAATTTTATGCCCTTTTGTTCTATCACCGTATACATTTTGAGATTTATTAATAATAAACATTGTGCTTCTCCATGCCTAGTAGGGTAGTTGTGGTTTACAGGCTTTTTGAATTCTGTATTCCAGAATTCATCTAGCGTTAATTGGTAATCTAGATTTCTATGTATAGAGAGGACATTACACAAGGAGAACATTGTTTTATAATCTTATTTATAAACTAACTAACTAACTAACTAACCATCACGCCGTTTCCCCGCAGGGGTAGGCAGAGAGGACGGACCGCCACACAACTCGATCTTGGCACACACTCTTTGCCTCGTTTACATTCATACATCGTCTCATACATGCTCTTCTATTATTCCGACTCTTCACATGGCCCGACTCGAGTATCTGATTCACTTGGTCGTGCCATGTCTTCCTCGGGCGTCCGCGACTTCTTCTACCATTCACATTTGCATCATATATTCTCCTTACACTCCTTTCCTCGTTCATTCGCTCTACATGCCCAAACCATCGGAGAGTCCCTTTCTTAATCTTACACATCACGCTTACATCAGCCTTGCATTCTTTGCGGATATCCACGTCTTATTTATAATAATATTATTTATCTTAATCATCAATGTGTCTTGGTATTAAGAGGAATATAAACGCCAGAAATATTTCGATTCTTGTGTTTTATTAAATCTAAAACCGAGCGCCGTGAACCGTCATATTTTGGTCTGATTTGCACGAGGCAAGTAATTTGAAATAAATACTGTTGCTATGACGTGGTGCTTGCAATACGTAAGAAGCGCCCAGCGAGATCTCCGTTCGCCGATGTTTCTATACATACCTTGTTACCCGGTGGATGAATACCGTCAATTCTATTTTACCAGCAGCGGCCGCGACGTGAGCGTTGTCGATATTATCGAGAATCCTCAAACTATGGGGAATGCTAATAAAAGTAAATGTTTATAAAATTTGAATTGATTTTATTTATTTACAATCTAAAAAATTTTATGAAAGTGAATTATTAATACATATTATTTTAAATACATATAAATATTAATAAAAAGAAACTTGATTCAAGTTAAATATAATATGTATATATGTTAACAAAATGTAACTAATACATACTTTTATAAAACTAGGTATAGGTATGTACTTTTATCAAATTTACATACACTTTCAAAATACCCAAATTACATATACTCAAATTTCCACATCTAAAATTTTTGTAAAATTCATTTACGAAAATAATTTTTTTGGAAACAAATCAATACACCAATCTCAGTATTAGAAATGATGACGCAACAACTCACAGCTAGGTTTAAAAATATTCTACATTAGATACATCAGTTTATTGAAACATACACTTAAAAAAAACGGTGAAAATAAATAACTTGCATCTACATATGCTGAATTTATCCTAAAAGAGCATAATTAAAACGAATGCAATATAATATTTTAAAATAAAAAGTAAAATTTCGACGGTCTCCATGGTAGAGGGGAAAGGCTGCCAGCTAGCGATCCGGAGATTGCGGGTCTTAGTATTAGACATTATCAAGGAACAGTTCCCAGCTACATGTATTAATAAAAAGAAACTTGATTAAGTGAAATGTAATAAATATATACACAAATGTATACTTTTACAAAATTAGGTATATGTACTTTTATCAAATTTACATACACTTCAAATTTCCGCATTTTAAATTTTTGTAAAATTAATTTACAAATAAAACTTTTGGAAACAAATCAACAAACCAATTTCAGTATTAGAAATTATGACGGAACAACTCACTAGGTTTAAAAATATTGTACATTAGATACATCAATTTATGGATACACACACTTAAAAAAAACGGTGAAAACAAATAACTTGCATCTACCTATGCTGAATTTATCCTAAAAGAGCATAATTAAAACAAATACAATATATATCGCGGGTTCAAACCCCGGCAAACAAATCTTAGTATTGGACATTATCAAGGAACAGCTCCCAGCTTCATATATTAATAAAAAGAAACTTGATTAAGTGAAATATAATATGTATATATATATTAACAAAATGTAACTAATACATACTTTTACAAAACTAGGAATATATACTTTTATCAAATTAACATATACTTTTATCAAATTTCCGTATTTAAAATGTTTGTAAAATTCATTTACAACTAAAATTTTTGCAAATAAATCAACAAACCAATCTCAGTATTAGAAATGATGACGGAACAACTCACAGCTTGGTTTAAAAATATTGTACATTAGATACATCAATTTATGGATACACACACTTAAAAAAACGGTGAAAATAAATAATTTGTATCTACCTATTCTGAATTTATCCTAAAAGAGCATAATTAAAACAAATATAATATATATCGCGGGTTCAAACCCCGGCAAGCAAATGGGTTTTGTCAGTATTAGACATTTTCAAGGAACAGCTCACAGCTACATATATTTAAAAAATATTCTTTTAAAATATTAATCCTACCGATAATGAATTTAAGCATTATATTCGTCAACCTAAAATTTCTCAAATGATATAACATTCTGAACATCAAAAGAGTTGAAATCAGGAATAGTTGATGCTGACTCATTTTGAGCTCACGCTGTTTGAGAACCAAAAATGCTCGCTGTAACAACGAATCCGCTACGTATATTGCAAGTAAAAAAACTTCGAAAACACGGGCACAGATCCCACGTCCGTTTCTGGCCACGGCTCGCGGCATTATGGTGGAATACAAGCGTTGGCCGCAGATCGTATGAATTAGTACGGTTCTAAAAATTTGACGTAAGCGCCAAAGCGGTTTTTATTTTTTTTGTGCATAATTTTATAAGAACGAAAAAAAGTTAGAACGTAGAAAACGTCAAAAATAGTCTTAGCCATAAAGGGGTATTTTTTAAAAATTGTTACTTACATTACTTCATAGTAAAGTCATGAAAAAACTTTTTTTTTAGTGGTTTACGCTTATTTTTTTTGTTCCGTAAATAATAATTTTATTATTATTCTGTTACGTAGAAAAGGTAGTTAAGGCTTCAATTTATCTAAGGTATAATTTATACTGTAAACCGATTCGTTGTAAAGATTAATCTAAATAGTGATTTCACGTATAGCTTCATCTTAATGAATGCGATGTTTTTAATATAAATATATTGGTTCCATCACAATAATTTCGATGGAACCAATATATTAGATCCGGTGGACAGTTAATCCTTCTGCCAAATGATCCCTCGGACAGTTGTTCCCCTAAAAGATTATTTCTTCAAGTAAGCATGCAGAGAGAACATACGGCCGCACAACCAAATCGATATACTTATATTTGCAGGCGTCTTGAATGAAAATTCAATATATACCTAAATATTTAAAAAAAAATGACTTACAAAAATTCTGCCTCCCCGAAGAAGCATGCGATAATAACAAACCTATACGTGCAGTCGGCTTAGCAAAAAACACAAGATTATTGCACACTTACTTGAACAAATAATCTTTTAGGGCATCAACTGTCCGAGAGATCAATTGGCAGAGGTATCAACTGTTCGGGAGGTCAACTGTCCGCCAAATCAACTGTCAGGAGGATCAACTGTCGGCAGGCCAACTGTCGGCGAGCCAATAGTTGCCGGATAAATTTATTGTCGGGTCCCCAAATATATTCTATTGTAACAATCTCGTTAATTATAGAAGCATTTGAAAATCGAAACTGTCGTGATAACGTAGATACGAGCACTGCCTGGGAATACTATAGTTCGGCACACTTTCATGCCATATCTTCCAGTGTTTCGATTTTATGTCCGGGTTAAATCTTTCCCTAATGAAAGACTAAACCCTTCCACACACTTTTCCACAAATGATTATCTAGTAAATTCACGCAATGTAAGTGCACTTTATAAGTATAATAAATACAAAACATTACAAGAACAATACGTCAATCCACCAGAAACATAATGGGAAAATATTTCACCAACTCCAGATATTTTCATATCAGAGGGTTCGGCTCTGATGAAATCCTAACTGGTCCGATAAATCCTACTGATCCCTCAATATAAATATTTAAAAATCTTTCGTAATCCTACATGCATTTAAAATGACCGACATTTGCATTTTTATGTACAAATTTTTTGACAAATCTAATACGCCTAAATTTTGAATGAGAGAGCTAGGTATAATGCCAGTAGCCGAAATAACAAATGGTAATATTTTTTAAGTCTGAGAATGCCAAATTCTTTTAATCTCATTTCCTAAATCTGTATGTTTTCTTATTTTTTCAGAAACAGTTTTCTGAATATTACAAGAATTTGGAATAGCGACATCAATGATATAAGTTATTTTTTTTTTAATTTTGTCATGTAAAACTATATCGGGTCTATTATGACTAATTGTTCTGTCTGTTAGAATAGTTTTATCATAATAAATTTTTTAAAATTCATTTTCTAAAAATGAATTTGGTTCATATTCATAATATGGTACATTACGGCAGTCAATCAAGTTATGTTTAATTACCAAACTTTGGTGAATTATTTTTAAAACTTGATTGTGCCTAAATGTATACTCGGACGGCGCTAATAAAGAACATCCCGATATAATATGTTCTATAGTTTCCGGAAAAGCCAAACATTTTCTACATAAATCATCAATTTGATTTGCATCTTTGATGATATGCTTCCTATAATTTTTAGTATAAATGACTCTATCTTGAATGGCAAGCATAAAGCCTTCTATTTCTGCGCTCAACTCTCCAATACTCAACCATTTGTTTGACGAAAATTTGTCAACATTTGTTTGGTTGAGATAGTTGAAGTGTTTTGCGTGAAGAATTTTATTTGACCAGGAATCTAATAATTCCTGGTTGGTATTTATAAGAATGTTGGCATTCTCGTCGTATAAATTTAATGGCAAAATATTTCTATCTGCCTTGCAAATTATTTTGTGCATTTCTGAACTATCAGCTTTCCTATGGAAAAAATTTCTTAGCATTTCTACCTGATTATGTTTTAAAGATGTTATTTTGACTATACCTCTACCTCCTAAATTTCTAGGTAAATTAATTCGTTCTATAGCTGAATTTGGATGATGATTTTAATATTAGGTATATCTTTTAATTTATTTTCTTCTCAACGACGAAATGAAAATCCATCGTGTTCATAATACAAATTTCTAAGGCAGGAATGAATAAGAAGCCAATATATTTGCCACGATGTTCATAAATCTCATAACGATTCGAAAAAACCTAACCGAATTATCTGGTGCTGATTCTAATACCGTTTATGGGGCTTCCTTATTAACTTCCGGACCGGAACATGTAAAAAGCTCCGGAAATTATATTTCTCCCTTAAATCGTTTCCTTGATTTGCACAATGGTTCACTTAAACACATTTTATATGTATATTTTTTTTAATTATGTGCATTGTTGTACAGTGGCTATTTTTCCGTGTAAAAAATTAGTTCTGAAACGGTAAAAGGGTATACATACATCTAATTAAATTAAGACAATATTAGCGAAACTCAATCGAAAATCTGAAGCCAGAAAAATGAGAAAAAGATATTGGCACCTCTGGGACTCGAACCCAGTTTTGAGTCCCAGAAGTTCCAATTTATATTTCTGATTTTCGGTCTCCAGGTTTTGATTGAGTTTCGCTACTATTGTTTTAATTTTTTTACATGATCTCCACACAGGAGACCCCGAGGAAAATAATTTCCCTCAGGGCCTATGTCATGTTTGGGGATGCTCTGTGGAGGGTTTTTTAAGGAAAGAAAGGCGAGCAGAGTTCTGGGAAGGAAAAGGCTTTAAGGGGTGGGTAGGAATCTGGGGTTCAGTGTATCCCTGTCATTCGCCTCCAGGACCTAGACAAACCTCACCCCATGAACCCGGGCACCCCTGCTAAATCACTAAACTTAGCGAACCACTTGGGGTGACCTATGGCAGAGGTGTTGGTTATCCAATAAAGGTTTCTGGGGCGGCGGTACCTATTCCCGTCTCCCAAATTGAAATTTTAATTGATTTAATTAAATATTACAATTTGAGGTTTTACATAAAGTTTAAAATAAAATAAACAAAAGACATAATGTATCTAATTTTCTCTTATTTAATAAATCAAATCAAAATCTTTCACACCCAGGCAGTGGAGTCAACATATGAACTTAGTCAAATCTTGATAAGACCAATATTTAACCGCTGTAATGTCATCGAATTTTTTGTAGGTCCGCATATGTGTGCGTGATTACCACCACAAGAATATCGGAAAATCAATTGTCATTGATAACTAGCCTACCTGCCGAGATTCAGTTAGGTCGGATGTTGGGAAGTGAGTTAATTTCCACTATCAATATTCATTCATAAAATATATTCATACAAAACAACAAAATTGATTATTATTTTTAATTGATAAACTAACGTTTAAACAAGATTTTTATGCATAGCACAAAGGGTAGATAACAAATATTATAATCAATAGATGATAATCAGTACAAATATCAATACAAATATTATAATCAGTAGATGAGTGTTTCAGGCTGATAATTATTGATTATAACAAAATTGAAACTGAGAGATGTATTTAAAAAAAGCATTTAAATATCACAACACTCAACGGCCAATAATGTCATAACACTCAAAGCTGATTGGGCATAATGGATGTAAATCAAAAAAATTAATACTTCAGTTAAAAAATTTTCATATTACCCATAGACATATGAATATTCATATGTCTATGATATTACCTCAAATTGCACGATTGTTATAGTCTAAAGAATTTAAATACAACGGCCACCTCCGAAAAACGGTTTTTATTAGTTCTTATTGAGAAGGTGGGAAAATTATGTCCCACAAATTTTTGTTTCTGAGGTTACCCGTACAAATTAAACGGTTGACCAACACAAATGGAGTTATACAATCTTTATGAGACTGGATTAATCCAGTGGATCGACCAAGGACACCACAGTAAAAATACACAAAGGTTTACGGATTTAGTTCTTATCAAAACTAATACTGAAAGAGAAAAATCGACCTCTTGTTTACTCGCATAACAATAATACACTTGGAAGTCCAATCAAGTCTCACAATGGAATCACCACATCCTACAATTCTTCTTCTTTCGTATGGTGGGGTGTCAGAGGGGGACATCTAGGTCTGCGAGCCAGTCTAGGGTCCCCGGCGTTGTCCTGTGGACCTCATAAATCCCGCCGGGGAATGAATGGAGCGAACATTCGTTGATCACAAGTTCGGTGGACTGCACCGCACCACATTTACTCATCGCCGACTCTTTAAGGCCCCATCTATGCATCATGTGAGCACAACGGCTATGGGAGCACCTTATCCTATTGATGGCGGACCAGAGTTTGCGAGGCAATGAGAACCCAGGCTGTCTCTCAGTGGGGTCTTGAATGAGATGGGCATTTTTTAATGCTACAATAAAAGGCTACAACAAACCAAAACATTTTGATAAAGAAATTGTATTCCAAACACTTAAAAGTTAATAATAATGCACTTTTAAAAAATAAATAATAAAGTTTTGCTTCAAATTATAGTGTCACATCACAAACTATCTGCTTCATACACAAAAAATTCGCTGATAAAAACTATTATCATAGGTGTGCAATTTGGGAGGCGGGTGTTTGTACCGCCGCCTCGGGAACCATTTATTGGATAACCTACACCCCTGCCAAGGTCATAAGGGGGTCTTTCTAGGTCTTGGCGGCCAATGCGTTTTTCCCACCTAATGTGTGGCGGGCCGGATTAGGAGAGACTGGTTGAGGTAGACTTAATCTAGACCTCTCTAGCCGGACTTTCTCGACCGCCTTGCACCCTAGTGGAAAGGATCGATTCATACGTCCGTCATTCCTGGACTGACCCCCAGATTCCTACTCTCCCTAATACCTTTTTCCTTCCCAGAATTTCCTCTCCTTTTTTTCCTTAAAAAATACTTCACACACCATCGCCAAAGATGAGATAGATCTATTGACACCCATTACTCGTTTCAATTCTCCCTCAAGGCATTTATATTCACTAAACTAACTTACTAACTAACTTTTCCATTCACCCCATTACTCATTTCTATTAACAGCATTTTTTTATTTCAAAATATGAAAGCTTAACAAAACATTAACAAGATTTATTGATCATGCATTAAAGCTACATAAACAACTAATCTTCATTTTATTTGTAATTTATCTTAGATTGATACGTGTTTTCATACAGTAAATAATTAAGTTTCCGAGCTTTATAAAAACGTTGAATACCTACTTTACTCGAAGTTTGACACGAAATATTGTGATGTTAGCAGAATTTTATCTAAGGCAATGTGAAACCATTTAATAAAAATAATACCGAACTTCGGAAAATAAAACAAACGAAAGTACACACTAGCATTACCTGTGTAGAATACTTCTGCTTAGGGTTTTACCTGCCAGTTTCAAATTACCCCATGTTACCTAACTAGTGGTACGGTACCTGGCTAAATAGACCAAATGTTTAAAAAAATCTTGATAAAAATATTGCAAAACTGAAAGATTTATAGCGTTTTGGATTTATTATGCACAATTAAGTTCAAAAAGACTACCAACATCGTAAGACTGCTAATAAGAACTGATAAGAAAAAAATTATTCACGGACGAATCAAATAAAACACATAAAACAGAAAAATATCATGTGAAAATTTTTGCTTATTCGCACAATCGAAAAATATATAATTCTAGCTGGCTCCCGGGATGCGTTGCAATGCCATATTCAAAGAAGTACATTGTTTCTCCCTGCATGTCCTTTCCCGTGCGTCCCCGTTCCACTCCCGCATCCCTTTCCCCTCACGCATAGCCCTTCCACCTTTCCCGCCTACCCTCTCCCCTCTCCCCTCTCCCGCTCTAACGTCCCGCCAATCCCCCTCCCGTGTTATATATATTTAGTCTCAGTACATTCAGTTTTCAAACAGCTATGTGCCACCTGCATAGAGATATACTATAGAGGCGCTATCCCGTACATAATTCTCCGAGATTCGTGTTCAAATCTTTCACGAACAAGTGAATTCAAACTGAAGCCGCCGCGTCGAAAGGCTCGGTCGTCAGAACGTCCTTACCTTTTACCCAAGCCCATGGTTTCATCCTTCTTTCATACGTCACACAGAAATGGAGGTACGAACCTGCGATTTCGTTGAACCAATTTATTCGTCTCATCTATGGCCACCTGTTACAATTTTTTTTATTCAAAGTTTCATTTTCAAACAAAGGTACCTATTTAAAATTATCTATAATTTAAAAACTCCGTAGACAATTCATCTTTTACAAAAAAAAGCTGCCTGCTAAATTCACATTCATCAAACCCGCGAACTGTCAAAAGTGCGATTTTAAAAAAGTCGTTAAGTTTTCTGAAATTATCCAATTTTCTTCACCATTTTCAAAAATTTTATTTCCGTAAGAACCTTCTACAAAGTATTAGAAAACTTTTTAAAAAAGGTAAATGAAATAGGCAAAGTCGTTCTGAAGTTATGGTGTGACCAAGGGATTCATTTTTATATATAAAGAAAACTGAAACAAAATTAGGTCACTTCCACTATATACATTCGCTACACGTGAATGATATATTCTTTACTGCAGGGTTGAGGGATGCTATTTGTAAAGTCATTCCGCCCTATCACTGTATGCCACTCGAGCAGGGTGTAAAAAATAAACCCGATATATTGGATTTATATTCAGCCTGTCCGTGGGTAGGTACTCACGTTGAATTTATGTTTATATTTTTAAATCATTTTTCCAGCGTCTATCGGGCACTGAACGCAGCTTTTTGTATTATTATTTGATAGTAGATGTAAGAAATAGAAACAATGGATTTGGGTCTTGAACATCGACTAAGTATATCCGTCTTGATCCATTATTAGTATGAAATCGCACGCACAAAAGTGTCCCTAAAATTACTTACCCTAAAGTCCCTTACTGCAAAATTTCATCTACGCGCCCGCCATTATTTCTTCCTAGACACCAAACCATGGAATAAAATAGGTCTATCCAGCATAAATTTCATAAGTTTAGGTAGTCTATGCAGTTTTGTCGAAACTCGGCGACGGGGTAAAACTGTATATATATCAATGGGTAAAACTTAATGTTTGACATGTTGAATGGTACTTTTGTTAATTTTATGTTTTTGAAGATAATTTTTGTTTAAATGTTCAATTCACTGTGATATTAGTGTAATTCAACATAACTGCCAATGCTGGCTTTACTTTTTTTCAGTTTTAGTCCTTTAAATGATGTTTTGTTGATGATTTAGTTAACGATAGGTTTTAGGTTATTTCTGAAATGTAATTTTTTTTTACGACTTTTCCGCGTGAATTTAAAAAAACTTCTATAAAAGTAATATTATTTAATAATATAAAAGCCTTAAACATGCGTAAATAAATACACATTCGATAAATCAACGTATTAATTGCGTAAAAATAAATCCAAGATGTCAGATTTTTTCAGTTATTTAATGCTTTAAAAGAATATTTTTTAAACATATTTAAAAATGAAAATATGTAATCTTCTTGTCATGTTTTGTTCTGTCTCTTTTTCTCTCCTTTTCTTTCCCTTTATTTATAATCATCCATATTTGTATATTCTTTTTTTCTTTACTGGTTTTCTCTTGTTTGTTCTATTAAACCTTTATTTTATTTGTATGCACTACTGTATGTAAACTTATATTTTTGATATCAAAATACCTTTGTAAAATTGGACCTATTACCACAATTGTAAGTTCCCCCAGTCCTAAAATGAGTTTTGTAACTCATCAGGATTGCTATAGCACGAAATAAAAACAGTAAAAAAATATCTCATTTGTTTTTATTATCCATGGTTTATTGTCACTCCAACTATCGGTATGTTTCTTCAAATAAAATAAAATAGCCTTCAGAATTCTCCAAGCTTATTTAAATTCTTTGAAAAAAAATCTTTTTTTTTCTCGTCCTCATCGACGGGCTTTCACCTAGTTTCCTTATTTAAATGTACGTACATTGTATCTAATCCAACTTCCTTCATTTCGTTTCGAGGAAGAATCTATGTTGTTAAAATTTAACAAGAACACGACTAAAAAATAAATTGTCTGAAAGATATAAAAAAATATGTTAACGACGTCTTTCGGAAAATTTTCCACCACAGCAAAAATAAAAGCACGAAAATTTAATAAAGTTAATGCAAAATTCTCGCTAGATCATTAACGATTCTGCCGTGAATTTTTTTTTGTTTGAATCTTTATTAGATTTTGGTTTAAAATTTATTAGAATCGAAACCTAATCACCCTTCGATGTTGCTTAAAGGCATAATGAGAAAGGACTTTTAGGGTAAATGAAAATCAATATGATTTTACTTGTACTTTCGTAAATATGTAACCAGAGTAGGGAAGAGTGTTTTTTTGTTTTCCCTGAAACAAATAATTTTGAAAACGCTTTACACAATAAGGTAATATTTGGTAAGGATTTCCACGAACGTGTTGAGCGCCGTGACATACAAATACTCTGGACATGGTTAAATGACATGGTATTATGGTAAAGCAAACTCAGCAGAAGATTTAATATATTTATTGGTGAATCAAATTAAATACTCGTAAATGCAATTCGTCGGGCGTTTTTTTAACGCGTGGTATCGCGCGGGGTCGCTGAGGACCCCAAAAATAAATATGATTAAATTGTTGTGGTAGCTTACATTTCATTTGTTATTTTAACTGATTATAGTCAGGTGATAATGACTGCATTGAAATAAAAAGAAATATTAAAAATTAGATATTTATTTTCAATGTTAAAGCTTAAAAATCAACAAGGAACATTTTTTTATAATTTTGAATCATAGTTTTTAATAGAAGACATTAAAAAAAAAATCTAACCATTTTCTATCAAACTTATAACTATCTGAGATTGATACACACTTATTATTACTATTATTAAAAAAAATCAACAATATACAATGAAAAAACATATAAACTTAGGTTCTCATTTTATTTTGCTGATTTTTTTGAGCCTCACGCCGAAACACAAGTCTGTATCTCACATCGTACATTCGCAGACTGAATGTTGGCGGCGCTAGCGTCAAGTATAGTCCCTTTTAGGAAGCTACCTAGAGTAAGGAATCAGTGGGAACATTTAAAATGTACATAATTAGCATTCCTGTAAAACTTGGGCTTTTAAAGACTCCACGCGACGGGTCGAGGGTTAAGAACATTTTAAAATATTTTTCCATCACACGTCGCCCCTGACTAGTTAGGAGAGTGGCGCGTTTGTAGCCTAGCGGTCATTTGATAAGTTCTAATAGCGCGACGGGATCACGTGACACGTGCGCTGTTTCGTGTGTGACCATGCTGTTGGAACGAGACAGATTGCTTATCACGTCGGCGTCGCCCGCTGGGCTTTACCCGACTACTCAATTGGGACGTGTGATGGAAAATATTTATATAGTATTTAATTGAAAAAAAATATCAACGGATAGCAAAATGACACAACATTTTTATTTTAAATATGTTCAGAAATCGCTGATTAAAATCCATCGGGTACGTGATGTTACACCACATATATCAATGTACACCACGCGTAATTAAATTTTGCAATCTGATTTATCCATCTAAGTTCAAAACCAAATATAAATCAGCATGAACAAACTGTTTTGATGATTACAAATCAAATTTTACTTGAAAATAAAATACGGAATTAAGTAAGTTATACATATCTATACTTAGATACTCAATATTTTCCATATTATTTTATTTTGCAAAAATATTTATTTTTATAACCTTTATATACATATTTATGTACGCATTCATTTTTAATTAAATTATTTTGATTAGAACCTACCTACGTATATTTTTATCGCATAACCTACCTACAATTTATTTATTTTTTAATAATAATTATTATTTTTTATTTATTTTAATATTTTTTTAATTATTATTAGCAACAAAAATTTACGAACATAAAATATAATGTCAAAAAAATCATTTCCGAAGAAAAAAAAGAAACCGATTCCTTCGAGCCGGATTTGAACCAGCGGCCTATGGATATCTATACAACATTCACATTACAGTCCACCGCTCTACCAACTGAGCTATCGAAGGTGTATGTACTGGCGTGATAATATTTGTATTAAGCCTACGTACCGTACGTCGCGGCCGGAGAGACATCTTTATTGAACAATATTATTTATTTTATTGTATTCTCGGTCCTGCGCAATTAACAAATTTTGTGTACGTGCTCTAAGCTGTGTACGTTTCTTGTTTGTGACTTTATTGTGAGAAGACGGTCGCGCCGCTTCGGTTGAAAAACCGCGCTTTATATAGTATTATCTAGTTTATCTAGTTATTTATATAGTTTATCTCATATGGCTTTATATTATAAATACATGTTTATCTACATTTTTACCTATTTACATAAAATTATATAATTTATCAAAATAATACCTACGTATTTAAGAGTAAGCCACCAGCCAAAAATGTGTGTATTTTTAGTGTGCCTTGCATCGCCACGAATATAGGTAATCGGAATAAAAATCGCTTGTCAAACAAAATCTAGATTTCACGATAAGCGCTCAAGCAGTTTTTTTTTATTTATTTTGTAAATAATTTTATAAGAAAGAAAAAAAGTTAATC
Organism: Limnephilus lunatus; assembly: GCA_917563855.2. Classification (NCBI taxonomy): domain Eukaryota; kingdom Metazoa; phylum Arthropoda; class Insecta; order Trichoptera; family Limnephilidae; genus Limnephilus; species Limnephilus lunatus. Next base: position 68,542,781 of record OU830596.1, read on the forward strand.
AATGGGAACTATCTCAGATAATTTAAGCCATAAAACTGTATTTTTAAAAAGATGTTTCTAAAATGCCTTCATACATTTCTAATGAAAAAATTCAATTTTAGTAGTTTAAGCTTATATATTTAAAAAAACGTTATTGACAATTTTATTGTAATTCTATAAGCTTCAATTTATTAGAACCATATTTTTTGTATTTATAATGAAAACAAGTGACATTATTTTACATTTAGGTAGGTAGGTAAGTAGCCATTTAAAAAAAAGGCATAAGTGCATTTTATTCAGCTATTTAATTTCTAATTAATCGAAATACCCATGAAAAATCAACAATGTAGATACAGTTGGCCAAGAAGGTCTAGAAATTTAATAAAATTGAACTAAATTTACTTTTTAGTATGGCAACACTGATTTTGATACAAATATTACAGCACATTCAAATATGAGGTTATGCTCGACTTAGAATAAATTCCATTTGAAGGGAATTAATGGGTGACGATTGCATCGCTCCAGTTATTATTCGCAATATTTTTGTTTATTTCTTTTGTTATTTTTTTTTGTTTTCTCCTAATCTATTTACTTGATTCTTTATTTAAAAAAAAAAGTGGGACTTGTGGGATTCCATTATCCTCCCCACAATAAAAACATTATTATTATTATTGAATTTTGTTTTACTGAGTGCATTTTTGAATGCAATACTAAAAAGTCGGGAGGCATAGTCGAGACGGCTTCGAATAAGTGCACTGTAAAGCAACTAAGTACCTAGTTCCAATATTAAAGAAAAATTCTTAGAATATTTATGATGTTGAATTAGCTGCTTTTACCTACCACAAATTTCTAAATTTCTAAACATCGTTGAACGTTGATGCGAAATATATTTACTTGGACCTTAGTTTTTTTAAACACATAATTGTCTAACTATGAAAACGCTCACAGCCCCCTCAATTTTTTTCTAGATGTTCTTGACAGGTCGTGTAATAAGATATTCATAAAATTTTGCCCGGAGCGGGTTTTGAACCCGCGACCTCTGGGGACAGAGTCAAGGAGTTTAACGATCCTTTATGGAGGTCGCCAATATCAAACCTTAAGTACCACTTAAGAGTTTACACCCCATTAAAAGTAATAATTGATCTTAATTTGTACCTACTATAAATTGAAAGGCAATTATTTCCACCTTACCGGTCGCGGTGCACGGGGAAAGTGGAATTATTTACCATTCAATGGCGTAGCCACAAAAATCGACTCCCGGGCAAGCCGGTAACCGGGTTTCCGCAAAAAATAGCTTTAATAAAAAATAAAGTACATTTTTTACATAAATGGATTATTTCTGAACGTATCCGTAAACTAAAAACCGTTTTTAAAATTGAATTATGTACGAGTACTTAATTCGAAAAAATATAATTTTTCAAAAGAAGCAAACACACGGTGTCTTGACATTTTAAGTAAATAAAAAGAGAATGCTTTGTTTTAAGACACTTTATTGATATTTTATAGTCTACCGATTTCGGTACCTCCGTACCATCATCAGGATTGATGGAAATCTTCTTTCTCGTACGAAAACGAAAGACAGAACATACTAGAACGATGGCGTCACGTACGACCTCTCTCTAGGATTATTATTAAACAAGTCATTGTTCCGACTATAGAAAATGTAAACAAGGGACATGGGCCATGAGTCAAAATAGTAAGTCGATACAACATCATCCTCCATCCTACCGCAACTCAAATCTACGCGCAGCAGCACCACGCCCTTGTTTCTATCTAGATAACAAATACTAAATCTTCATTTGCGCTGCTTTGATAGTCTGTTCGATTTGGTCGTAGCTCGGCGACAGCCGGCACGGTTCTATGTCGCATCTCAATTTGTTTCTTTTATATCGTGGCTCTCTTATCAGACACAAGAGCTCCTCTTTTCTGATTACCTATAGGTACATGACCAATCGTCGCTTTAGCTCTTAATTATCCAAACGAGCATTTTAGATTTTGTTCAATATATATATAGAAAATGATAGTAAATCACTTATCACTTAACCTTTAACTTTACGGAAATAGATTTATCTTAAGAGCGTATAACCAGAGAAAACCAGAAATATGTCATTTTTAAATCAGTGTTTAGACGTATTGACTCTTTTCCACAAAAAAAATATAGATTGATTTCGAAAGATCGTTCTTTTATCTGTAAACGTATGTTTTAAATTTTGAGAAAAAATGTTTATTTTTAGTATAATAAGGTCATACACCATAGGTCGTTGGCCATAGGTCATACACCAAAGGTCATACACCATAGGTCGTTGGCAGATTTGTCAAATTTTCAAAAAAGATTTTGTATTATACAACACCCATTTCAAATCATATAATAATGAAGTAAAATAAATCAATATATTATCTGGTAAACGTATGTTACAGAATTTTAATTTTAGTTTAAATAAAATCAGTAAAAAATATATACGTACATGTGTTTTTTGACGAAAATTGGTCCGTTTGTGTATTTATTTGCGCACTTAAAGACTGATATATTTCAGATTTTTTTACATTCTTATTTTGCTCAGATATTATTGAAAAATGATAAATACTTATGATCAAAAAATAATTGCAAGAAGTACATAATTTGAATAGTTTTATCAACACGCTTTTCAGCACTTTTGGATGTAGGTATAAATTAAAGCAAATTTGTAATGAAATAAAATCGATATTGAGTTATAATTTTAAAAAGCTGGTATGGAGAGTAATTAATCTTTCTCATTGGAACCGCCCTGTGCGATCTTAAGAACATCTTTCGATGAAATGTAAATTTTCGGCCGATGGCTGGTTAAATGCTCTTAAACACCTATCATAATATTTCAATTAAATAATGAAAGAAAACCTTTTCCTCCTATAAAAATTTCTAATGGTCGTTTGGACAATTAAGAACTGAGGCGACGCGCGACGCAATGATGACCTTGTTGTATTGTTTTGTAAAATATACAAATGTAAATTAAAACTAATCTTTATATTACTAAAAAGAATTAAAAAAAATAAAAATCTATCGATCAAACTAAAGAATCTTTTCTGTGAACTTGATATACCGAAGCAGAAAATTTTGATAAAAGCAGGTACCTACCTACACAGAGTCTTGACTTCATTCATTTGTAGTTAATACAATAATTTCAATAGTTTTAATGCGAACTAACTTGTAAGTCTAGAAGAGATATCACAATGGGGTGTTTATCTTAATGATGTGTACAGACCGAGAAGTTATTATCGGACGAAGCTTAGAGTAAGTTACACTAAGGGACGGAGTCAATTGTCTGTGAGGACGCATATTTACTCAGGGGCGCAACGGGTGGGACGAACGATCACTGGCCCCGGGCGCGATGTCTGAGAGGTCAAAAATCTAAGTAACGAAAGTAAACGACAATATACATATTTTTAAAGTTACTAAGTAAATTATTCAACGTCTCAAAGAAATACCTGTTTAACCCTTCAAAACTCGGGTGTACTTTATCTACGGAATTAAAGATAAAGTACAGCAGCTGATAATTTCATAAAATGTCTAAAATTACACATTGAAAATTGCTCATCTACAAAGAGAATCCATAGTAATAAAAATTACTTGAAACCATGGATAACTTCTGGAATTGTGGACTGCCTCATAAAACGTGACAAATTACATAAGAGTTGTCGCAAAGAACCAAATAATATTGAACTATTTGCATATTATAAAAGATATAGAAATTGGTGTTCTAAAATTGTAAAAACGACCAAACAGTCATATTATAAAAAGAAGCTTCATGAAGTTAAAGGAAACATAAAGCAAGAATGGAAAATAATAAAACAAGCATTGGATATGCAAAAGGAATCGGTGTCGATAAATAAATTGAAAATAAATAATAACATTGTTTCTATAAATGATAATCCAACGCTCATCACTAACCATGTTAATGGTTTTTTTAGTGATATAGGTCAAAATTTTGCTAATCTGTTGTGCAGTGTAAATAAAACCAGTGAAGAATGTTTAATCAATAATTGCAATCCAACACAATCTATGCAAAATGCCTGTTTTGAATTCAATCCAACAAATTGTAATGAAGTTCTAAAGGTGATTAATGAGCTAAAATCAGGTTTTTCGAGTGGAAATGACAGTATAAGTGCAATGGTCTAATGCAACAAAATGCTTCTGAGCTAGTTATACCTATTACACACATTGTAAATGTTAGCTTTGAGAATGGCTTGTTCCCCAATCACTGCAAAAATGCCAAAATTATTCCTTTATTTAAAGGAGGAGATAACATAGATGTCAATAACTATCGACCTATATCCCTGCTAAACACCTTATCAAAAATTATAGAGAAGTTAGCTAAAATTAGGTTGATGTCTTATGTAAAAAGATATGAAATTCTCTCAGATAATCAGTTTGGCTTCCGAGAGAACATGGGAACTAGTGATGCTGCATTAAAAATGATCACCACAGTCATAGAAGCTCTCGATACTGGCAATAAAGCAATGGCTGTCTTCTTGGACTTGTCTAAGGCATTTGATACCGTATCCCACGGTTTACTATTGAAAAAACTCAGTTCAATGGGTATTGTTAATAAAGCTTTAGATTGGTTCAGAACTTATCTTGAAAATAGAACACAAAGAGTCATGATTAATGATCATATTAGTTCAAACAAATCAATTGTATATGGTGTTCCTCAGGGCAGTGTTCTGGGTCCAATTTTATTTTTGTTATATATTAATTTTCTGGTTCTTCAATTGTATTTGCAGATGACACTGTTTTAGTGTTTTCTGGTGATACTTGGGATGAAACGTATGCTAAGTGCGAGACAGGATTAAGGACAGTCAAAAATTGGCTTGATCAAAACTTGTTAACCTTAAACATGAACAAAACTAAATATATTACCTTTAGTATTTCTTCTGTAAATCAACCATCTTTGGACCGCTCTTTAAAAATACATTGTTGCATGCAGAAGTGTAATTGTCAATCTTTGGAAAGAGTAGACAATATCAAATATCTTGGTTTAGTTATTGATAAATATTTAAAATGGAACAATCATATTGCTATATTAACAAACAAAATAAGAAAGCTAGCCTATATCTTCAAGACTCTAAGAAATATATTGGACAAAGTTACACTAAAAACTGTTTATTATGCTCTTGTTCAATCAATACTTTCATATAACGTTATTTGTTGGGGTTCTCGTCACAAGACTACTCTAGAACCTTTAAATATTGCACAAAAATTAATTTAAAAAATAATTTTCAAGAAAAGTTTTATGTATTCATCACAGTTATTATATAGCGAAAGCAAAATTATGACAATAAGGCAATTGTACATAATACATGCTCTCTGTAAATTTTTCAACAACATTATCACTGCTAAAAGATCTCAACAAGTACGCAACACTAGATTGGGCTCTTCTTTAATGTATCAGCCAGTATATACCAAAACATCCTTTGGACAAAGAAGTTTTTCATATAAAGCTCCGTTGCTTTATAATATGCTCAATGAAAAAATAAAAACTATTGGTACATCACATTTATTCAAGAAAATGGTCAAAATATGTATACTAACTGAGAGTGATGGTTTTGGATTACCCATGGTGTCGCTTATATCATAAATCACTATGGAATTAAGCTATATTTGATACAATCCATATTTAATTACTCTGTATGTACTTAACTTATTTATTGTTATGTACTTTTTAATTTGCTTATTGTTATAAGTATTTACTTACTATTATCTACTTCTTTCGTACCATAATTTACTTACTATACAATATTATAATTGTTTATTAGTATTTACTCATAATTATTATGTACTTTATTTACTTATGTTTATTTACTTATTATTATTAAATTGTTTATTATTGTTTACTCATAATTATATTATATTATATTATTTGTTTAATTTATTTATATCTACATATTTACTTAATATATTATATTTATTTCATAAACTATATAAATTTATTACATAATTGTTTATTATTATTTATTTTTTGTTAATAATTTAATGCTACTGTGGTATGATCACCCTATTATTGCATCTGGTAAGCCACAACAGGTACCTTGTATTTACATATTTTAATATTTAGTTTACAGTATAATGTTATTTTTGTCAACAATGAGCATACTGCCCAGCTGTAATAATTATTAATTAGTAATGTTTAAAAAACTGTACTCAGTGCTTCTTTTGTAGGTTTATTATTATATTTCTTTTAAGTTTAGGTATATGTATGTTTCTTTTTTTCTTTTTTTAATTACTTTATTGTAAAACTGCATATCTCGATACAGGAATCCCCTAGTGAGATGTGCAGCTTATGTTTTCATGTATTTCTTATTTTTTTCAATAAATAAATAAATAAATAGGTTGGGGGGGATCTCACAAAAACAATCTAAACTCAGTAAAAGGTTCACAAAGAATCATCATTAAAGTAATGCTAAAAAATCTACCGTCTCTACTGAATAACCTTTTAAATTGTTTCCACTACCAAAAGTCGATAACATATTTAAGCAAACTTCCATTATAAAAATGTTTAAAGAAAAAATAACAAAGAATATCAAGAATTTTACAAACTAATGAGAAATGGAAACTAATTTATTACACCTAATTTTCAAACATCTCAAATGTAAAACCATTATATTTATCAAGCGATAAAAAATCTATAATAACCTCCCTTCTGAATTGCGCTGTGCTTTTTTTTAAAAATTGCGGTCGGAAACTTTGGTTTAATAAACGTATGCATTTGAATTATTTTGTGGTTAGCTGTTATACTTGAATATAAAGCGTGTTGTTTATTATTTCCAATACGGTTTAGACCATGGGTGGCCAACCTTTTTAGCAGCCCGGCCAAATTTTAGAAATGAGATTGCCTATCGGGCCGCACAACAAAATTTATTTTATTATTCAAAGCTTGCAAATGCTATTGCTACACGCAAACAGTTTTCCAAATGTTCATCAGTGATTCGTGATCTCATTTGAAATTTAATATGCTTCATTCGACTAAAAAGCTGTTCACACGTGTAAGTGTTTCCAAATAGCGAAATCATCGATAGAGGATGTTTGTGAAATGCAGGATATTTCTCTTTGTTCAAAAATGTTTTTATCTTTCCCTTATAGACGAGTATTAACAACATTTAGGTAGCTTACTATATCGAACTGAAATGCAAAGTCGCTAATTCACTCCTTGTCTTCAAATTCTGGGATACTTTTTGACCTATTTTTTATCTTACTTCTGCATAAAATTTAACGTCATTAAATCCAAAGACTTGAGGAACTCTTGGAACTGACGGTGATTCAACCCCTTCGACTTAATAAAGTTTACTGTTTTGATGACCACCTTCATGACATGATCAATTTTAGAACATAAATTCACTTGATGAAAAATGCAACAAAAATTTAGCATCGAAGTATTACCAACTCTGCAGGACTCATTTTCAATCAATTTTACTAAAACTTCGAGTTTTTCAACCATTGTTGGAGCACCATCTGTTGTTAAGCCCGATAGGTTATTGAGTCGTAACTAAAAGCGATATAATGTCGATGTAACAGCTCCTAACAAATCTCGTGACAAGTAGTGTTCCTAAGTAGATGCAGTGCCGCTAATTCTTCTATCTTGTTAAAATGGACATCAAAACCCCTGATAAAAATCGCCACTTGGGTGATATCTGTTAGGTCAGTGCTTCCATCCAATGCTAGAACATAAAATATAAACTTAGATGCTCGATTTTTCTAACTATCTTCAATATGTTTTCCGATGTCGTAGACACGCCTAGTAATAGTCTGTCGAGACAAGTTTATTTTTGAAAAATCTGGCTTTATATACACTAAAAGAAAAAAATGTGTGCATATACTCCGCGGACCACAAAAGACACACCCGGCGGGCCACAAGCGGCCCGCGGGCCGCGGGTTGGCCGCACATGGTTTAGACTATACTTCTCACAATGATAGTAAAGGAGAGTCTCCCTTACTATCATTGTGGAGACACAGTGATTGACATAAACAGACGGATTGCAATCTTAGAGCACAGGCGTCAGGTGGGAATGCTGTCCTTGTTCTACCGGTATTACAATGGAAAATGCTCCGAGGAACTAGCGTCGTTGATCCCCTCGGCACCGGTGCATAGTCGGGAAACACGCCAAACACGCGCCCAACATATGTACACGGTTGAAATTAGTTTTTACGACTCGTTCTTGAGTTCAACAGCTCGGATGTGGAACGATTTACCGGCCTCTGTGTTTCCTCCCTCCTACAACATGGGTCGCTTCAAGACCTATGTTCACTCCTTCATTTCCTCAAAAAGACCCTCCACACAGCGTCCTCAAAGATGACATAGGCCCTGAGGGAAATTATTTTCCTCAGAGCCTCCTGTGTGGAGTTAATGTAAAAAAAAAATGAGACCTATGTGAGCTGGGACAAATATGGTCTCCTGTGATTAAACGCATAAGAAACGATCTATGCCCTTATCCGCCTCCCAAATTGTGAATACCTACGGTCATTTCGTTATTAGGTACTCTAAAAAGCCTATTGTAAAATATATAATAAATGAAAGTGCCGAGAATAATAATCTTTTCTAAAAGCATTCAGCTAGACTGCTGAATATCACAAATGAATGAGTGAAAATAATCATTCTTGAATAATAAAATGGAAAATCATCATTTTGCAGTGGAACCTTCGGAGTTGCATGACAATTTTTTTTTTAATTGGGTATGAATATAATGAAAAATTTTAAATATTTTTGATATAGATTTACTTCTCAACACCCGAGTTTTTTTCTACAGTTTTAAAACCTAAAATGCAGATATCTTAAAATCACTTCCTATGGCATTCAATGGTCGTGCAGTGGACTCTTCAAACGTATAAAATATACACCATAATAAGCAATCATACTCTGGCTCTGGCCTCTCCCATGTGGGATTTTTTTAAATATATAATTTTAAAAAATACTGTTTTTTTTACTTGTTTTTGTATACTTACTATCTATCATTAAATGTATTTATCAAAATATAAAAAATATATATTTATGTAATAATGCACCCCGGGCGTAACCGGGTAGTAAAACTAGAGTGGGCACTTGGTGGGCTTAGTGGGCACCTTTTCTATTGGGTGCTCTATACAAACAAAGGCTTCACACCAGTCCTGTATGTACTACGTGATATAGAAAATAAACCGCTCAGTGGTCCCATTGAAGGTAATAAATATTCCAGCTTACCGAACTTCTGCAACTTGAAGCGGTTGAGTCAATGTTTGGCTTTGGGAGGCGTTCCCGCTCGAAAGCGAGGCTCGAAAACTTTCAGACTATCTTATAGATGTCGTCCGGTATGTTAAATTTAATGTATTTAAAGTTTATTGAGTGTATGCGTTGTATTAATATTGATTAATGCCACGATGCTATTGAAATGGGTATTAAAAAAACTATGCGACGGTAGACGCACTGGACCCACGTACGCGATGTACGCAACGCTTCAAGATATCTGAACAACTCACAATCCATACATTTGTTTTAGAAACACATTTATCACACGCAACGCAATCCTATGCTCCTCACGCAATGTGATCTGCAATTCGCGAGGGACGTGTGGAAGAAAGATAGCGAAGGTGGAAGGCCTTCCAACGAGTTAATTTGATGTTAAACCTTATTTTTATTTTATTTTATTTTATTTGGAAAACCAACAAATACAATAATTAATATTGTGTAAATATTTAGCCAATAATAGGTTTTCATTGAATTATATTAATTATTTAGTGAGTAGGTATAAAGAAAAATCAAAGATATTTAAATATAAAACATGTGCTATCCACAGTTTTTACAAGATGGGAGTTTTTGTTTTTTACAAGATGGCAGTTTTTCCGGGTGTCGCCGATATTTTTTTACCAATTAACGAGTAAACTAAATGAACGAATAATTAACGATAAAACTAAATAAACGCGAATTCTTTCCGTATTCAAACTATATTGTTAACCAATACTAATGCACACCTTCAAAAAATCAACGAAAAGAACAAATTCTTTCTACTCCGATTGGATATGATTAAATTAGCGTTTGGCGTCTAATGATATTATTGTGAGTTAAATAACTAAAGGACGTAGGACGTTACGAATTCAACTAAAAATAATGTTTAATCTAATAAATATGTAAAATCCGTTGAACAGTAGGACAAGTTAGTATGCACGTCGGTCTGGGAAAGTAGTAGCGCATACGTTGCGTACGTAGACCCAATGTGTCTTACAGGCGCAATTAGTATTATTGAAACAGACCGTCACCAGTTGAGCAGGTATGCGTTAATGCCTGTAATGTATTTGGGTGCAAATGTCGGAATCGAACCTCCAACCTCACAAGTCAAAATCAAATGCATACATTACTACACTATGGAGTCACGATCGTTTACGCGGCACCAATAAAGAGTGGCGCAGAATACTCTTGAAAGGTAACGTCGCACAGTGGACGGAATGAAGAAAAAACACGAATTAATTCTTGGCTGACTAAATATTAATGCAATGTTTTTTTTTGATCTTATTAATGAATTATAACTACTAGCAGTTAAAAATCCGCTTTGCAGGTTTTTTCTGCTAGGCCCTGCGGGTGGCCTTTACTTCGGCTTCGCCTGGGCGAAGGGTATGGGTGTAGGTAACCATTTAATAAATCCGATAAAAACTGCTACGCAGACGCAAGCCTATTAATACTGTTATTTTGAAGAAAAAAATATTAATTTATTCTTGCGTAGAAATTTACAACAACGAAATAATAAATTTTGAAGATATACAAATATCTAGGCAAATAAAACATATTAATTTTAAATTTTACATATTATATTTCACATCTATGAACATAAAAAGACGGGTAACAATTAGGTTCATTCATATATTAATCGAACATGGTAGAAAATCTAAGTGCTAAAGGTGTATCCGTTGTCATTGGAGTCTAAATCATCGCTCAAATTTCCAAAACTATTGGACGAATTCTTAGCGGACTTAAAACTTAAGTAGGTAAACAGAAAAAAAAATCAGGAAGTGGTGGCAAATTGCAAATTAATTTCTTATTGTCTTTGGAGTTTCTTTTTTAAATTGTAATGAAGGCCGTCTGCAGTACCTTGTAGATGAAGGCCGTGGGTTTTGCCATATAATAGTAATGCTTTTTGAGTTTCCTTCGCTGTAGAGTTGAAGTGGCACCAACGAATTTGTAGGGAGATTAGAGAGATCATGATATTTTCCATTACTATACCTTTGCTTGTAGTGACTGTGACTACCATAACCATCACAGCCCCATTTGTACATTTGTACAGACTCATTTCTGCTGCTAACTGGAGTTCATCAAGAGTGCGAAACTCTAACAGATCGTTCAATTTTTTCTTCCTTGATCTAGAACCGATTTCTTGAAATACTTTTATTGGTCTACCCCAACACATGGACACAAATATCATTTCTTGCAACCACTCTAAATTATGTTGTTCAAACCTCACAATAACAACTGCGGTTTTTTCTCCATTTATTCATTGATTTTAGTGAAAAATACTTAACATTTTTGTAAAATGTATGGCTTGAAATGTTCGAACCTGCCACTATGTGGTATTTTTATGTTAGATAATTAATTAAAAACTTCTTTCATTTCACAGAAGTGGCAATTAATATACCCCGTACATTTAATACCTCGAATAATTTTCTCCGGGGAATGCATACAGGCCTTCCTGAAAATAACAAAATTGTTCAAGAGAGGAGAAAAAAGGAAAAACAATTTATATATCACATGAAAGGTGAAACTTCAGTCTACAATATGTATATATTCATAACTGGGAGCAAACGATGTTTTGTTTCTAAATGCTAATTGAAATGAGCATTTTAACAGCAAAAAAATACAAAAATAGTGGAACATTAGATGTTAGTTCAAATGTCACACACATGTGATATTGATATAAAGTTTAGTAAATTAAATAAAGAATACCGTGAGGAATAGCACCCATAACAAACTTTTGTAAATATATTGAAACGTGAAATAATACACAACCGTCTCTGCCCATGCATAGGAGCGAACTGAAAAAATCGATGCCGAATATCCAATTTTTGACACACTTCGCGGCCTTGCCAAACTTCCGTCAAGCGCTATTAAAAAAATTAAATAAACACATAAAATGCAGAAACTATTTTGCTGTACTAAAAAAAATATAAATATTTAAAACATTAACTTTTGCAAAAACCACTTAATTCGGGTTTTTTCTCCATTTCGTCCACCGTGCGTCGCGTTGTACTGAAAAAACATCAATATTAATAAAATAATTATCTAATAAAACATCAATATTATTTGCATTTTTAAACTTTTTAGATTTTGGTAGTGAAAACTTCTTTAGCACCGCTGTGATTTGAAACTCGATGAAACGGAAATGAGCGATACTAAAAATAGACAAACACATTAATGTATACATATAGGATTTAACCTGCGAGAATGAGATGTCAATAAAATATTTATTTATTCCAATATAATTTGATAAATCCACAGTTCCACGCGAGCCTCCATTAGTGAAGTGGTATAAAGCACCCGACGAACCTCAGCGGTCAGCGGTTCATCCTACAAAATCAAAAAAAAAAAATGTTAAATCAATATTCAATCTTAAAACTACTCCAAAATGATCAGGTAAAAGAAAAGAAAGCGACATCTAGCGGCTCCGAAGCAGAAAACAATAAAAAAATGGAAAAAAAATCATACTAAAAATAAAACAAGTGCTTCGTAGTCTTTCTAATTTTTTCTACTTTAGTTTTCTGAAGGTTTCTCTTCTACCGCGTGTGAATTTCACCTCAGTCAATTTGGTCTAGAAGCTCAGTAACCTGACCTAAGTCCACAATTTTCCACAGAAGTGTGTTTATGTAAAATAATTTATTTAGCTTTAATTTAACACGGTGAATACCACATTTAAACAAAGATTTTATATTTTCTCTAACAATGGCAGTGTTAGCAGAGGTCAGAACACCCTTACAATCTAGATCTAGGTTTTAAGGCCAGTGACCTTAGGTTAAGACCCCCGGATTATTGGCGGCTTTAAATGTTGATAAGGGTTACAAATTATCTTAAAATCTCCACTTATAAATTAAAGCATTTAAATGCTGTAATAAACGTTTAGACTTTACCCTGGAGATTTTTGGAGAACAAAGGTTTTCGTTCAGCGGTAGAAAATTATCTGCTTTTTAGAAATCTTGAAAATACACAGGCATCACTTAAGTTAATCAGTTTTTTAACTTAAATGAAATAATATTACTTAATTTTATTGGAATAACTTTTTTTAATATATTTTGAAGGATACCCATCGTCATGAAACAGAATAAGACCGAAAATTAAAAGGTAACGACCGCAACTGGGAATCGAACCCCGGATCTCTATCTTATCGGGACAACGCGCAACGCTTATAAATGAATCAATTGGAGAAAACAATTTTTTTTAAAGTTTGTATGGTATTATAATATAATCATGCGCAAATAAACGATTCATCTTAATACTCTAAAGCACAACTTGAAATCATTTTGCCAACATTCAACATTAAAATATAGATACATTTTTTGCGGGAATTGACGGATCTGTAGTTTTGATGGGATTTTTTTAACATTAGCTCCATACAGGATGCCCTGAGGAAAATATTGCTCTTTATTATAACTTTTTTTTACTTTTTATAAAGTTCTGAGAAGGGAAAAGGAATAAGGGGTGTGTAGGAATCCAAAGGGGTGTCTCCAAGAGTGACAGACATGTGAATCCATCCTCCTACTGTGAGAGTCCTGCTGGAGAGGTCAAAAGGTTTCCTAAACCAGCCCAAGCCCGGACGAACTTTACATCATAAACCCGGGTGGCCCTACTAAGTCATCATATGTAGGGAACCACTTGGTGTGACTATGGCAGAGGTGTTGGTTATCCAATAAAAACTTCCAGGCGTGGCGCGATTGATGCCCATAAAGCGTACTTTCATGTTCCAAAGAAGACTCCTATCACTGAGCCACTTTGGTTGCCGACACTCTTAAAATGGCCCAGGGAGCTTGTTCCTCAATTCATTTCACCTGCTACTTAACCACTACAGTCGTACGGCTCAAGACGTTATTTGCATATTTCGTTTTATTTTATTTGCAAAACCAATATAGCCCTATCTCACCAAAAGGGGCCTAGGAGCTTACCGCTCAATTTTTCTCTGTGCCATTCGTGTTGTGCAGGTTGATACACGTAATTCGATATCCATAACGCCCACTTTCCTGATCCAAAGAAGACTCCTGCCACTGAGCCACTTCGGTCGCCGACACTCTTAAAGCGGCCCAGGGAGCTTTACGCCTACCAAATTGTAAAATGTAATGGGATTCTCCGTTGAATCAACTTTTTTTGAGTAATTGCATTTAGATTTACATTCTAATGATGATTATTAACCTTTGCTCTTTTTACTTGGAAAAAAAGTCACGTCACTTCGCTGGTGTTAGAGTGAGTTCACGCCAACTCTGTGTGGTTATTCCATTACCCACAATATTTCTTGTCAAGCGATTAGTGGTTTCCCGCAAAGCTGTGGCTGGGCGCAGGAAGAAGGAATAATAATAATTATTGTGCGGGTTATTGTTCAAATAATGATTATTGTCATTAAACACACAAATTAATGCTTGGAAATGAACGCAAATAGATATTTAGTAATGGGTCGAATTAGCTTGTGGCAATGGTGTACAGTTAAATCATTACGATATACATGATTGGTTATACAAAAATAATGATTTAATTTAGTAGGTACAATAATTCGCAGACTGTATTAAAGTGGCGATCAAGGGTTAAGAGTTAAGAGGAACCTTTGCGCGGCACGTTTCGACCCATTTCGTTCCAATCTTAATTTTGGATTTAAGATAAAAAAAACCCAAACAAACTGAAAAATTATTTTTGTAATCAAAAGTTATACCAATTATCTAGTTCGAATGTGAGCTACTTACATATTTTTATGATAAATGTAATACAATAATTTTTTTCATGTATTAAATTTATTCACATGCCCAAGATGCCTCTAAAATCACGAAACATTAAAATCGTTAATGGACTATAACTTATCTTTTAAAGCAAAAATAAATAAAGTAGCTCACATCCATACTAGAAAAGCGTCAATTTATCCAAAGCATGTTTTTTGGTATTAATATTGTAAACGGATTCGTAGTAAAGATAAATCGAAAATGGTATTTGTATATTAAGCTAATTATTTATTTATAGCTTAAAGCGTGTTAAAAAGTCTTCGGAATCGATCTTCCCGGTTCACATCTTCGTGGTCGCATTTTTATAGTACACGTCTGTCCTCATTCACAAAAATCCAGAAATATAGAAAAAGAGACTATTTTTCGATGATTTATCCAACGTGTTTAAAATATACCATACTGTAAAAATTGCTACCGAATATCCTTTACATCTTGAATATATTATGTGACGAATATTCTTCGGTGTCAACATTCTTCAAAGTTTTTCACCCATTGAGGATCAAATATTTTATCGGTTGTGACCGTTATTAATTTTTCAAAAGGAACGTTATACGCATTCAGGCTTTGCAATTACATTATTATTTTTAATAAAGTTTAATATTTCCAGGTAACAAATACCATGACATTATGACACTCTCTATTACCATCATTAAAATCTGTAGGTATTGGTTGTGCAATAATGGAAGAGGAATTCAACTAACCTATAAATTCACGTAATTTTGTATTTAAACCTTGCTTACTGTAGTCTCTATTTATCATTACATTAGAACTAGAATATTATAACTTATCGCTAATTTTGGTTATATTACCTACACATAGGCAATGCCTTAGTGAGTTCCCAATACTTACCTTTGTTTTATATTTTATACATACGTAATTTTATTTTAAGTATATTAACTTAACTTATGTAAAAATAATGGGAAAAAAATTGGAATAAAAATAATAATGCATGATACTTGGGGGAGAAGTGGGAATAAGATGAATTTGTCAACTCAGCCACCAACCGGTCAATTAAAAAGACTACCAAAATTAAATAAGACTTGAGATGTGCAACCCGCTTCGGTTAAACCTTTTGCAGTTTAAGAGTGTACAACCAGAGAAACCAGAAATATGTCATTTTTTAATCAGTGGTTAGACGTATTGACTCTTTTCCACAAAAAACTATAAATGGATTTCAAAAGATTGTTCTTTTATCTAGTAAACTTATGTTTTAGATTTTGAGAAAAAAAAATATTTTTAGAATAATAAGGTTATACCATAGGTCGTTCGCAGATTTGTTCAATTTTCAAAAAAGTACATTTCTTATACAACACCCATTTCAAATCATATAATCATACAGTAAAATGAATCAATACATTATCTGGTAAACGTATGTTTCAGAATTTTAATTTTAGTGTAAATAAAATTATTAAAAAATATATACGGACATGTGTTTCTTGACGAAAATTGGTCGGTTTGTGCATTTATTTGTGCACTTACAAACAAATTTTATTTCGGATTTTTTTACATACTTATTTTGCTAAGACGTTATTGACAAATTATAAATAATTTGATCGTAAAATAATTTCAGGAAGTATTTAATTTTAAATAATTTTGAACATCGCATTCTACCATTTTTATCGCAGCCCGTAAACACAAATTTCAGATTTCATTACGGGCCCAAACGCGGCCAGGAGAGCACGTCTTCGCGACGCTTTGAATAATAATATTTGGAAATGAAATTTGAAAACGAAATTTGAAATAAACACGAATTCCTTGATTCATGTTTGTTAAATCTACAGGGTTGCCCGAACGCAATTTTTCATTTTCGTTGTTAGTTTTTGGGGTGTTATGCCGTGTTGCGCTACCTCCTACTATAGCCGACGCAATTTTTCATGTTCATTGAATATTTTTATGCAAAAATTTTTATAATTTCGAATATTTTTTTTATTTTAAATTATTCTTGTGTGAATACCGCACAAGAGTCCCAACTGCTCCAAAATATTTTTTGGGGTAAATCTTTTTTACGCACGCTCGACACTTGGGGGTAAACTGGTAAATGGGTTACGAAAAGTGGTGATAGTTACGAAAAATGACATGCGAACGGTAATCAATTCGAACGGTGATCGATTGCTCGGCGGGTCGGGCCTTTACGCACGCTTGTTTTTCGTGTTATTGTTATATTGTTAATGGACTATTTGTCCGTAAATAAATAAATAAATTATATACAGCGGGTACCCGGCATGCGTTTCATGGGCACTGTAACCTCGCGGTCAACTAAACTGTTATGGTTCCATCACAAGTCCCGGGAATTATAATGCAAGCGCCTGCACTATATAACATTATATACAGCGGGTACCCGGCATGCATTGCAAGGCCACTCAAAGAAAGAAAGGGTTTGTGCGCTTTAATTCTGTTTGTTGAAGTGCTTATTATTAATTATGCACACGAATAAATATTTCAAAATGCGACATTTTTTACAATCCAACTGAATATTACTCGTTTTTTTTCATGAATACCGCACAAGTCTGGAGCCAGTGGGACTATTGCATCCCCAATTTGGAGTATGTTGTAAGACTGAAGGTAGTGGGGAGGGGAAGGATATAGGGAAGAGGAAGGTGGGGAAGTACCTGGCTATTCAGATCTGACCACTAAACACGGCTAAAGCCATTTCAAGCAACGTTTCAATTTTTAATGGTGGTCTTACACCAGGGCGATACTGAGAGTATCTTCCACTCTAATGGCCGTAAAATACAATTGAAAAACAAAAAACCAAAATATTAAAAAGAATATAACAAATTGTTTATTCATGTAGGTATCTACTTAATACCTTCTGTGTTTACGCATTTCACTTGTATCTATTTATGTTTATGCACTTCAATATACAAATTACAAATAACTACTACTAATTAAAATTCTGGAAGCGAGAATAGTAATAAAGTAGTAATAGTAGCGGGTAGCCCTAGCTCGAGTGAACAAAACCCTCAAAACTCGGATTGCCGCGGAACGAAATTTAGTTCTGAAAACACCCGCTCGCGAGCCCTGATGTGTTAGCGCTAGTGTCGGAATCGAAGTTGTCATGTGCTGGTTATTCACTCTTAATCTTCACATGGTTAGTAAGTGACCCGTAATTCCCTTGATGTACGTGCTTTATATTACACTATACACCTGCGTAAAATTCTGGATCGATTGTGAACTACCCGATCATTATAACCCGATCACGAACTACTAATGATCGACACTAACCAAAGAATTACATTTAATACATCAGATATGCCTCATACGTCATGCATATGTCTGGTAATGTTGTATTATTGTGAAAAAAAACTTATGGATCCGAGTGGTTAAAAAAAATCGATCATTAACACTAATATCCCGTGACGGGTGCCGGTGTGGCGAGTGACTATAGATATATGAATTTTGTGGACCGGGCATCTCCAATCTCGTTCTAGCGACACGCGACAGAAAAATAGAGATGGTGTATACCTGACGTCTAAAATAGGCTATCATTTAGTAAAATGTTAACTTTTTTAAAAACACACAGATTTTTTTGGTTAATCTGCTAATTGCATTATTCTTTTCTTTTTAAATGTTTGTATAAAAAAAGCTTGTATGTATTGTAAAATTATACCGATGCATGTACCAAAAAATAATATTTATAAAGAAAAAAAAATTACCAACTACTTTCCTAAAAAAATTAAAAAACCTGTCAAAAGAAATTACCCGATCTAAGATCGGAAAACGGGTACTTGGGTCTCGGGTACAACCTGATTATCGACTCTCTTCTCCTCTTTATGGAATTTTTCCATGCTTAAAACTATCCGATCAAAGAGCGGGTGCTTTCGATTCGATCACTTTGCCAGTGAGTCGTGAGTGACCCGGGTCGTGTAACCCCGCTGTGATTGACCCCTGCGTGTATTGCTGAATTCGTAATCCAGACCTCGTCTCACTTGCCATACCCTTATAAAGCAGCCTTTGTTAAAGATACCATCTTCATTCAACATTGTTCAGAAGGTATACGCCAATTTAAAGCTAGATCAATGATGACTGGTGACAAAGACCATATAACTAAAAGATTTCTAACACTACCAATAGCTAAAACATTCCGTTCCTACCCTAATAATTATCACCTGTAAGATTAATCCGGCATACCCATTTACCCGAAGAAACTTTACCATAACAACCATCCTATGATAAATACAACCCGTTTATAAAGTAGCTAGAGCAAAAAGACTAAAGACCCCTCTACGCAATGAAAACAAAGAGCTTTTACGGTATGGATTAATATGCGAGTTTTCTAAGACTAAATACAAATTTTGTGCTTTATTGCTCAATAATAGGACTTAAGCACTTTAAGGGTGTTTAAATAACTCGGCTGGTTAAGTACCAAATTCTACGGTCCGGAGTATGTAAATTATTGCAAAGCATTGTTTACATTCTATGTTTAAGTAGGTAATTACGTCTATGTAAAAGAGTAGAAATGGCTTCTGGGTTAAAACGTCGAAAAGTTCGAGTAGAATTTGCGATAAACGGATCTAGAAAAAATGGTGCAAATTTTGCGCCAATTTCTTAAGTATAAGAGCACACCGTTGGAGGGTTTTTACTGCTCCTGGAATTTTTTTCTTATCTCCACACGGGAGACAAAGGCACTGAGGAAAACAATTTCCCTCAGGGACTATGACATCTTAGGGAATGCTGTGTAGCGGTTTTTTTTAAGGAAAGGAAGAGAAAGAACAAAATAAGTTCTGGAAATGAAGTAGGTATAAGGGGGTGTGTAGGAATCTGAGGATCAGCGTGTCCAAGAGCGACGAACTTATGAATCATCCCTTCAACTGCGGTGAAAGGCAGTAGGTCGAGGGATTCTGGCTGGAGAGGTCAAAAGACCTCCGCTCAACCAGTCTCTCCCGATCCGGCCCGCCACGCTGCAGGTGGAAGACACACATACCTTTACAAACTTCACCACATTTTCAACGGTTTTTAATTTTTTGTATTAATGGTTTTAGTATGTACCTAGTTAATTTTAGCTAGATTGCAAACAAAAAAAATAACATTGTTTTTTATTTTAAATTAAGCCAGAGGTCCTGGGTTCAAGTCCCAGAGGTTCCAATATTTTTTAATGATTTTCTGTTTTCAGATTTTCAATTAAAGATACGCTGATGACACGTCTTTTGCCATGCATCTTACAAATAAATAAATAAATAAATGCTCAACAAAAGGGCGTGATTTATTAGTAGTTCGCTAGCTTTCATTGGTGGCTAAAGAAGGTTCTTTTTCTTTTGTGTTTAACTAAAAGTACCTACTTTGCAAAAATATCATCACAGTGATATTTAAATCCAAAGGTCGCTCAATCGAGATAAAATTCTGCCTCAAAGTTACTTAACAGCGGGCAGGATTAATTATATTTCGACTCATGGAAAGTTAGTTAATTTATAAACAAGTACCTAGGCAAGTGAAATCCGCAATAAAACTCAAATTTATTATCCTATTACTTTGTAGCTTCTTAGAATATATAATCTCCGAAATTAAATTAAAATAATATGATTATGAACCTTCAACTTTCCCGACTGGTAGACAAGCTTTCTCATAAGATTCTGGGACAACGACATTCAAAAAAATTTGTCATATCGTGAAAGTTAAGCAATAAAAGAAGTGTCTCGAATCAGTTTTACAATGTTCTGCCTTAATCCAGCCAACAATGGGGTATTTCGACGAACGAGGGATTCTGTTGAAAATGTACAGAATATTTAAAGATCATTTTTCTGATTTTAATCATCCTACTAAAAATGTTTGTTTTTTATGTTTTCATCCAATATTATTGATTTTAAAAACGATCTAAAACTGACAAAATCAAAACGGCCCGTGGTTGGCAAATCGGATTGTGACGTCACAAGCGTTGCTCAGCTAGGCCAGCATAAATAAACAAGGTCAGTGAGCGTCCACGCTCATGACGTCAATTCAAAAATGGGAAACTTTGACTAGCTGTAGAAAATTTATTCGAAAAAATAAAAATTTAAAAAAAATGCTGTAATTATCGTATTTTTTTGCATAATTTTTGTAAGCAATAAAAAAAACGTGAAAATACACCATTCATAAAAAAATGTTGAAAGAAAAATCGATTCCTTACCAATCTAGTAAATGAACCAAACCAACTACTTGGTAGAACGGTAGACTCAAAGATGTTCATATTTCAATATCTTTGGGTAGACTCCTAAGTTTGTAAGAAATGACAGGAAAAATAAAAATTATAAGGTCACGGAGTCAAAACTCGATAAAGGTTAATGAGTCATTCGCTAAACAAGAATATTTTCAACTTGAGGCTAGTAAATATAATATAAGTATTATATTAGCTATTTATAGCGGATACGTATATTTTAACCCCTGCGGCGGGTACCGGACCAAAAAAAAAATTATTCTGTTTCAGATTGCCGTCGATCCAACCGTTCGCGAATCGCTCCGGGTTCGCTCCTCACTTTCCGATAAATAATCTTGTATAAATGTTAATTATGGTGTTAAAATATTTTTCAATAAATCTGTAAGTTCAAAGACTTGCTTATTTGATTTACATAAGCAATACACGCTCGAATCCCTGTAGTAGCTACTTCCTACTCTGAACGAATAGGAAATAATATTAATTTATTGTCCATGTCAGAGACCACAATTCAGAATCGAAAAACTGCAGAGTTGGTAATGGTTATTGTCCAGATATTAACACCACATACTCGTTTCTTTCCGCTCTCTTTGTAGAAATAGAAACTTCGGCTCCGGTGCATAGTTGAGAAACACGTCAAACGCGCGTCCAACATTTTACGTTGACGATTGACATTTGTCAACAGTTCTATCACTATTTTCTACCACTCGTTAATGAGTTCAACTAGTCGGCTTTGGGACGATTTGCCGGCCTTTTTGTTTCCTCCTCCAAGAGCCATTCTCTTCAAGACCCATGTTCACTCCTTACTCTCCTCAAACAAGGAACCTCCACACGTCATTCTCAAATATGACGTAGGACCTGATGGAAATATTTTTTTTCAGTCCTTTTTTACATTCTTTATTTTATTTTATTAGTTAGCGTTATAAACAGTCATTACAAGTACATATATAACAGTGTTAGAGATAATCATATCATTGACCAATAAAAAAACGACATAAAAATTTGAGACCATAATAAAAAGAAAAACAAACAAAACAATATACGTTTGTAATATAAACAGTTCTGAAAAAGTGCATCTACTCACTTAAATCTACAAAAAATGTATTTTCAAGGGTAATATATACTGTAAAATTTTTGAAGTGGTTATTTAATGCAAACTGCTGAAATCAAAAAAGGAAATGTAATGAAAATGAAAAAATTAAAAGTAAAAATTAAAAAGAAAGATAAGGAATTAATGAAACATTAAGTTATCCATTGAATATTACTTTTTACGAATTTTATGAAGTTGACAAGGTTCGTGTTAAACACGTCAACGTCTGTGCATAATCTATTGAAGGTGCTACAGCTTCTTCTTATAAACACATTTTGAAGATAATTAGCATTGCTCTTAGGAATATAAAATATGTCTGGAGATCGAGTAACTCTTATTGGACATCTGAAATTAATATTTTGTACTAGGTAAGAGCTATCAATAAAATTGTTGATTATCTTATAAAGCATTATTAGGTCTCTGATATCTCTGCGTTGATCAAGGGTTTTGAGGTTCATAGAGACATAATTTACATCATTTCGCATGCGAAACGAAACATATTTCAAAAACTTTTTCTGGACTCTTTCTATATTAGATTTATATGTATAACAATGAGGGTTCCATACTGTTGAAGCATACTTTAGGTGGCTTCTGACGTATGATATGTAGAGAATCTTAAATGTTTGTGGATTTTTGAAAACAGAACTTACTCTAAGTATAAATCCTAGCATTTTCAAAGCCTTAGACGTGATGTGCTCGACGTGAGATTGAAAAAGAAGCTTACTGTCTAATAGAACTCCAAGATCTCTAATTACATTTAACCTATTTAAAAGATTTTTTTAATTATGTACGGATATAGTATAGTGTTTTTCTTTCGAGAATAAGATATGACGGAAGATTTATCTGCATTCAAAAGAAGGCGGTTTTCTAAACAATCCACATTGACCAGGGAGTTCAGATCATCCTGGAGCTCTATACAATCCATCTCAGATTTAATGATTTTGACAATCTTTTTGTCATCCGCATATAGGAACAGCTGAGAATTACGAATAGTTTTGTTAACAACCTTTCAACCCTCTTTTACCACGACGCCAATTTGGCTATTCTAAAACCCTTTAACTCCGTACAACTAAAACTTCCGTAGGACAAAGAAGTGCACCCACATGAAATATCCCCTTTGTTCTCATGTTATTGTGATTTGATAAAAAGCAGTTTTTGGTGTTATATTTGAACCCTTTATAAACAGTGCATAAGTCTATTTCACGCAGAGTGACTCCTCGACCAAAAAGGGTTCCGTTTATTAGGTTCTAGCGAAACCATTCCTTATATTATATCCTTAGAGATGTTCATAAAAGTGTTATATCCACTGACAAATATTACACTAGATGATGCCTTTCGATAGTTACCCGTCGCAATTGATCTACTTACGTACTTACAAGAATTCAAATTTTCCTACATTTATTAATATACTAGCTGACCCGAAGAACTTCGAACCGCCTCAGAATCAATAACTGTTGCGTTAACTAATTAGTTGAATTAAATTCAGCTTCAATTTTTATAAGAAAAACTTTCTTTTTATATTTATTTTTAATTATGACGTTTTGACAGAAGGTGGCAATAGCGAAATTGGTTAACGCACTCGTCCCGGTTAGACGGAGAGGTCTGGCTTCGAGTCCCATTGTCTTTTTCTGTTTTTCTGTGTCTTGTTCTCTTTCATATTTTCGTTTAGATTATTATTATTCTAATATTAATTCAGCTTCTTTATTAAGTTAAAAATTACACAATGAAGCCATTTTATCGGTTCGCGTGTGGTGTCCGTGTTTTATTTTTGTCAGTATCAGAGATGGCGTTGTGTACGGATTTATAATTGTTGTGATTTTATTACTTTTCCACTTACTTACTGGAATTGCATTTCATTTTCTTTATACGTGTGAGGGAGATTTATTATAATTATTGTATTTTTCCTTTGGAGGGGTGCAGTGAAGATATACGTTCACCGTTTGTCACATTTTCGACAGTTGACATTTAGTGTGTAAGAAAGAAAGGCAGCATTATATGTTTAAGAACAAAAGCAAAACAATCAGCGTATTGACATTTGACGTTTTTGAATTTTTGGAATTTACTCATTACTAATTATTATACTTATTACAATATTCCTGCAGCTTTTTCAAAAGATTCGATCCATACAAAATGTATAAAAAAATGTCTTCATAATTTTCTTTTTGTGAATTTTTTTGTAAAGTTTTAATAGCTGTTCTGTTATTCGGGGCGGAGACAAATTCAACAAAGATCATAAAAATCGGTCCAGCCGTTCTCGAGTTATAAATGGTGTAACTAACTCGACTTTGTTTTATATATTAAAATATCTATAATTTTAATTAGGTTGTGACAACATTAAAAAGTATAATAGTCATTATAAATCTTTGTGAATATAATATATAATTATTTTAAAAGTCTTGAAACAATAACTAGAGGCAAATTATAAGAAAGAGTTGTTTCACAGAATTTGAACTTATAATAAAATTTCTGTTAATTGTCTGTTAATGTTATATTCAAGTTCTGGTATTATTTCAGTTATGTGAAGCAACTAGCTTATAATGATATAACAACAGAACTTGAATTGAACTTTAACAGATTATTTTTGTGACCGGACAACTCAGAATGAAATCAACTCAACACCTCCTTTTAAAAGTCATTAAAAGTGATGAAAAAAATAGTTAAATAGGTTACGTTAGGTTAGGTTATGGGCTATTTTTGGATTTTTTTCATAGATTTTAATGACTTTTCAAAGAGGTGTTGAGTTTACTTGATTATGAATCGGCATGGAACCGTCATTTTTGTACCATGAAGGCTACCTATCGCACTTTATATCAACGATACTCTCCGTATTAAGATCATCATAAAAAATCATCTCAGGGCCGAAAATATTGCAATATTTAGACAGGATCCTATAACATTCAGGAGATATTTGATGACGTATAAATTCGTATTATCCATCAGAAATCAGATGACTCCTGGTTTTATTGCTAACTCGCCCTATCTCTCGTAGCTTTTAGTTATCCATATAAAATCTTTTGTTTTTTTTTTTTTTTCACATTAGCTTTACACAATTGACCCTGAAAAAAAATATTTCAATCACGGCCTGTGTCACCTTAATTGACGTAGTGGAGTCAAAAACTATAATAGTGTATTCGGACCTTCCCTTTAATGTTAGTTTATTGATAAACTTACTTGCTTATTGGGAGCGACTCATGGGCGTTGTGCTTCCAGTTTGTATGAAGCTATTCAGGAACCATAAAATAAAGATTTATATTACATAATATTTAAGTATACTTGTAGACAGTTACGTTTAGGTAGACTATTACATATTTTACTTTGAGTTATCTAGTATATCTGTAGTGAGCTTTTGATAGAGATCGCTGCGGTACGAAAACTGGATACCACATGAAAAGGACAACTAGAATATTGAAAAAAATTACGCGAGAATAGAAAACTTACGTGCATACAAACCAGCGTTTTGTAAAGAACATTTTTTTAACCTTCTAAATGCCTAAGGAAGCCACAAGTCTTGAAACTTTTCATAGGATGTGTGATGAATACGTGAAAAAAATTATAATTTTTATATTGTATACGCACGTACCTACCAAGATTATTTTACTTATTTTTATATCTATGTTTCTATATTCCTTTGACTGTATTTTTAGTACAGTGGATTAGTGATTTATTGTAAAGTAATCGTTCCTACTGGATGTATGAAAAAATCAACAAAAAACACAAAACAAATGCAAGAATTTCATGTTGTCTTTTTCCACAGCTTTCTAAGTCCATACCTGGAAGAATCTATTTGATTCACACCGGTATTTGAGATAATCTTTTTAGAGACACTTAGAAGTTGAAGAGCGCAAAAAATAAAGAAAATCCTTCACTCAATAGGTATTCCAACTAATTTGTCCAAAACTCCGATAAAACATGAGAAAAAACATAACTTGAAAAGCTTGATACTTAGAGCGCAGATTTTCAGGTTCAGTGCGTGGATAAAGATAAAGAACTGAAGAGGAATGTTGGAAAATATGAGAAAAAGTTTATTTTCTTGCGTTTTTCTTACTTACCCTGAAACTCTTATCGCATGAAAGCCTTTTAGTAGATAATGTGATTGTTTATTTGCTCAATGTAACTATCCTGTGGAATTTCTGCGGCTTCCGAGATTTCAGATTTTCGTGGAGAAAGAAGAGAAGAAATTGTTTGGAATTTTTATTATTTTGAAAAAAATAAATAATGCAGTGTAAGGCTGGGCCAATGCTGAATCGCAGACCGCGTAGCGCAGTACAGAGCAAAATATCGCATCGGGTGGAAGAGGCAGAAATCGGTGATCAACAGTCGAAATAGTCGAGTTAGCCTTAACC
This sequence comes from Limnephilus lunatus, assembly GCA_917563855.2. Classification (NCBI taxonomy): domain Eukaryota; kingdom Metazoa; phylum Arthropoda; class Insecta; order Trichoptera; family Limnephilidae; genus Limnephilus; species Limnephilus lunatus. The sequence continues at coordinate 68,569,279 of OU830596.1, forward strand.
CTTCAGAAATTCGGCCTATTTTTCAGATGGTAAAAACATTTCAACTTTACAAAAATGCAAATAAATGGAATATTTCTGAACATATCCCAAAACTAAAAACTGTTTTGAAAGGGAATGAATATATACGCTTATAATTAAAAAGAGATTTAAAAAAATTGAAATATAAAATTTGCATGCAAACATAGTTTTAAAAATGGCACACCTCACATTTTATCTAATTAAAATTACTAAATAATAAAAAAAAACACATAAATACATATTTTATTACACAAATGTATTATTAACGTTATTATCACCTCACTTTTTTGTCATTTCATATAAAAATAATTAAAAAATCTCTAAGTTTTAATTTTTTTTTCAAATTGCGATACAAAACTTTGGTCTCATAAAGGTGTACATTTAACTTTTTGTGGTTATTTTTTAGATTATAAAGCGTGGTATTTCTTCTTTCTAAAACCTTTATAACATATTTATTACTGTGATAGTAAAGGAATTACAGCGATTTATATGTGACATACGTGAGCTGGGACAAATATGGTCAACTGCCATTCATTTTTTAATTTGGGAGGCGGGAATGGGTACCGCCGCCCCGGGAACCTTTAATGGATAACCAACACCTCTGCCATAGGTCCCCCCAAGTGGTTCGCTACATTTGGCGATTTAGCAGGGGTGCCCGGGTTCATGGGGTGAGGTTTGTCTAGGTCTTGGAGGCGGATGACCAGGACATACTGAACCCCTGATTCCTACCCACCCCTTTTCCTTCCCAGAACCCTCCTCTCCTTAAAAAAAACCTCCACACAGCATCCCCAAAGATGACATAGGCCCTGAGGGAAATTATTTTTCTCAGGACCTCCTGTGTGGAGATCATGTAAAAAAAAATAATTTCAATAAATTTCTCAGTAATTTTGATATTAATAAAAACATCATCAAAATATTAATAAAAATGTTTGATTTGTAGGGAAATATTTTTTTGCTAAACAATTGTTAAATAATGAATAATTATTGAAGAAGGTTCTTGAGGGAATAAAAATATTTGAAAATGAATGATTTACCTTCATAAGGCCAATCATAGCATTTCGCCTCTTAAATGCACAAGATATAAATAATTTTGGCTGAAGATAAACAAATAAAAAAATGCATTTATCGCATTTCAATTAATCCTGCAGATCCGACAGATGTGCCGGATCTGCCATGATGATGGACACTGCAACGCTGTCCGAAACGTTGGATAAATAAGGAGGTAGCGCAACACGGCATAACACCCCCATAACAAATAACGAAAATGATTTTGGCCGTGAAAATCTTAAACGTATCTGTTTTTCAAATGTTTAAATTTTCCAGGGTTAAAAACTTAAGTGTATTTCCTAAGAGCCTATGCTTTTTCCAATTTTAAGAAAGCGTTATTTACTATTTAACTAAAGTAACTAACTAGATTTACTAAAAGGTATTCGAAAATTGCGTAAAAATTATAGCATTGACAATATTTGTTGAGGCTTGGATCTTGAGGTAAATATTTTATAAATACTTTCAGCATTATTAAATCCACCAATTTTATAATATCTCGTGATTTTTAACAGTTCCATGACAACTCAAAAATGTGGCTTTTCAACACCCTTCTTGAACATATATGATGATTTTTTTTAAACATAGTACGTAAGCTAACCTAACCTATTAAAACAAGTTTTATTCATCCCTTTTAATAGCTTTTTAAAGGAGTGATGAAGTTTCACATTTCTGAAACGTCCGGTCACCATTTTTAACGGGTCTGTGCAAGTATTTATTAAAACAATGATATAAATATTAACGTTGTTAAGTTTATAAATTCAAAAAAAAAATGTGGTGATGGTCCACCACTCTGAAGTACAACTCGTCAGGAGAATTTAAATTGGTGTTCAAGACATATGAAGTTATTCGATAACACATTAAAAAAATACATAAAGGTATGTATGATCCTATCCATATAGTATCTGAGAGGGAATCTCCAAATTCCATCTCAAGTGGCGAGTGCCCAGTTGAATTCCAATTAACCGACCTCAGTCCGCTACTTCTGTTGTTGAAGGATTACTAATGCTGGAAGTTTCCCTGGAACTCCAGTTGGATCAACTCCACTCGGGAGTTGGTTGTTATTTGGTCCAGAAGCCGGGTAAGGAGCCAAACCGCATTCTATTACTTATCTGGGAACTAATCCAGCCATATAGAAAGTATTTATCTATGCGACAATGCAAACAACCGAGTTTTCGATAGAGTTATTTTCCAATTGGTAATTTTGGGATACAATACTCGAAATAGCAATAAAATCCGCGTACCTCAAACACGTACTACAAAATATGGGATAAAATCTCTGAACTATATTGCCTATACACTATATAATTCGCTTCCAGATATGTACAAGGGAATCCACCAAAAAAAATCAGAGTTATGCTTTAAAATAATATTTTTTAAGTACGTTTGTTTCTTGTCATGTTCAATTGTCTTGTTTCTTTTCTCTTCTTTTCTTTTCTATTTAGTTGTAATCATCCATATTTATATATAACCTTTTTCCTTTTTTCTATAACTGTTTTCCATTGTTGTTTGTTCAACTTAACCTGTCTTGTAAAAAACCTTGCCATGTAAAATTGAAACTATTTCCTCCCACCCAAGAATTGTTTTTCCAAAAATGAGTTCTGTAACTCATCGGAATTTCCCTAGCAAGAAATTAAATAATTAAAAAAATTAGATTTTTAATTCAATATGAAATTTATGATAGTTCGAGTTATGGAACGTAGATGGCTCTAGTGCTATTAACTCATGGAGTTTATATAGTTCTAAAAAAGATGTCTCTAGAATAAAGGTTCGCCTCTCCAGTTCAGGGCCGAGGTAAGCTAGCAGTAAGGTTTCTAGCAACAGAGAGATTTTGAGTGCTTATTAGAGAGGACGTTACCCTCCAGGCTGTTCAACACACATGTTCCCAATTATTTATTTAGAGTTTTTAGTCTAAATAAAGAGTTTTGTTAAGGAAATTTTATTTATTTCAAGAACCAATGACAACGAAATAGGTGCAATTAACATAGGTCAGAGATTCTAGAATAATAGTGAACGTGTGTCTGATGAATGCACGTCTCGAACGTAGGGTATAAAAGATCTGTTTGCGTGTTAGAGAGCTTCTTCCATATTTAACCATCACACCAGATGTACATTGAATATTTTATTTATTACGGGAGGCTATATTTTATTGTACCATTATAGTAAAATAATACTTTCATTCTAATAGCATATTTTAAAATGTCACGAGAGAAGTGTTAAAAAAATTGTAAGTGAATTCTCCACAACTGCTCTCCACTGTCCAGAGCCTGTGGCATCTAAGATGAATTGTGAAGCTGAAAGAATTGGGGAAAAGAAGGATAAAATGAATTTTAGAAAGTTTCTGGATATTCAGATCGGGTCATCAAACGCGATTAAACAACACGTATTTAAAACATTTTTAAATACCACTATATCACGATCAACCAAAAATTCTTCTCCATCTCCTTTCTCTATACTCGCTGAGTCTAGCCTCACAACATACCAAATTGCTACCCCAAGAAATTATAAGGCTCTGGAATGCTAAGACCTGTTGGAGCTCTTGTGCGGTGTAAAAATTGTACAAATTAATACTATTCTATATTTTTTTATAAAAAAATAATCAGTAACATTAGCCATTGTATATATACACTGTATTATTTATTGGATAACCAACACCGCTGCCATAGTTTACCCCAAGTAATTCGCCACGTTTGGTAACTTAGCAGAGGTGCCCTGGTTCATGGGATGCGGATCGGGAGAGAGATACTTAACCTAAACCTCTCCAGCCGGGCCCCGTCCGACCCATCGCTTAGCACTGCAGTAGGAGGCATGGATTCATACGTCCGTCATTCTTGGATACATTGACCCCCGGATTCCCACCTACCCCCCAAACATTTTTCTTTCTCAGAACTTTCTATTCCACACAGCATCCGCAAATATTACACAAGCCTTAAGGGAATTTTCTTAATAATAGCTGTACAGTTTGTCAAATAAGAGTAGAAAACATAGGACGGCGTCACTGTTGTTCTAATGACAATACTAAACATAATATAACTCATGTTGTTAATGTAAAGATGTGTAACCCACATTTGTATGAAAAATTAAAAAAAAACAAAAAAATTATAAAAATATTTTTATTTAAAATATTTTTACGTTGCAATATATATACCCACTCATCTCAAAATTAGAACTGCATATACGTATATTATTATTCCACATTTGCAATTTTGTGTTAACATAATGAAAAGCAACGATATTACAATAAAATGTAAAGCACAGTTTAAAAATTGCTCCCATTTATTTAATACTACCTTAAGTACTTAGCGTTGCCCGGGCTTTAGATTACGTATCTAATTTTAGATCTGAGTATATTTAACTCATTCAGATCTAAAAGTAGTGTAACTAAACTCACCATTAGTGATTCTTCCTTTTTATCTACTGTTAAATTCAAATTTATGTTAAATTAAATGAAAGCAAACCACTTACCAAAATACCACTTCATCAAATTTAATGTATGTTATTAAGTAGGTACCCTAACAACAGTGTTTCTTCGATTTTTTTTTCTTTTTTAAATTAAAGAATAAAATATGTGGTTAACTGTGTTCTACACAAGCAGTGTCATTGCACTTTAAAATAATATTTGACAGGTAACTTGGCGTTGCCAGCCTACAAATTTTGTATTTCCATTTTTTATATTTTCTACTCTTATTTGACAGACTATACCTATAATTATTATGATTGGATATTGATCGATTCTGAACGCTCTCAGAAAGTAATACATTATAATCCTTTCTATTATAACTGTAACAAACTCTGATGGTTTATTTAAAAAAATGTAAGTAATATTTTAATATGATGGATTGTGTGGAATTAAAGGCAGTCACGGTTAACCGAAAACTACCCTAAAACCGCAGGTGTTTCTCATGATTTATGCCGAAGTTTTTCATTTGAAAACATTTTTTCGCTAATAGTTTACGCGTGTTATGAAATATCGCTCATTTAAGACGTTCCCAAGGGGTCGCTGAACGTCTAATGATAGCCGAAAGGGTATTAGGAAAATCTTTGTCCTTCGTAAAAATATTTTTTAACGTCTAAGCAAACAAATGCTCCATTAAGCCACCCATTAAACAATAAGCCATGCGCCACAAGGGTTAATAAATTGTCTTAATTCTCAGTATTTTTATAGCTAACAATAAATAAACATATAACCCACTGCCGGAGAAAACCGAGCAGAGTAAGGAAGAAATACAATTTTTTTATATTTTTTGGGAATTGACTATGTAACAAATTCTAGACATTTTTTTGCCCAATAATGTTTCCATTTAATATCGACTCCTCCCACCTTTCCTCCCCTCCCCCAAAATCACCCCACCCACTAACCTCACCTAATTAAATCTTATCATTTTTGCACTTGCACAGAATTTTTAAGTAAGTTTTAAGTTGGCTAGTTAATGACGGATGTGTCGAAGCCGGAAGCAAAAAAAAAAAGTTTTTTATTTACATTAACTCCACACAGGAGGCCCTGAGGAAAATAATTTCCCTCAGGGCCTATGTCAGCTGAGATGCTGTGTGGAGAGTCTTTTTGAGGAGAGGAAGGAATGAACATCGGTCTTGAAGAGACCCATATTGTAGGAAGGAGGAAACATAAAGGCCGTCAAATCGTTATACAACTGAGCTGTTGAACACAAGAACGAGTCGAAGAAGCGACCCGTTCTCGTATGACAAATGTCAACCGTATACATATGTTGAGCACGCGTTTGGTGTGTTTCCCGACTATGCACCGGTGCCGAGGGATCAATGACGCTATTTCCTCGGAGCATCTTCCATTGAAATACCGGTATAATAAGGGAATAAGGATAGCATTCCCACCCGACGCCCGTGCTCTAAAGTTTGCAATCTCTCTGTTAAGATGGGAACATCTATCAAACGAAACGCCCGTTTCTATACAGAGTCGAGAGTATTTTTCAGGTATTTTGGAGCTCCAGACCAGAGAGACTAACTTTACTCTGGCTTCGATGGAGCCCTCATATCTGAGCTGGTCACTTAGAGTTACACCAAGCATATCAATGGAGGGCCTGTTCGGAAGATTCCTTCCGTTGAAGGAGACTAGATTTTCATTTCGATCCCTTTTAGACGTAATCAGACATGATTGGGTCTTTGAAACATTAGTAACAAATGTACATAGAAAATAAATCTGTTCAAAATAAAAGAAATACAAAGTTGGGTCGTGACGATTGTAAAACGATTGGACGATCGCTGTTCATAACTAAAACAGTCCGAAAAGCTAAAATTGTGAATTTTCTCAGTATTTACATGGTCGAAAAAATTACAGAACTAATAAACCTAGCTCTAGCACGGTGAAATCGATAACTTAACAATAATATAGGATCGATAGGCGTAACTTTCGATGATTTTATATCAATGTCCCCAGCACGGTTTCACCGTTGACAGCCAAACCGATATTGACAGGGAATATATTAGAAATTGATAACACAATGGCAACACTGAAGGCAAATTCTATCATTTGGCAATGCGAAATTTCATTTTAAATATATTAATAAATTGGCTATGTTGAATTGAAATACTAACCAAAATATGCATTAACAGTCCGCATTTACTTTTTGACACTTACCGGTAGTTAATTAGTTAATGAGGTCTTTATTCATATTTTAACCATTTTTGATTCTCAAAGATCGAACGGAATAAATTGATGCATTATTTGTCTATGGATCAAGTATACGACTTCTTTCACATAATTAAAAAAAATATGTATACATTGATAGTTAACTGAAACTTAACTGATACGATTGAGGCCGCGTTAAAATTTATCAATCGTCGCTTTGCGTCGCGTCGGTCGTGATATCTGTTAACAATCGTAGACCGTGCTCGCAAATATTGATAACTTACCATAGACGACGCTTTTGGGAATAGATATTTATAGATCGTCCAGGCTGGACTTTCTGTTATATGCCGCTAAATCAATATGTTCGTGCGGAAGGAATTTGTGGTGTCACAACGGCAAACTATTGTAGGGTAAGTCGCGAGTCCCGGTGACAGGATCCAGTAGAGTTATCTAGGATCTAGGCCATAACTCGTAAGCAAATTTAAATCGTTCTGAAATTTGAGATTTTAGGTCGTTTCAATCAACATTTATTATTAAAAACTATATAATTCAGAACCAGGAATATAAACTTGCAATATTGTTCAGAAGATCATCATAAATTCAAAAAATAATATTACGATTGCAATGTAGTAGTTTGAAAATTACCTAACGTCTACATTATTTTAAACTGTACTTCAGCCACGGCGATGATTGTAGTGTTAGATAGATACATACTGTAACGTATATTTCACGGTTGGGTGTCAATGTAACGTATATTTAGAAGCAAGTTGCCCACTTAGGTTCCTTGGTACCTTTTTAAACAAAGCATGAAGATTTCTCTCTCTCAGGTTGATGGGAAGGGAAAATACAGTTTTCTTTCCAGTATGGATAATTATGTTAGATTAATAAAAAAAGATAACTCATTGTAACAGATACCAATATATTTATGCCAACTTAGTACAAAGGCGGCCTTCAAGGGACCGAGATTACGTGGATAACCAACATTTAACTTTATACACAGCGCGGCGGTGTGTTACTTCCCATGCAAAAAATGGCGATCACTGTCGTTTCAGAACAACTCGCAATGAAAAACGTGCCATGCACACGGAACCACTTTCGGCTCGCGGTTAGAATTATTCACATAATTCTTTAAAAGGGTATTGTATTGACCCGTAAAAGGCGATTATCACATAATGCACACACAAAACTATAATTTAGGCGACAAGTCGGATCCTCGTCGGGCTGCCGGTCGGCGATGATCCAAAAAGTGAGTCCGGAAATAGATAAATCGAGTTGCCAGAGGAAAAAATCTAAAATACGGCGATTCAACAATAACAATAAACGGCCAGGTGAAGGTTTATTAAGCCAGGATAATAATTATTATTCTGAAATAAATATCACCGTGACAATACATGACATAATGCTTCTGACACACATGCTTATTAATAGCATGCCCTCTGCTACTAATGAGCAAATGAAACCCAGTAGCATGTGTGTCATGCCCAAATGAGCATGCTCATTGATTCGCGGGTGGAAGGAGTATTGAGCATGCTCATTTATGAGCATGTGTGTCAGGTCACGTGGAGTAACCGTACGTGGAGTGTAAATGTTCGCAGTGATGTTTGCGACAAGATTGTACCTATTTCGATCCCGTGCGTTCCTTAATTCCGTAGCGTTTTGGGTCGCACTGAAGCAGGACATGAGTATAGTGAATCCTAATTTTAAAATAAAAATGTATTCTGTGCAAAGCATGGTGGCATGAGAACATGAGAACTGCACGCACAACGATAAGGGGCAATTAAAGTGTGAAAATTGCAAAGGGGGTAACTGTTCGCGGTGCGAACACTTACCCTACGGTATGCGAATACTTACCCCGCACAAGGGGTAAGTGTACGCAATCGACATGCACGGTAACTTTTTTGTACAACTTTTGGATTTATGAACCGTATGAGGTTTTTATGTTTATTTGAGATGCCTTAATAATTTATCATATTAATAAACAAAATAATTGTGTAAATTACCTAAAGATTTTTAATAAAAAAATCCCAATGTAAAAATTGCGCACGATTACCCCACGTGGTACATAACTCACATATGTAATAAGTTGACAGTTGCACATCCAAAACTGGGTGTACTGTACAGGGCCCGCAGATACTTTAATAGTACACAACTGCTAACCCTGTACAAATCACAAGTGCGCCCCACGGTTGAATTTGGCAGCCACCTCTTGTCTGGAGCCCCAAAATACCTGCAATCTCTAGAGCACAAGCGTTGGGTGGGAATGCTATCCTTGTTCTACCGGTATTTCAATGGAAGATGCTCCGAGGAACTAGCGTCATTGATCCCTTTGGCCCCGGTGCATAGTCGGGAAACACGCCAAACGCGTGCCCAACAAATGTACACGGTTGACATTGGTCACATAGAAACGCGTCGCTTCTTCGACTCGTTCTTGTATTCAAAAGCTCGGCTATGAAACGATTTGCTGGCCTTTGGGTTTTCTCCTTCCTACAACATGGGTTTCTTCAAGACCAATGCTCATTCCTTCCTCTCCTCAAAAATACCCTCCACATAGCATCTCAGATGACATAGGCCCTGAGAAAAATGGTTTTCCTCAGGGCCTCCTGTGTGGATTCCAAAAAAAACATTCCTACAATTATTATCTTATATGACACCAATTTTCAAGATTGTAAGTGTTTTTCGATCCGTTGAATTAACTCTTATTTTTATTTTTAAAACTTCGTTAATCGTAACAATAAACTTTATTAATTTGCTTTATAGTACCAAAATGCAGAAAATAAATGACAAAAATGTGGAACATCCCTCTGGATGTAGTATAGAGGGAGGGGGAGGGTTTGATTTGAGGGTCGAGTTAGATATTGTTTTGTACGTTTAGCGATAATCATACGGTTAGAAATTTAATGTAAACCTATTGGTTACCGGTTGCCGAAAAAGATGCAGCGATACGATTTCGGCATCGCAACGGGCAGTGCGACAAGTATGGTGCGGTCAAACAAGTCATTAAGTAATATTGTATTTAATCTAAGAATCGCACCATACTTGTTGGTTTGCTTAAAATTAATGGCTTTTTGACTTTAGTATTTTGAATTCCACCCTTGAAGATATTTGGTATCTGTCATCAGAGAGTACACAGTTATGAAATTCTTGAAAATCAATCATACTAACAAAAACATTGGCAATTCGTCATTTTCTTATTTGGGAATCTTACGGAAATTGTGCTTGCCAGTTCATTGAATATTGAAGACAATATTTGTTCAGTTGAATGACTTTTGTTTTTAATTCTCGAACAAATCCAGCATTTATTGTCATGGAGAAACTGACGACATTTACAGTAGAATCATTTTAAAGATATTCCTACTCGAGTAGTGGTGCACTATATTGAATTCTGCGGGGTTAGAGTGGACTGAGGGCAGGTGTTCAAAACTTTTTCGAACCATTTTGTACCACTTTTGGAGTGCTCAAATGCATGAATCGAAAGGTTCCTATCTACAATTTTGCTTTTATCACTCCGATACAAACAAACCAGATATTATATAATCAAATATGACGGTTTGACAGAAGGTGGCAATAGCGAAATTGGTTAACGCGCTCGTCCCGGTTAGACGGAGAGGTCTGGGTTCGAGTCCCAGTTGCGACCATTGTCTTTTTCTGTTTTTCTGTGTCTTGTTCTCTTTCATATTTTCGTTTAGATTATTATTGTTAACTTATTCTAATATGATGTATTTCACTGATGGGAATAACCTTAAAAAAAGTATAAAAATAAAGTTTTCTTATAAAAATTTATTATATAATCCTTTGATACATTGAAACCACTACAGGATTTATCCTGAAAAATGTAGTTACTCCTTTAGCAGACTCACTAATTATTTATATTTCCGCTCTAACAGAGTCCCCTGTCTGTGGACGTTTTTTATTTGCGACGCAGACATTATGAAAATAGACTTGAACAAAAAACATGCAAATTGATTGCTGGTATCAAATAGCCCTTTCAATTAATTGGCAATTTGTAAGAAAGAAGCTTGCGAAAAAGTACGGAATGAATTAATAACGCTTGATTGAAGGCAGAGTTTTGGATGTCCTGGAAGTTAACAAGCAATAATTATAAAGTCAATTTTCTTTTACTTTTAGATTCTATAATTTTTTTAAATGATGCCATAGATTAAAACATCTAGTTTCTTATAAAATGTAAATTTTAGTACTGATATAAACAGATCTTTACCAAACTCGTTTTTTATTTTTTTACAATTCGAGCTGTAATTTTTTTCTCAACAACGTACTTTTAGGAGACATTGGAGGGGACCCCACCACTTTCCCAATGGCGTTATAAGGAAATATATGGTTTCCTCCATCACCGCACACGTCAAGACTCTACATGTATTTGAACGACTCTAGACCCTCCAATGTCCATGTGTACGGGGTTAGAAAGCAGCATGCAAGTACTTACATTAACATAATACAAAAGAATAATAAATGTGGCATCCCGTGGAATAATTCTTCTGAAATCAATAGAGAAAAATGTATACAGATAAAAGTATTAGTTAGAGTCCTTTTAGGAGACAAGAAAAAAAAATGGAAGGGTTCAGACAAAAACAAATAAATGTCGACTCGCAACGTTGGTATTACAAGACTATTTTATGATTATAGCCAATAATATGTTATACGTTAGTTTATGTATTGAGTTTTTGCGCAAGAGAGAGAATAGTGTGTTTCATAAAAAACTGAATATTATAATATTCATCCAGTGATTTTTAAATATTTAATAGGATAACTTATATTTTAAAACATTATTTGATCAGGTCGGTCTGACAGGGTGCCCTACCCGTCCACATTTTACACTACAGAACTCAATAACAAGTGAAATAATACATTTTAAATATATTAAAATAAAACTAAGATAAAATAAATTAAAATAAATAATTAAAATAAATAATTATATTATGTGACGGTAATGAAAAAACATCGGCAAATATTTTGAGGAACGGTTGTACATAATGATTTGTGTTTTTATAAAGGCTTTTTGTATTACGTATTAATGTTAGAATCTTTTATTTTTTGTACTATTGCCATTTTCGTTATTTAATACATCTTTTAATTTTGCATCTGTTTTTTGTTTCCCTAATTTTTACGTATTTTTCAGTATCAAATGAAAGATTGTTGAATGATGTAATTGTCTGTTATTTGTGGTGTCTTTATCCAAGGTTAGTGTTTACCTGCGGATTTTTTATGTTTTTTGTACGCTTGTCTTACTAATCTATTAATGATTATTTGTGTTGATTAAATTTTGTTTTTTCTTCTTCAGTATTCGCAAATCACTTTGTACACACCACTGATTTAAACAAAATTATCAATACGTTTCTAAATCAATGGTTCCTTCGTCAGGATAATATTAAAAACAAAATAACAAAAGACAAACAAGTATACACACAAAAAAAATTGTATAAAGGTACTTATTTGTCTATACTTGTTAGTCTTTTGCTAATTTTGTTAATTTTATTCTGACGAAGGAACAATCGGTTTATAAACAAGTTGATAATTCTGGTTAAATAAGTGAACAAATTGATTGGTTTTCATTGAATTTGTTTTTATCTTCAAAAATTTATTTATTATTGTTATACGCCCATAGGGGCTTTTACATAGATTATAAATAAGTTTTACAAAAGTTATCGAGTTAGAATTTATACCAAAGTTATAAAAGTGAAAAAATAAAAAATAGTATATACAAGTAGTTTTTGAAGAATATGGCCTAAAGAAATATTTTAAACAAAATAATTATAATAATAATTATAACACTTTATTACACATAAAATTGAACAATAAAACATATGTGGAAACTTTGACTAGCCAACTAGGAATAATATTTGAGTTATCGAGTTAGAATTTATTCCAAAAGTTATAAAAGGGAAAAATTTAAAAAAAAATATATATATATATAAGTAGTTTTTGATGAACATGGCTCAAAGAAATATTTTAAACTATATAATAATTGAGTTATCGAGTTAGAATTTATACCAAAAGTTATAAAAGTGAAAAATTAAAAAAAAATATATATAAGTAGTTTTTGAAGAACATGGCGTAAAGAAATATTTTAAACAATATAATATTTGACAATAACATAATATACAATATTACAATAACACATCAAACCGTTAAATATATTAAACCCGTTACAATAATTTGTAGGATTCCACAAAGTGTTGGTTTAATTTAAAGGGAATCAGCAAATATATCTATAATAAAATTAATGTAAATAATAATTTAATGTAAAGGGAATCAGCAAATATATCTATAATACCACCAAACTTGTTGCCCAAATTATGCATCCCATTGGTAAGCGAGTGTGATTGATTGTTGGTTGTGTATGTGTCTCAAAAGAATGTTGTACTTTGTCTAGTATTCCTTGTCGGTACATAGAGTTTAATAGCAGCAACGATGGCAGGGCTGTCAATAAGGTTATTCATGACTCTGTATAATAAAATTATAAAAGTATAATAAAAATGCAGTTTAGTACAGTTTTTATGTTTCATTAGACGAGGTGGAGTCAAGCAATTGAATTTTGTTTATGTATTTTGAATTACTTCCGTGTTCGAGGGGTTAAGGTGCGTGTAAGAGCGGTCAGAGGTCGCGGATTCAACACCCGGCGTGAGAAATCAAATTGTTATCAATGGATATGTGTTATAGAGTGGCAAATACCTACTCTCAGTATCGCCTTGGTGAAAGGCCACCATTCAGATTCGTAACAATGTGATTGCTTTAAATGGCTTTAGACGTAGGAGTGGCAGCATGCTACACCATCTACGTATAAATAGGTGAGTCAAATTTCAGCACTGGAAAGTATGAGCCCGGAGTACCCGGAATGAGTTAAGCCAAAGTATTCATAAACGGCCCAAACCCTAGACGGCCCAGACCAGCGAAAAAAAACACTTTTTTATCCGGAGGGCTAATTTATTAATTTGCAATTTGTTCGCAGGCCGCAGAAGGTAGGGTATATACAGCTTGACATGCTTAACTTTGCAGTCGGTGGTGTCACCAACTTATTTATAGAACGGAAAAAGTAAAGTGCCGCCGGTGTACCTCGTTCAAACCAATCATCATCAAACAATATTAATACCATAGGGTCTGCGTGGTTGAATTTCAGAACCCAGCTACGAGTGCATGTCGGACGCCATACACGCCGCGCCACAAATAACATCTGCGTACGTGGAATTTCGCACAAAGCTACTTTTATAATTCGGTTTCGAATTCAAGAATTCGACACGAGATGTCGCTTTTTCCGTCAGCAGGTCGGACGGGAACGTCTCCCCCCTAGGTATAACTGCTACGAATTTGTAAATATGTGGTATCTCTCCGGGTATGAAAAGATTGAAGGTAATACTCTTACATGTTGCATCAACTGGCTATATATTGCATACGGCGTCATTGCTGTCTCGGTTACTTTGTCCCGGTGACTGGCTGTTTTTGGAATCAGTTCGTATTGAATCTATAAAATGGTCACCAACACTAACTGCACGAAGCCAAACCAAAAGCCGCCAAAAAGCAGTAAGTGTGCTCTTTATCATTCTTAAATATTAAAGAACACTAAAAAAGTACTTGGTCAACCAACTCAAGGAAACTTTTGGTATTTTATAAAATGAGGTATGAAAATGGCTCAGCTATCTGGGATCTGGGAAGACACATTTTGGGTCAATAAGGGTCACAAAGAAATGACTGTCTAAGAAATGAGGTAAAATGGGTACATTGCCTGAGGGCTCAAGGGTAATACGTCAACTTCTCAGTATTATTTTAAAAAATAAATGAAAAAGTCAGCTTTAGCCTGTTTTGTTATCAAATAAAAAGAGCCTGGTGCATCCCAATCATCCTCCTTTCCAATTCCTCCCTTTCGCCACTCTTGTCAGCCTTACAACATACACCAATTGGGGATGCCGTGGACCCACTTACTTCGGACGGTTGGGGACACCGCTATTTTAGAGAACGCATCGTTTCGTCTCTCTCCAGAACAATTCCAAAAATATTTACTACTCTGGGACAAGGTACAAAAATTGTAATATTTATTCATGTTTGTTAATATCATATTTCAATTTTTTGAATTAACAATATATCTAATCTTCAACTATTTTTTTCTCCATATTACGGGCAACTACCCTTTTTTATTGGAAACAATCATTATAATTGGTGTGTAACCTGGTTTGCGTCTCGGATAAATAAATCCGAATTTATTCATATGTATTCTAAATTTCTGCGGTTTTAAACCCCTAACAACAGGGTACGGAGACAGATCTAATTATAGATTTTTTTATTATTTTGAATTGTTTTAAATGGCGTCCGTTTCGTTAACAAGAATAAAAACATCTAAGTACCCGAATAGGTCACTTGCATGGATTTCATAACGATAGAAAAAATCGTGTGGATAGATTTTTTTTACTAAGATTACGAAACGTTAGCAAAAATTTTTAGAAATGTATAGTTTTTTTTATTTTTTTTAATAAATAAATCCATTATTTGAGCTCGTGACGTCACTACATGAAAATGTCCCGTCTCCGAATATGTTCCTTTTATTTTGTAAAATTCAACACTGATTAATTATTTTTTATAAGGAAAAACTTTGATTTCCGGCGAATATTTGAATTTGCGTTTAACGTTCACAAGATTTATTGTTTGTTCTATGCGAACTTATCCTTTGGTTTGATTTTTTGATAAAGATGGCGGTGTTTTTACAGATCTTACTAAGAGAACCCCCTACAATTTATTCGTGTGGAAAACGTTATTTTTTTTAAATGATTTTCGCCTATGTAAGTATCGTTTTTTCGCACCCATAAAATTATGTGCCGTCTTTCCGGTTTATAAAAAAAAGTCTGATTTTTCGGATTGAAATTTTCAAAAAATCGCCAGGACTTCAAAAATACGATTAAAAAAAATACAGAATGTCTTAGAATATTTGGCTAAACCGGAAAAAAATTTAAAAAAATGTGATGCAAGTGGCCTATTCTTAAAGCTGTCCTGACAGAATCCAACACTAAACAGGATGTAATGTTATTTTCACTAAAAGTCTGGGCATACATCCGCTTCCGTGCCAATATTGCCTCCTTTCTGTGTGAAATTGGAATGTCCTGTCCGAAAAGTCTTTCAGTTGAATAGCAACATAAACACAGTACCTATCAGACTACATTCGCTGAATAAATTTGTTTTACATACTTTTATACATTATTGTTAAGAAAATCATGAGTTCAAATATTTGTTTTTTGAATTCAGATAAACATATCTGTCTTAAAAGCAATATGCTTGTAAACTAACTATCATTTCTCTCTGAAATAAGTCATGTTATATTTTATTTAGAGCATGTAATAACTAATTAGGCGACTTGAGGCATTTGAGATGTGGATCTACAGAAGAATACTTAAAATAGCTGGATGGACAGGGTTACGAATGAAGGTGTTATGGTTCGGATGAATAAAGAAAAATAAGTTATTAAAACTAAAAAAATCCGAAAACTTCAATATCATGGACATGTAATGAGACATCCAGAGAAGTATAAGATCTTGCATCTCATAATGCGGGAAAGATTACCGGAAGACGGGGCCCTGGAAGTAGGAGAACCTCATGGCTGAAAAACCTGAGATAATGGTTTGGCCAGTCTACTGTAGAGCTGTTTAACGGACAGGGCACAAGAAGAAGAATATTTTATGTAAAAACTATAACTAAATATTTTTGAAGTGAAAAAATCTTTAGCACCGTTTGTGATTTGAAACTCGGTGAAACGAAAAAACGACACTAAAAAGAGACTAACATACATCTATGGGATTGCGTGAGAAGGAGGTAGTATAATCGGTCTCCTCTATGTGTGGTGCCTCATACATATATGTAGCCTACCCACTCTTGTCTATTTTGGTTTTCCGCGTGTGAATTTCACGGTCTGATTTTTTTAAATTATTATTTAAAATAAAGAATTATACAATTTGTTCAAAGAAACCTCATTATATCAATGAAAAAAAAATCTGCTTTCTTCAGGCACGTTGGTACTACAATATTGAAAAAAATGCAAATAAGAAAGTCCAAATATATACGACTATTTCATAATTGAAAAAAAGAATCCATGTGAATCATTAAAATGGTCACCATCTTTAATCGGAATCGAAACATTCGAACAAATTTACAGTTAGACGAAATGCAAAACATTCGAGTTTAAGCAGGACTTCACTAAGCTCAGTCAATAAAAGAAAGAAAATGCACTTGGTGCAGATGAAGAACGGATGACAGGTGATTTATATATTAGGTGCATTTATATCTCTTACTAATTAATACTCGTATCAATACGAGTATTAATTAGTAACACGAGATATAAATGCAATGTCTGAGTGAATGGAAGAAGATTACGGGAAAGCTTTAGAAAAACATGCACTATAAGACTGTAAGCAAAACCTGGGAGTCTGGTCTTGTCTTAAGGGAGTCCGCCTTGACAAAAGATCGTATCTGAAGAATATTTATTTATCTATTTACGTCCTTAGACGTTTTAGATAAAACGAGACTTAATAAAAAAGGAAGCGAGAAGAGAGAAGAGAGAAGGTATCCATTCCTCCTGGAGTAAATAGCAAAAATCAGTATTAAAAGAAAAAGTAAAGTGAAAGGAAAATGTTTTATTTTTGATTTAAATTTTAGTACGAAATAAATTAAATTATCTACGGAACTGAATTTTTTTCCAGGCCTATGTGACCTTTGGACTGGGAAATAAATGAAATTGTTTGTTTGTTGTCGAAAAACAAAGAACGACTTTTGAAGTCTCTTGTTACTATTTGGCACCAATTTTTCATGTGAATACCTCATAAGAGTCCTAACTGCTCCCATCTGGAGCCAGTGAGACTACAGCATCCCCAATTAGGGTATCTTGTGAAGCCGAAAGTAAGGGACGGAGATGGGAAAGAGGAAGGTGGGAAAGTACCCAGCTATTAAAATCTGGTCACCAAATACGTCAAAAACTATTTAAAGCAACGTTTCAATTCTGAATGGCGGTCTTACACCAGAGCGATACTGATAGTATAATGCACTCTGTAACGTGGCGCAAATATGCTATATGTTAATTTTAATGAATAAAATGATGAAATAACCGAAATTAATGAAATAAAATTTATTCTCGCACGTCGGGATTTTAACCCGCGTCCTCCGGATTGCTAGTCGATAGTCTTGTCCCTCGACCACAGAGGCTGTCTAGGTGCATCCAATTTGTACAAGAATACCAAATGAGTCAAATCGCTTCTGCATGATAAGTCAGTTAATTTATAATATGTATGGACGCGAATAAAGCTTGGCACACGCCAAGATGAGGCTTTTTTTTTTTATAATTGTACGACAGACAGGGAAGTCCAATTATGGTACAATTTTCTTACAACTAACAATACATAATTTTTTTTAAACATGTTATAGTTATGTTGAACACATCTATATCCGCTGGTAGAGCATTAAGCAATGTCATACCTCTTGTCAAGCTATGTTAAGCCATGACATCTGTCCGCCCCTGCGGTATGTAGAATAGGGCGTGGCTACGAGTTCGACAGTATTTGTCAGGAACGAATAAGCCACAGCATGACAGGAGATATGGACAATCGATGAGGTTTTTTATTAACTTGAATTCAAATACCAATGGTCCGGCATTACGCCTGGTCTCCAGGCTTTGATAATTTGTCCCCTTTAGCAGTTCCACGTGATGCATGAATTTCGGATATATTCCGTGTGATCGCATGTAAACATACCTTAGGATTTTTTTTTTAATTTGTTCAGTCATATTTATGTATTTAAGTTAATAAGGTATCCAGACAGTACTAGCGTACTCCATCTTGCTTCTGACCACTCCGTTGAACATGGCGGTCATTGCTTCTATATTATTGAATTGTTTGCAAGTTCTAATTACAAAACCAAGAATTTTGTAGCAAGCCGAAGTAAGCTGAACTATATGATTTGAAAATGTCAGCCTGGGATCAAAGATCACCCCAAGATCCTTGATGGTATTTACGCGTGTTAGTACTTCTCCATTCATTCTATACTGGTAGAATAACGGATTTTGTGAAAGACTATAAGTCATAAAGACGCATTTTTTTGTATTAAAATTAAATTTGTTATCTAACGACCATTTCATTGTGTAGGTAGACTCATGCACTGCCGATATGGCGTAGTGGTTAGAAAATTAGTGATTTTTTTTCAAAATATAATTGTGTCTTTTTGCTTCTTTAACGCCAATTGATTTCAGATTCTTTCAGTTTTTAAGATTTCTGGAAACGTTGTAATATTTGAAACATTGGGAAGTCTTATTAGTATTTTTACAGAGGCTTTTACCGTTTGTTTTGTTAATATTAAAGAAAAATCTAGTGCGTGAAATTTGTAAAGAATGTTTTGTCTTCAATCAGAAAAATTGTTTGGTTATTAAAAATTCGAAACACAAAGCAACAATGAAGGATTTCACAAGGCTTTCAATCTCATTTTTACTTTTCAATACTCTCAACTCATAAAATAAGGTCTTTACAACTTGTTTAATTAAAAAAATATGTTTTGTCTTATTAAGAGAAAAAATTAAACTTACAATAAATTTTATGGGGTCTTGTCATTTTTAATAATTTATAAGTTTCACAGTGCATGATGGAAGTGACGTTTAGAAGAGTTTTTAAATATCCATAATTATTGTAACAGTATACCTTGATGGTTGCAACTATAAATGACGCAATTAGAGTTAGTTCGAACAACATGGTTCCATGACAATTGACAATTGATCCGGTGACAATTGGCCCCTCCCGATAGTTGACCCGCTGAAAGTAAGTTGATCCCTACGACAGTTGATCAACCGACAGTTGATCCCTATGACAGTTGATTCCCCGACAGTTGATCATAGAAATTTGATCCCCCGACAGTTGATCCCCACGACAGTTGATACCTAGATAGTTGATCCCCCGGACAGTTGATTCCAGACAGTTGATCCCCCCGACAGTTGATCCCCTAAAAGATTATTTTTTCAAATAAGTATGAAAAGAGAATATACTACCCTACAATCAAAGTCGATTGTACTTGTAATTAAAGGCATCTTGAGTAAAAATCCGATGTAAAAATTATTTTACCAACAAAGGAACATGCAGAAATAACAAAATACCTACTACATACTTATACTTGCAGTCGGCTTAGCAAAAAACCGCTAAAGATTCCTACTTGCATATAATATATTTATGTGAATACCACACAAGAGTCCCAACTGCTCCCAACCGCCTGGAGCCAGTGAGGCATCCTTAATTTTGATATGTTGTGAGGCTGCAGGTATTTTCAATTTGGGTGGCGGGAATGGGTACCGCCGCCCCGGGAACCTTATTGGATAACCAATACCTCTGCCATAGGACACCCCAAGTGGTTCGCTATGTTTGGTGGTTTAGCAGGGGTGTCCGGGTTCATGGGGTGAGGTTTTGTCTAGGTCTTGGAGGCGGATATCCAGGACACATTGAACCCTAGATTCCTAACCACCCCTTAAACCGTCTTCCTTCCCAGAACTCTCCTCTCCTTTCTTTTCTTTAAAAAAACCCTCCACACAGCATCCCCAAAGATGACATAGGCCCTGAGGTAAATTATTTTCCTCAGGGCCTCCTGTGTGGAGCACATGTAAAAAAAAATCTAGGGGTGAAGAGAAGGAGATGTGGAAAATGTATCTGGCCGTTCAGATCGAGTCACCAAACACGGCTAAAGCCATTTCAAGTAATAAGTCTAATATCTACATACACTTTACACCATACGGTGTAATTTTATTAGAATTTGATTACTTTAATTTGTTGAAAGAACTTTACTGTTTTCGAAAATAAAATAAGGACTTTTTAACACTTATCCAAAGAAGGTGACAGCGCTAAATAACGATGTTTTTCTTTTGTACGGCAAATATATCCAATATAATAGCAAATATTAAAAAAATCTCATTACCTGTTCGATCCATTGGCTTCGAGCAAAAATGTCTAATCTCGAATTCCAATACTCCATGAAATTGAATTCGCATTAACATTGAACCACCCTCCTATAAAAAGGATGATTTTGTGCTAGGGCCGTACAAAAGATAAACTGGAAGCGCCGAAACTTTCAGAACGACCGCTGAAAAAGTTTGAAATATTCACTCATCGATTTCAGAAAGTTGTAAACTCTAATACTGTTTTAACAGACTGTAATTAGCTTTAATGGGTGCAATTCTTTCGGATGTCTATTGAGTTCATTGTTATCGCTTAGCTTTCGAAAATAACAATGAACATTTATTCGTGTTCCAATTGAAATAATTATTTATTAAATGAAAAAACACACTTTGTAAAATACCACTTTATTTGAATTAATAATTATTTGATAGCCAACCAGGTTTCGCTTAGCTCAAGCTTCATCAGGGCTATTATATTAACTAAAGATAATTACATACAGACACATATATATATAAGAAATTTTAAAAAAAATGAATGAAAGAGATAGCAATACAATAGACGGCCCCCTATTGGTGCCAGTAAGATATACAAATAGATAAGAGGGAGACAAAATTATTGCAGGATGGGAGGTTGTGGGGGGGGGGGGGGGGAGGAGGGGGGGGGGGAAAGGGGGACTGTTTCAGAAGAGGTTAATGGAATAAATTAAAAATGGGACTGTCAGTTAAATTGATTTGATTATTAATAATATTTGATTTGTTATTGACGGCTTTTTTATTTCAAGGGTTTCTAGATTGTTTAATCTTATTCCACATCCATTTTTATGTAATATTTTAGTCCCGGAGGTTTTATCTAATGAGTGGTTAGTTTCTAGTAGATGGTTTGCGAATTCTGAAAATTCATTACTATCTAAACATCTTAAATGTTCTTTAATTCTTATGTTTACATTCCGGGCCGTTTTACCGATGTAAAAAGCAGAACATTCGTTACAATTAAGTTTATATATGCCAGAGTGACTAAGTTTATCGTCAATGTCTTTAGTGTTAATTAAATATTTACCTAAGTTATTGTTAGTGTAAAAGGCGGGCTTTATTTCCGGAGCGAATTTTTTTACGCTTAATGTAGAAAAGTTATTTGTAAAAAGTACTCTATGCCATTGGAATTGGTGATTTATATTTAAATTATTATTAGATTTATTAAAAAGAAATTTATTTGATGCTATTTGTTTTAATTTTTTATTGAGAATGTTATCTACTAGTTTGGTCTTAACCCGTTATTTGTAGCTATTTGTTTAATTATGGATAATTCCTTATTAAAATTATTACTGTTTAGTGGTACTGTAATCAATCGACGAATCATGGAGTGGAAAGCGGAATGTTTGTGGGATAAAGGGTGGTTGGATGAATTGTGAATGGTAGTGTCAGTATAGGTAGGTTTACGGTAAATGTCGAACTCAATTTTATTATTAATGATATTTAATGTTAGGTCTAGAAAATTTAATGTTGAATTGGTACCTATTTCTAAAGTAAATTGAATTTGTTTGTGAAAAGAATTTATTATTTTGAAAAATGAATTTTGTTGTCTTTCGATACCTGTCCAAATACAAAGAACGTCGTCAACGTAACGTCTCCACAGTAAAATATTGTTTAAGAGAGGTGATTTAGAAGCAAAAATATTATTTTCCAAATTATTCATAAAAATGTCGGCGATGAGAGGACTCGTTGGAGCCCCCATCTAGCGATCCAACGAGTCCTCTCACCGCCGACATTTTTATGCCACATCCAACCACCCCTTATCCCACAAACATTCCGCTTTCCACTCCATGATTCATCGATTGACTACAGTACCAATAAACAGTAATAATTTTGATAAGGAATTATCCATAATTAAAAAAATAGCTACAAATAACGGGTATGAGACCAAACTAGTAGATAACATTCTCAATAAAAATTAAAACAAATAGCATCAAATAAATTTCTTTTTAATAAATCTAATAATAATTTAAATATTAATCACCAATTCCAATGGCGTAGAGTACTTTTTACAAATAACTTTTCTACATTAAGCGTAAAAAAATTCCCACCGGAAATAAAGCCCGCCTTTTACACTGACAATAACTTAGGTAAATATTTAATTAACGCTAAAAACATTGACGATAAACTTAGTCACTCTGGAATATATAAACTTAATTGTAACGAATGTTCTGCTTTAAATCGGTAAAACGGCCCGGAATGTAAACATAAGAATTAAAGAACATCTAAGATGTTTAAATAGTAATGCTTTTTCAGAATTCGCGAACCATCTACTAGAAACTAACCACTTATTTGATAAAACCTCCGGGACTAAAATATTACATAAAAATTGATGTGGAATAAGATTAAACAATCTAGAAGCCCTTGAAATAAAAAAGCCGTCAATAACAAATCAAATATTATTAATAATCAAATCAATTTAACTGACAGTCCCATTTTTAATTTATTCCGTTAACCTCTTCTGAAACAGTCCCCTATCCCTCCTCCTCCCCCCCCCAACCACCTATCCTGCAATAATTATGTCTCCCTTTTAACTGGCACCAATAGCGGGCCGTCTATTGTATTGCTAACTCTTTCATTCATTTTTTTTTAATTTCTTATATATATATGTGTCTGTATGTAATTATCTTTAATTAATATAATATCCCTGATGAAGCTTGAGCTAAGCGAAACCTGGTTGGCTGTCAAATAATTATTAATTCAAATAAAGTGGTGTTTTACAAAGTGTGTTTTTTCATTTAATATATAATGTCACACCACAAAGTATTTGCTTCCTTCGATGAAATAATTATTGTCAAATAATTTAAAGGAACACTCGTACTGCAAGTAGTTTGCTGTTTAAATGTTTTGTTGGTTAGGGAATTCCAATTTAATGATATATTGAAACAAATTTTAACTTGTTCTACGTTTTTTTATAATTTCTGACCGTTACCGGTTTCAGCCTATTACGGCCTACCCGCCCCTTATTTTCCTAAAAATACCTCCCACACGGCATCCCCAAAGATGACACAGGCCCTGAAGTAAATCGTTTTTTTCAGTGTCTGCTGTGTGGGACTTAGGAAATAAAATGCATGGGATGAACGGGTAGCAATGCGTAATTTCATGATGCCAGAATTCACTAATGTAAAAATAGAAACCATTGCGGGCACGCGCAAATCAAATCCCCAAAGTTTCATCGCAATCGGATAAATGGTTTAGCAACGCATAAACATCTCACATATAAAACCCAGAAACAAACATATTTTGTTTTTTTTTTATACTAGTATATAGATTCTTTATACTAGTATAATAGTGTGGAGGAGCTATTCCGGGAAGCGCAAGACAGAGAGACCTTTTCAAGAGTCGTCGCCAACGTCGGGGGACCTGATAAGGCACACAAAGAAGAAGATATAGATTTAACGTACTATGGTTTTATATTTAACTGTATGTTTCCTAAATAAACTTAAAAAAAGAAAAATCACCAGCGCATTCAAGTTCAGAATACTAGCAACCATCAATCCTATGCGAATGGACTTAAGTGGTGCCATCTCTGCGCGGCAAAAAAATGTATTGTGTCTTCGGGTAGAAACACATAGAACGCGGGTTTCGGAGTCAGCGCATGGGCGGCCGACTGACGCCGGTGCGCCGACACGAATGTAAACGTACGAATCCGCACCCAATGAAGCCAGATTCAGATGTCCACAACTCGGTACAAACTGCCACCGATGAACTCGGACGCTGAACGCCGGTATTCTGAAAGCCGAAACCCGCCTTCTTTATGTTTCCACCCTTTGAATATTTCCGCATTGCGAAGAGTATTCATCATTGCCTCGGAATAATGTACAACATCCAGACTCTACGCGAAACGCATACAAATACAACATTGGATTGAATCACCGATACTTATGGCTTTTTGTCGATTTGTATGCCTTTCTTGAAAGAATGAGATGAACAAAACTAGTTATTCAAATTCATGTTGTGTATGTACAGGCACAAACAATTAATTTATCTATAACTTCCAAAAAGTTTTTATTTCTTAAAATGATTAAATGAGCGCTATCTGAAAGAGTGGTTTTCATGTGTCATTATTATATACACATCTTCGTACTTCTATTAGGTATATTGCATTTCATTTACTAGATATTTTCTGAGATAATAAATAATTTTCATACAATTATAAGCGTGTTTTAAATTTCAACTTTGAACCACCCCCTAGTAAATACTAAAATAATAAAAAAAACATGAGTATGGAATGCCAGGTATATGAAAAAAGTCACCTTATTTCTACGGTACCTGGCAATTCAAAACCTGGCTAAAGCCATTATAAACAAGTTTCGATTCCGAATGGTATCAGAGTGGTAAATACTATCAGTGTCGCCCAGGTAAAAGATCACCATTCAGAATTTAAAAGTTTCTTGGAATAGCTTTAGCCGTGTTGGTTGACTAGATCCGTTTGGCTAGATAAATCCCAACCTTTCTCTTCCTATTCACCATCTCCCTGTTACCTTAAGCCTCACTTCATGCCCCAATATTATGGTATCATGGTCCCTCCGGTTCCAAACAGATTGGACTCTTGTACGGTGCTGACAAAAAGGGGAGGAAAGCTATTTTCCGATTTATTTCTATGTATAAATCGTTATCATGACTTGCCAAACATTTCCAATGAAAGGGTCTTGTCATTACTTCCAATTGGATGTTTTCGTATTCCCTCGCCCAATCGTTATTGAATAGGGAATAAAGGAAGTGACAAACAAACAACAAATAATATGCCAGGAGATTAACCAGACCACATTCATTGCCGATAACGGAAACAATGGCAGATTGATATATAAGCAACTCGGCCTCTGAATATAAAAAATCTTTAAAAATAACAAATATTTTTCACCACTGGAATTTTTTTTGCCACAATATGGCACTATTTAAAACACATCGGGTTGCTTTGCTGCCAATTTTGGCTAATTTTCCCTTATTTGTAAGTAATTAAGTAGAAGTTTACGATTTTGTAATATTTGTTTTATAAATCCTGCGAATATGTGATAATCGACAAAAGATAGATGGAGTCATTGGATATATAGAACTATAATCAGTTTGTTTGTCTCTATATTAAACTTCGAAGATATGCTGTTTAATGTGGGCGGAAAAAAACATTAAAAAAATCTCGAGAAATCGGAGAAAAAATTTGACGATCTTAAAACTTTAAGTATTACTTGTTATACTTGCATGTCGATAGAAATTGTGAATGAAGGGTCTTCCGAACAAAGCACAATGAAGTTTTAAAATTCCCGAAATATTTTACTAAACTATGTGCTTTGCGATTTCCTTTTGAGGATTTCAGTGAACACGTAAAGATAACATAAAAGGTTTATTTCCGCAGAGATGGAAACATATTTTGATGTTTGTCTAATACCAAGTCAGAAAATTAGATTACTTGATGTATACGGCGCTGTGCTGAAATTTCCCGAAAGATATAATATATAATGTATATTATTTTTTCACACAAAACTTATTTACTTGCTTTTGTAAATCTTTTAAAAAAAAGTTTTATTTTGAGATATTGATGAAAAATATTGTAAACATATTAAATGCCTGCCTCTAAACACATCTTTACACACTGTGAAAAATTTGAAGATAGAAAATACTACAGACATTCTTTCATTTCTTTTCCAGAATTGAAATTTTGAACCTCATTTTCTCAGGAAGCCAAATTTGCAACTATGTGTTGATGATGTAGAAATATAGAAAATATTACTAAATACTTGCTTAGCAACTATCACGTCTTTATACGAACTGTGCAAAATTTGAATACGAAAGACTAAACACAAATTCTTTAATTTCTTTACCACAATTGAAACTTTGATTCCAATTAAGCCATTTTTGACTTGTCATAATCTAGGGGTGCGAATATGCATAATAATATTATATACGTACATAAAATTATATGATTTTCTCTCCACCGTACCGCATTCCAGGAATTTTTCCAAACTCACCCTTCTCGAGTTGCTGATAAGAAAATCAAAAATCCAAAAACCTGCCTGAGTAAACTAATTTGTCTTTATTATGCGAAGGGTAGTTTAGGGAGGATATCAAGCGAGGGATGTCTGGGAATACCCTCCCTTACAACTGTAACACCCCGGGGACTTTATTAAGCTTTTCCAATTGATTTGATCGATGACTCTTCTGGGGAGCCAGTACTTGAAAGTATGCTTGAACCCCGTGTTTTAAAATAAAGATCTCGCATTCGATATACATATATACTTCATATTATTTTGAGCGGTGCGGTGGTTTGGTAAATTATTTGAATGCGTGGAATATAAATTTTTTTCTTTATTTTTTCCCATTATTTCTATGTACATGTACTGTACATACATTTCAAAAAATATTAATACAAAATTTTAGAGTAAAGGTTTAGAGATAGTATCTATTCTACATAGGTATCTGTAAAAATATTTTAGTAAAAAAGAGAAACATAAAAGTTTGTTGATTTTTTTGTACAGTTTCAAGAAAGTAAATGAAGTTAGTCTTAAAGTTATGTACCTACAGTAGAATTGTATTAAAGTGAAGCATGGAGGTTTACACAGAATTTTTAAGAAAAGTTGATGTCAATACACATCCAAACCAATGAAATTGTTTCTCGAACATTCCAAAAGTACGGTAATAATGTAGTGCAGTGTAGTTTTTCCGTTTTTTATGTGATTTCCATGTGACAGTTTTAAATGCTCCATGCAAACTGAAACCAGTAAGTAGGACTATGGATTCCGCAATTGGGATGTGTTGTGAGGCTGAAAAGATTTTGAAAGGGTAAGGTGGAGAAGTAGGGGAAGTACCTGGCTATTCAGATCTGATTGACAAATATGGCCACAACCATTTCAAGCAACGTTTAGATCCTCAATGACAAACTTTCGCCAGGGCGATACTGATAGTATTTACCTTATCCCACCCATTTTCCAGCGATAT
This sequence comes from Limnephilus lunatus, assembly GCA_917563855.2. Lineage (NCBI taxonomy): Eukaryota > Metazoa > Arthropoda > Insecta > Trichoptera > Limnephilidae > Limnephilus > Limnephilus lunatus. The sequence goes on from OU830596.1 coordinate 68,596,815, forward strand.
ACCCTTATTATTTATGTACTTCCAATCAAGTTAATTAAGTTAATTCAAATGATGCAATGTCCCAGCCTTTGCCTCCTCGTCGACTATCGCCAACCTGTCCCATTGTCTTGCCTATAGTCATGCTAACACTTATTGTATCTTGATTCCCCGCTAAGCACTTGCATACTGCTTACTAAGAACGTATGCAGGGACACTGGAGATCTAGATTCGTTCAATCAAAAAAATTAGAGTCCTTGCGGGAGCCTTGAAAGAGTAACTTTCTGTTACTTATACCAAGGCGGGTAAGTGGTGGATAACCTCCAATAATAGTATTAACCTACCATTCAGAAGGCGTAGATAGGTGCTTGATGTTACTTACACAACAATCTACATGACTTACATGACATGACCTCAACTAATTTAACCCGCCCTTTCCAATATGTGATGAAATCAAAGTTATTGTTATGTACAGATTATTGCAACAGTTCTTGCATGTATGACATTCATTCGTAAGAACAGGTCGTCAGAAAATTATTGTTATTATTTAAGAATTATGAAAATTTGTATGTTTAACGCATAATAACGTCCATTAACGTGTTTTATTTTGTTGCAGGTGGCGCTTAACATGTGTACAAGTCCAATGACCTGACCCCATCTGTCGACATAAGTTATGAACAAACCTCTTCTAAAAATGTAACAGAAGCGATCCGTTGTTCCCATCGCGGCCATAAAAAACTAAAATAAATAGGCTGCGGGAAGTGGCAACTATTTGTCTTGTCATACAAAAAAGCTTTAGGATTCTATTTCGAATTTGTCGAGTGTTCTGGGCTGAGAAAAGTGCTTTAAATCGTTAAAAATACAATGGTGAAGATAAAACGCATCGCATTTCAATCGCATCTTTTAAATTGTATTTAGTATGTATATGGGTGTAACATTTTATATAATAATAAAATATAGTCCTTTGTGAACTACCAAAATTGTTGTTCGGTGTACCTCCGCAATGTGTTAAAACAGATTTTACTCTTGTTTTAGAAGTGTTTTTAAATTCGTGTGTTATAATTAGATATTTTTAAACGGTGTTTTAAATCGAGAGCTTAAACAATGTGTATCAAAGTAGTTTGCCAGTGTTTCAAGAGAGATGCGCATATTAAAATTTCTTTAAAATGTTGAACGATACTATGGTCACTGATTGGTATGTGAACTATGCATCTGAGAATATCACGTTCGGCTTGGAGGGGGACCCAGGCTTTATACTCAAACATGGAATTCTGACCACCGCTATACTAAGGTAAGATTTTATGTTTACCATTTTTCATGTTATGTATAGTTTTGTCTCATGTCTTGGAAGTATTTATTTATTAGCTCCATATAGGAGGCCCTCAGGAAAATAATTCCCCTCGGGGACTATATCTTTTTCAATTTTATTTTTATTTTTACTTTTATTTTATTTTATTTTTTTATTAAGACAAATATTCCCGGATTACGAATAGATAAACCATCAATATTTGAAAATCTCCTACTACCACAACTCTAAGCGGAAAATGTTGCTTTTGTCGTGATGCAGGATTTAGCCAGCCGAGGAATCGAACACGTGACGCCCGGATTGGACCCAAACTGACCGGTTTTTGTATCGTCTCTGTAGTTGTTGTGTGGAGGCTCTCTTTTAGTAAAGAAAGGAAATTAAGTTCTGGGAAGGAAAAAAGTATGAGGGGTGGGTAGAAATGGCGGATGTACGAATCCATCCCTCCCATGCGATGTTCGACAGCTAGAGAGATCAAATGGTCTAACTCTCTCGCGGTTTGGGCTGCAACGCAGTAGGCGGGCAGACGCATCCGCGGCCATGAACCCGGACACCCTTTCTAAGCCGTCTAACGAAGGAAACCTCTTGGCGTGACCTATGGCAGATGTGTTGGTCATCCAATAAATAGATCCCGGGACGGCGGTGCCCATACTGCCTCCCAAAATGAAATTTTCATGACTAATACGATTGCAGAAGCGTGGCAGTGTGAAAATTCTCTTGATGATAACGGATAACCTCCGATAAGGGAGGGTACCAGAAGACGAAAATATTTTAATTTAAATGATTAATAGTATTAAACTTTGGAGAATTCTAGAAATCTGCACAGAATCAAATAACTTGAAATAATTCAGTTCAAACATTATTCGGTGGAGGAAAGCAATTTACGGTATACTGGAATTTAGCAATAGCCTGAAATATCGCGAATTCCCGAAAATCACTATTCAGGACATTCAACTCTTGACTAGACTGTTTTAGATATTTATATGTAGGTAGAAAAATTTAACCAAAGTTTAGTTCATGTAGTTCAGCAGTAAAATAAACCTTTACAATCACCTGTAATAATAAATATTGAAATATAATATAAAAATGAGGTAATTGTTAATTCTAGGCTTACTTTCTAGAGACATGAAAATATTTGACTAAAAGAGTTATTTTTTTACACATTATCACTCGTTAACGCTGCTGCGTGCAAATAAGTACACACGCAGAACTGTTAATGTATCTGTGTACCTAAAGATGTCTTGAAAATTCTTTTAAAATGACTCATAAAAACCATCGAATCTCTCCTATTCAATTTGGGAGGCGGGTATGGGTATTGCCGTCCATTAACCATTCATTGGATAACCAACACCTCTGCCATAGGTCACTCCAAGTGGTTCACTACGTTTGGTGACTTAGTAGGGGTGCCCAGATTCATTGGTGAGGATTTTCTAGGCTGGGTGACGCGTCTGCCTATGAATTGTATGCCCTAAAAGAAAATATGTTCTTCAGTGCGGAGTTAACGTAAGAAATCACGAAACCTAACACAACACCAAATGGAAGGACGGAAAGAAACATCATTAATTAGTCGCAAAAAAGTAGTCGGTTTTCATTCTTTATATATGTTACGGTTATAACTCATTTCTAGTTATAATGCGTTCTTTCTAGTTAAAACAAGTTTTTACTAACTGCCTTTGTTAAAACTGAAATTGGGATTGAAAATACAGATACCGTTTATTAAAATATTTAATAAATGTTACTTATAACCTAATCTAACCCAACATGACCTAACCTAACCTAACCTAACCTAACCTAACCTAACCTAACCTAACCTAACCTATCCTAACCTAACCTACCATAACATAAACTAACCTGACCTGACCTGACCTAGCCTGATCTGACCTAACCTAACCTGATGTCACTCGACCAATCAGAATAAAGCACGATGAACTTTGACGTCGGTTGAAACAGTTTTAACTGAATCATTTCTGCATTTAGTGAAAACTAGTTTATGCTAGCGAAAACGCGTTGTAACTAACAACGGGTTTTAACTGTAACATATACATATATAGAAGATAACACAAAGAAGTATGGATGGTAGAAGTAACATTTTAGGAAGTAAAGGGTAAATTGTGTAATATTGTGATCCACAATTTTTTTAATCTCATGTGATGTTTTATAATTTATGAATGAATAAATGTATGTAAAGAATGAAAATACGTAGGAATACACTTTAATATTTGCCTTCCATTTAAATAATGAGAATTTTCATTGTTTGGTCACGTACCGAGATTGATTTCTAATTTCAAGCGAGTTTTATTTGTTGAAAGGTTTATGTGAGTTATGCGTGGATTGTGCTATTCAGCGGAAAAAGAAGAAATAAACTTTTTTGGAATACCTAATTAAATATTGCGCTGGACTGCTGGAGTAACTCTGGTATCCGGTATTAGAAATTATATTATGAAAAGTAATTAATTCGGTACCGAAATAATCGGTACTCACCGTGTGTTCAAAGAACCGACTATTCAAAACAATAATTTTTTCGATACTTACGTCCAACCGAACAGGAGTGGAGGAGCCTTGTCCACATTGGAAATTGGAGTATGGGTCACGATCCTCACCAAAAAAGAAACGACTTAAGAAGAAGAAGTTAAATACATGAGCAGTACAAGAATGAACCAGATCGAAACTACTTAAAAATTGAGTACAAGCTTTTGAAGAGTGCGGGATAATTAAATTGTCAGTTTGACTTTAGCAGTATTGTAGTGAACAATGACAGTATAAGGCAGCGGTCGACAATCTAGTGCTGTAATTATATGCTGAATTATAATTTTATGCCATAGTATTGCCTTAACAGGTAAAAATCCCAACCTTATCTGAAATATATTTTTCTTCAACGCTCCCCCTCTTTTTTCATAAAAAAGTACGACAGAAACACAAAAAAGCGCAACCGGTGAAAAAAAAATTAAGTGAAAATTACACGTTTTGAAATTTCACGACCGACCGGTTGGTAGCATTTAGTTATTAGTTCCCACTCGCGTTTTCGATCCTCTACTAGTTAGTTCTCCATCTGTCTATTGCAGAAGCCACATTTTTTACTTGTAATGGTGGCAAGGGGTGGATTTTCATCATTCTGAGATTATTTGTGGAAATAATTACAATATCATTCATGAAATTTTTTTTAGGTGGCCATTACATATTTTGAAATATAACGCCAACCAGTTAGTACCTACCATTATATATAGTTACTAGCTGATCCGGAGAACTTCGTACAGCCTCAAATCAATAACTGTTGAGTTAACTTATAAGCTGAATTAAATTCAGTTTGTTTAGTAATGTAAAAAATTACTCAACGAAGCAATTATCGATGGCGTTGTGTACGGATTTATAACTTTTGTGATTTTCTTAATTTTCCCCTTCCTTTCAGGAATTTCATTTATTTTAATTTTTTTTCCGTGTGAGGGAGATTTATTATAATTATTTTATTTTTCCTTTCGAGTGGTGCAGACATACCTATTTTCCCTATATGTCCTATTTTCGACTGTTGACATTTAAGTGTGTAAGAAAGAGGGGCGGCATTTTATGTTCAAGAACAAAACAAAAAGCGCATTGACATTTGGGATTTTTTGAATTTTTGGAATTCACTCACTACTCAATACGAGTATTATACTTATCACAATACACCTGCAGTTCTTTCAAAAGATGAGAATTCGTTCCATACAAAATGTATGAAAAAAGAATTTTCTTCATAATTATTTCTTTAAGTTAAACTTCTCAGTTTTAATAGCTATTCTGCTATTCGAGGTGGAGACAAATCCAACAAATCAAAGATCATGAAAATCGGTCCAGCCATTCTCGAGTTATAAATGGTGTAATTAACCCGACTATGTTTTATATATTATCTAAGCTTGAATCCCACTCGGGCGTTGCTTATTCTTAAAAACTAACATTTATGTTTTATTCACAAAAACCGGATTTAAAAAAAAATATATTGTGACCGATGGTCCGTTCAAAGCCACATCTGGCCCGCGGACCTCCAATTATTGCCGATCACTGGTCCAAGGTGTAAAGGTGTATGTATGGTAGCATCTGTTCACTCTCTCTCTCTATCTTTTCATTCCAGGTCTCCAGCAGAATAGAAACCTACTTGTCATCGCCTTATTAATTATTTCTAAGGTGGCATATTATAATAAATCATTGTCATACAAGTAAAATATTAATTAATAACTCCAGTACTCTTCCTTATAAATAAGTTTGGCGCTGTTATATAATATCTACAAGTCGAGAATTTCTTAACTGGCAGAGTACCTTGTTTGAGAGATGTCCAAAATCTCAGATAATAAAAACAAGTGGAGTTATCGTATTAAAGCGTGCCGATTGTCGCAGAGCAGTGACCAAAATGCTAGTACCAACAAAGCGACGAAACGAGATAGTTATAGGTAAAGTACGATACGACTCATCTTTAATGTTGTTTTTATTTTCTACGTTGGTAAGATCTGGAAACACTTGGGTACGAAATAAACACCAAGAAAAACTATTTAGCTAAGCTATACTTCTGAATTTGAAACTGATAATTTATGGTACAGTGATGAACAACCTTTTTAGAAAGAGGGTTTATTTAACCATTTTCAATACGCTCGCGGACCGTGGGAGGTAGGATAACTACAATAGGATGTGTCAATTATTTCAAAATTTGAATTCAGAAAAGCCCGGGGTCTCAAAAGTTGCGTCTTATAAAGAAAACGAGAACTGCATTTAAATTCATTTAAAAATAAAATTGAAATGCATTGAAAATCAGAAAAAAACCTAAAAATTTTTTTTTAAATCAATAAATTTTTTTTTTCATTAATTTTATCTGTTGACTTATAGCTGAAAAAAATGAAGAAAAAAAAATCTAGTTTATGAATGCAAGTAAGTCAACGAATTCTGATTGTATCCGGAAAAAGTGTTATTTTATATTTATTCCCCGTTTATATTTTTAACAAAAAATCCACATACGTTTAAAAAAAAATTTTTTCGCGTTCATTGTACTGCAGTTATGGAATAAAAATTAAGTTTTGTAAAAAATATGAAATATGGACCCTTTTTTTTTCCAATCACCAAATATATATTTTTTTTCAAAACTTCCGTCTATTTTAGCGGGCTAATAGAGAAGAGCATATTAATTTATTTTTACGTTTTCGCATAGATAAAGATCATACGCAACTTTTGAGACTCCGGGCGTTTAAAATAAGGCTTTTTTCTCTATGGAGAGCGACAAAAGCTAACCTACAGCTTGACATTGTTAAATTTGCGGTCGGTGGTATCGCAAACCTATTTGTATTTTCGAAAAGAGAAACTTTTTAATAAAACAATTATAGAACGGAAAAATAAAGCACCGCTGGCGAAAATTTTATATCTCCAAGGCCAAACCAATAAACGCTGTCTTTTTTATGCAGAAATATTAAAGAACCTTAAAAATACCCAACTTGGAATACGGTTATGGGTACCGCCGCCACGGGAACCATTTATTGGAAAACCAACACCTCTGCCATAGTGGTTCATGCAGGGCTGTCCGGGTTCATCGGGTCAGGTTTGTCAGGATCTTGGTAGCGGATGCGTTTGCTCACCAACTGCGGGAGGCCGGATAGGGAGAGATTGGTTGAGGGAGATATTTTGAATTCTCCAGCAGGACTCTTAGCAGGATTTGCACCGCATTGGAAGGAATGAATTCATTCGTCCGTCACTTCTGAACAACTTGATCCCCAGATTCCTACCCGCCTTTCATACTTTTTCTTACCCAGAACTTCCTCTCTTTCCTTTCCCTATAAGACCCTCCTCACAGCATCTTCAAAGATGACATAGGCCCTGAGGGGAATTATTTTCCTCCGGGCCTCCTGTGTGGAGTGTGGAGCCAATGTGAAAAAAACACTACTTTTTTTGGCAACTCTTCATTTTTTTAATAGTTTTTATGAATGTTAAATAGCGTTTAGTCAAGAAAACTTTTGGTATTATATAAAACAAAAACATTTATATATTACTGAAAAAGTGACATTTTGTCTTGTTAAGAATATTTAAGAAAAATCTTATTATTTTGGACAGCTGATTCAAAACTTCGAATAAAGTCTGACGCTTTCCGTTAAATCCAAAACTTGCCAAACAACCAAACAGAAACCTGTATATATATATTGAATTTTTTTTGCAGCAAATTTTCACATTTTATTTAGCCAAGTCGGCAGTACAAAAAGGCTCGCGGGCCACACGAAATGGGCTCGCGGGCCGCATGCGGTCCGCAGGTCACGGGTTGCTCATCACTGATTTGAATGCTGCAAAGAAAAAAAACCTTATTACGGTTTTTTTGTTGGAAAATCGAGGTTGGCTGAATCCGATATGGTGAACATATGGAAATAAAATATATAAAAAACTTCTATTAAATGTAACGGCCGTGCCACTATGAAAAAGATGCAAAGGGCTATGAAAGAGTGTGACCAATATTGTTCAATGTCTCTTTTTCATTACTTGTTACTCGAGATAGTGCTTGAAGTCTATCGAACAGGAATCCGCCACCCTAATTCTCAAGCCGCCGCGGCCGCGCCGCTACCCGAATTTCTACCGATTTCTTTTATATCTCACTTAAACATTTGAAGTTTTAAAGCTCCTAAAAAATTATGTTATTTTTCAAAATAATATCTATACAATCCCCACGCCGAAATGTAAATTATATGAAATTATCTCGATAGAAAAAATCGCAAAATATGCTCTGATAATTATTATAAACACGTTCATTTCACTTATTTTATAAGTTATGACAAAAATTTACAGTCTTTTTTTAATGCCATTTTAGACATTCCTCGCGAGAATTTTGCTCTTTTTTAAACGAATCGTGTTTTATTAAACATTTTCATAATTTTCGCTTCAATTTTATCGTTTTAAACTTAAACTTCAATTTTATCGTTGGTCCAAGATCTTCTCTCCACATCTCTACACAACTAAATTTTCTTATTGCATAATATAGACAATACAATGCATTACCTAATTAAATAAAGCAACCAGTAGCTAACAAAAAATATTAGTTAAATACTGAAAATGTTTTTAAACCAGTGAATATTCGCTCGCCTTCATACGTTTGTTTTTAATGTTTTATGTGTATGGATGTCTCTCAGTATTTCTAAAATCTCTATTCTTGACAATGCATTTTTTTTTCTTTTTCCTTCTAAATATGTTGTATTTTTTAAACATGTAATATCTGTGTCCCTAAAATGTACTTAAATGTGTGTGTCCTTCCCGTTATGAGTTTTTTTTCTCAACTCATTGGTAATAATGTGTTACTTGCCATGTTTTTGTAATGCATTATAATTAAATAAATAAAAAATTAGAAAACATTAGGGCGCTCTTTACAACATTCGTAATTACATATCTCTCCATTTTCTACTTTTTGAGCGGGGATACGGCGCCGATTCATGCGTGAAGTAAGTAAAATATTCCTGCGTAATGCGTAAAAGCATATAAGTTATAACTGATTATAAGTTCTGTGATTAAAATCACTACAAATAGGAAATAAAATTATTTAATTAATTAATAATTCTTATTTTGAAATGTTTATTTCTTTAGTTTCAATACTTGACAGATGATATCGTAATTTTTCAAGTTTACTAACGTTCTAAAGGTAAGTTTCTTCTTTCGAAAAGTAACGATTCTTTTTTTGAATATTTCTTTATTACACTTTTCATGTTTTATTTTCTTCTAAAACTACTAAAATAATATTCTAGTTCCTACTACAAACATGAAACATTGTAGTGAATTCCAAATTTTGTAATAAATTGCCCATATTATTTTTTTCATACATTATTTCAGCCCCACAAAACACACAATCATGATAATCCGTGATTTCTTACAGATCTGCTCGTTTAGGATCATTAAATTAAATTACTTATGTCCTCATTGGAACTATTTTAAATATCTTCTGATTTATTTTTTAAAAATATATCGATCGCAAGGCTTGATAAATATATTTCTCCAACGTTTTTTGATTGCATATAAACAAAAATGGAGGTAATAAATATTTTTTATGTTAACATAAATAACACACTTCAAACAACACGAAAGTGTAGAATTTCCTCAGAATATCATTTTACCCCATCTTGCCAAAGTAATAACTCATAACCTTTTTCAGTTTTTCAAAGTAAAGTGTCAGAAAAACAGAAGCTACGACTATACACGATGTCCTGAAAGGTCACTCTTTGAGACAAGACTCGAATATTATTTCTTGAATTCCTTTAACGAATTATATTTAAACAGAGACATAGGCGAGTTCCAAGGAATCTGATTTGGTTATTGTAATGAATCATAATTAGTCTATGATTAGTTCTCACGTTGCTTTAGTTGTCTTTAGGCTTTTCGGGTCATATGGTTTCGTTACCGGGATGTGCCGAAAGTAACCGAAGGTAGATGTGCAGAGTCATTATTATAATCATAGAGCTCGGCAGACAAAATTACTTTTAGTAATTAGTTTGCATTTTATATTATTATTATTTTGCATTTTTCACCAGCATTTGGTTCCTTAGAACAGGCAATATGCCTAGCGGAACTAATAACGTACAAGTTAAAAGAAATAATAACCCTTGTACACATTTTAAAATCTACAGTTATTTGAAATATTATTATTATGTAATTTTGCTTTATAAATGTAACTAATGTAATAGATAAAAAAAAGTTGAGTGACATAATAAAATTTGCAAGCGTATTTTAAAACCTTTCAAAAACAGTTTTTAGTAGAGATGCCACGAATAGTGATTTTGCCGAATACCGAATACCGAATATTCGGTGACAATTAGTACATTTCGCGGGTAACAGGTTCCGACCTACACCATTGAAGTGGATGCGGTAACCACGTCGTGGGCGTATTTGTTGCATTTGCGAGTAGGTCGTGCCACAACACGCATTATTTGTTGATTGTTACATCAAATTGTGTTACTTATATTGGGTATTTCATAAAAATACATTAAAACTTTTAGTGTGTACCTATGTCTTAAAAAATACATGAAAACTGTTCGACTAGATCGGATAGCCGACCCTTACAAGTGGTGGTCAGCAAACGCAAAACAGTGTACAAGCCTAGCAGAATTTGTTAAGATTTATTTATCATCTCCCGGGAGCAGTAAAAGTGCAATCGCTTGCTAACAACAAATCCTGAAAAAAATCTTTTCATTCATCATTACTTAACACTGACAGATTTTAAGTATTAATATGCTGGTTTTTGTTAAAATAAAAAAAATTGTGAGTAATATTGGGATTTTTTTTCATGATTTGGTATTCGGTATTCGGCTGAATATTGCCAACTATTCGGCCGAATACCAAATAGTTAAAAAAAGTAGCCGAATAGGCCGAATACCGAATAGCAGCCGAATATTCGTGACATCTCTAGTTTTTAGTTTTCCGTTACATTTAGGAATATTCCATTGTTATTGTTTTAATAACATGTTATTGTTTTATTGCAAAGCCGAAATATTCTGACTCTCTGACAAAATACAGTGGGATTAAATATTTTTGCTTATGCCTATTAATTACCATCGTTTTTTTATATGTATCAGCGCGCCCCCTCAACATTCTTATTCAAATACCCCCCTTTCAAATCATCTTCGGAGGCGGGTACGCGTACCGCCGCTCCGTGAACCCGCCCTGCTTAGTCATCAAACATAGCGAATCAATTGGGGTGACCTGTAGCAAAGGCGTTGGTTAAGCAATAAATTAGTACCCGCCTACCAAATTATAGTATATATGCCCTCCTAACAAATAACAAAAATTATGCTTTACACATCTTCATAATACTATCTCCCTCTTCATATAACCTTCACATTTCCCTGTGTCAAATTTATCTCAGGCACATATTTTAGTTATTACGTGAACACGTGCGAATTTCTTATCTCTTTATTATTATTTTAAAAGTCTTGCCTTACTTAAGGGAACTTTATCTCAACTTTTTCTCCAGGGAAAAATATATTATTCACATTAGAAAATATAACGTAGTAAGGTTCAAGGGTAAAAGTTAGATGAATTTATTTCAGTTAGTGGTGTTAGTGAAAATAATACTTTTTAGTGAAAATAATAAAATTTTATACAAAAGAGAAATTAATAAATCATTTTTAATATTATAGATTTATGAAATCTACACTATGGGCGCCACCGGCTAAAAATTAAGGGTGTCAAGCTGTAATCGATGTTGGAAGTGATTTTTAACATTAAGCCATGTATTCACAGAGAAACAATTGTTTATAAACACTGTTTCAGAAACAAAATCTATTTGCTTCTGAAACAATTTAATATGTTTCTGAAACATGTGAAACTGTTGCGGTAAACACTAGGCGTTTCTCGCGATGTTTCTGTGCTCCCCGATTGGAGTAGATAGCACGGAAACAAACCAGTTTCGCAACAGCTTTAAAAGTAGTGTGGACGTGTGTTTCAGTTGTTTATAAACATGACGGTAGTGTGGGACGACAACATCGTTTTTAAAATTAATAGAATTATTTGAAACGAATCCGATGTCATGGGGACGGGATATTATCAGGCAACATATTTAAAACAACTGAGTGTGGACGGCCGAAACATTGTTTCTGTAAACATCTCTGTTGTTTCAAAAACTTTGTTTCCAGAAATTTCTCAGAAAGAAGGCTGCGATGTTTTTTGAAATTCATGAAAAATGATATATATTACTAAAACAGCTCCATACAGGATATCCTGAAAAAAAAACATTACACAGGGCCAATTTCATCCTTGGGGTTGCTGTGTGGAGGGTATTTGTAGGGAAAGGCTGGAGAGGAAGTTCTGGGAAGGAAAAAGGTATGAAGGGTGGGTGGTAAACTGGGGGTTGGTAAGTCCAGGAATGGTAGTCGTGTGAATCCATCCCTCCCACTGCAATACAAGGCAATGGGCCGAGAGAGTCCGGATCGCGAGATTTGGGTTAGGTATCGCCACGCAACAGGAGGGCAAACGCATTCGCCACCAAGAACTGGAGAACTTCACCCCATGAACCCGGGAACCCCTGCTAAGTGACGAAAAGTACCGAACCACTTGGGGTGACCAATGGAAGATGTGTTGGTTGATTGTTGTTGATCCATTAAATGGTTCCATTTATTTACGGTGACCCATTTTCAGTCCCCAATTGGTGGGCTCTCGATACACCGCATACTTACAACACTCGGTTTGTCTAGGTATTACCAACCCGTCAGACGATGGTGTTATTCGAAATAAATAAAAAATGTATTTTATATTTCTTTATAAAATCAGTTTTTAAATAATACGGTCGGGACAATAACGAGGTTTGAAACTTGAACCTCTTTGATACGAGTAATTATTTTACCAAATAATTTTGGCGACCCTAAATTGGTATTAGGTGTTCTGATGGGGAACAAAGACTTATCTATAGTTCAGTGTGAACTTCACGGTATAATCAATTATAATATGTCAAAGCCATTTGATAATTTATCTAGGGATTATAAGGATAGAATCAAAACCTATCAAGAATTATCATTACATTCTTGTTCGACTTACGTTGTACAAGTGAAAGGCTGATTCGAACTGAGTAGTATCCCGACATTGGGGAGATAACTAACCATAGAAAATACAAACAAAGGGAGGTGTGACATCGAATTGTGTCGAATGTCGTAGAACTATGACCAAACTGCAAATACTACCATAACGGTAATGACTAATGACGAAGAAAGTTTTTTTTTTAATTAGCCAATTCACCCTAAAAAGAGTGCTTTGTGCCGACAAAGTGAAGAGAGATAGATATAATAAAATGATTGATTAGGACAAATCAAATATTGAATTCATTCAAGTCTATATACTTAAATAAAATTGAAAAAACGCAAGAATTTTTTAGAGACAGCAAATACGGAAAACTGAGGGGAGAATGGTGAGTGATTGAGCAAACGATATATGTTTTTGAAGGTAGGAAATAATTCTTTTCCTCTCCACTCCCTAGTTCCCCGAAGGCTCCACGATGGAGATTTCACCACCCTTTGGTTCCCTAAAGACCCCACAAGGGAAGAGTCCACCCCACCTTGGTTCCCCGTGGGCCCCAGGAGGGAAGAGGACTTCACCTCTCCTCCTCACTCCTCTGTGGTTCCCTAAAGGCCCCACACTGGAAGAGTGCCCTTCCCCTTGGTTCCCTGAAGGCCCCACAAGGGAAGAGTTCATGGAGGTGACCTCAGCTCTCATCTCCACGGTTTCTCCTCTTGGTTCCTCCTACAGGGCCCAGGAAGGAAGTTCACGGAGGTGGCCTCAGCACCCTATTTTTTCGAACGGTCCAATTTTTTTGTCCCACGAGTTGCCAGGGAAATAGAAGGTCGACTCTAGCAGAGTCCCGAATGCTGGAGTAAGGTCTAAATACTCCGAGATGCGACCCCCCCCCCCCCTTCTCTCCGAAACGAAATTTTATAATTTCACCCATTTATGAAGAAACGGATTTCCTACTACAAATAAAAATTGTTTTGAAGTATAAATAAAACACAGTATTATTAGATTGACATTGAGTTATTGTGCAAGTAATTATTATGACACAGAAATTGTCAAATTGTTGCACCTTAAAAAAGTGTGTCAGGGTGCATAGCTCGTGAATGAGCTTATTTTCCATTTTGACACAATGCCCACTCAAACTTCTGCAGCGCCCCCTAAATGCAAAAAAAATTAAAAACGCCCCCCTAAACCTCCAAAACACCCCCAGGGGGGCGCTGGCGCCCCCGTAAAGTATCACTGACCTACTCGTTATTCCATTGTTTCTATTATCTATTACCTATTGTAAGACACCAACTAACGAACCTCCCATATAAAACGTGATGTACCTATTGTTGGTTACATTTTCACTTTTTAGATAAATGCGGATTTTGATGAAACAGCAAATTTTGGTATGTCTATAGATTAACTCTCTTTAAAAAACGAGACTTTTTTCATATGTCAAACAAAGTTATTTATTGTTTAAATATCACTTACACAATAAGTCAACGGAAACAGTAGTAAACTCTTCTTGAAATTTATTAAATTGTTGTAAAATTGGTATCACTTAAATTTTGTTTGTCACAATCTCAAGATAATTGGATACGAAGTTCTCGAATTTGTACTAGAAAAATTGTAATGTATGGGAAGTCTCGAACAGACCTTTGATTTATTATACACTAGCTGGTTCCCGGCATGCGTTGCAATGTCATGTTCAAAGAAATACAATGTTTCTCCCCGAATCACCTTTCCCGTGCGTCCCCGTTCCCCTCCCACGTCCCCTTCCTAGCTAGCTTTTTAAATTATAGCCTGTATGTTATTCTGATGTATGAGATATATTATTTTAAATTTTCATTAAAATCCGTTTTGGAGTTTTTTGCGTGAAAGCGTATCAAACACACATACATCCATACAAACTTTCGCGCTTTTAATATTAGTAGGATATATTTTAATGTATTCGCAATTCTACTGAAGTTGAAATTATTTTTACTCTGTTTATATTTGCCAGAATCTTTAGATTATAGGAAAAAAAATGTTGTAAGTACCTTATCAAAAACCAAATAATAATTGTTACTTTTAAAAATTAAAATAATAACTGTTAATTTTAAAAATATTTAAAAATATACTTTTTAAAAACAGAACAAAGCAGATTATTTCAATCCTAAACTCAGATCAAAGTAATAAGTGAAAAATTATTTTCATAAAAGAAAACAAGTTCTAGTTAGTTGAAATTGTTGGTCCGCACTTTCTGATTAGCAGATGTTGCAAGGATTTAGCGAAAAGCTCAATTTTCAGAAAAGTCTGGGTGAAATGACCTTTCGCCATCCAATTATACCTCAGTGGGTTGGTTTGTTTGCTGTTGCGATTTCGGTTAAGTTTGAAGTGCCACGATGAGAGTATGTTGTTGATTATGTAAAGATAAAAGTAAAGCGCAGAATACAACACGAATCTCCGCCGTCAGACACTCCGATAATAATCATTATATCTGCTCCACCAAGCAGATATAATGATTATTATTTAGAATATAATCGAACCTAGCTGACACAATTTATACATTAAAATAAAGTGGTTAAATACAAAGTAGCTTTTCTTTTCATAATAATGTCAAGCCTGAAAGTCACTGCTTTCTTTGATATAATAATAACACAATATTCTTTATTCAGTACCGGGGAAATGAGGTGAAGTCGATTGAATGGGGTAGAGTCAAAAAATCATATTTTTTACCACCTCTGCCATACCTGTCTATGGTACATATTGTGATTGATCCCCAATAGATAAGTAGTGGTCAATAAAACAGATAGTCGCTTACATGACTAGTGCATAAGTTGTATTTATAAATTTACTTTCTTAATCCATTGGCTGATGTGTTGTAAACAATATAATAACTTCGGGTTTGCAAAAATCCTACATCAATATCCATCTTTGGGGATAAATGTAAATTTCGGCATTTTGCGGCAGGTGAAGTCGATTATCTTGCGAATTTATGAAAAACAGCTTTTTCAGGTAAGCTTAAATATGAATTGAAATTGCATAAAGTATTGCAGAAAGTTAGAGCAGAAAACATAAGTAGGTATTAGAAAGGTTAAAGATAAACGATATAAAAATCATCATTTACATTTTTTATGCAAACAAAACATAATTTTACACGTGGGAAAGGTCGATCACACTTTAATATTCGATGTATTATCAGTAATAACAGTGAGAAAAAAATATGAAGGTGCAACCGTAAAATGTTTTTTTTCAAGAGAAATTTATTATGTCTTCCACGCTAGGAGTTCACGTAATTTATCATGACGTTTTAGAAGGGTAATTTTAACAGGAAGACAATTAAATATGAAAATCTAATTATTTTTGTTATTTTCTGTTCCATTGGTGTGTTTAATATTTTTAATGTGTGTAACGCACAAGAGACCCAACTGCTTTCAACTTTCCGTGGGCATCGAGACTTCGAGACTACAGCATCGTTTTGAGACTTAAGAGAGTAGGGGAGGGAAGGAGATGGAGTTGAGGTACCTATTACCTACCTGGTTTTTCAGATCTGGTCACCAAACTTGGCTAAAGCAATTTCAAGCAACGTGTCATTTCTGAATAGTATTCTTTTACCAGGCCGGTGTATATGGAGTAGGTCACTAGTTCAGTTCCTCCACGCAGGCTACATTAAAATACATATTAAACACAGAAGCTAAAGTGATTTCATTACCCGCAAGATCTTTGTGAACATAGTACATACAATATAGTTTATAGTATTAATAACACCATTGTTAAGGATCGCACTCCCTTTTCCATGAAAACAAAGCATATTTGAAATGCTGCAATTTAAGTCCAAGAAGAATAAAAATCAGAGAGAGAGCTGGCATAAAGTCTAGAGGCCCCTAGCCAGAAAAGGAAGAAAAACAAACAGTGCGGGGTAAATTATCTCAGTGTCCAAACTGACATATTTCGAGCGTCTACGATATCTAGCTTCGTGGAATATGGAACGAGAACCAACACGCGCGGACTGCGTCTGGTATTAACAGTTAAAAAACTACTATAAAATAGAAGAATAGTAAAAGCTAAGATTATAAGAAATGCAAAATTTATGTAATTTACAATTTGGAAGCCGGGAGTGGGAAATTCCTATCGATCTCAATTTGCAACATTTTTCTCATTCCTTTTCTAAAAAGCCCCTCCACATTGTATCCCCTAAGATGACATAGGCCCTGAGGGGAATTATTTTCTTCCGGGCACACCGTGGGCATCTAATGTAAAGAAAGTGATATTACATTAATCCAAAAATGCTCAAAACTCTAAAATTTTTAGCCAATGAATTTACTAAGATTTCACCGTTATTTTTCATAGCTTTAGGTCAATAAAAAAATCGTTGAATTTGTAATTCATAAAAATCAACCTTCCTAAATTTGGGTATCCATCGCTCGTGTAGATATAAAAATAATAAATATCCGAATTTAATGATAACATAATAAATAAATAAAATTGATGTAAGAGAGAGTTTGGCATATATATAGACGAGTGTTTACAAAAAAATCAACCGACGCCGCGCGACTTTTTTTAAGTACAATATTTTAGAAAAAGCCAGGATATTGCATATGTTTTTATAGGATATCTATTTTATTTTTTCCCATTTTTCCGAACAACTATCATCATCATTCATCAAAAATACTATTTTCGTCTGTCCGTAACTCGAATCTGTCTGTAACTCTGATTCATTGAACTCTAGAACTTGGATTAGCTTTGAATATAAGTGTTTTTTTTTTTCAGATTTGGAAATGATTATTGGAGAACTCAGGCGTGCGATAAAGTACCTGTCTAAAACAATTAATATTTAAAAATATATATTTTCATTCCCATTTTCATAATTTGTACTGATTTGTCGAGAATTCAGATTATCTGTGATTTTTCACGGGCAGCGCTAGTATTTGTATGACTTAAGTATTTGGTGAACGTCTTACTTAATTACAGTGCAATGAAGTTATTAAATAAAAAAATAAAAATATTCGGATGTCAGGACGAGAAGAAAGAAAAATCATTTTGCCGAAGTATAAAATAAATCATTTAAAAAAAAATAATTTCCCTGATACCGTAGTGAGTAAAATAGAAAAAATAGCTGTCTCCAGTTTAACGAGCTCCTTTGGACAGTCACTGCTGCGATAATTTTGATGGATGGTTCGTGCTCTGATTCTGGACTGGAAAATAAAAGGGATGGACCACAGGCCCAGACAACAGCGCGTACCAGACGCTGCTTTTCGACTTGTGACTTGTCATTTTAAAGTGGTCGGGAAAAGCGAAAAGTGGGGATTTTAACCCGCGACCCCCCACTTTCAGGTGAAGGGAAAATGCAGAAAATAGGGAAAATAAAATTTTCTGTTAAATGTGCTGGATTTGCACTAAAATGTCCCCCTTTAGCAGCAAAGGCTTACAATTGAGAACCTTGGCATGAAAAGCGCCGATACCTGCTGCTTTGAGAAATTATTTCCATTTATTTTCTAAAAATCAACCCTGATGTTTTTCTTCATTATGTTAAAATACTTTTGTGTGAAAATTCCATCCTATTCTCTTCAATTTTGCAATAAAAGACAGCTGTGTACCAACATTTTATAAAAACAAGAAATTTTGCGATAAAATTTCTCTTTCACACACAGTAAATATATAATGAGGTAAATCAATGATTTTGCTAATATTTAGAAAATGGTGTAACCTCAAAGGAGAACTAGCCATGGGATTTTGGATTAATGTTCTTCAGCGTGAAACCACAATGTCAAATAGCAAACGGCAAACGCAGAAAGAAAAATATCTTGTTACATAATATCGACTGTGAGAAGAAGTTATTATTTCTAGAGGTTCTTGTTTAACCCTTCAAAAATTTGGCATTTTTTCAGATGGTCAACATATTATCTCTCTTTGCTTAGATTATGTACTGACAATATAAAGTGATTTTTAATACTCAAATAGCATCCCAGGTCAACGGTCAACGTAATAACTACAATACCCTTTAGAAAGTTGGCCCGTAAAACCAAAAAAGACCATTTAATACGAGATACACAACTCCCGTTCCCTTGTTGTTTGTTTGTTAATTGTTTAATGTATTCAGCCAAAGTTTTGTAATGACTTTATTCATCGGATGCGAATTAGGCTGGTGTAAAAACTAAATTAATTAAAGTCTGTTTTTGGAAATAAAACTAAAGGTCAGTCGTCCACGAATGAAAATTATTATTATGAGAAGTCATTAATTCACATTACAATATAGAAAATTATCAATATTATGAAAAAACTAGGAAATGTGAACATTTATAATTTTAACTACCACGATGCGCCTGTTTGCAAAACGATAAAACCCCAATTTTAACCTAAATTAGACAATTTTATGCCTTTCGCCCAAATTTAAAATGTAGCTCATGGTTTTAAAAATAATTTTTCTGTCATCAATCTACTAAAATGAAATACTTAGAAGCTATTAAAAGCCAGCAAACGTTATAACGTATATTTTCAGAGTAAAGGTAAAAAATGTCAATATGTATTTCCATATTTTCGTGAACTTTTATGACTTTGGAATAACATTTTCCGCCGATTAGCACACAAATACGAACTTTTTCGTCTTAGTCGAATCCGATACCCAAAAATATTTAATTTTTCGTCTCATCTCTACGCCTTCGGCACGCTTTCCATGCCATATTGTTTTCTATTAATTATTGGCCGGCTATTGGTACAAAAAAAAATGAGAAGTTATTCTAAGTAGCTGACAAACGAAGCATTTTTAGTATATTTGAAATATCTAGCCTAAAAAATTAATTTAAAATACTTAGGTTCAGAAAGTCAAAAACAACTTGTTTTAAAAATAACAACACTGCTGAAGCAAAGAGTTGTCTTGACGAAAATCTTTTACAAAAATTCTAATATTGGCTGATATGAAAATTAGTTGCACAACCAAATTTCCAAGAAAAACATACAATTTACCACATATTACCATAATAAATGTGGTCATGCCGAGAAACTACACATTTAGCCATATTTCCAGTGTATTTACGCTTTTTTCTCCAGCAGACATTCATCGTATATGTTTCTGTTATGATAATTTTATTTGCATATAAAAGTTTTTTCTTATGTATAAAAATATACATATTTTCAAATTATCTAACAAAGCGAGTGAAAAAATAAGATTTTCGCTGGAAATCACCATTTACGCAATTGAATTTTTAGTATCTATGTATTTTTTATTTAAATATAATTTTAATTTCCAAATACAGGAGGAAAAATGGTCTAACTGGCTTCACTTCACTCTTGTGTGATCACTTATACTGGCTAGTAGCTGATTTCACCAATGCGTCTGGTTCCCATTAGGGCGTCGCGTCGTGGGTTCGATTCCTCTTAACCAAGTCCTCTGTAATGGCACAAGCAACATGCTCCGCTTATAATGATTATCAGGTTATTCGTAAAACAGGAATGTTTGTCTTTCTTAACAAAAATATTATTCTTTTTTAAACTTTTCTCTGTATATTTTCGACCACTATAAAACCCACCCACTAAAGAGTTGTAATTTTCTTCTAAAAATATTCGAACGAATCAACAAAAATATTTCCTTATTAATTTGTTTTTGTGTTTAATTTGTAGAACTTCATTTAATTTTTAGTATGTATTTTTGTTACAGCTGTTTCGGTTTACAAGACCATTTTCAAACTGTGCAACTTTACAGTTTTAAAATGGTTTTGTAAACCGAAACAGCTGTAATATTAAATTAAAATTGAATTAAATTAAAAAAAAAAAATCTGAGGAAAATAGAAGAAAAAATCTGAAAAAAATTAGAAGAAAAAGAAAAAGAGCTTTAATCATAACCCTATTAATTTCACTAACAAAAAAAAAACTATGAATAATTACATCGCTCGTAAAATAAATTAACTCGTTTTTTCTTTCGGAGTGAAAAAGTTAATATTTTGTTTATAAAAGGTCCAAACCACTTCTTGCGTAGTTACAAGATAGAAAATATATTATGTTACTGTTATGTACTCGTATTTTATTAGACGCAAAAACAGTTCCCAGACCAGGGGCGGATCTAACGGTTAGCATTTGAGTAAATTCCGACTGCCCCCCTCCTGGATTTCAGTCTTTACCCTTTACCCAAGAGGGTGTCCAGAAACTCATGCCCATAAAAATCATCGGGTCCGGGGCCCGAGCATTCGAAGTACTTACCTAATATTTATTTAAAACTCCCATGAAATGATTTTGTCAAGAAAATGGTACTATAAAAATAGTCAAAATTATTTTTTAAGGTATATATTGCCTTTTGAGTCTTAGATCCACCTCTGTCCTTGACCTCAAACCTGACCCCAGACGGAATCAGCGTTTTACTTCCGACTGAGTCATAAAACGAACCGTTTTAGACGGTTTCCGGGGCGAGTGATAATAAATGACCAGAGATATACTCGAATGACAGTTTTTTGATGGAATCTTGCTGAAGCAAGTTTAAGGTTCACGAACTGACATAAAAATACCATTATATTGAAGTGAGCAACGTTCATCTTCTGCTTAGGTATACGTGACACTACACTATTGAGCAAAAAATTTAAACACTGCAAATTTTACACAATATACATTTAGATAAAAACATATTTTTTAATCTTCGTGTAAAATTTGGAACAACAAACATGTGGCAAAAGTAATAAGTTAAAAGATTTAACTCGTTGGCAATCTCGGGTTTGATTATTAAGGCTGCATATACACTTGTGAGCCGAACCACGAATTATGAGAAAGGAATGAAGCGACTGCAAAATGCCGCTTGTCGTTGCTTTCCCGTAATTAGTGGTTCGGCTGGCTACTCGGTTCGCAAATTTATACGAAGTAAAAAATAAAACACATTTTTTTTTAAATTCTTGCACACGATTTTCTGTTATGGAATTAATATAGTTGTTCTGATTGTTAGTTACACCAACAAATAATTTAAATCCGCCATTAAAAGTGTGCGGGAAAAATAATAAGGAAACCTTCAAGAAGCAGTGGTCCAGAAAAAGTTAAGGTCAGGTTATATTAGGTTAGTTTAGAATTGGTTAGTATATGTTAGGTTAGGATAGGTTAGAATTGGTTAGGATAGGTTGGGTTAAAATAGTTTAGTTTTGTTGGGATACGATTAGTTTGTTTAGCTAGGTTAGGTTGGGAACGATATGATTTCACGACCAAAAGTATTATAATGGTTTATTTTTGAGGGATAATGCGTATTGCGCCACCTTTTTATTTAGCCAACATTACACTGTAAAGCTGTCTGAAACGTTGGTTAAAGAAGGAGGTAGCGCAACACGGCATAATTCCCCCAAAATAAATCACTATAATCGGTTGGGATAAGTTGAGACATAACCACGTAGTATTTGTGAATATTAAAATAATTGCCCTAATTGGTACCTACCGACACCTCTTCAAAGTCAACCTGGCCCGCGATGATCTGCTGCATCATTCACTTTCAATTGTGTATCTATTGGTTCCTTTACTAATGTGTTCATCCCCTTCATTCCAGCCTCGCCTACAGCGCGGTGTTCGGCCTCGGCCTGGTGGGCAATGGCTTCGTGGTGGCCGTGGTGGTCAGATCGCCGCGCATGAGGTCACCCACCAACCTCTTCATTGTCAACCTGGCCTGCGCTGACCTACTGGTCAACGTGCTGTGCCTGCCATTCACCTTTATCGCGAACCTCATACCAGGTAAGAATGTTTTAGCGTACTTATTCAAAGAAAATTACAGGTCAACCATGGTTAAACCGCCAATCGCAATACATTCAGTAAGTCCGTATGGACGAAGACTTCAAACCGTGATCCATTTTGTTCTGGGAAGATATATTATGAACGACTATCACCACACTGTGGACCATGCCAAATCTTGCCGAAATTAGCCGAATTTAACCGAACCTTACCGACCAACACGCGTGTTATGTGATCTTCAATATTTTTGAAAAAAACCTATAAATTGCTTAAGTAGAAGATGAGGTATATGTTAAATAAGGAAGTCAATACAGACGAAAAGTCAATACAAAAAAAAAACAGTTAGGTAAGACCCTGATGATGGCCCCTGCAAAGCTCTCCAAAACATTGAATAAAAAAGGAGGAAGCTTAACTAGGCATACAACCTCTGATATATGTAAAAAAATTCATGAAATTTGTCTGTTTGGATAATTGGTTAATCCTTCGTCCAATAGTACATTTGGAATGTGCAAAATATCGTCATATTTGTCTGTACGGACATTTCTTCTTCCAATTGTTTTAATTCCAATGTGTAAAATATCTTTTAATTTATTCATTGGACAATCCTTTGTCCAACTGGAAAATTCCACAATTCAAAGTCAATTCTTTGTACAATCGAATAGTTCTTCGTACCAACGGATGATTCCAATGTCGAAAGTATTACCAAATTGGTCCATTCGGACAATTCCAACGTGAAAGATATCTTAAAATTTATGTAACCATAACTCAAAGACAATTCTTTGTACAATCGGACAGTCCTTTGTACAAACCGTCGATTCCAATGTCCAGAGTATCACTAAATATGTCCATTTGGACATTATCTTTGTCTAATCTAACGGTTCTAATGTGCAAAATTTATCATCAAATTTGCATTTCAGACAAATCCAATGAGCAAAATTCCGTAAAATTTGTTTATTTGGACCATTCTTCCTTCATGAAAAATTTCCAAATATAAAATTTGTTGATTTCTTGGACAGTTCCATTTGAAAACTATGGATTTTCAGTTCCATCAGCACTTCTGTTCGAAGCTTGCACGTCTGGCATGGGTTCAACAGAGCTAACAGGTGGCTTTGGGAAGCATGTAAGAAATTTAGGTAAATGACTGTCGAGTGTCACACATTATTTTAAATATACACGAGAGTCATGGCGGTATTAGCATGCAAGTTTTAATCCAATGGATAATATTTACCTTTCGATTATTCACAACAGGATGTTTGCCTCGAAACCTACTGAGTAGATATTACACCGTTACACCGTGCGCAAAAGTGTTCTCCTGTAATACAGTAAATCGCATCTACGCAAGAATTTTAGTGAAATAATCGATCGTTCGAATGGAAGTCCTAAATCAAAGTGATAAAACGTACTCTCTATTCATGTCCAATCAATTCCACGTCACATAAATCACATTATTTCATCATCAATAGCGACAGCCGCCTCCGTTCGAAGAAAATTCTGGCCACTTTAATCCCATCACGGCACCTTGATTTGTTTTTAAAATATATTTTCTCAAAATAATGGTTAAAAATACGTTTCCCCCTTTTGAAAATTAAGCCAGGACATATAGATTTGAAATGGAACTCATTTTATAAAAAAGTCGGCATTGACTTTTCCTTAATATTTCAAATTCCCCAAATTTTATCTTCTATACCAGCAATTGTCAACCTTTTTGAGCCAGCGTACCCCTTGACTTTTACGACAATTTTTTTGTAGGTACCCAGTACCGTCTATCTATCTTTTGAATACTTGTGATGAAAAACATGTTCTATTAGTAATATTTTAATGCTCTCATTATTACATGAATTTAAAAATCAAGTCACATAAATACAATTAATGCAATTTTATACCGAATGTAATACGACTTGGTAATAACCGGTGATTCTACATGCATACTACGATATTGCGTACCTCCATTTTTAGCAACAAGTTGAAAACCACTGAATTATACAATATTTTTTAACATTTTAACGTTAAATTATCGCATTACTTTACGAAAAATGTATTTTGGCAGCTTTTTAGTTATATTCATCGAATCAAGTCGAAAGCTGACCGATATCATATATGTAAAATAATTGGTATATATGTAATAATGCATTTAAATCTAAATATTGGATTCTTCCATTTTTTTACATGCGGATTAAAATTATTTTAAAAACCACAATATTTCCGTTCCAAGGGAAGTTTTTTCCAGTTGAAGAATATAACCGGTCGGTTTCGCTGGTCGCAAATCAAACAAATAAAAAGTTTTAATGCTGATGCTTATGAATGCTATTTTTTAATTGCTCTGATAAGATTTCTCGTCAACCACAAACGCTTCAAAATCGTCTTTCAGCTTTTGAACATTTCTTCTCTCTTCGCATCCAAAGTAGCAATTTCGAAGGAAAGCAGGATCAGAATATTTTTTAATCAATAGGTTTAAGTTGTACCCATCTATCAATTTGCAGTCGATATTCAATCTTGTATCGATCGAAAACCAATCTCTATGTTTATAAATGGGAGCTGTCAAAACTAAACGTTGTACCTATATTTTAGAAATCTAAAACGGCGCGTAAATCGAAGCTTTTATCAGATATTTTAATAAAGTTTAAAAAAATGTTCAACAAAACAGCATAGAGCGCTTTCGACATCAATAAAATAATTTCCCTTAAGATCAAAGCAAGTTCTGAAACACAATTTTGGTGCTACAAAATAGTCAAGCGTCATAAATTATTGTCGCTGAGCAATTTTACACATAAGCCATTATTTCACTATGAAATATCCGCGAGGCAATACATTTTATGAAGGTATAAAAAATTTGCGATCACAAACATAAGCAATTGTGATTCATAATTTACATGACGCAAAATAAAAGCCTGTATTGTTTATTGCAAAATTAGCACTTTCACTGACAAAAATGATGTATTGGCATTAAAAAAGCTTAATTAAAAAAATGTTAGTGAACTAGGTTTTAAATTTCGTTTGCAAGTTCGTTGAAACTTTTGATGGGGTAAATTTAAGCTTACGCTCAATTTTTATTTGCAGTCTTAGATACATTATCGTTGGTGTTATTATGTTATTTTGTAACGTTTTAATACAGGATTATTCAAACAATCCTGATGTGTTCAGTTGCACTCTTCAATAGACCCCCGAACAGACAAATGTAGGTACAATAGATAACTTTCACAACCGACAGGTCAATAATTATTTTGGACCAAAAAAAGATATTCCACATTCCCACGCAAATGGTCGAATTTCACAAATTCCACAGTTAAAAAACACAAAAGTTTTGATTAAATCTTTTCGAAAATCTGTTCTAAGGCATACACATTTTCTTTCTTTGTGGTTTGGTGTTATGAACGTGATATAATATATTATATTATGTCAGCTTTTTTCCGAGTTCTGGAATCAACTACTGATACGGTCGTAAATTATATTGTTTTGGTCATTTATGTGTCATACGGAACTGTCAAGGTTAGGAAGATGTTTTATTGGTCTATGGGCCTTGACACACATTTCCTAAAATAATAAATAATAATGTTTAAAATGCCTGTCATCTCTTGACATCCTATCGGGTGAATTTGAATAAAACAAGGCGTTTGGAAATACAGGTGCTAAAAAAATTCACAAGAATTGGAAAAAATGGTTTGTTAAATAAAATGCATAAAATACAATTTTCTTTATGAAATTGAGCTCTACTTAGTTAAATATGCCCGTTAAGAGGTAAAACCGGAAAGATCTACAAAAAAAGTAATTAAGTTTATGTATACCTAGACAATCAACGTCAACAATTTTTTTTTACAACAATATTTTATTTATTTTCACAAAAACGGCGCTATTGAATGCATGCAAATATTATTAATTAAAAAAAGAGTTAACCGATTCAATTTGGGTGGCGGTAAAGGGTACCACCGGCACCGCTCCGACTCCGGGATCCATTTATTGGATAACAAACACCTCTGTCAAAGGTGGTTTGCTACGTATGGTGATTTAGCAGAGTTGCACGGGTTCATGGGGTGAGGTTTGTCCGGATCTTGGCGGAGGACGCATCTGCCCACCAACAGCTTCGCAGACCGAATCGGGAGAGACTGATTGAGGGAGATCTATTGACTTCTCCAGCAGGACTCTCGGAATATCACCAGGGGGAGGCTAGCCTCATACAACCGTCACTCCAGGACACTCTGACCTCCAGATCCCTACCTGCTTCTCATAATCTTTTCCTTACTTCTTAAAAAGAACCTCCCCCCCAGAAATTCCCCCTTGAGGGAAATTATTTTCCTTACGGTCTCTTGTGTGCAGCAAATTAAAAAAAAACACACTTTTGTGGATTGTGATCTTAAAAAGGTATTCTACAAATCTTTCACTGAGGGTTAATGACCAGAATGAACATTTTAGTAATTACAAATCTTTTATAGCACTTTCTCCAAAAATCTCAATGAATATGATAAAGCATCGTGTTCCTAGAACTTCCTCGGAAATGGAATCACTTAGGAACAACATTTAATTATTTTTCTTTGGAATTGTTGAAAGTTAAGCTGGAAAGTTCGAGCCACCTTGTAGAACACCCGCCCTCTACAAACCGCCAAATTTCGTAGTTCTGGCAAATACGTGCTCTGTCCCTGACCACATAACTTCTTGGCTTGATGGTACCTTAATTTAATAATATTTTTGTCCTTCAATGGTCCTTATCATTTTTTATATATTTTTTGTTTATTTTGTTCAGTTCGTTGGACGAATCTTTCATGTCGCACAAAAGTCCCGCTTATTCAGTGCCATTAGTTACATTACAGGATAAATGAAGTAGGGAGGGAAAGAAGGTGGGGAAGTGGGTTACGCTCATTTCAATTTTGTTACTGAATACTGCTAAAGCTATTTTAAGCAACGTTTTGATACTGAATGGTGGACTATCACCTTGGAGTTACTGAGATTATCTATAACTCTGAAATTAAATATTAATTGTAACATAAATATTAAGTAAAACACAACATGATGAAAAATCACCGCGCTATAGTATAATAAAATAAATATTATACTATAGCGCGGTGATATTTCATCATGTTGTGTTTTACTTAATATTTATGTTACATAATGAATTATCGATGTAAATTAACTATTTTGTATAGGCATCTGAACCCGCGACCTCTGGATTCGGAGCTAAAAAGCTTTCTTTTCTATCAAGAAGATGGTCAAAACTTATTAAAAAATAAAAATGATTTGTGATTTTCTTGAATTTCTGATTTCATTTTCAGCAGTATGGCGAAGTCGAGTTGTAAAGCTGATGAAATTTAAAGCTTAATTGGTATATGATATATTTTTGTTTATTTCTTTGTTTTTAGTTTTTTTATATTCTATTTGTTACTAATTATAATCACATGTTTACCCTATAAATTTGTATAACTGTATGGGATTGTACTATCCTTCCCACATTCTGGAATAAAACTTTATTTTCATAAAACGTTTAATGTTACTGGGGTTCTCAGGAGAAGCAATTTTCCAAATATTTTTGAATGCCTGCAGCACACTAAGGCTGTTATTAAGACCCCGCAATCCGAATTTTGACCGATTTATAAAATAATTACATTAAAAACATAAAGTTTTTACTTTTAAAAAGTATATGTTATTACCGAGGATAAATTTGAGATTACGAAACTCCCTTCAGAGAAAAAAATCGTAAAGTAAGCTTCGGAAATTATTAAAATCATAATTTAATCTGTTATTTAATACGTTAAAGGTATGAACATTTTCACAATGTGTCTTTAAATGCTACTTTAAAGATTATCTGTCGAGAAATTTTTACTCTATTTTAAACAAGCTGTGTTTTATTAAATATTTTCACAATTACCGCAATTATAATAGTTTTTTTTTCAAATATTAGCGTGCTCCTTCTAACATTCGAATTTACATATCTCCCTTTTAAATCATTTTCTGCTTCTTTTTAATGCTTACTACGGGTCCTTTAAACGCCAGAATAATTTTTGAAAACAAAACCAATTTTTTTTTCATACTCGTAAAGTTAAACAAAGCTATCAATGCATAAGTCTCACATTAAATTAGTAATCACATCTAACAAAACTTTTCAAATTAAAACTACACACCTCTCAAAGAAAGTAAAACCTCTCTCTTTCTGCCTAGATTATATCAATTTTAGTAACATTGTGATTATTTTATCCCTCACTCATAATTGAAATTTTTTTTTCTTGATTTTAAAGTACTAAGCAAGTTCTTACTTTACCATAATTTTTTTTTTCAATAAATGAAAAAAATAATGAATCACTTAAAAAAGCGAGATTTTTTAAAATAAGAGCAAATGTGATTCTTCTGCGCGAAACTTTCCAAAGAATACATTAGGTAGGTAAATCATTATCTGTATTCTGAGCTGGAGCTATAAAAGCTTACCAACGGCAAAATTTGAGTTAGGAATATCAACTTGATTAACATAAAAAAACTACATATTTTTGGATGATGTTCTTGTTTTTATAAATGGTTCTGTTGATGTAATTCTTATACATTCATTGTTATTCTTGTTGTTTATTTTTCTCATTTTTCCCATTTGTGTGCTTTATGGTACCATATTTTAGACAATAATACCTACCACAGAGGAGATCCAGAAGCGCATAGTGAACGCAAGTCGCTGTTATTTCCGCCTACAAAACCAAATAAAATCCAGACTGCTATCCAGAAATCCCAAGATTTTGGTGTTCAAAACACTTATCAGACCAGTGCTCACGTACGCAGCTGAGACTTGGGTACTAACTAAGAGGAATGGGCGAGTACTGGACGTTTTTGAAAGGAAAATTTTGAGGCGTATCTTCGGACCGGTTTTAGAAAATGGATTTTGGCGCAGACGTTAATAATGAGTTATATTAACAATGAGTAATACATCTACTCTGTTTAAGGAGCTAAACGTCACAAAATTTATAAAACTGTGAATACTTCGGTGGCTGGGTCATAGATAATAACCGAGCATCAAGCACCAAAGTCCTTGAACTTAAGACCGATAGGGCGAAGGAACCTGGAAAGACCAAGATTAAGATGGAGCGACAACGTCCTCAAAGATATATCTACCTTAGCTTCTAAACTGGAGAGAGCTGGCACAAAACTGAGATGAGTGGAGGAAGACTCTTGAGGAGGCCAAGACCCACCAGGGGTTGTAGAGCCAAGAGTGATATGATGTGATGATGATTGTGCCTTATTTTACTATTGATTTGGTTTTTAAGTCACCATTGTAAATTGTGTCTAATAAATTATTATAGTTTTATTCATATTCATGATGATTATTTCGCCTGAAATTTGATCATTTTTGTTGTTGAAATTATCCATTTGGAATAATCCGGAGAAATCGTTTAGGCAACCTCTGGCATTTAAAAATGATCGTTTAATTGGATATTGTTTACGAAGTATTGACTTTTCAAAATTAATCCAGATAAAGTTATTCAACTAGTTGTTCAGATTTATTTGCAGCCTCGTTAAGGAAAGGTGTAGTTCTTACACATATTGATTGATTTAAATCAAGTAGGTTTATGTAATACTGAGAAAGAATTATACGTAGAAAAACAATATTTGTAAGGAAAACAAATTTTGTGTCGCTCCTTTGGTGGAAGAAATTTCAAACCGATTCTGGCTTATTGGAACAAATTGGAAATTTCCTTTAAAATGTAATATGTGATATTTTGGTCTTAGAATGTGTTAACCGCGCAATCCTAGCGTTGCTAAGAAATAATGTATGTTTGTGTTACCAGCATAACACTTCAAAATAAGCCATTGCTTAAAAATGTGTTTTTACGTGTTAAAGCACGGCGATTTCTCAAATACACCCTCTCTCGGCTCATAAGCTGAAAGGCAATGTCTTGTGAAATATTACAATCACCCGTTATTTTTCAGAACCTATGTTCGGGCGCCCATTCGATAAAGGTATAACGCTTCAAGTCCTCAAATCTATATCATAGAAATACATAGACATTAGCTATACAAACAAGACATCAAATTTATTTAAAAAAAAAAAATATTATTCGCACGTCTCCAAAATGTGGTGAATTAAAATGATTTATAATGTTTTCTTATAAATAAACTATCTTGTTTTTGTTTTGATTGCATAGTGTTGGAGTATGTTCATATCTAATCCAAAAGATCAAATAGAGCCTATAAATCGAACCATGATAATCTTATTAAGTCTCTACATAGATACTTTTAAAATAATGGGTAAAAAAAATCAGATTTACATTAATTTGTGTTGTTATGCTTTCAAAGAATTTAACGATAACAGTAATGTTTATTACACCGTACACTGAGGTAATAATAAATTAAAACTTCGAAAAATTAAAAACGATCTAAGTACTTAAATTGCATCCCTATATCCAAACCGGCAAAAAACTTCCCCTGAAAGTACATTCCATACCTCGCGAATGTGCATGATTATGTGTAAGTTATTTCAGTTATTACCTCCCAAAGCCTTGATGAGGGTAGGGGAGGGTGGGGCGTGTTGTGACAAAATTACAAAACTGAGTGTCGTAGAAAAATCTTTAATGAAATCAAAGGTTTGACATTTTAATGGAAACAAATAACTCTTTGGCTACATTATTTTGGTATTATTAACCTTGTTAACATACGAATAAAGTGACAAAATATTATTTTACAAAATATGGGAATTGGCACAACACGCCCCACCCGTGGGGCTAGTTGAGACGGGGGTGGGGCGTGTTGAGACGAACAAATAATTAAGTAAAAGCATTAGGTAGGTACGAAATAAAATTGGTAAAATCGAAAGTCCTGATAATATATTATCATCAGTTAAATAAAAGTGGTTGTAATGTACCTCCAATGTAATAAAAAAATAATAAAATTTAAAATAAATCTCAGCCAGTCAAGCAAAAGTCGCAGATGAAGTCAGGAATGTATTCGTCCACTCCGGCACATAACTCATCACACCATTTATGACATTTTATGCACCTCACCCATCTTTCACCAGAAATATCATTAGAATAGGGGTTACGACAAAATATACATTGCTTTTCTTCGTTTGCATCGCTGTCGTCAGTTTCCATAAGTGGTGGCTCCTCTTCAGTTTCACTGGATGATGTGGACACCAAAATTCGTTTTTTTACGTCTAAAATATTTTTTTATGTGGTTCTGTTTTTGACACCGCCTTTGTTTTATTGGGTGCTTGTTTTTTTAAGTTAGTTTTGTATGTACGGTTTTTTCTATTTTTTTCTCTTTCTTTTCCTTTCTTAGTTTGTCTTCTGATTCTATTTTTTTCTTTGTAGGGGTGTATTAAGTCCATAGTAAACTTTGCTGCATTTTGCGATATAATCTATAATAATCTGCAAGTTCTTTTTCCTGTGAATGAGTAAAAACTTGACCAGGATTGGAATATCCCACCTTACAATTTGTAAGAGGACTAGCTTTTTTCCTTTCGATGAACCGCTTTAGTGTCATATGATTAATTCCAAAAGAGACTGCAGCTTTTCGAAGTGACACGTTTGTAGTAATGATTTAAGCTGCAGCTTGTTCATAAACGTTTTCTGGAATTTCCCCTCTATTCGTCTTTTTTTTATATTTTCGGACCATTTTGCAAGACTGAAAAAAAAATAAAATTACAAATAGGCACAAAATGGAAATGTATCTAGGTAATACATATATACATTCATAATATTTTTAAAAAATACGCCTGTTTACATAACACATATTGTATTATGCATATTTTATATAAACGTAAAAAAATACTAAATTCTAGCGGCGAGTTATGTCTGCCACAACTCGCCCCCGCCTTGATGTAACAACTCGCCCCACCCGACGATTTTACATAAAAATGGCCATGCAAGTAAACATACTTGACGTACGCATTTCATTTATAACTAATAACACAGTCAAAAGATACAGTTTGTGGAGAAAAAAACATATAACGACTTACCGAGTGTTAGCAGGTTGGCAGACGACTTCGAAAATTTCCTGGAAAAGTTCGTTTAGCCCTTAAAAATCACACTTTGTCGTATAACTTTAATTATACCGACCGCACGGCACCACCGTTTTGACAGAAACTGGCGGTACGGGGTTCACACGAAACAGCGCGATGCGCGCGCAGCTAAGTCAACTAGCGGGAATTTTAAACGCGATGTATCAACACGCCCCCGTCTCAACACGCCCCACCCTCCCCTACAAAACCTCATCAACGTCTTGTCACAATGATATTATGAAACCACCACTGTTACCGTTGTACGAGTATTCACCAGAATATGTCACTTACGAGAAATTTACGGACATGAATCCAGTCCGAATTCTTCTGAAAATATCTTTGTGTTTTAATTACGAACAGGAGTAAAAAAAGCCCAACATTTGATAATAAGTCATTACTCATTACCTACCATTAGTCCATTAGCTACTGGAAGGTAGAAATAAAACGCAGTACAGATTCTAAGTTCAGATATCGCGCTTTCGTACAGTTAATTAGTATCAAGCGGTAAAACTTTAATAAACTCTAACATGAATTTTGAAACGATTTAAAAACTCAACAGAGTTCAGAGTGAAATCAAAAACTCCGCATTTCGCAAAATCAAATTCACAAAAATATATAACCATTTTTTGACAGAGGGCTTAAACTCTAAATTGTCTTTTTGAACTATTAATTGTGTAGGATATATACTTTACTAAAAGTTTTATTCCTGTCAGTTTATCCTATAAATAAGAAATCCAACATCTCACAGTAACCGAAAATACTATCGTTTGTTATTGCGGTGACCGGACAACTCAACTATGTTCAACTTTAACACTCCTTTGAAAAGTCATTAAAGTGATGATTTAAACAAAATATAAACGCAATTGATATCAGAGTAATAATTAAGTTGTTACGATACACATTTTAGTATTCAAACTTGCCGCCTCAATTGAAATTAGTACCGAAAGAGGGCGCTAACGGCGCGCGTTCCCGCGCACTCCGGCCGCGCATCAGGCGACTGGTTCAAAACCCCGCGGCACACCTCGCCCCGCGCCAGTCGCGTCTAACAAACATTCTGGAAACCGCCATTTTGGCGGGCTCTAAGAATGCGTCGAAGCAGGACCCCGCCATGGAACTCCAAGAGAGACTCTCCTGACACCGTAAGCCTACCTAATTCCCCTATTTTTGTGCTGATTTAACTGTTTGCCTGACCGCGAAAACCGAAGTGAAGTCAGAGAGAAAGAATTGAGTTTTATAGTATAGAAATACTCGTGTGTTCAAGCTTGTAATTTGTGATCTTTTGCCACCTTGTTCTGGAGAATAAATGAAGTAAAGGAAATCTCTCTCTTCTTATTTTGCTAGCAAATTAACCTAAAACAATCTAGGCATCCCCACGATGCGTGGTGAATCTCAGCTGAGGCCGGATCCACGACCTTGAACACCATGCACCTGCCGATATGAGCTAGTCGCAGGTAGGTGGCGCTAATTGCAGTTAACACTGACTTCCACCGTGGGGCCATAGCTAACACCGGCACCCAACATCTCCAAGCTAACAAAGTGTACAAACAAAGTTCATAATTTATAATTCCCGGGTTAAATCATAAATCGTTTTTAACAAAAAACAAATTAAAACTATGTACCTACTTACCTATTAAAAAAGCAAAACCTCTCCGAATCTACCTAAATTATATCAATTTTAGTGACATTTTGTTGAATTGAAACTTGTTTAGCACCGTTGTGATTTGAAACTCAATGAAACGGAAATGACACTAAAAAGAGACAAACACACACATTTATAGGATTTAGCCTGCGAGAGAATGAAACCTTACCTATTTACAGTACCTACGAAACGCCAAGTGCAATTGGCCTCTTTGATTACGAGCTCACTTTTCAAGGCTCATTGGTGGAGATTGTGTGGGTGGAAGTTTCACTTCTACCGCGTGTGTAGAAGGAAAAATATGAAACATTTCTTCTTCGTAATTTTGTATTTAGATTTTTCATTTAAAGTTTCGTATTTTATAAAATGTATTGCAGTAATTTATTATTTCAAATATGTATAAAGCAAGACCTAATTTAATTGTAGGTTTATTCGTGTACCAGTGATACGGTTTCACGGTCAATCCTCGTTGATGTGGGTTATACTGGGCGCTTCTAGGAAATACCTTCCCAACATAATATGTATGTAGATGAGTAGATACTAGAACATACATCTAGTGTTACAATTAAAGCGACGCGTTAACACGCATTAATTAATTATAACGGGGAGCTTATACATTTCAGTAGCCGCTATACCCTGTATTTAGGTGGGTTTTGGGGGTTTTAGCATTCCCAGTGTAAATAATTGGCCTGTATCCAATTAAATATTCAGCTACTGCGAATTTGTCCTAAGGACCGAGTCTCCATGTCCACCATTTCGGTTGTAGCCAAGCAACGATTATTCAAATTCTCCGGTCTAATGCATGTTGATTTGACGATGCAAACTTATTCCGGTTTTAACGTTCGTTTCGTCCGCCTGCTCTTTCTCTAAGCGAGGTAATTGTTAAATCTGTGTTCACTTATTGTAACATAAATTTTCAATGTAAATATATTTGACTCGCGTTAATCAAGAGTTATTATTGAAAACCTCCACAAAACACACGCATCCAGTTTACAGACGTGGCAAGGACTGTAAACTGTCAAACCCTCTGGATAAAATATCCAAATATAACCCAAATTGCTAAACTGTTATCATAAAAACATATTTGCATCTTGTGCCTATTATATTTCCTTGATTAATAAATAAACATTTTTGGAAATACATTTATGTTAGGATCTTTTCACATCTTTAGAATAAATAATCTTGAATCCATCTAATTATAGAAATTCTTTGATTCCACGATGGTGCACCCATTTGTGGCAAAATCCTTTCCACAGAAATATCTTTTCACGTCTTCAGTTGGCGGATTATATCTTATTCTGAGAGAATTTTTCAGATGCAGATTTTAGAAATTCTTGGTTCAATTTTGAAGGCGGTCTTTATATTAAAAGTTTGCCAACGGTGGTGCATTCATAAAAAGCTATCGACTGAGGAAAATCGTAGATAACAAATAAATGAAAAAACGACAAATTTATAACATTTTCGAAACAAGGACCATTAACCAGCCAGCGGCCGAGAATTCATATTTTGTCGGAAGATGTTCTTAAGATCAATCAGCGTGTTTCCAATGAGAAAGATTAATTATTCTCCGTACCAGCTTTTTAAAATAATACCTCAATATCGATTTTATTTCATTCAAAATTTGATTTAATTTATACCTACATTAAAAAATGATTAAACTATTAAAATTATGTACTTTTTGTAATTATTTTTTTAATATAAGTATTTATCATTTTTCTATAATACCTACGCAAAATAAGAATGTAAAAAAAAAAAAACTTAACTATATTAGTTTGTACGACCGTAAATAAATAGACAAACTGAACTATTTTCGTCACAAATCACGTGTGCGGATCTTTTTTTAAATGGTTTTATTTAAACTAAAAATAAAATTCTGAAACATGGCTTTCCCAGATAATTTATTGATTTATTTTACTGAATGATTTGAAATGTATGTTGCATAATACAAAATTTTGTTTGAAAATATAACAAATCTGCCAACGACCTACGGTAAAACCTTATTGTACAAGAACAGTATTTCGAAATTAATTTATAATTTTTTGTGGTAAAAAGTCAATACGTCTAAAATTTGATTTAAAAATGAAATATTTCCGGGTTTGATTTTATTTTTGGTTTTTTGTTTTTTTTTAGTTTTTCCTTTGTTTTTTAAAAATGACAAATTTCCGGTAGATGGCTGATACAGCTGATTTTTACTTTTACTGTAGAACGTTACATCAGGCATCAGACATCCATGTTTGTTTAAGACAGCGATCCGCATCATGTATTCACAGTGTCAATAATACATAAAGTTTTTTCTACAGTAGGTAAAGAAATTATCAAGATATGCCTAATCGTTAGACGTGAATCTGTTACCAAATTTTTAAAAGTTGACTCGTGTCCTAGAAGAATAGAAGATTTTCCCAACGAAATTCAAGACACACCCCTAAAATTGTTTCCCACCTAATTCTTTCGCGTAAATTTGACACGAGTGAGAATATTCGTCACGTACTACGAGATAGTTCTTCAAGGCCAAGATACCTCGCACATATTAAAAGTTCCATGAAATTTGCCAATATGGCTGACTTTTTAACCCGATTTTGAGTAAATTTATTCAGAAACTATCTCTCTTTACTAAATCACTGTAAGATTAAATCTTTTGCTAACGCGAGGTGCTACGGGACAGATACGTTCCGCGGAAATGATTCAGAGATCAATTTGCCGAGAATAGGCCTCGTATTTCATGGCAGGTGCCGACTTTGCCTAAGGTTCTTGACGATTTGTTTAACTTAAATATTAATTTTCACAACAGTTTGTTTACAAAAGTTTAAATTTTGTTTGATAAAACAACGTTCGGAAAAAAATACATTCTCAAAATGTTCGCATTAATTCATTTTCAGTGAATTTGACCTAAAGATGTTGCATTATAGCATTTCGCCTTGTTGAAGAATCAATGGTAACAAAAAAAGTGTGCAATTTACACGTGGTAGAAGTAAAACTAGAAAGTCACAAAATATCGCTTTCTTTACTTTTACTTGTTTTTTTAAAGTGGTTTGTAGATTGGATATAGTTTTCACAAAATATTTTTTTTATTTCGTAGGATTAGAACCCCCGTTCGCTTGATGTCTGTCTCTCTGACCGCTGAGACTTGTCAGGCACCTTGCCCACTATACTATGGAAGGCACGTGCCGTGGTGCGAATTTAGCGCATTATATTAGATCCTAGTATTTGTGTAGAACTAAGAGGTGACGCATTTCCGTTTCACCCGAATTTCAAGTCACTAATGGCGCTAAAGAAAGTTCACTTCTAAAAACTTTTGGAACTGCTGACGATGGAAATTATGCTGCTGATCATTCAAATTCTGCATGGTGACGGCACGTTATGAAGATCTTATTATTTCATATCATTTCTTTCAGAGAATAAATATTGTTTGTGTCTTTTCTCGCACCAATATCTAGTTATGAGTACAAAGATAATCCAATGAATCTCTTAGGGTAGAGAACTTATAATAGCTCCGGTAATGGGAATATAATTACGACCAAAGATCAAAGACCCGGTAGAGAAAATGGCTTCGGAAAATATCAACCAACGTAACGGATTTCTATTTCGCGTTAATTTCATTGAGCCCCTTTTAAAGGTATCATGTTGTAGGTCTGCTGTGCTGTCGTCTCATAAATAAAACATCATATCAAAATACAGTCCGACGCGTAGATCTCAACCAGCCACCTTTAGTAAACCAGAATAATATATAATAATTATTATATGAAAAAAAAACTCCGATAGCTAAAATATTTGGAAGAATTTCGGAGAAGAGTGGTTGAGAGTTATGGTTTTCAGAGTAGTTCTCATGGTGGGTATTAAGTATGAAGTGCAATACACAACAGAAATTTTGTTCCAGAAAATAGAGAAAATTTGTAAATGGACATGCTGCTTGTGTGGAGTGGACAGTTGGAATAATTTCTTGGTTGTTTCTTGGATTCCATATCTCCCGGGTTACGAATAACCCAACAATGTTTTAAAATCTCCTACTACCACCACAGAAAGCCGAAAATGTTGGTTGTGTTGTGATGGAGGACTTAGCCAGTCGAGGAATCGAACACGCGACGCCCGACCACTGACCTTATTTCTAGGATGTCAGATAATTCTTAATATTGGACAACTTTTTATAATGTTTGACGATAAAATCGCTTCAAGGGCAATCTATTTTCGGAGCAGACGATAATATGTTGTTGCTGATTTAGATTTAATCCCTGAATCAGGACTCGATGTGACTTTTACAATGGTAATGTAATAATATATTTGTTACTTGGTTAATGGGTCATACATTGATATCTAGAACTTATCA
The DNA here is from genome assembly GCA_917563855.2 of Limnephilus lunatus. Classification (NCBI taxonomy): domain Eukaryota; kingdom Metazoa; phylum Arthropoda; class Insecta; order Trichoptera; family Limnephilidae; genus Limnephilus; species Limnephilus lunatus. The sequence continues at coordinate 68,635,138 of OU830596.1, forward strand.
AAGACAACAATAACAATACGGAGAGTGTACACGCGTTATTTTTATCTCAACAAAATTATCTAAAGCAATCCCAAAAAGTATTATAATCAAAGTGTCTCACTAAATTTTATTAAATGAATACTGGCTTAAAGTATACGAATCATCAGAACAGTATATAGTGCATTTAAAGTGTATAAAAGATCGATTAGTGCAATCAAGTGACAGTTCTTATACGCCCCCCTGCACCCGCACCTACTCCGCGGCCGGCGACAGTACTTACACGCCTTACCGAAAATCCAGGGGTATACAACTGTTTAACTCAAGTTAAAAAAAAAAAAAAGTTTTTTTAAAAATAAAAATGGCTCTGAGTGATAAAGCTTCGCAGTACATTACCAAAGTAAATGCGATAATCAGTGGATTGATCTCAATCGTTCATGATCCAAATAATAAATTTTCAAAAGAAAATATCGTAAAAATAATACCTAAAACTACCGAATTAATGGCAACGATTGGTGAATTGGTAGTTGATTTTGGAATAATGCAAGGTGAATTGAATTCAATGAAAAATAATACCCAACTCACGACGCCAATCGGGACTAATCCGAAGGACATAAATATGTGTGATATTGTTACCGAGATGGAAGAGGGGGCAATCAGATCCAAAAACATTATGTTATATAACGTCCCTAAGAGCTTGTCAGAAGAAAAGGCTGTCATCATTACGGAAGATAGAGACAAGGTTTCTTCGGCTATAAAAACCGTCGACCCCTCGTTCAATCTAATCAACGTCAAAGTATTCCGACTGGGTGCCAAAAAAATAGCTAACAAAAATCATCCAATAAAATTGGAATTTACCGACAACATCGCACCGAGAACTCTCCTGCGAAATAGCATAAAATTTAAGGACGGCATCAAAGCGAGTAATGAGCTAACTATCCTCCAACGGAATCAATTGGTGGAGTTGAGAAAGCAATTATTGTACCGTCAAGAGAATGGTGAACCAAACCTTACCATAAAGTACATAAATTCCAAGCCAACTATTGTTACAACTATTCCAAAAAACGACACAACCAAAACAAATTGAAGTGCTATTACCAAAATATCAGAGGCATAAAAACTAAACTTAAAGACTTCAAAATACATGCCCCGACACTGCAACATTCTCATTCTAACGGAAACCTGGCTGGAACCATCCATCAACTCGCTGAGCGTGGTCTACCCCACCATCATATTTACCGGTCTGACAGAAGTCAACATACCAGTTCTAAATCTAGAGGCGGTGGCGTCATGATAGCTGTCAACAAGGCTCATCCTTCAAAACTTCTGAAAACCAAAAATTGTAATGTGGAACAAGTTTACATCTTACTAAACGGTAAAAATCAAAAAAATATCATAGGCAGTGTTTACATTCCACCGTCATCGGACATAAGTGTATACAAAAGTCATTTTGAGGATATTGATCAATTGTCGTAAAAATTTCCAAACAGTAAAATCACTATCATCGGTGACTACAATTTACCAAAAATCAATTGGGGCACCCGCAACAATTCTAAAGTATCACAAAACCCTAGCCTATCTGAAACCGAACAAGAAATAGTTGAATTATGTGATTTCCTTAACCTAGTTCAAATAAACAATGTAAACAATGACAATAATAGATTACTTGATCTTGTTCTTTGTACCGACATGTCAACTGCGGTTGATAAGTCACTCGACTCAGTTCTTATTCCTGATTCTCATCACCCATCTTTAGACATTACTATATTATGTAACCCTATAAAATGCCAAATTAAAAACCAGACGCAATTTCTCAACTTTAATAAAGCCAATTATGTTGCAATACGTGATTATCTATATAACACTGACTGGTCTATACTAGAAGGATGCAACCTTGATGAAAATATTAAAGCCTTTTATGATCATCTATATAAAGCCATAGAAAACTTTGTTCCGATTAGTTATAAATTATCCTCAAACTTCCCTAGCTGGTTTAGCAAGGACCTCATTAACAAAGTAATTGAGAAGAAAAAAGCCCATAAAATATACAAAGAAACAAAAAGTCTTTCTGATTTTACAATTTTCAGCAAGCTGCGAAAAAATTGTAATAAATGATCAAACATTTGTTATAATAATTATATTAAGAATGTTCAATTTTCTATTGTTAACAATGTAAAACGTTTTTTCAACTATTGTAAATCCCAAAATAATAATAACCTAGGCATACCTGAAACTATGCACTACAAACTGAAAACTTCCTGTAAAATCAATGAAATTGTCAATTTGTTTGCAGACTTTTTTAAGGATGTGAATGAAACAGATATCCCTGATGATGAAATTCCAAACTTCGAGTCAGATATAAATTTACAACTGTCTCAGATACATATTGAGATTAAAGAAATTGCAGAATGTATCAAACTACTGGAACCTAAATCTTGCTCAGGGCCAGATAAAATTCCCCCCGTATTTCTTAAAAACTGTGGGGCTAGTGTCTCTTACCCACTGTACCTACTATTTAATCAATCACTTTTAACAGGCAAGTTCCCACAAATATGGAAAAATAGCTTTCTCACTCCAATATTTAAAAGCGGAGACAAGTCTTTAGTTGAAAATTACAGACCAATATGCATACAACCGTCCATACCAAAAAATTTTGAAAAGTTAATTCTTCAAAAAATATGTTCTTCCATTAAATTTAACATCTCATCATTTCAACATGGTTTTATCTCTGGACGATCTACCTTAACTAACCTTACACTGTACGAAAATTTTATCTCAGGTGCCCTTGCTAATAGAGAACAAGTTGACTCGATTTATACAGATTTTAGTAAAGCCTTTGATAAGGTTTGCATTAAAATTCTTATAAATAAATTGTCAAAACTAGGAATAAGTGGTAATTTATTACTCTGGATTAAAAATAATTTATCAAAACGTGTACTAACTGTCTTTATTAAAGAACATTTGTCTTACGAATTTGAAGCCACTAGTGGCGTGCCTCAGGGTTCGCACCTTGGTCCAATATTGTTTATTCTTTTTATAAATGATGTCACTTCCATATTCTCTGATGTTAATATATTATTATTTTCCGATGACATGAAAATATATAAAATCATAAAAAATATGTACGACTGCTTGTCCCTACAATCAAGTTTTTTAAAATTCGTAGAATGGTGTACCATAAACAAACTTACACTTAATATTAAGAAATGTCAAATCATGAGATTTTACAGAATAAAAAACCCTATCAAATACAATTATTCACTGAACAGCCATAGTTTATTGTCAGTACCTGAAATAAGAGACCTCGGTATAACTTTTGATACAAAACTATTATTTACTAATCACATTAATATCATTACTAGTAAGGCAATGAAAATGTTGGGCTTCATTACAAGAATATCGAAAGTTTTCAAAAACATCTATACATTTAAAATGCTTTATTCATCTCTAGTTAGAAGTCATTTAGAATATAATTCTCCCATACGAAACCCCTTCTACAAAAGTCATGCAATTTCCATTGAAAGAATCCAACACAAATTTCTCCGATCAATAAATTTTAAATTAGGAATTCCTGTGGATGAAATTAACTATGATTCTCTTTTACAAAAAATGCGACTGTTATCGTTAAAAGATAGAAGAATACTTAATGATCTAATTTTCTTATTTAAAATAAACAATAACTGGTGTAACAGACGTGTGCTACAAGACTGTAGAAAGGGCACCGGTGGCTGTGCACGTGGATGTTGATTATTGTAATATTGTGTGAAATGCAGTACTGGCTGGCCTTCCTTGAAGGTGGCAGCCCTGCTGTACTGGAGGGTGGTAGCCCTGGATCTGCCTCCCTGCACCCAGAGCTGGTGAGTGGTAGCCCTGGATGTCCTTGTTCTCTGCCTGAGCCTGGCGCCTTGCGGTGTCCAGAAGTTGGGCCGGCTAGTCTTGAGGAGGTAGACACCAGACTTGTTGTTCAGGCAGAGCTTCAGCAGGAGGCAGGTCGGAGAGAGGTTTCTTCCAGAGGAAGGAGTAAAACACGAAGATTTAAAGAAAACGTTGAACTGATTTATTATCAAAAAGTGCGCCGTATTTATACCAAATCGGTAGGTCGATTTGGTGGCTCACGGAAAGTGGAGGGGGAAACGGAACCCAGGCACCTTTCCTTTATAAAGGGCAAGAAACTGCTTAGTATCTATTTTGCCGGCTTAATCCGTAAAAGTGCTCGTCTAAATTTGGCAACTTTTACGGATTTTGTAGCCTTTATTAACAATCAAAATACATATTAAATAGAAAAAACATATAGATAAAGCCAAGATTTATAACAAGAATTTTAGTTTGGTGAATTTACCGTGATTTTAAGAATTTTTGATTTTTAAGGAAATATTTTATGATTTATCAAGTTATAATTATTTTTCCTAGGTTCCCTGTGAGATAAGTTAACGAAATCTGTTTATTTCACCATCTCACAGAGACCCTAGAATTTTGTACAGGTAAAAATGTAAAAATGTCATGACCGAAATTTTCTAAGTCTTTTTGACATGGCAAATTGAGCTCTAATTTCAGCTCTAAGTATTTTGAGAGCAAAGTCTCAGTTTGACTGGAGGCCTTGTAGGATCAAGAATGAAAACTGATTATTTCATTGTCCTACAAGGCCCGCAGGTTTTAATATTTGAAAAAATATAAAATTTACACCTTCGAGTGTTTTTTGGTAGGCAAAAATGACTTTATTTTTGCTTCCCAATATGTTGTGAGATAAATCTTGGCTTTACTCGAGACCTTGTAGGATTTCAAATGAAAACTGATTATTTCATTTGTCCTACAAGGCCCGTGTGTATAAAAATTAAGACATAAACATTTAAAAATAAGTACAAGAATCAAACATATTTAAAACGAGTTTACAATCTCCCCAGTAGCGATTTCTCAAAGTATTATTTATTGATCGCACCGGGGAGATGTACATGAAAATTAAAAAACTTAAATATTTTAAAACCAATAAGAAAATAATAAGTAAATAAGAAAAATGGCATTTTCTAACTAGAACAAATATTTTCCATCAAAGCGTCGCCGGCGGCACGGTACTCCAGTATTGTGAGGGCAGGCCATTTTTTCGTGATTCCCAAAATGATCACAAAACTGTAGAGGACCGAGCCAAGCGATGAGCTTTGATGAAAAATATTTCGAGGGTGTGAACACGTCGGCTACAACTGGTTTGACTCCCCTGAACTAGTTTCATTAATAAATTATCATTTTCCTAATAGAACAACTCGACTCAAAACACCTTATTATTGCAACAATACTCTCAGTAATGCAGAACAAAATTCAATAATACATCGTTTACACACTTTAGGTAATGAATTTGCTCATATCGATCATGCCGGAAGTCTGTCATCATACAAAAGACGCATTAAACAAAATTTGTCTGCTAGTACTACCACGTAATCATAAAATAATCATGTAACCATAATGTGTCCTTCCAGTACGCACTCTAATATCTGTGGATTAGAAACATATCATAGTTACTTTAAAACTATTTTATGTTTTTAAAATTTTATATTATTATTTTATTTATTTTTGCTCCTAAGAGCATTTCTAACGCTTTACTTTTTCATATTTATAACTTTTGTGTTTTTTATTATTTTTAAAGATATCTTGTAGTCTATACATTTTACTTTTTACTATATTATTTCCTGTATTTAAACTTTTTACTTTTACATTATACCTCAGATTTTATGCTTTATGTAATAATTTCATTTTATACATCTTACTTTTTTACTACTTATTACCTTAACTCCTTTTTTTACCTTTGTTTTTAGATCTAACTTTACATTTATGTGTTACTTTTGTATTATAATATATATATAATAATAAAATTATGTTAATGGTACATGTTGTGCCGTATGTTTACGAAATAAATAAATAATAAATAAATAAATAAATAAAAGATATTTGTGGTGAATTTTAAAAATTAATTAGAGAAATTATTAGATAAAACGCGAAAGAATAAAATTAAGGATAAGGACATCCTATTTACATGGTCTTAGATTATCTGGATATCAAATTACTTAACAAAGTTCACTTTTACATTAAATTACCAAAAATATATGACATTACTGTACTTTATTCGCGAGTACAATAATAAACTCCCCAGTGTACAAAGACATTTCGAAAAGCTTCCTAAGAAACAGCCTTTATCTTAGAATTAGGTTTCGGAAACATATTTTTATTAAAAACTTACCCTCTTCACGGAGCAGTCACGTCCAAATTTCATTAGGGGATTAAAGAAACGCAAGCTTATTGTGCTGGATTGAAAAAGCAATTAACACCATAAATAACCCACTGAAATGGAAGAAATAAATTACTTACGGTACGAGTATAATAAATAATGAAGTGTGGTTCTGCGAAATAGTTTGAATAGCTTATCATAAACACGAATATTGAGTTCACGCAGAAATAATATAAATAAAGCAAACATTTTTTGAACACAAATTCATATCAGTACCAATCATGTAGTTTAATCAAAAAAATTGTATTACGAACATTATCCTAGGTACTCGAAATAGTTGTGTTTGACCAAATACTCGTAATACTTTGACCAAATACTCGTAATAGTCTACACTGAAACATGTGTGATTATACCTCGTCATCAATCTGGGTTTCGTAAATATGCCACAGCACTACAACAACCCTATACCGTGTTTCAGATGATATTCTTGCATCCATTGATGCAGCCTAGATATTAGTTTTTCTGGATTTATTTAAAGCTATCGTATTGAGCATCCAATTGCTTGTTTCAAAGTTGCGTTACTTTGGCTTTAACGGTGAATCAATAAAATGGTTTCAGAGTTTGAGTTTCCAGTCAAATGGACAGCTTGCAGGGATATAAATCGGTCTCTGCAATATTTCATCCGATGTTAAGATAACACGAGGGGTACCGCAGGGATCGATACTGAGGTCATTGCTTTTTCTATATATGTATGTAACTCTAACATGGAGCAATATATTGAGCACTATGGATCGTTCATGTATGGTGTTGACACAAAATTGTATTTATCGTTTGAAGTCAGTAACGCTTGTCTAGCAGTGGATACGATAAATGGTAAAAAAAACTGTTGCTTTATTAATGGGAACTAAGCAAAAAAATATCATTCGTAAGAAATCGAGTACTTGTTGTAAAAATAAAAGAAAACACTGTTGCCTTCGATGATGCTGCACTCGACCTTTGAATAATGGTGGATGGTAGACTGAGGTATTAGGAACAAATTAAAAAGAGGTCAAAGTGGTGCTATTCGTGGCATCGTCTGTTGTATACTATAAGAGATTACGTCAGATTATTACAGATAATCTTGTTATTTCTATATTGGATTATGGAGACAAAGTTTGTTGCCCCTTTTAAAAAAAAAACAAAAACAAGCGCAATTGTCCAAAATGCATGGTCAATTCCCGAGACACGAGTATATCTGGCCTTATCCCCATCAGCTAAGGATACTGAACACATCAAACAGAAGGAAGTTACATCAAATGTGCCAAATACACAATTTGATGAATTCAAAGGTTCATGCCTTTCTCTTTGACTGCAGTGATCCAGTGATCTTCATGCATGTTGTACACGCCAAAGAGACCTGACTCTTTCTCTCCAGACATAAAACTACTGTATTTGAGGGTAGTTTGAGCTATCCATTATCAAAAGAAATAAAAATTTGAATAAAAGAACCAAGAGCAATTTGGTTATTTTATTCAAATTAGTTAATGGATCGCTTGACGCACCTGACTTAACAAAACTAATAACATTCCGAGTACCAAATCGTGACACGAAACTTCCAGAGCTGTTCTTTTTTTATCCGTCTAAAACTAACTATTTCATTAACTCCCTAATCCAAAGACTACATAGGCTTGGAAATAAATTCAGTTCCGTTGATATTTTCCTTTATTCCTTACCTAAATTATGATGTGTTTATGATGATAAATGTCTAAAATTATTGTGTGAATTTTAAAATTATTCTTCTAATATTGTTTTTGTTGTTATTTCTTTTTAATTCTGCTTTTTTCTATTAGTGAAAAGGAAGAGAAATAATACTATAAAATAATTGTTATTTTATTGTTTCTATTCTATTATTACTATGTTACACGATTGTGGTAAATGCTCCAAGGGCGTAAATAAATAAATAAATAAATAAAATAGAAGGAAGTGACATCAAATGTATTGAGCATGATATTTGATGAATTTTGAGGCTTTTGCCTATCAATTTGACGGACTGTAGTGGTCCCGTGACCCTCGTGCATTAACTATTGTATTTTAGGGTCGTTTCAGCAATTCATCATCAAAACTGTGTAATGAAATACCACGGTCTATTCAAATATCGACAAAGTTGCAGTATTTCAAGAAGCTCTGCGGTGAATAGTTGCTAACTGCACAGCCAACCGCGTGGCAACCTGATTGATAGAATTCACGGTGAAAGGCATACCTACTTGTGTTAATGTTTATGATTATATTATTACTTTTATTTTAATATCGTTTGCTTGAATTTGAATTTTGATTATTTATTATGTGTACAATTTACAATGTACATTGAGGCATTGCTGAAAACCAGCTGCATTTCGGGAGAAATCCTAAATGTATACCTGAGCAGTCCCTTTTGTCAAGAGAATCAATGTAACAAAAAAAATATACAAAAAAATGTTTTTGAGGTGAAACTTCTTTAGCGCCGTTAGTGATTTGAAATTCGGATGAAACGGAAATGCGTTATAACTCAGTTCTACACGAATACTCGGTTTTACTATAATGCGGTAAATTCGCGCTTTAGCGTGGGCCCTCGGTAGCGCAGTGGGCAAGGCGACTGACAAGTCTCAGCGGCCAGAGAGACAGACATCAAGCGAACGGAAATTCGAAACCTACGAAATCCAAAAAAAATACATTTTTATTATCGTGAAATCAATATCCAATCTTCAAACCACTTTAAAATAAACGGGCAAAAGAAAAGAAAGTGACATCTAGCGACTTTCAATTTATCTGTGGATTACACACTCTTTCGATTTTAAAAATTTTTTTTCGGAAAAGGGAGCAAGACAATAACCGTCATGAGATTCAATCTATCCGATTGCTAGCCGAAATTATTACCCACCGGGCGTAATTCCCACGTGTTTTGAATATTAGTTTCCAAAACGCAGTTTGCTTTATTTCGGAGTACCTAATTATCTTTGTGGCCCATGCAAAATTTATTGAATTCAGCATTCCATTGATGTTCATATCCGCGGTTAGAAGCCGCAAGCGATTTGAGTTTGCCAGTCGATTACGTGCAACTTGTTTATACGAGTACAACATGGATTTCGTTAGGATTTCCGATGACGGTACAATATTCAATTCAAGGAAAATCACACGATTTATTTATTACACTCTCACAGAGTACTTTACTCCCTGGTGACGTGACGTTAATCACGAAACATGTAGATTATCGGCCTTACTAAAAAACCCTGTGAAAAATTTATTCAATTGACAAACGGCCGCGGATGTGAAAACATTACTAATTAAAAAATTGTTCTTGGAAAAAAATACACGCCGTTTACACAGCCTGGGGGGGTAGTTTATCTCTGTTTTAGGGATGATGTCTGAACGAAATTTGGAATTTTCCTAAGTATTTTGAATGTTCTACATATTACTTATTTTTGAAGGTGCCGCATAAACAAATACCATTTTTAAAAACTAGATAAAATTACCGTTTAGATTTGTGTATTTGAAATACACTTTAGTTTTAAAAAACTGCCATATTTTAAGATTTAAACACGGAAAAAAATGTAAAATAATTTCTTACCAAAACATTTTTGATGAAAGTGTACAGAAATATTAAAAAAATTAAAATTTAAAAAATACAGACCTTTTATATAATGAATTTGAAATGAAACTGTCACCTCACTTTTTCCTCGTGCATACAATAAAAAAATTATAAAAAGTTTTTTTTAATGCCAAAAAAATAACCTTAAAAATATCTCTGACATCTCAACACATTTCTTGCACCACTAAAGATGTTAATTTCTTTGATAAGTTTACCAGCACGTGAATTTGATATTAATATTTAAAAAAAACACAATTTACGTTTTTAAATAAAGATTTAAAAACGTAAATTTGAACTTTTATGTAACCCAAAACAATATTTTGACAGTTCAACTTTTAAAGTACTGTTTGTTGTGCAATAACTTGATAAAACTGATGTGAAACCACATAAATAACACGGCAAATATATTAATTACATGAATAGAAGAGTGAATTGGTCGCTATAATAGAAATCATACAGTAAAATCTCAATATTTACTAGAAATATTCCCGCCACATACAAAACTAAACCGCTAATTTTAGCGCGGGCAAGATAGTAAAATGTGCAGGCGCGACGCTATCACCATCTAGCGGCTATGAATGAAAACAAAAATTTTCTATAGAAAATTTGAAAAATTGCAGTGTTGCCAAATTTAAAACGTGTTTTAGAGTGAAATTCTTTTTTAGTAATATTTCGTGTTTTAGTGTAAATTTGTTGTATCCATGATATTACAAAAACACAGGTAATCGGTCGCGCTGTGGTTTTTTTTAGTAAGGCCGTATGTATATAAAAATGAAGTGATGTAAACTAAGTTTTTTGTCTTTTTAATAAATGTTATTTATTATTTAACTAGCTGAAGTCCCCGGAGAAGCCCGGGATTTAAAATATTAAATAAGACAAGTACATTTCAGTGTCATTTATTTTCTTTATATTAACATATCCTGATGAAGTTAACATTGTTATCGAAACATGTAGATATTGTTTATAATATAGTGGTTTAAACAAAGTGATCTGTTTTCATTATATAGATATATAAACACTTACCTACTTAATTAAAAATCACATTTTCTATTTTTTTTTCAATAACATTATTGCAACGACAGTTATTTTTTAAGAACTTCTTCAAAAAAATGTCACCCGCTGTTGATGTCTCGTGTTTAATTATGAGTTAGCTCAGAGCTGAAAGTGAGTAACAAAGTTGTTCATGCCGTCCTTTTCTTCAAATCCTGTTATTATTTCCAAAACTCCTCTTACTTGAAATTACTCCCATGGTTGTGTTTACATGGAATAAACAATCTTCGAACATAATGTATTTATTTGGACGTTATTAATTAATATCTTGCAGAATATTATGTTAAATATTGAATATGCTTCATTATAGGTACAGATATTTCAAATGGTAAATATTTAAGCATCACATTTAAAAAATATATAAAACAATCATGTGTACCTAGATATTATAAAAGTTGGGAAAGTATACGTAAGAGAAGGCAAATGTACTCGAACGAATACCTACTGAACTTTATACATGTCAACACTTTGATAAATTTTTGCAAGGGTGTAAAAGATATCGTTCTTCTACTCTGTGCTTCCATACAGCATCCCCAAAGATGACATAGGCCCTGAGGGAAATTATTTTCCTGTGGAGTTCATGTACAAAATATAAATATTTTGATTCTTTTGGTACTATCATTGCTACTCTTGCCTTACTAATAAAAAAACACTTCCCAATCACAAAAAAACACTTCCCAATTCCAAAAAAACACTTCTTAATTGAACGGTGTTTTAGTTACTCATTGAATATGACTGTAAAAACCCTTTTTTAAATGGTTATAAATAAAAATTGTCTTTAACTGTGCTGCGAAAGAGCTGGCATCGTCGCATTTTGGCTGACTGACGCATGAGATTCCCGAATTGGTAAAAGTGAGGTTCTTACTCGTTCTTGTTACAAAATGTGATCTGATCTACTGATTTCGTACTGCCGACTGTTTCTGCAACGTTTCAGTATATGTGTATGGATGGTTAACAATGCTCTTTGGCTGCATAAACAATCTATACTCTCCATGAACTATTTTATGGCTGTTAAATATCGGTTTCTGTTTTACATTTCTTACAGTAAGATATATTCAGATTCAGAAGATGTTTATCAATTGTATAAAATTTATGGCTGTTACTGTCTGAAAGGTGTGATATAGGACGAAAATTTGACACTCAGCGAGAGAGCATGAAGACATAATGGAATTTTCGTTAATTTTTCTAATGGACTGTAATGGGCGTGACGTGCGCAGTGATGCATCCCAGAAAGCCTGTCACTTTGAGCTCGTCATATGCACTTGCTAAAATTAAGTTAATGCCACGAAAGAATAGGCCAATGCATAGAGCGTTAATCTAAGAGGAGTGTTTTATTTTGGTGTGATACTACACAACAGTGCCAACTAAATGGAACCAAAGGAATAATGGCATCCCAAGTTTTAGAATATTTTGAGGCTCTAGATAGTTGGACATACGAAGAGAAAGAGGTTGGAATGCACCTAAAAATGCAGATCTACACACTAAACATATAACCATATCAAGTAGGTACCTAACATACATCGCGGAATTTTTCCCGCGTCTTCACAGCACTCGGTTTTTGTTGGTTTTTGTCGATTCTTATCGACGTTGCCCTGACGATTGCGTAGCTTTAACCGGTGATTTCCTACATTTTTTGGAATAAAAAACGTGAATGAAATTTCGGTCTCTGATAAAATTTTTAATGTTTTTTTGTTAACTAAAACAATCAGTAGGTATTGGGCAGTTAGGGTTGGAGTAAGGGATTGATCGGTTACTCGGCTGAGTGACCATTGACGACACTTGTCAATTTGTTTCTGTTCGTTTTTGAAGAAAAAAAATCAACAAAGTCGCCCGAGTCAAAATTTCAATTTACATTTTTTACTCTAAATGATGACAGGAATCACTAAAGGAAAAAAATAGTTAACTACGTCCGTTTACAAAATTCCGAAATAAATGATTGCGGTGGAAAATAATATGCCTTTAGTTGTAATGAATATACGAACGTAGAGAATCTCTTCATTTAGAAGAAAGTACAAACGCTTTCTTTCCAAATCTCAAAAATCTTACCCAAATCTCAAAAACCCTACCCAAAAGTTGACATTTCATAAAAACGTCGCTATGTAAATTAACCATACATACATACAGTCCTATAGTCCTATTCGGGTCGGGGACCCATTGCATCGACAAGGCATCGGGCGCGCGTGTAAATTAACCAAGTATTATTATTTTTTTTTTATAAAAGTATAATATTAAACGCAATTTAATATATTATAATAAAACGAATATAAAAAACTTTTTTCCACTTAATTTTATTTGACTGTAACCCGTTTTAGCCTGTCAAGGCCATCTTCAGACTGGTACAAGTTATTCATAACTCACGGTTTATATACACAAATATGGGGAGGGGGAGGGGGGTTTTCTTACAATTGTTACTAAGTGGTCTTTGGCTGTCTAATTTCTAATTATTTTGTATTTTTCCAGCAGGATTAATTAATCCTGCTGGAAAACCTCGGGCTTGTAGCCATGCTTCAATATTGTTTGGGAGAAACCTTACAAGTAATATGCATTATTAATTACCTAAATTCTATTGTTGTCAAATCGTTATTATATTTATGATGATACGAAATTTGGTTTTAATTGAATTTTGAAGGGACCCATGTTTAACATTGTAGTTGGGATAGTATTATAATGGTCATTATACATATTATATATTAAAACATAAAATGATTCTAATTGTTTATTCATAACAAAGTTAGGGTCTATTTTTTAGTTAGGCGGGTGGTAAGGATTCTAGCCTATCTAGTTTATGGCCTTTATTACAAGTATAGAGAATTTACCGTCTCTATCTTTGTCAAACGAGTGTTGGTTTTCTACAGTCACCAAAATAGAAATATTAAACGCATTTATTTGCCCCTGTTTTTGAAAACCACAGTCATTATAATCAGATCCAAAGGATTTACCTCTCTACAGCAGGGGAAAAAAGAGGGAAAAATTGCGAGTTATTCTCTTTCGAGTTAAGTTTTTTCGGAAGTGAATTATCGTAGAGTAAAAAAAAACACCATTACAGCGTAGCAACCCTAAATGTTTATGTAATGATTACTTAAACAAATGATTTGCTTGACTCCACACTAATGCAGACTTAAAAACACGCAAAAAGCTTTCAAAACAATAAATACGTGCAAAAACCTCGCTGTTCTAACAGATTCTAAAATCAGTGTAATTAAAGACTCATAAATTTTCCGCCGTTTAGTTTTCCTCAAGCCGTAAATTATTTAGAACGGTGTTTCGATAAAATATGAAATAGGTTCTAGCAACTATCTCAGTAAGCCTGGTTGATATCTTGACTGAATTTGCGAAGGGCAGTAATTCCCAAGTAATGATTTACGAAGGGTTTTGGGGCGGTAAACAGGGTTACTGGTACTTTGCGCATTGTATTCAATGAAACAAGGGAAATATATATAGACAAGTAAAAAAGTTCACATGAACATATATTGTGTTAAAGGGTTTATGATTATTGCGTGGTAAATCAAATAAGCGAGACTTTGAACTTATGGATTTATTAAACAATATTCAACCACATAATTTACATATGTGTAAGTTTATTTATCAGAAGGTGGGAAGCGAATACTGGAGCTATTCGCGTGCAGTTAAGTCAACGGCAATCGAAAACAGAATGAATTGCAATTTAGTCCGTCATCGCGCCGCTGGTGACAAAGGTCCGTGTCAGATATTGGCGTTTGGGCAGCCAATAAAAAGTAATCTTTCGTTAAGGCGCTGCATTGTTCGCTTGCACAGTGTAATCATTGTGATTGATTTTTGAGGTATTGTGCCATGCTGCGTCTCCTACTTATTTAGTGAAAATTTCAAACAGCCTTGCGGTGTCCATCATCGGAATAAAATCACAATCAGAGGATTAACACGGGCAATATGGTATTACTTTCCCAAATAAACACACTATTTTTCCACGCTCTCCACGTCTCGATGATGCATATCGCAAGGCTGTCTAAATTCTAAAGCGTCAATAATCATTTCATTTTGTACTGGAGTATTGCCAATACTCATTTTTAACTCCGAGCGTTCAGTTATATGCTTTACGATGTCACGTAAGATAGTGTAATTTAATTTTAAAATGAAAAATACGTCTCTGAAGCATATGACGACTTTTAAGGAATTGTGTACGACGCTCGTTGAACATTTCATGCTCACATTGAAAAGTTCTGCAAGTCAGCCGCAAAGATGTTGGGTTTTGTAATACACAATTCAAAGGAGATGACCAACCTTGCTGCTTTATTTTAGCTTAGTGCGTGGCATTCTCGAGAGTGGATCTTAAGTCCCGGGCCCGAGGACATCATCTATGGCCGTGAATATTTGAAAGCGATTTTTACGATACCTATACAGGAGAGAGTACAGTTTTTACCCATGGAAGTTTCCAACAGCAATTATCTGTGGATTATCTTATCTTGGGATTGGGGTACATGGTATGCAGCATTAGTAAATTTATGAGGGATGTCGCGTTATTTTTTATGGCTTATTGATGGCTGCTGACAGCTTCCGAACGGTTTATTATCAATACCATTAATTCTAGCTGAAACAGGATTATAATATGTACTGGATAATTTCACGCGAGGCTGCCAACACAACCTTCTGAATATTTGTAGTTGAACTAACTCACCAATTCTGACGCCACTGGGAAGACTAAGCAGGCAATATTAATATTTTTGATGAATCCTTCAACGATTTTAGTATTATAATTGTGTGTACCCACGTATATCTTTTTTGTCCTTCATGTAACCATATATTATATTTATTAAGCCAACAAATTATTTAACAAAACTGTCTGTATCGCTTTCGAAATTTATTGGTTTTTTTACTTGTTGTGCCTAAAAACATTAAAATTAAATGTGTTCCCTTCAAGTTGCAAAGTTGGACATTTATTGTCTCCTTTAATATTTCGATCAAAATATCACGTCAAGCACTAATCACTCTATAAAACCAACATGGGAAGTGGTTTCACCCATATTTGCGAATAAAAGTAAAGAGGCTACTTTTTCACCTAATGTCTCAAAAGAAGTTATTGTTGCTAAAACAATAAGAACCAGTCTACTGTTTTTGCAAAGTTTTAGAAAGGACGAATAATATATGGGTTGGAGATAACAATTGATTTATTTCACGTATAATCAATCTACACAACCCTTTATCGAGGAATAAGGCTTTACGGGGTAGTGGAACTATGTATTGAGTACTGACTAGTGTTATTTGTCCATAAAATTGGGTATAAGGCATTTTCCGGTTGTGGAATGTTGATAAAAAGTGAAGAAGCAATGGGGAAAACAGATGAAGAGAACTGGAAGAGTTTAAGGTACCTAACGTTCACAAAACATAGATAAAGCGATTTAAAGGACAGTTTCCCTTTTTTTGGTGGTTCATACCATCAAAGAATACCTGAAATATTCTGAAATAATCTTCCATTTTAAAAGTAAAGTACTACTACTTTGTAAAAATACATTATGATACAAGGGCGGATTTAGGGGGAGGGGCACGGGGGCACGTGCCCCCCCCCCAGGATGGTATTTTTGTGTACTGTGGAGATTCCATCACAGTAAATACTTAGAAGCAAATCAAATATAGTCAATAATAGTTTTTAAAATATATGAATAAAATAACAGAAAGAACATGAGTCAAACTCTTGTCTATTTCTGACTGGAATTGCGATTTTTTTTCGTTGCATCCCATTCATGCACTTGCAAATGAATGATGATAATCAGCGTTTGTGAGAGCGGTGGTACGGTCGGGGGAAAGCGTGGTCGGAAACCCCCCCCCCCCCTCTATTAAAGTTGACAAACACAAATTTCGACTTGATAAAAAATTGGTCCGTTCTGGGGGGAGGATTATGCTCTGGAGGGGCACCCCCCCCTCCGCCCCTTGGCACCCCCCCCACAAAAAAATCCTGGATCCGCCCTTGTTATGATACGTACTGTCTAATACATTTTATTGAAGTTGAGAAATGATCCACTATATATCCAAAATCCTCCCATTAACGCATAGATATAGTATGGATGACGAAAAACATATCAACGAAGTAATAAATAAGTTTATAAGTTTAAGTTTGCATTTCTTAAGCATTATCTATATAACTATGTAACAATTTCTAGACATTTTGTTTTGTAAAGTTTTAATTTTCCATGTACATTTGTTACTTTTAATTTTAAATTTTCTGCTACAGGTTTCGACACAGCCGTATCATTCACTAGCAAACTTAAAACTGGGATGTGTCGAAACCGGTACCATAAAATTTAAAATAACAAATATACACGGAAAATGAAAGCTCTTTAAAACAAAATAATAAATACATAAGTATTTATTTTTAACTTAATAAGTAAAATCTTAAATTGTAATATTTAGTTGATGGAAACAATATTAGCGAAACTCAATCGAAAATCTGAAACAGAAAAATCAGAAAATTATATGGTCACATCTGTGTCACGTTATCTATAATTAGTTTAACACAATGGGCTATGTAAGAATTTCGGTCGTCTCTCTCTCTAAACAACAACAGCCGGCACATCAACATGTCAACTGTCAATTGTGTATCATGTTATCAGTAATCTTAATATATAAAACAAAGTCGGGCTAGTTACACTATTTATAACTCGAGAACGGCTGGACCGATTTTGATGATCTTTGATTTGTTGGATTTGTCTCCGCCTTTAGATAACATAATAACTATTAAAACATCGCAAAAATTCACGAAAAAGAAAGTTATGAAGAAAATTCTTTTCATGGAACGAATTTTCATTTTTGAAAGATCTGCAGGAGTTTTGTGATAAGTACCTATAATATTGAGTAGTGAGTGAATTCCAAAAATTCAAAAAGACAAATGTCAATGCGCTGATTGTTTTGTTTTATTCTTAAAACTGCCTCTCTTTCTTACACACTAAATGTCAATAACCAAAAATGAGACAAACGGTGAACGTGTATCTGCAGCCATCCAAAGGAAAGATACAATAATTAAAATAAAAAATCCCTCGCACGTATAAAGAAAATGAAAAGCATTTTTTTTATCAGCTTCACACAAGAGGCCCTGAGGAAAATTATTTTCCTCAGAACCTATGTCATCCTAGGGGATGCTGTGTGGAGGATTTTATGGAAGGGAAGGATAGGAAGTTCTAGGAAGGAATAAGGTATGAGGGGTGGGTAGGAATCTAGGGTCAGTGTGTCCGGGAGTGTCGGACGTATGAATCCATCCCTCTAACTGCGGTGCAAGGCGATGGGGCGAGAGAGTTCAGCTGGAAAGGTCAAAAAGCCTCCCTCAACCAGTCTCCCTCGATCCGGCCGGCCACGCAATAAGTGGGCAGACGAATCCGCCGCCAAGACCCGGACAAAACCGCTCACCTTATGAACCCGGGCACCCCTGCTAAATCACCAAACTTAGCGAACCACTTGGGGTGACAGACGTGTTGGTTATCCAATAAATGGTTCCCGGGGCGGCGGCACCCATACCCGCCTCCCAAATTCCCGTAAGTAAGTGGAAAAGTAAGAAAATCATAAAAAATATAAATCCGTACACAACTCCATCTCTGATACTGACAAAAAAACACGGATAATTGTGCATTGATTATTGATTCATTGTGTAATTTTTAACTGAATAAAAAAACTGAATTTAATTCCACAGTTATTGATTCTGAGGCGGTACGAATTTCGTCGGGTCAGGTAGTAAAACATAATCAAAAGCATCTGGACATCTATTATTCAAATAACCTAGTAATCCAGTAAAACAATCTGGGACCTATGACTTGCCGGGTCAGCACTCTACCGACTGAGCTAATGTGTCCCTCTCCGATTCGGTCATATTTAACTGTATCATTCTTCGACCAAGAACTACCAACATAATCTTCATTTTCTAAACGCATATTTTTCTTGGCTGCTATTTTCGATTGAGTTTTGCTAATATTGTCTTCGTTCATTAAATAATAAATTGGTAATTAAAAATATTCTTTATGTAAAATGTACAAAAATAAAAGTTGTTCTTGATCTTAACCTTGGATTACGAATGGAATTGTCAGATGTTACGTGTTTTCGATATTATTTTATGGAATGGAATCATGGACGCTTAGATACTGAAGAACTAATTAGGCGACTTAAGGCATTCGAGATGTGGATCTACAGAAGAATTCTTTAAAAAGCTGGATGTACAGTGGACAGAGTTACGAATGAAGATGTTATGGTTCGGATGAATAAAGAAAAAGAAGTTATTAAAACTATAAATTTCCGAAAACTTCAATATCTTGGACATGTGATGAGACATCCAGAGAAGTATGAGATCTTGCATCTCATAATGCAGGGAAAGATCGCCGGAAGACGGGGACCTGGAAGAAGGAGAACCTCATGGCTGAAAAACCTGAGACAGTGTTTTGGCCAGTCTTACTGTACAGCTGTTCCGGGCCGCAATAAACAAAGTCCGCATAGCCAGCATGATAGCCAACGTCCGTTGAACGGACAGGGTACAAGAAGAAGAAAAAGTAAAATGATTACACATTCCTTCAAGAATTATAAATTATGTTAAATCATTAAACCGAAAATATGTACTCAGAAGCTGTAAAGTATATACATTTATAGCTTTTTATCTGTGATAATATCTTTGAAATGTGAGGAATTAATAATCTTACAATTTTCAAAATTGAAAGCGATTTGATTCCCGGGAAATATATTATGTGTTTAACACTGCGTAAGCCGTTTCATAAAATATAAAAAACTTATAATATGCTGCATGAAATAAAATGTATACGTATATTATGCCTCCCTTAATACGATTTCCTTTACAAAATTCTACAAACCAAATTTCCCTGAGCAAAATACAAAATATAATTTTTCAAATCTTACGCTTTTCATTATCACCAACCCCCGAATTTCTTTTATGGAAGGAAATTCAGTGGAAAATATGAGCTTTTCCTTTCTTACCTGCTGAAACCCGTGGAATATATGTCTCCAAGGGTGTATTGTCAAGGATATTAAATGTTCTATCCAGGATTATATATGTTACTTACTCTTATCAAATCAGAATTCATCTCGTCAATTCATATCCTATTATTGGATTCGACATGTATTTTTTTGTCATCTTCCCGTGTACAAATAATAATGATAATCTTATCTTAATATATAAAACAAAGTTGGGTTAGTTACACCATTTATAACTCACGAACGGCTGCACCGATTTTTATGATTTCTGATTTGTTGGATTTGTCTCCGCCCCAAATAGCAGAATAGCTATTAAAACATAGGAAAAATACACAAAAAAAATTATGAAGGAAATTCTTTTCCTCATACATTTTGTATGGAACGAATTCTCATCTTTTAAAAGAGCTGCAGCAATATTGTAAAGAATAATATTGAATACTGAGTGAATTCCAAAAATTCAGAAACGTCAAATGTCAATGGGCTGATTGTTTTGCCTTTGTTTTTAAAACATATAATGCTGCCCTTCTTTCTTACACACTAATTGTCAACAATTAAAAATAAGCACATAGTGAACGTATATCTGCATCTCTCCAAAGGAAAAACACAATAATTTTAATAAATCTCCCTTACACATATAAAGAAAATGAAACGCAATTCCGTAAGTGAGTTGAAAAGTAAGAGAATCACAAAAAATACAAATCCGTACAAAACGCCATCTCTGATACTGACAAAAACCAAACACGGACAGTTGCGCATCGATAATTGCTTCATTGTGTAATTTTAACTTAATAAGAAAAAATTAATTAAATTCAGCTAATAAGATAACAGTTATTGACTGAGGAGATACGAAGTACGCCGGATCAGGTAGTTTTTTGTATAAATTTTATTTATTTATTTATGTACATATATATTAAATACATTACAAAATGATACTTTGTCTGTCCAACTGGGAAGGATACCCGTTTTAGGACAGTCAAATTGTATATTTAGTTCATAATATTTTTAACAAATGAATGGTTTCTTTCAAGATATCTCAGGAATGAGCCTCTGTCGAGATAACTACTAAGAACATTAAAACTTGTTTTCTGAACGAAGCGATGGTTTCTATATGCCTTTGAAAGAATCGCAAAGATGTGCTGTTTTTCAAGGTCATTTTGAAGAACATTAATACTTGCATTCAGAGTGGATGAGTGGTTTTTTTAGTGATATCACAAGTAGGAGATTCTTTCCAAGTCATTATAGAGAACATTTACAATTGTATAATTAGGTTTTTTTTTTTTAAATGCCGGCAACCCGGGCGTTTATTGAAATAATAATATTTATGATATAAATTCCCAGTGTATTTATGGCTTTAATAAAGTACTACAAATTTTATAATTTCTTAAGTAGTAGAATTTACACATTTATAAACCCAATATATGACAAATGAAATTTTCAGGCTCGTTTTGGAGAACAATAATTTATTTGGTTGTTTATTTATGTTTATTTATTTATTTTATTTTTTATTTTACGCCCAGAGGGCTTTTATGTAAATAAATTATGTCAAAACATTTCTATTTAAATACGAAATTAGTCTTGCACATAATCCGAGATAAAGGATCAGCATTGAGAAAATTATCACGTCTAGCCACAAGTAAAATTAGATGCGAAACGCTTCCACGACATATCGTATAATTCAAAGGATCTCTTGACTAATGACACTTTTATGCAAATAAATGGAATAACTTTCGATAAATGAGAAAATATAACAGTTCAAACGCACAATTAAATGCTTGGACTGGTGAACTATTAGATGGGTGGAGAGATTAGAAAGTTTAGCCCCACAGCCTTCGACCATATTTTGTTAGGATCAAAATATTTCTGCTTTGCAATAAAATCCAAATAAATATAATATTTCAGAACATATCGTTTTTGAAAGGTGATAAAATATATGCTTTCAAATTTTATAAATCGAAATGAAAATATAGTTTTAGGATTATAAATTAGATTTGACTATAACACCGTTTATATCATACTAGCAGACCCGGCTACACATTGCTGTGGCTAACGAAACACAACGCCATTACCCAAACTTTATAAAACCCACACCACCCGCTTGCCAGCTGCCCGCTGCCCACTGCCCGCTGCCCGCTGCCCGCTGCCCGCTGCCCGCTGCCCGCTGCCCGCTGCCCGCTGCCCGCTGCCATCTGCCTGAATTGAATATTTGAATTTCTCGGCTTTTCTCTACTTTAATAAGCTTTTATTAATATACATATAAACCTTCCTCTTGAATCACTCTATCCATTGGTGAAAACCGCATAAAAATCCGTTGCGTAATTTAAAAGATCGAAGCGCACGTACATTTTGAGCGACTTCACTTTATACTATGTAATGACTTCACACTACGATAGTACAGGAGTTCTTTTTTAAATTGGGGTTCGAAACTTTGAGCTCTAAAAAGGTGTACATTTTACTTCTTTTATGGATAACTTTTAGATTTAACTATAACATCGTTTATATCATATTTCTCACTACGATAGTAAAGGTGACACAACGATTTTTATGAGACTTATTAGAGGTTATTTGTAAAAACGAATAAACTAGCCTGAGGGGTTAAATTGCATTCAATTTTCCCTAAAACTAAGAAAATTCCTAGAAGTGTGATCGGAACCAATTTAATAGAAAATAGTCTACTTCCATTCCAAGTAAGGCCAACGTGCATAAAAAATGACCTCGCTTCCATCGATTTATCTCTACCTAAAATACCTTTCGGCTACTTAACAAAAAACTACGAAAAAAAGAGAAAAACATAAATATGTTATCCGATTAGTCATTGGTGATACTTAAAAGAATTCTAAGTGTATTCTTTTATACATGGTTCTAGTTTAATTATTTTAATAAAAAAACACCTTTTGCTAGTTATGTATAATATTAATATTAAGATGAATGAATTGTTTGCGACCATACGTACGCATTATGCATATAAATTAATAGGTTTGTCTTTTTTTTATTATTATTTTTTGAAGTGAACCTTCTTTAGCGCCGTTAGTGACTTGAATTTCGGGTGAAACGGAAATGCGTCACAACTCTACACAAATACACGGTTCTAATATAATGCGGTAAATTCGCACCTCGGCGCTTGCCTTCCATAGCGTAGTTGTCAAGGTGCCTGACAAGTCTCAGCGGCCAGAGAGACAAACATTTCAAGCATAATTTGCAACAAATGTATTTTTTTCTTAAAATCGCCATCTGTGAAAGGGTACATTTTGGATTCTTTTAAGTATCGCCTTAAATAATATTTTTCGTAGACGAAAACAAGAAAAGAGATAAGCAAAGTAATAAGAGTGAATAGCTTCCATAATCCACAGTAGTTAAGAAAAAAAATAACCAGACTCCGGAAAGAAACTAAATTCAGGGTTAAAGAAATCGATGGCCGAAAGTCGGGATATGAATGGAGACGGATGAACTGAGATTTGCGTGGCAGGACTGTGATAGGTGGTGCTAAATCATCTCTGCTCACCCCTTCGGATATCCGGCATGACGTGATACTATGTCAAATGTACTTGGCGCTGAAAAAAAAACGTTATTTCAATCTATTTCTGACATATACACGCGGTCCGGGCACTGGTGAATCTACATTAAGTTGATTTCGAGGTTATTTTTACACAGAGACGAAGATTACCGGTACAGGTCTTATTATGGTACAAAATATTAATTCAGCATATATCTGAGTGTGATTATAAGAGGAAAATGGAACATTAACATAATAATAAAAATGAAGGAATGCTTGTTCAAAATATAATAATAACTACGGACGGCGAATCCTGGAATATAACATGCCAAAAATATATTACATGTTACCAAGTAATATAAAAAATTGCGATTCTACAAATAGATTGACACATGTGCTGAAACAATGGTTACTAAATAGATGTAGTTTATATTATTAATTCATGTGTGTTAATTGTGAAAATTTGTATAGATATCTATAATAATAATATTTTGTATGTATATTTAAATTATGATTGAACATTAACATCCTGTTGACAAATTGCTTTATCTACTGCGGTTTAACGGCATTGTACCTTGAAAAAAAAAAGGTTAAAAGTTTTGGATTTTTTTTACATTAACTCCACACAGGAGAACCTCAGGTAAATAATTTCCCACAGGGTCTACGTAATCTTAGGGTATGCTATGTGGAGGGTATTTTTAAGGAAAGGAAGGAGAGGAAGTTCTGGGAAGGAAAAGGTATGAAGGGTGGGTAGTGGAATCTTGGGGTCAGTATGTCCAGGAGTGACGGAAGTTTGAATCCATCCCTCCACCTGCGGTGCAAGGCGATAGGTCGAGAGAGACCAGCTGGAGAGGACTCCAAACTCGCCTCTCCCGATCCAGCCCACTAAGACCTGAACACACCTCACCCGATGAACCCGTGTACCCCCGTTACGTTACCAAATATGGCGAACCACTTGGGGCGACGGTGTTGGTTATCCAATAAATGGTTCCCGGGGCGGCGGTACCCATAACCACCTCCCATATTAAGATGAGCTTTTGTTATAATTGTTTTAAAAAAATCAATAGCTTGGGGGTTCATCAGCTGTTTAATGAATTTTAAAATGCATCAAAACGTAGACACATCACTAATTTTTTTTTTCACCCTTTATTTGCCAAAAAAGTAAAAAAAAAACTTTTTCGCCCTTTCTTTGATTTTCCATGTGCCTAGATTAACCAGTTTCTCGCTTGAACTGCGAGTTTCCGGGCACCTTGTATATCGTATGAGGGGTGAATAAAATAGCCTACTATTTGTTTTTTAGGGTGTTATAAAGCTTTCTAGTAGTAAATTTTCTAGGCTGTTCTATTTCTTTTATTTAAAAGAAAGAATGCTTCCGAGGTTACAAATGAACTGACAATACACAAAAACGCCTACCGCGATTATTATAAGTGGAAATAGTTGCTCGTGGAAAGATGGAGGAATTAGCTAGTTAGCTAGCAGAGGAATTTTACTTACGACGCCTGCGTTGGGAACGGGATGCATTTGTCCACTCATCTATGAAACGGTCAAATGTTCGTTGAGCCGACATTCTGGTGTATCCAAATTCTCTCCTGAGTGGATTTATGAAAACATTAATTTTCCTCTCATTTTGAAGGCCAAGTGTTACATAAGTCTGATTTAAGGGGTGGGATGTGGGAATGTGATAGGGTTTTCAAAATTTCACGTAGGACTTATTTTGAAAGTCAAGTGTGCACAATTTCATCAATCTCGGAATAAAATTATAGAGTTTTATAAAAATCATATCCACGCCCACCCGCACGCCACTTTTTTTTAACATAAATTTTACATAGGTACCTATTAGGTTCTTCTTTAAACTAGATTCATGACCACTCTTAAAAATACCAAAAAATTATTATGACGTCTTGTATTTTCATTGAATTTAAGTTTATATTTCAAAGAACCATACCTGATGACAGATGACATGGTGAGTTGAAAATTGTTGCGCTGATCTAAAGATTTATTAAGAGCGGAGCAAATTTCATGAAACCAGAACTAATTTCTCAGATGATAATTTCGTGAGACACAACAGTTTCAACAATAGCTTATCTGCCTATAATAATTTAAAGTTCATTCATTTAAAGTCTATTATATTTCTATTTTTCGTTATTGATTTATTAATGTTAAATAATTTTTGATTTGGGAGGCGGGTTTGGGTACCGCCAACCGGGAACCATTTATTGGATATCCAACACCTCTGCCATAGGCCACCGCAAGTCCGCTACGCTTGGTGATTTAGCAGAGGTACCCGGGTTCATGGGGTGAGGCTTGTCCGCGTCTTGGTGGTAGATGCATACGAAGCTGCGTGGCAAGCCGGATCGGGAGAGACTGGATGAGGGAAGTCTTTTTACCTCTCCAGGAGGACTTTCTCAGAACATCATACGATGGATTCATATGTCCGTCACTCCTGGAGACACTGACCCTCAGATTCCTACTAACCCTGCTTACCTTTTCTCTTTCTATAACTTCATCTGCTCCAAAATTCCCTTTACACAGCATCACTAAAGGTGACTGAGGCCCAGTTGGAAATTATTTTACTCAAAGTCTCCTGTGTAGAGCTAATGTAAAACAAAAAATAAATCCATATAGTTAATGCTTAATAACAGTTTGTCAACGGGTTTTTAATAACGATCTACTAATATAATTTAAAATGTACATTATATTCATTATTATATCTTTGTTTAATAAAAAAACAAATAATTTAAATGCATCTTTTGGCTAGGCGAGTTTTTTTGTTTCCAACTGCAGTTAATGAAAGAAAAAAAATATTTCTAAGAATCATTAAAACATATCTGAAGCGTTAAAGCATAAATTACAAATAAAAGCATTCCATTGTTTATCACCTTCAAACAATTTATTATGTACAAAATCACGTACGCCAAATGTTCCCGTGTCGAAAGATTTTCTAATTAGGCAAAATCATTGCTAACTCATTCAAGTAAAATTATCGAATGTCGTTTAGAACAGTTTTTAGCATCCCACCGACGCCATTTGAATCGATTTGTTAATATGTATTCGAATTCGGTGCCTACTTCAACCTAGAAAACATCTCTGCTCATTTTTTTAACACAAAAAAAATTTGCATGGAGTTAGGACAAGGATTAAATAAAACCCTAACGCTGCAAGTAAATCAAAAGAAAAAAAATACTCCTGAGTAATGAAAACATGAAACTTTTATACCGGAGATTAGAATACTGACATGGAGGTCACGAGAAGAAAATTCAGGAAGAAATTTTTTTATCAAATCTTTGTACTGTTGTACAGCCCCCATCATATATTTGTTTTTGCTTTCCTAAATACGTTCATTAATGATCATGTTATCTATTAATATTAAAATAAATACTAGGATTAAATAAAAGCATTTCTAATAACATGAGTTCCCATTTGTGTTCTCTGCGAGCGAACTTTTCTAAATTTCTCTAACAAATAATAATCTGTAAAAGTAACTTTCCAAGTAAGTGGTAACTGGATAATTCAACAACATTCAACACCACCTTTAAAAAGTCATTAAAAGTGTTAAAAAAATGAAATGATGAATAGGTTACGTTAGGTTAGGTTAGGTTAGGTTACGTTAGGTTGGGTTAAGACCTATTTTTTTTCATAATGAATTTTCAAAGGGGTGTTGAAATGCCACTTCATTGAGTTGTTGTGAAACCATATTTGCTGTAGCTTTTTATTTAAAAAAATAATTATTCGGTTTGCTATTTTGGCCTAAAATCCAAATTTAAGTTTTTTCTGAAATAGGAAGCGCAGCGGACGCAAAACTCGTTGGAATCTTAAGAAATAGGTGAAGATGGCATGTAAACAAAAATGTAAAAAACCTCGGTACATACGTATTAGACGGACCTACGGTCGAATTTACTAAAGCAAAATTTGCTAGAAAAGTCAGAACCTACGTTTGAATTTGCCCCAGAAGATCAAAATTGGTGTTTGTATGTATTTTTATTTGATACTGATAAGCTTATTATTGAAATCTCAGATGTTTCTAACTGAATCCCTTAGGAAGTTACTAATTTAAGTTCTAGAAAAATAATTATTATTTTATATTTGAAAAAGTTTTACACATTTTTCAAACAGTTTTGCGTAAAATATTTTAACGGTACTGTACTGCTTTTATTAAATTTTAATATAAATAACTTTCATCTAAAAATTTCTATATTTATAGTATATAAATCGTCAGAAATAATTAAAACGTGAGCCTCGACCAAAACCCTCCTTATTGGAGTCTTGTGGCGTTGGTCATTGTCAGTTTGGGAGAAATTTAACCTTTTTTTTTTAAATAAGTGAAGTTGTCCATATCACGTTTTAAGTACCGTTTTATGGATTTTTACATGAATTGTATGTGGTTTAATTAAAAGGGTTGCAGACACAAAAAGAGAACCTTTTTCGCTAAAATTGTTTTTTGAGGGGAATTCAATTATGATTATTATTTTCGTAATGAATTCCTTCATAAGGTTTTTCGAGGATTTTGTTTTTGATGATATTCTGTTGTTTTTTCTGCTGATTTACAAACCATATTTTAATACTACCGAAAAAAAACCATTTGAGGTATATTTTCGTTGTTTGTTTTTGGGTTTTATGCCGTGTTGCGCTACCTCTTTCTTTAGCCAACGTTTCGGACAGCGTTGCAGTGTCCATTATCAGAGCAGATCCGGCAGATCCAACAGATGTGTGAGGTATATTACTGTTTTATATGAGTATCGCACAAGAGTCCCAACTGATCCCAACCGTCCGGAGAAATTTGGATGGCGTGGTTGAGTGGATACCATCTGCGCAAGAAAATTTGTTTTATTTTACAATTTATTAATTTAAAATAATAATATAATGATTGATTACCTACATTTGATATTCATTTGTGGCACGTACCACCGTTCAGAAAAGAAACGTTGCTTGAAATGGTAATCAGGACAAGACAAGTACTTCCCTTTCCCCATCTCCTTCTACCCCCCCCCCCCCTACCCCCCCCTTGATCACCAACATACCCCGGTTGGAGATGCCGTAGTTTTACTGGCTCTAGAAGGTTGCGGCCAGTTGGTACTCTAGGGGATAATCACATACAAAACTATGGCATCCTACATTTTTTAACGTTGTACGGCCCAACGGAGTTGGTGAAGGGAAGGGGATAGGAATAGGGATGGAGAAGACGAAGAGGAAGGTGGTGAAGAACCTGGCAATGTAGATTTGGCCCTCAAACACGGCTCAGTGATTTCAAGCAAAGCAACGTTTCAATTTAGAATGGTGGTCTTTTAATAGGGTGGTACAGAGAGTATTGACCGCTCTGGAAGGTTAGGTAATAAATTATTTAAAATCTAATGTTATAATGGTGTTTTTTTTTTAATTTTCTCGATTTGTTTATCGTTTTAAAACGAGGGGTACAAAGGCGAAATCGCCTCTATTCATAAACAGATTGCAAAATGTTCAGCAATAAAAAAAGATTTACCTATTGCCCTTAATCTTTTTTGATGTTCTTGTTAATGCATGCCCTGCCCATGCATGTTTTTTTAATTCGTACTGTCAAACCAATCATTTTTAGATTTCCATATGCTCTAAAAACCAATGTGTTTCGAAAAATGGAGGTTTTGCAGTTCGACTCGACGTTTGTTAGATTGACGTTTTGGGACTTGAAAACTTGTTAGAGAGGCGTTTTCGCACCTGAACATTTGTTAGGGTGACGTTTTTGCACCTGAACATTTGTTAGAGTGACGTTTTTGCACCATAACATGTGTTAGACGTTTTGGCACTCAAACATTTGTTTGATTGGCGGTTTCGCACTTCAACCAGCACTGCAGTTATTTTGGATTTATGAAGTACTCAAATATTCTCTGGCTCGTTTTTGGTTCATTTCGATAGTGGCGCTTTTGAACCTCACCAAAAGTAGAAGAGAGGCGGTTTTGTATTTGACTACGGTTTTAAAAGTAGTTTTTGGGTGGCTTAGAGGTGTTTTTGCTTTGGTTTGAAGTTTGTATGTTATAGAGAGTGAGAAATAGATTACTAATCTATAAACTTAAATGTTGATAGTGGTGGTTTTGTTTTTATACCATCAAATGCGACATAGATTACAAGCATTTGTAACACGTTAAGTCCATTGCTTCATAAGTTAAGATTTTAATGCCACCTTCAAGCATTTAAAAATATGTATTTCAATGAAAACCAATTATCTCAAGCCATCAGTATATGTTGGTCCAACGTGTGCAGGACCACTTTGGTGTACATATTGGCCGTTGCAACGCATTGGCCGCCAACGCAAGCCGGGCATCCGATTATTGACGGTTTTTCGTGAGTACATTAAAAGATCTCGGCGCCACTAATATTGCGAGGAATAACGAAAATGTTTTTATCGTTACATTTGAGTTAATAAAATTGTGATGTATTCCAAAGGGAATTCTCTTATTCTGGCGTATCAGAATTTAATGAAAAATACAGTGTGAAACATCGGAATATAGTGTTGCCACAAATTTTGTGCTGGAAAATTCAGACGAGTTTTTGTCAAAAAGCATGAAAAAAGGGATTTCCCTCGATCAAACAGTAAAGGGAAAAGGCGGAAATAATCCAGTCAGTTGGTTGGACAAAGAACAGAATGCGAGATTGATCCATCACTACGTTGAGCAATAGGAGGCTTTGCCCTCTTCACGATTGATTTATTTCGCATAATGTCAGGAACAAAATTGTTTGCAATGATGCCAATATTCGTTGGTAGAACAACAGAATTTGGAGGAGCTATTTAAGGAAGATCGATTGTACGGATATTTTGTTAAAAATAAACTGAAATAGGCAGTAAATAATAATAAAATATATTTTAGTATTTCGTTATGATATTTTAAAGGCATCTAAGTTTTAATTGGAAATGAAGACATTTGAAACCTATTTGGTAAAATTTTAAGATTTTTTTAATGGACGGTGCTCCACAATTACTTCTTATATCACAAGAAATGGGAAAATAATAGAAATGAAAGAGAAAGTATGTATATTTTTAAACATTTTGTAAAATTGTGAGCACGCGTTGTTATGAATTTTATTGTACACACAATGAACCAATTTAACAAGGTCCATGACGTACTTGTAATTACATAGTTATAAATGCTTTAGCACTCGTTTTTTTCTATTTTTTTAGTATCGCTAATCCTATTTTGGCGGCCAATGCACACTCGTATATCGCCCTCAGGGCTCTAGCACGATGAAATCGATAACTTTATTTTACAAACAGACCTAAATGATATAATTTAATTGTCCCACGACAATGGCATTATTATTAACGCAAAAAAAACAAAAATATATGCTTATACACTCTCCATACGCAAATTGTCAGGATAAGGAATTGCACATAAAAAGTCATTCATATGATTGTTTGCACACAAAAAACCAATCCCAGCAGTGTAATTGCCCAAATATAGAAAAAAGTGTACCAATATACATACCTTGGTCTTACAATAGATGTCAATTTTAACTGGTCAAATCATATTGAAAATGAATGTAATAGATTAAGATCCATATTAGTGAAATGTTACCACCTAAAAAACTTTGTTAATAAAAATATATTACCTATACTTTATACTGTATATACAACGCATTAACAGAATCAATTATAGGATACGGAATAAATAGTTAAAGATTAACGTACAAAACGTACTTAAATAAAATAGAACAATTACAAATCTGTTTCCTAAAATTGACATCAGGCAAAAAAAAAGTTTAATTATGTGAAGGCTATTATAAAAACATTTTCTCCTTGTGTAATATCCTCTCTTTACACAGTGTAGATTACCAATTAACGCTAGATGAATTCTGGAATACAGACTTCAAAAAACCTATAAACCACAACTACCATCCTAGGCAAAGAGAAACACAATTTTTTTTTTTATTAATAAATCTCAAAATTTATGCGGTGATAGAACAAAAAGGCAAAAAATTCCGGAAATATTAACTGATTGTCAGTTTGGTAAAATTTGTAAGATAAAATATTGTAAAATTAAAACTAAATAAACATACTAAAATAATAAATAAATATGTATTTATCGGATCGTTAGGCGTAACTTCGTAAATTTTATATCGATGTCTCGATCACGCTTTTACCGTTGGCAGCCGAACCGACATTGATAGGGAATAAAAAAGAAATCGATATTCGCTGGAAACACTGAAGGTATTTTTTAAAAATTGACAATTCGAAATGACAGACGACAAGTAAATACGTAAAAATATTAATAAAAAGGCAATGTTGAATTGAAATACTAACCTAAATATGCATTGGTAGTCCGCATTCACTTTTTGACACAATTTTTTTTTATCGATCGATCCTGCTAAACTTTCTGATGTCCAAATACCGCCTTTAGTTTAAGCTCGGTAATACAAAACGGACTTTTTTATATACAGATAACCTAAAAAGATCATTCATTCAATGAACATATGTATAGTCTACTCTAGAGCGTATCAGTCCGAAAAGAAAATTCAATAGCCTTGGGTAGGTATCTATCTACTTACCTTAGCTCATTTAGTTTTTTTGCTCATAAATAATAATCTCGAAGGTTTCTCTATTTAACATTGCCAACACGTTCTAGTAAACAATAACTTGAAAAATCCTCCCAGGAGAACGATTGAAGCGAAGATTTATTAGAAAACTCCTTGTCTCCGAATTTCCTTTGCCAAGCTTAGTATTTGGTCCACTTTGTTAAATTAGTCTACAAAAATGGGATTCGTAGTACCGTTTCACAGTTTTTTTTTTCCTTTTACGTTTGTTTCTAATCACAATCAGGGTAGATTTTGAAAACGTGTCACTTAAAACCACAACCCCTTATATCCTCATTATTTGTTTGGTAGACTTATAAACGTATATTGGTAATACTATAATGAAGGTCGCTTAAGAAAAATTGTGGTAAAACGTTTGTCACGTTTAGACGAGGAAATTTTGGACTTATAAAAGATATATAACACTTACGTTATGAATAAGCAACTTCAATACCAATGGGAAAACGGAAGGTATATTTTATAGAGAATGAGGAACTCCGGTGAAAAATATTATGGCTGTAAAAAAATATGTTCACATAGACCAATAAACGCTGATTCTGAATATATAAGTTTCATTTAATAATATTAAACGTAGAGTTTTAAAAAAAATATATTAAAAATTACATTTTGAATACTATCGTTGAAACACGCCGTCAAGTTGGTATTAATAAAATGTTTAGTGGTGACGTCACTGGCCACCGTAAAGTCATTGTACGGGAATGTACATAGGTATGACACGATCATATTAACAACATTTCGTCTAATTCGTTTATTTAAATTCTGTGTATAGAGATTTAGTTGTTGTGTTTATTGAAACATTATATAGGCCTATTTTTTTTAGTTTTTTTCATTGTTTGTTTTTGGGGTGTTATGCCGTGTTGGGCTACCTCCTTCTTTGGCTAAAGACGGAGGTAGTGCAACACGGCATAACACAAAAACAAACAATGAAAATGCATTTGTCCGTGAAAATCTAAAAAGCGTATCTAAATTATTCAGTTTCAAAAATAAAAGTATCTCTTATTAGTTTGTCTATGTTATTGAAAATATTCAACAACTACTGTGCAAAAAAAATAATGCTCACTTCTACGGAGATTCTTTCGAATTCCGAAATTCAAAATGGCGGCGAGTCGAACAGCTCATTGCGCGATATAGTAGATGACGTGATTAATGACGTCAGACGATACCACCATAGATACGGTGGTTTTCGCGGATCTTGAAAAATTAAAACTTTGACAATTATTTTAACTATTAAAACTAACTCTAACTCTAAAAATAAATGTGCAGTTATTTAAGTTAGAAGGTGAACCTTAACAATGACCTCATTAAAAAAACTAAAAAATTGGACTGGAGTTCTTTAATAGAAATTAGTCTTCGTAAATATATTTAAGGACACGTAAGGGGAAAGGTTGCGCGATCTCCATGATATGAAACTAAATTTTGAGGCCAAAATACTCAACCAAACTGAATATACAGGTATCCGGGATAAGGTGCATAAACTTCGGGAGGTGATTCTACATGATAGTAGAAGTATAAAAGATAAATGACTTTTTCGGAATTTCATCGTCTTGAAGAAGTTTTCGGGTAAAAAATTTGAATTCTTTTTTAATTTTTCCATCTTCCGTATCACCTCCCGGGGGTAGTGCACTTTACCCAAGGATGCCTTGTATATTTTTTAAAGATGTTAGAAATTTCTAGTAAGAGGCTATCCATAAATTACGTCACACCTTAGGGGGGGAGTAGAGAAGTGTGACTTTGTGTGGCAAGGGGTATGGGGGGGGGTCATGAGATTTGTGACGTCACATGTAAAAATCTAAATGATTAAAACGCAAAACTTTTTTAGATGTAAAATTGCAAATATGTGACGTCACACTAGGGGGGAGGGGGTCTCACAAATGTGACAATGTGTGACAGGGACGGGGGGGGGGTCTAAGAATCATGAAATTCGTCTGACGTAATTTATGGATGGCCCCTAAGGATGCGAGTTATTTTATTTCGTGTTTTAAATTGTAAAATAAAAGCCAATTAATATTAAGATTTCGCTTTTTTATGATTTTTTTTTGACAATTATTAGAAAAAAAATCCAAACCTATTAGTCAATGACATAAATATTCTTAAAACTGTTATATGCGAATTTATAACGCTTATAGATAAAATAAAGTACGCTGAAATATATAATGGTTAGAAAAAATCATTATATTACAAACTATTGATTCGCGTCGGAAAATAAAATTGCGCCATAAAACGCCCTATTAATGACTTTTATTTTTTAATTGATATTTCATTGTACTCTTTGTATCGCAAACTAGTTGGAAAAGATAATTTTTTGAATAATTAATATTGCCTAAAAAATGCCAAAGCTGCCTCTAAAATCCTGAAAAATCGAATTCCTTAATAGCCTCATTTAACACACAAATAAATAAAATACCTCGTATCCGTGCCAGACATACATAGTTGAAATATTTTCATAGCATCTGGCCATCTCTTTTTGTCGTAAAGAAAACTTTATTCACTTGAAAAAACTTAAACTACTCCCTTTCGGCCCTAGATCACTTTCGATGTCTTTTTGTTGGTTTGTCCTAAATGTTTAATGAAGTAGAAATTATTATTATTAGGGGGTTAGTATCATGGCACGTGGTGGACATCTTCCCAAGTGAAAAAGCCAAGAGATCGCTTTTAATACTCGTATTAATCTTAATTTCAGAAACTTTTCGAATTTTTTTTAGAGAATTGAGAGTGAAAAGGCTCATTATAATATTAAAAACCCTGTTTTGATTCTGCACAACTTTCATGAAATAATTACTCTAAAAATTTATACCCCTGTATTATCTGTAATCTAGAACGTGAAATTCCTAGGTGTAAGTTCTTCATATTATTTACCGTGCGTTTTACGTAAGAACCGACCAGGGCCGTAGCAGGGCTAGCTGGTCACTTACCGACAAAACAATCAATCCCTCATCCCGCCCCAAATTTTCCAATGTCTTCTAATTTTTTTAATTGAAAAAAAAATCAAAAAAGTCAAAGGAGACTAAAATTTCATTAACATTTTTTTTATTTCAAATAATGTCAGGAATCACTGGTTAAAGCAAGTCGAGTACGTCCCTTAAAATCCTGTATAGTGTCTTTCGAAAAATGCGCCTCTTCATTGTGGGTAGGTCTAAAGAATAGGAACCTGAGAAATTACTTCGTCTCGTACACGAATTCATCCCTGTTGTAATTAGAGAATTTTCCCTTTGTTACATATATAACTTTTCCTATGCATCAGCAACGCTATATTAAACGTGTTAAATTTATTATAAATGATTATAAATCGATTAATGCCTATAATCTATCTTAGTCAATATAAACATTCTAAATTGAAAAATAGCAATATATTTTTAACTTGGTGGAAGATAAATAACCCGGAAACATATTATAATCGAAATGTACGTGGTTATCAACGTTTATGTTAGGTTAGGTTAAAAACTTTTAAATATTAAAATATCGCATTCATCTTACTGTCTGTTCAAATATTAATTCTTCGCCACAGAGTAATTTTAACAATATTCATAATGAACTAAAATTAATTTAGAAACAATTTGAATTCGGTTATATTTGTCTATTTTCATCGACTGTGAAAAGTTTTATCGTTCAAATCGGTTATCGTGCAAAGTTTCTTTTCAGTATTTTCACCTCATTTCATTTTTATTTATGAAAGTTCTTCGGTTACTATAAGTTATTCGGTATTACAAATGTTTCCAGGGCAGAAAATTCCCTTCCCCGGGCGTTCCCTGACATTGACTTTGCTTGACCTGACCTTGATGTTAATTTGACCTTAACCTACTGTGGGGATCTTGTGCCTTTTGTAACTGACCTAAGGTATAACACTCAATCTACGGTTTATTTCCACAAACGTGAGAAGATTAACGATGGGTTCTAGGTAATAATTTCATCAGTGGTAATGCATAAAAATAAAACGGAATTGTTGTGCGAAAGGGTTGTTCTTCGCTGGTATAAAAATTTTATGATTAATTTTTACGTCGAAAAATTAAATTATTCTTTTTAAATTACATGTGAAGTTAGAAAACTTCATGCCTCAAGCAGACAATGCCACAATACATGAACTTGGATCTTGCAAATTTGAAATATTAATTCGACAACTAAGTTCCGAAGAGTCAAGGTTGCGATTCCCCCATTTTGATTAGAAACATCCATAATTACAAAAGAATTGGATATTTTTAGAAAATATATTTCTTTTGTGTAAGGAATTAGTAAGAAAATTGTCGCTTTTATAGTTTATGGGCACCCCGGTCTGATCTGTCAGAGGCTCTACTGGAATATGATGTTTGCGACTAGTTAATTTACTTACTAGTTAATTGCGACTAGTTCATTGACTGGAAACATAATTTTATATTTTGAATAAATTGTTTTTCTAACTACTAACTAATCAAATAATTTACAGAAACATAAAGTTAGATTCATTACAAACGTTCATCGAAATAACCCATGACATTTGAAATGACACTTTTGTACACAAAAATAGATCTGAAAACAAAAACCATTTATTAAAAACAATCTGTTTTACGAACTCTCATGTAATTTAAACATTCAGTCCAATTTCAAATCACAAATTTAATTATTTTAAATCCATTCCTCCGGTCATCAAAGTGCGCTTAGCAACATCTGTTTAATATTCCGAAACATGTTCCCTCGAATATATTTATCCTATCGAGCCAGAAATATTATATTTTACCCAGAAATTTTGACGTGGAAATATTCGAAAAATATTTCATTTAAATGCCGGGACACTTTAGGCACCGCAGGCAAACTAAGAGGCTTCACGGGTAAAAGACACAGTGCAAAAGGAGAGCGAAGGATGATATTATTTTTAATGTTTTAATATAGTTGCACAGATTATGGTACCTAATGACGGTTTAAATTAAGGTTTTTTAAAATTATTTTTATTATAATCTTTATTTATCAAGTTACATAGGTGATTGTGCTGTGCCTGTCTCACTAGGAATTCATGTGTTGAGAGCAGGCGCATTTTAGCATAAGTAGTTTAACCCAAAAATACGGATAACAACAACAATGTTATTTACATTTAAAGTAAAAGTACAAGGACAATCAGCATCGTACCAATGGGAAAGCATGCATTAGGAGGTTCTAAAAATATACCTGAAGTTTCTTTGACCAAACGTTGTTTTGGTGAAAGGGATAAGTAAGAGATTTTGCCCTTTGGTTCTCGTATCACGAATAGTTGGGATATTGTTAAAAACAGTTCTATGTTTGAATAGATAAGTTTATTTTTTGCATAAAGTTGCCTAATGTCCAAAACACCGATTCTTCTAAAGATTTCATCCGAACTGCTTGTGATCGGTAGTTTTAGAATAATTGTTAAAATTAATTTCTGGGCTTTAGTGATCGGATCAATGGCGGCAGCGTTTGCTCCTCCCCAAGCTATGATACCATACTCGATTTAAGGTAATTGAATAGCCTAAAGTTATGCATTCCTTTCCCTGACTTTGGCCACAGATAACAAACTTCAATCTTGTGAATTTTCAATTTTACTCCAGCTTGTTGGGAGCAGTTAGGACTCTTGTACGTTACTCACATAAAAATAAATATATAACGGTACGGGAAAGTTAAATAAGAAATATGATAATTAATATTTACAAAGGTAGAAATGAGAAAAATTATTATAATATTATTAATTATTATAATTATATCAACAAAAAATATCCGAAAAAGTTGTTACTCGATAACAAAACCACTTTACTATCGTGGTTAAGTTTCCACTGAAATGCAGCCAATTATGGTAAAAATGCAAAAGATGTTGACTTGAATATCACTCCAGTGTTTTCAGAGCCCCCCGCTAGTAAAGAGACGGTATCAAGTTGATTTGACAACATATCGACTTCAAATAAGTCGTTGCTGATTCCATTCTTAGAACTGTCAATTTCCCCCGATATTTCCAAGAAATCCACTGAAACATCCAAAGCGCCTCGAGGAAAAAGCGAGAATTCTAAAATAATATATCGGAAATAGATCAGTTTTTTCTTCATTTGCTTTGACAAGATATGCGAAATGTTGACAGATAAAAAAATAAATTTGGAAAGTTTTACAGCTAAATTTTTCATCACAATTCATTGCGAAAAAAATAACAACGCAGTTATGTATCTACAAAAAATAATACTTTGAATTCGATTCCTTATAACTTGTTCCACGATGCCAGAAAATTTCCAGACATTCCGAGAGAGTGCTGGAAGACTTAGAGGGACTTGAGAGACGAATTTCTGAGAAAAAAAAGTCGGTTAATCAGATTAACATCAACAAAGAGGCTTAAGCTCCACAAGAGATATAAGGCTATAGAGATGGAAAAAAATAAACTTAGTAATAACAAAAAGTTTATACTAAGTACATATATTTTATACGCTAATTACATTGCGAGCTGAAAATAGTTGCATTTTCTTAGAAATTCCTAACAGAAAAAGTTGTGAAAATTTCGAAGACACTCACCGTCCAAGATTTTTTTTATTATTTATTTTGCTTCAGACTAACAAATAGACGTCTACTGTAAAGATTTTCAAAATATTTTATGAAAGCTTCATTCATAACATAAAAGTTCTTTCTTATTTCTCCCCCGAGAAATATTTTGGATTTGAATTCGAAAATCTCAGACAAATGTCCCTTTTCTTCAAAGTTTCCGAAGTACGATGGCGATATTGGCTGGAGAGTGATATCCTGTCATTTGTCACAATCAAATACCTAAAGGATTAAACGGGAATAGCCTGAGGATGAAGGGAAGCCTCCGTTGAAAAGCGTTGGATTTATACTTAAGGGTTTGTTGAACTCGCGGGATGTTATAATATTTTTGAAAAAGCTCCTACCCTAAAAGGGTTCTTTTTAAACATTTTGTGTTTTACCATCCATGACTTTGTAGGTGTGGGCAGGCATAATTTAATGCCTCATATAACTCATGTGGCACATGCTTTAAATCTTCTTAAACCAGTAGGCACACGGTATGCAACATACTTAGATTGGTTAGATCAACTTGAACATTATGTATGAATTAAAACGTATTTTATTGAGGGCAGAAATTATCTTTTTTTTAATATACACAAATTAGGGAGGTATTGTTTTAAGTCTGTAGTGGTACGGAGAAGTTGGTAAAGTGAATTTTACTGTATAGTATATTAATTAGCAAAGGATTGTTTTAAGTCTGTGGTGGTACGGAGAAGTTGTTAAAGTGAACTTTACTGTATGGTATATTAATTAGGAAAGGATTGTTTTAAGTCTGTATTGGTACGGAGAATTGGTGAAGTTAAATTTAATGTATAGTATATTAATTAGGAAGGGATTGTTTTAGTGGTGGTACGGAGAAGTTGGTAAAGTGAACTTTACTGTATAGTATATTAATTAGGAAGGGATTGTTTTCAGTCTCTGGTGGTACGGAGAAGTTGGTAAAGTGAACGTTACTGTATAGTATATTAATTGTCGCTGAATATAACTTACTCTCAACAAGGTGATGCTTACAGTTATCTTTAACTCAAAATAACACTTTCCACGATGATTCATCATTCATTACAAAATTATTTTTGCAAAAAAAAATAAATAAAGAAATTTTAAGGTTCTCCACATTGTTTAGACCGAAATCACTACTTATGTATTCATTCTTTCGCTTGTTTTACGAGTATTGTGGGTTTTATATAATTTAGAATGCGATCAAAATATCTTTCATTTGCCCTCAACACTCTACTCTATATCAACTAGAATTTTATGAATATATTTAGTACTAGGAAAGCAAAAAGTTCTGATAAATTTCCAAAAAATATGAACGAGATGGTTTAAAAATGTCATGAATAGC
The DNA here is from genome assembly GCA_917563855.2 of Limnephilus lunatus. Lineage (NCBI taxonomy): Eukaryota > Metazoa > Arthropoda > Insecta > Trichoptera > Limnephilidae > Limnephilus > Limnephilus lunatus. The sequence continues at coordinate 68,674,784 of OU830596.1, forward strand.
GACGAGAAAGTCGTCACCTGTCAGGTGCAATTTAATCACGAGAACAGCTTTTGGAAAAAAATGCCAAGAGCAAAAACTGACGTATTATCATTCTAGGATAATATTTCAGTCGTGATTCATGAATAGAGAGTGAACATCATGAAGCTTCTGAAACACTAGTATAATTACGAGTAACAAAGCAGATTTTTGAAATGAAAACTTCTTTAGCACCGCTGTGATTTGAAACTCGATGAAACGAGAAATTGTGGCGATCATGTTGGCTATGCGGACTTTGTTTACTGAGGCCCGGAACAGCTCTACAGTAGACTGGGCAAACCACTGTCTCACATCAACCACATATATATATATTATATAGTATTGCTTGGTTTTTCAAAAAACTCACTTTTTCCTTGATGCGAAAATCGACCTCACCGCCCCTCGCGTTTCACCAACCTCAAGGTTCACTTTGGCTCGAAGTCTAGAATTGTCCCTTCGGCTGACACGCGAGAATGGACATTAGCGCTCGCTATTTTGGAACGCTTCAAAGTTCACAATCCTTCGAAGAGTCGATTATTTTCCAGCCACTAGCTTTTGTTTCTTTTTTGTTAGGGGAAACATTTTTCATCGTTATCAATATGTTTGCCAAAACTTTACGGGAGACTTCTAGCGGTGCGGAATACAAGTATGGATTATTCACATTAGAAAAAATCAAATGTCTATCGAATACTGTTGTAGTTCTATTTTCATCCGTTCGAAATGGCAGCTTCGTCTGAATTTAAATAAATACGCTAGCTTCACGATTTTCACAAAAAAAATAGACTAGACAGGAAACTCACATAAAATTGAACTGATACATTTTAAGAGCGAAAAATTATTTAAATTTGCGGCGAAAACTGGAACTACTCATAAAATCACTCAATTCGGCTAGGTTATATTTCCCGCCGACAGGTTCGCCCCTTTAAAAACGTCGGATCGAGAAGGGAAGTAAAAAAAAGTTAGTTTCCCATACAAAACTGATTTTGCTAGGAATTTATTCTAATTAATTAAACGGCTTCGAGAAAGTTCTTCAGAAAAATTGACATTTTATAGGGGCATTACGGAATTAAAGATTGCGTTAAAAGTACACCTTCCGGCGGAGATGTTTTTTAATAAACATAAACAATACAAGTTTTAGAAACTTTTAAAACCAAAACATGTTTAGCTCCCCCTTGAAAATGTTTCACAATATTGCATTCAAATTCGACATTTTTCTGACATTTGCGAAAAATTCACTTTCATCGATAAATGCAAATCGTTTGCAGCCTGTAAAATCGGCTGGTATATTAAAATTTTATAATTTTTCTCGAACTTTGCAACACTGAAGATGGAGTCGTGATGGCGTTAAAATCCACTACCACCTTAAAAAAAAGCAGACCCCGCCCTAATAGGTTTTGTATGAAGAATTTTTTTTTTAATGGCGGATTTCAATTTGTGTGGTTCGGCAGGGCCTTAATTTTAGCGGGAATTGTGCAAATTTGTGCATCGGTCTTGCCTGTTTAAAAAATATAATTATGGAATATTATCTGTCTGTGTATGATATCGTAGGTAAGTACCTCATACAAAAGACCCGCGCTTAAACAGCAAATGTTGAGACAGCCCAGTATCCGAAATGTCATATGTTTACTCTAATAAAACGGATCTCTCAGCGGTTTGGGTTGTTGATTTTGCGGTATACGGCATTACGGCCCAAAAAACGATTCCGGCTTGGATGTTTTTGAAAAATACGGTACACAAAAACATAACGCATCTTTTGATAATAATATAAGGTGTTCGTCCCATGTAAAAAAGTTCAGGGTCGCCGAAAAACCTTTTTCGAAAAAAAATACGACAATATACGCCCATAGATTAACTTCAGAAGGATAGATATTTACCGGCAAGTGCAAATTGAAATGTAATTGATTTCAAGGAAAGGTGCCTACTTATTTCGGTAGTACCTATTGCAAATATGATGAAAAAAGCAAAACCATTGCCGGAATTTTGTAAGGAAAAGCGCCGGTACCTACCGGAATGGGTAGTTAGACAATTATTTAGGTTTAAATGCAATTTAATTTACTAAGGTAATGTTGTTTCACCGATACTGAATAATTAACAATTTTTTTAAGTTCATTTTCACGTTCTGTGTAAGTTCTATTTTTTTTATCAGTAAATGCCAGTTGCATCATTAAACAAAAATATATATAGAACTTGAATAGAATTCGAACAGAACTTTTACAGAAATTACCCGAAGTTGAACGGGATATTTTTTAAAGTATTAAATTCGTATAGCGCTTTTTTTAAGCAGTAAAACTACTGGTGAGTTCTGGCATTATAAAATTTTTATGAAAATGTACGTACGCTCATAACTTCTGAAGGACTGCAACAAATTGAAAAATTCTTTTTTTGTTGTGTTCGTTATTGTTAACACAATGTTTGTATAAAACTACTGGTGAGTTCTGGCTTCACGAAATTTGTATAAAAAAATTAAATAGGTGGCGCACGAGCTGTTTGAAAACTAAATGTACCCGGAATTAGTGTATGTAGTGTTTCGGCTTTTTGCTGCTAGGTCCTGCGGGCGGCTTTATACATAATTCTGTGTTTAACCGCTAAGCGTTGCTAAACCTTTCATCCGATTGCGATAAAAAATTGTATATTTGATGTGTGCATGCCCACGACGGTTTCTGTATACAAAAGTGAGCTCTGGCATCATGAAATTACGCATTGCTAAACCGTTCATGCGATTGCGATGAAACTTTGGGGATTTGTTGTGTGCATGCCTACAATGGTGTCTATATACTAACGTATGGCAGATTTTTGCTGCTAGGCCCTGTGGGCTGCTTTATATATATTTGTATGTTTAACCGTAGGTACCTACCCGCTTACTTTGATTTTTTTTTTCTGTTAGTTAGTAAGTCAAGTTAGTTTTAACCCGTTAGTTGCATTTGCAATGGGCATAAGCTAGTTATATAGTATTGCTTGGTTTTTCAAAAAACTCACTTTTTCCTTGATGCGAAAATCGACCTCACCGCCCCTCGCGTTTCACCAACCTCAAGGTTCACTTTGGCTCGAAGTCTAGAATTGTCCCTTCGGCTGACACGCGAGAATGGACATTAGCGCTCGCTATTTTGGAACGCTTCAAAGTTCAAAATCCTTCGAAGAGTCGATTATTTTCCAGCCACTAGCAGTTGTTTTTTTTTTTGTTAGGGGAAACATTTTTCATCGTTATCAATATGTTTGCCAAAACTTTACGGGAGACATCTAGCGGTGCGGAATACAAGTATGGATTATTCACATTAGAAAAAATCAAATGTCTATCGAATACTGTTGTAGTTCTATTTTCATCCGTTCGAAATGGCAGCTTCGTCTGAATTTAAATAAACACGCTAGCTTCACGATTTTCACAAAAAAAATAGACTAGACAGGAAACTCACATAAAATTGAATTGACACATTTTAAGAGCGAAAAATTATTTAAATTTGCGGCGAAAACTGGAACTACTCATAAAATCACTCAATTCGGCTAGGTTATATTTCCCGCCGACAGGTTCGCCCCTTTAAAAACGTCGGATCGAGAAGGGAAGTAAAAAAAAGTTAGTTTCCCGTACAAAACTGATTTTGCTAGGAATTTATTCTAATTAATTAAACGGCTTCGAGAAAGTTCTTTAGAAAAATTGACATTTTATAGGGGCATTACGGAATTAAAGATTGCGTTAAAAGTACACCTTCCGGCGGAGATGTTTTTTAATAAACATAAACAATACAAGTTTTAGAAACTTTTAAAACCAAAACATGTTTAGCTCCCCCTTGAAAATGTTTCACAATATTGCATTCAAATTCGACATTTTTCTGACATTTGCGAAAAATTCGCTTTCATCGATAAATGCAAATCGTTTGCAGCCTGTAAAATCGGCTGGTATATTAAAATTTTATAATTTTTCTCGAACTTTGCAACACTGAAGATGGAGTCGTGATGGCGTTAAAATCCACTACCACCTTAAAAAAAAGCAGACCCCGCCCTAATAGGTTTTGTATGAAGAATTTTTTTTTTTAATGGCGGATTTCAAATTGCATAGCTCGACAGGGCCTTAATTTAAGCAGGAATTGTGCAAATTTGTGCATCGGTCTTGCCTGTTTAAAAAATATAATTATGGAATATTATCTGTCTGTGTATGATATAGTATAGGTAAGTACCTAATACAAAAGCGCTAGATTTACCCGCGCTTCAACAGCAAATCGAAATGTCAAAAGAAAACGGATCTCTCAGCGGTTTGGGTTGTTGTTTTTCGGGAAACGGCATTGCGGCCGGAAAAACGATTCTGGCTTGGATGTTTTTGGAAAATACGGTACCCTGAAATATAAGGCAACTTTTAACAGTAATTTTACGTGTCCGTCTCATGAAAAAATGTTCATGAGGATATGATAAACATATAACATTTTCCAAAAAAATGAGGAAAACGCGTGCCATAGATTTCAGAAGTGGAGATTTTTACTGGCCAGTTTAAATATGTTCCTACAGGGTAGGTACTTATTTCAGTGGTATTGCAAATATGATGAAAAAGCAAATATTGCCGGAATTTTAGTAACAAATGCGGAGGTACCTACCCGAATACGTAGCTACACAATTAAATGCAATACTTAGGTTAGGTTGTTGTACAACGATACTGAATAATTCAACATTTTTTTAAGGTTCATTTTCAAGTTCTTCGTAAGTTCTATTCAAGTTCTGTTATTTTATCAGTACATGCCAGTTGCATCATAAAACTGAAATAATAACTGAACTTGAATAGAATTTGAACCGAACTTTTAAAGAACGTTAAAATTGACTTGAAAAATTGAAGAATTTTTAATTTCGTTAAACAACCCAGCCTAAATATGTGTTTTTTTTTACGTATGTATGCAAGTACCAGCACTCAAAATTTAGGTAGGTACCCATCTGCATATTATAACAACTCGGTATCATCCGACTATATTGCATACGTATTAGTTTTCTAATTTTACAATGAAATTACTCGAAGTTGAACGGGATATTTTTAAAAGTATTAAATTCATATAGCGCTTTATTTTAAGCAGTAAAACTACTGGTGAGTTCTGGCATTATAAAATTTGTATGAAAATGTACGTACGCTCATAACTTCCGAAGGACTGCAACAATTTGAAAAATTCTTTTTTTGTTGTGTTCGTTATTGTTAGTACAAGGTTTGTATAAAATTACTGGTGAGTTCTGGCATTACTAAATTTGTAAAAAAAAATTATAGGTGGCGCGCGAGCTGTTTGAAAAATAAATGTACCGGGAATTAGTGTATGTAATGCGGCAGGTGGGGGGGGGGTGGAAACAGGAAGGGGGGAGGGGAGCCTGGGAGGGGGGAGGGGAACTCGGGAGGGGGTTTACGATACGGAGAAGCCTAGGAGTGAAGTGGGGTGAGGGAAGATGAGGGAGGCGGAGTGGAAAGGGGAAGAGGATGCTGGTGAGGAAGGGGGGGGGGGATTCCTGGTTCCTGGATACAATAGTGAGCTCTGGCAACACGAAATTACGCATTGCTCAACCGTTCATCCGATTGCGATGAAACTTTGGGGATTTGATGTGTGCATGCCTACAACGGTGTCTATATACTAACATGTGGTAGGTTTTTGCTACTAGGCCCTGCGGGCGGCTTTATAAACATTTGTATGTATAACCGCTAAGCGTTGCTAAACCATTCATCGGATTGCGATGAAACTTTACGTTTTGATGTGCGCATGCCTACCATGCCTTTATGGCAGTAGATACCTACCCGCTTACTATGAATTTTTTAAGTTAGTTTTAACCCGTTAATTGCATTTGCAATAGGCATAAGCTAGTTATATAGTATTGCTTGGTTTTTCAAAAAACTCACTTTTTCCTTGATGCGAAAATCGACCTCACCGCCCCTCGCGTTTCACCAACCTCAAGGTTCACTTTGGCTCGAAGTCTAGAATTGTCCTTTCGGCTGACACGCGAGAATGGACATTAGCGCTCGCTATTTTGGAACGCTTCAAAGTTCACAATCCTTCGAAGAGTCGATTATTTTCCAGCCACTAGCAGTTGTTTTTTTTTTTGTTAGGGGAAACATTTTTCATCGTTATCAATATGTTTGCCAAAACTTTACGGGAGACATCTAGCGGTGCGGAATACAAGTATGGATTATTCACATTAGAAAAAATCAAATGTCTATCGAATACTGTTGTAGTTCTATTTTCATCCGTTCGAAATGGCAGCTTCGTCTGAATTTAAATAAACACGCTAGCTTCACGATTTTCACAAAAAAAATAGACTAGACAGGAAACTCACATAAAATTGAATTGACACATTTTAAGAGCGAAAAATTATTTAAATTTGCGGCGAAAACTGGAACTACTCATAAAATCACTCAATTCGGCTAGGTTATATTTCCCGCCGACAGGTTCGCCCCTTTAAAAACGTCGGATCGAGAAGGGAAGTAAAAAAAAGTTAGTTTCCCGTACAAAACTGATTTTGCTAGGAATTTATTCTAATTAATTAAACGGCTTCGAGAAAGTTCTTTAGAAAAATTGACATTTTATAGGGGCATTACGGAATTAAAGATTGCGTTAAAAGTACACCTTCCGGCGGAGATGTTTTTTATTAAACATAAACAATACAAGTTTTAGAAACTTTTAAAACCAAAACATGTTTAGCTTCCCCTTGAAAATGTTTCACAATATTGCATTCAAATTCGACATTTTTCTGACATTTGCGAAAAATTCACTTTCATAGATAATGTTAATTGTTTGCAGCCTGTAAAATCGCTTATAAAATTCGGCAGATATTTAAATTTTCCCCAACTGTGCAACACTGAAAATGGAATGATATTCCAATTCTCAACATACCACCTCAAGCCCTCGGCAAAGCCAGGACAGCTTATTTGTATGGAATTTTTTTTTAAAACGATGCCTTTATTCGATTTTCAGGCCTGGTTTGAGGTGCTTTTTCACAATGTTTTCCGTTGGTCTTGCCAGAATTGAAAAAAATAATTTTAGAATATTGAGATGAACTAGGTAGGGACCCGATAAATTATATCTACCAGTATTTATTTATATTATTATTACATATGAATTGTCGAAATATGTCCGCACATAACTTCCAAACGATTGAACCAAATTGAATAATTCTTTTTACGTTGTGATCCTTATTGTTTGGACAAGGTTTTTATAAATTTACCGGTGACCTCTAGCATTATTAAATTTGAATAAAATGAATTACCGAAGTTTATGTACGCTCATAACTTCCGAAATACTGTAACAAATTGGAAAATTCTTTTTTTGTTGTGTTCGTTATTGTTAGGGCAAAGTTTGTATTAAACTAATGGTGAGCTCTGGCATCATGAAATTTGTATTAAAATGAATCCCCGAAATGCATGTACGCTTATAACTTCTGAACGACTGCACCAAATTGGATAATTCTTTTTATGTAGTTATTGTTATTGTTAGGACAAGGTTTTTATATAACTAATTGCGAGAACTGGCATTATGAAATCTGTATAAAAATTAATCGCCGAAAAGTATGTACACGCATAACTTTCTAACGACTGCACTAAATCGGATAATTCTTTTTATGTTGTGTTGGTTATTGGCTGGTGAGCACTGTCATTAAGAAATTTGTACAAAAAATTTCAATAGGTGGCACGCGAGATGTTTGAAAACTAAATGTACCGGGAATGAATGTATGAAACGCGGGAGTTGTGGGAAGGGGAAACAGGGAGGGGGGAGGGGATTTCGGGAGGGGGTTTACGGGACGGAGATGGGGGGGGGTGATGTGAAGGGGGGGGAAGGGGGGGGGGGTGGAGTGGAAATGCGAGAAGGGAAGAGGACGCGGGAGAGGAAGGGGGGGGGGATGGGGAACGGGACGAATGGGAAAGGACACGCAGGAAGATTTTTTTATTAAATGGCATAGTTACGCATGCCGGGTAACAGGTATCTTTTATATATGTAAAAATCAAAAAATGTTTGCATGTATGTATGTATGTCCGCTTAGCGTTGCTAAACCATTCATCCGATTGCGATAAAACTTTTGGGATTTGATGTGCGCATGCTTGCGATGGTTTCTGTATACAAAAGTGAGCTCTGGCATCATGAAATTACGCATTGCTAAACCGTTCATCCGATTGCGATGAAACCTTGGGGATTTGATGTGTACATGCCTACAATGGTGTCTATATACTAACGTATGGCAGGTTTTTGCTGCTAGGCCCTGCGGGCGGCTTTATGTTTGTTTGTATGTTTAACCGCTAACCGTTGCTACACCATTAATCCGATTGCGATGAAAATTTGAGGATTTGATGTGTGCATGTCCCCGACGGTTTCTGTATGCAAAAGTGAGCTCTGGAATCATGAAATTACCCATTGCTTAACCGTTCATCCGATTGCGATGAAACTTTGGGGATTTGGTGTGTGCATGCCTACAATGGTGTCTATATACTAACGTATAGCAGGTTTTTGCTGCTAGCCCCTGCGGGCGGCTTTATATATATTTGCATGTCTAACCGCTAAGCGTTGCTAAAACATTCATCCGATTGCGATGAAACTTTGAGTTTTGAATTTTTCGCCTTATCCACATTCAAACGTCGTTTTTTTCTTCATATATTTAGTTAAACACCCGCTCCTCGCTTCATCCACGTTCACACGTCAAATCGCATAGTGTTTTAACCCGTTAGTTGCATTTGCAACAGGCATAAGCTAGTTATATAGTATTGCTTGGTTTTTCAAAAAACTCACTTTTTCCTTGATGCGAAAATCGACCTCACCGCCCCTCGCGTTTCACCAACCTCAAGGTTCACTTTGGCTCGAAGTCTAGAATTGTCCCTTCGGCTGACACGCGAGAATGGACATTAGCGCTCGCTATTTTGGAACGCTTCAAAGTTCAAAATCCTTCGAAGAGTCGATTATTTTCCAGCCACTAGCAGTTGTTTTTTTTTTTGTTAGGGGAAACATTTTTCATCGTTATCAATATGTTTGCCAAAACTTTACGGGAGACATCTAGCGGTGCGGAATACAAGTATGGATTATTCACATTAGAAAAAATCAAATGTCTATCGAATACTGTTGTAGTTCTATTTTCATCCGTTCGAAATGGCAGCTTCGTCTGAATTTAAATAAACACGCTAGCTTCACGATTTTCACAAAAAAAATAGACTAGACAGGAAACTCACATAAAATTGAATTGACACATTTTAAGAGCGAAAAATTATTTAAATTTGCGGCGAAAACTGGAACTACTCATAAAATCACTCAATTCGGCTAGGTTATATTTCCCGCCGACAGGTTCGCCCCTTTAAAAACGTCGGATCGAGAAGGGAAGTAAAAAAAAGTTAGTTTCCCGTACAAAACTGATTTTGCTAGGAATTTATTCTAATTAATTAAACGGCTTCGAGAAAGTTCTTTAGAAAAATTGACATTTTATAGGGGCATTACGGAATTAAAGATTGCGTTAAAAGTACACCTTCCGGCGGAGATGTTTTTTAATAAACATAAACAATACAAGTTTTAGAAACTTTTAAAACCAAAACATGTTTAGCTCCCCCTTGAAAATGTTTCACAATATTGCATTCAAATTCGACATTTTTCTGACATTTGCGAAAAATTCGCTTTCATCGATAAATGCAAATCGTTTGCAGCCTGTAAAATCGGCTGGTGTATTAAAATTTTATAATTTTTCTCGAACTTTGCAACACTGAAGATGGAGTCGTGATGGCGTTAAAATCCACTACCACTTTAAAAAAAAGCAGACCCCGCCCTAATAGGTTTTGTATGAAGAATTTTTTTTTTTAATGGCGGATTTCAAATTGCATAGCTCGACAGGGCCTTAATTTAAGCAGGAATTGTGCAAATTTGTGCATCGGTCTTGCCTGTTTAAAAAATATAATTATGGAATATTATCTGTCTGTGTATGATATAGTATAGGTAAGTACCTAATACAAAAGCGCTAGATTTACCCGCGCTTCAACAGCAAATTGAAATGTCAAAAGAAAACGGATCTCTCAGCGGTTTGGGTTTTTGTTTTTCGGGAAACGGCATTGCGGCCGGAAAAACGATTCCAGCTTGGATGTTTTTGAAAAATACGGTACCCGGCAATATTAGGCAACTTTTAAGACCAAAATTTTGTGTTAGTTCCATGTAAAAAATTTCAGGGTCGCCGAAAAAGCTATAAAATTTTCCAAAAAAAACAAGAAAATTGGTGTCCATAGATTCACTTCAGTAGGGTGGATATTTACCGGCCAAATTGAAATGTTATTAATTCAGGGTAGGTACCTTCTTATCTCGGTAGTATTGCAAATATGACGAGAAAAGCAAAAACATTGCCGGAATTTTGTAAGGAAATGCGCCGGTACCTGCCGGAATGGGTAGTTGGACAATTATTTAGGTTTTTGATGCAATTTAATTTACTAAGGTAATGTTGTTTCCACGTACTGAATAATTTAACAATTTTTTAAAGTTCATTTTCACGTTCTGTGTAAGTTGTGTTTTTTTATCAGTAAATGCCAGTTGCATCATAAAACTGAAATATTTACAGAACTTGAATAGAATTCGAACCGAACTTTTACAGAACGTTAAAATTGACTTGAAAAATTTAAAAAAAATTTATTTCGTTAAACAACCCAGCCTAAATATGAGTTCTTTTTTACGTATGTATGCAAGTACCTATACTCAGAATATAAGTAGGTTCCTACCTGCACATAAACACTCGATATCATCCGACGATATTGCATACGTATTAGTTTTCTAATTTTACAATGAAATTACTCGAAGTTGAACGGAATATTTTTTAAAAGTATTAAATTCATATAGCGCTTTATTTTAAGCAGTAAAACTACTGGTGAGTTCTGGCATTATAAAATTTGTATGAAAATGTACGTACGCTCATAACTTCCGAAGGACTGCAACAAATTGAAAAATTCTTTTTTTGTTGTGTTGGTTATTGTTAGTACAAGGTTTGTATAAAATTACTGGTGAGTTCTGGGATTACGAAATTTGTAAAAAAAAAAATTATAGATGGCGCGCGAGCTGTTTGAAAAATAAATGTACCGGGAATTAGTGTATTAATAATGCGGCAGGTGGGGGGGGGGTGGAAACAGGAAGGGGGGGAGGGGAACTCGGGAGGGGGTTTACGATACGGAGAAGCCTAGGAGTGAAGTGGGGGTGAGCTCTGGCAACACGAAATTACGCATTGCTCAACCGTTCATCCGATTGTGATGAAACTTTGGGGATTTGATGTGTGCATTTCTACAATGGTGTTTATATACTAACGTATAGCAGGTTTTTGCTGCTAGGTCCTGCGGACGGCTTTGTACATGGTTGTATGTTTAACCGCTAAGCGTTTCTAAACCATTCATCCGATTGCGATGAAAATTTGAGGATTTGATGTGTGCATGCCCACGACGGTTTCTGTATACAAAAGTGAGCTCTGGCATCATGAAATTACGCATTGCTAAACCATTCATCCGATTGCGATGAAACTTTTAGGATTTGATGTGTGCATGTCTACAATGGTGTTTATATACTAACGTATGGCAGGTTTTTGCTGCTAGGTCCTGCGGGCGGCTTTATACATAGTTGTATGTTTAACCGCTAAGCGTTGCTAAACCATTCATTCGATTGCGATGAAAATTTGAGGATTTGATGTGTGCATGCCCACGACGGTTTCTGTATACAAAAGTGAGCTCTGGCATCATGAAATTACGCATTGCTAAACCATTCATCCGATTGCGATCAAACTTTGGGGATTTGATGTTTGCATGTCTACAATGGTGTTTATTTACTAACGTATGGCAGATTTTTGCTGCTAGGCCCTGTGGGCGGCTTTATATATATTTGTATGTTTAACCGTAGGTACCTACCAGCTTACTATGGTTTTTTTTTCTATTAGTTAGTAAGTCAAGTTAGTTTTAACCCGTTAGTTGCATTTGCAACAGGCATAAGCTAGTTATATAGGATTGTGTAATCGGTCTCCTATTTGTGCGATATTTTTTCGTAACCTATCTTTCTCCTCTTTGTGCGGTGCTTGCACTCTTGTCTACTATAGTTTTATGAAGGTTTTTACTTCTTCCGCTTGTGAATTGCGCACTATGATTTTTTTTTAACAAAAAATTAATCAGAGTTTATTTTAGTGGAACAAAGAGGTGGGTTGCCAATTGATAAGAATCGGTAATTTAAAAAGGAAAAATAAAACGAAATAAAATTAAAAGGAGAAAAAACTCTCAAATGTGATAGTGAAATTTTAACAGATATTTTTGACTGGGATTTCTAGGTAAACGCAACGTTTGGTTTTTTAGCTGCTTTTCAAAATCGGATATATTGTAATTTATTACGTTGTTTTGAAATGTGATTATTTTTAAACTCAGGACGCTTTAACGAAAACGACTTCCCACAGGTCTACGTCATCTTTGGGGATGGTGCGTGGAGGGTTTTTTAGAGAAAAAATAATGAGCATGGGCCTTGTAGGAGGGACGAAACAGAAAAGCCGGCAAATCGTTCCACAGCCGAACTGTTTAACTCAAGAACGAGTCGTAGAAATGGCCCGTTCTAATGTAGGTATGTAACTAATGTTAACCGTGTACAAATGTTGGACGCTTTTGTTTTATTTCCCGACTGCGTACCGGTGCAGAAGGAATCAATGACGCTAGTTCCTCGGAGCATCTTCTATTGAAATACCGGTAGAACAAGGAAATCATTCCCACCCGACGCCTTTGCTCTAAAGATCGCAAAGATATGAGAATCTATCAAACGGCCCGCCCGCCCATTTCAGCACAAAGTTGAGAGTTTTTCAGGTATTTTGACCTAGGTCTAGAAGACCTAGGTTCACTCCCCCCTTTCCTCAAAAATACCCTCAACACTGCATCTTCAAAGATGACATAGGCCCTGAGGGAAATTGTTTTCCTTAGGGCCTTGTGAGTGGAGTTCATGTAAAAAAAAAACTGTGTCGTCTCCGTTTCAAAATCCATACAAAATCGAATAAAGTTACCTTATTGTCGTGTCGCATCGCCACGTGCGCTCCTACATACAATATTAAAGGTACCTACTGCAATGGATTTTGAAACAGTCACGCAACTGCTGCATGTGGCTGGATTTTTTTCTTTTAAAATGTTGATAGATATTTCTTTGAACATTTTCAATCAAAATGACAGGAAATCCTAAACATTCCTGTTAAAATTGATATCAAAATGAATGACTGCAGGGGTTGGAATGTATCGCGGGGGTTGATTTCGCGCTGTTTGTTTTATTTATTTCGAAAGAGAGAAATGAGAATAAATTTGATAGGTTTATTAATTGGGAACGGGGTCACTGTTAACCACTGACCTAACCTCACTTTAACCCAGATCTATTTTTGGTATATATGTATACAAGATTTTTCGTTAATTATGATTATGACTTAAGGTGTTTTTAATATTAGTCGTCTCATATATAAAAGAAACAAGGAGAGATATGACGTCGACTGCGCCGAGCTACGATCAAACTGCACGGACTACCGAAGACTACTTATAAAACAATATTTTTAAAACTACTTCAAAAACAATATTTTTTATCCTTCTTCTTCTTCTTGGGTAATTTATGTTAATTTAAAAATATACGTATTACAGTAATAATAAACGTCAGAAATTGATTTATTTGTCTCTTGCAGAATCAACAGTTAGATATGGGATAACTTCTTGGGGTCAACCATGTAAAACCAACATAAAACATGTAAAAATGATTCAAAACGCCATGGTTAAGTTGCTAGTAAATAAAACCGTTTTTAACCAAAGGCGAGATTAGTATCATATATAAATCAATCAATGTTACCTGTGCGTCCATATAAAACAATGGTGGATCGTGCACACAATACGCGTCTCATACAAAAAAAAGGAATAAAAGTACCTGTGTTTCAAAATAAATATGGTCACAGAACCCTTGAATATATTATACACTAATATTAAACAAATTGCCATTAGAATTTAAAGAAAATTGCACCATAACAAAATTCTCACTGATGGTAAAATCATGGCTCTTAGGGAGTAACCTAATGTATTAAGATGATATTTTGCTCTTTCTTACCATGCATTAAATTGCAAGTATGTGATTAACTATTAATTAATGTTTTGCTGTTTTTCAACTTTTTTACAATATATAAAAAATATATAAATATTTTCCTATTCCACATCACAATATTGGTAGGTATGTTATATGTGGTGTATGTGTGTATGTTGTTGGTACGCTAACGCGTTCACGATTATTTAATTTGTAGTTGTAACTCATCTGCGGAACTAATCTCCTGCTGACAAGCTACTTGCAGTAGCTTGGCGGTTAAGAAATTCTAATTGTATGCAATTTTTTATACAATAATAAAAAAAAACAACGAAAATCTGCCGTCTAGAATAAAATAACAAGATCATAGAAATAGAATTGAAATTAAAAAAACTTTTTCACTTTGTTCCACTTATTTATTATTACCAGGACCAGTTTCATCCTACTACGGACATTTTCAGACTGGTAGTTGAAACTCTTATGCTATTGATTTTATACAAACTTAGGCAGGGGTACACAACATTGTCTATATATAATGAATGATTCTATTTTGTTAATTTAAGGTATTATAAGTTATTTTGTTAATTTAGAGTACATTAGGTAATTATAAAGTGTATTTTTGAAAATTCTGAATAATGTAAGTAAATATTTTTAGTTCACATGAATATAAAAGAATTTATATAATTAAAAAGGTTTGTGATTTCTGAAATTTTATTTTTGTAATGTTGGGATATTCCCTCCTTGTTGCTTAGGGCTTATTGTCAAATATTGGTAGCACTAAAGTAATTATTATTGTTAGGGTTCTCCACATAATTTTTTTTAATTTCAATTCTATTACAATGGAATTCCACCACGAATTAACAGTGCAAAAACTAGAAAGATCATAGAAATATAATTGGGTATTTCCATTTCGTTATTATTATAAATATTTATTACTCAGTGACATAGAAGTTGTTTTAAATTATTCCGTTATTTTTTACGACTCTGCGCTAGTATAATACAAAAAAAAATAAAAGTATTATATGGAGAGACGAATATTTTTTATTACCTATGTATAGGTGGGTTAAGTATACAATGTTTAATTTGAGCAGACACTTGAAATAAATAATGGCTTTTTTCGGGCACCATTTAGCAATATAGATCGTCTGCCCGCTGATAAAAGAAAATTACTTCAGCTTTTGTATTTTGATATTTGAAAAGTCGCAAAGCTTTTCATTGTTCGATGGCCTTTTAAGGATGGTTGTACAGTTTGAGTAGTAAAATATTTATTTTTATAAAAATGCCTTGCCTCACGTTTTTCGTCTCTGAACCGACATCAATAATAACAGATTTCAATGTTTTATACTTTTCATATTATTTTATATTCTACTATTTTCTTCCTAACTCTTTTGTATTACTCTATGGTAATTTAAATTCTTTTGTACTCTTTTGTATTCTTTAATATCATATTATTTTTTATATGCATTTTTTTAATATTTTCGCATATTCTTTATATTGCATATGTTAATGTATTGTATAGAAAATCGACCACCACAACACGGGCATGTGCCTAGCATGGTGGTCGAAAAATCCCTAATTTATGCAATAAAAAAATCAATGCATAAAGAAAACTTTAAAAAAAATCGTTCCCATAATAATTTCACCTCCTTATTTTGTACAATGACAAAATTATGGAACATTTACAAAAAAAATGTATATACCATGGGCATTGATTTTCCCCATATTTATATACATGTGGATTTACGGACACTTAGAGCAACCACAAGAAAGCGGTTGGATGCCCTCGAAATGTGGTACTGGAAAAATGCTGAAGATACTATGGAAAGTAGTGCAGAAATGTGACCATTCTGGAAGAGCTAGGCTCGGTAGGCTGTTAACTACGACGGTAGGCTGAAAAGTAATGCATACATGCTTGTACATCGCGTGAAATAACGCGTCAACAAAATGACCTTCAGAAGCGCGCCAAGTGAAATATGGAAGTGACATTCCTTCTGTATATGTACGCGCAAGTTTAAGGTCGTTGAATTCATCCAGTGTATTTTGTCAACGCAAGGTAAACAGCGGGCTCTTATCGAATTTTTAACCGCTGAAAAAGTTACTCCTACTGAGATTAATCGTCGTTTGAAGGATGTTTATGGTGACGATGCTGTTGATAGGTATACTGTAAATGAATGGGTAATAAAATGTCATGATTGTGATCATGGAAAAGCAATAATTGTTGACGAAACACGCTGCGGACGTTCGATTTTGATACAAACGATAAACAATCGAAACTTGTCCACGATTTGATTCAAAATGACCGGTGAATCACTCAAAAGCATATCACAAACCATTTTGAATATCCAAGAATCTTGTAGGCTTCATTGTTGAATAATTAGGATACTGTAAAATCTGAATACCGTGGACGATGGGTACCACACCGTTCACAGACGAGAACAAACAGCGTCGATTAGAGCCTCTGCGAAACCTGTAGTTTGAACCGATTCCTCATCCTTCTCACTCCCCCGATCTTTCGCTTTGCGATTTTTATTTTTTTCTTCTACTCAAGAGACACCTCAAGGGAAATCATTACACCTTGGACAATGAGGTGAAGACACCTGTCAAGTCCTGGATTCGAGAAATGTCGGAAATTTTTTTCAGTTACATAATGAAAAAACTTGTTACACCTTGGGAGAAATGCGCTAGCCTTAACGGTGACTATGTTGAAAAATAATATGATTTTGAAGCTGTAATTTTTGCCTGATCCTGGTATTTGTTTTTGTTCGTGTTTTACAAGCATGTGTGTACCACTTTTCAGCCTACCCTAGAATTTGCCTACAACATATACTTTGAGAAATTCATAGACACTGGCAAAGTGGAAGGCAGGAGAAGCAGAGAAACGTTATCAATGCGCTGGGCGAACGAGTAACAGTGGCGTTCTGTACTTCCGAACCGCGAGGAGTGGAAGAGCCGTGTCCACTATGAAAATTGGAGTAGAGGTCGCGATTCTTTCAGCAAAGAGGAGAAGAGCAGATAAAAACTTTGGAAGTTTGAAAGAAATCTATTCATCTTTTAATGTTACTGTTACAGTTCTTGAATCTACATAATTCCCGAAGCTGACAAAAGGTGTTTACATTCCTATTCCATGAAGTTCCAGTCAATGTTGAACTGGGTTTACTGGGATCAAAAAAGTAGGTTAATGGAGAGCAATAAAAGAGTTGAATTTAAATAACAGTGTTCAATAGCACTTGACCTTGGTTTCTTTGGAGTAAGTAAATACCTAATGTGAAAATTGAATTCTTGGAAGTAATGGTTATATTATGCACTATGTAGATTCCTCGGCCAAATGGATTATTATATTGCTATCTTTGGGGATGCTGTGTGGAGGGTCTTTTTAGAAAAGGAAGGAGATAAAGTTCTGGAAAAGAAAAAGGTTTTTTTTTATTTTTTTATATGAATACCGCACAAGAGTCCCAACTGCTCCCGTCTGAAGCCAGTGAGACTATGGCATCCCCAATTGGGGTATGTTGTGAGGCTGAGGGTAGTGGGGAGGGGAAGGAGATAGGGAAGAGGAAGGTGGGGAAGTACCTGGCTAATCAGATCTGGTCACCAAACACGGCTAATGCCATTTCAAGCAATATTTCAATTCTGAATGATGGTCTTACACCAGGGCGATACTGAGAGTATCTTATTTAAAATGAATAAATTGTGAAATAACACAAATTAATCAATAAAATGTATTTGCCACGCCGGGATTCTATCCCGCGACCTTCGGTGTGCGAGTCAAGCGCCTTACCGCTGCACTACGCCGGCCGTCTGAATGAATGAATGTATGAGGGGTGGGTAGGAATCTGGGGGTCAGCGTGTCCAGGAACTGACGGACGTATGAATCCATCCCTCCAACTGCGGTGTAAGAAATTCCGAGAGAGTCCGGCTGGAGAGGTCTAAGGGACTCCCTTAACCCTCCTCTCCAGATCTGGCATACTATGCAGCTGGTGGGCAGACGCATCCGCTGCCAATACCCAGACAAACCCTGCTAAGACACCAAACCTGGCAAACCATTTGGAGGTGACCTGTGGCAGATTATCCAATAAGGTTTTCGTGATGGCGGTAAATTGATTTTAATGTGAAATAGTACACTGCTCTGTGTTTGAATATCTCTAGATACCGTACTTATAATATCCGTTGATATTTTGTACCACTAAGTTCTCCAGTATCAGAAAAATAATACCTACTTTTAGAATTTTTGCTAGCTTTGTACTTTTTGGAGATTAATAACGGTGATTAAAGTAGGCATTTTCTCCCTTGGGGGCGCTGGAAACTCCGTGTTGGACACTAGTAGGTTTAGAGGGGGCGTTTGGGAGGATGAAAGTGGATTTTTGTGTTTAGTTTATCCTTAAGTTGGCCAGATAGAAAATTCAGTAAATAATAATTTATAATTTGAAAGACGTATTTCGGGCTGCTTTTAAAATCTGTTAAGCCTGAAGTTCCCGGTTCGATCCCTGGCTTCAATCAATTTAAAATTACCCACTAAACTTTATAATTGAAAAATGATTATAATATCGACACTAGAGGTACAAACTGGAGTGAGAACCAAGTTTTTTAATAAAACCATGTTTGCAAAAAAAAAACAACTTAACTAATTCGGAAACACTGGTTTTCATCATACTACACAAATTTTTAAAGATAATACACATTATTATTATTACTTATTAAAACGTAGTTTGGTATAAATCCAACAAAAAAGGTAGATAGCTCAATGGATTTTTATTAAGAACGTTCCCATTAACGAAAAAGAAACGGACATTATAAATGGATAAGAAATTGAAAAAATGCCTCATTTGTACAAAGACTTCGAAGTAAAACCCATAAAAAATGATATAAAAATACATTGTCTTGATTTGGTTCAAGGCTTCTATTCAATTATGATAAAACTTATCATAATGGAGCAATGGAGAATTATTTCCTCATTATTATTAATACTGCCTAAGGTTTTGTTATTGCACGAGATTTGTGAAAGAAAAACCTAACGATTATGTTTTTCTGCTGAGTCATTAAACCTCAAGGTTCTAGGATTGATTTTCCAGGAAACAAATGACATTGTTCGTATTAATTAATATTTCCTTTATTTGTTTCCGTCTTCAACATTTTTCTTATTATTTTGATTTCAGTCTTTTATAATTTCTGTTTTTGCCTCTCGGGTATTATCAGATTTTGTCTGCGAGTCCCTTTTTTTACTTTATCTCCGCACAGGATGCCCTGAGGAAAAAAAATCCCTCACGGCCCATGTCATCTTTGTGGATGCTGTGTGGAGGGACTATTTATGGGAAGTGAGGAGAGGATGTTCTGGAAAGGAAAAGGTATAAAAGGTGGCAAGTGGCCCACTGGAGCGACCACGCGAAATAAATAAATTTGCTTCGATTGCTTGAGATTTCCCAGAAGCATTTTTAAAAATTTTTCGCCAACATTAAAAAAATCGTACCTTCGAATTTTAACATGGAGACATAAAAACTTATTATAGTGCTATATAGCCAATTTATAGTGTTATATAGCCCTTTTAACCTAACCTAACCTAACCTGTATTTAACCGTTTATCTCATATTTGTGGGATTTATAAAAAAATATAATAAATGATGATAAATGAGATGTGGAAGTGAATCAAACGCCTGAGTCAGGTCATGTAAAGAGTTAGAATAGCAGAAGTGTGTGTATAAGACTGTGTACGAATGTAAGTGTAGCAAAGAGTGTGTGACTAGACAGAGTTTTGAGATGGTCTATCATAACTGCCTTCCCCTTCGTGGAAACGGCGAGATGGTTGGTTGGTTTTAAAAATATTCATATTATGGTGTTTTTGTGCTTCTCTCAATAAAATTTTTTTTTATTATAAAACTAATGCTATTAAAACAGCCTTAAATAATAATAAATACACGAGTGATGCCATCTTCAGAAGTTTATCTGTTTTTCGCACACTAATTTGAACCAAAATTGTTGTGCTTTCCACAATAAATATGTAATACCGCAATTTAATGTTCTCGATTCTCGAGAATATCACAGAACAAGGTAGTGATTTACTCAGTTACTGTATAAGTCTTCAAGACTCGAGTAAAACACACGTAGACAATTACAGTCTTACTAAAAAATCCCGTAAAAATTTTATTCAATTGATAAACGGCCACGGATGTGAAAACATTACTAATTAAATAAATTCTGCATGGAAAGAAATATACATTGTTTACACAGCCTGAGAGGGTAGTTTATTTCATGTTTTTGTTGGGTTTTTTTCAGACTGTTTTGTTTGATGCCTGAACGAAATTTGGAATTTTTCCTAAGAATTTTTAATGTTCTATATATTTCTTATTTTTGAAGGTGTCGTAAAAACAAATACCATTTATAAAAATCAGATAAAATTACCTTTTAGATTTGTGTATTTTAAATACACTTTAGTTTGAAAAAAATGCCATATTTTAAGATTCAATCGCAGAAAAAAAGAAAAAAAAATTCTTACCAAAACATTTTTGATCAAAGTGTAGAGAAATTTAAATAAAATCAAAATTTAAAAAACACAGTCTTTTATAATATAATGAATTTGGAAGGAAACCGTTACCTCACTTTTTCCTTGTGCATACAATATTTTTTTTTCTTTAATGCCAAAAAAATAACCTAAAAATAAACCGACATTTAAAACGGATTTTTTTTAGTAAGACTGTTAATAGTTAGGTACTGTCTTCTACTTTACGTATTGTATTTCATATTTCTCTTTGTTACCGATTTGCTTTATTTTTTTCAGTGTAAAATTCTATTTTTAAAAAATGTCATCACAAAACGGAAATGACTCACTGTCGTTTTTTACTAATCAATAGCGAACACTTTGTTTTATTTCAACTAAATTTGTAAGTTTTAAAATGAAAGTCCTTTAGTAAAGTTGCGCTATTAAATCAAATGTTTTATTTAACATTTTAGAATTAATCTGCTATTATCACCTCATTTTTAATACAAATCTTGCGTATACACCTTCTAATACGTACAAAGAATCTCTTAAGTAAAACCCGGTCGCCGAGAATACCGAACTGTTGCTGTCGCTGTCGCTTTGTGCTCTAAAGATTGTAATCCGTTTGTTGAGACAGGAGATCTATCAAACGAACCGTCGCGTCCGTTTCTGCAAGAAACCGTGAGTTTTTCAGGTATTCTGAGGCTCCAGACCAGAGGTGGCTTCCAATTAAATCATGGTAAGCACTTACGATTTGTACAGGGTTAGCATTGAAGTATCTGCGACCCAGTGCAGCACGCCCAACTTCTGAGAGGCCAACCTTTACTCTGGCTTCGATGGAACCCCCGTACCTGAGCTGGTCACTTAGAGTTACACCAAACATAATCAAAAGATAGCATATTTTATCCACAACATTCATAACAAGGCACTAACCTACAGTTTTTTTTTTTTTTTTTTTTAATTTTAATCGCCACCATAAACTAACAAATACTGAAATTTGTAATAAGCCTACTAATTAAAAATTAATTCCACATTACTTATAACACTCTGCAACCGACAAAACCGAATTTTCCGATGAAAATAAGATGAGTTCTCGTCGCCACCCTAATTCGCAGGAACCCTTAGCGCAGGTCTGATCTTTCGACGAGGTCTACCATGTAATTAAATAGGTCCTCGGCTTGTGAAGATAATTACAGCAATTTCCCATTACGCCCCTCCCCCCCCCCTTATCCCTTGACTATATTGATGGATTATTTTAAAAGCGTGAAATTGAGAAAACTGATGAAATGATTTTGCGAAATCGCGAGGAAACTTGTATAATTATGATAAAAGTTTTCATGTGTTTGTTTAATGTGATTAGCAGGCAACTAACTGCCTGGAACTAGTGGAACTACGGTGGTTCTGTGACTTTTCACCCCGCGACAAAATATCTTCCGAAAAAATATCCTACGGACAAAGCATCCCCCAACAAAATATCTACTCAAGCTTAACCCTCCGCCCGTCGCGCTTTTTTTATAACGCGAGGTGTCGCGCGGGGTCGCTTAGGACCCCAAAAATTAAATATGATTAAATTTTTGTTATAGCAAACATTTTATGGGTTATTTTATTTATTTATTTATTTATTTATTTACGCCCTAGTGGGCTTTTACAACAGAAATTAAAAACATAAAAAAAAATTAAACATCATAAAAGAAATGAAATACTATGAGTAATAAGAAAAAATCAGTAATAAGACCAGAAATACAATAAAGTGCAATGTGTTAAAGCTAGTTAGTATGTATAAACAAACAATTATATGTGTATAATAATGTACGATGATAAAACAGAACTAAATAGAACAGCAAAATAAAATAAAATAAGGTTATAAATTACTGGTAAGATTTTAAATGAGAGGAGGTTTTATGAAAAAAAAAAATTTTATTTATTTTTTTGATTATAGTCAGGTGATAATGGCTGCATTGAAATAAAAGAAATATTAAAAAGTAGATATTTATTTTCAATGTAAAAGCTTAAAAATCAACAAGGAAAATTTTTGATCACACTTTTTTTAAGAGAAAACATCTAACCAATTTCTATCAAACTTATAACTGTTTGAGATTGATAAATACTTATTTTTATTACAACAAAAAAATCAACAAAATACAATGAAAAAACACATAAACTTGATTTTTCATGATATTTTGCTGATTTTTTGTGCCTCACGCTGAAACACACGTCTGTATCTCACATCGCATGTGCGCAGACTGAATGTTGGTGGCGCTAGCGTCAAACATAGTCCCTTTTAGGAAGCTACCTAAAGTAAGGAATCAGTGGGAACATTTAAAAAGTACATAATTACCATTTCTGTAAAACCTGGGCTTTTAAAGACTAACCTAACCTAACCTAACCTAATAAAAAATGGGACAAAAATAATGCAGACATCCTGAGAAGACAATTAATTATTGCTATCTGTCGATAGTATTTTTGTCCCACTTTACTATTTTTGAACTAAATAAATTATTGTTATCTGTATTATTTGTTTTTGACCCATTTTACTATTTTTGAAC
Source organism: Limnephilus lunatus (assembly GCA_917563855.2). Classification (NCBI taxonomy): domain Eukaryota; kingdom Metazoa; phylum Arthropoda; class Insecta; order Trichoptera; family Limnephilidae; genus Limnephilus; species Limnephilus lunatus. The sequence goes on from OU830596.1 coordinate 68,697,820, forward strand.
AATAATTTATTGTTTTTATATAATGTCTGTATTATTTTTGTCCCACTTTTTTGTTAGGTGAGGTTAGGTTAGGTTTTTGTAGATGTTTTGTTAGGGGATGTTTTTTCCGTAGGATATTTTGTCGGAGGATATTTTGTCGGGGATATTTTGTCGCGGGACGAAAACGCGCATTACCGACTATGGTATCATCAAGGAGAAGAAGATGAGGTGGAGGAAAGCTTGGAAAGCACCAATCAAATAATTTAAATCAAGGGTTGTTGCCTCTCACAGGAAAGCAGTACCTATTTATGCTTTTTTCGGTAGTTTCGTTTCCAAAATTGGTTAAGGCATCCGCCCAGCAAGCACCAATCAATTATTTTTTCTGATTGTTTTTCTTTAAAGCCTACAATCTACAAACCGGTAAGTTTAAAAGCGGGTGAATCAGCGAGTGAGATTATCATGATGGCACACAAAACTGTCTAGTCGCTCACTAGCGACAATAGCAGCTAAAATAACGACTCCCGAGCTAACCAATACGGTCGACATTTTGTAAAAATACTTGAGCTCGCAGCTAGCGCCTTACGCTAGCCAGTAGCAAGAATTGCGGTTCCCGCGCGAACTAATTATGACAGTTATGAAATCAGCTTTTGGTAGGCCGCCATCTTGAGCGAGTAGCGAGTAAAGTTGACCACCTTTCAACTTTTTTCGTAGATTGTCCACAATCTTCTAGCAAGTAATACGATTACACTGAGCGAGTTTACTAACAGTGAAATTCCCAGATTGTAGCTTGTAAACTCACTCAATGTCATCGAGGCTTTAGGTACGGTTTATTGCTGTTATTTAAAAAAATATATATTTTAACATATCCGGAATAAGTCTTTAATCCCTGCTTATTTCTGGAATTCTCAAGTACCTACTTTCAAAACCACCTGAATTCACAGGGATGTCTTTTAGTTCCTGTCTGTTTTTGTGCCTTAATTCGGGGGGATGTTGAGAATACAGATGTTATCTGAGCAAATTAGTTAGGGGTGAAACAGGAAATTTAAAATATCAAACAAAGGGCGTGTTTGAGATTAAAAAGTCCTTCTAAACCTTCCAAGAATAAGCAGAGGTCCCCGGAATATTATCGCCGCTTAATATTTAGTAAGCAAACGCTAATTATCTCAAAAACAAATTTAAAATATTAATTAAATCTTGTGGGAATTATGAAATATTGGAAGCCTTATAATATATTAAGTTATAATATATTATGTAAGCTCGTGCAACCTTTATCCGCATGAAAAAGATGTTCTGCAGTCATGATCTCAATCTTGGATTACGAATGCGAATGGTCAGATGCTACGTGTTTTCGATATTATTTTATGGAATGGAAGCATAGACGCTCACTTAAGAACTAATTCAGCCTCTTGAGGCATTCGAGATGTGGGTTTACGAATGAAGATGTTATGGTTCGGATGAATAAAGAAAAATAAATTATTAAAACTATCAAAAACCGAAAACTTCAATATCTTGGACATATGATGAGACATCCAGAGAAGTATGAGATCTTTCATCTTATAATGCAGGAAAAGATTGCCGCAAGACTGGGCCCTGGAAGAAGCAGAACCTCATGGCTGAAAACCTGAGACATTGGATTTACCAGTCTACCGTAGAGCTGTTCCGGGCCGCAGTAAACAAAGTCCGCATAGCCAACATGATAGCCAACGTCCGTTAAACGGACAGGGCATAAGAAGAAGAAGAATAATATATTATTCATGGTGACCGGATAATTCAGAACCACCTCAGAAATGTCATTAAGAGTGATGAAAAAAAATAGTTAAGTAGGTTACGTTATGTTAAGGTTATGAACTATTTAAAAATTATATTTTTCATTGCTTTTAATGACTTTTTAAAGAGATGTTGAATTGGCTTTATTCTCAGTTGGCATGGAACCATTTTTCATTTATCAATGTTCATGAGACATTTGAGGAGTTAACAACTGTTACAGTTAAAACACGTTCTTAGTTACAACGCGTTTCTCTAGTATAAACTAGTTTTCACTAAATGCCTTTGTTACAACTAGAATTAACTGCTATTCAAAATTGAATATCAGTGAAAACTAGTTCTATCTAGACAAAACGCGTTTTCTCGATATGATTCAGTTAAAACTGTTTCAACCGATGTCAAAGTTCATCGTTTTTTATTCTGATTGGTCGAATGACATCAGGTTAGGTTAGGTTAGGCTAGGTTAGGTTAGTATAGGTTAGGTTAAGTTAGGTTACGTAAGGTTAGGTTAGGTTATGTTTTTAATCAACAGTTATTAAATATTTTAATAAACAGTATCTGTATTTTCAATCCCAATTTTAGTTTCAATAAAGGCAGTTAGTAAAAACTAGTTTTTACTAGAGAAAACGCGTTATAACTAAAAACGAGTTTTAACTGTAACGTAACCATTTTAAAGGTAAAAAAAGTGCACAAGCATTTTTTTAAAAATAAATTGAATACCTTTACCTCGTAAGTGAGTGGCAGAATTAAAAATACTCTCAGTATCGCCCGTGTGAGAAACAACGTTGCAAGAACTGCATTCTTCTTCTTTCGTATGGTGGGGAGTCAGAGAGTCTGCGAGCCAGTCTAAGGCCTCAGGCGTGGCCCTGTGGACCTCATTAATCCCGCCGGGGAACGAATTGAGCGGGCATTCGTTGACCACATGTTCAGCGATCTGCACCGTACCGCATTCACACATCGCCGACTCTTTAAAGCCCCATTTATGCACCATGTGAGTACAACGGCTATGTGAGCACCTTAACCTATTGATAGCGGTCCAGAGTTTGCGAGGCAATGAGAACCCAGGCGGTCTCTCAGTGGGGTCTTGAACGAGATGGGCGTTTTTGACGTTGGCCGATTGCCAATCAAGCTTCCACCTATCTTGTGGGGTGAGAGGTGATCGAAGGAGTCTTTCTCCTTCTGTCCAGAAGGGTTTTCGAGACTTCAAGCAGCATGCTGGGTGAGAAACGAGATCATCGTGCAAAGGTGTTGCGCTTTTTTGCAGCGCCTTCTTGTATTCCCCCAGTGTTGCAATCTCTCGCCTGATATTTGGCGGGGTTATGTTTGCAAGTACGGTGAGCCAAGGGAGAGGAATCGATTTTAAATTTCCGCTGATTTTTGACCATGGAAGTGTGGGCGCTTCTAGCCCATACTGGAGCACAGTATTCAGCTGCTAAATCAGGGCAATGGATGCCGTTACAAGAGCTGCATTTATTTACATTTTGTGACTAGAATTTACACTTTTCCATTGTTTCCTTTCCCTTAAAATATTATATATTATTTTAATATAGAAAATTTCGTCTTCAAATTCTGCGAAAACAACACGTCCTTACAATTTTTAAGAGAGCCGAAAGGATCGAAGAAATAAGGGAATAAACCGGATAATTTCACTGAAATGATTCACGTATCTTGTATTTATGTTCAATTTACAAAAAACATTTGATTTATCAACAATAATTGCAAGGCAATTGCTTATTATAAGCTTAAAACTAAGGCAGAGAATGCTAAAATGTTATGTGTGGTCGGTCTTGCTGTATGGTTGTGAAACATGGACCTTGAAAATAAATATTATGAACAGGTTAGAGGCTTTCGAAATGTGGCTTCACCGGAGAATGCTCAAGGTCCCATGGACCAACATGATCATTAACATAGAAATTCTCAGGCGGGCTAGAGCAGATAGGGAACTGCTTACATTAATTAAAATCAAGAAAATTTCATATCTGGGTCATATACTTCGAGGGGAGAAGTATCACTTGCTCCATTTAATATTGAAAGGCAAGATAGAGGGTCGCCGAGGGCCTGGTAGGAGACAAATGTCTTGGCTGCGAAATATACGAGAGTAGACCGGCATTAGAAGTGTGGAGGAGCTATTCCGGGCAGCGCAAGACAGAGAGACCTTTTCAAGAGTGATCGCCAACGTCGGGGGGACCTGATAAGGCACATAAAGAAGAAGAAGAATTGCAAGTGTAATGAGTAAGATTAAGAAAGGGACCCCCTCAGGCGGTTTGGTCATGTAGAGCGAATGAACGAGGAAAGGAGCGTAAGGAGAATATATGGCGTAAACTTGAATGGTAGAAGAAGTCGGGGACGCCCGAGGAAGACATGGCACGATCAAGTGAATCATATACTTTGAGATGGGCCACGTCAAGAGTCATAATAATAAAAGAGTATGTATGAGACGATGTATGAATGCGAATGAGGCAAAGAGTGTGTGCCAAGACCAAGTTGTTTTCTGGTCCGTCCCTCTGCCTGCGGGGAAACGGCGTGATAGTTAGTTAGTTAACAATAATATCTGAGTTGTTATTACCTTTTCTCTTTTAAATACAAAGCAATTGAAAAAAAATCTCGTCATGCGTTGAGTTATAAAAATAATGCTTCTCAATTGATGTATATCACGGAGATAAAAGTAGTGGGCAGGGGAAGGAGATGTGTAAAAATTTAAATTAGAGAGCATCTAGCTTTTCACATCTCGCCAGCAAACATGGTTAAGGGCCAATAGGCTCCCCCACACGCACACTTCGGCGCGACCGAGTCCCGCGCCACTTCAGGCCGCCGCACAGAAAAGTAAAGACCGATAGGTTTACAGCGCAGTTCACCGTGAAACTCGGTCGCTCCGAAGTGTGCGTGTGGGGGGCACTATTAACCAGCCAGCTGCCGAGAATTCACATTTCGTCGAAAGATGTTCTTACGATCGTACAGAGCGGTTCCAATGAGAAAGATTAATTATTCTCCGTACCAACTTTTTAAAATAATAACTCAACACCGATTTTATTTCATTCAAAATTTGCTTTAATTTATATATCTATATACATTCGAAAATGCTGAAAGGCGTGAAGATAAAACTATTAAAATTTTATACTTTTGTAATTATTTTTTGATCATAAGTATTTATAATTTTCCAATTATGTCTTAGTAAAGTAAGAATGTTAAAAAAACATAGATATAGTAGTTCGTAAGACCGTAAATAAATAGACAAACTGAAGTATTTTCGTCACGAAACACGTGCGCGGATCTTTTTTTAATGATTTTATTCAAACTAAAACTAAAATTCTGAAACATAACTTTTTCAGATAATTTATTGATTTATTTTACTTGAATATATGATTTGAAATGTGTGTTGTATAATACAAAATTATGTTTGAAAATTTAACAAATCTGCCAACGACCTACGGTATAACCGTACTACGCTAAAAATAAACCCATTTACTCATAATTTAAAACATAACTTTATCAGATAAAAGAACAATCTTTTGAAATCAATTTATACTTTTTTTGTGGAAAAGAGTCAATACGGCTAAAATTTTAATTAAAAATTACATATTTTCGGTTTTGTCTGGTTATTCCCTCGTAACGCCATTTCATACAATGTTTCGATTCTGAATGGATGTCTTTTACTAAGCGACGCGAGTAACAACCGCATTATTTACGGTGTATTTACAGTGAAGATAATATTCAAAACTTATTTCAGACTCGAATTTTGGTGTTCGGGAACGGGTCTCGCAGCCTGTGATTTCCACGTAATGAGATACAATATTTGAGTCATAACTCACCCAGAAAAAAAGCACCTTCTCGTCACCTCCAAACTCCCAACTTGCCGCACAGAACCTCCTAGTACGAGTACGGTACACCCGATCCTAATGCTCTCTCTGACTTTGAAACTAACAAACCAAAAGTACATTTGCTAAATGATGCCTTCCTATCACAGAGAAATAATTTTTGATCACCTTGCTTAAACGTAGTCGGGATAATTTACCGAAGAACCGTGAAACGTCTTTATTATGATATTGCGTGTTCGTCCTTCCTCTCACCCATTAATCTCTGTGCATTAAAAACACTTGTTAATTATTTTAATTTTCTTGCATTTTTCAACATAATGTATTTATTTTATTTTATTTTATTTATTAGCACTATAAACAGTCTTTATGAATTCATAAATGACAGTGATATTAATGTCTTTATGAATTCATAAATGACAGTGATATTAATATGTGTGTCATTGACCAATAAAATAATGACCAATTGAAATTTAGAATCGTAATACACAACAATAGCCTATACCTGTTATAAACAATAATTATACCTGTACCTACTATACCAATAACCTTTACCTGTTATAAACAATAATTCTGATAAAGTGCATATATTCTTAATTAAATCTACAAAAATTGTTGAAGGTAATTTTTCGAGGGTTTATCTACATTTAAATTTAAATAGATATCAAAAATATCTTTCAGGAAGTGATTTTATTTAAATTCGAACTGCTAAAAGTAGGAGAGAAAATGGGGTGAACTAAAAAAAGAGAAATACAGAAATCAATGAAATATTAAGTTTTTAGTTAAACATGTGGCATTCAATCGAGTGTTATTCATTTTATGAATGCTGTGAATTTTGCAAGGTTCGTGTTAAACACATCGATATTTGGGCATAATTCTGTTAAATATGCTACAGCTTCTTTTTACAAATGTATTTTTAAGATAATTTTTGTTGCTCTTAGGGATATAAAATGTGTCCGGAGATCGTAATGGACATCTGAAATGAATATTTTGTAATAAGTATGGGCTGTCAATGAAGTTATGAATAATCTTATAGAGCATTTAATAGGTCTCTGATGTCAAGGCGTTGATCAAAAGATTTAAGAATATTTTAGTAAGTATATGAATATATATATTTTTTATTGTGAATACCGCACAAGAGTCCCAACTCCTTCCAACTGAAGCTAGAATATTTTGTGAGGCTGAAGGTAGTGAGGAGGGGAAGGAGATGAGGAAGAGTAAAGGGTGTTTTATTTCCCATTGTTTTTTTTGCCACAGGCAGCTTTTATTTTAAACTAGCGATTACCCGGCGTGCGCCAGTCCAGGAAATAATTTGTTTCCCTTTTCGTATCATTTACTACCTATACGCCCACATTCCCTTCCGGTGTCCATTTTCTCTTCCGCGTTCCCCTGCCGCCTTCCCCTATCCGCGTCCCTCCGTTCCACGAACCCCCTCCCTCTGCCGCATTCCATTTACTCCCTTCCGTCTTCCCCATTTACCTTCCCCGCCTTCCCTCCCTCATCCCCCTCCCGCGAGAGTAATCCGCCCTCTTTCCCCTCTTCCGGATTACTCTCTTCCCACCCTTCCGTTAAACTACATGAAACACATACATTTTTCAAACAACTTGCACTTCACCTATTGTATATATAAATAGAAACTTTCACGGGCGTGCGCACAACTAATCACCCTAGTTTCATCGCAGTCAAACAAATGGTATAGGAAAAAAGGGACAAACAATGAAACATTCATTTTTACATATATAGATAGACGTGGTAGTACCTACACCTACCCATTTGATAAGAGTTTTTGTAAAACAATAATAGGTATTTTTTTCAATGGATTCGGCGTACTACAGAAAACAAGCTCTTGTACTTTATACGCATCTATGAGATTTTTCTAGAAATGCTATTTACTATTTAATCCCTTGGACAAAGTCAGGGGGTCATACGAGCAATCGCAGATAAAGAGTCGTGCTTGAGTCACATCACTAGAATATTCACACAAGCCGCACATGCTAGATAGTTCGCACACAAATTATGTGCTACGCGAGAATAATGTTACCAACCGGAACGTCTTTTCACCACGTTCATTTAAAAAAAATGTTAAAAATATCCAAATCAAGCATAGTAAAAAAAACGAATTTATTTTAAAATGGTAAAGTCTGGCTGTATTAAATTTACTCAGTTAGTTTTGTCTGGAATTTCTAGGTAAACTTAAATATTTTAACCAGTTACGTCACGGCCATCATGGGCTACAGAGTTTTAAAATATTTATATTTAAAAAATTATTACGGAATCCACATCACATAGCTATTTAACCTGAATTTTATTATTATTGTGTGACTGTAGGGTATCTAGCATGGTCGATCGGTATAGGTTTTATCGAAAATGTCAATAACTTGGCATCGCTCCCGAGCACGACTGCAGGCCGCTAACGAACAAACAACAGTTCACAACGACTAAGGGTTCCTAATTTATTTGACTTAATTGTTTATTATACATTTATAAAATAGAATATGTATTGTTTTTGACATAATCCGTGATTTTAGTACCGTTTTCACATAAAAAAACATCACGTGAGTCATTTGTACAATTTTATGTTTGTATTCTAACTTTTTATATTTACAAATGTTAATATATTTTTTTAATGCAACAATTTAAAAGCTTATTTCATAACCTTTCAAGAACAGTTTTTATTATTCGGATACGTTCAGAAATGTTTCATTTATAGAGCTTTAATTTTGAAGCGGAAATAACACAAAGTTTTCGTAAAGCTGACATTTCCTTTATTTTATTATTATGAAAAAGTTGTACAATATTACAGGAAATAAAATAAAATATTACAGAAAAAATAAAAGTCCCAATAAACTACTTTTAAGTAGTTTGTAAATGTCAATTTGATGTGAAGTGTTATTTTATTACTGACATTTTCGATAAAACCTATATCGATCGACCGAGCTAGAAATAATAGATTCTGGTCTATATTTTTAACATGATAAAATATGTAATTAAATTATTTTTTTAAGAATTTCAAAAATATGCTAGGTAGATACAAAAATATGTGTGCAAGAAAGCTACAGGTTCTGATTTAAAGCAATATGTTTTTGTACTCCACAAACCGGAACCGCGTTGGCTGAAGACGTTATCGAACGGGAGCAGCATTCCGGATTCCTCCACTAAAAGTTCTTCCACTAATAAGCTCTGTTTAAATCTCGTGCAGAATTTGTGACATATTTCCATTTGTTTTACAAATGTACTTGAATGTTGGAATTTTTTCTCTTAGATGTTATAGCATCGTGATTAACTTTTGAAGGGCGAACGCAGGGAAAATGGAAACAATCTCAGCTGTGCGCTGAAGATGAGTGGCTGTCGTGATCAAATATCTGTTAATTTAGACTTAAAGGTAATTAGTAAAGCTGAGTTTTTTTACAATATTTTGAAAATATTTTTTCGTTCCCGTTACCAAGTACCTAGCAAATAATAAGTAAAATTTTCAAAATTTTTAGCAACCCCCGACACAAAAAGAGCTGATGACCTTGAAACGCCTGAACAGATTTTAATGAATTCTAGCATATAACCATCTCGATCACTTTAAAACAAAAAAAACGCATCGTAATCGGTCCATTCGTTTAGGAGCTACGATACAACAGACAGACACACACATAAACAGACGTACAGTAAGTCAAACTTATAACACCGTTCCTTGAGTCGGGGGTTAAAAAAAAGGCAGTCAGAAGGGAAAAATTAAATGTAAGGAATTAATTTAGATCATAATTTATTCGGGCCTTCCTTTCAAACCATGTGCTAGCGTAAGTGCTAATAAAAGTTGATAGAATGCATTGTCATTGACGACGTGTCTAACTGCCGAGTTTCAGCTCGATCAGAATTAGGGAAGTGGCTAAATTTCTATTTCCAAGATTTGCATTCATTCAAGAAAACAAAATCTAAATTTAAGTAGACGTATCAGTTTTTTTTTCAATTTTACATGGGTTTAAGAGTATTATTATGCATAAACCTTATTTACTACCTTAAGACGGTTTTAAGGTAGGGGAAGTTACTTTATATGCCTCAACTTCGTGTCAACTCATCAATCTCAATTGAAGTAAATCTTGATTTAGAGAGATGGCTGAGAATTAGTATATTTTATATTAAAGACTGAACTAACTCTAAGAGCAGGTTGTTTAAGGCATCACGTTGTAAATATTAGCATCGTCGTAGACATTCAATTCAATTCAATTCAATTTATTGATTCTTTTAAAAACATTACAAAATAAAACATTTTAATGTGTTTTTAAAATACAATTGTAAGAGTATTACATTAAACATAAATGGTATGCTAAAAACTATACAATCATTAATAGAGCTTGCCTTTTAAAAGCAGCTTCACTAACGCTAAATATGTCGATATCCGAATTAATTCTGTTGAACAGCAAGATTGCTCTCCCGACCGGCATGACCTCCCGACCGGCATGACCTCCCGATTGGCAAGTTAGTCCTGCAAGCCGGAAGATAGAACAGTCTATGCTGTCGGTGGCGAAGATAACCATCGGGAACATAGAAGTGAATGCTCTCCAAGATAGCTGTATTTTCAAACCATCCGCGAATCAATCTGAAGAAATGCATTAGCAATGTGTACATCCCTTCTGACCCGTAGATGGTTCATTTCGAGCATACCCAAAAGAAAGTCGGTAGGATAGAGCCACGGGTAATAGCCATACTCTCTCATGTACAGAAATCTATGAATTTTTTTTCTGAAATCTCTCCAACATGAGGTAATATTTTACTTGGTGTGAACTCCAAATCACCGACCCACTTTCAAGTCTACTCCTTACTAAGGAATTGAATAAGATTATGAGAATCCGGGTATCTCTAAAATTCCTTGCAGTACGCAGAACAAAGCCCAGCATTCTCAATGAAGTGTTACAAGCCATCTGAATATGAGTATAAAATGTCAGCCTACTATCAAACATGATTCCAAGGTCCTTCATGGTGGAGACACGTTTTAGATTTCGGGCGTCCATCGTATAATACCAGGTATGACACGTCCTAGTGAATGACAAAATTAAACATTTAGATATATTGAACTCAATCCGATTTCTTTTACTCCAGTCAATAATTCTTGAGGGTGAATTCTCATCAAGGATGGAGGGTGTCGGGATTCTAAGTTCGAAGTTGGCAGTAAATTAAATACCTTACAGTGAAATAATTTAATGACTAAAAGCTCAAATTGTGATAGTTTAATCAATAAAGACATTATTATTCACGACTCTCTAACGAAACATGTGAAGCAGAATAGATAGAAAAAGTTTCAGTCGCATTTGGGAATTGAACCCAGGACCTCATCCTTACAGGGAAGTGCTCGATTGGTACCTTGAGCGGAGCCGGGTACCCCAGCCTTACAGGGAAGTGCTCGATTGGTACCTTGAGCGGAGCCGGGTACCCCAGCTAGAGTATTCGAGAGCATTCCACAAAATTCTAGAACATACAGGAACATTCTGGAATGCTGTGGAATGTTCGGGAATATCATTGTGAAACATTCCAGAACACTCTCGAATGTTGTCCTGAGCGAAGCCGGGTAACCCAGCTAGTTAATAGATAAATATGTCACCACAGAATTTCTTTCCGCGAGTAAATGAACAAACATGGCGGCCGCGCTTGTGGAAATCTACGAAGTGCAATGCAGCCAACATAAAAACGTCATTATCTTATTAGAAAAGTTGCAGATGTACCGTTTAATGGTCACCGAACAAAAACACCGTGGTCGTTAAGTGTTTTTTTTTATTAGTAAGGCTGACATAATAAAGTTGTACCTATTGGAACAATGTTATTTTATTGCAATTATTATAATTATGCATACCCAAAAAGTATTTGCTACATATCTTCTTCTTCCTTGCGCTGTCCCAACTCATTGCCAAAGTAGGCTGTTGGGGTCAGCTCTTCTCGTTCTCAGGTTGTAGCTTCTTCGGTTTTGAGTATAGCCTTTATCCAGGCCGTTTCTCTGAAGTATTTTTGGAGCATTGAGTCATCCGAGAGTTCTTTGGTCTTCCTCTGAATGACTGTCAATGAAGCTCCATAGACATTGCCTGCTTCACCGTGTAGTCTGGTGGTCTCCGTCTTATGTGCCCATACCATCTCAACTGTCGTTCCTCCAGCTTACTGTTTATCTCCGTGATACCCAGGCTACCACGAATGCGTGAACTTTTAATATTATCTTTTAGTGATACTCCTGCCGATCATCTAAGCATTCGCATTTCTGCTGTTTCGAGTTACCTAGAGTAGGAGTTGTACATAGTCCAGCATCAGGAGCCATACATTATCGCGGGTCTAACAATAGTCGTATATCTTTCCTTTAAGTTTTATAGGCAATTTGGAGACACACAATATTCCTGTTATGGATCTGAATGTAATCCATCCCACACCTATTCTATGGATGACATGATAAAAAGTGTGTGCCACATGTCAAAATTAAATATTATTATTATTTATGGTGGTTACAAAAATGTTTGTATTAACAATAAAATTAATAAAATTTAAATACAATCAACGTGCGATCATAATTTCAAAAGCATTATTTTGAGTTAATATTCCATTTGAATTAAAACGATAACCTTCGCGTTAAATCACCGTAGCGCTTGGCAGAGAGAGTCGAGAGGTGATGCGCGTATCGTCGTCATTATTATATTTTCTGGAATTTGCTTTCCAACGTGTGAAGATTAATTTCAATTAATTTCACAATTTACGGTCGATCTAAAGCCCGAAGCTCAATAGTAGCGCGTGTGAGTGTTGTAGTAAATAAAATTATTTGTTTGTGTATAAGTCTGCTTAAGATGAAGCCGTTCTAAATAATGCAAAATCATACAAAATCGTATGTTTTAGTTTTGAAAATTTGACCGCTTAGAAGTATTATAGATGCTTCAATTAAATACTGCGTGTAGAACATACCTTGGCCCTTTAAAATATCCGTCATTTCAGTCAAGTCTTTTAATAAGCTTAGAAAAAAATAAAATATTAGGTCTATAAAAAACATTTTTAACTGAAAACTCTCCTACTTATAAACACTTTTTCGGATATGGTTTTATTGCATAATGTGGCAAATTCAGTTTCTTATATAATTATCGCGAAAAAAATTATATTTACGCCCGAACCTCACAAAATAAAATATAATATACATTTTCGCGTTGGTATTTTTGACATCACGGCGACAATACGGCAGTCGACGAATTTGTTATATCAAAGTGAACCTTATACCGTCCACCGAAGAACGACTGGCAGCCGCCCCATTCTTCCGTCATTACTCCTCCGAACGGAGCGGAGAAACAACGTGTTAGGGTCTGCGCTGCTTGTTTTCGTGAAATAAATTTAAAAATTCCGTTTTATTACAATAAACAATGCATAAAAAAGGAATTAATGTTTTTTACAGGCCTTTACGAAATCAACATGTAAAAAAAAATTCTCAAATATCTTTTCCAACCTTTCCAAAAGCTTTTTCTCAAGTATTTTTAAACTCCTCCCATAAAAGGGCGTGAATTCCGATTTTGATTTTTTCCTGTACTAGTGGATCGCCTTAAACTCGATGCCTTGTAACCAAGAAACCCATTAAAGAACAAATCTGCAATAACAAATTAATGATTCAATTCGATATCACGAACATAAGCCTTAGTTTTTATTATAGTGAGCTATCGCCGCTAAGGATAACTTAGTTTAAGTAAGAATAAGAAGTTGGCTTGAAAGGGAGGTACATAAATACGAATGTTAGAGGAAGCGCTCTAATTAAGCGAAAATTGTGAAAACATTTCTCATTTAAAATAGAGCAAAAATCTCACGGCAAATGTCTATAGTAGCATTTAACTCTCGATCTATGCCATCTTTTGGGATGCTGTACGGAAAGGAAGGAGAGGAAGTTCTGGGAAGGATAAGATATGAGGGGTGATTGGAAATCTGGGGGTGTCTAGGAGTGACGGACATATCGATTTTTTTTTTTTTACATTTACTCCACACAGGAGGCTCTGAGGAAAATAATTTCCGACAGGGCCTATGTCATCTTTGAGGATGCTGTGAGGAGGGTCTTTTTGAGGATAGGAAGGAGTGAACATGGGTCTTGAAGAGACCCATGTTGTAGGAGGGAGGAAACACAGGGGCCGGTAAATCGTTCCACAGTCGAGCTGTTGAGCTCAAGAACGAGTCGTAAAAACGACCCGTTCTCATGTGACTAATGTCAACTGTGTACAAATGTTGGGCGCGTGTTTGGCGTGTTTCCCGACCATGCACCGGTGCCGAGGGGATCAATGACGCTAGTTCCTCGGAGCATCTTCCATTGTTATACCGGTAGAACAAGGACAGCATTCCCACCTGACGCCTGTGCTCTAAAGATTGCAATCCGTCTGTTAAGATGGGATAATCTATCAAACGGACCGCCCGTTTCTGAACGGAGTCAAGGGTTTTTTTTAAGGTATTTTGGAGCTCCAGAGGTGGCTGCCAAATTCAACCGTGGGACGCACTTGCGATTTGTACAGGGTTAGCAGTTGTGTACTATTAAAGTATCTGCGGGCCCTGTACAGTACGCCCAGTTTCTGAGAGGCTGATACCTGAGCTGGTCACTTAGAGTTACACCAAGCATATCAATGGAGGTCCTGTTCGGAAGTTGTCCAGGTAATTCGTCAGTCATCCCCGAAAAATTAATATGGGAGTAGGTATGCAGCTATATTTAAAATTTTATCCTCTATCTACTCAGATTACTCATAAACACCACCAAATCAATTATAATGAAGAAAAACTCGGTGAATTAAAGTAAAACACAGACACCTGTAAATAATATTTGATTTATGGTGGACACTCGAATATTGCTCTCCCCATTATCTTAAAACTTATTATTTGGAGATGTCTGTCTAATCAACAGGACGACCGATCCGACCGATCGATCGACGATGGATCCTTCTCGCCTACCGAGGTAAAAGGTGATGGGCCGAGAGAGCACTACTGGAGAGGTTGGACGGTCTCCTTCAACCGGTCTCTCCCGATCCGGCCCCGTATGCAGTAGATGGGCAGACGCATCCGCCTCCTGTACAAACCTCTCCCCAAGGATCCGTGCATCCTTGCTTAGTCACCACACGTAACAAACGATTTTGGATGACCTCTGACGGAGGTATTGGTTGTCTCCCAAAATAACCTACTTGTTGTAAACCATTTTGATCTTATGAAAGTTTTTAAAAATTTAAAATATGCAATTATTCATTTTGTTCAAAGAAACGTCACAATCTCAATGACAATTCTTTTTACAAACTTACGTCAGGCAGATATGTACCATAATATTGAAAAAATTGTGAAGATGAACTCCAAATAAACACAACGTTTTTAAATTTCAAAAAATAATCTTTACCGAAGGATGGTCAAATTTTAATTAGACATCTTATCAAAATAAGCCTTGCTTAAAAAAGAAAATGGATCCAGCAGATTTTCACAATCAAATTTAGAGACTGACGAAATTCAAAACGGCCAACAAAATAATATTAAACAATTCACACGAAACAATTCACACGAAACAATTCACACGAAACAATTCACGCGAAACAATTCACACGAAACAATTTATCCCACCCTTCCCTACACTGATATTTCGTCATACCTACTTTTTCCGATAATCGATCTATTAAACTTTGTTTTTATTTAGATTTAGCTTGCTTTAAAAATAGAACTTATTCAAATACTAAGAAAAAGTTGCAAATAAGTACCTAACCCCAATTTAGTTACAAAATGTTGAAACTTATTCTACTTTTCTAACGGGTGGATGTTCATATAATGCGGGGGCCTTAACCAAGTAGAAATTTCATTATATCAAAAGATACGTGAGCTTTCAGTGAAATCCTGTCAGAAAATACTTTATAAACTATTCCTCAGGGTGTGGGGTTGGAACCAATTTAGTCGCAAATTTCGGTAATATGCAATGATGTGATTTTTTCAAGTTCAAGGGTGAAGTTATAAAAGAATTTCCTAAGAATCTGTATTCAGACTGTAGAGAAAATTTATTACAGTTACAATTTATTACAATAAATTTGGTTTATTAATAATATATACACATTTTCTCAACTTTCAAATACTATGCAATATTGTGTAATTTATGGGATAACATTGTTTACTTATTTATTTACACACGTTCTGAATTCTATTTTCTATTCTTTGCTCTTTCACACGCACATTAGCGATGTATTATACTTAGGTATCCAATACTAGTTTAGATATCTTTTCAATTTGAAATATACTTTACGCACTATATGCCTACCCTCATTCATTTTCTGTGTACCTCATCTTCATCTTAAGTTATTTACATTTAGTTTTAATTTAAAAGAATAATATTTCTTAGGCATGCCATTTGTTAAAATCAATAACTAGCTATCATTGCCCTCTGCGAAATAAAATGAATGATAATCTGGTTCGGAACTTAACTAAAATCCCTTATGTCGTTTTTATGAAGTGATCATCAAATGGTATAACAGATTTCTAACCCAGAATGTCATTTTTGAGATGGCGGCTGTATTGTTTGTTTTCATTAGTTTGAGTTTTCACCATTTTTATAAATATAATCGATTTCTTCGATCCGGTCTCTTTTTCATAATCAGCCAGCGACCTAAGCAGTGTTACAGAGAGGTATGGTACCGAGCCGTGAAGATTATTCTCAGTGTGGCTTTAAAAAAGCGCAAAGTCATGTTAAACGGAACCTCGTAAAATAAATTCGAATAGGTACTTATTTTGAACCGGAGTGTTTTTTACTGATTGAGACATTATAAATTACACACCAATATTGTATTATTAAACAGGATTTAATTTTGCTTTGTTATTTACATATCTTCTTAACTACTGTATACTATCCTTTGCTGTTTTACAGGCTCGTGGCTTTTTATTACTTACCCAATTCTAATTTCTCATTTTGTAGTTTATTCCTAAAGCCATGTTATGTTATGTAAAAGCCGAAAGGCGTTAATGTTACACATATATAAATATCTTTTGGTGCCTTAAAGATGATAGTCATATTTTTTACGAAATTAAATTATAATATCAATTTGTTCAGATATTCACATTCTATTAATACAGAAACCACTGGAGTCCTCGGTATACCACAATATAAATAGCTTATTCTAAAACATCGGTCGTCCAGAAATACTTACCACTGGCACTGGAGCGACTATTGATAGCGGTCCAAAATTTAACTACATTTTCCTACCATTCGTAAAACAATTATTGTAATTATTTAAAACATTTCCCCAGCCAGCCTTAAACGAAGCTATAAAAATGCTTTATCTATTATGACCATGGATGTCGCAAATCCGATCTTCGTAGACTATTTTAGAACGACGTTATAAATAAATTTTTTAAATATTTTTTTCACGTTGAATTTTTGATCAGCTCTTTACGGTTAAAATTAAGTCCCTTTTCCATAGATATGCACCTTTCATTATCAAGTATACCACAGATAACATCCGAAATCGAAAATTTTCTATGCTGACTCGAATAAGTGCCCCTCACGACAGTTTCAAAGTAACAAGACGCAGGGTTCGCGCGGTTATAAACATTACAATTTTTTTATACTTTTTTTATAAATCCTACAAATATGAGATAAACCCTTAAATATAGGTTAATTTATTGGCTATATAGAATTATATTAAGTTTTTATGGTTCCATGTTAAAATTTGAAGGTATGATTTTTTTTAATGTTGGTGAAAATTTAAAAAAAATGATCTTCTGGAAATTCGCGTGCAATCGAGGCAAATTTATTTATTTCGCGTGATTGCGTGAGTGGTTGAGCTGAATATCCGGATGTTCATTAATTTACATACTTTTAGCACTTAACTCGAACAAGATTTGTAAATATAAAAGCTCCGGAAGAAATATTTGTAGATTGAGCTTAACGTTTGCAAGTCGTATGAATTAATAAGTTTGTTTCGGAGAAAGCCTGAGCTGGTGAACCCAAAAAATCTAATATATTATAATTTTTTTAATTCAAAATTCTAAATTACTTTTATACTGAAGTCCAACAAGGAGAAATTGTGTACCAGATAGGTTAGAGCAAAAAACATTAGAGTTCCATATAATAAACTACCCATAGTTTTATTAAGAAATATTCTTTACTGATATCCCTATTAGTAGCGTTTATTGTGGGGTGATTGAGGCATAACATTTTTTGTTCATAAAAACGTAGAAAGGACTCTGATCTAATGTGCATATTTAAAATTATCATCAGTATTTCTGATACACCTGCTTTGTTACCACCCAGTTCAACATCCCTTCCCGTAGACTCCGAAATAATGCATTGCTGTTCCTCAATCAACATTTTACTAATTATGGATACCATTCTCCTTTATCCAGAATGTCGAGACTTGTCAATGCAAATCAAAGCATTGAATTTTTTGGTGTTAAACTAAATGACTTTCGGCAGTCGATAAGCAATATTTAAATGCTTCTTCTTGCTTTGACTTGTAGTGTCTTCTATATGTTCTTCATACATTAATGCCTTACTAAAAAAAACCACAGCACGACCGATTACCTGTGTTTTTGTAGCATCATGGATAAAACACATTTACACTAAAACACGAAATATTACTAAAAAAGAATTTCACTCTAAAACACGTTTTAAATTTGGCAACACTGCAATTTTTCAAATTTTCCATATAAAATTTTGTTTTTATTCATAGCCGCTAGATGGTGATGACGTCGCGCCTGCACAACTTGCCCGCGCAAAAAACAGCAGTTGGTTTTCATGCATGACGGGAATATTTTTACTAAATGTTGAGATTTTACTGAATGATTTCTAATATAGTGAACAATTCACTCTTCTATTCATGTAATTAATACATTTGCCGTGTTATTTGTGTGGTATTATATCAGTTTTATCAAGTTATTGCACAATAAACAGTATTTAAAAGTTGAACTGTCAAAATATTGTTTTGGGTTACATAAAAGTTCAAATTTACGTTTTTAAATCTTTATTTTATGAGAATTTCTTAAAAGTGGTGTTTTTTTTAAATATTAATATCAAATTCACGTGTTGGTAAACTTATCAAAGAAATTAACATCTTTAGTGGTGCAAGAAATTTGTTGAAATATCAGAGATATTTTTAAGGTTATTTTTTTGGCATTAAAAAAACTTTGAAATTTTTTATAATTTTTTTATTGTATGCACGAGGAAAGAGTGAGGTGACGGTTTCATTTCAAATTCATTTTATAAAAGGTCTGTATTTTTTAAATTTTAATTTTTTTAATATTTCTGTACACTTTCATCAAAAATGTTTTGGTAAGAAATTATTTTACATTTTTTTCCGTGTTTAAATCTTAAAATATGGCAGTTTTTTAAAAATAAAGTTTATTTCAAATACACAAATCTAAACGGTAATTTTATCTAGTTTTTAAAAATGGTGTTTGTTTATACGGCACCTTCAAAAATAAGAAATATATAGAACATTCAAAATACTTAGGAAAATTCCAAATTTCGTTCAGACATCATCACTAAAACAGAGATAAACTAGCCCCCCAGGCTGTGTAAATGGCGTGTATTTTTTTCCAAGAACAATTTTTTAATTAGTAATGTTTTCACATCCGCGGCCGTTTGTCAATTGAATAAATTTTTCACAGGGTTTTTTAGTAAGGCCGTTTATGTTTAGTCTAAGATCCGAACTAGGAACTACCTTCACCCATCTGTTTAATGGATGAAAAGTATTGTATATCAAATTTAATATAATAGAAAATATATCTCGAGTGGGTTGTCTAAAAAATTCCTGGCAAGACTATGATTAATTAAAAAAATATTAATTGAAAGAGAGCACGTATGCCATTTATTCGTGCAATAGAGAAGGATGGCGATATATTAGTTTACTTAACTACTCCAAAATAATGCTCAGTATTTATGAATGTATTGCTAACCTTCTCTGTTACATGAATAAATAGAATACGCTCTCTCTTTCAATTATTTTTTTTTAATTAATCATAGTCTTGCCAGGAATTTTTTAGACAAGTGAACATAATATTCTCAAGTTTTATCCATTATATTACGCGATACCATACAACTAACTGTATTATCGAACAATGTGATAAGTAGATTCCTAAATTCCTAGAGTCTCATGCATAAATCATAGAATTTAAAAATAATGAAAAAGGGTTCAAACATCCACGTTATGATCGGAAAGGAGTGATTATTTGAGTTATCGTAATAATCAAACTGTTAATTTTAGTAATACATAGCAAATTGATTTGATATTCAAAAAAGGTTAATAAACCTTTCGAGGGTCTATAAATACGTTCTTCACAGATTAATTAGTCTATTTCCATTAATCTAAGTAAATTTGCATGTGAACATTCTTTGTTCGGCTAAAAAAACTAGCGACGAGAGAGGCTCACAAAGAGAGTGGCTTAGTTTTTTTTAGTATCTACTTACTCTGAGTACCTATTATTCAACGCTCATGACATACATATTACATTCACGAGTTCACGTACGCAACGTATGTAACCGAGTTTGAAATGGAGCATCCTTGCAGAGCTTATGATTATGAAAGGTATTGAAGTTGGTAAATTATTATACGAGGCATGTTCAGAAAGTAAGTTTAATGATTTTTTTTTTGAAAAAGTGTAAAAAAAAAAAACAGGATTTTGTTGATACACTTTTTGACTATTTTTATAAATAATCGCCTACCCGTTAAATGCATGTGGTGAGCCGTGGCACAAGTTTATTTATGCCCTCCTCGAATAATTCTCCCGCCAGCTCCTTCCTCCACTTCAGGACCACTTTCTGCACCTGCTCGTTGGTTGAAAATTTATTTTCATCCCTGTATGCCTTTAGGAAGGTGAAAAAATGATAATCTGAAGACGCCAAGTCAGGGGAATACGGGGGATGGTTTAAAACATCCCAACCAAATGAGTCCAAGAGCGTATTTGTGGCTACGGCTGTGTGAGGACGGACGTTTTCGTGAAACAAGCACACTTCTCTGGTCAGCATTCCGATCCTTTTGTTTTGAATGCTCTTTTTGAGTTTTTTAGGTTTTTACAACATTGTTGTGCATTAATAGTCTCAATCTGAGGTAGAAATTCGACCAAAATGATGCCTTTTCAGTCCCAAAACTCTGAGTCCTTGATTTTTTTGCCCGAAATTGTGATTTTCAATTTTTTGACATATGGGGAATTGGTGTGACGCCACTTTGACGACTGTTTTTTTCCAGGCGTGTAATAAGTCACCCACTTTCATCTTCAGTCATAATAGAGCTCAGAAATCCTCAAATTTTTTTCTTGTAGTCATTATTCCTTCCGTGAGTAAAAAACGGATCACGGCACTTGGCGGGATTTTTTGCCGACATCTTTCACGCAACTGGACACTGCAATATTAGTTTACGTATTACAATGTTCCTGCGATGCCCGTTCTGGTCAGAAGACACCTTTTTACTACTCAGTGTTGCCAACCCTCAAAAAAACTAAAAACCATCGCCCGTTATGGTCACAGTAAACTTACTTTCTGAACATGCTAAGTATTTTACTGCTTAATCGTAGCATTGTCAACATCAACACAATAGTGGAATATTTCTAAACTTTGACGGTGTGTGCTTAGGTTGGGTCAGCTACAAGAATTCCTAACAAGTTAAGCTTTCAGATTACCGAGTCTGATGGACTAAACGTTTCTTTCGGGCTTTTACCAATGTTAGCTGTCTAGATTTACCGGTAAACCTAAAACTTACCAAATTTTGAAGTTTGTACAGAGACATAATAATATAATAATGCCGCATCTGCACGCTTGCCAAGCCACCGCCACCGTTTTCGCTCACATAATTTTCGTGTACACAATATGAAATTGTCATTATTTCTATTATTATCATCAATTTTGAGTACATTACAATACCTTTTGTGAAGAAGACTTTCAAGGCTAAATAAACGAATATTGCATTCTTAATTAATAATTTTTATTTATTACATAAAAATTGGTTAACATTATTGGGTTATACGTTAACGTAAACATAATAGTCTATGTAGCTACTTCGATGTTCGCCACGTTTGAACGCTCCATACCGCAGTAGCAGGGATGGATTTATACGCCCGTCACTCCCAGTCACACTGACCCCCAGATTCCTACATACCCTTCATACCTTTTTTCTTCCCAGAACTTCCAATCCTTCCGCTTAAAAAAAAAACCCACAAAGCATCCCCTAAGATGACATAGACCCCGAGGGAAATTACTTTCCTCAGGGCCTCCTGTGTGGAGCTAATGTAAAAAAAATGGCGCATTCACAAGCGTGTAAATATCGACGTTGGACTTGAACTTGCCTACGCTTGCCAAGCATTTGCGACAAGCGATTTGTGACAAGCGTATAGACATAGGTAACATAAGAATACACATAGATACCTTATACTTGTTACCTGTCAAAAAAGTGGAATGATCTGTTTTCAAGACTATTAATGAGCATCTGGCTTCTGCAGGATTCTGTGTACAATGTGAAATGTGAATAAATTTAGTGAATTTTCTTACTAATGTACCTAACTGCCATCGCATGTAATTTTATTCTTGGGTATGCGCAAATACGGTTCTAGTGGTCCAGAAGTGGAAGGTGATTTAAAAAAAATGATACTCGTATTATGATACAATATCAAATTAAATACGATAATATTCATTTGTAATTACCTCACGAGTTTGAGAGTCAAATTACATTTAATATAGCACATTATTTCATGCGACAAGCCTACAATATGCAAAATCAACCTACGTTTATCAAACCATCTCTTTCAGATGCATAATATTCATCATGCTTTCTCTCGCCATGACCCAAACTCTCTTCAGAATCCGAAAACATTTCTTCTA
Organism: Limnephilus lunatus; assembly: GCA_917563855.2. Lineage (NCBI taxonomy): Eukaryota > Metazoa > Arthropoda > Insecta > Trichoptera > Limnephilidae > Limnephilus > Limnephilus lunatus. Next base: position 68,720,176 of record OU830596.1, read on the forward strand.
GGTGGTATAGTGCCATCTCTTTTAGTGTATGGCGCGTAAAGAGACAGAAGACATGATATTGAAACATTTGAAAAATTGACCGAACCAATCATAGTGCGTGGGAAAGATATCACTGCTTGCAGCTGCCGGCTATTTCGCGGTGCATTTCAAATATATTAGAAAAATTTTGTATTTTAGTTTTTAAGTTATCTATAAATAATACTTGCATTGTTTTTCATGTTGCTTCTGTGATATCTAGGGATATTTATATTTTATTAGAATTTATTTTAGATTACCTGCAAAAATGTTTTATAAATATCCTTTTTGTGTCTCAAATAAAAAAATAAAAATAAATAAATAAAACAATATTAATTGTTTTGATTAGCATAATATTTCACAACGTTTTACAATCATCTTATAATTCTTGGAGGTTTTTTACCAATTGACGTGAAGGAAGAACCGCCATTGGGTATGCGTATAATTTTTACGGTATAATTTCATCCTTACACTACTTTGAGAGTTGTGGAAATAAGCACGCGAGAAATTCAACATTATACAAAACTCCCTTACACGAGTTCTCCAACATTCGGGTCTATCGTTTTCACAAATGTAAATGCAATAAGGACCCTTCACAATACCTTCAGAGGGTAGAATATCCCCTAACTGAGTTTGGGGGCTCTGCTAAAGGGGTCCTCGTCCTGTCATTTAAATCGGTAAAGTGAATTCCGCCATAAAACCTACTGAGCACTGAGCATCGCCGAGCCTCGAGCAGTCTGGGCCGGTCGATTAAATAAACCCTCTCGCTCTCGATTCTGCAAAATTTGAAAATGAAATTGATTCGAATTCTAAATTATGGTGATAATATCTCTTTTCTGATCATTTAAGATTTAATTAATAATTTATTGATCCTGCCGTTTTCTAGACGCCTAAGGTTTTGTCGTACGAAAATTTACAAAAGCAAGGACTGCCTTTTAAAGGAAATTTTTAAGGCCGAATGGAAGGAGGGAAGAGAGGTGAAGAAAGGGTGACTGGACAACTCAACAACATACAACTTCAACACCTCCTTTGACCTTTGAAAAGTAATCAAAATTGATGGAAAAATGACAAAAATTGGTTAAATAGGTTGTGTTATGTAAGGTTATGGGCGTTTTTTACATTAGCTCTATACAGGAGGCCCCGAAGAAAATAATAATCCTCAGGGCCTGTGTCATCTTAGGGGATGCTGAATGAAGGTTTTTTTTGAGGAAAGGAAGAAGTTCTGGGAAAGAAATATGTATGAGGGGTGGGCAGGAATCTAGAGTTACTGTGTCCAGGAGTGAAGAACTTATAAGTCCATCCCTTGGACTGAAGAGGTAGACATCCTCAACCAGTCTCTCTCGATCCAACCCGCCTCGCGGCAGGTGGATAGACACATCTGCCGCCAATACCTTGACAAACCTCACGCCATGAACCAGGGCACCCCTGCTAACCACTTGGGGTGACCTATGGCAGAGATGTTGGTTATCCAATAAATGGTTCTCAGGGCGGCGGTAACCATACCCGCATCCCAAAATGTATGGGTTATTTTAAAAAAATCATTATTTTAATGACTTTTCAAATGCCACTTTGTTGAGTTGCCGTGGAACCGTTGGAAAGTACCTGCTATTCAGATCTGGTCACCACATCACCCTTGCTTGAGCCTTTTAGATCAACATTACACGGTAATCTATTATTAGAGGGTTCTGAAAATGTATTTAGTTATGTAGCTTCTAGCGGAAAACTAGCCGACAGACTATTGGTCGACAGACCGCAGACCTTTACATAGACATTTGCGGCTCTTCATACATCATCTCCAATTTGACTTCCACTGAATAAAGTTTAAATTATTGTTACACGTTTCACGTAGACCAAAAAAATTATTTTCCTCCAATTTTTTGAGAATTTTATCAGAAAAAGTTTGGAATTTTATTTTTAAAATTTTCTCGGAACATGAGAATGGTTTCCTTCGAAATACGTCAGTTGAAAGCCTGATGGATGGATGCCAAGCTCTTCCAGAATAGACATAATTTTCTCTATATCAGTCACAGATACATTTAAGAAGGTTTGGTGGGTTATTAATCCGCTACGTCTACGCCCAGAGCACAAATAAATTATTTTTCACCAATAGTATTATCAATATATTTGGGTTCTTTAATATCGTCACCTCATTTGGTTAGGGTTCTAGCAGACATTTTTTTTTCAAAAATTACCTTTGAATTTCCGAAGCATTTCTTTTGCTTATTTCTATCAAAATAATTTTCATTCATTTTCAACATCAAGCATTTTTAATAATAATTCATTTTACAAGGTTCCAACATCACTTACACTCTCTATTTTAGTTAAGGCGCATTATTATTATTTTTTTTTTTATTAATTATATAATTTGTGTACAGTTTTACAGGTGATTTGACTACCACGCTGAGCATGGTAGTCGTTATGGTTCGCCACTTCATTTATTTCCAAAGATGAATTTCCGTAATCTATTTAACAAATTTAGTTTTTTTACCTCTCTCACAAAAATAAAGTTGGTTGTTTTCAGTTGGAAAAAATGTAATAATAAGTAATTGTCGAATGAAACACTAGTATATATTGAATTATTTGGCGGGTATTAGATAAGCCGCCATAGCTCAGTGGTCAGTGCTCCTGACCGGCAATCAGAGGGACACGGATTCAATTCCCGTTGGCGGCCAGTATCTTTTCTCGGAAGATTTTTTCAATGTAGAAGAGTGTTTCAGGCTGATAATTATTGATTATAATATTTGTTATCTAACAAGAAATATGTTTAACTGCGTACGACTAAGATTAGTGTACTGAAAAAAAATTTCAAAAGAATATCTTCAAGTTGAATAGATTTCTAAGAAATTAAAACTACTGCATTGAATTTTAGATTTAAAGCTGTTAAAAAATATTTGCAGATATTGCAAATCGTATAATTACTTAGATTATTACAGCTTAACAGTTTCTCAGAGTACCTAAATTAAAGTTATTATCGCAATCAGACGGACGTCGACCTTAAATCTAGAGATAGTTTGATCTTCAATTCTCAAGGTTGTCTTGTTCTTCAAAGGAAAGAACATGAAAGAGAATAAACGCAGCTATAATGCTATCAGGATCCGAGCGGCAGATTCCCTTCATACTGTGGAAACTATCGAACTTATAGGGTTTATTAAAACTCTGCCATTCAGACGAACCAAAATTATCTTTAAATTAGAATCCGAACCCTTACAAAATTGAGGTTATATCGATCATTGATGAAAATACTCCTACATAGAATTAAGTTTACTACCAGGAAAATGGTTGGGTACTTTTAATGGGTTATTTGCGTTTAGGAAATGGAACACACCCAATTATGTTATTTAGAGAGCTTTTTTCGAGACTTGTTCATTGCAGTTCTCAAAAGATGAAATGTGCGGATACTCCAGAGTTAAAGCAATTAATTCATTTGGTTAATTAAATAATTAAAACACTTTGTTTTTACCACAATAATCTTCATTTAAAAAGTCGACATGTTTCGAGAACGATGTTCTCTTCATCAGGACATTATATGTACTCGGTACATATAATTTCCTGATGAAACAAAGTGTTTTAATTATTTAATTAATAAAATGGTGCCACAAAGTGAATTTGCAAAATTTGAAGAAATTCATTTGGTGTTTGATGAGACGATGACAGCGCCCTTGAGGTGATTTTTCACAAAAACGGCGCTCTATAAATATTATTATTATTATTATTATTAAGTACAATTAGTTACTTAGTTAATTTCTTGCTTACAACAAACATTAAAGTATAAACGAAAATTTGTTTTTAACTCCTTGGTCAAGAGGTAAGGCTTTTGACTCACAATCCGAAGGTCGGGGGATCGAATACCAGCATGCGCAAAGAAGTTTTATTTTATTAATTTGTGTTATTTCGCAATTAATTAATGTTATTTAATATAAAGTATATTTGCGGCGCGTTTCAGAGTGGAAGATTCTCTCAGTATCGCCAAACAAAATTGAAACGTTGCTTGAAATGACTTTAGCTATGTTTGGTGACCGGATCTGAATTTACATTAGGTACTTCCCCAACTTCCTCTTTTCCATCTCCTTTCCCTCCCCACAACATTCAGTCTCACAAAATTACCCAATTGGGGATGCCATTGTCTCACTGGCTTCAGACGGGAGCAGCTGGGAGATATTCAAATAAAAATAAAAATAAAACGTATTTTCAGATATATCGAACTGTCATTAAGTGAAAAACTTCCGATATTTTGGTATAATATGTGTTTGATAGCAGTCACCACTTCACAACGCTGTTCACCCGGGTGGTGATGTAGGTCCCTGTGGTTACGCAGTGCAGACAGGGATGCTCTCGTTAGGTGTAACATAAAAAAGTTAAAATAAATAATAAATTTTATTTGTTATATAGCTATAAAATCTGATAGTATAGGTTTCTTATGTATTATATACATTCCGTGTACAATATTGCATGAACAATAAAACTCTTTGCATGAACAATATGTATATTACACGTAGGTAGGTGCAATCAAAAGTGTTTATAAGAATAAATATACATTAATTTTTCATTCCATTTTAATAAAGTGCAATAGATAATTAAAAAAAAAAACAACCTTAGGTTCTTAGAAAACTGCTTGAAAAGTGGTCCCATGACAACACAGAATCATGCAATTCCAACACCTTTTGTTAAGTCTTTAAAAGTAATGAAAAAATTGAAAAATGGCCACTATCCTAACGTAACTTATTTAACCAATTTTTTTCATCATTTAAATGACTTTTCAAATGAGGTGTTGAAGTTGCTTGATTCTGGGTTAACCCGTATCCTTTAAAAGTACCTACACAACTACAAATTTATGCAAAAAAGCAATTTTTTTATCTAAATACCAGTATAAAAGGAAAATAAAATTGATTCGTAATAAATTAAAGTTTTTATTTAACCTTCAGACAATAAATTTATTTTCAGGTACCCAGAAAGAAACATGTCTTCGTTTCCAAAACATTCAACTTCTTTCCAATTTATGGTCCTGAACGGACCCTGTCCCTTTATTATTCTCCTGGGCATGATTAACAGCAGACCTTCCCAAACAAAACCTTCCAAGAACCTGAACCAATCGTTGTGAAGTGATCTTCGAGACACACGAGACGTCTTTAGAGAGGGCGCTTGACCTTGGGACGCCCCCGAAAGCAGAAACAAAACCTCAAAACTTTTACTCTGAAAGAGGGAGATAGTCAAACCACAAAACGTCGCTTAAAACCAGAGTTTCCCTGATTTATTTGCCACACATTCCCTTTTCAAAGATAATTTTTTTCTAAAAAACAATCGCATTAAAGGTAGGTTTGTTTTCAAAAATGTTCATTCCTAAATCGATAATAATGTAATCTGGAAATTAATAGTAGAAAATATTAAAAATGGAACTACAAAATTTGTAGGCTGGCAACACCAATTTAACTGCCAAATATTCTTTTAAAGTACAATTACACTGAAAATGTAGAACACTGTAAATCACATTTAGAAAAAACATTTTTTTGTTCTTAAAGAAAAAAAATTAAATTAAAGACAAGTTGTAAAATCAAGACAAACAGCACTGTTGTTAAGGTACCTACTTAATAAAATAAATTTGTTTAAATGGTGTTATGCAAAGTGATTTGCTTTCATTTAATTTAACATAAATTTGAATTTAAGAGTAGGTAGAAAGGAAGAATCACTAATGGTAAGTTTAGTTACACTACTTTTAGATATGAATGAGTTGAATGTCTAAATTAGATATTTTATTACAAAATTAAATGTATAAAAACTAAATATTCAGATCTAAAGACCGGACATTCTAGGTACTTAAGCTGGTATTAAATGAATGTAAGCTATTTCTAAACTGTGTTTTATATTTTATTACAATATCGTTAGTCTTTATCATGTTAACATAAAACTGCAAAGGGGTAAAATACCTATATGCAATTCTAATTTTGGATCAGTAGGTATATGTATTGCAATGAACAAATAGTTTTTTTCACTTTTATGCCTTTTTAATATTTACAAAAATGTAGGTTACACAACTTTCCATTTCCGCCATGGGTTATATTTTTAGTATTGCCATTTGAACATGCCCTCCTATGTTTTCTGCTTTTATTTGACAAACTTGTAATTAGAGGCACCTTTGGCAAAATTATTTGTATGTCTACCTATTTAGTTAATGATAATTATGTATAAAACTAATTCTGCCCTAACTAATCGTCGCCTTAGTTTTCAAATTGTCCAAACGACCATTAGAAAATTTTACAGGAGGAGAAGGTTTCCTTTCATTATTTCAATGAAACATTATGATAAGCGTTTAAGATACGGCTATTTTCGTAAAGGTATAAGTCTCATTAATTTAAATAATACTTAATTAAGTGATTAACTATCATTTTGAATACTTTATTTTTAGTTTTAAAATGGAGATTGAACAAAAACTATACCTAATGGTCGTTTGGACAATTAATATCTAATATATTAAAAAAAAGAATCAACAATACAATTTTGATTGGCTTATGTATAATGCATAAACCCCCTTCCTGGCCTCAACACCCCCCTAAGGCCACCACAACCCCTGGGAAGGAAATATCGCCTACTTTGAGAATCACTGCTTTAACCTCCATAATATGTTTATTCGTAGAGCCGTATTTCGTTTCATGTTTATGTCCAAAGCGTTATTTGATTCATGTTACTGTCGGACGCGGTATTCCGGTTTATGTGCAAAATGCTTAACAATATTCAGTCAGGACGAAAATAAAATACAAACAGTTTCTCTTACATTACTTATACAATCGGTTACAATTCTCTCGGCCCTTTTCTGTGCCATGCGGGTTTGGACGAAGAATGAGATCGATAACAAAACGTTAGTATTTCGGAGTTCATAGAATTAAATAAAATACAAAACAGATGATATGTGTTCGGATAAAATTGAGAGAAATATTTAACTAACAAATATTATAATCAATAATTATCAACCTGAAACACTCATCAACATTGAAAAAATCTTCCGAGAAACGATACTGGCCGCCAACGGGAATTGAACCCGTGTCCCTCTGATTGCCGGTCAGGAGCTCTGACCACTGAGCTATGGCGGCTTATCTAATACCCGCCAAATAATTCAATATTTTTTTTTTTTTTTTTATTTGAAATATACATATATATAACAGATTTACAGAAAGAAAATATTTGGTTCATAAAAAAACTAATTACAGATAAAGTTATTTCTTGTTAATGAATCTACCCAATTTAAAAGAGAAAACATTTCTCGTGTTTGAATTGGGGAGTTGTGCTATTATAGAAAAAGATAAAGAAAAAATAATATACAAATATATAATCTTTTTTTTAAATTAAGAAAATAAAGTTATGAATGATAACAAATATTGATTAATAAATTTACTGACATATATACTAGTGTTTCATAAAGTCGAATGAAACACTAGTATATATTGAATTATTTGGCGGGTATTAGATAAGCCGCCATAGCTCAGTGGTCAGAGCTCCTGACCGGCAATCAGAGGGACACGGGTTTAATTCCCGTTGGCGGCCAGTATCTTTTCTCGGAAGATTTTTTCAATGTTGATGAGTGTTTCAGGTTGATAATTATTGATTATAATATTTGTTATCTACCTTTGTGCTATGCATAAAAATCTTGTTTATACGTTAGTTTATCAATTAAAAATAATAATAAATATTTAACTATTAATTTTTTGAGATTTTTAGTCTTTTCAAAAAACACGTGTTTCGTAGAAATCCAAAGAACAGTGAATTAATTAAAACTTGGTAAACTTAAGTTTTTAAATACAATCAGAAAAATATTATAATTTACTTTCCAATAGGTTAACAAGCAAAACAGCGGCTCTAAAATCAATAGATAATTTTGATTCTGAACGTTTCATTAATTGTATTTTGGATTATTTAAGTTTCGGAAAAGAGATATTCGGAGCTGACAGTAGACGAACGAAAACACAATTATAATAACAATAATAGTATTTTTATTCTGTTCTAGTTTATATAGATACAGGTAGGTACTGAAAACGCTTCCCTTGGGAGGCACGTATTTTTCTCCAAAATGAGCCATTATTATTGAATTAAAATTTACAGAAAATTTGGAGGCCTTCTTCCTTCAGAAGGATCTGTTTGATACTTCCCAATAATGGTGTCGTAAGAGGAATAAATTATTCAATGAACATTTTTTAATGAAAATTAATTTAATAAAATACAGTTTCTAAATTTTAACATACCTACCCTAATTTCGGTAGACTTGTCTATTTGTCCTGTGCAACTCTGGTTTAATGAACTTATTATTATTTTATCTTAATGTATAAAACAAAGTCGGGTTAGTTACACTATTTATAACTCGAGAACGGCTGGGCCGATTTTGGTGATCTTTGATTTGTTAGATTTGTCTCCGCCCCGGATAACATAATAACTATTAAAACATTACAAAAATTAATGAAAAAAATAGTTATTAAGAAAATTATTTTCACCATACATTTTGTATGGAACAAATTCTCATATTTTGAAAGAGCTGCGGGAAATTTGTGATAAGTACCTATAATATTGAGTAGTGAGTGAGTTCCAAAAATTCAAAAACGTCAAATCTCAATGCCCTGATTGTTTTGCTTTTATTTTAAAACATATAATGCTGCCTCTCTTTCTTACACACTAAATGTCAATAATCGAAAATATGACAAACGGTGAACGTATGTCTCTACCCATCCAAAGGAAAAATACTAACTAACTAACCATCACGCCGTTTCCCCGCAGGGGTAGGCAGAGAGGACGGACCGCCAAACAACTCGGTCTTGGCACACACTCTTTGCCTCACTCACATTCATACATCGTCTCATACATTCTCTTCTATTATTCTGACTTTTGACATGGCCCGACTCAAGTATCTGATTCACTTGATCGTGCCATGTCTTCCTCGGACGTCCACGACTTCTTCTACCATTCACATTTGCGTCGTATATTCTTCTTACACTGCTTTCTTCGTTCATTCGCTCTACCATCTGAGGGTCCCTTTCTTAATCTTACTCATTATGCATACATCAGCCTTACATTCTTTGCGGATATCCACATTTCTCACACGATCATACATTGTTTTACCACACATACGTCTCAGGGATCTCATTTCAACAGCATTCAGTTTACTTTCATCCTTCCTCTGCCAGTTCCATGCCTCACTGCCATACATCAGGGTAGGTACCAGGACTCCATTGTGGACTGCTAGTTTCGCTTCTTTTGACAGTTTTTTATTAGCGCCAACGGCATTCAGTCCTCCATTAATGGAGTTACCAGCATTCACCCTTCTTTCAATATCCCTATCAGCCTTCCCATATCTCGTAAACATACTACCCAGATACACAAACTCATCCACCTGCTCCAAGTATTCATCATTCACAACTATATTGCATACTGTTTTCGTACTCTCTCTTTCAAACACCATGACTTTAGACTTACTTACATTCATCATTAACTCATTCTTCATACATACTTCGTTCATCCTAGATACGAGGAAAAATACAATAATTATAATAAAAATCCCTCACACGTATAAAGAAAATGAAAAGCTTTTTTTTACATCAGCTCACACAGGAGGCCCCGAAGAAAATTATTTTCCTCAGGACCTATGTCATCTTAGGGGATGCTGTGTGGGGGGTCTTTTTAAGGAAGGGAAGGATAGGAAGTTCTGAGAAGGAAAAAGGTATGAGGGGTGGGTAGGAATCTGGGCTCAGTGTGTCCGGGAGTGACGGACGTATGAATCCATCCCTCCAACTGCGGTGCAAGGCGATGGGTAGAGAGTGTCCAGCTGGAAAGGTCAAAAGGCCTCCCTCAACCAGACTCTCTCGATCCGGCCCGCCACGCAGCGGGTGGGCAGACGCATCCGCCGCCAAGACCTGGACAAACGTCACCCCCTGAACCCGGGTACCCCTGCTAAATCACCAAACGTAGCGAACCACTTGGGGTGACCTATCTAGAGGTGTTGGTTATCCAATAAATGGTTCCCGGGGCGGCGGCACCCATACCCAACTCCCGAATTCCCGTAATTAAGTGGAAAAATAAGAAAGTCACAAAAAATATAAATCCGTACACAATGCCAACTTTAGCCGATACTGCCAAAAACTAAACACGGCCAGTTGCGCATTGATGATTGCTTCATTGTGTAATTTTTAACTTAATAAAAAAAAAACTGAATTTAACTCGACAGTAATTTATTTTGAGGTCGGGTCAGCTAGTTTACTATCATTAAGTGACATTTTTTAAATTGGAACTGATTGTGTGTAGAATAAAGATAAGCAATAAACGATAAAGAATTCAATACGTTTTGAACCTATAAATTGGTGTATTTGGCTATAATATTTTTAACAGGGTTATTTTAATTGTCATTTTCAAAATACGAATTTATTTTTGAAGAAACCAAACACTCTAGATTTTTCACTGATCCGCGTTAGTATCCGCCTTCGTGAACAAATATTTGTTACCTACCTACTTACTTATATTTTATAATCAATTCTAGACCGTTTTTCCTACAAATTTGACGATGCGAAAGTCGGTTTCCTAAATATACAAAATAATACTTGTTTTTGTAGATCTACTTATCGTAGTATATTTCATAATTTAATTATTGCAGTATGAATTCATAAGTTTGACAAACAAGTTCCTTGCAACAAAACTGTCTCCGGGCTTCCTCCAAAAAAATAACAACGCTTCCACTGTTTTTGCCACAATCTTCCGTTTAAACCTCACTTTTTTTTACTTTCAGCTAGTCGCAATATTATTATTATATCTCAAGATGACACGCTTGTTTCTAACATCGGTCAAGGTTACGCCATTGTTTCCAAACACTGAGAATTTAACTGTCAAATCTTTGCTTAGCGGTGTCATCACTTAGGCATTGCCTCTCAGTCTGTGCGTCGGCTCAATGTCAAAAACATCCTTTCATAATGACAGTTAGCCGAGTATTTCGGCTTTTGCGTAATTTCAGAAGAGACGAGTACAATGGATCCAAAATAGGGCCCCATCCCACCAGGGATGTAAGAAACAATGACATTTTAAGACATCTTTATTTTGTTGTCATTCAAAGAGAAATTCGTTTTCTGATAAGTGAATAATATGATCTCTTTAGTAAATAAATAATCATCGAAGAAAGACGTATCGACAGAGATATTAAAAAAAATTGTCACACCTCTACCGTACTCATTGGTACTCATATTCAAACACATTCCTGAAGAACTCGCATCTTGATAGGTACCAACCTATTTCAGTAAGTAATACACTTGATGGTGCCATTTCTCATGATCGGTGAGATACCCTGATGTATTGCAGTGAGGCATGGAACTGGCAGAGGAAGGAAGAAAGTAGACTGAATGCTGTAGAAATGTGATCCCTGAGGCTTATGTGTGGTAAAACCATATATGATCGTACGAGAAACGTGTAAATCCGCAAAGAATGCGAGGCTGATGTAAGCGTAATGACTAAGATTAAGAAAGGGACGCCCAAATGGTTTAGGCATATAGTATAAAAGGAGTAAAAGGAGAATATATGATGCAAATGTGAATGGTAGAAGAAGTCGGGGACGCTCGAGGAAAACATGGTACGAGCAAGTGAGGGTTAAGATTACTTAAGTCGGGCCATGTCGAGAGAATAATAGAAGAGTATGTATGAGACGATGTATGAATGTGAACGAGGTAAGGAGTGTGTGCAAAGATGACGTTCTGTTCTCTCTGCCTACCTCTGCGGGGAAACGGCGTGATGGTTAGTTAGTTAGTTAGGTGAGTTTCCATACCCAGCATTGTTAGAACTCAAACTTTTAATCGGCTCTTCTAAAAAATCCATTTAGCGTGTATTTATTATTCATTCAAAATTCAATCGATAAATAGAAAAAAGATTTGTGGGGATGAAAAAATATTGAATAAATTTATTTATTTATTCAAGGCTTTTACAATATCACGTTATTCTATATACATAAGTTATTCGGGAGTCCATTTATAAGCATGTAGTATACAACATAATAAACTGAACATTAGGATATAAGCAGAAATAACAACAAAAACAATATTAGAAGAAATTTCTGATATAAATTTAGGTAAGAAATAAATGGAAATATCAACCGAACTGAATTTATTTCCAAGCATATGTAGTCTTTGGAATAGGGAGTTAATGAAATAGTTAGTTTTAGACGGATAAATATAGTACAGCTCTGGAAGTCTCGTGTCACGATTTGGTACTCGGAATGTTATTAGTTTTGTTAAGTCAATATTAAATTAAATAACAATTTATTAATATAAGAATTTAATCTTCTATTCCTCTTTATTTTAATAAAGAGGAATAGAAGATTTAATTCTACAACAACAACCAAAAAAACATTTAAAATAGAAACAAAAAAATCAAAATTGTGACCAAACAAAAATCGACGGACCGATAAAAGAAAATTTATAATTTTACGAAAAATCGGTAAAGGATTCCTTCTTATTCACGATGTACAGATACACATTAAAGAAAGTTCTGAAGAGATTACAAACAAAAACAATATTAAGAACGAACAAACATCGAAGTGACAAAATGCATCCCTATCTGTGTTTATTTAGGCAACAAAACACCCTCGAGGGATGGCAGGGATTTGAATAACGTGAACAGATTAAAATTAATTTCTCTTTCCTGCAGAATGTAGCAACTTTCGACCTGAATTACTGTCGCCGGTGATTGCTGTCGTTAGATTTAATTACGGTTGAGTGAAATAATAAACGGAGGACATTAGGCAAACGTCATAACTGCCTATCGGGCTAAATATCAACGCTGCCGTGGCCGATACAGGCTCGCGAGAATAACACTTTGAATTGAATGCCGGCAAAATCAATTACGAGTATTTAATAAATTATTTAACTTTATTTTCTTTGTTATTACAGGTGCCAATGAGAACTAGTTAATCTAATTTATTTCTTTTACCTTAGCTCCACACAGGAGGCCCTAAGGAAAATAATTCCACTAAAGGCCTACGTCATCTTTAGGGATGATGTGTGGAGGGTATTTTGATGAAAGGAAGAATAGTAAGTTCTGGGAAGGAAAAGGGTATGAGTGTGGGTAGGAATCTATCAGTGTGTCTGGGAGTGACGGACATATGAATCCATCCCTTCAACTGCGGTGCAAAGCGATGGCTCGAGAGAGTCCGATTGGAATCCAGGTCCATAGACCATAGACAACATTTTCTACACAGCCATATTTGGATGAGTTTGTTAAGGTTAAACGTCACACACGTTATAATATACGCATTCACAGATGGCGCCAATCAAATTATTTTAGGTTTTTAATGCTTTTTGTACGTCACGCTTTAAAATATTAGGGTAAATTAATTGTTCGCGATCGTACATATTTAATTAGAATATAAATAAATAATTTTATCCATAAAAAAACAAAAATCTTTCAAGAAAGGCTGAAAAATTCAGTTTTGTATCGGTGACTCAGTCCAATAATGTATTTTTCAGCCTTTCTTGAAAGATTTGGGTTTATTTATGGACAAAACTATTTATTTATATTCTAATTAAATGTGTACGTGCGCGAACAATTAATTAACCTTAATATTTTAAAGCGCAACGTGCAAAAAGCATTAAAAACCGAAAATAATTTGATTGGCGCCATCTGTGAATGCGTAGATTATAACGTGCGTGACGTTTAACCTTAAGATATACTTATGACGGGTTGTTTAAAAAAATTTGAACAATTCTTTAAATATTTTATGTAAATTTTCACGTACTGTGAAAGTTCTATTCAAGTTCTGATATTATATCATTATAGGTCTGTTGCCTTATTAAACTGAAATAATCACGAAACTTGAATATAACTTTCACAGAACGTGAAAATTAACTTAAAATAATTGATGAATTGTAAATTTTTTTTGAAACAACCCATCCTTGACTATGGACAGACTTCTAAATTCGCGATGACCAGCATTTAGAAAGGTTGAACATTTTTTCGTAAGCTTTGTACCTACTCTTAGGCATTATCAAACTGTTTGTACCTCTTTTAGGTAACTTTAGGTAGGATTTTGTAGCGCTACATTATCAGGATATGTTATAATCCATTGTGTTCGTATCTATTATTTGAGTGATTCCCATCACTGCGTGCAAAAGCTTTTAGAGGTGTAATATTTTCAGGATTTAATCAAAATCGAGCCAAAAGCTTTGAAAATAATGAATAGAGTAGGATTTTCCATTCATATTTCGACGCTTCTACGGAGGGAGCACAAGAGAAATGTGCCAATTAATCAATCAATTCAAAATATCATATTGTTTAACTTTTTATTTGGTTGGAAAATTTCTTTCCTTGTGGTGGAAGATAATTTACAGCATTTTTTTATTTTTTTCACCAAAAATAGTTAAAAAGCGAAGCTGGTCTTAATTCTCAACGTCTCTAAAATAATTTTCTTAAATTGCGTTTATACTGTTTTAATGAACAGTCGACTAATTTCAATTAAATAAAAAATAATGATTAATATAAACACTATATTTTTGTTCCTTTGAAGGCATAGAAGTTTAATATATGCGTGTTTTCTTTCCCTTCAAATTTTCAACCTGCTCATACGAGTATTACCAGTGATTGTTTTAATTCAAATAGAGTAATTCAATCAATCGAGATCAATGAAGACATGAAAATCAAATATGTTTAGTCTATAGAAATCAAGATGGGACCAAGGGATGACCAACTTCCAGGGATCTTTGTTTTCAAACAATCGCTATCCAAATGAACATTTCCTGACGTTAAACGGTATTCTTTTACAGAAGTTATTAGGTCTAGGCATTCATGATGATCTCTATTGATGGATGGCATCATACGTCAGTAATCGGCACCAAATCATGATTGTCAATAGTTTCGCATCTTGCTTAATGGAAATCGCCTCAGGTGTAGATACCTCAGGGGTCACACTCCAGACCACTCTTATTTAATATCTACATAAATAACATTTATCTATGCTTTCAAAATGGTTAGTTGTTTCATACTTCTTTTGCTATACGCGGATGACATGAAAATCTTTAAACCTATATAAGCGCCCTTGAGGTGATTTTTCACAAAAACGGCGCTATATAAATCGTCAAAATATTATTATTATTATTAATCTTTATCAGGTTGTATTGAATAACAAAGTGATCTTGATCATTTGTGCGCATTCTGTGAATCAAATATATTATCCTTAAACATATCTTAGTTTCACTCGATTACTTTTTCTTAAATTAAAAATAAATTCATATCTCCTTAGAACTTTATCAACAAACCTTTACAAACTACATATTATTGTAAAGATCTGGGTGTTTATTTAGAAAATTATTATTTTGTTCATTGAACACATTGAACAAATTATATTCTACAGGATGCTAGGTTTCCTATCAAGAATAAGTAAAGTTTTCAAAAGTGCTAAGACTCCAGAAATTGTTTTTTGTTCATTAGTAAGAAGTCCACTGGAGTATGCTTCCACAATATAGAATCCCCAAAAAAAGGAACGCATAAATTAAGTAGAAAGTATACAGAATAAAAAAAAAATGTAAAAGAAATATAACAAAGCTACAAAATGTTAACTTAATAAAAAGACTTACATTATCAGATAAGTTCCTACATAATCTGCTAAATAATAAAATATAGCTATCCGTCATCGGTTTAAATGTTCCAACCAGGCGTACCAGGCACATTATGCTTCTTCACGTAGAAGCCGACGATACTAATGCAGCAAATAACTCACCTCGCGCAATCACGCCATGTACCCACTATGAAAAATGACTACACATAGACAACTTTCATGATTCCTCGCTAACCTATAAAACTAATTTATTAAATTATTTAGCGTGTTATAAATTATTTTAAAACTACTAACACTTCATTATACATTAAACCTTAATTAATATTCAATAATGCTCAATTAATAATTCTCAATTTCAAAATTTCTTTTTCTCCATAACTTTCTTCCTTTTTGTACTACAAGACACATTCATCATATAAGCTTTAAGATCAATTCTCGAAATTATCTACACTGGTATTATATGGACTAAAAAAGAGAAGAAATTGCGTAGGGTCCCAGGGTCTGGTCTCCGGACAGTCCACCGTCAGGTGTAAACTGAGCAGTTTCGTTGACTTCTTTGGTTTCCGAACCCAGGAAACGTACAATAAGAGAGCTTATGATTTGCAGTACCCTTTCTTAATAAAACACTCGTGTTTTGACTGGATGTTGTTGTAAACACTCTCATTCAGATCGATAGTACTTTACAATGAGATTTGATTCTATTCTGAGCACTGACTGTAGAAAAGAAATGTAGAAAGGAATTGTAGAAAAGAATGACATTGCAAGAGCAACAACCTTATTTATAGACGAAAAGTGAAAGTTTACGAATCCACAGACAAAGAGTGCTAATACAAAAAAATTGCATTGACATTTTTCGTAAAGGGGAGAAAATAGAAGCGAAAATTATGATTAAAGGACTCTACACATCTAGATTAAGCAAAATGATAAAATGAGAAGTGCTCAGTGCAAAATGAATTTTAATATGAGATATAGGACAACACAATACACAACAGCAATAACCATGTAATAATTTAATATGTGCCTTTTCATTTGTATCATAATATACTTTATCCGTTTTTTTTCACAAATAAATAGATACCGTGTTGAATAGGTTCGAATATAAATTATAACAGCACAAATCCAACGATAAAGTTATTTATTAGCGGTGAATTGGACGTGACAAACAAAATGGAATACTTCAAAGCATATATATC
Organism: Limnephilus lunatus; assembly: GCA_917563855.2. NCBI lineage: Eukaryota > Metazoa > Arthropoda > Insecta > Trichoptera > Limnephilidae > Limnephilus > Limnephilus lunatus. Next base: position 68,736,940 of record OU830596.1, read on the forward strand.
TTTATACGGCAATAGCATGCACGGCATTCATAGATATCACTACATTTTATGTGTATGCATGATTTGACACACAGGTAGGTTTATATCTATTTCCCTGTAGAGCCTAAATCCACTTTCAAACGTAGAATTGAATTCAGATTAGATTTTCGGAGATTCAAATTTGATGGGAAGGAAGTGAGTATTATTCCAAATAGGAACGTGTCGTTTTCATTTCATTTGAAATGTTTCAAACACGTTTGAAAAAAAAAACTATATTTCTGACAAGGATCTAGTGTCCTTACACTTATTTTAATAATTGTACCTGCAAATATGAGAGAGGTCGATCTCTTATGAAACTAGGCTCCGAAGGAATATTAAGAGGCCCGAATTATATAAAATAAGGACGAAAATCAGATACCGGTAAGTAGTTCCACATACGAGCCGACTTGCACAAAAACGAGTCGGAAAACGACCCGTTTCCATGAAGCCATGTTCTACTCGTATCCGTCGAGTTTAACACAAGTGCAAGATCTCCGATTGCTCGAGATTTGTAGGTGACCATTTGGAATATTTTCAGTCCACATTAAAAAAATTATACCTCCGAATTTTAATATGGAGATTATAGTTCTATACAGCCAATGAATTCACCTATCCTTTGTTGATTATCACATATTCGTAGGATTTATAAAAAAAATATATGTAATAAAATCGTAAGCTTTTGCTTAATTACTTACAATAATGGAAAATTTGCCAAAATTGGCAGCAAAGCAATCCGAGGTATTTTAAATTGTGCCATATTGTGGCAAAAAGCGTTTCAGTGATTGGAGCAGGCTCCAACAAAATATCTAAAGAATAGACTCAGCATGCCTACATTGTGTTTGTGAATTAGAGATGGCAAAGTCCCCTTTTTGGAATGGCGATAAAATTCGAAAAATCTTTTAACTTTTCAGATTGATGAAATACTTATAAGCGTGGACTTCTACACAAGAACTCATTTTTCGAAATGATGAAACACACCGTCATAAGGAAAAGGCTTTCATTTTTGAAATGAAGAAATTTTTCGTCTCATCTGTGGGACAGGTTGAATACTCTGGCCATAAATCTAATTAATTAAAGACTAGAAACGATCTTAACAGTTATTATTTCTATTTATAAACGTATCGTGTTGATGTTGATGCAATGTTACAATAAATGACCTCTGTTGTTGTTATTTTACGTTAGAAGAATGAAATATCTCTCCAATAAATACAAATGGAGGTTAATTATAGCGAATTTATCTTAAAACGTAAATTTAATTGCTAATTGAATTTTAACGGGTATTTTTGGCGAAACATCCATTCCGCTAAGCATATTATTCGAACAGACCTTCAACAATACTTAAAAAAATAATTATTTACAATTTGGGAGGCAATACGGGTAGTGGTGCAGGTAACCATTTATTAGATAACCAACACACCTCGTTAGGTGACTTAGCATGGGTGTCCGTATTCATGGGGTGAGGTTTTACCCGATTTGGGCGGCAAATACATCAGGCCGAGTCGGAAGAGACTGCTTGAGGGAGACCTTTTGACCTCTCAAGCAGGACTCTATCGGAACTTCCTTTGCACCGCATTGAGAGGGATAGATCCGTCCCTCCTGGATACACTGACCCCCAGATTGCTACCCACCCCTCATACCTTTTTCTTCGCACCCTTTCTTTAAAAGACCCTCAATACAGCATCCCCAAAGATGACATGAGGGGAATTATTTTACTCAGTGTCTCCAGTGTAGAGCTAATGTAAAAAATAAATAAATTTTACACGAAAATCAACTAACGTAAAGTTGCCGATAGCGACAAAATTTTGTTGGATAAATGTGAGCAACCCAATGTGTATAAAATGATGTTGATTTATACTTCACCAAACTTTTTCAAGAAAAAAAGACGTAAATTATTCAAGAACAAAATTATAAGACTTTATCCATCGTATACCTTAGTTGAATATTCACTCGAATAAAAAACTACACTCCTTCATGATTTACATCACTAAAAAAATACAATTAAATCATCTAATTTAATATTTTATCTGAATCACGAGCTTACACATAATACAAGCTCACCGTATCTCTTCCAAAATAACCCAACCCAAATCAAGCTAGCCCAAAATTAAATTATTAAATGGATACCTAACTTCGTAAAATATTATCACTTTCCACAAACGAGCTTCGGCGTCATGTGTTTTTCCCGCCCTTATAAATACCATTTAAAATTCACTGAAAAATAATCAGTTGGTTTCCTAAAATCATTACCATTCCTCACGACACAACTGGGCGCCTGGTAGAAATAAATTAATACAAATATTGTTTTTTTACTAATGGCAATACTTAAATGGCTTCGTGCAAAAAAAATAAAGAGGTCGCATTAGGTTTAATGTCGTTGATACATAGAAATATAATCAGTTTGTTATTTTGTACATAAAATGTAAATGTTCATAAGGTAGTGATTAGTTTTTACTCCAAGATATTGGGTATAGCTGCAATTAAAAAATATTTATCTCACAGATATAAGTTGATATAATACTAAAATATCGTAGTTGATAATATATACTAATACAGAGGTCGCCAGTAGCACTATTTTTAGTGTAAATAACATTAAACATTTTCCGTCGTTCTTGGCATTTATAATTTTTCTGTCGTTATAATGAATGTATGCATAATAGTCAATTTTTATTAGAAAAAGTATTCCTATATTATCAGTATTGAGTGAATATTTTCTCACTGTTTTTAATATTCAATATTTCCTATCATTTTGGTAAATAATATATTATCGTTGTTTTTTATACCTATTAACCATTTTTACGAATTTAAGCAGGTGACAACGAGAAGATTTATTCATGAAAACATTTATATTTTATTAGTAATATACTCGTCAGCTATTTCGCCTTTCGAAGGCATTATTAATTTGATGTTCAAAAAGAATAGTTTTAAAATATCTGATAAACAGCGACCTTGAAGTGATTTTTCACAAAAACGGCGCTTTACAAGTCAGTCAAATATTTACGGTGCTCCAGATTTTATGTCCGGGTAAAATCTTTCCCAAATGAAAGTCTAAACCCTTCCACACACTTTTCCACAAATGATTATCTAGTAAATTCACGCAATGTAAGTGCACTATATATGTATAATAAATACAAAACAATACAAGAACAATACTTCAATCCACCAGAAACATAATGGGAAAATATTTCACCAACTCCAGATATTTTCATATCAGAGGGTTCGGCTCTGATGAAATCCTAATTGGTCCGATAAATCCTACTGATCCCTCAAAATAAATATTTTAAAAATCTTTCGTAATCCTACGTGTGTTTAAAATGACTGACTTTTGCATTTTTATATATAAATTCTTTGTCATGTCGAATACGCCTAAATTTTTAATGAGAGAGCTAGGTATAATGCCAGTAGCCGAAATAACAAATGGTAATAATTTTATAATTATTATAAGCAATAATTATCAGCCTGAAACACTCATCTACATTGAAAAAATCTTCCGAGAAAAGATACTGGCCGCCAACGGGACTCGAACCGGTGTCCCTCTGATTGCCGGTCAGGAGCTCTACCACTGAGCTATGGCGGCTTATCAAATACCCGCCAAATGATTCAATATATACTAGTGCTTCATTCAAAAATTACTGCTTATTACATAACTGCTTATTAATTGTTACCCTTTGTGCTATGCATAAAAATCTTGTCTTAACGTTAGTTTATCAATTTAAAATAAAAACTAATAATTTTATAGTCTGAGAATGCCAAATTCTTTTAATCTTATTTCTTAAATCAGTATATTTTCTTATTTTTTCAGAAACAGTTTTCTGAATATTACAAGAATTTTGAATAGCGACATCAATGATATAAGTTATTTTTTTTTAATTTTGTCATGTAAAACTATATCGGGTCCATTGTAATTAATTACCAAACTTGGGTGAATTATTTTTAAAACTTGTTTGTGCCTAAATGTAAACTCGGACGGCGCTAATACAGAGCATCCCGATATAATATGTTCTATAGTTTCCGGAAAAGCCAAACATTTTCTACATAAATCATCAATTTGATTTCTATCTTTGATGATATGCTTCCTATAATTTTTAGTATTAATGACTCTATCTTGAATGGCAAGCATAAATCCTTCTATTTCTGCACTCAACTCTCCAATACTCAACCATTTGTTTGACGAAAGTTTGTCAACATATGTTTGGTTGAGATAGTTGAAGTGTTTTGCGTGAAGTATTTTATTTGACCAGGAATCTAATAATTCCTGGTTGGTATTTATAAGAATGCTGGCATTCTCGTCGTATAAATTTAATGGCGAAATATTTCTATCTACCTTGCAAATTATTTTGTGCATTTCTGAACTATCAGCTTTCCTAGGGAAAAAATTTCTTAACATTTCTACTTGATCATGTTTTAAAGATGTTATTTTGACTATACCTCTACCTCCTACATTTCTAGGTAAATTAATTCTTTCTGTAGCTGAATTTGGATGATGGTAATTAAACTTTGTTAACGTAGTTCTAATTAATCGTTCTAAGCTATCTAAATCTGTATTGAACCATTTAATTATTCCAAATGAGTAAGTTAATAGAGGTATTGCCCAAGTATTTATTGCCTTTACTTATATTTTACGGTGCTCCAGATTTCATGTCCGGGTTGAATCTTTCCCAAATGAAAGACTAAACCCTTCCACACACTTTTCCACAAATGAATATCTAGTAAATTAACGCAATGTAATTGCACTATATAAGAATAAAACAATACAAGAACAATACGTCAATCCACCAGAAACATAATGGGAAAATATTTCACCGACTCCAGATATTTTCATATCAGAGGGTTCGGCTCTGATGAAATCCTAACTGGTCCGATAAATCCTACTGATCCCTCAATATAAATATTTAAAAAATCTTTCGTAATCCTACATGTATTTAAAATGACCGACTTTTGCATTTTTATGTACAAATTTTTTGACAAATCTAATACGCCTAAATTTTGAATGAGAGAGCTTGGTATAATGCCAGTAGCCGAAATAACAAATGGTAATATTTTTATAGTCTGAGAATGCCAAATTCTTTTAATTTCATTTCCTAAATCTGTATATTTTCTTATTTTTTCAGAAACAGTTTTCTGAATATTACAAGAATTTGGTATAGCGACATCAATGATATAAGTTATTTTCTTAATTTTGTCATGTAAAACTATATCGGGTCTATTATGACTAATTGTTCTGTCTGTCAGAATAGTTTTATCATAATAAATTTTATAAAATTCATTTTCTAAAAATGAATTTGGTTCATATTCATAATATGGTACATTACGGCAGTCAATCAAGTTATGTTTAATTACCAAACTTTGGTGAATTATTTTTAAAACTTGATTGTGCCTAAATGTATACTCGGACGGCGCTAATACAGAACATCCCGATATAATATGTTCTATAGTTTCCGGAAAAGCCAAACATTTTCTACATAAATCATCAATTTGATTTGCATCTTTGATGATATGCTTCCTATAATTTTTAGTATTAATGACTCTATCTTGTATGGCAAGCATAAAGCCTTCTATTTCTGCGCTCAACTCTCCAATACTCAACCATTTGTTTGACGAAAATTTGTCAACATATGTTTGGTTGAGATAATTGAAGTGTTTTGCGTGAAGAATTTTATTTGACCAGGAATCTAATAATTCCTGGTTGGTATTTATAAGAATGCTGGCATTCTCGTCGTATAAATTTAATGGTGAAATATTTCTATCTGCCTTGCATATTATTTTGTGCATTTCTGAACTATCAGCTTTCCCATGGAAAAAATTTCTTAGCATTTCTACCTGATTATGTTTTAAAGATGTTATTTTGACTATACCTCTACCTCCTAAATTTCTGGGTAAATTAATACGTTCTATAGCTGAATTTGGATGATGGCAATGAAATTTAGTTAATGTAGTTCTAATTAATCGTTCTAAGCTATCTAAATCTGTATTAGACCATTTAATTATGCCAAATGAGTAAGTTAATAGAGGTATTGCCCAATTATTTATCGCCTTTACTAAATTTTTAGCAGATAGATTGCATTTCAAAATTTTTCTGATCCTAGTTTTAAATTTAATCCTAATATCATTTTTAATACTAGTATGATCTAATCCAGAGGTTCCCAAAGTGGGTGCCGCGGCACCCTGGGGTGCCGCGGACAGAGGTCAGGGGTGCCGCGAGGCGCCCCTGATGTCTCTACTTAAAATCAAAATTGACATGAACGAATACAAACATTTTATGGAATGGAAAATCAACCGCGTGGCCGGTCCGCGCTCTGGGAATGGATTGGGTGGGAGGCACAGGAGTAGGGATACGGTTGTGGTGCTGCGCTTGCAGCGGCCGCGTGCCGCATTCACTTGTAGTTTTTTCATTCAAGATTTCATCATTCAGGAAAAAACTACAAGTGTGGAAAAGAAAAATGGGTGATGATGGAGGCAAAGATTGTTTTCCAATATTGCAACAGTACATGGCCCATAGCGGAGTTTTAAATAACTTGCTGACCCTTTTCACAGAGCACCTATCACAGTTAACTGACTGGTTTGCCAAATACTTCGCAGAAGATTTAATTAACAATAATGAAATTGCATTAGTACCATTTATCAAAGACCTTGGTGTTATTTTTGACCGGAAACTTACATTTGATCGTCACTGTGAAACAATTTCCAATAAGGCCATGCAAATTCTAGGTTTTGTAATACGTAACACAAGGACTTTTCAAAACATTGAGTCAATTAAGCTACTTTACTGCTCTCTTGTAAGATCGCAGCTGGAATATGCATCTCCTGTATGGTCACCGATTTATACCTGTAACTTACACCGTTTGGAGAGAGCACAAAGAAAATTCCTTCGATATGTTCAATTCAAATTGAGACAGCCTGTAATTGAAATACGCTACAATGCATTAATGTCTGATCTGAACCTACCACTACTTTCTACCCGGCGTACTATTAATGACATTCTTATACTTTTTAAATTACTGAACAATCTCATAGACTGCCCTCAAATGTTAAGTGTTATAAATATTCGTGTCCCTGTTAAATCAACTCGACTCCACCACCTTTTCCACAGTGACAATCATAGCACTAACTACTCCTATCATTCACCGTTAGTGCGTTTTCACCGAACTGCCAATACGTATACAGACCTTTTCGATATTTTCAAAACCTCATCATCTTGCATCAAAGCAAAAATAACTAGTTATTTATGTAACTGATATGTTTGTAAAATGATAAATATTTGTTGTACTAATATACATCGTATGTATGTACTGTATGTTATTCTATATATATATGTAATGTTTGTAAATGTTCGATACACCTGTATTATGTATGTAATAGCCCTATGTACGGGCGTTTAAATAATAAATAAAATAAAAAAAATAAGACCAAGTGGAGAAGTTTTTATGGATCCAAGATCCATTCCGTGCTCAAGCTCCCCAAGATTTTACTACGCAGGAAGAAGAAGATTTAATTGACCTCTCGACCGACAGCAGCCTAAAAATAAAATACGCTTGTTCGGATTTGACGGAGTTTTGGATATCAGTCAGAAATCAGTATCCGATTCTAAATGGAAAAGCTGTAAGGGTCCTCATTCCCTTTGCTACTTCATATCTGTGCGAAGCTGGATTTTCAGCGGTTGCGGTTATAAAGAGCAAATATCGCTCAAAAATAAATGTGGAAAAAGAAATGAGAGTAGCTGTATCAAGCCTTATTCCCAGGTTTGAAAAATTGTGCAGCGAGTTGCAGGCTCACCCGTCGCACAAAACGGTTTTTATACTTGTATTATATTTGCATTTTCTTTGGGGGGGGGGGGGGGGGGGGGAGAGGTGAAACTCGGTCCCGAGGCTACCAGAGATAGACATTATATGACAGGGGTGCCGTGAGAAAATTCAAATTTTCTAAGGGTGCCGCGACTTGGAAAAGTTTGGGAACCCCTGATCTAATCTATTTGATTGCGGATATCCTAAATATTTATAAACCTCACCCCCTTTCATACTTTCAATTTTGAAATTTCTAAATATACCCTCATCTCCATCTACAATTTTACATTTCTCTATATGGATCGTTCTACATTTATCTAAACCAAAAGTCATTTTAATATCATCTGAAAAATTTTTAACTACTTTAATCATTTTCTCTAAATTTGGTTCAGAATTTGAATATAATTTTAAATCATCCATAAATAATAAATGAGAAATTATATTTCTCTCTCTAGTATTACCTTTAATTTTTATTCCAAACTTGCTTTTAATTAACATTTTAGATAGAGGATTTAATGCTAAGCAAAACCAAAGAGGACTCAATGAGTCTCCTTGAAAAAATCCCTCTTTTTATTGAAATGCCCGGTACTATAATTTTCTTATCTTTCAAATTCAAAAGCAAATCGGTATTCCAAAATGCCATAATTTTTTCCAAAAAGCTAATAATAATTGGGTTAATTTTGTATATATTTAAAACTTTTATCAGCCACGAGTGCGGGACACTATCATAAGCTTTTTGGTAATCTATATAACAAATATGTAAATTACGTTTTTGGGTTTGAATCTGTTTTAGAATTACAGAATCAATAACTAATTGTTCTTTACATCCCATATGTTTTCTGCGACAACCTTTTTGTTGTTCAGATAAAACATTTTTTTCATCTAAATGAGTGTATATTAAATCTGTCAAGCAAGAGGTTAAAATTTTATATATTGTCGGTAAACATGTAATGGGTCTATACTGAGAGGGATTATTAATATGTTCGCTTTTAGGCAACATATAAGTAATGCCCTTAGTTAGAAAATTTGGAAAATTTTGAGGTTCTCTGACAAATTTTGAAAGATTTTTTGCCAAAAGGGGATGTAAAGTAGTCAGACGTTTATACCAAAAATTATGTATCCAATCGCAACCCGTGGCTTTCCAATTATGAGTACTTTTTATAATTTTGGCTAACAATTCAACCGATATATCAGAAAAACTCATTTGTTCAATGTCTGAACAATTGAGTTCTTCATTTTCTATCCACGGACCTGACTCATTATGTTTTATATCTTTACTCCAAATATTTGTCCAAAAATCGCGCATATCTGATTCAGATGGCAACGGATTATTATTATTCGAAATAATATTTTGTTTATCGTCAAGTTTGGAATAAAATATTTTCTCATTTTTCTGAAATAATCTATTATTATTTTTTTTATTATACGTATAATTATATCTTTTTAATCTACTAGCTTTTACACCTAATTTTTGTTTTAACAAATCTAATAAATCATTGATTATATTTTCATTATTATTACTACCAATGCTATAACCAAATTTTCTCCCAATTACATCTACATGTCTCAAAATATTCCTACTTCTATTTCCATTTTTATACTCTATTACTCTAGCTATGCTACTTCTTAAAAATACTACATCATTTTCTAATCTACTCTGCCATTCTGGTTTTCTATAATTATATGATCTATCATCAGAAGACGTTAATTTAACTCCTAACTTGTTACATATAGTGATAGCACTAGCATACACTATTGTATGAAGATCTAAAAAACTAATGTCATCAAATATAATTTTTGGTAAAATTATATTATTTAATTCAGAAATTAATTTAGATAATTTCTTTGACGTATGTAATTTTGGTAATTTTGGTCTAACTGTGGGCTCTATATCTATATATCTATTTATATTATTATGAAGTAAGTTAGCTAATTCTATAATATTTTCATCTAGTAAGTTTAAATTTGCAATGTTGATTTCCCTAAGATTATAAATAACGTCTAAGTTATTTGAGTCTACTGTAATATCATTGGATTCTTCGACTAGAATATTATCTGAACTATCTACGTTCAATGTATCTGATATAACATTACTACTCGTATTAACTTGCTCTAAATTATTTTCTAATTGCAATCTATCTGCTACTTCCTTTTTTATCTGATCTAATGTTACTACAGGAATTAAATTATTTTTGAAAATTGCCCTCTTTTGGTCTGCTAATCTTTGTTCGTTTACTTGGGCAATCGGATAATTTTGTGAGAAAATTAAATGTAATTTTTTCCTATACAATAACATATCTGTTTCTAATTTAGTTACATAAAAATATGAACGAACGATGAACATATTGACATTAACATATTATTATTATTATTAAAGGCGAAGGAGCCGTCACGATTAAAAATATCCAAAATAAGAAGTAGTTACTTCAAAATCACGTTTGATTTAATAGTACCTACCAATAGTTACCGTAAAATGACATTCAAAAGAATACTCGTTATTTAAAGGTTGTTAAGGGACGTACTTGACTTAGTTACTTTAACCAGCAATGTCGACATTATTCGAAGTAAAGAATGTGTGTGAAATTGTGGTCTCCGGTGACTTTTTTTATCAAAACCGAACAAAGCGATTCTTCCACATGTTGTCACTGGTCACTCATTTGAGTAAGCGCCCAACCCCTCACCTTGACCCTAACTGTCCAATACTTATTGATTTTTAATGTTTTAAATTGAAAAATAAAACATCAGAAATGTCACCAGACCAAACATTTACATTTTTTATTCCAAATAATGTCAGAAAACAATGGTTGTAAGTCAAGTACGTCCTTTAACACCTTGTATACATAAAACCATAAACTTTGTGAATTTTTCATTCCTAAAACATCCTATTTCTAAGTGAAATATGTATTATGTTTGACCAGGCGGTATCCATTGTCCATACTTATCTCCGTTTTAAGTTTATACCAATTATTTTTTTTGGTATAATCACATTTGTCTCATATTTTATCATAAACACACGCTTGTACTTCAAAACCTTGTCACTCGACAATATTAAAAAAAATGTATGTAATTAGCGCTTTGTCAATGTCATGTACTATTTTTAGTACCTACGCCCGAATTTGATGAGATATACGAGTTGTTAGTCAACCTTTTGACGTGAATGTGGCGTACAATAATATCATGCATATGGGTCACTTAGGTGTTTACTGTATGGCCCAGAAAATCAAATAAAGTTTTTAACAGAATTAAGAAAACAAAATTATTTTTTAAGTACCGGCGATCAAAGACCTCACTAATAATAACGCGTTTTTAATTTTACCCAAGTGGTAAAAAGCTGTTTTCCGTACGAAAATGGTAGTTTTGCAGTTGTGTAAAACTTTAAACACATTTATTATGAATATATTTATCTGGGAGTGACTTTTGATTGCTACTGCAAATGGGACACACACATAAAAAAATGTGTAAAAGGCTGAGGGCGATAGTGGGTAGGCTGTACCTACAAACCGAAATTTTTCGTTCGGGTTAATATTTTAAAAATTATTTACTTATTACTCGCAGAATAAACTTTACAGTATGGATTAAACACTTGGGGACACTCTTGCAAAACTAATTTATACCACAATATTAATACAAAATGCTTTGGTTAAATTACTAGTTCCAAAGCATATTTTTTCACAGAGACCAAACATATTATCATTGTTGTACCGGAATTTAACTATCTTATCGGTGCAGGCCCTATTATGGTACAAAATATTAATTGAGCATATATCGGAATCTGATTATAAGAGGAAAGTGGAACATGAACATAATACTAAGTTCACAAAGAACGAAGGAATGCTTCTTCCAAAATATAACAATAACTACGGACAACAAACCCTGGAATATAACGTGCCAAAAATATAAAAAACCAAGTAACCAAGTTAACCAAGTAATATAAAAAAATGCGATTCTACAAATAAATTAAGATATATTTATGCTCTAGTTACTAAGTAGAGATGGTCTATATTAAGTCATGTGTATTAATTGTGACAATCTGTATAGTTATAGTAGTGATATTATGTATATGTACTTAAATTGTAATTGAAGATTAACATCCTGTTGACAAACTGCTTAATTACAGTTTAATGGGATTGTACCTTGAAAAACATTAAAAAAAAATAAAAAATATGTAGCGTATGAAAAAGGAAAGTAAGGTTTTCTAAAGAGCCTTCGATATTTATTAGGAAGAAAAAGGGTTAGAAATGTAATGAACATTTGGAGTGTTTTGTGTAAGTTAGTGGCTATTTCTTCAACATAATGCAGGAAACTTGAAGTAAAAAGAAAAATAAACCTTTTTTTATAGAAAAATTTTCGCAATTTGAAAGTGTACGCAAACCACTGTTAAAAATAAAACATATCGTGGTCTCTGCTAAGTTAAGTACGACGAGAATTTTTTCTTTGGTTTGTTAAAACGTATTTATGTATTTATGCTTATTTCAAGAAAACACATTTCAAATTAGTTTTCAAAGAAATAATGACCTTTATACTCATTTGAAAACCGAAAATAACGATATTTTCAATATTGTTAGCTGCCAAAAGCCAACTACAAATTTCGTAGAAAATGTTTTAAATTATAATTGAGAGTAGATACAATAATCAAATAGTACCTAGGTCCTAGATTGATATTGGTGCAAGCGATTCTGGCCTTGTCCTTCATACAGATTATTTATAATAAGATTTAAAATCGCATTTTAAAAAAAGAAAAGTTTTTTTCGCCCACCGGCCATAGATGAGTTGTTTTCCCGAAAAAAATTGTTTAAGATTGATATTTTTCTATGTCTGAGACTAATGGAAACTGTTAATCGGATATTTTTATATCAAGAAAGTCACTGAAGACCAATGTAACATGCATTTTTTGTTACTTATTACGATAAACAATAGAAATAAGAGAGATGGGCCTAAAACCATTATTAGTATGAAATCACGCCCACAAAATTGTGACCAACATCGTTCACCCATTCTACTGCAATTCGTATCTACGCACAGCGGCACGGAGCTCCACCTTTGTTTCTACCTACACAGCAAACGTAAAACTATTCTTTATTATACGTATTCTTTGGCGCTTCCGTTAATAGTCCGTACAATTTGGTCAAATCTCGGTCGGCACGCTCCCACGCCATATCTCTACTTATATAACACAAAAGATATATGTACCGAAAGCCGTGAACAAAATTGGTGTCAACCATAAAAAAGAATAAAAAACAAAAAGAGATGCCTTAAAGGTGTATTTCGGGATCCAAAAATTTGCGTAATCGAGGCTTGAATTTCCAATACGAAATCGGGGATGGAGATCTACAATGTCAGACGAGTGCAAGTGAGACGGACCACAGTGATATTGGGCTAAATGTTTCCATTCGAATTTGTATGTAAAGCATTTCTAGTTTTCTTCTTTTTCCTACGGTGTCAACACAATAACATTTATGTAAATACAAGCAAATATAGAAGTTCGATACTTATTCTGTTATAAAATAAATAAAACTTTTCCCAGACCGTAATTTTGGATTCTTCAATAAATCGTATGAAAATAAAGAGTCTTCAAAAGGGAAAATTACAAAGGCGTGCGGTAGCTTTTTATGGAATAAATAGTTTGTCAGGTATTTTTATAACGATTTTCACTATAAAAAACAGTTAGCGAAGACAATTTCTTACAATCAAACTAATTGATCAGTTTTGTAAGACTTAAGTAAAATAAAATATTGTACAATTAAAAACTGAATAAACATTTAAAAAAAATGGATTTAATTACCCAGTTTCGTTTGATTTAGAAAGTTAACCTCCCAGACCTCGGGCATATTTTGTCAAAATATTTCCGTTTTGCAATAAAATCCAAATAAATTAAATATTTCTAAACTAATTCTAAAAAAATAAAAACTCTTCAAAAAGGTGATGAAATATGCTTTTAAATTTTATAATTCGAAATTAAGGTATTATTTTATAAATATAATAACTTCGAATGCTAACATATAAAAGTTTAAAAAAATTGCTCACTTAACATTTTTTTCTAACTGAAATTACTGATAATGAAAAAAAATACAAAGAAATACATTGTTATTAGAAAAATGTACTATAAACGTTATCATCAACTCACTTTTTGTCGTTTCATGTAAATATAATCAATACAAAATTATTACATATTTTCAAATTGCGGCAGGGAACTTTAGTTTCATAATGGTATACATTTGAATTATTTTGTGGTTAACTTTTAGATCTGAATATAAGGCATGGAGTTTTCTCTTTCTAACACCGTTTAGATCATTTTCACACCATGATAGTGAGGGAAACATTTTCATCAGACTTAAACGAGTTATTCCCCGAAAACGAACAAATTAACCTGAGGGGCTAAGTTAAAGAGAAACAATTGTTCAAAGATTTTTTTATTGGTATTTGAAAACAAGGAACACGACACACGGTCTCTTTACGTTTTTAAATCTACTTCATAAAGTTGCTTTGTTCGTAGATATTTCAGGCACAGAAAGATATGGGATAAAGAAATGAAAGTGACACATAAGAAAACAGATTTTTCCTTTGCCATAGAGATTTTTACTATTTTTTTAAATTATCTAATTAATTTTAATAAGAGTTATAACTATTTAAATTAATTTTAATAAAATTTTGACGGTCGGCGTGGTCTAGCGGTAGGCTTTTAACTCGCAATCAGAAGGTCGCGGGATTGAATCTCGGCGTGCAAATTAATTTTATTTGATTAATTTGTGTTTTTTCACGATTAATTTATTAAAAATAATATAGGGAGTGTCCGGGGGTAAAGTGCATTAACTTCGGGAGACGATTCTACATGATGGTAGGAGTAAAAAAGATTAATAACTTTTTCTGAAATTCCAACTTTTTTCCCATACAAAAAGACACACTTACCTACTAAAAATCCTTAGTGTAAGGTAAAAATTACTCGATACAGTTGCTGTAAGCTTGTCGGGCGCGATTGTTACAACGTTGCTTGTTAATAATAATGCTGCCCGCACACGCCGGTCTAATTTTATTTTTTTACCACAGAACTACCCATAAAAGTTGGAATTTCGAATACAGGTTTTTTTAATCTTTCTACTTATACTATCATGTAGAATTACCTCCCGCAGTTATTGCACTTTACCCCCAGACACCCTGTATAATATATTTGCGGCACGTTCCAGAGGGAAAGACACTCTTAGTATCGCCTTGGTGTAAGACCACCATTCAGAATTTTAAGTTAGCTTGAAATGGCTTTAGCCGTGTTTGGTGACCAGATCTGAATAGCCAGTTACTTCCCTATCTTCCTCTTCCCCTTCTCCTCCCCTTCCCCACTACCTTCAGCCTCACAACATACCCCAATGGAGGATGCAATAGACTCACTGGCTCCAGACGGGAGAAGCTGAGACTCTCGTGAGGTATTAAAAAAAATAAAATAAAAAAATAACGGCAGCCACTGGAAGGTTCTTAAGGTAAAACATTCAGAGGCGAACTAGTGACGAATTATACGATTCTTCAGTGGAGCATATAAAACTTACGCCATGTTTTACAGCACATTGCGCTCGCTGATCTCGTAAAACGTGGATAAATAAATTGTGTTCAAACCGAATTTAAATTCATCCACTCGCGAGGCATTTCACACGGGAAATGGAATGCGTTATTTATTTAAACACAATCTTTATGACGGCTGGAAAGGATTTAATTAAAGTCTTTGCGTTTTTATGGGTAGTGACACAATCTGTGACTTTTGATTGATGGTTTTAAACCAAAGTTTTCCGAAAAGATAACAATTTAAAATCTAACCAACTAACCATCACACCGTGTCACGGGTAGGCGGACCTGTCCCGGCTCACATCCCTCGCTTCGTTCACATTCATTCATCGTCTCTTACGTACTCTTTCGTTATACGGAATCTTAAAATGGCCAGACACGAATATTTTATTTACCAGATCGTGCCATCTCCCTTCGTGTCCGACATCTTCCACCATTTAATTTCACTTCATATATTCTCCCTACACTTCTTTCGTCGTTCATCTGTTCTAGTTCTACGCATATGGTTACATTTATTGTCATTGAAGCGCGAGGCTTCAAAAAGATGTTTTTATTTTTACTTCTGTCTTTTGCTAAAAAGTAGGAGATCTCTGTAAATAAAGCCGTAATTCTGTCATTAATAGAACTTTACAACTTGACATCGTAACCACTATCGAAAAAAATCCAAATGAAAAATAATACATAATGTAATCGCAGAAATATTGACTGCGAATTATTTGTACTAATAATGGTAATAAAAATATTATGGGTTTTCAAAATGACACAATCATGGGGATAGCTTGGTGAACAGTGGATACTGGGAAGGAATCTGACTTATCTTAATTTCACACAACACGTTATTGTGAGGTTCGATATTACAGTATCGAGGTATAACGGGGTTGAGCACTGGACACTGGACACGTTTCAGTAATCGATATAAAGTCACCAAGAATTCACCTGCAGTTGTAACAGATTAAAAGCGGCTACAGCTTGCCCTCACCAACGTGACCAACTTCAGTTGTAATTCAGACAGGCCCGACAGATGACGTTATTTACGAATTAGGATAATACCATGCAAATGGCGGAACTTCGAAACCTTTACATCTGAACTTTACTTATTAAAATTTATACTTGTTTACAATTTAATTTTTTACTTTACTACTAGTATGTAATGTTAAAACGTTCTGGCGCCCTTAATTATGTTAATTATCTTAACCGCATTAGAATTTTTTTTCTTTTAACATGTGACATTTAGTTGAAGTTTTCATCGATCTTCTGTCCACCCCTGAGTTTTTTAAACTGATAATAGAGTCTTAGTCAATCAATTTATTTTAATCTAACCTTTTACATTTCGTAGATTCAATATTCTTACAGAATGAGTTTCATTTCTTATAGATTGACATTTACTTTCATGCTCTGGTTTCACATTACACTTTATAGTTTTACACATTTTTAAATAGTTATTAAATTAATAACCTTATATTTTTAGTTGGTTACAATGTGAATGTGCTTAAGTGAATTTAACCTTCGTATTAGACGTCCTGTGGTTAGACGTAGTTCGGGGCAAGCATCGTCAATTTCAATTAAATGCCATTTAATATAAGATAAGGGTCTGAAGTTGAGATAAATATCTCACATTAAAAAATAATTGAAGGAAGTTTTGTGGCATTTTCAGCGTAGGCAGTAATCCTCCCACTAAACTGTTACCGATAACTGGCTTATAAGTGTAAGTAAATAAAGAACGAACCCACACGAATCACACTATCCACTTTCGGAACATGGACTTGAGCGTC
Organism: Limnephilus lunatus; assembly: GCA_917563855.2. Taxonomy (NCBI): domain Eukaryota; kingdom Metazoa; phylum Arthropoda; class Insecta; order Trichoptera; family Limnephilidae; genus Limnephilus; species Limnephilus lunatus. Next base: position 68,754,056 of record OU830596.1, read on the forward strand.
GTACGTGATCAGGCATCTGGGAGAAGTTCTAAGGGGAGTTATAGTGTCTCAGTCATTTATCAGTAAATTCTTAGCTTCACTAACAACTTTTGTAAGAAATACGAACATTCCGGTCGGTGCTTTGTAGATGCTAGCATAGTACATCATCATATTTCTTATTTTTTTACATTAGCTCTACATAGGAGGCTCTGACGAATAAAATCCCTCAGGTCCTGCGTCATCTTTGGGGATGTGTGTGGGAGGTCTTTTTAGGGAAAGAACGGAATGGAAGTGATGGGAAGGAAAACGGTTTAAGGGATGGATAGGGGATGGAATCTGGGGAGCAATGTGCCCAGGAGTAACTGAGAGCCTGGGTGGAAGCGACGCAATATCAAGTGGATATTGCGTATATATTGAAGTGGCTGAGTTGGTATTGACTTGTTAACTAACCATCTGTCGAGGTTAGACTACCGTACAACCACATCGGCACAATCTCCTCGTTTCATTCACATTCATGTATCGTATGATATATACTCTTCTGACTGTGCCATATGTTCTTCGGACTTTATGTCTTAAAAAGGCCAAAAAGTGTTTTAAATACTGCGCAATGTCGAATGTTGCATTTTAAACAAATTTAATTGAAGTAATGAAAAGTTTGACTATGAATAAATGTTTTAACATCTATTATAATGGCGTATATCGCGAACGAAAATCATTGTTAAATTGATTTGAGTAATTTTGTACCAACACTGCAAATGCAAATAAAGGCATTTATTTTTTATAATAATAATGATTTATTGTCTTCCTTTCTTTACAAACTCTTTTACTTTATGACTTTGATAATATCTCCATGAAACTTCTATTCGCCTTAAATAAATGATTGATTTACATTATTACTAAATGTGAATTTAAACAACAATTGAATACAACGTGTTATTATTTTAAACAGTTCTGATAGACAATGTTATAATTTTATTGATTTTCTGAATTCCGCCCAATTAGACTGCACCCAACCTGTTTGGAACCAGACAGCGAGACTATAGCACCTCCAATGGGAAATTAAGGGCGGGGAAGTACTGGTTTATTCAGACCTGTTCACCAAACTTTAATAAGGCCATTTCAAGCAACGTGTCGTAAATAAACTTGGATACATTATTTTAATAAATTTTAAATATCAACTTTTTTTAAACTCTCACGCCGGGCCTCAAACCCATTACCTCTGATCTTGCATTAAAGCACGCATCTCCTTGAATTATTACTTGTTTTATTACTTAACTCAATTAACCCCAATTTCCGTTGTTTTAATGTTTGCTCTTATTTTTTAAAAATGTTCTGAAAAAACCCGGTTTTCAACAAAAATAACGTTTTTAAAAGCACTTACGCTACGAATTGTCATAAATATGTCACGAATATACTAGCTTTCAGCTTTTATTCTACAAATACCCTACAAATGCCTGTTAACGTGGTGTTAACAATAGAGCAACCTTTAATGTAAGCGTGTAGACTGTCTGTAGACCAACATGCGATAGCCAAATAAAGTAATGATTTCAACGAAAGGAAAATATGCAAGCTTTGTTTCTGAAGTTCGTTCGGTTGATTCAATCAATCAACTTGTGTTAGTTGAAAGCACTAGGGCCTGGAAACTAATTGATTTTTTTTCGTAAACTGTATTAGCACCGCGGTAAGGTAAATCAGATAATTTGAGTCCACACAAACATCTTCCAAATGTACTTTACTTATGTAGAACAGCTAACAAGCTTTAGGTTGATTCCTTTCTATTTTGGTATAATTATGGCGTGGTTTTTTTTTTATCTAGTATTATTTTTATTTTCTCTACGCGTATGTTTCTATCTATATTATAGTCGCAGATACATTGACTGCGAATCAATGGACTGTAATAAAATAAATATGGGTTTTCATAGTAAGTGACACAACTATGGGAATAGTTTGGTGAACTGTGGAAGTTGGGAAAGAATCTGACTTACCTTAATTTTTATAAAGCATGTTTTTGTGAAATTTGATATTGAGGCATCGAGGGATCGCAGATCGCAGGGTTGATCACTGCCCAAGTTTTTGTAAGACTCGATGTTATGACACTGGGGGATCACTGGATCGACCGTTGCACAAGTTTCCGTAAGAATCGATTTTCGATCACCGAGATATCACCATGGGAGTTGATACTTGCATGGGTTAATTCAATAGTGGGTGTGTTGGTATATTATGCTTCAATAGACTGATTCTTCTTTGGAGTTATTGACATTTTGTACGTCATAGGTTCTCAACGTGGGCGATAACGCCCATTTGTGGGCGTTTGAGAAATTCAGGGGGGCAGTAGAAGACCCAGAAAAAATTAGAGGGCGTTGAGATATCACAGTGAGGGCGTGGGTAGCTAAAAAAACATGGTCTAAAAATACAAAAAAAATCGCTTACCACTTTAATATTGGTAATTTTTGTTTTTGTACCGATGTATTGCAATAATTTTTATCATGTATGTGAAAATTCACATATTTCGGTAGTTCGGGAAGTGGATGAAAATTGAGCTGAAAGATTTCACTACATATAATTACTTACTTCACATATTATTATTATTATTAAGAATTGAGACTATATCATGAATATAAGAAGGAAGGAGGTAGTAACCCGGTACTTAAATCCAAAAGAATTTCCTGGTTAACTTGCTAAACAAAAAGGTACAACCACATTGTCCTATGACGGCCGGCGTAGCGCAGAGGTAAGGCGCTTGACTCGCACACCGAAGGTCGCGGGATCGAATCCCGGCGTGGCAAATAAATTTTATTTGATTACTTTGTGTTATTTCAAAATTTATTCATTTAAAATAATATATAGTATATTTGCGGCACGTTCCAGAGTGGAAGATACTCTCTGTATCGCCCTGGTGTAAGACCACCATTCAGAATTGAAACGTTGCTTGAAATGACATTAGTCGTATTTGGTGACCAGATCTGAATAGCCAGGTACTTCCCTACCTTCCTTTTCCTTATCTCCTTCCCCTCCCCACTACCTTCAGCCTCACAACATACCCCAATTGGGGATGCCATAGTCTCACTGGCTTCAGACGGGAGCAGTTGAGACTCTTGTGCGGTATCCATATAAAAATTTAAAAAAATGTGGCCCTTGACCAGAAAAGTATGACGCCATCTTCAAACTCAAGTTAAAACTGCGTTTTTTTTCATACATTAGCTCCACACAGTAAGCCCCGAGGAAAACAATTTCCCCCGGGCGTACGTCATATTTGGGGATGTTGTGCAAGGGTCTTTTTATGTAAAGGTAGGAGAGGAAAATATGTGAAGACAAACGGTTTAAGGAGTGGGTAGTAATCTGAAGATCAAAGTTTCTAGGAGTGACGGCCGTATGAATCCAACCCTCCCACTGTGGTACAAGGCGATGGGTCGCGAGAACCATGCTGGAGAGGTAAATAGCCCTCCCTCACCAGTCTCTCCCAATCCAGCCTGCCACGCAGTAGGTAGGTAAATGCATGTGCTGCCAAGACTTAGACAAATATCACCCCATGAACCCCGAAACTCCTGCTAACTCACCAAACGTAGCGAACCACTTACTGTACTTACAAATTAAATACAATAAAAAATAATGCAATAAATATAAATAATTCAATATAACGCTAACAAAAAAAAAATTAAAAAATTAAAATTTTTTACTTCATTTTCTTCAGTATTTTAGTACAACTTCATTTGTGAAAGAAATTTCCACTCCACAGAACTTGAAAATATGTTTGGATCAAAAACAAGTTTCGCAAGTCGCAATAATAAATAATAAAATAATTATTTGTGTTTTATTGAACATTCTGTACACGCATGGAAAAATAATAACTCACTTATTTCTGAATCACGATGTTTTGTAAGAAAAAGAGAAAATTTATTCGTAAAATTTTCTGTACTGATAGAGATAATTGTCATAATATCTCGTAATCTACGATAAAACTATAATTCACTCCAATTTCGCGCAAAAAAGAAACCGACGGAAAAAGCACTAACAAATAATAGTTTTGCTGACACGTCATTTAATTTTACCAGCGGACTTCATTTTCACGACTGGGCATTCGGGAAAAGCACAACGATTAGGAATAAGTTCATTTTCGTCCTGAATTCCAAAAGCATACTGACACTTTTTGTGATGGAAATATCATCCAATCTTTTGGTCTCTGAATCTGTGGCGTAGATTTGTCAAGGCGCTTCATTTGTCGATTTTTATGGGATTTATGAAAGTGCCAATATCTCGAAAACTAACGTCTTTTTACAAAAGTCATGTTTCGATACTCTGGTTCGTCATGAGTTTGCCTATCAGCACTCTAAAGGAAAACTTTGACTTTCATTCTGAATATATCAAAATACTTATATATAAAAGTGTTGTAGAGTTTGTAAATTTTAATGATTGTATTAATCATTAAAATTAACATCATTTTACTTTAAATGTTTTGGGAAACTTCCATTCGAGGTTCGTTGTAATTAAACGCTGATTTATTTACGTTATCGTGTAGTTTACCTACCATGAATATTAGACTTGACTAGATGTCCTTACTCTAGTAGGCTCTGAGTTATTCTAACGCTGCGGGCCACCAGACTGGTGGCATCCGCCTTATTATTAGATGCCTTCAACTATTATCGTAAGCGTTCGAACATTAGGCACGAACTACGATAGATGGTACTCTTCTAAAATAATACCTAACTGACTGTTGAGATACCACAATACTTTGTATAACTTAGTATACTAACGACATATATTAAAGGATGTTAAAACCACATGACTAACATACACCTACACTACAATGCTCATAACACAAGACACAAGGACTAAATACAATGTCCTTAAAATTCAAAACATGTTATCAACCTCAATAAAAATTTGTGAAATAATTTAGATGTATGGTGAAAATGCCAGTCAGAATACAAATAAATTGTAAATAAGTCTATTTTTATTATTGATTCGATTGTTTAGAAAAATATTTCGCCTTGGTGAACAGAATAAATTTCACGATCAAAGCCACATTCAACAAACGAAATCGAACGCAACTTTTAGACCAAGAAACTTCGTACATTGCGTCACAAACTCCTCCGTGGTCACAAACTTTATAATGGAATTCTACTCTCCTTAAAAAAAACTTTGGCACACACATAAATTTAAACAATCAAAACAGATAGATATCGAGCTCGGGCTGATCTGAAACATAATTTACAAACACTATCATAGAAAACACAAAATGTAACAAATATGTGCAGAAAATAACATAGTAACTCGACGTGACAATTTGAAATATAACGGGGTTGATGAGCCACTGAGTTCATGGCATTTCCAAATTAAGGGTATGGGGAAGGGGAGGAGGTGGGGAGAAGGAAGGTTGGGAAGAATACCCCGATATGTTTACTAGAAACGGCTAAAGCCATTTCAAGCCAAATTTCGGTTCTGAATAGTGTTCTTACACCAGAGCGATACGGAGAGCATCTATATACTGTGGAAATTTCCATAAATGCATTATTGTATTGTCCATTTAATGTGGTTGTTAATGATGGTTCAATCACTAAACTGTAAAGAGGATTGTCTTGCACGTGATTTTTAAGATGGGTTTTTCTATTATGTATATTTTTAAATTGTTGCTAAAAAACAGCATTATTTATATTTGTTTAAACAAATACCAACATTTCCGGGTTACGATACCGGTTACCTGACAAAATATTTGAAAATCTCCTACTACTACCATAGTAAGCGGAAAATGTTGCTTGTGTCGTGATGGAGAACTTAGCCAGCCAAGAAATTGAACACGGGACGCCTGTGTGAGACCCAAACGCGATGGCAACTCAACCACTGACAATTATAACTCCTTAATCTAATATATAAATAAGATTGTCTGTGGCGGCTTGGATTTGTTTGAGATTAATGAAATATTGTACACCTGAAGTTCAAACTAAGACGGAAATAATTACTCTCTGAATCTGATTTAGAAAAAAAATCAACGTTAATTAAACCCGGGCAAGGCCGGGGACTTCAGCTTGTGTTGTTCTCCTGTCGTTTGTGATTCGATGTTCTCAATAATAATCCTGATTCATTCTTCTTCCACAGCTTGGGTGCTGGGAGGAGCGATCTGCAAGATGGTCGCCTACCTACAGGGGGTTTCCGTGTCAGCCTCCGTCAACACCCTGATGGCCATCTCCCTGGAGCGCTGCAAGGCCATCAGCGCACCCATGGCGGGGCCCATGACCAGCCGCTCCTGCCGCCTCGTTGTGGCCCTCATCTGGGTCTTCGCGCTTAGCATCAACCTGCCCTGGATCGTGGTCTTCACGCTGGAGCCCATCGGCATACTGGGGAGTAAGGCGCAGGTGACTATGATGATTATAATTTATGATCTTATCGGCTGCGCCAGTTTATCTGCTTCTTGGGAATTATCTTAATTGGGAATATCAGAGTGGCCTGGAGGTCGATGTCCTATCTGTTATGCTCTAAAAATATCTCTCTATTGGTAAAAACTAACTGCTAGCTCACCTCGTCTCTAAACTGGAGGGGCGAACCCATGTATACATATAGGCACATACAAACACTAAAGACATATCTTTGAGAACAATACGAACTTTATGATCTACTTGCACTAAAGCCATCTATTCTACGTACCTCGGACTATCATAGATACAGTTGACTGAAGCAGATCACAAAGTTTTCTTATTCTTCGTCTTTCTTTTAGCTTCTTCTTCTTTAGTCGTTGCCTCGTTGCTGAGGATATTGACCAATACTCCAATTTCCATGGCTCTTCGACAGCCGCGGATACATTCCAGATATGATATTATATATCATATATCCAATGCATCGGAGATCTTCCACTGCTTCTTAGCCCTTCGCTTTACGAGGGACTATGAGTTTCTCTTTGTACAAGTTCTCAAGTTTCCATTATATCTTAGGTTACGCTGTCGATAAACATATTATAGTCTAAAACTGAAATAGGAGAGGTAATAACTCTTTATCGTCCGGCTGGGATCCTAAATGGCAACCCGATTATTTATAAAGTTTCTTTTTATAAAGGTATTTTTAAATCCTTCCTAAATCATGAATTTTTCATCAGGTTCCCTTTCGTAATCAGCATAATGTATAATGTTTGTTTGGAAGGAGAAACGTACACAAAAACACCTTAGTGATTATTTAGACTGCTTCTAAGCAGTGTATACTGAATAAATATACTTGATGGGTTTAAAATTCGAGACAGGCATTCAAGATTTATATAAACCACACTGCGGAGACATCTCCGGGCTTTTGTTGTGTCTCCCCGGGCACGTCTCTCGAATTCCTCTCAAAGGGAATGAAAATAAAATAAAGCGAAAGAGTTTTATCAAGTGAAAGGATCCAAGAAAAACTCGTAATTTGAGAGCGAAGGAGGCATTCGTCAGCTTTAAAATCAGTTCTCGCACTTTCTAACATATCGTGCAAATTATCCTCACTTTCTACTTTTATTTGTATTGATTCTTTTCCGATATTGTTCCCTTCAGAACAGAGTATTGCAAAATCTTGGCACTAGGGCTTTATACGTAGATAAAAGAAACAGCGAGATAGGCCATGAATAGATGATTATTACGATGAAACCGTGTGACCAACAATGTTTACGCATATAAAGTAAATCTCATCGGCACTCGCCTTTTTTTTCAACCTAAATCTACATCAAATCTTTCATTGGCTCCGCCGCTTTGTTCGTAGCTCGACGATTGTCACCATGTCATTCCATATTCTGACCGGTCAGTGGTTGAGTTGGCATCGCGTTTGGGTCCCACTTAGGCGTTCCGTGTTCGATTCCTTAACTGGCTAAGTCCTTCATCACGACTCAAGCAACATTTTCGGCTTACTGTGGTGGTAATAGAAGATTTTCAAATATTGTCGGGTTATTCGTAACCCAGGAATGTTTGCCTTTCTTTTAATGAAAAAAAAAATCTTCATGTAATTTCTTTACGCATTGGAATGCATGTCTAGGAAAAGCTCATCCCTTCTTCCCTTAGTTAACTACTACGAGTGTGTACAGTAAAAGAACAGAATTAGTGTGTATCGGAATATTGTCTAAATTAAGACAAGAAAAAGTAAACTACATGAAATTTCTAGAAGATTTGCTAACGACATAGGCCCTGGGCGAATTTATTTTCATCAGGGCCCTCTTTACTGATAATTATATAAATTACGAGAGAAAAAGAAATCAGTAATTTAACGTGCTCTCGGTTTTTAATGAACAAAACGAACGGGTGTAATCTTGGTGTCAAAACCTGACTCAATTTTAGTAATTTAAATTTCCATTATAGCACCGATATAAATTACGTAATTTAATATCATACCTTTATCTCCAAAAACAGTCTTTGACAAGATTGACCAGCCCACTTGAGACATCGATGAAACTGGGCTTAACTTAACACCTGAGCTAAGACTGTATTACCCCAGAGTGAAACTTTATTCCCACTCCAGGTAGGAGCTTCGAAGCTGATCGACGGACGGGTCACTGAATTACAGGGACAGTTAGGAACATGAAGAACAATATTGTTACCTGTGGTTGATACTATTTTTTAACATGTCAGCTTTTATAATAGATAATTTCTAAAAATGTCAACCATACTCATTTGGAAGAAGATGGTTGTCGTAAATTTGCTTTAGAACTTTCGACTCCTAGATCGCAAGAGTTTTAATATCTGTTCAAGAAAGAATTTTGTTAAAATAAACATTGGGAAGGTGTCTAAGGAACTAAAAAGAAAAATAAATCATAATCGCGAGATACACGGACTCGATATGAGAAATGAAAAGCAAATTAGATTTCCAACAAGGAAAAAATCAAACACCCAAAAATCTGTTACGTACCAAATCTTTCAACTATACTGTAACAAAATTCCAGTTGAAAACATGTGTAATTTTAAGGGAATAAGAAAGCCACAATCATTTATGTTGAGTTGGTGATTATTTTATGAATACAGATAACTACTTTTTTTTTAAATATTTAAGTCGATGTTTGCCAAATAATGTCAATTATTTTGAATATTTATATTTTTAATTTATTGGTATAGATATGGAAATGAGTTACCTCCAGATTAATCAATAAAATAAATTTAATAAATGAATAAAATATGAAGCAGTTGTGTAAAATTTGTTATCATAGTAGTAAATAAATCAAACCCAAAGTTAGTGAGAAACGGAAAAATAAAAAAAAATTCTATAAATAAAACCAAAAGAACTTTTCAGTAGGTAGTTAGAGGTAATATTTCAATTAAAGCTATATTAAGGTATACTAGCAGTTAAAAATCCGCTCCGCAAGTTTTTGCAGATAGGCCCTGCGGGCGGCTTTTACTTTGGCTTCGTCCAGTTTGAGTGTAGGTAACCATTTTATAAATCCAATAAGAACTGGTTCCAAAAATAACCAGTTCCTCGGATCCACTATCCAGTGACAGTTAGTCACCGAGTTAAAGTAACCGTGATAGGCAATGATGCCATATGTAATCTCTCCATATCCGGAAAGATACTTAAATTCTATAAATTCGTAGTACCTACTAGTGAAGAACGTCCACATGCGAGCTGCTGACGTAAGTGGCGACATCTTGTGACGAATTCTTGAATTCAAAACCGAATTACAACGGTAGTTTTGTTTGAAATTCCACGTACACGGATGTTATTTGTGACGCAATGCGTACAGAGTGGTGTCAACATGCACTCGAAACTGGGTTCTGAAATTCAACCATGCAGACGCTGGGATATTAATAACGTTCGATTCGATTTTCTATAAATGCATTTTATGATATATTGTTAAAGTAATTCACTTTAATAACTTCTATAACAACTGGTACTGATCAATACAAACATTATAACAACACAACTTGTAGCTCTATATCTCTATAATAATTCTTAGGCGATGATATTTTAAAAATACACGGTGTCCGGAAACTTGTAGTACAAGCAGGAAACTGGTGAATTTACATCATATTTGCAGTAAATTTTGTGGTATAACTATTTTTTATTTGAACTTTCGCTATCAAATTAATCGAGTGAAGTCCGAATTGTAATTTGTTTTGAAAAAATCGGTCGCCAGGGGATTAATATAGCTGTTTACCATCTTTTTAAATAGTGATTAGTACCGTACACGAATTATCATTATGAGAACAGTTAGACAAGCGTACAAAAAAAACATCAAAACTCCATTAAAACACAAGCTATGGACTAAGACACCACAAATATCGGATAATAAAAGCATTCAATAAAATTAATCTTCAGCCCGTTTAAAAAAATAAGGAAACCAAAAAAGATTTCAGATTCAAACTTAAAATATGATGAAAGAACAAAAAGGTCATATTAAATAAAAATTATAATTTAAGAAAATAAAACTGAAATACTTAATACACTTCGTAATACACACTTAATTATATAAAACCGTACCTCCCAAGGTTAAGCTTAATTAATCAAATAATGTTTTAAATCGTGAAAAGATAATGTGTCAAATAAAAATAAAAATAAATTTAACCACTTAGTTTTCGAAGACAATGGTAAATAGTTTTAAAAAAAGTGATTTGCTCAAACCCAAAAACAAAGTTTAGTTGGCTTTATTATGTGATGTGTTTTTAAATTTCCTAATCCTCAGTTTGTTAACTGTGTTTACTGATTTCTTCTTTTTAATATTTATAGACCTCGTTAGTACGTTTGTTGACCGTGTTTGTTGATTTCCTCTTAATGCTTGTAGATCTCATATTCATGTTTATTTACAGTGTTCGTTAATTTACTCTTCTTAATGTCTATAGACCTCATTTTCATGTTTGTTGACTGTGTTTATTGATTTCCGCATCTTAATGTTTATAAACCATCATATTTGAATATCATATTTGTTGATTGAAGTTTGTTTTGTTGGTATTGCTTCATGCGTGAATAAAAAAACACTTGACTCCTCCTTTTCAGAGAAGCTTTTGAAAGAACTTGAAAATGTTTAAATAATTTCAGCAGGAGTTGGGCAAATTGAGTGTAATTTGGACACACCAACACGCCTATAAAACACTTCCATCGGTTTATTTCTTCACTACAGATCACTTTACTGAATTTTACGAATCAGTTAAAAGTAAGTAATACTGGGTATCCGGTTAAAACAGAACAGCGAATAAATAATATGTGAGGTTATTTTAAATTTACTAATTAATTTGGATTACTATGTTATATTATGTGATATCTTTATACCTATATAATGTATGCGATGTAGCAGATTCACCGGCTTCCCATTTGCACTACATATATATGAGTTACCAGACACCGTGTATTGTAGAAATACGGCCAATGACTATCACAATAATTCACACCCGTCTAATCGATATCTGATTGGATCTCTATAATAATCTCACTGTAAGCTTTCTAGTAAATGAATCGGTAAAAGTTTATACAGACAAGCTATCACACATTAATCATTGTCACTCTAACTAGATGAACAGCTCAAAAGATGTCATTCAACGGTGGTTAGTTTTAACCTTGAAATGTACTTGAAAGTTACAAGATTTAAGATTATAACTTGTCAATTTGGGAGGCGGATGTGGGTACCATAGCCCCAGGAACCGTTTATTGGAAACCCAACAACTCTGTCATAGGTCACCCCAAGTGGTTCGCAATGTTGGATGACGTAGCTAGGTGCCCGGGTTCATGAGTTGAGGTTTGTCAAGGACTTGCTGCGGATGCGTCTGCCCAGCGACCGCGTGTCAAGCCGGAACGGGAGAGACTGGTTGAGGGAGACCTTTTGAGCTCTCCAGCAGGACTCTCTCGTAACTTCGTCTTGCACCGCTGTTGGAGGGGTGGGTTTGTACGTTGTCTCTCCTGGACACGCTAACCCCCAGATTCCTACTCATTGCTCATACCTTTTTCCTTCACAGAATTTCCTCTCCTTCCTTTCCTCAACAGACCCTTACACAGCATCCCCGAAAATGGCATATGCCTTAAAGGGACATAGACCTCCTCAGTGCTTCATGTATGGAACTATTGTAAAAACAATTATAATGTCTAAGTTATAATCGGGTAAATGTTATTATCAATTTATTGTTACATACACACCCCCTCCCCCATACACACAAGCCATGCTTATTTATGGGGGTAAATCAAATATCTATATTATGTAATTAATTATTGTATGTATAAAATTTATTATAGTTTATGTATCTTTTAATGAATAAAAAAATAAAAAATACGGTTGCATGACAAAACACAAAGTTGAGGTTAATTGAAGAAAAATAAAAACACACAAATTACTAAGTAATCCAAATTTATTAGTTAATTAAAAATAACCTCACATATTATTTATTCGCTGTTCTGTTTTAACCAGATACCCAGTATTACTTACTTTTAACTGATTCGTAAAATTCAGTAAAGTGATCCGTAGTGAAGAAATAAACCGATGGAAGTGTTTTATGGGCGTTTTCATGTGTCCAAATTACACTCAAATTTGCCTAACTCCTGCTGAAATTATTTATACATTTTCAAGTTCTTTCAAAAGCTTCTCTGAAAAGGAGGAGTCAAGTGTTTTTTTATTCAAACGTGAAGCAATACCAACAAAACAACTTTCAATCAACAAATATGATGATGAGGTTTATAAACATTAAGATGCGGAAATCAATAAACACAGTCAACAAACATGAAAATGAGGTCTATAGACATTAAGAAGAGTAAATTAACGAACACAGTAAATAAACATGAATATGAGATCTACAAGCATTAAGAGGAAATCAACAAACAACAAACGTACTAACGAGGTCTATAAATATTAAAAAGAATAAATCAGTAAACACAGTTAACAAACTGAGGATTAGGAAATTTAAAAACACGAAGAAAATGAAATCATAAAAATTAAGATTTAACACCTACACAACATACAGTCCGCCTTCCAACAAGAATTTCTAGAGAAAAAATCTGATATTTTATACTATTTCCCCCTTACTAATATACAGTGTTAATAATAAGTTCTTTGAAACATAACTCGGCGCGTTCAGTCGGAACGGTGAAAACCTTGACCACGGGTGTTTATATGGTTAAAACGGTCTTAAACCAGGTTTCATGTGGACTTTCCCTTTCAATGTAAAAATAGTTAAAAATTCAGTTGTCTTCATAGAATTCGGTATAGGTGTCATTTTTAGGAATACTCTAGTACAGTGGTAATCACAAGACTTACCCATGCACTGATTTCAATTTTATTTTTTCAAGAAAACAACTTTTTGAGACACGGCATGTGTCGCGTGTGCCCCAGCTCTAGGGAAATCCTTATTTCGATGGAAAATAATATTTTCCTTTCTTTCGTCAAATCGAATTTTGAAAATTATCGGTATCGAAATAACGTAGAAGATGTCGCCACTGTAAAAAAAATCAAAAGCTTACATTAAAGTTACAGAATTCCCAGAGTGTTCCAAAATTTTCTTCCAGCGAACGCGTTTTGTAAAACCTATACAAGACCAAAACCGCTGACGAATTCTTTTCGCTTTGAAACAAGCCGCAAATATGCTTTACTAGCAAGAAAATAATATGTAAATTTCTAACTTTAACAAATATGTCTATATACTACCTATGTAGCGTATTGGTGAATAAATAAACCTCACGCGTGGTTTTCTTTCGAAGAATCAACATATAAGTTGCAAATAATGCTTTTGAAATAGGTATCTCCACCTTGTACTGATTCAATAACGACTTGATTCAATAACGACTTGATTCAATAACGATTGCTTCCTCCGATAAGTAGATTTTGTAACTATATCACGGCATAGCTCAGTAAGCTGTGATTTGATCGGAAATCTAAATTCAAATCTGCTTTGCTTTTTTGCCATTTTAAGTTTAGATAATTGAATGCACAGCTGGGCAATATGCCCGCCAGTGGGCGATTTAAAGGTATCCATAAAATAATTAATAATCAGCTCTTTTATAGATGGCCGAATTGAATTATTTTAGGAAAAATACTTTTGGCAAGTTAAGCTGGAAAACATTAAAGGTGAATCTTTTGTTTGCATCCGAATAAATAGTTTTTTTCGTATATGAAGTAAATACTTTCAAAAAAGGCATTCAAATACAACATTGAATTAAATCACCGATACAATTAATTGATGTAAGGGCGCAAACAAATAATTAATCAACTTAACCACTCGGACCCGTAAGCTTGTTTTCAAGATAATTAATTGTTGCCAGACATACGTAGGACGTAGGAGGCGTACCTGACTTATTAATATTTAAACTAACTAACTAACCATCACGCCGTTTCCCCGCAGGGGTAGGCAGAGAGGACGGACCGCCACACAACTCGATCTTGGCACACACTCTTTGCCTCGTTCACATTCATACATCGTCTCATACATGCTCTTCTATTATTCCGACTCTTCACATGGCCCGACTCAAGTATCTGATTCACTTGGTCGTGCCATGTCTTCCTCGGGCGTCCCCGACTTCTTCTACCATTCACATTTGCATCATATATTCTCCTTACACTCCTTTCCTCGTTCATTCGCTCTACATGCCCAAACCATCGGAGAGTCCCTTTCTTAATCTTACACATCACGCTTACGTCAGCCTTGCATTCTTTGCGGATATCCACGTTTCTCTCACGATCGTACATGGTTTTACCACACATTCGCCTCAGGGATCTCATTTCTACAGCATTCAGTCTGCTTTCATCCTTCCTCTGCCAGTTCCATGCCTCACTGCCATACATCAGGGTAGGTACCAGCACTCCATTATGGACGGCTAGTTTCGCGTCTTTGGACAGTTTTTTATTACCGCCAACGGCATTCAGTCCTCCATTAATGGAGTTACCGGCATTCACCCTTCTTTCAATATCTCTATCAGCCTTCCCATCTTTCGTAAACATACTACCCAGATACACAAACTCATCCACCTGCTCCAAGTACTCATCATTCACAACTATATTGCATACTGTTTTCGTACTCTCTCTTTCAAACACCATGACTTTAGACTTACTTACATTCATCATTAACTCATTCTTCATACATACTTCGTTCATCCTAGACACGAGAGACTGTAGATCTTCCATACTGCTAGAAATTAGCACCGCATCATCAGCATACAAAAGGCAACATACTTCCAGATTACTCAATTTTGCGCCCAATCCCATCTCTTTCAATTCTTGCATACAATTATCCATGTATAGATTGAATAACCACCAATATTTAAATAATATCTAAAATAAATAAATAATTAAATTGGCATCATCTATGAAAGAGCAGATTATGCATTATTTTATGTAAACCCTAAGGTGACACTTAAAACGAATTCAAGTTCTTTTTTTTACAGTAATACCTCACAAGAGTCTCAGCTGCTCCCGTCTGGAGCCAGTGAGACTATGACATCCCAATTGGGGTATTTTATGAGGCTGAACGTAGTGGGGAGTGGAAGGAGATGGAGAAGAGGAATGTGGGGAAGTACCTGGCTATTCAGATCTGTTCACCAAACACGGCTGACGCCATTTCAAGTAATATAATTATTTAAAAGTATATCATGCAAACGTTGTTTTTTTCTAAAATAAATAAATAATTATATTGGCATCATCTATGAAAGAGCAGATTATGCATTCTTTTATGTAAACCCTTAGGTGACACTTAAAAAGAATTCAAGTTCTTTTTTTTACAGTAATAACTCACAAGAGTCTCAGCTGCTCCCATCTGGAGCCAGTGAGACTATGACATCCCAATGGGGTATTTTATGAGGCTGAACGTAGTGGGGAGTGGAAGGAGATGGAGAAGAGGAAGGTGGGGAAGTACCTGGCTATTCAGATCTGTTCACCAAACACGGCTGACGCCATTTCAAGTAGCGTTTCAATTCTGAATTTCTGGTCTTACACCAGGGCGATACCAAGAGTATCTTACACTCTGGAACGTGCCGCAAACATACTATTCATTATTTTAAATGAATAAATTGTGAAAAAGCACAAATAATTCAAATAAAATTTATTTTCCCACGACACGATTCGAACCCGCGACCTTCGCATTGCGAGTCAAAGATTTAACGCTCGATCACGCCGGCCGTCAATATACTATTGTATGGCGAATACTAGTAGATCTACTCTTATATGGCGTTAGTTTAATTATTTTAGGAAATAAAGCTTTTTGTAAGTTTAGATGAATCAATTGTTTGCACCCGTGCATAAGCAACATAAATATGAATAAAAAGTTATTTCCATAAACAAATTCAAATATTTCAAGAAGGGTTTACAATTACAAATATATGTAAGCCTTTCAATGTAAAGTGTCATTTGATATGAAGTGTATTTATTTTAGTAATTTCTAGATAAATGCGTGAAAATGTAATTTTCTACTTTCTTAAAAAAACGTTAACGGGCCATTTCATTTTCAAAATGGCCCGTTAACTGTTTTAAATGCCTGCTTTTTTTCCTTTTCTAGCAAACATAAACGCCTAATCTCAAAAACTCTAAACCACCCTAAACCCTACTTTGCTTATTACTGTCGCAATTTTTTTGGTCTACAAAAATTCTCTAAAAGCTTCTGAACAGTTAGGTAACACGGACGTAAAGGGGACATTAATACTTCCTTTAAAAATTGTGACTGGCAAGTATTCTAGACGTGTGATTTTTGTATGTTTTTCATTGGTCATGCACCGAAAAGAAATAAACCATACTTAGTCCCCTTTGATATTAAATTCCTTTTGACATTGTTAGAATTTTCTACGTTGTTTGGGATGTCATTGAATAATGGCATAGGACAAAATAGAAATATTTATGTACATTCTATGGAATGTAACATTATTTGGTTCTATATTGAGAACATGATTTACATGAGTCAATGGTGCGTTCGAGTGTTTTTAGCATTTTTTAAAATACGCAAAATGAAGTTTTTTTTGTTGATTGGATATTTTCAAGAAAAGTCTGCAAATAAAGTAGTTTTCTTAATCCACTTAATGTTATTTTTCTCTCAGAATTGCCAAATAAATCTACATTTGTTCTGACCTCTCACATACAATTATATGAAACCATGGAAGATATTTTCATTATTTTACACACTTGTTCAACAACGTGAAAAATATGCTCTCTTTCAAGTTGTGTAACTCTCATTAGAGATGTTCAATCTTCAGAGTGTCCACAATGTTCAGTGTGTTAAATTAACCCAGTTGCCAATTAAACGCCCAAACCCAATAGACGCACTTTGAAATAAATGTTATTGTTTATATCGTCTTTTCCACATGGAGCGTTGAGGAATAGCTTTTACAATAAATTTGTAATGACTTTTTAAGATGAAGCCATCTTACTAATATTTGTTTGTACGGATGGATGGTTGGATGGTTGGATTTTACTCTTTCACGCAATAAATATAGAATGGAATTTATAAATTCTTTCACCAATCGAAAGCTACTTTATTTGCGAGTAACATGGGCTATATACATTGGTAAGCTCTGGCGTTATGAATAAGCTGTGGCGTTACGAAATTATCTATTATACGTTTATTGGCAAAGCGTGTTACTAAGTAAATGTTTGACGTTGGCTGTCAATATTATTTCTTTGATAGCAAAAATTCAAATATAAGTATTCTAATATGAATATTTAGTGTAGGTAGATACAAATATAAAATAGGTAATTATCTAAATTTTGACCTAGGCCAAATGCTATACTAATATTATGAATGCGAAAAGAAGAGTATTTGATTGTTGATTGATTGGGGGAGGGGGAGTGGTAGTACGGGAGAGGGGGGGGGGACGAATATGCGAGCGAAGCCGGGGGTAAAAGCTAGTACTAAATAATGCAAAATCATACAAAATCATATATTTTTGTTTTGAAAATTTTAACGCTTAGAAGTATTATAGATGCTTCAATTAAATACTGCGTGTAGAACATATTTTGGCCCTAAAAAATATAGTCTTTTAATAGATAGGCCTAGAAAAAAATAAAGTATAAGGTCTATAAAAATCACTTTCAAGTCCAAACTCTCCTATTTATAAACCCGTTTTCGGATATGGTTTTATTTTTTAATGTGGCAAATTCAGTTTCTTTTATAATAATCGCAAAAAATATATATTTACGCCCGAACTTCACGAAATAAAATAAAATATGCATTTTCGTGTTGTTATTTTATGATACGACCGGCAGTCAACGAATTTAGATTTTCAACATGAACCATATGCCGTCCACCCAAGGACTACAGACTTGCTACACCCATTTTTTATCAGTTCGGCCCCGGCCGGGACGGGGAATAGACGTATTGGGCTCCGCGTCGCTTGGTTCCGTGAAATCAATTTTAAATTGTTTTATGGTAATAAACAATAAAAAATGCTTAAATAAGGAGTTAATGTTTTTTACAGGCCTTTACGAAATCAAACTGCAAAAATAAAACACGAATACCTTTACCAACCTTTCAAAAAGCTTTTTCTCAAGTATTTTTATACTCCTACCAAAAAGGGGCGTGAATTCTGATTTCGATTTCTTCCTGGACTGTTGGATCGCCTTAAAAACTATATTCACGAAATAGCACATGTATTTCAAATTAAAAAAGTTTTTTAAATAATGTGCATACCGCACAAGCTGCCCAAATGCTTATAACTGTGAGGAGCCAGAAGTATTATGCTGTTTGCAATAATTGGGGTACAATACAAGGCAATTGAAGGAAGAAATGAAAAGTGGTGTGGAAGGAAAAGGTTGGGAATTCACTAGGGCATAACACGCCCCCACCGTGCCAACTCAATACCCCCTAATTTTCTCTGGGTCTTCTACTGCCCCCTGAAAATCTCAAACGCCCACAAGGGGGCGTTATCGCCCACGTTGCGAACTTATGCACTTGGTAAGTATATTACCACTCATAAGTAATTAAATATACCTTCAGAATAATGAAGTAAACAAAGTTATAAAAACATGTCATGTACTTAATAAGCTTGAATTCAAGACTTTCCAAAAACATCGCGGTGGTTCAATTGAAGTATTTTTTAATCATATTTTCTCGTTCCATGTATTTACCTTTGCTCCGTGTAATTGTGTTGGGGTTTATTTTATTTACATTTCTTTTAAAATGTCATTTCGAAAGGTTTTACTTGCCAACAATTATTTGCTTTGCATTAACTTATTTTTGAGAGATGCTTAGCTTCGGAAAAAATATGAAGCGAGATTTGTCCGAAGTACCTACATTGGAAAGAAAAACTAAGAGATATAATATCTACTTACTTACTGAATTTAGATGATAGGCAAAACTCAAAAGTAATTCATGCATTTTATTTGTCTAATAAAAAAAATAATGAAAAAAGAGAGAAAGTTGTACTAATTACGGTGCAAAGCGATGGGTCGAAAGAATCCGGCTGGAAAAGTTAAAAGGCCTTCCTCAAACAGACTCTCTCGATCCGGCCTGCCACGCAGTAGTTGGTCAGACGCATCAGCCGTTAGGACCTGGACAAACCTCACCCCATGAACCCGGGCACCCCTGCTAAATCACCAAACGTAGCGAACCACTTGTGCTGACCTATGGCAGAGGTGTTGGTTATCCAATAAATGGTTCCCGGAGCAGCGGTACCCATTACCGCCTCCCAAATTGAATCTATTTTCATCTCGCAACGACAATCGTGAGATAGTAAACATTGCATTGTCAACATAACTGCCAAAAAACTATGAATAACTGAAAATGTATTTTATAATAAATAACTCGCGAGTTCCCTGCGTGTCTTTTCCCATTCGTCCCGTTCCCCTTCCCCTTCCATGTTCCCTTCCCCTCACGTGTTCCCCTCCACCTTCCCCGCCTTCCCTATCCCCTCTCACGCGAACCCCCTCGCATGATCCCCACCCCTCTCCCCCTCGTTCAGAATATTCAGTCCCTGTACATTCATTTTTTCAAACAGCTCGCGTGCCACCTATTGCAAATTTTTATACAAATTTCATAATGCCAGAGCTCACCAGTATATATAGAAATCATCGCGGGCATGCACACATCAAATCCCCAAAGTTTCACCGCAATCAGATGAATGGTTTAGCAATGCCTAGACATACTCACTATATATACAATATATACATACTCACATAAATACCTACAAATTAAAAATTTATATACATATGTAGATTGTACCGTGAATCTGCAGTGAAAATTATGAAATTCGGATTTTAAAAACTCGGTCGAAACCGGGTATAAGATAATTGGAGAATACTGATCAAAGAAATAAATCGAATTTTATCTGTAGAGAAAAATCGGTGTTTTCTTTTTGTGTCCAAAGGAAGATCAATTTGATCATACTCTCGGGAAAATTGACCAAACTTAGTTCGAGAATTTTCTTCTTCTTGAATAATAATAACCAATATCATTTGCTTATTAGAGCACTAGAAATGTTATTTTCCTGCCGGTTTCTTCGAAATTTTTAAACCATGATTGAATTAAATTAACACTTGGGCATTGATTTATAGTCAGTAATTGGTGATGCGAACGAAATAGGCGGCGTGCATCAATGTTTTGTAAAACAGAACAGAATTATTGTTGAACAAAAAAGAACAAAATCATTGTTTTTGTAAAAATGTTTTACCCAGAAAGCGCGTTGCTCTCCCGTAAAGCGATCCATTGTGACTAAATTTCCAAGAAGCGAGAAACCACGCATAAGTGACCTCGCTCTCCTTCCCCCGTTCGGAATCGCCGCTAGCACGATTACAAATTTGCATATGTTAATATTATTTCTAAAAAAAAATTGTTTGCTATAATAAACAAAACTAATATTAGAACTACATATTACTTGTATAAGAAAATATCACTTTACCATGTGGTCACATAATAACAACTATAACCTCACATAATAAATACCCTTAGTAAATAATTACGTAAACTAGGTATAACCATTAGGCTTTAGGGTTCCCAATTATCGAGAAATTGATATTCAAGACGAAGTTTATCTCTGTTTTACGCCCAGTTTATTGGAAGGTTGTATGGAACGAGGCGACATCTATCCGAATATACATAAACCCCATGTTTTACGTCAGTTTGTACGGCAATAAACAAATAATGGCGGCCTCAGAACATCTGAGATGGAGGTCATGGAATTTTCGGTTATAATATTAGAATATTTTATAAGGGGCAATACCGTCTGGATGGAAAGTGCTCCTTGTTTAACCAGCCAGTGGCCAAAAATCCACATTTCGTCGAAAGGTGTTCTTACGATCGTGCAGGGCGGTTCCAATGAGAAAGATTAATTATTCTCCGTACCAACTTTTTAAAATTATAACTCAATATCGATTTTATAAAATTCCAAATTTGCTTTAATTTATACCTATGTACATTGAAAAATGCTGAAAGGCGTGATGATAAAACTATTAAAATTATGTACTTTTTGTAATTATTTTTTATAATTTTTATTTTTAACTTTATGAGTAAAACCTCATATTGTAACATTTAATTAAATGAAGACAATGTAAGCGAAACTCAATCGAAAATCTGGAAACAGAAAAATCAGAAAAACATATTGGCACCTCTGGGACTCGAACCCAGGACCTCTCGCCTTCCGGGCGAACGCGCTAACCACTGCGCCAAGGTGTCGATATCAAATTCGGTCACTTTTAACTGTATCATACTTCGACTAAGAACCACCCTTATTATCTTCATTTTCTTAACGCATATATTATTGGCTGCTATCTTTATGTATGATTGCAAGATTCAAACCCGAACTAAATGCTCTCTAGATAGTGTCTGGATAAATCTTTACCCATTATTTGATATGCGACATCTATTGACTTTTCTGCAAGTCTAGGATGAATATATAATTTTTATTTTTAACTTTATGAGTAAAACCTCAAATTGTAACATTTAATTAAAGGTCCTGGGTTCGAGTCCCAGAGGTGCCAATATCTTTTTCTGATTTTTCTGTTTCCAGATTTTCGATTGAGTTTCGCTTACATTGTCTTTATTTAAATAAATTATTTTTTAATCATAAGTATTTATTATTTTTCAATAATGTCTAAGCAAAATAAGAAGGTGAAAAAATCTAAAATATATTAGTTCGTAAGTGCGCAAATAAATACACAAACGGACCAATTTTCGTCAATAAACACATGTACGTATATATTTTTTAATGATTTTATGTAAACTGAAATTAATATTTAATAACATACGTTTCCCAGATAATGTATTGAATTATTTAACTGCATGATTATGTGGGTGTTGTATAATACAAAATCTTTTTTTAAAAATTAACAAATCTGCCAACGACCTATGGTATCTTATTAAACTAAAAATAAACATTTTTTCTCAAAATTTAAAAAAATCGTTTACTAGATTAATGAACAATCATTCGAAATCAATTTATAATTTTTTTTGTGGAAAAGAGTCAATACGTCTAAAATCTGATTTAAAAATGACATATTTCTGGTTTTCTCTGGTTAAACCCTCTTAAAGACGAAGTACGTGTGTCCACTAGAAACATATACAATAGAAAGGGGCGAGATATGGCTTGGAAGCATGCCGACTGTCGCTGAGCTACGATCAAACTGCGCAAACCATCAAAGCGGTGAAAAAAACAAAAGCGGGGAGCCATTGTGACGCGTAGATACAATGTTCTATATTATGGGTTTAACCCGGCGTCACTGTGGCGGAAAAAAGTTGCACTAACGTTGAGGAGGGTCATTATGACCCTGTTACAATTGTTACTATTTTACCTTGTATAAAATAATTTATAATTTTTAAAATTCGATATCTATAATATATATATGGTCATATTGACCCTGCCTCAATGACGCCGGGTTAATGGTGCAACTGCTATGTGCGCATTTTCATACTAATCATGGTTTTGTCTCATATCCCTTTTTCCTATTACCCACGGTTCGAATCTTGTGGGAATGGAGGTGAAAGAGCGAGAGGTCTGACACTCACGCATTAAAGTTGTTAACATAGACACTCGCTGGCACAACCTCAAATCACCAATGACATTATTTGACACCGACTAAAGTATATATACTTTTTTTTTTAAATCGGCAATTCACCCTACAATAGAATCGAGCACGTTCGCTCCCGTGCGAGTCTATTTATTATCTTCTAAAATAATATATATTTTTTAAGAGCTTAAAAACTTCAACAGCCTTACTAAAAAAAACACAGCACCATCGATAACCTGTGTTTTTGCAGCAACATCAATAAAACAAACTTACACTAAAACACGAAATATTACTAAAATCGAATTTCACTCAAAAATACGTTTTAAATTTGGCAACACTGCAATTTTTCATAATTTTCATACAAAATTTTGTTTTCATTCATAGCCGCTAGATGGTGATGCTATCTTGCACGCGCAAAAAATAGCAGTTGGTTTTCATGCATGACGGGAATATTTTTACTAAATATTGAGATTTTACTGAATGATTTCTAATATTATAATCAATAATTATCAGCCTGAAACACTCTTCTACATTGAAAAAATCTTCCGAGAAAAGATACTGGCCGCCAACGGGAATTGAACCCGTGTCCCTCTGATTGCCGGTCAGCTGCTCTGACCACTGAGCTATAGCGGCTTATCTCATACCCGCCAAATAATTCAATATATACTAGTGTTTCATTCGACAATTACTTTTTATTACATTTTTCCAACTGAAAACAACCAACTTTATTTTTGTGAGAGAGGTATTGTTAATACTAAATCTCCCGCTAAGTGGCGTCGAGACTAATTATGTCTGCATTTTTTGCTGAAATACTTTAACTTGCCAATTATCAATTAATATTTTTAATTGATAAACTAGCGTTTAAACAAGATTTTTATGCATAGCACAAAGGGTAGATAACAAATATTATAATCAATAATTATCAGCCTGAAACACTCATCTACGTTGAAAAAATCTTCCGAGAAAAGATACTGGCCGCCAACGGGAATTGAATCCATGTCCCTCTTATTGCCGGTCAGGAGCTCTGACCATTGAGCTATGGCGGCTTATCTAATACCCGCCAAATAATTCATACATTGAATGTCAAAATATTGTTTTGGGTTACATAAAAGTTCAAATTTACGTTTTTAAAACTTTATTTTATGAGAATTTCTTAAAAGTGGTGTTTTTTTAAAATATTAATATCTAATATATGTGGTGGTAAACTTATCAAAGAAATTAACATCTTTAGTGGTGCAAGAAATGTATTGAAATGTCAGAGATATTTTTAGGTTATTCTTTTGGCAATAAAAAAAAATTAGAAATTTTTTATTATATTTTTACTGTATGCACGAGGAAAAAGTGAGGTGACAGTTTTATTTCAAATTCATTATATAAAAGGACTGTATTTTCATCAAAAATGTTTTGGTAAAAAAAAAAAATCTTTTTTTCCGTGTTTTAATCTTCAAATATGGCAATTTTTTAAAACTAAAATGTATTTCAAATACACAAATCTAAACGGTAATTTAATCTTGTTTTTTATAAATGGTATTTGTTTTTACGACACCTTCGAAAATAAGAAATGTATAGAATATTCAAAATACTTCGGAAAATTTCAAATTTCGTTCAAATATCATCACTAAAACAGAGATAAACTACCCTTCCAGGCTGTGCAAACAGTGTATATTTTTTTCCAAGAAGAATTTTTTAATTAGTAATGTTTTCACATCCGCGGCCGTTTGTCAATTGAATAAAATCTTCACGGGGTTTTTTAGTAAGGCCGCAAATGTTTAAAGGAGATATGTTAGAAATCGGTAAAAATTTGGGTAGCGGCGGCCTAAGAGCTATGTGGAAACCCAACGCATTTATCCACTCGGGTACAAACCGGTCAGGGAATGAAGTTAGCTTAATGAAGAAGAATTTGTATCTAAAACCTAATTAGTTTATTCATTACGTAAATTGACATTTATTATCTAAATATATATAATATTTAGATAAACATTATATAAGTATGGCAGACATAAGAAGAATTTAGGGTAGAAACAATCGAAGCATAAAACATAATATCAAATTCCCCAATCTCTGGAGTATTTGCAATAATTCGATTTTGTATCCATTATGAGCTGTCTTCAGTCGTCGCTTTGTGATTATCTAGTTAAATTGACAGTCTATATTACAGCAAGCTCCCTGATAGTTCTCAAATCTCGAATCAATAATCGATAAAAGAGATTTCGGCCAGACTGTCTTGATATTCTGAACGTTTACTTTGGGAAAGAATAATCCTAAAGTTTTAGGAGAAGTAAAAAGGGAATTATATTTATCCATGGTTAAAGTATCATTAGCAGACTTACTTAGTGTAAGTCTCGCTAAGCTTTTTGGGTTCTTTTCATTTCTCCTATCAATATCTTCTATACGGCAACAATTTTCAAAATAATAGGATATGAATCATAATAACGAAATATTATTATTATTTTTATGAGTATACCGTAGCATGAACTTTATCTTAACAAATTTATATTTGAATCTGATGAGATAATATCAGAGATAGTCGATCTTGTAATTAAAATACACCTATTTTCGAAGCTGCGACTAAAGAGCTGTATTACCCGACTTTTTCTAACGACTCTTTTCGTAGTAAACAACTGAAAATTTTTGAACGGACAACTTTTGACAGATGAATGGATTTTTCAAAGAGTAATGGATAATAATTGAAATAGCGGTATTTAAATAACTAGAATGTATCGACTCTTAGAAGGTCAGCTCTAGCGCAAACACAGTAGGTAATCAAAAAAATTTAAAGAATGCAGCATAATTTTTAAGGCACATAAATATATTTACTTTTTTTTATTTTTTTTTATTTTTTTTTATTTTTTTCATTTATTTATTACAGAAGACACATTATTTATACAGCAAAAATAACGTATAAAATAAAATATTAATATTTCAAAATAATCTTTTTTTGATACAAATAAACTACATAATAAATTTTCACAGTTTTTTTTTTTCTTTTGTATGATATTTCTCTTCTATAGAAGCAGACGCTTGTGATTAGAAGAGGGACGAGTATCAAAATGAAAAAGATTTTTAAAATTGTTTTACAGGATGTTATGTTACTTTTTTCATTTTTTTCCTCTTAATCAAACAACAAAAAAATATCCATTGCATGTCATCACTGGTTACACATCCGAGTAACCTAACAACCTCCTATGCTTCCTATGCTTTTGTAGAAAAACTACAAAAAAAGCATCACAAATGTCACCGGAGCCCAAAATTTCATTTACATCTTTTACTCCAAATAGTGTACTTCCCTTAACACCCTGTAATACCGCACTAGGTAGGTCTACAAGAAAGAAATTATGCTTACGAGTATTCCATTAAATTGACTGTTGCAAACTCCTGCAATTCATAAACTTACGAATACCGACAGTATAGCACTCATAAGCGGAACTACATTGCCCACTCTCCGATACGACGAATTTCCACTATGGGAAATCAGTACTTAGGTGATGTTGATTTATTTAATATCAACTTGGCGAGTTTTGTGGATCTTGTAAAAAAACTCATTCCATCATTATTCCTATAAACATTTGTATTTTGTAAACCTATCAATTCGCTGTATTTTTATGACTTGTGTTCATTTTTTATCTAATTTTATTTGTATTATTTCTATATTTGTTTCAAATTTATCTATCATGAATTAATTGTACTACCAAACACGTAAAAACCTTCTATATAAATTATAGCGATTTAATCCAATTCCTACCCGAATTGTCACAGCGAAGAAAAATTTACCATATTTTATCATTATTTAAAATCTTTAACTGACATTTGAAGATACCAAATAAATAGACTCCTTGTTCCATTTAAGATAGTTGCTTCTCGCACTACTTTAAAGTAAAAAAAATAATCTCGAAGATTGCTTCGTGTGGTGAATGATACATGCTCCATCGGCTTAATTAATATTAATCGCATTGTTTCTGTTGAAATTCAATTACGTGCAGATTTTCAATAAGATTATTAGACCTATTATGTACTTATATTATTCATAAATTTGTAATACCTATTTATGTAAAAGCCCAAAGGATGTTTATGGAGATAAAAAAATAAAAAAGAGTTATTATTTTTTATGTATCATGTAGATACTTTTACAACGAAATACGAATGAAAACTTTTTTTTATAAATAAGGTTCCGAAAAAATAAATTATCAAAAGCATTCTGGAAACCTTTGTATACCCGTTAGATGACATGATTGATTGTAAGGCCTTTCTTCCACAGGGATGTGCAAGTATTTGATACTCGACGATTCAAGTATCTTGGTGACTATCGCCAAATGTCTGTGTCACTTCGGTGTCCTGAGTTTGACGACCAACATGTCCAAGTATCTTAAAATACGTTGTAGGCAGATAATTGAACGCCTATTGGAGATGCCTACGTCTTACAAAGTGGACACATTTGTGCGTCTGGCTGCCCATGGAATCCTGAGTATTTTTCTCCAGCACCACATTTCGAGGGTGTCTGTCCGCTTTCTTTCGCTGGCTCTAAGTGTCCATGTTTTCACACCACGTAAAAAAAATGGGTAAAATCAACGCCTGGACGAGTCTCATCTTAGTGGTCTCGTTATATCTACTTCTTCAAAGGCGCTACGCATTTCGAGCCTTGACCTCCTTCAAGATAAGCCTCCACCGCCCTCTCTCCTCCGCCGTCGTCTTCCAATCTGCGACATGGAGTAGTCCTCTTGCATCCTTCCTGACATCATCCTCCCATCTCAGCCTAGGTCTGCCCGTCTTTTGTTTACCTCCCGGGTGTCCTGTTAAAACCTTCTTCGGCATATCTAGAATGTCCAAAATTTTAATTCTAGGTTTGTCATTTCTACGTACGTATGTGATATCAATATCTACCGGTTAGGTTGGAATAAATTATTTTAGAATATAGGTTATTGTTGTACAGTAAACTTCCATGAATATGAATATTTATATAAGTTGGTCTTGCAGATAATTATCTTGTCGTTGCGTAAATCATTACCGTGAATAAATTAAAATAAATAATTCTCCCTTTGATAGACAATCCAAAACCTATTCCTATATTCAATAAATCTCGGTGAACTAATACAAATATGTCCCTATTTAAATTAAATGTTTTTACTTTTTTTATATTAGATCCAATCAGAAAAAAACCCCCAGGCCTATGTCGTCTTTGGGGATGCTATGTAGAGTATTTTACTGGAAAGGAAGGAGGGGAAGTTCTGGGAAGGAAAAAGGTATGAGGGAATGGTAGGAATCTGGGTCAATGTGTCCAGGAATGACGAACTTATGAATCCATCCCTCCCACTGAGGTGCAAGGCGATGAAGACCTAGAAGCTAGACAAACCTCACCCCATGAAACCGGGAGTTTCTTCACTAAGTATATTAATTTTTTTATAAGAAAAAATCTCTATTTATAACTTTTGACGGTTATTCCCATCAATGTAATAGGTATATCATTGAAGAAGAAGACAACAATAATAATCTAAACGAAAATACAAAAGAGAACAAGACACAGAAAAATATAAAAAGATAATGGTCGCAACTGGGACTCGAACCCAGAACCTCTCGTCTAACCGGGACGTGCGCGTTTACCAATTCCGCCATTGCCACCTTCTGTCAAACCGAATAATAATAAAATATGGAAAAAAATTGTTGAAGATAACATTGTTAATTCTAAAATTTGAAACATGAAATTGACAAATATGACGGTGTGACAGAAGGTGGGAATGGCGGAATTGGTAAACACGCACGTCCCGGTTAGACGAGAGGTTCGAGTCCCAGTTGCGACAATTATCTTTTTCTGTTTTTCTGTGTCTTGTTCTCTTTAATATTTTCGTTTAGATTATTATTAACTTCTTCTCTAATGATAAAATAAATAATTAGGTAGTCATTAAACGTATCGAACCACTTACGGGGACCTACGGCAGAGGTGCTGGTTATCCAATAAATGTTTCCCATTTATTATGGAAGTCCTGTGCGTGTATCTTGGAGTGAAATTTGGTCATAGTTCAGAAATAGTCTACGCTGTCTTCCTTAGCTTCTATTATCCATGATAAATATAATTAATAATTACTCATAAAATAAGCCATTCTTTTTCTATTTTTCAGATCTGCACTGAGCTATGGCCGAGCCAGGAGAGCGAGAAGTTATACTTCGTGTTGGCCAACCTGACGGTCTGCTATCTGCTGCCTCTGTGCGTCATCTCCGCGTGCTACATGCAGATCTGGAGGCGGGTGGCCTTGAGGAGGATGCCTGGGGAGATGTGTGGACAGATCATCATCAACAGGAGCAAAGTCAAGGTGGAATGACTGATTATATTTACAAAACACTATAATTTTTTAACTTTCTTGGCTTTGAAAACTTTCTAGTTAAAGCCATAAGACGCTCGTTTTCTCCATTTATTCCCACAAATTACACCATGCGCCGTGATTTTGATAAATGGCATTATACAACATTCTTCAACAAACCAAACTTCAAAAGGCTGCCACAGGTCTAAAAAATGTTTTAAAAGATGCGTATTAAAATGCCATCAATAACTCAACATTGACAGTTTTGTTGGATACAACATTATTCCGGGCAAGGGCTCAGTTATAAAATATCTTCAATTGTATAGTGACCGACAAAAATCCATGGACTTATACCTAAAAATCATGGTCTTGACATAAGTTGACCAGTCTACACATTCTGGAAAATGGTGAATAATATCCATAATTAGTCGAGCGTTCATTGAGGAAGAGCATTCTGAAAGGGATGAGTTTTAGTAATGTAGGTGAATCAATAATACAATTGATAATTTTGAAGAAATAAATGAGATCAATTTTTTTCCGACGGTCTTCTTGAGGAGAAAGATTTAGTTAATGCAATTTCACTGTTCGAGTAATTGCCTCTTTCTAATCCTAGCCTCCTAGCAAACTCTCTTAAGAACCGTTGTTGAACGGATTCAATATGACCAACATGTATAGTATAACAAGGAGACCAAACAACAGAAGCATAAACATAAAAATGTTATGATGATGAAGATTATATTGACAAATAGGAGTAGCGGAGTATGGCTTAGCATCCTATCAATGTATTAATCAGCCAACATAATACGAGGATGAGATGAAAATAAAATGGCTTCTCGAAAAGATTAAGGAAACCTTATAAATCATCTTCTTGGCTAATAAATTAGAAAATAAGGTATTATCGTCAATGCGAAATACTAAAAAAATATCCTATAATCCTAATTATGTTTCATTCCTTTCAGGTCCTTAAGATGCTTCTCGTCGTCATAGTGACCTTCGCCTTATCCTGGCTGCCGCTCTATGTCCTGTTCTGCATCATCAAATTCAGTCTCGCATCAGAGCTGGAAAGTGCAGATGGAATCATCGTCACAATGATTCCAGTAACTCAATGGCTTGGAGCATCCAACTCTTGCATCAACCCAATCATCTATGCTTTTTTCAATCGCAAATTCCGCGCTGGCTTCAAAGCCATCATGACCTCAAAATCGTGCTGTGGACCCTTGAGATACGAAAAATACAACTCGTGTTACGCGTATTCTTATAAAGGGGAAGAAAATAAGATCAAGAACGTCAACATCGCAGCAATCAGAAGAGAGAGATTCACACAAAGACATTTCTCAAGTCAAAGCGTGGATTCTGTAAAAACTGAAATGATCCGGTCCAGGAGTATGACGCTGCATAATAGGGATTCGTACCACGCGAGGCAGCGAAAGGAATCTTTGGCTCTGGAGGAGTGCATCGAGGTCCCGATGAAGATTGTAGCGCAAGACTACGACGTGAAAGCTAACGGTGCAACCAAGGTCTAATAATTTGTTTCATTCGTTGTTGAAAAGGATTTTAATTCACAATCTTATGCGACATAGGCAGCATGTATTTTCATGATTTTTTTAGGAAGTCAGTTACGTGGTACGTTAAATGTTCTTCATTTCGCAACGATTTTTGAAGTGAAACTTCTATACCCTCGTTGTGATTTTAAATCAGGATGAAATGAAAGTGCGTCAATAAAATTTGCCGGCCCTCGGTTCTAATATAATGCGGTAAATTCACGACTCCGCGCGAGCCTCCGATGGCGCAGCGGCGTAAAGCTCCTGACTCTCAGCGCCCAGAGAGACATCCAACGAACGGAGGCTCGAATCCTACAAAATCCAAAAAAAAGAATCATTTTTATTTTTGTTAAATCAATATCCATTCCTCAAATCACTTTGAAATAAACAGGCGAAAGAAAAGAAAGCGACGTCTAGCGACTCCGAATTGCACACTCTGATTGTTTTTTTTAAATACGCCGGGCTTAAACACATAAACAAAAAATTATCTGTTTTGAACCACTATATTAAATAGGTATCTTCGTCAAGATTACTATCGCTCTGACAAAGGAGGATATCTTTTGAAACCGTTCGACTTTGTAAACCATTTTATTTTCATCTAGTCCAATTATGGCTACCGATCTATCAAAAGTGACTGTTTTTTTCGAAAACATTAATTAATATTGTTCAATTACATACATTTTTATTGCGAGTCACAAAATTAACAGTAAATGGAAATTTGAAAGTATATGATAAAACAATTCCACGCGGATTTTCCACATTGTATTTCACTTCTCTATTGATTTATATCACTTTGACCGGTCAGTGACTGAGCTGACATCGCGATTGGATCCCACGCAGGCGTCGGGAATTTAATTCCTCGCCTGGCTAAGTCCTCCATCACGACACGAGCAAAATTTTCCACTTGCCGTGATAGTAAAATTATTTGTAACCTGGGAATATTTTGTTTTACTTGATTATTTTTTTAAAAAACGTCAACAGGTCACAACTTGAGAAAAAATAAACAAGAAATTGGCCTTTTGCGGTTTTGCTGGATTTTGCTATATTTGTTCGTTCCAAAGGAGTGATTCATAATTTTGACAAGAACATTGATATTTTTATAAGGAGAAGCAACAGATACACATTTTTTCCATTTGTTTGACAATGGCAGCCGAGTGTTGAAATTGTACAGAATATTATAAAAAAATCTTTTTTTAATGTAAGTATTTTTGAAGAGGTAATTTATTTCTTTGAATTTTTATCCATTGTAAATAAACACGAAAAAACATAATCCCGAATAAATATCCAACTTTAACGAAGCTTGTGCAATCTTTTAAATACGTATGTATTTATAAAAAAAACACTTGAATCTAAATTATTTTATTTTTGTGTTATCTTATGCCTACTTTTCAGCTTGTATTTTGATTAATTAAGAACTATCGAAATAAAATTGTAGTTCACAAAAATAGATTTTCGATTAGATGTAATCTCAAAGATTTCTATTTTTGGTAAGAGTTAATCTACAAATAAGATTTAAAAATCAATAAGGTGTAGGTACTGCAATGTCTCAATCACCTGCCAGATGTTAATTAACTCGTTAGGACGAGAGTAAGATTTTAGAAATTACAAATTTAAGATTTTCAAACTACATTTTTCACATCCGCAGAGGTAACCAGATAGGATGCAAAAATATAGGCTTTTAACTTGGATCACAGTCACAGACAGTAGAAGGAAAGGGGGATATGGCATGGAAGTGACTTGTGACTTGTGACTTGTGATATACTGTCTTTGGAGCACCGGGCCATATGGCCCCTTTCTCCTTCATCATGTGTTTGTTTAATGGTTGTAGGACTTAGTGATTGTTGATTGGTTTTTTATTTTATTTTATTGGGGACGTTGAAGAGGGGTAGGGAGGGGGAGGGGGTAATAAGAGAGATGGAAGGGGGGGTAGGTAGATAGATGTCGGGGCTTCGGGGAAGAGCAGGAAGGCTTGGGGGGGCGGTGGCATGTCGAGGGGTGAGGGGAGTGGTAGAGTGAGGGGTGGGGCTTGTGCTTGAAGCAGGTTTGATTGATGGATCGGTTTACTAGCTTGGGAAGGAACTTCTTGGTATTTTGGAATGAAAACGGGTGGGGGGGTTTCTTTAGACGGACTCGTTTGCGGGATGGTCTGACGCAGACCCAGGCCATTTCCTCGGGGCCTGGTTTGTCGGAAGTTGGTTGGATTGGCTCTTTGGTGACGCTGGAGCGCGAGGATGAGGAGTGATGTCTTTGCCCCTTGGTTGGGGGGTTGGGGGTGAAGGTAAGGAAACCTAAACCGATTGAGAACCAATCGGTTTGGGGGGCGGTTAGAGGGGCGATTGGAGGGCCAAGGGTTTGGGAGGCGGTGAGGGGGCGATCTGATAGAGAGACGATGGGAGGGCAAACGGTTTGGGGGGCGGTAGTAGGGCGGTTATCTTGAGGGGCGGTAAGGGGGTGGTCGGTTTGAGGGGTGATAGGTGGGTCAGTTTGGGGGGGCAGTAAGGGGGAGGTTGGGGGGGGTTGGCTGGGCGGGGCTGGGTGAGTTGCAGGGGGAGTTGGGAGGGGAACTGTGAACTCTGCGGAAGGCCAGATTGAAGACATGTTCTTTGTCTTCAAGGGACATGTTGTTGGGGTCGGGGTGGTTGGCAAAGAAGGACTGGATCTCGAGAGTAAGGCGTTGGTATTCGTCGGAGGTTTGGAGAAGGGGGGAGGACATGATGGTATAGAATGGGGGAAAACACTAGGATAACTGAAGGCACGAATGTTTTAAGCACTGTAGTTCAAAGCACAAGGGACGGTATGAAATGGCGCGAACAAGCACTGTAGACTGAGGTGATTTTTTGGTTCCTTTACTGGGAAAGGCACTTTGGATTCACTGGGGTGTGGTTTTCACGAACTAGGCGAACGGGCGTGGAACAAGCGACAATGTCGGGGAATGGCATATGCCAAGCCAGAGGAGCGACCGTCGCGGGCATGGAAGTGTGCCGAATGTCCTCGAGCAGAGACCAAACTACATCAAAGCGGTGCAGCGGAGCCAATCGAATAGTTGTTTTCTATATGTAGAAACAGACGCGTGGCTCTGCTGGAGTTGGACGCGATTTGCAGTAGTATGGGTGAACGTCGTTGGCGATTCACATTGTGTACACAGTTTCGTACTAAAAATGGTTCATCGCCCATCCCCATTGTTTATTTCTCTAAGGTCATACTTCTAAATTTTTTGATACAATTAAATAAAGTCTTAGAGGTAAAGGCTAGATTTTCTGGAGCTGGAATCCAGAATCAGAGTGCCATGATGGTAATATTTTCGTAATTTAGAGTTTAAAACTCTTCTCTCTCTCGTTTTAAGGTTTCTCATTCAAGAATTATGTTTTGACAAGACACGTGTAATTGCGCACAACGCTAATATCTAAGGTGTATCCATAAAATTTACAGTTTGTTTGCAAACCGAAAAATGTACTTCAAAATCCGTAGTTTCAGATTTCACCGCCTGGAAGCTTGCTGTGTAGGCAAAGCCAAAGCATAGTTGTTGTCGAAAATGATGTCTCACATTTTTTTGTTCATCATTAAACATAATAAATATTTTGCAACAATTGTTGGCGATATGTAACAAGGGCAAGCGTATGAAGGCGTTCATTCTCTTCAGCAGCTGACACTACACTTTTTATTATATTTCTTTTTTGTTTTCACAACATTGAACTCCAGATACCATTGAATGTCCAAACAAAGTTAATCACTTGAATTTATCAATATTTCATAACTTAACAAACGCTTACAGTTTTTCACCTGTATACCTATCATTATCTAATAATGCAAGACAAAAACGTCCAGTTCCGATATAAAATCGAAGACCGTTCATTGTTCTAACAATTGCTTTCATTTTTACCAAAGCACGATTTCTGGCTTTTCCAACTATTGGGTAGGCAAGTTGGATTACGCTCAAGAAGAAAAAGTGGAATCTTGTGTAACTAAATACGCGATAATGATCTCATTTATTCATTCTACCATAAAATGTTGTTTACGAGAGCAAGAAATAATTGTAACGCGAAGAAAACTTAGAGGTATTAGGTACACTATTTTGGTAAAGAGGTATATTGTAAAAATAGTGTTAAATAAGATTATTTTATGAATATAATAGTGATATTTGTACCCAGTACTTACCTACCTTAGTCTTACGGCTACTTTTACCAATAAAATTTAGCGAAATAATACTATATTATTATACTTTATTATAAATTTCTCCATGTAACAACATAATATTTTCCCTTACACTGAATTAAAATAACGCATACTTGTGTATTACTATTAACTCCACCACGAGTCGCATTTCCGAAGTGAAGTCTATGCAATGTGTAGTATAAGGTGGGGCAAAAGTAATGTCATGATGTGAATGTGCCATAACTTTTGCAAATGGCGTAAAATGTCATTGTGCTTTGACATTTATGTTGTAGACAGATAAAGAATTAGTTGACAACAAGCGATGAAGTGATACACGCCGGAAGAACGCGGAATTATTGTTACTGCTTATTTGACGAATTTCTGGGCCGTGCGATCTCCCGCTTTTTGAATTGGCCGGCCAGATCTGACGGCGTCAGACTTCTTCCTTCAGTTTTTTTTATATCAACAAACCACAAACCTTGCAAGTCTTGAAAGTCAACATTGAAGAAGAAATTACCAATTTGGAGCCAAATGTTATGCGAGCAACAATTCAAAATGCCGTAAAGCGAGCACAAATGTGCATGAACTCAGGAGGTGATCATTTGATCGATATCATTTTTTCAACTTAATATCATAATTTTTACATCTTAAAATAAACGTTCTGTGAAAACATAACCCAATTTTTTTTCATTTGTTACAAAACGGCAGCCAATTCGCATTATGACATTGCTTTCGCCCCACCTTGTACAAGTAAAATAGCATAACTTTGTCAACCAATGTGTGGTAAAAACATAAAATTTGTGTTTATGTACTCTAGGATCTAAAATAAATCATATTTTGTAGGCAATTCATTAAAGAACCCATGTTTGAATGTATCAGTTCACTCCGATAGATAGTAGAAAAACATTGTAATTCCAAAAATTCTGCCCTGTTTCTACATACTTAAGTTTTTTTTTTTTATCTTAGCGATCGATCGAATTTAATTGGTAAAAGCGGCTATTTATTTCTTCCGTGATAAAATACAAACGCATTTTAAAAACATAATATAAAAATATATAAAACATGGGATACTAAATAATATACATTCAAAGTAACTTTGTAATATAAAAACATAGTTCTAAGTTCTAAGACGCAGAAAGTCGTTGAACGGAAAGCGTTCACAATCTGTTTGAAGAAAGAAAGTACCTACCTAAAAATATATGAGTGGACCCATAAAGCCCTGTTTATGAGGCAAAGAGATTGGACAATATCATGTGTGATTACAAAGCAAAGGAAAACAATCCAATTGAGTGTTTATAACCTAACTTTCGTGTAATTGTCTTGTCACTTGTAGCAAAACTCTTATTTTGAGGATTTTTAATATTTCTTCTCGGGAAAACAAAAGTAATATCATTAAGTCATCTGTAAACCCATACCTACCGTGTTTTTCCCTAGAGAAAAATATTTTTTTCCAATATTGGAATTATGCTGCTTGTGTACACAACTTGAAGTTTATTTTGTCGAACATTTTTGATTGGGTCTACAAACCGCACACTGAGTATTAAATTGTGGTACCTAAGTACAAGTTAGTATGTGCAAACATTAATTTAATTATGATTTTAATTTAACAATCATTTTGGTGGTTTAACAAATCGAGGATGAATCTTCAATTATTTGATTTATTGTGCAAGTTGATGCTATTTACTTTGTTATTTTTAACCCCCGACCCAAGGAGCGGTGTTATAAGTTTGACTTTCTGTGTTTCGTCTATCTGTGGCATCGTAGCTCCTAAACGAATATACCGATTGTGATGTTTTTTTTTTTAAATCTGACGTGATCGAGATGGTTCTTAGTTACAATTCATAAAAATATCTGTTCAGGCGTTTCAAGGTCATCAGCTCTTTTTTGTGTCGGGGGGTTGCTTAAAATTTTGAATATTTTATTTTTATTCAATGGCATGTCAGTCTTTGTATTTTTTTAATTATTTTTAAACACAATGTGCCAATATTTTACGAATTAAGTTGGATCAATTATCGAATTATGTTTAATCAATATTTTTTATTGATTGGATTAGGTTTATACAGTTTTAAATCCAGTTAGTTTCACTTTTGTATTTTTTGATCATTTTAACCAAAACTTTACAATGTAACCTAACCTAATCTAACCTCACTCAACCGAATCAGAACCACTTCATGCTTTAACTGCTGATTTTCAAACTCTTTCTATCATATTTATTGATACTTTCTACAAATAATTTAGTCTTAAGAATTTTCAACTAACTAGGGTTTATCTAAGTAATCCGTATTTTATACGTCGTAAGTTAAGGAACCGAAAAACTACTGAAAAATGTGTTAAAAAAAATGACAATGCAATACGTAACAAAGATATGAATTATTTTTAAAGAGTAAAGATTAATGCAAATTCCATTATTTTTAAGAGAAAAACTATTGATTTTATCACCTGAACACTTCTATACAATATTTAGTTTTTTTAATATCGCAAGTTCCTTCATTTAGAAGGCGAATAATGTAAAGAAAATAATATTTATTACTTAATTTTTAGGTACAAATAATAATTTATTTTTTAAGAAATGTATTAATTTATATTCTAATTGACACCTATGTCATATTGAAGATTATGGAATGTTAAAAAATCATGTACTTTTTCAATGTTTCCAAAATAAACATTTTTCTTAAGATCTTACTTTTATTTCACCATGCTTTTAAAGTTTCAGATTACCAACGTTCACACGATGTACAACTTTCTTGCATTCGGTAAAAAAAATCTTTCTAAAATCTTAGGGGATGCTGTGTGGGAAGGAAAATCGGTAAATATGTATAGAGTCCACCTCACAGATAATACGGAACGTTCGTGTTGTCGGATGCACGGATAATATGGAAAATTCTTTTTTTAACTAATAGACAATAAAATATGAAATTTGTCGGAAGTACCAATCTCATAAAATAAATTCTCGTCAAAATAAAAACAATTATGTACCTACTTCGAATTATTGGGATGAGATTCAAACTATGAAAGCTGCAAGTCATGATAATATTAATTATTTAGATAATTTAGATATACATCCCAGGTTTAAAAAAAAAAAAAAAATTATCATTTGTATGTTTTTACAATAATTATACTATTTTTTTACATGTTAAACAGATTTGTACTATTGGCGCATGGTTTAAAAATTCGATTGCATGGTTTAAAAAAATGTTCGCTTTTCTCTTTCAAATTATATAATTCGAAATAAACATATATTTTTTTACATATTTGTAAAAAGCATTAACTTTGTGGCTCGCCGTTATAATATTCTCCTGACGAAGGAAGGGTGCTTCCGAAACCGGTAGAGTGTTTAAAAAATAAAAGTGGTCTACAACAAATTTATATGTGTTTTAATTGTATATATTTTTTTAATTATAAAATTTTTGCATACAAACATTAAAAAGTTATAAAAATGGCTCACCTTACGTTTTTTCTAACTAAAGTTACTGATAATAAAAATAATAAAAACACATACATATTTTATTAGATAAACGTATAACAAACACATATTGTAATCTCACTTTTTTGTCGCACTATGTAAAAATAATTTATAAAAAATTCCCGAAGTTTCAATTTTTTTTTTCAATTTGCGATTCAAAACTTTGTATACATAAAAGTGTACATATTACTTTCTTGGTGGCTATTTTTTAGATTGGAATATAAAGCGTGGTGTTTTCCCTTTCTAACACCGTTTAGAACTTATTTCTCACTATGCTAGTAAGGGAGTTACAGTGTTTTATACGAGATCTATGTGCGTTGGGACAAATATGGTATCCTGCCATTCGAAGGGTTAAGCTGAAAGTTTGTAGGTAATAAATAACAAGAACAAATAAAAATTATACGGTCGATCTTTCAATTGCCAACGATATTCAGTTTAAAATTCAACAATTTCATTCAAATTGAACAATTTCTTGTAAATGATTACCCAAAATTTCTATTACCCTTCTAATCACAGGAGACCCAAGTTGTCCCAAAACATCATAAGGCCTTATAATAACAGGAGACCCAGATTGTCCCAGAGCGACCGTGCATTATTAAAAGTTAGATATCTCTCTTCCTATCAGGCGATCATTTGTAATTTCTTTTATGTTAGAAAGCGAAAGAAGTAATGCTTCTAATTGCCATAAGAATATACATGAGCCATGTTGTTCAGATATTTTACAAACCCGATCATAAGTGACGAATTTATTTCACGTCAATTTGTGACGTAACACAGATTTTATTTTAAAATAAAATTGTGTGAATGTGATAAAAAGTGATGTGATTGTTTTATTATAAATTTTCTTAAGAAAAGGAATCTGTATTGAAAATTTTAAGTAGGTGCTTTAAGTCAAATATTCGTAGGTATGTATTTTTAAGCCAATTTACATTTCCGATATGTAAATTTTAACATTTAGAAACAAACATGTTGATTTATAATAAACACATCGGAAAGTTTATTTTATCTAGAATTTAGAATAATTTTGGATTTTGCAAAAGGGTTAAAAAATAACCGATAAAAAGGAACATTTAAAATGCATGGGAAGAACTGATGATTTTTGCGTGAAAACTTCGACACATTATTCGAAGGGTTCCTTATTTCTCGTTGAAACTTTTTACCTACATCTACATTCTTCAAATATAGGCATTTTTTTCTTGTTTATATATATTACAAAATATTGGTCATGTAAACCTTATCAGAAAAGAGAAGCTCTTCTGCGTAAATAAGGACACGATTTTTATTTTTTATTAATTAATGTTATGTATCAAGTTTTAAATAAGTATATACGTATTTTTAATATTTTGTTTAATATAATTTCTTTTTATTTTGATTGATCGTCAAATACACCGCAATTCCGCAATTGCGTACAGAGATTATTGTAATATTTTATGACTTGGTAAATATAACGTTTTGTATTTGAGTTGTTTTAAAATAAGTGTTATAAATTGATTTCCATTTCTCATAACGTTGTATTATTCCTGATTTTCTTTGAAACTTTTTCTCAACAAATTATTAAAATAGAAAATTGCTTCAATATAAGATATTATCTTCGACATTTAGGTATATACTGGAAGTAGTTTAAAAGGTGATTTTGGAAGGTCGATTTTTTTCTAAGAATTACTGTTTTATAGTCAAAAAGTTAGTTTTGCTCATGAAAAATTCCATGATATTCGCGTGGTGATTGTAGAAGTAGAATCTCCTTATTTTGCTCCACCGGAAAATATCACACCAACCCATTTTCTCGAATAATCTAAAGGGAAAATTTCATTTTACTTTCAAAATCAAAATCTACGGCCCTTGGTCCTTGAACCCTCAATGGCCAAAGTCTGGGGAGGATATGTGATAATCTACGACTTTGTTATGGAGATTTCATATATTTTCGGTTGTTTGGGCAAAGTCCCAAGTAATCGAGGATGATTTGTTGGGCGTGAGAACATTATCATGTGAAGAGTCATGTTTCTTTGTACAAAGAATCTTATTAAAACTTTTATTGGTGTGTTTCATAAATTTCGGGTGGAAATACATATTACTGAATGGAAATCCGGTAGCCAAATTAATATTACCTACCTACCTACTCGGTGTTGGTAGTTGGTAGGTACCAACTTAAGTTAAAGATTCATTATGGTTTGATATCATATTTTCTCTATTCGTCTGTAAATAGTGGAAATCTGAATTCTCAATTAGCGTCGATGTAAAAATTATTGATATGACTTGTATTATGTACATTTTATACACACGGAAACCAGAAAGTAGTGGTGCAAGCGGGAAATTGGTGAATCTAAATTACATTTGGAGACCATTTTGTGATTTTGTTTTTTCTGATTTGAGCTTTCGTTTTAGAGTAAATCGAGTTTGTAGTTGGATTTTTTAAGGTCTGTAGAAATAAAACTTTTAGAAAACTAAAGTAAGCAAGAGTGGGGACGCTACGAAGCACCGCACAAAGATCAGACCGATAGGCTATGAAGCACCACACAAAGAGGAAACCGATTATACTATCACTTTCTCTCCAGGCTAAAACCCATAGTATGTGTTTGTCTCTTTTTAGTGTCGCTATTTTTCGTTTCATCGAGTTTCAAATTACAGTGGTGCTAAAGAAGTTGAAATCGGTCACTATGGAGTTATGTAGCTGTCTACTGTACTTATTTTTAATGTTTAAATGGAATGGCATTTAAAAAATATCGAAACGCTCAGAGAGAATAAAAGTATTTTTTCGGTTCTATATGTGAGAGAGTTTCACCATGTTCAAGCAGGGAAATATTACGAGTTTCCGAACAACGTATATATAGGTTTTAGAAATTTAATTAAAATTAAATTTGATAATGTTATTATCGAGTTCTGCAAGTATTTAAGGATGTATTTTAGTTACAGCTGTTTCGACTTGTAAGGTCATTTTCAAACTGACAGTTTACTTAGCTACAATTCATGAAAATCAGTCCAGGCGATTCAAGGTCATCAGCTCTATTTTGTGTTGGGTGTTGCTTAAAATTTTGAAAATTTTATTTATAAGTAGATACTTTAATTCGAATATTCGCAGGTATACATTTGTTAGCAAATTTACAATATAGATTTCTAATAAACATATCAGAAAGATTATTTTACATAGATTTTAGAACAATTTTTATTTTTAAAAAACAATAAATAGGAACATTTAAAATGCATGGGAAGAACCAGTAATTTTGTGCGCAAACCTTGACAGGCAAAAGTTGACAGATATATATTTTTTTTTTATTCGAAGGGTTAATTAATTACAATAATTTAATCAATTAAGTACCCGAATGATCGTGCAGGAGAATGTTCATGGAATGTTTAGTGGGAGGAGACGCCGGATATCACGGCTTGGAAACCTACGTGACTGGTAAGATACAGTATTAATCATTTTACTACCCTTAACTCTGACTGACACACAATGTAAAGTGAAACCATGTAATTTTTTTACAATAGCTCCACACAATAGCCTATGTCATCTTTGCGATGATAGGAAAGAAATGAGGGAATGAGAGAAAGTTCTGGGAAGGAAAAAGGGGTGGTTAGTAATCGGGGGAATCAATATGTCCAGGAATGGCGAACTTATGAATCAATCCCTCCCCATGCGGTGGGTGGTGGGTTGAGAGAGTTCGTCTGGATGGGTCTAGCAGTAAGTGAGCAAACGCATGTGCCGCCAAGACCTAGACAAACCTCACCCTGTGAACCTGGGCCCCCTGCTAAGTACCCAAACCTAGCGAACCACTTGGGGCGACCTATGGCTGAAGTGTTCATTATTCAATATCTCAGGGCGGCGGTACCCATACCCGCCTCTAACGTTGGATATTTGAAAGGGGACGAACGTACTTCAAATAATACATGAGTTTTAACACTACATTTCAAAAATTTTAGTTCCATTTTTATTTCTATTTTTCCTTAAAATATTTTTTGTTCTTAATTTTTCACCTATTTTAATTTATGTTTTAATTTATATATTTGTATAAAATACACACACTCAATAAATCTTTATTATTAGTTTCTGTATTTGAAAATTTTCATTTTTATTTCTATTTTTCTTTCAAAATGATTTTTTTTTCTTTATTTTCCACTCACTTTTATGTATTTCTTAATTTTTATTTAGTATGTTTGTTGTCGGTTTTAATAAAATAATATTTTTTAGTTCCTTTATAAAATATTAAATGTATGAAAACACGGGCATTAGCCTAGCGTGGTAGCCAAAAAACCCAAAAATCCTAACAAATAAAATATTATGCAATAAAAATATATTTAAAAAAATGTACGACTAAATTCCAAAGGCTTGGTGAATTTGACGTTCACATATTAATAAAATTTAAATATCATATTTCGATATATGGAGAATAAAGAAAAAGCAAAATAAAACTAAAAACAACCACAAAGAAAATTCTTTTCATTATGTTGGTAGGTACCTAGTACCTACCTACGTTTTTCACATGAGGGCACTTGCAGTTATGTTTTTTTATGTACTGTTGAATTACGTGAATGTATGATTGTATGAATGTATAGTACAAACACAGTAGTATAGTATAATAGTAGTATAGTATAAGAGCAGAATAATGTTTATTTTTATTAGTAGACTAACTCAGGGCAGCATGTTTTTGCACAAAGGCGGCCAAACCTCTGAACCTCTGCCGGCGAAGGCTGTAACTAAGACCCGTTTAAGTAGCTACCGCTGACTTCAAAAGAACAGCCTCGTAGCTAGAACTTATTTTTTTAAAGTAAGCCAATATTATATTATAGGGTCCAAGGGATTTTATGTAGGTGCTTTTGATGGCGTAGAAGGTAAACATTAGGTCCATAGATACTTTGAAATTACGTATAGCCTATTTTAATGGATACGTCGGCAATCTATAAATCTAACCAATTTTAATGGCTCCGATAATTTTACGAGAACCGAAAGGACAGGGTATTCGTTGATCCGAAATGAAGTACCTACCAATTTTAATGCTTTTCGGAATAATCATTGTTATGTTCAAAAGGTTCCATGCCAACTCAGAATGAGACCAACTCAGAACCACCTCAGAAAGGTCATTAAAAGCTATGAAAAAATAATTTTTAAAAAGCCGGTAA
Source organism: Limnephilus lunatus (assembly GCA_917563855.2). NCBI lineage: Eukaryota > Metazoa > Arthropoda > Insecta > Trichoptera > Limnephilidae > Limnephilus > Limnephilus lunatus. The sequence goes on from OU830596.1 coordinate 68,797,415, forward strand.
CCCTAATTAACCAATTTTAATGGCTCCGATAATTTTACGAGAACCCAAAGGACAGGGTATTCGTTGATCCGAAATGAAGTACCTACCAATTTTAATGCTTTTCGGAATAATCATTGTTATGTTCAAAAGGTTCCATGCCAACTCAGAATGAGACCAACTCAGAACCACCTCAGAAAGGTCATTAAAAGCTATTAAAAATATTTTTTAACAAGCCGGTAACCCTAACCTAACTTAAACTATTTAATCAATTTTTAATATTTTTTTATCATCACTCTTAATGACCTTTCTGAGGTGGTTCTGAGTTGGTTTCATTCTGAATTGGCCGGCCACCGTTCAAACATCCAATTAGGGGGGCGGGAATTACTTCCATTTATTGGATAACCAACACCCCCGTCATAGGAAACCCCAAGAGGTTCGCTATGTTTGGTGACTTAGCAGAGGTGCCTGGTTGGTTTCATGGTGTGAGGTTTGTCTAGATCTTGGCGGCGAATACGTTTGCCCACCTACTGCGTGAGGGAGACATAATCTAGACCTCTCCAGCCGGACTCTCTGGACCTTGCATCGCAGCGGGAAGGATGAATGCATATGTCCGTCTTTTCTGTACACATTGACCCACAGATTCCTACCCAAACCTAACAACTGTTTCCTTCTAAGAATTTCTTCTCCTTCCTTTCCCTAAAAAGACTATGCACACAGGGATTTTTTCCTCAGGACCTCCTGTGCGGAAGTGATGTTCAGAAAAATTGACTTAAAACTAAAGCCTAGTTGCTCGTAGGAAACGATCAGCGAGTTTTTGTATTTCAAAACGTGTGTTTGTGCTTTACTAATAATATTGTAAAATTTTAGAACCTTAAAAGTTTCCCAAAATTGAAAGTTTTGACACATGTGTATATAATGAACAGTCATATACATATACATACATAAGTGAAGGGTGCAGAAAAATAATTGGAAATGATTACACTATATTTTAAGAATAAAAGATAAAAAATAATTTTCTTCGAAGATAAATAATATTTGAAAATGTTGTAAATTGAAACCAGTATGAAAAAAAGACACTTGCAATGTAAGTTTTAAACAGGACAAAAATATGGTAAAAGAGAAATAGTAATAAGAGTGTTTGAATATTTGTGCTGTATCAGATTCGGTCATTTTTAACTTTAATTCGGTTATTTTTAACTTTAATTCGGTCGAATGTATCATTGTAATAAGTGGAATGTATCATATGTAATAATGTATCATATTTCGACCAAGTCGAAGTATGATACAGTTAAAAATGACCGAATTTGACATCGACACCTAGGCTCAGTGGTTAGCGCGTTTCCCCGGAAAGCGAGATGTCGGTTAAACTTGAAACTTGTTGAGAGTGCCAATATCTTCTGTTTCCAGATTTTCGATTGAGTTTCGCTTATATTGTGTTCATTTAATTAAATAATACATAATGTTCTGTAGATCGAATAATATTATTTATAAAAATATTATTTATGATAATATCTTACAAAGGTATACTAATTTTGTTCGTAGAATGTAAGAAATGATATTTGATGATTTTCGTGCAAATTGTCACGTAGCATGAGCCGTCTTGTATTAAGTTTATATTATCAAATACTTTACACATTCTTGTTTTATGTTTATGGCGCCATAAATCCAAGAAGGCTGTAGACTGTAGGGTCTTCCGATCATTCGATCTCAATTTATGTGTTTCATTGATGGTAAGTAGCGTAAGCATATTGGGGACACTCGGGACATGGTGTTGTTTGTCATAAACCTAAATTTAGATTTTACTGCCTCAAAATGAAAGGCTAAAAGCTTCAAGTTTATTACCCCTTACATTACGGTTAGGATGGATTAGTTTGGAGTCAAATATACCAAAAGGGAAAAGATAAAGGACAACAGAGGATGCTTGCTTGTTGATGACAGAAAAATTGTATTTAATAAATATTTCAACCGCGCGCCCAGAGCTAGTGGATTTGAAGAATGTTGTAAAAATAAAGAAAATGGGAAGTGGAAGGATAAACAGTAAATGAGGGATTGCAAGTAAGTACTTAGCTGTTCAGATATGATCATAAATGCTGATGTAGACATTTTAGGCTGTTTCTTAAGCACTGGAGAACTTTCTGCCTATATACACTATTTAAAATACTTCGGATTGCTTTGCTGCCAATTTTGGAAATTTATCCCTTATTTATAAATAATTAAGTAAAATTTCACGATTTTATAATATTTTTTTTATAAATCCTACGAATATGTGATAATCGACCAAAGATAGATGAATTCATTGGCTATATATAACTATAATCAGTTTGTATGTCTCCACATTAAAATTCGGAGGTATGATTTTTTTTAATGTGGAAGGAAAATATTCAAAACGTCACCCCAGTGGTTAAAGCCAGATTTTGAATTAATCTTTCAACGTCAACATTCTTTGTGAAAGCATAATTGTGTCGGACGCGCTGCAGAGAAGACAAATCGACGTGTGACGGGGTCACACGGAAAAATTCGAGCCCAAGTCGAGGCTCATAATAACCACGGGTCTCTTTAAAAATATATTGTTTTGACGATGTAAAACCGTTTGTAATCTTCAAAACAAATAAATTCGGAGGGGGGAAAGAGGAGCCAGCAAAGAGAAAGGTTGTCAAAGTGGGCTCGATTTCAGGAATTCCAGGAATTCCAGGATTCCAGGAATCGTGCCCGGGACAATGGCAACGGTGAATTGCCACCGCTGTCAACCTTCTTATAGAGGGCCAGAAACCCTCACAAGTCAGGAAACCAGCAACACTTCTCTCTCTCTGTTTGACCACCGTACCTCACTTCGACCTGGCTCTACTCGCATTCTTTCTACTTTGAACATTGCCTTACCTCGGACCACGGACTACCCTACCTCTCTCTGAACCAGACCCGGCTACGTCATACGGAAGGAGCCTCTGGAGCAAACTGGAACAGCTCTACAGGGACAAAAGAGATTACGTTCTCCTTTTAGACGTAGTGAAGGGAGCGACAGTCGTCGCCTCCGTGGAGTGGGACCATAGACATACATTTGTATGTCCATGAGTGGGACCTACAACCTATTTACATTATTTATTAAAAGAAAATAACTTAGTTTACATCACTTTATTTTTTGTACACTATCAACATGTTTCGTGAACCATGTTCACTTCTTCAGGAATAAAAGTATACTGAAGAAGTGAACATGGTTCACGAAACATGTTGATAGTGTACAAAAAATAAAGTGATGTAAACTAAGTTATTTTCTTTTAATAAATAAATAATGACATCACAAAGTGACAACCTTTTAGAAGAAGTTTTCTTCGAAAAATTAATATTTACATTACTTGTGTGTCTCAAACTGTCTGGCACACAAAATATTCGAAACAGTAGGTAGGTATATTTATTATTGGTCTTATTGATTTTAATTATATTTGAGAACGAGATTTGTGGTAGGGAAACATCGGCCTCGTTCATGAGCAGTAAATTATCCCATAATTCGTTGCATTATCACCGACATCTCGATCAAAATATTGAATATTTTTGGTGCCTCATTCTTGAAAATAAGTTATTAATAAAATTGATTCTCCAAATGCACATAGCAATAATCAGAAACTACGAATTATATTAAACAAAAACAAATTAAAGTACTTACAAACGTAAAGCCACGTTTTAACATAATACAACCGCATACAATAATGATTTAGTTCGGAAAAGCCATGCTGTGTTCGGACTTTTTTTAGTACCTACAGACAGAAAAATAAATCATATTACTACACAAATTTGGTATGAGGGTTGGAAAGTAAACTGGGGGTCAACGTGTCCAGGAGTGAGAGACGTATTAATCCACCCCTCCCACTACGGTGAATAGCGATGGGTCGAGAGAGTCCGGCTGGAGAGGTCTAGATTATGTCTACCTCAAGCAGTCTCTCCCGATCCGGACCGCCACGCCGTAGGTGAGGGAACGCTTTCGCCACAACTCCAAGAACCCGGGCACCCCTGCTAAATCACCAAACGTAGCGAACCACTTAGGGTGACCTATGGCAGGGGTGTCGGTTATCCAATAAGCGTTACCCATACCCGCCTCCCAAATTACATTAAATATGTTCAATTTAAATACTTTACACAAGTTTCGACCTCAAAATCGGAAATTGGTAAATAGATTATGAGAAATCGTCTTTGCAAACTTAGACACCTCATATCCCATAACAAGGTGAAGCGAAGTTAAAACCCTATTCAAATGAAGTGACGATTAAAAGGCAGAAAATTTGTTCGCTGAGAGGAATAATCCCCATTATTGGTACAAATATCATCTAAGAAGGTTCGGATTAGAAATTCTTCCAAAATATCTGGTAGTGGCAAGCAGATTAAGAACACCGCTCGGCTACGACCGAGTTTCGAAACGCCTTCAGTAAAACATTTTTCCGTTACGCTTACTGCCATCTATCGAGGTTTTACGAAACAAAGATGTCAGGCCTACCAGTGATATTATCTATTGAAGAAGATACGGTTTGAAAACGTGATAAATCTTTTCACACATTTAGTTCTAATTTTCGGAGCGATTTTTGCCATTTGTATTGGCGCCATTTTAAATGTCTCCGATTGCTTTTCCGATATAAAATCCCATCATCTCATGATTCAGAATTTTTTTTTAATAATTTGTACCTCTTATATTTGTTATTTTGGACTTTAAACGAAGCTATTGAAATACTTTATCTATTATGACCATAGATGTCGCAAATCCGAACTTCACTTTTAGAACGAATTTTAGAACCGAAAGACACTTTTAGAACGAATATTTTTTTCACGCAGATTTTCTGATCAATTTACGGTTAAAACGAAGTCCTTTCTCCGTAGATATGCACCTTTCATTTTTATGTTTACCACAGATAACATAAAGAAATTGAAAATATTCTATGTTGACTCGAATAAGTATCTCTCAAGGCAGTTTCAAAGTAACAAACGCGCAGAATTCGCGAGGTTATAAACTTTACGATTTTTTAGTAATTTTTTTTATAAATCTTACAAATATGAGATAAACGGTAAAATACAGGTTAATTCATTGGCTATAAAGCGCTATAAATTTTTTTATATGTCCCTGTTAAAATTCGAAGGTATGATTTTTTTTTTAATGTTAGCGAAAAATTTCAAAAATGGTCTTCTGGAAATCTCCAGCAATCAAGACAAATTTATTATTTCGCGTGGTCGCTCCAGTGGATAATAGACCAAGTAGGTTGGTGCATGATTTATGAAATATGTATTGTATATATAATTACATAAAAGTGACATGTTGATGATTTAATATAAAAAGGAAATCTGCTGTTTCAGTGAAAGATACTCGTAATTTATTTTTATAAAAAAAATATTTAGTTCAACATAAAAATGAATAATTTGTACAAAATATGTCGATCGTCCAGTCTATTAGTCAGAAAAAATGGAGAAAAAACTTTATTAAATAACAGGATATTTTAAAATGTCATATTAATGTGCCGGACCGTATGCTTATGTGTTATTTTATAGAATATTAAATATATAATACACAGAGACTTGTAAATAATATTTGATATTTGATGAGCATTCGAATATTGCTTTCCTCATTATCTCAAAACTTAGTATTATGATATGCCTGACTAACCAACTGGACGATCGATGTAGGTACGTGAGTTTTAATAGGAGTACTTTATGGGGCTTACATTAATTACGTGAGCAGTTTTTCTTCCAATCTAGACCCCCCCCCCCTTGGTGAGAAAAATTTGGGTCACTTCGTATATTCTTTTCAAGTAGAATGAGATTTTGCTGCCCCCCCCCCCCCCCCCCTCTCTTTTGAGCTCACGTAATTAATGTATGCCCCCTTACAATGTTTTTAAACCAATGCAAGTGCGTAAAAAAATCTACTAAATACATGTTCGGGAAATCGCTAGTAGGTACCTAATATAAATAAAATAAACAGCAGTAAAGTCTCGATGACACACGGCGAGTTTACAAGCTACTACCTGGGAAATTCACTATCTGTTAGTAAACTCTCTCAGTGTCATCGTGTTACTTGCTAACTAGCAGATTGTTGACAATCCACGGAAAAAGTTGAAAGGTCCTCCACTTTACACGCTACAAGCCGACTCGTGATTGGTTTATTTGTGTTTCCAATATGGCTGCCAAAAACCAGCTGATTTCAACTGTCTGAAGGATTAGTTCACGTTATTTCCGCTATTGGCGCTAGCAGCTACGTGCGAGTCCAGTTTCCTACAAAAATGTCGCGAGCTACTGAGCGAGTGGACAGTTTTGTGTGTCATCATGACAATCTCACTTGCCGATTCACCCGCTTTTAAATTTAGTAGATAGTAGCTTGTAAACTCGCCGTGTGTCATCGAGGCTTTAATGAAGTCATATTATTATCGACAGAGATAAAGGTGGCAGAGGTTTAAAAAAAATATATAAAAATATATTGTTGTAGGTGTTCTTTTTAATGTCAAGTAACTAACTAAATAAAATTTGCAATTTCCGCAACAATAATACATTAACAAAGCCATAAATTTTAATTAAACCAGCTGTAAAAATAGTTTGAAAAAATAATAAAAAATTGGTAACGATAACGACTAAAAAAAAAATGATTTGTTCAAAGGATACAAAACTATTTAAAAAGGAATCGATTTATCACTTTTACCTTATGAATGCTAAATCACAATCACAATGCAGGAATTCCATTTTGGAGTCTTAGAATAATAAATATATAGATATGAGGTTACTTATATTATGAGGAAACCGGGCGGTGTTTTGTCCATACAAACGTATTCCCCAGTTTCCCCTCTGGATTTTGACACTAAGTCAAATATTTTAAATATAATATATATATCGACTACTAAGTGTGTCGGTACGTTTTTTTTATTTTTTTATAAGTTACTTCTTATAAGAGTTTGGACAATCATTTCATAATCAATTTCAATAATGACAATCGTTGCCATCAACAGAAGTTCAGTATACAAACTAGACAACATATTTTTACAAAAATCAAAACACACAAACATAGAGTATTTTCTTCTAACACAGTTAGTAAAAACATCTTAATAATTGGTCCAGTTTTGGAGAAGAAAAATGGGGAATACAAAATACAAAACCTCGATTTTGATGATTTTATTTAGGTATTATCAGCCTGAAGTGCAGTTGTCGTTTGCTGTCCTGGCTGAGTATTAGTGGCAGCAACAGTTTGTTAAAATACATATTTAAAAAAAAAAAACTTTTTTCTGGTACATCTCTTGTAGCGGGACTATTGTAGGTAAGATGTTATCACTAATCATAACGAACGGACAAAAATACGTCAGGTTACCATAGGAAAACGCAGCCCGATTTGCAAATATTCCCGACAACCCCGACCTGTATTTTGTCCTGGTAGCATTGTTAAATAATATAACTTTTCTCATATAAATAAATGTATCATCCAACACTTCTGCCTGTTCCCGCCAAAAAATAATTGTTGACCCTTATACAGTACTTAAATACAGGAACCAAAGGATCAACATACGAACTTCCCCACAAAACATTATCGCACATTAAAAAAATACAATATTTTAAAGTACGACATTTTTAGCCAAACTCGGCTTGAGACTCGAAACATCAAAACATAAATTGTAATCTATAATTTAGTATTCTCGCCTACGTCATTATCCACATGAACTTGCTTCTCAATACTAGAGATATTCACCGAATTATTATTGTTTTTTTTCTCTTTACTAACTTTAGCGTTTACACATCTGTCTTTGAATATTTTTCTACTGACGCAATCGTTGGCGAAGATTGGCATGTGTTTTCCTAAGAACTCTCGCTCGATCTCTTCGAATAGTTTTCCTTCCGTTTCTGGCATCAGGAAATACATGGCGACCAGTCCCAAGAAGCTGCAACAGGAGAAGAGCCACATGGAGCCATAGAGGCCGAGTGATGTCTCCACCTCGAAGTATAACTTTGAGACGATGGAGTTCAGGATGTAACTGAAAGCAGCTGCTATCCCACAAGCCGTTCCTCTGCCCCTGAAATAAAAATAAAAATTGATATTTGTAGTGTATCTAAAAGCTTCCGGCTTTTAGACATAGATGGCAGTGATAAGAGCTGTCCTTAGATTCCGCTAGATGGTAGATAGTTTAGTACCCGTAGGAACCAACAGAGGGTCAAGCAGCTCTGGGTGAGTGTTCACTGGAACCCTCTGATTAGAATCCTTTTAACCAGCTTCTAGTTAGGTCGACTAACAAGGTCAATATTGTAAATACGCAAGGTATATAATAAATCCAGATAAAGAATCAAGCATCTCTTGTTTCCAAGAATTAACCTCCATTCATAGGAGAATCTGTTATTGTGTCTTAAATAACAGAACACCAGACATCAGGAATAGGAAAGAAAACTAAAAGTGCCTTCATACAAATGTTTCATTTAGCCCAATAGCCAAACAACTCTGTCCCACTTACACTCTTTTAACATCGTAGATCTCCATCCCATTTGAATTTAGTAAACATAGTTTTGTTTTCGAAATTTATGCCTCGATTAGGCAAATATTTCGATCACGAAACTCGCCCACAATGCAGTTAGTAGCATTTCGTCTTTATTATGTTTTAACGTATTAATTAAATAAAACAATAACTTTTATAACAACGAAATGGTACAGGCAACAGATTAAATAATTTAGCGAAATAATGATAGCCAAACAAAAAGTCACATTGTTCATAATCATAATTATTGTAATTCGGTATTTCCCATAAACTCATAAAATTCCAATTTGTCCGTGGACGCTTTGTCTCTTTCTATATAATTTGGTAACCCATTATTTACATATATCTATCTCTTTCTTTTTGTTACTAAGATAAATTTTAATTTCATGCTATTTCAATATTCCTTTAATGTATGTAAAGGAATAACTACCTAGAAATGTATAGGCTTCCTTTATGTTCGAATTTTAAAAAGGTGTTGTCATGGAGACAGAAAATGATAGATGATGGTTCTGTTGTCTAGCTGGGTACCACAGATTGAAGTAATAAGAAGATTGAAAAATAAGTTTATAATTACAAAGTGATATAATATTTTGAAGACGGACAAATAACTTTAATTGTAGTTTCTTTGTCAGCAAAGCAACTCATGATATTTGTATGTCACATTATTAATAAAAAATTACAACAAATAGACAAATTGTCTTATATGTATTTTATATTTTGTCGCACTCTATATGTTTATGTATTTCAATATCTTTGATATGTGTATAAGAATAAGCCAGGAATTTTTCTAATATTTTTGTTTGTTATGGGCGAAATCAGTTGGTCTTAATAAATTAAACAAATTTCGTGGTTATCAATAAAGTTATTGTTTTATTTCAATAAAAATGGAGTGAAATTGCTTTAAATTGTATTGCTACTCCGAAAGCGCGAAATCCACCGTTGACATAATACAGTCCAGGTAATACTTTTAAAACACAATATTCACATCTCCATTTCCCACGGGCCCGGGCGCGGCGTTTTTCAATTAAAAATGAAATTTCCCTAAACACATTCATTTATCCAATTACTAGCTGACCCGACGAACTTCCTAACGTCTCAGAAACAATAAATGTTGTGTTAACATATTAAGTAGCTGAATTAAATTCAGTTTTTGTTTAAAGTTAAAAATTACACAATGCAGCAATTATCGATACGCAACTATCCGTGTTTTGTTTTTGTCAGTATCAGGCGGGGTCCATTGCGACGGCAAACGCCAGAATTTTGCTTGACAGTCCTATACAACAATCAAGGTCACAATTTTTGCCTACACTCAAGGCCGCAGTGTTTGTGCTTCCCGTGTTCGGCGGAAAACAAAACTTAAACATCTCATCCCGGGTGAAGCGGGAAGGCAGGCGGGGTCGAGCGGGGGGGGAGAATTCATTTTTTGACAGAAGTCGCGCGGTGCGGTCCGTGTATGTAGAAAAATCGGAACGGATTTTTGTGGTTATGTGCTATGTATGAGCGAACATAATCACGAGTTTAAAATATTATTATACCTAAATATAATATAATAATAGAAATATTTGATAATATAATATCAAATATTTATAATTATTCTGTTGTTGACGTAAATATTTACGTACTTTAGAGTAGAAATAGATTTTAGATAGATAATAGAATTTAGATTCTATAGTTCTAAATTAGGTCGTGCAATAAAATGACGTTATTATATAATGTCATTGGTGCAATAATCGATATTAGTCGGAAATCTTTCCTGATAAACCCTGATCTGTGTTTTCTTCCTGATGCAGGTAGCATCTTTTCTACATCGAACGCATTTTAACATTTATGCAAACGATAAACGTCAAATTTTTTGGTGCGCGGACCTAATAATTATGATTTTAAGTTGTAAATAAACACACGGTCGTAATGGATGATTATTTCTTTCGTGAACTCACTTGTAAATAAAGTCTATTAATTTATTAATCGGTTTCAGAGACACGGGAGAAATTGACCATTGTAAATCGATATTCTATTTTTGATGCTACGTAATTATTTACGTAGCAACAAAACGTATTCACTCTAAATTCTTAATAAATAGTAACTTTAGGTCGTGCGTATTAGTCGGAAATCTTTCCTGATAAATAAATATCTATTAAAATATCTGTGTTTTCTCCCTGATGCATCTCTTTTGTCATCAGAACGCATTTTAATATTGATATAAACGTCAAACGTCAAGTGTGCATGCCGTGGACACGTCCGTACCTCAGATCACTTGTCAAATCGTGTGGACCGCGCGAACTTCACCCCAAACGATGTTGGTGTAAAGTTATGGCCTTGAGTGTTGGCAAAAATTATGACCTTGATTGTTGTGTTGGACTGTCAAAACTCTGGCGTTTGCCCGCGCAATGGACAAAGCTTCAGAGATGGTGTTGTGTACGGATTTTTTTGTGATTTTCTAACTTTTCCACTTACTTACGGGAATTGCGTTTCATTTTCTTTATATGTGTGAGGGAGATTTATTATAATTATCTAATTTTTCCTTTAAATATTTTCTCCATTTTATTAAATAATTTCTGCCACGAATTGACAGTTCCAAATTTGAGCAGAAACGAATATAGAATTCATTCGATTTATAGCTCGGATTTCAATTTGGGAAGAGGGAATAAGTTACCGCCGCCCTGGGAATCATTTATTGGATAACCAACGCCTCTGCCGTAGGTTTCCCCAAATGATTTGCTACGTTTGGTGACTAAGTAGGGGTGCTTTGGTTCATGGAGTGAGGTTTGTCAAAGTCTCGGCGGCGGATGACCTAGACACACTGACCCTCAGATTTCTACTCACCCCTGATAGCTTTTTTTCTTCCCAGAACTTTATCTCCTTACTTTCCTCAAAAAGACCCTACACACAGCATCCCCAAAGATGACATAGTCCTTGGGAGTGTGGAGTTAACGTAAAAAAAGATCAGTGTTCCACAATCTTATTTGTGCCATGTTTGAAAAATCTCCATCAGTCCTGCTCAATTGCTCTTGACTTAGTTTTAGAATACTGGAAATAAAATATGGATAAAAAAAGAATAAAATTGCTGCCATTCTTGAATTCATAGGGGCGTTTAGAACCACATATTGACAATTTACAATTGTAATCAACACATGTCGGAGATCAAGGAACAATAGTGAAAATGTAATTGTCTCTGATAAATGTACGACGCGAACTTACGGTATAAAAGGCCTGGTTTCATCTACGAAGCTCTCTTCCATTTTTCTCTTCTTATTTCATTAGTATATATTATTTTGTACCTTTCTATTACGGGTATCAGACTCTTAACCTTAGATATAGTATCGGATCCGGTGGCAATTAAATTAGGAGTACCACAGGGGTTGGAATTTGGACCGATCCTATTCATAATATACATGAAGGACAAAAAAAAGTTATTAAATATGTGACACTAACATTTTTCCTCACCTCAAGGGAAATATCTCCGAAAGCATTATCCACGGCATAATTACAATCCCCATGCCGGCTCCAAAATTCAATAGGATAAACAGGGTAATCGGCATCCACGAGGTAGAACCTGGGGTATCGGTTGCGAAAGTCTCCGGGTCGTATGAGCTAACATTGTGAGGGATGACCACGAAGGCGTATGCTCCGAGCAAAAATGAACTGACTGTCGCCGCCACGAGAGACATTAGATTTAGGAACCTTTTACCAACTGTCTTTACTGTTAGCATCATGCCTATGGTGGCGATGATGCCGATTAGACCAGTGATTACCTGAAAAGTTAGAAAAAATCACGATTAACGAAATATTATATTGTTCGGAACGAATGCAGAGGCAGTGTAATTCTGTCCATAAATAAAAAAAGACACAAAGAAAAATAAAAAAAGACAGAAAAAATTCCAAATATTTAATTCCTTAGAAACAATTAATTGCATCCTATCAGTGAAGGATATTGAATTCATATATGTATATATTCCATTTTCCATTCCAAATGACTTTCACTTGTAATTAATCCACGAAAATAAATTTACCCAGAACAATTAATTTTATGATGAAAATATCCATAAGAATTATAATTTTTAAAATTATACGTGAACTAGTATCCAGTACATAACACAACACAATATGCACAAGTCAATTTGAGATATTTAAGCGCCATAATATAATAGATACTGATGCGTAAATCACCTGGACTAAGTGTTACGTATTCTGTTAATGCATAATTTAGTATCTAAATTAAATTTGATTCCAATCCAGTTGTCACAATCCTTTAATTCATCCAATTATTTCAGACCATAATTTCACTTGCGATCGTGTAAAAACCAATTCAATTCAAACATTTCATACGTCTATCGTGAAGATATTACTAAAATAATAAGACTTACTGTTGCAACATGTCCATCGAGTCCCATTCCATAGCTGTTGTAAACGTTCACCATATTAGGCCTTATCGCAGTGATGCCAGTTGTCTGCTGAATTAAAAACATCAACAGAGCTATGGTTAAGGGCCTCATTAATTCTTTTCTTGACAAGTCTTTAAGGTTTAGCCTTGTCTTTGCGAACCATCCCATGTTCTTGTGTGGACATTCGGTAGTCGTAAGTGTTTCTTTGTTGCAGTGGGCACACTGGGAGCTGATCTCCTGATATATCTGGAGATCTTCGAATTCCTTTTGGACCTCTGGGGTCTCAGCCCAGCCTCTGACCCAGCATAGAGCCTTGAAGGATTCTTCTTTTCTGCCTTTTGTGAGCAGCCACACGGGAGATTCTGGAATCTAAAAAAAAATAGTACTTTTGATAAATTTATGTACGAGGGAATCATAAATAATATAGGTAAGCTGACGGTTTCATAGCTACTCCATGCCCCTTTGAAGGCGTTAGAATATATAAAGCGATGATGGGCTAAAGATTTTTGGGTCCTTTGGTAGAATATATGGATCAAAGATGGCCATGTAACGGTACAATAGTTACCTAAATCTTTGTTTTGATTCTTTCTATAGAACTCGAACTACGTAGCATTATTGAAAAAAATCAATGAAATAATGTAGTAAAATCTTGATGTTTTCGTAAGTATTAACTGGTATATTAAATATCATAAAATAAATCTAAACGAAACATCAGATAGAACAAGATACAGTCAATCAGCCCCGAATTGTCTTTACTAGATATTTGTCTTACATCATGCAGATGTAAGACAAAGATCTTGGGTTCGATTCGTGGATTCAGTGGCGTCAGTTAGTGCGAGTGAGTCTTGTGCGGTTTCACGTTTTGTTTGGATTTATTTGTATTATCTTCTTTCTTAAATGATATATTACATTGATGGGTATAACCTGCAAAAGTTATACGAATAAAATTTACGTATTTTCCGGTTGGAATTTATTTTTAAATCATCATATTTTGGTACAAGTGCATTTTCCGAAGGATCTTCAAATTATATACCGAACGTTACTATCCAAAAAAAATCAGAATGTGCAGTACACACGCGGTAGAAGTAAACCTTCAGAAAACTAAATTAGACAAGAGTGGGGAGGCTACGAAGCACCGCACAAAGAGGAGACCGATTAATCTATCTCGATTCTCTCGCAAACTAAATCCTATAGTTGTATGTGTTTGTCTCTTTTTAGTGTCAATATTTTTCGTTTCATCGAGTTTAAAATCACAACGGTACAAAGAAGTTTTCACTTAAAAAAATGTTTCTCTAGTGATAATAAGGTTTTTGTGGTCACCCTTCTTTATTATTTCAAATCTACCTACAATTAATTATCGTTCAGTAAACCACTTTTTAATGATAAAAGTCTGTTAAATCCACTTAAACACGTATTACCGCGAGCCGAACCACGAATTATGATAAAGGAACTAAGTAACCCCAAGCGGCGATTTGCACCGTTTGCGGATACTTCGTCCCTTTCCCGGATTTCCGTGGCTCGGTTCACGTCTCGAATCGCAAATACACAAGCAGCCTTACATTTTTTGTTACTCTATTCCCAATGTCCATAGCCACAGGGTAAAATTTTATAACTCTATTCCAGTATGGCGGAGAAAGTGGTCATTGCCCGACTTATAAGTTGTAATATTATGTAATTGTGTAAAAAACTGCATTCAAACGTAACATTGCATTTTGATCATTTACTCTAGAGGGTTTGTAATTTATAGAGCTAGATTTGACATAATAAACTTTAATGATGATCGCTTTCAATAAAACCTTTACCGGCAAACCATTAAATTAATTGAAAAATGTTTCATGGCGGGTCTGAAGGATTTCTGGATAGCTTGATAGTTTAGACAGCTTTTAGGTAGCTTAGGTGTGACAGTTGAGACAGAAGGTTTCGTCGTTCTAAACGTAGTCGCGGCGATTACTTTATTTTTTTTGGGTATTTCTCTAATAACTGTAAAATATTACAAAACTCCTACATGAAAATTTTCTAGTGTTTATATTAAAATTAACTTTTTAGAACTTAATATCACATTCTTACAATAACTATTAGTTATGTGAACAGTAGATCCCGCGTCCAAAAAGTAGGTTTCTAATTTTCTCTTATTTAAATCATAACCAAATTAACATATGAAATCGAAGATTTCAAGTAAGTACGTAAAATAAACCATAATATGATATTTTAGCATTTTTTTTATTTCAAAAAAGGAATTATACTATTTGTCCAAAGAAACTTCACTATCTCAATGAAAATTTTATTTCAAATTTTCTTCAGACAGGTAGGTACTAGGCACCATAATAATGAAAAGTACAAAATTGACTCGGCAGGTTTTCTGTCATGTTGCAGTCAGATGAGATGCCAAATAGTATATAAACACTATGTATTAATGATTTTCATGATATTATTATGTGTATTTAAAAAAAAACATAAGCAAAATTTAAATTTTAAATTTCACTTCGTAATAACGGCGCTACATCCCTGGGTGGAATTTGGGCTCCTCAAATGGCTGAGGTCCTTCGCAATTCGCCGCCAGTCCTATATTCTTCTCACACAGGAGATCTAGCATGGACGATCGATAAAACCCTATATCAATGCGATATTGACTAAATCTGTAATTTATGTTCAGTTATCAATATTTGCGAGCGCGGCCAACAATTAGTGAGAGATATTCCGACCGACGCTAATTTTAGCGCTGCCTTCATAGCAGGGGCGTAGCTATCGCCGTAACAGCCGTTTCAATGATACGGGGTCCCCGGGCCACAGGGGCCCCTAACGTGTGTAAGCAAAAATTAGTAAAATTTTATCCATAATGTAACTTAAGTCGCCGCATCCGAGCTCAAAAAGAAGAAGATGGAGAGATATGAAATTACGAATGTTAGAGGAGCGCGCTAATAAATGAAGCGATAAAATCGATGCGAAAATTTCAATTTTTTTTCATAAAACACGACTTGTTTAAAATAGAACAAAAAATTCGTGGAACATATCTTAAGTATCATGTAAAGAAACATTGTGATTTTTTTCACAACTATAACTTGTAAAATAACTTAAACAAACATATTTATAATAAATTTCGGAGCATACTTTGCGATTTTTTTCTAACGAGGGAGTTCTACATAATTTGCGTTTCGGCATGGAACGCCGTCTAGATATTAATCAAAAATAACATTAATTTTTTAAGACCTTAAAAACTTCAAATGTTTCAGGGGGATATGTAAGAAATCGGTAGAAATTCGGGTAGCGGATGCTTAACGTGCTTCCCGAGAAAAAAACATATAAAAACTGTCATACGTGCTTAAAGAACTTCAGAAATGACAAAAGTAAAAAAAAAAGTAATCTCTTTTTTTCTCGGGTTTAAGCGTGGGCCCAAAAGTTGGCAACATCCTAAATCGGTTATTTCGGGATTCCCCCGTTTAAAATGACAAACCACGGAGAGTATCTAATATTTCCGTATAAAGACAAACCACGGAGAGTAATATTTATGCGCTTTATTTCATTCCAGTTCAAAAGTTATTGATTACATTGTAATTCAATACCATATTGTTCTTCTGATTATTTATTGGTGAATTAGTTTGATTTGTGAAAATAATGAATAATAATCACTGACTTAGCGACGTAAACTTAATCTTTTAGAGCAGCTGGAAATTAACAAACATAATAATAATCCTAAAGCTATTTTAATAAATGAACAAAAAAATATAATACACTCTCCGCTTTTAGATGTATTCAAAACTACTTTTTTGACCGAAAAACAAACACAAAATATCACTAATAGACCGGTTAGACAAGCGTACGAAGAAAGCATAAAACTCCGACGGTAAACACTACCTTTGGACAAAGACACTATAAAAACATGCTATAAAAGCATTTAACAGTCTTTCACTTGAAAAAAAATTTGAGTAAAACGAAAATAAATTCAGACACAAAATTAAAAAAATGGATTAAAGAACAAAAAAGACAATATTACCAAAATTTTATAACATAAAATAATAAAACTTATACACGCAACACACAAAACTAATATAAAACAACAACACTCCGACTCACAAACACAAATCATAATATATGCCGATTTTCATTTAATTTTTTTTTTTAGCTTTACTTTAATTTTTAATCTTTATTTTTAATTTGAATTTATCTTAATTTAAAGCGTTTTTTCTTCGTCACCAACATTATATTCTTTTTTTTCCAAAATGCAATTATGTATAAACTCTTATATTATAAAATGGGGGGCTCACCCAGTGAGGCTAACATTAATGCATTGTACTATGAAAGGTAAAATAGTGTATCAAAATAAAAATAAAAAAAATTACTTTACAACGAAAAATTGCATACACGACGAAAAAATACTTTTCCATTAGAAATGTACGAGGGCGTAGGTATAAGACAGAACTTTAAAAAATATAATGCTAAGGCTTAGATTATTATTTGTGACAGTTTCCCTTGATTAATATTTTTCTTTCTTATAAAATTATTCACGAAATATGAATGTGTGAATGCGGATGAAAAGTGCTGCTAAAAGGACCATAAAATGATGGTGCGGTTTGACTATAAATAGTTTGCGGATGTCGAAGGACCTTGCGTGTGTTTGTTAGATGTATGTTAGACCACTGCATAAGTAACATTGAAAGCACAAAGGAGAAGGAAAGGAAGGGACTTACGGTGGAATCTTGACTCCTTAACCTCCTCGAACCAGGGTTTTGTTCATGCACTTGTACAATGATCAATCGCGGGATGCCGATTCAGTTAGCGGATGCGGGATGCGTAATATTATACTTCTTCACGCGGCGAGTTCATTGATGACACTGATTGTTATGGTAACGATGACAACATAGGGATGGGATAGGTTGGGGAAAAGGAACATCATAGGGATGGGATATGTGACAATCAAGCTACAAGCACAGGGTCTATGATATATGTAGATGTGTGTATATAAGTGTAGCTGTGTATTGTGTAAATGCCCAACCATGCCCCCCGCCTGGAAGGGGATGAAAGAATCCACTTCCATAAACCATAAGAGTGCATTAAGCTTCACTTTATAAACAAAATTTAAAAAATTGGTGAAATTTAAAGCTAAAAGATGGGCCAAAGATGCAATATCTGATGGCCAAGTCAACGGAATACGTTATTGCAAAGGTAAAGGGTAAAGTTTTAACCTGCGGTGTATGCGGTAAGCGGAATGCGGAATGCGGTATGCGGTATGCGGTATGCAGTATGCGGTTTGCGGTATGCTGTATGCGGTATGCGGTATGCTGTATGCGGTATGCGGTTTGCGGTTTGCGGTATGCGGTATGCGGTAAGCGGTATGCGGTATGCGGTATGTGTTATGCGGTTTATCTCCCATTATTGGGAATTGCGGTTGGGATTAATCTCGAAGCACGTATTGAATTAATTTTGGCCAAGAATTGACACAAGAAGCTTGTGCGACCGTGCTGTCATAAAAGACTAAAGTCGTATGAATTATCGAATTTAATGCATAGGTGTTACTGACCGTACGCATCAATCGTACAAGTACCAGAGCTCCATATAGTTCTAGACGCGCAAGTGAAATCGTCTTCGCAGGAGCGACCTTAGGTTTGGCGCTTAATAAGCTAATTGTGATTTTATTAGTATTTTGACAGTAAACATGTAAGTATAAAATACTTCCAAATGCGCGTTTGTTTACGTCAGAAAACCCGATAAGTGTAAATACATATTGGTATTCGACACCTAAAAAGCGAGGAATTTTAATAGACTGAAATAATGGCAATTCCTTTTCAAACTGACGCCAAAGCGTGACAACGATGTAAGGAGGAGTATCGTCCCAATCCAGATTGTACTCCCATAGAGATTTAATTATAAGTTTAGCTAATAAAACAACTAGCGCGACGAATCCCATCAAATCCCAAAGACGAGTAATCGTCGATAGGATGTTTCGTTTGGTGCGAGTTCTTTCGTTAGAGTTTACAACAAATATAAAATTATCAGAAGCGGGTATCCAATGAAGCCTTAGTATTTTTAGATGTTCATCGGGATTAAATTCCACATGTTCCTTGACATGGCGATCTGAAGGAATCGTGGACAAAAAGTTTGGAGAATTACTAGAGAATATTACAAGCTCGAATCCTCTCGCGGCGAATAGTTGAAAATTGAGGATAATGCAAAACAGATCACCTTGTAAAGTATTACCGGTGTGTAGAATGTCATTAAGCGAGTAAACAGAATCGGATTTCATACTCGCGTTCAGCACCATCCGGTTTTTGGTGGTCAGTTTATCTTTGCGAATTACGATATGATGCGGGATTACGTAATGCGATAAATCAGAATTGTCAACTGGGGAAATGTACCCTTTCTGAAGGTATTCGCGCAATATTTTGTCATATTCGATTTTTATGGTGGGTTGGGATTTTAAGCGGCGTTCGAGAGATCGGTACCTCTGTTCGGCTGCCGGCAACGAGGCGCCAAGGGCAAATGGACCTTTTCGAAACGGTAACGCGACGATATAACGACCTGTCGTGTCACGAGAAGTTGTGATTTTGAATTGTTCCTCACACTCTTGTTTAACAGGCGTTAAAATCGTCTCGGCCGGAATGTCTTCCAATTCAAAGAAGCGTGGGAGAGAAAAATCCTTGTTTTCTGCGAACGTACAAAATGATTGCGTGGCATAGTTACTTGGGGTTTCAATCATCGTCGGAGCAGTGCCTAAGATTAAATACCCTAAAGTAGTTTCAATTGCAAATGGCTGACCAGGGGGACCTGATATTTTGCTAGCCTTTAAAATGCGAGCAAACATGTCATATCCCAAAATAATATCAATGTCACCAGGCATACAGAAAGTTTTGTCTGCTAAAGGTAAATTGTCGAGATACGATAATGAGGCGCGGTTTATGTTAACGGTAGGCAGTTCACTGGTGATACTTTCTACCACATACGGTTGAATCGTATACGAGTGAGCATCATCATAATGGGAGAACAGTTTGAGACAAGTCATTCCTTTTGTTAGATTTCTTACGTCACCTATTCCCATGACATAAGTGCTGGGAGATGATTGTACCGTAAGATTCAAACGTGAACAGCATTTACGCGTAATAATGTCGTACTAAAAGTACTATTGTATTTTCACGAGAGTACGAATTTGTCACACACAGCGATACTGGATTCGGAGACTTTGAATTATTATTATCGCCATCTGTTTGTGACGTGGAAGATGGTATTGGGTCTGACTGTGGGTTTTGCATATCAGTTTGCTTGAAATGCAATAAAGTATGGTGATTGAGAGCGCATGATTTACACGTATTTTTCGATTTGTATGATCTTGTGTTGTGCCTAGTACTTAGGCAGTTCCCACAAACTTGAGTATTAGATGACTTAATAAAATTAAATCGATCGCGTGGTTCTAAACTAATAAATTTAGAACATTGATATAAAAGGTGCGATCCATTTTGACAACAAAAACAAATGTCAATGGAGTGATTGTCACTTTTTTCGACATTTATAAATGTCTTTGCGGAGTTTGTCTTTTGCGGTTTAGCGGAAATATTATTATTTGAACCGAGGCGGCTGGATGTTGCTTGCGTAACTTGCGTACGAGTGAGTATCCTTTGCTGTACTCTTATAAATTCAATTAATTCTGAACTCGACGGAAAGTTTTCATCGTCTCGAATAGACGATTCGAAAGCCTTTACTGTCTCTATATCAAGGCGTTTAAGACCCATATGTAGCAACATAAATTCTGCGAGATCTTTAATCTGCAACTGTTTCAGCGCGACAATGTTTGTAGCATATGTGTCTGCAAAATGCTCTAAGGAAGCAGGCGTGACCGAATTAACCACAGGCATTTTCAATAACCGGTCAAAGTATGATTCTGCGAGAATGCGATGATCGTTATATTTACTACATAAGGCATTCCAGATCACTTGGTAATTTGCACCGATGGGTGTGATTGTCCTACAAATAGTCAATGCCTTTCCCGTCAACTTGGACATGAGATATTGCATCTTTTCAGAATTGTCCAATGAACTATTTAAATGTATTACAGAGACATAGGTCTCATAGAAGAGAGGCCAATTTTCGAGATTTCCGTCAAAGCATAAAATTTCTAAGGGCGGTAATTTGATTTTACGACGCGGTTTCTCTACTGGATTTGATTGCATGCTTGCCTCGGTAAATTTAATGACACCGTACATTTCTTCAAATGCATTCAGTTGAGTGTACTCGACGACTGCTTCTGGGTTAATTTCCAATTCACAATCGACTTTTTCGTCTAGAATCGCGATGAATTCTGAACGAATTCTTTCTACGGTTCCAGCGCCCGATAAAAACGCTTGACGATTTATAGCGCTGTCAGATGATGTTTTTATTTTGTCAAAAACTGACTGTAATGTTACAAAACTAGAAGCTAGCTTCGCGTTCAATCGTTTCAGACGTCTGTCATCCCGTGGCGATGAACCAGACGGTGCGGTTGTAGACATTTTCTTGCTCCGTTTAATTTATTAAATGTAATAATAAATACAGCCCAAGAATATGCTTAAAATGTTTATTTGAAACGAACAAATTAAATATTTAAATTTACGCGCAATACTGAATATAAATTAAATATTTATATTTACGCGCAATGTTAAGTGGGGTCAACTTTGACCCCAACAACCGTAAGGGGTTAACAGTGGGGCTAAATTTGCCCCGACACCCGTGCGGGGTTAACAGAACTGAATTTTGTACACAATTTATTCGTAATCAATGTGAAGATCGCATTGGATCAAACTATAAGGTGTGTAGGTACTAACCTTACTACGTACAATGCTTGTACCTGAGTAGGTACCCACTTACTGCGGTTTGTGTAAAATGCAATATAATTTGAAAATAAATTCTAAAATTCAAATAAAAAATTCACTTGTTGATGTTGATTGACAGGGAATCTAACCGTTGGTAACGTAATACAAAATGGCTTAACTGCGGGTGATCTTAATGCACTTTTAGAGTTTTTAAGATATTTTTAAAAGGTTATATATCCGGCTCGTTCGGGCCATAAAATGAATGTGTGAATGCGGATGAAAAGTGCTGCTAAAAGGACCATAAAATGATGGTGCGGTTTGACTATAAATAGTTTGCGGATGTCGAAGGACCTTGCGTGTGTTTGTTAGATGTATGTTAGACCACTGCATAAGTAACATTGAAAGCACAAAGGAGAAGGAAAGGAAGGGACTTACGGTGGAATCTTGACTCCTTAACCTCCTCGAACCAGGGTTTTGTTCATGCAC
The DNA here is from genome assembly GCA_917563855.2 of Limnephilus lunatus. NCBI lineage: Eukaryota > Metazoa > Arthropoda > Insecta > Trichoptera > Limnephilidae > Limnephilus > Limnephilus lunatus. The sequence goes on from OU830596.1 coordinate 68,819,510, forward strand.
TTGTACAATGATCAATCGCGGGATGCCGATTCAGTTAGCGGATGCGGGATGCGTAATATTATACTTCTTCACGCGGCGAGTTCATTGATGACACTGATTGTTATGGTAACGATGACAACATAGGGATGGGATAGGTTGGGGAAAAGGAACATCATAGGGATGGGATATGTGACAATCAAGCTACAAGCACAGGGTCTATGATATATGTAGATGTGTGTATATAAGTGTAGCTGTGTATTGTGTAAATGCCCAACCAAAATACATAAAACCACCTTTGCACTAAACTCTCACTCCGTTTTTAAATATTTTTTATTCCTATTACCTATCTTCGTAGAGGTATAAATCGCACTAAAATATCAACATTTTTGGGTTGTGTATTCCTCATAATACTATGTCCATAATCCATATCGAAGTTTTTATAATTACCGAAATGGCGACCGCAAGTGTTGCCAGTGGGAAGATCAGACAAGTGATGGCTGCCAACCTCCAGGGTAGCACGGATCCCAGGAGGTAAGCCAGGAATATTCCAAAAACAGCAAACACCTGAGCATATGCTGTCATGAAGCCCCTGACTGAGGAGTGGCTGAAATAAAATAAACATTATTATTTTAACAGATTTGGGGAAATTGTAAAAATCTGCGAATTTTTTTCAAGTCATAATGAAGAAGAAAATAGTTGTCGCTTAAATTGTTAATTTAACCGATATAGGGTCGGTTGTTTTTCCGAGTGTCACATTTATCGTCATCCAATTTGTTCCAGCTTTAGTTCTGCATGCTGGAAAATGAAAAAATCACTTTATCGGGTTGATTTTCATAAAATTAATATAAAGCACGGGCTAGTCCAGGCGATTATTTAGAATTAAATAAGTTGGAGGATGATGTTGCTAGCAGATGATTTTTTTTCATTAACCCCACACAGGAGGCACTTAGGAAAATAATATCACTTAGGGCATATGTCATATTTGAGGGTTCTGTGTGGAGGTTATTTCTTAGGAAAGGAAGAAGAGGAAGTCCTGGGGAGCAAAAAGATATGAGGGTTGGGTAGGAATCTGAGGGCCATTGTATCCAGAAGTGACGGATGTATGAATCCATCCTTCCCGCTGCGACGCAAGACAATGGATCGAGAGAAACCATATGGACATATCAAAGGGCCACCCCAAACCGGCCATCCTTGTTGGACCATTCAATAAATTATTATCAATGCAAATAATAATAAAAATGATTATTATTATTTGTAGGATTTATCGGACCAGTTAGGATTTCATCAGAACCGAACCCTCTGATATGAAAATATCTGGAGTCGGTGAAATATTTTCCCATTATGTTTCTGTTGGATTGACGTATTGTTCTTGTATTGTTTTGTATTTATTATACTTATATAGTGCACTTACACTGCGTGAATTTACTAGATATTCATTTGTGGAAAAGTGTGTGGAAGGGTTTAGTCTTTCATTTGGGAAAGATTTAACCCGGACATAAAATCTGGAGCATCGTATATGTACCTAATCTCCCCAATATACGTGAGGATGGGCGCCTCCATAAAGCCAGTTCCCAATCCCAGGATAGCATTAGCGCAGAAGAGTGTCTCCACGTTCTGTGCGAAGTAGATCATGATCCAAGCGGCCAGGTGAGGCAGGTTGGCTATAAGAAGTGATCTCTTTCTGCCCAGCCTTTCGCAAATGGGTCCAGACAGGATGCTGCCGAAGGGTTGCAGGACGAAGTTGAAAGCACCTGGAATATTATTATTATTATTTATTTTTTATTTTGATACAATATTTTACATTCCATAGTACAATCCAGTAATGTTTGCCTAACTGGGTGGCTTACCCATGCTAAGCCCCCCATTTTATAATGTCAGAATAATAAAAGAGAATGTATGAGACGATGTATGAATGTGAGTGAGGCAAAGAGTGTGTGCCAAGACCGAGTTGTTTGGCGGTCCGTCCTCTCTGCCTACCTCTGCGGGGAAACGGCGTGATGGTTAGTTAGTTAGTTAGTTATACATAATACATTTTGAAAAAAAATATATAGGTGACGAAAAAACACTTAAAATTAAGATAAATTTAAATTAAAAATAAAGATTAAAAATTAAAGTAAAGGTAAAAAAAATATATATATATAAATCGGCATTGTATTATGATTTGTGTTTTTGTGAGTTTTGCGTGTTTTATAATGGTTATGTGTGTTGCATGTACCTTTTATCTCTTGAGGGTAATTTACATTGTAAAATACTAGCGCTCGGCAGATGGCGCTGTCGTTTGTTCGTCGGCGGTCTGCAGTCGTGTTCGGGAACCCACGTCAAGTTACCGACATTATCTATAAAACTTATGTCGTTTTGCTAATGTCAGACGGTTTAACTAAGTATTATCTTATAACGCATGTCAGAAAACAACTGCTAACCTTAGCCTAACACAATGACATTTGCGTTAACCTTAATCTAAATATAAGTACAACCGTTGACACAATGTATGTGTGATATTAATAATTAATATTTACCATTTTATCTTTATCTTATAGGTAGGTACTTATTCAACTTACTTAATTGATTTAAATAGAAAATGCAATTAAATATCATTTACTAAATGCAAATCACTATTTTAGATTATTGTTTTTCCTGCTGATAGTGTATTAGATGAATACCTACGTAGTTTACATAATAATATTACTTCGAATTACGTGACATCTTTATGTATATTTAGTTTTTTAAATAGGGAAAAACATTTATGGACAAAAAAAATTATTCAAGGTTTTCATGCAGGTGAAGCACTGAACAAGAATTAAATAAAAATAAAATATAGACGTTGAGTGGTTCAATATCACCATTTAAAAAAATGTTTTGAATAAGCAAATAAAATGTAGGTACTTTGGAAACAAAAAAATACATTGAAATGTTTTTACTATCTGTCTTACTAAAAGTCACATTTATCTACCTTTTTTTTAACGACTACTGAAAAAATTATTCCAGGCGAAGAATAAATTAGAAATGCGAAGAGTTGTTACCGAATAAATTTCGGCAAAAAAAAGTTTAATTGTTAATTTTACACTTGTTTATACTTCAATTTATACTTGTTTGTACTTCATTTTATTCCTTCAAAATACATGTCAATATGCCACATAAAAGTCCAGTAGAGCCTTAAAAGATTTTAAAAAAAAAACAAACGAACAAAGAAAAAAATTGGAGGAGTATTCTTAATTCACCATTTAAAAAAATCAATTCATCACTTTGGTAACTGTGTCATTTCCCTGGTTGGAAACTTTATTTTCCTGATAAAGAAATGCATCTATTTTAACCTGTATTCATAATTTTAAAAAGTGGTTTTATTATTATATAACTACAGGAAAATTGCATAAAAATACCTCAGAGACAGGCACTATTTCGCTTACTCCCATCAATTTGGGAGGCGGGTATGGGTACCGCCGCCCCGGGAACCTTTATTGGATGACCAAAACCTCTGCTATAGGGTACACTGCACTTGGGGTGAAGTGGTTCGCTACGTTTGGTGATTTAGCAGGGGTGCCCGGGTTCATGGGGTGAGGTTTGTCCAGGTCTTGGAGGCGGATGACCAGGACACACTTGATTCCTACCCACCCCATAAACCCTTTTCCTTCCCAGAACTCTCCTCTCCTTCTTCCAAAAAAACCCTCACAGCAACCCCAAAGATGACATATGCCCTGAGGGAAATTATTTTTCTCAGGATCTCCTGTGTGGAGCTCAAAAAAAAAAAATATATATACATATATATATATATATATATATATACTGCCGTAAGTGGATGTCAAACTTAGTTATTTTTTTTTAATATGTAGGTATATACAGTGAAAACATCTAGATTACTAGCTTTAAATCCAAAAAAATTCTTGAATTTCAGTCGAACATTGAAAATACACATGTTCTTCAATTCTCATAAATTTTTTAAAATCTTTATTTTATGGTTTTACCTCATTTCTACTCATGTTTACCTACGCATTTTTTTAAATTTAATTATATTTATTAATAACTAATAACTAATTTTACAGAACTGTTTCGTATTTTTTCATCGCTGCATCGTAAAAACTACTTTTTAATTATTGAAGATAAAAAATTGAAACAGAAAAATTTCATTAAAAGTCAAAATATCATCTAGCGATTGAACCCGGGCAGAGCCAAACCAAGGTCATGGGTTCAATTCCTAGATACTACCGAATCTTTTTCTGTTTAAAATTTTTCTTTGAGAATCGCTAATATATTCTTCAGTGATAAAACTTACTCTATGAGGTTTTACTCATTCAGTTATTTAAAAAATAAATAACAAATCAAAAAAGAAAAAACTTCTAGTCTTTGGGATTACTGTGATTTTTATTATTTTTTTATTAATAGTTTACTTAACGATTAACAGTTAATTGTCAATTGTAACAGTCAGGAATTAATATTAGAAGTTAACTATTAATTAACGATTTTGATAATTTTACTGAAGGAAGTGAGAGAAGGGAGAAAAAAAGGAAGAGAATGGCGGGGAAATTACATTACCTACTTCTTCCACCAAAAATGTCACTGGCCACCACTGAATGTCTAGTAAAAAATTAACTAACTAACCATTAAGCCTTTTCCCCGCTGGGGTAGGCAGAGAGGACGGACCGCCAAATAACTCGGTCTTGGCACACACTCTTTGCCTCATTCACATTCATTCATCGTCTCATACATTCTCTTCTATTATTCTGACTTTTGACATGGTCCGACTCATGTATAAGATTCACTTGATCGAGCCATGTCTTCCTCACGCGTCCACGATTTCTTCTATCATTCACATTTGCGTCGTATATTCTTCTTACACTTCTTTCTTCGTTCATTTGCTCTACACGCCCAAACCATCTGAGGGTCCCTTTCTTAATCTTACTCATTATGCTTACATCAGCCTTACATTCTTTGCGGATATCCACATTTCTCACACGATCATACATTGTTTTACAAAACATACGCCTCAGGGATCTCATTTCAACAGCATTCAGTGCCAGTTCCATGCCTCACTGCCATACATAAGGATAGGTAGTAGGACTCCATTGTGGACTGCTAGCTTCGCTTTTTTTGACAGTTTTTTTTTATTAGCGCCAACGGCATTCAATCCTCCATTAATGGAGTTACCGGCATTTACTCTTCTTTCAATATCTCTATCAGCCTTCCCATCTCTCGTAAACACACTACCCAGATGCACAAACTCATCCACCTGCTCCAAGTATTCATCATTCACAACTATATTGCATACTGTTTTTGTATTCTCTCTTTCAAACACCATGACTTTAGACTTGTTCATCTGAATGTCTAGTAAACCTACGACCTAAACCTAGTTTTTTTTCCTGTTAACAAAATGGTCTATTAATTACATCTGTTTACGTAAACATCTCCAGTTTATGGCGATACTACAGCCTTTTTATGATAAAAAAACATTCACAAAATAATACCTTTTATTGGCCTCTTGATTAAGTAACGGAGGCTAACCATTTTATAATCCCGCCAAAATCTTAAATATAAAACAGAAGGTGTGTGTTTTGAATCAGCTAAAGTATAGGTTCTCAACGTGGGCGATCCGCCCCCCTTGTGGGCGTTTAAGACTTTCAGGGGGTGCGGTAGAAGACCCAGATAACATTAGGGGGCATTGAGATCGCACAGTGAGGTTAAAAAAATATTGTCTGAAAAGACAAAAAACACACTAATCACGTACTAATAAAGCAAAGTAAACTTTAATATTGGTTAATTTTTGTTATTGCACTTATAATAATTTTTATCACAAAAAGAAAATTCACATATTTCAATATTTCGGGAAATTGATGAAAATTGAACTGAAAGATTCCATTATATCCATATCTACATTTAATTGGATGATAAGAAACGTTTATTTTTTATTAAATGTATAACATAAGTAAAAATAAATATTCTCAATGTGGGCGGTGGGCAAAATAAGGTTGAGAACCTATGAGCTAAAACTTTCAAATTGTTATCTCTGACTTTTCTACATTAGCTCCACAAAGAAGGCCCTTAGAAAAAAATCCTCAGGGTCTATTTCATATTTGGGGATGCCGTGTGGAGGCCCTTTTTAGGGAAATTAAGGATTGGAAGTTCTGGGAAGGAAACAGATATGAGTGGTGGGCAGGAATCTGGAGCACAATATGTCCAGGAGTGACGAACGTATGAATTATTCACTCCTCCCACAACGATGTAAGGCGATGGGTTTAGAGAATCCGGCTGGAAAGGTCTAAGTTAGGTCTCCATCAACCAGTCTCTCCCTATTCAGCCCTCCACGCAGTAGGTAGGGAAACGCATTCACCGCCAAGACCTATACAAACCTCACCCCAAGAACTCGGGCACCGATGCTAAGTCACCACATGTAGCGAACCACTCGGGGTGACCTACGGCAGGGGTGTTGCTTATCAAATAAACGGTTCCCGGGGGCGTATTTCCAAAACCCATACCGGTTCCAAATTTAAATATTTCGAAAAAAATTATTAATTTCTTATATACACATTGGAAAGATTATTTTATCTAGATTTTAGAACTATTTTTGTTTTTTTAATTGATAAAAAAAAACCTTTATAGAGGTGTAATTAAAATGTAAATAGTCGCCACCACGACTGACCCGGAATAGGTTTTGTTAATATGCTTCCCGGGGCGGCAGCATCCATACCCGCCTCCCAAATTAAGACATAGATTTTCACAATTTTTCTGTCTGGATTTTCCAGGTCAACGTGGTTATTCCGCGAAAGCGTCTTTTGACATAATTTCGAAAAATAGTAATAAAACTCAGGAGTAGCATGTAAAACTAATTCCAACTAAAACAGATGTCTATTGGATGGACACTGGCAGTAAAAAACACACTTAAGTGCATACTAATTCAATCAACCATTCACGTTGAAACCTTGGAACATTTTTTGCAAAACCAGTATTTATCCAGTGTTTAGGAATTAACAAAAGTATTAAATAAATGTTCATCACAAAAGATTTAAGTGAAGAGTATCCTGATTTATTGTTTACAAATAGCAGTCATCATAACATCAAACTTTTCAAAAACAATGTGCTGCTTAATAGTGATAAACATTAAACATGTCATTAAGATTGAAAACGAGGAAATGCAGTTTTCAAAACTAATTTATGTGTCTGATTAGTTTATGTACTTATAGATATAAGTTATACAATATTTTCTGTAAAATATTATTGAGCTATTGAATATGTAGGCCATGGCTGATGCGTCGAACGTACTGGTTAAGCGTATCACTGACAAATAATTGCTCGGATTCTTGGAATTAGGTGACACGTGATCATGAATGTTATTCTAAAATAAATTATAATAAATTAAACTGTTCATAAGAAACAAATATCGAAAATACAGGTCATCCAAAATAGAGCCATAAAGAAAATACCATACCATGGGATACACAACATTTCAAAGATATAAACTCACTGACACAGATACTTCCCTTTACGATTCTGCCAAAATATAGCATCATTACTGCCATCCTACAAATAATTCAACACTCTTCACACACCAACACTAAACCAGCATTTAATTCCGATATACCACCAGAACAAAATACGATCACAAAATCAAATACACCTATCGTCATCTACTAACATGACTTAAAGTTGGAATTAACTCCTTACAACACATCGCACATACGCAATACAACCAGGGCCGGATTAACCATGTCGGGGCCCCTAGGCAATGCACGTCTCGGGGCCCCTTTACCAATGGTGGACTAACGGGGGGGGGGGGGGGGTGGCCCGCTCCGGGCCTCTGAACCATATTATTCCCAATGAGTTGAGAAAAAAAACTCATTACGGGAAGCTCATTACATTTAATCAACGGCCGAGAATTTAAATTTCGTCGAACAATGATCTTGCGATTGTACCCTTGCAACTGTACAGGGCGGTTCCGATAAGTAAGATTAATTATTCTCCATACCAGCATTTTAACATAATAGCTCAATATCGATATTATTTCATTCACAATATTTGCTTTGATAAATACCTAAATTCAAAAATGCTCAAACTCGTGATGATAAAACTATTCAATTTATGTACTTTTTCTAATTATTTTTTGATTATACGTATTTATAATTTTTCAATAATGTCTAAGCAAAATAAAAATGGATTTTTTTTAAATATATGCGCGGATCTTTTTTTTATGATTTTATTTAAACTAAAATTAAAATTCTGAAACATATCTTTCCCAGATGTATGGTAATGTATTGATTTATTTTACTCCATGATTATATAATTTGAAATGTGTGTTGTATAATACAAAATTTTGTTTGAAAATTTAACAAATCTGCCAACGCCCTATGGTAAAACCTTAATGTACTAAAAATAAACATATTTTCTCAAAATTTAAAACTTAGCTTTACTAGATAAAAGAACAGTCTTTCGAAATCAATTTATAATTTTGTGGTGAAAAAGAGTCAATACGTCTAAAATTTGATTTATAAATGACATATTTCCGGTTTTGTCTGGTGATTCCCACTTAAGGCGGACACTGTAAAATTTTTTTTTTGTAATTTAATTTTTTTATTTCATTTTCTGAAAGACGCATTTGTTAAAAATTCTCTCACCAAATGTTTTAAAGATATTCGAAAAAATGACGGAGATACAGCATTTTATGTGAAACAATAACTTAGTAAACACCACTTTTATTATACATACTTATGCCGACCGGGTTTCGCTACAACCGTAGGTTTTTCAGGGCAGTTTGTATGTCGAATTATCCTTCAGCAAAGCTTTGACTGTGTTTTTCTCTAAACTTTGTTAACACATTTTTTAACCTCCATTCATCCGATTTGCAGGTCTTAAACTATTTGAAAATCTAGTGTCTATTTCACCACGTAGGTGAATTTTGTTTAAAAATAAGGAAAAATGGCGGACCAACGAATTTTAATTTCGATTTTTTATGGAAAATTTTCATTGTTCATAAAAAAAAATAGAAGGGGGCCCATTATAAAAAAAATCCCTAAGTGGTGGCATACTGACTGGATTTACTAACAGTTAAAGATTTAGTACATGCAAATCAGACGTATATTTTTTTTAATATGTTGTCAACCGTGTTGAAAAAAGCAGTTTCGAGAAAAACGCGTTCAAAGTTTTGCTGAACGTTAATTCAATATACAAACTGTTTAAAATGGTTTCATATATATATTTGTTTGTTTTCTGTAGGTATCTCCGTAAATTTTGCGAATTTCCTTAAAACATTTGGTGAGAGCATTATTAACAAATGCATCTTCAGAAAATTATTTTTTAAAAATGACAATTTTTTTTTACAGTGGCCTGGTGCCTTAAAGCCTTGTTTAGGATTTGTTCAAAGGAACATGGAGGCGTTTGGAGGCCCCCCAGAGTCAGAGGCCCGTGTGAACTGAAGAAAAAGCTTGTAAAATAACATCAACTTCTTAAACTAGGGGGGGGGAGCGGTTCATCCAGCTTTTCCACCCCGGGCCTCTGACGGGCTTAGTCCGCCACTGCACTTTACCCTTTTCTAACTTCCAAACTTTTTTTTTTCTACCACAACGTAATTTTATTCATAATTAATCTGTTTTTTTTACTACATTTCGAAGGTACGCCCTCACCCCCATTCAATAAAAAGGCAGATAGGTATTAGGTATAGATTGAATTTTTATTTATTATTTGTGCGTGATGTGAACAGTTATTGTGTTATAACCTAATAATTATAATTTGTTGTTTTGTTTAATGCATGTAATGTTATTAACCTATAAATGTTCGTAATAAATAATTAAAATATTTAAAACATCTTAAAAGCTGACTTTTTCCAAAAGTGTGCCGGAGTTGCTCACTAATTGTGAGTCGAACCCTTGACGAAAGTTAATTTTTTTGGGGCGCGGGGCCCCCAGCCGATGCGGGGCCCCTAGGCAGTTGCCTACTCTGCCTTAGGGATAATTCGGTACTGAATACAACGCATTATCATCTAATGATCTAAAACTTCTAGCATCAAATAAAATCTTCCAGCATCGTTGGCAAAAGCTCTAAAAGTATTTTTTCTCAGCAGCTTTATTAATCAGTGACGTATTTAGCTGTTTTTCTTTGTAACTCTTGTATAAATTTCTAAATTTAATTATGAAATATTCTTCAACAAAACTTGTCTAGACAGTTTTAAAATCTATGTACTTTTCATTGAATTCCCCGTTAAATTCATGTTTTTGTGTAAAAATAATTTTATTTTAATTGCATAATGTTGTCCTTCCCGAAATCAGTTTAAAAACTCACTGGGAATAATGTATTTTATAAAATTTTCGTTATGATTTTGTAATATTTTATCACAAAATATATTTTTTTCTTTGCAATAAGTAAAGATAACCATTTGTATACAAAAACAGTTACAGGGAGTTTATACTCGTACATAAACATAAGGAATTACTTAATTATTAAACGGTGTTGTATAACATTGGTTAAATGTGACATGGGCCCGGTTTATCAGTTGCGAGTTTAGCGAGGCTTGGAACATATTCCGTCCATAGGTCACAAGCCTGGATCTCACCAATATTTTAAGTGGGTTGATTTTTTACATTCAGTTCATCTTAGCATATAAAACAAAGTCGGGATAGTTACACCATTTATAACTCGAGAACGGCTGGACCGATTTTGCATATTTATTTTCAAATCTAGCAAGAAAGACAACGTTTGACATATCATTATAAGGTTTTATTTAAATACGGTGTTGGGTCACATCTTGCATAAATGCACCGAGATTATTTAAAATAGGCATAGGTTTTGGATTGCCTGTCAAAGCGATTTACTGCTTTAGGGAGAATTATTTATTTTAATTTATTCACAGTAATGCTTTGCGTAATGAAAAGAGAATTAACCGAATAATATACTTGGATATTCACGATACAATATGCAGGTGTAATTAGATGGAGGTCCATCAATAAACTACATTCTAGAACTAATTTATCCTTACCTAACCGGTAGATATTGATAAAACATACGAACGTAGATATAACAGGTAGTCGTTAAAAGCCGGTCAAAAATGTTGACACTGTAGATAGGCGTGAAAACATGGACACTTGGAGAAAGCGAAAGAAAACGAATAGACGCCCTCTGATGTAATGTGGTGCTGTAGAAAAATGCTCAAGATTCCTTGTACAACCAGACGCACAAATGTGTCCATTCTGAAAGACCCAGGCATCCACAATAGACTTTCAACTATCTGCCTACAACGTATTTCAAGACAATTTTTACACGTTGCTCGCCAAACTGAGACCTCCAACTTGAAGAATCTCATAGTCACTGGCAAACTGTTTGGCAGAAGAAGCAGAGGAAGATCATCAATGCGCTGGAGTGACCATGTATCACTGGTGTCCGTTACGTCGGTGACCATAGCTCTTCATGCAGCGCAAAACCGCGAGGAGTGAAGGAGCCTTGTCCACCATGGAAATTAGATTAGGGGTCACGATTTAAGAAAATAAGATAAGAAGATATACGACATCTTGTATGAAAGTCCTATAAAAAATTTTCATAACAGAGAGACAGGCGCTTTCAAAGGTGTAACAATTTATATTTAACCAAATATTGCTAAAATCGGACATTCATTTCAGCAATTTAGATTTCGGGTTCCGTCATAAGCGTTCAAAAAGAAGAAGAATATTACTGAAAATGCTTTGAAAGGGGTGTAAAGCGTAAGCGACTTTATTGAAAATATTAAATAAAACATGACTTTTTTAAAAAGAGCAAAACTCCCTTGACATCTGCGTTAAGAAGCATTTCATAAAACACTACTAATTTTATTAAACCGTAGCATGTTGATAACATAACGAGATGTTTATTTTATAATTTTCGGAGCACACATATTTAAGAGATTGCATTTAACTTATTTAAAATTATATTAAATACTAGCTGGTACCCGCCGCGGCGTGCATTACAATGTCATTCAAAGAAATAAATTGATTCTCCCTGCATGTCCTCTCCCGTGCGTCCCCGTTCACCTCCCACGTTCCCCTTCCACCTCCCCCGTTTCCCTCCCCCTCCTGACTTTCCTCCCTGCCCCTAAAATATATGAAATACACACATTTCCATTTACACAAATTTCATAAACCCGGAGCTTACCATTATATATATATAGCCTACAATATATCACCAAAGTGTCATCGAATGAGCGGTATGGCAGCGCATAAAATACGAACAAACAAATATTGATTTTTATATACATATAAGAAGATAGGTAAATTACAAAGTAACTTCTTTTTTTTGCAAAGTGATTTGATTTTTATTTAATCAAAAGTATCTTTGTTTAAAATATTCTTATTATTCCAGAATGAGTTAGAAAAAAATTCGTTCTGTGAAGGACAACATTATAAACTAAGAAGAAAACATTATATGATTAAATAATATATGCATACGAAGTGTAAACATAACTCAAGCTCCACACTACTAGCGAAGTTCCTCGACGAAGTACTCGGGAAAGTTGACAGAAGTCCGAAGTACGTTGCTACACTCTTCGTTCAACTTCGCGAGAAACTCATTCGCGCGGTGGTGCCGTCACGACTCGCACGTCATGGACGCTCAATTAGCAGCTGCCGTCGCAATGTGCACGCTCGCGTATTACAACTTATAACTATGTGCATATTTATCAAACGAAGAAATATAAAAAAGGAGGAAAAGAAGATGGTGGATGATGGCAATGCACCGGAACAGAACAATAATAATAATATTTGGACAATTTGTAGAGCGCCGTTTTTATGAAAAATCACCTCAAGGGCGCCTTACAATTTATTAAGAATTCTTAGGCTCTATCTAATTTTATTATTTACAATAACGTTAGTTTATTCAACTAAACTATGACAAGAGAACCACTGGGAATAAATAAACAAATGGGTTCAAAAGATTTTTTTATTTTAAAATTTATTGTATTTTGTACAGACGTAGGTAGACTCAAGACGGACCCAAGCACCGTTAACTTTATTTTTGTCCTTATGACCTCTCTCATTTGGGTTCCAAATAATTGGCTCCGCTTGCAATGTTTTCAGGAGCAACAAAATTTGCTCCTGCGACCACTGCGTACCACTCATAATAAAAAAATAATTAAAAGCGCGCACGTGTATTCACGACAACGTATTGAAGCGAACTGAAGTTAGTCGAGTAGTGTAGACAGTCACTTCGTGTAGGCACTTCGTGCAACTTCGAGACCTTTAAATCGGGCGCAAAAACCGACAAAAAATGGAAGACGCCCAAGGCGAGCCGAAGTTGGACGAAGTAAGACGAAGTGCCTCTCCGCACTATCGTATTCGCCTAACTTCGTTCAACTTCGCGAGTAGTCTGGAGGGAGCTTAAGATACTGAAACACCATACCTACTGAAGTAGTATAGTTATTATTTTTAAAATAAGTGATACATGAAGTAAAATGTGGGATGAAATGCAATTATTCCGTTTACCATTATAATATTTACACAGTTTGAATGCACATGAAACCATAATATTTGCTGCATTATTCTGTAAAACGTTCGGACCAGCGATAGATGCCAGTCAAAATGCGTAGTTTATTCAAAAAATGGGCGAACCCGGCAGGTGCCAAATAGGTTGTCAGTTGTCACGTACCTCCAAGCCGTCGAAATGATATGCAAATTCGGCCGTAGTGCAGATCTTTATAATCTGACGACAGTGCATTTGATTAATTCACTACATCGTAGAAGCGAATTTAAATTACTTTGATTTCACTAGTTGTTGGCAAATATCTAGATTCACAAAGTAGAACCCTCTTTGTAACGTAATCTTGTAAAATGACAAAGAAACTCAGTGTATCTAACGGAATCTAACCTATGGATCAAGAAATATTGTCTATGGCCCTGTTTTAAAGGTGCATTCAACCTCACGTCGAGTTAGCTACACTCAATTATGTATAAGGTACGCTATGCAAGTTACGAGGTAATACTCAATGAAAGGGAAACTGCTTTTAACTTATTCTGTTTGCCTACGAACAGTTATTGAAATTTCATTGATATCTAGAAAAGTATGCATTTAAAACTTTAAAATGTCGTAAATTTTTTAATGGTCGACGTTGACATTGATGGTTGTTTCATTTTTCTTTGTTTGTTGCTTTATTTGAGCCTTTATTTGCATCATTCTTTTACATGTTTAAAAACGATAATCTCTGAACTACCTTGATATTCGAAAGAGGTGCGATTAGGTAGAATTTTGAAATCTTTTCGTTACCTGTAATATTCTACAGAAATTTCCCTGCCTGATAAATAATATGAGAAAAAATATAAATGACCCAAATTTATTAGTTCCACATGCGTGCCATTTTACACAAGGACAGTCGGAGAAACAACTCATGATAGACATCAAACGTGATATGAAATTATTTTTTCTACACCTGAAAATTGTTTATACCCCAACCATATTCTTTTTGATTTTTCCCATTTCCTTTCACTGCACAAAAAGTAGGCTTAAATTATGTTAAGTAGACAATACAACAATGAATTCACAGACACCAAGAGCATTATTAGAACTGTGGAAAGTGGAAATAATGTGAGATGATATGTTATGGCGTGGAAGCGTGTTAATTCTTACCGAGCTACGACAAACTGTATGGACTATCAAATCGACAGAGTCAAAGAAAGTTGGGTGTTTGGTGTATAGCTAGATACAAAGGTGGGGCGCGCTGTTGAACGAAGACTCGATTTGCAGTATTATGTGGGTGAACAATGTCAACGTTTTTGGTCATGCGGTTTCACACCAATAATGCTTGCTTAATAGCCGGTGGATTTAGGAAAATAACATAAAAGATGATACCATTGTATGATTTTTTAGGTCCCAAAAACTGTGACGGGCCGGATATGCAGAAAGAATGCCAGAATATAGGACTCCAGAGATTATGACAGTGTAAGTTCTCCAGACTCGCAACTCAGAGGCAGACCGAGAAAGGAGTGAATAGACTGCATGGAAGAGAATTGGAGCAGGATGATAATAACGGAGGACTGGAAGCGAATGTGAGGGACCGCACCCACTAGCTAGTGAAGAACATTAATGGAGGAGGCCAAATCAAAGGCCATAATGATGTAGGATTCATGGCTCTTGATTCTAATATATATAGTTAGGACCTACCAAACCAGGAAGCCTGCTCCTTGGTGAATGACAAGTCTCCCTCGGCACCCAGCAGCGCGGGAATCAGAATGGTGGAGAAACTGATGGCCATGCCCAGGTCCAGAAGGGTGAGATTCTGCGCAGACGCTGCAGCAATCTGGAAAACACACGAAACACCAGTTTAGATCCATTATAGGATGATTGAAATGTTTTCAATCAATACAGTACAATATATAGATAAAAGCTTACATGAGGTGAATGTCATTATTGAAGTGAACATGGTGACTACTACCTTCTCTATTTTGTGTGATATCTTAAACATATTGCCTGGAAAGGAGAGGTTCGCGAGGGAGAGTGACATAAGAAAATGGTCCACCAGAAAAACAGAGTTCATAATAGTATTAAAAGGATTGCATCGACAGCAGACGCTTATTACTTATTATTATTACTCAAAATGTTAGAAGTAAGAAACAATATCTTTTCTCGTACATTCTACGATGACATATATTGATAAGATTTTTATCAACGTATATTGTTGTGTTTACAAGGTTGAATTACCAGCACGACAAACCGTGCGACCTTAGTAATTAATGTTTGGCACTATGACGCGTGTATTTATTTCATCAAAGCTCAAATGCATTTCTTCAGAACGATGACAATAACTAACCAATTAACACGTACACTTTTATTCCGAGAAATAGCTAAGCAAATGGACCAATCGGTCAGTTGTCCGAAGACATTCTCGTGAGTCTGTGTTTTTGCACTCAAGAGGAAGCCGGCAATTTATAGTCAATGTCACTGAAGTAAGCATCCAGTACAAGGGTGGTGAGACTGATGGGGGTAGTAAAGCGGTGGAAAATATAATTATTGAATTATATGTCATTTTTTGATCAAGAACTAATTAAATTATTTTTTTTCGTTTGACTCCCTGCTGGGTTTTTGCAGAAATTATAAGAACAGAACACATAAATTAATTCTTCTAACACAATACACAGTAAACTTATTATGTGGCACCATTTTAATTCAAATTAATGAAATACTTAGTTTTTACCACTTTTATTGTTTATAAAAATCGACATGTTTCGTGAACAACGCTTCTTCAGAATTGAAATAATACTAATATTTTTAATAATCTAAGGAAGGACATAAATTAAGCTAGGCATCGAAATGTAAACAAATTTTTATAAAGCATACCGTAAAACTGATTAACTAAATATGTAAAATAATATTTATTATACATGTACAGTAGAGTAAAATAAAAAAAAACTACTTGTATTATCTTTACATAGTATAAAATGAAGTCATAGAATAATAATATATGGTAATAAAATATAGAGATTTATCGGGTGGCGTTTAGTCATTCAATCAGCTCAATGATTATTGAAAATGAAGGTGGTCTTTCCTGTATAGGTTTGGAAAGGTGAAAAAAAAGGTGTGTTTGTAAATGAATTTGAAATTTTCAAAAATGTTGATGCTCTTTCAATTTTCGTCAGCTCGTATGGCTATAATAATATAAGTAATAAAAATAACACAGGAAGTACGTGGGCGTGCGTCGTCATCCAATTACAGGTCCAATTTTAGCCTATATTTCCATACAAGACTGAGTTTCACCATGATTACGAAATTTAATGGGATGTCGATATACAATTTAAGGCTAACTACTGCTACGTGTGGCGCCAGTGCTAACGAGGGAGAGCCAGGGCTATGCGTGGCGGGGGGCGCTAGTGGCAAAACCTGTCCCGAAAGCCAGCTCAGTCAGTCGGGGTAATGAGCATGTAGGATCCTCTCATCATCCGGGGGTGCGGTAGCGGCTAAAAAGGGTTAGAACTAGGGTGTTTCCCGCCAGGCCCACACAGGTGGACTGGTTCAAATGAAAGAGTGGTTCAGATTAAAACAGAGCATTGTATTGTAAAGATAGGTACAGTGTACATGAATCACGTAAAATGGTACATAACCCTATCTATGGGATGGCCTAAATAATCTCTCTGAGCCTGGGGTCTCTCATCGCGCAAGTTCGAGGGGACACATTGAAGAAGGTTCAAGGGGAAACTCACAGCATCGTGGTGGTGGGCGGCAGTTCCCTTTCCAGGCAGTCCAGGAATCCAGGTGAGATCCTCGCGGTCTCCGGGAAGAGGCCGGAATGCACGCCAAATGTTAAGTTAACGTTAGCAAGGGTTTTCGAGGGCACAGCGGCACTAGCCCCGTGGCAAATTACTCATGCCTGTTCATTAAATGGTAAGCTGCGTAATTTACATATTTGCAAATGCGGGAAAACGGGCGAAAGCCGGCAGCGTCGAACGCGGTGCTGAGGTATGTGTTCTTACCGCGAGTGCGGGGACGCGACTGGCTCGGCGGGGGGTGACGGGCTCGGCGGAGGGTGACGGGCAGTCGGCCTCCGCTTGGCTCGTCTTCGGGCGCGCGAAAAAAATTGTTATTTGAAAAATGCTTCTTTGATGACAGACTTCGCTTGCTAATTGTGTTACATTACACTTCCCCCCGCGCTCGGAAAAAAAGCGACGTGGTAATGGAGCAATAGGACAACATCCTCCATGCCTTTACCGGGAATTTTGACAAAATGACAAAAGAGACCCTAGGGTTTGAGAGACTTTGGTTGACTAAGGAAAATGCCTAGCTAAAACATAAAAACAGAACAGCTTAGGCCATAGGCTAGGTACAATGTTTGTAAGGGTTGGGAGGAAGGGTACATGAAACACAAGGACCGAACAGTTTAAAAACATAATGGTGTGAGACAACATACAAAGTTATGCATTTGAGAAAAGGACAATCACCAAGGTTATGCAATGGAAGAAAAACAATCAACAAGGTTTTGCAATTGAAGAAAAACAATCAACAAGGTTATGCAATTGAAAATGTGGATTCAAATTTATGCAAAGAACAAAAATGCTTATAAATATGAATCTAAGGGTTTCATTGGTCTAAGAGCTAAGTTTGCGGTGCGTAGATTTGTTTTGGATTTCGAAGAGTTTCGAAGAATTGCGAAGAAGACGTGGTTTCACAGACTCTAAAAGGATTATAATATCAGTGTAATCTGACCCATTTGAGATAACACTCAGGAGTACACTAGGCCTTAGAAAAACACTTCATTTCATCATAGACGTCGAAGGTTACGGAGTGGAGACTGTGGTTGCAGTGCTGGGCTATGGTTACAGTGGTTATCGACAGAGCAAGAGACGATATAACGAGCTATGGTGGCAAAAGCAAGAACAAACCTAAGGGCTAGTGTGCCCGAAAGGTAGTTCAGAGTGTCATTATGTATAGTGAGACAACTCGGCTTGCAGCGGCACAACAAGACGACATACATATGTGTGGTATGGTCTGTGCTTTCAGGAACAAATGCGTAGAACATAACAGCGAAAAGATCTTTGTAACCACAGCGAGGACTGCCAGGAAGTAGAGCTCAGCTTGGCTGCTGATGGGGACATCCTTCTGGGCTTCTTTTTAAATTATTATTTATTATTTCGGGAGAAATTATTATTAAAAGCCAAAATTCTTGAAATTTACCTGCCTAGAGACCAATGAAGAAAAGGTTTGGAAAGAAACAAAATATGTCCAGAGAATGAAACAAACGAAGTTTAACAACCACAGACCCAGAGAGAGAACGAGAGATTCCTAACATTTTTTTTATTTATATAAACATAAACATTGTCCATTATTAGGATAACCTGGCGTTTGCCGAGTGACAAAATGCCTTGATCGAAAAACAACCGGCCTTCCATGGCCTATGTTAACATAAGGTGGTAACATTTTCGTAGAATTTCAAAGAACAAGACAAAGAAGTCGTGAACGAGTCACGGCAAAAGCAGAGAAACCAATCCATGAATAAAGGTTGTCCGAGAGACAGATGATACGCCAAGTGCATACCATACATATCCAACATTCATGAATGTGTTTCGTTAAAACTAAAATGAAAATGGAGAGACATACGTAGAGAGTGAGGGAGAAAGCCTGCTGAAAACCGGTCAATTTACCAATTCGCACTCCACACGAGGGCGAAATATGGTCAACAACAGATTTTCCACTTCATACCAAATACCTGAGAACATGAGGGTGAGAAAAAGGAAAGGAAAAGGGAAGGAGTTGAGTGACGAAACTTGCTAGAGACTGGACTAATTTCCAATTCAAACTCCATGTGAGAATGAAACATAATCAACCAGCAGATTTCCTGACTCTTTACATTTACCAAAGTGGGTTACTATTAAAAGCAATGAGATGAGAATTATAATACACATTATACCAAAGGACTAATCTTTCGCGTGTATTTGACAAAAGATTAGGGGTCATTTTAAAACTTCTACATGATTGTGAGAAAAGACAGACCCTTGCTCCAATTTCACAAACCTGGGGGTTTTCTTATTCGTTCCCCAGACAACGAGTTATGTGTTTTTGTGTCATTTGTCCCTTCTGACCTCCTACCGACACGTTGTCCCTTAACCAGAAGTGAAGCTTCCGATATTCCTTGGCCAAAAGGATAATGGATTGGTTATTGGGTTTGATTACAAGAAGTCCATGGACAACAACTAGACCGAGCATTGCTGAATACACAGCTTCAAAACAGATTGAGTTTTTGAAAAAAAAATACGTGACTTCCACTCCGAGGAGAAGAAGGACTTGTTAAACAAGTATAAAAGAAGCAAAGCTCGAAAGAATATCAAGGGTCACAATTGGGTAAAATGAGCTACGTCTGGTAGTTCATATAAAGGCTACATCTTATAAATAAGACATACCTAGCATTTAAAAAAAAAGGCAAAAATTGCATCATAAAAGATGACATACGATATTGTATCGTTCGCACGAATCACGGTAAGTATTATTGTTACGTCTTCACGTCTCGTGTACAAGGTTGTACACAATTATACATAAAAGCGGTACTCATGACAAATGAATGACACGCGACCAAAATACAAAAGCTGTACTGATAACAAATGAATGACACACGACCAAAATAATAACATTTAGTTATAAGCAAAAGTAATTATAACGAACTTCTCGTATCATGGCGGGTATTCTAAGGATCTCTCCTATAATGGTAGATGTTTTAAGGATCTCTCCTATCGCGTAACAAGGTTACGTTTAAATGCAACACAATAAACGTTACCAGTAGTATTTTATTACCATATGTAAAGATTTGTTAGATTAACTAACTCCGTAGCCCAAAAGGCGTACGATAGAACAACAGAGAAGATAAACAATTTAATGTTACTTCACATGTTACAAAGTGCAAGGTGATGGCAGAGTATATTTCTACTTACACCAAGTAATAAAACAAAGACAGGCCTATAATGGTTTAACTTACTGTCTATTGTAGCAACCTTCAGTGAGGAAAACAAAAGGACCAATTTGCGGTTTTACATACCTTTTGTAAAGCTACCAGCGTACCGCGTGATGTGCAATTTTTGGGTTGCAAACACTTGGTTAAATGGTCAACCAAAAGTTGAATGTAAATTCGAGAATCAGGATAACCATGAGGTTTTATTAACCTGTCTCGTGGGGTTGAAACGTGTCATACAAGACATACGTAACGCAAAAGCAAAAACAAAAACAATGACTTCGTTATAACAACCAAAGACCGGATGATTCGGTTTTACGTACTTTAGTTGAAACGAGCCAAATAGATTTATATACAGAATTATAAAGACCAATCATTGGCTTCATAAATACAATTTCCACAATGGACGTGTCAATATACAATTTGGGTACAAAAGCATGAGTTTGGGTAGGACGCCATCAATTTTTTTAATTTTAGAAAAAAATTAAAAACTTATATACAAGAGAGGCAACTATGTAAGTGACCACTATTTGTTTTTCATACTAGAGATACCTCGGAAGGTTTTACAACTCACGATGAACAAAAAGGAAAAAAATGAAAAAAAACGTTGTAAAAATAGTTAACTAGTTCTGAGTCGGGTTTTAACACTTTGGAATTTACAAAATCCGACTTCTAGAACGACACGCTTATGGGCAATTGTCAACTACTTTACATGAACAGAAGAAACAGGTGAGAAGATTCCTTCCCACATGACAAAATTAAACAAAAATAGAAGAAAATTACAAAATTACATGACAAGACAGGATATGACATGGCATGAACATTGCATAGTGTAAGGGTTGAGAAGCAACAAATGGGTTCATGACTTCCCACACATTGAAACCCGAAAAGGTGTCTCCGTTCCAAAGTGATTAGTTTTAGAACAGGTGAAAAAAAAATGAAAAAACAAATTGCCATGAGGGAAAGAAGCCAGTACAAAAGCAACATTTGAATGTACCCTTTAATATTTGAATATACATTAATTTACAAAAATAATTAAAACTCGTTTCGTTAACGAAATAATGGACATGTAATTGACACATTACACGCCAACATAGTAAGACTTTGTAAGCTTACAAAAAAAATCGTGATGACACACAGTTAGTCAGTGTATGATTGTTTTGACAGTGGGAGCAGTTTCAACTGGCTCCTCACTTCCAGAATTTACAATATCTTTAATATGGTAATTACCAATATGCTTGCCAGAGGAGTCAGACAAGGAGCAGACTTTTTATTATCGAATTCTGGTTTTAATTCAGAAGAACGGCTTGGCACAACGACATTGTCCGCAACAGCTTTGGTGTTTCTTCTATCTTGGTAGGCTTCCAGAAGAAGGCAGACTTCGTTTAATTGAGCCAACGACGAAATTTTTTGTGAGGTGATAATGTTTTCATATTTATGTAGGAGACCGTCAGTTACAACTGGCAATAATTCAGCTTAAGGGACAGGGTGTGAAAGCTTGATATTGATAGACTCGGCCCCTTCTATGAACGTCGCCACAGTTTCGTTTACCAATTGTTTAATGGATAGTAACGATAGCTTAATTCTGTGCTGAGCCTCTGCTTTACCACAGCTGGAGATTAGAGCTGTTCTGAGCTTACTCCAATCCTTGCATTTTGATTTTTGTATGCGGTGCCAAGGAATTAATTCCGGAGAAATGGTTCTATAAAATTTCTCTGTAGCACGTCAAATGGAATGTTTTTAATTGTGGCCGTTTCTTCAATTCGATCAATGAAGTTGTGGTGTATGTGTGTAAGAGTGACAGCATGAGAGCGAGACAGCGAGTACGAGATGTATAAAAGAGATCGTATGCGCGTCAGTAGCTCTCTCAGTCCAGACACTTGATAGTCACTAATAAATATTATTACAATATACCAAGTATTGTTTTCAATAGTGTGTGCAGAGATGCACATACGTTACAGTGGCGCAGCACGGTAGTTCGTAAATTATTAACATTTTACGGAGAAGAACGGAGAATCAGAAGATTCAAGAAGAATATTCGAATTTTTGGTGATCACAGTACAGTCTGGCGCTTTTTGGGCGTTGGATCGCTAAATTTTGAAGAAAGAAGATACTATCAAATTGGAGAATTCACACGCAGCCGAGGCGAGTACGCAGATCGGGCTGGGCAAATTGCGCGGTAAAAACGCAATTATATACGTGTGTGGGAGCCGACATTGCAACATTTTGTCGAGGGTACACCGTTACACGGGGTACGCAGAAGATCGAGGATCAAGATCGGCATCAAAGGTGAATTGGCCGGAATCCGGGACCGGGGTTCTGTCGCTACAGCGGGAAGGAAGACCTTGGAAGGTGATCGATCCGCAGCTGAAGGGAGACGGAGCCAGAAAAGGGTGCTGAGAAGTTGGCGATTCACAGGCTCAGGGCTGGGGCTCGGAGCGTAACCTCTGGAAGTGCTGAGATAAGTAAAATTTATTCAACTTGTTTCAGTTCTTCTCCCAATGGAGGCGATTTGTAAGAATTTGGGGACGTTCTGTTACAGAACGGGAGACTGGTCACTGTTCAAGGAACGATTGGATCAGGCCCTCATTTTAAATGATGATAAATTGTTGTCACCAGAACGCAAAAGAGCATTTTTGCTGAGTTGCCTCACGGAAGAAACTTTCTCTCTATTATGTGATTTATGTTTTCCAAAAAAGGTTTCTGTTTGTTCTTTTGAAGATTTATGTAAATTATTTGATTCACATTGCAAACCAGTTAAAAATATTTTTGAGTCTCGGGAATTATTTTACAAATGTAAACAGTTTTCTAGCGAATCCGTTAAAGATTACGCGGCTAGATTGAGAGGGTTAAGTTTATCTTGTAATTTTGAGCTAAGATTGGAATCATGTTTAAAGGACATATTCATTATTGGGATTTTTAATGAAAAATTAAAACACAAGCTATTCGTAGAGGCAATTAATACTTCTTTTTCGGATTGCATTAATCTAGCGGCGACGTGGGAGCATGTTGTGGCTTTTAAAAAAGTAAATGCGAATTTAAATGTTGTTCATAAGGAAAGTGAATATTTACGGAATTCCAGGAAAGATAGTCCTTCCAGGAATAAAAATTCAATGCGAAATAAGTCACCGGTTGATGGTACGTTAAAAACTTGTTTTTTGTGCGGAAAAAAAAATCATTTGCAAAAAGATTGCTGGAAAAAAATTTTGTGTAATCGATGTAACAAATCTGGTCATCCTAGTAATTTGTGTAAATACTAAAAATTATGTAGGTACTAAAAATAAACGGTTGAATTCGGTGTTCGTGGTTAATAATAAAACGGGGCCGGAACCCACATATGTAGATTTGTTAATTGGTAACATAATATTGCCGGCGTTGGTGGATTCCGGAGCTGCAATAAGCGCGATACCGTATGAAGTGTATTTAAGATATTTTGTTTCTTACGATTTAGAAAAGTATAATGTTCATTTGTCAGGGTATGACGGAACGCAGTTAAATGTTTTAGGTAAAATTAATTTAGATGTGTTATTTTTAGGTAAAAGAGCGAATACACAGTTCGTAATAATTAAAAATGGTAATTCTACAATAGTTGGTAGAGATTTTTTACATGTTTTTGGTATCGGATTAAGTGGAATAAATTCGGTAAAATTCAGTGAGATTAATTGTGATAATCACTTAGTTTTTCGTGATAGTTTAAAGAAGAAATATGCTGATGTTTTTTCAGAAACATCGGGTAGGCTTAAAAATTATGAGGCAAATATTGAAGTTAATTCGGACTTTAGGCCAAAGTTTGTAAATCCGAGGCCATTACCTTTTAGTTTACGTGAGAAAGTTGAAATTGAATTACAGAGAATGTTACAAGAAGACATTATTGAAAAGGTAAAAATAAGCGATATTGCTAGTCCGATTGTTGTTGTTAGAAAAAAAGACGGTTCAATTAGAATTTGTACCGATTTCAAGACAACATTAAATCCTATGTTAGCGAAGTTGAAGTACCCACTACCTCGTATTGACGAATTAATTTCATCTCTGAATGGTGCAAAATATTTTGCTAAGATAGACTTACGAAATGCATTTGGACAGATCTCGTTGAACGAAAAGTCTAGAAAATTATGTGTAATTAGTACACATATAGGTTTATTTGCATATAAAGTTTTGCCTTTTGGTTTAAGCACGAGTCCGGCCATCTTTATGCAAGTCATTACGGCGATAGTTGGTGGACTTAGGAACGTTCGTGTATTTTTAGATGATCTACTTTTATTTGGGAATTCTAAGGAAGAATTATTTTCTATTTGTGAAGCAGTACTTAGCAAGTTATGTGATTGCGGTTTAACTATTAATGAAAATAAGTGTTCTTTTCTAGAAACAGAGATAGAATATTTAGGTTATAGAATTTCGCAGAAAGGAGTTATGCCTTTAGAAAATAAAATTTATGCTATTACTCAAATGGGTGTACCGAAAAATGTTTCGGAACTTAGAAGTTTGCTGGGAGTTATTTCGTACTATAGGACTTTTATACATAATGTGTCAGGTATTTTGTCTCCTTTATACCAATTGTTGAGAAAAGGGATAACATTTGTATGGTCTCAGGAATGCAATATTGCGTTTGAGCAAGTTAAGAAACTGCTGACGTCAGACAATATTTTAGTACATTTTGACCCACAATTACCTATCAAGCTTATTACAGACGCGAGTGATATAGGTATATCTGCTATTATATGTCACGTCTATGAGAATGGTTTGGAAAGACCCATTGCGTTCGCTAGTCGTTTATTATCTAAAACGGAATTGAGATATTCTATTCTTGATAAGGAAGCGTGTGCAATAATATTTGGTTTAAAAAAATACTTTCAATATTTATATGGTAATAAATTCGTTCTAAATTGTGATAATAAGGCTTTGGTACATATATTGAACACTGAAAAACAGGTGCCAACACTAGCGGCAAATAGGCTACAGCGCTATGCGTTGATTCTACAAACTTTTGACTATAGTATAGAGTATGTTAAGTCGGGTGAGAATAAAGCGGACTTCTTATCTAGGTTGCCGGTTAATAGTAATAATAATTTAAATGATTGTGTCGACGAGGTCGACGGTAGCGAATATTTCTTAAATTACATTGGTTGTCTGAACGTGGATAAAATTGAATCGGATTTTTTAAATGTAATCGAGGCGGAGACAACAATGACAACAGAAACGATGAAGCAGTTTTCGATTAAAGATGTAAATATAGCAAGCATTATTGAGTTCGTAATTAATGGTTGGCCGCATAAAAAGTTTTTAAAGGATGATTTGTTAAAATTCTGGTATTTTAGAAATAAATTATCGACTTATGACTCGTGTTTATTTTATAATAATAAATTCGTTGTTCCGAGGGAACTAAGGGAAATCATATTGAATTTCATACATCAATCGCATTTGGGTATTGTTAAATCGAAATGTCTTGCTCGGAATTATTTTTTTTGGCTAGGTATGAACTCAGATATAGAAACAACTGTGAAACAGTGCGTTCGATGCATGGAGTGTTTACCCACTCCATGTAAAGTTGAGTTACAGCCGTGGCCGATCAGTGGATTAATATGGAATAGATTGCATATTGATTTCATGGGACCTTTTGGTGGTTATAATTTTTTGATAATCGTGGATGCAACTACAAAATGGATAGACTGTCACATCGTAAATAAAGTAGATTCGTTTTGTACAATAAAAGTTTTGAAAAGATTATTTTCTAATTTCGGAATTCCGGAGCAGATAGTAAGTGACAATGGTACAGCGTTCACTTCAACAGTTTTTAAGGAATTTTGTCATAATTATAATATTGAATCGTTGACATCTCCTGTCAACCATCCAGCTTCAAACGGACTTGCCGAAAATGGGGTTAGAACGGTAAAGAATTTCTTAAAAAAAATTATGATAAATAATAAATTGCCTGCTGATTTTGAAGATAAACTCTTAACATTTTTGGTTGATATTAGGAATACGCCTTCTATGTCTACGGGGATTGAACCTAGTAAATTAATTTTGGGAAGGAAAATTAGATCAATTTTTAATACAATTATTCCAATATTAGATAATGTTGAAAGTCAAGGTTTTAAAGGGATTGATAACACGATTAAAGATAAGATGTTATTGAGTCAGCAAAAACAAAAAAAGTATTATAGAGGAAAGAAATTTAAAAAGTACTTTGATGTTGGATCTAAAGTTTTAACCAGAGATTTGAGAAGTGATAAAAACAAATGGATTTTAGGAAAAATTTATAAAAGATTGGGGAATAGGATTTATTTGGTAAAAATTATGTCTTCAGGACAAATTTGGAAACGCCACCATGATCAAATTTCAGAGAGGAAGGTTAGGTGGGGGGAGAGTGACAGGTCTGATGATTTGCTGGACCTGGGTCCACTCTCGGACGTGGACATGACCAAGTTTCCTAATTCCTCTGATTTTTGCAGGTCACCTACACCATGGGAGGGGAGGTTACGCCCTCGAGGACAACGCCCATGCTACACCGAATGAAGAGTCAAGAACATACATAATTACATAAAAATTGGAAATTAAATATATAATGGAAATAATTAAATATATTTGGCTTATATAATTTTGTAAAAATATAAATATGTAATTAGGATTTAAGTGTGGGGGTGTGGTGTATGTGTGTAAGAGTGACAGCATGAGAGCGAGACAGCGAGTACGAGATGTATAAAAGAGATCGTATGCGCGTCAGTAGCTCTCTCAGTCCAGACACTTGATAGTCACTAATAAATATTATTACAATATACCAAGTATTGTTTTCAATAGTGTGTGCAGAGATGCACATACGTTACAGAAGTCCAGTACATTAGAAACGCCGTTGTATTTGATTTTCCAAGAGGAGAGGTCGTAGGTTTTTTCTTGTGCGGTGATGGATGCGGTGTCTTGTTTCACTTTGACAGTTGTCCCAGGTTCTTTACTAGGAAAAGGATCTTCCAAAACTTCGGCAATAATGCGTGGATCGTTTTCGCTTAATGAAACAAGGTTTATTTTCTTGGTGTATTTCTTGTTGAACAACAATGCATAGGCTCTCATGGCGGATTTTGACTTGTTCAATGGCGAAAGTCCCCTGTCTTTCAAAGCAGATTGTAAATGAGACTTTGATAGACTGTGCACATTGGGAATGACACCCAGGTCCGATGACGCATTTGCTTGGTTGCCTTCCATTGTAATGAACTATTGAAGAAAAAAAAATTTCCTTGAAATTTTTCTAAGTGTCAAATTTTCAAAAATTTGCGCAGGGGTTCCCCTAGAAAAACGCAAAATTAAATTTTTTGTACACACTTTCATTCACTTGGGAACACTTGCACCGAAAAAGAGAGAAAAAACTCGAATTTGCATTTTCCGGAAGAAACACAACACACTTTCCAGAGGAAAAAACTATTTAAACTTGGTATTATTAGATTATTTCTCTAAAAAGTCATATTATTAGTTTGTGGAATTAATCACTCACTTTTATTGTTTAATTTGAGAAACACTTTTGAAAAGGATTCACTTAAATATTTGAGAGTCCGTGGTTTTTTTATTTATGAAACTGCCATCTTTTAAAACATCACAATATTAGTAAAACTCCGTACCTAAATAAAGTGATATTGGGGAGAAATGTCATTAATTGTGTGCCTATTAAAATTTAATGCGAGATGTAATTTAAAATACTCCAAATGAGCCATTCGGTGTATTTTGTTAAAAAAAAACAGCATTAGCATTTCATCTGTTCGTTTAGAAACAGGTAAAAATTACTTCATATGTATTCATGAAACATAACGCCTGACGCGTTGTAGGTACTTAGTTAGCCGACAAATATTCTGCATGTTGCGCGCGCAAACTGTATTATTCCAACGAACCGAAATGACCGTTGCGATTTGCGGGAATAATGTGGCTTTCTTTCCAGAAGCTTCTAGAACACCAAAATTGCCACCGCGTCGATTTGCGACGAATTATTGTTCAATTCAAACAACAATTTACAGTTTATTTGTGTTTATATGTGTTTATACGTGTTAATTATTGTAAAATAAAGGATAGAACAGGACCAGACGGCGCTGGTTCCATTATTAAAATGGCGTACCCACTATCGCCCAAAATAGTGATAAATGAAGAAATGGAAATAGCAAGTGCTCCAAATGATGAGTCTGCTGGGGTGTGGCAAACCGTTACACGATCCGGTAAAAGATCAAGGATGAACTCGGAGACAAGTGAAACAAAAAATGAAGAAATTAAAGAAAAGAAAGGAATTGTTATAATTCAAGGAGAAAACTTACCTGGTAAATTGGGTATGGCTAAAATTCTTTTTAAATCCGGAATGAAAATTGAAAAAATTAAAGTAATATCCGGAACTAAAATTGAAATTACGTTCCCAAATAATTTGGAAGCTGAAAAGGCCATAAAAAATTCGATTTTTATTCTAAAGAAATGGGAAGTGACAATAAAAAAGAACATTGAATATACTTTTGGTGTCATCAGACGTTTAGATCTTGATGTCACTAATGAGGAGATCATGGAAGTGATTAAAAGTGATAACAATGTGGTTAGCATAAAGCGGCTCTCTAAAAAAGGAAAAGAAGGACAACTCACGCTTACGACAACTGTGAGTCTAAAATTTGTTGGGAAAGAGATCCCATCGTATGTCTCTATATATGGGGTCAAATTTGGAGTAGAACCCTATATATTTAGAGTTATGCAATGTTATAGTTGTTGGAGATATGGGCATATTGCTCAAAACTGTGGTAAAAAAGAAAAAAAGTTGTGCCCTAAGTGTGATGAACAACATGAGACCTGTGACAAGGCAGCTAAGTGTGTCAACTGCGGAGGAGATCATCCGGCTAACGATATTAATTGTCCAAAGTGGAAGAACGAGAAAGAGATAACCCAAAAAATGGCAAAAAAAAAAGTTACATATAAACAAGCGAAAATACTTGTAGATAAGAAAAAACCTAACTTAAAAGAAAAAGAAAATGTAAAAACAGGAAAGAAGACTAATTCAGATAAAGAAAATGTGTCGAAATCAAGTGGAGAAAGCAGTTATGCTGAAAAACTTAAAGGAAATAAGACTAACACTGGTGAAACTCAGATTAATCCTAAAGACAACATTAATGTTAACATTGCTCGAGAAATATTAACAACATTTATGAATGGAGAAAATTGGGAAAGTCTTGTGAAATTAGCAGTTAATAGACTTATAGACACCATCATGGGAATTATTAAGGAAGGCGGCTTAAATGAAATTTTAAAATCAATCTTTACGACGAACAATGGATAAGAATAATATTAATATATTACAATGGAATGCTCGGAGTTTGCACTTTAAAAAACCCGATTTAGAAATATATTTACAAAAGCAACATATCAAAATTGCACTTATCTCCGAAACGTGGCTTCAATTTCCCTACATTTTAAGATTTAAAGACTATACAACATATAGACGAGACAGAGCCGATGGATATGGATGAGTTGCAATCTTAATCCATAAAAGTTTACAATCAATTGAACGAACCCTAGACATCACCACGACCTGTGAATTAGAATCGTGCAGTGTTAAACTATTAAATGCCGGAAATATGAAATCTGTCAATGTGATATATTGTCCTAGTAATATAAATATCACAATTCAAACATGGAGGAAAGTTTTTGACCAGATGGGACCAGGAGCCCTTCTAGGCGGTGATTTCAATGCCCATAATCCACTATGGGATAGAGCTATACGAGATTTGAGGGGAGATCTTATTGCAGAAGCCTGCCAAGATTCAAACCTTATTATTGTCAATAACGGTGACGTAACAAGAATAGGACATCCCGGACAAAGGAGTTCGAGCCCGGATATTACCCTGGTATCTTCTGAGCTTGTACTAACTTGTAATTGGAGGATAGACACAGATACGATGGGTAGTGATCATTTACCAATTATTATCACTTTAGAAAAAACCGATTGTAATTATGAACCAATTATGAAAAGAAATTTCAAAAAAGCTGACTGGAACAAATACAAATCCACTGTAGATAAATTCATACAAAATTTTCCTGAAGAAAAATTGTCAGTTCAAGAATATTATAACAAATTAGAAGATGTTCTGAACAAAAGTGCAGATGAAAGTATTCCATTCTTTAAGAAATCTAAAAATAAAGCATTCAAACCAAAACCATGGTGGAATCAAGAAGTCTCTAAAGCTATAGCTGAAAGAAGATTAGCGCTGACTCATTTACGGAAAAATGTTAATATTGACAATTATATAGAATTAAAGCGCAAGGAATCCAGTACCAGACGAATAGTAAGAAAAGCAAAAAGGGAAGGATGGCAAAAATTTTGTGATTCTGTCGATACTAATACAACCTATTCTGATATGTGGAAGAAAATGAAATGGTATAAGGGAATAGGATCTTCTCGTCCAAATATCTTTGAGAACAGCGAATCGGCGCTACAATATCTACAATATCTAGCTCCAAACGAAAATTTAATCGAACATGTGTGGACCGAAGAAGAAACCTCGGAGACTACTGGTATTCACAAACCGATAACAGCTTCTGAATTAAAATCAGTATTAAAATCCAAAGATACCTCCCCAGGAATAGATCTGATATCCTACTCAATGATAAAAAATTTACCTACTTCTTGCCAATTAATTATTGTAGATATATTTAATCTAATTTTGCGAACTTCCACTATACCAATACAATGGAAACAGGTACAAATTATTCCTATAATTAAACCCGGAAGAGATCCAAAGCTCATGACCTCTATAAGACCAATTTCATTAATTTCATGTCTTTGCAAAACTTTCAACACTATAATTACAAGGCGATTGGAGTGGTATTTAGAAAATAATTTCTTATTTGATAAGTCTACAATAGGATCTAGAAGAAAACTGTCAACAATGGATAATCTGGGAAGAATGGTTACAGAGATCCAAGTTGCCCAAACAACCAACGCCGTTACCCTTGCTGCTTTTGTAGACATTAAAGATGCGTACAATAATATAAAGATCGAAGAGGTCATTAAAGTTCTTATTTCCAAAGGTATCAAAGGGAAAGTTATAAAATATATCTGGGAATATTTGAAACAAAGAATGATTATTATTAAGGAACCTAACATATTCGCTGAACAAATGTGCACGAGAGGACTACCACAAGGAGATCCCATGTCTGCCCTCTTATTCAATATTGGAACTTCCGGTATAGGAAACTATCCCCAAGTGAAACGCGTACAGTACATTGACGATTTTGGTATTTATTATTCAAGCTCAAAAGTAAAAACATGCGAAAACATTATTCAAAAAGCTCTGTTGGAATTACAGAATGCTCTTAAAATAAAAGGTCTTGAAATATCGGAAAATAAGACAAAAATATGTATATTTGCAAAAGGAAAGCGACGAAATATCCTGAATATAAAAATAAATGATGTACTTATAGAACGAGTAGATGAACATAAGTTCCTCGGGGTATGGTTGGATTACAGACTCGCTTGGAATAAACATATAAATAACACCTGTTTAAAAATGAATCAGCCAATGAATATTTTGAAAGTGTTGTCAGGAAAAAGCTGGGGAATTCATCCTCTTCACATGAGAAGATTGTATACTTCTCTTATAAGAAGTCGACTAGACTATGGCAGTATACTTTTTTACAACTCTGCCAAAAGCAATCTCGAAAAATTAGAGAGAATACAATCACGAGCTTTAAGAATATGTGGAGGTTTCCTGAACTCAACTCCAGTGCATGTTTTACAAAGTGAAATGAGTGCCCCTCCTTTGCATATAAGAACTTGGAAACTAGCTGCAAGATTTTGGCTTATAGCTGTATCCATTGAAAATAATCCACTAGTTTTAGAGGTTCTCAAACTTAAATCCTTGATACAAAACAGATTCTGGAACAATAAAAAATTACCAATGTTGATTAAAATTTGTTCGGAAACAATTGATTGGAAAATAAATAAAAATAAATGTCTAGATATGTACTCCTTTGAAACTTGGGTAGGAGCACTTAATTTGGAATGTATTTCAGTTGAGATTGACAATTTTAATTCCCCCAAAAGACTACTCTTACCAAATGAAATTAGTAATATGGTAAGCGATATGCTAACTAAAAAATATTCTGGATTCAGCCAGATCTTCACTGATGGATCAAAAAAATCAGACCAAGTTGGAGCAGCTTTCATTTCAATGCCAAACAATTTTTCCCATCAAATAAAATTGAATACAAATTGCACTATTATGAATGCAGAATTGATAGCAATCAAAGAAGCAGTAGAATATGCAATTAAAAATAAGTGGAAACAAGTTGTAATATTAAGCGATTCTAAAAGTGCACTTCAACATATTAAAAGTATTCCGAAAGGAGTTCCCTGTAGGAAAATAGGCTACAATATTGTTGAAAAAATAAGGCGGCTACAGCAGAAAGATGTGTCCATATGTTTGCAATGGATTCCATCTCATGTAGGAATACATGGGAATGAAGAGGCGGATTTGTTGGCAAACGAAGCATGTGTGAATGGAAGCATCTACGACTGGACGCCAGACGCTGAAGATTACTCCCAAAAGATAAATTCCTTATATAATAATATGTGGAATAATCATTTTGAAACATTGTCTTCCAATAAGGGAATATGGTACAGAAAGCTCCAAAATGAACCGTTTAAAAGACCATGGTTCACTGAGGTTAATCTGAAAAGATCAGAAATGAGAATCATTTTTAGATTAAGATCCGGACATGCACTAATGGGAAGAATATTGTGTTTGATAGGCCTCTCTGATTCTCCAATGTGCTCGATATGTGAACAAATTGAAGATGTGGAGCACACATTATCAAAGTGCATTAAATATGAACGACAGAGAGTGACAATATTAATGACCTCGAACCCATCGGAAGTTCAGAATTTAATAGCCTCAACCGAGTTTCATGCCATATCGAGAATAATGAAATTTATTAGATCATGTAAACTGGAAAATATTTGAAAGTGAATTTTTATACAAAATGAATATAAAAGGACTAAGCACCTTTTAAAGATCATTAGAGATTATAGATAATATTATAATTTAAAAACAGATGAGGCAAAAAATGACAACATTGAGTGAGTCAGAAGCCTCGATAATATACATGATTTAAAAAAAAAAAAAACAGAGTGACTTTCACGAAATGCGGCAAGACATTAGGGAACAACCTCACAACATAGTAATATAATGTTTAAATACCAATTCCATCTGAAACAGCTCACATGTGGTGTTTGCGGGGACACAATTGGGAGATGGAAAAGAAAAAAAAATCCAGCCCTTCTTAACCGCCCCAGTTGGATGCGCCAGTGCTACGTGTGGCGCCAGTGCTAACCATGGGCCCACGAGGGAGCGCCAGGGCTATGCGTGGCGGGGGGCGCCAGTGGCAAAACCTGTCCCGAAAGCCAGCTCAGTCAGTCGGGGTAATGAGCATGTAGGATCCTCTCATCATCCGGGGGTGCAGTTGCGGCTAAAAAGGGTTAGAACTAGGGTGTCTCCCGCCAGGCCCACACAGGCGGACTGGTTCAAATGAAAGAGTGGTTCAGATTAAAACAGAGCATTGTATTGTAAAGATAGGTACAGTGTACATGAATCACGTAAAATGGTGCATAGCCCTATCTATGGGATGGCCTAAATAATCTCTCTGAGCCTGGGGTCTCTCATCGCGCAAGTTCGAGGGGACACATTGAAGAAGGTTCAAGGGGAAACTCACAGCATCGTGGTGGTGGGCGGCAGTTCCCTTTCTAGGCAGTCCAGGAATCCAGGTAAGATCCTCGCGGTCTCCGGGAGGAGGCCGGAATGCACGCCGAATGTTAAGTTAACGTTAGCAAGGGTTTCCGAGGGCATAGCGGCACTGGCCTCGTGGCAAATTACTCATGCCCGTTCGTTAAATGGTAAGCTGCGTAATTTACATATTTGCAAATGCGGTAAAACTAATAATAGATTACAATTAATTCACACAGAGCGCACGCAAAAAAACGCTCCACAAAGTTCATCTGAATTTATAGCATATAATACATTAAAAACAAGAAAATTATCGGTAAACGTTTTCGTGAAGAACAGTTCCGTGAAATACCCTACTTTAATGAACTCTGACCGGTTTTATTAAGTGATTAAGTGAATTAATAATTTTTTGCAAAGTGACAACTAGTTTTGCCGTTGAAATACCTATCAGACTCTTTCTAAACGTACTTCTGCAAAGATTATTTATATTGCACTTATTTGACACTACGTCACAGACGGTTAACGGCCAAGGGGCAAGAACGGTCACCGGAACGGCTCAGCTTTCTGAAGCAAGTCAGTTCGAATCCTACTCATTCTGATTTTTTTTTTTTTAAGATATCCTACTCTTTCTTAAAAAATTTTTTATACCTCTTTCAAAAGAATTTTTTATTTTTATTTTTTTAACCAAAATAAATAATACTATATAAAATGGATTCTCAAGCGTACATAAAAGTGGCCAAAGACGCCGTAAATATACTTACTAACATGGTTATGGACCCCAATAGTAAATTTACCAAAGAACACATTGCGAAAATAATTCCGAAGACGAATGAAATACTGGGAACGATAGCCGGTATGGCTGCCAGAATGGCAACTCTCGAAGGAGAACTTATAGCATACAAAAGCCAACCACCTCATCCTCAGCTTCCTTCAAGTACCAGTGCGGACGTTTCTGAAATATCAGAAACAATAGCTGAAATGGAGGAGAGAAAAAAACGCGCCAATAATATTATAATGTTCAACGTTCCTGAGAGCACAGCAACAATTCAATCGGACTGCATAAACGAAGATCGCAATCAAGTTTCCAGTATACTTCAAAAAGTTGACAACATTGACACCACCCACCTACAAATGTATAGGTTAGGACGAAAAAGTGCTGAAAAAACTCGCCCTATCAAGATTGTACTACCAGATTCGAACCAAGCCAAACTTGTACTACTGAAAAAAACTATACCTTTGGATAAAAATACTATTAAAATAAAATACGACCTAACCGTACTGCAACGTCAACAAATTACAAGCTTGTGGAAGGAGTTGGAAAATCGACAAAACAATGGTGAAACAAATTTAACTATAAAGTACATAAATTCAACACCCAAAATAGTTAATTCACTCCCAAAAAACTCGTCAAGCCGTCATCGAGAAGACTCTACTACCAGAACGTCAGAGGCTTAAGGACAAAGCTGAATGAATTTAGGATAAATGCCCCAATTATTTCACACGATGTCATCGCTCTTACGGAAACCTGGCTAGAACCGTCGATCCACTCAGCGGAGCTCGGTCTACCCTTTCATCAGGTCTACCGGCTCGACAGAAATATCAACACCAGTTCCAGATCCAGAGGTGGAGGGGTTCTTATAGCAGTCCACAAAAAAATGTGCTCAAAAGTGTTAAAAACTAAAAATCGTGATGTTGAACAAATTTTCATTACGGTAAACGATAAACATTTAAATTACGTCATTGGTTGCGTGTACATTCCTCCCTCAGCTAATATATCTATATATAAAAACCATTCTGAAGATGTTGAACTTTTAAAATCAAAATATAAAAAACATAAATTTATAATTTTCGGAGATTACAATCTTCCAAATTGTGATTTCAACTGTATTGATTCCCAATCAATAACATTATGCGAAAGGGAAATCTTAGACATGTCAATATTTCTGAATCTCACCCAATTTAATAACGTTCATAATTTGAATAATCGCCTACTAGATCTTGTTTTTTCAAATGAAGAAGACATAGTAGTTAGTAAAGCATCAGAAGCTATCCTTCCCATAGATAATCATCATCCTCCACTGTCAGTAATTATTCCAAACAATGTAAAAAGAAGTAATAAACTAACAAGTTCTAGTTATAATTTTAAAAATGCCAATTACAATGAAATTAATGAACATCTCAGCAAAGTGGATTGGTCGTTTCTCGAGAAAAGCGATATGAGCTATAACATAGATTCGTTTTATTCCAAATTAAATGCCATTATCGTAGACTGCATACCATTAATTGAATACAAAGAATTAAAGCATCCAAAATGGTTTAGTAAGGAATTAATCCAACTAATAGCTAAAAAAAAAAACATACATAAAACATATAAAGAAGAGAGATCCCTTCCAAATTATGTAGAGTTTAGTAAAATAAGAAAAGAATGCAAAAATTTGTCAAAAATTTGTTACAACAATTATATAAATAAAGTAGAAAATTCAATTAATGGTGACATAAAACATTTTTGGAATTTCACAAAGTCATTGAAAAATGATGACGTTAGTATACCCTCTAACATGTGCTACGAAAGTAAAAGAGCCAACGACACTCAAAACATAGCTCACCTATTTGCAGACTTTTTTAAAAGTGTTTATGTCCGTGACTCAACAGCAGTCAATGATTGCTCGCCCAGTTTTTCCTCAGATCATTATTTAAATTTATCTAATGTAACAATTGAATATAACGATGTACTGACTCAGCTAAAACAACTGGATCAAAGTAAGAGCGGTGGTCCTGATAATATCCCACCTATTTTCTTAAAGAATTGTGCCACCACTCTTGCATATCCACTACATTTTCTTTTCAACCAGTCGTTACAAACGGGACATTTTCCTGAAAAATGGAAATACAGTTTCCTCACCCCGATATTTAAAAAAGGAGACAAAAACGAGGTGAGCAATTATAGACCGATCTGCCTGTTATCAACCATTCCAAAATTGTTTGAGAAACTTATTTTAAATAAAATCATCCACTGTATCAAGCCAGTAATTTTACCTAACCAACATGGTTTCACTTCAGGAAAATCTACCTTGTCTAATCTTTTAATTTACCAAAACTATATATCCGAATCCATGTCTAATAAGTTACAAGTTGATTCAGTCTATACCGATTTCAGCAAAGCATTCGACAGAGTTAACCATGAGCTCTTGTTAAAAAAACTTCACAAATTAGGAATAGTGGGGTATTTATACGAGTGGTTTAAAAGTTATTTAAGTAACAGGCAATTAGGCGTTAAAATCGACGGCTTTACTTCATATATATTTATCGCTACTAGCGGCGTTCCGCAAGGGTCACATTTGCGACCAATTTTATTTTTGATATTTGTGAATGATGTTCTTTCTATTTTCAACGATGTTCAAGTTTTAATGTTTGCGGACGATATGAAAATATATAAAGCTATAAGAAATATTAATGACTGTCAAACATTGTCTAATAACTTGTTTAAACTTTTTGTTTGGTGCCAAGAGAACTATCTACAACTTAATTTAAGTAAATGTCTTATTATGAGATTTCATAGAATAAAAAATCCAATAATTTATGAATACTCCATTAATGATGTAGTACTAACAACTGTAACCGAGGTGAATGATTTAGGTGTAAACTTTGCTCAAAAACTGAAATTTATAAATCATATTGAAATTACATCGAATAAAGCTTTGAAAATGCTGGGTTTTGTAATAAGAATTTGCAGCCAATTTAAAAATATTCAAACCATTAAAAAATTGTACATGTCATTGGTTAGGAGTCAAATCGAGTACAACTCGACAGTATGGGCACCTAGTTATGCTAGTCATTCAATCACGATAGAAAGAATTCAAAAAAAATTCTTAAGATATATTAATTTCAGAATGGGTATTACAAGCGAATGTATCAACTATGATTATCTACTA
Organism: Limnephilus lunatus; assembly: GCA_917563855.2. Classification (NCBI taxonomy): domain Eukaryota; kingdom Metazoa; phylum Arthropoda; class Insecta; order Trichoptera; family Limnephilidae; genus Limnephilus; species Limnephilus lunatus. Next base: position 68,857,507 of record OU830596.1, read on the forward strand.
TGTCAACTTAATTTATTAAAATTATCCGAACGTAGAATAGTTTGTGACCTAACATGTTTACATAAAATCATAAATTCAATAATTGACAGCCCTGAACTTTTATACTTGATTTCTTTCCATATACCTCGCAATTCAACATCGAGGCACTATCTACCATTCTATTGTGACAACTCCAACACCGAATCACAATTGTATACCCCCGTTCGCCGTATACAAAATTTGGGTAATGACTATAAATATGTTGTTGACATATTTAACACATCATTCACTAAATATAAACAAGCCATAGTCGAATTTATATCAGAAAGAAGAACCACAAATCTCATTTATCCATATGTATTGCACTTTTCCCAGTTTTCAGTTTTTCCATCTTGCATGGTGGTGTGTTTTGTTTTTATTTCAATTTGTTTTTTACTCTATTTTTGTTTTAAATTTGATATTTGATTATGATTTTGATTTTGATATTGATATTGATATTGATATTGATTCTGATTCTGATTTTGATTTTGATTTTGTTTTTGTTTTGTTTATGATTTTGTTTTTTTTTTTATTTTGTAATGCACATTTAGATTTAGATGTTCTTTGTTTAAAAAAAATGCATGTAAAAGCCCAGCCGGGCGTGAAATTCCAAATAAATAAATAAATAAATAAAACGGGCGAAAGCCGGCAGCGTCGAACGCGGTGCTGAGGTATGTGTTCTTACCGCGAGTGCGGGGACGCGACTGGCTCGGCGGGGGGTGATGGGCTCGGCGGAGGGTGACGGGCAGTCGGCCTCCGCTTGGCTCGTCTTCGGGCGCGCGAAAACAATTGTTATTTGTAAAAATGCTTGCTAATTGTGTTATATAACACTACGCACTATGCGGTTAGCCGGAATGTGATCAGCCGTCAGGTCAACCGCATTCATAAATACGTATGAAAAATTAGTTTTTATGCGCACTGTCATGCGGCTGCCGCTATACCGTTGCGGTCGCTCGCAGCGCTGCGGCTTGAGTGACGGCCATCCGGACGGTTGCTATACACACTACGCGGTTGCTAGTAGTTTGCGGTTGGCTGCCCGACACTGACGACGCACGTGTGTACTGACGCGCTAAAAACGGACGCTATGAATTTTGATACAGAAAAGTTTATAATTGAAATACAGAATAGGCCGGCAATATGGAATATAAAATCTGCGGAATACTCTTGAGAGAAACTTACGGCAAAAAGCTTGGGAAGAATTGGTGGATATCTATACAGGATAAAAAAAACAACTCGGTAAGTACCAATTATTTATTTAAACATACATCTTGAGAGTGGGCCAATCAATCTAGAAACCGAAGCGTTTTCATCCGCACTTTCCGGTTGCGACTACGGCTAACCGCCATCCGGCTGGCCGCAGTTGCAACCGCGTCCTGCGGCTAGCCGGACGGGCAGCCGCGTTGCGGCAAACTGGTCAGTGCGTACCTACTCTTTGGCAAGTGTAAGGCTAACTACGCACTATGCGGCTAGCCGGAATGCGGTCAGCCGTCCGGTTAACCGCAGTCAAAAATATGTATGAAAAATTAGTTTTTATGCGCACTGTCATGCGGCTGCCGCCATAACGTTGCGGTCGCTCGCAGCGCTGCGGCCCGAGTTACGGCCACCCGGATGGTTGCTATACACACTACGCGGTTGCTAATTAAATATAAATTATTTAATTTTACTTACCTAAGCACTATCGTTAACTTAAGTTCCGGCTTAATGCTATTCCGAAACCGAAGCGTTTTCTTCCGCACTTTCCGGTTGCGACTACGGCTAACCGCCATCCGGCTGGCCGCAGTTGCAACCGGAAAGTGCGGATGAAAACGCTTCGGTTTCTCGATTGATTGGCCTATTCTCAAGATGGACGTTTTAGAAGTCGCAACTATTTATTATATTTACTTGCGCTATATAAAGAAAAAGAAATAAATAAAAAGATACTGGGTGCATCCTTATATGCAAACACGAAATTATACTAAAAATTTTGAAATATTTTATACTAAACATATTGCCTATTCTGTATTTCAATTATAAACTTTTCTGTATCGAAATTCATAGCGTCCGTGTTTAGCGCGACAGTATACACGTGCGTCGTCAGTGTCGGGCGGCCAACCGCAAACTACTAGCAACCGCGTAGTGTGTATAGCAACCGTCCGGATGGCCGTCACTCGGGCCGCAGCGCTGCGAGCGACCACAACGTTATGGCGGCAGCCGCATGACAGTGCGCATAAAAACTAATTTTTCATACATATTTTTGACTGCGGTTTATCCGGACAGCTGACCGCATTCCGGCTAACCGCATAGTGCGTTGTTAGCCTAAGAAAGACAGATCGCGGGCTAAATGGTCTACAACCTAAAGGTTCTAAGTCATGTCACATTCAAATTTGTACTTACGGCACTTTTAGTGTTATATACTTGATTATTTATGGCTACAATAATAAAAGTTTTCATAACAGTAAATAAGGTAAGTCAAGAATATTAATATACAATTACATCCATATTAATATTATAAATGCGAGAGTGCGTATGTTTGTTTATTACGCTTTCACGCCTAAACTACTAAACAGAATTAAAAAATTCTTCCACCAATAGAAAGCTACATTATCAGCGAGTAACACAGGCTGTAAGGTAAGCTCTGTCGTTATGAAATTTGCATAAATGTAAATATGTGTATTTCACATATTTTAGCGGCAGGGAGGAAAGGCAGGGCGAAGGTGGGGTTTGCGGAGAGGGAAAAGACGAGAGAGGGGGAAGGCGGGGAAGGTGGAATGGAACGGGGATGCACGGGAATGGACATGCAAGGAGAATCAATATAAATTCTTACTAGCTGGTACCCGGCAACATGCAAGAATATAAGATACAGGAGAACCCTAGTGGGGTTAATAATTACATGCAAAAAACATATTTAAATTGTGAAAAAGCAATAAATAAATATCGAATTAAAAATAGATGACAAGGTTAAAAATCTACAGGTGTGTATAATAGGTAACTAGGTATGTTATTTAGTCGGAATTTCCATACGTTCAACCGAGACATCCATTTCAAATGGTTAACAATGGTATAAAATTATGTCATTCTACTAATTGTTTCCATACTAATTGTTTCCATACATTCCAACTTGTTTCAATGTAATTCTACATTGCGAGTTACATACTAATCAATGTCTACTGAAAACTAATGTTGAAACGTGTTCGAAATACGTAGAAGTCTCTTTATACAAATCCGCTTTGATATATTACCACGTTGGTGACTTAACATGGTTAGTTATTGCTAAAATACATTGCTTTTTATCTGTACTATATATTTTCTAATATGTTGTTACGTGCCTGAAAGGTCTCATAAAAATACAATAACTATTTATTACAATAATAACTATAATAGTTTCAATGTTCAATTTTTCAAACGGTTAATTTGTGGTGTGTAATAAACCCTTAAAATTATTTTTTCCACCGAACCTGAAAAAAGTATTTAGAAAAGCGCAAAACAATAGTAAGTAAAAATATAAATGTCGAATATATTAATATACACATATTAAATTATTTTGGTGTGGGACTATTTTTTATCAATAAGGAAGTTAAGTCTAATTTTTTTTATCAATGTTCACATTCAAACTTAAATACACTTAATAAACAAATCAGTGAAAATCTAAAAACATATCATACATAATTTTTTTTTTTAAGTTCGTTTTCATAATTAAATGAATTCTCCAAGTTTAAATTTTACTTAGCCCGCCAAAACGAGTGGAATCCGAGCGGTAAGCGGCGGGGTGTTCGTGTGACGTCATTTGGGCTCTGAAAAACACATTCCTTGGGCATTTTGTATGAAGATTTTTTAATTCTTCAATAAGGAATTCCAGTAATTTTTTTATCAATGTTAACCGTTTATCAGATTTTTTTTTAAATTGATCAAGATTTCGTAGATAATTTAATTTTTAAAGTTTGAATTTTTGTTTCTCCCGCCTAAACTTTTCCCAGCACGGTATTGCCGATGGTTGACAAGTGAAAGTTGTTGCCGAACTTCGAAAACTTCGAAGCGATCCAAGACATATTATTATAAAACACTGTATGAATATATCTTTAGAAATCCATTTCATATAATAATAACAACACACACACATTTTTTTGACAATAGATTGAACCAATATTTAATAGTCTGATAAATAAATTAAGTTTAAAAATTGTGCTTTCTACTTGACCAATACACCCACTACAATAACAAATGTTTAAAAAAATAAGTGAAAATAGTTCAATAAATAAAATGGTCGCACAATATTGGCCAGTGTTGATACGCGAAAAAAATTTTTTTTTGTTTGATTTTGAAGAAAAAAAAAAGAAAAAAAAGGTCTTCGAATAAGTCACCGGAGACCAACGTTTCATTTACATTTTCTACTACAAATAATGTCAGGAATCAGTGGTTAAAATAAGTTATATTAAATGAAAAAACACACTTTGGAAAACGCCACTTTTTATTTGAATTGATTTTTAACAGCCAACCAGGTTTCACTTAGCTCAAGCTTCATCAGGGCTTATTATATCAACTGAAGTTGTTTACAATGTGTGTTTTTTTCATTTAATATACATTGTCACACCACAGAGTAATTGCTTCCTTCGATAAAAGTTAAAATAAGTCGTACGTAAGTACGTCCCTTTACACTTTACACCCTGCATAAATAGACAGATAGATTTTGATGCGACATATACAAGTTTATTCAAATCTTTAACATCATTTTGTAATTACAGGCAACCTAAAAACGTGGTCGTCGTATTTTTGTATTCTTTCACGTCGATTTTATTATTAGGAAATGGAAAAGCATTTAATTATTGCAACACGATTATTTAATTAATATCGAATATTTCTAAAGATATCCCTGAAAAAAATATTTCAATCAAACGCATGATTGATGGAAATTTAGGAATCATCAAACATCAAAGGTTATCCTTGCCTATTTCTCATCTATCATTGCTTCATTCAGATACTCCACAAAAACGCATGTGAGCCAATCCCAACTAGCAAGTAAATTAATAAATACTTAACATTGATAGAAAGGCCCCAATACATCACTACAATCGCATTTGATTTCGTAAACTTTATTTTCACCTTTTGACTGCTTAATTATTTATTTGCTAGTTGGGAATGGCTCATGAGAGTTGTGTGCAGTATTTGGACGAAGTTAATAAAATAAAAATAAAATACATAGGTACCTTCCTAGTAGTGAAGGTCGCGACAACAAAAAATTAATATTTGGATTAATTGAAGTATGTAGGAATGTTTTTTCTCCATCGCTTCGGCACGGAACATTCTAAACATCTTAAACATTTTAATGCATGGAGGAATAATATTTTTTCTTCAAACTTCGCAAAATTACTTTGTGGCATCATTAATTGTACAATGAATAATATATCACTTTGTTTAAACCACTATATTATAAACAATATCTACATGTTTCAATAACAATGTTATTTTCATCAGGATATGTTAATTTAAAGAAAATAAATGACAAGCAAGTATAGACAAATTAGAATAAATTAGAACAACGACAAAATATTAAAAGTAGAGGTGATTAATTGCTTAATAAATCTCATAAAAAAATAAATATAAAAATTATTTAAGGAAATATAAAATTGCACTTAGATAATAAAAAACTTTAAAGAACAAATAATTAAAATAATAATTAGTCTAAATCACAAAATAAATAATTATAATTATTGAAAGTATTATTTAGAAAATAAATTTAAAAGATGGCTGTTTTTAAAAAATGTTTGATTATTTATAATATTTAATTTACTACTAATGCTTTTTCTAATTTCTAAAATTTCTAAATTATCTAATTGTATGCCCGTAGTGTTAGTATGTACAATTTTAAGACCTTTATTAATATCAAAAGAATGACTTGTTTCCTAAATATGGTTAGCAAATTCAGAATAATAATTATATGTTCCTTAACTCTAAGGTTAAAATTTCTAGAAGTTTTTCCAACATAAAAAAGCTACAATCATTACAAATTAATTTATAAACCCCAGATTTGTTCAAAAAATCACATTTATCCTTATTATTTAATACATATTTTTTTAAATTTGTTATTTGTGTAAAAAGGTGGCTGTATTTAATTATTAAATTTGAAATGCTATTGTTTAAAAATATTTTTTCATGAAAATTTAACGAAACATGTAGATATTGTTTATAATATAGTGGTTTAAAAAAAGTGATCTTTTATTCAATATGGATTAATATTTGTTTAAACCAATTTGGAAACAGAAATTCATAAAATCCTAGAAGTAGAATCGGAAAAAGCGAAATGCACAGAAATTTGCTTTTTTAAAAATTAATTAAGACAATATTAGCCACATACAATCGAAATTCTGAAACAGAAAAGTCAGATAAAGATCCGGTTTCTTCTAGGAATCGAACCCAGGACCTTAGCCTTGCCGGGCAGTGCTCTACCACTGAGCTATATGACCCTATCCGATTCGGTAATATTAAACTGTATAACACTTCGACTAAGAACTACCAACATTATCTTAACAGACATATTTATATTGGCTGTTATGTTTATGTACAATTGCAAGATTCATCTCGAACTAAATGCTACCTAGATGTATTCATATTTATTTTTAATATGGGATATCTGTCGACTTTTCAGAAAGTCCAGAATTGAATATTACAATTTGAAGTTTTACTTATTAATTTAAAAATAAAATCAATACAAAAAATACCTTTATTTACTTTTCCGCAACAAAAAAAAGAACTTTGTAAAATTTTGGCCATTTTTTACAGTAATGATTTAAAACTTCTGCAGGTTGAGGATCAATTAAAAGCTTCAAGTATTAAAATAATTATATTAAATGAAGAAACACACTTTGTAAAACACCACTTTATTAGAATTAATAATTATTTGACAGCCAACCAGGTTTCGCTTAGCTCAAGCTTCATCAGGGCTATTATATTAAGCTTGAGCTAAGCGAAACCTGGTTGGCTGTCAAATAATTATTAATTCTAATAAAGTGGTGTTTTACAAAGTGTGTTTCTTCATTTAATATATAATGTCACACGACAAAGTTTTTGCTTCCTTCGATAAAATTAAAATAATTAATCGTCGCCTCATTTAGACAAGGTTCTAACTGACACTTCTTTTCAAAAGTGACCTTTGAATGCAAAACCACTTCTTTTGCTCAATTCTATAGCCAAAGTAGTTTCCAGAGCCGTCTGTATTGCATTTCCGTATGTATTTGTTTGAAGAAGTTCCAAAATCAAGTTTATTTTACAAGGTTCTAACCGGACTAAAGGTCATTGAACCTTTTGTAATTACCATTTTGTTTGTATCCGACAGATGATAACACGTTTAGTGAGTCTTATTTTATTTTATTTTATTTTGCAGAAACAAACAGTACATAATTACATATTAGAAAGTAGTTACAAGTTATAGAGTTAATACAATAATTGGTACCAATGACATGTCGCTGTTTTATAGTATATGTTTTTATGTGACAAGTGATGCATTTTACCTATATTTAATTAATAAATTATTGAGGGAGAGGGGTAAGGGTGTGTGTGTGTGTGTGTGTGGATGTGTGTGTTATGTGTGCAAGTTCAGTGTGCTAGAAATGTTTTTCTTAAATAAAGGAACGGAATCAAAAAATATATCGATATTTGTACTTGTTTGAATTGAGTTGAATCTTTGAAGGATGCGGGATATGGGGGAGTTGGCTGCAGCGTTCGTATTATTACTGGTTGTGTAAAAAAGGTTGGTGTGGCGAGTTCTTTTAGATGGGATGTTAAAATTTATTTGGGATAGGAGTTCTGGGCAGTCTATTTCGTTATGTATTATTTTATGGAGAAATGTCATGTCGGCTACCGTTCGCCTGGATTTCAGGGATTGGAGAGTGCAGATATAATTATTGTTGTATTTATAACCGAGATACTTAATAAATTTATTTTGTATGCGCTCTATATTATTGACGTATTGGGTGTATTTGGGATTCCAGACAGGCGATGCAAATTCCAGTGTACTTCTGACTAGTGAGGAGTAAAGCATTACTAGCGTATTTGGATTTTTAAATAATTTACTCAGACGTAGTATGAAACCCAACATTTTGTAGGATCTATCAGTGATTGAATCAATGTGCGTATTAAATATAAGTTTACTGTCTAAATATACTCCTAGGTCCTTACATTAATTTTTTGAGATCACGGGTTCATCGCAGAGTGAATAGCGGAAGTTAATTATATGCTTGTTTCTAGTAAAGGACATAGTGTGGCATTTAGAAACATTGAGATCCAAGTAGTTAGCTGTGCAGTAGTTGCAGAGCCTATCTAAGTCACTTTGTAGCTCTTTACAGTCCGATAGAGAGCGAACCGTTTTATAAATTTTCATATCATCTGCATACATTAAAAATTTAGAGTGTTGGAAGCATGAGCCTATGTCATTTATGTATATATTAAAGAGGAGCGGACCAAGATGGGAACCCTGAGGGACACCCGAGGTTGCTTTGATAATTTTGGATAAAACTCCATTTATTGAGATAACTTGACTACGATTGCTGATGTATGATTTAATCCATCTAAACAAGTCACCGTGTATTCCAAGACGAGTGAGTTTATTTAACAGAATTGAGTGGATAACGCGGTCGAAGGCCTTTGAAAAGTCGGTATACATAGCATCGACCTGCACCCTTTGGTCCATATTGCTGTGCAAATAGTTGACGAAAAGGGCCAGGTTAGATGTTGTAGACCGATTTTTCATGAATCCGTGTTGGTTCTGTGTAATTATTGTTGTGATAGTCGGGTAAAGTTGGTCGTAAACGATTTTTTCGAGAATTTTACTTAAGATGGGAAGTTGAGAGATAGGTCTATAGTTTGTAACGTCATGTTTGTCGCCCTTTTTAAAAATCGGAGTTATTACGGCAGACTTCCACTTATGAGGAAAAGTTCCTTCACTTAATGATTTTTTGAAAATTGCACTGACCGGAGGAGTGATATATTTACTACAGTTACGTATGAAGATACCAGGCAAACTATCTAAACCTTATTCCAAAATGGTTAGTATTTTTCTTCTCAAGCCGGTTATTTTGTGCTGGGGATCGTGACCCTTACTCCAATTTCTATGGTTGACAAGGCTTCTCCATTCTTCTTTCTCCATTCCCTACGGTCCTGAGCTGCGTGGAGTGCGGACATCGACCTACCAGATGCCAGTGATACTAGGTCACTCCAGCGCATTGATGACCTTCCTCTGCTTCTTCTGTCTTCCACTTTGGCAGTGACTGTTAGTTTCAGTTGGAGTTCTCAGTTTAGCAACTATGTGTCCAAAGTATCTTAAGACACGCTACACGCTATCTGCCTACAGGCAGATAGTTTAAAGCCTATTGTGAATGCCTAGATCTTCCAAGATGGACAAATTTGTGCGTCTGGCTGTCTATGGAATCCTGATCATTTTACTACAGCACAAGATTTCAATGGCATCTATCCCTTTTTTTTCGCTGACTCTATATGTTCACGTCTTTGAGCCTCATCTTTGGTCTTCGTTATCTTATCCTTTTCATTCCATATCTTTTGCATTTTACTCATATCTCCTTTCGCAGTCTCCTTCGTCACTTATATGCGAGCCTAGGTATATAAAATCTTTCACCGTCCAAGTTCAAGTCTGTGAGAGGATTATTTTTTTCTTACAGAGGTGTTTGCCCTCTCGATCACCATTTTTGTTTTGGCCTTGTTGATCATTAGATCTAGCTTACGATTTTATTCTTCTATTTTAGCAAGAAGCTGGTTAATTTCTTCTTCAGAAGAGGCGATAAGGGTAGTGTCATCTGCGTATCAAAGATTTGAGATTTTTTGGCCAAAATTGTAAATTTACGTTCCATTTAAATATTTTCCTTTAAAATATGTCAAACTAAAATACTTGACACAAGTTTCAATCTCAAAATTAGAAATCTGTAAAAAAGATTATGAGAAATCGTCTTTGCAAACTTTGACACCTCGTATCTCAGTACAAGGTAAGTCAAGTGAGCGCCCTGTCGAACCAAAATGAAGAAATGTTCTATTGTACCTACGATGGGCAAAAAACGAGGAGCGTTTTTTTGCTAAAAATGAAGGTCGGTTCTCTGTCATCAGTCATTAATGTAAACCGTAATGTTCGAGCGAGGTCAGTGATTCGATTCTCTTTGGGATGACAAAGATTTTAGGTTGTATAACTAACTCTCAAACGGACGGATTATATAATAATAATAATAATAATAATCTTTATTGAACAAAAATTTAAAGATTTATAACTACATAAAAAAAAGAAGTACATCTTATAATAGTTTAAGTGTTGCATAAGTACAAAATTAAATAAAAGAAAATAAAAATTTGCATATAAACAGTAGGTACTTAAATAATAGAGATTTATAATTATAAATTTAGGTATCTCGTAACCTGCCTCACTAGGCTTTGCCTGTGTTGAGGCAGTAATTTTACATCAATTTATAATAATGTGAAACATACCTACACTTATATTAGATTATAATCACACAATAGATAAGTTGCATTAATAAAAATAACATTGGATAATAGCTGGATTGGTTCATTACTAAATTCGAATTTGGGTAAGTGCACCGGTATGTGTTATATAAACTCCACTCAATGAGCAATGGATACACATGATGTGGCGACCTCCATAAAATACGACCCTTTAATTATATTAATTCACATTATGTTTTTTTTTCATATTATTTTATGTTGTCATTACTTACTTATTACGGTTTTTTATTTTCTTTTTAAATACATCTATTTGAATTTCGGTTTTGTTTTCGCGAATGAATGAATGCAAATCTTGGAAGTGGAAATTAGTCCACATCGATAGATAGACTCCCTGTCGGTTACAACGTATTCTTACAACTTTTGCTGGTAATCACGTGCACACACATTTTTCTGAAATTGGGTGACATTATATATTAAAATTTACAGCAGTTAATATAAGAAATAAATATCGGTACCATTCAATAATGATTTAGCTTAGATGTTGCGGTATTTATTCATTTTAGGCAGTCCTCGGGAGAAGGGTTTAACCTTCATTAAAATAAAGGATCATCGTTTTTTTTATGTTGTCAACCAGGTTGAAAAACGTGTTAAAAAAATTTCGAGAAAAGCGCATCCAAAGTTTTTTTTAATTTAACATAAAAACTGTTTCAAACGGTTTCACATAAAATGCTGTATCTCCGTCAATTTTTTGAATTTCTTTTAAACATTTGGTGAGATCATTATTAACAAATGTATCTTTCAGAAAATGAAATTAAAAAAAAAAATTACAGTATCCTGGTGCCTTAAAGCTTTGTTTGCGCTGATTTGATAGAGGGAACATGGAGGCGTTTGGAGGTACTCCAAGACCTGAGGCCCGGGCGGGCCGCCCCTTCCGCCCCTCTGTTAGTCCGCCACTGCTTATATGTTAAGTAAGGAATTATGAAATTAACTAAACCATTCTATAAATGGATGACTAATACAATCCTAGAAATTAAATAGTAATAGTAATCTTGAAACAAAAAAATTACATCTTCACTTTGTGGGAATACATAATTATATTAAATAAAATTAAATAACTTAGTTTCAATTCCACTTTATTTTATCTTAATCCAACCGGTTTCGGTTCATCCTGAACCTTCCTTAGGAGTGAATAAATTTAAATAAATTTTTATTCACCCCTGAGGAAGGTTCAGGATGAACCGAAACCGGTTGGATTAAGATAAAATAAAGTGGAATTGAAACTAAGTTATTTAATTTTATTTTATTTTATAATTTTTTTTTTCATTTATTTATTACATAGGATACATTATTTATACAGCAAAAATAATATATAAAATATAATATTTACATTTCAAAATAACCTTTTTTGATACAAATAAACTACATAATAAATTTTCACTGATTTTTTTATATTTAATATTAAAAAAAATTATATTATTATAACAGAAGGGAAGTAGTACAAAATATATGTCAAATTTATAACAGGAGGGAAGTAGTACAAAATACATGTCAATATATTTATGCAGTTTTGTACTCATTTAATACATTTCTAATGCACTCTTGACTCTTGACAGAGTTTTTATATTTATATTTATTTTATAGTTATATTTATTTTCGTCACACATATTACACAAACGTCTGATTGTTATTGCACTAAATTATGTAAAATCGACCACCATAACACGGGCATCAGCCTAGCATGGTTGTCGAAAAATCCACTAATTTAACCCTATTTTTGTATTTAATGAATAAAGAAAAAAAATCATTTATGAATCACACAGCATCCCCAAAAACATAAAATATACTCATAGAAATTATTTCCCTCATGATATCCTGTGGGGTTCATGTAAAAAAAAAAATTTGCAATAAAGACACAAACAAGTACATATTCATCACTAGGAAAATATGTTTTTTTACCGAATAAAATAATCAATAATAAATAATTGGATATTGCTTATTTTATTCGATTTATGGCAAACCTGCTGGACCTGCTTTTTACGAAGTTAAAAAAATTATATATATAAAATTTCTGAAGGAATTCAAAGTATTATCTACGAAGGATAATATTTAAATTTACCTACACGTATTCACACGACATAAATTTCATTATTTTCAAATTTGTTATGGCATTAAAAGAATTACTTTTAATTCTCCTCATCACAATTGATTCTTCTCGCGTCGGGTTTGCGAGATAACTTTAAGATACTTAAAGTTAGTAAATTATACATAATTCTTGTGTTGTTGCTGTTTCCGATAAATTTACCATGAGTGGAAACATTATAACATACTACAACTAAGAGGTCTAGCATGAACGATCGATAAACTATACTATACGACAGCGTATCTTAACCTTTTTCAGCCACGGACCCCTAGGAAATCAAGCACAATTTTCAAGGACCCCTTAATAAATAAAAAAACAGCATTTCAGACCATTTATTTTAGTATTTTTTTAATACAAATACACTAAAAAAACTTTTTTTATAAAAAATACCCGAATAATTAACATACCAAAGCAACACCAATATTCTGTGAAGTTGGTGTTGCATTTTTGCTACTAAATTCGTGATATTCGGGCTGATGTTACTACTAAGTTGAAATCTCAAATCAGATTCCACTTGTAAGCTGTTTTTTGTATTTTTTTAAGTATATACTAAAAACAAATACAGAAACAATATACAAGAGCAGAGAATGCCTTTTCATATAGGTATGTGGTTGAGATAAGCAGTAAATATTTCAGTGCTTCTTCTGATATTTCCATAAAATCTTTCTTTATATTCACCCAAAACTTGACAAAGAGAATTCTTTGAAATTATGTTTCAAAGCTGAATCAAAAGATATTGGTTTTCCTGTGCCGTTATCATCAGTAATATCTGTGTTGAAAGGATCTAATATCCAGTTTTAATTTTGGTCGGGTACTGGAAAATAATCCCGAAACGAAGACGCTTAGCGATTACGATACTTTTGATAGCATTTATTTTTTATTGTTAAATGGTTCAGTCTATGTGATGGACAATGGTTATGTCTATGTGATGGACACTGTAACGGTGCTCGAAAAGTTGAATAAAGAAATATTTAACACACGATGCCTTGGCGGGACCCAAACGTTTCTTACAATAATTAATTAATTATTGTAAGAAACGGCCAGGTATTTATGACACCACTATCATAAATTTATCACGGCTGCTAACTAAAAACGGAATATGTTATAATATTAATTTTATTGAAATTTCTACTTAAATGCATTATTTTTCTTTTCCAGCAATATGCTTTTCTTACAGTACTTGTAACAAAGTATTGTTTTTTGTAAACATGCGATTTAAGCACTGACGCGAGGTCGGGTTTTAGGAGCGACTTTAAAGAGTAAATATTCACAAAAAAATAATATTAAACGCAATAACATCGTAACGTAATGGGATGTGCACTGTGCAATACAATTCACAGCATTCCCAAAGATGGCATAGGCCTTGAGAAAATTTTAAAGAAATATTTTCAATAAAAATAAAAAGGAAAATAATACATATTTTTCTAATTTTTTTTATTTTAACTTTATGAGTAAAATCTCAAATTATAATATTTAATTAAATGAAGACAATATTAGCGAAACTCAATCGAAAATCTGGAGACAGAAAAATCAGAAAAAGAGAACAAAAAAAAAAGAAAAATCAGAAAAAGAAAAAAAGAAAAAGATATTGGTTCCACTTTATAACATTCTTCCATATAGAGTAAAAAAATGTGATTCACAAAAAAATTTCAAAAATAACATAAAAATTTGGATAAAAAATGATGATAGGGCCTTTACCGGCGCGCTCACCCAAATTCGTAACTAAACCAATGTACTGATTGTTATTATTCAAAATTTATTGTTAATGCAACCAATCTATTGTATGATTATATTTTAATATAAGTGTAGGTATGTTAATAAGAAATATAAATTGACTTAAAAATTACTGCCTCAACACAGGCTAGCCTAGTGAGGTGGATTACGAAAAACTATAATTTATAACTATTTTCTATTCTTCAAGTAGGTACCTTCTGTTCATATTTATATTTATCTTCTGTTGCTAATCTTTTGTACTTACATAAACCATTGTAAATATTAACACTGAATATGTACGTTTCTTTTTTTTTGTTATAAATCTTACAAATTTTGTTGAATAAAGATATATTATTATTATTATATTAGGGTCCCAGTGGAACCAATATCTTTTTCTGATTTTTCTGTCTCCAGATTTTTTCATTGAGTTTCGCTAATATTGCCTTCATTTAATTACATATTTTTCTCTTTAATAATAAAAAAAAACAAACATTCCCGAACAATACTGCTTGTATTCTAGCATCACTATAAGCGTAAAATACTGCTTTTACGGTGATGAAGGACTTGGCTGGCATAGAAAATAATTATTATAAATAGGAACCCGACGCATGTTTCTACTCATCTACTAACAGATCAATATAAAATAAATATATTGCTTATTAATTATTTTTCATCATTTTTGTGTTATATTCTTTGTTTTCCAGTTTCCTATTCCAAGGAACACTGTTGTGACCCAACTTACATACTCGACTTTGTTTTTTTTCCTTGCGTTTTTTTTGGTTTCTATGTTCTTTTTTTCTTTTTAGTATCACAACCTCTACTTTGTTTCGCTCAGAAGGCTGAACTGAACTGCATCTATCTATTTTGTTATGTTTCTTTTTCCCCTTCTGGGGGGTGCGCTAGACCTCGTCCCTGCGTCAACAGGAGTCAGTCGACGACGGTACGGTGCCCTCTAAAATCATTTGCTCCACCCCCAGCAACATGTGCAGGCTTGAGGTTTGGGGGGGGCGACCTTAGCTCTCCTTCGCCTTGCCCCCGGCTACTCGACGCTGAATTCCTTAGGGTCGTCGGGTATTTCGCCCCCAATCTCTCATTTACTTTTCTTTGAGGCATCACCGAGGAACCGGCTAAGGGGCGCGGAGGCTGGGTGTGGTTCACGGCTAGACCGAACGTCATGCGCATTCTTGCTGGGACTGCCAATTGATTGGAGAGGACTCCCAACCGTTTACCATGCTCGTATTACTTCTGCACTGTGTCTTTTTCCCAAACAGGTGCTTGTAGGATACGCTGGATACAATCACCCAGCGCTTGCCACCTCGAGGACTTTCACCAACCTGTCCCATTGTCTTGTCTATATTTTTTAATACTAACACATATTGTATCTTGTATTTCCCGCTAAGTACTTGCATACTGCTTGCTAACAACGTATGCAGGGACATTGGAGGTCTAAATTCGTTCTAAACTAAATGTAGCTTCGTTCTTTCAAAAAAAATAGAGTCCTTGCGAGAGCCTTGAAGGAGTAACCATCTGTTACTTATACCAGGGCGGGTAAGTGGTGGTTAATAACCTCCAATGCTTATAAATGGAAATTTCCTCTCTACTTATAGAAGAGATCTTCCCAAACCGGTTTAAAACAATCATATGCATTTTTTTAAATATAATGTTGATTCATTGTAAAACATATTATAAGTAATTAAACTGGTTAGAAATTCATTTAACGACGTTACAGATTCATAACTAATATGCAAAAATAAATAAGTGTAATTTTATGATAATATGATGAATTCACCTACATCTCCTTGTGAGATCAAATCAAATATATAATTATTATTGAAAATATTAACAAACCTGGGAAAGGAACCAGCGATATGGCCTTTTGACTTTTCCTGAAGTCTCCGAAAGTGACATGTTAAATTCCCGCCAAAAACCTCCAACATTCAGAATCTTTATAATAGTTTCAAAAATTTCGCGCCCTATTCTGATTGTTGTTATAACAACTCGATATCAGTTCACAGGCAACTTTCACCTCTACGCGATAAGAAGTTAGAGTGTTTCGGTGTCGTATTCACTAATAATTGCTTGAATAACTTACTGCCCCGCGTCCGACATAACAGACCATTGAATGTAAACTAACGTTTTATGGATTTCTCAATAATATACTTATGTACACCGTAGCGATGAGTAGGTACCGCGCTTTGACGGAGACCTCCGAGGAGTGGTTCCTTTTAAAACAACTAAACTTAACTTAACCAAACCGATTACGCATATAATTAACGTAAGCACTAAATATGGAATATTCCCGTCAAACTACAAAAAAGCCATTATAATCCCAGTATATAAATCCGGAGATTCAAAAGAACTAAACAATTACCGTCCAATATCCTTATTATCCAACATTGCAAAAATATACGAAAAAGTAATAAAAAAACAAATTACTGATTATACAGATAACCAAAAGTGTATTAACCCTAGTCAATACGGTTTCAGAGATAAGACGCAATTGCAGAATTAACTAAGCTTATTTACAAAACATTAGATAGAGGCAAAAAATGCTTAAGTATATTCATTGACCTCCGTAAAGCTTTTGATAGTGTCTCACATTCAAAATTAATTAATAAACTAAATAGTATAGGAATAACTGGCAAAGCTAAATCATGGTTAAAAAGCTATCTCTATCAAAGAACTCAACAGGTAAAAGTAAACAACGAACTAAGTGAAATAGAAAATATAGATTTTGGAATTCCACAAGGAACTGTTTAAGGATCTTTACTATTCATATTATATGTAAATGAACTTTTCGAACTCCCAATCATTGGAAACATTATATCATACGCAGATGATACAGTAATAACTATTGAAGGAAATTCTTGGAATGAGGTCGAAATATTAGCTAATAATGCAATAAATATCGTTAAAGTATGGTTTGACGAAAACTTATTGACACTAAATGTCGTGAAAACCCATTTTATACCTTACAGCCTAACAGGGAATATCTCAAATAAAAATCTAAACATAAAAATTCACGAAAGAAATTGCCTCCTTAGAATCGCACCCCGTAACTCAAACTTTATATACATTAGTAGTAAAGAAGAAATAAAATATCTTGGAATAATTATCGATAAGAACATCAAATGGAAAAGTCAAATAAATTCCACAGTAGACAGAATGAGAAAACTGATCTATATATTTTTTAGATTAAGAAATACTGCATCATTAAAAAACACTAAAAGATATTTATTATGCACTTGCGCACTCTGTACTACAATATGGAATCGTGGCTTGGGGGGTGCATACAAAGCAACCCTTCTCCCATTGGAAACAATTCAAAAAATATTAATAAAAATCATCCTAAAAAAGCCCTACGACTATCCAACTATAAATATTTTTCGAGATTTCCCGGTTCCCCCACTTACAAAAATCTATGACAAAATTGCACTATTACAAATACTTGAAGATTTCTTTAGTAAAAATAATTTACCACAATTAAATATAGGCAAAAGGATAATATCTGTTGGAGGATTTACCGTGCCACTAGTGCGAACCACAACACCACAGCATCACTATGTATTCAAGGGTATAAAATTATTTAATAAATTACCCCTTGATATACGATCGGAAGACAGCTACGAAAAATATTTAAAAAAAAATTAAATTAAAATATTCTAGTACCACCTCATAACTTAACTTATTGTATATTATATCTAGAAATATGTATTGCAGAAATATGTTTTTGCCTTATCAATACTTTAAAACATTTATTTTAACTAACCTATATTTTTATTACTTTTATCTGTATTTTCTCATGAAATCATGAAATCACTTATATTTTTTGTTAAATTACTAATATTTTTTGTTTAAATTTAAATAATTTGTATTTTTTTTTAGTTGTCCTCTCCTAAACACAAGCAGCTGCTTTATTAGGAGAGTGATTGAAATATCAATGTATATATTATGTTGTAAAACTGTAACTCGAGTTCTAAAAGTGGTTCCAGGTTAAGAGTTCTTTGTGCAAAGCCCGGAGCCGTGGCGATGCACAGACGCGCGCTTCCGGCTCCGAACTCGGACCAGGACCCGGACAATTGGGTCCGGACCCGCATATTAAATTGGACCCGTATGTGAACTCAGGAGTTAGAGCCCGTCCACAGTTATGTTTAAAAATCTGACGACAAAAAACGGACGTCGAAAGCCTTTTTCAAATCTCCGTTTAAAAAACGGAACGATAATAAAACGGACGAATATGCAGACTGAGAGCGGACGGGATGAGGGGTCGGGGTGTAGTGGGGCTCACGCCGAAACGACAAAGCGGCAAGTGTGAACAGCTTCATACAAACCTGTGAGCGAGCGAGTTCGTAAACGATTTTTAAAACGATAAAATAAGAACGATTTTTCAACGGACGCGCTGCGCTGGCGTCAATCCTACAAAACGTGCCGGATCCGCTTTTTAATCGTGTCAGACATATGTAAACTGCTCCATATATCCTCTGCAGCCAATAAGGCTTCCGATTTTTAAACGAATAACGACTTCCTGTTTTTAAACGGAAATGAGAACGGAGACTTACGCAGACGCCGGGGGATACTGGTGCAGGAAAGCGACACTGTCGAGCACTGGATAGAGGCATTCGGTTCCGGGTCCGGGTCGGAGTACCCTGGTAGTGGTTGATTTGAAAAAGGAGTGGAAATGGAACCTGCTTCCCTCAAAGAACTCGAGTTCAAGAACTCATTCCGGCTGAACCACGCATCGCTAATTACCTGTCATTGCAAAACTTATGATTGGGGTAACCATTCGACTTAAAAAAAACTTATAATAAAATATTATTTAAGATTTTTTTCCGTTTTGTAGATTTTATGAATTATTAACATTTCATTTAATCGACGTTATCTTCCAAGTACAAAACTTTGTATAATACCAATACAAGTAGTCTATAATAACTTCTAGAAATTTAATAAAACGAATTGAATAAATCTAAACACAAAAGACATAGATAAATAAAAAGATGACGGTCGCAACTGTCGTTCAAAAAAGATAGCTGCCAAAAACATCGGAAAAATTAGTCGAAGATAATATTGTTAAATCTGAATTTGAAATACGATTTCGACAAAAATGACATAATTAAAATAAATAGGTCTCAATAATTGGTTTAGTTCAGACATTGACCCGGTAAAACAAGAGATCCTGAATTACCATTTGTGACCGTTATCTATATTTTTTCTGTGTCTTGTTCTGTTTCATGACTAGATTTATTATTATTCTTTAATGATATATTTCGTTTTTGGGTGTTAGTATAACCTTCAAAAGTTATAAAAAAAATCAAATGAAAATTATTTTCGTTCATTACTCTAGCACTGGGTTTCCCTAACTTTTTCTGCAATGGAACATTTGCGAACCCGCAAATTATAACGGAACCCTTGGCTTATTTTTTAGGTTGGGTAATTCCTAATAGTAAAAGTTTAAAAAAAAGTTGTTTAGCACATTAATTATTTAGTAGATATATAAAACAAAAAAAGCAATATAAACAAAAAATATGTAATAAATAAAGCACCTAATGACCTTGAAGATTTTGAGTCTGTGAATTGCATATCTTCTTGATAGCAGGTCCAATATTGGTAAATTGGATTCTAATATCTAGTGTGGCATCGAGCCTGTTCCTGCAGTTTGACTTGGTTGCAGCATAATTAGAAAATCCCGCTTCGCATAAATAGGTTGTAGAAAACGGAAGTAAAACAATAATAACATGTTTTGATAAATTGGGGTACTCTTCTGACAAACTCGACCAGAAATCATTTAAAGGCTAATTTTTGTATTTTTATTTCAAGTCAGAGTCCCTATTTAAATCAATTCGATTTTCATATTAAGTTAATCTATTTATCTCGATCACCGATTGGAATGAAATGCTAAAATTATCTGAACCAAATGTATTGTACGAAGAAATGAAATCGAAATTTAAAAATATTTATGAACTAAGTAACATCACAAAATTTAATAAAAAATATCGCGATTATCAAAAAACTTGGATGAATGATAGCCTCATTGAAAATACACAAACACGAGATACTCTTTGGAGAAAATGGGAAAACTCACCTAACAACAAAAAATATGAAATCGATTTAAAAAAATACAGAAATAAATTAAATAAACAAATAATAAACACAAAAAAATTATACTATAACTATAAATTTAATCACTGTTTCAAAGACATTAAAAAAACATGGAATGAAATTAATAAAACTTTAGGAAGGAAAGATAAATCCGGTTGTGATGAAGTCATTTCAAAATATTTCTTAAAATCCAAATCGACAGATGCAGTGGCAGATTGCAGACTTCTTTGATGAGGGGGTAAATAAGTTATTACATGAATGTGATGTCCGAGCGTCAGAATACACGCCGGAATATTTAAATCACACAATGTATCTACCACGAGCAAATACAAAGCAAATCGAATTAATTATCGGAGGTATGAAAAATTCCAGGACACCAGGCATAGATTTAATTCGTATGTATGATTTAAAAAAACATGTTAAATTACTTAGTCCTATAATCGCCCACTTAATTAACAGAATAATTGATACGGGCTATATTCCCGATGAAATAAAATATAGCATTGTAAGGCCTATCTTTAAAAATGGAAATCACTCTTTAATAAATAATTACAGGCCGATTTCCTTACTACCTGCATTAGAAAAAAATTTAGAAAAATACATATCAATAAATTTAGATAAATACTTAAATAATCTGAGTACTATTGATGAATGCCAGTATGGTATTCAAAAAAAAAAGTTGCGATTTATTGCACGAAAAATTTTCTAATCATATAAATTCACAACTTAACTGTAAACAACATGTATTGGTTCTATTTATTGATTTCTCAAAAGCTTTCGACACACTTAGCCATATACAAATAATGAAAGTACTTGAATTTATAGGTATCCGGGGTAAACTCCTCTTATTCTGTAAAAACTATTTTTCAAATAGAAAAATGAGTGTGAAGATTTTAAATATAATTAGTAAATCAAGATACATCAAATCAGGAGTACCGCAAGGGTCAATTCTAGGTCCAAAATTATATATTATATATGTAATTGCTATGTGTAAGATTTTCAAAAAAGCTCGTCGATTCATTTTTGCTGATGATACTGCTCTTGTTGTATCAAATGAAAATCCTAAAATAGCTGTACAAGAATTACAAAGAGACTTTAACGAGCTTCTCAAATGGGCTCATGATGTAGGATTAATTATTAATGTTAAAAAAACCAAATGCATGTACATAAAATCACCAAGTTTGAAAATGTGGAATGTTCCTAAAATAACCGCTCATAGCTTTGACTGTATACATAGAGGAATTGTTAATGTTTGTGACTGTGAAAAAATAGATTTTACAAATGAATATACTTATCTGGGAATAATTGTTGATAACAATTTTAAGTGGGATAAACCAGTGGCAAAAATTTGTAACCAGCTCCGATCCTTAGCTAGTAACTTTTACAAATTAAAATTTATTTTGCCTCATTGTACTCTTAAACTCATATATTTTTCTATGGTCGAATCCATCCTTTGATATGGTATTCGAACTTGGGGACATGCAAGCAGTACTTACATTAAATATATTTAAAATTTACAAATTGCCATAATAAAAAAAATTGTCACAACAAATATTTACAAACAGAGACATAACTTAAAACTACTATATGGCTCAGAGAGCCTACTTACAATAAAAGGTCTCCACTGGTTCATTACTATTATGGATAATATGGGGAAAAGCCCTTACAAACACCTACTTGTACACAAACATACCACAAGATTTAGAGAAGGAAAGGGTTTAAAAACTCCTCGAATATTAAATAAATATGGAAGCCGTACTCTTGAATATCTAATACCAGTGTTTTTTTAATAAAATCAATAAAAACATAAAATTTGAAAAAAATGAGAGATTATATCCTAAAATGATAAAACTATGGTTAATGAACGAAAACTCCATGTATCTTTGAATATCTTAATATAGCTGCCTACATATTTTGTTATTAGGCAGGTATATTGAAATATCTTATATATTTATAGATGTAAGTTAAATTATCTAATATTACTATGTGATCTATTCTAATGTTTCCTTAAAACTATAAATGTATTTACAAATATTTTCTTAGATATTATATTAAGAATGTTTAAATTGTTAGAACCTGCAGACAAGCTGCCATATGACAGCTTTGTGGGTCTACCCAAATTGTTGTACAAAATGTATTTTTGTTATTTAATAAATAAAAAAAAATAAAAAATACTCAACTGCGCTTAAGCCTACCTACTGGGTTAGCTGTCACAGAAAATGGATTCCGAACCCAGGAATAGTTATTTAGAAATTATTACAAAAGAGTTGTTTTCAAGTTACCTTTATACCTACGTGATCTTAAAATTCTTTGGAAACGTCTTCGTCTAATTTATAATTTAATTCATTTAAACGTGTCAGGGAGGAAAACAATCAAAACGATTGGATTGAACCGATGAAACCCAAAATTGTATTTTTTTTCATTTTATCTCCAAAATGTACGACACAGTACGCTTTTAGTTCGACTAATTGCTAACAAGGATCTGGTAAGACTGATTGATGTTTACATTATTTTACTTTCAGGTAAAAGGATTTCGAAAAAAATATTGTTGAGTTCCTTGGGAACAGAAATTTCGTGAAACACATGCAGATCCGTTATCCCGTTGGTATTGTTTCCACATCGCACAGATGTTCATATTTTTTACTCTTATCACAGTATTACACAGCACAGTATAATAAATCTCAGAGATTTTTTTCAGTACATCCGTTAAATGAAGATTTACTACGATAACAGCATAAACGGCTCCTTCAACTTCCATTAACCTTAGTCTCTGTACCAAACTTAAGAACTATTGTGAAATATGTACACAAATAATAATTTCTTGCCAGTAATATCAGTGGTGTTGAAAAATGAAATGGTGTAAATTATATTAAATGAAATTCTTCCGACAAATTGTCGGGGAACCCTTATTCGGGTTCCGCGGAACACAGTCTGGGATACCCTGGATCATACCGTTTAGAACTAATAATAATTACAATAGATCCAAATAAAGTGATGACTTTATGTTTGACTTCATAATCTGACAGATTTCATTTTACGTGAAAAATTACTTTACGCAACTATGCTAAACGTCTTTTTTTCTGAATGTAAGTGCTTTTACCAAATAGTTTTATTTTTATTTTGAATCAACAAATAACAAACGTTTAACGTGATGTATTGATTATTCATATCAAAAACATTTAAAATAGGAATATCAATTATCATTTAAAATAGGAATATCAAAGAAACAATCTGTTTTATCAAAGTAAAATCGTAAAAGAAACTAGAAGTGCTCATTTTATGCAATAAAACGAGTTAGGCGTTTCTCCTATCAAATACATCAAATCAATTACGGGAGTCAAGAACAATCTCACACTGATTTCACTATAAATGTTCCAAAATCGACCTACCTAACACGATGTTGTAGTGATGTTTACTGTTCCACTTTGATAAAATTCGATGTGTAAACTAACAAATTGCAGTTCATATTTAAAAAATCCCAGATAAACAGTAAACGAAGTAGTATTCTATATTTTTTTTTTTTACTTTCTAAAACGTCGAAGTGCCCGTATCTCCAAACGTATGGTTACTGTACATTGGTACGTGTACTGCAGATTTAATCTGAATCTCAATTAACCACAGATACATTCAAAACATTCATAGCGATCACTGAAGAGGTAAAACGATAGAATTGTATTGTGGACGGGTCCGTGCGCTCTAAGTAAGGTCAAACATTCCTTACTTTCCGCTATAATTGATCAATCTTTTCCAAATACATATCGAATTTCTTCAATTAATAGTAATTTTCATTTTGGAAGGCTGGTATGGATACTGGGCTCCCGGAAAACATATATGATTAGATTACCAATACTTCTGACGTGGGTTACTTAGCAGAGATGCCTGAATTCATGGGTTGAGGTTTGTGTAGGTCTTATCTCACCTACTGCGCGGTGGGCCGGACAGGGAGAGACTGGTCGAGGGAGACATTTCGACCACTCCATAGCAGGACTCTCGACCCATTCCCTTTCACCAGAGTGGGAGGAATGGATTCATAAGTCCGTCTCTCCTAGACACATTGAACCCTAGATTTTTACCCACCCTCGGGCCTTTTTCCTTCCCAGAACTTTCTCTCCTTTGTTTCCTTAAAAAGACCCTTTACACAGCATCCCCGAAGATAGCACGAGCCCTGAGAGAAATCATTTTCCTAGGGGTCATCTTTATGGAGCTGATCTAAAACAAAAAGAAAAATACAATTCATTGGCCTGCCTGGATCCGAGCCGTCGAATAGTCTTTGGAAAATCGATTTCAAATAACTGAAAATATTAATCAAAAGAAATGTATTGTGGGCAGTGGGCATGTCCGTCGTCCGATATTCCGAAATGAGCGCAAATTTTCCTTACTTCGACTAAAATTATTGCTCAAAATGCGACAACGATGTTTTTGTTACACAATGTATAAAGACTGTACAGTTTGTTTTTCTGATTATTACTAATAAAAAATATCTTTATTATGTTGGCAACATTGAACTTCGGCAGATCTGCGCATGCATGAATCCACCATGTTTTTTTTCTTCATTATATTCCGATGAGTGTAATGTTTTTGTATATAATTTATATTCTAATGACCTATTCACAATTATAATTCAACATACCTAATTACTATTTTTTTTCAATTATTTCTGGCTTTCACCCTTCAAGGGTGTTCTAGGCCATCATTCAAAATTAAAGAGAAAGGAAAGGTGAATTTATTTATCAATTTTCTTTAAATGAGCAAATTTAAGAATTATATGAAATATTGGAGTAGAGTTGAGACTTAGAAGAGATGAGATATTGAATGGAGGGAAGGCAATTTTAGATAACGCTTCATAGAAAAGAGGATATTTATTTAGAGGGGGAAAACCAAAAAATATGTGATCTAAAGTTCCCACATCTAGACCACAGAACGTACAATCTGGGGATTCAAGGACGTGAATTTTAAAAAGGTGAGAAGGAACGGAACAATGTCCGATTCACATTCGAATAAGGGAGGAAATTTATTTTTTGGAAAAATGGGGGAATTTTTGAAACCATGGTTTTGATGGGATAATCCTTTGTATTGATGCGTAGCAGGCACCCTTGGATTGACTAGCAATATTCCAATACTCTGTCCAAGCATTGCGGGATCTATCTTTGAGGATGAAAAAAATATCAGATAGGGGAATATGGTTTTCGAGGGTAACGGTAGGGTTAGACGCTCCTTGTTTTGCCAAGGAATCAGCAATATCATTACCCATTATGCCAAAATGTCCAGGAATCCAAATCAGAGTTACAGTTTTTCCAGAGCTTTGAATGGAGGATATCAGTACTCGAATAAGACATACAAAGTAATCATCAGGATAAAGAAAAGGACTGGATTTAAGTTTTTGAAGGGAACTGAGTGAGTCAGAGAGAACAAGAGAATGTTCAAAATTATTTTTTATTATATATTTAAGAGATTCAATTATTGCAATGCACTCAGCAGAAAATATTGAAAATTGGTTTGAAATTGAATAAAACATTCTGTCATTAGAATTATTGCGGTAAACGTTGATACCTATACCACAGTTAGGAGAGTCCGGAGATTTGGAGCCATCAGTAAATAAAAGAGAAGAGTTGTGCCTTTTAGATGAAATAATGTCATTGAACATATTATTGACAGTACGGGCTGGGAGATTGGAATGACTTTTAAGGATGCCGATCCCTTCTAAAATCGTTGGGGATAAGGTGACGTGACTATATTTTAATTTGAACAAAGGAAGAAGATTATTTTTGATAATTTGAAGCTCTGAGAGAGAGCGAAAATTTTTACAGATGGCAGGAAGAGATTTAGTTCGAGCTCTGATTGTAGATGATTGTGTTGAGTCGTTGAACAACGAGACTCTGGGAATAACCTCATGACATTTAGAATTTAAAAATTTAAGAACAAATTTGTCAGCAAATAGTTGACGCCTTAAATAAAGTGGGGGATCAGAACATTCCACTTGTAGGGAATTGATGGGCGACGATTGCATCGCTCCGGTTATAATTCGCAGTGACTTAGACTGAACCTTGTCCAACTTACTGAGTGCATTTTTGGATGCAGTACTAAAAAGTGGGCAGGCATAGTCGAGATGGCTTCGAATAAGCGCATTGTAAAGCAACTTAATGCAAGAAGGATGGGCACCCCACCAAACGCCAGTCAATGATCTAATGATATTTAAATTTTTTTCACATTTAGTAACTATATTATGAATATGGGAAGACCATTTAAGTTTCCTATCGAATGTTACTCCTAAAAATTTAACTTCAGAGGCGTTGGGGATTGGAGAGTTTTTAAATAAAATTTGAACAGGGGGATTTTTATGACGGTTTGAGAAGGTGACACACTGACTCTTTTGGACTGAAAGTTCAAGACCATTTAAAGTGAGCTATGTACAAAGGGCATCCATGGCTTCATTAAGATATTTGACGGCGAGTGGGACGATTTTGGATGATAAGAAGTAACCTATGTCATCTGCAAATTCAATAACTTTTACTTGAGGGGGAAAAGCGATATGCATATCGTACGTGTATATATTATACAGTAAAGGGGATAATACATCGCCTTGGGGTAAACCCTTCCAAATTGATCTACTCTGAGGAGTGACATCTAATAGCTCAATAAAAAAATTTCTATCGAGAAATAGATTAATAATTGATTGGACAAACATGGGGGGTAGGCCAAGGCCTAAAAGTTTTTTTTTAAGGATTGGGATGGAAACATTGTCAAAAGCGCCTTCTATGTCTATAAAGACTGCAAGACATACTTCCTTATTAGAAATGGATAGATTAATATCAGTGCTGATGATGGCAAGATTATCTTGTGTAGATTTTTTTTCCTAAATCCAAATTGAGATGGAGAGAGAAGCTGATTACTCTCGACAAAAAATTCTAGCCGATTTTTAATCAATTTTTCATAAATTTTACTATGGGTGGATGAAAGAGCAATTGGCCTGTAGTTGGATCCAGAATTGGGTGATTTGTTTGATTTTAGGATTGGGATGATTATTTGAGAACTCCAGTCATCAGGCATGATGCCAGTCTGGAAGATTTTATTTAAGATGCTTAAGAAGTAGTTTAGAACATTATCATTACTATTTTTGATAATGCTATAAGGAATACTATCTCTGCCTTTAGATGAATCCTTGACTGTTGATAAACAATTTTTTAATTCAATTAAAGTGAATAGAGAGTCTAGCCAATGATCAGATATAGGAGTGTTGTAGATGGGAGTTATTTCATCTAAGTTAGGCACAGAAGGGGGGGCAGTTTTGTCCAAGAACTCATCTATCCATTTAGAATGAGATGCTCGAGGAGATGTTGAACTCAAGGAGGATCGAAATCTTCTAATTATAGACCAAACTTCCGAAATTGGAGTATTCGGAGACACTGAACTGCAGAAGTTGTACTACCCGGATATTTTTTTGACCTCAATACCCTTTTGGCATTGGCTTCGGTATTTTTGTATATAAGATAATTCTCCATAGTCATATTGTGACGATAGGAAAGAGATTTAGCTTTCCGAATTCTCACTACCTTGGAACATTCCTCATCCCACCAGGGAGTCGGAGGGAGTTTTTTAAGAGATTTGGTTTTAGGGGGAGGATTTGATTTATTTATTGCAGTTATGAGTATTGATTTGAAGTTATCGTAGTCATCTTTGACAGATAATATATTGGTAGAGGGTAAATTTTGTATGAACTTATCCATATGCGAGTTAAATTCGTCCCATTTGGTGTGTTTTGTTTTAATCTTCGTCGAAATATGGGACTTGTCTGAATGGAAAGAAGTTTGATAAGTGATGGTGATTGGGAAATGATCACTGGAGCAAGGATCAGGGGACACCACCCACAAGGAGAGAGGTGCCAGATTTGTAGAACATATGGAGAAATCCACTGCACTGGGGTTTGTGTTGGGGCGAGAGATTCTCGTAGGAGATCCGTCGTTCAAAAGGAAAAGGTTGGATTCATCTAAGAAATCCATCACACTTCGACCATCTCGATCAGAGAAAGCAGAACCCCAGACGGGGGAATGGGCATTAAAATCGCCCAATAAAAAAAAGAAGGGCTTAGTTGATGGATAATTTGC
Organism: Limnephilus lunatus; assembly: GCA_917563855.2. Taxonomy (NCBI): domain Eukaryota; kingdom Metazoa; phylum Arthropoda; class Insecta; order Trichoptera; family Limnephilidae; genus Limnephilus; species Limnephilus lunatus. The sequence goes on from OU830596.1 coordinate 68,886,007, forward strand.
AAATTGAAGTGCGACGTTGGGGGAATATAGATAGAAAAAAAAGATGTGTCCTTTATTTTAGCTGCAACCATTTGAAAGTCAGCATTGGGGGGTTTGATATTATTTATTGGGAAAAACGATAGGGATTTTTTAATAAAAAGGGCAGCACCGCCGCCCGTACCTTCCGGGCGATCATCGCGAAGACAGGAATACCCTCCCACATTAAAGTGAGTGGATGGAGTAAACCATGTCTCCGAGACAGCAGCCACAGAAACAAGGTTTGAATTTAATAGGTTAAGAAGATTCGATTTGTTAGAAACAGCACTGCGGCTATTCCACTGAAGTATTCTGACATCTTGTAGAGCCATTTTGAATAAATGATTTTAAAGTGGAAATAATAGAAGCAGCGTTGGACGGTAAATTAGTTTGAGAAGAAATTAGGTCAATTAAAATCATAATTAGAGTTTGTATAAATGAAGAATTATCTTGGGAGAATTGTTCAGAAAGCTGTTGGCAGTTTGTTGAGGACGAATTATAATTGATTGCACACCCATTTGTGGCATTTGAAAGAGGAGAACCATTGGGATTTAAGAGAAGCGAGTTGTGTTGTTGCTGATCATATCCAAGAGCCGGTTTAGAGATAGGGTTTTGTATGTGAATTTAGTAGAGCGAGAAGATGTTGAGGAGAAGGGGAGAGGGTTGGATGGAGAGTTACTGGATAAAACCTCAGCAAATGATTTTTTGACAGGTGGGAATAGTTTAGAAGCCTGCAGAAAAGACAAGTTCTCAGAGGCCATGGAAATTTTAATATTTTTTTGGCGAGATTGTTCAGGGCAAGAAGAGTGAATGGAGGAATGAGCGCCTGAGCAGTTAAAACATTTAGGTGACGAGAGAGAAGAACATTGGTCAGCCGTGTGGTTTTCTCCACATTTGAAACATCTGGGAGGGGATCTGCACGCAGCTTTGGTATGAACAGAACGGCAGCAATTGTAGCATTAGGTGGTGGGGTAAGTGTAAATTTCAACTGGTAAGGAGTTGAAAAATAAATAGAAATGGGAGAGAAGAGATTGTCCTTCGAATGTGATCACAACAGATTGGGAGGGCTTCCAGAAAACGTTGCCCTCAGAGGTGTCCTTATAATTTAGCCTCCTGGCTTTTATGGGATTGCCGATATGTTGGGGGGTTGAAAGAGAAGACAGAATTTCTGGAATGGACAGATCGGTAGAGATACCCCTGACCAGGCCCATACGAGTGACATTGAAAGTTGGGATGTACGCCTTGAATTTAGAATTAGATGTAATAAAAATGTTTTTAATAAAGTTGTTGGCGGCTGAACCTGAGAGGAATTCAACAGAGATTCGGAAGCGACCCTCGGCTTTTACACCTCCGGGCTTAATCGAAAGGTTCTTGTTGGTTGAAAGGAATTTACCAAATTCAAGAGGATGAATAGTTTTACGTTGCTCAGTTTTTTGCGCATAAACAATGTAGGGGCCACAGGAATGAGTAGAGTAAAAATTGGTTGGAGGAGGTTGAGGAAGAGCTGGAGGAGACTGAGAAGTAGAAGGAGAGTCATGCTTTACTGGGGAAGAGGGACTAAACTTCCTTTTTTTGTGGAAGTTAGAATGACTGATTCACTGTCAGAAATTACAATATTTTCACCATCTGGGGGGTCAGGGGGAGGATCTGGGGACTTTTGAGGATGTCCAGGAGGGAAATCCTCCTCCATTGTTCACAAAATTACAAAAAAAATATGTATTAAAAGTGACAGTAGTGAAAAAAAGGTCATAAATATCTGGAAATCAGCGACGAAAAGTGACTCCTGGAAGATCAGAGGTGAGAAGAATCCTCAAGGAACAACACACTACACTTTATTGACCAGAAAACATAAAAATATTAGTTAAAATATTAAAAAAGATTATTTTTTTAAGAGAGAAAAACAAAACAACTGATGACAGCCAAATGTTCAAAATTCGAATCCACCTAATTACTATTATTTGTGCTATTTTTTTGTGAGTTTTAGTATTTTAATAATGTGATGTTGGAAATTTGAAATGCTGTAAAAGACAATAAATCATGAGTTAAATAATCATTTTTCTCCGTTTTTTCTCTCTTTCGATCTGCGCCGTCAAAATATATCCGGTATGTATATTGTAGATACATATTTTACGACGCGCAATTTAGAATAATTTTTTTTTCTGATAAAATAAAAATAAATTAAAAAATGTTAAGAAATTTATTTAAGAAGAGAGATCTATTCAATGCATTCAATGTTATTTTATAACATAAATTATAATTATATGTAGGTCTACAAACACAGAAAATAGAAAAAAAAATAAAAAGAAAAAGAAAAAAAAACTTCTATCTCGCTCTACTGAACAATTGCTATTTTGTTCTTTACAACATTTCAAATTTAAATGATAGACTTTTCTGGGGCCTGGAAGGGGTATTAATCAGTTTTGTTTCAAATTAGTATAGATATCCTTTCTAGGCAATGCTTATTCAGTGGCACCAGTGATGTACCCAAACTACACAATAACTGTAATTTATTTTGGTCCTTGAGACTACAGTTGGGCTATTTGCGGAATCGTGGGTTTTAACAAATAAAATAACACAATAAAAAATTATTAAACTACCACATTTGTAGGTACTTATTTAAACATTTGGAATTCTATGTGATTAAAATTATTACCTGTGGTTTCTGTGTCAGTTAACACGAACAATGAATTTAATCATAAATTATCGTGTATCTGTGCAGGATGAAATTTTTTGATTGGTTTAATTTAGAGAAGAGATGTAATCAAAACGTTATTGTCAGTTGGTGGCACTTCCTTGTTATTTTTCTTTTTTTTTTTATTATTTACTAGCGAGTTCCCGGCATACGTTTCAAAGCCAATTAAATAGATAAATTGTATTTATCTGCGTGTCCTTTCCCATTCATTTCCGTTCCCCTTCCCCTTCACCTCCCGCGTCCTGCTTCCACTCCCGCGTCCCTCCACCACTCTTCCGCTCCCACCCGTCCCGCGAACACCCCCCCCCCTCCCGTATTCCCCTTCTGCATTTGATTTATGGTTAGCATTTGATTAAAGTTTTCCTCATAATCTCAAAGCTTAGTACATAGAGATGTTTGTCTAATCAACTGGACGATCGATATGTACACACACATGCACATACATTTTGAAAAATATTTTTATAAACAAGGCAAACTTTCCGGGGTTACGAACAATATTTGAAAATCTCCCACCACCTCAGTAAGCGGAAAATATTGTTTGTGTCGTGATGGAGGACTTAGCCAGCCGAGGAATCGAACACGGGACGCCTGGGTGGGACCCAAACGCGATGTTAACTCAACCACTGACCGGTCAAACATATACACGTTTGCCAATATTATAGAGCTAATGCACAAGTACGTACATGATATAATTATTACAAATTGGCTCTTATTGAGAAGATCATCAGGTTTATGCAAGTATATAAATAAATAAGTTCCGTCTGAAGGTAGTGATTGAATTCGAAAATATATCAAAGTCTCCACGATCTCAGTGTTTATCACATAATCGAGTCATTCTTGACGTTGTTGGTTTGTAAAAACTTGAATTACTATTATAATAACAGCCATTTATCAATTCAACACATGCTTCGGCTGTAATAATAATATCGTATACTATACCTACAATAGTTATTTATAATATCAGTTATTAATATTATTTAGCAGTTTATCCTTAAACAGTTTCCAGAAAATCGTTGTGCAAGCAAGAAACTAGTGAATCTTCTATTATATTATAGACTAGCTGGTTCCCGGCATGCGTTGCAATACCACATTCAAAGAAATAAATTGTTTCTCCCTGCATGTCTTTTCCCGTGCGTCCCGTTCCCCTCCCGCATCTCCTATCCTCCCGCGTTCCTCTTCCTCCTACCCCGCCCACCCTCTCCCCACTCACTTCCGTGTACCATATATTCAGTCCCACGTACGTTCAGTTTCCAAACAACTCGCGTGCCACATATTACAATTTTTTTTTTTTTAATTTTCATTTTTCGTATATTACAATTATTCATTTTGTATATTACAATTATTCATTTTGTATATAATAAGAACAATCAAGCAAATTTGGTACGTAAACATAGGTACCTTTTTAAAATGCCTGTAATTTAAAAAATCCATAGACAATTTTTTTAATACAAAATAACAGCCGCCCGCTAAATTCAATTTCATCAAACGCTCGAACTGTCAAACGTGCGAAGTTAAAATAGTTTTCTGAAATTATTCAATTTTCTGCGCAATTTTCTTAATTTTTCTTTCCTTAAGAATTCTACAAAGTATTAGAAAACTTAAAAAAATATATATGATATAGGCAAAGTCGTTCTGAATTTATTGCGTGACCAAGGGAAACAGGGATTCATTTTAATATATATAGATTAAGGCCCAGATGTGTCGCAGAAATTCAAATATCACCCATGCAGAACCATTTCGTTTTTGAAATGAAAACTTATTTTGCACCGTTGTGATTTGAAACTCGATGAAACGGAAACTTCCCGTGAATTAAAAATTTATTTAATTCACGAGTACTCGGTTGCAGTGTAATACGAGAAATCCACATTCCCACTCGAATCACCTTTGGTGTAGTGGTATAAAGCGCCTGAGGAACCTTTGCAGACATTTAGCGGACCAAGGATCGAATCCTACGTAATGCAAAAAAAATTTGTAAAATCGATATTAAATCTTCAAACCACTCCGAAATGAATAGGTTTAAGAAAACGAAAAAGAATGCAACATCTAACGACTCCGAAGAAGAAAACACAAATTCTGATAAGATGACCAAATGTACCCGTAAGAAAAGGTGCACTGGGATTTGACGACAAAAATATGGGAAAAAAATCATCCTTCACATTAGATAAAAAAAGTTTTTCATAGTCTACTTTAGTTTTCTGAATGTTTCACTTCTACTGCGGATGAATTGCACACTCTGATTTTTTTAACATTTGAAAGGTTATTACAACTATATATATACACCTATTTAAAAAACGAGTGTGCTTTAGCTTTAGACCACACGACTGAAGTACCTAAAACTTCACAAACTTACGCCGTCCATTAACAATATAACAATAACAGGAATAAAAATTTCCCCATCCCCTCAACATCCCCATCAACTCAACTCAACTCTCAAATCTCAACTCTCAACTCTCAGCTCCCAGCTCTCAGCTCTCAGCTCTCAGCTCTCAGCTCTCAGCTCTCAACTCAACTCAACTCAACTCAACTCAACTCAACTCAACTCAACTCAACTCAACTCAACTCAACTCAACTCAACTCAACTCAACTCAACTCAACTCAACTCAACTCAATTCAACTCAACTCAATTCAACTCCTATCATTGATTAGCGTTTCACATTGATAACGTTTTATATTGATTAGAGGCACGTTCCAGGGTGGAAGATACTCTCATTGGAGGTTGCTCAACCACTTTCCCACGGTGTTCTAAGGAAACAGATGGTTTCCTCCTTCACCGTACACCTCAGGACTCTAATTTTTTTTTATAAAGAAGCTACTTTTTATTTAAAATGATTCTAGACCTCCAATGCCCGGGCATACATTGTTAGCAGGCAGTATGCGAGTGTGTACATGTTGTTAGTTATTTATTTCACAGTATCACGTCTCATCTCCGCCACTTGATGTAGCTGAAATAAAAGTTTATTATTATGTAGGAAGAAACGTTAATAGAATAAGGAAAAAAAAAATCATATTAGATGAGATTTTTTGACTTAACCAAAGCAGCTGAGCTGCAGTCGTCCGGCGGTCCCGCCAAGAATAAGCGGAGCCTTCAGTCCAGTTGCAAGCGAGACTCGGTGTCCGCGCCCCTAAGCCGACTTCCCGGTAGGCCCTCGAAGAAAGTGTTGGGATTAAGGGGGAAATACCTGAAGACACTAAGGATAAAAGTGAGCATCGGGTCACCGGAGGCAGGGCGGAAGGGCACCGGTCTGCTACGGTTGGTCTTCAGGCCCGCTCATGGCGACGGGGGAGGCGCGGGCGGGTTATACAGCGGCTACCTTGGGAATCATCTCCTCGGTTGTTGCACGGACATAGGTCTAGTCCACCCCCTTGATGGGATGTAGGACAATACGAAAATGAGATGGTAGTTCAGTTCCGGCTCCTCGAATGATGCAAATCCAGACACCAAAAACTTGTTGTATGTATCCTAGATTTAGAAAAAGAAAAATGCAAGTGTAGTTAGGTTACGCCAAGGCTATTGATAATGTCTAGTTAAATGAGAAAAAAAAATTAAGATTTAAAAAAGTAATAGCCAAATTTTAGATGTTAAAGATGTTGTTGAAGATAGTGCCTAAGAAAACATGATACATATTAATACAAAACTTGATACATGAGTAAACAGTTTTAGTGTGAAATAACAGAAAATATAGTGTTTTATATCCGGGCAGTAGTAGTAGTATAAATATTGCAAAAGGGTGACCGTGGACGCCAGGAGCAATTACACCTGCCTGGATTCTAAACACATAATGAAGTTAAATTTAATCATCGACTCTAAGTTCAGGCCATCTCTCAACCCAAATCCTTGTAAATTTCCTCAGGCATTCGAGATTTTCCTTGTTCGACACGAGATCCGCATTCCATGCTGGTCTCGTAGTTACTTTCAGACCTTCCAACATTTCATCTCTTGCATCCGTCAAAATCTCACAGTGCCACAGAATGTGCTCGGCTGTTTGGTTTGTGTCACCACACGCACAGTTTGGATGGGGAGACAGGGTCAGGCTGTGCAGTCTTCCCCTGAATTCACCATGACCTGAAAGTATTTGTGTTAAGTGATGATCCAATTTGTTGAACGCCCCTTCCATTCTGGCTTTAACTGACGGGAAAAAGGAGAAAGTCCATCTGCCCGTATTCGATCTTTCCCAACGTTTTTGCCATTCATTAAGAGTGAGTTCACGCATCTCTTTCAGCAGTCGAGGGAGAGGTACTGCCCCACCTGGTGTTAGTTCAACTCCAAGATGGACGGCTGACCTTCCTCTAATTAGTTTTTTCTTAGTTAACACTTCCCTTATTTCTAGATCAATGGGCAAAATACCGGCCAAAACTGGCAATGCGTCTGAAGCTACAGTCCTGTATGCGCCTGAGAGCGCCAGCAGGGGAGTTCGCTGGCCCCACTTAAGTGCCGAGTGGATCAGTACGTTGTCTAGGCGATGCTCCCATACAGAGGCTGCATACGTGACTTGTGTCACGTACGCTCCCCTGTACAGTAGGCGAAGTGCCGGAGAGCGTAATCCCCACTCCGCAGTTTAGATTCTTCTCAGTTTCATGAACAGGGCCTGGGCCCTGCTGGATACACTCTTGACATGCGCCAGAAAAGATGAAGAGCGATCCAAGATAACGCCTAGGTATCTTGCATTTTCCACAAATCGGATGTTGGAGTCTCCCATTTTTATAGTAGGATTTCCTCCTCTGTCGAGGAAGCCCTTCATAGGGAGACCCATGGTCTTTTGGGGAGCGAAATTCAGCCTGTTTCTCTTACCCCACTCAAGGATTACTCTCAGACTTCTCTCCTGCTGTTCCCCGAGACCAGTAATAATTTGTCATCAGCGTAGTCAACCGTGATACATCTTTCAGGCAAGGGCAGCCTGGAGGAATCGTCAAAAAGTATATTCCAAAATTCTGGGCCAAGGACCGAGCCTTGTGGGCAACCCATGTTTACTTTCCGGTTGATGGTGATATCACCATATGTTAATGAGATACTTCTGTTGTTGAGATAGTCGGAGACTATCTTAAACAACTTACGAGGGCAGTTACGGTTTTTTACTTTCGACAGTATCATCAGCCACCACGCATGATCGAAGGCACCTGTGATGTCTAAGAAGACTCCAATCACGTACCTCTTTGGACAGACCCTCACCCATTCAAGCGCAAACTTCGTGGCGTACTCCGTGGATTTACCTGGGACGAAACCAAATTGACGGTCGTCCGCTGGAGACAGGGTTTGGTAAAGGCGGTTCCATATATTTTTTTCTAGAATCTTCCCCAGAACAGGAAGCAGCGTAATAGGCCTATAAGCCTTCATATCCGTCTTTGGCTTATCGTTGCCCTTTGGTATAATACGGAGCACCCCTTTCTTCAACTCTGTTGGGAAAACCCCTCAAAATTAAAAATTAAATACAAAATTAAACGAAACGCAGGTTTGGTACTCATTCGATAACCCCTCGAGGAGGAGAGGGCTGATTGACGAAGCGTTGACCAGAACACCCGCTCCCGGGGAGTTACCTACTTCGAGCACCGCTCCAGGACTAGTAGTAGGTGTTTTACCTTGCCGGGTGTATTGCTCCTGGATTAGCAGGATGTCAATATGTAGGTCAGTCAGGGCCTGCAGCGCCTCGATCATGGCCAGTCGGGATCTCTGCAGGTTTATCTGACCTATGGTAATAAAGTTATTAGTTTCCATAGTCGGTGCGTCTCATCTGTTCTTCAATGGCTGCTTGGTGGGCGGGGCATGATCTGTCTCCAGTGGAGTGAGCCGATGGTTTTCCAAAGCGCTTGCAGGTCGCACAGACAGCGGATTCCACTTTCCTTGGGCAATTATCCATCTCATGACCATTTTCGGCACAGTGGCGGCACGTGGTGGTGGTCATGGTACAGAATTTACTCACGTTTCCATAAAGATGACACTTAAAGCACCTGGTGGCTCCTAAGAAGTCATGAACACGGCAAGCATTCCAACCAAGAAAGCAGAGTCCGCTGTCTATAAGAATTTTCCTGCTCTGCGGATGACAAGTAACTATCATGTTCATCGTGCTACCGTCTCGTTTGCCGAAAAGCGAGACTCAACGCATGGTTCTAAGGTGGTCATCCTTGGTTTTGTTGGCCTTTCCCAGAATATTGTTTGTGAAAATTTCCTCAAAGAGGGCCTGGTCTGCAGTTGCCTCGGATTTGGGCACATCATAAATGACAATTCTGGGGAGGTTTCCTTGAGGGTGGACCATCTTAAAACCACTTGCCTCGATTTTCGCGGCCGCCTTTTTATATTTTCTAACCCACTCGTGCTGGAGGTCTGTAATAATACGCCAGCCCCTTTAATTTTCCTGGTTCGTACAGCTTGGAATCCGTCTTTAGACGGATCCAGGACTTTCATAAGGCTTTTCTGAGTTTCCTCTGAAGTTTTTCCCTCTGGCACGGTTGGGTAGAATAGTACGGTAGGTTGGAGCGGGGGAACCTTTCTCTCCTGTCCGTTTACCACTAGTGTTTGGGATGCAGGGGCATCCGACGCTGCACTGGCGTAAGTTTTCTTTCCTCCAATGTTTGGCTGAGGGATAACTGCTGGTTGAGGCCTGTTGATGGGGAGATCAATTTTGGTGGCTAAGCCTTTCTGAGCATTAATTACCTCTGCAAAAGCCTGCGCACGAGCGATTGCGGCTGCATGGGAGATGGCGATGGTCACAAAAGTTTTTGTAATGTCCTCAAGCTGGTTGAGGATCGATCTCCTGTCCTCCTTGTTAATTTTATTTTTCCCCTCAACCACAATATCGGTTATTTTGTTTATGTTCGTCAATACGGGTGTCAGAGTGTCAATTTCAAAGCTACAGTCGTCTCCACTCGGAAAGGAGTCCTCACCGCGCTGTCTCTTCCTATTAGCTTGATTTTGGGAGGTTCTGGTTTTGGTACTTACCTGAAGGCGTTCGGGTTGTCGAGCTGGTTGGTGGGCGGCATCGCTGGTTGATTAAGCCTCTGCTTCTGAAACTGCCTCCAAAAGCATTTTGCTATGTATGCTAGTGTAGGGTGAAGTTGGACGTTCTAGTAGGGGAGGGGGGTCGACAGTTGAAATTAAATTTTCGAATGCTTTTTTTCTGGGCGAGCCAGTCGACTTTCCCTTACCCTTGCACTTTCTCAACAGAGTACGTATTTGTTCCTTCTGTATTCGGCTGTCCTCGCCCTCCGATTCTGACGACATATTTTTTTTATTATTTATAAAAATAATAATATAAAAATATAAAAACTTAAATAAAAATTAAATAAATAAAAAAAGTAGCTATTTATGATTAAAAGTTGTATAGGACAAGGTAAACGAAGACGACTTTATAGATCATAGAGGAATCCTCCTGGACCTTTATATTTATTCACTTTTGACTTTGAAAAAAAAAAAAAGAATAAAACGTTTATATCAGTCAATTATCTGCATTTGAAAGTTGATGAAAAGCCAGTTGGTGAAACGCCACCTTACGAACTGACACTGATGTATGACGAAATCAATATTTCAAAAAAAAAAAGTAAACTACCGCCGGATTTGAAACTTGTATTGTTTGATAACTTCGTTATTTTGCAATCGAATCTGGTGGGGTTTGCACTATTCGACGGGGAATTAAAAACTATATTTAATTGTTATTGGTTAAATCAATTAACACAAGCAATATAACACTTAAAAAACGAAAAAAATAATGTGTGTTGCAAGGCTTGCCTTCGGGCCAAAACCTGCTTTTGTTTTTTTAACTCACAATAATTGTACACGCATAATTATCTTAAAACACTACCTATGTAACTTATTATTACGCTAACTTAACACACTAATATACTTAGAATCTGTATAAAGTTGTGAAATCACACTTTTAACCACTGAGTTACAACTCGAAACGTCAACACTGAGAAACGTCACTGTCGCGCTTATATTTTACGATAATTACTAAATATAGAACATTCAACTAAAAAAAAAAAATAGAGGAATGTAGAGGGAATAAGTCCCTAAACACGCGTGCACAAAAGTAATGACTTAATTTTAACTTTTACCCGATATTTTCAAAAAAAATTAGATGGGATAGGTTACGAAATCTTCCGCACCAAACGGAAGCTAGAACTGAACTAGATACTCTCAGTATCGCCCTGGTGTAAGACCACCATTCAGAATTGAAACGTCGCTTGAAGTGGCATTAGCCGTGTTTGGTGACCAGATTTGAATAGCCAGGTACTTCCCCACCTTCCTCTTTCCTATCTCCTTCCCATCCCCACTACCTTCAGCCTCACAACATACCCCAATTGGGGATGCCATAGTCTCACTGGCTTCAGACAGAAGCAGTTGGGACTCTTGTGCGGTATTCATATAAAAAATAAAAATAAAGCGTGTCACATTTTTTCGTAACGTTTCATATTTTTTCGTAACGTTTCATAACGTATTCATCATTTTACCCCCAAGCGTCGAGCGTGCGTAAAGAAGTTTTACTTCATAAAAGAAAATTGAAATATGTGAAGCGTAATTTTCAATTCTTGAAATCTTTAAAAAAAAGTTGGCCCTCTTTCAAATATCCAACGTTGTACACGGGTAGTAAAAAGGGATACAGAATTATTTTACTTTATATCGGTACTGAATGTTGATAAAAAAAAACAAAATTGTCGCTGAACGAATGTGGTTCTAGTTTTAGGGACCACGCAACACCGGTTTGATGAAAAGCGGGCGTGTGCTTGATGTTGTGGAGCCACCAGTAGGTTATCTTTCCATACGTAACATATGCTTATCTTAGTAAATAAACACCCATTTAATGTAAAACGCCATTAGCCAGCAAAACATTGATGCTATGGAATGCTCTGAAGTTATCTTTCTTAAACATTATCAATGGATAGTAAATATTAGCGTGGGTGGTTTCGAGAACTGAAAAATTTAACTGATAGCACTATTTGAACTACGTTAATTGGACAGCTATCGATCATTGTACACGAGGAATAAATTTTAATACACTTGCAATCACAATCGCCAATCGATGATTGCTTTGCAATGTTTGATTTAGTTCCTAGATACCTACTTATTATGTCTACGACTTCAAATGAGTTTTTATTATATCGGTAACGGAAATTTTAAATGTTGTGAATGACAAAATGTTAATTGTTCAGGAGAGCGAAAAGAAAGTTTTATTTTTTAAATAATCATATCTTATGTTTATAAACATTCCCGGGAAACGAATAACCCGACAATATTTGAAAATCTCCTACCACCACCTCAGTAAGCCGAAAATGTTGCTTGAGTCGTGATGGAGGACTTAGCCAGCCGAGGAATCGAACACGGAACGCCTGGGTGGGACCCAAACGCGATGCCCACTCAACCACTGACCGGTCATACTATGATTCGATGTGTTTTCTATTTAGTTTTTACAAAGCATATTTAAGATGAGATGGCTGTTAGACAGCATTCAGAGTGGGATGTTACACAGATGCATGGGACTCTTGGAAGTACTCAAATACAAAATAAATTAACATTAGTAAAAAATTAGAATTTCTTTTTATGGATTTTTACAACAAAAGCACAATTTGAGTGTTATTGTGATTAACATTATTGAACAAAACCAAAAACTGTTAAAATTCTATATAGATTAGAAACAATTGATGTGGATTTGTTACGAATGGGACACGTTACGAATTGGACACACTTATTCCGATTTATCGGTTCTGAGAATAGATCACATTTATTCCGATTTATCGGTTCTGAGAATAAGAATTTTTCATCCAAATTTCAAATGGAATAATTTTAAAATTAAAATACCGATTGCTATCGATTTATATTGTTGCAATCTTTATTCGTTGTCATTTGAATGTATTGCTAATTGCGAATGCAGTCGAGTCGTGTACGCATAGAAATCTGTCCTAAGTATTAGTGCCAACGAAAACGACAAGTTTCAAGTGCGAGTTCGAAAAGGGGCGGATACTTTAGCGTAAGCGAAGGTGTGTTAATGTATTAGTTAGCAATATCGGCGACACGAGGTAGCGCAGTTCTAAAGGGTTCAAACTGCCTATAGCATATCTCGGGTTTCTAATATCTTTGGATACACCCATGAACTTAATTTTAACTTAACAGTTCCCTGAAACCATTTCATAGGACCTTTCACAAGTCTTAAATAGACCAAAACATTATCATTTTCCTTAAACTCTATAAATGTTTGAAGTTTGAACAGATCGTTCTGCTAATCTATTTGACACAGGATTATACGGTGGACTAAATAATAATTTAATTGATTTTTCTTTACAAAAAATAGAAAATTCTTTGCACGAAAATGGAGGACCATTATCACAAACAATAATTTTCGGAAAAGCGAATCTGGAAAAAACTTCACTTAATTTAGATAACAAATCCGAATATTTAGTATTTTTCATGTAAAAACATTCTACCCACTTTGAATATGAGTGGCAAACTAATAAGTATTTAGAACCTTTTAAATCAAAAAATCCAAATGGACTCTTTCCCATAAATTTTCAGCAATAGGCCAACTATGACGTACATTTTTGTTAGCATTTTGTACAGACTGACACATTTCACATCTAGAAATAACATCTTCAATATCTTGATTCATACCTAACCACCATACATATGAACGGGCAAGAATTTTTGATCTGACTATACCAGGATGACCATAATGTATTAAATTTAGGACTTTATACTTAAGAGATTCTGGTATTACAATTCTGTCACCAAATAAAAGACATTTTCTTTTGACTGACAGTAAATTTTTAAACTTAAAATATTTTTTAATTCTGGACTTGACAAGTTTTCAATCCAACCGATTGAAACATACTTAATGACTTTACATAATGTTTCATCTTTTTCAGAATGACTTTCAACTTCTGAGAATGGAATTAAAGGTGTAGAGATGTATATAAAATTACATTCCTCAGTATTGAATTCTTGTTTACTTGGCAAACGTGACATTACATCTGCTTGAGGAATTTTCAATCCTTTTTTATATTCCAATATATAATTGTACGCAGACAATATTATAGACCATCTTATAAGACGTGATGTTGCTAAAACGGGGACTTTTTTGTTTTCAGCAAATAAAGACAACAATGGAGCATGATCAGTATATATCTTAAATTGACGACCAATTATTAATTGGGAAATTTCTTAATTCCAAAAATAGTAGAAAGGGCTTCCTTGTGCAATTGGCTATAATTTCTTTGAGCCGAATTTAATGTTGCAGACTTAAAAGCTAGGAAATTCTTGATTCTTTACAACATGACTTAAGACACAACCGACACCGTAAGCACTGGAATCGACTGTTAGACACAATGGTTTTGACGGATCAAATAAAACTAGCATAGTTTTATCTGACAAAAGAGACTTACTACTTAGACCAACACCATTTTACTTTTTTTCTTAATAAATTATGAAGTAGTTCTAGCACTGTAAGACACATTGGAATAAAATTACTATAAAAATTTAACATTTACAAATATGACTTTAGTCGAGTAACATTTTCTGGACACCCAGTAGACTTAATTTTCTCAACTTTCGACAAAGACGGACTTTTGCCTTGACCTGTCAAAGTAAAACCTAAAAATTCAAAAGAATTTACAAAAAATTCACTTTTTGACACGTTAATTTTTATATTAAACTCATTTAATTTTGACAAAACTTTATCCAAAGTATCAGAACACTCCTTCTCGTCTTTACCACCTACACAAATATCATCAATGTATGCAGCACAATTTTTTATGCCACCCAAAACTGTATCAATTACCATTTGAAATAAGGCAGGAGCCGATGACAATCCACAAGGTAAACGATTATAGACATATAAACCATAACATGTATTAATTGTAAGTAATTCTTTACTAGAATCTGACACAGATAACTGTAAAAATGCATTTGTTAAATCTAATTTGCAGAATACTTGACAACCTGAAAATTTATTAAAAATATCCTCTGGACGTGGAATAGGATATTGATCAATTCTAAATTGTGGATTGACTGTAGATTTCAAATCTGCACATAAACGTAATTTTCCATTTTGTTTAGGTACACAAACTATTGGGGAAGACCAACTGCTATATTTAACTTTTGAAATAATGCCTTCGCTTTCAAGGCGATTTAGTTCTTTACATACTTCAGCACGAAGTGCATAAGGAACTTCATATACTGTGTGGAAAACAGGAGTAGCATTATTTTTTAAACTTAAATTAACAGAAAATTCTTTAATTGGTAAATCGTTATTAGTAATCGAAAAAGAATTTAAATATTGGTGTGACAATTTTTTGACAATATTTGATTTATTTTTCTCGCTGACAGACACTGAATTTACAGTATTATTATCCATATTTGACACTAGCTTTTACCCGCGGCTTCGCTCGCATGGTATTAGTGGGAAATTACTGTATAAAGAATGTTCCCACGTTAATGAAAAAAAATTTCCGTGATAAAAAGTAGCCTCATTGCTCCAATTTTCTCTGTTTAAAAAAAATTACATAATATAAACAACAAATATCTATAAGACAAATAAAATTCTCGTACCAACTTGTTTTATTTTATTTTAATTTAACATTTTTTTAAATGTTTGCATACAAATAAAATATTGAACATCTGAATCGAAGTAGTAACTTATTGAAACTGCGATATTAATCCAAATTTGGGAGGCGTGAATGGGTACCGCCGCCCCGGGAACCTTTATTGGATAACCAACACGTCTGCCATAGGTCACCCCAAGTGATTCGCTACTTTGGTGATTGAGCAGGGGTGCCCGGGTTCATGGGGTGAGGTTTGTCTAGGTCTTGGAGGTGGTTGACTGGTAAATATTGAACATCAGATTCCTTCCCAACCCTTAAACCCATTTCCTTCTAAGAACTCTCCTCTCCTCCCTTTCCTTAAAAAACCCTCCACACATCATCCCCAAAGATGACATTAGATGGAAAATTATTTTCCTCATCGTCTCCTATATGGAGCTCATTTAAAAAAAAAAAATATATATATATATATATATATATAAAACAAAGTCTGGTTAGTTACACCATTTATAACTCAAGAACGGCTAAACTGATTTTTATGATCATTGAGCTGTTGACGGCGAGCTTGGGACTGTTCTGGTGTCTCAGCAGCCCGTTGAGATGATAGATATTCAGCATGCTGTTGACGGCGAGCTTGGGATTGTTCTGTTGACTCAGCAGCTTTGTGTGCTGCCTGAAACAACGCATGTTTAAGTTTTCGCACTTAAGCTTGTGGAAATGTCTCTTCAAGTCTTGCAACTTTCATAGCTCGAGCTTTATTAGAGCTTTTGCTTAGATTCGACTTACGCTTTCGTGGCATAATTGTTATTATTCTTGCTGAAAATAATTATGGTAGAAAATTTCAAAATTTGAGAACGACATTTCGCTAATAAAAAATCTATTTTAGAAAATAATTAAATTATAGAAATAGCAATTTATTTTAAGTACCTAGTCCCTTTATTAGTATTTTATTCACATTTGAATCCAGAAAAACCTAAAAAAATAGTCCACATCAAACATCAAACGCTATGCTTTATTGCAACGTTATGCTTTTTGTTCGGAGAATAAACATTTTTAGAGATATGTAGATATTAACTACGACGCCAAAACAGTACTCTTTTTAATCACAACAAAGCACTCTTTTCAAGCCTAAAATTTAAAAAAAAACGTTGTTTCCAAGGTACCAATTTGTTTGACGTTTGCAATAACTCGATTTTGTTAGGGACAGAAAACGTATGATACATAATTTCATAACGCCACAGCTCATTCATAACGCCAGAGCTTACCAATATATAAAGCCGTTTTTACTCGCAAATAATGTAGCTTTCGATTAGTGAAAGAATTTTTAAATTCCATTCGATATTTATTGCGTGAAAGAGTAACAAACATCCAACCAACCAACCATCCATATAAACTTTCGCATTTATAATATTAGTAAGATTATTAAAGAACTTATGAAAGTATTTTCCCAAGACGGATTAAACACTTTTAACCAATTTCTACCCAGAATAGCATCAGACGACAGATTTTTTATAACCAATACTGGTAAATCCATTACAACATTAGAATCAACAACATTTACTTTTGCCATAAAAAATCCAAAACACAATAAATTTTGATTATTTGCTGTAAACAAATTCCCGTAGAATTGACTTAACTGACAAGTTTTGAATAATTTTATATACATTTTATGATTTATTAATGTCGATGAACTTCCTGTGTTAATCATGAAAGAAATTTGGATACCATTTACAATTAAATTAATTTTTGCTGTATCAGACACTGACATATTTGACACATTTATATTATTGACACATTTTACGTGATTGATGATTGGTTTTGCACTTGGACATAATTTCGACGTATGACCGTAAATATTACACTTGTAACATTTCCACTTTTTAGACGGACATAACTCCGGTTGATGAGTTATAAAACACCTCTCGCATCTTCTGGACCCTTAACGTGATGGAGATGACGGCTGATTTGATGGCCTTGAACTCCTTTGACCCAGATGAATTCGCCTACTCGGACTATGCTGACGTGAAGGGCGATCCTTTAAGACATGACATGTTTTTTTACGGGACATTTTTGGGTAAATGTTCCGCTATTGAGTCCACGCTCAAAACACACTTTAAAAAATTTAAATAAATTGTACTAGGTAGATAATAGTTAGTAATAAGTAATTCAGTAACCGGAATTTAAAAATATTGCGTTTTAATGATTATTTTGTTAACTTTAAAAATGCGAAATGTCATTTTTCAAGGACCGCCATCTTTTTAAATAGGAAGGCCATTCTTGTGCCATGTGAAACTGCAATACGCAAATTGTAAATACACACTCCCAACCTAAAAATTCAAAAACATTTACGTAACCAGTTGTTTCAAATAATATAATAACAATTAATTGTTGTAAAATAATCTACCAAGAAAAACATCCCAGTTTTCAAGTAGTTTAGCGGCTTTGTGTAACATGGTTTGTGATACAAAAGAAAGTGCCCCTTTATACCGCCTGCTCGCGTCAAGGCAAGAAAAACATCCCAGTTTTCAAGTAGTTTAGCGGCTACGCTAGGTTTGTGTAACATGGTTTGTGATACAAAAGAAAATGCCCCTTTATACCGCCTTCTCGCTTTAGGTATTAAAATAATTACATACGTAATTTGGCAAATCAGGTACTTTCGTAATAATATCGTCTATGTATCGCTTCTAGCTACTCGTTTCGTGAATGCTTTTTTTATTTTTAGGTTAACTCATTTTCAAATTGCATGTAAAACATGTTTCAAAAAAACAGTTTCAGTAAAACATGTTTTTAAAAGTGCATATTTCATTTATTTATTGTTATCAAGTTTAATTTGTAGAACTCCATTTTAATTTTTATTTGTTTTATATATTCAATAATTTTATTATTAAATTAATAAAAACAGTTTATTTATAAACAAGTTCTGCTGGTAATTATTATTACGCGTGACAGCTGTTTCGCCTTCTGAGGGCATTATCAAACTGTGGTCATGCCACATACAGACAATCTATTTATAGTATTTTTGGATAGGTTTGTACTATGACTCATTTCTAATTTCTGATTAAAAATGACTGAAATTATTAATGGTTATTATTTTCTCAATTACTGTTATTTCCCACTTTGTGAGAAAGTCGTTAAGCAAACTAATTGTGAGTCATTCGCAAATGCTGACTCATGGTTTTCTTTTCCAGCATAATTAGTTATTTAAAAATTGGTTTCGAATACATCTAAAAGCGGAGAGTGTATTATATTTTTTTGTTCATTTATTAAAATAGCTTTAGGATTATTATTATGTTTTTTAATTTCCAGCTGGTCTAAAAGATTAAGTTTACGTCCTTTATTTTGAATGTGTAAAGGAGTTGGCTTATTATCATCGCTAAGTGAGTGATTCTCATCTAGGAGATGTTTGGCAAATTGTGATTGTAATTTATTATTATTTTTAAATGATCGCATGTGTTCTTTGAATCTAATATAAAAAAAAAAAAAAAAATAAAAAAAAATGCATATTTCATCGTCGTAATTAATAACATGGCGGTCCTTGAAAAATGACATTTCGCATTTTTAAAGTTAACAAAATAATCATTAAAACGCAATATTTTTAAATTCCGGTTACTGAATTACTTATTACTAACTATTATCTAACTAGTAAAATTTATTTTAATTTTTTAAAGTGTGTTTTGAGCGTGGACGCAATAGCGGAACATTTACCAATGTTTTTTCCACGGCGAAATCACTTTTAATATTATTAACACACGTTTTAGATCATTTACTGATTTTCCTCGTCGCCAATTATAATGTCTGAGGTTTTTAATGAAACACATAAAGCCGATTCATATATGAGACGTTTATTGCCACTGTTCACAAGTTCAAGGTTAGCTTTCAAGTAACGCGACAGACCTGCCAACTGTCAGCATGTGACCGCTGTTGCATTACTATTGCCAACATAACAGTAATATCAAAGAGTGTAATTTTCTACGAATCCAACAATGTAATTTTGGTAAAGTAATTTCACCAAGCAGCGGTTATTTATGGCTCCTTAAAAATACTTAAGATATATTTATACTTTCTGCGTGGCGTTTGGGAGAGACTGGTTGAGAGAGACCTAATCTAGACGCCAGCTGGACTCTCTCGACCCATCGCCTTGCACCTGCAGTGGGAGGGATCGATTCATGCATTCGTCACTCCTGAACTTATTGTTCCCCAGATTCCTACCCAACCCTCATACCTTTTTCCCTTTCCAGAACATCCTCTCCTTCCTTTCCCTAAGAAGACCCTCCACCAAGAATGCCCAAAATGACACATGCCTTGAGGGATTTTTTCCTCAGGGCCTCATATTTGGATCTAATGTAAAATAATAAAAAAATACATAATTATAATTAATATAAGAATATAACTTTATTGAGTAACAGCTGAATACACCAGCCATGTTCAGGAAGTAAGTGTACTGTGACCATAACGGGCTGTGTTTTTTGTTTTGTTTTTTGAGGGTTGGCAATACTGAGTGGTAGAGGGAGATCTCCTGACCAAATTGAGCATCGCAGGAACACGATAGTACAATAACTCACGTCGTAATGAGTTTACAGATGCGTGAAAGATGTCTGTAAGAAAACACGCCAAGTGTGAGTCACATGCATAACATCTACTAGAATTGAAAGATCGGGATTTTCTAAGCTATATAATGTGACTGGAAATGAAACGAGGATGCCTCATTAGGGGGCATACATTAATTACGTGAGAGTTTTTCTTCCAATCTAGACCCCCCCCCCCCCCCTTGGTGAGATAAATTTGGGCCACTTCGTATATTCTTTTCAAGTAACGTGAGATTTTGCTGGACCACCCCCCCCCCCTTTTTGAGCTCACGTAATTAAAGTATGCCCCCTTATACGCCCGAGACAAAAATACAGTTGTTACAGTGGCATCAAACCGATTCCCCATCTGCCAAAAAACAATTTCGGGCAAAAAAGCACGACCTCGGTGTTTTACGGTCGAAAAGGCATTATTTTGGTCAAATTTCTGTCTCAGGGGGAGACCATCAATGCTGGTTTTTTAAGGTCTCACATTGATATTGTAAACATAAGCAGAATAATGCTGGCTAGAGGAGTGTGCTTGTTGCACGACAACACCTTCCTCACACAGACTTACATAGCCACCGAGGCGCTCTAGGACTCATTTAGTTGGAATGTTTTGAACCACCACCCCCCGTATTTCCCTGACTTGGCGCCTTCAGGTTATCATGTTTCCACCTCCCTGAAGACACACATGTGTCGAATTAAATTTTCAACCGATGAGCAGATTCTTCAGAGACAGTTCTTTGAGGTAGGCATAAAGAAGCTTGTGCCATGGCTCACCTCATACATCGAACGGGATGACGATTATGTGGAAAAATAGTCAACAAGTGTATCAACAATATCATGTAATTTTTTTCAAATAAACTTTTTCAAACAAACAAAAAATTCAGTACACTTACTTTCTGAATATGCCTCGTATAAATAGATGTATTTAATATTTTATGTACCCAATAAAGTGGGAACCTAAGACCTAACAGTTATTTTATTCTAATTATGAACATTCATACTGTTTGATGATATAATAAAAATAATGATTATATCAGTTCAGCCATGTATGTTAGTAGTATCATGTGAACGATGTGATTTATTTAATTTGCATCGTTACGGCAAAACAAAGATTGATGTTTTTCTAGGAAATACCGCGCGTAATTATTATGCAGTGTTATGCCCGACCTCGCTATGTTATGTTGGATTTATTTTAGTCCAAATATTTTTCCTCCAAGGTCCATAATGTATCCCGAATTAATAAGAATTTTTGCATAATCTTTCCATCACCGTGAGAATTGAATATGTTTCCGTAAGCGAACCCAGAAATTAATGCAATTATTTTATGGAATCATTAATAAAAATGTTAGGTAAGACAAATCTATTACAATAATATAAATTAAAATGAATCGCCGAAATGTATCTATGTACGCGCATAACTTCCGAACGACTGCACCAAATTGAATAATTCTTTTTTTTGTGTTCCTTTTTGTCAGGACAAGGTTTGTATAAAACTACGGGTGAGCTCTGGCATTATGAAATTTGTATAAAAAAATTGCAATAGGTTCACGCGAGCTGTTTGAAAACTGAATGTATGGAATGCGGGAGGGAGGAGAGAGGTGGGGGGAGTTTAGAGACGGGGGGGGAGGGGAACTCGGGTAGGGGGTTTGTGGGAGGGGGGAGTGGTACCTGGAAAGGGGAGGGAAACTCTGGAGGAGGGTGCGCGGGACGGGGAAGGGGGATGGGGGAGAGAGAAGGTGGAGGAGGCGGAGTGGGAACGCGAGAGTCGAAGGGGACGCGGGAGAGGAAGGGGAGGCGGAAAGGGAACGGGACAAATGGGAAAGGACACACAGAGAGAAACAATTTCTTTATTAAATGCATGGCAACGCGTGCCGGGAACCAGCTAGTTTTTAAATATTTGTGCTGACCATAGCAAACTCACGGAAGCGTACCGAGACTGTCAGAGTATGAATGTACTGACACCAAAATGCACGGACTATCAAGGCGGTGGAGCCAATGAAAGCTTTTTTTTATGCGAATACCTCGCAAGCATCCCCAATTTGGGTATGTTGTGAGGTTGAAGGTAGTGGAGTAAGGAAGTAAATGGGGAAGAGGAAGGTGGGTATCCAGATCTGTTCACCAAACACGGCTAAAGCCATTTCAAGCAAATGAATCCAACACTTCGGAATGGTATCTTACACCAGGGCGATACTAAGAATATCTTCCACAACCTGCCGCAAATATATCGAAGTACTACATATTATTTTTAATGAATTTATTGTGAAGTAACAAATTTAATCAGATAAATTTTATTTGCGCACGTGGTATTCGTTCCTGCGACATTCTGATTGTGATTCAAGACTACCCCTGGACCACGGAGGCCGTCATTAGTCACAGTTAAAAAAAGGCGGACGCGGTTATGCTTATATGCAATTTGTATAGGTGAACTATATCGCTTAGTTTCATACTAATATAATGATTAGTGATTCAGTGACCCAATTCCACTTGCTTCTATTGTGTGTAATGTTGACTCTCAAGCTTTCATTAAGATCTTAATCTAAAGAAATTATATGCAGAGTGCGTTTTAGAGATAAGTAGGCTTTTATCTGGGTAGACCGTGTCGTATATTTATTTATTTATTTATTTATTTACGCCCTTTTTCGGGGCTTTTACATAATGGACTGTCCATTTTTACGAGTAGATTTATATTTTTATAGAGTGTCTCTACCGATTGTCACCGCGTAGATAATATAAACAAATTAGATGGGCAATGAACCATGATTAGTGTGTTACATAATTCACCAATATTACGGCAAATCGCATCTACACGAACAACGGCGGCGCCCCATCTTTGTTTCTATTATGGTCTATTATTGTCTATTATTTATTTGTAGAACTGATTAGATTCCTTGTCAATAAGTTAACTAAGTACTGCAAACATCCTTTATTATCAAATTCACAAACAGGTGATTTTTATTAATTGTTTGAGGTACAACCCAAATTCCGTTTTCTAAATAAATATTAATCAAAACAATCTAGTTTAACATTCGGCATACTGTAGTAAGTGGTAAATAAAATACCACCCTAAAAAAAACCTTCCAAAACAAGAACATTCAAGAATAAATGAGAATATTTGAGAAAAGCTAATCAGAGACGAGACAAGCTGAGACAAAAATAGATAAGAAGAGACAGAGAAATAAGAAAAGTCGAGAACATCTAAAAAGAAGCAAGAAGAGCCAAGAAGAGATAATAATAGACAAGAAAAGATAATAAGATACAAGGAAAGTCAAGAAAAGCCGAGAAGAGACGAGAAGATCCCCAGAAACAAGAAGAAGCAAGAAGAGACAAGAAGGGACAAGGAAAACAAAGAAGAGATGAGAAAAACTATGCAGGGCCAAGCGGAGCCAAGAAGAGTCCAGAAGATCCAAGAAAAGGCGAGAAGATACAAGAAGAGATTAGAAGATCCTAGAAGGGTCAAGAAGAGACAAGGAGATCCTAGAAGTGCCAAGAAGAGATAAGAGGCAAGATCCAATAATAGGCAAGAACAGCAAGAAATAGACAAGAAGATCCAAGAAGAGCCGAGAAGAGGCAAGAAGAAGGAAGACCAAACCAAGGAAAAAATTATTACGCTCCATTCATTCCTTTTTTCCTGACCATCCTAAATTCCAATATTGGCTTATTAGGTTGCCATGTACACCGGTCGATTAAACTCCAACCTCCTTTCTATCCTCAGAGCATGTGTTCTAAGTCCTAACGAGAGTGAATGTAGCATGAAAATAAAATGTTTTATAAGATAACAAAAATGTTTCATTTTTCTTCATACTGACAAATAATTTACCTCTCGCAACCACAGTTGTTTTAAAACAACGTGAAATATTTCCTAAACTATTAGTAAAAAAAAATTTTAAAAAATTCAGAAAATTTTCAAATAATGCCAGTACACATAATCAAATGTTAAATTTTTTTTAAATCTCAAGAAATTAATTCGGATGAGAAAGGGTTAATAGAATTGTCTTGTGACTCCAGCCTTAAGCTGCAATATAATAAGGATAAGCTACTTGAATTTTGGAGCTCAGTTTATCAAGAATGTCGTTTCATCAGCACTGCAGCGTTAAGGGTTTTATTACCGTTTGCGACATCATACTTGTATGAGACAGGTTTCTCTGCAGTTGCAGTAATTAAGAATAAGTACAGATGAAAAATAAATTTAGAGGCAGAGACGAGAGTGGCGATTTCAAAACTTCAACCTCGTTTTGAGAAACTATGCTCAGAAAAGCAAGCACATCCTTCTCTCAGAAGAGCATTATAAAAACCGTACTAAAATTACCCATCAGAACCCCCTCAAAAGATATTTTTAAGTGTTTTGACATTCTAAATTTAAAACAAATATATGCCAAGAATATTCTTACACATCATTTTAAAAACAGAAAATCTCCTAATGAAACTCGGATACATGACACAAGAGCCTCAAAAAAGGATATACGAGATGTTCCAAAATTCAAGACAAGTTTTGGCCAAAGAAACCACATATATCTGGCAACTAAACTTTACAACATCCTTCCTCCAAGTCTGAAAAAGATAGAAAAGATAAATAAGTTTAAGGAAAAAATCTAAACATGGGTGAAAGAAATTAATGCAGACATATTAAAGAATGTATTAAAAACATCATAGAAACTAAATAACGGAAAATCAAATAAATCTACCAGTCCGCCTCAGCACAGGACAACCTAGTGAGGAGGACTAAGAACAAACAGATGAAATATTTATATACCTTATCATATCTTGTAAATCTCATGAAACCTGTAACTAAATAGTCACTAATAAAAAAATAAAAAAATAAAACTTAATCAATTTTTTATATTTTTTTATCATCACTCATAATGACCTTTCTGAGGTGGTTCTGAGTTGGTTTCATTCTGAATTGGCCGGTCGTCACCGTTCAAACATCCAATTAGGGGGCGGGAATGGGTACCGCCATTTATTGGATAACCAACACCCTGTCATAGGAAACCCAAAGTGGTTCGCTATGTTTGGTAACTTAGCAGAGGTGCCTGGTTGGTTTCATGGTGTGAGGTTTGTCTAGATCTTGGCGGCGAATACATTTGCCCACCTACTGCGTGAGGGAGACATAATCTAGACCTCTCCAGCCGGACTCTCTGGACCTTGCATCGCAGCGGGAAGTATGAATGCATAATATGTCCGTCTTTCCTGTACACATTGACCCCCAGATTCCTACCCAAACCTAACAACTTTTTCCTTCTAAGAATTTCTCCCCTTCCTTTCCCTTAAATGACTATGCACACATCATCCCCAAATATGATATAGGCCCTGAGGGATTTTTTTCCTCAGGGCCTCCTGTGCGGAACTAATGTTAAGAAAAATTGACTTAAAACTAAGCCTAGTTGCTCATAGGAAACGTTCAACGAATTTTTGTATTTCAAAACGTGTGTTTGTGCTTTTTTTTTGATTTTCCTGAATATTTTCCCAAAATTGAAAGTTTTGATACATGTGTATATAATGAACAGTCATATACATATACATACATAAGTGAAGGGTGCAGAAAAATAATTGGAAATGATTACACTCGTAATATTTCTATATTTAAAGAATAAAACATAAAAAATAATTTTCTTCGAAGATAAATAATATTTGAAAGTGTTGTAAATTGAAACCAATATGAAAAAAAGACCTTTGCAATGGGAGTTTTAAACAGGACAAAAATATGGTAAAAGAGAAATAGTAATAAGAGTATGTGAATTGTGCTGTATCAGATTCGGTCATTTTTAACTGTATCATACTTCGACTAAGTCGAATGTATCATGCGTAATATGAGTAATGTAATAAGTGGAATGTATCATGTGTAATAATGTATCATATTTCGACCAAGGCGAAGGATGATACAGTTAAAAATTACCGAATCTGACATCCACACCTAGGCTCAGTGGTTAGCGCGTTTCCCCGGAAAGCGAGATGTCCTGGATTCGGGTCCAAGAGGTGCCAATATCTTTTTCTGATTTTTCTGTTTCCAGATTTTCGATCGAGTTTCGCTTATATTGTATTCATTTGATTAAATAATACATAATGTTCTGTAGATCGAATAATATCTTACAAACGTATACTAATTTTGTTCGTAGATTGTAAGAAATGATATTTGATGATTTTCGTGCAAATTGTCACGTAGCATGAGTCGTCTTGCATTAAGTTTATATTATCAAATATTTTACACATTCTTGTTTTATGTTTATGGCGCCATAAATCCAAGAAGGCTGTAGACTGTAGGGTCTTCCGATCATTCGATCTCAATTTATGTGTTTCATTGATGGTAAGTAGCGTAAGCATATTGGGGACACTCGGGACATGGTGTTGTTTGTCATAAACCTAAATTTAGATTTTACTGCCTCAAAATGAAAGGCTAAAAGCTTCAAGTTTATTACCCCTTACATTACGGTTAGGATGGATTAGTTTGGGGTCAAATATACCAAAAGGGAAAAGATAAAGGACAACAAGAGGATGCTTGCTTGTTGATGACAGAAAAATGTATTTAATAAATATTTCAACCGCGCGCCCAGAGCCAGTACATTTGAAAAATAAAGGAATCGGGAAGTGGAAGGATAAGCAGTAAATGAGGGATTGTAAGTAGGTACTAAGTAGGACATTTAAGGCTTTTTCTTAAGCAGTGGAGCGCTTTCTGCCACAATGTGGCACTATTTAAAATACCTCGGATAGCTTTGCTCTACATTTTGACAATTTTTCCCTTATTTATAAGTAATAAAGTAAAAGTTTACGATTTTATAATATTTTTTTTTATAAATCCTACGAATATGTGATAATCGACAAAATATATGTGAATTTTTTGGTTATATAGAACTATAATCAGTTTGTATGTCTCCATATTCAAATTCGGAGGTATGATTTTTTTATGTGGGCGGAAAATATTCAAAACGGTCACAAAAAAATCTCGAGAAAACGGAGAAAAAGTTTTAAATTGCGCTGTCGCCCTAGTGGTTAAAGCCAGATTTTGAATTAATCTTTCAACGTCAACATTCTTTGTGAAAGCATAATTGTGTCGGACGCGCTGCAGAGAAGACAAATCGCCGTGTGACGGGGTCACACGGAAAAATTCGAGCCCAAGTCGAGGCTCAACATAACCACGGGTCTTTTTAAAAATATATTGTTTGACGACGTAAAACCGTTTGTAATCGTCAAAACAAATAAATTCGGAGGGGGGAAAGAGGAGCCAGCGCAGAGAGAGGTTGTCAAAGAGGGCTCGATTTCAGGAATTCCAGGATTCCAGGAATCGTACCCTGAACAATGGCAACGGTGAACTGACACCGCTGTCAACCCCCTTATAGAGGGCCACAAACCCTCACAAGTCAGAAAACCAGCAACACTTGCTCGACTACTTCTCTCTCTCTGTTTGCCCACTGTACCTCGCTTCGACCTGCCTCTACTTGCCTTCTTACTACTCTTAACATTGTCTTACCCCGGACCACGGACTACCCTACCTCTCTTTGAACCAGACCCGGCTCCGTCATACGGAAGGAGCCTCTGGAGCAAACTGGAACAGCTCTACAGGGACAAAAGAGATTACGTTCTTCTTTTAGAAGTAGTGAAGGGAGCGACAGTTGTCGCCTTCGCGGATTGGGACCTACAACCTATTTATATTACTTGTGTGTCTCAAACTGTCTGGCACACAAAATAATCGAAACAGCAGGTAGGTATATTTATTATTGGTCTTATTGATTCTAATTATATTTGAGCACGAGATTTGTGATACGGAAACATCGGCCTCGTTCATCAACAGTAAATTATCACATATTTCATTGCATTATCAGATTATCACCGACATCTCGATAAAATATTGAATCTTTTTGGTGCATCATTCTTAAAAATAAGTTATTCATAAAATTGATTCTCCAAATGCACATCCCTGATGTGCCTATAGCAATAATCAGAAACTACGAATTATATTAAACAAAAACAAATTAAAGTACTTACAAACGTAAAGTCACGTTTTAAAATATCTAATACAACCGCATACAATAATTATTTAGTTCGAAAAAGTCATGCTGTGTTCGGACTTTTTTCAGACAGAAAAATAAATCATATTACTACACAAATTTGGTATGAGGGTTGGATAGGAAACTGGGGGTCAACGTGTCCAGGAGTGAGAGACGTATTAATCCACCCCTCCCACTACGGTGGATAGCGATGGGTCGAGAGTCCGGCCGGAGAGGTCTAGATTATGTCTGCCTCAAGCAGTCTCTCCCGATCCGGACCGCCACGCAGTAGGTGAGGAACCGCTTTCGCCACAACTCCAAGAACCCGGGCACCCCTGCCAAATCACCAAACGTAGCGAACCACTTAGGGTGACCTACGGCAGGGGTGTCGGTTATCCAATAAGCGGTACCCATACCCGCCTCCCAAATTACATTAAATATGTTAAATTAAAATTCTTTACACAAGTTTCAACCCAAAATCGGAAATTGGTAAATAGATTATGAGAAATCGTCTTTGCAAACTTAGACACCTCATATCCCATAACAAGGTGAAGCGAAGTTAAAACCCTATTCAAATGAAGTGACGATTAAAAGGCAGAAAATTTGTTCGCTGAGAGGAATAATCCCTATTATTGGTACAAATATCATCTAAGAAGGTTCGGATTAGAAATTCTTCCAAAATATCTGGTAGTGGCAAGCAGATTGAGAACACCGCTCGGCTACGACCGAGTTTCGAAACGCCTTCAGTAAAACATTTTTCCGTTACGCTTACTGCCATCTATTGAGGTTTTACGAAACAAAGATGTCAGGCCTACCAGTGATATTATCTATTGAAGAAAATACGGTTTGAAAACATGATAAATCTTTTCGTACATTTAGTTCTAATTTTCGTCCACTGGAGCGATCACGCGAAATAAATAAATTTGCCCCGATTGCTCGAGATTTCCCAGAAAGTAATTTTTTAAATTTTCTGTCAACATTAATAAAAGCATACCTTCGAATTATAACATGGAGATTTAAAAACTTATTATAGTGCTATACAGCCAATAAACTCATATTTGATAAAAAAAATATTTAAAAAATTGGAAAGTTTATAATCGCGCAAATCCAACGTGTTTTTTACTTGAAACTGCCGCGAGCCGTGAAGTGCACTTATTCGAGTCAACATAGAATATTTATGTATACTGTCTGTGGTATACTTGATAATGGAAGGTGCATATCTATGGAAAAGGGACTTAATTTTAACCATAAACAGCTGATCAAAAATTCGACTTGAGTTTTTTTTTTAATATTTATTTTTAACATCGTTCTAACATAGTCTACGAAGTTATGGTATAGTATGGTCGTAATAGATAAAGCATTTCAATAGCTTCGTTTTAAAATAAATGGCTGGCCAAGAAAATGTTTTAAATAATTACAATAAATGTTTTACGAATGGTACGAAAATGTGGTCCATTTTTGGACTGCTATCAATCGCAGAAAAATAAAAGTGGTCCATTTTTCGACCGAAATCGCTCCAATGGTAGACCAAGTAGGTTGGTGCATGATTTATGAAACAGGATAATATATATTATGAATATTATAATGACATTAAAGTGACGTGTTGATAATTTAAAATAAAACGGATATTTGCTGATTCATTGAAAGATAATTTATTTTTATAAAAAAATATTTAGCACAAGTGTAGCAACATAAAAATGAACAATTTGTACAAAATATTATGTCGATCGTCCAGTTGATTAGTCAGAAAAAATGCAGAAAACAACAGGATATATTAAAATGTATATGCTTCCCTGTGTTATTTTACGGCATATTTAATATGTAAAACACAGAGACGTGTAAATAATATTTCGAGCATTCGGATATTGCTTTCCTCATTATCTCAAAACTTAGTATTATGATATGTCTGCCTAATCAACTGGACGATCAATAAAGGTACGTGAGTTTTAATACGAAAACTTTACAGTGTTTTAAAACCAATACAAGTGCGCAAAATGTCATGTAAAAAAATCTATTGATGTTTGTTTTCAATTGATGTAAATACTGTTATATAATCTTTTAAATTTAAATTTTAGTTGAAATACAAAAGGATGTAGGTAAGTTTAAAAAAAAATACTAATTAAATTTACTTTCTCTTATTAAACTGCCTCAGCAGAGAGGTCAATTCCTTTTTTTTGATTTGGGGAATAGGGCCATTATAGTTAATAAGGTGGGTATTAGGTAAATATATTACAATATCTTTATATGTTCTAAATTTGTAATCTTCTCTGTAATATTATATTGGTGTATCTTATATAAATAATAAAATTAAATAAGTGTTTGCGTTGCTCTTCTTCAAGTGTTCAGAAATTGGTGGTAATAATCATAGTAAGCTTGCTTGTATGTACCTACTCGTATGTGAGTTGTTCATGTATTGCTATTTTAAGCATAGGAAATGTTTGAATCTTTCAAAATACCTTCTTTTCACCCTCGCGAAGGTTTTTGGATTATTACAACCACACGACAATTCATCTGAAAAGTGTTTTAATCATTACAAAAACTCTTTTTTTAATAGGCAATTTATCCTAAAAAGAGTGCTTTGTTACAACGAAGCTGTCAAAAATGTCACAATGACATTTCGCAAACCATCGATTGTGCAATCAAAATTTTATTTTCGAATAAACTAAGGAATTAAATTAAATTAAAGAATTCGATTGAAGTACCAAGTAAGTAAGAATAACAGGTATTTTAAATAGGTACCAAAATTGATTGATTGTTCTTATAATATCCAAAAATAAATGTTTAAAATAGGTGTATGAAAATTGAAAATTTGAATAAAAGACATTGTGGTGTGGTGTGTGGTGGCACGAGAGCTGTTTGAAAACTGAATGTACTGGAACTGAATATATGGAAAGTGGGAGGGGAGCGGGGGAACGGGAGAGGGGAGAGAGAAGGCGGAGAAGATGGAGGAGGAACGCGTGAGCGGAAGGGGGCGAGTGGGAAAGGACACGCAGGGAGAAACAATTTATTTATTAAGTGACATTGCAACGCATGCCGGGAACTCGCTAGTAATATAAATATAAAAAAATAGCAGTAAATGAAAAGTCATATTATTACCGATAGACATAAAGGTGGCAGAGGTTAAAAAAGCATAAAAATATTTTGTTGTAGGTATTCTTTTTAATGTCAAGTAACTAACATACAAGACGTCTTACAAATAAATAAAATTTAGAATTTCCGCAACAATAATACATTTACAAACAATACATTTTGATTAAACCGGCTGCAAAAATTGTTTTAAAAATAATAAAAATTGGTAACATGATTTTTTTCAAAGCATAAACAACTATTAAAAAAATTAAGGAATCGGTTTATCACTTTTACCTTATGAATGCTAAATCACAATCACAATGTAGGAATTCCATTTTGGAGTCTTAGAATAATAAATATATAGATATGAGTTACTTATACATATTATGAGGAAACCGTGCAGCGTTTTGTCCATACAAACGTATTCCCCAATTTCCTCTCTGTATTTTAACACTACGTCAAATATTTTAAATATAATATAAATATCGACCACTAGTGTGTCGGTACGTTTTGCTTTTTAGATAAGTTACTTCTTATAGGAGTTGGGACCCTCCAAAAATGGTTAAAATTGTTTTTTTTTTTTTAAATCAACTCCACACTGGAGGCCCTGAGGAAAATAATTTCCCACAGGGCCTATGTCATTTTTGGGGATGCTGTGAATTGAACGCCATCAACAGAAGTTCAATATACAAACTAGGCAGCATATTTTTTACAAAACGTACAGACGTATTTTCTTCCAACACAGTTAGTAAAAAAATCTTAATAGTCAGATTTAGAGGAGAAAAATGGGGAATACAAAACCTCGACTTTGATGATTTTATTTAGGTATTATCAGTCTGAGGTGCAGTTGTCCTTTTCTCTGAGTATTGGTGCCAGCAACAGTTTGTTAAAAAACATATTTTCAATAAAATACTTTTTTTCTAGTATATCTCTTGTAGCGGAACTATTGTAAGTAAGATGTTACCACTAATCAGAACAAACGGACAAAAATACGTCAGGTTATCATAGGAGAACGCAGCCCGATTTGCAAATATTCCCGACAACCCCGACCTGTATTTTGTCCTGGTAACAGTGTCAAATAATAGAACCTTTCTCATATAATTAAATGTATGAGTATCATCCAACACTACTGCCTGTTCCTGCCAAAAAATAAGTGTTGACCCTTATACAGTACTTAAACAGGAACCAAAGGATCAACATACGAACTTCCCCACAAAACATAATCGCACATCAAAAAAATACATTATTTTGAAGTACGACACTTTTAGCCAAACTCGGCTTGAGACTCTAAACATCAAAAGATAAATTGTAATCTATAATTTAGTATTCTCGCCTACGTCATTATCCACATGAACTTGTTTCTCAATACCAGAGATATTCGCAGAATTATTATTGATATTTTTCTCTTTACTAACTTTAGCGTTTACACATCCTTTGAATATTTTTCTACTGACGCAATCGTTGGCGAAGATTGGCATGTGTTTTCCTAGGAACTCTCGCTCGATCTCTTCGAATGGTTTTCCTTCCGTTTCTGGCATCAGGAAATACATGGCGACCAGTCCCAAGAAGCTGCAGCAGGAGAAGAGCCACATGGAGCCATAGAGGCCGAGTGATGTCTCCACCTCGAAGTATAACTTTGAGACAATGGAGTTCAGGATGTAACTGAAAGCAGCTGCTATCCCACAAGCCGTTCCTCTGCCCCTGAAATAAAAATAAAAATTGATATTTGTAATGCATCTAAAAGCTTCCGGCTTTTAGACATAGATGGCAGTGATAAGAGCTGTCCTTGGATTCCGCTAGATGGCAGATGGTTTAGTACCTGTGGGAACCAACAGAGGGTCAAGCAGCTCTGGATGAGTGTTTACTGGAACCCTCTGATTAGAATCCTTTTAACCAGCTTCTAGTTAGGTCGACTAACAAGGTCAATATTGTAAATACGCGAGGTATATAATAAATCCAGATAAAGAATCAAGCATCTTTTATTTCCAAGAAGTAACCTCCATCCATAGGAGAATCTGTTAGTGTGTCTTAAATAACAGAACACCAAACATCAGGAATAGGAAAGAAAACTAAAAGTGCCTTCATACAAATGTTTCATTTAGCCCAATAGCCAAACAACTCTCTTCCACTTACACTCTTTTAACATCGTAGATCTCCACCCCATTTGAATTTAGTAAACATAGTTTTGTATTAGCAATTTATGCCTCGATTAAACTCGCCCACAAAGCAGTTTTTGATTTCGTCTTAATTATGTGTTTAACATTGGTTTAACATATAAATTAAATAAAACAATAACTTTTGTAACATCGAATGGTACAGGCAACAGATTAAATAATTTAGCGAAATAATGATAGGCAAACCAAAAGTCACATTGTTAATAATCATATTGCAATGGTATTTCCCATAAACTCATAAAATTCCACTTTGTCCCTTTCCCTTAATCACGTCTTCAGTGGACGCTTTGTCTCTTACTATATTGACGGCCGGCGTAGCGCAGCGCTGAGACGCTTGACTCGCGCACCGAAGGTCGCGGGATCGAATCCCGGCTGGCAAATAAATTTTATTTGATTAATTTGTGTTATTTCACAATTTATTCATTTAAAATAATAAATAGTTTATTTGCGGCACGTTCCAGAGTGGAAGTACCCTCTGTATCGCCCTGGTGTAAGACCACCATTCAGAATTGAAACGTTGCTTGAAACGGCATTAGTCGTGTTTGGTGACCAGATCTGAATAGCCAGGTACTTCCCCACCTTCCTCTTTTCCCTATCTCCTTCCCCTCCCCACTACCCTCGGCCTCACAACATACCCCAATTGGGGATGCCATAGTCTCACTGGCTTCAGACGGGAGCAGTTGGGGCTATTGTGAGGTATTCATGTAAAAAAAAAATATATATATTTATAATTTGGTAACCCATTATTTACATATATCTATCTCTTTCTCTTTGTTACTAAGATAAATTTTAATTTCATGCTATTTCAATGTTCCTTTAATGTATTTTATATTTTGTCGCACTCTATATATTTATGTATTTCAATATCTTTGATATGTGTATAAGAATAAGCCAGCTATTTTTCTAATATTTTTGTTTGTTATGGGCGAAATCGGTTGGTCTTAATAAATCAAATTTATTGTTTTATTTCAATAAAAATTGAGTGAAATTGCTTTAAATTGTATTGCAACTCCGAAAGCGCGAAATCCCCCGTTGACATAATACAGTCCGGGTAATACTTTTAAAACACAATATTCAGATCTCTATTTCCCACGGGCCCGGGCGCGGCGTTTTTCAATAAAAAATCAAATTTACCTAAACACATCAATTTATCCTATTACTAGCTGACCCGATGAACTTCGTACCGCCTCAGAATCAATAAATGTTGTGTTAACTTATTAAGTAGCTGAATTAAATTAAGTTTTTTTTAAGTTAAAAATTACACAATGCAGGAATTATCGATGCGCAACTATCCGTGTTTTGTTTTTGTCAGTATCAGAGATGGTTTTGTGTACGGATTTTTTGTGATTTTCTTACTTTTCCACTTATTTACGGGAATTGCGTTTAATTTTCTTTATACGTGTGAGGGAGATTTATTATAATTATCTAATTTTTCCTTTAAATATTTTCTCCGTTTTATCAAATAATTTCTGGCACGAATTGACAGTTCCAAATTTGAGAAGAAACGAATATCGAATTCATTCGATTTATAGCTCGGATTTCAATTTGGGAAGAGGGAATAAGTTACCGCCGCCCCGGAAATCATTTATTGGATAACCAACGCCTCTGCCGTAGGTTTCCCCAAATGATTTGCTACGTTTGGTGACTTAGTAGGGGTGCTTGGGTTCAGTCTCAGCTGCGGATGACCTAGACACACTGACCTTCAGATTTCTACTCACCCCTGATAGCTTTTTTTTCTTCCCAGAATTTTATCTCCTTCCTTTCCTCAAAAAGACCCTACACACAGCATCCTCAAAGATGACATAGGCCTTGGGAGTGTGAAGTTAACGTAAAAAAAATTGCTCTTGACGTAGTTTTAGAATACTGGAAATAAGATATGGATAAAAAATAGAATATAATTGCTGCCATTCTTGATTTCATAGGGGCGTTTAGAACTACATATTGACAATTTACAATTGTAATCAACACATGTCGGAGATCAAGGAACAATAGTGAAAATGTAATTATCTCTGATAAATGTACGACGCGAACTTACGGTATAAAAGGCCTGTTTTCATATACGAAGCTCTATTCCATTTTTAGGCTAAAGTTCGGTTTAGTGGCGAAATTCCTAAAAATACAAACTAGTTATTTTTATACTAACTATGGGCCGGGGAATACGAATCTGAAAGAATTAGGCGGCGGCAAGCAATATTAACTGAATTATACGACTTTAAAATTTTTTTTTACACACATAGGAAAATGGCCATTTTGGAAGCATTCTGATTCCTAGAAAATCAAACTAGTTATTTTTATACTAACTTTGGGCCGGGGAATCCGAATCTGAAAGAATTAGGCGGCGGCAAGCAATATTAAATGAATTATACGACTTTTAAATTTTCAATATACACATACGAAAACAGCCATTTTGACACATGAAAACCATAGAAACCATCAAATTAAGTGTTGCCATTAAGCAGTAATATCAATAACGTAAAATAACATGTTTATAATTTAAGTACTTACTTTTTATAAATTTTACTCACTTTTGTATCACAAACCATGCTACCTAAACCTAGCGTAGCCGCTAAACTACTTGAAAACTGGGATGTTTTTTTAAATTGACGCGAGCAGGCGGTATAAAGGGGCACAAACCATGTGACACAAACCTTGCGTAGCCGCTAAACTACTTGAAAACTGGGATGTTTTTTTAAATTGACGCGAGCAGGCGGTATAAAGGGGCACAAACCATGTGACACAAACCTTGCGTAGCCGCTAAACTACTTGAAAACTGGGATGTTTTTTTAAATTGACGCGAGCAGGCGGTATAAAGGGGCACAAACCATGTTACACAAACCTAGCGTAGCCGCTAAACTACTTGAAAACTGGGATGTTTTTTTAAATTGACGCGAGCAGGCGGTATAAAGGGGCACAAACCATGTTACACAAACCTAGCGTAGCCGCTAAACTACTTGAAAACTGGGATGTTTTTTTTAAATTGACGCGAGCAGGCGGTATAAAGGGGCACAAACCATGTTGGGTTAGGTTAGGTTAGATAAGTTAGGTTAGGTTAGGTTAGGTTTTATATAATAACATTGATATTGGTGACCGGTCTAGGTAACAACTTTTTAAGACTACGAATTTTCATACTTTTGGTTTAAGAATACGGCCGTTGAGATAGTCATAATTCATCAGGTTAATGTGTTATGTGATGAATTATCATGTGAAGAATTATCGTGTCGGAAAGTTTTACGTTATTGATATTACTGCTTAATGGCAACACTTTATTTGATGGTTTCTATGGTTTTCATGTGTCAAAATGGCTGTTTTCGTATGTGCATATTGAAAATTTAAAAGTCGTATAATTCATTTAATATTGCTTGCCGCCGCCTAATTCTTTCAGATTCGGATTCCCCGGCCCAAAGTTAGTATAAAAATAACTAGTTTGAT
The DNA here is from genome assembly GCA_917563855.2 of Limnephilus lunatus. Taxonomy (NCBI): domain Eukaryota; kingdom Metazoa; phylum Arthropoda; class Insecta; order Trichoptera; family Limnephilidae; genus Limnephilus; species Limnephilus lunatus. Next base: position 68,922,452 of record OU830596.1, read on the forward strand.
TTTCTAGGAATCAGAATGCTTCCAAAATGGCCATTTTCCTATGTGTGTAAAAAAAAATTTTAAAGTCGTATAATTCAGTTAATATTGCTTGCCGCCGCCTAATTCTTTCAGATTCGTATTCCCCGGCCCATAGTTAGTATAAAAATAACTAGTTTGTATTTTTAGGAATTTCGCCACTAAACCGAATTTTTTCCCATTTTTAACCGTCATGCCAGTTGTACTTTGAAAATTAATCTAATTTCAGTAGTCTTAAATTATGTTGTCCCTTTCTATTACGGGTCTCAGACTACTAACCTTAGACATAGTATCGGATCCGTTGGCCATTAAATTAGGAGTACCACAGGGGTTGGATTTTGGACCGATCCTATTCATAATATTATACATTAATGATAATTTAAAAGTTATTAAATATGTGACAATAAAATTTTTCCTCACCTCAACGGAAATATCTCCGAAAGCATCATCCACGGCATAATTACAATCCCCATGCTGGCTCCAAAATTCAATAGGATAAACAGTGTAATCGGCATCCACGAGGTAGAACCTGGGGTATCGCTTGCGAAAGTCTCCGGGTCGTAAGAGCTGACATTGTGAGGAATGACCACGAAAGCGTACACCCCAAGCAAAAATGAACAGACCGTCGCCGCCACGAGAGACATCAGATTAAGGAACCTTTTACCAACTGTCTTTACTGTTAGCATCATGGCTATGGTGGCGATGATGCCGATTAGACCAGTGATTACCTGGAAGGAGAGAAAAAATCACGTTTAATGAAATTTTATATTGTTCGGAACGAATGCAGAGGCAGTGTAATTCTCCATAAATAAAAAAGACCCAAAGAAAAATAAAAAAAGACACAAAAAATCCCAAATATTTAATTCCTCAGAAATAATTAATTGCATCCTATCAGCGAAGGATGTTGAATTTATATTTATTCCATTTTCCATTCCAAATGACTAATGTCTATTAAGTAGTCCAAGAAAACACATTTATCCAGAACACTTAACTTTGTGATGAAAATATCTATAAGAATGGTAATTTTAAAATTGAACTATGCACAAGTCAATTTGAGATATTTAAGAGCCATAATGTAGATCTACTGATGCGTACATCGCCTGGACTAAGTGCTACGTTATTGCATAATTTAGTAAATTAAATTTGATTCTAATCCGGTTGTCACAATACTTTAATTCATCCAATTATTTCAGACCATAATTTTACATGCGATCGTGTAAAAATTAAATATTATTGCAATACCAGCATTGAATAAGTCTATCGTGAAGATATCTAAAAATAATAGGACTTACTGTTGCAACATGTCCATCGAGTCCCATTCCATAGCTGTTGTAAACGTTCACCATATTAGGCCTTATCGCAGTGATGCCAGTTGTCTGCTGAATTAAAAACATCAACAGAGCTATTGTTAAGGGCCTCATTAATTCTTTCCTTGACAAGTCTTTAAGGTTTAAGATTGTCTTTGCAAACCATCCCATGTTCTTGTGTGGACATTCGGTAGTCGTAAGTGTTTCTTTGTTGCAGTGGGCACACTGGGAGCTGATCTCCTGATATATCTGGAGATCTTCGAATTCCTTTTGGACCTCTGGGGTCTCAGCCCAGCCTCTGACCCAGCATAGAGCCTTGAAGGATTCTTCTTTTCTGCCTTTTGTGAGCAACCACACGGGAGATTCTGGAATCTAGAAAAAAGAGTACTTTTGGTAAATTTATGTACGAGGGTATCATAAATAATATGGGCTGACGAGTGACGATTCCATAGTTACTCCATGTCCCTTTGAAGACGTTAGAATATATAAAGCGATGATGGGATGGGCTAAAGATTTTTGGGTCCTTTGGTAGAAATATATGGATCAAAGATGGCCACGTAACGGTACAATAGGTACCTAAATCTTTGTTTTGATTCTTTCTATAGAAGTTGATAACTACATAGCATTATTGACAAAAATCAATAAAATAATGTTGTAAAATCTTGATGCTTTCGTAAGTATTAACTGGTGTATTTTATATCATAGAATAAATCTAAACGAAACATCAAATAGAACGAGATACAGTCAATCAGCGCCGAGTTGGTTCATGCAGAGATAAGACAAAGATCTTTAGGTTCGATTCGTGGATTCAGTCGCGTCAGTTACCTTCATATTTTTCTGAGTCTTGTGCGGTTTCACGTTTTGTTTGGATTTAATTGTATTATCTTCTTTCTTAAATGATATGTTACATTGATGGGTATAACCTGCAAAAGTTGTTCGAATTAAATTTACGTATTTTCCGGTTAGAATTCATTTTAAAATTATTATATTTTAGTACAACTGCATTTTCCGAAGGATCTTCAAATTATATAGCGTTACTAAGCAAAAAAAATCAGAGTTTGCAGTACACACGCGGTAGAAGTAGAACCTTCAGAAAACTTAAGTAGACAAGAATGGGGAGGCTATGAAGCACCGCACAAAGAGGAGACCGATTAGACTATCTCATAGGTTCGCAACGCATAGGTTCGATAACGCCCCCTTGGGGGCGTTTCAGACCTTCAGCGGGCGGTAGAAGACCAAGAGAAAATTGCGAGGGGGTGTTTCAGACTTTCAGGGGGGCGGTAGGAGACCCATAGAAACCCATCCCACCCCATCCCATCTTTCCCCATCCCATCCCATTACGCCACCCCTCCTTTGTGGTAAATATAATCGTGACGGTAATTGCTGTTTCAGATTTTCGGATTCACAAGTTAGGGGGGCGCTAGAAAAAAAAAATATTCTCAAAGTGGGCGGTGGGCAAAAAAGGTTGAGAATCTATGGTCTATCTCATTCTCTCGCAAGCTAAATCCTATAGATGTTTGTGTTTGTCTCTTTTTAGTGTCGATATTTTTTGTCGGTTTTTGTGGTCACCCTTCTTTATTATTTCAAATCTAGCTACAAATTATTATCGTTCAGTAAACCACTTTATAATGATAAAAGTCTGTTAAATCGACACTCCACACGTGATGCTTCCAGTAAACAGGTTAAGTATTTCCGCGACCTGAACCACGAATTATTAGAAAGGAACGAAGCAACCGCAAGCGGGGTTTCGCACCGTTTGTGGTTGCTCCGTTCCTTTCCCAGATTTCCGTGGCTCGGATCGCAAATAAACAAGTAGCTTTACATTTTTTGTTACTCCATTCCCAATGTCCATAGCCCCAGGGTAAAATTTTATAACTCCATTCCAGTATCGCGGAGAAAGTGGTCATTGCCCGCCTTATAACTTGTAATATTATGTAATTGTGTAAAAAACTGCAAGCAAACGTAGCACTGCATTTTCATCATTTACTGTAGAGTTTTTTCATTTTATAGAACTAGATTTGACATAATAAACTTGCGATTTATTGATGATCACTTTCAATAAAACCTTTACCGGCAAACCATTAAATTAATTGAAAAAATGTTTCATGGCGGGGTTGAAGGATTTCCGGGTAGCTTGGGAGTTTAGACAGCTTTTAGGTAGCTTAGGTGTGACAGTAGAGACAGAAGGTTTCGTCGTTCTAAACGTATGTAGTCGCGGCGATTAATTTATTTTTTGGGTATTTCTCTAATAAGTAATAACTGTAAAATATTACAAAACTCTTATATGAAAATTTTCCAGTGCTTAAATTAAAATTAACTTTTTAGAACTTAACATTCTTACAATAACTACTAGTTGTGTGAACAGTAGATCTCGCGTCCAAAAAGTAGGTTTCTAATTTTCTCTTATTTAAATCATAATCAAATTAAAATATGAAATCGAAGATTTCAAGAAAGTACGTAAAATAAACCATAATATAATATTTTAACATTTTTTTTTATTTTAAAAAAGGAATTATACAATTTGTCCAAAGAAACGTCACTATCTCAATAAAAATTCTTTTTCAAATTTTCTTCAGTCAGATATGTACTAGGCACCATAATAATGAAAAGCTCGAAATTGATTCGGCAGGTTTTCGAAAACGGAAAATGAAAATACGTACAAACATGTTGCAGTCAGATTAGATGCCAAATAGTATAGTTAAAACAGAACTTCGCTACGCTCAGTCAATTATTGAAATAATATAAATGATATTCAAAGTTTGCAAATAGGTATAAGAAACAAACTGAAAAAAAAGATAACGACGCGACCGTGAATTGAAGTCGATTCAAACATCTCTCATGGGAATTATTAAATCACTAGGTATTAATATTTTTCAAGATAATATTGTGCGTATTTAAAAAAAAACACAAGCAGAATTTAAATTTTAAATTTCAATTCGTAATAACGGCGCTACATCCCAGGGTGGAATTTGGGCTCCTCAAATGTTCTCCACTGGTTGAGGTCCTTCGCTATTCGCTGCCAGTCCTGTATTCTTCCCGCACAGGAGACCTAGCATGGAAGATCGATAAAACCTATATTTATTGTGTAGTTGACCGATATTAACTAAATCCGTCATTTATAGTCAATTATCAATATTTGCGAGAGTGGTCAACAATTAGTAAGAGATTTCCGAACGATGCAAATTTTAGCGCGGCCTCCATAGTATCAGATAATTTTCGGTTAACTATCAATATACACATATTTTGGAATAATGGCAAAATTACTGGTTTACTAATTAACGGAGTTAATTAACAAAGCTCTTAGAATTGAAAGAATTCGTACACGCAGTAAGTTGAAATCATTTGGGCAAATGTCGTTACATTGGTTCGGGCTATAAGGAGAAGCGAAAGTTGTCAACATAACAAGTTGCACAAAAAAGACCTCATTAACTAATTAACTCCCTTTTCAGTGTCAAAAAGCGGACTGCCAATGCGTGTTTAGTTTAGCATTTTAATTCAAAATGGCAAATATTGCCAATTTATTAATATGTTTGCATGATTGTTTGGCGCTGGCCGATTCGTAATATTAATTCATAGAAAACACCCCCAGTGTTGCCAGCGAATATGTTAAATTTCCTCTATTGTTTTAATTATATAAAGTATTTATAAAAATAGTGATAAAATCAACTAAACAATTAAACGTAAAAGCCCATTAGGACGTACACTAAATAAATAAATATCGGATTGGCTGTCAACAGTGAAACCGTTCACAGGATATCGATATAATCGTTGGAATTTACGCTGTCGATCCGATATTGTAAAGCTATCAACCCCCTGCTCCAATCCTCCACACTGTCTATCCACGTTTTCCTCAGTCTGCTTCTGGATCGCTTCCACCCTGGCACATGCAGTCATAATTTTCAGCGCCTATCGTTCTTATGGCGTTCTTTCTTCGTATTGAAATTGATGAAATAATATTTATTTTTTCAATTAACATTGTTCAAATATTATTTTTCCTCTTCGTACGGTGGAGGTCATAGGGGATGCAGGAGGCGAAGCCTAATGAAAATTACTGTTTTCGATAAATCTTTATTACGAATGGGTTTATATTATGAATGCCAGAAAGTATATTTTGACAAACCAAAGTATTTCCCATCGTTTTGCTTGAATAGAATTAAAATAGATGTACGTATTATTACTTAACAACAAAAAATTGCGTACACGGCGAAAAAATACTTTTCCTTTGGAAATGTAAGAATGCGTATTAGAAACAACTTTAAACAATATAATTATGTGGCTTAGACTATCTGTAACAGTTTCCCTTCATTATTTTTTTTTTCTTTCTTATAATTTTTTTTATTTTTTAATAGGTACATAAAACCAACTTTGCATTAAAACCAAACTCCGTTTGTCAAGCATTTTTTACACCTATTACCTATCTGCAAAGAGGTATAAAGCGCACCAAAAATAAAAATATGTTTGACTTGTCGTCGCCTTAGTTCGTATTTGTCCAACAGACGATTAGAAAATTTTGCAGGAGGAGAAGGTTTTCTTTCATTATTTCAATAATACTTTTTTTTTAATTTTTCTTTATTCATTGCATATTATGGTTACATTATTTGTGGATTTTTCGACCACCATGCTAGGCTGTTGCCCGTGTGATGGTAGTGGATTATGATGAGGTGTTTAAGGTAAAGCTATTTCCGTAAAGGTAAATGTCCCATTAGTTTAAATAATTCTTAGTTAACTGATTAACTATCATTTTATACACTTTATTTTTAATTTTAAAGTGAAGATAGAACAAAAACTTAAATGGTTTCTTGGACAAATAAGAACTGAGGCAACGTTGTGTATTCCTCTTAATACTATGTCCAAAATCAATATTGAAGTTTTTATAATTACCGAAATGGCGACCGCAAGTGTTGCCAGTGGGAAGATCAGACAAGTGATGGCTGCCAACCTCCAGGGTAGCACTGATCCCAGGAGGTAAGCCAGAAATATTCCAAAAACAGCAAACACCTCGGCGTATGCTGTCATGAAGCCCCGGACTGAGGAGTGGCTGAAATAAAATAAAAAAAACATTATTATTTTAACAGATTTGGCAAAGTTGAAAAATGTTTCTAAAATTCCGTGAAATTATTTTCAAGTCATAATTAAAAACAAAACCGTTGCCTTCTAAATTAATCATTTAATTATCAGAGCCAGTTGCTTTTCCGACCACTTTTGTCGCCATCATAAAATAAACAACGACTTTTTGAAAAAATAAATTTACGGAACACAATTAATCGTTGATTTTAGACCTTATAAACTAACAAGCACGTAGATCGAGTTTACGGAGAAAGGTGTGTCAGCAAAATGTATGACGCGCTAAACAATAGAAGAAATCGGGGACGCTGAAGAAAATACTAAAATGAATTAAAATTTTCCTTTATGTATGGTCATGTCAGAAGTAGGTAGATACTAACATAATAGTATAACAGAAGACGATGTGGGTATTGTTGGTAAAGTGAATGAGGCGTCGCGACGGTGGCTCCCACGCATGGACCATTCATACAGTGAATGTCGCGACGTTTTGTTATAAATTAGAGATAAGAGTTTTATTTTGCCTTAAGACCTTCGACCAAGTATACCCAGACAAGCCCTCTCATAGTAAGAATCAGAATAAAATAACGCCAGTAACAGTAATTTCGCAATAAAACTCTCCTTCCAATTCCGCCGTCTTGCATACAGAGTTCCCGGCAATATACAACTGACCAAATTGTGATACTAGCCCTCCTTGTATGTATTAGTAGTCGAACTATCGTGACGTCACAAGCAGTTCGGTGATTTGATGACGTAGGAAACTTTGATGGTAACAAAAGTAACTCTTTAACATTATTACGTTTATTAAAACGCTGTCTAAAATAAAGTCCGCGGCGTGTACCTTGTACAATATTCGAAAGTGGTATATTTTAGTGTTTGAAAAAAATAATTCGGTCCGGACGGCTGATACACAAATTAGTGCCAGTGTAGACCTTTTAGACCGATAAAAGGTACAACACAAAGCACTATGCGATCTAAGCGGTGCAAAATAATGCAGGCACTTTTTCATAAATGGGCCTTGAGCCTGCTTTTGCTGGCTTCTAGCGTCATTTTGCATTTCACAGGGCACGTCTAGATATCATACGTCAATGCTTAAGACTAATAATAATTTAAGAAGGGAAGAGGTATAGCTGTGTACGAACACGCTCTAAGGATATAAGATGCTCTCGATACACTTTATACCCATGTATTCATTATTTGTGATCGTTTGCATTAATTAATGTTCTTATTAAGATTATTATACATAAGATATTTCTTAATGTTGTTGTCAAGAATGACAATATTTTGAAATTGTTTGTAATACTGCGTACATCGATTGTCCAGTTGATTAATCAGACGTCTTCAAATAACAAGTTTTGAGATAACAATGAAAGAAATATTCGAATGACCGCCATAAATCAAATATTATTTACACTTATCGATGTTTAACATACTAAATATGCTATAAAATGAAAGTTGTAACAGTCCGGTACATTATTATAACATTTTTATATATCCTACTACTGACCCAGAAAACATCAACATTTTCTTTAATTTTCTGCATTATAATTGATTTAATGGTCTTTCTGAAAAATCTGAGTATTATATCAGATAGAGGGTACACTTTTACATATAATTGCATACTCAACTCAAATTTCGAATTTTCTGAGATGTCTGACTAACCAAATGGACGATCGACAAGGGGATCAGGGAATTTGTTCTAGGGTTAGTTCTGCATGAGCGCAAAGGAAAAAAAAACTTTCTCGGTATTACCTTCAACGAATATGGCTATTCACAAAATTAGTAAGCACAGGCCAGTCCAGTCCCATTATTCAGAATTCAATACGATTGAGGATTCCGCTAGCAGATGATTTTTTCTACATTAACAACACGCAAGAGGCCCGAGTAAAATAATTTCCCTTAGGGCCTATGTCATCTCTGAGGATGCTGTATTGAGGGTCTTTTTAGGAAAGAAGAAGAGGAAGTTCTGGGGATAAAACGGGTATGAGGGTTGGGTTGGAATCTAGGGGTCAGTATGATGCACGTATGAGCCCATCCCTCCCGCTGTGGCGCAAACGATGGGACGAGAAAGACTAGCTGGAGAGGACAAATGACCTCCCTAAACCGGTCACCCTCGAGCCGGCCCGCTACGCAGCTGGTTTCCAGGCCCATCTGTCGCCAAGATCTGAACTCACCTCACCCGATGAATATGAGTACATCTGCTAAGTCACCAAACGTAGCGAAACACCTGGGGTAATCAATGACAGAGGTGTTGGTTATTCAATAAATAGTTCCCTGGGTGGTGTTCCCGCGAAGCCGTGAATGAGAACCATGCGCTTTGGATCATCAAATAAATTAATACCAATAATAATAATAATGATGTGTACCTAATCTCCCCAATATACGTGATGATGGGAGCTTCCATAAAGCCAGTTCCCAGTCCCAGGATAGCATTAGCGCAGAACAGTGTCTCCACGTTCTGTGCAAAGTAGATCATGATCCAAGCGGCCAGGTGAGGCAGGTTGGCTATAAGAAGTGACCTCTTCCTGCCCAGCCTTTCACAGATGGGTCCAGACAGGATACTGCCGAAGGGTTGCAGGACGAAGTTGAAAGCACCTGGAAACATTAATTAACATTAAGTAGTGTTCAGACACAGCTATAAAATATAAAAGATCATCGCACGCTAAATAACGCTCTCCATACAATTCCTTCAGACCGTTCACACCTAAGCGGTTTATGTTCAGATCAACCAAAGACAATACACATATTACGCCGTTACCGCTCCTGAGGCGATATGCGAAAAGTTAAGCGCCTCCCTCTCCGACGAAAACAGAAGAGGGGGTCATTTTAATTACAGAGCTGCCTAGACCGTTGGGTGACAGATGTCAAGTTGACAGATTCAGTACAAAAAATGTGCATTCCGTGTCCGTTCGCTAATTCATCTGACCCCCTCACCTACCATAGGAAGAAATATTTGATAGCGTAATGTAAACGATACAAAACATAAGCTCGCGGTTCAACAGATATCTGCTCGTGGTTTATATCCGTGTCTGAACACCCCTTTATTGTTATTATTAGTCAGTAAACGATTAAATCTCGCTTATACCTAGTTTTTTTCTATTATTCATCTTTATAAATTCTAGTCTTCCAAATTGTGATGTCATATGCCTGTCTCACTAGAAAATTCTCTAATGAGAGCAGACGCTTTAAAACACGAGCAGTTTATTATAATAAAAATACAAATGTGATACTTAAGTATTGACACAATATTACATTAAAAATAATATACAATCATCATCGTACAGTTAAAAAAATACATACTTGTTAGTTGGTTTGGATTAAATCTTTAATTGGTTGATTGCGTGCTGTCGGTAAGACGTGGATGGTTGATTTTGTGAATGTATTTAACTGCACAAGAAGGCTATAACATCATATCACTAAGTTAATATAAATAAATCAGTCTATATGTATAATGGAAACAATGTATCAAAGTGTGGCGTAATGTTTAATGTAATATTATTTGTATTAAACATTATTTCCGTTATGTTCATCTAATAAAAAATGGATAAAAAAAATATTAAAATGAAATGTTTCGTACATTACCTATACATGTAATTATTACTCTGATGTCAATTGTGTTTATATTTGGTACAAGTAAATTTTCAGTTAATAAAAATAAAAGTAAAAATAGCGAATAAATAATAAAAATAATTCATGCATCTACAAAATTCTTCCGAAGACATCTTGATAAATGTGTAACATAGTTATTAATAATTTAGGTACTCTACAGGTAGATCGCATACACAAAATACTAGCGCCCCCCAGATGGTACTGTCGTTGGTTCATCGCCGGTCTGCAGTCGTGTTCGGGAACCACGACAAGTTACCGACATTATCTATAAAACTTATGTTATTGTGCGTATGTTATGGGTCAGGTAGTTTAACTACATAGATATGTTAGAAAACAACTTTTCACCTTAGCCTAACCCAATGGCATTTGCGGTAACCTGAATCTAAATATAAGTAAACCATTTATACAATGTGTGATATTAATATTGAATATTTACCTTTTTATGATCTGTTTATCTTATAGGTATGTACTTACTCTACTTACCTAATTGATTTAAATGGAAAATGCAATTAAATATCATTTACTAAATGCAAATCCTATTTTCAATGATTGTTTTTCCTGCTGACAATGTATTAAATGAATATCTACGTAGTTTACATAATAATATTATATCGAATTACGTGACATCCTCATGTATATTTATTTTTTAAAATAAGGAAAAACATTTATAGACAAATAATTAATTCAAGGTTTTCATGTAGGCGAAGCACTGAACAATAATTTAATTAAATTAAAATATAGACGTTGAATGGTTCAACGTCAGCCATTTAAAAAAAAACATGCGTTGAAAAATTTTTACTCATCACTAAGTTGCATTTAAATACCTACTTTTTTTTAACGAGTGCTGAAAAGATTTTTCCAGGCGACGACTAAATTGGGAATATGCGAAGAGTTGTTACCGGATGAATTTCAGGCAAAAAAGAGGTTAACTTACTGCTAGATGTTATTTTTAACTTCACTTTATACTTGTTTGTACTTCATTTTACACTAGTTTGTACTTCATTTATACTTGTTTGTACATCATTTTATGCTAGTTTGTACTTCATTTTATACTTGTTTGTACTTCATTTTATACATGTTTGTACTTCATTTTACACTTATTTATACTTCATTTTATACTTGTTTGTATCTACTTAATTTTATTCTTACGTAATACATGGTAATATGCCACGTAAAAGCCCAGTAGAGCGCTCATAAGAATTTTTAAAAAAAAAACATAAAGGGAAACATTTTGTAGGAGTGTTCCTGATACAACCAGTGAAAAAAATCAGCTCATCACTTTAGTAGCGGTGTCATTGTACCTGGTTCTAGAATTGAAATTCCATAATTTTAAGAAAGTGGTTTCATTATTACATAACTCCGGTAAAATTGTATAAAATTATCTACAACGCGTATTCTGCAGCCCCAGAGACAGAAACTATTTCGCACACTCCCATCTATTACCTACTGCCGTAAGTGGATGTCAAACTGAGGTACCTATTTTTTGACATGTTTATGTAGTGTAAAAATCTAGGTGTCTTGCTTTTTAAACCCAAAAATATTTATGAATTTCCGCTGAAATTGAAAATATAAGATTTGTTAATCGTAATTATTTAAAAAATATATATTTATGTTTTCCCCTACTCATGTTTACCTAACCATTTTCTTTATTTATTAATAACGAATTAAAACTACTTTTTAATCAATATAGGATTTGATAAAAAAATTAGACGTCGTGTTTGGAGGGATTTGAAATTGTGAAATTTAAGGGATTCAGTATAATTTGAGAAGTGTAATTTGAATTTATAATCGGCCTTACTAAAAAACCACAGCACGACCGATAAACTGTGTTGTTGCAGCAACATGGATACAACAAATTTACACTAAAACACGAAATCCTGCCAATAACGAATTTCACTCTAAAACAGGTTTTAAAATCAGGCAACAGTGAAATTTTCAGTAATGTTCATACTAAATTGTTGTTTTCAATGTTTTCATTCATGGCCGCTAGATGGGGGCGCTGGCACATTCGCTGTTCACAATGAAAACATACTTCAAGCCGCGAAAGATAATTTGGGTACGGCGATGTGTTTCGTAATATTACAAAAGTGATCGTAATTTTTATTAATATGACTAATTATTCACTCTTATATTTATATAATGGATATATTAACAATATATCAATTATTATAACAATAATTGTACTTTCAAAGTTGAAATTTCAAAAAGTTTTTTATATGATACATAAAAATTCATATTTTTATTTAATGATATTTATTTTATGAGAATTTCATAAAAGTGGTGTTTTTTATAAATATTAATATCAAATTCACGTGTAGGTAAACTTATCAAAGAAATTAACATCTTTAGTGGTGCAAGAAATGTGTTGAAATGTCAGAGATATTTTTAGGTTATTTTTTTGGCATTAAAAAAAATTTGAAATTTTTTATAATTTTTTTATTGTATGCTCGAGTAAAAAGTAAGGTGAAAGTTTCATTTCAAATTCATTATATAAAAGGTTTGTATTTTTTAAATTTAAATTTTTTAAATATTTCTGTACACTTTCATCAAAAATGTTTTGGTAAGAAATTATTTTACATTTTTTTCCGTGTTTAAATCTTAAAATATGGCAGTTTTTTAAAACTAAAGTGGATTTCAAATACATAAATCTAAAATGTAATTTTATTTAGTTTTTAAAAATGGTATTTGTTTTTACGGCACCTTCAAAAATAAGAAATATATAGAACATTCAAAATACTTCGGAAAATTCCAAATTTCGTTCACACATCATCCCTAAAACAAAGATAAACTAGCCCCCCAGGCTGTGTAAACAGTGTGTATTTTTTTCCAAGAACATTTTTTTAATTAGCAATGTTTTCATATCCGCGGCCGTTTGTCAATTGAATTAATTTTTCACGGGGTTTTTTAGTAAGGCAAGTACTGTACAGTGTTCCAAGTGCGGGCGAATATATGAGGTGTAAAGGGAATATAGAGTGTTTATGTTGTGGAAGGGTTTTGCTATAGTTGTGGAAGGGTTTTGCTATACGAATTATAAATCGCAACATTTTATTGGCTTTGTTAATAACTTCATCAGTGTGTTGGATAAAGTTTAATTTGACATATTTTACTTCATTGATATGTGTGCCGTTCAGTGTGTGTACAAAGGAAATTATATTTTTATTATGTGTAAATGTTAATTTATTGCACTTTGAGATGTTAATAACAAGTTTGTTTAATTCGCAATAAACAAAAAGACGATTGAGGTCTTCTTGGAGTTTAATGCAGTCATTGATTGATTTGATAACTAAGTATATTTTTTTATCATCTGCATATGCTAGATAATTAGCATGTAAAAAACATTTGTAAATATCATATATATACACATTAAATAATAATGGGCCTAAATGAGAACCTTGAGGTACACCGGAGAGCACAAAAAAAGAAGCTGGACTTTGTTCCCCCAATATAGACACTTTGAAGTCTACTCCAAAGGTGTGAAGTGAGCCACCGGAGTAAGTCACCATGGATGCCTAACTGTTTTAATTTTTGAATAAGGATGAAATGGTTTACCTTATCGAAGGCCTTAGAGTAATCAGTGTAGATTACATCTACATGCTTTCTTTTGTCCATATTGCTCGTTACATATTCCGTAAAATTTACCAAGTTTGTTAGTACTGATTTTTTTTAAAGAAATTCGTGTTGTTGGTTTTTTATATTGCGAACACTTATTGTGTAAATTTGATCGTAGACAACACGTTCAAAAAGTTTACTAAATACCGTTAGTATTGAGATTGGGCGGTAGTTTTCAATGTTAATTTTTGAACCTGTTTTATGAATAGGGATTATAATTGCTTCTTTAAACTTTGTGGGAAATTTGTATTCTTTTAGTGACATTATAAATATGTTAGCTAAAGGGTAAGAAAGAGTTTTGGCACATTATTTGACGAGATACCGTCACCACCAGCACTCTTACTAACATTTAAATTATTCAGGTATTTATTGATCATTAGATTGTCAATATTTACGTTACCAATCGCGGAATGATTTTTTACAAACGTAGAACCATCAATTGTGCTGGTATTGTTTGTGCTCATATCGCTTACGTAGGTGGACTGAAAGTGTTTAGAGAATAATTGACATACTTGATGAGCGCCAGTGCCTGACTCGTCTTTAAGGTGCATGATTTGTGAGATGCCGGTTGTTTTACTTTTGTTTTTAGCGTAATTCCAGAGTTGTTTATTATAAGTCTGAATTTTAGATTCAACCTAACTTATATATTGATTATAGCAATGCTTCTGTAGGTGTTTTTGTTGTGTACGTTTGATAGTGAACTCTATGTAATCTATTGAATTATTATAGGATTTCCATTTTTTATGAAGTTTTTGTTTTTCTTTAATAATTTTGATTAGAGGACCTGAATACCAGTTAGGAATGTTTTTTCTTTTTGCCGATGGGTTTGGGGACAAATTGGTTGATGGTATTATTTAAGATGTTATAAAAGGAATCAACTACTTCGTCAACGTTCGCATTTTCCTTAGTAAAAGACCAGTCTATCGTTGACAGATGTTGATTGATTAATTCATAGTCGGCTTTTTCAAACAAGCATAGTACCTACTTATGGAGGAGCGTTGATAATTGGGAGAGTATCGATTTGTAATGTAATTTGAAGCGATGGGTGGTGTGAATCTTCACTGACAAGAGGATTTCATGCACGAGATACATGGCATTCCTCACTACACATGAATAAATCTAGGATTCGATTATTAGAATTTTTATGTGATTAAATTGTTTTAATTCGGAGTAATAAATTGTGTCAGTGAGTGAGGAACTAATTTTTTGTATTTAAGTTTGTAGGTGTCAAAAATATGGTATATGGGAAGTGCATGAATAATGCACTTCCCATATTATCATAGGCAATTACAAGTAAAATGTCATCGGGATATTGATCTTTTACATTAGCAAGTAAGCAAAGGAATGAAATGAGAGCGGTTTCATATCCATGACCTTGTGGGAGATATACACAAGCTACATGGATAGTGCGTTTGGAGGTATAGTTAGAGGGAGGAATAGTGACCCAAATGCATTTACCAAGTCTTCGCTAGGGTATGCGTTAAGATTGTTGTGTGTAATGATACCGCCTCGACGAGAATCTTCTTGGTTGTTGATGCTATTTGTTGAAATGTTATTTGATCTATTCCGTCTGAAAATACTGTAATATTCCGTTGGTGCTAGTTCAGGACCGAAAATGGAATTATTAAGCCAAGTTTCAGAAATACCGAATATATAACAATCGTCAGTCAATAAAATATTATTGTGAAATATATCTGTTTTAGTGCGTAGTCCTCTACAGTTCTGATACAAAATAGTTTTCATTGTGAGTTATATATGTTTTTTGTGTATATTATTATTTAGGTAGATATATAAGGTAAGAAGATGTAGAGTTTTATGAATGACATGTACGATTACAAACATAAGATACTGTAGTTGAAAGATGAGCAGCTAGAACGAGCAGCATATTGGGATAAAGGGGGCAAGGAGAGTGTAGGGAAAGAAGGATGGAATGTCTTGGATAATGAATACATTGATTAATCGACGTTTATTTTTGACGAATTTATCGAGAATAAATTCGTCAAAAATAAACAATAACATAGGATGTGAGGGAAAAAATAACAATATTCAAAGGAAGGTAAGATAAAAGCAATGAGAGTAAAAAATATATAGAAATGCAAGCAGTGCGCGATAATCTAGAATAGTTTCAAGTTAACAAGCCATATAGAAATCTGTCAAATAAGAGTAGAAAACATAAAAAATGGAACTACAAAAATTTGTAGGCTGGCAACACCAATTTACTTGTCAAATTTTCTTTTAAAGTGCCATGACAATGAAAATACAGAACACTGTATACGTGTATACACATTTAAAAAAACATTTGTTCTTTAAAAAAAAAAATAATAATGATAATAATCGAAGAAGCACTGTTGTTAAATCACCTGCTTAATGACAACAATTTGATTAAATTGTGTTTGTGTGGAAAAAAAAGAATTTATTAAACTTTTATGTCTTTTTAATTTATAAAAATGTAGGTTACACAGCTTTAGATTATCACTGTGATAATATTTTTATTATTGTCATTTGAGCAACAGTGGCGCCCTCCTATGGTTTCAACAACCATTTGACAAACAGCTAGAATCAGCAAATTACGCTTAGAAACTTTATGCTCTCTTCCAATTTTATTTCTTCTGGTAATTCTCCAGATATCTTCAATGCTTCGTACATCAATGACTTTTGACTCTGTGTTTTTTTTCCTGAAGGGTAGTCTTAGTTCATTTGTATGTTTGAATTAATTGAATTTAATTGTTAATAGTTTTCTTAACGATTAAGTTGATCGCCAATTGTAACAGTCAGGAATTAATACCTATTAGCAGTTAGGAAGTGAGAGAAGGGAGAAAAAAAGAAGAGAATGGTTGGGAAATTGCATCACCTACTTATACTTCTTCCACCAAAAAAGTCCGAGGCCACCACTGAATGTCCAGTAAACCTACGACTAAACCTTGATTTTTCCCTGTTGACAAAATGGCCTATTAATTAATTCGTTTACGTAAACATACAGTTTATGGTGATACTAAAGCCTATTTATGATCAAAAAAACATTAATAAAATAATACCTTTTATTGGCCTCTTGATTGAAACGGAGGTAAAATATTTTATTATCCCGCCAAAATCTTAAATATAAAACAGAAAGTGTGTGTTTTGAATCATCGCCCCCTTTGGGCATTTAAGACTTTCAGGGGGCAGTAGAAGACCCAGAGAACATTAGGGGACGTTGAGATGGCACTGTGAGGTAAAAAAAAAATATCTAAAAAAGACAAAAAAAAAAACACCAATCACGTACTAATAAAGCAAAGTAAACTATAATATTAGTAAATTTTTGTGATTGTACGTGTAATAATTTTTATCACAAAAAGAAAATTCACATATTTCGGTAGTACGGGAAATTGATGAAAATTAAATCGAAAGATTCCATTATACTCATATCTTTATTAAATTAGACGATAAGAATTTTTTTTTTATTATATAACAAAAGTAAAAAAAATTGGGGCTCTAGAAAAAAAATATTCTCAAAGTGGGCGGTGGAAAAATAAGGTTGAGAACGTATGAGCTTAAGCTTTCAAATTGTTATCTCTGACTTTTTAACATTAGCTCCACAAAGGCCATGAGAATTTGGGAATGCTGTGTGGAGGATCTTTTTAGGGAAATTAAGGTTTGTAAGTTCTGGGAAGGAAACAGGTATGAGGGGTGGTTAGGAATCTGGAGCACAATAATGTCCAGGAGTGTCGAACGTATGAATTATTCACCCCTCCCACAGCGATGCAAGGCGATGGGTTCAGAGAATCCGGCTGGAGAGGTCTAAGTTAGGTCTCCATCAACCAGTCGCTCCCTATCCAGCCCTCCACGCAGTAGGTGGGAAAACGCGTTCACCACCAAGACCTAGATAAACCTCACCCCATTAACCCGGGCACCAAATAGCAAACCACTTAAAAGCGTTTAAACAGCTAGCGGCCGAAAATCCACATTTCGTCGAAAGATGTTCTTACGATCGTACAGGGCGGTTCCAATGAGAAAGATTAATTACTCTCCGTACCTGCTTTTAAAAATTATAACTCCATATCGATTTTATTTCATTCCAAATTTGCTTTAATTTATACCTACATCCAAAAATGCTGAAAGGCGTGTTGATAAAACTATTAAAATAATTATGTCCTTTTTGTAATTATTTTTTGGTCATAAGTATTTATCATTTTTCAATAATGTCTAAGCAAAATAAGAATTTAAAAAAATCTGGAATATATAAGTTTGTAAGTTCGCAAATAATTACACAAACGGAGCAATTTTCGTCAAGAAACACATAAACGTATATATTTTTAAATGATTTTATTTAAACTAAAATTAAAATTCTGTAACATACGTTTACCAGATAATGTATTGATTTATTTTAATATATGATTTGAAATAGGTGTTGTATAATAAAAAATCTTTTTTGAAAATTTAACCAATCTGCCAACGACCTATGTATAGTTATAACCTTATTATACTAAAAATAAACATTTTTTCTCAAAATTGAAAACATACGTTTACTAGAGAAAAGAACAATCTTTCGATATCAATTTATATTTTTTTTGTAGAAAAGAGTCAATACCTTCGTCTAATAAACGGTTACGGCGTTGCTTATCCAATAAACGGTTCCCGGTTTATTTCCAAAACCTATACCGGTTCAGTCATTTACATTTTCAATATCAAAATTTAAATATTTAGAAATTGGAAAGATTATTTTATCTAGTTTTAGAAAAAAAAATGTTTGTAAAGTGATAAAAAATAACCAATATGTATAGAAATGTATTTAAAATATATGGGAATAATATCAAAATTTAAATATTTAGAAATATAATTAATAATTTATAATATACACATAAGAAAGATCATTTAATCAAGATTTTAAAACAATTTTTGTTTTTGCAAAGTGATAAAAGTAAACCAATATAGAGGTGTAATAAAAATAAAAACTGAACCGGTATAGGTTTTGTAAATACGCTTCCCGAGGCGGCAGCACCCATACCCGCCTCCCAAATTAAGACACAGATTTTCACAGTTTTTCTGTCTAGATTTTCCAGGTCAACGTGGTTATTCCGCAAAAGCGTAATTTGACATAATTTCGAAAAATAGTAATAAAACTCAGGAGCAGCTAACTACGTAAAACTAATTCCAATTGAAACAGATGTCTATGGTGGATGGACAGCAAAAAACACACTTAAGTGCACACTAATTCAATCAACCATTCACGTTGAAACCTTGGAAAACTTTTTGCAAAACCAATTAGTATTTACCCAGTGTTTATAAATGTTCATAGGAAAAGATTTACGTGTGAAGAGTATCCTGGTTTATTGTTTAGAAATAGCAGATTCATCATAACAACAAACTTTTCAAAAACAATGTGGTGCTTAGTAGTGATAAACATGTAATTATGATTGAAAACAAGAAAATTCAGTTTTCAGAACTAATTTATGTGTGTAAATAGTTTACGTACTTATATTAAATATTATTGAGCTATTGAATATGTAGGCCATGGCTGATGCGTCTAACGGACTGGTTAAGCGTATCACTGACAAATAACTGCTCAGATTCTTGGAATTAAATGACATGTGACGTGTGTTGGGCGTGTAAAACTAAATTATAAAATTAAATAAATTAAATTAAAATACTGTTCATAAGAAACAAATATCTGAAATACAAGTCATCCAAAATAGATCCATAAGGAAAATATCATACAAAAAATATCAATATAGATCCATAAGGATACACATATCAATGATATATTATAAACTCACTAACATAAATACTTCTAATATTCTGCCAAAACATAGCATCATTACTGCCATCCTACAAATAATTCAACACTCCTCACATACCAACACGAAGCCAGCCTTTAATTCCGATATACACCATCACAAAATCAAATACATCTATCGTCATCTAATCATACGACTAAATTTGAATTAACTCCTTATACGCAATACAACGCATTACCTAATGTTCTAAAACTTCAAGCATCAAATAAAATCTTCCAGCATCGTTGGCAAAAGCTCTAAAAGGATATTTTCTCAGCAGCTTTATTAACGAGTGACCTATTTAGCTGTCTTTCTTTGTAACTCTTGTATATATTTCTAAATTTAATTATGAAATATTCTTCAACTAACTGTATCAAGTGTGTCCCGAGTACTTTATTTAGTTTTTAAGAGTTTTAAAATAGTGCTTAACTCAATTGATATCCTATTCCGCATAGCAATATATAATGTGCCTGAAAATTGCAGACGTGTTTAAGGTATCACTCATTCTGAACTGATGTTCTAGCACAACATAGCTGGACAAGACAAATGGTGCAACTGAATGAAATTTCTAAAACAGCGGATATAATATGTAATTACTCTTCTAATCATTTTAAAACATTTGTTGTGTAAGTACCTACCTACCAACCTACCTTCCAAATGTTTATGTCATCTTTGGAGAGGCTTTGTGGGGGGTATTTTTAGGGAAAGGAAGGAGAAGTTCTGGGGAGGAAAAAGGTGTGAGGGGTGGGTAGGAATCAGTGGCTAAATGTGTCCAGGAGTTACGGACATATGAATCTATCCCTCCCCCTGCGGTGCAAAGCCATGGGTCGAGAAAGTCCGGCTGGAGCGTCCAAAGGGTCTCCCTCAACCATTCTCTCCTAATCCGGCCCGCCTCGTGAGCAAACGAATCCGCCGACAAGACAAAGTGACCTGTTGCAGGAGTGTTAGATATCCAATAAATAATTCCCTAGCGGTACCCGTACCCACTTCTTAAATAGCAAAATATATTGTTAAAGTAAGGCCTTTTGTTCTGTAAATGGAACAATATCTACATGTTTCGATAAAAATGTTATCTTTATCAGGATATGTTAATTTAAAGAAAATAAATGACAAACAAGTATATACAAATTAGAACAAAGACAAAATATGAAAAAGTAGGGGTGATTAATTGCTTAAAAAATCTCATATAAAAATAGTTATACAAAATTAAATATGATTTTTTTTAAGGAAATATAAAATTGCATTTAGATAATAAAAAACTTTTAGGAACAAATATTTAAAATAATTAGTCTAAATCACAAAATAAATAATTATAATTGAATATTGTAAGTATTAATAAGAAAATAAATTTAAAAGATGGCTATTTTTTTTAAAAATTGTTTGTTTATTTATAAAATTTAATTTACTATTAATGCTTTTTCTAATTTCTAAAATTTCTAAATTATCTAATTGTACGCCCGTAGTGTTAGTACGTAAAATTTTAAGACCTTTATTAATATCAAAATAATGACTTGTTTTCAAAATATGGTTGGCAAATTCAGAATAATTATTATTATTTAAACATCTTATATGTTCCTTAACTCTAATGTTAAAATTTCTAGAAGTTTTTCCAATATAAAAAAGTTACAATCATTACAAATTAATTTATAAACCCCAGATTTGTTCAAAAAATTAATAAAAATTAATTTGCAATTAATCACCTATACTTTTTCATATTTTGTCTTTGTTCTAATTTATTCTAATTTGTCTATACTTGTTTGTCATTTATTTTCTTTAAATTAACATATCCTGATGAAGATAACGAATATTGTTATCGAAAGAATGAATATTGTTATCGAAACATACAGATATTGTTTATAATATAGTGGTTTAAACAAAGTGATCTATTATTCATTATATAATTAATGATGCCACAAAGTAATTTTACGAAGTTTGAAGAAGATTATTTTATCGTTCAACGCATATTTTTTTCAAATCTAGTAAGAAGACAACGTTTGACCTATCATTATAAGGTCTTATTTAAATACGGTGTTGGGTCACATCTTGCATAAATGCGCCGAGATTTATTTAAAATAGGAATAGGTTTTGGATTGCCTGTCAAAGCGATTTATTGCTTTAGAGAGAATTATTTATTTTAATTTATTCAGAGTAATGCTTTAAGTAATGAAAAGAGAATTAACGCAAAATAGACTTGGATATTAACGATTCTATGCATTTGTAATTAGATGGAGGTATATTATCCATTAATAAACTACATTCTAGAAGTAATTTATCCTAATCAAACTGGTAATTATTGATAACACATATGTACGTAGATATTACAGGTAGTCGTTAAAAGCCAGTCAAAAATGACACACCTAAAAATAAAATTTTGGACACTGTAGATATAACGAAGACCACCAAGATGAGGCTCGTCCGAGCGTTTATTTTCCCAATTTTTCTATACGGCGTGAAAACATGGACACTAAGAGAAAGCGAAAGAAAACGAATTGATGCCCTCTGATGCAATGTGGTCTTGGAGAAAAGCAGAGGAAGGTCACCAATGTGCTGGAGTGACCAAGAAGTCGGTGTCCGCAGCTCTCCATGCAACGCAAAGCCATGAGGAGTGAAGAAGCATTGTCCACCATGGTAATTGGAGTAGGGGTCATGATCCTCACGTGGAAACTGATTTAAGAAGAAGATATAGCCGTATGACAAAAGTCCTTCGAAATTTTTCATATCAGAGAGACAGGCGAACATTCAAAATTATAACAATATATGTTTAATAAATGAAACAATGTTACATTGTTTGAACCACTTGTAATTCAATACAAATGTATAATACTTGTATTGTAATACAAGTGGTTCAAACAAAGTAATGTTGTTTCATTTATCTACATATAATGGATAACCACAAAGTTATAGCTACAATCAAAAGTATATATGTTTAATGTGAATATTTAAGTGATTTTAGCATTGTTTGAAATATTTATTTTAGCAATTTAGATTTCGGGTTCCGTTATGAGCGTTCAAAAAGAATAAGAATATTACTGCAAATGATTTGAAAAGTAAGTAAACCGTAAGCTTCTTTTGTGAAAATATTTAATAAAACACGACTTATTTAAATAAGAAAGAAATCTCTTTACGTCTGAGTTAAGTAGCATTTAAAGAAAACCTGCGAATTTTATTACGACTATATCAAAACATCTAACATAACCCGGTTTTTTTAATAATTTTCGGAGGACACTGCGATTTTTTTCCACCGATGGAAATTCGTATAATTTCTTTTCCAACTCGGCATGTAAATAGAGATTAATTATCTTTAAAAATAACATTGGTAATGATATTTAAGAGAAAAAAACTTTAATTATTTTAAACTAACTGGGTTACTCGGCTTCGCTCAGGACAACATTCGAGAGTTTTCTTGAATGTTCCACAATGATGTTCCCGATTCCCTATTCCCGAACATACTCCGCCACCCCTTCCAAAACTTTCTAGAGCTCCTTTTAGAGAACATTCCGGAAGACTGTTCTAGAAACTTCAAGAGGGCGAATCTTCCAGCCCTTATATTATCCTGGATGGGGGATAGAGATCTACTACACCATGTAACTCCCTTGATCGTACCGGGACTCGTTTCTGAGTTTTTGCGAGCCGCACGTTTTTTTTGGACTATGCCAAAAAGAGTTACAACATTATAAACTAGGAAGAAAACATTATAATATTACGAATGCATACGAAGTAAAACATAAGATTCAAAATAAATATATTCCGCTTTGATACTATTTTTTAACAAAAGTGTGAAATTAAGGAAAATGTGGGATGTTATGCGATTATTTTGTTTACTATTACTATATTTACACAGTTTGAATGCACACGAATCCATAATAATTGCTGCGTTATTGTGTAAAATGTTCTACGTTATTCCGTAAAACTACGAAATGTGACGTAGTTTATTAAAAAATACGCGAACCCGGCTGGTGCCAAATATGTTGTCACGTGCATCCAGGCCGTCAAAATGGTACATGGATTCGGCAGGTCTATTGATTCTGACGTCAGCGCATTTGATTACTTTTCTACATAGTAAAAGAGATTTTAAATTAGTTTGATTTCGCTAAATGTCGGAAAATGCTCGTATAATGGTTCACAACGTAGAATCCTATCTGGAACGTATTCTTGTAAAATGAAAAAGAAACTCAGAACCTTCCAGTGTCTAACATCTAACGGAATCTAACCTATGGATCAAGAAATAATATTGTTCATGGCCCTGTTTTAAAGGTGCATTCAACCTCACATCGAGTTAGGTACGCTCAATTATGTATTACGCTATGCAAGTTACGAGGTAATACTCAACGAAAGGGAAACTATGAGTACTTATAACTTATTCTGTTTGCTAACGAACAGTTATTGAAATTTTATAGATGCCAGAAAAGTGTGCATCCAAGACTTTACCACGTCGTAAATTTTTTTAATGGTCGACGCTGACATTGATGCTTGTTTCATTTGTCTTTGTTTGTTGCTTTAATTGAGCCTTTATTTGTTTCAGTTTGTTTTTATATGTTTAAAAACGATAATCTCTGAACTACCTTGATAACTACCTTGACGTGATGATAAGGTTGAATTTGAAATCGCTTCATCACGCTGTGATATTTTGCAGAAACTTCCCTGCCTGATAAATATTGTCAGAAGATATAAATATGACCCTTATTTATTCGTTCCACATGTGAACCATTTTACACAAGGACAGTCGGAGAAAAAACTCATCATCGACATCAAATGTGATTTGAAATTATTTTTTATCCACACCTGAAATTGTTTATACCCCAACCATCTTCCCTCATTAATTTCCTTTCACCTTACAAAAAAAAAGCTCATATTTAGTAGACCATACAGCAATGGATTCACAGATGCCAAGAGCGTTATTGGATCTGTGAAAAGTGGAAACAATGGTAGATGATGTTATGGGATAGAAGCGTGTTAATTTTTACCGAGCTACTACAAACTGTACGGACCATCAAATCGACAGAGTCAAAGAAAGTTGGGTGTTTGGTGTATATAGCTAGATACAAAAGTGGGGCGCGCTGTTGAACGAAGATGCGATTTGCAGTATTATGTGGGTGAACGATGTTAACGTTTTTGATCTCGCGGTTTCACACAAAAATGCTTGCTTAATAGCTGATGGATTTAGGAAAATAACATAAAAGATGATACCATTGAATGATATGCAGAAAGAATGCCAGAATATAGGATTCCAAAAATTATGACAGTGTAAGTTCTCCAGACTCGCAACTCAGAGGCAGACCGAGGACGGGGTGAATAGACTGCATGGAAGAGAATTGGAGCTGGATGAGAATAACGGAGGACTAGAAGCGAATGCGAGGGACCGCACCCACTAGCTAGTGAAGAACATTCATGGAGGAGGCCAAATCAAAGGCCATAATGATGTAGGATTCATGGCTCTTGATTCTAATATATATAGTTATGACCTACCGAACCAGGAAGCCTGCTCCTTGGTAAAGGACAGGTCTCCCTCGGCACCCAGCAGCGCGGGGATCAGAATGGTGGAGAAGCTGATGGCCATGCCCAGGTCCAGAAGGGTGAGATTCTGCGCAGACGCTGCAGCAATCTGGAAAACATATGAAACACCAGTTTAGATCCATTATAGGATGATTGAAATGTTTTCAATCAATACAGTACAATATATAGATAAAAGCTTACATGAGGTGAATGTCATTATTGAAGTGAACATGGTGACTACTACCTTCTCTATTTTGTGTGATATCTTAAACATATTGTCTGGAAAGGAGAGTTTCGCGAGGGAGAATGACATAAGAAAATGGACCACTAGAAAAACAGAGTTCATAACAGTATTAAAAGGATTGCATCGACAGCAGACGCTTATTACTTATTATTATTACTCAAAATGTTAGAAATATCTTTTCTCGCACATTTCTACGATGACACGTATTGATAAGATTTTTATCACCGTATATTGTTGTGTTTGCAAGGTTGAATTAACAGCACGACAAACCGTGCGACCTTAGTAATTAATGTTCGGCACTGTTTGTTTTTGTATGTATGTATATTGTATGTATTTTGTATGTATTTGTTTCATCAAAACTCCCATGCATTTCTTCAGAATGATGACAATAACTAACCAATTAACACGTACACTTTTATTCCGAGAAATAGCTAAACAAATGGACCAATCAGTCAGTTGTCCGATGACATTCTCGTGAAGTCTGTGTTTTTACAAATCCTTAAAGTACCCTCAAGAGGAAGCCGGCAATTTATAGTCAATGTCACTGAAGTAAGCATCCAGTACAAGGGTGATGAGACTGATGGGGGTAGTAAAGCGGTGGAAAATATGATTATTGAATTAAGTAATTTTTTGATGAGGAAATAATTATTGTTATTATTATTTCATTTTTTTTGGTTGACTACCAGCTGGGTTTTTACAGAAATTATAAGAACAAAACACAAAATAATTAAGCAAGGCATCGTAATTTATACCAAAGGTTTTTAAAGCATACCATAAAACAGATTAACTAAATATGTAAAATAATATTTATTAAACATGTTGAGGAGAGTGAAATAAAAAAAAAGGAACTACTTGTTATATAATACTAGCAGACCCGGCCACACGTTGCTGTGGCTAACGAAACACAACACAACGCCATTACGCAACCTTTATAACCAACGCCATCTGTTAAATTAAATCCACACAACTTGTTTGCCATTCCGCATCCTGCTGCCCGCTATATTTATTATTTCAACCAATTTACACAAAACCTTGACAAATTATATACCTAAAACCTTCCTCATTAATCACTCTATCTATTAGTGAAAACCTCATGAAAATCCGTTGCATAGTTTGTAAGATCTAAGAGCACAGATAGCGGGAGCGACTTCATTTTATACTACATAAAGATAATATAAAACAAAAATTACAATACCTACCATTAGATATGCTCCAATAATTTGTAGAATTCAACAAATAACTGGTATATTTTTCGTTTTATTTTTTAACACATGGAGTCTGTCAATGTATTAATAATAATAATATATGTATGGTAATAAAATATATAGATTCATTAGGTGCCGTTTAGTCATTCAATCACCACAAGGTTTATTGCAAATGAAGGTGGTCTTTCCGTGTAGGTTTTTATTTATATGAATACCGCAAGAGTCCCAACTGCTCCCGTCTGAAGCCAGTGAGACTATGGCATCCCCAATTGGGGTATGTTGTGAGGCTGAGGGTAGTGGGGAGGGGTAGGAGATAGGGAAGAGGAAGATGGGGAAGTACCTGGCTATTCAGATCTGGTCACCAAACACGGCTAATGCCATTTCAAGCAACGTTTCAATTCTGAATGGTGGTCTTACACCAGAGCGATACAGAGAGTATCTTCCACTCTGGAACGTGCCGCAAATATACTATATATTATTTTTAATGAATAAATTGTGAAATAACACAAATTAATCAAATAAAATTTATTTGCCACGCCGGTATTCGATCCCGCGACCTTCGGTGTGCGAGTCAAGCGCCTTACCGCTGCGCTACGCAGGCTGTCAGTTTGGAAAGGTGAAAAAGGGTGTTTTTTAAATGATTTTTAAATGATCAAAAATGTTTATGCTCTTCCAATCTTCGTCACATCATCAAGCTACAATTATAGAATAAAGAATAACACAGGAAGTACGTGGGCGTGCGTCGTCATCCAATTACAGGCCCAATTTTAGCCTATATTTCCATACAAAACTGAGTTTCACCATGATTACGAAATTCAATGGGATGTCGAATGTCGATATACAATTTTAGGCAAGTGAAAGAAAGACAGGTCGCGGGCTAAATGGTCTACAACCAAAAGGTTCTAAGTCAATGTCACATTCAAATTTGTACTTAAGGCACTTCTAGTGTTATATACTTGATTATTTATGGCTACAATAATAAAAGTTTTCATAACAGTGAATAAGGTAAGTCACAATTACATTAATTCATACTAATATTATAAATGCGAAAATACTTGTGCTTGTTTGTTACACTTTCACGCCTAAACCACTAAACCGATTTTAAAAATTCCTTTACCAATAGACAGCTACATTATCAGCAAGAAAAAAAACAAAATCAGAGTTGTATATAATAGTAAGCTCTGGCGTTATAAAATTTGCATAAATGAAAATGTGTATATTTCATATATTTTAGCGGCAGGGAGGGAAGGAAGGGGGAAGGTGGGGTTTGCGGAAAAGGAAGAGTGGGAAGGCCGGGAAGGTGGAAGGGAACGGGGACGCATGGGAAAGGACATGCATGGGAATCAATGTATTTCTTTGAATGGCCTTCAACGCATGCCGGGTACCAACTAGTAAGAATATAAACTTGCAAGAACATAAGATACAGGCGAACCCTAGTTTTAATAATCACATGCAAAAAATGTATTTAAATTGTGAAAAAGCAATAAATAAATATCTAATTAAAAAAAGATGAAAAAGGGTCGAAAGTTCACAAAAGTTCTAAAAGTTCACAAACCAGAATTAAAAGGAGTATAAAAAAAACTACAGGTGTATAATACGTAACTACCTTATTTGGTCGGGATTTTCCATTCGTTTGACCGAGACATCCATTTCAAATGGTTAACAATGGTATAAAATTATGTCATTCTACTAATTGTATAGAATTACATTGAAACGCTTTGCACACAAGTTGGTATAGCGAGTTACATACTAAACAATGTCAACTGAAAACTAATGTTGAAACGTGTTCGAAATACGTAGAAGTCTCTTTATACAAATCCGCTTAGATATAATATTACCACGTTGGTGACTTAACATGGTTAGTTATTGCTAAAATACATTGCTTTTTATCTGTAATATATATTTTTTAATATTCTTGTTACGTGCCTGAAAGGTCTCATAAAAATACAATAACAATTTATTTCAATAATAACTAATAAATATAGTTTCAATGTTCAATTTTTCAAACGGTTAATTTGTGGTGTGTAATAAACCCTTAAAATGAATTTTTCTACCGTATTGGAAAAATGTATTTATAAAAGCGCAATACATAAGGCGGGCGTTATAACTTTATTTAAGTACAAGTAAAAATATAAATGTCAAATATATTAATTTACACATATTAAATTATTTTAGTGTGGGACTATTTTTTTATCAATAAGGAAGTTAAGTCCATTTTTTTATCAATGTTCACATTCAAACTTAAATACACTTAATATACAAATAACGATAATGCTTTTGGCCGTGAAAATCTTAAAACATATCTTAAATACTATTATTTATTTTCATAATTAATGAATTCTCCAAGTTTAAATTTTACTTAGCCCGCCAAAACGAGTAGAATCCGAGCGATAAGCGGCGGGGTGTTTGTGTGGCTATGAAAAACGCATTCCTTGGGCATTTTGTATGGAGATTTTTTAATTCTTCAATAAGAAATTCCAGTAATTGTTTTATTAATGTTAACCGTTTATCAGATTTTTTTTAAATTAATCAATATTTCGTAGTTAATTTAATTTTTAAAGTTTGAATTTTTGTTTCTCCCGCCTAAACTTTTCCCAGCAGGGTATTTGCTGATGGATGACAAGTGACAGTTGTTGCCGAACTTCGAAAACTTCGAAGCGATCCAATAAACAACATATTTATTATTATAAAACACTGTATGAATATATCTTTAGAAATCCATTTCATATAATAATAACAACACACACATTTATTTGGCAATAGATTGAACCAATATTTAATAGTCTGACAAATAAACAAAAAAAAAGTTTAAAAATAGTGCTTTCTACTTGACCAATACACCCACTACAATAACAAATGTTTAAAAATATAAGTGAAAATAGTTCAATAGGCCACATGCATGGATTTCATAACGACTTGGAAAAAATCGTGTGGATAGATTTTTTTACTAAGGTTACGAAAATCTTAGTAAAAAATTTTAGAAATGCACAGTTTTTTTTATTTTTTGCCACACTTTGATTTCCGGTGAATATTTGAATTTGCGTTTAACGTTCACTAGATTTATTGTTTGTTCTATACGAACTTATCCTTTCGTTTGATTTTTTAACAAAGATGGCGGTGTTTTTACAGATGTTACGAAGAGAACCCCGTACAATTTATTGCTATTCGTGTGGAAAACGTTCATTTTTCAAAATGATTTTCGGCTATGTAATTATCGTTTTTTCGCACCTATAAAATTATGTCCCGTCTTTCCGGTTTATAAAAAATGGTCCGAATTTTCGGATTGAAATTTTAAAAAAATCGCCAGGGTTTCAAAAATATGATTTAAAAAAAACAAAAAATACAGAATGTCTTAGAATATTTGCCTTAACCGGAATTTTTTTTTAAATGTGATGAAAGTGGTATATTAATAAAATGGTCGCACAATATTGGCCAGTGATGATATGAGGAAGAAAATTTCTTTTGTTTTATTTTGAAGAAAAACAAATGAAAAAAAAGGTCTTCGAATAAGTCACCGGAGACCAAAATTTCATTCACATTTTCTATTACAAATAATGTCGGAAATCAGTGTTTAAAATAAGTTATATTAAATGAACAACACACTTTGGAAAAAGCCACTTTTTATTTGAATTAATTTTTAACAGCCAACCAAGTTTCACTTAGCTCAAGCTTCATCAGGGCTTATTATATCAACTGAAGTTGTTTACAATGTGTGTTTTTTCGTTTAATATATTTTGTCACACCACAAAGTAATTGCTACCTTCGATAAAAGTTAAAATAAGTCGTACGTAAGTACGTCCCTTTACACCCTGCATAAATAGATAGATAGATTTCGATACGACATATTATACAAGTTTATTCAAATCTTTAACATCATTTTGTAATTACAGGCAACCTAAAAACATGGTCGTCGTATTTTTGTATTCATTCACGTCGATTTTATTATTAGGAAATGGAAAAGCATTTAATTATTGCAACACGAGTATTTAATTAATATCGAATATTTCTAAAGATACCCCTGAAAAAAATACTTCAATCAAACGCATGATTGATTGAAATTTAGGAATCATCAAACATCAAAGGTTATCCTTGCCTATTTCTCATCTATCATTACTTCATTCAGACACTCCACAAAAACGCACGTGAGCCAATCCCAACTAGCAAGTAAATTAATAAATACTTAACATTGATAGAAAGGCCCCAATACATTACTACAATCACATTTGATTTCGTTCACTTTATTTTTTCCTTTTGACCGCTTAATTATTTATTTGCTAGTTGGGAATGGCTCATGAGCGTTGTGTGCAGTATTTGAACGAAGTTATTAAAATAAAAATAAAATAGGTAGGCACCTACATAGTAGTGAAGGTTGCGATAACAAAAAATTAATATTTGGGTTAATTGAAGTTTGTTTTTTTCTCCATCGCTTTGGTACGGAACATTCTAAACATCTTAAATATTTTAAAGCATGGAGGAATAATATTAGTTTCAACAAATTCGGAAACTGAAATCCTTAAAACTGAGTAGAATCGAAAATTCTAAATGCACTGAAAAAATAAATTGAAACAATATTAGCGACACACAACCGAAAATCTGAAAAAAAAATCATAAAGAGATAAAGATGCGGTCTCATCTAGGAATCGAACCCAGGACCTTAGCCTTGCCGGGCAGTGCTCTACCACTGAGCTATATGACGCTATCCGATTCGGTCATATTTAACTGTATCACACTTCTACTAAGAACTAAACAAATTTTCTTAACACATATTTATATTGGCTGCTATGCTTATGTATGATTGCAAGATTTATCTCGAACTAAATGTTGCCTAGATGGTGTCTTGGATAAATGCATTCATTTTTATTTTCAATATGCGACATCTGTTGACTTTTCTGAAAGTTTAGGATTGAATATTACAATTTGAAGTTTAACTTATTAATGTAAAAATAAAATTAATACAAAAAACACTGAAACACTTATTCACTTTTCCACAACGACATAAAAGAATTTTGAAAAATTTTGGCTAATTTTTACGGTAATGATTTAAAAATTCTGAAGGTTGAGGGTCAATTAAAAGCTGTAAGTATTAAAATAATTAATCGTCGCCTCATTTAGAAAAGGTTCTAACTGACACTTCTTTTTACCAAAAGTGACCTTCGAATTCAAAATCACCTCTTTTGCTGATTTTTATAGCCAAAGTACATAGTTTCCAGAGCCGTCCGTATTGGATTTCCGTATAAATTTGTTTGAAGAAGTTCTAAAATCAAGTTTTTAAGGTTTCCGTTTATTTTACAAGGTTCTAATTCAACATTGAACCTTTTGCAATTATCATTTTGTTTGTATCCGACAGGTGATCGTTTTAACGTTTTAATAGGGTTGTAACTTAGCCTTACCATGTTCTGAGGTGTCAACGTTATGAACGTTGCCCTGGCTTAAATTGGGATTAGGGAAATGTAGTTAGAACCATGACAACACAATGAATTATTATACCAGAATTGGTTGCACGTGGTTCTGCATGCTATGTTCTAAAATGGTAAGCCTTTTTCTCTTTCAAGTTGGTTACTCTTTGTTGGGGATCGTGACACTTACTCCAATTTCCACGGTGGACAAAGGTCCTCCATTCCTCGAAGTCCTGACCTCTTTGGAGAGCTGCGGACACCGACCTAAAGATGCCAGTGATACACTCGATCACGATACTTGATCACTCCAGCGCATTGCTGACCTTCCTCTGTTTCTTCTGCCTTCCACTTTGGCTGTAAGTTTCAGTTGGAGTCCTCAATTTGGCGAGCAATGTGTCTAAAGTATCTTAAGACACGCTGTAGGCAGATAGTTAAAAGCCTATTGTGAATGCCTATCTCTTCCAAGATGGACACATGTGTGCGTTTGGCTGTCCATGGAATCCTGAACATTTATCTACAGCATCACATTTCAAGGGCATCTATCCGTTTTCTTTCGCTGGCTCTAAGTGTCCACGTTTTTACACCGTACAGAAATATGGGAAAAATAAATACCCGGATGAGTCTCATCTTTGTGATCTTCATTATGCCTCTTTCATACCATATATTTTGCATTTAACTCGTGGCGTCTTTTGTCATGCAAATTCTTCCTTTCTGTTCTGTTTCACAGTCTCTTTCTTCACTTACAGACGAGCCTAAAATCGTTCACCATCCAAGTTCAAGTCTGTGAGAGGATTATTTGTTCTTACAGAGGTTTCAAACCATTTTTGTTTTGGCCTTGTTGATCATTAGATCTAGCTTACGGTTTTCTTCCTCCATTTTAGCAAGGAGGTGGTCAATTTCTTCTTCAGAAGAGGCGATAAAGGTAGTGTCATCTGCATACCGAGGATTTGAGAATTTTTATCCAAAATGGTAAGTGTTCGTTTTACTTAAATATCTTCCTTTAAGATATGTTAAACTGAAATACTTTTTCAAACTCAAAATCAGAAAGCGGTAAGTAGATTATGAGAAATAGTATTTGCATACTTTGACACCTTGTATCTCAGTACAAGGTAAGTCAAGTTAGCGCCCTGTCCAACCAAAATTAAGAAATGTTCTGTTGTACCTGCGATCAAAGACATTAACCTACGATAGGCAAAAAACGAGGAGCGTTTTTTTGCTAAAAATGAAGGTCAGTTCTCTGTCATCAGTCATTAATGTAAACCGTAATGTTCGAGCGAGGTCAGTGATTCGATTCTCTTTGGGATGACAAAGATTTTATTTTGTATAACTAACTCTCAAACGAACGGAATATATGTTATACTAGCTTTTACCCACGGCTTCGCTCGCATAGTATTAGTGGGAAATTACTGGCATAATTATTGGCCTAATTGTTATTATTCTTGCTATTTTGTCTAATAGAAAATAATTATTGTTTTAGAAAATTACAAAATTTGAGAATGACATTTCGCAAATAAAAATTCTATTTTGGAAAATATTTGAATTATAGAAATAGAAATTTATTTTAAGTACCTGTTCCCTTTATTAGTATTTTATTTATATTTGAATCCAGAGTAACCTAAACAAATAAGAAAATGACAGTCCACTTCAAACGCTATGCTTTATAGCAACGTTTTGCTTTTTGTTCGGAGAATAAACATTTTTAGAGATATGTAGATATTAACTACGACGCCAAAAAAGTACTCATTTTAATCACAACAAAGCACTCTTTTTAAGCCTAAAATTAAAAAAAAAACATTGTTTCCAAGGTAACAATTTGTTTGACGTTTGCAATAACTCGATTTTGTTAGGGACAGAAAACGTTTGATACATAATTTCACAACGCCACAGCTCATTCATAACGCCAGAGCTTACCAATATATATAACCCCTGTTACTGGCAAATAATGTAGCTTTCGATTAGTGAAAGAATTTTTAAATTCCATTCGATATTTATTGCGTGAAAGAGTAACAAACATCCAACCAACCATCCATACAAACTTTCGCATTTATAATATTAGTAAGATTAGTAAGATAAACTCCACTCAATGAACAATGAATACACATGATGTGGCGACCTCCTGTCCTGGTGCCTTAAAGCCTTGTTTAGGATTTGATCGAGGGAACATGGAGGCGTTTGGAGGCCCCCCAGGACCAGAGGCCTGGAGCGCCCCTTCCACCCTTCCCTGTTAGTCGGCCACTCCTTATATGTCAAGTAAGGAATTATGAAATTTACTAAACCATTCCATAAATGGATGAGAAATACAATCATTTACGAATCACATAGCAACCCCAAAAGCATAAAATGTACTCATAGAAATTATTTCATTAAATATTATTTTTTTTGTATGAACCCCACAAACATGTTCACTTTACAGATTAATCACTAGGAAAATATCTCTTTTTCCAACTAAAATAATCAATAATAAATAATTGGAAATTGCTTATTTTATTCTATTCATGGCAAATCTGCTGGACCTGCTTTTTACGAAGATAAACAATTATAATGTATTAAATTTCTGAAGGAATTGAAAGTATTGCCTATGAAGGAGAATACTTAAATTTACCTACACGTATTCACACAACATAAATTTCATTATTTTCAAATTTGTTATGGCATTAAAAAAAATTACTCTTAATTCTCCTCATTACAATTGATTCTCCTCGCGCCGGGATTGCGTGATAAC
Organism: Limnephilus lunatus; assembly: GCA_917563855.2. Taxonomy (NCBI): domain Eukaryota; kingdom Metazoa; phylum Arthropoda; class Insecta; order Trichoptera; family Limnephilidae; genus Limnephilus; species Limnephilus lunatus. The sequence goes on from OU830596.1 coordinate 68,956,866, forward strand.
TTTAAGATACTTAAAGTTAGTAAATTATACATAATTCTTGTGTTGTTGCTGTTTCCGGTAAATTTACCATAAGTGGAAACATTATAACATACCTACCTACTACTATAAAATAAGAGGTGTAGCATGAGGTCTACCAAGAGGTCTAGCATGAACGATCGATAAACTATATCATACGACATACCAATACGATGCTGACTAAATCCGTTATCCATGGTCACATGGTCAGTTATCAATATTTGCGAGCACGGTCAACGATTGATGACAGATATTTCGACCGACGATAGATGAATTGTAGCTCGGCCTCCATAGAACCAGATAAGTTCTGGTAAACTGTCAATATACATGTATTCATGTACAAATATTTTTGAAAAATGTCGTTCGCTATGCAAAATAACTGGCTTATTTAATGAACGGTTTGAACTCACAAAGCTCTTAGAATCGAAAGATGTCGTATACGCGATCCATAAACTCAAATAATGCATCAAAGACGCGATCAATTCATTCCGATTGATATTTGAGAAACAAAATTGTTGAAATATTACTAAAGACCTACTTAACTAATTAACTCCCGTTTAGTGTCAAAAAGGAAACACACACTGCCAATTCATATTTTGGTTAGTATTTCAATTCAAAATTGGCAAATTATTAATATTTTTGCGTAATTGTTTGGCGCTTGACGTTTCGGAAAGTGAAATCCTTGTGAATTCTTAGAAAACACTCAGTGTTGCTTTTTAAAAAAATATATACCATCGGACGGCAAAATGACATCTACTTTTTTTACTCCAAATCTGCTCAGGAATCGCTCATTAAAATCCTATGGGTACGTGCTGTTACACCCTATAAACTATATATACGTACATAATATGTACACTTAAGTATTATTATTATAAATACATGTTCAAGAAAAGTTTTATGTATTCATCACAGTTATTATATAGCGAAAGCAAAATTATGACAATAAGGCAATTGTACATAATACATGCTCTCTGTAAATTTTTCAACAACATTATCACTGCTAAAAGATCTCAACAAGTACGCAACACTAGATTGGGCTCTTCTTTAATGTATCAGCCAGTATATACCAAAACATCCTTTGGACAAAGAAGTTTTTCATATAAAGCTCCGTTGCTTTATAATATGCTCAATGAAAAAATAAAAACTATTGGTACATCACATTTATTCAAGAAAATGGTCAAAATATGTATACTAGCTGAGAGTGATGGTTTTGGATTACCCATGTTGTCGCTTATATCATAAATCACTATGGAATTAAGCTATATTTGATACAATCCATATTTAATTACTTCTTCAAATTTTGCAAATTCACTTTGTGGCACCATTTTATTAATTGAATTATTAAAACACTTTGTTTTTACCACAATAATCTTTATTTAAAAAGTCGACATGTTTCGAGAACGATGTTCTCTTCATCAGGACAATATATGTACTATATTGTCCTGATGAAGAGAATTACTCTGAATTACTCTGTATGTACTTAACTTATTTATTGTTATGTACTTTTTAATTTGCTTATTGTTATAAGTATTTACTTACTATTATCTACTTCTTTCGTACCATAATTTACTTACTATACAATATTATAATTGTTTATTAGTATTTACTCATAATTATTATGTACTTTATTTACTTATGTTTATTTACTTATTATTATTAAATTGTTTATTATTGTTTACTCATAATTATATTATATTATATTATTTGTTTAATTTATTTATATCTTCATATTTACTTAATATATAATATTTATTTCATAACTTTATAAATTTATTACATAATTGTTTATTATTCTTTGTTTTTGTTAATAATTTAATGCTACTGTGGTATGATCACCCTCTTATTGCATCTGGTAAGCCACAACAGGTACCTTGTATTTACATATTTAATATTTAGTTTACAGTATAATGGTATTTTTGTCAACAATGAGCATACTGCCCAGCTGTAATAATTATTAATTAGTAATGTTTAAATAACTGTACTCAGTGCTTCTTTTGTAGGTTTATTATTATATTTCTTTTAAGTTTAGGTATATGTATGTTTCTTTTTTTTTTAAATTACTTTATTGTAAAACTGCATATCTCGTTACAGGAATCCCCTAGTGAGATGTGCAGCTTATTTTTTCATGTATTTCTTATTTTTTTCAATAAATAAATAAATAAATAAATCTGTAAAAATTTAAGAGAAATTGTTTTAACTTTAATAATTAATTAAATATTTCTTAGTACTTCTATTTAAGTACACGACATTGTAAAACGATATTAATCGAAAACTTTTACTTCTAAAGAGTGGCCAATAAGTAGCAAAATGCAATTTGAAAAGTTGAAAAATAACAATAATTACTCATAGGTATATTTATCTTGATTATCTATGTCAAGGATTGCTACCAATAAAGAAGTTCCCAAATAAATTGGATTCAATAGAGAATGGTTGATTATTTCATTCGTAAAAAAACAGGTGTGCAAAACTTTATTTACTTTAATATTATAATCATTCGGTTCAATGTACTGTTATAAATCATTCGTTCCGTCCGCACAACGCACTAAACCAAGAGAACAAGTAGGTAAATTGGTAAACATTTAAACATTGATGGAAAGGCCTCTACGTTCTGTTTTGCCCTTTTGCTGCGTGGGAGCGGCTCGGCGCTTTCGTGTGGACGGAACCATTAATCAACCGATGTGCAATATTTTTATTGGCTTTTACTTCCAGAAAAATTATACAATTTTATTTTCGATATTAGCGTTGACTCGTACAAAATCACAATTGACAATTGAAAAAACGTGTTTTTTAAACTTTGCCACGGCCGATAACCGAACTCCGATCAACTGCTTGGAAGGCAACTATTACGCCACACTATGATTGTAAAAACGGCGGCATAAATTTATTAAATATACTGAAAATAATACGAATTATATAGGTATTTTTAATTTTGATATGTTATAATGTTGTATTATTTTGTAAGACAATATGTTACAGTAATATTGAATTCTTTTGTAGTTTTGTTATAATTCTTTTTTATAATGAATATTCTTGATAATTTTAAACCGGTAAGCTTCTTGGATCTGAATCTACATTGTATTAAAACATATACGAAACCCCTTGTCAAACTTTCGTAAACAAAAATGTATAATTTTAAATCTTGTTGGTTTTTAAATAAATAAATTAATATGTTACATTGCTTGAAATCACTGAAAAGATCAACCAGCAGAAATGTGTTGTGTTTATATTTGCTCAAAGTAAGCACAATAATTGTTTTTCCTTACTTCTCGAAAAATCGGTCGAACAATTTCAATTTTAGACCTTTTTCTTGAACTGCGTCCTAGTCTTGTTCTGAGGCCTAGGATTCTAAATTTCTGATTACATAATTGGTGCCAACCTTTTGCTTTCGAATCGGCAGATAAAGACCGCAAGTGTTGGTCTCTCTCACAATTGTCTATTCAGTGCTTGAAGAAATGTACCTAATCAGTTTTATGAATTGTTTTTGTGATCAATTTGTAGAACCTTATTTAGTTTCACTTGATAATGTTATTATCAAGTTCTGCAAGTATTTTAGTTTTATTTGTGTTATAGCTGTTTCGGCTAACAAGGCCGTTTTCAAACTGACTTGTAAATTATTTTTTTTAAACTTATCATATCTATTTATCCATTGTGTGGGAAATATCCTAAATTGAGGTCACAATATTATAATTCACCGCGGATGTGTAATTGTTATCAAATAGTATCTAATATATTGAAATCTGTAGACATCGGCGTTTGGTCAGTTTGACATCGCCTTGAAATTGTCCCAAAACAAGCAATTACCACTAATTATTGATTTATATATTGATCAATATTGATTGGATGTGCAAACCAGTCCTTCTACACAGCATCCACAAAGATGACAGGCGTTGAGGGAAATTTATTCCTCTCGGGATCTCCTTTACGGAAATAATGTAAAAATATTTTACGATAAAGGCCGCTTGAAACATGTTAACCCTTTCTCAACCAGAGTCATTTTAAAATGACTTGAATTTTTTTTAATAACTACTGAACCAATTTATGTATTTGCGGTTTTTTACAAATAATTTAGTGAATTCTTCCTAGCAACATTGATTTTTTTCATTGCGTTGACTGCATTGCGTTATTGCGTACACACTTCATATCGTAAACAAGAATCGTTGATCGCACTTTTTGAAAAGCTATAATCCGAGGGAATTTGCAGTATTAAAACGGACAAGGTATATTTTCAAATATTTTTCCGTTTTTATTTACAGTAAAACGTACATTCTTTCGTGTTATGATGAAAATACAACAAAAACATTGATATAATATTTGTTTTTAGCATCCTTAAGTATCGTGTCATTCCAAAATGACACTGGTCGTTTGAGGTTACACTATCAAACGCACACATACGAGAACACTTTTCAAATATTATGATTATTTTATCTGATAACATATTATTATATTCATTTCATATGTGTCTTAATGAGAAGAACACATCAATACAACTTTCAAGTGATAAGTAGGTACCTAGAAATGATATTGTCTTTAATTGATGTATTTTTTGTGAATATTCTTTGCAGAACATGGTCCATTTTCATACGAATACGTCATTTACCTCTCGAAACCACTGTCGTTTTAAAATGACGTTGGATATTTCCTAAAAAAAAAAATTTTAAATCTAATATTTCAAGTACGTATAATCATTTTTTATTGATTTTTTTTATATCTGTAGTAATTAATTTGGATGAGAAAGGGTTAAAATGTCGGCGGTCTAAATTATGAAAAAACCGACAAGCGAAAATGTAATTTTTGTTGTTGTTAGTATTGTATTTTATTTAAATTTTCCTTATGTTTTTGGGCTCTGGAGACTGCCAAATCAAGCACAAATTTTGAAACTTTCAGTTTTCAATGTCAAAAATTAAGTTTAGGTTGGTGTTGTTTGGTGGACCATTGTGAACAACGATGTGTTTCTTAAAATAATAGTGTTGTAACTACAATTTTAGGTAAAAATCAGTTTATGTCAGCCACACTCAAAATATGAAGTAACGCACATATGTAAGTACAACAAACAAAAGTGGACACAAATATTGATACAACATAAAATGACAGATACTAGTACTTATCACAAAATGTTGGACCATTTACAATTTAACGACCCAAGACCACAAGTTTATAACAAAATTATAAATGCATTGTCATAATGTAGTCAAAACCAGTTTTTTCTCTCATCGCGTCGAATGTGAATAAATTTCGACGAAGATGAATACATTTATTTTAGTAATGGTTATTCCCATTAGTTACATATTCTACTATAATTTCTGTGAAAAGATAAGTTTCTAAAAACATTTATTTTGTTCCACGTTTTTACCGCCTGCAGAGATAGGCTTATCAAACTGCAGACCCTTATGGGAAACGTGCATTTGTCGATGAAAACCTATATACTGACTGGACTGCTAAAAAAATCGCAATTAGCTCGCCGCCAGTGAGATATGCACATTTCACAGGTTATCTTGGGAATTCCTTGTTCAAGAAAACCATTTTTATAACGAGAGGGGAAATATGGGCATCGATGTGAAGCGGGTTATGGTAGGGGCTCTAGGAAGGATTTATTAAAAAAAAAACACCGTACTAATTTATTTTTTGGTTTTATGATTTTCTTAGATAAAGTTTTTTACCGTTAAAAGTTTAATTTGTAGTAGCTACTTATTATAATATAAATAGCTTTTTTTAATACGTTTTTCCGGTCGATGAGATGAGGGAGAAAAAAATCCTCCACAACTTCAATAATATTATTTTTCTACAGTTTTCAGTAGCTAGTGTGTACCTAATTAAAATAGCCTACGTCAGAGGTTCCCAAAGTGGGTGCCGCGGCACCCTGGGGTGCCGCGGACAGAGGTCAGGGGTGCCGCGAGGCGCCCAGAGAATTGTGCTCTTGGGGGTGACACTCGGTCCCGAGGCTACCACAGATAGACATTATATGACAGGGGTGCCGTGAGAAAATTCAAATTTTCTAAGGGTGCCGCGACTTGGAAAAGTTTGGGAACCCCTGGCCTACGTGATACATTAATTTGTGAATATGTATTACTTCTTGACAAAGTTAAATTAGATAAAGAGATATTGTAAACCCGTACTTAAGATGAAGCCATACTAAATAATGCAAAATCATACAAAATCGTATGTTTTTGTTTTGAAAATTTGACCGCTTAGAAGTATTATAGATGCTTCAATTAAATACTGCGTGTACAAAATACTTTGGCCCTTAAAAATATCTTTATATAAGCTGAAATAGTCTTTTAATAAGCTTAGAAAAAAATAAAGTATTAGGTCTATAAAAAATATTTTCAACTGAAAACTCTCCTACTTATAAACACTTTTTCGGATATGATTTTATTGCATAATGTGGCAAATTCAGTTTCTTATATAATTATCGCGAAAAAAAATGATATTTACGCCAGAACCTCACAAAATAAAATATAATATGCATTTTCGCGTTGGTATTTTTGACATCACGGCGACAATGGCAGTCGGCGAATTTGTTATATCAAATTGAACCTTATACCGTCCACCGAAGAACAACTGGCAGCCGCCCCATTCTTCTGTCATTACTCCTCCGGCCGGAGCGGAGAAACAACGTGTTAGCGTCCACGCTGCTGGTTTTCATGAAATCAATTTAAAAATTCCGTTTTATTACAATAAACAATGCATAAAAAAGCAATTAATGTTTTTTACAGGCCTTAAAAAAATTCTCAAATATCTTTTCCAACCTTTCCAAAAGCTTTTTCTCAAGTATTTTTAAACTCCTCCCATAAAAGGGCGTGAATTCCGATTTCGATTTTTTCCTGTACTAGTGGATTGCCTTAAGTTCAAGAACTACATTCCTGATTTCAGGATTTCTACGTGACCCAGTCTAAAAAAACATAACCTACTCAAAAGTAAACACTTTTGTTAACCGGTTAAAAACCACGGAGGAAGAAATTAATGAAAACATTGTAAAAACCAAACACATGGCAACACAATTTAAGTTGAAAAATCACATCATGTAAACATAATGTCTAAAAGGTTGACATTATAACACTGTTTATTTTTAAAATACAACAAACGCTGCATATTGTAAATATACATTGTTATCGACGATTGTACTGTTTGTATTTGAAAACAGTTAGCTCTCATAGGTACCCAGGTACCAGTACATTATAATATTTAATATTTATGTAATGATTAGCTGAGCAATTGCTGTAAATAAACTAATTACTGACATATTATATAATGTAGATATTGATTCAATATTAGGTAATAACAGTCAATGATTTATTATTGTGTTATTATTTATTAAGTATCGACAAATTATACAACGTCGATATTGGAGCAATATTAGGTAATTACTGTCAATATAGAACACAGAAAAACAAGGTCGGGAATGTGATGCGATGTTGAACACTAAATCTAAAGTACCGATTATTTTCTAGAATAGGGGTGGCCAACGCAAATCATTTGCGGGCACCCGAAGGGGAACGGTGGGGGGGGGGGGGGGTTGCAGCAGATATTACCATTCAATTTTAACGGTAATTAGGTATCCAAAATTGTTATTATTGTGAAGCCGCGACTTTCTAAAAGGCATTAACTAACTACAAGTATATACGCGCCTTTGTGTGTCTTTGCACTCACCCTCTTCTTTTTAGTAATAATATAAAAAAATTATTCATTAATACATTTTTTACAATATTACACATTTTGTTATTTTATCGTCGATTCTATTGATGAAAAGGTCACTGCTCATCACAATTCAGAATTTCTCCTAGAATGCAGCTAGCTGGTTTTCAGCAGTTTTTCCAATATAAAACAGAAAATAAAATAAAAAAATAAAATAAAACAACTAAATTAAATTAAAATAAATATAATTAAATTACATAAAAAATAATTAAAATAAATCTCAAATTCAATAAACACAATATAAATAATAGGAATAAAACTCAAAATTAAAGTAAAATAATAATGTAAAATGAGATTCTAATTTAAGCTAATAATCTTAATAAAACTCCAATACTAAATAAAATCACTTCAAATAAAATATAATCAGTTCAAATTCAAAATAAAATCAAATCAAGTATAAAATACAATCAAAATAAATTATGTAATCAAATCAAAAAACCAAAACAAAAACACTTTTTTTTTTATCAAACATTCCCGGCTTACGAATAACCCAACAGTGTTTGAAAATCTCCTACTACCAACACAGAAAGCCGAAAATGTTGCTTGTGTTGTGATGGAGGACTTAGCCAGCCGAGGAATCGAACATGCGACGCCCGGGTTGGACCCAAGCGCTATGTCCACTCAACCACTGACCGGTCACTTATTAAGTATTCTCGAATTCTTATTAAAATCAGGTCAGTGCACTCGATCTTCTCATAAATGTGCGGAAATTTTTTACTTGTTAGTATTGCTAAAATAAATTCCCAGTACGGCGATGCAACTGGCACGTATCAAATCATCAATCAAACCCCCATCCAGAGTACGAGATCTAACAAGAAAGTTTCAGTATCACATAATATAACATAAATGTGATAAATTAACGTTGACGATATTTTTTTTTTGTTTGAATAGGAAAAATCCAAAACATAGAAAGCTGGAAACTATTTTGGACCACAATTTTTTTTAAATTGGGTTGTATGCGAGCCGCGGGCCGCAGGTTGGGCCTGACTGATGTAGAGTATAGAGCCCATTATCGCATGACATTGTCGAATCAGATGGAAACTTGTTGTTTAAAGGGCACGATCTCCCGGTTAAAGGAGAGGTCCCGAGTTCAAGCCTGGGTCGCAAAAGAACATTTTTTAAGTGAAACTTCTTTAGCCTCGTTGTGATTTGGAATTCAGATGAAACGAAAATGACGCTTTACAGCATCTGCGAAGCATCAAACTGCGATTGATTGAGATATGAAACGAAAATGACGCTAGGTCTGCTTGATTGTGACCACACTTTTAAAAGCTCCTATTGGTTGAGATTGTTTTGGTAAAGTTTCGCTTCTACCGCGTGTGAACCGCACTTGATTTATTTGTTATTTTCTAGTATTTTTTATTATCATGTTAAATTCCATTTAGATAACTACTAATCTTATCAATAAAGTAAAAAAATATTAGGTGCCGAAATTGCAAAAACTTTCAAACACCAGTTCCTATTTCATGAAAAACTCCATGAAAATAGCACAGCTTTTTAATAATTTCTATCACGAGCTATAAAGCTTTTAATAGTTGTGTTGTTGGTTCCATACTTAAAAAAGAAACATATGAATACCACACAACAGTCCCAACTCCTCCCGTCTGGAGCCAGCGAGACTATGGCATCTGTATCTGCATATGTGGTTGAAGGTAGTGGGGAGGGGAAAGAAATGGAAAAGAGGAAGGTGGGGAAGCACCTGGCTATTTAGATCTGGTCACCAAACACGGCTAAAGCCATTACAAGCAACGTTTCAATTTTGAATGGTGGTCTTACACCAGGGCAATACTGAGAGTATTTTTTACTCTAAAACCTGCCTCAAATATAATATATACTGTTTTTTTTATTATTTATTGTGAAATACCACAAATTAATCAAATAAAAGTTATTTGCCCATGCCGGGTTCGCACCCGCAACCTTCGGATTGTGAGTCCGGAGTCTTAAGAGAAAAAATTTGGACAAAATGATGCGAAGATCACGGGCGAAGCCGGGTATTGAAGACAGTTACATATTCATAAAAAAGACAACGTCACAATAAGTATTTCGTAATAAATATTTCATAATAAAATATTTCATGATAAATGTTCATACACACGGATTCATTTTATTCGATTTCTAAAAAAATATTATTGTGTGGAATCAAGAGATACAACTCAGATTTTCTGTTTGACGGGTTTTGAAATGCTAACCTCTGGGTCAACAGTCGAGGATCTTATTGCCCTGCCTCGGCTCTTCAAAGATCTGAACATTTCTGCATAACATATTCTGCAAATTAATTTTAAAAAATTCTGTCTTATCTGTATATCGCTTTATCAGTTGCATTCTGATAAATTTGGTAGTCAAATTGCAAGTAGGTACTTACGCGACTATTGCGCAATATTATGAAATAACGATCAATGAATAAAGTTTTACTAGATGAAGTCCCGGCGTTACCCGGGCTTTATGCAGAGGTAATGATTGTTTATTTTGTTCAAGTTCATTGTGTAGACTTGTTATCATGTATATAAGTTTATTTATTTCTAACTTCAAATAATATAATTTCTGTACCTATTCTACAATCTACAATTGCACTAACCCCAAATTCGAAGCCGAGAAATGTTTTCTCTATTGAATTGGCAGTTTCGTTAACAAGAAATAAATTTATTGTAATAAGTTTTAGGAACCATAGGTTTTCCTTTTTAAATATGTATATAATTTTAAAATTTAAAAAAGGTTTTCTAAATCAGATGTTGACAGTAATTTTCCGCTTATTTTGAATGTGTAAAAAAATTCAATTTTCTTCTTTAAGCGGTGGTAAAAAGGGATGGGGGTAGTTTTTTTACTTCTCATGTAGGCAGTGAGCATCCTCTTGCTTTGAAAGTCAAGTGTGCAAAATTTCATCAATCTCGGAAAAAAACTGTTTTGTATAAAAAACAAATTCACGTCGCCCAAGAATGTCTGTAGCGGGTGGGTGTAAACTGAGCGGACAGCGTGGATTTGATTTGAATACAAATCTACAGTTTTATTTCGAGACTTGTGAAATTTTCCAAACCTCACCATCAAATTAAGAGGAAGGTTACTGTTTTACATTAGATTTCTAAAAAGTCCTGGCAACGCCGCCTGGGACATCAGCAAGTATTAGTATGATTTTTGTTAACTAAAAATTTCATGAAATATTTAAATATCTTTTGCATACATAAAAAAGTAAGCGGAGTACCTATCTGCGGTAATGTATTAAATATTTAATTTTATTTTTTAAATGTGAATACCTCACAAGAGTCCCAGCTGCTCCTATCTGGAGCCAGTGAGACTATGGCATTCCCAATTGGGGTATGTTATGAGGCTGGAGGTAATGAGGTGGGGAAGGAGACGGGAAAGATGAAGGTAGGGCAGTACCTGGCTATGCAGATTTGTTAACCAAATATGGCTAAAACCATTTCAAGCGAGCAGCTAGTTTCAAATATGAATGGTAGTCCTACAGCAGGGCGATACTGAGACTATCTTCCACTTTGGAATGTGCCACAAATGTACTATACATTATTTTTAAATAAATTGATTGTGAAATAATACAAATTAATCAAACATTTTTTGAGCTCGCCGGAACACGATCCCGCAACTTTCGAATTGCGGGTCAAGAGCCTTACCACTCGACCGTGGAGGCCGTCAAAATGTCTTTTGTTTTAGTAAATAATTTTTTTTTTGTGTTATTTGTTTTTGAGGTGTTATGCCGCGTTGCGGTACCTCCTTCTTTAGCCAACGTTTCGGACAGCGTTACGTTTATCAGGGCAAATGTGATGATGGACACTGTAACGCTGTCCGAAACGTTGGCTAAAAAAGGAGGTAGCGCAACACGGCATAACACCCCAAAAACAAATACCGAAAATACTTTTGACCGTAAAAAAATCTAAAAACGTATCTTATGTTGTTTACATTAATTTATTTATTAATGCCCGTTTATTATTTATTACAGAAAACAGATGAGCATTAAAACGACATCATTAATAACTGTTATTTATCGACTAAAATTCAAACCGAAGCATCATTTATAAACAGCATTTAAAAAAACGTTATATCTACCTCTCCAGCGTCACGGGAATTATACACAGCAATCTCGTATTTGAATTAAAATTTTCACGTGGAGAAATTCGAAAAATGAATATTTCGCGATCATTGTGAGATATTGCGCAATCATTTTATGTATAAATAAATTCAAACCAACCTGTGAAAGGATCCATCGAAGAGGTCTTCTGATTTTTCCTGATCCCTGAGTTAGCGAACTAATTTCCTGTCAAAAAACTAAACATTAAACAACCATAAAAGAAAACCAAAAAAAATTTCGCGCCAATATTTTCGCGCCAAAATATTCACGCGGCTCTCAAACAAGGGAAAGAAAAATGTAAAACTGTGTTTAATATGAAATGTTATGTTTTGTTTACAGTACACTCAACGTTATTAAACAATTGATTTGTTCATAGCAATAAAAGAAAATGCAAAACAAATATCAACTTCACGTGGATATGCGATATTCTGTTTTTAAAATTCAATTTGTTAACTGGTAAAGAAAATTGATAGAATGTTAAATTAATTTTAAAAAAAATTAATGATAAAGAGGTTGTTGATGCTAATAAGGCTTGACCCTAGGAAGAAAAAATCGCTAACGAACCTCTGAAAACATCCATCGTTCCGGCTCCTCTACTTTCTCCGATTTGTCTAATAACGACATTTTATTATTAAAAAACGCTTCCGACGTGGACGAAATAAAACTAATTTTTTTAAATTAATTTTCACCCTAAATGGGATTTAAGTTGGTTTTAATTTATTAATATAATAAATTATTATCGACTAATATCACAGGCAATTTTAACCACTACAGGAATAACTTATAATGCGAATTTTGGTTCCGGTTGTTACTAATATGAACTGACGAGATGATTCACTTCGCGACCGGCTTTCGAGTTCACTTTGTTCAAACTGAATTTGATTCCAAAAATGATTCCTTAATATAGTTCCTATCTCCCATCCCACATGTCTGGGACGCCGTAATGAGTGTTCGATTGCAAAAATGTGTGAAAACATATCGATTTTTTGTTTCTGATGAAGTGTTTGTTTTAGTCATAATTTCACAAGATAACTATTTACTGCAGCCAAAACAATTGCTATTATAATAACAGTATCTATTAAAAAAAACATAATGTTTAAGTATAAGATACATAATGTTCAAGTTTAAAATACTTGGTGATTTTTTCCTTTTATTTATTTATAAAACAAATCACAAATTATAAAGCAGATTAGAAATTATATAGCGTTAAGGGAGGAAATGCTATTGTTATTTTTCTTTATAAATATATAACAACGTGAAATGTAAGAATAATTATTATTATTATTATATTTTTGGGGTATTATGTTTTTGTTTATCCACCCAAAATAATTCCCCTCAGGGCCAATGGCATCTTTGGAGAAGCTGGGTGGAGGGTGTTTTTAGAAAGAGAAGGAGAGGGAATTCTGAGAAGGAAAAAGGTATGAGGGGTGTGTAGGAATCTGGGGGTCAGTGTTTCCTGGAGTAATTCCTCGTTCTAATTGGGCAAGTATATTTTAGTAGAGTAGCGAGTATTTTTGTAACTAAACGTGTCCGAACACCATACATTTAGTAGTAAGTAGGAGTATTTTGGTCAGACAAGGTGGCTAGTTACTTGCTACTCGACTAAATTACTTGCTCAATCAGAACGGGGCTTAACGGACGTATGATATGTGCATACTTCGGTGCAAGGTGATATTCCGAGAGACTCCTGCTGGAGACATTCCTTCAACCAGTCTCTACCGATCCGGCTTGCCACGGAGTTGGCGGGCAGACGTATCCCCTGGCAAGATTCCGACAAATCTCACCTCATGAACTCAGACACCCCTGCTTAGTCACCAAACGTAGCGAACCACTTGGTGTGACCTATGGGAGAGGTGTTGGTTATTCAATAAATGGTTCGCGGGACGGCGGTACCCATACCTGCCTCCCAAATACTGCAATGAGCTACCTACTTCTTTAGCTAACGACACTCATCTATCCTGATGATGGATATTGTAAAGGTGCTCGAAAAGTTGACTAAAGAATTCTAATACCCAAAAAATAAATCAGGCTAATATTGTTGGTCGTGAAAATCTCAAATAATTGTAAATTACAAATAAATTGTAAAAATATTTTTCAAATTATAGTGAGTATTTGCAAAGAATATCCCGCTTCCAGACAAATTGTTTAAAAACAAAAATGCAATTCGTTAAATTAATTCGATAAATAAATAATGAACGAAAATAAATATTGCGCAATGCTATTGTGACGCACGTGGTGTGAAGAGAGCCGAATCGAATGTATTCACAATAGAAATAAATTGTATTTGCAGGACATTTACAATAATATCTAGACTAGACAATATAACAACTATTCTTCTTTCTATAAAAAAAAACACCAAAACAATTTGGAGCGAAATTGTATGCTATTGATTATTGCGCAATGTTATGAAAACGCACGTGGCATACTACGGAACAGCGCATACTCAGTAGTAAAAAACGCTTCCATGACAACTCAGAATCAACTCATTCAACACGCAAATAGCCCATAACCTTTGATAACATTATATAATCAAAGCCCAAAACCTAACCTAACGTAACCTATTTAACCATTTTTTTTTCAGTGACCCAACAATTGCCCCCCCCCCCCCCCCCCCGACAGCTGACCCGCTGAAAGTTGATCCCTCTGACAATTGACCTCCCTGAAGTTTGATCTCTTGACAGTTGATCGGTTGACAGTTGATCTTTTGACAGTTAATCACTTGAAAGTTGATCCCTTGACAGTTGATATCTTAACAGTTGATCTTTTGACAGTTGATCCCTTGACAGTTGATCCATCAACATTTGATCCCTTGGCAGTTTAATCCCTGACAGTTTGTCCATTGACAGTTGATCTCGTGACAGTTGATCCCTTGACAGTTGATCCCTCGGATAATTGATACCAAAAAAGATTATTGCTTCAAGTAAGTATACAAAGAGTATATACGTCCGTACAATAAAATACTTATAACTGCAAGCATCTTGACTGAAAATCCGTTTTAAAAATCATTTTACTAACAATCATTTTGGGCGGCCAATTGTCGCCGGATCAACGGTCATGGAACCATTTTTTCAACACTTTTAATGACTTTTCAGATAAGGTGTTGAGTAGAATTCATTCTGAATTATCCGGTCACCGTAAAACATTATTATATTTACGGAACGTTATAATGTGTCATCATCGCTATCAACACTCCAAATAATCTATATTTATAAAAAATGATGTTTCTTTGTTTGTCTCTTATTATTTCCTATACCATTCGTATCACATTCGATGAAACTTTAGTGATTGGTTGTGCGCACGCTCGCGAAGAATTCTATTTGTATAGTGGTAAGCTCTGTCGTTATGAAATTATTTCCTTCACCATTCATCTGATTGCGAAGAAACTTTGGTGAATTGTAGTGCGCACGCCCGCCAAGGTTTCTATATATGATGGTGAGCTCTGGCGTTATGAAATTTGTATACAAATTTACAAAGAGTGGCGCGCGAGTTGGTTAAAAATGTGTATTTCATATAATTTAGCGGCAGGGGGGTAGCGGAGGGAGGATTCCGAAAGGGGGCGGGAACGTAGCATTGCAACGCATGCCGGGTACTCGCTAGTTCTTCATAAAAATGAGGTATTTTATTATAACATATGGCAATGAACTTGAAATAAAAATTGAAATATTAAAATAGATATTATTATTGTGGTTTATTGCACTACATTAACCAATAAGCACGTGGCATGGGAAAACATTGATGTGGAAAACAAAAGCGTATCGATTGTTTTTTCAAGTGTTGCATCACGAACGTTTTAAAAACAAATAAAAAAATTAAGTGCTTTAAAATTATAATTGTATGATTATTGCACAACATTATGTAATATGTAATAGTTTCCTGATTTTTAATAACGATGATTATGACGATTATTAGTAAGTTTTGAAAAATAAATAAAAAGTGTGATTTAAAAAAAAACTATTTTCTATTTCAAACTTCTGTGTTGGTACCCATGACGCGTCTGGTAGAGCCGCGCCCGATATGTTGCTAGGTGCGCGCGCACTTCCACTCATGCTACGAAAATACGGTAATTATTTTATGTAGTAATGAGTGCATTTGCACCTAATTGTAATTCCATAGATGAAGATTAGATATTGAAGTCGGTACATCGAAAAAGACGGATGTTCGAAATATCCATAGATAAAACATAATTCGAATATTCGTGTTTTGGACAGTGATGTTTCACTGGCTTCGTTGGCGTCACAAAAAAGATCTGTCTAAAAAATGCAACTTAACCGAAATTATTTAATGCATTAAATTTTTATTTTTTTTATTTAATGCATTAAATTATTTATTTATTATATACTATGTAAAACTGAAAAGTATACTGTATTAAATAATTAGAAAAAATGAGAGATTTCTTACAATCAAACTGATTGATCAGTTTCGTAAGATTTGTAAAATAAAATATTGTAAAATTAAAACTGAATAAATATATTTAAAAAAAAATAAAAAATTAACACAAGCCCTCCTTGGGGATAAATCAAATATGTACACATATTACGTAATTAATTATTATATTGAATTTATTGTAATTTAGGTATGTATCTTTTTCTGAAAAAAAAAAAATATATATATATATAGCTCGTTACGGTACCCTCTTCCTAAACACGAATTATTTTCAATTAGAGGTTTATTTAACATCAAGAAACATACATTATATTATATTTTCCCCGTGAAAAACAAAAAGTTAAATTTTTTAAGGTAAAATATTTCATTTGCGTGTCGCTAATATTGTCTTTATTTAATTAAATATTATAATTTGAGGTTTTACTCTTGAAGTTAAAAATATAAATAAATAATTTATTTGTGTTGAGCATTTTGTTTTGACTTTTGAGCATTTAACTTTGAGCTCAGATCTTATAGTAAACTAATGTGTTTGGGGTCATTAAACTTTAAGCTTTTAGCCCATCGATGTATATACATTTAACTCAATGTTTTAGCCTTGAATTTAGAGCTTTAAGCGTAGTTCGATGAACTTTTACGTTTGTATGTACTATTTTACTTTTAAGCTTGAAGGCGCGTATTTGGCACCTGTCCTTTTTTTAAAATATTTGAAAGCACTGGCGTTGTTCGGATTTTTCTCAGAGTTCTTCGATCACAAAAAATGATTCTCAAAATGCCGCTTACTACCAGCACTGATACTATCTTCAATTCCTTCAACCTTATGGACATAAAACAGCTCTACTCAAGATCCATTTTAATTAATTTACACAAAAACAACAAAACACTATACACAAACAATAATAACCGAGCCAAAAACAATGAACTTCTCCAAACTCCTTTTTTCAAAACCACATTTGGACAAAGACACTCTAAATACATAGCTTGCAAACAAACTGATCAGACAAACTGACTCCTTTACAAAATTCAAACAAGATATTAAAAAAATGGATTATAAGTATTGGATGCCACACTTTTACAAACATCTGTAAAATAAATCACACATAGACCGAAATAACTATTCACATACAACGATACAACCTAACCCATTTAAAATAAATGAAAATAATAGAATCCTGTCAAATTTAACTCCACAAATAGATTAGGCAGAATTTACTTCTTTACTTCATCTCCAAAATTTCTCTTTAAAAGATTTAACACCCTTCCAATCACCTTTCTGTTTTAATTCTATTCAAAGTGATATGTATTTTACCTTAAATATTCTTCCAACTACAATATTCATTTATATACATACCTGTAGGCCTGTCTCGACACAGGTATATCCTAGTGAGACAAACATAAAAAAATAGATAAATAAATAAAGTTATAGATAAATAAAAAAATATCAGATGGAGATACTAATTTTCCTCTTATTTTGAACAAGTGTGCAACAATTTTCTCAAGAAATACCAAAATTCAGCTTAGCGCAAAATCCAGCTTCTCAGAGCGAAACCAAACGAACCGTTAATTTATTGGCACCTGGCCTGGCATAAAAGTGTCTATGGTATGGGTGATTGAGTGAATTCAGTGAATTGAGTCGAATCATTGACTGTGGGTGCCGGGTGGTTTGGTTTGGTATATTTATTATTCATGCATTGACTCAATAACAATAACGGAGAGATTTATTGGTTGCATTTGAAATTGCATATTTAATTTTTACCGGTCCGCCGAAGCAGAAGAGCCAACACCTTGCGTTCAAAGCGGAAATATCTTGCCTTCCGACAAAGTAGGTTCGAGCAGTTCGAGGACTGAGGAGAGAGGATAAGTAGGCGTGCGCGTTATTTAACGTAACTAGATACAATAACTAGTTTCGTTAATGAAACGGAAATAACTAGTTTCGTTAAAATTACAAGTAGTTATTTTTGTAAATGCGTTATTCTTGTAACTGTGATTGTCGGTGTTGGGTGTAACGTGAGTAACTGAGTAGTTTCGCATCGTTTCGCATCGCGCCTGCCGGCCGGCCGAGCTAGCGAGTTTGCAGATCGAAAATTTCCGAGTCACCGGGAGTGCGTGACACGAAATCCGAAGTAATCCTATTGTTAAAGTAATAAAATTGATTTCACTGTATAGCTACAAACTCTTAGATACTAGATAGTCATTTAATTTATTTTCGTTTCGTATGTAACTGTATAGTTAGTGGAGGTATTTACACAAACAATCACAGTGGCTGAATGAAAATAACTAGTTACAAAAATAACCTGTTTTGAAACAGGTTACGCCGACCAAGAAACTAGTCTCGTTACGTTTCTTGAAAATGTCGTTACGACCCACATCTAAGGATAAGTAGGAAAGAACAAGTTCTTTCCTTTGCAAGATAAATTTATATTTAAAACAAATTACGATAGTCGAAACGTACCGCGCAAACGGTGTAACAAGCCCATGAAACGATTTTTCTTATACGGCCCCCAGTCTCGCTTAGTATGCGATCTGCGAACAGAAGTAGCACCATCTTGTGGCATAGTTTATAACCGTCACCGTCAACGACCTTTTTTTTTAAACGTTTATTCAGTTTTAATTGTACAATATTTTATCTTACGTATCTTACGAAACTGATCTATCAGTTTGATTGTAAGAAACCTGAACTCGCATAACCAGCCCAACCGGCTGGCCGGCGTGGTCCAGCGGTAAGGCTCTTGACTCGCACACCGAAGGTCGCGGGTTCGAATCCCGGCGTGGCTAAATAAATTTTATTTGATTAATTTGAGTTATTTCACAATTAGTTCATTTAAAATTATATACAGTATATTTGAGCTGTTTAAAACTGAATGTATGGAACACGGGAGAAGTGAGATGGAAGGAGGGGGAGGTGGAGATGGAACACGTAAAGGGAAGGGGACATGGGAGATGGGAGGGGAAGGGGAGACGAAAGAGAAACGGGACGAATGGAAAAGGACACACAGGGTGAAACAATATCTTTATTGTTGCATTGCAACGAACGCCAGTATCTCGCAAGTATAATATAAATGTGATAAATTTATGAGAACGATTTTTTTCTTTTTTTATGAGTACCAAAATCTTATAGAAAGCTAAAAACTTAATTTCAAAAATCTTCAATTGCGACCCGTGGGCCGCAGGTTGGGTACAATTTGGGAGGCGGGTATGGGTACCGCCGCGGCTCCGGGAACCTTTATTGGATAACCAACACCTCTGCCATAGGTCAACCCAAGTAGTTCGCTACATTTGGTAATTTGGCAGGGGTGCCCGGGTTAATGTGGTGAGGTTTGTCTAGGTCTTGGAGGCGGATGACCAGGACACACTGAACCCCAGATTCCTTTCCACCAAAAAGCCCTTTCCATCCCTGAACTCTCCTCTCCTTCTTTGTTTGGAAACCAAACATGCAATGAGAAAACCTTATATGTTTGGTCAAAATGTGTCTAAACATACGCACTAAAAAACAATCTCTTTGATACTTAGTTATAAATCTTCAATTAAAATGTTTGATTTAATAATTCGTGAAAAATTACGCATTGTAATTTAACAAGCCAAAACGAAAACTTAGAAATTTTCGGTGCCAATCAACAAAAAATATTATACATTTCCCCGAGACGAAAAGTTGAAACAACAGGACATTAAAGTAAATTTGGTGGAATAAATTTTTTGATTTGAGCTTTCGTTTTCGAGTAAATCTAGTCCTTATATCAAGTCCTAATTTTGAAAATGCCTCTCGCGTAGGCACAAGGAAATTAAATAGTTTTATTATGTTGTCATGTGGCTCAGAACAGATATTGTCGGAGTAGGGTAGCGCACATGATTTGTATATACTAGGTACGCCCGGGTTACCGGCATTAAATTAAAAAAATTAAAAAAATACTGCCTTATTTTTAATGTAATATTTGGGGTTTTTTTACATCAGCGATTGTGTAGAGTCAGCGGTTCCTGAAAGGTGTTCCGCGGAACCCTTAGGGTTTAGTGGAAGGATTGCAAGTGTTCTACGAGTTAGGACGTGGGCGTTTTGCAGAAACAAATTAAACTAACCTAAGTTTAAGAATATTATTAATAAAATGATGAAAATATTCCTTTCTCGCTATAAATATTTTTAGTTTAGGTCTTACATAACACCTAAGCAAACAATTAGTTTAATAATAAAGTTGTAATATTATTTGAATATATCTCTTTTAGCAATGTGAGTTTTTACATTAACGGCCTCCGTTGTCGATGGGTAAGACTCAAGACTCACAATCCGAAGGTGGCGGGTTCGAACCCGGCGTGCGAAAATAAATTTTATTTGATTAATTTGTGGTATTTCACAATTAATCAATTAAAAAATATATATATATACAATTTGCGGCACGTTTCAGAGTGGAAGATATTCTCATATCAGTATCGCCTTGTAAGATCACCATTCAGAATTGAAACGTTGCTTGAAAGGGCTTTAGCCGTATTTGGTGACCAGATATGAATAGCCAGGTACTTCCCCACCTTCCTATTCCACAACTCTTTCCCCTCACCACTCATCAATACATTCACCCTCACATCCCACACCAATTGGGGATTCCATAATCTCACTAGCTCCAGACAGGAGCAGTTGGGACTCTTGTGAGTAAAATATCTTTTAAATTCAATTAGTGTTAAATTTAAACCTTTTTTTAAATTAATTTAACCAGCGATTCCTGGATTAAAAAATGTAAATAAAATTTTGGGCTCAGGTGACCTTTTTGATATATATATATATATATATATTTTTTTTTTCAATTTATAAAAAATAGTAGGTATTGCATGGGTAGGATCAGGGTGATGGATTGGAGTGACTAGTGATGACAGGTAGAAGAATTTATTTTTTGGTTATAAAGAGAAAAAAAAAAAAAAAGTAACCGATTGTACGAATTGAATAGGGACACGTCAACTCTGAAACTATATGCTAAACAAAAATTTTAACAAAAAAAAACGACTTAAAAAAATTCACTTAAAAGTAAAAAAATAATTTCGTACGATTGTTATTTTTGGAGTCAGTGTCAGCCAAGGTAACTACATACAAAGGTAGTTATAGGTGAGATGTGGAGATCTTGGCTGACACCAACTCCAAAAATAACAATCGTACGAAATTATTTTTTTACTTTTTAGTGCATTTTTTAAAGTTTTTTTTTTTTGTTTTGTTTAAAATTTAGTTTATTTTTTGATTTTTAGTGACGAGCGTGCGTAAATAAGTTTTACTTAAAAAAAATCATCGAAATCTGTTGTCGCGCACATACTTATTGCAAATTTAAGACATATGGTTTTCTCATAGATGCCATTGTCAGAACTGGACCGAATTAAAATGAGACCACACGGGAAGCACCAGCTTCCTAATAAAAAAGAATCATCAATATCTGTTCACCCAATCGAAAGTTCTGAGGTAACAATCATAAAAATAAAAAAAATTGTCGTTTAATAAAATAAAATAGATTGTCCATAATTTTGAATTTCCTTGAAAATTTTTGGAAATGGTGATAATCAATTTATAGAAAAATTTATCTAAAGAAAGAACTTGTACTTGCATAATGGTAGTCAAATAATTAGTCGACAGCAACGGTCAAATGACTTTGGCAATTGTGGTCATTACCAAGTGTCGACTAATCAAAAATATAATGGCTGAGGACTGTGACCTCTACTCCAATTTCTATGGTGGATAAGGCTCCTTCACTCCTTGCTCTTCTGCGCTGCTTGGAGAGCTGCGAACACCATCCCGACGTACCAGATGCCAGTCCGGTGATACTTGGTCACTCCAGTGCATTGATAACCTTCCTCTGATTCTTCTGCCAAAAACCTTGCCAATGAATACAAGTTTCGCCAAATTGGTGTCTTCAGTTTCGTGAGCAACGTGTCCAAGTATCTTAAAATACGTTATAGGCATAGTTGAGAGCCTATTGTGGATCCGGAAATGAGGGATCTTGGAATCATTTTGGATGAAAAACTAAGTTTCGCCAATCATATCCACCAAATTATGAACAAAGGTATGAAAACACTAGGCTTCGTTTTAAGAACAACTAAAAACTTTAATTCCTTAGAAGCCATTAAACTATTATATGTATCTCTAGTTAGAAGCCAAATTGAATATAACTCGGTAGTTTGGTCTCCATCTTACAAAATTCACATTAATAATATTGAGCGAATACAAAAAAAAATTCTGCGTTTTATAAATTTTAAATTAAATATCCCTCTAGAAGACTTAAAATATAATCTATTACTAAATATTCTAAAAATACACACACTAGAAGACAGACGTAAAATAAACGACTTGACATTTTTATTCAAAATACTTAACTCTAAATTCGACTGTTGCGAACTCCTACAACTCATAAACTTACGAATACCGACAGTAACCACACGACAAAACACACTATTCTACTGCAGCATTCATAAGCGTAACTACATTGCCCACTCTCCGATACAAAGATTTCACACTATGGGAAATCAGTACGTAAGTGATGTTGACATATTCAACATCAACTTGGCGAATTTTGTGGATCTTGTAAAAAACTTGTTCCAAAACTATTCCTAAACATATATGTATGTATTTTTGTAAACTTATCAAATCGCTGTATTTTTGTGACTTGTGTGCATTTTTATCTAATTTTTTTCTTATCATTTCTCTATCTGTTTAAAAAGCATCTGTTATATCTGTATTACTGTAAAAGCCCTCTAGGCGTTGAATAAATAAATAAAAATAAAAAAATAAATAAAAAAATCCCTAGCTCACACATTTGTGCCTCTGCTGACAATGGAATCCTGATACCTTTATAATATTGTAGTAGTGGAAAATTTTAAGTGCTTTTTTTAGAACACCACACAAAAGAGTCCCTACTAACTCTGTCATCCCGTATCAAAAAAAATATCTTAGAAAACTAAGAAATAATCTAAACTCTACATAGTTAGGATACACTACAAAGTTCATTCCAAAACTTTTGTTGCTCCATGTTTAGATTACTGTTCTAAACATGGAGCAATTATACAGATATTATATTTCGCCAATAAAAGAAAACCAAACAAAACAAGAAATTATTCAAAACAGAGCTATGAGATGTTTACTAAAGAAATGCCAAATATACTAAAAATAATCAAATGAGAAAAGAGCTGAAATGAATACCGGAGACTGTTATATTAAAATGTGTTAAATTTTAGCATAAAATTTTGAATAACAAAATGCCAAAATGCTTTATCCACGGAAGAAATTGGCTTCAAAATATACATAAATTATAAAAAACCAGAAATGTAAATAGAACTAAATATCCGCATTTGAGAAAAACAGTTGTCACAGAACTGCTTAATGCGTGGAGGACAAAAAGTGTAAGATGAGATGCCTGGAAGTCTAATAATAATGAAAGCATTTAAAAAAAAATTTATGCTTACTGTAAAAATATCGTCTAACAATTAAATGTAACCGAGTACATATTAGTCTACCTACCGTGAAACGTGAAATCTCAATAAATAATAAAAATAAATCCCCAATTGGAACTATCTAACCAGTACGCCGTTTACCGCAGGGGTAGGCAGAGAGGACAGACCGCCAAACAACTCGGTCTTGGCACACACTCTTTGCTTCATTCACATTCATACATCGTCTCACACATACTCTTCTATTATTATGACTCTCGACATGGCCCGTCTCAAGATCTGATTCACTTGATCATGCCATGTTTTCCTCGGACGTCCCCGACTTCTTCTTCCATTCACATTTGCGTCATATATTCTCCTTACACTCCTTTCCTCGTTCATTTGCTGTACATGCCTAAACCACCTGGGGTGCTTTTCCTAATCTTACTCATTACGCTTCCATCAGCCTTGCATTATTTTTGGATCTCCACATTTCTCACACGATCATACATGGTTTTACCACGCATACACCTCAGGGATCTCATTTCAACAGCATTCAGTCTGCTTTCATCCTTCCTTTGCCAGTTCCATGCCTCACTGCCATACATTAGGGTATGTACCAGAACTCCATTGTGGACTGCTAGCTTCGCTTCTTTTGACAGTCTTTTATTAGCGCCAACGGCATTCAGTCCTCCATTAATGGAGTTACCTGCATTTACCCTTCTTTCAAAATCTCTATCAGCCTTCCCGTCTCTCGTAAACACACTACCCCGACACACAAACTCATCCACCTGCTCCAAGTTTTGTATTGTGATGTTGATAGAAGTGAAAATGGAAAGGTGTAACCGAAGAGAAAGGTGGGTTGAGTGGGTTAGTACGTGATTATTCAGGTCTGGTCACTATAAACAGCTAAAGCCATTTTAATCAAATTTTCCATGAAATGATGGTCTTTCACCAGAGCGATACTGGGAGTATCCGCTAGTTCGCCTTTAGGAGCACTAGCATAGTGAAATCGATAACATTACAATATCGGATCGATAGGCGTAACTTCCGATGATTTTATGTCGATGTTCTGAGCACGGTTTCACTATTGACAGACGAACCGATATTGAAATGGAATAAATAAGAATTCGATATAAGCTTGCAACACTGAAGGTATTTCCCGTGAATTGACACTCTGAAATTTCAAACGCCAAACGATTATGTAAAAATATGAATAAAATGGCAATGTTGAATTGAAATACTAACCTAAATATGCATTGGCAGTCCGCATTAACTTTTTGCCATTAAACGTGAGTTAATTATTTTGTGAGGTCTTTATTCATATTTCAACCATTTTCGTTTCTCAAAGATAGAACGGAATAAACTGATTGCATCTTAGTTGTCAATTATTTATTATTTTAGTCAATGGATCGCGTGTAGTACTTCTTTCAATTCAAGAGCTTCGTTAGTTGAACTCCGTTCATCAATAAGCCAATAATTTTGTATAACAATTGACATAATTCAAATAAATACGTATGATGATAGTCAACGGATACTTTTCTGATACAAAATTTGTGATCTTAAAAATATTGATAACTGACCATAGACGATGGATTTGGTCAATATCGTGTTGATATACGGTTTTATTAAAAGATATTATAATAATAATATCTTTATTTGGAAAATAAACAGCTTTACAAAGATACTTAAAAAAGAAAGAGTGCTAAAATAAAACAGTAAGCCTAAAAACATGTTTTAGCTGAAATATAAGAGATGTGCTATCCGCAGTTTTTACTGGGTGGGATTATCTACGTATTGTTAACCAATACTACTGCAAACCTTCAAAAAATCTACTAAATTAACGCATTCTTTCTGTATTCAAACTATATTGCTAACCAATTCTACTACACACCTTCAAAAAATCTACTTTGAACGAATTCTTTCCGTATTCAAACTATGCCCATTAGGTAGCAGTCCGCCGACGCGACGGTCGGGCGGCCATCATAGCATATCTCTTGATTTTCATTGATCGATGGTTTCAATAGATATATTTGGTTTTGTCGATCGTCCATGCTAGACCTCTAGGACTCTGGAAGGGTTTTAGCAGCGATAATAATTGATTATGATTCATTTGTACATCAGAACACACAATCATGAAGTGATCCAACTTAGAAATAATAATTTTTAAATAAATTAAGTAAAACTAATGATGCAAAGAATAAATAAAATCCTACATTTTCCTTGTAAACTTCCATCTTTCGTCGTTTATGATGAGAAAAAATTCCTAGGTATTTAAATTGATTATTATTTATTATAAGGAACTCGCTTGACAGTCGAGTGGTCTCCACGCTGACCTTTAGACGAAAGGTCGAGGTTCGATTCTCTGCACCCTTTAATACCGTTTTTTTTTTGTAATAATTACGATCATCCTTTTACAGATTATTATTTTAATGTTTTGTATATTTTACATACCGGTCACCATTTATACAGTTTTTTGTATTTTATTTTTTGGATAATTTTCATTCAGTCCCACCTTTTTGTACAGTTTTTTTGTTTTTTATTTTTTGGATAATTTACATTCAGGCCGACCTTTTTGTACAGTTTTTTGTATTTTATTTTTTGGATAATTTAAATTCAGGCCCACCTTTTTGTACAGTTTTTTGTATTTTATTTTTTTAATAATTATTTACATTCAGGCTCACCTTTTTGTACAGTTTTTTGTATTTTGTTTTTTGGATAATTTACATTCAGGCCCACCTTTTTGGACAGCTTTTTTGTATTTTATTTTTTAGATAATTTACATTCCGGCCCACCTTTTTGTATAGTTTTTTGAATTTTATTTTTTTGATAATTTACATTCGGGCCCACCTTTTTGTACAGTTTTTTGCATTTTATTTTTTGGATAAATTACATTCAGGCCCACCTTTTTGTACAGTTTTTTGTATTTTATTTTTTGGATAATTTAGATTCAGACTCACCTTTTTGTACAATTTTTTGAATTTTTTTTTTTTTTGGTAATTTACATTCAGGTCACGTTTTTATACTGTTTTTTTTTTTTGTATTTGCCATTGCATTCATAGTGAAATAAGGCTTCGAGCTTAAAATAATTGCTTTGACGTACAAGCTTACCTAACGGTCAGATATAAAAAGCAGTGCAATTTGCGTGGCGGGTATGGGTACCGCCGCCCCGGGAACCATTTATTGGATAACCAATATATTTGCCATAGGTCATCCGAAGTGGTTCGCTACGTTTGGTGACTTCTCAAGGATGCCTGGGTTGAAGAGGTGAGGTTTGTCCGGGTTTTGGCGGCGAACGCTTATCGGGAGAGATTGGTTGATGGAGAGTGAGGAAGTCTCTTTAAACCAGTGTCTCCCAATCCAGTCTGCCAAGCAATTGGTTGGCAGATTTATCCTCAGCCAAGATCCAGACAAACCTCACCCCAAGAACCCGGGCATCCCCGTTAAGTCACCAAACGTAGCGAACCACTTGGGGTAACCTATGGCAGAGGGGTTGGTTATCCAGTAAATGGTTCCCGGGGCGGCTAATTGAGATGAGATGTAAAATAAATACTGTATGGATAATTTTTACTATTCATAATGAATGCCCCCTAAAAAAGTAAAATTAAACTATTAAATCCATCCATCAAGAGGTCGGTTTTACAAAATCCTTTCAATCGCCCTTAACTTTATTATTTTTTAAGTTATTTAAGTGTCAGCCTCTACCATCTACAATAGTGGTTCCCAACCGGTGGTACGTGGACCACAGATCTAAAATGTGGTCCACGAAACATTTATTCATTTAGTACAAAACCGAATCGAAAGGTATCCACAGTGGCGGACTAAGCCCGTCAGAGGCCCGGGGCGGCAAAGCTGAATGAGGGCCCCCCCCCCCCCTAGTATAAAAAGGTTATGTAACTTTGCAAGATTTTTATTCAGTTCACACGAGCCTCTGATCCTGGGGGGCCTCACTGTAAAAAAAATGTATTTTTTGTATTTCATTTTCTAAAAAATGCTATTGTTAATAATGCTATCACCTAATATTTTAATGAAATTTTAAAAAAATTCAAGAAAGTTTTAAACCGTTTGTATGTTGAATTAACCTTCAGAAAAACTTTCAACGCATTTTTCTCGAAAATACGTTTTTCAACCTGGTTGACAACATCTTAGAAAAAGTAAACATCCGATTTGCATGCAACAAGTCTTAAACTGTTAGAAAATCCAGTCACTATGGCACCACATAGGAATTTTTTTGTAAAGGGCCTCCGGGTTTCTAATTTTGGTGTCCCCTATTTTTTTATAAGAACGCCGAAAATTTTCCATAAAAATTCGAATATAACATTCGCTGGTCCGCTATTTTTCTTTTTTTAGATATGAAAATTCCCCTCCGTGCTGCCATAGATTTGAATGGATTTTCGAACAGTTGAAGAGTTGGTGAAATTTAATATTTTTTTTCAATGCAAATGAAAATGCAAATGCAATAAAAATACATACAGGCGGATGTATAGTTTTTTAATATGTTGTCAACCACGTTTAAAAACGTGTTAAAAAAGTTTCGAGAAAAACGCATTCAAAGTTTTGCTGAAGAATAATTCAACAACGTTATACACAGTTTTAAACGGTTTGAAACTGGTTCCAAACATTTGGTGAGAGCATTGTTAACTTCGGAACATGAAATTTAAAATATATATATTTTTACAGTGTCCTGGTGCCTCAAGGCGCCATATCCCCACTCAAAGAGAAGAAAATGCAGAGATTTGTAATTACGAATTTTGGAGAGAAATCGCTAATATTTAAAACGATAAAATTGAAGCGAAAATTTTGAAAATGTTTAATAAAACACGACTCGTGCATTTTTAATATTCTCGTTAAAACACAGCGTCAGGTTGGTATGCTGTGTAATGCTCTGTGGTGACGTCACGATAGTAATCACGGTAATGACTGGTTTATTTATGCTATACGTCATTTATATGGGAATTTAGGTATGACACAAGCGAATGTTCTATATATTTCTTATTTTTGAAGATGTCGTAAAAGCATATACCTTTATAGAAAGTTAATAGAATTGCCTTTTAGATTTTTGTATCTGACATATATGATTGTGTTTGAAAAATGCAGTATTTTAAGTTTCAAAATGAAAAAATTAAAAAAAAACAGCCGACTGTAAACATATTCTATTAAATGGTCGAAAAAATTAGGAAAATTCAAAATTTAAAAAATACAGTCCTCTTACTTTATGAATTTGGAATAAAACTGTCACTTCACTTTTTATCTCGTTCATACAATTAAAAACGATAAAAAAATATTATAATAATTCCGAAAAAATAACTGAAAAAATCCGACATCTTGGACTCGGTTTTACGCAATTAATGCGTTGATTTCTCGAATTTGTATTTATTTACATATGCATAAGGCTTTTACATTATTAAATAATATTACTTTTATGGAAGTTTTATTAAATTCACGCGGAAAAGTCATAAAAATTATAGAGAAGTAACCTTTGATTATGTAATGTCAGTAGCCTAAAAACCGAACGAAACTAAATCACTAACAAAACATTATTTAAGGACTAAAACTGAAAAAAAGTAAAGGCAGCATTGGTACTTATGTTGAATTACACTAATATCACAGTGAATTAATCATTTAAACGAAAATTATCATCAAAAACATTAAACTGTAAGTAAAATTCATCAACATCATTCATTGTTTTGCAAAGAATTTGATTTCGCCATTTGCAATAAATAAGCCATTAGCCAATCAACGCGTTATAATAAACAAGATGGCCGCGCGCCTGCGCAAATCTATGTGAGATTCAAGAAAACCAACATAACAATCATAAAATAGTGAATCGTTATTTTAGTAGATGACGTCACAAAATTCACCATAGATATGGGTGTTTTCGAGGGATCTCCAAAAATTAAAACTTTGAAAATTATTTTAACTATTAAAACTAACTCTAAAAAAAAAAAAATATATGCAGTAATTTAAGTTAGAAGGTCATTTTTCATAAAAAAAAATAAAAAAAATGGACTGGACTTCTCTATTGCAAGGACGCTTTTAATTACACGGTTAACAGCTTATCATTATTGTAACTAGTGGTCCCTGTGATAACAAATAAATGCCATAGTTGTCCCTGGTAAAAAAAAGGTTTGGAACCACTGTCCTATAAGAACCAGAGTTATTTATTTATATACTTTCCGTACTACAACCGGACAGCGCTTTTTATAAAGTTTATCAAAAATAATAAATCGAGAAGCCAACCTCACGAGTCAAAGGCAAATGCGTAGACCTCTACAATATGGAGGTCATCGTGGAATACCTATATATGTCAACATGGAAATATGTGGGACTGTTGGTATCTTCCTTAATGTTGCACTACATATAAAATACCGTGAAATAATTCAGAACTATAAGATATTGAAAACACTTACCTATACCTATACTACTTCGAAAACACAATAACCTAATAAAAGGAAATAAAGACAATGAAATGAAAAAAAAAATGTTTTTAATTCGTAGAACTCCATTTATTTATTTTTTTTAAATTAAATGTAATAGCAATTATTAATTTCTAGTTGTAGATTCTATAACCCCCCCCCCCCCCCCCCCCCCCTTCGGGTCACGGTCAAAATGTAAAAATAATGTGATTAAGTTCTGGTATTTTGGTATTTATTTTTGTGGCAGCTCTTTCGACTTACAAGGCCATTTTCAAACTATTTGGTCGTGGGGATTTTCATGGCAACACAGCAAAGGCCATTTTCAGTTTGAAAATGAAAACTCAAAAATAAAATACTTGCGCAGGACTTAACAAAAACATTTAAGTATATTAAAAAAATAAATAATATATAAAAAATTGTTATATTTAATAAATTAATTTCTAATAAAATTCATTTACTTTTTCACGTTAATTAAGATGAATGCTAAGGTACTTACCTAATTATAGGAAAATTTCTAAATTAGTCATCAATAAATTGTTGTAACTTTTATAACAATAGCGAATGATATAATGTTAAGATTTAACGAAACATAAATTATAATCTAAGCATTCACACATGGTGCCAAATTTATTATTTTAGGACAGAAGACTTTAACGTGTTATGCTGATGTCCTCCGTGGTCGAGTGGTAAGGCTCTTGACACGCAACCCGAAGGTCGCGAGATCGAATCCCGGCATAGACAAATAAATTTTATTTGATTAATTTGCGTTATTTCACAATTAATTCATAATATATAGTATATTTTTGGCACGTTCCAGAGTTGAAGATACGCTCAGTATCGATCTGGTGTAAGTCCAACATTCAGAATAGAAACGTTGCTTGAAATGGCTTTAGCCGTGTTTGTTGACCAGATCTGATTAGCTATGTATTTCCACGCCTACCTCTTTCCCATCTCCTTTCCCTCCCTACCCTATGCATCTGTGCATTAGAGATGGCAACCGTTCTTTAACAATGGATTGTCAATCAAACGGACCGCCCTCCTTTGCACCGAATGGAGAACATTGTTTATGCTCCATTATTATTTATTATTATTTTTTTTATTGATACATTATTAGTATTTTTATATTATTGGTAATGTGAGTGTCACTGAATGATTACCTGTGCTCTGTGTATTATGAACAAATTGTATTTAAAAGATGCAATATAATGTTATGTAAATAAATTGGACTGCGTAATTTAAAATTAAACGAAGTTAAAAAATAAAGAGAGTAATAAAAAAAATAAGCAATGTGTATCATGATTACTGATAATATTATTAATTAATGAAACAATTACAATTAATAACAATAAATGTCGTTTTATAATAATACTTTCCTAACAGAGAAACTCAACTGTATTTTAATTGATTGTGTCATCAAATCACAAGGAAAATATTATTATTATATATATATATATATTATTATATATTTATTATATTAATATATATATTACGCCTTTAAATATCTACGACGAGAATGCCAGCATTGAGGAATTATAAGATTCCTGGTCTAATTATCTCAACCAAACGTATGATATATATATTTCGTCAAACATATGGTTGAGTATTGGAGAGTTGAACGCAAAAATAGAAAGATTTATGCTTGCCATTCAAGATAAAGTCATTAATACTAAAAATTATAGGAAGCATATAATCAAAGATACAAATCAAATTGATGATTTATGTAGAAAATGTTTAGCGTTTTCCGGAAACTATAGAACATATTATATCAGGATGTTCTGTATTAGCGCCGTCCGAGTTTACATTTAGGCAAAATCAAGTTTTAAAAATAATTCACCAAAGTTTGGTAATTAAACATAACTTGATTGACTGCCATAATGTACCATATTATGAATATGAACCAAATTCATTTTTAGAAAATGAATTTTATAAAATTTATTACGATAAAACTATACTAACAGACAGAACAATTAGTCATAATAGACCCGATATATTTTATTTTTTTTTACAGTGAATACCGCACAAGAATCTTAACTGCTCCCGTCTGGAGCCAGTGAGACTATGGCATCCCCAATTGGGGTATGTTGTGAGGCTGAAGGTAGTGGGGAGGGGAAGGAGGTGGGGAAGAGGAAGGTTGGGAAGTACCTGGCTATTCAGATCTGGTCACCAAACACGGCTAAAGCCATTTTCAAGCAACGTTTCAATTCTGAATGGTGGTCTTACACCAGGGCGATACTGATAGTATCTTCCACTCTGGAACGTGCCGCAAATATACTATATATTATTTTAAATGAATTAATTGTGAAATAACACAAATTAATCAAATAAAATTTATTTGCGCACGCCGGGTTCGAACCCGCGACCTCCGGATTGTGAGTCAAGTGTCTTAGCCACTGGACTACGGAGGTCGTCATAGTTTTACATGACAAAATTAAAATAAAAACTTAGACCATTGATGTCGTTATTCCAAATTCCTGTAATATTCAGAAAACTGTTTCTGAAAAAATAAGAAAATATACTGATGAAATGAGATTAAAAGAATTTGACATTCTCAGAATATAAAAATATTACCATTTGTTATTTCGGCTACTGGTTTTAGGTATACCTAGCTTTCTCATTCAAAATTTAGGCATATTAGATTTGTCAAAGAATTTATACATAAAAATGCAAAAATCAGTCATTTTAAATACATGTAGGATTACGAAAGATTTTTAAAATATTTATATTGAGGGATCAGTAGGATTTATCGGTCCAGTTAGGAGTCCTACCGAGCCAAACCCTCTGATATGAAAATATCTGGAGTCGGTGAATTATTTTCCCATTTGGTCTATGGTGGATTGACGTATTTTTCTTATATTGTTTTGTATTTATTATACTCATAGAGTGCACTTACATGGCGTGGATTTACTAGATAATAATTTGTGGAAAAATGTGTGGAAGGGTTTAGTCTTTCCTGTTGGGAAGATTTAACCCGGACATAAAATCTAAAGAACTAAAAAAAAAATTTAATATATATTCAAACAATATGAATCGGAAAACCGAACACAAAAAAAAATTGTGGATATGTTATAGCTCTTATCCTATTTAATTTTCTTTATCTGTGTTATCCTACTTAATATTTTTCGCATTAGCTCCATACAAGAGACCCTGAAGCAAATATTTTCCCCCAGCGCATCTGTCATCTTTGGGGATGCTGTGTAGAGTAGAGGGTAGTTGAGGGAAATTAAGGAGGTTCTGGGTCGGAAAACGGTACGAGGCGTGGGAATGATTGTTTTTTTAAAGAAAGACAAACATTCCTGGGTTACGAATAACCTAACAATATTTGAATATCTCCTACTACCACCACAGTAAGCGAAAAATGTTGCTTGTGTCATGATGGAGAACTCAGCCAGGGACCCAAGCGATGCCCACTCGGCCACTGATCGTTCAATCAGTGTGTCAAGGAATTTGTGTATTCTTATGTAATATTCTTTCATTATATTTGTAGTATATATATATTATGTTTACTAAATTACCAATAACAATACTTCGTTCCAAATTTAAGTTATTAATTAAATTAATTAATTATTGTAAGAAACGACTGGGTAATTAAGGCATCACTGTCATAAATTTTAGACGCAAACTAAACACGGAAAATGTACTTATATTAATTTGATTGAAATTTCTACTTAAATCCATTATTTTTCATTTCCTGCAATACGTTTTTCTTAACTGTAATTAATTTGAACGAAGTGTTGTTTTCGGTAAACATGCGATCTAAGCGCTGACGTCGGGTTTTAGGAATGAGTTTAAAAAGTAAATATTTACAAAAAAATAATTTTAAACGCAATAACATCGGAACGTAATAGGATGTGCACTGTGCAATACAATTCAAAGCATTCCCAAAGATGACATAGGCCCCGAGAAAAATTTAAAGAAATGTTTTCAATAAAAATAATATTTTTCTCTTTAATAAGAAAAAAAACAAGCATTCCCGGACAACACTGCTTCTATTCTAGCATCACTATAAGCGTAAAATATTGCGTATAAAATGATGATGGACTTAGCTGGCATAGGAATTAATTATTATAATTAGGAAACCGACGCATGTTTCCACTCAGCTACTAACAGATCAAAATAAATAAATATAATGCTTATAAATGGAAAGTTCCTCTCTACTTATAACTTGGTCCTGACTAAGAAGAGATCTTCCGAAACCGGTTTAAAACAATTTTAAGTATTTTTTTAAATATCATGTTGATTTATGGTAATTCACATTATAAGTAATTAAACTGGTTAGAAATGCATTTTACGACGTTGCAGATTCATAACTAATATGCAAAAATAAAGAAGTGTAATTTTATGATAATATGATGAATTCACCCGCATCTCTGCTTTTTCCCTGTGAGATCAAATCAAATAGGTAATTATTATTGAAAATATAAACAAACCTGGGAAAGGAACCAGCGATATGGCCTTTTGACTTTTCCTGAAGTCTCCGAAAGTGACATGTTAAACTCCCGCCAAAAACCTCCAACATTCAGAATTTTTACAAAAGTTTCAAAAATTTCGCGCGCTTTTCTGATTGTTGTTATAACAACTCGATATCAGTTCACAGGCAACTTTCACCTCTGCGCGAGAAGAAGTTAGAGTGTTTCGGTGTCGTATTCACTAATTGAGTAACTTACTGTCCCGCGTCCGACATAACAGACCATTGAACGTAAACTAACGTTTTATGGATTTCTCAATAATATACTTATGTACACCTGTAGCAATGAGTAGGTACCGCGCTTTGACGGAGGCCTCCGAGGAGTGGTTCCTTTTTAAAACAACTCGAGTTCTAAAAGTGGTTCCAGGTTAAGAGTTCTTTGTCCAAGCCGTGGCGATGCACAGACGCGCGGTTCCGGCCCCGAACTCGGACCAGGACCCTCATGTGAACTCGGACCCACATGTGAAATCGCGAGTCAGAGCACGTTCACATTTCCGTTTAAAAATTGGAGTACAAACAACCGGATTTCGGAAGCCTTTTTCACACCTCGGTTTAAAAAACGGAACGACAAAAAAAATGCGACTGGGAACGGGCGGGATGAACGGCGGTTCACGGCGGAACGACAAGGTGGCAAGTTTAGTGTGAACGAGTTCCGATACGAATTTAAAACAAACACGCTGCGCTGGCGTCCATACTACAACACGTGCCGGATCCGCTTTTTAATCGTGTTGTACATACGTGAATAGCTCTATATATCGTCTGCAGCCACTAGGGCTTCGAAATGAGAATGGGTACCTACTTACGCACACGCCGGGGGATGTTGGTGCTGGGAAGCGACACTGCCGACCACTGGGTAAAGGCATTCATAGGTCCCGGTCGGAATGCTCTGGGAGTCTGGGAGTAATTGATTTGAAAAAGGAGTGGAAATGGAACCTGCTTTCCGCAAAGAACTCGAGTTCAAGAACCCATTCCGGTTGAACCACGCATCGCTAATTACCTGTCATTGCAAAACTTATGATTGGGGTAACCATTCGACTTTGGAAAAACTTATAACAAAATATTATTTAATTATTATTTTTAATTGATAAACTAACGTTTAAACAAGATTTTTATGCATAGCACAAAGGGTAGATAACAAATATTATAATCAATAATTATCAGCCTGAAACACTCATCTATATTGAAAAAATCTTCCGAGAAAAGATACTGGCCGCCAACGGGAATTTAACCCGTGACCATCTGATTGCCGGTCAGCAGCTCTGACCACTGAGCTATGGCGGCTTATCTAATACCCGCCAAATAATTCAATATATACTAGTGTTTCATTCAAAATATTATTTAAGTTTTTTTTTCCGTTTTGTAGATTTTATGAATTATTTACATTTCATTTAATCGACGTTATTTCAAAGTTCAAAACTTTTTATAATACCAATACAAGTAGTCTACAATAAATTCCAGAAATTTAATAAAAAGAATTGAATTAATCTAAACAGTAAAGACATAGATAAATAAAAAGGTAACGGTCGCAACTATCGTTCAAAAAAGATAGCTGCCAAAAACATCAGAAAAATTAGTCGAAGATAATATTCTGAAATCTGAATTTGAAATATGAATTCGACAAAAACGACATAAAATAAATAGGTCTCAATGATCGGTTTAGTTCAGACACTGTCCGGTAAAAAAAGACATCCCGAATTCCCATTTGCGACCGTTATCTGTAATTTTTTCTGTGTCTTGTTCTGTTTCATGATTAGATTTATTCTTATTATTTAACGATATATTTCGTTTTTGGGTTATAAAAAAACCTTCAAAAGTTATTAAAAAAATCAAATAAAATTTGAAAATTGTTTTCGTTCATTACTCTAGCACAGGGTTTCCCAACCTTTTTCTGCAATGGAACACTTTGCGAACCCGCAAATTATAACGGAACCCAAGGGTACCGTTATAATTTGCGGCCAAGCCAAACCTTAGCCAAGGCTAATTTTTTAGGTTGGGTTATTCCTAATAGTAAAAGTTTTAAAAAAAGTTGTTTAGCACATTACTTATTTAGTAGATTGTTACGATAATATTTATTTCGGAATAATAATTATTATCCCGACTCAAAAACCTTCACCTGGCAGCTTATTTAATTATTGAATCGCCGTGTTCTTTTCTTTTCCTTTTTTTGGTTGGCAACTTGCTTGAACGATTTCCGGAAGGGTCACTTTTTGAATTTCCGCCGTTCGGGAGCGCGACGGAATATTCGACTGGTCACCTAAGTGATAGTTTTTTGGAGTTTTAACATGGGATAATCTTTTTAGTATGATATTTTTATCAGCGTGTCCCGTCGAAGTTAAACCGGCGTAATTGGTCGTTGTGTGGAGACCCACACATGGGTTCGCCATGCTGTGTTGCGAATAATCGAAGTAATCCTCTTTGGTACGGAGTCGCATATACGCGCGAGAGCACCTTTATGGCCGTGCCGGTCCTTTAGTACCCGTAGTTGTGGTAAATTCTCGATGGAAATTCTTTAACGGGGCTCTCTTCCTGAACTTGGCAAATACCCAGGATTCCTTGGTGTCCTCAGCCGGCAATCCTGGCCATCAGCGTGGAACCTGCTGCCCGGCGAGGCGAAGGGGTCTGAGCCCCGGATGCGATCCATACGTTTCCTTTCGAGTCTTCGGTCTGTGCACGCGTTCCTCGGATGCGACCCTCGTACGCGTTACCTGGAGTCTTCCCCACGAGATCACGGCTGCAGCATATCAGCACGTGAAAAAGCGTTCATTAAAGTTTCCTCGAGTTTTAGTGGTTATTTAGCAATCATGTCCCGGTCCACAGGTACGCTAATTTTCTGTATATTTACTAGTTAATTTGCCGCCTTTACAGGTTAGGTCTAGGGGTATTTGATAAACTGTCCCTCAACGGGAATTCGCTATGTTAATTGTTTTTCTTAAATATATATTTGGTTTCTGTTATATGGAATTGTACTATTTTTATTTACATGGAAAACCTAACCTTACCGGGGAGAAACCTGTATTTCATCCCACCATCTTGAGAGAGATTCTTTTGTTCTACTATAAAAAAGGTAACAAAGCAGTTTATTTGTTACAATTGCCGCCCATCCGTGGTATTAATTCCCCTACCGCGGAATATATGTTACAAGATATATGTAAAACAAAAAAGGAATATAAACAAAAAATATGTTATAAATAAAGAATCTAAAAATTCTGAAGATTTTGAGTCTGTGAATTGTATATCTTCTTGATATCAGTCCCAATATTGGTAAATTGGATTCTAATATCTAGTATGGCGTTGAGCCTGTTCCTGCACTTTGACTTGGTTGCAGCATAATTAAAAAATCCCGCTTCGCATAAAAAGGTTGTAGAAAACGGAAGTAAAACAATAATAACATGAGTTTTGATAAATTGGGGTACTCTTCTGACAAATTCGCCCAGAAATCATTTAAAGGCTAATCTTTGTATTTTTATTTCAAATCAGAGTCCCTCTTTAAATCAAATCGATTTTCGTACTCAACTGCGCTTAAGCCTACCTACTGGTATAGCTATCACAGAAAATGGATTCCGAACCCAGGAATAGTTTTCGGAAATTATTACAAAAGAGTTGTTTTCAAGTTACCTTTATACCTACGTGATCTTAAAATTATTTTGAAACGTCTTCGTCTAATTTATAATTTAATTCATTTAAACGTGTGAGGGAGGAAAACAATCAAAACGATTAGATTGAACCGATGAAAGCCAAAATTGTATTTTTTTCTTCATTTTATCTCCAAAATTTACGACACCATACGCTTTTAGTTCGACTAATTGCTAACAAGGATCTGGTAAGACTGATTGATGTTTACATTATTTTACTTTCAGGTAAAGAGGATTTCGAAAAGAATATGGTTGGGTTCTTCGGGAACAGAAATTTCGTGAAACACATGCAGATCCGTTATCCTGTTGGTATGTTTCCACATCGCACAGATGTTCATATTTTTTAATCTTATCACAGTATCACACAGCACAGTATAATAAATCTCAGAGATTTTTTTTCAGTACAAACGTTAAATGAAGACTTACTGCGATAACAGCATAAATGGCTCCTTCAACTTCCATAAACCTTACTCTCTGTACCTTACTTACGAACTATTGTGAAATATTTATACAAATAATAATTTCTTGTAAGTAATATCAGTGTTGTTGAAATATGACGAAATATGAAATGTGTGTAAATTATATTAGATGAAATTCTTCTGACAAATTGTCGCGGAACCCCTATTTGGGTTCCGCGGAAGACAGTTTGGGAAACCCTGGATTACACAGTTTAGAACTAATAATAATTAAAAAAGATCCAAATAATGTGTTGACTATGTGTGACTTCCGATTCAGACAGATTTGACTATTACGTGAAAAATTATTTGACTCAACTATGCTTATCCTTTTTTTCCTGAACGTGAGCGCTCTTTCCACATAGTTTTATTTTTATTTTCATTCAACAAATAACAAACGTTTCATTAGATGTATAAAAAAAAAATTTGCAAGCATTTTTTACCTTATTTTTTGCATTTTAAAAATAGGAACATCAAAGAAAAATCCGTTTAATCAAAGTAAAATCATAGTAGAAACTAGAATAGCTCATTTTGTGTAATAAAAAAGTTTAAACGAGTTAGGCGTTTCTCCTATCAATTACGGGAGTCAAGAACAATCTCACACTGATTTCACTATAAATGTTTCAAAATCGGCCTACCTAACACGATGTTGTGTGATGTTTACTGTTCCACTTGCAGAATTTAGTTCATATTACAAAAAAAACCCAGATAAATGGTAATCGAAGTACTATTCTATAAATATTTTTTTAATTTCTGAAACATCGTGTCCATATCTCCAAACGTATGGTTACTGTACATGGGTACAGGTACTGCAGATTCAATCTGAATCTCAATTAACCACAGATACATTCAAAACATTCACAACGTTCACTGAACATGTAAAACGATAGAATTGTATTGTGGACGGGTACGTGCGCTCGAAGTAAGGTCAAACATTCCTTACTTTCCGCTATAATTGATAAACCAAAAATAACCAAGTACCCAAATTGCTTGAATAACCAAATACATGTCGAAATTCTTCAATGAATAGTAATTTTCATTTTGTGAGGCGGGTAAAGATACCGGGCTCCCGGGGAATATAGATGATTAGATTACCAATACTTCTGACGTGGGTTACCCTAAGTGGTTCCTTACATTTTATGACTTAGCAGAGATACCTGGATTTATGGGGTGAGGTTTGTGTAGGTCTTAGCCCCACCTACTGCGTGGTGGGCTGGATCGGGAGAGACTGGATGAGGGAGACCTTTTTACCTCCTCAGCAGGACTCTCTGCCTATCTCCTTTCATCGCAGGAGGGATGGATTCATACGTTCGTCACTCTTAGACACATTGAACCCCAGATTCTTACCCACCCTCGGGCCTTTTTCCTTCCCAGAACTTTCTCTCCTTTGTTTCCTTAAAAAAACAGCATCCCCAAAGATAGCACGAGCCCTGAGAGAAATTATTTTCCTAGGGGTCATCTTTATGGAGCTAATCTAAAACAAAAAGAAAAATACAATTCATTGGTCTGCCTGGATCCGAGCCGTCGAATAACCTTTGTAAAATCGATTTCAAATAACTGAAAATATTAATCCAAAGAAATGTGTTCTGGGCAGTGGGCAGTCCGACGTCCGTTATTCCGAAATGAGCGCAAATTTTCCTTACTTCGGCTAAAATTATTGCTCAAAATGGGACAACGGTGTTTTTGTTACACATTGTATAAAGACTGTACATGTACATATTTTTTTTCTGATTATTACAAATAAAAAATATCTTTATTATGTTGGCAACATTGAACTTCGGCAGATCTGCGCATGCATGAATCCACCATGGTTTTTTTCATTATATTCCGATGAGTGTAATATTTTTGTATATAATTTATATTCTAATGACCTATTCACTATTATAATTCAAAATACCTAATTACTATTATTTGTGCTATTTTTTTGTCAGTTTTAGTATTTTAATAATGTGATGTTGGAAATTTGAAATGCTGTAAAAGACAATAAATCATGAGTTAAATAATCATTTTTCTCCTTTTTTTCTCTCTTACGATCTGCGCCGTCAAAATATATCCGGTATGTACATTGTAGATACATCTTTTACGACGCGCAATTTAGAAGGATTTTTTTTCTGAAAAAATAAAAATAAATTTAAAAATGTAAGAAGAAAGATCTATTCAATGTTATTTTATAACATAAATCATAATTATAGGTCTACAAAAACAGAAAATAAAAAAAATTAAAAAGAAAACTTTTAACTCGCTCTCCTGAACAATTTCCATTTTGTCCTTTACAACATTTCAAATTTACATGATAGACTTTTCTGGGGCCTGGAAGGGGTAGGTATTAATCAGTTTTGTTTTAAAATAGTACAGATATCCTTTCTAGACAATGCGTATTCAGTGGCAGCGATGTACCTAAATTGCACAATAACTGTAATTTATTTTGGTCCTTGAGACTACAGTTGGGCTATTTGCGGAATCGTGGGTTTTAACAAATAAAATAACACAATAAAAAAAATATAAAACTACTACATACTTATTTAAACATTTGTAATTCTGTGTGAATTATTACCTGTGGTTTCTGTGTCAGTTAACACGAACAATGAATTTAATCATAAATTATCATGAATCTGTTCAGGAAGAAAATTTTTGATTGGTTTAGTTTAGAGAAGAGATGTAATCAAAACGTTATTGTCAGATGTTGGCACTTCCTTGTTATTTTAATTTTTTTAAATGATTAACTAGCTAGCTCCCGGCATACGTTTCAATGCCAATAAAATAATTATTTTTCTCTCTGCGTGTCCTTTCTCATTCATTCCCGTTCCCCTTCCCCTTCACCTCCCGCGTCCCCTTCCATTCACGCGTTCCACCTTCACTCTTCCGCTGTCTACACCTGTCCCGCGAACATCCCCCCTCCCGCGGTTCCCTTCCACCTTTCTCGCCTTCACCCCTCCTCATCCACCATTCCGCACCCCCCCCCCCCCCGCCCACCCCTCCTTCGTTCCCCTCCTCGGTAACGAGAGTTTTGATAAATAGGTAGGTATATATTTCTATGGATCACACGCCACTGTTATAAATAATATTGTGGTATTATTTTTTTCTCTCAAAACAGACCTACCAGAGTTATGCTATCCGGTGTTATTTTATAGCCATAACCACCATAATACGGGCATGAGCCTAGCATGGTGGTCGAAAATCCATAAATGATGTAACCATTCAAAGCAATGAATAAAGAAAAAAATTTAAAAAAAAGCATAGCATGCACATACATATATTATTTTTTTTATAAAGAAAGACAAACATTCGCGGGTTACGAATAACCCGACAATATTTGAATATCTCCTACTACCACCACAGTAAGCGGAAATGTTGTTTGTGTCGTGATGGAGGACTTAGCCAGCCGAGGAATCGAACACGGGACCCCTGGGTGGGACCCAAATGCGATGCTGACTCAGCCACTGACCGGTCAAACATATACACATTTTCTAATATTATAGAGCTAATGCACAAGTACGTACATGATATAATTATTACAAAGTGGATCTAATTGAGGAGATCATCAGGTTTATCCAAGCATAAGTTCCTTCTGAAGGTAGTGATGGAATTCGAAAATATATCGAAGTCTTCACGATCGCACTGTTTACATGATCGAGTCATTCTTGACGTTGTTGGTTTGAAAAAACTTGAATTACTATTATCATAACAGCCATTTATCAATTCAACACGTGCTTCGGCTGTAATAATAATATTATATTCTATACCAACAATAGTTATTAATATTATTTAGCAGTTTATCCTTAAACAGTTTCCAGAAAATCGTTGAGCAAGCGAGAAACTAGTGAATCTTCCATTATATTATAAACTAGCTGGTTCCCGGCATGCATTGCAATGCCACATTCAAAGTAATAAATTGTTTCTCCCCGCATGTTTTATCCCGTGCGTCCCCGTTCCCCTCCCGCATCCCCTATCCCCCTGCGTTCCCCTTCCACCTTCCCCACCCACCCTCTCCCCTCTCCCTTCCGCGTTCCATATATTCAGTCCCACGTACGTTCAGTTTTCAAACAGCTCGCGTGCCACATATTATATTAGTTTTTTTTTTTTCAAATTTTCATTTTTCGTATATTACAAATATTCATTTTGTGTATTATAAGAACAATCAAGCAAATTTGGTACGTAAACATAGGTACCTATTTAAAATACCTGTAATTTAAAAAAATCCATAGACAATTTTTTTAATACAAAAAAAACAGCTGCCCGCCAAATTCAATTTCATCAAACGCTCGAACTGTCAAACGTGCGAAGTTAAAATAGTCGTTAAGTTTTCTGAAATTATTCAATTTTCTTAATTTTTCTTTCCGTAAGAATTCTACAAAGTATTATAAAACTTTTTTAAAAATATGTATGAAATAGGCAAAGTCGTTCTGAATTTATTGCATGACCAAGGGAAACAGGGATTCATTTTTATATAAATAGATTAAGGCCCAGATGTGTCGCAGAAATTCAAATATCACATTAACAAATGGCCATTCAGAACCATTTCGTTTTTGAAGTAAAAACTTCTTTTGCACCGTTGTGATTTGAAACTCGATGAAACGGAAACTTATGTAATTAAAAATGTATTTAATTCACGGGTACTCGGTTGCAGTATAATACGAGAAATCCACATTCCCACTCGAATCTCCTTTGGTGTAGTGGTATAAAGCGCCTGTGGAACCTTTGCAGACATTTAGCGGACCAAGGATCGAATCCTACGTAATGCAAAAAATAATTGTAAAATCGATATTAAATCTTCAAACCACTCCAAAATGAATAAGTTAAAGAAAAAGAAAAAGAATACGACATCTAGCGACTCCGAAGAATAAAACACAAATTCTAATAAGTGTACCTATAAGAAAAGGTGCACTGGGATTCGACGACAAAAATATGGAAAAAAATCATCCTTCACATTAGATAAAAAAAGTGCTTCATAGTCTACTTTAGTTTTCTGAATGTTTTACTTCTACAGCGGATGAATTGAACACTCTGTTTTTTTAACATTTGAAAGGTTATAACAACTGTATATATATATATACAAAAGAAGAATAAAATGTAATAATATTTAAAAAAGAATATTGAAATATGTGAAGCGTAATTTTTAATTCTGGTAATCTTAAAAAAAAAGTTGGCCATCTTTCAAATATCCAATGTTGTAGACGGGTAGTAAAAAGGGATACAGAACTATTTTACTTTATTTCGGTACTGAATGTTGATAAAAACCAAAATTGTCGTTGAGCGAATGTGGTTCTAGTTTTAGGGACTACGCAACACAGGTTTGATGAAAAGCGGGCGTGTGCTTGATGTTGTGGAGCCACCAGTAGGTTATCTTTCCATGCGTAACATTTGCTTATCTTAGTAAATAAACATTCATTAATGGTATGGAATGCTCTGTAGTTATCTTTCTTAAACATCATCAATGGATAGTAAATATTAGCGTGGGTGGTCATCAAGAACTGAAAAATTGCAATTAATAAGGAATTTAACTGATAGCACCATTTGAACTACGTTAATTAGACAGCTATCAATCATTATACACGAGGAATAAATACACTTGCAATCACAATCGCCGATCGATGATTGCTTTAGTTCCGATGTGCCTACTTATTATGTCTACGACTTCAAATGAGTTTTAATTATATCGGTAACGGAAAGTTGAAATGTTGAGAAGGACAAAATGTTGTTTATTCAGAAAAGCGAAAATAAAGTTTAAATTTTTTCAAATAATCATATCTTATGTTTATGTGGACCTATATTTTACAGCGCCCTTGAGGTGATTTTTCACGAAAACGGCGCTTTATAAATCAGCCAAATATTATATTTACTTATGATTTTTTTTTAAATAACATTTAATAGATCTTTCAAAATCATTAACATTTTTTGTAAATTTCTTTAAATAACAGAGTTTAATTATTTTTAATTTTTCAAAAAAAAAAATCCCCTTAAAATGCACGTCGTTAAGGACACATTTATTTTCCTAGAAATATTTCGACGACGTAGATCGAAAAAACGGAGAAATATTATACAT
The DNA here is from genome assembly GCA_917563855.2 of Limnephilus lunatus. NCBI lineage: Eukaryota > Metazoa > Arthropoda > Insecta > Trichoptera > Limnephilidae > Limnephilus > Limnephilus lunatus. The sequence goes on from OU830596.1 coordinate 69,001,428, forward strand.
TTAACTCATTTTCGGATTTCTTGTTGTTTACACTTACAGCATTTCAAAATTTCGCTACCAATATTATGCTAGTGCAAATGAAAATCTTCTAAAACTTTTATTCTTAGTGCAGTAGGTACATTGTTTTAAAGGGTGGATATTTTAATAAACTCTTCAAGCTGACAATTAAATGCAGGAAAAACGGGGGTGGCTGCGTCTTTTAAACGAGTTTCAATGGCAACATCATGAAAAAACGCGCAATTTTAACAAATCACAGTGTATCTACCAACCCCTTAAGTCAGGGGTGGGGAGCCTGCGGCCCGCGGACCACATGCGGCCCGCGAGACCTTTTCGTGCGGCCCGCGGGCGCTTTTGGTGCTGCCTGCTGAAAGAACCATAAAAAATGCACAGAACGGGATGGTTTCTTTAACGCGGGTTAAAGTATGAACATCCAAATGGCCTGCCACGCCAAAAAGGTTCCCCACCCCTGCCTTAGGTATTTCATAATTTGAATATACCTATAGAAATCTGTGGAATAGAAAGGGGACATTTTACATAATTTAATAAGACACTTTTATCATTAATACTCCGTGTAATAAGTAGATAATAACTATTTTTTATGAAATTCATGAATCCAAATCGAAATAAAAATACCACGTCAAAGATACTGAAATTGAATTAAATTGATACTTTCAATTAGAAATCTCATTAACATGTCAATGTCAACGATTTATTTATCGCATTGTAATTTTTTGTTCTGCAAACTGTTTATGACGGACTTGCTCAAGGTTCGTCGAAAATTGTTAAGATATATAATATTTTTAATGAACCTACATTATTTATTGAACAATTTTGATTAAAGAAAAAAATATTCCGGCAAACTGACTTTATTCACTTTTCAGTTATGCCATTTTTTACAATTCGTACGTTAACCGAAATATGAATGACGAAGAATAAGCAAAAATGAGTGATAACTAAATTTATTAGATGCATAATATTTTTAGTGACTGGTCGCATGAAAACAGCACATTAAATTTTAATTGTTTGTTTTTGGGGTGTTATGCCGTGTTGCGCTACCTCCTTCTTTAGCCACATCGTCGGATCTGCCGGGTCTGCCCTGATGATGGACACTGCAAGAAGGAGGTAGCGCAACACAGCATAACACCCCAAAAAGAAACAATGAAAATGCTTTTGGCCGTGAAAATCTAAAAACGTATCAGCACATTAAATGTTTTTTAGTACCAATGGTATTTTATTTTCCACTTACCATGATTGTCATAAACGATCTGCCGAATGTTAAATTAGATTTTTTTGATTGATATCTATTTAGAACGTGGTATTTGGGTTGAACCTAAAATAATTAATAAAAATCAACTTTTTGTGAATTTCAAAATGAAGGCTGTTTGCAGTACTTAGTTGAATTATTGACAAGGAGTCTAATCAGTTCTACAATACTATTTATGAACTCACTGATGTTATTAATAATATTATTGCATTCCAATGATGTAAAAATAAGAATGTGTAGTGTGGACGTCGCAACTTGATTTTATTTCGTTACGTTAGCTCCACATAAGAGGTCCGAAAAGAAGGAGATGAAGTTCTGGGAAGGAAAAAGGTATGGGGGGTGGGCATGGACATTTAATATTCATGTGTCTATGGGGGTGGGTAAGAATCTGAGGTTCAGTGTGTCCAGGAGAGACGGACGTATGAATCCATAATGCTATGGGTCGAGAGTCTGGCCGGAGAGGTCTGGGTTAGATCTCCCTCAACCAGTCTCTCAGATCAGACCCATAATGCAGAAGGTGGACAAACGCATTCGCCGACAAGACCTCATCCCATGAATAAGTTATATATTGCTACTTAATATCTAATTTCAGAAGCAAAACTATTTTCCAAATTCTCTAGTGTTATCTCAACAAGAGTGGGGCAATTAAAAACAAAGGTAGGGCAATCATAGTTCCATCTTGGATGCGATTTAGTGTAATATAAGTGAACTATGTTGGCTACGCTTTTATGCAGCGGTTTCATACTAATCATGGTTCATTGTCCGTTTAATTTGTTTATATGACTATGCGATGACAATCGGTAGAGACAGTCTATAAAAATATAAATCTGCTCGTAAAAATGGACAGTCCATAAATATACAACACGGTCTCCACAAGACCCAGATAAAAGCTTACTTATCTCTAAAACGCACTCCGCATATAATTCCTTTAGATTAAGATCTTATGAAAAGCTTGAGTCAACATTACACATAATAGAAGCAAGCGGAATTGGGTCACTCAACCACTAATCATTTTATAAGTATGAAACTACGCGCACAGGTGTTGACACATAGTTCACCTATCAAACGCATAACTGTGACAAATGACGGCCTCCGTACTCCAGGGGTAAGTCTCTTGACTCGCAATCCGCAGATCGCGGGATCTAATCCCGGCGTGCGCAAATAAATTTAATTTGATTAATTTGTTTTATTTCACAATAAATCAATTAAAAATAATATGTAGTACTTAGGTTCAAGTGTGGAAGATACTCTCAGTATCGCCCTGGTGTAAGATACCATTCAGAATTGTTGAATTGTTGCTTGAAATGGCTTTAGCCGTGTTTGGTGACCAGATCTGGATACCCACCTTCCTCTTCCCTGTTTCCTTCCTCTTCCCTATTTCCTTCCTCTCCCCACTACCTTCAACCTCACAACATACTCAAATTAGGGATGCTTGCTTTGTATTCGCATAAAAAAACCTTTCATTGGCTCCACCGCCTTGATAGTCCGTGCATTTTGGTGTCAGTACACATTCATACTCCGACAGTCTCGGTACGCTTCCGTGAGTTTGCTATGGTCAGCAGAAATATTTAAAAACTGGCTGGTTCCCGGCACGCGTTGCTAAGCATTTAATAAGGAAATTGTTTCTCTCTGTGTGTCCTTTCCCATTCGTCCAGTTCCCCTTCCGCCTCCCTTTCCTCTCCCGCGTCCCCTTCGACTCTCGCGTTCCCACTCCGCCTCCTCCACCTTCCCTCTCCCCCATCCCCCTTCCCCGTCCCGCGCACCCTCCTCCAGAGTTTCCCTCCCCTTTCCAGGTACCACTCCCCCCTCCCACAAACCCCCTACCCGAGTTCCCCTCCCCCCCCCCCCTCTCCAAACTCCCCCCACCTCTCTCCTCCCTCCCGCATTCCATACATTCAGTTCTCAAACAGCTCGCGTGAACCTATTGCAATTTTTTTATACAAATTTCATAATGCCAGAGCTCACCCGTAGTTTTATACAAACCTTGTCCTGACAATAAGGAACACAAAAAAAGAATTATTCAATTTGGTGCAGTCGTTCGGAAGTTATGCGCGTACATAGATACATTTCGGCGATTCATTTTTATTATTTATATTATTGAAATAGATTTGTCTTACCTAACATTTTTATTAATGATTCCATAAAATAATTGCATTAATTTCTGGGTTCGCTTACGGAAACATATTCAATTCTCACGGTGATGGAAAGATTATGCAAACATTCTTAATAATTCGGGATACATTATGGACCTTGGAGGAAAAATATATGGACTAAAATAAATCCAACATAACATAGCGAGGTCGGGCATAACACTGCATAATAATTACGTGTGGTATTTCCTAGAAAAACATCAATCTTTGTTTTGCCGTAATGATGCAAATTAAATAAATCACATCGTTCAGATGATACTACTAACATACATGGCTGAACTGATATAATCATTATTTTTATTATATCATCAAACAGTATGAATGTTCATAATTAGAATAAAATAACTGTTTCCACTTTATTGGGTGTATAAAATATTAAATACATCTATTTATACGAGGCATATTCAGAAAGTAAGTGTACAAAATTTTTTTGTTTGTTTGAAAAAGTGTATTTGAAAAAAAAGGAAAAGTGTATTTGGGTAGGAATCTGGGGATCAATATGTCCAGGAGTGACGAATGTATGAATCGATCTCTCCCACTGCAGGTGCAAAGCGATGGGTCGAGAGAGTCCTGCTGCTGTCTAGGTTAGGTAACTCCAAAATCAGCCCGCCACGCAGAAAGTATAAATATATCTTAAATATTTTTAAAGAGCCATAAATAACTGTTGCTTGGTGAAATTAGTTTACAAAAATTACACTTTGAATTGTTGTATTCGTAGAAAATTACACTCTTTGAAATTACAAGCGATGAAATCTCACAAATAGGTACTCCAAATAGCACTCCAAGTACCACTCCAAGTAGTAGCTAAGGCCGTGGGTTCAATTCTTTTCTTATTTTTCCGTTTCAAATTTTCGATTGAGAGTCGCTAATATTCTCTTCAGTGATCAAATGATTTGAGGTTTTACCTATTAAGTTAAAATTAAAATAAATGTTCATCCCAGATTTGCGGAAAAATCAATAGATAATAAAAATAGATAAATTTATCCAAGATACTATCTCAATTTGGGAGGCGGGTATGTGTATCGCCGCCCGGGGAACCATTTATTGAATAACCAACACCCCTGTCGTAGATCACCCAAGTGGTTGCTAAGTTTGGTTACCTGACAGGGGTGCCCGGGTTCACGGGGTGATGTTTGTCTAGGGTCTAGGTCTTGGCGGCGTTTGCCCATCTACTGCGTGGCAGGCCGGATGGGGAAATACTGATTGAAGGAAACCATTTTATCTCTCCAGCCGGACTCTCTCGGTCCATCGCCGTGTACCGCAGTGGGAGGGATGTATTCATACGTCTCTCACTCTTGGACATATTTATTTCCAGATTAATATCCCCTCTTCTTCCCAGGAGATCCCCGATTCCCTCTTCTTCGCAGAAATTCTCCTTCCTTTCCCAAAAAAGACTCTCCACAGCATCCCCAAAGATGACATAGGCATAGAATTTCAAGTACCTTCATTTCACAAACATCTATACATCAAAAATGCGTTAATTCAAAACATATAAGAAAAAATCAAGTAGTAATTTCTAACTGAAAACCGTACTTGACTTAAATATATTTTTCCATGTCCAAAACGCGGGGACGGGTGAAAAAGGGGGGGGGGATTTATCAGCATATTTTATGGGGTGACCGTAAAACTCAGAATAAAACGCCTCCTTTAAAAAGATATTAAAGGTAAAAAAAAAGATTAACCTTAAATGGAATGGAAGCCTATGGGGGTGGGGGCATATATACACCCTTGTCCATAAGGTTTGGGTTGGTACTTCAACAATTATACATAGGTAGTTTAATGATAGTCAATATAAGTATATCTATCTGATTGGAGGTTAGAGCATGAGGTACCTAACTTCATCATTATCACTGTCAGACTGATGTTTGCATTACCGATATTGCCAGAAGTCCACCTTTGAATCGTATCTCTTAGAATAATCGGAAAAAGATCACGATATACTTGGACACAAGGTGCAACACCTTCCTGAATAAAACAATAGTGGGAAATTCTTTTATTCTTCGTATTTAAATTATGTTTTTGGTCACTAAAATGTATGCAATAAAATATGCATTACAGTGTCCATCTGATATGATATTATATGACATCTGCTCTGATGATGGACACTGTAACACTGCCGTAACACTGGCTAAAGAAGTAAGAAGCGCAATACGGCATAATTACCAAAAATAAATCACCATAATACTTTTGGCCGTGAAAATCCAAAATCTTTTATAACAAAAATTATATTTTACTAGCTAACGCGACGAACTTCGTACCTCCTCAGAATCAATAACTGTTGTGTTAACTGATTAGCTGATTTTTTTTTATTAAGTTAAAAATTACACAATGAAGCAATTATCGATGCGCAACTTGTGTTTGCTCAACTCAACAAATGCGTTTTCGTTGTTAGTTTTTGGGGTGTTATGCCGTGTTGCGCTACCTCCTTCTATAGCCGACGTTTCGGACAGCGCGTTGCAGTGTCCATCATCAGGGCAGATCCGGTAGATCCGACGGTGTACCGGATCTGCCCTGATGATGGACACTGCAACGCTGTCCGAAACGTCGGCTGTAGAAGGAGGTAGCGCAACACGGCATAACACCCCAAAAACTAACAACGAAAATGCTTTTGGCCGTGAAAATCTAAAAACTTATGTCAACAAATGCGTGTTTTTTTTGTCAGTATCAGAGATGGCGTTGTGTACGGATATATATTTTTGTGATTTGTTACTTTTCCACATACTTACGGGAATTGCGTTTCATTTTTTTTACACGTGTGAGGGAGATTTATTATAATTATTGTATTTTTCCTTTGGGGGGGTGCAGACATACTTCAATATTTGTCTCATTTTCAACAATTGACATTTAGTGTGTAAGAAGGAGGGGCAGCATTATGTGTTTAAGAACAAAATCAAAACAATCAGTGCGTTGAAATTTGACGTTTTTAAATTTTTGGAATTCACTCTATTATATTTATCACAATTTTGCTGCAGTTCTTTCAAAATATGAGAATTCGTTCCATACAAAATGTATGAGGAAAAGAATTTTCTTCATAATATTTTTTTCGTGAATTTTTCCGATGTTTTAATAGCTATTCGGGGCGGAGACAAATCCACCAAAGAAAAGATCCTAATCGGTCCAGCCGTTCTTGAGTTATATATGGTTTAACTAACCCGATTTTGTTTTATATATTAAGATTTGACAAAGATAAGTGTACAGTGTTGTAAGCGGTTTCAGACGTTTTAAAGAAAATAGTCCAGATTGCAGCTTAATCACACATCTGTAGGCCTTAATTATATTGTTAGCACCAATTAACATAATTATTGTGATTATGACAATTATTCTGATTAACAATAACAACGTAGCAATTCACACTTGAATTTCTATTGACAGGTGAAGAGAAGAGTGACTGAACTGAAATTGTGTTGTTCAGATAAAATAATAATGAACAAAACAACGCGGGTCCGCCAGCAAAAAAAGTCTGTTTACTATTTGATTGAAAAACTTATTTCGTTCCGGCAACTTCTTAAAAGCATTTTTTTTAAGTATAGAAATAATGATTTCAAAGCCATCTACCATCAACCAACGATATTAACATTAAGTAATGGTACAATTCGAATCTATTAAATAACGCTCAGCGCGGATCTACGAGTAACATGTTTCATAGACAGAGTATAAGTAATATTTGTTAAATGACATTACTTGCATAAAACAGGTATTACTTGCGCTCCAGCACATAACAGGGATTGAATATTTTAACCGTAATTCAAAAAGTGTCACCCGCCGACTCCGAATTTCGCACAAGTTGTTTTATTATGTATTTTATTAAATTGCAATATTTTTCTTCTATTGTAACACATTTTATATTGTACTATGTTTTTGTCCACACTATTTTCCTGCCGACAAACTACTTGCAGTAGGATACGATTTAGATTTTCACGGCCAAAAGCATTTTCGTTATTTGTTTTTGGGGTGTTATGCCGTGTTGCGCTATCTCCTACTTTAACCAACGTTTCGGACAGCGTTGCAGTGTCCATCATCAGGGCAGATCCGGCAGATCCATCTGTGGTAGCTTTGCAGGTATAACGTAAACAAGAAAAAAAAATATTTTCTGTAATAAAAAATGACCTTAGTTGCGCTGCTGATTTCACGTGTAAACACATAATTTTATCATGCATGCATTGGTTGTATGCCACAAAATTAGAATCGTTCTAGCGCTAAATTACAAGTGGTATGCAACTAATTGCGTAGTTTAAAAACGTGACGCAACTAAAGCCGCGAAAGCCTGTCAGCTTTGAGGACGTGTGTGCCTTGTAACTGCGTGAGAGTTTTAACGTCAAAAATTACAAATCGACGAAGGAATGCTGTTAAAAATATACAGTTTATCAATGTATACCAGCCAAACGAGTATCATTGTGATCCGAAACAACCTCAATTCAAAAATAGAGATGCCCGAGAAGCGATCTTCAAGGCAATTTGTAATATCTTTGCAATACCTATAATAATAAAAGTATGAACGAAAAAATCCAACTTTGTCTTTTTCGTGACAGTCTTTCCTTTATTTTGTACATCGCCATTTGTGTACAACATTGTGCATTGCAGAAAATCTTTGATATTGATGGTGCCATGGTTGCTATGATACTAGAGGTTGTATTGTACTAAATATGTGCGGTTTTTTATTAACGAAAAAAAGTCACCTGAGTTAGTGTTGCCAGACGTCCTATATTTTAAAGAAATTAATCTTGTCCCCTAATTTGAAATCATCAATAGACGACAATACTTTGTCCTTTAATTTTGAAAAAATGAATCAGCGTGGTTTCGCGCGATGTCACAGATAGCGGCGTGGCGGGCCCCTATAATTTAATTATAGAAAACGAAGAAGCTCTTAGAGCAGCCAAAAGTAATACCAAGTATACTTTTAATTGCAAAAAGACTAATATTAAGGTCGTACTACTTACTTGGCTTCGATTAACGACAAACTACTGTGGTGGTACCTACATTCAGCAAATACTTAACAGCCATAAAAGATATTTTATAAGAGAGCAACACCGAATAAGTGAAACACGGGTGACTTGTCAATTCGCGATGAGCTCGGTTTTCATTGTATTGTATCATATAATATCCTTTAATACATAAAACGGAAGCTGGCAACCCTACTTGAGACCCTAATTTCATTTACATTCTGTACTCCAAATAATGTCAGGAATCATTGGTTAAAGTAATTCAAGCACGCCCCTTAACACCCTGTATAGGGAGTGGGTTTATTTTTTAAATATATTAGGAAAATATATGTGAATAATTTCGTCGGTATGTAATTTTATAGCTTTCCTTATTGTTTAATTTCAGGTGTAATTTATTCCATGTGTAACTTCAACCGTGTGTATTTTTTTACCTGTTCGGGGCATTTCAGTACAAGATAAATATCTACTAGATACAGGTATTCTCTCTACTATGAAACAGAAGCGTATCATACTGTTAAAAAAATCAATGCTACCCTCGAACGACGCAACGTTTTCGAATACATTTTGAAACCTTTTAATTTTTGATACGCTAGCAAATTAACACGCGCCAAACTTCCACTTTGAAGCACTTTTGGAACAATAAAAGTTGTTCAAATTTCATTACGAGTTACTAAACGCTTAGAATTTGGATATGACGTATAACACTACTGACTGCTAAAACAGCTGTCGCCGAGTCCTGGGAATGGCCCTAAAAACGTTGGCCGCCCAACAAACAACAAAAAGCAAACTCCCTCCGCATAAAAATTATCGTTTTGGCGGCAAATCAAAAATTATAAAAAAATTATTCCTCAAGACAAAAATTAAAACCCAAAAGCTGGGCATATTATACTGAGACGCATGCCGCGTTGAACGGAGCAGAGCAGAAATGTCACCGCAGGACGCACATCGCATAAATCGTTGACCAGCCTGTGCTGCGACACAGACGACGCAGCAACTTCAGCTTGTGTCTGCTTGGAAGTTGGTCGTTTGTAAGAATGTCGAGTTCCGAATCCGATTCTGACTTAAAAATTAATAATTTACTATTGACTTATAGTCTTTCAAAGCGCAAATACCTGAAAAAGCGAGATTCTCATGAGAAATACTGCCCGCCTGCGCAGATTCTGCATGTTGCGCAGAATCTGCGCCGCGGCCACAACTCGGTACAGAGCAGAGCAGACGCTTTTCTGCGCGGTACGTGACCGCCCTGCAGTGCATGTCGGTTCATTCAATTTATTCATTTTAAAAACATTACAAAATTAACATTTCAATGCGTTTTTAAAAGAGAGAAAATATTTAAGATTTAATAAGCAGATTTATACTAACAGCAATAAAGCTTGCCGTCTAAATTGTGCTTCATTTATGTTAAACATATCGATATTCGAAGTGATTCTATTTTATAACAAAACATTGGCAAGTTAGTTGTGCAAGCCGGATGATAAAACAGTCTATGCTATCTGTGACGGAGATATTCATTGTGTGCATAAAAACTAATTCTCTCCATGTTAGTCGAGTTTTCGAACCATCCAAGAATCAGTCTGAAGAAATGTATTACAATGCATACACGTTAATATATTACAAAATCTGTCCTGCTTAGCTCCGCGCGGCCTGCGTCTCAGCATACGCCCAACTTTATCGCCATAATTCTTCCTCTCTCCCCCCAATAAGTCAAACAGAAATAATTAACACAGAAAAACTCCTGTAACGTTTGATGATTTTGAATTTTTGAAGCGAAAAATTCTTTAGCACCGTTGTGATTTGAAACTCGATGAATCGAAAAATAGCGACACTAAATAGAGACAAACACATGCATCGATAAGACTTAGCCTGCGAGAGAAGGAGATAGATGCGTCGGTCTCCCTTTTCTGCGGTGCGTCGCAGTCTCCCCGCTATTGTCTACTCTAGTTTTTTTATGGTTTCACTTCTACAGCGTATGAACTGCACATTCTGATTTTTGTTGTTATTTTTTTATTGCCAAGGTTTTCCAGTCAACCTAGCTACTTAGTATTAATAATGAATGATAACATGAAAGAGAGATGACCAACATTACGTCAGAGCATTGAAGAGTGATATTATTGAGAATAAATTAAGTGGGAAAAAAAGCATTTTATTAATCTATTGAAATCATCCGCATTTCATATTAAACACAAGCAGCTTCAAGATTTTTATCACTTTTTTTATAAAACAATTGGGGGCATGTTTAAGTCCATCAGAATTGTTTATATGAGTACGTTTTCTGAGAGATATCTTCAATTTATATTAAGACGAGTGTCTGTTACGGGCGGCGCGGCGGCGTGGATTTTTTTCTTTTGAAATAGGCAATTAACCCTAAAAAGGGTGCTTTCTGATTTATTTTTATAAAAATCTATAGTTGTTTTCCGAGATTAATGATTTCACACTTGACCTTCAAAATAAGAGGAAGGTCATCTACATGAGATTCTAAAAATCACCCCATTCCCTTTTCCTACCCCAAAGCAGAATTTTGATGCTACTTTTAAATTTTGAAATAATAGAAAAATTAATGTCCAAAATCTGATTCAGAAAAAAATCTAGGTTAAGCTCGTGTAACGCCGGGGACTTCAGCTAGTCTATATATATATATATATATATATATATATATATATATATATATATATATATATATATATATATATATATATATATATAAAAATCTAAACATGTTTGTATGTCCGCTATGCGTTGCTAAACCATTCATCCGATTGCGATGAAACTTTAGGGATTTGATGTGTGCATGCCCGCGATGTTTTCTGTATACAATGGTGAGCCCTGTCATCATGAAATTACGCATTGCTAAACCGTTCATCCGATTGCGATGAAACTTTGGGTATTTGATGTGTGCATGCCTTTTTCTGTATACAATAGTGCGCTCTGGCATCATGAAATTTGTATAAAAAAATTGAAATAGGTGGCATGCGAGCTGTTTAAAAACTGAATGTATGGAATGCAGGAGGGAGGAGGAGAACCCGGGAGGGCGGAGGGGATCTCGGGAGGGGGAGGGGAACTGATGAACTGGACGGGGGAAGGGGGGGGAGTGAGGAGAGGGAAGGTGGAGTGGGAACGCGAGAGGGGAAGGGGACGCGGGAGAGGAAGGGGCGGAGGAAGGTGAACGGGACGAACGGGAAAGGACGCGCAGGGAAAAATAATTTATTTATTAAATGGCATAGCAACCATGCCGGGTACCAGCTAGTTAGATACTTATAAAAACAATGCTTCTTTTGTGAGGTTGTGTTTCGGATCTCAATTTATTTTTTTGCGTTTTGGTTGACTTTACGATCCTCAAACTAGGAACATGTTTACGTATGTAGTGGTGGCATTTGAACTAATACAAAACGTAAGTCAGGGATTCCCAATTAACTTTTTTCAACTTGTTCCGTTGGTGGTTCTTTAAACTCATCTCCAGTGCCTCTACTATTGTCTGTGCTTCTAATGGCGTTTTTTAAATCATAAATACCCACTCCTTATGATATGCGTGATTTATTTCAAGGATGTTATTGAAATCCGAATAACCAGATACTTCCCTTACCACTGACTACGGACAGTCAGGAGCAGTTGGGACTCTTTGCGGAATTCACATTTTAAAAATGGATTTATAAAGAGTTTTGAGGCTCGAGCTTTGAACTTTGAGCTTCGACTTTCAAGCTTTAAGCTTTGAGTTTTGAGATTTTAGCTTCGAGATTTGTGCTTTAAGCTTTGTCGTGTTTTGGTCTAAGTTTGTCAAGAAAGTCGATGAATGTTTTATATACTCGGCGTTGCCAGGGCTTTACACAGACTTTTCGAATTCAGATAGACAGTGGGTACCTAATGTTCCTTAAACTTTCCAGATGTAAATAGTAATTTTCCTCATATTTTGAACGTTGTGTGAAAAATTTAACAAAAAGTAAAGGGGGGGTTTTCTAAATCTTATTTAAACAGTGGCTTTTCCCTTGTTTTGAAGATCAAGTGTACAAAATTTCGTCAACCTAGAAATAAAACTGTAGATTTGTGTGCAAATCAAATCCACGCCGCGCGCTGTGCTCCGCTCGTCCGCCACAGAAAATCAACTTTATAATAGACTAGCAGACCCGGACACAGGTTGCTGTGGCTGACGAAACATAACGCCATTACCCAACCTTTATAAAATCCACACCACCCGCTTGCCAGCTGCCCGCTGCCCGCTGCCTGAATTGAATATTTGAATTTCTTGGCTTTTTTATACTATAATAAGCATGTATTATAAATATAAACCTTCCTCTTGAATCACTCTATCTATTGGTGAAAACCGCATGAAATTCCGTTGCGTTGTTTAAAAGATCTAAGCGCGATAAAAAAGGGCCGATTAAAAGTCTTCGACGATATCGATTTGTCCATATACTCACCAGTTTCTCCCTTTTAATATCTCCCTCTATACATAGCATCATACTGGATGTCTGGCGAACACACGGAAACCTGATGACAATTCAATCAACACGTGCGGACATGGTCTCGTGATGTCACCCTCGTACTGCTCGTCTCCGACATGCTCGCCCGTCAGTGGGCCCGTTGATCAATAGCAGGACGTAAAACCAAAACAAAGAAATTTTTTTAATGAAAATTCTTTAGCGCCGTTAGTGACTTGAAATTCGGATGAAAGGAAATGCGTCACAACTCAGTTCTACACAAATACTCGGTTCTATATCAATTTGTTGATATAGCCTTCTTATATCTACATTTCGTGCAGTTAAATACGTCAATCACCTCCTGCGTAGGTACCTATATATTAAAGACTGCATTCAATCTACATAGGTACAATCATGTACGTAGAACGTAGAACCGTAGAAGTACGGAATAATTTTGTAAAGTTCATTCATTCATTTCTGATTTTATTCCGAGGAAATGAAATATGAAATAGGATCTTCAAGTATTTAAATTAGAGGCCTGCTTTCCCCAATAATGGTACCTAAAGAACAATTTTTTAAGCGACCTAGGAACCTACTAGGATTGTAAATCCACCGCAAAGGGAAGCCCTTCAAATACCTACGGAAACCTTAAATTATATTCCCTTCACGTGTCATTCGATATCCTTAAACACCAGTAAACCCTTAAAGTAGTTAAGTATTTCAGATCCATTCCTAACTATGACTGCCGTAGAATGAGGTGACTAGGTACATTTCTTAATAAAAAATTAATTTAAATTTAATAAAAAAAATGATTTTGATAAAATATTATGAAAACAGTTTTTGATAAAATATTTTGAACATTCCATTTGGCATTTCGTATTCTTGTGTTTTATTTATTTATAAAAACAAGTTTTTATCAAATATACCTGGCAATGCGGGTATCGCATCTACATACACAAGCACACACTTCACCACAATCTTCGATTACACACATGCCCTGACGATGGCCACTGTAACGCTGTCCGAAACGTTGGCTAATGAAAGAGTAAATAAATCTCTGTAACGTTTTTAATTGTATCAAAAATCTCAGAAAAATATACGTAGGTACCTAATGATTATTTATCTAAAAAAATAAAATGCTAATATTTAAAATAAAAGTGTAGAGATGCGTGCAGAATAGGTATGCTTTAAGTTAAAATGATTAAAATATTTTTCTTTTTAATTTTTAAGATGGAAAAGTTTAATCTATCTATCTATATAAATAAAAATGAATGGGTGAAATGTATGTACGCGCATAACTTTCGAACGATTGCACCAAATTGGAAAGTCTTCGCTATTGTCAGGACAATAGCGAAGACTTAACATCATAGACGTATATAGCTGTGTGGGGGTGGTTTTTAAGGGCGGCTGCAACAAAATGGCGAAAAAAAAAAAGTGTATAAAAGTGTATATAATTAGGCTCAAAGTATGCGTTACACAAATATATATATATATATATATATATATATATATATATATATAAAAATCTAAACATGTTTGTATGTCCGCTATGCGTTGCTAAACCATTCATCCGATTGCGATGAAACTTTAGGGATTTGATGTGTGCATGCCCGCGATGTTTTCTGTATACAATGGTGAGCCCTGTCATCATGAAATTACGCATTGCTAAACCGTTCATCCGATTGCGATGAAACTTTGGGTATTTGATGTGTGCATGCCTTTTTCTGTATACAATAGTGCGCTCTGGCATCATGAAATTTGTATAAAAAAATTGAAATAGGTGGCATGCGAGCTGTTTAAAAACTGAATGTATGGAATGCAGGAGGGAGGAGGAGAACCCGGGAGGGCGGAGGGGATCTCGGGAGGGGGAGGGGAACTGATGAACTGGACGGGGGAAGGGGGGGGAGTGAGGAGAGGGAAGGTGGAGTGGGAACGCGAGAGGGGAAGGGGACGCGGGAGAGGAAGGGGCGGAGGAAGGTGAACGGGACGAACGGGAAAGGACGCGCAGGGAAAAATAATTTATTTATTAAATGGCATAGCAACCATGCCGGGTACCAGCTAGTTAGATACTTATAAAAACAATGCTTCTTTTGTGAGGTTGTGTTTCGGATCTCAATTTATTTTTTTGCGTTTTGGTTGACTTTACGATCCTCAAACTAGGAACATGTTTACGTATGTAGTGGTGGCATTTGAACTAATACAAAACGTAAGTCAGGGATTCCCAATTAACTTTTTTCAACTTGTTCCGTTGGTGGTTCTTTAAACTCATCTCCAGTGCCTCTACTATTGTCTGTGCTTCTAATGGCGTTTTTTAAATCATAAATACCCACTCCTTATGATATGCGTGATTTATTTCAAGGATGTTATTGAAATCCGAATAACCAGATACTTCCCTTACCACTGACTACGGACAGTCAGGAGCAGTTGGGACTCTTTGCGGAATTCACATTTTAAAAATGGATTTATAAAGAGTTTTGAGGCTCGAGCTTTGAACTTTGAGCTTCGACTTTCAAGCTTTAAGCTTTGAGTTTTGAGATTTTAGCTTCGAGATTTGTGCTTTAAGCTTTGTCGTGTTTTGGTCTAAGTTTGTCAAGAAAGTCGATGAATGTTTTATATACTCGGCGTTGCCAGGGCTTTACACAGACTTTTCGAATTCAGATAGACAGTGGGTACCTAATGTTCCTTAAACTTTCCAGATGTAAATAGTAATTTTCCTCATATTTTGAACGTTGTGTGAAAAATTTAACAAAAAGTAAAGGGGGGGTTTTCTAAATCTTATTTAAACAGTGGCTTTTCCCTTGTTTTGAAGATCAAGTGTACAAAATTTCGTCAACCTAGAAATAAAACTGTAGATTTGTGTGCAAATCAAATCCACGCCGCGCGCTGTGCTCCGCTCGTCCGCCACAGAAAATCAACTTTATAATAGACTAGCAGACCCGGACACAGGTTGCTGTGGCTGACGAAACATAACGCCATTACCCAACCTTTATAAAATCCACACCACCCGCTTGCCAGCTGCCCGCTGCCCGCTGCCTGAATTGAATATTTGAATTTCTTGGCTTTTTTATACTATAATAAGCATGTATTATAAATATAAACCTTCCTCTTGAATCACTCTATCTATTGGTGAAAACCGCATGAAATTCCGTTGCGTTGTTTAAAAGATCTAAGCGCGATAAAAAAGGGCCGATTAAAAGTCTTCGACGATATCGATTTGTCCATATACTCACCAGTTTCTCCCTTTTAATATCTCCCTCTATACATAGCATCATACTGGATGTCTGGCGAACACACGGAAACCTGATGACAATTCAATCAACACGTGCGGACATGGTCTCGTGATGTCACCCTCGTACTGCTCGTCTCCGACATGCTCGCCCGTCAGTGGGCCCGTTGATCAATAGCAGGACGTAAAACCAAAACAAAGAAATTTTTTTAATGAAAATTCTTTAGCGCCGTTAGTGACTTGAAATTCGGATGAAAGGAAATGCGTCACAACTCAGTTCTACACAAATACTCGGTTCTATATCAATTTGTTGATATAGCCTTCTTATATCTACATTTCGTGCAGTTAAATACGTCAATCACCTCCTGCGTAGGTACCTATATATTAAAGACTGCATTCAATCTACATAGGTACAATCATGTACGTAGAACGTAGAACCGTAGAAGTACGGAATAATTTTGTAAAGTTCATTCATTCATTTCTGATTTTATTCCGAGGAAATGAAATATGAAATAGGATCTTCAAGTATTAAAATTAGAGGCCTGCTTTCCCCAATAATGGTACCTAAAGAACAATTTTTTAAGCGACCTAGGAACCTACTAGGATTGTAAATCCACCGCAAAGGGAAGCCCTTCAAATACCTACGGAAACCTTAAATTATATTCCCTTCACGTGTCATTCGATATCCTTAAACACCAGTAAACCCTTAAAGTAGTTAAGTATTTCAGATCCATTCCTAACTATGACTGCCGTAGAATGAGGTGACTAGGTACATTTCTTAATAAAAAATTAATTTAAATTTAATAAAAAAAATGATTTTGATAAAATATTATGAAAACAGTTTTTGATAAAATATTTTGAACATTCCATTTGGCATTTCGTATTCTTGTGTTTTATTTATTTATAAAAACAAGTTTTTATCAAATATACCTGGCAATGCGGGTATCGCATCTACATACACAAGCACACACTTCACCACAATCTTCGATTACACACATGCCCTGACGATGGCCACTGTAACGCTGTCCGAAACGTTGGCTAATGAAAGAGTAAATAAATCTCTGTAACGTTTTTAATTGTATCAAAAATCTCAGAAAAATATACGTAGGTACCTAATGATTATTTATCTAAAAAAATAAAATGCTAATATTTAAAATAAAAGTGTAGAGATGCGTGCAGAATAGGTATGCTTTAAGTTAAAATGATTAAAATATTTTTCTTTTTAATTTTTAAGATGGAAAAGTTTAATCTATCTATCTATATAAATAAAAATGAATGGGTGAAATGTATGTACGCGCATAACTTTCGAACGATTGCACCAAATTGGAAAGTCTTCGCTATTGTCAGGACAATGTTTGTATATACTACTGGTGAGCTCTGGCATTATGAAATTTGTATTTGTGTATAGGTGGCACGCGAGCTGTTTGAATCCTGAATCTACCGGGACTGAATGTATGAAAGGGGGGAGGAGAACTTGGGTAAGGGGATCGCGGGAGGGGGGAGGGGAACTAGGGAGGGGGGAGGGGAACCTGGAAGGGGGGAGGGGAACTCGGGAGTTCGCAGGACGGGGGAAGGGGGGGAGTGGAGTGGGGGGAGGGAAGGTTGAGGAGGCGAAGGAGGCGAAGGAGGCGAAGGAGAGGTGGAAGGGGAACGGGACGAATGGGGAAGGACACGCAGGGAGAAAAAATTTCTTTATTAAATGGCATAGCAGCGCATGCCGGGTACCAGCAAGTTTGAAATAAAGTGTAAAGATGGAAAGGAAACAGGCCTATTCCATAATTATTTCTTTATAGATCAATGTTGAATTTTCATGTTTTGCTTTCGGTGATCGGTGTGATTTTAGTTATTATGTGTGATTTATTAATTTGGCTTATGTCATCAATACAAGGAAAGACAAAAATTGGATCCTGTATTATGCATTTAGGAAGAGAATATTATTTACTCGCACCTTGAATGGATTACTTCTTTTTTAGTAACTCCGACACGGCCTTTTCTAATAAGTCCTCTCTCCAACCTTCTATATTGTATACTTTCTTGGCATATCCGAAGCCACCCAAAAAATACTTTTTTTAAAAATTATTACTTAAAAAATTACATCGAATCGCAGAGGTGCCGTCTTTATCTAAAAGTGTTCTAAAATAATAAATTATATTTCAAATAACAAACCTCTTTGATAAATAAAAATACCGACTGTCACAGTAGTTTATACACCACACTTACAAAAATTCACTCTTTTTAACCTCGATAAGAATTAATTTTTAAGTAAACTTATAATGACTGGGCATAAATTAACAACACAAACATATAGAGTAACGTCACGGATGTCGGCATCCAACTAAAAACTAATGACCGTCAAGCCTTTCTTCTCAAGGGCACGCATATGCATGTCATGCACAATGCACATGGCCGGAGTCAACCGTCCTGTCAAAGTCACCCATTCTACAGTACTAATACAGGATTAACACCGTTTTTCAATATTATTTGTACCTACCTATGAAATAACTTGACTGTCGAATTGGGTGTTGACTATTTTTTTTATGTGAACATCACACAAGATACTCGATTTCCCAAAACCAAGGGGACTAAGGCTAACCAATTGAAGGGCATGTTATGAAACGGGGATTAGAAATTTATAAACTATTAATATAGTTTTCCTCGCATTTCTATAATATGCTATGTTTTCATAATATCAGGAATTCCATAAGGATCACATCTTGGACCTCTCTTGTTTATTTTTGCATAGCAGTGAATAGGCACATGTTTTTAAAACTCTAAAACTAAGTTAAAAAGTTTTGCTGATGACACTAAAATATGTCACAAATGAATGCAACTTCGAAAACCACCTTTTGTCTAAACATATATCGACGTCCTCTTTTGAAGGATATAAAAGTCCTTATTTATTTTTCAAACTGATTAAAGTATTTAATTAAATGAAGACAATATTAGCGAAACTCAATTGAAAATCTGGAGACAGAAAAATTAGAAAAAGATAGATAAGAGATCAGAGAAATCCTGGGTTCGAGTCCCAGAGGTGAAAATATTTTTGTCTGATTTTTCTGTCTCCAGATTTTCGATGGAGTTTCGCTAATATTGTCTTCATTTAATTAAATACTTTAATCAGTTTGAAAAATAAATGATGACTTTCATATCCTTCATAAGACGACGTCGATATATCTTTAGACAAAATCAGCAATTAGAACCATTATGACAGAAAACGATCAATTTCCCACCAACAATCACTTAATTCACTATCTTAAAGAAATTATTGGAGAATTCTTACTTACGCAAATTCTTTATTTATAACAAATGTATATTCTTATGGTACATCTCTTACTAAACAGCAATTACGTAATAGACTTCTAATTTGAATGGTCAGTAATTCATGTATGCCATTTATTTAACATCTTGCTTATGACACTAAAAGAAGTCACAAATGAATGACTGCCTAGAATTGTACAAGGATATTAACAGGCTTGGAATATAAATATAGTGCGAACAACCAACCGTTCCTTAACCTAATATAAAAAATGTGACATAATATCCTTCACCCCCTAATTTTCCAATAATGTAGTGAATGGACCTAGGTATAATAATGGTATCTGTTATTACAATTAGGTTTTCAATGTTGTTCACCCTAATAGTTAATATATTGAATGTTGTTTCTTATGACGAAACTCTCTGGTTGTTATTTATAAAATAACCAAATTTCACATATCTGTAAGTAAGGATGGATATGACACAGTGCCCACGCATCCTGTAAAGAATTTCATGCTCTCCTACTCTCCAGGGTGATAAACGTCTTGAATGCACCTGTGGACATATTCTGCTTCAGAATTTGGCGATTCACATAAAACACGTAGAAAAGTTCACAGATGTATTCATCGCGTTTTATTTGGATAATATGCTAGCAACATAATCTGGACACACCCTGACGTCTAGATGTTGTCTTCAAATGTGAGATTACCAATGTCAAGAGGTTTTGACACTTAATGTTATTTTACTTTGATCCTATTTATTGATGAAACATAACCTATGATGACCCGTAACAACGCCACCCAACGTCATATTACACGTAGCGACGTAACACGTAACATAATGTCTTTCCGCTCACATATAAATTTCATCTGTGACAGGGCCTACAGGACCTACATCTAGGATTCATCGTAAGAGTGGTTAAACCGTTCAGATCACCACAAGTAATTAAAGTACCAAAGTATGTCTCTTTTGTTCGCACAATGTAATAATTTGGATCAGTCATTTGGAATCTGAAAATAAAGAGTTAACAGTGAAAGGTTCGGCTAGGTTCATAAAATTTCAAAGTTCTATGCGAGTTCTGTTATTATATCATTTTGGGCCAGTTGCTTCACAGGACTGAAATAATAACGGAACATGAATAGAACTTTCATAGAACTGTAAAATTAGTTTCGAAATTAAATGAATTGTTTAAACTGTGATTCAACTAGGGCTGCCACCTTTCAAAAACAGTAGACTCGTAGATTTTAGAAATATAGTTTTTTTTTATTAAAATAAAACTTTTTTTAGTGTGAATTATTTAATTAAGGTAAAATGTCATGATAAATTACCATTGGTAATTTTTTTTTTAAATATAAATGACCTAGCTAGTGCTAGGCTGACCTGGACCAGCTTGACACTTAAAACTATATTTTTCATTTTGAAGGGATTGTTTAAGCATCTTTTCTTGCTCAGTTTTCTTCAAAAACTTCAAAAGTTCTTGGCAATTCATATTGTAATTAATTTTCACAAATTAACTCTGCCTTCACCATATCCACTGACAAGCAGTTTCGCTCGTCTGTCCACAAATTTCCCGTTAAAGAAAAGACGCGTTCAACAAAAGCGTTGCTTATATGGATTGAAAAAAATCCAATTATTTTTAGTGGTTCGGTGGAGGTTGAGGTGACTTTGAATAACTGAACCCATCGTGAATCAACAGGCAATGTTGAATAACTAGATTGTACGAACTGAGGATATACGTGGTTTAATTTTCTGATATCGCGCCGTGATGGTCGTCTGTCGCTTCGCTACCACCGTCCGGTGTGACCCGGAGATATCGACGTTAAACCCGTAGCCCGGACATGCACGAGAGGTGGCAGCCCTAGATTCAACCCGTCCCAAGAATTAAAGTCCTTCCGAACACCCGAACAACAAAAGACTTATAAGCATTCCAATAATTATGAACACTTACCAGAAGATGGAAGAAATACATCCCACAAAAAAAATGTTTACGATAAATTTGTTTCAATTTATAAAAACCCAAAAAATGATTGGTGTTCAGATATTTCAAGGGCAACAACGCGCATTGAGAAAAATTCAGTTGATAGGAAGGTACTAAGTGCATATTTGTAGATAAATGATATAAACCATTGTTACAGCAAAAAGTGCCTATTATTAAATAAAAAAAACACGGAATTTGATGTTACTTATATCTCTTTTAATTCATCGTAATCGTGGTCAATTAAAAGTTGTCTGCGGTTACTTGGGAAGCTGGGAAGTCCCCCTTTGAGATTATCATCTGACATCTCCGATGTTAGGTATCGGCGATCTTGTGTTCCGTTGAAAATTGAAATAACGTGATTTTTTGCATAAATTTATTTATATATATATCTATAAATATAATACATTACAAATTCAGGACAGCCAAATTGCACATTTAGTTCATAATATTCTTAACAAAGTAATGGGTTCTTTCGAGAGATCACAATGATGAGATTCTTTCAAGGTCATTTTGGAGAACATTAATAATTGCACAATTAAAATTATAGAATGTAACTACAATTTTTAAACATTTACTAAGTACTAGAATACACATACGCACCTTACATATATACCCACCTTTTAATTATATGGCATTTCTATTACATGAAATAAGAGTTTTCAATTTACAATTTGGTGCAATATTATTATTTCTATTGAAAGCCGGTGCTTGTGGTTAGGAAAAAAGACATAAAAAAGTGTACAATGAAAAAAAATTATTAACTAACATTGTAAATTGGGAAAACCTGAATGGAGTAGTAATGATTAAACATTTCTTTGGATAAGTAATTATTTACATTCCTCGCTTCGATGGCAGTTAAATTTTTATAATCATCAAAAATACCCAAATTTATAATTATAGCCTAATGACGGTAATGACCAATGACTAAGCATAAGGAAGTGTAGATGAACTAAGAAATCTTAAGTAACTAAAATTACAGTATTCTAGATAAAACTTACCGTCACGTCATTTAATGATAGTATTTACTAGAATTAAATGCATAGTTTCCTGAAAGCTGTTAAATAAATTGAAGACATGTATTACTGTTTTTTTTAAATACTAGTTTATTACGTAATTGCTGTATAGTTAAAGATGTACCATAAGAATATTTTTTTCTTACATTTGCTCCACACAGGATGCCCTGAAGGAAAAAAATGCCTATGTCATCTTTGGGGGATGCTGTGTGGGTCTTTATAGGAAAGGAAGGAGAGGAAGTTCTGGGAAGGAAAGGGGTATGAGGGGTGGATAGGAATCTGGGGATCAGTGTGTCCAGGAATGACGGAGGTATGAATCCATCTCAATGCGGTGCAAGGTGATATCCCAAGAGTGCGGCTGGAGAAGTCAAAGGGACTATCTTAACCATTCTCTATCGATCCGGCCTGCCATGCAGCTGGTGGGCAGACGCATCTGCCCCCAAGACCCGGACATACCTCACCCCATGAACCCGGGCACCCCTGTTAAGTCACCGAACGTAGCGAACCACTCGGGGTGACCTATGGCAGAGGTGTTGGTTATCAGAGGTGTTGGTACCCATACCGACCTCCCAACATTGTTTATAGTTGTTTTATTATAAAGAATTCGCGAGTCTATATTTTTCAATAATTCCTTAGTATGTGATTGTTGGAAATTGACGGTAACATGTATTATTTTAGGGATTGAAAAAAAATATCCCCTCTGACAAAAGATTTTCTAAATGTTCTGTACATACCTAGTTAATTTCTTTTGTTTTGGAAACAATGTTTTTTCAGCGTTTTCTGACGTCTTTTGAAAGATATTAAAGTTCTCGTTTATTTTTCAAGCTGATTAAAGTATGGTCAGTGGTTTTCGAAGTTGCATACAGTGCTCCTATTTTTTTAAAAGAAAGACAAACGTTACCGGGTTATGAGTTACGAATAACCCAACAATGTTTGAAAATCTCCTACTATCCACCATACATTATATTATACAGACATAACTTTTTAATTTTAATTTTATAGTAAGTTTACCACAAAACGCCCTGTATAAAATGCAATCGGTCGACCGTTCTAGGTCACTTCTATTAGCTGAAACATCATTTGAATGTCTTTTAGTATCCACATCTTCAAGAGTTGTAATCTCTCCCGATGTGGAGTCATCGGAAAAATCAGATTAGGTGTCTTCCCGTGGATAGATTTATTTGCCAACTTACAATTGAAGTTTTAAATATTTTCCAAAGAAATACAATTTTTTTAATATATTGATTTGAACTCTCGCGGTCGTGCCGTTGGATTGTTATTACAGCCATCATGCAATCTTATTTTGCCAAAACATAATTGTAGGTGATCTTCACAACATTTATATTGAAGTAAACAAATTAATGATTTTTCATTTCTACCACATTTCTAAAATCTTTTTTAGCACTTTCGATGCCCACCTTCGCCCAGTAAGTTTTATCATAGAGAGCAATCATAGTTACCTTTACCAGATTTGTTGTTTCATACATAATTCCCAAATATATACATTATAAATCACGTTTTATTGAACCTTGAAATCGCGCTTTTATTGAAATAGCCGTTATAATCGTTTTTGAACAGAATTGTTAATTAATTTGCAAATCAGGTACATTTACTCTGCACAGTGTAGGTACCTAATGGAATGAGACGAATGGATACATAGCTTAGAAATTAGTTTAATACCTATCACATAATAAATATTTCACTTTCCATCTCATTAGCAACGAAATCCACATACATGCTTGTTGTCCCAGGTATTACTGTAAAGTTGTCTTTGCCAGGTTCATCCAGATGCCACCTAATAGGCCCTACTCGCCATTCGACTTGAAGAACAACTTGCAGGACGGCATGTTGAACAGCCAACCGAATGGTTACTACCCTATCGCCTGACAAAGAGAATAATAATAACAATTATTATAAGCAATAATTATTAGCCTGAAACACTCATCAACATTGAAAAAATCTCCCGAGAAAAGATAAATGCCGCCGACGGGACTTGAACCCGCGTCCTTCTGATATCCGGTCAACTGCTCTACCAACTGAGCTACGTCGGCTTATCTCCCACCCGCCAAATAATTCAATATATACTAGTGTTTCATTCAACAATTACTGCTTACTATGGTGTATTTCACCAAAAAATGTAGACATAATTTGTCTCGACGCCATCTGGTGGGAGAGTTAGCACTTATAATGCATTTCTCACAAAAAATAAAGTTGGTTGTTTTCAGGTGAAAAAATGTAATAAGCAGTAATTGTTGAATGAAACACTAGTACCTACCTAAGGAAAGATACAATAATTACACGGACGTACAAAATGTTATTTGTATGTCTATGAATAATTATAATAAAAATCCCCCAGACGTATAAAGAAAATAAAAAGCTTTTTTTTTTACGTCAGCTCACACATGAGGCCCCGAAGAAAATTATTTTCCTGAGGACCTATGTCATCTTAGAGAATGCTGTGTGGAGGGTCTTTTTAAGGAAGGGAAGGATAGAAAGTTCTGGGAAGGAAAAGGGTATGAGGGGTGGGTAGGAATCTGGGGTCAGTGTGTCCGGGAGTGACGGACGTATGAATCCATCCCTCCAACTGCGGTGCAAGGCGATGGGTCGAGAGATTCCAGCTGAAAAGGTCAAAAGGCCTCCCTCAACCAGTCTCTCTCGATCCGGCCCGCCACGCATCGGTTGGACAGACGCATCCGCCGCCAAGACCCGGACAAACGTCATTCCATGAACCCGGGCACCCCTGCTAAATCACCAGACGTAGCGAACCACTTGGGGTGACCTATGGGTGACGTATGACAGAGGTGTTGGTTATACAATAAATGGTTTCCGGGGCGGCGGCACCCATACCCGCCTCCCAAATTCCACCTATAAATCCGTACACAATGCCATCTCTGATACTGACAAAAACAAAACACGGACAGTTGCGAATTGATGATTCCTTCATTGTGTAATTTTTAACTAATAAAAAAACTGAATTTAATTCAACACTTATTGATTCTGAGTCGGTACGAAGTTCGTCGGGTCAGCTAGTTATTTCAATAAAGACGAAAATGCCCAAATAAAGTGATGGAATAGAATTTGGCTTGAATTAAACAATTCTCCATGCGCTTTTGTGCCGTTAAAAGCGGAATTAATAGAGTTCTTTCATTTTACCCGAATGACAGCTACCACTGCCATCTTTATTTTACAAGCCGTGCTGTAGACTTGGCGGGAAATCAAAATTCAAAGTAAAGAGGCTTATTTCCCCAAGCAAAAACATCATTCCAACTCTGATAAATAAAGATGGCGGTGCAGCTACATGACAGCAACCGACTTCAAATTCAAATAGGTACGTAATGTTATAAACAGAAACAATGAGATAAGAAAGGATTGAACCGATAATTAAATAGAAGGATGCTCAGGATGTGAGGAGGATAGTGCAATCCCACATGTCCCATAAAGTTTTACATATTGGTGAGCTCTGGCATTATGAAATTATTTCCTATGCCAATTATTAGATTACGATTAAACTTTGTCGATTTGTTGGGCACACGCCTGCAAAGGTTTCTATATATAATGGTGAGCTCCGGCGTTATGAAAATTGTACAAAAAATTTACAGTAGCTCGAGTTGTTTGAAAATGTGTGTGTTTCATATACCCATGTATTTCCCATACAAGTAATTTAGTGGCAGGAAGGGAAGGTGTGGGGGAAGGGAATCCAGGGAACAAAGGAGAGGAGGGGGGAAGGTGGAAAGGGTATGAGGGAGGGGAACGGGGATGCATAGAAAAGGATACATAGGGGAGAAGTGATGGAAGGGTGAGGGTCGAGGGAGGGATTGCAAAGGAGACATAGTAGCAGTAGAGGATAGCATAGGGGTCAATTTGAAAAAATCAATACTTTTCATAAAGACAGCTTTATGTAACCTGCTTACGTGTCTGAAACACCTTATTTAATCATGTACGCACCAGATAGAAAAACAAATATATATTGTGTATCCAAAAGTACTTCAATAAGCAGAATGAAAACACAAATACTTTCCTTGAGTGGCATTGCAACGCATAATACTTGCTAGTATTCAATAAAAACTACAATGCCAATATTTTCAAAGTTTACGTATTTGAATACATACTTCAATTTATTGGTAGGTTTTTCTTCCGTATAACTACTTTTTATGGTACTAAAAAAATATTATATTTATGCAAACTCATATTTAAATTATTCATTATTGAAATTGAGTACCTACTTAACGCCTATCATATTGAAAACATCAAGTCATCACTTCATTTGGATAGGGTTCTAACTTCGCTTCACCTTGTTCTGAGATAAGAAGTGTTAAAGTTTGCAAAGATGATTTCTCATAATCTATTTACCAATTTCCGATTTTGAGGTTGAGGTTGTATTTTAATGAAGCATATTTTTTAAAAGAAAATATTTAAATAGGACATATACCTACTTACTCTTTTGGAACATACCTAAACATGCAAGTAGAATCCTGTGCAACCAGCTAGGGCGTAATAATTCATTGCACAAGGTTCTAATTACATTTCTCTAACGCATTTCCAAGTTAGGGTTAACGTCCCATTTAAATTTATTTATTTGTAGTGTCTTTACACTGCAGGTAAAATTTTTACAATACAATTTGTCACCTCACTAGGACAAGCCTGGGTTGAGGTTAAAAATAAATTCCGTTAACTAAAATTGTTATATAGATTACGAAAATTCGTCTTTGGAAACTTAGAAAATGGTAAGGCGTAGTTAGAACCCTATCCAAATGAAGCGACGAACCATAACGCACCTCGTATTTAAGATCAACTGTCAGATTCAAACAAAATAGAGAGTGTAAATGCTGTTAGAACCTTGTAAAATGAATTATCATTGAAAATGCTTCATGTTAGAACTTTGTCATACGAAAATACAACACAGTTGGTTCTGAAAATTATTCTGGGTATAGAAATGAGCAAAAGAAATGCTTTGGCATTCAAAGGTCATTTTTAAAAAAAATGTCAGTTAGAACCCTTTCGAAATGAGGTGACGAAGTGTCTACCAATCAAGCATTTCTCAGTCTAATTATGTACCATTCAATAGCAAAAAATCATCATTTACATATTGTAAAGAAAATTTACACAACATATGTAATAATATATATTTTTTAAACCTTTTGCAAAGTTGCATATTTATATTTAAAGGATAAGAAAAATTAAAGAAAAAATATTAAAATACAATTTGTTTATTTTAAAAGTACAAAAAGGTAATTATAATCTATTCAGAGGATATTTTACCATCCCCTTGATTGCTTATATAAATAATGTATATTTTTGATTTACACTACATTTATTTATAAAGTCCAAATTTTCTATTCGGTACTCGAACTTATAAATAGAGCTATACAGGGTGTCCGGGGGTAAAGTGCATTAACCTCGGGAGGTGATTCTACACGATATTATAAGTAAAAAAGAAATTTAACTTTTTTCGAAATTCCAACTTTCAGGGGTAGTTTTTTTTGAAAAAAGAAAAAAATTAGACCGGCGTGTGCGGCAAGCTTATTATTTTCCGCTGTTACGAAACGGGCTAGTCACAAGTCACAATCACGAAACGTTGCCACAGTCTTGCCCGGCAGGCTCTCAGTAAGTAAGATCGTACCTCACAATAAGGATTTTTAGTAGATACGTCTTTTTCTATGGGGAAAAAACGTTGGAATTTCGGAAAAAGTTGTTAATCTTTTTTACTCCCACCATCATGTAGAATCACCTCCCGAAGTTAATGCACTTTACCCCCGGACACCCTATATATCGGATAAGTTAGTCGAGTTTTCTATCCGTTGCGAGAATTTATTTGTTTGTTTATTAATATACATAATCCTATTGATAAGCCATCAAGCGGATGGTGAAATACCCCCTCATAATAATAATATATATGTCAATAACAATACAGAGTTAAACAATAAGATTATTTCAGGCACCAAAACTAACTGACTATCTCTCCATTTACCTGCAGGGGTAGGCAGAGAGGACAGGCTACAAAACAACTATATCATCTGACATCAAACTCTTTACATCATTCGCATTCATCGAGCATCTCATACAAACATACTCTTCTATTGTACTGACTACTGACACGACGTACTTCACTTGATCATGCCATGTCTTCATTGGACATATTCTATCTCATTTCTCTCTCTGGTTTCAATCCTGGGATTGGTTTGCAGCAATTTCCTCTAATTTTCTCTTCCATTCTTCCCTGTCTTGTGCGGCTCTTTTGAATTCTGCGTATGATGAGCAGCGCACGTCCACCAGCAGGTCGTCCAGGTACTCTTGGCGTGGGCGTCCCCTAGAGTTTGTCCCCTCGGTCATACCCTCCATTATGGTATGCAAGAGGCCTTCTTGTCGTATAACATGTCCAATCCATCTTGCACGCCTTTCGGACAAGGTCCTGAGCAGGTGCCTTCCTCCTTCGATACTTTGGAGAACCTCCTCATTTGTAATGTGGTCTCTCCAGGAAATTCCTAATAATCTTCTATAGGACCACATCTCAAAAGCCTCTAGTCTCCGTTTATCTCTTTCGGATAGGCACCATGTTTCGCAGCCGTTCATCAAGATACTCCACACATAGGTCTTGATGAGGAGTATTCGCAGTTTTAGGTCTATATTATTTGATTCAATTACTTTCGACCTTTTATTGAATGCAAGCCTAGCCTGGTGTATACGGCTGTCGACCTCGCTCTTAGACCGACCGTCCCATGTTATTTTGCTCCCGAGGTAGACAAACTCCTTGGTGTTCTTTAGTGGAACTCCTGCCATCTCTACTCTCATCTGGTGTTGCGTTCGGCCTACAGTCAGCAGCTTTGTTTTGTCTTTATTTATCTTCATGTTGTAGTTGTTTTGAAGAATGCTTTGCATGGTTGTTAAGGCCTCTTGCAGTTCTTCTTCGCTTTCAGCAACCAAAGCAATATCGTCAGCAAACCTTATCATATCCACCTTTTGCCCGTGTATCTTTACACCTTTTCTGTGACTCATTCTTTCTCTCAAGTCGTCAATCGCACTCTGTATATAAACGTTAAAAAGAACAGGTGACAGAGAGCATCCCTGTCTCACCCCTTGTCTTATACTGGCTTCTTTTGTATCATTGTCACATCTAATTATAGCGGCCTCATTCTTGTATAGCGCCTGGATTATTCGTCTATCTCTATATTTGATATCAATTCTCTTCAGAATCTCGAAGAGTCTTTTCCATTCTACTTTGTCGAAAGCCTTCTCCAGGTCTATAAATGCGATGAATGTGTTTTTGTTATATCATTAACCTGTAGAATATCAGGAGACCAAATTTGTCCCAGCTCACAAATAATTTAATCTCCCTTACTGTCATGGTGAGAAATATGATCTAAACGGTATTAGAAAGAGAAAACTCCCTGCTTTATATTCAAATCTAGAATTAAACCATAGAAAAATTCAAATGTGCACCTCTGTTTGCGCTAGCAATTTGAGAAAAATGTATAAAATTTCGAGAATTTTGTGGGGTGATAATAACATTTATAATACATTTGCCTAATGAAATATGTGTGTATGTGTTTTTTTTTTCATTATCAATAATTTTAGATAGAAAAAGTCAAAAGTCAAAAAGTTTGCAAAAAAATGTAATAATTCATAAATTATATTTATTTCTAATAAAAACATTTGAAAGCATATTCTAACCTTTCAAAATAGTTTTTTGTTTTTGTTTTCGGATACATTCAGAAACATTAAATTTATTTGGATTTTATTGCATAGTGGAAATTTTCTGACCTTCTGACAGAATATGCCTGAGACCTGCCGAGAGATTCTCTGTCTTTTGTGACACCGAGATCTCCCGTCAGATTTGTGTGATTTTATATGGCTGTTATTTGCCTTTTCTATGGGCCGATGTCAGAATTTCAACTGTGAGCTGTCAAGTATTTTAGTTTAATTTAAAATAAAACAATAACTTTGTAAACACCACTTTTATTTTTATACTTTATGCCGACCGGGTTTCGCTACAACCGTAGCTTCTTCAGGGCAGTACAATCTCTACTAAAATTAATTTACATGTGTGTTTATAACTAATACATGATTTAACCAAATGGGCCGGACTCCTCAAGTAACGGAGGAAGTAGGTATAGGTGTAGATGGAGAATTGGGAAGGGAACGGGCGTGTTCTTTATCAATAGGGAACAATCTTAGTATGGGACTTTTATTTAAATTTAGTTAATAATAATAATAATAATATACCAAGTAATAATAATCAACCTTATCAATGGCGTAGAATCTTGTACATAAATAATTTCTCTCAAAACAGCGTTAAAAACCTCCCATCAGATATCAAACCAGCATTTTACACTAATAATAGTATAGGTAAGCATTTAATGAACGGCAAGGACAAAGATAATAGTCTATCTCACTCGGGAATTTATTCACTTCAATGCAGCGACTGTCCTTTTTTCTATATAGGCAAAACAGCACGCAATATAAATACCCGTGTCAAAGAACACCTTAGATGTTTACACAGCTCTGGATTTTCGGAATTTGCAAACCACTTGATCGAAAAAGACCATAAATTTGACAAAAATACAGGCGCCACACTAATTCATAAAAACAACATCGGTATTAGGCTAGACAATCTAGAAGCACTTGAACTAAGGAAAGCCATAAACACTAACAGTAAGGTAGTTAATAACCAACTAAATTTAAATAAAAGTCCCATACTAAGATTGTTTATTGATAAAGAACACGCCCGTTCCCTTCCCAATTCTCCATCTACACCTATACCTACTTCCTCCGTTACTTGAGGAGTCCGGCCCATTTGGTTAAATCATGTATTAGTTATAAACACACATGTAAATTAATTTTAGTAGAGATTGTACTGCCCTGAAGAAGCTACGGTTGTAGCGAAACCCGGTCGGCATAAAGTATAAAAATAAAAGTGGTGTTTACAAAGTTATTGTTTTATTTTAAATTATAATGTCACATCACAAAGTAACTGCTTCATATGAACAAATATTTTAGTTTAGATCGTTTTCAACACGAATTCATACAAGTATGCATGGTTATTTATTAATTTAACAGCCTTAGAAAATCACACTAATCTGACAAGAGATCTCGCTAGATATCATCTCGATCGAGACAGATATCGGGTGAAATCTCTAATCAAATTTGTGTGATTTTCTAACTCTGTTAAATGTATAAATAATCAGGCATACTTGCATGAATTCGTGTTTAAAATGACCAAAACTAAAATACGTTACAGCTCACAATTGAAATTCTGACATCGGCCCATAGAAAAAGCAAATAACAGCCATATAAAATCACACAAATCAGACAGGAGATCTCGGCCGAGAACTACCTCATTCCCACAAAAGATATAGAATAGCTCGTCCGATCAGTGATTTGGACAACAGAATATGCAGGCATAAAATTTGAAGGATTTTCAAGGGGTTATTATTTTTATAGACACAATACAATATAAAAGTAAAAATAAACTTTTCAATATTCTTATTAATAATATCTATAATTATTTCTTTCCTGGACCAAAGGTTTCTCTTTCATATGGGAATACTCAACTCCACATAAGTATTGTATAGGTATGTAATAAAATACCAAAATATGTATTACTTTCACATAATATATATGTATAATAAATATCACAGTCTCTCGTCATAAAATCTGTCAGTTTCTCAGTAGTAGTGCAGTAATGGTGGCTTCTGTAGAAATTATTTTTTCCATGCTACTGTCTGTAAATAAACAAGATTATTGTGTTCATTATTTTTAATTCATGAAACGAGTAAAATAAAAAGCTTAAAAAACATGTATGTAATCTGAGATAATAGAAAAATAGGGAGATAAGGCATGGAAGTGTGCCGATTGTCGCTGAGCTATGACCAAGCTTCACAGACTCTCAAAGCAGCGGAGCCAGTCTATTTTTTTAATATTTTTTTTACGTTAGTTCCACACAGGAGGCCCTGAGAAAAATTATTTTCATTAGGGCCTTTGTCATCTTAGTGGATACTGTGTGGAGGGTTTTTTTAAGGAAATGAAGTAAAGGATGTCCTGGAAAGGAAAGAGGTATGAGGGGTGGGTAGGAAAGGAGTGAAGGGTGTGTGAATCAAACCCTCCTTCTGCGGTGCAAGGGTGCAAGAGTCTCACTGGAGAGGTTGAAAGGCCTCCCTTAAGCAGTTTCTCTAGATCCGGCCCGCCTCGCAGCTGTTGGGCAGAAGCATTCACCGCCAAAACCAGGATTAACCTAACCTTATGAACCTGGACAACCCACCAAATGTAGCAAACCACTTGGGGTTACCTATAGCAGAGGTATTGGTATCCAATAAATGGTTCCCGGGGCGACGGTACGCATAACCTCCTCCCAAATCAGAAATAAAGGCGAGGCGCCGCTAAGCGTGATGCGATTTGCAGTGGCATGGGTGAATGATGTAGATGACACTTGTGTGCGTTCGATTTCATGCTAATAATGGTTCATGGCCTGTCTCCCTTGTTTCCATTATCTGTAAAATTTAATATGTAATCCACATATTTTTAGATTCTGTTTATTAATTTGACTTACGGAAACCCTCAGTGCATTTTCAGCGTGGAAGTATTCCTCTGACTGGGGACGCAATGTCATTTTATATTGCGTTAGCGCCTGACGATCTTTCTGGAGAACCAGGCAGTCTATGACAGTCCTGTGGACCTAAAAAGATAATGAGCAATTTGATTAGGACAAACTCCATGTCAGAGATAACAGAAGACTAACTAATAGAACAGAAGAATAGCTAACAGGATAGCTAACAGAAGAATAGCCAACAGGATACGCAACGATTCAAGTATCTTTGCGATTACTGCCAAAGAGATTCGTACACGAGCACATGTCGCCAATATTTTGTCAACTCATCGATAAAGCTATCTCCCGCCACAAGCTGGATGATGTCGTTACGACTCATTCCTCGAGACTTTAAACACCCAGGCTAATTTGTTCGCCTTTCAGAACAACTCATATAGGTCTCATTGAAATCATTGTCTCCCTTACTATCATGGTTAGCAATATGATCTAATCTAAACAGGGTTAGAAAGAGAAAACAATAAGCTTTTCATTAAAATCTAAAAGTTGACCGCAAAACAATTAAAATGTACACCTTTACAACAAAAAAGTGAGTTGACGATAACATTTATATTACATGTAGGTACCTGATAAAATAATTTTACTTATAAAAAACGTAAGGTGAGCCATTTTTAAACCTTTTTAATGTTTGCATTCAAAAAAAATTTATTCCAATAACATGTTTATTGTTATCAAGTTTAATTTGTCATTTTTTGTCCATTTGTTTGTCCAGACCGGCCAGTTTGTCCAACTGGCCGGTCTGGACAAACTGGCCGGTCCTTTAATATTAGATTCAAAGAACACATGCGATCATTTAAAAATAATAATAAAATTCAATCACAATTTGCCAAACATCTCCTAGATGAGAATCACTCACTTAGCGATGATAATAAGCCAACTCCTTTACACATCCAAAATAAAGGACGTAAACTTAATCTTTTAGAACAGCTGGCAATTAACAAACATAATAATAATCCTAAAGCTATTTTAATAAATGAACAAAAAAATATAATACACTCTCCGTTTTTAGATGTATTCAAAACCAATTTTTAAATAACTAATTATACTTGAAAAGAAAACCATGAGTCAGCATTTGTGAATGACTCACAATTAGATTGCTTAACGACTTTCAGTCAAAGTGGGAAATAACAGTCATTGAGAAAATAATAACCATTAATAATTTCAGTCATTTTTAATCAGAAATTAGAAATGAGTCATCATAGTACAAACCTATCCAAAAATACTATAAATAGATTGTCTGTATGTGGCATGACCACAGTTTGATAATGCCCTCAGAAGGCGAAACAGCTGTCACGGGTAATAATAATTACCAGCAGAACTTGTTTATAAATAAACTGTTTTTATTAATTTAATAATAAAATTATTGAATATATAAAGTAAATAAAAATAAATAAAAATAACATTTTTATTTATTTATTTTGAATATAAATTTAACAGCTTATTTCATCATCTTTCAAAAATAGTTTTTAGTTTTCGGATGCATTCGGAAATATTCCATTTATTTGGATTGTAATGCAAAGCGGAAATATGTTGACCTTCCGACAAAATAAGCCCGAGGTCTGAGGGCTTAAATATGGTGCCACTTGCGTCAAACATTTTGTGACAATGCGTGTGCAAATCAATGCAAGGAACAAAACAAAACAAAAAATGACAGGATATAAAAATGACATCTACAGCAACCTTTTGGTTATGAGTGAAGTTTATGAAATCGTTCTAGTTTTGACATTTTGAGAATTGATTAGCGGTGACACGGGTCTTGTGATTTTAGTAGTTTATTCAGTAATTACAATTTGTTTGCAATGTGAGTACACAACATGAGTAGTTTTTGTTTGCAATGTGAGTACACAACATGAGTAGTTTCTGTTTTCAATGTGAGTACACAAAATGAGTAATTTTTGTTTACAATGTGAGTACACAACATGAGTAGTTTTTGTTTGCAATGTGAGTACACAACATGAGTAGTTTCTGTTTTCAATGTGAGTATACAACATGAGTAGTTTTTGTTTGCAACGTGAGTACACAAAAAAAAAAGTAAAAAATAACTATTTGTAAGCGTTTTTAAAGGTCATTTCAGTAACATTCTCCAGCCCTAAAGAGTCCTAAATTCTCCAGTCTTTTAAAATACAAATTTTGATATTATCAACTCCACTTTTGCCACTAATCTTTTAAAATATAATACTTATAGTGATGGGGGTAGCAATGCAATGTCCGGTGTTTTAAATATAATACCCTCCGCGTGCAAAGCCGTATCTTTTCCAAGCACAAACTATCTAATTAAAGTGTTTATCGGAAGTGACCTGCAGGTAAGTATGTTTCTGTATCCATTTGTAAATATTAAAATTAGATAGAACCTAAGAATTATGAATAAATTGTACAGCGCCCTTGAGGTGATTTTTCACAAAAACGGCGCTCTATAATTAGTATTATTATTATTATTACACAACATGAGTAGTTTTTGTTTGCAATATGAGTACACAACATGAGTAGTTTTTGTTTTCAATGTGAGTTTCTCTGTTAGAAGAAGGAATAAAAAAAGAAATGTTTAACCTTATGCTTTTTGGCCAGTTCCATCCTCTGATCTACAGATGTGATATAATTCAAGTATATTCCTAGGAGGACAGAATTAGATCCCAAATCTTTGAGTAGAGCTATCACTTTTGGAAGTGGGATGCTGCAGGATAGTGTTGTTCTACCTAGGAAATTCTGAAAAGCCACAAAAAATATTGTAATAAGCACACACAACTTATTTTTCATAGTGGCCAACCCAACAGTTTGATAAGTAAAAACACGTATTAATTGTCTGCATCACTAAAGTGACCATTCCACTATTTGTCAAAAACTATTTGGTCTCCGTGATTGAGGAGTAAGGCTCTCGAGTAGCAATAAGAGTTTCGCGGATTGAGGGAGACCTTTTGACATCTCCAGCAGGATTCTTTCGGAACATCGTCTTGCACCGCAGGGGGAGGGGTAGGTTCATACGGCCGTCATTCTTGGACACACTAACCCCCAGATTCCTACCCACCCTCAAACGGTTTTCATTCCCAGAACTTCCTTTCCTATAAACACCCTCCATACAGCAACCCCAAAGATGGCATAGGCCCTGAGGGGAAACATTTTTCTCAAGACCTCCTATGTGGAGTTCACTATTCTGAATTGAAACATAGCTTGAAATGGCTTTAGCCATGTTTGGTGACCAGATCTAAATAGCCAGGTTCTTCCCCACCTTCCTCTTCCCCTCCCTGGTACCTTCAGCCTTACAACATCCCCAATTGGGGATGCCATAGTCTCACTGGCTCCAGGCAGTTGGGAGCAATTGGGACTCTTGTGCGGTATTCACATAATTTTTTTTTTTTGAAATACATTTTAATGCTGATAATTAGTTCTTTAGTGTGCACAAAAATTACCAGTCCAATGGATAAAATAACTCAGTTATAGATTAAAAAAATGATATAAATAGTGAAATGTTTGAATACACATGAATGTTTATACAAAATTTAAAACATGCCTTTTTAATGAACATTGTTTCAATGATCTCCCAATTTTTATGAACGGCGTGAACATTGAGTGCCGTCCACTCATACTGCTGGGAACAAATCTGGAAGAAGAAAAATACAATTAATATAAAATAGTAAAGACAATGGTTTCAACAATTTATTGTCTATATCAAAGTTAATACTGCCATCTTTCCTTCCTTGAATAACTTGTTGAAACACAAAATAATAAGCTTAAATATCAGGAAAAGTATCTGAGTATCGTTCTGAAGATAATATTAAGAAATGCATAACATTATTGCATGTATCATACATTCAAGAAATCTGTTTCATTATTCAGTAAAAAGTTGACAAATTTTGTTTTAATTACTTGTTGCTGTTGACAGAACGTCTGTGGTGAAGCAATCTTTCCATTTCCCTCAGCCCAATGGTGGGTGCAGCAGTGGGTGAGATTTTGTAAAGCAGACTTGTTGTTCAGTTCTGCGATACCAATGCACTTCTGCCATTCTACAGGAGAAGAAAAGAATAGTTAGTAATCCTCACAAATATAAACAACTCGTTTTCCTCAGTTCTTTTTGTGTCTTGAATCACCAATTGTACGACTTCCCTCCAGAATTGGACGTACGTATACATTTATTTAGTTGATATTTATCCACGCCATCTTATCTGGGATAAATTTATACAGACCATTTATAAAGAGTAGCAAGAATTCAAAGACAAACGCTTTTCAAAAAGGGAAGCTCTTAACTTTGTCCCACAGTGTGACACTCAACGCGCCTCTCATGAATTTTATCAGTAGCCTGGACACTAAAACGCACCCTTGCAATTGATTCAATTTGGGCATGTGCTCAAGATGCCAGCAGAATGACTACAGTAAAGAATTTCACTGTCAATTCCAGAAAGGATCCCCATCCAGATTTTTCCCAAGACTAGGTCGGAGAAAAAAATGCAGAGACTGATTAAAGAGACCATTGATAATAAAAACAAAGGGAGATATGGCTTGAAAGCGTGTCAATATGAACTATGACCAAACTGCATGGACTGCTGAAGCACTAGTGAAGTGGAGCCAATGATAGTTACGTGTTTGGTGCATAGGTAGAAATAAATGCGGGGCGCCGCTTTGCGTAGATGCGATTCGCATTAGTGTGGATGAACAATGTTGGCAACACTTTTCCTACTAATAATAGATCATCTCCCTATTTCTATTACCTATGATGATGATGCTACATATCAGTGGCGGTTCTTCCCTCAGATCAATTGGTCAAAAACCTCCCAAAATTATAAGATGACAGTAAAACATAACATGTATTGTGAAATATCATGCAAATCAAAAATACTGGTATTATTCTATTTGAAATGCACCGCGAGATAGCAGGCAGCGGCAAGCAGTGACATTTAACGCCTTAAATGGAAGCTTTCTTTCCCATGCACTATGGTTGGCTGGGTCAATTTATTAAATGTCCCGATATCATGTCTTCTGTCTCTTTACGCACCATACAATAAACGAGATGGCACTATGTCGCCTAGTAAAAATGTTTTCGGATTCTGAAGACAGTTTGGGTCATTGCCATGAGGGAGAGAGCATGATGAATATTATAGGTCTGAAAGAGATGGTTTGATAAAAGTAGGTTGATTTTGCATATTGTACGTTTGTCGTGTGAAATAATTTACCTTATTAAATGTAATTTGACTCTCAAACTCGTGAGGTACCTACAAATGAATATTATCATATTTAATTAAATTATTAAAACACTTTGTTTTTACCACAATAATCTTTATTTAAAAAGTCGACATGTTTCGAGAACGATGTTCTCTTCATCAGGACATTATATGTACTAAAACTAAATTATCAAGCATAGAAACATGTTGACTTTTTAAATAAAGATTATTGTGGTAAAAACAAAGTGTTTTAATAATTTAATTAATAAAATGGTGCCACAAAGTGAATTTGCAAAATTTGAAGAAATTATCATATTTAATTTGATATTGAATCATAATATCAATTTTTTTTAAAAGACCTTCCACTTCTGAATCTCTAGAGCCGCCTCTGGTACATATATGTATAGGTACATATATGATTTAATCCCACCCTTTGTCATTAAGGGATGTTCTGAACCACTATCTAAGCCACTTCTACATTTATTTAATCTTACCATTAAAAACGGCATTTTTCCTAAATTATGGAAGCTGTCGAAAGTCACCCCCTTACACAAAGATGGTGACAAGTGTCAAGCAATGCCAAGTTATTAGAAATAATTATCCATAAATATGTTTATGCCAAAGTTGAACCATTCTTGATCGATCAACAACATGGATTTAGATGTGGCCGATCAACTACTACAAATTTAATGGTTTTCACAGATTACTTGGCAGGTTGACACATCATACCATGACTTTGCGAAGGCTTTCGATAGGGTGGATCACTTAGTGCTCCTAAGGAGGCTCGAAGAAATTGGTTTTTCCGAAAACTTACTGAAACTCATTCTTAATTATTTGAACGAAATTGTGTGCCACAGGGATCCAATTTAGGACCCTTATTGTTTTTAATTTTTATCAACAATATTCGGGAAAAAATCAAATTCGTCCGTTTTTTACTTTTTGCAGATGACATTAAACTCTTCTTGAGAATAAGATCTTTAGAAGACTGTAGTAATCTCCAGCAAGATATAAATGCAATTATTGACTGGAGTATCGATAATAAACTCGATTTCAACTTCCAAAAATGTTCAGTTATGTGCTTTACGAGGTCACAAAAGACCATATATTTTAATTATA
Source organism: Limnephilus lunatus (assembly GCA_917563855.2). NCBI lineage: Eukaryota > Metazoa > Arthropoda > Insecta > Trichoptera > Limnephilidae > Limnephilus > Limnephilus lunatus. Next base: position 69,040,529 of record OU830596.1, read on the forward strand.
AAATGAAAGACACGTCATTGAAACACATGGTGACTTGCAAGGACTTGGGAATTGTATATGACGCTCGCTTAACATTTCATGCTCACATTGAAAAGATCTGTAAATCAGCCACAAAGATGTTGGGTTTTGTCATACACAATTCAAAGGAATTGACCAACCTCACAGTTATAAGGCTGCTTTACTTTAGCTTGGTGCGTAGCATTCTCGAGAGTGGATCTCAGATATGGGGGCCAGAGGACATTGTGTATGTACTAATGGTCGAGAAAATACAAAAGAAATTTTTACGATACCTCTATATGAGAGAGTTTGGTTTTTACCCATGGCTGTTTCCAACAGCATTTATCTCGGGAATGCTGGGTATCTGCAGCCTTAGTTCCAGAAGAGATGTCGCATTACTGCTGATGGCTTATAAGCTTCTAAATGGTTTTGTATCGGTACCAGATATTCTGGCTGAAATAGGATTCTATGTCCCGGATAATTTCACGCGAGGCCGCCAACACAGGCTTTTGATTCTTCCTAGGTGCAGAACTAACTTACCAATAGTGATGCCCCTGGGACGACTCACTAGGTTAATTAACTGCCTCGCAGGAAATGTGGATATATTCCACATTTCCTACAACGATTTTAAGCGTGAAATAACACTTATGTTTTAACGAAATGTATTACTTACTTTAACTGTAAATGTATTTATGTATCTTTTTTTACCGCTCTTGCAATGTATTGGTTTTATGCTGTTTTTGCAAATAAATAAATATAAAGTGCTGGTCCTATTTTCTTCAACTATTGTAGATTGGCGATCCATACAAAATAACATACCTAAAAGTTTGATGTAATTTGCGAGCACGGTGGTATGGAATGGTTCCACATTGGGCTGGGTGAAGTGATTAGCTTGAAGGTTCTTTAGTTTGTTCACAAGTACGTCAATGGATGAAGTGGCGGATACCATTATCATTTGGAACTGCTTCATCTGAAAATAAAAACACAATCATAATATGTAAATAACTACATAGCCACTGGAGCGCTTTTTGCCACAATATGGCACTATTTAAAATACCTTGGATTGTTTTGCTGCCAATTTTGGCAAATTTTACCTTATTTGTTAGTAATTAAGTAGAAGTTCACGATTTTATAATATTTTTTTTATAAACCCTACGAATATGTGATAATCGAAAAAAGATAGGCGAATTCATTGACTATATAGAACTATAATCAGTTTGTATGTCTCCATATTAAAGGCAGATAGCCATTTTGCTGAAATATCGCAATATTACGCCGGGATTTCACACTTTGCTTAAAGAAATTGAGTATTTTTTAAATTTACTAGAGTTTAAATCACATTAAATAGATAGATAATTCAATTACGAATACACAATGCGTGTATTGTAATGAAACTTCATGGATCACAAATGCATGGATATCCGCCGATGGATCACATACGCGACAGGATTAAAAAATGTATTGAGCTCATTGTTGAGACATCTGTTTTGTTAAATGAAAACAAATTTGTGTAGATAGAAATGTTGCATATTCTCATTACTTTAAAAAATATACTTTTCGAAATAATTATTATAAATACTACTCACAGCAGCCTCAGAACTTCTTCCTAGCATTCTGAAATAACAAAAAAAATGTGTTAGAGAAATGTCCACCAAAAGAAAGTGATAAATGTATGCTGTTGTGCATCCTTTATGGGTCATTATCGTGTAGGATGTAGACGGAAAGAAAAATAAGAATACAAAGGTTTCATTTTGCATTCATAATAACAGGTAGTCCCACCCCTGCCATAGATGACCCCAAGAGGCTCGCAACATTTGGTGACTTAGCAGGGGTGCCCGGGTTCATGGGGTAAGATTTGTCTAGGTCTAGGAGACCTAACGTGACCTCTCTAGCCAGACCCATTGCCTTGCACCGCAGTGAGAGGGAGGGATGGATTCATACATCCGTCACTCCTGAACACATTGACCTAAAAAAAGTCCGCAAAAGTATAGCAGTATGGAGAAGTGTTAAAAAGATTATATTTTTTAGCTTACGTCAAGAGATCAACCAGCTCATGTGTTTTTAATCTCGTCATCAGGTAACTGACGTAATGATTAACCGCAGCTGGCCTAGAAGACAGCATTTGAAACACGATTTTCCTTTTCAGTGTTTGAACCAAGAAAACAATCACCTGTTGAAAATTTAATGAATTAATTGAATGATTAAAAACACCTCTTTACTCAATGTATTCCAGGCACCCTAGTGCATGCACAAAGATAAAAAAATTATCAATAATGTCGGTAAATTGTCATCATTCCCGAGCATAAATGCATATCGCAAATGACCTAAAACAGTTCACTTCAACAAAATTAAGCATATTTGGTAGACTTGAACCTTGAACCCTTGAATCTGCAGTCATGCTCAGGATCAGACAAGGGAAAGATGAAAGACTGATACAGTGGAGCGTCGATTATCCGAACGTCGATCAACCGAATGACTGCTTATCCGAACAACTACGCGCGACTTGTCAATCACTGTATGGCCCTTGCTACCGCTAGTCGATAAAATAAATTTTGCCGCGTAAAAGTAAACTCTCGATTTAAAATGCCTAAACGTAAACGTGTTGTCCTTTCAATGAAAGATAAATACGAGATTAATAAATGGTTAGAGGAAGGAATATGCAACCAAGTTATCCAATGAATACCAAGTTGGTAAGTCTACCATTACGGATATAAAAAAACGAAAGACGAGCATATGTAACTTTATATCCCAGCTTGACTCTTCTGACAGATCCACGATTTAAGTCAAGACATGGCATTCGTGAGCTTCAAATACAAGAGAAAAATTATCTGCTGATTCATCAGCAGCTGATTCTTTCAAAATATGTAAAACTAAGGGAAATACCGAAGGAAGAAAATTACGCTCTGGTCCTAAAATAAGTAAGGATCATATCACTGCCTTAGCCACTGATTGCCCATACTTGTAATTGGTAAAGCAAGAAACCACGTTGTTTCAAACACGTTAATATGTTTGCAATGCCTATTGTTTACACTTCGCAAGAGTGCTTGGATGGACAGTGGTGGACTTTTTTTTGTTTAATTCCTATTTGACGTTAAAGATATAAATGTAAATATGGTTTTCATTCACTTGTACGTAAATATATATGACTCGATTATCCAAAAATACCGGTATTTTATTTGATTAATTTGCGTTATTTCACAATTTATTCATTTAAAATAATATATAGTATATTTGCCGGTGTATAGTAATAGCCGGTAATAGCAGTATTGCCGTGGTGTAAGACCACCATTCAGAATTGAAACGTTGCTTGAAATGGCTTTTAGCCATGTTTGGTGACCAGGTCTGAATAACCAGATACTTCCCCACCTTCTCTTCCCCATCTCCTTCCTCTCCCATTAGCCTCACAACATACCCCAATCGGGGATGCCATAGTCTCACTGGTTCCAGGCGGGAGCAGTTGGGACTCTTGTGCGGTATTCATATAAAAATAAAAGTATAGTCGCTGGGCTATTACTACTGTTTGATGTTTGATTTAGGACAGCGGTTTTCAACCTTTTTGAGTCTGCGTACCCCTTGAATCTTACTACAAATTTGTTGTACCCCCTACCCTCTGCCTATCTTGTGTACACGTGTAATGAAAGACGTGTTTCATTTGTATTTTTTTAATAATCTAATTATTTGATTAATTTAACAATAATGTCGCACAAATATAATTAATACAAGGTGTAACTTGACTTCGGGCATTTTTATGTGCGAAATTGAAATATTTTTTTTCCATGTCTATTTATTCAAAGAAAAAAAATGTACGTTCTCGATACACAATTTCAGCTCACAAAATGTATTATTTTTTTTTTTAAAGTCTTTATTGCAGCAGGACTGGGAGGATAGTGCAATCCCAGTCTGCCATATTACATAACAACTATAAACTATAAAAGATAAATAAATAAAAAAAATGTGATAATAATAATCACGTAGATATTAAAAAAAAAAAAAAATGAAATTTAAATTATTAAAAATAAAAATTAATCAAGTAAAATTATTGAGAGGATGAATTTTTTAACCTCGAAATATTTTATAGAAAAAAAGTATCTCATGTTTCGGTAGTTGCAATAAAAGCCAGATTTCCTGTTACACCCTGTATCATAAATCAAACAATGTTAGTAATATTAATAATGTTAATACAGTCAATGTGTGACCCTTGAGTTTGCTTTGCAGAGCAAAGTTTTAGAAAATTTTGCTCAATTTCACACAGGTAGAGCCTCAAGTCTGGTTCAGCATTGAGGCGATTGCAATATTTATTTTTACAAACGCATATGAAGAAAATGCCTTTTCACACAAATGTGTGCTTGTGAACGGTATTAATATTTTGAAAGCTACAGCTGCTATTGTAGGATATTCCTTTGAAATTTCGAGCCAGAAGCCTATCAGAAACATTTTTTCAAAGTAAGTTTTGAGCTCAAAAGTGATTGATATCTCGCACAGATTTTCCACCCTTTGCCGCCGAAATTTGAAAACGTTGGGCCGAGTTTTAAATCCTATATCGAGCCGCGTACCCCCAATCTGGTTTCGCGTACCCCCAGGGGCACGCGTACCACAGGTTGAAAACCACTGATTTAGGACATGCACTAAATAATACAAAGTGCATTCTAGTGCCATGCCTACGAGATTGTCTTTTCTATAGTTATATAAAAAATATATATTCACAATCCCTACCACCAAAATAGCATTTCCATCTCCAATAGCAATAGCTCCGTCCAGGAGTTGTGTCTTTGACTTGAGACTTTTGTGATGGTACAGAGAGCATGGTCTTCCTACAACCAGTCGCTTCAGTGTTATTGAAACGCTGGGGAACGATATGTCACTAGACGTCCCTTTTCCTCCCGCAGGTTCAATACCGGCCTGGGCGGAAATTACTGAAACAGAAGCATTTGTTAAAAAATAATTGTACTTGCTGCATATTGTAATGAGATATTTTAATGTGAGATTGTTAATTTATTTAATGTTTTTCTTCTGTTTTGTAGTAAATATATATGTAGTTATTTGGAACTAAGCTATTAAGCATACTCTCAAACTATTTCTTACAGAGGTTTACAAAAATATTCAAATTAAGTAATAACAAATTTCAATATTTTTTTAATAAAATACAAAAAGCATGACAAACATATAAATGTAATAAGAAAGCAGGGGTAGGCAGAGAGGATGGACTGCCAAAATACTTGGTTTCGGCAGACACTCCTTGCCTCATTCACATTCATACATTGTCTCATACATACTCTTCTATTATTTTGATTCTTGAAATGGCCTCACTCAAGTACTGATTCACTTGATTGTGCCATGCCTTCCTTGTCCCCAACTTCTTCTACCATTCACATTTGCATAAAATATTTTCTTTATACTCCTTTTTTCATTCATTCGTTCAGAGAAATGGCCTAGATGAAGGCGATACTCAGAACCGAAGAAGCTACAACCCGAGAACGAGAAAAGCCGACCCCAACAGCCTACCTAGGCAATGAGTTGGGACAGCGCAAGGAAGAAGAAGAGCTCTACACGCCGAAACCACTTAAGTGAACCTATCTTAATCCTACGCATTAGGCTTAAATTAGCCTTGGATTCTTTGCAGATCTCCATATTTCTCTCATAATCATACGTTGTTTTACCACGCATATGCTTCAGGGATCTCATTTCTACAGCATTCAGTCAAATTTCATCCTTCCTCTTCCAGTTCCATGCCGCACTGCCATACATTAGGGTAGGTACAAGGATTCCACTGTGGACTGCCAGCTTTGCTTCTTTGGACAGTTTTTTGTTAGCGTCAACCGCATTCGGTTCTCTGTTTCCCTTCCTGCATTTACCCTTCTTTCAGTATCTCTAGGTTACGTAAATATTTATAAAACTAATTTTATCGGTAATATTATAACTGCGAACGACAAGTTAGCAGTCTTTACTCACTTTTTTCTAAGGCTTTGTCAGAAATTACACAATGCAATGGCAGCAATGATTGTTTGGTAACATCAAAGCTGATGCTTCCTTCAAGAGAAGAATTTTGATCAAGACCAGCCCTCACTTCTGCTCCCAATTTGAAGAACTGCTGTGACGATAGCTGAATTTAAAAAAAAAAACAATGTAAAGTCAATGATAAATTATGCAAATGCTTGACTATAGTGAACATATTGCTATCTAACCTCGTCATCTTCAAAACTGTAAGGTTTCACTTTTACTTCACTGTAGTTCCAATAATCATCTTCCTCTGACATTTTAAAGAGTAAAATGAAATTTGTTTGAAATAAAATAAGTACGTGCAAAATAATTCTTCAAGGTAAACTTTCACATTCAATATTTTGACAGCGATATCAAAACACTTTGCGATATTTGACAGCGATAAACAAATATGAAGATAACAACATGGATTATTGGAATCGACATGTTGGTCTACCTGAATGTATAGTTTGGCAAGAAAGTGTAGAAATTTTTTAATTTTTTCATTCCTATGGTAACACCGAAATACTCTCTTTGGTATTAGTTCATTTATGCTCTCTATGTCAATGACATTTCGTATGGCTCTTGGCTTTACTGACTTAAATCGTGTAGAACACACTGAAAATCGCTCGTTTAATAATTATTGTTTTCCTGTGAATTGTTTGAATTAAATAAAAATGAACAAACCATTACGTAGTGGTGCAAGAAAAGTTATATACTGCGTTTTTCAACGCTGCCTAGCCGTTTATCGCGCGAAGAAGCTCCTATGTAATTTGGAAGATCTTTACAAACAAACTACAGAAATTACTGGTACGTAGTATAGTTTTTTAATGAATTGCATTAGTGTTACAAGATTTATGCCAATTTTCGAGTGATTATAACCATTACAACCTTGACATTTGAGGTTATGCTTAAAAATCCGAATTTGACACTTCTATTTGACAGTTCAAACAAGGCCACAAGAAAAAGGGAATATCCCAATTTAAAAAAAAAATAAAAACATGCAACTTCTTTAAACTCATAGAAAAGTTACTTATTTCTTAATTTTCTCTTTCTTTCTAAATTAATATTATCAAGTGCGTTTTTTTTTTTTAATCCCTTCTATAGAATAATAATTTTAATGATGTTTTCCACACACAAGGTAAATCTTAATCAACGGTAAGATGAATCGTCAAGGAAGGGGAAAAGGCAGATGGACATTTTAAAACACCGGGAAAACAGAAAATAGCAAAATAATAATAATATGTAATAGCACAAAAGTGCTGATGATTGGAAAAATTATTGCCAACACGTGATGTAAATTGAGGCAGAATTTTATGCACGAGGAAGTACTTATATGGTATATGTTGATATCGATGAACTGTTAATAAGTTTAAATGAAGATGAATATACGGAAGAAGAATCACGTGAGGATTCAAAATTCAAAATAAGGACTCAAAATTTTAAGTACCTACGTTTTTATATCGAAATAAACGCCCACTTAAAACTTGTTTTATTTCACTTCACTTCTATTAAATTCCAGTTTTTTGTGCAAAATTTTTGAAAGTACAAATACAGTGCATTTTGGCCGAAGAGTTTTTAAAAACATACATTCATTGTCTTATGACCCATCTTGGTGTTGCCATTTAAAACCTAAAAAACGATTGCAGCGCCATAATTTATTTTCTACACTTTCTTGCCAAACTGTAGTGCAACAGCTACATAATTGACCTATATCATTTGCTAAAGCCTACAATACACGACATCTTTTTTCAGCCCGATTTCACTTAGACACCAAAGTCAAAATTTTTCGCTTTACGCGATTGCTATTTTCATCTCTATTTCCATATCTACGATTTCAATTGGCATCACAGCAAACAACACAAGAACCATATTGTTTGCTATGATGCCAATTGAAATTTGAAATCGTAAATATGAAAATAGCGCTCGCGTAAAGTGAAAAATTTTGTCTTTGTCTATACGGGAATCGGGCCTATTTTCGGGAATATTTTTTTCCACTGGTACCCCCAGAGCTGTTGATGATTTCATGTTCCACGGCCGACAACAAAATGAATTAGAAGAATAAAAATAAATAATATAAAATTCAAAATCCCACCGAACTTGACTTTGTGAATACTATTTTATGATTTTGATAACTTTTTGCTAACTAATCCGTTTCCTTGTCACCTTGCTACTGAAAAATGAAACGATCTGTTAATGAATTTAGGAGGACGGTAATTGTTTACATTCATTCCTTCACATTTTTTGAAAATCCATTAAAAACTTCGGGGGTTATGTGTCAAAAACAGTTGTAAATAAAAATTCCAACGTTTTTATCATTTCTTATTGTTTTTATAACTGCTCTGAATTGTTTGCGCACTATCGTGGTGATTTCTCAATAAACGTAGATTAGGAAATATTTCACGTGAAAACCCACTTTTTGTTTTTACTTGATTCCATGTCCACTTATTTTATCTACATCGCAATTCATTTTATTATAGCACATAGTGGTAGACATTAACATGCTGATGTTACTTTGTATTATGAACATAACCCATTTAATCTCTTATAATTCGTTCTGTTCATTTAACTTTCAACTTTATATTTTAGGCGAAAGATGTTGAATCCAGACTAGACATGTTACAATGGAAGGTGGAGGCCCTCTCCCAGAATGGCTTCAAGACTGATAACTCTGATTTAACGACCCAGCAAGACCCTGTCACTGTATCTAAGTTACTACAGGAGTTCACCAAGGTTAACAAACAATAATAATAATAATAGTTTATTCCAGAATGTATACAGGGGTAGTGCAATGCAATACATTCCATATTTTGAAATAACAAAACACAAATTAAACAAAAGGTAATTCTTCGGAACAAACGTCAACGGTTAATACGCACTTTTTTTTGATAAAACTTTTAGATTCTTCTTAATTACCATAAAAGACAACTATTTGCATTGGGGGAGGTTGAAAATGTTACATTTTTTTAATTTTAGTTACGTAAATTGAAAATTTGCTTTAACACTGTCAAATCACTCTGTTTGCAATATTATTGTTATTTTAATATGTTGGTATTACTGATATTTTACAATCCATGTTACACAAGCCTAGCGTAGCCGCTAAACTACTTGAAAACTGGGATGTTTTTTTTGCCTTGACGTGAGTAGGCGTTATAAAGGGGCACTTTCTTTTGAATCACAAATCATGTTACACAAACTGATTTTTTCGGTTACGCGCCTTTGAATATATTGCCATGAAGTCAGTTACGGTATGATGTAGCCTTCCATATAGTATCAGTAATACCAACATAATAAAATGACAATAATCATTACAAATTGCAAATGGTGAAGCGTTGTGTCTAAATAAGAAAGCAAATTTTCAATTTACGTAACTAAAATTAAAAATGTTACATTTTCAACCTCCCCCAATGCAAATAGTTGTCTTTTATGGTAATTAAGAAGAATCTAAAGGTTTTATAAAAAAAAAGTGCGTATTAACCGTTGACGTTTGTTCCGAATATTTACCAAACAAAATAAGAAAAAGTAGCAAAATCAAATTAAAACAAAAATAATTACGTAGGATTCTGAAAGATTTTTTAAATGTAGGATTACGAAAGATTTTTTAAATATTTATATTGAGGGGTCAGTAGGATGTATCGGTCGAGTTAGGATTTCATCAGAGCCGAACCCTCTGATATGAAAATATCTGGAGTCAGTGAATTATTTTCCCATTATGTTTCTGGTGGATTGACGTATTGTTCTTGTATTGTTTTGTATTTATTATACTTATATAGTGCACTTACATTGCGTGGATTTACTAGATAATCATTTGTGGAAGGGTTTAGTATTTCATTTGGGAAAGATTTAATCCGGACGTAAAATCTTGAGCACCGTAGAATGAAAATATTAAGTAAATAAAAAAATTAATGCAAGCAGCCATTTATGGAGGATATTTGACTGTATCCAGAGGGTATCAGGGGCCTCCATCCAGGCAATCATTGCTGTGATGTTTGTATTATTCGACTGGCGTAGTCTGTGCCATAATCTTCCCATGCGGTGGCAGAGAAGTACTCTGAAGTGCACTCTTCCTTCCTTCCTTCCAGATAAGCATTATTGTAGGCAATGCTTTGCCAACTATTATACTGTTCTGAGGTGTGTGGGGATGTGCAGAATGCGTTGAATAGTATTATTTTTATGTTTGGACTGACTTAACTAACTAAGTTTCCTCGCAGGCGTAGGCAGAGAGGACGGACCGCCGAACAACTCGGTCTTGGCACACACTCTTTGCCTCACTCACTTTCTTACATCACTTCAAAAGTGAAAACATCTTTAACTGCCTGCTCTAACGGATATCGCTCTCCTTTGTCTTTCCATATCCTCAATGTCTTTCAGGTCGTTTGTGGTAATATGTCCTAGGTACTTTACGCTATGACTATCATCCATTTTTCTGCCATACCGAGGGTGTTTGCGTAAGGTTATTTTTATATTTGAAAACCATAACGATTGATTTGGTCATATTTATATATACTTAAGGTTTTTTTTTTGCAAAATCTCCACTTATTTGGGGTAATTTCTTTACTGCCCTATGTGATGGGACTAGAAGAACTTAAAACATTCGTTGAACATGGCTATCTATTTTTGTGTCATTAAGTCTTTCATAAAATTCATCAAAGAATATATTGAAGAGGACCTGAGACGTGCTTCCTCCTTGTCTTAGGCCACATTTCAAATAAAATGGGTTGGAAACCCCAGACCATTTCACAACATTTTCTTGCTGCGTGTGCCACATCTTCCGAAACTGCTCTTTTCCTTTGTTTTTCCCAAAGTTTATTGTGACATACATAATAACATGCTTTGCTTAGATCTAGAAAGCAGGTGTTATAGATTTTATTTTTTTTTTAATTTTTTTTATTAGTATATATAGCAAAATTTGTACATAATGTATTTATAAATAATATTATATTAAGGTATTATAAGGTACATTATTTTTTTTAGGTATTATAAAGTACTTTTTTTTTTTTTTCACAGTCCTACTCACTAGGGTTTCCCGTTCTGAGGCGGCCTGTAGTTTTTCCACATTTGTATTTAGTATCCAGTTGTCTTTACATGGTCTTCAGTATGTTTGATAGTTCATTTTCACTTTGTTCTCTCAACCATATTTTTACTTTTGTTTTAAATTTATTTATTTCTGTTATTTTTATTGTTTGAGTTGGTAGAGCGTTGTATAGTTTTGTCGCATTGAATTTCATATTTATTTGTCCAAAAGATGTTTTCAAACTGGCTGTAGCTAGAATATTTTCGTTTATTGCCCTGGTTGTGTATCTATGTTGGACATTGGAGTATTCTGATATGTTTTTAAAAATTTTAAATAAAATATTTTTTGCATAAAGTTTTTGTATGTTGTAGACTTGAATGCTTTGAAACAATTCTTCTGTCGGAGTTCTAACCGGTAATTTCAAAATTGTCTTTAGTACTCCTTTTTGGGCTATATTGAGTCGGTCCATGTGAGTGCTCAAGGCAGATCCCCATCCAGTTATCCCATACTCTATTTGTGATTGACATAAAGCGTAGTACACTTTCTTAATGTCGTTTATGTTGAGAATGTTACGGATGGCTCTAAAGAAGTAAATGTACCTGGTGAGTTTTTTTGTGATTACTTCAATGTGTGTGTTCCATCGGAGATTATCATCAATTTCAATACCAAGATATTTGATACTTTTGGAGTGTGCTATGGTAGGACAGTGGCATGATAAGCCTTGATTTTGATAGTTTCCTTGGCATGTATGTAATTTGAGATTAAAGTCATCCTCTGGCTGTTATAGAAAATGTCAGATATTTTGTTTTATTGACATTAAGTGTAAGGGAATTTCTCTTAAGCCAGTTTTGCAGTAGACCAAGTCCATGTTCCGCTTCTTTGTAGGTACTTCTCCAATCTTTTTCGTTGAATACAATGACTGTATCGTCAGCAAAGCTTATGATTTTTCCTCTCATTCCTAGGCTACCGATATCATTTATGTATATTAGAAATAATATCCGTCCTAGTACGCTTCCTTGCGGTACTCCATGGTTGATTAGGAGAGGTTTGCTTTTTTTCTTGTTAATTTGAACGCTCTGTGTACGCTCCTTCATAATATAACTTTTTTAATAAGAGTTCTATTTGACATACCAGTTTTTGAAAGTTTTGCAAAAAGGATTTTGTGATCTATTGTATCAAATGCCTTTTGTAAGTCTATGAAGATTGCTAGTGTTTTTTCTCCTCTGTCTAAACTTTTTATGATCATATCTGTAATAGTTTCTATGGCGTCACCAGTACTTAGATTCTCCCTAAATCCGTACTGTGTTTCTGATAATATTTTATTTTCTTCTAAGTAGGATAGGAGTTGTTTTTTTAGTATTCTCTCCAATATTTTTGAAAATGTATTGAGTAGGCTTATTGGTCGATAGTTGTTTGTGTCATTTTTGCATCCTTGTTTATATATTGGTATTACAATAGCTTTTTTGAGAGCTGTGGGGAATACGCTTTCAGTTATAGCCATGTTTACTAGATATGTTAGAGGTACGATAAGTTCTTTACAGAGAAATTTTATTGCATTTGTTGTTATTAAGTCTTCCCCGGAAGATACATTTGATTTTAGAGAAGAAATTGTATTTTTGATTTCATCAGCTGTGATTTGTTTAAACTCAAGCTTTTTTCCTTGCTCAGGAGATTCATTTGTTTGTACTGCTTCTTCACGTTGCGTAGCTTGTTTTGCTAAATTAGATCCTATATTTATGAAGAAGTTATTGACATATTCAAGAATTTCGTCAGGATTATCAGCGTATTTCCTGGGGACATTGTTTATATTCAGGTCGTCAATTGATGTGGCGTTGGTAGATTTAGTACTAGTTATTTAATTTATTATTTGCCACATCTTACGGGGATTTTGTTTACAATCATCTATTTTTTGCTTATAGTAAGTTTCTTTTGTATGAGTAATTACTTTTTTGCATATGTTTCTGTATCTTTTGTAGTATCTTAACATGTGTATATCGTATGGATTATTTTTTAGCTTCTTGTGTAACTCGATACTCGATAGATTTGCGTTTTCCTTAGTTTGTAATAGCTGATGATTTATTTTAAGAAATGCATTGCCATATATCCTATTGTTTTAGTTATATTCCTTTTTTTCAATTATATCTTTATTTTACAAATGATTTTTCACTCGTACAAACAAGATGCCAATATTTTTGTAATTTTCTAATTCTTCATATTTTCAGATAAAAAACGACTTCTCAGGTGTTAAGCAAGAACTAGAGCAGGAACTGGAAAAGATGAGCAACGAGTCAACCCAACTGCAGGAACGATTGGAATCTATGAAGGAACGATTCGCGCAACTCAAAGCAAATGTCGGAGAACCTCTAGAATAAAGCAATTATCCACTTTACTATGATTGTTACAACGTTATCTACCTAAATTCTCACTGCAGAATTGAAATTGTATTTAAAATTGAAAAAAAAAATTTTGAAAGCTTGTGAATTACTTTACTGTAAAAAATGGCTGATTAATTTTCCAACATTAGAAGTACATAAATTCCAGCTTTTTTTTTCACCTGGTAGGTCCTAGTATTTCTGTTAAGGTTGTTTGATTACAGATGATGATTGTAGAAAGTGGTGTATATTTTTGTCTTCCCGCTTTGTATGAACGTTGTATTTGAGATAGCCGTAAGAATTTGTAACACCGATTAGTAATTATTATTGTAAGGTTTTTGAATGGAATCAGAGTTCCTGTTGGCTGTAACCACTGATGAGATTAACCGGTAAAAGTGAGTTGTCGTTTGCCAGAATTTTGTAAGAATTTCTTGTGAAATTTATCAAAAGTTTTCAAATATAACAATTCATTCTTAAACAGAAAATCAATTTGGTAAATATGCATAGAGTCCACCTCGCGGATAATACAGAACGTTCGTGATGTCGAAGTTTGATGCACGGATAATACGGAATATTCCCTTTTTAACTAATAGACAATCAAATATGACATTTGTCGGAAGTACCTAATTCGAATTATTGGGATTAAGGTTCAAACTAGAGATGCCACGAATAGTGATTTTGCCGAATACCAAATATTCGGCTAAGCTCTCGGCCGAATACCGAATATTCGGCGACACTTAGTATATTTAGAGGGTGACAAGTTCCGACAGGCATCATTGAAGTGGGTGTGGTAACTACGTATTTGTTTCATTTGCTAGTAGGTAGTGTCACAACGCGCATTATTTGTTGATTGTTACATCAAATTGTGTTACTTATAGTGTGTATCACGTCTGCTTGTTCGTGAAAAGCTTTACGAAATCTTTTAAAAAATCACCTATTTTGGAATATTATGAAATTTGTAGTGAGGACAATAAATGTTAAATATTAAATTTATATGCATTTTTTTCATCATTTGACATTCGGTATTCGGCCGAATGGTTTGCAATATTCGGCCGAATAGTAAAAAAAGTGGCCGAATACCGAATAGTAGCCGAATATTCGTGGCATCTCTAGTTCAAACTACGAAAGCTGTATGTCATCATAAATTAGATACATACCAGGTTTTGAATAGTTTGTTTGGCAAAGTAGGGTTTGTCTAGCGGATATGTGTAATTATTCTATTACATTTATTTCCATGTTCTGCTGTTAAAAATACAGGCACAAACTTGTCAAAAATGCATTCACTAACATGAATAAATTATTGTTTTATATGGCAATAATATTTTTTCTATGATTGGCAGCATTGATTGACTGTCTATGAAATGTTAAATCAAAATGGCTTTACTGCGTAAGTGGATGAATTCAAACAAAATTAAAATGTTAAATGCATATTTTTGGCATGTTTTTGTCTCCCCTGACATAAATACTCACTTTTCGTAATAATAAAGCTAAATCTAACTGTTTGAATAAAAAATATTCCGTATTAACGAATAAGCGGTTCAATGCATAAATAATGTCAATTTCATTGATCTGTCTGAGGCCAAGGAGTCGTAAGGTCTTAAGTAAACGGCAGTTAATCTAAAGTTCTCGAATCAGCCTCTTGTGCGGTATTCATATTATTAGAAATAATTGGTTTTTCGAGTGTAAAACAGATTTTGCAATTGATTGGTTAAATTAAATCTTCTGTTTGCTTCTTTAAAATTTTGGATTCGAATAACTGAGATGTTATTTCACTACTCGTAATCACAAACAGTGGCGGTCGAGCACTTCTTTGGTGGTGGGGATCGAATTTTTTTACGTACTCTACCGTAATCTCACCAACCGTTTAATATAATATAAAATTTCTCAAAAAAATAATTTTGATGGTCTAATCATGATAATCAGATATCTAAACACAAAATAATATAAAATGTCTGTAGATATGTACCAATGTACAATATAGTACATATAATAAAAATAACTCTTTATTTTGCAAGATTATTTATCGAACCTAAGCCGCCGCTACCTGAATTTCTACAGATTTCTTACATATCTACCTTAAACGTTTGAAGTTTTTAAGCTCTTAAAAAAATATATGTTATTTTTGAAGATAATATTTAGATGCGATCCACGCCGAAACTCAAATTATATGAAATTCCCTCGATAGAAAAAATCGCAAAGTATGCTCCGAAAATTATTATAAACACCTTCATTAACTTATTTTAGAAGTTATATGTACGAAAAAAATCAGTGTTTCTTGAAATGCTATTTTAGTTGTTCCCCATGAGATTTTTGCTCTATTTTAAACGAATCGTGTTTTATTAAACATTTTCACAATTTTCGCTTCAATTTTATCGTGCTAAATATTAGCGCGCTCTCTCCAACATTCTTAATTACATATCTCTCCGTCTTCTGTGAGAAAGGTACTCAGCATGCAAGAGCGAGACGGAAGATGAACGAGTATAAAAGAAGATGTTCGCCCTTGCTCTGTCTCCTTTTATCACCGACAGCGCCGAAAGCTAGGATTAGCTGTAGAACTCATTATTGTGCAATTATAATTAATACTCGACACGCGCATTATTATTTATAAACTATTCCCTGATCACGTAAAGATCCCATTGGTAATTAACAGTTTAACAGTTATAACAGTGGCGCAGCCAATACGGAATTAAATATAACGATTGCGAGAATCGACGCGCAAAAATTGCACGCTAAGCACGCGAGTTCAATAGTTACGTGTTGTAACATTATTTTCGGGTCGGTAAAAAAGGCCGGACCGAAATTAAAAATCTTCACTGGAAGGAGTGAAGAAGAAGGGGAACACGGGAGCCAGCCTAACTTCTCGGAAGGGGGAAGATTGCACGGGAGGGTCCAGGACTTCAAGAGCGGCAGCTGGGTGTCCAGGTCACTAGACGGGTCTGGAAGGAGCCATCGTCATCAAGGATCAAGAAGCGGTTTCCTGAGAGGGTCAACGGAGCAGTACAGATTGAGGAGGAATATCGTAGGGGAGTGTTTTTCTCTTTTTTTTCTTTTCTCTCTCTTGTTGTATCATCTGGGTAGAGCAAACATGGAGTCAGGAGGATTGGGGTCCTTCAGTTTGCGTGACGGTAACTGGGAGAATTTCAAGGTCCGCCTCGAACAGTATCTCCTTGTGAATGATGACAAATACGCATCAGATGTGAAAAAAAGGGCTATTTTTCTTAATGCCTTGAAGGATGACTGTTTCTCACTTTTGGTAAATTTGTGTATTCCTAAAAAAGTAACCGATGTTAAATTAGAAGATTTAATTTCTAAACTCAATGAGTATTGTAGCATGACGAAATGTTTTTTTGAGGAGAGGTCACAGTTTTACACAGCTAAACAGAGGAGTGATGAGACAATTCGTGATTTCGCCGTTAGGTTAAAGGCTCTTTCGGTTAATTGTAAATTCGGGAATAATTTGTCGGAGAAATTAAGAGATTTCTTTGTGCTAGGATGTAAGCCCGGGAAAGTCAGGGAAAAATTATTTCTTGAAAGTGAATCGTATACTTTCGAAAAGTGTGTCCAAGTAGCAGAGTGCATCGAACTCGTAGCTTCAACGCAAGCCCAAGGTCGGGAGTTTAACTCTGTTTTAGCAAATAACAGTGTCAGCAGTGGTCGTGTTTCACCTAGTTCATATGAAAAGAAAAGAGTAAGCAATAGATTCAACCGGATGAGTAGTCCACATAAGTCGCGATCGCCGTCGCCAAAGCGTAAATGTTTCGTTTGTGGAAACGATAATCATATTTCGGCGGATTGTAGATTCAAAGGCTATACATGTAGAATTTGTGGTAAAAAGGGTCATCTAGCAAAACAGTGTAAAAGTTTTTCAGTTCGTAAAAATGTGAATACCTTGTTTTCAGATACAAGTGTCGATAATATAAATAGTGTTGAACCATATTGTGTAGAGGTTTCTTTGGACGGCATTAGAAGTAAATTCATGTTAGATTCGGGTGCATCTTGTAGCGTGATTGGCAAGGATTGTTATTTCAATCAGTTTAATAGTAATAAGTTAGTGCATGAAAACATTAGTCTACGGGGTTTTGACAATACGCTCATCAAAGTAATATGTGCATTTACTCCGCTGGTAGAGTATAACGGACAATGCCGCCAGTTAAAGATTATTGTTGTAGGTAGCTCTACGTTATCAATATTAGGACGAGACTTCATGGAACTGTTTAACTTAGGAATTACTGGAATCGTGAATTGTGTTAATCGAAATACATTAAAAGAGCGATTAGTAAAAAAATTTCCAGAAGTTTTTACGGATAAACTAGGCAAGTTTAATAAATATGAAGTTAATTTAAGGTTGAAAGATACCGCTGTTCCGGTGTTTCGAAATAATAGAATCATTCCATTCGCTTTAAAAGAAAAAGTCGAACGAGAGTTAAATACTTTAATCTCAGATGGAATAATAGAGCCGGTTCATTATAGTGAATTTGCGAGTCCTATCGTACCAGTGATTAAGAAAAATGGTAGTATTAGGTTATGTGGTGATTACAAGTCAACAGTGAATAATCAGCTGTTAATTGACAAGTACCCTTTACCTAGGATTGAAGAACTGTTAACCAAAGTCAATGGTGGGAAAGTTTTTGCAAAGATTGACCTCAAGTCGGCGTATAACCAGTTTGTTTTGAAAAAGGAATGTAGGCGTTTCACAACGATCAACACACATTTAGGGTTATTTCAGTATAAACGGTTAGTGTATGGGTTAGCTTATGCACCGGCTATGTTTGCAAAAGCAATGGCAAATTGTTTGTCAGGATTACAGAAGATGACATTCTATTTGGATGACATTATTGTGATCGGGGAAGACGAAGAAGATTTAGAGAAAAACGTGTGTGACGTTTTAGAGAGGTTAAAAAGCTGTAATTTAACGGTGAATAGTGAAAAGTGCGAATTTAATTTAGAAGTTATTGAGTTTTTAGGTTATAAGATAAGTGAACAAGGGATTCAACCGTGTCAACGGAATAAGGAAGCTATTTTAAATGCACCGTCACCTAGTGATTTAAATCATTTGAGAAGTTTGTTAGGCATGATTAGCTATTATCGTAATTTTATCCCAAACATGGCAAATGTATTGTCACCGTTGTACGAATTACTTAAAAAAGATAACAAATTCCAATGGGGTACAGAACAGGAGAATAGTTTTGCGATTATAAAAAAAATTTTAACTTCGGATAGGATTTTAACTCATTTCGACGAAAATATTCCTGTGAAACTTGTCACAGACGGTAGTCTCAATGGTGTTGGGGCGACACTTATACATGTGTTTCAGAATGGGGTTGAAAGGCCAATAGGTTTCGCAAGCAGAACTTTAAGTAAAGCGGAAAAAAATTATTCAATTTTAGATATTGAAGCAACTGCTATTATTTTTGGAATTAAAAAGTTTTATCAATATTTGTACGGGAGAGAATTCACCTTAGCTGTGGATAACCAACCCTTAGTCAGAATCTTCGGTCAAAATAGAGAAATTCCTAAAATCGCAGCGTCTAGGTTACAACGTTATGCGGTTATGTTAGGGTCGTTCAATTTTAAGATTGAATATGTAAAGTCGAAAAACAATTGTTCAGACTTTCTGAGCAGGTGTCCGATTGAAAAGGGAAGCTGTGAGGATAAGATAGAGTCTGGTTACATTAATTACTTCGAAAATAACGGGTTTAATTTATCTCTAGACGTGATAAAAAGTGAGACCGAAAAGGACGATATGTTAAGTCAAGTTAAGAAATTTCTTATCGAGGGTTGGCCAGCATCAGTAAAAAAAGTTCAAAATAGTAATTTTAATAGAATTTTCTGGGAAAAAAGGTTAGAATTATCATTGATAAATGGGTGTATTTTATATCAACATAGAGTTGTGGTTCCGGAGTCTTTAAGACAAGAGGTTTTAAAGATGTTACACAGATCTCATTTAGGGGTTTTTAAGACTAAAGGTATTGCGAAAAGTTTCGTTTGGTGGCCAAAAATTAATCAAGATTTAGAGAAAATAACTGAAAATTGTAAGGATTGTTTAGAAATTAAACCAGAATCTCAAAAGAGTTCACTAGCAGTCTGGCCATATGAACCTGAAGTATGGTTCAGGGTACATATTGACCATGGTAGCTTACATAACAAAAACTTTTTAGTTGTGGTAGACGCTTCTTCGAAGTGGATAGAATGCCTGGAAGTAAACAGTCTGTCTTCAAAAGAAAATATTGAGGTACTTCATAGGTTATTCTCACAATTTGGTTTTCCAGCAACTTTAGTTAGCGATAATGGTACGTGTTTTTGTTCTGAGGACTTTGAAATTTTCTGTAAAAAAAATGGTATGGTACATATAACTAGTCCAATTAATCACCCTAGCAGCAACGGACAAGCAGAGAGTGCGGTTAAAATATGTAAAAATTTTCTTAAAAAAATTTGTAAACGTAATAGATTTCCATCAGACTATAAAGAGCAGCTTGGTAACTTTTTAACAGATTATAGGAATACCGTGCATGCAACTACAGGGTGTGAGCCATCATTATTGTTAATGGGAAGGAAAATTAGGACTGTCTTTGACTCTCTGATCCCTAGGAAAGTGGAGGAAAGAACCAGTAATTCAGGTTCTTCTCGACAAAACAAAGTAATTCAAAAGGTTATTCAGAGCCAAGGCAATCAGAAAAGGCAATATAAGGGTAGAACTAAGACAGGTTTTGATGTAGGTCAGAAAGTGATGGCCAGAGATTTCAGATCTCAGGGTAATAGATTATGGGTCCCTGGGGTTGTAGTTGAGAAAAAAGGCAGCAAAATATATTTCATTAAAATTATCAATTCTAATATGGTATGGAAAAGACATTTAGACCAGATAAGGAAATTACATGTTTCATGGCGGGAGGAAGAGGGTCCTGAATTCATCGCGTCTGACACACTAGAACTGTCGACGGACGAATTGGATCTCTCCGGTATGTTGCGCAGTAGAAGCGACTCTAATTCTGTTTCTCCATGTTTCAGGTCTAAACCGTGGCATGGACGACTTCGCCCAAGATGAGACGGACGAGCGAGAAAGAGAGAAGAAACGGAAGAGAAGAGGAGAAATTATACTTAATTTTAAGTTACTTGAATAATGTATATTATATTGTAAGAAAATGAAATATGTAACCTAATATTATATTGTATATTGTATGTAATGAAATTTGTAGCAACAGGAAAATGAAGTATGTAGTTAGGGAATTTTCAATTTTAAGTAGGGGAGGATGTGAGAAAGGTACTCAGCATGCAAGAGCGAGACGGAAGATGAACGAGTATAAAAGAAGATGTTCGCCCTTGCTCTGTCTCCTTTATCACCAACAGCGCCGAAAGCTAGGATTAGCTGTAGAACTCATTATTGTGCAATTATAATTAATACTCGACACGCGCATTATTATTTTATAAACTATTCCCTGATCACGTAAAAGATCATCCCATTGGTAATTAACAGTTTTAACAGTTATAACATCTTCTTTTTGAGCGGGGATGCGGCGCCTTAATTTGAATGTGAGCGATTCCCTCCCAAAACACGCACAAATGGTTCAGTAGTTTGTTGTGGGGATTTTTTTGGATGATCACCATGGTGTTTGATATTCACATACAACAACGCGTGCGCGGTTCTCGGATGGTATACGATCGCGTAAGAAACGTTAGGGGATAGTTCGGATTATCCCTCAAGTGCGCAATAGGATCTGCGCACTGAGAAATGGAATCATACGAGTAGTTTGTGCGCTCAGTGCGCTGTCGGCCATTATTCCGCTCCTGCTGGTCAGACTGGCAGTCGCCGGGCTGCGTTGAAATGATCCGGAATATTTTTTTGTATTTTATTTCTGCAAATGTTAATTACTTTTATGTTTCAAGAATTCATTCATTTTGGTGAAGACATAGCATCGACTGTTATTTCCTTTAGTAGGTTTCGTGTGTGACTGGTGGGGACTGTCCCCATTGTCCCCCTGTGAAGAACCGCCACTGATCGCAAAACTGGGTTAAAACCATCATAATTTAACCTTTACAAATAATGTATCCCATCAAGTGGCACCTTTTGAAACAATGTACATGGATCATATGTGTGACATCCACTTACGGAGACGGCCGCTGATGGATCACCTATGTGACAGCCGCATAGATCAGGTTAAAGCAGTAGAAAGTCAATACTTTAATAATAATGATAAACCTATCCATAAATTAATATGTATTCGCTTCCTAGACCTTAAGAAACAAACGAACTTGAAACAGTTGTTATATTTTTGTTAATAAAATGCTTTTATAAATTAATAGAAAATTTTGTTTTATTTAAAATAAAATCTTTTTTTAAATAAAGATTTTTTATAATTAATGAATAAATAGGTCCAATTCCAAGAAAGGCAACATCAAAAAAGCTCTAAAAAATGTGGCTTCTATTGAAAGTAGCATGTGAGTGAATATTGTGAATCACAACAACTTTTACAAATAAGGAACTATCTTTAATTTGTGATGAAAACGATCTCTTGTAACGGCGGCTATTATGTGCGAAAATTCGCACACCCGAGTCAACTCGGACAAGCTTTACCTGCAGAAAAGATCACTCCTGAATAAACCCGGGTGAAAATATATATGATACGGTATGCGGAAGCGAGACAAATGACAGCGCGATGATTCAAGCGAGCCTCTTTATCTCTAAATCGAGTGACAACTTGCAATGTTTTATTTTAGTTATTTTTTTTTTTTCTTTGAATTAAGTACGTGATTCAATTTTATTTTAATATTTGAAGGTTTTTATTTTATCGTAGTTATTTGTATTTATAATTCATTATTATTTCATTATATATACTAATATTATAATAACAAAAAGAATTCTGACTGGACATCCAAATGGAAGGAGAAAAGTGGGAAGACTCAGACTGAGGTGGGAAGACGAGGTAAGGGGGGATGCAGCACAGCTTCTCCAGGAACCAAACTGGAAGTCAGCCGCTGAGGACAGGAGGAGTTGGAGGCGAATGTTGCGGGATGCCAAAGCTCGATTTGAGCTGTAGCGCCATCGAAGAAGAATACTACTAGGGTAGGCTGAAAAATAATGCACACGTACTTGTAAAACACGAACAAAAACAAATAACAAGATCGCGTAAAAAGTATTGTATAAATTTGTGGAATGTATGTCTTAGCTAGGACTCACACCTCTCCAAATAGATATAAAATTATTTCAATGTTTGGGTGAGAACTAGCTGATTAGTAGGAAGAATTATCCATAGATATCAGTAGGTGCAAATTTCCATTCGGCCAGGGAGTAACGTTATGAAAACCTCGGTTTTAGGTTTTTATATCCTCTTATCTTCGCTATAGCTTCGCAACAAGTAAACATAAACTCCTTGGTCTGTCTTGGGTAGTTTGGATCTCCTGATATTCACAATGTAATTGGGAATAGAGCAAATAAAATCACGAGTCCTTTTAAAGTTTCCTGAAGATGCGTTATTATTTACAAGTTCCTTCCTCCAAAATTTTACAAGTATATTAAAGTCAAATTCTTAAACTTGAAAATCATTTATTTATTTTTCAACATACATAATCACCGTTAAGGCTAATGCACTTCTCCCAATGTGTAACAAGTTTTTTTGTTATGTAACTGAAAATTTCTCCCCACATTTCTCGAATTCAGGACTTGACAGCTGCCTTCACCTCATCGTCTGAGGAATAATGATTACTCTTGAGGTGTCTCCCGAGAAGAGAAAAAAAAATAAAAAACGCAAGGCGAAAGATCGGGGGAGTGAGAAGGGTGTGAAATCTGTTCAAACTTCAGGTTTTGCAGAGGCTCTAATCGACGCTGTTTGTTCTCATCTGTGAAACGGCGTGGTACCCATCGTCCACAGATTTTACATTATCCTAATTGTTTAAAAATGAAGCCGACACGTTCCTTGGATATTCCAAAATGGTTTGTGATACGCTTTTCAGTGATTTGCCGGTTATTTTGAATCAAATCGTGGACGAGGTTGGATTGTTTTTTGTCTATATCAATGATTGGACCTCCGCTGCGTGTTTCATCAACAATTATTTCCTTTCCGGGCTCAGAATCATCAAATTTTATTATCCATCGATTTACAATAGACCTATCAACAGCATCATCACCATAAACATTCTTTAAACGACGATGAATCTCAGTAGGAGTCACTTTTTCAGCAGTTAAAAATTCGATAACAGCACGTTGTTTACCTTGTGTTGACATAACACTAAAACAGGTCTCCGAACTTCCGCTTCTCAAAATACACTGGATGAATTCAACGACATCAAACTTACGCGTACGTATAGAGGAGAAATGTCACTTCCAAATTCCACCTGGCGCGATTCTGAATGTCATTTTGTTCACGCTGTACAAGCATTTGTGCATTACTTTTCAGCCTACCCTAGTAATATTATAACAGCGAAAGTGCGCGAGTTTGTTTGTTATGCATAAACCATTTAACCGATTTTAAAAATTCTTTCACCAATAGAAAGCTACATTATATGCGAGTAAAATAGGCTGTATATAAAGGTAAGCTCTGGCGTTATTAAATTATAAATATTAATATGTCATATTTATTTACGTTTATTATCAAAACAAATCGTTGTCTTGTTAACTATGTTAATATATTTGTGAGAAATTTTATTTCAGGCGTCGTAGTTAATATCTATCTATATAAATAAAAATGAATCGCCGAAATGTATACGTACGCGCATAACTTCCGAACGATTGCACCAAATTGGATAATTCTTTCTTTTTGTGTTATTTATTCGTGAGGAGGGGGGAAGGAGGGAGGGGAACTCGGGTAGGGGGTTCGTGGGAGGGGAGGGAGGGGAACCCGGGAGGGGGGAGGGGGGTTCGCGGGACGGGGGAAGGGAGGTGGAGTGGGGAGAGGGAAGGTGGAGGAGGCGGAGTGGGAACGGGACGAATGGGAAAGGATAAAGGAAACCCTGAGGAAAATAATTTCCCTAAGGGCCTATGTCATCTTTGGGGATGCCGTGTGGGGGGTTTTTTAAGGAAAGGAAGGAGAGGAGAGTTCTGGGAAGGAAAAGGGTTTAAGGGATGGGTAGGAATCTGGGGTTCAGTGTGTCCCGGTCATCCGTCTCCAAGGCCTAGACAAACCTCACCACATGAACCCGGGCACCCCTGCTAAATCACCAAACGTAGCGAACCACTTGGGGTGACCTATGGCAGAGGTGTTGTTTATCCAAAAAAGGTTCCCGGGTTATCCAATAAAGGTATCCATTCCCGCCTCCGAAATAATATCAACTTTCATTCCCATTTTTGGCCCTAAATAACTTTTGTAAAGGATAAATAAATATTATGTTCAGTAAACAAAATTCATTCACAAAAAAGGTTTTTATTTTTTAATGATTACTGAAGGGGTTAAATCGCATCATGATCTCTTTGACGTATTTTAAATTGGTGACTTCATTTTATTATTTTTCATGTTTATTCGGATTGTGGTTGATGAATAAATTGGTGCATTTTATGGTTGCATCGAAATCTTTTTAAACTCCAAAATTATATTATTAAAAATTATTAATATTCAGAAAACTGTTTCTGAAAAAATAAGAAAATATACAGATTTAGGAAATGAAATTAAAAGAATTTGGCATTCTCAGACTATAAAAATATTACCATTTGTTATTTCGGCTACTGGCATTATACCTAGCTCTCTCATTCAAAATTTAGGCGTATTAGATTTGTCAAAAAATTTGTACATAAAAATGCAAAAGTCGGTCATTTTAAATACATGTAGGATTACGAAAGATTTTTTAAATATTTATATTGAGGGATCAGTAGGATTTATCGGACCAGTTAGGATTTCATCAGAGCCGAACCCTCTGATATGAAAATATCTGGAGTCGGTGAAATATTTTCCCATTATGTTTCTGGTGGATTGACGTATTGTTCTTGTATTGTTTTATTCTTATATAGTGCAATTACATTGCGTTAATTTACTAGATATTCATTTGTGGAAAAGTGTGTGGAAGGGTTTAGTCTTTCATTTGGGAAAGATTCAACCCGGACATGAAATCTGGAGCACCGTAAAAAAATTTTAATGATAATAAATTTTTCGAAAAAGCTTCTGTTACTAAAGTCATTGTTTGCACTTCTATATTTCCGGGTGTAAAGTACACTAGCTTCGTAAACTAGCTTCGTACACTTGCATTTATTGTATTAAAAAAAGTTGAATTGATTCTACGGAAAAAAAAATTGTGAAATAATATTTTTGTATGGATTATTTATTGTATCTTTTTTTTACTTCTACCATCATGTAAAATCACACCCCGAAGACAGATGGAAAAAAAACATCATTTACAGCTACAACAACATCAATAATGTCGTATTTTTCAATCTTCGCACTCTAGCTCACGAAAAGTCTAGAACCGCTCCAGCGGTCCAGCCGTCCAGCTGTAGTTAGTACCTACCTACCCGACCCGAATTTCAAAAATTTGGGAACCTAGATTGCTGAATTCGAGATTTTAAGAATACCCTAAAACTTTCGAAATATTCAAATAGGCGTAAACACGAGAAAAAGTGCAAGGATACCGCTGTCAGAAGTAGGTATATAGGTAGGTATATACCTGATTCTAATTTTAAAAATTCTAGTAGCCATAGGACCTAGATACTGTGCGTCAAAGGCGTAGCTAGGATTTTGTTAAGGGGGAGCAGGTGGGGAGGGTGGGGGTAGAGAAGTGTGACAAGGGGTATGGAAGGTACGGAATGGGTATTATCAGCACTGTGACGTCACATGTAAAAAAATTGAACTTTGTTTTGATTATTTTTAGATTTAAAATTGCAAAATATGTGACGTCACACTAGGGGGGAGGGGGATCTCACAAATGTGACAGGGAAGGGGGGGGGGGGGGAAATCATGAAATTCGTGTGACGTAATTTATGGATGGCCTCTTGGCTCATGTGGGCATTTTGTTAACGAGGTACTAACTAAAATTTTGGCTGACTAACTTGAGTATAAGTCCCAATTCTGTGTCTGAGGCCCCCAGGGCCCTAACTGTATTTTAAATTATAAGAAAAGAAGCAATAAAACAATTAAAGACAGATGTTTTACTTCAAAAATACATTTGAAACCGTATACGGTCGAAGTTATACAAATTCACGTAAAAATAAAACATAAAAAAAGGAAAGTAAAATACAAATAAACGTACAATCTTTAGTTAGATACGTAAGTTATGCGGTTACCAAAAAAAAGCTTTTCTAATATTTATCCCAACTTTCCACGAGGCACACAAAAATTATAAACTGAAAAGGTAATAATAAAAATTAAATTGATTCTCACAAACAATAGGCTACCGACGTAATATTACTTAACGGTTTGTGAGCATTCCTGCACCTTTTAGGGCAGCTGCCCCCCCCCCTGCCCGTACCTCGCTAAGCCCTTGCTGTGCGTTACAATCATTACATTTCAAAGTGTTTATTTCGTTTTTTCGAATATTTTGGATTCGGTACAGAAAGCTAGAGAGATATGATCTGGTAAATATGTGGAATAGTTTTTTAAAGACAAGTCGCTTTTAAGTACATATTGAAAAAAAAAAATTAGGTTGTTACTATTATTAGGTACCACTAAATGTACTTTTTTGATAAAAAAATATTGTTCGATAAAACAAGAAAGAAAGAAAAGTAAGAAAATAAAACTCTTCAAAAAATTGTTACAAGAAATAGAAAAAAATGTAATGAAATTATTGGGCGCTGGGATTTTGCCTGAGGCGGGACGAAAGATGCGGGAGAGGGACTCTTGTGCCCTATTCAAATAAAACAATAAGCTTTTTTCAATCTTTGCAAATCGCCCCTGAGGGGTGATTTTCAAAAAATTTAAAGTCTTATTTTGCAAAATACTTCAACAAAATAATGTTGAACCAAAGAGAATAAGTACCAAAGTACCTACCTACCTATGGATATTAAAGATATTTTATTATGTATTCTTGTGTATTCTAAGTTAATTTCTTTCTGTGTAAGTATAAATATAGGTAGTATTTATAAAGTCTGCTCACAATTCTTAGCCGTGTATAAATTTGTTTACCGTTATATTATATTTTTTACATATGGCTTTACCTCCGTATATTCCATTTTATATTACACTAGCAGACCCGGACACACGTTGCTGTGGCTAACGAAACCCAATGCCACGTCATTACCCAACCTTTATAACCAACTCCATCTGTTAAATCAAATCCACACCGCCCGCATGCCAGCCCGCTGCCCACTTGCCAGCCCGCTCCCTTTATTTATATACATATTTCAACCAATTTACACAAAACGTTGACAAATTATTTAAGTACCTAAAAACCCTCCTCATTAATCACTCTATCTATTGGTGAAAACCACATGAAAATCCGTAAAAGATCTAAGCGCACAGACAGCGGGAGGGAATTCATTTTATACTATGTAATGATGATGTAAATTACATCCCGATACGAGCAAGGCCGTTATCTTACAGAATAATAAATTGTGGATGCTATTAAAATTGAGGGAAACAATAATTTTAGGAGTTGTAATGACATTGGGGAGGGTCTGGTCCAGCAAAGTTTTTTTATGCCTTTTTTTCAAAGATATTATTATTTTGGTGAACGAATCATGGTACCTACATCTGAACAAGAAAAAACACTATTGAAATTTTGATTTAAATGTCTACATAGCGGTTATAAATCGACTAAAATCCTGAAGTCCTTGGAAATTATCTGAAATACGAAATTAAAAAAATCGTTGTGGTATTAATGTAAAATGTGCATGAACCACAATTTGAGTTTTTTTGCAAAAATGACGGACATGAAATGAAAATTGACAAAAAAATCAGCTCTAATTAATTATATGTCGTATAATTTTTTTGTTTCATCCGCATATAAATTTAATTTTCTTTAACCGGTCAGTGGCTGAGTGGGATGGAATTTAGGTCCCACCCGGGTATCGCGTGTTCGATTTCTCGGCTGGCTAAGTCCACCATCACGACACAAGCAACATTTTCCGCTTAGTGTGGAAGTAGTAGGAGATTTTCAAACATTGTTGGGTTATTCGTAACCCGGGAATATTTGTCTTTCTTTAATTTCAACTTTGAATGAAGTGAATCGGATGAAAATTCGATGAGCAACTATTTCAGCCAACTTGAAAATGAGGTTTTGGGAAAAACGCCTTTAAGTTTTCGATTGTAAATAGCATAAATGTTTAGTTATTACTGTAAGAATGTAGGTATTCACATGTGAAGAAGATTTTTAAGTAAATGTGGTATATCTAAAAGCTTCCGAGCTTGTCACATAGAGGGCAGTGCTAAGAGCTGTCCCGAAAGTCCGCTAGATGGCAGTTAGTTTAGTTCGAAGTTTGGGCAAGAGTCTGCAAGAGCTCATTCAATTCAGATCTCATTTAGCCGGCTTCCAGTTAGGCCGATTATCGTAGTCACCACTTGTACACGCGAAGTATTAAATAAATCCCAGATTAACATAAAAGAACTCCATTCTTTCCCAAGAAGTAATCTCCTTCCAAGACGAGTTAGAGAACTATTTGTCTGAACGCAACAGTAAAAAGTCATTTTTTTGGATGGGCTGGACCAGACTTCCCTCTCCCCTTTTGCTTCTGATCTTAGTATTGTATTTACGTATTGTTTTCGCCTCCAGTTGGAGCCTCGCGCTGACCCTGGCAATCTCCCTAAAATCCCGTTCCACTCGGTCATCTTCCCGCCCTACTTCGGGAATCGAGCGGCACGTGGTGCCCTGCGCTCTGGATTCCGAGTTCCGAGCTTCAAGGCCCCAAACAAAGTGGAAAGTGATAAATCCGACGAAGTTTTGGGCTTCACAAAGTGGGTGTCGTCCACGTGTCTAGTCCAAAGAGAAACCCATTTAGTCTTGCTTCCAAATTCAAACTCTTAAATTAGAAGTTCTCTCCGTATTTTTCGTGAATCTCTTTAGTTTATTTTGATAGACAGTTTAATGTTGGCTCGTAGTTGTTTTTCAGTGAGTTATTAAATAAAGGAATATATGGCACCAAATTGCACGAACCATCAAAGCTGTAGAAGATTATGAAGGTGATTTATTTTTAAGAAGTTGATGGACATCCAGTAAATGGTTCCCGGGCGGCAGTACCCATTCCCGCCTCCCAAAATTGTGAATAATTTAAAAGAAAGAAAAAATTTAATCAAGTGAAACTGTCACAGATATCTAAGAAATACTCGTAATATTGCATTTTTGTGTTTTATTAATATATTTTCAATTAAAAAATGCATTTTTCGTAGTTGACGCTTATATTTTGCATAAAGTAGTAATAATGTAACCGTACAAAATAAAACTATTTTATTTTTATTCTTATTAAGCGAAAGGATAGGAAAAGCTTTAATTTACACAAATAACATTTTTTGGTATTTTTGGAATTTAAAATAGTGCGTAAGATTTTTTTTCAGAAAAATTTAAAATTTCCCAGTATGGAAAATTTCCAAACATCGCAAAATTTTCACGACGTTTTTTAGTAAAGCTGATGAGTTTAAAGTGTGCAAAAAGGAAATTCACTCATCTAAAAGACAGATCACATTATCTTTTTAATTATTTACTTATAAAGGTAACAACACATAATAATGATTAAACAACCTGTCGATATGCTCGTACATAATTTACGAGCCTGTTTCTGCTGTAAATTAAATTAAGCACCAATATTTAAAAATCAGATTTTATATTTCCATATTACTGCCGTTTGTAATGGCGAATGCGAATAAACACTTGTACAAACGGCTCGTTACCACTTCATCATAAATATACCAAACCACCCACCACTTCATTATGGATTCTAAGCTCGTGTTTATTCCCAATTATTATTATTGTTGTCAAAACGTTGTTTTTGTAGTATATGACCGGTCAGTGTGGGTCAGTGGTTGAGTGGGCATAGCGCCCGGGCGTCGCATGTTCGATTCCTCGGCTGGCTAAGTCCTCCATCACAACACAAGCAATATTTTCGTCTTTCTGTGGTGGTAGTAGGAGATTTTCAAACATTGTTGGGTTATTCGTAACCTGGGAATGTTAGTCTTTCTTTATTTTTTTTTAAACAAAACAAAAAAATATAAGTACATTTGTGTATTGTACAATAATGTCCACCGACTGGAATAATAATAATAATATTTCTAACCTTTAAGGGGTGAGTCTGGTGCAGCCGAGTTTTTTTCAAATGCGTTTTTTTCGAAGATAAATTTTATTTTTGTTTACGAAACTTTTGTTACATTGTTACATGTAAACATACATTTGAACAAGAATATTCACTATTAAAATTTTGATTTGAATATCTAAATATGTGTATAGATGTGGCGGCCGCAAGCGGAGGTTCCGACCAAACCTGCTGGCATCCTGGAGTCTTTGGAAATGATCTGAATCATGAAATTTAAAAAAAATGTTATAGTATGAATGCGCATGAACCACACAGTTGCAAATGATAATTGACAAAAAAAAAATCGTCCTTAATTACCTACGCAATAACTTTGCCCTGTAATTATAATTTTTGTTAATTCGAGATTCATCCGGATATAAATTTAATTTTCTTTAATTTAACGTTTATATGAAGTGAATCGGATAAAAATTCGACGAGCTATGATTCCAGCCATTCCAGCCAACTTGAAAAAAGTGGTTTTGAGAAAAACGCGTTTAAAGTTTTGGCTTGTAACCGGGCTGCTCCGTTTTCCGGTCTACCTGCTTGGCACGCACCGCTCCTAACTACATTCGAAGGTCAAAATTGATGCTATAACTTTGAGAAAGTATTCTCCACATGTAGAGGAAGATTTTTAGGCAACAAATAAAAGTAATTTTTTTTAATCGGTTAAACCAGACTCCCTGAAAGAACCTTTAGATCTTTAGAACGTAGCCACTCTTCTGAGGTCTAAACAACATTGATTATTAGCTGATCCGGCCACACTTGTTGTGGCTAACTAAACGCAACGCCATCTACTGGTTGGTTATCCAACCTTTATTACCAACGCCCTCTATTAATTTGCATACAAATCCCGCAACAACAGCCCGCTCCCTTTATCTAACATCTAACACACTATATAAAGAGGTAATATTTGTTTGTTTGTTTTTTTGTTTTTTTGTGTGTTTGTTTGCATCGAATAGGCTCCGAAACTACTGATACCGATTTGAAAAATTCTTTCGCTGTTGGGAAGCTACACTATCCCTGGGTGACATAGGCTATATTATATTTAAAAAAAAAATAGGCATCCTTACTAAAACTTCAATAATGTAACCCAGGGTGTAAAAAAATTACCTAAAATATTCTTTAAATCGCGTGCGCTGCGAAAACTATTGATGATAGAATAAAATAATGTACTACGACTTTATAGAACACATCATTATTTACAAAAAAGGTCGGGACAGCATATGTCTAACTATTATGGTTATGCCACAATAAGTATTCTTTTATTTTAAAATTTTAATTAATATGTCGCCGCTTGAAAAGGCTCTTTATTTGTATCTTGGTTTTAATCCTTATCAAAATAAATTACTTCATATTCAAGACAGCTTCAATACCTTTATTTAACTTTTTGAATTTTTCAATTCGGATATTTAATTAGAAAGATATCACGAGTTTAAAAATGTTAGTATTAGAAAAAAGTTTCGGCTACGGGCCGCGCGGGAGAGGAGTCAAGAAATGCAGTGCCAGGAGGGTTTGCGGGACGGGGGAGCGGGAGAGCGGTGGCGGGGAAGATGGAAGTGGAACGCTGGAGGGGAACGCACGGGAAAGGACATGTAAGGAGTAACATTTTATTTATTTGAATATGGCATGTATTATAAAAGAAAGTCCAAAAAAACGTGCAGCTCGCAAAAACTCAGAAACGAGTCCCGGTTCGATCAAGGGAGTTATATGGTGTGGTAGATCTCTATCCCCCCTAGGGAATAAGGGTATCCGTTTTTACCTAAAGGCCGTGCTTTTAAAGATATAAGGGCTGAAAATTTCGCCCTCTTGAAATTTCTAGAACAGTCTTCCGGAATGTTCTAGAAGGTTCCATAGAGCTGTAGAAAGTTGTGGAAGGAGTGGCGGAGTACGTCGTGGAATGATCAGGAATAGGAAATCGGGAACATCATTGTGCAACATTCCAGAACACTATCTTATTGTCCTGAGCGAAGCCGGGTAACCCAGCTAGTGTATTATATACTAGCTTTTACTCACGGCTTCGCTCGCATAGTATTAATGGGAAATTACTGGCATAATTATTGGCATAATTGTTATTATTCTTGCTATTTTGTCTAATAGAAAATAATTATTGTTTAATAGAAAATTTCAAAATTTGAGAATGACATTACGCAAATAAAAATTCTATTTTAGAAAATATTTTAATTATTTAAATTTATTTTAAGTACCTACTCCCTTTATTAGTATTTTATTCATATTTGAATCCAGAGTAACCTAAAAAAATAAGAAAATGACAGTCCACTTCAAACGCTATGCTTTATAGCAACGTTTGCTTTTTGTTCGGAGAATAAACATTTTTAGAGATATGTAGATATTAACTACGACGCCAAAAAAGTACTCTTTTTAATCACAACAAAGCACTCTTTTTAAGCCTAAAATTAAAAAAAAACATTGTTTCCAAGGTAACAATTTGTTTGACGTTTGCAATAACTCGATTTTGTTAGGGACAGAAAACGTATGATACATAATTTCATAACGCCACAGCTCTTTCATAACGCTAGAGCTTACCAATATATAAAGCCGTTGTTCCTCGCAAATAATGTAGCTTTCGATTAGTGAAAGAACTTTTAAATTCCATTCGATATTTATTGCGTGAAAGAGTAAGGACCATCCAACCAACCATCCAACCAACCAACCAACCATCCATACAAACTTTCGCATTTATAATATTAGTAAAATTTTAACCACTTTCCACAAAACTTGACAATTTATGTAAGTACCTCTACCTTTCTTATGAATCTTCTATTGGTGAAAACCGAATGAAAATCCGTTCATTAGTTTTTGAGTTTATCGCGAACAGACAGTCGCGTCGAGACAGAGACAGACAGGACTTTAATTTATATTATGTGGAGATAAAAGTTGCAACCTATAATATATCTTTATGTTCGAAAAATCGGAAGAAGGCCTTGCAAATCTCCTGGTACTACCCAGAGAAGTTAAGTCTTTTTAAGAATTAGAAATTTTCTGTCGATAAAAAATCTACATTTAATGTACTATGCCTTAGTTCAGTCCACTTTACAATACGCTATTATTAGTTGGGGTTCCGCGTATAAATGTAACCTTCTTCCAATAGTAAGGTAATAGAAAGGAACGCTCCGATGGTTCGGGAATGTAGAGAGAATGAACGAGGAAAGGAGTGTAAGGAGAATATATGACGCAAATGTGAATGGTAGAAGAAGTCGGAGACGCCCAAGAAAGACATGGCATGACCAAGTGAATCAGATACTTGAGTCGGGCCATGTCAGGAGTCAGAATAATAGAAGAGCATGTATGAGACGGTGTATGAATGTGAACGAGGCAAGGAGTATGTGCCAAGACCGAGTTGTTTGGCGGTCCGTCCTCTCTGCCTACCCCTGCGGGGAAACGGCGTGATGGTTAGTTAGTTAGTTCTTCCAATAGAAATTGTACAAAGAAAAAATATTAATTTTTCGAAGAAAACTTCTTCGGAAAGGTTTTCACTTTGTGATGGCATTATTTATT
Source organism: Limnephilus lunatus (assembly GCA_917563855.2). Classification (NCBI taxonomy): domain Eukaryota; kingdom Metazoa; phylum Arthropoda; class Insecta; order Trichoptera; family Limnephilidae; genus Limnephilus; species Limnephilus lunatus. The sequence goes on from OU830596.1 coordinate 69,074,535, forward strand.
TTAATAAAAAGACAAATAACTTTGTTTACATCACTTTTATTGGTACACAATCAACATGTTTCGTAAACAATGTTTACTTCATCAGGATCAAACGTATACTAAACTTAAAAATTAAATATAGATGACACATGGAAGGAAAGGGTAGGAGGGAGGAGGAGGGGTAAGAGTGGGGAAAGTTTATCAATTAGGGATTTCAAAGCCATTAGCAGGGAAAGACCGGTTAAGTGGGAAGAGGTTCAAAAGAGGGTTTATAAAAATTTGCTGCTTATTAATTATGTCTGCTTTATTATTAACATTTTTTCTAATTTCTAAAATCTCTAAATTATTTATCTGTGATGCCTTATAGCCTGTATGTAATATTTTAAGTCCATGGTTTTTGTCAAAATGATGATTATTTTTTATTAAATGATCTGCGAATTCAGACTCGCTGTTGCCATTTAATGCCCTGAGATGTTCTTTAACCCTTACTTCAAAATTTCTATTTGTTCTACCTATATAAAAGCTATTACAATCTTTACAATCGAGTTTATAAACGCCCGATTTTTTTGTTTTGAAGTCGCTGTCTTTGTTATTGAGGATGAATTTTTTTAATTTGTTTTTTTTTTTTTTCAATTATTTCTGGCTTTCACCCTTCAAGGGTGTTCTAGGCCATCATTTAAAATTACAGAGAAAGGGAAAGGTGAATTTATATATTAATTTTATTTAAATGTACAAATTTCAGAATTATATGGAAGATTGGAGTCGAGTTCAGACTTAGAAGAGATGAAATGTTGAATGGAGGGGAGGCAATTTTAGATAACGCTTGATAGAAGAGAGGATATTTATTTAGAGAGGGACAACCAAAAAATATGTGATCTAAAGTGCCGACATCTAGACCACAGAACGTACAATCTGGGGAGTCAAGGATGTGAATTTTAAAAAGGTGAGAAGGAACGGAACAATGGCCGATTCTCATTCGAATAAGTGAGGAAATTTCTTTTTTGGAAAAATGGGGAAATTTTTGAAACCACGGTTTTGATGGGATAGTCCTTTGTATTGAGGCGTAGCGAGCTCCCTTGGATTGACTGGCAATGTTCCAATGCTCTGTCCAAACATTGCGGGATCTATCTTTGATGATGGAAAAAATATCAGATAGTGGAATATGGTTTACGAGGGTAACAACAGGGTTGGACGCTCCTTGTTTTGCCAAAGAATCTGCAATATCGTTACCCACTATGCCAATGTGTCCAGGGATCCAAACAAGAATTACGGTTTTTCCAGAGCTTTGAATGGAGGCTATCAGCACTCTAATGAGACATACAAAGTGATCATCAGGATGAAGAAGAGGACAGGATTTAAGTTTTTGGAGGGAACTGAGAGAGTCAGAGAGAACAAGGGAATGTTCACAATTATTTTTGATTATATATTTAAGTGCTTCAATTATTGCAATGCACTCAGCAGAAAATATTGAAAATTGGTTTGAAATTGAATAAAATATTCTATCATTAGAATTATTGTGGTAAACGTTAATACCTATACCACATTTAGGAGAGTCAGGAGATTTGGAGCCATCAGTAAATAAAAGAGAAGAATTGGGCCATTTAGAAGAAATAATGTCATTGAACATATTATTAACAGTACGGGCTGGGAGATTGGAATGACTTTTAAGGATGCCGATCCCTTCCAAAATTGTTGGGGATAGGGTGACGTGACTATATTTTAATTTGTATAGTGGAAGAAGATCATTTTGGATAATTTGAAGCTCTGAGAGAGAGCGAAAATTTTTACAGATGGCAGGAAGAGGTTTAGTTCGAGCTCTGATTGTAGATGAATGTGTTGAGTCTTTGAACAACGAAACTCTGGGAATAACCTGATGACATTTAGAATTTAAACATTTAAGAACAAATTTGTCAGCAAACAGTTGTCGCCTTAAATAAAGTGGGGGATCAGAACATTCCACTTGAAGGGAATTGATGGGCGACGACTGCATCGCTCCAGTTATTATTCGCAATGACTTCGATTGAATTTTGTCTAATTTACTGAGTGCATTTTTGGAGGCAGTACTAAAAAGTGGGCAGGCATAGTCGAGATGACTTCGAATAAGTGCATTGTAAAGCAACTTAATGCAGGTAGGGTGAGCACCCCACCAAACGCCAGTCAATGATCTGATGATATTTAAATTTTTTTCACATTTAGTAACTATATTGTGAATATGGGAAGACCATTTAAGTTTCCTATGAAATGTTACTCCCAAAAATTTTACTTCAGAGGCGTTAGGGATTGGAGAGTTTTTAAATAAAATTTGAACAGGAGGATTTTTATGACGGTTTGAGAAGGTGACACACTGACTCTTTTGAACTGAAAGTTCCAGACCATTTAAAGTGAGCCATGTGCAAAGGGCATCCATGGCTTCATTAAGATATTTGACGGCAAGTGGGATAATTTTGGATGATAAGAAGAAAGCTAAATCATCTGCGAACTCAATAACTTTTACTTGAGGGGGAATAGAGACATGCATATCGTACGTGTATATATTATACAGTATAGGTGATAATACATCGCCTTGGGGTAAACCTTTCCAAATTGATCTACTCTGAGGAGTAACATCTGGTAGTTCAATGAAAATTTTTCTATCAAGAAATAGATTAATAATAGATTGGACAAACATGGGGGGAAGGCCAAGGCCTAAAAGTTTTTTTTTAAGGATTGGGATGGAAACATTGTCAAAGGCACCTTCTATGTCTATAAAGACTGCAAGACATACTTCATGATTAGAAATGGATAGATTAATATCAGTGCTGATGATGCCAAGGTTATCTTGCGTAGATTTTTTTTTCCTAAATCCAAATTGAGATGGAGAGAGAAGCTGATTACTTTCGACAAAAAATTCTAACCGGTTTTTAATTAATTTTTCATAAATTTTACTGAGGGTGGATGAAAGAGCAATTGGCCTGTAGTTGGATCCAGAATTGGGTGATTTGTTTGATTTTAGGATTGGGATGATTATTTGAGAACTCCAGTCATCAGGAATTATGCCAGACTGGAAGATTTTATTTAAGATGCTTAGGAAGTGATTTAGAACATTATCATTACTATTTTTGATAATGCTATAAGGAATACCATCTCTGCCTGGAGATGAGTCTTTGACTGTTGATAAACAATTTTTTAATTCAATTAAAGTGAATGGAGAGTCTAGCCAATGATCAGACATAGGAGTATTGTGGATGGGAGTTATTTCATCTAAGTTAGGTACAGAAGGGGGGGCAATTTTGTCCAAGAACTCATCTATCCATTTAGAATGAGACGCTCGAGGAGATGTTGAACTGAAGGAGGATCGAAATCTTCGAATCATAGACCAAACTTCCGAAATTGGAGTATTCGGAGATACTGAACTGCAGAAGTTGTACCACCCGGATCTTTTTTTTGACCTCAATACCCTTTTGGCATTGGCTTCGGCATTTTTGTATATAAGATAGTTCTCCATAGTCATATTGTGACGATACGAAAGAGATTTAGCTTTCCGAATTCTCACTACCTTAGAACATTCCTCATCCCACCAGGGAGTCGGAGGGAGTTTTTTAAGAGATTTGGTTTTAGGGGGAGGATTTGATTTATTTATTGCAGTTATGAGCATCGATTTGAAGTTATCGTAGTCATCTTTGACAGATAATATATCGGAAGAGGGTAAATTTTGTATAAACTTATCCATATGCGAGTTGAATTCGTCCCATTTGGTGTGTTTTGTTTTAATCTTCGTCGAAATATGGGACTTGTCTGAATGGAAAGAAGTTTGATAAGTGATGATGATCGGGAAATGATCACTGGAGCAAGGATCGGGGGACACCACCCACGAGGAGAGAGGTGCCAGATTTGTAGAGCATATGGAGAGATCCACTGCACTGGGGTTTGTGTTGGGGCGAGAGATTCTCGTAGGAGATCCGTCGTTCAATAGGAAAAGGTTGGATTCATCTAAAAAATCCATAACATTTCGACCATCTCGATCAGAGAAAGCAGAACCCCAGACGGGGGAATGGGCATTAAAATCGCCCAATAAAAAGAATGGAGGGCTTAGTTGACGGACAATTTGTAACCAAGCTTGCTTATTGAAGTGCGATGATGGGGGAATATAGATAGAAACAAAGGATGTGTCCTTTATTTTAGCTGCAACCATTTGAAAGTCAGCATTGGGGGGTTTGATATTATTTATTGGGGAAAAGGGAAGGGATTTTTTAATAAAAAGGGCAGCACCGCCGCCCGTACCTTCCGGGCGATCATCACGGAGACAGGAGTACCCTCCCACATTAAAGTGGGTGGATGGAGTAAACCATGTCTCCGAGACAGCAGCCACAGAAACAAGGTTTGAATTTAATAGGTTAAGAAGGTTCGATTTGTTAGAAATAGCACTGCGGCTATTCCACTGAAGTATTCTGACATCTTGAAGTGCCATTTTGAACAAATGATTTTAACGTGGAAATAATAGAAGCAGCGTTGGACGGTAGATTAGTTTGAGAAGAAATTAGGTCAATTAGAAGCATAATAAGAGTTTGTATAAATGAAGAATTATCTTGTGAGAGTTGTTCAGAAAGTTTTTGATGGTTTGTTGAGGACGAATTATAGTTGTTTGCGCACCCATTTGTGGCATTTGAAAGAGGAGAACCATTGGGATTTAAGAGAAGTGAGTTGTGTTGTTGCCGATCGTATCCAGGAGCCGGTTTAGAGAGAGGGTTTTTGTACATAAATTTAGTTGAACGAGAAGATGTTGAGGAGAAGGGGAGAGGGTTGGATGGAGAGTTACTGGATAAAACCTCGGCAAAAGATTTTTTGACAGGCGGGAATAGTTTAGAAGCCTGCAGAAAAGACAAGTTCTCAGAGGCCATGGAAATTTTTATATTTTTTTGGCGAGATTGTTCAGGGCAAGAAGAGTGAATGGCGGAATGAGTGCCTGAGCAGTTAAAACATTTAGGTGAAGAGAGAGAAGAACATTGGTCAGCCGTGTGGTTTTCTCCACATTTGAAGCATCTGGGAGGGGATCTGCATGCAGCTTTGGTATGACCAAAACGGCAGCAATTGTAACATTGGGTGGTGGGGTAAGTGTACATTTCAACTGGTAAGGAGTTGAAAAATAAATAGATATGAGAGGGAAGAGATTGTCCTTCGAATGTGATCACAACAGATTGGGAGGGCTTCCAGGAAACGATGCCCTCAGAGGTGTCCTTATAATTTAGCCTCCTGGCTTTTATGGGATTGCCGATATGTTGGGGGGTTGAAAGAGAAGACAGAATTTCTGGAATGGACAGATCGGTCGAGATACCCCTGACCAGGCCCATTCGAGTGACATTGAAAGTTGGGATGTACGCCTTGAATTTAGAATTAGATGTAATAAAAATGTTTTTGATGAAGTTGTTGGCGGCTGAACCTGAGAGGAATTCAATAGAGATTCGGAAGCGACCCTCGGCTTTTACACCTCCAGGCTTAATCGAAAGGTTCTTTTTGGTTGAAAGGAATTTACCAAATTCAAGAGGATGTATGGTTTTACCTTGTTCAGTTTTTTGCGCATATACAATGAAGGGGCCACGGGAATGAGTAGAGTAAAAGTTTGTTGGAGAAGGTTGAGGAAGAGCTGGTGGGGACTGTGAAGACGAAGGCGAATCATGATTTTTTGGGGAAGAGGGACTGAATTTTCTTTTTTTTATTGAGGTTAGGATGACAGATTCACTGTCTGAAATGTTTGAAGGGTCTGAAATGTTTGAGGGTTCTGAAATGTCCGAAATGTCTCCATCTGGAGGGTCAGGAGGGGGATCTGGGGGCTTTGTAGGAGGTAAAGGAGGGAAATACTCCTCCATTGTTCAAGTTACAGGAAGTACAAAAAGTGACAGAAGTAAAAGTAAAAAAAAAAAAGTATATAAATATCTGAAAATGAGCAGCAAGAAGTGACTCCTGGAAGATCAGAGGGAGAAGAGTCCTCAAGACACAACACACTACACTTTTTACAGCCAAAAAACAATTAAAAGATTGGTTTAAGATGATTTTTGAAAGAGCAAAACAAAAAAACTCTTGACAGCCAAATGTTATTGTTGCGAGTTTTCTTTTAATTTGTTATTTGTGTAAAATGCAGGTTGTATATTACTGGGAATATTTTTGCTAATTATTTTTGACATATCGTTATTAACAAATAGAATTCTACGCCATTGATTATTATTATGTTTAGAAAAAGGGTAGATATATTGTTTTGAGAATTTCTGTTTATTCTTTTTATTAAGTATTTGATCTATTAGTTTAGTAGAATAACCATTATTAACTGCTATTTGCTTAATGAGATTTAATTCTAAAGTAAAATTAGGAACAGACAAAGGAATCGTAACTAATCTATTAACCATAGAGTGAAAGGCCGAGAGTTTCTGAGTGAAAGGATGATTAGATGAATTATGTATAACAGTATCGGTGTACGTATCTTTTCGGAATATATTGAAATCTATTTTATTACCTATTAGTGTTAAATTTAAATCTAAGAAATTTAAACTCTTCTCTTTACCTATTTACACACTAGAAATAGGTAAAGAGAAGAGTTTAAATTTCTTAGATTTAAATTTAACACTAATAGGTAATAAAATAGATTTCAATATATTCCGAAAAGATACGTACACCGATACTGTTATACATAATTCATCTAATCATCCTTTCACTCAGAAACTCTCGGCCTTTCACTCTATGGTTAATAGATTAGTTACGATTCCTTTGTCTGTTCCTAATTTTACTTTAGAATTAAATCTCATTAAGCAAATAGCAGTTAATAATGGTTATTCTACTAAACTAATAGATCAAATACTTAATAAAAAGAATAAACAGAAATTCTCAAAACAATATATCTACCCTTTTTCTAAACATAATAATAATCAATGGCGTAGAATTCTATTTGTTAATAACGATATGTCAAAAATAATTAGCAAAAATATTCCCAGTAATATACAACCTGCATTTTACACAAATAACAAATTAAAAAAATTCATCCTCAATAACAAAGACAGCGACATCAAAATAAAAAAATCGGGCGTTTATAAACTCGATTGTAAAGATTGTAATAGCTTTTATATAGGTAGAACAAATAGAAATTTTGAAGTAAGGGTTAAAGAACATCTCAGGGCATTAAATGGCAACAGCGAGTCTGAATTCGCAGATCATTTAATAAAAAATAATCATAATTTTGACAAAAACCATGGACTTAAAATATTACATACAGGCTATAAGGCATCACAGATAAATAATTTAGAGATTTTAGAAATTAGAAAAAATGTTAATAATAAAGCAGACATAATTAATAAGCAGCAAATTTTTATAAACCCTCTTTTGAACCTCTTCCCACTTAACCGGTCTTTCCCTGCTAATGGCTTTGAAATCCCTAATTGATAAACTTTCCCCACTCTTACCCCTCCTCCTCCCTCCTACCCTTTCCTTCCATGTGTCATCTATATTTAATTTTTAAGTTTAGTATACGTTTGATCCTGATGAAGTAAACATTGTTTACGAAACATGTTGATTGTGTACCAATAAAAGTGATGTAAACAAAGTTATTTGTCTTTTTATTAAAAAAAATATTAAAATTATATTTAAAAAAATCCTTGGACTACCCAACAGAACGCCTATTTGATGAATCCCAAGTACCTACATTTAAAGATTTATATATTAAAAATTCATTAATCCAAATTATAAAAGAAAAAGATAAATATCAATTTTTAAATGAAAACAGAACGCGACTTACACATGTTTTTCTATGCCTAAAACTAAATACGTCTTTTACACAACATCATTACACTTACCATGGAAGAACTTTTTTCAATCGTCTACCAGAAGAAATCAGAAGCATTAAGAGTGAATAACCAGTACATGACAACTTCGATTCCGACACTAGCGCTAACACATCAGGGCTCGCGAGCGGGCGTTTTCAGAACTAAATTTCGTTCCGCGGCAATCCGAGTTTTGAGGGTTTTGTTCACTCGAGCTAGGGCTACCCGCTACTATTACTACTTTATATTACTATTCTCGCTTCCAGAATTTTAATTAGTAGTAGTTATTTGTAATTTGTATATTGAAGTGCATAAACATAAATAGATACAAGTGAAATGCGTAAACACAGTAGGTATTAAGTAGATAGCTACATGAATAAACAATTTGTTATATTCTTTTTAATATTTTGGTTTTTTGTTTTTCAATTGTATTTTACGGCCATTAGAGTGGAAGATACTCTCAGTATCGCCCTGGTGTAAGACCACCATTAAGAATTGAAACGTTGCTTGAAATGGCTTTAGCCGTGTTTAGTGGTCAGATCTGAATAGCCAGGTACTTCCCCACCTTCCTCTTCCCTATATCCTTCCCCTCCCCACTACCTTTCATTCTTACAACATACTCCAAATTGGGGATGCAATAGTCCCACTGGCTCCAGACTTGTGCGGTATTCATGAAAAAAAACGAGTAATATTCAGTTGGATTGTAAAAAATGTCGCATTTTGAAATATTTATTCGTGTGCATAATTAATAATAAGCACTTCAACAAACAGAATTAAAGCGCACAAACCCTTTCTTTCTTTGAGTGGCCTTGCAACGCATGCCGGGTACCCGCTGTATATAATGTTATATAGTGCAGGCGCTTGCATTATAATTCCCGGGACTTGTGATGGAACCATAACAGTTTAGTTGACCGCGAGGTTACAGTGCCCATGAAACGCATGCCGGGTACCCGCTGTATATAATTTATTTACGGACAAATAGTCCATTAACAATATAACAATAACACGAAAAACAAGCGTGCGTAAAGGCCCGACCCGCCGAGCAATCGATCACCGTTCGCATTGATTACCGTTCGCATGTCATTTTTCGTAACTATCACCACTTTTCGTAACCCATTCACCAGTTTACCCCCAAGTGTCGAGCGTGCGTAAAAAAGATTTACCCCAAAAAAATATTTTGGAGCAGTTGGGACTCTTGTGCGGTATTCACACAAGAATAATTTAAAATAAAAAAAATATTCGAAATTATAAAAAATTTTGCATAAAAATATTCAATGAACATGAAAAATTGCGTTCGGGCAACCCTGTAGATTTAACAAACATGAATCAAGGAATTCGTGTTTATTTCAAATTTCGTTTTCAAATTTCATTTCCAAATATTATTATTCAAAGCGTCGCTAAGACGTGCTCTCCTGGCCGCGTTTGGGCCCGTAATCCGTAATGAAATCTGAAATTTGTGTTTACGGGCTGCGATAAAAATGGTAAAATGCGATGTTCAAAATTATTTAAAATTAAATACTTCCTGAAATTATTTTACGATCAAATTATTTATGATTTGTCAATAACGTCTTAGCAAAATAAGTATGTAAAAAAATCCGAAATATATTTGTTTGTAAGTGCACAAATAAATGCACAAACCGACCAATTTTCGTCAAGAAACACATGTCCGTATATATTTTTTAATAATTTTATTTAAACTAAAATTAAAATTCTGAAACATACGTTTACCAGATAATGTATTGATTTATTTTACTGCATGATTATATGATTTGAAATGGGTGTTGTATAAGAAATGTACTTTTTTGAAAATTGAACAAATCTGCGAACGACCTATGGTATAATCTTATTATTCTAAAAATATTTTTTTTTTTCTCAAAATCTAAAACATAAGTTTACTAGCTAAAAGAACAATCTTTTGAAATCCATTTATAGTTTTTTGTGGAAAAGAGTCAATACGTCTAACCACTGATTTAAAAATGACATATTTCTGGTTTCTCTGGTTATACACTCTTAATGATAAAACCCGAATACTGCTCTCTGTCAAGAGACATTTTTAAAAAATATTCTGAAGAAAAAAACTACTGCCACTTAATTAATCTTACAAATATTCTTAGTTTTCCATAACATTATTTCTTTTCTTTATATACATACTATTTTCAAAATAAATACTACAGCACAAAATAATTCATATTTATGGAAATGAATTATTTAAGAACTTTAACCAATAACCACATGTATGTACACTCCCTTTCCATACACAAGGAAACGCTTTCAATGGAAAAGTAGTAAAAAACCTAAGATGTCAAATTATCATTATGTACCATGTAAAACATATTATTAAAAAAAAGTTAGACAAATTGAATGATTCCCTAAAATTGTAATTTTCCAATCTTAGTAGATTCATACCGATAAACTCCTTGTTTTTCAGCATTCTAATATTGCTCTGAAACATTCGTGCAATTAATTATTCAGCAAATTAAAATATGGCCCAGTACGACTATGTATTAAAATACAGGTAAGTATCAAAACTGTCAATGGCAGCTGAAATTAGTCCTTGGTACGACGATCGATTCCTATACATATTTATACGTAAAACAGGTACGTTTATAAGTACTTATGTAGATATTTTGTTGTCTCTGAAATTAGCGATAAGATACATATCTTGCAATGTCATCTAAATAGTGATAGATATCTAGAATAAGACACGTAGAATTCTTCGGCATCTTGCCAACGACCATACCATGTTGAACACACCGGTTCTCGTCCGATTACCGAAGTTAAGCAACATTGGGCGCGGTCAGTACTTGGATGGGTGACCGCTTGGGAACACCGCGTGCCGTTGGCTTTTTTGCTATTTTGATTAATTTTTTCAATCGCTAAGCAGTGAAGGTACCTAGAATTAAGACACGTAGAATTCTCTCGCATCCCGCCAATGACCATACCATGTTGAACACATCAGTTCTCGTAATGTTTGGAAAAAGAAGTATGAACTTACATACGATAAATACTCATTCATTACTGAAAACCATTGCTGAAAACCGTAAAAACTTAAATATATATTTGTACTAGCTGACCCGACGAACTTCGTACCGCCTCCGAATCAATAACTGTTGAATATTTAGTTTTTTTATTGAGTTAAAAATTACACAATGAAGCAATCATAAATGGGCAAATGTCCGTGTTTTGTTTTTGTCAATATCAGAGATGGCATTGTGTACGGATTTATATTTTTTGGGATTTTCCGCCGCCATTTATTGGATAACCAACACCTCTGTCATACGTCACCCAAGTGGTTTGCTACGTTTGGTGATTTAGCAGGGGTGCCCGGGTTCTTGGGGTGACGTTTGTCCAGGTCTTGGCGGCGGATGCGTGTGTCCACCCGCTTCGTGGTGGGCCGGATCGAGAGAGACTGGTTGAGGGAGGCCTTTTGACCTTTCCAGCTCGACGCTCTCGACCCATCGCCTTGCACCGCAGTTGGAGGGATGGATTCATACGTCCGTCACTCCCGGGCACACTGACCCCAGATTCCTACCCACCCCTCATACCTTTTTCCTTCCCAGAACTTCCTATCCTTCCCTTCCTTAAAAAGACCCTCCACACAGCATCCCGTAAGATGACATAGGTCCTGAGGAAACTATTTTTTTTCGGGGCATCATGTGTGAGCTGATGTAAAAAAAAATTGCTTTTCATTTTCTTTATACAGGGTGCGGCAAATCAAACAGTGCAGTTTTGAAAGGCTATTAAAAAAACGGCGTCACTTACAGAAATGGGGTTTATTTTATTTTATTCGGTACATCATGCCATTTTATGCATCAAGTCCTGAAGATGACATCAGAAAGGTGATTTGTTTTAATCATGTTGCTGCACAAACACAGGTTATCGGTCGTGCTGTGGTTTTTTTTTGTAAGGCTGTAAGAAGATGGTTACGTTTTTAGATTTTCACGGCCAAAAGTATTTTCGTTATTTGTTTTTGGGGTGTTATGCCGTGTTGCGCTACCTCCTTCTTTTACATCAGAGAAAAATTAAATCAATTTTTTTTGGAATTATTATCCTTTACAGCATTTCAAGAGTAGTATAAATCATAATATACAATGTTGCAAGATATACCTAATAAATAAATAGATTAAAAAAATAAATATTAATAAAAATACTATTAAACAGTTATGACGGAATAATTAGAGGTACTTTAAAACAGTACCTACACTTTTCCTTAAATCAACTGAACAAAATGCATAATTAAAGTGCATATTGTAATGTATTTATTTAGGTATTCATTCTAGGTTACAAGAACCTAATTATTTTTTTGGTGGAATTAAAAATGTTTGAAAAGTCAATGCTTCTGCCTTTTTGCAATGATAATTCAATATAATCTTAAGAAAGGGGAGGTGCGTCAAATGGGTATATGTGTAGATATGTGTACATTGTACAGCCCTTTGCTTATATACTATATACGTATTAGGTAGGTACTTATATCAATAATTTAGGGTGGCTTTAGGCTCAAACTTTACACATGTGTCACACACAGCTAAAGATAAAAGATTATGTGGCTTGGCCAGTGGCGGATTTGCAATCTTGGCCGCCCTAGGCCCCAGGCCATGTAGCCGCCCCTTTCTCAGTACCCATCATATTGACCAGGAGTATCCAAACTTTTCAGTAAGTTCCAGTAAGTTCCTAAGGTCAAAACCGTTTTAATTTTCCTGCTATTATCATTCATAGTTGCTGCGTGGCGGGCCGGATCGAGAGAGACTGGGTGAGGGAGGCCTTTTGACCTTTCCAGCCGAACTATTTTGACCCATCACCTTGCACCGCAGTTGGAGGGATGTATTCATACGTATGTCACTCCTGGACACACTAACCCCCAGATTCCTACCCACCCCTCATACCTTTTCCTTTCCAGAACTTCCTATCCTTCCCTTCCTTAAAAAGACCCTCCACACAGCATCACCTAAGATGACATAGGTCGTGAGGGAAAATATTTTCCTCAGGACCTCCGGTGTGGAATTAATGTAAAAAAATACGCTTGCTAAATTCGCTAGTTCAATTACTGTATAATTGTCGCAGGCCGGATTGATGAAATTGGCGGACCGTTGTTTAGAGACCCCTGATATAGACTATAGACTACATAATGAATTTATTTATTGACAACTTTTGTCGAAATCGATTCAGAAATTTAGTTTACTCTAATAGCTGCTAGTTTTTTTATATTTTCTAAGGTTTCAAGGATTTGAATAAAACATTTAAAACAGTTTTAGGTTTAATTTATTTAACAGTTTCAGGTTTATTCTCATACAATAATATATAAGTGTTTCGTGTTTCACAGTTACAATTAGGGTTGCCAGATATGGGCTTATCTTTTCCTGGACATTTCTGGGGTTACAGACGAAGTTGGGGTTTTAGAGTCGAAGTCGAAATCCAACTAAAAATGTTGGCTGTTGGATGGGCAATAGAAAAAAATATTACTAAATTACTAGTTAGGTATTTTGTATTTTAAAAGAAAAAAAGCAAATGATTATAAAACATACCTTTATTTTTTGTGAAATCTATTAAGTAACAAACTGCATACATACCAACCATACCATATACAGTCAAGGATAAAAAGTTATAGTTAGTCAATAATAATAATAATATGTTAATAAATGAGCAACTCTTTAAGACTTATTATTTATTATTAAACTTTGGTAGAAAAACAACATTAGGTATTATATATATTAAAAAAAGTTAAAATAAAAAATTGAGCATCTATTCAAGGCTTATTAATAAAACTTTGGTAAAACCTCAACATCGGAGATTATTAACATACATAATATTGTTTATTATCTTTTTCTTTAGCTCGCTTGCGATACTCAGCCCCACTTAACCTTTTCTTTCCATCCATATCTAATTATGCGAAATAACACTTTTAACGTGAGGTATCGTCCACGTCCTGTAAAATATTTCGATTTTTGATAATATTACAGTACATACATACACGTCGCGTCGCGAATACCTTTACGAAATTAGAAAAACGCTCATCCCCTCGCTGCAATTGCTGTACGCACACTGAACGACTGAACTGACCACTGACCACTGACTGCTGTCGCCTGTCGCGAGCGGGGGCGTATTTCCAATCCCTACCGCCTTTCAGTCGCGATAGGGTTTGTTACACTGGAACGATTTCGATTGAAAAATGGACCACGGACCACTTTTATTTTTCTGCGATTGATTTTGGTCCAAAAATGGACCACATTTCCTACCATTTTTACACGGAGCTATTGCAATGCTTTATCTATTTTGACCATGATGTCACAAATCCGAAATCCGTAGGCTACTTTAGAACAATGTTAAAAATAAATAAAAATCCTTTGCCTCTTAATCCTATTCCTATGTTCCTCCTCCCCCCCCCCCCCCCTCCTTTTTCATATATTTTAACTAAAAATATATTTTTTTAAAGAAAATACCTACCCTTTATAATGTCACACTTTATTATTTATCATCAGTGGAAAGTTCATAATTGGCATAAATAACAGCTTATTATTGTATTATTTTGTAATCTCTGATTTATTTATTTATTATAGCTTTTGTAAGGTGATTTATGCATAACAATACCTAACGCGGTTCAGTCACTAGCGGCACTAGCGCGACTGAATCCCGGTAGGGATTGGAAATACGCGAGCGGGCGAGCGACGGCGCATGATAGGTGTGGCGAGGGCAGCTGCGGGGCGGGGGGGGCGCGCTGTGTGCTGTGTGTGAACACGCTCTTGCATATCGCTAGCCATATATTCCAATTGGGAATATATAGCGAGCGATAGGCCGAAATACGCCATCCCACGCATATTATAGCTGTGTGTGAACACGCTCTTATGAAACTTCCGAGCACGAGCGCGAGACCCTTGCGGCTAGCAATGACGTTCTCGTACGTAGAATATTTAGGTACTTAGAAAGTAATTTCTTGTTATGATCTGTGACTTTTTTGTCGCGATTGGCCGCCCCTAATATCTGGCCGCCCTAGGCCCGGGCCTATTAGGCCTAAGGGGAAATCCGCCACTGGGCTTGGCTTATTTCGGCATATCGCTCGCCGTACATTCCCAATGGGAATATATGGCGAGCGACATAATGAAATAGACCAAGCCAAATTATATTTTATCTTTTATAGCGAAGTGTAACACAAGTGTTAATGCTAGTCTCACACGAGAGCTATTTGGTACATCGAACGTTCTGAGTCAAGTATGTTTTTCGTCACGATTTCTCAAATTTTTACTACAATAAAATTATTTTATAAAATCCTTATCATATCCGTGGGCTGTAGGTACTCGTATATATATTATAGTATAATATCATTTCACAATGTAAATCCGGTGACCGGCCAACTCAGAATGAAACCAACTCATAACCATGGTGATGATAAGAAAATATAAAAAATGGTTAAATAGTTAGGTTAGTGTTACCGGCTATTTTTTCATGGCTTTTAATGACCTTTATGAGGTGGTTCTGAGCTGGTTTCATTCTGAGTTGGCATGAAACCGTAAATCCATATCACGCATCCTGGTGCAATTAATGTTAATGAATTTTCGGCCTTATCAGACATTTAAAAATAATGTCCTTCCATATTAAGATAATTACCCCATTGGAACACATGTGGAAAATCATTGTACAATATTGTCCAATAAATAAAGAAATGACTGATCACTTATCCCATACACGGATACACGTATTCTTGGCCTATTTCAACATTATATTATACTAGCTTTTACCCGCGGCTTCGCTCGCACGGTATTAGTGGGAAATTACTGGCATAATTATTAGCATAATTGTTATTATTCTTGCTTTTTTGTCTAATAAAAAATAATTATTGTTTGATTAAAAATTTCAAAATTAGAATGACATTTCGCAAATAGGAATTCTATTTTAGAAAATATTTAGGAAATTTATTTTAAGTACCTACTCCCCTAATTTATTCTGATGATTTCGCCTCAAGTAGGAATTAGTATTTTATTCATATTTTAATCCAGAGTAACCTAAAGAAATAACAAAATGACAGCCCACGTCAAATAATTACATAGCAACGCTATGCTTTTCGTCCGAACAATAGACGTTTTTAGAGATAGGTAGATATTAACTATGACGCCAACAAAGCACTATTTTTAGGGTGAATTGCCCAATTAAAAAAAAAAAAACATTGTTTCCAAGGGAACAATTTGTTTGACGTTTGCAATAACTCGATTTTGTTAGGGACAGAAAACGTATGAAAAATAATTGCACAACGCTACAGCTTATTCATAACGCCAGAGCTTACCAATAGATATATGTATATAGCCTATGTTACTCGCAAATAATGTAGCTTTCGATTAGTGAAAGAATTTTTAAATTCTATTCGGTGTTTATTGCGTGAAAGAATAACACTCATCCATACAAACTTTCGCCTTTATAATATCTATAAGATAAGACATAAGATTATGAAAGTATAGCTCTCATGTTAGACTGGCTAAAGGCCCATATAGAGATTAATGATGGTTCCCCTAGGGAAGTTGATGTTTCCGATGTACGTTTTTATAACAACCGTCTCTCATGTACTCCTTTTATTCAAGGTCGAACTGCATCTGTTTTGTTCGCACGTGCACAGCACCCTTAATTTAAGTTAATTTATCTCAAAACGACGCGACGCTACGGTAATCATCCAAACATAAGTAATATTATTTGTGAGGCTGAACGTTGTGGAGAGGGGAAGGAGATAAGAAGAGAGGAAGTACCTAGATGTATAGATCTAGTCACCAAACACGGCTAAAGCCATTTCAAGAAAAGTTTCAATTCTGAATGACATTCTTACATCAGGGCAATACTGAGAGTATTATCCACTCTGGAAATCTCCGCAAATATATTATATTAATTAATTGTGAAATGACACAAAATACTCAAATAAAATGTATTGATTTGATTTTATTTTATTAGCCTACCCGTTGACCACAGAGAGCGTCCATTATTTTTATACTATTGAAACATCTTTTAAATTTTCAGCAACAATGAGTGATAATCATGATGTTATGTCTAAATAAAAAAAAAAAAAACTCCTCAGAACTCATTTACCTACTAAGAACTGAAGTCGGAAATTTAAATGATGTTCTTTTGTACTTCGTCACATTACAAGTACCTAAGGTAATTACATAAGTACCTATGTAAGAATGAGTTGTTTAAAGAAAGTTGATGAATTCATCAAATATTTTAAGTTAATTTTCAAGTTGCAAAAACTTATTATTATTTTGTAATGTATGGTATGTGTGTGTGTGTGAATGATTGTATACCTATACCTATATGTAAGTATTATGTTATCAATGTTGTGTTTGTCTTTAATTAGTGATAGCATCAACCATGTTCAGTGTAATTGTATCTGTGAAAGCTTTCATGTAAATCACTGTTGACAAACCAAATGAAAAAAAAAAAAAAAAAGGTTGTGAAGGTTCTATTCAAGTTCTGTTATTATGTCATTATAAACCATTTGCAGCATGAAACTGACATCGTCACAGAACTTGAACAGAACTTACACAGAATGTGAAAATTAACATAAAATATTTTATCAATTCATCATATTTTTTTATCAAATCGCTCACTTCTAAAGAAAAACAAAAATCTTAGACAGAAATGAGTACCTATTGCGAATTTTATTCCGAATTATAAAAAAAAATGTTTAATTAAATGAAGACAGTATTAGCGAAATTTAATCGAAAATCTGGAGACATAAAAATCAGAAAAAGATATTGGCACCACTGGGACTCGAACCCAGGACCCTTTGCTTACATGGCAAGTGCTCTACCAACTGAGCCACGGGGTAGAGCACTTGCCATGTAAGCAAAGTTCCTGGGTTCGAGTCCCAGTGGTGCCAATATATTTTTCTGTCTCCAGATTTTCGATTGAGTTTCGCTAATATTGTCTTCATTTAATTAAATATTATAATTTGAGATTTTACTCATAAAGTCAATTATAATTAAATTAAAATGGTTTGTCAACAGAACTACAATAATATTTAAAAAAAAAAGAACAATTATAATTGTGAACACAATACGTCATTATTTTGGGTATAGGTATTAGCAAATTTGCAAGTAGGTATGACGTTCGACACGTAGGTATTTATAGCAGTTCAAAAATAGCGACAGCTTTAACAATAACTTTTTGGTTTCCTCCCAAAGGCAACTTATTTGTTGCCTTAACCGCTCGTTTTGTCAAAAGGGTTTTAACGAGTATATTCACTCTGGGTTAGCTGAATTTTGAAGCCATATTTTCCAGTTAAACATTCTTCACATTATTAAATATTCAAATAACAATCCGTAGTGCAATCGCAAAACGGGCAAACTCCAAACTCGTGCAGTATAATAATAATAATTGAGGATATGTTGACATCACCTACACACGCCACCAACACCAGCAAGGAATGCGGCACGAGGCTGTCTGTATACGCGGTGCGTGCGCGTGTGTAGTGGCGCGGGAACTGGAGTTACCAAGCGTTTTTTGGCAATGAGTTTTAAAAAATTCACGCTATCGATACATAACAAGTATATGTATAGTACATGACATAATATGGTGAGGTGAGAATAATTTTTGATGAATCTAAGTATTTTCGTATAACCCAACTTCTAAGGGATGACCTTCATTGCGATGCTCTGAAAGAATAGAGTTCTAGATCTGCTAATGACCTTTAAAGCATTGCAAGGAATGGCGCCAGCCTATATATCGGAACTATGTCCGACAAAACGATAAACGGCTTACTCTAAGGTTAGCAGATCTAGATTTTATTAATAGTAATCGAATTTTTAAATGTTATTAATAGTAATCGAATTTTCTAGGTCAAATTGTGCCATTTACTATGCTCTTTAGTGCCCGCTACGTCCGCTGATCCCCAAGCCCGCTCATTTGGAATAAACTTTCTTCAGCCCTTACTAATATCCAGAATATCGCTGAATTTAAACGGGCTGAAATATCCTACCATTCATAAATCTTAACTTCTTTTCAATACACTATTGACTATAATAAGCCATTTTCTCAAGTTTCCGGTAATTGGTTGGTTCAAGTTTCCTCGTTATTATTATACTTTTATGTTTAATGTTCACTCAGAATGTTCTTGTTGATGAAAATATACTGCCTCCTGTTTATATTATATTTTAGTTTTAATGTTCTTGTTAACCTGTGCTATAATCACATCGTTATTGTTTATTAATATTGTCCTTTACAGCACTGTTATTGTTTTGTTCTCTTGTCATTGCTTTGTATTGATATTATTTGATCAATATTGTAATATGTAAGGAATCGTAAGGAGCACTGTAAAAGTAATCTTAAGAATATGACGACCGAATACCTACTATATTATTATTTTTAAGTGTATTATTGAAGTACAAATGTTACGTTTTTATTATTATTATTATAATGCATAGCACTAACAATAATTATAAGTTGTAAAAGGAGTATAATAAGTGTATAGTACATGATATAAGTACATAGGTAACGTATTGTAGTGCATAACACATAGGTATAAGTTGTGCAATGACATAAGTACTTAGGTAACATAATATAGAGCATAGCACATAGGTACAAGTTGTACAAGGGAGTAAAATAAGCGTACAGTACATGACGTAAGTAATTTCCATTTTTGCCATTTTATTTTTATCAAGTTCAGTGTCCCGAGAAAAAAAGTCGCGGCGTCAGTTTTTTTTCACATCACTAATGCCGGATTAATCGAACACATAAATAATCTTTTGAAAAACGAAACCAAAAATGATTAATTAATGTTTCATATTAATTGAAAAAAATAAGCTTTGTAAAACGCCAGTTAAAAAGTGGTGTATTACAATGTGTTTTTTTTTCATTTAATATAATATAATGTCACACCACACCCCAAAGTATTCGCTTCCTTCGAAAAAACCTAATGTTTTCTTTAATTACTACAAATACTCGGCGATAACCCCGTGATCTGAAATAATAAAATTGAATGAATAAATACATAATTATCCCGTTTATTTTTGCATTATTTTCTTCCACGACCCCAATATTGCCGGTATCAACACTTTATGTTATTTCATCGCTTGAGGAAGTTTATAGCAATAAATAATAAATAAATAAGTTTATAGAAGGAAAAAAACTCTCCAGGCTTATGTCATCTTTGAGGGCGGTGTGTGGAAGGTCTTTTTAGGGAAATAAAGGAGAGGAAGTTCTGGGAAGGAAAACGGTATGCGGAGTGCGTAGGAAACTGGGGGTTAGTGTGTTTAGGAGTGACGGGCATTCGATTAATGATTTTTACTGTTTTAAAGCCGCTTTGTTGACAACATCTCAAGGGCGCCTTAAATATTAAGGCCCCGAGCCCGATGATTTATACCTCCCTAAACCATCCTCTCGGCGGCGCTCAGGCCCTCTAGAGAGTAAGCCTTGGGCTCGTGTACACAGAAGGTAAAGACGGAACTCTAAGGGGCTCCAACATGTCTGCGTTGGATTGTGTGTATGCACGTGTAGGGAATGCAATCTCGTTCTCGCGAGATCTTGGCCTTTTTGAGCGAGATTGATCTCGGACGAACAAAGGGCGAGATCTGGCGAGTTTAACGAGATTGCACTCGGGCATAAAAACGTCTTATTCGAAGCACGGACTGACATGGACGGAGTTGCAATCTGTAATTTCTATTAGTCTGACTAATTGGGATATTTTGTTAATTAATCTGTAATATCTAATGGATCTACTGAGTACATAATGTTTAATTTAATCGATAATAATATCTCAGTTTAATAGTCAACTCAACTTAGATAATAAGTTAAATTTTTTTTTTACTTCTCGTTGTTTTTTTTTGTTATAAAATAATTGTTTTATTACAAAAGATTTTTGTTTGATATTAGAAGAGAATACTGGTCGTTTCTTTCATTTTTTATTTGATAGATACGTACTTCAATGTTTAATACTTAGAAGTTTATTAAAAAAATGATAGACAAATACGTCAAACAATGTATGATGCATGAAAGTCTATTGAAAAATTCGTGAAAATAAATGTTTATCTCAATTTCTTAATCTCGCGAGATCTCGAAATTGGCGAGATCTCGCAGTATTGTTATTCATAAACTCGCGAGATCTCGCTTGACCCCCAATCTCGCGAGATTTGCATTCCCTATGCACGTGTCGTGTGCTTGGGTGTGTGACTGTGGTCAATGTGGATATCAGATATCCAGATTCTGCAAACTGATTTTTTAATTCTTGGTTGTGATGCCATACTTGAATGAGTTCTTCAATGAGATTTTGCATGGGGGTTATCTTTTTTTCTTCGATTCTTTCTTCACCACCGTCCATAGATTTTTGACAGGGTTCATTTCGCAGCTATTTTCAGGCCATGGGAGCCATGGAGTTTGCATATATTGAAGATATTTGTGGACAACTTTGGCATTACAAAAAAAAAATTCAAAGTTTTATAATTTTTTCTTAATTTAATTTAATAATATTCAAAAACATTTATATATCCATAAAAGTAAAAAAAATGTCCATAAAATTTAAACATCTTCGACTTTTATTGTTAATTTCATCGTAGATAGCGATAAGCTACAACGAGTTAATCTCCACCAACGATAAGTACGAAAGAAACGGATTATTTCTGTTTAATTTTCTTAGCCATGTCGTTGGCCTTTAAATTCGTATCGCCCTGGTGTAAGACCACCATTCAGAATTGAAACGTTGCTTGAAATGGCATTAGCCGTGTTTGGTGACCAGATCTGAATAGCCAGGTACTTCCCCACCTTCCTCTTCCCTATCTCCTTCCCCTCCCCACTACCCTCAGCCTCACAACATACCCCAATTGGGGATGCCATAGTCTCACTGGCTTCAGATGGGAGCAGTTGGGACTCTTGTGCGGTATACATGTAAAAAAAAAAAAAATGGGTAAATAAAAAGAATTGACCGATGAAAATCTCACGTAAAATGTGAACGCCGTTGGCGCCAACAAAAAAACTGTTCAAAGAAGCTAGCTGTCCATAATGGGTACCTACTTACCCTGATGTATGGCAGTGAGACATGGAACTGACAGGGGAAGGATGAGAGTAGACTGAATGCGGTAGAAATGAAATCCCTTAGGCGTATGTGTGGTAAAACTATGTACGATCGTGTGAGAAACGTGGAGATCCGCAAATAATGCAAGGCTAATGCTAATGAGTAATGAGTAAGATTAAGAAAGGAACGCTCAAATGATTTGACCAAATGAACGGGGAAAGGAGTGTAAGCAGAATATATGACGCAAATGTGAATGGTAGAAGAAGTTGAGGAAGCCCAAGAAAGACATGTGAATCAGATACTTGAGTCGGACCATGTCAACAGTCAGAATAATAGAAGAGCATGTATGAATGTAAACGAGGCAAGGAATGTGTTCCAAGACCGAGTTGTTTGATCCGTCCTCTCTGCCTACCCCCGCGGGGAAACGGCGTGATGGTTAGTTAGTTAGTCTCAATTTTTGCTTTAGAGTTAATTCTATGGTAAACAACCAACAGGCAACGAGCTGATCTCTAATCTCTACCAAGAAATACAAAAGAATCGGATTCTTTGTCTGATTTTTCCCAGCTGAGTAGGTACATAGTTGGCACGTTAGTTGCTGGTATTGAGAGTGTATAGGTGTCTTTGTAATTCGTGACCCCTTCTCTCTTCAGCCAAGGTCACCCCCTCCCCCCTCCCCCCTCCCCCCTCCCCCCTCCCGGACGCAGACGGCACGTGGCTACCACTACCATCACACGCGGGTAAGTGTCACACCGTTACACCATCACACCGATAGAGGTAGCCGAACCTACCTAGGTCTGACTACACGACCAGGCCCGTACTACTCGTATATAATATATACATAACATGACCATTTATTTTTTCCCCTACACCGGAAGACCGAAAAAAAGTTAGGTATATAATAATAATAATAAATTTGGATAACTTATATAGCGCTGTTTTCGCGAAAAATTGCCTCAAGAGCGCTGTACAAAATAGGCTAGATTACAATAAATTCATCTTGCAGTTATGCAGTTACCAATCGCATGGACCGGACGATTGGAATTCCAGACCAATGTTCAAAATTTGAAGATACTCTTTTTTTTACTAATAAACGAAATAAAGCAATATGTTACAGGAAACATGTTTTAGACTAAAATTAGCATGGATTTTACAATTGAATTTACTTTACTGTGTAGGAGGCTAGACCACAACACGTGATCGTTTTCATAGTATCTATATTCTATGTAATATATTATTTATTGTATAGTTTCTTTCTTTTCGAAAGTGGGACATTTTGGCGTCCCGAAGCTGTGTTCGGGGACACCGGGACACGCTGCCTGAAAACGGGAGTGTCCCGGTGAAAACGGGATGTCTGGTCACATTATGATATACTAAATGTTACTCTTAGCGCCTCACTTATAAACGCGAGGTTAATATTGTTTGAATATTGGAATAGTGAAACACTTTACTTATAACGACGCTTTTTTTTCATTAACTCCACACAAAAGTGTTTATCGGAAGTGACCTGCAGGTAAGTATGTTTCTGTATCCATTTGTAAATATTAAAATTAGATAGAACCTAAGAATTATGAATAAATTGTACAGCGCCCTTGAGGTGATTTTTCACAAAAACGGCGCTCTATAAATTATCAAATTATTATTATTATTATTAAAAGGCCCTGAGGAAAATAATTTCCTTCGGGGCCTGTGTCATCTTTGAAGATATTGCGTAAAGGGTTTTTTTGTGGAGGAGAAGAAGTAGTGAACATGGAAACACAGAAGCCGGCAAATCTTTCCACAGCCGTGCTGTTCAACTCAAGAACAAGTCGTACAACCGATCCATTCTCACGTGACAAATGTTAAACGTGTACATATGTCGGGCGCGTTTTAGCGTGTTTTCCGACTGTGCACCGGTACCGGCGGGATCAATGATGCTAGTTCCTCGGAGCATCTTCCGTTGTAATACTGGTAGAAAAGGGACAGCATTCCCACTTGACGCCTGTGCTCTAAAGATTACAATCCGTTTGTTAAGATAGGAGAACCTATCAAACGGACCGCCCGTTTATGCACAGAGTCGAGGGTTTTATTCAGGTATTTTGGAGCTCCAGACTAGAGGTAGCTGCCAAATTCAACCGTGGGGCGCACTTGTGATTTGTACATGGTTAGCAGATGTGTACTACAAGTATTTGCGGGCCCTGTACAGTACGCCCAGTTTTTGGGAGGCTAACTTTACTCTGGCTTCGATAGAGCCCCCATATCTGAGCTGGTCACTTAGAGTTACACCAAGCAATAAACCGAGATATAAAGTGTTGTTAGCGCAGTAATTGTGGTAAATTTCCCGTAAGCCTTGTTTCTATTGACGATGGTTCATTACATAACTACTTTTAATAATAAATTCCACATTTCTAATTTTAAAAAGTCAAGGCCCTTCTGTTGATACGTTGATAGTCACCTAGCATCTGTTTATTGGCGGCACGTTTTACCGCCGTTATTGACCGGGAAAAGACTCTCGGGTGCTTTTATAATCCCGTTTAAATGCGACTTTACACGTGTGGCCTTATTTCAGAAGCTGTGACTTGAATTCATTAGTGCCATCTACCGATAGGTACCTACTTACTATGGCCGCCCGGAACAATGGCCATCTATATTATGTGTATGCACAGACTACACGTCTGTCAAACTATCAAGAATGTCGGGCACTGCAATCGTTTAAAATAAATTGTTTTAAATGTTGGTTTAACCCCTCATTCCTCGTACATATTCCGTCAGGTCAGAATATTTCCGCTTTACAATAAAACTGTGTTTGAAAGGTGATGAAACACGCATCAAAATTTTATAATCACAAAAAAACAAATAATTTTTGAAATTCAGTATTTCAATGCCACTTCCACTAAGTATCTTGATAGTAGGACGTTTTTATGCTACTAATGAGCATGTCTGTCCATAGCTTTAGAATTTTAGATCGTAGATGGGACAATACGTAAAAATTTCAGTAGATTCCTCATTCACCAATAAAACAACATAAAAAAAATATATATTTAGTGCTATTTGTCAGACGTCTCCTCCCGGTGTAACGACTAAGGTCGTGATTCTAAATGGAAAGTCCACGTGTCCGCCCTACTTTGCCAACTACGTGCAGGCAACCTATTTCGGCAACTTTGCGCCACGTGGGAATGCTGCCAGGTTGGCCGTAAATAAAATAAATCACGTTCATACTTATTAGAAGGTGGTATGAACGATAAAAGATAGAATTTTTACTTCTTCAAATTTTGCAAATTCACTTTGTGGCACCATTTTATTAATTGAATTATTAAAACACTTTGTTTTTACCACAATAATCTTTATTTAAAAAGTCAAAAAGTCAAAGACTTTTTAAATAAAGATTATTGTGGTAAAAACAAAGTGTTTTAATAATTCAATTAATAGAATTTTTAATTCATATTCTGGGGAAAGAAGACGATAGACAAAGATGGTAGCAAAAGAACAAAACTCATCACTGGTTCGAGTTCAACTTTCGCCGTGAAATTTTGTTGTTAATAATTTCTAGGGTAGAAAAAAAAGCGTTGTTCACATCAACGATCAAAAGAACCGACTGGGGGCTTTATGATGTTGAATTTCGTGTACGTTTATTCACTCAGAGTTTTTTTTATTATTTTTTTCCTTCTTACACGAGCAGCGGAGCTGTCATACATAAATATGCTTTTGGCATTTGCATTACACGCAGCACGTTGTTGGTTATTTCATCGAATTTACATTTTTAAAATCCATCCATCTGTGTTCACTGTTAGATGTAAATAAGTGTGGGAGGCTTGTAAAGTATAGGTACAGTTTGGCAAGAAAGTGTAGAAAATAAATGATGGCGCCACGATCGTTTTTTAGGTTTTAAATGGCAACACCAAGATGGCTCATAAGACAATGAATATAAGTTTTAAAAAACACTTTGTTCAAAATGCATATTTCATATTGTATTTGTATTCTCAAAAATTTTGCAAAAAAACTATAATTTAATAGAAGTAAAATTACAATTTACTATAAATAAAATAACACAAAACAAATTATAAGTGGGCTTGTATTTCGTTATAAGGTAATAATAATAATATTAATATAGGATGGGGCGGTATATATACAAATCAAAAACAAACAATTTTCATAGGTATCACAAAAATTAATTATAAAAACAACAACCTTACTCATATTCGTCAGAACTTTTATTCAAACAATTTAAGGTCAGAAATTTAAGTGCATTATACTTTTATCATGCAACGTTAAAAAATTTATAAAGATAATATTCAAAATATAGTTGAACCCTTTAAAAATAACAGAAATCTTAGGCAAACCTCAATACTTCCTACTCCGAAATGTAAAAAAAACAAAAGGACAGTTAAATCATAAATATCTCGGAGTTCATTTTTTTTAATTCACTACCTGAAAAAATCAGAAACAGGAACAGTAATTTAAAAAGATTTAAAACTCAGCTTAAAAATTACAACGAAAATTTGTACTGAACAAAAAAAAAATTAAACCAATAAAATAACCCCCTCCCCCCCCCATATACACGAGTCCTACTTATTTATGGGGTAAATCATCCGTCCGTGCCATTCGTCAAAAAAAATCATTTTTTTACATAGTACGTAAAGAAGTCCCAACTTTAAGAACTTTACTAACCGTACTCAAAGAAGACATTGGATTTGATGGTAGCCGGGAAAATTTACGAAAAATTTTGCATTCCATTGGCTTTGTTTATAAAAAGTGCAAAACAAACAGAACTGCACTTATTGAAAAAAACAAAGATAGGGCTAAAAGAGAGCATTACTTAAAAATTAACATGGATATCCGAAATTTACCAGAAGAACTGCAAAAAATATAATTAACTTAAATGAAAGTTATATCCATTCATCCTGCAAACTAAAGATATGCTGGCAATCTATATATGTGATTGGAGTTCAGCACGATATTTCAAAAGGTAAGCGCTGGATCATGGTTCACGCTGAAAGCCAAATGGGTTTTGTCCCTCATGCTTTTTTCCTTGACGATTCATCTTACCGTTGATTCAGATTTACCTGTGTGTGGAAAATATCATTAAAATTATTATTCTATAGAAGGGAGTTTAAAAAAACACACTAGATAATATTCATTTAGAAATAAAGACTGAGAAAACTAAGAAAAAGGTAACTTTTCTATGAGTTTAAAGAAGTTGCATATTATTATTATTTTTTTGTTAATATTGAGTTATTGCATTTTTCTTGTGGCCTAATATTAACTGTCAAATGTAAATGTCAAATTCGGATTTTTAAACATAACCTCAAATGATATTGTAATGGTTATAATCGCTCGAAAATTGGCATAAATCTTGTAATACTAATGAAATTCATTAAAAAACGATACTACGTACCAGTCATTTCTGCAGTTCGTTTGTAAAGATCTTACGAATTAGGCATAGGAGCTTCTTCGCGCGATAATCGGCTAGGCATCGTTGAAAACCCAGTATATAACTTCTCTTGCACCACTACGTATTGGTTTGTTCATTGTTATTCAATTCAAACAATGCACAGGCAAACGATCAAAAAACAAACATTAAACGAGTGATTTTCAGCGTTTTCTACACTTTTTAAGTCAGTAAAGCCAAGAGCCATACGAAATGTCATTGAAAAAACGAGTATTTCGGTGTTACCATAGTAATGAAAAAATTTAGTTCCAAAATAATAAATTTCTAGACTTAATTTCCAAACAATAATCTAAAATCTAAACCGTCGAGCGCAGATAAATCGTACGGTGTTGGCATCCGTTGAAGTTGATCACTATATAACAATGGTTATTGAGCATGGTAGCTCTAGGTTTAAATTCCAAATTTTTTGTATCCCTTGAAGCGAATACTGCTTTACAATTATTTTAGTTACAACTCACATACTGTGATTTCATAAGATATAAGGAAGTTAATTTGAGTGAAGCAATTGGATTTTCACATGTACGATCAAGTGAACAGAATACTAAAAAGTACACCGATCATGTCAAAAGTCAGAAAAAACCAAAGCTATATATAAAACGATGTATGAATGTGTATTAAGCCAACATCGAGTTATTTGGCGGTCTCTGCCTAAAACTGCGGGGATGGTTAGTTAGTGTCCCTTAAAAAATCACGCACTTTTTAACAATCTGAGATAAAATACTAAACATTAATTACTTCATTTGCACAAAATTATTGTACTTACCAAGGAAGAACTTTTTCAGTCAACTAGTGGAAGAAATTAGAAGCAAATGACGACATCCAAACATTGCACTCTGTGAAAAATATTTTAAAAACACTAAAAAAAAAACAGTTTTCACTGATCGTAAAAATAATCAATATGACAATTTATTTTCCAAACATATGCATAATATTACATTACTAATTACGTTATTTTATGTAATAACTATTAGTATACTACTCCATTTATATCAAATTTACCTAATGTATACGATCTTTTTTTTACTTTCTCACTACAGCACATATTTTTTTACGTTATCTCTAAAGGAAAGCCTAAGGAAAACAATTCCCTTGGGGGACATGCCATATTTGGGGAAGCTGTTCTGACGATCTTTTGAGGAAAGGAAGATCAAGTTCTGGGAATGAAAAATGAATGAAGGGTGGGTAGGAATCTGGGGGTCAGTATTTCCAGGAATGACGGAAGTATGA
This sequence comes from Limnephilus lunatus, assembly GCA_917563855.2. Lineage (NCBI taxonomy): Eukaryota > Metazoa > Arthropoda > Insecta > Trichoptera > Limnephilidae > Limnephilus > Limnephilus lunatus. Next base: position 69,102,925 of record OU830596.1, read on the forward strand.
ATTCATCCCTCCCACTCAGGTTCAAGATGATGTTCCGAGAGAGTCATGTTGGAGAGGTCAAAAGGTCCATCTCAACCAGTCTCTCCTTATCCAGTCTCCACGCAACTGGGGAGATGTTTTCACCGTCATGGTACGGACAAAGGGGGCATACATTAATTAGTGAGTTAATGTGAGTTCAAAGGGGGGGGGGGGTCCAGCAAAAGCTCACGTTACTTGAAAATAATATACGAAGTGGCCCAAATTTAGCTCACCAAAGGGGGGGGGGGGGGGTCTAGATTGGAAGAAAAGCTACTCACGTAATTAATGTACGCCCCCAAACCTCATCCCATGAACCCGGGAACTCCTGCTTAGCGTACCCTTGGGGTGACCTATGGCAAAGGTGTTGGTTATCCAATAAATGGTTTCCAGGGGGCGGCACCCAGTACCGGACTATCCTTTAGGCAGAGTAGGCAACTGCCTAGGGGCCCCGCATCTGCTGGGGGCCCCGCGCCCCGAGAAAAAATGGCTTGCGTCAATGGTGAGCAAGTACTTACTGTCAATTAGTGAGCAACTCCGGCACCGATTTTGGAAAAAGTCAGCTTTCAAGATGTTTTAATTTTTTTATGTTTTTTATTACGAACATTTACAGGTTAATAACATTACATGCAAAAGAAAACAACAAATTATAATAATTAGGTTATAACCCAATAATTAATGTTCACATCATGCATAAATAATAAAAAAAATCATTAATTAAAATAAATATTTAAAGGTAATTGTATTTTGCTTTCCTTCTATTCATTTAGCAGCATTACTTAGAATCAATGGGGATGTGATTGTAGGTGCCGTGTGTGGTTTGTTTCGGAATTTGTTTTGTTTGAGTTTTTTTTTGCTTTGATTTCTAATTATATGTTTAAAATTTAAATTTTGTACAAGCTTTAGTGTGCACTACCTATATACTTGCTAAAATTCTTTGTTTCTCTTCGTGCCAAGGTTGTCTGGATAAGACCGTTCATTGTACTTTTTTTTTTACATATTTTTGTTTTTATGTATGTGTCCTTTTATGTGCAATAAAGAGTTATTTTATTCGTTTAATTTTTTTGATAGAATGGGGTGATGGCATGCCTTCGTGATGTAGGTAAAAAACAGATTAATTATGAAGAAAAATTACGTTGTGATAGAAAAAAAAAATTAGTAGTTTAAGAAGTTAATTTTGCAAGATTTTTATTCAGTTCACACGGGCCTCTGAGTCCGGGGGCCTCCAAAGGCCTCCATGTTCCCTTGATCAAATCCTAAACAAGGCTTTAAAGGCACGGACAATGTAAAAAAAAATAATTTCTTAAATTCATTTTCTGATAGATGCATTTGTTAATAAACTCTCACCAAATGTTTTTAGGAAATTCGTAAAATTGATGGAGATACACCATTTTATATGAAACAGTTTGTATCCTTCAGCAAAACTTTGAACGTGTTTTTCTCGAAATTACGTTTTTCAACCTGGTTGACAACATATCAGAAACTCATGCACTAAGTCTTAAACTGTTAGAAAATCCAGTCACTATGGAACCACTTTATTGATTTATGGATTATGAAATGGAATACTTATGGATTTTATGAAATGAAAACTTTCCATAAATAATCGAAAATAAAATTCGAGAGTCCGCTATTTTTAATTTTTTTTTAGATATCAAAACCCCCTACGTGGTGCCATAGACACTAGATTTTCGAACAGTTTAAGACTTGGTGCATGTAAATGGGATGAACTTATAGTTTTTTTTAATATGTTGTCAATCAGGTTGAAAAACGTTTTTAAAAAGTTTCGAGAAAAACGCATTCATAGTTTTGCCGAAGGATAATTCAACATACAAACTGCTTCAAACGGTTTCACATTATAACATTTCGTGAGAGCATTTTTAACAAATGCATCTTACAGAAAATTAAAAAAATAACATTTTTTTTATCGTGTCCTGGTGCCTTAAAGCCTTGTTTAGGATTTGATCAAGGGAGCAAGGGGCCGTTTGGAGGCCCCAGGACCAGAGTAGTTAGTCCGCCATTGGTAAAGGGTTCCCGAGACGTGCATTAATCCTTAAACTGTTAGAAAATCCAGTCACTATGGAACCACTTTATTGATTTATGGATTATGAAATGGAATACTTATAGATTTTATGAAATGAAAACTTTCCATAAATAATCGAAAATAAAATTCGAGAGTCCACTTTTTAATTTTTTTTTTAGATATAAAAACCCCCTACGTGGTGCCATAGACACTAGATTTTCGAACAGTTTAAGACTTGGTGCATGTAAATGGGATGAACTTATAGTTTTTTTTTAATATGTTGTCAATCAGGTTGAAAAACGTTTTTAAAAAGTTTCGAGAAAAACGCATTCATAGTTTTGCCGAAGGATAATTCAACATACAAACTGCTTCAAACGGTTTCACATTATAACATTTCGTGAGAGCATTTTTAACAAATGCATCTTTTAGAAAATTAAAAAAATAACTTTTTTTTATCGTGTCCTGGTGCCTTAAAGCCTTGTTTAGGATTTGATCAAAGGAGCAAGGGGCCGTTTGGAGGCCCCAGGACCAGAGTAGTTAGTCCGCCATTGGTAAAGGGTTCCCGAGACGTGCATTAATCCGGCCCTGGCGGCACCCATACCGCCTCCCAAATTGTAAAAATGTGCCTATTATATTATTAAGTACAAATTACCGATAAATAACTAAAATAATGTAATATCTCGCAGACACAAAAGCTGACGCTTCTAAAGCCTCGATTACATTGAGCGAGTTTACAAGCTACTAGCCGGCATATTCACTATCTGCTAGTGAACTCGCTCAGTGTAATCATATCACTAGCTAACTAGCAGATTTTACACTGAAGGAGTTTACTAGCAGATAGTGAATACGCCGGCTGGTAGCTTGTAAACTAGCAATGTAATCGAGGCTTAAGAAAGAAAGTATTAAAATCTCTCATGTAAAAACCTAATTTACATTCTATTTTATCTCCTACTTCCCTAATTTATTTAATTAAAAAGATGAAGTTAGTTGACTAGATAGGAAAAAGACGTGAAAGGGTGGAATGGTGTGAAGTGTGACCCGTGGTGTCGGAGGGGGGAGGGGAGAGGGGGAGCAGGGGTGGTATATCGGTTTCGCACATGCCAGAGAGTTGAGGAAAATGGGGTTAAACCGTGACCGGGTAATCACCCCTGAGAACACGAGGCACTTAGCTTGCTTCCGAGTGCACTTGTATTGATTATAAAGTGCATTCAAGTTTGTTTGTTGAGTTGATGGAAATATTAAAATGTACTGGAATATTGATTACACTTGATCGGCGGGAAAGTGTACCTACGGATTATATTAATTTTATTTTATATCCCCTTAGAACAATTTAGCTACACTTTTTAAATTAATTATCTTAAAAAATAAAGGCACTTGATGATCGTCAAAGTATTTCTTTTTTTAAATTGTAAATTCGGATCTCGACTCTTTCTAACTCTTGAGTGTAGTCAATTTTACCTATTCGGCTCACTAGGCATAATAATCTATTCCAATGTCACTAGTCACATTATTATGTAGTAAATTCGCCAATTCTCGCTTACATAGTTTAGCGAACAAATATACAAATAATATCGACATTTTTAATGTAACAATTTCTATGTATAAAACATAGAAACATATTTTTTTATGTCAATGTATTATTTCAGTTTATTATTGTATATTATTTTTATTAACCTATTGCTTATTTTATTACTAATGTCTGGCGACAATTAATCCTGCGACAGTTGGTCCGTCAACAGTTGAAGATTCCGACAGTTCGTCCGGCCAACAATTGATCCTTTCGACAGTTGATCCTTTATAAGATTTTTTAAATTTAATTATTTTTCTAAAACCTATGTACACTATGTACTAAAATTGAAAAATAATGCACAAAATATAATAGCTTTTTCGCCCGGTGGTAGGTAGGTACTTCTTGAAAACGTAAGAGTCCTTCTAAAACTTTATTACAGGCTCACGAAATAAAATTATATCTGCCTGGAACAGATTATTATCTTTGGTTTCACAAATTAGAATAAATATACTGCACACATAATTTGTCGTATTTTGCTGTTCGTCAGTAGTCACTCGGAATTGAAAGGTAACTTTTTTTTTTTTTTTACAGTAAATACCGCACAAGAATCTCAACTGCTCCCGTCTGGAGCCAGTGAGACTATGGCATCCCGAATTGGGGTATGTTGTGAGGCTGAAGGTAGTGGGGAGGGGAAGGAGGCGGGAAAGAGGAAGGTTGGGAAGTACCTGGCTATTCAGATCTGGTCACTAAACACGGCTAAAGCCATTTTCAAGCAACGTTTCAAATCTGAATGGTGGTCTTACACCAGGGCGATACTGATAGTATTTTCCACTCTGGAACGTGCCGCAAATATACTATATATTATTTTAAATGAATTAATTGCGAAATAACACAAATTAATCAAATAAAATTTATTTGCGCACGCCGGGTTCGAACCCGCGACCTCCGGATTGTGAGTCAAGAGTCTTAGCCACTGGACTACGGAGGTCGTCGAACTTGAAATGGCTTTAGCCGTGTTTGATGACTAGATTGGAATTGCCCGGTACATTTTCCACACCTTCTTCCCCTCCCCACTATCTTCAGCCTCACAACATAACATAATTGGGAATTCCATAGTCTAACGGTTGAATTTGGCAGCCACCTCTGGTCTGGAGCTCCAAAATACCTAAAAAAAACCCTTGACTCTGTGCAGAAACGGGCGGTCCGTTTGATAGATTCTCCCATCTTAACAGACGGATTGCAATCTTTAGAGCATAGGCGTCAGGTGGGAATGCTGTCCTTGTTCTACCGGTATTACAATGGAAGATGCTCCGAGAAACTAGCGTCATTGATCCCCTCGGCACCGGTGCATAGTCGGGAAACACGCCAAACACGCGCCCAACATTTGTACACAGTTGATATTAGTCACATGAGAACGGGTCGTTTTTACGATTCGTTCTTGAGTTCAACAGCTCGGCTGTGGAACGATTTACCGGCCTCTGTGTTTCCTCCCTCCTACAACATGAGTCTCTTCAAGACCCATGTTAACTCCTTCCTTTCCTCAAAAAGACCCTCCACACAGCATCCTCAAAGATGACATAGGCCCTGAGGGAAATTATTTTCCTCAGGGCCTCCTGTGTGGAGTTAATGTAAAAAAACTGGCTCCAGACGGTTGGGACTCTTGTGTTATAGTCGGATAAAAAAAGTTATATCGTATGATTTTTTTTTTTTGGTGTACAGTGCATGTAGGTTTAATATTATTACTTGAAATGGCTTTAGCCGTATTTGGTGACTACAGAATAGTCAGGTACATGTTGCACATCTCCTTCCCCTCCCCACAACCTTCAGCATCACACCAAACCAAAATTGGATATGCTATAGTCTCACTGGCTCGAGACTGTTGGGAGCAGTTATGACTCTTGTGTTGTATTCAGATAAAAAAGTTATATTATATGCAAGTAGGAATCTTTGGCGGTTTTTTTCTAAGCCGACTGCACGTACGTATAAGTATGTCGTATTTTGTTATTGCCGCATGCTTCTTCGGAGAGTCGAAATTATTGTTAGTAAAAATATTTTTACAGCGGATTTTCACTGTATCTACGGCCGTATAACCTCTTTGCATACTTTCTTGAAGAAAAAAATGTCGCAGGATCAATTGTCGCCGGAACAATTTTATTGTCATGGAACCAAAAAAATATTTATGTTCCAAATGTAATCTACCTATGTGCGTAAGGAAGAGTAAAATAAAAAAAAAAGAGTGTGCAATTCGCACGCGGTAGAAGTGGAACCTTCAGAAAAAAGACGTAGACGAAATTGAGGAGGCTTCGAAGGACTGCATAAAGAGGAGACCGATTATACTATCTTATTCTCTAGAAGGCTAAATCCTATAGATGTATTTATTTGTCTCTTCTTAGTGTGCTAAAGATGTTTTCATTTCAAAAATATTATTTTATTATTTTCTCCCGATTTCAGGAAGGGTGGTGGAATCCCGACCCATTATACAGTATTGATTTTTGAAGAATAGTTTTATATAGAAACTTGAAATTTATTTGTCTGAAAATATTTTTGGCCGGTAGGTAATATTCAAAATTAGGTACTATTTGAAACGAATGATGAAATATTAGTTGCCTTGATTGGGAAACATGTTACAAATTTATATGCATTGTTAACAACACTAACTTAATCTTAAATCTTTACGTAACTAAGGAAAAATTAACAAAGCCGTCCGACAGAAGTTTGGTATCTGACGTCACTTTTCTGTTTAAAATTATTAATGCCTTTATTGTCAGCCCTGCACTTTTATTTCATGTCATTTTAATAGAGGCACACTAACAATAAATATCGCATAGGGTCGAACCCACCATGTGAATGCAATACAACGCCCTTGAAACTGACGATCATAAATTTGTGAAAATCCAATCATCATATGCCAACATCATTTACCAAAAAATACCGATTGCCTGCTGATGTCAGCGCCATACACGTGTTTATGACTTTCTGCATTAATATTTGGAATTCATATTTTTATCGTTTTATGAACACACATACATGTCATGGACAGATTATTTATCAGCATAAATAATACGAAATCTAAATACATTTATGTAAATGACACGAGTCGAGAGGTAAATATTTAATTTTTATCGTGTATTTGCGACGAACACATTTTGGTTTAATTTTGTTATTTTTGACTCCCATAAATAATGATATAAATATTTTTATCAACTATTGCAAATCCCAAAATAATAATAACCTAGGTATACCTGAAACTATGCACTACAAACTGAAAACTTCCTGTAAAATCAATGAAATTGTCAATTTGTTTGCAGAATTTTTTAAGAATATGTATGAAACAGATATCCCTGATGAAGACATTCCAAACTTTGAGTCAGATATAAATTTACAACTATCTCAGATACATATTGAGATTAAAGAAATTGCAGTATGTATCAAACTATTGGAACCTAAATCTTGCTCAGGGTCAGATAAAAATCCGCCGGTATTTCTTAATAACTGTGGGGGTAGTGTCTCTTACCCACTGTACCTATTATTTAATCAATCAAATTTGGAAAAATAGCTTTCTCGCTATAAATTGAAAATAATAATAAATTATGTCACTTCCATATTCTCTGATGTTAATATGTTATGAAGACAGATGACATGAAAATATATAAAATGATAAAAAAATATGTACGACTGCTTGTCCCTACAAAACATTTTTTTTTAAATTCACAGAATGGTGTACCATAAACAAACTTACACTTAATATTAAGAAATGTCAAATCGTGAGTTTTTACAGATTAAAATCAAATACAATTATTCACTGTACAACCATAGTTTATTGTCAGTACCTGAAATAAGAGACCTCGGTATAACTATTATTTACTAACCACATTAACATCATGACTAGTAAGGCAATGAAAATGTTGGGCTTCATTACAAGAATATCGAAAGATTTCAAAAACATCTTTACATTTATAACACTTTATTCAACTCTAGTTAGAAGTCATTTAAAATATAATTCTCCCAAATGGAACCCCTTCTACAAAAGTCATGCAATTTCCATTGAAAGAATCCAACACAAATTTCTCAGATCAAGAAATTTTAAATTAGGAATTCCTGTGGATGAAATTAACTATGATTCTCTTTTACAAAAAATGCGACTGTTATCGTTAAAAGATAGAAAAATACTTAATGATCTAATTTACTTATTTAAAATAAACAATAACTGGTTTGACTCCCCTGAACTAGTTTCGTTAATAAACTATCATGTACCTAATAGAACAACTCGAATCAAAACACCTTATTATTGCAACAATACTCTCAGTAATGCAGAACAAAATTCAATAATTCATCGTTTACATACTTTAGGTAATAAATTTGCTCATATAGATCATGCCGAAAGTCTGTCATCATACAAAAGATGCATTAAACAAAATTTGTCTGCTGGTACTACCACGTAATCATAAAATAATCATGTAACCATAATATGTCCTACCAGTTACGCATCTATGGATTAGAAACATATCATAGGAACTTTAAAACTCTTTTATGTTTTTAAAATTATATATAATCTAAAAATTTTTGCTCCTACGAGCATTTCTTACTGTTTACTTTTTTGTATTTATAACTTTTGAGCTATTGTTAAAGATATCTTGTAGTCTATATATTTTACTTTTTACTATATTATTTTCTGCATTTAAACTTTTTATTTTAACTTTTTACTTTTACATTATACTTCATATTTTATTCTTTACGTTATACTTTCATTTTATATATCTTACTTTTTTACTACTAAACTTATTACCTTAACTTCTTTTTTTTACCTTTTGTTTTTAGATTTAACTTTACATTTATATGTTACTTTCTCTATGTTATTGTATTAAAATATATATATAAATATAATTATGTTAATGGTACATGTCGTGCAGTATGTTTTTGAAATAAATAAATAAATAAATAATCTATTTTCCCCCACTTACATACATTATACATTATAAAAAGATGTATTTAATGTATGCTTATACATACCTACTTAATTATTTTTCTTTGGTATTCAGACACGTTCTTAGAATATTGAAATAAAACGTTGTTCCATTCTTCTTCTTTCTTATAGCGGGGGTCAGAGGGGGGTATCTAGGTCTGCGAGCCAGTCTAGGGCCTCAGGCGTTGCCCTGTGGACCTCATCAATCCCGCCGAGGAATGAATGGAGCGGGCATTTGTTGACGTTCGGTGATCTTCACCGCACCGCATTCACACATCGCCGACTCTTTAAGGCCCCATCTACGCATCATGTGAGCACCACGGCTATGGGAGGACCTTATCCTATTGATGGCGGACCAGAGTTTGCGAGACAATGAGAACCCAGGCTGTTCCATTAAATAAAATGTTAAAGGAACTAAATTGGCTAAAAGTGAAATATATGCCGATCTTGAACATGATGAAATTCATATATCTTACTTCTTACTAATATTATAAATGCGAATGTTTGTATGGATGGATGTTTGTTACTCTTTCACGCAATAAATACCTAATGGATTTTAAAAATTCTTTCACTAATAGAAAGCTACATTATTTGCGAGAAATATAGGCTATATATATTGGTAAGCTCTGGTGTTATAAATAAGCTGTGGCGTTATGAAATTATTTATCATACGTTTTCTGTCCTTAACAAAATTGAGTTATTGCAAACGTCAGATGAAAAGCAAAAATAAATTGCCTGGGGTGGAGGGGAAGGAGGGTGGAGGGGTTTGGGGGAGGAAGAAAGGGGAGGGAAGAAAGGGCGGATTCTAAAGGTGGGTGAAGGGAGGGGGAGGAGGGTGGAGGTAGAGAGGAGAGGGAAGAAAGGGCGGGGGGGGAGGGGTATGGAAAGGGGAGGGGGATGGGTGTAGGGGGGGGGGGTATGGGGACATGTGGGGGTATGTGACGAGAGGGAAAGTGGAGGAGGAGGAGTGGCAACCCCTCTAATACCATGCAAGCGAAGCAGGGGGCAAAAGCTAGTATAAAATAATAAACAAGCTTCCAGCAAAATACCCACTGCCTAAATATCTGCTGGCTTTAGCCCAAATTATTTGGGATTATGTAAGAAAGACGTAGGTACATTAAATATCCAAATTCCATCCAAATATCCTGTTAATACACATTACAAATCGATTAATTATGGATATATAAAATTTCCATATTTAAAGACCAAATTGTATTTATCATTATTATTTATAATTACATTTTAGGTTAAAAATTGCAAGTTATTCTACATATATATTAATTTTCAGAATGATAAAAAAAAAAATCAAATACAAATCGGTATACGTATACGACACCACCGATTGCAAATTTAACAATTTTAGCCGTAAGTACCCCACCCCCGGTGGCCCGTGAACAAATTGAAAAAAATAAATTGCCTTTCCGGCTAAAACGGTTGATCATTACTGCTCTAGACTCCAGTGTCACGAAAAAAACATTCGGTCACAGATAAAGAAATCCGCACGTGTAGCATTTAAAATTAACGTTTGCCCTCTTTCAATGCCAATATGGATACGTCAAACATGAGATAACTGTAAATTGGTCCAAGATAATTTATTTCTGTAAACAAAACTTGAATACTAAATAAGCAACGATATTGGTCTAAAAGCAGGTCTACCACCTAATAACAAAATTATAAAATATTTTTGCATTCAAATTTATCAAGGAAAAAATTACTTTTCTACAAACTGTATATTACACCGAGTAAGTACAAAAATCGACACTAAATAAATTCGTTTGATATCCGTACCAACTTATTTCGTTATCAGCCTGAGGTGCAGTTATCGCTAAAAGAGAAGTGACAGCAAAAGTTTGGTAAAATCCATATAAAATTTCTCGGCGGCCGGATTTCCTCTTAGCATTCTGTAAATAAAGTTAGTCCAATACGTCCCTTTACATCCTGTAAATATAAGTATTATTTTTATCTCGCAGTTATTTTAGGTGGGTTAGTTATAATTTTTTAAAGTATACCATATTACAGTAGGTATTATATAATTTAGTTCATATATTTGATTGAACAGTGTTTTTTAAATTTGTTTATTCAATTCTTCGTTTTCGGGCTATCGGGAAGGCGATTATTATAAACGTGTTCTCAAGGTAAAATATAATATAATATATTTACTTTTATCTTCACAGTTAATATGTTACTACAGTATTTAACTTTTTTTTTCTTTTTTTTTTTACAGTGAATACCGCACAAGAATCTCAACTGCTCCCGTCTGGAGCCAGTGAGACTATGGCATCCCCAATTGGGGTATGTTGTGAGGCTGAAGGTAGTGGGGAGGGGAAGGAGGTGTGAAGAGGAGGGTCGGGAAGTACCTGGCTATTCAGATCTGGTCACCAAACACGGCTAAAGCCATTTTCAAGCAACGTTTCAATTCTGAATGGTGGTCTTACACCAGGGCGATACTGATAGTATCTTCCACTCTGGAACGTGCCGCAAATATACTATATATTATTTTAAATTAATTAATTGTGAAATAACACAAATTAATCAAATAAAATTTATTTGCGCACGCCGGGTTCGAACCCGCGACCTCCGGATTGTGAGTCAAGGGTCTTAGCCACTGGACTACGGAGGTTAACTAAACAAATTACAAAAATGTTCGTTTACATTTCGTTACTTCTTTCTTATTTAATAGTGACGAAATTTAATAAAAACAAATAGAAGAAGCAAAAATTACAGAATAAATTTTTGACTGACAAGGAGAATAAGTTTGTCCATAATTTGTTTTCTTTTGGACAACGAAGATTTAATTCAAAAAACATTAATTTTTGTCACGCGCACAAATTTCATCACGCGTTCAAGTAAAAAACGCGACACAAGTTTGATGATTTCGTATTAATTGAGGTCACCATGAACCTGCGGAAAACGTTTTTTCTTTATCTAGGCTTAACTTCATCGTGCATAATTTATAAAATGGAAAATTTTATTCATAATGTGATATTATATCACACCCAAAACCATACATATCGATGCCCAAAATTATTACACTCCTGTTCTTCAAAATAATAATATGTCAAATTGGAAGTGAGCATTAGCATTATAGTATTAGTATTTAAAAATTTTGCAAACATGAACGGTTTGAAAGTTGAAAGCGTGAATAGTAATTTTATCTAATAAAAGAGTCCCAAATGCTTCCAAATATTGTGTGGCAGTTGGAATAACTTTCAGACTGGAAGATACTCTCGGTATCGCCCTGGTGTAAGATCACACCATTCAGAATTGAAACGTTGCTTGAAATGGCTTTAGCCGTGTTTGGTGAACAGATCTGAATAGCCAGGTTCCTCACCATCCTCTTTCCCATCTCTTTCCCCTCCCCACTACCTTCAGCCTCACAACATACCCCAATTGGGGATGCGATAGTCTCACCGGCTCGAGACGGGAGCAGTTGAGAATCTTGTGCGGTATTAAAGTAAAAAAAATCTCCATTGGGGACATTGGGGTATGTTTTAAGTTAGAAATAAGTGGGGAGAAGAATAAGATGGAAAGAGGGATTGTTGGAAGGGACCCAAATATTCACATCTGGTCAAATTAATGTATTTTTTAAATTTTAAATTCGTCGTGAAACTTTAAAAAAAGTCTCATCGGACGGCAAAATGACATCTACGTTTTTTACTCCAAATATGCTCTGGAATCGCTGGTTAAAACCCTTCGGCAACGTGCTGTTTACTTATTGGAGGTTGAAAAATACCTCGGTATTCAGATCTAGTCACTAAGCACGACTAAAGCTATTTCAAGCTGCGCTTCGTGTTTGAATGGTGGACTTTCACCAGGGCGATTCTGAAAGAATCTACGTTATCTTAATAATAACAAACATAATTATTATGTTCGTCATTCCAGAATGTGGGGAGGTAGATGCAATCAAACAAGAGTATATATATATATATATATATGTAGAACAATTTTGTCAGTTTTCCCGCGTAATGTAGCCCTAAAAGGACTTTTTAAGTCCTGACGTTTTGGACAGTTCTCACTGTCCATCTTCAGAGGCCTTATGTCTTGAGTTTTTGTCTCAAACTGATCACTTTCGCGTGTCTGTTCGGTCCAGAAGCTAAGACTTAAGTGAGGTGAGTATATATCAATTATTGTGTCTGGAACGGAGTACCCGGGTTGAAGGTGATTGACAGTGGAGGCGGTAGGGGGCGGGGCCGGCAGTATCAGGCAGTGGCGGCTCATGACTTTTAGGTGTGCTAGAGTGCTGATATTAAGAAAAATTGCATTATTGATGTTGTTGTAGCTGAAAAAAATTTTTTTTTGAAAATCAATTTTTTGTATGAAAATTTTCAGAAAATTTAAGTTTGGCCGTGTGCCGCACGGTTTTCCTGAAAAATATTCATACAAAAACCGATTTTTGAAAAAAAAAATTAATTTTGGAAAAGCCGTTTTAGGGAGATTTTCATCAATTATGACTTTCCAAGTGTTGGGAATTCTGATTTGAAGAGTAATTTCTGGGATTCATATTATTTTTATGTTTATGAATTTCTATCGCTTCGCGGTAAATTCTTTTTGGTTCATTGAATATGCTAGCTATTGTTGTTGTATTATTAAAGTCTACTTTATGACCTTCATTGTTTTTTTTTTAAGTTTTCTTTATTCATAACATACATTGGGGATTTTTCTCGAGCACCATGCTAGGCACATGCCCGTGTTGTGGTGGTCGATTTTATATACAGTAGGTACATTAACATATAAAATATGAAGAATGTGAAAGAATTAAGAAATTATATACATAAAATTATATGATATTAAATAATAGATACAAAAGAATATAAAAGAATTTAAATTGCTATAGAGTAATATAAAAGAGTTAGGTATATATTATATAAAAAATATTTATATAAAAGAGAGGAAGAATATAGTAGAATATAAAATAATTTATGAAAAGTATAAAACATAGAAATCATATAATGATAGAATACAAAGGTATGTAATTATAAATATATAAAATACGAGTAGGTAGGTACTATATGGTATGCATATGAGAAAGGATTTTTATTATTTGAAAATCTAAATGTGCGTGGTTATTAATTAATTTATTTATTTATTTATTTATTTACATATATACGGCACAACACGTGCCATTAACATAATTGACATACTTATAAATAGTACAACAACATGAAGAATGTTAGTGAAATTTAAGAAAAAAGGTAAACATGTAAGGTAATAAGAAGTGAATAAAATGTAAAATGTATAAAAGTAAATTATAAAGTATAAAATATAAATATAAACTATAAATTATTAGGGAAAAAGTAAAAATAAAAATTTAAAGTGAGAAATAAAACAATAAAAAGTAAAATTTAAAAATATAAGATATCTCTAAAAGGTACCTACAAAGATTTAAATATAAAATACAACAAGTAAAAAATCCTGGATTATGTTATCCGATATAATATGATAAATTTTACAAGTACCTATGATTTCTTGTACATTAGTTTAGTGTGAAGTACTGATAGGCATATTATGTTTACATGATGTATTATAATATTTACGTGGTACTAGCAAACAAATTTAGTTTAATGGATCTTTTGTATGAGGCCAGATTATTAGCGGCGTGATCGATATTAGCATATTAATTGCCTAAAATATGCAAGCGATTTATGATCGAGTTTTGTTCTGCGTTCGTCAAAGTATTGTCACAATGGAAAGGTGTTTTGAGTCGAGTCGGTCTACAAGGTACATGATAATTTATTAGCGATACCAATTCAGGGGAGTCAAACCAATTGTTGTTAATTTTAAATAAAAAAATGAGATCATTGAATATTCTTCTATCTTTTAACGATAAGAGTCGCATTTTTTGTGATAGAGTGTCATAGTTTATGTCAACCGCGGGAATTCCAAATTTAAAATTAATTGATCTCAAAAATTTGCGTTGGATTCTTTCAATGGAATTTGCGTGGCTTTTATAGAAAGGGTTCCAAATGGGGGAATTATATTCTAAATGACTCCTAACCAGAGTTGTATATAGTAGTTTAAATGTTTGGATATTTTTAAAATCTTTACAAATTCTTAGAATAAAACCAAGCATTTTCATTGCTTTATATATTATTATACATTGCTTGGTTATATTGGTAGGTACATTATTTTACACCAATTTTTGTACAAAAAAATGTTAGGTTTAAAAATAAAATGAAATGATGTTTTCCTCCAAATAAATGAAGTAATATGACATACTATATCATACAAATAACAGTAATATGACATACTATATCATATAAATAACAGTAACAGAAACGGTTTATGCAAATGTTGACCTTTATAATAAAATTAGACATGTATCTCTGTTTTAGCAGAATTAAGTTAAGTTAAATCAGGTTAAGTTAAGTCAATTAAGTTCATTTAAGTCAAGTTAAGTTAATTAAGTTCAAGTTAAATCAAGTTGACTCAATTTAATGGTGTCAGGAATTCTTTGAATAGTTCTCTTTATAATTAACCAGTTCTGAACACTTGTGATATATTGATCGTCAGTTTTCGATTTCCTGGTATCAATACTCAGCGAATTGAACATTTTGGGTGCAATGTAAGAGAACTGGCGCGGCTGTTTTTGTTGGAGGAATTATGCATTTTAGTTGGGATGAGTATCGGGTGTGAATTTTTGTTGTGTTTTTTTCATCAAATCCTTTTTCCATAATTATATGAGAATCGTCTTTATGTATAATTGTCGAATGTCTAATACTGTGAATTTTTTAAAAAGTAGTTCTGATGGATGTGAACATTAAGGACATGTTGAACTCTGCATGAAGTTAAGCGTTTATTAGTGACATCTACTTTATGTTCTGCAATATTCTACATGATATTTTTCTATTGCATCGTCCAATGTACTCCTTTTCACATACCCCACAAGGTATTTTATAATTACCTTGTGACTCAAGTGGAATGTGGTCCTTCGGACTTCTTAATAGAGACGAGATTTTATTTTCCGAGTTATAAATTGTTTTAATTTGGTTGCATTAGAGGATTCGACTAATTTTATTTGTTGAGCCTTTGATGTATGGGAGAATTGCTATAGAAGCTGGTTCTTCTTCCGTTTCAGGAACAGTTTTTTGCGTTTATTTATGGATTTGTCTATTAAATATTTGGAGAAGCCGTTTGCTTGAAGAGATTTAATTTTACTAAGACGATCGGGTTATTTTTAGTGCCCACTAATGGCAATTATTACCCCATGATAGTTTTAAAGGGGGGTATTTTTCGTGCCCACTAATGGCAATTAATACCCTATGATATTTTTTGTTAAAACACTGTATATAATATAATTAAAATAATTGCAGAAAGCTCCTAACAACGGTTTATTTTGGGGCATTAGAAAAAGGTTTTAATAACCAATAAACAATTCCCTCAATACACGAGTCAATGTAAGTGGTTGTTGGCAAATATAGATGAACACTCTATTTAACCCGACATTGGTGAGGTGGAAAAATCTGACAAGGACTAACTATCTAACTAGCCATCACGCCGTTTCCCCACAGGGGTAGGCAAAGAGGACGGACCACCAAACAACTCGGTCTTAGCACACACTCTTTGCCTCATTCACATTCATACATGGTCTCATTAATGAACCATATAATTTATTTCTACTTCAAGGGGAAACTTTTACTCTAAGTATTTAAAAAAACATAAATATTTATTTAAATGTTTCATAATTATAATGAAGTCCAGTAAAACTTCAAAGTAGCAGTTAGACAACTTATTAGATATCTACTTAATGTTTTTAAACTTAGGATCTGTACATAAATGCAAGTAATACATAGTAAAATAAAAAGAAAAATTAAGAATCAGTAAAGCGTACAAAGTACCGGGGAAATCAGAAAGAAAATAGAACAGTATATAAAGTATTTTTGACGTAACCATTTTTTGAATAGTTGCTGAAATATCTTGTAGGCAAGCGGTTTGTCACACCCCACATCAGCAACTCCGGGTTAAAAGGATTGCGTTGTTTTATTGGCTGGGTTTTTAAGTATAAAAGGAGAGAAATACCACCATTTTATTTATATCACTAATAGGCAAAACAGAGAAGTCTTATTTTATATCTTCCAAACATCTAACCCATGTAATAAAACACATAAGTGGAAATCCGTGCAATTGTGCGACAATGATAAAAGTCGAAGATAGTAACTGGACTCGTAAAAAAAAAAATCAGTGTTTTCAGAAACTAGTCAAGAAATTACTCCATGCAAATAATTCTACCGAAGCCTTGTTTCCTGTAAAGATGTATGGTCTTTGTATTGGCGTCATGCCTTTTGATTTCATCGTCAAGCCTGGAACTACAATCGCTGCCGTTCTAATCATTCCTTCGGCTGTTGTGGCGATTGCTTGTTTGGTGTCCTACATCTATTGTAGTTCTAAATACTTATTCACTGCATACATGTTCAGGAACGTCAACAGCCGTTATGCCATTCTTCAACATATTGGCCCATTTTTTTTAATTCAGTTGGGGTTCATTGGAGTAATTTTTACATTTATTTCTGGATTTGCGTCGAGACATGCAGACGCTAAGACTGCGAAAATTTTATCAGAAATTGATTTTTTATTTAAAGAATTAAATGTGAAACCAGATTTTAAGAAAATAAAAATGATTTCCATCTATCGCACGTTACTGCTCTGCTTTGCAAAAATAACTCTATTTTTGGTAAATACATACTTAACATACGTGTCCATACCATTAACAATTTGGGTGTCCCTCAATGTGACAGTTGCATTGTATGTGCCTTTTAACATTACCCTTGTTACCGCGCTCATCTTCAGGTCCCACGTCAGCTTGTTGCACGAAAATATGAAGAGTTTAAATGAGATTTTACTGAACTTGCTGACAAGACAGGATTTTAATCGTCTGCGAGTTTTAGTTAAATCCTCGCTTCATTATATCAATGTTATTTACTCTAAGAATTGCGAATGCATTGAAAACATTAACAATGCTTTTGGGATGAGGAATCTTTCTTTTTTTTGTTTAGCATTTGTATACATGGTTGTAAACATGTTTAGCTTTTCCGTTGCCATTGGTTTTTGGGCAGATAAAATTATGAATGTAACCATTTTTAATTTTTGGCACATAAGTGAGTCACTAATATACTGGAGTGTGTTTTACGACATGTTAAATGGGTGTGATGGGTGCAAAGCTCAGGTGATTTATTTGACATCTTCCCAATTGGTTTTTTATTTTTTTGGATTCTATTGGACTGATTCCCCAACTCACCATATTTGGAAGTATACCTGTTCCTATCACTGTGAGCTGAGCTTGATTTTACACAAAGGTTTTCATTGAAAGCGAATTCAAAAACTCTTAAGAAATATAAGTTTTTAAGAAATTCAAATTACTACGTAAATAATTGTATCAGGAATTCACTGAAAACACCTTACTTCAAATATTTAAGTTGTCAAATTAATTAATAATAAAACATTTATTCACAGACTAAAGAAACAGTTTCCTTGGTAAACAAATTGAGTATACGAGCGGAAGACGATACGATTAAACAAATGGTGAGTTGAGCTAATTATTAGCATTTTAATTATTAGCATCTCATCATCACTCATCACCAATAATAATTTTTCCAACCTTTAGTAAAAATCTGGGTTCACTTCCAGCTGAATTTTTCAATTCGTGGCAGGCTTGAACTTGCCTGACTTGCTTGACTTTCGCATTTTCGCCGAAAGAAGAAATTTTGATTGACCGAGAAAGAGTTACCGTATAACATCCGACCACAAAAAGCCCGTTTCCCTCCCCCTCCCTCCCCCCCAACGTATAGTAAAGATATTATAGTAGCAGTGAAAAAATACGGTGCAATATTATAGAAAAGATTAGTCTAGAAAAATATATATGTGTATATTCTATTGTATAGATAATAAAAAATATATCCTTAAAAGAATTTTTCGAAATTCAAATTATTTTAAAAGTTAAAGTCATTTTAGTGTCGCATTTTAGACGGAATCTAACTAGAATCTAAATTTAACAAAACTTTGAACGCCGTTTTCTCAAAACTACCTTTTTCGAGACGGTTGACACGATATCTCAAGTTCTACAGAACCAATTTACTTGAGATTTGGTGTGAGCCTTTTCTAAATACCACTCTCTCGCCCCTACCAGAACCTTAACCAAATTTCAAGTTTTACTATTTTTAAAAAATTCGGAAAATCAAGAAAACTGGTAAAAAATGTCTTTTTATTTCAGATAGCCACCATTTTGCGAATATTTTAAAATGAACAAATAATATTTTTAACTATTGTCTATTTTTTTATTCTAGTTGCTTCAATTTTCCATCACCTTATTGAACAGACCTCCCAAATTCACTGCCGCAGGATATTTTACTCTGGACTCTTCGCTTCTTTTAGCTGTAAGATTTAAAGAATTATATCATGCAAAAAAGTGCTTTATTAAAACTAATTGTTGATAAATGGTTCAGCAAGCCAACTAATCGTACAATAAATCGCTCAGTACAATTTAAATCATTGTATTTAAAAATCTCAATATTCATTGGGTTTAATACTTTTTGGAGAAACTTTGAAGTACCTAATTACTTTATATGGAATGCGGGTATGGGTACCGCTGCCCCGTGAACCATTTATTGGATAACACACACCCCTGCCATATGTCACCCCAGTTTTAATTCCTGACGTTTCGGACCGATCTCACTGCAGAGGCCTAATGTCTTGAGTTTTTGTCTCAAACTGAGCGCTTTCGTATCTGTTCGGTCCAGAAGCTAAGACTTAAGTGAGTGCATATCAATTATTATGTCTAGAAAGGAGTACCCGGGTTGGAGGTGATTGATGTTAGACGGGGTAGGGGGCGGGGCCGGCAGTATCAGGCCGTTTGCGTATAGAGACGATTGGATTGTTTTATGCGAATTAGAGGTAATTTGGGGGATTTTCGTTTAATATGACTTTCCATGTGTTGGGAATTACGCCTAACTAACTAACCATCACACCGTTTCCCCGCAGGGGTAGGCAGAGAGGACATACAAACATATTACCAAACAACCCGGTCTTGGCACACAGTATTTGCCTCACTCACATTCATGCATCGTCTCATACATACTCTTCTATTATTCTGACTTTTGACATGGCCCGACTCGAGCATCTGATTCACTTGATGGTGCCATATCTTCCTCGGGCGTCCCCGACTTCCTCTTCCATTCACATTTGCGTCATATATTCTTCTCACACTATTTTCTTCTTTCATTCGCTCTACATGCCCAAACCATCTGAGGGTCCCTTTCTTAATCTTACTTATGCTTACATCAGCCTTACATTCTTTGCGGATATCCACATTTATCACACGATCATACATGGTTTTACCACACATTCGCCTCAGGTATCTCATTTCAACAGCATTCAGTTTACTTTCATCCTTCCTCTGCCAGTTCCGTGCCTCACTGCCATACTAAAATTCTGATTGAGTCATTTCTGGGATTCATATTATTTTTATGTTTATGAATTTCTATCGCTTCGCGGTAAATTCTTTTTGGTTCATTGTATATGCTAGCTATTGTTGTTGTATTATTAAAGTCTATTTTGTGACCTTCATTAAGGACGTGTTGAACTATGGATGAAGTTAAGCGTTTATTAGTGACATCTACTTAATGTTCTGCAATTCTACGTGATATTTTTCTCTTGCATCGTCCAATGTACACCTTTTCACATGCCCCACAAAATAAATATAAATACATAATACATGTATTATTTTTTCCAGATGATTGGAATCATTGCAACATATTTCATCATAACTATTCAATTTACTCTCACGTACCTTGGTAATGAATAGTTAATATAATTATTATTTACTAATTAATATTATTGTAAGTTATAATATGTGTAATCATTCTTTGTTGTTGTTATTTGAAATTTAATCTTCTTCATATTATGCAGTTAATGTTTTTCTGTGCTTTAAAAGATATTTAAATCGATAAAGTAACTCCTCATAAATTCACTGCTGCTTGATTTTTCAGTCAGGATAGACCTCATAAATTCACCTTTTTGGACTTGCATCCGTATGCTTCTCGGATACAGAAATACTCTCTCAGTAATTAGTTAAGGATAGTTAAACAAAAGAAGATATTATTAAAGGTTTTATTAAAAACACGTTTTAATACATAAACACTTAAATTTATTACACAAAAACTTTTTTCAATAATTTTATAAATCTGTAAAATTATTGCATCAAAAAAGAAGAAAAAAAGATAATTTCTTATTCAGAAGAAATAGGAATACCAGCAACTGCAGGAAAATGTCACAAAGTTTGACCACCCACATTGATTATTGAGGCCGTGAGCTGTTAACCCAGACCTTCAAAATATCTAGGCACCTACTTTGTTCGTATTTGAAAGTGGTGGAAGTCAAAAAAGTTGATGATGTTGAGGGAAAAATATACAAACAGCTACAAATCAAATGACAACTTTCAGTGCGTATCAAAATATTTATCTTGTGCGAGATTAATTTAAATTTCCATACGAACTCTGAAAATACTCCTACGAAAATACAACACACTATTAAGATTAATTGAAGAATAATTATTAAATTCATTATTTTATGTTTCATTAAAATATTCATTTAATTTGGTGACATTAACTTTGATTTATGATCTTGCACCTATTTGATTTTGGTTTTCATCTGATGAAAAAACGATGCAGGTAAGAATACCTTACTAATGATGGATTAACTTATTGAATATACGAGTACTTATACGACAAAAAACAACACTAGTAAGTCTAAAAATCTCAAAATCTATAACCACCAGACCAAAGCATGGTCAGCCCAGCATCAAAAGAAGTTTTTTTTACATTAGCTTAACACTGGAGGCTCCGAGGAAAAGAATCTCCCAGGGCCTATGTCATCTTTGAGGGTGCAGTATGGAGAATGTGTGGTTTTTAATTGTTAACTCTGTACCAAATATTTTTAATAGAAAATAAGATCTAAATAAATATTATTTTATTAAGTTTTAAATTGTTAATGCATCATTAATCAAGAGTAAATCACCAACCCCGAAAATTAACACGCATCACGACAAAGGAGTATGAGCATTTCATCACAAGTAGAGAATCTTATTTTTTTACCAAATACTTTGATAAAAAAAAAATGTTTTACTGCAGACAAAACATATTAACAAAAGTAAAAATTCTATCCTGGAACCTGGAAGTCTGTTTCTCCCGTAGTACTTACACCAACACGCTGTAAGTCATATGCAAACTGACACAATACGATCAGATATGTTGCAGAGGTTGAGATCATCTAGAAAAAAAAACACTCAGTGTTAACTAGATACAAAGTAACTATAGTCGAACAGATACCAAATGCACTCCCAAAATTTTGAACGTCAAAACTCCGAAAAACCCAAACTCAAAAGACACTCCACCATTATATTATTAATATTTATATTTTTCATTTCTTATAATCTATACGACATTCGAAAATTTCGATTTTCGGAAAAACATTAAACTGGATTCTAAAAACAATATTTTAGACGATACCTAATAATTATACGCTGCGAAAATTTTTTTAGAAATTCCAATGGCGGTTATATCCGTGAATTAGGCGACTAAATCCTTTGGAAATTCCATTGTTATTTATTTCATGCTACTATAAAAGCAAACAATTAATGATTCTATATTTAGTAATAAGTTGTGCATTGACTTCATAAGATAAAAAACCAGTCCATTACTTTATATTCGATTTAATATACTTTATTTATGTCATTTTGGTGTGATTGTAATTACATATCATCTAATATCAGTGCGTCTAGTAGATAATACATATTTAAATGGTGAATGTAAATCAACGATACGAATTGCAGGCAGGTGACAAAACGATGGTTTATAATGTTATCAAGTTTTTCCAAAAAATCCTTGACAATCCAGAATACATCAAAACATTGAACTTCAAGCAAACTTGAAGCTTCTCATTTTCCGTACGCAGAAGAAGTAAAAATGTTCCAACAGCCTCGTAAAAACTACAAAAACCCTAAAACGGTAACGGGATTGGATGATTTTGAAAAAGATGTTATGCGTCGCAGTGTGATGGATTTTTATGACAATGGCCAATATCCCACTCTTGCAAATCATACAATTATATACATTTCTCTGGATCTCGTGAGTCATTGCGATGTACTTGTATTTTGCACGATATTGGTTTCCAATTCAAAATATGCAAAGACGGAAGAAAGTACTTGATGGGAAGATATTGCTACAGGTCGTGTAGACTTTTTGAGAAAAATGAATCAAATACGATCACCCAGCGACGGGCGGCAAATAGTATACTTGGACGAGACTTGGGTGAATCAAATTCACTCGATTACATATATATGTGTGGCAAGATAGTGAGGGCAATGGGGTTTAAAAGTGCCAGTTGGAAAAGAAAGCCGGCTGATCATTTTGCATTGTGGTTCCGCAAAAACAGGTTTTATCACGGGGAGTAAATTAATATTCCATACGAAAAAGCTTATGTCGAATACAGATTGCCATTCTGAATTGAATTCCAAAGTTTTCGAATATTGGTTTGAAAATCAGTTAGTGGCATTCCTCGAAGAACACTTGTAATTGTAATTTAAAATATATATTTTTTTAATAACAAATACAAATTTAATGTTGTATCATGTACTGTAAACAGTGTGTTGTTTTGTATTGATTTGCACATTTAGGTATTTTTGTCTATAAAAAAAATAAATTTGTAAAATCCCAGCAGGGGATAAAAATCAAATATAATTAATTATTTATTTTATGCAATATATTTACATTTTATACACAATTCAATGAAGTTGGCCTCACTGGGTGGTTTACTCGTGCTGATGCCTCCATTTCATAATAAAAATTATACACAATACATATAAATATATATATATATAATGTATAAATAAATAACTCTATATATTTCTATAGTCCGAGCCACATGTGCAAGTCGGGAGTAGGTCGCGCGTTCGAGTTCTTTTGTGGGCTCCGGCTCTGGGGTCCGGCTACGGTGGAACCCGAGCGTCTTGATTCGAGCCATTCCGGAGTAGTTCACGCGTTCGAGTTCTTCTGCGAGCTCCGGCTCCGAGGTCCGGCTAGGGTGGAACCCGAGCGTCTCGGTTAGAGCCATTTGCCAGTCGGGAGCAGTTTGCGCGTTCGAATTCTTTTGCGCGCTCGGTCCATTCGCGAGTCGGGAGTGGCTCCTGGGACCTGCTCCAAGAACTCAAGTACTTTTAAAAGGAAGCACGTCTCGGAGGCCTCCGGAAAAATGCAGAACTTATCCATCTCTACACTACACACGGACAAATACAAATAATTATAAGATAAACTTTCGGGATGACTTCATAAGCTTAATGCGAATATTCTACTGAAAAAAAAATTATATCACAACTATTAGCATTCGGGCAGCGGAAATCATTGCATTCAAATTTTCATTACAAAATGACGTAGAATACGATACAATGTACCACCCCAGCTAGGA
Source organism: Limnephilus lunatus (assembly GCA_917563855.2). Taxonomy (NCBI): domain Eukaryota; kingdom Metazoa; phylum Arthropoda; class Insecta; order Trichoptera; family Limnephilidae; genus Limnephilus; species Limnephilus lunatus. Next base: position 69,126,883 of record OU830596.1, read on the forward strand.
GCACTCCTGTCCCGGTGAGACCGGTACACCAGGGGGCACTGTTTGTTAGGACTGGAACACGTGCTCTGAGGATAGGAAGGAGGTTGGAGTTTAATCGACCGGTATACATGGCAACCTGGAGCTAATATTGGAATATAGGATGGGCAGGAATAAAGGAAATGATTGAGCAATATATATAAATATCGTTTCTCGCCTTTCGCTTATTTTGCTTCCGTTTTCTTCTCGCTTCCAGCTTGCTTTCCGTTTTCGTCTTCCGTATATACATATATATTTTTTGGTTGTTGCCTCCTGCTGCTTCTAGCTTCTCGTTTCCGGCTTCCCGTTATTTATGTTTTCCGCCATACGCTTGCCATAGCAGGGTTTTTGTTGTCTTTTCTTGGCTGTTCTTCCTTCTTCTCTTCTGGGTTCTTATTATCACTTCGTGGCTCCTTTCGCCTCTTCTTGGATCTTCTCGACTCTTCCTCAGCTCGACTCGGCTTGACTCGGCTCTTCTTGCCTCTTCTTTAATCTTCTCATCTCTTCTGGGCTTTGTTTGGCTCTTCTTGCTACTTCATGTCTCTCATTGTCTTTTCTTGGCTCCCCTTGCATCTTCTTGGATCCTCTCGTTCTTGGGTCTACTTGCATCTTCTTGACTCTACTTGGATCTTCTCTTCTCTTCTCAGCTATTCTTATCTCTTCTGGAACATTATCATCTCTTCTTGGCACTTCAAACACAAACCCATCCCACTCTCGCCCATGAGTATAATGGCGTTATAATTCTATTTCTTCTTCCTAGAATTACAGTGTAAAATTTCTTTAAAAAAATATATATAATAAATAAAAACAACTAACCACGAAGGTAACAATTAAAATACCTTATCACAAATTCCGTGTACGAACAAAATGCACTTCTCTGAAATTTAATGAAAGACCGAGTGGAAAAAAACATAAGCAATTAAGAAAATTATATTAAAAACAGTGCTATTCATTATTTATGTTGTTTTGAGATCGTTCTTCGGGTTCAGTGTATATTATGTTAAAATAAACACTCTTCATCCCATCAACTAAAATAACAAAACTCTTCAATCAATAAATAAAAATGAATGACTTATCTTAATGGTGTGACGTGATCCTTGTCTCCTTGCGCCTAACGCTTTGGTTCCCCACTTGAGATTGTTGCACACGGTAAAGAACTTTGATAATGTTTTAAAACTTAAATCGAGCAAACTTTAATCGATCGTATCTTCCTTTCCGAAAGAAATAAAATTATTTCGCGAAGTTTAGTAGATGTAATTGATTGTTACACGTATGTATGCCAACTTTCATAAAAATAGCTTGAACTTAACCAAACTTATTTGAAAAACAAGTCAGGATCGATGTAGACACGTCTTGTTCTAACTCCGAACCACACAAATCTGTCTTACAAAATGACGTAGAATACGAATATAAATTATTGTGAATGATGTCAGCTGACATCCCGTGTGGCGAAATATTTTTTTCATTTTACAAATGTATGCACTTGAAATTTTAAAACACCGGAAATTTTCTTACCCCTAAGATAAGTGAATTGTTCAGAATGAATAGCCCACAAGCTGTAAATTCGGGAGGTCTGTTCAATAAGGTGACGGAGAATTGAAGCAGCTGAAACAAACACCAGAAATAATAACGTCTCACCAGGGCTAATACTGATGGGCGGCTCTATACTAACACCACAAAGAAGATTGCAGTTTAGTCCGGCCTAACTTTTTTAACAATTACATCGAAAGTCGTAGATACTTTTGCCTCAGTCGTAAGATTTTTAGACAAGTTACATTAGATAGGTACACACGATTGGAACAATATTATGTACAATTGTTGCCTTTTTTCTAGTGAAAGAACCTCTTTCGCTATATTATACACACATGCACAAAATACATATCACTCGGGATGCCTTCTCAAAGTTTTTTCGGGAAAAAATTGAAACCATTCGTGCCTCCACATCTCACGCCCTCCGCCAATATTCACTATTAATTCTAAAGGAAATTTGTCTTCCTTCAAACCTACAACGCTGGAAGAAGTAAAGATGATAATTTCAAGTTCGCCAAATAAGCAGTGTAGTCTTGACCCCATACCAACTTGGTTATTAAAAAAATGTTCCATTGTCTTAGCTCCATTCCTAGTTCATGTTTTTAATAAATCTCTCAGAACAGGTGATTTCCCTGAACTACTAAAATCAGTTGTAGTTACACCAATACTAAAAAAGTCACAACAAGACTCCGATAACTTAGGTAATTATCGACCGGTTTCAAATCTACCTTTCGTGTCCAAAATCCTGGAGAAAATTGCTGCTGCCCAAATTACCAGTCATTTGAATACAAATAAATTATTAACAAATCGACAATCCGCATATAGAAGGTTTCATTCAACAGAAACCGGACTTCTTCGTATGCTATCAGATATAACTCTAGCCATAGAGTCAGGTAAGTTAGCACTTATCTCACTCTTAGACATGAGCGCAGCGTTTGACACGATTGATCACGACTTCCTCATTACATTTGGTTTGATTTCCGACACCAAAAATTAGCTGGAATTATATCTATCCAATCGCTTACAAGCCGTGAAGGTTGGAAATAAACTCTCTAACTTAGCAACACTTTCTTCTGGAGTACCCCAAGGATCAGTTTTAGGTCCACTTCTTTTCATCCTTTTTACAAATGATGTCGCCAAAATAATCGAGTCATTTGGTCTCTTATCCCACTGCTACGCTGACGATCAGCAAGTTTATTTTTTCTGCACTCCAAATGAAGTCAACAGTCTCAAAATCCGTGTAGCTGAATGCCTGGAAGCAATAACTCGTTGGATGTCTTCAAACAAGCTAAAACTAAACCCATCTAAGACTGAGTTTCTCTGGGCGGCCACAAATAAACGCCAACATTTGATAGAAAATTCACCTATTTCCATTTCCGGAATTCACCTATTTCCATTTCCGAATTTCCATTATTCCAAAGACAATAGTCAAACTTCTTGGCGTTAATCTGAATTAAAACTTATCGCTTAAAAAGCAAATAAATACGACTGTAAGCAACGGTTTTTTTCACCTAAGATAACTCAGTAAGATAACTGTGATAACTCACCTAAGTGATAACTCACCTAAGACAACTCAAGTCAGTCCGAAGAAATCATACAGAAGAAATCCTACAGAAGCAACAAAACTACTAGTCAACTCCTACATAGTCTCACGGCTCGATTACTGTAACGGCATCTCCGCTAGCCTTCCAAAATATCAAACTGACAAACTTAAATCCGTGTTTAATGCAGCGGCTCGACTCATAACCGGAGTCTCTAAATATTCACACATTTCAGAACACCTTCGTAATCTTCACTGGCTCAAGTGCCCTGAAAGAATCCAGTACAAATTTTTATTTTTATTTTTATTTTTTTATTGTTGATTGATTTTACAATTTTTCATATTACAATCCAGTAATGTTGGCCTCACTGGGTTGTTTACCCGTGCTGAGGCCCCCATTTTATAATATAAGAATTTATACAAAATCAGGAAAAACATTTTAAATAAAGATAAATTTAAACCAAAATAAAGATTAAAAATTAAAATAAAAAAATTGTGCTGGATGGTGTTTAAATCAATTAATGAAATGGCCCCATCTTACATCTCTGAACTATGTGTCCCAGAAAATACTGGTCCGAGGCAGTCAACCCTTAGATCAGCAACATCATCAGCTATAAGCAGACTAATGGAACCTAAACGCAAGCCAAATACTAAATTTGGAGATCGCGCTTTCGGAGTGTCTGGACCTAAGGCTTGGAATAAACTTTAACAGAATTTATGTCCAAATTAAAAACCTACCTTTTTGGGCTCTCATACACTTAAATACAAAAATACCTATCGGAGAGTATCATAATATTTTGCTTTTGTTTTCAAAATACGCTCATTACAGAACATATTATATACTATTATAATTCTCAATTATGTCCTGTGCGAGCGAACTGTATCTTAATTTCTCTAAATAAACAATAACAGTGTTAATCTCTAGTGACCCTCCAGGTAAGTATGGTCTTGTATATATTTTCTGCCTGTACAGTGCATTTTTACAGCAGCATCGCGTTCATTGGTCAAAACATTGCACATATAGTTTCGTATTGGTGATCGATGAACCGGTGGATGCAATTTTTAGCCATAAGTTGTTGTAGTGGTTTATCTAGTTTATAGTTAGAAATACGATTGTATAAACGTATTATAAATTTGTACAGCGCCCTTGAGGGGATCTTTCACAAAAACTGCACTATACAAGTCATCCAAAACTATTATTATTATTATTATGCACACCGCAAGGTTTTCCCAAATGTTATTGGTTAAAGATGAACGAGGAAGTGAAACACGACTTTTTAACAAAATCTTCATTCACCAAAGGAAATACCTATTTTTTTTATAAGTAAAACTCTCTTTTTGTAACTTTTGAAGGTTATTCCCATCAATGTAATACTAATGTTCTCTTTCATATTTTCGCTTAGATGATGAGTGTTATCTTCTACTTTAAGAAATAAGTAATCTTACCATCTGCTTAGTTTTGTCATCTGCTTCTTGTATGACCAATCTGCTTACTACAGCAGCTGTTTCTTTTGCCTGTGGAAAGGGGAAAATTCATTTAACAAAATACAGGCTCGTTAAGTCTCACTTTGCCATTATGAGTTATAAAAAAAGAAATGAATTCTACACAAAATCAAAAATTGTTAAAATAGAATATGAACATTCGTTTTTGGAAACACCGGAACATGGTAAGATGAAGTTAGACCTTATTCAACCAAAGTGACGACTACAATGCGCCTAAAATACACACAAAATTGTGTTTTGCAAAATGTGATGTTAGAAATTTGTATAAATAGAGCTTGATGTTAAAACTTCGTCATACAAGTATCTTCCGAAGTACGGTAGCTTTGAAAAAAAAAAAATTTATAGAAATAAGCAAATGAATTGGTTTTGTAATCAAAGGTCATTTTTGAAAAAAAAGTCAGTTGAGACATGGAGGACGAGATATTGTATTAAAAAAATAACCCGAAGAAAGCACTAAGAACTGGGATAATAATGTTTTCTGGCAGGATAAAATGATCAATTTGGAGTGCTAACGTGTACTGTCAAGAAGGTTGTCATAAAAAAATTATCAAGGGGGAGACCCATGATAAACCAATAAATAATAAACACACGCATATAAAATTGAAGAAACTTGAATTTACCTCGTTGTAAAAATCCTCACATGCTCTTACCGCAGCTTTCATAGCAAACGAATACGAAAAACAATAAGTGATGGACATAATAACCAGATGTGTTTCGACACTTCTGCCTGTCCAATATAGAGTTATGGCAAAAGTGAGAAACAAACGTAAAACTATAGCCACAAATCCGTAAATAAAAATAACAAGATTTCTAAACCCGTGAGCTCTGTTAATGTTGTCAGCGCAATCACAAATCCTGTCATGAATTCGCATCAAAATATTCAATCTTTTAGAAAACTCCGTCCTGTATGAAAGTGGTTCATTTCGTATTGCTCGTCTATGAGCTGTGAAAAAATAAATGGGTTCTGAAATATCCGAATTAGTTCTCGTCAGCATGTTTAGTAATAATCGGTTTAAACCTTTTGAGTATTCATTCAAAAGACAGACATATGACCTGAATATTAGCAGAATTATACCGCCTATGACAATCGGTACGAATAAAGAAAAATATATAACATAGGACCGGTATATTGGGTCTGCGAGAAAAAAAACGTAAAGCATTACTGGAAATATTTGTAAAAGGAAAAACACTCCCAAATGACCGATGATATTTGATGCCATGCTAGAGAAATCATTTTTTTCATTTATATCTCCAAACAACCCATCAAGTTCAGCTAAAAGCTGAAAGGTCTTAGCGTCCGCATGTCTGGAAGCAATTGCAGAAAAATACGTAAAACACACGGTAACGAGCCCCAGAGAAAAGATGATATATGCTCCGACATGTCGAACGATGTCTAGTCTCTCGTCTATTTTGTTGAGCGCAATTCCAAAAAAAGCAATTTTAAATGATATGTAGACACAGGACAAAAAACCAGCAATTGCTACAACAATCGAAGGAATGTTTGGAACCGCTTTTGAATTTCCAGACTCGATGATGAAATTAAAAGGCGTGACACCAAAAGAAATACCCAAAAACCGCATAGGGAGCAATGCTTCGGCAATGGTGCGGGTATTAAATACTCGTTTGACGCGCTCAAGGATAAAAGATCTTAATTTTTGTTTAACATTAAACATTTTTACTGAAAATAGGGATTTTAGGTGAAGTCGTGTTAGCGGCTATGGATGTTTGATATCAAGTAGGTAAAACCACAGTAACGTTCTATTTAAAAGTGATTTATTTAATTTACTATGCCGTACTACGTATCGATATTTAACCCTAAATAAACTTGTCAGATGACAAAAACGGGTAAAAATTGTGCTAGTGTAAGAATGAAATTCAGAACTGGAAGTACGATGTTGATAAAATGATAGTATGTAATTATAATTAGGTAGCACAATTTGTTAGAGGCGCCAGACCCGATAAGTTCTGGGTTCGATTCCCAGTTGCCACCGTTACTTTTTACTATCGGCGAATTCATATGTTCATTGTAAATTGTTGATATTATCTTCTCCAATACAGACATTTTAGGTTTACTCATGCTACGGCTATGATAGTTTGTGATCAAGTGAATAAAACCATGGTATCTTAAATTTATATCGTAATTAATAAGATTTATTTAAACCAAAACCGCAATTCTTTTCAATGTTAAATTGTAAATAAACTACGTGTTAATGTGCACAATTTTCAGAAAGCTACATATTACCTCGACGAATTCCCCACACGACGACGTCACTCCATAAATAATATGCATTTATAAAATCACCCAATTTGACCGCATAATTGTGAATGAAGCAGAGAATAAGTGCCATTACAGATAGTGTGGTGTTACCTGCCCATGTGGAGAGATGTTACTATGCTAAATTAGTACGAAGGGGTGTCTAATTCACGAAAAGTTTATTCAGGGTTAATGTTGTCCTTTTTAAAATGGGTTATTTTTAGTGCCAACTAATAGGCAATTATTACCCAATGATATGATTTCGTGAAAAAAATGTTAAATTTGTTGGTGTAATTAAAATAATAGCACAAAGCTACTAAAACGATTTATTTTAGTGCATTAGAAAAAAGGTTGTAATGACTAATTAACAATTCCCTCAATACACGAGGCAATGTAAATGGATGTTGGTAAATATAGATGTGCACTCTATTTAATCCGACATTAGTTAGGTAAAAAAAATCCTACACCAGTTTATGAAACACTATAATTTATTTCTACTTAAAGGGATTTTTTTTTTAAATGTTTTTTTTGTATTTTTTTTTATTTATTTTTATATATTTTTTTTTATATAGTCACTCGTACAATGAAGTACCACGATAACAGTTGATGGACGGGTTCTTATTAAGAGCGTATAACCAGCCAGCGGCCGAAAATCCACATTTCGTCGAAAGAGGTTCTTACGATCGTACAGGGCAGTTCCAATGAGAAAGATTAATTACTCTCCGTACCAGCTTTTTAAAATTATATCTCAACATCGATTGTATTTCATTCCAAATTTGTTTTAATTTATACCTACAACCAAAAATGCTGAAAGGCGTGTTGATAAAACTATTAAAATTATGTACTTTTGATATTATTATTTGTAAGTATTTATTATTTTTCAATAATGTCTCAGCAAAATAAGAATGTAAAAAAAATTGAAATATATTAGTCTGTATTTATATATTTTTTTAATGATTTTATTTAAACTAAAATTTAAATTCTGTTACATACGTTTACCATATAATGTATTGATTTATTTTACTGCATGATTATATGATTTGAAATGGGTGTTGTATAATAAATGTTCTTTTTTGAAAATTTAACAAATCCGCCAATGACCTCTGGTATTACTTTATTATACTAAAAATTATCATTTTTTCTGAAAATTTAAAACATATGTTTACTAGATAAAAGAACAATCTTTCGGAACCAATTTATATTTTTTTTGTGGAAAAGAGTCAATACGTCTAAACACTGATTTAAAAATGGAATATTTCTGGTGTTCTCTGGTTATACGCTATTAAGAGGAAACCGGGTGGTGTTTTTTCCATACAAACGTATTCCTCATTTCCCTCTCTGAATTTTGACACTAGAGAAAATATTTTTTTTACATAATATGAATATTGACCGCAAGATACAATTGACCGTTATAACCCTTCAAAAATTGTTAAAATTGCCTTTTTTTAACGCCATCAACAAACGTTCAGTATACAAATTAGACGATGTATTTTTAAAAAAAGCAAAAGGTACAGACATAGAATGTTTTCTTCCAATACATTTGGTAAAAAAAATCTTGGAAATTGGTTCAGTTTTGGAGTAGAAAAATGAGGACTACAAAACCTCGATTTTGACAATTTTATTTAGGTATTATCAGGCTGAGGTGCATGTGTCCCTTTCTCTCAGTATTCGGGGGTGAGGGGGGGCGGAGAGGGTTTTGTTGAATACGTATACAGTCAACGAAGTGATGTGACATTCTCAATAATTATATCGATACACTAGTCCACTAGTGTTGTCATGTCCCGAGTTATCGATGTTTTTTTTAAATTATTTTTCTGTTTGGTGACTTATTTTGAGTGTGCCAATACTTACCGAGCTTATTTACTAAAGTTATTGTGACAAATTTAATTTGTTTACGTCAAATAAATTAATGGAAAAAAATTGAAAAAAAAACACCTGTTACAGACAGACCCCGAGATGATTCCGTTCCGTATTGCCGAGTTGGATATGGAACACAAAAATTAATTAAAATATTTTTTGATAACTTTTGAAGGTTGTACTCAACATAATGTTATCCCTTTATAGGACACTTTTTTTAAGATACAACTACCGAACCAAAAAAAAACTTTTATATTTGACTAAATATATTGTTCTAGATTTTTTTTTCAAAAAAATTATATTTTACAAGAAAATGTGTGATGGTAAGTACATACACCACTGATCGTTTGATGGAATGCTGGTACAGCGTATGTTCAGTGGTACATGCATCTACCACATGTTGTTGAATCGATTATGTTATTATAATATCATATTATACAAATGAATATTGAAATCTATGTATAAGAGGCACCATATTGTTTATTGTGCTACATATTAGGTACATACACATAACTAGTTTAGTTTTTATTTAACTTTTTTAATACGTTATATTATTACAGAAAAATGCACTTTTGGGAATACCTCCTACATCACTTGACATTTTCAATCTTCTTCAATGATCTAATATTTTTTGTTTTTAAACGCTTTATTGTAAAAAAAATTACTGTTTAACATCTACACAATGAAATTAAAACAATTTATGGTCCAGACCTTTCCCTCGCCGGTAAATTTCTTGGTATGCGACCGTCAATTATTTCTGGTAAAAGGCATTGGTGGTAGAAATTTTCTAACAGTGGAACGATTTTTTGCCAGATTTCATCGTCCCTCTCAATTTTTTCATACAGCAAACCTTTTGGACTCCACACAACAAAATAACAATAATTACGACGAGTAATATGTAACTGGCCTTGTACTTGGTAGAAGTAATTATGATTCCGTTTTAATGTTAAAGAATGGTCTTCCAATTTACAGTAATCAATTATCTTTTGTGCAATTCCCTCTTCTGGTGACATATTTGCTATACTATAAGGGCATTTAATTTCAATTATAGAATCCTCACCGATAAGGCCATCCGGACTTGCCGCTAAAAAGTTTTTGGTTTTATCGATAAATAGCCCACAAGCCGATACCTGAAAACTTGTTTTTTTTGAAAATTGCTCTATTGCTAGGCTTTCATTTTCTTTTCCATAATTTGTGGCCATAGTTCCTTTGAATTGTGAGTACAGTAAAGAGTTTAGTACTCCCGTAACTGAAGTTTTTTGCCGAAGCTTATATATTTTTCCAAAGTTAGACGCCGTTATCCGCTTACGTCTTTCAATTGCCCACAGATTGTTATTGCTTTGGCCTACCGTATTCCGTTCGAGCTCTTCCTTATTGGTTGAAGATAATTCTTTGAGAAATTCCTCTTTTTTCGTTTCAAATATTTCAGGTGGCATATCTGGTTCTAATTCCAATTGACCATAATTTTCATCGGGCCCTGTAACTTTTTTTCTTTTTTCTGTCGTATTTTCATTATACTTTAGTTTTTTTTTTCGACACATTTGTTTATTCTCCTTCGAACGTCGTTTTCTCTCTATAAAGTGCTTCGTGTATTTGCCGGGACTGTGGCCTTGGATTTTCTTTTGTATTCTTGAATGGGTTGCCAATTCACTATTCCACGAAGTTACTGCTCCAAAACATCTTGCTTGGTAAGATCCTCTTGTAGTAAAATTTACCCTTTTTCCACCTATAAATTTGGCGATAACGTTGTTGAATTGCTCCACAGTGTTATTTGTCACGTCAATAATAAGACTTTCTGCATTTGCTATTAGAGACAATAAGAATTGTTGGATATCAGTCCATATTCCACAATCTCGAAGATCGCTTACTAAATTTGGATCATCAGTATACTTCTCCGGCTTGCAATAGTACGATGCACAATTTTTATGATCACCAAACACATGATTTGCGGTATTTTTTATGTCCATTTTCAAATTTTTTATTTTATCACTTTGTACTGTGTTTTCTTGCTCTTTCCTGTAATTTATTGCTCCAACTACAGCTCTTCTCATGCGTAAAACGTTTGCTTCAACCTTTTTCCTTATATGAACTGGTACAAAGCCTTTAGCGTTGTTGGTTTTTTTTCCAAGTGCTTTCATTTTGTTGCAAAAATTGCGGAGTAAGTGATTTTTGCACTCTATTTTTTGTACTATAAGGTTAGGACCATATGGCATTTGTTGCATTATTTTTTTCATGATGCTGGAGTCGCCATCACCAACTAGTTTGTTAAATTTCAATCCATGCATTTCCATGCTTCTCGAGAACCCTTCTGCTATAATGTGGGCTTCCATGGCATTAGCACTGTCACGCCAGTTTATGAAGCACCTGTGCTCAGAAGCAACTATGTGTAGTTTAGTAGCTCTAGCACATATGCAGCAGTATGAGTTTCGCACTCCCAGAAATAAAACCTTTTTAGTTCGTAGTCCAACTATGCACCCTGCGCCAGATGAGGAGCTAAATCCACTTTTGTACGACCTCTTTGCCCAGGAGCCATCTGCAACCACCGTTACCTAAGGATAGCCACCCTCGTCTACGTCACCGTTTAAAATGGCTAGCCTTTTTTCTTCTTCACCAGCTGCGATCATTTCTTCTAAGGCACATTCTTCAATTGTTGGCGCTAAACATTGTTCTATGTTCGTGTAAGTCTTACAATCCATATTTGGCATATTTAAAACCCCACAAATTTCATCCCATTGTGAATACCCATTTCCTGTACACATCACTCCTTCGACGACAGCAGTATTTATAGACATTTTCCGTTTCGGGTCTTCGGAGTGAATGTATTCTATTTTCTTGCACATTTTGCACTCGAAAACATACTGGCTTAGAAGACCATTTCGTCGTTCCTTCATAAATTTTAAATCGGAAAATGTGCAGTTGGTGTGTTCGTGCTTTATATTTGATATCTCCGAAAACAAATATTTTATATCCACAATTCTGCGACCTTCGAAATTATCGGTTTCATCAATATGGTCTGGTTCTATCACCAAATCATCAAGCGTTGTTGATGATGATGAACTTGCGTTTTCGTCTATATTTGGAGCAAATGATTCATCCATGGAAGTTTCATGCATTAGTGAAGATGTAGTTAAGTTTCCAAAAGTAGTATCGATGACATCCATATCCCTGTAAATGCAAATGATTTATTTATTTAAATTTGTCCATCCCATTTTCCCGTTATACATGCTACATAATACACGGCTCTCATAGCATAAATCTTTAGGTTTTTCTCGTAAGTCGCTCACGTAAGAGAGTTATGGCAAAATTATCAATGTAAACCATACCCATTGGTAATTTTGCCATAACTCTCTTATGTGAGCAACTTACGGGAAAAAAAACTTTACGTACGTAAAGGTAACCTTAGGAAGGTTCAGTAGTAAGAGTGACAGGAAAGCGATATTTCGACTTACCTAGATGTCGAACGTGGTGCAACATGAATCTGTCGTTTGATACTAATAATCGGTTTTTTTCGTCTAGTAGATAAAAACAAACGCGCTTTGTTTCCATTTCTTTTACCCATTATTTATCTGTAAGAAAAAAATTTTTGAGTTGAAGGTAGGTAATATAGTAGTCGATTTTATGTAACTCAATTTCTAAATACACATATCTTATGCTACGTATATATTTGCGAATAGTGGCGTGCACAGAATTTGAAAATTGAAATTTCGGAAAAAAAATAATTTTCAGCTTCCACAACATCATTAATGTCGTATTTTCAATCTTAGGATTCTAGCCCACTGAAAAATCAGTGCACGCCACTCTTTGCGAACAGAGACGCGAGCCGAACCACGAATTATGGTAAAGGTACGAAGCAACCGCAAGCGGCGCAGCGTTTCGGGCAGTTTGCTTTTGCTTCGTTCCTTTCCCATAATCCGTTGTTCGGCTGGCGTGTGTATACGCAGCCTAAGACGTAGAATAATATTTATTATAGGTTACTAGATATGTTAACAAATGTACCGACTTGCACTAATGCACTTTATGCATACAGTCAAAACTGATGAATTTACGTTATTCAGGGAGAGCCAAAAAACAACAACATTTTTAGCGATATTTATATGTTTAATTAAAAAAGGAAATTGTGTTGTAATATTGAGTTTTTATGAATGAATAGTTTATGTTTATAATAATAGTTTATGAATAATTTATGAATAGTTTAGTAGGTATCTACTCACCATATGTCCTATATGTGTAAATCGTGAGAAATGACCAAACAGATTTCAATATTCAAGGGGGTTTCAGGGTCAAAATTCGAAGGTCTGTATTTGACGTAGAATAGTTTCCAGTAAAAAGGCTAGTCAAAAACAGTAGAGTGATGCAGCCAGCGAAAAATAAAAACACTATACAATCACAAAGTACGTGATGTACCTACTGCGCCTATGCTGCCGTTTTATAAAAAAAGATGGTATGAATCTCCCGATATTACTAAACCAAAACAGCGTGCATCTTACTTTACTAATAGTAACAAGATGAATGAATGAAGAAGATATCTATTATATAGGAATACGCACGCTCAAGTCGCGACGCGTATTGACTTATCTGTTGCAGCAGGCAGCAACCTGTATACACGCACCCACAAGTCTCATTGACTTGTGCGTGTGCAGAAGATGAGCTCGGAGCAGGCAGTCACATGTATTTGTAGTAAGTAATAATAATAATAAAGTTAAGTACAATACAATATTAAATAATGTAGACCTCGCTATTTTATTACGAATATGTACCTAGGCACCTACTTAATTTTTGGAATAAATGAATAACAGTAAATGAAATAATAAGAACGCGAAGTCGCTGGCGGGCGCGGCGCGGCGATTCGTGCTTCCAACACCTGCAGCCACGCACACACACGCATTGGGGTTCACCAATACACCGATAGCGCTTTTGCTGTCCCCGCTGAGATGAACGAAATAGAAATAATTTTTACAAATACCTATCGTTAAAATTTCTCGGCGCTCCTGCGCGCTCTTAACGATCTGCTTTACATTTTTAGGAATCTATACATATATTAATTCTTTTATGTATATCACTTTACATAAAAGAATTAAAATTATGGTTGAATGATGCAGATGTTGGAACACCTTTTCTATAAATTATTTGTAAACCTTCATGTTTCACTTTACAATACAATTCTAACTTTATTTAATTTCTTGAAACTATTACAAAAAAACATCAAAATTTTATGTTTCACTATTTTACTTCAATGTTTTCACAGATTACCTACTATATTTCTAAACCTTTACTTTAAAATTTACACTTTTTACCTGTACTTATTGATGTATATATAGCAATCTTGTTTATATTACCCACAAACAGGTAGTGCCTTAGTGTTAGTGGGTTCCCATTACCTACTCTTGTCTATTATATATTTTACTTATTGCTAACTTTTACATTACTTGTACCTTATATAACTTATATTTACATCTTACTGTATTTTAGAAATTATGTAAAATTACTTTTATATGTATGTAGTTACAATGGGAAAAAATAAAGGAAAAATAAAACATTATTATTTTGTTTCGTAGATATTAGAAAAAAATTAAAGCAAACAAATAGTATATGGTAAATTATACATATAATTTAAAAAAAGTTCAAGTGAGTTCAGAATCAGAAAAAGTACAAAGTACGTCGAAAATAAGAGAAAAAATTAAATCAGTACAAGAAGTATTTTTCACTTTACCATTTTATTAGCATGCACTTCTTTTTGAAGTGAAACTTCTTTAGTCCCGTTAGTGATTCAAAATTTGGATGAAACGGAAATGCTTCACAAATTTATTATTTGGCGGATCCTAATTTTTTTTTTGTAAATTTAAGCTTCACGCTCTTGACTAGTCTCAGCGGCCAAGGAGACAGACATCAAGCGAACGGAGGTTCGAATCCTATGAAATAAAAAATAAAAAAAAAAATTTTATTTTTGTGAAATCAATATTCAATTATCAAACCACTTTAAAATAAACAGGAAATAAAGCGACATCTAGCGACTTTCACTTGTACCGCGTGTGAATCACGCACTCTGATTATTTTTACACAGTAGAATATAAATTTACCTCAGGGCCTTTGTAATCTTAAGGTCATTTGAGGAAAGGAAGAAGTGAATCGGAGTCTTGAAGAGACCTATAGTGTAGGATAGTGTGGTGGTACCTACATTCGACATGAATTGAACAGCCCAAAAGGTATTTTCTGAGAAGGCAACACCGTTGATGACAGATACGGGTGACTTGCGATTTACGGCAAGCTCCGAGCTCCGAGTTTATTCCCGCTGGAGACTCGCCTTCCGTTGGTCGTTCTGTGTAGCTTTCAATTATTGTAATTTACTAATTAAATATTGTCGCAAGTAAACTTAAATATATAATGCAATTTTATACAGCCTGATACTAAGTGCTTTTATTTCCCTCCTGTGATAGAGAGTTAAATATCGTAATGGTAGTAACAACACCCATACGGTATATTGGTGACCCGACATTTTACACAATTTTTAATCCATCATCGAGTTTAAATCGTGATGTTATTCTTTTTTGCATTAATAAATATCGAACACCACGGGAGGGGGTCGCCAGCGGGTTTCCTGAGACTTATGTAAGTACAAATTCAATTTTAAAACTTCTTTCAAACAATCAGTATTTTAGTAGCTTTATTAAATGACGTCTCAGTAATTTAAAATAGTATGTACATAGTACATCCCGTTGCGATTTCGATCGTATCGGAAATACAGAAATCTGTGAATCTTACATACATTATATGATTATATGATATGATTATTGTCCCAACTAATGATTTTTAAAAATTATCGTGTTTGCAATGACCATTAACTGCGTAAAAACATCAATTTCAGAAACAACGGCCACCAGAGAGAAAGCAGCTCGCAGCCTGTTCCGGAGCACACCACCAGCTTCCTCCACAGCAGCTGACTTTCAACAGAACAGCTGACTTCTACCAGGGCAGAGTCTACGCATCAGCAGAGAAGCAGAGCCGATGTCCAAGCATCAATCGAGCAGCTGCTGGACAGCAAGATTCATCCGGACGTAACGTTCAATCTAATCCATAATATTATCCAGAAATTTTCCTACAATTTTTAAATGCATACCTACAGTTCAAATGTTGCAAAATTTTACGAATCATTGAAATTGAAAACCTACCTCTCACCTATTCAAAGGTCATTGTGCATTATAATTACCAATGTAGAAAACTGCAGATCACAGTCAAATAAATTTAACAAAACGCAATAAAATTATGGTTTGAGTCTTGGATTACGCAAATAATATAACGTTTTAAAACACAGAGGTCAATGATAGTATCACTTTCGGGATTTAAAAATATATTGTTCTTAAAATTAGAAATCTCAACAATAATATGATGCAAGGTTGCAATATTTTTTATATAGCATGTTGTGAAATCTTTTGGTTTGAATATTGTTTTTTGTGTACAATTGAATAGCACGATCTTATCTTTAATATTTTTATTTACGTCTGAATATTGCTAAATTTCCGCCTATTATGCGTAAGCTCTCCTACATCTGAAAAAGTTTATTATGTCAACGGAAGAAGAAATTACCATATCAATTAACATGGAATTCTCAAGCGGAAGAAGCAGTGAACCTGATATTCACCATGTATCGGTGAGACTTTCACCGTACTGGAAGAACAATATTGGACTTTGGTTCATACAAATTGAATCGCAGTTTGCAATTTCCCGTATCACGGAAGATTTTAAAAAATATAATATTATAGTCGCTGCGCTGGATACACAAACATTGCAGTGCGTCAGCGATATAGTCACAAAGCCGCCCACGACGGACAAATATTCAACCTTAAAAGCCGCACTGATCGACAGACTACAAGATTCAGCAGAAAAACGACTAACCAGACTTCTATCCGGAATTCAGCTAGAATATCGCAAGCCATCAGTACTTCTTCGACATATGATGGAACTGGCTGGACCATCATTGGCAAATAGTACAATTGTTCGTGTACTTTGGCTTCAGCGCTTGCCTCAACATGTTCAAGCAATCCTATCCGCCCTCACGGATAATGATATTAATCAACTAGCGACGGCTGCAGACAAAATCACAGATGTCTACCAATCAACGGAATGTAGCGCAATGGAACATGTAAGCAAACCTGCAACATCAAAACCTGAAAACATAGAAACTAACCTATTGTTACAACTTCAAAAACAAATTTCAGCGCTCACACAGGAAGTGACTCAGCTTAAAATATCACAAAACGACAACTATTCTACCTTCCGAGGACGACGAAACCGTAGCCCTCAGAGAAATTTTTCTTACCAGAAGTATGATCAGCAGAATCCCGCTAGAAGACCGAGGTCCGGGTCTCGCGGTCGATTACCCAAAGGAAACCAAGACGGATATTGCAAACTTCACATGAAATATGGAGAAAAGGCGTATAGATGCTACCAACCATGCTCTTACAACAAAGATAAATCGAAAAACAACGGCGACGCCACACAGTAGTGTGATTTCGCAAACAGTAGCAGTTCATTCCTTACGCTCAAGTAACAAAAAACACTTGTAGCAAATAAATAGGCACAGGCAACAGGAAACTGACCATTAGAGTCAGACAACAGGTAACAGGCAACAGACACATAGGCACAGGCAACAGGAAACTGACCATTAGAGTCAGACAACAGGTAACAGGCAACGGACAACAGACACAGGCAACTGGACGCAGCTCCAGCCAACAGGCAACAGATATCACCAGCTAACAGGCAACAGGCAACTGGACAGAGCTCCAGCAAACAGGCAACAGGCAACTGGAAAAAGGAATACTAAAGGACAACTCAATAGCTACTATCTCAAATTTAAAAGAGACAAATCGATTTTACCGCCATCTTCTTTACTTCAATATTTTCTATAATTCATATATCAAAGCACTATCACACATATTCCAAAATACAGTAGCTGACACAATATCTCAATCTGAAGAGACTAACTGTCCTACTTCAAGCAACTAAGGATTGAAGGGAAAGCGCAGAGTCAACCTGACGATTATATTAAGGCAAAAGATGACTCCGCCCTCGTCCTATGTTGAATTAATGTTTCCTGATACTTCAATATGACCAACAAAATTTTCCCAGCTGAACTCACATTGGGTAGCACACCAAAATCACCATGAGATTTCTTCAATGAAACTCTTAAGGAAGAACCTGACATCTACGTCGGACGACTGCAGAGAATTTGAAAACATCAAATCAACACCTGCCAGTGCAAAGGATCAAGAAAATGTAGAGGATAATACGCCAGCTTCTACAACGGTTCCAAACTCTTTTGCCACAATACCAACAAGATCTGGGCGAAAAGTTCATTTCCCAGACAGATAAGGGCAAGCTTAGAGCATAAAAAGGCATTTCATTTTTATCAGAAATATATAAGAACCTTCAATAATTAATACTAAAAATCATAAAATTGCTCTAGCAAGATATCAAAAGTAAAATTATTTTTAAATTACTAAAAAAAAATAACAAAGTCTACAATATTTCATACAAATGTTGAGCTTTTTGTTTATTATCATCATTCATAATTGAATATTTTTTACAAACAACATAATTAGAATACAATACTAATATATGCAATTCATTGTCATAGAAATGATGCATTATCAATTGATGAAAAATTTCATCCTTCAAAATCATGTACCTGCATGTAATTAATTTAAGCATATTTAAAACATTGTATATCAATCAATGAAAACTGCGTGTCTAGCTATAATCGCTTTTCACAAGACTTGTAATCATTATGCTAAAAATAACCTTTCATAAGTGTATAACTCTAACAGCGCGGAATCTTAATGTATACTATATGGGATAGGTATCCAATATAGCATTTATTGACATTCATATACTTAAAATAGTATCTAGCATTATGCGAATAGCTTTTAACTAACAAAGGTATTAGATATAAAGAGCATTTAAACTAAAATAATACATTACAAAATTATCAAGCTATGCAGAGTAAAGTTTTGTTTTTAATAATCCCAACCATGATTACTCAGATGTACTTACAAAATACATACATCTGAGTGAGCATGTTGATGAAACTGTCACATAATATGATCTATATATGATGATCTATATAAAAACATTGTACAAGTATTACGTACCTCAGCAATATCTGCGTTTAATATAGAGAGAAGGCCTACGACTGGACGAAGATGGAAGACTGTGGCTGGTTGGAATGAGAAAGTTGCCTTACATTATGAAAGATCAAGAAATGCGCACATAAAATGGCTGCAGAATGGACGACCCACTAATGGTCCCATTATGGAAGCTCGAAAGCAAAGTAGATCGTTATTTAAGAAAGAATATAAAAAATGCCAAAGAAACTTCGAGCAGAACAAAATGGATAAAATAGCAAATAGCCTACAATGCAAAAACTTTTCATCTTTTTGGAACAAAACTAATGCTATATTGAAAGCAAAACATACCGCACCGACCAATATTGATGGAAAATCTGAAAATAAAGCTATAGCTGAAGTTTTCAGGAATACTTTTTGCTCCGCACCAGTTCAACCACAAACAATGGATGAAGAGTTTTATACACCATTGCATCAATCAAAACAACAGCCGTCCATTGTCATCTCTCCTGAGATGATTCAGCGAGCAATACGCAACATGGCAGGAGGTAAATCTGCTGGTCACGATGGACTTGTCATAGAACATGTGAAGCATGCGGGGGGATATTTGACAACACTGCTCGCCTCTCTCTTCACTGCCATGGTTGGGCTTGGACACATTCCGAAAGAACTGACCAAAACCATTATAGTACCGATCCCAAAAAGTCGCCAACTAAACCCGACATCCTCCGTTAATTACAGGCCCATATCTCTTGCCACCATAATAGCAAGAATATTTGAAAAGGTGATTTTAAATTTAACGGAAGACAAGCTCATTACAGAGGATTCCCAAATGGGCTTCAAAGCTGGGTGCTCTACTGATACAGCCATATATAGCATGAAACTATCAATAGAATATTACAAAGCCAGAAAAACATCGGTATATGCATGCTTCCTAGACCTAAGCAAAGCTTTTGACATGGTTTGTCATGATAAATTATGGAAAAAACTGACGGACCGACAATTACCACCACAAATTGTAAATATATTGAGTATATGGTACAAGCAACAGGAAAACTTCGTCAGATGGAATGACAGCCTGTCAGAAGCAGCAAAATTAAAGTGCGGCGTTAGGCAAGGAGGCTCAATGTCCCCAGTGCTGTTCAATGTATATATGGACGAACTTAGTAAAATACTGAACAAAACAAGAATCGGATGCCACGTTGCCGGAGTATGTATGAATAACATAAGTTATGCAGATGACATGGTCATACTAGCCCCATCAGTAAGGGCAATGAGAAAACTTCTTGCCATATGCCAAGCATACGTCGATAGTCATGGTTTGATGTACAATGCCAAAAAATCATCATTGCTGGTGTTTAAAGCAAATACTGGTCCTACTGTCATTCCACCTATTCTCCTCGGCGGAGACACTGTCAAAATCTGCAGGGAAATAAAATATTTGGGGCATGTCGTCACTGATGACCTAAATGATAAAAATGACATAGAACGCCAAAGAAGAGTACTCAGCGTTCGAGCCAACATGCTCGCCAGGAGATTCAACAGGTGCAGTTCTCCTGTGAAGAAGCAAATATTCCAGAGCTACTGCATGAGCTTTTACACCAGCGAACTTTGGACAAGATACTCACAAGGCGTCATGAACTCACTTCGAGTACAATACAACAACGCATATAGGGCGCTATTCGGCCTACCTTGGCGATGCAGTGCCTCGCAGATGTTCGCAGAAGGAAGGGTACATGGGTTCGCCGCCTTTGATGCGCCACAGAATAGCCGGGGTGAGTCAGCGCTACCAAAGATCGGAGAACACTCTCGTCCAGGCCGTGGCCCAGTGGCAGGGCGCGCCTCTTCACCAAACATGGAGAATACATCTGAAGCCCCCGTAGTAGATATACGATTACGTACTAAATATGTAGATGTATATATATTTTTTTTTTTAATCTTTTTTATGTTATTTGATTTTTTATCTGGTAAATCCGTTTTATTTAATGTATACTTTTTTATGGCTGACAGAGTATTGCACTCACCGCTCTGTTCGGCTGAAATAAACATTTATTATTATTATTATTATTATTATTATTATTATTATGTTATGATTATTTTCAAATGTTTACAAAAACGAGTATATTTTATTACTCATTAATAATTAATTGCAATAATCTAATAAAAACAATAATATATCTAATCTGGACGCTAAATCATAACCAGTCTAGTTACCTTTTATAAAAAACTCCTTAGTATGCTGAGTAAAAATAAACCAGATTCGGTAAACATTTGAAAATAATTTTATTAGTTAAGAATTTATAATTGTAAAAATAAGAACGGTTGTCTGCGCAGTAAAGTATAGTATAACTCAAATAACAATTTTCATTTGATAACATTTCATTACATCTAATGTGTTATAAGGAATTATTTTCCATTCAACTCGCTCTACGCGAGATATCTTATACAGCGTTTATATTATAAAAATAATTCAGGTAAAAATGATTATGTAAATAAATATATCTGCTCAATATTGCTGCATCGACTTTGACATCACTTGATGTAGCAAGTATTGAGTTTGTATAACTATATAGTGTATACTGAAACACATCTGTTTTCATATCTCGTTAAATCAATTAAATATTTACAATATGAAAACATACCATACCAACATAAACATAACAGATGATTACCATGTGTGCTTCAGTAAACATAGATTAATATATTTTTAAATTTTTGGTATAATCATTCTTGTATACAACTAGACACTTTAGTTATTATTTTCATATTTTTATGACACAGAGTCATGAGTAAGTTGAATAATAAAAACATTATTTCAACGTTTAGTGTCAAACTAACCTTCGCAATCAATGCAAAATATTATATCTAGTATAAGTTAAGTTAATCAAGTATGTATTTAAAATAATAATCTAATATAGGATAATTTACTATAGCGTACTGTGATACTTATACCAACAGCTTATTAATTACATACATCCATATTTTTTTGTAGATACAGTTTATATTTCAAACAAATAATTACTTATATCAATATTTCCTAAACATTTTAAACATTGAAAACAAGTAGGTTTAAAATAAATTAAACACTCAGTTATTTTTTATTATTATTATTTATATAACAGAATACAGGTGTGTATCACAAAATAAGGTGATTCAATTATCTTTTGTTTAAAAACAAGTTATATATCATGCTATTTCTATAGAACTTGGCAACTTTTAACACAGCCAATGTTTGGTTATTGATTAATATAAGGATGTATATACAAGTAAAATTATGTTTAAAAACTTCCAATGCGTTCACAAATTTATGGAGATATTATTCATAAAAATACCTTCACACATATACTATATATTTCTGAACGCATAGGAACAAAATATTTTACAATGATGTCAAGTATAGAATATATTATATTTTAGTAACTCATTATATTTTCACATGATCTCACATCGTATCAGGAAGCCTATTGCAATTCAAGACGCTTTTAACAGCGACTACCATCATTTATTAAAAAACCCAGGCACTGACACAATGTGACGTCATAAGTTAAATTTTCCTTTGTCTTGTCCGACACGCTACACTCAAAAAATATCTTTTGGAATCCCTACCAAATATTTTTCATATCGTTTAGCAACTGGGGGGAAGGTATGTGGTGGTACCTACATTCGACATGAATTGAACAGCCCAAAAGGTATTTTCTGAGAAGGCAACACCGTTGATGACAGATACGGGTGACTTGCGATTTACGGCAAGCTCCGAGCTCCGAGTTTATTCCCGCTGGAGACTCGCCTTCCGTTGGTCGTTCTGTGTAGCTTTCAATTATTGTAATTTACTAATTAAATATTGTCACAAGTAAACTTAAATATATAATGCAATTTTATACAGCCTGATACTAAGTGCTTTTATTTCCCTCCTGTGATAGAGAGTTAAATATCGTAATAGTAGTAACACCCATACGGTATAATAGTTTCACCTTCTACGGTCAATAATCAATCATAGAACGCTATCTATCATAGGTAACGCAACGAAAGATGAGCACAATAAAAATGCTTAGAATTGATGCATTGGTCTATCTGTGTGAACGTCAAGCGACGCCCACTAATAGACAAGGTTCTCTGTCTTGCTTACGCTCACTTATTGTAACTAGTTAGAAGAGAGGCAAGTTTTAACGACACCCTTACGGATTGCACTTATGGGGTGTCCTATTCATTCAGTTCGTAATTTGATTTTAAACATACGTGCACCTACATATCGCAAATGAAATAATTATTAATCTTTAAATTTGAAATAATAAATAGTTTTCATTATTTTTAATTCGAATCTTTATTAGTAGATTTACAGAGTGTTTTTAAAGTGTGCAAGTGTAATATTTATTATGACATCATGGAGTCCTGTTTCAAAACGGGACGTGGCAAATCACTGAATGGACAAAGTCGTGAAATTTTATTCCGCGTGTTTAATTGTTATTAATAGAAAGGTCAAGGAACAAGAAAATAAATACGAAAAATTAGAACCCAAGATCGATATTTACACTGATGAATTCACAATACATCTTGGGGAATCAGATGAAGATACCTCCGTTGAATCATCTTTGGGATCTTCAGTCAGTGGGGAAATAAGTGGCATAGGTGAACTTTTAGATGATTCTGACTAATGTCCAGTGGGATATTCTAGGAAACAATATAACTTTGGAAATGTGGGGAATATATCAAATTAAAATTAAACATGCTTTGTAAAATAAATATTTCTGGTCAGAATAATAATTATTCTCCGAAAAACAATTATGTACCTATACATTTCGATTGCCGTAATTTCCGTGAATTAGGGTCATTACCAATGGAAGTTTGTTATTTACAGTATTCTTAAATAAATGGCTAAGAATTATTAGCAATACCATTGTCTTTTTTTATGAATACCTACCCATTTGAATTCAATCCTGAAAATTATCACATTTACTTAGTTTAGAAAAAAAATTGATAATCTTCAGTATTTCAATAAAGATGTTGTAAAACAAAATAAGTTTTATATGACTTACTTTAAAACGCTTTGACTTCTAATTCTCAATTGTGAAATAATCATTTATTGTTTTTTTTTAAAGCCTAAAACGAAACACGCTGTATGAAAGTTTTGCATCTGTGTGAGTACTGTGATGAAGTCAACTTAACTTATGAGACCTATACGAACATCAATGATGATAATGAACATCATCAATCAACACCTGGCAGACATTTAACAATCAGCCCTGTTAAACAGTATTGAAATAAGCTGCCTTAAATTACAGGAAAACATACCCCCAGCCCATACTGTAAGCCAGATCGCTGAGCTCGCATGCGTTACCATATCACCAGAGGACACCTTTAAAATTACAACTTCCAAACCAAACAACCAAAAAAAAATCACAATTAATTTTGTAGACAATAAAAAAGTACACATCATGTTAGCTGCTAAACTTTAGGCCAACAAAACTACAAATACTCGGGAACAAATTTCTTTAATAAATTAAATGCAATAAGGGAACCAACAAGAGTGGATCACAAAATGAATAAATCAATCCCCTCGCAATCCTGCATTGACCACATAATGGCAAAAAAGAATAAAAAATACTCCACAATCATACATCAATCCACCATCACTGATCACTACACTTTAATTCTTAACATTCATGCAAAGAAAAATCGACCATCGACTCAAAATTTAACGTGGAATAAACGTGTTATAGACTATACAAAACTAAAAAAATCACTACCAACTGAAACCTGGGAGTCATTATATAAAGCTGAAGACATAGAACTTGCTTGGAAAATGTTTATTGAACACTAGCAATTAAAATTACAAAACCACACTTCAATAAAAACTTACACATATTCACACAATAAAAATATCAAAAAGCTTGGATCACACCTGGCCTACTTAAATGTATAAGAAAAAGAGACAAGATCCATCAGCAAGTAAAAAACAATCCTTATGACTTTTCTTTAAAACTATTTTACAAAAACTATGGAAACATCTGCTCCAATCTTACTAAATCGGCTAAACAAAATTACTACAGATCTAAAATAGATCAATCCAATAATAATCCAAAACTTATCTGGCAAATAATTAAAGAAATCACCTACACAGATCAAAACAAATCAAACCCATTGGAAGAAATCAACACAGATAACGGTACACTCTCAGTCAACAAAAACGTACATAAACTAATTAACTACACAAACAACTTTTTTGCAAGCATAGGCTTGAATTTAGCGAACAAAATAACCAAACCTCAACACTTTAACCCGAACATAAACAAAAACCCAAATATCCACAAAGGATTAAATTTGCCCTAAAACCAATCACTAAACAAGAACTAACACTAATATTATCTGAATTTAAATCAACATCCTCATCTGGTAGTGATGAAATCACAATGAAAACAATAAAATTCTTACAAGACGAAATTACCGAACCGATACTCTTTCTAATAAACAAATCTATCACAGAAAGCAGATATTTCCATCTCAACTCAAAATAGGGACTATTACACCAATCTTTAAATCAGGAAATCGTAAAGATATCAATAACTACAGACCAATCACAATTCTAAACACATTATCTAAAATCTTAGAAATAACAGTTAAAACTCAACTCGTCGACTACCTAGAATCAAATAAACTATTATCACCAAAACAATTTGGCTTCTGAAAAAATTTAGGAACATCCAACGCCATAGCCTTAGTAATTAAATATATTAAAAATTCTCTAGACTCACATAAAAAAATGCATTGGCATATTTCTCGACCTTTCTAAAGCCTTCGACACAATAAATCACTCACATCGTTTTGAAAAACTAGAGAACATAGGAATTACTGGTAATGAACTAATATTTTTAAAAAGTTACATGGGAAATAGAAAGCAAACTGTGAAACTTAACAACATAACCAGTGAGTGTATTGATGTCAAATTCGGGGTGCCTCAGGGAAGTATTCTGGGTCCGATTCTGTTCCTTATTTATATTAATGACCTATGCCACATAGAATGTGACGGAGAAGTCATCAGTTTTGTGGATGATACTGTTCTCCTAATAAAAGGGAAAAATTGGGCAGAAACATTTAAGAAAGCAGAAGACACACTTAAAAGAATTAAAAATTGGCTAGACTACCATTCACTTACACTTAATGCTAATAAAACCAAATTCATCACATTCAAAATAAAAAATAAGAAAAACTCTGAAGAAAACCTGAACTTGAAAATTCATAGTCAGCATCACTTAAATGAGCATTGTAATTGTCCCTCATTAGAAAACGTTGACCATATATCGTATCTGGGTCTAAAAATTGACCAAAACTTAAAATGGACCGACAACATAACCTATTTAAATAATAAAATTAAAAAACTAAGTTATTTTTTCAAAACTATCAGGAATGTCCTCATTAAAAAAGACTTAATCAAGATTTACATGGCTCTCTGCCAATCACTGGTAGAATACGGCATTATCGGATGGGGCAGTGCAAACAAAAACATACTAAATCCACTAATTAAAACTTAAAAATAATGAAAATTATACTGAAAGTTCCTATAAGAACTAGCACTGATGAAATCTTCAACAATCTTAACATCATGTCAATTAAACAACTGTATTCTAAAACTATACTCATTTACATTCATAAGTACAAAACCCAAGAAATAACAACTTACACGTACATTAGAAACACTAGATCTCATGGTCAAAAACATATCCAAAAAGTAACTACTAACACAACATTTGGGCAAAAAAGCTTCTTGTATTATGTTATTAAACTTTACAATAAAATACCACTCTCACTTAAAAACCTCAACAGTATAACATTTAAATCTCAAATAAAAAGCTGGATACTAAATATAGGGAGAACAGAAAGGAAATATACTGATATCAAATACAGACTAAAACCGAATCTACTGAACTGAATTATAAAAAAAAAACAATTTTATTTAATTTTTAATTATTTAAAAAATACTACATGATACCTATTTGTTTATAACTAATTCATATTAATTTCTTATAATTAAATTATAATATGTAAATGAAATCCTCAGCACGGGAAATCCCAGTGAGGATATCATTATATCTAGATGTTTGTAAAGAAAGGAAGACAATAAATCATTATTATTATTATTATTTTTATTATAATGTCGGCTATTTTGCAAGCGACTGCAGTGCTGCCACCTGTTGACGCAAAAAGTTACTACTGCGGCAGATTGTAGAAGAAGGTTTGAGGAACAGCACCAAATTCATAATTTTCACAGACTTAAGTATAAAAAAATAGGAGGCATTACTTATCGACTGACCCTCGTAAATATAAGTACATAACTAAATAAAATGCACATTTGCGTAAAACCGAAATATATGAAGAAAAAAAAATCGTAAATGGATGAATTCTAGTACGTAGATTTGGGGTAATTTTTCAACTTAAATTGAAAGTTATGAATAATACTATACATATTATTAACCGTAAATTATGGTGAAGGTAGTGTTGTTGTGATATATCTTGCAGATATATTGTTTAACTTAAATGGTATTTAAAATAAGGTTCGCTTTACAAAATCGTATAATCGAATTTACTACTTTGAATATTGCATAAAGAGTTTAAGTTTTATTAACCATTTCTCGTATTTTTATCTAATATAATTTCATTTTCAGTAGTACCCATAGAGTTGTACCTAGGTATTTTCTTTTATCTTGTTCAAACTTATCCGTAATGTTAAATACGTTCTCTTTTTAGTAAATGATGTCTTAGTTAGCAAAGGTTTGTGAAATGCAAATAAGATTTTTACTAGATAGGAATAGGCAGACATAATAACTAGTGAATAGCGTCCCAGGTCGTGTTCTCCAGAAGTCTGCAGTCAGGCGTAAACTGCGCTTTGGGGGCATCCATTAATTACGTGAGCATAAACGGGGAGGGGGGGGGGGGGGCCAGCAAAATCTCACGTTACTTGAAAAAAATAATCGAATTGGCCAAATTTATCTCACCGAGGGGGAAGGGGGGTCTAGATTGGAAGAAAAACTGCTCACGTAATTAATGGATGCCCCCTTTGGTGACTTCCTTCGTGTCCACGCCAAGGATTGGCATACAGTTTGATAGGTTATGATGTTTGAGAGGTATCCTTTTGTGGCTAAAAACACTTTTGTTTATTACTGGATATTATTGTAACTTCTTTATTTTAAAGAATAAGTTTACAGAGAGAGATTGATTCGATTCTGAACACTTGATTGGCGATTTGTAGTTAAGAATTGTGAAACTAAATTGAGAACTGAAGAGCATTGAGTAGATAGAATGACTCGCAAATGACAACACGCCATTATATATACGAAAAAGTGAAAGATAGCTGCGGCCACAAACAAATGCGATCATAGACACAAAGAAGTATTGCAATGTTTAATTAAAAGGTGACACAGACATGAAAGTTTAAGATAAGAGAGTCTATACATCGAGATTTAGTAAATGACAATCACAACACACAACATCCAACAACTTGAAACCCTTCGATTAGAAGTTTTGTTGGCACATCCATTTTTTTTCACATTATTTACATCCGCCATGATAGAGTGGTTGATTAATGAATAAATGGTCAATAAAAAAAATATCCTTCAATTCTATTAATTTAAATATTATGTTTTTATGACGCATATTTTAACATTTTGAACTTATATTTTTGTTTTGTTCTAGTTGCTTCAATTTTCCGTCACCTTATTGAACAGACCTCCCAAATTCACTGCCGCAGGATTTTTTGCTCTGGACTCTGATAATGCTGTAAGATTTAATAGTTTTTAAGTGCTTTTAAAACTACATAATTCAACTGTTGAAAAATTGTTCAGCTAGCAAACTAACTACATGGGCATTAGGCTTTTATATCTTTTGGCGAAACTTTGATGGCTATATTCTCGTGGAGTGGAAAAGGAAAGTGTGTGTTTTATCAAATTATTTTCAATTGTCATGTACTTTGCATTAAAATGTTTGTGTAAACACATATTTCATTATTTTTTCTAGATGGTTGGAATCATTACAATCTATTTCATTGTAAGTAGGTACACAATTTACCCTCTCTTACCTTGGCGATGAATAGTATTATAATATTTTGTACGTTATAATATATGTAATCATTCTTCGTTGCCGTTGCTTGAAATTTTATCTTCTTCACATGATGCACTAAATGATTTTCTGTGACTTATAGTATGTTAGCTAGTATATTCTAATATCAATGTGTGCATAGATATTAGAATATGCATCCACTGTGCGCCATTTCAAGGAATTGAATGTTTCCAATCCGAATGGTGGTTCCTCACCAGGGTGGTACTGTAGTATTGAGCTTGAAATTTTGCTTTTTTTTTGGAATTATAATTCACAGCGAGACAAACTCGACGGTTATAAAACTGTAACTCGTTTTTCGGACTTGTTCAAATCTTGATCCGAATCAATTCAATCCAGGCAGCGATAATCGCCAAGTGCTAAAAGAACTCTTTCTGCAAAGTAGGCTTTAAATTAACGGTTTCTTTTGTGAATTGATTCAAAGTGCGCGCTCGTGCTTACTGTTACTTCTCGGAACATTGTTGTGCAACAGATTCCCCGCGTGTCGGCGTGTGGGGTCATTGTTACTATATAGCGACATGTGGAGCTGCCTCGACACGTGCCATTTGTTTTGCAAAACTTCAGGACGTTATTAAAAAAAACCGTTTGTTTCACTATCGCTGATCACATATGTTAATTTTCTTATCAATCTATTATTCCACAAGTAGTTTTATTAAAAAACGCATTAACAGAACTGTAATAAAGTGAAAATGATTTGTGAAACAAAAAAAGAAGTAAGCAATGGCGAAAACATTTACGGTCAGAAGTGAATTAAAATTAATAATAAAAAGTTACAAGTAATATACATAACCTATGTCGGTTAGTTATTATAATATTTATAATTATTATTTATTAATCGTTATGCTAAATCTCTATGGTTAGGACAATTTTTTCTATTACTTTTTTTGTTTTTGAATATTTATCTAGATGTATGCAAAATTATTGGAACTTACTTTTTATTTATCTGTAAACAGTATGTACGAGTACAGAAACAAAACAACAGTAGAATAAAATACCTAGTATATGGCACAGAGAAAAATGTATTGCTTATTTTTTAAGAGTTCTCTTAAAATTCCCGGCATACGTTTCAATTCCATAATTAAAGAAATAAATTGTTTCTCCCTGCATGTCCTTTCCCATGCGTCCCCGTCCCCCTCCCGTACCGCAATACCCCTTCCCGCATTCCATATATTCAGTCTCAGTACATTCAGTTTTCAAACAGCTCTCATGCCACCTATTACAATTTTTTTATAAAAAATTTCATTTTTCGAATATTACAAATATTTATAATAAGAACAATCAATCAAATTTAGTATCTAAAATATTAAAGTTAGTATCTAACATATTAAATTTAGTATCTAACATATTAAATTTAGTATCTACCTATTTAAAATATCTATAATTTAAAAAAATCCGTAGACAATTCTCTTAATTCGCATTTTTATTAATTTTAAGAAAATTGAGAATTAAGAGAATTGGGAAATGAGAGAATTGTAAGAACCTTCTACAAAGTATTAGAAAACTTAAAACAAAAGATGAATGAAATAGGGAAAAGTCGTTCTGAAGTTATGGTATGACCAAAGGAAGCGGGGATTCATTTTTATATATATAGATTACGTTAAAATACGGGATTGCAGGCCTTACGAATGAATTAACAGGAAAAGGTGGCCTAATAAACATTAGGACGCGAATTTTCAGGATTTATTGATAAAAATTTGTTAAATTACGAATATTTTATCAGGACGATCAATCATGTCTGCTTGAAAATCCTAATATTTTTGCATCACAATATTAATCTTCCACGGTAAACAACTGACATTTTTTCGCTTTCGTGATATTTACTCATTGTATATATGTAGGTGTATATACAGTAATATACACATACAGGCACTTTTACACCCTTTTATGTATATAAATATCCGAAAATATTTCAACCATATCTATACTATACCGGCGTAATCGAGCGGTAAGGCTCTTGACTCGCAATCCGAAGGTCGCGGTATCGAATCCCGGCGTGGCAAATAAATGTTATTTGATTAATTTGTGTTATTTCATTTAAATATTATATTTACTATTAGTTCATTTCAAATAATATATGGTATATTTGCGGCACGTTCCGAAGTGGAAGATACTTTTAGTATCGCCCTGGTGTAAGACAACCATTCGGAATTGAAACGTTGCTTGAAACGGCTTTGGCCGTGTTTGGTGACGAGATCTGAAAAGCCAGGTACTTCCCCACCTTCCTCCTCCCCATCTCCTTCCCCTCCACACTACCTTCAGCCTCACAACATACCCCGATGGAGATGCCATAGTCTCACTGGCTCCAGACGGGAGCAGTTGGGACTTTTGTGCGGTATTCGTATAAAAAAGAAATTTAAAAACATAAAATACATGTTTTTATTTATATAAGTTCTAGTAGTTTTTTTTAAATACTCGTATAGCCCGACCGTCAAGGTATGTGAAGGATGGATATGGGTAGGCGGTGGTGGGGGTTGTCATCGGGACTTGATTGCCCGAGATACGAGATGCTTTGGTTCGGCTACATTTCTCTCTTTGTTTGGCCATGTGTTTTTTAAGTGAAGGGATTTTCGTGCCTGAAATAATACTGCTGTTTAAAGGGATATTATACCCGTGGAGAAATCCGTAAGCTGTCAAAATTAGTTTTTTTTCACATCGCTAGATGGCGGTAGGAGTGTCTTCCCGAATTTTAAAAGATCAACATTATACTTGCGTTATAAACAGAAGAGCACAGTATTTTTAAATGTCAAAGTAAAAAACAAACTAATAACAAAGTGTGGTTTATTTATGGAACTTATTATGTTAGTAGAATATTTAGTATGATCCTTTTTTATAAATGTTTCATCATTTGCTTGTTCATGGTCCTTTCCCACAGGCTTCCATTATAAACGGCGATTGGAATCTCGTGGTTTAATATTGTTTTTTAAACAATATTAAATTTTCTAGAATTCATCATTATTATTACTATCCCCAAATTATTTGGAAACGTATATTGCATAGAATATATACATTAATAACATCATTAATAATATTGACTACCAGAAATAAAAGAAAGATTCTTTTTTATTTATATATTTATTAAATTTTTCTGTGTTATTTAGTAAACTAAACAATAATCTTTTTTAACATGGCAGTAGTTGTCGTGCAAGGCTGCAGAAAACCATGACAAAACTGCAGCGACACTCACTCTATTTTAATAAAAATCATTTATTCCAGAACTAGAGAGTTCCCGGCAGAGCTCGCTATTATATACATATAGAAACCATCGCGGGCATGCACACATAAAATCACCAAAGTGTCATCGCAATCGGATGAACGGTTAGCAACGCATATTTTCATGATGCCAGAACTCACTATATATATAGAAATCATCGCGGGCATGCACACAACAACTTACCAAAGTTTCCTCGAAATCGGATGAACGGTTCATTAACGCATTTTCATGACGCCAGAGCTCGCTATTATATATAGAAACCATCGCGGGCATGCACATATAAAATCCCCAAAGTGTCATTGCAATCAGATGAACGGTTAGCAACGCATAATTTCATGATGCCAGAAATCACTACATATACATATAGAAAACATCGCGGGCATGCACACAACAACTCACCAAAGTTTCCTCGCAATCGGATGAACGGTTTAGTAAAGCATTTTCATGATGCCAGAGCTCGCTATTATAAATAGAAACCATCGCGGGCATGCACACATAAATTCCGCAAAGCATCATCGCAATCGGATGAACAGTTAGCAACGCATAATTTCATGATGCCAGAACAATCGGATGTAGTGCAATGCAATACATTCCGTATTACGAAATAGTACAAAAATGGACAAAATAACAATGCATTCATATATTAGTTTCAATATCCCGTAATAGATTTTTCTTGCATTTCTTAATTTTTTCTGTTCGAATTAGTGTCGCTGCTTTTCGTTTTTTCTCCAAGGCGGTTATAATATATTGTGGGTCACGAATGGGCATAGATCTTTTAAATCTTGGATCTATAATTTCTGGTAATAAACAATCCATAAAGAAAGTACTTAATCTGCTTTCCATTTTTTCTCCCCAAAATTTGTCGTCCCTTTTTATTAATTCTATTTTTAATGGAATTGCTTCACCAAACCAGACGGCAAATATACATACAGTCTTATTGGAAATGTGAAGTTGACCCTGTACTTGATAATACCAGTTGTGATTTGTATTTGTAAAAAAATTTTTTTGTTTTTTATCTTGCTTCCAGAACGTTATTTTTTTTTTGCTATTGCTTCTTCAAATAGCATCCCACTAGCAGAAATCGGACATTTAATTTCTAATATTGTACTGTCATTTACCAAACCATCTGGGGTGGCTCCTAAGAATGGGAAAATGTCATCAATAAATAATCCACAGTCATCGACGACAATATTTTCTTGAATGCAAAGTTGCCTTTTTGCAACTTGCTCATGGTCCCTACCGTATTGAATAGATTTTATATTATCTAGAGAGCGGCCGTATAATATTGTTTTTACTAAATTAGCACAACTTATGGATTGACTTCGTTTACAGATATTACCAAATAAAGAAGCTGTTAACATGTTTCTTCTGCGTTCCAGCCACTCTCCGCTATCTGACTGTAAGACAGTTCGTCTTTCGACTGCCTTCTTTTCACTTTGTGAAATGTCGAGTAGCTTTAAGAATTCTGCCTTAGCACATTCATATGCATCTTGTTCCATATCCGTTTTTTCACACAATTCGTCATAATGGTTATCAGGTGCTCTTGATTTTGTAAGTAAATTTTTCCCTTGTTTTTTTCTTAAAGATCTTTTATCGTTCGTTTTAGAAGCCATTCTTCTTTTTGTTCTTTTCAATTCTAACCGTTTTAAAAAATTACTAGGACTCCTGTTGAAAATCTGCTTATGTAAAGAATAATAAGGTCGCTTGGAATTGAAAGAAACTACTGCAGCTGCACAACGACCCATATAGGACTGTTTAAAAGAATAATTAATTCTTTTTCCGCCAATAAATTTTGCAATAACTCCATTAAAACTCTCAACAATATTACTGTCTAAACAATATACTAGACTTCGGGCATTACTGACAAGTCGAGAATTAGCATCCATAATTTTTGAAAATATAATATTGCTTTGTAACTGTGGAACGTGATTGTAGTCTAATATTTTATTCGGATCAAGTTTAAATTTGCAGAAGTATGGTAAACAATCTTTATGTTCACCGAAAACATGTTTGGGTCCATTTAATAAATCTTTCCTTAAATCGATAATTTTTTGGTCCAAAGTACTATTTGATTGCATCCTGTAATTTGCAGCTCCGACTACCGCCTTCCTAAGACGAAGTTTGTTGGTTGAAATAATTTTTCTAAACTCCAAAGGAAAGCCGGTATCTTTTGTAATTTTTTCAATTTGATTGCTGTAGTTTCGAATTAAGTGGTTAGAGCATTCAATTTTCTGTACTGTAATATTAGGATACGGGTGACTGTTTCTAATTCTGGCATAAGTACTGGAGTCTCCATCGGCAATGAGGGTTGAATATATAAGACCGTACATACTCATCGATTGTTGGAAGCCGTCTAAAATTGCTTCAGCTTCCATTCCGCTTGAAGAACCAACATAATTTTTAAAGCACATGTGCTCGGGTATAGGAATTTTCAAATTTATAGCTCTTGCGCAGGTTGTACAGTACTTGTTTTTAACTGCCATGTAAATAATTTTTTTTGTGCGGTAACCGATAATCGTAGCAGCTCCTGAGAGGGCAGAATAGTTGGTTTTATAAGATCGCTTGGACCAACACGCATCAGCTACTACAGTGATCATCGGCGTCCCGTTTTCGTCAACATCGCCGCTTTGAATAGCCAGTTTTTTTTCTTCGTCAGCTGCCGCAGCCATACTGGTAAATTTGGTTTTCTCCCACCATTCACAAACCTTCTTATGGCATTTTCCATATCCAGCAATAGATAAGGACGGAACTTCAAGGGTAGCACATAGCTCTTCCATGCCCGAATAACCCGATCCTATGCTCATTAATCCCGATACAAAAGATTCGTTGATGCCAATGCCTTCTTGTAGGCTTTCGGACGTTTTTAGTTTAAAAGTTTTACCACATAGCACGCATTTTAAATTAAAAGTAGAGTTCAAACCATTTCTATTTTCGGAGTTAATTCGCAAATGCTTTAAATTGCAGTTAAAAAGGGAATCATGTTGACTTATACATTGGAGTTGTTTAAAAAAATAATCAAATTGTACTACTCTCCGCCCTTCTACGCAAATATCATCGCTTTCTTCTATCGCCTCTTCAATAATAAGCTCCTGCTCCGATTCTTCACAGCTCCATCCTTGGTCTTCGGTCACAGGTAATTTGGCCAAAGAATTGCTGTTTTTTTGCTCCTAAACAATGTAGAAATAAAAAACTGATTACCATGTTATTCAATCTGATTTTGAGATTATTAGTATAAATTTTGGTAAAATACGAACCTACTATCACGATGTTGGGAACACGTGTCATCAAAATCATAAAAAGGCAAAAAAATTCTCGCCCTTCGACAATATATTTTATAAGGGCTGACGCAGGTGCATGAAAAAAGTGTTCCGATATGTTATGGTTATGAATATACGTAAATAGGTTATGATAAATCGTCTTTTCAAACTTTGACACCTCATATCACAGAACAAGTTAAGTGAAGTTAGAACCCTATCCCAATGAGGTGACAAATAGTAAATGCGAGATATTTGAAGTGCAATAAGTATAAAAGTACCTTTTCGACAGTAGTGGCTGATGTACCAATAAGAATATCCTCGTGCTCTAAATCTTCCAAGTTTGGTCCTCTGTGTGCAATATTTACGGTAGGCTCATTTGGTTCTATCGTATGTTGCTGTATTTTTTCCTAAATAAAAAAGCAAAAAAAAAACATTAAGGAATAAAGATTAAAAATCCCCCCCCCCCCCCTCCCGGGACTCCAACGCACTCAAATTCATTCGTTACTTGAAGCATACCTTGTTTGGAGTATTTTTTCCGGCTGCCATAGATAAATCATGTTTTGATCTACGAAGAGAAAAATAATATTATTATTTGGAACTTTACAACACAACACATATATTCTTCCATCTGGAAAATCATTACTTCTGGTGTGCCTCAGGGGTCCATTTTGGGTCCTTTGCTTTTCTCTATCTATATAAATGATATTACGACATGTTTTTACAACGCTCAAATTTTACTATTTGCCGACGATATGAAGATATACCTTCCTATAAGCTCCCATGACTGTTCTGTGCGTTTACAAGAAGATCTTGACCGACTGACGGATTACTGTCTCAGAAATAAGCTTTTTATCAATATTTCCAAATGTTGCAAAGTCACATTCACACGTAACCATACAAAAATACTGCATGAATACACCATTTCTGGATCGCTGTTAACAAATAAAGATTATATACGTGACCTCGGGGTTATTTTGGACTCTAAACTTACCTTTGATAAACACGTTGATAATATTGTCACCAAAGCAACAAAGAGTCTAGGCTTTGTACTGAGAACATGCAAATTTTTCAAAAACACTAAGATTTACAATTACAATTCACATGTTCGTCCTCACCTGGAATACTGTTCACAGGTTTGGAACTCGCGCTATATTGTTTATTTTAACAGGTTAGAAAGAGTTCAGAAGCGATTTCTCAAATTCCTCAATTTTAAATCATTCAACATATACAATTCTTACGACGAAATCGAGAAACATTTTCGAATCTCGAAACTGCTCGTTAGGAGGCTTGTCGCTGATCAGATGCTCCTGTACAAAATTATTAACTCAAAAGTTGACTGCCCGGAGCTGCTAAATAAAATAAATTTCCACACGCCGACTCGATATAGCAGACAAAATACCCTTTTCTACATTGATAGATGCAACACTAATTCCAACCAAAATGAATTTTAAATTGCTGCTTAGTTCTGTTTTTATTTTTTCTGTTTTTCTTAAATTTTCTAGTTTACATTCAGATACTTTTATGTTTCTAAATACCTATCTGTGAACATTAATAATTGGTCTGTTTTTTTGCCATCCTCTTATGTATATTTTATTACTAAGACTGTTTATGTTCCTTAAATAAATAAATATAGAATATCTTTGATTTGACAATGTGTGAATGATTACGTGTACGCAGAAAGGCGATATTTTTGTTAATTTCCTTTCAAAGTTTTTTTTGTCCGTTTCTCCAACACCATTTACACATTATTGACTTCATTTGAAATTTTAGATTAAAATATATAAACGGCAATAAACTTTTTATACATGATCCTTATACTAATCCTATCCTCAGAGCACGTGTTCCACTCCTAACAAACAGTGCCCCCTGGTGTACCGGTCTCACCGGGACAGGAGTGCTTCTGGCTGGGGTGGTATAATCGTATCGTATCGTATCGTATGATCCTTATACTGATAATAATGTAACTAATTTCTACTAAGTAAAAAAAGTAAAACAAAAAAAAAAACTAAGTAAAAAAACATCCCATTAATTAAGAAATGTATTGCCATGGCCAATCAGAACTCAAGAAATTAAAACCAAAATTTTGTATTTTTACATAATTCTACCCCATAACTCCCCTTTAGCAATGTAGGGTAATTATTGTATTAATTACCAAACACTGTGTACATAAAAACCGATTACACTCTCAGATTAGCGTTGATTTGTACAAACACAGTTATAATATATGTGGCTTGACGTATTTCAGCCTATTGCTCGCCATATATTCCAATAAGGAATGTACGGCGAGCGATATGCCGAAATACCCCACGCCACGTATATTGTAGCTATGTGTGTGTACACAGCTTAAAGACAATGAATTCTCACACATACTTGCAAAACGTGCACCTGCCACATGAAGTTTGTGCTAACGGTTTCGGAATTGGAATGCATACGCAAGTTAAATGTTATATTTTAAGTGTCTGGAACAAAATGGCAGTTGAAAAAATACAGTTTGTCAAAATTTACACCAAAAAAGAGAATTTTCGAGTACTTACTGTTTTTGTAGCTTCCTGAGATTATTGCAGTGCTTCAAGTGATTGGGTATTCTATTTTTAGAGCCATTAACAATGCGTTTTGATGGCATTTTTTAAATATATACGCTAACAAACAAGGAGCGTATAGTTTCGTTACTTGCCGACGGGAGATTCTAGCCCGGAATGAATGACGAGCTGTGAAATGTGTTAGAATTTCGTAAAAAAGGAAGTATTTATTTAATTGTTAAATCCACAGATATCATAACGAGAATAAGAGGCCGTACTTTTATAGATGTATGTATTATGTATATATTTTAAATTAAAAATATTGTATAAAATCATTATTAAGGCGATAAACATAGACTGAAGTTTTAAAAGCGGGTTGTATGGTGTATCAATGTTTTTATTTTTCATGGTCGAATGCCTACATCAATTACAAAAAAAAATAAGCAGATTGAAAAATAAAAGTCCATTATTTGGTAACAAAAAATATCAAGTCTGAGAATGACACACGAAAGGTAGTATTAAGCCGTTTTAGAGAGCCGTTTTTCAGCAAATTACAATTCTGCCCCTATAATATGCTCTTAAGACGAACTAGGGGCTTTTGATGAAACTTCTAAGCAAGACATTTTGAAGGATTTCTAGAATCGTAGAATTGCTTGTGGCCCAAGTTGGGCGGTGTGTGTCATGATGGGCAAGGGCGGATTTAGGGGGGGGGGGCACGGGGGCACGTGCCCCCCCCAGGACGGTATTTTTGTGTACTGTGGAGATTCCATCACAGTACATACTTGGAAGCAAACAAATTATCAGAGTTGTTAAAATATATGAATAAAATAACAGAAAAAACACGAGTCAAACTCTTGTATATTTCTGGCCGGAATTGCGAATTACGTTCGTTGCATCCCTTTCATGCACTTGCAAATGAAATATGATAATCAGCGTTTGCGAGAGCGGTACGGTCGGGGGAAAGCACGGTCAGAAAAGTCCCCCCCCCCCCCCCCCGATTATGGTATTATGTATAAATTTTCTGATAAAGGGTTTTCTCCTCTGTTGGTAAATATAAGATTTTTTAGATATCCCTTTGTAGTACATGAATAGTTGCAGTCAGAACACGAAAAAGGTTACTCTCCACCGTTAATCAGCGAGTGCGTTCTTGTACGTCCCTTTTGAGAACATGATTAGTTGCAGTCGGGACACGAAAAAGGTTTTTGTCCACTGTGGGTTAACACGTGATTAGATGTCCCTTGCAATAAAATGAATAGTGGCAATCGGGACATGAAAAAGATTTTTCACCTCTGTGGGTAAATATGTGACGTTTCATTTGTTATTTTGTAGAACATGTATATTTGCAGCGAAAAAGGTTTTTATCTACTATGGGAAAACAAGCGATTTTTTTTATTTCTCTTCGTATAAGCATAGTTACACTCACTACACAGGTTTTTTTTCACAATGAATCGCGCTGTGGATTTTTAAATCTTGGATTTTTTTTCGAGAAAAAGAATAATTGCAGGACACGAAATAGGTTTTTCTCCACTGTGGTTAAACATGTGAATTTTAGATTTTCATTCACTTCGAAGTACATGAATAGTTGTAATTACTTCGTAGTACATATATAGTTGCAGTCGGAGAATTTTCTTCACTACGAGTCAGCAAGTGACTTCTTAGGTATCTCTTTTGAGAACACGAGTAGTTGCAGTCAGGACATGAAAAAGGTTTTTCTCTTCTGTGAATCATACTGTAGATTTTTAAATCTTCCTTTTGAGAACTTGTAAAACTGCATTTGGGACATGAAGAAAGACTGTTAAATTGTGGAGATCCGGAAGGAATACAAGGCGGATAAAAATAATAATAATTCCCAATTTTTTTATAAATAGCAACTTGCATAAATAAAATAAACAATATAAGCATGTATCGCGAGTTAAAAATCTCTTCTTTTGTTTATTACCGCAAACGCGATTAAAACAAGAAAAAAGGTATTTAAGCGACTTTACAGTACTTTGCGCAACTTAATTGTGACTTTCAGGTAAAAATTGTCACTTGGGCGTTACGTAACGTTTAGGGGGGGAGGGGGTGTATAAGAAAACGTTACTGCGCGTTACATGGGGGAGGGGGGGGGGGGGTCAAAAATTGCATTACGCAATACTTGAACGCCCCCAAACACAAATTTCGACTTCATAAAAAATTGGTCCGTCAAAGGGGGGGGGGAGGGAATGTGCTCTTGAGTGGCACCCCCCCCCCCCATCTGGTCCGGGCGCCCCCCCCCCCTCCGCCCCTTGTGCCCCCCCCAGAAAGAAATCCTGGATCCGCCCTTGATGATGGGTCGCAATTTTGATTTGTAAATGAAAATTTGGTTCTGTAGCAATCTTTGACTATTGCAGCAGCGCTATTATTTTTTTTAAATTTTTTTTTTTTTGTGTGTGTAGCATGTGAGTTTTTTGTCGAGTGTAACTCCAGAGTATTCAACGTTGTTTTGACAGTGCAGTGTTGCCATTTGCAAGTTTTTTTTTATGATTTTTTGGATGATTTCTACCTCCATGGTTTTTTTTAAAAAATCATTTCGAACATGGCATGGTTTTTTACCGGTCATCAAAAATATGTAAATATAAATTTTTATTAAGAAGAAATCCCGAATTCAAGGATGTAGTTCTTGAAATATACATAGAGCTTCAAACGCAAACGATGCGAAACATATCATTGGTGATATTAGGATATACGGATCTCATAAATTAACAAAATCGAAATATTTTCTTTGGACATGGACATCTATCGTAAACTGTGGTTTTTACCATGTTTTCATAATTTTTAGGTCATTCACCATCATCACCTCCATGATTTAAAATTTTTTTTTCAGAAAACCATTTAGAAGGAGACTTGTGTTTTTCCGGTCAACGTAAGTGTGTATTTTTGAGTGGTAAGTTAATTAATTAATTAATAAATTCACTTAGTATTAATTAATTAATTAATACTAAGTGAATTTTTGTGATACAATGGGATGAATTTTTATAGCGTGGGTCTGAAATCAGGAATGTAGTTCTTGAACTTCAGCGAGGATACACAATGTCTCTTTATCTGAATTATAAGTAATATGAACACATTCATAAAAATAAATTAATATACATTTAACATGTAGATAACTTTCCTTAGGTACCTACACTTACTACTGTAAATTGTAGAAAAGATATTATTGGAGTTGTCGGTGAATTTTTTCCCCTCATCTCATCGACCTGCAAAAATTGTTTTAAAAAAATCAAAGTGTGCAATTCGCAGAAGAGTTGTCTACGAAGAACCGCACAAATAGGAGACTGATTATAATATATTTCCCTCACTGGCTAAATCCAGAAGCTTCCAACTCCACAATCTTCAGAATCACAACAAACCCCAATTGGGGATGCCGTAGTCTAACTGGCTCCAGAAGGTTGGGAGCAATAA
This sequence comes from Limnephilus lunatus, assembly GCA_917563855.2. Classification (NCBI taxonomy): domain Eukaryota; kingdom Metazoa; phylum Arthropoda; class Insecta; order Trichoptera; family Limnephilidae; genus Limnephilus; species Limnephilus lunatus. The sequence continues at coordinate 69,168,214 of OU830596.1, forward strand.
GAACTCTTGTGCGGACTCAAACAAAAATAAAATAAAAAGTTATCTATTCACATAGAGAAGAGTGTCTGTGGCGGGACGACGGGTGAGTGGCATGGATTTGTTTATTATACAAATCTACAGTTTCATCCCCAGATTGATAAAATTTGCACACTTAACCGTTTAAACAAGATGAATGTCACTGTTGACATGAAATAAAAAAAAAAAACGAGTGTGTGGGGTGACCTATGACCTAGAGGTTGTATATGACATTGGGGTGACATGTGACCATTGGGTGACCTATATCCCCGGGTTGACCTATGACTGTGAGGCGACTTACGACCGTGGGGTGACCTAGGACCTTGGGGTGACCTATGACCTTGGGGTGACCTATGAACTTGGGGTGACCTATGACCTTGTGGTGACCTATGACCTTGGTGTGATCTATGACCTTGGGGTAATCTGTGGCATGGTTATTCAATAAATGATTCCTTCTGCTCACACCTCTATCTTGCCCCTTCATTAATACGAAACTTAACTCTCTCTCTTTCTATCTTCACTAACTTATATCTCCCTCTCAACTTCCGTTCGCCTCACCCGATCACACTTTTTGTAATGCTCTCGTCACGCATTCAACAGCTTACTCCCCAAGTCAAGCGTGCGTAAAGAAGTATTACTTCAAAAACTCTGTGTGAAGCCCGTGCAAGACCGCCGGGTATTCATACAAATAGAACAGGCATTCCATAGAACTTAAGAAATTTTAGACAACAAAATATTCTCGACGATTCCCAGAATGAAGAGGTAGAGTATCAACTCCCCTTCCGTTCCGCTCTCGCAGTTCCCACCCCCGGCATAGCACACTTCCTGGAACCTGGGGTCTTCCCCGACGATTCCCAGACAAGGGTGAACGTCTCGGGGGGTCGGTGACCTACCCCCTCACCAAGCCACGTGGTTCCGCACGTGTCAGCGCACAACCGACTCCCGGCCACCGCGAATACCACGTGCGTGCGCAACGGCATACGGTGCGCAAATCAAGATACATGTTTTTTTGTCACGTTACGTTGACTCTTGGCACCGTAAAGCATACGTAATTCTTTGATTTTTTTATCTTTCCACGCAATGCAGTGTTACTAAGTACTAAAAACCAGATAAACTTCAAATTGTAAAAATATATTCTACACATAAAATATACGTTCTTACTAAATACTCTTAAAATGCATTCCCTAGGAAATAGAAGAAAAATCAATGAATTAAATTTTATGTGGTATAGTAGACTAGTTAAATGATTACACTTTTCCCAATTGGAATTCACTTTCGAAGGAAATGGAATATCATTATAATTTTGTAATAATTCATGTATATGAAACTATTTATTACTTACGTTTTTAGATTTTCACGGCCGAAAGCATTTTCGTTTTTTTTTTGGGTGTTACGCCGTATTGCGCTACCTCCTTCTTTAGCCGACGTTTCGGACACTGTAACGCTGTCCGAAGCGTCGGCTAAAGAAGGAGGTAGCGCAACACGGCATAACACCCCAAAAACAAATAACTGAAATATTATGTATTACTTGTTGGTCATATTACTTTGCTTATATTAAATTCGTTTGTACTTGTTTACATACGGCTTATACTGCTATTTATGTATTTACAACTATACTATTCTCTAATTTAAACAATTTATTTAATTATTATTTTATCATCGTATTTGACGGCCGGCGTAACGCAGCGGTAAGACGCTTGATTCGCACACCGAAGGTCGCGGGATCGAATAAATTCGATCGAGCAAATAAATTTTATTTGGTTAATTTGTGTTATTTCAAAATTTATCCATTTAAAATAATATATAGTATATTTGCGGCACGTTCCAGAGTGGAAGATACTCTCTGTATCGCCCTGGTGTAAGACCACCATTCAGAATTGAAACGTTGCTTAAAATGGCAGTAGCCGTGTTTGGTGACCAGATCTGAATAGCCAGGTACTTCCCCACCTTCCTCTTCCCTATCTCCTTCCTCTCCCCATTACCCTCAGCCTCACAACATACCCCAATTGGGGATGCCATAGTCTCACTGGCTTCAGACGGGAGCAGTTGAGACTCTTGTGCGGTATTCATGTAAAAAAAAAAATATACATATATAGGTACTTTTTGAAAATGTATCAGGTTATTCAATAAAATGTTGTCATTATGTACCTGCTGACAAACTACATAAGTAGTTTAGCAGGTTTAAATGTTAATATTTTAAAAAAAAATTATTTACTCACTCCGAATTAGACTTTTGTGAATTCTTGCGTCTCATCGACGTCAAAATATCAAATCGAGCAACTAGGAAAAAAAGATTATTCCTTAACAATAATTCCTGCACCAACTACCAACACATGCACGGACCTTTTCCTCACTTTCACACTTAAAAAGAAATTTACCTCAAATATCGACGTATTTATTATAAGTTTGCCACATTTATATAAGAGATTTTTTATTATTTTTTTATTTTTTTATTTAATTATTTGGCAATCCTGATTAAAAATACATATAAAGTTACATCGGTTACATAGTTACATAAGTTATCAAAGAAACAAAAAATTGCCTTTCCTCACCATAAAGAGACAATGCCCTTGTGTTTGGTGAGGGAATTCTAGCTCAATTAGTAAATTAAAAAGATCGTGTAAGTTAGTAATAACGGCTATTATAAGTAATAAGTGAGATTATAAAATCATATATAAATTTAAAAATAAAAATCATGATAAGTTCAAAAAATCATAACATAAATTAAAAAATCATTATAAATTAATGAATCATGTAAATCAGCAACAAAAGTTATTGTAATTAGTGAGTAAATAATATGTGAGAAAGAACGCAAGATTTATATAGTAGACCGATCAAAGTGATCCAGAAGCTAATCATTAAAGTAATCCTAAAGAAACCCTCCACATATCCAATAGAAACGCTTTTCGCAGATTTTACGGTGCCTCGAGTAGAGAATATCTTAAAAAAAAATGAAATTATCCAAATTTACAAAGATATCATCAAAAAATTTGAAACCTACCAATCAAAAATATATCAAGACAACTTCAAAACACCAAAATTTAATACCAAACTAATGCAAAACAATTACATCTACTTAGGAATAAAGTATTTCAACAACCTTCCAATTGAAATAAAAAAAAACCAAAGACATCAATAAACTGAAACTCAAACTGAAGCTACACTTCATCAGGAATAATTAAAACTAAATAATTACCTGTTTTTCTCTTTCTTTCCATTTATTATAAATTATATTCATCTCTATTTTATTTAGATTTTTCGAATTTCGTACCGTATCCTATGTATGTACACCTACACATATTGATGATCCAGAAGTCTCAATTGTTCGTATTATATACTGTTACGATACGCCCCTGAAGCGAGTAAATACGAGAGCACAGAACACAGCACAAGTCCACACGGCTCGGCCGCCGCCTCTCCCCGCCCCGTATCCTGTTTCTCCTTGCCTCTCCCCCGTGCCCTGCCACTCGGCATTCCCGCTGCGCTCGCCACAGAAGAGATCTGAGCGCCTTTGAGAACGCACGCTCGCGGCTCACTTGTAGCCGGCGGACCCAATTCAATGGGGCCGCGATGTATTATTGAAATACTTTTGAGTAGAATCAGTCTTTTGCCACTATAGTTCGGTCTATTTAGACTACGAAAGTGCCTGATGAAGCTGCCACATGAGACGAGGTTCCTGCCAACCTACATGTAAGCTGTATCTTGATTTCCTCCTTAAATGTTGTCCGTAATTCAGTGAAATGTAGGGCCCCCGCGGAAATCACGACTCGGAGAGTTTCGTTTTGAGAGAGAGTCAGAGAGAGTTAAACACTTTAGCTAGGTTTGTGTAATTTGCATTTCTTGTAATTGAATTGTACTGTAGAAACCTATGTATGTGTTTGAGTTTACAATACACGTCTAAATGATTTAACATTGTTATTATTCTGCTACGGCGGGAGGATTGTTGGCCAGTGAGGATCCCGTGGGTCACCGGAGGATGGAGAGAAGTTCCCTAGCCTTGAGCTGCCCACCCCCCTGAATAGAGAGTACCATAGTCCCGCTGAGAGCTAGTCAGGGACGTGTTTTGGGCCCTGGTGTTGGTTTAGAAGCCGACATCGAGGCACCCTAACAATACTTACCTTTTGCATAATGTTATTCTATTTCTGTTATAATTAGTGTAACTCGCTCATCAAGCACAAGAACTAGCTTCTTCTTTGATTACTTAATTATTAATGATTAATTTCTGTACCAATATGTAATTTATGTAACACCTTTGTACACTTATATATCTATATTAAATAAAAAAATAAAAATAAAAAAGCTTAAAGATAAAGAAACTAAGAAATGAGAGAGAACGAAGGAATGAACGATTTAAATAATAGCAGACTTTAACATATAAAAAGTAAGATATCTTAATGATAGTTTTATTAAGCATATTTTTATATTTAAGGAGCATCGTGTAGGAGCTATTGCATATTTTTATATTTAAGGAGCTTCGCGTAGGAGCTATTGCATATTTTTATATTTAAGGAGCATCGCGTAAGAGCTATTGAATATTTTTATATTTAAGGAGCATCGCATAGGAGCTATTGCATATTTTAATATTTAAGGAGCATCGCGTAGGAGCTATTGCATATTTTTATATTTAAGGAGCATCGCGTAGGAGCTATTGCATATTTTATATTTAAGGAGCATCGCGTAGGAGCTATTGCATATTTTAATATTTAAGGGGCATCGCGTAGGAGCTATTGCATATTTTAATATTTAAGGAGCATCGCGTAGGAGCTATTGCATATTTTAATATTTAAGGAGCATCGCGTAGGAGCTATTGCATATTTTTATATTTAAGGAGCATCGCGTAGGAGCTATTGCATATTTTTATATTTAAGGAGCATCGCGTAGGAGCTATTGCATATTTTTATATTTAAGGAGCATCGCGTAGGAGCTAATGCATATTTTAATATTTAAGGAGCATCGCGTAGGAGCTATTGCATATTTTTATATTTAAGGAGCATCGCGTAGGAGCTATTGCATATTTTTATATTTAAGGAGCATCGCGTAGGAGCTATTGCATATTTTTATATTTAAGGAGACGCGGAGCTATTGCATATTTTTTTTACTCTTTCTATTTATCTACAATGTAAAATCTTGTTCCTCTCCTTTCTTTTCTGCATCATGCATTTTGTAAAATCTATTATTCACCTGTAAATTTTGTACTAGTACCTACATAACTCGAAGTTTTTTTTTTCTTTCTACCCAAAACAATAAACCAATAATCATTATAATGGTAATCCTATATCCGTAGTGCCAGATAGATTGGAGATATTTCGTCGATGATGTAAATAAATTATTATTGTTAAAAACTACGTAAGTTCGATCCACTTATTATTTGTGAAGAATTTAAGAGGCACGTTTTTTTCATAATAAAATTAATTGGATTTTTTTTCGCCGTTTCTGTGAAAAACCACTTCAAGGGCACTAAAAATTTAGTATATTTCTTAGGCTCTTTCAAATTTTATTATTATATTCATTACATTAAAGATATAGACATAGAAAACATACTTACCTGGCAGGTCGACGGCCGGCGTAGTCCAGCAGTAAGTCTCTTGAATCAAATCGGAGAATCCCGGCGGAGAGATTTTAAAAAAGAAAAAAAGGGAGATTTGATTAATTTGTGTTATTTCACAATTTATTCATTTAAAATAATATATAGTACATTTGCGGCACGTTCCAGAGTGGAAGATACTCTCAGTATCGCCCTGATGAAAGACCACCATTTAGAATTGAAACGTTGATTGAAATGGCATTAGCCTTGTTTGGTGACCAGATCTGAATAGCCAGGTACTTCCTCACCTTCCTCTTCCCTATTTCCTTCAGCTTCACAACATACCCCATTTGGGGATACCATAGTCTCACTGAGGGGAGCAGTTGGGACTCTTGTGCGTTATTCACTTAAAAAAGGTCACTTCCCAACAAACTTTTATTAGAAAGTTTATGCTTAGAGAAGGTAAAGAGACGTAAAGAATTCTTAATTCTCAGTTTTTTTTTATATTTCTACGCAAAACAATGTTATGTAATCCCAGCGATAGATCGTGTATGACGTAATTTTTCTATTATCAAACAAGTCGCGTGAGAAGGAATAAGACAAATATCCATAACGTCCGTACGACCTCTCGCTGGGACTAGTTTACTAGTTAGATTGAATTTATTTAGTTTATTTTATTTAGAAAAAAAAATCCTATTTGTAAGCGTTTGTAAATGAACATGTCATGAAAATTCTTTAGCCCTAAAGAGTCCTAAATTCTCCAGTCTTTCAAAATAAGTATCAACTATGTATACTTTTACCACTAATCTTTTTATAAATGTAATACTATCTAAAAGTGATGGGGGTAGCAAATATAAAATAGTGCAATGTCCAGTGCTTTAAATAGAATGTCCTCCGCGTGCAAGGCCGTACCTTCTCCAAGCATAAACTTCCCAATTTTTTTTTTTTAACTTTATTTATTCCCATTTCTTTGTACATATAATGTATAATAGCAAATATTATATAAAAAACACAACATATAATAACAATTAGTATGAACAAGAAATGAAAACCCACTAAGGCACTGCCTGAGTGTGGGTAATTAAAGTGTGTTTATCGAAAGTGACCTGCCAGGTAAGTATATATATATATTCCTGAATCTATTTGTAAATAGTAAAATCAGATAGAACCTAATAATCTGTATATATATCTATAAATATAAAAATGAATCCCTGTTTCCATCGATCAATATCATACGTCAATGCCTGTTTCCCATAATCACGCTATAACTTGTTACGATACGCCCCTGAAGCGAGTAAATACGAGAGCACAGAACACAGCACAAGTCCACACGGCTCGGCCGCCGCCTCTCCCCGCCCCGTATCCTGTTTCTCCTTGCCTCTCCCCCGTGCCCTGCCACTCGGCATTCCCGCTGCGCTCGACACAGAAGAGATCTGAGCGCCTTTGAGAACGCACGCTCGCGGCTCACTTGCAGCCGGCGGACCCAATTCAATGGGGCCGCGATGTATTATTGAAATACTTTTGAGTAGAATCAGTCTTTGCCACTATAGTTCGGTCTATTTAGACTACGAAAGTGCCTGATGAAGCTGCCACATGAGACGAGGTTCCTGCCAACCTACATGTAAGCTGTATCTTGATTTCCTCCTTAAATGTTGTCCGTAATTCAGTGAAATGTAGGGCCCCCACGGAAATCACGACTCGGAGAGTTTCGTTTTGAGAGAGAGTCAGAGAGAGTTAAACACTTTAGCTAGGTTTGTGTAATTTGCTTTTCTTGTAATTGAATTGTACTGTAGAAACCTATGTATGTGTTTGAGTTTACAATACATGTCTAAATGATTTAACATTGTTATTATTCTGCTACGGCGGGAGGATTGTTGACCAGTGAGGATCCCGTGGGTCACCGGAGGATGGAGAGAAGTTCCCTAGCCTTGAGCTGCCCACCCCCCTGAATAGAGAGTACCATAGTCCCGCTGAGAGCTAGTCAGGGACGTGTTTTGGGCCCTGGTGTTGGTTTAGAAGCCGACATCGAGGCACCCTAACAATTGGCGCATCAACGTGGAGCCTGGAATTTTTTTCTCTATCCCGGTCACTTTGCGGGACCTTCCTTTGTCGAAATCCTTCCCGCATAACAACTATTTTGTAAACATTAATTATGCCTTGTTATTCTACAGTGAATCCTGTGAAAAAACCACAGAAACCAATATGTAAATTAGATCCATAACGGATCTGACTGGAATTATAAATTGCATCGCAAGTTGAAACAACGGCCATTTTGAGTACCCGAAACGCCGCGAATCTGATTGCGCACGCGTCACCAAACAGCGAGCGCGTAGCAACAGCAATCCGCGCCAAATCCAACGGCCTTTGTTTCACGCGATATTCCGGATTGTGCGCGCAAATGCCTTGTTCCCGCCGATATCCTAACCGACTGTTGCTAGGCTGCGTTTTAAATCCAAACCGTTTTTTATGACTGAACCGGGATACCAACGGAAATCATTGATTCTGGAACCCCAGTTATTTTGCGAATTCCTTAATGAAAATTTCGGACTTACGTATTTTTATTATTTCTGCACAATATACCAATTGGCCCACTTGTGTCTGTCAAATTAGTACAATTTAATGTTTCTCCAAATGGACAAAATAATGACTTTCTTTCCCCATTGTACATTATAGGTACTGTTTTTTTTCAGCATAAGTGAAAGTGAATTGTGTTTTTTCCCTTACATAAGTGAAAAGTGGAATAATAATAAAGCCAATGACTGATTCCATGAATAAATAAAACAATTTTAATATGGTTGGATGCAATAAACCCCATATTCAGTCATTTTCATCCGGAAGTTTGTCCTTTATTTGCCAGAAATGTGCCTTTTGTGAACTTTAGTGCCTTTCTCAGTGCAAAGTGTTTTGTGAAAATAAAAAAACCTGTTTTCTAAAGGTCAGTCCTGGCAAAATTTTTCTAAAATAAATAAATACTTGTGAATTTCACAGTTTTCTCAAAAGTGGTCAGTGAAATACAAAAACCTTTACCACTAAGGTCTTTCCACGCAAAATTTTTTCTCGTCTGCCTCTCCTTGACAAGAATTCTGGTGTCATGTATACAAAACACATTTGGAAGTGCCAACAGTGATCACCAAGTGAAAAGTGCCTCACAAAAATTAATTTTCGCGCTTTCTAAAGGAAACCCCTGGCCAATTTTTTTTCTTCTCCTCACCACCCAGGAAACTCGCAATGGAGGACAAGCAAGCTATTACACCATCCAACTTGGGTACCATTCCCAATGTGCATAGTTTATCCAAAGCCCACTTACAAGCTGCTTTAAGGGATAGAGGACTCTCGCCATCAAGCAAATCTAAATCTACATTGAAGGCATATGCACTTTTATTCAACAAAAAGTACATTAGGAGAATAAATCTCGCCCCCTCCAACGAAAATAATTCACGTTCGGCTACGCAAGTTTTGGATAATCTTGACAAAGAACCTACGCCGCATGTAATGATAAAACAGGACGTCGCACCCATCTTGACACAAGATAAAACTTACGATTTATCCTCTTGGAAAGTCAAATATAATGGCGTCTCCGATGTGCTGGATTTCATTGACCGTATTGAAGAAACGGCTACAATCAAAAATATCCCATTCGAGATTCTACGGAGAAACTTTATAGAACTCATCTCCCCAGAATTAATTCCGTGGCACCGCATCCAAAAGACTAAATGCAAAGATTGGAATAAACTCAGAGCTGCCCTAATCTCTAGCTTTGGAAAAAAGGAGGCCCAGCACCGGATCAAACTATCTCTACTATCTATTAAACAACTAGTAGATGAACCTGTGGCTACATTCATAGAAAGGGCTGAGTCCATCAACATCAAGCTTTCACATCCTGTTCCGGAAGCTGAACTATTACCAGTCATAACTGATGGCCTTTTAAGCAAATACGAGAACATCATCACCTCACAGAAAATTGCATCCCTGGCCCAGCTAAACGAAGTCTGCCTCCTCCTGGAATCGTACCAGGATAGGAAAAACATAAAGAATGTGTCGAATAATGTGGTTGTGCCAAGCCGTTCGTCTGGTTTAAAGCCAGAATTCGACAACAAAAAAGTGTGCTCCTTTTGCAAAAAAGTAGGCCACCTGGCCGCTACTTGTTTCAAGCAAGCAAGACTTCTGGAATCCAAGGAACCCCGAACCTCCAAGAGACACCACTCTAGGGACCGCTCTCCTCCACGCGACGAACTGCGCAACATTTTCAAGAAATCAAGGCACAATGCAGAAAGGTTACAAAACCCAAGCGATGTCAGACCTCAGGTGGATTTCTCCAAGCCCCCACCAAATTTCTACATGAAGAGGCCAAAAAACTAAATAATAACCTCTCAGGTACCCATTCTGAACCAAGGTCTAAAGAATGGACTGATTGGTTATCACACATTAAGTATTTTAACCAGACCTTAAATGTTTCCTCGGTTTGTTGCAAACAAGCTAAAGATGGGAGACCCTATGCTCTTTTCTCTGTTAACAATGTGCCCTTTTCCGGATTACTTGATAGCGGTGCATCTGTCAGCTGTCTTGGCAACAATGCTCACCTGCCTTTTGTTAACAGTGATTTTAAAATTTCGCCACAAACAACACACCTGACGACTGCGGATAATGTTTCCCAGCCGGTCATCGGTACCCTTGCACTGCCAATTAATTGTAACAATAAAATAATTACGATCAATTTTCTAATAGTGCCCTCTATATCCCAGAATTTCATCCTTGGCGTTGACTTCTGGAAGGCTTTTAACGTTGCTCCCCAAGTATTTAATACTCTTGGCGAAACCTCCACTGCTGCTCAAATTAGTGAGATCCGCACAATAATACCTCACGAAAATTTAAGCACGGACCAAGCTCTCCAACTAAAGGAAATGGTCAATAAATTCGAATCAATATCTTTCGAAAAATGTGGATTGGGTTTGACAAATTTGGTAGAACACCACATTAAAACCAATGGCCCACCCATAAAGCAACGTTATTACAACTTAGCCCCCCAAAAGCTTAAACTTTTGGAAAAAGAACTTGATGAAATGTTAAAAATGGGTGTGGTGGTTCCCAGCAGAAGTGCATGGACCAACCCAACTCTTTTGGTTTCTAAAAAAGATGGCTCCGCACGTTTCTGTCTCGACAGTAGACGTTTAAATTCTTGTACGGAAGCTGACGCATACCCCTTACCTTACGTCCACGCGACCTTAGACAAACTGCGCAACGCCAAGTTCATCTCCTCTGTTGACCTAAGCAAAGCTTTTTGGCAAATACCTTTGGACGCAGAATCGTGTGAAAAAACTGCTTTCGTTGTACCTGGTAGGGGAATGTTCCATTTTAAAAGATTACCCTTTGGTCTAAAGAACAGCCCCGCCGAATTACAAAGACTGATGGACAAACTCTTCGGTCCTGAAGTCGATAACAGCCTGTTTTGTTACCTTGACGACCTCATCATCGTCAGCGACACCTTTGAAAAACACCTATTAATGTTGGAAAAGGTTTTTCAACAACTCAAGTTCGCTGGTTTAACCATCAACTTGAAGAAGTCTGAATTCTGTAAGTCCCGTTTACGTTATTTGGGATTCATTGTCGACGAAAAAGGTCTAAGAACAGACCCCGCTAAGGTGGAAGCCATGGCAAATTTTCCCCGACCCAAAAACGCGAAGGAAGTCAAAGGTTTCCTTGGACTTGCAGGTTACTACAGAAGATTCATCAAAGACTTTTCCACAATTGCAGCCCCCTTAAATAAAATTACCGGCACCCGTAAAGGTGTCAGCAACTTCCGATGGTCTGCTGAAACTGAAGAAGCGTTTACAACTTTAAAAAATGCCCTTCAAAAAGCCCCCGTTCTGAATTGCCCGGATTTTGCACTCTCTTTTACCCTCCACACGGATGCCTCCAACGTAGGAATCGGTGGAGTCCTAACTCAAGAATTCCCAGATGGCGAACACCCTGTAGCGTATTTTTCCCGTACACTAAATAAACACGAGAAAAACTACGGAATTACCGAAAAGGAGTTATTGGCTGTATTGGATTCTGTTCACCATTTCCGCGGTTACATAGACGGTAGCAAATTTACTGTAGTCACAGACCATAGTAGTTTGAAATGGTTGATCTCTTTAAGTAATCCCTCCGGTAGACTCGCTCGTTGGGCCTCCCGTTTGTCTCAATTCAATTTTGATGTTGTACACCGTAAAGGCGCGGACAATATTGTTCCTGACGCTCTTTCAAGAATTGAATTGGCTTCATTAAATGTTGACACAATTGCCCCCCCTCCACCCACAAAAGATGAATGGTACTTGAAAATCTTCGAAGGTTGTAAAAATAATCAACAAAAGTTTCCTAATTTTATCATAAAAGAAGGACAACTATACCGTAATTGCAAGGCACCACTATCCATCCTCGAAGATTACTCTTGGAAACTTGTCGTTCCCCTCGAAGGAAGAGAACAAATAATAATTGACAATCATAGTGCTCCCGACTCTATACACCCAGGAACTTTCAAGACGTATAAAAAGATTTCCTTGAAGTATTACTGGCCTGGTCTTTTCAAACAAATTCGCAATTACATCTCTAAATGTGAAACTTGTAAAGCTTATAAACATAGCACGGCAGCACCTGCCGGCCTAATGGGTAACCCCAAACGCGCCGACAGACCCCTACAGTCATTGTCAATGGACCTCGTCGGACCTTTTCCTCGAAGTTATGCCGGACACATGCACATACTTAGTGTAGTGGATGTTTTCACCAAATTCTGTTGGATCTTCCCTTTAAAAAGAGCCAACGCGTCCGCCATCATCAAACTTCTGGAAAAACACATTTTTATACCTTACGGAACACCCAGAACCGTAATTGTTGATAACGGAAAACAGTTTATTGCCCAGGAATTCAAAGAATTTCTTGCCAAATACGGAATCAAGGACATTAATTATAACACCTTGTACACTCCCCAAAATAACACTGTCGAACGTTACAACCAAACAATCAACACAGCTCTAGCTATTCTAGTTGATAAAGATCAACGCACTTGGTGTAAAAACCTAGATAAAATTCAGGCCGCTATGAACAACACTGTTAACCTGGCCACTGGTTACACACCTTTCTTCTTAAAACACGGTATGGAACAAGTCGTCCATGGTTCTCTACATAGGGACACAAACTTTCCTACGTCATCCGCCACCACAAGCAACCCTACCGCAGACTATGCCCATCGCTTGGAAGAACTGTCGGCCATTTACAGTGAAGTCACTGATGCTTTGCTCCTGGCTCACCAAAAGAGTGCGGACAGATATAACTTACGTAGAAAACATGTCACCTTCAATACAGGAGACATAGTTTGGAGAAAGAACAACACACTTTCCCAAGGAGCCATGTATTTCTCTGCTAAGCTGGCACCACGTTTCGTGAAGGCCAAAGTCCTAAGGAAAATATCAGACCTAGTGTACTCCTTGTCTGACTCATCTGGAAAGCACATTGGTAATTACCACATTAAGGACATTGTAAAGTCTGGAAGTGAGGAGTCAAGTAAAACTGCCCCCACTATCTCAGCAAACGTAAAATGATCCAGTATGTATCACATTTTTTTTGTAAGCTTACAGAGTCTTACTACGTCAGGCGAGTATTGTGTCAATCACATGCCCATCGTTTCGTAAATGAAACAAGTTGTAAATTATTTTGTAAATTAATGCGTACTCTCCTTGAAGTTACTTTCAAATGTTGTTTTTGCACTGTTTTTTCTTTCCCTCACGGCAATTTTTTCTTTTATTTTTTTCACCTGTTCTAAAACTGATCACTTTGGAACGGAGACACTTTTCGAGTTTCAATGTTTGGGAAGTCGCGAGCCCATTTATTGTCTCAACACGTACACTACGCAATGTTCATGCCACGTCATACCCTGCCTTGTCATGTAACTTTGTAATTTTTCTCCTATTTTTTTGTTGCATTTTTGTCGTGTGGAAAGGAACTTTCTCACCTGTTTATTTTGTTCATGTAAAGTAGTTGACAATTGCCCATCGGCGTGTCGTTCTAGAAGTCGGGTTTTGTAAATTCCAAAGTGTTAAATTCCGACTCAGAACCAGTTAACTATTTTTACAATTTTTTCCTTTCATTTTGTTCATCATGAGTTGTAAAACCTTCCGAGGTATCTCTAGCATGAAAATCAAACAGTGGTTACTTACATAGTCGCCCCTCGTGTATATAAGTTTTTTTCAATTTTTTCCTCTTAAATTAAAAATTGATGGCGTCCTACCCAAATTCATGCTCTTGTACCAAAATTGGATATCGACACGTCCATTTTGGAACTTGTATTTATAAAACCAATGATTGGTCTTTATAACCCTGTATATAAATCAATTTGGCTCGTTTCAACTAAAGTACGTAAAACCGAATCATCCGGTCTTTGGTTGTTATAACAAAGCCACTGCCTTTTGTTATTTTATTTTTTTTTGCTTGTACGTTACGTATGTCTTATATGACACGTTTCAACCCTACGAGATAGGTTAAATAAAACCTTATGGTTATCCTGATTTTGGAATTCACAACTTTTAGGTGTTCATTTAACCAAGTATTTGCAACCCAAATTGCACATAACCTGGTATGTTTGTAACTGCACAAAGGGTATGTAAAACCGTAATTGGTCCCTTTTCTTTGGTCTTCCTCACTGCAGGTTGCCACAACAGACAGTATGTAAAACCATTATAGGTCTGTTTTTGTTTTAAATACTTGGTGTAAGTAGAATTATACTCTGCCATCACCCTTGTATTTTGTAACACATGAAGTAGCATCAAATTGTCTATCTTCTCTGTCGTACGCTCTTGGGCTACGGAGTTAGTTAATCTAACGAATCTTTATAAAATGTGTTAAAATCAAGCATCATTAACGTTTATTGTGTTGTATTTAAACGTAACCCTGTTACATTATAGGAGAGATCCTTAGAACATCCACCGTCATAGGAGAGATCCTTAGAACACCCACCGTTATAGGAGGGATCCTTAAAATACCTGCCACGATACGAGAAGTTCGTCATAATCACTTTTGCTCATAGCTAAATGTTATTGAGTTGGTCGTGTGACATATTTGTCATGAGTACCACCCTTTCTGTACAATCTATTTTGGTCGTGTGTCATTCATTTGTCATGAGTACCGTTTTTGTATTTTGGTCGTGTGTCATTCATTTGTCATGAGTACCGTTTTTGTATTTTGGTCGTGTGTCATTCATTTGTCATGAGTACCGCTTGTATGTATAATTGTGTACAACCCTTGTACACGAGACGTGGAGACGTTAAAACACTTACCGTGATTCGTGCGAACGACATAATATCGGCCTTGCCATCTTCTTTAAGAGGCATTGTATAAACTCTTGACTTCTGTCTATAATTGAGTTTTATCTTGTATGTACTTACATGTTCTTATACACTATACGTGGAGACGTTAAAACACTTACCATGAGTCGTGCGAACGAAATAATATCAAACCTTTTGTGTGCGATCTACGAAATGTAGTCCACAACCCTTTGTTGTCATTCAACGCCAATGCCCGTGGACCTCCTGTTTTTTTTACTTCTTTGCAAAAAGGAAAGAAGCCCAGGAGTATCTACTATCCCAAAAGGACTAGTTTGTAGCTTCACTGCTAACTATGGGGCATAGTGCTGTGGGAGTTAATCGATTGAGCACAAAACCACCCAACTCGTTGTCTGGGGAACGGATAAGAAAACCCCCAGGTTTGTGAAATTGGAGCAAGGGTCTGTCTTTTCTCACAATCACGCAGGAGTTTTTAAAATGACCCCTAATCTTTTGCCCAATACACGCAAAAGATTAGTCTCTTTGTTAATGTGTATTCAAATTTCTCCTCATCCTTTTAACAATTGTAAAGAGTCAGGAAATCTGCTGGTTGATCATGTTTTATTCTCACATGGAGTTTGAAGTGGAAATTAGTCCAGTCTCTAGCAAGTTTCGTCACTCAACTCCTTTCCTTTTCCTTTCCTTTCTCCTCACCATCATGTTCTCAGGTATATGTTATGAAGAGGAAAATCTGTTGTTAACCATAATTCGCCCTCACTGGGAGTGCGAATCGGTAAACTAACCAATTATCAGCAGGCTTTCTCCCTCACTCTCTGCATATGTCTCACCTTTTGTTCTTTTTCTCAATTTTACGAAACACATTCATGAATGTTGGATATGTACGATATGCACTTGGCGTACCGTCTGTCTCCTTTTGACAACCTTTATTCATGAATTGGTTTCTCTGCTTTTACCGTGACTCATTCACGACTTCTTTGTCTTGTTCGTTGAAATTCTACAAAAATGTTACCACCTTTATGTTAACATAGGCCATGGAAGGCCGGTTGTTTTTTTAACCAAGACATATTGTCACTCGGCAAACGCCAAGTCATCCTGGTAAAGGAAAATGTTCATGTAATCACAATTTAGTTAGAAAACTCTCTCTTCGTCACTCTCTGGGTCGGTGGTTAAAACTTCGTTTATTTCATTATCTGGACACATTTTGTTTCTCTCCAAACCTTTTCT
The DNA here is from genome assembly GCA_917563855.2 of Limnephilus lunatus. Lineage (NCBI taxonomy): Eukaryota > Metazoa > Arthropoda > Insecta > Trichoptera > Limnephilidae > Limnephilus > Limnephilus lunatus. The sequence goes on from OU830596.1 coordinate 69,184,291, forward strand.
TCATTGGTCCCTAGGCAGGTAAACTTCAAGAATTTTGCTCTAATAATAATTTCTCCCGGATTAAAAAGAAGCCCAGGCGGATGTCATCACCAACAGCCAAGCTGAGCTCCACTTCCTGACAGCACGCGCTGTGGTTACTAGGTCCCTCCTGCTGCCATTTTTCTACGCATTTGTTCCTGAAAGCACAGACCATACCGCCCATATGTATGTTGTTTTGTCGTGCCACAGCAAGTTGAGTTGTCCCACTATACATTATGACACTCTGAACCACCTTTTGGGCACGCTAGCTCCTAGGTTTGTTCTTACTCTTGCTATCGATGCCAACCATGTCGTCTCTTGCGCTGTCATGCAGTGACGCATATATCGTCATGTGTAAACCATCATTACCTTGACTTCCAGTATTCGCTGAATGCGTACCAATACAAGTTATGTTGAGCTACATTATGCTTCAATAACCATTATATACGATCCGTGTTTACCTTAATAACACTTTAGGATTCGTACTGGCATGTCTGCAGACACTGGATTCTCCTCTTCAATGACCTCTGTAACCATAGTCGCGGCACAGCAACCACAGTCTCCACTTCATGAACTTCGACGTCTTCGACAAAACCAAGTGTTTTCTAAGGCCCAAGTGTACTTTTGAGTGTTATCTCAAAGGGGTCTGATTACAGTGATAATGTAATCCTTAGAATCTGTGAAACCACGTCCTCCTCTTCGAAATTCTCCGAAACCAAACAAATCCACGCTTCGCAAACTTAGCTCCCAGACCAATGAAACTTTAGAATCACACAGGCATTTTTGTTCTTGTTTTTTGTTCTTCGATTGTACAAATATGAATTGTTATTTTTCAATTGCATAACCATGTATTGTTATTTTTCAATTGCATAACCATGTATTGTTATTTTGTTCAATTGCATAACCATGTATTGTCATCTTTCAATTGCATAATCTTGTATGTTGTTTCACACCATGTACTTTCACCAAAACTGTTCTTTTCCAAACATTGTATGTACCCCTCACCCATTCCCTACAAACATTGTGACCTAAACTATAACATAAATTGCATGTTCTAGCTAGGCATCTCTCAAGCAACGAATCTCTCAAAAACCCCAATGAAAGTTTAAGAGGATTTTTTTTCCTACAGCTCCATTGCCACGTCGCTTTTTTTCCAAGCGCGGGGGGAAGTGTTACGATACGCCCCTGAAGCGAGTAAATACGAGAGCACAGAACACAGCACAAGTCCACACGGCTCGGCCGCCGCCTCTCCCCGCCCCGTATCCTGTTTCTCCTTGCCTCTCCCCCGTGCCCTGCCACTCGGCATTCCCGCTGCGCTCGACTAGGAAGAGATCTGAGCGCCTTTGAGAACGCACGCTCGCGGCTCACTTGCAGCCGGCGGACCCAATTCAATGGGGCCGCGATGTATTATTGAAATACTTTTGAGTAGAATCAGTCTTTTGCCACTATAGTTCGGTCTATTTAGACTACGAAAGTGCCTGATGAAGCTGCCACATGAGACGAGGTTCCTGCCAACCTACATGTAAGCTGTATCTTGATTTCCTCCTTAAATGTTGTCCGTAATTCAGTGAAATGTAGGGCCCCCGCGGAAATCACGACTCGGAGAGTTTCGTTTTGAGAGAGAGTCAGAGAGAGTTAAACACTTTAGCTAGGTTTGTGTAATTTGCTTTTCTTGTAATTGAATTGTACTGTAGAAACCTATGTATGTGTTTGAGTTTACAATACATGTCTAAATGATTTAACATTGTTATTATTCTGCTACGGCGGGAGGATTGTTGACCAGTGAGGATCCCGTGGGTCACCGGAGGATGGAGAGAAGTTCCCTAGCCTTGAGCTGCCCACCCCCCTGAATAGAGAGTACCATAGTCCCTATTAATATCCATATCAAAATTAAAAATGTAACTACTAACGCCATCTATTAACAAGATTGTTAAAACCTTTTATTACCAATAAAAGCCAGTCTTTTGCGAACTGCATAAGCGTGTTGTCATTCTAAGAGGTTATGGGCAAATATCCATTATATTTTTCGGTTTTTACTGTGTGAATTTAGTATAAAACAGTCGAAAATTGTTGATTTTTCGTTGAAATATGGCCGTGAACTATTTTCAAAGCATTGAGAAGTTGACAGGACGCCAGAATTATGATCAGTGGAGTTTTGCAGTCGAAAATCTGTTGGTGCTTGACAATCTGGTGAACTATATTAAGTCAGAGCCAGATGCCAATTTCGAGAAAAAAGCATCAGATGACGCAAGGGCCAAGGCGAAGCTAGTTTTAACTATTGATCCTAGATTGTACGTGCATATTAAGGAAACAAAAACAACTTTAGAGTTATGGATTAAACTGAGGTCTATGTTTGATGACTCAGGTTTTTCTCGTAAAATATCCTTACTAAGACATTTAATCTCGTTACGACAAGAAAATTGTGATTCCATGACTTCATACGTCACACAAGTGGTCGAAACAGCTCAGAGATTAAAAGGCACAGGATTTGCAATTACGGAAGTATGGATCGGATCATTACTTCTAGCTGGTTTGCCAGAAAAATTCATGCCGATGATTATGGCGGTGGAGCATTCGGGTATGCAGATTAATACCGATTTAATAAAATCTAAGTTGCTTGATATGGAGATTTCACAGAATGACGTGAATACCAGCGGCGCTGCATTCGTTGCAAATAATAGCAAAAAGCATAGATTTAAAAATGGTGCGGTATCATCGATAAACTCAAAAGTGACGGTTGACAATAATGTCACTTGTTACAAATGTAAACAGACGGGTCACTATCGAAACCAGTGTCCATTGTTAAAGAAAAATACAAGTAAATGTGTTTTTAATGTTGTTTTCCTGAATGGAAAATATAACAAGAATTCATGGTACATCGACTCGGGGGCAAGTGCACACATGACGGCGAAGAAAGATTGGGTAAAAAATATGAATACAACGCCATATTTGCCAGAAATTACTGTCGCCAATGAATCTAAAGTGCAAGTTGTTTGTTCCGGAGATGTCGAAATTGTTTCGGAATTAAATTATCATATAACAGTTAAAAATGTGCTATGTGTGCCTAGTTTGACAACCAATTTATTATCCGTAAGTGAACTTATCAAGAATGGAAATAATGTCATTTTTGAAGAGAAGCATTGTTATATTCGAAACAAAAACAATGATTTGGTTGCAACGGCGGATTTGTCAGAAGGTGTTTACAAATTGAGATTACAATCACAAAGTTGTTTGTTGACTGTTCCTGTCAGTGGAAAATTATGGCACAGAAGACTAGCACACATTAACAGTCAAGATATGCAAAAAATGAGAAACGGTGTTGTGGATGGTTTGAATTATGAGAGTACTATTGACATAACCAAGTCTCAGTGTATTATTTGTTGTGAGGGAAAACAAATGAGATTACCCTTTTCTCATGTGGGTGAGCGGAGTACAGAAACGCTTCATAGGATTCACAGTGATGTCTGCGGTCCGATGGAAACAAATTCTTTAAATGGAGCTCGATATTTTCTGCTATTTATAGATGATTATAGTCGAATGACGTTTATATATTTTCTGAAGCAGAAGAGTGAAGTTTTCAACAGATTTAAAGAGTTCAAATCAGTTGTTGAAAATCAACTTAGTAAGAAAATAAAAATATTAAGAACAGATAATGGTCTAGAATTTTGCAATAAGGATTTTAAGAGTTACCTAAACCAGGCTGGTATAATACATCAAAAATCAAATTATTATACACCAGAGCAAAATGGACTTTGTGAGAGAGCTAACCGTACAGTGGTTGAGAAAGCTAAATGTTTATTATATGATGCAAAGTTAGACAAAAAATTTTGGGCAGAAGCAGCTAATACTGCTGTATATTTGAAAAACAGGTCTATTGCATCAGGATTGGATAAAACACCATATGAATTGTGGTATGGATCAAAACCTGACTTAAGTCACCTGCGTTTGTTTGGCAGCAAAGTTATGGTGCATGTTCCTAAACAAAAACGTTTAAAATGGGATAAGAAAGCCACAAAACATATTTTAACTGGATATGGTGAGGATGTAAAAGGTTATCGTGTGTATAATCCTACTAAGAACTCCGTTATTATTAGCAGAGATGTCATAGTGATGGAGGATGAGACAGATGGGAAGTTAACCAATGAAAAGTCGGCCGTCTGGATTCCTAATGAGGAGACGACAGAAGACAATCTGGTGGAAGAGAGTAGTGATTCAGTGGGGGAATTTTCTCAGAATATTCCAAAAACTGAGGATCCTTTTGATTGCTTTTCAGATTCTTTAATATATGATGATGGCAATGAAATACTAACTGAATTTCCAACACAAGATGTCTCAGAACACGTAGTTCAATCAACAGAACCACCCGAACAAGTGACAGAAAGCAGCACGCGTCAGAGAAAGAAACCAGAAAGATATGGTTTTAGTAACATGTGTGTTTCCAGTACTTTTCCAGCATCTGAAGAGATTGTATTCGCAGAGGCTCTTGAGGGGCCAGAGAAGGAGCAGTGGAAGCAGGCAAATGGCTGAGGAGCTGCAGTCATTTGAGGAGAGTGAGGCGTGGGAGCTTGTTGATAATCCGGGTGATGTGACGATAGTGAAGTGTAGATGGGTGCTTAATAAAAAAATTGATATTGATAATAAAGTGCGTTTTCGAGCTCGGCTTGTGGCAAAAGGTTTTTCACAGAAAGCTGGTGTCGACTACACAGATACTTTTTCACCGGTAGTGCGACATTCTACCATACGATTATTGTTTGCCCTTAGTGTAAAGATGAGAATGAGTATTACTCATTTAGATGTATGTACTGCTTTTCTAAATGGAAACTTGAATGAAAATTTATTTATGTCATTACCTGAAGGTTTTGTAAACAAAAGTGGGGGAAAGGTATTGAAGTTAAAAAAGGCCATTTATGGATTAAAGCAATCTTCCCTAGCATGGTATGAAAGAGTTAAAGAGGTTTTAACTAAATTAGATTTTAAAAACAGTAAATATGAACCATGTTTGTTTACAAAAATGAATGGTAAAATTAAAATAGTAGTAGCACTGTATGTAGACGATTTTCTAATTTTTTCTAACAGTGAGGTTGAAACTACTAAATTAAAAAATGTATTAGGTTCAGAATTTAAGTTAAAGGACCTAGGGCCTGTTCGACAATATCTAGGCATGAGAATTAATTTAGATAAAAATAAAAATGTTATTACTGTAGATCAACAACAATATATTGAACAGTTGATTTCTAAATTTCAGATGTCTGATTGTAAAACACGAATTACTCCAATTGAGCCTAAATTGAATTTGGATAAGTCAACAGATAAATGTTTACCTAATGTTCCTTACCAAAAATTAATTGGAAGTTTAATGTACTTAGCCGTATTAACGAGACCAGACATTGCTTATTCTGTCAGCTATCTTAGCCAATTTAATAATTGTTATGGTCATATACATTGGAACTATGCAAAACGAATACTGAGATATTTACAATTTCATGAGTTTGCTTGGCGTTGTATGCAATGAATAAACTGTATGTTTAATTTATTTTGATAAGTGGGGGTATTAATATCCATATCAAAATTAAAAATGTAACTACTAACGCCATCTATTAACAAGATTGTTAAAACCTTTTATTACCAATAAAAGCCAGTCTTTTGCGAACTGCATAAGCGTGTTGTCATTCTAAGAGTCCCACTGAGAGCTAGTCAGGGACGTGTTTTGGGCCCTGGTGTTGGTTTAGAAGCCGACATCGAGGCACCCTAACAAACTTCAGAACGACTTTACCTATTTCATTTATCTTTTTTTAAAGTTTTATAATACTTTGTAAAAGGTTCTTACGGAAAGAAAAATTAAGAAAATTGCGCAGACAATTGAATAATTTCAGAAAACTTAACGACTATTTTAACTTCGCACGTTTGACAGTTCGCGCGTTTGATAAAATTGAATTTAGCAGGCAGCTGTATTTTTTTTTGTATTAAAAGAATTGTCTTAGGATTTTTTAAATTACAGATAATTTAAATAGGTACCTATGTTAGGTACCTACCAAATTTGATTGATTGTTCTTATAATATACAAAAATGAATGTTTGTAATATACGAAAACTGAAAATTTGAATAAAAAAATTGTAAAAGGTGGCACGCAAGCTGTTTGAAAACTGAATGTACTGGGACTGAATATATGGAACGCGGGAGGGGGGCTTGTGGGGCGGGGGAGCAGGAGAGGGGAGAGGGGAGAGGGTGGGCGGGTAAGGTGGAAGGGGAACGCGGGAGGGTAGGGGGATGCGGAAGGGGAACGGAGGCGCACGGGAAACAGTTTATTTCTTTGAATATGGCGTTGCAACGCATGCCGGGAACCAGCTAGTTCTTAACAAATTGTACAGCTACCTTGAGGTGATTTTTCACAAAAACGGCGCTCTACAAATTAATTTTACGGTGCTCCAGATTTCATGTCCGGGTTGAATCTTTCCCAAATGAAAGACTAAACCCTTCCACACACTTTTCCACAAATGAATATCTAGTAAATTAACGCAATGTAATTGCACTATATAAGAATAAAACAATACAAGAACAATACGTCAATCCACCAGAAACATAATGGGAAAATATTTCACCGACTCCAGATATTTTCATATCAGAGGGTTCGGCTCTGATGAAATCCTAACTGGTCCGATAAATCCTACTGATCCCTCAATATAAATATTTAAAAAATCTTTCGTAATCCTACATGTATTTAAAATGACCGACTTTTGCATTTTTATGTACAAATTTTTTGGCAAATCTAATACGCCTAAATTTTGAATGAGAGAGCTAGGTATAATGCCAGTAGCCGAAATAACAAATGGTAATATTTTTATAGTCTGAGAATGCCAAATTCTTTTAATTTCATTTCCTAAATCTGTATATTTTCTTATTTTTTCAGAAACAGTTTTCTGAATATTACAAGAATTTGGTATAGCGACATCAATGATATAAGTTATTTTCTTAATTTTGTCATGTAAAACTATATCGGGTCTATTATGACTAATTGTTCTGTCTGTCAGAATAGTTTTATCATAATAAATTTTATAAAATTCATTTTCTAAAAATGAATTTGGTTCATATTCATAATATGGTACATTACGGCAGTCAATCAAGTTATGTTTAATTACCAAACTTTGGTGAATTATTTTTAAAACTTGATTGTGCCTAAATGTATACTCGGACGGCGCTAATACAGAACATCCCGATATAATATGTTCTATAGTTTCCGGAAAAGCCAAACATTTTCTACATAAATCATCAATTTGATTTGCATCTTTGATGATATGCTTCCTATAATTTTTAGTATTAATGACTCTATCTTGTATGGCAAGCATAAAGCCTTCTATTTCTGCGCTCAACTCTCCAATACTCAACCATTTGTTTGACGAAAATTTGTCAACATATGTTTGGTTGAGATAATTGAAGGGTTTTGCGTGAAGAATTTTATTTGACCAGGAATCTAATAATTCCTGGTTGGTATTTATAAGAATGCTGGCATTCTCGTCGTATAAATTTAATGGTGAAATATTTCTATCTGCCTTGCATATTATTTTGTGCATTTCTGAACTATCAGCTTTCCTATGGAAAAAATTTCTTAGCATTTCTACCTGATTATGTTTTAAAGATGTTATTTTGACTATACCTCTACCTCCTAAATTTCTGGGTAAATTAATACGTTGAAAAGTATTAATTTACCCAGAATTATTATTATTATTTTAGATAAATGTAGAACGATCCATATAGAGAAAGGTAAAATTGTAGATGGAGACGAGGGTATATTTAGAAATTTCAAAATTGAAAGTATGAAAGGGGGTGAGGTTTATAAATATTTAGGATATTCGCAATCAAATAGATTAGATCATACTAGTATTAAAAATGATATTAGGATTAAATTTAAAACTAGGATCAGAAAAATTTTGAAATGCAATCTATCTGCTAAAAATTTAGTAAAGGCGATAAATACTTGGGCAATACCTCTATTAACTTACTCATTTGGCATAATTAAATGGTCTAATACAGATTTAGATAACTTAGAACGATTGATTAGAACTACATTAACTAAATTTCATTGCCATCATCCAAATTCAGCTGTAGAACGAATTAATTTACCCAGAAATTTAGGAGGTAGAGGTATAGTCAAAATAACTTCTTTAAAACATAATCAGGTTGAAATGCTAAGAAATTTTTTCCATAGGAAAGCTGATAGTTCAGAAATGCACAAAATTATTTGCAAGGCAGATAGAAATTTTTCACCATTAAATTTATACGACGAGAATGCCAGCATTCTTATAAATACCAACCAGGAATTATTAGATTCCTGGTCAAATAAAATTCTTCACGCAAAACACTTCAATTATCTCAACCAAACATATGTTGACAAATTTTCGTCAAACAAATGGTTGAGTATTGGAGAGTTGAGCGCAGAAATAGAAGGCTTTATGCTTGCCATACAAGATAGAGTCATTAATACTAAAAATTATAGGAAGCATATCATCAAAGATGCAAATCAAATTGATGATTTCTGTAGAAAATGTTTGGCTTTTCCGGAAACTATAGAACATATTATATCGGGATGTTCTGTATTAGCGCCGTCCGAGTATACATTTAGGCACAATCAAGTTTTAAAAATAATTCACCAAAGTTTGGTAATTAAACATAACTTGATTGACTGCCGTAATGTACCATATTATGAATGTGAACCAAATTCATTTTTAGAAAATGAATTTTATAAAATTTATTATGATAAAACTATTCTGACAGACAGAACAATTAGTCATAATAGACCCGATATAGTTTTACATGACAAAATTAAGAAAATAACTTATATCATTGATGTCGCTATTCCAAATTCTTGTAATATTCAGAAAACTGTTTCTGAAAAAATAAGAAAATATACAGATTTAGGAAATGAAATTAAAAGAATTTGGCATTCTCAGACTATAAAAATATTACCATTTGTTATTTCGGCTACTGGCATTATACCTAGCTCTCTCATTCAAAATTTAGGCGTATTAGATTTGTCAAAAAGTTTGTACATAAAAATGCAAAAGTCGGTCATTTTAAATACATGTAGGATTACGAAAGATTTTTTAAATATTTATATTGAGGGATCAGTAGGATTTATCGGACCAGTTAGGATTTCATCAGAGCCGAACCCTCTGATATGAAAATATCTGGAGTCGGTGAAATATTTTCCCATTATGTTTCTGGTGGATTGACGTATTGTTCTTGTATTGTTTTATTCTTATATAGTGCACTTACATTGCGTTCATTTACTAGATATTCATTTGTGGAAAAGTGTGTGGAAGGGTTTAGTCTTTCATTTGGGAAAGATTCAACCCGGACATAAAATCTGGAGCACCGTAAAATTTTTTGATTTGAGATTTTCACGGCCAAAAGTATTATCATGGTTTATTTTTAACATATTATGTGTCGTGTGTCGTGTTGCACTAACCCATTCTTTAGCCAACGTTACGGACAGCGTTATAGTATCCACCAGCAGGGCAGATACGTCGAATCTGCCCTGATGATGGACAACATAACAAAATTAGCTAAAGAATTATTGGCTAAAGAAGGAGATAGCGCAAGACGGCAAAATACACAAAAACAAACTACCTATAATAAATTTATTAGTTATTAAAAAGTCGGTAGTGCTATTGCAATGCACGTGAACTCTTTGTATCTAATATTTGTTTTAAAAAAAGCTCAGAAATTCGATTTACTTATTTTTATATGGAATTCAAGTTACATGCTTCCATGTCACGTTGACTCTAGGCACGTTGGGAGATTGGCTGTGAATTACGTAAAGCACATGTAATTCTCAGATTTTTTAATACTTCTAACTAAAACCAAGTCACTAGATACCTACTAAAAAAAATCATAGTGCTACGAATATTGCTACTCAAATTACTAGATGGTAGGGACGAGAAAGAGGAAGGTAGGGAACTACTTTTCTTTCCCAGAAGAACGTCCTCTCCTGAGTCCTGAGGGATTTAATACCTAACTAAGATTAAGGGCGGGTTGTTTCGCGTAGTAATTTCAAAGTTAATTTTCAAGTTATACTATTATCTCACTATAAGCCAATTGCTTCATAGAACAAAAATAACCTGAATAAAATGTCCACAATGAACTTTTTATTAGATGAGTTGTTCAAATTCAGTGAAAAAAAAATTAAAGTGACCAATTCAGAAAACTAATGGAGGCAAGAGTGGGGAGACTACGAAGCACATTTTTTATCAATGTGAATGAAGATTGATTTTTCCATATTTTTGTCGTCGAATTCCAGTGTACCTCTTCCTATACATTTGGTCATCTTATTAGTATTTGTGTTTTCTTCTTCAGAGTCACTAGACGTCGCTTTCTTTTGTGTTATCTTTGCTTGTTCATTTTGGAGTGGTTTGAAGATTGGATATTGATTTTACAAAAATACATATGTATATTTTTTTGAATTCGTAGGATTCGACCCATGGTCTGCTGAATGTCTGTCCGCTGAGGTTTCTCAGGCGCTTTATACCACTAGCCTAAATAAGACTTACGTGGGACCATGGATTTATCTTTTCATATTTGAACCGAGTGCTCGTGAAATAAATAAATATTTTATTGCTATCTCATTCTCTAGCTAAATCCTACACACATAAGTGTTTGTCTCTTTTTAGTATCGATCGCTTCTATTTCATCGAGTTTCAAATCACAACGGTGCTAAAGAAGTTTTCACTTCAAAAACCCGTCCTCAGAAGTGGCCACTCTTGTCTTTAATAGCTCAACATTAAAATAAAGCCCAGTTAAAAACAAGAATAGAATTACTATAAATACTTGGTTATATAAAGTCTTAGTGAGAAGTTAATATTGCCCGAGTCTAGGCAACAAGCAATACCTAGCTAAGAGGTACCAGTTTGACATAAGGGCAGTTATATGACCGGACACTGGTCCTATCCGGTGCTGAACAACGTGATGTGTCTAGGAACTTGGTACGAGCTTACACACGGAGAAGTAACGTGGCTATTTCACTGCAGGTTTTCCTTTCCGTCTCTTTCAGCACATAACAGTCAGGACGAATAACGCCTAACCTGACAAGTGGTAACGATTCACGTTGTTACGAATGGGTTTGTCGAAAAATATACCTGGCCCTCTAGCACAGTCAGTCGATAAGGACTGATATAATAACTTTCGGTAACTGCTCATCCGTTCTCTATCATGACTGAAGATTTTCAACGAACAAGTAACAGTTCACAAAAACTAATATATTTTTGACAAAATGGTTATATTTTGACATTTTATTCAGAGGGTTTGACAATTTACAAACCTTGCCACGTCTGTAAACTGGATGCGTGTGATGTGTAGGTTTTCAATAATAACTCTTGATTTAACGAAGTCAAATATATTTTCAATGAAACTTAGTGTTACAATAATTTGCACAGATTTAATAATTATCTTGATTAGAGGAAAAGCAGGCAGAGGGAACGAACGCTAAAACCGGAATGAATGTGCATTATCATGCACCCAGCCAGAGAGTGGTGGCCGGTGATACCATACCATTGTATAAAATCGGATAAAAATAGTATTTTTATGGTTGTTCGTTGCTCGTCTACATATTCGAAGTCAACTGTTGTTTGTAAGTTAGCGATCTGCAGTTGTCCTTGGAAACGATGAGAAGTTATCGAAAGTTATCTATCGACTATCGATTATTGGTTGGTTGATCGATTATCTAGTTATTTTACAATATCGGATCAATGGGCGTAACTTCCGATGTGCGACGATTCTACATCGATATCCCGAGCACGGTTTCATTGTTGATAACCGAACCGATATTAACAGGGAATAAATAATAAATCGATATACGTTGACAACACTGGAGGCGTTTTCTATGAGTTGACTTTCCGAAACGTCATGGTCAGACGCCAAAAATCAGGAAAAAATATTATTAACTTGGCAATGTTAAATTGAAATATTAACCTAAATATGCATTGGTAGTTCGCATTTACTTTTTGACATGAAAAAATAGTTGATTAGTTAATGAGGTCTTTATTCATATTTCAACCATTTTCGTAGATCGAACGGAATAAATTGATCGCGTCTTGGATCTTATAAGGGCTGTAAACCGGGAAATCGCCCCTCGCTCCGTGAAAATGCTAGAAGCGCTGCAATATCTGGAAAGCGTTATTGAATTGGACACGAGTATTTATACTCTTTATTACTGCTGATTACGTCTTCTAGGTATTTAGTTACTTCAGTCACCTTCAGGATCATACCGTTCCGGGGAGCTGGAGGAATATTTTATGTATATATATGTTACTGTGAAAGCCGGTAGGTACTACGGTAAATCTCAGATTTTCCGGTAAATTCTAAGATTAACAACTCATATTTACAGCAGCTCATGTTGGTAAATCCTAATATTTACGAGTAAAACCTAAGATTTACTAATTTACGGGCTTTTACAGTAATATATCAATTACACAATCGGCACAATTGTGCCTTCGTCACAGCTTTCGGCAGGGTGAGCTTTGTTGGGGATTATAATAGTACCTACCTACATAAAAATTACAAAAATAAAAAAATGTTTAAAAAATGTAATGTTTTAAATAGATTAAGAAATTTTACATTGCGATATTATTAAATCAATTAGCCACAAGAGTTTAGAATCTTAATTGTTAGTTGTCTGATTTGGAAGAATAGTAATAGTCCACACCCATTTATTTTGTAGTTATTCAGAAGCACATGTTTGAGTCAGATGTCCTGTTACGAAGAGCACAGTCCGTAAATAGCCTTTACGTGTATTGTGTTATTATGCACACAGCAAGTCTCATGCACCGGGATATCAATTTGTCACATTCATGAGTCGTAAGTGTGATGTAAGAGAAACGTGAGGGCAAATGCATAGCACACTGCACGACAGCAAATGGCGTAATATTGTCAACAATGATTCTAACAATAGCACAGTAAACACTGAGCACGTTGCAAAATTTAATTATTATCAGGACTTGCAAAAATACGAGAAGCGCAATACCCTTGTGTGACCCTTTTTAACATGGGCACGTAAACACCATGATGCATGAAATATATAGGAAAAAAATATTTAAAAAATGTACAACATGTTACTAAATTCAATAACTAATTTTCACGATTATTTTAGACTGATTTTCCACATAATTTTTTCTGATTCCGCATATTAATTGCGGTCGTTGTTTTTTTTTTTAATATACTATTAGCTGGGATTTAGGTTCTAGCTTTACAAATCAAAAGTGCGCCCCTACGATTGAATTTGGCAGCCACCTCTGGCCTGGAGCTCCAAATTACCTGAAAAATACCCTCGACTCTGTGCAGAAACGGGCGGTCCGTTTCACAGATTCTCCCATCTTAACAGACGGATTGCAATCTTTAGAGCGGCGTCGGGTGGGAATGCTATCCTTGTTCTACCGGTATTTCAATGGAAGATGCTCCAAGAAACTAGCGTCATTGATCACTTCGGCACCGGTACATAGTCAGGAAACACTCCAAACGCGTGCCCAACATATGTACACGGTTGACATTTGTCACATGAGAATGGGTCGCTTCTTCGACTCGTTCTTGTATTCAACAGCTCGGCTGTGGAACGATTTGCCGGCCTCTGTGTTTCCTCCTTCCTACAGCATGGGTCTCTTCAAAACCAATGCATTGCAATTCATTCCTTCCTCTCTTTACAAAGACCGCACAAAGCATCTCAGATGACATAGGCCCTGACGGAAATTATTTTCCTTAAGTTTAAGTGTGGAGTTAAGATAAAAAAAAAAAATCTCCTCAAATCCAATTTAAGTTTTGCATGAAAAAGGCCGTGCGCTATTAATGTTTTAAACAATGCTGGGCCAAGCCAATCTTCTATCTATCTGTGTGTAGGTATATTATTTTATTTTTAGTTTTACATTATAAAAAAAAGTGTATTTTATTTTTATCTTTACATTATTAAAAAAGAATAATGCCCGAGCAACGAGGGATACTTCTGTTAGTGGTCTAATAAAAGCCGCACAACATCTGCCACAAATATATCGGTGACCGGACAACTCGGAATGAAACCAACTCAGAACCATCTCAGATTAGTCATTTAGATTGATAAAAAAATGTATTGAAAAAATGGGTTAAATACGTTACGTTGAGTTAGGGTTATCGGCTAATTTAAAATTATTTTATTCATAGCTTTTAAGGGCCATTAACCAGTCAGCGGCCGAGAATTCTTACGATCGTACAGGGCGGTTTCATTGTGAATGATTAATTATTTTCCGTACCAGCTTTTTAAAATAATAACTTAATATCGATTACATTTCATTCAAAATTTGCTATAATTTATACCTACATTCAAAAATGCTGAAAGGCGTGATGGTAAAACTATTCATATTATGTACTTTTTGTAATTATTTTTTGATTATAAGTATTTATAATTTTTCAATAATGTCTGAGAAAAATAAGAGTGTAAATAGACAAACTGAAGTATTTTCGTCACAAAACGCGTGTACGATTTTTTTTTTAATGATTTTGTTTAAACTATTCACAAAATTTTGAAATACAGCTTTCCCAGATAAATTATTGATATTATTTTACTGCATGATTATTTGATTTGAAATGTGTATTGTATAATACAAAATTTTGTTTAAAAATTTAACAAATCTGCCAACGACCTACGGTAAAACCTTATTGCAGTAAAAATAAACACATTTTCTCAAAATTTAAAACATAGCTTTACTAGATAAAATTCGAAATCAATTTATAATTTTTTGTGGATTTTTAGTCCATACGTCTAAAATTTGATTTAAAAATGACGTATTTCCGGTTTTGTTTGGTTATTCCTTAATGACTTTTCAAGGAGGCTTTATTCTCAGTTGGCATGTAAAAACAACATGCGAAGGAACGTGCGCATTATTGTATACGGGCGATGTACTCGCCTGGTAACTTCGAGATACCAATTTGCCACATTTACGATTCATGAAACCATCGTCCTAACAACGTGATGGGTGATGGCGTAGCTACTCTAACAAAAGTCTTTGTAATAATATTTGCAAAGTCACATCAGTCTATTCATAGCAGTGACCCTTGGACACAATAGACATTTGTGCAGATAGTTCTAGAGGATATTTTCACTGTTGATAATGATGACGGAAATTTGAAATGCTGTAAAGGACAAAATGTTATTTGTTCAGGAGGGCGAAAATAATAGGTAGGTTTTTTTTTTCAAAAATACATAACCCCTGTTTTTGAAGACTTATCATTAGATTTTCTTATGATAAAATTTACGTCGAATAGATCTTTCAGAATACTTAATATTTTTTGTAAGCCTTTAATTATTTTAAACAGAATTTAATTTTTCAGTCAAAAAAATTAGAGTGTGTAATTCACACGCGGTAGAAATGAAACATTCAGAAAACTAAAATAGACAAGAGTGGGAAGGCTATGAAGCACCGCACAAATAGGATACCGATAGGCTACGAAGCACCGCACAAAGAGAAGACCGATTTTACTATCTTAATCTCTCGTAGGCTAAATACTCTAGATTCTAGAATCTAGATCATAGGTTCTTAACGTGGGCGATAACCCCCCCTTGTGGGCGTTTCAGACTTTCAGGGGGGGGGGGGGCGGTAGAAGGCGTGAGATGGCATAGTGAGGAATTGGGCAGGTAAAAAATATGGTCTAAAAAAGACAAAAAACCACGGTGATTACGTACCAACGTGTATTATTATTTTTGAGAATTGACACTATATCATGAATACAAGAAGGAAGGAGGTTAGCAACCCGGTACTTAAAATAAAAAAGAATTGCTTTTTAACTAGCTAAACAAGATAGTATAACAAATAACATAGGTGTGACATATATAATAATAAAGAAGGTATAACCGTGACAGTGAGCCCCCCTCCCCTCCAGTAAAAAAAATATGGGGTGCTAGAAAAAAAAATAATATTCTCAAAGTGGCGGCGGGCAAAATAAGGTGGAGAATTTATGCTCTAGATCAGGGGTCTCCAAACTACGGCCCGCGGGCCGCATCCGGCCCGCCAGTGCCATTAATCCGGCCCGCGACATCTTAGAACCAGTGTCATCAATCAGGCCCGCGACAGCTTATGTCTAAACCTTGCTCAGAAGCTGCGAATTCGCCGCAATTTTTATCGCGCGAATGCATACGCTCGTTGGCGAGGTACTGGGCATCAATACATTGCGTCCACCAAGTATCGCGCGCAAAATACGGGCGTAAATCGGGTGCAGTACGCCAGCTTACCTCCAGTTTACGCGCGAAGTGCAGACACTGCAGAGCGAGTGCACGTATCAAGGGAAAGGGTGCGGGAAAATTATGATTAGGAATTGGTTAATAAGTTTCCAAATGCTGGCGCGTTTCACGCTCTTTCTGAACGCAATATTCGCGCAAAATGATTCGCGGTGAATTTGCCCCCTTTGAACAAGGACTTTCTGTTGTGATTGTGATAAGTTGGATAAAAAACTTAAAATTATATTTTGATGATAGCAACCCGGTTTTATTTACGGGCTAGGCAAAGCTTAATGACAAGTATAATACGCAGAAAATTTAACTAAAGCATAGTAACTAACAAATAATTGTAATGAATCCAACTTACTTTATAAACATAAAAAAATACATTATAACATACGAGTATAAACACGTTAACATAAAACATGTAAAATACTAATGAGATTTAAGTATGTAATTGTGATTTTTCACTGACGATAGTTTGTAGTAGTTGTCGATCAATTTTACTTGTACCAATTATTAAAAGAGATTTAAGATGCTCATCGGTTAATATAGACCTGTAAATATTTTTTGTGAACTTCATTTTGGAGAATGTTTTCTCATACAAGAAAGTAGTACCAAAAACAGAAAACAGTCCACGAGCAAATTTATCCAAATTATCAAATTGTGCCAGCGGAAGACTCTTGTAAAATTCCAACAAAGATGAGTTTTTATATTTATTCTTTATTATATCACTAGGGCCAGGGTTTTAATGTCGATATTAAGAGAATTTTGAAAAATCTAAAGTTCATTCGCAATGACATCAAGGTCTGAGAAACGAGTATCAAAATTTATCTTCAAAGCACTCAAAGCTCCAATTGCAAAATCGAAGGGAAACTCAGTCTCAGTAGTGTGGCTGAATATTTCACCCGTTTTAAACTGTGTGAAACATTTTTTACTCAATTGTGATTGAAACAGCATTATTTGCTGCCGGAACGATTTGAAATTAGTACATAAATCATTGAAGCTTTCACCCACCTATTCCCACCCCGGTATGGTCGCCCCTTCGGAGTTCTCGCAAGAATCTAATTTTTTGAATGAACGACTCTACATTTAAAATATGTAACGATTCTAGAACTTCAATGTCCCCGCATACGTTGTTAGAGGGCGGTATGCAGGCGCGCCTACAGGAATGAGTATATAAATCAGGAAGAAGTTGGTTTTCTCTTTGCAACCTCAAATTCAGTTCGTTCATATGTTTTATCAAATCGACATAGAATGCTAACTTCCACAGCCATTCGCTATTTTGTAATTTAGTAAGAGGGCGATGCTTTTCATTCAAAAAATTTCGATCACTGATCGAAGTTCAAAGAAGCGCGGAAGGACTTGTCCGCAACTTAGCCAGCGTACGGCAGTATGATGTGGTAAATCATTTTCTCCAATATCTTTAATAAATTCGCGGAATTCTCGATGATTCAGCCCAGTGGATCTGATGAAATTAACAATTGATATGACTGGTTTTAGAACTTCAGACATATCCAAACATTTCCTGCACAGAGACTGTTGATGAATGACACAATGTAAGACTAATGGTTTTGAACCACCATCATTTTCTACAGCCTTTGACACAAGAGCCACTACTCCTTTATTTTTACCACACATGTGCCTCCATCAGTTGTAATAGATTTCAAGTTTTTCTACCGAAGATTTATTTAAAAAATGGCTTTTTCTTAAAAAATATCCCTCCCTTAAAAATATCTTCACTAGTAGTTGTGCCGTGAATACTATCAACATCAAGAAGTTCTTCATACACTTTATAGCTTTTATCCACTCCTCGAATAAAAATCAACACCTGAGCCGTATCTGAAACATCTGTTGATTCATCCAAGGCCAGAGAAAACCATTCAAGTTGTCTATTTTTGTCAGACTTATAAGATGATATATTTTCTGCGATGTCTTCCACCCTCCGAGCCACAGTATTAGCTGACAAACTGAGAGTTTTAAATAAATTTACCTTTTCGGGGCACATTTCTTCAACTACTGCAATTATGCATTCTTTGATCATTTCTCCATCGGTGAATGGTTTTCCACGTTTTGCGAATTCAAGAGCCACACGAAAGCTGGAACGAGTTGCAGCCTCTTGTTCAGCATTGAGTTTCGTAAACGAAGATTGCTGCGATTTTAATCCACGCTTCAAAGCTTCAATTTTTTCTCTCTGCAAACTTCCTGTATATTTTGAGAAATTTTGAAAATGTTTCATTTCATTATGACGTTTTATATTATATTCTTTGAGAACTGCTATGGTTTCATTGCAATCAAACATAGTGCTTTCTTACTGGACTCAATTACGAAATATTGAAAGTTCCATTGATCTTGGAATGTTCTGCATTCACGGTCTACTTTTCGCTTCTTTGCCATACTTTCCATAGTAAATCACACCCAAAACCAAATTCAAATCAAAACACTGTTATATAGACGTCTTTTAAAAACACACAAACACGTTTATTTCCGCGTGTAAAGCCTCGATGACACACGGCGAGTTTACAAGCTACTATCTGAGAAATTCACTATCTGTTAGTAAACTCGCTCAGTGTCATCGTGTTAATTGATAACTAGCAGATTGTTGACAATCTACGAAAAAAGTTGAAATGTCGTCAACTTTACTCGCTACACGCCAACTCGTGATTGGTTTATATATGTTTCTAATATGTCTGTCAATTAACAGCTGATTTTGACTGTCAACTCTCTGAAGAATTAGTTCACGTTATTTCTGCTACTGGCGCTAGCAGCTACGTGCGAGTCCAGTTTCTTACAAAAATGTCGCGAGCTACTGAGCGAGTGGACAGTTTTGTGTGTCATCGTGACAATCTCACTCGCCGATTCACCCGCTTTTAAACTTAGTAGATAGTAGCTTGTAAACTCGCCGTGTGTCATCGAGGCTTAACCACCAGATCTCGTTAAGCGTCGCAGTCGTGACAAAATAATATAACACAATAATTAGTGATTGAACTAGCGAATTTAGCACACGTGTGCTTGCTCAGAGTGCGTGCTTGGCGAATTGTCTATAAATCATAGATAATGGAAGAAAAATAAATTGGAAAAATTAAAATTATAAGTTTTGGCCCTTGGGACTCTCTGGAGTAATCAGTACGGCCCTCCGGCTTAAAAGTTTGGAGACCCCTGCTCTAGATGTATGTGTATGTCTCTGTGTCACTATTTTCCGTTTCATTTTCCGTTCATACGTTTCATCGAGTTTCAAATCCCAACGGTGCTAAAGTAGTTTTCATTTCAAAAATCTGAAATATATTAGTTTGATAGACCGTAAAAAAATAGGCACACATAAATAGTCCCATGTATTATGTTGCCTTTCGATGTCACTCACTATTAGTGCACTATAAGCGCTTGCAATTACAAAATTTTTCAAAATATATGAAACTATAGTTTCAATTTCTTCATTACTTCACACATCCTCCCCATCTTCGCACAATTTAAGAACTCATTTTTATTAACTAAAACAAAACAATACACATGTTCAGAGACTTATATTGTTCTCTCCCGTAATACATTGGACATTTATTGTTTTCTCAAATACTGGTAGGTAATTTTGTATCAATGGGGAATAACTGGACAAAACCGGAAATACGTCATTTTTAAATGAAATTTTAGCCGTATTGGCTCATTTCCACAAAAAAAAATATAAATTGATTTCGAAAGACTGTTCTTTTATCTGATAAAGCTAAGTTTTAAATTATGAGAAAATATATTTATTTTTAGCACAATAATGTTACACCGTAGGTCGTTGGCAGATTTGTTAAATTTTCAAATAAAATTTTGTATTATACAACACATATTTCAAATCAAATAAACAAGCAGTAAAATAAATCAATAAATTATCTGGAAAAGCTATGTTTCAGAATTTTAATATTAGTTTAAATAAAATCATTTAAAAAAAGATCCGGGCATGTGTTTTGTTACGAAAATACTTTAGTTTGTCTATGTATTTACGGTCTTACAAACTATTATATTTAGAATTTTACATTCTTGTTTTGCTTAGACATTATTGAAAAATTGTAAATTCTTATGATTACAAAATAAGTACAAAAGTACATAATTTTAATAGATTTACCTTCACGCCTTTCAGCATTTTTGAAAGCAGGTACAAATTAAAGCAAATTCTGAATGAAAAAAATCGATATTGAGTTATAATTTTACGATCGTTAGAACATCTTTCGACGAAATTTGAATTCTCGGCCGCTGGCAACGATAACCTCGCATCACAGTCATCGAAATGTGGTGCCATCCACTAATAATTATTAGTTGGGGATCCGCATATAAATGTAACCTTGTTCCAATAGAAATTGTACAAAGAACAATTATTAAAATTATATTAAAAAAATCCTTGGACTACCCAACAGAACGCCTATTTGATGAATTTCAAGTACCTACATTTAAAGATTTATATATTAAAAATTCATTAATTCAAATTATAAAAGAAAAAGATAAATATCAGTTTTTAAACGAAAACAGAACGCGACTTAAACATGTTTTTATATGCCCAAAACTAAATACCTCTTTTGTACAACATCATTACACTTACCAGGGAAGAACTTTTTTCAATCGTCTACCAGAAGAAATCAGAAGCATTAATGATAAAACCCAAATACTGCTCTCTGTCAAGAGACATTTTAAAAATATTCTGAAGAAAAAAACTAATGCCACTTAATTATCCTTACAAATATCCTTACTTTTCCATAATATTCTTTCTTTTATTTAAATGTATACAAATATCCTTAGTCTTCCATAATTTTCTTTCTTTTCTTTAAATATATACTATTATATACTATTTCAACACACATATATTTATGTAAATGAATTATTTAAGTACTAAGTAATAACCACATTTATGTACACTCCTTTTCCATACACAAGCAAATGCTTTAAATGGAAAAGTAGTAAAAAACCTAAGATGTAAAATTATCATTTAGCAACATGTAAAACATATTAATGAAAATAAAAAATAATAAAAAAAAAAAAAAGATTTAAAGAAAAATTATGCATAAATGTGCCACAAGTACCTACTTCATTATATTGAACACGTGCCATTAGAGGGAAAAAACTGGTGCGCGTGTACTCAGACACAAGCCGCATGTGTTTTTCATTACAACTTAGTTAGTCACGCCGATTATCTGGAAAACAACGCGCAACGTTATCAACACAAGGCGATGCAATGCGAAGTAATCCAAAATCATGTGTTTATGGTTTCAAAATTTGAGCGCCTAGAAACATTGGAGGTTATCCACCACTTACCCGCCCTGATATAATAAAAAGATGGTCACCGCTTCAAGGCTCTTGAAAAACAAAAATTTTAAGATTTATAACAAAAAAAAAAGTACATCTTAAAATAGTTTAAAAGTTACATAAGTACAAAAGTCAACAAAAGAAGAAAAAAATGCATATAAACAGTAGGTTCCAGGGCCGTATTTACACTTTTCATTAGTATAGGCCAGGGTTTCCCAAACTTTTTTTGCAATGCAACACTTTGCAAACCCGTAAATTTTAACGGAACACTTGGCTTTTTTTAGGTTGGGTACAAAGCACTCTTTTTATGGTGAATTGCCTCTTTCAAAAAAATCCTAATAGTGAAAATTAAAAAAAAATTACTTAACACATTATTTATTTAGTATACAAAAAAATGGAATGTAAACAAAAAAGTGGAATGTAAACAAAAAAGTGGAATGTAAACAAAAAAGTGGAATAAATATTGCACCATGTCTTTGAGTCCGCGAATTGGATGTCTTCTTGAGATTGTGAGAGGCACTATATTGGTAAGTTGGATTCTAATATCTAGTGCGGCATCGAGCCTGTTCCTATACTTTGACTTTGTTGCAGCATACTTAGAAAATCCCGCTTCGCATAAATAGGTTGTAGAAAACGGAAGTAAATAAATAATAGTTTGTTTTGATAAGTTGGGGTACTCTTCTGACAAACTCGCCTACAAATCATTTAAACGCTGAACTTGGTATTTTTGTTTCAAGTTAGAGTCACTAATTAAATCAATTAGATTTTAATATTCACTTAATTGATACTTATTCACTTGCGCTTAAGCCTACTGATTAAGCTGTCACGGAAAATGGATTCCGCACCCAGGAATCGTCCTTACAAGTTTTCGGAAAATACTGCAAAATAGTTGTTTTCAAGTTATGCACGTATTCTTAAATTTCTTTGGAAACCTCTTAACCCACTTTAAAATATAATTCATTCAAACATTCATGTAAGGCAGGAAAACAATCAAAATGATTAAATTGAACTGATGTAATCCTAAATCATAATTTTTTTTCACTTTTTCACCCACATTTACGGCACCATGCGCATTTATAGTTCGACTAATTACTAACAAGGAGGTATTTTTTTAATGTCATGTATATTATCGAGGCTTCTGACTCACACAATGTTGTCATTTTTAACAAGGAGGTAAGACTGATTGATTTAACATTATTTTACTTGCAGGTAAAATCGATATCGTAAAAAATATGGTTGCGTTATCTCGTTGTTATTGTTTCCACATCGCACAGATATTCATATTATTGATTCTTACCACAGTATTATAAACCATAGTAATAAACTTCAGAGATTTTGTTTTGTATCTAAAATGAAGATTTACTGCAATAACAGCATAAACGGCTCTTTCAACTTTCATAAAGCTTTGTCTCTCTACCCGGAAGGAACTAGCACCTAACTTAAGAACTATTGTGAAATATTTATACAAATAATAATTTCTTGTGAATAATATTAGTAGTGTTGAAATATGAATATGTGTATTTTATATTAAATGAAATTCTATCGACAAATTCTCGCGGAACCCTTACTCAGGTTTGGCGGAACCCTGGTGTTCCGCGGAACACAGTTTGGGAAACCCTGGTATAGGCCACTTCATTTGCGCCGCCCCCCCCCCCCCCCTTCCTCCTTCTTAGAAGTAGCCTAAAACCTCACCACATATCACCAGGCGGGGGGGGAGGGGGTCGAAAAGTTGCTAAAAAACATCACGTGATTAATGGACGACCCCATAGTTAATATAATGATAGTTTCGTAGATAGGTATGTACATTGTAAAATATTTATTTGTGGATGTTTGTGGAAGCTCACAATGTCAAATGAATTGTTATACCTATTATGTTCGAGTAGTTTAATCCTATTCTAAATAATATGTATATGCTCATTTGTAGTTATCTGTTTCAATTGTTGGTTGCGTTATAAAGACTCTGCCACTAACTCGCGTGTTGTCAGCAATATTATTATAATTATTCGCACATGCTCTCAACGAACAATGCAAATTGCACACTGTACTAAGTGCGCGACCTACCTTAACATTGGCTATCAGAGGACGTCATTGAAGACTGGTTGGTCAATAATTTCCATGATAAAATAATAAATCATTAGTTCAGACAAACAAGAAATCACATGCAACGCCAACAAGCCGGAGTTAGATAAGTGTTTTGATGATTTTGCTAACTAAATAAGAAGTATTTGAAGTGGAAAATTAATAAGTCAATAGAGCAGTGGTTCTTAACCTAGGTTTGATCGAACCCCAGGGGTTCGGTGAGTCAGTCTCGCGGGATCGGCGGAGGTCAAGACACACCCCCGACTCGTGATTCGGTTCGATTTCCAATTAAGAAGGGTTCGGTGAATGCGCATATGAAACTGGTAGGGTTCAGTACCTCTAACATAGAGATATACTATATATCATTGACCTCCAACAAGGTTAAGCACCACTGTAGTAGAGTTTTCCTCTTGCAGCAGCAATAATCTTGTCGATTTTTTGTATCGTGTTTCCAATTGGGTCTCATTATGTGGTTAAAGCAATCAAGTGTACTTCATCGGAAATAAGATACAAATAATTTGAGAGTCGGGGAAGGGTACCGCCGCACAAAGGAAAAAACAAAAACGATAAAACATGGGATCAATTTGAAATAAGTAAGTATTTGGATTACTTTTTCCAAGTCAGGTGTTATTAGAGGCATTACGAAAACACAAATAGAAGTAGACGACTAAAAAGTGATATGAAAACAATGTTTTACTAAATTTTAAAACTTTCTTTGGAAGCTAACAACACGCTTTAATTAAATATAAACAAAAATATTTTGACTACTGATTTATTTATTTATTATGAATTAACGCCAATTAACGGTTTTTATGTAGAATTTAACAATTTGAAATGGATAAAGAATATACACAGTTAAGAAAAAAAATCATATGACAAAAAAGTCACATTGATGTGACAGCATAAAGTACAAATATTAAGCTATTACAAATTCAAATACAAAAAAAATCATACCCCATTGGGGTATTTCCACATTTTTTTATTGCTTAAAAAAATTACGATGATTACAGCATTTTTATTTTATTTTTATGTTGTCGAATGAATTTTCTACAGCGAATTAAAATTTCCCATTTTTGAATTACCGTTAAAACGATATTTTGGGGCGTGGCTATCGTGTGACGTCATGAACGAGAACATTCACTGACTTGTGACGTCACAAACCCATTTGTCAAACGCGGGCCGTTTTGATTTTGTCAGTTTTAGATCGTTTTTTAAAATCAATAATATTGAACGAAAACATAAAAATTAAACATTTTTAGTAGGATTATTAAAATCAGAAAAACGATCTCTAAATATTCCGTATATTTTCAACAGAATCCCTCGTTTGTGGAAATACCCCATTGGGGATGCCGTATCTCACTGGATCCAAACATTTGGGAGCATGGGGACTATTATGAGTGCTATTTACACAAAAAAGTGAGAATCTAAAAATAAATTAATTAATTATGCACAGAAGCTGGCGCAGCCTACGGAATACGCTGCGGCATGCGGTTGACTGGAACGTTCAATCCATAGAATTCGAAAAACAAATCTACTATTGAGGGCAGATAAAAGTATCCAATTCCGTCCCTGCATACTAGTTCACAGCAATCTAGCAAATAAAAGAATCCAAATCCGTCCCTGAACACAGTTCACAGGAAAATGTGCACATTGAGGCGTATGAATGGAGCACGTGTGATGCCTGATCCACGTTTTTTTTCAAAGAGCTACGGGCAACGAGCTACGAGCGGCGGCCCCGGCAGCGAAAATTGAGGATCGTGTATAAATAACGTGATCTTGCACAGCCCAACATTACGTTAGTATTACGTCGTGTCGTTACGCACATT
Source organism: Limnephilus lunatus (assembly GCA_917563855.2). Lineage (NCBI taxonomy): Eukaryota > Metazoa > Arthropoda > Insecta > Trichoptera > Limnephilidae > Limnephilus > Limnephilus lunatus. Next base: position 69,209,716 of record OU830596.1, read on the forward strand.
CAAAATTAGTTGGCACATTGTACGTCGCTTACGGTTAATCCGCATTACCTTTGTTATGTCTTAAGTCGATCTATTGTATAATGTGTATGGACTAATCTGACAAACATCGTAATTTTGTAAAATTTACTAGGCTTCCCGATTATCACAAACCCAAATAATTAATAATTGACTGAGCTTAGCAAGGTCCTGGATTGATTCGGCCGTTTTGTATTTCGTCTGTCTATAAATTTGTCTGTTTCGTTTCCATTTCAAGATGGTACTAAACCAAGAGACTCCCGATGGCGTCGTCGACGGGCTGAATAACTTCAACATTCCACTTTGACCTCCACCAACCATCCTCTCCACGAGAAGAAGAAAAAGCTGGCAAACAACTAAAATATTAATTTGTAGGTTTGCAGATTTCTTCCCAGACTAAAACTTTGGTTAATTGTTCTTGAATCCTGAGTTAAGTAACATAAATGGATGCGGTAAGTAGCCGAGTGGAAAAATGCGTATATTTCCCATTCAGGCGTCTCGAGATGAATTCCAAGCTAGCTTAGCCCTTCATCATCATACAAGCAACAACACTAGCTACTCCCCAACTCAAATAACAGAATTGATTTCTCAACTCAGATGGGTAGAATTGTTAAAAAAAAACAAATATCTTGTAAATAGCTTTGAATCATTATGAATCAATTTAAAAGAATAAATAAACATTTCCGCTTATAATAATGGAATCGTAACTCAGTATCGCCCAATAAATGTAAGATCACCATTCAGAATTGAAACGTTGCTTGAAATGGCTATGGCCGTGTTTGGTGACCAGATCTGAATAGCCAGGGACCTCCCTACCTTCGTCTCCCCCATCTCCTTCCCCTCCCTACTAGCTTCAGCCTGACAGCATACTCCAATTGGGGATGCCATAGTCTCACTGTGTCCAGACTAGAGCAGTTAGGACTCTTGTGCGGTTTTCATATAAAAAAATGGAAATAGAATTAATTCACAAATTGTCAGGATATTCGTAGTATTAACATTTTATAAAATTTAAATACTTATTTATGTATACACACAACAACCAAAAAATCAACGAAAGTATATTTTTGGTTCCCTGTGTGATGTAGACTCACCAGATTCTCGTTTTACTACTAGTTTCTGGACAGTGGCGTAGTTAGCATGGGTAGCAACCGGGGAGAATGGGAGGTGTCACGCCCCTCCCCCCTCCCCAATTAAAGTTGACTTTGAAGAAATTCAAAACGCAAGAAAATGTAGATGGCTTTTTTTCAGGATAACCTTAATTATTAATCTTTGAACTATTTTGGGAGGATTTAAAATAACATAATATGTTCCTCCCCATCCTGTAATACCGTATTGTAATATAGATTGAACAATTGCATAGTACATTATTTTTTAAAAAAAATCAATAAACTAAGCAAAAATACATACTGTTTTTCAATAAATTTATCATAAGTGACAGTAACAGATTTAAGTGGTGATAGCGATAATCTTTTACAACAACATTAACATCCGATTACGCTGTATCGGAATAGATTACTTATCATAAATTGCTCCGCCAATATGTTATCTGCCACCAGACTTACTAATAAGAAGTGAGCCCACACATGCCCCCACACGTGAGCATAAATAAACGTGCGCAATGCACTCAATAATAATCACATGCATCTGCCACCAGTCAGCTTTACTTCGAAGGTTGAACACAACCACGAAGACAACATCAAGACGCTTCTAAACTCTTAAAAACTATTCACAAATTATGTTATAAACTAATAAATAACAACTTTTTAAGAGCAACAGTTTTCTGATTTAAGCTTTCGCTAATTTTCTTGGTTCCATGACAGTTGATTCACCCAAAATTGGCCCCCGGCATACTTATATACATTATGCAGTCGGTAAAAAAAAAAATGGTATACCTAATTACACTAAATATAACTAAGTGACCTCAAAAGTATGTGGAGTGACGGTGTACCGCCGAATAACAAATTGTAAAACATATTTTCATTCAAATAGGTACATCAAGAAAAAAATCTACTTGTCTATGTACAGTGTATAATAGCGCATAAGTACAAAAATTGGCAGTTATAAATTCATTTGATATTATAAATTCTTTATTAATTGTATTTTTTAAATCGATTTTAATTTTGAAATTGGTAAATAATGCACAAAAAAATATAATTTTATAATAAACTAGCTGACCCGGAAAACTTCGTACCGCCTCAAAATCAATAGCTGTTCTGTTAACTTATTAGCTGAATTAAATTTAGTTTTTTTTTATTAAGTTAAAATTTACACAGTGAAGCAATTATCGATGCGCAACTGCCCGTGTTTTGTTTTTGCCAGTATCAGAGATAGCGTTGTGTACGGATTTATATTTCTTGTGATTTTCTTACCTTTCTACTTACTTACGGGAATTGCGTTTCATTTTCTTTATCCGTGTGAGGGAGATTTATTTTAATTATTGTATTTTTCCTTTGGAGGAGTGCAGATATAGTATATAGAGTGCAGTTCACCGATTGTCCCAATTTCAACTGTTGACATTTAGTGTGTAAGAAAGAGAGGCAGCATTAAATGTTTAAGAACAAAAGCAAAACAATCAGCGCGTTGTCATTTGACGTTTTTGAATTGTTGGAATTCACTCACTACCTATTCAATATCACACTTATCACAATATTCCTGTAACTCTTTCAAAAGATACGAAATGTGTGAGCAAATTAATTTTCTCTTGTTTATTTGTGAATTTTTCCGATGTTTTAATAGCTATTCTGCTATTCGGGGCGGTGACAAATCCAAACATCAAATATCATAAAAATCGGTTCAGCCGTTCTTGAGTTAAAATTGGCGTAACTAACCTGACTTTGTTTTATAAATTAAAAGATATCAATTCTGGGAGCCAATTGTCGGCGGATCAACGGTCGAACACAATTTTCTTGCATCAATAATAATAATAATATTAGAAAAAAATTGTTATACGAATAATAATTTTCTTTAATTTGTCTTCCGTTGTCAAGATGAATTCGTTTATACCATCGACCAAATAATGATTTATCTATAATTAATTAATCTACCCTGCAGCGAATTATCGTTAAGTAGGAAAGCCTGCATAAAAATACAAAATCATAACCGGAAAATCGCAGTTATTACGTAGTTTTTTAATCACTTTTTACTCGCTTTCTTAATTTAGTAAAGCTGTGTAATATTAAGTGCAAATAATATTATATATTTAGCGTAAATTTCACGATACCCGAACGCATTTCGAAAATTATAGTTTTAATTGAACATAGGGGAAAACGCTAAAAGAGGCTTCAATTAACCGAAATAGTGATTAGATTCTCAAAAACTGGGCATACAGTACATATAAAAAAACCTCGACTCCGTGCAGAAACGGGCGGTCCGTTTGATAGATTCTCCTATCTTAACGGACGGATTGCAATCTTCGGAGCTCAGGCGTCGGGTAGGAATGCTATCCTTGTTCTATCCTACCGGCATTTCAATGGAAAATGCTCCGAGGAATTAGCGTAACTGATACCCTCGGCACCGATGCAACACGCCAAACGCGTGCTCAACTTATGTACACGGTTGACATTAAATTTGTCACATGAGAACGAATCGCTTCTTCGACTCGTTCTTGAGTCCAACAGCTCGGCTGTGGAACGATTTGCCGGCCTCTATGTTTCCTCCTTCACACAACATGGGTCTCTTCAAGACATTCATGAAGTTCATTCCTTCCTCTCCTCAAAAAGACCCTCCTCACAGCTTATCAGATGACATAGACCCTGAGGGAAATTATTTTCCCCAACATCTCCTGTGCGGAATTAATGTTAAAAAAATCAATGATCAGTTTCTGTCTTCGACTTTTTAAAACCTTCTACTAGTCTGGTATGTCACATCGCTATTGTTATATACGTGGCACATCACTAGTGACCAACTACTTCTTATAATAATTGTCGTCTATGGCCACTCTGAAAGTAATTAATGTCAATGGTGTAAACACCTAGTCAATAAAAGTCTTAATTATAAAATAACAGTGTTTTCTATTACACAACCATATTAAATATATAACAAAACATGGTATAAGTTAGTAAAAACGATATTTTCAATAGAATAGCTCCCCATCTTCCCACCTGCCATCCTCATTATACACACAATATGCATCTAAGTAGTAGAGGGTAGAGGGTAGAGGGTAGGAAAGTTTATGAAATCCGCATGTGTTAACACGTGCTAGGACTGGCAGGTCCCAGGTGGGAAACGACAGGAAAACACGTAATGAAAAACCTACCCATTAAAAAAGAGGCTTCAGACTTACATAATACAATTTATTATTATTATCACATTTATCATCAATTTTCTCTTCGATAAAGGTTTGATAAATAACTGAAAAGATTTTCTTTACATTTCTGTACTTGAGTTAGACGCGAATGATTCACAATGTAATAACATGTTTTATTTATTTATCCTCTTTTGTAGATATTCATATTATATTATTTGTGAAAAAAATGAAATTTGGAAACATTTCGTAATTAGTTATATTCTGCTAAATTAGATAAAATGGGATAATCATTACATACAAATAAAAAAATAAAAAGTTCAAATTTCATTATCCCAAAATTCACCGCTCGAGTTACTACTTGGACCACATTTTCTCTAGGGGCCAACTCATATAGGTCTCATAGAAATGGTTGTATCTTCCTTATTATCAAAGTGGGAATATGGTATAAACGGTTTTGGAAAGGAAAAACCATACTTTATATTGAAATACAAAAACTAACCACAAAAGAAGTAAAATGTACACCTTTATGAAACCAAAATTTCGAATCGCATTTTGAAAAAAATTTATGAAACTTTGGGAATTTCTTATAAATTATTTTTACATGGAATGACAAAAAAATTGAGGTGATAATAAAGTTTATAATACATCGGTCTAGTAAAATATGTATTTTTTTTCATCATTAGTAATTTTAGTCAGAAAAAACCTAAGGTGATCCATTTTTAAAACTTTTGTTTTTGTTTGGGTGCATAAATTTTATATTTGAAAAATTGTTTTTTTTTTCGATTTATATTTGAAAGCGTATTTTATCACCTTTTTAAATAGTTTTCGGATACGTTCAGAAAAAAATCCATTTATTTGGATTTTATTGTAAAACGAAATTATTTTGACCTTCTGAAATAATACGGTAGAGGCCTTAAGGGGAATGAGAAGTTTGGCTTTGGCACTAATTAAACTAATACAAAAAACACTAAAAATACTCGTATCATTGTAGTTCGTATCGCGTATACTTTATTTATCAGTCTTCTGTCGGTCTTCTCATATGAGAAGAAATACAAGTTTCACGGATCTAGTAAAATTTCACGTGTCACGAAATGTTTTATTTTCATCTGTTTTTCCAAAGCATGTTGTTACTTTCCATTACTAAGTAAAATAAACATTTTAGAAAATCTCTCACGGAAACATCAATGTGTTCCACACGTTTACGATTTTACGCTTCTTTAAAAAATAAGATTTTATTTTGAAGATCTTTTTTGATGTTACACACGTGATTTTCTGTGAAAATGCGAGCATCATCTTTTTCTATATCGAGTAGGCTTTTTCTGATACGTTTAAAGGTTGCATGGGTTGCTGAAAGTTTTGAGGTTTTTGTAAAATATTAACTCCACTTATATCTTTATAAATTCCTGGGCCTGTAGGTGTCAGGATGAAATTACACGTGGCAGAAACGTGAAATAAATTACACCTGCTAAAATTAGGTGAAAAATGAAATATAAAACAATAATTGAAGTATATTAAAATAAATTATTTATTTATTTGATATTACTGCTATAAAACAAAGAAAAATATAAAAATTAAATTTGTCAAGAATAAACACTTACAGTTATAAAGAAACGACCTCATTAATTGTGTATTTTAATTTAAATTACGTTTACAATAAAAACATTCAAGGCAAGGTTTGAGGTTTTTGGAAAATATTAACTCCACTTATATCTATATAAATTCCTGGGCCTGTAGGTGTCAGGATGAAATTACACGTGGCAGAAACGTGAAAGAAATTACACCTGCTAAAATTAGGTGAATTATTAAAACGAGATGGAATTATTATTCACATTCAAAATATATTATTACAATTTTTTTTACATCATGTATATTATCGAGGCTTTTGACTCACATAATGTTGTAATTTTTTGACCTCATCTGTTTTTAAATCATTTTTTTTTACGACTTTATGTCCAGGTTAAATCTTACCCACAGGAAAAACTAAACCCTTCCACACACTTTTCCACAAATAATCATCTAGTCAATCCACGCTATGTAAGTGCACTATATAAGTATAATAAATGCAAAACAATACAAGAACAACATATCAATCTACCAGAACCAAATGGGAAAATAATTCACCGATTCGAGATATTTTCATATTCGAGGGTTCGGCTCGGTAGAACTCCTAACTGGATCGATAAATCCTAATGTCGGTCTTACCAATTCGCCATTTTGCCCGGTTGGTAGCACGGTTAAGGAAGTTCAAACTTCAGTCAAACCAAAAATAAAACTTTTAAAAGACGTTTGAATTTGAAAATAGAAATATTATATAAAAAAAGTTTTTTACCGGTTGATTTTTTATATGTTTATGATTCAATGGTGGGCTTAATATGTTTCGAATTGATAGAAAAAATAACAAGTTAGGTTAAGTTCATCGTAATGAGCAATTAAAAAATATCACGCCCTTGTTAAAGGCCACCATTCAGATTCGAAATGCTGCTTGAAATGGCTTTAGAAGTGTTTGATGACCGATCCGAATAGCCAGGTACTTCCCCACCTTCCTCTTACTCATCTCCTTCGTCTTCCCACTTTCTTCAACCTCACAGCGCACCACAATTGGGGATGCCGTAGTCTCAGGGAGTTAAGTCCGTTGACTCCAGACGTTTGGGAGTAGTTGGTGATTAAAACTCTTGTGTGGTACTAACTAATAATAATGTATTTAAAACACAAAAATTCTTATTTCTCAATCAAAAAAAAAACCTATGCTTACCCAAATTTTATTTGACTTTCAAATTTTAAATACCCCACCTGAGTTGGTCAGCATTTAAAAAGAGGAATAATTGTCATTATATTATCCACTCTAACCCCAATTTGACCTCCGCCAATCACGTTGAAATGATTTATCCGAGTTTTATGATTTTTTCGTCGGGATTTGAGAATGCCGTCAACGTAATGCTGTGCAAAGATCACATGGACCCGTGGGAGACAGTCGACGGGAGTTACATGTGAACTGGGAATTGTAAACACGCAGAGAAATGGTACATCTGTATACCCTGTCCACCCGAGTTGATCCGTAACAACTTTATGTTTCTGCATTAACTGGTGAAGCAAAACGATGAGATATTTCTTATTTTTTTAAAAGAGAAATAAACATTCTCGGGTTACGAATAACCCGTCAACATTGATGTGGTACCATACCTCCAAACCACCTATATGTTGGTAGGTAATAGGTAACCAACTAGAAGAGAAGTAACTTTTCAGAAGAGGATTTTAAACAGTTTTTATCGTGATTCATATTTGGGTTATTAGAAAGTTTCGAGAAAAACGCATTTAAAGTTTTGCTGAAGGATAATTCAAAATACAAACTGTTTCTGTTGTTGTTCAATTATTCAAATTTCTGTAAAATGTTTGGTGACAGCATTCTTAACAAATGCATCTTCCAGAAATTGAAATTTAAAAAAAACAACAACAAAATTACAGTGTCCTGGTGCCTTAGAGCCTTGTTTAGGATTTGAGCAAGGGAACATGGCGGCGTTTGGAGGCCCCCAGGAGTAGAGGCCTGGGGCGGGCCGCTCCTTCCGCCCCCTCCCCTTTAGTTCGCCACTGTTCCACCCCTTTTGTCAAATGTCTCGTCCTTCATAACTATTGTAGGATTTAGCACAAACTTATTGCTGAATAGCGTTTGATTGAAATACTCACAGAGTTTCTCCATTTTTTTCATTTCATTCCTTACTGCTTGTGGTCAGTTTATGACTTTTGTTGTCCATGATATCTTCAGCAATCTTCCGTACAATAAAAGAAGTGTGCAATTCACACGCGGTAGAAGTGAAACCTTCATAAAACTGAAGGAGATAAGAGTGGGGAGGGTACGAAGCACCGCACTCGAATTCCAGTGCACCTTTTCCTATACATTTGGTCATCTCATTAATATTTGTGTTTTCTTCTTCGGAGTCGCTAGATGGCGCTTTATTTTAGATTTTCTTTTGCCTGTTAATTTTGGAGTGGTTTGAAGATTGGATATTTATTTTACTTTTTTTTTTGGATTTCGTAGGACTCAATCATTAAAATATCTGCAGAGGTTCATCAGGCGCTTTATACCATACCACTACACCAAATGAAAATCGCGCAGGTCTGTGGATTTATCGTATTATATTGGAACCTAGTACCCGTGAATTAAATACATAATTTATTGCTATCTCATTCTTTCGCTGGCTAAATCATATAGATGGGTTTGTCTCTTTTTAGTGTCGCACGTTTCCGTTTCTTCGAGTTTCAAATCACAACGGTGCTAAAGAAGTTTCACTTCAAAAATTAACACTCCAGTCTTCATTGATCTAGTAAGAAGAATTTATTGTCAAATACCACTATCATTGTAACATAGAGACAATCGCTACCTCAAGAATAAGTTGAGTGCTAGGTCACGTTTCAACGACAACAATACAGAAATAAAATTCATAGCACGCTCATTAAAATATCTGTATCCGTTGAAAGACACCACGTGTACACAAAGCGATAATTCAAGTTGGCAGCACGTGTGTCGTAAAATACAATAATTCTTCAATGAGTCAACAAAAGACACACATGTCAACAATACTCTTGATTATTACGATGAAATTGAGTCACGTGGAAAGACGGTAACCGTTTTATAACTGTAGACGATAAAAGTCCGCATACACATTTAAATGGCAGACGTATAATGTTACAAGATCAACAATGGAGGCACGTTTGAAGAAACGTGCTAAATCTAACATTTTATTTAAGTACGAAAATGAACGCATCTAACAACATTTAGTAAAAGCAACAAATCATCCGATACATGACGCGTTACGTAGATACATGATAATACTTACTGCTACGGGGCGATATTGTGTTGTTCGTCAAAAATAACGCCACAATTTATCTCTTCTTCTTGCTTGCGCTGTCCCAACTCCCAACTCATTGCCTAGGTAGGCTGTTGGGGTGGGCTCTTCTCGTTCTCAGGTTGTAGCTTCTTCGGTTCTGGGTACCGCCTTCATCCAGGCCGTTTCTCTGAAGTATTTTGGAGCATTGAGTCATCCAGGAGTTCTTTGGTCTTCCTCTGGATGACTGTCGATGAAGCTCCATAGACATTGCCTGCTTCACTGTGTGGTCTGATGGTCTCCGTCTTATGTGCCCTTACCATCTCAACTGTCATTCCTGTTTACTGTTTATGACAGTGACACCCAGGCTATCACGAATGCGTGAACTTTTAATCTTATATTTTAGTGATACTCCTGCCGACCATCTAACAAATTGAATGCCACAATTTATCTAAAAGTAATAAATATGTAATAATTCTCTATAATACCTCACTATTCCATTTAATTGTTTTTTTTACATTACCTCCACACAGGCTGCCCGGAGGAAAAATATGCTTTGTGCATGGAAGGTCTTTTTAGGGAAAGCAAGGAGAGGAAGTTCTAGGAAGAAAAAGGTATGAAGACGGGTGGGTAGGAATCTGGGGGTCAATGTATCTAGGAGTGACAGACGTATGGATCCACCCCTCCCACTGCGGTGTAAGATGATGGGTCGAGGCCGGCTGGAGAGGTCTAGGTTAAGTCTCCCTCAATCAATCTCTCCCGATCCGGCTCGTCACGCAGTAAGTGGGCAAACGCATTGGCCGCCAAGATCTATATAAACCTCACCCCATGAACTCGGGCACCCCTGCTAACTCGTCAAAGGTGGCGAACCACTTAGGGTGAACTATAGCTGAGTTGTTGATTATCCAAAAAATGTATCCGCCTCCCAAATTGAAAATTTTATTTACGACCTTTATTTGCACTACCATCTGCGTTCTAACACAACCATGCTCCTGCTTACTCCTTCTTATCACTTCCTACCTCCTTCCCGTACAATGGGGAAGGAAGGAAGGAAGCAAGGAATAGGAAAGCCTTCCGGAGTTCATCATTCAGAATTCAATTTGCGTATATTACTGGCCGAATATACTGGAGGGAATATACATATGATGTAAATAGGGGTTTAATTATTATTATTGCTGAAAACACGAGGCAGATTCTCCTACGAAAAAAGTTTAATGTTTTTATTGTATTTGGAATACAGAAATTGTTTTTTTTTTCAAGCATGCTGTAAAAATCTGAACATCAGTGATTCTTGATGCGATACCGAACGATTCTCAACGGCCCGTAATTTGCGGAACGAACAGTGTATTTTTGTTTGAACGTTTGTATTTTAAAAGAATAAAAAAAAATAAAATGTCCTTTAGAGTAATTTTGTTTTTCAATTAAAAATTCACAGCTCGTCGCCAGTTATCATATTTATGAGTAGTGTATTTTGTAGACAAAACTGGATTAGAAATTTCGCTTTAAACATTACAAAAGTCCGAAAATCTTTTTTTTACCACTAAAAAAGCTTTTCAATTTGGGAGGCGAGCATTGTAAAACCTTTTTTAATTTGAGCAATTCAAAACTCAAATTTCGACTACATAAAAAATAAAAACATTACTACTTAATTAATAACAGATCACTTTGTATAAACGACTTTTTAATAAACAATATCGACATGTTTCAATAACAATGTTATCTTCTTCAGGATATGTTAACATAAAGAAAAATAAATGACAAACAAGTATAGACAAATTAGAATAAACTATACCTAACATAGACGAAATATTAAAAAGTAGAGGTGATTAATTGCTTAAAAATCATAAAAATAGTTATACAAAATTAAATATAAAATTTATTTAAAGAAAAAAAAATTGCATTTAGATAATAAAAAACTTTTAAGAACAAATAATTAGTCTAAATTTCTAAATCTAAATCAAAAAAATAAATAATTATTGTAAGTATTAATAAGAAAATAAATTTAAAATATGGCTATTTTAAAAAAATGTTGGGTTATTTATAATATTTAAATTACTATTAATGCTTTTTCTAATTTCTAAAATTTCTAAATTATCCAATTGTATGCCCGTAGTGTTAATGTGTAAAATTTTAAGACCTGTATTAATATCAAAAGAATGATTTGTTTCCAAAATATGGTTGGCAAATTCAGAATAATAATTATTATTTAAACATCTTTTATGTTCCTTAACTCTAATGTTAAAATTTCTAGAAGTTTTTCCAATATAAAAAAGTTACAATCATTACAAATTAATTTATAAACCCCAGATTTGTTCAAAAAATCACATTTATTCTTATTATTTAATATGTAATTTTTGAATTTGTTATTTGTATAAAAAGCTGGCTATACATTATTTGGCATGTATTTAATTATTAAATTTGAAATGAGATTATTTAAAAATATTTTTTTTTTCCAATTATTATCATTTTCAACAACGTGTGGATAAACAAAAGATATAAGAAACTTTTTCTTATATTTTTTGTTTAACATATTGTCTATTAATTTTGAATTATAACCGTTATTAATTGCAATTTGTTTAATAGTATTTAATTCTTTTTTTAAATTACTCAAAGATAAGGGAACATTAATTAATCTACTTAGCAAGGTATGAAAAGCTGCTAATTTATGTGAATATAGATGATTAGATGTTTCATGTATAATGATATCTGTATATGTATCTTTACGAAAAATGTTAAATTCAAATTTATTATTAATGATAGAAATATTTAAATCCAAAAATTTACATATTAAATAATAAGAATAAATGTGATTTTTTGAACAAATCTGGGGTTTGTAAATTAATTTGTAATGATTGTAACTTTTTTTATATTGGAAAAACTTCTAGAAATTTTAACATTAGAGTTAAGGAACATAAAAGATGTTTAAATAATAATTATTATTCTGAATTTGCCAACCATATTTTGGAAACAAATCATTCTTTTGATATTAATACAGGTCTTAAAATTTTACACATTAACACTACGGGCATACAATTGGATAATTTAGAAATTTTAGAAATTATAAAAAGCATTAATAGTAATTTAAATATTATAAATAACCCAACATTTTTTTAAAATAGCCATATTTTAAATTTATTTTCTTATTAATACTTACAATAATTATTTATTTTTTTGATTTAGATTTAGAAATTTAGACTAATTATTTGTTCTTAAAAGTTTTTTATTATCTAAATGCAATTTTTTTTTCTTTAAATAAATTTTATATTTAATTTTGTATAACTATTTTTATGATTTTTAAGCAATTAATCACCTCTACTTTTTAATATTTCGTCTATGTTAGGTATAGTTTATTCTAATTTGTCTATACTTGTTTGTCATTTATTTTTCTTTATGTTAACATATCCTGAAGAAGATAACATTGTTATTGAAACATGTCGATATTGTTTATTAAAAAGTCGTTTATACAAAGTGATCTGTTATTAATTAAATAATAAATAATGCCACAAAGTTATTTTGCAAAAGTTTGAAGAAGTAACATTACTACTTAATCAAATTTGTAAAAAATTGTTATGAAGGAGGGTTTAATCAAAACCTCCTAATTTCATCCCTCTCGAACAATTTGATTTTTTTTAATGTTCACATGTGATTGGTATAATTTGTTATGATTTGATATTTTCACGGCCAGAATTAATTTTTTCGGTTATTATGCTGTGTTGCTGTGGAGACACCGATCCCCAGACTCCTTCCCAGAACTCTATCTCCTTTTCTCAGTAGAACCCCCACGCAGCATCGCTAAAGATGACATAAACTCAGAGGGAAATTATTTTTCTCATGGTTCGTGGAGTTAATGTTAAAAAAATCAAAATAATCGCAAACAATCTCTTTCTAATTTTCCCAATGAATGCTTTAGCGTCGAAAAAAGTTATCTGTCAAGATGGCCGCCCCTTCGGGAAGATTTATTGTTTCCCGCCAAACTCCGGGCAACTTGCTTTTCGCTCCAACATGTTTGACCTTGGCCCGATGAACCCAGGTTGGGGTGAGGGAGGGGAGCGCGGCACCACTCAGAGCAGCACGTGTATCCTAATTTCTGCGTCGCTTTTCACACAGGAAAAAGCCCATCCCTATCTAGCCAGCCAAACTAAAACCCGACCCTAAACTCCCGACACCTAGCGGAAAGAAGTAGCATTAACGAGCTTCTTTCTGCTATCAAAGTTGTTCTGAATGTTATTCCTTTTGTCTATGGAACTTTTCAACCTCTTGCGGATTCGCTATGAGAAAGCAATCATTCAGGTCAAGAGCCAATGAGCGGGCGTCTGCCACGCCACGTGGCTGACATATTATTATGCACCGTCATCCGGATAATCTTTCCTTTTATTCGATATTACTACAACTTAATCCGGTCTAACGGTATTTCAATAGAAACTTTAGAAATGGTGGTTTACTCAAAAAAAAAAACGGTATTAATTTATGTCGTAGGCCGATCGTAAAATCAGACATATCATGATGTGCCTAGCCACATCATGATCTGCCACATTAGGCCTGAGGCGCATCATGGCTACCTGCCTCATTACTAAAAAATACATTCCATACAAAAAAAAATGGGGGAGGTAATGGATAGACGGATAGACTACAATTCACACTATATTAATGATTAATAATAATTATTATTATTTATTTCAGATAAAAATTATATGAGGAAACTTTGACCAGCCAACTAGGAATGGATCCTGTTTTAGGCCATTCAAATTGACAAATTTAGTTCATATCATAAATTTTATCTTACATTGTTTAAGTATATAACATAATATTTAAAGAAGGAAAAAAGTATTACAATTGAATTCCTCATATAAGCTTTAGATAAATACACAATTTTGTACTTATGAGAAAAAGAATACCTAAGTGAAGAGAAAAAATGAAGAATACTTATGTTAAATGTGAATGTTTTGGAATTTTTTTTATTATTTGTCAGTTGTGTAAAATTTAAAGCACGTTTATTAATAAGGTCCATAATGTACGGTAAGGATGATAAAACAGGCCAATTATTAATGGTCTCAGATATATTTAGAAAAAAAAACTACGTACTTTGTAAAAGTTAACTAAAATTAAAATTGTGCATTTAATTTGGAAGATATATCATATCAAAATAAATTTGTTAAATTATTAAAAACATAAAATTTAATCTTAAATTTGAACTATAAACAAACACGAAGAAAAAAGCATGCAATTAGTATATTAATCAAAAGTTACGCGTGAAAAATACATAATCATAACAAAGGCTGACAAAGGAAATTCTATAATTATTTTGTATGAAGTTGATTCTACCAAAAAGACATTGGATTTTTCAAAGGGTGATGTTTTTGAAATATGTAGTAAATAAAATCCCCGCTAATAAACGCCAAGAAGAAAATATTTTTCATTTATTTTAAAATAGAAAATTAACGATAAGAAAACTCAATTTCCAAAACCACATAATTAATTAAAAAAATCATAAACCCGGTCAAGGCATTAGACCGGTAGTATCTACTTGTAACGATTCCAGCTAGATAGCATCCATAATAAGATAGAGAGTTCTAGGTATTATGGAGATTTATTTTTCGATCGAACTCGGAAAACGCGGGAATTCTGTCATGCACTTATTTCAAACAAAAAATATTAATAATACATTAACAGTACATTAGTGGTGAAAACAATTTACAATTTTTAATTTATTTCATGGTGAGTACCTATGATATGTTTCTATGTAGTGTCTTAAGTATGTGTATTAAATAATTACCGGGTAGTGGGTAAGGGTGTGTGTGTGTGTGTGTGAGAGAGAGGTTGAGAGGGTGTGTGTGTGTGTGTGTGCGTGTTTGTGTAAGTATATTTGTATATATGCGCATTGAACAATTTATATTACTGACATGATGCTCTTTTCAATATTAGTACTCCCTCAACCACCTTGAAATTTCATAAAAATATTGAAAACACATATAATGAGATTACGTGCAAACCGTAAGTGTTATCTGGCATTTTGATTACTCCTCGACTATTTTATGTTCATTTATAAAAAGTTTTTATTGCACGCGTAAATGCAATAATTACTGATTTTATAATAAATTTTATTTTATTTTATACATATAATTTTTTTTAAAGATATCTAATAACAGTAATAACTAATTAATCGCCACTCACTGCAGTGTATTTTGTGTACACGCACTTATTTGTCTAAACTTGTTTGTCTGTTCTCATTTCTGTCTTATTTTCTTCGTTTATTTTCATTATATGTTTGTCCTGGCAAAGAAACCATTGATTTTGGAACATGTCGATTATTTTGATTAAATAGTTAAGATTTTTTTTCATTAAATTAAAATGTAAAAAACCGAACCAATCTGAATCTCCTGTTCTTGCATTCTAATTTGAAAGTTTAAAAAATCCTTCAAACCAGTCTGAAGATATCCGTAGCAGTGTGAAAACATTTCAGTCCCAAATAAATAAGAGGAATAAGTAAGCCCCAAAGCAACCGGAGGTTTGCTCACCGGGTGGAAAGATTATCTCCTCATTTATGCTATTCCATAGCTTCTACTTCCATCATACATATATAAAAATCTAAGGAACACGACATATTGAGATATTGTTAGTGAAAGCACACACTTAAAGTGTCATTGGGTATTCAACTGTCCAAGATGGAACGTAAAGATGAAGGATTAAAGGAATTAAAAATATGTAAACAAACATGTTTGATAACCTGGCCTTTGCTATTTGATAAATGACCAGCCACTTCTCATCCTTTATATTACCCTTCTCCTTTCCTTCCCAACTCCATCTAGATATATGTATAGGGTGTTTTTTTAGAGATACACAAATTCAAAATGAAAAAAAAAATACATTAAAATAATGTTAATGTCTATAATATTGGCTTTATCTAATAGATAATATTATGCTTTTATTGTTTAAATATGATTTCTGGCACACAGCGCCAGGCTAGCTCGAATGAAGGGTAAATGTGAAGTCCAATTTTCGACAACTTTATCGAGCAACTGGGACCATATATCGGCAATAACACGGCGAATGTTGACTTCACATACCCCCAAAGAAAGTAATCTAATGGTATGAGGAGGCCAGTTCACTGGTCCATTACGTGAAATTATGAGCTCACCAAATGTTTCCCGCAATAAATTGATAGTGACGCCCGCTGTGTGGCATGTTGCTCCATCTTGTTGAAACCACAGCTCTTTCACATCAATCCCATTCAATTGAGGTATGAAGAAGTCAAAATCATGGTTCTGTAGCGCTCTCCATTGTAACATTCTGGCCATATCTGGATTTTTAAAATAAATTTGCAAGCGCTGTTCTGACGTCAGTCTATTCGGTGAAATGGCAAAACGTACTGACTACAAATCAACTGTCAAGTTGACAGTCACAATGATGCCAGTTTAAAAACCAAACCTAAAAAAAAAACAAGTTGTCGATAATCATCACAACAAACCCCAATTAATAATAGCATATTGTTCAAAACGGTTGGGATCAATCGAGACTTTTGTGCAAGATTCACATGCTAGAAAAATCTCTTTCGTCATTTTCGGAACTTCACACTACGTTCACTAGTCTTAGAAGGAATAAAGAATCCACGTCTACAGAGAGTTGTAGGAGTGTTGGCCGTAGTATGGGCGGCCTTCAACGCCACCATGTCCCCCGCCCTCTCCACTCCAGGGCAGGGACCGCCGCCCTGAGGCAGGGGGGGTAATGGCAGACACGTGCCGAGGGCGGCTGGGACGGGGATTTACCCAGAATATAGAATGTAATCGACTATATTTAGCGACATCTCCCAGAACTTTTGGAAATTCCTCGAATATCTCGTAATATAGTATTTCTACCTTCGTATTATTCACTTCTTAATCATTGTTTTGTTTTCGCTTGTTACGTACTTTATTTTCTCTACCATGCACCATGTTGGTAATTTATTTTTAATTTTTATGTTAAACCCTGACTGTTGTTTACAATATAAATAAATAAATACAAATTTAGACGGGGTTTAAAAATAGCTTCCTCGTGGCTTCTGGGAAATTGCGTGAGATATTTTCCGAAAGGCTGGGATCGCCGAGTCGCTTTCTTGCGGCAGATACGTGTTTTGGCTGATTTTGTTTGATTAGGGGTTACTAGGGGTTAGGGGTTTTTCTTGTGATTCCCTGTGTGATTCTTGGAAAACAGGATAGATTAACGGAGAATGTTTTCATTCAACATAAAGCTGTGTGAATGTTTTATGTTATGATGCAATAAAATCACCAGTAGTTCTATGAAAAAAAAACGAATAAAGATTTGTAACAAAGTTTTTTCGTCTTTCTTTTTTTTTTCAATAACTAAAACATTTCTTAGTGTTCAAATAGTGAGTATGATCAGGCTGATATTTGTTTTCGAATCTTTATTTAGATGTACGTTATTTTTTTCATACATCTAGTAGGAAAATATTAAAAAATACAATTTTCGAGATACGGTAACATTTACAAACATATTGTAAGAAAAAAAAAGTTGTAAGGAAAAAACATGTCGACAGCATTACAGTGTCCATGATGATAGATATCAGCATTTTTGTTCATTATGAACATCAAATGGTAATCGTGTTGATTTAACAGCAATGATGATGGATATTGTAACGTTGTCAAAAACGTTGGCTAAAGAAGGAGGAAGTGCAACATTACATTTTAATCCGAAAATCAATCACAATAATGATTAGGCTGTATTTTGATATAAATGGTTTATGTAGAGCTAAGTATTTATCCTCTTGGTTAAAGAAACAATTTACTTTTCTCCTAACCTCTTGTGGAAATGTGTCGACTATAATAAAACACCCACTTTAATGACAAGATTCCGGACATATTCAGCGAAATCCCCCAGAAATACTTTTCAAAATTGCTTGAATCTCTTGTTATAACTTTAGTCAAACTTTATTGACTCTGTTTTGTTTTGTTTTACATATTGCAATTTGGGAGGCACGGGTACAGGGAATGGGTACCGCCGCCCCGGGAACCTTTATTGGATATCCAACACCTCTACCATAGGTCACCCCAAGTGGTTCGCTACGTTTGGTGATTTAGCAGGGGTGCCCGGGTTCATGGGGTGAGGTTTGTCTAGGTCTTGGAGGCGGATGACGGAGACACACTGAACCGAATGTCTTCTGTGTACATTAATAAAATAAATAAATCTAGTTATTTTGGTATTGTAGTCTGTAATTGGTATTGTGACTGTACTCGTACATAAAGGCTAATAAGGTTAGATTATTTTAGCAGATGGTTTTGAGAGAGAGTAAAGTTTGGTAGGGAAGACTATTATCAGATGAGTTAGAGAAATGTGTTATGGAAATTATATATCTAGTATAATTATATAATAATCACCTATTGATACATACTTAGTATATATAGTTATGCAATAGGACAAGTTTGAAGCAAGGGGGGACGGATTTAGAAATTTAGAGACTCGATAATATTACAAAACATAAAATTTGAACCATAATAATAGAAAGACTTAAAACGGATGATAACTTTCAATTTACTAACAAACGGATTGCAATCTTTGGAACACAGAACACAGCTCAGGTATATCAGGTGTATGTACACCTTCTGTGTATGATTTCTTCAAGACTAATGTTCAATTCTTCCTCTCCTCAAAAATACCATACACATCCAGCGTCTCCAAAGATGGCATAGGCCCTGAGGGAAAATTTCCTCATGTCCTTCTTTGTGTGTGTGTTTTTTTAAATAAAATACATAACTTATGGTTAAATATAGAAGATTATGTTGTAATAATTAATTGTTCATAAGGAACTTTAACAGAAAAGTAAGCTCGCTGTGACGTAACACCCGTCGCGCCATAGATTTAGTGCGTTTTTTAAATTAAAACTTAAAAGATTATTTAAACTACCTATTAAAACTAATTTGGAAAAAATATATACTTACTGGTATTTAGGTATTTTACAAGTTCATCCATTGAAAAAAAATTAAAATGCACTGGAGTTGCTTATTAGGAGAGTTGATTTGAAAATCGATGAATCTAAACCAGATTTGAAGTCAATTTAGTGAATCTTTGTTAAGAGCATATTATAGGGGCAGAATTGTAATTTGCTGAAAAACGGCTCTCTAAAACGGCTTAATACTACCTTTCGTGTGTCATTCTCAGACTTGATATTTTTTGTTACCAAATAATGGACTTTTATTTTTCAATCTGCTTATTTTTTTTTGTAATTGATGTAGGCATTCGACCATGAAAAATAAAAACATTGATACACCATACAACCCGCTTTTAAAACTTCAGTCTATGTTTATCGCCTTAATAATGATTTTATACAATAATTTTAATTTAAAATATATACATAATACATACATCTATAAAAGTACGGCCTCTTATTCTCGTTATGATATCTGTGGATTTAACAATTAAATAAATACTTCCTTTTTTACCAAATTCTAACACATTTCACAGCTCGTCATTCATTCCGGGCTAGAATCTCCCGTCGGCAAGTAACGAAACTATACGCTCCTTGTTTGTTAGCGTATATATTTAAAAAATGCCATCAAAACGCATTGTTAATGGCTCTAAAAATAGAATACCCAATCACTTGAAGCACTGCAATAATCTCAGGAAGCTACAAAAACAGTAAGTACTCGAAAATTCTCTTTTTTGGTGTAAAATTTGACAAACTGTATTTTTTCAACTGCCATTTTGTTCCAGACACTTAAAATATAACATTTAACTTGCGTATGCATTCCAATTCCGAAACCGTTAGCACAAACTTCATGTGGCAGGTGCACGTTTTGCAAGTATGTGTGAGAATTCATTGTCTTTAAGCTGTGTACACACACATAGCTACAATATACGTGGCGTGGGGTATTTCGGCATATCGCTCGCCGTACATTCCTTATTGGAATATATGGCGAGCAATAGGCTGAAATACGTCAAGCCACATGTATTATAACTGTGTTTGTACAAATCAACGCTAATCTGAGAGTGAACGGTTTTTATGTACACAGTGTTTGGTAATTAATACAATAATTACCCTACATTGCTAAAGGGGAGTTATGGGGTAGAATTATGTAAAAATACAAAATTTTGGTTTTAATTTCTTGAGTTCTGATTGGCCATGGCAATACATTTCTTAATTAATGGGATGTTTTTTTACTTAGTTTTTTTTTGTTTTACTTAGTAGAAATTAGTTACATTATTATCAGTATAAGGATCATACGATACGATTGTACCACCCCAGCCAGAAGCACTCCTGTCCCGGTGAGACCGGTACACCAGGGGGCACTGTTTGTTAGGAGTGGAACACGTGCTCTGAGGATAGGATTAGTATAAGGATCATGTATAAAAAGTTTATTGCCGTTTATATATTTTTATCTAAAATTTCAAATGAAGTCAATAATGTGTAAATGGTGTTGGAGAAACGGACAAAAAAATTTTTGAAAGGAAATTAACAAAAATATCGCCTTTCTGCGTACACGTAATCATTCACACATTGTCAAATCAAAGATATTCTATATTTATTTATTTAAGGAACATAAACAGTCTTATTAAAATAGAGTGAGTATCGCTGCAGTTTTGTCATGGTTTTCTGCAGCCTTGCACGACAACTACGGCCATGTTAAAAAAGATTATTGTTTAGTTTACTAAATAACACAGAAAAATTTAATAAATATATAAATAAAAAAGAATCTTTCTTTTATTTCTGGTAGTCAATATTATTAATGATGTTATTAATGTATATATTCTATGCAATATAAGTTTCCAAATAATTTGGGGATAGTAATAATAATGATGAATTCTAGAAAATTTAATATTGTTTAAAAAACAATAAACTACTGAATATTTAGAAGTAAAGAAAAAAAAATCGACTCCAAATGTGAACCACGAGATTCCAATCGCCGTTTATAATGGAAGACTGTGGGAAAGGACCATGAACAAGCAAATGATGAAACATTTATAAAAAAGGATCATGCTAAGTATTCTACCAACATAATAAGTTCCATAAACAAACCACACTTTGCTATTAGTTTGTTTTTTTACTTCGATATATTTTTAAAATACTGTGCTTGTCTGTTCATAACGCAATATGTGTTTATAATGGAAGCATATGGGAAAGGACCATGAACAAGCAAATGATGAAACTTTTATAAAAAGGATCATACTAAATATTCTACTAACATAATAAGTTCCATAAATAAACCACACTTTGTTATTAGTTTGTTTTTTACTTTGACATTTAAAAATACTGTGCTCTTCTGTTTATAACGCAAGTATAATGTTGATCTTTTAAAATTCGGGAAGACACTCCTACCGCCATCTAGCGATGTGAAAAAAAACTAATTTTGACAGCTTACGGATTTCTCCACGGGTATAATATCCCTTTAAACGAAAAAAATGGAAAATCGAAATGCTCAGATCGAAAAAAGTATATTTAAGTTCTCTATGTAATGAAGACTCACCAGTTTCCCACTTATACCATGCATTTCCGGATAACGTGTAGTAGGTACATAAGTACGTATTTTGAACCACTTTTTAGACTGTAATATAACATCAGAATCGCTCTGTTGAAGGCATCCATTCAGAATAAAAAATATTTGATATCGCTATAGCTATATATATTTAGTACCGCATTCGGTAGCGATGTAGGTAGGTACCCAACATTCCTCTTTCCCATTTCCTTCTGTCACACAAAGTTTCTCAGATAAAAATATCATAATCCCACCGTCTTCGAGAAGTTCGTAATTTTGTTAAAGTTGTAAGAGGAATATAAACGCTAGAAATATTTCGATTCTCATGCCTGCAAAATTTTGAAATCGACGTCTTATTTGCGTGAGGCAAGTAAGCGAAAAGGTGGTTTTTCAATTTACTAATTTTTTTACAAGTTTTTATTTATTCTGTGCATAATTTTCTAAGAATGAAAAAAAGTAAGAACATAGAAAACCTCAAAAATAGTCTTAGCCATAAAGGGGTGTTTTAAAAAAATTGTTTCTTATATTACTTCATAGTAAAGTCTTGAAGAAACATTTTTTTTATTGGTTTACGCTTTTATTTTTTGTTACGTAAATAATAATTTTATTGTAATTCCGATACATATAAAAGCTACTAAAAGCTTCAATTTATCCGTGGCATATTTTTTGATGTTCATACTGCAAGCCAATTCGTTGTAAAGATTAATCTAAATAGTATCTAAATAGGATTTCACGTAAAACTTCACCTTAAATAAAGGTCTTAATAATGTCTGACAAATACAGACAGAATGCATCACATTTATTAATTTTGCTCCTTACTATGGCAGATCAATAAAATAGTAACCCTTTTTACTTGCCTAGAAAATGCGGGTGTTATTTAATATAGCACATAAAATAAAAATTGAGAAAGTTAAACATAAATTTATAAGGTTCATTAATTTCAAACTCTCCATACCCATTGAACAAATTAATTATGTTAACTTAAAGACAATACTTAATTTAACTGACTTATCGTATAGAAGAACCAAGAGCGATCAGGTTCTTATATTCAAATTAGTTAATGGATCACTTGACGTAACTGACTTAACAAAACTAATAACATCCCGAGTACCAAATCGTGACACGAGACTTCCAGAGCTGTTCTTTGTTTATCTGTCTAACTAACTATTTCATTAACTCCCCAATCCAAAGACTACATAGGCTAGGAAATAAATTCAGTTCCGATGATATTTTAATTTATTCCTTACCTAAATTTATATCAGAAATTTCTAAAATTCTGATGTAAATTTGATTATTATTGTTTTTGTTGTTATTTCTCTTTAATCTGCTTCCTTTTTATTAGAGTAAAGGAAGAGAAATAATACTATAAAATAATTTTATTGTTACTATTTCTATTATTACGTGTTACACGATTGATGTAAATGTAAATGCTCCAAGAGCGTAAATATATAAATAAATAATAAATATTAATACAAAAAGTCGTTCAAAGTTTCTCGGCGCCGATAAACATTTTTCCAATGGATAGTTCAGATCAGTGATTCTTAAGAGGAAACCGGGTGGTGTTTTTTCCATACAAACGTATTCCTCATTTCCCTCTCTGAATTTTGACACTAGAGAAAATATTTTTTTTACATAATATGAATATTGACCGCAAGCGTGTCGGTACGTTTTGATTTTTTTGATAAGTTACTTTTTATAGGAGTTATAACCCTTCAAAAATTGTTAAAATTGCCTTTTTTTAACGCCATCAACAAACGTTCAGTATACAAATTAGACGATGTATTTAAAAAAAAAGCAAAAAGTACAGACATAGAATGTTTTCTTCCAATACATTTGTTAAAAAAAATCTTGGAAATTGGTTCAGTTTTGGAGTAGAAAAATGAGGACTACAAAACCTCGATTTTGACAATTTTATTTAGGTATTATCAGGCTGAGGTGCATGTGTCCCTTTCTCTCAGTATTCGGGGGTGAGGGGGGGCGGAGAGGGTTTTGTTGAATACGTATACAGTCAACGAAGTGATGTGACATTCTCAATAATTATATCGATACACTAGTCCACTAGTGTTGTCATGTCCCGAGTTATCGATGTTTTTTTAAAATTATTTTTCTGTTTGGTGACTTATTTTGAGTGTGCCAATACTTACCGAGCTTATTTACTAAAGTTATTGTGACAAATTTAATTTGTTTACGTCAAATAAATTAATGGAAAAAAATTGAAAAAAAAACACCTGTTACAGACAGACCCCGAGATGATTCCGTTCCGTATTGCCGAGTTGGATATGGAACACAAAAATTAATGAAAATATTTTTTGATAACTTTTGAAGGTTGTACTCAACATAATATTATCCCTTTATAGGACACTTTTTTTAAGATACAACTACCGAACCAAAAAAAAACTTTTATATTTGACTAAATATATTGTTCTAGATTTTTTTTTTCAAAAAAATTATATTTTACAAGAAAATGTGTGATGGTAAGTACATACACCACTGATCGTTTGATGGAATGCTGGTACAGCGTATGTTCAGTGGTACATGCATCTACCACATGTTGTTGAATCGATTATGTTATTATAATATCATATTATACAAATGAATATTGAAATCTATGTATAAGAGGCACCATATTGTTTATTGTGCTACATATTAGGTACATACACATAACTAGTTTAGTTTTTATTTAACTTTTTTAATACGTTATATTATTACAGAAAAATGCACTTTTGGGAATACCTCCTACATCACTTGACATTTTCAATCTTCTTCAATGATCTAATATTTTTTGTTTTTAAACGCTTTATTGTAAAAAAAATTACTGTTTAACATCTACACAATGAAATTAAAACAATTTATGGTCCAGACCTTTCCCTCGCCGGTAAATTTCTTGGTATGCGACCGTCAATTATTTCTGGTAAAAGGCATTGGTGGTAGAAATTTTCTAACAGTGGAACGATTTTTTGCCAGATTTCATCGTCCCTCTCAATTTTTTCATACAGCAAACCTTTTGGACTCCACACAACAAAATAACAATAATTACGACGAGTAATATGTAACTGGCCTTGTACTCGGTAGAAGTAATTATGATTCCGTTTTAATGTTAAAGAATGGTCTTCCAATTTACAGTAATCAATTATCTTTTGTGCAATTCCCTCTTCTGGTGACATATTTGCTATACTATAAGGGCATTTAATTTCAATTATAGAATCCTCACCGATAAGGCCATCCGGACTTGCCGCTAAAAAGTTTTTGGTTTTATCGATAAATAGCCCACAAGCGGATACCTGAAAACTTGTTTTTTTTTGAAAATTGCTCTATTGCTAGGCTTTCATTTTCTTTTCCATAATTTGTGGCCATAGTTCCTTTGAATTGTGAGTACAGTAAAGAGTTTAGTACTCCCGTAACTGAAGTTTTTTGCCGAAGCTTATATATTTTTCCAAAGTTAGACGCCGTTATCCGCTTACGTCTTTCAATTGCCCACAGATTGTTATTGCTTTGGCCTACCGTATTCCGTTCGAGCTCTTCCTTATTGGTTGAAGATAATTCTTTGAGAAATTCCTCTTTTTTCGTTTCAAATATTTCAGGTGGCATATCTGGTTCTAATTCCAATTGACCATAATTTTCATCGGGCCCTGTAACTTTTTTTCTTTTTTCTGTCGTATTTTCATTATACTTTAGTTTTTTTTTTTCGACACATTTGTTTATTCTCCTTCGAACGTCGTTTTCTCTCTATAAAGTGCTTCGTGTATTTGCCGGGACTGTGGCCTTGGATTTTCTTTTGTATTCTTGAATGGGTTGCCAATTCACTATTCCACGAAGTTACTGCTCCAAAACATCTTGCTTGGTAAGATCCTCTTGTAGTAAAATTTACCCTTTTTCCACCTATAAATTTGGCGATAACGTTGTTGAATTGTTCCACAGTGTTATTTGTCACTTCAATAATAAGACTTTCTGCATTTGCTATTAGAGACAATAAGAATTGTTGGATATCAGTCCATATTCCACAATCTCGAAGATCGCTTACTAAATTTGGATCATCAGTATACTTCTCCGGCTTGCAATAGTACGATGCACAATTTTTATGATCACCAAACACATGATTTGCGGTATTTTTTATGTCCATTTTCAAATTTTTTATTTTATCACTTTGTACTGTGTTTTCTTGCTCTTTCCTGTAATTTATTGCTCCAACTACAGCTCTTCTCATGCGTAAAACGTTTGCTTCAACCTTTTTCCTTATATGAACTGGTACAAAGCCTTTAGCGTTGTTGGTTTTTTTTCCAAGTGCTTTCATTTTGTTGCAAAAATTGCGGAGTAAGTGATTTTTGCACTCTATTTTTTGTACTATAAGGTTAGGACCATATGGCATTTGTTGCATTATTTTTTTCATGATGCTGGAGTCGCCATCACCAACTAGTTTGTTAAATTTCAATCCATGCATTTCCATGCTTCTCGAGAACCCTTCTGCTATAATGTGGGCTTCCATGGCATTAGCACTGTCACGCCAGTTTATGAAGCACCTGTGCTCAGAAGCAACTATGTGTAGTTTAGTAGCTCTAGCACATATGCAGCAGTATGAGTTTCGCACTCCCAGAAATAAAACCTTTTTAGTTCGTAGTCCAACTATGCACCCTGCGCCAGATGAGGAGCTAAATCCACTTTTGTACGACCTCTTTGCCCAGGAGCCATCTGCAACCACCGTTACCAAAGGATAGCCACCCTCGTCTACGTCACCGTTTAAAATGGCTAGCCTTTTTTCTTCTTCACCAGCTGCGATCATTTCTTCTAAGGCACATTCTTCAATTGTTGGCGCTAAACATTGTTCTATGTTCGTGTAAGTCTTACAATCCATATTTGGCATATTTAAAACCCCACAAATTTCATTCCATTGTGAATACCCATTTCCTGTACACATCACTCCTTCGACGACAGCAGTATTTATAGACATTTTCCGTTTCGGGTCTTCGGAGTGAATGTATTCTATTTTCTTGCACATTTTGCACTCGAAAACATACTGGCTTAGAAGACCATTTCGTCGTTCCTTCATAAATTTTAAATCGGAAAATGTGCAGTTGGTGTGTTCGTGCTTTATATTTGATATCTCCGAAAACAAATATTTTATATCCACAATTCTGCGACCTTCGAAATTATCGGTTTCATCAATATGGTCTGGTTCTATCACCAAATCATCAAGCGTTGTTGATGATGATGAACTTGCGTTTTCGTCTATATTTGGAGCAAATGATTCATCCATGGAAGTTTCATGCATTAGTGAAGATGTAGTTAAGTTTCCAAAAGTAGTATCGATGACATCCATATCCCTGTAAATGCAAATGATTTATTTATTTAAATTTGTCCATCCCATTTTCCCGTTATACATGCTACATAATACACGGCTCTCATAGCATAAATCTTTAGGTTTTTCTCGTAAGTCGCTCACGTAAGAGAGTTATGGCAAAATTATCAATGTAAACGATACCCATTGGTAATTTTGCCATAACTCTCTTATGTGAGCAACTTACGGGAAAAAAAACTTTACGTACGTAAAGGTAACCTTAGGAAGGTTCAGTAGTAAGAGTGACAGGAGAGCGATATTTCGACTTACCTAGATGTCGAACGTGGTGCAACATGAATCTGTCGTTTGATACTAATAATCGGTTTTTTTCGTCTAGTAGATAAAAACAAACGCGCTTTGTTTCCATTTCTTTTACCCATTATTTATCTGTAAGAAAAAAATTTTTGAGTTGAAGGTAGGTAATATAGTAGTCGATTTTATGTAACTCAATTTCTAAATACACATATCTTATGCTACGTATATATTTGCGAATAGTGGCGTGCACAGAATTTGAAAATTGAAATTTCGGAAAAAAAATAATTTTCAGCTTCGACAACATCATTAATGTCGTATTTTCAATCTTAGGATTCTAGCCCACTGAAAAATCAGTGCACGCCACTCTTTGCGGACAGAGACGCGAGCCGAACCACGAATTATGGTAAAGGTACGAAGCAACCGCAAGCGGCGCAGCGTTTCGGGCAGTTTGCTTTTGCTTCGTTCCTTTCCCATAATCCGTTGTTCGGCTGGCGTGTGTATACGCAGCCTAAGACGTAGAATAATATTTATTATAGGTTACTAGATATGTTAACAAATGTACCGACTTGCACTAATGCACTTTATGCATACAGTCAAAACTGATGAATTTACGTTATTCAGGGAGAGCCAAAAAACAACAACATTTTTAGCGATATTTATATGTTTAATTAAAAAAGGAAATTGTGTTGTAATATTGAGTTTTTATAAATGAATAGTTTATGTTTATAATAATAGTTTATGAATAATTTATGAATAGTTTAGTAGGTATCTACTCACCATATGTCCTATATGTGTAAATCGTGAGAAATGACCAAACAGATTTCAATATTCAAGGGGGTTTCAGGGTCAAAATTCGAAGGTCTGTATTTGACGTAGAATAGTTTCCAGTAAAAAGGCTAGTCAAAAACAGTAGAGTGATGCAGCCAGCGAAAAATAAAAACACTATACAATCACAAAGTACGTGATGTACCTACTGCGCCTATGCTGCCGTTTTATAAAAAAAGATGGTATGAATCTCCCGATATTACTAAACCAAAACAGCGTGCATCTTACTTTACTAATAGTAACAAGATGAATGAACTATGAGCGCAGAAGATATCTATTATATAGGAATACGCACGCTCAAGTCGCGACGCGTATTGACTTATCTGTTGCAGCAGGCAGCAACCTGTATACACGCACCCACAAGTCTCATTGACTTGTGCGTGTGCAGAAGATGAGCTCGGAGCAGGCAGTCACATGTATTTGTAGTAAGTAATAATAATAATAAAGTTAAGTACAATACAATATTAAATAATGTAGACCTCGCTATTTTATTACGAATATGTACCTAGGCACCTACTTAATTTTTGGAATAAATGAATAACAGTAAATGAAATAATAAGAACGCGAAGTCGCTGGCTGGCGCGGCGCGGCGATTCGTGCTTCCAACACCTGCAGCCACGCACACACACGCATTGGGGTTCACCAATACACCGATAGCGCTTTTGCTGTCCCCGCTGAGATGAACGAAATAGAAATAATTTTTACAAATACCTATCGTTAAAATTTCTCGGCGCTCCTGCGCGCTCTTAAGGTGGGCGGTAAACTCCCCTCCCCCCCCCTGGGTTTTCAGTAGGGCCGGGCGGTAGTGACCTCATTGTGCCCGAGCCGCACGAGGCTAGTATTTCAAGGCAGGACAGCTACATAAAAGAGAAGAAGATAACGATTCCGCGCTAATTTGGATTTAGGAACAAAATCAGCACCTAGTACGCAATAGCTAAACTGACATAAAAAAATTATGGAAAAGTTAGATAATGGAAAAAAGTGTCTTGGTGTCTTCATTGACCTCTATATCATGGTTACAAATACTGAAGGAGAGATTTCAACATGCCGAAATAAATAATACTCTAAGAGAACCAAAAATCACACCCTTTGGAATACCACAAGGATCTGTCATCGGTCCAATCCTATTTACTATCTATTTAAATAAAATGTTTGCTCTCCACATGGTTGAAGACGTGCGCAGGCAATACCGTAATGGTCACAAAAGAAAAAACATGGTATGAAAAAATGAAGTTAGCAAATTGCTATATAAACATACTTAAAACGTAGTTCGACCAAAGCTGTCTGTCAGAAACTAATTTTAGAAAAAAAAACATTGAAAATAGTATTCCTAATAAAATCCATTCATCGCAGTGTGAAAATAAAAAAAGAACAGAAATATTATTAAGACATTGAAATGTGACTAGTGGATAGAATAAATAACTAATTTTCATTTGATTTTTAAACATTCTATCATCCCGTATGATTAAAACAATGGGTATATTTTTTTTTGCCGATTTATCTTAGTTCACCTGTAGAAAAGGTGCAGAACAGAAAATTAGTTTTTGATTAGCTTTTTTCAATTTGAAATTAAAATTTTGCAATTTTTAAACTTTAAAGTAGGTATATTTGAAATACAAAAATCTTAAAAAACATTCTTTCTAGTTTCTATAATGGTATTTGTTTTTACGACATTTATTCTTTAAAATACTTGACTTTTAAAATACAATGGAAAAATTTCGAAATTCGATGATGAATAATTTTTAATCACTGTGCATACAACCGATAAACCACCCTCTTTGGCTGGATAAATAATGGATGTACATTTCCACGAGCTGTTTTTTTATCAGTATCTAATTAGTAAAGTTTTCACATACACGGTCGTTTATCAATTGAATAAAATATTCACGCCTTTTTATTAAGGCTGTAAGTATATAATTTGTGCATAATTTGTGTAAGTATATAATTTGTAGTAAGTCAATAGTAAGTAAAAGGTAATCAATAGTCAGTAAAAAGTAAGTAAATAATAAGTACACAGAATGCACTTAAATAAGCTGGCGATAATAAACGTTATACAAATATCTACTTAAATCAGTGAATGGTGATATAATCACGCCATTTTTTTGCAAAGTGAATGCTAAAGACCTAAGATCTTAGAACTCATTGTAATATTTGACCATCGACGAAGATAATAATATCCGGTAAGCTGGAGAGGACCAGGGACTCGACCGTTTAATACAATATTTAAAATTTTATAGTATAACTAGCCGACCCGGTAGCACGTTGCTACTGACAACGCCATTACCTAACCTTTATAACCAATACCATATGTTCGCTCCCCTTATATATTATATATTTCAACCAATTTACACAAAACCTTGACAAATTATATACCTAAACCTTCCTCACGAATCACTCTATCTATTGGTGAAAATCGCATTAAAAACCGTTGCTCAGTTTAAAAGTATAAGCGTTCAAACAGCGGGAGCGACATTGTTTTATACTATGTAAAGATTTAATAATGTTGGCCTCACTGAGTGGCTTACCCGTGCTGCCGTTACTCTTTTATTTTCTCTATCTGTCTGTTTCATAATATTTTCGTTGAGAGTTGCTGATATTATTATTAAATATTACAATGAGCGTGAAGCTTCAATAAGTGATCCCTAATATAATTTAATATTCCTAAACAGAGGTGGATTGCCTAAGGAGTAGGCACTAAACCTTCGATGGTTGATTTGAATCCCACACTTAATAATAATAATTTTAATATTAATAAAAACAAATCAACCTTATTCCAATGAACCAGATCTGGCTCATATTATTTAGGCTTGCGGCGTTGAATCTTATATTAGCAGTTCTAAGTAATTAAATTACGAAAACCATATTTCGGAATGTAACAAATCAAATTTTATTAATGTTATTTTTTCGTTATTTCTCTTATTCCAGGCATCCTCAACCGGGCGCAGCTCTTACTTTTCTTTTTATTTACTAACACTTTATCTGTAAAAAATTTACTCTATAGATTTCGGAAGAATTATTCCACGGGCTGCCACATTTATTATTCTTTTGTATTATGTTAATGTAAGTACTTGCATACTGCTTTGTAACACCGTATGCATGTACATTGGAGGGTCTAGAGTCGTACAAATAAATGTAGCTTCGCTCAATAAAAAGTCTTGACGTGTGCGGTGAAAAAGGAAACCATATTATGTTTCCTTATAACGTCGTTGGGAAAGTGGTGGGGTCCTTTTATTAGATCAAATTAACGAAAAATATATAATACGTGTTCATGTAGGGTGGGTTTTGTCTATAGGTCTTGGCGGCGAATGCGTTTGCACACCTACTGCATGGCGGGCCCAATCGGGTGAGACCGCATTAGGGAGACTTAACCTAGCCGGACTCAACCCGTCACTTTGCACCGCAGTTGGAGGGATGAATTCATACGTCCTCTCCTTCATTTACCTAAAAAGACCCTCCACACAGCATCCCCAAAGTAACATAAGATTTACCATGATTAATTTATGGATTATTATGCTGTGTTGCGCTTCCTTCTTCTTTAGAGAAAATGGACCATTTACGGATCTTAGGATTTAAGGATCTCAGAATTTAAGGATCAAATTTAAGGATCTCAGAAAACTTTTGGGCGTGCAAACTCGGCCATGCGGACAAATCGGCGATTTCCGAGCACTTGATTGAAACCGACCATTCTTTGAAATTGATATTGAAATGGAATCGAGGAGGTCTAATCCAAAATAATCTAATCTAAGCAAAATCCACAGAAATCCTATGAATTATAACGACGGGGCTAAGCTGTTCCTGGTAACCGGTACTTAACGGTTGCACCATAACTAAACGCCGAAAACCAGATTAAAATATTGAAATACAGACCCTGAGAGGACTAACGACTACAACATGGTATTACTTCTACTCACTTACATAAACACCAAGGAATCGATTGTTTTACATGGGGAACTGGTACTGGTGGGATTACATGGGGAACGAAAGTATTCTTAAGAGGCAATAACCAGACAAAACCGGAAATATTTCATTTTTAAATCAAATTTTAGACGTATTGACTCTTTTCCATAAAAAATTATAAAATTGATTTCAAAATACTGTTCTTTTATCTAGTAAAGCTAAGTTTTATATATTGAGCAAATATGTTTATTTTTAGTACAAAAAGGTTTTACCGTAGGTCATTGGCAGATTCGTAAAATTTTCAAAGAAAATTTTGTATCATACAATATACATTTCAGATTCGTAAAATTTTCAAAGAAAATTTTGTTTTACACAATATACATTTCAAATCATATAATCATACAGTAAAATAAATCAATAAATTATATGGGAAAGCTATGTTTCACAATTTTAATTTTAGTTTAAATAAAATCATTTAAAAATAATCCGCACACGTGTTTTGTGACGAAAATACTTAAGTTTGTCTATTTATTCACGGTCTTACAAACTAATATATTTAAGACTAGCTTTTACCCCCGGCTTCGCACGCGCCACTGCCCCCCCCCCCCCCCAAACCCTCCCCCTCCCAACTCCCCCCCCCAAACCCCCCCCCTCCCACCCCCCCCCCCCCCCCCCCCCCCAAACCCTCCCCCCCCCAACCCCCCCCCCCCTTCCCTCATCCACGCCCCCACTAACCCCCCCCTCACCCTCTCCCAACAACCTGGACAATAAACGTATAATTTTATACAAATTTCATAATGCCAGAGCTCTAAGTTATAGCCTATAGCCTATTCTGATGCATTAGCTATATTACTGAAAAGTTTCATTAAAATCCATTCAGTATTTATTGCGTCAAAGAGTAACAAACATCCATACATCCATCCATACAAACTTTCGCATTTATAATATTAATAATAGGATTTTTTTAACATTCTTATTTTGCTTAGACATTATTGAAAAATTATAAACACTTATGATCAAAAAATAATTACAAAAGTAGATCATTTTAATAGTTTTATCATCAAGCCTTTCAGCATTTTTGAATGTAGGTGTAAATTAAAGAATATTTTTAATGAAATAAAATCGATATTGAGTTATTATTTTAAAAAGTTGGTGCGGAGAATAGTTAATCTTTCTCATTGGAACCGCCCTGTACGATCGTAAGCACATCTTGTGACGAAATTTGAATTCTCGGACGCTGGCTGGTTAATGGCCCGGAATTTCAAAGTATGCCAAGTGCGTGAGCTTCAAAACAATAAAAATATCACCAGTCATAATATTTGCGAGGCACTCATTCGATATTATCGTTTTGGTTTAAATGTATTAATTAATTAATATATTTCATACTTATAATAATGTTTTGGTTTGCTTGGGTTGGTTTATTTTATTCATGGATAAACAAGGAAAAACTATTATATCTTCTGACAAATTATCAACCAGTTCCACGAAGATTCTTTTGTTTTTACTTTTGAAACACATAACCGACCAAACTAAGAAACTTCAACCGTTCCGATAATTTTAGACATAAAAACCCCGAATATTTATTTGATTATGCAGCAGATTCCTACAGTTATGCAACGAAAGAATATTTTTACAAAAAGTATGTAGCAAATCTATTTATTTAATCTCGAATACTCTCTCATTCCCGCATCGCTTCGTCCCTTACTAAATAAAGGGCGGGGGATGCTATTGGTTAGATGCTACAGATATCACAGATGATCTGACAGATAAAAGGTCGTGTGGTATCTCGAGAAAATTGAGTTGCCTTCCGGTTCTACCCGCGCATCTTCAAGTAAAATCTTTGGCAGGTCTGAAATACGTCAGCTAACCTATAATGATTTATAGACAAGACAAACCTTTGGTTAAAAGGTTTAACGAGCGGTTGGATTTTTTATTGCAAAGGTAACCAAAAAGTTATTGTTATAGTTGTGTACTAGTTTACTATAAAATTGAACTATGTCATATTTGCCTTGTAACTACTTTGATTGTAACTACTCCAAATAAAGACTATTTGTGTTTACCGTCATATTAATTGCATTTTCTTTAAATAAACCGCAAAAAATCACTATGAACCGTGACCCAAAAAAAAAATTATGTATAGCATAATACTAGGTAGGTATATCCAATCTTCTCTGCACTCCAACTAATATTATCTAATTTTATCATAAGAAGCAATTACTTTCTTGTTAGACATTATACAAATATGTTTAGCACAAAAAAAAAAATGCAGAAAAAACTTCAAAATATTATATATTATAAAAATAAATAAAACAAACACTTTGTATTTAACCATGAATTTATTATGTCATATATCGACCGGTTTCGCTTCGATCAAGCTTCTTCAGGATATAGCACGTCAGTTATTCCTGAAGAAGCTTGATCGAAGCGAAACCGGTCGATATATGTATAACATATAAATTAAAGTACATAAAAAACGATAAAATACAAAGTGTTTGTTTTATTTATTTTTATAATATAATATATTCAATACACAATTAACCAGTGTACCGTCTTTTCATTCAGTGATTAATAACCGAAGAGTCCTTTTCTAAGACTTAATTATCGCAAAAGGCCCTTCGATTCCGTATTTATTTAATTAATTATCAATGAGCCAATGTGGATTGGGAATTGATCCCAATTAATTCACCGCGTCACCTGGTAATCCTGATTATTAATTATTATTATATTTGCGGCCTTGATTTAGTACTAACTAATAACCTATTCAATAAGCTCGTATATGATTATCGTAGTATCTATTTACTCAATGTTGGCATCAACTCAAGTTATTGGTGCACAACCTTTTTGAAACGATTACAATCACAAAACGAACAATTACAGAAAATTACCTGGATTTTTTAAAATTTTTGTTTTCGATGCTTGTCTCACTAGGATATACCTGTGTCGAGACAGGCATAGAGGTAGATATATAAATGAATATCTTTATTTAAGGTTAAATATCTACATATTAATTTGAATATAGTTAAAACAGAAAGATGATTGAAAGTGTGGGTAAATCCCACAAAGAGAGTTATCTTATAAATTTTGGAAGAGATGAAGTAAAATAGTAAATCCTGTCAAATCTATTTATAGAGTTAGATTATACAGGATTGTATTATTTTAATTTGTTTTATATGGGTAAGGACGTACGTAAATTGATGTTTCTGTCTATTTACGGAAACATGGAACCACATAAAGGTGAGTCTATGTGAATCTGCTAGAGACGTGTATGGAATAAGTAAGCAAGGTAGGAAGAAAGGTGATGCATGATGGGATGACGAGATCAAAGCACCGGTCTCAGAGAAGAAGGAAGCTTGGTTACGTCTGATAGGGACTGGCAGTGCTCCAAGCTAAGAGAGAGATCGAGCGAAAGAAGTGTATAAGGTATGCAAGAAAAGAGTAAGTGTTGGAGTGAAAGAACGAAAGAAACGCCTGCAAGAGGAAGAGGGGATAAAAATGACAAACCACTTCCAAGAAAACATTAAACTGTTTTGGAAGGAGGTCAAAAGGTCCCGGAGTGGTCCAGAGAACGGAAGCATGAAAGTGATAAAATCGAAAGATGGGAAAATGTTGACGAATGAGAAAGATATTAAAGAGAGATGGATAAAATATTTCGAAGAAGTCTTCGAAAGTAACCCGGGTGACTGTGATCCCAGCGGTGAATCGGGTGTGAACGATGATGTAGTGAATATTACCAAAATCAGCATGGATGAAATAAAAAGATCTATTAAATGTATGAAAAATGGTAAGGCTGTGGGTTTCGACAATATGGCTGCCGAATACTTTAAGGGAGATAGCCGTATTATTCTCACATGGTTGTGCAAACTTTTTAACCAATGTTTAGAGGACGGTTACACGCCACTAGATTGGAGAAGGGCTGTAATCATGCCATTTTACAAAGGTAAAGGGTCACGTATGGAATGTGGGAATCATAGGGCTATTAGCCTTCTTAGTTCAGTCGGCAAGCTATATGGTAGAATATTGATTGAAAGGGTAAGAATGGAAATGAA
Organism: Limnephilus lunatus; assembly: GCA_917563855.2. Taxonomy (NCBI): domain Eukaryota; kingdom Metazoa; phylum Arthropoda; class Insecta; order Trichoptera; family Limnephilidae; genus Limnephilus; species Limnephilus lunatus. Next base: position 69,245,613 of record OU830596.1, read on the forward strand.
AGATAAAATATGAGATGTGCAAGGTGCTTTTATGAGTGGAAGAGGGTGCATGGACCAGATTTTCTCATTGCGTATGCTCACTGAGAAGTTTCTTGCAAAAAACCAGAAACTCTTCTGTGCCTTTGTAGATCTACAAAAAGCATACGACCGAGTTGACAGGAAAAAGCTATGGAAGGTATTGTCCAAGTATGGAGTGAATACGAATCTAATATGTATGAGGGAAGCGTTGCATGTATTAGGGTGAACGGCGATTTCACGGGGTGGTTTGACATCACAAAAGGTGTTAAACAAGGCTGCGTAATGTCGCCGTGGTTATTCAATCTATACATGGATAATGTATGCAAGAATTGAAAGAGATAGGATTGGGCGTGAAATTGAGTAATCTGAAAGTATGTTGCCTTTTGTATGCTGATATCTAACAGTATGGAAGATCTACAGTCTCTCGTGTCAAGGATGAACGAAGTATGTATGAAGAATGAGTTAATGATGAATGTAAGTAAGTCTAAAGTCATGGTGTTTGAAAGAGAGAGTACGAAAACAGTATGCAATATAGTTGTGAACGATGAATACTTGCAGCAGGTGGATTAGTTTGTTTATTTGGGAAGTATGTTTACGAGAGAAGGGAAGGCTGAAAGAGATATTGAAAGAAGGGTGAATGCAGGTAACTGTATTAATGGAGGATTGAACGCCGTTGGCACCAACAAAAAACTGTGCAAAGACGCGAAACTAGCCATCCATAATGGAGTACTGGTACCTACCCTGATGTATGGCAGTGAGGCATGGAACTGGCAGAGGAAGGATGAATGTAGACTGAATGCTGTAGAAATGAGGCGTATGTGTGGTAAAACCATGTATGATCGTGTGAGAAACGCGGAGATCCGCTAAGAATGCAAGGCTGATGTAAGCATAATGAGTAAGATCAAGAAAGGAACGCTCCGATTGTTCGGGCATGTAGAGAGAATGAACGAGGAAAGGAGTGTAAGGAGAATATATGACGCAAATGTGAATGGTGGAAGAAGTCGGGGACGCCCGAGAAAGACATGGCACGACCAAGTGAATCAGATACTTGAGTCGGGCCATGTCAGGAGTCAAAATAATAGAAGAGCATGTATGAGTCGGTGTATGAATGTGAACGAGGCAAGGAGTGGGTGCCAAGACCGAGTTGTTTGGCGGTCCGTCCTCTCTGTCTACCCCTGCGGGGAAACGGCGTGATGGTTATTTAGTTAGTCAATTTATAATTTATTTTATAGATGTTTGCAGCAGCGTGAAGTCCAATACTTATAATCCATTTCTTTATATCTTGTTTGAATTTGGTAATTGATTCAGTTTGTCTAATCGTAGCTGGTAGTGTTTTGTGTAGTTTGCAAGCTCTGTATTTAAAGTGTATTTGTCCAAAGGTGGTTTTAGAAAAAGGAGTTTGGAGAAGTTCTTTGTTTTTGGCTCGGGTATTGTGTATCGTTTTTGTTGTTTTGTATAGGGTTTTATTGTTTTTATGTAAATTAACTAAGATGGATCTTGCGTAGAGCTGTTTTATCAGGGCCGTTGCCAGAGTTGCATAATATCTTGTAAAAAATGTAACCATTTCGTTTCATATTTTTGTTGCACCTAGGATTTGGACCGATTGAAATGGGCACGGAGTTTTTCATTACCTATTCTGTGACAAACCTGGGGAATCCCCTTTCTTTGAATGTATGGATTTTTAATAACTAATATTCAATGAGAATGATTGGGAGAGGTCCGTTGGCCATGTGCGACAATTCTAAGAAAGTTTCATGGATCATCATGTGTTCCAATGGATCGTCAAACCATCCATGTGTTCCAAGTACAAAAGTAAGAGGAAAACCATTTTCTTGTTCTGGGTGTAGGTGAAGTATCTGAGCCAAAGCTGAGGACTCGCGTGCAGATTAACTCTTAGATTAAAACCAGTTTCATGCTCCGAATCATCTGACAAAATTCCAGTAGCGGATTAATCTGCTGACACATTTCGAAGAAAACCGTTCTAATATTTCGAGTGGAGTTAAAACTTTTGTTTCAAACCATTCTTTAAAATTCGTAATTCATAGGAAAACCATACTACGCACTATATGAGAGTAATACTAATTAAAGCTGAGGATACGCAAGCAGATTAACCCTTAATTTAAAACCAGTTTTGTTGTCAGAATGTTAATTTCCAGTTGTGGATTCATCTACTGACACTTTTTGAAGGAAAACATTCTCTTATTTGAAGTGCAGTTATAAAATTCTAACTGTCAAGTTCCTACCTAACCACAGATGTTTAAAAAAAGACGGTATTCACGTGTCTTTTCTTTCCAGTGATAACATAAGAATGCATTCCCTAAAAAACAACTGTCAAGTACTTACCTAACCACAGATTTAAAAAAAAAATCGGTATTCACATCATTATACTAAACTTTACTTTATTCACAAAATTTTAAAATCTTTTTTATGTGTTATACTAGTAAGTTTAATTACTTTCACATTTTTTTAGATTCTTACATTATTATGTTTCTATAAAGCGCCCACTGTCACATAAAATCTCACGTTACTTGAAAAAAATATACGAATTGGCCCAAATTTATCTCACCGAGGGGGGGGATCTAGATTGGAAGAAAAACTGCTCACGTAATTAATGGAGATCAATTTATTCATATAAAATAATAACAAATAACATTACCAATACTCAAACTATCATTATGTTTTATAAAAACATAGCCAAACATTCGGGTGTAGAAATATAAAGAAGAACGTTTTTATTTTTCTTTTTCATAAATCAATCAATGAGTTTATTTTTTCCTCATGGCCTTAATATGTTGTCATTTTAATTTTTTACCTGGTATTCTCCATAGCTTTTTTACTACTAATGCTCTATTAGTGGCTTTATTGCTTTTAGAACCAAGCACTTGACTGTGAATCTGATAATTATGTAAATGTAATTCGATTAGTATTAAGTTCTATAAATAACAGCATGTATCTACCTAAAGTGAACTAAGCCAGGCAATTCGACTGTCCTTAAACGAGAAACCTTCCTTGTTGGACAGTCAAAGCTTCCTTACAATGTATACGTATTTTTTGTATCAAATAAATAAATTTATGCAAAAAATACAAAAGATCACGAATCAAAAAATGTAAGGATTATAAATCTATTTTTATTGTTTTGTGACTACTTCCTAAGATTAATAATTTACAAACGCTTCAAATGAACTGAGTCACAGTTAGAAACGTAAAAGGTAAAAAGTAGGAGGAAAAATAAAGCTAACGTGACAGCCTACAAAAACCTCCTAACTGTAAAACCCAGCACTTTTCTATGTAGTTTACACGTGGAGCCGTTATACTTTAGAAGAGTGCTTGTTCACAGTGCTAATAATTACGGGGGATACGTTGTTCATTTAATAAATTGAACGGTTTATCAAATTTCTAAGTTAAAATTCAAGTTCCGTTAAAGTTCTATTCAAGTTCTTTTATTATTTCATCATGGGCCCATAGTTTCGCAATACTTGGATAATAGCAGAACTTTAATAAGACTTTCACAGAATTTGAAAATTAACTTTAAAATTTGACGAATTGATCAAATCCCGTAAAACAACGCGTTCTATGTTTTCTGGGACTGAAATTGAATACAAAACTAATATAGATAATACGGAAGCTTAACCCTAAAAGAATATTATGTGAGGATTGTATAATTTGTAATTATTGTAAAATTGTGTAGCAACGCTTAATTGGGATTGTGTTCGTTGGTGCATCTTTAACATAGGTACCTTATACATTTCCAACGGTGATAGCATTGTTAAACGTCACTGGGAAACAATAACTATTAGTCTTGCTTACGCCCACTTATTGCTCAGCTATCGGGTGTAGTTCGAATTTTAATAATTGAAAACATAAACATAGAATAACGTTGTTCGAATTGTTATAATGTTGAAAACATAAATAAAGAATAACATTGTTCGAATTTTAATAATTGAAAACATAAATAAAGATTAACGTTGTTCAAATTTAAAAAATGAAAACATTAATAAAGAACAACAGTGTTCAAATTTGAATAATCGAAAAGTTTATACAGTTATTCGAAAGGTTTTACAGTGCAGTGGTTTTTTAATGCAATTTTATTGAATTAAAAATAACCCCTTTTCAATGGAATTTTCATTGCAGAAATCAAATAACAACCGCAACGCGTACTTTATTCATTTTAACTTTTACTGTGATGTCTATGGCAACATTTATGATCATTGCATAATATTGCAGATGACGGGTTAATAATATTTTCATCGTTGGACTGCGTCCTACTTGCATCCGCGCTCACAAATCGCATCGCCCACTAAGGCTATACTCAGACACGTGTCCGCAACTCTACACGTGTTGTTTGCTGGTGTGAAGGGAGTAGTGGTGGTGCTGACCTCAATGCGCCAATGGCTGCGGCTATTGCCATCGTTTGGATTGCAAAACCATCCAAAGTTATTACAGTCAACAACTTTACTGATGATAAAGAGAAACTTCCGCTCATGGCACTGTCATCACCCTCTTGATGAAACGTGGCGATATCCGAGACTTGGTACATTTAAAAACGTAATTAGTAATTAGCAATTTATTGGTGTTACCCAAAAAAACGTTAAAAAATGTTTTTGTACTTAATCATATAATGCTGCCCCTCTTTCTTACACACTAAATGTCAATAGTCGAAAATGAGATAAACGGTGAACGTTTGTCTGCACCCCTCCAAAGGAAAAATACAATGTGACCTATGGCACAGGTGTTGGTTATCCAATAAATGATTCCCGGGGCGGCGGCATCCGTACCCGCCTCCCAAATTCGTAAGTGAAAAAAGTAAGCGGAAAAGTAAGAAAATCACTAAAACATATAAATCCGTGCACAACGCCATCTCTGATACTGACAAAAACAAAACACGGACAGTTGCGCATCGATAATTGCTTCATTGTGTAATTTTTAAATTAATAAAAAAACTCAATTTAATTCTACAGTTATTGATTCTGAGGCGGTAGGAATTTCGTCGGGTTAGCTAGTAAGAAATAAATAGGACATAAAATACTTAGGAAAAATTCAGAAATTCAATGAAATTATTATAACTAATAACAGTGTTTACAACAGATACACAACTCTCTTTGCTGGATAAGCAATGTGTATAAATTTCCATGAACTATTTTTTGTCAGCTTCAAAAGTAGGGTTTTCAGTTTTTCACATGCACGGTTGTTTATCAATTGTATAAAATATTCAAGACGTTTTGTAAGACTATACATATACCTATATACTATATAGATAATAAATCTATATGCTTATCGGTTTAAATGTGTTTCAGAACCTAGTATAATATAAAAGTAATGTTTTTATTCCTAATCTACTATTTTTCCATCTTACATTGTAAATTTTTTTTTATGTTTTGTAAAAAATTAACATTTATCTTTAAAAAATTAACATGTAAAAACTCAGCTGGGCGTGAAAAATCAGACAAAACAAATAAATTATTGCACGGACCGTAGAGTCGGTAGTTGTGTTAAGAGGAAACCCGGTCGCCGAGAAATTTATACAATAGACATTTTACCAAAGTATTGCTGTCACTATCGGTCTTACTCTCCCGTATACTAGGTGAAAGAGTCAACTGCACTTCAGGCTGATAATAAATAAATAAAATCATCAAAATCGAGGTTTTGTATTCCACATTTTCTTCTCCAAAACTGGACCGATTCTTAACATTTGTTTTACTAACTGTGTAAGAAGAAAATACTTTGTCTGTACGTTTTACTGTTTAAAAAAAAACTTGTCTAGTTTGTATGTTTGCTTTTAAAAAAAAGTCTAATTTGCACTGAACGTCTGTAGATGGCATTCAAACCAGGCAATTTTTTACGATTTTTGGAGGGTCCTAACACTCCTAAGAAATAACTTATCAAAAAAAGCAAAACTTACCGACATGCTAGTGGTCGATATATGTATTAAATTAAAACGTTTTTGTAGTAGTGTCAAAATCCATAAAGAAAATTGAGGAATACGTTTGAATGGATAAAACACCGCCCGGTTTCCTCTCAATTTTGCAAATATTTTGTTGGTTTTCCGAGAATCCGAATTAGCTAAAAAAAACACACGCTATCGTCCTAGGGAAATGTCTATATTTTATGAAAATGTGAAATTTTCTATTCGTTTTCAGACCATGCCATTCTAAATACTTTCACCGTTTCACCGCATCATAATCCCTAGGAAAAAGATGCGGTGATCGCATCTGTCTTATGTATGGAACAGAAAATTACTTATAATAAATATTCTGCAGATAATTTCACGTACCAAATCTAATTGAACATATTTGTGAGTCACGACTTCGATTCAACTTTCGTAGATAGTTTTTTCCAATGAGGTCGCACGAGAAAACAGATAGCGCCAGACGCAAGAAAATGGAGCGTAGAACTCTTTTATTCCCTTCAGCAACAAGCGGCTTCACACAATGGCTCGTAAATTTGGCCGAGTATTGTTATAAATGCCGACTTATCTATTCTCAATGCTGAGTTGCATTCAGAGTATTCTCGGAACAGGACAATTCGATAATAATAATAGATTATATATTTAATAATAGTTGCGAAACTCGCCGACCGTTGACCTGAGTCGGTCCGAGCTCGTGCGGGAGAACCCAAACCCGCGTCGAGGCTAACCCCCCTCCTCCCCTTCCTCGACACTTTTCCCCCCGCTAGTCGACCCGTGGAACTAACCTACCCCAACCTCGTGCCGCACAATCGTGTCGAATGACACAACATGTTGCCTACATTCAGCACGCATACTTAGCCGAGATCCCCACCACTCCACCGGGGTGGCGCGGGGTTAGCGGGGACGCATGCCGAGTTTCGCGAGCGGAACCAACACCTAATTTTCAACCACAGTTGTTCCAACGACTGCGAAAGCTAGACGTGCAAGCGTGAAAACTCCCTGAAAACATATCCCGGTACTTAAATAATATCATCACAACTTTATTGGAAATTCATCTGCGACCGTCGACAATCACCTGTTTTGCGATTTAAGTTTTGTGTTATTCATCACTGAAATAAAAACGATTTTAATATCTAATAATAATTCTTCATCGCGGGTTAAAAGTTTACAAACATAAAAACTTTTTTGCTATCTGTGGATTAATAAACGACAGGAAAATGTGTGAGGATCGTGCTCTACGAATGAGAAGAGGTAATTGTCTTTTTAATTACTTGAATGTTTTAAATATGTTTACAATTTTCTTTATTAATAAATTATAACATTTTTGTTCATTTTAAGGGGTTCGTAAAAATGCCAAAAGACTTTTGCTACGTTCATTAATTAATTGTGTTAAAAGGTTATTTTTTCTTTCTTATTATAAAGCGTTTAGAGATTCTCTCGAATTACGTGGTAATTCGTCTGTGTAATTTTTTATAATTGCTTCACAAAGAATTCTTAACGAAATAATTATTTCCCGAGCAGGTTTTATAAAAATACATCGGGATTAATTTGGTAAGCATTTGAGGGACCAAAAGGGAAATTGGTTTGAAAAAATACAAATTACTTAGATCTTAGATAATTGAAATGGCATGATATTATCAAAGATGATTTTTTCAAGGGAAATTTATTATGATTCCAAAAATATATGTGGCAGTTTTTTTTATATGACGTTGCCAGAGTTTCATATTTTAACTCACGTTTTCGATAACTACTAAAATAGTAGTAGTACTACTGTCAACAGTAGACCTCAATTCGAAAAAAATATGTTTCTAATTATGAACATCTTTTTTTTAAACTCTATAATCGAAATCTCCTCTGAAATCATAAGATTTTTTAAGAGATACTTATGCCTACAATACACGACATCTTTTTTCAGCCCGATTCCAATTAGAGACCAAAGTTAACATTTTTCGCTTTACGCGATCGCCATTTTTATCTCCATTTTCACATCTATGATTTCAGTTGGCATCACAGCAAACAGTGTTGTTTGCAGTGATGACAATTGAAATCTTAGATATGAAAATAGAAATGAATTTGAGTTGGGTTTCTAATTGGAATCGGGCTGAAAAAAGATGTCGTGTATTGTAGGCATTACTAAAGGGCTATTTTGAGATCACTGTAGTATGAAAAATAGTTTGTTACGAGATTCCAACTAGAATATTATACGAATCATTATTACCTATTCTTATTGTATAATATATTACAAGAGAAAAAATATTGTTGTATACAATACGATGAAATGAATATCTTAGAGGTAACTAAAAACTCACGAACAGTGAGCTATGGCTTCATAAAATGTGCACAAATTTTAGGTAAGTACGAAAGTTTTAGGTCAAAGATAGTACATTCCGTCAGAGTTTTTGTACAGAAAAAAATTGTACACATCTTTTAAAATGTCCTTCACTAAAAATTTACCCTTCAATACATTATTCCTAATCTTGCAAAAATGAATTACTTATATTTAATTATTCATTTTACGGAAAACTTGATGATATTTATTAATCAACAAATTATTCGGATTAGCGCATAAAAACACCCCGGTGTTTTCTCTGATATTCTACAGTTAAATTATTGTTATTAATTCAAATTCAACTTATGATTTTGCATAGCTTTTAAACGTACAAACGTTATTAAATATTATAACCTTGCAGGGAAATTTAACTTTCATGCCTATTGCCTATTGCGAAAGAATTTTTTTTAAATTTCAAGTTATTATAGTTTCTGGTTGAATAAATTTCATGCTCTTAAAAATACGTGGATACTAATAGTTCATTTCAGCATTAGGAAAGAGCTAAGGGGCCATAAATTAATTACGTGAGCAGTTTTTCTTCCAATCTAGACCCCCCCCCCCCCCCTTGGTGAGATAAATTTGGGCCACTTCGTATATTCATTTCAAGTAACGTGAGATTTTGCTGGACCCCCCCCCCCCTTTTGAGCTCAAGTAATGTATGTCCCCTAACCACGATGCACCCTTTCTTTTACAAGTGCAACCCTTGCTTTTACTTTTACTTTTGCATGTTCAAATATTATGCAGGTAGGAACAGCTGATGAAAATTCAAATTAAATAAAACCTGTGAGTTACGCCCAATATCTTTGGTGTAATTGGCCCTCTCATTTGGAATAAACTTCCCTCAGCTCTTACTAATAATTAAAAGCCCGTTTAAATCCAGAAGTTGGCTGGATTTAAACGGGTTTTAAAAACAAAATTATTTAAAAAATCATATTCATGAATCCTAACATCTTTTCAATACACGTAATAAGCTATGTTCTCAAGTTTCCGGTAATTGTTTGGTTTCGATTTCCTCCTAATTGTATTGTTAATGTCAGAATATTTCTCATTTCTGAAGCAAAGTGCCTTCTGTTATTATTATGTGTTAGTTCTAAAGTTCTTGTTTTGTCCTGTACTACAATAGCACTGCTATTGTATATTATTATTGTCCTGTGTGTGCTATAACAGTACGGTTTTTTGTCAAATTTTGTTTTCTTGTCAGTGTTTTCAAAACACGTTTTGTAAATACTGCATATTCTTTATTTCATATTATTTTATCAATATTTTGTAATGGACTCGTAAGAAGCACTGCAGGACTATTTTTAAAAATAAATTTATTATAGTTAAGCGCACTCGCACAAGTGAAATGACACAAAACTGCGCTATATAATACAACGTTATTATTATTATATGCTTGTGTACAGTGAAATTGAATAAGAAAACATACCACCTAACTTCAAAGTAATTTATTTTAAATATCAAATGCACATAAATGTAATGAGAAGGAAAATATTTTTTTTTTAGTTTTTAGGAACGTCTACACTGCGCCACTTGGAGCCGAGTTACCTTGAGTATTCTCTGCAGAAGTCACGAACTACAAATTACAGCAATTTTATCAAAAATATATATAACACTGTTTGTAAACAAATCGCCACCTCAGTTCTTAATTATCCAAACGACCATTTTAGTTTTGGTTGAATCTCCATTTTAAAACTAAAAATAAAGTATTAAAAATGATGGTTAATCACTTAATCAAGAATTATTTAAACTAATGAGGCCTTTGCCTATCATAATGTATCATTAAAATAATGAAAGAAAACCTTCTCCTCTTGTAAAATTTTCAAATGGTCGTTTGGACAATTAAGAACTAAGGCGACGAAATGCAGACGTAAAACAATCGCAAAACCAATAAATAAAGCGCCGCAGGCGAAAATCTTATGTCCAATTCAGTAACTGCGCATTCTTTCATTCTGAAATATAAGGAATATAGTAATATACTCGTAGTCGTTTTTAATATTTCCTTAAAATATTATTAGATAAAAAAAAACTTCATTCAAACCCTTTCGTACCTTCTTTATAATAATTGTAATGCAGATTTTGCAGTGACAGACATGCAAGAAAATTATTAGTTTCTTTCCTTTGAATGAAACAGAACAAAGTAGGTACTATTTGTATTTCATCTTTTGAAAGAGCTGCAGTATTATTGTGATAAGGAACGAATGTTTATTGCGACGACCGATTATTATTATTCTGACGACGTTTATTGCGATTATTATTACTCTGACGACCTCCGTAGTCCAGTGGCTAAGACTCTTGACCCACAATCCGGAGGTCGCAGGTTCGAACCCGGCGTGCGCAAATAAATTTTATTTGATTAATTTGTGTTATTTCACAATTAATTCATTTAAAACAATATATAGTATATTTGCGGCACGTTCGAGAGTGGAAGATACTATCAGTATCGCCCTGGTGTAAGACCACCATTCAGAATTGAAACGTTGCTTGAAAATGGCTTTAGCCGTGTTTGGTGACCAGATCTGAATAGCCAGGTACTTCCCAACCTTCCTCTTCCCCACCTCCTTCCCCTCCCCACTACCTTCAGCCTCACAACATACCCCAATTGGGGATGCCATAGTCTCACTGGCTCCAGACGGGAGCAGTTGAGATTCTTGTGCGGTATTCACTGTAAAAAAAAAAGGCTTTTTTTGCCATCACGGTATCGTAATCGTGAATCATCACGACAATAAAAAAAGCGCTCAATAACGTATTTGCTAAATAATGTATTTACTAAATAATTAATAATTACAATTACAAAATTAAATCAAATTATTAAATAATATATCTTATATTAGCAATAGAATCTTCCAATCTTGCAATAAAATCCCTTCAATTGCCACAGAGGCAGAGTAATTATTCATTAAATTCCATTACTTACAAATTAATATGTTAACAGCTCGTAAGTCTGGTAAATTAATTATTAAATGTCTTTTAATGTAGGTGTACAACGTAACTGATTATTTATAATGGAAGATGTGAATCCTCCGTAATTTGCCAACGAAAGGTCCTTGAATAATAAATGGAATTACGTCTTCTCACTGTGTGAGCATCCGCAATCACATATACAGCTAAAGTCCAATCAAAACTTACAGACTTGATGCAATGGAAATTAGGTCTCTTAGACATATATTATTTTAGATGCATTAATTAAATACAGCGAGTAGAACTGTGAAAATGATTAGTCTTTTTATAAGTCCAGAAAAAAATAAAGTATCAGGCCTATGTAATCTACAAGATACGAATGTTTTACAATGGGATGCTTTTGTTACGTCTTATTTCTTAATAATTTGAAGGATAATAATATTTCAAAGCTATAGTTATGGGAGAAATTTTTTAAGATGAAAATAGTTGCGAAAGACTAGAAATTTTCGTCAATATTTATGTAAATCTCTTCACAGCAGAGCTCATCGTTCGAAAATTTCCAATGCCCCATGCAATCAGTTTGTTTTATTTAACCTAGTCTCACACGAGAGCTACGAGTATTATCTTCCATAATGGACGAGGTCTTGGCCTATTTCACGATAAGGCTTGCTATATATTTGAATATTTTCTATATCCGCCATACAATGGGAATGCATCAAGAATGACAAAAATGGAAAAAAAGTTGAAATCAATAGATTTTTTAGTCACCGCTATTGTTTCAAAATAAGAATGAGTCAATATAAAAGAAAAACTTGGCCTTTCGAAATTTTCTTCTTCTTATAGTATTACTCCTTCTATTATCAACCCATTATTGACCTCCTTAACTTCTTTCCAATGTTTCCTGTAGGTCTACTATTTAGTAATACTTATCTCTACTACGTTCTTCCTGGTTAACTTTTTGCCTGCTTGTCTCTAGTTTGCAGTAGTGATTTCAAATATATTTATGTTTTCCTTGCTTACTTATTCTATGACATGTGATAAGAAGTAGAAACTAGATGAGTTTTGCTTCACATTAGGGATATTTTCGACCGGTCAGTGGTTGAGTGGGCATCGCGTTTGGGTCCCACCCGGGCGTCCCGTGTTCAATTCCTCGGCTGGCTAAGTCCTCCATCACAACAGAAGCAACATTTTCGACTTTCTGTACTGGTAGATTTTCAAACATTGTTGGGTTATTCGTAACCCTGGCATGTTTGTCTTTCAATTTAAAACAAACAAAAAAAGAAGAAAAAAAAATTACATGTAGATAAATTAAATATATTAAATGTAAATGTAGATAATAAAACGCTAAAGGTACGTACTGAAAGAAGAGCAACATAAAACTAGCGGTATAATATTGGTCTTATTTTCACGAAACTAATGCACCTACGTGTGATTCGGTTGAAGAGTTGCAATTCGCACAACTCTCAGTGAGTTCTCAAGGTGCTCGTCAGAAATATTTTGTTCTAATTTTAATCTTCGTGGGCTTCCTTGAAATAGTAGCTCTCGAAATGTTGGCAAAAAATAATTTATGAATAAGGCGTAATTGCAGAGGTATTTTCTCGGTTGTGGTCGGTATTACGTAAATAGACTGAAGCCGAGACAGTTTCAATCAAAATTATCCTTTAGTTGATTTGATACATTTCGATATCGTTGTATATAACAACAAAACAATAATCAATGTATCTATCAATAATAATTAATTTCTGAATTCACATTTCCACGTGTTATTGTATATAAGAACTATAGCAAATAAATCAAAATGTACCATGCCCGAAATTCATCAAATTACATAGGAACTACGAATTAAATTTGCCAAATGCTGAAGCACTTATACTTAACTGTAGGTACAAGATGTTCCAGCAAATGAGGAATTTAAAGTCCGCAATGGACCGTTGAAACATTCAATGATAGATATTTTTTTTGTCTTCTTCCTGTATTCCTTTTGTAGGATTTTGAACATCGCTCTTAAAGTTCAATGTCTAATTTGATATTTCTTTTGTTCTCAGGATGCAGTGCCAGATCTCTGCGTCTATCTCAGCTCCGCTTCAGGGCGAGGCTGCTGCAGCGCTTCCAGCAAGCGGTTCCCGCGCTTCCAGACTCGGACTCCTCGAATGATTCAGACCAGCTACAAGTCAACTCTCCCGCACCGCCCCCGACAGCCGAGAGCCGAACTCTGGACCACATCACGAGGATTCCCTTCTCTGGAGACATCTGCGTGAAAGCGCAACCTAACTCACGCAGGGCCAGAAACGAGGGTCTGATTGATATCGCCATGAGGACTGTCTCCCTGATGAAGCGAAACCAGCAACTCCACAGGAGATTGGCTATCCTCAAAGCAGAAACGCAAGAGTTTATCAAGTCTGTGATGAACAATCCAGAAAATAAAGTTAACTTCTCTACCGCCACAACCACAGTCACTGAATGCAGTCCATCTAAGAACGAAGCATCGACTTCCAGCAGCGAACAGAGTATGGCAGCAGACGATTCCACAAATGAGACTCAATAAATTAATAATGAGACCATTACATCATTCGGTTCCAGTGTGTTAAACACCCAGTGACGAAACAGAGCTCGTTATGCAGGCCTACGCCTTTGTGCATCACCTTTATAAATCCTTGACACAACTGATAGCCAAGATGGCCACCGATCTTGGTTAATTAGGTACAATTGGTATAATTTTGTAAAATCTTAATAGCTCTCAAGAGCTGTCTCATAACTGGGCGAAAAATGTACGAAATCCCACAATTCCATCTCTTGTTGCATTTATCGTTTTCATTAATCATGCATTTTTCTAGACAAGTTATATCGTCAACATTACAGTTAAGTATCATCCACGTAAGATCTCGTTTTTTTAAGATCGTTTAACTATTTAATTTAGTCATCGATATACCTAGCCTTTCAGCTTCTAAAGCCTTTATTGTATAGTGATAATAAAATGCTTATTTACATAGGTGATTTAATGCTACTTTAGCCAAACTAGACTTAGCTTAGCATAGCTGTATAGAATAGCTGGTAAAATGTGATTTACGATTTAATAGAATGAATGTTCCGTTAATAACTTAATAAGCAATTATTGTATCATGGATTGAAAGAGTGGTAGATTAGATTTTTAGGCTATTTGAGCATTGTGTAAAACACATTATCATTATTTATTTTTCTAATAATATAAGCAATTTAATGTTATCGCGATCTTTGTAATAGTAATAATTGTTACTCGTGAGGCTAATAATAATAGATTAGGCCCGCTTGTTCAGTGCTGAAACTAGAAAGTCACACTTCCTTGCTCCAGTTTACTCTGTGCAAAGTTAGTGTACTTCATGTACCTACTTTAAACCACTGCGATGAACGAGCCTATATATCTAGACATTAGTCATGCACGTGATTTTGTTAACGACAATCCCTCTATTCTCTTTATCATAATATTCTAAATAGATGTTGTTTGTAATTCTGTGCGTTTATAATAAATAATTACCACTTTTCGGTGTTGTCTAAGTTACTAACACTGTAGAATATTGTGCAAAAATGTATGTCGTTTATAGTGGCGTACAGCAAATACGATTCATTTAGATATTATGTGCAAATCTTACTTGCATCGTATTATGCTGCGTATATATTTGCGAACATAAGCGCGAGCTGATCAACGAATTATGTGTTTACCATAATTCGTGGTTCGGTTCGCAGGTTCTCTTCGCGTTTTTATACGCAGCCTTAGACCTTGTGCAAATATCACGTCATCATGCCTTTCCATCTCCCTAGGTTTAACGATCATTTTACCATGTTAACAATCTAATGTTTAAATGAATAAACTGATTGAAAATATCCCCTGACTTTTCTTTAAAGATCTACTTGTCTAAGTTATTGTGATGTACTTTAATCCCAGTGGTTGAGATTACTTGAAATGTGATCGAGAAAACTCTAATGAGATCGAGGTTCGTCGAGATTTGCATTTACAATGAATATTTAAATGGATCAAACGTCTGTACTATAGGAGGCTCTAAGTTAATTCTGAAGCTGGCACCCAAAGACTGTCGGACCCGGCCGTCTATCACATGCCTTCGGCTATTTTCGTAAGCGTTCATGCATTAGACACGAACGACGATAGATGATATTCTTTTAAGATACAACTTAACTGACATCTGTTGAGACACCCAAAAACTACATATAACTAACTATAGGTACTAACGACATCCTGTTGAGGACTCGGGAGACATCTTCAGTAAAGAAACTGGGCTACTAAATACCATCAAATGTTTTTAAGCAACTTTTTACCCCCCTCCCCCCCTTGGTGATATGTGGTGAGGTTTTAGACTACCCCCCCCCCCCCAACCCCATACCCACAATCACGTGTATTTTTTAGTACAAAGTATGTTGAAATGTTCATAATAGTGATTAAGAGCGTATAACCAGCCGGAGGCCGAAAATCCACATTTCGTCGAAAGAGGTTCTTACGATCGTACAGGGCGGTTCCAATGAGAAAAATTAATTACTCTCCATAAGAGCTTTTCATTCCAAATTTGCTTTAATTTATAACTACATCCGAAAATGCTGAAAGGCGTGTTGATAAAACTATTAAAATTATGTACTTTTTGTAATTATTTTTTTATCATAAATTTTATCATTTTTCAATAATGTCTAAGCAAATTAAGAATGTAAAAAATTTGAAATATATTAGTCTGTAACATTTTTTTATGATTTTATTTAAACTAAAATTAAAATTCTGTTACATACGTTTACCAGATAAAGTATTGATTTATTTTACTGCATGATTATATGATTTGAAATGGGTGTTGTATAATAAATGTATTTTTTGAAAATTTAACAAATCCGCTAACGACCTATGGTATAACTTTATTATACTAGAAATTAATTTTTTTTCTGAAAATTTAAAACATACGTTTAGGTACTAGATAAAAGAACAATCTTTCGAAACCAATTTATAATTTTTTGTGGAAAGGAGTCAATACGTCTAAACACTGATTTAAAAATGACGTATTTCTGGTGTTCTCTGGTTATGTGCTCTTAATGGACGACCCCTAAGGTGCTTGAAAGATATTGAAAAACACTGATGAAAACTCGTCAGGTTTCTTGCTCCCAAGGGGGCATACATTAATTACGTGAGTAGTTTTTCTTTCACCCCCCCCCCCCCCCCCGTGGTGAGATAAATTTGGGCCACTTCGTCATAGAGCTATACCGTGCTCTTAGGGGGTGACACTCGGCCGGGTGTTATCCCTCATCGGGTGGCACCCGGGACGGGCCGCCCCTAACACCCCCCTAGCTACGCTTCTGACCATATGTTCTCAACGTGGGTGATATCGCCCAGTGGCGTAGCTAGCATTGGTGGCACCCGGGGCGAAAAACGTGGGGTCACACCCCCCCCCTCCCCCATAAAGTTTACTTTGAGAAAAACAAAACGCAAAATCAACTCCTTAAATATATAAAATCATTGATAGCTAGTCAAACGTGTAAACAAAAATTTCGCAATCCTCAAAATTAAAACAATTAAAAAAAACTAACATATTAACAACTTTTTCAACAATCAATAGGTAATAATACCCTTCACGAATTCCCGTCAATCACAATGTATTTCCGATCAAGTATACCGTACGTCAATGAAATGAGAATGACACAATTGATAAGCGAGGAATATTTCAGAGGAATCCCCCACAAAGCAAAATGTGTCACTATGACCTATACGCGTTCCAAAAACCCGATTAAATTTGATTATAAATTAAATAATGAAATATTGTCATCAGTAAAATCCATCAAGGACCTCGGGGTTACATTTGATCCCAAACTTACTTTTTCAGATCATATAGTGGAGTTGACATCATCGTGTTACAAACTTCTTGGATTTGTGATAAGAATAAGTAAACAATTTTCCAAGCCCGAAGCAATGACATCGATGTTCAACTGCATTATACGATCAAAATTAGAATACGCTTCTGCTGTTTGGGCCCCATACCAGCAAAAATACATAGATTTATTAGAACAAATCCAAAAAAAAATTCTAAGGTATCTTTATATGAGAATGCATGGTGAATACCCGCGATTTATGCATCATCTAGATTTGCTATCTGAAACGCGCTTCGAAAGTCTCCAATCTAGAAGGAATGGGACCCTAACAGTAACAGCTTTCAAAATTATAAACTACTACATTGACAGCCCATACCTCTTAGAATGCTACAAATTGTTCGTACCGAACAACAACTGCCAGGGTCGCCATCACGACTTGTTCTATATCCCACATGGCAGAACAGACGTTCTGGCCCAACACAGCATGACAAGAGGTATGGTACTGCTAAATGATATTTCTAGGTCTCTTGACATTTTCAACATTAGTCTTGAAGGTTTCAAGAATAAATTTAGGCAAGGACTCTAAAATATGTATTATTAAAAAAAATTATGTTTATATGTTACGTGTATTGTAATAGGATTATATTAATCTGTAATGCACAAAAAAAAAGAAAACATAAAAAAAAAGAAAGCAATAGTAAGAGCTAGGAACGAAAATAAAACAACCAAATTTTTGGGGAATCCCGACCGACCGAGCCATAGAGCTAAAAATAACAGTTCCGAGTGGAGTCTTTAATTCTAACATGCTGCAAAATTTTGAGGAATATCATTTGCTTAACATAATTTTAACAACCAAACATAATTTTAACAACCCATAAGTATGGGTTGTTAAAATTAACTTAAGTAAGTTAAAACTAGTTTTGTGTTCAGAGTGTAACGATAAAATTTCAATTGTGAAATAAAGTCCCCAGCTTTAATTATTAATGCACGCAGTACACGAACATGGTTTTCCTTCGATCTTTGCAGCACATAGTCTGCAACTTTCAAATTTTGCACGTGGAACTCGAAAATGGTTTCCTTTGAAATGTCATTGAAACTCTGTTCATCTGCGGACCCATTTCGAAGGAAACCATTCCCCAGTTTCACCATTGCAAGATGTTCCCCGAGTTGCAAGATATAAACGTTTCAGACTTCGTTCTGCAAATATCGGAGGAAAACCATTGTCATGTTATAGGTGTAGTTTTAATTAAAACGAGTTACCGAATACAGATTCACTCTTAAATTTAAACCAGTTTTTAAATAATTAATAAGTTTTAATTTTAATTTAAGCCGGTGGGCTCTTACCAGATTAAATCTTAATTTAAAACAAGTCTTGTGTTCAGAAAAAAAATGTCCAGATGCGGATACATGACGTGCTGATGTATTTCGAAGGAAATCACTCTCATTTTCCAATTGCAGTTAAAAAGTCAAGTTGCATACTATGTGGTGCAAAAATCGGAGGAAAACCATTTTTGAGCTCTGGATACAGTTTCGAACCTGGGGAAACGCACACAGAAAGTTAAAACCAGTAAAGTTCTCCAAATCCATGATAAATTTCGAAACCGTTCTAAAGTTCCGAGTGAAGTCTTTAATAGAGAACGCCAGTTAATTTTTTTAATTTTTTTAATGAATAATGACCTTCTAGCTTAAATAACTGCATATTTATTTTAATTTTTAGAGTTAGTTTTAATATTGAAAATAATTTTCAAAGTTTTGATTTTTCAAGATCCCTTGAAAAACACCATACCTATGGTGCATTGTGTGACGTTATCACGTCATCGATAGTTTTATTCACTTTCAACAGGTGCTGTCATTTTACTCATTTTCTATTGAAAAATCGATGGCCGAATGACTTTAGGTGTGACAAGTCGAGGCGTTTTTTATTCACGATTAACTGCTTTTAATTTAGAAAAACATTAGGTAAAATGTCGACATCTCATCGCTACTGTTATTGTATTGTACCAAAGTGCAATACAATAACAATTAATCATCTTTTCATTACAAATACAAATGACTGCAAATGACATTGTAAGCCGTAGAATTTTGTGTTCAGGTGTGACTTTTACTTAACATAATACATTGTATTATGTATAACACATACAGAAACACTGGTATTTATAATACACTGATCATGACTTCAAACTATGAAACCAATTCGAAAATACGATCGATGTTATAGTAGATTTAAACAAAATGTCAAAATTGACACGACTTTAACCTTAAATAGGCCACATTTACTGAAGATTATTAAAAAAAAAATTTTACTGCTTACTACGACTTTCAAAAACAATTAATAAGATGATTTATTTACTAACCAACTTTTATCCCACGAAATTCAGCACTTAGGTACAAATTCCGTATTATATTTGAAAAACATTATCCAGGAAATATCAGATTGTCCGCAAATATAGCCTTTTCCGTCATAATTTTAATTGTGTATTGTCATAATTTTAATTATATAAGGCCTAAATAATGTTTCAATAAACACAACAACTATTATATGTCTAAATCTCTACTAAAAGTATGTAAACAAACAAAAAAAAACACAAAATGTTGTGTTTGAACGGCTTGCCTCATACATTTCAAAATGCCATCACCAGGTGAATCTTCCATCGTGACGTCACCACACAGCATTACACAGCATACCAACCTGACGCTGTGTTTTAACGAGAATGTTAAAAATGCACTTTTTAATATTTTTTTAAAAACTGTACATAAAACTGTAAATAAAAGTTATATATTCAGAATCAGCGTTTATTGGTCTGTATGAACATATTTTTTTAAAGCCATAATATTTTTCACTGGACTTCCTTATAATTTTAACAACCCATTCTTAAGTTAAAACCAGATTTGTGTTCAGAGTGTAACGATAAAATTTCAATTGTGAGATAGTAAAGGTGTGAGTCTCCAGCTTTAATTATTAATGCACGCAGTACACGAAAATTGTTTTACTCCGATCTTTGTAGCACATATTCTGCAACTTTCAAATCTCGCACGTGGAACTCGAAAATGGTTTCCTTGGAAACTCTGTTTATCTGCGGACCCATTTCAAAGGAAACCATTCCCGAGTTCCATTATTGCAAGATATTCCCCGAGTTCCAATATATGAAAGTTTCAGACTATGTGCTGCAAATATCGGAGTAAAACCATTTTCATGTTATGGGTGTAGTTTTAATTAAAACGAGTTACCGAATTCAGATTCAATCTTAAATTGAAACCAGTTTTGATGTGAGCTTTAAATTTGAGTTACACACCATACGCTCCAAAATTCAGAGGAAAACCATTTGCTTGTTCCGTGTGTAACTCTATTCAAGCTTTTGGATTCTTACACAGACTCACTCTTAACTTAAATCTGGAAAAATGTGAGATTAGTATAGTCCGGGTCAACTAATAAATATACCGTCAAGATGCCATACTCACGTAACGTCGCCAATCAAAAAACTTTTTATTTTTTAAAATTAGGACTAAGGCAAAAATCTGATTTATGGATTACTAGTTTATATACTTGTACATATTACACAGTTAAATAATTAAAAATATACAGTATCTTTAACTTTAGTAATCCTCAAACTAGATTTTGGATAATACCCAACCTAATATTGGATACCATAATTTAGGAATTATGATTTACAACGCTAGTAACGCGAAGGTGACGTCTTATCCAAATAATCGACAACTGATCGAAATCTGAAGGCGCTCTTACATTTGGTATACGAATTACCTTAGCTTGCGAAACTACCCCAGTGTAAGCAACTAATCGTTTGGTGTAAATACTGTCGGCAGTTATAATAATAATAATTGGATGACTTCTATAGCGTCATTTTCGTGAGAAAATCACCTCAAGGGCGCTTTGACTTGGTAATCGGTGTAAATAGCGCTTCGTCAACAAATTCGAAACGCATATTTCGAATTCATAAAAAATATTTTCTGAAATCTTCCAAATTACTTATTATCCGTTTATTATTTATTCATGTACCATATAATGCAGAAAAAACATACAGATGATAGATCATTTTTCTTCAATCAGTTATCGATCGATTCTGGTGTAATTGTATTCAAGTTTTGCGTCTATTAGAAAAGTGGACTATCAAATCCACTTACCTTGTTTTTTTTTTAAATGATCTTTCAGCACTCATAAAAAGGCTAACGAACTTTTTCACTAATTCGCGTCAGTCAATAGATAACAATTCACTTTACGAGTTTACTTTTACGATAACAATAACATTACGAAATTAGAATGACACAAGGAATATTTCAGGGAAATCCCCGACCGAGCCAATACTTCGAGCTAGGAACGAAAACAGGGGACGTTGAGATGGCACAGGGAGCCGAGGGCAGATAAAAAAAATGGTCTAAAGTCTAAACAAGACAAAAAAGCACGTTGTGGCCGTTATACACGACACCTTTTTTCAGCCCGATTCCAATTGGAGACAAAAGTCAACATTTTTCGCTTTACGCGATCGCTGTTTTCATCTCTATTTTCATATCTACGATTTCAGAAGGCATCACAACAAACAGTATGGTTCGTGTGTTGTTTGTAGTGATGACAATTGAAATCGTAGATATGAAAATAGAGATGAAAATAGCGATGGCGTAAAGCGAAAAATGTTGACTTTTCGTCGCTTTAGTTCGTATTACTCCAACAGACCAAAACGTAAATCGTGAGAAACAGCGCTTTAAAGTTTTTTTTACGAAAAAGGCATATAAAATTAAATTAGCTAAATTGTAAGTCTACTAAAATGTGTTAAAGTATTACAAATTGTTTTTTTTAAGTACAATATGTTCTAAATGTATAAAATTACGCAGAAAACACGTTTTTAATTTGGATGTTGGCCAAAGTGACGAATTCTTGTTTGCGAAAGTTGGATATTGGACAAAGGACACTGGATGTTAGACAAGAGCGCGTACTCTTGCGTGAAGTTACTTTATCTAACGTGCTTGGTATTACAGGGAGATCGGAAAGCATTTCAATTAATTGAACTTTAATACTTATGGATGTATGTGTCCTATGTTTTCGCGGTGAGACCTAAATATTCGGATGTGATTTTTAAATAGTTTCTTAGAGCATTCGACAATTTTTTAGAAATACCTAATATGTTATTTGTTTGGGAACCAAATTTCAAGAGTAAGTTTTTGTTAAATAATAACATCGTTAAATCATCAATGAAAACGTATGTTTTCAGACAATCATACTTATTAAATAATGTTTCAGGTGGCAATATGCTCATCGATTAATTTATTGCATGTTTGATTGTTGATTGACGAGCAGCACAGTAAATGCAATCGTTCATGAATCAAGTCATCAACCGTTAGTTATAAGAAAGGTCCTACGTTTATTCATCGTTATTATTTGAGTGGCGGGTATGGGTGCCACCGCACCGGGAACCATTTATTGGATAACCAACACCTCTGCCATAGGTCACCCCAAGTGGTTCGCTACGTTTGGTGACTTAGTGAGTTTTGTCCGGATCTTGGCGGTGGATGCGTCTGCCCACTAACTGCATGGCAGGCCGGATCGGGAAAGACTGGTTGAGGAAGCTCTGTAGACCTCTCCAGCAGGACTCTCGGAACATTGCATTACCCGCAGTGGGGAGGGATGGATTCTTACGTCCGTCATTCCTTGACACACTGACCCCCAGATTTTTCTTCCCACAACTTTCTTCTACCTCCTTCCCAAAAATAACATAGGCCCTGAGGAGAATTATTTTCCTCAGGGCCTCTTGTGTGGAGCTATGGTAAGAAAAAAAGGTATCTCTAAGTGATTCGCTACGTTTGGTGACTTAGCAGAGGTTCCCGGGTTCATGGGGTGAGCTTTGTCCAGGTCTTGGCGGCAGATGAGTCTGCTCACCTGCTGCGTGCGGGCCGGATCAAGAGAGACTGCGTGAAGGAGTCCTTTGAACCTTTCCAGCCGGACTCTCACGACCCCATTGCCTTGCACCGCAGTTTGAAGGATGGTTTCTTAAGCCTGTCACTCCTATACACACAAACCCCCAGATTCCTACCCACCCCTTATTCCTTTTTCCATCCCAGGACTTCCTATTCTTCCTTTCTTCAAAAATACCCTCCACACAGCATACCCTAAGATGACTTAGGCCCTGAGGGAAATTATTTTCCTCAGGGCCTCCTGTGTGGAGCTAATGTAAAAAATATGTATATTGTAAAGCGTTTTTGCACTAAAACAATGCTATTCAAATTATCCACATATAATTTTTATCATATATCGGCGTATAAATCCGAGCTTTAGTATGATCCGACCCGAAAGGTTGGATTGATTTACGTGATTTTATTTTTATGTTAATACAACTGCTCCCAACCGCCTGGACCCAGGCAGGCTATGGCATACCCCATTTTGTGAGGCTGGATTTAGTGGGAAGAGGAAGCAGTTATGAAGGTTAGTAATTACCTGGCTATTCAAATCTAGTCACCAACCACGTCTAAAGCCATTCTAAGCAATGCTTCAATTCGAAATGGCGGTCTTACATCAGGGTGATACTGAGAGTATCTTCCACTCTGGAACGTGCCGCAAATACACCATATATATATATATATATATATATATATATATATATATATATATATATATATATATATATATATTTATGATATATATTTTTGTATTGATTTGTGTTATTTCACTATTTAAACAAAAAGAAAAAAAACACATATACCTACATATTATACTTTTTTTAATGATTCAGTTGTGAAATATATATATTTTTTTAGATTAGCTCCACACAGGCGGCCCAGAGGATAATAATTACTCTTTGGAGGGTCTTTTTAAGGAAGGTAAGGACTGGAACGTTTGGGAAGAAAAAGGGTATGAGGGGTGGATAAGAATCTGGAATCTGGAGGTCAGTGTGTCCGGGAGTGACGGATATACGAATCCATCCCTCCAATCGCGGTGCAAGGCGAGAGTCGGGAGATTCCGGCTGGAAAGGTCAAAAGGCCTCCCTTAACCAGTCTCTCTCTCGCCACGCAGCAGGTGGGCAGTCGTATCAGACGTCAAGACCTGTACGAACTTCATCCCATGAACTCGGGCACCCTTGCTAAGTCACCAAACGTAGCGAACCACTTGGAGTGACCTATGGCAGAGATGTTGGTTAACCAATAAATGGTTCCCGGGATGGTAGTACCCATACCCGCCCCCCCCCCCCCCCAAATTATACAAATCTACCAAAATAAAAATTACTTGTGCACGCTGGGTTTGAAACTAACGACATCCGGATCGCTAGTTGAGAGCCTTACCCCTCGACCACAGGAGGCCGTCATGACGTGATAACAGAAGTGTAGTATCCAACATTTTAAAATAAAAAGATAACTCAAAGGATTTTGAAACACAATAGATAAATACAAGTTCTTTAGAAATATTTAAAACAATGTACGACGACTTCTTTTTAAAAATGATCCTATGTTCGAACACATGGGACGCGATTTACGTCTATTACACAATATAGACCTTGTAAAAAAAGAGGTCATAAAATATTCCTAACCACTAACCACATTTAGCTTCATAACAAATGTGTTCCGATATTTGAAGTACCACCTAGTTGGGCCAAATTATTAGAAGGGTTACAAAAGCGGCTGGAATAAAGGGACTGGGAATGGATCTAGGTAAAAAAGTCAAATGAAAGGGGTTCCTAATCATTAAAAATGTGCGAATAGTAATAAAGTTTTTATTGACATTCTGAATTCATTGCTCTGAACCAAATAAAACTCGAATAGGTAAGAAATAAACAAAAAAATAAGAAATATTAGCAACTCAATGTATAAAATAATAGATATGCTTTCATTGTCATTCAGTGTACAATTCTTTCAATTTCTAATTTCAGTAATAAGATATTTATAGGTATACAAATACAACTGATCTTAGGCACTAAATATACCAAAAATGTTTTCATTGTTACACGAAGATTTGGTTGATTAAAATAAGATACTGAATGTACCAAAAACAAAAACTTCTTCATTTCCTTATTCTAATACCTAATAAACATGTTTTAAATATCTCAGGTAGAATTCTGACACAAATGTTTGTTAGATAAACACATAAATATTAGGTACTAAATGCACCTTTATTTTAATACTCCTTTATTTTAATAATTGTGTTTTGTATTACAAGTAGGCATTCTTACACGAAGATCTAAATAATTAGGTACAGGTAGATAAACAAGAAGCTATTAATGTGCCCAAAACAAAAACTCCTTCATTGTACTTATTCTAAAAATTGCCTTGTTTTAAATATCATAAGTAGAATTTTTACATAAAGATTTGGCTGATAAACATACAAACATATTTTAGGAACTAAATGAACCGAAAATTAAAACTATTTGATTTCCTTATTTTAATAATTGGCTTGTTCTAAATATCATAAGTAGAATAATTTCATACAAATTAGGTTGATAAACAAACAGATATTTTAGGAACTAAATATACCGAAAATTAGAACTCCTTCATTACCTTTTTCTAATTGTTGGCTTGTTTTAAGTATCTAAAGTAGAATAATGATTTCACTAAGATTTGGTAGATAGTCACATATATTATATTAGGTACTATAATACATCAGTCCTTATTAGAATAATTTATAGTAAATAAATTATTCTAATAATTGTGTTTTTTAACTATCACAAATGGGTATTTTGCACAAACATTTAAATAATCACGTAACTATAGGACCTATAGGTAGATAAAAATACCGATACTACGCATTAAATGTGCTTAAAACAAAAGCCCATTCAATTTTTTTTTTCTTATAATTGTTTTAAATATCATAAATAGGTATTTTACACAAAGATTTAAATAATTACCTATAGGTAGTTAAACATACCAATACTAGGTATTAATTGTGCTTAAAACAAAAGCTCATTCAACGTCCTTATTCTTTTAATTGTTTTAAATATCATACGCAGGTATTTTTACACAAAATTTTAATAATTACGGATAGGTAGATAAATAACATACAGCTACTACACACTAAATGTACCATTGGGTAATAATAACATAATAACATAATAACATTGGGTATTTCGATTATATATTATGTGTACAATTATGTATACCTACATATATTATGTATAGATAATTGTATACATAATACATTACATATAGTGAAATATTACAGGAAAAATTGAAAAAACCTAATTTCATTACAGTGTATACATAATATATTATATAATAATAATATAATATATTGTATAATGTTATTATAACCACCCTGTAACGAACGGCCAGTTGAAACAATTTGCTGAGAAAATAATGAAAAATTAATTACCTGCTATATTTTTCTTGGAAATTTTTATCCTTTTCTACAGTGTACATCATAAGGCACTTTGTGTGGAGAAATCTCCCAGAAAACCACTAAAATAACTTTGTAAATAGCAAAATCACAAGTAAAGATGTTTACTGCCGTGGGGCTAATGACCAAATATTTGAAATGAGAGCGGTCACGTGGTTCTCAGCTGCGACGCTATTGGCTCTTTGGTCTGTAAGAGAGATACGCCCGGAACCGAGAGTTCAAATTTCACACGTAGGCTAAGATACAGCTTGGATGTTGGAGAAATTTGTATGAAATTTAATTAAACGGCCGGTTTGAAAACGGGGGGTCTTTTTGGCCAACGTGTGGATGTTGGAGGAATACGCTCGAAATGTTGTTTCATTTTAGAGGATGTAAGACAAACTGCGTTTTGAAAACCCCTTACATAATTTTTTTAAATTTTTTTTTTCACTTGCATTGTAAACATAAAGACTTTCTGAGAACTACTGCATACTTAACTCAATTTCGCTAAAAATGGTCTGTTGGAGTAAAACGAACTAAAGCGACGTTTTGTCTCTAATTGGAATCGGGCTGAAAAAAGATGTCGTGTACTGTAGGCATTAATCAACAATAAAAGCACAGCAAACATTACTACCGGTTATTTTTTGTTATTGTATGTATTGAAATAATTTTTTTATCACATGTGCGAAAATTCACATAATTCATTAGTTCGGAAGTAGGGTAAAAAAGTGGGGGAGCTTTGGAAAAAATATCTCCAAGTGGGCGGTCGGCAAATTAAGGTTGGGAAACTATGCATTACACATTTAAGATTATGGATTGACGTAGAACTCAATCCAATCATAATAAATTTACTATCAACGATTTCGTAAAAACATAGAACGACACTGACCTCTAGCGATATTTTCACGACGTACAAAATATTTTTCCGAATGGTCGATAAAACAGATTATTCTGCTTTCATTTAATTTATGTAACTAGTACACACATGTTCGTGTTGGCATTGTTGGCAACATGTTGCCAATCGGTGAAGAATTCCCAAACATTCGGGGAATTTCTAAGAATTTAATCCTATTGGGTTTTGTGGGTAGAATCTTGATATGGCGAATATACGATTAAAGACAATACTTAATAGAGACTACGACTAATAAATATAAAACAAAAAGAGAATTTCTTGATTATCAAACCATTTCGAAAAATAATATTAACGATTAAAAGTGAGAATGTTTCATAATTTCGTTTTTTTTTAGTAGCATTTTTAAAACACACAAACCTACAGAATTTAGCCTGCGATAGAATGATACAGCAATACAATATTTACATATTTATTTAATTCACGGGTACTCGGTCCCCCATGCAAGTCTGCTTTGTTGCAGTGTTATAAAGTGCCTGACGAACCTCTGCAGACATTTAGCGGACCAAGGATCGAATTCTACGAAATCCAAATAAAAAATATATATACATATGTATATATATATATTTTAAAAATCAATGTCCAATCTTCAAACCACTCCAAAATGAAAAGGCAAAATAAAACACAAAAGAAAGCAACTCCGAAGAAGAAAACGCAAATACTAGTAAGATGACCAAATACATAGGAAAAGGTCCTCTGGAATTCGACGACAAAAATGTGGAAAAATCATTCTTCACGTTGTTAAAAAAAGTGCTTCGTAGTGTCCCCACTTCAGTTTTCTGAAGGCTTCACTGCTACCGCGTTGATTTCCAGACTCTGTTTTTTTTTAAGCTTGAACGGAAAAGAAAAACCGAAAATTGCAAAATAAATAATTCAAATTTCAATAGAAATTTTATTCATTTTCATTAGATTGGTGGGAAATTAATTTATTACCCTAGGAATTTTGAGCTTCTATCGCAGCATTGGGTATTTTAGAATATATGCATTGGCAACCCTGGCTGTGGGGCAACAAGAAACAAGACTTGTTTTTTATATTTTATTTTGACATTTAAGTGATGAAGTGAGAGACCACGTCCTATCTTTTCCGATCATGTAATTTATCAAGTGGATACAGTGATCATGATCAGTGATTATCTAAACAGTTCAGTGATATCAGCCATTCTTTCGTTATATTATTATATCTTGAAAACAAAATATTTGACATTCAACTGAAAATGCCTTCAAGAAAAATCTCATAGAATTATACTGCTTGTACTAATATAACTTGAAGTAAGTCGTGTTTGAGTAATAAAAACAATGTATTTCTTCCCCTTTGCGCGTGCAAGCGTTTGTTTTGGGAGCTTTTTAGTTCGTAGTGTGATTTTTACCTCAACATTTCAAGGATAATTGAATTTTCGGCCTTTGCGCAATGTGATGTCATGCTGTTTATTCAATTGTCTTTTATAACTTTTGCAGAATGTCGTGGCTTAGCGATTTAGCAGGCAAGGCCGAGAATCTACTGAATAAAATCGACCAAAATGCCGCCGCTGTCATACATGAAACGGAAAAGAAGATTCATCAAAGTTTTTCAACAGAATTGGACAATACAAACACACAACCAGAATCCTCGCTATCTTTTAACACACCAATTTCCAATGTTTCTAAAACAGACTTGAACGATGATAGAAAGCAAAGTATATTGAAAGGAAAATCTCTGAAAAGAAATGGCAAGAAATATGTTGAAGCCGGTGACACAGGTCTGAGGAAAATATCTGATTTGAAAGTTTCTCCAAGTTTAAGGACATCTAGGTCAGCAGGAAATTTCACAACAATAGTTGAGAAAGCACCTCAGAATAATTCTTATAAGAAAGGTTAGAAAATTTCTATTATTTATGCATTGAACCGCTTAACGTTAATATGGAATATTTTTTATTCAAACAGTTAGATTTAGCTTTATTATTACGAAAAGTGAGTATTTATGTCGGGGGAGCCAAAAAATATGCATTTAACATTTTAATTTTCTTTAAATTAATTCACTTACGCAGTAAAGCCATTTTATGTATTTCTTTTTTATTTAACATTCGATAGACTGCCAATGCTGCCAATCATAGAAAAAATATTATTGCCATATAAAACAAAGTGTATGCATTATTGACAAGTTTGTACCTGTATTTATAACAGCAGAACATGGAAAGAAATGTATTAGAATAATTACACATACTCACTAGACAAATCCTGCTTTGCCAAACAAACCATTCAAAACTTGGGATGTTTTTTTAAATTATGATGACATGCAGCTTTCGTAGTTTAAACCTCAACCCCATCATTACATACTAGTACCATATGTGTACAGGTTTATTTTATTTACATGTTTGTTTTACGCACGTCTTTTTTTCTTTTCTATTTTTTATTATAACTTTACCAATTTAACCATGTGTTTACACTAGACTACACTCAAAGTTACTATCCTTAATTAATCACCATGAAACAGGCATTCGCCTAGTATGGTGATTTAATAAATCTTATCTATGGAAATGTCAAACATATGTAACATGTATTATATAAATAAATAAATAATAAAATAATTCGAAGTACTTAGGTACTTTTTTGTTTTTATTTTGACGAGAATTTATTTTATAAGATTGGTACTTCCGACAAATGTCATATTTGATTGTCTATTAGTTAAAAAAGGAATATTCCGTATTATCCGTGCATCAAACTTCGACAACACGGACGTTCCGTATTATCCATGAGGTGGACTCTATGCATATTTACCAATTTTCTATTTAATTCTATCTGCAAAACTTATCCCTTTTTGAAATAATAGCACCCGATTTTAACTTCAATAACTTTTTCTAGATGAGCCGGTTCTTCTAGATTTGGAGAATGGTACAGAGGAAGAAGTATTAAGCAGTTCAGCCTTCCATCGGAATGGAGATGAAAATAGCTCCACTGCCTCACACAGCTCGGATCACTTTACTAACATGGAGAATGAGCTGCTGCGTAATGAAATATCCGTGGTCAATAATGAGGTGTCATTGCTGATAGCAAAAGCTAAGAATGCTGAAAAGGGTTTGCATTCTTTTGTTATTTGAAGAACTTAATATAGTTTTTTTAGTAAAGTATCATCTTCAAATTCAAACTTTCGGACGATTGTGTAGAGGGGTAGTTCATGCTTTGGAAGTTCGAGTTGGAAGGTTGGCTTTGGTGTGGAAGTAGCATATCTTTTTAATGCATGAATAACTTTTGAATAAAGAAATAACTTAAAACCGCTGAAAAAAAAAGAATGTTGTTTACATGCCATATTATATGTTGAGTTTGTGAGACAATGGCAAGTCTTATAAAACATCATCGGTTGATACTGGTTTTTAATTTTCTTTTTAGTGGCAGAAGAAAAGGGCAAGAGATTAAACCAAATGGAAAAAGAATATGCCCTGGCTATAAATGAGAATGAAAAGCTACTGGGAAAGGTTTTAGAAGTTGAAAAGCACACTAATGAAGTTCCATTGGACACTTTTAACACTATGCATCTTGAAGAAACTATTCGGTTTCTTGAAGAAGAGAAACAAAATTTACTTGAAAAGTGAGTGATAAAAAAGCATCTTTTTTTAATATTATAATTATTCCAGCCTTATTCTAGCTTTGAATGAGAATTCAACCTTGCATAAAAGTAAACAATATATACCATTATTTCCTTATCTTACCATACCAAGATAAGAAAATCTGTTAAAAATCATCGACAATATATTTGTAACAACGGAGATGGGCCATTTTTTTTTTTTTTTTTTATATGAATACCTTACAAGAGTCCCAACTGCTCCCGTCTGAAGCCAGTGAGACTATAGCATCCTCAATTGGGGTATGTTGTGAGGCTGAGGGTAGTGGGGAGGGGAAGGAGATAGGGAAGAGGAAGGGGGGGAAGTACCTGGCTATTCAGATCTGGTCACCAAACACGGCTAATGCCGTTTCAAGTAACGTTTAAATTCTGAATGGTGGTGGTGGTGGTGGTGGCCATTATGAACACTAGCCATTAGTATGAATCTGCATGCACAAAAGCGTCGCCAAAGTCGCTCACCAAAAATTCTGCATATAACTTAATTTCTCCCTACACACCAAATGCCTCACTTCATTGGCTCCGCAGCTTTGGTAGTACATGCAATATGGTCGTAGCTCGACACACTTCCATGCCATATCTCCCTCGGTGTCTATTAATTATCTTTAAATAATACTCATGATCTTAACCACTCCGATCTATCGCGAATATGCACTTTTTACGTCTTAAACTAAATGACAGATTTACGAAAACTTTGTGTTATTTCCGCTTCACAATTAAAGCTCTATAAATGAAACATTTCTGAACGTAGCCGAATACTAAAAACTGATTTTGAAAGATTACAAAATAAGTTTTCAAATTGTTATATTACAAATAAATATTAACATTTGTAAATATTAAAATTTAGAATGCAAACATAAAAAAAATGTAAAAATTACTCACATGATGTTTTTATGTGAAAAGGCTACTAAAATCACGGATTATGTAAAAAATACAATACTTATTATATTGTACAAATGTATAATAAACAATTTAGTCACCATCATATCATTTCATACAAGAATATTTAATAAAAAAAAAAAACAATGTCTAACGGGGGGAGGCGATTTGTCGGTCTACCATGTATCCTATATGTATCAGAATAGGTATTTTTGTGTATTTCTATGTTCAACAGTGATGGGTAGCTTGATTTATTATGGAGCTTCTACTTTTTTAATTAAATGAAGACAATATTAGCGAAACTCAATCAAAATCTGAAGACAGAAAAATCAGAAAAAGATATTGGTTCCACTGGGACTCGATACCTTAGCATTCATGGCCAACTGGTCTACCGATTGAGCTAGTCCCAGTGGAACCAATATCTTTTTCTGATTTTTCTGTCTTCAGATTTTGATTGAGCTTCGCTAATATTGTCTTCATTTAATTAAATATTATAATTTGAGTGGGTGTAGAGCGAATGAACGAGGAAAGGAGTGTAAGGAGAATATATGATGCAAATGTGAATGGTAGAAGAAGTCGGGGACGCCCGAGGAAGACATGGCACGACCAAGTGAATCAGATACTTGAGTCGGGCCATGTGAAGAGTCGGAATAATAGAAGAGCATGTATGAGACGATGTATGAATGTGAACGAGGCAAAGAGTGTGTGCCAAGATCGAGTTGTGTGGCGGTCCGTCCTCTCTGCCTACCCCTGCGGGGAAACGGCGTGATGGTTAGTTAGTTAGTTAGTTAGAGTTTTTACCCATAATGTTAAAAATAAAAATAAAAATATTCATCCTAGACTTGCAGAAAAGTCAATAGATGTCGCATATTAAAAATAAAATGGATAAATATTTATCCAGACACTATCTAGATAGCATTTAGTTCGGGTTGAATCTTGCAATCAAGCAATAAAGATAGTAGCCAATAATATGCGCGTTAAGAAAAATGAAAATAGTGTTGGTAGTTCTTAGTCGAAGTATGAATACAGTTAAAAGTGACCGAATTGGAAATGGGTTCCATAGCTCAATCGGTAGAGCAGTTGGCCATGAATGCTAAGGTATCTGGGTTCGTGTCCCAGTGGAACCTATATCTTTTTCTGATTTTTCTGTCGTCAGATTTTATTGAGTTTCGCTAATATTGTCTTCATTTAATTAAATATTATAATTTGAGTTTTTACTCATAAAGTTAAAAATAAAAATACTTCTACTTTTTGTTTTAGGGATGTCACTAGAACAATAACGGAATTATATAACGATTTCTGTGGAAACATATGCGTTGAAGTGAAAACACGCTTATTGTACTTGACTGTTATTGTCATATTAACGTGTATATATGCTTACGTTGCTGAGTGGTTAATTTGTTTTCAGGGTAAAGGACCTTGAAAGATCTGAAATTGCAAATATTTCCACTACAGCCGAATTAGAAGCCGACTTAAAGGAAACTGAGGTAAAGTGTAAGGGATTAGAAGAAAAACTGGACAAGACCAGAGTTGAATTGGCTCAGATACAAACAGAATGGAAGAACTATAAAATAAGGGCAAACAGCACTCTCTTGATGAAGGAGAAGATCATAGAGGAACTGGGCGGAAGCAGAGGAGAAAACACAGCCGATGATTTAGCCAATACTCTCAATACGCAAATCACCCAATTAAAGTAAGTTTAATGGATTTTTAAATCAAGAGAATCTTGAAGAGACCAGAGGGGAGTGGAAACACACTGGTGAATCATTCCACAACCGAGCTGTTGGAATACAGGAACGAGTCGTAGAAGTGACCTATTCTCATGTGACAAATGATGGGTGCACATTCGATTTGTTTCTCGACCCGCACCGGTGCCGATTGGATCAATGTTGCTAGTTGCTCGGCACCTTCCATTGAAATCTAATATTCTTAATTTTGTATTCCAAAGATTCCAATCCCTTTGTTAAGTTATTATTTAGGGAATCTAAAGGACCTCCCGTTCTTACATATAGGGAAGGGGATTTTCCAGGTATTTCGGTGCACTAGACCAGAGGTGACTGCCAAATCCTACAATGGGGCGCCCTTGTGATTTATACAGGGTCCTATGTTTTAAAGTATCTGCGGACCTTTACAGTATGCCAAAGTTCTGAGAGGCTAATTTAATAAGTCAGGTACGCCTCGTACGTCATACATAACTAACTCTGTTAACTCTGGTTTTGGTTGAGCCCCTGTGCTTTAGTTACAGGCACTGGTTTGAGATTTTATGACTGAAATTAGTTTTGAATAATCATTGTGTGCTGTGTTAGAGTCATTGACTCAATGAATGGATTCTTTGTTCTAGATTGGAACGTGATGATGTCACAGCGGAGTCGGCCAGGTATCAGGCCGAGTGCGAGAAGTTATCTAAAGAACTGGAGCATTTGGAGACCAGGACCACTTCCACGGAGAGACAACTCTCGGCTCTAAGGGAAGCCTTCAGGCAGGAAAAGGCAGCAAAGGAGATAGCGGAACACACCGTCAACAGCCTGAGCAAAGTAAACAACAGATTGTATTTAGCTAATTAATTAACTCTTTCAGACATAATGTTTATTGATGATGTTTCAGAGGAACTGTGGCATGACAACATACATAAATATGTATATGTCTTTTAGTCAGGGACTACAATACAGGCGATAAAACAAGTTTTGCGTTGTAGTAGCGTGTAGCCTGTCTGTGTCACAAAGCAAACACTGCTTTGATAGTATCATACGTCACACCTAAGGATTACATTTCTTATTGTTGACTTTCATAAAATGCATGTGTCGTGAAAAAACATTATTTCAAATTGGTTAAAAATTAAGTTTTTTTCATTCCCTTGAAAATTGAGAATAATGGCCAGAATGAAAAAATTTGAAACCTCCATAATATGAGGTTTTCCCACAATATTAAAAAAAAGTTTAATTTACTATTTGTTGACCAACATTATCAAATATATTGTACATATTTCATTGAATTGTCACGACACAAAATATAATTATATATCGTGTGCTTGCTTGCCATGAAAATATACATAAAACTACTTTGATTACTATCTATGGCTTATCTTTGTGTGAATTTAATTTAATGTGTTGCTGCTGTTTGTTAGCATTTATTTACATAATATAAAACAATGTTTATATATTTCATCAACTTAAATCTGTTTTAATTTGGATTCCAGGAATTGAAATCAATGCAGCATGAAACTGCAAAACAAATTTCATTATTGCATTCCAAAGTACGAGAAAGTCAACCCAGAGAAACTGATCATCTTTTAAGGTAACTTCATAATAGAAACGAGGGAGATGGGCAATGAACCATTATTTGTATGAAACTGCGTTCACAAAAGTGTCACCTACATCATTCACCTAATTTGCAAATCGCATCTGTGCACAGCGGCATCTTTACTTTGATTCATTTTACACAACAAACACAGAATTTTCATTGGCACTCCCACCACTTTCATAGTCTGTGCAGTTTGGTTGTAGCTCGGTTACAGTCTACACGCTTCCATGCCATATATCCCATTGTTTCTATTATATAAGGGAAGACAATAGCTTAAGTGTCGAGAAGTTATGTTAAGAGATTTCGCATTCTTAACCTTATGGTGCAAACATTACATTATTATTAGTTCCGTAAGAATTCAAGCCTCCGTGCCTTCCCCATTGTTTGGCCTTATTTCTGTAACACCAGCAGATTCCACAACACGACTCCCAGGTATCTGAACCTTCTTCCTATCGAGTTGTGACAACCAAGACCTCCTCCCATTAACACATTGACAGAGCCCTTGAGGAGATTTTTTGAGATTAACTAAAAATAATATTATTTGAATTTCAATGTCATCTAAAATAAAACAATAACTTTGTAAACACCACTTTTATTTTTTATACTTTATACTTTATGCCGAGATTGTACTGCCCTGAAGAAGCTACGGTTGTAGCGAAACCCGGTCGGCATAAAGTATAAAAAATAAAAGTGGTGTTTACAAAGTTATTGTTTTATTTTAAATTATAATGTCACATCACAAAGTAACTGCTTCATATGAACAAAAATTAAATGTCATCGATATCAATCCACGAAAATAAACAAACATTGAAAAAAAAACTGCTTCCTTCTTCTAACAACCGCTAAAAGACGCAAAAAGAATTTTTAAACTAAAACTGTGAAGATACGTTTTTAGATTTTCACGGCCAAAAGCATTTTCGTTATTTGTTTTTAAGGTGTTATGCAGTGTTGCGCTACCTCCTTCTTTAGCCGACGTTTCGGACAGCGTTGCAGTGTCCATCATCAGGGCAGATCCGACAGAATCTGACATCTGTCGGATCTGCCCTGATGATGGACACTGCAACGCTGTCCGAAACGTCGGCTAAAGAAGGAGGTAGCGCAACACAGCATAACATCCCAAAAACAAAAAACGAAAATAAAACTGTAAAGTTGGTATTGTAGATATGTCATCCAAAACTTCAACAAACTACGCGCAGATGTCAATTGAAGCCTCTACAAGTCAAATAGTTTCATTAAATATGACGGTATTTGAATAATAGCTGCGGACGAAACATTTTGCCCATACTCTTCTGGGCATTTTTTCGCTTCGCCGAACCGTTTCACCTATACTCGTGGAGAGGTTAAGTTTGTCACTCCAGCGGATAGGGGTAGAATTTAATTTATGAGTGAAATATGTTCTTTGATATAATGTGTATGTACTTATTTTACAGTCAACCCATAACGAGTTCCATGAACGTGTCAGAAAATGGAGAGGACAGGCTCCGATTACTAACTCAGGCCTTAGTCGGCAAGCAAGCTGCTCTGGAGAGCATCACATCAGATCGGAATGCACTTCGACTACAGTTGGAGAAAACTGAGGTATACATTCCTATTTTTATAACAAACTCATCATCGTTTTATTTTCTCCATCCTTTATGACTAAAGTGTAAAAGCTGACATTTCCAAAATGTTAAATGTTCAATCCAAGTGATCTAACAAACGAGAACAAATTACGATGAATGTTTTAAACTGTTTTAAACTATGATGTATGGTGCCCTACAGGTGATTTTATTACTAAACGCTAAAATAGCCTTAAAATAAACGTGGAGAATATTGTATACAGTTGATAAACAATTGTATATGAAAATTCATACTAATAGAAACATAAAACGGAAACTTAAAGCCATAAAATAGTCCATGGAAAGATATATATATATGATGAAGCTGTTATGAAAGGATTCTAAAAGCCTCTGACTGTCCCTGCGCGGCACAATATACATTTATACATACCAGTTTTTTAAAATTATTGTATCAGGCAAGATTTTCACATAGTATTATTTATTTGTTTTCAGAATAAATATAGGTCTGATCTAATAACTATGCGAAACAACCACCAAAGGATTATACAAGTCAATGACACAGATGATGGTGAGTGTATTTTTTAATATTGTTGAAATAATAAATCCTGCATTATTAATTTGACAACCTTACGGATGGAACAGCATTTTAAATACATATTTCATGTTGTAGTTCCACTGACAGGGCCGGATCTACGAAATCTGGTGCCCTGTGCAGTAGGTACCTATGGCGCCCCCCCTTACATTTTTATTTTGATTAAAAATTCGTTCACCCCAATTTTTTATTTTTATTTAATTATTTTTTTTTTACACTAATTTATCAAATGAAATCAAGACATATAAAGGGTGTAACTTTTCCAAGTGACCTGGCGGTAGCTCTCACACTCGTTTTTTTTAAAGAGAGAATCGCCAGGAGCCCTATACTCTCTGAATCTATTGGGTAAACATAAAATTATGGTGTTATTTTAATTATTTTAGGAAAAACTCTTTTTGCGAGTTATGCTTTAAAATAATACAACGAATTGTTTGTTTGTGCCCGTACCATGATTTAAAATATAGGTTACGAGACTATGCGGGCGGTTTCGCTGAACTAGGTCCATTAGACATTCTTGAGATTTATTGCGTTTATGTATATACCCAACGCGAATATTAATAGAAAAAGCAAATACAAATTGTTCTCATGGCAACGTACAACACAAGAATAGCATCTACAGCTTCTGACTAGCTCTAAAATCTAATAAGAATATAACCTCAAATTTGTACCTTGCATTTCCCCTGTGACAAACAAACACCAAATTGTGCGAACATTAAAATATAGGTTACGAGACAATGCGGGCGGTTTCGCTGAACTAGGTCCATTAGACATTCTTGAGATTTATTGCGTTTATGTATATACCCAACGCGAATATTAATAGAAAAAGCAAATACAAATTGTTCTCATGGCAACGTACAACACAAGAATAGCATCTACAGCTTCTGACTAGCTCTAAAATCTAATAAGAATATAACCTCAAATTTGTACCTTGCATTTCCCCTGTGTTGAGCGAACAAACACCAAATTGTGCGAACAAACACCATTCAAACACTAAACACTGACGTATGGTATCAACGGCTTACGAAAGACGCTTACACTGACACCGTAATATAACAAATCCAACAAATCTAATACATGTTAATTATACATTTAACAAACTTCAAATAATATGTCAAATCAATGATGAAACTGTCAACACGTTGCAACCTGGAAATCCTGCAAACCGTGCGATGCTTTTGATAATGGAATTGACTGAAGATTTCATAAGAAAATGGTCTTTAACTACCTTTTCCTAGAGACTTCAATCGTACAAAATAAAACAATAGCGAGCGTATAGACGACACACTAACAAAAATTGTCAGCATTTTGAAAGGCGCAAGTCGGTTTGTTTGATTCACAGGAACAAAAAAACTGCGCTGTGATTGGTTATGGAATTTGTAAAAAAATTCTGTAACTGACTATAAATTTGTAAGCCGTTGATTTCAACCTGCCGAGCTATTCCCTAATTTTTGTGAGATCGATAACGTCCGAGATCTCCTGTCAAATGAGTGTCAGATTGTAGAGTTGGCAACGCTGGCTGTCATAGCTGTCACATATTTTATGAATGCGTGATTATTTATTTTACGTTTTTAATTGCATACTGTGGTAATTTGCACGACAAAGTTATTAAATAAAAAAAGCAACGGGTGGAGATGTCGAATATTCGAATTTCATACTGACGTTTGGCTGTCATCTAGTTTACTGACATACGTTCAAATAATACAAGTTTGAAGTTCTAAAGTCACTATTGCGACGATTGTACTTCGCCTGTGGTTAGATTTCTTCTAAATAAGTGTTTTTCGATATTATCTGCCACTAACAATTATACATTCAGCAACTAAAGAGAATAAACCAACTTGATTCTCTCAAACAAATACGAGTGAAATATAATTTGATTAATTTTGATAAACTAAGTAATTCATGCGAATTTGGGTTGAAACGAAATTTCGCAAATGTCAAATCCACGGTATACAACTTTAAACATACTTTAAGTGGATAAATAATCATGTATATTTACAGCATTTCGTGTTTAAAACTACCTATTTAAAAACAGCGAAGCTGGCTGATATCCATAGAAAAAGCAAATAACAGCCATAGAAAATCACCCATATCTGAGTTTATGACAGGCAGTGTTGCCAACTCTACCACCCAAATCTGACACTCATTTGACAGAAGATCTCGCACGTTATCTTAAGATCTCACAAAAATTAGGGAATAGCTCGGCTGATGCCTGCGCATTCTGTTTCTTTGGAAAGTGTTGCTAGAGCGTAATAATTATTTCGTACTATGTGTAATTTTTAAACGATTCAGGGAATATTATAACAAAATTTTAATACAATATTTATTTTCTCACGGCACCCCTTCGGAGTTGGAGCCAGGTTTTTTTGCATGTTTTTGAACGTATGGCAGATCCGGCGCCGTCCACTGAAATGGCCTCGTTATCAATGTTTCCCTTTCCACAATTAATTTAACAACCATATTTTGTTTTGGAATCAAATTGTTTTATCTGGGCCCTGTACGAAGCGTCTTTCATTTTGAATATTGAAAAGTTCATAAAAAATTTCTTACATATTTTTATTTCTGCGCCTCCATGGAACGTATCCTTATTTATCCATCTCATTTTGTTCTAGGTACGACTAACTACCAATCACTAGAAACGTGGATTTTTTAGTTTTTTTAATGTTAAAAAAAAAGATTAGTGGCAATGTATCGAACAGTGAGATTTTGGTACAGATCAACATACTTGTGCCGAGTCTCACACTCGGGTCATTGCCATAATTTGTTATATTATCAAGCTAGTTCCATAATTAATTTGACAAGTCATGAGTTAATTGCTAGATATGTCTGTTGCAGCAAAAGCCCGGTTTCCCCCCATGATGCAGGAAAACCCCTGGGATTCCAACTTATCCCGAGGAGTGAAGAAGGCATATTCTACTCTGGATGGCTTCAGTGTGAGGGTCGGGGTGTTCTTGAGGAGAAATCCAATAGCCAGGATTTTTATAATTACTTACATGGTAAAGATAATAATATCTAATAAAATAATTATTTTAACCTAATCAAATGTCACGGATGTATATTGGTACAAGTTCGCTTAACAAACTATTGTGACGTTACGGAACACATCCACTCGCAACCCAACTGATGTGACATCCGCGTAGAATGGGCTAAGTGTTAAGCAAACAAACATTTTTGATAAACTGGGGGGAATATGTGAGATAACTCGTGAGCTATTCTACTTATTTGTGTTATAAATTATAATGTAAATGCCAAAAAAGGATTCGTTTTTTCATGGGTTTTGATGGAACTTTGGCAATTTTTTTCCAAGTGTTTACTTAACTTATTTTGGCGTTAACCTTAATAATTTTTTTATGATAAAATGAATTTTGAAACTATCAGTGTTGCCACGGTTAATTTTGCTTAAAAGAAATAAGAATTCAATGCCTACATGGGACAAGATGTTTTGTTGTAAATAAAAATACCAAAACATAAATGCGTGTGCGACTCTTAACTATTTTTTCGCGTAATATTAAGTCCACGTTCTTGGGCTTAGTATTCTCAATTCTCATGAAAGTCCACTATTGTGGACTGAGAGGAGTTGAGTGGATGAAATAGTTGATAATCAATATTATATTATAAAAGAAAGTCCAAAAAATCGTGCGGCTCGCAAAAATTCGGTCCCGAAAAAAGAAACGAGTCCCGATACGATCAAGGGAGTTATATGGTGTGGTAGATCTCTATCCCCCCTCCAGGATGACGGTTTCCATTTTTACCTAAAGGGCATGCTTTTGAAGATATAAGGGCTGGAAGTTTCGCCCTCTTGAAATTTCTAGAACAGTCTTCCGGAAAGTTCTAGAAGAATCCATAGAGCTCTAGAAAGTTCTGGAAGGAGTGGCAGAGTATGTCGTGAAATGTTCGGGAATAGGGAATCGGGAACATCATTGTGGAACATTCCAGAACACTCTCGAATGTTATCCTGAGCGAAGCCGGGTAACCCAGCTAGTATATTTATAACCCATTAGCTTAACCACCGAAATATTAATTTGTTTTTATATTTTTTTAAATTTTCAGATTATTCTACACTTCTGGGTATTCGTTGTACTGTTTACATACACGCCAGAAGTTCACAAAGAAATACTGCAAAGGCCATAAACAAGGATGATATTTTATCCAGGAAGTCATGCCATATTGTACATATATATTATTATACATTATACTACTTCAGTATCCAAGATATGTATTTAAAATTGATGATTGTTATACTTTGGTGAGAATCTGTTTATACAATAAAATTATATTTTGTGTTGATGTGTTTTTCATTTTACATAAGTATAATATTAATTTTCAGTTTCTGAACCAGGGAAAGAACTTTGAAATTTACTACTAAGAAGGGGGAGGTAAAAGATCTGCATTCTATGTGTATTTATGTCTTTACCATGAGAAGTCTGGCCTATTAGCTGTGTCATTGCTTCAAGGAGGCATCTAGGACACGTCCCAGTGACTAGAGTCTCTTTAGACTACCTCCAGTCGAAGAATATTCCCACCGATCTGCATAAGCTACACAAAATGTTGTAAAAACCATAGTTAAACGACGTCAAACTATTCTTGTTCTGAACCGTTAAATTCACAGGAGAGAGAGAGCCTTCTGTTCTGGACTATAAATAACTATTTTGCGAATTGTCTAAATAAATATGATCTTTAGTATACTAAGTATACTTCCATTCCTATAATTGATCTACGTATTACAAAACCTCGTCCATCATGCTCACAATCGTGGTCGAATCCCATTTTCCTGAATGAGTCCAGCAACTCCACCGAACCGAAGCCCGGTACTTACTTTAACCTAAGTTAAAGTTAGCACCGGTCAAACCGCCTGGTAACAGTAGAGTACAAAAACTTCTTCGTATCATAGTTCTTACGGTGAAGGCTGCTCTTTTTCCCGGGCGGTTGTACCCATTTTTGTAATTTTATTTGTAATATAGCACATGAAACTTTATTTGTACAAAGAACTTTAAGGTAGATAGATGGTTTCTAATGCCTTGTTTACACGGTGCTAGTGGTTAGTGATATCTAATACATTGTCCTGACAGTGCAGTCCAAACGTGCATTTGGGAAGTTGATTCCCCCACAAACTTCAAGGATGCGTGTCCATACGGAGACAGTAACCCCCACCCACCTACAAGGATGCGCGCACTGGCGGTAGAGGGGGCTGCTCCCCTACAAAAATAGAATAAAAAACTTGTAAGAACCTAAAATGTTATTATTTAATGAGCAGGCAGCATTCTCCTGATGTGTTCATATCTGTTTCATAATAAGTTTACTGTAAAAAAAGTTGTTTTAAGTTTAAAATAAGCAGTCTTTTCTCCAAAAATGAATCCAATTCCTATAGCTTTATTGGTATAGATTAGTAGCATAAATGACATGTGGAAGTTCATCCCATGCATTGAACAATACTTTATTTGCAAAGAAGTGTTTCCCAGGATTTGATTAGATTCCAAAGTTTTTTGTAATTTTTTTTGAGCGTCCATCCATAAAGATTTTTGTTGGTGGTGAAGAGAAGATTTCTTATCCAGAAAAAAAATTGAGTCTCAATCAAGTCACTTCTCTCTGTGATCCCCTTGTGTGTTTCTGTTAAATATTCGGTAGCCATAAAAAAATATAAGAGAAAGAAGCCGTTTTTGACAGCTGTGAGTTGTGTATCTATGGTCGGCTCTGTCATTTTAACCATATTTATAAACATTGATATAAAATTTTATAAATAG
Source organism: Limnephilus lunatus (assembly GCA_917563855.2). NCBI lineage: Eukaryota > Metazoa > Arthropoda > Insecta > Trichoptera > Limnephilidae > Limnephilus > Limnephilus lunatus. The sequence goes on from OU830596.1 coordinate 69,288,472, forward strand.
ATGGATTTTGATGCTGAAGAAGGTTTCCCTGGACTCTACAATGCAGAGTCTGGGAGGAGAAGTAACGAAAGTGATTGTAAGTATAGATTCCGGTGATATTTCAGTCTGCATATGAAGTTTAATAATTGATTACAAGTTGGTATAATATATGACATCTATATTGAAGGAGTGGTTATTTGAACATTGTAGACAGCGACGGAGACCACGAGAAGCCGAGTAAAAAGGACCTCTTGATAGGCAGAAGAAAAGACAAGAAGGACTCGAAGAAAGACAAGGGATATGCTGCCCTGGCTGGTGACAGTTCACCAGAGGAAGATGCGGAAACCAAGTAAACATCCCATCATGACATTTAAATCGATTTTATATCTCATTTTAATAATTCCAATATCTTTTTTGAACATCTTCATAGTGCGGATAAATTCAGCTTTTGAGCATAGGTACTGAAAAAGCAGAACATAAGTTTTATAATGTTATTGTTCATGAGTCATGAGGTTTTTTCCGCATAGATGAAGCTGACTAAAATTTCAATCTTTGTTTGGAATACTATTTGAATTTTTCCTGTGAGGCGGGGCTCATTTATCAGCCTCTAAAAAAAACAGCATTGTTGCACAAGCCTTATTGACGAAACTGTTTTGGCGCTGTGTGTGTTTGACTCAAACATGAGCTTATGATATGGGTCTTGATGACCATAGAGAGTTTTGAGCCGCATTCACACTACAAGCATTTGACATAAATTTATTCCAGATTCTATAAGTTTAAGTTTATACATTTATTATAATGACAGGAGAGGCCTTTAGCAGTGGCGGCTCTAGTACTTCTTTAATGGTGGGGATCGACATTTTTACATACTGTACCGTAATCTCACCACCCGTAGAATTATAATCTTAAATTTCTCAAAAAAAACATTTGATTATTCTAATCATGCTAATCGGATATATAAACACAAAATAATATAAAATGTCTATAGATATATACCAATTTACAATATAGTATAATAAAAATAACGCTTTCGTTGCAAGAATATTATCTAACTTAATTTGAACGCGAGCGATTCCCGCCCGAAACTCCGCAAACAAATGGTTCAGTAGTTTGTCGTGGGGATTTATTGGATGATCACCGTGGTATGTGAAATTCACATACCAGTGCGCGTGCGCGGTTCTCGCGGATTGCATACGATCGCGAAGGAAACGAGGGGATAGCTCTGATTGTCCCCCAAGTGCGCAGTAGCCTCTGCGCACTGAGAAATGGACTCTCATACGCCGTACGCCGTTCACTATACGCGCGTCGGGTCTTATTTAAATCATTCGGAATATTTTTTTGTATTTTATTTCTGCAAATGTTAATTACTTTTATGTTTAAAGAATTCATTCATTTTGTTGAAGAAAAAACATCGACTGTTGTTTCCTGTAGTAGGTTTCGGGTGTGACTGGTGGGGACTGTCCCCATTGTCCCCCTGTGAAGAACCGCCACTGGCCTTTAGTAACTGTTAACAACTACTATTAACCGCATTTTTAACCTATTTATTGACCGCACTGTAGTTCGTGTTAGTTCAAAGCTGAGATAAAAGATTAAAGTTATTCCTTCGTAATAATGGTTTTCTACCAATTATTTTATTTTATTTTGTAACAATAGCAATTACACATACTAATTTCAGTTGTCTGTGCGTTAGTCCTGCGTGAAATCTGGTTCAATGAACTCAAATTGCTCTGCGTGAAGAATCAAACAAGCGATAAAATAGGTACTTATCTCTCTACAGTTGTGACTGGTAGTCAAAATATGTGGATGTTCACCAGAGTGCACCATCATGTCAGATAATAAATTGAATATTAGGTATGATATATTCCTATTTATAAAGAAGTTCTTTTCTCCACTCCTGTAGTTACGATATCTATTGTGACAAGAATTATGTAACAATAGAGGTCTTCAATTATTAAATCCGTAACATCGCTGATCGTCCAAACTGAATTAGACACGGAAAACAAAATAACAATTTACTATTGAGTTTATCAAATCCACGAAGCTTTGTTATACATTGAATTGTTAAATCAGGGTTTCCCAAACTTTTTCTGCAATGGAACACTTTGCGAACCCGTAAATTTTTTTGGAACACTTGGCTTACTTTTTTAGTTGGTAATTCCTTATAGTAAAAATTTATTAAACCTTCCCTGATGATGGACACTGCAACACTGTCCAAAACGTTGGCTTAAGAAGGAGGTAGCGCAACACGGCATAACATTCCAAAAACAAATAATTAAAATTAAACACATTATTTATTTAGTAAATAAACAAAAAATTAATAAATAAAGTACCTAATGATTTTGACGTTTCAGGCACAATATTGGTATGTTAGATTCTAATATCTGGTGTGGCATCGAGCCTGTTCCTGCACTTTGACTTCGTTGCAGCATAATAAGAAAATCCCGCTTCGTGTAAATAGGTTCTAGGAAACGGAAGTAAAACAATAATAGGTTGTTTTGATAAATTGGGGAACTCTTCTGACAAACTCGCCCAAAAATCATTTAAAGGCTTTGTATTTTGTTTCAAGTAAAGAGTCACTTTTAATTCAATTAGATTTTCAAACTCACTTGCGCAACCTACTGATTGCGCTGTAACGGAAAATGGATTCCGAACCCAGGAATCGTCTTTACTAGTTTTCTGAAAATATTGCAAGAGTTATTTTCAAATTATGCAGCTGTTCTAAACATTCTTTGGAAACCTCTACATCTACTTTAAAATTTAATTCATCCAAACATTTACGTAAGGCAGGAAAACAATCAAAATGATTAGATTGAACTGATGAAATCCAAAATTATATTTTTTTTCCCTTTTTCACCACATATACGGCACCATGCGCACTTATAGTTCGACTTATTGATAACAAACATGGATTGATTGATTCTTACATTATTTTCCTTTCAGGTAAAGTCGATTTCCAAAAAAATATGGTTGAGTTCCTTGGGAACAAAATTTCGTGAAACACAAGCAGATCCGTTATCCCGTTGTTATTGTTTCCACATCGCACAGATGTTCATATTATTGACTCCACAGTACCTATTATAAAACACAGTAATAAATTTCAGAGATTTTTTTAGTATGTAAAATTAAGATTTACTGCAATAACAGCATAAACGGCTCTTTCAACTTCCATAAAGCTTAGTCTCTCTACCTGGAAGGATCTAGTGCCTAACTAAAGAACTATTGTGAAATATTTATGCAAATAATAATTTCTTGTGAATAATATCAGTAGTGCTGAAATATGAATATGTGTATATATTATTAAATGAAATTCTTCCGACAAACTGTCGCGGAACCCCTACACCCTCTGGTGTTTCGCGGAACGGTTTGGGAAACCCTGTGTTAAATGATAGATTAGATCCAGATTTGCACTCTTGCTTAATAAAATCTTTTTTACTCTTTATCTTCTTTAGATGGCCGCCGTGGTCGAGCGGTAAGGCTCTTGACTTACAATCCAGGATCGAATCCCGGCATGCGCAGATAAATTTTATTTGATTAATTTGTGTTTTCACAATTAATTAATTTAAAAATAATATATAGTATATTTTCGGCACGTTCGAGAGTGGAAGATACTCTCAGTATCGTGTAATACCACCATTCAGAATAGAAACGTTGCTTGAAATGGCTTGCTTTAGCCGTGTTTGGTGACCAGTTCTGAATAGCCAGGTACTTCCTACCTTCCTCTCCCCATCTCCTTCCCCTCCCCACTACCTTCAGCCTCACAACATACTCAAGTGGGGATGCCATAGATTCACTGGTTCCAGACATTGTAAATAGTGATTATTACTTTCACAATATTTTTTTATTGTTTTCTAGAAGCCCTTCCAAAACAAAGAAAACAAAAGCGTTTAAATTTCCCTCAAAAAGCAAGGAAAAGCGAGAGAAGTCTCGTGACAAGGAAAAAGTAGGAGAAAAGGATGTGAAGGAAAAGGAGAAAGAAAAGGAAATGCTAGAACGAGAAAAGAAGAAAGAGAAGCTTCGTAAGGAAAAAGAAAAACGTGAAAAGGTAATGAATTCAAATGTATTTATTTATTTACGTGAAATATTATTTTCAAAGCAATTTGTATCTTAAGTTTTATCCAATAAATGTCATAAGTTATTGTTTTTCTCTTCCAGGAAAAGGAAGAAAAGATTAAAGTGAAGGAATTAAAAGAAAAAGGGAAAGACAAAGAAAAGGACAAAGGAAAGGAAAAAGATAAAGAAAAGGTTAAAGAAAAAGATAAAGACAAGAAAGATAGGAAATCCAGCAAAACCCAGCCCACCATTGCAGCAGGAGTTCCTTTTGAAGAAATATTCACTTTGGGCGGTGAGTACATTTAATATTTAATATCAATTTTATTTTACTTTAACCACTCTGACCCGTAAGCGTGTTTACACGACAATATAACAATAGCAGTCAAGTACAATAAGCGTGTGTTCCCACAGAAGTTGTTATAACTCTGTTATTATTATTTTTAATTGATAAACTAACGTTTAAACAAGATTTTTATGCATAGCACAAAGGGTAGATAACAAATATTATAATCAATAATTATCAGCCTGAAACACTCATCTACATTGTAAAATTCTTCCGAGAAAAGATACTGGCCGCCAACGGGAATTGAACCCGTGACCATCTGATTGCCGGTCAGCAGCTCTGACCACTGAGCTATGGCGGCTTATCTAATACCCGCCAAATAATTCAATATATACTAGTGTTTCATTCGACAATTACTTATTATTACATTTTTCCAACTGAAAACAACCAACTTTATTTTTGTGAGAGAGGTATTTTTAATACTAAATCTCCCGCTAGGTGGCGTCGAGACTAATTATGTCTGCATTTTTTGCTGAAATACTTTAACTTGTCAAATATTAATTATTATTTTTAATTGATAAACTAATGTTTTAAACAAGATTTTTATGCATCGCACAAAGGGTAGATAACAAATATTATAATCAATAATTATCAGCCTGAAACACACATCTACATTGAAAAAATCTTCCGAGAAAAGATACTGGCCACCAACGGGAATTGAACCCGTGACCTTTAGTATTAAAAATACCTCTCTCACATATTGAATTATTTGGCGGGTATTAGATAAGCCGCCATAGCTCAGTGGTCAGAGCTGCTGACCGGCAATCAGATGGTCACGGGTTCAATTCCCGTTGGCGGCCAGTATCTTTTCTCGGAAGATTTTTTCAATGTAGATAAGTGTTTCAGGCTGATAATTATTGATTATAATATTTGGTATCAACTCTGTTATTGTTCTAGTGACAACCCTAAAACAAAAAGTCGAAGATCCGTATTGAATTTCACATTTCTATTCAAAGTTGTCCATAGAACTACATAAAAAAGACTTAGTTTGTAGAAACAGTTTTCACCCGCCAAATCTCCTGTGCGCCGTTAGACATTGTTAATTTTTAAAATATTTATTAAATATTCTTGTAAGAAATGGTATAAAAAAAGAGGTGACAAAATTGTTTATTATACATTTATACGATAGAATAAGTGTTTTTTTTTACATAATCCGTGAATTTACCGCTTTCACATAGAAACATCACGTGTGTCATTTTTACAATTTTTTTATGTTTGCATTCTAAATTTTAATATTTATAAATGTTAATATTTATTTGTAATAAACAATTTGAAACCTTATTTCATATCCTTTCAAAAACAGTTTTTAGTATTCGGCTATGTTCAGAAATGTTTCATTTATGGAGCTGTATTTGTGAAGCGGAAATAACACAAAGTTTCTATAAATCTGACAGTTCATTTAAGACAAAAAACTTGCATAATCGCAAAATACCTGAGTGGTTAACTCCATACAGGAAGCCCTGAGAAAACTGATTTCCCTCAGGGCCTATTTAATCTTTGAAGATGCTGTACAGAGGGTTTTTTTTGAGGAGAGGACTCCTTCTGACGAATGTCAATCGCTGACAAATGTCAACCGTTTAATACTCTCTCAAAAAGGTCCTCCAATTTGATGACACACAATATTTAATTTCTTACACACCGATGAGCCCTTATTTTTTTTTTCTTTTCAATATATGGCTACATTATTTATATTTAAAATTTTGGCTTCCAACTCTTTTCATAGCTGTTGATGAGGTTTTTGTTGTTATCCGACCTTTATTATTATTTCTTATACCTGTAATAATATTTACTGTGTTTGATCAAGTGGCCTAACCAATGTTGATTTTTCAAAATGAATAATTTCACCGCCCATCATTGGTAAATATTATAGAGAGTGCTAAACTTCACGCTTCAAAAATGAAACTGATTCGATTTTACAAACAATTTGTTTGTATTTTGAGTCTTTAGTATCAGAAAAGTTATGCCTTTTTTATTTCGTTTTTGGCGAGTCAAATCAAAGAATGGTTTGTAAAAATACCTAAAATTTTCTGTTCTTTTCGTTGCTTTTACTGTTCTGAAATCAATTTGCCTTTTGTTTGTAATTGAATTGATTTTTCTATTTATGATTATGTATGTTGCATTATATCCACTTTTAGTTGCACAGCCCATCTTTGGAGTTTCTCTTGGTCTGGCGGTTGAGAGATCGAGGTGTCACGATGATACAAACCTACCTTTAGTGATACGGGACTGTATTGATTACCTACAGGTAAGATAATATTAATAATAGCTAGCTTTTGGGTCTAACTCTTTATTTATTTATTTATAAACAGAAACAAACAGTACATTAGTTACATTGGTGAAAACAATTTAAAATTAATAAGTATATTTCATGGTGGGTACCTATTATGTGTTTCATTGTAGTGTCTTATTTATGGTATGCATTTTAAGTAATTACCGGGTGATGTGTGTAGTGGGAAGGTGTGTGTGTGAGTATGTGTGTATGTATGTATGTATGTATGTATGTGCATTGAAAAATTTATACTATTGACATCTTTCTTCATAATCATGTTATCGCCAATCGGCATTAACTACCATGAATGTGACGAATCTAATAATAACCAATAATTGATGATTACTCTTCGTTGGCAAATAAAATACTAAATTTTCTGTAAGTGCCCACAGATTTAGGATAATGGCATCAAAACATCAATCTTGGTGAAATTTATTTATTTATTTTTATTTTTTTTATTTAGGAAACAAACAGTCATACAAAATAATAATATAACAAAGAACATGCATGTGTTGTAGACCAATTAAGTTCCATTAAGTTAAAATGTTGATATAGTATTTTTACCTATTCAACTTATGTGACAAAAAAATAAACATAATAAGGAAAAACATAAAAAAGAAAAACATAAAACGTAATAAAGAAAAAAAGTAAAGTTATTAACAAACATAGTTATACTATTTGCTACGGATAATAATAATATTATAAATTTTCACAAAAAAGAAAAAAAAAGTATTTTAAGTTATTAATATATTAAGCTGCATTTTATATGATTTCAAATCATGGTTGAAAATGTCTACATCTCGTAAGGCATTGTAAGTTTCACAGACACGTATTATTACAGAGTTTTGCGCGTATTTTTATTTACTGTGTGGTATTCTAAATAAGTCGTTTGATCTGGTATTTTGTTTTGGGCAACGAAATGCAATATTTTCTAACAGATATGATGAATCAACAAGGCAGTTCATGATTTTGTATAAGAATAATGCATCAAAGATTTTTCTGCGTTTACATAAGGCGATAGGTTCAAATTGATGATCACTAAAGCGATACGATAGGTGTTTTATAAATTGTTTCTGGATATTTTCAATGCGATGAATATATGTTTGATATTGAGGATTCCAAATTACTGAGGCGAACTCGAGCTGTGACCGTACATATGACATATATAACAGAATTAGGGTGTGTGCTATAGTAAAAGGTTTTGTAATGCGAATAATGAAACCCAATTGCTTATAAGCTTTTTCCAGAAAAAAATAAATAAATCATCACATTTGCTAAATTCTGTACAGAATGATGATGTTTTAAATTTCTTTTATGTATTTTTATAATGTATGCTAGCAGACCCGGCCACACATTGCTGTGGCTAACGAAATCCAACGCCATCTGCTGACATTGCCATTACCCAATCTTTATAACCAACGCCATCTGTTAATTTGCATACATATCAAATCCACACCGCCCGTTTGCCAGCCCGCTGCCCTCTATCTATCTATTGGTGAATATAGCATGAAAATCTGTTACGTAGTTTAAAAGATCTAAGCGTACAGACAGCATACTATGTGATTTACAATATTACACAAAAGAAAAGGACTGCAACTCTTGCTTGCCTCTAAATCTATTAACATTTCAAAAATGGAATTAAAATAATTGTCTACTCAAATATATTTACATACTAGCTGATTTACCCGACTTCGCTCAGGACAACATTCGAGAGTGTTCTGGAATGTTGCACAATGATGTTCCCGATTCCCTATTCCTGATCATTCCACGACAACTCCGCCACTCCTTCCAGAACTTTCTACAGCTCTATGGAACCTTCTAGAACTTTCCGGAAGACTGTTCTAGAAATTTCAAGAGGGCGAAGCTTTCAGCCCTTATATCTTCAAAAGCACGCCCTTTAGGTAAAAACGGATACCCATATTCCCTAGGGGGGATAGCGATCTACCACACCATATAACTCCCTTGATCGAACCGGGACTCGTTTCTGAGTTTTTGCGAGCTGCACGTGTTTTGGACTTTCTTTTATAATATATGCCATATTCAAATAAATAAAATGTTACTCCTTACATGTCCTTTCCCGTGCGTTCCCCTCCAACGTTCCACTTCCACCTTCCCCGCCACCGCTCTCCTGCTCCCCTGTCCCGCCAACCCCCCTGGTACTTCATTTCTTGACTCCTCTCCCACTCGGCCCGTAGCCGAAACTTTTTTCTAATACTAACATTTTTAAACTCGTGATATCTTTCTAATTAAATATCCGAATTGAAAAATTCAAAAAGTTAAATAAAGGTATTGAAGCTGTCTTGAATATGAAGTAATTTATTTTGATAAGGATTAAAACCAAGATACAAATAAAGAGCCTTTTTAAGCGGCGACATTTTAATTAAATTTTTAAAATAAAATAATACTTATTGTGGCATAACCATAATAGTTAGACATATGCTATCGCGACCTTTTTTTGTAAATAATGATGTGTTCTATAAAGTCGTAGTACATTATTTTATTCTATCATCAATAGTTTTCGCAGCGCACGCGATTTAAAGAATATTTTAGGTAATTTTTTTACACCCTGGGTTACATTATTGAAGTTTTAGTAAAGATGCCTATTTTTTTTAAATATAATATAGCCTATGTCACCCAGGGATAGTGTAGCTTCCCAACAGCGAAAAAAATTTTCAAATCGGTTCAGTAGTTTCGGAGCCTATTCGATGCAAACAAACAAACAAATCTCTATATAGTGTAGTAGATTATTAGTTAGGTACTTATTTTGAAATTTTTCTCTTTTTAAATGTGGTAGGTACTTGATTCTGTTCCCAATGTTCGAGACCTCAGAATGAAATTGGACAGTAATCTTATTTTTAATTTCCACATAGAAAACATTGTGTGCAGAGCACGATATCTTTTTGAACTTCTGTGTCAAGTCACTAAACCATAAAAAAACCCAATGTCTCTAAAATATTTACACACATTCATAATTTGCTGAATTTTTGAGTTGGTTCAGTAGTTTACAGGCCCGCCGTTAGCCGCCTGAACCCTTAGTGAACGTCTTAGTGCAAAACCTACATAATTTTTTTGTTAAATTGACATGATAATATTATGTATGGTGTTTAACTTTACTTTGAAGGAAAATGGTGTGCATTCGGAGGCCATTTACCGAGTGGAGCCAGCAAAACAAAGGGTTCTGACGCTAAGAAAACTCTACAACGACAGAGAACCAGTTGCAGAAAAGGACTATGAAATACCTACAGCCTGTGCCCTCCTGAAACTATTCATAACGTAAGGCATTACTAAAAAAAACATAATTTAGGGTTTGATATGATGTTAGGTAGTAAAAATAAATGATTTGACCAAACCATTTTGTTAATTTTGTTTGTAGGGAATTGCCCGAGCCCGTGTTGACTACTGAGCTGTGCTCCCTGTTTGAGGATGCCTCTACGGGGCCCGCCACCGCCCTCGCACCTCTCATTGCCCAGCTCCCCACCTGCCACCGCTCCCTGCTCGCCTGGCTGATGACCCATCTGGCCAGCGTCATGGCCAATGAAAAGGTAACCAATATGTATTCAAATCAGTCATATTTAAAAGATAGAAGGAGCTGGGTCATATACTATTATTTTTAATATAAAACTGCAAGCGCAAAAGTGTTGCCAACATCGTTCACCCGCACTACTGCAAATCGCATCAAGTGGCCAATAAAAAGGAAGACAGTGGAGAAATTTTGAAATCATGAATTATAATATGCTGTCAAGGAGAATTTTTTTTTATTAAAAAATTAATTGAGAAATATAAATGCAAAAGTAATTGGAAAAATGGAAGACTTGGTTGATTTGTAACCGTAAACTATTTCAGATTGTTATCCTACATATGTATGTATGTACAAACGTATGAAATAAGATTTGCTGTGTTTTCATATTACCTGCCATTGATTATATTAAATTAAATGTCTCTTTAAATTTTCAGATCAACCGCCTGAACGTGCAAACTATAGGAACGCTGCTAGGACCTACTCTGAACATGTCCCCCAATCTGTTGATCCTTTTTATCTATAACACAAAGATTCTGTTTCCTGACACAAAATTGACTAAGTAAGTTTAAAATTTTTCAAATAATTTATATTATCCAACATTATGTCAGTTAATATCTGTATCTTTTGTTTTTTCTCAATTTTTTTTACTGTATGATAACAAGAAAGACAATTTGGAAGATTTGATTAAAATAAATTAATCCACGAATTTACTATAATAATTGAGCTTATTGAACTTGTAATAAACGGTGAAAACATATTTAAACAAATTGATTGGCTGAAACTGCATCTGGAAGTCTAAAGGCCCATCCTATCGTTCTGATTTATGAACCAATCAGTCGTCGCCTTGCAAAACCCGTTCTGGAAGTTTTTGTTGATTCCGAGATATTATTGTACTATCTAGTAGCGAAAAACTATTTAGAACACAAAAGTAACATATTAATTTTTCTAAATATCTTTTTTACCATCTTTTTTTCGCATCACCTCCACATTTCGAAAACGCAGGATTTTATTTTGGTTTTTCGGCTCCTCCATTGTGAAGTTAATTATGCTATGGATTGAGTTAAGATGATGGTCCAGGAATCTATTCATTTTCTCTGTTCCATCAGGCCAAATGATAAAAACATCGCCACCACACTAGCTGTGTTGAGTGCCACTTCTTCAATGTTCTCTGTAAAAAAGTTTGCTAGTACTGGTAGAGGTAATAGACTGCCCTTGATTATAATAATAAACTCCTTGCATTTGCTCAAAAAGTTCACCCTAGAATCCCATTTTGAGGCAGTGTTCAAAAGCCTACAAATGTCCTCCTCTTTTATCTCACTGAGCATTGTCATTGAGTATTCTAGAGGTACATTTGTGAATGGAAATAAATTGAATTTCAAGATTCAGTTTTTCCAGTTTGCAACTGCAATACATAATCTCGAGAGGTATTGTGAAAGTTTGTACACTGGGATCTCCTTTTGATATAAATTTTTCTCAATTTTTGGTCGGAACCTTTGATTTTACAGATGTGTACATTTTGATTCTTCTGTGGTTAACTTCTAGATTTTATTATAAAGTGTGGTGTTTTTTCTTTCTAAAACCATTTGGATCATATTTCTCACCATGACAGTAAGAGAGATAATGATTTCTATGAGACCATAAGAGCTGTTCCCAAAAGTGAACAAATTTACTCTATGGGTAATAGTTGTTGGCAAAACTGAACTGAAATTAGCCTGAGGGTAACTATGTTTATGTATTAGGCAGTCTCCAAAATCAGCGTTTCATTTCCATGAATATGGTAATGCAGATGAAATGAGGCTTAAAGGTAGCATTCCCATAATATCAACAGCGCTTATTTACATATTCACTACTGATAAGAGTTTTATTGCCGTTGCGCTGTAAATGTAGAATGGTACAAGTGCTGATTTTAATGATATATATTTTGCATTCTTTTAATTTACTATTAACAAATGAAGAGACAGCGCATTTTTAAATTTTTTTCTACGTTTGCTCAACATTTTCAGAGATCATTTTTAAAATTTTTCGCCAACATTAAAACAATCATACCTTCAAATTTTAACACGGAGACATAAAAACTTATTATAGTGCTATATAACCAATGAATTAACCTGTATTTTACCGTTTATCTCATATATGTAGGATTTATAAAAAAAATATATAAAAAAATCTTAAAATTTATAACCACGCGGATCCTTCGTGGTTGTTATTTTGAAACTGACGAGAGAGGTACTTATTCGAGTCAACGTAGAATATTTTAGATTTCTGTACATTGTCTGTGGTATACTTGATAATGAAAGGTGCATATCTATTGAGAAAGGACTTAATAACTTAACAGTAAACAGTTGATCAGAAATTCTGTGTGAATTTTTTTTTTTTAACATTGTTATAAAATAGTCTACGAAGTTCGGATTTGCAACATCTATGGTAATAATAGATAAAGCATTTCAATAGCTTCGTTTTAAGTCCAAAATAACAAACGTGGGAGCTACAAATATTTTTAAAAAAAATTGCCGAATCAAGGAGATAATTGCCTTTTTTTAACCGAAAAGCAATCGGAGACATTTAAAATGATGCCAATATATGGCAAAAATGGCTCCAGTGGTTAATAAAATTTACACAGTAGAATATGCATGCTTTTTTATCACACCGGTTTAAGAGTGCTTTCCATTTCTCGCAATGCCCTTGGAAGTTACTTTATTTTAGCGAGAAATGGCCCGGAAATTACAGTCAAACCCACTAATAAAATTCCCGCCTAAGTTTGGTTTTTTGTTCCTGGAAAAAGTGGCTCAAATAATTCCATGTTTACGTACGTTTTCCCGCATAATATTTTATTCTGTTCCCTTGAAAAACCTCAAAAGACAATTTCACCGTGACAATTACATTTCAACATGACAACTCAATAAAATGACATTTCAACAACCCTTTGAAGTTATTAAAAGTAATGAAATTAAAGAAATAAAATAGTCCGTAACCTAACTTAACGTAACCAATTTAATAATTTTTTTTTTTTTTCTATTACTTGACAAAATGGTGATAAAGTTGCACATTGTTGAGTTGTCTATTCACGGTTTTTTTTAAAGTATTCGTGTATGTATGTATATGTATATTTATTGTTATCAAGTTTAATTTATAGAACACCATTTTAATTATTTTTTTAATGTATTTAATAATTTGTATTATTATTCAATTTATAAAAACAGTTTATTTATGAACAAATTCTGCTGTGTATTTATTATTACGCGTGACAGCTGTTTCGCCCTCTGAAGGCATTATCAAACTATCAGAGAGTCCATTTCTATTAATGGAGCCATACCTATGTACTTAAGATGAGGGTCCATGTAAACATAATGTACTGCTGAGTGCTGGTAACATAAAGAGAATTAGAGATGAAGGTCGTTTTGTAGCTGAGCTGAAAAATACTTTGGGTTCTCACCCAGGCATTTTGGTTTCAATTCCTGTGCTAACCAAGTCCACCACCCATTGCATTGCCGGTGTTTTCAAAATATTGTCAGGTTATTTGTAATCCGGGAATGTTTGTCTTTCTTCGAAACAAAAAATCTTGTGAACTAAAGTTTACTTGTTTTACTACCATTTTAAGATTATAAAAAACGAAACATAAAAAAAATTGTCTAAGTTTTTACCTGTTAACAATTGTTTACTGAAATGTGACCATTCTGTTGCAACAGCGTTGTCGGACTACGCTAAATAGTGCCAAGCAAATTGTACCTTTAATAGCATTGCTTTCAAAAACCTGACACATTAGTGTACTTGTTGTTAAAATATTTGAATTTTTATTATTGGTGCCAACATAATTTGGGTTTTATTTTGTGTAAAAGTCTTCAAATGTCTTCATTTCCCCAAATAAAGCCAAAGAAAAACCGAAAATCAGTTGTGGGTTTCTTTAATACTCTTTTCAATAAAAGGTTAAGTTGTGATTTGATAATGATTGGTTAAAAAGTTAGATGAATAATAAAAATAAATAAAATATTACAGTAAAATACTTGCATTTATTGTTAATAATAATATTTGGACGATTTATATAGTGCCATTTTTGTGAAAAATCACCGGGCGCTAAGCCTCGTTGCTACTGTCTAACATTTAACCTGCGTACATTGGTGTTATTTAATTTGTTTCATTGTTATGACAATTATTTGTTAAGTCCATCGACTCGTTCTTGCGTTCAACAGCTTAGCTGTGGAATGATTTACCGCTACCCACTAGAGGCGGCTTGTTACTGAAATTGATAGCAGTGCATTTCAATTTTAAAATATACCTAATGTGTAATATAGGAGCATAAAAGACACATAATTCTTTGCTTAAATCTCGCGAATCAGTTTAAATTCACCGCGCACAAGTGCCAATGTGTGAATGTTGGAGTGCTAACATTGTACGTTAGTATTCCTAAACGAATACATTCCAGACGCATTGGATTATGCATGATCAAAGTGGTTCAAAATTCACTGGCCTTCAAGGCGCATGTCAATGCACGGGACGAGTTATACATATGCGCACTGCTTCAACAAGTGATTTGCCATTATGAGTGTAATATCGGAACTATGTGTCCGACAAAACTTAAGCGACAGACAGCTTACTCTAAGATCAACAGATCTTGATGTTAATAATCGTTTAATCGAACTTTCTAGGTCAAATCGAGCTGTTTACTATGATCAATCTTTTCGTATAACTGGCTCGCTCATTTGGAACAAACTTCCCTCAGCTCTTACTAATATTCAGAACTTGGCTGAATTCAAAAGGGCTTTAAAAACAAACTTATTTAAAAAAACATACATTTCATGAATTTTAACTCCTTTCCAATATACTATAATAAGCCATGTTCCTCAAGTTTCCGGTAATTGTTTGGTTTCGATTATCTCCTCAGTATAGTTTTATATGCACTCCGAATTTGTATTATTTCTAAATGTAAACTACCTCCTGTTCTATATTATGTTTTAGTTTTAATGATCCTTGTTGAATGGCACCGTTATGGTTACCATTATCTAATGTCCTGTGACAAAACAGCACTCACTATTTTTGTTAATATTGTTCTTTTGGAACTGCTTTGTAATACTGTAATATTGTAATGTATGTATTGTAATACTATATATACTGTAAATTCTTTGTTTTAATTATTTAATCAATTTTGGTTAGGACTCATAAGAACACTATATTTAAGTTTATTATAATTAAGCGCACTTGAAGTGAAATATCACAAAACTGCGCTATATAAATTCTATGTTATTATTATTATATTAATCTGTCTCGCACATGTCACCGTTTTGGCCTACCGAGCTGTCTCGATACTGCCCGTTGCGGTCCTCATAGTATGATAAAACAAAGTTTGGTGCATATGGGAATATACACGTCTCGTTTTTGCTTGCGTGGGATGCTCACTATTTGGCGTTACATATGAATGTAATCTGTCTCTTTCATGTCACCGTTTTGGTCTGTTGAGCTGTCTCAATACTGCCCGTTCGCATCATGGTAAAAAAAATGTTTGTGCATATCGCAATATGCATGTCTTGTTTTCGCTTGTACTGGAGTCTTGTAGACAGATATCTCAAATAATGTCCTGGCAGGAATTATTAATGGAGCATACTTTTGTATATCAATGACTGGGGCACAGATGATGTCGTTATAAGTTATGTAAAGGCTGAAGAGAAGCAGAATATTGCACAAATGCAATTACCTACACAATGTAAAAAACTAAACTATCAACATCACCTCAATAAGCTAAACTGATAGTCCCTTAAATAAAAATTTAAAAAAGTAGGCTTTTATATTTTAGTAATAAATACTTTTAATCAATAAATAAATAAATTTTTTGCACCATAGCAGAAATCGAACCAATAACCTCAAATCTTACAATGTATTTATTGTAGATAATATTTGAACAGTGTGAAAATGTGCATTTCTCCTTCTCTTTTAATAATTAAAAACATACTTATTTCTTTTGCGACAAACGAAGAAAAAATTGCAAAATCCGAAACAATTTTTTTTGTATTATTTCATAGTTCTTTTAAGTCTAAACTTTAGGGCATACAGTTTACACCCGTGCTGTACAAACAGGTTCCCTGCAGAATTTCGGACCATCTCTTGTTTTATTGTAAATAAATCGTTTGTTGCCTGACCTGCCTTCAGTTACCATAATAATATTTTCTTTGCCAGATACGTTCCCCCGCTGACTTCTCTGGCCCCCGTACTCCCAGAATCAACGGATGAAATAACAAAGGAATTGAGGAAGCAGGAATCTCTGTTGAGCCAAATCCACGCAGAAATGCACGCTGGATTCGTCACACAAAAACGCGAAGAACAACTCTGGGAAGGGCAGCGGATTGTTACGCAGCTAAAGGTTTGCTCTTATTAAGATTTGACCAAAAGACTTTTTCCAGACTTGTCGCTAATTACTTTCACAGGCTCCACATCGCTAATTAGATCATCTGGAATCAATGGTCGCAGGTTCAAACTCAACTGGTTCCAGGCAGAGAGACTCGGGGACAGTGTATTTATAATTATTGCACCAATGGCTTGCGTCAAACCCTTCTTGACCCACTATGTATAGGAAGAATCTAATAGCTCTCAGTTTTATCTCGCCTCATTCTACATACATATTTACTTGATATCATAAAAAAGCCATTCGAGCGATGGGGATTTTGGGGTGTTTGGTTTTCCATTCGGCCTTTCAGTTTAAAATATCATACCTCAAAATATTAATATGGAAACATTTGAACTGCTTACTGTGGTTGAAAACCGATGGTCCACCTAGATTTACGGTTTATCCCATATTTTAAGGTTAAAAAAATTAAAACTCTTTAAATTTATAATTAATTTTCATTTTTAAAAATCACCTACCTAAATTTGGGTAGCCATAGCTCGAGTAGTTAAAGAACAACCCCTGTACCCTGTGGGTGTATTTTGTAATCAACATATTTGCCTATTCAAGGCTTAAATTTCCAAATGGAATGAAGATCTTGCGAGTGTAAGTGAAACGAAGCACTAGGCTATTGGGCCAAATTCAAAGTTGTGTGGAAAGCACTTCTACTATTCTTCTTTATTCTATTCTTGATATGATGTATTCCTGTGAGGTATTGCACACCCCTCGCTGCAAAAAAAATGTATTGTCATTTGATTTTCATAAATTTGTTGTGTACTACTTGTACGTACGTCTGCTGGTTTTGTAATGTTTTTTATTTTTTATTTTAGAGAAAACTACGATCTGTTCAAAAATCCACAGATCCATCTTGTTCTTCACAAAACCATTCCTCTCTCGATGAAAGACAAACCACACAAGACGAAGACCAAACTGACAAACCATTGAGAAGCGAAACCAGCAGCGTTGGACTACACAGCTCCTCCGAGGAAAGAATCCAACCACCGCCCAAACAAGCAGATAAACTAGTGGACAAAACTGTCACAGTGGTGGTAGAGCCAAAGGTAGTCAGTTTTCCCGTAGAAAAGCTGCAAGTCAAAGTGGAACCGAAGGTGGTATTCCCTGTTGAAAGCTTCGAAGACAACTTTGAGAACTACCAAGAAACTGGCGATCCGCCCTCCACCAACAACAAGGAGATGACGGAATCCATCTATTCCATCAACTCGGAAACATTTGTAACCAAGATTGAGAAACCAAAACTATCCAAAGAAGAACTTCAGCTCATGAGGCTACAGTTGGAACACGCTGAATATTTACAATTGAAATCGATCCTCCAAGCCAAAATTAATTCGGAACGATTTGAAATTGTCAAATTAAGAAGTCACTTGGCCATTAAGAATAAGCAAGAGAATAATGCAAATCAGAACAATAATGTAAGAGAAGCTTCTGTTATAGCTTATTCCGAAGCTGAGATTGAAGAAAAACAAAGATTGGTGAAGGAAAATGCCTTGTTGGAGCAAGAGCGACTGTCATTAGCGCATCAAATATTCCAGGAAAGAATTGCTTGTATCGAACACAGAATACAACTAGCCATGAATGAAATACTTTAATTTAAGCCCCCTTTTGCATAAATCTCAAACATATTGTACCATAATTTTACATCATATATATAATATTTTAATATAAGATTATTATTTTTATCGTTGTTGACAAGAAAGAAAACTGTTCATTGAATTCATTTGAAATACATAGCTTTTACATGACCTATTATCACAAACCAACTTGTAAAAATTGATAATGATTAATTTGGTGAATAAAACTAAGATTTATTGATGCATGTAAACAGAAGCATTTTATATTTTTTCTAGGTTATGAATTTCCTTAAAATGCCTTCCTTATGTAAATAATATGTAATCAATCTCAAATACCTTCTCTTTCCCGCATTGCTTCGTCCCTTACTAATAAGGGGCGAGGGATGCTATCGGTTAGTTGCCACCGATGTCACAGTTAGTCTGACCGATAAAAGGTTACGTGGTACCTCGAGAAAGTTGAATTGCCTTCCGGCTCTACCGGCGCATCTCCAGGAAAAACCTCTGGTAGAACTGAAAGTATTTCAGCTAACTCGGAGTGAATAATACTTATTACCCTTTTGTTAAAAGGTCTAACGAGCAGTTGAGGGAACAATTACTTTCCTTTGGGTGAAGTACCCATAAAGATGTTGTTATAGTTTTGTTTTACAACAACTCATCTGTCTGATAAAAAACGCAGTGCCCCTTTTGCTATCGTAGCGAGAAATATGATATAAATGTGTTAGAAAGACAAAATATCACACTTTATATTCAAATTTAAAAGTTAACCATAAAAGAAGTAAAATGTACAACTTAATGAAACCTGAGTTCTGGATTCAAAATAAATTTATGAACCTTTGGGAATTTTTTATTAATTATTTTTACATGGAACGACCAAAAAGTGAGCTGACCATAACTTTTATAAAACATTTGCCCAATGAAATATGTTTGTTTTTTAATTTTTTTTTTTCAGTAATTTTAGTTAGAAAAAGCCAGCCAGTCATTTTTAACACTTTTTAAAGTTTGCATTCAAAATTTTTATATTTAAAAAATTATGTTTATTTTGAACTAAAACATTTGTTTATTATTTTATCACCTTTCAAAAACAATTTTTAGTTTTCGGATGCGTTCAAAAATATTAAATTTTTGGATTTTAATGCAAAACGGAAATATTTTGACCTTCTGACATAATAGGCTGGAGGCCTGAGGGGTTAAAGAAGTCAGAATTTAAAAAATATTTAGAATACATATTTTTTATGAGATATCATTTTTATCAAACTGATAACATTGATACACGGGATCAGAATAAATCGTTCGACACAGCATTTTTATAACACTAACAAATTTATTTTTTTTCGTTATTCTTGAAATTTTTTTTTAATTAGAACATGACTATCTTTGTAACTCTACTCTCTATTTTCAAAATATTGTTATTTTAATTTTAGATAGAATAAATACATTTAATATTATCAATACACTCTGTTTTGCAATCTTATACACTTACCCTAATTATAAATACAATAATATAATCGATGTGTTGAATAATGACAAGTGTATCGGTGTTTAAAGGCATATTGATATCAAAGATGTACCTTCTCATATCTTATCTGTGGTCGACGGTGTCTATTTCATTACACAAACTTGAGTGAGTAATCTTTTATTGCCTTGAATCGCTCGGGAACTATGTTGTGTCAGTAGTATATTGCAATCCAATCCCAGTTTAAGGTTGGTTCCTTAAAGTAATTAGTGAAGTGTTGTTTCTTGTTAATCAAGTGAAATGGATGACCGAGAAGTAAAAAGGATGTTCGCCACAATGATCTCTCAAACTAATACATACTCGCCACAGGAAGACGAAGATTTTATCGAATATCGTTCCTCCAGTCGATACCATACCCAGACAGCTTCAAATGAGGGCGGAAAGTCTACAACCAGAGTAACAATGAACGAAACAACTAAAACTCACTCCTTCCAGGGAGATACCGACATATTCAAGTCAAAACACATCAGTGTAACAACACCCGACAACATGTCCGGAGAAGAACTGTTTGTTACCGAGAACAACAGGACACAAACACTGAGGAAATTGAAGAGCTCGTTCCTATCGAAGATCCATCCGTCGGAAGAACCCAAGACCGATCCATTCGCTAAGTTCGGCACACGCTCACCAACCTCGCTGACCGATGCGAGCAGTTCTCAAGAAGAGTCCCACATCGAAATACACAAGTTTCCATTTGCCGAACCCTTCAGCACACCAAACTCCATCAGGAAAGAAAGGGTTTCATATTCTACCCAAGTTAAAACGACCAAATCCAACGGTCAAACCAAAGTCGTCAAAACAACAACTCAGGGCGAAGGGGATTCACGTTCAGTAGAAATAGAAGAAATAATCACTTGTGAAGAAGATTGTCCCAACAAAATTAATACGCTTACGGATTAGGACTAAACTTTGGTTAAAACTTGACATCTTTTTAACAATAATTAACCATGAAGTGTTTCACATACGGTGTTATTTATTTTAAATATTGAATTAATTTACTTTTTTTTTTTTCTTTTTGTACATATTAATTAAATGTGTCATAACTTGAGTAGAAGATAAGAGCGAAAATAATTAAATTTTACTAATGAATTTATAATTGACCCCAATAAACATTTCTCCTTGTAAAAGGTTAATAATAATATTATTTGCCCTTCATTTTCAACTTCAACAACTGTGAGTTTGTTGATAATTTCACATTAATATGTTTACACCTATTTTGTAAAATATATTAACTATGTAATAAATAAAATGATAACTAAAATTGGGTTTTTTACATTAAATTATGTAAATTAAAAAAATATCTTTGCTACAAACCTACTACATAATTTTATTAACTTTTTATTGTGGTAACTAAGAAATAATATTTCTTTTTCAATTTGTTTCATGTTTGCGGTGCAATTTTAAAAATGTATTTATAATGTTGATGCCATTCTTTTATCAGCAGGATATCAAAAAATATCTGCTCAACATAAAGATAAAATATAATTTTATAAAAATTTGGTAAATTATCTATATCTGGGTTTTAAAATTGCTAATCTATTAATATGTTTTTTATCTTTACGGAGATAATGTAATATTCCTTACTACCGTAATGTGAACTTAACACAAAATAAATTAATGTAGATAAAGCAAAAATAAAAAATGTGTAAATTGGAATCTATACAAATGAAAATCAAATATGGGAGAAATTTTGTGAATTTCAAATTGATAAAATAATTTTAGGGTGACTGGAAAGATATAGTTTATTTTGATATGCTATTGATTTTTTACACTAACATAATAATAATTATTATTTACATTATTATTTGGAAATTTGGACGCCTCGGATCAGAAGGAAGCTCCGATTCCTGGGGAGCAGTGTTGTGGAACATTGTCAAAGACTCTATGACAATCTTGGCGAACTTTATTAACCCCTCGTATGCGGACCACACAGCAGTTGGGTTGTGAGTAGCTATGCCCCATAATTGGACATCACAACAGAAGTCTTGAAAAAACTAATAAATGAAAAAGTACTGCGTACAGGGCATCTAGCACCTAATCATCACTTGTTTTAAAGTTAAAGGAGCCAGCTTCTATCGAAGAGATAAGGTGAAAAAAGGTATTAGCACAAAGAAGTACTAATGGAAGCTAAGCACACCATTTCCATATTAATAAAGAAGAAGAATAAATGTATATAATATATTATTTTGTTTTTTTTTTTTATAAAAATCATGAAGATTTTCAGCAATCTGGTCACTGAAAACTCATCATACAAAATAGTTTTTTTTTTCACCAAAATTATTTGGCTACTAAAATATTCTTAAATTCCAATTTATACCGAAAACATTCAGGAGTTGCCACTACTTATAACATTTATGTACAAGCAAAAACTTTTGAAGATGGCAGGAAGTTAAAATATTTTTACATATTACAAATTGTATATCCAAATTATGCTAGAAAATAGGTGGTTCATTGATTTTATAGATGGCCATTATTCAACTTCTTTCTTGCCCCCCCTTCACAGCTCTTTGATATTCCATTACCTACACCTTCAGAGTTCTGTAACTACTAATCTAGAATCAATCTACCTAAACAAATAATTAAAATTCAACAAGAGGAATGCATTGAAAAAACAATTCAGAAGTACATAAATTAAAAAGCTTACTCCCTAAAATAGCACATTGCTTTTTAAAAGCGGAGATTTTAAATAAATAAGTCAAAATAATTTGCTAAAAAATTGATCTAAGCGTAAAGATAAATAAATTTACAAAAACTTACTCCCTAAAATAGCTTTTTAAGCAAAGATTTTGAATAAGTCGAAAGAATTTGCTAACAAATTGATCTAATTGTTGGTTACTGTCAATTTGTCAGTGCTATATTATTGTTATCACGGTCTAATTTTTTTACAGCGGCCTCTAAATTGAATAAATGTTCGTCGGTGACTCCGGGAGCAATGAGTCGCATCGCTGAAGCGAGTCTGTAGACATATTCTTTGTTGGTTCCGCTGGGACCTTTGCACCGGACTACTTGGTTGGCTATGGCTTCGACGCTCGCTTCACCTGTAAAATACAAATTAAAATTGTATTACAAAATGAGCTAACAAAGTTAGGTGAGCGGTAGAGAAGGTTAAGGCGATCCACTAGTACAGGAAAAAATCGAAATCGGAATTCACGCCCTTTTATGGGAGGAGTTTAAAAATACTTGAGAAAAAGCTTTAGGAAAGGTTGGAAAAGATATTTGAGATTTTTTTTTTACGTGTTGGTTTCGTAAAGGCCTGTGAAAAACATTAATTCCTTTTTTATGCATTGTTTATTGCAATAAAACGGAATTTTTAAATTGATTTCACGAAAATAAGCAGCGCGGAGCATAACACGACCGCTCTCCACTCCGTTCGGAGGAGTAATGACGGAAGACAGGGGGGCGGCTGCCAGTCGTTCTTCGGTGGACGGTATAAGGTTCACTTTGATATAACCAATTCGTCGACTGCCGTATTGTCGCCGTGATGTCAAAAATACTAACGCGAAAATGCATATTATATTTTATTTTGTGAGGTTCGGGCGTAAATATCATTTTTTTTCGCGATAATTATATAAGAAACTGAATTTGCCACATTATGCAATAAAACCATATCCGAAAAAGTGTTTATAAGTAGGAGAGTTTTCAGTTAAAAATGTTTTTTATAGACCTAATACTTTATTTTTTTCTAAGCTTATTAAAAGACTTATTAAAAAAAATTACCGATATTTTTAAGGGCCAAAGTATGTTCTACACGCAGTATTTAATTGAAGCATCTATAATACTTCTAAGCGGTCAAATTTTCAAAACTAAAACATACGATTTTGTATGATTTTGCATTATTTAGTATGGCTTCATCTTAAGGGAGGTGAAATAGGAACTACAGCCGACACATTAGGCATTTGATACTTTTAGGTATAGAAAGTGTAGACTTCATCAAAACGGTAAACAGATGAAAAATACTTATGAACATTTAAAAAGCAGAAGTCTTCACCTTTGATTTACAAAAAGTCTTAATTATTATCGCCCTCAATTGATGGCAAATATAATTACAAAACAATTCAGGCAAAGCAATTTCATTGCATCGGTGAGGTTTTTTTTTTTTTTTTATTCTTGGCGGAGACGGTTTACGATTAGTTCCCGTGAGCACTTAGGCCATAGGCCCATTGTGCTATCTCCCATTTTACCTCAATCCTTTAACAACAACCCAGTCCCTTTAATAAAGTTCACCAGAGTTGTTGAAAATGAAGCTATATCTTCTGGTTCGATAATGTGTCTTCCCAGGTCTCATTTCCCCTCTTCACTCCTCCTTGGTTCTTCAGAGGGCTTCATCTCTCCTCTCCACTCCTTAGTTCCCCGAAGGCTCCACGACGGAGAGTCCACCACCCCTTGGTTCCCTAAAGGCCCCACAAGGGAAGAGTCCACCCCACCTTAGTTCTCCGAGGGCCCCAGGAGGGAAGAGGACTTCATCTATCCTCTTCATTCCTCCTTGGTTCCACAAAGGCCCCAAAAGGGAAGAGGACTTCATCTCTCCTCTTCACTCCTCCTTGGTTCCACAAAGGCCCCAAAAGGGAAGAGTTCACAGAGATGGTCTCATTTCTCCTCCTCACTCCTTCGTGGCTCCCTAAAGGCCCCACATAGGTAGAGGACATCATCTCTCCACCTCACTCCTCCTTGGTTCCTCGAAGGTCACAAGCTGGAAGAGTGCCCTTCCCCTTGGTCCCCTGAAGGTCCCACAAGGGAAGAGTTCATGGAGGTGGCCTCAGCACTCCTAGGTTCTCAAAAGGCCCCTAGTTTTCGAATGGTCCATTTTTTTGTCCCACGAGTTACCAGGGAAATAGAAGGTCCACTCCAGCAGAGCCCCGAGTGCTGGTGTAAGGTCTAAATACTCCGAGATGCTACCTTGTTTCTCGGAGGCACCGTTTGTGACACTGTTCCCCAGGACATTCAGCCTGAGCACGGTAGCTCACACCTTGGTTTAGGATGGCTATTGCAGGTTTGTGTTTCCACTCCCTGAGCGATGGGTTTGCCACACTCCCTACGCTATCAGTGAGGTAATAAGTAAAAAATATAAAACATCTCACAGGTAATTATTTATACAAACTGGTACAGAAGTACTATCGATTCCTGAGGAACTGTGATATAGACCGAGAGAATTTTAATAATAATAATAAAAACGTTCATCAATAGATGTTTTACAGTATTATACATTTTGTTCTTTTATCATTGAGTCTTCAATTAGACAATTCAGGATTTCTCCTGGAATGCAGGTGGTTTTCAGCAGTGCCTCAAATATAAAAAATAGAAAATAAAATAAAAAATTAAATTAAGAAAAAATAAATACAAAAATTAAATTACATAAAAAAATTAAATGAAATCCCTAATTCAACACACACAATATATTACAATTTAAATAAATAATAGAAATAAAAATAAAAAATAAATTAATAATGTAAATCGGAATTCAAAGTAAATTTTAATATTAAAACTCAAAAACAAAATAAAATTAATTTCTGTAATTTAGAGACCTTAAAAATGTGAAATAAAACACAAGGTATAAGAGTATTGCTTATGGGACTGTTCTTTCCATTAAAATAGATCCTACAATTCGATGGGTGAAAAACAAAAAAAAGTGACTACAAAAAATGAGTTATAGAAATAAGTATGGAGAAATGTCATTATAATTGATTCTATCCGTAATCTCTATCTCGCCAAGTACTATGGATAGAAAAGTAATATAGAATGTATCTCATTATTTGCATGTAAACATAGAAACAAAACTATAAGACCGGTCAGTGGTTGAGTGGGCATAGCGCTTGGGTCCCACCCGGGCGTCGCGTGTTCGATTCCTCGGCTGGCTAAGTCCTCCATCACAACACAAGCAACATTTTCGGCTCTCTGTGGTGGTAGTAGGAGATTTTCAAACATTATTGGGTTATTCGTAACCCGAGAATGTTTGTCTTTCTTTTAAAAATAAATAAAAATAACAAAGCATCGCCATCGCCCCTTACTTTTTAGTACCTGAAGCTATGCGGTAAAACTCTAGAAAGGTTAGAAACACACAAACATATCATGCACTTACGTTTTTGTGTTAAAAACTGAAAGACTAACATTATCACACCGCGTATTACAATAATTTATTTATTGACAAATCATTAGTTTTCTCCGTTCTTAACTAGTTTTAGATTAAAAAATACAATATATCATAAATTTAATTATGAAATCGTATTATTTTATTTAAATTAACCCTTTATAGGTCATAAGCCAAAAAATTCATTGGTATTTACCAATGAATTTTTTGGCTTACGAAATCAAGGAAAAAACTTAACGAATGTATTATTGCCAAAAACTACCATATGAATGCTTCAATATTTACAGTGTTGGCATTTACAATTTGAAGGCACAGTTGTCACTTGTATGTCCATTTTTCCTTTTTAATCTGACGCACTACACACCCGCCATCCCGGCGTGGTTGGATTTTAAAAAATTGCGTTGCACACCCGCTAAGACGGCGGGGTTTAAGGTCAATGGGTTAACAAAAAAGTCACAAGAATGAAATTTATTTGTCTGTTTTTGTGAAGATGTTAAATCAAACTTAAATAATAGTTGTTTTCCGCTTTCCTGAATATTTGGCTTTTTTAGATATTTTCTTGTATTCCTCACCCGTACAATTATTATTTAGATGTGCCTATGCTGAGGGTGTTAGCTAAAAGCACATTGGAAAAAAATCTAATAATAATTCTTTATTCCAGGATGTGGGGAGGATAGTGCAATCCCGCACGTCCCATATAGTTATACATATTTAAATATTTACACAGTAAAGAAAAAAAAAAGAACATAAATATAAAAAATAAAATAAAATGAAAAAAATTAATAATAACAAAAATAAATAATCCATTATTATGCAGGGCGTGGTCTTGGAGTGGCGCTTGGTGCTGGAGGGCTGCGGTCACACCGTGTTGTTGGAGGCCATTAGCCGCATCCTGGCTCCAGTGACCCGGTTTCTCATCAGGCTGGCGAATCCATGAAGTCCTAATTCTGTGAACATTGTTGATGCGCTGCTATACCTTCTGAATCCAAATATGATTCTACATGTATCATTATATTGGATCCGAAGAGGTTCCATTGAGCTTACTCGGTATTGACACCATGTTTCACATGTATACAGGCTAGTACAGAATGCGTTGAACAATGTTTTTTTTAACATTATTGCTACACCGGAAGAATCTTCGGGCAATCATATTTGACAAAACACTGATACTTCTCCTCTGTCGTTCAATATCACCATCATCCGAGAGGTTTTCAGTGATGATGTGCCCCAAGTATTTTACATTCGTGGATGTGCTTATGATTTCCTCATTAAGTTGTACGTGGAGCATCTTCTCGGGATTTTTTCCATGGTGGAATGCAATTAATGCTAAATACATATCCGCTTTGGAAACATAATGTTTCTGAAATTATTATACTTCCTTAAAAAAACAATAAAAAATAGTATCTAAAGTGAAGATTTTAGTTGATTATAACATGAAACCTAATGCAAGTTAGAGAATACATTACATATCATGATTATTTTTTAGAGTAACACAACATGAACAAGAGAGTGAAATATTATTATAACTGTTATTGAGATGTCCTCACTTCGATAGTGTAAGGATGTGTTAGATTACACTAACGTCTTCACATTCAGGAATATAGACAATATCATGTATAATCTTACCAGCAAATGAGATATTCTCTTCCGTGGCCACGTAGATAGTTAACTTAAAAGGTTCTTCTATGAGCTTGTTTTCTGGATGAAATAATACACTCTTCTTGACGTATCCATTCTTCTCTCTAAAATCCAGGTGGTCAAGAACCGTCTCCTTATTTTCCTCGCTAATTTTATAGGCTACACCCCACACCATGTCATCATCACTGGCTGGTAATAATGTCACTACTCTGCCAGGCTGAAATTAAAAAAAAAAAAGAATTCAGTAAATGCATCTTCGTCCATATCATTATGGGATAAAAAAATCTTCACTCCTATTGCTGGGTTCCCAACTCATTTATTCTATGATCTATTTCAAAGAACCAAAGTTGAAGTCGATTCAACTTCTGTTTCTATTGGGCGTTATATCCATTATTTCATCGATTCTGTGAAATAGATCATAGAATAAATGAGGTGGGAACCCAGCTTTACCTACCGAAGCACAATGGATATGATTCCATTTAATTTACAATAAAAACACATAAATTTATTGTAGAAAGCAATCACTTGGTGGTTTGACATATTATAATAAAATAAAATACTTTTTTGTTTAAAACCACGAGTTTTATTAATTTTTTGAACCGAACGGTTTTGCTTTAATTCTTATTCGCTAGTCCTTGTCCTCAAATCAATGATAATTATATTAATTATCAATGGCGGCGAATTTTATTCAATAATAATTTTTCTACCTTAAGTGTAAAAAACCTTCCTTCTGAAGTCAGACCTGCCTTTTATACCAATAACAATCTAGGTAAATTTCTAATCAATTCTAAAGATAAGGACGACAAATTAAGTCATTCGGGAATATATTAATTAAATTGTAATAATTGTTCGGCTTTCTATATCGGTAAGACAACACGTAATGTTAATATTAGGATAAAGGAGCATCTTCGTTGCCTCAATAATAACGGTTTTTCCGAATTCGCCAACCATTTGATCGACAAAGTTCATATGTTTTGTCATAGCACCAGTGCTAAAATCTTACATAAAAACGGGCATGGTAACAGACTAAACAATTTAGAGGCACTAGAAATTAAAAAAAGCTATAAAAACCAAAGTCATATACTTAATAATCAATTAGACATATCAAGTAGTCCAGTATTAGGTCTGTTTCCAATAAACCCTTAATAAAAAATTCCCAGCGCTCCTTACCACCATGCCAGTTGATGCTTTGTTTCTCCAAATTTATTATTGTAACCCATTAGTCACATAATTATCGTTCGGTTTTTTCCATTACTTCTGCACTTAGGTTAATGTATTTTATGGCCGTCGATGTGTTTGTTATATTTGTATCATGTTGTCTCCCTCTATATTTTGTCTCCCTCTATATTTTGTTTTATATAAGCACACATTATTTATTTATTTATTTATTTAAACGCCATAAATTTGGCTTTTACATTCAAGTGATACATGATACAATGGTTCACAGGAGGATATCAGTATGTTAAAAATAACAGAAATAAAATAGTTATGCAATATTTAAATAATATGCGAGGTTTATAAAAGACCTAACATTAAAAAAATGTGAAGTATGTATGATAAAAGCTAGTATATACATAGGTATATGATACAAGTATTTGTTACAACCAAAAAAATAATGTGGGCATTAACATTATATTTGCGCAGAATAAAAATATGTAAAATAAATATTATGACTTATTGTTTAGTATTAATTTGTACCCTGATGATGCTTGAGTAAAGCGAAACCGGTCGGTTCAAAAAATTAATAAAACTCGTGGTTTTAAACAAAAAAGTATTTTATTATATTACATATATATTTGTTGTAGACCACTTTTATTTTATAAACACTCTACCGGTTTCGGAAGCACCCTTCCTTCGTCAGGAGAATATTATAACTATTGTATAGAATGTTTTGATATTCTCCTGACGAAGGAAGGGTGCTTCCGAAACCGGTAGAGTGTTTATAAAATAAAAGTGGTCTACAACAAATTTATATGTTTTTTCTTTGTAAATAATGGCGAGCCATAAAGTTAATGCTTTTTACAAATATACCATTTAATTTAATTTATTCATTTTAAAAATATTACAATTTCAAGTTGTTTTTAAGAGAAAAACATTTTAGATGAGATAAACAGATTTAGACTAACAGCAACAATTTGCCCTTTGAATTTTGCTTCTTATTGATGTTAAACATATCGATATTAATAGAGATTCTATTTAACAACAAGACAGCTCTCCCGACTGACATAACCATAGGCAAGTTAGTTCTGCAAGCCGGGACATAAAACAGTCTATGCTGTCGGTGACGTAGATAACCATCAGGAACATAGAAACTAATGCTCTCAATGATAGTTGAGTTTTCAAACCACCCACGAATCAGTCTGAAGAAATGTGTTACATTGAGCATATCCCTTCTGAACCATAGACGGTTCGCACCGAGCATGTCCAAGAGAAAGTCGGTAGGGTAGATAAGGTAGTCTTAGGCATAAGGTAGTCTTAGCCATACTCCCTCGGGTAAAGATATCTCAGAAATTTCTTCTGAACCTTCTCCAACATGAGGGCTCCAAACAACCGATCCACTCTCAAGCCTACTCCTAACCAAAGTATCGTATAGTAATGTGAGAACCCGAATATTTCTATAAGTTTTGATAGGAATTCAACTGTTATTTCATCTATCCAACATTTAAAATGAACATAATAATATATAATATTCAAACAATCTAGTGCTAATTTGTTGAATGGAAAATTACTCCTACATCAACAAAATGAAGATTTTTTACATTTCAAGAAAATTATAATAAATTTGAAGGAATTGTAGTTGTAGGTCAATATAAGGGTAATTTTTTTTACCTAACCACCGCACTTTTAGGCACATATTACGAAAATTATACTTCGTTTCAACTCGTAGTAATTGAGTTGAAACGAAGTGTAATTTCCATAATCTGGGCCTATTAAAAGTTCGGCTGTTAGGGAAATATTGTGTAATGTGACCAATATGCAGAAGAATAAACGAAAATCATTACCATTTCTGGAATGCCACGATGATCTATACTGTGTTGGTAAAATCGTCTTACATATCCTTTAATATATCCGACAAGCTTACGTTCATACGGGAAATCTACTTTCCAAACCAACGATCCGTAGCCAAATATCCACATGTTCTTTTTTTTATTATTTACTTAAATTTTTAAAGGGGGATATTGTTTGCTATTTTCCTACCAAATTTTCATTTCAAATTTTGACATATGGATTATTCAAAAAGCGAAACGTCAAACTTTGTTTGACAAAATACTGAAAGTAAGAACTGGTAAGAACTAAAGTAAGAACTCACCATAGAAATACCACCAACCAAAAGAAAGAGGAAAGTCTTCTGTCACTTTAAAATAAAGAAGAAGAAGTTTCGACAGACAATCGCAAATGTCAAAATTGGTATGAAAGCAGAAAGTGTGTGATGTCAATCGGTTATTTTCGTTAAAATAAACTAATAATATTGTGTTGTTTAATTCGAATTCGAGTGCTATCGGTTGAATCTGACATTGAACTACTTGGCAGACGGGAAACTTGCAATTTTTGGTAAGTTATGATTTCTAGTTACTAAATAATAGGAGTGTTTATACGTGATCCAAAATTGTTCATAAATGAAAACTCAAATATATCTTCGTTTATGACCCATTATCTTATTAGGATTTACTTTAAACATCTCTATAAATGTTAATTATCATATGTTTCATGAATCGTATTGTTTTTTTTTTGTGTTATTTTTATTTCAATGCCGAAAGAAAATACGACCACGCAATCGTTCTAATTGATCAAATTGTTTAGTTGATTATCACATTTTGTAGCTCGCTCTGCATAAATTATCATTTGCACTTTCAAATTATGCCAATAATGCAAAATTTATAAATAATTCTTCGTCAAAATTGGCGCAATTATACTCGTGATTCACTTTCTTTACATTATATGTTTGTGAATGTTTTGAGTCATGCATGCATCATTTAATAATATTTCCTAATTTATGTTCAAATTCTGTTTCACTCTTTATGATTGTAAACAGTTGAATTTGTAGTCTCTAAACTGCTACCCAATGTGCATTTTGTCATATTTTAGGTATTTTTTTAAATTAATTTATTTACTGTTTGTATTTCGTTTATCATGGGAGCTTGTTTTATCAATTTATATTTTAATATATAAAGGTAAGTACCTCAACCACGATATCTTATTTTGTGTAAACTCTAGCATATTAAAGTTTTTGATAACTAAAAACTTCCATCTACAGTTCACTGCTTCTTACATTAATGTCGTATTCCTGGTAGTTTCCTGTGTGATTTCAGTACCTAGATGTTTTATGAGTTATCCATTTATTTCTCATTTTCCCTTTCTAAAACTATAATGCTGTTTTCGGCTTCATTAAACTTAATAAAACAAAAGTGTGTAGACCTATAAATCCATGCATTTTATGCACGGGAAGAGATTCATAAACAAACTATTTGGTCTACTCAGGGGCGTGCACTCCATATAGGCACATAAGCACTGCCTACCCTGCCGTTTTTGTAAAACATAAGCATGTAAATAATATTATAATTTATTAAATTATTGCCAAAAATAAATACACACTTTCAAAAATAAGCTCGAAAAAGCTGAGCAACCGAAACTATGCGAGCGCCACATCAAACGGTATACTACAAACGCGGCATAAACTGTAACTAGAAACTACACGCGCTCCCTCCGACTGCCTCACTAAAATGCGGTCTAAGCAGGAATTATTTCTAACTAGAGCTAACTTCATATAAGAAATAATTCAATGTTTACGAAATGCACAAAGCATCGAGTAGAACTGTCGTTTTAAATTTGTTTCTATGAGGTTTTTTTGTTAGTATTAAGCAGTGCTTTCTAGAACAAATTTAGCAAATGGTAATCAGTGACGACAAAAACATCTGTTGTTATGTACTTCTATCAAATAGTTGTCTTTCATAAATGCTAATTGTTGGTTCAAAAACGTTTGTTGTACTTTAATTCTAAAAATATATGATAGAATATGGAAATTTTAACCAGTAAAACTTGTTATATTTTTCTACTGCCAACCCTGATCAAAAACTCTGTGCACGCCCCTGGGTCTACTATTGTATAAATCTTGCGTTCTTTCTTACATATCCTTTACTTACTTATTACAATAATTTTTGTTACTAACCTACATGATTCATTAATTTATAATGATTTTTTAATATATATTATGATTTTTTAAACTTATGATTTTCTAACCTTACTTATTATTTACAATAGCCGTTATTACTAACTTACACGATATTGTACTAATTGAGCTAGAATTCCCTCACCAAACAAAAGAGCATTGTCTCTTTATGGTGAGGAAAGGCAACATTTTTTGTTTTTTTGACTGTTAAAAACTTATATAACCGATGTAATTTTATTTGTATTCTAAATCATTACTGCCAAAAATATATATATAAAAAAAACAAATATACTCGCTGCTCCAGGAAACCACCTTCCACTAGACCATAAATAAACCAAACCACACACCACTGGACCACATATTACGTTGACTGTATACATTTTTCAATATCTTGCCTACCTACCTAATTTAACAATGTCAAAAAAATATATTAAAATAATCATAAGTTTTGTGAAATGCAGGTTGTGAATTTATTTTTTAGATGATAGAATGGTTACCATTCTAAATTTGAATAATTAACATCTACTACTACGACAAGAAGACAATCCTCAAACTTCTAATCTAAAATTATGGTTTGAAATTTTAAAATATTTAGGTTGATTATTCTGATCAATGCCTGCCTGTATGCCCAGGGCCGGCCCCAAGGGCGCCGTATCAGGTGTTAAGTATTATCAGCGCCTTTGTTCTTTGGATGTTTGGTGCCTTGATAAGTCGGCGCCCAGAGCAGACTGCTCCAATAGGCCAGCCCTGTCTATACCCAGTTTTTTTTGTTAACTCTCGACAGCCCAAGATGCCAAACATAACGTCCATGACCAAGTGGGTCAGCCGACGACCCCATGAAATTATTTATTTATTTTTGATTTCAATCATAGAAATCCCTTTTTCTTTTTTTATTTGTCCATTTTTGGGCAGGGAATATTACCTATATTTGACAAAATGTTTTTTCCTGCCTTCAACGATCTTTTCCTTTGCGCAGGAATTCCTAAAATACTAAAAATATATTTCATGTATTTAAGGGGAACGTATGTGCGGCCCATTTCGGCGCGTTTCATACAAATCTTAGATTTGGATTTGAGATCGAAATACCCAACCAAACTGAAAAAAATATGTTTGTAATCAAAAGGTATATCAAATATCTACTACGGATGTGGGCTACTTTATTTATTTTTGCTTTAAATTATAAGATGTAGGCCATTAAAGATTTAAGTGTTTCATGATTTTGGAGGCAACTTAGGCAATTATTTGTGAGTAAATGAAAAAAAAAAAAAAAATTAACTGAATTTAAAAATACAATGAAAAATAAAATAAAATATTCTTAAAAATGCATTGCAATGTAGTAATTTTAAATATAAACAAGTATTTTTTATTCCACCGTAAAAACGTAATTTGTATTTTAAATTTACACCCATCCAAATAATTTATTTTTTTAAATTTTTTATTTTATTTTATCTTTCATCATATTTATATGATAAATGTAGTAAAATATATTTTTTATTGTTTTTCATTTACTCACAAATAATTGCCCGAATCGCCTCTAAAATCCAGAAACACTAAAATCTTTAATGTGCTGTACCTTATAATTTAAATAAAAAATAAATAAAGTAGCTCACATCCGTACTAGATATTTGATATACCTTTTGATTAAAAAAATATTTTTTCAGTTTGGTTGGGTATTTTGATCACAAATCCAATCTCAGTTGGCTGCGGGAGAGTTAAGAAAGATATACATTGCCGGGTTGCGAATAACCTGACATTATTCTAAATCCTTTCATCATTACAAGCATTTGCGCAATGGTGGAAATCTTAGCTAGCAGAGGATTGAACCCCGACCCTGGCAGGAACCTGATGCATTTGTCCACTCGGATGGCTAAACCTTTAATTTCAAAAGGATTATCATTTTTTGATAATAATTAATATGACTATTAGTCACAATCAGTCAGAGTTGGCCAATTTTTAAGAGACAAAAACCGTTAACGATTATGATTTGAAAAGAAAAAATTGTTTCTTTTAAAATGAGTCAATCTCGATCACAATAATTTTTATAATGAAATATTGATTAATGCTTTATGTCAATAATGTAGGACGAAGACAAGATAGATGATAATCTATAAGTATTTTATTCTAAGAAATCTGTCCATGACGATGATAATATAATTAACTAGCTGAAGTCCCCGGCGATGCCCGGTCTTTTCACCGAGTTTTCGAAATCAAATGTAGACAGTGACCTTTCTTTGCATATATAAACACCGTCCGCTTGCCAGCTTGCTCGTCCACCACATACAGACATTCTCCTTTATATATTTCAACCAATTTATACAAAAACTTGACAAATTATATACCTAAACCTTCCTCATGAATCACTCCATCTATTGGTGAAAACCACATTTCTCTTTTTCCCTCTATCTTACCCAGCATTGCCTCTACTGTTTTTTCTCTCTACACTTTTCTTCCACAGGGATACGCAGGTATCCAATACTCGTCGAATAAGTGTATCTTGGCTTGACTATGAGTTTCGTGCACAGGCACACATTGCTGACATTTTGTAAACTCATAGCCGACGCCGGTCTCCCATGACCAGCCGGGCAAAGTTATTTCCAAGTTGACTCTAAACATGGCGTCATTTGAGTCAGTCATTTTGTAACAATGCCTTTGCTCAATCAATGCAAGGAACTATACAGTCGACAAAGAATGTCAGGATATAACAATGACAACTACAGCAAATGTTTGGTTATGAGTGAGGTTATGAATGCATTCTAGTTTTGACGCTTCGAGAATTCAACAATGATTGGTGGCGATGCTGGTTTTGTGCACGCCAAATTGTTTTCGATGTGAGTACACAATATTGAGTATCGGAGCATATTCCCTTGAAACCTGCCCTAGTTAGTTTATAATAAAATATTGTTGTTAAATTGTTGACACCCAACTCAGTGGCGGACTTAGGGGGGGGGCGGCCCGCCCCGGTCCTGGGGGCCCCCAAATACCTCCATGTTCCCTTGATCAAATTCTAAACAACGATTTAAGGCACCACTAAATTGTAATTTTTTTATTTCACTTTTTGATAGGTGCACTTGTTAAGAATGCTCTCACCAATTTTTATAAAATAAATTCGAAAAATTAAAGGAGATACAACATTTTATGTGAAACTGTTTGAAACAGTTTGTATGTTGAATTATCCTTCAGCAAAACTTTTAATGTGTTTTATTTTTGAATGAATTTTATTTTCGATTTTTTATGGTAAATTTTCATCGTTTATGAAAATAAAAAAACATAGAAGGGGGCCCTTCACAAAACAATCTCTACGTAGGGTCATAGTCAGGGCCGGATTAAACATGTCAGGGCCCCTAGGCAATGCACGACTCGGGGCCCCTTTACCCTAGAAGCCCCCACCCGATGCGGGGCCCCTAGGCAGTTGCCTACACGTCTAATGGATAATACGGCCCTGGCCATAGTGACTGGATTTTCAAAGGCAGTGGCCTACATTGCCTTATCGACAATACGGCCCTGCCAGAGCCGGCTTACACATGTCAGGGCCCGCAATGCACATCTTGGGGCCCCTTTACCCTAGGGGTTCCTACCCGATGCGGGGCCCCTAGGCAGTGGCCTACATATACTGCCTTATTGATAATAGGGCCCAGCCAGGGGCGGCTTAAACACGTCGGGGCCCCTAGGCAATGCACGTCTCGGAGCCCCTTTACCCTAGGGGCCCCTACCCAATGCGGGGCCCTAGGCAGGGCTTTAGGCAGTGGCCTACACTGCCTTATGGACAATAGGACCCTGCTAGGGCCGGCTTAAACATGTCGGGGCCCCTTTACCCTAGGGGTCCCTCCCTAATGCGGGGCCCCTGGGCAGTTTCCTATACGTCTTGTGGAGAATACGGCCCCGGCTATAATGACTGGATTTTCGAACAGTTAAAGACTTGGTGCATGGTGCATGAAAATCAGATGTATAGTTTTTCTAATATGTTGTCAACCAGGTTGAAAAACGTAGTTTTGAGAAAATCGCGTTCAAAGTTTTGCTGAAGGATAATTCAACATACAAACTGTTAAAAACATTCTTTAATTTTTTTAGAATTTCCTTAATACATTAGGTGTTAGCATTATTAACAAATGCATCTTTTAGAAAATGAAATACAAAAAAAATTACATTTTTTTTACAGTGAGGCCCCTCTTGGAAAATTACATCAACTTTTTATACTAGGGGGGGGGCCTCATTCAACTTTGCCGCCCCGGGCCTCTGATGGGATTAGTCCGCCACTGACCCAACTGATGAAATATTTTTGTTAGAATAGGTAGGGTAAGAATAACCTTGTTGAATTTAATGTTTCAAAGACCCAATCATGTCTGATTACGTCTAAAAGAGATCGAAATGAAATTCTAGTCTTCTTTAACGGAAGCAATCTTTCGAACAGGTCCTCCATTGATATGCTTGGTGTAACTCGTGACCGGCTCAGGTACGGGGGCTCCATCGAAGCCATAGTTTACAAAGCCTCTCGGAAACTGGATGTACTGTACAGAGTCCACAGATACTTTAATAGTACACAACTGTTAATCCCGTACAAATCGCAAGTACGCCCCACAATTGAATTGTGCAGCCATCTCTGGTCTGGAGTCCCAAAATACCTGAAAAAAACCTCGACTCAGCAAACGGCTGTCCGTTTGATAGATTTTCCTATCTTAGCACACAGATTGCAATCTTTAAAGAACAGGCGTCAGGTGGGAATGCCGTCCTTGTTCTAGTGGTATTTCAATGGAAGATACTCCGAGGCACTAGCGTCATTGATCAAACACGCGCCCAACTTTTGTACACGGTTGACATTTGTCCACATGAGAATGGGTCATTTCTACGACTCGTTCTTAAGTTCAATAGCTCGGCTGTGGAACGATTTGCCGGCCTCTGTGTTTCAGACATGGGTCTCTTCAAGACCCATGTTCACTCCTTCCTCTCCTTAAAAAGACCCTCCACACAGCATCTTCAAAGATGACAGGCCCTGAGGGAAATTATTTTCCTCAGGGGCTTACTGTGTGGAGTTAATGTAACAACATTATAATAATATAAAAATATTTAAGTTACAATTTTTTTTATTTTATTACTTAAAAAAATATTATTTTGTAAATTGCGAACATAATTTGATAGACAGAATTGATACGTTTTTAGATTTTCACGGCCAAAAGTATCTTCGTTATTTGTTCCCCGTGTTGCGCTACCTCCTTCTTTAGCCAACGTTGCAGACACCGCAACGCTGTCCGAAACGTTGGCTGTAGAAGGAGGTAAACTGACACGACATAACACCCCAAAAAAAATAACGAAAAGACAGAATTGATAATTAAATCCATCAAACTGACAAAAAGTAATTTGACAATGAAAGTTGTAGGCATTGGGGAGATTGTAATAATGTGAGAATAGGTATTTTTAGAAATGCATTTTATTTTATCTAATTTAATAATGAAATGACAAAGCAGTTTGTTTTAAGCTTATAAGTTGATATAATAATTATCTTTGTATTTTTTGCAAATATAGCATGCTAGCTACATCCATGTTGGTTGGCCCACTGGATTATTATACATATATTTCAACAACACATGTCTGTAAAATATCAATTGCATAAAGTATGTGATGCTTGGCAATAAATAGGCTAAATATAACATTTATACGTCATGACATGATGTTTTCTGCGTAGTTGTGAAATGTTTGGCAAAACCATTTCACCAAACCCGGTTTCATGGAAACGCAAGTATGTGAACATTTAAAATTAATTGTATAAACTAACCTAATAATTTATTATGTACACTTTATTTGCAAGCAGGATAGAAATAGCACACACAAGTCACTTTGTAGTTTTGTTTTTATCACTAAATAGGTATTTTAAAAGATCAATTAAAAACAAAACAATGTACACTCATGCCTGCAAAAAATTTTCACTTGTATCAACTAAACTAATACGCTGGACACATTATCTCACTCATAACTTTATAAATATACTTTAAAAGGTGCCTTTAGAGATTTAACATTACCGGGCGGAAATATTAAAAAATGTCTTTCTTCCGAGGTCGGTACAGTCTATGACTTAGTTGTACGAGGGTTTGAAACTTATTTAAAAAATAAGTTCATTAAATGCTATTGAGCGGGGCTGGCTGGTGGCTGTTGGGCTTCCAAGTTCTTGATGAGCTGGGCCAGCCAATGCTTGGTGGACTTGTCCTCTTGCAAGCAGAACGAGAAAGTTGCGTCCCGCAGCTGGTCGGGCAGGCACTGGCGGAGGGCCTCTCGAGCTCGGGGGTTGTCAGACAGCCGCAGGTAACACCTCACTACGTGCTTCAGCAGCCTCGCTGATGGCTCTTTCGCCAGGGAGAGAACCATCTTTCCCAGTATCATCGCCACATGTGAAAACCTGTCATATGTCTGACAGATGTAGCTGAGTCCGCTATCGTCCAGCAGAATCTTCTGCAAGATGAATGTAGCCACGGTTTTAGATAGCTCGGAACCATTCTCCATTATTCTCAGGCACAATGGAATGATTTCGGTCGATAACAGAAACGTAATAACTTCCTGTTCGTCGGTTTTTACCAAGGCTCCGATGACGCCGAGACTTGTCAAACGTAGGTATTCAAAAGGCCTTGTCTTTGACACAGTATGGAGAAATGGGTAAAGGAATAATGGCACATGAGCTTGAAGAAAGGCAGATCTGGTTTCCGGATGAGAAGCGACACATTGCATTAAAGCCAAAGCATTGCAGACTCTGTTACTTTGATGGGCCGTCAGTGTCGGTGGTATCATGGCCACGTAAATATTGGTAATTTCTTGAAGTAGCGCCGCGATGGTCCCGAAACTGTGCCACAATATAGGAGCGAGGTCTGGAACCACTTCACGTTTCTTACTTAATTCAAGAAGTGCATTTTCTCTCGTATCGGGACTGCACAATTCCAAGATCCATTGATAAATTTTCTCTCTGTCAACAGCGGTTTGCAGGTTGGCCGGACTCGGCTGCCCACTCATTTTTAAAAAGTCTTGAGTCATTTCCAGATTGAAAATGAACTAAATTCCCAGATAATATAAAAGAAAGCTACGGTTTTGACACGAAATTATAAACTCAACAGCGCAAAAGATGATAAAAACAAAGCAAATTCCGAAACGCAGGCGACTTCACGGATTGTTTTTTTGGTGTTGTCAGCAGACATAAAGTATTGCCTCTCGCGGAAACATAATAACCCTGGACTCGCCAGGTGCACGTTGGTTATATTTCGTGCGGGGCATTTCTGAACAGGTTTTTTTCTATAAAAATTAAGAAAATATATTTTGTTAGATAATAAATAAGTCGTTTCTTATTAGATTAGATTCACAGTTATTTTCACTTAATGAAAACAATTTATTCTGCACATTTCATGCTGATTATTCTAATTTCTACCAAAAAATATTACCTGCGTATTATATTTATTGATTACTTTTATAATTCTGTTTGTGCCTTTTTCATGCGACTGTTTCCTCTTATGTGTAAATTGTGTACTAAATATAATTTTCGACACTTTATTAAGTAGGTACTTAGAAATAATTGTATTTTATTTGTATAGCTAATACAATACGCACATAGCGCCGAATGGTTTTTCGTGAAGGATTTATGAATTTTACACAATTTTAATTTTAATAATACTCGACTGATATCTTATGAAGAACAATCAATAGTAGACTAGGCTCGTCCAACCGTAAATCCAAAATGGCCGCCGTTATTTTTAAAACATGTATTCTGTTTACATTATTTATAAGTTCTAATTGCTAATAATATGGCTGACAAATATGAATATTCAAGAGAATAATACTTTATACACTGGTCACAATTTGTAAGAAACAGTACCCAAGAATGTGAACCTTTTTAACCCCCGACGCAAGGAGCGGTGTTATAAATTTGACCGCCGTCTGTGTGTCTGTCTGTGGCATCATAGCTCCTAAACGAATGGACCGATTATGTGCGTTTTTTTTTTAAAGCTGACATGATCGAGATGGTTCTTAGCTACAATTCATGAAAATCTATTTAGGCGTTTCAAGGTCATCAGATTTTTTTTGTGTCGGGGGTTGCTTAAAATTTTGAAAATTTTACTTATGTCTAATATGAATTCTAATCCCATTTCAGTACCCAGCATGTATAATGTTAAAATACTCTAAAAGCTTTTCTTTCAGATCGTTTTTAGAGTTGTGTAATTGAAAATATAGAAACCTCGATAGAAATAAGGCTCGAATCTGTGTGCAAATTTTAATAACTTCGAATGTGGACTATTTTCATTTGGAATGCGAAAATAAGATTGCACATGTTATTAATTGGTTGATCTTTCCCTTGTAGACGAGTATAAACAACGTGTCTAACTATATCGACCAGAAATGCAAAGTCGCCAATTCACTTCATAAATGCTTGTAATGATGATGCTTACAAAAAAAAACAAAAAATTAACTTAAATATATACCTATGATTAAAAATATATCTATATCGATGAACACTGTACGCTGTTGTGCCATTTTGTTTTTTATACCATTTGGTTTACCATCAGTTTAAACTTTATATTGCAAAAATGGTATTTCGTAAAATCTCATTTATTATTTTTTGTTAGATACACCGGAGATGGTATATTTTTTTAAAGTTCATTTCAGAGCTTATGAAACAATGTGCAATTGGAAATATTGATGAAAAGTGTGCGTTTTGGAACATAGGCTTCAACACGGGCATGTGCCTAGAATGGGATCGAAACATCTCCAAATTATGTAACCACCAAAACAAAGAATAAAAAATACAAAATAAATCACTTAATGCCCAGAAAGTGATAAGACGTTGCTTGAGTTAAAAATAAAAAAAATTGCGTTAAAAATCATTTCACTCATTTAAGATTAATTAGAAACGCTAGCAATGGAAAAAAATCAAACACTTTTTAAAACTAAATAAATAATGGCCTATCACTTCTATATGTATAATTAGTGTCTGTCTAGTGGGGCATTCATAGTTTTTTTCCACAAATTCATGGAAAAATGCCCTTTTTGATTTAGTGTGTAATTAGTGAAAAAAATATAAAATGATGCCTCTAAGATACATTCTATCCTGAATTAACTCGAAAAAACTCATTCCATAGTTTTGGCCAACTTTCATCGTAAAATACTCCACTGTGCGGCTTAATATCAAGGCCGCCAAATTCATTAATAAAATCGAACATGTTGTTTTGGCGGCAAATCAAAAATGGCGTATTTTAAATCGTTTCGTAAATAATAATACCTTCATTATCGTAGATTTTTTCTTATTTTTAGACAGGTGGTCACCCGCTATCTAAATGTACGTAGAAAATAATCGTACGCCGCAGATTAGTTTTAAATTGTAATAATTTACCTGTAAACTCTACAGGGTTGGGATTTATTATTATGCGGGTAAATCCACGGAATTATTAGGTGTTATTAGGTAGGTAATTAATCCTGAAAGTACGCGGGTACTTATTTATACATGGGACAGCGGTCATCCCTATCCACAGTGTTCTAGGTAAGTACCTACGTACGTTCTCATCAGTAGTGATGAGCAAAATTCATATTTATTTTGATATTATAATCCTTAGAATCGATATGGGTGGACGTAATTTTTTGGTAGTTTTGGTTTAGCTCCTCGCCTGTAGACTAGTTCTTTAGGTACATAAGTCAACTTGCATCCTTGCGTGACATCCTTATCAAGCTGTTCTAATTTTAAAATCTCTTGAAAGGTATTATTGCTGCTACAGCTTAACTCGACATTTATTGTATTTTAGCCGGGAGCGTCGCTACCGATGCAAGAAAATTTCTTGATTAAAAGAACAGTATATATTTATGTATAGTATAGTTTGTACGTCCATTTGTTAGTTCCTATTTTAACCGCCCAAAAGATTGACCCGAATGTAACTTTTCTGATAATGACATTTTCTATGTATCTATATTTATTTTTTTATAATGTTAAATAATGGGGAAAAGTTTTTTTAAATTGTCTGAATACGTCATATAATCATCTCCTTTATTAAATAACGACTTAACTAACAAAAAAATCACTTTTTACACTGTTTATTTTATTTATAAAATACATTTTTTTTACATTACCTCCACACAGGAGGCCCTGAGGAAAAAAAATCCCTCAGGGCCTATATCATCTGAGATGCTCTGTGGAGGGTCTTTTTGAAGAGAGGAAGGAATTCGAAGAGCATGTATGAGACATTGTATGAATGTAAACGAGGCAAGGAATGTGTGCCAAGACCGAGTTGTTTGGCGGTCCGTCCTCTCTGCCTACCCCTGCGGGGAAACGGCGTGATGGATAGTTAGTTAGTTTAGGAAGGAATGACCATTGGTCTTGAAGAGACCCATGTTGTAGGAAGGAGGAAACACAGAGGCCGGAAAATCGTTCCACAGCCGAGCTGAACACAAGAACGAGTCAAAGAAGCGACCTGTTCTCATGTGACAAATGTCAACCTTGTTCATATGTTGGGCACGCGTTTGGCGTCTTTCCCGACTAAGCACCGGTGCCGAAGGAATCAATGACGCTAGTTCCTCGGAGCATCTTCCATTGTAATACCGGTAGAACAAGGATACTTTCGTACATAAATAAAGCAAAGGAAGAAATAAGTACCTTATATACTAGCATTACTGATCCAGGGTTGAAACTAACTAAAGATCAGATGACTAAATTACTCAACAAACTTTCAAACCTCTCTGGCACCATGTTAGATGTTGGTGTCAAAGTTGGAATCATCAAAATTGATAGAACCAAACTCACCACATGAATCTTTAAACTCTTCCAACTTATCAATGTGCGAAGCCGCTGATGAGCTCGAGGAGAGGAAAAAACGGTCGAAAAACTTAATTATTTTCAATTTTCCCGAAAGCTCCAGCCTGTTCCCAAATCGACAAAATTACCGACGATACGACGAGAATCTCAACGACACTAACAACTCTAAACTCAACCATCACACGAGCCAACATTACGACCTTTCGTCTGGGGATCAAGAAACCGGACAAACCCAGACCTCTAAAAGTTATGCTTGATAATCCCATCCAAGCCATAGATATAT
This sequence comes from Limnephilus lunatus, assembly GCA_917563855.2. Classification (NCBI taxonomy): domain Eukaryota; kingdom Metazoa; phylum Arthropoda; class Insecta; order Trichoptera; family Limnephilidae; genus Limnephilus; species Limnephilus lunatus. The sequence continues at coordinate 69,332,043 of OU830596.1, forward strand.
TGAGAAAAAAAAACAGCATAACCGAATACCCTGGTATTAAAATTTATTCCGACCAAACTCCAGCCCAAAGAAACTATCTCGCCAATCTACGATTAACCCTAGACCAAAGAACTCAAAACGGTGAAACAGGACTCACAATCAAATACAAAAATAATAAACCAGTAATTGTAAATACTAATCCAAAAAACTAAAACCCCTATTGGGTTACTACCAGAATATTAGAGGCTGCCGCACCAAACTTAATGAGCTAAGATCATCGATTCCAATCCATCCCTATCATATATATTTCCTGACTGAAACTTGGTTGGATCCGTCCTTTAATACAGAAGAACTAGGCTTCACTTCTAACAATACCTACCGCTTTGATAGAAGTACCACTACCAGCACCAAATCAAGAGGAGGGGGTGTATTAATATCTGTCACCAAATCTATAACTTAATCTAGATTAAAATGCAAACACATTAATATAGAACAACTTTTCGTACTTCTCAAGACGAACCTAGGAAAAATTATTCTTGGAAGTGTTTATATTCCACCCGGATCAATAACACAAGTTTACGTCAATCACGTTGAAGATGTAGAGGCCCTCAAGCTCAAATATCCGGAAGCCAGGATGCTGCTAATCGGTGATTACAATATTCCAAATATAGACTGGATTACCCTAAGTAAAAATCCAACAATCCACTCTAATATAACTGCTAATGCTCGTGAAATTATTAATATGTCTAATTTCCTAGGTCTCAAACAAATTAATAATGTATACAATTCTAATCATCACCTATTAGACCTTGCATTTAGTAGCGATCCTTCAGTAGGGTTAAGTAAATCCATAGACCCCCTTCTCCCCATAGATTCCCACCATCCTCCCTTAAACATCACCATTATGAACAACTTCCCTAACACTTACTCCAACACTTTTCCTAACCATTCATACAATTTTGCCAAAGCAGATTATCCACTGATTATAAAATACTTAGAAAGTGCAGATTGGTCGTTTTTAGACAAAAACCAAAATGTTAACCATAATCTTGAAACTTTTTACTCTATACTTAACACCGCTATCGAAAAATATGTACCATTATTTCAATTCAAACCATCAAAGTTTCCCAAATGGTTTAATAATGACTTAAAACAATTAATAAAAAACAAAAAAATCTGGCACAAAAATTTCAAAGAGAGCAACTCCATCTCAGACTACAAAATATTTCATAAATATAGAATTGAATGCAAATTACTGACCAAAAAATTATATCAAACATACATACTCAACACAGAAAAGTCTATTTCTTCGGACACTAAAAATTTTTTTACACACATCAACTCACTAAGAAAAAATAAACCTAGCCTACCTACTTACATGCATTTCGAAGGGAAAAACAGTAGTGATACTAATGATATCGTTAATTTCTTTGCTGACTTCTTCAAAAATGTTTATGATAAGGATAATCCAAATGTTCAACTTCCACCCTTTCATCCAAAGGAATCGGTCCACATTCCCGCTTTATATATAAATATTCCGGATGTTATACGTAAAATAAAGTCACTCAACATAAAGAAAAAAGCGGGTCCTGACAAAGTTAGTCCTGCCTTTCTAATTAACTGTGTATCGATACTAGCCAAGCCACTATGTCAAATATTTAACCAATCACTAAATTCTGGTTGCTTCCCTGATTTATGGAAAAACTGTTATCTAACACCTGTATTTAAAAAGGGAGATATTAATGATGTCACTAATTACCGACCCATTTGCATGCTCTCAACTATCCCCAAATTGTTTGAAAAACTTATCCTTGACCAAATCTCCACACATATTAATAACATCATAGTACCTAATCAACATGGCTTTATGTCGGGAAGATCCACCCTAACAAATATTTCCTTGTATGAACAATTTATAGCATGCTCACTTGAAAATAGAAACCAAGTTGATTCAATATATACAGACTTTATAAAAGCCTTCGACAAAGTCAACCATGAAATTCTTCTCAATAAACTTAGCAAAATGGGAATAGAGGGTAAACTATTGGAATGGATAAAGAGCTACTTAACTAATAGAATTCTCCAAGTAAAAAATAATTCTAAACTATCACACAAATTCATGGCTACAAGCGGAGTACCTCAAGGGTCACATTTAGGCCCAATACTGTTCTTACTTTTTATAAATGATATTGTCACTGTTTTTGATAATAATGTTGAAGTGCTGCTTTTCGCCGATGACTTAAAACTATTTAAACGTATAAAAACAATAAATGACTGTATTCATATTCAAACAAATTTAAATAAACTACAAGATTGGTGCGAAACTAACAAACTTTATCTAAATATTAGTAAATGCCAGATAATAAGATTTTTCAGAACAAATCAATCCCTTAACTATCAATATAAAATTAACAATGTTTCCCTCACTTCTGTCAGTGAAATTAATGATCTTGGCATTACTTTCGATTCCAAATTTAACTTTCTTACACATATAAATACAGTAACCAATAAAGGATTAAAAATGCTAGGCTTCATTCTTCGAAATGGCAAAGACTTTCAAAATATTGCAACATTAAAAATCTTGTATTCCTCTCTAGTTCGAAGTCAAGTTGAATATAATTCTTCTATTTGGTCCCCTCACTTCAAAATCCACTCCGATTCCATTGAAAAAAATTCAGCATAAATTCCTAAGATTCATTAACTATAAACTCGGTCTACCAATTGAATCAATAAACTACAATCACTTGATGAAAAAAATTAAACTTAATAAAACTCTCAGATAGAAGACTTGTTTCTGACTTGACTTTTATTTTTAAAATTGTTAATGGTATTATAGACAGCCCTGATTTATTAAGTCTAATCACCTTCCATATACCTACAAGAACTACTCGATCCAAAATCCTTTTTAATTGCAACAACAATATCAGGACTGAGTCATTTAGATATTCGCTTATACCTAGATTGCATGCAGTTGGGAATGCTTTCTCAGAAGTAGTAGATATGTTCAGCTGCACGGAATATAGTTATAAGAAGGCTATAATAACATACCTCAATCATAATAATCAATGATAGGCATGGTAATATTTATATGTAAGGCTTCTTTATCATATTTTACTAGAGATTCGGAACTACTCTTAACTATCAGACACAAGTGTCATAGCTAATAAGTGCACTATTTTAATAAAATTTATTATTTTTAATCCATAACTATTATCAAATCTCCAACTGACAGCCCTGAAGTCAAAGAGCTAATTTGCTATCTATACCTGCCCAGTCATTTAAAGCAAAGTCAATTTTTAAGGTAACATTAAACTCTCTACAAAATTATTCTATTTATAATCAACTCCTAGATTTGCAAATAAATGCGAATGTGTGAATGTATGATATACCAGACTTTGCTCGATTCTACTTACCAACAAGCCACCTTTATTTTACGTATTTTTATTCTGCGCAAATTTAATGTTAATGCCCACATTATTTGTTTGGTTGTAACAAATACTTGTATCATATACCTATGTATATACTAGCTTTTATCATACATACTTCACATTTTTTTTTATGTTAGGTCTTTTATAAACCTCGCATATTATTTAAATATTGCTCAACTATTCTATTTCTGTTATTTTTAACATACTGATATCCTCCTGTGAACCATTGTATCATGTATCACTTGAATGTAAAAGCCAAATTTATGGCGTTTAGATAAATAAATAAATAAATAAATAACATTTCCACCCGACGCCTGTGCTCTAAAGATTGCAATCCGTCGGTTAAGATAGGAGAATCTATCAAACGGACCGCCCGTTTTTGCACAGAGTCGAGGGTATTTTTCAGGTATTTCGGAGCTCCAGACCAGAGGTGGCTGCCAAATTCAATCGTGGGGCGCATTTGTGTTGTACATGGTTAGCGGTTGTGTAGATACTATTAAAGTATCTGCGGGCCCTGTGCAGTACGCCCAGTTTTTGGGAGGCTAACTTTACTCTGGCTTCGATGAAGCCCCCATATCTGAGCTGGTCACTTGGAGTTACACCAAGCATATCAATGGAGGGCCTGTTCGGAAGATTGCTTCCGTTGAAGGAGACTATGTTTTATTTTCGATTCCTTTTAGACGTAATTAAACATGATTGGGTCTTTGAAACATTGAATTCAACTCAAGATTCAATTCAAGATTATTTTTACCTCAAGAGAAAACACTCTCGAGGTAACCCGCCCTTGCGCCCTTGAGGTGATTTTTCACAAAAAACGGCGCTCTAAAAATTGTCAAATTATTATTATTATTAACCGTTTATTCTTTGCTTCAAAGCCCTCCGAGCCGTTGGAGTTTGTGAGCCCTTTGGGGGTACTGTACATGATAATTATAATTATTTATCATTTCATATAAGTTTTACATTACAATGTATTATTATTCTCTCGACTACCATAGTAGGCTCGTGCTCAAGATAACAACAAGAGTTATTAATGTACAAACGTAAATAAAAATAATATATTTTTAAATATGTAAACCCAATAAAAATAAAAATTAAACTGAATGATTATAATATAAATTTTGAAGAAACTAGAAAGTAAAAATATTTCAGTAATATTAAAAAAGTAAGATTAAAGTAAAATTAAATGTATGCAAAAGTACTGTTTTACATTAGCTCCACAAAAGAGGCCCTGAGGAAAAAATCCCCCATGGTCTATGTTATCTTTGGGGGTGCTGTGTGAAAGGTCTTTTTAGGAAAAGCAAGGAGAGGAAGTTCTGAGAAGGAAAACGGCATGCGTGGTGGGTAGGAATCCATTCCCCCCACTGCGATGCAAGGCGATGGGTCGAGAGAGTCTAGCTGGAGAAGTCTAGGTGAGCTCACTCTCAACAAACCTCTCCCGATCCGGCCCGCCACGCATTAGGACAGCAAACAAATTCGCCGCCGTGACCTAGAAATACCTCACCCCATGAACGCGGGCACCCCTGCCAAGTAGTGTCACCAAACCACTTGGTGTATCTTATTTACATATTTATTTGCAAAAACAGCATAAAACCAATACATTGCAAGAGCGGTAAGAAAAGATACATAATAAATACATTTACAGTTATAAGTAATACATTTCGTTAAAACATAAGTGCTATTTCACGCTTAAAATCGTTGTAGGAAATGTGGAATATATCCACATTTCCTGCGAGGCAGTTAATTAACCTAGTGAGTCGTCCCAGGGGCATCACTATTGGTAAGTTAGTTCTGCACCTAGGAAGAATCAAAAGCCTGTGTTGGCGGCCTCGCGTGAAATTATCCGGGACATAGAATCCTATTTCAGCCAGAATATTTGGTACCGATACAAAACCATTTAGAAGCTTATAAGCCATCAGCAGAAATGGAACTAAGGCTACATATACCCAGCATCCCGAGATAAATGCTGTTGGAAACAGCCATGGGTAAAAACCAAACTCTCTCATATAGAGGTATCGTAAAAAATTCTTTTGTATTTTCTCGACCATTAGTACATAGACGATGTCCTCTGGCCCCCATATCTGAGATCCACTCTCGAGAATGCTACGCACCAAGCTAAAGTAAAGCAGCCTTATAACTGTGAGGTTGGTCAATTCCTTTGAATTCTGTATGACAAAACCCATATATCCTTATCCAATAAATGTTCCCGGGGCGGCGGTATCCATATTTGCCTCCCACTCACCTATTATAAAATTTCTCGTACGAAGGAAGTCAAAATCATTTCTGCATAGATCGGTGAAGAGCTACCAAGGAATTCCGACCAATATAAAGGAAGAGGAAAATTGGTTAAAATTTAAAAAATTATTGATAATGATATTATGTGTGTGTGAAGTTGAATAGACTCAACTTTCGTTCTATCAAGTTGACCATATAATAGGAAAGGTGGGTTACCAGCGTTACCCTTTAGGTTCTATAGAAGGTTTGGGAAGGGTGTTAGTTTTTCGAACGTACGAATGGTCTGTGCGGCCTGGGGTCGCTGCGGCGCGGGCGCCTACCGGCAGTATGGGCAGTACGTCAGTACGACGCCGGGCGTCGAGGAAACCCGACGCGAAGCGCCGCCGTCGGTTTCGCGATACTTTCGCTGAAAACAATAATGTAACGGAGATTTGAGTACCCGTCAATGTGATTTTGTTGTGATATGAATAACGAGATGCAATGAAAACAGATGTCTTTAACTCATTTTTTATCATAAGTTATAAAATAATAAATTTTATAATTTAAGACGTATTATCGCTTAGATCAATTTAACAATATATATAATAAATAAAGTGCAACGTAGTTTGAATAGAAAAGTTTTTATGTCCAGTTTTTAAATATTTTCGTCAAGTATTTTGATGATTTAACGGCCCTCCATATCAGCGATCATATTCTTGTGAAAGTATTTTGCATTACGATTCAATCAAATATCTAAATCTATTTTTTAAATCGCAGAGTACTACTATCAGTACCAATAAATATAAATAAAGTTAGATTTTTCTTTGAAGGGCATTTGTTGAAATTGTTTACCATGGTTTATTGCAGGCACTATAATAATTGGTAAAGATGCAAAATTCCTCTTCACCCTTTAAACGCACATATTTTTAAAAATTACAGTTCGTTTCAACTTAGTTACTACAAGACACAACGATTGACTTAGGGAGAGGTGGAAAAACATGCACAAAATGGGTTATTAGGTTCGTAGTTTGGGTTATTTAGATTATACAAACAAGAAAAAAACTTTGCCGTCGAACCGCAGAACTGTGAAATTTTGAACTAAAATTGTTAAAAATGGAATTTTAATGCATTTTCAACTGTTTTTCACAATATTTTTTTTTCATGTTTTTGAGTTTTGTTTCCAGAGTTGTTAAATATAGGGATGTGATTATTATTAATATTCCTTTCAAAGTTGACAGAACCAATCGTTTATCTTTGTTCAATTGTTTGGAATAATGTTTACACAGGACATAACAACAACCAACCGATATTAATTTCGCTTTGCGGTTTTCGTAGATCCGACTTACCACAATCGGTTGTGTAATATATACATATTATGGTATGAGCATTAATTTTGATCGGTTATACAATTAAAATAAATAATATAATAACTGTTGTTAAATGTATTTAATATTTACTATTACGTACAAGTTAGTTTAAAGAAAGGTAGACTTATTACCTGCTGCCAATTTCTATTCACGAACCCGGATTTACAGCGGGCGTAAATTGTGCGATTTTTTTCAACGGAACAGGTTTAAATTGTATTAATGCAGAGTAAATGGTTGTTTTATCAGTTATGTAAAACATGTTTATAAGTAAGGGGAATGGAGTGAATCGAGCAAAGAAGGAATGGCGTAGGTCAAAGATTTCCAACCGGTCGGTCTTTGCAAATTTTGACCGATCTCAATAATTACGATTGGGAATTTTGAAAATAATTCACGGGAAAACAATTGAATAGCACAAGGTTAATATACACATTTTATTTTAACAAAAGGTACTTTGTATCAGTTAGACTACATGAGAAACAACGATTGCAGTATCCGGAAATGGAAAATAATGCATTATAGGTTTTACGTTAAAAATATGGATAATTTGACGTCTTTTCTTTACGCCATGTCACACTAATAACCTTTGTTGGGTTTTTAGGTTTATAGTTTGGGCCAAATATTAATATTAATATTAATTTTCACATCAACAACAATGGCCGCCATGTGTAAAATTTTCCATTTTCGGTGTCTGAAATGGTTGTTTATCATTGTTATTAATGTGATGCATCACGTCACGTAAAATTAGAAATCGGGCCGCTAACATTAATACTCCTTATGTAAATAACGATAAGGTTTAAATTCCCGCTTAACACTAGCCTCCTGTTTCTATTTACACTGCAAAAAAAGATCACCAAAAATGGTATTTTATTTTATTTTGCGAAGTTCTTGCACAAATATTTGAATGTATTACGTTCATTTTCTAAAACACTTAATTTGCCGCATTATACAATAAAACCAAAATCTAAAAAGGGTTCATACGTAGGAGATTTTTAAATTTAAAACAGTTTTTATAGGCGTATTACTTTAGTTTTTCTGGGCATACTAAAAAAAATGGCTGGGATAACATATGTTCTACTCGCAGTATTTAATGAAAGCATTTAGCATATTTCTAAGCAATCAAATTTTAAAACCAAAAACACAAGATTTTGCATTACTTTTCATTAACTTCTTTTTTTTACATTAGCTCTACACGGAGGCCCCGATAAAAAATATTTTCGTCGTGTGTCATCTTTGGTTCATTGAAAGATGACCCAAAGATGACACACGAACACAAACAATTACAATCGATCCAATATTCTATTTGTATGTCTCTCTTGAAATAATTGAGTTTGTACACGGACAAGACTGTTTATTCATATTCATATTACGTATGTAAGGGCAACTTGATATTTTAAAACAAGAAATTTGCAAAAAAAGTTTTTTTTTTTAAATAATTAAACTCGCTCCATCTAAGAGCAGTTTAAGAATACTTTTAAGTATCCCCTTAACAATGCCAGTTTTGGCCATCCCTACTTTATTTACTGAGTACAATATTCCTAGAAAAATTGGAAAGTTTTAGTCAGCTTTCAAATCCTGCCGCGCTTACCTAATTTTATTTTGCCGCAAAGAAAATGTAATGTTTTGTTTGGCTTTGTTTTCCCGGTCCACGTTTCGAAACATGACGCATTGTCTGACTCACAACTTTACTTTACTTTATTTTACTTTATGACCTCATGGCCATTCTCTTCGCCGCCTCTTTGGAGTATCCCCTTTAGAGATCTGTGAAGTGATTTTGCAACAATCGTAATCACAACACCTGAAACAAACGATAACAAACTTATTTACGATTGTATGATACAATTTTATTTACTTTTAGGTGTGGCGCTCTCAAACCGCGATTCGCTGTCATTCAAAATTAATTAATAATTTCTTCATCACACTGGCGCCATCTTACGGTTTTCTCATCAATTTTTGTCCAGTGTGTAGGCACCTCGTAGGTGGCGCAACGGAAACCACATTAATCATAATAATAATCACAATTACGTCATGTGTAAACAGTGTACTGTAAGGCAGGATCGGATTTGTTAAGTATCCTTCCTCCCAAAGAAACGTATTTTAAATCTACATATTTTTTGCAAATAATTTCTGTCGCCACTGTCATCGTCATTTTGTCCAATCTGCACAGGCTTCGTTGTAAGCATTTCAAAAAGAGAAGAAGGTGGTTTGAAAGGGAGATATGTAAATACGAATGTTAGAGGGAGCGCTCTAATATTAAAAAAAAAAAAACGATTGTATTTCAGCGAAAATTGTGAAAATATAAAAAAAAAATCTTTTGGCAAATGTCTGAAGTAGCAATTAAAGATTCACAGTGATTTTTTTCATACCTACTCGTATAACATGTTAAGGCCAACCGGGCTCGAAAAGAAGAAGATGGACAAATACGATATTACGAATGTTAGAGGAGCGCGCTAACATTTACAGCGACAAAATCGATGCGAACATTGCGAAAATGTTTAATATAACACGACTCTTTAAAATAGAGCAAAAAAACTCGTGGGGCGCTTCTTAAGTATCATTTAATGAAACATTGTGAATTTTTTCACAAATGTAATTTATAAAATAATAGAAACAGACTTGTTTTTAATAATTTTTGGAGCGATTTTTTTCTATCGAAGGAATTTTATATAATTTGCGTTTCGGCGTGGGCAGCATCTAGACATTATCTTCAAAAATAACATATATTTTTTTAAGAACTTAAAAACTTCAAATTTTTAAGGTTGATATATATATATATTTTTTTTAAACTTTCTTTATTCACATTTATTTGTACATATAATGTACAATATCAAATATTATATAATAACAATTAGTATGAACAAGAAATTAAAACCCACTAAGGCACTGCCTGAGTGTGGGTGATATTAAAACAAAATACTTTATTTCCAAGTACCCAAAGTATAAAATAGACTTAAAAAAAACATATAAAATATGTAAGAAATCGGTAGAAATTCGGGTTGCCGAGGCTTAAATCTCGGAAAAAAGTCTTTTTAATAATTTTCGGAGCATAATTTGAGATTTTTTCTATCTAGGGAATTTCATAGTAGATTTGAACATAAATATCGTAACTGCCTTAGTACCTACCTTTTGATCATTACATCAAGACAGCCTATCAATATTGCGTTATCTGTCTCTCTCTTACACTGCCTGACATTGTGTATTCGCCATTCCTTTTCATTTTGAATTTGTACCGAAAGACAGAAATTCAAGATTTCAAATTTAAGCAAAGACTGTCAGACTTTTAGATTAAAGTATGATTCGTCCCATTCGTATGAACAGGTCTTGGTGAAAGACAACCATTTGGAATCAAAATGAGGCTTGAAATGGTTTTAGCCGTGTTTAGCGACCATGTATGAATGGCCAGGTACTTTCCAGATTTCATTTCCCCACATTCTTCCCCTCACACTCCCTTCAACCACACAACATACCCCAACGAATTGGGGATACCAGCCACATTGATACATGGCAATAATTTACCCAGATGTTCTTTTGTAAAAATGGTAAGCTATTTCGCCTTTTTTCCTATACTTCCTTGTTTTTTTTTATATTACTATATATAGGTACCAATAGTCTGTGCTGTTAACACCCAAACTGTGCCTATTGTAAGCCCTGAGCCGGCCCTCAGTAAAAATCTTATTAGTTGTTAGGCATTATCAGCGCATTGGCTCCTGGACTCCTTGTCTCGCCTTCGCAAGTCGGCTCCTGAAGCGGACTGCTCCAATTCCCAGTGGTACGAATTTTAAAGTAGAGCTAGGCGAAACCCAAAAAAGAGCCAAAAAGGAGCTAAAATTTTGATAATGACAAAAAGCATGGGGGGGGGGTTGGTAGAGAATTTCAGGGAAGGAAAATTCCCATATCTGGGATGGGGGGACTGTAGTCCTTCTTATTGGCTGCTTTTGAACAACTCATAACAAACACTCACAATACACTTGTTTATTTTTATAATTTTCAATACACAATTAATTTTGATAACATCGAAGTCTTCAGGATTTTTTTAATTGTTTTTTTAAATATTTTTTTTGTTAGACAGCGACTAGTCCTCTAAAAAATCTAAGTAGTCATCCAGTTCCAGTTCCTGTACCATCGCGCTACTAGGACCGGCTTCATCAGGATTTTTTCGTATATAGCTATCGTTCCGATTTTTTTTTAGCTTCTAGGGGAAGTTCACAATCCTCGCAACATTTGTTGTGTCGCCTGGGCCCGATCGAATTAACCATGTCATTGCCAAGTCTATTTCTGGTTTTATTTTTTACAATATTTAACTGGCTGAAAATTCGTTCCACTTCTCCGTTTGACCACGGCAGAGCAAGTACCGAAACTGCGAAAGAGCTGATTTCGTGGAAAGAATTTTCATCAGCGGCATCACGATACTTTAGAACCTCAGCCGAAAACTAAACTTGACAGTCCTCGTCCCAATGTTGCATTTTTGGAATATTATTGCAAATATTATTTCACGCGAATAAGAGCTGAAATATCTGAAAAACGAGCTAAGAAGCTAAATGACTTTTTTTGGAGCTGACGACGTCGATTTAGAGCCAGATCTAGCTCTAAAGGAGCTGAGTTGGCAACACTGCCAATTCCGCCCTGTCGAGTTGTCTCTGATATTTTATGTGTCATAAATTGTGGATGTCGTTGTAAATGTAGATGTAAATGTATGATGTAAATCTCAGAAACTATAGTATGTATCAGAAGCAATCTGCGTGTATGACAGCCAAAATTAATCTGTTATTTATGCATCGAATTTATTTTATACTAGCTTTTACCCACGGCTTCCTAATAAATCCAGATTAACATAAAGAACTCTATTATTCCAAATAAGTAATCTCCTTCTAAGACTAGTTGGAGAACCTGATTGTGTGAATATAACAATTGATGAACACAACACATAACAAACATACACCAATGACTTGTTTTATTTCCGTGTAGGGAAGGTGTCATGAATTCCTTCGTTACCTGTTCACATTCGGGAGACAAAGCAAACGCTTACCGTGTTGACTCAATACCTCCGCTATATTATCTTTAAGAGTTAATAACCAGACAAAGCTGAAAAATGACATTTTTGAATGAGCTCATAGACGTGTCGAAGCTTTTTACAGAAAAACGATAAATTGATTTCGAAAGATTGTTATTTTATGTGGTAAACTTATATTTTAAATTTTGAAAAAGTTAACATTTTTTTAATAAAAAAATAGTTTTACTGTTGGTCGATGGCAATATTTGTTAATTTTCAAACGAGTAAAGTTATTATACAATACATATATCATACCAAATAGTGATACAGTATTATAAAACTGTTCATTATCTAGGCAAAATATAATTTAGAATTTTAATTTAATTTCAAATAAAATCATTAAAATAAAAATCCAAGCACCCGTTTTGTGCCGAAAATACTACAACTTGACTTATTTATTACACACTTACAAATTGATTTCTCTCGGAATTTTTAACACAGAAATTTAACTTAAGACGTTATTGAAATATTAGAAATAATTTTTAACCAAAAATATTTTCTCGAGTATATAATTCTGTTGAATTTGCGACACGCTTTTGTGAATATTTTATTCTGTATTTTGACGCGCACGGCGCTAAACAAAACTCTTAGTATCTGTCGATTCACGGCAGCGAGCGGTCGTATTGTCCGCGCCGGTCCAGTTCATAACATTTTAAATTTATTCGTCCGCTTAAAATGGGGAGAAAAATCAATAAAAAGAGAACTTTCATAAAAAAATCAAAATTACCACACCAAAAACATAACTGGGAGAAATATAACGAGAAAAAACAAAGATTAGTAATATTTAATTATCAATTTACATTGTACATACCTTATATGCTACAGGGTCGTTGGAACGAATCTGTCAGATTTATTGTGTATTTTTTATAACATGTTGTTTAATTTTTAGAGAAAAGAATCAACATTCTAAAGTAAATAATGACTGTAAAGTATGTGCAATTCAAATTTTTATTATATATATATTATTATGTACGCGTAAATGGGCTTCGACAAAGTATATTTGATCAATGAAAATGGGTAATAACTTCAATACATTGTGATTCATGGATATTACGGTGACCGATTTATCCGTTTATACCGCGGAAATTATAAACTAGCAATACTACCCAGCCTTACCGTGTATAGGTACACGGTGTCGGGAAATACGTGGTACATTACGGTGACCGATTCAATTGTAATTACCGCGGTAATTTTTTTTTTTTTTTTTTAAACTTAACTAACTAACTAACTAACTAACCATCACGCCGTTTCCCCGCAGGGGTAGGCAGAGAGGACGGACCGCCAAACAACTCGGTCTTGGCACACAGTCTTTGCTTCACTCACATTCATACATCGTCTCATACATACTCTTCTATTATTCCGACTTTTGACATGGCCCGACTCAAGTATCTGATTCACTTGATCGTGCCATGTCTTCCTCGGGCGTCCCCTACTTCTTCTTCCATTCACATTTGCGTCATATATTCTTCTCACATTATTTTCTTCTTTCATTCGCTCTACATGTCCAAACCATCTGAGGGTCCCTTTCTTAATCTTACTCATTATGCTTACATCAGCCTTGCATTCTTTGCGGATATCCACATTTCTCACACGATCATACATGGTTTTGCCACACATTCGCCTCAGGGATCTCATTTCGACAGCATTCAGTTTACTTTCATCCTTCCTCTGCCAACTCCATGCCTCACTGCCATACATCAAGGTAGGTACCAGGACTCCATTGTGGACTGCTAGCTTCGCGTCTTTTGACAGTGTTTTATTAGCGCCAACGGCATTCAGTCCTCCATTAATGGAGTTACCTGCATTTACTCTTCTTTCAATTAATTCTCTTTTTTTAAACTTTCTTTATTCATTATATGTATAATGTGTGTACAGTTTTACAGGTGATTCGACTACCACGCTAGGCACATGCCCGTATTATGGTAGTTATAAACGATAATTTACTAGCATTAATACACGCAAGCAACATTGCCTTATATACACGGTGGCGGGAAACCCGTGGTACATTCCGGTGACGTAATTATAAACAATAATTCACTAACACTAATACCCGGCGTTGTGCGAATTATACGCTCGCAACATTACCTTGCATATGTATGTCGTAGGCCGATCGTAAAATCAGGCAGATCATGTTGCGCCTAGCCACATCATGATCTGATGCATCGTGAAATGGCGGCAGATCGTGATGTGCCTGAGGCGCATCGTGATCTGCCTGTTTTTACGATTGGCCTGCGACATATACAAGGTGTCGAAAAATACGTGGTACATTACGGTGACAGGTTCATTGTTATTACCGTGGTAATTATAAACAATAATTTACTTGCATAGCCGGCGTTGCGCGAGTTACACGCATACTTCATTGCCTTGTATATGTCGGCGGTCGATCGTAAAATCAGGCAGATCATGGTTCGCCTAGTTACTTCGTGAAGTGCCTGGCAGCAGATCGTGAAGTGCCTCAGGCGCATCAAGAACGGCCTGATTTTACGGTTTGCCTGCGACATATACACGGTGGCGGGAAACCCGTGGTACATTACGGTGACCTAATTATGAACAATAATTTACTAGCATTAATACCCAACGTTGCGCAAATTATAGACATGCAACATTACCTTGTACACACGGTGTCAGGAAATTCGTGGTAGAAGCGAAAAACTGAGGACTCAAATTTCACCACGGGAACAGAAGCTTTTTACCATACTTTTTCTTCTATTTTTAACTTATTTATTTTTCTTTTTACGAACATATTAATTTATAAACAATAATCTGCGTAAATCGTCCTCAAATTCAATTTGATTCTGAATCTACTTTGCTTAAGACAAGTTCGTCCAGTCAATGAATGATCCAAAAGGTTTTAGATGCGTGAGCAGGAACCTAAGCGATTCCTTCAAAAAATTGTTAAGGGTGCTTAGGGTGTAAACATACTAAAAGTCCTGACGTCTAGGTGGTGAGTTAAGGGGTGGGGGGGAGGTCCCAATTTTCAGGTTTCCGCTTATATCTCGAAAACGGTGCGTTGCAGAGGAAAATTTTCTGAAATTAAGTAAAAGCTCATAAAATCATCTCCAACTTTTATTCTTTATGTAATTTTCGAAATCCCAGCCGTTTTTGAGTTACACGTTCTACAAACGTAGATATTTTTGAAAAAAAAACATTTTACCTCACATTTTTCATCAAACATTCCTTCATGTCGTCTAAAATATTCAACAAAGAAAATAAATTTATATTAAAGAAGTTGTAAAGAATTTAATTTACTTTTATAATATAATTATATATATATGTATATATATATTTTGATGCAAATTAATCTCCAACCAGTAAATATTTACAACAATTTTAAGTTTTTTCGTAAAATATCATTTTCAGACAAAGCTGTTTTTATCTCATTACTGACACACATTTTGTTCGTTCGCCTAATAATACGTGTGACCACAGTTTAAAGCCAATTTTTAAAGAAAGTAGAAAAAAATAATATCACTTGAAAATTTTTTTAATTGTATTTTATAATGAAAATTATAATTATCTCATGACAAAATTTTACGAAAAAACTTAAAATTGCTGTAAATGTTGACCGGTTTGAGATTAATTTGCATTTGTATATATATATATATATTCTAAAAGGGAATTAAATTCTTTATAACTTCCTTAAAATAAATGTATTTCTTTGATGAATATTTTAGACGATATGAAGGAATGTTTGATGAAAAATGTATGGTTAGATGATTTTTTCGAAAATGTCTACATTTGTGGAGCGTGTAACTTAAAAACGGCTGAAATTTCGAGAATTACGTATAAAAAAAAAGTTGTAGATAATTTTACAAGCTTTTACTTATTTTAAGAAAAAATTTCTCTGTGACGCACCGATTTCGAGATATAAGCGGAATCCGAACATTGGGACCTTCTCCCCCTCCCCCCGCTAGCTCACACCTAGACGTCAGTACTTTTAATATGTTCAGACCCTAAGCACCCTAAACAAGTTTCTGGAGGAATCGCTTAGGGTCCTGCTCACGCACTCTACACCTCCTTCCTTGACTGGACTAAAGGTGCACATCAGCGTGGAAAATGAGACAAATATTCCTATTATCGTTTTCCAGTGATTTCGAAAGTTTACCCACATCCATTCACATTTTATTTTTATAAGATCTTTATTTGCTTTTAGCAAGCATTCATTTGTCATTTTCTATTTTTCTTTAGCTCTCCGGTAGGTTGTTTCTTTTTTTACCCTTAGATTAATTTAACACACTAATTTCGGTAATAATTATATATTAGAAATGTGTACTCGCTTTATTTAATTTTTTGACAGATGATTTTTGAGCTTACTAACGACGTTCATTCGAAATGTAAATTTCTGACGCCTCTCTAATTTGTCCAAAAAATATATTATAAAGAAATTTGATACTGTGTTTTTGAATGGTTATGGATCGTGTTTTATATTAAGAACGACTGGTGAATCCAAATCAATATTTAAAAAAAATTGAAACGCTCTTTAGAAGTTACTTTCTGTTAAAAGAACTTAAACTTTCTCTGGTTAGAAGTTACTTTCTGTTAAACAGTGTTTCAGTAACACATTTAATAAATACTGTACAATTTCTGTTTTGAACTATTACTAATAAAAAATGTCTTTAACTGGCTGCGAAAGAGAATCTAGACATATGCATGCACCATGCGCGTGAATTTCCCGTAAAAATTATGGTTTTAATTTGTGATTGTGTAATTCAAATCGTGTTTTTGTTAATAATTTCTGTTATAATGACCAAGTCTCTAATATATTTGTATATTCAGTATATTTTATATTATTTTCAGTTTTATTCTATTAATAATGCCATAGAGACATAGTCCCTGTTAAGATCAATGCACTAGGTGAGCCGTGGAACCAGGTCTTCATTCCCTTATCGTTCAACTCCGCCGTCAAAAATGCAATCAACTCTCCCTCCGCATCCTGGTCGGTCTCCAAAGATTTTTCGTCCATGTGTTGCTTCAGGTGAAGAAAGAGGTGTAATTCATGTCATTCATTGCCTTTTTGGTAGGGTTAGGTGGTGAACCCATTTTTTAATCCAAAAAAGTTTCGCCTTGGTTGGAAAAACAGTTCGAAGAGATCCGAGCGCATTTGCGCAACGAGCATTAATTTGCATACTCCATTTTTCCCTCAAAATCATTTGTGTGGTAGACTTACTGACATCTGGGATTAAAATTGCAAGCTTATGAACTTCAACAGGGCTAACTCCCTCTAAATTGAAAAAGCGAATAATTGAGCGCACCTCGCAGGGGGCGGGATTCGACAACGGAGCGTCTTTCTCAAACGAACGCAAAGATCGCACTGAAGCAGCTACCAAGCCGGATCACCGCTCGGTTTTTTGGGAAAGTCTGAGCTAACGCTAGTGCCACCATATTTTGAGAAACAACGAGCAAAGGTAGTTAATTCTTGGACAACCTTCACATTATTGTATTGCGGTCTGTTTTCACTGTACAACTACTAACAGTCCTACTGTTTTTATATTTTCAAGTTCTGTATATATATTATGTAGACTATACTAAAATATATGCTTGTTGCTATATATTACATATTTTTTTTATTATAATGCTGCTGTTTTTTTGGTTATCTTTATTTATAGTTGAATTACATAATTTTGGTAAAAATATAAATGTTAAAAATACATTTTACTTTTTTTGACATTAGCTCCATACAGGAAAATATTTCATAATAAGAATAAATATGTCATCTTTGGGGATGTTGTGTCGAAGGTCTTTTTAGAAAAAGGAAGGAGAGGAAGTTCTTGGAAGGAAAAAAGGTATGAGGGGTGGGTAGGAATCTGGGATCGGTGTATCCAAGAGGATGTATGAGTCTATCCTCACCACTGCAGTGCAAGGCTTCCGAGAATCCTGCAGGAGAGGTCAAAAGATCTCCCTAACCAGTCTCTTCCGATCCGGCCTGCCACACAGTTGGTGGGCAGACGCATCCGCCGCCAAGATTCAAACAAACCTTATCCCTTGAACCCGGGCAAGTAAGACACCAAACGAAACGAACCCCTTGGGGTGACCTATGGCAGAGGTGTTGGTTATCCAATAAATGGTTTCCTGGGCGGTGGTACCCATACCCGCCTCCCAAATTGGGTTCTGGATTCTGGGAAGGAAAAAGGTACCAGGAGTGGTAGGAATCTAGGGGTCCAAATTGAGTTCCGTTTCCCAAATTGGGTTCGGGATTCTGGGAAGAAAAAAGGTATCAGGGGCATGTAGGAATCTGGGGGTCAGTCCAAGAGTGACGGACATGAAAAAATCTATCCCTCCCACTGTAAGGAGATGCTTCGGAGAGTGCTGCTGGGTAGGTAAAAGATCTCCCAGGTCCAACCAGTCTCTCCTGATCCGGCCTGCCATGCAGTTGGTGGGCAGGTGCATCCGCCGCCAAGATCCGGACAAATAAATGAACCCAGGTACATGGGGTGAGGTTTTTGAAATTCAATTTAATTTAGATTACCAACAATAATCTCCCTGGTTCCCGGGCGGTAGTACCCATACCCGCCTCCCAAATTACTGATAATACCTATTGTGAGAAGAATAAATATGTAAAAATGAGATATTTCTTACAATCAAACTGAATATCACTCAGTAGAAATACAATTAAAAAACAACAACAGAATACTCATAAAAACATTTCAAAAATCAAGAAATTTGTATATTACGTAAGTACCTATTTTATACCCACTATTTTTACGCATTTCACTTGTATCTATTTATGTTTATGCACTTCGGTAAACAAATTACAAATTACTACTTATTCGGAAAAAGCTGGAACCGAGAATTCAATATCGATGTCGTCTGAACCATCCTATAGATACCGCCAGTTGAGTGGGATATGCTGCTTGCGGCGGAGCGAATGTGGTATTTCTATCTCGTTCTAAAAAACTTCCGATCGCGAGGCCGTCTTTTGATGAAATTTGAATTTTCGGCCGCTGGTAATGCCCTCTTAAGATCCAGGTTGACTCCTCTCCAAATATCCCTCCGTATAGCTGAGAAGTATGCAAAGATGATATAGACTCTGTGGGAAATCTCGCGGTCTCTGCAAAGTTACATAATATAAAGGTCACAAGCCATTTCACTTTATTTATTTATTTATTTACTTGGAATTTCACGCCGGGCGGCGTATTCCCAAACCCTAACGCGTTTCAGTCGCTCTACCGACTGAAATGCGTTAGGGATTGGAATGCATAAATCACCTTCCAAACACTACCGCGTTTCAATCGCTCTACCGACTGAAACGCACATGCATTTTTTTAAAAAACAAAGAACATCTAAATCTAAATGTGCATATAACAAAATAAAAAACAAAATCATAACCAAATCTAAAACAAAAATAGAGTAAAAAACAAATTGAAATAAAAACAAAATACTCCACCATGCAAGATGGAAAAACTGTAGACTGGGAAAAGTTCAATACATGTGAAATAATTCGAAGCAGAGCTATGCAGTTGGAATTATTAAATTTGTGGTTCTTCTTTCTGATATAAATTCTACTATGACTTGTTTATATTTAGTGAATGATGTGTTAAATATGTCAACAACATCTTTATAGTCATTAGCCAAATTTTGTATACGGCGAACGGGGGTATACAATTGTGATTCTATGTTGGAGTTGTCACAATAATAGAATGGTAGATAGTACCTCGATGTTGAATTGCGAGGTATATGGAAAGAAATCAAGTATAATAGTTCATGGCTGTCAATTATTGAATTTATGATTTTATGTAAACATGTTAGGTCATATACTATTCTACGTTCGGATAATTTTAATAAATTAAGTTGACGTAGTAGATAATCATAGTTGATACATTCCCTTGTAATACCCATTCTGAAATTAATGTTCGCGATATCCTGTAAGTTGTACACTTATTGCAACATGTGTATTATTATTAGCCCACTTGTCTCATTAACAACAATTGACGATTTTATTGGGCGTGCTATTTTGACGTCATTCTTATCCATTTGATATTCTTAGATATTTTTGCAAGTATGATCACTTGTTGTTTTGTTGCCTGTGTCCTGTGATTAGGCCTAGGTAGGGGAATAAATAGTTTTGCTTTTCAAATGAAGCCCTCATCATTTTGTTGTTATTTAAACGAGAAACGACACAAATCGTCGCTATTTACCGTTACTATTGCGTACCGGTTATTTCGTTTACCTTAGTTTCCAGTAATAAGATAACTTAAAATGTGTTGGGTATCTTCCAAATACAGTGGGTTGCCATATTAATAGGGACACCTTTGAAAAATGTGTTTTCTCATTTTTGTATTCGTAAAACAAAGGTATTTATGATTTTGGGTAGTTTTTTTTTATTTATTAAGAATAACATTTGGTTTTGATTATTTTAACACCATATTTGATCTTAATTTTCCTTTATTTTTTTTGTTAAATTTTTGCACGTTTTTTAGCCAGGAATACAATGACAGTTCTGGCTATATGGCAGGGTGTAGAATCGTGCATAAATACATACTCCTGGCCACCAGGGAACCATTCTCCGACCTGAGGCAGCAAACGATTTTTCAGTACTTGTCTGTACTGATCCTGCCTCATGGTCCCTTGCATGATGTGGAGTCGCCCCATTCCATTGGAAGAGATGATTGAACATACCCTGATATTGGTAGAGTATTTGATCGTCTCCATAAGGCAGTACGGATCGAATTTCTCCACTTAAAATAGCGTAACATGATTTTTCCACCAAAATTTGGAATGTGAACTCATCAGAGAAGCATCCCTAAAAATATCATGATCAGACTACTAGATTTTTTAAAAGCTTGAAAACTACAAAAATATGATTTTCCTACCGTCCAGCCCTCAATAGTCATGTTTTGGTATGCCTTGACCCATCCTAGTCGTTTTTTCCGCATAGCTACCGTTTGGCGAAGTTTTTAAGCTAACCGATTTTCAATGAGGTTCTCCTCAGTCATTCATCTCTGATCTGTCCTTTGGGAGACCTCGATACATTCTTCATTGATCATCGGGATCAGATAATCAACGCTATTTTAGCGATTTTGAAGACATTTGCGATCAGTACGAGGTGTGGTGACTCATTTTCTGCTACATTTCCAATCACGATTCACTTCGAGGGGCAGGTTTTGATTGATTTTTTTCTTTATCCTTTTAACTACAGACTTTGAAATACCTTTCAGGACTGCTATTTACCTTTGGGAATGTTTGGTGTTTAATAATAGTGTCTTCACTTCCGCAAATTTTCTTGGAGACGTGTCTGAAGACCTGGCCATAATGAAAAAACCGAATATTGGGTTCAACATGGCAGAACTATTAATTGAAATAAGAAATGAACAGTAACTTTACAAAAGTGATAGATAATTAATAATTACTTAAGTTTTCATATAATTTAACTGTTAAAACTCGTTAAAATAATTATTACGCAAATTTATTTGCAAGACCTACGATCACGCGGTTTCACAAAAATGCTGGCCACGTGGACATAATCTTAAATTTTTGAGAGATGTGATACATTGCTAGTATTTCCACCTCTTAACAGAGTCAGTGTTGATACCGACAGCAAAAATAACGAAAGAATGGCTACCATATCTAGGTAATTTAAAAGTAGAGACAATTTAAACACAAGAATTGCAAAATTTTGGAACTGTCCCTATTAATATGGCAACCCACTGTAAGTTTAGGTCCGAGTGATTACTATTGGTTTATTTAGTTACCTTAAATACTTACAAACTTGAAAGACGTCCTCACTAGGCTAGGCTCTATGTATGTGGCGAACGAACTGTAGGAACCCGCCCAATCTCGCTGATGTTTTCGGCCATCATCTTAACCATTCGTACCTAAGACACGCACGGCGATAGATGGTACTTTTCTGATATTATAATCATCTGACATCTGTTAAGATATGGCAGAACTTCGTATTACAAACTAAACTATCGACATCTATCGGAAGAAGCTGAAACTACATGAATAATTAATACATTACAATACCAAAACCAGACTAACCACCCTCAGCAATAAAATAATAACAATCGATAAAAAAATGATCCTGCCTCGCCTTTGTTGTCTATTATTATGATTTTCGTGAAAGGACACACTGCGGTGTGATACTGTAAATTAAATAGAAAATAGTTAGTTGGTTAGAGACAACTGGGATGTATACCTACATGTATAAATTACCAGTCGCAAATAAAGCAGTGGTCAATGTAGTCTTTATTACGAGAAAAATAAATTTAATGGTAGTAGGTATCTAACAATCACAATAGGAGAATTTATATTATCAACGTATGTCTTTATCTATGTAAATAATATTTCAAAGGACTCATGCTTTATGGACATTGACTTAATATTTTATGGTGGAATATAATGCCGATATTTACTTAAAACCTTTCTGTCATTCATAGTAGAGTAGAGTCTAGACCGTTTTCACAACGTAGGGCGAGGTCTATTGTCATATTATTTCTGTCGGATAAAGTCGTCTAATTCACCCACTTTTTATGTAAATACGATTCAAATGAAGTTGCGTGACTATAAGTTTTACAAGGGAATTTGGGTGTCGTTTTCCATTATTCATTTTCATCCACTACGTAAATAAACTATAAAGCGTTGTGCTTTTTCCATCTTAATTGGATATTAAATTTTAGCTGAATTGGAAAAAAATGTATATTTTTGGGTGGCTGGGAAGATCTGCAGATATTTACAAGTAAACTTCATAAAATTAAGTTTCATAAACCTGTTATTTCAGGGTTTGTTTATTGATTTTCTTTAAATAACTTGAAAACCCCGGATTACACGGAATTACGTTAGGTAGGTAATTACAAGTATGGCTTACACGTTTACAGGGTACATACCTTATATTAAGATAAATATCGTTAGGCGTACATAAAAGCATTTTGATTTCATCATTCACCTACATTTCTCTCTATTTTATTTAAATCTTTTTTTTTAAATCTATCCACTGGAGCGATCACGCGAAATAAATTAATTTTCCTCGATTGCTCGAGATTTCCCAGAAGTTCATTTTTAAAATTTTTCGCCAACATTAAAAAAATCATACCTTCGAATATTAACATGGAGAAATACAAACTTATTATAGTGCTATATAGTCAATGAATTGTCCTGTATTTTACCGTTTATCTCATATTTGTAGGATTTATTAAAAAAAATACAAAAAAATTATAATGTTTATAATCGAGGGAAACTTCCTTGAGGGATTCGAGTCAACATAGAATATTTTCGATTTCTGTATGTTGTCTGTGGTATACTTGATAATGAAAAGTGCATATCTATGGAAAAAGGACTTAATTTTATCCGAATGCAGCTGATCAAAAATTCTGCGGGAAAAAATATTTAAAAAAATTATTTTTAACATCGTTCTAAAATAGTCTACGAAGTTCGGATTTGCGACATCTATGGTCAAAGTAGATAAAGCATTTCAATAGCTTCGTTTTTAGATAAACTGGCCAAGGAAATTTTTCAAATAATTACAATAAATGTTACAATAATCTATGGTCAAAGTAGATAAAGCATTTCAATAGCTTCGTTTTTAGATAAACTGGCCAAGGAAATTTTTTAAATAATTACAACAAATGTTACAATAAATGGTAGGAAAATGTGGTCCATTTTTGGACTGCTATCAATTGCATAAAAATAAAATCGCTCCAGTGGTTGTACGTAGATAATACTAGCTTTCTGGTTTGGATGCTGCTCTCAGAACCCAGGGAAATAAATTTGACTATTGGGAAAATAATTCCTGTAACTTCAAGAATCTGTCCTTATGACATTTATCATTAAAATAATAAAAAAACTTGTTTTCCATTATTTCCAGAACGTATTAATTAAATTATTTAATCGGGGATAAATGCCCACATATACAAAAATATTTAAAAATGCCTTTTTAAATATAATTACGGTTTTCGCAGAATAGATTTGCCAATGTGGATATTTCTGGAAAACTTAATTACAGGTAGTTTAGTTTTATTTTCTTTCTATACCTGGGCTCTTCTATAAGTGACGAAGGAGAATTTGCATGACGAAAGACGCCATGAGCTATGAGTAAAATGCGAAAGATTTTTTTTAATTAAAAAGAAGACAAACATTCTCGGTTTACGAATTACCAGACAACCTGACGGTTAATTTCCCCCACATTTCTATACGGTGTGGAAACATGGGTACTTAAAGCCAGCGAAAGAAAGCTGATAGATGCCCTCGAAATGTGGTGCTGGGGAAAAATGCTCAGGTTTCCATGGACAGTCAAACGCACAAATGTGTCCAATCTGGCAGGGCTAGGCATCCAACGAATTTTAAGATGTTTTAGACACGTTGCTCGCCAGACTAAGGAATCCATTCCGTCTTGAGAAACGCATAGTCACTGGCAAAATGTTAAGCAGAGGAAAGTCACCAATGCACTGGAGTGACCAAGTTTCACAGGCGTCCGTTTCGTCAGTGTCCTTGGCTCTCCACACAACGCAGAACCGCGAGGAGTGTAGCAGCCTTGTCCACCATGGAAATTCGGTTAGGGGTCACAATCCTCAGCAATGAGGAACCGACTTGGAAGAACAAGTATCGATGCTAGGCTAGATGAAGGCGCGTCAGAACTGCTGTATTATCAACAAAATTAAAATTAAAAACGAAATATAAATAAATATGTTTTATGATTTTTAACATTCGCGGGTTACGAATAATATTTTAATTCTCCCTACTCCTATAATTTTAGTAGATTTAGCCAGCAGAGGATGAACCCCGCAACGCATGGTTTCGAACCCGACGCTTAGGTTCACTCTACCACTAATCGTTCCGATAGTTGTTAAATCATTTTTATCCCGCCAGAATTTGAATGAGCGTGAATCCTCCTACGACCGGTGAAACGGTGTAATTAATATTATTATTTCTACCTGGAAGTAAGTTTGAAAAAAGAATTGTCATTGAGATAGAGACGTTTTTTTGGAAAAATTGTCTTTTTCCTTATTTGAAATAAATAAAAGTTACGTTAATTTTTTATGGTTTAAAATTAAGTTAGTGCCTACCTATTACAAATCTTATTCAGAGGAAATTTTCGTTTTTATTTATTAAGTAAGAGAAAATTAGAAACATGCTTTTTAGGACTTATTAAAAGTAATTTCCTCGTAATTTTTTGTTGGTAAAAAATCATTCGTGCTCCAAATGATACATAATAGGGGTGCCATAATGAAGAGGGGTTTTTCGGAAAAATAAAACTAAATCTCTTCAATTCTTTTTGACGTACATAATAAATTCTTAATACCCCCCGAGTGATTTATGTCCGTTTTTAAAAGGCTTTCATTTCCCGTTCGCGCCGCCGCCGAATCAATATTATGATATTCCGTCACAAGGAGTTGTCAAAATATGATTAACGCTTAATGGGAACTGGGAACGACGTAACAGTCGACGGAAATCGAGGCATACCTAGAAGGGATGTAATGGAAGTGACATCACGGAAGCAGAAGCGAGGCGGATACCGGATAACGATTATTATTTTTATTTTTGTGAACGAACGAACAATTGAACATCTTCAAACACTAGTTGGATGAAGTGTGATATAATATGCATTCTAATTTAAATGTAAAAAATTCATCATCTCATCATCTTTTTCTTCCCCTTATCCTATTCGGGTCGGGGACCCATTGCAACGACAAGCCACCTACATACGTCCCTGTCTTGTGCTGCTTGTTCGGCCTCCGTCCATGGCAGTCACATTCTCTCCTCACACAGTTTCTGGAGTTGCCTCGCCCAACTGTGTCTGGGGCGGCCCACTGGACGTCTACCCTCTAGAATCGCACTCAGTATTTTCCTCGGAATTCGGTCATCAGACATTCTCAGTACATGCCCAAGCCACCTCAGTTGCGAATTTTCTATGAAGAGTAGCAGTGGTTCGATGTTTAGATCGTCTCGGATGGTCGACTTTCTTATATGATCCCATTTCGTAACCCCTGCCACTCCTCTCAGGTACCTCATTTCGGCAGCTTGGACTCTAGAGCGTGTTCTTTTAGCATCCATATCTGGTGGCCCATAAGAAATTGGCCGTATAAATCTGGTTGCCATATAAAAATTTAACAATGTTAATTTATAGCTATTTAGAAACACGTAATTTGTCCGCTTTTTCACCATGTGGCAAGCGCGAAAAATGTGTACCCTTAGGGATACCTACTTAATTACTCTTTAATAATTAATAATCTGAAAAACAAAATAAATCACTCAAGGGCGTGCGTGATTCGATTTCTGGTCCCCGCCACATTCCCATGTCACATGCGCCCCGCTACCATTGCTAAGGTACTCATCGTAGAAAGTTTCGTTAAATTTCTGTTAAAGAAAGCGGAAGGTGTAAGTGAATATAAATAATATTTAGTATACGGAACTTCCGTAATTACGGAAACGGATGCAGAGGTTAATTACATCACTAGTATCTGGGCTGGAACCGTATGCGTATACGTTTTGCTTAAATATGACTATTTGCGCATAATTTCGAGCACCTACCCACACTAAGTTTTGATTTATTTTTTAAATTTAGCACAGCTGTTCCAAATCCAAATTTAAAATGTGCTTTTTGTCCAAGAAACATTAACATTTATATCCTGTACAAGCGTTTACAGATTGTCTTAGCTTGAAAATGATCTTTGCAGGCGGTCAGAAGAGGCTATGTATTTTGTCAAAATATTTTGAGGCGGGCTTCTTCGAACTCAATTAATTATTTTGGAATAACTTAATTAGTAAAACCTCAAATTAGTTGTTAATACTGAAGATAATATTAACTCTCAAACGATAAAAAAATGTGAAATAGAACGAGAACAACGTTCATATTTCTCACCAGGGAGACACAACGATTTCTATGAGATCTATGTAAATAAGATGTTCCCAAAAAATTAGCCTGAGGGATAAAAGAATTCTTTGAAATACAACATTTTGCTACGCTTTTTTTGATTTGCTTTTATTTTACATACTAGCTGGGTTACCCGGCTTCGCTCAGGACAATAAGATAGTGTTCTGGAATGTTGCACAATGATGTTCCCGATTCCCTATTCCTGATCATTCCACGATATACTCCGCCACTCCTTCCACAACTTTCTACAGCTATATGGAACCTTCTAGAACTTTCCGGAAGACTGTTCTAGAAATTTCAAGAGGGCGAAACTTTCAGCCCTTATATCTTTAAAAGCATTGCCCTTTAGGTAAAAACGGATACCCTTATTCCCTAGGGGGGATAGAGATCTACCACACCATATAACTCCCTTGATCGAACCGGGACTCGTTTCTGAGTTTTTGCGAGCTGCACGTTTTTTTGGACTTTCTTTTATAATATATGCCATATTCAAATAAATAAAATGTTACTCCTCACATGTCCTTTCCCGTGCGTTCCCCTCCAGCGTTCCACTTCCACCTTCCCCACCACCGCTCTCCCGCTCTCCCGTCCCGCCAACCCCCCTGGCACTGCATTTCTTGACTCCTCTCCCGCCCGGCCCGTAGCCGAAACTTTTTTCTAATACTAACAATTTTAAACTCGTGATATCTTTCTAATTAAATATCCGAATTGAAAAATTCAAAAAGTTAAATAAATGTATTGAAGCTGTCTTAAATATGAAGTAATTTATTATGATAAGGATTAAAACCAAGATACAAATAAAGAGCCTTTTCTATCGGCAACATTTAAATTAAATTTTTAAAATAAAAGAATACTTTTTGTGGCATAACCATAATAGTTAGACATATGCTGTCGCGACCTTTTTTTTAAATAATGATGTGTTCTATAAAGTCGTAGTACATTATTTTATTCTATCATCAATGGTTTTCGCAGCGCACGCGATTTAAAGAATATTTTAGGTAATTTTTTTACACCCTGGGTTACATTATTGAAGTTTTAGTAAGGATCCCTAATTTTTTTGAAAATATAATATAGCCTATGTCACCCGGGGATAGTGTAGCTTCCCAACAGTGAAAGAATTTTTCAAATCGGCTCAGTAGTTTCGGAGCCTATTCGATGCAAACAAACACACAAACATACAAACAAACAAACAAACAAACAAATCTTTCCTCTTTATATAGTGTGTTAGATTAGATATGCAAAATGTTTTTCATATGTAAAATCATCATCATCACAAAATAAAATAAAACAAGCTTTTCGTTGTTTTATTTTTTCGTTTACAATTTTTTTTACAAATTGAAAAGGGCAGCCGGCGTCGAATGGCAATTTCAACCTTATCGTAAGGAGTGATTGATTTCGTCGAAGTTTAAAATACTTTTTCGAATATCACCGCCCACGCCATAAGTATTTTATTGAATGTAACTAAAATTATGCTCAGCCGCGTTGGTGACATTTTGGTTATGCATTTAGCCAATTTTTAACTCAAACTTATTTGTCGGGTTAGATCGAAAACATAATAATTCTCAGTCATGTAATCGCTGCTGAAGTGTGTCTTAAGTTGACCCAACTTAAGACACACTTCAGTAGCGATTAGCTTAATGCTAGCAATCAATAATTTTGAGTGTTCGCTTCGGGCTTACTTTCAAATAATCCTCTGTGAACCACCACGTCACGTCCATTGTTTAGGTTTTCGTTAAATAAATACCTTCTTTGTCCTATTTGGGCTCCAGTCTTTACCAGACATAAAACCCAGGGATTTGGAACAAACCAATTTATTGTTCAATCATAATACCTGCCCTAGCTTCTCTCATGTACGTTAATATTTATTCAATTTTATTGTTTTTAAATATCGTATTTTGATAGCGTTTTTATCATTATTTTACGTAATATTTATTTAATTTATATCACGTAAAAATTCAGAGTTTTTTCGTTTTACTTTTTCTAAGAAATCATTTTGTTAAACTTCTCAGAACGCGTTTGTACATTCTCATACCCCAGCGTACCCCCACATAATATTAGATACATTATTCAAATATTTCCTCCCTTCTTGCCTAACGAACCGCGCACAATAGGAGAAAAAAATCTTTATCTCTTAACATGAGATATAAAAAGGATAAAAATTACGTAGGTACATTCACGGGTCGAAAAAGAATGTAAATTTTGATTCAGTTTTGATTTTCTATCAGTACAGGAGTTCTGCGCACAGATTATTCGGGGTAGAATGATTCAGCACAAATGTATAAATACGAACACGGATTATTGCACCCATTGAAAACTCCGGACACTGATTTTTCTGGACAAAAAGGTATTTTTTTCTAAAAATTATAAAATTTGTTTGCTAAATTTTCAATATCCTAGGGCTTAATAAAATAAGTAAAGTTATTGCTTACAACTATTAAAGACTATCCAAAATGTATTTGAATTACCTACTTATATATCAATGGGGTATTTTCACATACGAGGGATTCTGTTGAAAATGTATGGAATACTTTAAGATAATTTTTCTGATTTTAATCATTCTACTAAAAATGTTTGTTTTTTATGTTTTCATTCAATATTATTGATTTTAAAACGATCTAAAACTGACAAAATCAAAACGGCCCGTGGTTAGCAGATCGGATTGTGACGTCGCAAGCCTCGCTCAGCTTGGCCAGCATAAATAAACGCTGTCAGTGAGCATCCACGCTCATGACGTCACACGATAGCCCCGCCCCAAAATATCGTTTTATCGGTAATTTGACTCGCTGTAGAAAATTTATTCGTCAACATAAAAAAAATTGCTTCAATCTTTGAAATTTTTGCTTAATTTTTTTAAGCACTAAAATAAGTGGAAATAACCCATTGTTTCTTTAGGATGGAAATTTTTTGGGAGGCTTGATGTAAATCTATTTTTATAACTCACTAAATGCGTACGTATTTATCTTTGTCACGAGTTTTCAATCGCAATAATCTGTGTCCGAAGTTTTTCATGTCCGCAATAATCAGTGTCCGGAATAATCTGTGCGAAATGTATGTCCGAAGTTTTTTCATGTGCGCAATAACAATGTCCGAAATAATCTGTGCGAAATATTCTTATAAATTTTAACCGTGTTCGGAATACTCAGTATGTCAGTATTTTTAAATAGCGACCTAAAAGTCCCTCGGATGTGACTTCCCTTTCCGTTATTCCTTCGCTTGCTTATCGTATTAGCGCTTCCTGTCTTCCTGCGATGTTCCAGTAGGTATCTACTAAGTACGGCCGGGTGCGGAAGGACTCGTAGGAAAGTGGGTACTTGATATTAAAGACCCCGGAAACTGGATTATTTGTCATTTTGATATTGATAAAAATTGAGCTTTTCAGTTTTGTATGGTTTCACGACAAAATGGAACATAGTGACCTTGAGGCAATTTTTCGCAAAAAATGTGCTGTGCAAATCATCCGAATATGTTTATTATTATCTATAATTGAAATAACCAAGATCACTGTGGCCAAAACAGAATATTGACGAAAAAATAATAAAACACACAATTAACCAATGGAGCGCTTTTTGCCACTATATGGCACTATTTAAAATACCTCGGATTGCTTTGCTGCCAATTTTGGCAAATTTTCCGTTATTTGTAAGTAATTAGGTAGAAGTTTACGATTTTATAAATTTTTTTTAATAAATCCTACGAATATTTGATAATCGACAAAAGATATGTGAATTCATTGGCTATATAAAACTAAGTCAGTTTGTATGTCTCCATATTAAAATTCGGATGAATGATTTTTTTTTAACTTGGGCGGAAAATATTCAAAATGATTACCAAAAAATCTCGAGCTATCGGAAAAAAAAGTTTTATATTGCGCTGTCGCTCCAGTGGTTAACTAATCAAACCTACATTTTGTCACTGTTCTGTTTTATCCGGTCACCCTTTTACAAAAATATATATATATATTTTTTTTGACACGGGCTGTTAGGAAAGGTTATTTTTTTATCTATTTATATTTATTTTTTAAGTAAAAGAGTATATACGGCTTTGTTTTTATAAAAAAAAAAAAACGTTATGATTGATGAAATTTTACACACTTGACCTTCTAAAAAAGAGGAAGGTCACTGTCCACTGTCACTGAGATTTAGAAAATCAACCCATTCCCTTTTCCCATCCCTTTAAGCGGAATTTTTATAATTTTTTTATTAAAGTTTGCACCCTTGACGTTCAAAATAAGAGTAACATTACTGTCTAGGTACATCTAATTTCAAAAAAAGGCCGGCAACGCCGTGGATTTCAGCTTGTGTGAAATAAAGCATCAAATGGTTTCGCGTCTTAATTTTCTGCGATTTTTTAAGACTCCATGACGGAAATGATGCTGTGAGTTGAAAGTAATTGCATTGACAGTTGACATACATTCTGCAAATGACGCTAGTAATCACTGTTCGAGAGTTTTGGATGCTTCGTTCAATAAGTTTCCTGCTTTATATGTACACAAGTGATGTGTGAAACATCGTCGGATCTGCCCTGATGATGGACACTGCAACGCTGTCCGAAAAGTCGGCTAAAGAAGGATATATCTCGACACGGCATAACACCCCAAAAACAAACAATGAAAACAGTTTAATGTATTTCCGAAAATCGGAATTTTTGAGGGTCGAATAAATAATAATAAATTAAAAATTAAAATATAATGGTAGAGTGCCTTTCAAGCTTGGGTTTTTGGAAGTTTTTACCGTACGTTCGAAATTTTGGGAGTGCATTTGGTATGTTCGACTATAGTACTCAGTTTAACTGTCGTTTTCTCTTTTCAAAAATTTTCCATGTACCCAAATTTAATTTACCACTTTACTTTAAATAATGTACGCGTAGCCTAACCAATACGTTTATAATTCGTTTTTATTGTAGGCAAATTTTTGGCCTACGCGATCAATACGGAAAAATATGTATACCTACCTATGTTTTACAATTGCTCGGTACCGAGCCACCAAACCGCATTCGGATTCTTAATTAACATAAAGTTAATTAGCAATCGTGGCATTCAATTTTTATTTTATTTTGGTTTAATCTGGATGTTTAACCAGCGAATGTAATTTTGTTAAAGTAATCGTACCGGCTGCGCCAATGTTAATTAGTTTAGGTTTTAGTTTAGTTCAGTTAAGGAGAACAATTCTATGGTTGTCAATGACAGATGATGTCAAGTATTATTCAGTAAGTATTACAATTTTGCAGTAATGTTGAAGAAAGTGAGTATGTTTTATTAATAAGATAAAACAATTAAAAAACACTGTTATATAAAACACTCTGATGGCAGTGAATACATAAATAAGAATAGAATTTCTACTAGCGGTAAGTAGTACTTACCGCAATTGTTTAACATATCGCAATAGGTGTATAAAATATAAAATATTTTTGAATAATCTAAATGGAAGAAAAGAAATTAAACATTCTGAATAACAACATCTGGACCCGTTTACAAACTCCTTTATGACCGCAAGATCCCAAACGAACTTGACGAAGATAGTATAATGTCGAATAATTGATCCATTCTTTTACTTTTTGTTTATTTTTCCTTTCTCTTTATTTATTTATTTATTTTATTTATTTATTTATTGTTTGAAAATATTACATAATACAATATAGTGAACTTAAAATGTCCAACTAGGCAATTGCCCGTTTTAGGACATTCCAGTATGATAATGTTTTTACATGTAAATTATAGTAAATTATAGTGTTGACTATTCTGTTGGTAAAATAATACATATGTATATTCATATTCTAGAATATCTTCTGTGAGTTGTTTCTATATTATTTATTATAATTCTTGAGTTTGTCAGGTTATTTTCCTTTAATGCCTCTGTTATTGCGAACGTTTCTTTAATATTATCCGAATCATTAGATAACTATCCTCCTCATGTTTAAAACTAGATATTTTATTAATTTTGAATGAAAAGACATATTTTAACCTACATTTCCTACAGGTAATCCTTCAAATTACTGTCATCAATAGAGCATATCTAAGGACGGGTTGTTCGCAAAAATTCAAATGTGACATTGACATTATTTGGCCATTCAGCGCCATTTTGTATTTTGAAAGGTTCCCCGTTAAATGCCGATTCTAAGTCCATTTTAGCCTTTGAACAAATTGTGATCAGCAAAAGAGAATAACTATCATGTTGTTAAGCTTGTCAGCTTATTAAGGGCCATTAACCAGCCAGCGGCCGAAAATTCATATTTCGTCGAAAGATGTTCTTACAATCGTACAGGGCGGTTTCAATAATAAAGATTAATTATTTTTTTACCAGCTTTTCAAAATAATACCTCAATATCAGTTTTATTTCATTCAAAATTTGCTTTAATTTATACTTGCATTCAAAAATGCTGAAAGGCGTGATGATAAAACTATTAAAATTATGTACTTTTTGTAATTATTTTTTGATCATAAGTATTTATAATTTTTCAATAATGTCTAAGCAAAATAAGAATGTAAAAAAATCCTTAATATATTAGTTTGTAAGACCGTAAATAAATAGACAAACTGCAGTATTTTTGTCACAAAACATATGTGCAGATCTTTTTTTAAAATGATTTTATTTAAACTAAAATTAAAATTCTGAAATAGATAATTTATTGATTTATTTTACTACATGATTATATGATTTGAAAAATGTGTTGTATAATACAAAATTTTGTTTGAAAATTTAACAAATCTGCCAACCTTATAAATAAACATATTTTCTCAAAATTTAAAGCATAGCTTTACTAGATAAAAGAACAGTCTTGGAAATCAATTTATTTTTTGTGGAAAAGAGTCAAAACGTCTAAAAGTTGATTTAAAAGTGACATATTTCCGGTTTTATCTGGTTATTTCCTCTTAAAATTTGACAGAAAGCTGAAACGCACCCAGAATTTACGTTTAACGAGGATCTTTCAAATGTAAAAAAAAATGGCGCTAAATGACCATTTGATGACAATGTTACATTTGAATTTCTGTAACAACTGGGCCTAGAGTCCTTACTTTTGTATATATTTTTTAAATCGGTTTAACGCAATAAAATTCCGCCTTCTCAAACCAAATGACTTGGCCCAATATCCATTGAGCTGTGTATAATGCTTTCATTCGTGCTCCAGTTTTAGCAGTTGGATTCCTACTAGTGTTTATGTACGTGAATGTAGATGACAACATAATGCAGTCTGTTTTACTGCAAATAACATTTCGTTTCATTACTATCGCTGTCATGCCGGATGTTTGAATTATCATTGAATTTAAATTTCCAGTAGTACAAATGCTTGGTAAGCGTCTGTAAAAACGCGGTATTTTTTTAGTTGTTATTCATATGAAATAACAATAGTTTATAATGGAAAGTGGAACATGAACATAATACAAGGTTCACAAAGAATGAAGGAATGCTTGTTCTAAAATATAATAATAACTACGGACGGCGAACCCTGGAATATAACCAAATAATGCCAAAAATATTTAACATGTTACCAATTTTCAATTTGGGAGGTGGGAATGGGGACCGCCGCCCCGGGAACCTTTATGACTTTATTGACTTGAACTTTTATAACCTTTATTGGATAACCAACACCTCTGCCATAGATCACCCCAAGTGGTTCAATACGTTTGGTGATTCAGCAGGGGTGCCTGGGTTTATGTGGTGAGGTTTGTCTAGGTCTTGGAGGCGGATGACCAGGACACACTGCACCCCAGATTCCTACCCACCTCTTCAACCATTTTCCTTTACAGAACTCTCCTATCCTTCCTTTCCTAAAAAAACCCTCCACACAGCATCCCCAAAGATGATATAGGCCCTGAGGGAAATTATTTTCCTCAAGGCCTCCTGTGTGGAGCACATGTAAAAAAAAAATGAATATAAAAAATTGCGATTCTTCAAATAGATTGAGATATATGCTGAAACAATGGTTACTAAATAGAGATAGTTTGTATTTCATGTGTGTTTATTGTGAAAATCTGTATAGTAATAGTAATAATATTATGTAGGTATGTTGAAATTGTAATTGAACATTAACATCCTGTCGACAAACTGTTTTATTGCGGTTAACGGGTTTGCACCTTGAAAACCAATAAAAAATATCAAATATCAATAAAATGCTTTCTTGTTTATCAAATTTTTACTTTTTATCACTTTTGGCCTCCGTGGACGAGGGGTGCGGCTCTCGACTAACAATTCGGAGATCAAATTCCGGCATGCGCAAGTAAAAAGCAAATTAACTAACTTAACAATTAACCATCCCGATTCCCCGCAGGGATAGGCAGAGATGATAGATGCCGCACAATTCTTTTTGGCGCAAACATGCATTATCTATTATATGCTGTTCTGTTATTCTGATTCCTAGCATTGTCCGCTTCGAATATTTGATTCACTTGAACCTGCCATGTATTCCTTGGTCGTCCCCGTCTTCTTTCACATCCGCCTCATATATTCTCCTTACACTCCTTTAGCTGTTCATCCCATCTTGTTGATGTGAATACCGCACGAAAGTCCCAACTGCTTCCAAGCGCCAGGAGCCAGTGAGACTATGGCATCCCCAATTGGGGTATGTTGTGAAAAATCGATCAAATAAAATTTACTTGTGGACGACGGGATTTGATTCCGAGACCTCTGGATGGCTAGTCCTTCACTCTTACCCCTTGACCACAGAGGCCGTCATGCTTGAATTTTCTAAACGTCCCTTTTTTAATCTTATCCATTGCGCTTACGTCAGCCTACATTCTTTTCTGATCTCCACATTATTAACACGGTCAAAATGTCGGATCTAGTTTATAAGGCATTCATTCTACTTTAATTCAATTGGCCTCTGTGTTTTCTAATTTCTACAATATGGGTCTCTGCAAGACCCTCCTTCTTCATTCCTCTCCTCAAAGAGACTCTCGCACAGCATTTTCTAAGATGACATAGGCCTTGAGGGAAATAATTTTATTCAGGGCCTCCTGTGTTAATGTAAAAAATCTTTATTTCTTTGTTAATGTAAAAAAATCTTTATCCACCCCTCACTGCCATACATCAGGATTCAGGATTGGAATCAGCACTGCATTATGGACTGCTAGCCTAGCTTACTTTGAAAAAAAAAATACTAGCGCCAACCGCACGGAAAATTAAATTTATATTAACGCACCCATTGAAGTGATACCGTAACATATCTGCTTGTGAAATTAAACATTTTAAAACCCATGCAATACATACTCTTTATAAAAGCGTTTAATTTTCGCGCTTTTCATTACAGCCTCATTACTGCCTGTCCGAAGCAGGGATGGGGGCATTTCTCAGCGGATTAATGAATTCCCAAAGTCGGGGAAAGCTCTTAGGAAAATTGTTTCGTTAGCCTCGTAATTTTCCCGCGAGAACCCGGTATTTAGGTTCTAGTTGCCATGTATTTCTGGGTACGTGCTAGCTTCCGTATTGAGTAGATTTCGTGGCGGAAGGTCAGGTGTCAAGGTCGCACGGTAGTTGGATTGTTTATTTGGATGCGCAATAGATTTATAATTTTAATTAAACATCAAATTGGGGAACACGTTGAAATGTTATATTTTTATATATATATATTTTTTTATATGAGTACCGCTTAATAGTTCCAATTGTGCAGAGTTGAACTACGGCTGCGCCAATTTGGGTAGGTATGTTAATTTTCTGCTAAAAATGTTATGTTATTGGTACATACCAAAGATATTGAAATATAAGGAGATGTGCTATCCGCCGTTTTTACTAGGTGAGACTGCGCTTCCGGGTGTCGCCGGTGTTGTTTACCAATTAACGAATAAACTAAACGAACGAATAATTAACGAATAAACTAAACGAACGCTAAACTAAATGAACAAATTATTTCCGTATTCAAACTATATTGTTAACCAATAATAATGCACACCTTCAAAAAATCAAGAAAATTAACAAATTCTTTTTGTATGCAAACTACGCGCATTAGGCCGTAGTTCGGCGACAGTCGAGCGGACATCATAGCATATCTCTTTTGTATTTGAATATCTTTGGTACCTACATACGTACCTTATCGCTTGTCTGACTTTTTGACACGTCAGTTCCAATTTTCAAAAAGACAATTCAAATAATTGTCTGTTAAAACATTATATAATGGGTAGGTACTTTTTAGCTTGTCCAAATCTCTAAACAAACACGTTCAATTTTGAAAATACAATTTAATTCAAAGCAAAAGTACCAGTTTTCATTAAATTGTAGTTACGGATAGAGTCACAACCGAAATTAATTATTTTTAATAAAACTCTTCTGCTTATAATGCAGCGATGGATTCATGGCAAATGATATATCGAGATGGGTTTGAGCAGCACTGATGATGTGACTGTTTAGGTATCAATAGTAGGAGTCCATTAAACATGAAGAAGTACTCCACTCACAGATAATAGAATGTGTTATGTTGCATCACAATTTCTCCGACCGTTGATTCTCGTAGATATGTTGTTAGGTGCCGCCCTAAAAGTACCCGGGTTTAGGGCCGCCCTGGGGCCCCACGGGCGCTCCTGGCTCTGGAACCCAGAGGATTCCAGAATCACCTCAAGGGCAATAGGGTGTACTAGCATGGGAAACTCTATTCTCAGAATGGTCGACCGCAGTCTTATCCTACCATAGCCGTATAACAACTTAGGGATACATTTAACCCTAGAACCTAGAAGCCCAATCATATTTTGCTATCTAAAAAGCCCAATTATAGGTCAAATTTGACCTATATTAATAAATACACTTGTAACATAGTTTATTCTGTTTAATTTATTATTTTTTATCATTATTTATTACTTATACATACATACATCTTCTTCCCCTTGTCCTATTCGGGTCGGGGACCCATTGCATCGACAAGGCTCCTTCATAAGTCCCTGTCTTGTGCTGATTGTTCGGCCTCTGTCCATGGTAGACCCATCCTCTCCTCACACGGTTTCTGGAGTTGCCTCGCCCAACTGTGTCTGGGGCGGCCCACTGGACGTCTTCCCTCTGGAATCGCACATATTTTCCTCGGAATTCGGTCATCAGACATTCTTAGTACATGCCCAAGCCACCTCAATTGTGGTTTTTCTATGAAGAGTAGCAGTGGTTCAATGTTTAAATCATCTCGGATCGTCGAGTTTCTTATATGATCCCATTTCGTAACTCCTGCCACTCCTCTCAAGTATCTCATTTCGGCAGCTTGGACTCTGGAGCGTGTTCGTTCATTTAGCATCCATGTCTGGTGGCCGTAATTGAGCGTTGGGCGGTATACCGTTTTAAACACTGCCATCTTTGTCTTGGTGCTAAGCTCGGCTTTTCTTATTACTGAGCTGTAGAGAGGACGCAATACACTGCTTGCCGCACATATTCTTCTATCAATTTCTCCGTCTTGCCTACCATCGCTGGAGAACTCGACCCCAAGGTATTTGAACCTGTCCACCTGTTTCAACTGAGTCCCATTAGCGAGTATGTTGCACTGAGTTTGGTCCCTTCCTATAACCATCACCTCCGTTTTTGAGGTACTCATCTTCATTCCCGCCGCCGTGCACTCTTCGTTGAAACGGTTAATCCACTCTTGTAGTCCCTCCTGTGATGTCGTTAATCTCGCGATGTCGTCAGCAAATAGTAGGGAGCTGATTCTAGTACTGCCTACCAGGGCTGCATCCGGTGTTTGGCTTTTTCGGCTGATTCGGTCCATGAATATAGTGAAGAGGATTGGCGACATAGGGCACCCTTGTCTGTGGCCGATTTCCACTTCAAATTCTTCCGAAACTTGACCGTTTATGCGGACCCTTCTGCTACTATTTTCATACAGAGATGCTATGCCTTTTAGCAAGTTGCCTTCAACTCCGTATTCTTTAAGCACCTCCCACAGTAGTTGCCGCGGTACTAAGTCATATGCTTTCTCTAGATCGATAAATCCAACATATGATGGCTTACCGTATTCCCAACATTTTTGTATGGTCACTTGTAGTGTAAAGAGCTGATCCGTAGTGCCTCTACCTTGTCTGAAGCCGCACTGTTCTTCTTGAATCTTGTTCTCTGTCGCTCTTCGACATCTTTTTTCCAGGATCTTTTCCTGGTTGACTGAGAAGTGTTATTCCTCGATAGTTGGAGCACAGTTTCTGGTCCCCTTTTTTAAATATTGGGACTATAATTCCTGTCCTCCAGGCATTTGGGGTCTTACCCGTTCTCCAAGCCACTGAGAAAACTCGCGTTAACCACCTGAGGCCTTGGTTGCCCATAGCTTTTAACATTTCTGGCCTTATTTCATCTACGCCGGCTGCTTTTCCCCTTTTAAGGGACTTAATTGCCAGTTTTACTTCTTCCAACGAAATTTCGCCCTCTTCGTCCGTTTGAATGCTATTTAGCTCTTCTTGGGTTCCTGTCTGGGGGGCGTTCAGCAGCTTCTCAAAGTATTCTTTCCATCTACTGAGAATTTCATTTTCCTCCCTCAATAGGTTCCCTGCCTCATCTTTTATCCATCTGGTTGCTCGCAATCTCCCTTACGAAGTCGTCGTATTGTTTGCCAGAAAACCTTATTTGCCGTGTGATAATTTTCTTCTAATTTGGATCCAAACTCTTCCCAGGCTCTTTTTTGGATTCCTTGACCACTTTATTGGCAACCGTTTTTTTTTCTGAGTACTTTTTACGGTTTTCTTGTGTAGGGTTTGCAATATACTCTCGGTATTTATTACTATTTAGGAAATTAAAAATCGCACAATTAAAATAATGTTTATTTATTAGACTTTGAATAAACAACTATTACTAATTAATACAAAAATTTGATACAAAATGAGATCCTTTCGGTTTGCTTCTTTTGAACTAAAATATTTAAAAAAAACTAAACAATTTTTTTTTCTACTAATCAATAAATGTTTTATAACGTTTGAACAGTTTTATATAATTATTTTTTTCTTTATAAACACTTTTCCACACACATCATCAAATTACAAAAAGCCTAAACATGGGTCAAATTGACCTACAACAGTACGATAACTCCAATATGAAGGGACTTACCAAAGCAACGCCGCCGTCTTCTGTGGGCTCTTGG
Source organism: Limnephilus lunatus (assembly GCA_917563855.2). Classification (NCBI taxonomy): domain Eukaryota; kingdom Metazoa; phylum Arthropoda; class Insecta; order Trichoptera; family Limnephilidae; genus Limnephilus; species Limnephilus lunatus. The sequence continues at coordinate 69,371,904 of OU830596.1, forward strand.
CGGGTACTAAGTTGGTTCGATTTCGATCAATCAAGGCAATCGAAAGAAGTGTGCGAAATTGAAAGCAGATATTTGTTTGCATATAGGTAAAAATGACCTAGATTGGGCTTTTAGGGTTTTAAACACAGTTTATTGTACAATTAGTACATACATACACAATTCATCCTAACTTAAAAAGGCAATCTCTCTCTCCGGCCGGACAAACACGCGAAGTTAAAAGGTTCAATACAAATATATTCAATAGCGGCTAATTTGAATGTAGGTTGAGGCGTGTAACATAATAATGTTTTAACGAATTAAATGGGAAAGAAAAATACATGTTATTAAAAGTTAGTAGAAGTCAGTAGCCGCCTTTTAGCAGAACGCGAAATCATAGTAATAATGTTTTTATTCAGGACATATTGTATGAAGACATTATTCCGAAGGGTAGCACTTTGTATCAAAGTGCGCACTTAAAATGAAACCACTATCATAAATCCTTACTTTTGTTAGAAATTTCTCAATTTATCATTGTTATGCTCTGGGACAGAACGGCGATAATCCCTTTGTTGAATCGAATCTCTTCGGAGATCGTCATTTTTTGCGTGAGGCTTTTTTGATGAGTGCTTATGATGAGCTTTAGCGTTGTTATAAATTATAAATTTCTTTAACCTCTTTGTATCTACTTCTTTCATTTTTGAAATGCGTTTACTTTTAGTTCTTACGTTGTACTATTTTTATGTGAATATCGTATTTTTTAAATTTATCTTATAGGATTTAGTATAAATTAATAGGATTTATTATGTTTTACTTTAGATTTTAGAAAAAAGGAATGACGCAATGAATCGATCACTCCCACTGCTGTGAAAGGTGGTGGGTCGAGAGAACCCGGCTGGAGAGGTCTAGGTTAGGTCTCCCTCAGCCAGTCCCTCCCAATCCACCACTGTGTTTGTCCGCCACGCAAAAGGTGGACAAACACATTCGCCGCCAAGACCTATATAAACCTCCAAGGCCTAGACCTAACCTCTAAGTCACCAAACGTAGTGAACCATTTGGGGTGACCTATGGCAGGGGTGCTGGTTATCTAATAAATGATACCCGGGGCGGTGGTACCCATACCCGCCTCCCAAATTAAATCAAAATAATTCTTTCCATTAACAAAAATAAAACAGGAAAAATTCAAAATCATAAAATTGTACTGCAAATATCAGAAACCAATTGGAAGGAAGTAAAACAAAAATTACAAAATACTGAGTGGACAAACCTTTATGAAATAGATGATACAAATTCTGCTTGGAGCTATTTTAACGAAATTATACAACATACAATACTATCGAATACCACATTAATAGAAAAAAAGATATCCCATAAAAATAAGCACATCAAACCTTGGATTACACAAAACATCATCAACTGTATAAGGAAAAGAGATGAAATACATTTAAAAGTTAAAAAAGACCCTTACGATATATTTAAATTAAGATTCTATAAAAGATACAGAAATATATGTAAAAATGTTATTCGCAACGCCAAAGAAAACTACTATAAAAGGAAAATAGAAGAATGTAACAATGACTCCAGAAAAATATGGAAGATTATCAAAGAAATCACTAACTCTGAACCCTCCTACAACAAGAAAATGATTGGAGAATTAAACATTGACATGATTCCTACTTCTTTTGCAGAGTATCCTGACAAAATTCTGGAATATATTAATAAATTTTTCACTAACATAGGCTCGCAATTGGCAAATAAAATCACAAAACCAATTACTTATGAAAAGGAAATAGAAAATAATGAAGACTTAATCCAAGATAACACACTAAATCTAAACCAAATAACTAGCAACGAACTTAGAAAAGTGATTGCTTCACTAGATAACAACACTTCTTCGGGAAATGATCCTATCTCAATCAAAACTATAAAACATCTCCAAGATGAGTTGATCCTCCCCCTGACATACCTTATAAATCTCTCTATATCAAAGGGGATTTTTCCTTATTGTCTAAAAAATGCTACAGTTTTACCAATTTATAAAAATGGAAGCAAAAATGATATAAATAATTATCGCCCTATAAGTATCCTAAGCACTTTCTCAAAAATCCTAGAAAAAATTTTGAAAAGCCAAATCGTTCACTTTCTGGAATTTAATAAAAAAATTTCCCCGACACAATATGGATTTCGGGAAAGTTTGAGTACCGTGAACGCCATTGAACATTTTACAAGAATAGCCATAACAAGTTTAGACGATGGAAAAAAATGTCTGGCTGTTTTTATAGACCTAAAAAAAGCCTTTGACACAATAGATCATAAAATTCTTCTCACAAAACTTAAAAAAATTGGCATATCTGGCACTCCACTAAATTTACTGATGACGTACTTGACAGGACGAACACAACAAGTACAAATAGGTCAACAAAAAAGCAATCCTCTTCCAATAAACTACGGCGTCCCTCAAGGAAGTGTCTTGGGACCAATCTTATTTCTCATCTACAAAAATGAAATTACCAAACTTCCCATCAATGGAAACATAATTAGTTTTGCCGATGATACTGTTATGTTATTCCACGAAAAGGACTGGATGGACACTTATAAAGAGGCTGAACATGGACTAACTGTACTTCAAAATTGGCTTCGGATGAACTCTCTTACGCTCAATGTAATTAAAACTAATTATCTAGCCTTTTCAATAAACTCAAGAGGTCAACCGGGTAAAGAATACACTCTCAAATTGCACGAGTGTCAAAACAATAAGTCACATTGCTCTTGCCCTATTATAACAAAGGCAAAAAGTATTAAATATCTAGGAGTGGAAATAGACGAAAACCTTAGATGGGACATACACATAAATGGAATCACTAAAAAGCTCACGAGACTTGTGTATTTCTTCAAAAACCTAAGAAACATACTACCTAGGAAAGACATAAAAAAGTTTTTTATGCCTTATGTCATTCCCGTCTTGAGTACGGAATTCTAGTATGGGGATCTGCTACAGCCAATCATATTAACCACTTAGATATTGCTCAGAAGAGCATTATAAAAACCATACTAAAATTACCCATCAGAACCCCCTCAAAAGATATTCTTAAGTGTTTTGACGTTCTTAATTTAAAACAAATATATGCCAAGAATATTCTTATACATCATTTTAAAAACAGAAAATCTCCTAATGAAACTCGGATACATGACACAAGAGCCTCAAAAAAGGATATACGAGATGTTCCAAATTTCAAGACAAGTTTTGGCCAAAGAAACCACATATATCTTGCAACTAAACTATACAACATCCTTCCTCCAAGTCTGAAAAAGATAGAAAAGATAAATAAGTTTAAGGAAAAAATCAAAACATGGGTGAAAGAAATTAATGCAGACATACTAGAGAATGTATTAAAAACATCATAGAAACTAAATAACGGAAAATCAAAGAAATCTACCAGTCCGCCTCAGCACAGGACCACCTAGTGAGGAGGACTAAGAACAAACGGATTAAATATTTATATATATCATCATATCTTGTAATTGTCATCAAACCTGTAACTAAATAGTCACTAATAAAAAAAAAAATAAAAAAAAATTGCTCTCCGCCAATGGTATAATGGAATCCCCAATCTGGGTATCATGTGAGGCCAAATGGGGTGGAGAAAGAAAGGAGATGGATAAGAGAAAGGTTAAGTACCTTGCTATACAAATCTGACAATCAAACGCAGTTAGCGCCTTTGAATCAACATTTCGATTCTGAATTGTGATCTTTTACCAGGACGATACTGATAGTATACCAATCTGCCTTTACTCAAGGAATTGGTCGTTTTTTTAAGTGTTTGTCAGCAGGTCAGCACGTTTAGGCTACCTTTGTTTCAGCATTTAATTCGACAAAAAGCTCAATCCGTTATACTTCTATCACGAATACAATATTTGGGTTAAATTATTGTTATTGAGCATTCAGGAAAAAGGTGTACTGTCGCCGGGTCGTAAATCCCTATATTTGAACCCTTCCGTAAAATATGTATAATTTATGCCTTTCGGAAATTTCAAACAAAAGGTTTTCGCTGGGTTTTCAAAACGTTGTTAAAAAGTGTCATGAACCCATTATTGTGCCTTTCTCGCTTTTAATAGCTTTTTGAACACAGAACAAAGAAAGGATAGACACGAAATAAAGACAATTTTTCGTCCTTACGCAAGACTGGTGTCAAATGAGCTGGTTTTGTGGTTGGGTTTAAACATAATGGCCGCCAGTATATCATCGACTCTCTTCTTCTTCTCCTTGTGCCCTGTCCATTCAACGTACGTTGGCTATCATGTTGGCTATGCGGATTTTGTTAACTGCGGTCCGGAACAGCTCTACGCTAGACTGGCCAAACCACTGTCAGTTTTTTCAGCCATGAGGTTCTCCTTCTTCCAGGGCCCCGTCTTCCGGCAATCTTTCCCTGCATTATGAGATGCAAGATCTCATGTCTCATAACACGTCCAAGATATTGAAGTTTTCGGATTTTTATAGTTTTAATAACTTCTTTTTCTTTATTCATCGAAGTTTTCGGATTTTTATAGTTTTAACAAATTCTTTTTCTTTATTCGTCGACTCTCGGTTTGGACATTATATATTATATTTCAGCCTAAAAAGGCGCAATTATCGCACCCTCTGCAATCCCAAAATGGCAGATCAAGTCACCAAACACGGCTTAAGCCATTTGAAGCTAAGTTACAATTCTGAATGGTTGTCTTACACCGGGGCGATACTGATACTATGTTCCACTCTGGAACGTATCGCAAATATACCTTATATTATTTTTAAATGATTAAATTGTGAAATAAAATTCAATCAAATTAAATTAACTTGCTGACGCTTCAATTTGAACCCGCACCCTCCGGATGACTAGTCGAGATCCTTACCCCTCAACCACGGACGCCGTCATGCTTAAACCACCTAAACGTGCCTTTCTCAATCTTATCCATTGCGCTTACGTCGCCCTTGCATTCTTTCCTGATCTCCATAATATTAACACGGTCAGAATGTCAGATCTAATTTATACAGCATTCAATCTACTTTCATCCTTTCTCTGACAGTATCATGCCTCACTTCCATACATCAAAGTTGGTAACAAAACTCCATTGTGGACTGCTAGCCTCGCTTCTTTGTAAAGTCAGTTCATTCTTTCCTGATCTCCACATTATCAACACGGTCAAAATGTCGTATCTAATTTATACAGCATTTAATCTACATTAATTCTTTCTCTGACAGTATCGTGCCTCACTGCCATACCTCAGGGTTTGTATCACCACTCCATTATGAAGTGCTTGCCTCGCTCATTTGAAAAAAACACGAGTGTGCTTAAGACCACACGACTGAAGTAAAACTTCACTAACTTATAAAAGAACATATGACATTGGGGTGACATTGACATTCCAGACAATATGGTTTGTTGCATTTCGCACAGTAGTACACACTCATGCGTCTTTTTTTCGCTGGGCAAAAGTTGCACATGCTCCGTTTCCCTTTTTAATGACATTGATCACCGTTCGCATGTCATTTTTCGTAACAATCACCACTTTTCGTAACGCACAATTTCACCAGTTTACCCCAAGTGTCGAGCGTGCGTAAAGAAGTTTTACTTCAAAAATTTTAGCGCCAACCGTCAGTATTACCCTTGTGAGAGACCACAGTTCCGAATAGAAACATTTCTACACCTGGTTTTAGCTTAATTTCGTGACTACATAGCCAATTACTTTCTTAGCTTCCCCTATAATATTGTCATCCCAAACGTCCTTCCTTCCAAACGGCCTTACAAAATTCCTCAAATGTTGATGTCGAGTTTTATCGATTCTGGGTATATGAAACTTATGTGAAACATAACATTTTTTTGATTTTAGCGAAATGCGTGTAAATATGTGATAGATTTGTGTCTAAAGCCTCGATTACATTGAGCGAGTTTACAAGCTACTAGCCGGTAAGTTTAAAATCGGGTGAATCGGCGAGTGAGATTATCATGATGGCACACAAAACTGTCTACTCGCTCAGTAGCGACAGTAGCAGCTAAAATAACGACTCCCGCGCGAACCAATTCGGTCGACATTTGGTCAAAAACTTAACGTCGCAGCTATTGCCACACGCTAGCCAGTAGCGAGAATAACGGCTTCCTCGCGAACTAATTCTGACAATTACGAAATCAGCTTTTGGTAGGCCGCGCCATCTTGAGCAAGTAGCGAATAAAGTTGACCACCTTTCAACTTTTTTCGTAGGTTGTCCAGTAATACGATTACACTGAGCGAGTTTACTAACAGATAGTGAATTTCCCAGATAGTAGCTTGTAAACTCGCTCAATGTCATCGAGGCTTAAGTATAGTGTGTTGTATTGCTGTGTACTTCGCAAAGAGCGACGATTTCTGGCTTAAAAAAAATGTAAAGTGTTCCCAAAATATGTATAAATATGTGGTGAAAAGTTTGCAGTTGTGTGTGTATTTAGTTCGCCAAAAAATCCGAAAAAGCGAAAACAAGAACCTAACACGTGATGACCCCCTTAATGTGTGTTGTTAAATACTTATTATTCCTTTCTCTGAGTTAAAACTCTTCGCGAGTAAACACTCGCAGGTAAAAGGTTCACCTGCCCTTTTAATGAACATACAGAGTAATGTACCCAAAGGAGTGATAAAATACAGGTTATTCCGTAATGAGCTTACCTGTGCTTAGTTGGCTTTGTATTCAGTAATTGTCTAATATTTCACCAGTAAACTTAATTTGACACCATGGTGTTATTTGAATTGTACAATATTGCCCTCGTCTGGCATGCGAGAAACATATTAATAAGGTTTGTGACAGTTCCTAATATTTTTCTATTTTTTTTCAATATGTTTGTTTGAATTTTCGGAACCGCTGAGCATAGCTGGAATCTTTTCAATGTTATCTATATCGCTTTTCATTCATTATTCATATTAGGTAAGTAAACAATCGACAATTGTCCTCTTCGTTCTCACACGTCTTATATGAAAACTAAGAGCAGAAACTGTAACAATGACCTATTCACGTACGAACTCTCTGGGGCTACTATATTCAACCGATTTGAGTAGCTTTTGACTAGTTCATCATCAACGATATTTATAATAAATGACACTTTGCCTTTGTTTTTATTAAAGGTTACTTATGTTTGTTTAATTTTTTGATTTTTGATTTATAAGTACATTATGTACAAGATAGGTAATACCTATACATGGTATCCGTAAACTTGTAGTACACGCGGGAAACTGGTGAATCTTACGGACAATGTATATTATTTAAAAAAAAAATTATAATATTTCATAATGAGAAGAATCTCTCATGTACAAAATTCTAGAGAAAATATCATAAATTTAAATGTCAACATTGTATTCAAAATTTGGTTATTTTTTTTTATATGAATACTGCACAAGAGACCAACTGCTCCCGTCTGGAGTCAGAGAGGCTATGGCATCAATAATTAAGTATGTTGTGAGGCTGAAGGTGGTGGGAAGGAGATTCCTTTCCCTAAAAAACTCCTTCACACAGCATCTTGATGACAGATGACAAAGGCCGTAAGGATTGTTTCCCCTCAGGACCTTCTGTGTGGAGCTATTGTAAATAAAACTAACTTAAATATCTTTTCTCGACAGTAAACCGACCTTCGTTTTAATCCTTTACGGCACTCTTAATTAAATTAAATAGTGACCTTAAGAAAAACATTGCTTTTCACTTTAATCAGAAGGGATGCAAAATAAATATTCATCCTCGCCAATCCATTTTCTATGTACATATTTAAGGCCCTATCGATTACTCCAGACCTGGTAAAGAGGAATTATTTGGTTTTCCTTTCTTAAGGAATATAATACCGGGCTACACTTCCATTCCCAGAATGTTTGAATAATTTTCCCGGGATTTGGCGAGAATTATTTTAATGTTAGTTTAAAGTGTTAATCAACGTACTTATTACGTCCGAATATGAATCCGAACTAAGTTTAGAAGCCATTTTATTTATTGTGATACGCCAGTTTTGTTTATTCCATTGGCACTTACTATTACATAATGTACAACTACATATTATTTTCCCGACAATTTCTAGCCTCTAAATTTAGGATTTACTGGACTATGATTCTGTATCACTGGACCGTATTCCAACTTAAATCATCGCAATTAGGGAGGCGGGCGTGGGTACCGCCACTCGGGGAACCATTTATTGGATAACCAACATCCGTGCCATAGTGGTTCACTAGCAGGGGTCTTAGCAGGGGTGCATAGGTTCATCGGGTGAGATTTTGTCTTGATCTTGGTGGCGAATGCGTGGCGTGGCCGACCGGATCAGGAGAGACTGGTTGATTGAGACCTAACCTAGATCTCTCAAGCCGGACTTTGCCTTGAACCGCAGTTGGAGGGATGGATTTATGCTTCCATCACTCCTGGACACATTCACCCTTTTTCTTAAGGGGGCGTACATTAATTACGTGAGCTTAAAAGGGGGGGGGGATTCAGCAAAATCTCACGTTACTTGCAAAAAATATACCAAGTGGCCTAAATTTATCTCACCAAGGGGCAGGGGAGGGGTCTAAATTGGAAGAAAAACTGATCACGTAATTAATGTATGCCCCCTTACCCATCCCTCATACCTTTTTCCTTCCCAAAACTTACTCTCCTTCCTTTTCTTAAAAATACTCTCCACAAGGCATCCCCAAAGGTGGAATGAGCCCTGAAGGATTTTTGAAGTGAAAACTTCTTTAGCACCGATTGTTGTGATTTGAAACTCGATGAAACGAAAGATAGCGACACTAAAAATAGACTAACACGTACATCTATATGATTTTGCCTGCTAGAAAATGAGATAGTATATTCGTTATTCTCTATGTGCGATGCTTCGCAGCCTCCCCCTCTTATTTACTTTAGTTTTCTAAAGCTTTCACTTCTAACCGCTTGTGAATTGCTCACTCTGATTTTTTTCCTCCGGATCTCCTGTGTGGAGCTATCAATAAAATCAAACCATTCAACGTTCTGAAAAAAAAACAATGTCGGTAAAAAACTCAACAATTAAATACCCAATCAAAATTCCGCGCACACAGGTAGGCGCTTTGTATTTTAAAACCGTAACCAAATTTTTCTTAACCCCAGAGGAATTTAATTAATGGACCTTTTTCTAATAAATTATGTAGTTTGGGCCATGATCCGTTTCCCAAACACCATTTCCCTTGGTTTGTTTGCCCGGGGGTACTGTAGTTTGACGTCTCACTTAAACTGCCAAATAGTCCGGGTTGCCATTGGCTAATTTAACATACCGCCCTATACACATTAAGGATGTATATTTTTACCCACTAATAAAATAGGGTCTACAGTAATGCCTCGATTAACTAAGAGCAGTTACGCTGTCATACTTCCTGGGGCCAGGGTGATACTGAAGCCACGTAGGGTCCAGTGTTATACTTCTGGTCTCCAGAAATATGTCCCTCCCGGGGGGGGACAAGTGTTAAGCAGGCCCCCCGGGGGCCATATGCCTCGGCTTGGAAGGCTCAGCTCAGGGTAGTAGGGCTCCTCCGAGGCTGTCGATGGTTGACTCCAATGAAACAAGGTTTAGGCACAATTCAAATGTATTCAATAATGCAAGGGTGAACATTACAGGCAACCAGGTAAGCTGTTTAAGGCCTAGCATAAGAGAGAGAGAGGCACTAGAAATACTACTGAATTTAGGCTCGGAAATACTATAAGAGGGTTTAAAATCTCACGTGGCGTCGTACGGATGCAGGCAGCTTTCTACGAAGTGGAGAGATCTAGAGCAAAGCTCATAGATCGGGTGCAGGAACGGGGCGGCTCGGGGTGCGTGGGCGGCTTCTCGGCGTCATGGTGGGCGGATTCGGTCAGCTTACCGAACCGGTGGGTGATAACGGTGAATTAAGCGGCTATCGGCATGGTAGGCGGATTAAAAGCCGGGCGGCCAGGGCTGCCATGGTATAAAGTAGGCGGCAGTAGGATTATACAGGCGTCTGTCGTGATAGCGCCATACTGGGATCGTAAGTGAAGACTTAATTAGCCGCGTCAAAGGGTGGCATACTGCCCGACAGTACGTAGTAGTGCGTACGACCGCTCGCGCCGTTGTCTGAAATATGTCTGTTGCTTCGGTGAACGGTGGCCGGAGTTCTCTGTCCGTGATGAGCGAGACGGAAGACTCGAACGCGTGCCCTATAAGGTAATGTCTTCTGCCATTGGCTGGATTTCGCGCCGTGTAGCCATATATGGTAATGTCTTCTGCCAGCCTGAGAGGGACAGCAATAATCACGCGAGAATGTACATGTACTGAGCACGTGACACACAGCTGCCTGCCGCTTGTATAGTCCGTTCGTAGAATTTATGGGCAACTCATAACACTACCCTCCTCCCCCTGAAAAATGAAGGGAAAAGGCAGCGAGGCTGATGCAGGGGACCACGACCTTCCATACAGCATGTGATGCGATGATTGCCACAATGTGAGGTACAGAGCTACCTCTTCACCAGGATTTAAACACTCCCTACCTAAGAGCCAACAAAATTTTAACTACCTGTGAGCCAAGCTAAAAAAAACTAGCAATAACTGAACAAAGGTTGCCAACTCTCTCAAGAAATTAAAAAAATGTGACGTACCTAGTGCGATACAAGACACGCTAACGAAGGTGCATGAAGAAATAAAGAAAACATGACCCTTCCGAGAAGGATTACTACCATGTAAAAATCTTAAAATTAGACAAAAAATTTCCAACACTATTCCTGTTATGGAATATTGTACGCTGACCAATGTCATGAAATGATCGAAACCAACTCATATTCGCGTCTTACAATAGAATTCTTAAAATTATACAACTTTGTTTTTATACACTTTATTCCTGTTATGGAATATTGTACGCTGACCAATGTCATGAAATGATCGAAATCACTCATATTCGCGTCTTACAATAGAATTCTTAAAATTATACAACTTTGTTTTTATACACTTTATTCCTGTTATGGAATATTGTACGCTGACCAATGTCATGAAATGATCGAAATCAACTCATATTCGCGTCTTACAATGGAATTCATAAAATTATACAACTTGTTTTTATATACTATGCTATTTTCACAATTCAATTCTAACCCAAATGTTAGTTTCCCGCACTCTCAGCTTGTCATGGTTTGTCTGGTTTGCATTTAATTATCAGGCATAAACGACCATCCTCTCATGTTCGCATATAATTGTAAGGTAATGCTACAAAACCTATCATGAATATTAATTTTCAGGCATAATATGAATCCTCTCATGTTTTCTCGACTCACCCTCGGTGACCCGTACAGCGCTGTACTTGGTATACTAGAAATATACCCTTGCCGCAACGACATAGACAACCGGATAGATCCCTTGGAATCCTCACGGTGAACTTGCGTTCGACGAAACCACATAGGACACCCTCTAGGTGTTCCCACCAAAATAACCAGACGAACCGTAATGACCATAAGTGCAATTACATTATTCTCTAATAAGAACAATACGACCCGAATGACATAACTTTATGACATTACCGAGCTAATTTACTCAACTGGGTGCATACTCTTAAATCTTCTTACTACGAGAAGTACTACTCCTTATTTGAATACAGTGATATAGCAAGTTACAAATTACCGTACAATTGCGTCCTGATATGGCAAGGACTTTACACGCTGGCTTACCATATTGATACCGAAGTAATCAATTACGTGTTTACAAAATATTTATATAGTAATTTAATTAATTACATTTATCATAATTAAAACACTTGAATATACATTTGTTTACCCACCAAAAACTCTATGTGTGTGAGTACAATTTTGTTAAATAACTTTCAATTCGAGTTTGTTTCAACTCAACTTAAACTCTCAGGGTTTGACTACGTAAGGAGAGAAGAAGGAAAAAAAATTAAAATACATAACAACAACGCCACGTATTTTTACACAAAAAATACGAAAATTTAATACTACCGACAATGTTATTAGAAGAGGAAAAATTTTTTAATTGAGTAACGAATTTCTTCCTAACACCGGAATCATATATACTTCCATTGTTCGGAAATTCGCGTTTCCAACAATCCTTCTGCTCTAATTCTAAGGAGTTTAGCCATCCTATCACGCTTTGGATTATAGCTCACAGCCGAATGACACGTTAGGTCGATACCCAAGTTCCATCCTATCGGACTTGTAACAGCTCTATAATACCACACAACGAGTAACCGTTGTTATATGATCGCGGAAGAAGGTTAAAATTCGATACCACCACAACCTATGTGAACCGAATAGTGTTGTCTATTGGGCCTATTCTGATAACAAAAATGTGGTAATATAATTATTACATTGCCTTTTCATCGTGAATTCACTCCAACATACGCTAGAATTGAGACATACCCCGTTAAGGAGTGAGTAACTACCCGATTGTGAACGTTTTACCGCCCCAATTTCTCCTATATCGCAACGTGTGAGATGTCCAATACCATAACGATTTAACCTACCTGTGAGAATAATTCGACAATGAAAGAGATTGAAAAACCCGAAAAAAAAAGGACAAAAAATAAAAAAAATTAAAATTGAAATGATATTTCCATTTATACATGACCTTATATTAATATATACACAAGGTTATTTACAACCATAAGGTTCCTAAGTTTCTTACTACCCAATGACCTATCCCAGTATGATGAGAGCTAGGTGCCTTTATACCTACCACTTGTACAAGAATTTTCTTATGCCGTCTCTTGCCAACGAAAAGAAAAGAATATGCTTGCATATTCTTTCATTGCATCTAAAATTAAGTACTTTTTAGAATGCAAATTGTTCCACGAAAATAGAAATTAGGTCTCTACTTCGGTCCCGGGCAGGATACTGAATACCTAACGCAGTTTTTCTAATGAAAAACCTAGCCTAATTTAGGGTTCCTTGAACTACGCCCTCAATCAGTGTATCGTGTCGTGTTTCTTAGACGAATTTATATACTTATGTAACCATATTCATATATAAAATTAAAAAAAATTTTTTTTTAAAAAAAAAAACAACCTAAGTGGCTACGCACTAGGAGAAAGTAATAAATTATTACTACCAATAATAGTCATTACAATAAATGAACTAAATATCGCATCAGTAATTTCACTAGTGTAAGGTGAGTTACCTCTTTTTTTTTATAATAATAACAATAATAACACAAGTCTTCACGTGCAGACATACCGGCGTCCCGGATTGTCAACACTTGTGATGACGATCCATTAAGAAAGGAATTGTATACTTCTCTAATAACAAAGGTTAAGTTATATGCGTTATAACCTCGTACTAACCACTAGGGTTCATGACGTCCTAGGGTTGTACCTAAGGGGTAATAATTATATCTCAACTAATAACCGGACTAATCAGAGAAAATAACAACAAAACATAAATAAAAACACTTATAAGGTTGCAACGACCGGGGTGTCACTACCCTTTTTTACTATGTCTTTAATGTGGAATTTACCGACAATTTTTCCATTTAAATTCTCTAGTACATATACCGTGCTAGAGATTTTTTCCTTTATTCTGTTTTCTACAAAACGGGGTGCCAGTTTGGCTGAAAAATATACGCCTGCCTTAGATTGAGGGAAGTTTCTTCTCCAAACTCTGTCTCCGATTTTATAGGATTCCAACTTGTGTCTAGTGTTATAACGAAAAGCACTTTGTTTATACGCGGCGGCGAGTGAATCGCTCACCTTGTCATACACGGCTACAAGTTCTTGTAGTTTATTTGCATAATCCACTACCGTATCTGGTTGTGTGTTATTTTGACTAGCACCCGGGGAGATACGCCAATGTGACGTGCCATGCACTGTCTGTTCAAAGCCGTGCATGAGGAAAAACGGGGTGTATCCAGTAGTAAGGTTGACCGTATTATTAATTGCTGCTTGTACCGTTCTGACGTGCTTTGACCACTGACGGTGATCGTTGCCCACCAAAATAGCCAATGAGGTTCCGATGGTTTGGTTATAGCGCTCTACCGTGTTGTTCATAGGAGTATAGAAAGAATTATAAAATACATCAGGAACGCCGTATTGAGACAAGAAGGCTTTAAAAGCACCTGAAGTGAACTGGCGACCGTTATCAACTATGAGTGTTCTAGGTACAGAGATTGGTAAAAATATATTGTATTCCAAGGCTTCTATTATGGTTTTTGCCGTCGCGTGGCGTAATGGGAATAACCAGCAGTACTTAGTAAAAACGTCTACCACGCTCAGAATATGAAAGTTTCCGTCGTAACCTTTCGGAAAGGGACCTATCAAATCTACGCTAAGACTTTGCATTGGGCGATCTACGTTTTTGGGGTGGGACATATGACCTAAGGCTGGCTTAGTTGAATGTTTATAAGCCTTGCAAATATTGCAATTGGACACTAATTTTTTTACATCATTATACATTCCGGGCCAGAAATTCCTTAACGATAATTTTTTAAAGGTTTTAAACACACCTGGGTGTATTGCTGTGGGTGAATTATGACATTCTGAGATTAAGGCCTGTCTATCCTCTACCGGGGATACTAATTTCCATTCGTAGTCTGTATGTAAGGAAAAATCAGCTTTACAATGCTTATACAACCTATTACCTTGTATTAAGAAATTAGGACTAGCTTGTGGGTTATTGGCGCACTTATTATACAGCTCTGAGTACCACTTGTCTTTAGAGCCAGGCGTGCCAAGTAATGAATTTAATTGGGTAATTTCAATACGAGATAGTACGTCTGGAACTACATGAAGGGAGCCTTTACGGTGAATTATGTCAAAATCGAACTGAGACAAGCGTGTCCCCCACCTGGCAAGTCTACCTGTTGGATTCTCGAGTGACATAAGCCATTTTAAACTTGAATGGTCCGTGACCACTGTGAATTTTGACCCTTCGACGTACGAGCGAAAGTTGTATACGGCGTCGAGAATGGCCAATAATTCGCGTTCAGTTGTACTATAGTTTCTCTCCGTTTTAGAGAGTACTCTGGAGTAATACGCGACGGGGTGTTCTGCGTCCTCAAATTGTTGTGAAAGGCACGCTCCGATGGCGAAATTGGAACTGTCACATTGTATTATAAAGGGTAACTTAAAATCAGGGCAGCTTAGTACCGGCGCTGAAATTAAGGCATTCTTCAAGGCGGAAAATGATTTTTCTATCTCCTCATTCCACGTAAAATTAGGTAGGTTCTTTTTACCACCAGTTATGTGAGTTAAAGGGGCTGCAATATTTGAAAAGTTGTTGATAAAACGTCTATAATAACTGCATAATCCAAGGAATGATTTTACCTGTTTTGTATTCTGAGGTCGGGGGAAATTTTTGATAGTATCTATCTTTGCCGGGTCTGTTCGGAGACCTTCCTTGTCCACTACGAAACCTAAATATTTGAGTCTTGATTTACAGAATTCCGACTTTTCTATATTTAATGTTAATCCGGCGGCCTTTAAAATATTACAAACCTTTTTAAGGAGTTCAATATGTTCTTCAAAGGTACGTGAGATAATTATTAGATCATCTAGATATGCAAAAAGGTTGGGTTCGAATTCTGGACCAAATAAGGTGTCCACGAGGCGTTGCAGTTCGCTAGGAGCATTACGTAGCCCGAAGGGTAGTCTTACGAACATGAAGGTACCCCTACCTGGAACTACGAAACTAGTTTTCTCACAAGACGAAGGGTGCAAGGGTATCTGCCAGAAAGCTTTAAGCAAGTCTAAGGAAGTAATAAAGTTTGCATGCCGTAAGTTATCAAGAATACGATGAACGTTTGGCAACGGATAAATTTGAGCCCTTGTAACAGCATTGAGTCTTCTACTGTCCAAACAGAACCTAGCTGTTCCGTCCTTTTTGGGAACTAAAATAACCGGGTTTGACCAAGGAGATTTACTTTTAACGATTACGCCTAATTCCAACATTTTATCCACCTCACATTCTAGCTGTTTCAACCTTACTGGTGACAGGGGGTAATAACGTTGTTTTATTGGGGTTCCTTCAGTTTCGATAACATGTTCGATCAAATTAGTTTTACCTAAACCGCGTTTAGCAAAAGATATGGATTGAAATTCCTCTATCACATCACTAAGTGTTTTTAGTTGCGCGGGTGTGAGATCGTTTTTTGACCTTACTACGTTAACTTCTGAGATGGAAGTATACGTAATGCTTTGATTTGCTGTAAATAAATTTGGAGCTATGTTGAATTTTTTCCAAAAATCCACGCCTAAAATAATTTTCCGGCCGAGCGAAGGTATCACTACAAAGTCTATGGTCTGCAACTTATCGTTATAAACTACTGGAAGTGACAGCTTGCCAGAAACTTCCTGTCTCTTGTTATCTGCTGTAGTAATTACCAGATCACAAGGGGACAGCGCACGAGACGTGAATTGTTTGTGCAAATTCCCACCTATACAAGATAGTGACGCACCCGAGTCTAGTAAACCTGATAAAACACGATTTTTAACTTTGAATGTGACATGTGGCCGGCCATCTCCGCTACACTTCACATTCACTGCCTCGAGTGGATCGGTATTCAGAAAAACCTTCACGTAACCTAACCAGTCATTCCATTCCTTTTCGATTGTCTCTGCTGATGGCTTTGGACTGCAATGACCGCCTAGAAGTTTTTTTGATTCGAATTACAATGAGTCGGGGGTGGTTTAGAGAGATCAGGAAAATCGTTTGCTCTGCTGTAATCAGGCTTTTTCCATCGTGGGCTACGGCGCGGGACGCTGTTGCTGTTAATTTTATTGCAATTTTTTGCAAAGTGACCGTTTTGATTGCATTTAAAACAAGCACGATTAGCGATATCCGTGGTTCTTTGTGAAATCGCCGCGAGCTGTGAGTTCTTATTACGTCCGAAAGTTCTAACCCTGTGATTCTGTTGGGAATTATCGAAATGAGTATCTTCTAAGATCTCGCATCTTTGTATTACCTCCGCGCAAGTACGGGGCACATCGTACGAGAATAGTTTACTATATTTGTGCAACAACCCATTTTTAATTATAAGAACCAAGTCTAATTCAGACAATGGTGATGATAACTTATCATTCAGGGATGATATTAGATTTACATACTGCCGAACCGGTACGTTATACATTTGCTTGTAACGGTGAATTTTAGATTTAATTCCCAAATCACTGTCAACCTCCTTATAACTTGAGACGACCTCCGGCTCGACTGCCTTTTTACTTGATGCGCGACTGAATTTGATTTTATCCATCTCCTCACATAGCGCTTGTAACTCCGAAACGTTGGTGATATTTTTACCGATCTTCAGTTGTGCGTAATCTGGCGTGAGACCTTTTGTGACTAACGATAAAAGTTCCGACTCTTCTAACGGCAAATTCAGCTTGGAATTGATAGCTAAAGCTTCCAAAATAAAATCCGCAGCTCTTTCGTTATTTTTCTGACACAAGTTAAATAACTTCGACTTCTCAGTCATTTGAAACGTCGGGTCCTCGAATCTCTTCAAAAAGGCTGTTTTAATTTCTTCCCACTTTAGATTAGTTTTGAAAATTTTCCTATAGAATAATAGTGCTGAACCAGTGAGAAGTTCGACAAAACCCCTAGCCAAATCTTGACAATCAACGCCCCTTGCGTATTGTAATTCGGCGATTCTGTCTAAAAAAGCGCGGACATCCGAATTCCCGTCAAAAGAAATTTTCCAATTTGTTAAATTAACTATTTTTCTTTCAACGTACCTTGTGGTAGTCCTTTCATAGTGATTTTGCGTAGGCGAGGATACTATGTTAACGAGGTTTCCCGAATTACTAGTTTTTGGGGTGGTTGCTACACTTGGAGAATTTAATAAAATAGCAGGAGACTCAACCCGCCCACTAAGGGATTCATTAAACTCGACACATTGTTTCCGTAAAGACAACAAAGCCCTTTTGGGGACTATGCCTCTATCCATCAACATTTTTCTTATTACCGACGCGTTTGCTTTCTCGAAATTTAATATTCTATCCATTACTGGTATGGTGGCCTCCATGATTATGCGTTATTATAATGAACAAAGCAAAAAAAATTTCGGACGAATAATATAAGACGAGAGCAGTTGCTGGCCGTCGCATTTACAACTTCCTATTACAGGGGAACGGATGTGAACGAGCACAATCCGACAGTAGTTACTACCTTTTATTGGAAACAACCACTGCTCTTCAAGGAAGAAATAACGCAACTTACACAGCAGCCACTCGGAGATTTTAAAATAACGAAATTCATTACTCAATAAAAAAAATTCCGCGCGAATGACGAACAACTCTGACTGCCGCGATAGAACGTAATAGCTTGAGAATGAATGCTACGGTAGTAAGCGATGTTTAAAATACCTAACACTCGAATAGCACTAGCCGACGGACTCGCGACGTTTAGAATAATTCACACAGAACTACCGTTGTTGATGGGAGCACAAATATAAAATATTTATAGCTAAGATTACATAATTATGTTTCTAGGGAGACAACAATCGACAAGACTTCGGCCCAGTTGGCGCGCCAGTGTCATACTTCCTGGGGCCAGGGTGATACTGAAGCCACGTAGGGTCCAGTGTTATACTTCTGGTCTCCAGAAATATGTCCCTCCCGGGGGGGGACAAGTGTTAAGCAGGCCCCCCGGGGGCCATATGCCTCGGCTTGGAAGGCTCAGCTCAGGGTAGTAGGGCTCCTCCGAGGCTGTCGATGGTTGACTCCAATGAAACAAGGTTTAGGCACAATTCAAATGTATTCAATAATGCAAGGGTGAACATTACAGGCAACCAGGTAAGCTGTTTAAGGCCTAGCATAAGAGAGAGAGAGGCACTAGAAATACTACTGAATTTAGGCTCGGAAATACTATAAGAGGGTTTAAAATCTCACGTGGCGTCGTACGGATGCAGGCAGCTTTCTACGAAGTGGAGAGATCTAGAGCAAAGCTCATAGATCGGGTGCAGGAACGGGGCGGCTCGGGGTGCGTGGGCGGCTTCTCGGCGTCATGGTGGGCGGATTCGGTCAGCTTACCGAACCGGTGGGTGATAACGGTGAATTAAGCGGCTATCGGCATGGTAGGCGGATTAAAAGCCGGGCGGCCAGGGCTGCCATGGTATAAAGTAGGCGGCAGTAGGATTATACAGGCGTCTGTCGTGATAGCGCCATACTGGGATCGTAAGTGAAGACTTAATTAGCCGCGTCAAAGGGTGGCATACTGCCCGACAGTACGTAGTAGTGCGTACGACCGCTCGCGCCGTTGTCTGAAATATGTCTGTTGCTTCGGTGAACGGTGGCCGGAGTTCTCTGTCCGTGATGAGCGAGACGGAAGACTCGAACGCGTGCCCTATAAGGTAATGTCTTCTGCCATTGGCTGGATTTCGCGCCGTGTAGCCATATATGGTAATGTCTTCTGCCAGCCTGAGAGGGACAGCAATAATCACGCGAGAATGTACATGTACTGAGCACGTGACACACAGCTGCCTGCCGCTTGTATAGTCCGTTCGTAGAATTTATGGGCAACTCATAACAACGCGAAACATTTTGTTATCAGAGGTCGAAATAGCACAGGAAGAAGAAAGAGAACTTACATTTTCATGCGTTAGCCTTTAGATGTTTAGATGAACAGGATTTATTTATTTTATTGTGATTTATTATTGATTTATAAACTATTAGTTCTGTGAGCAGTCGACCTCATATCCACAAAATTATTTCTTTAATTATTTCTTATTTAATAAATAAAAATCAAAATTTCCTCTGAAATCATAATATTTTTAAGCGGGTTCTTAAATTGAATTCGAATAATCAATACCTTAATATATATAACAAAGTCGGGTTAGTTGCACCATTTATAACTCGAGAAAGGTTGAACCGATGTTTACGATCTTTGATTTGTTGGTTTTGTCTCCACCCCGAATAGCAGAATAGCTATTAAAACATCGGAAAAATTCACAAAAAATAACTTATGATGAATTTTTTTAACACATTCATTTTGTACGGAACGAATTCTCATTTTTTGAAAGAGCTGCAGGAATATTGTGATAAGTATAATATTGAGTAGTGAGTGAAGTCCAAAAATTCAAAAACGTCAATGCGCTGATTTTTTACTTTTGTTCAAAATATATATATATAATGCTGCCCCTCTTTCTTACACAGTAAATGTTAATATTCAAAAATGGGACAAACAGTGAACGTATGTCTGCACCCCTCCAAAGGAAAAATACAATAAATATAATATATCTCCCTCACACGTATAAATAAAATGAAAGGCAATTCCCGTAAGTAAGTGGAAAAGTAATAAAATCTGCACACAACGCCATCTCTGAAACTGACAAAAACCAAACACGGAAAGTTGCGCATCAATAATTTCTTCATTGAGTAATTTTTAACTTAATAAAAAAACTTAATTTAATTCAGCTAATAAGTTAACATAACAGTTATTGATTCTGAGGCGGTACGAAGTTTCCCGGGTCAGCTAGTATATTATAAAAAAGACTGTACAAAAGTTTTCATCCCGCTAAACAAGTCCCGGTACGATCAAGGGAGTTATATGCTGTGGTAGCCCTCTATCACCCTCCTATGAATAAGGTTCCCGTTTTTAAGGCGTGCTTTTGAAAATATAAGGGCTGAAACTTTCGCCCTCTAGAAATTTTTAGAACATTCCAGAACATCCCGGAACATTCTGGAATGTTGAGGAATGTTCTTTAATAGAAAATCGGGAACAACATTGAGGAACATTCCAGAACACCATCGAATGTTGTGGAATGTTCTGGAACACTGTGGACCATCCGAAGCCTTTTTGTAGGGGTGGGGCTACTCATAGGTAGGGGTAAATAATGCAAGATCCTGTGGATTCGGACGTCAGTTCAATCTCATATCATTATCTCATATTTATCATCTATGTATTTTTTTTTAAATAAAAAAAGGCTTTTCAAGCATTTATGTGGTCAAGTGTTAAAAAACAACAACAATTACGAACACAACATTTCCTTGTAGAATCATCCCTTTTCAGGTAGCATCTCTAATTTCTGAAGACCTTTTGATATGTTAGCGAAAATCTTCACTTGGACCATTGTTTAAAAGTTACGACCATTGATGTAGTGGTCGTTGGTTACAATGGTTTTTCTTTAAACCATCTTTATGTTGTCATTTAAAAACCATTTAATTAAACGGTCCACCATTTTTAGACCTTTTTTACAGACTAACTATCTGCAATATTCAACACTTTATTTTTTCATCCAGCAATATCCTGACGCCAAATAATCCTTACCTCCAAATTGAAATGGGATAAACCTTTATTTATTTGACTTGTGTACCGAATGTGGCGAAACTAAGCCTTTTATTGGACATTATGTGACCGCGTTTTTTGTTTTCGATTAAACCAATAGGATTTGTGCCATGAAATTGTGTGTTTAATCAGTCAGTGCAAACAGAAAGCGGCGGGAGTTAAATAATGGACCTTTTTTGATTTGATTTACAATAAAATTAGGACTACAAAAACACCATGTTGACGCCGGAACCGGTGCGGAGGTAAGATTTACTTTATTTCGTTTGATATTTTATTGCTTATAAATGTTTCTCTGTATATTGCTGATGTAGATATCTAGTCTTTTATGATGTACGAGTATAACTGTTTCTCTGCATATTGTAGATGTCGATACCTAGCCTTTTATTGTTTATAACTGTTTCTCTGTACATTCTTGATGTAGCCAAGTAGCCTTTTATTGTGTATCACGGTTTCTCTATACATTTTTTTATGTAGGCACCTAGCCTTTTATTGTGTGTAACTGTTTCTCCGTACATTTTTCATGTAGGCTATTATTTATCATTTTATTATGTATAACTGTTTCACTGTACATTTTTGATGTAGGCACCTACCATTTTATTGTGTAAAACCCGTACACTGTGTATTTATTTCTTTTGTTTTCTTTTTTTTACAATCTTTTAGAGAAAAATGTGTCCTTTCTGGGAACCCCGTTCTCTCAAAGGTCACATTTGAAATATAAGTAAATACCCATGTTAACCACTCGGACCCGTAAGCGTGTTTTCATGCTAACGTATGTGTTCCCACAGAAGACAACAACCGACAACCTAGTGACAACCGTAAAATAAAAAAAGAAGATCCAATTAAAAATAAGAAGATCAAGCTTCACAACTCTTTTTAAAGTTGTCCATAGAAGTGCACAAAAAAGAGATTATTTTGTAGAAACAGTTTTCACCCGCCAAATCGCCTACATATGTTCATATACTATATATCCGTCAGAACTTGTATTCAAACAATTTAAGGTCAGAAAATTAAGTGCATTATACTTTTATCATGCAACATTACAAATTTATAAAGATAATATTGAAAATAAAGTTGCACCCTTTAAAAATAACAGAAATCTTAGACAATCATCAATACTTCCTACTCCAAAATGTAAAAAAACAATAGGACAATTAAATCATAAATATCTCGGAGTTAAATTTTTTAATTCACTACCCGAAGAAATCAGAAACATGAATACTAATATAAAAGAATTAAAAATTCACCTTAAAAATTATTCTGAAAACTTAAACTGAATCATGTAAAAAAAAAAAAATACAATAAAACCCCCCCCCCCATACACACAAGCCCTGCTTACTTATGGGGGTACATCAAACATATCTACCATGTAATTAATTACTGTATAAAATTTATTTGTATCGACCGGAAAGCGAGAGGTCCTGGGTTCGAGTCCCAGAGACGCCAATATCTTTTTCTGATTTTTCTTTTTCCAGATTTCTGATTGAGTTTCGCTTATATTGTCTTCATCTATTTGTTACTAATAATTTATTTTTTTTATATGAGCTCCACACAGGAAGCATCTTTGGAGATGCTGTGTGGAGGGTTTTTTTAAGAAAAGGAAGGAGAGGAGAGTTCTGGGAAGGAAATGGGTTTAATAAGTGGGTAGGAATCTGGGGTTCAGTGTGTCCAGGTCATCCGCCTCCAATACCTATACAAACCTCATCCCATGAACCCGGGCACCCCTGCTAAGTCACCAAACGTAGCGAACCACTTGGGGTGACCTATGGCAGAGATGTTGGTTATCCAATAAAGGATCCCGGAAATTCCTCCCGTAAAGGTACTTGTGAAAATGCTCCACCGACTTGACAACTGCCAGTAATTCCCTTTGCGTCACGCAATAGTTGCGCTCAGGTCTAGACAGTACCTTGCTGAAGTACCCGATGACTTTCTCCTCCCCTTCCTGGACTTGCGACAGAACGCTTCCCATACCCACGTTGCTGGCGTCTGTATCCAGTATAAACTTCCCTTCTGGTTTGGGATAGCTCAATATAGGGGCATCGGTTAACTTCTGCTTCAAGTTTTCGAACGCCTGTTGGCAGTGAGAGTCCCAGGCAAAACAATTTTTCTCTTCGGTGAGTCTTGTCAATGGTTTGGAAATATCTGCAAACCCATAGACGAACCGTCGGTAGTAAGTGCAGAGGCCAAGGAAGCCTCTCAACTCGTGCTTATCCTTCGGTACTGGCCATTCATTGACGGCACGGATTTTTTCTGGGTCGACTGAGACCCCCCTTTTGGATACCACGTGACCGAGATAATTGACTTGTTCTTGAAAAAGGTTGCACTTCTTGGGATTAAGTCTCAAGTGGGCGCCTTGCAAACGCAGGAACACCTGTTCCAAGTTCTTCAGGTGTTCCTCATACCCGCCTCCCAAATGTATGTGTATGTACGTATTATATTCACCCTGTCCGGAAAACAACAGCTGGAAATTGATGAATGTACATCACATTTGGATGATCGATTTTGTGGAATATATTTAAAAAAAAAAATTATTACTCGTCTTTATTAATTTTTGACATACATTTGTTTTATTATATGCCTGTCTCACTAGGAGAAACTGTGTTGAGAGCAGACGCTTAGCATAGCAAAGAAAATAGCATAGCAAATTGAGCCCGAAGTTTAAATTTTTTAATCAAATTTGAAAAAAATCTGTCGCTAGGGGATTAATATCAACTGTTTATTATTTTTAAAGATGCGTTGAAGCGTGGACCCCGCTTCAAAAGTTTTTTTTAACCCTTTAGTTGCCGATGAAAATGGAAAAAGGTTAATAAAACAATCGAAATGCTCCGATTGAAAATATTTTTTTGGGTTCTCTATATATATATTGAAGATTCATTGGTTTTTCGGACTCCGTGTATAATAGAAACAAAAGAAATGGATCCATGGATAATTATTAGTATGAAACTACGCGCACAAAAATGTTGCCAACGTCGTACACCCATACTACTGCAAATAGCATCTACGCGTAGCCTTTGTTTCTACCTATATACACCAAACGCATAACTTGCATTGATTATGGAATGTGAAAAGTTGTTGGTTTTTCTAAATAAATTAAAATAAAATACTGAACGCTTTGAATCGCGCGACTGGAGTGGTTCAGTAGCAGATGTACTGAATTGTGTAGTAAGCTTCCTGGGCCGTTTTAAGATTGTCGGCGACCAAAGTGGCTCAATAGTAGGAATTTTCTTTGGAACAGGAAAGTAGGCGCCATGGGAATCAAATTACGCATATCTACCATAATGAATAGTTGAGCAGCCCATAATGACCTTGACCCGGGCTCTTAAAGTCCGTGCTGTTGGGTAGTAGCTCGGCGACAGTCGGCACGCTTCCATACAGTATCTCCTTTGTTCCTTTTCTATGTACTTACATTACCATTTTTCTTTATAACTTTTTCTCTTAATATTTGACGAAGCCTTTTATTGTGTATTCCTTAATATTTCTCTTATATTATATAGCTGGGGATGAAGCGATCCAGAGGTGATTGATGTGTAATTCATTAGTTCTTCGCCCTTCCATGTCTACGTGTTGATGAATTGTTCTTTTCTCGGACAGTATATTTTCGAAAGATATTAATTTTAGACAATAATAGTAGTACCGAATGATTACGTGAAATATGAAATAGTAATTTATCTACTTCGAATGAGTTGGTTGCGTATTTAATTATTTGATTTATTAGTTATTTACTTTTTTCTGTAATTTGTAATGTTTTCTGTACTAAAATTAGGTTTTAAGAAAATATACACAAGATACGTACTGACTAAGTCTAAAAGGAACACAAAGATGAAGATTTATTTCTTTAGGAAAATTAAATACTTTTGTTAATTAACACTTGTTTAGTGAAAATAATCTACAGGTTTAATTTTTTCGCTTTTTACGCCACAATTTTTTTAATTATTGAACAACTTATTATTTCATTGAAGAAGAAGACAACACGAATCTGTACGAAAATATGAAAGAGAATAAGACACAGAAAAATAAAAAGATAACGGTCGCAACTCAGACTCGAACCCAGAACCGGGATAAACGCCTTACCAATTCGACTACTGAGAATTTTTTTTTTTCTCCCTATTTTTTCCTATTATATCTACATATACATATACCTTTCAAAAGTAATTTTACATGTTTTCTAAATTCAGTAAGATACAAGTAATATTGTAATAGTTATTAAGAAAATATATAATAGACAAAAGTAGGTAATGTGAACCCACTGAGGCGCTCCCTGTGTGTGGGTAATATAAACAAAAATGCTATATAACGTCAATAAGTACAAGAAAAAAATGTTAATTTAAAGTAAATGTTTAATTTAATTTAAATGTCATTTTTGCCAATCCCAAATTTTATTTCGTATTTTTGACAGCTACCTTTTTCAATGGAAACAAGTGTTCGAAGAACTGGTTTGTAACCTAGATAGTGTTTCGGATAAATATATTAGATTTTATGTTTTTATTTTATTAGTGTTATCTTCTTCTTCAATAATGTATTAAAAGTTATAAAAAAAAATAGTTTTAAAAAAAATCCATTATTTAAAAAAAAAATGCTGTATTTAATTAAGACATTTTTACAAAAGATTGATATATTGAATCATCGTCCTATGCGGCTGTTATGGTGACAAATAGTTATTTTTTTATATAAAGTGTAAACATACATACCTACTTCATTTCGACGACTGATTTCTAGAGATTGTTTGGAGTTCGGTTCAGAATGTTTTTTTTTGGGACTGCTTCTACAAAAGTGTCATCTCTAATTTTGGAATCTTGGCTTGAATTGATCCTTCAAACTTTCCTATATTGGAGTGAGTAACTCATGTGTTTGTTAAACAACACATTCACACCCTTACATCTATCTAGTAGCTATCTGGTCTTTAATCATCAATCTACCATCAATAGATCTTCTGATTAAATTTTCATCATCATTGATGACTGATCTCTGAGTACAGGAGTGATTTCCCAATCAATCCTAAACGAATTACAAAATCATTCTCAAATCTCACCCCGTGTTTAGTGTTGTATTTCTCATACGAATCTGTGGTGTGGACATCCAACTCACTCGTGAAAGGGATTCTAATCCGCCCCTCGGGTAAACAAACTCCCCGCGGTGGTGTAACTGTGATTGATTTACGGTTGGATTCGGTTTGCAGGTTGGCTTACTGGCGTGAGCTGATAGCAAACCAAAAGAGTCCAACCTACCTTTAGGATTTTGTATGGACCCATTCTCCCGAACATTCGGCCCACAATAGACCTGATTGGAAAAGGGAGATTTTTTTCTCCGCATTGTTCGTACATAATTTACGCTCTGTCGGCGGAAAACTTTTCTCTTTGAAATACTAGTGTTCATCTTTCATTGGCATTTTGAATTGTTGGTTGTCAGTGAAAATGGGCATATGTGTTGGTTTTTGTTAAACCACAGTTTCTTATTTCTCCAGGAAAATTATAGTTTTTTTACGAAAATAACTCTTTGTTTACACCACTATTTTTTAATAAAAAATATCAAAAGTACGTAGTAAACATGTTTATACTTTGAATTTAGTATACTTTGTATCCTGATGAAGAATCCCTTGGTTTTGAAAGAATTAGAAATATTTTATTAAAATTGTGGTGTAAACAAAATGGTATTACTTTCGTTTAATTTTAAATGACGCCACAAAGTAACTTTGTAATTATTAAAGAATAAACTTCATTTCATATCAAGACCGGTTGTAATATGCATTTTCAACATTGCTTCGAAAATAAAACATTTAAACATACTTACACAATTTTCAGGGATGATTCTTCCTATTTACATTTAAAAAAAAAGTATTTTTGATGGAGCTTAATATGAATCATTCTATAGCCGACAATCTTATAATGGTGAAACTATTTTACGCTTTCTGTAACTTTTGATAACTTTACGACTCATTGTTTTCGCGTTTGTATGGTGATTGAAATTCCAGACCTCTTGAAATATCTTCAAAGAGTCGTACAAACAATAATATTGATTGAAGTCGCTATCTTCAACTATGAATGCCATTTCCGCTCTGAAAGCTAAAGTTAAGTTTAGCAGGGAAGTTCTTAAAGTATTTTAACAATTGATTTCGCTCTACAACTTTTAAATTGCTTTTCAATACTTCTTGCCCATTTATATAAATCTTCAATGGATTTCAATAATCGAAGGTTTCAAAGAAGTAGAAGATGAATTAAGGCTTCGTTATAAACGTTTAAAAAGAAGAAGAAGGTTACTGAAGATGATTTGAAAAATAGTTAATACGAATGATAGAGGGAGCGCACTAATATTTAAAACTATTGTAGTTAATAGGCGTAACCGAAATATTAGTTTATATTTTTAACAAGTAAAATAACAGAACAAGATGAGTTTTTTTTATAATTTTCGGAGCATACTTTGCGATTTTTTGCTATCGATTCATATAATTTTTTTTTTAATACTTGCCACTTGAAAAGAGATAATCTTCAGAATTAACATATAATTTTTTAAAAGCTTAAAACAAATTTTCAGAGGAAGAATGTTTATATCGTTAGAAATTCAGAATGCGGGGTTTTGGCATCTCAAATTTACGTTGGCTTCAATGTATTTGATTAATAATCAGGTTTATGCATAATTAATACGGATTTGCCATACATAATTGATTTATTTTTAGTGAAAATTGGATATTTATTTCGACGGTAGCTCGTCATTGACCGATACTTTCAAATACCTATTGACCGATACATACAAATACCTACTGATATAAGTTCGAGTGCTCACGTCGTCTTTTACTAGGGTCTTCGATAAAATGAAAAACTGTACAAGTTTTAACCTATTTACGATAACTGATAAAACCCGAAATTTCTATGAAAGTAATGGTTTGTTTTTCGCTAATTTAGAAAAAAAATTATTATAGACAAGTATGCACTACGTACCTACCTACCTTACTTCAAAATATATATTTTTTCTTCAAATTTTGCAAATTCACTTTGTGGCACCATTTTATTAATGAAATAATTAAAAACACTTTGTTTCTACCACAATAATCTTCACTTTGTTTTTACCACAATACATAATAATGATTGCAGCCATTTTTACATTTGAGATGTCTAAATAGCAATAATTATTCGGAATTTGCTAACCATCTAATTGAATTTAACCATTCATTTGATATAAATACTGGTTTTAAAATTTTACACTCTAACGTGAGTGGTTTTCAATTAGATATTTTAGAAATATTAGAAATTAGGAAAAATGTCAATAAAAATTTTAATATTATTGATAACCAAATTAATTTTGTGAATAATCCTATCTTAAACATATTTCCATTGTAATTTTGTCTTTGATCTTCTAAGCAACCCCCTCCCCCCTTCCCCTTTCCACCTCTCCCCATACCCCCTCCCCTGTTGATCTTCTAAGTACCTCCCGTTTCCACCTCTCCCCCCCCACTACTTCCATTTCTACCCACGCCTGTCTTTCTATACTTGATAATTTAGTTTTCAGTACATATAATGTCCCCATGAAGAGAACATCGTTCTCGAAACATGTTGACTTTTTAAATAAAAAAACAAAAGTTTTTTTAATTATTTCAATAATATATATATTTATATTTGTTTAATTGTTACAATACAAATTTGAAAATTTAAGAAGATAGGCGAATTAAAAATTTATCAAAAGAGATGTTTATAGAATGTTTTCTTATGCTGAGGCGACCTAGTTTTGGGTAGAAGAGTTTCAAATACTTCTATGGTTCAATTCCACGGTTAAGGTAGAGTTTTTCACCTCTCTATGGCAATGTTTTTAAAATACTAGTCAATCCTTCTTCTGACAATTTCAAGATTGCAATTCCAATTGCCAAGATTTGGTGAACTTAAATTTTTGTCATTGACGAAGAAGATAATACTAATAATATAAACGAAAATATGAAAAAGAACAAGACACAGAAAAATAAAAAGTTAACGGTCGCAACTGGGAATCTAACCCTGAACCTCTACTAATTCGTCTACTGAGACCTCGTATATAAATGCCATTTTTGTCAGTCTCTTATTTAAAATTTCAGAATTAGCAATATTATTTTATTTATATTATTGGCAGCTACCTTTTTCATTGGAAACGATTGATCTTTTTGTAAAAGACTTTTGCCGTAGTTACTTTAAAAAAAAATTAGGTCTGAGTTTGTTAAATTATTGAATAATTTTTAGAGTTGGCAAAATGTGCTAGTCACCGAGCTTTAGACTTTTTTCGCAGGGTTAGCAAGAATATAAAATATGAAATTCGCATTTGCGCATGTAGGCAGCCTTTTATATTCGGGACATGTCCCGGTTTTTTTGCGTGTTATGTTTTGTTAGCTAATTTTGCGCGCTTCAAGCATCGTATGGCACTTACAGTATGTTACTATTGGGTAGGTACTAGTTGTATATTTTTACCGATGCGACAATCGGTATATTTTTTGGTTTGTTAAATTTTTCCATGAATTTGAAGTAATCTGCATTGTTTTTGAAACGTTATATTTTTAATTATTTAATATTTTTAATAATCAAATATGTATTAGTTGTGGTTTGTGGTTGTACCTACTGAATTTCCCACTTCCATAAATAATAATAAATTTAATGAAATCTCTACATATTATTATAAATTAAAGTCATCCGCCGTATCTGTCTGCCTGTTCGCGATAAACTCAAAAACTACTCAACGGATTTTCATGCGGTTTTCACCAATATTATAGAGTGATTCATGACGAAGGTTTAGATATTATGTGTCAATGTTTTGTGTAAATTGGTTGAAATGTATAATATATAAAGAAGAATATCTGTATATGGTGGACGAGCGGGCTGGCAAGCGGGCGGTATGGATTTGATTTGTATGCAAATTAACATATAGCGGTGTGAGTTAATTTATCGTTGGTTGATAAATTAACTCATTATAAAGGTTGGGTAACCATCATCAAGATGGCCTTGTGTTTCGTTAGCCATAGCAACGCGTTTCCGGGTCAGCTAGTAAGAAATAAAACCTGCAAATGTATCAGGTACAGTTTATTTCATTAAGGTGAAGTTATACGTGAAATCATATTTAGATATTATTTAGATTAATCTTTACGACGAATTGGCTTACAGTATGAACATCAAAAAATATGCCACGGATAAATTGAAGCTTTTACTAGCTTTTCTATGTATTGGAATAACTATAAAATTATTATTTACGTAACAAAAAATATAAGCGTAAACCACTTTAAAAAAATGTTTTTTCAAGACTTTACTATGAAGTAATACACGAAACAATTAAAAATAATACCCCTTTATGGCTAAGACTATTTTTGAGGTTTTCTATGTTCTAACTTTTTTTCATTTTTATAAAATTATGCACGGAATAAATAAAAAACAGTTTTTCGCTTACTTTCCTCGCGCAAATAAGACGCTCGATTTTCAATTTTGCAGGCATGAGTATCAAAATATTTCTAGCGTTTATATTCCTCTTAAATGAATTTATGAAAAATATTTACTTGGTAAAAGCGTTGTTTTTTCCTAGAAGTTAAATATATTTTATGAAACGTCCTGTACGATGTATGAGAAACACAATAATCGGAAAGACCACCTCGTTATTCATTGTAGTTCAATTCTTACGAATCGTCCGATACGAGATGTAAAGTTAAAAACTTTTAACGATACGTCCGGTAGGAGGAAACTCATCAAGAATAATGAAAGCGAAATTTATTATTCATGACATGTCATAACATTTAACAAGTTGTCCCTTAGAAGTTAGAGGTTCAAAATAATTCATAAAACTTCCGGTTGGGGAGACGTTAGTTAGAATCATTTAACCCCTCGGGCTTATTTGTTCGCTTTTCGAATCAACTCATATAGATCTCATTGTTAGAAATATGATACAAACGGTGTTAAGAGAAAACACCACGCCTTATATTACATGTTTAAAAGTTTACCACAAAATAATTAAAATGCACACTATTATGAAACCAAAGTTCCGATCGCAATTTGAAAGGAAATTTTTGGTATTAATAATTTTTACATGAAACAACAAAAAGTGACTTGAAGATAACGTTTATAGTATATTTGCCTAATAATTTTTTTTTTAATCAAAAATCAGTAATTTTTGTTAGAAAAACCTAAGGTTAGCCATTTTATAAACTTCTTTATGTGTGCATTAAAAAAATGTATTTCAAAAATTATTTTGAATTAAAAATTTTGAAAGCGTATTCAGATGTGTTTAGAAATATTCCCTTTATTTGGATTTTATTGCAAAGCGGAAATATTTTGACCCACTGACTAGATATGGTCGATGCCTGAGTGGATAATATTGAAGTTCAAACATTTAACGAAGTATTCTGTAGAAAAGATAATATGGAGTGGAACACCTTAGTTTCATTAAAGTTCAAAACACTTAAAGAAACCACTAGCAGAGGCAAGCTGGAGCATACCTCGTTTTTCACGAAAGTTTTGATAGAAAAGTTAAACAAAAATGACTGCATTTATTGAACCATCCAAGATAAACTGTACAAGTTGGATATTAAGGGCCATTAACCAGCTAGCGTCCGAGAATTCAAATTTCGTCGGAAGATGTTCTTAAGATCGTACAGGGCGGTTGGGTTATTATTTTTTAAAGCAAATTTTTAATGAAATAAAATTGATAGTGGGTTATTATTTTTTAAAAATAATAACCCACTATCAATTTTATTTCATTAAAAATTTGCTTTAATTTTTACATTCAAAAATGCTGATAGACGTGATGATAAAACTATTAAAATTGTGTACTTTTTGTTATTATTTTTAATCATAAGTATTTATATTTTTTCAATAGTGTCTAAGCAAAATAAGAATGTAAAAAAAACTTAAATATATTAGTCTGTAAACCGTAAATAAATAGACAAACTGAAGTATTTTCGTCACAAAACACGTGCGCGGATCTTTTTTTAATGATTTTATTTAAACTGAAATTAAAATTCTGAAACATAGCTTTCCTAGATAATTTATTGATTTAATCAATATCTGCATGATTATATGATTTGAAATGTGTGTTGTATAATACAAAATTTTGCTCGAAAATTTAACAAATCTGCCAATGACCTACGGTGTAACCTTATTATGCTAAAAATAAACATATTTTCTCACAATTTAAAACATAACTTTACCAGATAAAAGAACGATCTTTCGAAATCAATTTGTACTTTTTTGTGAATAAACAAAAATTTTAACAAAACATAAAACGACTTCAAAAATGCACTAAAAAGTAAAAAAAATAATTTCGTCTGATTGTTATTTTTGCAGTCGGTGTCAGCCAAGGTAACTACATATATAGGTAGTTATAGGTGATATGTGGAGATCTTGGCTGACACCGACTCCAAAAATAACAATCGTACGAAATTATTTTTTTACTTTTTAGTGCATTTTTGAAGTAGTTTTTTGTTTTGTTCAAATTTTTGTTTATTTTTTAATTTTTAATGACGAGCGTGCGTAAAGAAGTTTTACTTTAAAAAAATCATCGAAATCTGTTGGCGTAATATTGAGTTATTCGTCCATTTGTCGCGCACATACTTATTGCAAATTTAAGTCATATATGGTTTTCTCATGGATACCATTGTCAGAACTGGACCAAATTAAAATGGGACCACACGGGAAGCACCAGCTTTCTAATAAAAAAGGAATCATCAAAAGGTTCACCCAATCAAAAGTTCTGAGGTAACAAACATAAAAAAAAAAAAAAATACCGTCGAATTGATAACCTCCTCCTTTTGGAAGTCGTTTAAAAAGAGTCAACACTGCAATTTTTTTTTTTAAATTACATATTTTCATTGTTGTCTGGTTATTCCCTCTTAAGAAAGCTGTTCTTAGATCAATTGTGAAGTTCAAAACATTTTACGGGTTGTCCATAAACTTTAATTTTAAGCATCTTCCGACCTTAAGAAGTAGTATTATGTTAAGTTTTGGATTTTCGCTTTTTAAACTTTCTTTTATTCTCGACATATCTATTGTTAAAAGTTTTCCCACTCCTATTTTACTGATAATCGTTTCCCGAGAAGCGGGCGGGCCTTTATTCTTCAAATACCGCCCGCATTCACTTAATGCTCTATCCGAAGGACAACTTTATAAGACTGTGAGTATTATTAGAAATCTTTTGAATTTGTTTTATATTTAAAATTACTATAAAACATCTTTATTTTGTACCTTAATCTTAATACATCGTATCAAGTGCCAATTTTCTGTATTTTCTGGAAAGTATATATGTTACAGTTAAAACCCGTTTTTAGTTATAACGCGTTTTCTCTAGTTAAAACTAGTTTTTACTAATTGCCTTTGTTAAAACTGAAATTGTGATTGAAAATAAGGATACTGTTTATTAAAATATTTAATAACTGTTAATTAAAAACCTGGCCTAACCTAACCTAATATAACCCAACCTAACCTAAACTAACTTCAACTAACCTAACCTAACCTGATGTCACTCGACCAATCATAATAAAGCACGATGAACTTTGACATCGGTTGAAACAGTTTTAACTGAATCATTTCGAGAAAACGCATTTTGTCTAGTTAGAACTAGTTTTCACTGATATTCAGCAGTTAATTCTAGTTGTAACAAATGCATTTAGTGAAAACTAGTTTATACTAGGGAAAACGCGTTGTAACTAAGAACGGGTGTTCACTGTAACATTTACAAGTACACAGGTGAAATAAAATTTATGATAAACGCATATTTAACGTAACAAATCTATATTTCATTTTTGAGTGTTTGCTGTCTTCGATATTTTATGTCTATATTTTTATATTCAATATTCTGTGGCCACTACTCCACACAATGATCCATTGTTCGATGCTGTGTTTTTCCTTATGACTACAGAAGCATCACGTACATCTTCTCACAGGTGTTCGAAAAACACTACTACTAACCTATTTACATACAGTTCCTGTTTATTAACATTTTTTATACCACTGGTACTTATTATCTTCGTCAACCTTAAAAATTTTTAAACAGTTTGTAAGATAATAGAAACAAAAAAAAATCATTTATAGTCATATGCTTGAAGTGGAAATTTGTTTTTCCGAAGGTGTAAAGAGCAAAACTCGGACAACTCTGGCGTGTTGAAATTTGCATCCCCTCTTCTGTCTGGAATTTCCAGAACATTACAATTATTTTAAACCCGCAACGCCATTTCCATCAAGAGGGCTTTAAAATATAATTGGAAATATCCATTCTGTCACAAAATAGATAATACTTCATATTATGTTCAATATTATTCTCATGCGAAGCGAATAGTGTCTACTGTCTTAATTAGTTTCTCAGCAAATTGGTTTAACCAGTAATAAATAAATTTAGACACCTTAAAAAATTAACATTTATAATCCTATAAATAAGTCGTTTCAAAGTGGTTTAACCACAGTTTGAAAATGGCCTTGTAAGCCGAAACAGCTATAACAAAAATTAAAACAAAAAGAGTTGCAGAACTTGGTAATAACATTATTAAATTAAGTTTTTTTAAATCCAGCGTAGCCGGTAGACATGTGAAATTAAATGTTGGTACCTAAATAATATTAATTTAATGGGAGGCATCGAGTGTTTAAAGTTCCAGCTAACTATGCTGCCGATACTAACTTTTCCCCATTTCTGGGCAAAGTTTAGATATTCACTCGAATACACGTGATGTTGCATAAGGCACCACGGAGTTGAGAACTTTACCACGGAGCCCGCAAATATCACACTTTGAGGACATGCCAATTAAATTCAGGAATTTTATGGCTTTGAGGTTGTAATATATTTCCTAAAGGAAGTAGCGAATTTAGCGCTTTTAATAATAATTGGTATTCTCAAATATTCTATTTTATCATCATTCCGTTATCCTTCCGTTTCAAATCATAAAAATGCGTCACCTAACGACTTTATTAATTTTTAATTTTAAATGTGTTATTTCGTGGTTTTATACACCATATGTACCTACACAACGTGTTCCATGGTCGTACTGTAAAATTTTGATGACAATCTAAGAAAACAATCCTAATAATTGTCTTAATATATAAAACGAAGTCGAGTTAGTTACACCATTTATAACTCAAGAAGGGCTGGACCGATTTTTATGATCTTTAATTTGTTGGATTTGTCTTCGCCCCGAATAACCGAATAGCTTTTTAAACATCGGAAAAATTCACGAAAAAAAAAAGTTATGAAGAAAAATCTTTCCTCATTCATTTTGTATGGAACGAATTCTATCTTTTGAAAGAGCGCAGGAATGTGATAAGTATACATAATATTGAGTAGTGATTGAATTAAAAAAAAATCAAAAACGTCAAATGTCAATGCGCTGATTGCTGAACATATAATGCTGCCCCTCTTTCTTACACACTAAATCTCAACAGTCGAAAATGGGACAAACTGTGAACGTATGTCTGCACACTCTGCACCCCTCCACAGGAAAAATACTATAATCATAATAAATATCACTCTCACGTTTAAAGAAAATGAAACGCAATTCCCGTAAGTAAGTGGAAAAGTAAGAAAATCATGAAAATTATAAATCCGTGCACAACGCCATCTCTGATACTGTCAAAAACAGAACACGGACAGTTGCAATCGATAATAATTGCTTCATTGTGTATTTTTTAACTTAATAAAAAAAACTGAATTTAATTCAGCTAATAAGTTGATTCTGAGGTACGAAGTTCGGCGGGTCAGCTAGTTTTTAAATAAAGTACTTTTAATTTCCGAAAAAAAAATTGTCCATTGTACCTAATCGTGGCTTTAATTTTACGAGGAATGCTTGTATTGTAACTGCAGTAGAAATATTGTTATATCAACGTGGTGTCCATAGCATCTTCTTTATCCCCGGCCAAAGGTTGTCTTTGAAACTGGGGCGCCTATAAAGTGATCTTACTGAAGCTATGGAGAGCTTCCGTGAATTTTGACGATTTAAGTTTAAGCTCGGTTGCAGAGCGTCCTCTTACGTGGGATACCTTCATTACTTTGGTAATATACCTGCAGATAGTATAAGAAGTCGGATCTGCAGTGGAACAGCAAGAACCTGATAGCATTCTGGAGATGCATTATATATTTACTTTTAACCTTTGTACGAAACTGTTTCAAAATAGTATTTTTCATCTTAATTGGAATTACGTTTGTAAAAATCGTATCCTGTAATTGTTTCTTCCGATCCAATTTCCAATTTTTTGGCATTCCTGTAGCCACCTCTTGTCTGGAGCTCCAAAATACCTAAAAAATACCCTCGACTCTGTGCAAAAACGGGCAGTCCGTTTGATAGATTCTCGAACGGATTGCAATCTTTGGAGCACAGGCATCGGGTGAGAATGCTATCCTTATTCTACCGGTTTTTCAATGGAAGATGCTCTAGCGTCATTGATCCCTTCGGCACCGATGCATAGTCGGGAGAAACATGCGCCCAACACAAGTACACGGTTGACATTTGTCACATGAAAACGGGTCGATTCTTCGACTCGTTCTTGAGTTCAACAGCTCGGTTGTGGAACGATTGGCCTCTGTGTTTCCTCCGTCCTACAATATGGGATTCTCCAGATCAATGTTCATTCCTTCCTCTCCTCAAAAAGATCCTCCACACAGCATCTCAGATGACATAGGCCTTGAGGGAAATTATTTTCCTTAAGGCCTCCTTTGTGGAATAAATGAAAAAAAGAAATATATATATATATTATAGTACAATTTTAAATTAATTTCTCTATTTTTCCGAATCTCCAAAACAAATACTCAATTCTCTTGAGAATCGAGTTTTTAGTATTTTCATTTAAAAAAGAAAAAAATTGATTTGATTTGAAATTCCTTGGACAATTCTTTATTTACTTTCAGCCATCCCGCCTCTCGCGAACAGCTTCCTAAATACACAAACTCGTCCATGTGCTCGAATACTAGAAGGATTCTCGGTCCACAATTATATTACACGATGCTTTTGTGTTCTCTCATTAAATACCCTCACTTTGAATCCATCTAAACCATTTCCCGTGTTCCTATGTACCTACTTCGTTCGTCCTTGACCCGAGAGACTGCAGATATTCCTCACTTGTCACAAGAACTTATTTCAATTTTATTCCGAACTAGCAGACCCGGCCACACGTTGCTGTGGCTAACGAAACACAACGCTACGCCATTACCCAACCTTTATAACCAACGCTATCCGTTAAATCAAATCCACACCGTCCGTTTACCAGTCCGCGCCCGCTACCGCTTGGCTAGATATATTATGTATTTCAATCAATTTACACAAAACCTTGACAAATTATATACCTAAAAACCTTCATCATGAATCACTCTTTCTATTGGTGAAAACCGCATGAAATTCCTTTGCGTAGCTTAAAAGATCTAAGCGTACATACATCGGGAGCGACTTCATTTTATACTATGTAAAGATAATCAACATTAATTATACGACGAGTTTACCAATGATTTACTTTTAAAAATAGCTATAACTGTATGGTTTTAAATGTATGCATTATAAATCAAAGAAATAATACATCTTTGTTTGAAGCACTATACAAAAAGAATATATTGGTTCTAACAAAGAAATATTGTTTATTTTTTTACTAATAATACATTGATGTCTACCACTCGACTTCGTTTGAGTTTTAACACCATTTTTTGAAAACCAGACCTCTACTTCCACATTTGAAAATGTGGAATTAACAATAGGCCTCTTGCATGGATTTCATAACGACTTGGAAAAAAATCGTGTGGATAGATTTTTTTTCTAAGATTACGAAAATGTTAGTAAAAATTTTTAGAAATGTATAGTTTTTTATTTTTTATTAAATAAATCCATTATTTGAGCTCGTGACGTCACTACATGAAAATATCCCGTCTCCGATTATGTTCCCTTAATTTTGTAAAATTCCACTCTGGTTCATTTTTTTATATGGCAACACTTTGGTTTCCGGCGAATTTTTGAATTTGCGTTTAACGATCACTAGATTTAATGTTTGTTCTATGCGAACTTATCCTTTGGTTTGATTTTTTTGATAAAGATGGCGGTGTTTTTACAGATGTTACGAAGAGAACCCCGTACAATTTATTGCTATTCGTGTGGAAAACGTTATTTTTTTAAAAATGATTTTCGGCTACGTAATTATCGTTTTTTCGCACCCTTAAAATTATGTCCCGTCTTTCCGGTTTATAAAAAATGGTCTGATTTTTTGCATTGAAATTTTCAAAAAATCGCCAGGGTTTCAAAAATACGATAAAAAAAATACAGAATGTCTTAGAATATTTGCCTAAACCGGAATTTAAAAAAAAAAGTGGTGCAAGTGGCCTATTTGGCTTATTGTTTTATTTTATTTCTATATTATTATACTCTAAAATAGTTCTAGAAAATTCTTGAAACAGCAATTGATGATGCCAGAATTTTCTGACTGAACTTACTGAGTAGTTACCTATTTTATTCATGGGATTGAATTTTCTTCACTAACTCTCTTTGGATCTTGGCTATCATCCCTATAAATATATTGTATGTAGGTACACTTTATTCCAATCCCTAATCCATTTATTGGATTAATTGCCCGTGTTTCTTTATTTCAAAGCACATTAACCGCCGCCATATAAAAACGCTTTCGTTTACTTTGAGTGCGTGTGTTAAGAAAAATGGTTAATTTGTCGATTTATCCTCTCCAACTAATAATAAATGGCAACTCGTTTTCTTTATTTCGACTCCTTGTAGGGTCTTTAAATTTTCTCCTTAATAATAATAAACTGCGTTAATGATACCCTTTAATGTTTGAGTCCAGCAGTTTACCTAAACGATTAGAATCATTATGCTGCATTAAGTGTATAAGCTTGTGAACCGAAACGCGAGCCGAACCACAAATTATGGGAAGGAAAGTGCCTTTACCAAGATTCGTGGTTTGACTCGCGCTTCAGCTCGCAAGTACATATTCAGCATAAAAGATCCAGCGAGCCTTACCATGTATGCTTGTTAGCCGAAGTGGAGCCGAACCATCATTTTTGCGAAAGAAACGAATCTTCCTTCCTTTCCCACGATTCGTGATTCGGCTCGCGCTCCAGTTCGTAAGTATATACGCAGCACAAAAGCACGACCATATCGACAACAAGACAATATTGGTAGGAAAATCTTAGCGTTTGTTTATCGATATCAAAGAATTGAATTTTTATAAGAGCAAAACTATTTTTTTATGTGAATACTTCACAAGAGTCTGAGCTGTTCCCCTCTGGAGCCAGTGAGACTGGCATCCCCAATCGGGTTACGTTGTGAGGCTGAAGGTAGTGAGGAGGGGAAGGAGATGGGGAAGAGGAAAGTGGGGAAGTACCTGGAATTTCAGATCTGGTAACCAAACAAGGCCAATGCCATTTCAAGCAACGTTTCGAGCAGATTGTAAATTATTGTTAGTTAAACCTTATACTTTTCTCGTGTCGATATTGGCTTTTATTTTGGGCCCTATCACAGCTATAAGAGTAGCCAGGTACTTCCCCACCTTCCTCTTCCCTATCTCCTTCCCCTCCCCACTACCCTCAGCCTCACAACATACCCCAATTGGGGATGCCATAGTCTCACTGGCTTCAGACGGGAGCAGTTGGGACTCTTGTGAGGTATTCATGTAAAAAAAAAAAAAAAAAAAGATCTTGCCACTCAGCCACGGAGCTTTTCAGAATTATTCGGAATAGATAATTTAATATATTTTGCTGCTACAGCAATTCTCTGTCCGGTTAGTGAGTCGTTTGTTATTCTGATTGTATACAATTTCGGCGGAATCCGCTACGACAACGACGACACTGCTACGAATCTGTTCCTCTGTCATCGATCCAATATTTATCTATCAAACAGATCGAGTGCAGAAATGCCGCATACCAATTGGCGCGGGTCCAACTCGGTTTCGAGATCACTCAAAATATAATATTTATGACATGGAAAAGTGCATTCGTTGGCACGTAAACAAAACCCAAAAGGTGGAAGTCATTTACATAGAAATGATAAACATCTGTTATCTGAAATGGGGGCTTCGGGATTACATACATTTTCTTGCTGACGGTTAATGCTAATTTGTGCAATCTTAGAGCCTGCATTTGCCGCAGTTTGATCTGTATATCTCTAATAAAGAGGAGTAAACGTGTAACACAGACAATACAACCTGTGGTATTCCGACCAACTTTAATTATTATTCTGGTCTTTGTTTATGCACTAGAAACTGGAAAATTATATACAGCATTTATATTATTTCGTAAGAGAAGTACCCGGTGTTCATTTTGAGAGTACTTAGCTAAAATTGCTTAGGTAGGAGAAATAATGTGCTGCTGGTAGTTTGCTAATAGAAGTGTCTAGCAATATTTTAAAAATACTTACACTTAACCTTTCACCAAACAGTCAATTACAATTTAGTGAGCATATAATTCTTGCTTTTAAAAATGTCTCTTTAAATCCCCCCCCCCTTCTCTTTTATTTCTTCTTATTATTATTACTTGTTCATTCTCTAATTAAGAAATTAAAAAAGACATAAGAAAAATAATAGTACCCGAAACTTATGCGGAAAAGGTAAAAAAACATGAGCCGATTGTAATCATAAAACCAAAAAAGAAAAATCAAGAAAATTTTGAAACAAAAAACGAAATAAGCGTTGGAGTACCAAGGCCCGCTATCTGCGTCTTTCCAGTTAACGCTGAAGCCACCATGGACAGCGATGCCACAATAAAAATGGTCCAAGATGTCATTCGACCGTCCGAAATTGGCGTTCGGATCACGGGCATGCGCAAAATAAGGAACAAGGGGGTGTTGCTCAACACGGCAACTGCAGGTGAGCAGGAAAAATTATTAAATGCCACTTGTCTTAATAATTCGAGCATACTTAAGGCCCGGTTACCCACCAAACGACTCCCGAGACTGATATTTTTTAACGTGCCGAGGGCTTTAACTGATGCTGAATTTTTGAGGATCGCTCTAACGGGTATTCCCAATGTTCAAGACGTCGAGGGAACACTGGCAAGCTGCAAGCTTAGTCACTTGGCTGGCGCTCGTACAGGAGATACCTGCCATCGAATATATGAGGTACCTGCTGCTGTGCGCAAAACACTCGTGGAACAGGAGAAAGTGTTTGTCGATTGGACTGTGTGACTTTTTTGACGTCCGAGACTTTTTTGGGCTTACCGTCTGCACTAAGTGCCATGTGGTTGGACACTCCTTCAAATATTGCCGAGATGAAACTTGGTGTGGGCACTGTGGCCAAAAAAATCACACCCGCGAATCCTGCCCAAATGCCGCTTCCGATCCAGTCTGCGCTACATGTACCAGATTTGGTAAGCCTGCTGCTCATTCCACTGGAGACAGGGACAACTGCCCGGCCTACCAAGCTGCACTGAAAAAGGATCTTGCTACAATCGATTATGGAGTGTAACATACGTGAGCATAAGTGCCTCACCATCGAGGATTATAATCCCGTGATGAACTGTCTGCGAATAATGTACTTGAACGCGAGAAGCATCCGTAATAAGTTTGATGAGATCGAAGAAAAAGTTAGAAGTTCACTGTATATTGTGCACGTCCTCGTCATCACTGAAATCTGGCTTAATGTTGGAGAGGAAAATTTTTACTCCTTGAGTGGTTACAAAAGTGTTTTTGCCTCTCGCCCCAACGAAGGAGGAGGCGGCGTAGCAATATATGTGATTGATACTATGAAGTGTGCAATTATTGAAAAATTCTCAAATGAAAATTCCTTCTTAGGTATATGTCTTTGTAGCAGTGATAGGAAACCAGTCAACATTTATGCTATCTATCGAAAACCTAACACAAACATGCAGGATTTTTTAATACACCTAGAAAACATACTGAACGAAAGTAGACAAGATACATTAATATTCGGAGATTTTAACATTGACGTATCCATATCCACACACTCTTCATTAAATTTTTGCAACATCTTAGAATCTTACAATTTCTCAATACACAACAAAACATTTCCCACGAGAGTTACTGATACAAGCAGCACCATTATAGATCACTTCATATCAAATAGGCAAAACATTCAGACTACTATATCGAATATTGATGATCCACTTAGTGATCATAACATACTTATTGTTGACTATAAGAACAACTTAAAAAAATGTTTTAATAATAGAACCAAATCCCGGATTACGAGACCTATCATCAACAGTATGTCAGTAAAATCCTATCTTCTTGATAACAATTTTACGATCGACTTAAGCAACTCAGAAGACCCTTTTAAAAATTTCAATTACCACATTAAAAAGGCAATAGAATCAGGTACAACCAAACCAAAAACAAGATTAGGAAGTCGGGAACAACTGAATACTCCATGGTTTGATTCCAAATTAAATTCCTTAATCAAAGAACGATACCAGATTCACAAACAGTGGAAACAAGACCCTGGGAATATTACTCTTGTAACACTTAAAAAGAGATTGAGAAATACCATTACTAATTATAGGCGAAGTCTAAAACACAAATATTATGCGAACAGCTTTCAACAAAACCAAAATGACCCTACTAAAACTTGGAAAATCATAAACTCTATTCTGTCAAACCGAGCACATAAACCAACCAACGAAATAGAATCCCTCATCGTAAATGACTGCGAAATTAAGGATCCGGATCAAATAGCATCGGCATTTAATGAGTTTTTCCTCTCGATAGGAGAAAAGTTAGCAGCTACCATTCCGTCATTCCCGGACGACTGCAATACCGTCCTTGTGGAACCGAAGGCTTGCCAATCCTTATACATGGCTAGGACAAACAAAGATGAGGTATTGAGGATCATCTCTAAAACAAAGCTGAAAGCAGCACCGGGACTCGATGGAGTAACACCATCAGTTCTTAAGGCTTGTAAAGAAGAACTAGCGGGTCACCTAGCAGAACTTTTTAATTGGTCACTGTCCTCGGGAAAGTTTCCGAATGAATTAAAGCTTGCGAAAATAATACCTATACATAAAGGAGACTGTAAAACATGTATTTCTAACTACCGTCCTATATCACTTTTATCGGTATTTTCAAAAGTATTTGAGACCATAATCAAAGATAGACTCCTAAAATACATATCTGCGAATAATATCCTTACACCACAACAGTATGGTTTTCGGAAAAATTCTAGTACTCAATGTGCCACCTTTGATTTTATCTCTACCCTTCAGCAGTATATAGACCAGGGTGAATATGTGGCAGCCATATTCATAGATCTCAAAAAAGCCTTTGATACGGTCAATCATGAAATACTCTTAAAGAAATTGGATCATTTGGGAATTGTTGGGAAGCCCCTAAACCTCCTCCGAAGCTACTTAGATGATAGATTTTGTCTTGTCGAAGTCAAAGGGGTCTCGAGTGGCTTAGGTAAAATCACATGTGGAGTGCCACAGGGATCAATTCTTGGCCCTCTGCTTTTCTTGCTATATGTCAATGACATAACTAAATGTGGTATCTCTGGAAAACTTCAACTTTATGCGGATGATACTGTAATCTACTATCACAGTAAAAGCCTGAGTGACCTCGAGTCTCTAATGAATGTAGATGTCTCAATTTTAGCTAATTGGCTCCGTATTAATAAATTGAGCCTCAAAAAACGCACTATCTAACTTTCGGTAATAAGGATTATGGGTCCATGAATATTTCACTTGGAACTGATAAACTCCAAAATATGGAAGTTACGAAATATTTAGGGCTATTAATAGACTCTAAACTTACGTGGAATTCCCATGTTGAGCATGTGAAATCAAAAATTTCTCCAATTACCGGTGTACTATACCGACTCCAAGGTCTTCTCTCCATATCTCTACTACGGGCCACTTACTATGCGATGATTCACTCCCATCTAAGTTATTTAGTTAGTATCTGGGGCACTATTACTAAAAAACAAATATCAGAAATACAGGTGATTCAAAATCGAGCTATAAGGAATATCTACCATCTACCGTGGGATACACATATCAAAAATATATATTCAAACACAAACATACTTCCTTTTACGGTTCTACCTAAATACAATATCACTAGTGCAATATTACAAATCATACATAGATTCGCACACACTAACATCAGACCAGCCTTTAATTCAGACATACACCAGCACAAAACACGATCCCAAAATCAAATACACTTAGCATCATCTACCCACACAACTAAATTTGGTATTAACTCATTACAATATATCGCATATAGACAATACAATGCATTACCTAATGAAATAAAGCATTCAGTAGCTAACAAAAAAATATTAGTTAAAACGCTTAAAGAATATTTCCTGAAAATGTATTTAAACCAGTGAATATTGGCTCGCCTTCATACGTTTGTTTTTTATGTTTTATGTGTATGGATGTCTCTCAGTATTCCTATAATCTCTATTCTTGACAATGCATTTTTTATTTATTTATATTTATATAGTTTTTTCCCTTTTCAATATATTCTATTTTTTAAAAGTGTAATATTTGTGTAAAATGTACTTATATCTATCTGTCCTTCCCGTAATGAGTTTTCTTCTCAACTCATTGGGAATTATGTGTTTACTTATCATATTATAATTAATAAATA
Organism: Limnephilus lunatus; assembly: GCA_917563855.2. Classification (NCBI taxonomy): domain Eukaryota; kingdom Metazoa; phylum Arthropoda; class Insecta; order Trichoptera; family Limnephilidae; genus Limnephilus; species Limnephilus lunatus. Next base: position 69,416,600 of record OU830596.1, read on the forward strand.
AGTTTAAAACGTTAGGTATAAGTTTTAAACGTTAAACGTTTAACATGTCAGGCGTATGTCAGGCGTAACTACTAAATGATATTCTATGACCTACGTAATAGGTACATTATTGAACATCTTATAACTTGTATTATAATGTACTGTGTATGTCTTATAAACAAATAAATATTAGCTTAGAACCGAGAAATAATGTGAGTATAGTTGGGTGTGTTCATTTGTTCATATTATAGAAAATTAGAAACAAGAAAATTATTGACATGAAAATTAAGACCCCTTCTTTGACTTCCGTGAAACCCTTTTTTACTCGTGTGTTTCTCTTGACTATAGGTCATTTTTCTTCTTCCATCTTCAAGGTTCCAAAGTCCCTTGGTGTCAAACTTCCCGGTATCTTTGCTTCTTGAAGAGTATCTTTATTATGCCACTTTTTGTACCTTATTGAATGTGTAAATATATCCCAGGGTGAGGTTTGGTCTCCTGCACACATATTCTAAACTGACTGAGGTCACATGTAAATATATCCCAGGGTGGGATTTGGTCTCCTACACACATATTCTAAACTGACTGAGGTCACATGTAAATATATCCCAGGGTGGGATTTGGTCTCCTACACACATATTCTAAACTGACTTGAGGTCACATGTAAATATATCCCAGGGTGGGATTTGGTCTCCTCCGCAAATGTTCTACACTGGCTGAGGTCACATGTCACGTGTAAGTGTTGGTAATTGGTCTCCTCCACCAATTTTCTACATTGGCTGAGGTCACATTCATGTCACATGGAAATATATCCCAGGGTGGGATTTGGTCTTCTCCGCAAATGTTCTACACTGGCTGAGGTCACATTTCACGTGTAAATATATCCCTGGGTGGGATTTTGTCTCCTCCACAAATACTCTACACTGTCTGCGTTCCCTCGCCATTCATATCCAATCTTCCGTCCTTCCGTCGTGCTCCAATTCTCCACGCAGAATATTCACCTCTTCCTCGATCTGCCTTTGGGTCGCCTCCACTGAGGCATCCACACAGTAATTACTTTCGGCATCCTAGCATCTGGCATTCTTTCCACATGACTAGCCTATCGCGCAAAGTAGACTTTGGCACCTACTGAACGTTACAATGGTCTCATGGGTTTTCAAGTTCATGATTCATCATTATCCTGTAAGATCCGTTTTCTAGTGTAGGTCCAAATATTGTTTTTGGTGTTGATGATAATTTTGATGTAATGTGTTTTGTTTGGTGGTTGCAGGCAGGCGGCCCTGGCAGCCATGATGATGGAGCTGTCCCACTCGCTCACGCTGAACGAGGAGGCGCTGCAGCAGATCCCTGCGGCCAAAAGACCGCTCTTCATCTTCGAGTGGCTGCGCTTCCTGGACAAGGTGCTGGTCGCTGCGCAAAAGGTATTTATCCTATTCGCTGTGGTTGATACTTCTAATACATTCCCACAGAAAATTGGGGGTAATCGAAAAATATACATATACCGCTCCAAAATCAATATATATGTATGTTATAAAAGAAAGTGTACAATGTGCGTGCCGCTAAAATTCAGAAACGAGTCCCAGTACAATCAAGGGAGTTAAATAAAGTGGTAGCCCTCAATCCCCCATCCATAAAGAAGTTTCCCGTTTTTACCCGAAGGGCGTGATTTTGAAGATATAAGGTCTGGAAGTTTCGCCCTCTAGAAATTTCTAGAACCGTCCCGAACATTCGAGAGTATTCGAGAGCATTCCACAACATTGAATTCCCGGAACATTCTGGAATATTGTGGAATGTTCGGGAATAGTCTAGAAACTCTAGAACGTTCCGGAACATCCCAGATCATTGTGAAACATTCCAGAACACTCTCGAATGTTGTGGACCATTCGAAGCCCTTTTTGTTTGGGTGGGGCTACCAATTGATAGGGGTATACAAAGCAAGATCCATAGTGGGTTTGAACGTCGGTTCAATCTCATATCAACTCCCTGAGCGAAGCCGGGTACGCCAGCTAGTAAATAATACATTTTTAATTTAACGGTATCGTCTGTAACGATCTAATCTTTTTTTAAATTACTTCTCCATAAAACACGTGTTTCTTTTCAAATCCCCCTCAAAAGCATTACGTACTTGTATGATGGATGAGAACCGAGACTGTAAGAAAATACTAACACTTTTGAATTTCTCGTTATTATTTTCAGAAAAAAAGGAAAGCCTCTCTGAAATTTAAATATTTTACGCGAAGTTGAACGCCGGAGGTAGTTGGCAGTAACTTTGATCAATCCCATTACGTTCCGCCGAGCAATATATCGACCGAAAATCTTGGTAATCACCCAAACCGCTTCTTCGCTTAACCCTTTCAGGCCGTACATATATTTATATATGTTATAGTTAAAATTCGTTTTTAGTTATAACGCGTTTTCTCTAGTTAAAACTAGTTTTTACTAAACTTTTGAATCTTTGAAACTGGAATTGGGATTGAAAATACAGATACTGTTTATTAAAATATTTTATAACTTTTAATTAAATAACTTTTAAATCTAACCTAACCTGACCTAACCTGACCCGACCTGACCTGACCTGACCTCACCTGATCTGACCTAAACTAACCTGGTGTCACTCGACCAATCTGAAAAAAGCACGATGAACTTTGACGTCGGTTGAAACAGTTTTAACTGAATCATTTCGAGAAAACGTTGTACTAGTTTTCACTGATATTCAGCAGTGAATTCTAGTTGTAACAAAGGCTTTTAGTGAAAACTAGTTTATACTAGAGAAAATGCGTTGTAACTAAGAACGGTTTTTAACTGTAACACATAGTAAATAATTCCCCTCAGTGTCAATGTCATCTTTGGGGATGCTGTGTGTGGGTTTTTTAGGAAAGGAAGGCGACGAAGTTCTGTGAAGGAAAAAGGTATGAGGGTGGATAGGAATCTGGGAGTCAGTACCTATGTCCAGAAGTGACGGACGTATGAATCTATCCACTGCGGTGAAAGGCGATGTTCCTAGAGAGTCCTGCTGGAGATATCAAAAGGTCTCTCTCAACCATCCTCTCCAGATCCGGCCCTCCACGCGGTTGGTGGGCAGTCGCATGCACCGCCAATATCCGGACAAACCTTACCCCACAAATCCGGGCACTCCTGCTAAGTCGCCAAACGTAGCGAATCATATGGGATGACGTATGGCAGAGGTGTTGGTTTTCCAGTAAATGGTTCCCGGGACGGCGGTACCCATACCCGCCTGCCAAATTGTAAAAATACACAGTTTTTTAGATTTTTCTGAATGGATAAAAAATGCTGGCTTTCGTTTTCCAATTGCTGGTACTATTGGCCTTTGTGTATTTTTTTTAAATCTTAGATTCTAGTTATTATTCGTTCAGGAGGTAGCCATGTTTAAAATTGGTAACGTTTGTGTTTAACATCAATTTCCGCACCACATAATTTTTTTTGAAAACATCTATGTATTATTTAATTTTTATGTAAACTGTTTCCATATTGTGAAACATAGATAATGTTCTTTCAAATTAATGTAACACCAAAAATTTTCTAATATTTGTACAAGGTGTTATTAACCATTAAATTTGTTTAGCCAATGTCGTTTTAGTAATTGATGTCTGAAAGGGTTAAGTATTTTCCTGGAGAACTACCTCTGCGCTTTCCCGAACCGATCTTTCCCTTTTTCAATTTTATTAGAATTGAATCGTCCGATAAACTGCATATAACTCGAACGAGTTCACTGCGTTATTCTATGGAAACTGTTTAAAGTTTCGTTATTACTCGTTGAACTAAAATTTTAGTCCTTCGAGTCGGATATTTTAATAATGTTCGAACATTTTTTACGGAATAATTTGAGCACTGGTTTACAAATTTTCTTTATCAACTATTCGATTTCAAATTCAAATTCATAATAATTTTTTTATTGTACCTATACAACAAATTTTTCAACCATCTTTTCTTTTTATCTCTAGTTGGAATATAATTCGTGTTTTTTTCTGCAAATCTTTTGAGTTTTCGGAATGTGTTTTGGACGTTTTGGAAAACTCGCTTTTCTCCCTTGGAGAATTTAGCTGTTTGTTATTTCCGCTTCGTGTTCACGCTTGCGTTCGTGTTCCACCGCTGTCTAAAAAAACGCCTTTCACTTCAAAGCCATTTTCATTTAACTTTATACGTTTTCGGATTAATTAAAATACTAGCTCTTACCCGTGATAACCCCTGAAAAATCGCGGGATAGTCTGAATTCTTGATTCTTGACAAATCAGTACCAATTTTTAAAAATAATATTATATTATATTAAATGTAGGTACATACCTGCTTTATCGCTTGTCAGAATTCTTCATACAACCGATTACAATTTCAAAAATGACTTATATTCAATTGTGAATCAGATTTCACGCAGGACTAACTAACGCACTTACAGACAAACGAAATTAGTATATTTAATTATTTTTTAAATTTAAATATTGGTTAAATACCGATACGAGACATAATACATTATTTAATATTATTATTATCATTTCTAGTGATGAATTACATTGCTTTTTAGAATTTAAATTTATAATGTTGGTTGCCGTTACATTAATAACTTAATTATTGAAAATTATGACAATTTTTATCCAAAATGTCACTTTAAATAACTTTAACCGTGTTTAGTGAGCAGATCGGAATAGCCAGGTATTTCATTTAACTTATTTTTAAATAATTTCATTACACTGCTGTCACTGTGACCGCGACTTTGACACGCGACAGCAAATTTGTCACGGTGACTGTGATTTTTTCCGATATATCGCTGGTACCTACGCGTTATGCTTTTATAAGAACAGATATTCAATTCCGATATCCTGTTCGATCCGCTACGTAATTTCCTCTTTCATCTCGTCCCCCCCCCCCCCTCCCCCCTCGGTCTGGCGTGGCGCTTCCACCGCTCCTCGTTATCGTTATTAAATAACGTTTCGCCTAACAGCTTTTTCTGACCGTACAAACAATCGAAGGAACGAATTATAAGAAACTCGACCGATGGGAAACTTGCATGGTTTTATATATGTCGTAGGCCGATCGTAAAATCAGGCATATCATTATGTGTCTAGCCACATCATGAAGTGCGTAAGGCGCATCATGATTTTCCTGATTTTACGATCGGCCTGCGACATATATATTTTAATGTTTTAAAAAATATATTACCAGTTACCGCTTTTTAAATATATCATTTGGAATTTCGATTTTGTTTTCTTGATTGAATGAATAAATGTATGAAATGCAATCTTGGATGTGGAAATTAACCCACTTCCCGACACCTGATCGAGCCGAGACTCGGCAGATAGTCTCGTTGTCGATTACAATGCATTCTGTCAACTTTTGGTAGCAATCGCCTGGTAGACTTGGTAGCTTTGGTAGACTCGCAATCCGAAGGTTTATTTGATTAATTTGTGTTATTCCACAATTCATTCATTTAAAAAAAATATACAGTATATTTGCGGCACGTTCCAGAGCGGAAGATACTTTCAATATCGCCCCGGTGTAAGACCACCATTCAGAATTGAAAAGTTGCTTAAAATTTGTTTGTGTGTTTGGTGACCAGATTTGAATAGACAGGTACTTGCCCAACCTCCTGTTCACCATCTCCTTCCCCTCCCTACTACCTTCAGCCTCACAACATACCAATTGGGGATGCCATAGTCTCACTGACTCCAGATCAGAGCAACTAAGACAATTTTTCACCCAATTAAAAATGAGTGCAAGTCTCCGTTATATTTTAGAACCCATCCCACAGAACCAGGCCTGGTCTAAATTCTCCCTGGTCAGCTCCCATAAATCTCAGCCCGAGTGCCACTGCCCACTCTCCGCCCACTGCGGGGTTGCATTAATCGTGTGATTTCGCGTCCGTAATCCGCTTTATTAATTTTTTTTACCTCTTATCCGAGTTCTTACTGTAAAATTTAAGTGCGTAGTGAACCAAACCATGTTAATATTTATTTCATGATCGGGTATTTTTATAACGGACTTCTTAGTATTCCACTCACTTTTTAAATAGTTGACTCATTTATTCACAATAAACCTTTATCAACAACTTGAACTCGTTATAAATTTTATGTACAGTCCGACCCCCACATATTCTACTATCTACTAATGAGAACCTTTTTACAACTACAATGATCAAACATAAGAATAACTAATTAATAATGAAAACATATTATGTAAAAATTAATAAAACACACGCCATAAAACACATTTAAACCGAAAATTAAATAAAACCTGAATCAAACATAATATAAAAGCTCAAAATGCGAAGCGCGATTTGTTATGCATATGATTTTAAAGTGACGTGACATTCGATTTGTGAGGATGCTTTTATTCAGTTTTAAAATTTGAGTTGAACAAGTGAACATTTCAATTTCAGATATCAAAGTGAATGCTCGCTAGGAACCGAACTTGATACCTGTATTTAATAAGGATTTCAATATAATATGTTGTGTTTCTGTGTAATACCCTTCTTCTTTCCACAGTTTTTAATATACGTATAATTAATTATAATAAACCTATATTGTACAGTTGATGTAAACCTACACATTCTTTACATAAAAAAATAACATAAATGCAGGTAACTCCATTAATGGATGACTGAACGCGGTTAGCGCTAACAGAAAAAATATCTAAATAATCGAAACTGGCGGCCCACCACAAAGTGCTGGTACCTACCCTGATGTACGGCAGTGAGACATTGAATTGGCAGAGGAAGGGTGAAAACAGAAAGAATGCTTTAGAAATGAGATCCCTGAGGCGTAGTGTGCTAAAACCATGTATGATCGTGTGAGAAATGTGGAGATCCGCAAAGAATGCAAGGCTGATGTAAGCTATGACGCGAATGTGTATGGTAGAAGAAGTCGGGAAAGCCCGAAGAAGACATGGCACGACCAAGAGAACCAGAGTCGGGCCATGCCAAGAGTCAGAATAAAATAAGAGTATGTTGGAGACCATTTATGAATGTGAATGAGGTGTGCCAAGACCGAGTTGTTTGGCGGTCCATTCTCTCTGCATGTAGGCCAACTAACGTCCGGCCTCTCACTGCAGGCTGTTGGTTAGTTAGTTAGTTAATTACTTGTTCAACACCGCTCACCACCTGTCAACTGCAGCTGCCCTTATAACAAGCATACTATTAGTTAGAATACCTTTACATGTAACATGTGGATATTACATAATACATATTTTCTATAAATTCAACCGAATTTGAACGAGTTCTACCGCCAACAGCCTTTTTCCTGGAAAGTGTTCTCAAATGGTTCAAAAATGCTGTTCTATTTAAGTTCACGAATTCCTTTTACGTGAAGTTTTAAAATACTCACTGTACGGAAATACGAGATGAAAATCTCGTTGCAAGTCTCACGTGAACATGTTTGTAGTTTCGTTTGATGTTACTGATTTATTGACAAACTAATTTCATTCAGACTGTGACCTTCCTCTTGCTAAGGTCAAGTGTGCAAAATTTCAGCGGTCTCCAAATAAAGCTGTAGATTTCTACAAAAATCAAATTCTTACCGCCTGCCATAAATAAACGCACTCTCCTTTATATAAATAGTTAGATAAATAGATGATATTGTAAAATAAATGTACCCAAAATTACAAACGAGAAAATGCTGGTCTGAAATTAATGTAACAACTAAGATGGCTTTGACGTGTAGAACAAATCGACGGAATATGTCTGGAGAATTCATTATAATTATGTGGATGGAAGTAGAAATCAGGGACACGACGATAATATGATCAATCGAAACAAGTACATGACTCGTATCATGTTGACAGTCGGAATAAAAGAAGAGTACCTACACAACGATTCATTAAGCAAGGAGTGTACTCCAAAACAGTTGTGGAGGTTCCCTTCCCAACCCCTCTGCCTACCTCCGCGGTGAAATGGCACGCTGTAAAACCTACCTTAATTTAGTTTTTTCGAAGCACCGCCCAGAGTTTTGAAATATTCAAAGTTCAATATTATTTTGTAATAATGGTTTAATAGTAGACCTTTCTAAATTTATTTTTAGATTTTCCCTTTCAACCCATGAAACCCACTGTAGTATCAAAGAGTGGGACCTGCAGTGTTTGTTCTTTCATTTGAGAATGAATTAATTATCGAAACTATTCATAAATATAATTGAATTCATGCTGAGTTGGCATGTGGGTCCCACTTGGCGTCAAACAAATCTTCGGCTGGTCAAGTCCTCCTTAACGACAAAAACAATATTTCCACTTACTGTGGTGGTAGTAGGATATTTCAAATTATTGCCGAGTTATTCGTATAAATTATATAAAATTTAATTAATATAAAGTAACCAATAAAAAATTATTAAAAATTATTCGACGCTAAATTTTAACCACTATTATTTAAAAAAAAGCAACATGTTTCGTAAGCAATGCTTACTTCTTCAGGGTTTACTTAAAATGGTGCTACCAAATAGGTTTGCGGTGTTTGAAGAAATAAACAATAATTATTAGGAACTCTTTTCATGAATAATTCTTAACGAAAAACTGACAATGCAACTGTCGGCAACTCTTCCTAATATCTACTGGAGTTATCAGTTCTTTTAATATGTTTCCATTGTTCATAAATGCCAAAGGCTTGAGAATAAAGTTTCGCGCATTGCTTTTTATAGATTAATTGATTGATTTTATAGATTAATAACGAAATCATTTAATTAAATGAAAATAACGCCTCACAACAAAAAATATTGCGTGTTTCCTCTTTTTCCAATTTTTCTTCCTTATTTCCCTCTTCTTTCCTCTTACATCCACCGCTCTCCTTTTCTTCCCTCTTCCTCTTCTGGCCTCCTGCATTGATGTTATTTTCGAGCCGTAAGACTATTTTAAAAAATTATGTATGCATTGTGTTGTATTATTTGTCTGTGGATTTTCGGTTCCTACCTCGGCTCTCTTGTTCATCTCGAAATTGTTAAATTTAATCCTCACAAACGACTTAAGCCCGACTCATGGCACAGGATTATTTCCGTTGTTCTCAATATTTAGGAAAATGATTAAACTTTTTTATTATTCTCGTGGATTATCCTGACGGCTTTAAATTTCCTAGTTAGGAAATTCTATGCCTGTGCTTTTAAAATATTTATCGGGAATTTAATGACGCTTTCTGTAAAAACATCACCCCCAGTGCCCTTGACATGGCTGTTTCATATTATTAAGAAAATTATAGTTATTTGACTTTCTATATTATTACTAGCTGACCCGGAAAAACGTTGTTCTGTCATATAAATCATCTCTATGTGTGGATGAGAGTTCGATGAGATGGACGTATCGCCATCTGTCATTAAACAACATAAATAATTTCGTTCTCTCTAAATACGAACGACAGTTAAATTTGTTCATACAAAAATTCTAAAATCTAAATTAAAATATGGGAGATTGGGGGTAGGAGGATGAAAATTTGGGGTTATACGGGTATTTTTTGATGCCAAAAAAAATACAAAAAAAAATTGTCAAAAAAATTCTGGATTATCACTGAGCGGTATGAAATATACTTTACGACCTATTTTCATACCTACCAAATATACATTAAAAAAATCATTAAAATCGGTCGAGCCGTTTCGGAGGAGTGCGACCATAAACACCGTGACACGAGATTTTTATATTATAAAGATTGATTTTGTCAAGTTTTACGCAATTTAAAGCATTTTCTTTTTTTAAAGATTTAAAAAAAAATCGATTACCTTGATTTCTGTATGAAAGAAACTTAAGAAACTTCTCTTAAGTAGTTATTAAACAGGGGGTTAAAGAACGTACTAGACTTACTTTAACCAGTGATTCTTAACATTATTTGGAGTAAAATATGTAAATGAAATTTCGTGCCCGGAAACATTTTTTAGGGTTTTGAAAAAAAAATTCTTCACAACCAAAAAAATAAAAATCTTTCACATGTCACCACTGCTTACTCAGTCGAATTAGGACACCCAATTCCTCATTCCAACCCACCTGTCCAAAACCTACTGATTTTTTTATGTTTTAAGTTGAACAACATAAAAATGTCATCGGAGGCAAAAATTTCGTTAACACTTTTTACTCCAAATAATGTCAGGAATCACTGGGCTAAAAACGTCCCTTAACACCCTGGTACTACTAAATATTTTGGTTATAAACGGACAATCGTTTTAAAAACGGAGGAAACCTGCTACTGATGTAATATAAAAGTAATTCTGTTTTTGGCATGGCCTTACTATTATTTTATTAATATGTAGGAAATTTTCGATGTCAGGCTTTCTCCGAGTCTCACGCCGCAAGCCTCATTTCGGGTCTCTGACGACAAAATGTTTTCGAAACATCCGACAAACACAAAAAGATTGGATCGGGGCCACAGCGTTTTTGTTTTTCATCGGTCACGGAAAACGAAAACATTGTTGCTCTTCCCCAAAGTTTTATTTTATTTTTGTCGGTTGTTTTGAAAATATTTAGCCGCGGGAGACGTGTCTTTGGGTATATTGAAAAACATTTGGCGCTGATCATTTATAACACGCAATTGGTCCATTACATTGAAAGAAATTGTTTTTCCGCGAAGGCTTTCACATCCAATTTGGAGGAACCGCAAACATGGAGCCAACCTTTGCCAATTACTAGCGAACTCGAAATGAATTATTTTTTCCCTATTCTGCCAAAAAAGTTTTCAGACCAATTCTGTTTAGTGCCTACATTATTTACGCCAACAGGGGAGTACTGTGGGTTTTCACGGATTAACGTTTGGCTTTTCAAAATTATCTTTTTGGTTGGTTTTAATGTGAATTCCGTACAAGAGTCCCATCTGCTTCCAACCGTATGGAGCCGGTGAGACTAGGGCATCATTAATTGGGGTATGGTGGGGGAATAAGGGTAGTTGGGAGGTGAATGAGGAAGAGGAAGGTGAAGAAGTATGTTTATTGATAATTAAATTAAGTAAAAAAAAAATCGTCAAGAGTCAAACATGGTGCGATTTTCAGTAATAATAATGGTTCATTTCCGGTCTCCCTTATTTCCATCATCTATTGTCGTATTAGATTAGATTAACAACATTAACAAAAATGTATCAGGAGCACATAAACTTAAGGAGATACATGGCAGCGATCCGTATCAAGTATCGGCGTAGTCTCCATTAACATTTGCACAAAGCATGCCCTTTCGGCGCCCTACCTTCAAATGGCATTTAGGGCCTTACCATCCCCCCTGCCTTGGCATTATCTGACACCATTTTTCAATTTATTTTTTGGTGGTAACTTTACTGCGCAGTTTTCGACATTGGGTGACCAATTTTCCATTCAGCCAAAGTTGACCATTTGTCATTGTATTGATCTTTTTTCAGGAAAAAAGAAAATATACGTTCACCCCCGTTTATCTAGAAATGTAGGATTAAAATTTTTTGTTAATAGTTTTTTAACCGCTCGGGTCTCCACCATATTCTGTCAGTAGGTCAGAATACTTCAGCTGCGCAATAAAATCTAAATAAATTAAATATTTATATGTAAATTAAAAATATTCGAAACTTAAAACTGTTTTTGAAAGGTGATGAATTACGCTTTCAAAGTTAATTGTTAGAAATAACTATGAAATGTTTTAAATATTAAATTTTTTAATGCAAACAAAGTTTTAAAAATGGCTTACCCTACGTTTTTAATTACCGATGAAGAAAAAAATAAAAACCCTCACATATTTTATTAGACACATGTATTATAAACGCTATCATCACCCCACTTTTTTTGTCGTTTCATGTAAAAAGAATTAATAAAAAAAATCACCAAGTATCATATCAGGGGGCCGTAGTGGCGCGAGCGAAGCCGGGGGCAAAAGCTAATTCCATCATATTTGTTTAGTCAATGGAGTAATATTATTTTTTAATAAACATCATTAACTCGCAAATAATTGACAAAGTTGCCTCTAAAATCATGAAAACCTGAATTATTTATTGGCTTATATTTTATAATTTAGAACACAAATCAATAAGGTAGCACACATCCTTACTAGATATTTGATATAACCTTCGATTAAAAAAAATAGTTTTGGTTGGGTATTTTGGCCATATTTAAAATTGAGTTTTGTCTGAAAAGGGCCGTGCAACTGTAAACCAAACATCATTATTTTCTCTTAATATTTGATTAATTGTGCCGCGAATTTGAGTTGATTTTTTAAAAATCAAAAACGGCGCTGTACACATCATCCAAATATTGTTACTATTTCACTTCAGTTTCAATTTATTTATTGCTACGATTAATAATAATAGACCAAATGTTCCCTAAGGGATGATCCGATCTGATACAAACGATCACCAAGCACGTTTTATGCTTTCATCGTTAGCTTTTATTGTTTTAATTGACATAGTTTTCAAACTCGTGCACTGTATCGATTTTATCGGTGGGCAAAATGGGTCTGAAACTAGGTTATGGTATCGAAAACCCATAAAAGTTTTTTTTTTAAATCGTTATCGCAACTATGTACATATACCTTCCTCCATCCAACCTACATTCCACACCTATCCTATTTAACAATATGTGCCAACATTACCCACATGTGACATTTTGGAACAATAACTCCAAGAAACAAGCGAAGTATCGTGTGCAATGATTATCTCCTGTACTGATCTCTCAGTTCTTTAATGCTAAAAGTAGTTGGAAGATATTTTATACCTCACTTACACTTTACATAATACAATTAAACCATATAAGAGATACTCTGATAGTGTTGTGTTGTGGGGGTGTACTTGTGCAAGAAGTAAGTTCAATCATTTTTTCTTACTCTTAGTGAAAGTTTTCAAAAATTTTATCTTTTGCCATATTTATGTTATTATCCCCCTTTGGAATAAAATTGACCTTATTTATCTATCGAACCACTCGTAAATAATCTCCCAAGAAACTTTTCTTATTTCCAATTTATTATTTGTCGCGGATGAAATTTATTTCTCCCTGCTGTTCGTTTATTGAGGGAGCTCTTCGTGCTTTCCTTTGTAAAGTAAAGTAGGCCACACACGCTGGGGATTGTCTCAAACCGCGAAGCAGGTAGCTTCCTGTGCATGTCATTAATTTTTCTTAGATTCTTGTAGTAGGTGCATTATCTTTGCGCATAAAAACTTTAGTTACATAGTACTTAACCGTATACAGGATGCTAAGGGACTTACTTGATTTGCTTTAATCAGTGATTTCTTATATTATTTGGATTGAGAAATGTAAATGAAATTTTGGTGTTTGTTATTTAAGATACACTAACAGATTCTCCGACGGATGGAGATTACTTCTCTACTGCTCTTAGCACTGCCATCTATGTCTAAAAACCGGAAGCTTTTAGATACACTACAGTCTCCATTGACTTTTTTGAGTCACAATGTTAAAATTCGTAGATTTTCAAACGACATCGCTCTTCAAAATTGGCTTGACGGCTTTCTTACCGAATCCATCGGATTTCTTCAATCGTAGAATCATAAACATTGCCGGAGCGTTTTATATTATTATCACTGAGTTTTGTGTTTTATATGTTTAAAATATATATTTACTTAAGCCGAACCTCTACGAAGAAGCACAATCATGTGTTTTGGTTTGATAATTTGATCGCTTAGAAATATTTTACATGCTTTAATTAAATACTGTGAATATAACACACTTTGAAATAATCCAGCATTTTTTATCTAGTCTTTTTAAAAAAAGAAAAAAAGTATCAGGTCTGTAAAAACTGCTCTAAAATTCAAAAACTTCTACTTCCGAACCCCATTTCGGTTACGGTTCTATTGTTTAATGTGACAAATTAAGTTATTTAGAAAATGATCGTAAAACATTTAAATATTTGTGCGCGAACTTCGAAAAATAAAATAAAACAATTTTTTGCGATATTTTTTCTTGCATAAATCAAAACAGGCGGCTGGTGTTAAGCTGGAATTTAAACCTCATCACCATCTTATTCGTTAGTATTGGCGTCCCGATACCAAATGTTACATAACGCGACGTGGAACCTCACCTAGTAAATAATAATAATATTTGGACGACTTATATAGCGCCGTTTTTGTGAAAAATCACCTCAAGGATGCTGTACAAACTTATCATACATGCCTAAAATCTAGAAAGACCACAAGCTAGACAAACAATTAAAAACAACTTATGGCTAAAAATTGCATACACCGGTTCATTGATCACCGATACGAAAATATATGTACAATATTTTGACCAATGAACGCTATGCTGCCTAAAAATGAATTAATTAACATCACAATATTGTTTGTAGAACCTTGTATGCGGCAACCCGGTTCATGTTTCCCGGTTTATAGCGAGCTTTTGCCATTGAGAGCTTTTAAAGGCGACGCCACATTGTTTATGATGAATATTCATAGTCTGCCACGAAGCTCGGGCACGAGATTACCACCCAAATTTATGCAAGCTTTTAAAGCTAAATGCTCTCGAAGAATTTTGCCGCCTTCGCCGAATGGTAATAAGTAATAATGCTCAAGTAATCTCTAGACGCCATTCCGATACCGAGGGAAAAGTTTCACAGAAAGTAATTTTAATTGAATTATTATTTACTCGCTTTTGTGTCAATTTGTTATAATAAGCAATCTGGTAAAATTTACAAATTTAGAGGAATTGAGAATTAATTAAAATATGATGTTATATTCAAAAGAATAATTTTTTTTTCTACGTTGTATTTTATTGACCATTACCGGTATCAGCTTAACAGACCGGTACAATTATTCCTTAAACTATTGTTTATATACAAATCATTTGGGGAAAGGGGTATATTATTGTGATATAAACAGTAAGGAATATTTTTTTCTTTACCTCCACACAGGAGGCCCTAAGAAAAAATTACCTCTAGGGGTTATATCATCTTTGCAAATGCTGTGTGGGGGTCTTTTTAGGGAAAGGAAGTTCTGGAAAGGAAAAATGATATATTTGAATTGCACGGAGGCTTGTACTTTGAAGTTATCATATAATAAGTTTTGTTTGGTAAGGATAATTTGGGTGCATTAAATTGGTAAGTTGGGTTAGGTTACTTTTAGTTCACATGGTTATTAGTTGCGCTAGTTTACTTTAAATGCATCCAGAGGTAGCATAGGTTAGTTTGAGTTCATTTTTCTTACCTACATTTTATACAGTAATAATTGATGGAATCTTTCTAGCTATAGATTCCTTCCTTATCGATGTGGTTTGCACATAAACCTATCTTTAATAAATTGTTCAAATGACCAAGCATAATGAGTAAGATTAAGAAAGGGACCCTCAGATGGTTTGGGCATGTAGAGCGAATGAACGAAGAAAGTAGTGTAAGAAGAATATACGACGCAAACGTGAATGTTAGAAGAAGTCGGGTAGAAGAGAATGTATGAGACGATGTATGAATGTGAGTGAGGCAAAGAGTGTGTGCCAAAACCGAGTTGTTTGGCGGTCCGTCCTATCTGCCTACCCCTGCGTGGAAACGGCGTGATGGTTAGTTAGTTAGTTACCAATAGATATTTTATTTAATCGTAAAACATTTTAGTTTTATGAATACATCATAAAGTCAAATGTCAAAACAAGTCTAATAAAACAAGAAAATCTCATAAAAAATGGCATATTATGATGTTTTGTTTTTGTGCTAAATATAGCAGTCCCATATGGAGGTTCTACGTACTTCATATAAGAAAATTCTTCCTTCTCTAACGTCATATATGAAAACGAAAAAGACAGGAGATACTAGAACGATGACATCATGTAAGACCTCTCCTGGGACTACTTAACTACTAAATAATTGATAAATAGTAGAAAATTATTAAAAAGGCTGTTTGTGGATAAATTTTCGTCTGATTATCATTTTTTATCGGTGACCGGACAACTCGGAACAAAATAGAAATCAATTCAGAACCTCCTTTGAATAGTCAAAAGTGATGAAAATAATTGGTTAAATAGATTAAGTTAGGTTAGCGTTATGTGCCATTTGATTTTTTCTTTTTGTAGTTTTTAATGACTTTTCAAAGAGGTGTTGAGTTGACTTTATTCTGTGTAGGCATGGAACCTTTTTTTGTCTACCTTTCACCCTATTTTCAGAGAAGATAATGAAGTGCGCTCATACTTGTTTACATGCGCTTCAGACTTGCAACTTGCTTCTCATCTTCTTTATCGCGTCTTTGTTCTTTGCAGTGTCATGCTGCATCCCTGGGCACATTGTATGCCCTTTACTGTTAGTCGCACTAACGTGCTACTGTAACATACACCGTCATAAGTCAAAATAGAATGTCAAAATGGGGATAATAGACTTTCAACCTTACTAAAAAAAGGTTGTGAACATTTTATACAATTGATAAGTAACCGTGTATGTGAAAACCTTAGTAATTAGATTATTAGAAACTGACAAAAATCGTTTAGGTATAGAAATATGTATATGTTACAGTTAAAACTCGTTTTTAGTTATAACGCGTTTCCTCTAGTTAAAACTAGTTTTTACTAACTGCCTTTGTTAAAGCTGAAGTTGAAATTGAAAAACAAGGTACTGATTATTAAAAACCTGGCCTAACCTAACCTAACCCAACCCAGCCCAACCTAACCTAACCCAACCCAACCTAACCTAACTTGATGTCACTCGACCACATTTAAGCAATGTGGATACATCCAGCTAAAGGTTTTTTTTTCTGTTGTGTACACCATTTATAATAATAATTTCTCAAGGTATTTTAAATGTCTTGTATGTTTCTTATTTTTTAAGATGTCGTACCACAAACACCATTTTAGAAACTAGATAAAATTAACTTCTTGATTTCTGTACATGAAATATACTGTGGTTGAAGGAGTCCCTTATCGCACCGCAGTGGAAGGGATGGATTCAAACGTTCGTCATGACTCCTGGACACACTGATCCCCAGATTCCTACACACCCCTCATTTTTTTTTTTCGATTTTTTGATCATTTTTATTCATTCAGACACATCCGCCACTAAGACCCGGACAAACGTCGCCCCATGAACCCGAGCACCCCTGCTCAGTCACCAAACGTAGCGAACCACTTGGGGTGACCTATGTCAGAGGTGCTGATTCTAGGACACTTATTTATTTTCCTCAAGGCCTCCCGAGAAAAAAAATCAGCATTTTGATTACATATATATTATTTATACGCTAGCTTCTGTCGTACACACTCGTTCACGTAATAGATACAAACGGAAGTGCTGCCATCTATAATATTCAAATAGAACTATTGAAGTTTTAATATATAATGTATAGTTTTCCCGCAGAAGCGGGTTTTTACCCTCTAGTAAGAATGATTGTCTAAGCGTGTTTAGTTGGAAGAAGGGAGAAGAATGTCAACAAGTTAGAAGCTGGCTTTACTGAAACAATGTGTCGGAAAAGTTGGACGGACGAGACGCTTGTGATAAAATTTTCACAAAATTCATGGCGCGTTTTTCTTAATATTTGCCCGACGGGACATGAAAATGGCGTGATAGTTTTTGTCAACCGTATCAGCGAAAAGACCCTGCTCAAAATTGTGTCAAATATTATTGTACGGTCCCCAAACCGTGACCTTTGGGTTCATGTAGAAATGCTGCGAGCCATAATGTAAATGGATATTTTCATATTGGGAAGTAATTTATGTGGCGTTTTAAAAGCTTATCCATTTTGTCCACCTAATAAATTCTGCCGAAAAGTGGCCTGTTTAAAAGTGGTGTTATTTTGGATAATTTATCACTCCTGTAATTCTGGACTCTTCAGTATTTTTTAATATTCCAAGTAAGCACAATAAATCTTCGTTAAATAATTAATGAAAGCGATCCAACACTCAGTTTTTTAATTGATGTTTATTTGTTTATTCTTTGGATTTTTTTAATTGTCAATTTAAGTGCTTCCGGTATTTAGGTGAAATCTATTCAACTTGAATTGAATTCAAGTCTTATTTATTCAACATTTGGAGGTAAAAACAATAAACACTTATTCGTTTTAACATAAAGTGCTCTCTACAGTAATTGTAGGTTGACTACTAACTATCAAGACCATCGTAAATACATATCATAAATGATATCTCTTTTAAGAAGTGTGCCCTTTACGACGAGTTTGAAGAGGATTTTTTTTGTTCTGAAAAATTAAAAATAAATTATGTTATTAAAGAAATTGAAGAAAAAGTAGCGTCCGGCAATCCTGCTTTATTTTAATGTTATTGACGACTTTTTCAAATTTTGTTCAGGCGACTCTGAGAACTTTTTTGTTAAGCCGTTCCTCCTAATCTCGGTATCGCACCCTTTTTTAGTAATTAAGATAGATAAACTTATGCTCAAAGATCGTTCGAAGCCGTCGTAAAAGTGAGCTCTTTCTTTCCCTCTATCGATTTCCAATAATTTAGTCTTTGCCCTGTTAAAAATAGTATCCCTTTTATCTACAACCGGCATTTTTCTTCGTGACTCCGACTTGTATAAGAGCAAATTTATTAAGACACCCGAGCCTATCTCACGTTTCCTCATAACAATCTCTCTTTGGCACAACTCAGTTACGAGTTACGAGCACAGTCTGTATTCATTCTCATTCGTCTCTAGATCTGACCATAGACATACAAATAGCTAGACGAGAACTTACAGATGAGGGGTAAAAACCAACTATGGCGGGACGAAGAGAGGAAAGAGACTTGTGATTCGCCAATAAATCAATCTAACAGTATATAGGCACCTTGCACTATAATATCACCATTTAGTTCTTGAAAGTAAAATCTGCTTTTGAATTAATAGACCTTTTTATATGGGAGCGCAAATTGCTTGCCACGTTATGAACAGATGTGTCAAGTCCAAATTCGCAAAGTAAGGTTCTGAGTATTTTCATAGTCGAATATTTTGTTTCCGTAGACACTTTTACAAATGTTTCATGATTTACTTACCCCAGTAAACAGCGGCTTTGTGTTTCGTGTCGCCATGTATCTCGATGTCATAGTATGTGTTCCATAGACATACAACGTCCGTGCGTAAAATGTACGATAAGAGCTCGACACTGGTCCGGACAAGAATGACGACGTCACATTTTTTAGATTAACGCGGGGCTCTCGCAAGCCCAGCCGGTTCCGAAAAATGGTTCCAATGGGAGGGGGAAATAACACGCCTTTTAGTACGTAAGGGCAAGTCCATGTATTTTGTACGTCCGTGATCAAAACTCAATTGATAGCAGCGCCGAAATTTCAGAATAGACGGTGGAATAATGAACCAAACAACAACCAGCGCCATCTTGCAATATTGTACTTCCAAGATTTAGAATTTGATTAACAAGGCACTGTGATGAACTTGCTTATTTAAGTAAATATTATGTTGATCTGAAACTCACTGACAATTGCGGGTATTGTGTTTGCCGCTTCGAGTCTCAGAGGCTGTACAAACTACGAAAAAGAAAACACCTTTATTTTGAAAAAATACGCACTCCTTTGACGAATAATTTAAGGTGTGTAGATTTTTTTCGTTTCAGATTTGTCATCTTATATTACCTACAAAGCTTTACTTTTTTACCACGAAAAACTTTACTCAAAAGAGGGATTGCAATACCGGTAATTTTGCGGCACCGGTATTTATTCATAAATCAATGAGTAGGTACCTTAGGCAGGTTAGAAAGGTTAGGTAAGTATATACCGGTTTTTATTAATAAATCGATTAGTAGGTACCTTAGTAAGGTTAGGTAAGGTTATGATATACCGGTTTTTATTCACAAATCAATTAGTAGGTACCGTAGGCAGGTTAGGTATATACCGGTTTTTATTCACAAATCATTGTATAGGTACCTTTTTAGTTAGGTTAGGTTAGGTTATATACTGGTTATTCATAAATCAATAAGTAAGTACCTTAGTCAGGTTAGGTATGGTTAGGTATATACATGAGAACGGGTCGCTTCTTCGACTCGTTCTTATGTTCAACAGCTAGGCAGTGGAACGATTTGCCGGCCTCTGTGTTTCCTCCTTCCTACAACATGGGTCTCTTCAAGACTAATGTTCATTCCTTCCTCTCCTCACAAAGACCCTCCACACAGCATCTCAGATGACATAGGCTCTGAGGGAAATTATTTTCCTCAGGGCCAGCTGTGTGGAGTTAATGTAAAACAAAAACAAAAAAGGGTTTTTATTCATAAATCATAAATCAATGAGTAGACCTTAGTTAGGTTACGTAAGGTTATGTACATACCGATTTTTATTCATAAATCAATGAGTTGGTACCTTAGTTAGGTAGGAACCTTTTTAGGTATTATAATGGTTTCGTGATATAAGTTTTGCTTAATAAGTACGAGTAATTAAATATTGTCCTAATAGAAACCTTTTCAATGTTGATGTGCATATATTTTTTTATAAATTTTGCGAATTATATATTATGGATGGTCCGAAGTTCTGTGGGGAACCCGCTTGCACAGCGCGGGTGTAAACTGTGCGACCTAAAGTTTAAGTTTAGACTTACGGATTTCAATTATAATTTTAAAATATTTGACTACACGCTAATGTGTGTCCATGTATGTTAACCTGTTGGCGAAATTAATCCTGTAAACCTGTCGGTGAATGAATCCTGTCGCGATAAGATCCGCACGTGAGGGTTGGCGGGGAACAGGTTAATTCTCCCGTGACTTAGATTAATATTCGTTAAAGCAGCTGAAATGTCGGAAAGCGTGGCTTTCAAAATTGGGTTCTTGCTTCAAGATTAAATCACGGAGCGTGTAGAATCTGAGGCGCCAATTTCTGCCAATTCAACTAGGATATAATTTACTTTACCGAAAAATTAATAAAGGGTAACAATAATCTAGAATCTAGATATGTTAAGTATAATGTCACGAAAGAATCTGATAAAACCCTATTGGATTACAGCATAGAATAAAGAATATAAAACTGCCTTCCGTCCAAATTTGAATGGAAACAAATGTGCACAAAAACACGTTCTTGGTTTTGGTTCAAGACCGTTTAGCACGCGGTCCGTTTCTCTTACGCTTGCTTGAAATTATATATCACCATTTCATTTGAATTTCGTAATCACGGTGAAATACGGTTTTGTATGGAAATATGGGACGAAATCAGGTCTATAATTCTATCACGTGACACGCCCACAAGGCACTTTTTGTGTTATTCTTTATTTTGTGGCTTACAGCTTCGTAATTTTTTTTTAATTAAATGTATTAATCATATTGAATACTCTTAAATAATATTTAATTTGAATTTAAATAATATTGTTATTAAGTAGCGCACGTGGTGCATTATAGTACTTATACTCTAAGGCTGGCTTTACATACTGAAACGTAATTAGATTATTTCTCAGGTAGTGTAATATTTATAGGATTTTACCTTACCTCCTTCTTCTACATTCTTCTTACTATGTAGATACTCTCTCCCAGGCTATGACTCTCTCAGGTGTGGATTCTCAACCCTCATATCATTGATCAGGATAGGTTAATGTCAAATTAAACAGGTTGTTTACTTTAAAACATGTATTGTGAATCTGAAGTCGGACAGTTATGCAAGTATTCCTACCTATATTGGCTCATCACGAATCTTATACAATAATGTTAATGGGGAAATCATACGCTTAGCCGTGGTCCTTTCTTGATGGTTACGGTGGTTGTTGAATGAAGCCGATGATGTGGGATGCCGACGCCTGCAGGCTGAATGCCCAGACGTCGGAAGTATGTGAGCAGTTGGGTCTCCTCGCCCGTGATGCAGAAGCTTCCCTATAAACTCACAACCGGGACCAGACCTCCGGTTGGAGCTGTATTTACGTGACTGATTACGTATGAATTAGTCTTTATTTTAACAGTCCATATCAGAGTCTTTCTGCGTAAGGATTATTATTGAAATCACTTCTTTATCACTTTGGTAATTAGGCTAGGTATATGAATGCGCTGTCCGAGTGACAATTGATCCTGCGGGGAGTTCGGTTCACTTAACTGATGTCCGTATTGAATTGTGGAATTATACGTAATTCGTGATATAGTCTAGTAGGTCGGTGATGAAAGGTTAGTCCGGGTTTAATGCACATGACTCGGTTGGATAACGAAATGTTTAGATTACATTTTTAAACGGATTTGGGCTATTGCTCCCGACACTTCTTTCACTTTAATTAATACATTTCTCCTCCCATGATTTACGCCTGCACGTAACGCCTACCACCGACGTGACCTTTTTATCTAGAACTCCGGGCGCAACTCTTCGTGATGAATTAGGGCGGCAGCCCGGAGCTCGCGCTCCGGGCACGCGGTACGTGTCCTTCTTCTATGGAACCCTGGGCGCAACTAACTGAAGTGGGCGATCCGTGGTTTATATACCCCGTCCAGTTATGCCTACGTGACCAGTGCTCCTTGGGACGAACCTGAGGAGGTAGCGGGCGTCGGGGAGTGAAGGGCTTCCTGTTACTGCTTGTGTCCAGCCGACGGTCTCGTGCTTCCTAATGGAGAAACATTCAACGGCTGCATGCTCTTGTCCCTTGTGCGGACCGGAGTGAGAAGCGGGGTGAAGGGTTTGTTTATTCATATCCTCGTTTTGACTGAAGTGCGGAGCGGTGCGCGGGGTTTCCTGTCCGTTACAATTGCGCTGTTTTATACTGATGTAACATCCTACGGTCGCATGTTTCTGCCCCTAGCGCGGACCGGGAAGAAGCGGGGTGAAGGGTTTGTTTACTCGTTCTGAATTGCGTTGCTTATGGTTTGCTTGGAGTTTTAACACATTACACTATCCCCCTTTTCAGGCAAAGTGAAAAAAAGAAAACAAAAAAAGAAAAAAAAAACATTACCTACCTAAGAGCCAAAACCTAATACTGCAACTAAAAGGTAACTACCTAAGAGCCAATTAAACTAAAATTATTCGAACTAAAGAATCTGTTTGAAGATCACATTAATTAACAGAAACAACTTAAATATTACTTATAGATAACTTATTGGTAAGTACAAAATATGGAATGCAATTGTAGAGGTTCGAGTGTCCCTTGTTGATTGATATATATATATATATATTTTTTTTTAATTTTAAAAGATGAATACAAGGAAATAATAGAAATTTTGTCATTAATAAAAACTGGTGAAAAAGTTGCAAGAAAGCCACCCAGAAAAAGTATGAAATGGTATTCGTTGAAAGCTAAGAGAAGGTAAATATTAGAAAGTAAAATAATTAAATATTTAAATTGTTATGTGGCAAGATCTGAACAATTATTTAAATTAAAAGTTATGTGAAGAAAAAAAGAAAAAGAACCTCTTTACAAATCGTGCTGAAGTATTATATAGACGATTAATACACAAGTAATGGTTATTATCAGATATTCATCCTTCCTTATTAACTATTACATGAATGGAGGTATAAACCTAAAACTGACATTGTTATTTATTTATTTGTATACATATATTTTTTAAACAACTTTAAAAGAGGAGAGAGCTGCTAATAATTGGGAACATTTTATTGTTTGTATTTAATCAGACTAATACCTAACGATTGTTGACCACACAGGTAATCTATGAAGAAGAATTTAATTACACTTATAGTAAACACCATGAAAATCAATTTTTTTTTTTAATTATATAAACTAACGTTTATAAATTGTTACAAACATTACTCGCAGCTGCGATGTTCTCTATTCCCTTCAGGAATCATTAATAAACAAAAATTGTTGCCAGTGAAGGCAACAGCTGACCTAGGAGATCACTTATAAATATTGGTTACAGGTTATTTGTAAAACTTGCCTACCTAACAAGAACCAGGAAAAACGGTAAGACGAATAGAAAGAACGGGGAAGAGAAAGAATGAAAACAAAAAGTGTATTATAACAAATATATATGCGTATTATAATTGAAGAGAGAGAGACAACTGAGATTATTTTTAAAAAATATCCCGTTGTCAAACGTAGTAAAGTTAAACAATTTTAATTGTCAGTTTCTCAAAAACTGAAATTGTTGACACCAACTAGGTAGTATCAGGTTGACAAGCGTAAATAAAGGTTATGATGAAATACACAAGTTAATTGTCAGTTTTAATAAACTGAAATTCTTGTATAAAACGATTTTATGTTTTAAGTAAATATATAAAAAATTACAACAGCACAATTAACATAATTATCCGTTTTAATAAACCGATATTATCTCATTAAACAATCTCACTTAAATTGTCGTATACAACGATATCACGTTATTCAAACGTTATAATACACTATTACAACGATATCATGTTATCCAAACGTAATATAGGGTCACACAGACACTGATATAAAATTATCAATTTTAATAAATTGACATTATTATCGTATAAAACGATCTCACGTTATCAAACGTAAGAGAGGTCACACAGACACTGATATAAAATTATCAATTTTAATAAATTGACATTATTATCGTATAAAACGGTCTCACGTTATTAAACGTAAAAGAGGTCACACAGACACTGATATAAAATTATCAATTTTAATAAATTGACATTATTATCGTATAAAACGATCTCACGTTATCAAACGTAAAAGAGGTCACACAGACACTGATATAAAATTATCAATTTTAATAAATTGACATTATTATCGTATAAAACGATCTCACGTTATCAAACGTAAGAGAGGTCACACAGACTCACTTCTTAATATAGGTCACACAGACTCACTTCAAATATAGGTCACGCAGACTCACTTCAAAATATAGGTCACACAGACACTGGAATAACTCCAAAAAGGCATCACGTTTTATAACTGAGCCAACAATAATACAATGATAAAATAAGGCACCACCTTACAGGTGTGTTACCTTTAATTAATTATGCATAAAAGATACGCATAATTATGACAAATTCAGAGAGAGCAGTCTCTGATTGATATGGAATTACCCAAACACATATATTTTGAGTAATCTTACGATTACAATTAGGTATTACCTTGACAAGAAACTGTCCTTATGGACGAATCTTCAATACCTATCTATAATAATAACGTATTTCTTCCGTAATGATGAACAAAATTTGAACTTACACGGGTCTGCCGTGAGTTCCTTGTGAAAAATTAAAAAATTACATAAATTTTACGAGCAATACACAGGCTTGTCCGTACAATTCTGACGTTTTGTCGAACCTAGGTTAAAAAAAAATTACGTAAATAAAAGCCTATATGTGTATGCAATTTACTCCTGCGGGACACGTTCGAGATTGTTGTCACTTATGTGATGACGTCATTATATTTAAAATAATGATAAATACGAGGTGGATTAGTATGAAATTAGTATAATAATGAATGAAAGAAAGTAAGAAACAAATAAGAGAGGAAAGAAGGAAGGGCGCCAACATGTCTTTTATGCGTTATTTACATTATTAACAATATATTATTTATTACATTTCTTTATTTTCTAATTATGGATAGACATGTAAACCATTATAAACTTGAATTGATAGATTAGATTTGTATGATAATAAAATGAAGTATATAGGTAGACAAATAGAGAAAAAACATACTAATACACACACGTTTTAGTAACCGCTTGACAATTGGACCCTTATCGCCAAATAGCGGGGCGAACATAGTGATAGTGGTACCTACGTAATACGATAGTGGTACCTATATAATATGATCATACGACACCGCTTGCCTGTCCTGCCGCGTCCGGGCGTGCACTCCCATGACACAGCGTTACAAGCAAGCGTGTGTTACGATCGGTAAAAGAAAAAATCGATACTTATAAAAGACACTTTCCGTAGAGGAATAAAAATATTATGGTACAAACAAGGCGTTCTATCCTCTGCTTGTACTGTAAGACTTGGCATGAATACATATTTGAATTAACTTAGAGGTGTAAAAATTAAATCTGCGTTAAGCAATTTAGTTTTAAAGGAATTCTTATTTAATTCTTCACAATTACTAGCGATTAAGCGAGATTCGCTGGAACGCGGGCGGAATGATAGGTATAGCTATATTCCTGCTTTCAATATTCAACATCGAAGTTGTGAGCCTATTTATTTTTGAATAAATAATATTAATGAATCGATATGTAAAAGGTATAATGAAACGATTATTATTGTATCGAAACGCCGGCGAAGTGATAGGTATTAATTTTATTGTGGTTGCCGTTAACGATATTTATGGAAGCAAAACGCGGCGAAGCGGTAGGTATTAATTTACTCTACTTGCCGTCGGCTAGTTTCCGCGGTAATTCTAGGTTCTTTTACAAACTTCACTTCAATAATATTACAAGGACATGATTCATAACATAATTACAGGTAATATTAATAATTTTAGAAATACATATATTCTACAATATAATCTGTACAAAAACCCTTGCTGACACAATGATATGTTTTGGTTTTCTTGGACGCCAGTGAAACGTAATTAGATTATTTCTCAGGTAGTGTAATATTTATAGGATTTTACCTTACCTCCTTCTTCTACATTCTTCTTACTATGTAGATACTCTCTCCCAGGCTATGACTCTCTCAGGTGTGGATTCTCAACCCTCATATCATTGATCAGGATAGGTTAATGTCAAATTAAACAGGTTGTTTACTTTAAAACATGTATTGTGAATCTGAAGTCGGACAGTTATGCAAGTATTCCTACCTATATTGGCTCATCACGAATCTTATACAATAATGTTAATGGGGAAATCATACGCTTAGCCGTGGTCCTTTCTTGATGGTTACGGTGGTTGTTGAATGAAGCCGATGATGTGGGATGCCGACGCCTGCAGGCTGAATGCCCAGACGTCGGAAGTATGTGAGCAGTTGGGTCTCCTCGCCCGTGATGCAGAAGCTTCCCTATAAACTCACAACCGGGACCAGACCTCCGGTTGGAGCTGTATTTACGTGACTGATTACGTATGAATTAGTCTTTATTTTAACAGTCCATATCAGAGTCTTTCTGCGTAAGGATTATTATTGAAATCACTTCTTTATCACTTTGGTAATTAGGCTAGGTATATGAATGCGCTGTCCGAGTGACAATTGATCCTGCGGGGAGTTCGGTTCACTTAACTGATGTCCGTATTGAATTGTGGAATTATACGTAATTCGTGATATAGTCTAGTAGGTCGGTGATGAAAGGTTAGTCCGGGTTTAATGCACATGACTCGGTTGGATAACGAAATGTTTAGATTACATTTTTAAACGGATTTGGGCTATTGCTCCCGACACTTCTTTCACTTTAATTAATACATTTCTCCTCCCATGATTTACGCCTGCACGTAACGCCTACCACCGACGTGACCTTTTTATCTAGAACTCCGGGCGCAACTCTTCGTGATGAATTAGGGCGGCAGCCCGGAGCTCGCGCTCCGGGCACGCGGTACGTGTCCTTCTTCTATGGAACCCTGGGCGCAACTAACTGAAGTGGGCGATCCGTGGTTTATATACCCCGTCCAGTTATGCCTACGTGACCAGTGCTCCTTGGGACGAACCTGAGGAGGTAGCGGGCGTCGGGGAGTGAAGGGCTTCCTGTTACTGCTTGTGTCCAGCCGACGGTCTCGTGCTTCCTAATGGAGAAACATTCAACGGCTGCATGCTCTTGTCCCTTGTGCGGACCGGAGTGAGAAGCGGGGTGAAGGGTTTGTTTATTCATATCCTCGTTTTGACTGAAGTGCGGAGCGGTGCGCGGGGTTTCCTGTCCGTTACAATTGCGCTGTTTTATACTGATGTAACATCCTACGGTCGCATGTTTCTGCCCCTAGCGCGGACCGGGAAGAAGCGGGGTGAAGGGTTTGTTTACTCGTTCTGAATTGCGTTGCTTATGGTTTGCTTGGAGTTTTAACACATTACAATACGTAAGTTTTTTCCGATAAGTCACTTAGTAAGTTGGTCTACTTACGTAATTTTTTTGAAAACTACGAAAATCTTACGTAGGTAAGTCGTAAATTTTGCTTGAGTAAAGGGAGCCTAACACAATTATATTGTCAGGCGCCTAATTTCTTTGAATTTCATTTCACGGTTGTGTTTTATAATTATGGTACTTTTAATCTAAGGCTGACTTTACATAGATACGTAAGTTTTTTCCCGTAAGTCACTTACGTCAGTAGGTATTCTTACGTAAGTTTTTTGACCACTATCAAAATCTTACGTAAGTCTTAAATTTTACTTTAGTAAAGGCAGTTACACAATTATATTCTCAAGCGCCTAATTTATTTTACTTGCTTTTCACGGTTGTATTTCATAATTATGGTACTTTTAGTCTAAGGATGCATTTACATAGATACGAAAGTTTTTCCTGTAATTCACATACGTAAGTAGGTATTCTTACGTAAGATTTTTGACAGCTATCAAAATCTTACGTAAGTCTTAAATTTTACTTAAATAAAGGCAGCCACACAATTATATTCTCAGGCGTCTAATTTCTTTAAATCGTCAAGAACGGTAAATTTGCAAAGTCATCAAATGGAAACGCCACCTCTATAATACAATACTATGTACCTACCTTCTTTATTAAATAGGAGAAATGCTTGGCAATATTCCATAAACGCTTTCACGCTGCTTTTAAATTATTTATTTTCTGAAATCCTTTTGGTAATAAATGTGATCGCATTACCTTAAGTTAGTCCCATTATCCTTATTAATTTACCGATTACTCGCTCGCGGGAAAGGTTCCTTCGTCCTTAAAGATTTTAATATAAATTGAACAACTCGCTTCATCAATAAAACTTTGCACAGTTTAATGCGGAAATGAAATACGATTTTATTTTTTATTGTAAATAACTCAACACAAAGTCTTTGGAAATTCAAATATTCATCCCGATTTTTTTTTTTATCGACATAATAATATATTGAAGCTAAATAAAAAAAAATGTGTGTAGGTATATTATCCAGCTTAGCAAACCATTCAAATACTTTTTTATTTTTTATATTAACTCCAAAAAGGAGGCCCTGAGTAACATAATTTTCCTCTGAGTAACATAACTTTCCTCAGTCTACGTCAACTTTGGGGATGCTGTGTGGAGGTTCTTTTTTCTTTTTGTGGAAAGGAAGAAGTGAACTTCTAATAGGAGTTAGGACCCTCCAAAAATCGTTAAAATTGCCTGGTTTGAACGCCGTTCAGTCTACAAACTAGACAATGTATTTTAAAAAATGCAAAGTTTAGACATAGAGTAGGTATTTTCTTCTAGTGCAGTTAATAAAAAATCTTATAAATCGGTCCAGTTTTGGTGGAAAAAAATGAGGAATACAAAATCTCGATTTTGATGATTTTATTTAGGTATTATCAGCCTTAGGTGCAGTTGTCCCTTTCGCTCAGTATTCGGGTGAATAAGAGCGACAGTGACAGCAACAGTTTGGTAAAATACCTATTGTTCAAATTTCTCGGCGAACGGAATTCTTCTTAATGTAAGTATTCGTGTCGAAGCAACGTAACATTTCCATTAGTTCGGCATAGCCCCAGGGACTGGGGAGCTTGATGGCGTATCGCTGATGCACGGCGTCGTAGCGCTACGGAGTCGTAGATCTCTGAATACACGAAAATATGGAAACCGATATTTGTACCTGTTGTTACTAATGCATTCTCGTGGAAGTTGTAATTTTCTGCATTTTACACTGCATGCTATATTATTTTGTAATGGCGAAGTGTACGCTGTGGCTGCTTGCGGCTTCGAAGGCTTTCAGAAGTAGGAGACCATCAGATAAAATCCTTCGCAGATAAATCTTTTGAAATATTACTTCATATTTGTATATAGAAGTAAATTAAGAGAATGTTTTGTACAAGTACACTGGAATATGCCTCGCCAATTTGGAACCCGCAGTACAAAGTATACATAGATAGCATAGAACATATTCAAAACAAGTGTATAAAATATCTTTCCTTCAAATTCAGCAATAACTTTGAATGCACATTTTAAACTTCGCAGCAAAGGCGAGCAATAGCTGATATGACATTTACACAAAAAATTTTAAATTATAACATTGACTGTACCGAATTTCTTTCCCTAGTTAATTTTAACATACCATTAAGATGTACACGCCATACAGAACTATTCCACACGCTTAATTACAAGACAAATGCAGCAACTAATTCGTCAATCAATCGTGCTCTTCATATGTTCAATAATATTGGTGTAAATTCTGTCATCGACATTTTCTCCGATTCACTGCCCAAATTTAAAAAGAGCATCATGTCAATGATATAAATTTTTCAACGCGCATACATACACACATACATCACTTTTCACAACTTCAAACATACTCACATATACACACACATCTACTCACTACCAGTTCCGGACTATCCCTAAGGCAGAGTAGGCAACTGCCTAGGGGCCCCGCATCGGCTGGGGGCCCCGCGCCCCAAGAAAAAATAACTTTCGTCAACGGTTCGACTCACAATTAGTGAGCAACTCCGGCACACTTTTGGAAAAAGTCAGCTTTCAAGATGTTTTAAATATTTTAATTTTTTATTACGAACATTTAATTTATAGGTTAATAACATTACATGCATTAAACAAAGCAACAAATTATAATAATTAGGTTATAACCCAATAATTGTTCACATCACGCACAAATGATAAATAACAAGTCAATAATTAAAACAAATATTTAAACATAGTTGTATTATTCATAGTTGATATGATTATAGGTGCCGTGTTTGGTTTATATTGGCATTTGTTTCGTTTTTTTTTTTTTTTTGCTTTTATTTCTAATGTTTAAAATATAAATGTTGTACAAGTTTTAGTGTACACTACCTATCTGCTTGCTCAAATTCTTTGTTTCTCTTCATACCAAGGTTGTCTGGAAGAAATCACTTTAATGATAAGACCGCTCATTGTACTATTGTATTCGTTTTTTTTTTTTTATTGAATGGGGGTGAAGGCATACCTTCGAAATGTAGTAAAAAAAACAGATTAATTATGAATAAAATTACGTTGTGGTAGAAAAAAAAAGTTTGGAAGTTAGAAAAGGGTAAAGTGCAGTGGCGGACTAAGCCCGTCAGAGGCCCGGGGTGGAGAAGCTGGATGAACCGCCCCCCCCCCCCCCCCCCCTAGTTTAAGAAGTTGATGTCATTTTAATAATAATAATAATAATATCTTTATTTGGTCATTTTACAAGCTTTTTCTTCAGTTCACACGGGCCTCTGACTCTGGGGGGCCTCCAAACGCCTCCATGTTCCTTTGATCAAATCCCAAACAAGGCTTTAAGGCACCAGGCCACTGTAAAAAAATTGTCTTTTTTTAAAATTAATTTTCTAAAGATGCATTTGTTAATAATGCTCTAACCAAATGATATAAGGAAATTCGCAAAATTGACGGAGATACCTACAACATATTATATGAAACCATTTTAAACAGTTTGTATGTTGAATTAACGTTCAGCAAAACTTTGAACGCGTTTTTCTCGAAACTGCTTTTTTCAACACGGTTGACAACATATTAGAAAAACTGTACGTCCGATTTGCATGTACTAAATCTTAAACTGTTAGTAAATCCATTCAGTATGGCACCACTTACGATATTTTTTATAATGGGCCCCCTTTTTTTTTTTATGAACAATGAAAATTTTCCATAAAAAATCGAAATTAAAATTCGTTGGTCCGCCATTTTTCCTTATTTTTAAACCAAATTCACCTACGTGGTGAAATAGACACTAGATTTTCAAACAGTTTAAGACCTGCAAATCGGATGTATGGAGGTTAAAAAAACACAGTCAAAGTTTTGCTGAAGGATAATTCAACATACAAACTGCCCTGAAAAATCTACGGTTGTAGCGAAACCCGGTCGGCATAAGTATGTATAATAAAAGTGGTGTTTACTAAGTTATTGTTTCACATAAAATGCTGTATCTCAGTCAATTTTTCGAGTATCTTTAAAACATTTGGTGAGAGCATTTTTAACATATGCGTCTTTCAGAAAATGAAATAAAAAAATAAAATTACCAAAAAAAAATTTTTACAGTGTCCGCCGTAAGTGGGAATCACCAGACAAAACCGGAAATATGTCGTTTTTAAATCAAATTTTTTTCACTCTTTTTCACCACAAAATTATAAATTGATTTCGAAAGACTGTTCTTTTATCTAGTAAAGCTAAGTTTTAAATTTTGAGAAAATATGTTTATTTTTAGTACATTAAGGTTTTACCGTAGGGCGTTGGCAGATTTGTTAAATTTTCAAACGAAATTTTGTATTATACAACACACATTTCAAATTATATAATCATGGAGTAAAATAAAGCAACAAATTATCTGGGAAAGATATGTTTCAGAATTTTAATTTTAGTTTAAATAAAATCATAAAAAAAACAGCGCATATATTTAAAAAAAATTACATTTTTATTTTGCTTAGACATTATTGAATAATTATAAATACGTATGATCAAAAAATAATTAGAAAAAGTACATAATTTGAATAGTTTTATCATAACGAGTTTGAGCATTTTTGAATTTAGGTATTTATCAAAGCAAATATTGTGAACGAAATAATATCGATATTGAGCAATTATGTTAAAATGCTGGTATGGAGAATAATTAATCTTACTCATCGGAACCGCCCTGTACAGTTGCAAGGGTACGATCGGAAGATCATCGTTCGACGAAATTTAAATTCTCGGCCGCTGATTAAATGTAATGAGCTTCCCGTAATGAGTTTTTTTCTCAACTCATTAGGAATAATGTGTTACTTACCATGTTTTTGTTATACATTATAAATAATTAAATAAAAATGGCATTAAAGCCTTGTTAAGGATTTGATAAAGGGGACATGGAGGCGTTTGAAGGCCCCCGAGGACCAGAGGCCCGGGGCGCCCCCCCCCCCCCCCCCGTTAGTCACCATTGGTAAGGGGGCCCCGAGACGTGCACTGCCTAGGGGCCCCGACATGGTTAATCCGGCCCTGCTCACTACGCACATAACCCGGTAATTACTTAATATACATCATAAATAAGATACTACAATGAAACATATCATAGGTACCCACCATGAAATATACTATGTACTTAATAACTGCAACTTGTTTTTCCCACTGTAAATGATGTACTGTCTGTTTCTGATTATAAATAAATAAATACATATGTAGATACACTACTCAGTGCTCAGTAGACCTATCGTCCAAAATATTTCTTCGAAGGAGGTGGGGTTCGCGGGAAGGATGACAAGGGAAAGGGAAGGCGGGTAAGGTGGAAGGGGAGCGCAGGAGGGTAATTGGGTCGCGGGAGGGGAACGAGGATGCATACGAATGAACATGCAGGGAGAAACAATTTATTTCTTTGAATGGCATAGCAACGTATTGTATCTGTATTTTCTCCTAAATAAATAAATAAAAAAAAATTAAAAAATATATAAAAAACGCATGCCGGGTACCAGCTAGTAATAATAAACAAGTTCTTTTTTGAAACTCTTTTGCCCAATAAGTTATTCGTAAGTAAGTAGGTACCTGCTTTGAAGGTGTATTTCGATACCCATTCCTAAATTATACCAGCTTAGCGATTTTCAATTACCACCTGTGTTAGATTCGATATTATCTGGAATAAAGGTTTTCCTGATAACGGGAAAGCAATTAGGTTTCCCTTATTGAGGGATGAGATGTACGGGGTCGATAACTCGGAAAGAAGTTTGAAAAAAATCGTCCTTTAACCCCTCAGGCTAATTTGTTCGCTGGGAACAACTCATGGTCTCTTGTGTTTTCCTTACTATCATAGTGAGAATATGACCTAAACGGTGTTAGAAAGACTAAACGTTAAGCCTCGTAGTCAAATAAAAGTAAAAAATAAGTCAAGTAAAAGTTAACTACAAAATAATTAAAATGTTATACCTTTATGAAAACATCCGACCGCAATTTGAAACTTTGGGAATTTTTTATTATTTATTTTTACATGAAACGACAAAAAGTGAGTTGATGATAACGTTTATAATAAGTTGGCTCAATAAAATATGTGTGTGTTTTTATTTTTTTTGTTATCAGTAATTTTAGTCAGACAAAACGAATGATGAGCCATTAAATTTTTTGTGTTTTCTTAGAATAAAACTTTATAAGTTTATTTTGAATTATAATATTTGAAAGTATCAGCTTTCAACCAGTTTTTAGTGTTTGGTTGCTTTCAGAAATATTCCACTTATTTTGCAAAGCGCATAGACCCTTCCGACAAAGCGGAGGGGTCCTTAAACATAAATAATATATTTAAAAACTTAAGAGCGTATAACCAGCCAGCAGCCGAAAATACACATTTCGTCGAAAGAGGTTCTTACGATCGTACAGGGCGGTTCCAATGAGATAGATTAAATACTCTCCGTACCAGCTTTTTAAAATTATAACTCGATATCCATTTTATTTCATTTCAAATTTGCTTTAATTTATACCTACATCCAAAAATGCTGAAAGGCGTGTTGATAAAACTATTAAAATTATGTACTTTTTGTAATTATTTTTTTATCATAAATATTTATCATTTTTCAATAATGTCTCAGCAAAATAATAATGCAAAAAAAAATGAAATAAATAAGTCTGTAAGTGCGCAAATAAATACACAAACGGACCATTTTTCTTCAAGAAACACATGTACTTATATATTTTTTTATGATTTTATTTAAACTAAAATTAAAATTCTGTTACATACGTTTACCAGATAATGTATTGATTTATTTTACTGCATGATTATATGATTTTAAATGGGTGTTGTATAATTAATTAATGTACTTTTTTGAAAATTTAACAAATCCGCCAACGACCTATTATTTTATTATACTCAAAATTATCATTTTATCTGAAAATTTAAAACATACTTAGTTTACTAGATAAAAGAACAATCTTTCCAAACCAATTTATAATTTTTTGTGGAAAAGAGTCAATACGTCTAAACACTGATTTAAAAATTATATATTTCTGGTATTCTCTGGTTATACGCTCTTAAGTTAACCTCACTTTTCAGCATTTTGACTCTGTGAAACCCGTCTGAAAATTGTTATTTCTGTCGTAAGCCGTTGATCTGAAAACGGAAAAGTTATTTTGTCAAATTATGGTATAGATTTATAGATAATGTACGTGTAAGTCCGTGATAGAAAAACAATCTGAAATAGGTTGCGGTTTTGTTTAAGCAAACCAAGCCTTCCTTTTTCCCAATTATATTCCTCAATCCATTTTTTTTAACTCCGACTCCATATTTATCAAGAACATTATATTTTATACCGTATCACATCACATGCAATGAATATCCAACAGCACCACCGCCATCATCTTAGATAATTTCAGGTTACCTACTAGTATATACGAATTTGTATTTATTATTTGGTTTGACGGGGAAACTAAAAACAAGTGGAATAGCTCAACTATTGGCAGTTTTGTAGGTAGTAAATAGTTCCGAAATCTGATACCTCTGTTTTCTCAAACAACAAAACTTGACGAAAAAAACATGTTAAAGAAAATATATAGCTTTTAGATAAACGTTCCCAGTTCAAAGGTGTTAAACGTAGAAGATAATTTTTTTCAAGCTTTTAAAAAATCCCGGTCCAATCGGACCCTCCGGGAAATAAGCGCCATTTCGCTGAGTCATTCCGCCTCATCTCTAATTACTGCAGATTTTAGTTTTTTGATCTGCTGAGCAATGGGGTGTCATTCTAGCTTCGGAGATACGTAAAGTCCTACAAATCACTACTATTTTATTACAATTCGGTATGATCATTAACTACTGGATTTAACTGCCGAGATGGAAACTAACCTAACCTAACTAACCGAACCTAACTTAACTTAACATTGGATTTCTTTTCGATGTTGCTTGAATTTTTCATGTGTAATTTTATGTATATTAAGACGTTGTGTTTCTACGGAATCAAATACATAATGACAGAAGTAGTTTTAAAGTTATCGTTTTGTACCTAAGTTATCGCTTGTCTGGATTTGAAGATATTCTTGAATGAAAGCAACACTGTTTTACCGCTTTATAAATTCTCTTTTTTTATATATAATTTAGATTTTCTTTTATAAATTGAAAAAAATTCCACGTGCATGGGTTCCATATTTTTTAAATATCGGCTTCGGCCGTCTATATACATATATTCGTCTTTTATTAATTAATACAAATTGAAAATGACGTAACAAATAGCTTAATGGAAAGCTCATGGTGGAAAATACTTGCAAGCTAAATATAATTTAATTACGTTAGCCTAGAAACTTCAAGCAGTAAAACCTGTGTAAATTTCATAACGTGATATCTGTTTTAGAGGTAGGTATGAATAAGCTCTAAAATTAAATTCTGGAAATTAGTACCTACCGAATTAGAAAAGTGTCAAATATTCTCGTAGATAAATTATTTGGGAGTTTGGCTTTATGGTCAATGAGAGCTTTGCCAAAATGGCAAAATCAGTGGCTAGAAATTTACTATTTGAAAAAAGTGCTCTGCAGTAGAGATATTAATCTAAAACTCCGTTGGCGAATGGTCAGACACTATCTACTCTCAAAACTCGAAGGGGTTGAGGTTCGGAGCTCGACAAAGGCGATAGATAATAATAAAGAAGCCTTTGAACTCTGAAAACATGGTAGCATGTTGAGAATTCCCTGGAAACGCCAATAATGTTGAGAATAGGGACTAACCAATATAGATTTTGTGAGGATGCGAATGGAAGTGTGGCAAGCGAAGGAGAAGGAAAATGGAAGGAAAAAATGTATCTAGCTGTTCAGGTCTGGTCACTAATCAGAGCTAACGTATTTCAAGAAAGTCAACGTTTCGATTCACTCGAACGTCTTTAACCCTTGAGAGTATTTTAAAAAAAGTGCTAGTTAGTATATTTGAATTTATTAAGCTAATTCGCTTAACCCTTGAGAGTATCTTTAAAGAAGTGCTAGTTAGTGTATTTGAATTTATTAAGCTAATTTGCTTAACCCTTGAGAGTATCTGTAAAGAAGTGCTAGTTAGTATATTTTAATTTATTAAGCTAATTCGCTTAACCCTTGAAAGTGTCTTTAAAGAAGTTAGTATATTTGAATTTATTAAGCTCAATCGCTTAACCCTTGAGAGTAGTATCTTTAAAGAAGTTCTAGTTAGTATGTTTGAATTTATTAAGCTAATTCGTTTAACCCTTAACAATTTATTAAGCTAATGCGCTTAATCCTTGAGAAGAAGTGATAGTTAGTATATTTGAATTTATTAAGCTAATTCGCTTAAACCTTGAGAGTATCTTTAAAGAAGTACTAGCTAATATATTTGAATTTATTAAACTAATTCGCCGTGCTCTTCTTTATGGGGTTTGTTCCATAAAATGCATATTTTTTTTTCCAGCTAGCAAATGACCTAACAATATTTGAATATATCCTTCTGCTATTGTAACGGGGTAGTTAAATAAAATTCACAATTTTAACTATGAACACAATTAGTCTTCATTTTTGAATAATATCAATTTGCAAGTATGGACACGGTTCAATAATAGCAAGAAAATATAATAAACTTTAACAATAACCTTATGGGTTCCCTTGCAAAGGAAACTTAATTGTGTACTCAGTCGCTCGTTTTACCTTTTACCAATTACAAGTCTATCCACTCTAAATCACTTTAGTCCTGCCAGAGACCTGAAGACGCCCGGCAATAACCGGGAAACAACTTAACTTTCTAGAGTCATCCCAGCTGTGACTTCCCTTCCAGGGATCACATCTGAGCGCCGGGGTGAAAATTAACCAATAGCATCCCTCGCCCTAATAAGTAAGAGATGAATGCTCGGAAATATGCATAACAATTAGATGATTTGTTACTAATTAGTCAAAAGTGCTGCTTGAGCAATGATAATGTATTTATTATTTTCTTATTACGATTTTTACTTCGCGGTTATTATTGGATAGGTAGCGAAATGATTTATCTGTATTTCTCAAATACAATTACCGTCCTAAACCCAGTGAAGATGTGGCCCTTGTAGCGGTTACATAAAAGTTAATCAATTAATCACAGCGGACCCTTGCTGGGGAGAAAACCGGCAACTAGATGCTTTCTGGAACAGGGGTCGGGGAACCGGCTAAATTGCCCTAAATGGGATAAAAACTAAAATATCACTGGTAAGGTTCAATATTGGGTTCTTCTTTATTTTATATAACAATAAGATAGTGTTCTGGAATGTTGCACAATGATGTTCCCGATTTCCTATTCCTGATCATTCCACGACATACTCCGCCACTCCTTCCACAACTTTCTACAGCTCTATGGAAACTTCTAGAACTTTCCGGAAGACTGTTCTAGAAATTTCAGGAGGGCGAAACTTTCAGCCCTTATATCTTTAAAAGCACGGCCTTTAGGTAAAAACGGATACCCTTATTCCCTAGGGGGGATAGAGATCTACCATATCATATAACTCCCTTGATCGAACCGGGACTCGTTTCTGAGTTTTTGCGAGCTGCACGTTTTTTTGGACTTTCTTTTATAATACATGCCATATTCAAATAAATAAAATGTTACTCCTTACATGTCCTTTCCCGTGCGTTCCCCTCCAGCGTTCCACTTCCACCTTCCCCGCCACCGCTCTCCCGCTCCCCCGTCCCGCAAACCCCCCTGGCACTGCATTTCTTGACTCCTCTCCCGCGCGGCCCGTAGCCGAAACTTTTTTCTAATACTAACATTTTTAAACTCGTGATATCTTTCTAATTAAATATCCGAATTGAAAAATTCAAAAAGTTAAATAAAGGTATTGAAGCTGTCTTGAATATGAAGTAATTTATTTTCATAAGGATTAAAACCAAGATACAAATAAAGAGCCTTTTCAAGCGGCGACATATTAATTAAAATTTTAAAATAAAAGAATACTTATTGTGGCATAACCATAATAGTTAGACATATGCTATCCCTACCTTTTTTGTAAATAATGATGTGTTCTATAAAGTCGTAGTACATTATTTTATTCTATCATGAATAGTTTTCGCAGCGCACGCGATTTAAAGAATATTTTAGGTAATTTTTTTACACCCTGGGTTACATTATTGAAGTTTTAGTAAGGATGCCTATTTTTTTTAAATATAATATAGCCTATGTCACCCAGGGATAGTGTAGCTTCCCAACAGCGAAAGAATTTTTCAAATCTGTTCAGTAGTTTCGGAGCCTATTCGATGCAAACAAACACACAAACAAACAAATATTACCTCTTTATATAGTGTGTTAGATTAGATTTAATAAATTTGTTATTATATTTTAATAAATTTGTTATTTGTTATAAAAATATAATAAAATAATATTAGATTTGTCAAAAAATTTGTACATAAAAATGCAAAAGTCGGTCATTTTAAATACATGTATGATTACGAAAGATTTTTTAAATATTTATATTGAGGGATCAGTAGGATTTATCGGACCAGTTAGGATTTCATCAG
The DNA here is from genome assembly GCA_917563855.2 of Limnephilus lunatus. Classification (NCBI taxonomy): domain Eukaryota; kingdom Metazoa; phylum Arthropoda; class Insecta; order Trichoptera; family Limnephilidae; genus Limnephilus; species Limnephilus lunatus. The sequence continues at coordinate 69,455,703 of OU830596.1, forward strand.
AGCCGAACCCTCTGATATGAAAATATCTGGAGTCGGTGAAATATTTTCCCATTATGTTTCTGGTGGATTGACGTATTGTTCTTGTATTGTTTTGTATTTATTATACTTATATAGTGCACTTACATTGCGTGAATTTACTAGATATTCATTTGTGGAAAAGTGTGTGGAAGGGTTTAGTCTTTCATTTGGGAAAGATTCAACCCGGACATAAAATCTGGAGCACCGTAAAAAAATAATATTTGGACGATTTATATAGCTCCGTTTTTGTGAAAAATCACCTCAAGGGCGCTGTACAAACTTACCATACATGCCTAAAATCTAGAAAGACTACAGCTATTATATTATTTGTTTTTGTGTTTAATTCGTAGAACTCCATTAATTAAAAAAATATTTTATTAAATTTAATTTAATAATGACTTTCCGCAAGTATTTCAGTATAGTAAATCGGTTTAACCGGTAATAAATCAATTTAGGCACCTTTAAAACCGAAATTTAGAATCATATAAATAAGTCGTCTCAAAGTGGTTTAACAACAATTTAAAATAGCCTTGTAAGCCAAAATAATAATAATAATAAAAAAACTAAAATACTTGCAGAACTTAATAATGACATTATTAAATTTAATTAAAATTAACTAAAAAAAATAACAATTAAATAAAATTTTATATTTTTTTTACAATTTTTGTTTTTAATTAATTTTTTGTATTTATTTATTTAGTTATAACTATTTTAATATTTGTTGCCACCCGGTTTTACCCGAGTTTGAACACATTTTTTTAGAAATGTCTGTTTTTATTGAAAATGTAGCATCTTACCATATATTTCATTAGTGAAATGAATATTTTTATTTAATATCTGATTTATTATTATTATAGTCGGTCGTGTTCCGTAGCTCGTGATGGAAGTGATGTTGCGATCTGAAAATAGTCGTATGAAATTCCCCGAACCTGCTCTGAAGGCAACTAGAGGAGGACGGAAACGGAAGGATAGAGGCTGTTGGGCCTAATGCCTTCTAAGTAGAGCCTCCAAGCATGACGCTAATAAATAACAGCTAAGGACTGAAAGTTAAAAAAAACAATTGTCCCCGCGGGACATGAATAAGCTTTTAAAGTGACCTACATAATTAGTATTTTAAATAAATCAGGTACTTTATAGTTATTTTAATTTTATTTTTTAAATAAAGACAAACATTCCCGGGTTAAGAAAAACCTGGTAATATTTGAATTCCTTCTACTATAATCATTATTTATTTTATCATACGTACGTACGAGGTTTTACGAACATGTGATATACATAATTATTTTGTGAAACTTTAATCATAAAGTAAAATATGCTATTAAATTATATGTGTAGAATCCATGGAGATGTCTAGAATTTAACCATAGAAATATTTATATGTGCACTTCTATGAAACCAAAGATTCCGATAGCAATTTGAGAAAAATGTATAAATTTTCGAGAATTTTATATGAATTTTTTTTATGTAACGATGTGGTGATAATAACTAATAACGTTTATAAGACATTTGCCTTGTAAAATATGTTTGTGTTTTTGCTATCAGTAATTTTAGACAGTAAGTAAACCTGAGGTGTCTTTTTTTTCTGCTCGTTTTAAAAATTTTAATATTTAAAAAATTATATATTTATTTCTAATAATAAATAACATCTGAAAGCATATTCATCACCTTTCAAAACATTTTTTAGTTTTCGGATACATCTATAAATATTCCATTTGTATCTAAATGACGTCATCCTGATATTGTTGTTGCAATTAAAGAATGTCAGATGAGTTTTAATTTAATTATTTACTTTAATTTACTTATTTATTAATTGAGTTTACTTAATTTAATGTTACTTATGAAATATTGTAGGATTAGAAGAGGATTGAACCCTAAAATACACCAGCTCAATCTCCTGCAATCTCAATTACTGTCTGCTATTTTGTTAGACTTAGGCTATAGGCATGACTCGTCCATTTGTCACATTAAATATTTATGAACCACGGACCAGAGCGGGGGCACTTAAATCACTAGTTTAGTCAACTAGACACAATTCTTATACATCGTAAAAAGAATAGTAATGTTTGGTTTACAGAGGAAATGTTACCCTAATGACGCCAGTTCTTCGGGGCGCTTTTCATTGAAAACCGCAAGAATAGCATGTTTAAATGCTTGTAACGCATTAACGACTACCAACGACGATCATGGAGATGGGAAAATCTGTCAAAACGAATCGCCATTTTACACAATTCAATTTATATCAAACCGTTTGCTAGTTGCAAGAATTTACACATAACCCATCACCTTTTAAATGATTTTCACAAAAAAAATGTCGCTTTACAAATCATCCAAATATTATGACCGGTCAGTGGCTGAGTTGTCATCGCGTTTAAGCCCAAGCGTCGCGTGTTCGATTCCTCGGCTGTCTAAGTCCTCTGTCCTAAGCAACATTTTCCGCTTACTGTGGTGGTAGTAGGAGGTTTTCAAATATTGTCTGGTTATTCGTAATCCGGGAATGTTTGTCTTTCTTTTTAAGAGATAAGAGAATATTGACGGGCCTCCGTAGTAGAGGGATAAGGCTCTCGACTAGCCATCATAAGGTCGCGGGTTCAAATCTCCTCGTGCTTAAGTAAATTTTATTGAATTGGTGTTATTTTACATTTTCTTTATATATATTTTTTTATTAGTGACTATTTAATTACAGGTTTGATGAGAATTACAAGATATGATAATGTATACAACTATTTCATCTGTTTGTTCTTGGTCCTCCTCACTAGGTGGACTTTTATACTTTCAGTATTGAAACGTTTCTTGAAATGGTTACCTATACCCAAATCTATCATGCATTTTCATGGAACTACATCCTACAATGTGGTTGGAGAAATATCATGTCAATGAAAGTTTTTATTTTTCTGTTTCATGAATCAATGAGTTTGTTGGGTAACCTTCCTAGTTGGACAATCAAATCTTCCTTATAATGTAAATGTATGTTTGTATCAAATAAATAAATAAATAAGACCAAATATTCTGTTGTACAATAGTTGGCCAAATTCACGCATGAGTATAACGAAATACATTTCGGTCGGTTTCTACTTACTACACGCTTACAAAGAGCTTCATGTAAATTATCTGCCAAGTGGAATCTGACAGTGAAACTCTACTCTACGCAATTGAAATATTATATTACTCTACGTGACACTTCCAAGCGCCGAAACAACCGACCGAGAGACAAAAATTAATTATATGATATTATTGTACCTCAGTAATTAATTATTATTTCGTGTAGGTATATTATAATTCTTTTACAACCCTCCTGAGTCACTATGAAAGTAGATTGTTAATACCTACAGTCCGCCAAGAAATTGTGACAAAAATGGAGTGTGCTGCGATGATTCAAATTAAATAATTTAAATGGCAACTCCAAGATGATTGACAGAAAAAATAATGAACTTAAGAGCGCATAACTAGCCAGCGGACGAAAATCCACATTTCGTCGAAAGATGTTCTTACGATCGTACAGGGCGGTTCCAATGAGAAAGATAAGGTATTCTCCGTACCAGCTTTTTAAAATTATAACTCAATATCGATTTTACTTCATTCCAAAGTTGCTTTAATTTATACCTGCATCCAAAAATGCTGAAAGGCGTGACGATAAAACTATTAAAATTATGTACTTTTTGTAATTATTTTTTGATCATAAGTATTTATCATTTTTTAATAATGTCTTAGCAAAATTAGAATGTAAAAAAAATCTGAAATATATATGTCGGTAAGTGCGCAAAAAAATGCACAAACGGACCAATTTTCGTCAAGAAACACATGTACTTATATATTTTTTAATAATTTTATTTAAAATAAAATTAAAATTCTGTTACATACGTTTACCAGATAATATATTGATTTATTTTACTGCATGATTATATGATTTGAAATGGGTGTTGTATAATACATGTACTTTTTTGAAAATTTAACAAATCCGCCAACGACCTATGGTATGACTTTATTATACTAAAAATTATGATTTTTTCTGAAAATTTAAAACATAAGTTTACTAGATTAAAGAACCATCTTTCAAAACCAATTTATAATTTTTTGTGGAAAAGAGTCAATACGTCTAAACACTGATTTAAAAATGACATATTTCTGGTGTTCTCTGGTAATACACTCTTAAAGCATTATGGTCCAAATGAATATTTTTCAATTTGTTGGAATAATTTTTTAACGTTTTACCCATCAATGTAATATTAATCAATGAATAAGAAAAAAAAACGTATAATTTCAAACCAAACACGAAACAGAAAAATAAAAACGTTAAAATTGTTAGGTAGGTCCCAATGACCTAGTTGGTTGAGGCACAGCGCCCTTGAGGTGATTTTTCACAAAAACGGCGCTCTACAAATTATCCAATTATTATTATTATTATTGCACCGGTAAGAAAGAGATCCTGGAGTTCCCAGATGCGACCCAGTTTTCAATGCGGATTCCCAGATGCGACCGTTACTTTTTTGAAGTGAAACTTCTTTGGCCTCGTTAGTGATTTGGAATTAGGATGAAACGAAAATGACGCATTACTGCACTTGCGAAGCATGAAACTGCGTTTTGATTATGATGTCATTTTATTGGTTGAGATAAGAAACGGAAATGACCCTATGTCTGCGCTCATTGGCCGCTAGATTATGACGTTACTTTTCAAGTATTGGTTAAGATTGTTTTGGTAAAGTTTCGCTTTTACCGCGTGTAAACTGCACTCGATTTTTTTTTCTGTCTTGTTCTGTTTCAAGTTTAGAAGGTTTGGATTTATTAGTTTTATCTTCTTCTTTAATGATAAATATTATTCACATCAACATCCAATCATGTTCACGGACAAGTTGTAATATGTTTTTTATTTGCATTTTAAAGAAGATGGTGGAGTCCTGCGCATATTTAATTATAAAAACCGTTAAATTAAATTGAGTATTGCCTTCTTTCCTGTCCAACATCATCATACTGTCCAATTCGGGAGTCAGCCATAACCTCACAATTAAATCTACTACAATTTGTTCTAAAATAGATGTTACTTGGTGTTGCCATAGTAATAAACATTTTTTTGTTTTTATTTTTAACTTTATGAGTAAAATCTCAAATTATAATATTTAATTAAATGAAGACACTATTAGCGAAACTCAATCGAAAATCTGAAGACAGAAAAATATATTGGTTCCACTGGGATTCGAACCCAGGGCCCTTTGCTTACATGGCAAGTGCTCTACCAACTGAACTATGGAACCCATTTTCCCAGATTTTCGATTGAGTTTCGCTAATATTGTCTTCATTTAATTAAACATGTTTTGTTTAATTTTATTAAATTTCTATACTTTCTTGACAGAGTGTAGATGGTTTGTGTTTACGCCGCGCCGCATCGTTGCCAGATTATATGTATAGGTACATTTGCCAGGTAACACGGGTTATTATGTTTTCAGATCATTATTCAAAGGATGACGTGCGCATATTATATTACGCACATATCAGTTTTGTGGAGGGATGACTAACAACTAACCACCGCGGGGTCGGAAGATATATTCCAAGCGTATTGTTTTATTTATTTTAAATATTATGTTTTGAGGTATCAGTTACAGTCTTTGTCTATGTCGGGTTTAAGTCGGGTAAAATTCGAATAAGCTGAAGAAGAGATGAATCGGGGAAATGGGGTGGCTCAATTCAAATTCACTGACATTAAATGATACAAAAACTGAATATATTAAATTTAAAATCCACAACAAACAGACAGATAACCTCAATACAAACCTTGACATAAAAAATATTGGAACGTGAACCAAGAAGTTCCTTGCAACTGCACAAAATTGAATGAAATACAAATAATAAAATACCTAGAAAAACGAACGAGTGCAGTTCACACGCGGTAGAAGTGAAAATCTCACCCACGTAATCTGGGTGAGCTCATAATCAAAGCGGCTAATTCTTAGGTACTGTACGTGTGTAAGGTTTCATTCTATCTTATTCTCTCGCAGTATCTATTTGTCTATTTTTAGTATCGTTTCCGTTTCAAATCACAACGGTGCTAAAGAAGCTTCACTTCAATAAAATTACTAATCAAAATTTAAATTGGAACTCCCAAGTTGAAAATGAAAGCAACAAATTTAAAAAATATATATATATTTTTCAAAACAATTTAAAATTTATTACGCCTAAGGCCAATCTCATCTACAATATATGGTCTTATTGGGTAGGGAAATTCATGCGATTCTTCTATGAAACCATATATGTTTTTAATGCCATGAATTTAACTCCGTAACAATTATATTCAAGTTTATATTTACGTCAAGGGTCGATTTACAAGATCCTCATTACAACACATTCCTACAACAAAAATGATTTTTGAACAAAGGAATATGCAATATTTCTTTATGAAATTATTTAATATCTTCCCTCGTGCATAAAACTATTAAAAAATAACCGACTTTAAAATAAGCATGAAGTTTTGGATTATGGACACGGGAAGGATTAGTACAGACACAATGTTGCAACCTTACAAAAAATGAAGTTTATATTATAGTTTTTTCTAGATAATTTTCCTCTCCTAATATTTTAACATGCTTAAAAAAATTGATCTAATCATGTTTCGTACACATGGTTATGTGTTTTTTTTTTATTATTTTTTAAATAAGTCGAAAAGAATGTGACCTCACTGGGGCACCACATTTTACATGGTTTGTAAAATACGAGGACTACGCCGAGAACCTTATGGTACAGCGCCCTTTTTTCACAAAAACGGCGCTTTATAAATCAGCCAAATATTATTATTATTATGCTTTACTACAACGCGAAATAAATTATTGTTATCAAATCGCCCTGCGATGTATATATTACGATGCACACAGAATGGCTTACGACAGATATAAGTTATGCAATCTTCAGCACGTGATTATGCTTGCCCAGAAATTACTGACCCTTGTTAAAAGGAATGGCCGAGAAGGTAAACAGAACCGAACGGTAATACCTCCGCGACACAAGTCGTAAAAATAGCAAATGTTGCCCCATTCGTTTGTGTGTAAAATATTTGCCGATTTTTATAGCGGACATCTGCGATTCATCCCCCTTGTATCTTCAGAGTTTTCTCGGGTTTTATGTCCTGCAGTTTGAGAAATGTGTAGGCATCTACCTTTGTAGGTACCTACCAAATAAAAGCTCTCTTTATCACAGCCTTTCTAACGCTCGCTGCTCAGGATATGAGGTCCGTTAAAATATTTATGTTGTAATAAAACATAATGGATATATTCTTCTCGTGAATGTGCTACGTCTCTGCAATTTATAATATACAGATATATTTAACCGATAACCACCGTCGTTAAGTTTAATAATCACATCGACCACAGACCGCTATGTAGCTACTAACTAAAGTAGTTTCACCATTATTAGATCCTCAGGTACAGGATAGTTCATACTAACCTCGCTCAAAAATACATTAGTTTATTTAAGGGTACCCAATTTGAAATAATAATAATATTTGGCTAATTTATATAGCGCCGTTTTCGTGAAAAATCACCTCAAGGGCGCTGTACAAATAAATATATAAAGCCATAGCCGTTCAGATGCAGAACAGCTGTGGTAATGCAAAAAAGTTGCCCTCGTCAAATACAATAAAAAGAGATGTTGAATTGAAACAGAGTTCGAATGAAAGCATATTTTACCCAGGAAACCTATTTGCTCTGAAGTGCCGAGTCTTTCAAATAGTGTTTGCTAAAGGCTGTCAATCGTAAACGCTCTACGCCTGTAATGGAGAAGTATGTAGACGGAAAAGGGAACGCTTTTTTACTATTTGGCTCTTATCCAAGATGAAGTTCTAAGATAATCTACCAATAGAACCAGTGCTGTGAAGTAAATACGCGTTCAGACGGCAGATAAAAACCAGCCCGCAGTCATATTTTTTTAAATTTTTTCTTATTAATTGCATATATTATGGTTACATTATTAGTGGATTTTTCGACCACCATGCTAGGCAGATGCCCGTGTTATGGTGATCGATTGTCTACAGAAAGCGCCCCCTTGATGACTTCGGACAGTTTTTAATCTTCGGAGCATAGATAATGGATGGAACCACAGACAATAGAAGCAACGGAGATGTTTCATGAAACATTATGAGTAAGAAATACTAGACACAATTTTTTTTTAGTTTTTATTATTTGTGTATTTAAGTACGTGTTCAATTATTCCAATAATGCAAATAGTAGGTATACACGCACAACGGCGCCCCGCCTTGGTTTTTCCTACACATCAAACGCATAACTTTCATTATGTGAAAACGAAAACCTTATATATACCACTTATTTACAATAATAATAATACATAACTTTCAATTCATAGCCCCTTGCTCAGTTCGCTCTTATGTTTTCTCCTTCGTACAACTTGTACGCAGGAGAAAACATAACACTCGTGCCTTCTCAAAGTTGCGATTATTTTCTTCGAATCATAAAATTACCCTTTGCGTTGCAACCCAGTATTGGAGTAAATATAAAAATTATTAAGTGCCATTAACCAGCCAGCGGCCGACAATTCAAATTTCGTCGAAAGATGTTCTTACGTTCATACAGGGCGGTTCTAATGAGAAAGATTAATTATTCTCCGTACCAGCTTTTCAAAATTATAACTCAATATCGATTTTATTTCATTCAAAATTTGCTTTAATTTATACCTACCTCCAAAAATGCTGAAAAGTGTGATAAACTATTAAAATTATGTACTTTTTTAATTATTTTTTGGTCATAAGTATCTATTTATAATTTTTCAATATATGTCTAAGCAAAATAAGAATGTTAAAAAATCTTAAATGTATTAGTTTGTAAAACCATAAATAAATAGTCAAACTAAAGTATTTTCGTCGCAAAACACGTGCGCGGATCTTTTTTAAATGATTTTATTTAAACTAAAATTAAAATTCTGAAACATAGCTTTCCCAGATAATTTATCGAATTATTTTACTGCACGATTGTGTGAATTAAAATGTGTGTTGTGTAATACAAAACTTTGTTTGGAAATTTAACAAATCTGCCAAACGACCTACGGTAAAACCTTATTATGCTAAAAATAAACATATTTGCTCAAAATTTAAAACATTTACTAGATAAAAGAACAGTCTTTCGAAATCAATTAATATTTTTTTGTGGAAAAGAGTCGATACGTCTAAATTTTGATTTAAACCTGACATATTTCCGCTTTTGCCTGAGACTTTTCAAAGGGGTGTTGAAATTGGGTGATTCTGTTGTCATGGAACATATAAAAGACATCTCCAAATACGTATGAAGCGATTCGAAGAATTTTATTTAATATTTTTTCCCGTAACACTGAAGCAGTATCAAGTAATAACGTATCGCATTCATCTCAACTTGATTCCGTGAGTGTTTTCGTTTCACAATACCTTTCAAGCGCGGGACAGGCTCCAGTCTCCCTTGTTATTGGAGTGCCCTTCCTGAATTCCGATGGAAAAATAATCCAACAAGACCCATCCCTCGGTGTTTCATTGAATTTAGTTTTTGATACACACTACTCGATACCAATACTCACCCCTAAGACAGGGAGGAAATTTACTGTATCATTGAGTTCTGGTATTCCCTTGAGAGGGGTAGGTTTGGTAGGTTAAGGTGACCATTCAGAATATACCATTTTATTGGTTGGTTTCTTGAGTGAAATGAACTTTCTTGGGTTTAGTGCTAATTGACGGCTAGAGCTGGGAACATGTTGCTACATTTTTTTAAAATCATATATTTTCTGTATATATAAAAAATCTCGTGTCACGTTATTTGTGGTCGCACTCCTTTGAAACGGCTCGACCGATTTTTAGGATTTTTTTAAATGTATATTTTGTTGATATGAGAATAAGTCGTAAAGTATATTTCATACCGCTAGGTTATCAAGTGTGTCCCTACCAAGATTTTTTTTCTTCTATTTTTAGACAATTTTTTTTTTTTTTATTATTTTTTTTTTATTTGGCATCAAAAAATACCTATAACCCAAAATTGTCACCCTTCTAACCACAACCTTCTATTTTTTAACATTAACAACTTTAACCGTCGTTGGTTTTTCAAACAGAACGAAATTATTTATGTTGTTGAATGACAGATGGCGCTACGACCGCCTCATCGAAGTTTCATTTATATGGCAGAACAACGTTTTTCCGGGTCAGCTATTTGGGTTATACATTTCTTGAAAAATCACGGATTGTCTTCATTCTCAAGAAATCAGTTCCAATTTTGAAAATGTCAATTTAAATAATTTTGTTTTAAAGGTATTATATTATTGTAGACAGGTACTTCAGCGCTTGTCTGAATTCTCCAAACAAACACTTCAAATCTTGAAAATGCAACATAAAATCAAAGCAAATTTCTAGAGTTCCACTGAACTGGAGTTCAAGACAGGCAGAGTCACAACCGAAATCAGTATTTTTAATATTCTCCATCTTTTTAATCTGTTGGTCGCTCTCTAAGTGACGGATGGACGGTAGGCATTGACAATCTTATCTGACGTTTTGAGTAAAACATTTCTATTTTTTCTTCTATTCTGGTCACCCCAACGGTTGAAGATTTTCCGTCGAAAAGGGTCTGAATATTTTCTTGAATATTATATAAGGCTTCTTATTTATTCGTGTAGAACTTTAGAATAGAATTCATTAAACCGTAAATAGTGACATTGCTTTTACATGTGAACGACCTTTTCACATTTTTTTCGTTGTTTACCGATAGGTACTGTATTTATTGCGGGTGTTTTTGTATTATTTTTATTTAGATTCAATGCAATTTATTTAAAATAAAATGGTTTCTTAATAGTTTCATAACATACTTTCAATGGTTGGCATATTCGAAATTGCTTTGGCATTTTCACTTGAGTAACGCGAAATTCGCGATTTTCTGGTACATAACGCGAATTTCAAAAAGAAAGCAATGTTATATGTTATGAATATTTTTTCAACATGCTTGAATACCAATAAATGGGGAACTGTAATACTTTTTTTTTCATTTTCAAATAAATAAATACTTTACGTCACTTTTTTGCTGAAAAATACAGAAAAGAGAACATGATATAACTTTTGTTGCAAAATAACGCGAAATTTTCAGGTCCCTACACATTGGACATTTGTCATCTAAATCTTGGTTCTATTCCCAGATGTATTCAATAATTTTCTTTGTGGAAGATTTACGATCGTTCCCCAATGCAATCACACCATACACCTCCTTAAGGGCATTGAAGATTTATTGCCTTCAATATGTTGTTATTTATATTATAGTCTCCAATATTTTTACATGTTATTATGATCAATTAATGTTTCGCGATAGTTTAAACTATCTACAGGAAAAACTAATTAATAATAAACGATTATCCCAATCAGCCTTCCATTGACGAACCCAGTGTGACATTATTAAGTTAGCAAAGGTATTGTGACTTCGGCTACGTTCAAAAAGAAGATGAAGATTACTGAAGATGGTTTGAAAAGAAGATATTTACATAAATACCAATGATAGAGGGAGGAAGGAATGGCTTAAGATACGTTTAACACGTTTACGTGGAACACGACTTATGTAAAATAGAGCTAAAATTATCTGACATCTGATTTAAGTTGCAGTTCAAGAAACACTATGATTTTTTTTAATTCCCATAGCACTCTTGTAACAGAAACAGGTGTGTTTTTTATAATTTTTGGAACATTCTTCGCGATTGTTTTCTGTCAAGTAATTTCATATAATTACTTTTTCAACGCGGCATCTGAGTAGAGATTACCTTCGTAAATAACACACATTTTTTTAAGAGCTTGTATGTTATAATATATGTCTGTAGAAATTCTACATGTAAAAGACTTCTAGTTTTGTTTGGTTTGTGAGATTTCCCATTTCTTACAGCTAACCTTCATGAAATGAATAATAAATTTAATAGATATAATTGTGACGATATAATATGGCGACACTATACATAATAGAAACAAGCCGTTAAAAAGTTGATAATTGCGGCCGGCCGAAAAGCTTGTGATATCACGGTACGTGCGCGACGGTACTGCAGCACTGAATTATGAATTGTACTGAATTGTGACATCACGAGACACCATTGCATTCCTTTTATCCGAGTACACTTTGAAAGCTCATCATTTCTGGAGATATTTTACTGTTGTTAAAATGTTCAATATTTTCATCAACATAAAAAAATTGATTCAAAATTAAAATGAAATTGCCTCTACCGTCGTTATTCGTAAAACGTAATTTCAGTTCCGCTGTCATCTTATCAAAGATAATACCTAATCTCCTTTTAAAAAAAGATGGATGAAATGTTTCTTTTGAAATTTCGTAAGGCGTAGCCTAGACTGACAAAGAAACGGCTAAAATGCTTTTTTAGTGTTACTTTTCCATTTTCGTTTTTCGAGTTGGAAAATTTTCTCGATCCTTAACCCCTCAGGCTAATTTGTTCGCTTTTCGGAACAACTCATATAGGTCTCATAGAAATCGTTGTATCTCCCTTACTAGCATAGTGAGAGATATGATCTAAACGATATTGGAAAGAGAAACACCGCGCTATGTATTAAAATATAAAAATTAACCACAAAATAATTCAAATATACACATTTATGAAACTAAAGTTTTCGATTGAAATGTGAAAAAAAATAAATTATTTGTGATTTTTTTTATTAATTACTATCTGGTTCCCGGCATTCGTTGCAATGCCATTTTCAAAGAAATAAATTGTTTCCCCTGCATGTCCTTTCCCGTGCGTCCCCGTTCCCCTCCCGCGTTCCCCTCCCGCGTTCCCCTTCCACCTTCCCCGCCCACCCTCTCCCATCTCCCGTTCCCCCGTCCCGCAAACCCTCTTCCCGCGTTCCATATATTCAATCCTAGTACATTCAGTATTCAAACAGCTCGCATGTCACCTATTACAATTTTTTTATTCAAATTTTCATTTTTCATATAATATTACAAATATCCATTTTTGTATATCATAAGAACAATCAATCAAATTTGGTACCTAATATAAGTACCAATTTAAAAAGTCCATAGACAATTCTTCTGTTACAAAAAAAACAGCCTGCTAAATTCACATTCATCAAACGCGCGAACTGTCAAACGTGCAAAATTAAAATAGTCGTTAAGTTTTCTGAAATTATCCAATTTTCAGCTCAATTTTCTTAATTTTTCTTTCCGTTAGAACCTTCTACAAAGTATTAGAAAGCTTTAAAAAAAGATGAATGAAATAGGTAAAGTCGTTCTGAAGTTATGGCATGACCAAGGGAAAAGGGGATTCATTTTTATATACATATAGATTTTGACATGAAACAACAAAAAAGTGAGGTGATGGTAATGTTTACAATACATTATTTGTCTAATAAAATATATGTGTGTTTTTTTCATTACTTACCAATAACTTTAGTTAGTAGTAAAAAATATCTACTTGATTGTTTTCGTAATAAAATTTGAAAGCGTATTTCATCACCTTTCAAATACAGTTTTTAATTTTCAGGTCCGTCCACAAATATTCCATTTATTTGGATTTTAATGCAAAGATGAAAAATATTCTGACCTACTGATAGAACATGATCCAGTCCTGAGGGTTTAAAAACATGCGGTGCCCACGGGGTGACTCTTAACTCTCGCTAGTCGCTAGGTGCGGAAAGCTTTTTGCACGATTAAAGCACCAATTCTAAAGGCGTTATGGACTTTGAGGAAATCCACAGTAGTAACAAATTTTTATAAAGCTAGGTTGTTGGATATAAATAATATTATATAAAAATAATATTATTTAATAATATTATTTATATCCAACAACCTAGCTTTATAAAAATTTGTTACTACTGTGGATTTCCTCAAAGTCCATAACGCCTTTAGAATTGGTGCTTTAATCGTGCAAAAAGCTTTCCGCACCTAGCGACTAGCGACTGTGTGATTAATCCTTCTACAGTTTTAAACTTCAACCCAACTCATTTCATTACTCGCGGCTGCGAGGGCGATTAATACGTTTTTGGTTATAGTTATAAGTTGTAAACTTTACCGTAACTCATTTTAATATTCAATATGACATAATATCTGCTTACTAACTACGCACGAGGTACGCACGTAATGACTCAATGATTGTAAAGTTTAGAGTATCTCAGAACTATTCCACACGCTTAATAAATTATAAGACAAATGCAGCAACTAATTCGCCAATCAATCGTGCTCTTCATATGTTCAATAATATTGGTCTAAATTCTAACATCGACATTTTCTCCGATTCACTGCCCACATTTAAAAAGAGCATCTTGTAAATAATATAAATTATTCAATGCGCATACATAAATACATACATGCACACATACTCACACACACACACACGTTCCCACTACACACATCACCCGTTAATTACTTAATATGCATACCATAAAAAAAGACACTACAATGAAACACATAATAGTTACCCACCATGAAATATACTTTTAATAAGTTAAAAATTACACAAAGAAGCAATTATCGATGCACAACTGTCCGTGTTTTATTGTTGTCAGTATCACAGATGACGTTGTGTACGGATTTATAATTTAAGTGATTTTCTTACTTTTTCACTTTCTTCCGGGAATTGCGTTTCATTTTCTTTATATGTGTGAGGGAGATTTATTATAATTATTGTATTTTTCTTGTGGAGGGATGCAGACAATACGTTCACCTTCTTCAAACTTTGCAAAATAACTTTGTGGCATTATTGATTATTTAATTAATAACAAATCACTTTGTTTAAACCACTTTTTTAATTAACAATATCGACATGTTTCAATAACAATGTTATCTTCTTTGTTAACATTGTTATTGAAACATGTCGATTTGTTAATTAAAAAAGTGGTTTAAACAAAGTGATTTGTTATTAATTAAATACGTTCACCATTTATCCCATTTTCTAATGTTGACATTTAGTGTGTAAGAAAGAGGGGCAGCATCGCTAGTCGAGAGCCTTTCCCTTCGACCACGGAGGCCGTCAGTCTCAAATTAGGTAATTTGATGACAATGTTATAACTGAATTTCCGTGCAACAACTGGCCCTAAGAGTTACGTATTTTAACGTCCTTTTTTTCTATGTGGTAATAAAATCTCAGTCAAACATTAATCTGATTTATACGCCATCAGATAGTTGGAATGTCTTTAAGTGGCGCTTTCCACAAGCAACAAAGTTAGCAAGTAAATTAACTTGAACACTTTATTCGTTATTTAGCACTTATTTTGACTTGTGAAACTGTGAAACGAAACGTGCAGATTATTTATACGACCTCGTTGACAGATCCGATACAAATGATAAAAAATCTAAATGATAAAAGATCCGATACAAAAGGAAAACGTACGACCTTTAGATTGTAAATTTCTAAGAAATTGTCTAGAAAGGAGGATGTTTTATGGAGTATCACCTTTCTATTTATTGAGTACTAAAATTCATAAACACATATTGAATTAGAAAAATATTTTAAACTCGCATTTTTTATTTATTTATCACGAGAGGTCGACATGGTTTTATTGTATAAGCTTGCAAAATGCATAAATTTACTAGCAATCCAATCAAATTTTATGTAAACCAGTTTTAAGAATAATTATTAATAAATTGGTTTGATTTTTCCAATTTGCATTTTCTGACTTCAACTTTGAATTTACTTTGGGTTTATTGTGGAAATTCTCCTTGGTAATAATTTATATATGTTTTTTAACAGAAAATTTCACAAGTATATTTACTTACCTACTTCTTGTAAGTAGATACCTACCACTGATTTGCATTGAGAGTTTATAGGGGTAGGTACTTGCCTAAGTCAGAGCAGGAGTTCCCAAAACTTAATGAAGCGCGACTGTCTTTTCAAAACAATACATTAATGAATGACCGATGTGTTTTTTTAATGCACGTTTTCTTTCCACGCTTAACATTTTTGACCGGTTGAACGGCTTGAGTGTCTTACATCCTACAATATAGGTTTCTTCACAACCCCGTACACTATTTCCTTTCCACACAGCATCCCCAAAGGTAACGCTGAGGGAAATTACATGACATCCCGCGTAGAGTATTTTTTTAAGTGCAGTAAGAGTTCGTATATGAATTGGATGTACCCCATTTGTAATTTTCCTTTTTCATTTCAAACAAACTTGAAAACCAATAATGCTTTTTGTTACTTTTTCACAAAAGTACAAATTCTATTAGTTGATTTTTAAATAATGTATGAGTTTCAAAACAAATCAACGTTTCAAAAACTTTGTGCGACCCCCACGAAAATTGGCAAATAATCCGCATATTGGCAGACTCTTAGACTCCATGTTTTATAAATCGATCGAAACCTTAAAATTTAACTGCATTTCTGTGATTATTTTTCTAAAATTCCAACGCGAGACATTTTACGCTTACAAGTATGTACTCGACTTTGTCAAACTAGTTTTTCTATCGCCAAACTCCAGTTTCTAAAAGCGTTAACATTGTTTGCCTCGTGCTTCATTTTTCATCTGACCTTTTGACATGAAAAATAATACAATAGATATATCTTCTAACCTTTACGTTAAAATAATACGCAGTAACGAACCAGCTCATATCTCTTGATTTTAAACTTATATTCCTACCAAAGCATTCTTTCTTTTATACGTATCGTTAGTTAGACAGATTGGTGGGAATAAGGGAAGGACTACCAATTCAAATTAATTAGAGGGTTGTCGTTTTTCGAGTGGAATGCTTCGAGATTACACAGAAATGTCCTTGGTTTTATTTATATCCTACCCTTCGCAGAGGCTTGATATGAGTTTCCTTAATCTGGCCCCTGCCGAAACTCGTAAAATGGATTTTTATGCGTAATGAATTTATCGGTTTTCCGTGAGTTTATTTATCCCACGGATTTGGATGTATCACCTACGGCCTTTTAGGTATATCCGCCTAAATTCCTTTTGTGGATATTTTGTTTTGGGTGTCCTGGTTTTTTTTTATTGCGAACGCATCCGTAGCGGCGGTTTTGCAGCAGTAGGTGTGTACATAGGGTATCTTTAGTGGAGTAATGGAGAGAAGGAAGAAGACATAAAATAGGAAAACCCATCCCCCATGAAAATTGATAGTGAACATATTTTTATAAGAAATCGTAAACAAGGTGGAACCAGAAACGCCCGTGATATTTCGCGATTTGTACAAATTATATTACCTTTGAATTCCCGGAGAAGTAGATAGGTATCTACTCTCAGTATCGCCCCGATGAAAGATCAACAAATCAAAACATTGCTTGAAATGACTTGGTGACCAGATCCGAATAGCCAGGCACTTCCTCATTTTTCGGTGCCCTATCTTCTTCCCCTTCCCACTACCTTCAGTCCCACAAGATACATGGGAACCAGACCCAGACTTACAGGCCCAGGGGCCCTAGGCAATTGCTGAGTCGGGGCCCCCTAGGGTGGGAATTTTTTCTCGGTCGGAAGGCAAACCAACAAATAATACTCTCGATTTTTATTTTTCGGAAAGTCAGAATCCCATAATACATAACGGAAATCCCGTAGTGTTTTACAATGTACATTTTTGAGTACTGTTTAAATCGGAATCCTTAACCTTAGGAGCCATCAACCAGCCAGCGGCCGAGAATTCAAATTTCGTCGAAAGATGTTCTTACGATCGTACAGGGCGGTTCCAATGAGAAAGATTAATTATTCTCCAGACGATAAAACTATTAAAATATGTACTTTTTGTAATTATTTTTTGATCATAAGTATTTATAATTTTCAATGATGTCTAAGCAGAATAAGATGTAAATTTTTCAAAAATATATATTAGTTTGTAAGACCGTAAATAAATAGACAAACTGAAGTATTTTCGTTCAAAACAGGTGCTCGGATCCTTTTTTTAATGATTTTATTTAAACTAAAATTAAAATTCTGAAACATGCTTTTCCGAGATAATTTATCGATTTATTTTACTGCGTGATTATATGATTTTAAATGTGTGTTGTATAATACAAAATTTTGTTTGAAAATTTTACAAATCTGCCAACGACCTACGGTATAACCTTATTATGCTAAAAATAAACATATTTTCTTATAATTTAAAGCATAACTATACCAGATAAAAGAAAAATATTTCGAAATCAATTTTTACTTTTTTGTGGAAAAGAGTCAACACGGCTAAACTTTTATTTAAAAATGACATATTTCCGGTTTTGTCTGGTTATTCCCTCGTAACTAGCTAACAGCCGAATTGAAAAATGCGTTGGATTTCAAATTTCAACGGGTCTTGTATTCTATTCAATCCTCTGCTAGCTCAGCCCCCCCCCCCCCTTCCGACCTCTGTGGCCTTTAACTCGAAGTTCGGCCTTGATGGGAACATAAATATTCGTATTATATGGTATTTTATATCTGAACTAACTTCCGTGTGGATTGCAAAATGATTACCTAGTTTCCGCACTTTATGAATGTCGCATGTTTGTTCCCCTTTATAAAAGGTGTCCTTGAAAACTTGACCATAAGCGCTGTTTTAGTACCTATTACCACCCTATAAAAATAAGGTATTTGTTTTGATTCCGTCGACTTGATATTGTGTACTTTTAAGATGCTGTTTCCAAAAATGAAAACAATGTATTTTGGCGGCTTCTTGACTTTCACATTTTCAGAAAATAGAATTAAAGGGAGATTGACACCAACTGTCAATAAAAGTTCCCAATTACTCATAAACGAAAGTACAAAACAAAAATGTTAAAATTGACCCGAAATGTGATATAGATTTACTAGTTTCCCGCTTGTTCCACAAGTTGCCAGACACCACGTATATCTATATAGATATATGTATATTTCAAAACAATTTATTTTATTTTATTTAATATTTGTTTGTTTTTACAATAATTATACATTTTTTTACATGTTAAACAGGTTTGTAACATGAATATAATACAAGCCCTTCCTCACCATCAAGAGACAAGGCTCTTGTGTTTGGTGAGTGAATTCATGCTCAATTATTTGTTATCGTTTGAGTAAGTGAATAATAATATTGCAACTAATAAACATAGATATGTAAGAAAAACTTGAAATATATCAATAAACAGATTTAAATTAAATGAAATGGTATATTAATAATAGTAATGTACTCTTACAGTTGTTTCAAGTAATTTTTTAAAATTTAATTTGAAATTTACGTTTATTTTCGATAATTTTTAGTTTTAATGGGAGTATGTTAAAATATTTTATACCTATATACAGATAGGTATTTAGTAGTGCTTGGTATTAAATTTTGGGATTTTAATATTGTTTTGATATCGTGCTGATAAATTGAAATATATTTTTTTTAGCTTTATTTCTTTGAAAGTTTGTGGTATTGAATATTTTATACATATATTGTCTATTGTACATACTTGAAAATGTACTCGTAGATGGTTTGTTCAGGATAACCTTAATTAATTATTAATCTTTGAACTATTTTGAGAAGATTTAAAATAACATCATATGTTCCTCCCCATCCTATAATCCCGTATTATAATGTAGATTAAACAATTGCATAGTACACTCTTTTTAGGTTTTCCAGTCTTAGAATTTTTATGAGTCTTATAATTAAGATCAAGATTTGACAAACTCTACACGGGTAAGCAAACAAGGTGAAGAGATGTAGCCCGACCAATGCGAGAGTCGCGAATGCCGTTATTTTTGATAGACCCTTCCAAACTTCTAGGGTTTATCCTTTCAGTTTTATATTGCGTTTTTTGTCCACTGTCTAATATGGTTGTTTTTGTTGTTGTTCTAGTCTGATATCAAAGGATGCCAGCAAAAACTGGTGGCGCAGCTGACGGGGCTGGTGACAGACGGGGGCCCGGGCCCCCCGACGCGGCGCCTCCTCGCACGCTGCCTCGCCACGCTCTTCTCAGTCGGGGACACCTTCCTGCTGTTCGACACCGTCAACAAGTGCAATGACATTCTCAAGAACAAGGACGACTCTCCCAGCTACCTCCCCACCAGACTGTGAGTTAATTGAGCTTTTTACAGACATAAGCAGACACAGTGAATACAAACTTTTCAACAAATTTTAAATTATTAGTTTGTAAGGAAATAGGTTAGGTCGGCAGTTCTTAATCTGGGTTCGGTGGAAGGCAAGACACACCCCGAAAAAAAATTATAAAGAATATTGTCACTATCCCATCCCGCCCCATCCTATCCCATTGTGCCCCCATCCCTCCCGTTGTGGTAAATAGTCATCCTATCCCATTACGCCCCCCCCCCCCCCCTTGTGTTAATCCACGCCCCGCTTTTCAATTGGGAAGGGTTTGGTCGTTCGGTGAGTTCATATGAAACTGGTGGGGTTCAGTACCTCCAAAAAGGATAATAATACTGGGCTAGGTAATACATATTATTAGTTTGTAAGAAAAATAACAAAATGTCCAAAAAACTTGAGTCATTTATTTCAAAACCAGGTTTATGGAGATACAGCAATTTGACACATCATGTGATTCGCATGTGGCACAGATAGCTGTCGATGATGAGGTGAGGCCAATGCGAATAATGGTAATGGCGAAACAATGTATTTGTGGGGTTGTCCTGGCATAATGTGTCATTTTAAGTCGCAATCTGTCATTATGGAGTGTTCTTTATGCAGTTAAAGCATTGTGCCATCGTTAATTCCGTTGGATGTAATTGCAATAAGCAAATAAAAGTTAGTTCATGTGATGTAACTCGGCGAATAGAACTGATTAATCATTGTAAAGCCAAAATAATGTTTCTATAGATACGGCACATTGCCATACAACGGGCATTACGGAAGTGTCCTTTTTGCAGTTACAGCATTGTGCCGTCTTTAATTCCGTAGGAAGAAACTACAATAAACAAATAGAAGTTAGTTCATGTTCGACAAATGGAATTGATTAAAAGCATTGTAAAGCCAAAATGCTATTTCTATAGATACAGCACATTGCCATAAAATTTGAATTAAATTAATCTGTACCAATTTCTAATCGGATCTTTCACGTTTCCAGGGCCGCCATCAGCTGCGTGGGCTGCATGTACGAGAAGCTGGGCCGCATGATGGGACGCTCTTACGAGGAGACGGTTCACATCCTCATCAGGTCACTCAGGAGTGCCGAGTCACAGACCAGGATAGAAATCATGAACACTCTCGAAAAGGTATACACACTTTGAAATAAAGCCATGCATTATTCTACGCACATATCATAAGTCGGTATAAATCAAATTACTAATCTTTTTAAAGTGAGTTTTAATTTTTTTTTTTACATTAGCTCCATACAGGAGGCCCTGAGGAAAATAATTCCCCTTAGGGCCTCAGGGGATGCTGTGTGAAGGGTCTTTTTAGGAGAGGAAGTTCTGGGAAAGAAAAGGGTATAAGGGGTTGGTAAGTGTGTCCAGACGGACGTATGAATCCATCCCTCCCACTGCGTTGCAAGGTGATGTTCCGACGGTTGGAGAAGTCAAAAGAATCCCTCAACCATTCTCTCCCGTTTCGGCCTGCCACGCGGTTAGTGAACAGATGCATCCGCCGCCAAGACCTGGACAAACCTCGTCCCATGAACCGCTGCTAAGTCATCAAACGTAGCGCACCACTTGGGGTGACCTATGGCAGAGGTGTTGGTTATCCAATAAATGGTTGCCGGAACGGCGGTATCCATACCTGCCTCCCAAATTGATCATTTTCAATTGCACAACTCAAAAATTAAATCTGAATTGATCAAAACTAAAGAAAACATTGTTTACCCAACACAACTACAACTTCCCCCAGTCCAACTTTTGTGTGGAAACTCATTGGAAGGGGGTTGGAAAGAAATACTCTATCCTTTGATTTAGAAGGATTCTTGTGTTGTGGTTGTGAAAGAAACTTTTTGATTGGGTTATAAACTTTCTGGGAATGGCATCACTACTTGCTTTATTTTAGTGAAAGTTTTTCACTCCAATCTTCCTCCAATTTTTGCTCCATTCGGTTGTATCTCCTGTCATTATTTATCTTTATATATATACATGTAAAAATGAATCCGTGTTTCCCTTGGTCACGCCGTAACTTCAGGACGACTTTACCTATTTCATTCATCTTTTGTTTTAAGTTTTATAATACTTTGTAGAAGGTTCTTACGAAAAGAAAAATCAAGAAAATTGCCCAGAAAATTGAATAATTTCAGAAAACTCACCCACTTTTTTAACTTTGCATGTTTGACAGTTTGCGCGTTTGATGAAATTGAATTTAACAGGCAGCTGTTTTTTTCTTTTTGTATCAAAAGAATTGTCTATGGATTTTTTAAATTATAGATTTTTTAAATAGGTACCTATGTTAGGTACCAAATTTGATTGATTGTTCTTATAATATACAAAAATGAGTATTTTTAATATACAAAAAATTAAAATTTTAATAAAAAAATTGTAATAGGTGGCACGCGAGCTGTTTGAAAACTGAATGTATTGGGACTGAATATATGGAACACGGAAGGGGGGTTTGCAGGATGGGGGAGAGGGAGAGGAGAGAAGAGAGAAGATTGGCGGGGAAGGTGGAAGGGGAATGCGGGTGGGTAAGGGATATGGGAGGGGAATGGGGTAGCACGGGAAAGGACATGCAGGGAGAAACAATTTATTTTTCGAATAATATTTGGATTTCTTGTTTAATGCCATTTTTGTGAAAAATTACAGGTGTTGTATTTATTTAGTAATCAAGGAACTGCAAATACAGCATCTGGAAATGTCAATGGGTGTAAAATGTTGTTAACATGTTAATATTGATCCTGGTTTCAAAGAAATTTAGAAAAATTAAATTAATGTTAATAAATTTATGGTTAAATTTATAATAATTTTTTTTTTTGCACAATATATGGTGGGGTTTGTAAATAGGTTGAATTTATGCGGGCTTTATACCATAATACCTAGTTCATATGAGTCCCAGCTCTGGACCTATTGTCATAGTCTGAACAGAAGTTTGGAGGCTCTCTGATATTCTCATACACATTTTATACTTCCGAGGATCTTCCACTTATAATTCTTTTGCAGAAAATCCCATTCAAGATCTGCAATCCATCCAATTTCTAATCTACAGTTTTTAACTAACTAACTAACTTACCATCACGCGTTTTTCCGCAGGGGTAGGCAGAGAGGACGGACCGCCAAACAACTCGGGTTTGGCACACACTCTTTGCCTCATTCACATTCATACATACTCTTCTATTATTCTGACTCTTGACATTGCCCGTCTCAAGTATCACTTGATTGTGCCATGTCTTCCTTTTACCATTTACATTTGCGTCATATATTCTTACACTACTTTCTTCGTTCATTCGCTCTACATGCCCAAACCATCTGAGGGTCCCTTTCTTAATCTTAATCATTATGCTTACATCAGCCTTGCATTCTTTCCGGATCTCTATGTTTCTCATACGATCAAATATGGTTTTATCACACATACGCCTCAGGTATCGCATTTCAACATCATTCAGTTTGCTTTCTTCCATCCTCTGCCAGTTCCATGCCTCACTGCCTTACATCAGGGTAGGTACTAGCACTCCATTGTGGGCTGCTAGCTTTGCTTCTTTTGACAGTTTTTTTTATTAGCGCCAACGGCATTCAGTTCTATTAAAGTCTAAAGTCATAGTCTTTGAAAGAGAGAGTACGAAAGCAGTATGCAATGTAGTTGTGAATGATGAAAACTTGGAGTAGGTGGATGAGTTTGTGCATCTGGGTAGTATGTTTACGAGAGATGGGAAGGCTGATAGAGATATTGTAAGGAGGGTAAATGCAGGTTTAACTCCACGGTTTTTTTTCTTTTTATCATTTAGTTCATTCTCCAACTGTATGGATTTTGATATAAAAGACCTAATATTTTTCGCGAACTCGCTTGTTAAGCACGTCATTGTGTATCCATTTTCACAGCGTTTCATGTTTGAACTATGGTCGAATTGTTGTATTGCCCACTGTCCTGTCCTGAGGCAGTTTATGTAGCTGGGACAGAACAATATTGTCCTGTCTTCTGTAATGTCATTGTGTGAGCTCGGCATAAGAAATAAAACAAGTAATTAATTATGCATACGGCATTTTCACCTCAAAGATTGTGGTCAATAATTGCATAAACATATAATGAAAATGAGCACTGACCTGATGAGATGCATTCCTGCAGTAGTGCAGGCTTTGTCTTTCCAGGTAGTATGGGCCGGCACATTAATTCTCCATCAGTGACACATTTCATACATTAATTATGTTTGGATTCAAGATACAACATTCTTCTTTCATATCTTGCTGATACCAATTATTTAAAAACGATTTTTGGTGTGAACATAGATGTATGGCTTGTAATATGAATGGATTGGCGGTAAAATAGTATTATTTTAATAACGCAATTTTTCTGCTTATGGGCTCAATTTATATAGCTTTAAATTTCTTTTTTTTTATATACTTTTACCAGTTAATTTCTATTTTGAAAAAAAATGGTTGAAAAGCCCCTGTACCTTCATACTAAACAATAATATTGCTTGTATCATGACATTAGGACTAGCTAGCAGAGGAATTAAACCCACGACGCCTGGATGGAAACCAAACGCATTTTCCACTCAGCTACAACATTATTAGACCCATTTACACTCAGAACTACTTAAAAAAAATTTCTTGAATCTCTTGTTATAACTTGACTCAAACTTTATTGTCTCTTGTTTTTTTTTGCTGCTGTTGTTTTTCATACTTACTGTCTTATTAATTAGATTCTTAGATACAGGTTCTTAAGCCTGGCTTAAGGACGTTTTGATCATACAAATGCCGTGGTAATAAGTCAAGTGTTGCACTGTACCGAACTTACGCATCACATTATGTTTATTCCGTGACATTAAGGGGTTATTGTTTTATGTTTACGTATTGTTACACACCTTTATTGGATAGTTGGTATTTATTTTTTGAAATTTATTTTATTGTCAACCCCCGTCTGTTTTCTTTTCAGGTTTGCTGCGGAATGGGCTCCGCCATCAACAACGTCCACAAGGACATCTATAAGGCGGCCAAGCAATGCCTGACGGATAGGTCCATGCCCGTGAGATGTGCGGCGGCTAACTGCCTCATTGCCATGATAGAGTATGCCCCCTTCCTGTACACCACCGAGCTTGAAAACATGGCCGCACTATGTTTTAGAGCTTTCGACGGAAGTACTTATGAAGTCAGGTTAGTAACCAAATATTTTAAAGTTATTTATTTCATCTTACACCCTCCCTTGGTGAATAGGCTTAAAATAAAGTGAGTTGTGAGGCTGAAGGTAGTGGGGAGGGGAAGGAGGTGGGGAAGAGGAAGGTGGGGAAGTACCTGGCTATTCAGATCTGGTCACCAAAGGCGGCTAAAGCCATTTCACGCAACATTTCAATTCTGTTAGGTCTTACACCAGGATAATCCTAAGAGTATCTTCCACTCTGGAACGTGCCGCAAATATACTATATGTTATTTTTTTTAAAATACATAATTGTGAAATAACAGAAGTTAATAAAATAAAATTTATTTGCGCACGCCGGGATTCGATCCCGCGACCTTCGAATTGCGAGTCAAGAGCCTTACCCGTCAAACAAGGAGGCCATCATTTACCTGTCTACATTTAGAGAATTCCTTTGAAGCTCTGGTAAATGAGCTTTTACGGCAATTTCTTACCAGCAAGGTATTGCCGTCAAGTTTTCCGCATTTTCGTGCAAGATTTGTTGTGCATTGCTAATTCCTTTTGTCCTGTTGCCCTGTCTTCCCGACAGGGTAAGCTCGACTACGCGTCTCTGTTCATCACCTATCCACTGCCAAAACTGTCATAATTTCGCAATTTCGCGCGAGTTTGGTGGAGTTTTTGCAGGAAATGTTTTTTTTGTGTCATGAATTTGTCTTATACATTATGGCAATCTTGACGAGACACACTATTGTTGACGGCCGACACCTTGACCAGCTAGACTTTGATGGGCAAGACAATTGTTCGGCAATGGGCAATTTTTTTTTCATTAACCAGCATCTTTATCCATAACCTAATAAATGAATATAATTTAACCTGCCATTGTTTCATTATTCAGATGTGCAGTGGCTGAATTACTGGGTTCTTTGATGGCGGCCACTCAAGCTGGTGAAATGACTGGGCCTCTTCTAAAGGGTAACCAAGGTAAGTGGTTTTTATATTTTATATTCTTCCTAGGCTTTGCAGTGCCTCCTCGATATTCACATGGGCGAGTAACTGGGGTTGCAGCTCTAATAATAACCAGGGTAGGAGGAATGAGGTAAAGGATCTACAATTCCCGAAATGTTCTCACCAGCCTGTCTGACTTCAGGATCGAGAATCGAAGAACATTGGAGAAAGATATTGGCCCCTACAATCTTCGATGGGATAATAAAGCTTACAAGTGATGAATAAAAAATGATAGAGTATATATGTTTTTTAAATTTATTATAATAAATAAATATTTCTTTTTAATAAAGGTCAGCCTAGTCAGAAGTCTTTGTGTTAAAACTTATTTCTTATTGCAGCTCAACAGAACAAATCCAGCAAGGGTGGAATATCACTGGAAGAAGCTCTGAGCATATTGATGGGGGGCTTTTTGAGGGGAGGAAGCTCTTTTCTAAAAGGCGAAATTATTAAAGCAGGTTCCGGTGTGAACCGTGAAATTAGGGTTGGAGTTACACATGTAAGTTTTATTTTTCTACCTTGCTACAAACACAAACAGTCTGTCTCTTTGGTAGGTATACTTACACATTATAATATTATATTATGTACTCCACTTATTGTTAATTGAGTTAGCAGTAAGAAATAGGATATACCTATAAACTAAACCCTTTGCACCGAGTTATTTTGTATGTTTGTTATGTAAGTTACTCCGTCTTTCCTTTACCAGTCACATTATATTCCACAACTAATAAATAATAATAAATTATTAAGGATTAGGTGTCATTATGTTCAAAATTGTAAATGGTAGAATAGACAGTCCTGATTTAATTAACCTCAATTGAATTTCATTTACCCACTAGTGCTACTCTTTCTAAAAACCTTTTTAAATGCAACAATACCAGGACTGAGTATTCGAAATACTCGCTTGTACACCTAGGTTGCATGATGTTAGTAATTGATAAGCAGATGTGGCAGATCTATTTAACTGCAGGGAAGGTACTCGTAGTACAAGAGGGCTATGCTATCAAATCTTTTCAATCAATAATAATTTTATTTGTACCTTAGATTTTTTTAATGTAATT
This sequence comes from Limnephilus lunatus, assembly GCA_917563855.2. Lineage (NCBI taxonomy): Eukaryota > Metazoa > Arthropoda > Insecta > Trichoptera > Limnephilidae > Limnephilus > Limnephilus lunatus. Next base: position 69,482,842 of record OU830596.1, read on the forward strand.
GTATCTCTGGTGTCATTTCTCAATCAAATGCCGCAATTAACTGTTATACTCTTTTTTTATTATTTCTAATATTTTCCTATGATTTTGTGACATGTAATCAGTGTTTATGGTATACCTATTAACACCGCTGATATTAAATAATAAATCTTTTTGTCAACAAAATACGTAATTTCATCCTTTAATTTCAGGCCTACGTCATATTTATACAAACAATGGGCGGCTTATGGCTGGAGAGGAACCTCACCACATTCCTGATACACGTGTTGGACTTGGTGGCCAACCCCAAAGCAGCCAGCTCCCACGTGGACGCCGTCTACTCCAGGAAGTGTATCAACTTCATCCTCAGAAGCGTTCTCGGCAAGATGCTTGGAGAGAAGGCCCAAGCTTCAGCCTGCAAGGAGATTGTCCAGATCATCGTCAAGCAGATGAACAGCATCGACTTCAATCCTGAGAATGCCAAGGACTTCAATCAGGAGACCCTGTTTAGTCAGCATCTTCTGGTGTGCGGACTGATTGAGATCGGGAATCTGATGTCTGGACTTGGGACATCCGCTCAGAATCTGTTGCAAGATCAGTCCTTGAATATAATTGAGGCTATTAGCGCAGTAAGTTTATATTTTAGATCAACATTATAAATATTACTATCGGGTGTAGAAAGCTTTCGTTTTTAAGTAGGTATTCTTTTCTAATGTTGCAATTTTATGCAATTGAGATAATATTCTATTTTAACACTCCAGTACCGAAGGGGGGTACATAATTCATTTAGCCCAACCAAGAGTTTTGTGCGATATCTTAATTGTTTTTTACATCACCTATAGAATTTAAGTCATTCTAGAAAAACTGTTCGGTTATCGATCTGCATTCGGCTATCAAATTCTGACGAAATTACTCTCCCCTCCCCCCTGATCCTCACTACTTTTAGTAAAAAGAACAAAAATCTCCTTACCTCGCGAAGATATCTCGCAACTCCCACTCTGAAAACCTTGCATTAGATTACCATAACGATTAGAATTTTCTCAAATAAAATGTTGATTTGTCTAAATTTGTTAAATCTGTCTAAACAATAGCTATACCTATCATTTATCACTTTTTTCTAGGTTCTGGTCCACCCTTGTCATGCGGCAAGATTGGGTGCAGCCTGGTGCCTGCGCTGCATTTGTGTTGCCGTGCCAACGCACATTACTCCCCTCATCGACAGATGCGTCGATGCCATAGAGAATATGAGAACCAGCCCTGAAGCTATCTCTGGTACAAATTTTTCTCTTCCTCTCCTCACTATTATTGTCAAATTAGGGTTAGGTGGGTCCACAGATAGTTAATTTAACCTACAACCAATCTCAAACTTTGTTGTAACCCACTCCTAACACTACCAGGTCAAAAAATAGAAACTCCCTAGCGAAGTCATAAAAAATTCTAGAAATGACCACAATGCAAAAAAATCCCTAGATTTTAGTTAGCCACATTACATTGTTCAGTATGCATATAATTTTATTTTTATTTTTTATTTTTCTTTATTCATTGCTTTGACAGTAACATAATTTGTGGATTTTTCAACATCCATTCTAGGCTAGGAAGATGCTTATGTTATGGTGGTTGAATTTCTCTCTGGTGTTGAAACTCTGTTTCTTCCTACATCTAGGGATTTCTCCCTAAGCACGGCAATGCTGTGCTTTCGTTTCCCTCCAATAATCATCTGTCAAAACAATTGCCTTGCTTTTATAATACACTTAAAAATTGGAACACTTTCAAGTATGAAGGAAAATCTTGTTATTATAGTGACAAAAGTACCTAACTCTGTTACAATATTTTTGAGAAGAACAGTTTTCTTTTGTGTAGGTAGGTGGGTACCCTTTTTTATTTTTATGGGTTTACTATTTCTGTGTAGTTTTTGAAACCAGTCAACCTTTTCCAATAATTTTTGTTTTCCAGGTTACAGCGCAGCTCTAGCAGCCGTATTAGGGGCAGTCCGCCTCTCCCCGCTGGGCGTCCCGCATAACCGAGGGAAGGTCATCTTCAATACGGCTGAGGAGCTCCTAAGGTCTGCCAGCCAGAACAGTCGACTTTCTCTCAACAGAACCCATGCCGGGTGGCTGCTCATAGGAGCTATTATGACATTGGGTAAGAATATTGTCGATTAAAATTTTGGGTCCCAAAGAATTTTTTTGGATCCAAGGACTACTGTTCACAGAACTCTTGTGCAATCATTTCGACACCTAAAGTTATCATTTTCCATGTTTAATAATAATTTAAATGTTTAGATTGAGAGATTGTGGTCTCTGCACTCTGCATCAATGAAAATGTATTGTGTGTTTATTAAAGCAATATCACTCACCTATCTGTCGATGTCTGTACGTCATGACTTTTTAATATTGTTTTATTTATTTCAGGTGTCCCTGTAGTCCGTGGTCTATTACCTAGAATGCTTCTGTTGTGGAGGAACAGCTTCCCAAGATCCAACAAGGAACTGGAGTCGGAGAAGGCTCGTGGAGATTCTTTCACTTGGCAGGTAACAACTGATTTCTATATTATTTTTTACCATATGTTTCAGGCTCTCAGTATCATTTGCCTCATTATGTTGCTTTAACCTGACCAACGCATTGTCAATTGATCCGTCAATGGCTATCCCCATATGTGAAGTTCGCACATGATCCATGCTATTTTATTTAAACCCATGTATATCAAAACATGCCGCTTAGATTGGGATAGATTGTTATTATTGATGATAGATAAGATTAAATCAATGACAAATTTCACAAATCAAAAATATTAAATTTGTATCAAAACTGGAATCGTATGCAGTCTGTCAGCAATATTCAAGTGTGCAATACTTATATCCTTGCAGGTGACCCTGGAAGGAAGAGCTGGAGCCCTGTCAGCCCTGCACAGCCTGCTGCTTCATTGCCCCACTCTGGCTACTGACGATGTCACCAGGCGCCTAACACAGCCAGTGGAAAGTGCCCTCGCCATGCTTACCAAGTGAGTTAATTCTTGTCTATGAAAGAACTTCAAATCTACCTTATTTTTAGAAATGTTAAATACATCCATGCATCCATCCATTAAATACATGCTCTCTAAAAACTCTTGAATGTTGAGTTTTGGCGTTTTCGGTGCTTTCAATATCCATATTGTACGACTTTTCTGTTTTTTTACACAGACAAAATTTTTGTGATCTTTGCCCTAAAAGAGCAACCTTAATTATTTTTTCATATTTTAAATGAAATTCTTATAGCATTCAATCAGTACTACGCCAGCACGGTCAGCGTCTCAAAGCGGCCGCCGCCCAGGTACGCTTCCGCCTGTACGCCTGCCTCACGCTGCTACCGCCCGCGCCCGAACCCTGTCACGCCGCCTTGCTGCGAGCGTTAGTGGCCGAACTGGCCCTCGCCGACAGTGCTGCTAACACGGCCACCTCGGGTCTGGGTGGACGCAGCCAGGACACAGCCGCGTTGGGCATTCAGCGGACGCAAGATACAGACCATGCGGATGTGGAAGATCAGGTAAACTAGATTGTTTTATCTGTGAGACAATAAATAAAGGCCTGCAGTAGCAACAGGCAGCCCGCTAATAGGGTAGAAAATATTATTCCTCATTTATGCACCTCTTTACCCACAGTTGACACAGGAAGAAGGACGAAATATTCCCTGATGCTATTTACAAATGTTGCAACATGATATAACCAGCTTGTAAACTGCTCAATTATTTTTATGCATGAAATTATGATAATACTTGGATGAAATTGCAATAAAAATATACATAATGTTGAAACCAGAAATGTCTGATGAAATGCCTGAAAGCCTGATGAAGAATTAATGTATTTATAAAAAAAGTTGTTACACCTGTAAAAATATAATTCTGTAAACAATGAAATGTAAACTTGTGGATTTTTGCATCCGAAGCTACTTAGCTGATTACAACTTCAGATGCACTTGAAAATCGACTCAATACTGAAATGAAACGAGACGAAATGGTGTTTACTAGAATAGGGTGATACTTGTGTAGGAAAAACAAGGTATGCTAGGAAAAAGGATAACCAATCACTTACCACTGTATCTTTGCGAAGGAACACATAATATAATCACAATATAGTCATATAGTTCCACTGCGATACATCAATGTGATTATCGCCACAACAAAAAGAAGTACAAAACAATATTATTTACTTCCGAGATGGTCAAATACCTTCTTTTTATTTAAAAAACGATATTATTGTACACGAAAAAAAACTTTTTTCCATGGTAGTTTTTTGTTTTTCTGACCTTTGTGAGTTGTTCCCAAAAGCGAACAAATTAGCCTGAGGGGTTAAATTCATTTGTTTGGTTTAGATAAAGCTTCAACTCTTTTTTCTTTTAGTATATTTCAGGAATATCTGGTGGGGATTATCCGCATTGTCCTCTTGTGAAGAACCGCCGCTAATGGATATGAGGAGTAATTGTTTATTATTCAGTTTGGTCATGGAAGCGGTTCAGATTAATTTTTTCACCACTTACCCAATTTAGAATGCCACTTTGATGCATATAAATATAATATGTATGTGTGCCCCTTTCCAGCTGCTCTCTTCCCTGTCGGCCTCGGGCTCAGGGGCTTTGGAGCACGACCCCTGCTGTCTTTACCAGCCGCTGCCCCCCGGGCAGTACTGCCCGGGCCCTCTGCCGCTGGGCGTGGCCGTCATCGACATGTCTGTCGTCCTATTTGGACTCATCTTCCCCAGAGTGGCCAACAAGCACAGGTAAAAGGGATACAGAAATTCATTAAACGATTTTATTGTTTAAGTGCCTACCTCCGTTCGTGATACATAATATTTTCATGTACCTACTGGCAACAAACTGGCAACATACCATTTTCTAAAACTCTAATTCTTGTACCATTGTCAATTTTCCCTACCCTACTGACATTTTTTTTTGAAGTATCTACTTTCGATCGTGATATTATTTCTATATACAGGCAATGTTCTGTTTTGAAAACTTCAGCTTCGTAAATGATAAATAAAAAACTCAATTCGATCAAACATTTGAAGTGTGCAGCCACCTTAGATGAATTGTAACTCTCCATGAATTTCCAACCCCCGTCCATTGACATACTGCTTAAATTGATGTTGTAGGAGGACTGCCTTCCATCTAGGGAGTATTTTGCAACTACTCAGATAACGGACCATTAAAATATTTAAAAATATAACAAATTATGTACATAATGAATTAAGATAGGTTTGTTTTTATCCACTCTAACGATTTTTGGCATTTTATGGCCAAACGCCTTAACCTTGCGTGCCAAAATTTATAGAACTTAAAAATATGGGATAAACAGTGAAATCCCGATTGATTTATTGGCTTTAAATCGCAGCAAGCAGTTCATTTGTTTCTGTATTAATATTTTTAGGATTGGTATTAATTAAATCAAATGGCCAAAGTAAAAACCGAACACCCATCGCTCGAGTGGGTAGCAATTTAATGAACATTAAAAATCTTGATATTTTTCCCTTTATTATGAAATTCCAGGCTACAGATGCTCGATCACTTTTCGGAGTGCATCAGGCTAGCCAAGTCTACCAGACAGGAGGCCATTCAGACCAACGTTTTTGCTGCTTTACTGGGAGGACTGAGAGGGCTGGCCGAGGCTAAGGGAGCCCTAGGCGGCGAAGACGTCAAGAAGAGCGCTAGCGCACTTATTATTGTAAGTACTGATTAATTTTGGTTTTATTGTATTTTATGCCTGTTTTCCTCAGTTTGATAACTTCAAATGGAAGTTTGGAACCCAAAATAATGTATACTTTCATAAAAATTTTCCGTCTGTTTTCCAGAGTGGCCTATCCAGTTCAAGCCCCCTAGTACGCTGTCTCTCTGGTCAGTGTGCCGGCCGCCTAGCACAGCTGCTGGGCGCCCCCTCCCCAGGGGCCCAGGACGGTGCCGAGGCCCTAGCCAGCTCCTTCATCAGCCAGCTGAGGGCGGGCCGGGCCGCATCCCAGCGCAGCGGGTTGTGCATGGCGCTGGGGGCCTTGTACCGAGCCCGGGGTGGCATCATGGGAGGGGCGCAGCACTATGGGGGTGCCCTGCCCGTTCTGCTGGCGTTGGCGCAGGATCAGGCCAGCTCACATGTGCAGGTAAAGCTAGATCGACAAACGAGTCATGGAGTTTTAAAACCCGCTCAGGGATTTTTGCTGGCTTCAATACATTACCTAAAAGTATTTGAAATACATTGAAAGTGAATAATATAATATTAACCGATTCTCGGACGATCACGCAAATATGCTTGAAGCCAACAATGAACAATTAAACAACATAGAACTTTTTTTTTACATTAGCTCCACACAGGAGGCCCTGAGGAAAATAAATTCCCTGTGGGCCTATGTGATCTTTGAGGATGCTGTATAGGAGTCTTTTTAGAGAAAGGAGGGAGAAGAAGATCTGGGAAGGAAACAGGTATGGGGGGTGGGTAGGAATTTGGGGTCTGTGTCTCCAGGAGTGATCCATCTCTCCCACTGCGGAGCAAGGGGATGTTTCGAGAAAATTCTGCTGAGGAGGTCAAAAGGTCTCCGTAAACCGGTCTCTTGTGGTTCGGCCTGCCACGCAGCTGATGGGCAGATGCTTCCACAGCCAAGAACTGAACAAACCTCACCCCATGTACCCGGCCACCCCTGCTAAGTCACCAAACGTAGCGAACCATTTGGGGTAATATGGGGCGGCATTACCCATACCCGACTCCCAAAAGTAATTTAATATTATAATTTTATTAAATTCAATTTTAAAATACATTTTTTGTACAAAATAAGAAAATACAAGTCAGTGGCTGAGTTGGGAACATGTCGGGTTCCCATTCCGGCATTGTGCGTTCAATTCCTCTGTTTTCTAGGTCCTCCATCATTAAACAAACAAAATCTTCCGCTTATAATGATGGTAACCGAAGATTTTCAAATATTAACACATTATTCGTTACCCGGGAGTGTTTGTCTTGATAACTATTTAATGTCTCTTGAATGTTTTTCAGGTGTGGTCGCTACACGCTCTCTCGCTGATAGCTGATGCCGGAGGCCCCATGTTCCGTGGTTTTGTAGAGCCGACCCTGACCATGGCCCTGAATCTGCTGCTCCTGGTGCCACCTTCACAGGAAGATGTCCATCGCTGCATCGGGAAACTTCTGTCAGCGCTCATCACCACTATCGGACCGGAACTGCAAGGTTTATTGATATTTTCTATGTATTTTTAATTTTTTTTTTTTAAGTTTCCTTTATTCATTGAAATTTTTTTTTTATTGCATAGATTGGGGATTTTTCGACCACCATGCTAGGCACATACCCGTGTTGTGGTGGTCGATTTTCTATACAGTAGGTACATCTACATATGCAATATAAAGAATTTTATTGATTGACTTTTGTTTTGTTTAAGTCAAAGATATTCAAATACAAAAGAGATATGCTATGATGTCCGCGCAACTGTCGCCAAACTACGACCTAATCAGCGTAGTTTTGCATACAAAAATAATTTTTTAATTTTCTTGATTTTTTTAAGGTGTGCATTATTATTGGTTAACAATATAGTTTGAATACGGAAATAATTCCTTCATTTAGTTTATTTATTAATTATTCGTTAATTTAGTTTATTCGTTAATTTGTAAACAACACCAGCGACACCCGGAAGCGCAGTCTCGCCTAGTAAAAACGGCGGATAGCACATCTCCTTATATTTCAATATCTTTGGTTTAAGTTCAGGCGCACACAAGCAACTTCAGTTATGGGCAACAGTTGCATCGTTGTTTATGACACTAGGGAGATTTAAAAAAATATTTGTATTTATGTATACTTATTTGTATTTTTAAATAGTTACCAACTAGTTTCAATTTTTTCTTTAAGTTTTTGCAAATGTTCACGGCACTAGCGTCAAGTCCCTTTTAGGAAGCTACCTAAAGTAAGGAATCAGTGGGAACATTTAAAATTTACATAATTAGCATTTCTGTAAAACCTGGGCTTTTAAAGACCCCACGTGACAGGTCGAGGGTTAATGATGACGTTACTACAATGACTCATTTAATTGCGTTATATTGTGTAGATTTTGTAAACATACTACGGAGTGGGGAATAAATAGATTAAATTTGCTTGAACAATTAGAAATCAATAAACGAACAAATGACCCCAATATAACGCTAATTAATAAAGTAAGGAAAAACGAAAGTCTAATTCAACTATATTGGTAATTAGTCAACATGAAGTGTGAGAATGACAATCACATTTGATAGTTGAAATTGAAACGATATTGTTTGTATACCATGCCAGTTTGCTTCGTAGATACAATGCATAGATGTATTATACAGCTTTATGTCCACTTGTCAAAAAACATGCTGACCAAACTTTGGCTCCCATATCAACTTCCAAAGGGTTGACAGGGAGAGCAGAAATAGCCGATTTATTTTCAAACGTATTATTTTTAATATAACAATGTATTTACTTAACCCCAAGTGTGTTTATATTCCAGGCAACACTGCATCTATCTGCACTGCCCGCTCAATGTTCCTGTGCGCTTGCGCCATAATGCAGGAGGTCGGAGCCCCCTCAGTACAGGGGGAGGCCATCGGCTGTCTACAGCAGCTGCATCTCTTTGCTCCCCGTCATCTCAACCTATCTACACTGGTGCCCACACTATGCGTAAGTCTTTCAAAAGCAAAGAAACCAAACGTCCTCATTGATTAAAACGCGATTAAATCAAAACGATTTCTTATTATTTTTTCTGTTTTTTTTTTCAAAGAACACTGTACATATTTGTTTATCTTGTGTTCAAAAGAATTAGCATCATTGATCCCTTTGGCAGTGGTGCACGGCTGAGAGAAACATATATTTGCTCATGGTTTGGTATTTACTTCATCAAAATGCTCATTCTTTTGCTCAAGAGTTTGGATGTAGGTTGACCTTACAGCTTTTATGTTTCCTCTCTTAAAAATGGATCTCTTCAAGACCAGGGTTTATTACTTCCTACCATTAAATGGGCACACCACGCAATTTTCCCACAGAATCCTCATGGCCTCCTGAAGTCAATATATAAAATAGTATTTTATTAAAAATTATGTATTGTGTCTCTCCCCTTGCAGAGGAACCTATCGAGCAAGCATCTGGTGCTCCGCCGAGCCGCAATATCTTGTCTCCGGCAGTTGTCTCAGCGTGAAGCTAAAGAAGTTTGTCAACATGCTCTCAGTTTGATCGGGGAGCAAAACGCCAACCCTCTAAACAGTAAGTTCTTTTGCCTGTAACAAACTTACTCACATTTTATAACATTCCTCAACAACTCTAGACACATGTAGGCATTCAATAAATGCTGTCGGTAAGGTATTTTTTGAGCCACACTACTCATGCTGTGAAACTGTGCTGACTTATGACATGACAAATGAATGACCGTTGGAATTTTAACATCTCATCGGACGGTTCTCTTAGTTAGGAAAGAGAAACGTTGATACTAGATGAGATGAAATTATAATGCAAATGAGAGAATTTGGAAAACTGGAGACATCTGTTGAAGACTTTCCTTTATGTTTAGGATTTCCCGTCTCCTTTACATCCCCAATAGGGTATTTACACTTTTTTTTCAGTTTTTAAAAATATTAAGAAAAAAATAATATTAATGAAAGTATATTTATGCTGATGAATAAATTTCCTATAAAAATTTAAAATTGGCCGCCAAAACGACATGTTCATTTTTATTTACGTTGATTTCACACCAGGCAACTTTGGTAACAGCCGTTTTACCAGCCAGTGGCGTTTTCTGTCATAATGACGTTGCCAGTTGGAACCGTTTCGGAATATGCAGTTTGAGATTGTTTTTAAATCTAGAGTCTGGAGGGTTGGTAGCAGTTGGAACTCTGGTGTGGTTTTCGCATAAGTTCCTATGACATCTTGTAATGTAGTTCTTCTAGTTTCTACGTCCAAATTCAGCATCAAATTATCAGAACATCACCCGATTTTCAGGTTCCATGCCAACTCAGAACCAAGTCAACTCAACAACTATTTGAAAATTCATTAAAAGCTATGAAAAAAAAAATGTTGAAAAGTAGCCCATAACCTAACTTAACGAAACCTATTTAACCATTTTTTTATAAAAAATTTTCATCACTTCTAATGACTTTTCAAAAGAGGTGTTGAGTTGATTTCATTCTGAGTTGTCCGATCACCGTTTTGGTACTGTATGAAAATGTACCAAATTCTATCGTTATGTTGTTATTTCTTGTATTATACTGATCTTATACATATTTGTTTGTGTTTCCAGGCACCACAATAACTGATTCCGGTCTTCCCGGCACCCTGTTTGCCATGCTCGACACAGAGACTGACGGCATGGTGGTTCGCTACACGCACGACACTCTCACGTCCATGGTGCAGGTCCTGTCAGCCGGACAATTGTCCCAGTGGCTCTCTCTGTGCAAGGCGGTCCTCACTGTCCAACAGGGTAACTTATCTTTTTACTATTTACGTACAAATATACCTTAGTTATACTGCAAATTTATATTGGTGATCCATTGAATTTCTCAATCATCAAGCTATTCGTGACAAAGTAAAAAGCATAATTTGAATATACCTACATACAATAACACTATAATGTTGGCATTATTTTTCTTGTGACCTTGAACTGACAATATTTGGAAACTCCTTGTAGTCGTAATATTTGTCTTTGAATTAATATGCATTTTGTTCTTATAGTGGACTGTAATCAATATTAGGGTTTGAAAGCGACGCAACCACGGAATAGTGTGGGAAATAGTGGAATTTGGAAGGAATCTAACCTACCTTATTCTTTAGCTGCACATCTACCGACCCGAACACTTATTGCGAGGTCAGCTGGGTTTACATTCCAACAAGTACACTGTCAGAAAGGGACAGGAGATGGACAACAAGTTGGTTGGGAGAATTTTAGAACACATGTTAAAAAGGGATACATACGGCTGAGTTAACACTCCTACTACCGTCATTATAAGCAGAAAATGTTGCTTATGCAATGATGGATGGCTCATTGGGACAATGCCTATGTGGGAACCTGATGCATTTGTACACTCAGCTACTAACTGGTGTCTGTGTGTTTACAGAAACCACAGCAGAAGAAACACCGTTGGGAGATTTGGATGGGGAGGAGCAGGGGGACGATGACCAGGCCGAGTTCCACGCAGACCAGACAGTGGTCACACATCCGCCTATACAGCCCAGGTGGCCCACCAGGGTGAGACTTGTTATTTTTTTTAAGCCTATACATCCCGTCTTCGAGACCGAATCATTTTAAATGCGATCAATTTGTATCATTCTGAAATTTAAAGATCATAAAAATGTGTTCCATTTTTTATTTGATATTTTATAATATTATTATATGAAAAAAGTACTTCAGTAAATTCAATAAATTCATTCAGTGTTTCATCTGGACAGGGAGAAAAATGTTGAATTTCAATTAGTTCTTGCATGCACATATTGTCGTTGGTTTCACAATGTTTAAATATGTCTTGTGTGTAAAACTAATAAATATTTGTATTTTGCAGGTGTTTGCAATGGAATGTGTTCAAAGGATAATGACTGCTTGCGAATCGGCAGGAGAGGCACACTTCGATCTTCTGCTGGCCAAGGAACAACAGTTGACCAGAAATAATGGTATGTCAAATTAGCACTTAAATAAATTTTACAATCACAGACCAAAGAAACGATAGGACCTGCGCACATAAGGACGAGGGGAATAAACCCAAGTTAAAGGTGGTATGGTCATCTCCCCTTTAGTGATTTGTCGATAAATTAATACAGTCTACCCGTATTGTACTATCACTATTTAGTCTTCGAAAATAAAATCTACGTACGAATTACTAGTAATAATTATTTAATTTTTGCAATGGTATGCAAATTTCTCGCTGCGTGATGCATGCAATTGAAAATCCCATATCGGGCAAAAAAAACGGGCTAACAAAATCCCATATCGGGCAAACAAATGGGCTTGTTTGCAAAATCTAATATTTTATTACAGTACTTAGTTAGACAATATTTTTGTAATTTGGTCACCACAGTAAAAATGAATGTGTGAAATATGAGAGAACACGTTGCACAGAAAAGTCCCACAATGGACTGCGCTACAAACAGTTACCTTACTTTAGCGAACTTTACTTTTCTGCGCAGGGTCGAATGATGGCCTAGTTTATTTAAGACATGCTTGATCCTTCTTGGTGCCGAAAGATTGTCAAGTGGTTTGCCTCCTACTCTTCGAAATGATATCCCGATTTTGCATTAGGACATCTCTTGCCTTCTTTGGTCTGTGTTTACAATCCTTGATGCCATCTGAATAGGAGTCTAGAGTGAATTGATGCTGATCCCTCCGGCAAAAGCATAATATTACATTTATGACCCTTCTGACTAAAATTCTGTGAAAGTAGAAACAAAAACGCACAACGTTGAAAGTGCTACCTCTTGCTTGTCGGTTGTCAGTTTGACAAGAGAGAAAGATAGAATTATCAACCAGCCGAGCTATTCCTTAATTTTTGTGAGATCTTAAGATAACGTGCGAGATCTCCTGTCAAATGAGTGTCAGATTTGGGTGGTAGAGTTGGCAACGCTGCCTGTCATAAACTCAGATATGGGTGATTTTCTATGGCTGTTATTTGCTTTTTCTATGGATATCAGCCAGCTTCGCCATTTTTAAATAGTTTAATGTAAATATACATGATTATTTATCCACTTAAAGTATGTTTAAAGTTGTATACAGTGGATTTGACATTTGCGAAATTTCGTTTCAACCCAAATTCGCATGAATTACTTAGTTTATCAAAATTAATCAAATTATATTTCACTCGTATTTGTTTGAGAGAATCAAGTTTGTTTATTCTCTTTAGTTGCTGAATGTGTAATTGTTAGTGGCAGATAATGCCTGAAAAACACTTTATTTAGAAGAAATCTAACCACAGGCGAAGTACAATCGTCGCAATAGTGACTTTAGAACTTCAAACTTGTACTACTTGAACGTATGTCAGTAAACTAGATGACAGCCAAACGTATGTAAGAAATTCGAATATTCGACATCTCCACCCGTTGCTTTTTTTATTTAATAACTTTGTCGTGCAAATTACCACAGTATGCAATTAAAAACGTAAAATAAATAATCACGCATTCATAAAATATGTGACAGCTATGACAGCCAGCGTTGCCAACTCTACCACCCAAATCTGACACTCATTTGACAGGAGATCTCACACGTTATCGATCTCACAAAAATTAGGGAATAGCTCGGCAGTTTGACAAAAACTTCTCAGCAAAGTGACAAAGCTATGACTCCCGTGTAAAATTTTAAGATTCCATGCGAGTTTAAATTCATTCCTTTAAATTTCAGTGGATTATCTAGTGCTCCATCTGGCCGACCTGATTCGAATGGCCTTCATGGCGGCCACCAGTGAATCGGATCCCCTCCGCCTCAGCGGACTCCGCTCCCTCTGCATCATCATCACCCGCTACTGCCGGGTGCCAGAGCCCGAGTTCCCGGGACACTTGCTGCTGGAACAGTTCCAAGCCCAGGTAGATGCAACCAATATTATTATTTATTTTTCTAGCAATCTTCCTTGCTAATGTTAAAAAAACTGTAACAATTATACAGTTCATCAAGCAAATGTGGAAATTTATTAAAATGCTACTTAAATTAGTCCGTATTATGGCAACACCAATTTTAGAAAATAATTATAATAGATTCAAATGTGAGGTTATGATTGATTTTCGAATCTGACAATACAATATGGGACAGGAAAATTGGCATAACTCATTTTTTCTTAAAATTCTTGTGCTAAAATTTATTTTTCTTTTTCCCTTACAGGCCTGATTTAAAACTGGCAACGATAAACATATTTCTGTACCTTAAAGGATAAACCACACATAGCTATAGACTAAGCTATGGACTTACATTTATCCTTTAGGGTATAGATTTGATACTTTGTTGAAAATGAAGACCTCCAATTTTTATTTGCTTTAGATAGGGCTGAAAAAAATTTGAAATGTTAAGTATTTCCAAATATGTATGTTATGAATTAAGTTTTTTACTAAACTATTTTGGCTCAGCCTCACAAACTCCAACAAATGGGAATATTGGCAGACAGATGGAAATAGGGGAGTGGAAGAATAGATAAATGGATTTAATTATTTATTGTTACCAGGTTGGTGCTGCACTAAGACCGGCTTTCTCTCCTGACACACCGTCGCACGTGACCTCTGCTGCCTGCGAAGTCTGCTCCACTTGGATTGGTTGTGGAGTCGCCCGAGACTTGAATGATCTGCGAAGGTACATCATCAGCGTTATAACTCTCCCATATTTAAACAATGTTGCATTGGTAGTATTGCTAGTATCTCGACACAGATCCCAGTGAAACAGTTATTGAAAAAATCATTTATCCACCGGAGAGATTTTTTCCATATATTGGCGCCATTTTAAATGTCCCCTATTGCTTTTCGGATAAAAAAAGCCCATTATCTCTTGATTCGGCAATTTTTTTTTTTAAATATTTGTAGCTCCCATGTTTGTAATGTTTGTTATTTTATAAACTTTACGATTTTTTTAATATTATTTTTATAAATCCTACAAATATGAGATAAACGGTAAACTACAGGTTAATTCTTTGGCTTAAACCACTAGAGCGCTTTTTGCCACAATATGGCACTATTTAAAATACAATGGATTGCTTTGCTGCCAATTTTGGAAAATTTTCCTTTATTTGTAGATGATTACCAAAATATCTCAAGCAATCGGAGAAAAATGTTTTAAATTGCGCTTTTGCTCCAGTGGATATATGCACTGTAATAAAGTTTTTATGTCTCCAAGTTAAAATTCCAAAGTATGTTTTTTTTAATGTTGGCGAAAAAATTTTAAAATTGTCTTCTGGAAATCTTGATTCATCGAGGCAAATTTATTTATTTCGCCTGGTCGCTCCAGTGGTTAAAAGCATATTTTAATCGCTGTAGTGTTTTTGGTCACATTTTGGCCATAAGTAGATGTTATGATGGAATTCACAGATGATCTGAGCGATCACAAAACTGTTCATTTTTTCAGACGATAAGTATTAAAATGATGTGATTGGATTTAATATTTCCAGGGTTCACCAGCTCTTGGTTTCCAGTCTCCACAAGTTGAATACCAAGTTGAACAACACGGCCCAGCTTTATAATGAGAGTCTCGCCACCCTGGAGAAACTTGCTATCCTCAAGGCTTGGGCAGAGGTAAGTTATTTCTTAATTTTTCAAATCTTCATATCACGTGATGAAAATTACTTTCCCTTTGGAAAATATTTTCATTGACCTAGAAATTCCTGAGTTTTTCTGCTTCAAACAAACAAATTTATATTTTCATCATATCATCACATCTCAGAGTTGGTTTTGGCCTCCTCCACAAATGTTCTCTATTGGCTGGGGTATATACCCACTCGCTTCCAGTCCTCCGTCCTTCCTGTCCTGCTCCAATCCTCCCCCATGCAGTCTAGTCACCTACTCTTTGATCTACCTCTGTGTCGCTTCCACTGAAGCACCCACACAGTCATAACTTTCAGCATCCTATCATCTGTCATTCTTTCTACATTCATACCAGGCAGATATGGGTATCACCGCGCCGGGAACTATTTATTGGATAATCAATACCTCTGCCATAGGTTACCCCAAGTGGTTCGCTATGTTTGGTGACTTAGCAAGGGTGCCCGGGTTCATGGGGTGAAGAATATCCGGTCTTAGCGGCAGATGCGTCTGCCCAATTGCTGCATGGCGGGCCGGATCTAGAGAGACTGGTTGAGGGAGGCCTTTTGACTACTCGAGCTGTACTCTCGACCCACTGCTTTGTACCGCAGTTGGAGGGATGGATTTGTAAGTCTATCACTCCTGGACAAACTGACCCCCAGATTCCTACCCACCCGTCATACCTTCTTCCTTTCCAGAACTTCCTCTCCTTCCTTTCCTTAAATAGATCCTCCACATAGCATCTCCTAAGATGACATAGGTCGTGATCGAAATTATTTTCCTCAGGGCGTTCTGTGTCGAATTAATGTAAAAAAAAGTCCTTTGCAGTATTTGGGACCTACAGAACCTAATGGTTTAATGATCTACAGGTTTTAATTTCTATATTATGGATGTTGTAACCTATTAAAAAATTAATAGATCTCGTATCTGTATTTTCAGGTCTATATAGTAGCCATGATCAGCAACGGCAGTGCCCCCGGCAGCGCCATAAAGCAGCTGGAAGACGTCTCGACCTCTAGCACCAACGGCAACCAGATGGAGTTCACGCGGAGCTTCAGCGGCTCTCTGGGAGGCGACTCCCCTACCACCCAGGAGGAGGAGGAGCCCACCGCCCTCAGGGCGCTGCAGAACGATGACTTTGGAAACTTTGAGTTCAAGGGAGAGAGCCTACTAAGGCTGGTAGAACCAGAGCTGGAGAATCTGGCTCAGAATTGGTACGCCGCTCTGAGGGATCATGCCTTACTCAGTCTTCCACCAGGTAAATAATTCACGTCTTTATTTGAGATGATTTTTTTTTTAAATCTGAATACTGTACAAGAATCTAAACCATCTGGAGCCAGTTGGATTATGGAATCCCCAATTATGGTATGTTATGAAGCTAAAAGTATGAGTGGTGGAAGGAAAAGAGGATTGTTGGGAAGTACGTTGCTGTTATCACACTTTGGGCAGGAAGGGTAGTTCTAACTTTTACACCGGTCCTATTTTAATGCCTGCAAAGACATTGCTGTCAAATATCGGACGTTATTAATAGCCTAGCTTCTGTACGGTTGAAATTTAAGAACCCGACTTTGAATACATCTCTGACGCCGCGCCTTATGCAAAACCTACTTTGTACTTGAAGTTTGTTAAAACTCTACTTTTAAAAGTAGCCAATAATGCCAAAAGATGGCGCCACTTATGTTAACAGCTAGCATGAGGAACGTCGGCTGGCAGGTGTAAGTACTATTGGATTTGTAATTTCATTAATCTCTCCGGGTACGGGATGATAATATGATTATTATTGTAACATAACTGGCAGTTGTGATTTCAACCATGTGTATGTATATGTATATATATGATGTAATTGCCTGTCGTGGTTACTTTTTCCCGGTGACTTGCTGTCACTTGATCGCCTGAGATTATTTTCCCGAGAAACTGGCTATTTTTGGAACCAGTTCCTATCGGATTTATAAAATTTTCACCATCACTTAACCTGGGCGAAGCCGAACCAAAAGCCCCCCGCAGGACTTAGCAGCAAAAACTGGCAGAACGGGTTTTTACTTCTAGTTTTTACATGAATATTTTACACCAATCTCTTTGTAAGAGTCCCAACTATATGTATAAAATATATGAATATATGCATACACGTATGTGATACAAGTCTTTCCCATTATGCTATATTCTTGTCTTTTGTGTGGGAGAATATTTTATCCAAAGAAAACTTACACTTTGGCACTGGAGGTGCACAAATTGTTTTCTTTTTTCTTAAGATTTGTACCAAAGAGAAATCAATTTTTTTTTGTAATGTAATAAAATATGTACGTTTTTTAAACATGAAACATAACTAAATGGCCCAACACTGACTTTAATTTCTGTTTATGGAGTTTTATCACAAAGGAGGCTTTGGACAACACTTTTATAGTTGGGGTGTGGTGAGTGCTAAGTAATTCATTAAAAAATGTGCATATTATTTTCAAGGATTTATCGGTTTTAAACAAATTCCATTTTCTCTAACAGGTTCCTTGTTTTCCCCCTAGTAAATTATATTAAGATCTCATCACTTGAATTAACTAAATCCGCATCATTTTCTTTGACCATCTTGTGACATTCAATCAAAATAAATCACTTGAACTGACTCTTGCCATTGTTAAAATAACATTTACAAAGCAAATTTTATAATTGCAAAATGTAAAGAGCGAATCTAATTCAGTCGACTATTGTAGAGTCTCAGAAGATTGCCACCTCATATTTTGTACAATGTACCCACACAAACACGCAGTTCAGTGTATGAAAACCAATATGCCCGCTAATCCACAAGCAACACTACAAAATTAAAGAGTATTAGTAAACTTGCAGACTCTTATAGACAGTGTGAGACTAACACTAATATTGCCTTTTCTGTATCTTCCTTGACAGAGTATGGCTCCCAATTACCGCATGATGGTGGTGCCTTCTACACAGCGGATACTGTGGAGGGAGCTCGGGGCCACTACCACGACGTGTGGCCGGCCTTGCTGCACGCCACCGCTCTGCATTTCAACAAGCACACCAGAGAGATCGGTAAATATTCTGCATATTAAATATGTATAGAGTAGAACCGCGCTAATTTATTTTTTCAATTTCACCCCCAGCTGGACTGGAAAATATGTTTATTTATTTTTTTAACATAAAGAACGTCTAAACGAGCATAACATCACAAAAACAAAATACTTCACTATGCAAGATGGAAAAATGTCAATTTGGGAATACATAGTACAATAAATAAATTAATTTTGTCAAAGCAGAGTTAGGCAGTAAATGTTAACACAAGAAATTATTAAGAAATTGAAACTTCATACCTCTTGGGAATGTTCGACAGACCTGCTGATTTCTATTTAACAGTATAAAATGTCACCAAGTTAACACTTGTTCCACATATTATGGTACTTATACCCCCTTTTCAATCTTGTGATGATTGATTGATGATTGATGATTGATTGACTTATTCAATGAAACTGATTTATTTTGAGAATTTTGAATTTGCATAAATAAATTTTGACGTTGTACAATTATTATTCTTTTCAGTTTTAATTGAAGAACCAACAGAAGTGGAACCTGACAACAGTATCAAGCCGAAGACTGATAATAATAATCCAGATTCTTTAGATGCCGATGATGAAAAATTCCATCTTCTCTTTGGTAAGTTACCGTTACGTCTACAAATAATACATTGTATACTTCACAACTCTTCTTAAAAATCATAACTCTCATGCTGTTACGCTTTGTCAGCTGATCGAAATTTAATAGAAAGCTGAAATTAACCTAGTAGAATCAGCTTTTAATGGAGACCTTAAAATGTTTTTAAAAAATGGCGTTGATTGGCAATTTGATGACAACGTTACATTTGAATTTTCATTTTTGTGAAAAAATCCCAGTTTTTTTAAAGATTGTCATATATGATAACTCACAACCCGAACTATGTGATTTTATAATTTAGTTGATATTATTTTTTTTTCTATCTATACCCCAAAGGTTGCCCTAGTCTAAGGGGCGTCTTTCACTGCGAGCGGAAAAGAGTTGAGCGGAGCGGGGTGGGAGATGAGCGAAATACCTTTGACCTTTCACCAAAAAAGAGTCGCTAAGAAGTTAGGTGTTTGCCTTCCACTGCCCGTGCGAGAAATGAGCGAGGCGACCGGAGCCAGTTCAACGAAAAATGAGAAATAGTTTTGCCCTTCCATTGAAAACGAGTCAGTATCGCTTTGACGTTTGAAGTGAACGGAGTGATTTTTGTGATGTCAAGTATTGATTCTAGTGAAGATGATTCTGACAGCATGTATGTAATGAAAAAATGTTTGCTAATATATATGTATTTACAAAAAGATTTTCATCTCAAAAATCTTAACTTTCTTATTTCCGCCAATTTCATCTCAATTATGATTTTCTAAGCTGAATTCTCTTTTGTCAACATTGATTCATTCTTTGCGAGTCGTATCCTATAAACAAAATTGGCGACCGGCTTCAATAAACACCTCCGTCTCGACAAAAAATTCAGCCGAGGCAACTGAATTGACGACAGTTTTTGAGCAGAGTCCGCTATAAACTATTCGGCGATGGTGTGTGCGAGCGGACTCGTTCAGACCTATTTTTAACTAGTTCCGTCCGCTCCGCTCACCTCGTTCTTGATGGAAGCACTTATATGCAGTTAACGTTTGCGAGTCAAGCGGAGTTCATACAGAGTCCGCTCCACTCGCATTAGCGGAGCGGACTCATTCGAACCTATTTAAACTCGTTTAGTCCGCTACGCTCACCTCCTTCTTGGTGGAAGCACTTGTATGCGGTTAACGTTTGCTAGTCGAGCGGAGTCCGTAAAGAGTCCGCTCCGCTCGCAGTGGAAGGCGCGCTTAACTGGCTCCAAACGGTTTGGAGCAGTTGAACCTGTTTAATATATCTATGAGTTTCTTACATCTGTAATAGGTATGTGTAAATGTTTTGATTCAGGTATCTGCATGGAAGCCCTATGCACGTCCCGAGATACTTCCCATCAGAATGCGGTGACGTGTCTTCTCTCGTTAACCACCCTTCTGGATACAGCCAGCAATAGAGCTAGGCTATTGAAAGACAGGTAAGTCAGTCATTATTTTTACCTCACACCATCCACGAGCACCACTAATCTTAGTGCTTGCTTCTTCCATACTAAAGTTTTTATTTTATTTTGATTTGACATGTAATAAATGGCTTATTTTGTACATTTCGCAAATACAAAAGAAAGCCTTTGTTGTTCTTTACAGGTTTAATTTAATATGCCGGTTGCTTAACCATTTTTATTTATTTATTTATTTTATTTGTTATAAAATACATTCAGTATAACGAAGCTTTGACTGTCCTACTAGGAAGGTCTGCCGTTCTAGGACAGTCAAATTGACATGTATTCATATTAGGTTGGTAGGTACATTATGATTCATAAAGTATTAAGTAAAGTTAAGCTTCAAAATTTGCATTTACATAATTATAATTTGTTATACAGTAGAGTAATGGGCTCTAGAATCAATTAATTAACAATAAAAAGTGTATTCGAAGTGATTTAACACGAAAAACAGTAAGTAAAAGAAGATAAAAAAAGTAAGAAAAGAAAAAAATTTTAAACATCAATAATTATCAAATACATTTTTTAATAATATTTCTGACTGTGTCCTGCCTAAATCTAGTAACAATTTTGTTATTTTTGGACTGAAAGATGACACTTCACACAGGATGATACTTATCTGAATAATTTTGGATGAATGCTTTAAAATTGATGATTTGCATTGTTGTTTTTGCAGATCACTTGCGATTGAGTTGTGCCACGTATTACACCGCATTGGGCTGACCCAAGAAGGTGCCCAGCCCCTGCTTCTTGCCGCAGAGGTGCTTCAGTTAACCATCACGGCTGCCAAGGAAGATCTTGATCGCAGGATGAAGGACAAAATTAAAGGTAGCCTTCACCTCACCTTCTTCCCTTAGTCCTGTTCGGGTTGATACCTGAAAGTAAAAATTGCATATGATACAAAGGGGGTGTCACCAGGATACCCCACACAATTGCGATGTGACCTTGGCTCCTAATATTCCTTT
The DNA here is from genome assembly GCA_917563855.2 of Limnephilus lunatus. Classification (NCBI taxonomy): domain Eukaryota; kingdom Metazoa; phylum Arthropoda; class Insecta; order Trichoptera; family Limnephilidae; genus Limnephilus; species Limnephilus lunatus. The sequence goes on from OU830596.1 coordinate 69,504,101, forward strand.
TGATGTTTCCAGTAACACTCAGATATAAGTTACTTTCTACCGTTGTATCCGGACTTTGTCTTTGTCACTTTCATCCAGCAGTCAATCATTAATATTTCAATTTGGGAGGTGGGTTTTAGTACTGCCACCCCGGAACCATTTATTGGATAACCAACACCTATGCCATAGGTCACCACAAATGGTTCGCACTTTTGGTCACTTAGCAGGGGTTCATGGGGTGAGGTTTGTCCGGATCTTGGCGGCAGGTGCATCTGCCCAACAACTGCGTAGCATGCCAGATCAGGAGAGACAGTTTTAAGGAAGACCTCTTGATCTCTCCTGTTGGGCTCTCTCGGAACATCACCTTGCACCACAGTAGGTGCATAGCTCTTGGACACACTGATGCCCAGATTCCTACAAACCCATCATTCCCTTTTCCTTCCGAGAACTTCCTCTTCTACCTTTCCTAAAAAGACCCTCCACATAGCATCCCCAAAGATGACATAGGCCCTAAGGGGAATTCTTTTCCTCGGTAATGTTTTTCCTCCTGTGTGGAGCTCATGTTAAGAAAAAAAAACATAGTCCGAAATCGAATTTATGTTGAATATATAAAATGCACCCTTTATGACCGCACTTGCATTTGGGGTAAATGTATTACCCCCTTTACGGTACGGGAATGTTAACACATACCTATTGCAATATTACATAAGTAAAATTTTCAAATTTTTAAGCAACCCCGACACAAAAAAGAGCTGATGACCTTAAACACCTGATCAAATTTTCATGAATTGTAGCTAAGAACCATCTCGATCATGTCAGCTTTCAAACAAAAAAAAAACACATCACAATCGGTCCATTTGTTTAGGAGCTACAATGCCACAGACAGACAAACTTTTATAAATGGTAATGTGCAAAATGTTATGGGCTAAGTGGAAGTTTTGCCATTGCGGCAAGCTGATTAAGAGATGTACATTTTCCTTTGCTACCATCACAGTTAGCAGTCATTGCCTTTTATAACAATCAGCGATTTAATATTGTTGACTAAGGCAATTTTCATAGAGTCATCACACCGAGCAATTAACCTCCTCATGATTTTAATTGTATCTTTCCAGACCTTTCATCCGACGATGCAGACTGCAACAACCCCCCCGCCTCTGTCCTGGAGACGGTCCAGCTGCTGGGCGAAGGGGGCCCCACGGGAGACCTGCCCCCTGGCAAGTCCCTCCTGTTCTCCTGCCTGGAGGTGTGCCTGTGCCTGCTGGTGAGGCAGCTGCCCTGCCTGAGCCCCGGCAAGCCCCAGGTCGGGGGGCGCCCGGGCAAGGTAAAAGGCATCGGACAGCACGGGCCGAGACTGCTTGTGAAGGTGCTGGGTTGCATGGCGCATCTGACGGGCTTGGGGAGCCCCCAAGGTGAGTGTTGTAAACTTTTTCTCATAGTGCAAAAATTGATTCAAGGTACTAACTAACCATCCTGTGGTATTTCTGCAGGGGTCACCCAGACACAATTCTGTCTTGGTGCACACTCTTTGCTTCATTCACATTCATACATATTGTTCTTTTATTTTGACTTTTGACGTGGCCAGACTTGAGTATTTGATTCACTTGATCGTGCCATGTCTTTCTTGGATGTCCCCTACTTATACCATTCACTTTGGCGTCATATATTTATTCTCCTTACGCTCCTTTCTTCGTTCATCTGCTCTACGTGCCTAAACCATGTAGTCTGTCTGCCTTTTGCACTCTTTTTGGATCTACACATTTTTAACACGGTCATACACGGTTTTACCACATAAACATCTCAGGAATCTCATTTTTACAGCATTCAGTCTACTTTTCACATTCATCTGCCAGTTTCACATCTTAGTGCCATACATCAGGGTTGGTATAGACACTATTATGAACTGCTATGATTTATTAGCTTTGTATTGCATGGAAATCTGCACACGTGACCAGCATACTGAAATGGAAAATCCTCAATGTAGCCTCGAAATACCATGAACAAGGATAGGATATCTTATTTAGAAACTACTTGGTGTCATATACAGGGTGTCCGGGGGTAAAAGGCATAAACTTCAGGAGGTGATTCTACATTATGGTAGGAGTAAAAAAGATTAATAACTTTTTCTGAAATTCCAACTATTCTCATGCAAAAAAACATACCTACTAAAAATCCTTAGTGTAAGGTAAAACTTACCCGATAAAGTTGCTATTAGCTTGCCAGGCACGATTGCGGAAAATAATAATACTGCCCGCACACGCAAGTCTAAATTTATCTTTTTACCACAAAACTACCCCTAAAAGTTGGAATTTCGAAAAAAGTTATTTATCTTTTTTACTTATACTATCATGTAGAATCACCTCCCAAAGTTAATGCACTTTACCCCCGGACACTCTGTACATATATACGGTAGTTCATTTTACCTCTTGTTTTGAAGAACAAGTGTGCAAAATTTTATCAATCTCGGAATAAAACTGTAAATTTTTATAATTTAGAAATTCTTCTCCAAATTAGTATGTAACAAACATTTGCAAAATTGTGGTATACTTATACATAAATTATTTGCATACACAGAAATTTTTTACCGGAAAACTGGATTCGTAATCAAGGATCGTAACCACTTGACTTCGGAGACTATCAAAACATTTCCAGTTCTTTTAATTCAAATGATTTATTACACTTGAATTAAATATTTTCAGGGGCCGTGGCAATCCTCCCCACCATCCTGTACCTCACCACGGGGGTGATCAAGGAGACGGGGCAGCAGGACTGCGTGCAGGGAGCCCCCATCAACGCCTGCATGGAGCTCCTCACCTGCATGGGCCGGGACAGCCACGCGCAGTACCCCGACACCAGGGAGCAGTGGGGCTCACTCATGCAGAGCGTGCTTGCCAAGATTATTGACCTTTCCAAGAATGGTAATTCTTTATTTTTTTATCGCCCCCATCAAAAAAGTACCTCATATTGTGACTTCAGCCAACTCCTGGCTGCATTTTTGCTTATGATAGCAGTATTACACTGATTTGCTTTTTTGTAACCTCTAACTCTTTCTAATAAACTATGTGTAACAGAAAGTGAGGTTACAACGCCCTTGAGGTGACTGTTTTCACAAAAATAGTGGTGCTATAAAAGTAGTCCAATTTTATTATCATCGGTGCTCTCAACAACAGGATCATGTGTTTGACTTTTTTATTATTGCACTTTCTCCTACTTATTTTTAGCTAACGTTTCCGATAGACTTGCAGTGCCTATCCCATTTAGTACCATAAAAAATATTGGGTGTATTTATTTGTGAATATTCTAACTTAGCGACAATGGAAATTTTGTAGGTTAGGTTCAACGAGAAATGACTTCCTTGTAAACCAACATATTATCGAAATGTTAGATTACATTTTAAAATTAATAATTATTCCCAATGTTTTATCATTTCAGATGAGGAAGATGTGAAACTGGATGTGACAGTGACCATGATGGCCATGAGTGCAATCCTACCTTTTGCCCCTCCGACGCAAATGCTGCATTTCCCTTGCATCAATCACTTTAGAGCCTGCTTGCAGAGCACTGACCCTAAGGTAAAAACAATTCTTCTTCTACTTCTGGTATTTATCTTCTTTTTTTTTATAAAGAAAGACAAACATTTCCGGGTTACGAATAACCCAACAATGTTTGAAAATCTCCTACTACCACCACAGAAAGCCGAAAATGTTGTTTGTGAAATTTAAAAAAAAAAATTATTTATCTATATAAGGTATTTATTTGTCTATAAAGATTTATTTATCTATATAAGGTATTTATTTGTCTATAAAGATTTATTTATCTATATAAGGTATTTATTTGTCTATAAAGATTTATTTATCTATATAAGGTATTTATTTGTCTATAAAGATTTATTTATCTATATAAGGTATTTATTTGTCTATAAAGATTTATTTATCTATATAAGGTATTTATTTGTCTATAAAGATTTATTTATCTATATAAGGTATGTTTACATTATATTATTCGATGCCTGTCTCACTAGTATAGGGATGGCGAACCAATGGCAGGCGTGCGATTAATGGCAGGCTACACAATATTTTGGGCACGTCACTGATCAGTGATCACAAAATTTATTATGCACTACGAAAAAAAGTGTGAAGTGTATTAGTAGGTGAACGAGCGAACCCGAGTGATCCCTACGCCACAGAATGTTTGGGTGCGGTGAGCGGGCTGCGATATTATTATTTTCCAAATAATCACATATTCTAAATTATTTGATGGCACGTCTATGACCTCATTAAACATTTCTTTAAAAAAATCGTACGTTGATACTTAAAGGTTCGCCATCCCTGCACTAGGATATATCTGTGTCGAGGTATGTTTTTCTACGGCCGGTTATTTATCACCGGGACAATCTTCACCCTACAGACACAGCTCAGTTAGATTACATAAAAAAAATAAAATCAAAGGGAGATGTGCAATGACGTTACCGTTACACACATTATCCCATAAAATGACATAGGCCCCTGGTAAATTATTTCTTCTTCAAACACGGTATAATTTGTAGGTGGGTATGGGTACCGCCTCCCTGGGAACCATTTATTGGATGACCAACACCTATGCCACAGGTCACCCCAAGTGGTTCGCTACGTTTGGTGACTTAGCAGGTATGCCTGGGTTCATGGGGTAAGGTTTTGTCAAGGTTTGGCGGCTGATGTGTCCACCTGCTGCGTGGCGGGCCAGATAGAGAGAGATTGGTCGAGGAGGTCTTTTGACCTCTCCAGCCAGAATCCCTCGACCCATCGCCTTGCACTGTAGTTGAAGGGACGAATTCATATATCCGTCACTCTTCGACACACTGACCCGCAGATTCCTACCCACCCCTCATATCTATTTTCTTCCCAGAGCTTCCTCTTCTTCCTTTCCCAAAAAAAAAACCTCCACACAACATCCCCTAAGCCGACATAGGCCCTGAAGGAAATTATTTTTCTCAGGGCCTCCTATGTGGAGCTAATGTAAACATAAAAAAATTATTTTGTTGCACCATTTTCATTCAAAATTAATAAAATACTTAGTTTTAATCACTCTTATTGTTTAAAAAACCAACATGTAAAAAACATCCAATAAAAGTAGTATTTTATTAATCTTAATTATTCGTCTCATGGCCTCCTGTGTAGAGTTAGTATTTTAAAAATATATTATTTTGAAGCTTTGTTTTATGTAACCCAGGTGGTCCTCCGCTGCTCCCAGCTGCTCCGCCGTCTGTGGTCTCTGGGGCCGGGCTGGGCGCGCTCGCTGGCGCCCCCGCTGCTGCGTGCCCTGCGCTCCGCCCCCCGAGCACCCCCCGGAGCACCCTCGCCCACCGCCCAGCACACCACTGCCACGCAGGCCATGCTGGCAGCCGCCGAGGCCCTGCTTCCCATCACACCCGATAACAGCAGTGAGTTGAATGGGAGATGATAGTGTTGATCTTTGGCTTACGGCTATTAGTGGAAGATCCTCCCACTGTTGTCCTGGTGCAAGACCACCATTCATAATCGAAACATTGTTGGCCTCAGCATTTGAGAGATAAGAACTACTAATCCAGATGTTGCGGCTTAAATTTTTTCACAATATATTAATTAATTAATCGCTCAGGATTTACCATATTCTGTCAGTAGGTCAAAATATATCTAAAAACTAAAAACTGTTTTTGAAAGATGATTAAATATATTTTCTAATTTTATTATTAGAAATAACCATGATTGTAATTTTTTAAATTCAAAAATTTATAATAGTCTGAAGTGTAAGTGTAAGTTTCAAACTTTAAAAAGTTATAAGAATGTCTCACTTTACGTCATCATCATCATCATCTTCTTCCCCTTATCTTATTCAGGTTAAGGACCCACTGCATCGACAAGGCTCATTTTACATTATTTTTTTAATTAAAAATTAAAATTACTGGTAACACTCACATATTTCATTTGACGAATGTATTATAAACGTTACCATCACCTTACTTTTTTTATGTTTATGTAAAAATAATTAATAAAAAATTCATAAAGTTTAATTTTTTTTTCTAATTGTGGTCGGAAACTTTGGTTTCATAAAGGTACATTTTAATTCTTTTGTGGTTAACTTTTATATTTGAATACAAAGTGTGGTGTTTTCTCTTTCCAATACCGTTTAGATCATATTTATCATTATGATAAGTAAGGGAGACACAACGATTTCTATGAGACCTATATGAGTTGTTCCGAAAAGTGAACAAATTATATGAGGGTTTAAAAACAATGTACAAGACATTCTGGAGAGACTGTAAGCAGTGATTCCTGAGTTTATTTTTTTAGTAGATGTCATTTTGCTGTCCAGTGACATTTTTTGAAGTGAAAACTTCTTTAGCACGTTGTGATTTGAAACTCGATGAAACGAAAAATAGCAACACTAAAAAGAGACAAACACATACATGTATAGGATTTAGCCTGCGAGAGAATGAGATAGTATAATCGATCTCTTCTTTTTGTGGTGCTTCGTAGCCTCCCCACTCTTGTCTACTTTAGTTTTCTGAAGATTTCACTTCTATCGCATGAGAATTTCACACTTTAATTTTTTTTAATTGAAAACAAAAAATATATGTTTCTATCACGTGTCGCCACTGAGGCTGGGCACATTTTCAGCGTTCTTCTAAGTTTCTTTGTTTTCATACCAAAAATGGTTATGTTGTAAATAAAATAAAATCCATAATATGTAATGTAAAGTTGTGTGTGTCTTAACTTTTTAAAATTGAATTGTATTAACTCGTACTTCTTATAATATGTATGTACCAACTTTCTAATCCTTTTTTAACTATTACATGGAATTCTTTATGTTTTTATTTTATTTTTATAATTGTATTAGATTAATTTTAAAAAACTAGTATAATAATAAACGGAGTAATAATTTTTGTATCTTCTAAAGAGTTTTACAACATCACCCTTACAATTTTCTAAATATGAATTATTCACTTCTGCATTTTTGCAGTAAATTTTTTTCCATTTAGTTGATTCAGCGAATAGAATATTAATTTGTATGTAGTACACATTTATTTGACATTTTCTTTTTATTCCGCAACCATAGGAGATTCCATGAGAGGCAAGTAAACAATCATAACAATATAGTTTCACATTAGCAACAACATTTTGGCTTTTTTTGTTAATTTAATTTAGTTGAAAATTAATTTATTCAAACAAGTAATGATCTTAGCGTATATCAATGTAGCTCTAGTGAGACAAAATTTATACATTTAAGTATGTTTTTGAATTTCCCGTTGAAGTATTTGACATATTGTTATCAGAGGGGTTCGTATGAACACTTCGTCGCCTCAGTTCTTTTTTATCCAACAGACCATTTTAGTATTTGTTCAATCTCCACTTTAAAATCAAAAATAAAGTACAAAAAATTATAGTTAATCACTAATGAGACTTTTACCTTTACCGAAATAGCTTTATCTTAAACACGTATCATAATGTTTCATTGAAATAATGAAATAAAATCTTCTCCTCCTGTAAAATTTTCTAATGGTCTGTTGGACAAATACGAACTAAGGCGACGACTTGGTAAGCAATCTTGTCGACTCTTGGATGTGTGACCACCCAATGAAATGTGCGTTAGTGTAATGCGTCTTACATTGAAATCAAACATTTCATATACACCGCTCTCCAGGGTGGAAGATACTTTCATATTTTTATCGCTTCTGACAGTTGACGCTTTTTGTGATCGTTATACATAATAAAATTAAAGAAAACTCTTTTTTTTTTTAATAACATTTTTTGTGTTTATTTTTCAGGAGTCCAGATGCTGTGCCTCATTGTGCCGATCCTTATTTCCTACCTCAAGGAGACGGAAGACTTGATAACTTGCTCCCAACACTGCCGGACCCTGCACGACTACAGTCTACAGTGGCTCATGAAGGTCGGACCCAAGTATCAACAGGTGTGTCTTCCATTCATTATTATAATGTTTAATTATGTTTTTCTTTCAAATTTGTTATTGTCATACCTTCAACTCTTGGAGAGTCCTAGAAGAGTGTTAGATGTTTAATAATTTTTAATTAATTGATTAATTTCATAATATTGATTTTTTAACCCTTTGCAACTGACATTAAATTTCTGAATTGGTGGGCCACATAAGTAAAGCTCTTAATTATGATAATTAATATAGGCTGGGCGACTTACTACTTACGAAGGTACCCTACAGAAGCAGCTCCTTTACGTTCGATCGATATCGGTTGCGTTCCCAAAACCAGATTTACATATAGGGCGCTATTCGGCCTACCTTGGCGATGCAGTGCCTCGCAGATGTTCGCAGAAGGAAGGGTACATGGGTTCGCCGCCTTGATGCGCCACAGAATAGCCGGGGTGAGTCAGCGCTACCAAAGATCGGAGAACACTTTCGTCCAGGCCGTGGCCCAGTGGCAGGGCGCGCCTCTTCACCAAACATGGAGAATTCATCTGAAGCCCCCGTAGTAGATATACGATTACCTACTAAATATGTAGATGTATATATTTTTTAAAATCTTTTTTTATGTTATTTTATTTTGTTATCTGGTAAATCCATTTTATTTAATGTATACTTTTTTTATGGCTGACAGGGTATTGCACCCACCGCTCTGTTCGGCTGAAATAAATCTTATTATTATTATTATTATATATTCTATCAGGATTTTTTCAAAGACAAACTCACGTTCATATATATGAAGCCGGTTATAAATGGTTAATCCATGCTATTCCAGTTTCATAAAATCGGACATCTCTCTTAGAATGGTCTGTTAAAAACCGACCACCAAATAGGTTTTTATAATAAGCGCAGGACAGAGAATGTTTGTCAATCTTAACTTTAGTTATTGGACAATGTGAAGGCGAACACCGCATCTTTGTACATAAAATCTAGAGCAAGTAGGAGACAGTATTGTTTTTATACGAATACCGCACTAGAGTAAATCTGCTCCCCGCTTACCGGAACCAGTGGGCTTACGGCGTTCTCAATTGGGGTGTATTGTGAGTCTAAAGGGCGTGGGGAAGGGAATAGAAAGATGGGAAAGAACCTGGCTATTCAGACCTGGTCTCCAAACATAACTAAAGCCAGTTCAAGCCACTTTCCAATTCTAAATGTTGGTTTCCAAATGTTTCCTAGAAGTAGTCAGGCCAGCACCGAAGATGATGACTTATTAAATTTGTAAATATATAAAATTATCTGTTTAATCTCTGCAGGAATTTAAGACGTTGATGTCCCAGTCAAGTGAGCTTCGCACCAAGCTGGAGAATGCCATCAAGGCCAATCAGATTGCCACCAACATCCTGGCCAACAAGAAGCTCCGAGCTGACGGCCAACAGAACAAACCCCTTAAGCCAATCATCCAGCTGAAAACTGACTTTAGCAACTTTAGTTAAATCAAATGTCTCATGTCTTTATCGTGTCAAACAATCCTACATCTTACGTCTTTATCATTCAATTCAAACCTTTTGCTTTGTCATAATGACATAGGTAACAACATTTTGTGGTAAATACAACAATGATGCTGTCGTTCCATGGGTCGGTAGGAAATCAACATAAACAGTGCTCTGTAAAATCCTGTGCAGAAAAGTATACATAGTATGGTAACGGTCTGCCGTGCAGTGTATTGTGAGACTTTTCTGCGCACTGTTTTACAGCATTCGGTTTATGTCGATTCCTTACTGATCCATGTGATGATAGACTAACACATGATATATTACAAATATCTATTTTCAGTATGTTCAATTTTTAAAATTTGGTACACATACGTATTTCCAATCCTGCTAATTTTCTGTCAAATTCAATCCTATATTTAACATTTTCAACATTGTAGGTCATTCCTTGCAGATACATGACGTGTATGTATATCTTTTCTTTATGACACCTCTACCACCCACCTGATCCCACTTAAGGAACATAGGCAGCGCATTAGGACAACTTAGAGTCAATACATTTTCTATTGAAATAGATGTTTTAGAAACACCTTGTCATATGCTACGCAATCCTACGCTCCTCCTGCAACTCTGATTTGCGCTGTCCTGATTGGCATGGGACGTGTGAAAGAAAGACGGCAGTATGAAAGGCCTTCCAATCACTTCCAACGAGTTGCTTTGACATTTAAGGTTATGTTTGTTTTGACTTTTTGTGTTTATTTGGCAATTATTGCTCATTTTGTTGTTAAAGTGGGAGTTGAACAACTAATAGAATTTGTAACACGTTAATGTCTAATCCATTGAATGTCGCCATACTAAATTTTACAATTCAAATTTGCATTGAGTCATTGCGTGCGTAGGACAAGTGTGCACATCAGCCTGGGGATGTAGTATTGCGAGAGGCACGTTGTGAGGAGAGTATAGGAGATGGCTGTGGGGAGATTTGTTATTGTTGTGTTGAATTACCTGGATTAATAAGGAAAGATAGATGCCGGTAACTCATTTCACGTGAAGAAATCAGAGATATGACCCGTTCTCATGCCGCCCACACCTACTGTAAATGTATGTACTTCATCTATTATAAAACGACGGCATAAAATTTAAAAATTATGAATTGTTTCGATTCTTTCTTAGACAATTTCTGATACTCAGAAACCCCGTGTTTATAATTAACCAGTTCAATATTTAGGTCTCATTCGCCATAGCCGCCTAAATTTAGGGAGACGGATATTTCAATTTATTTTTTAAGATTTTTTTTTATAATTATTTTAAAATCCTACAAATATGGGATAAACGATGAAAAACAGGTGGATTCTTTGGATTTACACCATAGTAAGCAATTTATATGTTTTTGTATTAATCATAATCGGAAGTATGATTTTTTTAACGAGGACATCAAATGAACACCCGGAAATCTCCATCGCTCAAGGCAATTATTTTGTAAACCACCTTCGCTTGAGTGGTTAACATTGAAATTGTTTCCTTGGATATTTGGCAAGGCCTCTATGACAGAGCAATACTGCTAAATGCTTCTGAAATATTATAAACTAATCTTTCAACTCCGATTCACTGATACTTGTAATTTAGAAGGCGGGTATGGGTACCTCCACCCTGGGAACCATTTATTGGATAAGCAACACCTCGGCCACAGGTCACCCCATGTGGTTAGCTACGTTGGTGACTTAGCAGGGGTGTCCAGGTTCAGTTAGGTTTGTCTAGGTTCTGGCGTCGGATTTGTCTGCCCACCTACTGCGTGGCGGCCCAGGTCGAAAGAAACTGGTTGAGGGAGACCTTTTGACCTCTCCAGCTGGACTTTCTGACCCATCGCCTTGCACCACAGTTGGAGGGACGGATTCATGCATCTGTCACTCCTGGACACACTGACCCCCGGATTCCAACCCACCCCTCATTACCTTTTTCCTTCCATGAACTTCCTCTCCTTCTTTTCCTTAGAAAGACCTTCCACGCGGCATCTTATAAGATAAAATAGGCCCTGATGAAAATTATTTGTCATCTAATGTTTTTAAAAAAATCTCCACAAATATGTAAGTTTTAATACACTATCAACACAATATGTATTGGAGGTTAAAATGCTGTGAAATTTTTATCAGGTTATTAGAAATTAATATATTTATTAATTTATTACATAATAAAGACTTTTTTTTGAGTTGACCATTTCAGGAGGTAATTTTTATAATACATTTTTAGTGAATGCAATAAAAGATGGATTGCATAAAAACTTTTGAATTATTCTCAAGTTAATATTGTTCTGTGCAATTGAACACTGCTACATTTATTAATTTATTGATTTATTCGCCCATTCCTTCAAATTGCGAAGACCAACTGCTTAATGGAGTTTATATTGACCGGTCAGTGGTTGAGTGGGCATAGCGCTTGGGTTCCACCCGGGCGTCGCGTTTTCGATTCCTCGGCTGGCTAAGTCCTCCATCACAACACAAGCAACATTTTCGGCTTTCTGTGGTGGTAGTAGGAGATTTTCAAACATTGTTGGGTTATTCGTAACCCGGGAATGTTTGTCTTTCTTTTTAAAAAAAAAAAATAAATTTAATCTTTTTTTCTCTTGATTGTAAAACTTGAAGCACGCCATGTATTTCCCAATATTTGACTCGATTTTGTGTAATCAAATGACTTTACAAATTTCCTCAATACGATTTGTCACAGTCATAGGTCTGTTAACCTTTAAAATTGTATTAAATATTAATATTTCTGTTGAATAGACATAGTTTTAACATACTCGTAATATTGATCGAATGTACTGATATTAGAGAATCTTTAACTTAATTAAAACCTAACTACAGTGAAACCCTCTTAAGAAGTTTTCCAAGGGACCGGAAAAAACCAACTTCTTAAGCAGGAAAACCTTATATGTGGGAAAAATTAGGCCAATTTTGAGCCGAGGGACCGAAAAAACCAAACTTCTTAAGCCACGAAACGTCTTAAGAGAGAACTTCTTAAGAGGGTTTCACTGTACATGTTTTTTAAATATTTGTTATAATATGACACAATCCTACTTATTTAGGAATTAATTTAGTTGTAGATTTAGATTGACCAAACGATTTAGATTTTCTTTTTTTATGCTTTCTCAATTTGATGAATAAATTGAAAATTAACAGGATCAAAATAAATTATTTTAAAAATATTATCATTTTTATCAGGCAGTAAGTATGTATGTAAGAATAAAAAATATATATAAATTAATAGTTGATATGCATGACTGTTTATACATATTTATTAATCCCTGAATAAAAATATTTATTTCTCTTTGAGAAAATTTGTAGATCAGTAATATAATATTGTAGTGTTTATGTGGTAGAAAAAAAACATGTGCCACTATTAAGAAAATCTTTAACATAATTCATAAACCCTCGACAGGTTATTTTGTATGAATGAACCTAATATTTTTAAAACTTTGATAAGAAAATTTCACCTACATGCAGAGAAGGGCTGTTGACTTTTTGTACTATTGGGCTGAGATTGAATAAAAACAGATTTATTTTTTTTACTTGTGGGGACTGTTTTAGCCACTTTTTTTAAATGAATTTCAAAACACACAACAAATTATTACAAAGTTTCTGACAGCAAAATTACTTTTCTTAATAATCTTGCAAAAATATTTATACTGCTAGGTCCTTCAGGCGGATTTTTTTTGTGCTTTGCTGAATTTGGTAAATGTCCCTTTTAGTAGAGTTTTGGCCCTTTATAAGTCCAATGGTAGTGAGAATATAAGCAAAAATTTACTTATCGTCTGCAAAATATTGATAAATTTGTCCATTTGGACAATTCCGATGTGCAAATTATTGTCAAATTTTCCATTTAAACCATGGGTGACCAACCTTTTTAGCAGCCGGCCCAAATTTTAGAAATGAGATTGCCTACCGGGCCGCACAACAAAATTTCTTTTATTATTCAAAGCAAACAAGGAATATATTGACTTTTTTTTAAGAAGATGTAACAAAAATGAGAATCTAGCATATTTATTAGATTAGAGTTAGGAAATACAAAAAATAATAATAAAAAATAAACAAAATATAATAAATTTTAGTGAAACGTCTAATTTTGTTTGTCAGAACTAAGTGCATCAATGTTGATAACGATTGATGTTGTTGCTACACGCAAACAGTTTTCCAAATGTTCATCAGTGATTCATGTTCTCATTTGAAATTTAATATGCTTCATTCGACTAAAAAGTTGTTCACACGTGTAAGTGCTTCCAAATAGCGAAATCATCGATAGAGGATGTTTGTAAAATGCAGGATATTTCTCCATTTCCAAATATGTTTTTGTCTTTCCGTTGTAGATGAGTATTAACAACATTTAAGTAGCTAACTATATCGACCTGAAATGCAAAGCAAAATTAACTAATTAATAATAATTATATATTAACCTAATTCACTCCTTATCTTCAAATTCTGGTATACTTTTTGACTTAGGTACTTTTGATCTTACTTCTGCATAAAATTTAATGTCATTGAATCCAAAGACTTGAGGAACTCTTGGAACTGACGGTTATTCAACCCCTTCGACTTAATAAAGTTTACTGTTTTGATGACTACCTTCATGACATGATTAATTTTAAGGGACTTGGAACATAAATTCTAATTAAGAATAATGCAACGAAAATTTAGCATCGCAGTATTACCAACTCTGCAGGCCTCATTTTCAATCAATTTTACTAAAACTTCGAATTTCCCAACCATTGTTGGAGCACCATCTGTTGTTAAGCCTGATATGTTGTTGAGTCGTAACTAAAAGCGATACAATGTCGATATAACAGCTCCTAGCAAATCTCGTGAGCAAGTAGTGTCCGTAAGTAGATGCAATGCCGCTAATTCTTCTATCTTTTAAAGACATCAACACCCTGATAAAAATCGCCACTTGGGCGGTATCTGTTAGGTAAGTGCTTTCATCCAATGCTAGAGCATAAAATATGAACTTAGATGCTCAATTTTTCTAACTATCTTCAATATGTTTTCCAATGTCGTCGACACGCCTAGTAATAGCCTGTCGAGACAGGTTTATTTTTGAAAAATCCGGTTTTATATACAGTAAAAGAAAAAAATAAGTGCATATGCTCCGCGGGCCACAATTGAACACCCGGCGGGCTACGGGTTGGTTACCCTTGATTTAGACAATAATTTTTCATCAAACATGCGATTGCTTTGTGCAAAGCGCATTTTTTTGCAATTCATGTATTCCATTCATTGTATATTTATTTGTCCAATCTGACAATTATTCTAATGTGCAAAATTTTGTCGATTTTGAGATTTCTTTGTCCAATCGAACGATTCCAATGTGTAAAAGATTATCAAATTTATTTGTTTCGACTGCAACATAGTTAGTTATCTTTGAAAATTATAAATGGCGCAACTTCTACAGCATGTGGAGTGTGGAACAAGTGTGTACGGCAGGCATTAGAGTAATACTGTTGTCAGACAGATGGCAGCACTTCTGTTAGTTGCTAGCACATGGAGCATATGTACCTTAGCAGTGCCTCACACGGCAGCTATGGGAAGCATGTAAGGCAGACATAAAAATATTATCAGATAATTGTTTTTTTTTTTGCTGCCTCCTTGCGCGAAAAAGTCACCACCCATTACTGGCCAATGTCCAGGTGGTTGAACTCAAATTTGACATTACATATTCACAAATAGATAATGCTATTTTGAATTATTTCAGACCTATCAACATTTGTCAAATTTAGAGTTGGTTTCTTGATCAGTCATTGATTAAGCTGTAATCATAATAGTCACAAACATTTAACTAAATGCTGACAGGCCGAGTAAAGTATGTAAAAAAAATAAATTAAATGGCGCTAATTGCCGACCTGACAACAACTTCAAATATGAGAAAGTTGTAAACAACTGAACCTAAATGTTATTATCGGTAAAACCCAAAATATTTAGGTCTCAACTATTTTAATAATGAAAATAATATTTCTGAAAAGTATTATTATTTATGACATGTGATGTCTTAAATAAATAATTTTAATAAAAATGCTATTTATTGCATATTAATGTCATTGCGTTTTGACTTTTTTGATTCCTTATGTTAGTACTGATTTTATTTTAGGTTATTTTTTTATTTTAATTCTTGAGCTTTCCATTTTTTAAAACATTAATACATGTATATTTATCATATTAATTTTTTGAAAATTTATGTACCTAATGCATTGCAATAAAAATAATTTTATATTAATATTTTTATTTTAGGTTACTGCTTATGCCCCATGTACTTGAATTAAAAATATTACTTTTTCTTTCAAAAATATGAATTTTTTATTGGTGTCTTGAATTATATCCTCAAATTTAGAGTATTTCAATCTGTATTAATAATAAAAAATAAAAAAATAGTAGACCTGACATAGAATGAATAGTATTGTAATATTTGAATGATTTTAACAGGGTGTCTCTTGAAAGAATGAATAATTAATAAAAATAGGGTGTTGTAAAATCTCTTCACATATTATAAAAGTGAAAGTATATTATTATTATTCTCGTTTACATAAAATAATATTATGTGTATGTTACGTATAAAGAGATATTGTTAATAAAGGTGATTCTCAAAATTTTTACTTTATCCATAAAATCAAACATGTCTATTTTTGGTATTTTTAATTTTAAATGTGTTTTAATTTATTTAAATATTTGTCATCAATCTTAATTTGACTGTCACTGATTTTTACAGATTATTTATATTTTTTAGAAAAGTGTAAAATGTATACTGTAGGAATCAAATATTGGAAAATAAAATATATTAAATTAATTATTTGTCAAATGTTTTACTTTATATTTTTTTTATTAATTTCAGGGTGTCAAAATAATAGGACACAAAAATAATGTGAAAAATTATTATACGGCTCAAAAGTGAAAAATAGAAGTTGCGAATACCTCAGGAAGATGCGGTACTATAAAGTGAGTCAAATACTCGAGTCAGGACATTCAAGAGTCTAACAGCGCGAACACGTGGTCTCATAGCAACATGGTCTAGCACATAGTCTACGCACACTGACTGAGAAAGAGTTTCCGTTCAACAGATGATCACACAAAACCCGTTCCCCCTCCACTTCTCCCCTCTACCTTCCGAGTCTTGTTACTTTTGGGTCCCCCCTTGTACACTGGAAAATATTTTAGCCTTGATACATTTGAATGAAAATGTGTTTTATACTTTTGTTATTCAGCGGTACATTCTCTCTGCATACACCTTTGGAGACACTTAATTATATTTTGTGAAAGTACATATACCGTATTTTCCCTAAACCGACTGCATTTTGTGTATAAGTATGCCGGGGGATCAACTGTGGTGTAACCATTAATGAAAAACGATACTTAAGTTGGCTAATATACATAATAGGTACACAATATTATGAAAAACAAACACTTTTTATTAAATATTTCATAATAGTTTATTTTTATTTATATATCTTTACATACATAGTTAATACAATATTTTAATCTATTATGCATTTCTGCATGCAATGAATAATGTGATCTTAAATATGTCATCCATATATCTGATGATAGTATAATATGCAATAATAATAATAATTCTTTTATACAAATATTTTTTTCTTTACATCAATGACTCCGACTATTCTTTTTTTTCATAAAACTTTAAACATTTTGTTAGCCAATTACTTAAACAACATTTTACATTTACCCCGTTTTACAGATAATATAATTTTATATTATGTATTTTGTATCAAGTGATAAAATAAGAAGAAAAAATATTCCTTACTTTGGTGTATTCAAGTTAGAATAATATATATTGTATATTCAGTTAAAAAAAGTTATTTTAACGTACAACTTTTGTACATCTACACCTACATGGTTAAAATGAAGTCTCCATAGAAAAAATAATATATTTTAGGAGGTAAGTGGTTACATTCTTTACTCTTAATTTTTTTCTGACAGAGGATTGTGATTTACGTATTCATGCAAGGTGTTCACTGGTATAGAGCAATCACTTCAGGAGTTGATTCTTCGTGATAGTGAATGCAAGCAAAAAAAAAATTGTTTTTTTGTCCAAAAGTCATTTGTGAAGATCCCCCTTTAGCAATGCTTACAATCTTGTCTATGGAATTCATTGGCTATAGAATAAAGAATAACACAAGAAGTGCCTTGTGGGTGTGTTTTATGATACAATCGGCCCAATTTTCGGACTATATTTCTATACAAAACTGTGTTTCACCATGATTACGAAATTCAAACGGGATGGCGATATACAATTTCAAGCAAGTGTAAGAGAGACAGGCCACATGCTAAATGGTCTAGAACCAAAAAGTTCTAAGTCAATGACACATTTTTCCATTCAAATTGTACAGAAGGCATTTATAGTGTTATATTGTTCATTCTATGGCCCTACTATTTCTGGTTTTTAGATAAACTAAAATGCTACTCCAGTTTGTGAATTTAAAATAATTATTTTCCTGCCAAATGTTTAAAAATATCTGGATTCTTAAACTGAACCTAACTGTAAAAAAAAAAAATATGTATTTATTGTTGTCCAGCAGCAATAAAAGCAAATGAGTGTGAACCCCCAAGAGGTTGTTACCCGAAGCCAGTGAAATTGTTGTGGTCAGAGAAGGAAGGTTGAAGAGGAAATACCTGGCAAATTCAGTTTTTAAACTTAACTATTTCAATTATTGTTCCACTGATACAGAATGAATTAATCAAATCAAGGCAAGTATCAGACAGAACTGTTGTTCTGATTTGCAAAATTGTTAAGCCAGTGAAAAAGGATAAAGAATGGTACAATACTTTACTATTTTCAACTAACAATTTGTGAAATCTTTGAAATTTGTAAAAAAAATATTGTTTATCTTATGGTATGATCTAGAATCACCTCCCCAAGTTATTGAACCAGACACCTTATTCTCTGTTGAAGAATATTTTGACTAGGAAGAAGCATTGGTCCTTCAGTTATAGTTATAATAATATATAGATTAACAATACAGGGATAGCAGATAGTGGTAGCTTTGTATGAATATGCTTTATATAATTTATATTACTCATCCCATTTTCGTTTCCTTAAGGCGGGTCCCATGTAATATTTAAGTTCCTAGAAAAATACAAAAGTTTTAATATTTCTTCACACATTGTACAACAACTACAAATCAATGCTAAGGAGACAGTCTTCCCAATCAAAATGATGCTTCTCATTTTCTCTGTTTGTTATAAGTAATATTTATGAACTTTTTTTGCATAATGCTACTAAATATACCTTTATATTATGATATAGATCACAGAATCCCTTAATATGAAATAAATAATGAGGAGAACCCTTCACACAGAGAACCCCTTAATGTGCCATAGATAAAAGTTAAAATTACATAAAGATCATGAGGAGAACCGAGTCGTGTAGTTCCTATCTACGATAAGTTCACCCGGCTGAAATGTAGGCAAACCATTGGTTTTTCTGTTACGTATAACTAAAAATAAAAACCTAGAAAATGATTTATTTTGTGCGATTTGTTGTTGGACTACCTATAATTAACACACTAAATAAATAATTTTCTAGATGTTTATTTTTAAAAGTTATAATAGAAAAAAAATGGTTTGCCAACATTTTATTCGAGTGGACTTATTGTAGATAGGAACCATACGACTCAACTCTTCACACAAAACCCCTTAAGATGATATGGATTACAGAATACCTTAAGATGACATAGATAATAAGGAGAACCCTCCACACAGAACCCCTTGGTGACATAGATCACAGAATCTCTTAAAATGACTTAGATCATGAGAAGAACGCCCAGGACCTTCCGTGTGTATTTACAAAAGAAAATCATATACTAACATCGTGGGTATTTCAGTATTGTAGTTTTCTGTTCAAAAATTATGAATGAAACGAAAAATAAGAAGAAATCATTTATTTGAAAAGACTATCCCTTAAATTCAATGAGAAATATGTAATGTCTTCTGCCTATGTATGTACATTATCGTCGTTCAGCGCCCATTACCGTAATTGTGACGTTCTTAGACAAATTTTTGTAGCCATTTAATTCTAAATCTGCCGTGTATTGTACGAAATAACGGTTAAAATATATTAGAATTGTAAAAACACTATTTCAATTTTCTCTCAATAATTGAAAATTCGCAGTATTGGATGCTGAACGAAAATATAAAATTTCTTAAGCATGATTTAAAAAATTGTTCATGGAACACTCTAATTGGTTTTACTGCTTGTGTGTTTTTTAATTACTTTTGCTGCGCACATTCTATTACAAAAAATTCTAAATTAATTTCCAGTGAAGTGTAAAAATTAAATTCTCAAGAATGTGCACAAAATTGCATTCAAAATATCCGAGAAGAAAATGCAATTGCAAAATATTTATTTCCAAGCCAGCATTTAATAAGAGCAGTAAAATTTCTAACAACACTTTGAAATTATTAAACGGTCAAAAACATTCCAGGAAGCAATAATAAGATTCATGATGACCATGGGGGAACCGTGATGGAATTTTTTAAGAAGTTCACTTTAGTGAGAAATTTTAATAAAGTTATATCTCTTTGCAACTGACAAAAAAATTCTGAATTGTACCCTATATAAGCAGCCCCCGTTCGATCGACACCGGTCCTGTTTCCAAAAACAGGATATGTCAGGATTTTTTCAAGAACAAACTCACGTTCATATGAAGCCGGTTCTAAAGAGATATAATTTTCCATAGTTTTCTGATTGTAGAATAAAAGTCCATTATTCAGGAAAATGGAACACATTTATTTAAGTAAAATTTTAAAAGTAAAAATACTTCTACACTCGCCATGTACATTCGAATGAGAACAACATTTTGATTATAAAAGTACCAGAGAGAGATCGTACGTCATCGATGAAAAAAATCTTTCTACAAAAAGATACTAGAAAGATGACTTCATGTATGACATCTCTCTGGAACTATTTATTATAACAAATAAAATGAAAGTTATGTTAAAAGAGGCACCTACTCATATATAAATAGAAAAAATTTGTAGAAAATACAAAATGAACACATTCTTCGCTTTTCTGAAAATTTTATCTAATTTATCTTTTAAGATTACTATCTATGATATATTGATGTATGGACTATTAATATATGTATTTCTTAATGGCACAATATGCTCCAAAAATAAGAATTTCAGTCTCACATTAATTATTATTGTAATTCTTATTAAATACAATATTTTTTTTAAAGAGGAAACACGGACAACGAGAAAATTGAATAATATGTATTTTACAAAACTGTCGTTATAACACTCCCGAATACTAAGCGAAATGGATAACTGCACCCATCGATCAATTACTGCACCTAATAAAATTGTCAAAATAGTTTTTTGACAAATAAGTTATATGCCTGAACGTTTTGCTTTTTTAAAAATACATTGTCAAATTTGTTCACTGAACATCTGTGATGGCGTTCAAAATAAGCAAATTTAAGAATTTTTGAAGGGTCCTCCTAAAAGAACTAACTTATCAAAAAAAAAAAACAAAACAATGGGAGTGGTTAACTAACTAACTAACTAACTAACCATCACGCCGTTTCCCCGCAGGGGTAGGCAGAGAGGACGGACCGCCACACAACTCGATCTTGGCACACACTCTTTGCCTCGTTCACATTCATACATCGTCTCATACATGCTCTTCTATTATTCCGACTCTTCACATGGCCCGAGTCAAGTATCTGATTCACTTGGTCGTGCCATGTCTTCCTCGGGCGTCCCCGACTTCTTCTACCATTCACATTTGCATCATATATTCTCCTTACACTCCTTTCCTCGTTCATTCGCTCTACATGCCCAAACCATCGGAGAGTCCCTTTCTTAATCTTACACATCACGCTTACATCAGCCTTGCATTCTTTGCAGATATCCACGTTTCTCTCACGATCGTACATGGTTTTACCACACATTCGCCTCAGGGATCTCATTTCTACAGCATTCAGTCTGCTTTCATCCTTCCTCTGCCAGTTCCATGCCTCACTGCCATACATCAGGGTAGGTACCAGCACTCCATTATGGATGGCTAGTTTCGCGTCTTTGGACAGTTTTTTATTACCGCCAACGGCATTCAGTCCTCCATTAATGGAGTTACCGGCATTCACCCTTCTTTCAATATCTCTATCAGCCTTCCCATCTTTCGTAAACATACTACCCAGATACACAAACTCATCCACCTGCTCCAAGTATTCATCATTCACAACTATATTGCATACTGTTTTCGTACTCTCTCTTTCAAACACCATGACTTTAGACTTACTTACATTCATCATTAACTCATTCTTCATACATACTTCGTTCATCCTAGACACGAGAGACTGTAGATCTTCCATACTGTTAGAAATTAGCACCGCATCATCAGCATATAATAGGCAACATACTTCCAGATCACTCAATTTCGCGCCCAATCCCATCTCTTTCAATTCTTGCATACAATTATCCATGTATAGATTGAATAACCACGGTGACATTACGCAGCCTTGTTTAACACCTTTTGTGATGTCAAACCACTCCGTAAAATCGCCGTTCACCCTAACACATGCAAAGCTTCCCTCATATAGCGACGCAATTGCCTGAATGAGCTTCGTATTCACTCCGTACTTGGACAACACCTTCCATAGCTTTTTCCTGTCAACTCGGTCGTACGCTTTTTGTAGATCTACAAAGGCACAGAAGAGTTTCTGGTTTTTTGCAAGAAACTTCTCAGTGAGCATACGCAATGAGAAAATCTGGTCCATGCATCCCCTTCCACTCATAAAAGCACCTTGCACATCCCATATTTTATCCTTTGTTTCCATTCTTACCCTTTCAATCAATATTCTACCATACAGCTTGCCCACTGAACTAAGAAGGCTAATAGCCCTATGATTCCCACATTCCATACGTGACCCTTTACCTTTGTATAATGGCATGATTACAGCCCTTCTCCAATCTAATGGCGTATAACCCTCCTTTAAACATTGGTTAAAAAGTCTGCACAGCCATGCGAGAATAATACGACTATCTCCTTTAAAGTATTCGGCAGCAATATTGTCGAAACCCACAGCCTTGCCACTCTTCATGCATTTAATTGATCTTTTTATTTCATCCATACTGATTTTGGTAACATTCACTCCATCATCGTTCATAACCGATTCACCGCTGGGTCTTGGGCTTAAAAATTTCATTTTTATTCGTCAACATTTGTCCATCTTTCGATTTTATCACTTTCATGCTTCCGTTCTCTGGTCCACTCCGGGATCTTTTGACCTCCTTCCAAAACAGTTTTATGTTTTCTTGGAAGTGGTTTGTCATTTTGATTCCCTCTTCTTCTTCCAGGCGTTTCTTTCGTTCTTTCACCCCAACACTTACTCTTTTCTTGCATATCTTATACACTTCTTTCGCTCGATCTCTTTCGTTCTTTCACCCCAACACTTACTCTTTTCTTGCATATCTTATACACTTCTTTCGCTTGATCTCTCTCTTCGCTTGAAACACTGCCAATCGCTATCAGACGGGAGTGGTTAGTATCTATATTATATTAAAAAAATATATTTTCAGCAGTATCAAAAGCCAGAGAGGAAATCGGGGAAAACGTTTGTATGGACAAAACGCCCTTTTAACATTTATGTTTCCTCTTTTTAGCATTTGTGTAGGAACTGTGCAACAGAATTAATAAAATTTTAACATCAATTTAATCTTGTTTTGCATGTAAAGATGAATCGATTGCACTTTAAAAAAAAAAATCTTATGATTTGAAGAATGAAGCTTTTTCACAAATCTACACTTTTTATATTTGATATATTTACCTATATGAAAATCCAACAAATATTGCTTGAAGTTGTGATTATCATTTTTCAACCCTAAATATTTCGTGAGATAAATATTAAATTCTCAAAATATATGATTAGGTATTTGCTTATTAAGCTAGTCTCACAAAAGCACTATGTTTTCATAATACATTTGGGCTTGGCCTATTTCACCATATACATAGCTTACATATTATAAGGTATCTGTAGAAAAAAAAATATATTGCAATATCAAAATGAAGCAAATTGACGCCATGTTCTTGCATTTTCCATAAAAATGGTAGAAAATTGAGAAGCCATTTAGACTATGTGGTTTCATTTGTAGTTAGAAAAAAGGAATTAGAAATAAATACTGTTTTCTTTCTTTATTTATGCCTATATTATTATTAACCTTAAAGTCTTTGACCTTTGTATAATTATTGATGTTGGAATGGTGGAATGACAATGGTGAAAAAGGCCTAGCTCATATATATATAAGATTCAGAGTATAGAGTTCATGTGAGAATAGCATGATTCAAGATGAAAATCATTACCTCTATTTGCTATTTTAAAAAAAAACATTATTTATGTATCAAAAGTAAAGCAAAGGCTTAAGTCCAAGAAATGAACAAAATAAAAACATGCATTGAAAGTACAGTAGAGAAATCATGCAGAAAAGGGAAAATAAATATAAATAGATTTGTAGTCATCAATACATACCGAATAATACATACATTTTATAGTGTTTGTATAAAATAAGTTTTTTTTTACATCGCAACAAAATTTCTCCTGTTCCTTATCTAAATGTTTGAGTTGGCAATCAAAAACATAATATTATAGGCAGAAAAGTGTAAGTATTGAAAAGTATGAAATAAGTTTGTAGCTTTTAACTGATTCACTCAGCTGCGAAATAGTAATATGTGCTCTCTGAACCTTTAGCAAAGTAAATAATGTTTAGAAAAAGAATTTCTAATCCACTGATACTTATGTTATGTACATCTGTGTATCCTATATGTTGTTTCAGTGTAGTTAGCTTTGCAGAAATTTCAGAATTTTATCTACTATTAATTTATATTTGACTCCTTTATAAAACCATTTATGTAAAATCTTTCGGCAGATTTTCTTGAAGTTGAAAAATAACTTTTACAGATGATAACTTTTCTGTGGATTTTAGAAAAGCGTGTCAGTATTGTGGCTTCCCGGAAACTTCTGAATGTAATCTAGGAGCTTCTATTATAATGTCTTTAACAAAATCATTAATTATTTTCTTTTAGAAGGCTTTCTCACTGTCCCTGTTTATATTTCCTTTCTTGCAGGTAAATGTTTGGTGTTATAGACATCACTGCTTGCAAAATATTGTGTTCCTAATTTCCTAACCTAACCCTGAAGACTTGAAAACTACATCCTAGATACCCATCTGCTGAAACGACAAGGATTGATGGGAGCTTACATGGAGAAGTTTCGGGAATAGATTGGGAATAGAAAGTAGAGAGATACATAGATCAGGCAAGAAGTATAGAAGTACGTTCGATATAACCACTGAGAGAATTGCCACAACATACATAGATATAATCACACAGAACAGAGTACAAGTGTTAGTGGGTATCGCACCCACTTTACGTTCTGACTCACCAAGTATGTAGTTTTTATTAGATTAATAACGTACGCAGTTACATGAAGTTAGCTGTAATTTTAAAATGTGGCAATTAGTATAATATTTCAGGAGTGTGGGGAACAGACCATGTGTAATAATAAAACAAATTATTGTTCAGGGAATACCTCTCTTCTCCTTCTGCGCTACTTACCGATTATCAGGGCCAGAATGATTATTGCAATTACACCTGCGATTATCATCATCTGAAACATAAATACACAAAGTCAATTGATATTTCAGAGGTACAAGTGGTAAGTGGTGGGTAAGCAGTGGCAGATTTGCCCCAAGGCCCATGTAGGCCCAGGCCTAGGGCGGCGAGATATTAGGGGCCGCCAATCGTGACAAAAAAAGTCACTGATGAAAACAAGAAATAACGCCTTAAGTACCTTAATATTCTACTTTCGAGAACATCATTGCTCGCCGCAAAGGTCTCGCGCTCGTGCTCGGGAGTTTCGTGAACGTCATCGTGCTGTATGTTTTTCTCAACAGTGAGTCAGCATGTGGATTTTAAATTGTCACTTTCGTCGCAGTCGGAACATGAAAATGGTTTTTTTCCACTTGAGTAAACTTGTGGATTTTTAAAGTCTCCTTTCTAGCACATAAATAATTGCAATCAGAACATACAAAAGGTTTTACTCAACTGTGAGACGGCTTGTGAACTTTCAAATGTTAGTTCGAGAACATGAATAGTTGTAGTTTCTTATATTCTGGGAGTAGATTAAAACAACTTCTCGCATGCAGATTCACTCTGTGACAAGCTTGTGGAATTTTGAGTGAACACCCCCCGGGCCGTGGTGTTAAATTATCAAACGTTGACCGGTCCGTGGTGATAAAAAGGATATACGATAGGTACTGAGAAAGGGGCGGCTGGTACTTAACATGGCCTGGGGCCTAGGGCGGCCAAGACTGCAAATCCGCCACTGTGGGTTAGGTAAGTATATTAATATTATAATATGGGAAATACTGTATTCTTTCTTTATTTGAAACCCATATTATCAGTAACTGTAATGTCTTTGATGTGACAGGTAGTGACGTGCACAGAGTTTTCATTCAGAGCAAGTAGTAGGAAAAACAGTGAATTAATTGATATTAAAAAAAACATGGTAAGTTTTCGCTAAAAATGTCTAAGCTGCTGACTTTATCTGATGTTGGTTGGAATTACCCGCCTCTTAAAATATCAAACTAACCACTTCATTTATGCATATTGCATTACTGAATATATAAATGTTTCTTTCTTTTTTTCGAACTCACTAAACACGAGGGAAAGTCAACGCAACTCTTGTATTTTACTTTACCTGTATTTTGTTAACTTTTCATTTAAATTTTTTTTTTTAAAGATCTATTACATTGTACATCAAAGTAATAGAGATACCAAAAGATAGCACTGATTGCTACATTTGTGATTTGTACCAAAAGGCACGGCCTTTTTCGGCACTAACACAAATGAGTTTTCCCTTGAAAGTGCCTTATGGACACTCATACTTTTTGATTATGAGAAATGTGTCATTTTATTTTAATTATTTGAATCATTTTTTTTAATATGACACATATATCGTTTTGAATACTTAGTTATTGCTTTTGACACATTATTTATAGCAGAGCAGTTGAGTATGGCGCCGGGCGCTGTGATTCGGCTTACGAATTTTCGAAATTGTATATTGTTTTATTGTTATTTATATTTTGCAGTAAGTACGATAGAGTAGGCAGTAAGCTTTTGTGCCTATATGGAATGCACGCCTCTGGTAACAGGTGATAATGAAGAGAGACCGGACAAACATAAATTCTCTTTATATATCTACAATTATCTCGCTTTCATGTCCTCTCTCTCGTATAATGCTTTAGTTGCACGTTCATTTCACTAACCCAAGGGTCGGTAGACCTACAAGTTATAAGAGCCAAGTTGTCAAGGAAACAGGATGATGAATGTATCAGAGAGCCATATAATTTGGGGGGAGAAGGGGTGGTTAGAGAAATCCCGTGATAAAAACAAAGATTTCAACACAGAAATAACTGGTCCTTCGACAAAGAACTTTTAAATTATCATTTTACGTGAATGAGTTCTGTACCTATATGTACACATAATATGTAAATAAAATAAAGAGCTAGAATATCTGAAAAAAATCTTTGTAACACAAAAAAAAATCTTTGATGATGTTCAAGTCAAAGTTTATTGGTAGTTCCATCTTGTAAGGATGGTTAAACGTCAATGCAAAGAGCCGTGGTCTGCGACTCCTTCACTAACCCAACATTTTAAAACTAATAAAATTTGTACCTTTAAGTTCTGCAGCCAAAACTTGCTCTTTAGTTTTCCAGCTTGTTGTTCAAACTGAGAAGCTCCCTGCTGTAGTGCATCTGGAAAATTTTCAAAAGTATTTAAGTTTGTTATATTAGTTTTGGACAGCAAAGCGCCTTCCAATGAGGTAATTACCCATAGATAATAGAATCAAAGGGAGATGTGGCATGGAAGCGTGCCGGCTGTCGCCGAGCTACAATCTTTCTGCACGGACTATAAAAGCAACGGAGCCAATGAAATTTATGCCTTTGTTAGGTAGATAAAAATAAAGTTGGGGAGCCGCTGTGCATAGATGTCTTTTGCACAGTATGGGTGAGCGATGTTGGTGATACTTTTAGGTCTGAGGTTTCATGATACAAGTTCAATCCTCTGCAAGTTCAAGTCCTCCAATAATATCATAAAGCTATAAAGACATTAGGAAGAATAAGGATATTGTCAGGTTAGAAAAAGTGTATTTCTTTGTACAGGATATATCAGCTTTACCCGAAGGGTTTTAACCGGCGATTCTTGCGTATATCTGGAGTAAAAATGGCTTTTTATTGACAAAAAAATACATATACATATAACACACACCGCCACCCTTCTACACATCCTAATGGATCACATGTTATGTGTTCTGTCTTGTTTGTAGAGTACTGCTTGAAAGAGACGGAGTGTGTGTATCACATAGCCCGCTAGGCTATACCCAACTATGTATTCAGTGACAAAGTGTGATGGAAAAATATTTTTTTAAATATTTTTTAAACATCATCGGACAGCAAAATAACAACTTCATTTTTTACATAAAATATGCTCAGAAATTGCTGGCTAAAATCCTTCAGGTACATGCTGATACGCCGTGTATAAAGAAATACAACAACTTTTGTAGGTGTTGACAAACCCTTTGTAAATGAATATTATTTTATAATATTTAATATTATTAATACAATGATTTTAAGTATTACCTGCTCTGTCGTCCAGTTCTGATAGTTTCTGATCTCTCTCCAACACCTTCTCCACGTTGGTCTTCATTATGTCAACAACCTGCAAATTTAAATGCAATATTTTATAACATATTTTAAAAAAAAAATCACATTAAGCCCAGCATTAACAAGGAAGAGAGAAGCTTTTAAAATGTAAATATTAAGTGAGGTCTCCTGCGACCAAATGTTTTCAAAACATCGAACAAAAACGAAATCTTTGGGTCAAGGCCATGATATGTTTTGTTTTCCATCGGCCATGCAAAATAAAAACATTGTGGCCCTGTCCCAATGTTTCTCAAGTTTGCACAAGCATTTGGTTCAATGTTTGTGATAATATAGTCGCTGGAGACCCGGCTTTACAAGAGCATTTTGAAAGTACTGCACAAAATGAAAAATTTTTATAGAAAGATTGTAGCACAACATGGCATAATACCCCAAAAACAAACAACAATAACACTTTTAGCCGTGAAAATCCCAAATCATAGCAGAAGACTTTAAATTTATCATCCACCCAGAAAATAAAGGTAGGTATGTAATTTTTTTTTGGTCATGAGCAATTTATGGTAACCGGATAAAACAAACCAGTGAAAATAGAAAAATGGTAAAACAATAGGTTGTGTGAAGTTGGGTTAAATTATGTTTTGTGTTTCCATTATTTATTTTTGGGGTGTTACGCCGTGTGGCGCTATCTCCTTCTATAGCCAATGTTTTGGACAGCATTACTGGCTGGGCAGATGTGTAAGGTGTATCACACATATGTATCACATCTGCCCTAATAATGGATACTGTAAAGCTATCCGTTGGCTAAAGAAAGAGGTAACGCAACAAGACATAACACTCCAAAAATAAGTAATGAAAATATTTACGCCTTGAAAATCTAAAAGTTGATTGTTTGCTCATTTTTCTCAAATGGTATTTTTTTTGGTTTAAATGGTTTTGCCGCTGTTTTGTTTTGTCACTGTTCTTTTTCGTCCCTGTTCGTAATCCTCAATGTTCTAATTTGTTACTGTTCTGTTTCGTCGTGGAACTGTGGTGTATAATTTACCTCGTCAACCTGCGCCTGCGTCTGCTGCAGCCTCCGCTGCGCCGCCATCTGCTGTGGGGTGCGCGGCCCCCCCACCACCCCGTCCCCCCCCTCGGGCCCACCCGCCCCCGCTCCGCCGGCAGACAGACCGCCCTCCGTGGCCCTACACACAACAAAACACAATGTTTTTCAATTTTTGGTCATCCATTTGTCATTATTTTATATGTCTACATGGAAAGTGAGTAATATAAACAATACATCTATACAGTTTCAATTTATGAATTTATTTAAATCAATGTTATTGATAAATATTTCAATAATAGTATGAATTTATTTCTTATTATGTGGATTATTTCATTTTTATGAATTATTTATTTAAATACTACTTGGACTGATCCGTTAATACGTGGATAATTTTCCAATACACGAGTTATTAATTATTACTTAAGTTAATTCGTTTACGAGGAATAATAATAAATGTTATTCAATAATAGGTGGTTGGATTCATATGATGGAAATTTGAATTGATTCTATTTATTTGTTTAATTAATAAACAAGCACTCTTCTGGATAGGTGCCATGATTACATTTTACAAATAATATTAGATTTATTATATTTTACACGTTATAATTTTAAAATAATTAGTTGCAGAATTTTTAATTTTTATCTTATACAATAAAATAGATGTATCTACTAATGAAACGAATGCATTATATTTCTTAAAATATTATTTAAATATGTCTAATTTCTAAAAAAATCCTATTTGAATTATTATTAAATCATAATTTATATGTTTTGTATATTATATATTGGTTCTTAGCAAGTTACAGGGAGAAATTAACCCCTTTGTCTTGCAAACTGCAGTAATGTCACCTGATGGATTTTTTTTTTTTAACCCGATGTTCGGGCTGCCTTGGGCAAGATGAAGGGCATTCATATTTTTTTATTGCTTGTTTTAAATCTGCGAGTGGCATTTATTTTGTATAGATATATGCACACATACAGACATTTTTACATACACCCATGCATGTATGTATTCGTATACCACAAATATGTATACCATAATAAATATATACAAGTATTTAATTTTTTATATAAGAAAATAAAGGTAAATTTTGTTATAGTCCGTGCATCAAGGTGGATGAAGGATGGATATGGGCAGGCGGTGGAGGGGATTGTCATGGGGACTAAAATATATGTTTTGTTTCTACATCTGAAAGTATTATTATGCTAATGTCTGTGCAGTTGCTGATTATTATTAACGGAAGTAGCGCCCTCTGTTATTTTCAAAAAAAGAACCTTTGAAGTATTTAAACAGCATCTCTGAAGAAAAAATATTCAAAAGAAAATTTAATACTGTGAATTTCTCAGTTTCAAAAACTTTTATTACAACATTCCGATCCATTTTCCGAGCAATTTTCTGACATTTTTTTCCAATTTTCCTGGAAGAAATTCTTTTGAAAAACATAATTTTCCAGCATCAAAAATTTTCAAACATGAAAATTTACAAATTTCACAAAACGAAATCAAAAAGGTAAATGAAAAATGAAGTATAAGAAAACAATCTAACTTATGAATCCAACTTCATGTACGACCATATTCCTGTCACCTTTTTTTTGTCCCTGTGACTTTGCTGCTACTGAGCACCGGATCTAAGGGGCCTGCCCGGGCGGCAATTTTAGGGGGCGCCAAAATCGTAATTTATATGTATGATTTAAAAAAAAATGATTCACAAAGTGCGTGGCATCTAGAGCACATTGTTCTATCGATTATACAATTGATTTTAAAACGCCCAGTTGTTTTTTGAACACATCCTAAGTTGATTTATGAACTTATCCTAAGTTGATTTTGAATGCGTGCATAGTGTACGTCGTAGGTCGTAGGTTATCAAAGTGGGCGACAACGCCCCCACGTGGGCGTTTGAGACTTTAAGGGGGACAGTAGAAGATCCAGAGAGAATTAGGGGGCGTTGAGATGACACAGTGAGGGCGTAGGCAGGTAAAAAATATGGTCTAAAAAGACAAAAACACCACTAATCACATAAGTGCGAAAATTCACATATTTCGGTAATTCATAAAGTGAATTAAAATTTAACTGAAAGATTCCATTAAGTATATTCAGATCTAGATTAAATTGATTTTTTTTATTTGTTACTCTATACACGTACCGACGTTCCGACGTAGCTAATATTATCATTAAGAATTGACAGTGTATCACGAATTCAAGAAGGGAGGAGGTATGAGGTATGACAAATAATTTAAAATATTTCAATCGAGTTATAGATTCCGTGACAGTTAAAAATCGAAAATCGTTCTGTTAGCTTATTTTAATTCCCTATTGATGGTTTGAAAGTCTGTATTTTCGGAATTTTGAATGAAATGCATAATATTAAAACGGCGATCCACTAGTACAGGAAAAAATCGAAATCGGAATTCACGCCCTTTTATGGGAGGAGTTTAAAAATACTTGTGAAAAAGCCTTTGGAAAGGTTGGAAAAGATATTTGAGATTTTTTTTTTAAATGTTGATTTCGTAAAGGCCTGTAAAAAACATTAATTCCTTTTTTATGCATTGTTTATTGCAATAAAACGGAATTTTTAAATTGATTTCACGAAAATAAGCGGCGCGGAGCACAACACGACTGCTCTCCGCTCCGGCCGGAGGAGTAATGACGAAATAATGGGGCGGCTGCCAGTCGTTCTTCGGTGGACGGTATAAGGTTCACTTTGATATAACAAATTCGTCGACTGCCGTATTTTCGCCGTGATGTCAAAAATACCAACGCGAAAATGCATATTATATTTTATTTTGTGAGTTTCGGGCGTAAATATCATTTTTTTTCGCGATAATTATATAAGAAACTGAATTTGCCACATTATGCAATAAAACCATATCCGAAAAAGTGTTTATAAGTAGGAGAGTTTTCAGTTAAAAATGTTTTTTATAGACCTAATACTTTATTTTTTTCTAAGCTTATTAAAAGACTTATTAAAAAAAATGACCGATATTTTTAAGGGCCAAAGTATGTTCTACACGCAGTATTTAATTGAAGCATCTATAATACTTCTAAGCGGTCAAATTTTCAAAACTAAAACATAAGATTTTGTATGATTTTGCATTATTTAGTATGGCTTCATCTTAACCACTGATTTTGGTCGAAAAATGAATCACATCTTCCTTCCATTCGTAAAACATTTATTGTAATTATTTAAAACATTTACATGGCCAGCCATTTATTTTAAAACGAAACTATTGCAATCAATTGCAATGCTTTATCTATTACTAGCTGACCCGACGAACTTCGTACCGCCTCAGAATCAATAACTGTTGAATTAAATTCAGTTTTTTTATTAAGTTAATAATTACACAATGAAGCAATCATCAACGTGTTTTGTTTTGTCAGTATCAGAGATGGTATTGTGTACGGATTTATATTTTTTGTGATTTTCTTATTTTTCCACTTACTTACGGGAATTCGGGAGTCGGGTGTGGGTGCCGCCGCCCCGGGAACCATTTATTGGATAACCAACACCTCTGTCATTCGTCACCCATAGGTCACCCTAAGTTGTTCGCTACTTTTGGCGATTTAGCAGGGGTGCCCGGGTTCATAGGGTGACGTTTGTCCGGGTCTTTTGATCTTTCCATCAGGACTCTCTCGACCCATCGCCTTGCACTGCAGTTGGAGGGAATGATTCATACGTCCGTCACTCCCGGATGCACTGACCCCAGATTCCTACCCACCCCTCATACCTTTTTCCTTCCCAGACTTCCTATCCTCCCCTTCCTTAAAAAGACCCTCCACACAGCATCCCCTAGAGGAAAATAATTTTCTTCGGGCCTCACATGTGAGCTGATATAAAAAAAAAATTGCTTTTCATTTTCTTTATATGTGTGAGGGATTTTTATTATAATTATTGTATCTTTCCTTTGGATGGGTGGAGACATACGTTCATCGTTTGTCTCATTTTCGACTATTGACAAAGTGTATAAGAAAGAGAGGCAGCATTATATGCTTGAAAGAATAAAAGAAAAACAATCGCATTGACATTTGACGTTTTTGAATTTTTAGAACTCACTCACTACTCAATATTATAGGTACTTATCACAAAATGCCCGCAGCTCTTTCAAATATGAGAATTCGTTCCATAAAAAATGTATGGGGAAAAGAATTTTCTTAATAACTATATTTTTCGTTAATTTTTGTGATGTTTTAATAGTTATTATCCTTTCCGGGGCGGAGACAAATCCAACAAATCAAAGATCATCAAAATCGGCCCGGCCGTTCTCGAGTTATAAATAGTGTAACTAACCCGACTTTGTTTTATATATTAAGATGGCCATAGATTTCGC
This sequence comes from Limnephilus lunatus, assembly GCA_917563855.2. Classification (NCBI taxonomy): domain Eukaryota; kingdom Metazoa; phylum Arthropoda; class Insecta; order Trichoptera; family Limnephilidae; genus Limnephilus; species Limnephilus lunatus. The sequence continues at coordinate 69,537,540 of OU830596.1, forward strand.
AAATCCGAACTTCGTAGGCTATTTTAGAACGATGTTAAAAAAAAAAATTAAATATTTTTTCCCGCCGAATTTTCGATCAGCTGTTTATGAATAAAATTAAGTCATTTTTCCATAGATATGCACCTTTCATTATCAAGTATAATAAAGAAACACGCAGGATTCCGGCGGTTATAAACTTAAAGATTTTTTTTATACATCCTACAACTATATAATAAACGTTAAAATACAGGTTAATTCATTGGCTATATGTCGCTATAATATTTTTATGTCTCCATGTTAAAATTTGAAGGAATGATTTTTTTTAAGGTTGGCGAAAAATTTAAAAAATTACCTTCTGGGAAATTTATTTATTTCGCGTGATCGCTCCGATGGAAAACATCTAAAATGCAGAAATGAAACCTACAGCAGCTCTACAGCAAAACTAAAAAAGTACAAAATCGCACATCCGACATTGTTATTATTAGATGTTTTATTATTACGCCATTTTCGTGAGAAGATCACCTCAAGGGCGCAAAAATTGTTGTTTCGGACCGTCGATATATACATACTCGTATTGTAATATGTGGTAAATTTTTCTATTAGCCGAATTTAAAATCACCCTCACACCTCCTAGCTTTGCGGGGTTTCGAATCACGTACTTTCATAGGTCTGCCACTGATAGTGCAGTGCGTAAGTGTTATTTGTTGGCATTTCTGTAAGCTCTGATTGGGTAGGTTTGATTGGTGACTTTGCCTATTGCCTATTTTTGACTATTACTGACGAGTCACTTCAGTAATATACAATACCTACATGTAGGTAGTAGGTACGTAAACCGTCTAAATAATTCGTTCACTATGTAGGTATACATATTTTTTATGCTAAGACTTATTATCTTTCAAATGTGGACTACAAGAGCATCTTAGATCATACGACGTACGACTTGAATACTAAATTAATACCCTTAAAAATAGAGTGATAATATAATATGTTAACATGATGACATGTCGTGATGAGACATCCAGAGAAGTAGGTACTAGGTATATCTTGCGTCTCATAATGCACAATGCAGGGAAAGATTGCCGGAAGACGGGGTCGGTCCTAGCATAACAGTTCACGTCAAATAAATTAAGAACCCTTAGTCGTTGTGAACTGTTCTTTGTTCGTTAGCGGCCTGCAGTCGTGCTCGGGAGCGATGGCAAGCTACCGACATTTTCGATAAAACCTATATCGATCGACCATGCTAGGGGGCAAGAAGAACATCATGGCTGAAAAACCTGAGACAGTGGTTTGGCCAGTCTACTGCAGAGCTGTTCCTGGCCGCAGTAAACAAAGTCCGCATAGCCAACGTCCATAGCCAACGTCTAGGGCACAAGAAGAAGAAGAATATGGTTTACATAAAATAATTCTCAGTCATCCTGACACTACGTTATTACGTCTTAGCTAGCTATATTGAAATAAATGTTCCTAATTCGACGCCCTCGTACATATGTCTCACCTGAAAACATTAAAAAAATGTCGCTTATTTTATCCCTCTGATCCAAATGTGTCGACTTTGTAATAAGATAGATAGCTAAAGTAGATATTTTCGTCAATAATTTATATGGATTCAGAAAAAAAGTTCTGCGGTTGCTAATAAATAATATATTGTTTTAATTAAATTGCGTATATTTTGTGCTTATTAGTATTGGTGGGAGAATTTAAAATATTTTCAGGTTATTCGTAACCTGGGAATGTTAGTCTTTAAAAAAAAACTTTATTCAGAGACAGAGACTGTATGCAGAGACATTACATACCGATACAAAAAAGGTTACAAAAAATAAAATGACCACTCTAAAATTACCTACGATTGATTGATTGATAAATGCAAAGTACCTACACACCAAACAATTTCATTACTTTTTCAATATCGAAAGTCAACAAGACCTTGACATTTATTAGCTATATATTTTTATCTGATTAAGTAATTAATTAATTGTTAAATATTTTCAGTCAAATGTCAAAAGTTTTCGTAGACTTAATCGTTTGCAAATTCGGATCCAATTAGGTAGGTAGTTGTACGAAAAAAATGTATGAACGAAAAAAAAACGAAGTAAAGCTTACCTATAGAATGACCGAGCATTAAAAGTGTTGTGTTGTTTTAAATATAAAGCTCGTAGCGTTGTTTAAAATATAAATATAGATACATAGTGGTGTATTTAATGTTAACATTTGTCCTGGATGGGCACCGTTACCGAAGGAATCAATTATTATTACCTACTCAAAAGGAAGAAGGTGGAGAGACATGAAATTACGAATGTTAGAGGAGCGCGCTAATATTTAAAGCGACAAAATCGATGCGAAAATTGTGAAAATGTTTAATAAAACACGACTCGTTTAAAATAGAGCAAAAATCTCGCGGGGGTTGTCTTTAACAGCATTTAAAGAAACATTTTTCATACATATAACTTGTAAAATAACTGAAACAAACGTGTTAATAATAATTTTTTGAGCATATTTTGCGATTTTTTTCTATGAGAGAATTTTATATAATTTGCGCTTCGGCGCGGGGAACGTAAAGATATTATCTTCAAGAATAACATATATATTTTTAAGAGCTTTAAAACTTAACGTGTTTCATGGAGATATGTAATAAATCGGTAGAAATTCGGGTAGCGGCGGCTTAAGTTATTTGGGTTCCATGACTAAACAAAACACTAAAGAAGAGCGATGAAAAAACTTAACTAATCTTACCTAAACTAACACATTTTTTAATCATGTTTTGTTTTGTTAATTGTTTTACCCATTTTATCCGTTTACCGGTTATCTGGAATAGGTACAATTAATTTAAATACGAAGAAAAACCACATTAAGATATATATTTTTTTTATGTATATATTTTGACTACCGACCATAGATGATAGAAACAAATGGGATATGGCGTGTAAGCGTAGGTACCGACTGCCGCCGAGCTACAACCAAACTGCACGGACAATGAAAGTCATGCGTTAACCGGGCGGCGCGGCGCGGCATTTTGTCCATACAAAAGTTTTTCCTGATTTCCTCTCTGGATTTTGACACCAGTGCAAAGGTTTTTTTAATATTATACAGATATCCACTATTAGCATGTCGGCTCGTTTTGATTTTTTTTGATAAATTACTTCTTTTAGGAGTTAGGTTTCAAAAATCGTTAAATTGCTTGGTTTGAACGCCATCAAAAGACAGCCAGTACCTATACAAACTAAAGAATGCATTTTTTTTTAAATAAAAATTTACAGACTTGGAACATTTTCTTCGAATTCAGTTGATAAAAAAATCTTAAACATATTGAAAATCTCCATTCTTGGATGAGAAAAATGAGGATCACGATTTTAGTGTTATAAATTATAAATATCCATGTCTTTGTTAAATAAAACTCGACTCCACGGTTCCAGATGTGACCCGTATGTTTTTCTGATTTTCGATTGAGTTTCGCTTACTGTAATAATTCAATTAAAAATAATTAGTTGTTTATGAATTACTAGCTTTTGCCCCTCGTCTTCGCTCGTATATTCGCCCCCCCCCCCCACCCGGTCCCCCCCCCCCGCACTACCCCCCCCCCTCCCCTTCCCCCAATCAATCAACAATCAAATACGCGCCGTTTCGCATTCATAATATTAGTATAGCTGTTGGCTTAGGTCAAAATGTAGATTAGTACCTATTTTATATTTCTACACTAAATACTCGTATTTGAATTTTTGCTATCAAATAAATCTCCATAGTAACCTAAACAAATAACAATATGACAGCCCACGTCAAACATTTACTTAGCAACCCGCTTTGCCAATAAACGTATAATAAATAATTTCATAACGCCACAGCTTATTCATAACGCCAGAGCTTACCAATATATATAGCCTATGTTACTCGCCAATAATGTAGCTTTCGATTAGTGAAAGAATTTTTAAATTCCATTCGATATTTATTGCGTGAAAGAGTAAGTCACATCCATACAAACGTTCGCCTTTATAATATCTACTATAAGATAAGATATTATAAAATCGTAAGTATTTTTTGTAGTGATATATTTTTTCTGTATTATACGAGTATCTGCAAAAGCCCTACGAGCGTTTTATAGATAAATAAATTCACTACTACACAGTACCTACTCATTCTCTCAGCTTCTGAGAGGCTTTTGTATAATAAAGAAATCGTCGCGGAAAATTCTTCGTAAGAAAAGTGGCGCCAGAATAATGACTGCTCATCTCAGCCAATGGCCTCTATCTGATATTATCGCGTACCTACCTACTTACATAACATAGATACTCGTAGATAAATATGGTTTGTAAGCAGAACCAAGGACGGCCTTTTGACGCCTGAAAATTTGTCCCTCAATAAGGTGACAATGTGGTGTTATAAACTTTTATGCGAATTGTTAAGATTGGTGAAGAATTCTCCATTTGTATAATACATTTATTTTTTAATTAATTAATTAATAAGTTTAAAAACGTTGTTGTCAATAATAAATTATGAAAACAGTTTTTAATGTTTCTCTTTTGTAGAAGCGGGCGCTTGTATTAAGAGGAGCGAGCATCAGAACAAAACTTATGTAATTAATTATGAGTTAAGGAAATATGAACATTAAAAGCACCCCTGCAAAGTAACCAAACGTAGAGTGCCACTTGGGGTGACCTAAGGCAGAGGTGTTGGTAATCCAATAAATGGTTTTCCGGGACGGGGGTACCTACGGAAACCCACCCCACATATTGATTTGATTAAACTCAACTGATTAGACCCCTTATACCAGTCACATAAGCTTGGATGAGGCATTAAAAATATTTATACACTTCAGCCATTTGACGAATAACCTCTTCGCAAGTGAAACTATTTGCGCAGGGTGGTTTTGTAAATAGGTACGACGTACGACCGTATAATATAATGTAGTAACAAGGGAGACGGGTCATGAACCAATATTTAATTAACATAACGGGGAAAGCGCACATTTGATTTATTTATGTTAATTATTAATAACAATAAAAAGATAACGCCGCCATTTATATGAAATGTATTGATGGTGTCATTGGGCATTGGGCGCTATCCAGTGGCGTAGCGAGGGGGGGCGGACCGCCCCGGTTGCCACCCGACGGGGGGGTGACACTCGGTCGGGTGGCACCCCCCCAATCACAATTCTGTAGCAACCACCCCCCCCCAGGACAGAACCATTTTTTGTTTGAGTCGAAATTAGTGTTTGTCAAATTTAATGGGGGGGGGGGGCGTGACACCAACCATGTTATCCGCCCCGGGTGCCACCCATGCTAGCTACGCCGCTGGCGCTATCACTAATGTACATAAATAGATTAACTATATAATTTTTATGATTTACACATAAAGTAGGAACATTAAATATTTTATTACGTCGAACTGTAAAACCATAAATTATATTTCTTTCATCATATTAATTTTATCATTTTAGTTAAAACTAATTACTGGTATTTTCTTAGTAATCTGTTTCAATTTGGGAGGCGGGTATGGATACAACCGCCCGGGAACCATGCCCGGGAGTCACCCCAAGTGGGTGACCTATGGTAGAGGTGTTTGTTATCCAATAGTCACTACTTTTGGTGACTTAGGAGGGGTGCCCGGGTTAATGGGGTGAGTTTTGTCTGGGTCTTGAATGCGTCTGCCCACAAGCTGCATGGCAGGCCGGATCGGGTTGAGGGAGTCTCTTTGACTTCTGCAGCCATACTCCCTCGGAACATCGCCTTGCACAGCAGTGGGAGGGACGGATTCATACGTCCGTCACTCCTGGACACACTGACCCCTAGATTACTACCCACCCCTAAACCGTTTTCCTTCTCAGAAATCCCTCTCCTTCCTTTACTAAAAAGAACCTACACACAGCATCCACAAAGATGACAAGATGGCCCTGAGGGAAATTATTTTCCCCAGAGCATCCTGTGTGGAGCCAATATAAAAAAAATCTGAGACAGTAGATGTTTAGAAGCGTTGATAATAGAAACGACGGAGATGGGCTATGAACAAAATAGTATGTAACTAAAACAAGAAGTGTCGCAAATATCATTACTACTGAAAATCCACAGCGATTAAACTACCAAAAAAACAACGCTAGGTTTTTTTTTTTTTTAAAGAAAGACAAACATTCCCGGGTTACGAATAGTTTGAAAATCTCCTACTACCACCACAGAAAGCCGAAAATGTTGCTTGTGTTGTGATGGAGGACTTAGCCAGCCGAGGAATCGAATATGGGTGGGACCCAAGCGCTATGTCCACTCAACCACTGACCGGTGTTTGAAAAATACATTTCATGTTTTTTTTATTGGTATCAGACGGATTTTTTTATTGCACAGTTAGTGAAACTAAAATACCGTTTAACGGTCGTGAAGTGATTTTTTTTAGTAAGGCTGCAAATGTAAGAATAACTTACTTGAGGTGATTTCTCACTAAAACGGCGCTATATAAATTAGTACCTATTATTACATCCTCTGCTTTGATGTCCGTGCAGTTTAGTCGTAGCTCGGCTACAAACAAACCAAAACTCCCCTTGTTTCTATTTTATCTATAAAGACTAAAGTTCTATGATTTTCAATGTTTTTTGTTTTGTTTAAAAAACGAGTTTTGTTGTGCTTGTTGTTGTTGTTTTGCATGTCGATCGTCGTGTTGATTAGGCAGACATCTCCGAAAATTACCCATGAACATCACCAAAACAATTATATTGCAGAAAAACTTGTAGTGAATTAAATAAAAAAGTTGATGTTTTCTGGGTCACTAGTAGGATATTTAAAAATGTCATTCTAATGTATCGGACCTTTATGCCTCCCGGTAATTTTTTATAGCATATACATATAAATGTAAACATAGACAAGTATAAACAATATTTGATTTATGGTGAGCATTCTTATATTGATTTCCTCATTATCTCAAACTTAGTACTTGGAGATGTCTGACTTATCAACTGGACGAGCGATATGTATTGTAATACGTCTGTATAAAAATAAAATAATATCTATTTTTTCTTACGTTGTGAAACAGTTCCGCCACGGTCCTACGCTTCGAAGGGCACGACCTTTTATTGCCACCTATTGGGCCGGCTAGTAGTCAAAAGTCGATAGAATGCATTGTCATCGACAACGAGTCTATTTGCCGAGTTTTAGCTCGATCGGATGTCGAGAAATGTGTTAATTTCAAGAAATTCAAATATATGTATTTAATTAAATATGAGAACTAAACCACCTAATCAACAAAGGAAATGGCATAATGAACGAGAAATAATAACGGTTGCTCATCGTAAATAAAAGAACATCCGAGAAATATCTAGATTTTCAAATCTCTAAATCTGTTAAGTCGCTTTTCATTTCGTTTTGAATTGGCTATTAAATTTCCCAAAGGGATTGCGAATGACTTGGTACAGCGGGGTAAAAAGACGGTTTGTTCATTCTAATATTATTATAGATAAAGCAACGTTGATACGTTATAAATTAATAACTATCGAGTGAAATGAAGAATCTATTAATAAAATGTGAAATTCTCTTAATTTGGTACCTAAATCAGGAGCTCTATCTAGCACGGTGAAATCTATGATTATAGATTTACGAATTCTTAAATAAATTGTCTTAAACATACGGCAACTCCATCTAAAATTTACACTAAAGCATTTCTTGTTCAAATATTAAACGAAAACCTCTTACAGCACCATTACACCACCAGAACAATAAACAACCGACACTCCCCATTCGTCCCGTCCCCCTTCCGCCTCCCCTTCCTCTCCCGCGTCCCCTTCCCCTCTCGTGTTTGCACTCCGTCTCCTCCACCTTCCCTCTCCCCACTCCACTCCCCCTCTTCCCCCGTTCCATGAACCCCCCTCCCGAGTTCCCCTCCATCCTCTTAGGTTCCCCTCCTCCCTCTAGGGTTCCTCTCCCCCTCCCGCGACCCCCCTACCCGTGTTCCCCTCCCCCTCCCCTCTCCTGCATTCCATACATACAGTCACGGTACATTCATTTTTCAAACAGCTCGCGTGCCACCTATTGCAATTTTTTTTATACAAATTTCATAATGCCAGAGCTCACCAGTAGTTTTATACAAACCTTGTCCTGACAATAACGAACACAACAAAAAAAATATATCCAATTCGGTGCAGTCGTTCGGAAGTTATGCGTGTACATACATTTCAGCGATTCATTTTTATTTATATAGAAGATAGATTGATAGAAGAGAATGTAGAAGAAGAAGATGGAAGATAGATGATAGATACTATTTTTATTATTATAGCATGTAATTATTACTACATTTAGAAACCATGATATATAATATTCGAAATTTAATTTAATTTAATAACTGATAATGTAATTAATAATTAATAAATCATAATATGAATGATTTCCAATCTATAATCTTCATCCGCCATAATACAGGGTCTTCCTGCTAGGCGGATGAAATATTACAAAAATCTATACAATATATACAAGCTTCTTATAATAAATAAATAAATAAATATCAGATCGACAGACGTAACTTCCGATGATTTTATATCGATGTCCCGAACATGCTCTCACCGTTGATGGCCAAACCGATATTGACAGGGAATAAATAGAAATCGATATACGCTGGCAATACTGAAGGTTTTTCTGTGAATTGACACCACGAAATGTCAAATGCCAAGCAATTTTGTAAAAATATTAATAAAATTTCAAAGTTGAATTGAAATACTAACCTAAATATGCATTGGCAGTCCGCATTTACTTTTTGACACTAAACGGAAGTTGATTAATTAATAAGTTCTTTAGTTATATTTTAACCACTTTAGTTTCTCAACGGCGCGTGTTAGTTGAATAATATGGATAGCGTGTACGACTTCTTTCAATTATAAAAGCTTTGTTTGTTTAACTCCGTTCAGAAATTTTGCATAACTAACAACATTATCCACATAAATACGAATAACCGAAATTTATCTAATACCATGGTTTCCGGACTAAAATTTATCAATCGTCGCTTGGAATATCTCTTACGAATTGTTGACAGTGATCATAAATACTGATAACTGACCATAGATGACGGATTTGGCCAATATCGTATTGATACAGGGTTTTATCGATCGACTATTCATTACATAATGAATTTAAATCTATCTTTATTCCACCTTCATTCCCTTTTTCTCCACACACATCACTTTTCACTTGAATTGATTCACTATTATTGAGGAGTGTTTGTGAAGGGTTAATGTTGAATGTCGATAGGATCATTTTCCGTTCCATTGTGTAAAATAATCGTTTTATTTTGAAGTTTCTGGTGTAATTTATTTACGAGATATTTGACAAAGGACGGCATTTCCGACATATGCCACGAAGGCTCTGGGGTCCAGAAGTTTCCACTTCTTCAAGTTTCCACTTCAAGTTTGACCTTTCGGTCATTTAAAAAATATATAATATGATAACTAAATTACAAATATTTGTAAGTACCCCACGAATGGCGAACCCAAATTATACTTCATATTTTAAAATTAAAATTTTTATTTTTTTTATTTACGCCTATTTGTTGGACAATATTATTTTAAGTTTTCACTCACAACATAGGTAGCATTGTTTTATCTTCGTATGATAAGTAATAAATTACGTACTAACAATGATTGACGAATTAAAAAATCATTTACCTACATGTAGAAAAACGTGCAGTACATATATTATATTTTTTTGATCTGATTTTTTTTATTTACAATACAAATAAAAGGTAGTAAAAAATCATACACATGGTGTTTAATCCACGTTTATATAAATCGGTGACTGACTAACTCAGAATGAAACCAACTCAGAACCACCTCAGAAAAGCCATTAAGATTGATGATAAATATATACAAATTGGTAAGATAGGTTAAGTTAGGTTAGGGTTACCGGCCATTTTAAAATTATTTTTTTCATAGCTTTTAATGACTTTTCAAAGAGATGTTGAGTTGACTTGATTGTGAGTTGGCATGGAACCATAAAACTTGCATCCTCACTAAATAAATAAGGATTGTGTCCAAATCCGGTTGCCTCCACCGAAATATAACTTGCGTTTCAACAAAAACTAACGAGGAGCGATTTTTCAAAACTCAACAAATGCTTTACCCAGTTTCATGTATTCCGCATTATTTATTTTGTTGGGTTAATCTGTACACCAAAATGTGTTAAGCTTCTTATAATTTATGTTCAACTTATTTTAAAAATAATAATATCAAGTTTTATTACCTTTACTTACCTTCACTTGGATACAAAGCATTTGAAAAAAAAATTAATGGAACATAACACGTAGAGTTTTAAAAAACTGTCCTCAATTGGGGATGCCATAGTCTCGCTGGCTCCTTGTTGAAGCGGTTAGCGCTGTTGTGCGGTACTCCCACAAAAAAATAATGTATTCTGCTACAAACAAAATTTAACAGGCATCTAAAAGCATTGTAGGGATAAATTTCACGTAATAAAAAAATAGTAAGATGAGAATGATAGAATTGTACAAGACATACTATCCTTTATCAAAGAAGTTCATCGAAAATATAATCTTCCAACATTTTGTTTGTTCTGGAGTAGAATGACTGTTATGAGTTGCCCATAAATTCTACGAACGGACTATACAAGCGGCAGGCAGCTGTGTGTCACGTGCTCAGTACATGTACATTCTCGCGTGATTATTGCTGTCCCTCTCAGGCTGGCAGAAGACATTACCATATATGGCTACACGGCGCGAAATCCAGCCAATGGCAGAAGACATTACCTTATAGGGCACGCGTTAGAGTCTTCCGTCTCGCTCATCACGGACAGAGAACTCCGGCCACCGTTCACCGAAGCAACAGACATATTTCAGACAACGGCGCGAGCGGTCGTACGCACTACTACGTACTGTCGGGCAGTATGCCACCCTTCGACGCGGCTAATTAAGTCTTCACTTACGATCCCAGTATGGCGCTATCACGACAGACGCCTGTATAATCCTACTGCCGCCTACTTTATACCATGGCAGCCCTGGCCGCCCGGCTTTTAATCCGCCTACATTGCCGATAGCCGCTTATTTCACCGTTATCACCCACCGGTTCGGTAAGCTGACCGAATCCGCCCACCATGACGCCGAGAAGCCGCCCACGCACCCCGAGCCGCCCCGTTCCTGCACCCGATCTATGAGCTTTGCTCTAGATCTCTCCACTTCGTAGGAAGCTGCCTGCATCCGTACGACGCCACGTGAGATTTTAAACCCTCTTATAGTATTTCCGAGCCTAAATTCAGTAGTATTTCTAGTGCCTCTCTCTCTCTTATGCTAGGCCTTAAACAGCTTACCTGGTTGCCTGTAATGTTCACCCTTGCATTATTGAATACATTTGAATTGTGCCTAAACCTTGTTTCATTGGAGTCAACCATCGACAGCCTCGGAGGAGCCCTACTACCCTGAGCTGAGCCTTCCAAGCCGAGGCATATTGCCCCCGGGGGGCCTGCTTAACACTTGTTCCCCCCCCGGGAGGGACATATTTCTGGAGACCAGAAGTATAACACTGGACCCTACGTGGCTTCAGTATCACCCTGGCCCCAGGAAGTATGACACTGGCGCGCCAACTGGGCCGAAGTCTTGTCGATTGTTGTCTCCCTAGAAACATAATTATGTAATCTTAGCTATAAATATTTTATATTTGTGCTCCCATCAACAACGGTAGTTCTGTGTGAATTATTCTAAACGTCGCGAGTCCGTCGGCTAGTGCTATTCGAGTGTTAGGTATTTTAAACATCGCTTACTACCGTAGCATTCATTCCCACGCTATTACGTTTCTATCGTGGCATCTTAGCTATAAATATTTTATATTTGTGCTCCCATCAACAACGGTAGTTCTGTGTGAATTATTCTAAACGTCGCGAGTCCGTCGGCTAGTGCTATTCGAGTGTTAGGTATTTTAAACATCGCTTATTACCGTAACGTCTTACGCTATTACGTTCTATCGCGGCAGTCAGAGTTGTTCGTCATTCGCGCGGAATTTTTTTTAATTGAGTAATGAATCTCGTTATTTTAAATTCTCCGAGTGGCTGCTGTGTAAGTTGCGTTATTTCTTCCTTGAAGAGCAGTGGTTGTTTCCAATAAAAGGTAGTAACTACTGTCGGATTGTGCTCGTTCACATCCGTTCCCCTGTAATAGGAAGTTGTAAATACGACTGCCAGCAACTGCTCTCGTCTTATATTATTCGTCCGAAATTTTTTTTTGCTTTGTTCATTATAATAACGCAAAATCATGGAGGCCACCATACCAATAATGGATAGAATATTAAATTTCGAGAAAGCAAACGCGTCGGTAATAAGAAAAATGTTGACAGATAGAGGCGTAGTTCCCAAAAGGGCTTTGTTGTCTTTACGGAAACAATGTGTTGAGTTTAACGAATCCCGGAAGTTGAATTATAAAATAAACGTTAAACGAAAAGTTCAATAAATAATGAGTACAAGTTATAAAGTTAGTTTTCGTTTCTCTCAATAGGAAGTTTTAAATCACAAAATGGAAAACGACGTTACATAATGTTATAAAAGAGAAATTTTAAAAGCAACAAATTATTAATTTTCATAACAGAATAAGTTAATATAGAAAGTTTTCCCTTGTAATAATAGTTAAAGCCACAATTGTTATTTTTCTTCATAGAAGTTTTAATTTATTGTTGATGAATCATAATAAATTAGAATTGTAATTTTGATTGTTGATTGTCTAGGGCAGAGTAGCTAACTGCGTATTGGATTAATGAACAGTTCAGGACAAATGTAGATTAATAACATAAATTTTAGAAGAAAAAAAAGGAATAAACAAAATTCAGTCAAAAGTTTTTTTAAGAAACAAAAGTTTAGGTACAGATCGGTTAAAAATAGTAAAGTTCTTAGAAGTTTAATGTTGTTTCGTTTGAAAATCATGAGTGTCATGAACCCACGGTTAGAGATCGTACATCATTGAATTAATACTCCATATTACACAAATTAGAAAACACAATGTTGTTAAAGTAATAAACGTTCGGGAAAGGAAACAAACTTGTATATAAAATGTATATAAACAAGGCAACGTGTATATAAAATGTATATAAACAAGGCAACGTGTATATAAAATGTATATAAACAAGGCAACGTGTATATCAATGTATATAATTGGCTAAGTGTTTTTTTTGGTTAGTTTAAGTTCTTAAAATCTATCTGAATTGCTTTCGTATTAAAGTGGTAGAAAATTAAATAAATTAGTGAAAAACAGTAGAACATCATTTAAAGAATAAATTCCGAACTTCAAGGTATACGTTACTAGGTACTTGATTTTTCGAATGTTTATCTAAGGAAGGTTTAATAATAAAATTTTGTATATGCTATAGGTATTTACCATAGAGACAGTATTGGAACATGTTTTGTTTTTAATCGGGACTATCCCACTCTAAATAGTAGTATGCGGATAATAAAATAAACTATCGTTGGTAAAGACACTTCAGAGGAAACAAGTGAATAGCATCATATGTTCAAATTATCGTTTTAAATAAAAAATAACGAAGAATTTTTAAAGTGAAATCCTTGTCAAATTTAACAGAATAAACTCTCGAACAAAGAACATTTAAATGTTAAGCTTCAATTAAGTTTTTTTTCATAAGATTGTAGGAATGTTTTCGGCAACAAATTTACGTGAATGAATAACAGTATAATGGAATTCAGGATAGAAAAGATAAATAATTTTTTTTTTTTTGAAAACATCTGTGGAAAATTATTAAAACATAGAATTAAAAAGTAAACTACGACAGTTAAATTGATATTGTCATTTAGTAACAAAAAACAAATAGGGAATAGAATCCAATTAATAATGTCTTACTTGTAATGAAGAAAAGGGTTATAAAATTATAAGAAATTGTCTTCTTCATTTTTTCTCGTATTCATAAATATGTCAACGTGATCGTTGTTAGGAAATTATATCGTATTAGATATTGAGTTAATAGACTCAAGAAATGTACTACGGATACATAGGTACCCGCGTATACAATTCTGGTTTCGAACCGTTATAGGAATGCCTTCCTCAGAATTAGGGTAAAGTGGGATTGTTAAGATGTGAAGTCTTGAACAAAAAAAAAAAAAAAGGAATTTGTGATATAGGAAAGAATTGGAATTAGAGAATTAACCCCTCAAGTAAGCTTTAGGTAATTGTAAATTCGTATAGTTTTGACATAGCTATTTTAGAAAAATGTCATGGCGCCCTTATATAAGTTAAATACAATGGAATTCTTTCTTAAACAAATAATAGTAAAGTAAACAAAAGTTAAAAAAGTTATGAACAGGAAAGTTGAGATTAATCTGAGACTTATAGTGAAAAGTTATTAGTAAAAAAAGTTATCATCGGATAATATTGTTAAATTAAGAAGTAAATAAATAATAGACATGGAATTTTTTTAAAAAAGGAATTTTCAAATAATCAGTCAAACAGGTAAAAGTTTTAAATTTTGAAAGTTGTAGTAAGAAGCAACGTCGTTAGCAATTCAATTATGATTCAATTTTTTTTATGTATATAAATTGTTAGCTTATAACATGTAATGTTAAATGTAAACACACGAATTGAATACTTAGGTATTTGAGCGACTTAGTCAGTGTGTATTGCGCATCGTATTGCGGTGTTATAAAATCTGTGTTGTTAGAATTTGGTAACGATTCCTGTTAAATATAGAGTAACCTTTAAAGAGAAATTTTATAGAAATTGTAGTATCATAAATTTTTAAATAATTAATGAAGTTCTGTTTTTTTGGATATTGTGTTATTTTTATGTGTTTATTTTGCCAAAGCACAGGCATTTGAGAAGGATACTGTATTTTTCTCATTTGTGTTGGTGAACTAAGGCAAGGTTACGGTTCTCTGAACGTAACGGTGTGGCCACACGGAGATAGACGTTTGCAAACGTATCTCTTGAAAACACGAGAGGATTATAGTATAGCCTGATAATTATACGACGCTATAGGAGAGATCCTTATAATATGCCAAACGCTATAGGAGGTATCCTTATAATATGACCGACGCTATAGGAGGCGTATCCTGAGAATTACACGGAGAGGAAAACAGAAAAACAGAACAGGGAATGGTAATTAGTCCATCAGTAGGAAAAGAAATTGGTTACAAATTATAATAACACTGTAAATTTATTCACGAGGTGCATGTATAAGGGTTTAAAATGCGAATATGTATCATTTTCATTTGATTACATGACTTAGTCAGCATTATTGTCCATCATTGGATGACCTTAATAAAAAATTGTAAATTTATTCACGAGGTACATGTATTGTATTGTCTTTTATATACAATCCTAGGACGTCATGAACCCTAGTGGTTAGTACGAGGTTATAACGCATATAACTTAACTTTTGTTATTAGAGTTGTATACAATTCCTTTCTTAATGGATCGTCATCACAAGTGTTGACAATCCGGGACGCCGGTATGTCTGCACGTGAAGACTTGTGTTATTATTGTTATTATTATAAAAAAAGAGGTAACTCACCTTACACTAGTGAAATTACTGATGCGATGTTTAGTTCATTTATTGTAATGACTATTATTGGTAGTAATAATTTATTACTTTCTCCTAGTGCGTAGCCACTTAGGTTGTTTTTTTTAAAAAAAAAAAATGTTTTTTAAATTTATATATGAATATGGTTACATAAGTATATAAATTCGTCTAAGAAACACGACACGATACACTGATTGAGGGCGTAGTTCAAGGAACCCTAAATTAGGCTAGGTTTTTCATTAGAAAAAACTGCGTTAGGTATTCAGTATCCTGCCCGGGACCGAAGTAGAGACCTAATTTCTATTTTCGTGGAACAATTTGCATTCTAAAAAGTACTTAATTTTAGATGCAATGAAAGAATATGCAAGCATATTCTTTTCTTTTCGTTGGCAAGAGACGGCATAAGAAAATTCTTGTACAAGTGGTAGGTATAAGGCACCTAGCTCTCATCATACTGGGATAGGTCATTGGGTAGTAAGAAACTTAGGAACCTTATGGTTGTAAATAACCTTGTGTATATATTAATATAAGGTCATGTATAAATGAAAATATCATTTCAATTATAATTTAATTTTATTTTTTGTCCCTTTTTTTTTTCGGATTTTTTCAATCTCTTTCATTGTCGAATTATTCTCACATGTAGGTTAAATCGTTATAGTATTGAACATCTCACACGTTGCGATATAGGAGAAATTGGGGCGGTAAAACGTTCACAATCGGGTAGTTACTCACTCCTTAACGGGGTATGTCTCAATTCTAGCGTATGTTGGAGTGAATTCACGATGAAAAGGCAATGTAATAATAATATTACCACATTTTGGTTATCAGAATAGGCCCAATAGACAACACTATTCGGTTCACATAGGTTGTGGTGGTATCGAATTTTAACCTTCTTCCGCGATCATATAACAACGGTTACTCGTTGTGTGGTATTATAGAGCTGTTACAAGTCCGATAGGATGGAACTTGGGTATCGACCTAACGTGTCATTCGGCAGGTAAACCATAATCCAAAGCGTGATAGGATGGCTAAACTCCTTAGAATTAGAGCAGAAGGATTGTTGGAAACGCGAATTTCCGAACAATGGAAGTATATATGATTCCGGTGTTAGGAAGAAATTCGTTACTCAATTAAAATTTTTTTCCTCTTCTAATAACATTGTCGGTAGTATTAAATTTTCGTATTTTTTGGTAAAAATACGTGGCGTTGTTGTTATTTATTTTAATTTTTTTTTTCTTCTCTCCTTACGTAGTCAAACCCTGAGAGTTTAAGTTGAGACAAACTCGAATTGAAAGTTATTTAACAAAATTGTATACACACATAGAGTTTTTGGTGGGTAAACAAATGTATATTCAAGTGTTTTAATTATGATAAATGTAATTAATTAAATTACTATATAAATATTGTGTAAACACGTAATTGATTACTTCGGTATCAATATGGTAAGCCAGCGTGTAAAGTCCTTGCCATATCAGGACGCAATTGTACGGTGTTTTGTAACTTGCTATATCACTGTATTCAAATAAGGAGTAGTACTTCTCGTAGTAAGAAGATTTAAGAGTATGCACCCAGTTGAGTAAATTAGCTCGGTAATGTCATAAAGTTATGTCATTCGGGTCGTATTGTTCTTATTAGAGAATAATGTAATTGCACTTATGGTCATTACGGTTCGTCTGGTTATTTTGGTGGGAACACCTAGAGGGTGTCCTATGTGGTTTCGTCGAACGCAAGTTCACCGTGAGGATTCCAAGGGATCTATCCGGTTGTCTATGTCGTTGCGGCAAGGGTATATTTCTAGTATACCAAGTACAGCGCTGTACGGGTCACCGAGGGTGAGTCGAGAAAACATGAGAGGATTCATATTATGCCTGAAAATTAATATTCATGATAGGTTTTGTAGCATTACCTTACAATTATATGCGAACATGAGAGGATGGTCGTTTATGCCTGATAATTAAATGCAAACCAGACAAACCATGACAAGCTGAGAGTGCGGGAAACTAACATTTGGGTTGGAATTGAATTGTGAAAATAGCATAAAGTGTATAAAAACAAAGTTGTATAATTTAAAGAATTCCATTGTAAGACGCGAATATGAGTGATTTCGATCATTTCATGACATTGGTCAGCGTACAATATTCCATAACAGGAATAAAGTGTATAAAAACAAAGTTGTATAATTTTAAGAATTCTATTGTAAGACGCGAATATGAGTTGGTTTCGATCATTTCATGACATTGGTCAGCGTACAATATTCCATAACAGGAATAGTGTTGGAAATTTTTTGTCTAATTTTAAGATTTTTACATGGTAGTAATCCTTCTCGGAAGGGTCATGTTTTCTTTATTTCTTCATGCACCTTCGTTAGCGTGTCTTGTATCGCACTAGGTACGTCACATTTTTTTTAATTTCTTGAGAGAGTTGGCAACCTTTGTTCAGTTTATTGCTAGTTTTTTTTAGCTTGGCTCACAGGTAGTTAAAATTTTGTTGGCTCTTAGGTAGGGAGTGTTTAAATCCTGGTGAAGAGGTAGCTCTGTACCTCACATTGTGGCAATCATCGCATCACATGCTGTATGGAAGGTCGTGGTCCCCTGCATCAGCCTCGCTGCCTTTTCCCTTCATTTTTCAGGGGGAGGAGGGTAGTGTTATGAGTTGCCCATAAATTCTACGAACGGACTATACAAGCGGCAGGCAGCTGTGTGTCACGTGCTCAGTACATGTACATTCTCGCGTGATTATTGCTGTCCCTCTCAGGCTGGCAGAAGACATTACCATATATGGCTACACGGCGCGAAATCCAGCCAATGGCAGAAGACATTACCTTATAGGGCACGCGTTAGAGTCTTCCGTCTCGCTCATCACGGACAGAGAACTCCGGCCACCGTTCACCGAAGCAACAGACATATTTCAGACAACGGCGCGAGCGGTCGTACGCACTACTACGTACTGTCGGGCAGTATGCCACCCTTCGACGCGGCTAATTAAGTCTTCACTTACGATCCCAGTATGGCGCTATCACGACAGACGCCTGTATAATCCTACTGCCGCCTACTTTATACCATGGCAGCCCTGGCCGCCCGGCTTTTAATCCGCCTACATTGCCGATAGCCGCTTATTTCACCGTTATCACCCACCGGTTCGGTAAGCTGACCGAATCCGCCCACCATGACGCCGAGAAGCCGCCCACGCACCCCGAGCCGCCCCGTTCCTGCACCCGATCTATGAGCTTTGCTCTAGATCTCTCCACTTCGTAGGAAGCTGCCTGCATCCGTACGACGCCACGTGAGATTTTAAACCCTCTTATAGTATTTCCGAGCCTAAATTCAGTAGTATTTCTAGTGCCTCTCTCTCTCTTATGCTAGGCCTTAAACAGCTTACCTGGTTGCCTGTAATGTTCACCCTTGCATTATTGAATACATTTGAATTGTGCCTAAACCTTGTTTCATTGGAGTCAACCATCGACAGCCTCGGAGGAGCCCTACTACCCTGAGCTGAGCCTTCCAAGCCGAGGCATATTGCCCCCGGGGGGCCTGCTTAACACTTGTTCCCCCCCCGGGAGGGACATATTTCTGGAGACCAGAAGTATAACACTGGACCCTACGTGGCTTCAGTATCACCCTGGCCCCAGGAAGTATGACATGACTTACAGTAAGAGTTATAAAAATAATTCATCTCTCGATTCGTGCCATTGCAAATTGATTGCTAAAATAGGGTTAGGTTTACGCATTTCCATACAGCCTTTCTATGCGCTCAACGAAGTTATTACAGCGGATAGAGGGTAGCTGACAGAGGGGATGGGGTGGGGGGAGGTATTGCGAGATGAAAGAGGCTTTGACGCTGGGCTTCGCTTTGCAATCTCCGGACCCGCCCTTATAATTTGTGTTGCACTATCGTTCTACGGTCGAAGTTTTCAGTTATTTAGGTTAAGTTAGATAACGTTAAATTTCCCGGAAAAGCAGTCATTTTTATTTATATTTATTTTACAAAAAAAACATCACCAGAATGTATGTTTCATTATGCGAAGTTCAGACACTAATATAAAAATGTTTTCCAGTTGCATTCTAAACAACTTAATTTGCCCCTTTATACAATAAAACCATGTCCGAATAAGGGTTTGTAAGTAGGAAAAATGATTCCCTCAGGACCTGTCATCTTTGGGGATGATGTGTGGAGAATCTTTTTAGGGAAAGGAAGGGGAGGAAGATGAAGGAAGGAAAAGCGTACGAGGGGTGGTAAGAATCTTGGGGCCAACGTGTCCAGGAGGACGTATGAATCCGTCCATCACACAGCGGTGCAAGGCGATGGGTCGTGAGAGTGCGGCTGGAGATATATAGGCTCTCAACCACGATCCGGCCCGCCATGCTGTAGATAGGCAATCGTATTCGCTGCCAAGACCCAGGCCAACTTCACCCCATGCACCCGGGCACCCCTGATAAGACACCAAACGTAGCGAACCACTCGGGGTGACTTATGGCAGGGGTGTTGGTTATCCCATAAATCTTTCCTGATGCAACGGTACCCATACCCGCCTTCCAAACTGAGTGACGTAAAAAAAGCGCTAATCATTAATGTGATCATCAGCCAAATGTGACGGGAGTGCAAACAACCCAACCTAAGTAAATAGATTAGTACTAACTAACTAACCATCACAAGACGGAGGAGAGGCAGACGGATCGCCAAACAACTCGGTCTTCGCACACATTCCTTGTCTCGTTTACATTCACATCGTCTTATACATGCTCTTCTATTATTCTGACTCTTGACATGGCCAGTGGCGGCTGGTGTTCATAAAAATAGGTGGTGCGCTAAAATAATAATAATAATGGTCTTTATTTCAAGATGTGGGAAGGTGAGTGCAATCCCACACATCCCATAGAGATATCTTATAAATCTTGGACCTACCTACTCTAATTAAAATAAATTCAATTATGAAAAAATCCTACCTATTTGTAAATTAGGTCGATCCTCCATTATCTCTGGGTGCATGCAACACATTGAGTCTAAATTAATTTTATTTATTAAGATAGATTAAATTCTTTTAAAGTTTAACAACATCGTTCAATCTAAACAGATGTCATAAGGATTGTGAGGAACAACTCACTGAAAAAGCATTCCGTATTCCATTATTTTAAAAGAGTTCTAGTAAAATAAATATTGATCCATCACCATTTGTAAAGTCGCCGCGATTGTAAATTCAAATTCAATAACAGTTGACTCTTATCCAGAAAATTGTATGTAGATACTTATTGGCACGAAAATCGAGTTAAAAAAATGTTCAGTTTATCACACATCCGAAAGTCTTCCTTACGCTCCGTAACTCCAATGAAATATATACTGTCATAACTCATAACAAATATGTTGTTATGCTGTCGTTGGTCGATGGTCGATCATAGCATGAAAAAGAGTAGATATTAAAATAAAGACACGATATGGATAATAATATGACACAAACGTGTCCCCGTGTCCATGCTACTGAACGAACCATTCCTTTTGATGTGGTGGAAATTTTTGGATCATCACCCGCGATTTCGTAAAATTTGCAAAGCATTCAACCTACCTACGATTTTGGCTCATTATAGAATTATAGAAGAACTCCTGTGATCGCTTTGCAAAATGAACCACCACTCTGAATATAGGCACACAACGATCTGCTTTGTTACGCGCGCAGTCCAGTAGGCACCTATATTACGCATGCATTATAACCGAGTGTATATTGTGAACTGTGATGAGGCGTGTCGGAAATAAATATGTTTTTTGGCGCTCGTAAATTTTTAGAATTAAATTAATTAATTAGATTAGATTTAAATTAATAGATATATTTTGGGAGTGCGGCGCTCCTCCGCACCTCAGAGCTGGCCGCCACTGGACATGGCCCGACTCAAGTATCTGATTCACTTGATCGTGCCATATCTTCCTCGGGCGTCCCCGACTTCTTCTACCATTCACATTTGCGTCATATATTATTCTTACACAACTCAACCTATAAGTAAATAGAAACGACCCAACCTAAGTAAATAGATTAGTATGTGTAATTATTATTTAATTTGACAGATGTTTGCTTACTTTGGAATTGATTTTTGTTTCTTATAATGGTTCATCATCTTGAATTGATTTGGGTATAAACTGCCACAGTTATAAAAAAAATAACGACCAGAGACAAATTACTGTCGTATTCACCTCTTATGATACACCGATAGCGTCTATCGCGCACAAAGACTTATTAATTGTGGTGTCCTAGGCCCTTATCGGATTGTTTGTGGTTTTCAGAAAGTAGGAAGGTATAAATTTGCAATAGACCTTCTTACAAATAGATTTTGATATGTTGATTATTTCTACCACAGATTTCCGGTCCTTATCAGCCAAAGGTAAAAAAGGTGCGTCGGTACCTAACTACCTTATTCAATCAACGTGGAAATGAATCATTTTTATACTTATGTATAACGTAATAATATTAATAAAAACATTTACTTGTCAATAGATTATAACAAATTTATACTTTTTTTAACGTTGATTCTATTGACAAATGAGTTGGCTCAGCTATACATTCAGGATTTCTCCCGTAATGCAGTTGGTTTCAGCAGTGCCTCTAATATTTATTTATTTATTTATTTATTTATTTATTTATTTATTTATTTACGGACGAATAGTCCATTAACAATATAACAATAACACGAATAAAAAATAGAGAGATGACAATGGAAGGAGAGTACATATATGAAGAGCATTGACAAAATACATATAATATAAAAGTAAATATAGAAGATAGTTAATATAAATTCATATAATATAAAAGAACATAAGTAGCTTGAAGATGGATTAAAAAGACTTTAAAAAATCACATTGCGTATCGACTGCCGAAAGTCATTTAGGCTTACACCAAAAAATTCAATGCATTGATTTGCGTTGACAAGTCTCGACATTCTGGATAAAGGAGAATGATATCCATAATTAGTAGAATGTTGATTGAGGAACAGCAATTCATTATTTCGGAGTCTACGGGAAGGGATGTTGAACTGGATGAGTTGTAACAAAGCAGGTGTGTCAGTAATACTGTTGATAATTTTGAAAATGCATATTAGATCAGAGTCCTTTCTACGTTTTTCTAAAGAAGAAATGTTTAAAGTTTGTTCAATTTCATCATACGAGTACTCGCCTCTTTCAAGTCCTAACCTCCAAGCAATCCCTCGCAGGAATAATATAATGTGCATATTATATTAGAGCAATAATATAGAATATTTAATTAAATTAAAATAAAAGCGAATAAATCAAAAGTCTATCAATTAAAATTTTGTGCGGTTGACTGCAGTCAGCAACCATTCGCCGCAGAGCTTCTTGAAGCACTGCAACGATATCGATATTCAATAGACGGTGGGATTTCATTCCAAAGTTTTGATGATGAATTGCTGCAACTATCCTCGGATAAGCATAAACTTAATAATGAGTTAGTGGCTGAGTTTACAATGGGGTCTGGTTCCCACCCGGGCGTCACGCCGGCATCGGATTGGTGGGTTCAATTTCTGTGCAAGCTCCGTCATTGTACAAGCAACATCTTCCGCTTATAAATATAGCTGTAGGAATTTTAAAATACCTACATATTGTTAGATTCTTCGTGACCCTAGAATGTTAATATTTAAAAAAAGTTTTTTGGTGTTATTTCACCCTACAATTCATAATGTCATTTAATTTACATTTACATATTGTAAACAATAGTGGTATACACAATAGTGGTATAAACAATAGTGGTATAAACTAAACAATAGTGGTATAAACAACAGTGGTATAAACAATAGTGGTATAAACAATAGTGGTATAAACAATAGTGGTATAAACAATAGTGGTATAAACAATAGTGGTATAAACAATAGTGGTATAAACAATAGTGGTATAAACAATAGTGGTATAAACTAAACAATAGTGGTATAAACAATAGTGGTATAAAATAAAATTGTTAAAGCTTTGTATGGTGATCAGATCTGAATAGCCAAGTACTTTCCTACTCTCTCCCACGCCTAACTTCTTCTCTTTCCACTGACTTCAGCATCACAGGGGTCAGACGATGTATGAATGCGAATGAAGCACGAAATTTGTATCCATTTAGAGTTGTTTGGCAGTCTATCGAACATCTCTGCCAATCCATGCGGAGAAACGGCGTGATGGTTAGACAGATATTTAATTTATACGTTATTTAATTTATTTATACATTTCTAAGAAAGCGTGGGATTCGATATGTAAAGTGGTACCTACGTATTAATTGTTTTTGTGCTTAATTTGTAGAACTCCACTTTTTCAAAATTCGCAGAACTTAGTAAATAAAACTAAACATCAAGGGGCGTAAACCATTACATATAGAAAGAAAGGGTCTTAGATTAAATTGACTTGAAAAATTTGACCGGTCAGTGGTTGAGTGGGCATCGCGTTTGGGTCCCACCCAGGCGTTCCGTGTTCGATTCCTCGGCTGGCTAAGTCCTCCATCATGACTCAAGCAACATTTTCGGCTTACTGTGTTGGTAGTAGGAGATTTTCAAATATTGTCGGGTTATTCGTAACCCGAAAATGTTTGTCTTTCTTTAAAAAAAAAATTTGAAATCAATAAACGAAAGAATGACTCTAATATAACACTAATTAATAAAGCAAAGAAAATTATTTGTCCCCCACTTTTTAGTAAGTATGTGGACAAGACCTAAACAATATAACACATTTAAATACGTCAAAAGCAGTCACGTCATTATTAAAAAGATGAGAACACATTAAAATTTAATTTAGGGTAAACAGATTTCAAAGTTACCCCACAAAATAGAGAAACTATTTTCTCAGAAAATCGATTTAACAAGTAATGAATCATTTAGGCAACATCAAAATTGAAATTTAAAATCCCATAAATAAGTCGTCTTAAAGTGATCTAACCACAGTTTGAAAATGGCCTTGTAAGCCGAAACAGCTGTCACAACAATAAAAAACTAAAATACTTGCAGAACTTTAGGTTGTATTTAATTTAATTTAATAAT
The DNA here is from genome assembly GCA_917563855.2 of Limnephilus lunatus. Classification (NCBI taxonomy): domain Eukaryota; kingdom Metazoa; phylum Arthropoda; class Insecta; order Trichoptera; family Limnephilidae; genus Limnephilus; species Limnephilus lunatus. Next base: position 69,561,996 of record OU830596.1, read on the forward strand.
AGCATTATTAAATTAAATTAAATTTTAAATTAAATATTTTTAAAAAATACGTAATGAACTTCATTATGGATTTAAGAAGCTTTTACAAGTGCCACTTATAATATTGTAATAAATATTCTTTAATACCCAAGGATTAAATTAGCTAAGGGCCGCCTGCGCAAGAAATCTTGTTTGACTATTTCTATTTTCGTTAATTTCTCTGGAGAGTTCCTCGTCAGTCTGTACGGAGAACGATGGCATATCAGATTCCCTCAGTATTTCGTGATCAGTTTCTCGTTAGAGCTTATATTGCTTCGTAATTATTCTAAGAATACACCATAAACTGATTTATAGCACTATTTAGCTATATTCATATTGGATAAATACGTACCTACTCAAATAAAATATGCGGAGCGGGTTTTTAACTGCTTGTATATTATACAAGCAGTTAAAAACCCGCGCTAGGCCTAGGGGGGCTTTTGGTTCGGTTTTGCCCAGTTTTATTATTAGCGTTGGTGACCATTTTATAAATCCGATAGGAACTGGTTCCAAAAATCGCCCGTACCTCGGATCCACTGTCATCCAGTGATAGCTAGTCATCTGGACAAAGTAACCGGGACAGACAATGACGTCACATATTATACTATAACGCGTGGTATTACTATTAACAACTGCCAGTTATAATAATAATCATATTATGGTCTTTATCTACAAATCTGGAGAGATTCACGAAATTACAAATCCAAGAGTACCTACTTGCGCCTGCCAGGAGATATTCATCAAGCTAGTTGTTAACGTAAGTGGCGCCATCTTTTGGCATTGCTTTAATTCGGTTCTATTACACAAGTAGATTTGTGTACAAACTCCTTGTACGAAAACGGTTTTGCGTAAGGCGAGGCGTCAGATTTGCATTCTTAGCCGAGTTCTTAAATTTCAATGATTTTGATGATGATTATTATCTAATAGTTTTTATGCGAATTCCGCACATGAGTCCCTACTAATCAGAGCATGTAGAACTATGATATCCCCAATATTGGTGTCCAGATCTACATAGCCAAGTCCTTCCAAATTCACAATTATCCCAATTTTCCTGAGCCTCATAAGTATATAAGGAATTTCAGTCATTTTTTGTGATTTATCAATGTTTACCTTCTAACTTAAATAGGTACTTGTAATTATTTTTACAAATGATGTCGACACCATAGCTAAATTAATTTTAGAAGTTTGCATTTTCCAGAGCTCGCCAAAACGTTCGAATTCTGGTGGGGTACACGTGACGTTATATATGTATTGTATACCTCGGTTTTATAATACAAACAGCAAGGTAAATCTCACCCGGGTCGGTATACAATCATCAAATCCAAATTTAAATCTTTAGCAAGATTTTTAAGGAACATTTCAAATTTCCAAAACCATGTGAAATAATTTGTATACAAACGCACTGCACTGGTGACCCGTGTGCGAGTCTGTGCAGCGCAACTTTGTCCGCATTATAAAGCACGGGGCCGACAAACCCACGAGGTAACTGTGTAAGTTTTGTCAGAACCCGCCGACCAAACATCTACGTCTTTTAGTCGTCTTTAAATGACGATTTATTAGTTCTTGTTTTCAGAATGAGCATTTGTTATTAGCAATACATGTTTTTATAAGCAACTAGCTGGTTCCAGGCATGCGTTGCAATGCCAACTTCAAAGAAATAAATTGTTTCTCCCTGCACGTCCTTTTCCAAAGATACTTGAATATATTTGTCCTTTCCCGTGCAAACCCTACCCTCCCGCGTTCCCCTTCCGCCTTCCCCGCCCACCCTCTCCCCTCTCCCACTCCCCCGTCCCGCAAACCCCCCTCCCGTGTTCCATATACCTATTCAGTCCCAGTTTATTACATTTTTTTTATTCAAATTTTATATTAACACATTATTCACTAAATATAAACAAGCCGTAGTAGAATTTATATCAGAAAGGAGAACCACAAATTTCATTTATCCAACTGCATAGCTCTGCTTCGATTTATTTCATATGTATTGCACTTTTCCCAGTTTTCAGTTTTTCCATCTTGCATGGTGGTGTGTTTTGTTTTTATTTCAATTTGTTTTTTACTCTATTTTTGTTTTAGATTTGATATTTGATTATGATTTTGATTTTGATATTGATATTGATATTGATATTGATATTGATATTGATATTGATATTGATATTGATATTGATATTGATATTGATATTGATATTGATATTGATTGATATTGATATTGATTCTGATTATGATTATGATTTTGATTTTGATTTTGATTTTGATTTTGATATTGATATTGATATTGATATTGATTCTGATTCTGATTCTGATTTTGATTTTGATTTTGATTTTGATTTTGATTTTGTTTTTGTTTTGTTTATGATTTTGTTTTTTTTTTATTTTGTAATGCACATTTAGATTTAGATGTTCTTTGTTTAAAAAAAATGCATGTAAAAGCCCAGCCGGGTGTGAAATTCCAAATAAATAAATAAATAAATAAATTAAGAAAAATCAATCAAATTTGGATATCTATCTAAAATATCTATAATTTTAAAAATCCAAAAAACAGCTACCTGCTAAATTCAATTTTATCAAACGTGCGAACTGTCAAACGTGAGAAATTAAAGTAGTCGTTAAGTTTTCTGAAATTATTCAATTTTCTGCACAGTTTTCTAAATTTTTCTTTCCGTAAGAACCTTCTACGAAGTATTAGAAAACTTTAAAAAAAAGATTAATGATACAGGTAAAGTCGTTCTGAAGTTATGGCGTGACCAAGGGAAACAGGGAATAATTTATATATATATATATATATATATATATAGATAATATTTTTCACATAAACGATTGACATAGACCCACTCGCTTCTGGCAGTGTCTCTTGTAGGGTCAATGGACCGAACCTAGAAATTCGGAACAGAAAAAGCGTTCACCATTAGAGATTTGACTAGGTACTTACATAGGTACTTCAAAGTACACAAACAGATTTTCTGCTTTATAACACAGATATGCTTTCATCCAATCAAATTGAATTGAAATACATCTTCGTTGGAAATAATGTCACGGGTAAGATTGAAAGAGAAAATGTCAATTCTATTCCCTTTGAAATCCCAATGGAATTGTGGAAATTCCCAGAAGGAAACATATCGAATACGTTTACGAAGTCAATAATAAAATTCCTCCGCTCGGCGAAGACTGGATAATGCTGCTCACAAAACTGTTGACATTTTCTTTATGTACAGGGAGAACCAAAGTGGTAGACATTTACTTACTTTATGTACATGGGAGCTAAGCTACACGTGCCAGACACGTTTCATGGAAATGCGAAGTTGGGAAACCAATTACACAACTAAAGGGCACATGAAGTTACTATTTAATTTTGTACGTATTTATTCATAAATTCGTGATGATTTTTTGCAAAAGAGAGTTGAAGAATAGTGGAGAAAAAAAACAAACAACTAACCTAACCTAACCAAACCTTAACTAACCTATATATATATTTTCACATAACCTAACATGTTATTATCGATACTATGTATTCTATTTTCCCTCTGTTCTATTTTAACACAACCTAACCTATTATTTTATCACGTTCTGTTTTTTTTTCTATTTTAGCCTAACTTATTATTTGATCATGTTCTGTTTTACCTCTGTTCTATTTGAACACAATCTGAAATATTATTTTATCATATTTTGTTTTACCTGTGTTCTATTTTAACATAACCTAACCTATTATTTTATCATGTTCCGTTTTTTTTTTTCTATTTTAACATAAAACTACTTATTATTTTATCGTGTTCTGTTTTTCCTTTGTTCTATTTTAAACTAATTTAACCTATTATTTTATTATGCTTTGTTTTACCTTTGTTCTGTTTTCATAACCTAAACCTATTATTTAGGTACTATGTTCTGTTTTTAACCCCCTACGCCAAACGGACGGGTGTTATACGTTTGACCGCCGTCTATGTGTCTGTCTATGGCATAGTAGCTCCTAAACGAATGGACCGATTATGATGCGTTTTTTTTTAAAGCTGACGTGATCGAGATGGTTCTTAGCTACAATTCATGAAAATCTGTTCAGAGATTTCAAGGCATCAGCTCTTTTTTGTATCGAAGGTTACTTAAAATTTTGAATTCTTTTCTTATTGTGTGGGAGTTCCTAGTGATCTGATGATATAAAGATGTGCATATTTAATGTTTAGTAATTCCTAGTGATCTGACTCACCCTGTTTGATGAAAAGACGTCTCTTTATAATGTGGGAGTTCAGGGAGCGAAGAAAGGGTGAAGGTTTTACAAAGTGATTGGATGCAATTCAAAGGAAATGGAATTTTCCTTACAGCATTGTTATATATTCGAACATTTTCCAACCACGACCTATATTGTTACTGACATAGCGTCGCGTTCACGTGACAAACAAACACGGGGGATTATACAAATTAAAAAAGCCAAGTTTCAATAAACATTTGGTCAGGTGGTGATCGAGTACTGACAAATGCTGGGTAAGAGAAAAAATATAATAAAAAAATCAGGGTGTGCAATTCAAACGCGGTAGAAGCGATACTAAAATGTCGCTAGATGTCGCTTTATTTACTTTTACCTGTTTATTTTAAAGTGGTTTGAAGATTGGATATTGATTTTACAAAAATAAAAAGTTTATCTTTTGTAGATTTCGTAGGATTCGAACCTCCGTTCGCCGGATGTCTGTCTGGCCGTTGAGATTTGTCAGCTACGCTAACGGAGGCTCGCGCGGAGCCGTGAATTTACCGCATTATATTAGAACCGAGGACCGGTCAAATAATATATTTTAGTGACGAACTTCCGTTTCATCCGAATTTTAAATCACAATGGGCTATAGAAGTTTCACTTCAAAAGAATCGTTAATTATGAAACGTTAAAATTATGTACGAGTATGTTTAAACATGTTCAAAATTGTTTTTGTATTTGATTCGCAGAACTCCATTTTTTTTAATTTATTTAAATCATATTTAATTATGTTATTGTCACGCAGTATTCTGCAAGTATTTCAGTTTTTTTTATTATTATTTTGACAGCTTTTTCGGCTTCCAATGCCATTTTAAAACTGTGTTTATATGATTCTATTTTTCTGTGAAAATAATTGTGACAATAAATCGGTTTAAACGGTAATAAATCATTTTAGGCACCTTCAAAAGTGAAATTTGGCGGAGATATCTAATAGAATCATATAAATAAGTCGTCCCGATGTGGTCTAACCATAGTTTGAAAATAGCTCTTTTTAGCCGAAACAGCTATCACAATAATAAAAAAAACTAAAATACTTGTTGAACTTAATCATAACATTATTAAATTTGTTTTCAATAAAATAAAATGTTCATGATCAGTTTTTTAGTCAAATAATATGTTCGCATTTGAAAATGTCTAAAATCAGCGACACAACTTCGCACACTGACTCAGGAGGAGTGACTCACTCTTCCTCTCCATCACAGCACAATTCCCATTACTTTTGGGTCCCCCTCGTATGTATTTATTAAAAAACTGTACGTATTGGAAGGGTTCTAAATTGTCACCGTACGATAGAAAACTTTTCTTAATAGTTTTTAGAACGAAGAGCAAACATGATGACTCTTTCTGAATTCCAATTTCTTTATTTATTTTTAGTATTTCACTTATGTAATGTGTCAACCGACCTTTCCACCAAACAAATGAAGAAGAAGGTTGTTTACTTACCATAAAAGCTATCAAGTGTGGATTGAAATGCCCAAGATTCTTTACGGGTGAAGAGCTTTTACAAAAGAGAAGTACGTGACAATAAAAATGAACTTCGCAGGTCTGCGTGGGCTGGATATAATACGAGTAAATGCCATGTGCGGTGTGTGGGCAGCCATCCAACTATCCAAGACTTTACATCAAATGAGAGCTAAAGGAGTAGTGGTTTCCACATAGAATTATCTCTAAACACGTTGTGGTGTGGTATTTTATAAATCTTATTTCATTTTTCATCCTCTGTACGAGTAAGTACTTTTCAATTACAATAAGGTTTCAGATAAACACTTACGAACGACGGATTGTATCACAGAATTTTAATAGCCCATCAAATTGCTAAGACATTTTTTTTATGTGATGAGTTTCAAGTGCTCCCGTCTGGAACCAGTGAGCCTATGGCATACCCAATTGGAGTATTTTGGGAGGCTTGTGATGAGAAATGAGTGGAGAGGGCAAGGAGATGAGAAAAGTACCAGGCTGAGGTGGGAAAGTACCAGGCTGTTCAGGTCTGGTCACTAAGCACCGCCAAAGCCATTTCAAGCAACGTTTCAATTCTGAATGGTGGTCTTACACCAGGGCGTAAACTGAAAGTCTGGTATGTGCTGCAAATTTGATATGTATTATTTAAATGAATAAATTGTGACATAAACAAAAATTGATAAAATAAATTTTATTTGTGCACGCCGGATGCAACATGGCTAAAGCCATTTCAAGCAACGTTTCAATTCTAAGTGGTGGTCTTACATCAGAGCGATAAATAATAAAAGTACTAGTATCTTCCATTCTGGAAATTGCCGCAAATATACCTTATATTATTTTAAATGATCAAATAAAATTGTTTGCATACCGCGATTGGAACCCGCGACCATTGAATAGCTATTCAAGTAGTTAACCACAGAGTAATTTGGTATCAGTTTTTTGTACAAATTGTGGAAAACAGAAAAACACAACAGTCACGTTGTTATGTTTGTCAGCTGATCACAATAAGGAAGTTCAGTGCATTTTTTTTATTTTTTGTATCAATGTTCACATTCTAACTTATATACCAGTGTTTTTTTTTTAAGTTTGTTTTCATAATTAAATTAATTCTCCAAGTTAAAATTTTATTAAGCCCGCCAAAACGAGCGGAATCCGATCGGTAAGAGGCGGGGTGTGTGTGTAACGTCATTTTTACCCTGAAGAACACATCGCTTGAGCATTTTGTATGGAGATTTTTTTAATTCGTCAATAAGGAATTTATTTGATAGAAAGCTGAAACGGATCTAGAATTCGCGAAATTGTAGGGGCGCCTTTTAGATAATTTTCTCCGCTGGTTGTAGCTTGTAGCCAAGCAGTAAGTAGCAAGTGACTTTCTCAGAACACCTCATTTTCATGATTATTTCATTATTTTCCATCCCCGCCGGTTCGCCCACGGCATAATATCACATCACAAATTGAAAAGGTCACGGGACGTTATCGCTGTTGAAAGTTTCAAATTAGTTTGTGAATTAATAAATGAGGAGATGATAGTACTACCCACTTAGCTACGAGTATCTTTCATTCTGAGATTTCTCTTAAAGGTTAACCAAATGCTTTGTACAGAGTTTAATTTAAATTTTAACTTTTTTGTGGAAAAAATGTTTTTGATTCTTTTGAGTTCAGGCGCTAGCTCGTTCGTAGCTTTTATTTTTTTAAACAAGATTCTAACTTAATATTATAAATATTATAATGCCGCTATGAGTTCCATTTAGGATTTTTATTCAGTTAAAATTCTTTGAGTCTTCACTGAATGGTTGGCTACGGGACACGAAAGCTAAGTGTGGTTTATGGTCAAACCGAATGTCATTCACATTTTTGTTGGTACTTGCCAATTGATTTGAGATTTATTGTATTTTTATACAGTTGCTTACAGGTTTTTACATGATGCAATCCCGCCTCGTGGAGCCTCATGAATGAGTAATTCTTTTGCCCTGTTTAATTCATATTTGTCTTATTAACCTATTTGTTTTGAATTTTGATACTGCTTACTAACAATGTACGGAGGTCTAGATTCGTTCAAAATAAATAAATGTAGCTTCGTTTAACGAAAAAATTAGAAACTTGCGAGAGCCTTGAAGGAGTAACCATCTGTTACTTATACCAGGGCGGGTAGTTGGTGGATAACCTCCAATGCCCGTTTAGGAGGAAGAGGGAGAGGTTACGATGGATCAATCTCGTGACCAAGTATATCTGGGAAAGGCGTGTGGGTCTTAGAAATAACACCGAAACCAAAATTATTGGTTTAGGAAAACATTTATCAAAAAGAAAGTGCCTGATCTTACAGTCAAAAGATTGCAAGAAACATTGGTTACTACCCTTTTTCTGTTTGCTTGGAGCAAATTTATCTTCCAGCAAGTTCGCGATAAATGAATAACTAACTGTGTGAAGATCATTTTTCATTCACAAAATTGAGGAGTATTTTTACTTCCTAACTAATATTATAAATCCAAAAGTGTGTTTGTTTGTATGTCTTTCTTTCACGTCGCAACGGAGCAACAGATCGACGTATTTTTTTGCATAAGGATAGTTGGAATGGGAATTGACATTGGCTACTTTTCATCTCGAAAAAATATTTCATTCCCGTGGGAAAATTCTTTGTACAGTAATTTATCCCAAATACCACGCGAGCGAAGCCGCGCGTAAAATATTATATAAAATACTCGATTCTAGAGCACTAGCATGGTGAAATCGATAACTTTAAAATATCGGATCGATAGGAGTAACTTCCGATGGTTTTATATATGTCCCAATCACGGTTTCACCGTTGACAGCCGAGTCGATATTGATAGGTATTAAGAGGCCGCGCAAAAATTTATCAATCGTCGCGCGTCGGTCGGAATATCTGTTAACAATCGTAGCGCTCACAAATATTGATAATTGACCATAGACGACGGATTTAATCAATATCGTATTGATACGGGGTTTTATCGATCGTCCATACTAGACCGCCAGGACTATTCTGAGAATTTTCCACTACCACAATAATTTATCGGAAAATATGTAGGTATGTTTTAAAAATTACACTCCATTCATTTTATTAACGTTTTAAAAAAATAAATTTTGTTTTGAAGAGTTTTAATTTCCAATGTACATTTGTTACTTAAATTTTCTCTAAAACTCTTCAAAACAAAATGTCTAGAAATTGTTACATAGTTAATGCCCAAGAAATACAAAAAATTAAAAAAAATAACCCCACAAATTTTCGTTTTAACCCATTATTAAGAATTGTATTCGTAGTATTAAAACCTATTAAATTCCTTATGATTTATACGGTATCATTTTATTAAAACGAGAATGAAGCGATTATGTTACAAAACCACTCACTGGATTTAGGGAATTCTCAGAATTATTTTCAAATATTCATTTTCCAAATTGTACCTGAACCGTGAATGAAAATCTCCGAGAATTGTGAAAGAAAATGTTATTGCAAAAGGTTAAAGAGCAACTGGCTTATAATATTGTACCTATACAGAGCTTTATGGTTGTGAATAATATTTAAGGCTTCATTCAACGGTTTCTTTTGGCTTTTACAATGGCTGTGTATTAAACAGACGTCAGCAAAACATAAATTCTGCTTTGTAAGGTCTCATTCAGAAAATCAGTCTAAACTTGGTGCAATTTTCCCATCCCGATATTGTATTGAATTTGAAAGGAGGTGACTTGGGATCTGTGATCATTTAAAATTTACATTTTGTCTTTTTATTCTGGTCCCATATCCAGTTATTGGGGTGTGTTGTGAAGCTGAAGGGAGTTAGGAAAGGAAGGAGATGGGGGAAAGGAAGGTTAAGAGGTTCCTGGCTATTCAGATCTGTCACTAAACAAGGCTACTACTGAATAGCGATCTTTCAGCAGGGCAATATAGAGTGTAGCTATTTGTTACTGTGAAAGCCTATAAATTAGTAAATCTTAGGTTTTAAATTTTTTTAAATTCTAAGATTTACAAAGATTAAAAGTTGGTAAATCTCAGGATTTACTGGAAAATCTTAAGATTTACCATTGTACGGGCTTTTACAGTAACATATCTACAACACAAATAATAAATAGGTATTCAACAGACAAAAGTATTTAGGTATTCAAATAATGCAATCGTCCAACAACTAAAGTATAGATTAATAAAAATACTAATATTTGGATGATTTGTTTAGCGCTGATTTTGTGAAAAAGGGGCGGTGTACGCTAGGGCGCTGCACAGATATGTTTCCAACGGTGACCGGACAACTCAGAAACATACAATTTCAACAACTCCTTTGAAAATTCATTAAAAGTAATAAAAAAATATATGTTTTATGTTAGGTTAGGTTATGGGCTATTTTTCATTTTTCTTCATAACTTTTAATGACTTTTCGAAGGAGTGTTGAAATGCCACCTTGTTGAGGACCGTTTTCAACGTCCCATCCGACTAGTCTGAAATAGTTCAGTGTGAAGGCGATGCACCACGTCGTGTAAAATTCTGGAGCAGGTCGCTAACAAAAACACTCCTTATGCAGATGGCGATAAGGTTTAAATTCCCTTTATCTAGCCGCCTGTTTTGATATATTCAAGGAAAAAACGTCGCTAAAAAGCGTGTTTAAGAGTGTATAAGCAGAGAAACCAGAAATATGTCATTTTTAAATCAGTGGTTAGACGTATTGACTCTTTTCCACAAAAAACTATAAAAGGATTTCAAAAGATTGTTCTTTTATCTAGTAAACGTATCTTTTAGATTTTGAGAAAAAATGTTTATTTTTAGAATAATAAGGTTATACCATAGGTCGTTCGCAGATTTGTTCAATTTTCAAAAAAGTACATTTATTATACAACACCCATTTCAAATCATATAATCATGCAGTAAAATAAATCAATACATTAGCTGGTAAACCTATGTTTCAGAATTTTAATTTTAGTTTAAATAAAATTATTAAAAAATATATACGGACATGTGTTTCTTGACGAAAATTGGTCGGTTTGTGCATTTATTTGTGCACTTACAAACAAATATATTTCGGATTTTTTTACATACTTATTTTGCTAAGACGTTATTGACAAATCATAAATAATTTGATCGTAAAATAATTTCAGGAAGTATTTAATTTTAAATAATTTTGAACATCGCATTTCACCATTTTTATCGCAGCCCGTAAACACAAATTTCAGATTTCATTACGGGCCCAAACGCGGCCAGGAGAGCACGTCTTCGCGACGCTTTGAATAATAATATTTGGAAATGAAATTTGAAAACGAAATTTGAAATAAACACGAATTCCTTGATTCACGTTTGTTAAATCTACAGGGTTGCCCGAATGCAATTTTTCATGTTCATTGAATATTTTTATGCAAAAATTTTTATAATTTCGAATATTTTTTTTATTTTAAATTATTCTTGTGTGAATACCGCACAAGAGTCCCAACTGCTCCAAAATATTTTTTGGGGTAAATCTTTTTTACTCACGCTCGACACTTGAGGGTAAACTGGTGAATGGGTTACGAAAAGTGGTGATTGTTACGAAAAATGACATGCGAACGGTAATCAATGCGAACGGTGATCGATTGCTCGGCGGGTCGGGCCTTTACGCACGCTTGTTTTTCGTGTTATTGTTATATTGTTAATGGACTATTTGTCCATAAATAAATAAATAAATTATAAACAGCGGGTACCCGGCATGCGTTTCAAGGGCACTGTAACCTCGCGGTCAACTAAACTGTTATGGTTCCATCACAAGTCACGGGAATTATAATGCAAGCGCCTGCACTATATAACATTATATACAGCGGGTACCCGGCATGCGTTGAAAGGCCACTCAAAGAAAGAAAGGGTTTGTGCGCTTTAATTCTGTTTGTTGAAGTGCTTATTATTAATTATGCACACAAATAAATATTTTAAAATGCGACATTTTTTACAATCCAACTGAATACTACTCTTTTTTTTCATGAATACCGCACAAGAGTCCCAACTGTTCTCGTCTGGAGCCAGTGGGACTATTGCATCCCCAATTTGGGGTATGTTGTAAGACTGAAGGTAGTGGGGAGGGGAAGGATATAGGGAAGAGGAAGGTGGGGAAGTATCTGGCTATTCAGATCTGGCCAATAAACACGGCTAAAGCCATTTCAAGCAACGTTTCAATTCTTAATGGTGGTCTTACACCAGGGCGATACTGAGAGTATCTTCCACTCTAATGGCCGTAAAATACAATTAAAAAACAAAAAACCAAAATATTAAAAAGAATATAACAAATTGTTTATTCATGTAGGTATCTACTTAATACCTACTGTGTTTACGCATTTCACTTGAATCTATTTATATTTATGAACTTCGATATACAAATTACAAATAACTACTACTAATTAAAATTCTGGAAGCGAGAATAGTAATATAAAGTAGTAATAGTAGCGGACAGCCCTAGCTCGCGTGAACAAAACCCTCAAAACTCGGATTGCCGCGGAACGAAATTTAGTTCTGAAAACGCCGGCTCGCGAGCCCTGATGTGTTAGCGCTAGTGTCGGAATCGAAGTTGTCATGTGCTGGTTATTCACTCTTAATTTTATTTTCCGTAGCTCAGGCACGAATATTTAAATGTTTAGCGATAATTTTCCAAAGAATTTAATTTTCCACGTTATACAATAAAACCATAACCGAAAAGGGGTTCGTAAGTAAGAAATTTTAAAATTTAAAGCATGTTTTATGGGACCGATGCTTTTTTTCTGGACTAATAAAATCAACCAAAAATTTTTTCGATTATTTCAAAGGCAAATGTTCTACTCGCAGTATTTAATTAATGTATTTAAAACGATCAAAGTTTTTAAAATAAAATCTCATGATTTTGCATAACTACTCGTAAGTAGTGCTTCAGATCTCTCGGAAAACCTTTTAAAAACCTGAAAAATCTCGGCATTAGAAAATGTAGGTAAATATTTAAATGATATTATCGGGCCTTTAAAAGTGTTGAAATAATTGCTATTGACCAAAATTCCGTAAAATGATCTACAATTTGGCCACTTTCTTAAACCACTTGAGCGACAGCGCAATTTAAAACTTTTTTTCCGATTGCTCAAAATTTTTGGTGATCATTTTGAATATTTTCCACCCACATTAAAAAGAATCATACCTCCAAATTTTTATATAAAGGCATACAAACTGATTATAGTTCTATATAGCCAATGAATTCACCTATCATTTGTCGATTATCACGTATTGGTAGGATTTATAAAAAAAAATTATAAAATCGTGAACTTCTACTTAATTACTTACAAATAAGGGAATATTTGACAAAATTGGCAGCAAACAAATCCGAGGTATTTTAAATAGTGCCATACTGTGGCAAAAAGCGCACCAGTGGTGATACTGGTGATACTTCTAGACACTTCCAAAATCACTTTTTTTAAATAAATTAGATGAGGAGAGTTTGGTTCTGCACAGAACTTGGCGGCGCTTTGTCGAGGTTATGGGTCCCCGATCTGATTATGACAAGGGGAAGAAGATGAGCTGAGAAAATTAATGGATTTACGATGGTGTTGTAACATAATATGATATTTCTACAACGGCGACGTGGTTACGAAGGAAAGTCCTTCCAGTTGGCCTAGATACATTAATTTTCCAGCTCATTGCATATGAATGTCATAAAACATCGCTTTACGTCATACCGTCTTCCCACTTCCCACTAGGGTAGAATCACCATCACAAAGCATGAAGCGTTTCCACTGCATTAAATTTAATATTATTTATGCATTGAACCGCTTACACGTTAATACGGAATATTTTTTATTCAAAGAGTTAGATTTAGATTAATTATTACGAAAAGTAAGTATTTATGTCGGGGGAGACAAAAAAACATGCAAAATATAGTATGCTTTTAACATTTTTTTTTTAAATTAATTCACTCACGCGGATACGCCATTTTTATTTCTATCGTTCTTATTTAAAATTTCATAGACAATCAATCAATGCTGCCTATCATAGAAAAAATATTATTTCCATATAAAACAATAATTAAATCACGTTATTATGTGAATGCATTATTGAGAAGTTTGTACCTGTATTTATAACAGCAGAACATGGAAAGAAATGTATTAGAATAATTACACATACTCGCTAGACAAACCCTGCTTTGCCAAACAAACCATTAAAAACCTGGGATGTATTTCTAAATTATGATGACATGCAATTATGATGCATTCAACCCAGTGGCGTAGCTAAGGGGAGGCGGGGGGGGGGCGGCCCGCCCCCCGGCGGTACTTTTAAAGGGGGCGGCAAATTTTAAAAACAATAAATAATAATATTATGTTGTAAAAATTTAAACCATTTCATTTCATATTTTTGTCGCATCTACGATTCGGACCGATTGAAATGAGCTCGGAATTTTTCATTTCTTCAGAAATCATAAAAATTAATTTCAGTAGTACGCAAGTTTTTTTTGTTTAAATGTATAATAATTATTTGAAAATGTTCTACGATACTTTCGTTTACGAATCCAACTCTTTATTTTATTATTTATCAAAAATGTCGTAATTCGTACGAAAACTGAATGCATATTATGAGAGCAATACTAATTAAAGCTGGGAACTCCCAAACAAATTCACTATTAAATAAAACCAGAGTTGTGTTCAGTATGTAACGATTTAATTTCAGTTGTGTTTATTTTTATTTTTTTTTATCTGCTGATACATTTCGAAGATCATTATTTTATTTGAAGTGCAGTAATTAAAATCTAGTTTCAGACGCTGTATGTGCTGCCATAATCAGAGAAATTCATGTTCTGTGTGTACTTTTTATTCACCGCATACAGACCTAATTTAAACCAATTTTTGTGTTGAGAATGTAAACTTCCAGTTGTGGATTCATCTGCTGACACATTTGGAAGGAAAACATTCTCTTATTCGAATTACAGTTATAATATTTTGTTTGCAGACTACGTATGTGCTGCCAGAATCAAAGAAAAAGTATTTACATGTTCTGAGTGTACTTTTAATTTGACAGGTATAGATTTAATTTAAACCAGTTTTTTTTTCAGAATGGAAGATTCATCTGCTGAATTTCATCTGAGGAAAACATTCTCTTATTCGATGTGCAGTTATAAAATTCTAGTTGCAGACTGTTTATTTAATGCCAGAATCAAAGAAAAACCATGTTCATGTTCTGATTGTAATTTTAATTCACCGCATACAAACGGTTTTGTGTTCAGAATACAACGATAAATTAAATAACGAGTTGCAGATTCATCGTGTACAAAGTGAATCTTTACTTTTGAGTTAAATCCTGCAAAATTCTGAGAAATTGATTGTTTCGTGTGTATTCTCGATTTTCGACAACAGTTATGATCTTTGCAGAATTTATAAATATGATTTTCGTCGGAAGTATACTGGTCAACTGTGATTATTAAAAAAATCGTAATCATGTGATCGTATAAAAATAGGTCGTACTAAAAAAATATAAAGTAGGTACCTTTTTGAAGTAGGTACTTTTTTGTTTTTATGTTGACAAGAATTTATTTTATAAATTGGTTCTTCCGACAAATGTCATATTTGATTGTCTATTAGTTAAAAAAAAGGAATATTCCGTATTATCTGTCCATCAAACTTCGACAACACGAATATTTATATACGAATATTTATGAATATTTGAAAAATATGAAACTGTAACGAGTACCTATTAAGCGCTTATAAAATTACCGTGATTCAAAAAAAGCGATAAACATACGTTCCTTATCGCTATACTGTTGCAGCTCTTTCTTACACATTAAATAATGGTGAGACAAAATATGAGATACACAAAATACGTGTGACTGTTTCCTCCACAGCACTACTTTTTCCTTGCGTTTAATTTTCTTTATACGTGTTCGGGAGATATATGATAATGATTGTATGTTTCCTTTGGGGAAAGGGGTGGGGGTGGGGAGGGGGGCTTAAGACGTACGTTTACCGTTTGTCTCATTTCGACTGTTGTTATTTAGTGTGTAAGAAAGAGTTGCAGCATTATATATGTTTATGAATAAAAGCAAAACCATCAGCGCATTGACGTTTGACTTTTTTGATCTTTAGGAATTCACTCACATTTCAATGAAATTTTTTTTTTCATTAGCACCACACAGGAGTACCTAAGGAAAAAAATCCCTCAGGGCTTATGTCATATTTGGGGACGATGTGTGGAGGATCTTTTTAGGGAAAGGAAGGATAAGAAGTTCTGGGAAGGAAAAAGGTACGAGGGGTGGGTAGTGGGAATCTGGGGGTCAGTGTGTCCAGGAGTGACGGACGTATGAATCGCTGCCTCCCACTGCGGTACAAGGCGATGGGTCCAGAGAATTCGGCTGGAGAGGTCTAGGTTAGGTATCCCTCAACCAGTCCCTCCCGATCCACGCAATAGGTAAGTAAAGCATTCGCCGCAAAGACCTAGACAAACCTCACCCCATGAACTCGGGCACTTCTGTTAAGTTATCAAACGTAGCGAACCACTTGAGGTGACCTATGGAGGGGTGTTGATTATCCAATAAATAGTTCCCGGGGTGGTGGTACCCATACCCGTCTCTTAAATTGATTAATAAATAATAAAATTGAAAAAAAATTACATAATAACATAACCTGAATAGAACCTTTACGGAACTTATATAAAATAAACTTTTTTTGACAATTTGTTAAAATTATGTACAACAACCCGTCCTAGGCGGCTTTTTCGGTTGACAAAAGTTTCAAAATTCATTAGCTCTTGTTGAAAATGATGTTGGGAATTGAAAATAGTTGCGTTGCCTAGGAAATCCAGATGGACAGCTCAGAATGAATCCAACTCAACAAATCCCTTAAAAAGTCATTAAAAGTGATGAAAAAAAGTATTTAAAAAAAATGGTTAAATGGCATGTAGAGCGAATGAAGAAAATAGTGCAATTGTGAATGGTAGAAGAAGTCGGGGACGCCCGAGGAAGACATGGCACGGTCAAGTGAATCAGATACTTGAGTCGGGCCATGTCAAAAGTCAGAATTTATTTCATTATTTTCGTATTACATGTTGTTATAATAATGACATATTGCCCATCTCACTAGGTGTGAAACGCCTGTGTTGAGATGGCAATTTACATATTACCTATGATTTTGTTTAAGTAATATTATGAAAAATTTTATGAAAATGACTGCTTGATATAATTTATTTTTTTTAATATACAATTCAAGTATGTTTATTTATAAAATACATGTTACATATATTAGACATTTACAAAGGTAGATAAGATTTATTAGATCACCATACTAGGCGGCTGCCTGTTTCATGGTGATTAATTAAGGATAGTTACTTTGAGTATAGTCTAGTGTAAACACATGGTAAAGTTATAATAAAAAATAGAAAAGAGAAAAATAAACATGTAAATAAAACAATGTAGGTATATATATATAGAGGAGATGTACCGAATATGGAATAGCTTAGGTAAAAAAATCTCTGATTAATTTTAATTGAATCGTTTATTAAGTATTGTACATTGAAATCTTTGGAAATTTATTTACGGAACTTAATATGTCAAAGAAGTATTAAAAGAAACACACAAACGTCTTCATTTTAAACGAAAGGTAAAACAATAGAAAAAACGATTATATTTCAAGGTCGGTCGGGGGGGAATCGGGAACGCTGGGTTTTATAGAGGCTTTCCTTACATAAATTTTGAGAAACACCATTATCTCATATTAGGGACGTATGCCATATTCGGTACATCTCCTCTATATATATATAGAAGATTGCAGTAGGTACATGGTTACATTTTTATTTTATTTATTTTTTTATTATTTAATATTTGTTTGTTTTTACAATAATTATACATTTTTTTACATATTAAACAGATTTGTAATATTAATGTAATAAAAGCCTTTCCTCACCATAAAGAGACGAGGCTCTTGTGTTTGGTGAGTGAATTCATACTCAATTATGTTATCAATGTTATCATTTGAGTAGGTGAATAATAATATTGCAACTATTAACAATAGATATAGTAAGAGAAACTTGAGATGTGTCGATTAACAGATTTAAATGAACTGAAATAGTAATGTAACTCTTACAGTTGTTTCAGGTAATTTTTTAATTTAGTTTGGAATTTACTTTTATTTTCAATAATTTTTACTTCTAATGGGAGTTTGTTGAAATAATTTATACCATGATACAGATAGGAATTTTGGATGTGCTTGGTATTAAATTTTGGGATTTTAATATTGTTTTGATATCTTGCTGAGATATTGAAATGTAATTTTTTTTAACTGTATTTCTTTGAAAGTTTGTAGAATTGAATATTTTTTATAAAAATTGTCTATTGTAGTTACTTTGAATATTGAAAAGATTTTTTCGGTAGAAAATGTAGATGGTTTTTTCAATATAATCTTAATTATTAATCTTTGAACTATTTTGAGAGGATTTAAAATAACATCATATGTTCCTCCCCATCCTATAATACCGTATTGTAATATAGATTGAACAATTGCATAGTACACTCTTTTTAGGTTTTCCAGTCTAAGAATATTTCTGAGTCTTATAAATATATATATACATTTCCTAATTCTTTTGACAAGTTCACAAATATGTGTTTTCCATTTAAAATGTTGATCTATATATACACCAAGATATTTAATTTTGGAAGTTGAATTCAGTGTAGAACATTCTGGAGTGCAATTAGTTCCACTACATTTACTCTGATGTATTAGAATTTTTATTTCTGGTTTAGATTTAAATTTATTGATAGAGAATGGGATAAAGTTTGTTTTTTCGGTATTTAAAGAGAGGAGATTTTTATCGAACCAGTTTTTCAGTGTATTGATGTCAATATTCGCTAGGTTGTTCACAGTATTCCAATCAGCACCTTCAATTATTATGACAGTGTCATCAGCATAAGATATTATTTTTCCGTTTATTCTTTGTGTGAATATATCATTAACATAGATGATAAACAGTAACGGCCCCAGGACTGTACCTTGAGGTATACCAAAATTACTTGTATCTTGTTGGCTAAGCAGATTGTTGATTTTTACGACTTGGGGGCGTTTGAAAAGGTAGCTTTTTATCCATTCTAGAGCTGTACCGTTTAATCCAATGTTTCTTAATTTAGTTACGAGTTTGTCATGTGATATGCTGTCAAACGCTTTTTTGAGATCTATGAAAATTCCAATACATTTGAATGATTTATCTAATGAATTGAGAACAAGGCTAGTTAATTTTGCAATTGCATCCTGTGTGCTTCTACCTTCCATAAATCCAAACTGATTTTCATCAATTATTTTATTACATTTTATAAACTGGTTCATTCTTTTTTTTACTATCTTTTCAAAAATTTTTGCTATATTTGAGATTACTGATATTGGTCGGTAGTTGCTTACTTCTTCTGGATTACCAGATTTAAATATTGGAGTAATGATAGTTTGCTTGTAAATAGATGGGAACACACCGCTTTGGAAACTTAAATTTACTATATGCATTAATGGTTTAGAAATTTGATTTTTAATATTTTTTAAAATATTAACCGTAACTCCATCAAATCCCGGTGCAGAACCTCCTTTCATATCGTTTATGATAGATACTATTTCATCCTCTGTTGTGACTTGAAATGTTGCTATTTTATTTTCTGTATCAATATTGCAATCTGAAATTGGGTTGGTATTTATGTGATTTGCAAGATTTTTTCCTATGTTTGCAAAGAATGTGTTAAATATATTTGCAGCTTTTGACGGGTTTTCTTTACAGCATATTTTCGAGTTATCGTGAGTAATAGCATTGATTTCATTATTCCTGCATTTTTTCTTATCAATTATTTCATTTATAACCGTTTCATTTATAACTCTTTTATTATCATTTTCCGCCTGATCAATCTTTTGTTTATAATAACTTTCTTTTCTGTGTTTTATAATATATGAAAGTTTGTTTTTATATGCCTTAAAACTGTTAAGTAAATTTTTATTATTTGGTTGTTGGGTAGTTAACTTGTAAAGGGCTTGTTTATGTCGTACAGATATTATAAGACCATAGGTAATCCACGGTTTTATAGGCTTGTACTTAGATTGTTTGGATTTGGAAGTATTAATATTTTTTGTCGAATCGTTTATGTATGTAGATATTTTTTCTTCAAACAAATTGCAGCAAATATTGACATCATTACATTGTAGTAATTTATTCCAGTTTTCTGATTCAAATTTATGTAGTAACGTATCCATATTAAGTATTTTTTTTGAGGCATTAATTTGGTTAGGTAATGGAGAAGATGGATTACTGCATTTATAATTAAATATACATGAATAATGATCAGTGATAGTCGTATGTATGACAGCTGAGGTTATATTTTTAATGCAAGGGATATTTGTAAATATATGATCTAGACACGAAGGCCGTTGACCTCGGACGTTTCTTGTATAATGATTTATGCATGAGATGTAGTTTAGTTCAGCCAACATATTAAGGTAATCATCTTTATTCTTACTAGAGGAATCGTTTGCAATATTTAAATTCACATCTCCCACAAGAATATTATTTTTATTTCTAAAATTTAGTAAAATGTTTTTTAATCCATCTATAAATTGTGGTAGTATCGATTTATGTGTACGATAAATAGCAATAATATTATAATATTTATTTACATCTTTAATTTCTATATTTAAAATGTTAACATTACTAATATTAATTATCTCTCTAATATTGATAATATTATATTGGTTTGAAATGAATATTCCAATACCAGAGTTTTTGTTAATTTTTGTTATTGTTGTATGATATGAGTACCCAGGAATAGAGTAGTTCAATTCGCCTGCAGAATGTGTTTCAGACAACACAATCAGGCCCGGGAAAAAATTTAAATCTTTTAATGATATTATTAATTCTTCTAGGTTTTTTTCTATGCTTCTAATATTTATATGAAATAGGGTAAATCCTTTTTCAGTACAAATTAAATTGAAATCTCTTAAGGAGTGACATAATTTTTCTTCTATACACATTTTTTTATCTAGTGCGTTACATAAAAAATCATTCATTTTTTTTTTTTTTTAGAATTTGAGTAAATAAAAAATTCCAAAATTTATTCATAGTCAATGCGCTCTCTAGCAATTTGAAGCATTTTTTGACGGTATAGACATTTTATGCTATCGACTCTATGTTCAGTGGAATAATTTGTATCAAACCTTTTATTTTGGATACAGCAATTGTTGCATATTGGCATTTTTTCTTTATTTTCACATTTTGAAAGTGTGTGCTCCTTAGTGCAATGTGGGCAAATGGGGGGCTGCGTCCTGGCGAGACATCTTTGTGCTGTGTGACCGAATTTGAGGCAATGGTAACATTGGGTGATCGGATTGCAGTCCTCTACGTACACTCTTTGAAATACACTCTTTTAATTTACCGGTTGTTTCAATAATGTAGTTGGTGGTGTCATTTTCTTTTCCTTCATTGTACTTGTTTTTTAATTCCTTGATGAGTTTAATGTTATTTTTGTCGTCTATGGTTAATCCTTCATTTTGTTGAACAATCCCATCTATAATTTCCTCTTCAGACAATTGGCATTGTAGCCTTTTCAACATTAAGAACGGTTTCTTTTTTTATTTCTTCGGCTGATATTTCTTTTCCAATTACCTTATTTATTTCTTCAGTTAATTTTTCTGCTTCTTCTTTTTTTGGCATGAAATCAGTAATTTCTGTTCTCCGATCTTTTTTACTCCATTAACTCCGACTTTTATTTTTGATAAATTAATATTTTTTTGAATTTTTATTTTTATATCCTCGGCCTTCAAGGTGTTTTTTGAGGTAACTAATATGGCATATTTCTGTTCTGTGTTGTATGATGTATTTACAAAGTTTTTATTGTCACCTGACATTTGCGTGACATTTGCATAGGATTTTTTGTTATTAGGATGAAATTCTTCAAGTTTCTGTGTGTAGTGATGATTATTTTTAATATTAATTTCTTGTAAATCTATAATCTTCTTTTGTAGACTAATTAGTTCGTGTTGAATTTTTTCTTCCAGTGTTGTAATATTTTGTTCTAGTGATGATTTTATTTTTGAGTCCTTCACAGAAGTTATTTTATTTATTAACTCTTTGATGTTTCTAAATATTACTTCTGTTTCCATATTGGTTGGAATGGATCGCCCAGATGGGCGGGTTATTAATGTATGTAATAGTAAACTATATTTATTGTTTTACTTGTCACAAAAAATTCGCGACTGTACTCCTTCGATGCGGAGCATGTATATACACACAGTAGGCATAAAGGTAAGTATGTTATTAAATACCCCTTGATGGATATGTTTATTTGAGGTGATCAATGATTCTACTTTTAAATGCACTTTTGGTTTGCATGTTTATAATTTCAGGAGCTAGAGAATTGAATAGCTTTGTTGCATTATATTTAAAACTTCTTTGCCCATAAGAGGTTTGACAAACTGGGATGTTAAAGGATTTTACATTTGACTCTCTTAGGGTGCTAGTGCTTATTCGTTCTTCAAAAATGTGTGTATTTTGAAATTGATGAAGCAGGATATTTTTTTAATACAATTTTTGCAGGTTGAGAACATTTAGTGTCTTAAAAATAAAATCAGTGCCCGTTCTCAACGGGACTTTAATAACCTTCAAAATTAGTTAATAATAATAATTAGAATAATAGAAGAGAATGTATGAGACGATGTTTGAATGTGAGTGAGGCAAAGAGTGTGTGCCAGGACCGAGTTGTTTGGCGGTCCGTCCTCTCTGCCTACCCCTGCGGGAAACGGCGTGATGATTAGTTAGTTATGGTTAAATAGGTTACGTTAGGTTAGGTGATGGGTTATTTTTCTTTTTTTCATAGCTTTTCAAAGAGGTGTTGAATTGAGTTGATTCTTAGTTTTCATGGAACCGAACATTTCGTAGCGCAAAAACTCACCAACTAAACTTTTGGACATTTGATAATACATCCAGAGGAGTATGAGATCTTGCATCTCATAATGCAGGGAAAGATTGCCGGAAGACGGGCCCTGGAAGAAGGAGAAGCTCATAGTTGAAAAACCTGAGACAGTGGTTTGGACAGTCTACCGTAGAGCTGTTCCGGGCCGCATTTAAACAAAGTCCGCATAGCCAACATGATAGCCAACGTTCGTTGAACGGACAGGGCACAAGAAGAAGAAGAAGAAAAACGCGCCATTTGCAAGTATTGCCTGCTTTAAATCTGGACATAATATGTTAGGACAATCAATCAATCAATGACCTTCATTTTAGAATAATATTTCATGCTAGTTTATATGTCGTTAAGTGTTGGTTAGTGAAGTTTTATCGATCGATTTAATAAACTTCACAAAGAGAAATATTGAAAACAAAAACCAATCAATCTCTATTATCTATGTCTACCAATAGTCAAGCGATAGCCAAGGCTTATGTTTTGTTTAGATCAATAAACCAGCAATATAAAACTGTGACAAACGTGCGACTGATGACGTCTAATATGAAAGAGACGGTGTGAGAGCGAGAAGGAGGGAGTATAAGAGTATGAACGAGAATTTTCTTCAACTCCTGTTACTCTAGGATCTAATCTAGATAATGCATTTATGTACATTGTCTTAATTACAGTCTGAGTTGTATATTTCAATTTCACAGCAAGTATTTCAGCTACATTTTAAGCTCGGCTAAATACGTTAGTACGTTGCTATCGGGTAAGTGTTCTGACGTAAATATCTCTCTAGTTAGTCGATCTCAAAAAGCAACTGAAATGCCGGCCCTAAGTGTCACCGGTATTGAATTGAAAGATAAACAATCAGAATCAAAACGTTGCTTGAAATGATTTTAGCCGTGTTTGGTGACCAGATCTGATCAGCCAGTCACCACCTTTCTCTTCTTCTCCCCGCACCTTTCAGCTTCACAAGATATACCAATATGAATGTCAGAGTACACTGACTCTGGTAAATGGGGAGCTGTTAGGACTTTCTGCGGTATTCTCGCTAAAAAGACCATTGACTATTTTTCCGCCTTTTGCCATCCCAAATCATAAAAAAATCTTAATATATAAAACAAAGTTGGGTTATTTACACCATTTATAACTCAAGAACGGCTGGACCAATTTTTATGATCTTTCATTTGTTGGATTTTTCTCCGCCCCGATTATCAGGATAGCTATTAAAATATCGGAAAAATTAACGAAAAAAAAAAATTTTATACAATATTTTTTGTCAAACATTTTGTATGGAACGAATTCTCATCTTTTGAAAGAGTGCAGCAATATTGCGATAAGTATAATTTTGAACAGTGAGTGAATTCTAAAAATTCAAAAACTTCAAATGTTAATGCGCTGATTGTTTTGCTTTTGTTCTTAAACATATAATGCTGCCCCTCTTTCTTACACACTAAATGTCAACATTCGAAAATGAGACAAACGGTGAACGTATCTCTGCACCCCTCCAAAGGCAAAATACAATTATTATGATAAATCTCCCTCACACGTAAAAAGAAAATGAAACGCAATCTCCGTAAGTAAGTGGAAAAGTAAGAAAATCACAAAAAATATAAATCCGTACACAACTCCATCTCTCATATTGACAAAAACAAAACACGGACAGTTGTGTATCGATAATTGCTTCAATGTGTAATTTTTAAATTAATTAAAAAAACTGAATAATCAGCTAAATTAAAACAACAGTTATTAATTCCGAGGCGGTACGAAGCTCACCGGGTCAGCTAGTAATATTATAAATGTGCCACTAAAAATAATAAAAAAAACTCTTAAAGTTGTAGAAAGGTAACTACAGAAGCATTCACGTAGCGTTTCTGTTAATTGGTGATTTCCATATTTTATTTAACTGTATAATAAATGCTATTAAAAAAGATATCACAGCTATGTCATTAAAAAGCTCTCGCTGCGACCCTTAGCTCGAATGTAGGACAAATTCCATGTCAGCGTCGGCGTCGGCGTCGTATTTCACATTTCCTCGCGTAATTAAATGAACCGCCACTTCGCTGAAAGCAAAATGTTAAATGAAATTGTCCGTTCCAACTTCACTCGAAACTTTCCAGCAAATAAAGGAAAACGAATCAAAAGAACACGGGAATTTTCTCCAGATTTCCAAAGAATTTTCTATTCATGTTAAACAAGAAAGAAGACTTACAACTTTTACTTCAATACATTATTAGCTTTAAGCTTGCCTTTAGACAAAATGTTATCAGGTTTTCTTTGCTGATATTTAACATTTTTTAATTTAATTTGTGACAGCAATAGAAATTTTATGACTAAGTATAAAATTAGGTTTGTTTAAATTTTGTTCAAAGCAAAATTATGATTTTGTTACTAATTTCAAATTGGTAGGGATGTCACATGTACACTAGCTTTAGCTTTCCTTTAGGAAAGGAAAAACAGAGTGTGCAATTCACACGCGGTAGGAGTGAAAACTCCAGAAAACTAAAGTAGACAAGAGTGGGGAGGCTATCAAAGAGGAGACCGATTATACTATCTCATTTTCTCGCAGGCTAAATCCTATAGATGTATGTGTTAATCTCTTTTTAGTATAGCCATTTTTAGTTTCATCGAGTTACAAATCACAACTGTGCTAAAGAAGTTTTCACTTAAAAAACCTGCCCACATAGATTAGATTCTAAAGCAATTTATCCAGTTGTCGAAAGAATCAGAATAAACTATACCAAATAACCATTTTCATGCGAAGAGTTTTTGTGAGTGCCCGGCTGGGTGTAAAACCATAAATAATTTATTTCTTGTTTCAATTAAAAACCATGAACATGTCACCGCTGATCATACTGCCGCACGTCGCAACTCGCAACAGATCACGAAATTAACTATGTATTTGTCTTGTCTGTATTCTGTATGGTAGGTACTGGTGAAATACAACGGAGTGCATATCGTGACCCGTTAGGGGCCATCCATAAATTACGTCACACAAATTTCATGATTTTTTGACTCCCCCCACGTCCCTGTCACACATCATCACATTTGTGAGACCCCCTCCCTCCAAGCGTGACGTCACAAATTTTGCAATTTTACATATAAAAATAAATAGTTGGTAATATTTTAGAAATTTTCGTCAACATTTAATTTAATCACTGTGTTTTGTGGCAGTCGCATGTGTCGCAGTCGTTTTGTGCATGTGACGTCACAAAGCTGATGACCTCCCCACACCCCTTGTCATACCATGTCACACTTCTCTATCCCCCCCCCCCCCCCCATTAAGGTGTGTAGGATCTCCTAGTGAGGAGTATCACGAATATAATTTCTATTTTATATATGTACCTAAAATGTTTCATATAAAAATGTAAAATATAAAAATAAATTATATAGCTACTAAAAAAAAAATATCCGGTATTTTATATAATATTTTACCCGCGACTTTTCACGCGTGGTATTTGGGAGAAATTACTTTAAGAATTTTCCCACGGAAATGAAATATTTTTCCGAAATGAAAAGTAGCCAATGTCAATTTATTTCAAATTATCCAACTATCCTTACGCAAAAAATCACATCGATCTGTTGCTCCGCTGCGACGTGAAAGAAAGACAAACAAACAAACATACTTTTGGATTTATAATATAAGTTACGAAGTAAAAATATATATTTTACTTTTGATATGTTTGTGGAATTCCGAGAAGAACTTTAGCGTGCCTTGGGTCACATGGGTGAGGAAAGGTCGCGGAGTACTGATAGTGTATTATTCTTGCAAATAAACCAAGAACCATGGAAAATCATCGTTGCGCAACTTCCGAACAGGATGTTGTTAAGATTGTATCCAAAAGGCGCTCCGTGCGAAACAGCGCATGCATTTTGTCGTAACACTTTCGGTTATTATTTTAAGAATAAGATTAACCTTCAAGATGCCATAGACTTATTATTTAAATAGTTAGATGTACAAAAAACGTGGCGTTAAAAATACAATTTATTTTAAAGTTTTTATAAATTTATGTTACATCATTTTTTCAGCTCCCGTTTTGTTACCATCTCGAGCAATGATCATTAGAAGTTTCCATTGAAAAAAAATACTAGACCCGTTCATGTACGTCTTTTAAAATGCGTTGAAGCGAAGCTCGCCTCCAAAATGTTCTGATGGAAAAAAATATTTTGGGTTCTCTTTGTGATGTATATTAAGCAATTTCCCACTTGTACTGCGAGTTTCCGGACACCGTTTACATAGAAATTTCTGACAATTGAAGTAGTTACAAGGACAGTGAGCATAACATTAATAAATGTTATTGCTTCCCGTTGCCATTTTTGTCCCAATGTCATAGCAAAAGGACCTAAAATATCTACAGGTGCTGTCAGATGAAAATTTTTGCATGAAAACATCGTCTATCAGCAATAAAATGTTACGATATTATATGTGTAGAGTATATGGACACAAACGCGGACAATTCCGGGATCTTAAGTCAGCTATCAACGTAATTAAAGGAGACCCCTAGGAAAATATTTCCCCTCAGGGTCTTTGCCATCTTTGGCGATGGTGTGTGGAGGGTCTTTTTAGGAAAGGAAGGAAAAGGGTGTAAGGAGTGGGTTGGAATCTGAGGGTCAGTGTGTCCAGGAGTGATGGATGAATGAATCTATGGCGATGTTCCGAAAGAGTCCTGCTGGAGAGGTTAAAGGGTCCCCTCAACCAGTCTCTCCCGATCAGGACTGCCACGCAGTTGATGGGCAGACGCATCCGCCGCCAAGATCCGGACAAAACCCAACGCCATTAGCACCAAACGTGGCAAACCACTAGGGGTGTCCTATGGCAGTGGTGTTGGTAATCCAATAAATGGTTCGCGGGGCAGCGGTAAGCACACCTGCCCCCCAAATAGGTAAATACCTACCTGAAAACCGTTATTATTTCTAGACGGTAAATTACCACCCCGTTAAGGGTACAAAAATATAACGGAATATTCATTGTACAACCCTTAGAGCGCCCCTAAGATAATTTCACCAATAGGGGAGAAGATTTTTGTCAACAATAAGAATTTTTTTTAAATTTTATAATATTATTAAGTAGGTGCCATATTACTATATACAAGAATTTAATGTTACCTAATTTTTCAATCTAACATTTTTTATGAAATGGAACTTAGAAAGTCAAACAATTAATATTTATGATTGAATTAATATTAGATACTTAATTAATGCATGTAAATATTACATCGAATGATTTATTTATCCTACTTTTTGTATTGTAATATATCAAATCATAGCCTATTCGTGTTTTGTAAATTGTTACATTGGGAGAGACTATTTTGATTTGGTTATGAGCTCAAATGCATATTTATTTGTAGAAATGTGTGAAATATCAACATAAATTACTTCGTAATTTAATTGCCGTTGCCTGTAACAAAATTATTGGACCGATAAAATCACATAATAAAAATGCAGTTAAAAAACACTAGGTTTAGTTTGTGCAAGCTGTTCAAATGCAATTGCAGTATGCAGAAAAATTGAATTTGATAATATGCTCATTTACACATTTGGTTTGTATAATAAATTGCACAGTTTAAATAAACACAGTTAGCATGAAAGTATAGAAAAACAAAGATATTTTTCAAGATGCCAATCATATATTATGTACTTGATTCGAAATCAATACTTCTTATTAATTATTGTGCCTTAACCTAGTGATGAAAATGTCACTACAATTTTAGTCAATCTCAATATTTTCGTAATAAATTGTCATTAATCTCCAATATTATTGTTATTTTGAAATTTTAACAATTCGCCAGCAAAGTCAGTTAGTATTAATATAATGTTTGTCTAATACTTCGTCACCGCAAATATGTGCAGTATTTGAAATGCAAATATAGATTACTTACATTGTTTAGATCTGGTGAAGAGTATTCCAAAAGCAGTAGTGACTGGTAGCCGAAACACAAAATGTTATTGTTTTTCACAAATCTCCTTGCACAGTGGTACACGGTACGAGGCGACCGACACTCACAGTATTTTATTAATGAAAACCATGGGAACCGAGGAAAACCGCCGCCAGAGGTCTGCCTAGTGATTTGTCAATACTATTCCACAACGTATATAGAGAGAGGGCACTGTGATCGAAACTTTACGTTTTGATCGGGATTAATTACATGTTATTATAATAATAGCCGATAACAAGATTAGCACGTATGACATTACGCGGGATGTCGAGCTACGTACGAGGGATGTCTCCGTCAACTCGAAGGAAAATGGGGTGCTCTAGTTAGAATGTTCTCTCTACGGAAGAGGGCGGCTATAGGTTATACGCTGTACGCTGACTACCTCTATATTGTATTACTGTATTGGATATCGGTCTGTGTGTGTATTACATGAGTCGTGCTGGTATGGGAACACAAGTACGGGTGTGTAAACTGCGCGTGCGCCTTGCCACTTGTCACAAGTGGGGTAAGCGGCAAAAATCAATTCGTGGCTGTGATGGGTTTCATGACGTATCTGTACTTAGATTAGTATATTAATTAGACCCGCGTGGCACGGCTACAGTGCCATCTAAAGGAATCTGTTTGCACAGCCTTCGCTCGAGCTAATAAAATACACAAAAACAACAGAGATAGTGCCTTATTATCCATATTCATGATTCCATTAGGATATAGGTGAAGAATCACAGGCTTTAGATTCGTTTTCGTTTCAGCCCACATAATATTTGCTGTGTTTAATTTTAGTTCTGCGAAACAACAAGTTGATAGATGTTTATTTAGTTTAAGGCGGCCATTTTCTTGTTACGCGGGTGGGTTGAAATCTGAACCAATTATAGGTGATTAGGATCACATCCTTCACCCGGCGTGGGCGTATTTTCCACAAATGTTATGAACTTTGCCCTTTCAAAACGCTGAGTGATTCCCTAGTACCTACCTATATGTGTAGTAGGTACCTAATATAATCATTTATTTATATTAATATACGCGTGTATGGGCTTTTACAAACATAATATACAAGTCATAGTCATAAACTTAATAGTCAAGTTAATCTTACACACAAAGCAAAAAAAATTAAACTATGGATAACAAAAGGAATATTAAAATGTATTCGTAC
The DNA here is from genome assembly GCA_917563855.2 of Limnephilus lunatus. Lineage (NCBI taxonomy): Eukaryota > Metazoa > Arthropoda > Insecta > Trichoptera > Limnephilidae > Limnephilus > Limnephilus lunatus. Next base: position 69,591,654 of record OU830596.1, read on the forward strand.
ACGAGACAAAATTCACAAACAAATTAAACAAACGCCATACGACATGGAACAATTTAATTACTATAAAAGATATAGAAACATCTGCACGAAAATTATTAGAGTAGCAAAGGAGTTATACTATAGAGAAAAACTTAAAAAAGAAAACAATAACCCAAAGGAAATATGGAAAATACTAAAAGAAGTAAAATATACACAAAAATATAATATCAAACATCTTAACATTAATTCAAAGAAAATAGATGCCAATACAAATGCAGAAACTATAACAAATCATGTGAATGATTTCTTTGCAAATATAGGAAAAGTTTTAGCGAACCGTAAAATACATAACACAAACACACCTACACAAACAAACATACCGAACCATACACAATCGACACAACACAGATTTATAATTAAAACAACTTCAGTAGAGGAAATTGACAAAATAATAAACACATTAAAAAACAAAATTGCACCTGGATTAGATGAGATAACAACGGATTGCATTAAAATAATAAAAAATGAAATATTAAAACCTATAACACACTTAATAAACCTTAGTATAACACACTCCTGCTTTCCTAGTTCTCTTAAAACAGGACTGGTGATCCCTATTTATAAATCCGGAGACAAAATGGAAATAACTAACTATAGACCAATCACATTATTAAACTCGCTATCAAAGATTTTCGAAAAAGTCTTAAAAAACCAAATCATAAAATACTTGGAAGAAAACAAATTAATCTCAGATAATTAATATGGATTTAGAGAAAAGAGAGGTACAAAAGAAGCTTTGGCATGTAAAATAGATTATATACATAGCAACTTAGATCAAGGATACAAATGTATAGCGATATATCTAGATTTAGCAAAAGCCTTTGATTCAATCTGCCACAATACACTTTTTAAAAAATTAGAAAATATGGGTTTCAAAGACAAGGAACTCCAACTATTAAAAAGTTATATGAGTGATAGAACACAACAAGTCAAAATTAATAACCATACTAGTAAACCACTGCCGATTACATACGGAGTTCCGCAAGGAAGCATACTAGGGCCAGTTCTTTTCACTATTTACATAAATGAACTTTGTAGCATGGAAATAAACGGTGAAATAATTAGTTATGCAGATGACACAGTTTTACTCTTTAAATCTAAGGATTAGATAATGTATTTAACATAGCAAATTTAGAAATCACGCGGGTGAAAACTTGGCTAGACTCAAACATAGTTACACTAAATATATCGAAAACAAAATTCATGATGTACAGTATAAATAGTACAGGACAACCAAGAAACAACTCAAACACCATAAAAATACACGAATGTTTAAATACTAACATCTGCAGTTGCCCTTCTCTAGAAAAAACAGAACAAATAAAATATCTAGGAATCATAATTGACCATAACCTTAGATGGACACATCATATCAAACAAATCACAAATAAACTCCTCAAAACAATACACATTTTCCTAAACATAAGAAACATATATAATATAAAACAAATGAAAACGATATATATTGCACTTTGTCAGTCAATAATAGAATATGGATTAATTATCTGGGGAGGAGCAACAAACTCAGCTATCGATCACTTAGAAATCGCGCAGAAAACGATCTTAAAGGTAATACTTAAAAAACATAGACTGACTGACACAAACCAAATATTTAATAGTTGTGACGTACTAGATATACGCCAATTATATGTTAAAACACTGCTAAACTACATTTTTTACCAGAAAAACAAATTTCAACAATCTCAAAATATCACTAACAGACCAGTTAGACAATCGTACAAAAATAACTTAAAAACTCCGACGGTAAATACAAGCTTTGGACAAAGGCACTATAAATATCATGCTATAAAAGCATTCAATAGTCTTACCCTTGAAATTAAAATGGAAGAAAACAAAAATAATTTCGTTCTCAAAATTACAAAATGGATTAAAGAATAAAAAATACAATATTACCAAAATTTCATTACAAAATAAAAATAAAACACAACTACATGAAACACTCAAAACCAATATAAAATACACATCACTCACAAACACACAACACATAATATAAATAATATATACCGATTTTAATTTATTTTTTAGTAATAAAATAATTCATTTTATCCTATAATTTTAGCTTAATTATCAATTTTAATTTTTAGTTTATTTTGTTTTTGTTTTATAAAATGGAGGCCTCAGCACAGGTGAGCTACCCAGTGAGGCCGACATTGTTGATTTTATTTTTGAAATGTAAAATATTATGTCAAACAAATGAATAAATATACATGCATAATCATTTTGAAAGGTAAAATATGCTTTTATATTGGTGATCCGACAGTTGATCCGCCGACAATTGGCCCCCCGAAATGATATTTACTATAAAATTATATTACGAATTTACAGTGTTACAATTTATTTATCGTTGATAAATATACAGGGTTGATTTTTTGTAATTATACGCTGGTACACAGTTTACAGAGAAGCAGATTTTTCTTTGATACATTCGAATGAAAATATGTTTTATTCTTTTGTTATTCAGCGGTAAATCCTCTCTGCACACCCCTTCGTGGTCACTTAATTATATTTTGTGTAATTAGGTTTACCGTATTTTCCCTAAACCGACTACACATTTTATATAAGTACGCCGGTGGTGGGCAGTTGTCAGCGGATCAACTATCATGGAAGCTTAAATTTTATAGAACCCATGCAGAAGAATATGTAGTGGGTTGCAGAAGAATATGTAGGTGATTAATAGATATTTGTTGATTCTATATCTTTTGTGGGATCGTTATGAGATAACGGACGCGATCTCCTGTCAGATTTGTATATTTCTATGGCTGTTATTTGCTTTTTCTATGTAAAACGTACATTAAATGAATAAATAATCATGCATGTAACGGACGTGTTACATATCCTCGTATATTCTTTCAACGAAAAACATCCTTGGCGGTATCCTCTACAGTTCAGTGGTCATTTTTTGGGATTTTGCTCGAAAACCAGAAATCCCGCTTGGCCACTGAACTCGTTAGTACCGTACCGCCAGCGATCTTTTTCGTTGAAAATATTTTTATGTTTGTTTTCCAATTAGAATTTAAAAGTTATTCTAATTGTAATATTGTATTAATAAAATACTTTCGTTTTTATATGTACAATGCCCCCGGTGCAACAAATAAACGCTATCATGCTCAGGTTGCCACCAGGGACATTTTTCAACTTATCATTTCACTTGTATTTTTTATGTTTCCTTTTTTTTGACATATTGTTAATTATTTTTAGCTACGATCCTTGTAGGATAATGAAACTAAGAAATTTCATTCCGCAGTCCTACAAGGCATCGAGGGAAAGAGAGCCTGAGTCTCTAGCCCTTAAATTACTCAAACTAGGGCAATAAATGACCCTCAAAAAACACTTAGAAAAATTTCGGTAAAAATACGTTTTTCCGATTTTAAAAATCCAGGTGCCCCGTAAGATGGTGAAACAAACAGGTTTCATTAACACATCTTACGGGGGACCTCGTAAAAATAACATTGTAACTGTTAATAACCAGATATTCAGCCAAACGGCAAATCAATTTATATTTTATGCGATTTAGCTCAAAAATGAGCTAAACGTCTCTAACTAAAAATCTAGCAATAGACATTTGGTTTATTTCATGATTACTGTATAATAACAAACACATATGTACACAATTAACTCTGTAGAATTATTATAAAAAACACATTTTAAGCGACCGCCTTCAACGGTGACACCGGCAAAATAGGGTGCCCACATAATGGCCGCCCTATTTATACCATTTGGTCTGAGGACGAAAACCCCTCCACCTTTTGTAAAAAACACTGTCCGAACGCTGTCGGGTACAAGTCCCCTTTATATACCATGCCAATTTTCAAATAAATCAGTTCACTTCGACTCTTCAAAACTTGTTTTATTACTTGTTACTTAAGAAGTATTTTCTTCAACACCAGCTGCCTCCCGCCGACTTCTGCCTGTCTTCCGTCCTGGTGCCCACCTCCTCCAGACAAGCCGGCCCTACTCCAGGACACCGCAAGGCGCCAGGCTCAGGCAGAAGAATAGGCACATCCAGTGTCCCTCACTCATCAGACACTGGGTGCAGGAGGCCAGTTTTTATTATTTTACTCATCATACATCCTCATCAGCGTGCACTTAGACCCGGACCTATTTTACAGTTCTTGTAAAGGCGTCACGTCTGTTACAATGCATACTTGCAGTAATTCGTGTTTAAAATTATCTAAACTAAAATATGTGACTGTAAATATGTAAAAATCGTTCAAATCTGACAGGAGATCACGTCCGTTACCTCATAACGATCCCACAAAAGATATAGAATCACTATTCTGTTTGAAACTATAATCCGTATAGTTAAACACATCTACTACTTAAGGGAAACGCATTACAATATGCAATCTAGTTACAAGCGAGTATCTAAATGACTCAGTGCTGATATTCCAATTAAAAATAATTTTAGATCGAGTAGTTCTTGTTGGTTTATGGAAGGTAATTAAACTTACTAAATCAGGGCTGTCTATAATAACATTAACGTTTTTTTAAATAAAAGTCAAATCGGAAATAAGTCTTCTATCTGAGAGTTTTAATAATTTCATCAAATTAATGGCAAATTGATGAAATTATTAATGGTAATTTATTGTTAATATATCTCAGGAATTTATGCAGAATTTTTTCAATGTACATTGTGTGACTCTCTCGACCCATCGCCTTTCACTGCAGTTCATGGGGGATAGATTGATACGCTCGTCACTCCTGAACACATTGACCTTCTGATTCCTACCGACCCCTCATAACTTTTTTCTTCTCAGAACTTACTGTCCTTCCTTTCCGGATCTAAACGGCTTTAGAAAGAGAAAAAAACACGATTTACATTCAAATCTAAAAGTTAACCACAAAAGAATTAATACATACACCTTTATGAATCCAAAGTTTGCCACCGCAATTTGAAAAAAATACGAAAGGTGGGAAATTTTTTATTAATTATTTTTAAATGAAACGACAAAAAAGTGAGTCGACGATAACGTTTGTGTTTGTAATATATTGCCTAATCAAATAAGTTTGCGTTTTAATTTATTTTCGATATCAGTAATTTTAAATAGAAAAAACTTAAGGTCATTTCTAAAACTTTTTTTATGTTTGCATTCAAAATTTGTTTATTTCTAAAATTATAGGTATGTTTATTTCGAAAATTTTTAAAGCTTATTTCATCATCTTTCAACAAAGTTTTTGCTTTTCCAATGCCTTTATAAATACTGCATTTATTTGGATCTTATTGCAAAACCGAAATATTTTGACCTACCGACAAAATAGGCTCTAGGCCTAAATGGTTCCCGACTAGATTGTAGAGGTTTAATGAGCTTAACAATACAGATGCATAAACATTATTTTTAACTTTTCATAAACTTTTCATTATTTTTAACACTTTATGTTTCTCACAAACATTACACTTATTATTACACTATAAACTTACTATAACACTGCACACTATTTTATACATACTTTGTACAAACTTTTAAATTTGAATAATTATTTTTGCTTTATAATATGCCCTTTTTGTTCTTTCAAGGTACAATAATAAAATATGTTTAACTATATTACCCACGCACAGGCTGCGCCTTAGTGGGTTCCCTTATTCATATTATTTTCATTATATTGTATTCATATATCAAATGTAAACTTTGGGAAAATAAAGGAAAAAATGTATTTCTACTGTTTGCATAATGTATAATAGCTTGTGTCGTTCTCCATGGACAGAAAAAAATTGCCCTTTTTTAAACGCCTGGGGTCTCAAAAGTTGCGTTTGATCTGTAGCTATTTGAAAACGTAAAAATAAATTATAATAATAATAATAATAACTTTATTTCACATAAAATTGAACAATAAAACATATGTGGAAACTTTGACTAGCCAACTAGGAATGGATCCTGTTTTAGGCCAGTCAAATTGACAAATTTAATTTCATATTACATTGTTTACTAACATAACATGTTATTTATAGCAGGAAAATGTGTTAATTATGTATTCCTAACAGTATATAATTTTGTACTCATAAGAAAAAGAAGACAAATAATGATATCTTAAAATCAAATTCAGATATTTTCCCCTAGAGCGCTTAAAAACAAAAACAAAAACAAATAAAAGATAAAAGAAAAAAGATAAAAGATAAAAGATAAAAGATAAAAGATAAAAGATAAAAGATAAAAGATAAAAGATAAAAGATAAAAGATAAAATATAAAAGATAAAAGATAAAAGATAAAAGATAAAAGATAAAAGATAAAAGATAAAATATAAAAGATAAAAGATAAAATATTAAAGATAAAAGATAAAACCGGTAAAGTAAACAAAATCGGTAAAGTAAATAAAACCGGTAAAGTAAATAAAGCAAATACAAGCCAGATGGTAATAATAAGAAGCCTATCTCTTGGTCAACATATCTTCGCTTTTGACCCTCCCTAAATCAAGGAGCCAGTCGTTGATTAATTTGCGCAAAACATTAGTACTTTTCGTTTTCCAAGCATTAGGAATGATATTAAATAATTTAGGTCCTAAGTACGAAAATTGACGTTGTCCAAGGGACGTCGTGGTTTTTATTGGTGTTCACTATATTAGGTCGCTAAAATGGCCGGATGTTTTGAAAAAAAATATATTTCGTGGTTTGGGAAAAAATAAAACAAAGGGTCCATATTTTATATTTTGTAGCAAACTTAATTTTTATTACATAACTGCAGTACAAAAAACGCAAAAAATATATAGATATGTTTTGAAATATGTGTGATGTGTTTGTTAAAAATATAAAAGGGTAAAATAACACTTTTCTGGATAAAATCAGAATTCTTGTAGACCTACTTGTATCCATAAATTTGATTTTTTTTTTAAAATTTTGTAGTTGTGCCCGGTTTTTAATAAAAAAACAAACGTTAAAAGGTAAATTATTGAAAAAAAATATTAATTACCAAATTTTAAAAATACATTCTTTAGGTTTTTTTCTGATTTTCAATGCATTTTAGCGAACTAATAATCATTTAAAAAAAAAAATCAACTGCAGTTCTGATTTTCATTGTAAAATGGAACTTTGGAGATATCTATCAGGCGTTTCTGAATTAAAAAATTGAAATAATTGACACACCCTAATATGTAACAACCGTATGAATATATCAATTAATTCTCAGGGGGTATTTCGCTTCTCCTCTCTTCCTCTTGATAAGCCGCCAAAAATATTTTCCTAAGAAAAGGTCAGAATCTCTTTACTGAATCCAGAAGTTATGTTTCTGCAATAATAAATTATTCCATTGTGACTTCTGTCAAATTGAACTGATACCGAAATGTGATCGAATCTGTCATTTTTACCTTTCTCGTATTTTCCTGGAACCTTTCGTATATTTTAAAATACTTACATTTCAGAAGTTTTTTCCTCCCTCACTAGTGCAAATAAAAATAATTGTCGGTTTTTGTTTTCCAACAATTATTATTGCTGGCATTCAAAAAAAATAAAATCCAATATCTTTGCCAGCATTACTGGCTTTGCGCGCTATTTTTAATTGGATTTTAGCTAGTCGACTTCACCATGTTTTATCATTAAATTTTAACGTAATTTTTAAAATTATTTTACGAAATCCAAATCAAACCTTAAAGCTCAAAGCTCAAAACTCAAAGTTCAAAGCTGAAATTTGAAAATATTAAAACACAATGCTCAAAGCTTAAAGCTCAAAGCTTAAAGTTCAAAACTCAAAGCTTAAAGCTCAAAACTCAAAGGTTAAAGCTCAAAGCTTAAACTCAAGGCTTAAAGGCTTAAAGCTCAAAGTTAAAGCTTAAATCTCAAGGCTTACATTTCAAAGCCAAGGCTCGAAGCTAAAAGCTTGAAGCTAAAAGCTCGAAGTTAAAGCTCGAAGCTAAAAGCTCGAAGTTAATGCTCAAAGCTAAAAGCTCGATGCTAAAATCTCGAAACTAAAAGCTCGAAGGTAAAAGCTCGAAGCACAGTGCATAAAGCTCAAAAATTGAAACTCGAAGTTAAAAGTTTTAAGCTCAAAAGCTAAATTCTAGAATCTTGAAGCTCAATGCTCAAAACTCAAAGCTATAAGCTGAAAGCAAAAAAGTGTTTTAAAATTAATAATAAATTTTTTAATACTATACAAATCAAACAACAGTAATAACCATCTATTAAATGTTTGATTCATTTTATTGTTTCTGTTCTCTTTCTAGTTCTCATTTGTATAAAATGTGTATGTAGGACTAGGTATTATTTGAAATGCAAACACAAGATACCATAATGTTTTAATAATTTGCTTTTAAGTATGTATATATTACTTTTATGATAATTTAAATAACTATGATAAGCAAAGCACGGTTATCTTTTCTGTATCAATTGGTTATTACTATTATTATTTTTTTTTTAAATTCTTTCTCTTCTCTTTTTTATTTTATTTTATACAACCCATCTGTGTAGAATTATGACATGCAATGATTACACGTTTGTTCTATATCTATATTTTTTAATCCTCTGTAATTAAGTACCTACCTACGTAATTAATATTATTTTTAAAAAAAACTTTGCTAAACAAAGAACAGTCACTTTGTTTTAATCTTTTATTTTTGTTTTGTTCTTTTATATTATTAACAGACTGTGTGTGACTAATTTGACTGTCCTAAAACGGGAATCCTCCTAGTTGGGCAGTCAAAAAAATTTCTTAAATAATGTATATAAATGTATAATCTTTTACTAAATAAAATAAATAAAAATAAAATAAAATAAATAAATAGTTTTAAAATACACACCTTCATTTTTTATTAAATTTAAATACCGCATAAGTGTCCCAACTGCTCCCGTCTGAAGCCAGGAGACTATGGCATCCCCAATTGGGGTATGTTGTGAGGCTGGAGGTAGTGGAGTTATTCCGAGATTGATGAAATTTTGCTCACTTCATCTGCAAAATAAGGAAATGGTAGCGCTGCCACAAGTCACACAAAATGATTCACTACGTTTGGTGACCTAGCAAGGGTGCCCGCGTTCATACGTCATAACATCTCTGGATACATCAACTAGCACTGCAGTGGGAGGGACATACTAAACTTCAACCCCCCACCCATCCCTCACACCTTTTTCCCTCTCAAATCTTTGTCTCCCCCCTTTCCTTAAAACTACCCTTCACACAGCACCTCCAAAGATCACACGCCTATGGGGAAATTATTTTCCTCGGGGCTTCCAGGGTGAAATTAATGTTAAAAAAAGAGGAACGTCACAAGTCTGATTTTGAAAAACTCAATGAAAAACCTGAGCAACGCCGGGGAGTTTAGCTAGTCTTAAGAGCGATGGCGGTCGCTCAGAATCTTCGACAATAGGTATGAAAAAAAAGTGTCACTATCGAGCTTTATGCCGGTCAGGTATCGCTCTACAGATTGGTGGGTGTGTGTACCTCATATGTGCGTAACTCACGCCGCCGCCAGTCGAATGAATAGGTACTATTAAGTATTCCTTTTTTACATTAGCTCCACACAGGAGGCCCTGAGGAAAATAATTTCCCTTTTGAAAAGGAAAAGGGTATGAGGGGTGGCTAGGATTCTGGGGGGTCAATGTGTCCAGGAGTGACAGACGTATGAATCCATCTCTCCAACTGCAAAGCGATGGGTTGAGAGAGACCAGCTGGAGAGGTCTAGGTTAGGTCTCCCTTAACCAATCTCTCTCGAGCCGGCCCGCCTTGCAGTAGGTGGACAAACACATTGGCCGCCAAGACCTAGACAAACCTCAACCCATGAACTCGGTGCGTCACCAAACGTAGCGCACCATTTGGGGTGACCTATGGCAGGGGTACCTACCTATTGGTTATCCAATAAATGGTTCCCGGGCGGCGGTACCCATATCCGCCCCCCAAATTGCCTGTCGATCACAGGACTTACTTTTTCCCCTATCTGCTTGAGTGCGGAGCATGTTCGGAGGCAACACATGGTTTCTTGTCACGGAAGCGGTTGCATATTGTTTGCGCGGGATTGTATTTTTGATTGTAACGCAAGTGTCTTTTGACTTAACTTAATTGACCTTAACCTGACTTAACTTAACTTAACATTTTCTGCTAAAACAGGGATAGATGTCTGATTTTATTATAAAAGTCAACATTTGCCTAAATCGCTTCTATTACTGTCATTTGTATAATATAGTATGTCATATTACTTCATTTATTTGGAGGAAAACATAATTTTTTTTTTTTAAACCTAACATTTATTTGCACAAAAATTGATGTAAAATAATGTACCTACCAATATAACCACGCGCATTTAGATTTTCAACATAATAAAAATTCTTTCTCATGCTTACCATATAGTACTTACTCTTATTTTATATATTTTATAATTACATACCTTTGTATTCTTTAATTATATCTACGATTTCTATGTTTTATAATTTTCATAATATTTTATATTTTACCTAACTCTTTTATATTACTCCATAGTAATTTAAATTCTTTTATATTTTTTGTATTCCTTAAATATTATATTATTTTATATATTTATTTTCTTAATATTCTCTCACATTTCTTATATTACATATGTTAATGTACTGTATAGAAAATCGACCACCACAACACGGGCATGTGCCTAGCATGGTGGTCGAAAAACCCCCAATTTATGTAATAAAAAAGCCAATGAACAAAGAAAACTTAAAAAAAAAAAAGTGTTATCAGCACTGTTTACTACAGATAGGATATTTTGTGTAGCAAATGTAAGAACGGAATCTTAACCCCTCAGGCCTCGGGCATATTTTTTCAGGTCTGAATATTTCCGCTTTGCCATAAAATTCAAATAATTGGAATATTTCGATAGTATTCGTAAACTAAAAACTATTTTTGAAAGGTGATGAAATAAGCCTTTAAATTTTAAAATCCGAAATTAACCTTTACTTTTCGAAATATACTTTTTTTTTAAAGCAAACATAAAAAGTTTTAAAATTCCTCACCTTACATTTTTTCTTACTAAAATTACTGTTACATATTTTATTACAAAATTTATTATAAACCTTTTCATTACCTCACTTTTTTGTCGTTTCATTTATCGTAAAAATTCCCAAAGTTTCATAACTCTTTTTCAAATTGCGGTCGGAAACTTTGGTTTTATAAAGTTGTACAATTTAATTATTTTGTGGTTAACTTTTAGATTTGAATATAAAGCGTGTTGTTTTGTCTTTCTAAGACCGATTAGATCATATTTCTCAACATTCTAGTATAGGAGACAATGATTAGAGACCTACATGAGTTGTTCCCAAAAGTGAAAAAATTAGCCTGATGGTTTAAAATTGAACTTGAGGCCAAAATACCCAAACAAACTGAAATTTATTTATTTTAAATTAAAAGCTGGATCAATTATCTACTAGTTCATAATCATCAACAATTATAGATCAATTATCAATTGCTATTTTATCTATTTTTGTTTTAAATTACGAGATTTTGGTCATTAAAAATTCAATTTTACACGATTTTGGAAGCAAATACAGCATTTTTTCGTGAGTTAAATATAATTATTAAAAAAATATTCTTGCTCTACCCACTGAATTGATATATTGAAAAAAATATATATAGATATTTATATCATAAAATAACATTTCTTTCCATAGAAGATTTTAATTTATGTACGAATTTGTGTTAAAAACATAAATAGGTCGTTTGTAATTTGAATTTATGCACACAAAAAACCATTAGTTTTATCATTTTTATTTTATAATTTTATATTTCATCATATTTCTGTAGTAAATATAGCAAAATTAGTTTTTCCTTATAGAGGGTGTTAATGAAGAGTGCCCTAAGTTAATTTTCATGAATTATTATTATTCAATTCAACAAGTCAAATCACTAGCAGTAATAAAAACGGACAAAACGTAACATACTTTTTATCTCAAAACATTATTTTTGACTTATTCCTCATTGAAAAGTCACTTTCCAATTAAGTACGTGTGCGTTAGATAAATTATTGTCACTATATTGTACACAATATTGTCATCTTCATGGACTGCTCGTCACCGCCCATACTTATCCTATAATTATTAAACATAATTACAATACCACAAATTGTTACGGGAGTAAAATGTACTCAGACACACGCCATACTTTAATACCGAAATATGTAAGAAAAAATTACAAGTGTGCAGTTTACACGCGGTAGAAGTGTAACCTTCAGAAAATTAAAGTAGACAAGAGTGGGGAGGCTACGAAGCACCGCACAAAGATGAGACCGATTATCTATCTCTTTCTCTCGTAGGCTAAATCCTATAGATGTATGTGATTGTCTCTTTTTAGTGTCGCTATTTATCTTTTCATCAAGTTTCAAATCACAACGGTGCTAAAGAAGCTTTCGTTTCAAAAATTTCATCATTCAAAATATGAGTTGGGAACAGCCTGTAGTGCATATTATTATTCAATACCATAAATATTTTCATGGTAAATCTGAGTCATAAGACCTATTGTTTGTTCAACTGCTTCATTCCAAAGTAGAATTTGTTTATCAATCTCAACTATAAACAGAAAATCTTTCTGCATGACAACCTATCCATCTGAAAAAGTAACTTTGTATTTTTAAATTGCAACAAATTGAGCTATGGAGCTTTGAAATAATGTCCAAATTAACCGTTGAATTAGTTTTAAAATATACATATTTAAAAAAAAAAAACATAAGTATTCAACCAATCACAAAAACTGAAAATGTTTAGTAACTTAAATTTAAAATAAACTTAGTACGTAACCACAAATATAATAAAAAAATAATTCTATTTGAAAGAGGTTTGCTCAAAAAATGGGTCAGGAAATTGTAAGATTTTGAAACAGAAATTCCAACTTTAGTAAATTTTGTTTTTTTACATATCTTCAACGGTTGGTTCTTTTTTAATATAACAGAGAGAGCCACTTCCGTTTCCAACAATAAGCCAAGGATTTCATTCAAACAAAAGAAATTTGGAACTCAAATCAATTTATCTATTTTTGCAAAGAAATAGTTATTTTCCGCTCCTCACATTTGCCTTTTTGTAGATGAGTTTTGTGTTTCTCACTGTGCCATTTAAGGACTTATCAAATATAAGCAATCATAGTAAAAAATAAAACAAGGATTGCGAGTATAAAGCATTAATTTATTGAGCACCATAGTTGTACAATACAAGCACACCGATATGATATGATATATTTACAAGGCGTTGTCTTATTTCCCCTACTCCCAGGAGTTCGTTCTTCAAAATATGTCTGATACTGATTAAAAATTAACCACGAACTAGAAAATCATACTGAGCATGAGAGACATTATAAGATTGTATAGTTCACAAAGACTGCGAATAGGGTATTTTCACAGATATTTTTTATTATCGAAAAAAATTGAGAAAAAATAATTTATTTTATTTTTCTATTGACGAACAAATTTTCTATAATGATTTATGTGCCATTTTCGATTTGCCGCCAAAGCAATATGTTTATTTTTATTTGTGAATTCGGCGTTGTTGACGTCACGCCAGGCATCGTTGGTGACAGCCGTCTTTCCAGCCAGGGGCCATTTCTATGTCATAATGATGTTGTAGCCACTTGGAACCATTTCGAATCAATAATTATGAATAAAAATATTAAAATTACACATTTTTAGTACAATGAACAGAATGATAAATAAACTTTAAAACATTCACACATTTTTAACGGTTTTCATGGTTAGTGAAAATACCCTATTCCAGATGACAGGGAGCTAAATATTATTACTGTGTGGATGCCATAGTAGAAGCAACCCAGAGGGAAACCGAAAAGAGATGGTAGACGGAAGAATTTTCCGCGTAATATGCGGAAGAGGGTTAGAGTATGACAGGAAAGACTGAGGATTAGGGGCGAATGGTGATGAACCACAGCCAGTGGAGAGCATTTGTGAAGGAGGTAGAATCCCACCCTGGGATGAAGCATCATGATGATAATTATGATGACGATTTACAAGGCATTATGTCCCCTACTCCTTGTCAATGTCAAGGAGTTCGTTTTTGGCTGTGCAGTGGAAGATGAGCTGCTTAATGGCCACCATCCAAGAGCTGACACTGCTGATGTGATCCACCATTAAGGCTCGATGAATCTCATCTGCTGTTTTGGTATCAGCGTTTTGTAGTGCTGAAAAATTAAAACAAATTAGTAAGCGAAGAAACTTGTAAAAGTACCCAATCAAAAAAGTTGGCAGTTGAGAAGCGGGCAATAAACAAATATCATTATTATTTTTAAAGTTACTAATATTTCAATAAATATAATGAGCTCAAACTGAAACAATATTCACAACTTTAAGTCTGGCAGCACCCATTTTGTTATCATTTTGATAAAATATCTCAAAAATAGTATTTGAATTGTAAATACATTATACTGTTTGTTAGTGAGCATTAATTCACTAAAATATTTGACAAGCATGTATCGTGTACATACAAAAAAAAGATCAAATGACTGTCAATAATTTATGCTACCAATATTTTATTTCTTTAATACTTGTTTTTAGTATTATTTCGATAAAATTGAATTACATTTATTAAGTACTTACATAAATCATTTTATGAGTAGTATATACAGATAAAATGTTATGTATTAGTGCTGTGAACGAGGGAAATAACATAGCCTACGCATAAAATGCATGATATGTCCATTACAGCCGGTCACCACTGATAACCGTGCATCGTGACACGGTGAGAAAAACCCCGTACCACTCAACGCGTATATTAACAATTTTATTCCTGACTTTTCACGTAAATACTTATATATTTTAATAATTTTATCCAATTTATAAACTTATTTTCGAGGAACACCGAAAATATGAACTTATAGCCATTTTACGCCATCTCTTTTTTCAGCCCGATTTCCGTATAGAGACCAAAGACAAAAATTTTCGCTTTACGCGATCAGACTGAATGCTGTAGAAATGAGATCCCTAAGGCGTAAGTGTGGTAAAACCATGTATGATCGTGTGAGAAACGCGGAGATCCGCAAAGAATGCAAGGCTGATGTAAGCGTAATGAGTAAGATCAAGAAAGGAACGCTCCAATGGTTTGGGCATGTAGAGCGAATGAACGAGGAAAGGAGTGTAAGGAGAATATATGATGCAAATGTGAATGGTAGAAGAAGTCGGGGACGCCCGAGAAAGACATGGCACGACCAAGTGAATCAGATACTTGAGTCGGGCCATGTCAAGAGTCAGAATAATAGAAGAGCTTGTATGAGACGATGCATGAATGTGAACGAGGCAAGGAGTGTGTGCCAAGACCGAGTTGTTTGGCGGTCCGTCCTCTCTGCCTACCCCTGCGGGGAAACGGCGTGATGGTTAGTTAGCTATTTTCATATGTACGATTTCAGGTGGCATCACGGCAAACAACATGCTTCATGTGTTGTTTGCAGTGATGCCAACTTAAATTGTAAATATGAAAATAACAAAAAGCGAAAGTTTTTGTCTTTGGTCTCTATACAGGAATCGGGCTGAAAAAAGAGATGGTGTAAAACGACTACTAGTCTGTGTTTAGTATATTTACAGAGATATTGGAATAATATTATAGAATTGTCAAATAGTTGAAAGCACTGGCAAGAAAGAGTTAAAATTATCTAGAATAAAATAAAATGAATTATATAGAATATGGGCATATCAATTTATAAAACTGTTACCTTTCGATAATTTCAGCATAGCCATTTGTATGCTGTTGTCAAGTTTCCCTTCTGTCCACATTGTCTTCATGACACTGATGCGCCTCTTAATATCTACAATTTTATTTCCTAGTTCAGCATTCTCTTCCAATATACTGTGAAGTATATCTACTACTTCATTTACATCACAGCTCCCTTCTTGACTACTGTTTGCCTCATCCATTGGTTTACTATCTAAGATATTTGTGTTTGAAGGCATTAAAGGGTTAAAGGGAATCAACGGTTCTTCAGGAAGCTGGGGAATCGTTGGAATCGAGGGGTTTAAAGAAACAGCGGAATCTCCCGGCATAAAATGATTAACAAAGCCTGGTGCATTGGTGTTGCCAGGTATCATTCCAGGTATTGAAGGGGGTACTTGACTAGTTAAAGGGTTAAGGGTGTTTGTGTTAGGATTTGTGCTTTGTAGTGGAAAAGCCACTCTTTTGTTTAAAGCTAGCCTGGGCTTAGTTCCTGGAGCAGGTTGTGCGTTGTAAGAGAATGTTGGAGGGTCATTCCACCCGGGATCGTACTTTGCTAGAATACAAAAAAAATTACATTAAATAAACCAAAAATGATAACGTAAGCCGTAAGTACTATCCCACCAATACAGGAAAATTAACAGTTAATGCAATGACAGAAATCTTCCCTAGTTTGTGCAGTTTTGTCAACTAAACAATAGCTTTTTTCAAGTTTACAAAAAATAATTGAAGTAGACGTAGATTCCTGCCCTTGCGTCTAAACACCTCAATTGATTTATTATAGTTAAAATAAATGTGTCACCGTTCTTGACAAGGCATAACCAATAGAACTGCAACGTGGTCTGATATTATAATAAATTGGTGAAAGTACCTTCACTTTTCTTGGGCTCGCATTGATTCGGTAAATCCATTTTACAATTTATTTGGAGCAAATTGTTTGTTTTTAATGTATTTTAACTGTCGTCGACAGACTTGAAATGCAGTCAACGCAAACTCGGTGAGTTGCCAACCATCTGCCAGCTTGCTAATCACAGAACAATGTGCAATTTCGCACAATATTTTGACAGGTCATTCAGCAAACGGACTGTATTTGACGATTGACGAGAGCGGGTAGACGTCAAAAGTGATTTGACACTTGCTTGACTTGACCATGACTTGACTCTTGACTTCTATTCCAGGCACCATAGACATTTTCTATTTCACTGCGTGCATAGATATACCAATCACCGCGTGTCTATGCTTTCTTTGGTGTATTACTAGGGGTTAGTATATTTATGATTACTAGGCTTTATCTTGCCTGAACAACTTGGCGAACGTAAGTCTCTCTCTAGCGAGCATAAAAAGTAACTGATGTACTGGTCCATGTACAAATAATTGATAATAAAATATCGCAATAATAATAAATATATTTTTTTTTTAAGTGAAACTTGTTTAACACCGTTGTGATTTGAATTCGCTGAAACGGAGATGAGCAACACTAAAAAGAGACAAACACAATATTATATATACATCTGTAGGATTTAGCCTGCGAGAGAATAAGATAGAATAATCGGTCTCCTCTTTGTGCGATGCTTCGTAGCCTTCCCACTCTTGTCAACTTTAGTGTTAGTGTTCTGAAGGTTTCACTTCTACCGAATGTGTCCTGCACACTTGTCATTTGTTTTTCTTATACGCACTAATGCTTAAAGCATACGATAAAGAGAAGAAAACGTGATTATTATAATGCTTGTTTTTAAGATTTTGTATGGTTAAGTTTTGACGTGGTGGTTAATAAAGTTACTGGTTTCTGGTTTCGGGAAAGCGGTGTGAGTCGTAGAAGGGTTAGTATATTTATGTTCGTAGATACTCTCAGAATCGCCCTCGTGAAAGGTCACAATTTAGAATCTGAACAAAGCTTGAAATGTTTTTTGCCTTGTTTAGCCAGGTACTTCTCTTCTTCCCCATTTTCTTTCCCTCCAAACTCTACCTTCAGCACGCTTCAGCACTTCAGCCGGTATTAGTTCATTTATGCTTCAGCCTCACAACACAACATACTCATGCCGTATTGATTATCAAGGGATTGGTTTATTTACTATGGTTATCGGTATCACCGTTGCCTCCGGCTGTTCAGGAAAATATTTTTTTTTTTTTAGAATGACAGCTAATAAACATAAACATTATACCCGACATGGCAATACCATAGTTTTTTGTCAGCTTTCCTTGTCGAGAATTTGATTATAATTATTTCTCATTTATGTATTACAAAACATAACTGTATAAGTATGGGTTCAGCACACTCAATTATTAAATATTTAATTATACAACGCATTCACATAGAAATGTTGTTTTGTTTGTGTGTGACAATAATAATATTCTCAAATAAATGATAACCCTTCAAAAATAGTACTGACAGGTCGCCTACGTTAGAAAAAAATGTAAACACACATGCCGTCGGAAAAGTTATTTTTGTATTTGTCTGGGCAGATTCGTGCTTTTGCCAATAATCTATTTGCCCATTGGGTGCTTTTTTGAGTTACCGTTTCGTTTTGTCTTAACCCGAACAGAATGCGTCGCAGTCGCAATTGTACAGAGATTGTAATAATATCTCATTGTGCCAAGTGCTGTGGATTCGTAACGAGATAGCAAAAGTGCTGCTCATGTACAACAACAATAATTGATTATTCTAGTTTGATTATGCATTAAAATAATAGTGAAGAAACCTTCGATTTTTTGTGTCATTAGTGAGTTTTATAAACAGACAATAAAGGCTCTCCACAGGATAAATGTGATTTGCAATAAGTGAGTTATCAACTAGGTTTAATTTTCCAATTTCAAAATGCCTGGAAAAGTTAAAGTGAAAGTGTTGGCGGGTCGCAATCTGCCTGTAATGGACAAGGGGAGTGATACAACAGATGCCTACGTAGAAATTAAACTTGGAAATGTCACACACAAAACGGACATCTGCAGAAAATCATTAAATCCGCAGTGGAATTCATCAGAATGGTACAGATTTGAGGTTAGTGCTGTTTATTTTGATAGTTTTCAATGGACAAGCAATGTCAACAAGCGGTGACATTGTGCAGAATCTAATTATAAAACAACACAGTATAAATGACTGGTAAAATTAATGAAGCGTTGTGTTCTATTGGTCTTGTATTGGATGCCTAATTTACTTTTTAATGAATCTAGTCTCTTTTGATGAATAGTTTTGGTAATTAAGTATTCCCCTAGCCACCGCACTTTTAGGTACAGAAATTTTAGGTAAAAAAGGTGGAAATTACTCTTCGTTTCAACAATTGCTACAAGAAACAATTATGTTATTTACATGCAAAAAATAGGTCATTATTATTATCTTAATTTGGTTTAACTAAGTAATTCATGCGTATTTAGTTTGAAACATCAATCCGTAAAAAAAAATAATATTTAAATGGCAGTAAAGGAATTGTTTTTTATGGGAGATTTTGATCTTTGATTGAATAAAAATGAAATTTTAACACATATTTTACCATCAATCCAAACGTAATTAGTTGATTCTTCTAGTAATTAAGTTGAAAAGTAACATACTTAATTTCCAAAATCTGTGTTAAATAAAAGTGCGGCAGTTAGTGGAATATTTTCCAAATAAACCATAGTTTTAAGCAAATGCTGACTTACTTAATTGTATCCACGAAAGTAAAACTCTAGAGTCTAGAGAGTACCTGTTTACTGTCGTATTTTTTTCTTAAATTAATGTAAATATAGCACATGAGTCCCAGCTACTCCCAACTGTCCGCAGCCAGTAGGAGCAGCTGAACAGATTACTTACCCAATTGGTGTATGATGCGAGGTTGAAGTTAGTGGGGAGAGGACGAGGATGGTTGAGAATAACTGTCTATTCCAGGGGTTCCCAAACTTTTCCAAGTCGCGGCACCCTTATAAAATTTGAATTTTCTCACGGCACCCCTGTCATATAATGTCTATCTGTGGTAGCCTCGGGACCAGGAGTGTCACCCCCAAGAGCACAATTCTCTAGCCAACCCCCCCCCCCCAGGATCAATTTTTTATCTACTCCACTGAATAATACAACTCGTAAAATGAATAAGTGCATTTATTGAGATAGGAAACTTACAAAGAAAATGCATCTTTTTCCACATTTATTTTTGAGCGATATTTGCTCTTTATAACCGCAACCGTTGAAAATCCAGCTTCGCACAGATATGAAGTAGCAAAGGGAATGAGGACCCTTACAGCTTTTCCACTTAGAATCGGATACTGATTTCTGACTGATATTACTAGCATATTTCATTTTTAGGCTGCTGTCGGTCGAGAGGACAATTAAATCTTCTTCTTCCTGCGTAGTAAAATCTTGGGGAGCTTGAGCACGTAATGGATCTTGGATCCATACAAACTTCTCCACTTGAAGTACTTGGCAAACCAGTCAGTTAACTGTGATAGGTGCTCTGTGAAAAGGGTCAGCAAGTTATTTGAAACCTTAACTCCGCTATGGGCCATGTACTGTTGCAATATTGGAAAACAATCTTTGCCTCCATCATCACCCATTTTTCTCTTCCACACTTCCTGAATGATGAAATCTTGAATGAAAAAACTACAAGTGAATGCGGCACGCGGCTGCTGCAAGCGCAGCACCACAACCGTATCCCCACTCCTGTGCCTCCCACCCAATCCATTCCCGCGGCCACGCGGGTGATTTTTCATTCCACAAAATGTTTGTATTCGTTCATGTCAATTTTGATTTTTAGTAAAGACATCAGGGACGCCTCGCGGCACCCCTGACCTCTGTCCGTGGCACCCCAGGGTGCCACGGCACCCACTTTGGGAACCTCTAGTCTATTCAATTCATTTCAACTCATTGATGGCCTCCGTGGTCGAGGGGAAGGCCCTTGACCAGCGATCTGGAGATTACGGGTTCAATTTCCAGCGTGCGCAAGTAAATTTCATTTGATTGATTTGTGTTACTTCACAGTTTAATCATTTAAAATAATATAAGGTAAATTTGCTGCACGTTCTATTTTTTTAAATTTTTTTTTTATATGTATACTGCACAAGAGTCTCAACTGCTCCCGTCTGAAGCCAGTGAGACTATGGCATCCCCAATTGGGGTATGTTGTGAGGCTGAGGTTAGTGGGGAGGGGAAGGAGATAGGGAAGAGGAAGGTGGGGAAGTAGAAGATACTCGTATTCCCTGGTGTAAGACCACTATTCAAAATTGAAATGTTGCTTGAAATGGGTTTAGCCGTGTTTGATTACTAGATCTGAACAGCCAGATACTTCCCCACCTTCCTCTTTCCCATCTCCTTCCCATCCCCTCTAGCTTCAGCTTCAACATACCTCAATTAGGAACGCCGTAGTCTCACTGGCTCCAGGCGGTTGGGAGCAGTTGGGACTCTTGTGCGGTATTCACGGTATTTAGATTCTTGTCTTTCACCAGGATGACACGTATCTACCATTCTGGAACATGCTGTTTATTATTTTATTTACTTAAAGCATGTGTTAAATAACTCACATAAATTAGATTCAATTATCATTGAAGAAGAATATAACACTAATAATCTAAACGAAAATATGAAATAGAACAAGACACAGAAAAAGAGAAAAAGATAATGGTCGCAACTGGGACTCGAATCCAGAACCTCTTTTTATATAAAATATTTTTTATTGTTTTTTTATAATGTAGGCACATACATAATGTTTTTTATTTAGTTTTGAAGATCATATCAGGTAAGTGCCGTCCCCCATTCTCCATACATCGAGCGAACCGATTTCTGGTGTTTGTCAAGACTCTTGCCAGCATATCGGGCGTTATCCTGGCAATTTCTTCATGGATGTTAGTCTTTAAATCCTGTATGGTCCTTGGACGGTTCACATAAACACGGGATTTCAAAAAACCCCTCAGAAAAAAGTCACAAGGGGACAAATCGGGAGAGCGGGCCGGCCACTCCAAATCGCCCCTTTTTGAGATGAGGCGCTCTGGGAAGTGTTCCCTCAAAACAGCCATCGATGATCTTGCAGTGTGCGCCGTTGCACCGTCTTGTTTTTATTTTTTAAATTTATTTATTTATCTATAATAAAATATATTTACATAGGTTTTATTTGTATGCCTGTCTCACTAGGGTATGCCTGTGTCGAGACAGACGTACAGATATATAAGTGAATATTGTAGTTACAAGGATATTTAAGGTCTGTGGATATTTGGAACCAAGTGTCCCCTAAGTCTAACTCGTCTAGCCGTGGGAAAAAAAATTCTGTAACATGTTTACATACCGGTCCGAATTCACTGTCACTTCATTTTCCTCAAAGAACCAGGGACCAATAATCCCACTTGAGGAAATTGCAAACCACACTGTGATTTTAGGAGAATACAAAGGCCTTTGATGCAATTCTCGGGGATTGTTCTCAGCCCAGTAGCGCATGTTTTGTTCATTGACGGTTCCACACAAATAAAAATGGGCTTCATCACTAAAAAACACAATAGCGTCCTCAGAAACAGTTTCCAGAAGAACCTCACATGCGTTCCTCCGAGAATTGAAGTCACGTTCAAAAAGTTCCTGCACAATCGCCGTTTTGTATGGTTGGAAATGGAGATCATCACGAAGAATTCTCCTCAAAGAACGATCGGAAAGTCCAAGGGCAGACGCATGTTTGCGCGCAGAACGCCTTGGTGATTGCAACATTGAAGCTCTTACTGCCTCAATGTTCTCAGGTGATCTAATGGGACGAGGGACTCCAGTTCTTCCTCTTTTCACACTTGCAGTTTGTCGGAACGTAGTGACCCACAAAACAATTGAATTTCGGTCCGGGACAGGGGCCAACGGGGCTATCTTAAAGCGACTCCGAAAGGCGCGCTGAGTTGCGATTACAGAACACACATTCGAAAGAAGGCCTTAACGGCAAACGCACGCTCCTCACTGTTCCAACGCATGATGGCGACTGCACTGCGTCGGGACAAAACTTTATAGTTCTCCCTTTCGAACGAGACCACTAGCGTTCCGCTACAACATGAACCAACTGAATGACGCGCATTTTAAAAAATGAAGTTATGCTGCCGCACCTTATGTATTACATTGAAGGGAATAAAAAAATGTTATAAAAAGAGAGTTGTTCTTATAAAAAGTTAGAATCAATTCATTTTCGCAGCAAGGCCGCGTAACCCGCTACCTCCTGATTCACAGCCGAGGATCTTAACCACTCGGCCACGAATATCGTAGTTTGTGGAGACTATTCTTATCTTCCTATTTTTTAGGTTGATGATGCAGAGCTCCAAGATGAGCCGCTCCAGCTTCGGCTCATGGACCATGACACTTACTCGGCAAACGATGCAATTGGAAAGGTCTACATCTCCCTCAATCCTCTGCTGCTACCAGAGGCTCAACAGCACCCACCTAATGCCGTGCCTCCAATCACCCATTCAGGAAAAGGTAAATATTGTTATTTTTTAAAAGAAAGCTACACATTTCCGAGTTACAAATAACCTGACAATAATTTGAAAATCTCCTACTACCACCGCAGTAAGTTGAAAATGTTGCTTTTGTTGGGCTGCCTTTAAGTCGCTCACGTAAGCGAGTTATGGCCAAATTACCCATGTAAGCGACACCAAAGTCACTTACCGTAATTTATAGCATATTACAGAAGTTGTTCTTGCGCAAGTTTTTTTGACAGGTTTAATCGTGTCCGCGCAAACTTTCAGCATTCTTACAGCTTATCAAATCAGTTTGATAAGTTGAGAGGTTATCGTAAGAAATACCAAAATGGCTCAGTTGCGAAATGTCAAAAATTAAAAGACAGTTATTTTCGTAGGATTTTTTCCTATAAAAAAAGTATTTTTATTATTTTAACTAAAATCTGATATTTTTATATATATATTTTTTTTATATGAATATCGCACAAGAGTCTCAACTGCTCCCGTCTGGAGCCAGTGAGACTATGGCATCCCGAATTGGGGTATGTTGTGAGGCTGAAGGTAGTAGGGAGGGGAATGAGATAGGTAAGAGGAAGGTGAGGAAGTACCTAGCTATTCAGATCTGGTCACCAAACATTTCAAGCAACGTTTCAATTCTGAATGGTGGTCGTACACCAGGGCGATCCTGAGAGTAGCTTCCACTCTGGAATGTGCCGCTTGCCACGCCGGGATTCGATCTCGCGACCTTCGGTTTGTAAGTCAAGAGCCTTACCGCTGGACTATGTGGATAATTACCCACCTTATTATCTTCTGAAAACAAAATAACACTAGTTAAAACTCAAATTATAATTACTACCCACTATTATCACTACCCACTAAAACAAATTTAAACAGAGTGATACTTTTCTGATTCCAAAAACTGAAGAGATATCATTTCTTTTTCAGGTAGAACAAAGCTTTTTGATAATGAGCATCCTTCTATTTAATTATCAGTCCAATCATTTCTAATCTCGATGTTTCCGTTTATAAGATTAATTCGAAGTCGATTGCTGTCAGGTAGCTGTCATTCGGATAAAACTAATAAACTTCATTAATTTCAGACTTTAACGGCACAAAAGTGCAAGGAGAATTCTTTATTTCCAGCCAAATTCTATTTCATCACTTTATTTGGGCCTTTTCGTCTTTATTGACAAAATCGCTTAAATTTGACAATCACTGTTGACAGGAAGCTAAGCTATCTTACCGCAAATTAATTTAAAAATGTAAATAATTGCTATCGTCGCTATGAGCCCTTGTATAAGTTGAACTTCCGAACAACTTCCGTGAGCATTAATTACTATAAGTCGGATGCATACGTAAACAACACTCCTGTGAGTAACTTTCAAAAACTTAGTAAGATGTAAATTTTACTTATGAGTGTAAAGCCAGCGATGGAGGACTTACACCCGTATTCAGAGTTGATCCTTAAAAGTTGTCTAAGTCAAGTGTCGGCCTTACCTTAGCAAAGGTAAGTAACGTCCCCGGCCGGCTTTTATACATCTAAAGTCATCCCGTCATAAGGTTTATTTTAGGTTAACATCATGTTTTCAAAATAAGTATGCATTCTTTCATTCTTTGTCGATTTCAAATCAGTATAGACTTAATGTAAATAACAAGTTTCATCATAGCTGCATCACAAAATGCAATATTTTCGTTTCACAAAAGTAGAACAGAATTTTACAATAGATATCTAATTTTACAATAGATATCTAATTTTACAGTAGCGTAGAATCTCAGCGCGATAGCTACCTGAATAACAGGAGGTATGGGCAAGCCTCTATTATTTACTAAAGTGTTATTTGGAAATAATAGAGGAATTAATAAATGCATTACAGTGGTTTTCTCCAACCGATATCGCTCCTTAAATTGGCGGTCACTTGACAAGTTAAAGGTACCTATCCCACCAACCTCGAGTTTTGACAGCTATAAGTCAAAGTAAGAAAGAATGCGCGTGCGCAGTGTCGTAGAGACTTCCAGACGTTAGTTTCTGAATACAAAAAATGTGCCGAATGTGGCCAAATGTGGCCGCATATGCTTGAAATATGGTCACCCGGATGACAATCGGCACTCGGAAGGTAGCTTCCTTACTATGTGACGTCACACCGACCTTAGGTGTGTGTCTCTGAATACAAAACGGTGTTTCTTAAAGGAAAGGAAGGCTCCTTGAACTAAAGGATCGACTCTGAATACGGGTGTGAGTCAGCCGAGGAATTGAACTCACTACACCTGGGTGAAACCCAGATGCGATGCCAAATCAGCCGCAGACCCGTCTTTACTTTAGCCACAGACCGGTCTATTTGGGCAACCCTGAATAATACTTGGCATTCCTGCCACATTAAAGGGGTGTAGAAAATATTGCAAAACTATTTAGTATTTTTAAGGAACTTTTATTCCAATGGTAAAATGCCAATGTTGTGGCATAACATCTAAATATGAAATATAGCTTTTTGGGTTATAACGAAGTTGTTAAATACTTTTTAATAATATTATCATTTCACTTAAATTTAATTTATTGTTTCTTTTATACTCTATTTTTATAAAACTTTTATTTTTAATACTCATTTTTAAAAATTAATTAGATAGTTAGCCATCCAACATTCAATCAATTATTTAAATCACTACACATAATATAACTCATAAATTACATATTTAACTGTCTTTATTTTATTTACCTCTATTGTTTTGACTTATTGAACGTTATTCCTGTATTGTTTTTATAATTATAGTAATATGTATGTTTAATTTGGGAGGCGGAATTGGGTACCGCCGCCCCGGGAACCTTTATTGGATAACCAACACCTCTGCCATAGGTCACCCCAAGTGGTTCGCTACATTTGGTGATTTAGCAGGGGTGCCCGGGTTCATGGGGTGAGGTTTGTCTAGGTATTGCTGGCGGATGACCAGGACACACAGAACCCCAGATTCCTACCCACCCCTTAAACCCTTTTCCTTCCCAGAACTCCCTCTCCTACCTTTCCTCAAAAAAACCCTCCACACAACATTCCCAAAGATGACATAGGCCCTGAGGGAAATTATTTTCCTAAGGCTTTTTTCATCATGCTCAAAATGAAGACGTAGACCACTTGCTATAAAAATAATACACCGTGTAATAAATGCATCATGTACTTTGCACATTTTTTAATGCATAAATACCTATTTATAACACAACATGCTATGAGGCGGTCAGCATGGATGTGGCAACCCATAAAAATGTCAAGATTTAAAAACATTGTAATAACATTATGTCCATTGTTGGTATCTATTTATAAAACTTACCTATGTAGGTAATAATTTATTTCTGAGACATGGCAATACTACGAGGCTGTCAGCACACCCCCACAAAACCACCAACCCACAAAAATGTGATGATATCAATAATGTTGTGTCCATTTGTGATATCTATTTATAACACTTACCTAATTTATTTCTGAGTTAGCGCAGAAGTGGCTTAACCCATGGAAATTCCCAAATGAATCTAACTATCGGAAAGGCGTTAAATTAATATGTTTCACCAAATAAAAGGACATAAATTAACCAAAAAAAGTCTCTGCGAATTCCATGTTTTTTTGCAAAATTTTGTTGCAACTTTTAAGCCAGGTCCCTACCGACAATATGTATTGCCAAAAATGTTGAATCAAATGTTTTGTGCAAACATGATACACAAGGAGCCTCAATGTTTTTGTTTTCCCTGGCAAAAAAAAAAAATTTTCCCCCCCCCCCCCCCCCCCATTACATTTTAAAACTTTACACCATTATCAACATTTTTGTGGTTTAGGCCACTTCTGTGCTGGCTGCCTTTAATTTGATTTGATATTTAAAAATAGATTATTATAAATATAAAACTTGTGAACATCAATAGATTTTATTCATACGGCACTTAAGGGGTAATTTACGCAAACCGAAATAATATTTCGGGGTGGAGAGGTATGGAGTGGGTAAGTTGGAACGGGGAACACGCTGCGGCCGCTACGCGCTTGTCAGCTAGAGCAGCTAAGAAATATAGACTAGATAGTGCCCTTGAGTAAGGTTCGAACATGAAACGTTTAAGAGCATATTATAGTGGCAGAATTGTAATTTGCTGAAAAATGGCTCTCTAAAACGGCTTAATACTACCTTTCGTGTGTCATTCTCAGTCTTGATATTTTTTGTTACCAAATAATGGACTTTTACTTTTCAATCTGCTTATTTTTTTTTGTAATTGATGTAGGCATTCGACCATGAAAAATAAAAACATTGATACACCATACAACCCGCTTTTAAAACTTCAGTCTATGATTATCGCATTAATAATGATTTTATACAATATTTTTAATTTAAAATATATACATAATACATACATCTATAAAAGTACGGCCTTTTATTCTCGTTATGATATCTGTGGATTTAACAATTAAATAAATACTTCCTTTTTTACCAAATTATAACACATTTCACAGCTCGTCATTCGTCATTCATTCCGGGCTAGAATCTCCCGTCGGCAAGTAACAAAACTATACGCTCCTTGTTTGTTAGCGTATATATTTAAAAAATGCCATCGAAAAGCTTTGTTAATGGCTCTAAAAATAGAATACCCAATCACTTGAAGCACTGCAATAATCTCAGGAAGCTACAAAAACATTAAGTACTCGAAAATTCTCTTTTTTGGTGTAAATTTGACAAACTGTATTTTTTCAACTGCCATTTTGTTCCAGACACTTAAAATATAACATTTCACTTAAGTATGCGTTCCAATTCCGAAACCGTTAGCACGAACTTCATGTGGCAGGTGCACGTTTTGCAAGTATGTGTGAGAATTCATTGTCTTTAAGCTGTGTACACACACATAGCTACAATATACGTGGCGTGGGGTATTTCGGCATATCGCTCGCCGTACATTCCTTATTGGAATATATGGCGAGTAATAGGCTGAAATACGTCAAGCCACATATTTTATAACTGTGTGTGTACAAATCAACGCTAATGTGAGAGTGAACGGTTTTTATGTACACAGCGTTTGGTAATTAATACAATAATTACCCTACATTGCTAAAGGGGAGTTATGTAAAAATACAAAATTTTGGTTTTAATTTCTTGAGTTCTGATTGGCCATGGCAATACATTTCTTAATTAATGGGAGTTTTTTTACTTAGTTTTTTTACTTAGTTTTTTTTTTGTTTTACTTTTTTTACTTAGTAGAAATTAGTTACATTATTATTAGTATAAGGATCATACGATACGATACGATACGATTGTACCACCCCAGCCAGAAGCACTCCTGTCCCGGTGAGACCGGTACACCAGGGGGCACTGTTTGTTAGGAGTGGAACACGTGCTCTGAGGATAGCATTGCACTACATCCGATTGTTCTGGCATCATGAAATTATGCGTTGCTAACCGTTCATCTGATTGCAATGACACTTTGGGGATTTTATATGTGCATGCCCGCAATGGTTTCTATATATAATAGCGAGCTCTGGCGTCATGAAAATGCGTTAATGAACCGTTCAACCGATTTTGAGGAAACTTTGGTAAGTTGTTGTTTGCATGCCCGCGATGATTTCTATATATATAGTGAGTTCTGGCATCATGAAAATATGCGTTGCTCCGATTGCGATGACACTTTGGTGATTTGATGTGTGCATGCCCGTTTCTATATGTATATAATAGCGAGCTCTGCCTGGAACTCTCTAGTTCTGGAATAAATGATTTTTATTATATTTCTTTTTATTAAAATAGAGTGAGTGTCGCTGCAGTTTTGTCATGGTTTTCTGCAGCCTTGCACGACAACTACTGCCATGTTAAAAAAGATTATTGTTTAGTTTACTAAATAACACAGAAAAATTTAATAAATATATAAATAAAAAAGAATCTTTCTTTTATTTCTGGTAGTCAATATTATTAATGATGTTATTAATATATATATATACCCTGTATAAACGCCATAAATTATTATTATATCAGTTAGGAATACTAAAAATAATCTTATTACAGTAGAACTCGAAATCCAAGGGGTAATCAAAAATAAAATTTCGAATTAACGAATTCCCACGTAATTAAAAATTTTATGAAAAAAAAACAAGCGCCGAAAATTGAATTTCTCGGCCGCAAATTCCAATTCGGGTAGGTTCTTTGGAATTGATTCGTAATAATACGACTTATTCCGTGGGTAAGTCGAATTTTCGCAGCCGTATACCGCCGCGGGCGGCCCTCTATTCGAACTAAATTCACAAAAATACGATATATTACGAGTAAATCAAAATTTCGCTGGCGATTACCGTCGCGGCCATCCCTTTAAACTCTGTGATATATTACCGTGATATTATGTGATGTATTACCGCGTAAATCGAAATTTTGCAGTCTATTTCCGATGCAGCTGACCATTTGAATTCAGATACTCGAAGTAAATTCGTAAAAATACGATAAATTTCGCATAAACCGAAGTTACACGACCAAATCCCGTCGCGACCGGCCCACTAAATACAGATATTCGAAATAAATTCGTAAAAACATCGCATTTTTCTGCGATGTAAATCAAAATTTTGCGGCTTATAACCTCCTCGACCGGCTCTTCAAATTTAAATATTGGAAGTAAATTCGTAAAACTACGATATATTTTGCGTAAATTGAATTTTCGCGGCCGAATCCCATCGCAGCCGGCACTAATTCAGATACCCATTCGAAATAAATCCATAAAAATGCGATACATTTCGTGGAAATCGAATTTTCGTGGCCGAATCCCATCGCAGCCAGCCCTAATTCAGATGCCTATTCGAAATAAATTCATAAAATATTCGATATATTTCACGTAAATCGAATTTCAGGAGCGAATTCCGTCGCGGCTGGCCATAATGCAGATACCTATTCGGAATAAATTCATAAAAATACGATATATTTCGCGTAAACCGAATTTTCGCGGCCGTACCCGTCGCGGCCGGCCTTAATGAAGATACCTATTCGGAATAAATTCGTAAAACTACGATATATATTGCGTAAATCAAATTTTCGCGACCGGTCCTAATTAAATTAAATAAATAAAAAATACTCGGAATAAATTCATAAAAAATACTATATATTTCACGTAAATCGAATTTTTCGCAGCAGAATCTCGTCGCGGCCAGCCTTAATTCAGATACCTATTCGGAATGAATTCATAAAAATACGATATATTTCGCATAAATCGAATTTTAAAAATAAACAAGAAGTTTCACGTCGCGCGTGGATTTCACGCACACACTTTTTTTATTGTTTATTTTATTTTCCCATGTTATGTATAAAATGGGTTTCAACAATTTTTTTCGTTAATATTTAATTTTTGGGAGTGTGTCGACTTCTTTTTGTTTGTTTGCAAACCTATTTTACAATTTTGTTACTTTTTATAACTTTATAACTCGTTTTATTTTACCATAATTTATTCGATATACCATTATTACAACTGAAATAACTATAATTAGAAATTTATATATAAGCCCATTAGGGCGTAAATAAATAAAACTAGGAATACGATTCTGGTGAAGGGGCGCTCTAAAACATTATATGCCGCTGGTTGTAGCAAACGGCTGAGAAATGGAATTTCGAGTAAAAAAGTCAACTTGGTTCTGAAATAATACACGATAACATAATGACTAACCTTTAGTGTGACCCCTTTTCTCAAGTGCCACCACATTTACGTATTTATTTCTTGCAAAATTTGACGTCCTCCCACCGTGAACGCATCTCATATACTAATGAGAAACAACTCGTCTCCTGCTTTATATTATGGCGGGAGGATATCGTAATATAGAAAAACGGTTTTTATTTCTATAAGCATTGTTTTTATGCTTTTTAAAATTATTTTATTATCAGCCGTTTAGAAAACATTGATGTGGTGATAATGTATATTTTTATAACTCTCCTGTATTTAGAATTAAAGGATATAATCGAACTTTAAGCTATTTTTAGAGGTTCCGTAAATATTTTTTTACGCAATTATTTTAAACATTTTAACACGATTTGTTGTTTCACCATTTAGAAGAATAATTTATTTGTTCAAAACATAATTTTATTTTCTAATAAACAATATAGAAATTTTCTAAAAACTGCATCAAAAACCTGCAAATATGCTGCGATTGCGGTAAGATCCCCTTAAGAGAATTAAGAAAATGTGAGGAAATAATTATTGTTATACCAACATTTTTATTTTGACCATTATTTGTTCATTCAATAGAGGTACTTTTCACACTTAAATAAATTTTAATAATTGAAATTTTGATATATCCATATTTAATTGTCAAAAATTATGCAAAATTTATTTTTCTTGTTCTAAATTTTCCAATCAGACGAAGCCATGTATAAATAAATAATAAATAAATAAATAAATGTTTATTCCGGTATGTGGGGAGAATAGTGCAATCCCACACATTCCATAAGGGTTATAAAATATACATTTTAAATAGAGAAGCAGGTGATATGATTGTACATGAAAAAAGGTAATAACAAAATAAAATCATAATAATTAGCTTTTAGGATTCTGTGACCACATTAGGTGCCAGTATTTTTCTCCAGTGTGCATCAATGCTGGATGATGGACTGAGGCGGGCTTCCATGACGAGGATATTTCCAGAGCTGCTTATCCTTTCCCTCATTCCTGCCACCCTGGATCTAATACTACGGGAACTCGCCCCTCCGTGAACATCCGGGAAGCGCTGCAATATCTGGGGAGACCAAATATTATGCGGAAGGCGTTGTTGTGCTGAACTGGAAGTCTTTCTATACTACTCTTCTTGTAGTTTGCCCAGAGTTCGCACGTGTACAGCGTTGCGCAGAAGGAAAGGAATAGCGTCCTTTTTACAGCGGTACTGCAAAGGCGGAATCTTCTGCTGAGCATGTTTGCTTTTACGCTGAGAGCTCTTCTTTGCCTATCGATGTCATCATCGTCCATCAGATTACTGGTGATTATGTGTCCAAGGTATTTAGTTACTTCAGTCAACTGCAGGTTCACACCGTTCAGGGTAGCTGGAGGAATATTCTTTGGTCCTTGTCCATGTCTTATGACCAGTAGAGCCGTTTTAGTGGGGTTATATAGCATGTTTGTTTCTTCAGCAAACTCTTCGCAGATCTTCAGAAGAATACGTAGGCCTCTTATAGATGGTGCCATCAAGACCATGTCGTCCGCATAACTGATGTTGTTCAAACACTGTCCTCCGATTTGGCAACCTACCCTTGCATTGTTTAACCTGTCGGTGAGTTCGTCCATGTACAGGTTGAACAATATCGGGGACATGCATCCTCCCTGTCTGACGCCACTCTTTAGGAAAAAACTTAACTACTAATAAATAATATTTTAAATGTTTTAGGTGCGGTCATGTCAGGATGGATCCCTGTCTTCGATACGATGCACGGGATAAGAGGGGAGGTGAATGTGATAGTCAAGGTGGAACTCTTTAATGACTTCAACAAGTTCAGGCAGTCTTCTTGCGGAGTCCAGTTCTTCCATTGTAAGCATTTTTGTATTAGATATCACTGGAATTTTTAATGATTTTTCAAAATAAAGAGGCTAATAACTTCTTTGACGAGACATAAGAAACAATAGACCTGCCCTTAAGGGAAAGGGGAGCAAAGTTGCGCAGAGCGGGGAGGTAGCGTGACCGTCTCCCTTTTAAGCAATTTGTCAATAAATGAATCTGACAGTATACAGCCAACTTGCATTGATATATCAATATCTAGTCTATGAAAATAAAATGTCCTGTTTGATAAAAAGTAATAATAATAATACATAATAAGGTTTTTTTTTAATTTCGGCACGGTTGTGTGGGGTGTATAAAACACGATCTGCCACATATAAAAAAAACTATTGAACGTAAAAAATCTTTAGAATGTAAAAATTTTAGGGCCACACAGTCAACGGGGAAGTTCATTGTGATTATTTTGTTTAAGCTCCTATAATTCCTCACGGCTACCAGGCCCAGGTCATTCACGGGTTTGTTGAAGAGCTGGTTATAAACGATGACCCGGAGTACCAGTGGATTGACAAGATACGAACCCCAAGGGCCTCCAATGAAGCCAGACAAGTGGCCTTTCTCAAACTTAGCGGACAGGTGATTATACTTGTATATTCTTATATAACATTAGTTAACCCTCCGATGAACAGCATCACACTCTTTCTTTACTAACTTAAATTTAATGTTAAGTTGTGCAACAAGGTCTGTGCAGACCTTACATAATATAATTTCGCATAAGTCATAATTTTTCATCAACAAAAAATATGATTTAAAATAAAACAATAACTTTGTAAACAGCACTTTTATTTTTTATACTTTATGCCGACCGGGTTTCGCTCCAACCTTAGCTTCTTCAGGGTAGTATAATACACATGTAACTTAACTTTAGTAGAGTATGTATTATATTATATACTGCCCTGAAGAAGCTATGTCACATCATAAAGTATCTGCTTCATTTGAACAACAAAAAAAAAGAAGATTATTATTTGGTATTTGTGTATGTATTTCAAATACTTACTAGTAATAAAGAATAATATTGAAAACAGTCATAGCTCGTTTGATATGCAGGGATTCACATACCTTTGGATTGGTGGTATGTTCTTCCATGTAATTAACAATTGTCGGACAGCCCCATTACGAACGAACCTCTCTTGTCAGTCTACCCCTGCTTGGAACACAATTCATCATGGTTTATGAATGATTCCAAACCTTGTATTGCTAATGGCCACCGGTTTGTTGATCAACTACCTGAAAAATATTTGTTCAGTCTGCACAGACCTTGTTGTATTTATACACGAAATAATAAAAAAATCTTCTATGAATATAAAATTGAGCTGTTTCTGCACCCATTGTGTTCGCCGAAGAAAAAGTTATGCAAATTTTAAAATCTAAAAGGTCTGGCCAGACTGTGTTGCTCATCGAAGGGTTAAACAACATAATTTGATTTGTGTGTTATGTCCATTTGTAGGAGTGTGAACTTATAAGAAATATCTTTTCAAATCCAGAAAAGGGATTAAATGCCTATCTATAATATACTTTAGCAGACAGTTATTTTAATTCTATATTTGAAATGTGCGAACATATAACTTACGTTTGCAGGCCCTTTTTAAAAGTGGAATTAGCAACCTACATCAAGCTACCAATAACATGGCCAGACATGTGTAATGATGTATGAGGTGTACCTGGGTTATTAACTACTGGAGTCCTTTTTGCCACAATACGGCACCATTTACAATACCTCGGATTGCTTGCTGCCAGTTTTAGGCGAATTTTCCCTAGATGCGTTAAGTAAATTTTTTTTTCAATTTTTCCATTTTAAAATTCGGAGGTATGATTTTTTTAATGTCAGCGGAAAATATTCAAAATGGTCACCAAAAATCTCGAGCTATCGGAGGAAAAAGTTAAAAATCGCACTGTCGATCGAGTGGTTAAGCAAGTCAAGTTATATCACTTGTTCTGTAATTTTTCATGAGTAACATAAACTAGTATACATCATAATTTCGGTTGTGCCTTTGTCCTGCGTAACTCTGTTTCAATGAACTCTGGAATTTGGTTATGCTTTGAATTTAAGTATCTTAATTGAAACTTATTGTATAAAGAATTCAGACAAATGATAAAATACCTATCTATAATGTAATATTATAACCACTTGAGCGCTTTTTGCCACAATATGGCACTATTTAAAATACCTCGGATTGCTTTCCTGCCAATTTTGTCGACTTTTCGCTTATTTGTAAGTAATTAAGTAGAAGTTAAGATTTTGTAATATTTTTTTTATAAATCCTACAAATATGTGATAATCGACAAAAGATAGGTGAATTTATTGGCTATATAGAACTGTAATCAGTTTGTATGTATCCACATTAAAATTCGGATGTATGATTTTTTTAATGTGGGTGGAAAATATTCAAAATGACCACCAAAAAAACTCGAGCAATCGGAGAAAAAAGTTTTAAATTGCGCTGTTGCTCAAGTGGATAACAGAAAATTATTAAATTATTTCAAAATTGAAACTGATTTGTCAAGAATTCAGAATATCCCGTAATTTTTCTCGGGTCTGTGCTAGTATTAATAATATGTTATTATGTAAACCATTTAGAATAGTTTGAAACTAAAATCCTGTCGGTGGCGGGAAAAAAAATCTTTTTCTATGTTCGTCAATATGCTAATTGGTTTTTCTGTCATTCTGCCAAGTTGAAAAAACAAATTCCATTTCATATTCATTATATATGAAAACATTAAGCCAATCAAGGATGAGTTATTTCCTCCTCATCATTATGATATAACCATACACGAGGTAGTGCAATACGGCATAACACCCCAAAAATAAATGATGAAATGTCAGTTAAAAAAAAAATTCAATAAAAAATATTATTTTTAAGTACGATACATAGTACTGTTTTATTCAGTACTAGCAGACCCGGCCACACGTTGCTGTGGCTAACAAAAAACAACGCCATTACCCAACCTTTGTAAAATCCACACCACCCGCTTGCCAGCTGCCCGCTGCCTGAATTGAATATTTGAATTTCTCAGCTTCTCTCTACTATAATAAGCATGTATTATACATATAAACCTTCCTCTTGAATCACTCTAACTATTGGTGAAAACCGCATGAAAATCCGTTACGTAGTTTAAATGATCTAAGTACACAAACATTTTGAGCGACTTCATTTTATACTATGTAATGATGAATTTCTCGGCTTTTCTCTACCATAATAAGCATGTATTATTGTATTATACATATAAACCTTCCTCTTGAATCACTCTATCTATTGGTGAAAACCGCACGAAAATCCGTTGTGTAGTTTAAAAGATCCATGTTCACAAACATTTTGAGCGACTTCATTTTATACTATGTAATGATACGTTTCAACGATTTCTAAAAACATCCCTTTTTAAAGTAATTTGACTCTCAAAAGAAATCTAAATCGTATCACTGCTGATATTTGGCTCTTTCGACTAATAAGCTTGCTGACCATTTTTTTCCTATCCAGGTCCAGCGCAAGATAGGCCTCAAAGCCCTGGAGCTGGGGGCCAACGCGGTGGTGGGATTCCGGCGCTGCCTCGACCTGGAGGGCGACGTGGGTGTAGTGGCCCGCGGCATCGGCACGGCTGTCACACTGGTGCGTACGCACGAGCCACTGCCGCCCACACACCTTACGCACGGCAACCAGGCTGTATCACCCGATGCACTGGCACAGTGAGTGGATTGGTTACTTGTTTATTACCATATTTCTACAGTGGTGGAACCTTAACTCCATTGTAAAATGTCTTATTAAATTCAATTGATTTATCGTGAGTAATTTTTGCTTAATTATGCTTTGTTGTGCTTCCTCCTTCTTTAACCAACTTTTCAGATATCGTTACAGTGTCAGTATCAGTTACAGTGTCCATCATCAGGGTCGATGTAATGGACACTGTAATGCTGTCTGAAAGGTTGGCTAAAGAAAGAGGAAATGCAACATGGCATAATTACCCAAAAATTAACCACGATAATGCTTTTGACCGCGAAAATCTCAAATCACATCAATTCAATTCAGATAATATTGTGTATTCAATACCGCATATATATGAGCCAATAATTTCGAAATTCGTTTTTGGCGCTTTCAGTTGAACAGCACAAGTCGCATTGATTGGTGCTTTCAAAATTTGAAATTGGCCAATAGACTGCTTGTACCCTGTTAAAGTAAATATGTACTGCGAATGAACCATGCCCCATACATAAGCGAGCAAGTGCGCGTATACATATCCCTAGATAGTTTTTTTATTCCTCCTCAACATTTTTACAAATGGTTCCTCAGCGATCTTGGACTTATACCGACAATATTATAGCGTTAAGTAAAAAGTTAAAGAAATTAATACAATATTTTTTTAAAGTATTCTCTCGGTTAGGATATGTACATATTTATATTGCAAAACAATCAGTAAAAGTTTTGGAACAGACTGTTAAAGGTTTTTTTTTTGCCATTAATGGTGCTTCATGGCATTTTTTTTCCTATTACAAATTCTGACTAATCATACCCCTTGAATTCTTTGAAGAAATTATGTCAGCCACTATTATTTTTTTAATACGTTATTTGTTTTCTCATTTCTTGCATGATCTGCTGTGTGAATCAAAAATATTCAATCATCATATATTATTTTTGTGATTATTTCCCTCTGGTGTTCTGATTTCTCCCGCTGTGCCTGATTTTAGACAGTTGAGAAAATACATTGATTTCTTGAATACTGACCATCAAAATACTGATCACAATTCGGTCACCAATCTGAGCAACGAGCAGGTGGCCACTATTCTGAATGTTTTATCACCAAATGTAAATGATGTCGGTTTAAGAGATAATTTGGGATTATTGAAGCACAGTTCAAGTCTGAGCTCCGACTTGTTTACTTCAAGATCAACTGAGCAATGGCAGCACAACAAGCTCCTATCAGAACAGTCTGCCTCTCAGGGAACTTCTTCCCAGAGCTTACGGGAGGATGTCTTGAGTTCCAGCCCTTTGAAACTATTACTGGAACAAGAGGACTCTAGGCAAGGTGGCATCTACAAGAATGCTTTAACTAGAAGTTTGAAACACATCAAACATTCTCCGGGAATTCTATCAAAAAAGATGTCGGGATTAAATAAATCTAAAAAGCCCCAGGAGGATGATGAGAATGCGGACAAGGTGTCCATGAAGTCCTATACGTCGGAAAAGTCTCTCAGATTCCAATTCTCAGATTTCAAAAGCGAGTTAAAGAAGAAGACACGATTCAAAAAGTCCCCCAGTATTAAAAGATCCATCAGCAGCAATGACGGTGGCGGCGAGATGGCTGCCCTCCTGGTTCGCTCCGTAATGCAAACCCACTCCAGCTTGGATTGCATTAAAGAGAGTCAAGAAAAAGATTCTCCCATTTCTACATTAAGGCGATCTGCCAAGACATCTGTTTCAGAAAACCCCCCTGAACATTCTGTTCCTAATCTCGCCATCGTCATTGAGGTTGTTCCAGTACAAAGCACTGTTGCGCAGCCAGAACCAACCGATGATTTCCCCAAGTTAAAAGCTTTCTCTCTAGATAAAATGAATGCCAGTTCTGATACATCTATCGATAAGGCGGGAAAACTCCTCAGTGTCCGTAAAAATAAAAGGGGTGATCCACATTCGTGCCCGAGTACTCCCCAAGGCTTGGGGACCAGCGATTCCTTTTTAAAATTACCCAGTGAAGACAATTTGTATGGCTCGGGTAGCTCGGATGATTATTCCACCAGTGATGAAGAAGACAATTCCGAAGAGCTGTCTGATCATATTAGAGGAAGCACCAATTTTGAAACTGTTAGCCTTATTGTCAAGTCTGTGCTTGAGAATAAAAAGGACAATCACAATTCTGACCATTTGAATGAAAACATCGAAGGTACGCTATCCGCAGAAGTAATGGAAAGCGTTTCCACTCCTGACTTATTCAGAAAACTGGCGAGGCAATCGGCTCACGATTATTACGAGAATATGGAAGGCAATCCGGAGGCAATGGAGAGTGTTTCCAGCACAAACATATTCAAACTACAGGGAGCTACGGGAAAGTTGAGCCAAGATTACTACGGTTCTATCAGTGACTCAAACATTTCATCTTCGTTAGAGAACTTTAGACTCGCCCATTTGGAAGGTGAGGATATCACACTGAATGAATATGATGGTGATTTTTCAATTTCCCAATCGGAGGACGAGTCGACTGAAAAGGATGATATTGATAAAATCTTATCATCTCAAAAAGTTGATGAGGATAATATTTTACGTCCACTGCATACGGGATTTGGTAATTCAAGTATTTTCCAAGATTCTTTGAGTGCCGGTGTTATCGATCAAAAATCCCCTTTGCAAGAACACACTATGAACCATCCCGTTACTTGTGACGTTCATCCCAAATCGCACAATTTATTCGACTCGGCCTTTAAGAACGTTTTGATAGAAAGGCTGCACCTCAAAGGATTCCATCACTCTCAAAGCACTTCTCCCAAGTCTCCTGCTATCTCTCCTTCTGGAACCGATTGTCCCAAGAAATCTAGATTTCATTTCCCTACCAACCCGTTTCGAAGGCACACTTCCGAATGTGGCACCACTCCCGGAAGCATCTTCAGCCACAAATCTGGCCTCATCTCGCCAAAAACAAAGAAGAAGAAATTGAGAACTTTTTCAGCCGGCGATAAGGATTTAAAACCAGGACTGATCACAACGGCGATCCAAACTATGCTGATGGAGAAACTAAATGTGATGGGAGAAATCATAAACCATGAACCTATTGTGGGAGATGACAAACATCTGAGAAAACAGTCCAACTGCTCCCTTGATATCACTAAGTTTCTTTCTGATGACAGCAATTTCCCAACGTCCCAAGATAAAACTGCAGTGAATACTTTTAGATTCAACGAAACACTGGTTGACTTTTCCCCTTCCCTTTCTACCACACGACAGCATAAAAGCTTAACAGACATATCAGACTTTGAATACGGTTTTATAGACACTTCACAAAAGATGAAAGATAGGGATGTTCTTTCTCTTCCCAGAGAAACAGTCCTGGGTTCTCTTTTCATGTCCATAAATGATTTAAAACATGAAGAAGACAGAAGGCACTATTTGTCTGTGAGCTCAGATTTTTCTTCGCAATCAAGCGTACAGCGAAGTGTGGATAAAAGTTCACATTTGGAAGACGAGGTACATTTTGATAACAGGGATGCCCATCCAGATAAATCAACATTGGAAGATTTTGAGCGTCACCATTCCGAGTATAAAACTGAATACCATATCGATGAAGAGAATGCTTCTTATAATCTCCCCAACAACCTTCAAGATACTCATCAGGAAAAGGAAGCCCACTACACCCCCGCTGATCGTCTCACTGATAATATTTCTCCTGAGAGTGACAGGCAATCTAATTCGGAGGATGATGAATCTAAAGTTGGTGGAAGTACTTTGAAAGTTAATTTCAATCTAATCCCAGAAGGAGGTCACAGAGACCCCAAATTAGCCATCAGAAAGAAATCAGACTCAAATGAATTGGCCAAATTTAAAACTCCCTCAACCAGAGGTTAGCTTTTAGTTTCCCCACCGTTGACTGTGTTATTTAATTGCAGTAACATAGAATGTCTTATTTATATCCACACCATGGACAATACCACATAATAGCTTTGCCAGTGTTTTGTGATGCATTTTGATAAATAAATTAAAAAATATGTTATTAGATTGTCTATAATATGTCAATGTATGGTTTGCTATCCCTTTTCTACTAATATAGACACACGGGTTCCGAATTGTAACTCATATATTCACATGTCATAATAACTTACGATACATTTCAATATCTCACTATACTGAACCCCTATCATTCTGCATCATGGAACCTTAAAGCTTGACTGATGCATTGTCATGTGTGTTTGGTTCTAACACGCATGTGTGTGTGTGTTGCGCTTGTGTTAGGGTTGGGGGCGCCGGGGGCGAGTGCAGCAGTCCCAAGCACACAAGGGCCGAGTCCCACGGTAGCCGGCCGCCCACCACCAACCTCAACATCAACGTGTCCCATCGAAGGTCGTCCGACTCCGATCTCAGCATCACGCCTAAAGGTTAATATCTACCTTCAATTTTTTCATATACAACTTAAGTTAGTTTGGGATGTTTCACAAAAAATCAAATGTAACATTGTTATTAAATGGCCAATCAGCTCCATTTTGTTTTTTTTTTTTAACATTTCAACGGTCCTGAACGCCGATTCTAGGACCATTTTAGCTTCCATCAAATTGTGATCATTTGACAAGCATAATAATATGGCAGTTGTGCTTTTCGGCTGCTCATAATTTGTTGAAATAGATCTTGAATTGCCGATTAACTACTCTGGTATTTTACGATTAAAACTGTCAGATTTATAAAAACTTTGTGTTATTTCCGCTTCGCAATTAAAGCTCTATAAATGAAAAATTTCTAAACATAGCCGAATATTATAAACTGTTTTTGAAAATTTATGATATAAGCTTTCAAATTGTTGTATCAAAAATGAATATTAACATTTGTAAATATTAAAATTTTAGAATGCAAACATAAAAAAATTATAAAAATTACTCACATGATGTTTTTATGTGAAAATGGTACTAAATCACAAATTATGTAAAAAAAAAAACACTTGTTCTATTGTATAAATGTATTATAAACAATATTGTCACCTCACTTTTTTACCATTTCATACAAGAATATTTAATAAAAAATTAACAATGTCTAACGGCACGCAAGCGATTTGGCGGGTGAAAACTGTTTCTACAAAATAAGTCTTTTTTATGTACTTCTATGGACAACTTTGAATAGAAATGTGAAGCTTGATTCAATATGGATCTTCTCCTTTTTGTTTTAGGGTTGTCACTAGAATAATAACAGAGTTCTAACGATTTCTGGAACACACGCATTATCGTGAAAACACTTATTTATACTTGACTGCTATTGTTATATCGTCTTGTACACACGCTTACGGGTCGGAGTGGTTAACCGGGCTCTTTCAAATGTCAAAAAAAAATGGCGCTGATGGCCATTTGATGTCAATGTTACATTTGAATTTCTTTGAAACATCCCAGCTTAGTCATGCCACTGAGAGTTCCGTTGTAACCTATCTTTTTGTTACATGCATCATTTATGAAAAACACTGAGAGATTACAACAGATCTGTCAGCGGTAGTCCTTTATAATACATATTATGAATAAATTAAAATGGTATATTACCTACATCACAACATTTAGTGAATTTACATACATGCATTAAAAATAATTTTATATATTTTTATTAGTTGATAATTTTTTTTCTTTATCACTCCTAGCTCACATATTTTTAAAATGGCTTTCATCGATATGCACTTCCTTTATAATGATTACAGTGACTTAGTTCTAAATAGATATATGGTGATACAATGTGTATTGCAAAGCTCACTCTGTAATTTTTGTTGATTGCTTTATGTTACCAGTTTTTTTAGATTATTTGTCATGGCTTCTTTATAGGGTAATTTATTTTACTGTATTTTTTATACCCATGATTATTTTGAGCAATAGAGTTAAGTTTTTCGATACAGTATTCATTGCTAAGTTTAATCCACTGCCATTTTTGTCAATTGCTACCCGTTTTTAAAATTATTTTTTATAGCTATATTTTAGGGCTATCTTTTTTCATTATATATTTCTTTATACCCATGATTATGTTGAACAATTGAATTAAATACTGGATGTATTGAGTCATTGTTCTTTAATCATTATGATTTGTTGCTTTTATTGACATTAATGCTATGTTGTTTGACTTTTGGGGCACTAAATGGTTATAGCGGCCATTGTATCCAATCTTCTTCTATCGATGGCTAAGTTTAATATTTTTTTATATCTTAAGGCAGACATTTGGCTCCACCCACCCTTTTTAAACTTACAAATAGCCTCCATGTTAACAGACACCAAATTGGCTCAAAATAATCATAAATAATTTTCTAATAATAATTATGTAAAATAATTATTGTGAATAAATTTTTATAGGTACCGGTGGTAGATGCATAAAATTACATCCGAAATACAAAAACACTTTTATTGATGTCTCAAACTTTATTGACAGTTCGCTTAACCTCGTGCCCAGTTATTCGAGTGAGACTAATGGTACAGATACGCATGCTCATCAACTGTTCACATTCAAGCGCCCTTGAGGTGATTTTTCACAAAAACGGCGCTCTACAAATTGTCTAATTATTATTATTATTATTATTATGAGCATACTCATGAATTAGCATTTTTTTTTTTTTACATGAACTCCACACAGGAGGCCCTGAGTAAAATGATCTCCCTCAGGGCCTATGTCATCTTTGGGGATGCTGTGTGGAGGGTCTCTTTAAGGAAAGGAAGGAGAGGAGAGTTCTGGGGAGGAAAGGGGTTTAAGGAGTGGGTAGGAATCTGGGGTTCAGTTTGTCTTGGTCATCCAAAAGCATGGTCAAAGCCAACAATTGAATACACATGCTTTTTATTAGCATGCTCTTGTCAAATAAATGTCAACAGATATAGTCAGTTCCATTCGCCCAATCTTATTAAATCTAAGAAAAATATAATTTTTAAAAAATCTTGTAACGAAAGAAAATAAAATTATGATTTGGGTCCAAGATGCCAACAAATCCGAAAATTACTAGATAATAAATAATAATTTAAAAATATATGGTAATTTCAATAGAATTTGGTTTCATTTTGGCGGTAAAGAAGCTTTTTGCCATTTTGTGGGGAATTTAAACATCTATTGTGGGTATTTTGGTGACTCTGTTCCAAAGACTTTTATAATAAATCACGAAAAGTAAGGTTTTTTCGTCTCCCCAATGGGCCACTTTTGATATTTTTGCAAAAAGCACACGCACAACTGCCGCAAATTGAGATCGGATCGAAATGAGCATGCTCGTAAGCAAGCCTGTTCACTCATGCTCTCACCATCCACTTCCACCAATGTGTCCAGTAGCACGCTCACTACTGGCATCGTCACCAACACACATGCAAGTAGCGTTTGCTTATTAGTAGCATGCTCTTATGCTACTAATGAATGGTCTGTCAGTACCATAATGCATAAGTTAAGCTAGGCCGCATTGGACACTGGCTTGCTCAAAAAGATAGCTTAAGGATTGCTCAGTTTGATTGGGAACAGCGGCCGTTAATACCCTAAAAGTCAAACAACATAATACTATTGGCCGTGAGAAACTTAAATCA
This sequence comes from Limnephilus lunatus, assembly GCA_917563855.2. Taxonomy (NCBI): domain Eukaryota; kingdom Metazoa; phylum Arthropoda; class Insecta; order Trichoptera; family Limnephilidae; genus Limnephilus; species Limnephilus lunatus. The sequence continues at coordinate 69,635,381 of OU830596.1, forward strand.
TATCTGATATTAATGCTGTTCATTTTTTGTTGTCCCGCATTAGGATTGTGCAGTAAACGTGAGTACTGATGTTTGTAGGGATCTGGTGTCTAGTCACGGCCCCACAATATCTCTATGTGTCTTCCCTTCCATTCTCTCCTTCTGTAAACTTGCTCAATACCACTGTTTGGTAGGTAACTTCGGCGGCTGTATGTGTTAATAGCTGAACTATTCCTTATTGTTGAACTGTCCACACTTTGTTTATTGTCAACACATGGCAAACAGAATATTGTATCATTATTGTTTACACCATAACACCTACATACCTACCTTTTACAGATCATTGCATCAGTTATGCTTCATTCTGTCCATTTCGTGCTTAACCAAAGATATAAAAAGAAGAGAAGGCAAGCATGCAAAAGCTGAGCATTAAAAAACACTTACGTATGCCAAAATTTAACCCTCATATCTTTAGGTTTTTTATATGTACGAGGGCTGTCCATAAAATAAGGTCTCCAAGGTGCTGCTGTCGCGAGGAACGATTTTACGCGTGATCCAGCAACCCTGGCATGTAGCCTGGTTCCCCCACGCCAAATCCCCACCACGTTGGAGACCTTATTTTACGAACTGCCCTCGTCTTTACATACTCGTAATGATAAGCAAGTTTTTATTAATAACAAATAACATACTAGTGTTGATTATCATAAATTTATTAAAGTTATGCCAAATAAACATAATCTATTTATATAAAGAATAGTGTCTGGGATGGATAGACACTGGGCGGACAGCTGGATCTGATTTTTATACAAATCTCTAGTTTTATTCTGAGATTGATGAAATTTTGCACATTTGACCTTTGAAGCAAGAGGAAAAGAAAACTCTGCGTAAAGCATGAGAAGCACCAGGGACTTCAGCTAGAATTATAAAAAAATTAATTTCCATATAAATACATATATGCAGTTTTCAAATTCTTCTAGAAAAAACTTAACCTAACCCTAACGCAGTGCTTTATATATTTTTTGATATTATGGACGTTTGTAGGCACTTGTGTTGAACGAAATACATAATTTTTTTAATAACTAACAGACATTCATGCAGAGAAATTTATTTATATTTGAGTTTTCAATATTTTTTCTATTCTGTCGCCCAAGACTCCAACCTCAATTTTATTTTTACAGCACAATGATTATGTTATTATTGCTTTCTATATAATTCTGAACAATTTAAGTCCGAGTGTTGTGATCTTAATGATTTTTTTCACACTGGACATTATTTATAAAATTTCTCAATAAGTTAAAATCAAGGCGTAATTTGTAGTTTATAATTTCAGTGAAATTAAAATTCTTAATATTTTATAATTTATATTTGAAATAATAATATAAAGTATATTTGCGGCATTTTCCAAAGTGGAAGGTACTTTCAGTTTTGCTTTGGTGAAAGACCACCATTCAGAATTGAAACATTGCTTGAAATGGTTTTAGCCTGTAACTATTAAATCACTATAATAAGATCTTTAACGTAAAGAACCCGTTAGACAAACTGCTAAAAAGTAGTTTTTCGGGACTTTTTGTCTTGTATTTGTAAATTGTATATAAAATAAATAAATAAAAAAAATAAAAAAAGCCGAGTTTGGTGACCAGATCTAAATAGCCAGCTACTTCCCCACCTTTCTCTTTCCTATCTCATTCCCCTCCTTACTACCTTCAGCCTCGCAACATACCCCGATTGGGGATATAATAGACTCACTGGCTCCAGACGGCATGGGCGGCATTCATCTTAAAAAAAAAATTAAAAAATGTTATACAATTATTGAAGATTTTTTTTTTGTATTATATTTGTAAATAATTGCATCTTACAATAATTAAACATTAAAAATTCCACAAGGGGTTATTGTCACAAACAGGACTTTAACTCCAGGACTTTTAGCTGTCCAGGCGACTGTTCCGAACCGCTGAGCTAACAAACAATCTTTAAACTCGCTGTTAATAACTAATACCTATTTTATATATTTATTTATTAATATTACATGTAAGAAAATGATACATAAATGCCCTCCAACTTATATATGTAATTGCACCACATTATGTACATTATTTTGAAATTGAAGTGTTTAGACAACAGTTCTCCAACTTGCCTTGGAATGAGATTACTTATTTGGAAAGAATAAATTTCTTTGTATTAATCTGGGTTTATTTGATACTTCGCGTGTATAAGGGGTGACCATGATAGTCGACCTATCTGGAAACTGGCTAAATGGAAACTGATGCGAATGAACTCCTAAATACTGCACCCGGGCCCTTGGCCCCTCTGGTACCCAAACTCTGAACTAAACTAACTGCCATCTAGCAGACTTTCGGGACAGCTCTTAGCACTGCCCTCTATGTGACAAACTCGGAAGCTTTTAGATATACCACAGAAATCAATTACATTTAGATTTTTTGTAATATAAACCACACCTAGGGTACTAACTAGTATGAAAGCCACAACATCGACCCAATACAATTCTTGGTAAAACTTTACCTAACGGCCGCAAGCCGCCTCACTTTTAATAGGCATACATTTAAAGAAATAAACTACCCATAAACTTAATTACCAAAAGAAACATCGGTTTCAGTCCGGATAGATGGAAAAAATATACATTTAAATTCGATTTTTATTCAATCAAAGTTAAAAACTTCCGTTGCCGCCATTTTTGTTTTGTATGGATTTGACATTTGCGAAGTTTTGTTTCAAACTAAATATGCATGAATTACTTAATTTACCTAAACTAAGAACCTAACAACCTATTTTGTGAAGGTAAATAGTTGTTTCTTGTGTTAATTATTGAAATGAAGTGTGATTTCCATAATCCGTGCTTAAAAATGCGGCTGCTTACGGAACAATTAATCAATTCTTTATTATAGGATATTGGTCATCAGTCGACAATTACATTTGACAGTTGACATTGACTAAAATATCGTTAGTTTATCAAACCCTTTCGCTCCCTAGAAAAGCTTGCTCAACTTGCACAAGCAGATTTTCAAAGAACAGAAACAGATTTTAATTTGGGAAAACGAAGTTTCAATATGATAGTAGGATAATGACTAAAGACTAAAACAGTCAACAAATATCTAAAATAATGAATAAATCTCTTTTGTAAAAGGATTGTTTGATTTTGACATTTCAATGAAATGGGTCAGTGTTGCCATTCTAGAGCATTTTTTTTCTGATAACCTGTACCTACTTGAAGGTATAAATTAGGGCCACTAGGGTCCCCCAAGTACTGCGGAGCGATCGTGTCTCTTAATAATCCTTTCGCCCTTTCCATTAAAACTCATACATTAATTATTATCTTTTATATCTCCCGTTTCAACCAGACATCACCCTTCTTCCAGCAGTCAATCATTACAGTAGTAGAGATAGGCCGAAATCAAGCATATTTCAAATGCACGTTATTGTAGCCCTTTCCAGTAAAATGTGCTTTTAGAGTCTGCACTCGTGGCTTGTTTGTGGTGAGGATGTTTTTTTTTTGTATAATGGGAATCTAAGGGAAGGGAAGAGTAATATTGTCAGAATTGGTTTTAATATTTAATTGGATTTTAAATTTAAAATTCGATTGAATTTTGTAAATGAATATTAAAAAAAATGGTAATGGAATAATATTTTTTTTAATGCATATCGTTTACTGAATAGTTTTTTTAGGATTACCTAAATAGTAGAGTATTTGATATGAAAAACAACTAAAATAAAAGAACTCGCACTTGACCCCTAATCGCGATGGATGATGCGTATTTGTTTTCAATATCACTCATGTTCGCACAAACAAGCAATGATATAAAAAACCCTAAACAATGAATCAATTTCTCTGAAATGTTTCTGTTTCGGTATATTTTATGTTTACAATGAAAAGGGTGGTGATTAAACTATATTTTTGACTTAAAATTGGTTTTTAAGCATAGCACAAACAAGAAACGGCTTTCGGCATAAAAAACAGCGTTATATGAACATAAACATCACATGACCTGAAATCACTACAGTGTTGCCAGTAGAGAATGAAAGTGTGGCAATTAGAATAAAAGAGCTAATATTTGGATTAACTGGTCGAGAGCCATGCCTGAAACTAACTTCCATACTGGAAATTACGGAATGCATCACTTTGAAGTAATAATTTATGGATTTATATTGAGCTATCGTTTATTTTATTTACCGAACACATTCCTTGAACAATAAACTATCTATAAAAACAACATTACTTGCGTTTATTTGATAAATTGTTAGGTTTTTTGATGTTTTTTTAACTATCACTCTCGGACTTTGACAGTTCAAATCACGGCAAAATCTGACACCCAGATGCCATAATAATTCATTTAAAAAATATTCTGGTGTTGCTAGGTGAATGAAACTATTGACTACATCAATAATGATATTGGCACAAGCGATTCTGACCTTGTCCTTCCTACAGTTTCTTTATACATAAGGTTTAAAATCGCATTTAAAAAAAAAAAAACGAAAATTTGTTCCGCGCGCGTTTCTCTTAGCGTTGAGCCTAGCTCTTTCATAATAGATTCCAGGCATCGATACGGATCTCAAAGAATCCCACAAAACTCTTATTTGGGGGATTGTTTATTACCTCCCATCTGGTGCAGGAGGGTCAAGCAAAAAGCGAACATGCTAGGGATGTACATTAGGGTGTCCCTTATTTTTCAAAGTTTTTATTTTCTAATGCATAGGTCTTAGTTTTGTTCCTTTGCTTCTAAAACACTCGGAAAAAAAAATTCACCTTATTCGGAGCACGATAACCTGTGCCGACTTGCACCGAATCATGTTCATACAAGTTGCGCGGAAGTAGCGGCGTGCACTCGCGATATTTGTCATTTGTTTTCAGTTATTCCCATGATTAACGCATATTGTTTTATATTTAAAAGATGGCAATGGAATTAAGAAGCAATAAAAAAAGTATTTTCTTAGTTGGTGACGGAAATTATCAAATAACAGGCGCAAAGTTACCGTCTAACCGGCAAGTTCTTGCAGTACTTTTTTTTAACATTCGCGAAGTTAAATTGACTGTTAGTGAAAGCGCGAATCTCGTCATTCGAGAGTGTATTATATTTTGGGAAAAAGCTAGAATCCCTACCAGAGCTATACCTAACTGTGTAAAAAAAATTGTGGATCTTCACCATGCTTGGAGGGAGTTGCAAAAAATTAAAAAAAAAAAACACTTGTTTACAAGCGCCGTGAGGAGGACATTCAAGACAATTTAGAGAATTTATTCGATATAGCACACGCTGATGCTTTGGAACGGATGAAAATAGAAGATAAAATATTTTTACAAAAACAAAGAGAACCAGGCCGTCCAGGATGCTTGAGTGGAGACAAAAATTTAGCCGAAAAAGAAGAAAGGACAAGAGAGAGATAATTAAAAGAGAAGAAAAGACATGAGCAAATGTGTTTCGCGAGTTTATCATCATCTCTTACTACACAAGATTTTATACAAACGCAAGGACATACCAGCTCTGATGAAAGCCTTGAGGAACCCTTGCCAACCACATCTCAAACGGTTTCTGAAACTACTACAAAAAGAGGAAGGAAAAATTTTATCACGCCTAAGTAAGTTGGAGCTTTAGATAGATGTCAATTAAGCTTAACAGATTCTGTCACTTTATGCTGTAATAGAAGCGCTAGACCTTAGCTGTGACGATTTCCCGATAAACAAATCGTTCATTCAACGCATTCGCAAGCAGAGTAGAAAAGATAGAGTGGAATCTATAAAATCAGATTTTCAGAATAATATGCCCGAAATGGTGACCGTTCACTGGGATGGGAAATTATTACTTAGACTGGATGTGAGAAGTTCTAAAGAAGAACGCCTGCCAATTCTAATTTCATTTGGAGAAAAGGAACAACTGCTGGCTGTACACAAACTGGAGAGCTCTTCCAACCAGGATCAAGCTAAAGCTGTGTTAAACGCACTTTATGACTGGAACCTCGATGACAAAGTACAAATAATGTGCTATGACACAACTGCGTCAAATACAGGGCGATTGAAAGGAGCTTGTGTACTTTTGGAACAAATACTAGACAGGGCATTACTACTCTTTACTTGACGCCATCACGTTTACGAACTGGTTTTAAAATGTGTGTTTGAAACAAAAATCCAACAAGTTACTAGTAGACCTGATATCCCAATGTTCAAAAATTTTAGAGACAACTGGAAAACTATTAATCCCGCTGCTATTGAAACATAGACCGATATCGTCACACAACATTTTTGTATTACAACAATAGAAGAACTGTTGACATTTATTTAATCAAGAAAAAAATTAAAATCAGACCTCCTGGAGCGATGCATCAAGCAAGGTGGATGGCTAGAGCTATTTAATCTTTAAAAATATGTTTGCTGCTATCCCAGTTCAAAATTAGCCCCAAGGATAAACGAGCACTTCAAGACGTTTGTTTATGGCTTGGATGTAGTCTGGCGGTGAAGGCACTAAATCAAGATTTGTGCTTTTTAAAGAGGCTTAAGGAATATGAAACTGTTGACAAATTGATCTCCAAAGCAGCCCTGAGCAAGTTTAGTCAAATCTTTGGTACTTGTCAGAAGAAATTGGCGTTTTATCACTCTTTGATGATGAAGTTATCGCACAAACCAAGGGAAACATTGTAGTGAACTTACAAAGAGAGAGTTTGTATGCCACAAATTATCACTGCAAAGGAAGAACAAAGGCAATTATTGCAACGCTGTGTGCAAGAGCATAGAAATCTGCATCCAGACTGTAAAAAGAGACACTCAAAGGAAAATATCCTGCCTGATTTGTAATTTTACCTTCTTTTAATAATTATTTGTTATAATATAAATATTTAAGCCGCTTATTTTGTACTGTTTATGATTTATTCCTTCTGTGTACTCCCTGTGTGTAATAAAAGTTTATTATTATTATCATTATTTCAATTGATTTAGCTACATAACGGAAAGGGTTAGAAACAGCAATTTTCAAAATCTTCAGAGCTCTGTCGGCACGGGTTAATGTTGACGTAGGAAGATAAAATTTTGTATTTAAGTTAGTCTGGGGAGTTCAAAAAGAAATAGTGGGTATGCATTTCGATATTCAAAAAAAAAATTTTTTCAGCCATATAAGGGACGCCCTAATGTACATAAACAAACGTCTTTAGCCTAGTTTATTATATAGATTCACATTACACTCACCTACATTATTAAAACTACTAACATTAGACAATTAGTGCAGTTTTGATGGGCTTTTAGATGTTACTATTTAATCTTGACTGTTGTAATAAAGTGTAATCATTAGCAATGGGTATTTATTTCTGGTTTCAAATGTCATCAAGTGTATGCATCTCAACGTTAGATTTTGCATACGTGTATGTAAATGTATATATATTTTTTAACATTTTAAATTAATCTTGCCATGTGTGTTTTTTTTTTATTTATTTGATTGTTTTTATAAAATCTGTTTTATGTATTAACCAATATAATTTATTTTTTCCATTTTGTGTTTCTTCTTTTCTACTAATATGGCGAATGGTTTTGGTGTAGTATTTGGTTTAATAAAATTATGTGTGTTAAAACCTTTAATATATTTTTTAACTGTAATAATTATTGTATAAACGGAGAAAAAACAAGAGGAAACATTTCTGTCACAGGTTGTACTTATTCATTTCACAAATTTATAAAATATAATATAACCACCACTGGAGCGCTTTTTGCCACAATATGGCACTATTTAAAATACCTTGGATTGCTTTGCTGCCAATTTTGGCAAATTTTCCCTTATTTGTAAGTAATATAGAAGTTTACGATTTTATAATATGTGACAATCGACAAAAGATAGGTGAATTCTTTTGCTATATAGGAACTATAATCAGTTTGTATGTCTCCATATTAAAATTTGGAGGTATGATTTTTTTTAATGTGGGCGGAAAAAATTCAAAATGATCACCTTAAAATCTCGATCAATCTGAGAAAAAAGTTTCAAATTGCGCTGTCGCTGCAGTGGTTATATTAATTTTCATGCTTATTATATTAATATATTTCTTCCTATAGATTAAAAAAATGTCTTGCTTATATTATGGTTCATGGTAAATTATTAAATTCTACATCTTTATATTCAATGTCCTGTAAAAAAAATCATACTATTGATGTTGGAAATGGTAAATTATACATTAAGTTATCTTTTCGTAAATCATTACCCACGGCAGATTGAGTCGGTGAAAATTCTAATTTAAACATAACCTGTTTAATTTTTTTTCCTTTTTTTAAATCTTTTAGGTAATTCCCTTACTGCGGGAGTATCTGGAGGAGCGGTGTTGAGGCCTTCCATGAACCAGGAGAGTATAGACATGTTGGAGTATCCTTTCCTGTCCATGACCAAGTTTCCCACCGGTTTTATACTGCATATTGGTATGTTCAACACATTTTTTTTTAAATGATTCAACCCAAACAACACCGCCTGTCTACTTCAAAATCAGGCCAGAGGCCATAATCTCTTTGTTTATTATTTGCTATTAGTTTAGTTAACAGAATTAAAAGAAAGAAAAATGTTATCTTATTTGGTTCCCAGTTCAAAGGCCACATTGTAGAGTAGTTTCGCCATTAAAATATCCTCAGATAAAGGACGGCTTATATTGACCTCACTCAAAAATATATTAATTTATTAAAAGATCCCATTTTAGAACAATGAGTAAAGCCATAAATTAGTCCCAGTGTGAGCTCATACGGACGTCACCGACGTTCGTCCTCTTCCTTTTCACGTGTCTTGTTAGAAAACGTAAATGGTAGAAGATACTAGAACAATGACGTTACACACAATCTCTCGCTGGGACTAGCATAGCGGTCTAGGCTGAGGTAATGCAAAATAGCCACCCTCATGGTTAAGTGGTCTGCATACTTATCCATATCACGAAGTTGTACGATTTAAATAATATTTTTTCATCACGTTTGTTCAAACAGAAATATCTGTATTATTAATAGCCAGTATGTACATTTAAAAGCACTTTACTTTCGCGTGACAAATGTTAAATTAATAATACATTATTTTCAAGAAAAACACACAAATACGATTATGTACCACAAAATTAATTTCCATCAGAAGAGTCATTTTGTAAATTAAAAATGAGTCCGTGATCTTCTACACTGTCCAAAGCTTCGCAGATCTTTGCACGCCATGATAACAATTAATGAAAAAAATTGAGTGCAGTTTACACATGAGGTCATCAAAGCGACCAATGAGCGCAGACCTAGCATAATTTCCGTTTCATTTCTCAACCAATAGGAGCCTTTAAAAGTGACATCATAATCAAAGCGGCCAATGAGCGCAGTTGATGCGTCGCAGGTGCAGTAATCGTCATTTCCGTTTTGTCCAAAATCCAAATCACAGTGGGGCTATAAAAGCACAGCACAGCCTCTATAAAAGTATTAGTAGAGGATCTTATAACGGTGAAACTACTCTACATGGTATTAGGACACAATTATAATGTAAACTTCAATTTAGTTATTCATAAAAAAGAGAAAAATAATTTGAAAAATAAAATGAATACACTAAAGAACAGAAAGGAAGAGCATTAATCTCTATTTGGTTTTGGCACGGCTCCAATGTTACTTCTTCCTATCTTAATAATCCATATTTTTATGTATTTTAAATCTAGTAATTTGGTTATACTTTTTAGTTTGAGACGGAGTGAGTTGTTATATAACTTGATGGAAAAGTATTTGAAATTTCTTTAGTCAAATGTGGTTTTAGTTTTTAACTTGGGTACAAATACAAGATTCTCAACTCAATTTAAAGCCCCCTTGTTCATATACATATCAGGTGGAGCAGTAGCAGCCCGTTCAGTGAAGCTACTGGAGCGGGTCCCGAATCCTGAGGAGCCGGCTCCCCGAGACACCTGGTGGAGCGAGCTGAGAACTGAAGTGAGGTCCCACATGCGGGCATTGAGGTGCAATGCCGTTCTGGCCTACCAGGAAACTACCGCCATATGGTAATATATAACATTTTCTTTTCATTTTGGTGGGGGCAGACCCCTCCAAATATTCCCGAAACTTGCTAAAAGAAAAAAAAAAGCCCATGCTTTGTCTACACCTAAATGAATGAATTTTATAAACATAAAAGCATAATAAAACATTTTCTGAAATATAATATCAAAATTTATTCCGGGTCAATTTGAAGCGACCGCTTCGCGCTTACTTAATCTAATAGCGACAAGCCGCGCGAGTCGTCACATGATGATTTGATACATTTCTCAGTATGCAGAATCTTGTGCATAGGTCATTAGAGGGGACCCCACCACTTTCCCAACGGCGTTATAAGGAAACATATGGTTTCCTCCTTCACCGCACATGTCAAGACTCTACATTTTTACTGAACGAAACAACATTTATTTGAACGACTCTTAGACTCTCCAATGTCCATGCATACGGGGTTAGTAAGCAGTATTCAAGTACTTACATTAATAATATACAAAAGATAAATAGAAGTAGCAGTCCGTAGAATAATTCTTCTGAAATAGGTAACATAAAAATAGACATAATAGTGTTAGTAAAAGAAAAAGAAAAATAACGGCTATAACCAGTCGAAGAAACCTTCTGAAAATAAAAGAAGTAACGAGGAAAAAACAGTTTTATGATTATGTTGTAATGTAAGTAATTACTATAATAGCAGAAAAAAAAATAAAAGAAAAGAATAGCTAGAGAAGGTATTCCATAGACCAGTCCCAATGAGAATGCGTATAGCTATCGACCCAACCCCAGACGATGCTCAAAGTCTGCGCATTTTAACCGGCTTCTCGATTTTGCCTCGAAGAAATGTACTTGGGAGAGAAGGGGAAGTTTTTGAAGACCTTGGGGAGCGTCGGATTACTAGAGGGGGGACGGAAGGGCATCGAGACCGCATGGTTACGCCTCAGGTCTACGCATGTTGTTGGGGAAAGCACGGGCGGATCGTGGGAAGACCGCTCCGGTTTGCGTTCGCCTGGCAATGTGCATGGACAGGGTCTATCCAACCCCTTTTTTATGGGTGAATGACAATTCGTAATATGTAAAGTTCAGTTGCGCATAGGTCAGGGACAAACCGAGTTATCCCTTCAGGCATTTGGGTAAAAATCAATATGTCTCTGTTAACCCATGATCTCTGCTGGGCCCCTTAGCCAAATTTTGACTCTCACAAAAGTGTATATTTTCACCAGCTCAAATCAATTATTGAAGTGAAAACTTCTTTAGCACTGCTGTGATTTGAAACTCGATAGCGATACTAAAAAGAAACAAACACATACATCTATAGGATTTAGCCTGCGAGAGAATGAGATAGTATAATCAGTCTCCTCTTCTTGCGGTGCGTCGTAGCCTCCCTACCCCTGTCTACTTTAGTTTTCTGAAAGTTTCACCTCTACCATGTTTGAATTGCACTCTGAATATTTTTATTGTTAACTTTCAGTGATGATGTGTGCGTGCTCTCTGCAACTGGTACAGCAGCTGTGATAGATCTCCATCCAAGTTCACTTATTCCACATCCAACTAATCCTGGTAATTATGCACTATCCCTTTTTTTAAATATTCTCATTGTACTTTCGCCTGTGTAAATAAAGTAATGGAACTAGTATCGTAGCATTGGGGGAGAGGCAGTGCAAGTTCCAACTAGCTAGAGTCACTTAGCTGGTCCTTGGTGATTGTTTCTAGTGCTTTCCGAAAATGAGTGACAACAATTTTGAACAACAGTGATCTATCAAGTTTCATTTCAGACTTAGGCACAGTACAATGGAAACTTTTGCAATACTTCAATATGCCTATGGAGACAGTGTTTTGTCAAGGTTCCAGGTTTCCAGATGGTTTAAGGAATTCTCTGAAGGCCGAGACTCAATTGAAGATGAATCTCTCAGTGGAAGACCTTCAACTGCAAGAACTGATGAAAATTTCCAAGGAATCTGCAATCTTGCGCATTCTGACCAAACCTTACCCTATCAATCTCATGACTTTATTTACACAGTTGTATGTATACTATTTGAATTAGGATGTATGTATCCATGTTTTACCAAAATGTCGGTAAAAAGGAGAGCTTCGTTAACGTTTGGTTTGTCGTTCTACCGCCAGTATGCAGTAGTGCTGCTTTCACTACTGATGGTAAAAAGGAGGAGTATATTAACAAGGGTATGCGACAGCTAGTCCTTTATAATTATGTATCATTATTTGTTCCCAAACTGTCAACATTGCATTTTATAAAATGAAATTCAAAGTATCGTTTACATATTAACTTTGTTGTGCTGTTTTCAGTTCCTACAAGTTTAATCAAGCCGCCCGGACCCATCAATGGAAAGTTGGAAGAGAACTTGCCTGGAGAAGTTGCACAAATGTCTTTGCTTGACAGAACTGAATTCGACAAGACTGAGCAGACTAAACCAAATAATATAGATAATAATGTAAGCCATTTTTTTTATTTATTTTTTATTTAAGCGACTATATAAAATAATTCCATAAGTATATAAAATATAATGGTTATGTAAGGTAAAGATATTGTATTTCTTAGTCCTCCTCACTGGGGGTTCCTGTGCTGAGGCGGACTAAAATTGTTTAAATACAGTTTACTTATCTTCTATGTCATTTTTAGTGTCTTCATCAGTGGCGGTTTTCTCTAAAGTGCGTTTTGTGCAGTGAACCCCCATTAAAAGATGATAAAATAAAGTTTTATAATAATATATAATATTATTATAAAACAAGTTTGGAATCATTATAAAAAAGGTTTATAATCACATTATAGATAAATAGAGCTCCATTAAAATCCGTATTTTAAACTCGCGCCAGCACGCACCGCGTCGAAATCGGTACCTATGTCCATTTGGTGCTTGATGTGAAACATCCTGGCCCATACAGACTCCTCTGACGGTGATTTGAACGAAACTATCCATTTCTTTGCCAAATTCATTCCGGCTTGGTGCGCTGCGATCCCATGTCATGGATATCACGTGATCTCCGATCTTTCACGAGTATTACCGATCGAGTCCGTTGGAGAGTGACAAGTAGCCTTTGCACCGGTGGCAACTATACGATGAAATTATACGTGAACTCCCATTTAGATACTATTTAGATTAATCTTTACTACGAATTTGTCGCTAATATTATGTCATAATTTTTTTTACACAATCACTGAATGCAGTGTTGTGTACATAAAAATAATGCTAATACTCATGAAAAAAGGTTGGAAAATAAAAATTAAAAAGGCCTCCGCGTCCACTTTATATTCTACATAATTATTCTTGTTGTAAAAACAATAATAATTAGCAACGTGCATTGCTGTAAAAAACATTAAACAATTTAATTCCTCTGAAAGTAAATCTTGATTTGATTTTGGATTTCTGAACCCCCTGTTAAAAAGACCACGAACCATTAGTTACAGTTTACTTGTCTTCTATGTCGTTTTTAGTGTCTTCATTAGGGTGTTTTCGTTGACCTCTTTCAGCCATATTTTTATTCTTAATTTGTACTCATTAAATTTTTTTATTAGTTTTATGTCTTGGGGAAGAATGTTATGGAGTTTAGTTGCAAAATAAGTGTAATTTCTCTGAACTTACCTGGGTCAGCCCCCTAGATGTTTCCCTCTGGAATCGCACGTCTTCTGGCATTCTTACACGTCCAACCACAGGACCTCAATTAAGACTTTTTGATAAAGTGTAGCAGGGGTTCCATGTTATCATTTTGTAATTCCTGCCACTCTTAAAAATCTCATTTCGGCAGCCCAAACTTGAATGTTTTGTACATTTGTATGGAAACGATAATGGAACGAACATAACCAACAGAAATAAATCTGAGAAAGAATGACTACTTATGTACTTGTTGTTGCATATAAATTTCAAATCAATACTGTAAATAATGTAGACTTTAATAAAAAAAATATTGCATTTTAATATGACATAACTAAGAGAAAATGTGGATAGTGGACACTGGACACTGGAAAGAAATCTGACTCACCTGTTTGTGATGCAGTGAAACCCTCTTAAGAAGTTTTCCAACGAACTGGAAAAAACAGACTTATAAAGCAGAAAAACCTTATGTGGGAAAATTTCGGACCGCGGGACGAAAAAACCAAACTTCTTAAGCCACAGAACTTCTTAAGAGAGAACTTCTTAAGAGGGTTTCACTGTATTATGCCACCGATGAATCACTTGGCTGATCAATACACAAGTCTCCACACGAATCCATATTAAAGAACCAAGAGATCAATAAGGAGATGATCACTGTGCTAGTTACAATTACACACACTGAGAGATCACTGGATTGGTAATTATTGCTCAGAGATTTCTTTAGCATGATCAATATTAGAGATATCAGTTGATCATGCTACTAGTTCCTTTAACATACCAATTGCTCCTTGGGAGGGATTGTTCCACAATTTTACATGTGGGTAATATTGGCACATACTGTCAGATAAGATGTGTGTTGCATCCGAAGCTATCTTCGAAAATGACAGCCTCAAATGCAACTGGCGATATGGACTGTAAATTACGAAAATCGAAAAGAATTGATTGCAGCTGAATGCTTATATGTGTGCTGGTAAATTGTGGACTACAAGGAAGTAAGGAAAACCAAGGCACTTACCAAATTAGAAGGCGAACACATAACTTACAAAAAAACACTTCCTTCCAATGTCACAAGTCGACTTGTAGTAGTCAATTGTTGGTTGTTATTGTTGTCACGGTTCCCAGCTTTCTTCAGCAATGTGACATGGTTGGGGAAGGTAGGAAGGATAAAAATGACATCCCGGTAGGTACTGTGCATATTATCACTTCAAAACCAAACATTCCCGCCCCCGAGAAGAGATTGAAATCTCTTATCTACGACCGATGGTAAATCACACACTTCCGAATACTGACAACAAACAAATGAATCTAATAACAACCTACAATTAACAAACGACAAACAATTATTCAATCTTTGTGCAACGAAAACTTTAACGAAATTAAAAAATAGGAACGTAAGTCTAAAATAAAGCTAAAATTAGTACATAACGAATATGTTCCTAAGATAAGTTATCTAAGAACTATCTTTCATAGCAACCGACACTGCGGTAAATCGAACAAAAAGAAAGAGAAAACAAACGAAAATGAAAACGATAAATATAAAATAAAATTACGAGTAAAATGTTTCAGAGTGGTAATGGATAAAGTTTGACAACTGGTCGACGAAAAGTTCCCTGAGCAGTTTTAACTGTCACAACCCGTACGATTTGATCAGGACCCGGATGACATTCCTCGATACGTCCCAGTGGCCAATGCATAGATGGAATTCTTCCATCATTTAATAGCACCAAATCTCCAACATTAAGATTAGGTGATGAAGTTATCCACTTTCCACGTTGTTGAAGGGTGTGCAAATATTCTTTTCTCCATCGATTCCAAAATGCCTGAGTTATTTTTTGCAACAATTGCCAACGTGATAACCTATTCATTGGTACTTCAGACCAATCAGGTTCCGGAACCGATGTAAGAGGAGCCCCTATCAAAAAATGACCAGGTGTCAATGCTTCAAGTTCAGATGGATCAGAAGACAATTGAGATAATGGACGAGAATTCAAGATGGCTTCTATTCGACTAAACAATGTTGCTAATTCCTCAAACGTGAGTACTTTTTCACCTATTACTCGTTTTAGGTGATATTTTGAGGATTTTATTCCTGCCTCATATATGCCTCCAAAGTGAGGAGCAGAAGGAGGGTGAAAATACCATTTGATTTGCAGCGTGTTTGTAGCAAATGTGAGGTAATCACGAGCTGATAAGTAAAGAACGAAGTTTGTGTGGTTATCACTCATGATACAAAAACGTAATTAATCCCCTTCTGGCTAAAAAGCGATCCAAAGTCGCTAAAAAGGCTTCTATGGATAATTCAGATTCAACATCTAAGTGTACTGTCTTAGTACTTAAACAAATAAATAAGCACAGAGAAACCTTCAAAACTTTGGCTTCTCTACGCCTACTTTCCTTTATTGAAAATATACTCCAAAATCTACCCCAAGATTGAGGGAAGGATGACCTTCACGAAACCTAATTTGGGACAAATCTCCCATCATAGGCTGTACACCAACAGGACGAGCTTTAAAACATGTTACGCATTTACCAAGATGTGATCGAATGACGTTTAGAGCGTAAACAATTAATTGTTTTGATTGTGAAATTGAAAATAACGTCCTAGGCCCCACAAGTAAATAATTTTTATGGTACGAGTCGATAATCAAATTTGTAAAATGACTTTTCTTGGGCAAAAGTTCAAGAAGTTGGACATTAGAGGCGATATGGACATGCTGCAATCGCCCACCACCTCTGAATAAACTAACCGAATTCAAAAAAGGTATAATCTGCAAAACGTGAGACGAATTTTGACAAGTTTTGCCTGTAACTGGATGAAATTGCACTTTCATAAACCACGATTTTGGAACTGAACGAAGTTCTTCAGCAGTTAACTTACAGGCAATTTTGTGAGCTCTGAAATACAATATTAACTTCACAATATCTTGTTGAAGTTTAGGCTCAATCAAAAATACATCATTCAACGAATGGTTAGAAGATGTTTTTACTCGATACGAGAATGAATCAGTTTGCGAATCCCAAACAATACCTAAAATCTTAATGTTGTTGGCATGATCTAAATCAATTTCTATAGGTGCTTCCTGGTGTAAGATTGGAATATCAGAAAGCAGTTCACGACAATTACTCGACCACTTGCTCAATTCAAAACCGCAAAGATTAAGTAGTTCCACCAAGTCTCGCTGCAATTTACGTGCCGATTCAAGTGTGGATGCTCCGGTTAAAATATCATCAACATACGTATTTTCTAATAAAACTTTTGATGCTGTAGAAAATTTGGCATCTGCATCCGATGCGAGTTGCTGTAAATCCTGATAGAATCTATCCTCTGGTCGAACCAATATTTGTCTATACATTTTGCAAATATCTGTTGTAAAGACAATTTTGTGTATTCTAAAATTTGAAATTAACTTCACAATATCTTGCTGAAGTTTAGGTCCTACTAAAAGTATATCATTTAACGACTGGTTAGAAGATGTTTTTGAACTTGCGTCAAAAACAACTCTAAGCTTTTTAATGGATCCAGTATCCTTAATCACACAATGATGAGGAATGAAATATTTTCCAGTCGAAACTGATGAACTTGTCACATCTATCATGTGGCCCAAAGATTCATATTCTCTCATTAAGTGAATGTAATCAGATTTTATATCTGGATGCCGAGAGAAACGGCGCTCGAGGTGATGCAGACGAGATACTGCCGAATGATATGAATCACCAAGAGCCGATTTAACTTCCCCGAATGGAAGTGGAACAACATACCGTCCCGCATAATTTCTATAATGCTGAGTTGAAAATATTTCATCACAAAGCAACTCTTCCGTAGACAACGGTGAAGGATGATTGGGAATGTCCTCAATTTCACAAGTTATCTTCACATTAGTTTCAATTGATGAATCTAATACTGTCAATAACGAATTAATAGGAGATGTGCTGTGATCGACATTTCCCATTAAAATCCAACCAAAATCCGTGTTCAAAGCTATCGGTTCATTCACTTTTCCTACCACCTGCCCCGAACGAAGTACTGATGAAAACAATCCAGCACCCAATAAAATATCTATTGCAGAGGGCTTATCGAAATTTGGATCTGCCAAAGTTAAATTTCTCAAATGATCCCAGTCTCCCCGACGAATGGGAGAACTAGGTAACTGTGCACAAATGCTTGATAACACGACGAAATCCGCATCAAAAAGCTCATTCGAACATAGAGGACGGATCCGACACTTGACCAGTCCCTTCTGCGCGATGGCCGACAACTGTCCAATTCCTCGAATAGGAATTTGTTTATTAGAACAGTCGAGGCCCAAACGAATTGCACAATCATTTGAAATAAAATTTGCCTGACTTGCACAGTCCAATAATACACGAACCTTGTGGAAATTACCCTTTTTATCACGAGCTTCTACGATAGCCGTAGCTAACAAAACTGATGATTGGCTAGAGCTCGATAAAACGTTGGGATTATTAAACCTCTCCAAATGAGGTGTGGTTGCCGCGATGGCCGATACGATTGGTTCGATGGTTTCAGGTGGGGAATCAAGTATCTCTTGTCTAGAAGTGTTATCGAAATTGTTGCTATTTGACGCCTGTACTTGGCTGTTTACGTCACGAGAAAAATGCAACAACGAATGATGATTTTTATGACACCGAAAACAATTAAAACGCGACGAACAGTTCTTGACCAAATGCTGACCGGAAAGACAATTCTGACACAATTTATATTTCTTCACAACATCGAATCTAGCACGTGGTTGTAGCTTTAAAAACTGGTCACACTTTGAGAGAAAATGTCCACCTTTACATATTAAGCACACCGATTTTTGTGTACTGACAAAAGAATTTAATAAGCGATTTGGTTTTGCTTTTGGCGCTTCATTTTTCACACCGTACCCATGAACTGATTCATAAATTTTAGATTGTGATTCTAAAAACGACAATAACTGCGAAAATGAAGGAATTTCGTCCTTGTGACCCATTATCTCGAAGTTAGTTCTGAGGTCATCAGGAATTTTCTTCAGAACAATATGTAGTAATAAAAATGACCACTGATCTGTTGGAAAATGTAAGGCTTCTAACGCCTGAATATTTTCCTTCAAAACATTAACGACAGATCTGAGCGAATCCTTTTTTATTATGGGGCATGAGATAATGTTCTCTAGATGTCTGTCTGCAATTATTCGTTTGTTATGAAAACGATCTCTCAACAAATTGTAAGCAATTGGATAATTGATTGCGGAAACCGGAAGATGCTTTATAATATTCAACGCGTCACCCGATAGCGCTCCTAACAAAGAATGCAGTTTATGTATGTCACTAAGAGACTCATTATTATGAATAATTACATCAAACGTATTTATAAAATTTATCCATTCAGTAATTCCACCCGAAAAAGTTGGCAAGCTAATTTTTGGAAGTGAAAAACCGAGACTATTTGATGTTTTTATTGAATCTTCCTTTGGTGGAAAAACTGCTAGATAATTCGTATGAATTTCAAAATACATGTTCATAAAGGTTTTATATTTATTTTCCAAATCGGTTAGGTCTAACTCTTTACTCTTTGACGTTTCTAAGATCACATAAGATTCAACAAAGTCATTCCTTTGCTTTTCGATATCTTTGATTCTAACCAGTAAACTATTTCTATCTATTAAATTACCAGAAATAACTGCTTTGATCGATGAATCATGAATTTCCCGAAGACCTAGAATGGCCAATTTATTACGAACAATAGCAGAAGCAGCCATTTTATACAAAGATTGAATAATAATAATCCCTTGCTAATATTTGAAAATAGAATTCAACAAACGAAAAATGCGCAATTTACCACGAATTTTATCCCCTTTGAGGTGACAATATGCCCAATTCGAAGGCCGAAATGCCAGGAATATTAGGAACACGGGATCAAGGTTAAAGGAAAAACACATACAAGCATCCAACTCCAAAGGCTCACGAAATCCGGCACGATTGGAACAAAAATGTTGCATCCGAAGCTATCTTCGAAAATGACAGCCTCAAATGCAACTGGCGATATGGACTGTAAATTACGAAAATCGAAAAGAATTGATTGCAGCTGAATGCTTATATGTGTGCTGGTAAATTGTGGACTACAAGGAAGTAAGGAAAACCAAGGCACTTACCAAATTAGAAGGCGAACACATAACTTACAAAAAAACACTTCCTTCCAATGTCACAAGTCGACTTGTAGTAGTCAATTGTTGGTTGTTATTGTTGTCACGGTTCCCAGCTTTCTTCAGCAATGTGACATGGTTGGGGAAGGTAGGAAGGATAAAAATGACATCCCGGTAGGTACTGTGCATATTATCACTTCAAAACCAAACAATGTGTATGGTATGGAAATTATGTTAGATGAAGGAAGGTAGATGTACATAGTTGCGTCAACAGTACTCGTGATTCATAAGTATTGTATTTTTCAGGCTAGAAGAAGAGGGGGAGGTGGTGAGAGATGTGGACCGTGCCATGTGCCATACAATAGCAATTCCATGCCGTATAGAGTCAGTGTCACCAAATGTGCCCTGTGCAAGTAAGCCTGTTCTGACAACATTATCATTTTTACAATAATTTTTTGTTTGGTACATTATTCCTGTTTTGAACACTAAAACCGTCCATCCATGTAAAAAACACATGATTATTAAAATACATAGTTTTAAATGGTAGCTCTAAGATGGTTTAAAGTAAAATACATACGCATAAGCTAACCTTGTTAAATGCATTTTCTACAAACCTTGGCTATTCATTCATGAAATAAAAAGTCATATCTACAGTGTTATCAGCGCAAGTCATTCTAATTTTGTCCTCAATTCAATTTTCAAAACATAAAGATTAGAAGATCACAAAAATTTTTAGCAAGGGTGATGTCGAATGCTTACCGATGACCTATCAGCAATTTCAGTCGTAATAAATAAAAATTTCACCGGTAAGTGATCGGTATTTGAATCGCTAAACCATTAACTTCTGATTCCAGAAAGGGCAGAGTCCCCAGTGTGATTCTGTGCTCGCTGGAGCCTCCCGAAGGTCTGACCGTGGTGGGGCGCGGTTGCCTGGTGCAGGCGGCCATCACCAGAGCGCGCACTCCGTCCCGAGGCGAACCCGCCGCCCGCGACATATCCGACCAGCTTCCCTTTCTGGAGTACGAACTCCACAGACTGCTGCTGGCCAAGCTGAGAGTGAGGGGGATGAACGCCATATTCGGCTTGAGGGTGAGTCTGATTGATTGTGTGAACCAAGCATAATATTGTAAGATCTCTGGTACAGTCGAGAGCACCCATCACTTTTTCCAACTGTTTTAAGAACAGATGGGAAAAGACTAGCGATGAGTTGTTCATGAACGAGTTTATCTTTTTTGATGAGCTGTGTTCTTTTTTGATGAGCTTTTGTACGTCTCCCGATAAAGCATGGTACCACGGCTCAATTGAACGGTGATTTTTTTTTATCGCAGTAACAGGGGATGCCATTGCATTGTTTGCAATTTAATATTATTTGTTTCTTGTTGATTTTTTAAAACTATTTTTCTTGTTTCGGAAAGATACCCAATTGTAATAATAATTATTTTATTTGTTTCATGCTGATTATTTAATTTTTTTCTTCAATAATAAAGAACGGCCTTCTGAACTTTCATTTTATGTTTTCCCGACAAATTTTTCTTGCAACTTAACTAATCACTATCGTTTCATTTTTATATGTTACTAGCGAGTACTTACGACTCAAAGAACGTATTTTAATTCTGTTTATTGAAGCGCTTTGGATCCACAATGTTTTTATTTTTTCCGTCTGGAGCATACATGAATAAATCAGAACGTTTTCTGACTGATCAGGCCATATACAGCTGTCCATGTGAGAAGAATGGATATTTCAAATTTACTCCCTGCTATTCCTACAACTACTATGTATCCTTTGCAATCTCTTCCTCATCCCCCGCCCCTCCCCTGCATGTCGTTACTCATGCGTCCCCATTCCTGCTCCCGTTCTCTCCTGCGAACCCCCTCCCCCCCTATTTCCGCACTTCCCTCCCCCTCTTTCGCATTCTCCTTCCCCCCTCCCTTCTCCCCTCCCTTCCCCCCTCCTGAATTTCCCCCACCCCCCTCATGTTTTCCCTCCCTGCCAAATCCACTTTCCCTCACGCGCCACCTATTGTTAATTTTTTTACCAATTTCATAATGCCAGAGCTCACCATTATATATAGAAACCTTCACGAGCGTGTGCACAGTAAATCACCAAAGTTTCATTGTAATTGGATGAATGGTATAGGAACGCGGACAGGACAAACACCGAACCATTCATTTTTATATGTAAACTATTATTTATCTTATATATATATATATATATATATATATATCTTTTTTCCCTGTACTTTTATTGGGTGGAATGTATCCCCTGTGTAATCATCATTTTCCAGACAAGCATAGCCGTCGGAGCCAATCTGGTAGCGGCGGTCGGCGTGGGTACCGGGGTGCTCCTGGCCGCGCTGGGCAGCGGGGGCGGGGGCCCCAAGGTGCGAGCCGGTCCCGGGGACCCCCAGATCCTACAGGCCCTGCAGCAGAGTCTGGATGAGGCTCTGCAGACCAATAGGAATGTCTATCAACTGCACACGGTAAGTTTGTTGATTTAAAAAAAATAGTATTATAAGATATAAGTATCTACATAAATAATAACAGTTAATATTTGTTGCAGGAAGAAACTGGTAGAGCACCCGTGGCTTCAGATACAGATGAGTCGGATGAAGATTTACCTGATATGGAGCTGAGTGCAGGAAATAAAGATACCTGCGTTCTTGAAGTAAGTTTACATGCTTGTTCAAGTGTTCTGTGAAATTATTCATTGGTGCGTCAGCCAGGAAACTATGCTTGAACAAACTGTAATGTAAGTTCATTCCTTCCTCTCCTTAAAGTCAGGGTAGCAAACTAAACATTACAGCTAGGTATTTTTGATACTTATACGTAACCTCGGCTGCAGCGAGCTCATAAACATTCTTGGGGAAAACGTGGGTAGGTGAACCACTATAGGGGCTCCATCGAAGCCAGAGTTAAATTAGCCTTCCAAAACCGGGCGTACTGTACAGGGCCCGCAGATACTTTAATAGTATACAACTGCTAACCATGTACAAGTCGCAAGTGAGCCCCACGGTTGAATTTGGCAGTTACCGCTGGTTTGCAGCTCCAAAATACCTGAAAAAAACCCTTGACTCTATGCAGAAACTCGCGATTCGTTCGATAGATTCTCCCATCTTAACAAACGGATTGCAATCTTTAGAACACAGGCGTCGGGTGGGAATGCTATCCTTGGGAATTAGCAGCTCCTAAGAACTAGCGTCATTGATCTTCTCGGCACCGGTGCATAGTTGGGAAACACGCCAAACGCGTGCCCAACATATGTACATGGTTGACATTTGTCACATGAGAACGGGTCGCTTCTTCAACTCGTTCTTGAGTTCAACTGCTAGACTGTGGAACGATTTGCCGGCCTCTGTGTTTCCTCCTTCCTACAACATGGGTCTCTTCAAGACCAATGTTCACTCCTTCCTCTCCTCAAAATGACCCCCTCCATACAGCATCTCAGATGACATGGGTCCTGAGGGAATTTATTTACCTTAGGGCCTCCTGTGTGGAGTTAATGTAAAAAAAAATATATATATATATATATCTTTTTAACCGCTTTCTAAATTCCGTTGAAAATTCTGAGTGATATTTTGGAGGGAAAACGTCCAGTGGGCAGAACCTGAAATAGTTGGGAGAAACAACTCCAAAGGATGTGCGAGAATAGGCCTAGATAGGGACATCCGAAGGTGCCTTGTCGTTGTAATGGGTCTCCGATCCAATAAGGCAAGGGTAAGAAGATGTGTATCTTTTTAATTTGTGTACCTATTTTCTTTGTCCAGGTGGACGATGCCGAAGACCTTGAGGTGCTTCGTGCACTGACGGAAGCGCGCCCCCCTGCCGGCCTGCACGTGGTGAACACTCAGAGCGTGCCCGGCCTGCTGGGCTGTGAGGGCCTGGTCTCCGTCAGGAACTTGCAGATGTTCACACAGCTGTGGAGAGCGCGCCTCGCTTCGCCACCCGGCCCGCTGCACCACCACTTCCACAGGTTCATATTGTTTCCTTCATTCCAGTTTTCCCGATCTTCCACATCCTTATCTCCTTACTGCTTCCTCCTCATCCTCCAATACATGACAGCTCCATCACCACTTCCACAGATTCATATTGTTACCTTCATACTTGTTTTCCCGGTCTTCCACATCCTTATCTCCTTACTGCTCCCTCCTCCCTCAACCTCCAATATATGACAGCTCCATCACCACTTCCACAGGTTCATGTTGTAACCGTTCCTTTATTACCGACCTTCTTCTGTCCTATCTTCTTATTGAAGTGAAAACTTCTCTAGCACCGTTGTGATTTGAAATTCGATGAAACCAAAAATAGTGACACTAAAAAGAAACAAACACTTACACCTATACAGCCTTACTCATAATCGCAGAATAATATATTCACCGAAGGGGTTAGGTGAAATTTTCGTACAAATTTCACCTAACAGCCTTACTCATAATCGCAGAATAAGATAATACCACTATAATATGAAGGGTTTAGGTAAAATTGTTGTACAAATTCCACCTAACAGCCTTACTCATCACACCGAATAAGATAATACCACAGTAATGAGAACAGGTGAAATTGTCGTCCAAATTTCACTTAACCCCTTTGTATTACCGTGGTATTATCTTATTCTGCGATTATGAGTAAGGCTGTTAGGTGAAAAACAGCCTTACTCATGACACGGAATGGGAACAGGTAAAATTGTCGTCCAAATTTCACTTAACCCCTATGTATTACCGTGGTATTATCTTATTCTGCGATTATGAGTAAGGCTGTTAGGTGAAATTTGTACGACTATTTCACCTAACTCCTTCGTATTACCATGGTATTATCTTATTCTGCAACTGTGAGTAAGGCTGTTAGGTGAAATTCGTACGACTATTTCACCTAACCCCTTCGTATTACCGTGGTATTATCTTATTCTGCGATTATGAGTAAGGCGGATAGGATTTAGAGTGAATGAGATGATATAATCGGTCTCCTCTATGTGTCGTGCTTCGTAGCCTCCCACTCTTGTCTACTTTAGTTTTCTGAAGATTTCACTTCTACCGTGTATGAATTGCACACTCTGTTTTTGTCCCTACTTCCCTCATCCAATATATGACCTTAGCATCACCTCTCCATTGTAATTGAGTCTGACAACAAATTGAAAATTGACAAATTGGCCCTCGAGCTAAAAAGGTTGACCATCACGGAATTAAATACGTATTTGATTTCAATTGCCTCTTTTGTTGTTGTTTTCCAGATTACTTCAAAATGTGTATTTCAAGTTAAGAAGGATGGTTCCTTGTGCTATTTGTGATCTCCGCTTCCGCCTCGACCTTCCTGAAGCTGTAAGTTATAAATTTACATTATTTTCAGTTACAATATATGTACGCATTTAAAATTAATTTATATATATACTGTTTGCCACTGCTGGCCATTGACATAAATACGTAACAATTACTGACAATACAATAACACCACTAGCAGAAAACCGTCCCGGACGTGTATTGAAAACTGTTGTGTTTACACAAACAGTTCTCCAACTCGTCTTGGGAGGAGATTACTTCTTGGAAAGAATAGAGTTCTTTTATGTTAATCCGGGATTTATTTAATACTTCGCGTATTACAAGTTGTGGCTACAATAGTCGGCCTAACTGGAAGCTGACTAAATGAGATCTGAATTGAGTGAGCTCCTGCAGACGGCACCCCGGCCCTTGGCCCCCCTGGTGCCCAAACACCGAAATAAACTTACTGCCATCTAGCGGACTTTCGGGACAGTTCTTAGCACTGCCCTCTATGTGACAAGCTCGGAAGCTTTTAGATATACCACAAAAACAATGGAATTCGAAACTCATCTTGTAGAAGCCATATCTCTTCACCCTGCTTACTCATTTATCGTCAGATCTGTCCGGAAAATGTGAATTTTGCTCTTAAATCTTATATTGTAAATTCCTAAAATTCTGTATTTTTTACACGTCCAATTGTTTTATTTAATTTTTAGGATGAAATCCAGCTTGTAGTGACGGGAATGGCAGTAGGTCTGGGGGAACCTCCTCTGGATACTAAGAAGATGACGGACACACCGCCTATTTTAGAAGTCACATCTGCAGAATCAGAGGATAAGGATAAAGAAGCAGGCGCTGGAGGCTTGAAGAAGTCTGACTCTAATGAGATGATATTCACCCTTGAAGAGGAGCATGTCACAGATATCAATGGACCCCACAAAAGTAATCCTCAGCCATCATCTGCACAAACATTGCCTTCCTCTGTAAACGTAAGTAATTTCTTAGAATAATAATTGCTATCTGCTTAATTTAGTTCCGGTTAATTGTTACACCTGTTTATCGGGATAGCCAGTTATTTGGGACAACCGAAGGAACAGAAGCTAAATAAAGAAACTAATACTGATTTACTTTGATTATCTGGGACATCATTCCGTTTAATTGGATCCCTAGATCACCTTAGGTCACCTTACTTAAATGAATGATAATGATTAAAGACCGGATTATATGCAACAAAAACAGCCCAAAATATGCATGCAAATATGCAATAAAAATAGCTAAAATATGCACGAAAATCCATAAAAAGGGCCAAAATATGCAACATGAAATATGTAGTACAGGAAGTCACATTTTTAAATATTTTTTATTTTATTAAGCCATTAGTTCTCAAGGATAACAATCGTATTTTCGAAAATATGAATTACAAAATGTATTTAACAATTAAATTTACAATTTACCTTTAAATACATATATAACTAAGTACTGTTCTGAATGTTCTGTATAATATATTTTTGTAAGCGTAAAGGAGCGTAATACGTCTACTGATGTGACTGGACAGAATTTAAATTTGGGTGCGATTTTTGAACCTATTGTGCCGGGCAAAATTTCACCTGCCCTGTTGATGAAGCTATCAATTTGGCACAAGGGTTTAAACCCTGGTTTATTGTTCAGTAAGTTTTTAAACTTTTCTTTGAGTTTACTCTGGAGGAATAGCTTTGACAAGGAGGAATTCATAAGGCGAATTGTCTTCACAACCTGAATAGATTCATCAACGCCAATCCATGAGTTTCAAGCATTTTTAACTTGCAGGTATGTAGTCGAAATGAGGGCTAATCATAGCTAGGTTTTTATTTTTTAATACTAGCATCGTCAAATGCTTCTTTGAACTGGAAAACTGTTGAAGCCTCTACACTATCTAAGTCATTGATAATACCCTTGATGTCACTATGTGAGGCTTTTAAACGATGAATGAGATCGAGCGTAAATATGCAAGATCTCAATTTTTTTGCTTAAATATGCAATTACCGCTGAAAAGGGTCTAAATATGCAAATGCTTATGCAAATATGCAATTGCATATAATCCGGTCTCTAATAACGATAAACCAACGAAGTATAAAATGGATTGTTATTGTATTCCTGCCAGGGCTCCAACTTCCTAGTGAGTGGGGCCAGTGCGTGGCAGTCGGGTGTGGACATGACTCCGCTGGCGGGGGTGCCGGGGGCGAGGGTGCTGCGCTACCTGGGCAACCTGGACTATATCTTTGTCCGGGAGAGCACCAGTGTCCGGGAACACGGGGGCCTCAGCGGGTTCCTTCATGGATTCATCACTGAGGTTATTACACTGATGCTACATTTTATCACTTTCATATTTATTTATACTGTTGATAAATTTTATGATATTGGTACATAATTACACCTGTACTGCATTTTACAACATACATAATTATTATTATTTAAAAAATATATATTTATTGAGTCGAATATTATACAAAATTTATACGATTAATTGATTTTGTACATTTACAAGTTCATTGACTACCAGACTTGGCACATGCCTGTAATACGGTAGGCGATCAATTACACTAATGCTACATTTTATGACATACATAATTATACTAATGCTACATTTTATGACATACATAATTATACTAATGCTACATTTTATGACGTACATAATTACACTAATGCTACGTTTTATGACATACATAATTACACTAATGCTACATTTTATGACACACATAATTACACTAATGCTACATTTTATAACATACATAATTACACTAATGCTACATGTTATAACATACATAATTACAGTGACATTACATTTTATGACATAAATAGTTACACTGATGCTGAATTATAATGTGACATACATAATTATACTGATTTTATTTTTTTTGACATACATGATTACACTGATGCTACACTTTATGACAAACATAATTATGCTGATGTTACATACCATGACATACATACATAATTATAGTTATATTTTATTTTATGACATATATAGTTACACTGATGCTGAATTATTATGTGACATACATAATTATACTGATTTTTTTTTTTTTTTACATACATGATTACACTGATGTTACATTTTATGACAAACATAATTAGGCTGATGTTAAATTCCATGACATACATAATTACACCGTCACTAAATATTACGCCACATACAATTACACTGATGCTACATTTTATGACGTATATAATTACACTGATGTTAGATTTTATGACATACATAGGCACTCTAATGCAACATTTCGTGGCATACAAATCATACAATTAAACGGAGAAACAACTCAACTTCGTGCTGACTTCAAGTATGAATGCCGAATTGCACATGGCATTAATACTGCTAGTTTCTCCAAGCAAAATAAAAATGTTCATCCTATCTTACACTAATGTATGTTAATTTCAGGTGATGGCTGTGATAAGAGCTCACGTGACAGCTCTCGGTGGTAATGCCATTGTTGCCTTTTACATGACAGAACTAATCCTGAGTGACAATCCACATAAAAATCAGGTTAGTCTTTTTTAAATGCAATCAGAGTGATATGCTTTCAGTATAACCCTTTTCTTTGTGAAAGACTATTATAATCTATTTAGTTCTATCTAATCATTCACTATTCAGAATCAAAAGGTTTCTTGAATTGGCTTTAGTCATTTCAGATCTGAATAGCCAGGTATTTCCCTACCTTCGTCTTCCTCACCTCTTTCCCCTCCCCCCTACCTTCAGCCTCACAACAGTCACAACTTACGCCAATTAGGAATATCAGAGACCCGCTGGCTCCTTGGGGACTGTTGGTTATCTAGGTAGAAAAAAATCTATGTATTTCCAACCACATTATTATTAGGTATATACCCTCAGGCTAAATTGTTCGCTTTTGGGAACACTTCGTATAGGTATCATAGAAAAAGTTGGGTCTCTCTTACTGTCGTCGTAAGAAATATTATCTAAACGGTGTGAGAAAGAGAAAACACCATGCTTTGTATTTAAATCTAAAAGTGAACCATGGAAGAATTAAAATGTACACATATATGAAAACCAAAGTTTCCGACCGCAATTTGAGAAAATAGTTACTAAACTTTGTGATTTTTTTATTGATAATTTTTACACGAAACGACGAAAAAGTGATGTGACAATAACATTTGTCTAATAAAATATGTGTTTCTATTTTTTTTGCTATTACATAGTAATTCTAGTTAGAAAACAAGTAACGTGAGGCATTTTTAAAACTTTTTTATGTTTGCATTCAAAATTTAAATTTCTTAAAAATTATATATGTTTATATCTAATAATAAAATTTGAAAGCATATTTCATCACCTTTCAAAAACAGTTTTTTGGATTTCATTGCAAAGCGGAAATCCTCTTTACTTTCTGACAGAATATGTCCCTGGCCTGAGAGGTTAAAATATCTGTTTTTTAAATTTTATATATTTTCCCACTTAACCATTTTTCCCCTTTTAAAGACTATATAATTCCCTGATTACTTCCACCCACTCCTACTCCTTCCATTTCTCCATCAATTTTTTGGAATATTATATTATATTCCCCCACCTCTCTCTTTAACCCCTCTCCCAACGTTAATCTATTGTTAACTTTAATACAAAACTCTTCCTACTAAGAGAAAATTGTTCTTGAAACATGTATATTTTGTAATATCATATAAACAAAGTAATTTGACTTTAATTCATTCAATATTATATTTATAAAATAATTTTTATCTTGTACTTATCATGTTATAATTTTTTTTCAGGCTCAATGTCTTGTGAGTGTTGGTGGCGATGTGGTCTTTGTATCTTATTTCCCAGCTGATTGAAAATATTTTTCACAAGAGCCACAACCCTCGGAGAGTCCTTTACCTCTAGGATACTCTTTCACTCCTGATGGTCTCCTGCTGAAGATTTTAATTAATGTTATATTATTATGTATTCTTGCCAAAAGCACAATCATTTCAGGCGTTCAACGCTCTCTCCAAATATACACAAGTCGCTTATTTCATGACAATTTTCCACAAAAGCAATTATTCATGGCAATACAATGCGTCTTCCATACACTCAAAACGCCATCTGCATGTTTTTACTCTCTCTCTAAATTATTGATAAATTGTGATGTGTTCAAATAAACAATCAAAGATAGTTGAAACAAATGGAAATAAGGCATGGAAGCGTGCCAACTGTCGTTGAGCTACAATCAAAATGCACGGACTATCGAACCAATAAAAGATATGGATTGATGCAATTTGCAGTGTTTCACATTAATAATGTTTCATGGCTCATCTCCCTTGTTTTATGAAACTACCCTTTATTGGATTTTTAGCCTATGTTACAGCTACTAGGAACTTTAAGTTACACTTTTGTAAATAAAATGCAACTTTATTTATTGGTTATCACGGTAAAACTCTCTTAAGAAGTTTTCAAAGGAACTGGAAAAAAGTTATTAACCACTGGAGCGACTAAGGTCAAAATATGAACCGCTTTTATTTTTCTGCGATCGACAGTGGTCCAAAATTGGACTACATTTTTTTTGGACCAAAATTTACGACTTTATAATATTTTTTTTATAAATCCTATGTAATTGCGATAATCGACAACAGATAGGTGAATTCATTGGCTATACAGAACATATCATTATCAGTTTGTATGTCTCCATGTTAAAATTCTGAGGTATGATTTTTTTAATGTGGGCAGAAAATATTCAAAGAAATCGTGAGCATTCGGAGGAAAAAGTTTTAAATTGGTCTGTCGTTCGAGTGGTTAAGCGGAAAAACCTTATATGAAGGATAAATCGGGCAATTCAGTCTTTAAGGAATTGCAAAAAAACAAAGTTCTAGCATAAAAATTTCTTAAGAGCGAACTTTTTAAGCGAGTTTCACTGTATCCCTGAACTACCTATTTCATTGTTGGTTACACTTTTTTAATACCGATCCTTTCAATGAGTTCTTATACTATAATGAAATTTCTTGTTTTTTACAAATGTATCATATTAATTAGAGCATGCTGAAGACATAAATTTTTGCTTTTTTAGCTGTCAAAATTTTGATATTTGCGGCAAGCCAAAAAGCCTGTGACATAACTGTACGTACATGGGGGTACTAAAACACTGTCTTTTGAAATTATGAATCGTACTGAATTGTGCCTCGTGTGATGTCATGAGACACCATAGCATACGTTTGACCCAAGTTCACTTTGAAAGCTCATAACTTCGTCATTTTTGGAGATATCGAAAAACCGATTTTACTGTTGAATATAACTAATTAAATATAATACACTTTCTTAAAAAAAAATTATGAGACGACCTCTTAACCAAGTAATTTCTGCACCCTCTTTTATTATGAAAAACCTTCTACTAATGTAATGAAGCCACTATTTATTATTTTGCAATTATTTAAGTTCATTTTTATTCACTCAACATTTATCTTTTCCCATTTTAATTTTTCTTACTGGCTTCCAGTGGCGTGCATTGTTCTGTGTCCAAAGATAGGCTGTGTGTAGTTTTTTGAATTCAGATATGAATTATTGTGCGGTCAATATTTGAAACTGTCATTTTATTATCATCTTCCGCTGATTGTTGTGGCCAACTGAATAAATGAACATTCAAAATCCTTGAAAAATTATAGAAAAATAAATGCCCTAAATTTGTCATAATTTATTTAATTTCTTTACATCATTTTTCGTTTTTATTAGAGAGCTTTGCCTTTTATAAGCTGCATGCATGCCACTGATGGTTTCGTCCTGCAATGAGGATTTTCACACTGGTAGGTTTTTTAATGATTTAGGGGGTTTAGATTGAAGATGTCCTCTATATAAGTGATAAAACTAAATTTCTCTTTACATCTTTTATCTTTTCTATGTAACCCCACATTCTTTGCTATAAAATATTTATTTTGTGACAATCTGTAGGCATTATATAAATTATATTTTAAATTTATGTAAATTTTAACTTTATCAGGATTGATTGATATGATTTTTCTGTAAAGGTAAATACTAATTGATAGAAAAGCAATCCAAAATGACTAATGGAATTAGTAGACAACTATGTATTGCTTTTCTTTATTGATGAAATGTACCCAAAATATTATTAATTCTCATTTTGTTTTTGTTGTGTTAATTGATTGGAGCATTTTTGCATACTATTATTCATTTAATTGATGCTTTTACGATACATAAGTTAAATCATTTATGTTGTGATAATTTTTTTAAATATTTCATTTACTAGAATTGTGTGCTTTTCAACATCTTAATTTTCTTTATGTAATAAGCATTGCAAGTTAGAAATTTAGGATTGTCGATTGATGATGATAATGACGACTCTTGATTTATTAAGTATTTAAAAAATTAATTAGGTTGTGAACTTCAATAATTTAGAATCAAAACTTTCTTTTCAAGAAATTAAGACCAAATTATCGCAGAGGTTGAATACTTCAATGTTCTGGATTTGCCAAAACTAGTCAAATTTCCCGCAGACAATTTACAAGGAAGAAGGTGCTAGACTGTTATTATTGTAGTTTTAAATCAGGGGCTTATTGTGCCATGGGCCTAACTCTGCCTATTTTGTATACTTGAAAGATAGGTGTGTAAAACTCTAAGTCCCTGAAATGTATATAAGTATCGGTATGGGTTAAGTATTGAGTTACATATATTGTAAAAAAAGATGTGTTCAACTTTAGCGATGTGTGTTTATGGTGGGTCATTCCATGTTTTTCTTACAACCGCAGTATTTCCTCATCATCCAAATAACTTTAAAGTGTTGTTGCGTGATTTGTTAATTAGATAGATAGTTTTTTTAGTTGGGTATTTGTGAAATTAATATATTTTAAATATGTAAATTGTTTGCTTTTTATTTATTTTCAGTGTTTAGCAAAAGTAGATTGATCAGAATTAATCGAAAATTGCATTTTTGAATTTTGAAATACTTGTTTTGTAATTACATGGAATGTCCCTGGTGCTCTTCAAAATATGTTTTCAAAAGTAAATAATTTAATATTATATTTGAAAAGATGGTTTGTACATTATTTATGCCCAATTTCAATTAAATTAAGAGTTTTATCGGGTCTTGCTTTATGTTCGTAATATGTGTGCGTTAGTTAATATTTGTATCTCCGATTAATTGATCGGTTTTGTTATTTGTATATTGTCACCGTGGAGTGAAAAGTTATCAATGAATTAACAGTTTGAGATAATCAGTCTTTTAAGGCTACATTTTTGCAAATGTCTATTAGTGATTATACATAAAAGCTTTTTAAAAAAAATTACGGGTTTATTCAATGCTTTTTAAGTCTTGAATGTAATAATGGCACAATCAGTTCTTTAAATTGCTTAAGTATATATAAAATCAGTGATTTTTCGCAATACCAGTTTATTTGAGTTTTAGTGATTTTTATTGATTTTTCGCGTGACACTTTTTCGAGTTTAAAGTATTTGGCTGTAGTTGAAATTGAGTGCATAAAGTATTTAAGTGATTTTAGTGGTATTGTTTTTAGGAAAAAAAAATGGTGAAATATTTGATTGCGTATCATAACTAAAGGTAACTAGTTAGTTTTTACACTATATTCGTTTAATTAAGTTATTAATTAGGTCAAATAAAATATTTGTATTCAAAATGAATAATTATCATGTGATAAATATTTAAGAGGTTAAGTGACTATCGAAAAATAAGAAAATGTGATTTTTTTGCCATTAGACCCATGACAAAATCAATTTAGGATTTTTTCACAAAGTTATCGACTTTACCCATTGATGTGGGGTTCAAAATTAAGTACCTCGACAAATTCAACTCATTTTTACCAATAATGTCAGTTGGTGACTTTTCTTTCCATGGCGACAATATGTATTATGTATTTCTAACTATGTATTGCCAAAAAAATCATTTATTATATGTAACTAAATGTATTATGTTTTAACTTTTTCTTTCAACGGTTACAAATAAATACCTAGTCAACTATTTTTATTATTGTCATTCAGAAAGATGTTAACAATTTTATACAATTCATTCACTAATCAACTCCTACTTAGATGTACATTATGATAAATAAATAATATCTCAAGTTCTTATGAGCACCCATACTACATAAAGGTATACCTACTTCTATGCTATAAACTTACTAAATAAATAAATTATTGTTAATTTTCAACCATGAACGATTTGTTTTTGCCACAGGCCATAAGCACGTTTTGTCACATACTCTATTATGTTATCGTCAATATGTATAGCAATAAATGACAACACGTACTTTGTTTGCAATGTACTTAAGAAATATGTATTTCAAAAGATATAAAAAGAATTCTACAGATGAGTTTATTTTTTAGTTTGAATATTTGTATAATTGCTATTATAATATTATGTATATGTTTTGCATTTTGTAAAAAATCTTGGTTCTTGATTCTGTCTTGCTACATGCGCTAACTAGCTAGCTAGCTCTCATAATAGATTTTCTAAAACATGTGTTTTGTTGTCACGAAAGATAGAGATTTTTATTAATATCATTATCGAGTTTTGTCAATATTTCCTGCTCAGAAAATTATAAAAAATATATTTATGCTCTTAAATGAAAAAAAATTGTTGAATAAATTGGAAAATCAGTGTGATGAAATTGAATACAGGACATCTAGCAAAATATACAATGTTTGGAAAAATACCTATTTGTGTTTACTTATTTATTTACATATACGTATACATTTTTAAGACCATGTCGATCTTTCAAACATGCTACAAATAAAAAAAAAAAATTGCCAATAAATTGCAATAATTAGGTATAATCGTATGATACCTAAAAGCTTGACAACGTGTTAGTGAAGAAACATTACGTATCTAGCGACATGCAGTTTAAAGACCGGAACTCACATGGCCACACCGTTGCACTGCTGCTCGGCTGAGTGACGGTGATGCGAAACTACACTTGCCTGCACCTGATCCGTGTGTTGACCGTGCCCTGTGCCCTCTCTCTCACGATTGCAGTTCAGTATGCATTTAGAAGCCTGCGGAACTATGGAGGCAAAATGTTGAAAAAGTTATTATAATATTATTGTAATAATAATATGCGAGTATAATATTAGTTTAATATTTAAAATAAAATTGAAAGCAAAATAATTCCGTCCACCGCACCGTGCCTGTCAAAAAGTAAACTACACTAGTCGAGGACTTATAAACTACTAACACTAAGGAGGGAGCCTTACCGCAACAGCAGGTTGGTAAGGTCGGTGCGGTAAGTTGGGAACTTGCATTGGGCTATTCTCTCGCCGTTCGACATCCAACAGACGCATTGCGCCTATTTTTTTTTTTTATTTCTAGGAATTTGATCCTTGGTTCGCTGAATGTCTGGCCGCTGATGTTCGTCAAGCGGAGGAGTCTTGCTTGGGACTGTGGATTTATCGTATTATATTGGAACCGAGTACCAATGTGTTGACAAATTGTGATTTTTCATTGCCAACCCCCATTCAACTTCACAATAACCACTCTGCACTAATATTACATACAATCTCACCCGTCTTTTGCCGCAACTCAAATCCGAGTTGTGCGCTACTCGAATTTGGGTGCATGTAAGTATTGATGGATTTCCTAGATTAAAATAGGCAATAAAATAATATTAATTTTAATTGGTTCAGAGATAAGGTCTGTCAAACAGAGCATTCTTAATTCTTATTGAACAATGAAGAAGAAAAGAAAAATATAATGGACTTTAAAAATAAAATAATAAAAATGTTCAAAACTAATTAAATAAAGATTTTATTCTACCAGATAAGAAACCGGGAATTTTAATCTAAAAAAATATCAGAGGGCAGAAAATCTCAGAAAGAAAATTGTAAAAAGTGTTCGTCAACTTTTCCACAGATGTCAGTAATTAAAATCCGACTAATAATTTCGCCTATTCTTTCTGAGAAAATCAAAAAAATTTTTTTGGAAGATTTTAAATGATATATAGACATAGAGGGTACACTTAACACCTTCGACTTCTGGTTTAGGTACATTTTAAAATCACTAAAATCCAAAAATCTTATTTCGTTTTCCTTGACATAACATTGATATTTTCTATCTGCAGTATTGTATTGGTAGACCTGTTAGGCTTAAAGCAAAGCGCATTGTGCATAGGTATGTCTTTTTATGTTAATTTTAACGCAAATATTAAGACAAAACACGGTCGCCGAGAATTTTAAATAACAGGTATTTTACCAAACTGTTTCTGTCCGAAAACTGAGCGAAAGGGACAACTGCCCCTCTGCCTGATAATACCTAAATAAAATCGTCAAAATCGAGATTTTGTATTTCTAATTTTTCTCCTCCAAAACTGGACCGAGTTTTAATATTTTTTTAAAAAAATAATACAGTTTTCCCATACCCATACCGGTGGCTATACCCGCCTCACAAATTGTATACACGTCTGTTAATAGAATTAAAACCTAATGCAATTGTAACAATTTTTGTAACGTCCTAACTCCTATAAAAAGTAACTTACCAAAATAGCAAAACGTACCTACGGACACCTTAGTGTCGATACCTATAATATTATATTAAAAAATATTTCCACTAATTTTCCAATTCCAGATATGAATTGGGGGAATACGTTCCTACCAAAGATATTAAAATAAAAATGAGATATGCTATGATGTCCGCGCGACTGTCGGCGAATTGTTTGCATACGAAAAGAATTTTTTTATTTAGTTGATTTTTTGAAGGTTTTCTTTAGTAGGTATTGGTTAACAATATAGTTTGAATACGGAAAGAATTCGTTCATTTAGTTTAACGTTCGTTTAGTTTATTCGTTCATTTAGTTTATTCGTTAATTGGTAAACAATATCGGCGTTACCCGGAAGCGCAGTCCTACCTAGTAAAAACTGCGGATAGCACATATCTTAAATGTATTTCAATATATTTGTTTCATACGGACAAAACGTCGCCCGGTTTCCTTTTAACGAGAGAAAAGGAAAGAAAATCGCATTACAAAGAAGGTAGGTACCTAAGTATAACTAATTTTTTAAAAATCCGATCGCCTTGCAAAGTTTCGCAGGATTTTTCAATTAAAAGTTTGTAAGAACAATGCCAAGACACGTGTATCTAAAGAGTCCGTGCCGTTCGTGAGTTCATGGCAATAAATATTATTCACCGCAATAAGTAGCCACAAGTAGGTACTAGTGAGCGGAAAAGCGAGTGTACTAGTCCCAGGGAAAAATCGTGTTCACTTCATCGACGATGTCCTAAAACCCGTTAATAAAAATCTTCGTTCTCTCACGTCTTGTATAAAAACGTAAAAGACATAGAAGATACCTACTAGAATGTCTTTAATCATATTCCAATAGACATTTTTTCACGAACGTGTGTTTCTTTCAAATTATGTATTGCCACTTATAAAAACAAGTGAAAAAAATGTACCTAATGCTTTATTTCATAAAACACAATTTAGGAGGTGGATAAGAGTACCGCCGCCCCGGGAACCAATTATTATTGAATAACCAACACCTCTATCGTAGGTCCCCCTAGTGGTTCGCTACGTTTGGTGACTTAGCAGGGGTGCTCGATTTCATGGGGTGAGATTTGTCTAGGTCTCGATGGCGGCGGAGGCGCTCGCCCACCGGCGACGGGTGAACAGTGCGACGGCTGGATCGGGAGAGACTGGATAAGGGAGACCTTTTTATCTCTCCAGCCGGAGTTTCTCGACCCATCGCCTTGCACCACAGTGGGAGGGGTGGATTCATATGTCCGTCATTCCTGAACACATTGACTTCCGAACTCCTACCCACCCCTCTTACCCTTTTCCTTCCCAGAACTTCATTTCCATGAAAGACCCTCCACACATCAGGGTTTGTTTAGATTTTTTCGTATCCTTTTTATTTACCACATTTCTTAGATTCTTAAAGAAATTTACAAGACTTGTGAGTTTTCCATGAAATATTTTCATCAATGATATTTTATGATTTGTGTTTTTTTTCTATAACTGGGCAGTGATATTGAAAATTCTTACGATGCACATTCTTTTCGAATACTCTAAGTGTTATACGTTTATACATATGATGAAGACACTAAAAACGACATAGAAGATAAATAAACTGTATTTAAATAACTTTAGTCCGCCTCGGTCCAAGACCCCCTAGTGAGGAGGACTAAGAAATAATATATTTTTATACTTAATTTCACCATTATATTTTGTATGTACAATTATTTTATATAGGCGCTAAAATAAAAAATAAAAACTCGTACGTACGAGCACTGCCTGGGAATACTTAAGCAAATAATTCGTTTAGGTTTAGATTGTAGAAACCAGGCAGATCCGAATTAATGAGGCAGACGGGGTACTGGCCGGGGGTAAATCCAGAGGGTGTAAAAATCAGTCGATTTTTTTTTTTAAATTGTTAATTTATTTCTTTTCTTTAACATACATATTACAGATAATTACATTGGTATACTATAGATATTACGTTTAGTAATAAGGAAAAAAATGTTACTGATCCGTAACTTTATATAGGTAAGTACCTAGTAGTATTGGGTCCTTACATATGGAATTGGCGTTTTGTATGGCAGGAACTTTGTATGGGAGTTTTGTATGGGAGCTTTTTCACCTTCCCAATTTGCTTCAAGTGAATTAAAACAGTTTTATCACTAACACCTCAGCCTGCAGCTAACTCGGACATGGTTTGCGATGGATCCGCTTCCACAATAGCCTTCAATTCTTCATTATCAACTTTGGTCTCCGGCCGTCCACGGGCTTGTTCTGCACGTCGAAATTTCCAGAACGAAAACGTTGGAACCAAAAACGCACTGTTTTTTCTTTTGCGGCACCCTCGCCATACACATCATTAATCCTTCGAGCCGTTTCTGCAGCACTGGTGCCATGGTGGAACTCGTACTCGTAAATAACGCGATATTTCAAGTTTTCCATTTTGTAAACTAAGTGACGCAAAGAAAAAAATAATTAAGGAAAAAACAAATGAATTATAATTTTTGAAACACAAATACATGAGTAAATAGGTGTATAAATTTGAATTTGGAATTCCTAACCAAAGAGAAGATATTTGAGATCAAAGTTGCCAGTACGGCAAAACGCCAATTTCATATGTAAAGACCCAATATTTTGTGAACACCTCACTAGGCGAACCTGTGCTGAGGCGTTCCCATGTTTTGGAATAAATGAAATTCTGTCAACAAAAGTAGAAACACCGTATCCTCCTTGATATTATCAAGAAGGAGACTGTGGGTCGACCCATGACGGCAGTATCAGTATCGAATACATAAAATAAAGGTTAGTTGCAGTTAGAATCTATATATACAGTTATTCATAGCATCTAGTTTATGTACAAGATAAATAATAGTTTTGATAAAAAGGTAGGTATATTTTTCTAGGGACCACACGCCACTGGTATGAATAATATTGTGATATTAATTTTTTGTCTTAAAACAAAGTTTTTATTGCCTATTATTATTTTTAAATATTTGTTTTTGGTTATGTTTGGTTAGGTGTTATAATGTTTTGAGTAAATTGAACACCTTGTTGTTTGATCCAGTCTTTGATGTGTTTTTTGTGAAGAATTGTACATGCATTTGTAGTTAGTAGTTGTTTCAGTGTGGTGGGCATTTTGAATAACATTCTTGTTTTTTTCGGTGACACAAAACTGAGAAATGCGGTGACGACACGAAGTAGTGGATAAAGAAAAGAGATAAGGACGAGGAAGGTCACGAAAAGCCTGGCTAAGGTGTACTTATACCTACTATGGTTTTATTGTATAAATAGTGAATAAAACCAACCTTTCTTAAAGCTAAACACTCGTCAACCAGGCGTCACAGTGATATTAAGAGCGTATAACCAGCCAGCGGCCGAAAATCCACATTTCGTCGAAAGAGGTTCTTACGATCGTACAGGGCGGTTCCAATGAGAAAGATTAATTTTTCTCCGTACAAGCTTTTAAAAATTATAACTCAATATCGATTTTATTTCATTCCAAATTTGCTTTAATTTATACCTACATCCAAAAATGCTGAAAGGCATGTTGATAAAACTATTAAAATTATGTGCTTTTTGTAATTATTTTTTGATCAGTATTTTTCAATAATGTGTCAGCAAAATAAAAATGTAATTTTTTTAATTATATTAGTCTGTAAGTGCGCAAATAAATACACAAACGGACCAATTTTCGCCAAGAAATACATGTACTTATATATTTTTTAATGATTTTATTTAAACTAAAATTAAAATTCTGTTAGATATGTTTACCAGATAATTTATTGATTTATTTTACTGCATGATTATATGATTTG
Organism: Limnephilus lunatus; assembly: GCA_917563855.2. NCBI lineage: Eukaryota > Metazoa > Arthropoda > Insecta > Trichoptera > Limnephilidae > Limnephilus > Limnephilus lunatus. The sequence continues at coordinate 69,675,542 of OU830596.1, forward strand.
AAATGGGTGTTGTATAATAAATGTACTTTTTTGAAAATTTAACAAATCCGCCAACGACCTATGGTATAACTTTATTATTCTAAAATTTATAATTTTTCCTGAAAATTTATAACATGCGTTTACTAGATAAAATAACAATCTTTCGAAACCAGTTTATAATTTTTTGTGGAAAAGAGTCAATACGTCTAAACACTGATTTAAAAATGACATATTTCTGGTATTCTCTGGTTATACGCTCTTAATGTATTTTGTCACAGTGATAATAATGTATTTTATACACTTTTAGGATTCTAATGTATTTTGCAAGAACCCGTTGCAACAAGTGCAATATTTGGGGGCGTTAATTTTTTTTTATATAATTAAATTGTGTTATTTCACATTTTTATTCATGTTAAATAATACACACAAGTGGGAAACTGATTAATTCCATATCTCATGATAGAGAACCAAAAAAAAATCAGAGTTTGCAATTCATACGCTGTAGAAGTGAAACTAGAAACTTGTTTATTTTAAAGTGGTTTGAAGATTGGATATTTTTTTCAAAAAAAATTTTTTTTTTTTCGAACCTCCCTTCGCTGGATGTATGTCTCTCTGACCGCTGAGACTTGTCCAGCATACTTATCGGAATTGTGTATTCCAGAAAATTCAAATTCTCGACAGTCAACCCTAAGTTCAGCAGCGTCATCAGCTGTTGGAAGGTTAAAGGAACCAAAGCGCACACCAGATACTAAGTTCGGTGAGCGCGCTTTCGGAGTGTCGGGACCTAAAGCCTGGAATGGACTGCCATATGACTTAAGAGCGCGCAGGAGCGCCGAGAAATTTTAACGATAGGTATTTGTAAAAATTATTTCTATTTCGTTCATCTCAGCGGGGACAGCAAAAGCGCTATCGGTGTATTGGTGAACCCCAATGCGTGTGTGTGCGTGGCTGCAGGTGTTGGAAGCACGAATCGCCGCGCCGCGCCCGCCAGCGACTTCGCGTTCTTATTATTTCATTTACTGTTATTCATTTATTCCAAAAATTAAGTAGGTGCCTAGGTACATATTCGTAATAAAATAGCGAGGTCTACATTATTTAATATTGTATTGTACTTAACTTTATTATTATTATTACTTACTACAAATACATGTGACTGCCTGCTCCGAGCTCATCTTCTGCACACGCACAAGTCAATGAGACTTGTGGGTGCGTGTATACAGGTTGCTGCCTGCTGCAACAGATAAGTCAATACGCGTCGCGACTTGAGCGTGCGTATTCCTATATAATAGATATCTTCTGCGCTCATAGTTCATTCATCTTGTTACTATTAGTAAAGTAAGATGCACGCTGTTTTGGTTTAGTAATATCGGGAAATTCATACCATCTTTTTTTATAAAACGGCAGCATAGGCGCAGTAGGTACATCACGTACTTTGTGATTGTATAGTGTTTTTATTTTTCGCTGGCTGCATCACTCTACTGTTTTTGACTAGCCTTGTTACTGGAAACTATTCTACGTCAAATACAGACCTTCGAATTTTGACCCTGAAACCCCCTTGAATATTGAAATCTGTTTGGTCATTTCTCACGATTTACACATATAGGACATATGGTGAGTAGATACCTACTAAACTATTCATAAATTATTCATAAACTATTATTATAAACATAAACTATTCATTCATAAAAACTCAATATTACAACACAATTTCCTTTTTTAATTAAACATATAAATATCGCTAAAAATGTTGTTGTTTTTTGGCTCTCCCTGAATAACGTAAATTCATCAGTTTTGACTGTATGCATAAAGTGCATTAGTGCAAGTCGGTACATTTGTTAACATATCTAGTAACCTATAATAAATATTATTCTACGTCTTAGGCTGCGTATACACACGCCAGCCGAACAACGGATTATGGGAAAGGAACGAAGCAAAAGCAAACTGCCCGAAACGCTGCGCCGCTTGCGGTTGCTTCGTACCTTTACCATAATTCGTGGTTCGGCTCGCGTCTCTGTCCGCAAAGAGTGGCGTGCACTGATTTTTCAGTGGGCTAGAATCCTAAGATTGAAAATACGACATTAATGATGTTGTCGAAGCTGAAAATTATTTTTTTTCCGAAATTTCAATTTTCAAATTCTGTGCACGCCACTATTCGCAAATATATACGTAGCATAAGATATGTGTATTTAGAAATTGAGTTACATAAAATCGACTACTATATTACCTACCTTCAACTCAAAAATTTTTTTCTTACAGATAAATAATGGGTAAAAGAAATGGAAACAAAGCGCGTTTGTTTTTATCTACTAGACGAAAAAAACCGATTATTAGTATCAAACGACAGATTCATGTTGCACCACGTTCGACATCTAGGTAAGTCGAAATATCGCTTTCCTGTCACTCTTACTACTGAACCTTCCTAAGGTTACCTTTACGTACGTAAAGTTTTTTTTCCCGTAAGTTGCTCACATAAGAGAGTTATGGCAAAATTACCAATGGGTATCGTTTACATTGATAATTTTGCCATAACTCTCTTACGTGAGCGACTTACGAGAAAAACCTAAAGATTTATGCTATGAGAGCCGTGTATTATGTAGCATGTATAACGGGAAAATGGGATGGACAAATTTAAATAAATAAATCATTTGCATTTACAGGGATATGGATGTCATCGATACTACTTTTGGAAACTTAACTACATCTTCACTAATGCATGAAACTTCCATGGATGAATCATTTGCTCCAAATATAGACGAAAACGCAAGTTCATCATCATCAACAACGCTTGATGATTTGGTGATAGAACCAGACCATATTGATGAAACCGATAATTTCGAAGGTCGCAGAATTGTGGATATAAAATATTTGTTTTCGGAGATATCAAATATAAAGCACGAACACACCAACTGCACATTTTCCGATTTAAAATTTATGAAGGAACGACGAAATGGTCTTCTAAGCCAGTATGTTTTCGAGTGCAAAATGTGCAAGAAAATAGAATACATTCACTCCGAAGACCCGAAACGGAAAATGTCTATAAATACTGCTGTCGTCGAAGGAGTGATGTGTACAGGAAATGGGTATTCACAATGGAATGAAATTTGTGGGGTTTTAAATATGCCAAATATGGATTGTAAGACTTACACGAACATAGAACAATGTTTAGCGCCAACAATTGAAGAATGTGCCTTAGAAGAAATGATCGCAGCTGGTGAAGAAGAAAAAAGGCTAGCCATTTTAAACGGTGACGTAGACGAGGGTGGCTATCCTTTGGTAACGGTGGTTGCAGATGGCTCCTGGGCAAAGAGGTCGTACAAAAGTGGATTTAGCTCCTCATCTGGCGCAGGGTGCATAGTTGGACTACGAACTAAAAAGGTTTTATTTCTGGGAGTGCGAAACTCATACTGCTGCATATGTGCTAGAGCTACTAAACTACACATAGTTGCTTCTGAGCACAGGTGCTTCATAAACTGGCGTGACAGTGCTAATGCCATGGAAGCCCACATTATAGCAGAAGGGTTCTCGAGAAGCATGGAAATGCATGGATTGAAATTTAACAAACTAGTTGGTGATGGCGACTCCAGCATCATGAAAAAAATAATGCAACAAATGCCATATGGTCCTAACCTTATAGTACAAAAAATAGAGTGCAAAAATCACTTACTCCGCAATTTTTGCAACAAAATGAAAGCACTTGGAAAAAAAACCAACAACGCTAAAGGCTTTGTACCAGTTCATATAAGGAAAAAGGTTGAAGCAAACGTTTTACGCATGAGAAGAGCTGTAGTTGGAGCAATAAATTACAGGAAAGAGCAAGAAAACACAGTACAAAGTGATAAAATAAAAAATTTGAAAATGGACATAAAAAATACCGCAAATCATGTGTTTGGTGATCATAAAAATTGTGCATCGTACTATTGCAAGCCGGAGAAGTATACTGATGATCCAAATTTAGTAAGCGATCTTCGAGATTGTGGAATATGGACTGATATCCAACAATTCTTATTGTCTCTAATAGCAAATGCAGAAAGTCTTATTATTGACGTGACAAATAACACTGTGGAGCAATTCAACAACGTTATCGCCAAATTTATAGGTGGAAAAAGGGTAAATTTTACTACAAGAGGATCTTACCAAGCAAGATGTTTTGGAGCAGTAACTTCGTGGAATAGTGAATTGGCAACCCATTCAAGAATACAAAAGAAAATCCAAGGCCACAGTCCCGGCAAATACACGAAGCACTTTATAGAGAGAAAACGACGTTCGAAGGAGAATAAACAAATGTGTCGAAAAAAAAACTAAAGTATAATGAAAATACGACAGAAAAAAGAAAAAAAGTTACAGGGCCCGATGAAAATTATGGTCAATTGGAATTAGAACCAGATATGCCACCTGAAATATTTGAAACGAAAAAAGAGGAATTTCTCAAAGAATTATCTTCAACCAATAAGGAAGAGCTCGAACGGAATACGGTAGGCCAAAGCAATAACAATCTGTGGGCAATTGAAAGACGTAAGCGGATAACGGCGTCTAACTTTGGAAAAATATATAAGCTTCGGCAAAAAACTTCAGTTACGGGAGTACTAAACTCTTTACTGTACTCACAATTCAAAGGAACTATGGCCACAAATTATGGAAAAGAAAATGAAAGCCTAGCAATAGAGCAATTTTCAAAAAAAACAAGTTTTCAGGTATCCGCTTGTGGGCTATTTATCGATAAAACCAAAAACTTTTTAGCGGCAAGTCCGGATGGCCTTATCGGTGAGGATTCTATAATTGAAATTAAATGCCCTTATAGTATAGCAAATATGTCACCAGAAGAGGGAATTGCACAAAAGATAATTGATTACTGTAAATTGGAAGACCATTCTTTAACATTAAAACGGAATCATAATTACTTCTACCAAGTACAAGGCCAGTTACATATTACTCGTCGTAATTATTGTTATTTTGTTGTGTGGAGTCCAAAAGGTTTGCTGTATGAAAAAATTGAGAGGGACGATGAAATCTGGCAAAAAATCGTTCCACTGTTAGAAAATTTCTACCACCAATGCCTTTTACCAGAAATAATTGACGGTCGCATACCAAGAAATTTACCGGCGAGGGGAAGGTCTGGACCATAAATTGTTTTAATTTCATTGTGTAGATGTTAAACAGTAATTTTTTTTACAATAAAGCGTTTAAAATCAAAAAATATTAGATCATTGAAGAAGATTGAAAATGTCAAGTGATGTAGGAGGTATTCCCAAAAGTGCATTTTTCTGTAATAATATAACGTATTAAAAAAGTTAAATAAAAACTAAACTAGTTATGTGTATGTACCTAATATGTAGCACAATAAACAATATGGTGCCTCTTATACATAGATTTCAATATTCATTTGTATAATATGATATTATAATAACATAATCGATTCAACGACATGTGGTAGATGCATGTACCACTGAACATACGCTGTACCAGCATTCCATCAAACGATCAGTGGTGTATGTACTTACCATCACACATTTTCTTGTAAAATATAATTTTTTTGAAAAAAAAATCTAGAACAATATATTTAGTCAAATATAAAAGTTTTTTTTTGGTTCGGTAGTTGTATCTTAAAAAAAGTGTCCTATAAAGGGATAATATTATGTTGAGTACAACCTTCAAAAGTTATCAAAAAATATTTTAATTAATTTTTGTGTTCCATATCCAACTCGGCAATACGGAACGGAATCATCTCGGGGTCTGTCTGTAACAGGTGTTTTTTTTTCAATTTTTTTCCATTAATTTATTTGACGTAAACAAATTAAATTTGTCACAATAACTTTAGTAAATAAGCTCGGTAAGTATTGGCACACTCAAAATAAGTCACCAAACAGAAAAATAATTTTAAAAAAACATCGATAACTCGGGACATGACAACACTAGTGGACTAGTGTATCGATATAATTATTGAGAATGTCACATCACTTCGTTGACTGTATACGTATTCAACAAAACCCTCTCCGCCCCCCCTCACCCCCGAATACTGAGAGAAAGGGACACATGCACCTCAGCCTGATAATACCCAAATAAAATTGTCAAAATCGAGGTTTTGTAGTCCTCATTTTTCTACTCCAAAACTGAACCAATTTCCAAGATTTTTTTTACCAAATGTATTGGAAGAAAACATTCTATGTCTGTACCTTTTGCTTTTTTTAAAAATACATCGTCTAATTTGTATACTGAACGTTTGTTGATGGCGTTAAAAAAAGGCAATTTTAACAATTTTTGAAGGGTTATAACTCCTATAAAAAGTAACTTATCAAAAAAATCAAAACGTACCGACACGCTTGCGGTCAATATTCATATTATGTAAAAAAAATATTTTCTCTAGTGTCAAAATTCAGAGAGGGAAATGAGGAATACGTTTGTATGGAAAAAACACCACCCGGTTTCCTCTTAAACCCGGGGATACGTAAAATAATAAATTTTAGTGACGCACTTCCGTTTCATCCGAATTTCATATCAGTTTATTCAGTTTAACTTCTAAAAAACTTCTATTTTTGATTTGAGCATTTCGATTTCTTAAAATACTATTTTTTCGTGACATTAAAGGTCAAAAAAGCTTTTGGAGCTGGGTTTATGCTTCGACGCATTTTAACATACATTAAACAGCTGATATTATTTTCTCGAAAACGAAAGCTTAATTCAATAAAGTTGTACCACAAAATTAACTCCAGTTGTGAGGTAGTACTATTTATTCACCATTTCCCTTTTTTACTACTAGTTTCCGGACACTGTAGGTATACTAGTTACAGGTTCTTGAGGCACGTATCAGAACAGTATATATACCTACTCACAGCATCACCCTGTTGAAATACCATCATTCAGAATTGATTAATTCTGATTGAAGGTATTGGGCCAATACCAGGGCTCCAAAAAGAAATTGCTTTAGAAATGCAAGAAATGACTTTAGACGTATTTATCATAATATCTAAATAGCTAGGTACTTCCCCATCTTACTCTTCCTCATCTCCTTCCTTCCCTCATTCCCATCAGCCTCATAACATAACCCCATTGGGGATGACACATCTCCACTAGCTCCGGTTAGCAGAGAGCACATTGAAATAAACAAAATAATTTGGCATTAAAGAAAATTATATGAAGTTTCGATTTTATAACCAGTCCGTGTTAAATGCAGAAATGTGGTCATCGTTCCACTTAATTGTAACTTTTCTTTCATTTTCATCAGTTGAAATAAATTCTGTTTGAACACGAATATCGAAAGATTTCCAATGAATAATTCTACTCTGAGAGTTTGGGTGAAAGCATTTTTCGCATTGGCAATTATCCACCAACCGTACTAGTGGGAAGTCATAGTGAGAACTTTTCAATTGGATGCGCAAATTATCATCAAATATTTTCACTGGTTCAATTAATAAATTGCTTTGTAATGTCGAATAAAGAGATCCATTCACTCTCAATCTATTATTTGCAAATATAGGCAGAATTTAATAACCTAAGGTTACTTAAAAAAATTCTGATACTGTCTTGCATTTTACCAAGAACAAAATTATCAGTGCCACTTGGTGACCTTTTGAACTATTTTTATGGTTCCAAAGTCTCAATCCTTCTGGATATTTTTCTGATTTTCTTGAAAAAATAATTGTTGCTGAATTCAATGAATCGATTCGTTTTTTTTTTAAGTAAAGGTATTGAAGAAAGACAAAAATAATAAATTTATGGAAAACTACGCGCAAAAAGTTTGTTTCAACTGTTATCAGCTTTCAATAACTTGTTTTATTTTATACGCGGCAGTAGGTGTTGGTGTTACCCAAATATATTGAAATATAAGGAGATGTGCTATCCGCCGTTTTTACTAGGTGAGACTGCGCTTCTGGGTTTCGCCGGTGTTGTTTACCAATTAACGAATAAACTAAATGAACGAATAATTAACGAATAAATTAACGAACGCTTAACTAAATGAACGAATTCTTCCGTATTCAAACTATATTGTTAACCAATTATAATGCACACCTTAAAAAAATCAAGAAAATGAACAAATTATTTTTGTATGCAAACTACGCTCATTAAGCCGTAGTTCGGCGACAGTCGCGAGGACATCATAGCATATCTCTTTTGTATTTGAATATCTTTGGTGTTACCAGTTGCTAAATTATTATTCTAGTAGAAATTATATTTTCCCTCACTTATAAATAGATATGTTCACATTGAAACGTATTTACATATTTTTTACAAAAGTAAGAAATCTCTTTTTTCACAATAGGAGGCCCTTGAACAAAAAAAATCCTGAAAGCGTAAATGTTTAAAATGAGTACTTACTTGCTAGTGTTAATTAAAACATTAATCACGACGTGTACCTATAGAAAATTTAAACAAGGGAGTTTATGAGATGGAAACGTGCCGATTGTTGCGGAGCTACTACCAAATTGCACGGACTATCAAAACGGCTAAAAAGGTAAACCTGCATTAACAATTAAAAATAACAATTAACCACCAAATGATCGAAGACGAGAGTGATGTCATGAGCGACCCAAATCATGAAAATTGGCCCCAGTGCGGCAGAGCCAATAAAAGTTATGCGTTTCGTGTGTACGTAAAAACAAACTACCGCTGTGCAGAGATCCGATTTGCAGTAATATGGGCTGAATGAACCTGGAGGCGCCCCAAATGTTAAAATACCTTGTCCCGGCTCTGATACCAGTACAGCATTCATCTTAGTTAGGAATAAACTTAGGTATCAGGCTGGGTTAATCTAGCAACATTAATTCAAGGATTTGAAAATTGTGCAATGGTCCAAATGCACATATCGACAGTGCAGAGTTTTTTTTTTTGTAAATGAGGCCCTGAGGAAAATAATTTCCGTCACGACCAAAGAAATAAAGGAGATGAAGTCCATCCCTCTAACTGCGGTGCGAGGCAACGGGTCGAGAGAGTCCTGCTGGAGAGGTTACAAGCCTCCCTCAACCAGTCTTTCGCTGTCCGGCTCGCCACGCACTTGGTGAGCAGACGCATCCAGACAAATCTCATCCCATGAACTTGGGCATCCCGGCTAAGTCACCAAACGTAGCGAACCTATGGCAGATGACCTATGGCAGATGGTGACCTGACCTAATGGGTGGCATTGACAGTGGTGGTTATCCGCCTCCCAAATTCTAACCCTTAAGGGGAACGATAGCGATGCCCGTTTTATTCAAATCTTCATTTTGTATTTGAGACCATATTACCCATCCAAACCATATTACATCACATCAAAGTTATTATCACATTACAATTTTGTTTACAGCACATCTAAAGCCATTTCGTGTAATCAAGAGGTGTATTAAATATCTGGTAGGTATAAATATGTGCTACTATATTTATTTGTGCTTTTAATTATAAAATACAGGTCATTCAATATTTCAAGATTTCTTGATTTTAGAAGCAACTTTGGCAATTGTTTGTTAATAAATAAATTTTACTGTATTTATTGTAAAATATATGTATAATAAAACCTAAAAGTGATTAAAAAAGCATGGGGACGGGGGGTAGATTAAAATTATAAAAAATAACCTATTTTATCCGGAACACAAATTTGTCGTATATAAATTAAAATGACTACCCAAAAAACGCATTTTTAAAGATATCGGCAAGATATTACAGTTATAACAGTAATAATCTAAACGAAAATATGAAAGAGAACAAGACACAAAAAATAGAAAAAGATAATGGTCGCAACTGACACTCGAAACCCCCAAAAAAATGGTTGAAGATAATATTTTTAATTAAAAATTTTGAAATATGAGATTGACAAATATGACGGTTTGACAGAAGGTGGCAATGGCGGAATTGGTTAGACGAGAGGTTCTGGGTTCCAGTCCCAGTTGCGACCATTATCTTTTTCTATTTTTCTGTGTCTTGTTATCTTTCATATTTTCGTTTAGATTAGGTATTATTGTTATCTTCTTTTTCAATGATATATTACATTGATGGGAATAACCGTCAAAAGTTATGAAAAGGGAATTTTTCTTATAAAAAATTGTTATAAATAACTCACAATAAAATTCCAAAGTCACCTCCAAAATGAAGCAAAATTGAATTCTTTAATTACCTCTGTATCATCATTTAAAACAAAAACATTAAATTTAGCACATATACATACTAGAAATAAAACTTTTGATTAAAAAAACCAGTGTGTGTATTTTACACGCGGTAGAAGTGAAACCTCCAGAAAACTAAAGTAGACAATAGTGGGGAGACTTCGAAGCACCGCACAAAGATGAGACCGATTATATTATCTCATTCTCTCGCAGACTAAATCCTGTAGATGTATGTGTTGATCTCTTATGTGTTGTGTCGTTTTTTTTCATTTCATCGAATTTCAAACCACAACGGTGCTAAAGAAGTTTTCACTTCAAAACATATTATTCAGTTTGAGTATTTTGACCTCAAATACAAAGATCAAGTTTTGTGTGAAACAATTGTCAAATAAGACAAAATTAATATTGTGTTTTGGTGCATAATTACCACTTCGGATAGTGACGGCCTTGCGAAACTCCATTGACAAACAATATTTTGCCTTGCTTACGCCAGCTTATTTTTACTAGCATAAAAAAGTGTAGATATGGGCAGGGCCGGATTAACCATGTCGGGCCCCTAGACAGCGCACGTCTCGGGGCCCCTTTACAATGACGAACGGGGGGAATGGGGGGGTGCATGTTCCTGGGGGGCCTTCAAACGCCTCCATGTTTCCTTGATCAAATTCTTAACAAAGCTTTAATGCACCACGACACTAAAAAATATATATATGTATTTTTTTTTTATTTCATTTTCTGAAAGATACATTTCTTATAAATGCTCTCGCAAAATGTTTTAAAGAAAAGGGGGCCCTTTATAAAAAAATTCCCTATGTGGTGCCTAGATTTTCGAAACCGTTTTAAGACTTGGTGCATTCAAATCTGGTATACAGTTTTTATAATACGTTGTCAACCCGGTTGAAAAACGTAGTTTCGAAAAAAACTTGTTCAAAGTTTTGCTGAAGGATAATTCAACGTACAAACTATTTAAAATGGTTTCATATAAAATACTGTATCTCCGTCAATTTATTTTTAAAATTTCTTAAAACATTTGGTGAGAGCATTAACAAACATCTTTCAAAAATGAATTAAAAAAATTGCAATTTTTTTTACAGTGTCCTAGTGCCTAAAGCCTTGTTCAGGATTTGATCAAGGGTACATGGAGGCGTTTGGAGACCCCCAGACTTAGAGGCCCGTGTGAATTGCCACACAACATAATTTTATTCATAATTAATCTGTTTTCGAAGGTATGACATCACCCCATTCAATGAAATAACTGAAACGAATACAATACAATAACTCTTTATTGCACATAAAAGGACACATATATAGAAAAAAAATATTTTAAATAAAAAATAATACAATGAGCGGTCTTATCACTAGAGTTTTTTTTCCAGACAACCTTGATATGAAGAGAAACAAAGAATTTTAGCAAGCAGATAGGTAGTGCACACTAAAGCTTGTACAACATTTATATTTTAAACATAGGTATAATTAGAAATAAAAGCAAAAAATAAAAACTAAAACAAAACAAATGCCAATGTAAACCACACACGGCACCCAAAGTCACACCCCTACTGAACTAAGTAACGTTGCCTGTAGAATAGAAGGTAAGTAAAGTAAAATAAAATAAAATGTGTTTAAATATTTGTTTTAATTATTGACTTTTTATTTATTTTTTACTAGTTGGTTCCCGGCATGCTTTGCAATGCTATATTAAAAAAAAACTCCCTGCATGTCCTTTCCTATGCGTCCCCGTTCCCCTCTGGCATCCCCTACCCTCCCGCATTCCCCTTCCACCTTCCCCGCCCACCCTCTCCCCTATCCCGCTCCCCATTCCTGCAAACCTCCCTCCCGCGCTCCATATATTCAGTCCTAATACATTCAGTTTTCAAACAGCTCGCGTGCCAATTACAATTTTTTATTGAAATTTTCATTTTTCATATATTTCAAATATTAATTTTGTATATTATAAGAACAATCAATCAAATTTGGCACCTAACCTAGGTACCTACTTAAAATATCTATAATTTAAAAAATCCATAGACAATTCTTTTAATACAAAAAAACCAGCTGCCTTCTAAATTTAATTTCATCAAACACGCGAACTGACAAACGTGGGAAGTTAAAATAGTCGTTTAAGTTTTCTGAAATTATTAAATTATCTGCGCAATTTTCTAATTTTTTTTTCTTTTCGTAAGAACCTTCTACAGGTATTAGAAGTATTAGAAAACCTAAAAAAAGATGAATAAAATAGGTAAAGTAGTTCTCAAGTTATGGCGTGATCAAGGGAAACAGGGATTCATTTTTATGTATATAAAAGATTATTTGTGCATGATTTGAACTTTAGTTATTTATTGGGTTATAACTTAATTATTATTATTTGTAGTTTTCTTCAAAGCATGCAATGTAATTAATCTGTAAATGTTCCTAATAAAAAATAAATGAAATAAATTTTAAAACATCTTGAAAGCTAACTTTTTCAAAAATGGATGCCGGAGTTGTTCACTAATCGAGAGTCAAACAATTGACGCAATTTTTTTTTTCTCGGGGCGCGGGGCCCCTCGTCGATGCAGGGCCCCTAGGCAGTTGCCTACACTGCCTCATGGATAATCCGGTACTGGGTATGGGTGAGCCATAAGTTTTGAGCACTTTTGAAAACTCAATAAAACTGAGTATATAAAATAATAGTCTTATGGTAAATTATATTTATTTTAATCATTTGTATGTATAGGTATATGTGGTTTAGTCAAAGTAGACAAACAGGATTTTTTTCTTTGAAATAACGTATAAAAATGTAATCTAAATATCTAACCATCAGCGCCCCTCTGGCATTCCTCGAATCTGGCACCGAGATTTTGAAAACTCTTTGACACAAGGTGCGGAATACGGATGATCTCTTGGCCAATATTCGGCTTTAGTTGGGGTGTGGTGGCTGGTTTTTTCAATTTTCACTGAATTAAGAGATATTTTTTTATATATTAGCTTCACAAAAACCCTCAGGGCCTATGTCATCTTTGGGGATGTTGTGTAGGAGGTCTTTTCAGGTAAAGGCAGGAAAGGAAGTTCTGGGAAGGAAAAAGGTAAAAATTTAGTGATCAAAGTGTCTAGATGTGACGTATAAATCCATCCCTCCCACTGCGGTGCAATTCGGAGAGACTGGCTAGAGAGGTCTAGGTTAGGTCTCCCTCAACCAATATTTCCAGAGGTGCTGGATTTTCAATATATATATATATATATATTTTTAAAGAAAGACACACTTTCCCGGATTACGAATAATCCAACAATGTTTTAAAAACTCCTAATACCATAACACTAATGGTTAAATCTTTCCCCATATTCAAACCAGCCTCCCAAATTGAAAAAAATCGCATCAAAAAATCAGTGGGTGTCAAGTCTGGGTTTCCGGAGGGGGATATTTCGCCTTTTCGCGGATATCAGTTTTTGGGAACATATCCTTTAGCAGAGGTATAATAGTCACATTGGATATAATATGACAATTTGCATAATTTTACAGTTGTTCTAATCCAATTCAATTTTCGACGCACTGTTCATCTGGGTATCGTCAAAGTAGGTAGTCAAGGAGTCGAGGAGAGCAGGAGATGGGGAGTAGGATGGTGATGAGGCTATTCATATCTGGTCATATTTTCCAACAAGTCACTTTTATTCACAATTTTTTATTCTGCTTAAATATACTATAAACAAGAAATGTGTATTTGAATATAGTCTAATAATCTTGTGCATAACTTTTAACTTTTATTTTCTATTTTAGTCACTTTTATTTACAATTTTTTATTTCGCTTAAATATACTATAAACAAGAAATACGTATTTGAATATATCTAATAATCTTGTGCATAACTTAAAACTTTTATTTTCTCTTTTCTAATTTCTATAAAAAAAGGTATCCTCATAAACTTTTTATTATAAATTTTCCAATTTTCAACATGTTTATATGTTTAATCCATTTGCTCACACTAGACACCACAAAGTAACTACACTAGTGGACTTAAGTATGGACACTTTTCGAGATTTCTTGTATCTTGTCGTTTGCCTTATAAAAAAATGACTTATTTTGTTACGGAACCCTTCTAAGTTTTTTTTCGTGTTCCTTGTGCTATTGTTGATTAAAAAACATACCATACGATATACAATATGGTGATTCAAAATTCCTATCACTCTTTATGAGAAATGGGAGCAATCACCTTTAAAACAACCAATTTTTGAGAATAACGTTTTTGGAGTTTTGGCAACTCAACAATGTCTTGTGTTCTATCTTAACCAACCACAAAGTGCAGAGGATCGTCGTGGGCTCCAATCAGAACCCTTTAAGATGCAACACGAAACAGTTCTACACCCGTGTTAGTCAGTCATCTATTGAAGAAAAGTTATAAATTTATTTTTTAATAAAAATTATTAAAATGGCTCCTTAAGTGCCAAAACGTGCCCATTGGTCACCCAAAGAGAAACAGAGGTGTTGCACTTTGTGTAGAATGCTACAGATACAAAGAAATTGAAAAAAATATTGGGTGGAGGAGCTACCAAGTCTGGAGTAAGAAAGGTTTTCCAATGCTGCAAGGAGACTAAAACTACAAAAACAGACCGAAAATCGTCCAAAACCCAAAGGTTATGTCACAAAATGAAAGAAGCATATGTTGCCTTACCCTGCAGAACCATCGCCAAACATCCAAAGATATTAACAAGGTCATTAAAACTGCTGGACTCGATATTACAGATGTAACATTTAGGAAGAAATTAGGCAAGAAAAATAAAAGTCTAACCATAACATGAAACAGAGGTATAAACAACTGAAATGGGCTATAAACACATAAAGAATGGACTTCAGAAGACTGGGCAAAGGTGATATGGAGTGATGAGACCAAAATTTTCACTTTTGAGAGTGATGGAATCAGATTTGTTCGTTGCCATCAAGTTGAAGATTTGATACCAGAATGCACTACTGCGACAATGAAACTTCCTCGAGTGTCATGGTGCGGGCTTGCATGATAAGGGACAGTATTGGATGTCTGGAAGTGGTAGAAGGCACCATTAAGGCTAACAGACATCAATATGTGATTCTGGAGCCAAAATTATTGCCCAGCACAATGATTTGTTCGAGTGTAACCGTGTTAAATGCAATTTCCAGCAGCATGGACCCCCATGCCACATAGCAAAACGAACATGAAATGGTTACAGAACCACCATATTGTTGTTCTACCTTGGCCAGGGAACCACTTGGACTCGAATCCTATTGAAAATCTCTGGTCTAGATTGAAAATACTGGTTTCTCGTCACAAACCCAGAAATAAGAGAGAAATAATTGAAGTGATTATTCAAGCATGGTTCCATGTCATCAAACCTGAAAACTAGTGACGTTTCGTGGACTCCATGTGTAGAAGAATTGAGGAAGTTATTAAACTTAAAGGATTTCCAACGAAATAGTAACATTAAAATGTTAATTTGAAATATAATGCACAATCTTCGTAATTAATAAATAATTTGTGTTTTGCCATGACGTTGTTTTATTCAGCATTTTTATTATTTTTCTAAGCAAAACTTTTAAATCTATTCAAAATATAACAGTATAATATGTGGTTAAATTAATTAGCTAACAAAATTACTGTTAAACACCAACGTGATTTAAAGAAGAGCGATTGAACATCAAATACAAGAAATTTATAAAAAGTGTCCATTCATAAGTCCACTAGTGTATATTCCATTGGTCACCGTAAAACAGGCAGCCGCCTAGTATGGTGATGTAAGCATAATGTATCATGTATATGAAAATGTTTTAATGTGTTATCATTTATCATGTAATTTATAAATAAATAAAATGTTCTCTGTTATTATAACAAATTATAACATTCAGTACCTTAAGTGTTCATATTTTTTTTTGTTGTAACACATAATTGTATCCTATACCTAAATACTAGATTTTTTCATACATACGTCATACTTTGTTAAATGTAGATACATTCTTATTTCGTTATTATTATAATTAGCCTGCTGCGTATCACCGTGTATTCTCGTGTATCACTTGAACATAAAAGACGTTTAAATAAATAAATGTATAACTAATGTTAGATGTCTAACTAGCAAATTACGTCTGCCAACCCATCGAACAACAATTAACAATGGCTAATAATTATATTATGTATGCATTGGCTGATTAATTACTTTAATCTCTTACTCTTAGGTAGAATGCGGATAGATAAAATATTACTAGTAGATTAAGTTTAGATTGTTTTTTTTTAGGAAATATTCTTTGTTCAATGTTAAATTCTGCAGTAATCTAAGTTATTTTCTACAAGTACCTACCAAAGTAATTATTTCATTTTCCATTGTTTTTTTGTATAATAATTGCCTTGGTGGAAGGTTAAACGTCACGTACGTTATAATCTACGTATTCACAGATGGCGCAAATCAAATTATTTTAGGTTTTTAACGCTTTTTGCACGTTAAGCTTTAAAATATTAAGGTAAATTAATTGTTCGCGATCGTACATATTTAATTGCAATATAAATAAATATTTTGGTCCATAAACAAACCCAAATCTTTCAAGAAAGGCTGAAAAATACAATATTGGATTGAGTCACCTATACAAAATTGAATTTTTCAGCCTTTCTTGAAAGATTTATGTTTGTTTATGGACAAAAATATTTATTTATATTCCAATTAAATATGTACGATCGCGAACAATTAATTTACCTTAATATTTTAAAGCATAAAGTGCAAAAAGCATTAAAACCCTAAAATAATTTGATTGGCGCCATCTGTGAATGCGTAGATTATAACGTACGTGACGTTTAACCTTAAATCCTATCACAACAAGAACACCGATAAAGCTTTGGTCAGATCGCCTACGAAATAAGACAATTTTGTCGACTAAACTGCTTGATTAATCGCGGTCCGTTAGTTAGTAGATAAACTTGTCTACATATCACAAAACAAACTTGTTTACTGGAATGTCGACGGAAATGAATTTTGGGAAACAGAGCTTCGATAGTTATTGACGCTACCACGAATAATTGTTACGACTATTGTTTAAAATATCGATGAATTAGACATTTTCGTTCGATAAAAAAACGTCAACGGCAAAGTCAATCTTATCGATTCTGCTTAGTTATCGATAAGATGCTTGTGCTAGGGCTCACGAGGGACTAAAATATGTCGATATGGGGAGAGGGGTTTGATCCTGGGGGGCAAGACGTAAGGGGAGAGGGGGTTGGCAAATTTAGTAGAAACTGTTTTCCCCTATTTACATCACATTAATGAAAGATATGTTGCTAATAATATTGTTGTATTTTCCAGGACTGTGATCCACGAGAGCTATTCTCTTTCCTTCGCGATACTGAAGTCAGTGAGTTTTGCATTCTCATAACACCTCGATGCGTTCTTCTAATCGAGAACAATAAATTATTATATATACTAAATTATAACTCACGCTGTGTTTCAGCGTAATACTTTATTATCGCTTGTTTACGAGTTCATAAGTAGGTACCTACCTTTCTAGTTCTAGTGCCTACCACGCCTGCGCATTTTCCCACTTTTCCAGCCTGAACAGCCCAACAGTTGAGCAGCTGAATTGCGAGATGCGAAACCTACCCAAAAGTAAATTGTTGAGAGTTTTAGCGGCAGTTGGCACTTGGCAGTTAGTATTCCTCACGCGGTCGCGCGGAAAACACGTTTTCACGCTCCCTAGTAGCATTTTCCGAAACTTTCCGATTTTCGTAATTTCAATTTTAAAACTGTTTTTATTTCACAACACAAACATAATTTACTACACAGCACCCCATATTAAGGTTCCTTGACTCAATTACGTTGGAATATGAATAATTAAATTTTGTTTTTCATGAAAATAGAAGCAATTAAGTTATTTAACTAACTTCTAGTCAATCAATCTTTGTTTTGTTATGTTTTGAGGAACAAACAATAATTCTGTTATAAATATTTACTACAGATATTGTAGATTGTTTCTGAAAACACAATTGTTATATAATTTACCATGTTATTAAGAAAATGTTGCTATTTAATACATTTTAATCTAGAAGCAAACATTCAATACATACAAAATATTTTAAGATCGTTTGGTTGACTATGAAATAATTCATTTTAAGCTATAATAATATAATTTACTACAAAGTTAAACGCATGTGGCAAAAAGTGTTTTAACCGATATGTGTACCGAAAACAGTGACATTTATTCGGTTCTGTTTTGACACGTTTATAAGTTTTTACCTTGAATTATAGATAGGTATTTACTATTCTACAATTGACTGTATACAACTGACTATATTATTTGCTAGAAGTGTCCTGAAGGAATAAAGATGAGATACAAAAGAAGCTTGGTTTTTGGAACATCCCTTATGACAGCCATCTTTATAATTGCTGTTATCGTCTTTTACTTCAGCATGGGTAAGTGGCCTTTCAATTTTATTTATATTTTTCACCTGTTCTTCATTTTTCATGATTTCTATGGGTAGGTAATGAAATGTAATTTTTACAAGGTATACTCTTAATACGTTATTTTATAAAAATATATTGGTTTATTTTGTAGGTTTGTGGTTTCTTTTTTTCAGAATTCATATAATTAGATATGTAACTAGATATGTTTAACAAAATTAAAATAGATGTTATTGTGCTTAGAAAAATAAAAATATAGACAAACCAATGACTAAATAAAAAATAATTATTCGACTAACCGCCGCACTTTTAGGCACAGATTATGGATTTTACAATTCATTAAAAAAAAATTTACGATTACAATTTCAACAACTTCATTTCAACAATTACTACAAGAAACAACTATTTACATACACAAAATAGGTTATTAGGTTCTTAGTTTAGGTAAATTAAGAAATTCATGGGTATTTAGATAGAAACGAAACTTCGCAAATGTTAAATACATAAAAAATTAGATAAATAAAAAAATATATTTATATATAAAAAGGGATATATTTATACGAGATATTTTGAACTTTGTTAGAATAAAAATGGAATTTTAATGCATATTTTACCATCAATCCAAACGTAATTAGTTGTTTCTTGAAGTATTAAGTTGAAACGTAGTGTAATTTCAAACGCTTATAAAAAGTGCGGCGGCTTGGAATATATACTAAATAAACTACCTGAGAGAGGATTTGGCGTAACAACAAAACATTATGTCCAAACATTAGTTCAAAAAAGGTGGCCAAGATGGATTAACTCTTGACTGTTTCCATGGTCAGTGGCTTGACATTTGATTGACATGTGGGAGCAATAAAAATAATTTATTACTTATCATGTAATTAAAATACTATTTTGTTTGTACAGTACTTAATCATAATTTTTCTGATAAGTCTAGTAAACTGGAATAAATATCAAGGAAATGATAATCAGTTTTTAAATAGAGGATATATAATTTTTCATAAAAGGTACGTATTTATTTTTAACTCCATGACCTAATAAACATAATTGCACTGCTTCATTCCCATTGAATTACATTCAATGTTCTGTTGACGAAACGTTCTTCAAAATTGTTTTGAACACATTAGAGTTCTTGGTTGGCTCCAACCCTCATGGGTAATGCGCGTTTTCATTCCGCGACAAAATATCCTCTGACAAAATATCCCAAAGACAAAATGTATCTCCGCTACCCTGAATTCTTTCTTTTAACTATTTTTGAAGAATAATTTATTGTCTTTACAGGACGTCTGTATTATTTTGACGCCGGCGTAGTCGCGGAATCCCGGCGTGGGCAAATAAATTTTATTTGATTAATTTATCTTATTTCACGATTAATTCATATAAAATATATATAGTATATTGGCGGCACGTTCCAGAGTGGAAGCTACTCTCAGTATCGCCCTGGTGTAAGACCACCATTCAGAATTGAAACGTTGCTTGCAATAGCTTTAACCGTGTTTGGTGACCAGATCTGAATAGCCAGGTACTTCCCCACCTTCCTCTTTCCTATCTCCTTCCCTTTCTCAATACCTTCAGCCTCACAACATATCCCAATTTGGGATGCCATAGACTCATTGGCTTCAGACGTGAGCAGCTGGGATTCTTGTGAGGTATTCGTATAAAAAAGATGTTCCATTTTTTTTTTAGGTTAGGTTAGGTTACATTAGGTTATTTTGGGATATTTTGTCGGGGGATGTTTTGTTGTGGGGTGAAAACGCGCGGAATCACTCTCAGGTGGCACAGCTTTGAAGCACATTTTTTTACGATGCTTCGGAATCGTGAAAAGTACACCTATCCACTGGAGCGCTTTTTGCCACTATTTAATGTGGCAAAAATGGCACTATTTAAAATACCTCGTATTGCTTTGCTGCCAGTTTTAGGCAAATCTTCCCTAGATGCATTTGTACTTAATTTGAATTATTAAGTTAAGGCATGATTTTAATGTGGGCGTAAAATATTCAAAATAATCAACAAAAATCACGAGCAATCCGAGGAAAATTTTTAAATTGGTCTGTCGCTCGAGTGGTTATATCATAAACATGATACACAATATACCTACGAAAATGGAAGGCACTACATAAAACAAATCGTAACGCAACTTGGTTAGTAACTTTCAGCAACTGTTGGAATAGTTATTTCCTAATATTCTATTTTTAGTGTAATAAAAAAAAGAAAATAATATTCTTAGTAAAACTTAACCCTTTTCACAACGGTTTTAAATATTAATCGCCGGTGTATATAAATATTAATATTTTTGTGGATGTAAATATCAAGGTGTAATGATAAATATTATCATTCATATGATTAAAAATAAATCGTTAAACCAAAATATATTTGCCCCGGGCAGCGCGGTATTTTCGCTGAGCCTCTGTGTGATTATTGTACAATGCAAACTTTGCACATTTAAATGAAAAAAAAAATTGGCAGTGTTTATTGTCATAAAGAAAACGCTTCTCGATGAATACATTATTAACTAAAAAGATACTTAAATGTCTTACATTAAAACATATCTGAATGTTTAAATAAACTTAAGAAATGTTTGACAGGGATGGTTTCATAAACTTTATTTACATGTTAAAAGATATTACAGCAGAGATGCCCGGGTTCATGGGTGAGGTTTGTCTAGGTCTTGAAGGCGGATGACCAGGACACACTGAACCCAAATTCCTACACACCCCTTAAACCCTTTTCCTTCCTTCCGAAATAGGGCCTCCTGTGTGGAGCTCATGTAAAAAAAAAACAGCTATGTTTTTATTAGAAACAATTGTTACACTCTTTTTATTTAAAAGAAATTATATTGTTTTCAAGCTAATATTTTTTAAATAGCCGACTGACAGACAGTTCGAAAGAAATGGTATTATTTATGCTTTAAACCGCTTACTCGATATTTGTTATTCAAACAGTTAGATTTAGCTTTATTATCACGAAAAGTGAGTATTTATGTCGCGGGAGACAAAAAACATGCATAAATATGCATTTAGCATTTTAATTTTGTTTAAATTAATTTGCTTACGCGGTAACGCCATTTTATATTTACCGTTTTTATTTGATAGACAATCAATCATAATTACACAAACCCGCTAGACAAACCCTGATTTGCAAAAAAACTATGTCAATTATGATGACATGCAGCTCTCGTAGTTTAATCTCAACCTAAAAAAGGAATATTCAGTATTTTCATTTTATCAATCCCACAATTTATTATAATTTTCTGAGATTTTTCACGGATATATTTACATGATAATTTCAATCGCGGCCTATATGTCTTAGGGGTGCTGTATAAAGGGTATTTTTGGGGAAAGGAAGAAGAGAAAGTTCTATCTGTGTTCAGTGTATCCAGGGGTGCCGTTACCGTATATGAATCCATCATTCCAACTCCTGTGCAAACCGATGGGTCGATAGTGTCCGGATGGAGAGGTCAAAAGGCCTCCCTCAACCAGTCTCTCTCCCGGACCCCACCCCATGAACTCGGGCACCAATGCCAAATCGCCAAACGTAGCGAACCACTTGGGATGACCTATGACAGAGTTGTTGGTTACCTAATAAATGGCTTCCAGTACACAATACTATTATACGAGTATTATAAATATGCTTTTATTTGCATAAAGTACAGAAGGTTTCAATCCATAATTTATACCAACAATCTAAACTTACGTACTCAACACCGTTTTGTCTGTTGTTGTCTGTGTTCAATTTGTCGCAAACACCTCGCCAACTATTGCCTATTTACAGGCAGGGTCAACGACATATCAACACCCACCCCTCCAACACACACCCCCACCCACATGTAATTCTGCCGGAACCGCTGTATTCAAATAAGCCACCTCGACAGCCTTAGCTTATTGCAAATAGCTCCAGTCTGCACCCGCGATGTTATCACAAACTTTTAATGAACTCTGTCGTGCAATTTTAATTTTTGTTTCTTTTTTACGAGTTTCACTTTTGCCCGTAAACTGTTTTCTCGTGAAATATCATCTCAACAAGAGACACAATTATTTGGTACAGAATTGAAAAGGGAAGACAAATTTTTTCGCCCGTCGCGTCGGGATTTGAATGAACGGCCTTCGGATTGCTAGTCAAAAGTCTTACCCCTTAAACAAGAAGGCCATCGGAGAGACTTTTCTTTTTTACCATTTCTTATTTATGTATTGTATTTTTTTGTGTTCTAAATTTTGTATCTCTCTGTAATATATTGGTATATATCTAACTGTTTTATGGGGACCATGAAAAAAATAATCATATAAATTCTCCCAGAATCCCTGGAGAACTGTAACGGCCACAATTCAGAATTGAAACGTTGCTTGAAATGACTTATGATGTTTTTGATAAACAAATCAGTGTAATCAGGTACTTAAATATTTCCCTCACTACCCACAACATACCTGGTGGGGATGCCATATAATTCCAATTGCTCCATACAGCAGACAATTTTTTCTAAAAAGTTGCCTGTAGCAATGAAACTTTTTCGTCTATTCTCAAATGTAAGAATTTTGCATAACCTCTTTTTTATTGCATTTGATTTTGCATAATATTTTCGCATCTAATTAAAGAGTTCGAAGACTCATTTGTATGATTATTTTTATTTTTAATTTGACTGCATTATTTTTTACATATCTGCTTATGAGCACGTCTGGTATCCATATATGCTTACACGTGAACGAAAAAATATATACCTAGGTATTAATGGTACCTATAATTTAAACTGTAAGTTATACCGCGTTCGTTGAAACTGGCTTGGCAATATTATTATTATTAATAACTAGTAAGTTCTCGGCAAGCGTTGTAATGTCAAAAAAATTGTTTCTCCCTGCGGATTCTTTCCCATTCGTCCTGTTCCCCTTCCGCCTCCTCTTCCCCTCCCATGTCTTCTACCCCTCACGCTTCCCCCCCTGCCTTCCCCGCCTTCCCACTACCCTCTCTTTCCCCGTCCCACGTTCCATACGTTCACTCCCGGTACATTCAGTTTTCAAACAGCTCGCGTGCCACCTAATGCAATTTTTGTATACAAATTTCATAATCCCAATGCACACCTCTATACATAGAAAACTTCGCGGGCGTGCGCACAACAACTCACCAAAGGTTCGTAGCAATCAGATAAATAGTATTGGAAATAATTTCATAATTTTAAAAGTTTCATCGAAAACAAAAAAGCGTTTTCAATTTTTATATACGAGTATTAATTTCTGTGAACAGTAGACCTCGCGTCCAAAACTATATGTTTCTAATTTTAATAAATTAATACCAAAATTTCCTTTGCAATCATGAGATTTTCACGTGGGTGCCTTTTTAAATACCAACATATATTTTAGGTAACGTTTTTTTATTTCTAATACGGAATTAAACAGTTTGTTAATAAAAACGTCACCATCTCAATGCCAAATCTTTTTTAAAACTCCATCAGCCAGTTATATACCATTATATTGGAAAAAAACAAACAAGGCTAAGGCCCTAAGGGTTCGATTCATGGATGTGACAGTATCTTTTTCTGATTTTTCTCTTCCAAATTTTCGATTGATAGTCGCTAATATTGTCTTCAGTAATTAATTATAATTACAATTTTTATTGTGAAAACTATTTCGGAAAAAAATTGTAATAAATTAGAATGTAGAAATGAATAGAAAAAATGTGTTCAATTCAATTCAATTCAATTTCAATTCAATTCAATTAAATTCAATTCAATTTCAATTCAATTCAATTAAATTCAATTCAATTCAATTTATTTATTCTTTTAAAAACATTACAAAATTAAACATTTTAATATGTTTTTAAAATACAATTGTAAGAGTATTACATTAAACATAAATATAAAATAAATGGTAGGCAAAAACTATACATATACAAGCATTAATAGAGTTTGCCTTTTAAAAGCAGCTTCACTAACGCTAAATATGTCGATATCCGAATTAATTCTGTTCAACAGCAAGATTGCTCTCCCGATCGGCATGACCATTTGGCAAGTTAGTCCTGCATGCTGGAAGATAGAACAGTATATGCTGTCGGTGGCGAAGATAACCATAGGGGACATAGAAGTGAATGCTCTCCAAGATAGCTGCATTTTCAAACCATCCACGAATCAATGCGTAGCAATGTGTACATCCCTTCTGACCCGTAGATGGTTCATTCCGAGCATACCCAAAAGAAAGTCGGTAGGATAGAGCCGCGGGTAATAGCCATACTCCCTCATGTACAAAAATCTCAGAATTTTTTTCTGAACTCTCTCCAAGATGAGGGAATATTTTACTTGGTGTGGACTCCAAATCACCGACCCACTTTCAAGTCTACTCCTTACTAAGGAATTGAATAGGATTATGAGAACCCGGGTATCTCTAAAATGTCTTGCAGTACGCAGAACAAAACCCAGCATTCTCAATGAAGTGCTACAAGCCATCTGAATATGAGTATGAAATGTCAGCCTACTATCAAACACATTGACGTTGATTCCAAGGTCCTTCGTGACGTTTAGATAGCGCGGCTGATTTTTTGATTTATTTGCGAATAGTTAAAAGTTATGAAGTTGAATGTTATGCTTAGATCTTCGATTAAAGTACAGAATATAAAAAAAATGTGTTTGGTCGCTGGTTAATTGTAATAATAAATATGCAAACAGTTGACTGGTTTGGTTTGTTTACATAAAATGTAGATAATATTTATATAGTAGAAGCTACTTACTGCATGTGCATTTGGCGAAATACGGGGCCAAACAACGTACTCAATTTTCGCTTTTTACATTTTTCAAAGTTATGCTTTTTTCAAGTGATTATATCTCATTATCAGTTGTGCATTATTGACAAACGAACTCTATTTCGAATGTGATCTTCGATATTTAAGTTTTATAACTTGGATTGACTCACCAATTAAATATTGTATTTGTTAGCCTTTTTTGAAAGATTTCATTTTGTTTATGGACAAAATTATTTATTCATATTCCTTATGTGCAAACCATTAATTAATCTCATCAATATTTTAAAGCATAACTTGTAAAAGGCGTTTTTTGCCTAAAATAATTGTACTTACTCGAGCCTTCTATGGAAGAGTACATTACAGAGTACATTCTTTTGAGAATTGCCTTAAATGATTTTATCTATTTAAATCAATCTATCAATTTGGGAGGCGGGAATGGGTACCGCCGCCCCGGGAACATTTATTGGATAACCAACACCTGTGCCATAGGTCACCCCCAAGCGGTTCGCTACGTTTGGTGATTTAGCAGGGGTTCCGGGTTCATGGGGTGAGGTTCGTCTAGGTCTTGGAGGCGGATGACCGGGACACACTGAACCCCAGATACCCATCCCTTAAACCCTTTTCCTTCCCAGAACTCTCCTTCCCTTCCTTTCCTTAAAAACCCTCCACACATAATCCTCAAATATTTATTTATTTATTTATTTATTTACATATATACGGCACAACACGTGCCATTAACATAATTGACATATTTATAAATAGTACAACAACATGAAGAATGTAAGTGAAATTTAAGAAAAAAGGTAAAAAGTAAGGTAATAAGCAGTGAATAAAATGTAAAATGTATAAAAGTAAATTATAAAGTGTAGAGTATATAAAGTATAAAGTACAAACAATAAATTATTAGTTAAAAAAAAAAACCTGAGAAATAAAACAACAAAAAGTAAAATGTAGAAATATAACATATCTCTAAAAGGTACCTAAAAAGATTTAAATATAAAATATAAAAAGTAAAAATTCCTGGATTATGTTATCCGATAATATGATACGATAAATTTTACAAGTACCAATGATTTCTAGTACATTAGTAGTTTTATTGTGAAGTACTGGTAGGCATATTATGTAAATATGACATAGGCCCTGAGGGAAAATATTTTCCTCAGGTTCTCCTGTGTGGTGCTCATGTAAAAAAAAAACTAAATCACTCTATTAACAAATAGATTGCATGAATCTTTATGGAATCAGATGAGAATGCTGCCCTTGCTCTGCAGGTATTTCAATGAATGATGCTCCGAGAAACTAACGTCTTTGATCCCTTTGGCATCCGTGAATAGTCGGGAATCACGCCAAACGCGCGCCTAACATTTGTACACGGTTGACATTTTTGTTGGGTCGCTTTGACCTTTCCTTGTGTTTGCGTGAATCTAATTTTTACCTGCTACAACATGGGTTCACTACTTCCTTTCCTCGAAAATACCCTCTACACATCATTTCCAAAGATGACGTAGACTCTGAGGGATATTATTTACCTCATTGTCTCCGCTGTAAAATACCTAGATGTAAGAAAATAGACACGAACTTAAATGGAAATGTTGCGGGTTCAAGGTTTAAGGAAGTGGAATTCCGAATAATTACCATTCGTGTAATTTGGAGGTTAGATTGGATTTTCGGAATCCTTTGAGGTGATTTCCACTTTATGGGGGTATAGATAAGTATCGTAGCGCATGTTCACAAGAACATGATACTCACACAGATGAATTGCTTGCATACAATATTTATCAAACTTGGTGTATGAGTTCAGAATAGAAAATTCCGGTGAAATTTAAAAAAAAACTTTCGGTTGCTACAGTTTTACAATTTTTTCAGATGTAAAAAGCCAGGCACTTCCAAACCTTTCTTTTTTAAATCTCCTTCCATCCCCAATCCCTGACAACTATATTAACAACTTTAATTATAATTAATCTTAATGTAATGCCGAATTTCACGAGAAACTCTGAAAACTTCTGATCGTTACTTAACGTATAAATTAAAGTTTTTTAAACCAACGTCAAGAATGATTCGATTACATAATAAATACTGCAACCATGAAGACTTAGATATATTTTTGAATTCAATCACTACCTTCAGAATGAACTTATACTTGCATATACCTGATGATATCCTCACTTAGAGCCACTTTGTAATTATTGAATCATTCACCTTCGAGCGCATTCGCACTTTAACATATGTATATACTAGCTTTTACCCGCGGCTTCGCTCTCATGGTATTAGTGGGAAATTACTGTCATAATTGTTATTATTCTTGCTTTTTTGTCTAATAAAAAATAATTATTGTTTAATAGAAAATTTCAAAATTTGAGAATGACATTTCGCAAATAAAAATTCTATTTTAGAAAATATTTAAATTATAGAAATTTATTTTAAGTACCTACTCCCCTAATTTATTCTGATGATTTCGCCTCAAGTAGGAATTAGTATTTTATTCATATTTGAATCCAGAGTAACCTAAAGAAATAACAAAATGACAATGCAATAACTCGATTTTGTTAGGGACAGAAAACGTATGAAAAATAATTGCATAACGCTACAGCTTATTCATAACGCCAGAGCTTACCAATATATATAGCCTATGTTACTCGCGAATAATGTAGCTTTCGATTAGTGAAAGAATTTTTAAATTCTATTCAGTGTTTATTGCGTGAAAGAATGACACTCATCCATTCAAACTTTCGCCTTTATAATATCTATAAGATGTATACGCGTGTGTATGTGTATATTTGTACATGTTTGCATATGTGTATTATGTGCACACGTATACATATACATATGAGTTTATGTATGTACGTATATATATGCAGATACTTAATGTGAATGTTTGTATTTACTAATATTTGATTTTGATCCTCCTTGTTTTGTGTACCAACTTTTTAATTTGATTTATTATTACATATTATAACTTATAGTCACTCTAAGAATGTTGAGATAAATGGTGTGCTCACATATATAATATGAATCATCATAATTGGAATCATCGCTATAACCAAAATTAATGTAATAAAATTGTATTGTAAATTAAATATTGTAAAATTGTATTGTAAATTAATGTAATAACTATAATGTAAATAAAAAAAAACGGAGCCTATCAACATACACGGCTACGTACGGTTGGAAACAGTTGGGACGCTTGTTCGGAATGCCGATCAAATAAAGTCAAATGAAAATAAATACAAAAATGGTAAAGCTTATTTTTATCTGCATTAAAACTTTAAAATAATGTCCGGTTTAACACAATATTCCACTTCTCGGAAACGACAAATATCATTAGTTTATCTTTGGACAGAAAATGTTGAGCCGTGCAAAAAGTTTCAGAGAATTTCAACAATTTCGGGAGACGCTCGCTCCTCTTCGCTTTGATCTCCGCAGATTCTGAGGTGAAAGCCCTTCAACTCAAATAATTATATCGGCAATTGAATTTGCAGAATATTCTCCAGAGCTTGTTAAGGGCGAACCATTTTTTTCAAACTGGATAAGCTTTAGAAAAAAACCATTCAAAAGAATTGTTTACGTTAAGGGCTTGCAATTTCAAGGAACTTGAGTTTTGTGTTGACATCATAGTTAAAGGAAACAATGGAAATGAGATATGGCATGGAAACGTGCCAACTGTCGTCGAGCTACTAAATCAACATTACAGCGGCGGAATGAATGCAATTAATTTGGGAGGCGGGTGTAAATAATATCGCCGCCCCAGGAACCATTTATTGTAAAACCAATAAATAGCTAGAGGTGCCCGGGTTCATAGGGTGAGATTTGTCTACATCTTGGCGGTGATTGCATTTGCCCACCTACTGCGTGGCGAGCCGGATTGAAAGAGACTGGTTAAGAGAGATCTAATAAAGACCTTTCCAGCCGGACACTTTCGACCCACCGCCTTGCGCCGCAGGGGGAGGGATGGATTAATGCGTCCTTCACTCCTGAATACGTAGTCGTGCCCACCCCTCAAAGAAACCCTTTCCTTCCTTTCCTCAAAGAAACCCTCATCAGAGCATCCCCGAAGATTACATGAGCCCTGAGGGATTTTTTTAGGGCCTTCTGTGTGAGGCTAATGCAAAAAAACGACGCTGCTCTGCGTAGATGTGATTTGAGGGTGACGACAGTTTTTGTGCATACTGTTCCATACTAATATCGTTCATCGCCCATCTTCCTTGCTTCTGATATCCCTGTTTTGTTTCATAAGACGAAAAAAATGTTGAATTTCGGGTGAAACATAAAACGAATAAAAAATGGAAATAATAAACGACCTTTCTTGGGATTCCAAAAATAAAGCCTCTTTGCCAACTAAATGTGTTAAGGATATGATATTATATTAACGGCTCAATTTTCAAGTCTTAAAAAAATATGTGAATCACGTATTTGTGCCAAAGTTTGAGGATTTTTATCAGATAATGGCTAAATCGTTTAGCATTGCCAAAATCTGGCTTTTTATCACAATTTACTTTCTAATATTATAAAATTACATTTTATTCTCGCTGTTTTCTTCTCGTTTTTTAGTGTTTATTTTATTCTAAGTGTATTATTTTTATTAGCTAGGTAAGTACCGAAATAAAATATTTAAGCATTGACCGGTCAGGGATTGAGTGGGAATCGCGTTTGGGTCCTACACGGGCGTCGCGTATTCGATTCCTCGGCTGGGTCCTCCATCACGACACAAATAAAATAAATGAAAATAATGGAATCCTGTCAAATTGACCTTTAAATGGATTAGGCAGAATTTACTTCTCTACTTCATTTCCAACATTTATAAAATAACTCTCTTTAAAAGATTTACCACCCTTCCAATCACCTTTCTGTTTTAATTCCTTAGATATCCTTGTAACTATAATATTCATTTATATACCTGTACGCCTGTCTCGACACAGGTATACCCTAGTGAGACAGGCATATACATAAAACCAATGTAAATATATATTATTATAGATAAATAAATAAATAAATAAAAACATTTTCCGCTTACTGTAGTGGTAATAAGAGATTTTCAATCATTGTTGGGTTATTTGTCACCCAGGAATGTTTGTCTTTCTTTAAAGAAAAACATGTACTAAAAACAACTACATACATATTTTTTACAAGAAGCACTGAGAACAAAAAAATCCCTCAGCCCTATATCACCTTCAGGGATGCTGTGTGGAGGGTCTTTTTAGGAATGGAAGGAGAGGAAGTTCTGGGAAGAAAAAAGTTTGATGGATGGGTAGGAATCTGGGGGTCAACGTGTCCAAGAGTAACGAACTTACGAATCTATCCCTTCCACTTTCGGCTGGATATTAAAAAAAATGTCTCTCAACCAGACTCTCCCGATCTGGCTGCCACGCAGTAGAAGGGCAAACGCATCCGCCGCCAACACATTGACAAACCTCTCCCGATTAACCCGAGCACCCCTGCAAAGCCATCAAACGTAGTGAACCACTTGGGGCGACCTACAGCAGAGGTATTGATTATCCAATAGATGGTTCCCAGGGCGGTGCCGCGGTACCCCTACCCTACCCTTCCCTAAATGAAATGATGCATATAATTAATTAGAAAAAAACTCACAGAAAAAAAAAGTTAATTGCTATTTGATTATTTTTTTTCTATTTAATTTTTTTTAAGAATACTTCGTAGTGGTCTTCAAAAAGAAAAAAAAACTTTTTAAATATTCGCATATTTCTTACATTGATGGCCTATACTAATATACCGTAATGGTACTTCCACACCAAAGCCAACCGTCCAACTCTGAACTTAGTTCGGAGTTGGAAGGTTGGCCGATCGTGTGGTGGCTGCAGCCAATACTCCAACTCCGAATTCCCAACTCCAAAATGGTGGACGTCGAACAGCTGATTCGTCAGTTGCCTACAATTGTGCAGGCGGTTTCCATAATATTGATTTCGATTCGTGAAGCCAAAAAAATAATAATTTCAACCAAATTTCAAGCCGTAACAATAGTTTTATAAGCATTAGCAAACCTAAAAACCCTAAGAACCAATTCTGTGAAGAAACAGCCTACCAGAGTAATATTTTTTTATGTTGTGTTTTTCTATGAGTCTGAACGTTGAGTATTATTTTTTTAAGGGATCGTGGTTTTAGTTTCTTCTTTTGGGATTACCCATTTAATTTACCTAGTGATTTATTAGGTATAGCTTATTTCTTGTAATTATATAATTTTGTACATTTAAATTGGTTGGTGCTTTAAATTAGAAATTTATGAACGTACATTAAACATAAATTGGGATATCGCCTTCGGGATTTCGACTCTCATTTCGGATTTTATCAGAACATTTTGTTGGTTAGTTAGGAAGCTCTCATAAATTTTTCGTTAAGTAGAAATTTCCTACTACCAAAAAAATGCAGTGATGATAAATCATAAAATAATTAAAGGGGTAATCGGACAGCTCAGAATCAATTCAACTCATCACCTCCTTTGAAAAGTCATAAAAAGTAAAAAGTGATGCTAAAAATATATTAAAAATTTTGTATAGGCTACGGTAGGTTATGTGCTATTTTCCATAGCTTTTAATGATTTTTCAAAGAGGTGTTGAGTTGAGTTGATTCTGAGTTGTCGAGGAACCTATTAAAGGTCCGAATTTTTAATCACAAATCTTTTCAGGTCACGGCCGGGGCTTCATTTAAACTTGTGACCTTTTTATTTAGATTTCAATTCTCCGTCACAACTTTGGTCGTCTATAACTAGTCTTCCACATCCCAGACCTCTACGACACCTAGACGTAATAAAAGTAAACATGTTTTATTATCTTAAAAGGTTTCTGGAAATTCTCCGGTTATTTTGAACTACAAAACAAGAGCAAATTTAGTAATTCGGGATTCTAACCGCGTGATAATATGAAGCTCCTAAGTAAAAGAGCAAAAAGGACCTTCAGATGGAAAAGGCCTTTGAAAATAAACCCAGGAAAAGATGATGGTGTAATGTATAAGCATAACTACATACCATATAAAATAATTGTTAGAAATAAAAAAAAAAAATTTAATACAAGTAATAATTATTAGCATGAAACACATAAAACTTAATTTTGATAATACGTATCAATTGAAACTTAAAAGATATATTAGAAATTAAACGTACTGATAATACAATCCCCCTTAACTAATAAATGTGGTTTTATATCAGTTGTGTTGAAGTTAAAACATGTTTATCTAAGCCCTCTTGTGTTTTGACAAATAAATTTATAAAAATGAGATATTTCTTAAAATAAAACTAAATATTATTAAATTAACTGAAAAAAAAAACAAATGAATAAAAATTTAAAAAAAAAAAAAACTATAATATTCATAAAAATAAAAAACACAATTGAAAATCACAGAAGAATGGCCGTTTTATATATTTTGATATTACTTAAAATTATTCAATGTTGAAAAGTATGTTGCAAAAGGTGACCGGCCAACTCAGAATGAAACCAGCTCAGAACCATCTCAGAAAGGTTATAAAGAATGATGATAAAAAAAAATAAAAAAATTAGTATAGGTTATGTTAGGTTAGGGTTAACGGATATTTTAAAATTAGTTTTTTCATAGCTCTTAATGACTTTTCAAAGAGTTGTTGAGTTGACTTGATTCTGAGTTGGCACGGAACCGTTGCAAAAGATCACCGAGTAGAAGTGTCGGAGCCAGGCACCAAAGTCGACATACTCACTACATAAATAGGGTTACTGTGTGAGAGGTCCTAAAATGTCAGTGGTAAATAAAATATCAACAATGAATTGTTTTTGATGAAATTATATTTTAGAAACATGTTTTGTTTCAATTGTTTTTCTCAACGAAAGTGCTTTATAATTTTATAATATTTTTTCAATCAAGATAACATATATTTTTAAAACTTTTCCATGTTCCATAAGTTTCATATTAGTTGGATTCAAGGTAAGAAATAAATTTTGTTCTTGAAAATTTTATGGATTTGTAAAAATACATAAAATCGGGTAAAAATCACTAAAAATTCCGGCCTCTCAGTGTTTTGGTTATTGAAGATCTCTGCGGGATTCTAACACAATACATTATAAAAATACACAATATATTAAGATCAAAATATTATCCAAGACAGAATGTTTATAGTTAGGAGAAAGATAATTATTTTTTAATTTTGATAATTCATTTCCAAAATGTATTTTTTCCTCCAATCCAATATACAACCTACTTCTTATCATTTTTTTCAGAATTTTATTCTTACGAAAAATAATAGAATTTTTTACCAAAATTGAAACAACTGATAAAAATCAACATTATTACCAAAATAGTCGAAGTTCGCTAAAATT
The DNA here is from genome assembly GCA_917563855.2 of Limnephilus lunatus. Classification (NCBI taxonomy): domain Eukaryota; kingdom Metazoa; phylum Arthropoda; class Insecta; order Trichoptera; family Limnephilidae; genus Limnephilus; species Limnephilus lunatus. Next base: position 69,708,983 of record OU830596.1, read on the forward strand.
GATTGAATTTTACTGAAATTAATAGAATGATACTACAATGATACGATGAGTTTGTGTATCTGGGTAGTATGGTTACGAGAGATGGGAAGGCTGATAGAGATATTGAAAGAAGGGTGAATGCCGGTAACTCCATTAATGGAGGACTTAATGCCGTTGGCGCTAATAAAAAACTCTCAAAAAAGAAGCGAAGCTAGCAGTCCACAATGGAGTCCTGGTACCTACCCTGATGTATGGCAGTGAGGCATGGAACTCGCAGAGGAAGGCCGAAAGTAAACTGAATGTTGTTAAAATGAGATCCCTGAGGCGTATGTGTGGTAAAACAATGTATGATCGTGTGAGAAATGTGGATATCCGAAAAGAATGTAAGGCTGATGTAAGCATAATGAGTAAGATTAAGAAAGGGACCCTCAGATGGTTTGGGCATGTAGAGCAAATGAACGAAGAAAGTAGTGTAAGAAGAATATACGACGCAAATGTAAATGGTAGAAGAAGTCGGGGACGTCCGAGGAAGACATGGCACGATCAAGTGGAGCAGATACTTGAATCGGGCCATGTCAAAAGTCAGAGTAATAGAAGAGAATGTATGATACGATGTATGAATGTGAGTGAGGCAAAGAGTGTGTGCCAAGACCGAGTTGTTTGGCGGTCCGTCCTCTCTGCCTACCCCTGCGGGGAAACGGCGTGATGGTTAGTTAGTTAGTTTAGTTAGATACTACAATTGATAGAATATTACCAACATTGAAGGAATTCCTTAGAAAAGTGATAGAACTTCAAAAAATAATGATCGATATTTACCAAAATTAATAGATTTTTCTAAAATTCATAAAATTTAACCAATTATAATAAAATTGATTCATTTCATTTAAAGAAATGTATGTAAATTACCAAAACTCTGTGACAAATCAATTTTTTTTTCACAAATAAATTTGAGGAATTAACTTAATATTATGAAAGAGTCTTGCTTTGTGCATCCAAACACAAATAAAGTGTTGATAGACTTGTGGGTCGCAAGGACAAGAACAAAATAAGGGAGAAGTGTGGGGTAGGGCCACGGGTCCTAGGGGTGCATAGAGCACGCCGGTACAAACAGTCAAGACCGAGACGGGGAAGAGAGGGGACACGAGTACCCAGTGTACAACGGCAAGTTCGCGTTCCCCGCCCAGCGGCGTGATGCTGGGCGGTGAACGAAGAAGTTAAAGTCAAGATCTGAGTGGTGGTGGTAGTTCTGGGCGGCGGATGAAGAAGTTATAGTTGAGTTGAAGACAATAGTGCAGGCATGAGACTACACCTAGGCCACCATCGAGGACCTCGGCCCTAACTAAGGCACCCGCAACGACTACGATACTGTGATACGAAGGTAGTTTCAGTGAACAATTAATTAACTATGACGATGTGAACAATGAGGAAGCGACCCCGAACCATATGACAACTAGTTAAGATTTAGATATAAGTAGATCTTAGTATGCAGAAACTGTGCAGAAACGGGCGGTCCGTTTGATAGATTCTCCCATCTTAACAGACGGATTGCAATCTTTAGAGCACAGGCGTCAGGTGGGAATGCTGTCCTTGTTCTACCGGTATTACAATGGAAAATGCTCCGAGGAACTAGCGTTGTTGATCCCCTCGGCACCGGTGGATAGTCGGGAAACACGCGCCCAACATTTGTACACGGTTGACATTAGTCTCATGAGAACGAGTTGAGTTCAACAGCTCGGCTGTGAAACGATTTACCGGCCTCTATGTTTCCTCCCTCCTACAACATGGGTCTCTTCAAGACCCATGTTCACTCCTTCCTTTCCTCAAAAAGACCCTCCACACAGCATCCTCAAAGATGACATAGGCCCTGAGGGAAATTATATTCCTCAGGGCCTCCTGTGTGGAGTTATGTAAAAAAAAAAATTAAAAAATTAAGATCAGTATTAAGACCTAGCCAAACCTAATTACAATTCCATCCATTTAAAATATCTATGATTATATTCATCTCCCTCTTGTCCCAACCCAAGCGATCCGAACTGGTGAAAAGGCAGAATTGAGAAAGTACAGAGGTAAGTATAAAAACTGCACTTATATCAACGATTATCCTGAGCTAGTCTTCCTGTAACAAGACGATACGTTACAACTCTTATAATTTTACCACCTTTTCACGAGAATACATAAAATACATACCTGCTTATATTATAGCGTTTAATGCTTATAACTCCAAGTTTTGTTTTCAAGCAGGTACGAGTAGTTATTGAAAGTGACTTTCAAACTTTGGATCTCTGATATCTAATAACGTAATAACATAATAAAAAACTTTTAAGAATTCGTTTATCGTTCGAGTCATTTGACGGTTGGTCCCAAGACTCGTTTGTGGGGGAATTTTCGAACTAGTTTCGCCGCAGCCGGAAAAACTTTTATTGAAACATTGACATTCAATAAACATCACATTGAAGGCTTTGTACGATTCGAACGTACGACCTACATAAATCGTGTTGAATTTTTACAATTCACACACAAATCAAGAAATTCTCTGCTTCTGTAAAAGTAAAGCGTAGCTGAAAGAAATCCATTAAAAAAAGAAAGAAATCCATTAAAAAAAGATTTTAAAAACAATTTCGCTTAACAAAATACGCAAAAGTTTTGAATTCGATTTTTCGAAACTGCGATAGATAAACATGGAACATGACTTTCCTTTGTTTTATTTTTAGTAAAGGTAATAGTATCTTATCCTGTCCCATCTATTTCAAACTGGAACCTTTTTAAACGACTTCGAAAAGGAGGTTTTTTTTTTTTATGTTTGTTACCTCAGAACTTTCGATTGGGTGAACCGATATTGATGATTCTTTTTTTATTAGAAAGCTGGTGCTTCCCGTATGGTCCCATTTTAATTTGGTTCAGTTCTGACAATGGGATCCATGAGAAAACCATATATGTCTTAAATTTGCAATAAGTATGTGCGCGACAAATGGACGAATAACTCAATATTACGCCAACAGATTTCGATGATTCTTTTTTTTTAAGTAAAACTTCTTTACGCACGCTCGTCACTAAAAATCAAAAAATTTTAACAAAACCAAAAATCGACTTAAAATAATGCACTAAAAAGTAAAAAAATAATTTCGTACGATTGTTATTTTTGGAGTCGGTGTCAGCCAAGATCTCCACATGTCACCTATAACTACCTATGTATGTAGTTACCTTGGCTGACACCAACTCCAAAAATAACAATCGAACGAAATAATTTTTTTACTTTTTAGTGCATTTTTTTAAGTCGTTTCTTGTGTTGTTATAATTTTTGTTTATTAACATTCACACCAGATACGCGAAAATCTTAGTTGGCTCGACGAAATTGCCGTTTACAAATATTTACGTTTATATTTGCCTACAACACACTGGGAGTTTATTTTACTGTTTTCTATGTAAATAATTAACGTAAATACTCTTAGCGGAATAATACCCATGTAATATTTTTATGGTGTAATAACCTCAAATCGTAATATTACTAATTAATAGAATATTTAAGTGTTAAGGAAATTAAGATAATGTTAATAGTTGTTAATCGATGTATGAAACAATAATTAATTGAATAATATTTTTATTTTAACATAATGCATAAAACCTCAAATTGTAATATTTAATCCCCTAAAATAATATTAGCGACTTTCAAACGAAAATTTGAAACAGAAAAATCTAAGAGTTAAACCCAGGATATTATTAGGGCAATGCTCTACCACTGAGCTAATGGGATCTTATTCCCTTGGTCATATTTAACTGTATCATACTTCGACTAAGAATTACCAACATTATCTTCATTTTCTTAACCCCTATTTTTATTTGCTGCCTTCTTTATGTATGATTGTAAGATTCACCTCGAAGTTAATGCTACCTAGATAGTGTCTTAGATAAATTTATACATGATCCTTGGTTCATTTCTTAGATGTGACTGATTCTTTTTCAGATTTTTCTATTTAAAATTTTCGATTGAGTGTCGCTAATATTGTCGTCAGTGATTTCACCAACTTATTAGGATATGTTTTCTGGTTCGGTGGTCGTTAAATATACCTATGCTGAAAAATTGGCTATCGGAAAAAAATGTTTATATTTATATTGATTTGTATGAAAAAATGTATGAACAAACTGTTGAATTTGTAGATACAAGATGTAAAATTATAACATATAAAATTTATATGTAACTCAATTATATTCAATTGGCTTAGCAGGACTTGTTTGTGATTTGTAATGAGTAATAACTATTCTTACAATTATAAAAAAAAAAAATAAAAAAAAAAAAACAAAACAAAACAAAACAAAAAACAAAAATTCGTTATAGAACTGGTTACGTAAAATAGCTTACATATAACGTTCTATGAGGACCGGAATTGATAAACAGATAATGAAATTTATGAAAAACAGAATACTCAAAATTCATAATAAGCAAATGGAAGATCAATTTTTGGGATGACCTCTCATTTTCATTCATTAATCGCCTTGTACCGCAGTGGAAGGGATGGATTCATAGGTCCGTCACTCCTGGAAACACTGACCCCTAGATTTCTACCTAACCCTCAACTAGTTACCTTCCCAGAACTTCCACTCATTCCTCTCATTAAATAGACTTTCCACACAGCATCTCCAAAGATGAATTAGGCCGCGAGAGACATTACTTTCCCCAGAGTCTCCTGTGTGGGGTTTACACGTTAAAAATCAAATAAAAAGGCATTAAATGGAGTTTTTGTAATGTTTTTAAACTACATAATAATAAAAATGTTATTACATTAAAACAAAAAGGCCAAGACTTTGCCTTAGAAATAAACCCTTTCTGTTTGATGGCTAAATAAAACCTCCCCTAAATCTGATAGAAATCATCATCATACAAGTTGTATGATGGTGAATATTTACGAGTATTTAATCACGGGCTGCTCTTTGCGATAGGAATGATGATCGGACGAATTAAGGCAGTATAATGAACGTAATTATGTAGGAGGTATAATGAATCCGATACCAACCGCAGGATTTAGCATCTGGGCCAACGATTAGCCCCTTTGGCGATCGTAAACATTTCTCAGTTACTAGGGATGCTATTACATAGTTTATGGCGTCATTTTAATTTTGATCGATAAATGAGAGAGATTTTAATGACTTTGCCAAGAAGCATGAAAATGTTGATAAATTTTTTTTTTTTTTTAAAAAGAAAGACAAACATTCCCGGGTTACGAATAACCCAACAATGTTTGAAAATCTCCTACTACCACCACAGAAAGCCGAAAATGTTGCTTGTGTTGTGATGGAGGACTTAGCCAGCCGAGGAATCGAACACGCGACGCCCAGGTGGGACCCAAGCGCTATGCCCACTCAACCACTGACCGGTCATTTATAATACTATGTAGATCTGTTATTTGTAGTGACTTATTATGAGTTATTATAATGAGTTATTTTGTAAACTGGAGTTTTACAGAGAACGTTGCCTATATTTTTCTTTATGTAATATGGAGATAACTGCCTTAGTGGACGTTCTCTAAGACTGCGTATACACTTGCGAACCGAGACGCGAGCATAATTCGCGTTATTATATTGGTTATCCAATAAAAGTTCCAGAGTACCCTTTCCCGCCTACCAAATTGAATTGAACTGTTTATTATGTTTTGTGGGTTATTACGAGTACATATATTATTAAATTTTGTAGGTTATTACGAGTATATATTTAGCTTGTTTATTAATTTTTGTAGGTTATTACGGGTATATATAGAGCATATTTATTAAGTTTTGTGGGTTATTACGAGTACATATATGTAGGTGTTTATTAAGTTGTGTATATTATTACGAGTATGAGTACGTACATAGCTTGTTTACAAAGTTTTGTAGGTTATGACGTGTACATATTATGTAGCTTGTTTATTAAGTTTTGTATATTATTACGAGTACGAGTACTTACATAGCTTGTTTACAAAGTTTTGTAGGTTATGACATGTACATATTATGTGACTTGTTTATTAAGTTTTGTGTATTATGACGAGTACGAGTACCTACGTACATAGCTTGTTTAAAAATGTTTGTAGGTTATGACGTGTACATATTATGTAGCTTGTTTAATTATTACGAGTACGAGTACGTACATAGCTTGTTTACAAAGTTTTGTAGGTTATGACGTGTTCATATTATGTAGCTTGTTTATTAAGTTTTGTATATTATTACGATTACATAAATGTGTAGCATGTTTATTAAAATAAAGTATTTTGTCCACCTCCAACGCCCTCAAATACATGTATTTTATCATTCAAAATGTTCAATTTACTTTGATTTTCCAACTTAAAAAATAAATATTAATCTTAATATGGAACAAATTCAAGAATTCTGAAAAATTTACTAATTACGAAGATTAATTTTGTTTCTAACCATTAAGGATTAAATATATTAATAGTATTCAAGTTATAAACAGTATCATTATATAACTGCATGCTTTTAAGCGCTATTCTAAAATAGTGAATAATATAACTAATTTAATATCACGTTCTTAAATTTAAGAACCAAAAATAATTATCATGAGCGTGACGCGTTATCATAATATTGTAATAAATTCAATTTTGGGAGCCACTTCAGAACTACTAACTTATACTTCCTTGGTAAGTAAAAACATAGTAATTACAAACATGAGTTGAATGTGGGTAGTTATTAAGTACTATCGAAATTCCTGTATTAAAAATACATTATTTTTATTTTATTATTCATTAAATAATCGGTTTACAAAGTATATCTAATAATGTTTATAACAATAAATTACAAAATAAGTTTATATTTTTTTTTTGATTTTGTCATTTTTCTCTTTTATAGAAGCGGGCGCTTGCTTAAAAGAGGGGCGAGCAATCAGGATGAAAAATATTTTGCATCTTTAAAAATAAAAAAAATGAAGTGAAGCTTCTTTAACGCCGTCAGTGACTTGAAATTCGGGTGAAACGGAAATGCGTCACAACTCAGTTTTTCACAAATACTCAGTTCTAACAAAACAATTCAACTCTTGATTTTGGAGAATGATTCCCATGCGAATTACCGTATTTTACATACCGCGGCAATGTATTATGCAGAACTTTATAAAATTGATTTTTTTTTCTGGTTTCCAGGAAAGCAATCTATTTCTTTGACAGCTGCTTTCAAGAAGCAGGGCTGGATTTAGAATTAAGCACGTAAATAGACGCATGCTGAGATTATCCAGGGAAGGGCGGAGGGGTGTTTCGGAAATTTTGTATTCTCCTACCATAAATATAATATTTGCATCACTACATTATAGAGTCGTAGATACGGTCAGTATCATCCTGTTGAAAAACGACCATTCAGATTCAAAGCGTTGCTTAAAATGGCTTTTCCCGTGTTAAGTGACGAGATCTGAATAGCCAGGTGCCTACTTACTACTTACCAACCTTCTTCTACAATAGCCTCATTCGCCAGATATCAAAGTTCTGCTGGATCTAGACCAGTGGTCGTCACACTTTTCTGGTCAAGGGCCACATAGGACAATGTGAAGTATCACCGCGGGCCGCATACTTATGAATTAAGGGGGTGGAAGGGGGGGGGGGGGGTGATGTTGTTTCTTTTTGTTTATCAAGTTAAAAAATCAAATCGTTTGTATTTAAGTACCGGGTTGCTACCTCTTTCCTTCTTGTATTCATGATATAGCGTCAATTTTTAGAAATAATAATAAAACACGTAGGTTGACAATATATTACATAATATTTTTTTTTATATAGATCTGTAATGGAATCTTTAAGTTCAATTTTCATTCACTTCCCGAATTACTGAAATATGTGAATTTTCGCACACGTGATAAAAATGATTACAATACATACAATAACAAAAATTAACCAATATTAAAGTTTGCCTTATTAGTACGTGATTAGCGTATTTTTTTTGTCTTTTTTAGACAAAATTTTTTTACCTGCCCATGCCCTCACTGTGCGATCTCAACGCTCTATAATTTTTTCTGGGTCTTCTGCTGCCCCCTGAATGTCTCAAACGCTCACAAGGGGGCGTTATCGTCCACGTTGAGAACCTATGTCGTAGGTGGTACACTATGCGCGCGTTCAAAATCAATTTACGATGTGTTCAAAAACTAGCTGAGCGTTTTAAAATTAAGTGTCAATCAATTACGTCTAATTTTATCTGGGTCTTCTTCTGCCCCCCTGAAAGTCTGATTTTTTCCTGATTTTTAGGCAACTTTCAATTAATTTTGACAAATAGTACCTCTGTTTACCACTAAGTTTAAAAATATTATTTTAAAGTATTTCAAGACTTCATTGTCCGTTCTCTGAGACCTAATGTTATTTAAAATGAAAGTAACAATCACTTTTAAATCATTGAAATAAAAAATAAGAAAAAATATCAAAAAATATCAAATAACCAATTGTTACAAATTACTGCAACAATAATAACAAGTGACAGCTGTGTTTTGTTTTCGCTCTTGAAAGATTGATTTAAATAGTTTAAAAAAACCGTATTTTTTAATCTGCTTTACTGTGAAAATAGTAGCTGTGAGTGACTGTAGCAATCATGGATGATGACCAGAACGATAAGGCATCTAATTACTCAGATGGCCCTGATGTCGAGTCTGAATGTGCCTCCGGAATTGTAATTCTAAACGACATTCATAATAGCCTTAATGCACTACAAGGAGTTCTTGCAGAAAAACAAACAAAGGTGTCTAAGGAACAACAATTAAGGATCGCCAGTTTTGTCTCCAATGTATCGCGCTCAGTTGCTCAACTTCTGATGGAGCGAGAAGTTATGCGAGCTGAGCTGGCCACCGTCGAAGCCAAGCAAAAAGTGGCAGAAGGAGCGGTTATCGTGGAAAAAGCCGAAAAAAATCTCTTGGAACAGAAAATACGGATGTTAGAGTCAGATCTAGGACCTGTGATGAGGAGGGTTGCAGATGCCACGGAGGCAAGCCTTACTTTTGCAGATATCGTTTAAAATAGTAAGCAAAAGGACATTCCACCTCCAATCACTCGAACAGGACACTGCGTCGGTTCCCCAAAACCTGCAATATGCGTCTTCCCTAAATTGGATACAGCCAAGGACAGCGAGGAAACTAAACAACTTGTGAAGGAAATTATAAGACCATCAGAGATTGGAGTACGCGTCATCGGAGTGAGGAAGATCCGCAATAAGGGAATAATCATTCAAACCGCTTCTCGAGAGGATCAGGAAAAGATTCTAAAGAACCCTGCTCTTGTGAACTCTGATACCCTGACAGCCCGGCTTCCGCCAAAGCGACTACCAAGGATTATATTTTTTTAATGTGCCGCGTGATTTAACTGATGAGGCGTTCATTAAAAGTGCTCTAGCGGGCATCCCTAATTTAGAGGACATCGAGACCACCATAAAAAAGTGCAAGCTGAGTCATCTATCTGGTCCACGGACAGGCTCAACGTGCCATCGAGTATACGAGGTTCCTGCCAACACTCGTCACATGCTGGTGACTCAAGAGAAGGTCTTCGTGGATTCGAGTGTGTGCCGTGTCCGTGATTTTATGGGTATTACCGTGTGCTCCAAGTGCCAAATGCTCGGGCATGCATTTAAATTTTGCAAAGAACAACAGAGATGTGGTCACTGCGCTGCCGAAGGTCACGACAAGACAAACTGCCCCAGCGCTGCCGCCAAGCCAATCTGCGCTACCTGCACCAGGTTTGGAAAGCCCGCTGACCATTCTACCGGAGACAGAAACCACTGCCCTGCCTACCAAGCTGCCCTTTCGAGAGACTTATCTACTATTAACTATGGCGTCTAACTACGTTGAAGAAGATGGCGAGGTAGATTACGAAAATACAAAAAAATCTCTGATTGGCTAAATGTTCATAGTAAGTGCAGTGTGGAAAATATCAATATTGTTCAGTTGAATATCAGATCGATTTATAAACACTGGAATACTCTAAATGTCTATTTAAAAAATTTTTGGGAGCATATTCATGTGTTAATGCTATGTGAAACTGCTATAACACCGGATCTTGTATGTTTGTATAATATTCCTGGATTTAAATGTTACAATTATTGCCGAACTAAAAAATCGGGAGGAGGTATATTGCTGTATGTTCGAGATGAACTCACGTTTCAACCGAAATCAATAAAAACAAATAATTTTGAATGTGTGTTTGGCTCTATGACGCTTCCAAACAAAAGTATTTTAAACATCATAGCAATATACCGCCCCCCAAACTCGAGCAAACCCCTATTTTTAAATGAAATATCTGACATTCTGACTACTATAAGCGCCAAAGAAAATGTTTTACTTTTAGGAGATATTAACCTAGACCTTTTAAATTGTCAAAACCCGATTATTATGGCATATGAAAATATAATATCTGATAATTATTTAATCAAATGCATTTGTGACGTAACTAGGGAAGCGATTCTAGCAGGAAGTGTCACTCGCTCTTGTTTGGACCACATATTTGTTAGATTTAACAGCGGATGTCAACAAAACGATACTCTTTCTTCATGTGTTTGTAATAATATTACTATAGCGGATCATTTTTTAACTGCAGTTAACATTAAATACGGTGCAAGTAAAAAAGTCACAGAACACGGGGAAAAAATTTCAATTTTATCTCGAAACAAAATCGACAAAAATATACGTAATTTTGCGTGGCATACCTTGCTTGAGGAACAAGATTGCAATATATTATACAGTAAAATTAAAAATAATTTTAAGAATTTGTATGAACAAAGTAAAATCGTTACGTATTATAAATCCAAAAAAAGACCTCTCGCAATAAAATCTTGGATAATTTCAGATATCTTAGAAAACATTAAAAAAAAAGATTCGCTGTACAGAAGGTGGAAGAATTCCCCTACTAATCAATTATTTGAATTAGAATATAAAAATTTCAGAAATAAGGTTACAAAAGAAATTATCAAATGTAAGTCTACCTTTTTTAACAATAAATTCAAAAATTATTACGGAGATACAAAAAAAACTTGGGAAGAAATAAATAAAATATTAGGACGCAAGTCAAAAAGTAGTTGTGACGAAATAATCTCAAAGTATATGTTAAACACGCATAATGAAGAAACTGTAGCAAATAACTTTGTTGAATATTTCACGAACAGTACAGTCACGAACAATAAATGTGATTATATAGCATCGACCGCCAGACCGACAGCAGTGCAACATAGTATGTACCTACCTATGTACTGCGAAGAAATCAATATTATTGTTAGCAAAATAAACAATTCTAAGTCACCAGGGATTGACAACATTCGAATAGTTGACATTAAGACACATATTAATATTTTAGGGCCTGCCATAACCCATTTTATCAATGTAATTTTAAAGCAAGCAGTAATACCAGATGAACTTAAAACTAGTATCATTAGACCAATTTACAAAGGTGGCAAACATTCAGATATACAAAATTATAGACCAATCAGCATATTGCCAGCCCTAGAAAAAATCCTTGAAAAATACATTTCCATAAAACTTAACAAATATTTAGAATCCTTCTCCCTGTTAGATCCCAACCAGTATGGATTTCAAAAGAAAAAGAGTACGGAAATGTTGCTTCAGGAATTTTCAAATCACATAAATTATGAATTAAATTTAAAAAAACATGTATTGGTTTTGTTCATAGATAACTCGAAGGCGTTTGATACCATTGATACAAATAAACTATTAGAAACAATGGAGGCAATAGGAATTAGAGGAAAGCTACTAGTATTGTTAAAAAAATTACTAACTGATCGACAAATAACAGTAAAAATACGTAAAAAATTTAGCAAAAACAAATATGTTTCAACAGGTGTTGCACAGGGGTCAATTTTAGGGCCAACCCTTTATATTATATATGTCTCAATTATGAGTAAACTGTTTTCATTTGTTAAACATTTTGTGTATGCAGACGATACGGCACTCGTAATATTGCACGAAGACCTGATTACTGCAATGAAACTTATGCAGATTGATTTTATTGCCCTCTTGAAATGGTCTCATGACGCAGGTCTCATAATAAATGCCAAAAAAACTAAAATAATGCACATAAGATCTCCACACGCCAGATATAGTGTAATTCCTTCGCTATATACACACACATTTGACTGCTTACATAAAAATGTTGCACAGCCCTGTTCACGTGAAACCATTGATTATGTCAAAAATTATGTATATGTGGGTGTTACTATTGACTGCTACATGAAATGGGATGTACACATTACTAATGTTTGTAAACGTCTACGGGCTATTGTGGGTAGGATTTATAAAATAAAATATTTCATGCCTATAAGTACTTTAAAACTAATCTATGTATCTCTGGCTGAATCCACCATCCGTTATGGACTTACTTCTTGGGGACATTCTTGTAAAACTAATATAAACTATATCCAAACATTGCAAAACTCCTTGACAAAATTATTAATCCATAAGTACACTAATGAACACAGAAGCGACACTAAATTAATATACAAGTCTCTCAATGTCTTACCTGTCAGAGGATTGTTGTTCTATAATATTGTAAGTCAACATGTTATATTGTCCGACTCATTGTATAGGGAAAGAGTTTACCATAAACATAATACAAGATTCACTCAAAATGAAGGATTGGTGGTTTCGAAATGTACCAATAAATACGGTGAAAGAACCCTAAACTACATTGTACCCAAAATATTTAATAAACTACCAATGTCAATCAAAAATAATAACGTTTTTAATGGTAAAGTCAAATATAATCTAAGGAAATGATTTATATTGATGCCCTCCCGAAGTCCTTGTATTCTTTATTGAAACTCACATTCGAAGGATTGGAAAATTCATTATAATTTCTGTAATACCTCATGTATACGAAACCATTCATTTACTTGTTGATCATATTCATTTGTTATATACTAAATCTATTTGTACTTTTTTATTATATAAGAATTGAAATAATTTATTTAATTGATATTTTAGCATCAAAATCATATATATATATATATACAATGTTTGAAAATGTACCAATGTTGTCATTATGTACCTGCTGACAACTACATAAGTAGTTTAGCGGGTTTAAATGTTAAATAAATAAAAAATAAAAAATAAATTACCAAACGTCAAATATGTTTTACCACTGCCAGTTTTAAGTCATATACGAAAGGGTTGAAATGTTAATGAACACACAGCGTCATAAGCACAAATGACCTCTAAATATCCCAACTCCACTCCTGATTTTTGACATCTCGAATACTTCCGTTCGGAATCTTTGGTGACCAATTTGGCAGTAGATATGTTTGTAATACTTCTCTGTTCCGTATGCCAACCCTTTATCAATCACAGTTATATTTTCAGCGCGTATGTGATCGGAAATCTCTTTGAAGAATAAAAAGGGATTTTCTAACTGGGGCGTTATTGATGATTCGTTGGTTGAATTGAACCCTGAAATGTGTCTACAATTTACTTTGTTGCAATCAATCAATGATTTTTATCAGTTAAAGTTTAAGTGATTCTATTGCGATAAGATTTATAAAGCATCTACTGCCACAGAACAGGTGTATTAATCACTCGGTTTTTTTTTAACATTTTTAATTACTGCTAATGCTGACAACCACGGAGGTTTTCAGGTTTATTATGAAGATTTCTATAGGCCCAAAATGAAGTTTTCAGCTTTTTGATTTTAATATTCATACAAAAATGTTTTTGCTTTTGGTATTTATACAAAAATGTTTTATATTTTGGTATTCATGCAAAAATGTTTTTGTATTTTGGTATTCATACAAAAAAAGAAAAAATCATTCTCGCAAATTTATCACAATTTTATTATAATTGACCTGATTTTATTATGTAGAGGGTGAGGGCAAAGGACACACATAGACGCATTATAGTCAATTTATGCTTTCTAGCATTGGAGTTCGCAGTTTCACAATAAAAGCACTTTTTGACACCGAATTGCCGGTAAAAATTAACTAGACCGGGCGCTAGAGGTAGTTGAGTATGCAAAATGTGAGGACCGAATTCCACCAATGGATTTGAGTTAACAAAAGGTCAAAGATTAATAATGTGGATCTTGCCGGTCAATTTTTTGGTCCATTTTTTTTACCCCCTCTACTCTTATTTGTAAAGGGAATGTATTGAGTACACATTTTATTGATTATTTCAGTTACAATTTATAGTTTTTTTTAATGGTAAAAGTGGGGATGTATTTTTGAATGAAAAAGAAAGCGAAATAAAAAAAAGATTTTATTTTCGTTTTCTTTTTCATTCAAGAATACATCCTCACTTTTACCATTAGAATAAACTATAAATTATAACTGAAATAATCAACAAAATAATATAATATCATGTACTCAATACATTCTCTTTACAAATAAGAGTAGAGGGGGTAAAAAAAATGGACCAAAAAATTGACCGGCAAGATCCACATTATTAATCTTTGATCTTTTTTTAACTCAAATCCATTGGTGGAATTCGGTCCTCACATTTTGCATACTCAACTACCTCTAGCGCCTGCACTAAACGATAATATCCGCCATTTACCTGTATTCGTGTTATCCAATAACACGAATACAGGGCGGTGAATCCCGGGGCGATGGTACCCAAACCCGCCTCCCAAATTGAAAGTGACGAAAACGGCTTCTGATTTATTACCTGTCAATATCGGCTCGACTGTCAACGGTGAAAACCATGCTTGGAACATCTATATAAAATCATCTGAAGTTACGATATTGTAAAGTTATCGAGTTCACTATGCTAAAGATTCTGGGCACTGTAGAAATTTAGCTCCCAGCCTAGGTTTTCTAAATGAACAATGAAGCCTGTATATTATAAGCCTACATATTATGTACATCCTATGACAAACTTTTAGCAATTACCAATATTTCTTTTCAGAGTTTTGGTTTTATGATAACCTTTTAACAATTTCCAATAATTTTATCTAGATATTATATACTCATGTTTTTATGATTATGTGCATGCATGCGTATACATGTGTGAACCTATGTGTGTATGTACGTGTATGTGTATGCATAATTATGTACCCGTCTCAAAACAAACATCGTCTAGTGAGGCGGGTTACTTACTTATTTGTATATGATAATTTTATTTCAATAAACGCCTGGGTTACCGGCAATTAAATTAATTTATTTAGGAATGAAGGAATTGGTTCTAAAATTAAATTAGCTTTACTTTTTCATCTTGTTAGATTGATTTGGTAAAAGTAAAATACGTGTGACGAGATATTATCACCCTCCATTAACTCCCTATTACACCACTCAACCTCTCACAAAGCCTTCGCAATATTATACTCCCGAGTCTTTGCCAAACTTTCCCAAAGAAATTTCCTCTCGGGAAAATTATTATTTTTAACAATTATTATTATTTTGTAAGTTCCAGCAGCCAAAATGCCGGAAGGCAAGTTATATTTCTTCACATAACAATCTATCATTCGCATTATTATGGATGTTTTGTTTGAATTTCATATTTTTAGAGGACGAAAATAAATACATTAAGAATTCGCAATGTTATAAATTGTACAGATTAATGAAAACTTTCTTACTTTTCAACTTTTTTTAGACCGGTTTCTTCGTTAATTATTGCGAGAACTTTTTGCTGCTTCATACGCAAATTGTTTTTTTTATTTATTTAAAGAAAAAACTGCTTTAAAAATCCCGGCTTTAAAAATCATTAAAAAGAAAGACGAGTACTACCTGGGGTATGAATACTCTAAACATATTTGAATTCTACTTCCGTCTTTCTCATCCATCCATCATCGTAAACGGAAGATGTTGCTTGGAGGACTTATTAACAGTTAATGGGACTTAAGAGGATTTAGCTAAAGCCGGTAGCTTTTTCTTGGTGAACACTTTTAAATGAAGAAAAATTAAATTTTCTCCAAAGTCTCTAATGATAAAAACAATTTTATAAAATCTAGCTGGTATCCGGCATGCGTTGCTATGCCATTTAATAAAGAAATTGTTTCTCCTATCGTGACCTTTCCCATTTGTCCCGTTCCCCTTCCGCCTCCTCTTCCTCTTCCGCGTTCCCACTCCTCCTCCTCCACCTTCCCTCTCCCCTCTAACCCCCCATTTCCCTGTCCCGCGAACCCTCCTCCCGAGTTACCCTCCCCCCTCCCAGAGTCCCCTCCTTCCACCCTGTTTCCCCTCCTCCCCTACCGTGAACCCCCTACCCGAGTTCCCCTCCCCCTTTCCGCATACCATGCATTCAGTCCCGGTACATTCAGTTTCTAAACAGCTCGCGGGCCACCTATCGCAATTTTTTTTATATAAATTTTATAATGCCAGAGCTCACCTTCATTTTTCTCAAACCTTGTCCTGACAATAACGAACACAAAAAATGTATCCATTTTGGTGCAGTCGTTCGGAATTTATGCGAGTACATACATTTCTGCGATTCATTTTTATATAATATATAGATAGATAGATTTTCAGCATCTTACCGTTATTCCGCAGTTGCTTGTTTAATGGATGGCCTTTTTATATTATAATATTTTTATGCCTTCAGCAATTTTAAAAATTGTTTATTCTTTTTTCTTTTCCTTTCTCTCCTTTCTTATATTTTATAAACACTTAAAGGCACCTTTATATCTATTGTGTATTTTGTTTACTTTTTTAGGTATTTCGTTTTAACTTTTTGTTAACTAAACATTTAAAACCCTTTTTGTTTTTGTATTACTTTGTATCATTTAAAATATAACTTAATGGAAACGCCCATAGAGCCGTTGATAATTAGTAAATCTTAATATATAAAAATTAATGTGTCTTAGTTTATCCTTTATATGAAACCAAACCAGTCAACCGATGAAACTTTAGTGAATTGTTTTACACATGCCCGCCAAGGTTTCTATATATACTGTTGAGCTCTGGCATTATGAAATTTTCATTAAAAGATTACAATAGATCGCACGCGAGTTGTTTGAAAAATGTGTGTATTTCGTATAGTTTAGCGGCAGGGATGGTGGAAGAGGAAAGCGGGAGGGAAACGCGCGGAGGAGGGGACAAACGCGGGACGTGGGGAAGAGGGAGGGTGGAAGACGACGAAGATGGAAAGTGATAGCGGGAGGGAAAGATGACGCTTGGGAAAGGAAAAAAACAAATTATTTATTTATGTGGCATTCAACGCGTGCCGGGTACTCGCTAGTAAATAATGAAATATGGACATCATTTCAAACTTTCATCAACCTTCAGAATTTAGGTAAAATAAAGCTGAGAAATTCATTTCCCGTGAAATCCTCAGGTCATACCCCAACAATGGACGTTTAAAGCCTTCCTTTGGCCTTTTGAACATGGGTTAACGGAAATTAATTAATGTTTTTCAATCCTTCTTTGGCAGAATTATTTAAAACGATTTTTATATTCAAACATCGAGTGTTGAAAATTTATTGGAATTCTTAATTGAAGATTAAAATCGAATTTTCATCATAACGTTATATGAATATTTAATGGATTTCCAAGTTCCACCATTTAAAGTTTCTTTACTAACTATTATAATATCGAGAGTTTTAGAGATATTAAATTTTATCGCTGATCTGAGTAATTAATATTATTTGGTTGTAGAATGGGAAAAACCATAAATTCTACAGCGCAAAGGCGTTTGTTGGCATCAAATATTTTTTTATGTTACGCCTTTTTTAAAGACCAAATATTCATAAAACCTTATCGTATAACTGGTATTAGTAATGAATATTCTTAAGATGAAGCCATACTAAATAATGCAAAATCATACAAAAACGTATGTTTTAGTTTTGAAAATTTGACCGCTTAGAAGTATTATAGATGCTTCAATTAAATACTGCGTGTAGAACATACTTTGGCCCTTAAAAATATCGGTCATTTTTTTTAATAAGTCTTTTAATAAGCTTAGAAAAAAATTAAGTATTAGGTCTATAAAAAACATTTTTAACTGAAAACTCTCCAACTTATAAACACTTTTTCGGATATGGTTTTATTGCATAATGTGGCAAATTCAGTTTCTTATATAATTATCGCAAAAAAAAATGATATTTACGCCCGAATCTCACAAAATAAAATATAATATGCATTTTCGCGTTGGTATTTTTGACATGACGGCGACAATACGGCAGTCGACAAATTTGTTATAGCAAAGTGAACCTTATACCGTCCACCGAAGAACGACTGGCAGCCGCCCCCCTGTCTTCCGTCATTACTCCTCCGAACGGAGCGGAGAGCAGTCGTGTTATGCTCCGCGCCGCTTATTTTCGTGAAATCAATTTAAAAATTCCGTTTTATTGTAATAAACAATGCATAAAAAAGGAATTAATGTTTTTTACAGGCCTTTACGAAATCAACATGTAAAAAAAAATCTCAAATATCTTTTCCAACCTTTCCAAAAGCTTTTTCACAAGTATTTTTAAACTCCTCCCATAAAAGGGCGTGAATTCCGATTTCGATTTTTTCCTGTACTAGTGGATCGCCTTAAGGGTATTCTCAAAATATTTTTAGAAACTTTATGCCGATAGATGGTGCTATTTTCAATATCGTCTAATAAAACACTTTTAACACGTTATGCTTTTTTAATATTGAGATGAATTATTGGTTCGCGAACGTATATTAGTAATATTAATCTATATAAAAAAAAAATTGGTACCTATAATTACATAATCGTAGAAAACGGGTGAAAAATACACAATTTCATAGCAAAAAATATGCACAAAAGACATTTTCCACAGCTCCGCGCGCGTTGGTAAAGAACATTTTTATTTACCCAACCAAAAAACATTCGCGAAAACGATGTATTTCAAAAATTTTACGATGTTCCGCATGCGTGGAAGAGAGACGCGAGATAGAGGTTTGTTGTATTCAGTAAATTAAATCAACGCCTGGGAAGATTGAATAAATTTATAAAAGGAACCGGCTGGGAACAACGGCATGTGTGGCGGGAGCTGGTGTTAACTGGACCTTTTTTTAGAGGCCGCTTTTGCTAAACGGGCTTCATAACAAGCGATGTAGGTACATACCTACTCATTAACCATGCATTCTCTCGGTTGCTTGCTCGCTAATATTTCGCGAATAAGTCAAAAAGTTACATTTAATTCTTACATTTCTATGGGGCGCATTTGTCAAACCAACGAAGTGGTTAGAATTGCCAGATGGAGAAACAAATTTGTCGTGTGCTCAAGTCAGGATACCACGGCTAAATCATCGTTCATTCGACAACATCACAATACATAATAATATAGGTAGTATGTGGTGTGATTTCATAAAATTGTTGACACTCAATCTGGCAGAGGAAGGGGTACAAGACAAGTAGAAATGAGATCCTTGAGGGGTATGAGTGGTAAATCCGTGTATGATTGTTCTACAAGCGTCAAATAGATAATATAATATGTGTACTGTATCAAGAAAGAATGCAAGGCTAAAACTGGGATCCCACATCATCTATTTCATAGAATCTATGAAAAATATCGGTGAGAACCCGATTTCTGTACAATAGAAACACAAAATCGACTTCAACTTTCGTTCTGCGAAATCTAACAATTTTTTTTTCTGTTATTGTGATACCAACTAACATTATAGTATAGTGTCTCTTGAGATCATTTTTCGCAAAAAACGGCGCAATCAAGCGAATTAATTATTTGGGAACAGTCAGTCGGAATAATAGAAGAGATGTGTATGAATGTGAATAATCGTATTCCTCACATTCTCTTTCAACTCTTAGTTGTGACTTGTGACCCATCCTCTCAGCGAGAAAACGGTGATAGATAATTAGTAAAAATTACACGATTACTACAGAATGTAATAATTACTGCAGAATAAAATAATTTAATTGTTAAAATTAAAATAGTAATTAAAATATTTATTAGTAATCAAAATATTTATTATTTAATTTTAATTTTATATAAATTACTACAGAATGTACCTAGAAAATGTGGATATAGAGCGAATTAATGAAGAAAGTACCTAGGTAGTATAAGAAGAATATATGACGCAAATATGAATGGTAGAAGAAGTTGGGGACGCACGAGGTAGACATGGCACGATCAAATGAATCAGATACTTGAGTCAGGTCATGTCAAAAGTCAGAATAATAGAAGACTATGTATGAGACGATGTATGAATGTGAGTGAGGCAAATAGTGTGTGCCAAGACCGAGTTGTTTGGCGGTCCGTCCTCTCTGCCTTCCCCTGCGGGGAACCGGCGTGATGGTTAGTTAGGTAGTTACCGAGAAAATATTTGTAAAAAAATTTGTAACTTAGTCTTGGATTCACTCTCTACCTTCGATCAAGTATGCTCTCTAATAATACTTTTGATTCTTATAAAGAGCACGCCTCATTTTTATGGAATAACAATAAAGCGTTGTACAAAGTCGAAAAAAGCTTCAAACTCGTGGCAGACGGACGAGAATCGGACAGAATGTAGGTACCCAGCTCGATCTATGCATTTTATTGTTTAGCAAGTCTCAATAACAAAATAACTAGGCGGGCGTCTAGTGATAGTTGGAGATTTATGAAAGTTCTAAATAATTACAGTCGTTCTCACTATAATTATATAGTTAGTTTGTCCTTTTTTACTGCGTGCCAAACCCGCAAATGTTCCTTGCGCCGAGTAATACTGGAACATTCATAAAAAAGCAAAACGAACATTCTATCAGAATAACAAATCGCGCAACGCAAATTGACATTTTTACTACAAATATACTGACCACTTTAACACCATAGGAATGGGTTGAAAGCGTGCACGTGAAACGTATGGCTCGCACATAGGTTTGTCTCCTTCTAACGCAGATTAGGGCATTTTGGCTAGCAGTTTCTGCACAAAATAATCAATTTTGTTAATTTAATTACTGGGTTATTATAAGTGATAGAACTGTGAAATTTTCGTTAGCGAATATTTCATTATTAGTATTATTTTTCGACATTAAAATAAATAAAATATTATCTGTAGTTTTCAAATGCGGTTGAAAAATAGATTGTATGGGAATGGTCACATCTGTTTCACCTTAAACTGTATAGTATTCTCAACACAATCTTACTTAAACTTACTTTTTTACATTTTTCAAAGTTTGAGAGTTAATTGGTACGTAACAATATTAGTATGGATATAATAATATTAATATATGAGAGAAGCTTAGAACTAAAGAAACTAAAACTTTTGCTTGCAGAGAAGAGGTGATTTAATAGTCCAGGAAAAAAAAGAAATCGTAATCCACGCCTTTTTTTGGAAGGGGTTTAAAAATACTTGAGAAAAAGCTTTTGGAAAGATTTGAATAGGTCTTTGAGAATTGTTTTTTACGGGTTGATTTCGTAAAGGCCTGTAAAAAACATGAACTCCTTTTGTATGCATTGTTTATTGTAATAACAAGAAATTTAAAATTGGTTTCACGAAGACAAGCGACGCGGAGTCTAAGACGTCTATTCCCCGCCGCAGCCGGGGCTGAACTGATACAAAATGGGTGTGGCAACTTGCCACTGGCAAGTCTGTAGTCCTTAGGCATAAGGTACACTTTTAAAATCGAAATTCCTCGACTGGCTATTGTATAGTTTTATGTCAAAAATAACAACACGAAAATGCATATTTTATTTTATTTTGTGAAGTTCGGGCGTAAATATCATTTTAGAGTTTAAAAATAGGAGAGTTTGAACTTGAAAGTGTGTTTTTATAGACATAATACTATTTTTCTAGGTTTATTAAAAGAAGAAAGAAGAAAAAGATGATCGATGTTTTTTAAGGCCAAGATTTATGGGCTAAAAAGCAAAAAAATACCCCTGAATAATGGCCTTGCCCAAGGTTCAGTGCTGGCCCCATCGCTCTTTAACATATACACTCGAGATCTTCCTCACACTGAAGGCAGAAAATTTGCTTACGCAGATGACTTCGCCATCACAGCCCACTGGAGGTTATCCACCGCATACCCGCCCCGGTATAAGTAACTTATGGTTACTCCTTCAGGGCTCTCACAAGGAAGCTAATTTTTTTTATTTGAACGTCTCTACATTTAATTAAACAAGACTAGACCCCCAATGTCCCCGCATACGGTGTTAACGAGCAGTATGCAAGTGCTTTATATGTACAGGTTAGTATTAAATAATTAAATAAATATATACATTACCTCTTTCTTTGGGGAAAAGCAGAGGGGAGAAATAAAATTTTCAAGTGTAGGCGGTATGCCTACCCTGCCGGTTTATTGTGCATAAAAGACATCACTCAATTTTCATGTGGTTGCTGGTAGGGAGCGAGTGTGTCACAGATACACCCGGCAGTCCTGTTGAGAGGTGCATGTTTTCAGGAAAGCCAAGCTTGAGATTGGTTTCCGCGCCCCTAAGCCGACTTCCCGGTGATGCATTGACGACACGGCTATTTGGAAGTGGGTGACAGAACGCCCAAAGACTCTAGGAAGGACAGCGTCGGGTTATCGGAGGCAGGGCGGAGGGTCCCCTTACTCGCGCAAGACACCCTTACGACCCACACCTCTCCCCAGGGGAGGCGCGGACGATCCATGAGACAGCGCTCCGGGTCGGCTTCTCTCCAGTGTCCGCATGCAGGGACGGGGTCACAATCCACCCCAATAGTAGGGATATGGACGAGACACAAACGCTGGTTCAGCTTTCGTCTCTGAGACGTTACTATAGAATTTTTCCGCTGCAATGTTAACCGGGTACCCATTAAACAATCACAAAACCAATAAAAATCAAGTACACAAAACTAAGAAAACTAATTTAAATATAATAAAAGAAACGGTAAGAAAGGAAACCATAAGTGGCTACTGTGGGTGCTCTCAGTAAATACTATTATCAGAGAACACAAAAGAGCGATGTAGTTAAGAATATTCCATTTTAGTGATAACTATTTTATGGATGCATACAGTACTTGCGAGTGGTCTCTTAAAAGAAAAATAAGTAAAAATAAAAATAAATAAAAATGGAAAAGAAATTGTTCTCATACTGGCGAGTGGTTGCAGTACGAACGTGTAAGCGGTTCCTGAATACTGGCGCAATTCCTAAGCCCCAGATTAGTGTAGCAGTAAACACATTGAAGTGGTTTCACTATCACAAAATGGTAAGGTCAATCCTACAGTAAAGGAAATAAGTATAGTATTGCATATCGCACCCGGGGCCGACCCATAAATTATCAAGAAGATAACCACTGGAATAGTGGTTACCATATGGGCAATCCGTGTGGATAGCAATAGTGACAAGGAGAAAACGAAAAAAAAGATAAAAATGAAAATAAAAGATGGGCCTCAGGTGTGGTAGCAATATGAACATCGGAGTGGTTTAGGTAAATAGAAACAAAAGTCAACAGCAGAAATAAATTAACAATTATGAGAGGCAATCATACAAGTGTTGCATTATGGACACACAAACGGCTTTCTGATTTAAGCTCAGATTTAAGTAACCGGGGCCCATGCTGCAGTGAACACACCGAGATGGTTTCCTACGCTTGGGATTTATTTGATAGCTGTCCTTGTCAGTGATGCATACTGCACATATAAGTGGTTTGTTGGAAAAGCTCAGATAAAAATTTTGAAGATTGTTCACAATCTATATTTTTGCATCATCTATATATTTTTTTTTTTTGGCTCTTTTCCTCCAATCATAAGCTCAATAAAGCGCTTTGTTTATGGTTAATGTTGTTTTGTCTATGGTTTTTTAACAAGTCTCTATGTGGAATATTCTAAAATGTCTTTGGTCTCTATTAACTCTGGGTGTGATTCACTCACCTCAGTGTGATCACGGCAACAAACCCCCAAACAGAGTAAAACCCGGTTTGTGTTACCATTGCAACATATTAATACCAATGTTAGAGAACAATAAAAAATGAAGAAATAAAAGAAAAATTGAGGTGCACGGAAGTTTATGAAATGATGTCTCACGAAGGCGCCAGCACAGCAAGGTTTTATTTTCTTCCTGTATGTCAAAAGGATACATAGTTGTTGTAGCGTTGCATACAACACCCGAAACCCGCTTGTGTATTATTGTAGGAGTTTAAGTGGACAACTGGTTGCGATATAGACACTCCTTGCAGAGGCAGTGTTGACAATGGAAGGGTTTCGTGTGCTGCATCAACACCACATAGCAATATTACGCAAAAATTGGTTGGATAAATTTTGGATAGGGGAAACAATAAAGTGTAATGTTGCATACCAAGCCCAAAACCGGCTTTTGGATTGTTAAGAAGGTAACAACTGGCTAGTGATTTCAAGGTGGGCATTCCTCGCGGAAGGCAATAGTGACATGAAATTGGCTTCAGGTGTGGCAGCAATAAGTACATAAGAATGGTTAGGAGAGGAAAACATGAAATAATAGAAGGAAAGAAAGCATAAACAATAATAAAATAAGTTCAAATCGTAGTCAGTTGGTCCAGGAGCTAGTACACCTGGTGTCTATTGATTTTACACTAATCTTCGACTCTAAGAGCAGACCATCTTTCAACCCATCTCCTTGTGAACTTCTTCAGACACTCAATATTAACCTTGTTCGATACGAGATCGGAGTTCCAAACCGGTCTCGTAACCACTTGCAAACCATCCAGTAATTCGTCTCTAGCATCCGTCATGATCTCGCAGTGCCACAGAATGTGCTCGGCAGTCTGATCTGTGCTGCCACAGGTGCAATTTGGATGGGGAGATAGGGAGAGTCTATGCAGCCTCCCCCTGAACTCCCCATGCCCGGAGAGTAGCTGTACCATGTGATGGTCCAGGTTGATGTACGCCCCTTCCATCCTGAGCTTAACTGATGGGAAGAAGGAGAAGGTCCATCTTCCCATATTCGATCTATTCCAGCGAGATTGCCACTCATCGAGTGTTAGCTCTCTCATTCGTTTAAGTAGCCCGGGGAGAGTCCCGACTCCACCTGGTGTTATGACAACCCCGAGGTGGATGGCAGGGAGTCCCCTGGTCAACTTCTTCTTTGTTAACACCTCCCTAATTTCTAGATCGATTGGCAGAACACCTGCCAGCACGGGTAGTGCGTCCGAAGCTACCGTTCTGTAGGCACCAGAGAGTGCCAGCAAGGGAGTTCGCTGGCCTCTTTTGAGCGCCGAGAGTATTAGAGAATTATCCAGGCGGTGCTCCCACACAGAGGCGCAGTACGCTACTTGCGTTACGTACACCCCCCTGTATATCAAACGAAGCGCCGGACTTCTCAGTCCCCACTCAGTCGTGGAGATTCTCCTCAGCTTCAGGAAGAGTGCCTGGGCCTTGCTGGAGACTTCCTTAACATGGGCAAGAAACGAGGACGATCGATCTAGAGTAACTCCAAGATATTTAGCTGTCTCAACAAATTTGATTCTGGTATCTCCCATTCTGATGGTTGGGTTTCTCTCTCTACTGAGATAGCCCTTCATCAGGAGACCCATGGTCTTCTGGGGAGCGAAGGTCATTTTATTTCTCTCGCCCCATTGGAGGAACGTGTTCAAACCTTCTTCAGACTTGCTTTCTACCTCTCTTCTGTTGTTCCCCGAGACCAGATAGAATTTGTCATCAGCAAAATCGACCGCGATACAACCTTCAGGCAAGGGCAACCTAGAGGAGTCATCAAACAATATATTCCAGAAGTCTGGACCGACATTGGATCCCTGAGGGCAGCCCATGTCAACCTCTCTCTCAATGGAAAAGTCACCGAAAGAGAGAATGACTGTTCTTTTGCTCAGGTAATTTTCAACAGATTTAAATAGTTTAGGAGGACACTTCCTATTTTTCAGTTTGATGAGTATCATGGCCCATGATGCATAATCGAAGGCACCTGTGATATCTAAGAAAATAGCAATGACATACTTCTTTGTGCAAGCCTTCACCCATTCAAGCGCAAACGTTAGAGCGTGCTCCGTGGACTTGCCGGGGACGAAACCGAATTGAAGCGGGCTGGGGGGGGACAAGGTACGTCGTAGCCTCTCCTTAATCAGTTTTTCTAAAATTTTTCCAAGGACTGGCAGCAAGGTGATAGGACGGTACGCCTTCACGTCCGACTTCGGTTTTCCGTTTCCCTTTGGTATAATCCTGAGCACGCCCCTCTTCCATTCTGAAGGGAAAACTCCTCTTCTCAGACATGTCTCCATCACCTGAAAGAGTTCCTCTTTGGCGTGGACCCAGACTTGCTTCGCTATCACGCCATTGAGCCTATCGTGCCCAGGTGCCTTCTTAGGACTCAAACCCTTTATTATATTTTCAACCTCTAATCTCGTTATTTTCATGCTATCCTCCTGGGCGGGGTTACTCGGTGGAAGCCGTGACAGGATTCTGACCTGTTTGTGGTGGTCGCTTTCCCCAGTGACTGATTCTAAAGGGACTAGCTTGCCCAGAAGCGTTTGGAGAGTGGTCGCCACGTCCACAGTCTCAACGTCCCTGCCCTCAAAGTTTGATATAACGCTGGAAAGATACCGGTCAGAGCCTTTTTTCGTCTTTTCAACAGCGCTGTGGACATCCCACGGGTTGGCGTTACCCACTTCTGAAACCCACTTATGCCATTCAGCTCGTTTCGCCGAGAGCACGGCTAATTTGAAGGCACTGCGAGTAACCCTGACGCGCGCCTTCCGAGCAGTAATCTCCTCCTCCGTGATACCGCCTCGTCTGGTAGCGCCAAAAGCCCTGCAGGCTCTCTTATAAGCCCCCTTGAGCGAAGTCAGCTCTATCGACCACCACGGCGTCCTGATAGTCTTCTTTGGGTTTACTCTTCCCAGAGAGGACTCTGCGGCTGATACCACGGCCGCATTAAAAAAGTTCCCCAAATTATCCGGATCGTTTGCCGCTACGTCATGGAATCCCCTTAAAGTATCGCGCAGGGCTTCCCCAAAGTTATCCCAGTTCGCCTCTGTGGTTTTGAAGCTCCAGGAGGATCTAGGGGCTCCGGTCTTATTAACACCCACTTTGAAGGTAATGAGCCTATGGTCGGAGGCTATAGCGCAATCGTGTACCTTCCATTGCATTATCTTGGCTGCAACTGATCCAGAGCAGAGAGATAGATCTATGTTGCTCTCACCAGCGGTATTCGAGAATGTGCTTAATGAGTGAGGCTCATTTAATATAACCAGACCTTGCGCCGCAATCAGGTCCTCGACGGCGTCTGATCGTTCCGTCCTATGTCTAGCATCATAATCGAACCATAAAGGTGAGCGAGCGTTAAAGTCTCCTCCGATAACTACGTTACGTCCTTTAAGCACGTTCAGAGCGCGCGTCAAGCTCAAGATATGCGGTCCAACCGGGTTCCCATACTTAAAATAGACCGAGATCAGAACGATCTCAGTTTCGCCAAATCTAAGAGATACACAGGTTTGGTACTCGTCTGACAGGCCCGCCAGCAGGAGGGGGCTGATCAACGAGGTGTTGACCAGGACACCCGCCTGCGGTAAGGTTCCGACCTCGAGTACCATGCCCGGATGACTTACCGGTGTCTTTCCTGACCAGGTATACTGCTCCTGGATGAGCAGAATGTCGATGTGAAGGTCAGACATGACCCGCATAACGTCCAGTGTGGCGGCCCGGGAGCGCTGAAGGTTAATCTGACCTACGGAAAGAGAATTAGTGGCCATAATCGGTCATTTTTACCTGGATATCAACGGCGGCCTGGTGCGCCGGGCAAGACCGGTCACCCGTGGGATGATTGGAAGGCTTCTTAAACTTTGTGCATGTGGCACAGACAGCGGGCTGTGCCTTCTTGAGGCAATCCTCTATGTCGTGTCCGCTTTCGGCGCAATGACGACAAGTTGCACCCACCTGCGTGCAGGACTTTGAGATGTGGCCATAAAGGTGACACTTGAAGCATCTCGTGGCTCCTAGGTAATCTCTCACCCGACAGGCATTCCAGCCAAGAAAGCACAGGCCGCTGTCTCTCAGAAGCCTTCTGGCTTCCGGATGGCACGTGACGATCATATGCATCGTTCCAGAGTCCCGCTTTCCAAAGAGAGACACTCGCCGCATGGTCCTTAGATGATCCTCCCTGGAAAGTGAGCACTTACCTTCAATGTTATTGTCAAAGATTTCAGAGAACAAAGCAGCGTCCGTGGAGGGTTCGCCTCTGGGAACGTCATAAATTACCACCTTCGGGAGGCGTCCCTGAGGGGAGATCATCTTGATACCTGCTGCAGCCAGTTTTTCTTCAGCCTTTTTTAAATTGGCTACTCCTCCAGGAGAGGTAGTTTGTATGGCAACGCCGGCGCCCTTTATTTTGCGCGTCCTGATCACCTGAAATCCATCCTTCCTGGGATCTAAGACAGTCGGAAGCAACTTCTCCATTTGCTCGGAGGTTTTACCCTCTGGGATGGTGGGGTAAAGGAGCACCGTTGGCTGCCTGGAAGGGACAGGTCTTTCCTGTCCTCCCGCCACGATAGACCTCGACGGTGGTCCTCCCGATATTGCGCTCGCGTACGTCTTCCGGGCGGTGGGAGGAGGGATGGTATTCCCTTCTGATCTTGTGCACATTTTCTCAACCTTTTTAGCCAGCTCTGCGTTATTATGTAGAGCGTCCGATAAGGCCTCTGCCTTTCCTACGGCAGCCGAGTGCGCCATGGCTGTTTTATGTAAGTGCTTTCTGATCTCCTCTATAGCTGCACCGATTGTTGTCCTGTCTTCTTTGTTTAGTCTATTCTTCCCCTCAGTGCACATCTGCTTGATGGTGTTGAGGAGAGCCCAGATCGGGAAGATCAATTCAGTGCTAAGAGAGTCAGCCGAGGTTAGTTGAAGACTGGCCTCTTCCTCCCTTTGTCTCTTCCTGTTTGCCTGGTTTGGCGATTTAGAAGGCCCTGGCGCATTATGTGCCTCAGTCTGGTTTGGTAACTGGGGAGCAGACCACACGTTGGCTGGTGTTAGCAAACCCTCGACTTCCGGTTGATTTACCCTACCTGGGGGCCTAGCTTCCTTCATCAGATGGCTGCTATGCAGGCTTCGAAAGGGCGAGGTGGAGCGCACCTCCCTGCCCGCCTTTAAGTCGCTGATAATCGACTTAAGTATCGAGTTTTCTTCAATGATAGATCGTTGGAAGCACTCAGCGTCGGAGTCATCTGAGTCTGATGCCATGTTAAAGTCTATGGTTAACTTTAGTTAGCCATAGAAAATGGACACAATTTAGTTTTGATCACTTCTATAAATTTTTAAATCGCTGGAAGTTATAATGCGAAAGTTTCTGTGGATATCACTAAATTGTCTATGGTTTATCGGTTTGACAAATGCAATGTTTTATGATATTTTTTTTATAACTTATAACTAGGAAATACTTACGGCAAATACTATAACCGAGATAACGTTAATCGGTGGCGTACCGACCGAGCCGCACCCGATGGAATTGTTTTTGGTTGGTTTGTTTCGATTTTTAAGGCTTTGTGAGAGAATTTTGCGGTAGCAAAAAAATGTGTGACAGGTCTTGTCAAAGACAAAAACTGAACTCTCACAGCCCAAGCCAAAACCCTCAATGCAGCAGAAGAGATCCTTAATTCTGACCTCAAGGCTATGGAAGGATTTTTCCTCAATTGGCGACTAAAGCCAAATGGGTCGAAAACAGTTGCGACAGCTTTTCATCTCAGTAATTCACAGGCAAACGCCAAACTCTGTGTTCAGTTTGATGGAAAAAATATTTTCCATGACCCCCATCCCCGCTATCTTGGAGTAACTTTGGACAGGAGCCTGAATTATTGGAAACACATGGAAACTGTGGACAAAAAAATCAGGACAAGACTAAACTTAGTCAGTAAGCTAGCTGGTACTAGCTGGGGATGCGACGCTAACACGCTCAGAACGGCATCCATTGTCCTGGTTTTCTCAGTAGCTGAATACTGTGCTCCAGTATGGGCTAGAAGCGCCCACACTTCCATGGTCGACGTTCAGCTTAATGCCACAATGCGAACCATCAGCGGAACCTTCAAATCGACTCCTCTTCCTTGGCTCCCCGTGCTTGCAAACATAACCCCGCCAAATATCAGGCGAGAGATAGCAACTCTGAGGGAATAACTCAACTTAGGCTCAACTTACGATTCAATAAATTCCTTAGAATATTTTTCACCTATCACGATAAACGAAATTGTAAAACACATTGATAGTCTAAAGTCAACAAATTCTACAGGAATTGATGGTTTATCGGGTAACACACTAAAAAAAATAAAACATAATATTTTAATTCCATTGCTACATATTTTTAATATATCACTAAAAGAGGGACATTTCCCTGAACAATTTAAAATCTCCACCATCATTCCAATTCACAAATCAGGAGAAACGCACATATTAGACAATTACCGACCTATTTCCTTAGTTTCAAACCTCTCAAAAATATTTGAAAAATGTATCAAAAATAGAGTAATGAATCACCTAGAACAAAACAAAATTCTGTCCCAAAATCAATATGGTTTCAGAAGTAACCTAAGCACTGAAGATGCAATATTCGATTTGACAAAAAAATTGTACACATCTGTTGATAAAAATAAAAAATGCCTAGCTTTATTTTTAGATTTAAGAAAAGCTTTTGATACGGTTAACCACAATATACTTATAAAAAAAATTAATCGAATAGGTTTCAAAAAAGATACACTAAAAATTCTCACAAACTATCTCAAAGACAGAAAACAAAAAACAAAAATAGGGAATTTTTATAGTACTGAAACGAGGATAAAAAATGGAGTACCACAGGGTACTGTGCTTGGCCCAATCCTGTTTTTAATATATATAAATGATTTATGTAATCTTGTAATCCCTGGTGATATTGTATCTTATGCTGATGATACAGTAATAATTGTAAACGGAAAATCCTGGCTTGAAACTTATTTAAATGCATCAAAATGTATTGCACATGTCTCATCATGGCTAAATAGTAATAGACTCTTCCTAAACAACAATAAAACATTTTACCTACCTTTTTATAAAAACAGTAAAAACAAACCCCCCAATAACCTTAAAATTAGAATTCATAATACTAACTGTAATCAAGTAATATGCTCATCTTGCTCTGAAATTGTAAAAGTTGAAAAGATAAAATATTTGGGTATATGTATTGATACAAATTTAAATTGGCATTCACAAATAAATAATACCGTTTCTAAATTGAGATATCTTACATACATATTTTACAGACTCAAAGAAGTATTGAATATTGACAAATTGAAAATGATTTATTATTCTATGGTGCAATCTTCACTCATGTATGGAATAATAGGATGGGGTGGTGCCCTTGATACTTTTATAAAACCTTTACAAACTTGATACTTTTATAAAACCTTTACAAACAACTCAAAATTATATTATCAAAGTTATGTATAATAGAATTAAAACATTTTCGACAGATGCTTTATACAAAGAATCTAAACTATTCAGTCTCCGTAAACTATTTATACTGCAAACTATGAAATATATCTTTAAAAACGTAAACAAATTCGAAAAAAATGTAAACAGAATCAACATTAGAAATAATAATGTATTCTATACCCCCCAAACACACACAAAACAAATGCAAACTCACAGTAGTTTTATTGGACCTCGTACCTTCAATAGTTTACCAAAACATATTCAAGTTGCAACAAAACTTCCGCATTTCGTAAAAGAGTTAAAATTATGGCTAAACCATACAGATGTAAAAACTCTATTTATTTAGTTTTATTTCACTTTATGTTTCTAAAAACTCTATTTATTTAGTTTTATATCACTTTTCTCACAAACTTTACACCTATTATTACAATGTATATCATTAATTACACTTACACTTATTTAACCGTACACTATTGTATACACTTTTTGTACAAAATGTTTTAAACAATTTTTGTTTTTGCTTTATATACCCCTGTTTGTTTTTTTCTAGGTACTAAAAAAAAAAACTTTTTTTAAATATATTACCCACGCACAGGCTGCGCCTTAGTGGGTTCCCACATTATTGTTATGATTTTCAAATATGTAAATATAAATTGTAAAATATGGGAAAAATAAAGGAATTAAAAAAAAAAAATAATAAAAATAAAAGCGTAATACCATTGTCAACAATAACATATGTGACGCGTTCTGTCAAATCTCTTGTTTGTTACGCTTAAAAACAATAAAATCGCAAACTGACACGCAAAAAAGTATAACCATCGGATAAAGAGTCCGCGAATTACTCTGTGAGAATGTTATTCGTCTAAAACTTAGTTATTTAGATTATTTAATTTGATTTCTCACAACAGTGACAGCTAAGTGACTTTGAAAATAAATACATCGGCCTAGCGGACCGAATAAAATAAGTGAATGTTTCAAATCCTAGTAAAGTGACAATTCCGCGTCGAATGTGATTACTCTCAACTGGTGAAATTCTCTTTTTAGTGAACATTTGTCCATTTTTTTCTAATAAATAATAATTATCACAAAACAAACAAACCATATCTCTGATTATCTCGTTAATAAAAAAGAAACTTTTCGGTCAAGAGAATAGTGGATTTCATAAATACAATCTCAGTGAAAAGTTTTATAAAACTGTTTGTGTTTAATTTGTGCTAATTAACCAAAAATTGCTACATAAAAACTCGACACGGTAGCTCTGTTTTGTTTCCAAATCGAGTCAAGTAAAACCGATTGCCCACTTTCAGGCGTAAAGCCGAATACAGCAATTTTTTAAAATGGACAAAAGCATGGAATTATTTCTATTCAAACTTGACGAGAAATTGCAGAAACAAGCCGAAATAATAACTCGTTCGGTAACCAAAAATGTGATGGAAGCGCTGGATGAGAAGATGAAAACAATTATTGAGGAAAACAATATCCTTAAAAATAAAGTATCAGAACTAGAACAAAAACTTAAAGCAGTAGACAGAGAAAAACGTAAAAATAACCTGGTGTTCTTTGGAATAGAAGAGAAGGGAAAATCTGAAGGAGACCTAATAGACTGCATTAAAGGCCTCATAGTAGACGTGGGAGTACATTTGGACAGCCAAGAAATTAGCAACGTGTATAGAATAGGGAAACAAAGCGAAAACAAGAATCGTCCGGTTGTAGCCTCTATCACGACCCAATGGAAAAAACATCTTATACTCAAGAACAAGACAAACCTCCCGTCAGGTATTAATGTGAAAGAAGATTACTCGAAGGAAATCCTGGAAAAACGGAAACAGCTACAACCTCAACTAGAAGATGAGAAAAAGAAGGGAAACATTGCTTACATAAGATATGACAAACTGATAGTGTTAAAATCGAAGGACAACATTACCGAAAAGAGAAAACGAAGAACTTCGGATTCTCCCAAGTCATCACCACAAAATAAAGTAAACAAAAACAAAATATTGAGCATTCCCTCCCAATCTCTACCCAAAACTAGCACGAAAGAGATCACCAGACCTAACATACTGAACTATCTCAACCGAACAAGTTCTGACTCACAAATAAATACTCCATAAAAACTAATAATTGCCTCGGAAAATCGGTAACAAAGAATACTAATACCAACAAGAATTAACAATCAAAACCTATTAACAAAAAGTCTCCCAATTCGGCTGGTCCCCGCGGGAGATATAGACCACCACCCTCTAACAACAAATAGAAACAAAACACTCAATATTGCAACCTGAAGTACGAGAGCCCTTAGAACCGAAGAAAGAAAGAAAAAAGAATAAAGAAAAACTACATGAAGCTTGAAAAAGCTCTCGAAGAAATAATGTTAGAGGAGGCCTATGCCAAGAGGCAAACTGAGCTTCGAAATATTATAATAAACAAAAACATGTCTAGTATTTATACCTATCAGAAGTTCGGAATAAAGGGCTTATTATTATTATTATATATATTACAAACTTGATACTTTTATAAAACCTTTACAAACAACTCAAAATTATATTATCAAAGTTATGTATAATAGAATTAAAACATTTTCGACAGATGCTTTATACAAAGAATCTAAACTATTCAGTCTCCGTAAACTATTTATACTGCAAACTATGAAATATATCTTTAAAAACGTAAACAAATTCGAAAAAAATGTAAACAGAATCAACATTAGAAATAATAATGTATTCTATACCCCCCAAACACACACAAAACAAATGCAAACTCACAGTAGTTTTATTGGACCTCGTACCTTCAATAGTTTACCAAAACATATTCAAGTTGCAACAAAACTTCCGCATTTCGTAAAAGAGTTAAAATTATGGCTAAACCATACAGATGTAAAAACTCTATTTATTTAGTTTTATTTCACTTTATGTTTCTAAAAACTCTATTTATTTAGTTTTATATCACTTTTCTCACAAACTTTACACCTATTATTACAATGTATATCATTAATTACACTTACACTTATTTAACCGTACACTATTGTATACACTTTTTGTACAAAATGTTTTAAACAATTTTTGTTTTTGCTTTATATACCCCTGTTTGTTTTTTTCTAGGTACTAAAAAAAAAAACTTTTTTTAAATATATTACCCACGCACAGGCTGCGCCTTAGTGGGTTCCCACATTATTGTTATGATTTTCAAATATGTAAATATAAATTGTAAAATATGGGAAAAATAAAGGAATTAAAAAAAAAAAATAATAAAAATAAAAGCGTAATACCATTGCACGATGATATCGTTTTTCATCCGGCATGCCGCTTAAAGTCTCGAAAACCCTTCTGGACGGAAGGAGAAAGACTTCTTCGAACACCTCTCATCCCAGAAGATAGGTGGAAGCTTGAGTGGCAATCGGCCAATGTCAAAAACGCCCATCTCGTTCAAGACCCCACTGAGAGACAGCTTGGGTTCTCATTTCCTCGCAAACTCTGGACCGCCATCAATAGAATAAGGAGCTCCCATAGCCGTTGTGCTCACATGATGTATAGATGGGGCCTTAAAGAGTCGGCGATGTGTGAATGCGGTTCGGTGCAGACCACCGAACATGTGGTCAACGAATGCCCGCTCCATTCATTCCCCGGAGGGATTGACGAGGTCCACAGACTGATTCGCAGGCCTAGATGTCCCCCTCTGACCCCCACCATACGAATGAAGAAGGCCAAGATGTATTCTACACGCAGTATTTAATTGAAGTGTCTATAATACGTATAAAGCTATCAATTTTTCAAAACAAAAATACATGATTTTGTATGATTTTGTATGAGTTTTGTATGATTTTGTATGATTTTGTATGATTTTGCATTATTTCGCTCGGCTTCATCTTAGCCCGTATAATCATAGGAGACCAAATTTGTCCCAGCTGACGAAGGTCTCATATAAATCGTATCTCCCTTACTGCTATGGTGAGAAATATGATCTAAGCGGTGTTAGAAAGAGAAAACTCCACGATTTATATTCAAATCAAGATTTAGACATGCACACAATTTAAATATGCACCTATATAGAATCAAAATTTTCGATAACAATTTGAGAAAAATTTATGAAATTTCAAGATTTTTTTATTTATTATTTTTTTATGAAACGACGAAAACTTAAGGTGATAGTAACATTTAGAATAAATTTGCCTGATAAAAAACGTGCCTGTTTTTCTTTTTTATCCGTTTCTATTAAAATTATATGTTTATTTCTAATAATAACATTTGTACGCATTTTCTATCACCTTTCTAACATTGAAACAGTTTAACACGTGATTAGTACGAGAAAATATTGCTGAACATTTACGACTTGCCTCTACTTAAACAATTGCACACATTTTCAATTTCCAATATGTTTTACAGTCATTTTAGCACTGGAAAATTGATGCCGCGCCCACGACGGGATTTAAATTGCATTCTTAGACTGCGCCTGGACGTTCCAACTGCGTTTATATTCGATGTTTTATTGCATCGTCACCACAGACACGTGGACATTGCATTATTTTATTAGTTAGGTTTGCTTCAGGAATCCATTGATCTAAGCGCCTTAATGTATCCGTTTTGGAAGAGCTAAGCATCTACAATAGGATAACATAACAACAATAAGGAACTCCAGTGAAACATATTATGGCTTTAAAAAATATTTTCAAATAGACAAATGAACGCTGATTTTGAATGTGTAAGTTTTATAAAATAATATTAAACGTAGATTTTTAAAAGAAATATTAAAAAGTCCATTTTTAATGGCAGTACAACATGTACAGCACATAAAAACCATATAAATACATTTTGTAGCGCGGCAATACTGAAATCGAAGTACCTTCAAGAATAATCTAGAATCTCGACTTTTGTGTCGATTCAACGCAACTTAGATTTCGGTACTTAGATTTCAGTGTTGCCGCGCTACAAAATATATTTATATGGTTGTTATGTGCTGTACGTATTGTACTGCCTACAGTGTCATTGAAACACACTGTCAAGTTGGTATTATTAAAATTTTTAGTGCTGACGAAACTGCTCACCATAATTTTCAAGTCATTGAATTGTTATTGAAATGTGTGACACAAGCCATCGCATTAACAACATTTCATGTTATTCGTTTATTTACATACTGTTTATAGAGATTTATTTGTGTTTATTGAAACATTATTTAGGTCTAAATAATTCAGTTTCAAAAATAGAGGTATCTCTAAGAGTTATTATTTCAAATATTCAAAAACTACTGTACAAAAAATCGTAATGCTAGTTGCACGGCCAATCTTCCGAATTCCAAAATGGCTGATGTCGAACAGCTGATCCGGCGCCATATCTCCCACACGCACACTTCGGAGCGACTGAGTCCCGCGCCACTTCAGGCCGCCGCGGCACCGCGCAGAAAAGTAAAGACCGATAGGTTTACTTCTGCGCCAAACCTGAATATCCTGGTACTTAACTACCTTTCTTTTATCCATCTCCTTCCTATCCCCATTTACCTTCAACCTCACAACATACTCCAATTGGGGATGCCATAGACCCATTGGCTCCAGGTGGTTGGGAGCAATTAGGATTCTTGTGCGGCATGCACATATAAATGTTAATAGATTAGATTGCCACTTATGAGAAAAATAAAGTCACGGACCTGCTCAGTGTATAGAGACCTAAAAATGTTCGATGATATTGCTGAAAGTCGGAAGAGTGAAGGAAGAATACTTGTATTTAAATAAATAAAAAAATGGCTGAAATTCCCCAGGAAGAGGGAATTGCTTGTGGAAAGGTTGGAAAAAGTATTTGAGAATATTTTTTTTACAGGTTTATTTCGAAAAGGCCTGTAAAAAACACTAATTCCTTTTTTACGCATTGTTTATTGTAATAAAACGGAATTTTAAAATTGATTTCACGAAAACAAGCGACGCGGAGCCTAATACGTCTATTCCCCGCTCCGTCCGGGGAAGTACTGTCAGAAAATAGGTGTGGCTGCCAGTCGTTCTTCGCTGGACGGTATAAGGGTCACTTTGAAATTCCAAATTCTTCGACTGCCATATTGTCGCCGTGATGTCAAAAAATAAAAATTCGAAAATGCATATTGTATTTTATTTTGTGAGGTTCGGGAATAATTTTTTTTTTGCGATTATCATAAAAGAAACTGAATTTTCCACATTAAACAATAAAACCATATCCGAAAAGAGGTTTATAAATAGGAGAGTTTGAACTTCAAAGCGTTTTTATAGATCTTATAATTTATGGCTTTTAGGCTTATTAAAAGATTTATAAAAAAAATTACCGATATTTTTAAGGGCCAAGATATGTTCTACACGCATTATTTAATTGAAGCATCTATAATACTTCTAAACGATCAAATTTTCAAAACAAAAACATAAGATTTTGAATAAACTAACTCAACAAATAAAAAAAAACGCGTTTTAGTCAAACAAAACCAGCAATTTCAATAATATTAATAATACTATAATGGTAACATGATGAATAATTTTTCTTGAAGCCTTGTTATTGCCGTGTGAAAAATTGTTTTACATACATTACGCCAGGAAAATACAAATGTAAAATCTTTGAGGATAAATAATGGTTTCGTTTACAGGCTTCACGTCCAAAGATACAAGCAATAAATCGTCCTTCTTCTGCCGGCTTTAAAAAATATATTTATCTTGATATTTTTTCCAATGACCACAAGATATCGTAGAGAGAAATAAAATCTAAAAAGCTTCCTCGGGTTAAGGACGATTGAGTTAGGATTTAGATGTTTTGAGTTCGGATCACGTCACTTCATTTCACTTATTTGCCTTTTGTTGTGTAACCTCGACCCTTTGCTCCTGGCTAGTACAATATACAATATGTCACTATCGAGCAATAAGAAACTCTTTTTGCGATTTCATACTATCACACATTTGTTGTGATATCGGTTTGTAGAAACTGGTAAAATGACAAGCATATATCTAGTGGTGTCATCCTCTTTCCGCGAATAATAATCACGTTTCATCGATTTAGATAAAAAAAGGCACCTGAACAAAATCAAAATTAGCATGAAATCGCAAATATCATTAGCATGAAATGATAAATCAAATCGCATTAGCATGAAATTGGTTTTAAAAAAGCTGCCCATGAATTAGTAAAAAATTACTGAAGTTCTTAAAAAAAATATATGACATACCTACTAATGTGTTTCGAAATTGGCAGGAAGAGTGAGTTAAGTTAAAGTAGAGTTTAATTATAAGGATTGTTATTGTATAATTTTTATAGATCCATTTTCGTGATAAAATCACCTCAAGGGCGTTTAACTATTGAAGATTCGCTTAACCCCGGTATTGGCTGCAACTAAAGTTATTTTCTCAGTAGAATCAAATAACCTTTAATTGCATTACAATTTATGGAGACAAATTTTTTTGAAAACAGATCATAAAAAGTTGCCTGGTAAAATCAATCAAAATTAGACAGATTGTAAGTCTTAAACCAAATATTTTTTGTATTTCTTGGGCATTAACTATGTAACAATTTCTAGACATTTTGTTTTGAAGAGTTTTAATTTTCAATGTACATTTGTTACTTAAATTTTAAATTTTCTGCGACCGGTTTCGACACATCGGTGTCATTCACGAGCAAACTTAAAACGAGTTTTAAGTTTGCTCGTGAATGACACGGATGTGTCGAAACCGGTCGCAGAAAATTAAAATTTAAGTAACAAATGTACATTGAAAATTAAAACTCTTCAAAACAAAAAATTAAACCAAGTAATTAAAAAAATTTTTTTGCGATTATTTCGTTCTCATGAACTTATCTTGTTAAAAGTTGTTTTACCTTAAAATGTACATTTAGGTACAGTAAAAATATAAATAAGATCAACAACAAGTAATTAAGCCTTAAGCTACTTTACTCATAACAAGTTTTCCACTTGCAAAAATATAGTTCCACGTGAAAATCTTTCGGCTTTCATTTTGTCTAGTCTTCGTAACTCTTGCTACCCTGGGAGACATGTTTTTCTAATATTAAAACTCGATGAAATGCCTTAGAATCAGCGACGTGGTTAATAATTCAAGAAGAAAGAGCAAGAACCTAGTTTAAAAGTTAGGTTATTGTATAACGACAGAGGTATATATTCTACAAAATAATGGTTCTTCTTAACTCAAGCAGTTTTATTATGGGTTGTAATTACTCAAACATCTCAAGCTCCCAAGTAAAGCCTCGATTACATGGAGCGAGTTTACAAGCTACTAGCCGGCGAATTCACTGTCCGCTAGTAAACTCGCTCAGTGTAATCATATTTTCTAGCTAACTAGCAGATTGTGAAAAATCTACGAAAAAAGTTGAAAGGGGGGTTACTTTGCTCGCCACTCTCTAGCGTGTGGGCTTGTGAGCTAGTAAACTAACCTTGTGTCATGATAGTTGCTAGTGAGCTAGCTGCGGGTATCTCAGTTTTCTACAAAATATCGACAGAATTAGTTCGCACGTGAGTTGTTATTATATCGTAACACTTGATTTCAACTCGCTAGCTAGTTCGCTACTGAGCGAGTGGAAAGTTTTGTATGTCAACCGCCGGATGGTAGCTTATAAATTCGCTCAATGTAATCGAGGCTTAATGAAATACTAGACTAAGAAAATACTGGAAGGGAAATCAGTAAAAAACCAGGGCAATTCTGAAAACATCGCGGAGACTTACTGGAAGCTTTGCTAGGAGAAATTTAAATGCATCACCAGCATTTTACTAAAATTAAAGTCCGGAAAATATTTAAAGCGTATCTGGGTAATTCTGAAAACATCACCAGGGATCATCTGAAAGCAAAATACTAAAACTATTATTACCTGCCTTCTTCTGAAATATTTTTCCTTCGTTGTATTTCACCTGAGGGATATGCAAAAAGCATAATACGAAAATAACTCCATTGTACTGCTCATTTGAAACGGATGATGACGGATGTATTAAAAAATTCATAAGAAGCGGTATAAATTACATATTTAATATTAAGTTATTCTTATTTAAAGAGGAATAAACAAGTTTTACAGGGGAGTCGTGAATGTTGTTAAATTTATAAAATCTACGATCCTTAGTTATCATAGATGGTTAACAAATAATACTTTGGTTATATTGCTCTAAAACGGTTCATAACAATTATTATACCACTACAATTATTGAAGTAAAACTTCTTTACGCACGCTTGACTTAGGGAGTAAGCTGGATAAGGATAAGGATAAGGATAAGGATAAGGATAAGGATAAGGATAAGGATAAGGATGAGGATGAGGATGAGGATGAGGATGAGGATGAGGATGAGGATGAGGATGAGGATGAGGATGAGGATGAGGATGAGGATGAGGATGAGGATGAGGATGAGGATGAGGATGAGGATGAGGATTGTGATGAATCGCAGTGGATACGAAAATATAGTAGCTTCCACCTTACGAATGAATAAATAATAATTCAGAATTATAACGAAATCAACACACTAGCGACACCTAGCGGATTAAGTTTGATTGGGCCATGGAGACTGCAGAGATCTATAATTATTAAATTCATGTCAAGTTTTGATAAATAGAACACAGAGGGATCCAATTATAAACACTTAAGATTGATCAACCAATCAGAGGAGGGGGAGGTTACCTTTTTTCAAGACAAAGAGATGGACTTTGGACTAGACCATTAGTCTGAGATTTATGGAGTAAAAATCATCATCAACCCGAGAGATCAATACGCTTTAAGATAAACACAATCCCACGTTCGGTGCATTTGGTACAATGACCCTAATTGTAAAGGTAAATATTGAGTGCAACAGAGGAATCGACAACCGCAGTTAACGAACAAATAAATCCATATTATTTTGAAAAAATGATGCAATAAAATAGCAAGGAAATATAATAAACGGAAGATTAAAGAAAAGTCCTGGAAAACGTGGGAAAAGCTACTGTAGGGATACTCAATTGCATAACGAGAACGTGAAGAACAAAAGGAGGCCAGATTCAGAGGAAAACGTACGTTTGATATTTAAAAGAAAGAAAAACGATGGAAATTAGGAATGTCACTCTTAGATGAAGCAATAAAGTCAGGAAAAACGATTTGGAAAGAAAATCTAATGGAAAAAACGGACATTTAAACGGAAGTGTTAATTGAACAATATAAGATTTCGGCTTAATTTTGCGTTTTCATACGAGTTTAAATAGATATCGTTATATATTTGAAATAGGATGGTTATTCTAGTTATATTACGTTAGATTAATTCAAAGGAAAGGATCGTTTTACGTCATTTGCTATGAGAAAATACTATAGGCGATAGAACAAATTGCTGAGGCAATTGATGTAAAAAAAGGTTGTCGAGCTCACACACTATTTTGTTGTTTAAACAATGAGATTTCCGACATGGTTTTGGGTGATTATGATAGTCTTTATTGCTTTTGGGGCAATAAAAGTTAACATGGAACTTATGCAATATTTGGATAAGATAAAAGAGATTAAATTTAACGAGTTAATATTAATTTATTATTTACGATCCAGTACGTAGAAATCGAAAATATCAACATATGTCAACGATGATACTTTATGGGTTTTTGAGATGAAACGAGACACAATTTTATACGTTTTTATACGAAGCAATTAATCTGACACATATCCCAGAGTCAAATTGGAATTTTCTTCTATGAAAATTATGAAAAAATAGCAGATTGAATATTTATGACTAGAAGGTGAAGTTTTCTAAGAGAAGATAAGCATTGGAAATTATACAAATGATGGTAAAGAATGAAGTAAAGACAGTTTAAAGACGATTCCGTAAGGAAAACTCATGAAAATTCAGAAGTATTGATGAAAACAGTAAATTTGGCTTGGAATATAACTAATCATATAGTTATGGACAATGACATAAGAATGAAGCAGAGAAATCATAAAAATAACGTCGTATATAAAATATAATTGAAGAAAAATAAGAAAATTCAAGTCTACGACGTAAGTAGAGACAATACAGTTAAAAATTGAATTGATTCATATAAGAAACATGAAAATGTGGGGAAATTTAGGAAAATGAATGTTGGGAAAAGCATAGTGAAGATTTCGACATGAGTTTGTTCGTGTTCTGGTAGCGATAAACCAAATTGAGAATTATATACAGTTTATTGAAGACGTACCTATTATATATTGAGAGAAAAAAAGGACACGAAAATCATGATATTTTAGTTAAATTCGTAAGACCAGAAGACAAAGGAACGACGGGGCAAAATTTGACATAATGGTAGGTTCGACACTGGAACAATTTACGTAAGAGACAGAAGATTTCTAAAATCAAGGGGCCGGACTTAACACGTTGATACGAAAATGACAGAATTGATATATGAAATCTCGAGTTGTTAGAGTTTAAATTAGAAAATCAATGAACGCGTAATTAAGCCATTCTAATCCTGGAATGGGTATTTAACCTACGACATGGACATTTGATCGGCAGTCGTCGGGGACCAATCGTTGGATTAAAAACGTGGAAGTTACGTGACGTAGTGTCTAATACGGTTATTAGTTGAAAAATTTCTTAAGTGTTGTAAAATTTTGGGACTTAGAAAAATTCGGAGTGGGAAAACCTGAGACTTAGAAAATTATAGTCAGTGTTAGTGATTAAATCTGTGAAGTGTTGAAAATTAAATAAAGTGTTTTATATAGTTTTACAATAAATTTAACTTGTCATTAAAATAAAAAGTTTATATAGTGTAGCGAATTAATAAAAAAAAGTAACAACAGTGTTTAAAGAATTTTATAACAGCAGTGAATAATAATATATTTATTTATAAATTCAACTTGTCATTAAAATAAAAAGTTTATATAGTGTAGCGAATTAATAAAAAAAGTAACAACAGTGTTTAAAGAATTTTATAACAGCAGTGAATAATAATATATTTATTTATAAATTCAACTTGTCTTTAAAATAAAAGGTTATATAGTGTAGTGAATTTAAAAAGAAGCAACAGTGTTTAAAGAATTTTATAACAGCAGTGAATAATAATATATCTATTTATAAATTCAACTTATCATTAAAATAAAAAGTTTATAATATAGTTTAACGATTTAAAAAAAAAAAAAAAATTAATAGTGTTTAGAGAATAATTGTCGAACCACATTAATCTAAAAAAAAATTAACATCGAGTTAATTCAGCTAGATAACGTACGATTGAACGGAACATTTCTATCGCGAAGTATTAATCTATTGTTAGATTA
Source organism: Limnephilus lunatus (assembly GCA_917563855.2). Classification (NCBI taxonomy): domain Eukaryota; kingdom Metazoa; phylum Arthropoda; class Insecta; order Trichoptera; family Limnephilidae; genus Limnephilus; species Limnephilus lunatus. The sequence continues at coordinate 69,752,300 of OU830596.1, forward strand.
AATAATAATAAATCTATTATTTCGTAAATAATCGTGAAGTGGTTACTGCTTAAAAATTATAATTTAAGCAGAATGTTATTCTAATAATGGAATAACTATAATAATAAATCTGGAATAAATAATCAATGATAAAAATCTATTCGGTATTTAATTGTATAATACTTTGTTGCTAGATAAAAGTTCGGTGAAAAAAGAACACGAAATAAATAATGATAATATTACTCCGGATAATAATTATGAATTAATTTGTTAAACTTAATTTAACAAAGTGTTAGGTTAATCAACGAGTTTTGAAAATAAAGTACATTTTGATTGATAAAGATTAGTCGTCAATTAATTCAGTTTAGATTCAACAAAATAGCGGAATAATAAATCGAAAGGATTAATTTAGATTTAGTTAGACAATAGCCGAATTAGTTAGAGAAAAAGAATATATAAACAAAAGAGATGGTCGTGTAGCTCCCGACAGGAATCGACATGTTGGGGTAAGTTTTCATAAGTATAAATATTTTCAGAATCATGGACGAGGAGAGAACAGCTGATCATCGGTATAAAAATTTATATTATTACGACAAAATATTACTTGATTCAAATCTGTGCTATATATGTATATTAAAAATAATGTATATAATATGTGTGAGAAAGGTACTCAGCATGCAAGAGCGAGACGGAAGATGAACGAGTATAAAAGAAGATGTTCGCCCTTGCTCTGTCTCCTTTATCACCGACAGCGCCGAAAGCTAGGATTAGCTGTAGAACTCATTATTGTGCAATTATAATTAATACTCGACACGCGCATTATTATTTCTAAACTATTCCCTGATCACGTAAAGATCCCATTGGAAATTAACAGTTTAACAGTTATAACAGTGGCGCAGCCGATACGGAATTAAATATAACGATTGCGAGAATCGACGCGCAAAAATTGCACGCTAAGCACGCGAGTTCAATAGTTACGTGTTGTAACATTATTTTCGGGTCGGTAAAAAAGGCCGGACCGAAATTAAAAATCTTTACTGGAAGGAGTGAAGAAGAAGGGGAACACTGGAGCCAGCCTAACTTCTCGGAAGGGGGAAGATTGCACGGGAGGGTCCAGGACTTCAAGAGCGGCAGCTGGGTGTCCAGGTCACTAGACGGGTCTGGAAGGAGCCATCGTCATCAAGGATCAAGAAGCGGTTTCCTGAGAGGGTCAACGGAGCAGTACAGATTGAGGAGGAATATCGTAGGGGAGTGTTTTTCTCTTTTTTTCTTTTCTCTCTCTTGTTGTATCATCTGGGTAGAGCAAACATGGAGTCAGGAGGATTGGGGTCCTTCAGTTTGCGTGACGGTAACTGGGAGAATTTCAAGGTCCGCCTCGAACAGTATCTCCTTGTGAATGATGACAAATACGCATCAGATGTGAAAAAAAGGGCTATTTTTCTTAATGCCTTGAAGGATGACTGTTTCTCACTTTTGGTAAATTTGTGTATTCCTAAAAAAGTAACCGATGTTAAATTAGAAGATTTAATTTCTAAACTCAATGAGTATTGTAGCATGACGAAATGTTTTTTTGAGGAGAGGTCACAGTTTTACACAGCTAAACAGAGGAGTGATGAGACAATTCGTGATTTCGCAGTTAGGTTAAAGGCTCTTTCGGTTAATTGTAAATTCGGGAATAATTTGTCGGAGAAATTAAGAGATTTCTTTGTGCTAGGATGTAAGCCCGGGAAAGTCAGGGAAAAATTATTTCTTGAAAGTGAATCGTATACTTTCGAAAAGTGTGTCCAAGTAGCAGAGTGCATCGAACTCGTAGCTTCAACGCAAGCCCAAGGTCGGGAGTTTAACTCTGTTTTAGCAAATAACAGTGTCAGCAGTGGTCGTGTTTCACCTAGTTCATATGAAAAGAAAAGAGTAAGCAATAGATTCAACCGGATGAGTAGTCCACATAAGTCGCGATCGCCGTCGCCAAAGCGTAAATGTTTCGTTTGTGGAAACGATAATCATATTTCGGCGGATTGTAGATTCAAAGGCTATACATGTAGAATTTGTGGTAAAAAGGGTCATCTAGCAAAACAGTGTAAAAGTTTTTCAGTTCGTAAAAATGTGAATACCTTGTTTTCAGATACAAGTGTCGATAATATAAATAGTGTTGAACCATATTGTGTAGAGGTTTCTTTGGACGGCATTAGAAGTAAATTCATGTTAGATTCAGGTGCATCTTGTAGCGTGATTGGCAAGGATTGTTATTTCAATCAGTTTAATAGTAATAAGTTAGTGCATGAAAACATTAGTCTACGGGGTTTTGACAATACGCTCATCAAAGTAATAGGTGCATTTACTCCGCTGGTAGAGTATAACGGACAATGCCGCCGGTTAAAGATTATTGTTGTAGGTAGCTCTACGTTATCAATATTAGGACGAGACTTCATGGAACTGTTTAACTTAGGAATTACTGGGATAGTGAATTGTGTTAATCGAAATACATTAAAAGAGCGATTAGTAAAAAAATTTCCAGAAGTTTTTACGGATAAACTAGGCAAGTTTAATAAATATGAAGTTAATTTAAGATTGAAAGATACCGCTGTTCCGGTGTTTCGAAATAATAGAATCATTCCATTCGCTTTAAAAGAAAAAGTCGAACGAGAGTTAAATACTTTAATCTCAGATGGAATAATAGAGCCGGTTCATTATAGTGAATTTGCGAGTCCTATCGTACCAGTGATTAAGAAAAATGGTAGTATTAGGTTATGTGGTGATTACAAGTCAACAGTGAATAATCAGCTGTTAATTGACAAGTACCCTTTACCTAGGATTGAAGAACTGTTAACCAAAGTCAATGGTGGGAAAGTTTTTGCAAAGATTGACCTCAAGTCGGCGTATAACCAGTTTGTTTTGAAAAAGGAATGTAGGCGTTTCACAACGATCAACACACATTTAGGGTTATTTCAGTATAAACGGTTAGTGTATGGGTTAGCTTCTGCACCGGCTATGTTTGCAAAAGCAATGGCAAATTGTTTGTCAGGATTACAGAAGATGACATTCTATTTGGATGACATTATTGTGATCGGGGAAGACGAAGAAGATTTAGAGAAAAACGTGTGTGACGTTTTAGAGAGGTTAAAAAGCTGTAATTTAACGGTGAATAGTGAAAAGTGCGAATTTAATTTAGAAGTTATTGAGTTTTTAGGTTATAAGATAAGTGAACAAGGGATTCAACCGTGTCAACGGAATAAGGAAGCTATTTTAAATGCACCGTCACCTAGTGATTTAAATCATTTGAGAAGTTTGTTAGGCATGATTAGCTATTATCGTAATTTTATCCCAAACATGGCAAATGTATTGTCACCGTTGTACGAATTACTTAAAAAAGATAACAAATTCCAATGGGGTACAGAACAGGAGAATAGTTTTGCGATTATAAAAAAATTTTTAACTTCGGATAGGATTTTAACTCATTTCGATGAAAATATTCCTGTGAAACTTGTCACAGACGGTAGTCTCAATGGTGTTGGAGCGACACTTATACATGTGTTTCAGAATGGGGTTGAAAGGCCAATAGGTTTCGCAAGCAGAACTTTAAGTAAAGCGGAAAAAAATTATTCAATTTTAGATATTGAGGCAACTGCTATTATTTTTGGAATTAAAAAGTTTTATCAATATTTGTACGGGAGAGAATTCACCTTAGCTGTGGATAACCAACCCTTAGTGAGAATCTTCGGTCAAAATAGAGAAATTCCTAAAATTGCAGCGTCTAGGTTACAACGTTATGCGGTTATTTTAGGGTCGTTCAATTTTAAGATTGAATATGTAAAGTCGAAAAACAATTGTTCAGACTTTCTGAGCAGGTGTCCGATTGAAAAGGGAAGCTGTGAGGATAAGAAAGAGTCTGGTTACATTAATTACTTCGAAAATAACGGGTTTAATTTATCTCTAGACGTGATAAAAAGTGAGACCGAAAAGGACGATATGTTAAGTCAAGTTAAGAAATTTCTTATCGAGGGTTGGCCAGCATCAGTAAAAAAAGTTCAAAATAGTAATTTTAATAGAATTTTCTGGGAAAAAAGATTAGAATTATCATTGATAAATGGGTGCATTTTATATCAACATAGAGTTGTGGTTCCGGAGTCTTTAAGACAAGAGGTTTTAAAGATGTTACACAGATCTCATTTAGGGGTTTTTAAGACTAAAGGTATTGCGAAAAGTTTCGTTTGGTGGCCAAAAATTAATCAAGATTTAGAGAAAATAACTGAAAATTGTAAGGATTGTTTAGAAATTAAACCAGAATCTCAAAAGAGTTCTCTAGCAGTCTGGCCATATGAACCTGAAGTATGGTTCAGGGTACATATTGACCATGGTAGCTTACATAACAAAAACTTTTTAGTTGTGGTAGACGCTTCTTCGAAGTGGATCGAATGCCTGGAAGTAAACAGTCTGTCTTCAAAAGAAAATATTGAGGTACTTCATAGGTTATTCTCACAATTTGGTTTTCCAGCAACTTTAGTTAGCGATAATGGTACGTGTTTTTGTTCTGAGGACTTTGAAATTTTCTGTAAAAAAAATGGTATGGTACATATAACTAGTCCAATTAATCACCCTAGCAGCAACGGACAAGCAGAGAGTGCGGTTAAGATATGTAAAAATTTTCTTAAAAAAATTTGTAAACGTAATAGATTTCCATCAGACTATAAAGAGCAGCTTGGTAACTTTTTAACAGATTATAGGAATACCGTGCATGCAACTACAGGGTGTGAGCCATCGTTATTGTTAATGGGAAGGAAAATTAGGACTGTCTTTGACTCTCTGATCCCTAGGAAAGTGGAGGAAAGAACCAGTAATTCAGGTTCTTCTCGACAAAACAAAGTAATTCAAAAGGTTATTCAGAGCCAAGGCAATCAGAAAAGGCAATATAGGGGTAGAACTAAGACAGGTTTTGATGTAGGTCAGAAAGTGATGGCCAGAGATTTCAGATCTCAGGGTAATAGATTATGGGTCCCTGGGGTTGTAGTTGAGAAAAAAGGCAGCAAAATATATTTCATTAAAATTAACAATTCTAATATGGTATGGAAAAGACATTTAGACCAGATAAGGAAATTACATGTTTCATGGCGGGAGGAAGATGGTCCTGAATTCATCGCGTCTGACACACTAGAACTGTCGACGGACGAATTAGATCTCTCCGGTATGTTGCGCAGTAGAAGCGACTCTAATTCTGTTTCTCCGTGTTTCAGGTCTAAACCGTGGCATGGACGACTTCGCCCGAGATGAGACGGACGAACGAGAGAGAGAGAAGAAATGGAAGGGAAGAGGAGAAATTATACTTAATTTTAAGTTACTTGAATAATGTATATTATATTGTAAGAAAATGAAATATGTAGCCTAATATTATATTGTATGTAATGAAATTTGTAGCAACAGGAAAATGAAATATGTAGTTAGGGAATTTTCAATTTTAAGTAGGGGAGGATGTGAGAAAGGTACTCAGCATGCAAGAGCGAGACGGAAGATGAACGAGTATAAAAGAAGATGTTCGCCCTTGCTCTGTCTCCTTTATCACCGACAGCGCCGAAAGCTAGGATTAGCTGTAGAACTCATTATTGTGCAATTATAATTAATACTCGACACGCGCATTATTATTTCTAAACTATTCCCTGATCACGTAAAGATCCCATTGGAAATTAACAGTTTAACAGTTATAACAATATGTATTTCGAATTATACTTGTATGTATGTATATGTATTTCTATATATATTCCGTAAATAAAATATCTCAGAGAGATATTGCACAATTATGATTAAATGTTTATTACATATATATCTTTTATATTGATATGTTATCCATATATGGGTAATTATATATATATATTTACATTCCCAGAAAAGAGGTTAATTAAACAAAACATCTTTTATATTGAATTTGAGTGATATCTATCAGATACCTACCTATAAATATATCTACACTTATTAATTTCCGAGTTCCTACAGAGTTATAAGTCTTATATATAAAATTTATTAAAAATATGTAGTTTATGTAAATTTATTCTTTGCTAAATTATCTCTATAAAATTAATATATGTATATGTGTATTTAGAATATAAACCACATTTATTTACGTATAAAGCCTATATAAATATAGTTATATATATACTGAATAATAAATTAGCAGACGGGGCTTCGATCAGATATAAAGTGAAACCAATACAATGAAATAAAGGAAATTAATTAGGGCAAATTGTTTTGGAATGCATAGTGTAAACAAAAACACGTGTCATTTCATGTACTTATTCGAGAGTATGTTATTGGGTTAGTGGGTCACGAAGTCAGTGCCGGTTTTGTTTATGAATTTAAAGGTAAAATAAACTATTGACATTCTTTAATTGCTTCGGGCTAACATTACTACGATATTAAAATACAAAAGGATTAAAAACCAATTTATATAAAATGAAATTAGTATTTATTTTACAAAAAAAAAAAATATAAATCATCTATTTGAAACATTTGGAAAATTCACGGGATAGCAGCGAAATATGATTTGAGGAATTAACAAGAAGATTAATTTGCAGTTTATAATTACATTTGACATTTGAAAAATCACGGGATAGTAGTATAAAAATGAATTGAGGAATTACATGAAAACATTTGAAGTTATGGGAATAAAAACCTCACAAGTGTCAAACATTTACATGAGACTTTTGAAAAATCACGGGATAGTAAAAATTTATATCAAAGAGTTGAGTCTGGGGAGGGGGAAAATCTAGAATAACAGTTCAACAAAACAAATCATGAAATCAATAGAGATGGCAATCTCTTAAATAAAATTGTCAACCAATCAAATCAAGAAATCAATAGAGATGGCAATCTCTTAAATAAAATTGTCAACCAAACAAACAAAAGCCTGGAGTTATTAGCTCTCCATTAATAAAACTAATAAATATTCTTAGTTTATTCTTATATATTGATATTTCCTACTCTTAATATGTATATATTCGGTCATCGGCTAAGGTTTTTCGCAGAATTCTTTTTCACGAAATCCGAGCTTGGAATGCGAGGCTAGCTAGCTTCACATTACGAGTTATAATCCTTCCCAAACGTATGTATACATATATATCTTCTTATGTACTGTGCATTGGATGATGTGGACTCGCTTACAGCTAGCGCTTTAGTCTCGACAGAGACACTCTCACATCGTCTCTTGCATGCGAGAAATTAGGATTCACGACCCGAACTCTTGCAAAAACCGTGAGTATATGATTGTGTATAGAACGAAACCGGTTCGCTCTAAGTAAATAGTAGACTTCGGAGGAGTTGGAATTTGGAGATTTCGGGGCTTAGAGAAAGACCTGAGTAACGTACACGACGACATGGAAGATTGACAGAACAAGGTATAACGGCCCTCTGGAAAATCGCGTCGGCTGACTGTGCGAAGTTCTAGTTGATCTTTGACCACCCTGTTTATCTGCAGGAGGATAGGAGCCAAATTATGCAAGCAAAAGAGCATTTCTGAGTTCGTTCTAAAAGACAATCAATAAATAACAATAATCTACTAAAACAATGTCATATGTACGTTATAGCATCAGGACCAAAATAGGGGAGAGCCAAGCAGTAAATAAATCTTGAGTAACAAAAGACTTCACTAACAATTAACCGTTTGAGTCATTCTTAATTACACAAACAATTGAACAGGTAAATGTCATTAATTACAGGTATATTACGAATTCATTAGAGGTAGGAAGTCGAAATAGTGTTAGGGAAAGTTAAGTTCATAAAGAAAATAAAATAAAATTTAGAATTGCAGGAAATGGACCAATCAAATTCGATGCTCAACGCTCCTTTCAGAATCAAAGGGTACCACAAAACAAAAGTAATTAAGTTCCCACACCATAAATCAAAAAAATAACACAACGTTTGGTGGAATTTATTTACAGCATAAATACGAAAATTTACGTTCAAGGTCGTAGATAACGTATTAATTAATTAAGTACTTATATCTATAAAGATATGTAGTACAAGGGAGTTTTAAATAGCTTCCTGTAGTAATCAAAGAAAATAAGGGTCACATTTTCATGAAGGCTTGTGTGTCATACATATAAAGCCTTTGAGAAAATTAAATATCGATCAGAGCCAAAAGAAAAGTTTAAGAAAACTTGAAAGGATGAAAGAATTCAAAAATAGTAAAATTAAAATGGAAAAATATTAAAAAAAAAAAAAAGAATTCAAAAGAAGAGACGAGAAAACGAGTATATCACAACTGCGCATACGTGACCAGGAGATGGGAGTTATACAAGATTGAGTGTTAAATTTGATTGGCCAATTACTGCAAAAAAAAAAAAATTAATAATAAAAAAAAATAAAAAAATTAAAAAAAAAAAAACTTAGGAACAAAAAAAAATAAAATAAAAATAATAACAGTTTTGAAAAAAAAAAGTGATAACTAATTAAAAATCAGAAAAGTGACACGTTAAATAAACATACGGAAAATTTAAAATAAATAAATAATGAAACATAAAAATAAAATATAAAATAAACAGAACAAAAATTATAATACATTTCTAATTAAATACATTAAAAAAGTGTCGATAATACATGATAAAAAAATAACCTTGAATATTAATATGATTCTTTAAAAGTGATAATATAAATGTAGGTCAGCGTTACATAAACAAAAGACCCGAGTCTATCCATAAATTATCAATTTAATGGGTTAGGATTGACAGTTCTAGGGCAAGAATTTTTATGATCGTTTTGTAAATAATATAAATGTAGGTCAGCTTTGTTCTAAACGAATTGTTTAAGAAACAGATCATAAATCTTCAATTGTAACGAGGTACTTTGACATATGTGGGTCAGGAATATTTATTGCTCTAATGTCAACAAAGATTACGGGACAAGCGCGCCGGATATAAACATCGAAATACTGATAAGATAAACATCGGAGTTTAAAGTAAATGACATCGAAATTATTCAAAACATCGATGGGAAATTACTTTGGGGGAATAAGAGCTAACGTAAACAAACACTCGAGCTATATTGGTACACGATTGCGGTGAAAAATAAACACACTTCAGTTATAGAACAAACACATATGATTGAATAAAGAGCTAATATTGAATGACTTTGTTATGGTAATGATTTTATGTGACTATCGTTTAATCATAACATAAAATATGAACACATAAAAATAAAATACATTCATTCAATCGGATCGATATTTGTTTTGGGATAAAATCAAATGGGAAGATAAAATCAGATATGACGGTGTTAAACAGTTATGAATAGGTATTTATTGATTTGAAAATACTCGATTATTAAAATTGCAGTAAATATGTTTATTTCGAGGAGGGTAGAAATTGACGAATACAAAGGGATCTATGTCAGTTTTTATCAACAACGAAATGGATTTTGAAAAATTTAATGTAAATATTGCAAAAAGAAAAAAAAAATTATAATATATTTTGCGAAATATGAAGGGTGGTAGGCATTTTAGACAATAACCATTTATTGTTTAAACAAAATAAAAATCACGGGATATTCGAAAAAAAATATATACAGTAACAAATTCATTACGTGTTGTATCATAAACAATTAGATACATTCATTTGAAATGAAGATACTAATTGTAAAGGTGAATTTGGGATTACGATCGTAATACAAATGGAGTAGGTTAACATTGAATTTAAATTTAATGTGTTTCATCGGTGGATAGGTTCATCAAAAGGAAAATATATATGTGTGTGTATAATAATATATAATATATATGTAAATATATAAGTATATTTATATCAAAAAAAAAAAAAAAACACAAAAAAACAAAAAAAAAATTGAAAAATAAGAAAAAAAAAAAATTTTTTTCTTCAACTACATATAGTCGATATTAATTTAAATTCATAACGAAAATGGCCGAAAAGAGGAAGGCGGATGCGACCGAAAGAGATGTTGAAGAAATATCAACGGAAGATGAGCTTAGAAACATATTCAAACGTTCCAAATATTCTACATTGCGTATGGAAGATATGGGGGAGAACAAGGGAGATCAGCCAGAAGGGGAACAAGGCAAGGTTGAGAGAGAGTGTGGGAAAACAGATTTTCCACATGAAGATGATAAACAATTAATTTCACAGGAAAAGCCAGCTGAAGATTGCAAAAAAAAAAAAAAAAGCAAGGAAAAGAAACTAGTGCGATAAAATAAAATACTGAAAAAGAATTTAAGAAAAATAGAAAAAAAGCAACTTATATTAAAATAATTAAGAAAACTAATATAAGTAGAATAAGATTGTCACTTAATAAGGTTAAACATATTTAAACCGAAAACACTCGAAAAATTAAATAAAATGGTGGGAAAACGTGGTATTGGAAAGAGGACAGACGAGGCTACGGTGGCGGCGTTCGGAGGAAATGTTTTAGCAGGAACTTCAGCGATAAATATAGGCGACATAACGACGATAATACAGGCAGCTTTAGAACCGCTTGTTAGCAAAGTTCAAGAATTAGAAAGACAATTGGAAAAACCGGCGACAGTGGCTGTAAGAGAGGAAGAAAATAGTGCGCCGAAAAACGTTCTGCAGGTTGTGGAAATGTTACCGCAGCAGGAGAGACCTTCATTTTCCGGCGGAAATCAAAACCCTATTAGTTTCCTAGAAGACTTAAAGGAGTACATCAGAAAAGTGAAACGTACCGATCCGTTGATTGTCGTACGGGAGAATTTGAAAGGTGAGGCCAAATCCTGGGCGAAGCTTTATAACAAACGCTGGGAAACGATGTTGGATTTTGAACGAGATTTCTTAGCTACATATTGGGGAGACATAAAAAAAAATGAGGTTCGCCGTCGTCTCGCCGAAGGTATATATGATAACAAGAAGAACATATCTATGCTCACTCACTTCGCCAATTACTGGGAGCTTGCGAAAGCATTAAAAATTACGGAGACAGGTGTAGTTGATGAAATTATGAGGCACTACCCTAAAGAGATACAATCGCTATGGTTTTCAGGACAAACAGGAGATGAGATTATCGCCGCGGAGTTTTTACGGAAGCTAGACACATTGGTATGTACACCGGAAGAACGGAACATAAAAAGGAAAAGCGGAGAGGATTCTGTCAAGAAAGATAAATACCGTGATCGTTACCGCGCTATAAAGAGGAGGATACACGCGATAGAAAGCGTAAACATGAGCGCTGAATGCAGTAAGTGCACGAAGATTAACAGTACATCAAAGAAAAATTCTACGGTCACATCAAGCGGAAAGGAACTAGTGATCGCAGGCAACTCGGGAAACGACCGTGGGTTGGTCCAATAGTCCTGTTGGATTCGACTCATATAAAGGAGGGGACACCGGCGCCAAAACACCATACTGCATTGAAGATGATGATGAGATGGGGATGGAAACTGACGACAGGATTGGGAAAAAATGAAGAAGGGGTGATTGCCCCAATAAAAGCAGAAAAAAATGTAATGAGGCGAAATAATGGCGCAGAAGAAACAAGAACTGAAGAAGAAATGTGTGTGGAGGCCTGCGTCAATTCACTACAACAAATAACGGATGAATGGAATAAATTGGAAATGAATGAGAAAAGAAAATGTAGGGAAATTAGGGGCTTTAATAACATTTTTGAGGACAGAGATTACGAGGAAATAGAAAAAGGTAGCAATTTACCGTTATTACCGGAGGCTAAAGCACATATAGACAACACGGAAGTTCATTGCCTAATAGATACAGGAAGCCAAATCACATGTGTAGCTCAGGAATTTTACGAAAATTATTTAAATGATCAAGAACTTTATCCCATTATGCCTGTGACAGCGATACAAATTAGAGTGGCAGTTGGTCACAAAAGTCAAAAGATATCTAGATTGGTTTTAGTACCATTACGGTTTGGTGATGTAACAATAAATACGCCGTGTTTAATAATACCCAAGTTGATTAGACCAATTATTTTAGGTATCAATTGGTTAGACGAATATACAGCTGAATTTAAATGTGGGGAAAACAGAAAGTTAAAAATAAAGACAGGAAACGGAAAGAAAGATATAGAGTTGGTAAATTCATCGATAACGCATAGCAAGCTTAAAGGAGAGATTAGCGATCAAAATTGCACAAGAAAAAATTTAAATAATATTGAAATAAATTCCAAAACAAATGATACGACGTGTCTAGAACGAAGAATAACGACATTTTTGTCCGGGTTAAAATTGGATTTAAAAGGAAAAGAAGGTTTGGAAAGAATTTTAATGAAACATAAAAATGTGTTTAGAGATAGGCCAGGTTTAACGAATTTGTATACTCACGAAATAAGGATGACGGACGAAACGCCTTTCGTAAAACGCTCTTATCCAGTACCTTTCGCCTATAGGGATAAAGTTGATGATAAAATTAGGGAATTGGAAAATCTAGGTATAATTAGTAGGGAGGCAACTCAATTTTCCAGTCCTCTGACGTTTACATTAAAAAAGGATGGAACGGTTAGGATACTATTGGACGCCAGATTTTTAAATACTAGAATGGAGGCAGAGGTAGAAAAACCACCACTAACTTCTGAGATTATTCAACGTTTCCATGGTGTTAGGTATATTACAACAATAGACTTACAATCCGCTTATTTTCAAATACCTATTAGTCGGGAAAGCCGAAAATATACTGGTTTTGTTTACAATGGTAAATCATATGTTTACAAGGTACTACCGCAAGGGTTAAAAACATCAGTTGGGAGTTTTTCTAGAGCAATGGATCGTATATTAGGGCCAGGGTTGCGAGAGTTTTGTGCGAACTATTTAGATGACCTAATAATATACACGTGTGGGAGTCAAGAAGATCATTTTGAACATGTAAACGCGGTGCTAGAAAGATTAGAGTCAGCAAACATGACTTGTAAACTCGAAAAATGTCAGTTTTTATTCACAGAAGTGCGTATGTTAGGACATATTATTTCGCCCTTCGGAGTTCAAATGGACCCCGATAAGATAGAAGCAATAAAAAATTTTCCAGTACCCAAGAAAATAAAACAGGTTAGAGCTTTCCTAGGACTTTGTAATTATTATCGTAGATTCGCGAATAAATATGGAGAAACTACGCGGACGTTATGTGATTTATTACAAAAGAATCAAGCGTGGCGGTGGGGAGAGTTAGAACACCGTGCATTTGAGAAGATAAAATCATTATTTTTAGAGTCAGTTATATTACACCATCACGACCCAAATAGTACCTACTACTTACAGACAGACAGTTCGGGATTTGCAATCGGAGGTGAGTTATATCAATTAGACAAGGATGGGAACCATCACGTGATTGGATTCATTAGCAAAGCTTTAAGGGGACCAGAGTTGAAATGGACTACGTCAGAACAAGAGTTATGGGCGATAATTTATGCGTTACATAAGTTTGAGACATATTTAAGAGGAGTACATTTGATAATTAGAACGGATCATCAAGCACTGACGTTTTTGAAAAGTTGGAAAATGTATAGCGGTCGTTTAACTAGATGGATTTTGTATTTGAATCAATTTAACTTCACGGTAGAATATGTTAAAGGAAAAGAGAATATAGGACCTGATATTTTATCTCGTTATTCATGTGATGCGGAAAACGTACAAGAAGAGAAAAACACGTGCCCGGAAATAGCAGCTTTTGCAGTAAAAAGTAGAATTCAGATTCGAAAACACTTAGAAAATATAATTGAGCTACAGAAACAAGACACATTTTTAGGAGAAATCTTGGGATATTTGCGCAAGGGAAAATTCGGACCACCAACAAAAGATGTAAGTAGGTATTTGAAAAATTACAAAAAAATAGGTAAAACCTTATATTACACTACAGGGTTAAACAAGACGGTGTTGGCAGTACCACAAGAGTTGACTGAAGAGTTAATAAAGATGATACATTTAGAAATTGGACACGGGGGAATGTTTAAAACAGGTTCAGCAATGGGAGATCGATATTATTGGCCAGGAATGAATCGAGATGTAAAACGGATAGTAAAGGGGTGTCACCTTTGTCAGCTGGCGAAACGCGAAATTCGACCAACTGTAGGACCAAGTAAATCCATATTAACTAAAGAAATAGGACAAATAGCCATGGCGGATCTTTACGGACCACTACCGAGAGGAATGGGAGGGGTGAAATTCATATTCGTGATACAAGACTCTTTCAGTAGGTTCGTGAAACTATATAAATTAAGAATAGCAAGTACTAGGACCGTGTTAAATTGTGTGGAGGACTTTAATAAAACAATACGCATAGAAGCTCTTTTAACTGACAACGGGTCACAATTTACATCAAAGAAATGGGAAAGCAATTTAGATAGAATGGGCATACGAATCTTACATACTTCAGTACGAAATCCTGGACCAAATATAACGGAGCGCGTAAATAAAGAGTTAGGAAGAATTTTTCGTATTTATTGTCACGAAAAACATACGAAGTGGGTGGCTTTCCTTAAAGAAATAGAGCAAACATACAACAATTCAATTCACTGTTCAACGGGATTTTCACCAAATGAAATTGCTTTCGGAAAATCACCAACCTATAGTTTAGACAAGTATACACAGGGATGTGGAAAACCTACGAAAACATTAGATGAAATAAGATTAACGGCACAGAAAAATTTAGAAAAAAGCGCTGCAAACCGACAGAAATATTATAATCTCAATAAAAGATTAGTAATTTATGAAATAGGAACTATGGTCAAACTGAGAAAGATTACACAATCGAGTTTATTGAAGAAGGAAATCAAAAAATTTCATCTTCTCTACGAGGGACCATTTGTAATTGGTTCAATTCCGTACAGTAACACCTATACGCTTATTGATCCGAAGACGCGAGAAATTAAGGGAGATTATAGTGCCATTCATTTAGCGAGATATTATACAAGCAACAGAGATCAACAACCAAGCTTAGAGCTAATGGAAATCATCGAATAGATCGTGAATTTCACAAATATTTGAAAAAAAAACACGTTTGAGGAAAATAAATATAAACATGTTAGGTTACGTAAAAATTTAAAAAGAAATTCTACAAAATACAAGCTTTATTTTGCGAGGGGCGGGTCGTCTTTAATTCCTTTGTGCTGAGTGAACAGATTACTTAATAAGCGACAATCCTTTTAAAATAGAGAAAGAAATAGGTATTAGGTAATTTTCATTTATTTTGATTTTAAAAAGAAAATTTTGCATTTCATATTATGTACTAGTGAATAGGAAAAGTTTGTCATAGTACATAAGTACATTTAAAGGGACGAATTGGAGATATTATATGACAAACGAAAAGAAAATTGAAAAATTTTTTTTTTATAAACAAATAGGATAGGATACGTTTTATAAAACAGGAGTTGAAATAAACCATGCATAGAGTTAGAAAAAATTTTTTTTTTTGAAACCACGAAATAAGGAAGTTTTACTTATAGATTATGGTAGACATTAGGTAAATATAGTAAGGCAACATTTGAATTATGAAATAGTTAGTTTAAGTTTCGAAGAAAAAGAGTAGAAAAACAAAAACGATGAAGCAATAGGACGTTAGTTAAGAACATTTAAGAAAAATTCAGTATAAGAGTGAAAAAAAAAACAAAAATTTTAGGTTAGAACAATTTGTCTGAATGAACCATAGAATAACAATTAGAGATAAGAGAATAAAGTTAAAGTTTAAATAAAAGAGAAAATTATGAAACATGTATACCACTGATTGTCGGATTGGGTGAGGTCGTGCGAACAAACATATTTCACAAAAAAAAAAAAAATTATAATAACAAAATAAAAACAATTATTTGCACACCAAGAGACCACCCGCTTTTCAGTTGGTGAAAAGATCGCGAGGTTGTAAACAATCTTTGCTTGAATCATTGTAAGGGAGGTCTGGGTCCAACCAGGTTGAAGACCACCTAAACACGCGAGTCGAGGGGCGTGTTCCATATTTTATAATAAAAAAATTTTGAGTTCATCAAAATAACAAGAAAATTAAGTAAAATATAATCTACGCGAAAAGAAAATTGAAAATACAATGTGATTCGAATTCAAGGTTGTTAACAATCCGAATAGAAGAGGAGGGAGATAGGAAATAAAATAATGAGGAGGGAGGTAGGCAGAAATAGAATGAGGAGGGGGGTAGGAATAAATAGAATGAGGAGGGAGGTAGAAAATAATAGAATGAGGAAGGAAGGATAACTATAACCAGCCTATAGTTGAACACAATTTCGGTGTCTAACGAAAAAAAAAAAAAAAAAAATTAAATAAACAAAGAAAAATAGAGAAAGAAAAGGTAAAATTAGATACAACGTTAACCACAGCAAATTGAGTTCAGAGGAGGGAACTGTGATGAATCGCAGTGGATACGAAAATATAGTAGCTTCCACCTTACGAATGAATAAATAATAATTCAGAATTATAACGAAATCAACACACTAGCGACACCTAGCGGATTAAGTTTGATTGGGCCATGGAGACTGCAGAGATCTATAATTATTAAATTCATGTCAAGTTTTGATAAATAGAACACAGAGGGATCCAATTATAAACACTTAAGATTGATCAACCAATCAGAGGAGGGGGAGGTTACCTTTTTTCAAGACAAAGAGATGGACTTTGGACTAGACCATTAGTCTGAGATTTATGGAGTAAAAATCATCATCAACCCGAGAGATCAATACGCTTTAAGATAAACACAATCCCACGTTCGGTGCATTTGGTACAATGACCCTAATTGTAAAGGTAAATATTGAGTGCAACAGAGGAATCGACAACCGCAGTTAACGAACAAATAAATCCATATTATTTTGAAAAAATGATGCAATAAAATAGCAAGGAAATATAATAAACGGAAGATTAAAGAAAAGTCCTGGAAAACGTGGGAAAAGCTACTGTAGGGATACTCAATTGCATAACGAGAACGTGAAGAACAAAAGGAGGCCAGATTCAGAGGAAAACGTACGTTTGATATTTAAAAGAAAGAAAAACGATGGAAATTAGGAATGTCACTCTTAGATGAAGCAATAAAGTCAGGAAAAACGATTTGGAAAGAAAATCTAATGGAAAAAACGGACATTTAAACGGAAGTGTTAATTGAACAATATAAGATTTCGGCTTAATTTTGCGTTTTCATACGAGTTTAAATAGATATCGTTATATATTTGAAATAGGATGGTTATTCTAGTTATATTACGTTAGATTAATTCAAAGGAAAGGATCGTTTTACGTCATTTGCTATGAGAAAATACTATAGGCGATAGAACAAATTGCTGAGGCAATTGATGTAAAAAAAGGTTGTCGAGCTCACACACTATTTTGTTGTTTAAACAATGAGATTTCCGACATGGTTTTGGGTGATTATGATAGTCTTTATTGCTTTTGGGGCAATAAAAGTTAACATGGAACTTATGCAATATTTGGATAAGATAAAAGAGATTAAATTTAACGAGTTAATATTAATTTATTATTTACGATCCAGTACGTAGAAATCGAAAATATCAACATATGTCAACGATGATACTTTATGGGTTTTTGAGATGAAACGAGACACAATTTTATACGTTTTTATACGAAGCAATTAATCTGACACATATCCCAGAGTCAAATTGGAATTTTCTTCTATGAAAATTATGAAAAAATAGCAGATTGAATATTTATGACTAGAAGGTGAAGTTTTCTAAGAGAAGATAAGCATTGGAAATTATACAAATGATGGTAAAGAATGAAGTAAAGACAGTTTAAAGACGATTCCGTAAGGAAAACTCATGAAAATTCAGAAGTATTGATGAAAACAGTAAATTTGGCTTGGAATATAACTAATCATATAGTTATGGACAATGACATAAGAATGAAGCAGAGAAATCATAAAAATAACGTCGTATATAAAATATAATTGAAGAAAAATAAGAAAATTCAAGTCTACGACGTAAGTAGAGACAATACAGTTAAAAATTGAATTGATTCATATAAGAAACATGAAAATGTGGGGAAATTTAGGAAAATGAATGTTGGGAAAAGCATAGTGAAGATTTCGACATGAGTTTGTTCGTGTTCTGGTAGCGATAAACCAAATTGAGAATTATATACAGTTTATTGAAGACGTACCTATTATATATTGAGAGAAAAAAAGGACACGAAAATCATGATATTTTAGTTAAATTCGTAAGACCAGAAGACAAAGGAACGACGGGGCAAAATTTGACATAATGGTAGGTTCGACACTGGAACAATTTACGTAAGAGACAGAAGATTTCTAAAATCAAGGGGCCGGACTTAACACGTTGATACGAAAATGACAGAATTGATATATGAAATCTCGAGTTGTTAGAGTTTAAATTAGAAAATCAATGAACGCGTAATTAAGCCATTCTAATCCTGGAATGGGTATTTAACCTACGACATGGACATTTGATCGGCAGTCGTCGGGGACCAATCGTTGGATTAAAAACGTGGAAGTTACGTGACGTAGTGTCTAATACGGTTATTAGTTGAAAAATTTCTTAAGTGTTGTAAAATTTTGGGACTTAGAAAAATTCGGAGTGGGAAAACCTGAGACTTAGAAAATTATAGTCAGTGTTAGTGATTAAATCTGTGAAGTGTTGAAAATTAAATAAAGTGTTTTATATAGTTTTACAATAAATTTAACTTGTCATTAAAATAAAAAGTTTATATAGTGTAGCGAATTAATAAAAAAAAGTAACAACAGTGTTTAAAGAATTTTATAACAGCAGTGAATAATAATATATTTATTTATAAATTCAACTTGTCATTAAAATAAAAAGTTTATATAGTGTAGCGAATTAATAAAAAAAAGTAACAACAGTGTTTAAAGAATTTTATAACAGCAGTGAATAATAATATATTTATTTATAAATTCAACTTGTCTTTAAAATAAAAGGTTATATAGTGTAGTGAATTTAAAAAGAAGCAACAGTGTTTAAAGAATTTTATAACAGCAGTGAATAATAATATATCTATTTATAAATTCAACTTATCATTAAAATAAAAAGTTTATAATATAGTTTAACGATTTAAAAAAAAAAAAAAAATTAATAGTGTTTAGAGAATAATTGTCGAACCACATTAATCTAAAAAAAAATTAACATCGAGTTAATTCAGCTAGATAACGTACGATTGAACGGAACATTTCTATCGCGAAGTATTAATCTATTGTTAGATTAAATAATAATAAATCTATTATTTCGTAAATAATCGTGAAGTGGTTACTGCTTAAAAATTATAATTTAAGCAGAATGTTATTCTAATAATGGAATAACTATAATAATAAATCTGGAATAAATAATCAATGATAAAAATCTATTCGGTATTTAATTGTATAATACTTTGTTGCTAGATAAAAGTTCGGTGAAAAAAGAACACGAAATAAATAATGATAATATTACTCCGGATAATAATTATGAATTAATTTGTTAAACTTAATTTAACAAAGTGTTAGGTTAATCAACGAGTTTTGAAAATAAAGTACATTTTGATTGATAAAGATTAGTCGTCAATTAATTCAGTTTAGATTCAACAAAATAGCGGAATAATAAATCGAAAGGATTAATTTAGATTTAGTTAGACAATAGCCGAATTAGTTAGAGAAAAAGAATATATAAACAAAAGAGATGGTCGTGTAGCTCCCGACAGGAATCGACATGTTGGGGTAAGTTTTCATAAGTATAAATATTTTCAGAATCATGGACGAGGAGAGAACAGCTGATCATCGGTATAAAAATTTATATTATTACGACAAAATATTACTTGATTCAAATCTGTGCTATATATGTATATTAAAAATAATGTATATAATATGTATTTCGAATTATACTTGTATGTATGTATATGTATTTCTATATATATTCCGTAAATAAAATATCTCAGAGAGATATTGCACAATTATGATTAAATGTTTATTACATATATATCTTTTATATTGATATGTTATCCATATATGGGTAATTATATATATATATTTACATTCCCAGAAAAGAGGTTAATTAAACAAAACATCTTTTATATTGAATTTGAGTGATATCTATCAGATACCTACCTATAAATATATCTACACTTATTAATTTCCGAGTTCCTACAGAGTTATAAGTCTTATATATAAAATTTATTAAAAATATGTAGTTTATGTAAATTTATTCTTTGCTAAATTATCTCTATAAAATTAATATATGTATATGTGTATTTAGAATATAAACCACATTTATTTACGTATAAAGCCTATATAAATATAGTTATATATATACTGAATAATAAATTAGCAGACGGGGCTTCGATCAGATATAAAGTGAAACCAATACAATGAAATAAAGGAAATTAATTAGGGCAAATTGTTTTGGAATGCATAGTGTAAACAAAAACACGTGTCATTTCATGTACTTATTCGAGAGTATGTTATTGGGTTAGTGGGTCACGAAGTCAGTGCCGGTTTTGTTTATGAATTTAAAGGTAAAATAAACTATTGACATTCTTTAATTGCTTCGGGCTAACATTACTACGATATTAAAATACAAAAGGATTAAAAACCAATTTATATAAAATGAAATTAGTATTTATTTTACAAAAAAAAAAAATATAAATCATCTATTTGAAACATTTGGAAAATTCACGGGATAGCAGCGAAATATGATTTGAGGAATTAACAAGAAGATTAATTTGCAGTTTATAATTACATTTGACATTTGAAAAATCACGGGATAGTAGTATAAAAATGAATTGAGGAATTACATGAAAACATTTGAAGTTATGGGAATAAAAACCTCACAAGTGTCAAACATTTACATGAGACTTTTGAAAAATCACGGGATAGTAAAAATTTATATCAAAGAGTTGAGTCTGGGGAGGGGGAAAATCTAGAATAACAGTTCAACAAAACAAATCATGAAATCAATAGAGATGGCAATCTCTTAAATAAAATTGTCAACCAATCAAATCAAGAAATCAATAGAGATGGCAATCTCTTAAATAAAATTGTCAACCAAACAAACAAAAGCCTGGAGTTATTAGCTCTCCATTAATAAAACTAATAAATATTCTTAGTTTATTCTTATATATTGATATTTCCTACTCTTAATATGTATATATTCGGTCATCGGCTAAGGTTTTTCGCAGAATTCTTTTTCACGAAATCCGAGCTTGGAATGCGAGGCTAGCTAGCTTCACATTACGAGTTATAATCCTTCCCAAACGTATGTATACATATATATCTTCTTATGTACTGTGCATTGGATGATGTGGACTCGCTTACAGCTAGCGCTTTAGTCTCGACAGAGACACTCTCACATCGTCTCTTGCATGCGAGAAATTAGGATTCACGACCCGAACTCTTGCAAAAACCGTGAGTATATGATTGTGTATAGAACGAAACCGGTTCGCTCTAAGTAAATAGTAGACTTCGGAGGAGTTGGAATTTGGAGATTTCGGGGCTTAGAGAAAGACCTGAGTAACGTACACGACGACATGGAAGATTGACAGAACAAGGTATAACGGCCCTCTGGAAAATCGCGTCGGCTGACTGTGCGAAGTTCTAGTTGATCTTTGACCACCCTGTTTATCTGCAGGAGGATAGGAGCCAAATTATGCAAGCAAAAGAGCATTTCTGAGTTCGTTCTAAAAGACAATCAATAAATAACAATAATCTACTAAAACAATGTCATATGTACGTTATAGCATCAGGACCAAAATAGGGGAGAGCCAAGCAGTAAATAAATCTTGAGTAACAAAAGACTTCACTAACAATTAACCGTTTGAGTCATTCTTAATTACACAAACAATTGAACAGGTAAATGTCATTAATTACAGGTATATTACGAATTCATTAGAGGTAGGAAGTCGAAATAGTGTTAGGGAAAGTTAAGTTCATAAAGAAAATAAAATAAAATTTAGAATTGCAGGAAATGGACCAATCAAATTCGATGCTCAACGCTCCTTTCAGAATCAAAGGGTACCACAAAACAAAAGTAATTAAGTTCCCACACCATAAATCAAAAAAATAACACAACGTTTGGTGGAATTTATTTACAGCATAAATACGAAAATTTACGTTCAAGGTCGTAGATAACGTATTAATTAATTAAGTACTTATATCTATAAAGATATGTAGTACAAGGGAGTTTTAAATAGCTTCCTGTAGTAATCAAAGAAAATAAGGGTCACATTTTCATGAAGGCTTGTGTGTCATACATATAAAGCCTTTGAGAAAATTAAATATCGATCAGAGCCAAAAGAAAAGTTTAAGAAAACTTGAAAGGATGAAAGAATTCAAAAATAGTAAAATTAAAATGGAAAAATATTAAAAAAAAAAAAAAGAATTCAAAAGAAGAGACGAGAAAACGAGTATATCACAGGATGAGGATGAGGATGAGGATGAGGATGAGGATGAGGATGAGGATGAGGATGAGGATGAGGATGAGGATGAGGATGAGGATGAGGATGAGGATGAGGATGAGGATGAGGATGAGGATGAGGATGAGGATGAGGATGAGGATGAGGATGAGGATGAGGATGAGGATGAGGATGAGGATGAGGATGAGGATGAGGATGATGATGAGGATGAGGATGAGGATGAGGATGAGGATGAGGATGAGGATGAGGATGAGGATGAGGATGAGGATGAGGATGAGGATGGGGATGGGGATGGGGATGGGGATGGGGATGGGGATGGGGATGGGGATGGGGATGGGGATGAGGATGAGGATGAGGATGAGGATGAGGATGAGGATGAGGATGAGGATGAGGATGAGGATGAGGATGAGGATGAGGATGAGGATGAGGATGAGGATGAGGATGAGGATGAGGATGAGGATGAGGATGAGGATGAGGATGAGGATGAGGATGAGGATGAGGATGAGGATGAGGATGAGGATGAGGATGAGGATGAGGATGAGGATGAGGATGAGGATGAGGATGAGGATGAGGATGAGGATGAGGATGAGGATGAGGATGAGGATGAGGATGAGGATGAGGATGAGGATGAGGATGAGGATGAGGATGAGGATGAGGATGAGGATGAGGATGAGGATGAGGATGAGGATGAGGATGAGGATGAGGATGAGGATGAGGATGAGGATGAGGATGAGGATGAGGATGAGGATGAGGATGAGGATGAGGATGAGGATGAGGATGAGGATGAGGATGAGGATGAGGATGAGGATGAGGATGAGGATGAGGATGAGGATGAGGATGAGGATGAGGATGAGGATGAGGATGAGGATGAGGATGAGGATGAGGATGAGGATGAGGATGAGGATGAGGATGAGGATGAGGATGAGGATGAGGATGAGGATGAGGATGAGGATGAGGATATCCACGAATCCTCTCTAATAATATAATAAATATGTGTACATACATATATTTAAAAAAAACTGCCCACAGGACGCCCTGAGGAAAATAATTCGCCTCAGGGTCCATGTCATCTGTGGAGATGCTGTGTGGAGAGTTTTTTTAGGAATGCAAGGAGAGGAAGTTCTGGGAAGGAAAAGGGTAAAACGGGTGGGTAGGAATCTGGGGGCCAATGTGTCCAGGAGTGATCGACGTTTGAATCCATCCCTTCCACTGCGGTGCAAGGCGATGGGTCGAGAGATTCCTATCGAGAGAGTTTTTTGTAAAGGCTAAAGGAAGGCTTCATGAGAAATTGTTTGAATTAAAATAATACATTCATCGAATCACTACCGCCAATGAGACGATGTATGAACGTGAACGAGGCAAGGAGTGCGTGCCAAGACCGAGTTGTTTGGCGGTCCGTCCTCTCTGCCTACCCCTGCGGGGAAACGGCATGATGGTTAGTTAGT
Organism: Limnephilus lunatus; assembly: GCA_917563855.2. NCBI lineage: Eukaryota > Metazoa > Arthropoda > Insecta > Trichoptera > Limnephilidae > Limnephilus > Limnephilus lunatus. The sequence continues at coordinate 69,776,027 of OU830596.1, forward strand.
TAGTTACTACCGCCGATTTATTTAACTTTAAAAAAATCCTAAAATGTTGCTTGAAGTTATTATCACATTTTTTCATTTGACGAAGTTCTAGGCAAAGAAATACAAGATATTTTATTTTTTAGCTTAATGATGCAAGATTGATTCTCGATATGAACACTCCAAAATTATGCCACCACAATATTACCGACCGTGAGATATATAAATGACAGAGAATATTGATTGCTATATGGTTGCTATTTTCTAACATAATTTTATAACAACCCTCGTAGCAAAGGATGTAGCTTTACAGGAGGTCTTGGCTTCAATTATTTTTGTGAATATTTAGGAGAGATATTTTTTTTACTATATAAATCGAATAATTGTTAGTTTTCCCTTGTTTTTAATCATTTAACACAAATATTCATCGAACTATAATCTACTAATTAATGCTTCTCAGAATGCAATTTTATCACCCATTGCTTCAACAAGTTCAATTATTTATTATTATAATAAAATTAAAATTAGTGATTGTAGCACACACGTGTTCAATTATTATGGTAAAGAATATTCTCTCTATCTATCTATTTATATAAACGGGAGTGTCTGTGGCGTGTATGTTATGTTATGTATGTATGATTTTTATTCATATCTACAGTTTAATTCTGAAAGCGATGAAATTTTGCACACTTGAGTTTGAATTCGGAAAAAGCCGGAGACTTCGGCTAATATTTTAATAAAGACCATTAATTTTAATAAAGATTATAAATAATTATCGGCTAATATTTTAATAAAGATAAACCTCATCCCGGGTACATGGGGTGAGGTTTGTCCGGTTCTTGGCGGCAGATGCGTCTACCTACCTGCCGCGTGGCGAATCGAGAAAGACTAGTTGAGGGAAGTTTTCGACTTCTCCAACCGGACTCTCTCAAACCTTTCTCTCTCAACCCTTTCTCAAGCCGGACTCTCTCAACCCAACTCTCTCAAGCCTTGCACTGCAATTGGAGGGATAGATTCATACGTCTGTCACTCCCGGACACTGACCCCCATATTCCTACCCATCCCTCATACCGTTTTCCTTCACAAAACTTCTCTCCTCCCTTTCCTTAAAAACACCCTCCACAAAGCATCCCTTAAGATGGAAAATTAATTAATTATGGAAGGGAAATTATTTTCCTCAGGGCCTCCTGTGTGGAGTTACGTAAAAAAATCTTTTTATATTTATTTTTAAATGAATCCCTGTTTACCTTGGTCACGCCATAACTTCGAACGACTTTATCTATTTCATTATTTAAAAAAAAAAATTCTAATGCTCTGTAGAAGGTTCTTACGGAAATAAATAATAAGAAAATTGCGCAATAAATTGAATAATTTCAGAAAACTTAACAACTATTGTAACTTCACACGTTTGACTGTTCGCACGTTTGATGAAATTGAATTTATAGTCCAGTAACTTTATACATCACATATGCGTTAAATCCGGTAGTTCTGCTTTTTTGCAGGCTTGTTTATAATGTTGGCTTAATGAATAATCCAAGTTTTTGACCTCGTTATTTTGGCGATTATAACCCTAAAGGATTAGTTTTTTAAAAAACTTTTTTTTCACGTTTTTAAAGTAAACTAAATTTGCTACAAAATGATACTATAACTGTTTCTGTAAACCCAATAGTTTTTGAGATTAAGCCTTTCAAAGTTTGTGACCTCGAGCGCAAACCGCGAAAAAAACGTTTTTTTTTTCAAATTTTGGCGATTATAACCCTAAAGGACTAGTTTTAGAAAAAACTTGTGTAAAACGATTTTAAAGAAGACTAAATTTGCTACAATATGATACTAAAACTGTCTCTGTTGACTTAATAGTTTCCAAGATTAAGCCTTTCAAAATTTATCATTTTTTTCGAACTTCACATTTTTTTTGCAATTCTGTCTTTCTGAATGAATTTTGACCCTGATTATTCTATCGAAGCCCTGTAATTTTATGATGGGATGATGATGTATAAGCTAAGCTACGAATAATGAAGTAAAAAAGATAAATAAACAAATTATTTTCTTTTTATTTTTTTATTTATTTATAAAAAGATAAGTACAACAAAAGTTAATAAGTTTATTTGTTAGGAAACTGAGTAATATTCAAAATAAAAAAATTAAATTAATTTAGCCCTCTTGGAAGGTCCCGGTTGAGGTTCGTCCGTATCTGGATCGACGTATTGGGATGGCATATCCCCATCAGGAGATGGTGATGGATCGTCGACGTATTGTGCCCACAAGTCATCCTCCATTTCGACATCGGACAGATCGTCGCCTTCTGGGATATGTATTACTTCAACATCGGGTATATTGTCACAAGAGGCCCCGCTACAGTGCCTGCAGACTAATGAGCATTTTAATCCTGCCTTCCTGCAGTTCTAGTATCATATTATAGCAAATTTAGTCTTCTTTAAAATCGTTTTACACAAGTTTTTTCTAAAACTAGTCCTTTAGGGTTATAATCGCCAAAATTTGAAAAAAAAACGTTTTTTTCGCGGTTTGCGCTCGAGGTCACAAACTTTGAAAGGCTTAATCTCAAAAACTATTGGGTTTATAGAGACAGTTATAGTATCATTTTGTAGCAAATTTAGTTTTATTTAAAAACGTAATAAAAAAGTTTAAAAAAAACTAATCCTTTAGGGTTATAATCGCCAAAATTTGAAAAAATAATGATTTTTTGGCGATTTTTTCGATTTTTGACAAAGTTGTGTTCGGCGGTCGAGGTCAAAAACTTGGATTATTCATAAAGCTAACATTATAAACAAGCCTGCAAAATATCAGAACTACCGGATTTAACGCATACTACCCCATACATTCAGGCGACAAAGTTACTGGACTATTAGCAGGCAGCTGTTTAACTTCTTTATTATTTAGAATTGTTTATGGGTTTTTAAAATTATAGATATTTTAAATACGTTAGGTACCAAATTTGAATGATGTTCTTATAATATACAAAAATGAATATTGGTAATATACGAAATATAAAAATTTGAATAAAAAAAAAATTGTAATCGGTGGCACGCGAGCTGTTTGAAAACTAAATGTACTGGGACTGAATATATGGAACGCGGGAGGGAGGTTTGCGGGACGGGAGAGCGGGGGAGGGGAGAGGGTGGACGGGAAAGGTGGAAGGGATACGGGAGGGGAACGGGAATGCATGGGAAAGGACATGCAGGGAGTCTTTGAATATGGCACTGCAACGCATACCGGGAACCAGCTAGTATTATAATAAAATTCCCTGCGTTGAGCTTAACTTCTTAGTTTTTTACTTTCACTTACCGAATTCGTGATTCATCAAATAACCAAGACGTAGTCGCCTTAAATGAGCAATTCGATTCCTTCCATCCTGACCTGATAAAGATTTTCAAAAGTGGAGAACCTTTCACACGTGATTTATCGGTTTTCAGGCTTTGTTGAAAAAGCGCTGGAGCGGAATTTGCAACGTGTAGCGGGGGGAAAGGCTTTAGCGGAGACTGGGGGGTCCGTCTTACCCCACCCCAATGTCTTTACCGCAGACAACTAATGTTTGGAACTTGATCATAAACATGCAAGACACATTAATATTCACATACAAGATCAAGCCGATGAGATGTTCAATTTCTTGTTATTTGATGGTTTTGCGCTAATGTAAATAAATATTACTATTTTATATCGTTTTGTGATTGAATATTTTCCACGAAGGTAATATATCATTTATGTCTATCTATTTATACCTTTTTCATCTTCTTTCTCTGTACATACATTTTGAGTCAGGCGGGAGGCGTGTGTTTGTTTTTGATAAAAATTTATAGTTTTATTCCGATTGAAATTTAGCACATTTGACGTTGAAAATACGAAGAAATTTACTGACTACATCTGATTTCGAAGATTTCTGCGTAAAACCTAGGCAACGCCGGGACTTCAGCTAATACATTTTATTTATGAAGAAGAGTGTTCCGGAGTGTTTTTGTGAGTGTGTTCTTTAAACAAATCCAGTTTTATTTCGAGATTGACGAAGTTTTTGCAAAATAACCTTCAATAGCTCCTGGAAGGTCATGGACGGAATGAGGTTTTGAAAAAACACCCCCCCCCCTCTTTCCTACCCTTTAAACCACAATTTTGATCCCTTTTGATGAAATTTTGCACACTTGAGGTTTAAAATTAGGGGAAATTTACTGTCCACACCAGATTTTGAAAAACCCCGTGATAAACATTTGAGCAGGTATTTTAATGCCCATTGTCTGGAAATAAATATATCTAAGTGCTTCGTTGTGCGATTTACTAGGAATAAAAACGTATTTATCCATGAATACTCAATTAATCATGTACCGTTATACATCAAATTCGAAAGTAAGGACCTTGGGGTTATACTTAATAGTAAACTAATTTTCAATAAACAAATCGACCACATAGTCACAAATGCATCTTCTATGCTTGGTTTTATAATCCGCTCCTGTAAACAATTCAAAGACCTTATTACTTTCAAAACACTGTATTTCTCATATGTTCGTAGTATCCTTGAATAGGCATCTCAAGTGTGGAACCCAGGCTATGCAGTATACAAAAATAGAATTGAAAGTGTTAAAAATAAATTTTTAAGGTACCTCAATTTCCGCTCTTTCCGAACTCATGTTAGTAATGAAGAATCTGCAAAAATTTTCCAAATACAGACGTTTACTTGTCGAAGAAATATAGCAGATTCCGTAGTTATTTAAAATTACACATAACTTAATCGATAGTCCTGATCTTCTTCAAAGCCTATCATTCCACGTTCCTAATCGCAACAGTAGACAGTCGCTTACTTTTAATCTCCCTCTTTGCAAGACTAACTCCAAACATAACTCATTTATCTACAGATCCACACAATAATTTACTTAAGTTATTATCACATTGACATTTTTAACTCGACGTTACGTGACATAAAACGAAATCTCACTAAGCAACATGAATCAAACTAGGAAGTTCAATCCCTATATATTCCCGTCCTTTGCCTCTTAATCATATTCCTATGTTCCTCCCCCCCCCCCTTTTTCATATATTGTAGCTAAAAATAAATTAATTAAGAAAACACCCATAAAATGTCACACTTTTTCACTCACTATCATCAGTGGAATGTTCATAATTGGCATAATTAACATCTTATTATTATATTACTTTGCTGTCAAATTTTCTCAAAAAGAATAAAAAATGAAATAAAATAAAAATAAGCCTAGGCAACGCCGGGAACTTCAGCTAGTACGATATATTTGCAAACATTTGGTAAATAAATATATTGATGCTTTTTGTGAACATTACTCGGCACCACAGTGTCGTTATTAGGATGTGTATTGTATTCCTAAAGAAGGTTTTATTCTACCATGGAAAACGCAAAGAAATAGTGTTTCATTAAATGTTTCGTAGAGATTTCCCAAAGGTTGCTTTTCGTAACTATCACAAACACATCGGCACATTTATTCGCAATGCAATTATTGAGAGGCTCTTTTCATTAGTAATTTCCCAGTGGACCAAATAGTGCGATGGAAACATTTGGAATGATAAAAAAATGAACCCGTACGTTACCTATTTAAAATACTTGGTGACGTAGCAGGGGTGCCCGGGTTTATGGGGTGAGATTTGTCCAGGCCTAGATGAAAACATAAACATGTGTCATTTATAAAACTAGAGTAGATTTATGAGTCCGTTCCTCCGCCGCCCACACGTTTTTGGTGAGGCTCAATATTTTTTTAACTGAGCCAAAAGGCGACTGGTGATAATAAAAACGTCAAGGGCTCTGTATTAGGTGTTTGGTATTAACAGCACCTTGGTTCCTGGACTCCTTCGCTCCTTGGCAAGCTCCAATTGGTCCTGGCATTTACCCATTATCAGAACCGGTCTACAGAACTAATTTATGTTGAGTAGTGTACATTTTTATAATAAATGTGTGAAAATATAGTACATCATACACAATAAAAACACATAAGCCTAACTGTAATTCCGATAATATTGATTCTAACTGCAACTGTAAAGTTTTGGAAAGCGTGAAAAATATCAAATATCTAGGCGTTATTATCTATAGACAATCATCGTAAAGTGGAAATATCACATCAACAACCTCTCAATAAGGGTAAGACAATTGATTCACATATTCTTTGTATTACGAAATTTAATCAAATACTAAGACCTAAGGAAAATATATTTCGGATTGTGCAACCCCATCTTAAAGAATGGTTGTATTGGTTGGGGAGCGTCAGGTAGAACAATTTTAGATCCACTAGTGAAGGCCCAGAAATCCATAATTAGAGTCATTATGTGAAAACCCTATCGGTTTACAAAAAAAATTATGTACTTGATGTTAGTCAGAACTACATAAAAAGGGTTATTATCCACGTACACGAAAATATAGAAAATCTTAATAAAATTGATCATCATCACAAGAAGTCACTCCAGAAAGGATCTTGTGGTCCCTGGGAGCATTATCCCAAAGTTTCAAAAGACATGTACATATCTGGGACCGAAGTTGTATAATAAAATCCTCCCAGAATTAAATATTAAAACATGCAAAATGACATTCATCCGTTCAATAATAACTAAATGGTTGATTGGCTTAGGTAGGGTAGAGTCCGAATTTTTTAAAAATAATATCACTTAAAACTTTAAAATTTACATGGTTAATTATTAAATGGCACACTCTTAGTAACTTAGTTACATTTTTCGCATTTTTCACTAGCATTTGGTTCCTTAGAACGGGCAATCTGCCTGGCTTGGAACTAATATAGACAAACAAGACATAATAACACTTGTACACATTTTAAGGTGCTCCAGATTTTATGTCAAGGTTGAATCTTTCCCAAATGAAAGACTAAACCCTTCCCCACACTTTTCCACAAATGAATATCTAGTAAATTCACGCAATGTAAGTGCACTATATAAGTATAATAAATACAAACAATGCAAGAACAATACGTCAATCCACCAGAAACATAATGGGAAAATATTTCACCGACTCCAGATATTTTCATATCAGAGGGTTCGGCTCTGATGAAATCCTAACTGGTCCGATAAATCCTACTGATCCCTCAATATAAATATTTAAAAAATCTTTCGTAATCCTACATGTATTTAAAATGACCGACTTTTGCATTTTTATGTACAAATTTTTTGACAAATCTAATACGCCTAAATTTTGAATGAGAGAGCTAGGTATAATGCCAGTAGCCGAAATAACAAATGGTAATATTTTTATAGTCTGAGAATGCCAAATTCTTTTAATCTCATTTCCTAAATCTGTATATTTTCTTATTTTTTCAGAAACAGTTTTCTGAATATTACAAGAATTTGGAATAGCGACATCAATGATATAAGTTATTTTCTTAATTTTGTCATGTAAAACTATATCGGGTCTATTATGACTAATTTTTCTGTCTGTTAGAATAGTTTTATCATAATAAATTTTATAAAATTCATTTTCTAAAAATGAATTTTGTTCATATTCATAATATGGTACATTACGGCAGTCAATCCAGTTATGTTTAATTAATTTAATTTTGAAATATTATCATTATGTTATTTTTGCTTATTTATCTTATGTAATAAAAAAAAAATAAAAAAATAAAAAAAAAACTAATGGATGAGGAAGGAAACGAAAACAGAAAACAAAATTGTATTCGCTATAAAAGCGAAACCAATGTCATTGGCCCAATATGAAATCTATGTTTTGGTTGTTTCTAGGACACTATACGTTTTGTTGATGAAAATCTAATCGTCGATCAGCGCCATTTTGAATTTGTGGTATTTTGGCAGTCCTTATAAAATGCTCATACTTTGTATTTTTCAGCTTTTGATCAAAGTGCGATCCGTTAAGAACTATCGTGGTATATTTGTTAGCGGATCTCAATTATTGGTTCATCAGCTGAACGTACCTATAATCAGCGTTTAACAAAGACAATATTTTAAAATGACGCTAATCGACGATTTGATGGTCATCAAATGTGACGAGAGTTAACACCCTAACTTAAAACCAGTCGGATCGACGATAAACGGAAGTCTACCCGTCTACACATTATAATTTGAGTCATAATGACGCAGATTCGATTGCCGTGCAGCGCAAAATATTTGCAAATGAACTACTTATATAATAATTAATATATTCGTGACGATTTTTAACATTACTTAAATGTTGTACCTAAAATACTTAGGTACAGCTATTGTGAGAAATATTCATAAATCAGAGGAGAGTGAAATCAGCTCAGGGAAATCTATATCCATGCACAGGAATCTATTTATAAAGGTAACTTAATGGTAACTAAATGAAAAAATATTGGTAAATTGTTGGAAACTTATCGGTAACTTAATGATAACCGAATGGACTTTATTGAACTTTATTAGTAACTTTATTGAAACTTTTAACTTCTTGAAAACTTAGCGGTAACTTAAAATAAACTTTATAGAATGTAAAATAGTAAAAATTATTATCTAATTTTCTCACGATACTTCGTGGCAAATTGCCATCCCTTAACTATAAATTCTAAAGTACACCTTTGGTTTGAACGACTGAAATTCTCATTTTGTCATGCCACTTTAAAAAGCACGAATAAAGTCATGGGCACCTTTTTCCACTTTTTACGGCGGTTGAACCATGATCGGCATTACCCTCTAAAGCTGGAGAGGAAATGAACTACTCTATCCACCTCCGCGTTTTCCCCCCCTGTAACACTAAACCCTTTCAGTAATCCGTGGTGAGCTTTGGTCCATAGATCTATCCCAACCCTTTGCCTCTCCTCGCGTTTTTGATGATATTTCACTTTAACACAATTAGTTATTTTAAATTTATGTGTTTTGAAAATAATTGCGAGAAGTGTGATATTATCATATTTTCTATGGTTTTAAGCACATTCTTTGTGGCTCCGGGCTGTTGGTACTCCTGTGTGGGAGGTACATGAAAAAGTTAAATAATGGCTTCTGGCATCGCGAAAATTTAGTTGATTTTCTTTCATTATTTTGCAGGTATTTCCAACCATTTACGGATCGCAAAATAATTAACATCCTTGGTAAATATTTTTAAATATTTATTTAACCGTCACAACAAAATATAAGATGCCATACTGATTATTCAATATTTTTAAATACTTCTATAAAAAAAATTGAAAAGATGAGGTTGAAACATGAAATCTACTTAAGAGACAAAATAAATTACAATAAAAAGTACACTCAAATAAATAAAATTTTCAAAGTTTTACGCAACCCGCGACACAAAAAGAGCTGATGACCTTGAAACGCCTGAACATATTTTCTTGAAGTGTAGCTAAGAACCATCTTGATCACGTTAGCTTTCAAATAAAAAAAAACCGCATCACGATTGGTCCATTCGTTTACGAGCTACGATGCCACAGACAGACACACAGACAGATAGAGAGACAGACAGGCACACAGAAAATCAAACTTATAACACCGCTCCTTGCGTCGCGTCGAGGGGTAAAAAATAAGTGTTTGCAATTTAATTCTATTTATTTAAATACTTTTGGATAAAAATTGTTTTTCCGTCAGATGCGTACACAAATAAATCAGACTTTTCTACGCGTGAGCAGGCCACATACCCGTGTGAGAAGTATGCATTTTCCAAGTTTACTTCCTATTCCGCCACTATGTCTCCCTTGCAATCCCTCCTCTAGCACTCCTGATTTCCCCTTCCACCTTCCCCGCTTTCCCCCCACCCGCGTTCTCCGCCCCCCTTCCGGATTCCCCTCCATCCTTCCTCCTTCCCTCCCTGCACCTAAACTATAAGAAATTCACAAATATTTTCGAATAACTCGCGCGTCAACTAATGTAAAACAATAATAATTTTATACTAATTTCATAACGCCGGCGTTCACCATTATACATAGAAACCTTCACGGGCGTGCTCACAACAAATCACTAAAGTTTTATCACAATCGGATGGATGGTTTAGGAACGCATAAGGGACAAACAAAGAAACATTCATTTGAATGATTATGGAGAGCGTTAAAGTTACACAATGCATAATAAATTATTTGGAAATATTAAATAAATATACACAAGAATCAATATCATTAGTGAAGCCGGGTAATAATACTAGCTTCTAGATTCTTCAGAAATAAGGTGGGCCTATCATTTTCCGGCACTCCCAAAATCATATTATAATCCAATAATGAAATCCAACATCGCTTTATGAACGGAAATTAATAGCTTTCGAAAAACGTAAATGCTAGAAGGTTTAATACTCGTACAATAGATAAACCCGAAACCTATGAACCACCCCTGTATCGTTAACAATTTGTTTTTTCAATTTTAAAAGTAAAAATACACATAATAGGGTATTTCCACGTTTTTTTGCTTAAAAAAATTAAGCAAAAAATTATGGCATTTTTATTTAATTTTTATGTTGACGAATAAATTTTCTGCAGCAAGTCAAAGTTTCCCAATTTTGAATTACCGCTAAAACGATATTTTGGGGAGGGGCTATCGTGTGACGTCTTAAGTGTGGACGCTCACTGACGGTGTTTATTTATGCTGGCCAAGCTTGTGACATCACAATCCGATTTGCTAACCACGGGCCGTTTTGATTTTGTCAGTTTTAGATCGTTTTTAAAATCAATCAAATTGAACGAAAACTAAATAAACAAAAATATTTTTAGTAGGATGATTAAAATCAGAAATATGATCTTAAAATATTCCGTAAATTTTCAATAGAATCCCTCGTTTGGGGAAATACCCAATTAAAACCCTAAAACTATTATTACAGAAACCATCATTAGATTTTTAGTCAATACCCTTTATTTTTAAATGTCGTATTTCCTTTAGATCCGGAAATAATTTATTGTAAATTAGTTCCCAACGCCTTCATTTCCATTTAATCTGTTCCTTGTTTCTTATGTATTCCCTGTTAATTGTTTTAATTGACATTTGTTTCTACAATTTTCAGCAGGATTTACTATAGTGCTTTCATTCCACGTGTTGTTTTCAAGTCATGAATACGCTAATTCGAGACAATAATATAGGTATTGAATGTAATTGGAAACTGAACACCTAATGAAATTTTCATAAATGTTAAACGATTTAATTAACTTACTTACATTGACTAGACTAGACACACAAATGTAGCTTTCTTGATGACGCCAATGCACTTCCAATTATCCATTTAGTTTTTCATACTTTCCCATCTTTTCCAGTTTGTACAGCGCGTTGTTCATAAAGTGCTATCTTCTTACCCTGTCTTGTACCTGTGAAGTGCTATCTTGTACCTGTCTTCTTGGTACCTTCTCCCATCGGAGGTTGGCTTTTGCTTTATTTGTCAAATTAAAATTAACTCTTAAGCTTGCGAATGTCGACTTATCACCAATATGATTTTATCGTATCAATGTTGACATTTAAAAAATTAGAAAACTGTACGAATACAACATATGCCTATTAATTCACAAAATTCAAAATGGCTTCATACACCCAAATACTTCATTTATGAAAACATCACAAGTACATGACCACCACACAAGACAACATAATAAATTATATACAAATTCAGCAAAGACAGAGTGTGGTAAAAGAAACATAGGCCATGAGGGTGTACACATTTATAATCTCCTTCCTGATAGCCTGACAACCGTAAATAGAATAAATATATTTAAGAAAAAACTGTTTGCCCTCAAGATCAATGAGCAAAACCAAAATGCTCTTACTTAAGAAAAATATGTTACTTAGGTAGTGAACCATAATTATAAATATATATATATATATATATATATATATATATATATATATATATATATATATATATATATATATATATATATATTATTTTTGTTCCTATCAATGTACACTTAAGTTAACAAAGCGAAATTTGTATTTCTTTTAACTTAATAAATAACTGAAAAAAAAATTAAACAAATTTCATTATAGCCCCAGCACCTGTCTTGGTCTGCCCTAAAGGCCTGACTTTTGTTTTATTCTTGTTCTTTATTATGATTTATACATGTTTTTTTGTTTGTTAAAATATTATTATTAATTATTATTATTATTAAGCACCCTTGAGATGATTTTTTTACAAAGACGGCGCTATATAAATTAGCCAAATATATTATTATTATTATAACATTACTTATCCGCTGTGGCGGTTTCGGCCGCATTTTGGCAAATTTGTAAATACCCGCGAGCGTCCGTTAGTTAAAATATGGCCAATTTGAAGATATATTTAAAAAAACATTTTTTTATTGTGATCTTCGGATATTACAAGGCTAACTTAGTAGTTTTACGGTTTAACAAGATATGTCTCGCATCTTTTCGTAATTATTTGTTTTTGAAAATCCGCGAGCGGAAATTATTGAAATGTTTTTTCTTACATCTCATGTCCAAATTTAAATTATATTTATGATTATCAACTAGGCTATGGACAACATACATAAGTCATAAAATTTAATATTTACCAAACAGATTCTACGTACGGCATTTTTAAAGTAAATAAAATGCAGAATTTACGCGTTTATAGATTTAACGATTTTTTAATAATTTTTTATGAATCCTAAAAATATGGGACAAACAGAATTTCATATAATTTTTCCTTCCCAGTACTTCCTCTTCTTCCTTTCCTTAACAATACCCTCCATCCAGCATTTTGAGAGATGACATAGACCACGAGGAAAATTATTTTCCTCTTGTTTCTCCTCTGTTGCTCCTCGGTTCTATGCCAACTCAGAATGAAACCAACTCAGAAACCACATTCAGAAAGTTCATTAAAAGCTATTAAAAAATAATTTTAAGATAGTTAGTAACCCTAACCTAACTTTACTAATTGTTTAATATTTTTTATCATCACTCTTAATTACCTTTCTGAGGTGGTTCTGATTTGGCCGGTCACCCTGCTCCTCAGGGCCTCCTGTAAAAAAAGTTTTGCAGAATAAAATAACCAAATAATTTTTTGGTCTCATTTTTAAAATTAAGAAAAATTTGTATTTGAATAAAATGTAGCTTAAAAAGATGTCTTGTAATCTAAAAAACTGTTTATGTATCGCACAAATGCAACTCTTACGTTGTAGTAAACATTTAAACATTTGAATTATTGTTTTTCACTCCGCTGCTTTACGTGAGCATTTCAAAATTTCCTTTCTTTGTTTTTCTTGCACTCAGAAACACAATGGACTCGTAAATTTGTGCCGTTTTACTGAAACTATATACTAGTATTGTATTTTAATTTCTTCGAGTTACCGCAAGAATACACGCAGTTTAAACCTCATTTAAAAACCTATTAAAATAACAATAATGAAACGTCGTAAAGCATTTGTCGTAAACCCACACTGTCTACGAACACGTAGTTTTTTATACCAAATTTACATTTTGTACTGTTTATGGAAACAATCTTCTAATTTCAGTAAAGCAATTTGTAAAAAAAAGCAATAACAAGTTTACATTAATTTGGGTATCGCCGCTCCGGGAATCATTTATTGGATAAACTACATCCCTGCCATAGGTCACCCTAAGCGGTTCGCTATGATTGGTGACTTAGCAGGGGTTCATGTGGTGAGGATTGTTTAGGTCTAGGTCTTGGTGGCGAATGTATTTTTACCCAGCAATTTCGGGGAGGGCTGGATCGGAAGAGACTGGTTGAGGGAGACCTATCTATCTCTCCAACCAGTCTCTCTCATTTCGGAGGGATGTATTCATATGTCTGCCATTCCTGGACATATTAACCTACCCACCCCTCATGCATTTTTCCTTCCCAAAACTTTCTCTCCTTCCTAAACTTAAATAGACTCTCCTCACAGCATCCCCAAAAATGACATAAGTCTTGAGGGAGTTTGTTTTTCTCAGGGTTTCCTGTGTGGAGCTATTGCAAAAAAATAATAATGTTAATAAAAAAACACTTATTTTTTTTAAATTTAACAACACATATTTCATTAAACTAATTCACTAAAATTTATAAGGAATGAACTCACAGACAATTGAAACATAATTAATTACCTAATCAAAGAAAATTTCCTCAAAAATAACCATATTTACGAATGGAGTACATGAATATTATAATATAAATGTGACATATTTTGAATTTTTTTTATTGTTGTAAAATCTAATTTTTAATACATTGTAATATATTAATCTTGTTACTTTTAACATAAACAGAAATAATGTATACATTCATTGTATTATTTTCCATCTCGAAATGAGTTGATAATAACCCATTGGGAGTATAATAATATGTAACGAATTGTTCATTTAATGCAATTTTTTTCATTTTTTTTTTCAACTTTTATTATATATCATTATAATTATTTTCATTGTGACTGTATTCGTTCTAGTCTGGCAAACAAACAATTCTAAACCAATATAAATCTCGAGTTGGTTACTCGTGTGTAATTTTTCTTTAATTAGTTTTGAATTCTGATTTAATTGCATAAATTACTGATAGGTAGTCAAAGTAATAAGATTGCTAACACACAGCAAAACGTCTTTATTAATTCCAATTTATATGTGAACCTTAAAGGTTATGTATGATTGTGTTAATAGGGAATGGTACCTTAGATAAATGAGTCTCTGAGGAGCTGTCAACTTCATTTTCTAACATATAAACTCATTACTTGTTTAATGTTTCATCAGTTGTGTGCGTTACAGAATGGTGTGTGTACATAATATATGATTGTTTTAATGTAAGAAAACGTTTTTCATTACGTTTTGAAATTTTACATTGCATTAATGCTCAAAATCACAGATTTTGGAAAATGCTATTTATTAATAATTATTGTTCATTTGATATGTTTGTGTCCCCACCTTGAATAGAACTTTCACGGTATGAATTTTAACTTTGATGAATGGTTCAAATTACGTTAAACAACCCTTCTTATATATCCACAATCGTCTTCATTAGTCCGAAGCCAAATTGAGTATAACTCATCTATTTGGTCACCCCATTATAAGGTTCACTCGAATTCTATGGAAAAAATACAGCACAAATTTGTAAACTTTATTCCTATTGAAAATATACACTACAACTGTCTAATTAAAAAGCTAAAATTAATAAAACTGTCCGATAAAAAAATGGTGTCTGGTGTCAATATCCTTTTTAAAATCATTAATTCCCTAATTGAAAACCTTGCACTTTTATTTTTATTTTTATTTATAACATTACATTTGATACATTTGTGTAGCAAAAATAACATAGTAATAATATTGCAAAACAACTATAGACATTTAAATGTGTATAAGTGTTATTATGTCTTGTGGGTCGATATTAGTTCCTAGCTAGGCAGATTGCCCGTTCTAAGGAACCAAATACTGATTAAAATGCAAAAAAAAATATTCTGTAATAAAATGTTTTTTTTTTTTACTTAAATATATATTGATAAAAATGCCAAAAATTTATTCTGTAACAACATTTTTTTTTTTTTTAATTTTAATATATACCTACTAATGTTTTACTAAATGTCCCGTTAAAAGGCCATGTAAAATTTTAAGTGACATTATTTAACCCTTCAAAAAATTGTCATTTTTTTCGGTTGATCAAAATATTTTCGCTTTTCAATAAAATGCAAATATTTGGAATATTTCTGAGCACATTCAAAAACTAAAAACTGTTTTAGAAAGGTGATGAAATACGCTTTCAAATTATATAATTCTAAATAAACATATATTTTTTTAATTATACAATTTTTGCACACAAACATAAAAAAGTTTTAAAAATGGCTCATCTTACGTTTTTTCTAACTAAAGTTACAGATAATAAAAAAAATAAAAACACATACATATTTTATTAGACAAACACATATTGTTATCTCACTTTTTGTCGCTCTATGTAAAAATAATTTATAAAAAATTCCCGAAGTTTAAAATTTTTTTTTCAATTTGCGATTCAAAACTTTGTATTCATAAAAGTGTACATTTTACTTTTTTGTGGCTATTTTTTAGATTGGAATATAAAGCGTGGTGTTTTTCCTTTCTAACACCGTTTAGAACATATTTCTCACTATGATAGTAAGGGAGTTACAGCGTTTTATACGGGACCATGTGCGTTGGGACAGATATGGTCTCCTGCCATTCTAAGGGTTAATAGTTTTTCAGATTCCACCCTACCCAAGCCAATCAACCATTTAGTTATTATTGAACCGATGTGAGACAGTTTGCAAGCTTTAATATTTAATTATAGGGGAATTTTATTATTTATTTTTGGTCCAAGACCCGTACATGTCTTTTGATACTTTGCCGTATTGCTTCCTGGGACCACGAGATCCTGCATTATTGTAATTGATTTAATTTCATGCTCCTAATAGAGTCGCACAAATTAAAAATACCTTTCGCTGAAACAATTTTGTCAATTCCAATTCGTTTATGAACTCCTACCATGCATACAGCTAAGGTAACCAATATGCAGAAGCAGCATATATTTTTAATAGCCACGAAAGAACTTTACAAAGGATATCACATAATGTTTTTAAATCTGTTAATTTGTTTTCTTTTTTACAGAATTGTTAATTTTGCTTTTTAAATCGTATGTTTAGATCGTACAATTATTGTTTTGTAATCCATTTTTTATGTAAATAAAAATGATTTATTCTATATTGTAAGGTATTTATACCATAAATAGTAAATTATTTTAGCCCCCTTCAGGTGATTTTTCACCTAAACCACCGTTAGTACAAATACAATTATCTATATTTAATTACAACTGGTGCCCTACTGGGAAAATGTAGTTTAAAAAAATATTATTTTGTTGCGTATCTACTTGTAAAATATTTTATTAATTGTCATTTTGCATATAGTATCAACCTCGTTGATAATAAAAAATAAAAATTTGTGGACGCCTGTCGCTTTAAATATACATTTATCATGAATTGTCTCTTTTTTAGCAAGAAATTATTATGTTTAGGATAGACGGATTGTTATTTACATTTTATGTTATGCGTCCCTACTTTGTTTAAAAAAAAAAAGTAATTTTTGTAGGTAAAAATTATAAAACATACCAACCTGCGATTTTATTTAATATGTAACCGCACGCCACTGAGTTTTGACTGTAATGAATTCTCTGTGAAACAATACAACCCCTCATGTACACTGTTTTACGAGTGTTTAGTTTCTCCCTTCTGCCAAAACGATGATTTTATAACTCTAATCTAAAAGCTTCTCGTACGAAGTTAAGCCAGATTAAAGGTAAGGTGGAATTGTAGATGACAAGATAATAAATGGCTGTTCATCAAAATTTACTCGGTTTAATCAAATTGTCTTATAATTAAGTTTAAAGGTTGTACTTCAACGACCTATGTTAATATTATTACCTACCTATAAATAGATTTTTTATAATATATTTTTCTTAATTGAAAACCGCAAAAGATTCCCAACTGTTCGAAGTCAGGTAATCTACTTTTGGATAAAATGTGATGCTGTAGTGAGTAGTGAGGCTTATGTGAATGGAACTTATGTGAATAAATCAGAAGGTTTTTCGATGCGAGAGAAGCATGAATTTTCCAAAATTTACCCCCTGCTATCCTCTACTGCTACTATGTCTCCTTTGCAATCCCTACCTCTGCAAGTCCATCGTCCTCCACCCTTCCGTCACCCCTCCCATGCATCCCCGTTCCACCTTCCCCGCTTTCCCACCTGCCTCGTCCGCCCGTCCCGCGAACCATCTTTCACCTTCCCCGCTCCCTAGTCTCCTCGACCATGAACTCTCCCCCTTCCTTCTTTTCCCTCTTCCTTCCTCTCCCCCTCCATCCTTCCCTCCCTGCCAATGAACTATATGAAATACACACATTTTTCAAACAACTCGCGCGCAGCCAATTGAATTTAATCATACTAATTTCATAACGCCAGAGCTTACCATTATGCATAAAAAAACTTTGCGGACTTGCGCATAACAACTCGTCAAAGTTTCATCGCAATTGGATGAATGGTGTTGATACGGGATAAATAAAGAAACATTAATTTTTATATATTAAGATATCCGGTAGTGACTTTGAAATTTTACTACTTTTTATGTTATGGGAATACGGACCTTACCAGGTATCAATACTTCCATATGTGTGCCACGGGAGTTTAGTAAATGATTAGGAGGCATTAATTTAACATCCACTTTTTATTTAATAATACTTAAACACAATCGTGACACAATATATTATATCTCAGGAAGTTGCGAGGCTAAATCTGACAGCTGGACCCTAGGACATTTCGGAACGGAATGAAGAAGCCTTTGAATCTAATGCTACGTCCAGATCATAAATATACCAAACCACCCACTAGATCGATAACTTCGGGCTTTAGTACGTAAATATTTTGGTCACTATTTCACCACCAAAATGCAATAATTTTATCACCTGTGACGTCACACACCATAGACGAAGATAGAGAAAGCAACAACAGAACAATGCGCGACCATAGACAATATAATTTACTTTCTGTACCTACCCAATACCACCCAAATCATTAGCCTAAAATATTATTTTAAAAATAAAACTCGTAATTACATGATAAGAATTTTATTATAAACATGTAGAAAAAGGAAATACAAGAATACATAATTAAAATATGATTATGCGTTCCTACAAAACTACTGAATTTAAAATATTTTCATCTTTTAACAGAAAAATTTAAAACTCAGAATTACATGTACATATTTTAAACAAGAATACAATATAAGCAGGTTATATTTCTGTAGCAAAATGACACATGAGGACGTTGTTTTAAAGATAAACTTCTCTTTTGAACGTACCTATTATATGTTTCGGCAGGTAAAAATAAATTTATTATATTTCCAAGATGCACGGAGACATTACTTTGCATGAGATATTTGATTCTTCATAAGGGGCTCAAAAAAACACTATATTTGTTTATTTGGCATTTAAAGTAGCTCAGCTCACCATATTTTCCCTGAAATCATAAAAAATAGGATAAGTTATATTTTCTAAAAACTACATTGGTTCAGTTATGGAAATTTGTAAAATAATGCAATTTTTATTGTATTTGTGTATGTGTATTATAGTACATACCTATGTATGTATGTAGTTACATTTACTCCCATGTCTTTTGACTTTTAATTGATGATAACTCTCATATTAAACCAAGTTCTAGGATACCTACTAACTTATATAAAGAAGCCTACTCAAATACATTAAATTTGACTGACGTTTTTGTAAAATGAAAGTTAAAAAAATAATAATTACCTCTGCATCATGCACCATGACTGATAGTATTTCCCTTAACGTCATGTAACCATCTCCAGAAACAGAAGCGAATGTATTGAAGTGTGGATAAAGAATGTTTTATTGTAAACAAGTAAAGTTTTGTTGGTTCAGATTCCACTGAAAAATACGAATAAATTTATTAATTTACTGATAAAAATATAAAAAATGTTGAAAATAAGAAAAGAAAATGCAATATAGAAAACATATTTACTTTTTTAAGATGTAATCGTGATGTTGGATAGCGTCAATTATTAGATCCCAGGTGAAACATAAATATGTTCTGAAAACGGAAACATGTAGGTACATCAGTTTAAAATACAATTAAGCAATAAATTTCAAAAAATACTTTAGGAACACTGAAATAACAACCAAAGGAAGACTCCCACCTGTAATTTTGTTCCAATTGCGGGTCCTGTTCTCCCATTTTTTATTTGATCGTGAATTCCCAAAGTTCATAATCGTTACTTATTGCGTCGGAAATGTAAATGTCAATTGTCAATCAAACGTAAATAAAGCAGAAAAATGCAACAAAAATAAAAGATTCCTATTGGTTGATTTAGTAGCCGGTGACCATAAACAAATCGAAGTGGACTTGTGAAGTCACCCAAAGATTCTGACCACGTTTTGGCTCGGAGTTAAACCCGCCTGGTCCAGATCCTTGCGACAAGCTGCTTGTCGCAAACTCAGGCAAGCTCTGACAAGCGAATGGCTGGCGTCCCCACACTTGCAAGCGCGCCAGTACATTCGCAGCGCGCGCAGCGCCCAAAGATGGCGGACGTCGAAGCAGCTGCATCAGCTATCATTTTTGCGCTAACCTATTTCTATTTTAAAGCGAAACAAAACGAAAGAAAGCGAAGAATTCGAAAAAGAAGATAGTGGATGATTAAAATTCATAGAAATCGTACCAGGTAATTCATTTAATATTCTAATATTTTGTTTATGTGGATGCCACGCCAGCGTTTGCCGCAAGCGCTTGTCGCTTGTGGCCAAAATATCCGACCTCGATCGGATCGGCGGCAAGCTCTCGCAAGCTCTTGCAAGCCTACGCAAGCCAAGTTACACGCGCGCTCCAGACGCTGGGACTTGTGGACGCTTGCGGAGGCTTGCCATGTGTTTGGAGCCGGTGTAAAGTTCGATTGTCCGGTGTGGCCAGCGTTCAAATTGCCAGTGCATAAAATATATTAACACAGTTAATTACAGTACCATTCCATAATGTGAACACAACTACCCGGAGTCAGTAAGAGTATGGCATCTCCTTTTGGGGTGTGTTATGAGACTGAAGTGAGTGGGAAGGTAGGGATATAGGGAAGTGGAGAAATGGGAAGTAGTTACCTATTAAAGACATATTTCAAGCAAAGTTTCGATTCTTTATTTATTTAATTTTTGACAAGTTTCTGACAAATTTGGCTTATTTTCGTCCTGAACATTTTTAATAAGATCCATAAAAAATGAAGCGCAAACAGAAATTTCAGAAAATTATTTCTAGTCGTATTTTTCCGTCCAAAGCTTTACCTTATTCCCCTGGTAACGAAATTCACTTTCTTGTCACTCAAGTCGTTACCATAACAAAGCTGAGTTTTCCACACAAAAGTTCGCTTTTTTCTGTTTGATTTTATAAAATATCTCCAAATTATGCAAACGATCCACGAGTACCTTTGTACTTGCGATTCCGCGAAAAGTAGATTTATTCATACAAATGTCAATTGCCGCCGATATAAAGCGATATATTTTTTACTATAAATAATTGTTGATTGTGTAGTTTTCCTCCGAGGCTGTGGGATCATTTTATTTACTTGTTTAATCAAGGTTCTTCTTGTAAAACAGAATTGAAATTCCAATTCCTTGATTCTGTAACCCGTGTAACACTTACAGTTAAAGCCATTGAAATAGATTTAAACAGACTGTCTCTTGACGAAGAAAAAAATCCATCTTTATTTTTATTTTATTTTATTTGGGAGACCAATTTACAATGATTTTTTTTTAAATTAGCTCCACACAGGACGCCCTGAGGAAAATAATTTCCCTCAATGCCTATGTCATCTTAGGGGATTCTTTGTGGAGAGTCTTTTTAAGAAAGGAGAGGAAGTCACAGCTCACCCCATGAACCCGGGCACTTCTGTTAAGTCGCCAAACGTAGCGTACTACTTGGGGTTACCTGTGGCAGACGTGTTGATTCAAAACCTCCTAGATCACAAGG
This sequence comes from Limnephilus lunatus, assembly GCA_917563855.2. Taxonomy (NCBI): domain Eukaryota; kingdom Metazoa; phylum Arthropoda; class Insecta; order Trichoptera; family Limnephilidae; genus Limnephilus; species Limnephilus lunatus. The sequence goes on from OU830596.1 coordinate 69,797,351, forward strand.
CCGGGACACTCATTAAAATCAGCCTCCTAACTTGTATGGGTTCCCACAAAAATTCTCATTTTATATAATTTTTTGTATTTATTCTCATTTATTAAATTATTTAAAAATATTTTACTTATTTTTAAAAAATAAATAAAAATATTTTTTTTGAGGTTTTCATACAAGTTAGAAGGCTGATTAGATTCAGTGTCCCGGCCTTGTGATCTAGGAGGTTTTGGTTGATTACCTATCCAGTAAATGGTCCCCGGGGCGGCAGTATCCATACCCGCCTCCCAAAAGTGATTTGAAACAAGTGATTACATAACATAACAAATTGTTTAAATGAGAACAGGGAATTTGATAGCGTGGTCAAGGGGTATGGCTCTTGACTCACAATCTGAAGATCGCGGGATCATATCCCGGCAGGGGTAAATAAATTTTATTTGATTAATTTGTGTTATTTCACAATTAGTTCATTTAAATTTTAATAAAGTACCAATAAATTTGCCGCATGTTACAGAGTGGAAGATACTCTTAGTAACGCTCTGGTATAAAACCACCATTCAGAAATTAAACTTGCTTGAAATGGCTTTTAGTCGTGTTTGGTTACAAGATCTGAATAGCCAGGTACTTCACCTCCCTCCTCCACATCTCCCCACTATCTTCAGCCTAACAACATACCCCAATTGGGGATGCCATAGTCTCACTGGTGGAAAATGGAGTGGGTCGGATGGGAAAGAATACGCAAAACAAAAAAAAGGAATTTCGTAGAATAGTGGTAGCATTCGATGAGTATCTATAGTTGTTATTGTTTTTTTTTAATTGTACAACAGATTAATTATCCAATTACCGTACAATTTTGTCATTTTCCCAGTCTTAACATCTAGGAAGATAATTAGTATACAAAAAAATCTTAAGGCTGTCTAAAGAAGAGTTATATATATGTGTATATATCTAGTGTTTCCGATATTTCGTTCAACAGCACCATTCCTCTTGTCATGCTGTGCTGTGCCAGAACACCTGTTCTACCGTATGGTATTTTGAACAAGTCGTGTTGACGACTACGGCTGAAATTTTCTGGCACGTATAAGCCATAGCATTCCAAGAGGAGCGGGCTGTCAATACGGTTATGGATTATATTGAAACTAAGAATTGCAAGATTTGCATAACGTCTAGTTTCTGAGCTAAATTTATTTGCTGCCTCAAGTAATTCTATATGGTGCATGAACCTCGGATAAGTTTCATGCATCCGCATATGGACATACCTAAGGAATTTTTTCTGGATTTGTTCCAGCATAGTAATATATTTAGTTTGGTGTGGAGTCCACACACCACTAGCAAACTCCAGCTAACTTCTTATGACGCCATCGAACATGGCCATCATTGCAAGTGGGTCATAAAGTATCGAGAAACACCTGTGTGACAATAAGAAGTGTGGTGCAGAGTTAAAAACATCAAATTATGTGACGTGTTTTTTTAAAGTGTGTGTGCTTAAAGTTAGTTTTCATAATACTTAAGGCATTAAAAAAAGCCTTTTTATTTTCATCGCTCATCAAAAAGTGCATCACCTAGTTAAATAGAACCCAATGAATTAATTAAACAGTTCAATGTTTAACATCCTTGGAATAGTTTTTGGTTTCTCAAATTAAAATGATATTTTAATTCTGGATGTTCAAAATTGACTGAGAACAAATATAAATTAAAAGTTTAACGTCTTCAATAATTGAAGAAAGTACTTTGTAGCACTATTTTTATTAAATAATAATGAAATATCTGTTTTAAAACACTGGTTAAAACTAGGTGTGCCATTATTATTTAAATAAATTAAAAGCTTTAATCATTTAATCAGAAAGAGAAATGGTTTTATGAAAAACGACCCATAGTATGTAAGCCTCAGAAATCTCATGTCTACAGCCTTCAGTCTACTTTTGTCCTTCCTTTGCCACGCCTCACTGCCTTATATGTCAGGGTTGGTGTTGGTTCTATGTATATCTACCTTCCTACATCCAAAATACTTTCCATAACATACCCATCCTATCTGACAATATATGCCAATATTATGTATATGTGACGTTGTGGAACAATAACTCCTAAGTAGCAGTGCTATGACAAACGGTATTGGGCTTTTTCATCCCGCGACAAAATATTCTATGGACAAAACATCCTCCAACCAAATATCAACTTTTTTTTGGTAGCTGTACAATTTATTTATATTTTTCAAATTTTTGTATGAAACATCTTATGTATATTTTTAAAATAGAAATTATATTCGTAGTCCTCCTCCCTAGGAGATCCTGTGATGAGGGGACTATGTTTTGGATAATTTTTCAGCGACTTCTATGGTTGAACTTCATGGTTGCGTAAGGTGTTCCAGAAACTTCTACGACGCTGTTTTAAGTATACTAGTAAGTTCATTTTCCGATAGTTCCTTCAGCCAACATTTAATGTCCTTAATGTAGCTTTTTTTTGTTTTAGTTTGTTTGGTACTAAGTGGGAGTTTGTTATATTACTTTACTGCTAAAAATTCAGAGCTTATTTGTCCAAAGAAGAGTTACACTTTGGTATATATATTAAGTATGCTTGTTTGTTTGGCCTTGGTTTTATGAATATGTGAGGTATCATTTTTGTAGGCCTCTGAATCATTTTTTAAATGATAAACTAGAACGTTTTTGGCATAGATTTTCTGTATGCTTGGAGCATCAAAATGTTTAAAAAATTCTGCTGTTGATGTCCTTATGGGGACCTTTAGTATGGTCTTTACGATGCAATTCTGAATTACCTTCAGTTGTTTTACCTAAACTAAAACCTAACCTTACCTAACTTTACAGGATGTCTGTATTGTTTTATTCCAGTTTACTTTTATTTTTTAACAATATTTTTTTGTCTTTATAATAATAATAATAAAGGACTTTATTTATATAATAGGATATCTGTATTATTTTTGGTCCATTTTCTGTTGGGTTAGGTTAGATTAGATTAGGTTAGGTTAGGTTTAAGTAGATATTTTAGATGTTTTGTCCATAAGATATTTTGTCGAGGATATTTTGTCGTTATTGTTTGGATGAAAGGTCACGGAACCATGATCAACTGGTCTTTCGGTTCTTTTATTGACCACACTAAATATGCCTCTGTGCAATGATTACCATTCTAGTGATCTCTCAGTGTAATTGGTGTCTGTTAAAGTAACTAGTGCAGTTATCACTTCTTATGTGCATCGTTTCTTTAATATCGATTCGTTCGGAGACTTGTTCATGTGCTCAGCCAAGTGATTTATCGGTGCCATAATAACAAGAACGTAATAATTAATAACATAATAACATAGCAAGAACGTGCTAAGGGAAATTATGGTGAGTCAGATTCCATTTCATTGTCCTCTGTTCACATATTCAACATAAAGCCATAATTATTGATTACAGTACAATTGATTCGCACGCTATCTGAAACTACAGTTGGTATCACTACTTTATTGTGTACTGCTTGCTTCGCTTCTTTAGACAATTTGGTCGATCCTTAAATTCTTCGTGGTTGTGTTTTCAACAAGGTAATCTATCGGCAAGTTCTAGACAATGATGTCATTACTCAACAACTTTACTGTTTGGTATTACCTCAACACCCAGTCGCAAGATTAGCTGCTGTGGACCTAAATTATTAAGGTAACTGTAATTATTGTGGGCAGCTCGTTTCACTAAATTAACACCCTTAATTTATTTTTCCCTGAATATTTCGTCGATCTGAGGTAGTCGACAGACAACGGTGATTGCTTAGAGCTCCACAAAGGCATTAGCGACGACCACGTACAATATAATCAAATTTGTCCTTTCTAAAGGTATGAATATTAAAAAGTTAATAACATTTCTCTTTTATTTATTTTGCTAATAAGAGTGTGACGAGATTATTCGGATTTGTACATTTAAAGCTTATGTTCTGATAGTATTTGTGATTGATTTTATGGAAACATGTATCATCATAATTTTATCAAAAACTGAAACTCAAAATTTAACTGATCGTCAATCAAGTGTGACGATATTATTAAATTTGTTTTGAACTCATCCAAAATCAGATATTGCTTGTGGTTTTACAATTATTACATTTTTGACACCGTTACTTCTAGTTAACAAGTGCGTGTTAATAATAAGTAACTACCTGTACTAGACGTTTTGTACACAAATTGCAAAAATAGGGAGCTGGACACAACTTGGCACGCCAATGTCCTTAACTTCTGGATTTAATGATTCTAAGTTAAATTAGCAAAAACTGACTCTATAACTGTTGTAAAAACACTTAAAAGACTTGCAGACTTTTGGAGACTTTTGGAGACTGTTGGGGTCAGGATAATGGGATACTGAGAGAAAGGTAGAACAGAATTTAAACTGATTAAAAAACACTTTTAAAGTAGGTTAGAACTTGGAGACTTCAGTTTCTTGGAGACTTGGGACTTCTTGGCTGGTAGTTTTTGAACTGATTTCCTACCGGTTTGCCGTTTGTTTTATAGGGCAAATCCGGGTTGGACTTTTGGAACACAGAACCTCCCTGTTTCTGAAGGGTGCTTGCGTTTACGTATTTTTCCCAATCGCTATGATTTTCGAGCAGATGTGTTAAAAATCTGTGTGATAACCTTTGCCAAGACAGTCCTGTTCCAATAAACCGAAGTCTCACATAATTTTTATTGTTTCAACAAGAAAAGGTACAAGTTTACAAATGTGATACAAGATACAATATCTAGAAGTAAATATTTTCTTAAAGTGCAATAATCACAGGTAGACGACAGTTTTTTGAGGTGTTATTGTAGTATATACCTATTTTTAGGTGATGATATATATTTCTTGATTCAAATTATTCCCGATTTCCCGAAATTTAGCTCCGAGTTTTTCGGAATGTAAATTGGCTGTCGTAAATATTTACGATTCAAACATTTCCTTTGTTCAGCATTGACCAATGGCGCCGCGTCTGGTAGCAGGGTGGGGATAACGTAAATACTCAATCATTTCCTTGATTTTGATCATTGCTGTCTGGGGTCCCTGGTGGAAGTATTACGTGGTTATTCAGATGTGTTTTCGAGTCCAATGATGCTGCAGCATGTATTTATTATCAATTGCGTTTATGTTTTCAATTGATAAGTTAATTGTAGAATGTAATAGCATTGTAGACATCATTCCAAATGCACAGTGTTTCGTTGGCCAATGAGAGCACTCCCTTTGTTTCGTAGGTTATTGGAAGGGGTAACGCGCAGCGGCACGGTATTATGTGGAAGCGTAAATTCCATTCTTGAATTCTCAGGGTTGTCATACGCTTTCGTCGACACGTTCGATACACTCCCCCCAGTGCAGTCTCGACTGTGCTCAGCTACTTCGTCGGGCGTGTCCTTTTCCGATGTCTGAGTTCTGAATCGGGTGTCTTCGCAACTGGTACAGTTTCGTTAGTTGTTGGTGTGGCAGGCAGGATGACGGCGATTTTGACTGCCGGCCTTACGTATATCCCAGTACTGGTTTGGATCCGAGCAGTTCTGACTTGTCCATCAGCTGCAGGTGTTGCTTCGAGGATACGGCCACGTGGCCAACTGTTTCGAGGCAGTGCTGGGTCCATGATGATCACTAGGTCATCCTTCTTAATTGGTGTAGTTGGATGGTGCCATTTTTGTCGGGCAGCCATGGTAGGTAGGTATTCGCGCAGCCATCGCCTCCAGAAGGTGTCTGCAAGTTGTTGTCCGATGCGCCACTGGCGGCGTAGGCATACTTCCTCTTCTTTTTTGTCGTAGAAGGATAATTGGGGGCGCTTCCCGGCCGATCCCAGCAAAAAGTGGTTGGGTGTTAGAGGTTCTTCATCATGCGGGTCGACTGAAATATGGGTGAGTGGTCGGTTATTTACCACAAACTCGGCTTCTGCAAGTGCTGTGCGTAGAGTTTCTTCTTTTGGTGCTCTTTCTTTGAGTGTTGCGCTTAGGGCTTTCTTTACTGATCGTACTAGTCTCTCCCAAGCTCCCCCCATGTGGGGACTCAGCGGTGGTATAAAGTGCCACTCGATGCCCTGGGTAGCTATTGCGTCAATCATTCTGGCGTCTTGACTTATTGACAGCAGAGCGTCCCTCATCTCGGTGTCAGCTCCGTGAAAATTTGTTCCGTTATCCGAGTACATGGCTGTGGGTTGACCTCTGCGGGCGGTCATTCTTTGAAGGGCCATGATGGCCGAGTCGGCAGTCAGTGAAGCGGCTAGTTCTAGGTGAATGGCGCGCGTTGAGAGGCAGGTGAAGATGGCTCCGTATCGTTTTTCTCGATGCCTACCGACCGTGATAGCCATAGGGCCGAAATAGTCAAGCCCGCAGTGTGTGAATGGACGGACGTGATGCATCAGGCGGGGTGGTGGTAATGCGCCCATCAGAGGTGGAGTCGGTTTGCTGCGTCGTATGAAGCAAGTGGGGCAGACGTGCGTTATTTTCCTGATTGTTGTGCGTATTCGTATTATGAAGAAATGATTGCGTATTTCTGCAATTGTTTTCTCAGTACTAGGATGATCCGCCTTTTTGTGGTAGTGACTGATTAGGAGCCGAGTGTAGGGTTCGTCGCCGTCCAGTATTATGGGGGTTCGGGCCACACTCTTTGTTCTTTCCAAGGCTCGTAGTCGGGTCCCCATTCGTAGAAGGTCGTCTGGTCCAAAGAAGGGGTTCAGCGAGTTGAGGCGACTGCCAGTAGGTAGTTTTTGACCTTGTCGGATGGTGTGTAGATCAGTTGTGAAAGCGTTTTCCTGGGACCTTTTGATCCATTTTTGTTCTGCTGCTTTTATCTCCTCGGCTAGTAGTGGGCCTTCTACTGGTTTGTTGGGCCCCATCTTGCATCGTCTGATAAAACGGAGGATCCAAGCTGTGGAGCGGATTAGCCGGTGCCATGAGGAGAACCGCTCTACTAATGGGAGTGCTTCGCCCTTGGTGGACACAAGGCCAACGTAGTGAGGTTTGACTTCTAGTGTTAGGTCGTCAGGCCTGTGGGCGGGTGCCCGTTCTTTCGGCCATGCACCCTCCGGGGAAGTGAGAAAGGCTGGGCCGGTAAACCACCTTCCTTCTGGTGTTAGGTCTGGCACCTCTAAGTCTCGTGTTCCTATATCAGCTGGATTGAGTTTTGTGGGTACCCATTTCCAGTCGGGTATGTTGGTTAGTTCGTCTATTTCGCCCAATCGGTTCGCCACAAAGGTTGAGTAGGCGCGTGGGTCGGTGCGTAACCAGCATAGTACAGTTGTGGAGTCTGTCCAGAAGCAGATGCGGGATATCAGGGCTTTGCTTTCCTTTTGGATCGTCTGGGCTAGTCTCGCTGCTATGAGGGCGGCTTGAAGCTCGAGGCGTGGAATGGAGAGAGGCTTCAGTGGTGCTACCTTGCATTTACTTGCAAGGAATGTTACTCGTAAGGATCCATTTATTTCTTCGGTGAAGTAGGCCACGGCACAGCAAGCTTGCTCCGATGCGTCGCAGAAGAGGTGTAGAGTTACGTTGTTCTGTTTGTTTGAGAGGCAACGTCTCGGGATTGAGATGCTGTTTGTGTGCAGCAGGCTCAGCCAGTCTGTCCATCTCTGGGCGTGTTCGGGGGTAATGGGTTCGTCCCAGCCGACGCTTGAGCGCCACACTGCTTGCAGTAGCATCTTAGATCTGATGGTAAGGCAGGCAACGAAGCCGACTGGGTCAAAGATCTTCATTACTATGGATAATAGTTGCCGCTTGGTAGGTTGTGTGGCCGTGTCGGGGGAGATCGCCTCGCGAAATGAGTACAGGAAGCGGTCTGTGGTGGGGTCCCAGATCAAACCAAGCACTCGTTCTGTCTCTGGACCTCCACTGCTGATCTGTATCGCGGAGCTGGCACGGTCTTCTATGGGTACGCCAGCTAGGGCCACCGGGCTATTAGACGCCCAATTTGTCAAGTGGAACCCTCCTTTCGCGAGGAGGGCACTTACACTTTGGGCGAGTGTAGCAGCTTCATTGGGTGTGTCTGTTGCATCTAGGTAGTCGTCCATGTAGAACTTCGTGCGTACGGCTTTTGCGGCGGCCGGGTACTCGTGCTCGTATGTTTCGGCCACTTTATTTCGGACGAATTGGGCACTGCTTGGGGAGCAGGTGGCTCCGAACATCATTGATGACATTTGATAGGTGTCTGGTTCATGATGGGGTGATGTCCTCCACAGGAAAAGCTGGGACGGCTGGTCTTCTCGCCTTATTTTTATTTGCAGGAACATTTCTTTGATGTCTGCAGCAATGGCGATGTTTCCTTCCCGGAAGCGTATTATATTCCCCAGGAGGGAGGACAGCAGGTCAGGACCAGTAAGCAGCTGATCATTGAGGGAGGTTCCTCGGCATCGGCTTGCAGCATCGAATACCACTCTGATTTTTCCTGGCTTATTTGGGTTGATTACTGCGAAGTGAGGCAGGTACCATTTGCGAGGTGTGGTGGTGGAAGCTTCATGGCCTGATAGCTTCTTGGCATAGCCTTTGTTGAGAAGTTGACTTATTTTGTCATTGTAGGCCACTGCTAGATTTTTGTCTTTTGCTAGCTTTTTCTCCAGAGACAGAAGTCGCTTCAGCGCACACTGCCGATTGTCAGGTAGCGAGGCTTCTGGATTGCGCCATAGTAGACCAGTTTCCCACTTCCCTGTAGGAAGAAGACGGGTAGTTGCATTCATAAGTGCAATGGCCTGTTGTTCGCTTGCATTGACTCTGGTGGCTGATGTTACTCCGAGCGAGTCGATGGCGAAGTTGGTTTTTACTAGCTCCCTCAATTGTATGTCTGCGGCCGTTTCTGGTTGTAGTGCCAAAGTGGTAGTCGTGTTATTATCTCTGGGGTTGACTCCCCCATGAGCGATCCATCCTAGTGCGGTGCGTGATGCTATTCGCGTAGTATCATTGCATTCACGAACTTCCCTTGACACAATTAGGTGAGCGTTGTCTTGGCCTATTAGCAGCTTCGGGACGACAGACCTTCCTTGGATCTGTTGCTCCGGCAGGTTGAGGTTGCTTATTGTGCTGGCAGAGATGTGGTATGTATTACTGTTGCCCGCACCTCGTATTCTTAGTCTCACTCGTTGGGAGAGATTGTCAGAAGTGCACATTCCTTTGGCACCGTGGATTCGCAGTCCGTGAACTGGGCCGTTTGCTCCGACTTGTATTGCGGTGTCAGTGTCAACAAGTGTTACTGTGGATCCTTCGTCCAGGAGAGCAAACACTGACACTTCTTCTTTGTTGGGAGCGCTTAATATTACTGGCGCAATTTTTAACAGTACTCTCTGTCCGGAGTCCTGGCGTCACAAGTTGACATTTTCCACGGTGTTTTTTCGTACGAACTCGGGATTATGTAGCAGGGGGTGGTGTGGGGATCGGCAATCCCCTACTTTGCACCATTGGTTTATTTTGCAGCTTCGTGAGTGGTGTTTTTCTAAGCACTTGCGGCATAACCTTCCCATGCGTACAGTTTCCCATCGAAGTTCAACATCTTTGGCTGCGAATTCTTTGCATTCGCGGGTTTTATGATCGCCGCCACATTGGGCGCAGCTTTCGTCGGCTGTTTTTCTTTTTCGGCTTGGTCCAGGGTAAGTATGTGCCTCATTCATTTTGCGTTTCATCGGGGCGATCTTTTCTTTTGGGCCGTCCCCGATTTCTTCTTGATGTCCGGCATGTATTTGCTCATGGCTCGGTAGAAGTCGCATGCGATCACTATCTTCTTCCTCCTGGTACCCGGCATGTATTTGTTCACGGCGTGGTCGGGATCGTATGTGGTCCACCATCCCGCTGTTTGGAATTGCGTTTGATACCTCTTTCAGAAAGGCAGCGAGCTGGGTTATGGTGGCCGGGGCATGTTGTTTGCGGATCTCGATTAGCCATGCCAGCCGCAGGGAACTCGGCATTTTGTCAGTGACGTCGTTCAGTAATGCAGGATTGGTGAGATAACCTTCGGTTTTCAAGATCCGGAGGGATGCCACCAGGTTTTGCACCGTCCCGGAGAAATCTGCCAGGTCCTCGAGTGATACCTCGGTCGTGAGGTAAGGTAGCTTTTTAACCTTGTCTAGCATAAATTTTGCTATGGAGTTAGCGCTGCCGTATCGCTGCTCGAGGACGCTGATGATCTCTGGAACTTGCGCAGGATCCATTAGTAGGGGACCCACGGTATCTCGCGCCTTGCCTTTGAGGGCACGCTGCAGCCGGATGAGATTTTCGCTCGGAGTCAATTGGCAGGTGGCGGTGGATTGAGCGTACTGTGCCTTCCAGGTAGGCCACTCGAGGGGGTCTCCGGAGAAGGTAGGCAAATCTTTTGCTGTGGATTGCCTGGCGATTAGGGCTGCCATTCTTGAGTCATCTTCTAATGTGCGAGGGCTATCTTGCGTTCTGGAGGAGCGGAGCGCCTCTGCCATCACAGAGGCGATCTGGGCCAGTGGGTCGTTGCCGTGCTGCAACCATTCTCGGGTGTGCCGTGCTGTCTCGTTGGCTGTATGCGGTGGTGTAAACAATGGGGAATCCTGGCCGGAGGAGGCTGGCTGTTGCTGGTACCCCGTTGTATTGTAAAGTGGGCGCTCGGGTCCGAGATGGCTGTATTCGGTCGTAGGGATGTTTTTTGCAGGGCCCGTCAGTAGTGTGTAGCCTTGGGTGGCGGCATATCCAGTTGGATCGGTTACTGTAAATTCATTGGTAGGCTGACCGACTTGTGTGTGCATTTGAGTAGTTGCATATCTCGTTGCAAACTCTCCGGCTGGCCTTTTTACTTGAGTGGCATATCTCGTTGCGAACTCATTAGTAGAAGGGCCGGTCGGTGCGTGCACTTGAGTTGTTGCATATCTCGTTGCAAACTCTCCGGCTGGCTTGTTTACTTGAGTGGCATATCTCGTTGCGAACTCATTAGCAGAAGGGCCGGTTGGTGCGGGCACTTGAGTTGTTGCATATCTAGTTGCAAACTCTCCGGTTGACGGACCGTCTGACGTGTGTACTTGAGTGGCATATCTCGTTGCGAACTCATTAGCAGAAGGGCCGGTTGGTGCGGGCACTTGAGTTGTTGCATATCTAGTTGCAAACTCTCCGGTTGACGGGCCGTCTGACGTGTGTACTTGAGTGGCATATCTCGTTGCGAACTCGTTAGTAAACGGGCCGGTTGGTGCCTGGACTTGAATTACTGCCTGACCGAGGTTGGCTCGCAGGGTCGGGCTGGTTGGTGCTGGCTCCTCGGCAGGTTGGCTGACTGCTTGGCGTGTCGCAGCGTTCAGGGCTGCGAGCAGATTGGCTGTCTGCTTGGCGTGACGTCTGTCCCGAATGCGCATCTCTCGGCGCAGTAATCGCAGGGAGTCTTCAGTTGATTCAGAAGTTGTTTCGCTGCTTTTACTGTTGGATTCGTGGAGGCTCTCGGAGACAGATTCTGGAGCTGGTCGGTCAAGCGTGATGAGATCAGAGTTCCTGGCTGGGCTCGCACTAGATAGATCGTGGACCTGGCGGGGTCCTCTAGATGGCGTCTCATCGGTGTCTACGGTGTGTGGGCCCGGGGTCCGTAGGGGCGCCACTGGCATATTTCGGCTTGTCCCCGGGGCGTCAGGTTTAGATTTAGACAGCGATGTATCAGAAGATGTCGGGGTCTTACGGCCACTGCGAAGAGACGGCATTTCCACTGGGTAAGACTTGTGATATTCCCCCCCCCCTCACGAAGTAGTAACGTCTAACTCTTGGTTTCCCAAATGCTGCTACATTGCTACAGCTACAGGCGCAACCCCGGCCGGCCTTTAAAAGCTCGTAGCTCGTCCGTTCTCGCGTCTCTCCCCTGCATTTCTTTTGCAGCGCCTTTTCAACCCCATCACGCAATACTTTTATGCAAACGTGACGAGATGCTCTTAATTAATCAATTGTAATTAACCCCACAACGTTGTGTACTTTTTTGTTTGAGTGGTTTGGTATAGTTAATCCAATTTAATTAATAATTTATTTGTGGTAAACCCTTGTTCTTTTAGATATGGCGTGTTACAATTTGCAAGGCTTCGAATAACAATGACTGAGTCTGACTAGCTTGAAAATTAACTAATTATCTATCTATATTCGTTCAGCTTCCTCCCCTAGCACCTGTTATACACCTACGCTCATCGACGACTATTTTTATTGAAGTAATCTGCATTTTCCCTCCTAGCATCTAATATATAAATTTACATTCAAACGGCGAATTGAGAAGATCCTACCTTTCGATGCGATGTCACGTACTCTCTGCAGCTCTATAAAATGCTATCATGAAAATAATTTGACATTTATGTACATTCTAACAAAAGATTTACACTCAAAGCAGTACGGAGTGCAATAATTCTACACTTTGTTCTAGATGCAGTTTGTTAGTTAGCTAGCTTGTTTTATTTTGTTAATTTGATTCTACGGGTAGGTATTTTGGATTAACATGAGACAGAACATGTGCTGTTTAAATAATTGGACTCCTCCATAGCCCAACTGATAAGGTGATGGTCATAGACCGCCGAATCAGCTTCCAATTCCAACGCCTCCGGAGAATGTTAAGGTCGCAAGCGACGAATGAAAATCGACATGTTTTGCCTTCTGTCGGGAAAGGGTTTGATGTGTGTTTCTGGATCATAGAGTGGTAATGGGAATATTATCGACCAATACGCCGTCAAATTATAAATATGTTGATGATGATGGTGAGAGGTCATCTCATACCGTTTGATATGAGGGTCTGCTCCGATTAATGGTGTGATAGCCGATGTCAGGAACTGTTCAGGAAATGTGTGGGTGGCACGAGGTTTTGGAACGTGACATCCTACTCTGGATTGATGATGATGTTGAAGTTCTTCAGCATGCCGATGACTTGAGTTCCATTAACTCCTAAAGCATCGGCATAAACATTAAACCGAAGTTGATTAGACAATCGGCAATGTCAGGAGATCGGTGGGGCCGCTCTCTCCTCTGATCTGGCGATGTATGAATTTAATTAAGGAAGATTTTGATGTCACCGATCCTCGCCTTGGCAGTCACTCATGTCCTCAATAGTCCCGTTCTCCGTCCAGCACGCCGCCTCGAACCAGTAGAAATAATGATTACGTTTTTCCTAGACACGCTACAAAACATGCGCCAGCCTGCAATCGCGATGGTCATCGGTATTTGATTTGAATGAAAAATACGTCCTCTCGCATAACATACACAAGCGTAACTTGGGACCTTCCCCTATATGTGTTACGGGCATATGCTCTACGATAGGCGTACCTCAAGCTCAAACTCAAATATCAGCTCAAAGAAGGAAGGTCAAGCTCGGCGTCCAGGGTGCTGGGTCCAAGAATGAAAGGCACCAGGTCGTGAATCTGGCTTCCCTCCCTTCTATTTCCCCGGCTGTCCTTTCGTCCAGAGTACATTCCCACCCTGATGCTGGATGATCCCTATTCCTATTGTGATGGAGTTAAAAGAACTTTTGCTACTTATGTAGGTGGATATAACGCATTACGCTTAAAATATGAATACCTACTGACGGCTTCATTCAACCGACAATGTGAAAGTTTTTGGCTAAATCGAATATCGAAGGAAATATACCTACCTAAGCGTAAACCAAAAGTAGTTAAGAAAACTTATCCGGATTCCAACAAAGAACCGCCGATCGGTTGCCAAACAATTCCATATGTCATGTTCCCTTCGTTCCGCCGACAAGGCAGACCCCACACGAGCATAACCTAAAAGGTAGTGAAGCCCACGCAAATTTCGTCACTTCGTTTCCCCCATGACGAAGGTAGTCCGGCCAGATCGTAATCTTCGTCCTGCATCAAACTGGCCTCCCGCGACGACAACTTTTATCCGCTGGTACCTCGGAGCGGCGGTAGAGGGAGGGCGAAATGGGTGCACGTCCTTTGTTCTCCTGAAGTCCCCCAATGCCTTAGTGACGTACATACGTCGACATCATGAAATGGCTCCGGCCACGCTTCCAATCCAGTCTAGAGCGGGTACGAGATCCACGTTACCGAGAAGTGATCACAAGGGATTCCAATTTGCTCGGACCAGACACGACCATCGCTTACTTCGCCTCCACATTAGAAAAATAGTGTAAGCCCACCTGCATTTCGATCACATCGCCCCCGATAAAGTCGCGTGAGATACTTCCTCATGGTGAAATAGGAAAGCCGGACCCGTTAATCCATTCGACAACCGCCGTCCATTCTCGAGTCGTAACCCGCTCAATTAAGTTTGAAGAAAAAGAGTTTGTTAATTAAGTAGGTGGATATAGCGCATTACGCTTAAATGTGAATACCTACCGACGGCTGCATTCAACCGACAATATGAAAGTTTTTTGCTAAGTCGAAAGAAATATACCTAAACGTGAACCAAAGGTGATTATATGATTAAATATCGAACCAAGTTTATGCAAAGTCCTATGTAATAGACTTGTTGTGATACCTAAAATTCGGAATAAGGTGTGGGAAATTTTTGGAATGGGAATTCAATTATGTCAGATTTTGTTAGTAATCAAAAATGCCCATGCTACGCACCCTTCATAAACCGTTATATTACCCAATGCCTTTTCAAAAAAAAACCTTCCTGAATATAGTCCCCTAGCTACGTTTAAAAATATTATTACGAAACTCGTAAATAATAATTATCACCTCAAAGGCGCATTACACATTAATTTATACCTATATTCTATACCTCTGTATTTTGTTACCCGTTATGTATTGGAGCATACCCAGTAACCTAGTTTTCTAGATCACCAACAAAGCACTTTTAAAGGACTTTATTATTGTTTTGTGTTTTCAAAATCCCGTCTTTTAAATGAAGTCTCTCGTCTAAGATTTATTGCCCGAAAGTGTCTATTGTGCTTCAAATAGTATTTTAGTTCATTGAACCCCAAATTATTATTTTACAACGGTATTGTCTCAAGAATCGTCGCCGGTCAACATCAGGCAGCTCCGGATCGACTTACGGAGGGAACGCTCCTTTTTTACGATTACCGACAATTACCCGATAGCTTTTTAAATGTTACCGTTATAATTTTCCGATTAAATCATCCGACTTAGATGACATGGTTCCTTATTAAAAGCCCCATTAAAGCAGCCATAATAATAATACTAATATTTGAACGATCCACATGGCACCGATTTTATGGAAAACACCTCAAGGCGCTATATAACTATAATACATGTTTAAAAATCTAGAAAAATACAAGCTAGACGAACAATTATAACCAATTAAAATACTCGGGAGTAATGATGATTCTATTGTTTTAACCCTAGTTTGTACGAAATCCAAACATTAATGTTGTTAATAATTAATTCAATTTGTCAAACTTACCCCTCTCATGCACACGAACCTTGACATGCACGAATCACAATCCAAAACCAGCATCCCTCGTGCACTGATTGATTAATCACTAATTAAAGCACTTATTATTTCGGTCTAACTTTCGCGTCGGTTTGTATTAAATTTTATCCTCCCTGACAAACGCCCCAAAAGTGCATTTTGTATTGATATTAAATTAACATTGACCGCCTTAATTTACAAATTATATTATTTAACTTCACGAACTCGCAAGCCGCAATCTCTGTCTTCCTTATTCGCGTGGACTCTTTTTGTTTAATAAAGACGAACTATTCTTTGTTTAATTAAAATGATTTAGAAGCACCGAGCTGGTCTCCTCGTGACTCTCAGAACTTGACGATCTTAATTCTCAACAGGATCTCTCCCTGACTGTCCTCTAACACTCCTCTACCCCGACTGTCTATTATTATATATTACTATCTGAATTATTCCCGGTTTACGCGCACCAAATTATTACTCTGCCGTTTATCAAAACTCGATGATTTTTATCCCGTCCGCGCGCCTCCAGGTTCCTTCCCTCACTGTCCTGTTCCAACTCTCTGCCCCCCGACTCCCACCCATCTACTTGTGTGGTTTCAATAATATATTAGTCCCTCTTTTTTAAAACTTAAGTGATAAACACATCTCCCAATATGCATATTTCAATCGTTTTAATAGTGTTCTGTCACATTACATCCCAAATTCCAAGAAATCAGTGCAACTTTCATGTTTGCTATTTTTTTGTGTGTAACCTTTAGATAACAGAATACAAACTAATTTTGTCTGCGCCGAAGTCATAAATTATCCCAATAGCGCTTAAAAGAAGAGCTCAGTGGCGTACTTCAATCTAGTTAGGACCGCCTCATTACTTGCGTCGACTTTATTGGTTATATAATAACATTATATAAGCATTGTCTGTACACGTTTTCGTTCTTTCTGCGTGCGTCACTATTTAACGAATTCTGCAATCTTATTTTGACAAATATGCCAAATATTTCAACCCGTAATCGGCGCGTCGCTCTCGTATATTTAAATGCACCAACGATCAATCTTTATT
Source organism: Limnephilus lunatus (assembly GCA_917563855.2). Lineage (NCBI taxonomy): Eukaryota > Metazoa > Arthropoda > Insecta > Trichoptera > Limnephilidae > Limnephilus > Limnephilus lunatus. Next base: position 69,813,661 of record OU830596.1, read on the forward strand.
GCCTAATTTTTCAACTCCCCACTGCCATAGAAAATGCACAAGACAATTGTTTCACAAATCAATTTGCTCGCGTTAAAGTCAGTCACCACTCGGGCAAATATCCATCGGCCGCCCCTGACTTGATAATGAACCTGAAAAAATCCCTCTAAATGTTATTCTGGGTCCCTTCTTAGTTTTGTGAAAAATGGCCTTTGCCGGGGCTCGCATGCACTTGAGGCACGCAAACACATGTGGTTACTTAGTGGAAAGGACCCATAAATCACCCCCATGAATTGGAAACAGAGAATCGTATGCTGAAAACATTCCATGTTACAAATTAAATATATTTCTAAATCGATCTCTCAATTTTAAAGGAATTATTTCGTAGGCCCAAAGGCGAGATCATCACAGTCTGAAGGCGTGTTATGTGTAGATCCGGCTCGAAGGACCCAATGTACTAGACGTTTTGTACACAAATTGCAAAAATAGGGAGCTGGACACAACTTGGCACGCCAATGTCCTTAACTTCTGGATTTAATGATTCTAAGTTAAATTAGCAAAAACTGACTCTATAACTGTTGTAAAAACACTTAAAAGACTTGCAGACTTTTGGAGACTTTTGGAGACTGTTGGGGTCAGGATAATGGGATACTGAGAGAAAGGTAGAACAGAATTTAAACTGATTAAAAAACACTTTTAAAGTAGGTTAGAACTTGGAGACTTCAGTTTCTTGGAGACTTGGGACTTCTTGGCTGGTAGTTTTTGAACTGATTTCCTACCGGTTTGCCGTTTGTTTTATAGGGCAAATCCGGGTTGGACTTTTGGAACACAGAACCTCCCTGTTTCTGAAGGGTGCTTGCGTTTACGTATTTTTCCCAATCGCTATGATTTTCGAGCAGATGTGTTAAAAATCTGTGTGATAACCTTTGCCAAGACAGTCCTGTTCCAATAAACCGAAGTCTCACATAATTTTTATTGTTTCAACAAGAAAAGGTACAAGTTTACAAATGTGATACAAGATACAATATCTAGAAGTAAATATTTTCTTAAAGTGCAATAATCACAGGTAGACGACAGTTTTTTGAGGTGTTATTGTAGTATATACCTATTTTTAGGTGATGATATATATTTCTTGATTCAAATTATTCCCGATTTCCCGAAATTTAGCTCCGAGTTTTTCGGAATGTAAATTGGCTGTCGTAAATATTTACGATTCAAACATTTCCTTTGTTCAGCATTGACCAATGGAGCCGCGTCTGGTAGCAGGGTGGGGATAACGTAAATACTCAATCATTTCCTTGATTTTGATCATTGCTGTCTGGGGTCCCTGGTGGAAGTATTACGTGGTTATTCAGATGTGTTTTCGAGTCCAATGATGCTGCAGCATGTATTTATTATCAATTGCGTTTATGTTTTCAATTGATAAGTTAATTGTAGAATGTAATAGCATTGTAGACATCATTCCAAATGCACAGTGTTTCGTTGGCCAATGAGAGCACTCCCTTTGTTTCGTAGGTTATTGGAAGGGGTAACGCGCAGCGGCACGGTATTATGTGGAAGCGTAAATTCCATTCTTGAATTCTCAGGGTTGTCATACGCTTTCGTCGACACGTTCGATACACTACCTATTGTATTTTTTATTTTTTATTTTAAACATTATGAATAATTTTTAGATGAAATTTAGAAGGTACTTTGAAAAATATTTCATATTGTTAAAGTGAAACTTCTCTAACCCCGCTGTGATCAGGATTTCGGATGAAACGGCAATGACGATTACTGCACCTGCGTCGCATCAACTACCCTCATTGGCCGCTTTGAATATTATGTCACTTTTAAAGGCTTCTATTGGTTGAGATATGAAACGGAAAATACGCTATGACTGCGCTCATTGGTCACTTTGATTATGACCTCACTTTTCAAGTATTGGTTGGGATTGTTTTGGTAAAGTTTCGCTTCTACCGCGTGTACACAACTTGAATTATTTTTAAACAATAATCGTAGAATAGTGATAATAATAAAACAAATATAACCATTTGTTATTTCGGCTACTGGCATTATACCTAGCTCTCTCATTCAAAATTTAGGCGTATTAGATTTGTCAAAGAATTTATATATACAAATGCAAAAGTCAGTTATTTTAAATACATGTAGGATTACGAAAGATTTTTTAAATATTTATATTGAGGGATCAGTAGGATTTATCGGACCAGTTAGGATTTCATCAGAGCCGAACCCTCTGATATGAAAATATCTGGAGTCGGTGAATTATTTTCCCATTATGTTTCTGGTGGATTGACGTAGGTATTGTTCTTGTATTGTTTTGTGTTTATTATACTTATATAGTGCATTTACATTGCGTGGATTTACTAGATATTCATTTGTGGAAAAGTGTGTGGAAGGGTTTAGTCTTTCATTTGGGAAAGATTTAACCCGGACATAAAATCTGGACCTCCAAATTTAATGTAAACATTTTTGTAGATATAGATATTCCTCTTTTGTTAAAATCCAACATAGGGTCTAACGAATTTGCATTTAAATTTGCAATTATCATAACATGTTATTTATACAAGTTAAGTGATTGAAACTATCTTATAAAAAATAATAAGTTTTTGCAGGTATTTCTCTTTGTGAAAACGCTCCTTTATTATTTATAACCGTTGAAAATAACGCCGACGATGACGCGTTAGGCTTTGGAGGCATATCAATCATCCAGTTGATTAGTCAGACATCTCCAAATGCTAAGTTTTGATATGCTGAGGAGAGTAATATACTTACTAAAGCTTTCCATAATAAAATATTATTTACAAGTGTCTGTGTTTTACATATTAAATCTTAATATGTATATAAAACAATGTCGGGTTAGTTACACAATTAATTTATAACTCGAGAACGTCTGGACCGATTTTTATGATCTTTGATTTGTTGGATTTGTCTCTGTCCCGAATAGCTATTAAAAAATCGGAAAAAATTTCGAAAAAAATAAATTATGAAGAAAATTCTTATCCTCATACATATTGTATTGAACGAAATCTCATCTTTTGAAATAGCTGCAGGAATATTGTGATAAGTATAACATTGAGTAGTGAGCAAATTCCAAAAATTCAAAAACCTCAAATGTCAATGCGCTGATTGTTTTTTTGAGACAAAAATTTTATCTACATTTTTTACTCCAAATAATGTCAGGAATCACTGGTTAAAATTAGTCAAGTACATCCCTTAACACACTGCAGGAGCAAGAGAGAGCAGTGCGTGCGCACATTTTCTTTCTCTCTTCTTTTATAAGTTAGTGAAGTTTTACTTCAGTCGTGTGGTCTAAATCACACTTGTTTGTTTATGGATATATGATTTTTATTTAAATATATTATTATTAATAATAATATTACATAGACAGTTAGTTAATATTTAAGTCGAGGGTACCTAGACCTGCCGCCGACGCGGTAGAAGCGAAACTGTACCAGAACGATCTCAACCAAGGAGCTTTAATAATCAAAGCAGCCAATGAGCCCGTTTTATATATCAACCAATAGGAGCCTTGATAGGAGTTTTATGCTTCGCAGGTGCTGTACGCGTCATTTCCATTTCATCCGAATTCCTAATCACAACGGGGCTGTAGAAGTTTCACTTCAATAAAATTTGATTGATTTTGTAGCGCCGTCTATTGCATTTTATATAATGGTGATTTCAACGGCGAAAATCTTCAAACGAGACCAGCGAGAGATCCTACTGACGTCATCGACTTTTCCTGATAAAATCAACATTTTAATACAAGTTTTTCTGCGTTATAATTGATTTGGTTGATTTAAGTATTGTACAAGATAATGTGTACAATTTTACATATAACTGCATAACCAACTCAAATTTTGATTTTTCAGAGATGTCCGGCTAATCAACTGGACGACCGATATATAGATGTTATTTCAAATGGCTAGTTATATTTTAAAACAGTACTACTAGGTAGTGTGCAAGGTTTCGCAATGTTTAGATAAACAACTATAACCCATTGTTACGCTTTACTTTTAAACATACGTGCTTTGAAAACATTGCAAATTGCTAAACGGTTATTTTAGCACCGATAAGGAAATGTACTAATCTTTTGAAAGTATGACAAGGACAACAGTCAAATTACTTCAACTTATTCTTTAAAATAACCGCAACAGTTATTTTTGCAAATATTATCTAAATATTGTTGTCATCACTCATTAGTAAAATACACTTTTCAGTGTGGTAGATTCCTTCAGGGTCGCTCTGGCGTAAGGCCACCTTTCAGAATAAAAAAGTTGCTTGAAATCGCTTTTTCCCGTGTTTGCTCTCCAGATCTCAGTATTCAGTTACTTCCCCGCCTTCCTATTTCCCATCTCATTTCCCTTCCCACAATATAATTTCGATATTTCTAAAAGTAAATTAATTCAATAGAAGAATAATAATACTAAGTTTCAACTAAATGTTTTGAGTTGATTTATGATTATTTAGAAATTTATGATAGAGTTTTGGATTCTTCTCTTTAGTCGCTTATATTTCGTTATTATTTCGCTTTCTTATTTTGATTTCCATGGTAGCAATTCACCCATGGTATTAGCAGTCATATAGAATGAATAGATTAAATAGTAAAATAGCACTTTTTAGTCTAAGAGATTGTAACAATAATTAGAATATTAACAATTTAGAATAATTTTACCTGAACCACAAACATATTACTTGAAAATACGATTCAGCCCGCCCCAAAGGTTTTTGAATAAAACATTCCGTACGACGACGCGAAGGTTGTGACATCTTTTTTTGTAGCGCCCGTCAACCTAACAATAGCAGTTTGAAATGAGATGTTGAATATTTTTCATCCCAAAATAACCATACCCTTCAGCTATGAATATGAATAACTTAAAATATTACACGTTGAAACATTTTTTATCTAATCAATGTTTTGATGGTGGCTATTTTTATTTGATAAGTCTTTCTTTAGGTTACTTGATATTAGTCAAATGTTGAGGTTGTTTTACAGAGATTTTATTTTATTTATTTATTTATTTAATTATTTTCATATTACATTAGGTTATAATAATGACGTATTGCCCATCTCACTAGGTGTGAAACACCTGTGTTGAGATGGCAATTTACAGAGTGGTTATAATCTATGATTTTGTTTTATTAATATTATGAACGTAACAGGTTGATATAAAATCTTTTTTTCTAAGTAATATACAATTCAAGTATGTTATATGAACATTGCAGTAGGTACATGGTTACATATTTACACACAGTAGGCATAAAGGTAAGAATGTTATTAAAGACTCCTGATAGATATGTTTATTTGAGGTGATCAATGATTCTACTTTTAAATGCACTTTTGCTTCGAGTGTTTCTTATTTCAGTAGGTAGAGAATTGAATAGCTTTGTTGCATTATATTTAAAAGTTCTTTGTCCATAAGAGGTTTGACAAACTGGGATGTTAAAAGATTTTACATTTGACTCTCTTAGGGCTCTAGTGTTTATTCGTTCCTCAAACATGTGTGTATTTTTAAATTGGTGAAGCAGAATATTTTTTGAATACAGTTTTTGCAGGTTAGGAACATTTAGTGTCTTAAAAATAAAATCAGTGCTCGTTCTCAACGGGACTTTAAGAATAACCTTCAAAATTAGTTTTTGAATCTTTACTAAAGGCTCCAGGCAAGTATTTGTGGCACTTCCCCAGCTAATAATACCATATTCAAGTGATGATTGTATGAGAGCACAGTAAACTTGTTTCAGTTGTTTTATATTTAATATATCTCTAACATTTTTAAAGAAATAGACGAATTTCCTCAGTTTTGTCGTTAAGTTTGTAACATGTGCGTTCCATTTAAGAAGATCATCTATTTGAATACCAAGATATTTAATACTGTCAACTCTACTTATAGAATGACAGGTACATGGAGTTAATGAGGGGTTACAGCTGTGAAGTTTAAGGCTTTTTTGTGAAGGCAAGAGCTTATTTGATATTCGAAATGTTAGAAATTTGGTTTTGTCTGTATTCAGGGTTAATATGTGAGCATTAAGCCAATTTTTAACAATACGAAAGCCATTTTCTGCCATTTTAAAGACTTCATCCCAAGATTTGGCATAAAATAGCAAAACCGTATCATCGGAAAAAGTTGTGATTTGTCCACAAATTTGTAAGTTACATAGATCATTAATATATACTAAGAATAATAAGGGTCCTAGGATGCTACCTTGTGGAACTCCACAAACTGTTTTTTGGGAACTACTACAGGTACTGCTTATTTTAACACATTGCGTTCGATCAGTTAGATAACTATGTAGTAATTGAAGAACTGTATCTGATATTCCTACCCTCTTAAGTTTATCTAAAAGTATTTTGTGGTTCACAGTATCAAACGCCTTTGCAAGATCAAGGAAAATGGCTATACATTTATTTCCTTCGTCAACATTACTTGTTATGAAGTTTGTAACGTTAGCGATGGCGTCTGAGGTTGATAAGTTTTGGCGAAAACCAAACTGATTTGCTGATAATATTTTACTAGAGTCAAGGTAAGTAGTTAATTGATTTCTCAGTATTCCTTCAACAATTTTGGAGAGTGCACTTAGAACACAAATTGGTCTGTAATTGGTAATTTCAGATTTGTTCCCACCTTTAAAAATTGGAGAGATAATACCTTGTTTTAATACATTTGGGAAGCAACCTAGAGTGAAGCTCTTATTAATTAGGAATTTGAGGGGAACGGCTATATGAGATTTCAGTGATTTTAGTAGTTTACTTGGTATTTTGTCATGTCCAGGTGAAGTCCTCTCTTTCAGTGAGTCGATTTCTTTGATGATATCCTCCATCGATACATCTTTTAGAGTAAATTTTGCGTAAGTTTCTTCTCGGAAATTATCATCTGGTGGTGGAGTTTTAGTATTGCAGTTGATGTTTTCTTTTATTTTACTGGCCAAATTTGATCCAACGTTTGTAAAAAAAGTATTTGCATGATCGGCAATAGTCTTCGGGTCCAAGTTAAAATTCACATTCTGACCATCAATTGTAAGTTCCTCAATTTGATCTCTGAATTGCCTTGCATGTGTTATCTCTTTAAGAATTTGCCAAATCTTTCTGGAGTCATTATTACATTCAATAATTTTTCTTGAATAGTATTTATTCTTTACGTGTTTAATTAGTTTTGTACACATATTTCTGTATTTTTTGTAAAATGTAGTAAGTAAGTAATTATTTGGATCTTTCCTTATTTGTTTGTGAATATTATCTCTTTTCCTGATACATTTTAATAATCCAGGTGTAATCCAAGGTTTAGTGATTGAATTTTTTTTACTTGGTACCTCTTTCTGTTTGGTGTGTAGTTTTATTTGTTTTTGAATAAAATTGGTAAAATAATTCCATGCCTTATCATTATCAGTAATTGAGTACAAATTTTCCCATTTTTTGTTTTTTATGTTGAAAATAATTGTATCCCAGTCGATTTTATTTTTCACAATAGATATATTTACGGAATCATCTTTACTTTTATTTTCATTTCCAACTTCCAATATTGTTGAGTAGTGGTCTGTTACTGTGGATTCATATATTATTGTGTTGATAGGTTTTTTCGTTTTGCCTATTATATGGTCAATACAAGAAAGAGTTTCTTCAGTGACTCTAGTAGGTTTGTTGATGTAGCTAACAAGACCGTAGTAGCTTATGGCGTTGAGGTAATCGTCTTTTTGAGGATGTCCATTTTCTAAAATATTAATGTTTGTGTCTCCAATTAAAAACAGATTTTTACAGTGTTTTAGTTTATGTAACACAGTTTCAAGTGAAGTAAGGAAGTTTTTAATATTGTTTGCGGATGGGGATCTATAAATAGCCAGTATATCAATTACTGACTTAACTTGTATATGTAGACAATTGGAGTCATTGATTTTGATTTCTTTGGTAATAGTTTTAAGATTGTTTTTAATGTAAACTACAATTCCGTCATTTTGTTTAGTATTATATGAAGTGTTTATGCAATAGTAGCCTTCAATATTTTTTGGTGTATAAGAACTTTTAATCCAACATTCTGTTAGGATCATTACATCAAATTCGATGTTTATTAGTTTTAGGTTAATGAGGAATTCTTCGAAGTTTTTATTGATGCTTCTTATATTTTGGTGTATTATTTTCAAATTATTTTTTAGACATAGTTTTATGTTTTCTGGGTTGGTAGTAACAGTTTCATTTTCAAATAGGTGGCATGTGAGTTCTTCCAGATTAGTAGCCATTTTATGTATTTTAATTAATTTTTTAACGATAAAATTAAATTTTACAGTGTTAGAAGATCTCTTTCATGTTTTATATTTATAATTTTAGATTCCGTTGATTTCCGCGTGAAAACTTTACCATTTTTAAACCACGTGTATTGGTGGTTTAGTTCCTGTGCTCGCTTCTTAGTTTTCCATAATAAGTCCTTATTATATGAAGACAACACTTCGCCGATGTACAAGGATGGACTTATTTTCTTGGTTAGGTTTTTTGCTGCAAGAAGGTTGTGTCGAGTAGTAACGCTAGAATTGTGGAATTTGATGATAATTTTTCTTGGAAAACCTTGACGACGGTCAGGAACACGATAGATTTCTAAAAAGTCTTCATCCAGGATTTGAGTGCCAAGCTTATTAGCAATATCTTTTGCAGTTTCTATCGGGTTTTCATTTATATTTTCACACACTCCAGAGATTTCAACTTGGTTTGATAAGCTATTTTGTTCCAGTTCGGCAAGCCGAATATCAATATCATTCATTCTAGACAGGTCTTTTTTGATTTTTTCAACTTCTATTTTAATTCCCGCTAATTCGTTTAACTTAGTTAATATTTCATCGTATTTTTCGGAAATGAAGTCGGTTGCTTTTTTTGTTTCAGCTGTCTCGAATTCAATTTTTTTAAACATTTCTTTTTTTAAATCAGAAAATTTATTATCAATATAGTCAAAAATGATCTGATTATTGTCGACTGACTGGGGACTATGTGATGTTAAGGCGTTATTTTTTGATTTGGAGCGGGTGTTTTCTTGAGGCATTTTTATTTTTATTCAATAATGCCCCACAACAAATCTTGATTATCGCAATGTAAATATTTTTGTTTGTGGTGCTCAAAAAGAAAACGAATTGCCAACAGTTAGAATGATCAATATCGTGGTAAATATTAATTACCCACTAGCAGAAACACTTTAATCGTCTTCGCGACTCAATTCTCATGAATAAACAAGAAACTGTTGAGGTTTTTTTCCGTTAAAAACTATACTTTTTAATGTTTAAAATGGGAGCTGTCAAAACAAGTTAACAACCATAGATAACCATAGATGATATTTAACATGTAACGTAATCAGTGCTATTTTGTTTCTGCCATCAAATAGCTGATCAGTGCCGTTTTGTTTGAAATTTGAAATGTTCCAGTTAAATGCATTATAACTCAATGGTTAAAAGCCGATTCTAGGTCCTTTTCAGAATTCTATAAAAAATGTAATCAACTGACAAACTTCACAACACGACACTTGTACTTTTTTGCTGTTCACAAATTTGTTAAAAAAAATTAATCGGCGTTTAAGGGGAATCATCCATATAAAAAATAAAATAAAACAGTTATGTTTTGTTGCCTGCTGTTTTTATTAGGGTTGGTATATCAGTTGCTCTATGCTCAATAAGTACGTGAAATCTTGCTAAAATTTAAGTGTGCTAATTCGGCCGCCTTTGCTAACCGAAGATGGGTACAAATCTGTCAAATTTGAAATTCATGTAAATATTTGCATACTTTCATCTCGCCAAAATTTACGCTAATTGTCAACTTTTATCAGTGTGGACTTCGATGTATAATATTGGAACGATGTGAATTCTAAAAGTTCATAATTTTATGAATAATACACTGATTCCAGCAAAACAAACACTACAGGATAGATATCCACTCTTTTTCATTCGTTTGAACGTATATTTTATGCTAATAAGTGTGGAATATAACATCATTCAAATGTTCACCGCGGGTTTGCATGGTGACAAGTAAACCGGAGGTCAAATTTTTAATGACTTTGTCGCATAAATCTGGCTGAATTTGCTTTTATATATTGTATTTGTTAGGTTAATAGGTTCCTTGCACATGGAACGTGCTGATTGTGGATTGTGTAGGACTTTTTAAAAAATTATCTCGAAAATTAATCCCGTGTAGAAATAATCGCTCATTCGTCGTTGACATTTCGAAACGTCGTGACTTAAATACACCATCAACTAGATTTGTTCCTTCGTGCTTTTTGAATGGGGAAAGCTTCGACATTATTTAACCAATTTTGCAATTTGGGAGGCGGGATTGGATACCGCCGCCCTGGGAACCTTTATTGGATAACCAACACCTCTGCCATAGGTCACCCCAAGTGGTTCGCTACGTTTGGTGATTTAGCAGGGGTGCCCGGGTTCATGGGGTGAGGTTTGTCTAGGTATTGGAGGCGGATGACCAGGACACACTGAACCCCAGATTCCTACCCACACCTTAAATCCTTTTCCTTCCCAGAACTCTCCTCTCCTTCCTTTCCCCAAAAAAACCCTCCACACAGCATCCCCAAAGATGACATAGGCCCTGAGGGAAATTATTTCAAAATGGAAAATAATTTCCCTCAGGGCCTCCTGTGTGGAGCTCATGTAAAAAAAAAACCCATAGATACCTATGCCAATATTCGAATATTTGACGTCACACCATCTACAAGGATAGAGGATGCTCTAAATAGGCGCTACTATTGACTAATATAATTCTGTTTCGGATATTATCCAATTCATAAGCCTAAATGTTATATTTAAAAATAAAATTTTCTAAATGCCAAAATGTTCCCTCGAAACCACTTTAAAATATCTTTCTTTGTAGCTCTTTTTCTCAGGACAGCGCTTTGTCAGATGGAAACTAATTGCCCTGTGGACAAATCGAGGTGTCGTAAAAATAGCCTAAAATTACTTTAAATTTCAATTCCTTTAAGAAGAAATATTTCAAATAACATTGTGCTCTCCTACGACAGTGTCGATTTTTGACATTTCTGTGCTTAACATAAAACTGAAAAAATCATAATTACAAGCTGATGTATTTTTTTACCGAAATACTGATAGCACCGAAACATACACACTGATAACAAGAATATTAAGGCTAGGAAGCATTTTCACTAGAAGATTTTTAAAATATTTACTTTTGTGTCATATTATGCTTTTAACAAGCAACCCATCATAGAAATAACAACAGTTTTTCAATGGACATTACAAGTTTTCTTTTGGAATCGATTATTTTACGTCACAATACCATGAAAATTTCGTGTCTTTTTTTGTTACAAAATTTAGATCGGAGTTATACGACCCTAGAAAGCAACACGTTCATGTATTAATATCATAGACAGATCGTATTATATTGGTGGTACTTACAACCATATAATACATCAATTACGGATTTCGCACTGAGCTCGACATAACAATCAAGCGAGGATAAAGACCAACTGTTTTATTAGTACGTACTATCAGTATTTATAATAGCTGTCTGTTTATCTATAAATGTATAGAGTGGGCCATAAACATTATATGCACTTTTGTAATCGTGCAAGCGGCGATTCCGAACGGGGGAGGAGAGCGGGGTCACTTATGCATGGTTCCTCACTTCTTAGAAAATTAGTCACAATGGATCGCTTTACGGGAGAGCAACGCGCTCTCTGGGTAAAACATTTTTTCAAAAGCAATGATTTTGTTCTTTTCTGTTCAACAATGATTTTTTTTTGTTTACAAAACAATGATGCACGCCGCGTATTTCGTTTGTATCACCAAGTACAGAGTATTAATCAAAGCCCAAGTGTTAATTTAACTGAATCATGTTTAAAATTTTGGAAGAATCCGGCAGGATAACAAACAGGGCGGCCATGGAGTAAAGGAAATTGATTAAATATTAAATATTTCCGGATTATTGTTCCCCGCAGCCCAGATTTAACCCCAGTGGACTTTTTTTATGGAACATATTTATGTATATATATATTTTATCTTACAAGTCAATTCTACGTAAATGGCGACTACACTCCAATTAAAGGAGAACATCCACCAAGAAATGGTCAACATCCACCAGATTTGTGTCGAAAAGTTTTCGAAAATGTAAGGGCCTGCTTTGAGGAATGCCAGCGGCGAGATGGCGGTCATTTTGACAAAATTATTTTTACGAAATGATTTTCCAGGATATTTTTGTTATTTTCAATAATCATTTATTTAAGTACAATCTGTATATTTTTTCATAATTATTTGAAAAGTGCATATGTTTATGGCCCACCCTATATTAGTTAATGTTTCCAAGATATCATGCCATTTCTCTATAGCCTCCACGTGTTCACGCTTGTTAGAGACTGCCACTCCTTACGTTATGTGTTTCTTTGACCTTTGACTTTTACGTAAACATGTGGTGTGGGCATTTTTTTTATCTTCATTTAAACCATTTACAAGTCTGTCATATATTTATTAAAATAATGTTTTTGTTTTTATTTTTGTTGTAAAGCGCTAATGTTATAAACTACGCCTTCTCTTAACACAGGAGTTCCTAGTGAGAAAGACCCAACACATCACCGGTGCAATGTAATTAATAAGGATAAAATAAAAAGTATTGCACTAATTTAAGTTTCGGCATTAATTCAAAATGCCTAATTTAGAGCAGCGGTCCACAACCTTTTTGGAGCTGCGACCCCAAAATCAAAGATGGATTTTTCTGCGACCTCGGAAAAAAAAAGTAACTCAAAAATTGAACAAAAAAATCGCCCAATTTACACAGAGCACCAAGGTTGGTTCGGGTAGAAATCGAGGTGACAGCTGGTTCTAACTGTTTTTAATTATTTCATACACATTTTTTTATAAAATAATAGGAGATGATAAAAAAATAGTTTTACATATCTACTTTTTAAAATAAAGCGATAAAATGTATAAACATGAGACACAAGAAACTGTGAGTAAAAATTATTCACCAATATTTGTGGGTAATATAACCAAACATACTAAAACACATTGACATACACCTAAGTAAAAATATGTAAATTTTGAATGGTTTAAATATTATATTACCGTCAAAACGGGTTTCTTTTCCTAATTTTCAATATTTACTTAGTTCATTTTTTTAAATTAGATTTATATCGACGGTTGGTTACACTTAAAAAAATATTCTCAAATTTAGCGAGTTACATCAGTGCACAGTGAACATGTTTCTTGATTGCAACTTGAATTCTTACTTTAAAGTTTATATCATGAGGTTTGTTTTTCATGTTTTTATAAATAATTAAAAATGTTTTGCTGTGGTTTAAAACCAGTTTGCTATTTTTAGCATTGTGGAAACAAGTGCAATACAAAGTACATTGTGGAAAATGGTTTGGTCCAAAATTTCCTTTACTATTATAAAAGTGTCGTCGGCGTAAGAAACAAATTTTCCAAGGATTAAAAAATTGTATAAATCATTTATATATACTAAAAATAAAATCAGGCCAAGTACAGCTCCCTACGGAGCTCCCATTTTTTCTGTTTTTCCTAACTATAAATATTCGCAACTTTTGTTATTAGTGTTATGTCTTTTATTTTAGAGAAAGTTGACAGCAAATCAGAGATTACAAAATAATACAATAATTACATGTTAATTATGCCAATTATGAACTTTCCACTGATGGTAGTGAATGATAAAGTGTGACATTATAAAGGTATTTTCTTAATAATTTATTTTTAGTTATTAATTATATGAAAAGAAGGGGGGAGGGAGGAGTAACATAGGAATAGGATTAAAAGGCAAAGGACAGGAATATATAGGGATTGAACTTACTAGTCTTTAAGATAGTTAGTGAGTTTTTTTACTGTGTCTTTTTTGAAACCTAGTTGAGTTATTTTTTTAATGAGCAAGTTATGATTTGCGGTATCAGAAGCTTTTCTTAAATCTATATATTTTTTAATCGACAGGTGTGTATATATTTTTTTTCTATGTATACATTACTAAAACCAACATTCTAAAAATTAATTTACTTCATTATTAACATCCTATCTTACCACAGAGGAGGGAGTGTAATTTTCCCGGTAATCTGTTTGTTCATATCTATAAACTAGTTCAGTTTTCTTGTTTGTTGATTCAATGTGATTACATCCGTCATTATGGGCATGAAGGACTCTGAGTTGTGTGAATGAGGGCAAATGCATTCACATCAGAACACAACGTGGAAGAATAGTCACTTAACCAGTTTCCAGAAGGAACATCAAAACTGAATCAAGCGGACTGCCGATGCCTTCGAGTTTTTGAATAACCTCAGCATTCCGTTTTGACCTAGGAAGAAGATGACACTTTCCATTGTTAAAAATCACCTTATCAGGTTATAACATCTCCTCGAGTTTACCTTTTTTATTTTCCATGTTTATGGAAGCTTTTTTGTAACGTTGACCGATCTACGTGTCACAATATTATGTTACACGTGTTTATTTTTGATAAAATATTAAGCTATAACATTATAACGTTGGAATAATATCCTAATATGTTTGTGAGGTAAAGTCAACAGCGGTCTGCACGTCACGAAGGTAAAGCAAATTTACGATTATATTGACACTGGGAGGCAGGAAAATAAGAAAACGATATTGTGTTTGTTTACTTTATCTGCTTTTTATTTGTAACTTTTCTTCGTCCGTTTTGGAAAAAAATTCTTGGTAGGAAAACCAAAATTAAATGACTCCTCAGAAAGACTTTTTATGGCGTATATTAATAACTTTTTCTTGAAGTTACGTAATATTATCTGTTACGTGCTTGGGTCCTGGTTACAATCAGCAGTGTCATCTAATTTATATGCAAAGGGTTACTACAAAATAAAAACTTCTAATACATAACTAATTATCTTTTCATCTAAATTTGTATGCTACCAAAAAAGAATGTCCGGAAACCGCTGGAAAACCATATATTATGATGGATTTTCACATTTTTAAATATTAATACTCTCTCCAACATTCGTAATTAAATACCTCTCCATATTCTTTTTGAACGGGGATGTACTTTCTCAAAACCAATAGGTTACTAATTCCTCGGATAATTGCTATCACTGCATTATACTGATATGTACTGTCAAAATTAGGCACAAAGCTGGGCTTCATTTGAATAATAATATGGTTAGTAAAACTTCTTGTGTATTAAGCACGCGTTAATTTACATCTTGGCTGGCTACCTTCAAACTATAAAGTCATAACCTTCTTCATAACTAGATTTCGCGTCTATTGGAGCTCATAAGAATTCGCTGGCGCGTCACACGCAGAAGGCCGGGCGCACATGTCCGATTTTGCTTTCATGATCAGACTATCGGAACCTACTATCGGATGGACATGTGGTATGATGGGTAGGCACCTTCCGACCATATATTATATCACAAAAACAATGGGAAATACGGCATGGAAGTTTGTGGACTTTGGTGGAGCTGCGACCAAACTGCGCGGACTATCAAAATGGCGGAACCAATGAAAGTTATGCGTTCGGTGTATTGGTGATAGTCTTGGGCCCATACTACTAACGTTTCATGACCAATCTCCTGCGTTTCTATTATCTACAGTATTTGCATTGTATTTATGATGAATTAATCCACCATGAGCAGTTGATTGCATTGTTATTATTTGTCTGGAGTTCGTTCATTGGCTCTCGGCGTCTCCCCGTCTGGTGTTAGTGATACTGTCGTCTATTTATATATTTGTCTATTAGTCTATAAGACTCTACATCACGTCGAGTCTCTGTTATAATAATTTAACTTGCATTATATCCGCTAGCATTTCCGTATTCCTGTTTTCGCTTTCAAGAACGCAACCATTGCAATGAATTAAATTAAATACGAATACAAAATGTAGAATTTAGATGGAGAATCAACGATTTTGTCGCTGTAGGAGTTATTGTATTTTCTGCTTTTCGGCACTTTGTATATTTGTTATTTATGCAAGTTGTCACCGATTTACTACAAAATAAGGCTTGTACGTGACTTTTATATTCCTGGGAGATTTTCCGTGATTTTCCAAGACAAGTTTTTTATGATATTTTGGAGTCAGATTTCAGAAACCTCCTTATTTCGATGAAGTTGGAAATCAGATTTTTTAAATATCTTTGTTGATTCAGCTTAAAAGTCCTTCTGTTATTTCCATCGAGAGCTACGGAACTATCTCACTTTATGTGGTGTATTGATTATATTATTCATGTAATTTCAGCTTCCGTCAATAGACGTCGATAGCATAGTTAGTAGATAATACGAAGATTTGCTACATCCCGATAGATAGCCGTTGAGTATGATATTAGAAGAGTACCCATCTATTGTCGAAGGCGTCGGAAAGCAGGGCGGGCACCTCCAGTCTGCTCGCGGGATCAGTAAATCTACTTAGAGCCTAGTTTAGTAAGAAAGTCTGTCCAGTTAAAAATTGTAAATATTTACTATAAATTAATAAATCAACTAGTAATCACACGAACCTCCAACTGATTTCGAAGGCACCCAACTCATCTTAAGTTGTATTAATATTTGAAAATAAGAGTTTGTATGAATAAAACGCAGCCCATATTAATATGAACACATTCAATATTTTAAATTCTAACATTAAATAATATTGTTTAATTCCTTGCAAATAAGCTTCAATATTAATTAAATATTCTCCTCTAAAATAGGAGTAGGCATAGATAATTATTAAACTGTCGTTCACGTATCCGGCCATTTATGAAACACTCCCTTTCTTCCCTCTGTTGGGAAAGTTTAGAAAGTTATCTTCAAGGTCGTTTGGAACAGAATCATAACGGAGCTTAGCATTAATGGTCTTGATATCAAAAAGTTTTAACGTCCGGAAGGAATTGTATTGCGTAGGCAGTAGAAGGGTTCTACATGACTACCATGTAAGTACTAATATAAATGAGGATCCCACATAACAAAACTGCTAAAATACTAAAATTAATCCTACAGTGTAAGTATGGAAGACACTCTCAGTTTTGCCTCGGTGAAATACAACTATTCAGAATCGAAACATGACTGGAAATGGGTTTAATTGGTTTGGTGACCAATCAAATAAGTCGTGTACTTCCCCACCTTCCTATTTTATATCTCCTTTCCTTCCCCACTACTCTCAATCTACTTAGGGATACCATAGTCCCACTGGCTTCGGATAGTTCTATTCACCCTAAAACGAGTGCCAAATTATTTGTTGGTAACTAACTATTTAAGCAATCACGCCATTCCCCGCTGAAGTAGGCAAAGCGGATATACCGCCCCATAACTCTTTCTAATCACACACTCCTTGCTTCATTCTCATTCATACATCGTCTCAGATGCAGGGTATTAAGTGACGTCTTGAGTTACTTTAACCAGTGATTCCTGACATTATTTGGAGTAGAAAGTGTAAATGAAATTTTAGTCTCCGTTGAAAGATAGCAGGTAGCAAAAGTGTATAAAATTGCACCACAATTTCAAGAGCATTTTGCTCGCACTTTTACAAGGTAGTAAGTCTGCTAGCGTCGAAATTTCGCACTGTTTCACTCCTACCCGCTTGCATGTATATATCGCGCTCGCACCTTCGGAAGACTTTTAAACACAGCTATAATATGTGTGGGATGGCGTATTTCAGCATATCGCTCGCAGTACATTCCAAATTGGAATATATGGCGAGCGATATGCTGAATTATGCCATCCCACGCATATTATAGCTGTGTGTGAACACGCTCTTAATGTATCTGACAAGGTGAAGGAACCATCGAAACTGTCTGATTAATGAGAAAACATATGTTGATAGTTCCCCAAGTAACATATATAAAATTCAGCTTTTTTACTTTAACGTAAGTACAATTATAATTAATGAATATAATCTCTTTTAAAGCCAACGTGATCCAAACTTCATAGTCGGGGATCGTCTTTACCTGTATTAGGGACATACACAGAGAAACTTTCAGGTTTTATAAAATAACCTAGGTCTGATCGTCACGGGCTCTTGGACTATATGTTAATTGCTTACCGATGCTAACCCGTTGATGCTGACGCGACGGCTATTGTTAGCTTAACCCATAAAACTGTACATTTGCTTCGATAATCTATTCAAGGGTGTTATTCTCTCACTAAAATAATCCCATATTGGTGTTTACATAAAATAGCTACGTACTATGTACATAAGTATCTGTATTCCGTATTTTTATCGAAATATATCATACGAGTACCTTAACATTCCCTGTGCCTTACACTTCCAGCCTTACTTATAAAAAAAACCGCTTCCTGTTAAACGTTGTTTTAGTAACAAATTGAATAAATAAAAACACTTTCTATTTCAAATTATTACTAATAAAAACGTCTTTAACTTGGTGCAATAGAACTGGCAACATTGTTTTTTAGTTTGCTGGCTAATACTGACGCATGCGTATTGCCCGTGATTTTCTCGGCAAAATGCATTAAGATGAAGCCATACTAAATAATGCAAAATCATACAAAAACGTATGTTTTAGTTTTGAAAATTTGACCGCTTAGAAGTATTATAGATGCTTCAATTAAATACTGCGTGTAGAACATACTTTGGCCCTTAAAAATATCGGTCATTTTTTTTAATAAGTCTTTTAATAAGCTTAGAAAAAAATTAAGTATTAGGTCTATAAAAAACATTTTTAACTGAAAACTCTCCAACTTATAAACACTTTTTCGGATATGGTTTTATTGCATAATGTGGCAAATTCAGTTTCTTATATAATTATCGCAAAAAAAAATGATATTTACGCCCGAATCTCACAAAATAAAATATAATATGCATTTTCGCGTTGGTATTTTTGACATGACGGCGACAATACGGCAGTCGACAAATTTGTTATAGCAAAGTGAACCTTATACCGTCCACCGAAGAACGACTGGCAGCCGCCCCCCTGTCTTCCGTCATTACTCCTCCGAACGGAGCGGAGAGCAGTCGTGTTATGCTCCGCGCCGCTTATTTTCGTGAAATCAATTTAAAAATTCCGTTTTATTGTAATAAACAATGCATAAAAAAGGAATTAATGTTTTTTACAGGCCTTTACGAAATCAACATGTAAAAAAAAATCTCAAATATCTTTTCCAACCTTTCCAAAAGCTTTTTCACAAGTATTTTTAAACTCCTCCCATAAAAGGGCGTGAATTCCGATTTCGATTTTTTCCTGTACTAGTGGATCGCCTTAAAATGTTTTTCTAGTTAAATAAAACTATACTATATGCCGTCCAAAGTAAGTTCCACATTTTTCAGAACTGATTTATAACATCAACTCAATAAATTAAAACCTGCCTGGAAATCGTTTGCCGTACCTGTAAAATAACAAAATTAGCTTGACGCAAATTCGTGTGGAAAGTTCATATGTATTTGACTGGAACAGAAAATTATTTGCTCTATTTAAAAAATATAAATTTTGCGATTTTGATATTCCCTCAAAGATAAGTTCCCGAATAGTTAGAAATTAAATATTTTTTGAACCGCGAAAAAAAATCACGTTAAATATTATTTAAAAAAAAAAACTACATACCTTCCATAGTAGCCTTAGTTTTTTTAAAACCGAAACAAAACCCTTGTTTACATTATTCTATGGAGTGTTGATATTATGTGGGGGTATGGAATTGTGAAGTTTAATAGCAATTATAAAGTAAATCATAGACAACTTTTTTACAAGTTGTCATAAATTTATGCCCTTTCTATTTTTGACATTTTCCTCTTTTCATTTTATTTCGTTAATTTAGTAGTTGTTTCCAAGCGCTAATTTTAATTAAGAATGATACACTTGGCACGTATTCATTAATATCTCATCACGTTCTTAACAGTTTCCTTCCCTGGTGGGTAGTTACACTTTCTCTTTCAAGTTATAAAAACGAAAAGGGAATACATTTAACCTATATGGGCGGGTAGTTGCCGGCAATTTAGCTATGTATGTAAAGACTGTGTTGTAGTAACGGAATTGTATTTTAATATTAATTTTATTAACTATATCTACCCATATAAAATCCTAAAACGGAATTATTTATTAGTAAATGTATTAAAAAACTAATAACTAATTATTTAATAATACACCTATTAGTTTTTAATTACTTGAAGTATAATTTTTGTTTGACTTAAACGCGTTTTCAAAAAGGTTGTTGGTGTTTTCTCGACTCCTATGTGGAAAAACGAAAAGAAATCCATCAGGGTTTATGCCATCTTTGGGGATGCTGTGTGAAGAATATTTTTAGGGAAAGGAAGTAGAGGAAGTTCTGGAAAGGAAAAAAATTATTAGAGTGGGTAGGAATTTGGGGGTCAGTGGATCCATCCCTCCCACTGCGGCGATGGGTTGAGAAAGTCCGACTAGAGCGGTCAAGAGGTCTCCCTTCGACAGTCTCTCCCGATCCGGCAGTAGGTGTGTAAACGCATCCGCCACCAAGACCTATACAAACCTTATCCCATGAACCCGGGTACCTCTGCTTAATCACAAAACGTAGTGAAACACTTGGAGCAACATATATCAGAGGTATTGGTTACACAATAAATTATTCCCGGGGCGGCGCGGCGGTACCCATGCCCGCCTTCCAAATAGTTAAATTAAAATTCTAAGTTCTGGTTTGGCTTACCACTTAGGTAGGTAACGTTAAAACTTGCTAATAATATGAATCACGTTTTGTTCAATCATAGTTTTCTAGCACAAAAAAAATCATCGGCTGCCACTGTTCACATCTCTCGACTTGACAGTTCTATTAAAGAAATTAGAAAGCTTTTAACTGTCCAAAGTCACATACAAGACAATTCCATTATACTCTATTTTTTTATCTAATTTGGATTTTTATCCATTTTTTATCTAAGCGGGATTATGGCATCTCCAAATTGGTGTAGATATATTGTGAGGCGATGATAAATTTTGGAAGGGTGGATAAATGATGTAAGTGCCTGGCTGTTCAGATCCGGTCACCAAATAACGCTATTGTCATTTCAAGCAATATTTCGATTCTGAATTGCGATCTTTTACCAGGGCGACGCTGATAGTATCTTTTATTTTTTATTTGAATTTTATTTTAGTAATTTGTACATTTAAGGTTACAAATTTCTAATTAATTATAATATTTCATATTGCAACTAATTCATTAAAATATTTCAAATTCACTATATTTTTTCTTCTTTTATGTAGCTCCTACAATACATCTTGAACATTTCAATTTATAAGAACTTTAGAGTTTCTGGTAGTGTGTTATATAACTTAATTCATTTGTATAACAAACTGTTATGCGTATTCGTTTTGTCTTTTTTGTTTAATCTTATTTCCTTGCACGTCCTTGTGTAATGTCTGTGAATGTCCTTACTGTATACGATTTTATTTGAGAAGTATTTTGGTAACATGTTATTTAATATTTTATGAATAAATATCAACGTGTTCAAGGTCAGCATTTGTTTCACTGTTAACCAATTAAGTTCTTCTAACATTTTAATTATTTTTGAAAATCTATTTCTTCGGAGTATTATTCTCATTGCTCTGTTTTGGAGAATTTGAAACTTATTCTGTTCTCTCAATAATATATTACTTACACGGTGTCCGGACCCTCGTATCACAAGCGGAAAACTGGTAAATTTACATCACACTTGGAGTAGTTTTTTTGGTTTGAGCTTTCGTTTCGAGTAAATCAAATCAGATTTTTTTAGGTCAAATTTGAAAAAAATCTGTTTCCACTGGGTTAATTAATATCAGTTGTTTAAGAAAAAACCCGGCCGCCGAGAAATTTGTACAGTAGTTATTTTACCGAACTGTGTTGTGACTGTCACTCTTATTCCCCCGAATACTGAGCGAAAGGAATAACTGCTCCTTAGGTTGATAACACGTAAATAAAATCAGTGACATCTGTTAGTAACTACCTATCTCTATTAATTAGTACTTATTTGATAAAATAATTAGTTGACATTCTTTCATGCACTTGTAACATCGAAAACGTTTGTCATTCTTTATTTTAATTGAGTTATTAATAATTGTAATTTATCGGAAAGATATGAACATTTTAACCAGTGAATCTTTTGGTAACGAAGGAAATGTGCGTTTAAATAATTAAAAATAAAAAAAAAACAACTTGACGCTTAAGTGTATTATTTTTTTATACGCCAATGGTACTTTTACATTGGTTACATAATGTTTACAATAAAATCGAATTTGTTACATTTAAAAGCTCGATATCTTATAATGACTAGTTGGCTACATACTTGTTCGTGAATGGTGACATTGAAATGTGTCCTTTTGATGAGTTAGTCGAGTAGGTACTCTTAAATTGACTACACTCTGGAGTTCGCATAATATGAAGAATTATGTTATCGGTTTACTCGCGTAACGTAGTTCTCAAAAGGACTTTTTAACTCCTGATATTTCGGGCAGACCTCATCAAACATAATAAGAATTGATATGCACTCACTTAGGTCTTGATTTTTTAACCGAACAGACACGCGAAAACGATCAGTTTGAGACAAAACTCAAGACATAAGGCCTCTGAAGATGGACAGTGAGATCTGTCAGAAACGTCAGGAGTTAAAAAGTCCTTTTAAGGATTATGTTACGCGGGTAAACCGAGAAAATTATTCTACATCGGACACCCGTGGAAACCTTAACCATATCAAATATATGTTATTTGTAGCGCGCCGTTTTTGTCAAAAATCACCCCAAGGGCGCTGTATTTTTTTATTTATTTATTTTTTTATTTATCTATAATAAAATATATTTACAATGGTTTTATGTATATGCCTGTCTCACTAGGGTATACCTGTGTCGAGACAGGCGTACAGGTATATAAATGAATATTGTAGTTACAAGGATATTTAAGGTAAAATACATATCACTTTAAATAGAATTAAAACAGAAAGGTGATTGGAAGGGTGATAAATATTTTAAAGAGAGTTATTTTATAAATGTTGGAGATGAAGTAGAGAAGTACATTCTGCCTAATCTATTTAAAGGTCAATTTGACAGAATTCCATTATTTTCATTTATTTTATATGGTTTAGGTTGTATGTGCATAGTTATTTTGGTCTATGTGTGATTTATTTTACAGATGTTTGTAATAGTGAGGCGTCCAATACTTATAATCCATTTTTTAATATCTTGTTTGAATTTTGTAAAGAAGTCAGTTTGTCTGATCGTAGTTGGTAGTGTATTGTATAGTTTGCAAGCTATATATTTAGAATGTCTTTGCCCGAAGGTGGTTTTGAAAAAAGGAGTTTGAAGAAGTTCGTTGTTTTTGGCTCGGGTATTGTGTATTGTTTGTGTAGCTTTGTATAATGTTTTGTTGTTTTTGTGTAAATTAATTAGTATGGATCTTGAGTAGAGCTGTTTTATGTCCATAACGTTGAAGGAATTGAATATAGTATCCGTGCTGGTAGTAAGTGGCATTTTAAGAATTATTTTTATGATTAGTTTTTGTGCTTTCATGATGGGATCAACGGCATTGGAATATGCATTTATTTCATGTATGTATTTATTTCATATTAATTCGGTGTTTTTCATACTGCCTACCCTGATTAAAAACTCTGTGCACCCCACTGGGTATATGGGTATACGGTTAATGCCCCACACTTTAGAGATTAATTCAAATTGACGTGTTGTTTACTTGAGTGTATTATTAAATGGATTAATTACCGTGTGGATGTGGCGTACCCCACTAGGCAAGCTGACGTGATAATGACCTTTAACCTTTAACCCCTCAGGCCTCGAACCTATTGTGTGGTGTTTACTCTTGAAACCTAATTTTTTTCTGTCATTTTTGTCGATCTCATGTTCAAATCTAGAATTAACAATATTTTTCTCAACTAATTTCTCCATATTTTTGGCAGCTATCTTTTTGATTACATTTTTTTAACGAATTTATTTTTTGCCTGGATGTCTCGGATAAACATACTAATTTTATTTATATGGGACATCTGTTGACTTTTTGTAAAAGTATAAACTTATTAAAAACTTTCGAAAGTTTTTCCAAAAAAATATATTATATAATTATTAAATATTAGTTTGGTATTCGATTGACTCGAGCAGATCTCTATAGTAAAAATCAAAATTTATGAGTTAATCAAATCTGGTCAACCAACAGTAGATATCGTTAAAACTTAGACGCTTTGTTATTGCATACTCGTTATTTACTCTATATTTTTGGTTTTCAAGATACCAACTGAGAATATAACACAGAAGTAGACTGATAAGCTATTTTCTTCCACTATATGAACCTTCTGAACACCCATTATAAACACCCTTCCAGTTTTGGTATGTCTCGCTTTATTAAATATTAGTTTACCTACCTTTAATTTATTTATTTTTTACACTAACTCCAAATAGGTGGCCCTAAGGAAAATAATTTTAAGCCTTCCCAGAGTCGATCTTTTGTTCTCATGTGACAAAGTCAACCGTGTACAAATTACAAATGTTGTGCGCGCGTTTGGCGTGTTTCCCAACTATCCACCGGTGTCGAAGTGATCAATGACGCTAGTTCCTCAAAGAATCTTCCATTGAAATACCGATAGAGCAAGGACAGCATGCCAACCTATTGTATGTGCTGCAAATATTACAATCCGTTTGCAAAGATAGGGAATCTATCAAACGGACAGCACGTTTCTACACAGATTCAAGTATTTTATTCGAGCCATTTTTGGGTCTAAATTCAATAGTGGGATGCGCTTGCAATTTGCACAGAGTCAACAGTTGCGCACTATTAAGAGCGTATAACCAGCCAGCGGACGAAAATCCACATTTCGTCGAAATAGGTTCTTACGATCGTACAGGGCGGTTCCAATGAAAAGATTAATTACTCTTCATACCAGCTTTTTAAAATTATAACTCAATATCGATTTTATTTCATTCCAAATGTGCTTTAATTTATACCTACATTCAAAAATGCTGAAAGGCGTGTTGATAAAACTATTAAAATTATGTACTTTTTGAAATTATTTTTTGATCGTAAGTATTTTTATCATTTTTCAATAATGTCTCAGCAAAATAAGAATGTAAAAAAATTTGAAATATATTAGTCTGTAAGTGCGCAAATAAATACATAAACGGACGAATTTTCGTCAAGAAACACATGTACTTATACAATTTTGGAAAAAGTTCGGATTACGGGCGAAATTCCTAAAAAATAAAACTAGTTATCTTTATACTAACTTTGGGCCGGGGAATCCGAATCTGAAAGAATTAGGTTGGGGCAAGCAAATATAAACTGAATTAGACGACTGCAAAATATTTTGAATTCATACACAGTTTACAGGTAATTTTGACGTTTTTGACGCTCTCAACAATGCCATAGAAAAAACCAAACATGGTTTGTGATTGAAAAGAAAGTGCCCCCTTTGTAGCGCCTACTCGCGTCAAGGCAAGAAAACATCCCAGTTTTCAAGTAGTTTAGCGGCTACGCTAGGTATGTGTAACATGGTTTGTGATAGAAAAGAAAGTGCCCCCTTCGTAGCGCCTACTCGCGTCAAGGCAAGAAAACATCCCAGTTTTCAAGTAGTTTAGCGGCTACGCTAGGTTTGTGTAACATGAATTGTGATAGAAAAGAAAGTGCCCCCTTCGTAGCGCCTATTCGCGTCAAGGCAAGAAAACATCCCAGTTTTCAAGTAGTTTAGCGGCTAAGCTAGGTTTGTGTAACATGGTTTGTGATACAAAAGTGAATAAAATTTATAAAAAATAATTACTGAAATTATAAACATGTTTTTTTACGTTATTGATATTATTGCTTAATGGCAACACTTAATTTTATGTGGTAATACGTAATATCTTTGGTTTTTTCTAATATATTTATTGTCAGAAAGCGTCCAAAATGGCCTTTTATATTGTTTGTGAATTCAAAATTGTACAGTCGTTTAACTCAGTTAATATTGCCGAGTGTAACATAATTCTTTCAGATTCGGATTTCCCAGCCCAAAGTTAGTATAAAGATAATTAAATTTCTTCTTTCGGAGTATCGCCCATAAAAAGATGTGTCATTAATTTATTGCAGATTGTTTGTGTATCGAAAATTTTTAAGTCGTGTAATTCAGTTTATATTTGCTTGCCCCAACCTAATTCTTTCAGATTCGGATTCCCCGGCCCAAAGTTAGTATAAAGATAACTAGTTTTATTTTTTAGGAATTTTGCCCATAATCCGAACTTTACCCACAATTTTTTATGATTTTATTTAAACTAAAATTAAAAATTTTTTACTTACGTTTACCAGATAATGTATTGATTTATTTTACTGCATGATTATATTTTGAAATGGGTGTTGTATAATAAATGTACTTTTTTTGAAAATTTAACAAATCCGCCAACGACCTATGGTATAACTTTATTAAACTAAAATATAATTTTTTCTGAAATTTTAAAACATGCGTTTACTAGATAGAAGAACAATCTTTTAAAACCAATTTATAATTTTTCGTGGAAAAGAGTCAATACGTCTAAACACTGATTTAAAAATGACATATTTCTGGTGTTCTCTTGTTATACGCTCTTAAAGTAACTGCGGGCCCTGTGCAGTACTTACGCCCAACTTCTGAGAGACTAACTTTAATCTGGCTTCGATGGAGCCCCCTGCCTGAGGTTCACTTAGAGTTACGCCAATCATATCGATGGAAGGCCTGTTGGGAAGATTTTATCCGTTGAAAGAGACTAAATTATCAGAGATCGATATATTATGCAACTCGATACAAGTTAAATAATGTAACATGGTTTTTACATGTCATGTTGTAGAATGAAGATTGCAAACTATTTGTTTTATAGATAACTCTGGCAATTTTTTTGCTTGGTTAATAACAGGTAGATTTAAAAAAAATACTAATCTGATAAAAATGAATCAGCAAACCCGATATCTTCTCCCAGATCTAGAGCTCGGAGAAAGCCGAACCGATATTGACAGGGAATAAATAAGATATCGATATAGGCTAGCAATTCTGAAGACATTTTCTACGAAATTTCGAACGCCAAGCAATTAAGTAAAAATATTCATAAAGGTGACCCGACAATTCATCCGGCGACAATCATTTAGAAGATTTTTTCTTTAAGTAAGTGTGCAAAGAGGATATACGGCCGTACAACCAAATCGATATACTTATATCTGAAGGCATCTTGAGTGGAAATCCGCTGTAAAAATATTTTTACTAATAATAAATTCGACTCTCCGAAGAAGCATGCGTGAATAACAAAATACAACATACTTATACGTGCAGTCGTCTTAGCAAAAACCGTAAAGATTCCTACTTGCATATAATATAACTTTTATCTGAAATTAACACCATCTTTTTAGGGTGAATTGACTAATTTGTTAGGTTAGGTTACAGCGGATTTCCACTCAAGATGCCTTCGTATGTAAGTATATCGATTTTGGTTGTACGGCCGTATATCCTCTTTGCATACTTACTTGAAGAAAAAATCTTCTAAATGATCAGGCCGGATGAATTGTCGCCGGATGAATTGTCGGCCGGATGAACTGTCGGCAGGATGAACTGTCGGCCGGATGAACTGTTGCCGGATGAACTATCGCCGGATGAATTGTCGCAGGATGAACTGTCATGGAACCATTCATAAAATGCCAATGTTGAATTGAAATACTAACCTAAATGTGCATTGGCAGTCCATATTTACTATTTGACACTAAACGGGTGTTAATTAGCAAATATTGAACGGAATAAATTGGTCGCGTCTTTGTTGAATTAATTAAGTCTGTAGATTGCGTATGCTACTTCTTTCAATTCTAAAAGCTTCGTTAGTTGAACGCCGTTCATTAATAAGCAATTAATTTTGCATAACGAACGACATTATTCAAACGAATGCGTATAATGACAGTTAACAGAAACTTATCTGATCATGGACATACAAATAGATCATATGTCTATGTATTTGTTACTATGGAGTCTGAGCTGAAATTTATCATTTTTATCGGTCGTAAAGCTCTTACCAATTGTTGACCGTGCTCGCAAATATTGATAACTGAACATAGATGACGGATTTTTTCAATATCGTATTGATGTAGAGTTTTATCGATCGACCTTGCTTGACCTTCTGGATCACCTTTTTTCTGCTACGAAATGATCCGAAAAAAAAAATTACGTTATTGGAATCATAATATAATATTTTGAAGGGAAAAAAATGTCTTGCCCATCCAAGCGATATGCGAAAGTAAAATTAAGCCGAAAAGGTACAAGTATTGAAATGGTCAATTTAGTCTATTGTCCAGACTTCTGAAGATACAAGACGAGAGAATTTGGCTTTGGGCGTGTATGTGTGCCAAAATGTCAACTTTTCCTCACTTCTGATGAAATTGATTGAACATATTCAAATTTATTTTTTCATGTATCTATTTTTACATTTACTCAGAGGCCTATGTCATTTCTGGGCAAGCTCTTTGGAGCCTCTTTTTAAAGAAAAGAAAGTGTGGAAGATCTGGAAAGGAAAAAGGTATGAGAGGGGGTTAGGAATTTCAAGCAACGTTTTAATCCGAATGGTGTTCTTGCATCAGGGCGATACTGAGAGTATCTTCCACTCTGGAATGTGCCGCAAATATACCTAATTTATTTAAAATGATTATATTGTGAAATAACACAAACCAAGCACGCCGAATTTTAACGGGTGTCTTCCCCTCGACCATGGAGGCCTATCTCAATTCTTTCTTAAACAAAAACAAAAAAACAATTTCATTGGTCTGTCTGAGATCTGGTAGCGAGGGGACTAACTTATATGTAAATTGGCGACAATAGTTTACTTTCGAATCGGTACAGATTACACGTCTAGGAATTATCGGCTCAGTGGTCGCTAGAGATTTCGGTTCCATTTATTTCGCAACATGTATTAAGTTTATCGCAGACATAAAATAGTTGAGAACTTGTAAAGAATGGCCGTGGAAAGAAGCCAGTTTATGTCGTAAAGGGATTAAACGATACAAACAGAAACATTGAGACATAGTTTCTATTACCTCGCTTCAAAGCTCCCGTGTACCAAAAAAATAATAAAAATAATAGATACTTTTACGTACAACAAAACTCCAGTATATAATAAGAAAGAATTATGTGCTTCTCTGTCTAAGACCAGGCCGACTAAAAAAACAAGTTATTTGGACATGAATTGAAGTATTGTAAATTAAAAAATAATACTAAATCTCTTTTTTGATTTTTCTGTATCAAATTTTCGTTTCGGTTGTCTTCAATGATTAAAGACGAAAAAAACATGCTAGACTTGTAGAAAAGTCAATAGATGTCGCACATTAAAAATTATCAAATGGATTATTAATCCAAGATAGTAACCAGATTGCATTTAGTTCGGGAAAAATCTTTCTATTATACATAATGATAGCAGTCAATAAAAATATGCTTTATGCAAAAGCATATAATGTTGGTAGTATTCTCAGTCGACCTATGATACAGTTAAATATTAACAAAGGGGGTAGGGTCAGAGAATTAGCTCAGTGGTTAGAGCAAAGCCCCGGCAAGGCTAATTAGTCCTGACTTCAATTCCTAGATGTGACTGAACCTTTTTCAGATTTTTCTGTTTTAAATTTTCGTTTGAGAAAATCGTTAATTTTGATTTCAACGATTAAATGTTACAATTTGAGGGTTTAATTATTTATTCCAAAAATAAAAATTATACTTTTTTCCAATTCACCCTTTACTTTTTAATTTGCATAAACAAAAAACACGAAACTGGTCAGGATTGGTTCTAGAGAAAAAGTAATGGTTTTGCGAATATTGTAGCTTATAAGGACGGTCATATTTTCAGATTTTTTTATTTATCTGCAGAATTCTAGAATCTTCTGTTTTGAAAGCTTTCATCGTCCATCCATAGGTTTAATTCATAATTATTAAAAAACTTCGTAAACGTATTCAAGTTATCACAAGCTGTGATTTGCTAATACTATCTTTATGAATATGTATGAAGGTTTTTATTTTGTTTTATTCACAAAGTATACCTACAATAAATTTGCTTAGTGCTCCCAAGAGCATAATTTGGAAATTGTTATAGACCACTTACATGTTTTTATTTTAGGAAAAATTCAAGCTCAAAGAAAGTTTGTAAGCGAAATTGGTTTCTAATGGTTGTAAAACGCTGATATTTAATTTACCTAAGCTAACGTGACAGTTTATTTTACATCAGTTTATTCAAACATACTAGTAATAATACATATCCTTTGGATATAAATTAAAGTACTGTACCTGTTCAATATTCAAATGCGTAGATCCCTTTTTATTTAAATGTGTAGATTGCACCATTCTTTGAATTTGTAATCTGTCCTTCTAGTCTATGTTCTAGGTAAAGTAAAAAAAAATCACGCTAACTGCTTCAGGTTTTTTGTTTGTTCTGTAATTTGTCAGTATCGCCTTTACGGACATCTTAAAAAAGGCTTAACAGACATCACACGATATATTTTTTATTCCAATTCGTAAATCCTTCGCACCTCCTGTAAATCCGGCGCTGTCGGGTATGAACTTCTTACCTTAGTCCACATGCCTTAAAATAGAATTAATAAACATAGTGATGCCCTAACTGGAATTAAGAATTTTGAAGATTCAGTTATGATTAATTAATTTGATTTCTACGCAGACTTGTCTCGGCTCCTACTGTTATTAAACACTTTCTGAAAATGAAGCAACTCATTTAACCTTCAGACAAATTACATTATCGTATATTTTACAGTTGAATTCGTTTTATAAACTTTACAAGTCAATATTAACAATGGAAAGAAAAGATTTTCTAATAAGCATGCATAATTTGCTTTGCTTTATGAAAAAGTTGGTTTTAACCATGTGTAAAGTAAATGGGCTAACTATGTAACAAATAATACCGAATGTGCGTAAAAATAATAATCGCCTAGAAGTTCTCAGGAAATGAAATTGTAAAAAAAAAGTTATATTAAAAGACTACTTCTTCATATACAATATGCACACGATGTTACGTAATATGAATGATATTTTAATCTGTATTTACACTGTTGTTTATAGAAAATATTCTTTGATTGGGAGCGCAATATATTTTTTCAATAAGCGATCGGGTGTTACAATATAATTTAATTAAAAGTTCAAAAGTATTTATAGTAATGTTATGATGTAATAATACTTTTCATAATTTTACACAATAATTTTGTAAAGTCTTCTCAACAGTGCCGTATTACGGTGAACGTCAATCTGTCCGCGCCGGCGGCACGCACGGCACGCAACGGATTTTTCTATATCTTTATATGAATTAGTACAACACTGCGTCCACTATCGGCAAATACCGGCGATCGGTGTGGGCAACGGATTTTTTTGTATAAAGATATAGAAAAATTCGTTGCGTGCCGTGTGTGCGTTGCGGCCGGCGCGGACAGATGGACGCTCACTTTTAAAACACACGATATTTTACATCACAGATACGATACTGAAAATATACAAGACACTTCATTATAAAATAATTCCTGATATTGAAAAATATCAGATAACACATACATGCTAGACACTAAGTATTGTGTATAACATATATATCATTGACAACGTATAAACTTCTTGTGATACTAGAACTAAAGCACTTTTTTTTTTTTTTTTTTTTTACATTAACTCCACACAGGAGGCCCTGAGGAAAATAATTTCCCTCAGGGCCTATGTCATCTTTGAGGATGCTGTGTGGAGGGTCTTTTTGAGGAAAGGAAGGAGTTAACATGGGTCTTGAAGAGACTCATGTTGTAGGAGGGAGGAAACACAGAGGCCGGTAAATCGTTCCACAGCCGAGCTGTTGAACTCAAGAACGAATCGTAAAAACGACCCGTTCTCATGTGACTAATATCAACTGTGTACAAATGTTGGGCGCGTGTTTGGCGTGTTTCCCGACTATGCACCGGTGCCGAGGGGATCAATGACGCTAGTTCCTCGGAGCATCTTCCATTGTAATACCGGTAGAACAAGGACAGCATTCCCACCTGACGCCTATGCTCTAAAGATTGCAATCCGTCTGTTAAGATGGGAGAATCTATCAAACGGACCGCCCGTTTCTGCACAGAGTCAAGGTTTTTTTTTAGGTATTTTGGAGCTCCAGACCAGAGGTGGCTGCCAAATTCAACCGTGGGGCGCACTTGCGATTTGTACAGGGTTAACAGTTGAGTACTATTAAAGTATCTGCGGGCCCTGTACAGTACGCCCAGTTTCTGAGAGGCTAACTTAACTCTGGTTTCGATGGAGCCCCCATACCTGAGCTGGTCACTAAGAGTTACACCAAGCATATCAATGGAGGTCCTGTTCGGGAGAATGCTTCCGTTGAAGGACACTAGATTATCATTTCGATCCCTTTTAGACGTTATCAGACATGATTGGGTCTTTGAAACATTAAATTCGACGAGGTTATTCTTACCCCAAGAGAAAACACTCTCGAGGTAACCGTCCATTCTCTGCTTCAAAGCCCTCCGAGCTATTGGGGTTTGTGTGCCCTTTGGAGGCTTGTCAAACAAAAAGCTATCATGGACTGTACTGTCATCCGCGTAACAATGAATCGGTGCACATGACAAGAGGTCGTTGATGTGCAACAGAAACAAAGTCGGAGACAGAACCGATCCCTGTGGGACGCCAGAATTTATCGAATGCGAGGAAGAGGTGAAACCGTCAGCAACCGCCTGAATCGACCTCCCCCTCAAAAAGTCGGCAATCCACGCACACAAGGATGCGGGAAGTCCGTAAGAACGCAGTTTGTTGACAAGCGCTCGATGCCAAACCCGGTCAAAGGCCTTGGAAATGTCCAGTGAAACCGTTTGGGTCTCACCAAAACATTCCAGGCACCGTCCCCAAACATGCGTCACATACGCGAGAAGATCACCGCACGAGCGGTTCCGCCGGAATCCGTATTGACGGTCGTTAATAATTTTGTTCTTCTCGAGGTATGTGAGCACATAATCCCTTTCGCTAAAATAACTTTTGGCAATAGAAATTTTAGATAATTTGAAACAACATATACAATGCACTTCCACTGGTCATTAGATAAAACACACATTATTTGACAAATAATCCAGAAACCAAGTCTTGGATCATAAACCCAAGCAGCAAACATTAACGTTTTATTAAAACCTATTTATAAGCATGTATTTCCATAGTTGAATGTAATATTGTGTTGTTATTTTTATTTTTGTAGTAAACTGCTTAAGTTATAAACTATGCCTGCTCTGCACAGAGGTTCCTAGAGAAACAGACACAGCCCCCTTATAGATCCTTCTTCCGGGGAAGTAGGTATTTAATTACTAAAAGACCCCACCTTCAAGTTCGTTTAACTGATTATCGGAATACTACCCAACAATAATTTTCAAATTGTAAGTGGCTTTTTTCTTTAAAGCGATTTGTTAAAAGCACGATAATATCTTAAGTGGCACCTATTTTTTTACAAGAAACGACATAAAATAACGCTTTGTTAAAGTCCTTTCATTCCCTGTTTCATAAAACACTTTCAAATTAAAATCGAGGCATGTTTAGAATAACAATTATGAAACAAAATAATCTGTTTGCGAGCTTTTCCACACTTTCCAAGCTTAATGAATAAGGTTCGAGGTGCCATTCCTGCCTATACCGTAGATATATTGCAAAGCTTTTGTTTACAGACAGAGTAACTAAGTAATTAATTCCATCAAGAAGCACGTACTCCATGATGAAGCTGTTTGTCTGAACCGCGAAGCCTCTCTTCTAGTGTTATTCATTGGAATGCCTGTGTGTCATAGCATCGTGCGTTCCAAAGATCGAAATTAACCGAATCGTATGCGCTTTATTTGTAAGTATCTTATTGAGTATATTAAGGTGGTCGAGGTTTGATGGGTGAATGATGGGATCGGCTGCGCGGCTTTTTTCGTACTAAACTTAATTTTGGATTTGAGGCCAAAATACCCAACAAAATTGAATAATTATGTTTTAATCGAAAGTATTAACAAAAATCTAGTAAGAATAGGCCACTTGTGTGGATTTCATAACGAAAATCGTGTGGATAGATTTTTTTACTAAGATTACGAAAATGTTAATAAAATTTTTTAGAAATGTATAGTTTTTTTTTTTTAATAAATATCCATTCTTCCATTATTTGAGCTCGTGACGTCACTACATGAAAATGTCCCGTCTCCGATTATGTTCCCTTAATTTTGTAAAATTCCAAACTGATTAATTTTTTTTTATATGGCAACACTTTGATTTCCGGCGAATTTTTGAATTTGCGTTTAACCTTCAATAGATTTATTGTTTGTTCTATGCGAACTTATCCTTTGGTTTGATTTTTTGATAAAGATGGCGGTGTTTTTATTTTACAGGTGTTACGAAGAGAACCCCGTACAATTTATTGCTTTTCCTGTGGAAAACGTTCTTTTTTAAAATGATTTTCGGCTATGTAATTAACGTTTTTTAGCACCCATAAAATTATGTCCCGCCTTTCCGGTTTATATAAAATGGTCTGATTTTTCGGATTGAAATTTTCAAAAAATCGCCAGCGTTTCAAAAACACGATTAAAAAAATATGTTTATACATAATGTCTTCGAATATTGGCCTAAACCGGAAAAAAAAATTAAAAAATGTATTGCAAGTGGCCTATTGGTGCTATTGTATTTACTTGTGTTTTAAATTATAAAATATAGACCATGAAAGAAATCAATTTTACCTGATTTTAGAGGCAACTCTTTTATAGAAACATGATAAAATATATAAAAAATAAATTATTTAAATAGTCAATTTAATTGTCGTAAATTTAAATTACAAATGACCGATATACTCGTATGTTGGATTACAAATTGTCGTTTCTAAATGTAAATTTCTACCCAAGAAAAAACTTTTTAATTTTTCATTGTATTAAAACAGATATACAGGGTAAGATTATAATAAACTGAAAAGTTGCCACTAAAATCATACAAAAATTGTACTTATTTTTGTTGTTTTTAAACTTGTTTATTTTCATGGTATTTTATTTTAAAGGGCATTATTAGTATATATTTTTGTAGCGTGGAATTAATGGTTTATCGGGTCTATTTCATGTTTTATTTTGATGTACATATATTAAACGTTCGATTTTGTTTGTTTTGACTTCATCTTCAATAACTTTATACACATATAATTTCAATATATAATTTAAGCGTTTGGTTTAACTTTGAACGCCAGAACGTTTCTTATTGGCTGATTTAGTCCTTGCCCCAAATCTTTAGCTATGGTAAAACGTTCCTCAACCATTCTGCCTTTTTCTCTGCAGGTAAAGGCGTAGAGGACAGACCACCAAGTAGCTCATATTGGAACTCCTTGTATCATTCATATTCATACATCGCACAATGTATCCTTTGATACAAGCTGAATGGAAAGAATTCCAAAACATCAATCTAGTACTAGTAACCTACTATTGGGGTGTAGATATTTAAAAATAATTTTAAAAAAAAAGTGATAAACCAATTGTTATATTATGCAATAAATCAAACCTATTAAAGGGGGCATACACCTCGTTACAAATGCTTTTATGTAACAATCATTTTTATTTTTTATTTTATCATTCATCATTTTTGAATTGTACAAAAGTTATACAGTATGTATATTTAAAATTTATCATTAACTTATAAATAATTGCCAAAGTTGGCCCTAAAAACACGAAAAAATGAATTCTTCAAAGACCCACATTTTTCAATTTAAAACACAAATAAATAAAATGGCTTAAATCTGTTGTAGATATTTGCTAAACCTTTACAAAATATAATTGTGTTAGGTATGGTACTCTGGCATAAAATTCTAATTTAAGTTTGAATAAAAAAAGACACGCAGCTGTTCCTCTTAATAATATACTTACCAGTCCTTCCATATGTCGTTAACAACTTCCCAAATATCAAACTCATCCACCTGCTCCAAGTATTCGTTATTTACAATTATATTGAAATCTGTTTTCGTACTCTCTCTCTCTCTCTTTCAAACACCAGGATATAAGTGATTGAATTTACTCCGCGATGGATATCTATTTCCAATCGTCTCTCGTTTACTATTTTTCATTCAACGAG
Source organism: Limnephilus lunatus (assembly GCA_917563855.2). Lineage (NCBI taxonomy): Eukaryota > Metazoa > Arthropoda > Insecta > Trichoptera > Limnephilidae > Limnephilus > Limnephilus lunatus. The sequence goes on from OU830596.1 coordinate 69,849,556, forward strand.
ATTTGCTCAAGAAGCCATCGTCCTCTTCTACTCGATCTTGTGATCACAGGCAACTACTATTACTGTGCTGATGGATTCGTGTTGGCGAAGAGAGCGGATATCACACCCGTTTACTCTAGCTTCAATAGCATTTTCTAATTTCCCAGAAGTAAATTCATTGAACCCACTTTTTATTCGACATTTCATCCTTTTTTTAATCATAGTTCATAAATAAATTTTGAGTTACGTGTAAAATTATAAAAAATCCGTTTCTTCAGTGCTATACACATTTGATTATTAAAAACAAGAACAAGTAAAAAGAAGGACTGTATTAGTAGTTATGTGAACAGTCGATATCGCAGACAAAAGGGTATGTTTCTAAAGGGTCTTTCAATAAGGACGGTCGATTTTAAAATGTACATAAAACAGAAAATAATATCCTTAGTGGCCTATGTCATATGGCCTATGTGCTTGGTGGAGTGTCTCTTTAAGGAAAGGAAAAAGAGAAAGGTGTGGGTAGGAATCTGGGGGTCACTGTGTCCAGCAATGATGGACGTATGAATCCATCCCTTCAACTGCGGTTGCAAGGAGATGGGTCGAGAGAGTCTGGCAGGAGAGGTCAAAAGGCGTCCCTCAACCAGTATCTCTCGATCCGGCCCTCCACGCAGCAGGTGGGCAAACTCCACCGCAAAGACTCGGAAAAAACTCACCGCACGAATTCGATCACTTCTGCTAAGTCACCAACATAGCGAATCACTTGGGTGACCTATGCCAGAAGTGTTTGTTATTCAATAAATGATTCCCGGGGCGGCGTTATCCATACCCGCCTTACAATTTCCATAATGTGTTTTTCATTTTGGGGAAAGTAGTGTTTTATGTTGATAAAGTATTGATATAATTTTAAACTTTTTTCCACTTTTTCTAAATGACCAAATCATATCCACCATGATATATAATATATAAATATACTATATATACACACAATTTAGAGAGCGGGGGTATCAGGGGTGGTAAAAAATGATTTCATTCAAATTATATGGGCTTTCCCATCTTAGGTGCTATGTCGTGTTTCATAACTGAGTTTCCAATTTTTTGGTTATTACCAGTACACGACATAGCAACGGAGATAGTAAAAAAAACATGATTTTAATAAAACCATTGTTTACTACCCCTGATACTCCACTCCCAAAATGTTTTGTATACGCCTACAGGGGGTAAAGGGACGTAGGTACTTGATTTACTTAAACCAGTGATTCCAGACATTATATGGAATAAAAAATGAAAATGAAATTTTGATCTTCGGTGACTTCATTGATGATCTTTTTTTTCAAAAATATTTTCTAAAAATCAAACAAAAAAAAATCTTCTGCTTGTTCTCACTGGTCACTCAGCCGAGTAACCACTCAACCTCTTACCGCGTCCTCAACTTTACAACACCTACAATTTTTTTTAATGCTTTTGTAAAAAAAAAGCGAGTGCAGTTCACACGCGGTATGAGTGAAACTTAATTCACCCACACAATCTCAACAAAAAGTGAGCCTTGAAAAGTGAGCTCATAATCGTAATCAAAGCGACAATCTCGCAGGCTAAATCCTACAGATGTATGTGTTTGTCTCATTTTAGTGTCGTTTCCGTTTTATCGAGTTTCAAATCACAACTGTGCTAAAGTAGTTTCACTTCAAATACATAGAAAATGTCACCAGAGAACAAAATTTAATTTACATTTTTTACTCCAAATAATTTAAAGAATCACTGGGTAATGTAAGTCAAGTACGTCCCTTAACATCCTGTAAGTACCATAGTTTAAGGAAAAATTCTACAAGTCTGAAGATGGCCATGATAGGCTGAAACTAGCAGCAGTCAGAAATAATAAAAAAAATGTGAAAGTGTACGTTTTTTTCAATTTATCATTTTAATGGAGCTTCACCACAAATTATTGTCAGTATCAAAAATAGAAAAAATAAGTTCTCTTTTCGACGGCTAAGGTAAATATTTAGGCACTCTCGCATGGTAGGTATCGGGTGTGTGATGGATGCCTCCAATTGGGCGGATTTACGATTTGACCTGAAAAAACACCACCGTAAAAGCCTCAAAAAGCGCGGTAACAAGATACAGTCGTTTTTATCAAAACATCCAGAAAATATAGAAACAAGGAATAAAGTCCATGAACCATTATTGGTATGAAACATACATGCAAATGTATCGCCAAATCGTTCACCTGCGTGAACGTTTTGAATAGATATCACTGTCGGCAATATACGAAGGGGGACCCAAAAGTAATGAGAATTTCTTTATAATTTTTTATTTTTCAATATTTTTACACCAAAATTTGATCGCCTTTAAAGGGTTCACTATAAGAGTATATGCGCTTGTCCAACCTTTTTTCCATAGTACAAAACAATTTTGAAACTCACTGATTGGAATGTCTGATCTGTACACGCCAATGCACACGATCCTAAGTATATGTTGGTCGCCTAAACTCTAATAGAGGAGCATTTTCACAAATAAAAATATCTACAAAAACTTTTTTTTTCGTGGGACAGTTTTAAGTTTAAGTGAATAATCACTAATTTTATGATAATCTTTAGGTGTACATTTAATTAACTATAAGATATGATGAATAATAAGAAAACTCAATTCATTCGCGAAGGCCATCTTTATTTTTTTAAAGTCGAAAATTACAAATTTAGACAAAAGAGAAACATTTAGACAAAAGAGAAATATCCCCAAGGTTACCTACAAATAAAAATTATTATTTTTAATAAAATTATATATTTTTAATTTTGCATTATCCCTCTAAACACATATGTAGCTATACCAAAAGAATTAATAAAAATAAAAAAAAGTATTATTTTAAACATTATACGTACCTACCTTTAACACTTGTATAAAAAAAAAGTATAAAAGTCGCCTACATTATAACACCGCGTATCTGAAAAAAAAAAATTGTTTTAAACTTCGCCTGCGCCGTTTTGAACGACGAACGAATGCTTTGACCAATCACCGCTCCTTTTATACAATGTTTACCATAAAAATAATTAATACTTATCTATAGCAAATGTTTAGACACAAGTTTTATTTAATAGTGCAAATTAAATAATTATAATTTTTTTAAAGTTCTTATAATTAGTTTTGTTTTATTATTTGAAGAAATTTTAAATTTTAATCAAAATATTTTATGTTTCTCGCGTAAGAACCAAGCGCATCTCATAATAATGAGAGTAGGGAATGCAATCCCGGTATACCGTGATCCCGAAATACCGAGATCCTGCAGACATTTTGCAGGACTAATCTCGGTCGAAAATTTTGCGGGATCCCGCTGGATTGGCGGGATTACAGAGAAGCGTAGTTCATACGTGTTACTCTGTGCGCGGCGGAGACGAACTCGAACTTACTTTGATTATGATGACCTTATGAAGTGTTCGAGATAAACAGCCCAACAACCTAGATCTGGCAATAAGAGCAACCTTGAGGGTTTGATAAAGAAGGAAATGAATTACTTCTAATCCGGTGGATTAAAAGGCACATACCTTCAATTCACTTACAATGCGCTAATGACTATTGTGCCAACCAGCGTGGAAGCTGAACGAGCTTTTTCAGCCGCTGGCTACCTTGTGTCCAATATCAGAAGTCGTTTATCGGACGACACAATTAATACTTTAACTTTTTTACGAAGTTATTTCCAAAGTAATGTTTAAACTTATGATGATTATTTTACAAGAATATTGTTTATCGTGTGAACATTATTATTTAAATTTAAGTTGTTATGTAAATTTATGTCTTATATTATTCTTTGCGAATTTATGACTTAAACTTTACCTATGTTTAACTAAAGGTATATTAATAAACCATTAAAAATGTCTCAAAGAACTTATTTGATTAGGTATAAATTTAAAACTCTAAAAACAAGGTTGGTAGATCGAGGTATTAGGTCTTTATTATATGATTGATTAGATATCTAAGTCCACCCTGCTGGATCCCGCAAATACCTGGATCCAGCGGGACTAAGATTGTTCAGTCCCGCAAATACCTGGATTGACATGGTCTTGCGGGATTGCATTTCCTAAATGAGAGTAATATCTCAGAGAGTAAGGGTTCAGAGTAATATCTCAGCCTTTTTTGTGTTTAACGCCGCGAATATAATTTAGCATACCTAATAATATGTTTTTAATGAAAAAAAAACTTCTCCTAATAACCGATGCCTAAATATCAGTTGACCCTTTTTTTAAAGAAGTGCTTTTTTATTTAATAAACTAAACGGTTTTAAAACTGTGTAAAATAAGATACGCTGTATTAAAATGTAAGCGACGAAGTTAACCTTGGCAAAAAATTTTGTAGGGAATCAGAAATAAAGTTATTTTTTATTCAGGGTGTTATAGGACGTACTTGACTTCGAGTTATGGGACGTACTTGATAACCAGTGATTCGTGACATTATTTAGAGTAAAAAAAATTTAATGAAATTATGGTCTCCGGTGAATTTTTTGACGTCTTTTTAAAAAAAAAATTGTTGAGCCGACACAAAAACACTCAACTACGTGAAATAAAAAAATCGAGTGAATTTGAGACGCATTAGAAGCGAAACTTTACCAAAACAATTTCAACCAATGAAGAACCAAGGAGCTTTGAAAAGTGAGGTCATAATCAAAGCGGCCAATGAGCGCAAACCTAGCGTTATTTCCGTTATATATCTCAACCAATAAGAGCCTTTATAGGAGTGTGATGCTTCGCAGGTGCTGTAAGGCGTTATTTCCGTTTCATCTGAATTCACAACAGGGCTAAAGAAGTTTCTCTTGAATAATAATGGATTTTTTTTCATTGTTACCTACATAATTATTTCACCTTTATTTAGATAAAATGTCACCCTGCAAAAAATTTGCATTTTCTATCACACATAAAGTAAGTAAATGAATTATTGATTTTTGAAAATCTGAATTAGCGATTCGAAGACATCTTGGAGAAATAGAATAAAAGAGCCGTTTGAGGTAAATATTTCGCTTTGTGAAAACGCTCTTCAAGTATGCGACCTATAAATCTAATACGAAACAATAAAATTATTCTTACAGTATATGAAAGCTTATTCAGCACTTTTGAAAAAGGTTTTTCTTCCTGATTCAGTTCTCAGATATTCTATTCAAATGAGCAGGCGTACGGCATTACAAATATTTAGTCAACTAAGTTTTCGTCTCTGTTTTAGAAAACATTATCCCCGGAACAAGCTTTATAAATTGCTTTAGTAAGACTCTTGCTAATCTTAGGTTAAACTTAATCTCTCGCGGCTAAAGATTAATTCTACCGTAAGATTGTCGGAACCGAGCCTAGTAAACGTTCGTTGATTAATTAAAGTTTTAACGTAATTAATAACTTGGGTTCAGAAAACCGTTTTATAACCAAATTTTGCATTAACATCTAATCAACTATATGTTAAGCAAAAAAAGGAATATAGTTTGCTAAATAAGAATAGAAAATATAGGAGGGCGCCACTGTTGTTCAAAAGGCAATGCTAAAAAAAAACTCATGGTGAAAATGTAAAGCTGTGTAACCTACATTTTTATTAAAAAAATTAAAATGGCATAGAAGTGAAAAAAAAAAATTCGTTGCAAACAATGCAATTTTGTGTTAACAGAAAGAAGAATCACGATATTGATTTAAAATATAAATAACAGTTTAAAAATTGCTCACATTTATTTAATACTAACTTAAGTAACTATCGTTGACCGGGCTTTAGATCATGTCTCTAATTTTAAATCTGAATATATTTAACTCATTCAGATCTAAAAGTAGTGTAACTAAACTCACCATTAGTGATTCTTCCTTTCTACTTGCTGTTAAATTAAAATTTATGGTTAATTAAATGAAAGCCAATCACTTTGTAAAATCCATTCAATCAAATTTATGTCATTAAGTGGGTACCTTAACAACAGTGTTTTCACTTAATTTAAAAAAAAATTTAAGAACAAAAATGTTTTTTTTTTTTAATGCGTATATAGTGTTCTATATTTTCAGTGTCGTTACACTTTACAAATTGTGTTGCTCTATTTTTTATATTTTCTACTCTTATTTGACAGACTATAGGTACCTATGATTATGTGCATATCTAAAATTATGATTCGATATTGAATTTGGATCGCATCCGTTTATTCTAAGGCTAGCTTTTCACTCGTAAGCAAAATTTACGACTTACCGGAAGTTTTTGACAAGTTACTCACAGGAGCGTTTACATATGCATCTGACTTGTGGTAATTAATACTCACGGAAGTTGCTCGGAAGTTCGACCTGCGTAAATGCTCATGCGACCGTTTACATCTGTAAATTTATTTGCCGTAAGATGGCTCCTGTCATCAACGATCTGCTGCTGTCAAATTTACGCGATTTTGTCAATAAATACAAAAAAGGCCCAAATAAAGTTTTGAAATAGAATTTGGCTTTAATTAAACAATTATCCACGCGCTTTTGTGCCGTCAAAGTCAGAAATTAATCGAGTTCTTTCATTTTGTCCGAATGACAGCTACCTGACAGCAACCAACTTCGAATTAAAATACGTAATGTTAAAAACAGAAACATTGAGAATAGAAAGGATTGGACCGATAATCGAATAGAAGGATCCTCATTTTCAGAAAACTTAAAACAGTGTAAACAAATACTAGTTTTATAGGAAAACAAATGTTGCGAAAACAAGTGTCTTTTAATTTTTGACATCAAACTGATTTTAAAAGTTGTGAAAAGGCTTGAAATTCGCACGGACGCGATTAGACCAGTCAAAAAACTTGTTAAAGAACAGCTTCTGTAACTTGCTATACATTACATAAAAATACTTATTTTGATATTGTTTTCAAAATACGCTCATTACAGAACATAGTATGTATCATAGTTCCCAATTAGGTCCTCTGCGTGCGAAGTGTGTCTTAATTTCTCTAAATAAACAATAACAGTGTTAATCTCTAGTGACCCTCCAGGTAAGTATGGTATTGTATATATTTTCTGCCTGAACAGTATAAAATTACAGCAGCGTCGAGTTCATTGGTCAAATCATTGCACACATAGTTTCGTATCGGTGATCGATGAACCGGTGGATGCAATTGTTAGCCATAAGATGTTGTCGTGGTTTGTCTAGTTTTTAGTTAGAAATAAGATTGTATAAACGTATTATAAATTTGTACAGCGCCCTTGAGGTGATTTTTCACAAAAACGGTGCCATACAAGTCATACAAATATTATTATTATTATTACGTTAAGTGACTTTTGATGTCGTTTACATTGGTAATTTAGCCATAAATCGCTTAAGTTAAAATGTTAAATCGCTTATGTTAAAACTTACGATTGTAAAGCCAGCCTACGAGACAAATGGAAAAATAGATCTTAGGTTAAATATATGGAATTTGTGAAAAAATTCCGAGATCAATTTGAAACTCAGAAACCTTCAAATGCATATAATGGGAGCGCAGAACGCTTTGGGAGAGTTGAAAGGTGCTAACGCGTAATAATTATCCCATATTAAATAATTCAGGGAAGATTTTAATAAAATTTCAATACGAGCTTAATTTTCTCACTAAGTTTTTGGCACGTTTTTCAACGTGTGGAAGATCCGGCGCTGCTCACAGAACATGCTAAAACGCATCGATATACATAATATTATTCTTATACAAAGTGGTGTAATACTCGTACATTGCGGAGTTCGTGATTAGGAATAAATAAATGGAAATTTAAAATATTCATTTAGTATGAAATATTTTTAAAAAAACACATGCAGGTCTTAAATAATATCCATGTTATGCCGTAGTGATATAATATCCATACAGCACAAAAAAATGAAAGCAAGTATAGTCCGTTGTTCATGTAGGTATGTAAAAAAATATTTAAAGGCGTTATTTAAAAGCACAGTTTCCAATTTCAAATGGAAATTTAGCACACACTACATACAATACGTTTCATTGCATCAACGAGTAAAATCTTTTTTATACCCAGGCATGATGAAATGTTTTCCTAAGGGACTACAAATTAAAATTGCTTTACCCAAGAGCCCTTTGGGACCGTACGAATATTTGAAAATACAAGATTAACTATTTTCTAGTTGGAATTTAGCGCCACTTTTAGGCAGTAGCAGTGTTTATAATAATTGGACTCGAGGCGTTTGTGACCTCGATTTCAGCACCGCGAAATTTTATTTTTTTTAATTTTTACGAAAATGTTTAGAATTTATAAAATGTTTGTGATATGAAATACTCCCTGGGAGACCTAATTTTTCTAAAATTTCTACAAGCATCGAATATGTTTCTCCACTTCTACCATTTTAACTAACCCAACCTTACCTAAAACATAACCTAACCGAATACAAAACTTCCAGTTTTCCCTTTGCGTTAATTGTTTTGAATATATAGTTGAAAAATATTTTCAAAACAGCTTTATTTACCTCAACACATAAGGAAATGAAACACCGGGAACAATTTCAAAATTAGGAATTTAATTAAATCATTTAGTAAATACTTCGTGGTTCCCGGCATGCGTTGCAATGCCATATTCAAAGAAATACGTCGTTTCTCCCTGAATCACCTTTCCTGTGCTTCCCCGTTCCCCTCCCGCGGCCCCTTCCTAGCTAGCTTTATAAATTATAGCCTGTATGTTATTCTGATGTATGAGCTAAATTATTGTAAAGTTTCATTAAAATCCATTTAGTAGTTTTTACGTGAAAGAGTAACAAACACACATATATCCATACGGACTTTGTACCAGGTTGACTTTTGTCACTTGAGAGAACGATTTGCTTCTACGTCTCGTTATTTGGAATGATTTGCCGGCTTTTGCGTTTCCTCCATCCTACAACATTCCTACAACACCACTCCTCCTGTCGTCCAAAAGACCCTCCACATAGGATTCCCAAAGAAATAATTTCTCTCAGGGCTTCTTTTGTGAAGTTAATGTTTTTTTAAAACGTATACTAAGTTAGGTTGAACATTATATCTACTCATGTGTCGGCTATTGTGGGAAGCACTTTTGATTTGGATGATTTATTTGATGTTTGTATAAACCAGGATAAACGAGTGGCTCGAACAAAATTACGTTTTATTTTAAAAACTGTTTTGTAAAAACCAAGATGGAAGTAGAGTGTTTTCCCTTGTTTAGCTTTATATAAAAGGCACTACTTGAGAGCTCGCCAACAAGACTGGGAAAATAAGAAATATATTCAAGTAATAAAGGTTTTCGACCTCACCACAATTTTTGAGGTTGTGAGTGGATGGTGGGAAACGTCCAATTGTAAATATTTGTTGGGATAAACACGGTAAATTTTGTGAATAATATTTTTTTTTTTTATTATCTTTTACCGAGTTTTCTCTCCTTGACTTTTGGAAGTGGTAAGTCCAGCACTTGGCTTCAGCGTAGTTCTTTAGTTCACAAAACTAAAACTAGCCAACCTTTCCCCGCAAGGCAAGCAGAGAGGATATACCGAAACCCAGCTGTGTCTTACTAACACTTATTGTATCTTGATTTCCCGCTAAGCACGTGCATACTGCTTACTAACAATGTATGCAGGGACACTGGAGGTCTAGATTCGTTCAAAATTAAATGTAGATTAATTCATTCAAAACATTAAAGTCCTTGCGAGAGCCTTGAAGGAGTAACCATCTGTTACTTATACCATGGCGGGGAAGTGGTGAATAACCTCCAATGTATCTTGGTTCATACTATTTTGTTTCATTCTCATTCTCACGATAAAGTACCTACCCATTTCGGGTCGACACCACGGCCTGCTATTGTATATTCCACTGTAACCAGATAACTCAAAACTCCTTTGAAAAGTCATTAAAAGTGATAAAAAAGTTGTTAAATTGGTTAAGTTAGGTTAGGTTAGGTTAGGTCTACTTTATTTTTTTAAATTTCACCACTCAGGCTAATTTGTTCGCGTACTACTCATACAGGTCTCATAGAAATCGTAGTGTCTCCCTTACTATTATGGTTATAAATAGGATCTAATCGGTGTTAGCAAAAACACCACGCTTTATATTAAAATCTAAAAATTAACCACAAAATAATTATAGTAACCCTTTAAGAAACCAAAATTTCAGACCGAAATTTGAAAAAAAAATTAAACTTTTTATTAATTATTTTTACATGAAACGAAGAAAAAGTGACTTGACGATAACGTTTATAACACAATTTATTAGAAAAAACGAAAGGTGAGCCATTTTTAAGAATGAATTGTTCATCACATTTCGAAAACGGTTTTTGTATTTGTTTTTTTTACATGAGCTCCACACAGGAGACCCTGAGGAAAATAATTTCCCTCAGGGCCTACGTCATCTATGGGGATTTTGTGTGGAGGGTTTTTTAAGGAAAGAAAGGAGAGGAGAGTTCTGCGAAGGGAAAGGGTTTAAGGGGTGGGTAGGAATCTGGGGTTCAGTGTGTCCCAGTCATCCGCCTCCAAGATTTAGACAAACCTCACCCCGTGAACCCGGGCACCCCTGCTAAATCACCAAACGTAGCGTACCACTTGGGTTGAACTATGGCAGAGGTGTTGGTTATCCACTTAAGGTTTCCGGGGCGGCGGTACCCATTCCCGCCTCCCAAATTGAAACCTCCCGGCTTACGTTTAGAAATATTCGTTTATTTGAATTTTATGTAAGCGGAAATATGCAGATAAAAATACCCGAGTTTTCAAAGAGTGTTTAAATGCCACTTTGTTGAGCTGTCGTAATAGGATTATATAAATCTGTAATAAGTATTCTTTAAAAAAAAGATTACCTGTATTATGATGCTATGTCTATGAGTCTGCCAGTTCCTTTGACATCTCCGCTTTTGTCGTACGTTTTACCATTGAATTATGTACAATTTAATTATGTTAGGCTGCTTCCATTATCTAAGTATCATAGCAAGAGGAATTTGTTAGCGAAATTCCCCAGAACTACCTACAATGTGTCTCCGTCACTAAATTTAAATATATATAATGTTTCCATTTTAGTTTTAGTTTCAGCATTACAGCAAGCCGAATTTTGGTCTCCGATTTTAAAAATAAAAGAATATAGGCATTGGCATTGGAAAATAAATGTTAAATAGTATAGTGAAAATAGACATTTTAGGACCGGTTGTTTCACAAAATTTGAACAATTATGAAAATAAACTTAGATATTTGATGAATAGTTCAAATTCTGTGAAACAATCCATCCTAAGACTTTAAATCAAGGACACACTATAAATCTTCAAAATTTTAATATTTAAAAATCATTTTTATATTTCTCCTGCAAAAAGGCCTCGGGCATTTTTTGCCGGAAAGTCACAATATTTCTGCTTTGCAATAAAATCCAAATAAATGGAGTATTTCTAAACGCATCCGAAAACTAAGAACTGTTTTTGAAAGGAGATGAAATACGCTTTCAAATTTTGTGTTTCGAAATAATCATAAAAAATTTGAAATACAAATATTTTGAATGCAAATCATAAAAAGTTTTAAAAATCGCTTACCTTGCGTTTTTTTGTAACTAAAAATACTGATAACGAAAAAAAATAAAAACACCAACATACCTATTTTATTAGGCAAATGTTTTATAAAAGTTATCGTCAACTCACTTTTTGTCGTTTAAAGTAAAAATAATTAATTAAAAATTACCTTTTTTTTTCACTTTCCGATCGGAATCTTTGGTTTCATAAAGGTGTACATTTAAAATATTTTGAGGTTAATTTTTAGATTTTCATGTAAAGCGTGTTTTCTTTTTCTAATACCGTCAGATCACATTTATTACAATGGTAGATTAGATAGAGCATAAGAAATCATAATAAATTGTAAAATGCCCTTGAGGTGATTTTTCACAAAAACGGCGCTCTATAAATTATCCTTTTTAGGTGCTTCAGATTTTATGAAAGACTAAACCCTTCCACACACTTTTCCACAAACAATTATATAGTCAATCCACGCTATTTAAGTGCACTATATAAGTATAATAAATACAAAACAATACAAGAACAATACGTCAATCAACCAGAGAACAAATGGGAAAATAATTCACCGACTCTAGATATTTTCATATCAGAGGGTTCGGCTCGGTAGAACTTCTAACTGGAATGATAAATCCTACCGATTCCTCAATATAAATATTTAAAAAATCTTTCGTAATCCTACATGTATTTAAAATGAATGCTTTTTGCATTTACATCTTTATAAATTCTTTGACAAATTTAATAAGCCTAAATTTTGAATGAGAGAGCTATGTATATTAGGTAGGCTAATATTATTATTATTATTAAGGGAACCACAATGATTTCTACGAGACCCATGTGAGAATTTCCGAAAAGCGGAAATTTTTTTTATAAAATCGTGAAACATCCTCCGTCATTCTGTCTTTTTCTCACTCACACATTGACCTTTAGATAACACAAAATACTAAAACGTTTTTAATTCGGCGCCTACGAAGTAAAAAATTGAGAAGGTTACAATATCTTTTTGCGATTAATAAAAACGATTAAACTTTGGTTAGATAACTTTTTATGTGAAATTATTATAAAATGGCGAAACAAAACACCTTTCTCCACCAATTTTCGTGGAAACTCAAAATATTAAAATAAGGGATCATCAAATACTTCTCTAACTTTATTAAAACCAACAAATCCGTTTTCAATTAATAGGATATCCATCATATTTTGTATTGAATACCATACTAATTTAGCATTTACGTCAAATTTGGCCAATCTGACTTCAGGGCGAATAAGTTCACACACAGGGTACAATGTGACCTTTATAAATATTTTATTTCTTATATAAACTTAGTTTCGCATTTCTGAAAATGTGAAGTTTGCCGTCCCGAAGCGCGAACAACGAGACGTTCAAAATGGGACGTCTGGTCAGGTTAGGTATACCCTATGCTAAGGTCACATTAAACCTTGTTTTTATAAATAAAACCAGCGATTACCCGGCATGCGTTGCAATGTCACTCAAAGAAATAAATTATTTCTCCCTTCGGTCCTTTCCGATGCGTTCCCGTTCCTCCACCCATTATCCCCTTCCACCTTCCCCGCCTTCCCCCGTCCTGTGAACCCCTCTCCCATACATGAAATGCACACATTTTACTACTCTAATTTTTTTATACAAATTTTATAACGCCACAGCTTAACATTATATCTAGAAACCCTCGCGGGAGTGCGCACAAAAAATCACCAAAGTTTCATCGTATTCACATGAATGTTATAGAAAACAATTTCATAACGCCAGAGCTCACCAATGTACGTAAAAACCTTTGCGGGCGTATCACAACAAATCCCAAAGTTTCATCGCAATCGGATGAATGGTGTTGGAACACATATTGTTATTTTATGTGAGTGCGGTGATATAAATGTATATATAATATTACATACTTGTACGTTCAAAACCTTGAGTTATATCATAACTTCACCGGAAGAAGGTTTGGGGTAGATTAGATTTGTAACCCTTGGTCAGTTTGCTGTCACCTACAAATGAGTTTTTCTAAAAGTAAGGCAGTAGGTACTTTTGATGGAGGTAAGAAATTATTCAGCCGATTTTTACTTCGTACGCACGCATTCCCCGACCCAACAAAACATGCCATCTTTAATTTATATAATGTTTTACTAGTTAGTACTATCACATTTACAATAGAGGAGATGTGCTGAATATTGAATAGCTCAGGAAGAAATCGTATTAATTATAATTAAATCGTTTATTAAGTAACGTAGATTTGTCACATAAATTGTCATCGAAATATTTAAAAAGGGGTATCATTTTTAAAAAAAGTTTAAAAAATTTCGAGTGCAGTTTACACGCGGTAGAAGCGAAACTTTACCAAAACAATATCAACCAATACTTGAAAAGTGAGGTCATAATCAAAGCGACCAATGAGCGTAATTTCCGTTTCATACCTCTACCAATAGGAGCTTTTAACCCGGCGTCATTGAGGCAAGGTCAATATGACCCTGCACGTTTTGTATTCGAAAAATTTCTTAGAAATAATTGCCGCACACAACCGTCTGTCTCAGAAGCTGCAGCTAAGTATCACCCCTCCTCTTCATGTACCTCACTTTAGTAGTCAATCGCCCACGCAAGGAGCAACACGTGTGTAAAACTGCGACCGGGTAATTATGACCCAGCTTAACGGCAACGTTGCTGCTTTGTGCCAATATATTTTAATCAAATTTTATATGAGAAAATTTAAAAAAAAGACATGATAAGAAAGACTAATTATTTCTGTAATTAATATTCCAATGATAGAAAGGTTAGATAGTATAGATATGATTTAAGTATATTTTTGTAAGAAACGATATTGTTTTTTGTTGATAAAAAAATTGAAGATAAAATTTGGAAGAGAGTGAAAGTTAAAAATAAAAATTGTTTCATTTATTACCAACGTGTTTTATTGCTCCTACTGATTATATATATAGTTATATATTATAAATATCGAATTATAAATTATTTAATACAAGGTAAAATAGTAACAGTTATAACAGGGTCATAATGACCCATCTCAACGTTAGTGCAATTTTTTTCCACCACAATGATGCCGGGTTAATAATGATCATAATCAGAGTTGCCAATGAGCGCAGTTGATGCGTCGCAGGTGCAGTAATCGTCATTTCCGTTTCATCCGAAATCCAAATCACAGCGGGGCTATAGAAGTTTCACACAAAAATAATTTTTTAAAAGATCTTATATTATATATAAAAAAGAGTTTTTAAATTTTGCGTTCAATAATCACATATGAAATCGATATTATCGGCCCCCGAAACGTACAACCTTTCTATTCTCCATCTCTTTCCCAGTGCCAAACGGGCGGCGCTTACTTTCCCACTGTCTTCAAGGTAGCTCTTGTGCGGTATTCAAATTTAAAAAAAAACCGTACTATAATATAATTATTATTAAATATTAAACCATATTACCTCTGTTCGTTTTAGTAACATTGACTGGAAACATGGTGAATAATCGTAACACGTGAGTTCTGTCCTCCAGACGGGGTCAAATGATTAATTTACTGCAATTGTTTATTAATAGGCATGTAATATAATAATATTGTTATCAAGCGTGACGAACTTTACAAGTGATTCATTAATCTATCATTTCCGCGATTGACGCAATCATATCGATATTTTAGTCATTTGACGGCCTCTATGATCGAGGAGTAAGTCTGTCGACTACAAATCCGAGGCCGCGGGTTCAAATCTCACTGGTGAAAGACCACCATTCAGAATTGAAACGTTGCTTGAAATGGTTGTGTATTTTTGACCAGATCTGAATAGCCAGGTACTTCTCCACATTCGTCTTTCCCATCTCATTCCCCTCCCCAGCCTCACGTCATACCCCAATTGGGGATGCCATATGTTTAGTTCTGAAACAGCTTATGAACTGAAACCCATTTTCCCAAATTCCGTGAATTGTTATTTTCTCCCTTTGTCCTTCTCCTTCCTTGAAAGGCCCTACTTACTTACTAGAAGAATAGGAAGATGATGTCTACCTACTTGGCACACATCACATGCCCAGTATTATTGCACAAAATCTAAAATTACCCACATTTCATTAAGTGGAAAAATTGTCGTGAAATTGATCACAGCTCTCTCTTGAAATCTCGCTTATACTAATTAATACAAAAAGTGACGGTAAAGCGTAACCACCCTTTGTGCTATCATTGTGGAAGACCAGCCACCACCAACATTGGAGCATATGACCACACCAAAGGTAGGGCTTTCTCCTTTCAAATTGCCAAATCCTTTGATTGATTTTATTAACGCCGTCAATTGTCTTAAAAATAGATTTACCGTCCATCCCCCGTCACGATATTGAACGTGACACCATAGTCTCACTGACTCGAGAAGATTCTGGAGAATAAACGAGACACATATTAAAGAAATAGAATCTATCAGGGTCCTTGACCTACTGGATGCTAAATTAAACTTTACACAATACACTGACAAAATCGTCAACAAAGCCAACAAAATGCTGGGATTTATAATTTGTATAATAAAACTTTTCCGCGCAGCATGTAAACACTTTATTCCCTTTAAACAGCGTGCTTCCGTCTCCAATTTTTTGTTTTTTTTTACATGAACTCCACACAGGAAGCCCTGAGGAAAATAATTTTACCTCAGGGCCTATGTCATCCTTTGGGTTCACGGCGAGTTCATCGAAAACGAGTTCATCGAAAATCAATTCATCGAAAACCAATTCATCGCAAACCAATTCATCGAAAACTAATTCATCGCAAACCAATTCATTGAAAACCAATTCATCGAATGATCAATTCATCGAATCGCCAATTCGCGAAAAAAAAATTGTAGATATTAGAGAGAAATGCTGAGCGGACCAGGAAGTTAAAAAGCATTAGTCAATAAAAGAGTTTAGAGTCAAGAGTGATCGCCAACGTCGCGGGGACCTGATAAGGCACACAAAGAAGAAGTCAATAAAAGTTGACAATAAATTTAAATATAAAAAAATTGTTTATAAAACTTTGGACAAGGAAACTAATTTACATAAAAGATTAATTAGTAAAATGGTTTTCATAAACAAATATGAATGTGTTAACTATAAAACAGACGTCGAGAACTTAGTAATTTGTATAAAAATATAATTAAAAGTATATAGTTTTTGTGTATTAATTTTAAATCCATGATTATAATATAATTATTTTAACGTTTTAAAACGTCTATATTTAAACACTTATATATTAAATGGATTAAAAATAAAAGGAATATTCCTATAAACTATACAGAAAAATTTCCGAATTCACTTAAATTATTGATGCTATGCGTTCACAACGAAAACTACAATAAACTGAATTGACAACACAACACCCTTAAGACATAACAGATGGGGAAATACTACTTTAATAATCCTAAGAATGGGTGTATTTCACCAACCGGGTTTTTCCGATCTAAGGGTTCGATTTCAAAATATTGCAAAATATCTATCTTATCTTATACCTAGCGTATTTTCTGAATGTAAAATGTAAAAATTACACTGCGCAACACTGAAAAAATTCTAAGAATATATACTATACGCTTTAATAGAGAATTCAATGAGAAATCCTTTGGTGCAATTTTATTTTTCATATCAGCTTCAATTAATTAGTTATTACGATTAAATATTAATAAAATTTGACTGTGAGCATACATTGTTTTATATAATTGCATAGAAAATCGTAAGCTGAATTCGAATAAATAAATATTATAGTAATAGGAACAAAAAAATCTCGTGTAATTAATGGATTAAGTTTGCAAGATTTAACAATTTTGTAGCACAGTGTTATCAATAGACCAAGTTTGATAGTTATTAGATTAAGTGTATGTAGTCTTTCAACTGCTTTTTTAACTTCCTGGTCCGCTCAGCATTTCTCTCTAATATCTACAAAAAAAAATTTTTTCGATGAATTGATCAATTGACGAATTAGTTTTCGATGAATTGGTTTTCGATGAATTGATTTTCGATGAATTGATTTTCGATGAACTCGTCGGTTACTTATCCTTGGGGATGCTGTGTGTGTTGTGATTGTCCTACTTCAAATATTTAAATTCATTTGCACTGAGCACTGCTGATTCATCATTTACCTAATCTCGATGGGTAGAGTATTTTACCTTAAACTTTCGCGTCTATGTCATCTTTTACTAATATATTGTCTAATGCATTTTATATCTATGATCTCTTTTGTCTGTGAACACGCGCTAACTCTCTCCTTTTTTCTACAAAAATCTTTGTTGTCATTTTAGCCAGTCAATCTAAATCTACTCGATTCTTTCCACAATTCTAACCTTATCTACAAATTGCCACTCCAGTGCTTAAAATAGAATCAAAACTCTCTAAAACTTGCTATTCATCTGAATAATTAAAGTTATCACAAATGTCTATATTTTTATGTATAAGCTATTTGTCTCTGACAAATAAATAAATAAATCACACAAAAAGAGGGTATAAAAAAGCGGCTTTAGCCGAGATAATGGATCAATTAAAGCAATTTACAAGGTTTTCCAAGAAAAATTATCATCAAATTCCACAATTCTAGCGTTACTACTCGACACAACCTTCTTGCAGCAAAAAACCTAACCAAGAAAATAAGTCCATCCTTGTACATCGGCGAAGTGTTGTCTTCATATAATAAGGACTTATTATGGAAAACTAAGAAGCGAGCACAGGAACTAAACCACCAATACACGTGGTTTAAAAATGGTAAAGTTTTCACGCGGAAATCAACGGAATCTAAAATTATAAATATAAAACATGAAAGAGATCTTCTAACACTGTAAAATTTAATTTTATCGTTAAAAAAATTAATTAAAATACATAAAATGGCTACTAATCTGGAAGAACTCACATGCCACCTATTTGAAAATGAAACTGTTACTACCAACACAGAAAACATAAAACTAGGTCTAAAAAATAATTTGAAAATAATACACCAAAATATAAGAAGCATCAATAAAAACTTCGAAGAATTCCTCATAAACCTAAAACTAATAAACATCGAATTTGATGTAATGATCCTAACAGAATGTTGGATTAAAAGTTCTTATACACCAAAAAATATTGAAGGCTACTATTGCATCAACACTTCATATAATACTAAACAAAATGACGGAATTGTAGTTTACATTAAAAACAATCTGAAAACTAGTACCAAAGAAATCAAAATCAATGACTCCAATTGTCTACACATACAAGTTAAGTCAGTAATTGATATACTGGCTATTTATAGATCCCCATCCGCAAACAATATTACAAACTTCCTTACTTCACTTGAAACTGTGTTGCATAAACTAAAACACTGTAAAAATCTGTTTTTAATTGGAGACACAAACATTAATATTTTAGAAAATGGACATCCTCAAAAAGACGATTACCTCAACGCCATAAGCTACTACGATCTTGTTAGCTACATCAACAAACCTACTAGAGTCACTGAAGAAACTCTTTCTTGTATTGACCATATAATAGGCAAAACGAAAAAACCTATCAACACAATAATATATGAATCCACAGTAACAGACCACTACTCTACAATATTGGAAGTTGGAAATGAAAATAAAAGTAATGATGATTCCGTAAATATATCTATTGTGAAAAATAAAATCGACTGGGATACAATTATTTTCAACAAAAAAAACGAAAAATGGGAAAATTTGTACTCAATTACTGATAATGATAAGGCATGGAATTATTTTACCAATTTTATTCAAAAACAAATAAAACTACACACCAAACAGAAAGAGGTACCAAGTAAAAAAAATTCAATCACTAAACCTTGGATTACACCTGGATTATTAAAATGCATCAGGAAAAGAGATAATATTCACAAACAAATAAGGAAAGATCCAAATAATTACTTACTTACTACATTTTACAAAAAATACAGAAATATGTGTACAAAACTAATTAAACGCGTAAAGAATAAATACTATTCAAGAAAAATTATTGAATGTAATAATGACTCCAGAAAGATTTGGCAAATTCTTAAAGAGATAACACATGCAAGGCAATTCAGAGATCAAATTGAGGAACTTACAATTGATGGTCAAAATGTGAATTTTAACTTGGACCCGAAGACTATTGCCGATCATGCAAATACTTTTTTTACAAACGTTGGATCAAATTTGGCCAGTAAAATAAAAGAAAACATCAACTGCAATACCAAAACTCCACCACCAGATGATAATTTCCGAGAAGAAACTTACGCAAAATTTACTCTAAAAGATGTATCGATGGAGGATATCATCAAAGAAATCGACTCACTGAAAGAGAGGACTTCACCTGGACATGACAAAATACCAAGTAAACTACTAAAATCACTGAAATCTCATATAGCCGTTCCCCTCAAATTCCTAATTAATAAGAGCTTCACTCTAGGTTGCTTCCCAAATGTATTAAAACAAGGTATTATCTCTCCAATTTTTAAAGGTGGGAACAAATCTGAAATTACCAATTACAGACCAATTTGTGTTCTAAGTGCACTCTCCAAAATTGTTGAAGGAATACTGAGAAATCAATTAACTACTTACCTTGACTCTAGTAAAATATTATCAGCAAATCAGTTTGGTTTCCGCCAAAACTTATCAACCTCAGACGCCATCGCTAACGTTACAAACTTCATAACAAGTAATGTTGACAAAGGAAATAAATGTATAGCAATTTTCCTTGATCTTGCAAAGGCGTTTATACTGTGAACCACAAAATACTTTTAGATAAACTTAAGAGGGTAGGAATATCAGATACAGTTCTTCAATTACTTCATAGTTATCTAACTGATCGAACGCAATGTGTTAAAATAAGCAGTACCTGTAGTAGTTCCCAAAAAACAGTTTGTGGAGTTCCACAAGGTAGCATCCTAGGACCCTTATTATTCTTAGTATATATTAATGATCTATGTAACTTACAAATTTGTGGACAAATCACAACTTTTGCCGATGATACGGTTTTGCTATTTTATGCCAAATCTTGGGATGAAGTCTTTAAAATGGCAGAAAATGGCTTTCGTATTGTTAAAAATTGGCTTAATGCTCACATATTAACCCTGAATACAGACAAAACCAAATTTCTAACATTTTGAATATCAAATAAGCTCTTGCCTTCACAAAAAAGCCTTAAACTTCACAGCTGTAACCCCTCATTAACTCCATGTACCTGTCCTTCTATAAGTAGAGTTGACAGTATTAAATATCTTGGTATTCAAATAGATGATCTTCTTAAATGGAACGCACATGTTACAAACTTAACGACAAAACTGAGGAAATTCGTCTATTTCTTTAAAAATGTTAGAGATATATTAAATATAAAACAACTGAAACAAGTTTACTGTGCTCTCATACAATCATCACTTGAATATGGTATTATTAGCTGGGGAAGTGCCACAAATACTTGCCTGGAGCCTTTAGTAAAGATTCAAAAACTAATTTTGAAGGTTATTCTTAAAGTCCCGTTGAGAACGAGCACTGATTTTATTTTTAAGACACTAAATGTTCCTAACCTGCAAAAACTGTATTCAAAAAATATTCTGCTTCACCAATTTAAAAATACACACATGTTTGAGGAACGAACAAACACTAGAGCCCTAAGAGAGTCAAATGTAAAATGTTTTAACATCCCAGTTTGTCAAACCTCTTATGGACAAAGAACTTTTAAATATAATGCAACAAAGCTATTCAATTCTCTACCTACTGAAATAAGAAACACTCAAAGCAAAAGTGCATTTAAAAGTAGAATCATTGATCACCTCAAATAAACATATCTATCAGGAGTATTTAATAACATTCTTACCTTTATGCCTACTGTGTGTAAATATGTAACCATGTACCTACTGCTATGTTCATATAACATACTTGAATTGTATATTACTTAGAAAAAAAGATTTTATATCAACCTGTCATGTTCATAATATTAATAAAACAAAATCATAGATTATAACCACTCTGTAAATTGCCATCTCAACACAGGTGTTTCACACCTAGTGAGATGGGCAATATGTCATTATTATAACCTAATGTAATATGAAAATAATTAAATAAAAAAAATAAAAAATAAAAAAAAATGAAATCAGAATAATTTATTGGAATATCAATAAATAACAGTCTACTAAAATGCACTTATTTCACGCAAATCTAAATATAATATATATACATATATTTTTTTTTTTGTAAATTTGCTCGTAAAGACAATTGAATAAATTTAAATACTAGGGCTGTCCGTAAAATAAGGTCGAGGAAAAATTTTACGCGCAATCTTGCAATACCGGCGTATAGCCTGGTTTCCCCTTGCCAAATCCCCACCACGTTGCACCCTATATGATGCTTAGTCTCGGTGTGGCAGCCATTCGCGATGGAGCTTCCACTCTCCGCACCCGCCAGGTGTGAGCAACGTTCTGTAAATAGTTTTTAAACTTTGCTTCGGCGAATCTGAATGACGCCACTGAGATTGTTCCTGGTTGTCTCTGGTGTTATGTAATGTATCCGGGCCTCGTTCCCAGTCACAATTGAGTTCAAGAATTTTTCACTATCGATGTCGTAGCACTAAAAGAACCCGTTGTTGTTTGTGGTCTTCAGTGAGCATTTTGGGACCCACCTTAGACAGACTTTGTGGTCTCCTAAATTTTCTGTCAAAATCTTGTTAATAGTGGTCTTACTGACATCAGGGATCCTTTCACAGAGCTCCTAAACGGTCACCCGTCGATTTGCCCGGCACGCTTTTAAATCCTCTGCACCATTTGCGCACGTTTTAGCACTCATATACTTTTTTTAGCACCCTCACAAGTTATATACACGTTTTCCGTACACTTCAAGCAGCTGAGAATGAATTTCTTCCGGGGTTTTGTTCTTTGCACAAAAATACAAATTATAGAGCGAAATTTATACCTGGCGGGTGCGGCGAGCGGAATCTCCATCGCGAACGGCTGCTACGCCGAGACTAAGTGTCGCAGAGAGTGCAGCTTGGTGGGGATTTGGCGTAGGGAAACCAGACTACACGCGCTAGTGTTACTGGACCTGGTGTAAAATTGTTCCTCGCGACCGCATCACCTTAGAGACCTTATTTTACGGACAGCCCTCGTATTAATCATACGTTTATTTTTGTACCACTAAAGCATTTATTCCTTTCTAAAAATTTATTATTATTTTAGAATAAGACTGTGATGCCTTGTCCCAAAATTAAAAATAAATAATGTTTTTAAGTATAAAAACCACGAAAAAACATGTTTTTCATAAACCTTTTATTTAGAATTTAATTAGAAAAAAACTGTACCTAAATAGAGTATCTATAATGTTTTATTAAAAACAATTATTTAATAATTTTCCTTCGAATAACCGGAAAAACATTATGTTTTTGAAAAAAAAACGGTTCTATGCCAACTCAGAATCAAGACAACTGAACAACTCTTTGAAAGGTCATTGAAAGTTATAACAAGAATAATTTAAAAATAGCCGTTAACCCTAACTTAACTAACCTTTTTAACCAATTTTTTATAAATTTTTATCATCACTCATAATGACCTTTCTGAGGTGGTTCCGAGTTGGTTTCATTCTAAGTTGGCCGGTCACCAAAAAAATACCGCTCATTATTTTATTTTTTGCGACAATCAATTTGTAGAACTCAATTTGAAATCTAATGATAATATTCAAATAAAAATTACGAATTAAAAGTCCAGAATGTGAGAAAGAGGGAATTCTCTCACAACAATAATAATTTATTTTTTCTACATTTTACGGTAGTTAGTGTCGTAGGTTATTATATTATTTATTACAATTACATGATTTTAAGATGAATTTTAAAGTTACACCATATTTCTTATTGACAAAAATAATAATAAGATTAATAGATATTATGAACTCGTATCTCATTATAAGTACAGTAGCTGTGTCGTAAGGTGTCAACATTTATATAAATGACTCTTGTTCAACATTTATATAAATGACATTGGATCATGCTTTCAAAATTCCGAATATTTGCTTTACCCTGATGACATGAAAATATTCAAAGTGGTGCATTCTCTCTCTGACTGTGAAGCGTTACAAAGTGACTTAGATAGGCTTTGCAAGTATTTCAAAGTTAACTGTTTAGATATAAATATTTCCAAATGTCACACTATGACATTCACCAGAAATAAACATATAATTGAGTACTCTTATTCACTCCACAATGAACCTGTCATCTCTAAAAAGGAATGTAAAGATCTTGGCATTTACCTTGATAGCAAACTTATATTTAATAAGCACATCGACTCAATCGTTAACAGGTCATATAAAATGCTTGGTTTTGTTCTTCGTGTCAGTAAAGTATTCAGTAATCCGCGTACAGTAGTAATGTTATATTTTGCATTAGTCAGAAGTACAATGGAATATGCCTCACCAATTTGGAACCCGCAGTACAAACTGTATATTGATAGCATAGAAAACATTCAACACAAATTTATAAAATATCTTGCCTTCAAATTCAACAATAACTTTGGACGCACATTTCAAACTTTGCAACAAAGGAGAACAATAGCTGATGTAACATTTATACACAGAATTCTAAATAATAACATCGACTGTACCGAACTTCTTTACCTAATTAATTTTAACATACCCCTAAGACGTACACGCCATACAGAATTATTCCACACGCTTAATTATAAAACAAATGCAGCAACTAATTCGCCAATTAACCGTGCTCTTCATATGTTAAATAATGTTTGTCTAAATTCTAATATCGACATTTTCTCCAATTCACTTCCCAAATTTAAAAAGAGCATCATGTCAGTAATGTAAATTGTTCAAGGCGCATACATACATACATCACCACTTCTCACATCCACAAACATACTCACACACTCACACACACACACCCTCCCACAACGCACATCACCCGGTAAAAATTTAATATAAACAAGATACTTCAATGAAATATATCATAGGTACCTAACTTGAAATATACTTATTAACTGTAAAATTTTTTCACTAATGTAAATAATGTACTGTTTGTGTCTGTTAATAAAATAAATAAATATATATATATTTTTATATATTCAATAATATTATAATTCAAATAATAAAAACAGTTTATTTATAAACAAGTTCTGCTATGTTATTATTATTACGGGTGACAGCTGTTTCGCCTTACGAAAACATCATCAAACTGTCAGTTGTCTGAAGGCATTATCAAATTCAGAAGTCGAAACAGCTGTTACGCGTAATAATAATTACATAGCAGAACTGTATTATATATAAACTTTTTTTATTAATTGAACAATAATGTTTTTGAATATACAAAAAAAAATTTAAATGGAAGTAAATTTGATAACAATAAATAAAAATAATATAATTTAACAAATGATATAATATTATTTTGACAAAGATAATAATAAGATAAAAAAATTAATAAATAAATAAATTATAAAAATGCAAAAGGCAGTCATTTTAAATACATGTAGGATTACGAAAGATTTTTTAAATATTTATATTGAGGGATCAGTAGGATTTATCGGACCAGTTAGGACTTCATCAGAGCCGAACCCTCTGATATGAAAATATCTGGAGTCGGTGAA
Source organism: Limnephilus lunatus (assembly GCA_917563855.2). NCBI lineage: Eukaryota > Metazoa > Arthropoda > Insecta > Trichoptera > Limnephilidae > Limnephilus > Limnephilus lunatus. The sequence continues at coordinate 69,874,517 of OU830596.1, forward strand.
ATATTTTCCCATTATGTTACTGGTGGATTGACGTATTGTTCTTGTATTTATTATACTTATATAGTGCACTTACATTGCATCAATTTACTAGATAATCATTTGTGGAAAAGTGTGTGGAAGGGTTTAGTCTTTCATTTGGAAAAAATTTAACCCGGACTTAAAATCTGGAGCACCCATATTGTGAACTCGTATCTTACTAAAAGTATCTACAGTAGTTAGTATCGTAGGTTATTTTATTATTTATTACAATAACATGATTTCAAGATGAAAATTAAGTTACAAAATATTATTTAGTGACATAGATAATAATGAGATCAATAGATCTTGTGAGCTCGTATCTCACTAAAAGTACTCTACCTATTTTTGGTGACCGGTAAAAACGTAAACCTTGCTCGACATATGTTTTGCAAAAAAAACATGGAGATATTAATGACCTAAAAATTATGAAAACATGGTAAAAATCATGTATCTGGCAACACTGGAATGTGGTCTTGATGATTTAAAGTGGTGCAAAATTTAATGGTGATTGAACTACCTGTAGGCGTGAAAAATCATTGTTATTTTTTAACGCAAGTAATCTTTTGCGGTTATCTATTTTTAAATTTCTATTAAAAGCTTTTTTTTAACCAAGCGACTATATCATGGAGTATATCTATCAGAAAATTAGATTTGCTAATTTATAGCACATCAAAAATTATGTTTTTTGAAAGCGAGATCATTGGAAAGACTTTGGTCGACGCCATAGCAATCAACCTCTTGAACAAAATCGATATTTTGCTGATCTGACATGTCAAAGCATGACAAAACTTGACAGATCGTAATCCACTACCATGGCAATATGTCAACGATGCAACTAAAACGCGACTGCCGTGGCGACCAGATCACGAACTATGTCAGAATTGTCAGATCAATATCAATTTTTTTCGGGAGGTTGATTGCGATTGCGTCGACAACTGTTTTTTTCAACTTCTCCATGAGCGAAGGCCCTATGAATGACAATCCAAATTTAAGATACCTGTAGGCTATGGGTAGTTGAAACTCTTGTGCTGTTTCAAATATTCCATACACTTTTTTTATGCTTCTGCCTATCAGAATGAGCCAGTAAACAGAGCTGCTCAACTGCTTAACGATTCTGCGAATGAATATTAGCGCCGTGATACAAGAAACCCAATCCTTAGAATCTAGTGATAATCGCCTACAAATCGGGAAACATCTAAAGCGAGCGGGATCTTTTGGACGAATTCCGAATGGTTTTCCACCACAATTTATTAAGTGAAATCCTTTTTTATAAATTGACATTGAAAAATGATTCTCACTACCCGTCACCGATGTATAACACCACAGTAGTAAGATCAGAGAAAATACAATTCTATCCCTTAAAGCATGACAAGTACGTCGATTACTTTTCGGTGTAATTCTGGTGAGACCTTGATTAAATTATTTTGGGGAATACAAATAAAGGCAAAGACGAATGCCGGACAATAAAAGCGGTTGATGACAAGTTTTACGAGGTACTTGAGGATGATTGATGTTGGCGAAGTAAATTTGTGATTAAGACTGACTAACTGTGCGATATTTTGAACTACGGTGGTAAGCGTTTTTAAAACGGGAAGAATTTTTCGAAAGAAAACTTTATTTATTGTTATTTAGTTTATTTTGTAGAACTCCATTTTAATTTTTTTTTATTTTATAAATTCAATAATATTATTATTTTATGTATAAAAACAGTTTATTATAAACGAGTTCTGCTTCGTAATTATTATTATGTGTTACAGCTGTTTCGCCCTCTCAGTTTGATAATGCCTTTAGAGGGCGAAACAGCTGTAACACATAATAATAATTACGAAGCAGAACTCGTTTATAATAAACTGTTTTTATACATAAAATAATAATATTATTGAATTTATAAAATAAATAAAAAATAATAAAAAAAAAACTTTATTTATTCATTTTTGATTAATTGTTTTGTATTGTTCAAATTTTAAGATGTAAATATAAAAAATAAATATAATATCTTAATCCTCCTCACTAGGAGATCCTTGGCTGCGAACAACGTTTTTTATGGAGGGATTTCAGCGACTTCTATGGTCAAACTTCATGGTTTCAGTAGAGTGTTGTAAGTAACTTCTACGACATTGTTTTTTTTTAATACTGGTCAGTTCTTTTTCTGAGAATTCCTTAAATAAAAATTTGCTGATTTGAACGTGGTTTTTAATTGGTTTGATTTGTTTTATATTTCATATGTGGGAGTATGTTGTACAACTCTTAACTGAATAGCTTGTTTAAGGTTTTCAGTAAAAACACACTGCGTTTAGATAAGTATTCTGAGTTTATTTACAATAACACGTTTACATAATAATTCTGAGACCGGCCGGGTCTTCAGTTCTTAAGTTAGGAAGGAATTGCTTGTTCCGCTTGCGAATTAGAAAGGAAGAGAATTCAAGGAATCCTTTCGTATTTATAAACAACGAGTTTAAAAAACTAACACTTCAATAAACCAACTATCGGCGTATTTAAAAATAGCTCACAATAACACTCTTCATTACCGACTCAGAGAGAGAGAGATCTGCACGATCACACAGGAAGTAATTAACATAAATGACAGTAGGTTTTAGTCAAGATCCAAACCTATTGCCTTTGAGATTTTATTCTGCAGAGTGCAATGGTAAGTGGTTTTTAAGCATATTTCTTTTTATACTCAGCTAAACATTCAAAACTACTTTCTTCAAGGTGAATTTGCATTGTTCTGGTTTTATGATTATGTGAGATTTTTGCTTTTATGTCTGTTTTGAGATGATGAGCTAGAATATATTTAGCTTGGTTGTTTTTTTTATATACTTGAAACGTCGAACTGTTTAAAGATTTATTTTGTTCAACATCCCTCATGGACGTCAAACGTCCATTCTTCAAAGTGGTCTTATGATGTATTTCTGAGTTAATGATTTGATGCTAATACCAATGCCAATCCTTCATATTCCAAATGAGAGTGGCGTTAAGCATAATGCACTATATTTAGATCAGCTTGTTTCGTGCAAATGGATACCCTCACAAAACACTTTCATCGGGTTATTTCTTCAGCTCTAAAATATTGTCTCAACACAGGTCAATCTAACATTAAAAAAATTATATATACATGCTTAGATATTACTTTTTGTAACATATATAGTTTTCATGTAAATGTGTCATTCCTCTCGTTGTAACATTATTTTAGTTGTGTTGGCATTACCACACAAAAGCGACATTACATCATACAAACAAGTTCACGCCATCGAACTTACAGATTCAATTTTGATAACTTTTGAAAGCATGAACTCTTGACGTTTCGATGAAACGACGATGTTAAATTTAACGTATTAATTTAACCCCTTTGTAATGAAACATGAACATTGTTCTAAATCCAGAGAAATTATTTCGGATTAGAAATGATTGCAGCTTAAAATGTATGAATGTAACGCGAGAAAATATGCTAACAATAAAAGCAACCTTTCGAATGGGCACAATGGAAACAGATTTAAATATTTGAACCTGTTAAATTGTTTTTGTTGAGATTTTCAAGTGTGGCACACTTCTTTGAACTTCTTAGAATTCAACTCTGCTTCAAATAAAATACCAAAATCAACGTCGCACAAACAAAAGGGAGCTTTTTTTCAGAAGGTCGTGAAAGTCAAAGTGAGGATTTTTTTACTGAATTCATTTTCAGGTCGTGTTTCGTATTACATACTCTTTTCAACAGGTAATATTATTTTGGCGTTGAATAACTGTTTGAAGCTTTTCTATTTTTAGCGTTTGAATGAATGAAATACCCTTTTCTCCTTTATTTTGTTAAAAAAATATTATTTTGCTCAAAAACATGCAAAATATACATATGGCTTATACTTATACTTCAATTTGGGAGGCGGGTATGGTATGGGTACTGCCGCCCTGGGAATCATTTATTGGATAACCGAAACCCCTGCCATAGTTCGCCCCAAGTGGTTGGATTCGTTTGGTGACTTAGCAAGGGTGCCAGGGTTCAAGGGGGTGAGGTTTGTTCGGGTCTTGGCAGCGAATGCGTTTGCCCACTGCGTGATAGGCCGAATCGGGAGAGACTGCTTGAGGTAGTCCTTTTGACCTCTCCAGCTGGAATCTCTTGACCCATCGGCTTGTACCACAGTAAGAGGGGTGGATTTATACTCCGTCACTTCTGGACATCTTGACCCCAGATTCCTATGCACCTACCTTTTTTCTTCCCTTCAATAAAAAGACATTCTACATAGCATCCCTAAAGATGACATAGGCCCTAAGTATTTTTTTTCCTCAGAAGAGTGGAATATACTCTCAGTATCGCCATGGTGTAAAACCACCATTCAGAATTGAAACGTTGCTTGAAATGGCTTTAGCCGTGTTTCTTGACCAGATCTGAATAGCCACCTTCGTCTTTCCCATCTCCTTCTCAACCCTATTACTTTCAGCCCCACAACATACCCGAATTGGGGATGCCATAGTCTCACTGTCTCCAGATGAGAGCAGTTGGGACTCTTGTAAGGTTTTCACATAAAAAAACATATAAGGGGAATAATTCCCTTCAGAATATATTTTATCTTTGGGAATGCTGTGTGGAGGGTTCTGAGAGTCAGTGTGTCCAGGAGTGACGAACGTATGAATACATCCCTTCCACTGCGGTGCAGTCAATGTTCCGAGAGAGTCCTGCTGGAGAGGTCAACAGTCTCTATCAATCATTTTCTCCCGAACCGGCCTTCCACGCAGCTGGTAGACAGACGCATCCGAAGCCAGAACTCACCCCATGAATTCTGGCACCCCTAACGCAGCGAACCACTTGGGGTGACCCATATCAAAGGTGTTAGTTATCCAATAAATGGTTTCCGTGCTGCTCCCAAACAAAGAGTGTTCCAAACAAACTTGTTTCATGTTAAAAATACCTACGTTAAGAATGTATAGAAAAAACGGCATTTGTTCTGGAAACCCGTGCTACTGAAATGAGGTGCTAATGACAACAATATTAGTCAATGTAAAGATTGAAAAATAAGTTCTTTTGAGCATTATTTTCCTCCAACATCGTTCCTAGAAAGTTGGGACTCTTTCGTGATTGTCGCGTTAAAAAATATCCACTGGAGAGCTTTTTGCCACAATATGGCACTATTTAAAATACTTCAGATTGCTTTGCTGCCAATTTTGGCAAATTTTTCCTTATTTGTAAGTAATTAAGTAGAAGTTTACAATTTTATATATTTTTTTTTATATAAATGCTATCAATATGTGATAATGGATAAAAGATAGGTGAACTCATTAGCTATTTAGAACTATAATCAGTTTGTATGTCACCGTATTAAAATTCAGAGTTATGATTTTTTTAATGTGGGCGGAAAAAAATCTAACAAAAATCTCGAGCAATCGGAGAAAAAAATTTTAAATTGCGCTGTCGCTCCAGTAGTAAGTTCTCAAGAAATCTCTCTCTCGCGCGATATAATCCCATAATTATTGCGACGTGCCAGTAGATACCCACAGAGTGAATAGCAAGTGACTTGACAGAGAAATTCCACGAGTTGCCGCATTCACCCCCAGAGATAATGTCTACCATTCCACAATTTCCACATATCTCTCCTTGCCATTTGCATCCACATGTTGCGGGAAAGCCTGATGTGAGAAATTATTTTCTCCAGTCGTATCTAGTATAAATATAAGTGATGGTGAAATATATTAGATAAGATAGGTTATGGAACCATAGCAGAGTGGGGTTCAACACGTAGCGATGGTAAAAATTGACAATCTTAAAACCGATATGACGTCTTGTCGTATTTTCAGAAAATGGCAACTTAATGCGAATGTTTTTCAGGAAAAAACCTTTTGATTTACCCTAATCTATACTAATATTATAAATGCAAAAGTGGGCGAGTTTGTTTATTACGCAATCGCGCCTAAACCGTTAAACCGAATTTAAAAATTCTTTCACCAATAGAAAGCTATGTTATATGCAAGTTAAATAGGCTGTATATAATGGTAAGATTATTATATATATCGTTATGAAGTAATAAATATTAATATATTATATTTATTAAATGTTTTCTGTCCCTAACAATAGCGAGTTATTGATAACGTCAGACGAAAAGCAAAACAAATCGTTGTCGTGGAAACGTGTTGATATATTTGCGGGAAATTTTATTTCAGACGTCGTAGTTAAATAAATAAAAATGAATCGCCGAAATGTATGTACGCGCATAACTTCCGAACGACTGCAGCAAATTGGATAATTTTTTTTTTCGTGTTCATTGTTGTCGGGACAAGGTTTGTTTAAAACTACTAATGAGCTCTGACATTATGAAATTTGTATAAAAAAAATGCAATAGGTGGCACGCGAGCTGTTTGAAAATTGATTGTACAGGGACTGAATGAACGGAATGCGGGAGAGGGAAGGGGGGAGAGGAACTAGGGTAAGGGGTTCGCAGGAGAGGGGAGGGGAACCTGGGAGGGAAGAGGGGAACTCGGGAGGAGGGTTCACGGTACAGGGGAAGGGGGGGAGTAGAGTGGGGAGTGGGAAGGTGGAGTAGGAACACTAGAGGGGAAGAACTCCCGGGAGAGGAAATGGCCGTGGAAGATACTGCATTCAAAATTTCAATTACGTGAAAAAATAAAATTTTGCTTTCATCTTGTGTTATCACGGCATCAATTCTGTCATTTTCTTATGTTGGTATTCCTGATACAATAACATAATGAAGGGTTGAAGAGAAGTTATTACCATATATTGAAGGAGAGAAAGTTCTGTGAAGGAAAAATTTATGAGGAATGTGTAGGAATCTTGGGTTCAATTTTTCCAGTGATGGACGTATGAATCCATCCCTTCCACAGAGGTACATGGCGATAATGTCTCCCTCAACCAGTCTCTCCCGATCTGGCCTGCCACACAGCTGGTGGGCCAGTTATTAATTTACCATGGCGAATAAAGCCGTTCCAGTGATATCACATGAAGTAAACGACCAAGATGGCGGTTAAGTGACGATTTTAATACATAGCGTTATTTCCTAATGTTAGTAACTTTTGAAGCTTAACTATGATGAGGGAATGTTAGGGTTTACATGGAACTACTCGTATTGAGCTTAGGTACGCGGCGTAAAAGTAAATTGTTACGATTACAGCAAGTTTCGGCAGATTTGATGTACTAACTCTGTGAATTCACGCACTCTTCTGAGAATTACAATAATGGTTGGTATGTTGATTCTTTCTAAATGGTAGACAGCAGATATACCATAAATACTTGAAGAATCAGCTATCTTTGACGAGCTTCATGCAAGAATAGTGAGAGCTTTCAGCATGGTTCAGGGGTACAAATGAAGGCCTATAAACCTTTCTGAAATATTCCTGAAAGGAGTTCTTAAGAGCTTTCGACACCATCAAGCGGCTTGACGACAAGCAGGTAATTTTGTTATCTGTAATTGTCTACGCTCAAGCAACTTGATCAACACGTCAAGCCGCTTGTTGCGCGCGTCAAGCTGCTTGAGCAAACGGGAGGCATTTAGTATTCATTTCTCGCGTGGGTGCAGGTTATCAAACTCAGAGCTCTCATCATGGTACAATAATATTAATACAAAAAAATCAAAAACCCTGTTTTTTTTTTAAATCATATATTATAATATAAAATTAAAAATAATATAAAAAGATAAGTCTCAATAGACTAATTTAAGTCATTTGTCAATTGGTGCTTTTAACGTTGATATAACTTATTATGCTTAGTTAGTTTGAAGTAGATATATACATATTTATATTTATATATAACTTAAATATGTGCACATTTATACAAATACATATACATATATTTTAGACATTAAAAAAGTGTTAATAGTCAACTAAATAATATTAATAAAAATATGTTTTTTTAAAATGGCCTGATGCATGTGTAAATGGTGACCGGACAACTCGGAATGAAATCAACTCAGGACCTCTTTTGAAAAGTCATTAAAAGTGGTGAAAAAAATCTATAAAAAATTGGTTAAATAGTTAGGTTGGGGTTATGGGCGATTTTGAAATTATTTTTTTCACAGTTTTTAATGACTAATGTGTTGAGTTGGCTTGTTTCAGAGTTGGCAAAACCATATAAACGTCAAAAGTACTCACAAAAAATAATTGATAAAAATAATGTTTATGGGTAATTTAGACATTTCGGTTGATCTTTGATTATGTTGAATTAATATATGAAAGTTTTAAATAAACATACACATAAATATATTACCTTTTTTATAATAATTTGATTGATTTTATATAATTGTTTTTTATGGTACCTAATAACTAGACATCGGATTATATGCATTTGCATATTTGCATATGCAAATGCATATTACTCTCTAATTACGGCGTTAATGCATATTTTAGCCTCTTTTCCCAATCGTGCATATTTTTTGCGTTTGAAGACGCATCCATTATACAGTATATCGCCCTCATCTCAACACATTTCCACAAGTTACCAAATACCATAGCATACCAGAAATTGGAAACAAAAAACCTTCCTCTACTTAAATCAATAGAAATACTGGAAACAATGATTAAACTCGCCAACGCTCTTCGGAATTCAATATCAGAAAAGATTCGTGAAAAGTTAGACGCTATTTTGTTTAAAAATCCGAGTCTTGAAGACATGAAGAACATTAATGCCTACATCAACGGCACAGATCATACATACCCTGCATAAACAGGTATCTCCAGAAATGGCGCCAATTTTTTAAAATTTTGTCAGATGACGTCAGTTGACGTAGATAAGTTGTTTTCGGCGTTTTGGGTGACAAACATCAAAAATTTTTGTTCGAAAATTTGGAAAAATACTACTAATATACGCTATTTTTGTATCGTCTTTAATTAATGTTTAAAAATAAAAATGTTTTTTTGATTTTGCATTGTGCATATTTTAGGCATATCAAGAGCTTTTAGTGCATATTTCGGCCTTTTTTAGTGCATATTTGCATGCATATTTTGGCACTTTTTTAGTGCATATAATCCGATGTCTACTAATAACTAATTAATCATCATTAATTTTTATTAATGTTTTATGTCCATATGTACCTACTCATTTGTCAATACTTGTTTGACTATTCTAAAAAATATATAAAATCCCATCAAGCGTGGGGCAAGCACGTAGATGCTTGACGAGTGCAAATAGTTGTATTTTATAGTAATTAAGGTGAATAATTTTTTTTTATAAAAAACTATTAAGAGTGGCCAGCGATCCCGAAAGATTACCATGAAAAATTTATTAAATACGACTTTATTTTTCTTTTACCTTTTCTGCTTATTCACTACGTTTTCAGCTAATTATAATTACTATAAAATAATTAACTAACCGTTACACCGATTTTCGTAGGGGTAGGCAGAAAATATAAGCCGCCACACAACTGTCTCATTACAACCATTCACACAACGTATTATACCGTATTGTATAATACGGAGTGTCCGGGGGTAAAGTGCATTTACTTCTGGAGGTGATTCTACAACATGGTAGGAGTAAAAAAGATTAATAACTTTTTCTGAAATACCAACTGTTTTTCCCGTACAATAAGACATACCTACCTACTAAAAATCCTCAGTGTAAGGTAAAACTTACTCGATAAAGTTGCTGTTAGCTTGCCGGGCGCGATTGTGACAACATTGCTTGGTATTAATAATTCTGGCCGCACACGCCGGTCTAATTTTAATTTTTTACCACAAAACTACCCCTAAATGTTGGAAAATCGAAAACATGTACAAATCTTTTTTACTTATAATATCGTGTAGAATCACCCCCCGAAGTAAATGCACTTTACCCCCGGACACTCTGTATTATAATCTTCTGATATTCCGAAGCTTGACATGGCCCGTCTCAAGTCATATTGATTCGCATGATCGTGCTATGTCTTCCTCGGGCGTCCCTGATTTCTTCTAATATTCACTTCCGCGTCATTTCCTTTCGTTCATCCGCTCTACATACCAAAACCATTGAAGTGTCGCTTTCTCTAGCGTATCTATTACATATTACTATATTTGCCTTGCATTATAATAAATATTACATGAACACCAACGGTACTGATTGTACTGAATGTCTCTCTCTTTCTGGTTTCAATCCTGGGATTGGTTTGCAGCAATTTCTTCTAATTTTCTCTTCCATTCTTCCCTGTCTTGTGCGGCTTTTTTGAATTCTGCATATGATGAGCAGCGCACGTGCACCAGCAGGTCGTCCAGGTACTCTCGAATGGTCGTCCAGGTGAATGTCCATCAGCCTATAAAAACATTGTTATTAAATCTGTATGTCTATCTTGATAGCTTTGAAATGTTTATAAATTTTCAATATGTATCGAAATTTAAATGAATCTGCAATCCTATATTTTACTCTGTTATTTTTAAGTTACAATTTTTATAATTGGTACGTATTTAATTGTTATATCGCTTTAATTCTTTGATTATATCAAGTGTCTTTTTAATTTTATCATATGTAAAAGCCCTAATTGGGCGTTTACAAATAAATTATAGATCTCCACATTTCTTAACACGGTCATACATTGTTTTACCACACATTCGCCTCAGGGAAATTATTCCTACAGCATTCCGCCTTCTTTCCTACTTTCTCTGCCAGTTCCATGCCTCATTCTGGGTTGGTTTTTTTATTTCTTTTCTATTTCAAAAATATTAAGGTTACAAATCATCACAAATACACACATATTATTTTTTACATCCAATAAAAAATATTCCCATTCGTATCTAGACCATTTCTCAAAAACCCTAATCGATCTTAGCTTCCCATTTTATCGTTGTCACTGTTGTACCGGAAAACTCGTAAGATTCTTGGGTAGTTGTTTATGGCGTGACCTTTCTTCGAGCATTACATGAAATTTAAAATATTCATTTTCAAGAGCCAATTGAGAGCCAAAAGAGCCAGACTGAACGCAGAAAAATAATCTTGTGGTTGGCTCTTTTTCTCCTCAAAACTATTTTCATTAATATTTTACTTATTAATTATAGAATACTGTCACATTTTATTATTTTTTACATGAGCTCCACACAGGAGGTCCTGAGGAAAATAATTCCCCTCAGGGCCATGTCATCTTTGGTCCGTCCTTTTAGGAAAAGAAGGAGAGGATATGAGATGGTAGAAATCGGATGGTATAAATCTAGTATGTCTAGGAGTGACATATGTACGAATCCATCTATCCATCCCTCTCACTGCGATGTGTTCCGAGAGAGTCCTGCTGGAGAGGTTATAAGTCTCCTTCAACCATTCACTCCCTACCTGCCACGCAGTTGGACCCGGACAAACCTCATCCCACGAACCCGGGCACCCGTGCTAGGTCACCAAACGTAGCGAACCATGGGCAGAGTAATGGGTTATACAATAAATGGTTCTCGTTGCGGCGGTATCCATTACCGCCTCCCAAATTGAACTTTAATGAGAATAAACTATGTGTTCCTGAGGAAAATATTTTCCACTGGGGCCTATGTCATCTTTGGGGATGCGGAAAGGAAGTTGTGAACCTGGGTCTTGAAGAGAACCATGTTGAACTAAGGAGGAAATATAGAGGCTGGCAAATCATTCCACAGCCGAGCTGTTAAAATCGAGATTGAGTCGTAGAAACGGCTCGATCTCATGTGTCAAATTGAAATTCTCGTAGAAGAAGAATAGCGTTCCAATCTGACGCCTGTCCTCTAAAGATTGCAATCCGTCTCTTAAGATAAGAAAATCTTTCAAACGGACCGCCCGTTTCTAGACAAAGTCAAGGGTTTTACAGGTATTTTGGGGTTTCAGCCTTTTTTTCCTTAAGACCTAGTGTGTGGAGCTAATGTAAAAAAAATGATATTTTTTATTTATCGACCCACCAGTCTTTTTTTTACATTAACTCCACATAGGAGGCCATGAGGAAAACAATTTCCCTCAGGGCCTATGCCATCTGGGATGCTGTGTAAAGGTTTTTTTGAGGAGAGGACGGAATGAACATTGGTCTTGAAGAGACCCATGTTGTAGGAAGGAGGAAACGCAGAGGCCGTCTGTCTCTTGTACTTATTTAATCGAAGAAAAAATATTTAATCGACGAAACAATCTTCTTCATGTTTTTAATTGATAAAACACGATCTTATTACCAATAATTTACTTCCACGACTACTACGATGTGGGGGCCGTCCGCTGAATATTTCCGAAGGATTTTCAGCCAGTTCGTTTACATTTTACACCTTATTTTCCACTTTTTGTACTTCCTCCCTTCAATTTTACCTTAAATGAACAGGTGTAGTAGGTTCCTGATTAAATTTCAAACGTATTTCCGTTGCCTGAGTTTTATAGTAACGAACCTAATCTAATGTAATTTAAGAATACACATCTTTTCCAATTTCCCAAAGGCCCTATTTCTACCTACTAAAACGTTTTTAGTAGTTTTTTTAATTATATTTCCCACCTTCCTGTACACCAGCGCATATCAATCTTTTTGAGCCTATGTACCCCTCGACTCTTACTACAGATTTGTTGTACCCCGTCATCATCATCATCACTCTTGGCTCTACAACCCCTGGTGGGTCTTGGCCTCCTCAAAAGTCTTCCTCTACTCATCACGGTTTTGTACCAGCTCTCTCCAGTTTAGAATGTAAAATGTAATGTTTATAATGTTTCTCTACGTTGTACCCCGTACCCTATATCTATCTTATCTATTGAAAGACATATTTTATTTTAAATGTTTGAATAGTCTCATTATTACATAAATTTAACAATCAAGTCACATAAATAAAGTAAGTTACTATTTTATTCAGAGTTGTAACACGACTTGACGTTGTTAAATTTGCGTGGTGTTTGCAAACCTACTTGTATTTTTTAAAATGGTTATTTTTTAATAAAACAATTATAGATCGCGAAAAAGAAATAAGGCCATACCAATAAAAATTTCGACTATCATTCTAAAATCTTGAAATTAAAGGTGAAATTTTCTCTACACTTAAGGTCGAACCACAAATTTTTATAAATATGTATGAAAAATCTTATTATTTTGATCGGCTGATTCAAAACTTTGAAGAAATACTGACGTGTGCCATTAAACTCTTTTGCAAAACAGAACAGAGACCATTGATCGCAATTTTTGTGATATTTTATTTTTCAAGTGGGCAGTTCGAAAATGCTCGCAGTCCACTCAAAATTGGCTCGTGGGCCGCGGATCGCTCATTACTGCTTCCCATCTCCACTACCTCCAGCCAAGCAACATACCCCCCTTGGGGTTGCCATAGTCCTTTTGACTCCAGAAGTTTGGGAGCAGATGACAGTCTTGTGCGGTATTCACAAATAAATACGCCTTTTTAGAAACAAACACCATACAATTTAACCCATAATCCACTGTGGATGGTATTCTGAAACTAAAATACATTTAATTTCGCTTGAGTAACGATGTACGTATTTTAATTCTCGTATTATTCTAGGACGACCTTCGTAGTCCAGAGGCTCTTGACTCACAATCCGGAGGTCGCGGGTTCGAACCCGACGTGCGCAAATAAATTTTATTTGATTAATTTGTGTTATTTCACAATTAATTCATTAAAAATAATACATAGTATATTTGCGGCACGTTCCAGAGTGAAAGATACTATCAGTATCGCCCTGGTGTAAGACCACCATTCAGAATTGAAAAGTTGCTTGAAAATGGCTTTAGCCGTGTTTGGTGACCAGATCTGAATAGCCAGGTACTTCACAACCGTCCTCTTCCCCACCTCCTTCCCCTCCCCACTACCTTCAGCCTCACAACATACCCCAATTGGGGATGCCATAGTCTCACTGGCTCCAGAAGGGAGCAGTTGAGATTCTTGTGCGGTAATAACTGTAAAAAAAAAAGGTCCTCGTTTCGATTCTTGAAAATATATTTATAATAATAAAAATAATTGGATAAAATTTAGAACGCCGTTTTTGTGAAAAATCATGTCAAGGGCGCTGTACAATTTATTAAGAATTCTCAGGCTCTATATAATTTTATTAAATACAAACATACACAGAAAACATACTTACCTGGCAGTTGGCAGGTCACTTCCGATAAACACACTTGAATTCTATGATTTTGTACGCGGAAGATAATATATTTTGGTCATTGGACTTTGCATGATTTTACATTTGCTATCGCTATCCCCATCACTGTTGTTTAGATATTACGTTTATTAAAATATAAGTGAAAAAGGTTAAGTTAGTATTTATTTTGAAAGACTCGAGAATTTAGGACACTTTAGAACTGGAGAATTTGAAAGACATGACCTTTACAAAAGCTAAAATAAGAATTTGCTTTCAGTTTTACACAATTAGTTATTTACAATGTCACGGGCTTTGAAAGTGAAGGTGAAAGGTTTTTGACTTATATTATTTGTTATAAGTGCGAGGCAAAATTCCATGTCAAATGTCATAACTCTATTGGATTTGCAAAAGCCATAGAACCCACTGTATTTATTTACACGAAATCCTAAAATGACTTATTGTCATAGTGAAATAAGATAAATCTCAAGAATATTTTTGTACGCATTCATAATAATATCATATTTTTATATAACATTGGGGAGAAAGGCAACATTTCTCAGAACATACATGTAGCTCTCCTAACAAAACTACAAATGTAGGATATTTATAGGTAGTGTCAATGGACGTACTTGACTTACTTTAATCAGTGATTCCTGACATTATTTGGAGTACATAATGTAACTGAAATGTTGGACTCCGGTGACTTTTTTGATGTTTCTTTTTTTCCCACCAAAAACACTAAAAAAATTAAAAGGTATTGGAAAGTTTGGAGTGGGGTTAGAGGTTGGTTGATTAATCGTCTGAGTGACTAGTGACGATATGTGGATCAAATTTTTTTGTATGATTTTGAAGAAAAAAATTGAAAAAAAGAAAAAAAAAACATTTGAAAAAGTCACTGGAGACCAAAATTTCACTTACATTTTTTACTCAAATTTCAGGAATCACTGGTTAAAGTAAGTCAAATACGTCCCTTAACACCTTGTATAAACATTTTAAATCATATACACATTGTCTGACGGTAGGATTTACAAACGCATAGTTTGAAGAAAAAACAATTAAGTTTTTATAACAAAAACATATTGTCAGACGATAATATTTACAAAAGCATAATTATTATTTTTAATTGATAAACTAACGTTTAAACAAGATTTTTATGCATAGCACAAAGGGTAGATAACAAATATTATAATCAATAATTATCAGCCTGAAACACTCATCTACATTGAAAAAATCTTCCGAGAAAAGATACTGGCCGCCAACGGGAATTGAACCCGTGACAAAAAGTATTTCAGCAAAAAATGCAGACATAATTAGTCTCGACGCCACCTAGCGGGAGATTTAGTATTAAAAATACCTCTCTCACAAAAATAAAGTTGGTTGTTTTCAGTTGGAAAAATGTAATAATAAGTAATTGTCGAATGAAACACTAGTATATATTGAATTATTTGGCGGGTATTTGATAAGCCGCCATAGCTCAGTGGTCAGAGCTGCTGACAGGCAATCAGATGGTCACGGGTTCAATTCCCGTTGGCGGCCAGTATCTTTTCTCGGAAGATTTTTTCAATGTAGATGAGTGTTTCAGGCTGATAATTATTGATTATAATATTTGTTATCTACCCTTTGTGCTATGCATAAAAATCTTGTTTAAACGTTAGTTTATCAATTAAAAATAATAATTAATATTTGACAAGTTAAAGTATTTCAGCAAAAAATGCAGACATAATTAGTCTCGACGCCACCTAGCGGGAGATTTAGTATTAAAAATACCTCTCTCACAAAAATAAAGTTGGTTGTTTTCAGTTGAAAAATGTAATAATAAGTAATTGTCGAATGAAACACTAGTATATATTGAATTATTTGGCGGGTATTTGATAAGCCGCCATAGCTCAGTGGTCAGAGCTGCTGACCGGCAATCAGATGGTCACGGGTTCAATTCCCGTTGGCGGCCAGTATCTTTTCTCTGAAGATTTTTTCAATGTAGATGAGTGTTTCAGGCTGATAATTATTGATTATAATATTTGTTATCTACCCTTTGTGCTATGCATAAAAATCTTGTTTAAACGTTAGTTTATCAATTAAAAATAATAATTAATATTTGACAAGTTAAAGTATTTCAGCAAAAAATGCAGACATAATTAGTCTCGACGCCACCTAGCGGGAGATTTAGTATTAAAAATACCTCTCTCACAAAAATAAAGTTGGTTGTTTTCAGTTGGAAAAATGTAATAATAAGTAATTGTCGAATGAAACACTAGTATATATTGAATTATTTGGCGGGTATTTGATAAGCCGCCATAGCTCAGTGGTCAGAGCTGCTGACCGGCAATCAGATGGTCACGGGTTCAATTCCCGTTGGCGGCCAGTATCTTTTCTCGGAAGATTTTTTCAATGTAGATGAGTGTTTCAGGCTGATAATTATTGATTATAATATTTGTTACAAAAGAATAGTTTGAATAAAAAAACAAATGAAAACAACACCAGCCGGGGCGAGTTTTTTCCTTGATCCATCTTATTGATTATTAATCATTTCAATATTCAACGTCTATGTTTGACTAAATCCAATGTAATACTTGTAAATCATAATAATAATAATATATAAAAATGATTTTGTTAAAATATGCACCATTACCTTTTTACTTCTAAAGCAGGAAGAAGGCATAAAATGTACGGGGTTCTCTTCGTAACATCTGTCAAAACGTCAAACCAAATGATAAGTTCGCAGAATACGAACAATAAATCTAGTGAATCTAATCAAATTCAAAAATTCGCCTGAAATCAAAGTGTTGCCATATAAAAAAAATGGTTGTGGAATTTTAAAAAATTAATAGAACTAGTAGCTTCACGAGCCCAAGTAATGAATTTATTTATTTAGAAAAAAACGTTACACTTAAAAAAAATCATAACATTTTCGTAATCTTAGTAAAAAAATCTATCCACACGATTTCTTGCAAGTCGTTATGAAATCCATGCAAGTGGCCTATTCAAGTCCATCTTTGTTTGCTTTTCTAACTATATTATTATAATTGTTGGTCAAAGAGCGTAGAAATAGGGAAGTCTAAGAGGCAAAACGTTAATCAAATTAAAGATCTTAATAAAATTACTCGCTTCATCAAACAGACTAATTGAAATGAAATTGCTTCTTGCCTATTGGGTGTACAATTTACTGTTTCATAAGGACAATGCAAAGTTCGAGGATTTGGAAGAGTATTTTTGGAAAAAAAAGTGTTAATGTTCCTAACTGATTAAAAAAAATGGTGTAGAAGAAGATTTTCTCCTAATTATTTTATTTGTATGGTCTCCCTCAATCAGTCTCTCACGATACGGCCCGCCACGCAGTATGTAAGACCTAGACAAACCTCATCCCGTGATCCCAGGCACCCCTGCTTAGTCACCAATTGTAGTGACCTACTTGGGGTGACATATGGCGGGGGTGTTGGTTATTCAATAAATGATTCTCTGAGAGGCGGAACCCACACCCCAAATTGTGAATTTTTCGGTTCTATCCGCAAATTAAAAAAAAATCTGATCTCAGCATTGTACAGTATTATTACCGTAGCGTCTGCGTAGTTGAATTCCCGAACCCAGCTACGAGTGCATGTCGGACCCACGCCATACGCGCCGCGCCACAAATAACATCTGTGTACGTGGAATTTCACACAAAGTTACAGTTATAATCGTTTTCGAATTCAAGAATTCGACGCAAGATGTCGCTACTTCCGTCAAAAGCTCGCATGTGGACATTTCTTCCCTAGGTGAAAATACTAAGGATTTATAGAATTTAATTATCTTTCCAGATATGGAGAGATTACATATGGTGTCATTGCCTGTCACGGTTACTTTAACTCGGTGACTAGCTGTCACTGGATCATAGTGGATCCGAGGAATTGGAAATTTTTGGAACCAGTTCTTTTCAGATTTATAAAATGGTTACCTACACTCAAACTGGGCGAAGCCAAACTAAAAGCCGCCCGCAGGGCATAGCAACACAAATCTGCGGAACGGGTTTTTAACTGCAAGTGCCCTAATTAATGTGATACTTTTGTAAATAATATGAAAAATCATTGTAGAAGGCAAGATTATTGCCAAGATGTCAACTAATAAATTTCAGACGAAGAAATGAAATAATTTAATACGGTCGGGTTAAGTCCTCTGTAGTTCAAAGATCTATAAGCGAGGCTTTCTGTGGTAGAAATGTTCCTTGGAAATACCAAAATTTTGTTGATCAAAATAATGATAGTATATTGAGGTATTTTGTCGTGTTAATTGTCAAGTTTGGAGTGCTCGGTATTGTGGCGAAATTTCAGAATATTCACAATTATTACTGTCTAATGTACTAACTGTGGATGTTGTCTAAACTAAAACAATCCAAAGATAAATAATTGAGCAAAGTTTTCTTGCTGCGAATATAAGACACTCCTCTATATTCCGTACAGTGAATATAATTTGCTTCCCTTACGCCAAATCCGACAATCCATTAGCAAATATCATGGACCAGAGGCGGGCGAATAACTTACTTTCATATAATTCATAGGCATTTAATACAACTGGTCTTAGTAAATTACTAGAAATTTGGACACCTGCACAAATTATTTTTTGATTATTTTATAATTAAAAATATTAGTGTAAAAATTGTTGCAACAAAAATCACTTTTAACAATTTACGGTGCTCCAGATTTTATGTCCGGGTTGAATCTTTCCCAAATGAAAGACTAATCCCTTCCACACACTTTTCCACAAATGAATATCTAGTAAATTAACGCAATGTAAGTGCACTATATAAGAATAAAACAATACAAGAACAATACGTCAATCCACCAGAAACATAATGGGAAAATATTTCACCGACTCCAGATATTTTCATATCAGAGGGTTCGGCTCTGATGAAATCCTAACTGATCCGATAAATCCTACTGATCCCTCAATATAAATATTTAAAAAATCTTTCGTAATCCTACATGTATTTAAAATGACCGACTTTTGCATTTTTATGTACAAATTTTTTGACAAATCTAATACGCCTAAATTTTGAATGAGAGAGCTAGGTATAATGCCAGTAGCCGAAATAACAAATGGTAATATTTTTATAGTCTTAATAACAAATGGTAATATTTTTATTACCTAGTTTAATTACATATTTTTAATATTCCAATCTTCATATTCACTTCATCTATTATCAATGTTTAATATAGATCCAGAGAATAATAATAAATGCAACATCGTAAAATACCGTAATGATGGTTACATGAGCAGATGACATCATGTGAACTGTGACATTTTTATAGCATTGTCGATTAGGTCAGTGGTCGAAGTGTATTTGTACACGGTATCCGGGTACAGTGCAGTAGCTACGGAAGATAACTTTTTTCTGAGTTTTAAAAAAATGAAAAAGTAAATGAAATCAAATACATTGTTGTGACACTGGATTCATAACTAATTTTCCCAGCATTTTGAATATGTGCTAAAGAAGGTACCAAAAAAGGAAATTTTCTTAGAAGACTAAAAAATA
Organism: Limnephilus lunatus; assembly: GCA_917563855.2. Lineage (NCBI taxonomy): Eukaryota > Metazoa > Arthropoda > Insecta > Trichoptera > Limnephilidae > Limnephilus > Limnephilus lunatus. Next base: position 69,894,004 of record OU830596.1, read on the forward strand.
AACTAAATGGAAATACTACAGCGCTCATTTCTAAAACTTTTGTTTTTCCACATTTAGATTACTGCACCACGATGTTAAATTTGGCCAATGAAAGAAACTTGAACAAACTATAAGTTATACAAAACAGATCTTTGAGATGTACACTGGGAAAGGCAATTATTATTATTTTTTTTTTTTTACATTAACTCCATACAGGAGGCCCTAAGGAAAATAATTTACCTCAGGGCCTATGTCATCTTTGAGGATGCTGTATGGAGGGTCTTTTTGAGGAAAGGAAGGAGTGAACATGGGTCTTGAAGAGACCCATGTTGTAGGAGGGAGTAAACACATAGGCTGGTAAATCGTTCCACATCCGAGCAGTTGAACTCAAGAACGAGTCGTAAAAACGACCCGTTCTCATGTGACTAATGTCAACCGTGTACAAATGTTGGGCACGTGTTTGGCGTGTTCATGTGACGTCTCGCGCGGCTGGTCGCTATTAGATTAAGTAAGCGCGGAGCGGTCGCTTCAAATTGACCCGGAATAAATTTTGATATTATATTTCTGAAAATGTTATTGCTTTTATGTTTATAAAATTCATTTATTTAGGTGTAGACAAAGCATTGGCTTTTTTTATTTATCAGGTTTTGGGAATATTTACCAATTTTAACACATCCGTGTCGTTCACTAGCAAACTTAAAACTAGACATTTTGTTTTGAAGAGTTTTAATTTTCAATGTATATTTGTTACTTTAATTTTAAATTTTCTGCGACCGGTTTAGACGCACCCGTGTCATTCACGAGCAAACTTAAAACTTGCTTAAAAATTTTTTTTAAAAGTACAAAAATTATTTAAGGGGATTTTGGGGGAGGGGGAGAACGGTGGGAGGAGTCAACCTTACTTGGAAACATCGTAAGTAAAGGTGATTTACATGGTGCTATAATTTTAATAACTAAATTAATTTTAGATTTTTTTTTTTTTTTGTTAATTTCTCAATCAGTCAATAATTAGTGTGTATTTAATGTATACAGAAAACATACACTCACTGATTGTGTTATACCGTCTACTTCACTTCACCCTTTGTCACATAAACTCGCCTCCTTCAACTCAATGATACATCGTGCTATTAATGTCCCTTTAAACAATGATAATTATAATAATTAAATTAACATTATAAAACAGATAGCCCTAAACAATGGATATAAACCTGAAATAATTAACCGCCTAGTTAATAAGAAGCAATCAAAAATTTTAACAAAAAAGTATATTTATAGTGGTAATAATAACATCAAACCTATAAAAAGCTTTTCTTACACAGGCGATTTATCTTTAAAAATATCCCGCATATTACCAGATTATATTTCTCCAGCTTTCTATACTAATTCTAAAATAAAAAAATTGATTAATAACAAGGATTTTTCTAATAAATGGAAAGAAAACGGGATATACACTTTAGAATGTAACGATTGGGACGCACAGTATGTAGGGATGACTACAAAAAATTTAAAACCAGAATCAGGAAACATGAACTTTGTTTACGAAATAATAACTACTCCGAGTTTGCTAACCATCTAATAGAGCCATGTCATAGCTTTAAAAAAGAAAATACTATGTTTAAACATTGCAATGCAAGTTCATATTTTAATTTGTGCGCTTTAGAAACTTTAGAAATTAACAAAACAATTAATTTAGTTGATAAAATAATAGCACTATGTAAATCACCTTTACTTACGATGTTTCATAATGCTGTATTAGATCTGTGCCATGGGCTAATCTCACATACGATGTTTCCAAGTAATGTTGACTAATTAATTTTTGTACTTGTAGTGATTTTTTAAGTTAGTTTTAAATTTGCTCGTGAATGACACAGATGTGTCGAAACCGGTCGCAGAAAATTTAAAATTAAAGTAACAAATGTACATTGAAAATAAAAACTCTTAAAAATATAATGTCTAGAAATTGTTACATAGTTAATTCCAAAGAAATACAAAAAACTTAAAAATTCTATGCAAGTGATGAAATGATTCGATTTAATTAGGTGGGAGTAGTGGGAGGGGTGATTTTGGGGGAAGGGAAGAACGGTGGGTGTAGTCAACATTACATGGGAACATTTTTAATAAGGGTGATTTTTTTTTGTATGTGTTGCTTAAAAGACATGTTTACCAATCAATGTTTACCAATATGTATACACATACAAACTGAAGTGTCGCTACGATCGATACCAACTTGCCCTTGGTTTGCTCTCAATTCATTTGTTCTTATGTTGGCCGTCAATATTGGTTGTTGCTGCGGAAATTTTGTAAAACGCTTGAATTTTAAAAGTAGTTTTTCGTTTCCGGAAGTGAAATTCACATCGCGTTTCGTTCACTGCATCGCCATTACATAAGACACGTGTAAGAAATATAATTGAAAATTAATCTTTGCTCTTAATATTACGACGCCCTCTGTCATCTAAAGTTATAATTCAATCAAACGCGATATGTAACGAATCACATTCACAAATTTCCAATTGCAATTGCGCCGCAAATTTTGCGCTTGTCCGCCGCAAAAATTTCCTGAACATTTAGAAAATACACGTGACAAACATTAATTCTCGTACTAATGAAAAGCAGATCGAATGTCAAATAAAGTGTTTGTAATTAGAAGGAAAATAATGGCCTACAATAAAGTCAACCAACCAAAGCGTGCTGTTGCCCAATTATTTGCCCCTTTTCCAATGAAAAACAGATTTTTGTAGAAAAGTCTAAATAGGTACCTAGTTTCAACACATATTTATTTATTAACTGACTTACGTCCAATTTTCAACAGAGTAACACGAAATTTGGAAATGTACATTGTAAGGATAAAGGATGGTACATGAAAGCAAAGACAAACAGAGAAAATATAAGAAAAAAGAACAAAACATAAGTGTCAAGTCAAGTCAAGACTTTGCAAAAATTAGAGTAAATATAAAATATCTTCAATTGTTTAAGAGCGACAGAAATCATTTAAGCTTACACCAAACAATCAAGATCTTGACGGGAGTTGGACCATTCTTCACATCCTGGACAGTGGTGAATTATAACCATAATTAATCGAGCTGATTGAGGAAGAGCAGGTCTTTATTTTTGAGTCTCCGAGAAGGTATATTGAATGGGATGAGTTGTAGTAATGTAGGTGAATCGATTATACAGTTAATAATATTGAAGAAACATATGAGATCAATTTGTTTCCGACGGTCTTATAAAGGAGAAAGGCTTAGAGAGTAGAGGTTCAATTTCAGCATACGAGTAATTGCCTCGCTCTAATTCTCCTAGCCTCCTAGCAATCCCTTTTAGGAACCGATGTTGAACGGACTCAACGTGACGAATACGGGCAGCATAGAGACCATATAACACAAGCATATACATGATGGGGGCGAACTAAGGAGCAATAATCTTTGGGTATTTATGTTTTTGAAGTCAGAAGTGATTCTAGTGATGAAACCTAGTAGTTTAAGAGATTTATTAACAATCACATTGACATGTTCCCGAAAAGAAAGCTTGCTATCAAGAGAGACACCAAGCTCTTTCATAGATTGAACAGTTGTTAAGCAAGAGTTTTGATTAATTTTCGTAAATTAGTAGTTATAAATAAATTGCTTTCCTGAGCTCTAAATACTTGTGAAATTCCAATTGAATATCATGACTATTCGACAAACAATAAATTTGCGAATAGTTGTTTTATGTTTCGTAACAATTAAGCCCAATCAGTAATATGGTTATCGGTTATTATTTTCATTGACTTAACCCGGCGAGAGTGTGGTGAAAAAATATATAAGTATGTGGCAGGGTAAGACATACCCGTTTTCAAATTTAGCTGTAAAACTTAATTCTCAAGAAAAATCATTATATTAATTCTTTTTTTATTATAGAAAGACAAGTATAACGTATTGGAAATAAAACATTTGCGCCATTTTAACCATTTTTATATTTGACTTAAATGGAAACAAGTCACTATGAATTTTCAACAAAAAATTTCAATCTAAAAAAAAAACTACAAAGTAACTAAATAAAACTAAAAAAAAGCTTCCAGCATTGACCAAAGTCGGGTTTCTTTACTGTCAACGTCCATTCTCTATTAAAATTTATAATGCAATAAAGAAATTAAGTTTAGATAACAGAAAAAGTAGTGTTAGTTTTTGTCACGAAATATATACACCAGCTATGTGGCCCCTGCCACCCTTGTATTCGGGTATGTGATACCCCTGCCGCGACACTGCGATCACGCCACTGTCTCCTCCCGTACCCCTTTAACTCCAGCTACTCATAACAACAACAGGTTTGAAGGTCACAAACAAAAAATATACGCAAATAAGTAACATGGTGGGTACGACATACCCTGCCACATTCTCGTGGGGTTAAAAGACAAAACCCGTTGTTTATCTTCGAAGTCTTAAGTAACATCAGAAACCATACTGACAAAATTTTTATATTTTGCCAAGTAACTTAGGAAAGCAAATTCTAATTCTTAACTGTATATGTATTTTATCCAATAAACTCCATGAAAAATTGAGTGACTTAAGGAAAATTGATGGTGCTTTTAAAAAAGTGTTAAGGGTCGGTGTTAAAGGTATAAAGCACTGCTACTTATACTGAAAACAATATTTACAATCTCTGGCAAAATAACAAGGACATTAGATGGGCATTTTCACCAAAGTTTGTCCATTACTTTTTGACATGTCCCATGATTTTATTGAATTTTTCGTGGTTGTGTTATGGAGTATTAGATAGTTGTATGTGTCGCAGTTGTATTTTTAATATGTAAATTCATTAATTTACTTTATTTAATCAGTAAAATACAACTTTCTAACCTGTACATATTTGTAATTAATTATTTAGATCAAAATGAAGTGTTTTACCAGTGTGTTCAATGACAACTCAGAATCATGCAACTTCAATACCCCTTTAAAAAGTCATTAAAAGTCAATTAAAAAAAAAAATAGCCCTTAACCTAACCTAACTTAAACTGTTTAACCATTTTTTTCATTACTTTTAATGACTTTTCTAAGGGGGTGTTAAGTTGAGTTCATTCTGAGTAGTCCAGTCACATTTTTTACCATGACCCATTTCTACATTCAATGAAACAAAGTTTGATTTTGAAATTGATATATTTTAGGTTGTATAAGATAAATTTCTTATGTCTTAAGCAGCTTATAAATAGCTTATATTTTTGGAAAAAATAAAAATTTTACCTAAATTTGGACCTTCAACGAAAAAAATTACGTTTAACATTTCTGATACATCCGTTAGTTCCATTCCGCGGCCTTATACATTTACATATACATAAATATATTTTTAGGGGTTCTTACGTAGGAATTGTTTAAAAATTATAGTTATCACATTATTTGTAGTTTTTTTTTTCGTCTGTATTTGTAGTTTTCTTATTATTTTTGTACGTCTGAACAGACCCATTAACGATCTTTGTATTTTTTGTGATAAATTAAAGATGTCTCCTACAGAATCCACAATATTACCTTCCATTATCTTGTGGACAAAGATGAGTACTTTATAATGGTAGCTAATCCCAGAATCTCTGCAATGAAAAAAAATCCCAACATCTATTAAGTAATCTGGTATAGGTGAAAACCTAAAAATAAAACGTAAAAGTAACGTAATGAAAAGTATTACAATTTAAAAAAACATGTAGGTACTAACTTTGCGAAAATGCACAGATACACTGCATCGATTCTTGCTTCTATTCTTGTATAAATTACTAATCTTAAAACTCCCACATTCCAAATAAATAATTTAATAAATTTATAGCCCGTTGAAGGTTAACATATAATTTTAGGTGATTATAATATGCAACGGAATTAATTATTATGACTCGGCAAAATTAATGAATTTATTACTTGACATTAAATTTATTAGAAACATAATCGCATTTCGAAGCTTTCCAAAACGCCTTTCTATCTATTTAATATTTTAGTGTTTTTCCACCGCACACAATGGATCAAATTACCCTTTAAAAAATTCCACCCACAATGAAAAATATAAATTATCACTAGTTATATAAAAAACCTATCTACTAATTTAAAAAAAATCACAGACAGATGTACGGCCAGAAGAAAAGCTAAAAAAATACGTCGTCAGCAAACTAAAGCAAAGAGTGACTTTTTTGTCCATGAAACTACAATTAAAGAAATACTAGTAGCCGAATGGATAATTGCTTGAAGTTCCCTTATAAGAATCGTGGGTTCAATCCTCCATCATTGCACAAGCCGCATTTTCCTCATATAACGATGGAAGTATGAGAATTTCAAATTTCGTCAGGTTATTCGCAACCCGCATTTGTTTTTCTTTTTAAAATTAAATATTTGAAAAAAAAGTTACATTGTTTTCAATAATTGACTCGTGTAACAAAAAGTGAGGTTAAAACGGAGTTCTCCGTGGCAGGACAATATCCTCAGTAGCGACGTCCGCACCTGCCTATAGTAAATCTGTACATTTTAGAATTGAAGACCCTCTCAGCATCTCATGCCCCGGTGAAAGACCATCATTCAGAATCTTATCTGCTTATTGCGTCAGCCGTGTTTAGTGACCAGATCTGAAGAGCCGGGTACTTTCCCATCTTCCTATACGTATCTTCTTCGCCTTCCCCTCACTCAGTGTTGCCAATTTAGCATATTATATGCTAATTTTGGCATAATTACTCCGTGTTTAGCATACTTATTATGCTTTTAGCATATAGTATATTTCTTTGGCTTATTTTTACAGAAACATGAAAATAATAAAAACCATTTTTTTAACAGAACGATATCGATAACTTTGTCGGTGTCCCCACCTCACTTGCACTTTGGACAACCCTTTTTCGTGCGTTTGTTGATTCTCTATACCGTCTATACTATAGGATTCCCCTAACTATTCGCATTTTGTCTCGCGTGTTGTTTTATGAGTAAAAGTTAATTACTGTGCAATATGTGTGTTTCTGCAATTTGATTTTGATACCATTATGCCGCCTAAGTATAATCAACATTACCGGTTAGACTGGGAGAAAATGGCAGACTTTAAGGGCCAGCCTTCCATCAAAAGAATTGAGATTCGGTTACCACCCACAAAATTAACAATATTTAGTTTAAAAAGAATTCGACAGAGGTGTCACTGTCTAAATTCGCGTTGAAATAGTTTTAATTCAAAAGACTGAATTACATTAGCGACATCTGTTGCAATTATAGAAAAACAAAATCTTTTTTAGTAACATAGGCTGAATACCGGCAGTTAGAGCACGAACGTTAAAACGACGGTGATTGTCAAAGTGTGGGGATAGGTTAGATTTAATTAATTAAATATATTTTTGAATTTGGAATTCCAAACAAGTATTTTTTTTTTCTTTTTTACTTGTACTATATGGTGAATCACCTCCCGAAGTTTATGCACTTTACTCCCGATATCTTGTATAATATGCTTAAAATAATATTTATACACATATAATATCTAATTTTGTACATTTATATAAATTATATACACGTATACATTTTTATGCTTATAAAATATTTTATATTATAAAGATAGATAGAAATACCCTATGTGCCTCCTAAGGACTTACAAATCAGAAGACTTTTTTTGTATTTATTTATTTATTCATTTAAACAATTCAATAATTAAAAAAGAGTAATAAAACATGCAGGCAAAATAAAATAATATTCAAAAATCTTTTTTTTTTAATAATTAAAAAGCAGTGTCTGTATGTTTGTGCGAAAGGGGCTTTATTTATTTTTCTTTTTAAGAAATTTTTGCTACTACTCCTTTTAATAGTTTATAATAGCTAATAGCTTTCAATGAACTTTAATTTTTTTTAACTTCTGTAAATATTATTTATTTAAATTGTCAAATATAATTTCATCACTAACATATTACAAGATTCACTCAAAATGAAGAGATAGGTGGTTCCGAAATGTCCCAATAAATACGGTGAAAGAACCCTAAACTATAAACTTATTGCCCTAAACATGTTTCGAGCGAAACATTATTGTCAATCTGAGCAAAGAGTTGGCTTAATGTCAAAAATACTGTTGGAGTGTGGACATGTGTAGCGTCAAATTTACAGAAACTGAGACCGAAAATCTAAATGGACGTCAATATAGCAACAGTATCGGGGATGACTGAAGGAATTGGGCTTGTTCAACTGTCCAAGCTTTTGATGGCTGTCAACATATCCCATATGTACCAAAAATGTATAATAAGTCAAATGTATTAGTTTCAAGTGAGTGGGAGAAATGCGCATTACTCACAGTGGAAGTTACAGCGTAACGAGAGTGTCAAACTGCTATTGAAGAAGGTCGCTGCAGGATGGAGTGGAAGTGATAGACGTGATCGCAAAGTGATCATACATATAGATTAAATTATATAGCAATTTTTAACAGACAATTTTGAGAATTTTTATACCTCGGCGTTAAAAATAAATATTGTTGAATTTGTGCAAGAACTGAGAACCAAGGTACATTACCTAAAGAACATGCTTTGTACAAAAATTATACAGGAAGGGTCCAAAACTTCCGTTTAATCGCATAACTTGATACATGCAACTTATATTGGTCGGCGACAGCATTACTTATCGTAAGATAATCCAAACGAGACCATATCCGAATTAAATCATCTAGAAATTTGAGTGTCGCAATCATTTACTTCAAAAGTTTGTGCAACAAATTATTCACTCCAAAAGATTATTCGCTAATGTGAAAGACAAAATAGCCTTTTACATCAGCGAAAGATGATCACCACATAATGGATATTGACCATCGGAAAGGTGATTTGTAACGTATTTGAGAGCATAAACAAGATATTGAGGAGTACATGTCAAACAGAACTAATACACTATATATATGTAGATATAGACGTCAGCAACAGTTACAATCAAGTGCTCAGTCAACATCAAGAAGCAAAAACCATTATTGTCGGAGTGATATAAAAGTGATAACCTCGCCAAAAGACTTGTTCCTTCTGCCTTATGGCGTAGAATGAAGGTATGCATAATATTTGGATCTTTGCATCAAACGCAAGAGGTTTGATGATGTTTGAAAATGTATGAAAACCTTTAATCGTATAATAGCAATATTTACTAGGATAGAAACGGCGAATTATGCACTTCGGCAAACTTACGAGAGCCGTTGTTCTGCCGTATATAGTTTCATTCAATGCCGAGAGACCCGTTTACAGTCTCAAAAAAGCAATACTGGGGCACAACCCTAGAAGCAAAGCTAAATGATTGGAATACAGAAAGACAAAAGCACCCCATTGTCAAAAATGTCTTCGACGTAAATGATTAAATAAAACTTGATTTATTCAGGAAGGCAAGCATTACGGTGATCGATGTTAAAAACCTAACATGGGCCCAGAATAACTCCAGTGTCTTTAAGAAACGTTTCTCTAAAACCTTTGAAAAAAACTGAAAATGACAGTTAGATATACCATTCTACAACAAGGAAGTGTGAAGTCTTACAACATGGCTGGAAGTGTGAAACCACTTCATAACGGCCTAAAACTTTGGAAATATTGTAAAAACAAAAATAAACAACTGGACTTTCAAAAAACTTTATAACACAAACAAGACATCTTTAAATGTACAATCCATCAGGCTTGGTGTTAATAAAGAAATGAAAGCTCTTAATCAGTTGTTATCGCAACTTAGTTTTACCAAACCAAGTGGCTTATGTATTGATTGATAATATAATGAATATTGATATTCCATATTTCGCTTAGTTGACGACTGTAAAATTGTTAAAACTAAGTGTCCATTTATAGCATAAAATTAGAGATCAATTAGAGATTTAGTACAGCAAAAGAAATTTAACTTCTTAAACTCAAAGGAGAAGAATTCTTTATCAACAAGAATCGAGATTGGTATTTTCAGGCAGGTGGTGCAGGTCAGCTTTAATTTAAGCCATACCGTACGGATACTTATAAGCGTCTCGAGTTTCATGCGCATAGCACATGCACCTCTCGTAAGTACCGTGAGTAGTTATGAATACTAGGAGTTGATAGGCCTCGGCCAGACTGAACAGGCTGGTGCTAGCGCGGGGGCCTAGCGCGGTGGCGGTAGTACGTAAAATCGCCTTGTCACGCCTTCCCGCAGGGTAGCCACAACGGGCGTTTACATACTACCGCCACCGCGCTAGGCCCCCGCGCAAGCACAAGCCTGTTCAGTCTGACTTAGGCCGCCTTTACACTTGTAAGTTTTTTACGTAAGTTACGACTGCTGGCCAATGGGCATATTGCATTTTGAAAATCCAATGTGCCCATTGGCCAGAAGTGGTAACTTACGTAAAAAACTTACAAGTGTAAAGGCGGCCTGAGACCATACTGATTGTATTCTTACATACGTTCAAATGAAAGAATACAATCAGTCGCTTCTAAAATTTGAGATGATATCGTAGGTTTACTCGTTTTATCTGTACTTTCTGAAATAACTGTAGGAAAGAGTTCAGATGTTTTGTTTTTTATGACTGGTGGTTTGCGAATTGGTAAATTCCTCGCGAGGCGAGGATCTACCAACTCAGGCAAAACATGTTCCAAATAAAAATCTTGGAGCTTATTTACCATTATTTTCCCCCAAAATTCATCGTCCCGTTGAATTATCTCTACTTTGAGATGGTTTTTCTCACCTGACCATATCCCGAAAATACAATCGTTTTTTTTCGTAACGTGAAGTTGACCTTGGACCTGAAAAAATAACATATTTGTTAAAATTAAAAATAATAATGTATTAACTTCTGCATGCTGTAATCATTATGAATGTTTGTCTTCAACTATTTACAAAAAAAAACGAATTTATTAAATATATGTAGAAGTTATTGCTGAACTTCACCACCCACCTGAAAGTACCAATCGTGATTCTTGTTGATAACTAATTCTTCTCCTTTGAGTTTATAGAAGTTAAATTTATTTTGCTGTACCAACTCTTTTATTGGTCTTGAATTGAATGCTATAAATGGACACTTAATCTCAACAATTTTATCGTCGTCAACTAAGCCATCAGGCGTAGCACCTAAATATGGAATATCACAATCAATAAATAAGCCACACGGCCGTATGGTAATTCCAAGTTGCAATGACAACTGGTTTAATGCTTTCATCTCATTATTTATACCATGTCTGATAGATTCCACATTAGAAAGGTCTTGTTTGTACAGTAAAGCTTTAACGATTGAAGGTCCAGTTGTTTCTCTTTTTTTAATAATCTTTCCGAAGTTTGAGGCGGTTATGAGATTTCTTCGTAATTCCAGCCATTCACTACAATCGCGTTGTAGAATTGTGTCTCTTTCTGTTATTTTCCTTTCTTCTTCAGTTTTTTTAAGATTTTTCAAAAAGGTTTCTTTTAACTGCTGGAGTTGTTCAGGAGCCAAGTCAGGTTTTTGACATTGATCGCCATAATGTTTGTCATATTGAACAGACCGTGATTTGTTAAACAATTTACGACGAAGACATTTTCTGTTTAGGAAATTTTTTTTTATCCTTCTGTTTGCAAATTCTTTAGATTTGCTACTAGGACTGTGCCCCAGCATAGCTTTGTGGAGGCTGTAAATTGGTCTCTTGGTATTGAACGAAACGACTGCGGCTGAACAACGGCTCTGGTAAGTCTGTCGAAGACTATAATTCACCCTTTTCCCCCCAACAAATTTCGCTATTATATTGTTAAAGGATTCAACGCGATTGCTATCAACATCATTGATCAAACTTCTTGCGTTTGATGCAACGGTTCCAACAATAAACTGTATTCTATACCATAAGGTAGAAGCAACAAGCTTTTTGACGAGATTATCATTCTTTTTACCACTCTGACAATAATGACTTTTGCAATTTTCATGTTCACTGAACGCGTGATTGTAACTGTTACTGACGTCTACGTACAAGTTATTAATTCTGTTTGATAAGTTCTCAGATCCTTGTTTATGCTCTCGAATGGCGTGACAAATCACCTTTCTTATGGCCAGTATCCGTTGTGTGGTGATCATCTTTCGTTGAAATAAAGGATACTTTGTGTCTTTCGTTAAAGCGGATAATTTGTTGCACATATTTCTAAGCAAATGATTGCGACACTCAATTTTTTCGATGGTGTAATTTGGATACGGTCTCGTTTGGATTAGCTTATGATAAGTACTACTGTCGCCATCCGCTATTAGCCGCCCATATATCAAATTATATGATTCAACTGAAGTTTTGAACCCTTCTACAAGAATTTCAGCTTCCATTCCTGTTGAAGGTCCTGTATAGTTCTTGTAGCAAGCATGTTCTTTAGGCAATATTCCTTGGTTCTCAGCTCTTGCGCAAATGCAACAATATTTATTTTTAACTCCGAGGTATAAAACTTCTCCAAATCTTCTGCCGATAATTGCTGCCGCACCGGAGAGGGCGGTATAATTTTTTCTATATGATCGCTTTGACCAACAGCCATCCGCGATCACGTCTATCACTGCCACTCCGTCCTGCAGAGAACCTTCTTCGATAGCTGCTTGACGCTCTCGTTCCGCTGCGACTTCCATGGCGACTAACGCGCATTTCTCCCACTCCCTTGACACTAACACATTTTTCTTGTTGAACAATTTTTGGGACATCGGGGGTATGTTAACAGCCGTCAAAAGCTCGGACAGTTGAGCAAGCCCAATTCCTGCAGGAGTCATCCCCGATACTGCTGCTACATTGACGTCCATGGTATGTTTAGGTTTTGGGTCGCATGTGTTGACTGTAAATTTGGTGCGACACATGTTACATTCAAACAGTATTTTGGACATAAGGCCAAATCTTTTCTCAGATATGACAATAAGGTTTCCAAATCCGCATCCAAAAGGAGGATGGTCCGATATGGATTTTAGCTGCTCAATAAAATAAAAAATATCGACGATACGTCTTTCTTGTCCTCCTTCGGCTGTATCATTTTTATCCAACCTAGAAAAGCAAAATCAGCGTTAAAAATGGACATCGATTTATGAAAGAATACATTGATTTGAATGCCTATATAAAAATATTATAAATTTTTGTATGTTTGTATTACTTAAGATTGTTCTTTTCGTATGAAGCAGCTATTTTTTCCCATGAAACAGATAGCTTGTAGATTAATAATTCATCTCTCCGGAATAGTCAAATAAATCACTACAACATACCTATTGTCAGTACATTGCGAAAGACCACTTCGATCGATAAGTTTCTTGTTCGTAATAAAGTAATAAATAATAAAAAAAATAATTCACAACACAATAATTTCAATGAAAATCTTAAATCCGTTTTACCTTTCTACATTTTCTATATTCTGTTTACGAGTAAAATCCTTAGGTATTGGCTTTTCAGATTGTTCGTGGAAGCTAGACAAAAATAAAATCATTGATTGTAACTGCACTTCAAGAAATGACATTTTAAAAAAACAGTAAAGGGCTCAAATGATTGTATTATTACCTCGGTGCTTTAACATCTTTACAAGATTCAGGCAAAACATTCTGCAGCGGAGTATAGATTTCACATCTGAAATATAATGAAAGAGTTTATTGAAAATAGAACACCTAGGTACGGTTAATCAAAAGATTTACAATAAAGTTAATTCTAGGTAGAATTTGTAGTTGACATTTGTTCCATAAGAACGGGTCGTTTTACGGCTCGTTCAGGACCGGTTCAGGACAGGTTCACTCCCTCCTCCTAAAAAAGACCCCTCTACACAGCATTCTCAAAGATGACATAGGCTCTGAGGGAAATTATTTTCTTCAGGACCTCCTTCCGACATAAAAAATAACATCACTAAATTAAATTAAATTCCCCACAGTTTCAGAACTTTCAAAGCTGTTGGCTTCGTTCCTCCTTTGGGTAGCTCGTACGATATTATTATCTTTATTCAGCCAACATTTCGGACATCGTTGCAGAGTCCATCATTAGAGAAAAAGTGAAGTGACGTGTGTGTTTTTTTACGTAGAAAGTTAATTAAAAAATAAATCACGATCGTATAGGTATTCCTCAACAGAAAAACTAAATAAATTAAAACTTACCCCGTAATTCCTAATGCATTGGAATTAGTTTTATTTCCCAAAATATGTTTTCTGAAAAAAACAAAAGAATAACTAATTTGTACTACATAATACTATAAAAAATATTAATTACTTATTTTAATAATAAATTATCGTTTCAAATAAATATAAGCTTATAAATCAAATATTGTATATTTTTTTTCTCACCTATTAGCTTGCATCATGCGTTGAACTTTTTGGAGATTTAATGTTTTCTTTGAAACACGAGATGTCTTTCGATTATTTCCCATCTTTGAAAAAACTATATTTATAAACTGATATACTTTACACGAGTAAAATTATCTTTATAAATTAAAATATTTGCTCGTAATCGCACGTCTGTAGATCGTAGAACGTTGAACGACACGTCTGCTTACGGAGCCCTCGAGTTGGCGAATGAAGGTTTTCAAAGAAAGATATACAAATCTTCTAGTGGGAGCGAGCGCGATGTATTTAATATGATTTATAATTAATTGGCGTAAGCGACAGTTGTGAAAATATTTAATAAAACACGACTTATTTACAATAGAGCAAAAATTTCTCTAGTAACACTTTAAGTAGCTTTTAAAGAAGCAATATGATTTTTTTCATACATATAACTTGTAATATAACAGAAACAAACGTGTTAATAATAATTTTTGGAGCATACTTTGCAATTTTTTTCTATCGAGGGAATTTTATATAATTAACGTTTCGGCCCTAGCAATCTTCAGATATTATCTTGAAAAATAACATATATTTTTTTAAGAACTTAGAAACTTAAAGTGTTCAAGGGAAATATGTTATAAATCGGTAGAAAATTGGAATGGTTGCAGCCTGTTGAAAACGATACTTCAAAAGCCTATTTATTGTAGGGCGCATACATTAATTACTTGAGCTCAAAAAGGTTGGGGGGTCCAGCAAAATCTCACGTTACTTGAAAAGAATATACGAAGGCGCCCAAATTTATCTCACCAAGGGCGAGGGAGGGGTTTAGATTGGAAGAAAAAGTGCTCACGTAATTAATGTATGCACCCTAAGTACTGCAAGTGCGACATGATTGCAAAAATGTCTATTTTGAAGCTACATATTTTATCAACAAAGCACAGAAAATCAATAGAGCCAATGACAAGTAAAAAAAACATTTAACTTTCCCGTAGTAAAAAAAAATTTGAACACCCAGAAAGCAGAATCTTCACTAGCTTTGTTTGTTTGCAAGCACTGTTCAATTATGGTCGTAGATCATTTATCGGAGTTATGCAAAACCGATTTTCTGACAGCAAACACAGCGACATGAGGTTACATCGAACAAAATGCACGAATATTAATTATAAAAAACATCTTGGCATATTTTTAGGCCTTTTATAAAGTAATTTAGCATATTTCTGGCATATTTTTCACATCACTCTAGCATATTTTGAAGTAGTTGAGTTGACAACACTGCCCTCACTACCTCCATAACACATCGCAGACGCTCACACCAGACAACCATTATCAATTTGAGAGACGAGTACGGGTACCGCCGCCCCGGGAAACATTTATTGGATAACCAACACCCCTGCTTCGATAACCACAAGTTGTCCGCCTTAGCAAGGTGCCCGGGTTCGTGTTTTTTTTACATAAGCTCCGCACAGGATACCCTGAGGAAAATAATTCCCCTCAGGGCCTGTGTCATCTTTGAGGATGCTGTGTGGAGGGTCTTTTTGGGAAAAGGAGTTCCGGGAAGGAAAAGGGTAATAGAGGTGCTCCCACTGTGGTGCAAGGCAAAGTTCCGAGAGAGTACGACAAAGGGACTCAACCGTTCTCTCCCGATCTGGCCTGCCATGCAGCTGCTGGGCTGACACATCCGCTGCCGACAAACCTCACCCCGTAAATCCAGGCACCCTTGCTAAGTCACTAAGCGTAGTGAACCACTTGGGGTAACCTTAGGCAGAGATGTTGGTTATCCAATAAATGGTTCCCGGGGCGGCGGTACCCGGATGAAGTTTATCGAATAAATAGAATTGGCGGATAATGCGATTGCTCACCGGATCGGGAAAGACTGAGTGAGAGATACCTAACCTAAATGCTGGACTTTCCCGGCCCATCGCCTTCCACCGCAGTGGGACGGATGGATTGATACGTCCGTCACTCTATTTTTTTTTTTTTAAATAAAGAGTAAAATTCCCAGGTTACGAATAACCCGACAATATTTTAAAAGTTGCTTGAGTACTGATGGAATGCCTGGGTGGGACCCAAACGCGTTGCCCACTCAATCACTGACCTTTTATTTTACACATTTATTTTATTTATTTATTAGTATTTTGTTGCGCACACTTAGATGTTCTTTTTTTTAAAAAATAAACATGTAAAAAACGAGCTGGGCGTAAAAAACTCACGTACATAAACATTAATATTTCACATACCTTCTTAAAAATGTCAAAACTATAATATTGTAATTTATTAAATAAAAAATATATTAAAAAATAAAACGTCAATTAGAAAAGCTCCTGAATTTTGTTTGCAGCGTAAGGATGTAAAAATCATAAGTCCCCTGCAAAATTGTTATTGTCAAAATTTAGACCTCGTTTTACAATGTAGCAAAAGGAAAAAGGAGAAAATTCATAAAATTCTCCCTTTCGTTATGGAGGGTAATAAAAGCAGTACCTCCTTCAGTTTATAGTTCATTAGGATTTCTAGGTACTACCAAAGGTAGTAATATCGAGTGAAGACCCTACATAAAAAACACCGCCCGTTCTTTTCGAAAGTGTAATAAACGCATTCACGAGTTAACTGTATTATTTATAAAAAACGCTTTTAGGCGATTCACCGGAGTGAAAGATGTTAAGTGTAGTATTAATAAATTATATTTCCGGTACCCCCCACCCGCTTATGTATGTATAATGTTAAAATTGGTGTCAAATGTAAATAGTCCGAGTAACTGCTGAATAGTATAACTTAATTTACATTTTTCTTTTATTCTAACCTCACATTAAATATAATTTCGGAACCCATCGGACAATAAATTTTAAAAAAATAACCAAATAAGACTCGTCCTAATAATAACACAACTCAATATTTTGATACCCACCAAAAATTAATGTATTTATAACAGGCTATATTATGTCTAGTTAGGATTTAATAGCGACCAGGCAAGCATAACTGCAACTTGAATTCACATGCAACCCCTGTACAAGGTGTTGAGGGAGGTATTTGAGTTACTTTAACCAGTCCTGACATTATTTGGAGTAAAAAATGCAAATGAAACTTTGGTCTCCGGTGACATTTGGGTGTGTTTTTTTTAAAATAAATTATTTTGGGCGAAACTCAAATGGACGGCAAAAAATACATTTGAGGAAATGTAATTTTGGAGATAGTGGGCCTACCTATTTATTTGCCTTTTCCAAAGCAACAAACATTCTCTTGTTTTTCCTTGTATATTAAATTATGTAACTTTTTGATGAGAGGTGCCAAACACAAACATGTCTTGAAGAGACACACGCCGGCAAATCGCGCTGTTTAACCTTCATATACTCGCGCCCAACGGTATAAAACGTATACTCGCGCACGGTATCTCAGACCAAGGTTTCGTCTCGTCTGTGTTATTTTAATTTTATACTTTTTAAGCATTTTTGTGTTTTAAAAAAAACATAAATCTAATAAATGAAATTATCAGTAATAATAAAATATTATAAACATAAGAGTTAATCATAATTAGGATTTTTGGGTAGTAATTATTGTTACCTACTTGCCTAAAAGACCGATAACAGTAAATTATAAGTGCCACACGTCCACTCAGCACCAATGCGCGCGTAGCACTTAAAAATAACAACAAATTAAGAAGCTACTAAAAACTTCAAAGTCCCATTGTTGTTAATTTTTGAGAAAACAACGAATTATTGATTTGTCGGTCTGAGAGACCAACGCGAAAGCATAGGAAGGTTAACGCAAGAACGAGTCTTAAAAATGACCCGTTTTCACGAGACAAATTTCAACCTTGCACAAATATTAAGCACGTATTTGGTGTGTTTCCCGATTACCCACCGATGCCGAAAGGATCAATGATGCTAGTACCTTTGTGCACCTTCAATTAAAATACTCCTTCTTGAGTTCCAGAGCCCGGCTGTGGAACGATTTGCCACGCCTTTGTGTTTCCTCCCTCCTGCGACTTAGGTCTTGAAGAAACTTGTTGACTCCTTCCTATCCTTAAAACACCTTTTTCCTGCATTAACTCCACATGGGAGACAGTACAGATGTACCACAGTACCACACAGTACAGATGATGTGAGAGAGGGAGAAGAAAAATCATCCTCCAGCTGAATATCTCGATTATGCATAATACATAATAATAATAATAATGTAAACTGATTTTAGATTATGATTTTAGATATTGTGTGAAGGTAGTTGTAATACAAATTACAACTATCTTCATATTCGTAGGCTTGAATTAATTATCTTATTTGGGCATAGGTAGACGAGATATGTGGGCTTACAAAATACAGGGTGTCCGGGGGTAAAGTGCATTAACCTCTGGAGGTGACTCTACATGATAATATAAGTGAAAAAGATAAATAACTTTTTTCGAAATTCCAACTTTCAGGGGTACTTTCTTGGTCAAAAGATAAAATTAGTCCGGCGTGTGCGGCCAGCATTATTATTTTCCGCTAATCATAACCATGCAACGTTGCCACAATCACGCCCGGCAGGCTCACACTAAATTTGATGGGAAAGTTTTTCCTTACACTAAGGATTTTTAGTAGACTACGTCTTTTTGTATGGGAAAAAAATTGAAATTTCGGAAAAAGTTGTTAAACTTTTCTACTTCTACCATCATATAGAATCACTTCACGAAGTTAATACATTTTACCCCCGGACACCCGGAATAATAGTTATATACAAATCAAATGCTGAGAATGGAAGTTGGGTTTGTTTTGGCTCTTTCCGGCACCGACATTACTCCACGAGTATGCTGCCCTGCTCTGACGATGGCATGTAAACCAATGGTTTTTCTGCATTATCTTTTCATTTTGTTCTCTCGGAATTCGTCGACTAAAGTATCGAATCTAGCTGTGAGACTCCACTTGACAGGAGCCACTTTAGGCACTTGGTGTTGCATATAATTGTATAGACACATCTATGTATTTAGGCGCGGTTAGGTTCATCGCTCTTATCACATGAACCGAGAAATCCTGAACAAAAAGTTTAAATTAACTTCAGTTTGTTTCAAGTCAAAGTTTTGTGACACTTTGCCGGGATCAACAAGTGAATCGGTTTGGAATAATGTGATACGAAAGTCGTTGGAACAGACCAGAACAGACAGTACAACTTCTGAAAACAAAAAGTATTTGAGCTTCCGAATAATAAAAGCTTATTTCAAGAATTCTTTGTAACTTGATCTGATAAAACAACAAAAAAATGATACCATTCTTAGCAAACAAGAACACTTGCAAGTATTGGATTATTATAGAAAATGGTTTTATCTTTTGGCCAACAACATTTGAAATAATTGTTTTACATATAAACAAAACTAGTTCAAAGGAATTTACTAAATGTATATCTTACTTTGACGTCCACGTCTATTATAAAATATTTTTTCCATATTTTTTCTTATAATTAAGTGTATAGCTCAAAGAAGCTTTAATTTATATTGGTGTTGCGAGATTTGATTAAAATCAATCAGTTTTCTTCGTCAGCCGAGGTTCAAAACAATATTATTTAATATTTATTGGAATAACTTTTATTTCTTAACCCCTCAGGCTAATTTGTTCGCTTTTCGGAACAACTCATACAGGTCTCATAGAAATAGTTGTGTCTCCCTTGCTAGTAAGAAATATGATATAAAATATGATAAATACATAAAATGTACACCTTTATGAAATATAATATAGTTACGTAAAACAATAGACGACAGATGTCAAATAAATCCGTCATCTTAAACATTACGAAAATCGGTACCAAATTGTAACACTTTTTTCCTTTTTTCTTTTGTCATTTTTTCATATCGAATCCATGTGAAAAGACCACCTATGTGGAAACTGGACGAAAAAAACTATCGTGCATAGCTCCCAATAGTTTACCAACGGACATGTATTTTGACTTGAATGCTCACAATAGCCTTGTACGTATTTCGAATCCATTTTTTAATTACTTCGCTTAAAATTAAACATTTTTCTTTTACCTTTGTAAGTTTTTAACCCGTGACCTTTGGACTAAGAAATAATAAACTCACAAAATCTGGGCGGGTAAATCGTATAATTATGTAAGTAAGAGTTAGTTAAATAATTCGTTTATGAACTTTTCTCTATAATGCTTATATGGAAACGATTTAACAAAACCACTTAAAACTTAACTATTCTCATAAATATAAAGTTATGAAAGTGATATTACGCCATTTTAAATTAAATCTCTTTCGATAACAACTGTCATCGGAGTTGTTTCTCCGGAAAATCTTTGAATAAGAGATAGAACAACTTTTAACACAAATGACGCAGAGATTTGGCAAAAGACTCTCCACGCTCCAAATATTTTCTGTTAAAGGAGACAGAAACAAGAAACAAGAAACAAAAAGCAATATCAAAGAATTCTATTCCTTCGCCTTCAAGCACTACTTCTTCTTCAAAAGATACATTTAAATGTTAATCTGACGCCATTAGTGAGGTAATTTATAAAGTCTCGTGATTTCGTGACTAATTTTACACTCGAGAGGAGGTATTTTCCCAAGAGAGTAATTACTGAATCGTCACAAAACAACAGTGAAAGGCTTCATTCAGTGGCGTAGATACAAAAGAGGGGCAGCTTGTAAATGCTCTAAATGCTGTTGGCTAGCTGTTGTGACGACGCGATGGTAGCCAACAGCGTTGCACCAGCAAGGAAACAGCACGGAGACAACTCAAAACGCGTCTTGCCAATATCGTTCGACCATATACTACTTCAAATTACATACACCATAATTATTATCATTACAAAGTATAAAATGAAGTCGCTCAAAATGTATGTGCGCTTAGATCTTTTAAACTACGCAAAGGATTCATGCGGTTTTCACCAATAGATAGAGTGATTCAAAAGGAAGGTTTATATGTATAATACATGCTTATTTTAGTAGAGAAAAGCCGAGATATTCAAATATTCAATTCAGGCAGCGGGCAGCTGGCAAGCGGGTGGTGTGGATTTTATAAAGGTTGGTAATGGCGTTGTGTTTCATTAGCCACAGCAACGTGTGGCCGGGTCTGCTAGTATATAATATAATAAGTATATAATCAATATATATCATAAAAGAAAGTTCGAAAAAACGTGCGGACCGCAAAAAATCGGAAACGAGTAACAGTACGACCAAGGGAGTTATATGGTGTGGTAGATCTCTATCCCCTCTCCAAATTTTTTAAATTGTTAATGTTAGCCCCGGGCCTTTAAGATACGACCCCGAGGAGGCCGCTCAGTCTACCCAGGCGGTGATTACGCCCCTGACTTGTTATTCTCTTTTGAGTACTGAAATTAAAGTTTTCCAGGCTATTAAATAGTTTAAAATTCATAGCTTTGTAAAAGAAAGATTCAAAGGCTGGGTATTAAGTTTTTTCAAGTTCGATTAACTTTGCTTAGGACAGGTCGTTTCACAAAATTTAAACAAGTCATTAAATTTCACACTAAAAATTAAAGTTTTGCTATTCGTATAGGCGTATAGTTATTGGCTTTGTAAGGTACCACATATTACAATATCTGTGAAAGATCTATTCAATTTCTGCTGTTATTTCATCGTGGGCCGATTGTTTGACAAGTACTTGAATAGGGCTTTCACAGAACATGAAAAATAACTTTGAAATTTGATGAATTGTTCAAAATTACGTGAAACAACCCAGTCTTTAACCTTTAGGATTTTATGTCAAACTAATACCAGTAAAAATTCGTTGAATATTTTCGTGTAAACGTAGATAATGTCGCATTTTAAATACTCAAAGGACTTTTTTGTTTTTGCGGTGTTATGCCGTATTGCGCTACCTCCTTTTTTAGCCGACGATTCGGACAGCGTTGCAGGGTGAATAATCAGGGCAGATCTAGCAGATCATCATTTATTATCTGTATTCTGTACCAGATCTGCCCTGACGATGGACACTGCAACACTGTCCAAAACGTCGGCTAAAGAAGGCTGTAGCGCAACACGGCATAACGCCCCCAAAACAAATAACTAAAATGCTTCTGACCGTGAAAATCTAAAAAAGTATCTGACTCAAAGGGCTAGTTGTTTTTTTGATCGGAAGGAAATGCTGCCATTTTCTATTTTTAAGAAATTCCTGTTTTGTAATTTTCAAGTCATTATATATTTGCCTTGAGGAAGAAACGGTCGTTCTGAAATCGGTCGGTGTTAATAAAATATATAAGTGGTTCTAACAAAGAAATATTGTTTCATCTATATGTATACAAATCTCATGTCACGGTGTTTGTGGTCGCACTCCTCCGAAACGGCTCCACTGATTTTTATAAAAATTTTCATGTATATTTGGTAGTTATGAGAATAGGTCACAAAGTATATTTCATACCGCTAGGTGATTAGGATGTCTAAAAACATTCAATTTTTCAAATTTTTTATTTGGCATCAAAAAATACCTATAAACCCAAATTTTCGCCCTCCTACCCCCCTCCCCCCCCCATTTTTTAATCGCAACCCTCCAATTTTTTTATTAAATTTAACTTATTTCAAACAGAATGAAATTGTTTATGTTGTTGAATGACAGATGGCGCTACGTCCAACTCGTCGAACTTTCATTTATATAACAGAAAAACGTTTTCCGGGTCAGCTAGTTTATTAATAAAATAATATAAAATTTCTTAGATTACGAATAAACTTACAATATTATACAACTACCGTGCAATGATGGAAAAGCTAGCAGAGTAATTAAACTCACTACGTCTGGGTAGTAACCAGACACATTTGCCAACTCAGCCAAAACCATTAAAACTTACATGTATATATCATAGTTTGACCTTAGGCAATTTGCACGCAATTTGACCTTCATTGATACTGACCACGGAAAATATGCGTTTGAACTCAGCTGTAATCAACGCGCGACTGACCTATATCGATTGTCTTGACCTTTAACCCTGACACTCTCACTCGATGCGAAATGAGTATTTAAGAAAATATATATACAGTGTTCGGAAACTCGTAGCACAAGCGAGAAGCGATTTTGTAGTAGATATATATATATTTTGTTTTGAGCTTCGTTTTCGAGTAATTCGAGTATTCGGGAACTGCAGGGTTATTATCAACTGTTTACTGTCTTTTAAATTTCGTCGAAGAAGGATTACTCCATGTCTCATCTGGCTCCAAAAGTTTGTAGTTCCAGCAATAGATCGTACCTGACGTCATCGTTATAGAATCTTCTGTCTTTTTCGTTTTGAAACTAGTCGTGTGAGAAGGAGGAGGACGAACGTCGACGACGTCTGTCCGTTCACTGGGACTAACTGTTTCTATATTTTCTTCTAAAAAAGACAACCTTTAGGGAACATACTTCTGAGTATTTTTTACATTAACTCCACACAGGAGAGGCCCTGGGGCCCT
This sequence comes from Limnephilus lunatus, assembly GCA_917563855.2. Classification (NCBI taxonomy): domain Eukaryota; kingdom Metazoa; phylum Arthropoda; class Insecta; order Trichoptera; family Limnephilidae; genus Limnephilus; species Limnephilus lunatus. Next base: position 69,917,500 of record OU830596.1, read on the forward strand.
TGAGGCAGTGACGGATTTATACTTTTCATAAGTAGAGACCACTTCGTATGCGCCGCCCCTTCCTTCTTCTTAGAATTGCCACCTTTCATAATCCCACTTGTAGGCTCTGCCCTCAAGACAGTCCAGGATTTTTAAAAAGGCCGGAGGGTCTTTTTGAGGAAAGGAAGGAGTGGACATGGGTCAACCGTGTACATTGTTGGGCGCGTGTTTATACACCGGTGCCGAAGGGATCAATGACGCTAGTTTCTCGGAGCATCTTTAATTGTATTACAAGGACAGCATACCCCTCTGACGCCTGTGCTCTAAAGGTTGCAATCCGCTTGTTAATATAGCGGAATCTATCAAACGGACCGCCCGTTTCTGTACAGAGTCAAGGGTTTTTCAGGAATGTTGGGACTACAGATTGCCAAATTTAACCGTGGGGCGCACTTGCGATTTACACAGGGTCAGCAGTTGTGTTCTATTAAAGTATCTGAGGGCCCTGTACAGTTCTGAGAGAGTAACTTGACTCTGACCTGGATGGAGCCCCCGTATCTGAGCTGGTCACTTAGAATTATACCAAGCAAATCAATGGAAGGAATGTTGGGAAGAATGCTTCCGTTGAAGGAGAAGGAGACTAGATAGTCATTTCGATCCCTTTTAGTCGTAATCAAACATGATTGGGTCTTTGAAACATTAAACACCCTACTTGAATCTGAGCGTCATGCCAGGAGGCTTAGAAAAGATTATCTTAGCGAATCAAGTAGTTTTGCTTTATTTTATACTAGCTGACCCGGAAAACTTCGTACCACCTCAGAATCAATAACTGTTGTGTTAACATTTTACCTTACCAGCTGAATTAAATTGGGTTTTTTTTATTAAGTAAAAAATTACATAATGAAGCAATTATCGATGCGCAACTGTCCGTGTTTTTGTGTTTTTTTTCTGTGTTTTTTTTCTGTCAGTATCAGAGATGGCCTTGTGTACGGATTTATATTTTTGTGATTTTATTACTTTTCCACTTACTTACGGGAAATGCGTTTAATTTTCTTTATGCTTGCTTTATGCTTTTAATAATAATAATTATTATTAAAAGCAAAACAATCAGCGCATTGACATTTGATGTTATTGAAATTTTGGAATTCACTCATTACTCAATATTATACTTATCACAATATTCCTACAGCTCTTTCAAAAGATGAGAATTCGTTATATACAAAATGTATGGGGAAAAGAATTTTCTACATAATTATTTTGTTCGTGATTTTTTCCGTTGTTTTAATAGCTATTCTGCTATTTGGGGCAGAGAAAAATCAAACAAATCATAGATCATACAAATCGGTTCAGCCGGTCTTGAGTTATAAACGGTTTAACTAACCCGCGTTTTTTTATACATTATGATACACTGATTCCAGCAAAGCACGGTTATCTTTTCTGTATCAATTGGTTTACGGTGCTCCAGATTTTATGTCCGGGTTGAATCTTTCCCAAATGAAAGACTAAACCCTTCCACACACTTTTCCACAAATGAATATCTAGTAAATTAACGCAATGTAAGTGCACTATATAAGAATAAAACAATACAAGAACAATACGTCAATCCACCAGAAACATAATGGGAAAATATTTCACCGACTCCAGATATTTTCATATCAGAGGGTTCGGCTCTGATGAAATCCTAACTGATCCGATAAATCCTACTGATCCCTCAATATAAATATTTAAAAAATCTTTCGTAATCCTACATGTATTTAAAATGACCGACTTTTGCATTTTTATGTACAAATTTTTTGACAAATCTAATACGCCTTAAATTTTGAATGAGAGAGCTAGGTATAATGCCAGTAGCCGAAATAACAAATGGTAATATTTTTATAGTCTGAGAATGCCAAATTCTTTTAATTTCATTTCCTAAATCTGTATATTTTCTTATTTTTTCAGAAACAGTTTTCTGAATATTAAAATAATATAATAATAATAAAATAATATAATTATTATAATAATAATAATAATATTACTATTTATTGTTTTTTTTTTTTTTTTTCCCTTCTCTTTTTTATTTTATTTTATACAACCCATCTGTGTAGGACTATGATATGCAATGCTTACACGTTTTTTCTATATCTATATGTTTTAATCCTCTGTAATTAAATACCTACCTCAGTAATTAATATTTTTTTTTTTAAACTTTGCTAAACAAAGAACAGTCAAATTGTTTTAATTTTTATTTTTGTTTTGTTTTTTTATATTATTTACAGACCATGTTCCGTATGTTAATACTCATCCTAATTTGACTGTCCTAAAACGGGAATCCTCCTAGTTGAACAGTCAAAAAATGTATATAAATGTATAATCTTTCACTAAATAAAATAAATAAATAAAAATAAATAAATACTACAGGGTCTTATATAAATCATAAAAATCGGTCCAGTCGAACTATCCCGACTTTTTTATATATTAGGTCCTTACAAATGAAATTGGCGTCTTGTACGGGAGGAATTTTGTATGGGAGCTGATGGGAGTTTTCTATGGGAGCTTTTTCACCTTCCCAATTTGCTTCAAGTGGATTAAAACAGTTTTGTCACTAACACCTCAGCCTGCAGCTAACTCGGGCGTGGTTTGCGATGGATCCGCTTCCACAATAGCCTTCAATTCTTCATAATCAACTTTGGTCTCCGGCCGTCCACGGGGCTTGTTCTGGAGGTCAAAATTTCCAGAACGAAAAAGTTGGAACCAAAAACGCACTGTGTTTTCTTTTGCGGCACCGTCGCCATACACATTATTAATCCTTCGAGCCGTTTCTGCAGCACTGGTGCCACGGTGGAACTTGGAATTCCTGACCAAAGAGAAGATATTTGAGATCATAGTTGCCAGTACGGCAAAACGCCAATTTCATATGTAAGGACCCAATATTAAGATAATATTTAAAATAAATGACCTCTTAATGCTTTATAAAATTGTGAATAATCGTGTAGATAGTCACTTAATTAGTCAATCAAATCAAGTTATACGCCAGGCCCAAATGTACCAGAAATCTTAACATATTTTGGACTGGATAATAACTGGATATTTTAATCCTATATCTAGAATGTCTCGATCGTACAACGATCTTGTTAAAATACAATCATTGATATATTTGTAAATAATATAACTAGCTTCAAGAAATATCTCCACGATTAGTGCATCTAAAAAAAATGTTGTTTCATTACTTTTCAATAATTACTTCATAAATATTTTATGTTTATTATATATTTCAAATTTTGTATTTTAGTTTTCAAGTTATGTATAAATAATACTTACCTGCATTGTGCTTCTGTGAATAAGCAAATGTTATTACTGCAGATACATTAGTTTAGGGATATTTATATTTTAATTTGTGTTACATTACCTACAAAAATGTTTTATAAATATCCTGTTTGTGTCTTAAATAAATAAATAAATAAAGATATAAACTAAATAATGTGTAACTTAATATACTCCAAATTAGTCGGATAAAGCATTCCGAGAAGCAAGTTTCTTGTTATGATTTATGATAATAATGAATATAAAGTTTTATGTAGTGTATTAAATAAATTGGGAAAAAGTATTGGAATACCAAAATACGGGAATTTTTCTTGTTATTTTTAAGTATTACTTTTAGTAGAATTGTTATCGCGGAAATCTGATATCGTTTACGCCTCTTCAACATGATATTAATACAGCGATGATCCCAGAGGTAAGAACCACCTGGAGGTTCCCAATAATGCTGTCATTTTGGATAGTGGAGCGACAGCGCAATTTAAAACTTTTTCTCCGATTGCTCGACATTTTTTGGTGATCATTTTGAATATTTTCCTTGAGACTTACAAACTGATATACAGCCAATTAATCCACCTATCTTTTGTCGAATATCACACATTCGTAGGATTTAAAAAGAAAACTATAAAATCGTTAACTTCTACTTAATTAAGTACAAATAAGGGAAAATTTGTCAAAATTGCCAGCAAAGCAATCCGTAGTATTTTAAATAGTGCCATATTGTGTCAAAAAGCGCTCCAGTGGTTAACAGCAATTTGGGAGGCGGTTACGGGTACCACCGGAACCATTTATTGGATAACCTACACTTCTGCCACAGGTCGCTTCAAGTAGTTCGCTATGTTCGGTAATTTAGCAGGAGCGCCCGGGTTCATTGGGTGAGGTTTCTCCGGGTCTTGGTGGGGATCCTTTAGCAGTGTTTATAATAATTATAATAATATTTGGATGATTTATATAGCGCCGTTTTTGTGAAAAATCACCTCAAGGGCGCTGTGTTAGGGACAAATTCATACTCCTGAACACATTGACCCCACACAGCATCCCCAAAGACTTTATGAGGTCATTATTTTCTGTGTGTAGATAAAGCAAAAGAAGAAACATACATTCAGATTGGGCATAATAATTTATTACATAAGGTTCTAACTACCTTTAACCTAATACAATTCCAAGGAAGAAGTCCTTTTTAAATATTTTTCTTTAAAATATGTTAAACTAAAATACTCTACACAAAACTAAACCCCAAAATCAGACTGAAAAATAGATCATGATAATTCGTCTTCGTAAACTTTGAAGTGTAAGTAAACCTTAAAACGTGGTAAGGCGAAGTTAGAACCCTGTCCAACCAAAATGATGAACTAAACCGCATCTAACAACAATGACCAACTGTTAGATACGAACAAAATGACAATTGCAAAAGGTTCAAAGTGAAGATAGAACCTTGTAAAATAAATGTAAGCTTTATGTTATAACTTAGTCAAACAAGTATCTACGGATATACAACACAGATGGCTCTGAAAATTATTTTGGTTACAGAAATGATCCAAAGAAATGTTTTTGCGTTCAAATGAAAAAAAAGTCAGTTAGAAACTCGTCTAACTAAGGTGACGATTTTCGTAAGACTAAATCGAGGACACTTCTAATGTAAAATCAAATATTTAAAAAATTAACAATGTCTAAGGGCGCTTAGGCGTTTGGCGGGTGAAAACTGTTTCTAAAAAATAAGTATTTTTTATGTACTCTATGGACAACTTTGAATAGAAAAGTGATGCTTAATTCAATACGGATCTTCTACTTTTTTTTTTAGAGTTGTCACTAGAACAATAACGACTTCTGTGGGAACACGTGTTAGCGTGAAAACACGCTTATTGTACTTGACTGTTATTGTTATACTGTCGTGAAAACACGCTTACGGGTCGGTGTGGGCCGTCCATCTACTTTCTTTAGTCCGTGAATATATAATATTTAAACATAAACGCTGTGCCCACAACTTTTTTCAATAACAACTGCCAGTCAGAATATAGAAAAATGTAGGTTAAATAGGTTATGTTAATAGTTTTTTGTTGTTTACATTCTCCGGAATTTTCATTTTCTACGAACAAATTATTTATTTGAGAAAATTCTCTTGCGAACTTCTTATAAAAAGTTTCTAATACAAACAGACCTATCAGTGGCTGAGTTGGAATTTGTGTCCCACGCAGGCATCGTGTTTTGAATTCCTAGACTGGCTAAGTCCTCCATCACGACACAAGCGACATGTTCCGCTTAGTGTGGTGGAAGTAGGAGATTTTCAAATTTAGTCAGGTTATTCGTAAACCGGAAATGTAGGATTTTCTTTAAAAAAAAAAAAAACTGAGCCTAATTAATAAACGACGGCCTTCGTTGTCGAGAGACTAGGCTGTCGGCTGGCGATTTGGTTCAAATCCCGGCGTGCGCAATTCAACTTTCAATAAAATCCAAATAAATGGAATATTTCTGAGCGCATCCAAAAAAAAACTGTTGGTGATAAAATACGCTTTCAAAATTTATAATTCGAAATAGACATATAATTTTATAAATATATATTTTTTTATTGAAAACTTAAAAAAGTTGTAAAAATACTGATACGAATAACTAGTAATCGGCTGGCGGAGACAAAACGAAAATTCCAGAGCCGCTCATTATTAAAGGCAAAACAATTTAATTATAGTTATCGGTCAAATTTGTTTTATGGGTCCTCCCAGCCCCAAAAAGAAGAAGATGGAGAGATATGAAATTACGAATGTTAGAAGAGCGAGCTAACATTTACAACGATAAAATCGATGCAAAAATCATGAAAATCTTTAATAAAACACGATTCGTTTAAAATAGAGCAAAAATCTCGCAATAATTGTCTTAAACAGCATTTAAAGAAACGCTGTGATTTTTTTCATACAAATATGTAACTTGTAAAATAACTGAAACAAACGTGTTTATAATAATTTTTGGAGCATACTTCGCGATTTTTTTCTATCGAGCGTATTTTATATAATTTGCGTTTGGGCGCGACTAATGTCTAGATATTATCTTCAAGAATAACACATATTTTTTTAAGAGCTTAAAAACTTCAAATGTTTAAGGGAGGTTAGCAAGAAATCGGTAGAAATTCGAATACCGGCCTCTTAACTATAAAAGATCTTTTGGTTTTGGCCTATTTCAGCAAATCGCTCGCCGTACATTCCCAAATGTTCTTGCCTCCGCCAGCCGCCTACAACTGATAAGGAAAAAATAAAAACACACATATTTTATTACGCAAATGTATTATAAACTTTTTTTAATTAATTTTTTCGTCGTACAATGTAAGAATAATTAATAAAAAAATCCCAAATTTTTCAAATATTTTTTCAAATTACGGTCGGAAACTTTGGATTCATAAAGGTGTGCATTTTAATTGCTGGACAGTTAACTTTTAGTTTTCAGGTTTTTGTCCTTTCATAAAAAAATAATGAGAAAAAAATTCTTATATTTTGAAAAAAAAATTATACATTTGTCTCAAATTGATATCGGAAAGCTTGGTAAGGTAGGCAATGATTTCTATGAGACTGTTTTCCTTTTATGAACTATTATGAGGCAACACGTGGCATTTAATTGTTTTTAAATTCATAGGGGAGATGCTAAACGTCAACATAGAAAATGCATTTAGGAATTGTCTAATAATGCTCATAGCTACAACGGTTCTAGGGAGTGCAAAACATACGTCATCCTGAGACGTCAGCGTAAAGAAATAAAGACGAATCAAAATAATGTCTCCTCCCCTCGGTTCAGCGCCGGATCTGAAGAGATGTAGATGTTTAAACAGGGCAAAAATTGTAAGGAGCCCGAGAAACAATTTTCCTGAATAAGGTATTTTCACAAATGAGTTTTTTTTACATATGTGAATTTTTTTATTATGCCATAGTTTATTACAGGTGTTGCGAATTTTATTAAAATATTATGGTTTATTGCAGGTGTTGAGAATTTACTAGTAATATAAATATTATGGTTTGTTACATTGAGATTTTTATAATTATATTGTGGTTTATTACGGTTGTTGACAATTTCATTATGGTTTAATGCAGGTGTTGAGAATTTTTCGACCGACAGATTGGGCACACGCCCTTTTTGTGGCGGTGGGATTTTAAAGTTTTTCAACTTTCAACAGTGATTCCTGATATTATTTGGAATAAATTCTGCATGTGTACTGGAAAATGTATGAGGGGTGGGTAGGAATCTGGGGATTAGTGTGGCCAGAGTGATGGACGTATGAATCCATTCTTCCCAATGCAGTGTGAAGCGATGGGTCGACAGAATCCTGATGGAAAGGTCCAAAGTCATCTCTACCTCTAGTCTCCCGATACGGCACGCCATTCAGACAAACCTCACCTAAAGAACCCTGGCACCCCTGCTAAGTCACCAAACTTAGCAAACCACTTGGGGCGACATATGACAGAAATATTGGTTATCCAATAAATCGTTCCTGGGGCAGTATCCATGCCTACCCGACACCCAAATTGTACAGCTACTCTATTATTACAATAGTCGTCACCGTGACTAAAACGGCTTTGTAGACGATTTTGCACAACCGTTCAAACCGCGTTTTGTATTTACGCGCCCGGGACTGCTCCTGCAAAATTGACCGGTGTGACGTCACAAACGCCCTCCGCAGAAATATGTCGTTTTGGCGGCAAACCATAAATGCCATATTTTAAATCAAAATTTATTCGCCATTTTATTATTGTATGGTCATGCCAGTATTTATATTTAGTTGTATTAGGCTACTAGCGAATGTATTGATTGACGAAAAGTATACCTTCATTGCTGAATGCGATCCCGACTTGATCCATATCTTTCTAAGCATGTTTTTTTCTTCTGCTCTTGCAGAATGCTAAAAATAGAGATAGTGTAGGTACTTTTATGGCGTCAATGTCGTCCGCTCAGCTTTGAATATCCCTCCCGATCTCGTCTTGTGCTTAGTTCACATTCACTATTATCAGTTGTAACGGGAGCTCGGAAGGGATGATTATGCCGCCAGCCATTTCTTTAGGCTGCCAAAGAGATGTTTTGATAACCCATAATCTTTCTGCTAATGTTACTGAGGATCTGATTTCTAAGACACAGTCAGCAAATACTGTTTTATCTTCTTTCCAGGAGGTCTAGCGCATTGAAATCGATAACTTTACGAGATCGGATCGGTTGGCGTACAGTACACGCACTTTAATGCAGACTTGAGCTTGATACGATCCATTCTGGCGCAGGTGCAATCACGTTACTGACTTTACAGTTACCGTAAGCGAAATAGGAAGATTCGTAAGACATACGTGCGACGTAGAAAGGCGTGGGCGGGGAGGCATGCCATTTTTTGGACCTAAAACTAGCATATTTTGACGGTTTCTGCATCAACATCAGACCGGTATTGAAGTTTGGCTTGTACTATAACCACCGACGATTTTATAAGTTTTCCCAAGCACGGCCGCAATATTGATAGCCAGACCGATATTGACTGTTAGGAATAAATTAGAAATCAGGCTGGCAACATTGGCGGATCATCTATGGATGTTCATTCCAATTGTCAAACAGCTACGTAAAAATTAAAAATACTAATAAAAGACCATTTCGAATTGAAATACCAACTTGAATATATAGCGACACTTCGCATTTTCTTTTTGAGACTAAACAGGAGTAAATTAGTTAATGAGGTCTTTAGTCATATTTGAACCATTTTGTTTCTTAGATTAATTGAGTTGATGCTTCGCTAGTTATTAATGAGCCAGTTATTTTGCATGACGAACAAAATTAATCAAAATAATTGTATATTGACAGCTTATCTGAGACCTCTCTAAAATGTATCGATCGTCGCGTCGGTCGGAATATCTCATATTAATTTATGGCCTTGCTCGCAAATATTGATAACTGACTATAGATATTATTATTTGCATTTTGTTTTTTCCTGTTAACCACTTGCATACTGCTTTCTAACAACGTATGCAGGGACACTGGAGGTCTAGATTCGTCCAAAATAAATAAATGTAGCTTCGTCTAACAAAAAAAATAGAATCTTCCGAAAGCCTTGAAGGAGTAACCAACTGTTACTTATACCAGGGCGGGCAAGTGGTGGTAACCTCCAATGACCATATATGAAGCCATATTTATAAAGGGTTTCATCGAAAATCCGCGCTAGACCTCCTGAACCTAATTTTGTCAATGGTCTTGCGGCTGCGGCTTGGGAGAGAATACTATCCTGATAGAATTACTCAGTATATTGACTTAGTTCATAATGGTGAAGCAAAGTTTCAGGGATATCTTTTTATTCTGGAAAAAATCACTTCGCAGTGATTGGATCGTTAGCACCGTTGTTTTTTGTGATTTTACTGTGAAATTGGGATGGCGAAAATTGAAAATTGATGTGAGATCGGACAACCTTTTTCCTCTTCTTTCTCTCTTTCTTGCTCTCATCGCGACGTCAGTCACACTATTCATGTTTTTCATGCGTTTGCCTCCTCGTGGACTATCACCAACCTGAGACCATTGTCTTGTCTATAGTCATACTAACACTTATTGTATCTGGATTTCCTGTTAAGTACTTGCATACTGCTTACTAGCAACGTACGCAGGGACACTGGAAATTTCAAAATTGGATTCGTTCAAAATGGAATTCAAAACTGGATTCGTTCAAAACTGGATTCGTTAAAAATTAAATGTAGATTGGTTCATTAAAAATAATTAGAGTCATTTCGAGAGCCTTGAAGGAGTAATCATCTGTTACTTATACCAGGGCGGGTAAGTGGTGGATATTCATGTTTTTCTTTTGTTAAATCGTCTTGGGTTTGGATTCGTAAATTCTTAAGTATTACTTCTTTAATAACTGAAAATTCACGTTGTAGCATCATTTTAATTCAATTAATATAATAAACTTTGTTAAAACTTTTATTATTAATTTGTGTTATTTCACAATTAATTAATTTAAAATAATTTATAGTATATTTGCGGCACTTTCCGGAGTGGAAGATACTATCAGTATCGCCCTGGTGTAAGACCACCATTCAGAATTGAAACGTTGCTTGAAAATGGCTTTAGCCGTGTTTGGTGACCAGATCTGAATAGCCAGGTACTTCCCAACCTTCCTCTTCCCCACCTCCTTCCCCTCCCCACTACCTTCAGCCTCACAACATACCCCAATTGGGGATGCCATAGTCTCACTGGCTCCAGACGGGAGCAGTTGAGATTCTTGTGCGGTATTCACTGTAAAAAAAAAAAAAAAACCCTTTTTAAAAAAATATATCAACATGCTTGAAAACCAAAAATTTCCTCCCTGGACACAAAAGTACATATTTGATTTTTTTTAAATTTTTTATCTACTTCTACTACACAATATAAAGAGGTAAGATTTGTTTGTTTGTTTGTTTGTTTGCATTGAATAGGCTCCGAAACTACTGAACCGATTTGAAAAATTCTTTCACTGTTGGGAAGCTACACTATCCCCTGGTGACATAGGCTATATTATATTTAAAAAAAAATAGGGATCCTTACTGAAACTCCAATAATGTAACCCAAGATGTAAAAAAATTAACTAAAATATTATTTACATCGCGTGCGCTGCGAAAACTGTTGATGATAGAATAAAATAATGTACTACGACTTTGCAGAACACATTCACAAAAAGTGTCGCGACATTCTTCTTCAATGGCGCTACAGCCCATTTCGAGCCTTGGCCTCCTTCAAAATAAGCCTCCACCGCCCTCTGTCCTCGGCCGTCGTCTTCCAATCTGCAACATGGAGTAATCCTCTTGCATCCTTCCTGACATCATCCTCCCATCTCAGTCTAGGTCTGCGTTACTTCGTATTCAAGTATGCTTCAATACCTTTATGTAACTTTTTGAATTATTCAATTCGGACAAACCATTCGAAAGATATAACGTATTTAAAAATGTAAGTATTAGAAACGTTAAAAAGTATTAGACGCGGGAGGTGAACGGGGACGTACGGGAAGGTGATTCCTGGAGAAAAATGTATTTATTTGAATATGGTATTGCAACGCATGCCGGGAACCAGCTAGTTTATTTATAAAAAATCAGTTTACAATGTATAATAATTTTGAATACAAAATAAGTTTTCAATGATTATTTTTTTTAATGTGATTTTTATTCTATAGAAGCAGACGCTTGCAAAAGAGGGACGAGTATCTGGATGAAAATATATTTCAAATATATTTACACAATATATTTTGTATCTTATAGTTAAATATGGTAGTAACTAAAAAAAAAATTAATAGTTATATAAGTTATGAAGATAATTTCATAATTTTGTTATTTTTACCTTGAATTGCTCTTTAATTGCTTTTAGTAGGCATATATCGTTTTCGATTGTTCTGATCTTATCAGGTAGACTATTGAAGTTTTTTTTTTTCTAGATATGTGTAATGATGTTGTGCAAATAAGGTGTTACATTTTTGTATTGAAAATATGTGTTTTTACCGAGTACGACATTCAGTAAAAAAGCTATTTGGTTTTTCTTTTATTATTTGAATTAATATATTTTTTCGGACTAGATCATTAAATTTTAATACTTGAATTTCTTCAAAAATAAGGTGTGTTGGATAATCTCTTGGTTTTTTAATATAATTTTTATAATTAGACGTTGCACAATTTATTATTATTCATTATGTATGTGGTAGGTATGTGGTATGTGTTACGATGTGCCAACTTATATTTCCATTCTGAACAAAAAAAATGTCAACTTATATTTTCTCTATGTATGAAAATTAACATTATGTTTATGAAAAAAAAAAATGCCAACTTATATTTTCATTGTAAATTTTTTTTCCATTTTGCACAAAAAAAAATAATTTCAAAATTATTATTCAACTTATTATTCATTGTATGTATTTAAAAAAAAGTTGTTCTACATATATCCAAATTGTAACAACTGTCAAGTATGTATAGTGATAGTGCTCCCTCTCTAAACACGAGAATTTCTCAATTAGGGAGGTATTGTTACCACCAATATTGTATATTATATATATTTTGTTTAATTGTATATTGTATGTATTGGTTAATAAAAAAAATAAAAAAATAATAAAAAAAAATATTTTTATTACGATTTTATCCCTTACCCACAAAGGAACTGTATGAAGTACAAGGTCAGAATCTCTTGCGCTATTTATCATTTTAGAAATGACTTTTTATTTGATGTATGCAGCTTCTCTGAGGAATTTGAAATAAATATCTGTTATTTTATCTGTGAAGTTCCAAACAATACGTTCTCCATTTCCTTCCCACTTCTCTTGGAATATGCCAAGGCTCAGAATATGCCACTTCTTTCCTCGAAAACTAAATGTTGAAATTGATGGTGTATTAATAAAATGATAAATAATGTAATAATGAATAAATAAACCTAGAAGCCCAATCATATTTTGCTGTCTAAAAAGCCCAATCATAGGTCAAATTTACCTACATGAATAAATACACTTGTAACGTAGTTTATTCTGTATAATTTATTATTTTTTTATCATTATTTATTCGTATTAACTATTTAGGAAATGAAAAAACGCATAATTAGAATAAAATTTATTTATTAGTAATTTGAAATATTACTAAAAAATACAAAAATTTTGTATAAAATAAGATTTCGGTTTGCTTCTTTCAAACTAAAAATATTTTTTTAAAAAACTAAACAAAATCTTCTTTTTTCTACTAACCAATAAATGTTTTATAGCAATTAAACAGTTTTATATAATTATCTTTTCTTTATAAACACTTTTCACACAAATCATAAAATTACAAAAGCCTAAACATAGGTCAAATTGACCTACGGGACTTACCAAGGTAACACCGCTGTCTCCTGTGGGCTCTTGGCGGGTATTAAGATGGTTCGATCAATCAGGGCAATCGAAAGAAGTGTGCAGAGAAAGCAGATATTTGTTTGCTTGTAGGTAAAAATGACCTAGATTGGGCTTCTAGGGTTAAGTAAATAATTAATTCAATTTTTTTTTTTTTTATCTTTATGAGTAAAAACTCAAATTATAATATTTAATTAAATGAAGACAATATAAGCAAAACTCAATCAAAATCCCAGTGGAACCAATATCTTTTTCTAATGTTTCTCTCTGCAGATTTTGATTGAGTTTAGCTAATATTGTCTTCATTTAATTAAAAATTAATTTTAATTTTATTCTGACTCTTAGAAACCACTGGCTTCGAGATAATTTTGATTAAGTACGTGGTGTATACAGAGTTACTTGTTTTCATTTAATGAATAAACAACTAATTCTTGTTTGATTGTTTCAGATAACTGCCCCAGTGGGTCGTACTCCTGTGACGGAGGCAACACGTGTGTCCCGCAGAGACGGATGTGCGACTCGCACTACGACTGCGGCGACAGGATGGACGAGGATGTTAAGGAGTGTGGTGAGTCCTTTATATTTCCTTGTAATAATAGCTCATACTCAGTAGGACGTAGACATCCAAATGGATAGACCAGCTCATCAGGGAATGAGGTGGCATCACCGCCTCTCACGCTGTAATTTGATAATATACCTATGCATCTGACGGTATGCAGGCAACTCGCACTGTAATATCACTATTTAGTCCTTGAAACTAAAATCTGCTTATGAATCGCTAGTCATTTTTACAATTGTGCGCAAATTGCTGGCTGCGTGAAAGGCTTAACCACAAATCCCAAATAGAGTGAAAGGAAAAAAAAACGAATGTTCGGGCTTGTTTCCACAATCGAATATTTTGTTACCCATAATATTTAGTTCACACCTTTACAGAAGAACTATGTTATTTTATTTTTAATGAAAAATTTAAAAACACTTTGTTTTTGCCACGATAACCTTTATTTAAAAAATCAATATGTTTCGAGAACGACGTTCTCGATGGGTTTGCTTAGAAGATCTTTGATCTTCTAAACAAACCCCCCCCCCCCCCACCCTCCCCCCTGTTGATCTTCTAAGCACCTCCCCTTTCTACCTCTCCCCCCCTCCCCCATTACTTCCATTTCTACCCACGCCTGTCTTTCTATACTTGATCATTAGTTTTTAGTACATATAATGTCCTGATGAAGAGAAAATCGTTCTCGAAACATGTTGATTTTTTAAATAAAGATTTTATCGTGGTAAAAACAAAGTGTTTTTAATTATTTCATTAATAAATTGGTGCCATAAAGTGAATTTGCAAAATTTGAAGAAGAATTTTTTTTTGTTTTTTTACACAGTTTACACGGTATGCATTATTTTTTAAATTTCAATTCTTAACCTAACAAGGTTACTGACGTCACTCATTTTTGCATGATCTGTTAAAAGTCGGTTCGGTTAAAAACTTACATTCAAACCCCACGCGGAAATGTTACACAATAGACTGCGTTGCAAATCATTGCATTACTTCAGCGAACTTTACGTTTCTATTCAGGGTCTGATTATGTTAATGTGCGCTCTTCGGCGATCAACATATGACTGATGTCGTAGTTTATTCGAAGCATTCTCGAATTCCTTTGGTGCCAAAATATGTTCACGTGGTTTGCATCCAGCTCGTCGAGATTTTATGTTAGGGCAATTCTGTCAATTTGGATGTTTATGCACGCACTCCAGAGGCTGCGGCAAAACATGCGTCCCTCAGAGATGTGTGTGCGACTCGCACTATAACTCCCGCGACAGGATGGTTGAGAACGTCAAGGAGTGTGGTGAGTCCTTTATTTCTTCATAAAAGCAGTTTTCATTAAAAAAGGAATGGAATTGAGAAAAATCCTTTATTTTCTCCTCGTAAAAGTTTAAAGAGCGGTTTCGCTAAACGGCGCCCAGAAAGCCATAAAAATTTTAAAGGACTTTAAATAACTCTTAAAGATTAACAGATCATCTAAAAACGTTGTCTAATTCTATCGTAGTTACTGTTGTGAATGTGATGTATGAATTACAATTACCCAAACCATTATTAAATTTAAGAGCAGTTTCTACTGCAAAATGTACACCGAGAAATGCACAAAAGGGTGTAATCGTTATACGATGGTATAATATTCAATGACGAAATTTAAGATCGTCAATGAATACCGAAAAATAGCAACCTAATTCATATATTTATTTTATATCTACCTAACAAGGGTAAGGCAGATGTTTTGACGAATATATTTTCGTAAAAATATAAGTAAGCCTTTTTATGTGTCCTTGCGAAAAGGAGATGAGATATCTTGAGGGTTAGGATATACGTTTTTTTTTTAAATAAAGTAATATGTGTTTGAGACACGCTTGCTGCCTGAATACGTGGAATGATCCACATATTACTTTTGAAAAATACGTACGTTCTGTAAACACGCAATGAAATATTATTTTTAACAAACAAAAGTGTGGTGAAACTAAAGTAAACACGTGCTTCAATTTACAAAAACATACTTATAAATGTATTCGTGCGTTACATAAGATAGGTTGGAAAAAAATAATTTTCGAAAATTTCAAAACACCACACATATGTTTCAAAATACAACGCACCACACAAGACACATCATTCTAAAGCGAAGCGTCGAAATTAGTCTGGGATGTGTAAATAGGCCCAACTCTTTTCGGTCGTTATACCCTTAAAAATAGTGATAAGGACAAATAATATATCAAAAATAGTATTCCGATATTGCCTAAATTTATATATTCGCTACGCTGGTGACTTAGCAGTGGTGCCCGGGTTCTTGGGGTGAGGTTTGTCCGGGTTTTGGCGGCGGATGCATCTGCCCACCAGCCTTGTTCCCAAGTGGGAAGGGTGGATTCACACGTCTCTCACTTCTTGTCTGTAGCCCCCCAATCACAATTCTCTAGCCACCCCCCCCCCCAGGACAGACCAATTTTTTATGAGTCGAAATTAGTGTTTGTCAACTTTAATGGGGGGGAGGATGACACCAACCACGTTATCCGCCCTGTCCGCCCCGGGTGCCACTCATGCTAGCTACGCCACTGCGTATCCCTCATATCCTTTTCCTTCCCAGAATTTCCTCTACTTCCTTTCCTAAAAAGACACTCCACCCAGCATCCCCCTGAGGGAAATTATTTTCCTCAGGACCTCCTGTGTGGAGCTAATGTAAAAAAAGGATTCCCGAGTTCACCCAACGAGAGCAAAATTCACAATGTTTAAATTGTAGGTGAGTTCTTCTTGTCACAATAACAAATTATTTTTTAAATTCAAATTATTGTGAAAACGCACAATTGCAGGCCATCTGTGGTGTATTTCAACGGACACAATACATTTACTTTGTCAAGTTATTTACACACAAAAATAGAATTGAAAGTGTTCAAGATAGATTTTTAAGGTATCTCAATTTACGCTCTTTTCGATCTCATGTTAGTAATGAAGACTCTGCAAAATTCTTCAGAATGCAGACGCTAACTTGTCGAAGAAATATAGCAGATTCGGTAATGTTATTTAAAATTACACATAACTTAATCGATAGTCCTGATCTTCTTCAACGCCTATCATTCCACGTTCCAAATCGCAACAGTAGACAGTCGCTTACTTTTAATCTCCCTCTTTGCAAACACTCCTAACATAACTCAATTATCTATAGATCCACACATTCATTTAACTTAAATTATTACCACATTGATATTTTTAACTCGACGTTACGTGAAATAAAACGAAATCTCACTAAGCAACATGACTCAAACTAGGAAGTTCAATCCCTATATATTCACGTCCTTTGCCTCTTAATCCTGTTCCTATGTTCCTCCCCCCCCCTTTTTTTCATATATTGTTACTAAAAATAAATTATTTAAGAAAATACCTTTACAATGTCACACTTTATCATTCACTACCAGCAGTGGAAAGTTCGTAATTGGCATAATTAACATCTTATTATTGTATTATTTTGTAATCTGTGATTTGCTGTCAACTTTCTCTAAAATAAATAAAATAAAATACACTTATTTTCAGAGGCAAGACAACCATTTTTGATGATATAAAATAATATTTATTTATTCAAAATTACCTCGAGATCAAAAATAAAGTACACATTTTTCTGCTTAACCAGCTGGTTCGATTTGAATGGTGTTCTTTCATACTGAGAGTATCTTTCACTGATGATCAGAAAACATTTAAAATACTTTTTATGAACTCTGGTAGACACGTTTATTATGCGCTTCTCTTTTAACATTACATAACGATGTTAGTAGAATTACATAATATATTATGTGGAGAATGTCTCCAAATTCGTATATTGGGTCAAGTGAATGGGATCGAGTAGTTGGAACAATACTTGAAAACGCTGTAAGAATATAAAAGTTTTTCTCTCAGAAAAGGGAAAGTATAAGCAATATTCACGAAAGTAGATATTATCTGTTTTACCTACGGCGATGCAATACGAAAACTTCGTGACTGGCTTTTCAATAGAACCCGTCCCTATCGTTTAAGTTAACAGTATTTGGGTATATCGACCCCTACAATATTATCTATTCTTAACAATCGTTTAAACTAAAAAAGTTAAATACCCCTGGAACACGAAGAATTTGTAAACAACATTTAAATAATTAACAGCAATTGCGAAAAGCTCTGCTTAAGAAATTCTTTAAGTTGGTTTTCAATATGTTTCTTTCGTTATCCATATTTTAAAGTGTTTTTTTTATCTACTACGCTTTACTACGATGATGGTAGATACTCTCAGTATTGCCCCGAACTTTGTTTTAAAAAATTTACTGATCAAATAAAAAACTAGAGGCCTTTAGGGAACCTTGGGGTAGTGGAGAAGAGAGCCGAGGCCATCTCGGTGGACTTTTCCCTTTTGGGGCATTCAGGGAATCATTTAGGGGGAGTGGAGAGGAGATCTGTGATCAAATTGGTGGACATTTCCTACTTGGGGCATTCGGAAAAACGAGGGGGAGGGGGGGTGGAGAGGAGATCGATGGACTTTTCCTACTTGGGGCATTCAAGGAACCAAGGGAGAGTAGATAGGAGAGCTGAGACCACCTCGGTGGACTCTTCCCTCGTCGGCCATAAGGGAACCCAAACAAACAAACACAAAGGAATTATGTGAAATGGGAGCCACAGTGGGCCCATGCCCGGAGTGCTCGCGGGAATTATCCGTATACCGTCTCGGCTTTAATAAATAAAAAAATTTAAAAAACATGTTCAGCAACGTTTTAGGCTGAAAATTAATCTACTACACAAAGATCAATGTGATATTCGAGTATATTTTAAACGTAGTACCTACTCCATTGGGAAAGAGTTTACGAACAACAGTCATATCGCATAAAAATGTCCACTTTTACTGGTTTTTAAATAATGAAACTTTAAACACAATTTTAACATCTTTGAGACCGGGAAAAAAGTAGGGAATCCCGTTGTCACCGATATCCTTTACAATTTAGATCAATCGAAGGATCGGTTAGAGCGGTTCCATGACAGTTGATCGACAGTTCCCCCCCGGCGTATTTTTATGCAATATGCGGTCGGTTTAGGGAAAATACCTACTTACAAAAAATATATTACTAAGTGTCCCCCCAAAGGGGTGTACAGAGAGCATGTACCGAAAAGTTATGCAACACGTTTTTAAATATTAATATTTGAAATAAAAATATGTTTTTTAATAATATATATTTTTAATACAAACATACGAAATTTAAAAAATGGCTCATTTTACGTTTTTTCTATCTAAAATTATTGATGACGAAAGAAAAAAAAAACACCCATATTTTATTAAGAAACTGTATTAAAAACGTAATCATCAGCTAATGTTTTTGTCGTTTCTTAAAAAATAATTACTAAGTAAAAGAAAAATTACATTTTTAATGAAATTTTATGAATTTTTCTTGAAATTGCTCTCAGAAACTTTGGTTTCATAAAGGTGCACATTTAAGTGTTTCTATGGTTAAATGCTAGGTTTGAACATAAAGCGTGGAGTTTTCTCTCTCTAACACAGTTAAGATCATATTTCTCGCCATGAGACCTACGTGAGCTGGGACAACTTGGTCTCTTGTGATTAAACAGGCTAAAGGTTTTTTGGAAGTCGATTTTAGATTTGAAATTGGTAAATAATAAAATAATAATAAATGTGTTCACCCATTGCCTCTATATACTAAACTCCTTACCTTGTCTGAATTCACATTAAGGCAATTGCAATAATTAAAACTTGGGGTAGACCAAAACCATCGCCCTTTTTATGATTTACTAACGTTATATATAACGTAGGAATTGTAGAAGAAAAATCAATAATATTTTTTTGCACTGTGAATTATGTTCCAATTAATAATATTAAATGATGCGTAAAATGATTTTTCTTGGATTTGTATCTGTATAAATATGGGTTCTGCAAGTCGGGGTGCTTTAATGACCCTAAAATAGGCGTTATTAGCACTTTGAAATGTTGATAAAAAGTATCGTTCTAAGACAAATAAATGTACTTTACCAAAATAGTATAAAATTAATACAAAAATTTCAACCTTTGCATACCACGACATACTTAAATTATCATGGTATATTATTATATCGTAGACCGATCGTAAAATCAGGCAGATCATGATGCGTCTCGCCACATCATGATCTGCTGTCATTTTCACCTATATTTCTGAATAATATATATTTTCCTATTGAAGAAGAAGATAACACTAATAAAACGGTCGCAACTGCCCCTAGTTGCGACCGTTATCTTTTTCTACTTTTCTGTGTTATGTCCTCTTTCATGTTTTTGTTTAGATTATTGGTGTCATCTTCTTCTTCAATGATTTATTACAATGATGGGAATAACCTTCAAAATTTATAAAAAGAGAGTTGTTATTAAAATAAATTTAATATTTTTCCTACTTTGTCTGTAAATAGAAGTGTAATTATCGGTTGGCTTCTTTAAAACAGTTTTTAATGATTTTCTCAGAATGTACCTAAAATAACAAAGCTTATATTTTCACAAAGGACATTTTGTTAGTGTAAAATCATTTACGATTTC
This sequence comes from Limnephilus lunatus, assembly GCA_917563855.2. Classification (NCBI taxonomy): domain Eukaryota; kingdom Metazoa; phylum Arthropoda; class Insecta; order Trichoptera; family Limnephilidae; genus Limnephilus; species Limnephilus lunatus. Next base: position 69,937,669 of record OU830596.1, read on the forward strand.
AATCCATTATAAATTGGTAGATTCGTTATGAATTTTGTGATAGTAAAGTCTAATTTAATGTAGTCTACATAATATATCAGTTAGGTTAGTTTACGTTAGGTTAGGTTAGGTTGGGTTAAGTTTGCACAAAGAAAAGGAAATCCATCACAATCTTCACCTTGTCTAAAATGGTACAGTATTCCCCATTTTACAAAATACCTCATTTCTATAGTGTGACCTTTTCGTATTGATTTTTTTAATGCCCATTATTTGAATTGTTTACTTTCCAAGCATGTATAAATTAAATAACGCTTTCATTGAACCGATCAACGAATAAAGTGTCAATTTCAAACTAATAAGATTGATGTAGAGGTACAACCTTTTGGTTCCGATAGTGTCGTAGAATTAATTAACCCCTCGTGCTGAAGAAAAGAAGTAAAAATAATCAGAAATGAAGAAATAATACTCCCCGTGCAAATAGAAATAGAAACGGTAAATACAATCGCGCGGGGAGTGAACCAAATTCATGAAAAGCGAAAAAAACTTTGAACTTCACGACATTCGCAGAATGCGAAAAAATCCGGATTTATGTAAATTTGCTCACATAAAAACTTATTATAGTGCTATATAGCCAATAAATTAACCTGTATTTAAACGTTTATATAATATTTCTTGGATTTAAAAAAATATATATATATAAAAATCGTTAAGTTTATAATCGCGCGAATCCTGGGTATTTTTTACTTCAAACTGCCGTGGGGGATACTTATTCGGGCCAACATAGAAAATTGTAGGTTTCTGTATCTTGTCTGTGGTATACGTGATAAAGAAATCTATGGAAAATGACTCAATTTTATCCGTAAACAGCTGTTAAAAAATACGGCGAGAAAAATATTTTAAAAATTTATTTTTACATTGCTCTAAAATAGTCTACGAAGTTCAGATTTGCGACATCTATGATCATAATAGATAAAGCACTTAAAATAAACGGCTGCCCAAAGAAATATTTTAAATCTTAAAGATATTATAAAGGCGAAAGTTTGTATGGATGAGTGTTATTCTTTCACGCAACTAATACATTATTTGCGAGTAACATAGGCTATATATATTGGTAAGCTCTGGCGTTATGAATAAGCTGTAGCGTTATGCAATTATTTTTCTGTCCCTAACAAAATCGAGTTATTGCAAACGTCAAACAAATTGTTACCTTGGAAACAATGTTTTTTTTTTTTTTTAATTAGACAATTCACCCTAAAAATAGTGCTTTGTTGGCGTCATAGTTAATATCTACCTACCTCTAAAAATGTTTATTGTCCGGACGAAAAGCATAGCGTTGCTATGTATTTATTTGACGTGGGCTGTCATTTTGTTATTTCTTTAGGTTACTCTGGATTCAAATATGAATAAAATACTAATTCCTACTTGAGGCGAAATCATCAGAATAAATTAGGGGAGTAGGTACTTAAAATAAATTTATGTAATTTAAATATTTTCTAAAATAGAATTTTTATTTGCGAAATGTCATTCTAAAAATTTTGAAATTTTCTATTAAACAATAATTATTTTTTATTAGACAAAAAAGCAAGAATAATAATAATTATGCCAATAATTATGCCAGTAATTTCCCACTAATACCATGCGAGCGAAGCCGAGGGTAAAAGCTAGTAATTACAATAAATGTTTTATGAATGGTAGGAAAATGTGGTCCATTTTTGGACCGAAATCAATCGCAGAAAAATAAAAGTGGTCCATTTTTCGACTGGAATCCCTCCAGTGGATAACTGACGTTTGTTTTATTTATGGTCAATCGATATCGAGTGATTTTTTACATTGAATAACTGTTGTGTCTCGTAACTTAAATATTAGGTATCTTCCGAAAGTATCTACCAATAAGTTTAAGGTTCGATTGGTTACTAGTTTCTTTATTTGGTTATCATGAATATTTACAATATTATTATAAGACTGGACAGGCATCCTCACTAGACTAGATTCTAAATAGTTCTGGCGCTCCGGCGGACTGACAGCGGCCTCAAATTTCCTAATTTATAATTTTAAAACTTCACACTCGCAAAGGAAATTATTCATTTTTAAATAACTTATAAGAATACCCGTAAAATTACACCCATTTTTAAACGTCTTCGAAAAGGAGGAGGTTATCAATTCGACGGTATTTTTTTTATTTATTTTTTTAATGTTTGTTACCTCAGAACTTTCGATTGGGTGAACCGATACTGATGATTCTTTTTTTATTAGAAAGCTAGTACTTCTCGTGTGGTCCCATTTTAATTTGGTCCTGTTCTGACAATGGGATCCATGAGAAAACCATATATGTCTTAAATTTGCAATAATTATGTGCGCGACAAATGGACGAATAACTCAATATTACGCCAAGAGATTTCGATGATTCTTTTTTGGGGTAAAACTTCTTTACGCACGCGTCACCAAAAATCAAAAAATAAACAAAAATTTTAACAAAACAAAAAACGACTTAAAAAAATGCACTAAAAAGTAAAAAAATAATTTCGTACGATTGTTATTTTTGGAGTCGGTGTCAGCCAAGATCTCCACATCTCACCTGTAACTACCTATGTATGTAGTTACCTTGGCTGACACCGAGTCCAAAAATAACAATCGTACGAAATTATTTTTTTACTTTTTATTGCATTTTTTTAAGTCGTTTTTTGTTTTGTTAAAATTTTTATTTATTAAATAACTTATAAGCATACCCCTGAAATACCTACCCATTTTTAAATAAACTATAAGCACACCCGTAAAATTATACCCATTTTTAAATAACTTATACGCACACCCGTGAAATTATACCCATTTTTAAATAACTTATAAGCCACCCGTGAAATTATACCCATTTTTTAAATAACTTATAAGCGCACCCGTGAAATTATATCCAATTTCAAATAACTTGTAAGCCACCCGTGAAATTATACCCATTTTTTGAATAACTTATAAGCACTCCCGTGAAATTATACCCATTTTTAAATAACTTATAAGCACACCCATGAAATTATACCCATTTTTAAATAACTTATAAGCAGACCCGTTAAAAATCACGGGATGTTATAATTACAGGATTTGTGAAGCTGAAAGTATTTATAAATCAAAATCAGTTATAATTTTCAAAATTAAAAATTCGTTAAATAACGCGAATGTTTGTGTGTATGTATGATTGATGATAATTGTTTTTTGTCAAGGTTTCACCGAAGGCAGCACGGAGATGTTGATGCCGAGCGTGCGAGCAGTCTACGAGCGAGCCAAGTTGAAAAATCAGACCGCCAAACTCAACTCTACCGTCCAGATTCCGATTTGTAAGTAAAAATAAATAAATTATTTAAATAAAAAATAAATTGAGATGCAATTTCATTATTTTCTCTTTTGAAATTGTAAATTTTAACTTATGATTTGCCGTTTTATTCATTTATTTGTTTGTTTTTATTTCATAAATAGCGCAAAACCGTGAAAAATCAGAGGGATAATTAAATTATAATCCTAGGATTTTTGAAGCTGAAATACTTATAAAAATATTATTAGATTATATTATAGGATCGGGAGAGACTGGATGAGGGAGAGCAGGTCTTTCTCTGAACATCGCCTGCAGTAAAACTTCTGCCAAAAACAAATAGAGTTTTAGAAGCTAGATAAAATTACAATTTAAATTTTTGTGTTTGAAATATGTCTACTAGTGTTTAAAAAGTGCAGTATTTTAAGCTTCAAAACATGAAAAATGTTGAAAAAAAGCTTACCCCAAACATTTGCTATTAAAACGTCGCAAAATATTGGTAAATTCAAAATTTAAATATAAAACAATCCGTTGCAACAAATCACTTAACTTTTTATGTCGTCTACATAATAAAATAAAAAACAAAAAAAAATTAAGTATAATAATTCCCCAGGAATAACTGAAAAACTGACGCATTTTGGATTCATTTTTGGACAATTTAAACTTTGATTTTTAGAATTTGTTTATATGATACAAACATAAGGCATTTATATTATAAATAAAATTACTTTCATTGAAGTTTTATTAAACTATTAAACTCACAAGTATTTTTTTCAGAAATAACCTATCATTAACTTTTAACAAAACTAAATTAATAATAAGATATCATTTGTAGGATTAAAACTGACGAAAAATAACACAAATATTTGTATTTATGTTGAATTATATAAATATAATAGTCAATTGGTCATTATAATGGAAATTTATGTAAGAAAGACATTACAGGGACCGTCGATATGAATTGCACTTAAGATGAAGTCATACTAAATAATGTAAAATCATACAAAATCATATGTTTTTTGTCTTGAAAATTTGATCGCTTAGAAGTATTATAGATGCTTCAATTAAATACTGCGTGTAGAACATACCTTGGCCCTTAAAAATATCGGTCATTTTTTTATAAGTCTTTTAATAAGCCTATAAAAAAATAAAGTATTAGGTTTATAAAAAACATTTTCCAGTGCAAACTCTCCTACTTATAAACCCCTTTTTGGACATGGTTTTATTGAATACTGTGGCAAATTCAGTTTCTCTTATAATGATAGCAAAAAAATAATATTTACGTCCGAACTTCGCAAAATAAAATAAATCATGAATTTTCTCGTTGTTATTTTTGACATCAATCAATACGGCCCGCACTCTACGAATTTGGATCTTGAAGTGACCCTTATGGCATGAGCACAAGAACCATGCACTGGACACAACCCATTTCGCATCAGTCACGCCCCGGCCATAGCGGGAAACAGACGCTGCTTGTTTTCGTGAAATCAACTTTAAATTTCCGTTTTATTACAATAAACAATGCGTAAAAAGGGAATTAATGTTTTATACAGGCCTTTACGAAATCAACCTGTAAATTTTTTTCCTCAAATACCTATTCCAACCTTTCCGAGAGCTTTTTCTCAAGTATTTTTATACTCCTTCCATAAAGGGCGTGAAATCCGATTTCGATTTTTTCCTGTAATATTGGATCGCCTTAAAATACGAATATCACATGTATCACCGATCTACCGAAGTTCAGTGTTGCCAATATTCCAAAAAATAAAATGAACAGTTTTTGTATAACGTACATGAATTAGTATATCATATGGTTCACAAAATTCACCAAATTAATTTTAAATGCATATGAAATAAGGAGAACCAAAATAAGTATTAAAATAATTGTAATGCAAGTTTCCGGACACTGTGTATATTATTTTTAATTATTTATTTGTGAAATAATACAAAAACACAATTTCCAGATTTTTATTCAAGAGCCTTACCCCTCGCAACGGAGGCTGTCAAATCATGCCCCGATAAACCGAAAGTTCCATTCGATATTCAAATGAAAATTTTGGAGTATTTATAAAAATAATAATATTTTTTATATCTGTTAATGTGATAAAAATTATCGGTTTTTCCGTTTCCCAAAACATACAATTAAGTCTAAATAAATAAACTTCCGAGTTTATGCATGCTGGGAGGAACGAGAAATAGTCCGGTTAAATGTATATTTTCATTTTCGTGGTAGCATAACCGATATTTCTGTCCTTTTAGCAATATAAACACGATTTCATTTGCTTTCACTTTCAGATCAAGTTGCCAAATTTTGTTTGGATTATGGCTGTATTATATAAACAGTCCCGAACACGTGGAAGCGCTGAATTTCTATTTTATTCAGAAAGGCAGAGAAATATTTTTTTTTAATTAATCTAAGCATCAGAAAAATCATGTGTGTCAAGCAGTTAAATTTTCGAACTGAGAACTCTGTCTTGAAATTGACGCAGCCGTTTCTCTGTGGTTTTTTCGAGATTCATCAACGTTCTAATATCATTCACCAAAGATATTAGAAACCCGAGATATGCTATGTGGGCCGCCAGACCGTGGACGGACTACGGTCTACGGAGCGTAGTGTGAATACGGAAAGAAATCGTTCATTCAGTTGGTTTTGTGTCGTAACCGCGTACAGTTTGTGCCCGTTTTATTCAAAATGCCGTCTTGTTCAGTGCAACTATGCAAAAATTCTACAAGAAATGTGAACTTCAAGATAGATGGAGTTTCATTTCACCGGTTAATACAAAATTAGAGTACGTTATCAATTTTTAATGATTATTCGAAGTTTTCATTGACATAAGGCCCCGTTAAAACAAACATCGCCGCCATTACGATGCTAGTGATGGGGAAGCGAATTCTTTTAAATATCGACCATCGATATTTCGTAATATTAGTAGGGCTTTATAAAAAAAAAATATATATGTTTAAACATATAATTTTTGTAGATAATTATTGTTGTAGATTGGTGGTAGAAACAAATGCAATGCTTTTCTTTTAAAATCATTATTTATAAAAATTAATCTTTCTTTGTTTGTTCCACATGCGTTCGTGTACCATTTATTCGATTTTCAATAAAACTTTGGTGATTTTTAGTGCCGGAGCCCGCGGAGGTTTCTATATACGAGTATAATGGTGGGGCTCTAGCATTATGAAATTATTTCCTATACCATTCATCCGACCGGGATAAAACTTTGGTGTTTTCGTGTGGCCACGCCCGTGAAGGTTTCAATATATATATAACGGTAAGCACTGGCGTTATAAAATTTGTGAATTTTTAGGCGCATGATCAGTTTGAGAAATGTGCGTATTTCATATAGTTTAGCGGCAGGAAGGGAAGGAGAAGGGAAAGAGAATTCGGGACGAGTGATCTGATAGGGGAGGGTTATGTGGGTGGGGGAGGGAAACGCAGGAGGGGGTTGGCGGGGGTGAGGGAGTGATGGGGGGGGGGGGAGGGTTCGCGGGACGGGGAGAAGCATAAAAAAAAAGTTATTTGATGATGAAGTGCAATTACTCTACGAACAGGCATTGTTTGATGAAGAAGTTGATATTCTTGTACGAGATACTTCACAATTTAGTTCTCAGGTAATAGCATATATAGCTGGCTTTGTTGTTCGTTTTCTATGTGGAAAATTAAAATGTGATACTTGTGTCGGTGGGTTGATTGCAAATGAAATTACAAATTGGCCCTTTTTTCCCTTCAATTGATGTTATAAACATTTGCAAAACAATGGAAGTTATAATAAAGAACGCCATTGTAGATAAAAATAAACTGAACATTAAAACAAAAAATAATATTAAACAGGAACTAGTAACCAAAGCCTTAAGACATTTCGTTGGAATCAAAGTATTTGAAAATATTTATTTTCATCAATATGACCGACCAATCACCAATTAATAATCATTTAGTTCAACTCACTAAAGCCGTTTTGGAAAAATACCTTGATATCCGTTTACATTACAAAATTATCGAAGCGACAAGTATTAAACAAATATCTCCACTTTACCGGTCAATAATATATATATTTTTAAATGTTTATTTGCTAAATGAAATACCTCTCGTACAAAAGGTACATATTTCTATATATTTTTGTTAATTATACCAAGGTGGATTTTTTTTGTTTTTTTAATTTACATTTGTTCGAGACTGATGAAAACTAGCACACTTGACATTCAAAAGAGGAGGAAAATAACTGTCTACATATTATTTTTTTAAAAACTGCCTGTAAAACACGGGTAATAAATAGATCATGAAACAAAATATGAAATCACAAAATAAAGGCCCTTACACGGGTAGAGCACCCAGCGTTGCCCAAAACACTTGTCATTATTATTGTAAAATTATTAATTGTGAAACAGAATTGTAAATACTTTCAGTATAACCCTGGTTAAAGACCACTATTCAGAACAGAAAGGTTACTTTAAATTTATTAGCCGTGTTTGGCGACCAGATCTGAATAACTGGGTACTTCCCCACCTTCATTTTCCTCGAATTCTTCCCCTCCTCCCCACCTGAAACCTCATAACATACCCGAATGGATGCCCTAGTCTCACTGGCTCCAGATGGTTGGGAGCAGATGGGACTCTTGTGAAGTACTCAAATACAAAATAAATTAACATGAGTAAAAACATGAGAGTTTCTTTTCATGGATTTTTACAACAACAAAAACACACTGTGAGTGTTATTGTGATTAAAGTTATTTAACAAAACCAAAAACTGTTAAAATTCAGTTTTCTAATTATAGATTAGAAACAATTGATTTGGATTTGTTACGAATGGGACACGTTAAACGTGTCCAGAGTCCAGATCACACTTGTTTCGATTTATCGGTTCTGAAGATGAGAATTTTTCATCAAAATTTTAACTGGTATCATTTTTTTAACTAAAATATCGATCCTCTTTCGATTTGTATTCTTGCAATCTTTATTCGTCGTCATTTGTATGTATTGCTAATTGCGAATGCATTCGAAACGTGTACGCATAGAAATCTGTTCTAAGTATTAGTGCCAACGAAAACGACAAGTTTTAAGTGTGAGTTCGAATAGGGGCGTATACTTTCGCGTAAGCGAAGGTGTGCAATAGTATTGGTTGAAAATATCGGCGACACGAGGAAATACTGTTCAACAAGGTTCAAACTGCCCATAGCATATCTCCCTTTGTTTCTATTATCTGTGTCATTCACCCATCACATCATGGGCGAATATAAGACTCAAAAGGCAGTACAAAACTTAATTTTGGATTTGAGGTCAAAAGCCTATTGGCAAACTTAGTTTGGGGACACATTTTGAAAGCCATAAACCTATAGGAAAATAATCGTACAAATTATTTTTTCATAGAGGTTCATGCAAGACAGTGCTATGACATCAAATCGTGATTTGGTGATATATGAGGAGCCTCTAATAGCAAAAAAAATTCTTTTAAGCCACCGCTACCCGATTTTCTACCTATTTCTTACATACGAGTATCTACCTAAAACATTTGAAGTATTCAAGTTCTTAAAAAAATATATGTTAATATATTGTATGCCTCTACTGAAGTATAAAGCTGTACTAATTAAACAATTTAGCTGTACATATTTTAATAAGGTCACTGTATAACAGGTATTTTCTGTTTGTTTCTTCTTCAATGCTTTCACTAACTTTGTACTAATATGTATTATTCTTTTGGTTTATTTATAAGTAATCTTTTGCTTTATTTATGTATTATATATGTACTATTTTTCTTTGGTTTATTTGGAAGTAATCTTAAAATTTTACATTTCTTTCTTCTTTCTATATTGGAAAAAAAAACATGTACGAAAAGGACACTGTGTCGTTAATTATAAATTATTAAATATTTTTTGCCTCAGTAAGAAAGATAAAGTTATTTGGCGATGATTTTTTGATTTGTGTCCCAATATAAATCAATCATCTGTAAATTAAATTTACGCCTGTCAAAATGTTTCTGTCAATTTGACTGTCCTAGAACGGGAGAATCCTAGTTGGACAGTCAACGCTTCTTTGTATTCTTGTAACAATTTTGTTACAAGAATGTATTATTAATAATGTATTCTTTGTAACAAAAACAAACAAATAAATAAAAAAATAAATAAAAAATATAGACGTGTTCCACGCCGAAACGCAATGTTTACGAAATTCCCTCGATAGAAAAAAATCGCAACGTATGCTCCGGAAATTATTATAAACACGTTAATTTCATTTATTTTAGATGGTATGTGTATGAAAAAATTCACTGTGTTTCTTTAAATGCTCTTTTGGATGTTCTCCATGAGATTTTTGCTCCATCAGTCGTGTTTTATTAAACATTTTCATAATTTTCGCTTCAATTTTATCGTTTTAAATATTAGCGCGCTTTCTTCAACATTCGTAATTACATATCTCACCATATTCTTTTTGAGCGGGGATACGGCGCCTTAATGTTCAAAGTAGTTTCCTACCGCCATTAGTATTTTGAATTGTGGTATGAAAAAATGGTTTGCATTTGGAAAGATAGGACAGAGTAATAAAATTGCTAATACCGCATATTAGTTCCAGTTCCTCAATAATTTCAGAGCGTGGAAATAAGGCACCCCCAAATGGAGTAGGTAGGTAATGAGAGCGAAGGTAGTGGAAATTTTGTTAAAATTTTCAAAAAGACATGGAAAAGTGCCGCAAGAATTTTTTTTATGCTGTATGAATTGCAATATAGATGAAAACACTATTCTTGCACAAAGACACGTAGGCGAAATTTTTTTTGTGGTGAACTATAAATTATTATATTAACGGAAAAAATGCACTGGACGAATTTTATTTTGGGTCCGAGGGTAAACTGATAAACGCTTTCGATTTTTGTTTGTTCGGAAAGTCAGCAACCCCCGACCGCTCTCCTCCCACTGTGTATATAAACTTTTTAATAAGAACCACGGGATTTCTCGAGTTTTTCTTTCTTTCTCATAATATGTTATTGGGGCTTTCTGGAGAGCTAATGGTTTTTAAATTCAAATTTAATATGACGGTCTTCATGGGTGATGAAAAAACTGCCAACGTTAAACAATATACCAAATTTCTTTACACGTGCGAGAGTGACATTTTCAAAATTAGATTTGATGTATATCCTAAAGATGCTGGTATATACCTAAGCAAGATAAATTGCCTAAAAAGTCGAAAGTCTTGCCGTGCTAGGTGTTGGCTGTCAATATTGCAGTTTCCCGTCAAGATTAACGAAATATATAGAACAAATTCAGAACACAAATAAAACGATCTCCTGCAATAATGGAAGCAAAATCGTAAAATTATTTATTAATCTCCTTCGTAATTATGTCATTTTTTGGTAGCAGGTATGTTGCGAACAGAGACGCACAAAATCTAACAGAGCGAGAAGGAAATATATTTGGCCTGGCAATTAGATCTAGGAAAAGTCTTTGAATTGAGCACATGTTTTATTTTTATATCCTTAAAAAGAAGGACAAACATTCCCAGGTTATGAATGTAATACCTGATAATATTTGAAAATCTTTTACTACCACCACAATAAGCGGAAAAAGTTGCTTCTGTCGTGGTGGAGGACTTTGCCAGCCGAGGAATTGAAAACATGACTCCTGGGTGGGACCCAAATGCGATGCCAACTCAGCAACTGAACGGTCGTTTTATTTTCCATTCTTTACATGAAAGTTCAGTTTTGTGTCTTATTTGACACAAAATTTGGCGAGCAAATTTGAAAAGAAATTGACGTGACGCATCAATTTGTTATATAATACGAATTAAGTTGAAACATTAAAATTTAGCTCAGGCAATACCCATGACCGGTTAATCCCTTGTTGTCTGGGCATAAAATCATTTCAATTAATTATTTTGAATGCTTAAGTAAATTCGTAATCATCAACAAAACCGGCTGAGATATTCGAATCACTAAAAATGATTTGCAAAACCAAAAAACATCGGCATTATCCCTGCAACCTCTTCAGTTTCCCCACAGTTATACAAGTAATACAAGTAAGTAGGTACATACTCTTGCTACTTACGGGTATATTCCCTTAGTTAAGACTTACTTACACTAATAATCCTTAAGAAGCCTCGCTAACAAGAGATTATAACACCAACTAATGCTCCTTATCCCACATCCTCCAATACCACACTACTTAACACGAGGGTACCAAGAATATCTTCGCAGTAAACTTGTAAATTATGAATACCATATATTTGGTAATAGCGTGTTTTAACATACATTTGTGTGTATATATATATATATATATACACAAATGTATGTATGTAGTAAATATTTATAATATTTGCCCACAATCTGTTTAATAAGGAGTTTATTTATGAGTTCAATCATTTATTTATTGTTATACCAGAACTCCACTTTATTTTTTACATTGTAAATAAAAAACAGTTTATAATTGAATTGCTGTTGTTTTTTTTTAGAAATTTAAATAAATTTAAATTTGATATGTTATTATCGAGTTCTGCAAGTATTTAAGAATGTATTTTAGTTACAGCTGTTTCGACTTGTAAGGTCATTTTCAAACTGTGACCAATGACCTTACAAGTCGAAACAGCCTAACTAAAATACATTCTTAAATACTTGCAGAACTCGATAATAACATATCAAATTTAAATTTAATTAAATTTCTAAAAATTAAAATGGAGTTCTACGAATTAAACACAAAAACAATTAATAATATTTAATAATGAATTGCTGTTTAATTATTATTTCACTTGGCAGTGGTGACTCTAAATTTTATAAACAATCTGTTATTTCCTACCAAGAGGGCGCTTTTCACTTGGCCCCCCGAAATTATAATTATCATAAAATTATATTTTTTTAAGCATTTATTTCCAATTACAACCCTAAAATCGACTTCAAAAATACTTTTAATAATTAGTTAACATGGATGTCAAGCGAATTTATTAACAGTTTCGATTTTTTGGTATATATGGTAATAACAAGTAGTTTTTTCCTTGATGCATTTGAATGAAAACATGTTTTATTATTTGGTTATTTAACGGTCCATCCTTTCTGCACACCCCTTCGGGGATACTTAGTTATATTGTGTGCAAGTATGTATACCGTATTTTCCCTAAACCCACTACATATTGTAAATAACGACGGTCCCGAAGAACAATTGTCGGATCTGTTAAAAATTGAAAATCGTTCTATTGTATTTATTTGTTGGCTTATTTTGTTTACTTAAAAGTGTGTACTTTCGGAATTTATACCGAAATGCAAAAAATCAAAACAATAGTGTATTTCTTGATTTCGAAAATAGTAAAACGCTAAAACGAAACTTTACTTCAAAACTACAATATCGCACATCCGACATTTATATTTTACACATTTATTTGTAACTTGTATTGAAACGTTTTAGATAATACCAAATATACTTAGTTTTTCTTTTATTTAGTACGTGCTGTTCAAAGTAGGAATAATTTATCAATATGTACCCCAGTTATTCACCACTGTTTTCATTTTATTTATGTTTCTATTATTAACTATATTGCATGTATGTAAAAATTAATTTAAATTAACTTAAGAAGCCATTTTTTGCAAAATAACTTTAAGAAGAATTATGCAAATTAGAGTTTACCATATCATGATTGACTAGTTCAACCGATTCAACCTATACCCATTGGGGTACGCGAAGCAAGAATTGGGGGTACACAATATCGTGGCAGTATTGTAAAAATTCATACCCCCAATACACTTTCTGAGTTTGGAGTTGTGTATGGAAAACACGATTTTTTTTAGTCGAAGACTTTGAAATAAATTTGTTTAATTTTAGGTTAAAATTGCTCGAAGTCGTTTTACACTCTGTATAAAACTGTATTAATTATATTTGTGTGACTTGATGGGTAAATTCATGTAATAATGAGAATATTAAAAAATGCAAATGAAACATGTCTTTCATTACACGTGTACACAATATAGATAGAGGGTACGGGGTATAACAATTTGTAGTAAGCTGCACTAGATTATTCAGTGCCATAGATCTGTGCATTAAAAAAATGATACATTTCAGTTTTATATAACTATATTGACGTCATTGACGAGTACCTTTGGCTTTCCAGTGAGGTTTGTTCTTTGTTCTAAAGTATTTCGCATCAGTATTAAACTGCATGTGCTCTTCTTAATTGTCATTTAATCTACAATATTTTGTATTCATATAATATTCGTATAACTTCTGTCTGATCTCCGTACAACTCTAAACTCTTTGACTTATCTGATCCAAACTTCGCTACTATTTTATTTATGGCCCCATAAATTCCACCTCTTTGGGATAAAAAGGTTACAATTTCTGAATGCAATCGGTTCCAAAATTTCATCAGTTGCACTCTGCAACAAAACCCTGAGGACATCAAAAGGACTTACCCCCGACATGAATATAACCTCCCCTATCCTGAAAAACAGGATAGCAAAGGAAATCTAAAGATAGCAAGTTGCAACATTGTTTAGTCTGAAAAAGAATGCACAAAATTTCACATGGTACAACAATTTTTCTTATACAAAATACCACTATACGATATCTTTCAAGGAAATCTGATGAAAAAGAGTGTTGTATTTATGTGTATCTCTTTTAAACGTTTGCGTATCCCATTTAAACGGCACGGTGGTGTATTTATTTCACGTACTTAAAAAAGCTCTGAAGATATTCTCTGTCGGATTAAAAACCATCAAAAGTAATGAGGATTTCACTTTTGGCCGCAAGGCCGCCATTAGGCGGAATCGTAACCAAATTGCTCGGCGACCGCAGCATATAAAGTTATCAGGTATTATGTTAACACCAAAAGTCCAAGAATCTAACCGTTTTATTACTAACAACAACTGACTAAAAAGCTCATTTATTCGCAATCAAAATAAGTGGAATTTGTAAAAAGATACATCCAAACGCTCGGCGTAGCAGTTGAGACAATGCAAAAAAAAACTTTTTTCAAGGTGGTTACTTACTCAACAAAATTCTTGATTGTCTATAGATTTGGTAATATAAAATCGTCTACGGAAATAAGACGTACTTCTGGATAGCTTCCGTATTCTCTATATCCGTCATATGTATAGCCATTTGCTTTGCATTATGTTACGCAAAAGGGCTTTCCTGGCTACAAGCGTTCCAAAACTCGCCACACTAATGATTGGATTTATTCTTGGGTGCATTCAAATTGAAGGAAGCTCACAAAATTTACTTGAATTTCAGAGACAGCCACGATGTAAGCTTTTATACTTGAAGCATATACCGACCACTTCGACAAAAGTGAAGCATTCAAGTAGTTTTTTTCTAGTTTTTTGTAGGTTGTTTGCATGCGTTTTTTTTAAAAACGTCTCTATTTTGTTGCTTTGTATTTTGTGCTGTGTTTTTGAAGTCCAGAGCACTTAAACAAAAGTGAAGCTTTTTAGCCATTTTCTCCTGGTGTTTTCATGTTGTTTTCATGTTGTTTCTGTGCATTTCTACATAGTGCCTTTATTTTAGTTGTTTTGTGTTGTACTTTTGAAGCCCAGACTAAGTTTGCAGTGTAAAACGATCTGGGGGAAGTGAAAGGAAAAGCGGAAGGAATGGAAGTAAAAGGAATAAGATGGTGGGGGTGGGACTAGGGAGAGGTTGTTCGTGTTCTCGTCTCATTTAGTTTCGGGGGTCAAAGCCCCTACTCTAACCGCCTCTACTCTCTTAGGGAGGATTTGAACCATTTCAAGGCTATTTGTTTCTTGACTTCCTGGAGATATCTCAGCTGTATTTGCCGGACGAACAGTTTTTCCGGACTTTAAGTTTCAAGTTGACGACTGGCGTGGCAGAGCTGTATGATCCTTGACTCTGAACCGATGGTCTAGGGACGATAAGGTGAAGGTTGGCAAAACCGTGAAAAATATAGGATAATATCATCACACCTTTAGTTTTCCTTATATGTACATTTTCATTTTTCAGCAAGCGCTATTATACTTTTCAACAACTAAGAATGGGTCGTTTAAAAAAATTTGATGAAATCATCAAATATTTGAAGTTAATTTTCACGTTCTGTGTAAATTCTATTCAAGTTCTGTGATTATTTCAATTTTGTGGAGCAACTGGCCTATAATGATATATATTTAACAGAACTTGAATAGAACTTAGGCAAAACGTGAAAATTTACTACAAATATTTGATGAATCCGTCAATTTTTTTGAAAAAACCCGTCGTGTTCTTAATTTATTCGGCATGAATAGTTGTTTGTACGTTAGCGATCTACAGTCGTGCTCGGGAACCATGAAAAGTTACCGACTGATGAATCTTGTTTTCTGTGACGTGCATTATGCGTGCAGGTAGGTACTTACGTTTTCAAGTAGTTGGCTGTCGTGCGTTAACGTGGAATGAAATGCGATAAACGACGCAGTTAATTGCTTTATACGTTTAAATATATTATAGAATGGCCATTTTAATGGTAATAACGATAATTGGTCAGTGCACTAATTATCAAAAGAAAAAATATCAAATTTCAATAAAAGTGGAGAATGGTTTCACCAGGCCCGTGTAAGAAGTCATTCGTAATCATTTCTATGCGATAAATGTGACGATAACTGCCTACGCTTCTCATACGGGCAGCTGTGATAATTATGTGTATTTCATCTAGTTTAGAAGGAGGATGGTGGAGGGATCCGAAAGGGGGAGGAGAACGAGACAGGGGTTCGTGGGAGGGTGGTGAGAGGGGGAAGGCGAGGAATGTAGGAGGGGAACGTGGGAGGGGGTTCACGGGAGGGGGAAGAGTGGGATGGGAGATGGAAAACGCGGGAGGAGAAGGAGACGCCGGAGGAGATCGAGGGGAGGGACGGGTACGCATGGTAAAGGAGGGGTGGGGGCAGAAGGAGGGTTTACAAAGGAGGCATAGTAACAGGAGGGGATAGCAAGGGATAAATTTGGAAAATCCATGCTTCTCAGACTGACAGCTGTATGTGGCCTGCTCACACGTCGGAAAAACTTGTGATTTATTCGAGTACCGGACGAAAAAAAAAAATTGTGTATCCCAAAGCACTTCAATAAACAGAATTAAAACACATACACTTTCTTTATTTCAGTTAAATTGCAATGCTCGCCAGGTATTCGCTTGTTACTGTGTAAAAAAATGGAATATGCCTACTTATAACCTACATCTACTTACTGTAATTTGTTTATGAGTTACTCGCATTTTATTTAGTTTTTTAAACAGCGCCAGTAACGCCTACTGATAGTAAGTTACAAAGTCATAAAACACATTGTTAATACTAATAGAAACTTGTTGTTTTTAGTTGGGTGTTACCAGTTTTATGTAAGGTAATCAACGCCTACTCGGCCACAAAACTAATGAAATTTACCATAAACCACAAAGCATTAAAACGTTGTATTTTCCTTGGGCCATGTTAAATTGAACCGATAGCCGTTAGTTTGATGGAAATTTAAATAATTACGAGCCTATAAACCAAAATGTGAAAGAGTTGAAAATGTCAACAAAAAATATTCAGATTTAAGAACTTAAAAAGATTTTATTATTTTTATTTAAATTATTTATTACAATCATAAAGGTAAGTACTTAAATTAACACAATAATATATATTTCAAATAATAAACTAGACATGTTTACCTTTACGAGAGTTTAAAACTCGTGTGTGAAGGGGAAAAATAAAAATTAATAAATAACTAAAAATTATAACTTAACATTCAGTGTGAAAAAAAAAACTTTTTGTGAATAGTGAAAAGAACTTTTTGTATATAATAATATACAGTTAAATATTCAAAACAAATTATTAATATATATATATATATATATATGTATATATAGTTTAGTTTAGTTTGCCCAAAGATATTGGGTTTGCCCAAGGGTTTATCGAAAATTTTGAATCAGCCGTTCAAAATAATAAGCACGTACTTGCATATCCAAGAATATTCTGAAAAAGATTATATTTGGTGGTTCGACCTTAATTACTGTAGAAAAATGTTTACCTTTGCAGCGCAGCGATTTTATTAGATCTGTTTTAAAGGTTGAAGTTGTATGAAAAACCAAAAGAATTTAACATTACGGAGAATTTTTTTTTAATGATCGTACTATTAAGGAAAGATAAAATCGACAGTAGGTATTCATTGATTTGGCCTTAAAGATGTGAAATGTATGCTGCGGCTCCCCGCTTTTTGCATATTATATTTAGAATCAACGTTTTGGAAAATTCAAATAAATTGACCATTCGACCAAAAAGGTTGATCAAGACAGCACTAGAGTCTAGACCACTGCACCGTCACAAGTTGCGGTCAAAGCCCTTCAGAATAATGTGATATTAAATATTGTTGGAACGTGAGGTGGCCACGCGCAATTGATTTTTGATGACAAAACAGTTTGCCTGGTTCCTCATCTCGAGTACTTAACCTCCGGGTGACCTGTCGTCATCAGTTGTAGGTGACTGACGACAGAATTCACTTCCTCTGATGATTAAATACCAATTACGGATTCACACACAATTTGTGATAAAAGTTTTCGCAGTACCTTTCCTCGTATGTATTTGCAAAATTATTTTTTTACATTAACTCCACCTCAGGGTCAATGTTATCTTTCGGGATGCTGTGTGGAGGGTCTTTTTATGCAAAGGCCCTATAATAGCAACGAACGGGCGTCTTCGCGCCGCTCTTTTTAAAAACATTTTATAGAAATTCTGCGGCCTTAAACGACCTGAAAAAAGTTTAATCAGAAAGTAGGTACAAGTTACAACATCAAAAACGTTTCTGGAAAAAATATTTTGAGAAAAAAGGGAACGTTTTTGATATTTAATGATAATTTTTTTACATTAGCTTCACACAGGAGGCCCTGAGGAAAAA
This sequence comes from Limnephilus lunatus, assembly GCA_917563855.2. Lineage (NCBI taxonomy): Eukaryota > Metazoa > Arthropoda > Insecta > Trichoptera > Limnephilidae > Limnephilus > Limnephilus lunatus. The sequence goes on from OU830596.1 coordinate 69,955,753, forward strand.
AATCCCTCAAGGCGCGCCGCACCAATTTATATTTGGAGGTGTTTATGGGTGATCTGAATATTGTACCAGAGAGAGGTACACTTTTAAATATCTGTCTGACTAATCAACTGAACGATCGACATAAAAACAGTAGGTAAATTGTAAAGAAAATTAAAGTATAGTTATAAGTGATAGAGGTATTTGTTATCATTCTTTCTTCTCCAAAGTACGCTTGAAAAATGATATAAAGTCATTAAGAGTAGGGGTGTCCGCTTAGAAAATACATCGATGTTTTGTTTCGATACATCGAGGTTATACATCGATATTTTCCAATGCATCGGTTAGAAACATAGTTTTTTTCTCAAAATCGAGTACTTTTTCTAACATTGCATCACAATGCTATAGTCGGCGTGTGATAAACAATTATTAAGAAATCTATGTTCAGGAACTAAGAGAAAAGACCGAGTGTCACCCCCAAGAGCACAATTCTCTAGCCACCCCCCCCCCCCCCCCCCCCAGCACGGGAAATTGAATCGAATTTTACTTAATGGGGGGGAAGGGGGGAGGGTGACGACGACGACCACCGCGTTATCCGCTTCGGGTAGCTATGTCCAATCTAACTCATAATGAAACGATGAGATTTCACTTTAATAGTAGCAATATATTGTATCCAAATCCAATTTCGTGTTGTATTAAGTACCTACACTTCTACACATTCACCACACAACTAAAAACAAATGTGATTTAACGTTTTTATTCAAAATTGATCACCGAGACGAAACCAGAACAGATCAGAGACAAAACAAACGATTTTTTTAGTTCTCTCCGCGCAGTGCTGCCAGTGTCTAATTATTTTTAGCGGCCGACAACAGTCAAATAGCTTTGATGTTTTAAATTGTTTGAGATCAACTAAAGCAGTAAAAATAGGTATAATCATTAGCTGGTTACCATTGATTCGATGTTTTATGGAAAAAAACATCGATGCATCGAGTAAATCAATGGACTTTCAAAACATCGGATTGATTCGATGCATCGTATAGAATTCTATGCATCGATGTATATCGAATATCCCTAATTAAGAGTGATGATTGTTTTTAATAGTCCTTAAGCTAACTTAACGTATACTATTTTATCTTTTTTCATCACTTTTCTTGACTTTATATCACTTTTCAAAGACGTGTTGATTTGTCACTGAGTTACATTATGTTCCTGTTACCATTTATTTTACCTAAGAGCGGCGTAGGTTCTAATGTAGGACTTTGATTGCCTCGATTATTTATCAATACAACAAAGAATTTCTACACAATCGAATTAAAAAATCTTCCCATAGTTACCATAATGGGATTAGATATTTTATTAAAGATTTTACATTATGTTTGAATGTGGTTTATCTTTTATGCGTGCTGAACCAAAGCAGTGAGGTGGTTTTGACAAATGAATGCGATTCGAGAGAAAGCAAGAGTTTGTGAAAGAAATGGAGCGGAGAAACAGTAGGGCTAGATAAAGGTTTGATTTGTTACAAGAAAGTAATGATTTGTGAAATTTGAGGATAATAGGATAATATTCGTAAACCGGAGGCACAATGTTGAGGGTGTTAATGGATGTACTTGATTGCCCTCGCCAGTGATTCCTGAAATTATTTGGAGTAAAAAATGGGAATGAGATTTTTGTCTCCGGTGACTATTTTGACGTTTTCCCATTTTTTTTTCTTCTTTTAAACCAAACAAAAAAATCTTCCACATGTCATCACTGGTCACTCAGCCGAGTAATCGCTCAACCCCCCACTCCGACCCTATCTGCCCAATACATACTGTTTTTTTTTGTATTTATTTTTTAAGTTAAAAAAAAAAAAATCAAAATGCCACTGGAGACCAAAACATGATTTACATTTTTTTACTCCAAAACGAGTCAGGAATCATTAGTTAAAGTTATGATCGTTATAAAATTGTATTTCTTTGTTCATTATTTATCAATTTCAAACCTAAAATTGACTTCAAAAATACCTTTAAAAATAAGCTGGAATTGATATCAAACGAATTTATTCGCAGCGTCGATTTTTTGTACTTAAACTCTGGTATATGTATATAGTGCAAAGATAAGTAGTTTTTTCCTTGATGCATTTAAAAAAAAACATATTTTATGCTTTTGTTATTCGGCGGCACATCCTCTCTAAACACTCTTCGGAATCCCTAAGTTATATTTTCTATATATTTTGTATACCCTTAGTTATATTTGGTATACCGTATTTTCCCTAAAAAGACTCCATATTGTACATAAGTATGCCGGGGGACCAACTGTTGGGGATCAACTGTTACGGAACCAGTTAAAGTAAGTTAAGTGTATTTTAAAATATTTTTTAAACAAACCGCTTTCAATAAACCTGAACATGCAATTTTGTTTACTTTTTTTTTTGGTATGAATATATTTTTGCAATGATTCTTTCATCTAGGTGTGTTTTTTGTAAGTTTTATTATTTATAGTATTCTATTTCACAATAATATAAAAATAAAAAAACAAAAATATTAGTTCTTTTAAGAAATAAATATTGTTAAAAATGATTTCATTCGAGGAAGCCAAAACAGGCTTTTGATTCTTCCGGTACAGACTAACTTGTAGGCCCCTTGCACTTGCAAAGCTTACTAGGTCAATTGACTGCCTCGTAGGAAATGTAGATATTTCCACACGTCCTTCAATAACTTTAAGCCCAAAATATCCTTTAACTTTTTACTACTAGGTACTTGTTAGGGTAAATCGTACATCACGAGTCTCGGATTCGTCGGTCGGTCACACGGACTCGTTCATACGAAGCCTAAATCAACTAGTTAACTTTTTGAAAAATTTTCAATTTAAAACACACTTTGTAAGCGGCCCCTAGACGTTACAAAACTTTGTACAATATATTTTATTGTTCAATAAGATTGAAAGGCGCTTAGAATCCAAACGATCAATTATATTGCACAATAAACAAACAAAAAAATAGTGATCAATTATATTGCGCAATGTTTTAGAGTATTTTTTATTTTAGTATTTTCGAGTAAATATTGTGCAATACTGACCCTACACAATGCAATAGAAAAATATGGTGCAAAAAATTTAAACTCTCTCAAACTTTTGTTCAATCATTGCGCAATTTCAATATTAATCCCAAACGGTCAATAATATTGGACAATTCGTAATATTGCTCAACATAATTGATCGTCTAGGGGCCGCCTAATACACCACTTTTTTGGGTTAATAAATGACAGCCAACCAGGATTAAACACACTTTGTGGTTACGCCAATACACATACCTACATAGCACGCATACATACTGTTACTGCTTGGGATTGGTATTAATATTGTTGCAAATCCTATCCTACCTTGCTCCAAATCCGCACCTTTTAAATACCTTCACCACGTGCACCAGTCTGCAATTAACCGCCCGCGCCGAAACATACATACCCTATAGCCACTGTGCTCCCGCTACCTGTAAATCGACATTAACATAATTCCGCCGTGTTATATTTATAAATAAACGAAACGCACGCCTATTGCTGTTTCTGTGCCTATTGGATGGGGAGAAAGCAGACAAAATTGCCAGCATACAAGTTCTTTATCCTGTTCGGTGAGTCCTTTCCTTTCTATGCAGCATATGTTTTTTTCTCATTTCAAGCAGTAACAGTGATACAAAATCAAGGTCCTTCGTCAGTCAATCTTCACACATATCAAATCCACTCTACACACACAATCTCATTCACTTTGTAATACACCACTTTTTATTTGAATTAATAAATGACAGCCAACCAGGTTTCGCTTTAAGTTCGTAATTTTTTTTTTAATAGGAATACCGCCCAAGAGTTCCAACTGCTCTCGTATAGAGCCAGTAAGACTAAGGCATCCCCAATTGGGGTACCTACGTTGTGAGGCTGAAGGTAGTGGTGATAGGAAGGAGATCGGGAATAGGAAAGTGGGGAAGAACCTGGCTATTCAGATCTGGTTACCAAACACGGCTAAAGCCATTTAAAGCCATTTCTTACACCAGGGCAATACTGAGAGTATCTTCCACTCTGGAACGTGCCGCAAATATACTATATATTATTTTTAAATGAATAAATTGTGAAATAACACAAATTAATCAAAGAAAATTTGCGCGGGATTCGATTCTGCGACCTTCGGATTGCGAGCATTATCGCTGGACTACGCCGGCCGTCTGGGCATTTTAAATTAACTATTATATTATTGAGCAACCTAATAACTTTAGAAAACACTGGTCTAGACTCTAGTGGCACTTGATGTTTATGTTCATATTTGTCGGTTTCCGTAAACACATGCATATCGGGAGTACCTACGATAGAATAGGTCAAAAGGAAAGTTGCTAATGAAAGCGATGCTATAGAAACAATGTTCCACTGGTTCACCGGTGGTTCTACAATTATAATTGGAGTTTCAGTAGTAGTTGTTTCATTAGATGAAGCTGACTCATTTGTAGTTTGTTCGGCTGTGGAATGATGTTCCAACCTCCATCCCTTCCTTCCTATCTCTTCAAGACCCAGGTTGACTCCATTCTCTCCTCAACAAGACTCTCAACATAGCATCCCTAAAAAGACCTATGCGCTGAGGGAAATTATTTCTCGCGGAGTCTCGTAAGTGAAGTTAATGTTAAAAAAAACCGCTGATCGAGAAAAACCTTTTAAAAATGTCATTAAACATCATATATAAAAAAAAATATATCGAATAACGACTACGAGAATTTTTCACCCCCTTGTAACTTAAATGATCGATTTTAACGCCTTAATTTTCAACGAAATTTACGTAGGAAAATTTCGGACTTTATATTTTTAACCGAATTTAAAAAATTTGCCACACTTTGGTAGTTAATCGTGTTGTTGTTGTTTTTTAAATGCGGAAATATCTTATTTCTTATTAATGGCCCTGCTATTAAAGTAAATCGTTTTCTCATTGCCCCTTAGAGTGAGGCTCTTAAAAACTTTGTTCCCTTTAAAAGAGCTTCTTTTGATGTAAGTCAAAAGCTTTCATTTAATCTCAATTAAGTACGTCTTTAAATTATGTTTCCAAAGTTATGCCCATCAAGTTGATTAATACATAAATCCCACACAAGAGGGCGCGAGAGATATTTCAAAATCGTATGGTCTTTGTCAAATTTCGAAATCGCTTATAACAGCATTTCAAAATGAATTTTTGATAAAACACATAAAATTTAAGCTAAATACATTTACTATCTTACTCAGTTAAAACAAAACATAAAAAATCCTTTTATATAACTCTTTATAAAAGGGCTATTTTCTGTAATTCATCATTCGATTTTTATTTTTCTTCTTCTATGATCATACTGTGTGGGCTAATGTATCTAAAAATAGAAAAAAACACCAGAAGAAAAAAAAAATCAAACAAAATATCTCAAACTATACCATTTTATATTTACATTTTAACAACAAATTTATTTTACGATGTATTGTTAAGTTTTAAAACTACATAATTGAATTAACTTTTTAATCATTTTTACATATTAATATAATTACTAGCGAATAAATAAATAAAAATAATACACAACTACAATGCTTTTACAAAGACAATAAAAAAAATATGTATTATATTTTATTAGTAATATGTAATTTTTCAAATACCAAAAACACATAAAAAATAACGCATAAAGAATTCCAACTTGAATAGACGTTCGCGGCGCTTTGTTCTGTAAAGTGGTATTAAAAATTGTGTTCGTGTTGGTGCAAATTGAATATACAGGTGAAACAGCACGTACCTACACGAAAGATTTTAACCAGTCTTTTCTTAATTAAATACAAAAAAAATAATAATTTCCGTCACACGTCGCAACTAAGAAGTTGGGTTCAGCCATCATGGGTCCCGTGATGCGCACTCCGTCTCGTTCTAGCAGCACGGTAACAGAGGAGCACATTATCCCGTCGCCACACCTAGCAGTGTGATCAGTGGTGAGGTGAGAAAGAAATACTTTTTTTTGATTTTATTAAAAAATATATATCATCGGACTGCAAAATGCCATGTACTTTTTTTTAGTATAAGTATGCTCAGAAATTGCTGGTTAAAATCCTTCGGGTACTTGCTCTTACGCCCGGTAAGTACGGTCTAACTTGAATGGCAAAGGCTATTTAAATTTGTTTTGATTTTTCTGTTTTTTGTGTTTCGTTTGAAAGTTGTTTATTTTTTTTTTTTTAATTATTTATTAATTCTCAACGCCCTGATGGGCTTTTACAATACAAGTTTATAAAACAGAGACAGTTTTTTTTAAACAAAAGATAAACTATAAAAAATAACTAGTATCTACACGTCATATGAGCATACAGATAATTTAATGAAAGATAATACATTACAATACAAAAGAAAGTTTCTAAGTTGTAAATAGCATAGAAAATAAACTAGTAGGTATCTCTACTCGTATGTTAGTAATTACAAAATTTACAGGTGACTGATTAATTGTGATGTGTAAATACATGACAAAATGCAAGATACCTATATTAAAATAAAACGGTAACAAGTTTTTCCATTGTGAATTAATATAGAAGTACACAAATATATGCATTAGCCATAATCTCAAAATATTCTACATAAAAGACATTATATAACCAAGACATAAAAATATCGGTCAGGTATTTCTTTACAATAATATCTGATTACAGATTTCATTCTTTATCATCTACTATTGCAGATTTTATTTTTTGGAAATTTAAAAACATAAATATTTATAACAAGATCAATATTTTCTCATTTACGCGATAACACATTTATTTACATGAGCTCCAGACTAGAGGTGGGTAAGTTCTGTATTTTGCCGGAGGCCTCCGAGACATAACTCTTTTTAAACGTACCCGAGTTCTAGGAGCAGGTCCCGGGTCCGAGTTATTAGGTGCGGACTGAGCACTGGGTGTTGTTGCGGCGCACCGAACCGGGACGCACGGGTTCTAAGAACTCGGAGCCAGAACCTACTCGTAGAACCCGCACAAGAACTTAGAACCCCGGAGCCGGACAAGACCCGCACGCGGTCTAGACCCAGCTACATTGCACGGGTTTTTATTGAGAATTTAAATAATTAAATTAGCTGTAAGCCGTAATGCTATATGATAAACTATTATTTTATAAACAATACCAAGATACGCTCTAATTAAAAACGACTCCGTTTCTAGTCGAATATTCAAAAATAGTATCTACTAATCAATCTCACGATGACGTTACACACGGGCAGAGAGCAGGATACTGTTACGTCACGCGGTCAGGCGCGTGTTTGTTCATCGCCGGCCGGCAAGGCGGCAATTGAATGTGTCGCAGTTAGCAAGCCGGCGACCACGGGGTGAGTCACGGGCTGCAGGAATGTATCGTAATTCGCGAGTCGCGGGAGTGGCGGGAAATGGCCGGAGTGGCGGGTTCACGTGGCTCGGACCAAGACGCATGCATTTGAGCGTACTCGGCGAACCCGGGACTTGTGGCTAGGAAAGCCGGCGCCGCGGCTTTCCCGCTGCGGCGTTGAGTTGCTCGGACCGCCGGATTTATTTGGATGCGAGTACTAAGTCGGGTTCTCTGGGAGTAGTCGATTTGAAAAAGGAGTGGGAGTAGGAACCACTTCCCGCAAAGGAGCGGATCACACGAGCCCATTCCAGCTGAACCGACACATCGCTACTCCACACAAGAGGCCCCGAGGAAAATAATTTCCCTCAGGGCCTATGTCTTTGGGGATGCTGTGTGGAGGGTATTTTAAGGAAAGGAAGAAGAATTCTGGAGAGGAAAAAGGTTTAAGGGGTGGGTAGGAATTTTGGGTTCAGTATGTCCTGGTCATCCGCCTCCAAGACCAGACAAACCTCACCCCATGAACCCGGGCACCCCTGCTAAATCACTAAATGTAGCGAATCACTTGGAGTGACCTATGGCAGAGGTGTTGGTTATCCAATAAAGGTTCCCGGGGCGGCGGTACCCATTCCGCCTCCCAAATTGAAACATGACCGGTCAGTGGTTGAGTGGGCATAGCGCTTGGGTCCCACCCGGGCGTCGCATGTTCGATTCCTCGGCTGGCTAAGTCCTCCATCACAACACAAGCAACATTTTCGGCTTTCTGTGGTGGTAGTAGGAGATTTTCAAACATTGTTGGGTTATTCGTAACTCGGGAATGTTTGTCTTTCTTTTTAAAAAAAAAACAAAAAAAAATGTGAGCAACCAGAGCAGAGGGAGTTATAATATTAATTCAAAATAATATCTCTTACAAAGTCACAACAAATATGGTTTTAGATAAAAATAATACTTGGATGCTTGCTATTGAAATTCAAAAGGATTTTAAGAGGGGAACCTACGCAGCTATTTATCATTCCCCAAATCAAAATGATACAAAATTCTTAGATTTTTTTGATGAATGATGTCGTAAACAAATAAATACAAGAGATTTAATAATAATCTGTGGAGATCTTAATATCGATATGATGAAACCCAATGCAAAAAGCACAAGACTACAAAGGATCATAAATGGCTTAGACTGGAAGCAACTTGTCAAAAATTATACAAGAATATGAAAAACCTCTAAAACAATGATTGATTTAGTAATTTCAAATGACTTTTATGCGGAAGTTAATGCTGTAGAAGAACTCAAAATATCTGATCACGAAACAATTGTTACAAAAATTAGATATAGTAGTCCGAAACCACAGGAAATACGAAAGATAACGTATTGGAATAAAAAGAACTATGATAAGGATAAATTGTGTACGGCATTAAAAAACAAAAAGTGGATTTGCGATAACCAAGGAAATTTGGAGGAAAAAGCCGATGAACTAGTAGGACATCTGAAAACAGTAGTAAACGAGCTAATTCCTATAACTAATATTATATTAAAAGATACAAATAATTGGTATACGAAATCTCTACATCTTCTACAAAAACAAATGGATACTGCTTATAAAGCCTGTAAAATACAATTTACGGAAGAAAGATGGGAAACCTATAAGAAACTTAGAAACGTGTATAGCACAGAAATAAAACAAACAAAAAATTCGTATATTAGACAAAAAATAATTACCTCTCAAAGTGATTCAAGAAATATGTGGACTACACTCAAAGAAATTATAAGCGGTAAACAGAAGGGAGACACTAAGGAAGTTCGGTTCCCCGATGGAGTTGAAATTGATAAACCTAAAATAGCCCAATAATTTAATACAAATTTTATACTCAGTGTCGAAAACATAAATAAGAGCATTCCATTAGTCACAGACACATTTTCTCAATCAATGGAAAGAAGAGAGAATAATAATATTTTCAGGTTTAATAAAATTAACATTGAGTATTTAATGAAAATTCTTAATGCAATGAAACTAAAATCGTCCACGGATGGAATTACGATAGGCATAATCAAAGATGCACTGCCAGCTATAGGAAACAGATTAGTTGCACTAATAAATGAATCTCTGTTAGAGGGAATTTTTCCACAGTCATGGAAAACCTCCATAATAACACCAGTGCCCAAAATAATGAATGCTAAAAATTTCGAAGACTTCAGACCAATAAATGGATTACCTAAAAATGAACAATTACTAGAATCGATAGTTAAAGAACAGATAAACAATTTTATTGAAAAAATAACATTCTTGTAAAACAACAATCTGGATTTAGAAACAAATATTCCTGTGAAACAGCAATAAATTATGTGATAAATGAATGGAAAACAAGTTTTTTTTTTTTTTTTTTTTTTTTTACATGAATACCTCACAAGAGTCCCAACTGCTCCCGTCTGAAGCCAGTGAGACTATGGCATCCCCGATTGGGGTATGTTGTGAGGCTGAGGGTAGTGGGGAGGGGAAGGAGATAGGAAAGAGGAAGGTGGGGAAGTACCTGGCTATTCAGATCTGGTCACCAAACACGGCTAATGCCATTTCAAGCAACGTATGGATCAGAAGAAAATCATCATAGCAGTATTCTTAGACTTTAGACGTGCTTTTGAAAAGATAGACAGAGAAAGACTAATAATGAAATTGAAAGACATGGGAATTCATGGTAAAGAATTGCAGTGGTTTACTGATTACCTAAAAAACAGAAAACAAAGAACCAAATTTGGATATGCTATCTCTGAAGAGCAACAAGTAAACCTTGGAGGTCCTCAAGGATCGGTCTTGGGACCACTACTTTTATTATATATATTAATGATATAGTGAAGTGCCTAAAGTACTGTTCCATCAAACTGTTTGCTGATATGACACACTTCTATATATTATAGCAAATAATATTGAAGATGCATTGTCAAAAATACAAAGTGAACTTAATGAAATATCTAAATGGTTAAGCATAAATAAACTCAAGTTAAATGTAACTAAAAGTAAATTCATGGTATTAGGGAAAAAACAAAATGAACTTATTACCCTAAATATAGACAGTCAAAATATTGAAGAGGTAGAAGAAATTAAATATTTGGGAATCATTATTGATAATAAGTTAAAACTTGTGATGGGTCAAACCCCTTACTTGGGTTTTAATACCTCTCCTCTCTTGCGTTTCGATCTCCGGACGGTAGACCCTTCTCTCATACTGTTTGATTCGCCAATAATGTCTTGAATCATGACTCGTTTTTCCCACCCCTGTGACTGAACACAGCAAAAGGCTTTCTCCTTCCGGGAAAACTTTACAATAAACCCTTTCCTTTACGTTGTGTTTGATTTTTGTTTCAAAGGTTCTAGAAAATCTAGAATAGGTATTTAATGTCTATATGTGGGAACTTTTGGTTCTTTTAGGTAAGGTGTGGAAGAATTTCTCTGTATCTCTTGAACGTATGAAGGATACCTATTTTCTAAATCTATCCTAAATATATCCCCATTACGTCTCTAATGTTGTACGTTGTTTTAATACTCTCGCAGTACCCCCTGTAATTCTGGGAAGCCTATAAAGTTGATCTATGATCCTATACGTCTTAATAGATTTTAAAATACATACCTAGAATGTTTCATTTAGTTATTTGGCGGATCCTTCGCGCCGCTCTCCATGACTGGACCCTATGCATAATTATGATAATATTATATTGTTAGTAGACGCAAAATTCGTACCTAAGATGGAAAGGATAAGGGAGGGATGGATAGAATGGATCATGCATTTTTTGCAATCTAGTACTGGCTCCTCCACTTGACCAAATTGACCAGGTGGTTGGCTCTCCGGACACGACCTCCCGACCAAAGCATGTCAAGGCTATACCCATGGCACCCAGAAGATCTCTTGACGACCAACCAGATACCCGGACCCTTCCATAACCAAGGAAGGACGGCATGCCTTCAAACCTTTCCCAATCAACCCCAGTATCGAACACCTCCAGGACTACTTTACTGGCTCTAGAAGGGGTAATCCAATTCGTCCCTTGTCACGGCTCTACTCGCGAACATGTGGCTACCGCTTGTGATAGCCAGATCCTTCCTCCTGCGTGACCGGTCCAACGAATAAACCACCTCTAGTAGCGAACATACAACCTAAGTATTGTCTAGGCGTTATGATTGCTTCTAGGTCGATAGAATTAAAAAATGTGCAGACGCTGCAGGGTTGCTTCCACAAAATGAACTGCTTATGCTCCTCCCACACTACCTTGCCGGCAACCCGAGATGCTTTTGGCCAAGACGCCTCCGTCAGCGAACAGCGTCCTTACATACCGTTTGGCAACTCATTTCATATCCGTCTCGTCACGCCCATTCTCTCGACACGGTTCCGCGAAAGGGAATTGCTTCCAGCATCTCGCGTGACCCGATCAGTCTATGGTGAGCATCCCCTCCTAACAGGACAATGTGGGAAGACCCTTACCGATGGACCAGACATTGACACATATGTATAGCCTCGGTGTCATCGTCACATTGTTCAACCATAAAGTTTAAAAGGCGCAATTCAACAAATAGGAATTCAAAGGAGTACCTGTTAGTTTTAAATTTACGTTTGTTTAGGTTGCAGACAGTCGCTTTCTATTGGATATGTCGTATACCCCGATGAACTCTCCGTTTGGTTGAGGGTACAACACTCGTTCTTTTTGCTCCCTCGTCCGTGCCATCAGCTGTCTGAAAGAACAGGTCACTGCCCTTGGTGATAACACCGTTGAACATATCCTGAAGTAATATTATGAAATTTTGTCATTTATTTAAATCTTCAGTTTCACGAGGCAGCTTCGGTTCTGGCATCTCTGCGTCGCGTTCCGGAATGGCCTGGGAATTTAAATTAGGTATAACAACTTACCAAGAACGTAATTGCTAAAATCCCGGTCGGAGATATACACGACCAATTGTCTTAATTACGTATGCCGTAGACCTGTGGAGAAAACAAAACTTCCTACGAACTTCTAAACTTTTATTTGTAAACTAAATATGGTGAATAAACGCTCGACGCCGTTTATGTGAGCTTTCGCAAATTGAACGTTTTCGTAGATTACTAGATATGTTCTAACTATTGAAATTTAATTATACCAAATTCGATATCATTCCTGACTCCCGAACCCTTGCTAAGATTATTTAAATCTAGTTAAGTTTATTATTAATTTCGTTCTTTCGCGGTCTATCACGACATTTTTATAAAAGGAATGAAATTTATTATCGCAAAACTGGGGCCATTATTGTAAACCTAGAACGATTGTTTATTCGTTGATCCGTTATTACTTTGAATTAAGTTAGTTAAGTCCCCCTCCCCATCCGAATTTGCACCATTTATTATTATTATTAAATTGCAAGTCCGATATTTTTCTTTTAGGGTAAATTTTTATAGATATCTTTTATCTCTCTACATAATAAACGATAACAATCGCGAACTTTTACCGACGATTATTTTTGTGAATAATCAACACAACACCGGATAAGATATAAGACCGTCATTCTCATAATACGTATTTACTGACTTTTATTTCGTCCAATCGATAGGTTAAATATTATTTTTAGAATTTATTGATTTAAGTATTATCCTCTTTAATCAATTAACACTTTTCACCACTGTCTCGTGAACTAAGTCATGTATTTTTTCACTGAATCTAATTCACTAACACTTGCAAAGAAAAATTAACGAAGTTAATTCAGCACAGTCTCCAGTCACCCAGTCACAAGTCCAGCTATAAACCTTAGTCACTTTCCGGTACACGCACGATCTTCCACAGTCCTTCTTCTCCCAAAAATCAACCCGAACTCCTTTTCTCCCCGCCCAAACTACCCTTTTTAATACCACGTTTCTCCCATCAATCAAATCTAAATTTTGCAATTTACAACCTTACCAACGCGTAATATCGTCTTTCTTTTTCCATAATCCTACCCCGCCGGTTACTCCCTTTTCCTTCTAACGTCCTGTTACCCTCGATCCGCCTTCTACCGACGACACTACTCTGTTGCCATCGATCAGGGGCGTATTTGGGTCTAAACATCCGATTCCCACACGAATCTCCGTATGATTAGTCAACATAATCTACCTTTTATCATGTGACTAATTAATTCAACTTTTCTCTAAAATCTATAGTGTCCGTTCTACTCCTTTTTAATTTGCTTCCAAATACGGTGTATCCTGAATATTCGATATAACTGCCCTACTTTCTTGGCTTAACCCAAATCCAATTTCAACTCTTTAACCTACAACATATCCCGACAGTTATCTATTAAGCATTCATTATTATAAAATTCTCCCAACACGTCACTGCCTTGATATTCCGACGTTCTAACATTTGGCTATGGATTTTCTAATAAATTTGTGACTGAATATCCTTTATCGAACGTACCGCTAGTGTGCACACTCAGCTGTGTCCGTTTCTGGTTATATGTCGCGTTTCTTGTGTTCGTATACAATTTTTAATATTTCTCGCGTTTGCAAATGCTCATGTGCAAACTCCAATTACTTGGTCATCTCCCAGCAAAGTCGTGATGTTCGTAGGACCTTATTTTATAATAATCTAAACTTTTATAACCTTGATTCTCCTTTCCTATGGGCTATAACCACTGCCAAGATCCCATTCCAATCCTGCCTTTGAACGTTTTTTTTTCCTTTTTTCCTAGTTCCTCTTACATTTTACATCCCTCTCTGGCACCAAAACCGATAAATCCCCCTTAATTATTCGCCTAGTGATCAAGAAAATACTTGAGTTTTCAAATAATTTAAAATCCTGACAGGTCGTTAAATTTTATGCTTTTTCACTAATTTCTTTCTCCTATCATCTGTATGTAAAATCAAGTGGTGATTTCAGCTTAATGCGTACCTTAGAGACCAAAAATCATGTCAGATGTTTCGCATTCGAGACCCACTCAAAGAACAAGAGATCGTAAACCTTCCCTCCCCTCTAAACTAACGGACAAAAATCCAATACAAAATCTTAGACTTCATATGGTCAATAACATGAATTGATTTCCCTCGACTACCTCGAAGAGATCGGCTCCTGTGGGTTTTCCACGTCTAACACTTTCCCCCATCGTCTACATGCAGAATCTGCTAGATATTTGTCTGGAAAAGCGGTTAAGACCGTCAATGTCCACTCCCGTTTCACGATTACTAAGTAATCGAGATCGCTTGCTACTTTAATTACTCAGTGCATGATCTTCGTCCTTGTGAATTTTTCCGCCACCGAGATCCCCGCAAAACTTCCCGATTTCAGACGTGAAATCAACTGTTGTCGATTCCCTTCTGCTCCCATAAAAATGCGATTTATGACCAAGTTAGAAGTGGTTAAAATTGCTGTCTGGCCAAACCGTGAGATAATCTTGGAATCTTAATTTTTCAAATCCCTCATCCCACGCCCCCAGCCTGTGATTGGTTTAAGACGCACCTACTGTCCTCATCTCTATTCTGATTGGATAGTCGGTTTTTTTTCCTAACTGCTTACACCCCTTCGTGGCAAGGAAACTCCAAAAGTTTAAAAAAGATTCCTTTAATATTGATTTTAAAACCACCCGAAAGATGTCGATAGTGTGATCATATTCTATATTTAAAAAAAATTTTACCCACCTATACCGGAGTGAAACAGGTTCATCACAAACTTAACTCTAACTTTGAAATGCTAACTAAAAAAATTGCCAAAAAGATTAATTTTCTTAAGTAGAATAAAGGGAAAATTAGACATTAAAACTAGGAAATTGGTCTATAACACAACTGTAGCATCCCATCTGAATTAATGCTCAAGTGTAATCTTTCTGAGCAATAAAACACAAATTAAAAGGATGGAAATAATTCAGAACAGAGGCATGAGGTCTATATTGTGCTGTAGCAGATATACCAGGATAAAAACCATGCAACGCCAACTCAATATATTAAGTGTGTGGCAAAGATTAGTTTTCAATACCCTAGTTTTTATTTATAAGTTAAAAAATAAAATGTTACCAGATTATATGTCGAATAATGTTAGAATCAACAATACAGTTCATTGTTATCCTACGAGAAACTGCAACGATTTTAGACTTCCTAAAACAAATTTATCGGGAACACAAAATAATATTTATCATAAAGGTTTTAAAATGTTCAATGAACTCCCTGTAAATGTTAAGGAGGCTAAAAGTCTTGCAGTTTTTCGTGGATTATGTCTTAATGTTGTAAAGTCCAAATTTTAGTCATTAGGTAGTAAATAATATTGTAGTAGTCATAGAAAAGAAAACATTAGATATAAGATGTCAAATTTTATATCTAAATAAAATACACAATAAAAAAAAGAGCGATGAAAACATCTATAAGATTTTATAAAATAACTAGTTGGTTCTCGGTATGCGTTGCAATGCCATATTCAAAGAAATAAATTGTTTCTTCATGCATGTCCTTTCCCGTGTGTCCCCGTTCCCCTCCGCATCCCCTATTCTCACGCGTTCCCCTTCCACCTTCCCCGCCCACCCTCTCCCCACTCCCGCTCCCTCATCCCGCTAACCCCCCTCCCGCGTTCTATATATTCAGTTCCAGTACATTCAGTTTTCAAACAGCTCGTGTGCCACCTATTACAATTTAAACAAACTTTAAAAAAACGGATGAATGAAATAGGTTAAGTCTTGCTGAAGTTTTGGCGTGACCAAGGGAACGGGATAGATTGTTTCACTGTAAACCTTAATATCATCGTTATAAAGGCGAAAAGTGTTATACCGGTAATCCGAAACGAATGTTATCTTTGAAATGGTAGCTAATGGTGTAATGAAATAACACTTATTTCGTAAAAGAAGAGAAGCCATGATCATAACACTTTTGGGAAACAAAGCCAGAACTATTGAAAATAACACCGCTGATAATGCCATGCCCTTGAATATTATGCGTAAACCTCTCTACCAAAATGTCAAGAAATTAAATCAAACCCATTAGGATGATAACAGTAGGTACTTAAAATGCTTTTGAAAAACGCTAAATACATACATTTTTGTCATTATTCTCAACCAGATTCAAAGAAGATAAACGATGTTATAATAATAAAATTGCTTCTTCAAAATTCGCAGAAAATCCTTAAGTGAATATTCACGTTCAGAGGGAATAACCAGACAAAACCGGAAATATGTCATTTTCAAATTAAATTTTAGACGTATTGACTCTTTTCCAGAAAAATTATCAATTGATTTCGAAAGACTGTTCTTTTATCTAGTAAAGCTATTTTTTTAAATTTTGAGAAAATGTGTTTATTTTTAGTACAATAAGGTTTTACCGCAGGTCGTTGGCAGATATGTTAAATTTTCAAATGAAAAATCTTATTTTTCTAGACATATTTCATATCATGTGAAATATGTCTTGTCTTACATTGTAATCATAGATTATTTTAAATTAATACGTGGTCTATTAAAAGTATGTTTCAAAATTTTAATTTTATAGTTAAAAAAAACATTTTAAAAAATACCCGCTTAAATCCACTTATTTATGACGAAAATTCTCTATTTTGTCTATGTATTTACGGTCTTACAAATTTATTCATTTCAGATTTTATTTGCACATTTATTTTACTTAGACATTATTGAAAAAATATAAATAGGTAGATAACAAATATTATCTTAATATATAAAACAAAGTCGGGTTAGTTACACTATTTATAACTCGAGAACGGTCGGGCCGATTTTGATGATCTTTGATTTGTTGGATTTGTCTCCGCCCCGGAAAGGATAATAACTATTAAAACATCACAAAAAATAACGAAAAATTTAGTTATTAAGAAAATTCTTTTCCCCATACATTTTTTATGGAACGAATTCTCATATTTGAAAGAGCTGCGGGCATTTTGTGATAAGTACCTATAATGTTGAATAGTGAGTGAGTTCCAAAAATTCAAACTATCAAATGCCAATGCGCTGATGGTTTTGCTTTTGTTATTAAACTTTTTTTTTAATTATTTATTTGGCTTTCACCCATTAAGGGTTTTTTTTACATTATCAGTGTTTTTAAAATTAGTGACATATTCAGGTTTTTTAAAATTAGTTGCATTTTCAGTTTTTTACATGGAATAGATACATTATATTAGCAAATAAAGACAATGGGCTAAGACAAATATTCATATGATTATGCAAGTTGTACTAACATACAGAGTTGGTATTGATAATAATTACAAAATAGTACAGTAGGAAGATGTACAGGTTCCAAAAAAATAAGAACCTGTACAAATGTACTAATACCTAACGCTGCAGGAACAAATGCATACGTATTGAAGAGAAATAAATGTGATTGATGCTCAAATGTTAAGGCCATTTTTTCAAATAAATTTTGCTAACAAATAGTGAATTTCAGGAGAGTTGAAACTAATAAGGCAGGGTAGGTACACTGGTAGAGAATTAAATTTTAGGTTTTACCAATTCATGTAGGTATGTAGTTTGGAAATTGGTAATTTATAGGACACTCAAAAAAATTATTGTCTAAAGTGTCCTCTGAACCACAATCACAATAAGGCGAATTGACTATGTGGAATCAGGCCAGATGGCTAAGACAACAAGTATAACCTAGAAGCATTCGAGTTATGGAAGAGATGTATTTTTTTAGGAATGGAAGTGTATTTATGAAACCAGGGCTTGACAGGAAGAGAAGGTTGAATTAATTAGTACTGGTGACCTTTTATCAGAGAGGATGATTTCCATTCAGAGGACTTTTGGCGTTGTCCCTTATTTTTTAAAATAGGGAAATAATGTCTTACAGGAATATGTATACAACTTAATGGACCATGGACAATGGATTCCTTAGCAATAGAATCAACCTTTTCATTTCCAACAATACCAAAGTGTCATGGGATCCAGGCCAAGACCACTAACACGCTTGAGCCAGCGACATGGAATGCAGGAGGTCTCAGATAGAGCAGGTTATAGAGTCACTACTGGAATTGAGAAGGGATGCGCTTATTTTTTGTAGTGAGCTAAGTGAGCCTGAAAGGATGAGATCATTTCTAATATTAAGAGATTTGACGAGTCGTAAAGCTTCTATGATACGAGAGCTATGCATTCAGCAGAGAAAGTGGAACACTATTTGGGAGGTCTGCGTGGGAAACACAATTTTCTGTAAGGTGCATAGACACTGGCTTACAATGGGAGTCCGAACTGAGTTTGGAACCATCTGTGAAAATTTTTATATAATTTGGCCAGTTATTTTCATTAATTTTGTTGAATTCTGCATTACTGAATTAAGCTGAGTTTTTTAAATTTTTTTTTACATATTCCCATAGATTGGTGCACCTTTGGATAGAAAGTAAGACTTTAATAGGGATATGAGTGTAAGGGGAGAGATTAATTGCGATAGAAGTTTGTGGATGCATTCAGGAAAGAGTTGAAAGAGGAAAGAATTGAAAAAAGAAAGAGTTGTTGATATTAAACATATAATGCTGCCCCTCTTTCTTACACAGTATATGTCAACAGTAAAAATGGGACAAATGGTGAACGTATGACTATGTCTACACCCCTCCAAAGGAAAAATAAAATAATTATAATAAATCTCCGTCACAGGTATAAAGAAAATGAAACGCGATTCCCGAAAGTAAGTCGAAAAGTAAGAAAATCACATAAATTATAAATCCGTACACAACGCCATCTCTAATACTGAAAAAAAACGGGGACAGTTACGCATCAATAATTGCTTCATTGTGTAATTTTTAACAAAATAAAAAAACTTAATTTAATTCAGCTAATAAGTTAACACAACAGTTATTGATTCTGATGCGGTACGAAGTTCGCCGGGTCAGCTAGTAATCAATAATTATCAGCCTGAAACACTCATCTACATTGAAAAAATCTTCCGAGAAAAGATACTGCCACCTAGCGGGAGATTTAGTACTTAACAATACCTCTCTAACAAAAATAAAGTTGGTTATTTTCAGTTGGAAAAACGTAATAATAAGTAATTGTCGAATGAAACACTAGTATATATTGAATTATTTGGAGGGTATTAGATAAGCCGCCATAGCTTAGTGGTCAGAGCTCCTGACCGGCAATCAAAGGGACACGGGTTCAATTCCCGTTGGCGGCCAGTATCTTTTCTCGGAAGATTTTTTCAATGTAAATGAGTGTTTCAGGCTGATAATTATTGATTATAATATTTGTTATCTACCCTTTGTGCTATGCATAAAAATCTTGTTTAAACGTTAGTTTATCAATTAAAAATAATAATTAATATTTGACAAGTTAAAGTATTTCAGCAATAAATGCAGACATAATTAGTCTCGACGCCACCTAGCGGGAGATTTAGTACTTAACAATACCTCTCTCACAAAAATAAAGTTGGTTGTTTTCAGTTGGAAAAATGTAATAATAAGTAATTGTCGAATGAAACACTAGTATATATTGAATTATTTGGAGGGTATTAGATAAGCCGCCATAGCTCAGTGGTCAGAGCTCCTGACCGGTAATCAGAGGGACACGGGTTCAATTCCCGTTGGCGGCCAGTATCTTTTCTCGGAAGATGTTTTCAATGTAGATGAGTGTTTCAGGCTGATAATTATTGATTATAATATTTGTTATCTACCCTTTGTGCTATGCACAAAAAACTTGTTTAAACGTTAGTTTATCAATTAAAAATAAAAATTAATATTTGACAAGTTAAAGTATTTCAGCAATAAATGCAGACATAATTAGTCTCGACGCCACCTAGCGGGAGATTTAGTACTTAACAATACCTCTCTCACAAAAATAAAGTTGGTTGTTTTCAGTTGGAAAAATGTAATAATAAGTAATTGTCGAATGAAACATTAGATTAGATAAGCCGCCATAGCTCAGTGGTCAGAGCTCCTGACCGGCAATCAGAGGGACACGGGTTCAATTCCCGTTGGCGGCCAGTATCTTTTCTCGGAAGATTTTCTCAATGTAGATGAGTGTTTCAGGCTGATAATTATTGATTATAATATTTGTTATCTACCCTTTGTGCTATGCATAAAAATCTTGTTTAAACGTCAGTTTATCAATTAAAAATAATAATTTATAAATAGGTACTTATAAGGTAAAAATAATTACAAAAAGTACATAATTTTAATAGTTTTATCATCACGTCTCTCAGCATTTTGGATGTAGGTACTCTCAATGTACAGAAAACAAAATACTTACTGTTTAGTCTCACCAATATCACAAAACCAAACCTCCACCCCCAATTAAAAATACACGAATGTAAAAACTCATCTCCGAACCTGACTTGTAACTGCCCATGCCTTGAACAAGTAAACATTATAAAATATTTAGGAATAACCTTTGATACACACCTAAATTGGAAGCAACATATACTTAACACTACAAACAAAATCTGCAAATCCATATACTTTTTCAAACAAACACGTAATTTCCTCAACCTACACCTTTTAAAAACAGTGTATTACTCACTGTGCCAATCACACATCGAATACGGAATTTTAGCTTGGGGTAACACTTATTCTAGTGCCCTCGACCCCATCATTAAAGCACAAAAACTAAAAATAAAAATAATCCTTAAACTTCCTCTTACTACCAGCACGGATACGATCTTCAACACCTTCAACGTTATGGACATTAAACAGCTCTACGCAAGATCCATCTTAGTTAATTTACATAAAAACAACATAACCCTATACAAAGCAACACAATCGATACACAATACCCGAGCCAAAAACAAAGAACTCCTCCAAACTCCCTTTTCTAAAACCACCTTTGGACAAAGACACTTTAAATACATAGCTTGCAAACTACACAATACACTACCAGCTACGATTAGACAAACCGAATCAATGACCAAATTCAAACAAGTTGTAAAGAAATGGATTATAAGTACTGGTCGTCACACTATTGCAAACATCTGTAAAATATCCATCTTCATACGTCCTTACCCATATAAAACAAATTAAAATTATAAAATCCTAAATAATATAAATCCATAAATAGATTTGACAGGATTTACTACTGTTCTGTATCTCTTCCCTCATTTATAAGAAAACTCTCTCTATGTGATTTACCCACACTTTCAATCATCTTTATGTTTAATTGTTAATTATATAACTCTTATATATGATATGTAATTATGTACCTCTACGCCTTTCTCAACACAGGTATACCCTAGCGAGACAGGCATTGAATAATATATTGTAAACATCACGTATATAGATCAATAAAAAAAAAAAAAAAAAATAAAAAATTAAAACAAATTTGGAATGAAATAAAATCGATATTGAGTTATAATTTTAAAAAGCTGGTATGTAGAAATCTTTCTCATTGGAGCCGCCCTGTACGATCGTTAGAACTTCTTTCCACGAAATGTCGATTTTCGGCTGCTGGCTGGTTAAAGGTCCGTAATTACATATATGAAAAAAGAGTTTTGGATCAAATTTACTTGAACAATTAGAAATCAATAAACGAACGAATGACCCTAATATAACACTAATTAATAAAGTAATGAAAATGATTTATTCCTCACTTCTCAGTCTTCTACTGACTTCTACAAGTTAACAGAAGACATCATTATTAAACAATTAACATTTAATGCAGGGAATACAATAACTCACAAAATGGAGAAACGGTTTAACCGGTAATAAATTATTTTAAGCACCTTCAAAATTGAAATTTAGAATCATTTAAATAAATCGTCTCAAAGTGGTCTAACCGATCTTGGAAAATGACCTTGTAAGCCAAAACAGCTGACACAACAATAAAAAAAAAACTAAAATAATTGCAGAACTTAATAATTACATAATTAAAATAATTATTTTTAAATTAAATTTAGCTCTACTAATTGAACAGAACCTGAAATTAATGCTAAATATTTTGTTAAAACTTATTATGGGAGGTGGGCTTTAAAGACTGAGGCTTCTTCGAAAATAAATGTCTAGTTGCAAACCACCTGCTAAATAATGGAACGGAGATGTCAAATAATATTTTTTGTTGTTCTTTTTATTATTTTTGCTATTATACATTATAATTCCTATTTTTATTATGTTATGATCATGTTCTACCACCCCTAGTTTGTAATTTTTTAACCCCATTTAATAAATAAATATATAACAAGACAAAAAATCGCAAAATTTGCAAAACAAAATCATTTCCCCTTCACATACGTTTTGGATGAAAACGAAAAAGACAGAAAATTCTTGAACGATGACGTCAGGTACGACCTCTATTCGGTACTACTATAGCAGTATTTCTTATATTTCTATCTTATAAAAGTGTTTTTTGATAATATATAGACTATCGATTTACTCTGTGTGCTCTTCTCATCGTCATAATATTAATTCTTCTCGGAATATCTATTTTACGTATAGTATCATTATTAATTTTGTCACACTTACACAAACGAAGGTTAAGTGAAGTAAAGTGCTTCTTACAATAACACCTGTTAACGCAATTTACAGGCAAAGTTTATTGGTGTCAAATTAAACACTTAATTTTATTATTTTTTTACTTTATTTATTATTAGTTTATTATTATTTTTTACTATTTAATTACAGGTTTGATGATAATTACAAGATATGATAATGTATATAAATATTTCATCTGTTTGTTCTTAGTCCTCCTCACTAGGTGGTCCTGTGCTGAGGCGGACTGGTAGATTTATTTGATTTTCCGTTATTTAGTTTCTATGATGTTTTTAATACATTCTCTAGGATGTCTGCATTAATTTCTTTCACCCATGTTTTGATTTTTTCCTTAAACTTATTTGGAGGAAGGATGTTGTAAAGTTTGGTTGCCAGATATATGTGGTTTCTTTTGCCAAAACTTATCTTGAATTTCGGAACATCTCGTATATCTTTTTTTGAGGCTCTTGTGTAATGTATAAGAGGTTCATTAGGAGATTTTCTGTTTTTAAAATGATCTATAAGAATATTCTTGGCAAATATTTGTTTTAAATTTAGAATGTCAAAACACTTAAAAATATCTTTTGAGGGGGTTCTGAAGGGTAATTTTAGTATGGTTTTTATAATTCTCTTCTGAGCAATATCTATGATTTGCTGTAGCAGATCCCCATACTAGAATTCCATACTCAAGACGGGAATGACATAAAGCATAAAATACTTTTTTTATGTCTTTTCTAGGTAGTATGTTTCTTAGGTTTTTGAAGAAATATACAAGTGTCGTAAGCTTTTTAGTGATTCCATTTATATGTATGTCCCATCTAAGGTTTTCGTCTATTTCCACTCCTAGATATTTAATACTTTATGACCTATATTTAAGTTACCTACTATCCGATTTCGCTGAGTTTTGGCACCATTTTATTCAAAATCCTTTCTTTTTGTCTGTTAGATAAAAAGAGGGACAAAAAATATGGAACAAACAAATTGGCATATTTTGTGACCGTTACATAAATTTATATTTCAAAGCTTCGTAGCTCATTACGAACGTGAGATTGCGCGCGGAAAATAGCTGCATTGCCTTAGAATTTGTAGAAATAAGAATCTATGCAGATTTTATGATGCCAGGGCTTAATTAGGTATGGAAACTGATTTTCTGCTTTTCTATTTTCATTTCTTTTCTGCTTTGAGATGATCCGCTCGATTTTTTATTGTGAGGCGTGAGGCGTGAGGCGAGACGCGAGGCGCGAGGCACGAGGCATGAGGCGCGAGGTGCGAGGTGCGAAATACGAGGTGCGAGTTGTGAGGTGTGGGAGTGTGAGGTGTGGAAATTTGAGGTGAGAGACTGAAATGTGTATGAAAATAATTATTGCATGCTCTAGCCACATTAATATTTCAAAACTGGCATCACTCGCCACTAGCCTCACGACCGCGAGCTGACGCCTGGTGGTATTTCTCGATCGACCAGGCTTCGATTTCACAACACTCTCTTGCTATTTTAAAATCCATAATTCCGTAATTACAAAAATGCTTAAGGCGATCCATAGTGCAGGAAAAAATCGAAATCGGAATTCACGCTCCTTTACAAGAGGAGTGTAAAAACACTTGAAAAAAAGCTTTTGGAAAGGTTGGAAAAGGTATTTGAGAAAAAAAATTTACGGGTTGATTTCGGTAGGGTCGGTAAAGAGCATTAATTCATTATTTACGCATTGTTTGTTGTAATAAAACGTTTATTTAAAATTGATTTCACGAAACCAAGCGACACGGAGCACAACGTCTGTTTCCCGCTTCGGTCGGGAGAGGACTGACAGAAAATGGGTGTGGCTAGTCAGTATTTCTTCGGTGGACGGTATAAGGTTCCCTTTAAAAATCCAAATTCGTCGACTGCCGTATTGTCGCCGAGATGTCAAAAATACCAACGCGAAAATGCATATTGTATTTTATTTTATGAAGTTCGGGCGTAAATTTAATTTTTTTGCGATTATTAAAGAAACTGAATTTGCCACATTAAACAATAAAACCGTATCCGAAAAGAGGTTTATAAATAGGAGAATTTGGACTTGAAAGTGTTTTTTATAGACCTTATGCATTATTTTTTTCAAGGCTTTTTAAAAGAATTATTATTTAAAAGGGCCAAGATATGTTCTACACGCAGTATTTAATTGAAGCATATTTAATACTTCTAAGTGATCAGATTTTCAAAACAAAAACATATGATTTTGTATGATTTTGCTTTATTTAGTACGGCTTCATCTTAATGGTGTAGTGATTTGGTAGATAAAATTTGCACACAAATTTAAAAACAAACAGAATTGACTCAAAGAGTAAAGTCTGCAGCAACCAACAGATTGTTGATGCAATACTCTCAGAAACTGGCGAAAATTATCTTCCGTGTGCTTCGCAAAAAGAAAACAGTTGAAACGCAAGCTCCAAGCTTGACACCTGACACCGAGATGATAAAGGAAAGATGGGGAATAACAGGGGACGACGACCAGAAGGGGAGGGGAAGAACAAAGAATGCAGCCGTTGAGTCCCACACTCTCCCTTACGCTAAGGGATG
The DNA here is from genome assembly GCA_917563855.2 of Limnephilus lunatus. Classification (NCBI taxonomy): domain Eukaryota; kingdom Metazoa; phylum Arthropoda; class Insecta; order Trichoptera; family Limnephilidae; genus Limnephilus; species Limnephilus lunatus. The sequence continues at coordinate 69,980,946 of OU830596.1, forward strand.
AAACACTGAACTTTATCTCAAGATTTTTATTTTAAAAATATTGAATTTCCTATTGCACAATTCCTACTTCCAAAGCTAATAAAGTCATTGTGCGATCAGTTCTAAATTTCAATTTTTTACTTTTTTACTTACGGAATTCGATACTTTGTGCGAAAACAATTAGAAATATTCATTAATTTTTCGAAGAAAACTTCTTCGGAAAGGTTTTCACTTTGTGATTATTTGTCTTTTTATTAAAATAGAAATATTCATTTAAGTTTGAAGCGTTTTACTTATTGTTGAAAGGCCATAAGAGATTGAAATAATAGACTTCTTTATGTTAATCTGGATTTATTACTTCGCGTATTACAATTAATGTAGTGACTGCGAATAGTCGACCTAACTAGGAACTAGCTAGAATGGATCTGGATTATGTGAGCTCCTGCCACCTGCACCCCGGCCCTCGGCCCCCCTGGTGCACACACTCCGAACTAAACTAACCGCCATCTTGAGGACTTTCGGGACAGCTCTTAGCAATGTCCTCTATGTAACAAGCTCGGAAGCTTTTTGATATATAACAATAAACATCTTAAAATACGTCTGAAAGTTATTTAAAAAGTATGTTTATAATATGTTTAGCTCTTTACTTTCCTGTTTGTATTGTAGCATTTATGTTTGTAGCACGGCCTCAGTGGTCAAGGAGTAAGACTCTCGACTAGCAATCTCAAGGTCTCGGGTTCAAATAAGAATTTTATTTTTAATTAAATGGCGACCGAAACAGATTTTGCTTATTTACGAGTTAGCGAAACTCAATCGACAATCTGAAAACACAAAAAACATAAAAAGATACGGTCACATCTAAGACTCGAACCCAGGACCTTCGCCTGGCCGGGGCGCAGCTCTATCAACTGAGCTAATGTGTAGCATGCTTCGAGAAAGAACTACCATTAACGCTTATTTTTATTGGCTGCTATCTTTATGTATGATTGCAAGATTCAAACCCGAGGATGTGATGTGATCACATCCTAAATGTTATCGTATCTTTTTCTGATTTTTCGGTTTTCAGTTTTTTTGATTGAGTTTTAAAAAAAATAATTTTAATATTTCAATTTGAGATTTAACTCAAAATAAAAATAAATAAATTTTATTTGATTAATTATTCAATATTTCATAATTAATTCATTAAAAATAATATCTAGTACATTTGAGGCACGTTCCAGAGTATGAGATAATTTCAGTATCGCCCTGGCGTAAGACCACCATTCAGAATTGAAATGTTGCTTGAAATGGCTTTAGCCATGTTTGGTGACCAGATCTGAATAGCCAGGTACTTTCCCACCTTCGTCTTTCCCATTTTCTTCCCCTCTCTACTAACTTCAGCCTCACAAAATACCCCAATTGGGTATGCACTAGTCTTACTTGCTCCAGACGGGAGAAGATGGGATTTTTGTGCGGTATTAATATAGAAATAAAACAAAAAAGTCTAAATATGTAAATATCTTGAATTCAAAATGCCAAAAAGTGGCCCAAAAAAGTTTCACTGCACTTTACGTAAAGTGTAAAGTTTGGTCATAAATATAATACTGCCTAGGAAAAGATATGAAAATTTATTATTTGGGACTTTTTGACAATTTGATTTTGTCATTTCGTTCTGAATATAAACTTTCCTAGCATTTTACGGTGATTCGTTGGACATCCCGTTTTATGTTATGAATTTTGAATTTGGAAAGTTTTTCACTACGTAACGTTTGATTCGTTTCCTAAAATTAGAATTGGCAAATTGGAAATCACAATATTTTGTCGATAACAGTAATAATTTCGATTGACTGAAAATTTCATCAATGCATTTCATCATCATTCATTGTGCGATTCGATTACCATAGAAAAAATTTTACCATAAAAAAATGATTAAAAATGAACACTGTTCGTATTATTTGCATATAATCTTAATAAAATAAATCTTAAAATTAATGAAAATGTATGTTTCTTTGTTTGTCGCTTATGCCTTCCTTAACCATTCATTCAATTGCGATGAAATTTTGTGATTTGTTGAGCGCACCCCCGCGAAGGTTTCTATACAGGGTGTCCTAGGTAAAGTGCAATAACTTCTGGAGGTGATTCTACACGATGGTAGTAGTAAAAAAGATTAACAACTTTTTCCGAAATTCCAATTTTTTTTTACATACCAAAAGACGTACCTATTAAAAATCCTTAGTGTGAGGTACGATCTTACTTGCCGAGAGCCTGTCGGGCACGACTGTGGCAACGCGTGGTTGTGATTGGACCGTATCTTAATAACGGAAAATAATAAAGCTAGCGGCACACGCCAGTCTAATTTTATCTTTTTACCACAAAACTACCCATAAAAATTGGAATTTCGAAAAAAATTATATTACTTTTTCACTTATGGCGTCAAGGAGGGAAGGCGGGAAGGTGGGAGGTAAATCCAAGAAGGGGGAGGGTAACTCAGGAGGGGTAAGAAAGGAAGGTATAAAGGGAACGCGAGAGGGGAAGGTGACACGGGAGGGGAACGGGGGCGGGAACGGGTTCGCTTGGGAAAAAAGGACACCCAGTAGACAAATGAAGGAGGGGTGGGGAACAAGGGAGGGATTTCAAAAGAGAGTTGGTAGCGGTAGAGAATGGCAGGGGGGTAAATTTGAAAAATCTATGCTTCGGACGTATGTGAAAAAAAAATTGTATATCCAAAAGCACTTCAATAAACAGAATTGAACACAAACGCATTCTTTCTTTGAGTGGCATTGCAACGCATGTCGGGTACTCGCTACTATTATATAAAATTAATAGACAATACCTCTCAGAGATTATTCACTCTCTATTGAATTCTTGAGTAATTAATTGAATTTCCTCAGTAATGTTTATGCCGGAATTCTCGGGAAGAAATTTGCTAAGACAATGTATAGACAAGTACATATTCCTTCCCTCTATTTGCACCGAAATAACAGTAGCTGTTTAATTAATTCACGACAGAGATATAAACAAACGTTGGGTAGTATCAATACCTCGTGCACGTTATTGCAATGACAATTAGCAAGTAAATAACCCACAGAAACAATAATATCTATCATTATTGAAGACGTTTAAGCATTAGCTCACTGTGTCGACTATTAAACAGATTGAAGATAGATAGATACAGTGGGCGCCAGTCTGTTTTAGAACACGAATGCTAAATTTAATACCATTAAAGCGATTGCGTATTTTGCATTCGTCGGATATTTAAATTATTCACTTTCCGGGGAATAAAAATAATTACCTCACGGTTTGTTCACCCTTTCTATAAATGCGATACTAGCATAGATAGTAGCAACAAAGCGTGCCGACTGTCGCAGAACTACCACCAAATTGAACGGACTATCAAAGTTTCTATATAATAAGTCTGTTTAGTTCTGAAACAGCGTATGAACTGAAACCCATTTTCCCAAATTCCTTGCATTGTTATTTTCTCCCTTTGTCCTTTTCCTTCCTTGAAATGCCCTACTTACTTACTAGAAGATGAGTAAGATTTTGTACAATAAAACTGGGTACACATGCACAAAATCTAAAATTACCCACATTTAAGTCAGTTGAAAAATTGTCGTGGAATTGAACACAGCTCTCTTTGGAAATCTCGCTTAATAGTCGTTAAAGCCACTGATTAATACAAAAAGTTGAGCTAAAAGTGTTACCACATTTGTGCCATCATCGTGGAAAACCAGTCACCACCAATGAAGCACCATATGACCACAGCAAAGGTAGGGCGTTCTCCTTTCCAATTGCGAAATCCTGTGATTCAATTTAAAAAACGCCATTATTTGTCTTGCATCATACAAATAAAGATTTACAGTCTATACAGATATTGTTTGTTGACAACGTCTAAAATCTAAAACAATCGTTATGGTTTTCAAATGTCAAAACGAACTCATGTAAACACCTTCCGTATGACTAGACGGAAAGAAAATAGAAGTTAGTCGTAGCATAAAGTACAAAGGACATATCATCAGAGATGACCTGAAAGACATCGAGGATATGGAACGACAAAGAAATCGCTATGCGTTAGGGCAGGTATGCTGTCAAGGCGTTTCCACTTTTGCAGTAACAAGAATATCTACTATTCAACTGATTCTACACATCGCTGTACAGGTCAAAACTGTGAGTAGATTATACTGCATCGCGATATTGGCATTCGCCAAAAATTGTCTACAATAATGCATCTCGCGAACTGTTCCGCCTACCGAGATACTGCAGCGCTATAAAAATGTTTCTGAAGGGAAGAATGCGCACTTTCAGAGCACTTATTACTGAAAGGTGCACTTCTCATTAAAAATGAGCCATCTCAGCTCAGCCTCATTCTCAGCCATCGCATGGGAAGCGTATGGCGCAGACTACGCCAATTTAAGAATACAATCATCATTGCCATGATATGAGTCCATGGATGGAGTCCCCCTGATGGCCCTCTGGAGACGGGAGATTTTCGAACATTCTCTATAAATGACTGCTTGTATTCGTTTTTGTGTTATAATTTTTTTTTCATTTATCATTTTTAAGCTTATTCCTTTTTAATTTATGTATGTACCTATTGTTAATTACTTTTTCTTAATATTTTTCTAATTTATTTTTGTTTTATCTAAATACGGAATGTTCTGCATTGCATTACCTCTGCATACATTCTGGAATTAACTAATATAATAATTATTGGAATTATTAAAAAGTGGCGAAGAAAATGAAACGATATTATATAGCGCCAAACGTCGCTTTTATCATAATTCGTTATTCGGTTTACATTTCGGTTCGCAAAACTATACAGCATAAAACATTTCGACAGCATCCTAATTATTTCTCGCAGATTAAAGTACATCAATGGTTAGTAATCAGCTGAGTCAGCTTTAAAACACGTTTATTAGTAAGGTCCTTGCGTAATATGAAGAATATACGATGACCTGCGAAACGCACCCTTTACATACGCCTTGGTATACATACGCGAGTCGAACGTGAATGTATATAATTATATTCCCTAACACTTTTCACAATTCACCTCGATAGAAGAAAAAAAATCACACAATTTGTACAGAAAATTAAAAAAACCTCTGGTTCTGATTTTTTTCGTGCTATAGTTATGTAAATGCGTCGTATTTAAAAGCGTGAGATTATTGCTCATCTTTAATTAAGTCGTGTTTTATTAAATATTTTATCAAGAGAAATGTAATGAAATGAAATTTATTTAAGTTTTTATAAAATATAAGCGCGCTCACTCTATCATTCATATGTACAGCGGTACCACGAGATGAGTGCCCTAAAATACGAGATATTTGAGATACGAGTAGTCGAGCGAGCGAAATTTTTCTTTGAAATACGAGCAATATTTGAGATACAAGGAACGGCCGGCTGAGTCACAGCGTTAACAAACCTTTTGCTTGTTATGACTGTACGCGTATTCTTGCTTCTGACTCACAGTGAAACACATTCTGACTCACAGTGAAGAAAAAACTTTTTCATGTTCCGTCTGCAAATAATAATTTACTCGAAAGGGATCTTAGACGAAACACATGCTAATTCACAGTGGAGAAAAACCTTTTTCATGTTCCGACTGCGAAAAACCATTTTCTCAAAAGATAAATTGCACACGTGCTGATACACAGTGAAGAAAAACTCTTTTCATGCAAAAAAACTTTTTTTTAAAGTATGTTTGACAGACCACATGCTGAAACACAGTGGAGAAAAACTCTTTTCTTGTTCGGACTATAAAAATCGTATTATCAAAAACAATCTTTGACATTCCACGTGCTGACACAGGGCAGAGAAAACCTCTTTTCATGTTCCAGCTGTAAAAAATTGTTTAATCAAAATGCTTTTTCATGAACCATATGTTGATAGCGTAAAAAAAAACCTTTTGTTGGTTATGACTATACGTATTCATCTTCTCATAAGGTTTTTTGAGATTTTGGGGTCTCGAACGGATTAATGGCATTTCAATTAATTTCAATGGGGGAAATATTGAGATACGAGCAAATTGACATACGAGCAAGGTTACGGAACGAATTACACTCGTATCTCGAGGTACCACTGTATATATCTTCTTTTCAAACCATCTTCGGCAATCCGCTTCTAATTTTTGAACTATTATAACGGAGGCATGATTTTAGATTTTCACGGCCAAAATTGTTTTCGTTATTTATTATCGGGGTGTTTCCCATGTGTACCCTGATCCCAAGTGTGTGCCACACATCTGCCCTGATGATGGACACTGTAACGCTGTCCGAAACGTTGGCTAAAGAAGGAGGTATATAACGATATATAACCCCAAAAATAAATTTAAAAAATCTTATAACGGAGCTTTAAAAATCGTTGTTTGTGCAGGTACACAACCTGCCCCCGGGGAATGCCAGTGTCAGCCTGAAAGCAAGCTGTTCTGCACCGACATGGGCCTGACCAAGGTGCCGCCAGCCGTGGGGGCCGTTAACATTCAGCTGGCCAACAACTCCATCAAACTCACGAGGGACTCCTTCAAAGGTGCTGAGACTGCTCAACTCATGTAAGAAACCCTAATTTAAATATAATTATAGATTTGAACATTTTCAAAGGTATTATCGTGATTTTTTTATCCAACTATGCCGCGTTGCGCTACCTCCTACTTTAGCCAAGGTGTAGGACAGCGTTACATTTTCCATCAACAGGGCAGATGTGTAGTTATCGAAGATTATGGTGAAGTGTGTGCGTATGTATGTAGATGCGATACAGTGGGCTCCAATCTTCTAAGGGCTTGTATTTCAGTGAAATTAGCTAAATATAAATGGTTTCCAGCGTTAAGTTTTGGTGTAGTCGTAAATTATCGGATACCTAGAGCTATTAAGCTTATTTTTGTGGATTTCAATTGCCTCCGTTTTCCCAGGACTTCAGGAACAAATCCAAAATTTCAGTGACATGCTTTATCGATTGCCGATTTATCGATTTAGCAAATTATATCGTTGTCCTACTATGTAATGTTATATCGAATACTTCATATATATACCCTACCCTAACTAAATAATTTTATAACGCTCTCCGAAATGTTGACTAAATAAGGAGGTAGCGCAACATAAAGTATGTAACTGGCATAGAAATTTAAAAGCCCCTGTTGATACTATCATGTTTTGTCATGGACTTTGGGGTCACTCTAGACTGCAAAATTTCTTTCCGTGATCACATTAATACACAAATTAATTACATTAATAACATCGTACACAAATCACTTAAACTACTCGGCTTCATTCATAGAATTATCAATGACTTTAAACATATAAGTGCACTTAAAAGTCTTTACTGTTCGCTGGTTCGCCCTCACCTTGAATATGCTAGTGTCATCTGGTCTCCTTTTTTATGCTGTCCACATCTATCACGTCTAATCTGTAAAACATCGCTTTCTACGAGGATTGCTTGGAGGTTAACACTTGAAAGAGGCGAATACTCGTACGATGAAATTAAACTAATTTAAAACATTTCTTCTTTAGAAAAACGTAGAAAGGACTCTGATCTAATTTGCATATTCAAAATTATCAACAGTATTACAGACACACCTGCTTTGTTACAACTCATCCAGTTGTCTTAATCCCTTCCCGTGGACTCCGAATAATTAATTGCTTATCCTCAATCAACATTCTACTAATTATGGATATCATTCTCCTTTATCCAGAATGTCGAGACTTGTCAACGCAAATCAAAGCATCGAATTTTTTGGTGTAAGCCTAAATGACTTTCGGTAGTCGATACAAAATGTGATTTTTTAAAGCCTTTTAAATCCATCTTCAAGCAATTGTAGTTATCTTCTATATGTACTTTTATATTATATTTATTTTGTCAATCCTCTTCATCTATATGTACTCTCCTTTCATTGTCGTCTCTTTTTTATTCGTGTTATTGTTATATTGTTAATAGACTATTTGTCCGAATATAAACAAATTTAATACATGTTATAATTAAACAACACAGCACTAGGTAGCTATGTGTAATGAATGTTAACGCATGTCTCTGATTAATCTAAAGCTTTGTATAAACAGGTGGGTTTTACCGCGAACCGAACCATGAACCATGGGAAAGGAACGAATCAACCGTAAGCGGCGTCTTATCCTTTAGATCCTTTAGCTCCAGTAGAATTTCTTGACATCACCAACTATCCATTACTAAACGACAATTTCTTTTCTATCTCAAAGATTTCAGAATCCTGATTTGGTTGATTGATTAAGGTCCGGTCCGTTAAATACAAAAGCGGCCACAGAATTAACTCGAATTCAAGCTTTGTCAATGTCATTACTTATCGGCTGAACAACGTTAAAGTTTTTCATCCTATAGCCATTGGCCACGCTAACACCGTTAGTTTTCTGTGAAATCTCTATTTATAAAATCATTTAAATTAAGTTCGTATTTTAGGTCATAAAACCCGACATTTATATACTAGCGTAAATTCTTGTGTGAAGTGTAAAAGGTAATTTTCACGACTAGAATGATTTTAGGAATTTCAAAACTACGAGTATAAAGCTATATTTCATGTAGTAAACATTAATATGGGTGTGGAATTTATGTTTTAACACCTCCATTGATTGATTATTTTCATTATATGGATCGAACACGTAAAATGAAAAGCAAACCACTCAGCGTAGCCATTAAGTAAAAATAACTTTAAGAAAAACACTTTTTTACAAAAATTATAGAAACAAGGGTAATGGGCCATGAAAGGATGCAGACAAAAGTTTCGCCAACGTATTTCACGCTGCTACATTACTGCAAATTGCAACTGCGCATATCCCCTAATTCCTCATCTCATAAATCCTCTCAGAGCCTATTTAATCTTTGGGGATGCTGTGTGGAGGGTCTATTTAGGAAATGAAAGCGAGGAAGTTCTGGGAAGGGAAAGGGTATTAGGGGTGGGTAGAAATCGGGGGGTAAATGTGACCAGCAGTGACGGATGTATGAATCCATCCCTCCCACCGTGGTGCAAGGCGATGTTCCGTGAGAGTACGGCTGGAGAAGTCAAAAGGACTCCCTCAACCATTCTCTATCGATCCGGCCTGCCATGCAGCCGATGAACAGATGCATCCGTCGCCAAGACCCAGACAAACCTCATCTGATGAACCCGGGCACCCGTGCTAAGTCACCAAACTTATCGAACCACTTGCTGTGACTTATGGCAGGGGTGTTGGTTATCCAAAAAATGGCTCCCGGGGCGTCGGTAACCCAAACCACCTCCCAAACCCATAAATTTCTTTGACTTCCCCGCTTTGATAGTGCTTGCAGTTTAGTCGTAGTTCGGTCACAATCAGAATGCTGCCATGTCTACTTTTTTCTATTATCTATGCTCTGTCTAAAGGATCAGCCATTTTATTCGTTTGTGATATTATATGTTTCATTCTCAGATTTTGCCTTCAGTGCTTATACTCTTAAGTAGTACTAATATTTATTTTCAAATGAATTAAAGAATCCGAATAGTCGAGCGAAAGCTCACTTTGAATTTAAATTAGGTATATCTAAGTGGACCTAAATCATACTTTTAATTAATTCATTATATCCTATCGTGTTGAACCTACAACGTTTTAAAAATGGAAATTGTTATCTACATAGAAAAATAAAAACCGTCTTACAAATTTACAGAAAAAATACATCAGCAAAATCGGGTCAAAATTATGCAAAAATGCCAAACAAACGAATTCCACAAATTCTTTACCCAATTTTCTGTCATCTGGCCAATATTCTACCCGTATGTTAAAGGGGCTACGTTGGTAAAATATATTGGGAGATGAGGTATGAAATATAACAATAGATGATACTCGTATATATATAAATTATGTGACGTAAAGTATACTTTGGGTACAGGGTGGTATTGTTCATTCAGATGTTGGTTCCCATAGAGTTTATGTTGCTTATGGGGAACGGCTGTGCAACCCCTTTCATGCAAAATTTAATTTTGGATAAGAAGCCAAAATATTTAACCAAACCGAATTTTGTTTTTTTTTTTGCAAAATGAAAATCAAATATTCTAGTACCGATGTGTGCTACTTTATTTATTTGTGTTTTATATTATGAAATATAGGTAACCAGCAGACCCAGCTATACATAGCTGTGGCTAACGAAACACAACGCCATTATCCAACCTTTATAACCAATGCCATTTTTTAATTTGCATACATATCAAATCCACACCGCCCGCTTGCCAGCCCACTGGCCGTTGCTCGCAGCCGGTTGCCCAATGCCCGTATATATTATATATTTCATCCAATTTACACAAAACCTTGACAAATTATAAACTTAAAAACCTTCCTCATAAATTACTCTATCTATTGGTGAAAACCGCATGAAAATCCGTTGCATAGTTTAAAAGATCTAAGCGTACAGACAGCAGGAGCGCCTTTACTTTATACTATGTAATGGTGATTAAAGAATTTCATTTTTCAAGAATTTATAGGCAACTTTGGCATTTGTAATTTAATATTGTTTAATTTTTTATATATTTTTCATTATATTAACTCAGGAGAAGATTACTTTTTAAATAATTATAAATAACTGGTATGCCAGTTTTAAAATGTTATTTGAAGTACGTATTAGTTGAAATATTATAGTCGCCGTGATCGCCATCATACGCCTTCGGATTGCTAGTCGAGAGCCTTAGGCCATCGCTTATGGCGAAACTGAAAAAACATCAGTTAGCAACGCAATCGCTGTCCACTGGAGAGGAACTTGTGAATTTCATCGTCGGTCCGCACACGGGCAACTTGTGAAAAACCAGTTGTCAAGAGCGACGCGGTGACTAGCAGTGCTGGTCGCCGCGGCCGTCGCGTTTCAGTTGCCTTGTTGACAGGTTGCCATGGTAACGGCTCACCACTTTTCAATTCACCGCACAGCTCAATTTATCAACCTCCTGAACAAAATCGGTATTTTTCTGATCTGACATATCGCAAATTAATCGAAAACTTTAAAAAAGATGAATGAAATAGGTTAAGTCGTTCTGAAGTATAAAATATATAGATAATTGTACAAAACATATTTACCGGTGAGATGTATGAGCAGGTATATTTCAATACTAAAAGATTTTTTTTTATGTATTTTCTCGAACGTTTGAAACGTTTTATTGTTTTAGTTGTACTATTGAACAACAGGTAATTCCTATTCAGAACATAACTGCAGCTTCAATGGAAACAAAAACTTCGTGTTTTATGTCCAGTCTATTCTGAGATGACGAAATTTGCATGTTTCTTGATCATTTCAAATGCATTAATAGCCTTCACCCATCATCCTCAAAGATGATATAGGCCTAAACGAAAATTAATTCCCTAGGGACCTCTGGTCTTTTAATCTCCTGATTTTGCGATTTTAAAAGCTCTTAATGAATTTTCTATTCTAATTTTCACTAACCCCAAAATACTATTGACATGGCATGTTTAATTAGTATACTTACTTACGATTGTCAATTTTATCTTTGCTACTTTTCCACTGTCATGTAACTCGTTAACTTATTTGTGAAAAATAATGATTTTGTGATCTATTCAAATAAATTTAACAAGAATGTTTCGCGAATATTGGCGACACGTTTTTAAAGTGATTGATCGGTCAGTGGTTGAGTGGGCATAGCGCTTGGGTCCCACCCGGGCGTCGCTTGTTCGATTCCTCGGCTGGCTAAGTCCTCCATCACAACAAAAGCAACATTTTCGGCTTCCTTTGGTGGTAGTAGGAGATTTTCAAACATTGTTGGGTTTTTCGTAACCCGGGAATGTTTTATTTAAAAAAAATAAAAATAAAAGTTATCGTTGCCTTAAAAGAACGCCACTACGGGAGCTTTTTACTCATAATGTTATAAGTGTCTAGAGTGTAGAGTATAGAGCGAAGATTTGTTCCTGATAAGATATTATTTTCGGCACTTAACGCATATTTTATTATGGCTGTTCAAACTAACTTAAAGTTAAGAGTACATTATTTACAGAGGGTTTGTTAATACCATGTGAAATAGCACTATAACCTTCACAATACGTTTTATCTGTCAAGCACAATCTTTAAGATTTAACGGCTCAGTATATGACTAATACCATATTCGTGTGTAATGTACAATAAAAACAACATTATTTCAAATTGCTCCTATTGTACTGCAAAACGCATAACATATTTTCAGGAATAGTTCTTTCAGCTTTATATTACTGAAGGTTTTAACGCTAATTTCATAAGGTGATAACATATAATGTTGAAGGTAAGGTTTACCCATACTATTGTAAATCGCAACAACCTCAACATCGCATGCCTTTGTTTCTAGCTACAGTCAAACGCTTAATTAACTTTCACGGTCTCCGCGCGCCGCTTTTGCTGGTTGATGCATTACGTTGATAGGAATTGATATTACATTAAAAGCCATTAACTAGCGGCCGAGAATTATAATTTCTTCGAAAGATGGTCTTGCGATCACACCTTTGCAACTGTACAGGGCGATTCCGATGAGAAAGATTAATTATTTTCCGTACCATCATTTTTAAACAATAACTTAATATCGATTTTATTTCATTCAAAATTTGCTTTGGTATATAGTACCTACATTCGAAAGTGATCAAACGCGTAATAATTAAACTGTTAATATTATATGATTTTTGTTACCATATTTTGATCATACGTATTTATAATTATTCAATAATGTCTAAGCAAAATGCTTATGTGAAAAAAAAATTGAAATATATTAGTTCTGAAATATAATGTCCGCAAATAAATTTTATTTTTTATTTTATTTTTATTTTAAATACATAAACGGCTATACTGCCTTTTATAAATAGACAAACTGAAGTATTTTCGTCGCAAAACGCGTGCGCGGATTTTTTAAAACTATTTATAACTAAAATTAAAATTCTGAAAAGTGGCTTTCCCAGATAATTTATTGATTTATTCTACTGCATGATTAGGGGGCAAACATTAATTACGTGAACAGTTTTTCTTCGAATCTAACCCCCCCCCCCCCCCTTAGTGCTCACGTAATTAATGTATGCCCCCTTATATGATTTGAAATGTGTGTTGTTTAATTCAAAATTTTGTTTGAAAATCTTAAAAAAAACTGCCAACGACCTACGGTATAACCTTATTATGATAAAAATAAACATATTTTCTAAAAATTTTAGACATAACTTTACTACATAAAAAAACAAACTTTCAAAATCGATTTTAACTTTTTTTATGGAAAAGAGTCAATAAGCCTAGAATTTTGAATAAAAATGAAATATCATATTAGAATAAGTTAACAATAATAATCTAAATGAAAATATGAAAGAGAACAAGACACAGAAAAACAGAAAAATAAAAATAAAAATTCTAAAATTTGAAAATATGAGATGGACAATTATGACGTTTTGACAGAAGGTGGCAATAGCGAAATTGGTTAATGCACTCGTCCCGGTTAGACGGAGAGGTCTGGGTTCGAGTCCCAATTGCGACCATTGTCTTTTTCTGTGTCTTGTTCTCTTTCATATTTTCGTTTAGATTATTATTGTTAACTTATTCTAATATGATATATTTCACTGATGGGAATAACCTTCAAAAAAGTATAAAAAGAAAGTTTTTCTTATAAAAAAAATAAATAAAAAAAATGACATATTTATAAAAATAGAGTTGTTCGAATATATACTGATTTGTTTTCATTTTAGTTTAATATTATCTTAAATCTTGTAAGCCTTCATGTTCCATATTAATGCCTAATTCTAAATTCCATTTCCAGCAAAGATACAATGGAAGATAAAGGGATCCTCGAGTTTCAGAGTCTGCGGAGAGAACAAGAGTTCTGAGCGAAAGTAAATCTGGAAAATGATCTCAGAGAGTTTCGTGATTCTAGTTTTATGTCTCAGATGTTTTTACAATGTCTCTAAAGTTTTGAGCTGCTGGGAGGGACAGGAGCATGTTTTTGTGGGAGATTGGAATCAGGGGATTAGGAATTTGAAGAAGTTGTTTTGGAAGGCTTTATCTTTGAGACTAGGAATGCATACATGTTATAAATGCATCAAGACTGTTTTATTTTGCGTTGCTTTATGTTACTATATACCGTACAAGACTTCCAAGTGCTCAGAGCCACACATTTTGGCTGAAGTAATTATGTACGAGTATGCAAGTATCAGGCCCGGACTGGCCAGGTCCGCAGGTCCGCGATCGCGGAGGCCCCGGCGCAAGGGGGCCCCGAAGGGGCCCCACAAAACGTACAAAAAAAGTTTTTATCTTGTTAATAGATATTTTGTGTTCTTGGTAATGTTTGTTATTTTGTGTTCTTGGTAATGGACCCCAAAAAGTTTGACTTTATCTTAAAACTCCAAACATTTCCCACAGAAGCTCTGCACAGTGTTTCTAAACTGTGTAAAATTGAAAGAAGTCGGCTGTTGATAGAGCTGCGACAGTTTGCACAACAATACAGCAACTTCATAGCAGCAGAGTCCACTGAGAACTACGGAGACAGATGCAGTGACGAAGAAGACAAATGTTTCCGGTGTTTGACATGTGCTTTTTCTGTTCTGTTTGAACTTACTCAATCTGGACTATTTACCAACCTGTATATTGTATATAAATTTGTTCTTACCATACCTTGTACCCAAGGCACATGTGAACGAGTTTATTCTAAACTGGCCAAGACCTTATGTCTAGTCTGCTTTTTATTAATGTTTAGAGGGATTTATTTTATAATTTGGACAAAAATAAAATAATAGATGAAGTAGCTTAAACAAGTGAGTTGCTTACAAAGAAACTGTTACTTTAGGGCTAGGGGAGCAAAATTTCGAATCATTTCAGTTAAGTTAAGCCCCTTCTATTCTAGTTTCCGACATTGTAAACTGTTAAACACACAGGATTTTTTTTAAATGTTAGTACTATTTTTCTAATCCCTAAAATCCGTTTGTCATTATTTTTTCTACACAAATAATTTTGAGATAATTCATTAATGCTTTGGTGTAAATAAAATCCTGCCCTTTATTTTGAACTCCGTTATAATTATTGGCAGTTCTACAGCATGTGTTTAGTAGTGTTGTGGTATCCTAAAAATACCTTGAATTTCTTATTTCAATAATAAAGTCAACGTCGAAAATCATAATACTCGAATATATATAATATATCTGAATTTCTTCTTCTTTATAGGTGCCAATACAGCGTAGAAACGCGTTTTCATTGTTTCAAGCACTGGCTTGAAGTCCTTCATCACAACACAAGCTACATTTTCGGCTTTCTGTGGTGGTAGCAGGAGATTTTCAAACATTGTTGTGTTATTCGAAACCCGGGAATGTTTGTCTTTAAAGAAAGAATGTTTGTCTTTAAAGAAAAAAATAATATAGCCATTCACATCTTGTCATTTTGAAACGTGATATCTCATTACTCATCTGCGCTTGTGTGATATTAGAGCGAAAAGAAAGTTTTTAAAATATTAAAAAAAAAATCATATTCCCGATTTTGGAGACCCATAATTATGAATTTTTATTATAAAATAACATTAAATAGGTTTTTCAGGATACTTTAATTTCTTTGATAAGTGTATTTTATTTATTTTTAATCTTTCAGAAAAAAATCTTTTTAAAATACACGCAATGCAAAAGACGCACTTATTTTTCTAGAAATATTTCGAAGACGATGATCGAAAGAGAAAAAAATGGGAAAAATAACATGCCTAACTTATTTTAAGATTTATTGTTCTTTAAAGCATTTCAAATTTCGGCAATCGTTATAATAAAATTTATTTTAGTTTTAATTATACGTGTGAAAAAAAAAACAATAAAAGTTTAAAATATTGTATTCTACATATCGTCCCCTCGCCAATTTCTTAACCTAGATGGTTGTTCTATGATGATGTATGATAGATTATGTATTAAATATATCTAATTTAAATTTGCAATTCTTTGTCTAATTTTCCAAGTATTTTATGGCTAACTTTTCATTAGGAATAGGAATAAGCTCAAATATTTCTTAACCTCCCACTACACCATCAAAAAAGGTAAAGGTTATATGTGCAATGATAGAAGATTTGTAATGCTTAATCTTTCCAAATGGTTAGTCATAATAACTACTATTATATAGTGCGCATTTAATTTATCATCATCAAAGAGAATACATATTATATCATTACTAGAAAAAGTCCCGCAAGAATCATTCTGTATTCCCAACTTTCTCAGCATTCTCTATTCTCGGGTTGCCACGTGTTTCCACAGAACTTATTTATATCGTCATAGTTTCAGCGGTTAAAGCCAAAAACTAATAGGAAGAACGTGGAATTGAAAAGTGCATTCTAAGCAGACAGCGCTTAAGGATATTAGAAAATGAACGGCGGGATTTTATGCCAAACTAAAGCAATCTAAAAAATAAGCCTCTTGTACTGATATTTTACTAGTTGAGAAGAATGTCTCTTAAAGAAGTTTCAGGTAAATTTACTAAATGCATGGTAGAAATCATCACGGCGTTAATAATATTTTATGGAACTCCTACCCCTTCTGTGTGTATTCCATTTATTTTTCTCAACGTGTTGTTTTCTATCGTCAGTAAGTTTATGGCCTCCGTGGTCGAGGGGCAAGGATCTTCACTAGCGGTCCGGAGGTTGCGGGTTCAAATCCCGGCGTGCCCAAATAAATTTTACATTATTGATTTTTGTTTTCACAATGTTATCATTTAAAATAATGTAAGGTGTATTTGCGCACGTTACAGGTGGAAGATACTCTCAGTATCGTCCTTGTGTAAGTCCACCATTCAGAATTGAAACGTTGCTTGAAATAGCTTTAGCCATGTTTGGTGACTAGTTATGAATAACCAGGACTTCCCCACCTTCATGTTTCTTCCCCGCCGCACTTACCTTTAGCCTCACAACATACTTCAAATGGGAATGCCATACTCTCACTGGCTCCAGAAGCGAGAAGTTGGCACTCTTGTGAATTATTCACGTAAAATTATTTTTTTTTTTTTAGATGAGCTCCACACAGGAGGCCCCGAGGAAAATAATTTCCCTCAGGGCCTATGTCTTCTTTGAGGATACTGTGTGGAGGGTTTTTTTATATGGAAATGAACGAGAGGAGAGTTATGGAAAGGAAAAGGGTTTAAGGGGTGGGTAGGAATCTGGAGTTCAGTGTGTCTAGGTCATCCGCCTCCAAGACCTAGACAAACCTCACCCCATGAACCCGGGCACCCCTGTTAAATCACCAAACGTAGCGAACCACTTGGGGTGACCTATGGCAGAGGTGTTGGTTATCCAATAAAGGTTCCCGAGGCGGCGGTACCCATTCCCGCCTCCCAAATTAAATGTATATATAATATCATTTTTTTAATTATTTTTTATTTTAATAATGAACTGTGTTTTTGTGTAGTTTCGTTTAATCTTATCTATGCATATATTTTTAATTTGTTATAATTTGGTGTTTCTTTAAAACTAATCGAATATATTTAATTATTTTCTTTTTCATTTTCCAATCAAGAAAAGAACGAATAATTTTAAATATGTAACCAATTTCATGTTGTCCCTCGAAAAAAAAGATATATGGGTCGCTCGGTAGACTTCTGGCTCCATGAAAAAGCACTACTTTTTCTGTCATTTCGTCATTAGACACAACTGTTTTCTGCTCGCTTATTATTTTTTTACCACGAGCATTGCAAAGTATTTATATGGGTTTTAAAAAACCAGAGCGATTATCCCAATTTTTCAATTCTTCAAACAAACAAAAAAATTGTAATGAAGAGCTGGTGTTTCCAAAAGCGATCACCCATCCAAGAACAATCCGCGCCCATTCAACATGGTATGGTCGTTGGCAAAATGCGAGACAATTCTACGTTTCTTATTCTAGGTACCTTATCACTTGTTTAAGGTAGGAAAAATTATTTAACGCGGCACGCGGTGTTGTTCCCAAGCGGTCACCCATCCAAGTACTGACCGCGCCCAATGTTGCTTAACTTCGGTGATCGGACGAGAAGCGGTGCGTTCAACATGGTGTGGTCGTTGGCAAGATGCGAGAGAATTCTACGTGTCTTATTCTAGGTACCTTATCACTGTTTAGATAGGAAAAAATAATCAAAATAGCAAAAAAGCCAACGGCACGCGGTGTTCCCAAGCGGTCACCCATCCAAGTACTGACCGCGCCCAATGTTGCTTAACTTCGGTGATCGGACGAGAACCGGTGTGTTCAACATGGTATGGTCGTTGGCAAGATGAGAGAGAATTCTACGTGTCTAATTCTAGGTAAATACCTTATCACTGTTTAGCGATAGAAAAAAATAATCAAAATAGCAAAAAAGCCAACGGCACGCGGTGTTCCCAAGCGGTCGTATCCAAGTACTGACCGCGCCCAATGTTTCTTGTTTCTTAACATCGGTGATCGAACGAGAACCGGTGTGTTCAACATGGTAAGGTCGTTGGCAAGATGCGAGAGAATTCTACGTGTCTTATTCTAGGTACCTTATCACTGTTTAGATAGGAAAAAATAATCAAAATAGCAAAAAGCCAACGGCACGCGGTGTTTCCCAAGCGGTCACCCATCCAAGTACTGACCACGCCCAATGTTGCTAAACTTCGGTGATCGGACGAGAACCGGTGTGTTCAACATAGTATGGTCGTTGGCGAGATGCGAGAGAATTCTGCGCATCTTTAAGTGCCATGACACGTTTCAGCGACATGAAACATGTTTGTCTCATAGTTATTTGTATCTATCTACAAGGGCACCGCCGGGTATGGGTTCTGCCGCCCCGGGAACCATTTATTGGATAACCAACAACTCTGCCATAGGTCACCCCAAGTGGTTCGTTACGTTTGGTAACTAAGCAGGGGTGCAGGGGTTCAGAGATGAGATTTGTCCGGGTCTTGGCGGTGGATGCGTCTGCCCGCCGTAGCATGCATGGCAGGCCGGATCGAGAGAGAGCGGTTGAGGGAGTCCCCTTGACTTCTCCAGCCGTACTCTCTCGGAACATTGCCTTGAACCGCAGTGGGAGGGATGGATTCATGCGTTCGTCACTCCTGGACAAACTGACCCCCAGATTCCTACCCACCCCTCGTATCATTTTTCTTCCAAGAACTCTCCTTCCTTGTCTAAAAAGACCCTCCACCCAGCATTTTCATCAGGGCCTCCTGTGCGGAGCTAATGTAAAAATAAATAAATTAAAATAATCTTTGGTAACCGGATAAAACGGAACACGACAAAATAATAGTTAAGTTAGTTTAGTTTAAGTTATGTTAGATTAGGTTTTTTATTATTTTTCACACACTTCCACTGTCACGCGATACTTAAATATTACATTTATTTATCTTATAAAACTTTGTACCATAAACACCAGCCTTAAGGCAATTTTCACATGTTTTCTCAGAAGAAAAACTTTTTGTGAGGCGATAAAAAATAATCATAATGATTGGGGACATAAACAAAGCCTAAATCTCTTACCGCCAGCTTTCTGGATTTCTTTAACTTTCAGCTCAATTTTTCTAAATCCTCTTGTTGACGATGTCAAAATAAATAAAATGTAATTAGACGGATTTCTTTTACAAAGTGTAATCAAGTAAATGTATTAGGATAACTAAATCAGTAAAATGTTCAGAATTATACTCGGAATTATTGTGATGAATTTAGTGTGGAAATTTCTTCATATTTATGAGCTATATTTTGGCACTGGTCCTGTACCAAGCAAATTTAAAGTTAAATGGTGTACCTACGTACACAGAAAGGAGCTGAATCCACTTTTCTTAATTAACTGTTTGAGCATAAGCAAGTTATTAGCATTTTTTATCTCCGAATACCTAACAGTGGTATTCTATGATTTGTTTTTGACATACTTAATTTTTAAGTGATGTATCATATTAATCCTATATTACATGTATCTCAGGCTTTTTTCAATTTGTCGGTCTGTAATAATTGCACAAATGAAAAACGTTATTTGCTTAAAACCACTATATTATATTTATTAACATCTACCGGTTTCGATTGATCTCAACTAAATCACATTACAGAGGAAGATTATAAGTTTAAAAAAAAGATAAAGTATATAAGCATCAGCAAGAGCAGACACTGGTTGGTGTAGGAGTAGGTGGAGGGGTAGGTAAAGGTGAAGGTTACATAAGGAGAAAGGGAACAGCCTTAAAATTGGACTATCGATTAATTCTAACTGTTTGTTTAAAATTTGGCAATTATTTTTATTTGATTTTGATATTTCTAAAGCTTTTAAATTATTAGGGCGTACCTATTCCTATTCTATTGTTTTGTATTACTTAGACCCGATATTTCTATTAAACGTTTGGTCAGTATTAATTAAATGGTCTGCAAATTCTGAAAAATCTGTGCTCTAAACACCTGACGTGTTATTTTTTCTAATATTTACGTTTCGCGCGGTTTTACCTATATAAATTGCTGGGCAATCATTGCAAATAAGTTTGTAGATGTCAGAGTGGCTTAATTTATCTTCTTACCCCTAGACTGCGATTCACATATATAAATAAATTTAGAGTAAAAGAAATGTTCCTACTTAATTGAGAATTTACCACAAATTGGATAAATCTCCTTTTAGCTCTCAACTGTGGTTATTCGTGAAATTATTAAGGTTTGTGTTTTCTGTGTTGCGTGCAACAAATTAGCCTAAACGTACTGCTTCTGATTGCTGTGATGACGGCCGCTGCTAATTTGTTTATGCCGGGGCTATTCCGAGATCAAGTTGGTCCATTCGGCGCAGCAACTGGAACCCGAGTCATATGGAGAATATATTATTTAGTCAATGACATTGTATCCAGTATTTAGTCGGGATTCACGTGGATTATTGGCTACACGGGTGTGCTCTGATCAAAGGCGTCTTCAGATGTTCCTTAGCCAATGTCGCCCATCAATACAACCGCCAGCAAACTAACAATTATTCTACCGCCGAAAATTATAGTCAGTCAAGAAGGTTTAGAAATTCAATCAAATTGAATTTAAAAAATAAAATAAAAATAACAGCAACATCGCTTTTGGGACAATATTCATATTTCGAAAGCGAGATTATGACAGAAGTTTGATATTTACAAGAAAACTATTTTTTTCTTTCGTTTTTGACGATTTTATTATAATTCTCTTACTAAAAGTTCGATTTTCTTCTAAATTATGTTGATTTCTAATAAATGGTGACTGTACAATCTGAATCAACTCAACTCAACACCTTTTTCCTTATTAAAAGTGATGAAAAAAAAATTAAAAAAGTATTTAAACAGATTACGTTAGGTTAGGTAATGGGCTATTTTTTCATGGCCTTTATTCACTTTTCAAATAGGTGTTGTGCTTAAGTTTATTGGAATGTCGTCATAGAATCCTTATAAATATGGCTTTTTTGATAATTTCTACATATCTAGTGATTCGCTACGTTTTGTGACTTAGCGGGGGTGCCCGGGTTCATGGGCTGAGGTTTGTGTAGGTCTTGGCGGCGTATGCGTTTGCCGGCCGGCCGAATCAGATTGACTTGAATTTTGACCTCTCAATCCGAACTCTCTTGATCCCATTGCCTTGCGCCTTGGGAGGGTGGATTCATACTCCTGGACACATTGACCTTCCTACTCAACCCTCACAGTTTTTTCCTTCTCAAAACTATTGCATGTGTACTTCGACACTAGGTGAAAGGCCAAACTTCTGCCTCGGATATTGTTAATAATATAACAAAAAACTCTAATATAATATTTTCAAACACGTATAATTTGCTTATGTACGAAGCCATCTAGAGTTTGCGTCAACTATCTGGTCTCCTTTTTATGCAGTACATATAAACAAAATTGAATCAATTCAGAAAAAAATCATGAAATACCTTTCTTACAAATCGCACAATCGGTTTAATAATTATCTTGATGCAACGAATTTCTTCAAAATTGATGCATTGAGTGTACGCAAACAATTCTCAGATGCGATTTTGCTATACAAAATCGTAAATAGCATAACCGACTGTCCTGAATTATTGAACAGAATAGATTTTAAAGTACCTACATGGCACACACGATCGTGTAATATTTTTAATGAAAAACACTGTAAAACAAATTTCATCCAAAATGCTTGCCTTATAAGACTGTGTTCAACCTATCATAACATTTTCTCTGATATAGATATCTAAAACTGTAACGAAATTAAATATAAAAAATCTATCAAAAGTGTATTAAAATGTATTAAATGAGTACAAAACTGCACAAATGTAATGATATATTATGTAATGACCTGTTACATGTAATATCTTTAATGTAATATCTTTTAATTGTTATAAGATTACTGTTTAATTTCTAGATACACAATGTTATATTATCTATAATGAGGAAATCTATAATTGGTTTATCAGTTAGGTAAATTATATATGTACAAAATAATCACATTATAAACTGTTGATTTCCCTAAAATAAATAAATAATAATTATATTTGTTTCAGAAATCTTCTTGGAAACTCCCTCGCATTCATCCCAGATGGAACATTTCAAAATCTCTCAAAGCTGAAAAAACTGTAAGCATCTGTTTGTGTAGGTACTTTCAAAAGGGTAATTCTGTGAAAACTCTGAATAAATGCTTATAATCTTGGGCTCAATGTTCAGCTCATTTTATTGCTAAAGCCTCAGTCACACGGAGTCATTTCGTCGCTGCTATTTGTAAAGTAGCGATAGAATTGCCTAGTATTGGTAGGTATTCGCCGCGAGTAACTCAATTTCCATCGGCACTGTAAATTAGCGACATGTGACTCGATTAGTATGTTCAATTCTGGTCTGATTTTGACGGTCACTTAACCTAAACCTGCCAGAACACTTGTGTCAAGTGTTGGGCCAATGCGCTGACCCAACGTATACATATATACATATGCAGAACCATTTGGCATGCATTGACCGTTGCAACGTGTTGACCATCGACATCAACAGACCAAAGTTGGCTGGTTGGCGCCAACGTTGGCCTGGCATCTTTATGGTTACGGGTCACGTGACCTCAACGTCGTGACGCCATGCTACCATCTCTTCGTCTGACATCTCAAATCGCAAGTTTCAGATTGTTGTTGGATGTTTTTGGTTTGTTTCATGTATTTTTCGACAAAATATATAAGGCATTATACTTGCAATTTTTTAATATATTTTTTACATTAGCTCCACAAAGGTTGCCCTGAAAAATAAATTCCCTCACGGCTTATGTCATCTTTGGGGATTCTGTGTGGAGGGTCTTTTTAGAGAAAGGAAGTAAAGGAAGTTCTGGGAAGGAAAAAGGTATGTGGGGTGGGTAGGAATCTGGGGGTCAGTATGTTCAGAAGTGATGGACGAATAAACCCATCCCTTCCACTGCGGTTCAAACCCTGCTGAGAGTCCTGCTGGAGAAGTCAAAGGATCTCCCTCAACCAGTCTCTCCCAATCCGGCCGCGCAATTGGTGCATAGACACATCCGCCGACAATGAACCCGGGCACCCCTGCTAAGTCACCAAAGGTAGCGAACCACTTGGGGTGTTTTGCAGTTTCAGTAGTTCTATGTGACTGTCTACTAGCGAATACAACATGTGGCGATCACTCGCCGCGAGCACGTAGCAGCGACGAAATCGCTCCGTGTGACTGTGCATTAACAGAATTTAATACTATAAAAAACATCTGTATCAAGAAACTGAAAGTATTTGAAAATTTAATATTTGTAAGTTGCAAACAAATTACGAAATACGAGACTGGAAATCGGTTTTCTAATTTTACTTAACTCCACACATGTTGCAATAATTCTGCCACCCTCTTTGTATGGAGTTAAGTTTTTTTCTGTCTAGCTCGATATCAGAAAGCCAGACACCGTTGTTATGGTCCGATTTATGTATTATTATTTTTAAACTGACTTATATGGGAGTTTGATAGCGAAGGCGATATAAGCTCACTTTATGGACGTATTCGACTGTCATGAAAATTTTGCCACCCTTCAGAGTCGTGAAAAAGGAACGACTATGATCTATAATAAATATAATGATTGTTTATTCATTATTTCTAACAAGTCTTCGTTATACAGTTTCCATTTCACAGACTATGACCAAAAATATCAAATTGACGTCTGATGTCGGTCGTAATTGCGGAAAATTGCCAAATATGAAACAAAATGTTATTACTATTAGACATGAAACAAATTGTATTATTAGATAAACCTATACAAATATTGGGAAAGGGATACCACGTATTTCGATTTTGTTTGTAACTAATGTATTGATGTGTATTTCTTTCTAATTGTTATTTTTTTGTGGAAAGCAGTCACTTTGTGGTTTGACACATTTAATGAAATAAAATAATTACTTTGTTTATAACCACGAACGTTTTTTTTAATACCGCTTATATGCTTAACACAAGCATCATCAAGGTACAAAATTAAACTTATCAAAAAATATATTGTGTGAGCTTATAGGTATTTAGAGAGAGATAAAACATAACATAGAATATAAATCAAGCATATTTGCTTTCTCACTGTTCCTTTATTCTGTGTTATGTTTTTTTCTCTTTATATGTGTATGTACGAATATAAGCCCTAAACATAACATAGATTAAAACATACTTGCTTTCTCACCATTGCCTCATTCTATGGTATGTTTTGTCTCTTTCTGTGTGTATGCATATATAAGCTCACACAATGTATTTTTTTATTGTTTATTGCCTGCAAAATTTACAATCGAGCGTCTTATTTGCGCGAGGCGAGTAAGCAGAAAAGTGTTTTTATTTATTTTGTGCATAATTTTATAAGAATTAAAAAAATTAGATCACAAAAAAACCTCAAAAATAGTCTTAGCCATAAAGGGGTATTTTTATAAAAATGTTTCTTGCATTACTTCATAGTTAAGTAAAAAAAAAAGAAAAAATTTATTGGTTTACGCTTATATTTTTTGTTATGTAAATAATGATTTTATCGTAATTCCAATACATAGAAAAGCTAGAAAAAACTTCAATTTATCCGTAGCATATTTTTTGATGTTCATACTGTAAGCCAATTCGTCGTAAAGATTAATCTAAATAGGATTTCACGTATAACTTCACCTTAAGCGAAACCGATTGAATTAATTTCATGGTTAAAAACAAATTAAATATTTTTAATTCATTTATTTGACGCTTTTTACATATGTAATTTTTCTTTTTTATTTCCATATTATGCTCTTTTATTTTGTTAGGATACCTACATTGTATTCGATCAAGTCCAGTATGAATTTTACAAATAAATGATTACAAAAGTTAGTAATGAATATGATGTATTGAAATGGAAAAACTTTTCATATTATTAGGTGCTTCGCGTTTCCTTCAATTCATGTTATAAAATTTAATTGACAATGTGTCATTGCATACATAATAAAAATAACTTTTACTTATTTTTCTTCGTTTCCTATTCAAGAAAAAAATAATGATGTGAAGTATTCCTTAATTTGGGAGGCGGGAATGGTTATCGCCGCCCCGGGAACCCTTATTGGATAACCAACACCCCTGCCATAGGTCACCCCAAGTGGTTCGCTACGTTTGGTGATTTAGTAGGGGTGCCCGGGTTCACGGGGTGAGATTTGTCTAGGGTTTGGAAGCGAATGACCAGGACACACTGAACCCCAGATTCCTACCCACCCCTTAAAACCTTTTCCTTCCTAAAACTATCTTCTCCTTCCTTTCCTTAAAAAAAACCTGCACACAGCATCCCCAAAGATGATACAGGCCCCGAGGGAAATTATTTACCTCAGGGCCTCCTGTGTAGAGCTCATGTAAAACAAATAAAAAAAATCGTATAGATTTGCCAAATGCCATATGATTCCTAATGATGATCTGATCATTTTAAGAGGAGGAGCTTCAAAAATGTTAAAATGTTTGATTCATGAAACTTTTTTATGTCCTTAATAGGTGAATTTTCACAAAAACGGCGCTCTGCAAATTATCCAATTATTATTATTAATAAGGATTATTTATACATCGATCGTCCCGTTGGTTAATCAGGCATCTCCAAATAGGTACTAAGTTTTGATTTTATCGAAGAAAGCAAATACTTTGTGGTGTGACATTATATAATGTATATAAATATT
Organism: Limnephilus lunatus; assembly: GCA_917563855.2. Classification (NCBI taxonomy): domain Eukaryota; kingdom Metazoa; phylum Arthropoda; class Insecta; order Trichoptera; family Limnephilidae; genus Limnephilus; species Limnephilus lunatus. The sequence continues at coordinate 70,006,878 of OU830596.1, forward strand.
TATTACACATAAATTTAAATTATAATTTATATTAAATGAAAAACCACCATTTTTTATTTGAATTAATATTTAACAGCCAACCAGGTTTCTCTTAGCTCAAGCTACATCAGGGCTTATTATATCAACTAAAGATAATTACATACAGACACATATATAAAAAAAAAAAACTAAAAAAAATGAGTAAATATATGTAAAAGGAGTGATAAATTAGTAGGAAAAGAAATAAAAATAACAGTGCAAAAAAGACGAAGTAAAAACGTTTAAAAATGAATAAGCTAAACGATTAAAAAACACATAAATACGACATGTGTAAATCAGAACTTTATATTTTTGCGTTATGATTAATAAAAAAATAAAAGTTTTTTGGTAACTTTTAATTATTATAATTTAAGTTGACTGATTCGACCCATTGCCATTCGAAATTCACGTGATAGCGACGGGCCGATGGCGGTAGCGGTTGAAATGAACACGTCGACAATTATAAAATGTATATTTAAGCGATGTTTAAACACTTATATGTGAAAGGTAAGACCGTCTTTCTTCTTAAAGGTCTTCATAGAACTACTTTTACACAATTTTACGGCGCAGTGGACCATTTTTCTATGTTTTATGAACGTTTTACTGTGAGCTCTATACGCCACCGAGGTTTAAAAGCCAATGTCAGCCGTCTAAAAACCGTTCGGTAAAATTTTAGAAAACTCACACTTTGGGCCAGTGTGCACACTTTACATGCCGTCTCTCTAATATCCATACTCTTAGGTTTTACATATTAAATATGCTATAAAATAACACCGGAAGAATAAGTATGAAATATCCTACTAGAGACCCAGAAAATACAAATATTTTGTTTAATTAACTACAAGTTTTTCTGCATTATAATTGATTCGGTGGTACTTATGAGCAATCTGAGTATTGTATACTTTTACGTACAACTGCATCCTCGACTCAAATTTCCGGAGATGTCTGCCTTATCAACAAGACGATCGATATATTCAAATAACAATAAAGTTAAGTCATCTTTGCTGAGGTAAGGTTAGGTTAGGTTAGTTTAGATTCGGTTAAGTTTTTTCCTTAACTTTTCTTCAATGTTCTCTTTTATACTCAAACCATATTTTATATTCTAATCTAAAGCGGTAATATTTGTGAATCTAAGATTATTTTCTACGGTTCTGGGAATCAACTCGTCGAAAACTTACGAATATGTTCATAAATAAGTGAATTACGCAGAAGATTAATTTCTCGAAACTTAATTTCTTGGGTTAACTAACTAAATTGTGCTACCCATTCCAAACAAATTAAAATATTCCACAATATTATTAAATTAAACTCAAAAGCTATAGGCATACATATATACCAGCTGCGGTGTGCCGTAACCATAGATAATAGAAACAAGGGAGATAGGTTATGATCCATTATTAGTATGAAACCGCGGGCACAACGCGTGTCGCCAACATCGTTCCCCCATACTAATGCAAATCGCATCTAAGCACAGCGGCTCCCGCCGTTTTTTTTCTATACACATTAATAATCACATAAAAATAACAAAATATCTACCTATTTATTTCGGGTTGTTTCGTAGAATTTGAATAATTCATCAAATTTCAAAATTTTAATTTATGTTTTGTGAAAGACCTATTCATGTTCTGTTATTATCCAATTACTGTGAAACAACCGGCGCATGATGATATAATAACAGAACTTGAAAAGAACTTTCACAAAACTTAAATTTTAACGCAAAAATTTGATGAATTGTACAAATCTGTGAAACTGCCCTTCCTTTGTTGTCAATAACACATTAGGCAATCCTGATTCCTACATTATACTTGGATTAAGAACATTGTCACTGGAACTGAATTAGATCCCTGAGGCGAATGAGTGGTAAAATAATGTACGATCATATTAGAAACATGGAGATCTGCAAAGAACGCAAGGCTGATGTAAGCGTAATGTCTATGTAAGATTAAGAAAGGGACGCTCCGATGGTTTGGGCATGTAGAGCGAGTGAACGAGGAAAGGAGTGTAAGGAGAATATAATATGACGCAAATTTGAATAGTAGAAGTTGAGAACGCCCAAGAAAGACATGGCACGACTAAGTGAATCAGATACTTGAGTCGAACCATGTCAAGAGTCAGAATAATAGAAGAGCATGAATGAGACGTTGTATGAATGTAAACGAGGCAAGGAATGTGTGCCGAGCCCGAGTTGTTTGGCAGTCCGTCCTTTCTGCCTACCCCTGATACGTTAGTTAGTTATGTAAAGAAACAAAAAAATATATAGGATATAAAAAAAATTATGATAGTCAGCGCAGTTTGTCAGCACGCTTTCATGCCATATCTCCCAGCATTCTATTATCTATGGTCACACCATATAGTGCTTACAATTTATAGAAAAAAGTTCTTTACTTATATCTTATTGTTAACGATACCATTTTTGTGCACAGATATCTCCAGGATAACCTTCTGGAAATAGTCGTTGAGGAACAACTGCGGGGCCTCACTTCCTTAGAGTGGCTCTTCCTACAAAACAACCTCCTGCAGGACTTCCGACTTCCACCGGACGTGGCCTCGCTGCACTGGCTGGGTCTAGGCTACAACCAATTAAGGGTGATACATCCTTTTCCAGATTTGCCGAAGATTTACGAAGTGTGAGTACAAATGATTAAATTGTTAAGTGGTCAAGGGGTGGCGCTCACGACTAGCGATCCGAAGGTCGCGGGTTCAAATCCCGACGTGCACAAGAAAATTTTGTTCGATTAATTTTGGTTATTTTTTTATTTTTTATTATTTTTTTTTATAAAAAGAAAGACAAACATTCCCGGGTTACGAATAACCCAACAATGTTTGAAAATCTCCTACTACCACTACAGAAAGCCGAAAATGTTGCTTTTTTTGTGATGGAGGACTTAGCCAGCCGAGGAATCGGACATGCGGCGCCCGGGTAGGACCCAAGTGCTATGCCCACTCAACCACTGACCGGTCAAAAATGTATTTCACAATATAATTATTTTAAAATAAAATATAATATATTTGCGGCATGTCCCAAAGAGCTAGATACTCTCAGTGTCGCCCTGGTGTAAGACCACCATTCAGTGTAGGAAAGTTGCTTGAAATGGCTTTAGCCGTGTTTGGTGACTATGTCTGAAGAGCCAGGTACTTCCCCACGTTCTTTTTCCCCACATCTTTCCCCTCCCCACTACATTCAACCCCAGAAACATATCCAAATTTGGGATGCCATAGTCTCACTGGCTCTAAACGGAAGCAGTTTACGTACTCTAAAAATAAATTAAAAAATATTGGTGCTGGGACAGTTAAATTATGTATAATTTTTTTTTTTTAAATGTATTCAAAAATAATTATTGTTTGTAATTTTTTTAACTATTCCTATGTAAAAGCCCCTAGAAACAGCAGCGTTAAAAATATATATTATGTACCTTCACGTAATTGAAATAAAGGATTCTATGCCAGAAATGTTAAACGTAATTTTTTTCCAATTCACCTAAAAACGGCATATTTTCCAAAATACATTATGAAAGCTATTTCAGACGCCTCAAAACTAATCTTATAATTAAGTAACCTAAAATTAGTTCCGAAATTAGACCTTGTTTCAATAATGATTGTAGACATGGGACTTTGTAAAAACACCCTACCTTTTGATATAAATAAAATTAATTAAAACTATATGCAGGTTCGACCGTTGTATTTAACTGACTTAATAAATTTTCAAATTAACAATATATAACTTTTCAATAAAATTAATATCTGAGAAAAATCCAATTAAAATCGTGGGAAGAGTCAAAAACGCAATTTACTTACAAACTTTGGGGAAAATGCGTATTATTTTCCAAGCGCCAACATTTTATACAATATTTAAGTAATTTCATGACTATTATAACCTACATAATTTATCAACTCATTACTCTCCAAATTGCAATTTCAACATAATAATTATAAAAGAGAATAATTATTATTTGTACGTGCAAAATACCAAATTCGTTAAATTCTCAAAATTAACCACTCAATTAAATATTTGATGAAAAGCATTCTATTTCCACCCCTCGTGTTGCGTTTCATAAACGAATGATACAATATATTGTTTTCGTTAAGTTTCGTGCATTTACCAGTTTGATTACTTAACTGCTGAATTGATTAACTGTTTAGAAATATACTCCCTAGTTTACTGGCCAGGCGTCCAATCCACAACAGTAATCAATGCTATACCTGAGAGCCAACGTGTCTTAAATCCAAAAAGACAACTTTTCAGGAAAAGCGTTTTAAGATTTTTTGTCTGTTTTTTATAATCTATATAGTCTATGGATAATTAAATCTATAGTAAAAATAACCTATGAGCTATGATGCCTATGATAAAGCAAATTGATAAGATTAATTTCAATTATTAAAAGTAATTACTATCGTGATTTGATTAAGGAATCGACATTACAATTGATAACATTAAATGTCGAACTTCCTATCCTTCCCCTCCTTAAAAAGACCCTCCACATAGCATCCCCCAAGATGACGTAGGCCCTGAGGGAAATTTTTTTCCTCAGGGCCTCCTGTGTGGGGCTAATGTAAAAAAGAAAATGCTTCTTCGGAGAGTCGAAATTATTGTTAGTAAAAATATTTTTACAGCGGATTTCCACCCAAGATGCCTTCAGATATAAGTATATCGATTTTGGTTGTACGGCCGTATATCCTCTTTGCATACTTACTTGAAGAAAAAATCTTCTAAACGTTCAGGCCGGATGAATTGTCGCCGGATGAATTGTCCGCCGGACGAACTGTCGGCCGGACGAACTGTCGGCCGGACGAACTATCTTCCGGACGAAGTGTCGGCCGGATGAACTGTCGCCGGACGAATTGTCGGGTCACCAGTATAGGTATAGGTTTATTGTTTGTACTCTAAAGAATTTTTTTATAGACATATACTTATTAAAAGAGATTATATAGGCTTATTAAAAGACTTGAAAAAAATTACCGATATTTTTAAGGGCCACTACACGCAGTATTTAATTGAAGAATCTATGATACGTCTAAGCGATCAAATTTTCGAAAGAAAACATATGATTTTTTATGATATTGCATTATTTAGTAAGACTTCATGTTAAGACATTGTGAGAACGGTTATTTCTCTAAAGCTTTGTTGCTGTAGTCTGATTGTGCTTCATTGATGTTTAAATTTCTTAAATCTTCTTATCTAATCTTAATATTTTCTCTATTTTAAAATCGCTTTGAATTTTTAATTTTGTACTGTTTTTAAAATGAATAAATTGAATTGAATTGAATAATGCTGTTTTAACAAAGTGTCTTTAAGACACGTTGGCTCTCAGGTACAGAATGCATTTCACCCCCATGTTGTGCATGGGGGTCGATTGCACGGGGATGAAATGCAAATAAGGCGTCAGATAACTGGGAAACTTGCGACTGTGAAATGGACACTTAATAATAATTACTTCTCGAAATTTAATTTAAACTTTGCTTTAATTAACTAATGTTTGGTATAATTTACTAATGTTTGGTATAATTTACTAATGTTTGGTATAATTTACTAATGTTTGGTATAATTTACTAATGTTTGGTATAATTTACTAATGTTTGGTATAATTTACTAATGTTTGGTATAATTTACAAATATCGTTTTTTCAGTAATGATTTTCTCCTGGTATCTTTATTTTTTGATCACCTTTATTGCATTTTGTTGAAAAATTTGTTTTGTAACATATTGATCATTTTACAAGCTGATCACAACTTTATAATGAAAATATTGATCATTTTGACGGCCGGCGTAGTCTAGCTGTAAGGCTCTTGACTCGCAATCCGAAGGTCGCGGGATCGAATCCTGGCGTGGGCAATAAATTTTATTTGATTGTGTTATTTCATAATTAATTATTGGTTATTTTTTATCACTTTGCAAAAACAAAAGTTGTTCTAAAATCTAGATTTATTTTTACATGAATTCCACACAGGAGGCAAATTATTTTCCTCAGGCATGCCTATGTCATCTTTGGGGATGCTGTGTGATGGGTTTTTTAGGGAAAAGAAGGAGAGGAGAGTTCTGGGAAGGAAAAGGAGTGGATAGGAATCTGGGGTTCAGTGTGTCATGGTCATCCACCTCCCAGACCTAGACAAACCTCATCCCATGAACCCGGGCACCCCTGCTAGCTAAATCACCAAATGTAACTTGGGGTGACCTATGGCAGAGGTGTTGGTAAATAAAGGTTCCCGGAGCGGCGGTACCCATCCTCGCCTCCCAAATTGTATATTAGAAATTATAATAATCTCTCCAATGTGTATATTAGAAATTAATTAATCGACTGAACCGGTATAGGTTTTGGAAGTACGCAACCGGACCGAACCATTGAACCCGTGTTACAGACGGAATCACAAACGAAATTGATATTTTTAATAATATTTTTTTGTTAAAGATGAATTGATTATTATTTATTTATCAAAACATTATTTTATTTCAGTTTTCTCGATCACAATTTGATTGAGGTTATCGAGGAAGATACGTTTTCAAATATGGCACATCTCCATCTGTTGTAAGTAACAAATATTCTTATCCACATTTAACAACTCATTTGATAATTAAACCTACAAATCTATTTTTCTAAATCGTATTTTAAATTGTGTATGTAATATGCCTGTTTCGACGCAGAACTTCTCCCAGTGAGACAAGCATAGAAAATAAACACTGTAATAGTAATTTCCTACCGAACTCCATGGCCTCCATGGCCGAGAGACGGCCGAAGGTCGCAGGTTCAAATCCCGGCTTATCCGAATAAAATTTATATTATTAATTTGTTACTCCTCAATTAATTAATTGAAAATAATGTATAGTTTGGCAAGAAAGTGTACAAATTTATTAATTTGGAACAAAATTTTTTCATTACTATGGTAACACCGAAATACTGGCTTTGTCAATGACGTTTTGTATGGCTCTTGGCTTTACTGACTTAAATCATGTAGAACACACTGAAAATCGCTCGTTTGATAATTATTTTTTCATTGTTTGCCTGTGCATTGTTTGAATTGAATAAAAATGAACAAACCAATACGTAGTGGTGCAAGAGAAGTTATATACTGCGTTTTTCAACGCTGCCTAGCCGATTATCGCGCGAAGAAGCTCCTATGTAATTTGGAACACGTATACAAATGACCTACAGAAATTACTGGTACGTAGTATAGTTTTTTATTGAATTTCATTAGTATTACAAGATTTATGCCAATTTTCGAGCGATTATAACCATTACAACCTGATTTGAGGTTATGCTTAAAAATCCGAATATGACACTTCTATTTGGCAGTTCATAGAAGACCACAAGAAAAAGGGAATAACTCAAATAACAACAACAAAAAAATAATAATATGCAACTTCTTTAAACTCATAGAAAAGTTACTTTTTTTTTATTCTTTATTCTTTTCTCTTTCTTTCTTTTTAAATGAATATTATCTAGTATGTTTTTTTAAACTCCCTTCTATAGAATAATAATTTTATTGATGTTTTCCACACACAGGTAAATCTGAATCAACCGTAAGATAAATCGTCAAGGAAGGGGAAAGGGCAGATGGAAAATTTGAAACACCGGGAAAACGGAAAATAGCTTAATAATAATAATATGTAATAGCATAAAAGTGCTGATGTTTGGAAAAATTGTTGCAAACAAGTGATGAAAATTGAGGCAGAATATTATGCACAAGGCAGTACTATATATGTTGATATCGATGAACTGATAATAAGTTTAGATGAAGATGAAGATACGGAAGAAGAAGAATAACATGAGGACGAAGACAATAACGTCGGATGTTGAATTAATAGACTCAAAATTTTAAGTACTTACGTTTTTATATCGAAATAAACGCCCACTTAAAACTTGTTTTGTTTTATTTTACTTCTAATCAATTCCAGTTTTTTTGTTTTTGAAAGTACAAATACGCTATGAAATATGCATTTTGGCCGAAGTGTTTTTAAAAGCATACATTCATTGTCTTATGAGTCATCCTGGTGTTGCCATTTAAAACCTAAAAAACACACTTTCTTGCCAAACTGTACAGTGCGTTAAGGGAAGTACTTGACTTACTTTCACCTTTTCATTATTACTGACGTTATTTGGAGTAAAAAATAAAAATGAAATGTTGCTCTCCGGAGACTTTTTTTGATGTTTGAATGTCTTCACTGATCACTCAGCCGAGTAACCAAACAAACTCTAACCGCGACCCTAATTTTCCAATACCTAATGTTTTTTTTATGTTAAAAGCTTAAAAAGAAACATCAAAAATGACAACCGTAACCAAAATTTCCTTCACATTTTTTTACAAATAATGTCAGGAATCACTGGTTAAAATAAGTCAAGTACGTCCTTTAACACCCTGTATATTATCCTGTTTTAAGACCACCGATCAGAATTGAAATGTTGCTTGAAATGGCTCTAGCCGTGTTTGATGTCTAGATCTGAATAGCCAGGTATCTCCCCACCTTCCTCTTCCCCATATCCTTCCCCTCCCTACCTACAGCCTCACAAAGTGCCACCAGATGGGAGCAGTTGTGACGCTTGTGCGGTATTCACATTTAAAAAAAAAAACAATATTAATAAAAGAAAAGAAAAATTGTGGGTACCATCATGTATTGATGAATAAAATAGTTCTTGATAAAACATACATAAACTGTGCTCTAACGGCCGTTTTTCTCAATCCTACTGATCAACTGTTGAGCCGATATTTTGGCTCTCCTCTGACACTCCTCAAATGCACAAATACGCTCTTCCCAACGCAACTCTCCGACCAATAAACAAATCACTTAGCTGATCGGAGACTCGGATTAATCGATCGAAAAGTTGGGAACAACAGCCGTTAGGCACTTAGTAAATTTTATCTAATGACTTAATTCTTCCAGAAAACTGAGCAGTAATAAAATTCACACTATAGCCGACACAGCTTTTCAGAACCTCACGGATCTGCGAGATTTGTAAGTATTTTTTGTTTGTTTATTTCAGTCAAATATGTCATTCTTAGGTGGTTTATATTCTAATATTATTATCATTTAATATTTCTTTCATCTTCGGTCAACACCTATCACATCTTCATCTGTCTTTATTGTCAACACTCCATCGGACCAAGAAGTCCAATAGTAGTCCATTAGTAATTTCACAAGTCGTATTTCATTAATTATTAAAGTACGTGAACCACATGTGGCCCGCGAGCCTTTTCGTACTTCCTATTGGCTAAATAAAATGGTGACCGAACAACTCAATAATATACATCTCCAACACTCCTATCAAAAGTGAAGAAAAATGAAAAAAACTTGGTAAAATAGGTTACGTTAATTATTAAAAAAAATAATCACTTTGATCACTTTCAATGACTTTTCAAAGGGGTGTTGAAATGCCACTTTGATGAGTTAACGTGGGGTCAAATAAAACAAATTTTAATTGCAGTAAAAATATTTAATGGTTCCTGTTGTTTTTTTCAAGTAGATTTAGTGGAAAATTTCTTACATTCGTAGAGGCAATCATTTTACACAGATTCTTGCTTGTGTAGTGGTGTATTGGATATCTCCAGTACATTTTTTTTAAATGAACTTATATACCTATAACTTATATAACAGCATAATTTTATTTTTAAGAATTTTTTTTTGATATTTTTCTGTTTTATTCTTATAATTTCATTTTACGTCGTTTATCCTTTAAAGAGAAAATGAATGTAAAGGAAATATATTCCCTTTAAATTTGTATCATATAGTGTCAGTTAGAATGCAATTATCAATTGTCAATTGTTTTATTATTCTATTATTTGATTGTAAAATATCAGTATTTGTTAAAAGGAACCATTCAAAGGAAATTGATATAAATGTCGTTTCTTTGTTAAAAAAAACTTTGCAACCCAAGTGGTTTATTTTTAAATTATAATAAAAAGGAATTAAACTTTTCAACTTATTATATGAATATCTTAATTTAATGTTTAAGCGTATACTTAAAAGGATTCATAATCCGCTATTTCATAGATGGCGTTAATTTAAGGAAAACCATAGGAAAAAACGCGTTCGCAAGATAAGCTTTAAAATTGTAAGATGAATTATTTGTACGCTCGCAATATACGAGTAAACATGAATAAATATGCAAATTATTTCGTTCAAGAAAGGCATGCAAATACAATATTGTATCGGTGACTTAATCCAATCTTTTATCTGTGGTTAATACAGAGTACATACCTAAAAGAGACCAAATTAAAACCTTCAAATATTTATTTTGATTCAGGGTAACGTAAACGTGAAGTAATGGAATAAACAATTATTTTCGTTTTTCTAGTTGTGCATTAATTTATTCTGTGTTACAAATGCATTGCTTTCGTTTTCAGAGATTTGTCAGATAATAACCTAAAAACACTTCCTCCTGCCTTGATGTATCCAATGAGGTCCCTCGTTCTTCTGTGAGTATTATTTTTTTCAATAATAATTACATACTTTGTAGATCGTTGATTTTGTTAAAAATCCGCTCTAGGGCACTTCTTTACTAGCAACTTTGTATTCCTGTTAACGGAATCCGTAATTTTATTAAAAACATAATATAATTCGTTGAAATATTAACAATATTCAAACACTCATCTCATTTTCCATTGGGGTCGGGGACTCAACGCCGCGACAAGGCGCCTCCGGGCGTCCCTGTCCTACGCTACTTCCACTGCATATGTCCGTAGTAGACCCAGCCTCTCCTCGCACATCCTTTATAGTCGCTTCTCTCGACTCTTCATCACACTAGAAATCTTCCCTTAGTAGATACTTTCAGTGGAATTCAAACTTCGGGATTCTTAATACCTGACCAAGCCACCTCAGTTGCGATTAGGGTTTGCAAATCCCGCACCCTTTTTAAATCCCGCGGGGTTGCATAATGGAATTTAGATAACTTTTCATAAATTTAAGATTTTAATTGGTACCTATCTTACTTTGATTTTGTATTATGAAGACGTTGAAAAGGTTAAAACTACGCAGTATTAACGCAGACTTTTTTTGTTGTCAATCAACTCTGGTACTAGTAATATCATAAGAAGATATTTAAAAGGTAACATAATAAGTATTTTTAAGAAATATGATTGTAAAAACTTCGTAGGTACTGACATCTTGGCATTATGGTGCTTTCGAATCACATGATTCGCGAATCGCAAGCACGTGCAAATCAAAAGAACATCTTTTTGGTGTAATTTGTTTTTAAGTACACAATCCCGCAAATCCCACAAATCCCACAAATTCCGCAAAATCTTCGGGATCAAATATAGCCAAAATCCCGCGGGCTTACGGGATTGCTAACCCTATTGCGACTTTTCGGTGAAATGTGAACAAAGAAAACAAAATAAAATAAAAATAAGATTTGTAAGTACCTAAGTATGTTTTTTCTGATTTATATTGTTAATTTTTTTTTTAAATATTTATATTCAATAATTAATACCACAATGGAAGCGTGAAGCTCTAAAATGGTTTGTTTTTGTTTTAAATCTTCAAAAAATAGATAAGTATTAAGGTATTTCGGAGTACGAAAAAGACAAGGGGCATCTACCTCGGTTCATTTCCTAAGCCTTTCATTAAACAATACCCGTTTATTTTAATATATAATATTATATATTTATGAAAGTACAACATCTCGTTGAAAACGATCCTTCGCGTCTTCAAACGGATATTTCATATTACTCAATTTCAGCCTAAATCAATATTTAACCTCGCTAAGCTTCCGGAATGTTCAACGTTTAATCGTTTAATGTATTCATGAGATGACAAGAATTCATAATAAATATTATACTTACAACAATATCAAAACTGCGGAAATTTGATAGTAAAACTCTGAGATTTTTTAAAAAATTAAATATCAGTCAGTTACATATTGGCTATAGAAACAAAACGATCTCGGCAATACAATAGACATATGCATATTACTAGACCTGCCCTAAGTGATAAAAGCGTATTATTTCCCCCTCCCATTGGAACCATTCCATTAGAACCGGCTGGGATCGAGTATGGCTTCGCGTTAATCTAAAAAATGTAACGTCATCATTCTTCTGCGAGCCAGCATCGAGCACTCATCGGTGCATTTTACGAAATAACACTTTTAAAAAAAGTGGCTTGAGTTTTAAAAACGTGTAAAAATAGAAGTGAAAAACAGAATAAACCCAATTGTCGTATTACATTCCATAGGCAAGCATTATTTTACTTTATTAAAGCTAATTCAGATCACACAATATTATCGTTTTTGTAACATATAGGCACTATCACTCGAGATACATGGCGTATGCCCGCTCTGTTTACTGGGGTAAGTAAATTATGAAATATTTGTAAAAGTGTTAAAACTAAATGCGGCAACAAAATATTGGTCTCAATCAAAAATAGGCGACCTTACTTTGCTGTGTTTGGACTTCGCAAATTTGTACGTTACGCGGCGAGCAATTCGCGCTCCCATGTATAAAGGTCTATTTATTTAAAGGCAGAGTTTACTTTTAAGAACTAAATGGTAATATTATAATGCGAGGTGCCTATATATTGTCAGATAGAGTTTTGACGAATCACATATCGCCAAATTCCTGCATTCCCGCATTCCCGCTCTTTGTCCCGCTGTAGTTGGTTTCTATCCCTCACCTTTCTGTTCGGGTCTAGTAATATTCATATGTCTATGCGTAACATCATTAAATAAACATTTTAGGCTTACGTTTTGTTCTTAACTGTGGCAATAACAAACTTACAACATATAATTCTATTGAATTTCGTAAGTCTAAACTTAAACTTTAATGAATACACGGGGCTTACAAATTATGGCACACGAAAAATACTTATTCGAATTTCACCTATTACTCTGGCTTCAAAACCAATTCAAACTTTTAAAATATGCATGGATTTTTGCGGCAATTTAAAACCTGACTTTACAAAAAATCACCGTGGGATTTGGGAATATATTGGAGTCCTTATACTTTGTCAGTTCGAAACATTGAGGTCTCGAAAAGGCAATGGGTTAGTGCATAAGTTCCAATCATAGTTATTGATAATATAAATAATGGAGATGGACCATTTTTCGACAACATTGATAGTCCGTGCAGTTTGGTTTTGGTCGTAACTCGCAATAGTCTGCAGGCCTTCACGCCATATCTCCCAATATTTTTTTTTTATCTATACACTTGACAAAAAAAAGGTTGAAGAAATGTACGTACCTTTATTTAACAAACTATGTAGGAATAGCTGAAGTCACCGGCGATGCCCGGGCTTACACAGAGTTTTCGAAATCAAATGAAGAGTTTTACAATGTAGAGTTCACAAAGTTTTCGAAATCAAATCCTCTTATTTTGAAGGTCAAATGTGCGAAATTCAACAAACTTGGCAAAAAATTGTAGATTTTCAAACAAATTAATTCCACACTGCCCGCTTGCCATCCCGCTCGTCCACCACATACAAACATTCTTCTTTATATATTATATATTTCAACCAATTTACAAAAAAAACACATTAAACCCTTCTCATGAATCACTCTATCTATTGGTGAAAACCCCATGACAATCCGTTCAGTAGTTTTTGAGTTTATCGCGAACACAGACAGAGACAGATAGACTTTAATTTATTATATGTAGAGATAAAAGCATACATCTGATAACTTCCATTGAACCTCTAAATCTGTCTAACAAGCAACCCATGTCTCAGAAAACACCATATCTTCGACATTATTCTACAAACTTAATTACAAAACAAATGCAGCAGCAAATAGAATACCTTACACGTATAAATACTAGCTAACCCGGAGCACTTCGTACCGCCTCAGAATCAATAACTGTTGTTAGCTAAATTAAATTCAGTTTTTTTATTAAGTTAAAAATTACGCAATGAAGCAATTATCGATGAGCAACTGTCCGTGTTTTGTTTTTGTCATTATCGGAGGCGGCGTTGTGTACGGATTTATAATTTTTGTGATTTTCTTACTTTTCCTCTTACTTATGGGAATGCGTTTCATTTTCTTTATACGTGTGAAAAATACAATAATTATTGTATTTTTCCTTTGGAGAGGTGCAGACATACGTTCACCGTTTGTCCCATTTTCGACTGTAGAAATTTAATATGTAAGAAAGTGTGGCAGCATCATATGTAAGAACAAAAGCAAAACAATCAGCACATTGACATTTGACGTTTTTGAATTTTTGGAATTTACTCACTACTCAATATTATTCTTATCACAATATTCCTGCAGCTCTTTCAAAATATGAGAATTCGTTCCATACATAATGTACGAGGAAATTAATTTCATATAATAATTTTGTTTTGTGAATTTTTCCGATGTTTTAATAGCTATTCTGCTATTCGGGGCGGAGAAAAATCAAACAAATCAAAGATCATAAAAATCGGTCTAGCCGTTCTCGAGTTATAAATGGTGTAGGTTACTAACCCGACAATATTTTATATATATATATATATATATATATATATGTATATATTTTTTTTTACATGAGCTCCACACAGGAGGCCCTGAGGAAAATAATTTCCCTTAGGGTCTATGTCATCTTTGGGGATGCTGTGTGGAGGGTTTTTTAAGGAAAGGAAGGAGAGGAGAGTTCTGGGGAGGAAAGGGGTTTAAGGGGTGGGTAGGAATCTGAGGTTCAGGGTGTCCTGGTCAACCGCCTCCAAGACCTAGACACACATTACCCCATGAACCCGGGCACCCCTGCTAAATCACCAAACGTAGCGAACCACTTGGGGTGACCTATGGCAGAGGTGTTGGTTATCCAATAAATGTTCCCGGGGTACCCATTCCCGCCTCCCAAGATTTAGTATACATTAAGATTATTCTGTTTTGTTTCTATAATATAAATAAAATGAGCACTCAGGCAGGATCATAACTTCCTTTTACAAATAATAATACCTACTCCGTTTGCTATTTGTTCCGTGAACCAGGCTTGTGGGGAATCACGAATTGCAAGGATCTAATGCAAATTTCCCCCAGCAAACAAATGGCGACTGAGCCCTTCATGATCCCTTAAGCCCTTTCGGTCCTTGCGCCCTAAATGCAAGATCCCAAACCACGTGGAAATGCAATCCCTGCACTCGCTGTGAATTGAAACTCCAAAGTTTCACTCTATTTTATATTCGTTCTGCATGTTAAGCCATCAATGCAAATATTCTCAATGTGTTTACGCGATTCACTGATTGAAATCAATCAATCTACCAATATCTCCGAGTCGTTCCAGCAGCACGGTAACACACGAAACAGAGCGCCAATCAGGTGATCCCGTCGCGACGTTTAACAATGGAAACGTCGCTTGAAATGGGATTTGCCGTATTTGGTGACCAGATATGAATAGTTAGGTACTTCCCCACCTTCCTCTTCCCTATCTCCTTCCCATCCCTTCTACCTTCAGCCTCACAACATACCCCACCAATGGGGGATGCCATAGTCTCACTGGCTACAGCCGGAAGCAGTTGGGACGGAATGTGCGGTATTCATATAAAAAAAACATCGGACAGCAAAATGACTTCTACTTTTTGTACTCCAAATAGGCTAAGGAATAGCTCGTTAAAATCCTTCCGGGAATTACTGTCACACCTTTATTTTTATTTTTTATTTTAGTTTATTGGGGAAACAAACAGTTATACGTATTATAAGGTAATTACATATTACATGGGTGCATTAACCAGTGAAGTTTCCGCAAAAAAATTGTAGTTTAAAACATAGATTAAAACATTAAATAAAACATAAAGTGGTAGAAAAAAAGAAAAAATATATATGTGTACAACAGAAATGAAAAAGCACAAATTAAAGCATGTGGGAAAGAAAAGATGAAGCTATATAAAATTAATACATTTTCACATCATAAGAAAACGTTCAACACGCCATCATTTTGTTGGTCATTCTATTTAGTATTAATTCTAGCTAGACTGTATATATTACTGTATACAGTGTATACCCAGCAAAAAGGGTTTTCATAAGAGTGTCTTTGATATTTTTTTCTAAACGGAATACAATTTCTTTGTGTCATCGTTTACATAACTTAACTAGCTGTTTTCGCTATTTGCTAGTAGCTTTATGTCGTCCAATTACTATCAATAATAATCTTTCGACTGGGTACGATTGTCGTATTGATTTATTCTATCTCAATATTTTTCATATTCTTGTAACTAGCTTCTCCCGGTGAACCGGGTGAACAACCTCGACAAATTTTCTAATAAAACAACAAATAAATATTGGACGTTCATACAGGACAAGGAAAAACATATTTACAAATATAACTATATGTTGGAAGAATTGTAATTTTTTTATCACGTGTTAAAAAGTTTTAAGTACCTACGCGTAATTTATTCAGTGTAATATTTAGAATGGGTCATATTAAAATATTATAGAAATAATTGTGGATTCACATGAATGGTTCTCTGAAAATAGTTGTGGTGTTGGTACTGCTATTTTCTCAACAATACAACTCTGATGATCTGGAATTTCAGTGATACTTCCGTATGTCTAGATTTCTAGTCGTGTTTATTATCGTCTTATTTTATGTTTTTATTTGAATTTTATTTTAGTAATTTGTACATTTAAGGTTACAAATTTCGAATTAATTATAATATTTTATATTTCAGCTAATTAATTATAATATTTCAAATTCATTATATTTTTTCTTGTTTTATATGAATATCTAATTGGGCTTAACGTCCGTTCTAAATAATTCCTGTTAATGTTAATAATCTGGATCAGGGGAAATGGTCACTGTAGGTGCCCAGTTGTAAATCGGATATGATCGGCTAACTTCGTAAAAATTCGGATATTAGACCGGAACGGGTGACGGTTATCTCTCTCATATATGTAGTACAACTTACTGAACAATTGTATAACTAAAACCACACAAACCACCTGTTCCAACGACATCTGTTGAGAAATATTGAAACTACATTCAGTCAATAGTATCCTATTGTACTTTAAGTTAAATGATTTAATATTAATACTCTTTGTCTCACTTTTATCTTTTTTTTCAGCTCCATAGGATATAATCCTCTCCGAGTGACGAAGAATCTACTGGCAAAATACCAGCAACTTAAGTCCCTGTAAGTGTTTCATAAGTATAAAATATTGACTTACATGACAAAACAGATCATTTAAGAAAAGTAAAAAGGAAGATCAAAACTAACGTAATTTAACCTAAACTAACATAACCTTACCTAGCATATTGCTCCAATATCTGTTATTTTCTCCAACAGACGAAAAGACGAAATGTTTTGATGTAGATTTCAATTTACACTAAATTCAAGTTATATAACTGATTGTGTACTAATTAATGTCTTTGCAAACGGACATTCTTTCACACTAATCAATGAGGTGCTTTTGTAGTAAAAAAAGTATTATTTTTTGGATCCTCTATTTTACATATGTAGGTACAGTTAACTTTTGTCCTAATTGTGTTATTTTTTTAATATACCTACATACTTAAACACAGGATTAAAACATAGACACAACAATCTCAATAAGGTGCTTCGGTAGCAAAAAAAAATCTTATTTGGATCTTCTATTTTATATATGTATCTACAGTTAACTTTTTTTCCTAGTTGTGTTATGTTTTTTTAACACAATATGCATATTTTTAATATAATCATATGATGTATTTAATTTTTATTCTCTTTAGTTTATAGTCAAACAATAATTATATAAAAAAATATATAACATATTATGTATTTACATTGTGGACTGAAAACCAGGAATGATGGGTACCTTCTAACTGTAAATCGTTTGAATGTTATAATTTTTAATGTTTCGTAAACATCTCACTATGCTGATAACCTGCGCTAATAATCTACTTCTAATGTACTGAAAATAGTGCTGCGTTTGGTTTGGTACTATTGAGTTCTGAAAAAAAAAGTGTTTTGGTTTTTATCAAAACCTTTTGTTTTCTAGACTGAAACTTTATATTTGATTTTTTGCATATATTGGTATTGCAGGTTGTTTCAACGAGGTAGACATGTGGTTAAAAAGTTGTCCGTCGGATATTAAAAGCTAATGTTGTGTTTGTATTTTTTTACTCTGATCTAAATTTTCAAAATGAAATTTCTTAAGAAATGAGTTAACAACATAAAACTCGATTATTAAAATCATCTCGCTTTTCTTTGTTTCACACGTTCTTCTGAAGAAATCATAGCGGTCTCTGTATATATAAATTTGCCCTGTTCAACATTATTCAACAACTAATGAGAACGTATTCTATTTGACTTGGTAAAATCATGACAGAAACATGGAGAAGTAATTCTGAAGGGAATGCAAAGCCGATGTAAACGTAACTTATAAAATCAGGCTGAGAATTTCATTTTATGGTTTGGGTACGTTATTTGGATAGATGTAGAGAATACCGCTGTGGGAATAGGTATAATATGAAGCGAATAAGAAGATCATAAAATATCTTCAAATCTTCATACAGAATATATTGTAACAAACCAATTAATTGTTATGCTGATTTTCGAGAGTATGTTGATTAGTTCTTTGATCTCGAATTATTTCTCATTCCCTCAATTTGGCTCTTACTAACTAGAACGATCCCTCGTTTGGCTATTGGTTAATTTTCACTCAGCCACTCAGGCTTATGTAATCCCTGGAAGGGATGTAATAGCTGGGATGACCGTTCATATGTTTAACTCCAGAGAGTAAGAGGTTTCACGGTTCTTACTGCGCATCTTCAGGTAAATCTCTGGCAGGACCGAAATACTTTCAGCTAAACCAGAGTGAGTATAATCTTTGAAACCCTTTTAGTAAAAGACAAAACGAGCGGTTAAGGGAACAATTAAATTTACTTTGGGAGTGAACTCATAAATTTTTTGTTAAAGTTTATATTATTTTATTGACTTATTATTGTTGAACTGCTCTAAATACGTGTCATATTTGAATTTTGATTTTACCCAAAAAAAAACTAATTGTGATTACCGATAAAATTGGGCATTTTATTTAATTACGCCGTTACAGCATAAATAATATTACACATTTGGGTGACTGAATAGTGACTCGCAGTCCATAAAGATTTTTTTAAAATCTGAAGGTATGTATTTCCGAAGTTTCAACAACAGTCTGATCATGGAACTCTTCTGTTGTTACCTGAATGGTCTCCAAGTTGGACTAGTGTAACGGTTTATAATCTAATCTGTCTAGTATCCATGTCCACGACTCCCTCCGTGTTAAGTTCGTTGGCTCTGGAGCCAGTGGCCGAGTGTTCAATTCCAGGCGCAGAACCCACAATTCAAAAGGGATACGTCACTTTAAAATTACTTTAGGTACGCTTAAAGACCAGCCAGATATTCAGACACTTTCAACTTCCTCTTCCCCTGCTCTTTCACTTCTGTCACTGCCTTCAGTACAATGCATACCGATCAATGTTTCTGCGCTTTGGTAACCCATGCAGTTTGGTCGTAGCTCGGTTCACTCCTTTCCATATCTTTCCCTTTTACTAGTATCTATGGTCTTACCCAAAGGCAACTTATAGTTAAATCGGTAGAGACTTCTATGATCGAGCCATTCGGCATGAATATTGAATAATTTAGGGACAGGATACGATTCAATATATATAGATAGTTCCCATTCTTTGACAAAGTAACCAATCTTCTGCATATTATACACAAGAAAGAAAGTGCGAGTAGAACCACGCATTATGGGAAAAGTCGCTTGCGGTTGCTTCTTTCCTTTTCCATAATTCGTGGTTCAGAATAAAGTACATACTTTTACTTACTTTTACTTACATAACAGCATTGAAATTGTTAAATGACACTCTTGACACTACCATTTTGTTAAAAATAACAACATGTCAGCAGGTACGAGTAGCTCTGCATATTGAACGTGAACGCATGTCTCTGATTAATGTAAGAATGTGAAAGGCCTGCACGCATCGATCAATTCGAAGCCTGCACGCGTATTCCAGAGCTCTCTTCCTTTTTTATCTGACAATCAACTTGCACTTTAAATTCTACCATGTACCTACTTTATATTGGAGTCTTGAAAAGGTCCAAGAAAAAATAACCAAAAAAATTACCAATTCAAAATACTAAGCACGAAGTTTGCAAAGAACGAAAAATGTTGGAAGGAAAGTTGTTCTGGTCAAGATTAGTTAGTTCCCTGCAGTGTTCCCTGTATGAATGAGATCTGAAAAATTGTTCTTGTACTCTGAATAAAAATAAAATATTGTACTTAATTTATTTGTAGACGGTTGGATGATATCGACGCGTCAAGCATCGACTTCGCGTTGTTCGACAAACTGAAGACCATGAAGTATGTCTATTTCAAGAGGTTTTACTACTGCTCTCTGGTGCCGCAAATTCTCAACTGCAAACCTAACTCAGATGGTAAGTAATACAAACATTATACTCGTTTTATAAATTATAATTAATAACTTTTAAAGGATATAACATCAATTTAATGTATAATAATTGTAGAAGAAGATAATACCAATACATCTAAACAAATAAATAAACAGAACGAGACAAAGAAAATAACAAAAGATAACGGTCGCCACTGGCAATGCGAACCCACGATTTCTCTAACGTCTCTAACCACTCGGCCATTTTGTCAACCTCATAAATTCAAACTCAGAATTAACAAAATTGTATTCAACTAATTTTCCCATATTTTTTTGGTGCCACCTTTTTGTACGGTTACAAAGTTATATGTAAATTTATTTGTAACTTAGAAAGTGTCTCAGTTACATTTATCCGATTTATAATTTTTTGAGACACGTATTGACTTTTTGTACAAGTCTAGAATGAATATTTAATGTACCTAATTGAAATAACTCTTTATTCTCCTTATCAACAGCAACAGCGCATTTAAAAAAAAATCTCCGTTTGCTCGAGATCTTCGGAAGATATTTTTTTAAATTTTTCGCCAATATTAAAAAAATCGTACCTTCTAATTTTAACATGGTGACACAAAAACTTATTATAGTGCCATATATTATAGTACTAAATTTATTTCTAACATCGTTATAAAATAGTCTACGAAGTTCGGATTCGCGACATCTATGGTCATAGTAGATAAAGCATTTCAATAGCTTCGTTCCAAATAACAAGCGTTGGAGTTAACATTTTTTTTTTTTACCGAATCAAGAGATAATTGCCTTTTTTATCCGAAAAGAAATCGGAGACATTTAAAATGGCGCCAATATATGGCAAAAATCGTTCCAGTGCATATCAGTCTTTCCACTACAACAAAACTTACCTTTACTTAAACTACCCTTAAATGGGAAAGTATTCTAATCAACCATTTGGCAGTAAATCTGACTGAGATAATCTGATCGTATTATTTACTAAATGGACTGTACATTTTCGATTATCGTAAATGGAAGTGGCAGCCTCTGTTATTTTTAAAAAGAACCGTTGAAGTTTCGAACAGCATTCCAGATGAGAAAATCTCAAAAATGAAATTAACAGGACTTCAAATTTCAAAAACTTAAATACGATTTCCTGAACCATTTTCCGAGCAATTTTTTTCCCAATTTTCCAGGAAGAAACTTTTGAACTGCTTAAAACTTGAATAAGTTTTTAGATTTTCACGGCCAAAAGTATTTTTGTTATTTGTTTTTGGGATGTTATGCCGTGTTGCGCTACCGCCTTCTTTAGCCAACATTTTAGATAGCGTTACAGGGTCCATCGTCAGGGCATACTTAAGATTTGAAATTTTTCCAAACATTGCATAACAAATTTAAAAAGATTAAACGTTTTTATAAAAAAAATCACGATTTATATTCCTAACAAAAATATAAGAATTTTTTGCAGAAAAATAATAATTTCTAAACATAGTAAATTTCCAAAAGAAAAATTTCTCGACCCATTTTCCGACAAATTTAATTTTCCATGGATCAAAAGTTTTCCAACATGAAAAGTTTCCAAACTTCAAATGACAAAATCAAAAAGAAAAATTTTTCAAAACTGCAATTTTATGTCCGAATACACAATTTCGATGGCGTTCTTTAATATTTCTTGAGTTCTGATTGGCATTACATTTCTTAATAGGAGTTTGTTACTTAGAAGAAATTAGTTTTCAATTGTCCAGTGCATAAATGAACGAAGAACATATATTTTTACATAGATAGAAAAGTGAATACGTGTTGCGAGTTAATTTTTGGACACGTTCTAATAATTTTTGTTACACATACGAGTACAAAGTGTCCAAACTGTGTCAGGGAACCTTACTAAATTTGGCGAAACCCATCAAAAAGCCGCCTGCAGGGCACAGTAGCAAAATACCCACAGCAGACGGCTTTTATCTGCTAGTTTGTTATGATTACTCTCATGCCATCGGTGTTTACTTTCAGTTTTTGATTATAATCAAATTGTTTTATGAACAATGTCCGCGAAATGCTTTAAAAAAACCGCAAATCTTATTTTCACAAGCCAAAAACATACACCCCCCATTATAAATTAAATTCACTTTATATCCATTTTTCACGTCTAGTTTGGCAATTTATTTTCAGCTTGTAATATTTTCGGTGGTAGAAACTCATTCTCTCAGAATTCAATTATGTACGGAATTTGATTTCTGTTAGCGATTAATTTCTGAGCCCAGTCTGAACCTATGGGCTGTAATAGAAAGTCGATTGATTGTTTACTCTTTTACTAGGGACAGTGGTAATTTATGAGTGAAATTCAATTATTATAGCAATATTGTACATTACCAATTTAATATTAGTTGTAGCTTATTTCCAACAGAAAGGCGCCTAAAGATTAAGAATTCATCTGGTGAGAATCGCGAATTGAATTGAATCGAATCTTCTACCAGAATTAAAATGTTGCTTGAATAGGCCACTTGCATGGATTTCATAACGACTTGGAAAAAATCGTGTGGATAAATTTTTTTACTAAGATTACGAAAATGTTAGTAAATTTTTTTAGAAATGTATAGTTTTTTTTTTTTTTTAATAAATAAATCCATTATTTGAGCTCGTGACGTCACTACATGAAAATGTCCCATCTCCGATTATGTTCCCTTAATTTTGTAAAATTCCACACTGATTTTTTTTTTAATATGGCAACACTTTGATTTCCGGCGAATTTTTGAATTTGCGTTTAACGTTCACTAGATTTATTGTTTGTTCTATGCGAACTTATCCTTTGGTTTGATTTTTTTGATAAAGGTGGCTGTTTGCGCATTATTATATGGGATTGGTTGGGTATTGCATTTGCAGACTTGGTGGGTATAATATGTCAAATTCCTGATTTTATCCCACCTACCTAATATTCCTATCCCAAAATGTCACCTTGAAAAAGAGCAATTGTTGCATGAAGAAGAGGTGACACTATTTCAAACAGTACAAATTAATGTCTCAGACAGGGAGCACATATTGAGCATATACTGTTGCAAAAATAATATTGCAAGTTATTAAACATAGTGAAGTGCACCAAAACCTGGAGATCAGAGAGGCCCCATCTGCAACTGGTGAGTCCTATTTTCCCTTTCCGTTCTGGGCTTATCTAATTGTCCAAAAGCCCAGATCTGAACATCGACTGACTATCCATCAGGTTTTGCGAGTGCATGCTATCTAATCGTCCCATGTAACATAGCGACCGCGTAGTTTCGGGACTGGTCCTTTGAGGGTTGCGTCAGGGCTTTGCTCTGAAGCAAAACCGCCAATTATAGTGGAGTCGCAGTTTCGCGACACCATTTTTGGTTCTTTCGAGCCTGATTACCAACGGGGTATTTAAAATTAATATATTTAACCTGCAAATTAATATATTTAACCTGCAAATTAATGTTATTTGCTTTTTATAATTTGTAAATTCGTTTGTACCGAAAACTACGTTTGTAATTATTGTTGCATTAAAATTCCTACATAGAAATAATCATGGCGACGAGTGATGGTACTCAGGATCTAGTTAAAATCAAATTACTAGAATCTAAGATTAATTTAATGCATAATCGTCTCAATGAGTTATATGAGAAAGCGAAAATTATTGCAGATAGAGAGACAAGGAGTTCGGATGAGTTCGTTAAACAAACGGTTAATATAGCTACATATTATTCACAATTTAACACGTATTGTGATGACCTTCTTTCGCTTCAATTAAAAAGGGATCCAAACTATAATATAAATTTCGATTTATGGAATAAATTCGAAAATAAGTACTGCTTTGTAGTTAGTATACGCGAAAGTATTGTGGCGAAGCAAGATTTAGGTGGTACGCAGAAATTAAATAATTCCCAATTTATTAAGCTTCCAGCGATCGATATGCCATCCTTCGACGGAAATCAAGAGAATTGGTCAGTATTTTACGAAGCTTTTAAATTAAACATCCACTCTAATGAAAATTTGAATACTTCGCAAAAGATGCAATATTTGATAGGAAAACTTCAAGGAAAGGCGTTATCGGTTTTTGCTGGAGTACTTCCGAATGAAAAAAACTATTTTGTAATTTGGAATGCTCTCGAAAAGAAATATCAAGACAAGCGCGTGCTAGGTACCTTTTACCTGAACAATATATTAAATTTAAAATTATTGGCACCTTCTAACTCAAATGATTTAAATAATTTTATTGAACGGTTTGCGTCTTCCATGTCTGCGCTCAAGGAATTAGGTATTGATGACCTAACAGACTTTATAATTCTACATATTGCACTGAAGAAATTAGATATACAATTGGTGCAAAATTTCGAAATGTCTATACGGGAGAAAGATATACCTACATATACCGATTTAATAGAATATATTCGTTCGCATGTTAAAATTCTTGAACGAACCGGACTAGATAGTAAAGTTAATAATAATAAAAATAAAGTTTCGCATTCTTTCGCTGTGGTTGAACCGAAGTCGTTTGATAATAATCGTACTACAAGTAATAATAATAAGTGCCGGAAATGCAATCGAAGCGATCATGTTGAATTGTTTAAGTGTGAACAATTTAATGAATTGAGACCTAAGGCACGTTTTCAGTTTGTAAAATTAAATAACTTATGTGTAAATTGCTTAAGCGATAAACATAGGACGGTGAAATGTTCATCTAAATCGGATTGTAGAATTTGTAAAAAACGTCACCATACCGCATTGCATTTTGAGGGTACGGTGAACAACGAAAGTAATTCTAAAAACGAAGCTGTTATATTAATAACAAGGAATAAACATCATAATGATTTTACTGCGGGTGGGTAATTTAGCTACGAATGTACTATTGTCAACCGCGCAGTTATTTGCTTACGACAATAAAAATAATCAAGTAACCGTCAGGTGTTTAATTGATTGCGCCTCGCAACAAAATTTAATTAGTTTAAATACTTGTAATGAATTGAATCTTAAAATAATTCCTTTAAATAATTCAGTTATTAAAAGTGTTGGTTCGGTAGAGACACCAATATTGGGGCATGTTGCATTGACAATTAAATCCCGTGTTTCAGAAGATAAATATAAAATAAGCCTATTAGTGGTCGACAAAATCACGGACAAGCTCCCTACACAATATGTTGACACAAAGTCATGTGAGCATTTACTTGGTTTAAACCTAGCGGATGAAAATTGGAACGTTCCATCTGATGTTGATATTTTATTAGGCGCTCAGTTATTTCCATATATTATGCTGAGAAATAAGGTTTTATCTAAACATAATATGAATGCACCACCCGCTATACAAACGGTATTCGGGTATATTGTAATAGGTGAAATACCTAAGTGTACGCCGGATGTTTCGTGGACATTTGGCCCCATAACCAACGTGGATTTATACAATGCGTTATCCAAATTTTGGACCATTGAAGACATGCCTATTAAGTCATTGATGAGTGCTGAAGACGCGGAATGTGAGAAAATGTACGTCGAGTCCGTCCAACGGGATGACTCGGGAAGGTATATTGTATCTTTACCTTTTAAGATAGATCCTAATAATTTAGGAAATTCGCTCAGTGTCGCGCAACGCAGATATAAATATTTAGAACGGAAATTTAATACGTCGCCAGAATTGCATCGGAGTTATAATGAAGTAATTTCTGAATATCTGGAAAAGGGATATAGTATAAGGTATGAAGTTCCGTCTTCATCTAATATTGATGAGGGATATTTCATTCCTCATCACGCAGTAATTCGTAAAGATAAATCAACAACTAAAACTCGTGTTGTATTAGACGCCAGTACAAAGACCAGTTCAGGGTTGTCACTTAATGATATTTTGTATACTGGTCCAAACTTGCAATCTAATTTATTTACACTTTTAATTAAATTTCGCTTATTCGCTATAGCATTGACCGCAGATGTTAAGCAAATGTATTTACGTATAATGGTAACGGAAAGCCATCGTAAATATCAAAAAATTCTTTATAGATTTCACGAAGATGAAGAAATTGGAGTTTATCAATTTAATTCGCTCGCCTTTGGATTAAATTGTTCACCGTTCCTTGCGATGCGAACTTTAAGACAGCTAGCGAGCGATGAAAGAAATCGTCACCCGAAAGCCGCAGAAGTTGCAATTAATGATTTATATATGGACGATTTTGTATATTCTGTAAATACTATAAGTGAAGCCGTCACTTTGTCTACAGAATTAATGGCGATGTTCAAGTCTGGAGGATTTGAATTAGTTAAATGGTCGAGTAATTCTGCTCATTTGCTCGCTCAATTACCAGAATCGCACCGCGCAACGATGGATTTCTCGGATAATTATAGCATTTTAGGACTAAAATGGGATCCGGTATCTGATTGTTTTCGTTTTATAATATGTCCCATGGAGGAGAAAACTATATGTAAAAGATCAATTCTTTCCACAATAGCACGTTTATTCGATGTATTAGGTTTGGTTGCTCCGGTAATTTTATATGCCAAATTACTTTTACAAGAGCTGTGGTTAGAGAAAGTGGGATGGGACGAAGAACTACCCCAAAGTATTGTTAATCGATATGTCAAATTCAAGGAAGAATTACCGATGCTTTCTAATTTAAATTTACCTCGATATTTGTGAGTAAAAGAGGACTGCACGATAAATATTATCGCTTTTGCAGACGCGAGTACGAAAGCGTACGGGTGCGTAGTATATCTTCATGTCACAGATAAGGGTGGCAACGCTACTATGAATTTGATATGTTCGAAATCCAAGGTAGCCCCATTAAAAATAATTTCGCTCGCTCGATTGGAATTATGCGCAGCGCTTATTTTATCTAGACTTGTTAGATCTATTGTAGATACTTATAAGAATCGCGTTTTGATAAACGATATATTTGCTTTTTCAGATTCAAAAATAGCACTTTCTTGGATTCACTCATCCCCGCACAGATGGCAAACTTTTGTAGCTAATCGAGTTAGTGAAATTCAGGAAAATTTACCTGCGAAACATTTTTATCATATAGATGGAGTTACCAATCCTAGTGATTGTTTATCACGTGGACTATTGCCCGCTCAGCTTATTGATCATTCTCTTTGGTGGCACGGTCCACCCTGGGCTGCGAACCCAGTGTCCGAGTGGCCTGTCAAAAGCTTTTCTCCCTCATCGCAGGAGGAGAATACTTTGGAATTGAAAAAATCGCATACATTCACGATAACGTCAATAGAGAATAATTCTCCAATATATAATCTTGCCTTAAAAATTTCCTCATGGCCAAAACTGCTAAGAATTGTCGTATATATCTTACGATTTACGCGAAAGTTATCGCGTTCAACAGTTATAAATTCCACGGAATTAAATATTGCGGAAATAAATGTATTAAAAGCTTTACATTAGCTTTGCGCATTTGAAGTGAAATATCACAAAACTGCGCTATATAAATACTATGTTATTATTATTATTACAGAAAAGGTATTTTTATGCCGATATGCAATTAATACAGAGGAAAAAACTATGCTCATCTTCGATTCGAAAATTAAATCCGTTTGTCGATCATAATGGATTGCTACGTATAGGTGGTAGATTAACAAACGCGAATATACCTTATGAAAACAAACATCCAATACTTCTGCCAAAACAGGATCATATTGTCGATATAATTATAGATTTTTACCATCGTGTGAATTGTCATACTGGTGCTCATCTCCTTATGTCTATAATTAGACAGCGTTATTGGATCTTATCGGGAAGAAACCTAATACACAAACGAGTACATGCGTGTAATTTCTGTTTTAAAACCACACCTTCTAATATTATACCACCAATGGCTGATTTACCGACAGCTAGAGTTCAAGAAGCAAAAGCATTTACACATACTGGTGTAGATTTTGCCGGACCGATAAATATAACCCTTTCTAGGCGTCGAGGGGTAAAAAGTCAAAAGGCATATATATGTCTATTTATTTGTTTAACGACAAAGGCTATACATATAGAATTGGTATCGGATCTAAGCACGGACAATTTTTTAAACGCATTTAAACGTTTTCTATCCAGACGTGGACCGGTTTCATGTATGTACAGTGACAATGCGACAAACTTCATAGGCGCGAAGAATTGTCTGGATGACTTATATAATTTTTTGGAGGCAAATTCAACTAATGAAGTCCTTCGCAATGAATTTAACATTCGGAAAATTGAGTGGAAGACGATTCCACCTCGCGCTCCTCACTTTGGAGGATTATGGGAATCAAATATTAAATCCATTAAATCACATCTGTATAGGGTTGTGGGTACCCAACTTTTATGTTATGAAGAACTTCTCACAGTTCTGACACAAATAGAGGCTTTACTTAATTCACGTCCGTTATGTTTATTAAGTAGTTGTCATTATCCAGAAGCTCTTACTCCGGCTCATTTTCTAATGTCTACTCCGATTCAGCATTTGCCCGCTTATGATATGACTAATGAACGCATTAGTCTGCTGAAAAGGAAAGAGCTTTTGGACCACCTCGTTCAATCTTATTTGAAGAAATGGCATATAGAGTATCTTCACTCTCTGCAGATGAGACAAAAATGGAATAGTCCCGCGAGTAACATTCTAGTAGGTACTATAGTATTGGTGCATCAAGAAGATGCGAGTCCACTTTATTGGCTGGTGGGTGTTGTTGAGGAAATATTCCCGGGCAAAGACGGAGTGGTTCGTGTGGCACTCGTAAGAACCCCTTCTGGGAACTTTAAACGACTAGTCGTGAAATTATGTCCTCTGCCTACACAATAATTATTATTTTTCTTTATCTCTATTTTTTTATTTTTCGTTCTTAACTACGTAATATCAATCGTGGATATATAAGATTATTACATTTCATTTTTCACTATAAATCTTTACTTTATTTTGAAAGTACCTTCAGTTTCGGTAGGTACTTCCAAGGCCGGGAGAATGTTTGCGCATTATTATATGGGATTGGTTGGGTATTGCATTTGCAGACTTGGTGGGTATAATATGTCAAATTCCTGATTTTATCCCACCTACCTAATATTCCTATCCCAAAATGTCACCTTGAAAAAGAGCAATTGTTGCATGAAGAAGAAGTGACACTATTTCAAACAGTACAAATTAATGTCTCAGACAGGGAGCACATATTGAGCATATACTATTGCAAAAATAATATTGCAAGTTATTAAACATAGTGAAGTGCACCAAAACCTGGAGATCAGAGAGGCCCCATCTGCAACTGGTGAGTCCTATTTTCCCTTTCCGTTCTGGGCTTATCTAATTGTCCAAAAGCCCAGATCTGAACATCGACTGACTATCCATCAGGTTTTGCGAGTGCATGCTATCTAATCGTCCCATGTAACATAGCGACCGCGTAGTTTCGGGACTGGTCCTTTGAGGGTTGCGTCAGGGCTTTGCTCTGAAGCAAAACCGCCAATTATAGTGGAGTCGCAGTTTCGCGACACCAGTGGCGGTGTTTTTACAGATGTTACCAAGAGAACCCCGTACAATTTATTGCTATTCGTGTGGAAAACGTTCTTTTTTTAAAATGATTTTCGGCTATGTAATTATCGTTTGTTCGCACCCATAAAATTATGTCCCGTCTTTCCGGTTTATAAAAAATGGTCTGATTTTTCGGATTGAATTTTTCAAAAAATCGCCAGGGTTTCAAAAATACAAAAGGAGTATTTGCCTTAACCGGAATTTTTTTTTAAATGTGATGCAAGTGGCCTTTTGCGGTACTAGCGAGCATCTTAGAAATTCTTCCCAGATGCAGAACTAACTTACCAATGCCGATGCATCTGGGATGGCTTACTAGGTTAAAAATGCATCATTGGAATAAAGAAATGTGTGAGAATACTACCGAATATCTGTGATGTGTTTACCTTTTTAGAAATAATTATTCTTAAGTTGTTCTAAGGTTCGTGAACCCGAGTTATTGTAATTACCTGTCATGAGAATAAATTAATTTCCTCCTCCCCGGTATAAAAAAATCCTTTGAAAAGTGAAATCATCATTTTTTCGCTGGCCACAAAAACAGTATAAAACCAATGCATTGCAAACGCGATAAAGAAAATTGCAAAAAAGGTTGACGTAATAAAATTTAAGGTTGAAAAAAGTTACACAACGGTACATCCAGTTTAAGAGGACATTACCAGAGAAACCAGAAATATGTCATTTTTAAATCAGTGTTTAGACTTATTGACTCGTTTCCACAAAAAATTATAAATTGATTTTGAAATATTGTTCTTTTATCTAGTAAAGGTATGGATAAAATTTTGAGAAAAAATGTTTATTTTAAGTATAATAAGGTTATACCATAGGTCGTTGGCAGATTTGTTATATTTTCAAAAAAGTACATGTATTATACAACACCAATTTCAAATCATATAATCATGCAGTAAAATAAATCAATACATTATCTGGTAAAATTATTTGTCAGAATTTTAATTTAAGTTTAAATAAAATTATTAAAAAATATATACGTACATGTGTTTCTTGACGAAAATTGGTCCGTTTGTTTATTTATTTGCGCACTTACTAACTAATATATTTCAGATTTTTTTACATACTTATTTTGCTAAGACATTATTGACAAATCGTAAATAATTTGAATGGAAAAATAATTTTAGGGTGTATTTAATATTAATTAATTTACAGCTTCGCGTTTCACAATTTTTCTTATCAACGAAAACACGAATCGAGAGCGCTCATTCAGACCGCAACTGCGGCCACTGGCGGTTGTCTTCGCGGCGCTCTACATCGCAACATTTTCAAACGAATAACGAAGCATAATAAATAGGATTTCATGTTTGTAAAATTTATAGGGTTGCCCCAACGCAAAATTTCATGTTCATTGAATATTTTTATGATAAAATTTTTATAATTTTGAAATTTTTTTTATTGTAAATTATTTTTATGTGAATACCGCACAAGAGTCCCAACTGCTCCAAAATATTTATTTTCAAGTAAAACTTCTTTACGCACGCTCGACACTTGGGGGGTAAGCTGGTAAATGTGTTACGAAAAGTGGTGATTGTTACGAAAAATTTCCTTCGAACGGTAATCGATGCGAACGGTGATCGATTGCTAGGTGGGTCGTGCCTTTATGCACGCTTGTTATTCGTGTTATTGTTTTATTGTTAATAGACTATTTTTGCGTAAATAAATAGATAAATTAAATTATTTAAAAATATATACGTACATGTGTTTCTTGACGAAAATTGGTCCGTTTGTTTATTTATTTGCACACTTACAAACTAATATATTTCAGATTTTATTTCATACTTATTTTACTAAGACATTATTGACAAATCATAAATAATTTTGATGGAAAAATAATAAACACGAGAATCGGGTATGGGTACCACCGCCCCGGGAACCAATTATTAGATAACCAACACGTCTGCCATAGGTCATCCCAAGTGGTTCATAACATTTGGTGACTAGCAGGGGTGCCTAGGTTCAAGGGGGTGAGGTTTGTTTAGGTCTTGGCGGCGGATGCGTCTGCCCACCAGCTGCATGGCAGGTCGGATCTGGAAAAGTTAAGGGAGTCCCTTTGACTTCTCCAGCCTTACTCTCTCGGAACATCGCCTTGCACCGCAGTGGGAGGGATGGATTCATACATCCGCACTCCTGGACACGCTGACCCCCAGATTTCTACTCACCCCTAATATCCCTTTCCTTCTCCGAATTTCCTCTTCTTCCTTTCCCTAAAACGACCCTCCACACAGCATTCCCAAAGAAGAGATAAGCAGTGTGTCGAGCGAGTGTAAAAAAAACGGTCTCTCCCGATCCGGCCTTCCATGTAGTTGGTGGATGTACCTTCCAAATTACTGATACTACCTATTGACGGCCGGCGTGGTCAAGGGGTAAGGCTCTTGACTAGCAATCTGAAGGTAGTGGGATCGAATCCCGGCATAGGCAAATAAATTTTATTTGACTAATTTGGGTTATTTCACAATTATTTAATTTAAAAATAATATATTTGCGTCACGTTTTAGAGTAAAAGATACTTTCAGTATCGCCCTGGTGTAAGACCACCATTCAGAATTGAAATGTTGTTTAGTGACCAGATCTGAATAGCCAGGTAATTCCTCGCCTTCCTCTTCCCCCACCACCTTCAGCCTCGCAATATACCCCATAGTCACGTCATAGTCTCACTGGCTCCAGTAGGAGCATTTGGGTCTCTTGTGCGGTATTCAGATAAATATAAAATAAAAAATTGTGCATACGAATAAATATTTCAAAATGAGACATTTTTTACAATCCAACTGAATATTACACTTTTTTCATAAATATACCGCACAAGAGTCCCAACTGCTTCTGTCTGGAGCCAGTGGGACTATGGCATCCCCAATTGGGGTATGTTGTAAGACTGAAGGTAGTGGGGAGGGTAAAAATATAGGGAAGAGGAAGGTGGGGAAGTACCTGGCTATTCAGATCTGGTCACCAAACACGGCTAAAGACATTTCAAGCAACGTTTCAAATCTTAATGGTGGTCTTACACCAGGGCGATACTGAGATATCTTTCGCTCTAATGGCCGTAAAATAAAATTAAAAAACAAAAAACCAAAATATTAAAAAGAATTTAACACATTGTTTATTCATGTAGGTATCTATTTAATACCTACTGTGTTTACGCATTTTACTTGTATCTATTTATGTTTATGCACTTCGATATACAAATTACAAATAACTACTACTAATTAAAATTCTGGACGCTAGAATATAAGCATACCGTAGCAATGTAGCCGCCCTAGCTCCGCGCGATACACAAAAGCCAGTTTACAGCGGAACGTTATCTAATTCCAAAAACTTCCGCTAACAAGCTCTGATATGAGAGCGCTGGCGCAGGAATCAGAATAATGATTATCTGGTAAGACACTCTTAATGTTGTAGGTTGTAGGTTAAATAATAATTCGTGCTTAAATTCGTTGTAGGACTTGGAAAGTATCCACATTTTCTGCGAGGCAGTTAATTAAACAAGGTCCTTTGTTCTAATTATTTGTTTATGTGCAGCAAAATCATTGTGCACGTGTCTAGCTTATATAACGCTAAATAATAATGCCCCCGACCGTGAGATTTGCAGTTAAAGTTTGGTGCTGTGATAACAATAATTACCGCAATTACGTGTGTAGACCAGTGGCGGACTAAGCCCGTCAGAGGCCCGGGGCGGCAAAGCTGAATGACCCCCCCACCTAGTATAAAAAGTTAATTTTACAAGATTTTTGTTCAGTTTACACGGGCCTCTGTTCCTGGGGGGCCTCACTGTAAAAAAATGTTTTTTTTTGCATTTCATTTTCTAAAAAATGCATTTATTAATAATGCTATCACATGTTTTAAGGAAATTCTGAAAAAATTTAAAACTAACTAATTAACCATCACGCCATTTCCCCGCAGGGGTAGGCAGAGAGGACGGACCGCCAAACAACTCGGTCTTGGCACACATTCCTTGCCTCGTTCACATTCATACATCGTCTCATACATGCTCTTCTATTATTCTCACTCTTGACATGGCCCGACTCAAGTATCTGATTCACTTGGTCGTGCCATGTCTTTCTCGGGCGTCCCGACTGCCTTCCCGAAAATTAAAGAAAGTTTTAAACAGTTTGTATGTTGAATTAATCTTCAGAAAAACTTTAAACGGATTTTTCTCGAAACTACGTTTTTCAACCTGGTTGACAATATGTTATAAAAACTATACATCCGATTTGCATGCACCAAGTCTTAAGGCGCCGCATCCGCGCTCAAAAAGAAGAAGATGGAGAGATATGTAATTACGAATGTTAGAGGAGCGCGCTAATATTTAAGCGATAAAATCGATGCGAAAATTGTGAAAATGTTTAATAAAACACGACTCGTTTGAAATAGAGCAAAAATCTCGTGGAAGGCGTCTTAAGTATCATTTAAAGAAACATAGTCAATTTTTACAACTATAACTCGTAAAATAACTGAAACAAACGTGTTTATAATAATTTTCGGAGCAAACTTTGCGATTTTTTTCTATCGAGGGAATTTCATATAATTTGCATTTCGGCGTGGAACGCGTCTAGATATTTTCTTCGAAAATAATTTTTTTTTTTTAGCTTTAAAAACTTCAAATGTTTAAGGGAGATATGTAAGAAATCGGTAGAAATTCGGGTAGCGGCGGCTTAAATTGTTAGAAAATCCAGTCACCATGGCACCACATAGGAATTTTTTTAATAAAGAACGCTGAAAATTTTCCATAAAAAACCGAATGTAAAATTCGCTGGTCCGCCATTTTTTCTTTTTTTTTTAGATATGAAAATTCCCCTACCTGGTGTGGTGCCATAGACACTGGATTTTCGAATAGTTTAAGAGTTGGTATATGCAAATGAAAATGCAAATAAAATAAAAATACATATAAGCGGATGTACAGTTTTTTTTAATATGTTGACCCTCCACACAGCATCCTCAAAGATGACATAGGCCCTTTTTTCCTCAGGGCCTCCTGTGTGGAATTAATGTAAAAAAAAAAAAAAACAGGTTGAAAAACGAGTTAAAAAAGCTTCGAGAAACGCATTCAAAGTTATTTGCTAAAGGATAATTCAACATACACAGTTTCTAACGGTTTCACATAAAATGCTGTTAAAAACATTTGGAGAGAGCATTGTTAACTTCGGAAAATGAAAAAAAAAATTAAACATTTTTTTACATTGTTCTGGTGCCTTAAGGCGCCGTATCCCCGCTCATAAATAAGAAGATGGAGAGATATGTAATTACGAATTTTGGAGAGAGTTCGCTTATATTTAAAATGGTAAAATTGGAGCGAAAATTGTGTTCATAAAACACGACTCGCTTAAAATGGAGAAATAAGCTCTTGGGGGCTATCTAAAACAGCATTTGAAGAAACACTGTGGTTTTTCCATACATATAACTTGTAAAATAACTGAATCGGGCGTGTTTACAATAATTTTCGAAGCTATAATAGCAAATATTTTTTCTATCGAGGGAATTTCATATAATTTGCTTTTCGGCGTGGGTAATGTACAGATATTATCTTCCAAAATAACATATATTTTTTTAAGAGCTTTTTAAACAGCCTTGTTTAGGATTTGATCAAGGAAACGTGGAGCCGGACCTTCCGCCCCCCCCGTTAGTCCGCTACTGAATCTTTTTAATTACTTACCTATTTTATTACTATCTATATTATCTGTAATGATAAGATAACCTTTAGCAAAGGGCCTAAGTTAATAAAAATAATACGAAGTGCAATACGTAAGTGAATCTAGAACTAAAACTGTATAGACATTATAAAGATTAGTAGTAGTAATTTTATTTTTTTAAATTGTAAATTACCGGTTCAGGCTGTATTTATTTATTCCTATTTTATCTGTATAGGATGATGTTTGTATGGGACCTCCCAACTCCAAATCACCTCTTAGATAGGTTCTAAGCATATTTTAAAGGCACCAGCTCACAAAAAAAAATTGTCACTCTTTTATTTCATTTTCTAAAATATGCATTGTTAATAATGCTTTAAGATAAAGGGTAAAGGCGCCCCGAGGCGTGCATTGCCTAGGAGCTCCGACATGTTTAATCCGGTTCTGACTGTTACCCTACGTAGGGATTGTTTTATAAATGGCCCCTTCAATTTATTTTTATTTTTATGAACGATGAAAATTGACCAAAAAAAATCGAAAATAAAATTCATTCAAAAATATAACGCATTCAAAGTTTTGCTGAAGGATAATTCAACATACAAACTGTTTCAAACAGTTTCACATAAAAATGTTGTATGTCCGTCAATTTTTCGAATTTATTTTTGAAAATTTTGATGAGAGCATTTTTAACAAGTGCATCAATCACAAAATGAAATTTAAAAAAAAAAACATTTTTTTACAGTGGTGCCTTAAAGCCTTGTTTAGAATTTGATTAAGGGAACATGGAGACGTTTGGGGGCCACCCTGCCCCCCCCCCCCCCTCCTTAGTCCTCCACTGATGTAGACACTGTACTTCTTCAACCCAATATGAAAAGGGATGGCGTGGTTTGTAATTTTAATAAATTTTACTTCTTTCGTGATGATTTTTTTAAACCATTCATGCGAATTGTTTCGGAAAGATATCTAATTATAATTATTATTATACCGGTACCGGGAGTCGTACGATCAAAATTGAAATTCAAAATATAACGAAAAAAATACCTACGCCAGCTAACAAGTTGGCTTAGGTATTTTGTTGATTTAAAAGTGTGCCCTTTAGGAATTTTGAATTAAATTAAATGAAATGCCAAATATCAAAACAACACAATCTTTCTCGATCTCAAAACAGTAAAAATTCAGATTCTTCATCTTCAAATTCAAAACTTTAAACAGCTTTACTGCAAAACTACAAAATTGCGCATCCGTCATTGTTCTTCGGGCCGTCGACATGCTACACTGGGGAGCTGGGAGCCGTATCTGAGGAGCACAGTAATTAAGCACTCGCTCAATTGAGCTGTCGACTTTTTCACTATTGAGCCGAAAATTTGGCTCAACACTCCTTCATAATATAGATATCGACCACTAGGGTGTCGGTGCGTTTTGATTTTTAGTTACTTCTTATAGGAGTTAGACCCTCCAAAAATCGTTAAAATTGCCTGGTTTGAACGCCGTCAACGGACGTTCAGTTCAGTATACTAACTAGTTAATGTATTGTCAGTGGTTGAGTGGGCATCGCTTTTGGGTCCCACCCAGGTGTTCCGTGTTCGATTCCTTGACTGGCTAAGTCCTCCATCACGACTTAAACAACATTTTCGGCTTACTGTGGTGGTAGTAGATCTTCAAATATTATCGGGTTATTCTTAACCTGGGAATGTTTGTCTTTCTTTTTAATTAAATTTAAAAAATAATAATAATTGAAATAAAACAATAGATTTGTTTGTGTTACCACGATTTCATTTTTTTTTCAATACCGACTGGTTTCGCTTAACTTTAGCATCTTCAGGGTATAAAATACTTATGTTAGGCGAAACTGGTCAGTATTGAAAAAAAAAATTAAATCGTGATTACAAATAGGTAAAGTTAATGTTTTATTTCAATTAATATGTCAAACCACAAAGTGACTGTTTTCTAGCAAAAAATAAAAATAAATCGTTTAGAAAAATTTCGCACAGAAACAGAGGAGATATTTTCTTCTATTATAGTTTGTAAAAAAAATCTTAAAAGTCGGTCCAGTTTTGGAGGAGAAAAATGGGGAATACAAAATCTAGATTTTGATGATTTTATTGAGGTATTTTCAGCCTCAGGTGCAGTTGTCCTTTTCGTTCAGTATTCGTGGGAGTGAGAGCGACAGTGACAGCAACAGTTTGGTAAAATTTCTCATGAGTAATGACCCATTGCTACAAGGAATACACAGTCTTCAGTTTCCCGAAAAAAACCCAAATCAATCGATTTTCGTTGCAGGTATATCATCTCTGAAGCAGCTGGTGAGCCGACCAGTACTGCGTGTGGCGGCCTGGCTCGTGGCCGTCCTGACCCTCATTGGGAACCTGAGCGTACTGTACGGGAGGATAATCTCAAGGGATGAGAACAGGTCGCTATCGCTGCTCATCAGGAATCTGGCGGGTGAGTTTATTGCTTCTCTAGCGCAGACCCGTGAAAAATCGCGAGATATCAAATATTTACCCCGGAACCCTTTCAAAAACAAACATTCTCATTTTTAGAGACGATCAGAAATTTATCTTTCGAATATAAACTGTTATTAAACTTAAAAAATTACGACGGTTGTCAAAAATGTAAGCAAAAGAAATACAAATTTAAAATAAAGAATTATCATCATCATTTCATTACATAGTATAAAATAAAGTCGCTCAAATTGTTTGTGCGCTTAGATCTTTTAAACTAAGCAACAGATTTTCATTCGGTTTTCGCCAATACATAGGGTCATTCGAGAGGAAGATTTATATGTATAAAACATGCTTATTATAGTAGATAAAAGCCGAGAAATTCAATTCAGGCATCATTACATAGTATAAAATGAAGTCGCTCAAAATGTATGTGCGCTTAGATATATATATTTTAATAAATAATATATAAATTTTAAATTAAATATCCCACTAGAAGACTTAAAATATAATCTATTACTAAATATTCTAAAAATACACACACTAGAAGACAGACGTAAAATAAACGACTTAACATTTTTATTCAAATTCGACTGTTGCGAACTCCTACAACTCATAAATTTACGAATACCGACAGTAACCACACGACAAAATACACTACTCTACTGCAGCATTCATAAGCGGAATTGCCCACTCTCCGATACAAAGATTTCACACTATGGGAAATCATTACTTAAGTGATGATAACATATTCAACATCAACTTGGCGAATTTTGTGGATCTTATAAAAAACTTATTCCAAAACTATTCCTAAACATATATGTATTTTTGTAAACTTATCAAATCGCTGTATTTTTGTATTTTTGTGACTTGTGTGTATTTTTATCTAATTTTATTTTTATCATTTCTCTATCTGTTTAAAAATCATCTGTCATTAATAAATTATACTACTGTAAAAGCCCTCGGGGGGTTGAATAATTATATAAATAAATAGATCTTTTAAACTACGCAACGGATTTTCATGCGGTTTTCACCAATAGATAGAGTGCTTCAAGAGGAAGGTTTATATGTCAAATATTCAATTCATAGCGGGCAGCTGGCAAGCGGGTGGTGTGGATTTTATAAAGGTTGGGTAATGGCGTTGCGCTTCGTTAGCCACAGCAACGTGTGGCCGGGTCTGCTAGTTAATTAATAAAATAATTTTGATACTTACCTAATTTATTGCTTCTCTGAATCATTCCCACAATCAGTTGCAATTTTGAAAATCAAAGTAAATCCCAGACGTAGAATTCGTTGAACCGGAGTTACAAACCCAGAAGACACACAACCAAAATAAGATTTTTGTATTGTTTTTATGGGTACTTTATTTGTTTTATTTTTTTGTACTTTCACAGATTTTTTTTGCCAAAAAAGTAGAAAAACCTATGTAACGGCATTGTTTTTTTTTCATTTTTATATCGAACAGTATTCATACGTTAAGAGCGCATAACCAGCCAGCGGACGAAAATCCACATTTCGTCGAAAGATGTTCTTACGATCGTACAAGGCGGTTCCAATGAGAAAGATAAGGTATTCTCCGTACCAGCTTTTTAAAATTATAACTCAATATCGATTTTACTTCATTCCAAAGTTGCTTTAATTTATACCTGCATCCAAAAATGCTGAAAGGCGTGACGATAAAACTATTAAAATTATGTACTTTTTGTAATTATTTTTTGATCATAAGTATTTATCATTTTTCAATAATGTCTTAGCAAAATTAGAATGTAAAAAAAATCTGAAATATATTAGTCTGTAAGTGCGCAAATAAATTCACAAACGGACCAATTTTCGTCAAGAAACACATGTTCTTATATATTTTTTAATAATTTTATTTAAACTAAAATTAAAATTCTGTTACATACGTTTACCAGATAATATATTGATTTATTTTACTGCATGATTATATGATTTGAAATGGGTGTTGTATAATACATGTACTTTTTTGAAAATTTAACAAATCCGCCAACGACCTATGGTATAACTTTATTATACTAAAAATTATGATTTTTTCTGAAAATTTAAAACATTCGTTTACTAGATTAAAGAACAATCTTTCAAAACCAATTTATATTTTTATGTGAAAAAGAGTCAATACGTCTAAACACTGATTTAAAAATGACATATTTCTGGTGTTCTCTGGTAATACACTCTTAACGTCTGCGTGGTTGAATTTCAGAACCCAGCTCTTGGACTGCATGTGTGCGTGGAATTTCACACAAAGCTACTATTATAATTCGGTTTCGAATTCGTCACTATTTCCGTCAACAGGTCGGATGGGGACGTCTCCCCCCTAGGTATTACTGCTACGATTTTTTGAATATGTACCTAGTATCTCTCCGGATATGAAAAGATTGACAGTAATACATGTTGTATCAATCCGCTACATATTACATA
This sequence comes from Limnephilus lunatus, assembly GCA_917563855.2. Classification (NCBI taxonomy): domain Eukaryota; kingdom Metazoa; phylum Arthropoda; class Insecta; order Trichoptera; family Limnephilidae; genus Limnephilus; species Limnephilus lunatus. The sequence goes on from OU830596.1 coordinate 70,047,132, forward strand.
TGACGTCGTTGCTCTGTCTCGGTTACTTTGTCCCGGTGACTAGCTACACTGGATGACAGTGGATCCTAGGAACGGGCTATTTTTGGAACCAGTTTCTATTGGATTTATAATATGGTCACCAACACTAACTAGCCGAACCAAAAGCCGCCCGCAGTGCCTAGCAGCAAAAACTTGCAGAGCGGGTCTTTTACAGCTAGTTTATAATAATACACTTTCTACAACGAGTATAACGATCTAAAACATGTGTAATTTTTAATTTGCCATCAGAGTGATAATATAAATTAATGTTCTTTGAGGGAGGGCGGTGGGCGTTTGTGACGTCACACCGGTCAAAGTTTATAGGGGCAGTCCCGGATCCCGGGTCCGGGTGACGGTTGCTGTTGTCCCATTAGGTTACCTTGTCATGTCATGAGTTATAAGTTATAATCAAATAATCCCATAGCGATTATTAATTCATTTTTTGGTACGATTCGCGATGACCAGATTATATTCATTGCCAAAATCATATAAAAACTTTTATACGGTACCCCTAGTTTTAAAAAAAATCTTGTTATAAGGATTTTTAGCTTACAAATCGAATTTCTTATAGCTCTTTGCAATAATATTTCAAACGAAAGTGAAAACAATCACACGTGTATAATTAAATATAATAGCAGTAAAAATAATTTCACGATAAATTTATTAATATTTCATAAATAAGTAACATTAAGAGAAGTGAAAAAAAAAAAACAAAAAAATAACTAGCAGAACGTGGTTTCGATCCACGGACCTCTGGGTTATGGGCCCAGCACGCTTCCGCTGCGCCACTCTGCTGTGCGAGTCTAGCGACAAAATAACGTATATAAGCTAAGTTTAGTTTCAAACCAAATAAATTATTTTCTTGGTTTCTGAACATAATATTTTATTTTTAATTGTTTAATAACTAATAAAAATGTGTACCTTTCTGAATGAATGAATTAATAAGTAGATAATGCTGGAAAAGCGATTGAATGCTTGAAACGCGGGCAATAAAGTAAATGTAGAATATTTTACATTTAATACCGCCATCTATACGCACTGCTGCAAAGTTTCTGCTCCTATTATTTTCGTGGTTTTGTAGAAACGTGACGTTAGTTCGATTTTTGCCGCTAGATGCCGTTGCTGACGTTATTCTAGATTTAATTATGTTTATTGCTATGAGGGAATTTCTTAGAAACTGCTCTTTTATTTTAGGTTTTAAAATAATATTTTTTTAATTGTCACAGCTTTAACAGTTTTGATATAACGAATTGTATAATATTTCAGTTGCTGACATGTTGATGGGGTTATATTTGCTGGTGATAGCAGTGCAGGACGCGAGATTTCGCAATGTTTATCATCAACACTCACATGATTGGACCAATTCATGGACCTGCACCATCATCGGAGCAATGGCTATGACTTCTTCTGAGGTAAAAAATAATAATAAGTTTAGTATCGGGGACAACAACACACAAATGAAAAGTGAGTTAAGTACTTAGGTCCTTCACAAAGTTATTGGTTTTTTTAAGTTGATGGTATTTAGGTATGGATTGATCATTTTTGGCATCACAATTCAATCAAAAGCTAAAATGGACCGAGAGCCAGCATTTCATTTAATCTGCCCTGTTTGATCTATGTTATGTACTCACCTAACTTCTTTCAAATTTCGCTTGACTGCTATTAAATGCTGACTGCAGATAAATTGACCGCGAATCAATGGACTGCAATGAAAAAAAAACGATTGTTCTTTAGATCACACGACAGAAGTAAAACTTCACTAACTTATAAAAGAAGAAAGAAAGAAAATGTGCGCGCGCTAATGTCATTGCCGCGCGCACTGCTCTCTCTTGCTCCTACAGTGTGATACGGACAATAGGCCTGAGATATACGAAACGTAACTGGCTATGAGAGAAAGAGAGAAAGAAAATGTGTGCTCGCACTTCTCTCTCTTGCCCCTACAGTAATATATGAAACGTAACTCTCTCTCTCTTTCTATCTTCACTAACTCATATCTCCCTCTCAACTTCCGTTCGCCTCGCCCACACTTTTCGTAACGCTCTCGTCACGCATTCACCAGCTTACTCCTCAAGTCAAGCGTGCGTAAAGAAGTTTTACTTTTAAAAAAATTGTTTTTTTAAAGTGACACAACTATGGGGAAAAGCCTGGTGAATAGAGAACACTGGGAAGAAATCTGACTTAACCTGTCTACTTGGTTCAATATATCCGCACCTCACAATCTGGAAGCCTCGGTTTCGTCAAACCGAAGTCAAACCGTCATTTTGGATTGAGATGGTAAAATATCTATGCAAGATAGCTTTCATATTTCAAACACAATAAGAAGCATTATTTCGTTTTATTTCTGGTTAAAAGAAAAAATACATATGTTTGCATGAAGGAAGAGAAATGCGAGAGAACGAAATATAAGGTCGCTCTGGAACTTTTTTGGTCTTCCAATCTGGAACGTGCCGCAATATGCTTTATATTATTTTTAATTAATTAATTGTGAAATAACACAAATTAATCAAATAAATTTTATTTGCGCATGCCGGGTTCGAATCCGCGACTTTCGGATTGTGAATCAAGAGCTTACCCCTTGACCCGTCAATTGCACGGGCTACTTCAACAGACTGACAGTTCCTTGAGTTATTGGTGTCACACATAGGTAATACAAGCACATATTGTCTGATAGGATAGGTCCATTGATAGTAGGTAAAAGGAAGACATATTATAGTTGCGTCAACAGCTATCTTTCTTTTTTCGAACACCTCAATTAATTTTTTATTGTCTGGATTATTTTACCAACAGGTTTCCCTCCTGATTCTGGCGTACATGTCGGTGGACAGGTTTTTCCTGATAGCCGACCCACTGGGAGGACATCCTCACATCAACCCTCGTCTGGCCGGGAGAATTCTGTCCATGTTGTGGACTGTCGGAATAACCCTTGCAGTTCTGCCAAGTGAGCTCTTTAAGATAGCTTAATCGTTATGTTTTTAGCGGCCCTCTATAGTACCGAGATTCGTTTGTCGAATTCTGTATAATATATGGAAGTTGCCAGAAGCTAGACATATTATCATGATGTATTCTAGATTTTAGAACATGCTTGCAAATGCAAAAGATGTAGAGTGACAGAGGCATAATGAAAAACACCAAAACGAGACTTGTCCGGGTGTTGATTTTCCCCATATTTCTATGTGGTTTGGAACATGGACACAGAGCCAGCGAAAGAAAGCGGATAGATGCCCTCGAAATGAGGTGGTAGAGAAAAATACTCAGAATTCCATGGACAGCCAGACCCACATATGTGTCCATTCTGGAAGAGCTAGACAACAGGCTTTTTAACTATCTGACTACAACATATCTTCAGATACTTTGGACTCGTTGCTCGCCAAACTGAGGACTCCAACTTTTGGAGAAACTCATAGTCACTGTCGAAGGGGAAGGCAGAAGAAGCAGGGGAAGATCACCAATACCCTGGATTGACCAAGTATCGCTGGTGTCTGGTACGCCGGTGTTTGCAGCCCTCAATGGACTGCGAGGTGTGAAGTGGAAAAGCCTTGTCCACAGGGCCGGATTAACCATGTCGGGGCCCCTAGGCAATGCACTTCTCGGGGCCCCTTTACAAATGGTGGACTAACGGGGGGGGGGGGGCGCCCCGGGCCTCTGGTCCTCGGGGACCTTCAAACGCCTCCATGTCTCCTTTATCAAATCCTTACCAAGGCTTTAATGCCATTAATCAGCGGCCGAGTATTTAAATTTCGTCGAACGATGATCTTGCGATCGTACCCTTGCAACTGTACAGGGCGGTTCCGATGAGTTTTGAATTTTTTTTAAATATATGGGCGGATCTTTTTTGAAATGATTTTATTTCAGCAAAACTTTGAATGTGTTTTTCTCTAAACTTTGTTAACACATTTTTTAACTCTAGTGTTTGAAAATCTAGTGTCTATTTTACCACGTAGGTGAAGTTTGTTTAAAAATGAGGAAAAATGGCGGACCAACGAATTTTAATTTCGATTTTTTATGGAAAATTTTCATTGTTCATAAAAAAAAAATAGAAGGGGGCCCATTATAAAAAAAATCCCTAAGTGATGCCATACTGACTGGATTTACTAACAGTTTAAGATTTAGTACATGCAAATCGGACGTATGGTTTTTCCAATATATTGCCAACCGTGTTGAAAAAAGCAGTTTCGAGAAAAACGCGTTCAAAGTGTTGCTGAACGTTAATTCAATATACAAACTGTTTAAAATGGTTTTATATAAAATGCTGTAGGTATCTCCGTCAATTTTACGAATTTCCTTAAAACATTTGGTGAGAGCATTATTAACAAATGCATCTTCAGAAAATTAATTTTTAAAAATGACAATTTTTTCACAGTGGCCTGGTGCCTTAAAGCCTTGTTTAGGATTTTATCAAAGGAACATGGAGGCGTTGGGAGGCCCCCCAGAGTCAGAGGCCCGTGTGAACTGAAGAAAAAGCTTGTAAAATTACATCAAATTCTTAAACTAGGGGGGGGGGGAGCCGTTCATCCAGCTTTTCCACTCCCGGCCTCTGACGGGCTTAGTCCGCCACTGCACTTACCTACCCTTTTCTAACTTCCAAACTTTTTTTTTTCTACCACAACGTAATTTTATTCATAATTTATCTGTTTTTTTACTACATTTCGAAGGTATGCCTTCACCCCCATTCAATAAAAAAATGAAACGAAAACAATAGTACAATGAGCGGTCTTATCACTAAAGTGATCTCTTCCAGACAACCTTGGTATGAAGAGAAACAAAGAATCTTAGCAAGCAGATAGGTAGTGCACACTAAAGCTTGTACAACATTTATATTTTAAACATTAGAAATATAGCAAAAAAAAACAAAACAAATGCCAATATAAACCACACACAGCACCTATAATCATATCATATCCACATTGATACGAAGGAAAGTAAAGTAAAATACAACGATGTTTAAATATTTGTTTTAATTATTGACTCTATATTTATTATTTGTGCGTGATGTGAACAGTTATTGGGTTATAACCTAATTATTATAATTTGTTGTTTTCTTTAATGCATGTAATGTTATTAACCTATAAATGTTCGAAATAAAAAATTAAAATATTTAAAACATCTTGAAAGCTGACTTCTTCCAAAAGTGTGCCGTAGCTGCTCACTAATTGTGAGTCGAACCGTTGACTCAAGTTATTTTTTCTTGGGGCGCGGGGCCCCTAGCCGATGCGGGGCCCCTAGGCAGTTGCCTACTCTGCCTTAGGGATAATCCGGTACTGCTTGTCCACCATGGAAATTGGAGTAGGGGTCACGATCCTCAACAATGGGAAGCCGACCAAAAATAAATACAGCTACTACTTATAAATACAATATTATTTTATTCGTATAAACAAACAAAATAATATCGTAGGCATTAGATTTTCAATTGATAAAAATTAAGCAATTTGTGTGAAGGCCTACTTCTGATAATCCCATCATAACGTCTCCCTTTTTTTTAAGTGAAGTATTTAGCAGAAATGGGGTTACAGCAGTAAGTGAGTGGCAGGACCATATTATTATAAGTCTTTACAATGATATTTATGTTTTCAGTCATCTACTGGAGGAACAGCACTCGTTTCTATGGCACCCATAGTGGGATGTGTTTTCCATTGCACTTGCAAGAGAAATATCCCCTTGGCTGGCAATACTCGGCTTTCATCTTCCTAGGAGTTAACTTGATAGGGTAAGTCCTAATCTTTGAATATTACTATGTCCAAGAATAAGCATTCTTTTTTTCCATAATTTTTATTTGTCTTCATTTATTATGTCGTTTTTGTGTATTTACAGAAAAAGTGAGATTTCGAAAATCTCCAAAGCTGTTGATGTAAATGAACGATACGAGCGGAATTTTTTTTTTTTTGCATTAGCTTCACACAAAAGGCCTTGAGGAAAATAAATCCCTTCAGGGCCTATGTCATATTTGGGGACGCTTTGTGGAGGGTTTTTTTAGGAAAGGAAGGAGAGAGAGGAAGTTCTGGGATGGAAAAAGGTATAAGGGGCAGGCAGGAATCTGGAAGTCAGTGTATCTAGGAGTGACGGACGTATGGATCCATTCCTCCCACTGTGGTGTAAGATGATATTCCGAAAGAGTCCTGCTGGAGAGACTAATAGTTCCCCCTCAATCAGTCTCTCCCGATCCGGCCTGCCATGCAATTGGTAGACAGATGCTTCCTCCTTAAAGTCCCAGACAAACCTCACCTCATGATCAAGGGCACCTCTGCTAAGTCATCAAAAGTAGCGAACCACTTGGGGTGACCTGAGAGAGCTACGGTTAAAAGAGCTATGGTTACCCAATAAATGATTCCCGGGACGGTGGTTCCCCCAACCGCCTCTCAAACTGAAATGTTTGCACTAACCTAAAATTCCCATAAAATTTTTACACTTACTGCCATCTACAGTAGTTTATTGAAATCACAATAACATGATATAAAATTAGTACAGTGTAGTCCCTACAATCTGAAAAATTAAAAACTGAACCTGTTTGGTTTAACGAAACTTTGGATTACTGGAATCTTAAGAAATAGCTGTTTTTTAGGAACAATTGAGAATTTGAGGTTTTCTTTGATTTTGAATGTAAACACAAAAAAGTGTTAAAAATTGCTCACCTTACACTTCTTCTAACTACAATTACGGATAAAAAAAAAATTAAATCACACAAATATTTTATTAGGCAAATGTATTATAAACGCTATCGTGAACTCATGTTTTTGACATATTAATATAAAAATAAAATAAAATAAGTATTAAAAATTCCCAAAGTTTTAATTTTTTTTTTCAAATTGCGTTCAGAACTTGGGTTTCGTAAGGGGGTGTACATTTGAATTATTTCTGGTAACTTTTAGATTTGAATGTAAATCATGGTGTGTTCTCTTTTTTACACCTTTTAGATTAGTGGTTCCTAAAGTGGTCCGTACGGACCCCCCTCCAGGGGTCCCCAGGATCATTCAGAGGGTCCGTGAAAAATAAAAATTTGATTTTGGGGTCCCTCTGGTTTAGATCATTTTTCTATATACGATAATAAGGGAGACAATAATTTCTACGAGACCTATATAATAAGTTGTTCCGAAAAGCGAATAATTTAGCCTGAAGCCTAGAAATGGCATTACTAACTAAACTTTCTTGCAGCTTAGAGAAGTATTGTTCCCACACATAAGAACATTGAAATATGTGTTTTAAAGAATCAATTCATATATTGCAATGAAACTTGACATAGGTTGTGTTAAATTCCAGCCTCCTGGTGATAGCGTCCGCCTACCTGGGCATGTTCATATCGGTGTGGCGCACTCAGAAGGTTGTCACCTGCGCCAACGAGTGTGAGTTTGCCATTCGCTTCTTCTTCATCGTGCTGACTAACGCCTGCTGCTGGGCGCCCGTGGTTTGTCTCAAGGTCATCACCTTCATGGGCCTGGAAGTTTCCTGTAAGCTTGAAAATATTATGTTGATATATATACTCTATTGATATTTATACTCTTGACTCACAATCCGGAGGTCGCGGGTTCGAACCCGGCGTGCGCAAATAAATTTTAATGATTAATTTGTGTTATTTCACAATTAATTAATTAAAAAAATAATTTATAGTATATTTGCGGCACGTTCCAGAGTGGAAGATACTGTCAGTATCGCCCTGGTGTAAGACCACCATTCAGAATTGAAACGTTGCTTGAAAATGGCTTTAGCCGTGTTTGGTGACCAGATCTGAATAGCCAGGTACTTCCCAACCTTCCTCTTCCCCACCTCCTTCCCCTCCCCACTACCTTCAGCCTCACAACATACCCCAATTGGGGATGCCATAGTCTCACTGGCTCCAGACGGGATCAGTTGAGATTCTTGTGCGGTATTCACTGTAAAAAAAAAAAAATGTTCATTTAGAGGTTATTTTCTCTACATTAACTTCTTGATCGCCATCGCTAAATTTTCACCGTTGGCAGGCTGATTCTATTTTCCTAATAACTTATCGCATTTTGTAAAATGATGTTTTTGCAAATAGTCCATCTTACCAGATAATGTGTTTATACTTTTGTAGAAATTGCATACAATCTAACATAAGTGGTTTCCTTAGAATAGTTACTTACATATATGCAGAGAAATGATTGTTTGATACTGTCCTTATACGCTGGTGAACAAAGGGTTAAATGTAAAAGGATGTAAATGTAAATTATTCGGAAATCTTTATTTTTATTTTTGTATTACACCTGTCTATTTGGTGTAAATAAAGGGGAACTATATCACTCAATAGTGTGAGACGATTTGAAGGGATTTGTTAGTATGGGCCTTGAAGAAGTTCAGATTATATTAAGAAAGATAAACAGGTGCTGGAAGCTCCTTCCACATAAAAGCTGACTTATACAAGAAGTGGTGTTCTCTTCTTGTCTCTCGAGTTTCACATACGTATACCCGTGCACAGGGGAACAATGCTACTAACCCCTTCGAACAGGTTTTTTGGTAGTGGTTTGCCATCAAATCAAAAATGAAATAAATCTTTTTTTAATCCTGTCGTCCCAATGGGTTGGTAAGGGTAACGAAACGGAATCATCATAAACTGAAGACTGTGCAGAAAAGTCCCACAATGGCAGCGGTTTGCGGCGCCGGTACAACCTTGATTTGGCTTTAATGTCATTAACACAAAATCGTGCTAATGCTCTTTCCAGGGGTCCTCGCATGGTCGATCGATAAGAATTGATAGGATAACTTTCAGTAACTTCTCATATTTTTCTAGGATAACTGCAGATCGCTAACGTACACACTACAATTGACGTTGAATATATTAAGAACACTTAGTCGTTGTGAACTGTTACTTATTGGTTAACGATCTGCAATCGTGCTAGGAAACAATGAGAAGTTACCGAATCGATCGACCATGCTAGGGGCCAGGTCCTTTTACATTCATGCTTATTACCAACACACCTAAAAACAAACAAGATCCTAAAATAGCGACGACAGTTTCTATGTGATTATTTATTCTGTAATTATAATGCTCCCAGCGGATATGTATGCTTGGCTGGTAGTGTTCGTTGTGCCGCTAAACTCCGCTGTGAACCCGCTGCTCTACACCTTCACAACCTCCAAGTACCGGCAGCACTTCATCTTCAGCTGGAAGTACTCCGCCAAGAGGTCTTCCATCGGAGGTACTATTATAATTATTCTTCTCTTTGGTTACCCTATTCCTAACACAAAATGTATTTCCGGGGCGTGATGGAAAAAAGTTGCCTATTTAATTGCCAAAAAATGTCTTGGTCACTAATGCTAATGCCAGGCAATGTGTGGCTGTGTATATGTATGGTATATGCCTAGCATGGTGGTCGAAAAATCCTCAATTCATATAACAAACCATTCAACGAATAAAGAAAACTTTAAAAAATATATTTATAGGTATATGTACGTATATCCTGTTAAGGACGCCGCAAGAATATATAGCCCAAGCCTTTGAATTACTTCATATACTCATATTGAAAAAACAAAAATACAATCTCCACTCCATCTCATTTGGAAGCAAAATTGACTAGTTCGAAATTATACAGTTGTCGCTGGTATCGGGTAGGTAGAGAATAGAGATGCACATTATAATATAATGTAACAGAGCGAGTAGGAAATATTTCTGTAATATCGGTAATAAGTAGTATCTGGCTGGCGGTGGCAAAACGAAAATTCCGAAACCGCTCATTATTAAAGGCAAAACAATTAAATTATCCTTATTCAACTGGTCAAATTTGTTTTATATGGCCATCAGACTTAGCTATAAAAGATCATTTGGCTTGGCGTATTTTGGCATATCGCTCGCCATACATTCCCAACGGTTTTGCCACCGCCAGCCGGATACTAAGTAATAAGCAATCTCACCGGCAAGACAGGACGATGAATTGATGAATGAACCCGGGGACCTACGGGTCCACCAGAATTGGCGATACAAGAACATGTTGTCCGACCATAAGAACATCTTAACCCCTCAAGTCTCGAGAATATTTTGTCAGAAGGTCACAATATTTCCATATTGCAATAAAATCCAAATAAAAACTGTTTTTAGTATGGTGATTTAATAAATCTTATCTATGTAAATGTCTAATATATGTAACATGTATTTTATAAATAAAAATAAAAAATAAATAAGGGCGATGAAATAAGCTTTCAATTTTTGTCAATAGAAATAAATATAAAATTTTAGAAATACTAAAATTTTTAAAGGAAACATTAAAACTTTTAAAAACGATTCACCTTATGATTTTTCTAACTAAACTCACTGACACAAAAAAAAAAAACACATCTTTTATAAGCAAATGTATTATAAACTTTATTGTTACCTCTCTTTTCTGTCGTTTCATGAAAAATGATTAATAAAAAATTCATAAAGTTTAATAAATATTTCTCAAATTGGATTTGTAACTTTGGTTTCATATACGTTATACATTTTAATTTTTCCTGTGATTAACTTTTAGATTTTAATATAAAGCGTGGTGTTTTCTCTTTCTAACACTGTTGAAATTATATTTATCACCATGACAGTAAGGAAGACATAATTATTTCTTTGAGTGAGCTTTTCCCTAAAGCGAACAAACTAGCCTGAAGGGTTAACGGCTGCACATCGGGAATATTGCCTGTTGAATGTTGCCCGCCAGACATTGCCACGCTCGTTTACAGGCACTGCTGAGTGATTCTGTATTTTTTGTGGGATCATTATTGAATAACGGACGATGTCTCCTGTCTGATTTGTGTGATTTTTACACATTTACTGTCACATATTTCAGTTTAGATCGTTTTAAACACAGATTCCTGCAAGTATGCATGATTGTTTATTCATTTAATGTGCGTTGTACATAGAAAAAGCAAATAACAGCCATACAAATCACTCAAATCTGACAGGAGATTACGTCCGCTATCTAATAACGATCCCACAAAACATACGGAATCGCTCGGCTGGTCTTAACTCGGGCTTAACTATACCAACTCTGAACCAGTGCATAAGAATTTAATAAGTATGACAGATAATGTATTGTCAAAAATGTCAAAAGAAATTAAAATATTATTTAATAATCAAATTAATTTTGTGAATAACCCTATCTTAAACATATTTCCATTGTAATTTTGTATTTGATCTTCTAAGCAACCCCCCCCCCCCCCTTTTCCATCTCTCCCCCCCCCCCCCCCACCCCCTGTTGATCTTCTAAGCACCTCCCTTTTCCACCTCTCTCCCCCCCCACTACTTCCATTTCTACCCACGCCTGTCTTTCTATACTTGATAATTTAGTTTTTAGTACATATTTAATGTCCTGATGAAGAGAACATCGTTCTCGAAACATGTTGATTTTAATAAAGATTATCGTGGTAAAAACAAAGTGTTTTTAATTATTTCATTGATAATGTATTTATTTTTAAACCTGTTGTCATTATAATTATTTTTCTCAGATACGGAGAGTTCCAGAACATCGTCCCACAAGAACATCACCTGCATTATCGGCCAAAATCATCGTCTGGCTCATCCTGAACCTCTCATTTCTACCATCGACTCCTCACTGGACTGTCAGCTGTGAGTCGTAACCTCAAATCCGGCCAACACAGATAATCACAACACTTTATTGTTGAATGATGTAAAAATTCTTTTGGTTTAAGAAATAATGTTTAAGCATTAATTTGTTTCTGAAACCCATAGACAATAGAAATAAAGGGAGGTATGGCAAGGAAGTGTGCTGACTCTTCTTTGGCAATAACCAATCTGTACGGATTATCAAAGCGGCGGAGCCGGGCGGAGCCAATAAAAGTTATGCGTTTTGTGTTTAGTTGGAAACAAAGGGCGCCACTGTATGGGTGAACGATATTAGCAACACTTTTGTGCTAATATTGATTCATAACTCATCTCCCTTGTATCTATTATCTATGTTGGATGATGGTAAATATTGTTTTGGTACAAGAAATAATTATACATATACTCTCACATTTGACGTCATCGTAAAATCAGCAATCGTCGCCATTTTCAGTTTTTGACATTTGAACGCTCCACGCTAAACGCCGATTTTCGGCCCATCGGCATTTGATTAAATTTTGGTAACATTTATGCTTGAATGCCTTTACAACGGCGATTTAAAAAAATCTGTGGTGTTAGTTACCGATTTGATGGTAACGTCAAATGCGACCGGAGTTCTAACAACTGGACCTTAATGTGTTGAAACCTATACGTTTCTGTATGAAACTCACCAGTCCAATATTACAGTAGATTTCTTAATTTTTCTACATCTCTGTACATTCCGTCAAAATTATCATATCAATTACTTAAGTAGGTAAGTAGTTTAAGTTTGGTTTTTTAAATGTTGTATTTAATCATTTTTCAAATTGGTTCTTATTAGCTTCACACCTACCACTCTGACTGGCGGAAATAGAATATGAACTTAACACAAAAGACTCTGAGGGAAAAGATTCAAATCATAGGCTAATGATTCCATAGTCGAACTGTTGAGAGAGAACGGGTCATAGAAGCCAACTGTTCTCACATGACAAATCGTCACCTCATTTTTTATTTGTCCAATAGACCATTTTAGTTTTTGTTCAATCTCCACTTTAAAATTAAAAATAAAGTATAAAAAAATTATACTTGATCACTTAACTAAGAATTATTTAAACTAATTAGACCTTTAGGTACCTTTACGGAAATAGCTTTATCTTAAACACCTTTCATAATGTTTCATTAAAATAATGAAAGAAAACATCTCCTCCTGTAAATTTTTCTAATGGTCTGTTGGACAAATACGAACTAAGCCAACGAAATGTTTGGCAATATATCAGCACATACTTGAAGAATTTTAACCAGCGACTCCTGAGCGTATTTATACATATAGTAAAAAATATAGACGTCATTATGCTGTTCGATGATATTTCACACTGTCGCATGTCGTAACAGATCACGAGGTTTCGTTCCAGCAGCACCTTTTTACATCCTGGGATGTTTAAAACCTATAAAAGTTCAATTACATTATTTTTGGCCAAATCTTTATAGTGACGTAAAGTATTTTCTTATCCATTGATCAGTTTGTAAAACACACAAAATAAGTACTTTGGGAATTTCATCTAAGCATAAAATAGTTTCTAGGCCAATGCAGATGTTATCCATTGATTTGGTTGGTCCCTTACTCTTCAGGTGCTGCTGGAACGAGACGGAATGCAAATAGCATGACATACTAAGCTGTACCCAGTGGTGACCTGCGATGGAAAAAAAAATGTTGCTTTCAATTGAAAAAAAGTATCATCGGGCACCGAAATGACTTCAACTTTTTTTATTCCAATTATGGTTAAAAGTCTTTACATAGGTGCTGATACTCACTGACCCTGTATTCATGGTACACATACACTGAAATGTTCAACTTCAAGAACATCTGCCGCCAATCTTTCAGAATTTTGTCATTACATAATATAACTGTAAATATGTATACGGAATCTACACGATATATGTGTATATTTCACTCAGGAACGAGAAGAATCATTATGTTTTAGTATTAAAGGTTTTTTTAAATAAATCTAAATATAATATTTTGTTTCCATGCTCATTTACTTGAAACTCAAATAAGTACTAGGTATTTTGCAACATGAATTTTAACATATTCTCCAGCTGTGGTAGACGTGAACTTATAAAAACAAATAAATGAATTTTTGTGATTCTAGTTAAAGTTTTATAATCATAAGATATTATTTTTCTGTGAACAGAATTTTCATACAGTATATATCTACATTTTATTTTTTTGTAGATAGAGCCGGCACAATTGGAGTCCGCTCCGGGCATTTACTTGCCAAGAAGCCAAAGGCGCTGATATTACCAAACACCTAATAAAGCGCCTTTTTGTTTTTTTCTAGCGCAAGGCGCCATTTGGCTTAGGGAAGCCCTGTTTGTAGAATAATTATTAAGTCTTCTAGAGAAGTTTTGTTTTTTAGAAAACTGGTCCTCTGACCTATGAGTGTTGATGTAATTGTTGTAATAATATCTGAACAATTAATTAACATTCCACAAAATGTCAAATTTGGAATTTATGGTTAATCAATGTTACATAAATATGTCAATGCCTAAAAATATAAAGTAATGTAAGAATGTAAGTATATCAAAACCAAGTCCAAAGCAATCGGGATCCTCCAAGCTAAGATCCATCAGTTTCAATTAATCAATCAAGTTACAAAACTTTATAATTGTTAAATATGGAATGCATTCTACCTATGTGTTCAAAAAATTCATTACATTCACATTGCTTCTTATCCTCAGATTCAATCATAAAAGAAAGAATACATTTTTTTCTATATTTTCGATCAATACCTTTGCATTCTTACCCATTCAAACGATTAATTACTTACATGTTCTGATTAAATCAAGAAAAAACTGCACTTTGTTCATTCAATTTATTTATACACTTATGTAAACAATTTTTTCATAAACCTTCAGTATCATTCATGTACTTATTTAGAACACGTAAAGTATATATTTTTTCTATTCTGTAAGTTCAACCAATTCATTCTATTTCAATCTTAGAGAAAGATTGGTGCGGCAAGTTGGATTTAATTACCAATAAGAAAAATGTACTTTCGAGAAATAAATGTATAAGAAATGTATAAACCAAACTTTTATACATTTCTTTATTAATAGTCTTATTTATGTACTGAAAATGTTAAAGGAAAATTGAGTTTATACATCAGCTCTTGCAGTTCAATATATAGGTACATAGAAAATACAATTTCGGGAAGTAAAATTCAACATGAAAATAAATTAACTGTCAGAATAAAATTGGCACTTCAGAGCCATTAGTAACAGTTAACTGCAACGGGTTTAGTATGTAGTGTGTTCCTAGATGTCACCCACAGTCATAAATAGCTTAGTTTTCTCATCTAACGGATTAGTCTAAGAGCCCGTGACGATCGGACCTTTGTTATTTTATAAACCTGAAAGTTTCTCTGTGTATGTCCCTAATACAGGTAAAGACGATCCCCGACTATGAAGTTTGGATCACGGTGGCTTTGAAAGATATTATATTAATGAATTATTGAGAGTGAAAAAGTGCAAAATTTCGATGCTAGCCTTATAACCTTGTAAAAGTGCGAACAAAATGCTCTTGAAATTGAAGTGCAATTTTATTTACCTTTGCTAGCTGCTATCTTTCAAGGCCACCGTGATCCAAACATTATGGTCGGGGATCGTCTTTAGGGACATGCACAGTACATTTTATAAAATAAAAAAAAGTCTGCTTGTCACGGGCTCTTGCTCTAGATGTACATATACCCCGTAAGCGGGCATACATTAATTACGTGAGCAGTTTTACTTCCAATCTAGACCCCCTCCCCCCCTTGATGAGATAAATTTAAGCCACTTCTGTATTTTTTTCAAGTAACGTGAGATTTTGCTGCACCTCCCCCCCCCCTTCCCCTTTTGAGCTCACATAATTAATGTATGCCCCCTAAATGCATTTTCCACGACTGACCTTACCCTTTTATCTGTGTATTAATCAGTCAGATTCAATCATGAAAAAATAATGTGTACTATTTTATCTGTGTGTTCAATCGATTTTATCACAATTTTTTTGATTGTGCATTTTTGTAGAAACAAAACACTTTTATAATGTAAATTCTACAATAAAATCTTCCTATCAATAATTATATTATTGAAATAGATTTAATTATTATAGGAAAAAGTAATATTATAAATGTGCCATATTTTTTCACAGAATGTATTATTGAAAATACACAATCTTATAATAATAAAGTTTACAATATTTTAGTTTTTGTATTATGCTTCTGTATGTTAAAAAGTCGTATTCCATTACATAATATAGGTACATGTTCAGGTGTTTTATATGAATTTTTATAAAATTATCTAATTAAAATAATTTCTTATACTACTTAGATATAAAATAACTGTGATAAATGTTTGATCATTATGTTAAGTGTTTTTTGTAAGAGAACGAAAATAAAGTACATCTCCAACAGAATATTTATTTTTTCCTCTAAGGTTGTTGAAAAAAATTAACAAACCTGCAAGTTTGGTATTAGATTAAGCCAATTCTTGTAGAGTTTGGCCTGAGGGACACACCACACCCGGCTCCAAAACGTGTACCGAAACAGAAAAAAGTCCCTTAAAGATAATCATATTTTGATGTACGGTTTACCGTCAAATAATCATACGTAAAATTGACGCGTGGGTTACTAGGTGTAATATTTTAATTTGTTAATTGATTTTAATAAACCAATCGGTATTATATTTTTACAAACAAATGACATAAAAAATACAACAATTTGTGAATATATATTTATTTAATTATTATAAGCAATAATTATTAGCCTGAAACACTCATCATCTACATTGAAAAAATCTCCTGAGAAAAGATACATGCCGCCGACGGGACTTGTAAGAATCCAAATTTTTAGTCGCTTTGGTGCCATAGGGCCGAAGTTAAGACTGAACCCCCAAGTGCTTAAAAGACCGACCGCAAGTGCTAAAACGACCGACCCCAAGTGATAAAATGACTATTTTTTTAAAAATGTTTCCTTTAATCAGAGTTTGTGATTGATTCGGGTACAAACTATGATTCTTAGTAAGATTCCAATTTTTCAATCGGTTCGGGGCCACAGGGTAAAAGTTATGACAAACCACATTTGTTGGTACAAAGTGCCCGTGAAACGATGAATTTTTTAAAAATTGATCTTTTGGAAGATTTTTTTATTGATTCGTGTAAAGACCGTAATTCATAGTAAGAAGCCAAAATTTCATTCGGTTCGGTGCGGTTCGAAGTTACGACCGACCCCAAGTATTAAAAACGATGATTTGTTTTCAAAATTCTTCTTTTGTTAGATTCTTTGATTTATTCGTGTACATACCATGATTCTTCGTAAGATTCCAAATTTTCAGTCGGTTCGGTGCCATAGGGTCAAAGTTATGACCGACCAGAAGTGTTGTCACAAAGCTCCCATTAAACGAAGAAATTAAAAAAAAAATCTATTGAAAGATTTTTCAATAGATTCGTGTACAAACCATGATTCATAGTAAGAATCCAAAATTTCAGTAGGTTCGGTGCCATAGGGCCGAAATTACGACCGAACCCAAGTGCTTAAACGACAGACCCCAAGTGCTAAAATGACCGACCCCAAATTTTGAAACGACGATTTTTTTTTCTTCTTTTGTTAGATTTTTTGGTACAGACCATGATTTTTAGTAAGATTTCAAACTTTCAGTCGGTTCGGGGCCATAGGGTCAAAGTTATGACCGACCATATTTGTTGTTACAAAGTGCCCGTGAAACAATGATTTTTTTAAAAATTATTCTTTTGGAAGATTTTTTTATTGATTCGTGCAAAGACCATAATTCATAGTAAGAAGCCAAAATTTCAGTCGGTTCGGTGCTATAGGGCCGAAGTTACGATCGAACCCAAGTTCTTAAATGACCGACCCCTGGTGCTAAAACGACCGACCCCAAGTGTTAAAAGGATTTTTTAATTTTTAATTCTTCTTTTGTCAGATTTTTCAATAGATTCGTGTTCAGACCATTATTCATAAGTAAGAATCCAAAATGTCAGTCGGTTCGGCGCCACAGGGCCTAAGTTGTTATCGAACCCAAGTGGTACAAAGTACAAAGCGCCAAACCCAAGTGTTAAAAACGATGAATTTTCTAAAAAGTGTTCTTTTTGAAGATTTTTTGATTGAAGCTTTTTAGTAAGAATTCAAAATTTCAGGCAGATCGGTGCCATAGGGCCTGAGAAAACTACCCTTGAAGTTCGAACCCAAGCGTTGCAAAGCCTCCATAGAAATGATGAATTTTCAAAAACAGTTCTTTTGGAAGAATTTTTGATTGATTCGTCTACAAACCGGGATGTTTAGTAAGAATCCAAACTTTCAGTCGGTTCCGCGTCGTAGGGCCTAAGTTTTGACCGAACCCAAGTGTTACAAAGCGCCCAACCCAAGTGTTAAAAACGATGAATTTTACTAAAAGTTGTTCTTTTTGAAGTTTTTTTAATGATTCGTGTAATACCCAAAGGATATTGTAACGTTTCTATATTCTTACCTTATCTCCTTCTATCTCTTTCTCATTATGTAGAAACTCTCTCCCAGGCTATGACTCTCTCAGGGGCGGATACTCAACCGACATATCATTGTTCAGGTTAGGTGATTGTCAAATTAAACGGGTTATTTTCTTTAAAACATGTATTGCGAGATCTGGGTGTATGACAGGTATGAAAGTGTTCCTACCTATATTGGCTCAACACGAATTCTATACAATAACATTAAAGGGGAAACCATACGATTTGCCGTGGTCCTTTCTTGGTGGTTCCGGTAGCGATCGAGAGTGGCTGAGGCGGTGTGGGGTACCAACGCCTGCAGGCTGGATGCCCAGGCGTCGGATGGGAGTATGCAGTTAGGTCACCTCGCCAGTGACGCAGAAGTGTCCAAACGAGCTCGCAACCGGGACCAGACCCTCCGGTTCGTTGAGCTTTAGTCGGCCTTAGGTATTTACACGAACGTTTGCATACGAATTAGTTTTTATTATTAAATCGTATAACAGAGTCTTTCTGTGTATGGATTATTGGTGAAATCACTTTATTATCACTTGGTTAAATAGTCTAGGTATATGTGCGCGCTGGCCGAGTAAGAAATTGATCCGATTAAATGGTCGGTTCACTTAACTGAGGTTCGTATTTTGCCGGTGCTTGGGGCAATAACACTCACATTGCACTTTTCGTAACAAGTTTGCGCGGCAGCCCGGAGCTTTGCGCTCCGGGCCCGCGTAGGTGCGGTACGTACTGACGTGACCTTATTATCTGGGATTCTGGGCGCGACTCCTCATAACAAATTTAGGCGGCAGCCCGGAGCTTCGTGCTCCGGGCACGCGTAGGTGCGGTACGTACTGACGTGTCCTTCTTGTCTGGGATTCTGGGCGCGACTACTTGAGGCGGGCGATCGGGTAGCTTATATACCCGTCCAATTATGTGTACGTGACGACTGCCCCTTGCGACTTACCTGGGGAAAGGCGCGGGGCGTCGGGGTCTGTTTACTTGCTTCCTAGTCTTGACCAGAGGTATGAGAAAGGCGTGGGGAGTTTCCTGTCCGTTGATTTATTGTCCACCTAACGGTCGCGTGATCGCTCCCTGCGGCGAACCAAAGTAAGAAGCGGGGTGAAGGGTTTGTTTATTCGCTCCCTAATTCTGCCATGAGGTATGGAGGAGTATGGGGTGTTTACTGTTGCTTCAATTGCGCTGCTTCATATTGGTGATGCATCTAACGGCCGCGTGATTCTGTCCCTAGAGCGAACCGGGAAGGAGCGGAATGAGGGTTTTGTTTACTCGTTCCGATATGGTTTGCGTTGCCCAGGATTTGCTTGAAGATTTTAACACATTACAATATTATCCAGCTATTCCTGGGCGTATTTTGAGTAAAAAATGTAGATATCATTTTGCTATCCGATGTTTTTTCAATTAAAAACAAAACAAAAAATCTTCTATCACAAGTTGCAACTAAGTAGTAGTATGCAGCCAGTACCGGTCACCTAATACGAAGTAAGGTAGGTACCATTTTCGGGCAGAGTGTTTTGCCGCCTCTCGTTCTGTCAGCTGTCGCGCATGGCCTTGTGTGATAAGTTGGTTGATCTTATCTTTGTACGCTGCTTCCAGGCCTTCCTCCCTCAATAACTTTCTTTCGAGGGAGCACAATCTCTTCAGTGCACACTTTTTGTTGTCGGGAAGCGTGATGTGGTCGTCTTTCCACAATAGGCCGGTCTCCCATCTGCCGGTTGTCGCCTGGCAGGTGATGTCCTCCAACAGCTACCACTTGTGCAGTTACACGGGAGGCTGACGTGATGCCCAGTGAATCTATGGCGAAGTTCGTCTTTATGAGGTCGCTCAGCAGGTCGTCTTTGTGGCTCTCAGCATGCAGGGCGAGAGTGGTGACGGGGTCTTCACTGGCGGCCGTCTCTCCTCCACGGGCAATCCACCCCAGGGCGGTGCATGATAGTATTCGTGTACGGTCACAGGCTTCATGCACTTCCCTCGAGACAATAGGTGTGCATTGCCCTGCCCGATGAAAAGTGTAGGGGTGCCATATCTGCCAGGGACCTTTTGTTTTGGGAGACTGAGGCCCTACACGGTGCTCGCTTTGATATTGTAATCGGTGCTTATCCCGGCGCCGCGTAGTGTGATCTGCACGCGGCGCGATAATTTATCTGAGGAGCACATGCTTTTGGCTCCATGCAGCCGTAGTCCGTGGACGGGTCCGGTAGCGCCGATTCAATGAGTGTGATGTTTGATCCCTCGTACAGCAGCTCGAATGCGGATATCTGCTGCGTGGGGCCCGTAAAAAACACTTTCAGCACGGCGCCGTCGGCTTGGCGTCTTATGTGGTGGATCTCAGCTGTGGTGGTGTGTCTCCCGAACGATGGGTCGTGGAGCAACTTATGGTGGGGGAAGTGACACTCACCAATACCGCACCAGTGCCGGAACTTGCACAACTTTGCAGAGTGTTTGCTTTCCAAACACACACGGCCCAATCCGGCACTTCTTACCGTTTCGAAACGTTGTTTTACGTCTTTCGCGGCGAACTCGCGACAGTCACCCCTTTCATCGCACTGTAGACTGTAGGCACCCATCACGATTGTTTAAGTCACTTGGGGGGGTCATCCCTCCCACTGCCTGGTCCGATCCTGCCATGCCTATGAGCAGAAGCATCCGCCGCCAAGACCCGGACAAATCTCACCCCATGAACAAGGGCACCCCTGCTAAGTCACCAAAAATAGCGAACCACTTGGGGTGTGACCTATGGCAGAGGTGTTGGTTATCCAATAAATTGTATATATAAATATTTTTATTTTTGTAAGAATGACAAACATTCTCGGTTTATGAATATCTGACAATAATTTTAAAATCCCCTGCTACCACCACAGTAAGCCGAAAATTATGCGTATGTTTGAGGTAGTTGAGGACTTAGCCAGCCGAGGAATAGAAATCAAGACGCCTGGGTTGGAACCAGAAGTGATGCTACTCATACTCAGCCACTGACCATTCATATATATTATATATTATACAATTATACCGTTTGACTAAGGGCCGGTATATCATTTTTTAGAAATTGTCTTTGATTATATAATGTCTAGATAGAGCGCTTGAGCGACGAAACGCCAAAAAAATTATCAGTGAACTGTTCACTGATAAGCTCGGCCTGTCCGCTCAGTGGCGACACTATCGTTGTGCGGTAAACACGTATTGTGCGTCATTTGAAAATGACGATTTGCGCTATAACAGTGTGCAGGAATTACAGAGGACGATTGAAAACAACTAAAAATGTTACCTATAATCGGT
This sequence comes from Limnephilus lunatus, assembly GCA_917563855.2. Classification (NCBI taxonomy): domain Eukaryota; kingdom Metazoa; phylum Arthropoda; class Insecta; order Trichoptera; family Limnephilidae; genus Limnephilus; species Limnephilus lunatus. Next base: position 70,068,464 of record OU830596.1, read on the forward strand.
AAGTTACCTTAAAATAACCATTTAGTCAAAGAAACAATTCAGTTTTAATAGTGTAATTTGGTCTGACAGTTTGGTCTTAGGACAACGCTATTTGACGCCATGTTTAAGGGGTTGCCTGTTCTTCAAATTAAATTTTCCCGTGAGTGCGTTGTTAATTTTAAAATAGGTTTTTTAATAATTACCCAAAAGTACACTATATATAATAATATTGTAAATGTGAAAGTTTGCCTTTATTTTTAAGTGTTTGTAAATTCTTCGCGTCCACACTACATTTAAAAAAGTTATGAATACGAAATTTATTTATTAAAATTACAAAAAATGTGACAGGTTTGTTTGGTGAAGTATCAAGTAAACTTTTAATTTTATTCATACATATTTTACAGAATACCTAATGATTTTATATGAAGTAAGTGGATAGAAATAATAAGAAATAGCCGCGGAGCTGGCAACCAGCTAAAACAACTGTTATTTGCTCTGATCAAAACAACTGATTAATTTAATTTTTTTAATGTATTTTCTCTTTATTAAATAACTAAATAAAACCGTTTCTAATGCTTTTCGTTCTCTTTATTTGTTAAAAATAATCAAATAAAAATAAATCTCTTTTAACAATGATTTTCTTTTCATTTATATCATTATATATAGAAAACTATCTTACGTAAATGAATTCAAAAGTAAAAGAATTATACGTTCCGCAAAATCGAAACATATTTTTACCCACTTTTATGGGAAATACTCGGGAGCTGGTATCACTCAGCGACGTAGAGCGCTTGTAAAACTATAGAAGTTACGCATAGTTGTGTGCGTATCACACACACTAGTGTTTCAAATCTGGCCTGTTGTTTTTGTCGGAATTACAGCGCAACACTCTATCTAGACATTATATAATCAAAGGTAATTGTATAACTAGGCTTATCTTGGCGGATGTAAATCTCTGTCATAGTGAACGGCCGGCGTTGTCGAGCGGTAAGGCTCTTGACTCGTAATCCGAAGGTCGCGGGATCGAATCCCGGCGTGGCAAATAAATTTTATTTGATTAATTTGTATTATTTCACAATTTATTCATTTAAAATAATATACCTGTAGCATACTTGCGGCACGTTCCAGAGTGGAAGATTCTCTCAGTACCGCCCTGGTGTAAGACCACCGTTCAGAATTGTAACATTGCTTGAAATGGCATTAACCGTGTTTGGTGACCAGATCTGAATAGCCAGGTATTTCCCAAACTTCCTCTTCCCCATCTCCTTCCTCTCCCCACTACCTTCAGCCTCACAACACACCCCAATTGGGGATGCCATAGTATCACTGGCTCCAGACGGGAGCAGTTGGGACTCTTGCGAGGTACCTATTCACATAAAAAATATATAAAAATAAAAAATAACTGATATACCGTCAATCAACGGTCAAAAATCAACGGTCCTTCAGGTCAAAAACCTCCCAAAATTATAAGATGACAATAAAACATTTTGAAATATTATGCTAATCAAAACAACTGATTTTATTCTAATGTATTTGAAATGCACCGCGAGATATCCGGCAGAGGCAAGCACTGACATCTAACGTCTTAAATGGAAACTTCCTTTCCAACGCGCTATGATTGGCTCGGTCAATTTTTCAAATGTCCCAATACCATCTCTTATGTCTCTTTACGCACCATACAATAAACGAGAAGGCACTATACCGCCTAGAAGAAATGTTTTCGGATTCTGAAGACAGTTTGGGTCATGGCCGTTAGCGAGAGAAGGCATGGTGAATACTAAACGTCTGAAAGAGATGGTCTGATAAACATTGGTTGATTTTGCATATTGCAGGCTTGTCGCATGAAATAATTTACTATATTATATCTAATTTGACTCTTAAAGTCGTGAGATGATTACACTGGAGGTTATCCACCGCATACCCGCCCCAGTATAAGTAACTTATGGTTACTCCTTCAGGCCTCTCACAAGGAAGCCAATTTTTTTTATTTGAACGTCTCTACATTTAATTAAACAAAACTAGACCCCCAATGTCCCCGCATACGGTGTTAACGAGCAGTATGCAAGTGCTTTATATGTACAGGTTAGTATTAAATAATTAAATAAATATATATATTACCTCTTTCTTTGGGGAAAAGCAGAGGGGAGAAATAAAATTTTCAAGTGTAGGCGGTATGCCTACCCTGCCAGTTTATTGTACATAAAAGACATCACTCAATTTTCATGTGGTTGCTGGTAGGGAGCGAGTGTGTCACAGATACACCCGGCAATGAGATGATTACAAATGAATATTATCGTATTTAATTAGACATTGTATCATTATATGTATATTTTTTTTTAAATGACCTTCTACTCCTGGACCCCTAGAGCCGCCTCTGGTCCCAGCGTATTGTAGTGTTACCATTCTCCGTAATTGTTGTTGGGATTTTAAAAAAAAGTCAAGTCGTGACAAAACAAATGTCTTAATTTATTATTATGTCACCAATTTTGCTGTTTGGACACAGAGAATAAAGGGGACATATTGATAAAAAAAAGAAACGAATAAAAAAGTGTAGCTACCTAAATGTCAAAAGTCAATCCGGAATCTGAGCCAGAAGTGCTAACTGACATAATATAAAAGGAACTGACCAAAGTGTTACTTCTGACTTCTGGTGTAAACAATGGTGAAAGAACAAATGGAAGTTATGTTAGGTTAGGTTCGCATAAAATTAACAAAGAAAAGAAAAAATTATGTGACTGACGATGGCCTTGACCTGTGCCACATGCAGATATAAAATATGTAGCCAGGCCTATCGCTCACCATATATTCCCATTGGGAATGTACGGCGAGCGATATGCCGATGGGTGAGGCACAGATCTAATGATTATTATTTGTAAATAGAAACATTGGAGGGGACCCCACCACTTTCCCGACGGCGTTATAAAAAAACATATGGTTTCCTCCTTCACCGCACACGTCAAGACTCTCCTTTTTTATTGAACGAAGCTACATTTATTTGAACGACTCTAGCCCCTCCAATGTCCATGCATACGGGGTTAGTAAGCAGTATGCAAGTACTTACATTAATATTTCACAAAAGATAAATAGAAGTAGCAGCCCGTAGAATTTTTTTTCTGAAATAGGTAACATAAAAATAGAAATAATTGTGTTAGTAAAAGAAAAAGAAAAATAACGGCTATAACCAGTTGAAGAAACCTAGTAGAAACCTATATAAGCAGAAACAAATGTAGATACGTTTCGCAGTAGTATGAATGAACGATGTTGGCGATAATTTTGATTGGGCAAGTTCAAACTAATAATGTTTCATGGCCAATATGTCGAAGGCCGGAAGGCCGATCGTAAAATCAGATCTTGATGCCCCTTAGGTGCGTCACGATCTGCCGCCAAGCACGTCAAGATGTGGCTAGCCGCATCATCAACTGCCTGATTTTACGATCGGCCTACGACATATATCAGTTGGTCGATTTTCACGGCCCACAGTGAAATCGATAACTTTATAATATCGGTTCGATAGGCGTAACTTCCGATTTTATATCGATGTCCCTGTCACGGTTTTACTGTTGACAGCCGAACCGATAAGGACAGGGAAAAAATTATAAATCAATATACGCTGGCAACACTGAAGTTATCATATAAATTGACACTCCGAAATGTCAAACGCAAAACGATTACATAAAAATATTATTAAATTGATAGTGTTGAATTGAAATACTAACCCAAACATGCATTGACAGTCCGCATGTATTTTTTGACACTAAACGGCAGTTAATTAGTTAATGAGTTCTTTTGTCAAATTTCAACCACTTTCGTTTCCCAAAAACCGAACGGAATGTATTTATTGCATCTTAGTTAGATGCATTATTTAAGTATGTGGATCGCGTATTTTATTTCTAAGATCTACGTAGGTTTAATCCGTTTATTAAATAAGCCAGTAATTTTGCAAAACGAACGACATTATTAAAAATATGTGAATATTGAAGATTTACCGAATCTTAACTTTCGACAATCATGGAGAGCATTATTTTCTATGTTGCCAATGTTTATCTCCGTCACCGACAGCATAGATTGTTTTATCTCCCGGCTTGCAGAACTAACTTGCCAACGGTCATGCCAATCGAGTCGGGAGAGCTGTCTTGTTGATAAATAGAATCACTTCGAATATCAATGAAGCACAATTTAGATAGCGAGCTTTGTTGCTGTTAGTTTAAATTAGCTTATCTTTCTCTTAAATATTTTCTCGCTTTTAAAAACGCTTTGAAATGTTTTTAAAGTGAATACATTGAATTGAATTAGTATTAGTATTACCTGATACCATGGAGGACAGGCTAAAATTTATCAATAGGCGTTTGGAATATCTCTTACCAATTGTTGACGGTGATCGCAAATATTGACAACTAATATATTGACGGATTTGGTCAATATCGTATTGATTAGTGATGCAAAACGGGAGGAAACAAAAACGGAAACAGATGTCGAAAATAAATCTTAGCGGAAGCGGAAGTGTTAATACTATGAATAAAAATCACAATTTTATTTTTAAAGATTTGTTTAATTAAATTAGTATTTTGTGCTTTACGTACTCGAAATTAAACAAAGGTAAATTATATTTAATAAAAAGTAATCTGGCTACTTTTACACCTTTGAGTCTGTTTCTTTATATTTAACCAGCTCCACTAAATAATTGCTCACTGGCTACACTGCTGGGGAGAGCTGATAAATATTGGCGAACTATTGGAAACAGATTGGGGAAATTGTGCACATTTACTTTCCACCACATAATCCTCATGGAGAGGTAGTCTGTAGTCTCTTTCTTGTAATCCCAAAGGTGTGACTGTATCTCTAAAAATAAATTGTCACCATCGTCAGTTATAGAAGAGTTCTCCTCCTGGTCTTCATTTACACTATTTGTAATGATGATGATAATTTTGAAGTAGAAGGCTGCACTTCGATATCTTCAATCACAAATTGAGTTCTGTTTAGAGTTCTGTTATAAAGTTTGCGGAACCAGAAACGGAAACGGAAGTGAAAAAACTTGCGGAAATTCTGCAGAAACGGGAAGCGGAAGCAGAGTTCTGTTGCAACCATTGACGTAGAAGGTTGCAACACTAGTATTGATATAGGGTTTTATCGATCGACCATGCTAGACCTCCTGTTCGGTTTTATCGAACACTAGTGTGGTTACTAACAACAACAAAATAATTTCACTCTTGTTCTACTTCCTCTTCATTTGTGTAATCTGACAATGTAAGGTAATGGCAAAGTGATTGGATTGAGGGCACTTTTTGTCTTAGATTATTGTTGGGCAGTGACTTTCAGATATTGCGTCACAAGCAGTTGACTCGTGCCATAACACCGTCCACCGCCCGAACCCAGTGGGGATTTGGCTGACTAGAAAACCAAGCAGCCCGTGCTCCGTTTTTTATATAGGTACCTGTTGAGTTTTTTTTAAGTGAAAACTTCTTTAGCACGGTTGTGATTTGAAACTCGATTAAACGGAAGCCAGCGATACTAAAAAGAGACAAACACATACATCTATAGGATTTAACCTACGAAAGAATGAGATAGCATTGGAGGTTACTCACCCTGGTATATGACTTACTCACCCTGGTATAAGTAATACATGGTTGCTCCTTCAAGGTTCTCGCAAGGACTCTAATTTTTTTGGAAGAACGAACCTACATTTAGTTTAGAACGAATTTAGACCTCCAATGTCTCTGCATACGTTGTTAGTAAGCAGTATGCAAGTGCTTAGTGGGAAATACAAGATACAATATGTGTTAGTATGAGATAGGCTCCAATATAATACGATAAATCCTTAGTCCCGTACAAGTCTCCTTTGGTCTAGTGGTATAAGGCGACTGACGAATCTTAGCGGCCAGATATTCAGAGGACCGAGGGTCGAATCCTACGAAATCCAAAAAAAAATATATATACATTATTTTTGTAAAATCAATATCCAATCTTCAAACCACTCCAAAAATGAACAGGCAAAAAAAACACAAAAGAAAGTGACATCCGAAGACAAAAATATGGAAAAAATCATCTTTTAAATTGATAAAAAAAAAGTGCTTTGTAGTCTCCCCACCTTTATCTACTTTAGTTTTCTGAAGGTGTGTTTTCTTGTACGGCGTATGAATTGCACATTCTGTTTTTTTTTTACATTAGTTCCACACAGGAGCCCTTCGGATGACATCGTCTCCCAGACTCAAAGCTTTTGGGAGTATTCGGAACTCTTCTATTCGAAAGTCTTCCTCTTTTATAGGTAGTAGGAGTTACAAATAAATTTTATTTTACTTGATTAGTTTGTGTTATTTCACAATTTATTAATTTAAAATAATATAAGTTTAATATAGTGAAAGATACTCTCAGTATCGCCCTGGTGTAAGACCACCATTCAGAATTGAAACGTTGCTTGAAAAGGCATTATCCGTGTTTGGTGACCAGATCTGAATAGCCAGATACTTTCCCACCTCCCTCTTCCCTATCTCCTTCCCCTCCCCACTACCTTCAACCTCACAACATACCCCAATTGGGGATGCCATAGTCTCACTGGGCTTCATATGGGACCAGTTGAGACTCTTGTGCGGTATTCATATAATTTTTTTTAAGAAAGTAGTTTTTCAGACAGCATCAGTTTATTCATTCGTAAATCGGGAATGTTAGGACGGGTTTTTTCACAGAATTTGAACGATTCATCAAATTTAAAAGTAAATATTAACTTCTGTTATTATTCTAGTGCTGTGAAACAACCATCCCATGATGAAATAATAACAGAACTTGAAAATAATTTTCACAGAACTTGAATTTAAATTTTGAAATTTGACGATTTGTTCAAATTACGTGAAACAAACCATAGTTTAGTCTTTGAAGTTCCAGAAGTCCACTACATTTATCTGCAATCAGAGAATGTGAGAAGTCGTGACTGCTGAAAGTGAGGAGAGGCGGACTCTGGGGGAAACGGGAGACAGCCAACCATGGAGCAGAACAGACCAAGAAGTAGACCACGGAGTGGACGTGGAAGCTGAGGAGTAGGGGCTGGTCAAGGAAGTAGAAGTTGGGGCTTTTGCGCAACGGTCAAAGGTCTGCTGGCTCGTGGCGTTCTGGTTCTGTAGATGGGCGGGACAAACTCAACTGACATATACTAGTTCCAGAGAGAGATCGTAACTACGTCATTGACGTTCGGCCTCTTCCTTCTCATACGTCTTATATGAAAACTAAAAATGCTGATAGATACTAGAACTGAGAAGATGCTAGAACGATGTCGTCATGTACGAACTCTCTCTGAGACTAGTTTACTGGTACGTATATGTAGGTACCTATCTATTTAATATCTTTATTGAATAATAACGTAATTTTATTGTATACCTACTGGAATGGCAAGGCTCTCAACTACGAACTCGGAGATCGCGTTAAGATGAAATAACAAGACAAAACCGGAAATATGTCATTTTTTAATCAAATTTTAGACGTATTGACTCTATTCCACAAAAAATTATAAATTGATTTCGAAAGACTGTTCTTTTATCTAGTAAAGCTATGTTTCAAATTTTGAGAAAATATGTTTTCTTTAGTACAATAAGATTTTACCGTAGGTCGTTAGCAGATTTGTTAAATTTTCAAACAAAATTATGTATTTTACAACATACATTTCAAATCATAAAATGGAGTAAAATAAAACAATAAATTATTTGGGAATGCAGTTTTTTAGAATTTTTATTTTAGTTCAAATAAAATCATGAAAAAAAGAGCCGCACCCTTGTTTTGTGACGAAAATACTTCAGTTTGTCTATTTATTTACGGTTTTACAAATTAATATATATATTTTTTTTAATTTCATTCTTATTTTGCTTAGACATTATTGAAAAATTATAAATACTTATGATCAAAAACACATCATTTTAATTGTTTTATCATCACGAGTTGGAGCATTTCTGAATAAAGGTACTAGTATTTTTCAAAACAAATTTTGAGTGAAATAAAATCGATATTGAGTTATTTTGTTGAAATTCTGGAATGGAGAATAATTAATCTTTCTCATCGGAACCCCCCCTGTACAGTTTCAAGGGTACGATCGCAAGATCATCGCTCGACAAAATTTAAATTCTCGACCGCACTTAAATTTTATTCCATTAATTTGAGATGTTTCACAATTACATAAATCATTAAAAAACAAGAATTAACAATCAAAAATCTTCGATTTGTACTAGATTATAAAATTTATAGAGAATTAGATTTAAGTTTCATATTTTATGATCGGGATTTTAACTGTACATTGATTATAAAATCAATTTAGCTGAATTTATTTCTCAATGCAAAACTTTTATATGTCCTATATACTACGCAAAGATATTGAAATACAAGAGATATGCTATGATAGCCGCCCGACTGTCACCTAATGGGAATAGTTTTAATACGGAAAGAATTCGTTCATTTAGTTGATGATTTGAAGGCGTGCAGTAGTATTGGTTAACAATATTGGTGACGCCAGGAAACACAGTCACACCCAGTAAAAACAGCGGATAGCATATATCTTTTATTTCAATATCTTTGATACTACGCGTGTTAAACAGTGCGCAATATGTACATATAAATCATTTCTATGATTCACTTATTTTAATTAATTTTCAATAATTAAATCAAGACCACCAGTGGAGAAATTCGTCCATTTTAACGGTCATAAACAAGTTAAAAAACGCAACTGGAGATCAAATCCCTGACCTCGTTATCAGCACACTAAAGTTAAATATCGACTATTCGCTCCACCGTACACCAAGGGGCGTCCAACCAGGACCAGCCCTGGGGGTCAAGCACAGAGAAATCCTAAATAACTCTACAGTAATATCGGATCGATAGGCGTAACTTCCGATGATTTTATATCGATATATCGAGTACGGTTTCACTGTTAACTTTCGAACCGATATTGACAAGAGAATATAAGAAATCGATATACGCTGGCAACACTGAAGGTATTTTCTATGAATTCACTTGTCCAAACGTCAAACGCCAAACAATTACATAAAAATATTAATAAATTGGCAACGTGAAATTTAAATACTCATCTAAATATGCATTAGCAGTCTGCATTAACTTTTCGACACTAAACTGGAGTTTATTAGTAAATGAGGTATTTAGTCATATTTAAACCACTTTCGTTTCTTAAAGATCGAATTAAATAAATTGATCGCATTGTAGATGCATTATTTACGTTTATGGATCGCGTGTACGATTTCTTTCAATTCTAAGAGTATCGTTAGTGCAATACGTTCATTAAATAAGCCAGTAATTTTGCAATAACGAACGACACTATTAAAAAAATGTGTATATTGACAGTTAACCGAAACTTATCTGATTCAATGGAGGCCGCGCTAAAATTTATCAATCATCGGTCGGAATATCTGTTAAAAATTATTGACCGTGCTCGCAAATATTGATAACTTACCGTAGCTGACGGATTTAGTCAATATCGTATTGATATAGGGTTAGACCTCCTGAGCCAAATGGCTCCTGGTACTAGTGAAAACCTCAAGTGCGCTGTTTTAGGCGTAAGGTATCATCAGCGCCCTGGCTACTTGGCTCCTTGGCGCCTTAGCAAGTCGGCGCGGCGCCCGGAGCGGTCTGCTCCAGTTGCGCCTATAAAGGGCCGGCCCTGGTTCAAATAATATTATTATGTATTATTATTTGTGCGAAGTCGTGAGCTTTGATTTTCCTGATAATTGTTTTCGTACGCATTTACGCCATAAAAACATTATGGTTTATTGCTTTGGTCTAGAGGTATCTTGGACCATTTAACTGTAGAGATCGTAATATGTACGATGAAGAAAAACGCAGACAAATAAAGGTATAGGTAACGCAACGAAAGATGAGCACAATAAAAATGCTTAGAATTGATGTATTGGTCTATCTGTGTGAACGTCAAGCGACGCCCACTAATAGATAAGGTTCTCTGTCTTGCTTACGCTCACTTATTGTAACTAGTTAGAAGAGAGGCAAGTTTTAACGACACCCTTACGGACTGCACTTATGGCTTATGGGATGTTCATTCAGTTCGTAATTTGATTTAAACATACGTGCACCTACATATCGCAAGTGAAATAATTATTAATTTTTAAATTTGAAATAATAAATAGTTTTCATTATTTTTAATTCGAATCTTTATTAGTAGATTTACAGAGTGTTTTTAAAGTGTGCAAGTGTAATATTTATTACGACATCATGGAGTCCTGTTTCAAAACGGGACGTGGCAAATCACTGAATGGACAAAGTCGTGAAATTTTATCCCGCATGTTTAATTATTTTATGCATAATATAAAAAACGGTGGCCAATTTTTAAGCATGAATGACTTATATGATTTGACGTCTGAGGCAACTGGAGTATCGCAGACTAGTATTCGATGTATCGTAACTGGAGTGGCAAAGGAAGCAGAAACACAACCGTCGTCATCGTCAACTCAACGAACAACATTCAGCACACCAGGGAAGAAACGACGCAGACTATCAACCAAATCAGATGTAGATGATTATTAGAAGATGTGTCTATGATTTTCATTTAGTTCATAAGTCTTTGCCAACGATGAAAAAGATTTATAGAGTTCTGAAAGGAGACATCGACTACGCAATAATAATAATTAATAATAAATAACGCAGGGTGTAAAACTACGTTAAGGAAAGTTGATCACAATTTGGGTTTTCGATGGAGAAAGACAGAAACAAACCGAAAGTTGCTTATTGAAAAAAATTATGTCCGTATATATCTCACTAAATTAGAAGAATACAGGAATGACGGACGTCCAATTGTGTATTCTGATGAGACATACATTCACAGTACACCGAAAAACAATTAGGTACCTATAAATTTCGTTTGCCGTAATTTCCGTGAATAAGGGTCATTAGTCATTACCTAGGGAAAATTGTTATTTACAGTATTCTTAAATAAATGGCTAAGAATTATTAGCAATACCATTGTCTTTTTTTATGAATACCTACCTATTTGAATTCAATCCTGAAAATTATCACATTTACTTAGTTTAGAAAAAAAAATTGATAATCTTCAGTATTTCAATAAAGATGTAGTAAAACAAAATAAGTTTTATATGACCAACTTTAAAACGCTTTGACTTCGAATTCTCAATTGTGAAATAATCATAATTTTTTTTTTTTTAAAGCCAAAAACGAAACACGCTGTATGAAAGTTTTGCATCTGTGTGAGTACTGTGATGAAGTCAACTTAACTTGAGAGACCTATACAATAAATAGTGATTAGGAAAACTATTAGGAAATTTTGCGTGTCGGATGAAAACAAGAAAGAAAAAGATGAGTTCATAAATGAGGTTTTTTATCCGGACACCCCCGCTTTGATTGATCAACACTTTGATTTCCGGCGAACTTTTGAATTTGCGTTTAACGTTCACTAGATTTATTGTTTGTTCTATGCGAACTTATCCTTTGGTTTGATTTTTTGATAAAGATGGCGGTGTTTTTACAGATGTTACGAAGAGAACCCCGTACAATTTATTGCTATTCGTGTGGAAAACGTTATTTTTTTAAATGATTTTCGGCTATGTAATTTATCGCGTTTTCACACCCGTAAAATTATGTCCCGTCTTTCCGGTTTATAAAAAATGGTCTAATTTTTCGGATTGAAATTTTCAAAAAATCACCAGGGTTTCCAAAATACGATTAAAAAAAATACAGAGTGTCTTAGAATATTTGTCTAAACCGGAAAAAAAAATTTAAAAATGTGATGCAAGTGGCCTATTGTTTCATGCACATTACACATCCTCCATTATTTTTTATTACAGGGAAGAATTTTCGTTATTTGTAAAATAATGCAGTTCCGAACGAACCAAGCGATTGTTGGTCAAAAGTTCAACGAACTTCTCATACGACCTTCGCCGTCCTAAAGAAACTCACAGTCCAATCGCATACATCAAGCCTAATGTCATATAAATACGATTGGAATGTTATTGGCAAATCGTTACAGCGCAGTCCCATCGCCGAGTCCGAGCGTGATGTCATAATAAATTCGCTTGGACTGTGACAGGTTAATTATTGTAAATGGGCGTAATTTGTACGGGAGGCGCATCTCGTGTAACTGTAACGAGCAAAGTCACATTCTCATCAAAAATTTGTGGAATTTTTGAAGTCTCTTACGTTTGGAATGGGTTTTTATCGTTTTAAGTCACAAAGATGAGCTAAAAGGTTACGTGTATATAAAATATACTAGGTTAGCCCTTAGCTAGTTGAAGTAAACACTTCTTTAGCACCGTTGTGATTTGAAACTCGATGAAACGGAAGATAGCGACACTAAAAATAAACGCTCACATACATCTACAGGATTTAGCCTGCGAGAGAATGAGATAGTAGAATCGGTCTCCTCTTTGTGCGGTTCTTCGAAGGTTTTACTGCTACCGCGTGTGAATTGCACAGTTTTATTTTTATAGAAACCAAAAATGAGGTGAATACAGATGAACACAGGTATTCCGACATATGCTTTATTTGCGTAGAGCAAGATTGAAAATTGTTATACGACTTCAGAAAAAGGATAAATCCACCGAAAATTTAAAAAGTAACACTAGCTAGCTCCTCGGAGCATCTTCCATTGAAATACCGGAAGAACAAGTTTTGTCTCAGCGCGGCGACAGTCGGCAAGCTTATGCCTCATCTCCCATTGCTTTTATTATATACTAGCAGAGCCGGGTGCACGTTGCTGTGACTAACGAAACACAACCCATCTACTGACATCGCCAACACACCCAACTTTTATAACCAACCCCGTCTGTTAATTTGCATACATATCAAATCCACACCGTACATCATACATATCAAATCCTCATCTCCCATTGCTTTTATTATATACTAGCAGAGCCGGGTGCACGTTGCTGTGACTAACGAAACACAACCCATCTACTGACATCGCCAACACACCCAACTTTTATAACCAACCCCGTCTGTTAATTTGCATACATATCAAATCCACACCGTTCGCTTGCCAGCCCGCTGCCCGCTCTCTTTATATATTACTAGCTGTATCCCGGCATGCGTTGCTATGCCATTTAATAAATAAATTGTTTTGTTTGTCCTTTCCCATTCTCCCGTTCCCCTTCGGCCTCCCCGCCCTCTCCTGCATTCTCTTTCCCCTCTCGCGTTCCCACTCCGCCTTCTCCACCTTCCGTCTCCCTACTCCACTCCCCCCCCCCCTTCCCCCGTCCCGCGAACCCTATCCCGAGTTCCCCTCCCCCTTCCCAGGTTCCCTACCCCTTCCTAGTTCCCTTCCACCCTACCTCCCATGAACCCCCTACCCGAGTTCCCATCCCGCATTCCATACATTCAGACCCGGTACATTCAGTTTTCAAACAGCTCACGTGCCACCTATTGCAATTTTTTAATACAAATTTCATAATGCCAGAGCTCACCATACAAACCTTGTCCTGACAATAACGAACACAAAAAAAAAGAATTATCCAATTTGGTGTAGTCGTTCGAAAGTTATGCGCGTACATACATTTCGACGATTCATTTTTATTTATATAGATAGATATATAGATATATTTCAACCAATTTACCCAAAACCTTGACAAATTATATACCTAACCCTTCCTCATGAATCACTCTATAGTATATTGGTGAAAACCGCATGCAAATCCGATGCGTAGTTTAAAAGATCTAAGCGTTCAGACAGCGGGAACGACTTTGCTTTATACTGTGTAATGTGTGACACAATGTCTCGCGTTATCTAAATTCATATTTTTTTTATTATATACATCACGAGGTACACAGGCCAACCTCGTGTATTCCATACCAATGAAAAAGGTACATTCTGATCGCACGACGCATGAGGCGTGTGAAGGTATTTGCAATTTGAATGTGCCTCACGCATGATGGTTGGCTCTCATACTGTAAGGTCGATGAACTTGAAGGCCGCCGAATACCCCCCCCCCCTTCCTATTCACTTCCTCCCCTCTGCCCTAAATATTTAAACGCGGTTTTTGCACACAGTTAAATACTTTAAGAATCAGGAATGCGTGCTGTTAAAACACGTGGTGAACTTAAATTTTATTTTATTTTCATTATAAATGACAAAAGAGAAAATTGAAGAAAAATAAAGAAACGGAAACAGAAAAAAGCTAGAGGTTATCTTCTCATTTTAAGTCGCCGCTACCCGAATTTCTACCGATTTCTTACATATCTCCCTTAAACATTTGAAGTTTTTAAGCTCTTAAAAAATATGGTTATTTTTAAGATAATATCTAGACGTGTTCCACGCCGAAACGCAAATTATATGAAATTCCTTCGATAGAAAAAATCGCAAAATATGCTCCGAATATTATTATAAACACGTTTGATTCAATCATTTTACAAGTTATAGTTGTGAAAAATCTACAGTGTTTCTTTAAATGATACTTAAAACGCCTTCCACGAGATTTTTGCTCTATTTTAAACGAGTCGTTTTTTTTAAACATTTTCACAATTTTTGCATCGATTTTATCGCTTTAAATATTAGCGCACTCCTCTAACATTCGTTAATACATATCTCTCCATCTTCTTCTTTTTGAACGCGGATGCGGCGTTCTGTTTTGTCACTATTGTGTTTTATCCGGTTACGAGTTTTGAACCTTGAATTATAAAATTCTCGTTGTACCATCTACCACGCGCACCGTGTATATACATCTGTACATGCCGTACACGGTGGTTGACATTTGTAACATGAGAACTGATCGTTTCTATGACTCGATCTTGAGTTCAACAGATCGGCTATGGAACTATTTTCCGACCTCTGGGTTTCCCCCCTCCTACAACATGGGACTCTTCAAGACCCAGGTCCACACCTTCCTTTCCACAAAAAGACCCCCCACACAGCATCGTATCACTATACGGGAATTGAAACCAGGTCCATAGCCTTGCTGTAGCTATGTTCTAACCATATTACCTAACTCTTGCACTTATCATAATTCAACTAAGAACTGCCAATATTATCTTCATTTTCTTTTTATTGGCTACTATCTTTATGTAGGATTACAAGATTCTTCCCGAACTAAATGCAATCAAGATAGAGTCTTAGATAAATTTTATATGCGGATATAATAATAACTTTGTAAACACCACTTTTATTGTGTATTTTAAATAAAAGTGGTGTTTACAAAGTTATTGTGTTATTTTAAATTATAATGTCACATCACAAAGTATCTGCTTCATATGAACAAATATTTTTTATCATTAAGGACCATAATATTAGCGACTTACGTCACATAGGCCCTGTGGGAAATTACGACTTAAGATGCTAATAGATTTAAAAAGTTATTTGTTGTGGTATCCCTCTATCCCCCATACTTGAAGAATTAAGGGTAGTAGGTTAAGTAGAGGGTGAAACTTCCAGTCCTTATATGGACAAAAATGGGAATCTGAAGGGAGTGCTTTTGAAGATATAAGGACTGGAAGTTTCACCCTCTAAAAATTTCTAAAACAGTCCAGAACATTTCACAACATTCCAGAACATCCAGGAACATTCTGGAATGTTGTGGAGTGTTCGGGAATATTCTGGAACGTTTGGGAACATCTCGGAACATCCCAGATCATTGTGGAACATTCCAGAACACTCTCGAATGTTGTGGAATGTTCTGGAATATTGTAGACCAGTGGTCCCCAACCTTTCTGTCGCCGCGGACCGGTCAAAGTTTGATAATTTTACCGCGGCCCACTCGGGGAAGGGGGGGGGGGGTGGACACATTGAATGTAGTTGTTTTTAATAACAAAATATTTACACAATATATAATAATAAAAATTACAATTGTGGTACATAAGTTGTGGTGACAAAAATAATAGTAGAGAAAACACAATATAAGAATAAAGGATTATTCCAGAAGTTTCAGATAATTAGATATCTTTTGGATTCGTGGGTATTTTCTATATTTTTAAGATTCAACGGAAGGTTGAAAGTATGGTTTTCAAAGATAGAGAATTTCGAGAATGCTTAGGGTTTAATATCGGGGTTTTAATGTTATTCAGATATATTTTCCTTATTATCTAATGCTTTGGTTTGGATTAGAAAGTTGAAAATATCTCGTTATTTGGTCAGGTAGCAACAGACAATTAAAGAATTTTCTTACATTCATTATTAACCTTCATCTGAATTTTAAATTTACATAAGAACAACGATAATAACAGCTTAAACTTTTTTTTCAAAAGTATTTTGATTTTTAAGCAAACCCTTGCGCAGCCCAATACCATTTGGTCCACGACCCAGTACCGGGCCGCGGTGCATGGGTTAGGGACCACTGTTGTAGACCATTCGAAGCCTTTTTTGTATAGGTGGGGCTACCAATTGATAGGGGTATACAAAGCAAGATCCGTCGTGGGTTCGAACGTCAGTTCAATCTCATATCAACACCCTGAGCGAAGCCGGGTAATCGGTACTCCAGCTAGTATTTGTTATAAATTATAGCAATATCACATAGTTACAACATTAAAAGGTTGTTTCAACAACAAGTTTTTTTAAAACTATAATGATATTGCCTATATATGAATGTTTTTGTGCTAAACGTTTTTGTCTCTTTGTCACAAGTTTTTTTAAACTTTTCAAGCATTTTTTTCATAAATTACATAACATAATTGACATGTGGAAGGAAACAAAATCAAGGTCGTCCAATAAAAACGTGGCATGATTATGGGAACTTGATATAATATTGTTTTATTTTTATGTAGGTATAAACTGTACGTACCATCGATCGTCCAGTTGATTAGACAGACATCTCCGGAAAATCGAAATTTGAGTTGAGTATGCAGTTATATGTAAAAGTGTACCCTCCATATAGGACAATACTCAGATTACTCATAAACACCACCGACACCACCAAAACAATTAAAATGGGTTCATAGTAGTATATAGACCGGTCAGTGGTTGAGTGGGCATCGCGCTTGGGTCCCACCCGGGCGTCGCGGTCGACGTCGCGTGTTCGATTCCTCGTCTGGCTATGTTCTCCATCACAACACAAGTAACATTTTCGGCTTTCTGTGGTGGTAGTAGGAGATTTTCAAACATTGTTGGGTTATTCGTAACCCGAAAATGTTTGTCTTTCTTTAAAAAATTAAAAATATTTCAAAATGTCATACTAATGTACCGGATCCGTGATAACTTAGAATGAACTCAACACCTCTTTGAAAATTCATTAAAAGCTATGAAAAAAAAGAAAAATAGCCCATACGTAACCTAACGTAAGCTTTTTTTTTCACTTTTAATGAGTTATGAAATTGAACATTGTTGAGTTGACCGGTCACCTAGTCACCTTATACACAATATAGGTATTTTTTTAAATATAAAGTCTTAGGGCCCTTCGCTCATGGGGAAACCGAAAGCTTGTCTAGGCAACTCAATTCACGACGCAACTCAACTTTACGATTTCAGTATTTATGTCAGCTTACGTCGGCTTATCTCGTGCCCGCCAAATAATTCAATATATACTAGTGTTTCATCCAACAATTACTGCTTATTACATTTTTCCACCAGCAAACAACCAACTTTATTTTATATGAGAAAGGCATTGTGCTAAATCTCCCACTAGGTGGAGTCGAGACAAATTATGTCTACATTTTTTGTGTGATTAACTCGTCAAATATTAATTGTTATTTTTAATTGATAAACTTTTAAACTTTTATTGACAATATTTTTATACATAGGTAGCACGAAGGGTAACAATTATTATAAGTAAT
Organism: Limnephilus lunatus; assembly: GCA_917563855.2. NCBI lineage: Eukaryota > Metazoa > Arthropoda > Insecta > Trichoptera > Limnephilidae > Limnephilus > Limnephilus lunatus. Next base: position 70,086,146 of record OU830596.1, read on the forward strand.
AATTATTAACCTGAAACACTCATCACAATATAATTCATAATATTTGGATACGTTTTTAGATTTTCACGGCCAAAAGCATTTTCATTGTTTGTTTTGGGGGTGTTATGCCGTGTTGCGCTACCTCCTTCTTTAGCCGACGTTTCGGACAGCTTTGCAGTGTCCATCATCAGGGCAGATCCGGCAGATCCGACGATTATAATATTTTTTTAATCGCTTTTAATGACACTTTTCTGGGAGTGTAGAAATGCTACTTTGTTGATTTGTCGTGGAACCCATACATATACAGGGTTAAAGCGTTAAGTGACATACTTGACTAACTTTAACTAGTAATATATGATATTATTTGAACTAAAAAAATTTTATGAAATTTTTATCTCCAGTTTTATGTTTTTTTATTATTATCTTAAAACATAAAAAACAGCAGGTATTGGATTGTTAGGATTGGGGTGAGGGGTTGGGCGGTTACTCGGCTGATTGACCAGTGATGACGTGTGTAAGAAGTTTTTTTTAGATTTTGAAGCAAAAAAAAACAAACATCAGAAAGTCGTATATTTCGATTACATATTCACAGAGCGACAAGTAGATTAAAACGTCACCTGAACCGAAAGATATAGCAGAGCTAATCGGAAACATCATTAGGAGTTTGTCATAATAGAGCTATTTATTTTTATGACTATCATTACGATGAAGTTTTTACTGAATATATGGATTAGTAACGCAGGTATAAAAACTGCCCCGTGCATTGAAATAAAACACATCAGATTTGTCCTTACAGGACCCTAACCACCGAACTTCATATATAATAATAATAATAATAAGCCTTTTTATTCTGGACTTCTGTTAGGTATGAATATTAGACATGTTCTTGTTTGTTATGATATATACCGAAGCTCAGTTTGCCTCTTGGCATAGGCCTCCTCTAACTTTTTCCACTGGGACCTGTCACGCGCTACTCTTCTCCAATGATGTCCAGCCGTGAGTTTTAGATCGTCTTCCCAACTTATTTATTGACGTCCTCTACTCAATGACATTTTTGCACAATTTTTTCTTGTGGATCGCGAATCATGTGACCTGTCTATCTCCACTTTTGTTGGTCTATTCGGGTACCTATATCGGCACCTTTAGTTTTCTCCCTTATATGCTACATCTCACTCTGTCCTGTTTCCTAATTCCTGTCAAACTTCTCTCCATGGCTCTCTGGCAGCACTCCAACTTTTCTCTGTGGCGTTTGGTGAGTGCTCAAGTTTCACATCCATAGGTGATGACTGGAAGTATACGTGTGCTGAGACTTTCCTTTTTATTTGCATACTTAGATCCTTGGATTTCAAGACTTCTTTCAAAGACCAGTATTTCTTCCATCCATTTGCTATTCTTCGCTCGAACTTCATATACCGAACTTCAAATACCGTCTTCATAATGTAATGAAAATGTGCAGAAAATTTGTTGTGCTACATCGTTACCTTCATGAGCTATATATTGGGCATCGAAATATCATTCCAATCGTTTTTCTCAATTGAAATAGTAGACCAATAATTGAAAGAATCTAAATAAATATATTGGTAAATTTATTTTGTTATGTGTTTCGATGATCCGCCACTGTCCGGTGTCCGTGAGATGTATTTCCGCCTCCGAGCCTATTTTATCTTCTTCTTCTTGGTGTGCCCTATCAGGTCCCCCCGAAGTTGGTGATCACTCTGGAAAATGTCTCTCTGTCTTGCGCTGCCCGGAATAGCTCCTCCACACTTTTAATGCCGGTCCACTCTCGTACATTTCACAGCCAAAACATTTTCTCCTACCAGGCCCTCGGCGACCCTCTATCTTGGCTTTCAATACCATTGGAGCAAGTGATACTTCTCCCCTCGAAGTATGTGACCCAGATATAAAATTTTGCTGGTTCCATGATAACAAACGACAAAAATAGGTACCACAGAGTTAGATCCAGTATGGTAGTGAACGCAAAACACTGTTATTACCGCCTACAAAACTAAATAAAATCCAAACTACTGTCCAGAAACACCAAGATAATAGAGTACTCACACACGCAGCTGAGACTTGGGTAGGTACTAACTAAGAATAAAGAGCGAGCACTGGATATTTTTGAAAGGAAAATTTTGAGGCGTATCTTCGGACCGGTTTAAGAAAATGGATTTTGGCACAGACGTTAATGAGTTAAACGTCACAAAATTTATAAAACTTGGAGGACTTCGGTGACTGGGTCATGTAGAGAGAATGATCGAGTATCAAGCACCAAAGTCCCTGCTGAACACAAGACCGATAGGGCGAAGGAGCCTGGGAAGACCAAGATATATCTACCTTGAAGATTTTAAACTGGAAAGAGCTGGCACAAAACCGAAATGAGTGGAGGAAGACCCTAGAGGAGGCCAAGACCCACCAGGGGGTGTAGAGCCAAGAGTGATGATGATGGTGCATTAGAATATCATTCTAATCGTTGTTTTTCAATCCAAATCTCGGGCGAAGTCAAAACCAAATACGAAATTTGTCGGAAAAACGTCGCAAACGTCACAGCAGTTGGTAGCGAGCAGCCATGCCCCATTCGCAGAAGTCACAACAGTTGTATTGTGAACACTATACAATGAGAAAGAGCCGCATGCAAGGGCACCTGAGGACCTATCTAGCATAGTGAAATGCTGGCGGCTTTATTATAACAGTCAAGAAGAAAAACAAAATAAATGTTAAGTCCAAAAAACCCTGAAAATGTTTCAAAACATTTTGTTTTTAAAATAATTATAAAAACATCTAAAAATTTTTAAAATTTTTATTAACGACTATTCAAGGTATTAAGGAACGTACTAGACTTATCTTAATCAGTGATTCCTGACATTATATGGAGTAAAAAATGTAAATGAAAATGTTTGGAGAATAACAGTTTAAATTACAATTTATTATATTTTGTCAAATATTTTTTCTTAGTAGTGGAGTATGTGAATGTGAAGTCTTGGGGGAATGTGTGCTGAGGCAGACTAGCCAGACTAGGTCATTTAATTTCCTCTAATTAGATGCGTCTTCTATGTCGTTTTTGTGCTATTTTTTTAAAATTATTTCATTGATCTATTTCCGTCAGACTTTAACGGCCATTGTTCCCAATCCTACTGATCATCTTTGACTCAACACTCCTCAAATGCACTCTTCCCAATGCAACTCTCCGACCGTTATTTGTTTAGTACGTAGGTTCTCAACGTGTGCGATAACGCCCACTTGTGGACATTTGAGACATTCAGGGGGACAGTAGAAGACAAAAAGAAAATTAGGGGGCATTGAGATGGCACAGTGAGGGTGTGGCCAGGAAAAAATATGGTTTTAAAAAGACAAAAAACCACGCTAATTACATACTTATATTCCGACATGTATTATTATTATTAAGAATTGACACTATATCATGAATGCAAAAAGGAAGGAGGTAGTAACCCGATACTTGAAATACAAAATAATTGCTTTTTTAACTTTCTAAGCAAAAAGGTATATCAACTAATTTAATATATTTTTAATCGAATCATGGTACTGCAAAAACGGAATCTTCTACTGAGCATTTTTGTTTGTAGATGTCATCCTCGTCCATCAGATTACTGTTGATTATGTGTCCAAGGTATTTAGTTCCTTCAGTGTTGTTGTTCAGACACTGTCCTCCGATGTGGCAGGCTACCCTTGCATTTTCAACCCTTCGGTGAGCTCGTCCATGTGCAGGTTGAACAATATCGGTGACATGCATCTTCCCTGTCTGACGCCACTCTTTAGGAGAAAGGATCCATCTTTCCACCTTACCGGGTTTACCTGCTGTCTGGGTCACGATTCGAGGATTATGTAGCACCTCCGGTGATACATAGCTTAAATACTTCTAATGGTGCCTTCCATGCAAATTTTAGTGACAACAAATGTTCCATTAGCACGCGTTCTGTCTCACTTATAATAATATAATAATAACAAGCCTTTTTATTCTGGACTTCTGTTAGGTCGGAATACTAGACATGTTCTTGTTTGTTATAATATATCCCGAAGGTCAGTTTCTCCTCCTCTAAGATTTTCCGCTGGGACTAATCACGCGCTACTCTTCTCCAATGATGTCCAGCCGTGAGTTTTAGATCATCTTGCCATCTTATTTGTCGACGTCCCCTACTTCTCTTGCCATTGCTGGGATAACCAGTCAGAGACATTTTTGCACCATTTTTCTTGTGGATCGCGAATCATGTGACTTGTCCATCTTCACTTTTGTTGGTATATTCGGATAACTATATCGCCAACTTTAGTTTTCTCCCTTATTATGCTACATCTCACTCTGTCCTGTTTCTTTATTCCTGTCAAACTTCTCTCCATAGCACCCTGGCAGCATTCCAACTTTTTTGGTGAAAAACAGTTTTGAATCAAAAAGCATTTTAGTTTCAGAAAATTTGTGTCCCTTGCTATGCGTGGCAAAACCTGTCCCGAAAGCTAGCTCAGTCAGTCGGTAGGTTCCTCTCATCATCAGGGGGTGCGGTTGCGGCTAAAAGGGGTTAGAACTAGGGTGTCTCCCGCCAGGCCCACACAGGTGGACTGGTTCAAATGAAAGAGTGGTTCAGGGTGAAACAGAGCATTGTATTGTAAATGTAGGTACAGGTTACATGGATCACGTGAAATGGTACATAGCCTTATCTATGGAATGGCCTAAATAATCTCTCTGAGCCTGGGGTCTCTCATCGCGCAAGTTAAATGGACGAGGGGACACATTAAGAAAGGTTCAAGGGGTTAACTCACAGCATCGTGGTGGTGGGCGGCAGTTCCCTTTCCAGGCAGTCCAGGGATCCAGGTGAGATCCTCGCGGTCTCCGGGAGGATGCCGGAATGCACGCCGAAAGTTAAGTTAACGTTAGCAAGGGTTTACGAGGGCATGGCGGCACTGGTCGCGTGGCAAACTACTCTTTACATAGTTGCAAATGCGGGAAATCGGGCGAAAGCCGGCAGCGTCGAACGCGGTGCTGAGGTATGTGTTCTCACCGCGAGAGCGGGGACGCGACTGGCTCGACGGGGGGTCACGGGCTCGGACGGGGGTGACGGGCAGCGGGGGGTGACGGGCGGCCGGCTTCTGACCCGCTGTCCTCCGCTTGGTTCGTCTTTGGGCGCGCGAAAACAATTGTTATTTGAAAAAAAGCTTCTTTGGTGACCTACTTTGCTTGCTAATTGTGTTACATAACACCCTGTAGCCTAGTTTTAATCCCTATAGCCTAGTTTTTAACCTTCTTTTGAAAACATATTACGTGTGTAGGTCCTATAGTCTGTGGTGATATAAAGCATGGTGGTTTAAAATATAACAAAGAATTAATACTTATTATTAGGGCTATGAAAATGTTAGGTTTTATATAAAGGATTTCCAAAGATTTAAAAAATATTCACACATTAAAAATTCTGTTCACATCTGTCGTTAGAAGCATTCTAGAATATAATTCTACAATTTGGTCACCTGTCTTTAATAATCACATTAATATCATTGAAAGAGTCCAACACAAATTATTGATGTGTTTTAATTTTATACTTGGAATTCCTTTAGAATCAATAAATTATAATTTTGTATTAAATTCATTGAAATTGTTGAAGGTAAGTAACAGAAGAAAAAAAATTAAATCATAAGGAAACAATGAAAAATTTATGGATTTTTAGCTTACTTAAGAAATGAAGATCTTAATCTTCATTTCTTTATGTCGTCTATAGTGGGTGTAGAATTGTGGAAGACTTTATTCTCTTAACTTTTTCTTATGATCTTCCTATCGCTTGTCGGTAAATTAGACTTTACACGTTTTTTCTCTTCCAGCCACTTTGTAAATAAATCGGAGAAAATCCTCCCGCGCATTATAATACGCGGCAATTTACGCGTCTCGGTTCCGAACCCAGTCCTATTTGTTCCCAAGCAGACACGCAACGTTCCGTGCTAGAGGCAATTACCTCCCCGCCTCGGGTGAGATGCATCCTTGACTCGTTGTTCCGTCAAATTACACTAAATTACGCAATTCTCAGTTCGCGGCTTCAAACCCTTGAAACTACAACATCTTTAAACTGCTAACCAAAAGCATTTGTACGCTCTAGACTAGTATTTTTAGTGATGTGTCTATTACCTATATAATAATATGTGGTATTTTAAAAGTGGTTTCTATTTTGCCGGAATCATTATCTCTAGATATTCTCCGTTACAAATCAACCGTCAGAATATCTTTCATAGCTTGTGCCAGCGTCGATCCGGTCGGTGTGTTCAAATGATCATGGAAGTTGGAATTTGGACGAATAAAGTCTCAGGTACTCACTATATAATAATATGATTAATTTAGTCGACATCTGTTGTTCGTTGGTGACAAGTTAGCGATATTTTCGATAAAATATTTATCTGGGATCCTAGCATGGTCGATCAACAAGGATTATATCGATAACTTTCGGTAACTTCTCTTCGTTCCCTAACAGATCTGTGGATCGCTAGGGTACAAACAGTTTATTTGGAATATAATAAGAACACTCAGTCATTGTGAACTGTTATGTATTCGTTGACGATCTACAGTCATGCTAGAGAACAATGAGAAGTTATTGAAAGTTTTCGATCGACTGTGCTAGTGGGGCTGACATCGCCTTTTTTAACATTAACTCCACTCCAAACCAAAGGTTCTGATAGTAGGAGAGCCGACGACATTAAACCTGTACTGATAGGGGTGATAGGTCTCCCAAAGTTCATACATATAAATCGTAATGTCATTCATAGGGGAACACAAATGGCCATGCTGCCATGTCTGACCGGTCAAAATCAAATCCACACGACCCGTTTGCCAGCCTACTGCCCGCTGTCCGCTGCCCGCTTGCCAGCCCGCTCCCTTTAATTATATATTTCAAACAACTTACACAAAACCTTAACAAATAATATGCCTAAAACCTTCCTCGTGAATCACTCTATTGGTGAAAATTGTAATTTAAAAGATCTAAGCGCACAGACATCGAGAGCGACTTCATTTTATACTACGTAAAGATATACCTATAGATAATGTTACAATCACTAAAAAACCATCGCAAATGAAAGTAGAAGACAAAAGAATTGCATACTTTTTAAATGCATAGATGCGTTTAAAGATTACATCGACAATCAAACCGAAATGGAACAAAAGTTAGCAATTATCGTACAAAAGAAAAGTTTTCAGTTTCCTAAGAACATATTTAGAGATATAAAGCAACTTCTCTAAATGATACAGTATTAGAAATAATTAGTGACTTTCATTAATAGAGTGCATTGTTTTTTTAAGACATAATTAGAAACGATTAATTTTGTGGAGTTAAAAAAAATCATATTTTGTGTTGAGAACCGGTCCAAAATAGGTTTTTTCTCAATAAGTGACCGAGCGTAGCGACATTTTTTCATTTTCACAGTTTTGCATTTCCTCCGTGTGTAAATTTGTTTGCCCCGTTTCCGTTTCAAGATAGTGTCGGTGAAGTCCCAACTGCTTCCAACCGCCTGTAGCCAGCGAGACTATGGCATCCCCAATTGTGTTATGTTGTGAAGCTAAAGGTAGAGTGGAGGGGAAGGAGATGGGGAGGGGAAGGTTGCAAGTATCTGGTTATTCTTATAATTTAAGAGGCGGGAACGGGTACCGCCGCCCCCGGAACCTTTATTGGATAACCACGCCTCTGTGTATGGTGATTTAGTAGGGGTGCCCATGTTCATGGGTTGAGGTTTGTCTAGGTCTTTGAGGCCGATGACCAGAACACACTGAACCCCAGATCCCCTTTCCTTCCCAGAACCCTCCACTCCTTCCTTTCCTTAAAAAACCCTCCACACAGCATCCCCAAAGATGACATAGGCCCTGAGGTAGATTATTTTCGTCAGGGCCTCTAGTGTGGAGCTCATGTAAAATAAAAAAGCACGGCAGTAACCATTTCAAGAAATGTTTCAACTCTTAATGGTGGTCTTACACCATGGCAATACTGAGAGTATCTTCCACCCTGAAAGTACCTTATTTTATGTTTTTTTGATTAAATGGTGAAATAATACAAATCAGTCAAATAAAATTTTCTTTCTCACGCCTGGATTTGAACCCGCGACCTCCGGATCGCTAGTCGAGCCTTACCCCTCGCCACGGAGGCCGTCGTTATGAAATCGTTGTGTTTTTTTTAACTTTCTTGTTCGATTTTTTGTTAAATATTATGGTACTTAACCTGCCCCAAGAAAGTGTGAAAAAAGAATTGTCATTGAGAATTGTCATTAAGAGGAATATAAACGCTAGAAATATTTCGATTCTTACACCTTCAAAATAAATTTAAAAAAAAACGAGCGTGCTATTGCACGAGGCAAACGAGCGCCAAAGCTATTTTTATTTATTTTGTGCATAATTTTGTAAGAGTGAAAAAGTTAAAACACAAAACATCGAAAATAATCTTAGCCATAAAGGGATATTTAAAAAAGTATATCTTATATTACTTCATAGTTAAGTCATGAAAAAAGATGTGTTTAGTAGTTTACGCTTATATTTTTTGTTACGTAATTAATAATTTTATTGTAATTCCAATACATACAAATGGTAGAAAAAGCTTAAATTTATCCGTAGCATATTTGTTTTATGTAAAAGATTAATCTAAATAGTATCTAAAGCCTACAATAGGCGACATCTTTTTTCACCTCGATTCCAATTAGACAACAAAATCAACGTTTTTCGTTTTACGCGATCGCTATTTCCATCTCTATTTTCTTACCTACGATTTCAGTTGGCATCACAGCAAACAGCATGGTTCATGTGTTGTTTGTAGTGATAACAATTGAAATCGTAGATATAAAAATAGAGATGAAAAGAGCGATCGCGTAAAGCGAAAAATGTTGACTTTGGTCTCTAATTGGAATCGGGCTGAAAAAAGATGTCGTGTATTGTAGGCATAAATAGGATTTCACGTATAGCTCCATCTTAAACCCTTCTATGAACAAATTGTATAATTCCTTATTTGAAATTTAAAAAATGTTGTATAAAATTTATAGTTTATACTTAAGTAGGTAGATATGTATGTATTTAAGTTCCTACATACAAATTTCATGATTTCAGGAGAAATTTTGGATACGAAGTTTACGTGATACGAATGAGAAACATGCCTTTTGGACGTTATGTTTAATGCTCATGAACTTACTAGTGGTAAAATAACCATTTAGTTCAGAGCAATATTTGATCTTAGTTATTTTCACTATTATCCGAAAGAATAGATAAAATAAAAGCTTAAAGCGGCAGAAAATTTAATTTATTATTCATGTATGAATACAACTTTTAGCCAATAAGATACTTTCTATTTCGCCATAAGCCAAATGCTTTTTAAATTTATCGTTAAAACATTTAAATAAGAAGCCGTTGTTTTCATTGTAGCTATTAATCTGAGTAGAATATAAACCATTATTTCTCCCAAGGCATTTGAGCATTATTATGAAATAAATGCATACCTAATCTATTAGAACAGTAATTGAAAATCTGTTAGTTATAATACAATTTTACATGAACTCCACACAGGAGGCCCTGAGGAAAATAATTCCCCTCACGGTCTGTGTTATTTATTTATTTATTTAAGGAACATAAACAGTCTTAGTAATAAAATATACATAAGAGGATGGCAAAAACAGACCAATTATTAATGTTCACAGATAGGTATTTAGAAACATAAAAGTAACTGAATTTTTTTTTAATTTGAAAATTTAAAAAAAATTATAATACAGATGTTAATTAAACAAGTGATAAACATGTTATACACAACAATAAAGTAATTAAAACAATACTTAAATAGACTGCGAAATAGGTATTTGGGTTGGGACGGGTAAGGGGAGGAGAGGGATAAGGGAAAGTTGCCACGCAAGTAATATAAAAATATTAGGTACAATAAATTTAGTCATGAATATGTGTTATGTGTTATTCGCACCTAGAATGTTATACAAAGAAATTCTGTAACGACAGTAACTAGCAGTGAATATGTCAGCAAGTGTGTCTATATGTGCAAGTTTATTATTATAGTAGTTACATGTCCTTTGTATAAATTCATTTTGGTTGGAATTACTGTTGCATCTATCAATGTAGAAAAGGGTATTTTGTCTGCTGTATCGAGTCGGCGTGTGGTAATTTATTTTATTTAGCAGCCCCGGGCAGTCAACTTATGAGTTAATAATTTTGTACAGGAGCATCTGATCAGTGACAAGCCTCCTATTGAGCAGTTTCGAGATTCGAAAATGTTTCTCGATTTCGTCGTAAGAATTGTATATTTTGAATGATTTAAAATTGAGGAATTTGAGAAATTGCTCCTGAACTCTTTCTAACCTGTTAACATAAACAATATAGCGCGGGTTCCAAACCTGTGAACAGTATTCCAGGTGAGGACGAACATTTGAATTGTACAGAATCAGATAAGTCTTAGTGTTTTTGAAAAATTTGCATGTTCTCAGTACAAAGCCTAGACTCTTTATTGCTTTGGCGACAGTACCTACAATATTTTCAACGTGTTTATCAAAGGTAAGTTTAGAGTCCAAAAAAACCCCGAGGTCACGTATATAATCTTTATTTGTTAACAGCGATCCAGAAATGGTGTAGTCACGCAGTATTTTTATATGGTTACGTGTGAATGTGACTTTGCAACATTTAGAAATATTGATAAAAGGTTTATAAATATTTTATCTTTGGGGATGGTGTGTGGAGGGTCTTTCTAAGAAAGAAAGTAGAGACTTAAGTCATGGTGTTTGAAAGAGAGAGTATGAGAACAGTATGCAATATAGTCGTAAGTGATGAATACTTGGAGCAGGTGGATGAGTTTATGTAACTGGGTTGTATGTTTACGAGAGATGGGAAGGCTGATAGAGATATTGAAAGAAGGGTGAATGCCGGTAACTCCTTAAATGGAGGACTGAATGCAGTTAGCACTAATAAAAAAACTGTAAAAACAAGCGAAGCTAGCAGTCCACAAAGGTGTCCCGGTACCTACCCTGATGAATGGCAGTAAGACATGGAACTGGCAGAGGAAGGATGAAAGTAAACTGAATGCTGTTGAAATAAGATCCCTGGGGCGTATGTGTGGCAAAACAATGTATGATCGTGTGAGAAGTGTGGATATCCGCAAAGAATGTAAGGTTGATAATAATAATAATAATAATACTTGGCTGATTTATAAAGCGCCGTTTTTGTGAAAAATCACCTCAAGGGCGCTGTACAGATGTAAGCATTATGAGTAAGATTAAGGAAGGGACCCTCAGATGGTTTGGGCATGTAGAGTGAATGAACGGAGAAAGTAGTGTAAGAAGAATATACGACGCAAATATGAATGGTAGAAGAAGTCAAGGACGCCCGAGGAAGACATGGCATATCCGGATATCAAGTGAATCAGATACTTGATTCGGGTCATGTCAAAAGTCAGAATAATAGAAGAGTATGTATGAGACCATGTATGAATGTGAATGAGGCAAAGAGTGTGTGCCAAGACCGATTTGTTTGGCGGTCCGTCCTCTCTGCCTACCCCTGCGGGGAAACGGCGTGATGGTTAGTTAGTAAGTTAAGTAGAGGAAGTTCTGGGAAATAAAAAGGTGTGAGGGGGGGTGAGAATTTGGGGGTCAAGATGTACAGGAGTGACGGACGTATGAATCCATCTCTCCCACTGTGGTGTAAGGCGATGATCCGAGAGAGTCCTGTTGGAGAGGTCAAAACTCACTCAATCGGTCTCTCCCGATCCGGCCTGCCACATAGTTGGTAAAACCCGGACTCATCTCACCCCTATAAACCCGGGCATCCCAACTATGACAGAGGTGTTTGTTATCCTATAAATGGTTCCCTGGGCATCGGTATCCATACCTGCCTCCCTATATGTTTATTGCCATTTTTTCCGTCCCGGTACCGTAACCGTGAATCGTCACGGCAATAATAAAAGCGATAATTGAGATTCACACAAAACCTGATCGGATCTGATTATGTTAAATGCATTCTAAGATCGCGGCATCGCTTCGGTTACGACTCACTGCGCGCTATAAATGCGGTTTTTCTGAAAAGCAAAGAAAACGGCGACTAAAGTGTTACCTATGTAATACGCCTGGCAAGTTCCCATGCAGAAAGGTACTGCTAAACCTCTCTAAGTAGGCTAAAGAAAGTGAAATGCTTTACATTCATACAGCTGCATACGCGAAACTAACCATGGGCTCGGAATACGTATTCTCTGAATTTAATGACAGGTGTGGAATCTATTGTGAAATGTAATTTAGATTCAGAATTACGTGATACCATGAAGTTAAATACATCCCAAGAGACACAAAAAAATATGTACATATATATTTTTTACATTAACTCCACACACTTCATCTTTGAGGATGCTGGTCTTGATGCCTTGAAGAGACCCTAGCTGTGACCTACTCGTAAAAATGATCCGTAATCATGTGACAAGTGTCAACTGCATACGAATGTTGGGCGCGCGTTTAGGGTTTCTTGACTTTGCATCGGTATTTTGGGGTTCCGGATCAGAGGTGGCTGCCAAATTCAACTGTGGGGCGCACTTGCGATTTGTATAGGGTTTAGCAGTTGTGTACTATTAAAGTACGAGTATCTGAGCTAGTCACTAAATAATGTTATGAAATTTTTTATGACGGTATGAGTTATTTTTGAAGTAAAATTTCTTTTCGCACGCTCGACACTTGGGGGTAAAATGATGAATACGTTATGAAACGTTACGAAAAAATATGAAACGTTACAAAAAATATGACACGCTAATCAATACGAAACGTTATCAATGTGAAACGCTAATCAATGATAAGAGTTGAGTTGAGTTGAGAGCTGAGAGCTGAGAGCTGAGAGCTGAGAGCTGAGAGCTGAGAGCTGAGAGTTGAGAGTTGAGAGTTGAGTTGAGTTGATGGGGATGTTGAGGAGATGGGGATATTTTGATTTCTGTTATTGTTATATTGTTAATGGACGGCATAAGTTAGTGAAGTTTTACTTCAGTCGTGTGGTCTAAAGCACACTCGTTATTTTTTTTATGTGAATACCACACGAGTCCCAATGCTACCAACTGTCCAGAGTCAATGGGACTATGACCTTCCCAATTGAGGTATATGGTGAATGGTGATGCTTGAAGGAGTGGAAGAGGAAGGAGATGAGAAGAGGAAAAAAGAAATCCAGCGGTTATACACGTTACATCGTATATACCCGTTATACACGTTACATCGTAGACGCGTCCAAAGGTTGTTCAAACAAAGCTCGCTGCATAAATTCACTATTCGATTAATCTTTACTACGAATTGGTTTACATTATGAATACCAAAGAATATTTATACGATAAATTGATATTTTTCCCATCGTTTAGCTTGAGTGGAATATTGCTTGTTACTTTATAAAAAAATTGTAAAGAAACATTTTATTTTAAATGTAATTTTATGATAAAAATTTTCTGTGTGAGTTTCTCTTGATTAACTTTTTTCCCGGGATTTGATTTTAGCTTTTCACGGCCAAAAATATTTTCGTTAGTTGTTTTTGGGTTCTTATGCCGTGTTGCGCTACCTCCTTCTTTAGCCAACGTTTCGGACAGCGTTACAGTGTCCATCGTCAGGGCAAATGTCAGGCCTAATGATGATGCCAAAAGCAACTAACGAAAAAATTATTTATATAATGAATAATAGATCACTTTTTTGAAACCACTATATTATAAACAATATCTATATGTTTCGATAGCAATGTTATCTTCATCAGGATATGTTAACTTAAAGAAAATAAATGACAAACAAGATAATATAACATTGTTATCGAAACATGTAGATATTGTTTATAATATAGTGGTTTAAACAAAGTGATCAATTATTCATTATATAATTAATAATGCCACAAAGTAATTTTGCGAAGTTTGAAGAAAAAACTATTTTCCTTCTTTTAAAATTATTCACAACATAACAAAAACCACTTTTACACAGAAATCGAACGTTTCTTGACAGCGTTATCCAGGTGATTTGTATATATATTGTGGCGATATAAGACATTTTTGGCTTGAATGTTAATATATCAAATTTTGTTTTAACCCCTCTTCTAATCTAAGAAATATATTACGTATGTAGCTATTTATGGTCTGGTGATATAAGGAATGGAGGTATAAAATTTAACGAAGAATTTTTAATACTTATTATAATTAACACATTTAGCGAGCTTTTCTTCTATTTAGAGACTAAAAAATCTTCGCGCTACTTAAAACAGTCATACTGATAATTTAACAAATATGGAAATAATATTTTATTCGCAAGGCTCCTAGCAAAACACATCGATAAAGTTTTATTGAAAATATCTAGACCATGTCGACTGATTAAGCAGATGCAGTCGACGTGAACTGTTATTTGTTCGTTGGCGATCTGCAGACGGCACGATGACAAGCCACCGACATTATCGATAAAAAAAACCTATCGGCGTGTTGTCATTGTAGGTACGTGTATTGTGTTAAGACACTGGAACAGAGCCGAGTCGAGGTATTATGGCGCCCGGGTGACTTCTTTCCGTAAGCATTTTGAGGGTCGAATAGAATTGCAGGAATATTTTTCCAAGAATAAATAAATTATAGACTCTAACTTTTCATGTGCCTACTGCGCATTGCGCATGGTGTGTTCGTGTGACCTTCAGTTGGTATTATTTCGACTCTCGGATTGGAGCGTTTTGATGGTATAAGAGATGATGAGAGAGTCATGTAAGTTCCATGGTTAAATTGTATTTAACAAAATTTCTATTTGTTAAATACAAGTTAAGCACCACATTGTTGTTTCGCATAAATTTATTTGTAATTTTTGTAATTACGAACTATTTTCTATAAATATTTAATTCATGGAACCTTACAGTACCCGAGATGGATATCAAATTACGCATCTTGACCTGCACAATTCAAAGGGCTGCGTGAAAAAATTGAAGAGTAAACTCCTAGGTCCCTTTTTTTCGAGATAAGACTGGTCGAGAAGGATTGGTTCAGTAGCATATGTACTGAATTGAGAGCTAAGCTTCCAGGGCCGTTTTAAAGTTTTGGGGTCTTTGAAATTGTCGAGGACCTGTGACAAAGTTATGAAATGACCATTAATTTTTTTTTTACAGTTGAAACGATTCCGTTAAATGCCGAATCTAAATCCGTATCAGCTTTTGAACATTTTGCAATCAGCAGAAGAAAATAACTATCACGTTGTTAAGCTTTTCGGCTTATTACGATTTGATAGAAAACTGAAACGCTCCTAGAATCGGTGTAACAGAAATCTTTCAAATGTATAAAAAAAGAAAATTGCTCTGAATGGCATGAGATGGATGCATACATCCGTCACTCCTAGACCGCCACTCCACTCCGTCACTCATTGACCCCCAGATTCCTCATACCTTTTTCCTTCCCAGAACTTCCACTCCTTCCTTTCCCTAAAAAGTAGGCCCCGAGAGGAATTGTTTTCCTCAAGGCCTCCTGTATGGAGTAATTGCAAAATAAACAAAATATAGAATGCAAAATTATTGATTCCAAAAATTGGCCTTCCGTAATAAATATTATGCTCTCGAAGTTAGGCGACGAAATTAGAGGTAAGGGAAGGGTTTGTTATGAAATTACTCATTGATGGGCTATTAGACTGAATTCGTAAGACAAGCCATACCTGGAGTATATAATATCGATGTTTTGGGGCTTTCAGATATCGCGCCGGTGGCCAGTTTTAGAATGCTCTTCCCTTGTTCCCGCCCTGGCAAATTAATACCGCATTCTCACGGAACAGATTCGCGACACAAATTAATAGATTCAAGGCATTTGCTAGAAATTAAAAGCGAAATTTTCATATCTCGTCTGAAGTTATGTACGGCAGAGAAATTATTGGTGGCAAAAACAAGTCTTTTTTATTGGATGCTGATTCGAAAAGAAATCAATGTAGTCACCACGCGAGACCGAAATTATCGAGAATAATGCGCACTGAAATGATAAATTAATAAGGCAATAACTTTGCAAAAGAAAACGCACGACCATTGAGAATTATAATCCATACGATCTTTTTGATACCGTGGACTTGAGTTTTTTTGACTGAACGTTTGTCAGTTTTTTGATAATGTCCTGCACATCGTATAAATGTTCAGTTTGGAAATTCAATTGATACAGGCATAATTTGTATTTGACTTGACTTTTTTAACATCTATGTATATAAAAATGAATCCCTGTTTCCCTTGGTCACGCCATAACTTCAGAAAGACTTTACCTATTTCATTCATCCTTTTTTTTAAGTTTTCTAATACTTTGTAGAAGGTTCTTACAGAAAAAATTAGAAAAATTGCGCAGAAAATTTGATAATTTCAGAAAACTTAACGACTATTTTAAATTCGCACATTTGACAGTTCGCGCGTTTGATGAAATTGAATTTAGCAAGAATTTTTTTTGTAACAAAAGAATTGTCTATGTATTTTTTAAATTATAGCTATTTTAATAGGTAGATACTTAGGTTAGGCACAAAATTTGATCGCTTGTTCTTATAATATACAAAAATGAATATTTGTAATATTCGAAAAATTAAAATTTGAATGAAAAAATTGTAATAGGTGGCACGCGTGCTGTTTGAAAACTGAATGTACTGGGACTGAATATATGGAACGCGGGAGGGGGGTTTGCGGGACGGGGGAGCAGGAGAGGGGAGAGGGTGGACGGGGAAGGTGGAAGGGAAACGCTCGAGGGTAAGGGGATGCAGGAGGGGAAAGGGGATGCACGGGAAAGGGCATACAGGGAGAAGCAATTTATTTCTTTTTCCCGGCATGCGTTGCTATGCCATTAAAAGAAATAAATTGTTTATCCCTAAATGTTTAGCGTTAATATATAAATAAATAAATGGAAACTCTCATGCGTCTCTTTTCCCTCCTGCGTTCTCCTTCCATCTTTTTGACATTAACTCCCCTCCCGTACGGCCCGTCGCCCGTATCCCAGTGACGCCTAGATCACATAAGATGTTGCCTAGCTAGCCGAGCGGGGTGACCGGCGACCACGCATTTTTTTTCTAATACTTACATTTTTAAACTCGTGATATCTTTCGAATGAGATGTCCGAATTGAATAATTCAAAAAGTTATATAAAGGTATTGAAGCAGTCTTAAATATGAAGTAATTAATTGTGATAAGTATTAATACCAATATATAAATAAAGAGCCTTTTCTAGCGGCGGCATTTCAAGTAAAATTTTTAAAATAAAAGAACACTTATTGTGGCATAACTATAATAGTTATACATATGCTGTCGCCACACTTTTTGTAAATAATAATGTGTTTTGCAAAGTCGTAGTACATTATTTTATTCTATCATCAATATTTTTCGCAGCGCACGAGATGCAAAGAATATTTTAGGTAATTTTTTTACACCTTAGGTTACATTATGGGAGTTTTAGTAAGGATCCCTAATTTTTTGAGAATATAATATAGCCTATATCACCCGGGAATAGTGTAGCTTCCCACCAGTGAAAGAATTTTTTAAATCGGTTCAGTAGTTTCGGAGCCTATTCAATGTAAACAAACAAACAAAACAAATCTTACCTCTTTATTTAGTGTCTTAGATAAGATGTCTTAGATTAATTTATGTTATTTTTATATAATTATTTTAAAATAATTTATATTATATTTGTGGCACGTTCCAAAGTGTTGGCGGAGGTGTTGGTAAGTCAGAAAATGGTTCCCGGGTCGGCGGTACTCGTACTCTTTTCCAAATATTTAGACAGACAAGCGGAAATTACACAGCTCAATTAACTTTCGAAGTCAGTTGCGTCTTCCATCATTACCCTTGGTTTGACGACCTCCGTGTTCGAGAGGCAAGGCTCTCGACTAGTGATCCGGAGGTCGCAGGTTCTGATGAATTTAATTGATTGATTTTTGTTTTCACAATTTAATCATCAATATATATTTTTAAAAAAGTCCAAAAAAACGTGCGGACCGCAAAAACTCAGAAACGAGTCCCGGTACGATCAAGGGAGTTATATGTTGTGGTAGATCTCTATCCCCCCTAGGGAATAGGGATACTTGTTTTTACCTAAAGGGCGTGCTTTTGAAGATATAAGGGCTGAAAGTTCTAAGAAGACTCTAGAAAAAGAAATGTACAGATTATCCCCAGTGTAAGATCACCATTTAGAATTGAAACTTGCTATAAACGGCTTTAGCCGTGTTTGGTGACCAGATCTGAATAGCCAGGTACTTTCCCATCTTCCCCCTCCCTCCCCACTACTTTCAGCCTCACAACGTACCCCAATTAAGGATGCCATAGTCTCACAGGCTCACAGGGAACAGTTACGACTCTTGTGCGGTATTCACATAAAAAAAATTGAAAATACAAAAATCAATCATCAACGAAAGTTTTTTTTCTAAATATTTTAATTTTTCCTTCTTGTTTGCTATCAACTGTTATACAACTACTACTGCGAGTCTACAAATATAGCATGCAAATATTGGTTGTATGCATAAATAAATAAACCGAAAAACACGAAACGGTGTTTCTGTAAAGATCTTGTTCAGATCTAGTTCAGTGAAAACATAAAAACTATTAACCATTAAAGTTTAACATATGTTTTTTATGGACATAACTGATCTCACTTCTTTAACGGTCATCTGTATTTGGTCTTGCTTTAGTTCCCGTTACAGCCCAAGCCTATGAAATAAATATTGTGTTGAAGAATTTATCTGTTTTACGGAACATGAAAGATTCGCCGTATTCATTTTATATATTCGACTTTAAATGGATTAACTTCGGTTCATATAATGTTACGTTGCAAATGGTCGATTTGCTCCAAATCTTGGTACCGATTAAATAAGATTTAGTTAAGGTGTCAATCTTCGCAAAAACTTTGTAATTTTTAGTAAAAAACGGTAATTTTTTTAAATTAAAATATACGAAGAAATCCTTATCTGATCTTTCATAGATGGCAGTAATAAAATTATTTTTGGGTAAAACACTTTTTGCGAGTCATGCTTTAAAATATTAATAAAATTTATTTTTTTGCGCCCATTTATCGTTCGTCCAGTTCTTCCAGTTCATCTTCGAAAAATTGAAATTTGAGTTAAGTATGTTGTTATATGTAAAAGGGTGTCCTCTATCTCGTAAAATACTCTGATTTGCTCATAAACACTACCAAACCAATTAAAATACTGAAACACTAATCTATTATCTTCTATATCTATATCTATCTATACACTATATAAAGAGGTAAGATTTGTTTGTTTGTTTGTTTGCATTGAATTGGCTCCGAAACTACTGAACCGATTTGAAAAATTCTTTCGCTGTTGGGAAGCTACACTATCCATGGGTAACATAAGCTATATTATATTTTCAAAAAAAATAGGCATCCTTACTAAAACTTCAATAATGCAACCCAAGGTGTAAAAAAATTACCTAAAATATTCTTTACATCGCGTGCGCTGCGAAAACTATTGATGATAGAATAAAATAATGTACTACGACTTTGTATAACACATTATTATTTACAAAAAAGGTTACGACAGCTTATGTCTAACTGTTATGGTTATGCCACAATAAATATTATTTTATTTTAAAAATTTAATTAAAATGTCGCCGCTTGAAAAGGCTCTTTATTTGTATCTTGGTTTTAATCCTTATCAAAATAAATTACTTTATATCCAAGACAGCTTCAATACCTTTTTTTAACTTTTTGAATTTTTCAATTCGGATATTTAATTAGAAAGATATCATGAGTTTAAAAATGTTAGTATTAGAAAAAAGTTTCGGCTACGGGCCGGGCGGGAGAAGAGTCAAGAAATGAAGTGCCAGGGGGGTTGGCGGGACGGGGGAGCGGGAGAGCGGTGGCGGTGAAGATGGAAGTGGAACGCTGGAGGGGAACGCACGGGAAAGGACATGCAAGGAGTAACATTTTATTTATTTGAATATTGCATTGCAACGCATGCTGGGAAACAGCTATAAATTATCAAAGAAAGTAAAAAAAAACGTGCGGACCGTAAAAACTCAGAAACGAGTCCCGGTACGATCAAGGGAGTTATATGGTGTGATAGATCTCTATCCCCCTAGGGAATATGGGTAACCGTTTTTACCTAAAAGGCGTGCTTTTAAAGATATAAGGGGTGGAAGTTTCGCTCTCTTGAAATTTCGAGAACAATCTTCCGGAAAGTTCTAGAAGGTTCCATAGAGCTCTAGAAAATTCTGGTAGGAGTGGCTGAGTATGTCGTGGAATTTTCGGGAATAGGGAATCGGGAACATCAGTGTGGAACATTCCAGAGCTCTCTCGTAACCCAGCTAGTAATGAAATAAACAAACAAAAAAGTTTTCTGGGTTACTAGTAGGAAATTTCAAAATGTCATACTAATATACCGGACCGTTATGCTTTCCGGTATTATTTTATAGCGTATTTAATATTTAAAACACAGACACGTGCAAATGTTTAATTATTGGCGACCATTCGAATATTGCTTTCCTCATTATCTCAAAACTTAGTATTTGTAAATGTCTGAATAATTATCTGGACGATCGATATGTGCAATATGAATAAATAGTTTTGTGTGCGCATACAAACTAAATTCTTCTAAGAAAGGCAGAGAAGTACAGAATTGTTTCGGTGATTCAATCCAATATTGTATTTGTATGCCTTTCTCGAAAGAATAGAGTTTGTATCGTATATAGATAAAACTCTGTGAACGCGTAGATTATAACATGTGTTCTGTTAAACATTAACAATTTATTTTAAATGCTTCCGTGTCACTATCGAGATATTTCTTTCATCTATGTTATGTTTTGTCACTGTTCTGTTTTACACGGATATACTGGGAATGTTCAGAAAGTAAGTATACTGCGACCATAACGGGCTGTGGTTTTTTGTTTTTTTGGGGTAGGTGGTACTGAATGTTAAAAGGGGGTCTCTTGACCAGAACGAGCATCGCAGGAACGTGGTAGTACGTAAACTCACTTCGTAATGTCCAGTTGCGTGAAAGATGTCGGCAAAAAATCCCGCCAAGTGCTGTGATCCGCTTTTTACTCCCGGAAGGAATAACACCTACAAAAAAAAGGTGAGGATTTCTAAGCTCTATTGTGGCTGGAGATGATAGTAGGTAACTCATTATATGCCTGGGAAAAAAACAGTCATCAAAGTGGCGTCACACCGATTCCCCATCTGTCAAAAAATTGAAAATCACAATTTGTGAGATGTTTGAACTACTCCCCTTAATCCCCTGACTTGGCGTCTTCAGATTATCATTTTTTCACCTCTCTTAAGGCATATATGGATGAAATTACATTTTAAACCGACGAGCAAGTGCAGAAAGTGGTTTTTAAGTGGGGAAGGAATTAGAATCCTTCGAGGAGGGCACAAAGAAACTTTTGCCACGGCTCACCACATGCATTGAATGGGATGTCAATTTTCCGGAAAATAGTCAATAAGTATATCGACAATACCCTGTAATTTTTTTTAAAATACGCCTCTTCAAAAAAAAAAAATTGTACACTTACTTTCTGAAAATCCCTCTGTATGTATGCTATTTAGAACTGCGTCGCAATAATTTAATTTAAAACGTAAAGTAACTCATATAATCTTTATGCTTCATTGTTCAAATAATTTTAATAATATTCAAGGAATATGACGTAGAAAAAGTCACAGAAACAAACTTAGGTTGTGACTTGTGACCGAGGCAGAACCAATAATTCTAATCACTAACTACCGCGTATCATAAAATTTTGCTTGTACTTTCTCGTATTTTATTTGACGATCGTATTTTGTATTATTATTTAAATATAAAGGATTAAATAACAGTATTTCCAATAAAATATGACCCGATTATGTTATCTGCTTGCAAACTGTATATAAATTTCTTTAATAAACAATAAACGCTTTCAATCCCAAGTTACCTCCAAGGTAAGTATGGTACTGTAGTGACCGGCCAACTCAAAATGAAACCAACTCGGAACCACCTCAGAAAGGTCATTGAGTGATGATAAAAAAATTGGTTGAATAGGTTAGATTATGGAATTTTAATTTTTTTTTTCACTTATATTGACTTTTCAAACGGGTCGTTGATATGCCACTTTGTTAAGTTGACATAGAACCATACTTTCTACATTTTAACAAAGCATTACGTTAAATGGTCAAATGCATTTTACATATATATAGTTTTGTATTAGTGATCGAGGAACCAGTGGATGCAATCTCTTATCTGTTAGATATAAGTTGTTATAATAGATAGTTAGTCTAGTCTGTATTTAGTAGTTTTGTACAACGCGCTTAAGGTGAATTTTTCACAAAAACGGCGCTCTACAAATCATCCGAATAATAATATTATTTACAGCAATCGAACTATTAGACGAACCAATTTCTTTCGAACCAAATAATCGCATTGTTTTCCTACGAATCGTAATGCCACAATTGCTGCTTCTTTTAGGCATTCTTTTCAATTGCGGTGATGTAACACCAACAACGCGTTGTATAATAAATCTTTTTAACCTACATAACACATCATTCGATATATACCATTTTATGGTAAGAAAAGTAACCAACCGTGATGCTTTTTTAAAGAATTTTCTCTTCTCTTCTGTGTTCAGAACTCACGCCATATCAATGAAATGATTGTCTGAGAAACGCGATAGTAATTGCCGTTTCTTATTTGCTGAGTGATCCCCATTCCAATTGCCCTGATGAACTAGACCCATGTACTCTTGAAATTGCTGGTGCTGTTTTTATAACCACCTCGGCAAAAGTTTTTTCTGCAAAAAAGGAAAAAATCTTTGCCACATCTAGTCCTGTAAAAACCCCAGATTCTAGGGTTTATATAAGCTAGCTAACCAAGTAAAATACTCTCCGCAACATCTTGGTATATAAATTTTTCTCAAAGATTAAATAAGTTTAGCCCAAAAGTAAATAGGCAACTTTTAACCATATATTTTTACCTGTAAAAACCCTCGAATATAAGCTACCCATTCAAAAAACCGATTTACAAAACACAACCTGAAAAAATCCTCGATTATAGGCCACCAGACAAAAACCGCTCTACAACATCTATGCCTGTAGAAACCCTCGATTATAAGGCACCCAGGCATAAACAGCTCTACAACATATGTTCCTGTAAAAACCTTCGATTATGTCACCAATGATACGAAAACAAAGTTCTTAATTGTGGGTAGCCTCGTTGAAAACAATACTAAAAATTGATAACGAAAACATAGAAGGGGTTAGCAGTATTAAATATCTGGATGTTATATTGGACGATTAATTAAAATTCAACGAATATTAGAATACATAATAAAGAAAATTTCTAAAAAAGTTGGATTCCTAAAAACGATCAGAAATAACTTCGATCTCAAGACAACGCGCCTTGTTTACAATTCTATTGTAACTCCGCATTTAAATTATTATTCTAGTGTTTTATTCCTATGTAACGAAGCCCAAAATAGTAAACTACAAGTTATACAAAATAGGGGGATGAGGATGATTTTAAAATGCAACATTTTTACTAGAGTTAAAATTATGTTACAAAATTTAAATATGATGACAACGAAACTGACTATAATATAATATAATACATTAACAATGATATACAAACATAAAAATAATATGCTCCCAAATTATCTGAAGAGTAATATTATATTCAAAAAAAATTTCAGAAGTATGCTACTGGAAGACGCGGAGACTTTAGGCTTTCCAAAACTAAACTTTCGTACACACAAAATAGCGCGTTTTATAAAGGGCAAAAACTTTATAACAGTCTGCCAAACGCCGTAAAGGAAGCCTCAAGTCTCAGCACTTTTCGTAGGATATTTACATTATGTGTAAAAAATATTTTTTGATTACTTACCAACATTATTCTTATATAATTTATTTATGTCTAGAAATCTTTTTTATTTAGTATTCTTTTTTAAATGTAGATATTTGTAAATGTTACTGTACTTCGTAAATCGTATTTTTATTAAGCCACACAGACAAAAACCGCTCTACATCATCTATGTCTGCATAATGGCGATTATAAGCCACCCAGTCAAAAACCTCTATTTTTTAGAAAAGGTATGCATCATTAAGTTAACACACCTACCAGGCAATCAATGGAATATAGTTACTAGCCAAGCAACTGCATCCAAGCCGGCAATGATACGCAACAATGACTGTATGTTCTGTTAGTTAATATTCACTAACTCACTTTTACCACACAGAAATGGCGTAACATCTAACAACCAGCGAAGCAACAATATCTACTATTGTTAAAAGTGGCGAATCTGAAGCGAAGAGAAATACTCTTCCGATTCTTCTGGACACAAAAAGGAAAGTCATTTAACATCAAATTACGCAAACGTTTATATCAATTTCGCACAACTTTCCCAATAATGGACTAAATTGGACGAATTTGCATTGAATTGCATTTGGTGCGAGTTGAATGCTTTTTATCTATGGAGAATTCTTCGCTCTTATTGTATTGTATTTATCGGTGTTTTAGTTGGTAGTCATTTAATTTTAAACTAAGTTTAAAATAAAACAATAAGTTTGTAAACACACTTTTATTTCTTATACTTAATGCCGACCGGGTTTCGCTACAACAATAGTTTCTTCGGGGCAGTATAATAATCTACTAAAATTAAGTTAAATGTGTTATAAATAATATGAAATGTGTTATAGATAAGAGGAAAGGAAATGTTATTTGTCAACAGGGAACAACCTTAGTATTGGACTGATAATGACGGCCAAGATGTAACCAATATTTATTACTTATATAAACTGAATAATAACCATGTAAACCATTTGAACGTAACGCCATTTTTATATAACTATTTGGACAGAATGTTCGGTATGTATTTGGATCGGAATGCCAAGATCTTCTCTTATGTATTCCCTTGGGATTCTAGCACGCTCACGCACAGAAGGCCCATGATTGGGACACATTAGCTCAGTTGGTAGAGTTGCGAAGGTTCTGTATTTTGTTGCTTATATTTTCAGTTACCAGTATTTTGTCAAATCTAAGGATTAATAATAATAATAAAGGTCTTTATTCCAGGATGTGGGGAGGAGAGTGTAATCCCACACATCCCATACAGAGTATAAGTACAGCATATAATAAAATCATAGGTATTTATAAATAAATAAGAGTTAAGATGAAACAGAGTCAAGGCTAAAAAATAATAAAATAGATTAAAAATAAAAATCGAAATGAAAAAAACTAGGAAAGTGACAATAATATAGTAAGATTGAATTTAGAAAGGTAAGAATAAAATAAAAGAAGTAATATCTCTAGATAATAATAAGGATTCAAAGATATATGATAAAATCTTTTACTGAGCTCTTATTGGTCTATCGGATTTGATATTGTGGGAGCCAGTGTCTTTCAGTGAAATTTATATTAAATAAATATAAATTTCCATTGCATTTTTTTTAAGATGCCCTGCACTATACGTAAAAGCCCTAGGAGCTTTTAAATAAAATAAAATAATTAATCATTGGTGTTTTGTGGATTTTCATATAAAATCGATTTTGGAAAAAAAGTGAGCATTATTCCGTTGCATAAAATAATAATCTCTTATGTATTTATATAATGCAATTATTTCCATAACTTTGCTTATTGCCATTACCGCAATGTTGCCGATATTACACAGTTAAATCGAAGTCACAGAAACATAAGTTATAAGTGAACATTACGACATGATATCTCTCAAGTTATAAATGTGTTATTACTTTGTAGTTGCGGTCACAAGGTGAGTCAGAAAGTACCATGCGAAATCATTATGATTTGTAAACGGAAGCTGCTTGCGGAAAATCGTTGATAGGAAAGGCAAATCTGCGGTTTTTCAAATTTGTAATATTTCCTACCGAGGTATGCGGCAGTCGATGGTAAAAGCTCGCTTTGACCGGCTTTGTACGGAAACACAATTGCATACTAACGCAGGACATAGAACGTAATACTGTTTTTTGATGTGTTGAATAATTAGAACTGTTTTTGAAGAAAAACTTCTTTACGCACGCTTGACTTGGGGAGTAAGCTGGTGAATGCGTGACGAGAGCGTTACGAAAATTGTGATCGGGCGAGGCGAACGGAAGTTGAGAGGGAGATATAAGTTAGTGATGATAGAAAGAGAGAGAGTTAGGTTTCGTATTTTGTAGGGGCAAGAGAGAGGTGCGAGCACACCTTTTCTTTCTCTCTTTCTCTCATAGCCAGTTACGTTTCGTATATCGACACAGTGCAGGCCTATTGTCTGTATCACACTGTAGGAGCAAGAAAGAGCAGTGCGCGCGCACATTTTTATCTCCCTTCTTTTATAAGTTAGTGGAGTTTTACTTCAGTCGTGTGGTCTAAAGCACACTTTTTTTTTTGAAAACTTCTTTTGTTGTGATTTCAAACTCAATGAAACGAAAAAGCGACACTAAAAAGAGACAAACACATTCTTCTATAGGATTTAACTTGTGAGAGAACGATATAGAATAATCGGTCTCATTATGCGGTGCTTCGTTGCCTATCGGTCTTCGCTTTGTTCGGTGCATCGTAGCCTCCCCACTCTTGTCTACTTTAGTTTTCTGTAGGTTTCATTTCTACCGCGTGTGAACTGCACTTTTTACAGTAATTCCACACAGGAGGCCAAGGAAAATAATTTCTTTTAGGGCCTATGTCATGTTTCAGAATGCTGTGTGGATGGTATTTTTAAGGAAAGGAAAGAGAGGAATTTCTGGGTAGGAAAAGGGTATAAAGAGTTAATATGAATCCATCCCTTCAACCGCGGTGCAAGGCAATGGGTCGAGAGACTCCGATTGGAAAGGTCAAAAGGCCTCCCTCAATCAAGCTCTCTCGATGAGGCCCGCCGCGCAGATGGTGTGCGGACGCATCTGCTACCAAGACAAATCCCAACATCCCAACAACTAGCGCACCCCTGCTAAGTTACCAAACGTAGCGTACTACTTGGGATGACCTATATAGCACTTAGGTTCCCGGCTATCCCGGGTTCCCGGGTATCCACATCCGCCTTCCAAATTGCGAAAGGTGATTGTGTTTTTTGTAATAGCTCAAATGATGGCAATGTTATCTTCACAATCTTTTTAATATGGAGGTGTTTTTATAGTTCTTATTAGTGTTCTAGTCTTAAAGAATTTCTCTTGGTAAAGATATTGTCACTATAAGACACTAGCATTTATTTTCAAATAAAATTTTGAGCAAGAGATAAAGCATCACCTTCAATGGACGAAATTATAATATGAATAGAGTTTGAATTGAGCCATAGTTCGTGTTGATTTCCCAAAACCCCTTAAATCAGCTGTTGTAACCCCACTAATAAAAAAACCGCAATTGGACGCTGAAGATCTCTCAAACTACCGACCCGTTTCAAATCTTCCATTTATTTCTAAAATCTTTGAAAAAATCACTGCTTCACATATAATCTGTCACTAAAACTCAATTGAATTGCTGACTAAATACCAAGCTGCATATAGAAGGTTTCATTAAACGGAAACTGGATTACTACGTGTTTTGTCAGACATAACTCTTGCTATCGAGTCGGGAAAATTGGCACTCCTTTCAGTCTTGGACATGAGTGCCGCTTTTGACACGATTTGATTTTCTTATTAAACTATTAGAAGAATCCTTTGGTTTAAACGGCGGCGTTAAAACCTGGATAACATCGTACCTGGGCAACCGTTTACAAGCCGTAAAGGTAGGGAAAAACCAATCAAAATATGCAACCCTTTCATCTGGAGTACCCCAGGGGTCTGTTCTGGGCCCACTTCTTTTCATCCTCTTCACAAATGATGTCGCTAAAATAATCGAATCATTTGGCCTTCTATCTCACTGCTACGCTGATGACCAACAAGTTTACTTTTACTGCTTACCAGAGGAAGTAGACAGTCTAAAAACTCGCATAATTGAGTGTCTAGAAGCAATTACCCGCTGGATGACCTCAAATAGATTGAAACTAAATCCGTCAAAGACTGAGTTTCTCTGGACCGCCACAAGCAGACGTCAGCATAACATTAATAACTCCCCAATAACCATTTCAGGAAGCGACATCACTCCAAAGACGTGTATAAAACTACTGGGTGTCAATCTGGACGCTGATTTTTCCCTTAAAACTCAAGTGAACAGAACCGTAAGCACGTTCTTTCAATTAAGGCAAATTAAAGCAGTAAGGAGAAATCTACCAACAGAAGCGAATAAATTACTCGTCAATTCGTATGTTGTTTCACGTTTAGATTATTGCAACGGAATATATGCAAGTCTTCCAAAATATCAAATCAACAAATTAAAATCCGTTTTCAACGCTGCGGCAAGACTTATCACCGGCGTATCTAAATATTCCCATATGTCAGAGCATCTCAAAAATCTTCACTGGCTCAAATGTCCTGAAAGAATCCAGTTCAAGCTCTGCTGGATGGTATTTAAGTCCCTTAACGGAATGGCTCCGGCATACTTATCGGAATTGTGTATTCCAGAAAATTCAAATTCTCGACAGTCAACCCTAAGGTCAGCAGCGTCATCAGCTGTTGGAAGGTTAAAGGAACCAAAGCGCACACCAGATACTAAGTTCGGTGAGCGCGCTTTCGGAGTGTCGGGACCTAAAGCCTGGAATGGACTGCCACATGACTTAAGAACGATCACAGACTCGGCAGAATTTAGAGCTAAACTTAAAACCCACCTTTTCAGAGAGTCGTATCCATAAACTCAAATTCTTTCACCTTCACATTCAATGCCCGCGACACTGTAAATAACTAACCTAAAAATGTAGAGAAAAAAAATAAAAAAATAAAAAATAAGTAAAAAATAACTATTTGTAAGCGTTTTTAAAGGTCATTTCAGTAACATTCTCCAGCCCTAAAGAGTCCTAAATTCTCCAGTCTTTTAAAATACATATTTTAATATTATCAACTCCACTTTTTCCACTAATCTTTTAAAATGTATTACTTATAGTGATGGGGGTAGCAAATGTAAAATCATGCAATGTCCAGTGTTTTAAATATAATGTCCTCCGCGTGCAAAGCCGTATCTTCTCCAAGCACAACTTTCTAATTAAAGTGTTTATCGGAAGTGACCTGCAGGTAAGTATGTTTCTGTATCCATTTGTAAATATTAAAATTAGATCGAACCTAAGAATTATGAATAAATTGTACAGCGCCCTTGAGGTGATTTTTCACAAAAACGGCGCTCTATAAATTATCCAATTATTATTATTATTATTAAGGATAGTTTTGCAAACTGACGATTGTTCGTATTTGCTCTCATAAAAAGCAAATGTGAAATCCTTATTCTTGTTCTATAGGTTTACGATGGAAATAAATAATTTATTGGCAGTAGGCAACCGCAACCGCTTTTATTACATTTGCGCAAGATTTACGCTCAAGCCTCAAGTATCAAATAAATTATTTAACAGCGTCCTTGGTATTTTAAACAATAGATGCGTTTTGGTAATAAAATTAACTTGAAAACCAAATAATCAAATCTTATGCTCGAAGTTTCGGTAATTGACGTACTTAAGCAATTACAAAACCTATAAAGTATGTAATATACTCATTACAAATATGGCTGGGATTTTTTTTTAATATTACGGCCAAGAAACACTCTTCCTGGCATGGCCCGACCCAAGCACTCAAGTACCAACATTACTGTTTGGTAAATGGTTGGTTATCAGTTGTGTAAAATTTAAAACACGTTTTTATTAGTGAGGGGGTCAGAATGTAAAAATGAAGCGGTCGACGAGAACCCAGATGGGGGCCTTATGGGGGCAAGTGGCTCTACCAATCTACCGAGACTTAAAATCAGGTGAACATATAATTGAACATTTGTTCTAGTTTCGACTCTTACCTTATACTTTATCTTAACTTTTTATTTTCTATGTAAGGCTTTTTTCACAACACTAAGAAAAAAACATGTACGTTATAAAATATATTATATTAATAAAAAAATATATATGTTATGTATAAATACGCGGCGGGTGCGTGGGTATACGTAGTTTTCATTTAGAATTTTTGATATTCATCTCTGTTTAAGTCCACACATCACCAGCACAATGCGCTGAGCCGCTTCTAAATTAGCAAGCAAATAAATAAATACTTGAGCATTGATAGAAAGGCCCTTATACTTTATTTTGCTCTTTTGCACGTTGGGAGCGGCTTAACGCGTTGTTCGGACTTTGTGTGGACGAAAACTGTAATTAAATAAATATTATTTTATCGAATAACTAGCTAACCCGACGAACTTCGTACCGCCTCAGAATCATCAACTGTTATGTTAACTTATGAGCTGAATTAAATTAAGTTTTTTATTAAGTTCCTTCCCAGAACTTCCTCTCCTTCCTTTCTTAAAAATACCCTTCACACAGCATCCCCAAAGATGGCATAGACCCTGAGGGGAATTATTTTCCTCAGAGCCTACTGTGTGGAGCTAATGTAAAAAAAATGTTAAAAATTACATAATGAAGCAATTATCGATGCGCAACTGTCCGTGTTTTGATTTTGTTAGGGATGGCGTTGTGTTCAGATTTTATATTGTTTGTGATTTTTTTTCTTTTCCACTTACTTACTGAATTGTGTTTCATTTTCTTTGTGTGAGGGAGATTTATTATAATTATTATATTTTTCCTTTGGAGGTGTGTAGGCATACGTTCACCGTTTGTCTCATTTTTGACTGTTAACATTTAAAGTGTGTAAAAAAGTTGTGTAAAAATGAGGGGCAGCATTATATGTTTAAGAACGAAAGCAAAATAATCAGCGCATTGACATTTGACGTTTTTGAATATCTGGAAATCATTCACTATTCAATATTATATTTATCACTATATTCCTGCAGCGCTTTCAAAATATGAGAATTCATTCCATACAAAATGAATGAGAAAAGGAATTTTCTTCATAACTTCTTATGTTTCTTATACTTTTTCCGATGTTTTAATAGTTATTCTGCTATTCGGGCGGAGACAAATACAACAAATCAAAAACCATAAAAATTAGTCAAGCCGTTCTTGAGTTGTAAATGGTGTAACTAACCCGACTTTGCTTTATATATAAAGATATACCTAATTGTTGGTGACTCGACAGTTGATCCTCCGACAGTAAGCACCCCCATTATTATTATAAAAATATAATATTTTGTTTTAATTTTTCTCATCGTCAAACCTAAAATCGACTTCAAAAGCACCTTTAATAATAAGTTGGTATGAATGCCAAATGAGATGATTTACACTTTCAATTTTTTTATACTTACTTATGGTATAATATATGTAAAGGAATAGGTACCTACCTAGAAATGCATAGGATTCCTTTATGTTCGAATTTTAAATAGGTGTTGTCATGGAGACAGAAAATGATAGATGTTTTTTGTTTTGTTGTCTAGCTGGGTAGCACAGATTGAAGTAATAAGAAGATTGAAAAATAAGTTTATAATTACAAAGCGATATAATATTTTGAAGACGGACAAATAACTTTAATTGTAGTTTCTTTGTCAGCAAAGCAACTCATGATATTTGTATGTCACATTATTAATAAAAAATTACAACAAATAGACAAATTGTCTTATAAAACTACAATTTTAGTGAAGAGAAACAATAACCTTGGAAATGGAAAAATTAAGATTCACATTTACAGTGTCAGCAGCATCGGATGGAAAAAGCAATGTGATCTGCGTAACCTCAATCGAGACACCCGATGGACATATATTTGATATTCCCGATGATTTAAAACATGCAAGCAAACATACCGCCATAATGACTACGGATGTTTATAACAAAATTAAGAATTCTCTAAAGAAAAGATATCAAACACGGAAAATATGGTTTCCCTTAACCCAAGATTTGAGGAAAATTTACTTAGATGAAGGTGAGAATATACAATTTGGTGACCAATACCTGGAAGAAATTATATATGACACGAAACTTTCTGACAATAATATTAGTACTGAAAATAAAAATCTAGGAAAAATAGCAGAAAGATTTTTACTCGAGAAGTTTTCAGGAAAAAACATCAAATGTACACCAATGGATCAATGATTTTGAAAATGAATGTAAACGTTTCGAGATATTAAAGGAGGCAGAAAAAATTGAGACTTTCAAATATTTACTTGAAAAACAGTGCCTAGATTGGTACACTAGTATGTTAATAAAATATACAGTAAACGCAGAATGGGAAATATGGAAAACAATTTTTTGTGAAACATACGGAAACAAAGGTTGGTCACAAGTTAAATTTGCATTTGCCTTTAAATTTCAAGGAGGTTCATTACGAGAATATGCCACAAAGAAAGAAAGATTGTTATTAGAGATAAATAAAAATATTGACACACAGACATTGATTCATCTTATTGTTATGGGTCTACCAGATTATATAATGTACAAAATGAATAAGGAATCCATAACATCGACTGCAAATCTATTCAATGAAATTGGTAAACATGAACAAACAGTCAATAAAAATAATTATGATAAATTCAAGAGAAATACATTTGTTAATAAAGTAAGAGTTGATAAAATTAAGCCCTGCAAAACTTGTGAAAAATTAAATAAAGGTAGCCGTTTCCACTCTGAAGAGAAATGCTGGTTTAAACAAACTGATGATTATGAGAACAAGAGAAAATATAATAAGAATGTAAACAACACTGTATTAGATGTTGAACTGAATGATAATGAGTCAAAAAACGAATAATTACACCATTAATTAAAGTAAAACTATCATTAGAAGGAAAATTAGACATATTTGGTATATATGATTCTGGCTCTAATGTTTCCTTAATAAATTCTAAATTATTAAGAATAAAGGAAGAAGGAAAAAATATACATAACAATACAAACTTACTAACGATTAATGGTGTAAAAAAGACAAAAGGCTTAACAACAATAAAAATTAAGATATTTAATATAGAGAAGAAAATTGATGTTTATATTGTAGATGGAAAAGAATTCAAATACAATTTTCTAATTGGACTTGATACTATAAAAGAGTTTAATTTGATTCAGAATGAAAAATTGGAAATTGTTCAGAAATCTGAAGAAAGCTTTAAAAAAGAGGAAATAAATTGTAAAAACAATCCTAATGAAAATGAAGATATAAAGAACTTGAACTTTTTAAACTTTAAGGAACATACAAAAGAAAAAGAATTTAAAATGGATCTGAGTCATTTAAATATACAACAAAAATCTGAAATAAATAAACTTATTGATAAATATAAATCAAGCTTTGCAAAGGATAAATATGATATTGGAACAGTAAAGGATTATGAAGCACGCATTGATCTACTTGTGGACAAATTCTGCAGTAAAAGACCCTACAGATGTTCAATAGAAGATAAGTTAGAGATAGAAGAACAAGTAAGAAAATTGCTTGAAAGAAATCTTATAGAGGAATCATACAGCCCTTTTGCAGCACCAGTAACCTTAGCTTTCAAAAAAGAAGACAATAGAAAAACAAGATTGTGTATCGATTTTAGAGAATTAAATAAAATGGTGGTACCTCAGGCTCAACCATTTCCTTTGATTGAGGACTTAGTAACAAAAACCAGAAACTGTAAATACTTTTCAACATTAGATATAAATTCTGCATTCTGGTCTATTCCCCTGCGAATTGAAGATAGAAAAAAAACTGCTTTTGTAACCCAGGAAGGCCACTACCAATGGACATGTTTACCCTTCGGTTTAAAAACTTCTCCAGCCATATTTCAAAGAATACTAAGCAACATATTGAGAAAGTACAAGTTAACGGATTTTGCTGTAAATTTTATTGACGACATTTTAATATTTTCAAAAAGCTATACCGAGCACATAAATCATTTATCACAGATTTTAAAGGCGATAGAAAAAAAAGGTTTCCGACTTAAGCTCACAAAATGTCGATTTGCAACAAATTGGGTAAAATACCTTGGACATATAATACAAGATAATACAGTAAAACCAGTGAGAGATAACTTAATTTCAATAAGAGATTTCCCAACACCAAAGAATCAGAAAAATATTAGACAACTTCTAGGAAAAATCAATTTCTACCACGAGTACATACCTAACAGTTCAATAATTTTAGAACCATTACATAATTTACTAAGGAAGCACCAAAAATTCATATGGTCAATAGACTGCCAAGAAACTTTTGAAAAGATTAAACAACTATTGTGTTCACAACCAATCTTAGAAATTTTTGATAAAGACTTATCAATAAACATATATACGGATGCATCATTGGAAGGTATTGGAGCAGTGCTGAAACAAACTCAACAAGACGGAAAAGAAAAACCTGTAGCATATTTTTCAAAAAAATTAAATGAAGTCCAAAAGAAAAAAAAGGCTATATATTTAGAATGCTTAGCTATTAAAGAGGCCATAAGATATTGGCAGTACTGGCTAATAGGCAAACCTTTCACAGTATATTCCGACCACAAACCATTGGAAAATTTAAATATTAAATCTAGAACGGACGAAGAGTTAGGAGATTTATCCTATTACCTATCACAATATGACTTCGAAATAAAATATAAACCAGGAAAAAATAATTTAGAGGCAGATTGCTTGAGCAGAAACCCAGTATTAGAAGCTAATAAAGATGTACATGAACAATTAAAAATAATAAACTTAGTAACATTGAATGATATATTAACAGATCAAGAGAAAAATGAGGATATAAAAAAATACAATAACAAGTTAATATATAAAAACAATATATATTATAAGAGGGTAAGAAAGCAAGAAAAAATACTACTGTCAGAGGAACTCAGAATAAAATTTATAAAACTGATACATGAAAATATGTGTCATATAGGTATAAAACAAATGCAAAAGAAAATAGGAAACATTTATACAGCAAAGAATTTAACTAGAAATATCACCGATTTATGCAAACAATGTAAAATATGTATAAAAAATAAGACAAGAGGACAAGCTAAATATGGTGTAATGTCACACTTAGGCCCTGCCACAAAACCACTTGAAATTGTCTCAATAGATACAATTGGGGGATTTGGTGGCTCTCGATCAACCAAAAAATACTTGCACCTTTTAGTCGACCATTTTACTCGATATGCTTATATAGTAACCTCAAAGACACAGAGTGCAAAGGACTTTATAAAACTTATAAATATTGTGCCAAATTGTAATGAATTTGGCATGGTTCTCACCGACCAATATCCTGGAATTAACTCAAAAGAGTTTAAAACTTTTTTAAATGAAAGATCAATCACACTAATTTTCACTGCAGTAAATTCGCCGTTTTCTAATGGACTGAACGAAAGGCTAAACCAAACACTCGTAAATAAAATAAGGTGTAAGATAAATGAAAATCTAAATACTAATGCATGGACAACTATTGCTCATAATTGTGTTGATAGATATAATAACACGGAACACTCAATAACAGGCTTTGCACCGAGATACCTATTGGATGGTTCTGATGTTTCATTCATACCAAATGAACTTAAATTAAAAAAAGAAGCAGATGACTGGATTAGAGATAGAAAATTTGCATTAGAAAGAACAATTAAGTCACATGAATATAATAAAATGTTAATTGATAAAAAAAAACAACTCATAATTTTAAAATAGGCGATATGGTATATGTTGAAAATGGTCACAAACTAAATAGAAGAAAATTAGATGAGTTAAGGATTGGTCCATTTAAAATCGAAGATAAACTATCCCAATCAATATACAAGATTAATACAGGACATAGAAAGATGGAGTCAAATTTTTTCCATATTACAAAACTTATTCCTGCCCCCATACTAGAAGAAAATGAAGATTAGAAAGAATAAAAAGGAATTGAAAGAGACGAAAATCTCCAGAGAAATTTTCTAACCCTAGGGGGGAGATGTAAAGGAATAGGTACCTACCTAGAAATGCATAGGATTCCTTTATGTTCGAATTTTAAATAGGTGTTGTCATGGAGACAGAAAATGATAGATGTTTTTTGTTTTGTTGTCTAGCTGGGTAGCACAGATTGAAGTAATAAGAAGATTGAAAAATAAGTTTATAATTACAAAGTGATATAATATTTTGAAGACGGACAAATAACTTTAATTGTAGTTTCTTTGTCAGCAAAGCAACTCATGATATTTGTATGTCACATTATTAATAAAAAATTACAACAAATAGACAAATTGTCTTATATATATTATAGACAAATAGTGCAATCATGCAAAAAAATGTAGTACTAAAATATTAACATGTAAAAATATTGACTGTTTGTGCATAACAAATAAAAAAGAAATTAAATATCTAGGTATTATAATAGATAATAACCTCAAATGGAAGACTCAAATTACCAACATTATAAATAGATTAAGAAAACTTATATACATATTTATTAACTTAAGAAATATACTAAACTTAAAAATTCTTAAAAATATATACTACGCTCTAGCCCATTCAATAATACAATATGGTAAAGTTGCTTGGGGGGGAGCATAAAAACCTCAATTTTGCCACTCGAAATTACTCAGAGACTATTAATCAAAATTATTACTAAAAAACCATCAGATTATTCAACCTCACAACTTTTTCAAGACTTTCAAGTCCCACCTCTAAAAAACACATACATAAAAAATACGCTGCTTCAAATACACAAAGATCACTCGAAGAAGTTGCACGCCTTAGTACGCGTTGAGAGCAATAGACAAAACACAGCTGGTCGCTTATGCACGCCATTGATGCGTACCAGTTTTGGACAACACTACTACACGTACAATGGAGTGGTGTGGTTTAATCAACTTGGGACAGAGCTAAGATTAGAACCTGATTACAATAAATTTAAAAATAAATTAAAAAATAATATCATAAATAAATTAGCCAATTAGAATCAGTAAATATCTCATTGATTTTTTATAGAAACTATCACTTTTTTTTCTGCCTTTTCAAACGAACAATACACTCTCGTAAAGGTTATGCATTATATATTATATATTTTAAAGAACTGTCTGTTTTTTTTAATATATGTTAGCTGTTCTTCAGTGCATATATGAACGCTAATAAATTGAATGTATATAGTGTATAATAGGTATAATTCTAGAAATTAAACAAATCTTGTAAAAATTCCCTCCCTAAACACTAGTTATTCTCAATTAGGGAGGTATTAAATTAAATCAAGAAACATGTTATATACTTACCAATATAAATATAAAAAAGTTACATTAAATGTTGTAAACAATATGAATTATGTACTATGTTAATATTTCTTTAATAAAAGAATAAAGTGTTTTCCTTGATGCATTTGAATGAAAATATATATTATTCTTCTTTGTGTGCCCTATCAGGTCCCCTCGACGTTGTCGATCACTCTCTGTCTCGCGCTGCCCGGAATAGCTCCTCCACACTTCTAATGCCGGTCCACTCTCGTACATTTCGCAGCCAAGACATTTGTCTCCTACCAGGCCCTCGGCGACCCTCCATCTTGCCTTTCAATATTAAATGGAGCAAGTGATACTTCTCCCCTCGAAGTATATGACCCAGGTATGAAATTTTCTTCATTTTTATTAATGTAGGCAGTAACATATGTATTATTCTTTTGTCGACACACCCCCTCGGGGACACTTAGCTATATTTTGTAGGATACCGTATTTTCCCTAAGGGCCTCCTTTCATGGAGATACTCACAATCTACGTAATTGTGACGCAACCACAAGTACCCTGCTGATATACAACATTTTAGCGCTGGTCTCCGTACACGGCGCTACCCGAAATATACTGCACTGGGTCATTTTTCACGTGCAGCCGCGCAGTAAACACGATGTCAAGCGATTCTAGCGACGAAGATAATAGAATAAAAAGCGATGTAATATGAGATTTTGGGTTCACCCATACATCGAAAAAAATCTGAACTGTAGGGCATTCGTTGCCGCCAAGGAACTGCATGAGAATGATGACAACAAGTTTAATTGAATGTCGAAGGATACTTACTTAAACTTGGTGCAATTATTGACCCTAGTATCCATTACAAAAATACAACTATGCGGGAGTGTGTCAGTATCGAGGGAAAATATTAATAAAGCTCAGGTAAGAAAAGCATAATATATGTTTATTTATTACTTATACATAGTGGGTAACTTAAGAAAAGTCAAAATTTTCGCCGTTTAAATCAGATTCTGGGATCACAATTTCTGAATCATCGGGTTCTGGGATTACAATTGGTGTAAAGTTTTGATAAAATAGAGCCACCTCCGAATTTTCCATTTAATAAATGGTAGTGTCAATTGCATGACTTCATTTAAATAGTAAGGTTTCTTTTTCTTCGCTGCTTATCCACTTTTTGCAGGTTTCAGATTTCGGACAAAAACACTGCGAATATTCCTCCATTTTTCTTTACATTCGGGTCCTGAAAAAGATAACAGAAGTTTTAATTTAATAATTATTTTTTCCAGGTACTTAGTTGAAGGATCGACATTTACGATACTGGCTTTTTATTTCGCGAGAGAAGAATGTACAATTTTAAAAGTCGTTGGAGAAACGGTTATCATTATATGGAATGTATTATGAGAAAAATGGATGCCAATCCCAAGTATGAACGATTATTTAGCCAACTATTTTATCACTCCTCGGGCTTCGCTACCTTAGCAGTTCAATTATTGTGTTAGATATTATTTGTGACAAAAGTAAACATCATTACGTATCTATAAAATTGACTTTTATTCCAACATCAATCCATGCCCTCTCCACTAAATCCTTTCTTACGTATTCTGGTAAAGTATAGTTGTATAAACACGCATGTTTTTCCATTTCCAGATCAAATCTAATATTACTTTCA
Source organism: Limnephilus lunatus (assembly GCA_917563855.2). Taxonomy (NCBI): domain Eukaryota; kingdom Metazoa; phylum Arthropoda; class Insecta; order Trichoptera; family Limnephilidae; genus Limnephilus; species Limnephilus lunatus. The sequence continues at coordinate 70,124,772 of OU830596.1, forward strand.
TGTTCCGATTTCCGATGCCATTTCTGTCAAACGTCAAACGAATTAAGTAGCTGACATAAATGACGCGACGTGTCGCGTGCGACCAGCACTGTCGGTATCGTGGTACGCGAGGTACTGACTGGAAACCGACAGTCATCGCGTAGCGCCGTGTACGGGTACCAGCAAAATCGTACGGGGGGTACTTACGATCGGCGCGTATGATATTCGCAAGAGGATCGAGTCGCTTGTGAGTTTCTCCATGAAAGGAGGCCCTAAGCCGACTGTATATGCCGGGGAGCCAACTGTCAGAGGATCAACTGTAATGGAACCATTGGTTTAGTGTTAGGCAGCTGCAGATTTTAGCAAATAGTATGTGAAGAACTCCAACAATTTATTGCTGCAAGTTTATTGTGTTCCTTATTATGAAGGTATTTGCTACCAACGAAAGTGAATTTTCATTATACAACTTCGTGATTGATACCTACACTGGTCATCATTACGGGAACATGATTAGATTTCAAATTGTGTTTGTAGCGCTCGAGGCAGTGGCGTACCATCGCATGCACATAGTGGGCAGCTGCCATGAGGTAAATGATTCAATGACAGAATAGAACTTTGAAGAAAATTAAATAAAGTGTAGAAATAAAATCACACCCAACCTAACCTAATCTAATCTAACCGACCCGAACCTAGCCTTAAACTACCCTAACCTAAACTAATCTAACTGGGCCTACCTGAACCTAACTAAACATAACCTTACCTAAACTAACCTAACCTAATCTAACCCAGCCTAAGCAACACTATCAAATCTAACCCAAGCTATCATCAACTAACCCAACCTTTTATTACATCGTGTTCTATTTTGTGACTGTTATGCTTTATCCGGTTTCCGAGAGAAATATCGATAGACCACGACACAGAAAATCTATCTGTATCATGCCTGAATGAGAAAAAACCCCTCAACGGTGGTCTCTGGATTTTGTAATAATTTTTCTTTCTGATCTTTTTGGGTCCGCGCAGCTTTTTTTATAATCACTAGAGACGATATTAGCGACTCTTTATCGAAAATCTGAATGGGGAGTATTTTGATATTATTATTGTTATTAGTAACTGCTAAAAATGCTAAAACATGAAAAAAAGTTGGAAAAAACACAGCCTACCATAAACATATTCTATTAAATGGTCGAAAAATTTGGGAAAATTCAAAATTTTAAAAACACAACCATCTTATTTAATGAATTTGAAAGAAAACTCTCACTTCACTTTTTATCTCGTTCATATAATTAAAAATTAAATTCATATAATTAAAAATTATAAATAATTATAATAAATGTTCCAAAAGAGTAATTGAAAAATTCTGAAACTTTGAATTCATTTTTGAACGATGTGAACGTTGATAACTCGAATTTGGTATTTATTTACACACGCACAAGCCTTTTATTTTATTAAATAATATAACTTTTATGGAAGTTTACTTAAACTTAAACCGTTAAAAAATAATTTATTCGAAATAACCTATATTTGTTTGTTAATAAAATTAAAGTAACAACAGAGTGAACAGAGACATAATGAAACCACAGAAACTGACAAGTGATTTTTTCACTTAATAAGAAGAATGGCACATTTTTACATTTTCCCTTGACTATATTTTAATTCCTCCCACTTCCATCATAATAAACTAAATATATGGCTTGTACAATGCTGGATGACTAGCTAGCTGTGCTAGGATTGAACCCGCAAAGCCTAACGCTTTTGACTGTTCAACTATCAGCTTCTCACCCGAGTTGCCTTTAATCTCGCTGTCCGATATTTGCATCAGGTGCATCTCAATATCTGTAATAGTAACCCCGCGTAGAGTAATTCTGCAACCTATAAATAGCTGCAATTTGATGCTGCACTTTGATCGGAATTTAAATTGAGCACGAACAAGGCTTACTTTACAATCTTACACCTTTACTTTCAAGGCACCTACTTACTAGTTTGAAATGGCAAGGTCTAACATTTGCCCCAGAGAAAATCATAACGAAATTTCTGTGTAATTTTTATTTTGTTATAAATATAAGCTAGATTTTCTTGCACGTTTTATCTATATTAGATTACTGTTCAGTTATTATGATTAAGTTCACTAGCGTGTCCCCTTAAAAAATCGCGGGGTAATTATTTTAGTAAATGCTAAAATAATATTATATAAGTAAATGTAATGTATAATAAATAATTTATTTGTAAAAAGCATTAACTTTGTGGCTCGCCATAATTTACAATAAATACACAAATATACAAATATGTAATATCGGCGAGTACGGCCAACAAAGCAAAATTATATAAAAACTTTTCTATTAAATAAAAGTGGTCTACAACAAATTTATATGTGTATTTATTGTAATAAATAATTTGTTTAACAAAATAATTATTTTTAAAAATAATTCACCAAAGTTTGGTAATTAAACATAACTTGATTGACTGCCGTAATATAGTACCATATTATGAATATGAGCCAAATTCATTTTTAGAAAATGAATTTTATAAAATTTACTACGATAAAACTATATTAACAGATAGAACAATTTGTCATAATAGACCCGATATAGGTTTACATGACAAAATTTAAAAAAATAACTTATATCATCAATGTCGCTATTCCAAATTCCTGTAATATTCAGAAAACTGTTTCTGAAAAAATATGCAGATTTAGGAAATAAGATTAAAAGAATTTGGCATTCTCAGAATATAACAATATTACCATTTGTTATTTCGGCTTCTGGCATTGTACCTAGCTCTCTCATTCAAAATTTAGGCTCATTAGATTTGTCAAAGAATTTATATATAAAAATGCAAAAGTCAGTCATTTTAAATACATTTAGGATTACGAAAGATTTTTAAAATATTTATATTGAGGGATCAGTTGGATTTATCGGTCCAGTTAGGAGTTCTACCAAGCCAAACCCTTTGATATGAAAATATCTGGAGTCGGTGAATTTTTTTCCCATTTGGTCTCTGGTGGATTGACGCATTGTTCTTGTATTGTTTTTTTATTTATTATACTTATACATAGCGTGGATTGACTAGATAAACATTTGTGGAAAAGTGTGTGGAAGGGTTTAGTCTTTCCTTGGGGGAAGATTGAACCAGGACATAAAATCTGAAACACCATAAAAAAAACTAAAACTGCATAATTTTTTTTATTTTGATATATTTTCATTTTTGTACTCCCCCCACAGAAGCTCCAAGTGTTTTAATTTTTACGTTTTTATCCAAGAATTTATAACTCATGAATACGACATAAAACAAATATTTGTGTTTTACCATTTATTATACATATTACACATTTATAAACCTGTACAATAGAAAAAATGTTTTGCAAAATACTTGTCAGTAATAATAGAAACCACATTGAAAAATCAAAATTCTTGAAAGTTGCTTTAATGGTACTGTATTTTTATGATGAAAATGGGCATATTTTATTTCCTGATTCTAACCTTCTTGAAGTGAAAATTTCTTTAGCACCGTTATGATTTGAAACTCGAAACGAAAAATAGTGACACTAAAACGAGACAAACACATTCATCTATAGGATTCAGCCTGCGAGAGAATGAGATAGTATAATCGATCTCTTCTTAGGTAAGGGTTAACACCCTTCAAAAATATTTCCGCTTCGCAATAAAATCGAAATAAAAGGAGTATTTGTGCACATATCCAAAAACTGTTTTTGAAAGGTGATGAAACATTTTTGTTGTTAGTTTTTGGGGTGTTATGCCGTGTTGCGCTACCTCCTTCTATAGCCGACGTTTCGGACAGCGTTACAGTTTTCATCATCAGGGCAGATCCGGTAGATCCGACGATGTATAGAAGGAGGTTGCGCAACACGGCATAACACCCCAAAAACTAACAACAAAAATGCTTTTGGCCGTGAACATCTAAAAACTTACGTGATGAAACATGCTTTCAAATTTTATTATTAGAAATAACCATGTTATTTTTAAAATATAATTTTTTTTTATGCAAACTTTAAAAAGTTTTAAAAATTGCTCACCTAACGTTTTTCTAACTAAAATTACTGATAACGAAAAAAAATAAAAATTGATGCATATTTTATTAGACTAATAAATCATAAACGTTATGGTCACCTAATTTTTCTGTCGTTTCATGTAAAAATAATTCTTAAAAAATTCACAAAGTTTCATTTTTTTTTTCCAAATTACGTTCGGAAACTTTGGTTTCGTAAAGGTGTACATTTGAATTATTTTGTGGTTAATTTTTTAATTTGAATATAAGCGTGTGCTTTTCTCTTTCCAATGCCGTTTAGATCATATTTATTACAACGATAGTAAGGGAGATACAACGATTTCTATGAGACATATGTGAGCTGGAACAAATATATCTCCTGTGATTTAAGAGGTATTTAAACAGAGTATCTTTTCCAAATATATCGATTTCGAAATTCTGAAAAAATATATTTCACTGTAAGTCGCGTGTCTATTTTAGTGACTCCGTGACTCATAGACATTAATATATGGGTTTTTATTTTGTATCTGCATGTAGTACGTAATAATATATGCTTGCCAAGAAACCGTAATAAATAATCGTGTGTTTATTGTACTGTTAATGTTTTACGTATTCGCATCACCTGCCGGACTCCTCTATTGCGCTCTCCACGTACATCTCAGGTAATAAACATTGGAATCTCTTATAAAAATACAACACGACATGCTGGATCCATACTAAATTTCATATGTTCGTAATAACGGGAATAAATCAGTCAGTGTTGATCTAAACATATCACATCATAATATTAATGAGTGCTTTGCTTTGATTCTCACGGATAATTGGATCATTTTAAAAATAAATTGAACATTTCAAAGTTTCAAGTAAACCTTGATAAAGAAAGCACTGCTTATGAATCTTGTTAGTTTTTAAAACATGGTTAAAACAAGGTTCGTAAAAAATGTATATGTTATTATTGTTATTTACATTTTCTACGAACCTTGGGTTAAAACTAAGATTATTATTTTTTATAATGATGTATGATATATTCAATTTGGGAGGCGGGAATGAGTACCGCCGCCAGAGGAACCTTTATTGGATAACCAACACCTCTGCCATAGGTCACCCCAAGTGTTTCGCTACGTTTGGTGATTTAGCAGGGGTGCCCGGGTTCATGGGGTGAGGTTTGTCTAGTTTTTGGAGGCGGATGACCGGGACACACTAAACCCCAAATTCCTACCCCCCCTTTAAACCCTTTTTCTTCTCAGAATCCTCTCCTTGCTTTCCTTAAAAACCCCCACACAGCATCCCCAAAGATGACATAGGGTCACCCAGGACACACAGGGTCTCCTGTGTAGAGCTCGGTGACCAGACAACTCAGAATGAAATCAACTCTCTTCAAATAATAATTAAAATAATATTAAAAAAATCATTTATATATCCATCTGAACTCATATTCAAAGAATTTAAAGTTAGAAAATTAAATACTATTTTTCTGTATCACTCAACCTTACAAGTTTACAAAGAGGATATCCTAAACAAAACCATACCTTTCAAAACCACAGCAAATCTAAGGCATATACACATGTTACCATTTCCCATTTGTAAAAAAACATTGGGCCAACATAACTACAAATACTTGGGAACAAATTTCTTTAATAAATTACCAGAAAATATAAGATCCCTTAGTGACAGTTTCAAAAATTTCAAAACACAATTAAAAAAATATACTGAAAACCTTAACTAAAAAAAAAAATATAATAATTAAAAAAAATTAATATATATATTAATATGAATATGTTTATCTTCTTATTAATAAAAATTAATATGTTTATCTTCTTATTCTTTATATAAACTAAATTTCAAAAAGTATCTACTAAATATAAATAAAAACAGCAAAAAAATAAATAAATCAAAATAACCAAACAAATAATACTTCCTCCCGTACACATAAGCATTTGCTTATTATGGGAGAATAAATTTAAAATATATATATAATTGTAATAATAAAAATTCTATTAAGCTTTTATATATTTTCAATATATTTAGGTATGTATCTATTGTATGTATTGTACCAAAGAAAAAAATTTCAATAAAAAAAAAACTCAGAAGCACCTCAGAAAAGGTCATTAAGAGTGATAATAAAAAAATATAAAAACATAGGTTGAATAGTTTAAGTTAGGTTAGGGTTACCGGCTATTTTAAAATTATCTTTTCATAGCTTTTAATGACATTTCTGAGGTGGTTCTGAGTTATTATGAGTTGGTTTCATTCTGAGTTGACATGGAACCGTGGAGCTCATGTAAAAAAAAATGTATAAATGAATTATATTCATATAAATAAATATATATTTATAAGGCCCCTAGCATCTCAGCACATATGAGACTCCTCAGACTGAGATGGGCTGGGCATGTACAGAGAATGCCGGATACACGCATCCCAAAAAGAATTTTGACTGGACACCCAGGTGGAAAGAGAAAAGACCCAGACTGAGGTGGGAAGACGAGGTAAGAGGGGATGCAGCACAGCTTCTCCAGGTACGAAATTGGAAGTCTGCCGCTGAGGACAGGAGGAGTTGGAGGCGACTGTTGCAGGAGGCCAAAGCTCGATATGGGCTGTAGCGCCATAGAAGAAGAAATAAATATATATATGTAACTGCATACTCAACTCTAATTTAGATTTTTCGGAGATGTCTGACTAATCAATCGAACAATCGATATATATTCGTTATTTGTTTTGGTGGTTTTAGCCAACGTTTTGGGACAGCGTTGCAGTGTCCATTATCCCACACCCCAAAAACAAATAACGAAAATTCTTTTGGTCGTGGAAACCTACAACAAATCGATATATTTATACATAATAAATATTTAAAATTAAATCAAAGTTTAATTTAAAATACTTACGAGTAATATTAAAATTCAAAATTTAATAACAAACATGAGTAGGTATTCCTTTCATTGTAAATAATATTGTGAATTCTGTCAATTATGATGTTGTTATGAATTTTATGTGACATTCCCTGCATCCCCCCTCCGGTGGACCTCTCACTTCCATCTCCAGGATTCCCCCCCTCCTCCCTCCTTCCCTCCCTGCTGCTAAACTATTTGAAAAACATACACTTCTCACAGCTGTCCGTGTTAGAAGCATGGATTTTCCAAATTTACTCACTGCTATCTCCTAATGTTACTATGTCTCCTCTGCAATCCCTCCCTCTGCACCTTCCTCGTCCCCCATCCCTCCCCTGCGTGTTCTTTCCCACGCGTCCCCGTTCACGCCCCCCATCCCCTGTAATCGGATGATTGGTATAGGAAATAATTTTATAACGCCAGAGCTCACCATTATACATATCTGCGCATTGAAGACGCGAAGTTATCAATAATAATTTATTATTATGTTTTTTTTTATTACAAATAAATCATCGTTGTAAACAATGCTTGTTTTTTCATCTAATTTAAATTAAAAGTTGTTTTACGAGTAGGTATGCACTTTAACATTATTTATCTTTCGTTTGTGGCTTGACTTTTCATTGTGAAATTTTCTGACGTCTTTAGATTTTGATTTTGAAATATTTTATGTGGAAAAAGCTACATTTAGGTAGGAATTGGTTCATGGAATTAGAAACGACTTCACACGCGGTAGAAGTAAAGCCTACAGAAAACTAAAGTAAACAAGAGTAGGGAGACTACGAAGCACTTTTTTTTTTATCAATGTGAAGAATGATCTTTTCCATATTTTTGTCGTCGAATTCCAGTGCACCTTTTTCTACACTTGTGATCTTTTTAGTATTTGTGTTTTCTTCTTTGGAATCGCTAGATATCGTTTGTATTTTTTTGCCTGTTCATTTTGGAGTGGTTTGAAGATTTTGATATTGATTTTCAAATTTTTTTTTTTTTTTTTTGAATTTGTGAGATTCGATTCTTGGTCCACTGAATATCTGGCCGCTAAGGTTTGTCAGGCGCTTTATACCACTAGACTAAATGAGACTTGTGTGGGACCGTGGAATTATCGTATTATATTGCAACCGAGTACCCATAATAAATAAATAAATATTTTATCTCTATCTTATTTTCTCGCACGCCAAATACTATAGATGTATGTGATTCTGTTTAGTGTCACTCATTTCGGTTTCATCGAGTTTTAAATCACAACAGTACTAAAGATGTTTTCACTTCAAAAATCCACACAAGAAACTATTCGGTCATAAAAATATTTCTTCTGGAAAATCTTCACTCATGCGCCCCTGATAACCTGGTGGATGTTTAGATGCAAACATTATTTGCACGCCTCGTCAAATTTATTATGAAGAGAAACATTCTCAGCAACTATGTTTACGGTATTCCAAATAAAGTAATCAACACTTTAAATTATCGCTTCATCCGCATCCCATCCGCACCCCGGACCAATCTATAAACTCTATTTGTTTTTGGAGTCAATCAATTTGGAGAATTTTAAATTAATTCGGTAGGTGTCGGTATAAAATTAATTGATTCTTCGCACATGGTTATTTAATTAATTTCAACGGATGATTTTTAAGCACAACTTAAAGCTGAAGAAAAATTATGTTGCCAGAGTAAGAACTAAAAGAATCTATTTTTGTGGAGGCACGTGTTTTAAATCCCAGGGAAGGCAATATTCTAAAAGATTATTGTGTTTAGAGGTACACAACCAAAAAAAAAAATTGATCAAAAGTTGTCACTTTTTAAACATAAAAATGACTACGTTAAGCGTGGGAATTTTAAAAAGGGACCGAAGCAATATTCTGTTTCAAATTATTAAAGAATTAAGAAATTTTTGAAGTTTTTCACATTTCAAATTTGCAGTGAATTTTAGATTAATTAGAATTAAATTTTAGATTTTTAGATCTGTTAAACCAATATAAATTTGATCTTATGAAGAGAGAAAATAACAAGTTTTAATCAATGAATACAATATTTAATCAATGAATACAAATATTATATTTATTAATAAACAGAAAAATCAGAAAAGTATTCGACCTTATCTAAGAATTAAACCGGGTGTTTGCTCTACCACTGATCTAATTCGACCCCATTCCCTTCGGTCATATTTAACTGTATCATACTTCGACTAATAACGAATTTTTACGGTGCTCCAGATTTTATGTCCGGGTTGAATCTTTCCCGAATGAAAGACTAAACCCTTCCACACACTTTTCCACAAATGATTTTCTAGTAAATTCACGCAATGTAAGTGCACTATATAAGTATAATAAATACTAATGGGAAAATATTTCACCGACTCCAGATATTTTCATATCAGAGGGTTCGGCTCTGATGAAATCCTAACTGGTCCGATAAATCCTACTGATCTCTCAATATAAATATTTAAAAAATCTTTCGTAATCCTACATGTATTTGAAATGGCTGACTTTTGCATTTTTAAAAAGAATAATAATAATAATAACATTTTCTTCATTTTCTTAACGCACATTTTTATTGCAAACTAAATGCAATCTAGATACGTGTCTTGGATAAATATATCAATTTTTAGTTTAACGTGCGACATCTATTGATTTTTTTGCAAATCTAGGATTAATTTTTATTTATATTATTTTTGGAATAACTTAACGAGTTAAACAAATGTTAATATTTAATCATTGAAGACAATATTAGTGACTCTCTTATGAAAATATTGTCTTCAATGATTGAATACCTTTTTCCATTCCTAGATGCGACGGAATCTTTTTCTAATTTTTTCACATTTTTCGTTCGGGAGTCGTTAATATTATTTTCAATTATTAAAAATATCATTTTACGATTTCATTAAGTTATTCAAAAAATGAAAATAGCAATCATTAATATTAAAATCGTCCAAACTTTGTTATTTCTGTATATGTTTCGCTTCCATTAGCTTCATCTTTAGTATTCTACTAGCGCAGACCCGTGAAAACTCACAGGAAAATAAGAATAATAAATTAATAAGTCAATTTATTTTTTAATCCAACTAGTTAATAAACTACGCTTTCTCGAAAATGGAAAAGGGCAGACCCTTGAAAAATCACAAAAATTTACCTAAATTGTCAAGCAAGATTAACAATTTGGGAGGCGGGAATGGGTACCGCTGCCTTGGGAACCTTTATTGGATAACCAACACCTCTGCCATAGGTCACCCCAAGTGGTTCGGTACGTTTAGCAGGGGTGCCCGGGTTCATGGGGTGAGGTTTGTCTTGGAGGCGGATGACTGGGACACACTGAACCCCAGATTCCTATCCACCCCTTTAACCTTTTTCCTTCCCAGAACTCTCCTCTTCTTACTTTCCTTAAAAAAAACCTCCATACAGTATCCCCAAAGATGACAAAGGACCTGACGGAAATTATTTTCCTCAGGGTCTCCTGTGTAGAGCTCATGTGAAGAAAAAAAAACAATTTAAATAAAAGAAATACACATTTCGAACAACAGAATTTATCATTATAATGATTTTTTGGTTAAAACATGCTATATTGATTATATTTAGGTGCTTTAAAAACAAAAAAAATATTCAAAAGAAATCTGGTAAAAAGATTACATCGTAGGTACTTTATTACATATAATATGGCATCTATGATTTATTACGGTTCCAATTTTGAAAATGATACTTAAATTCAAAGCAAATCCGAGTTCTAGAGTTAATTAAACCAGAGTTGCAGACAGACACACGGAATTATTAATTTTCATGATAAATTTGACACTATTAAAATGAAACAACAATATTATTCTAGAAATCCTGTGCACCACAATACTGTCAACAGCTATATGATCGAAACTATGAAATTATTCCGCAACAACACTACACATTGATGAAATGTAGAAGTGCAGAGGTGTGTTGGTACCTACTTGAGATAATAATATGATACGCCGCATCCTCCGCCCCGTTAATGACCCATAAATCTGTCAGATGTCGAGACCTATTTTCCATGCCTTGCCGCTCAGAAGCCATCCAATATACTCATATATCAGACATTGCAGAGAGATTGTAAATAGTACCAGAGTATCAGTTACGCTCTATTATAAATAAATACTATGTAAGGTGGGAAAATCAGGCCCATTACCCGTAGTACTTACATTTTAAAATCAATATTTTTTATTTCATCAACATAATTTCTTAAACCCCTCTCTAGAAATCGTTGTGTCTCCCTTACCATCATGGTTAGAAATGTGATCTAAATGGGGTTAGAAAGATAAAACACCACGCTTTATATTCAAATCTAATAGTTAACCGCAAAATAATTAAAATGTCCACTGTTATGAAACCAAAGTTTCCGATCGCAATTTGAAAAAAAATTAAACTTTGGAAATTATTTATTAATTATTTTTTCATGACAAAAAAGTCAGCTGACCACATCGTATATATTTTTCTATTAAAATATATTTAAGCTTTTATTTTTTTTCCTTATCAGTAATTTTTTGTTAGAAAAATCTAAGGCGAGCTATTTTTAAAACTTATAATGTTTATATTTAAAAAATTACATGTTTTTTCGCATTGTACAACTTGAAAGCCCATTTCGTCACCTTTCAAAAACAGTTATTAGTTTTTGGATGCATTCGGAAATATTTAATATATTTGTATTTTATTGCAAAGTAGAAAATTTTGACGTTCCGACAAAATAGGCCCGAGGTCTGAGGGATAACGTTTGTAGGTTAAATTCATCAGTGTAATATATCATTGAAGAAGAAGATAATACTAATAAATCTAAACTAAACATCAAACAGAACAAGACACAGAAAAATTAAAAGGTATAGGTCGCAACTGGGAATCAAACCCAGGATCGAGGAATGATGTATAACTTTGTTTTTTGTAACTAACTTTTCCCAAGACAGCAAGATGGGAGCCTTTACGGATTGGTTTTTCTTTTTGAACAACTTTTCTTATTCAAAATCTAACAAAAAATAACTAACGATTAGCTACTTTTTTCATTATTTATTTAATAGGATCATTTACCCTACCACTGACAAAAAATAATATATACACATTGACAGGAGCAAAATAAAAGTAAGGTCGTCGATTAATTCATAAAACGTTTTAAACAATATAATATGCAGTATTGAATACAAAAGTAATAATTATATCTGTTTGGTTTTGAAATAAGAATATGCTTCGTTGGGATATATGGTTTTGAAATAAGAATATCCTTCACGGGATGTCATTTCATCACTTTGCTGGAAAAGATTTTTTTGAAATTTGGAACAAATGTAAGAAAAATAGCACAAATTCAGGTGCATTTGTTTTGAAAACAGAAGAAGATTTGGATTTAACTTGGAAGCAAATTGTTGGTTTTTTCGTGTATCCTATACATCTCGTTATTAAGTACAATAAAGGAATTTTACCATCTCGGAATTTGCACTCATTTCTTTTGTATAACTATATTGTGGTTTGGTCGTGTGCTCAGTTCGAACTTCACAGTGGTAAGTGATTGGTCATCCCTTTTCTTTGCATACCTTGTTTTTATTATCGTCCTATTTCAGCAAACACCACATCGTTTCGTTTCGTTTAAAGTTTAAAGTATTTATAGTCCATTAACAGGAGCACCTGAAGCTTTAATTCGTAAGCAGTTCAGCAGTATTACGATATAAAGTAGAGAAGAAAAGAAAAATAACGGTAATTAGTGTAAAATGGAGAAAAATAACAACTGTTAGAATTTTGTGGGTGAGTTGGAGAATATTATACCATTTTCATTACACAGACGACACGTGCAAGCGAGAGACTGACAATGCTATATAGCTGATGAATGTTTCAAAGTTTCTTTGTGTTCAGGTTCTTATTTTAATTTTATTTTATTTTATTTATTTGAAACACAAATAGCATATTTATAAAACATTAATTGTGGGTAATATAATCCAAATAAAATATTATTATCCCTATGCTAATGTGTCTGCAGTAATCACATTTGCATATTCACAGAAGCAAAAACATGAAAAACAATGTAAGTATTTTTATACATATAACTTTACAAAATTTGAAAGACATAATAGATAAAGTATTAATAAAATAATAAAAAAATAATAGGATTAAAATATCCAGTATTATTGGTAAAAATTTCCGTCCAAAATATGTTAAGGTTTCTGGTAGATTTGGGCCTGGCGTATAACTTGATTTGATTAAGTTACCATCTCATTGATATATATGTATATATTTTTTTTTTTTTTTTTTTACATGAATACCTCACAAGAGTCCCAACTGCTCCCGTCTGAAGCTAGTGAGACTATGGCATCCCCAATTGGGGTATGTTGTGAGGCTGAGGGTAGTGGGGAGGAGAAGGAGATAGGGAAGAGGAAGGTGGGGAAGTACCTGGCTATTCAGATCTGGTCACCAAACACGGCTGATGCCGTTTCAAGCAATGTTTCAATTCTGAATGGTGGTCTTACACCAGGGCGATACAGAGAGTATCTTCCACTCTGGAACGTGCTGCAAATATACTATTTATTATTTTAAATGAATAAATTGTGAAAATAACACAAATTAATCAAATAAAATTTATTTGCCACGCCGGGATTCGATCCCGCGACCTTCGGTGCGCGAGTCAAGCGTCTTACCGCTGCGCTACGCCGGCCGTCTCTATGCCATCTACTCGATTATTCACAATTTTATAAAGCATTAAGGGGTCATTTATGTTTCGTATTTTAACTAGACTCTCTAATTTGAAATATTTAATTCTTTGTTCGTACCCGTCTAGAAGATGGTAGACACCTGATCGGTAAGACAAAATCCGTGTAAATTTTGTTTGGACAGATTCAATATACCTGTGTCTATATAATGTGGATAAATTCTTACATTAAGATTTATTTTAGAAATTAGTTCCGATGAAATTATATTGTCAGTTTGTTGGTTGGGTAGTTCTGCAGAACGATGCACAGTTGTACGCCATTTAATCTGTAAAATATTATATTAGTCCTACATTGTATCCGTTATAACAATTATGCGTATTTGCGAAACTTTCGTTTACGTGACCCGCCACAATCCGCAGATTTACGAGATCACGTTAGAATTAGAAAAGACGTTAGAAAACTATCCCCGGGGCCTCTCTATTCCGCCTCACTCCCAGGCCGGTGATTATGTGGCGCCCCGTCTTCTCTGCCTGCTCAGTGAGATACTAAGTGAGGGACATTATTGGTGAGAACCGGTCACGGTGGACTGTGCGAATATTGATTGCTTGTGAATTTACTTTATGGTCATTTTCCTATAGTGGGTAGGTAAAATGCATTTACTCTCTTAGTGGGTAAAATTGTACCCTGGTAAAGATTTCTTGCCACCAAGATGATTCTGGTCCGGGCGCTGTTTTTACCATGCTATAAATTCTCTGGAAGGAAGGAAACATGGATAGCATAAAAACTCACAGCAGCTGGATAATGGTATCACTTTATCGTTGTTATACAAAAATATTGTACCTAACTAAACTATGTATTAACCAATAACAATTCTTACATTTATATAATTATATATTCATAATTCGACTTCCATAATACGGGCATGTGCCTAGCGTGGTAGTCGAATCACCTGTAAAACTGTAAACAAATTATATAATAAATAAAGAAAAGAAAAAAAAAAAAAACTTGCGTTCCCAAATAATAATAATAAAAACGTTTATTCATCAATAGATTTTTTACAGTATGATACATTTTGTTCTTTTATCATTGAGTCTTTTGATGAAAAGGTCACTACTCAGCTACAATTCAGGATTTCACCTGGAATGCAGCTGGTTTTCAGCAGTGCTTCCAATATCTTTGGGCCTCCTCAATACCCTCCACTTTGCACCGGTTATCCGCTTTTATAATCATCGTGACGATACTTTTTATTTATTTATTTTATTTTATTTTTTATATGAATACCGCACAAGAGTCCCAACTGCTCCCGTCTGAAGCCAGTGAGATTATGGCATCCCCAATCGGGGTATGTTGTGAGGCTGAAGGTAGTGGGGAGGGGAAGGAGATAGGGAAGAGGAAGGTGGGGAAATACCTGGCTATTCAGATCTGGTCAGCAAACACGGCTAATGCCATTTCAAGCAACGTTTCAATTCTGAATGGTGGTCTTACACCAGGGCGATACGGAGAGTATCTTCCACTCTGGAACGTGCCGCAAATATACCATATATTATTTTAAATGAATAAATTGTGAAATAACACAAATTAATCAAATAAAATTTATTTGCCACGCCGGGATTCGATCCCGCGACCTTCGGTGTGCGAGTCAAGCGTCTTACCGCTGCGCTACACCGGCCGTCAATACGATACGGTACTATGACGGCAAAAAGAAGCAATAAACATACGTTCCTCATCGCTATAATGCTGCTGCTCTTTCTTACACATTAAATAACGGTGAGATATACAAAATACGTCTGACTGATTCCTCCAAAGTTATACTTTTTTGCGATAGGAATTGCGTTTCATTATCTTTATACGTGTGAGGGAGGTGTATGATGACGATAGTATGTATCATTTGGAGGGGTGCAGACATACGTTCATTGTTTGTCTCATTTTCGAATATTGTTATTTAGTGTGTAAGAAAGTGTTGCAGCATTATATGATTGAACAAAAGCAAAACCATCAGCACATTGACATTTTAAATTTTTGTAATTCACTTAAACTTCAATATTATCATTGTAACTGTATTCCGTTCTTTCAAAATTATCGTTACAGCTGGCGGTTTTGGTAGGGCTCTACGAAGACGAGAGAGATTCAAGAAAATTATGACTTTTTTCCTTTGGAGGAAACAGATCTACATACACTGCGTATCTCATCTTTTGAAAGATCTAGAGTAGACAGATAAAAGTATGTAGGATAGATAAAATGAAATTAAACTATGAACCTACATAACAAATAATACATTTTCACATCATAGGATGATGTTCAAAGATAGTCATTTCTAGTTAAATAAGTGAAAGTGTAATTTTCTTTTTTCAGGAATAAAAACTTTAAAAAACGTAGCGCATATCACGGGATCCGACGCGACGTGCAGCAGTGTGATAGAAAAATATGTTTATCGTTTTTAATTTTTTTATTGCAAAATTACACCTACAATATTTACTCCAAATATGCTCCGAAATCGCTGATTAAAATAATTTCGGTTCATGCTGTTACAGCCTGTATATTATACATTATGGACGGGCTACGTATCCCCAAAATGCTCTCTTGTAGCGCAGGACTGCAAGGAGCGGAGAAGTCTTGTTCACCAGGAAAATTGGACTGAGGCAGCGACTAAAGTTTGGGTAAAACAACCTGATAACAAGAGTTGTTTTGAAGTGTGTTATCTTTCTTAAATTGTAGTTTAATTCCTTACACACACCTTCCGATGCTTTTATTATTAGCGTAAATCGCATGCGCTATAATAATTGTGTTGATTTATCGGGCGGGTTGAGCGGCATCTACCAGCGCCGGATGAGTGATAGAGCCGCATCGCGCCGCGCACCGAGGCGGCCGAGGTGACGAAGTGACCGCTATTTCGAGCCGGTATGCGCTCAGCGCGGGCTTGGCGCACGGCCACGTCGTTACATTATGCCCATTAGCCGCGGACTATCCCCGCGAATCTGCATCACACAACTGCAACACAATGCACGCATCTCAATTAACATTCCAGACGTTGTGTTATTTTTTTTGTCGCGGTTTTGGGTTCCAAAACAAATAATTTTGAAGCTTCAACCAAGCCGTGGTGAAAGACCACTTTTGTGGTATTTGTGGCTATTTATACGGATGGCCTCCAAAGATATAATATAAACAAAAGGAGGTACGGTATGCAAGCTTACCGAGTGGTGGCTGGAGGAAATGAAGATGTTTGGAATTCATCTGAAGTCACTGAAAAGTTTTTTTCATCAAAATATATCAATCGAGAAATCGATGATTCTGCGTCATTTAAAGTCGATTTTGTGATGAAAAATTGTGTGATTTGAGCTTTCGTTTTCTAGTAAATCTAATCCAAATTTGGAATTTTAGGTCAAATTTGAAAAATACGCGCTTCAAATTCCTATCCGCTGTTTTATTTTATTTTTTTAAATGCGTTGAAGCGTTGACATGCGACTAACATAAAGAACGCAAAAAAAATAGAAAACAAAATATCAATAAAGAAAAAGCAAAAAAAAAAAAAATTTAAATTGTTTTTTTTTATCCTTTGTGGGTTGTAGATTACCCAGAATCCTACCACCAGTTTCCGGATACCGTGTTTAAGATGAAGCGATGCGAAATAATGCAAAATCTTGATCGCTTAGAAGTATTATAGATACTTCAATTAAATACAGCGTATAGAATATATCTTGACCTTCAAAAGTCTTTTAATAAGCTTAGAAAAAATATAAAGTATTAGGTCTATAAAAAAACACTTTCAAGTGCAAACTCTCCTACTTATAAACCCCTTTCGGATAAAGTTTTATTGTTTAAGAGCGTATAACCAGAGAACACCAGAAATAAATCATTTTTAAATCAGTGTTTAGACTATTGAGTCTTTTCCACAAAAAATTATAAATTGGTTTCGAAATATCGTTCTTTTATCTAGTAAACGTATGTTTTAAATTTTCAGAAAAAATGATAATTTTTAGTACAATAAAGTTATACCATAGGTCGTTGGCGGATTTGTTAAATTTTCAAAACAGTACATTTATTATACAACACCCATTTAAATCATGCAGTAAAATAAATCAATACATTATCTGGTAAACGTATGTAACAGAATTTTAATTTTAGTTTAAATAAAATCATAAAAAAATTTATAAGTTCATGTGTTTCTTGACGAAAATTGGTCCGATTGTGTATTTATTTGCGCACTTATAGACTAATATATTTCAATTTTTTCTATTTTTCGCTGAGACATTATTGAAAAATGATAAATACTTATGATCAAAAAATAATTACAAAAAGTACATCATTTTAATAGTTTTATCAACACGCCTTTCTGCATTTTTGGATTTAGGTATAAATTAAAGGAAATTCGGAATGAAATAAAATCGAAATTGAGTTGTAATTTTAAAAAGCTGGTACGGAGAGTAATTAATCTTTCTCGTTGGAACCGCCCTGTACGATCGTAAGAACCTCTTTCGACGAAATGTGGATTTTCGGCGGCTGGCTGGTTATACGCTCTTAATGTGGCAAATTCAGTATTTTTTTATTCGCATAATAAAATAAAATATGCATTTTCGCGATGTTTTTTTTTTCATCCACCAATACGGCGGCCACTCGAAGAATTTGGTTTTTAAGATTACAGACTAGCCACACTCATTTTGTATCAGTTCGGCCCCGCCTGCGACGGGGAATAGACGTCCTAGACTCCGCGTCGCTTAGTTCCGTGAAATTAATTTTAAATTTATTTCTTATTACAATAAACAATGCGTAAAAAAGAAATAATGTATTTTACAGGTCTTTACGAAATCAACCTGTAATGAAAAAATCTCAAATACTTTTTCCAACCTTTCAAAAAGGTTTTTCTCAAGTATTTTTAAACTCCTCCCAAAAAGAGGCGTAGATTCCGATTTTTTCCTGGACTATTGGATCACCTTAATGACAGATAATACGGGAATTGTCCTGGGTAATATTATAGGTATCAGAATTGCATTTTCGTTTTTTGTTTTTGGGGTGTTATGCCGTGTTGCGCTACCTCCTTCTTTTGCTTGTTTAGTTTGTTTTGTATTATATCTTATAACCCTTTCGGACCTTACGGAAAGGTACTAATTCATAGATTTTTAGAATCTATCTAGAGCGAATCGGAAGATTGGCGCTGGATATTCGTTCAGGCGAATGGTGAATGGTAGCTAAGGCAGTACCCACGTTTGCCGTGTTTATATTTTGACAGGGCGTGTGACCCGCGTTTCTTCGATATATTCACCTTGTAAAATTTTATGGAAGTATCTTTGAATGGTAATATTTTTAACCTGTTTTGTGCTTCTTTTTTTTCATAAGTTTTTATTCCAGTAAAAAAGAAAATAACATTTTCACTTACTTAACTAGAATATTGAATTATGTACTTTTTACATTATATTACATAGTTTTTATATTACATATTTTTTCTAAGGCGACTAAATAGTTGTTTCATTCCGTGAAGCGGAATTCGGCAACTTTATCTCATGTTTTCACTCACTACTGACAGTGTTATTTCAGATCTGAAAGGGAAAGGTGATTATTTTTTCATTGAGAAGGTTCATCATATTAATGTGCGGAATTCGAATCTCCATCATCCGCGGCGCTTGGTTTTAGATACGATCAAAGAAAACGCATTCTCGAACCTGCACTAAAATTATTGGCAAGCTCCCGTGGAATTCACCTGTCTCAGAAGCACTCGGGTATTTCGATGCACCGAGTGCGCATCGCCACCTTAATTATTAATCTACCTAAGTCCATTTTTCAGAAATTTGTATTTGATTTCGAATACCATTTTTGCACTTTTTAACCCTCAAGCTAATTTTTCCGGATTTCGGAAAAACTAATATATATATCACAGAATGGTTATGGTAATTTATTTATTTATTTATTTACGTCCTACTGGGCTTTTACAAGATAAATACATAAGTAATACAGTTGTGTTAGCAAATACATAGTATTCAATATATATATATTGATTTATGATACATTTAAGACAAATTAAATGTATAGGTATGGAAAGCGAAATTTGTAAAAAGACATAAAAACTAAAAAAAAATAGAAATATAGAGTGTATTCACTACGGAGTCGTGAAATCATACATTTTACTAAAATAATTATAAAGACTTCGTTTTGTGACTAATACGGAATCTTTAAATATGTCTACAGTATTCCCAAATTTATTGCCCAGATGATGCATTCTATTAATAGGTGTATGAGCCTCATAATTCGTTTTAAAATTGTCACAGAAAAAGGTAGCACTTTGTCTCGTATTTCTGGTCGGTATGTAAAATTTTATTTTGGAGAGAATTTCAGGGTTGTTAATGCAATTATTAATAATTTTATTTAATAGTACAAGGTCAAAGATGATCCGCCTATCTGACAGCGTAATTATGTTGAGTTGTTTCATCAAAAGGACATAGTTAATATTTTGAATTGGAATAATTAGCTTAATGTTAATAAATCTTAGAAATTTGTGCTGTACCCTTTCTATATTGTTGGAATGGATTTTGTACATTGGGGACCAAATTGGCGAATTGTACTCTACCTGACTTCTTACTAAAGAAGTGTACAATGTTTTCAAACATTCTAGTGACTTGAAACCACTTGCTGTTCTGCATATGAACCCGAGCATTTTTAAAGCTCTATTTGTTATTTCATTTACGTGCAGAGTAAATGTTAACTTTTCATCAAGTATAACACCTAAGTCCCTGATCTGAGCGACTGGTGTCAATTTTACATTATTTAAAGAGTATTCATAGGTAACATGACTTTGGATTTTACGAAAACGAATAACTTGGCATTTTTGAATATTAAGAAATAACGAGTTGATCACACACCAATGATATAATTTATCTTAATGTGATTGTAAAATATGACAATCCTCTATACTACGTATCATTTTATACATTTTCAAATCATCAGCGAAGAGAAGGACTTGTACGTCTTTAAATTCTAGCACACAAGGCTGTAATACAAAATGGCCCATTAACTTGAATTTTAGTCTAAAAAATATTTCGAATGAAGATACTAGAACGATAATAAACTCATTAAAGAACTCATCTTCAACAGGCTTGGACGACATTTCAAATATTGCCTTAAAAAAACTTTTACCAGAAATCACCATTCCCCTTACAAATCTCATTAACTTAAGTATCGCAAAAGGCCAATTCCCAGATAAACTTAAACACGGAATCATAATTCCAATACATAAAGGAGGTTCTAAAGTGGATATAACTAACTATCGTCCAATAACATTACTAAATTCACTATCCAAAGTCTTTGAAAAAGCAATCAACGTTCAATTGGTCGAATACCTTGAAAAAAATAATATATTATCCCACAACCAATTTGGCTTCAGGAAAAATAAAGGCACCTCCGATGCCATTGCGACAGTTACCGACTTTTTAAATGAAAACATAGACAAGGGATCAAAATGCATGGCAATATTTCTAGACCTATGCAAAGCATTTGATACTATCTCACATTCCAAACTAATACAAAAACTATCAAACATTGGAATAAATGGGAAAGAACTTAGTATTATTCGTAATTACCTTTCAAACCGTAGACAAAGTGTTAAAATCAATAACTGCCTCAGCAATCAATTGCCAATTAGTTTTGGCGTGCCTCAAGGAAGCGTTATGGGTCCCACTTTATTCCTAATTTACATAAATGAACTGTGTAATCTACCAATAGATGCCAAAATCGTTAGTTTCGCTGATGACACGATTCTCCTCTTCAAATCAAGTAACTGGTATGATGTTTACATGAAAGCAAACAGGGGCACAATTATTGTTAAAAGATGGTTAGATAATAATACACTAACAATGAATGTGTCAAAAACCAAATACATTGAGTTTAGTATTAATCCGTCCCTAAGTAACCCTGAAAATAATATTCATATATGTGCTTGCCCCCTGTCAAATGCTAATACATGTGATTGCCCCTATCTAGAACGTGTTACAAAAATCAAATACTTGGGTATTATTTTTGACAGTAATTTAAAGTGGAAAGAACATATTATCACTACAGCAAACAAACTTAGAAAATCTATTTACTTCTTTAGACAAACTCGTAACTTTCTTAACCTGAAGCAACTCAAAACAATTTACTATGCACTATGTCAATCTCTAATCGAGTACGGTATCATAGCCTGGGGAGGAGCAAATGCTGCCGCCATTGATCCGATCTCCAAAGCCCAGAAACTAATTATAAAAATTATTCTAAAACTACCGATCACAAGCAGTTCGGATGAAATCTTTAGGAGAATCGGTGTTTTGGACATTAGGCAACTTTATGCAAAAAATATACTAACTTACCTATTCAAACATAGAACTGTTTTTGACAATATCCAAACTGTTCGTGATACGAGAACCAAAGGGCAAAATCTCTTACTTATCCCTTTCGCCAAAACAACATTTGGTCAAAGAAACTTCAGATACTTTGCAACTAAACTTTATAATACACTTCCACTGACCATTAGACAGCACACTAATTATGTAAAATACAAATCAGATACCAAGTCTTGGATCACTAGCAAAGACAGATCATATATAAACAATATTTTTATAACCTCCTAGTGCATGCTTTCCCTTTAGTACAATGCTGATTGTCCTTGTACCTTTAAATGTATATAACATTGTTGTTGTTATCCTTATTCTTCTTTTTATATTAAACTACTTATGTTAAAATGCGCCTGCTCTCAACACAGGAATTCCTAGTGAGACAGGCACAGTACAATCACCTATGTAACTTGATAAATAAAGATTATAAAGATTATAAAGATTAAAAATACACTAACAATGATCTCATGGTTAGAAAATAAGATCTAAACGGTGTTAGAAGTAGAAAGCACCACGCTTTACATTCAAATCTAAACTTAACCACAAAGAAGTAAAATAATTTTTGAAAAAAAATTACGAATTTTTTTATTAATTACTTTTTATGAAACGACCAAAAAGTGAGTTGACCGTTGTTCCCCTGAGGCCTCAAAAATATTCTGTCAAAAGATCAGAATATTTCCCCTTTACAATTCAATCTAAATAAATGGAATATTTATTAACGTTTCCGAAAAATAAAATCTCTAGTTGAAAGGGGTTTAAATACACTTTCAAATTAATGTTAGTACAACAAGAAAAAACACAATTTATAAGTATAATTTTTTTTAAACAAACATAGTTCCTACCGGTCTTTTATGTATCCAGTACCTACTTCTCCCTAACCATCACCAAAATAGCAAATTCGAGTGCATTTGTTTTTGAAAAAAAGAAGAAGAATTGGAACTACCTTGGAAGCAAGTTGTAGGTGTTTTTTGTGTCAATAATCTTTTTTTTTTAATTAAAAAGAAGGTATTTGACCATATCGAAAGTAAGAAATATTTCGTTTTGTACTTATTCGTGACGTTGCGTTGTGATTAAGTCAAGGTATCGCGGTGGAACACTATGATTATTTTGTGGGCTCCTCCGCAGAGGTACAGTGGTAAGTGATTGGTTATCCTTTTTCCTTGCATACCTAGTTTATCCTATACATATCCTACCCAATCCCAGCAAATACCATTCCGTCTCGTTTCATTTTTAATATTTACAGGTAATTTCAAAGCGCGTCTGAATCTGTAATTCGTAAGCAGTTTCGTATGCATTAACAAGCATTTATTTTATACTAGCTGACCCGGAGAACTTCGTACCGCCTCAGAATCAATAACTGTTGTGTTAACTTATTAGCTGAATTAAATAGTGTTTTTTTATTAAGTTAAATTACACAATGAAGCAATTATCGATGCGCAACTGCCCGTGTTTAATTTTTGTCAGGATCACAGATGGCGTTGTGTACGGATTTATATTTTTTGTGATTTTCTTACTTTTCCACTTACTTACGAGAATTATGTTTCATTTTCTTTATACGCGAGAGGGAGATTTATTATAATTATTGCATTTTTTCCTTTGGAGGGGTGCAGGCATACGTTCATCGTTTGTCTCATTTTCGACTGCTGACATTTAGTGTGCAGGAAAGAGAGGCAGCATTATATGTTTGAGAACAAAAGCAAAACAATCAGCGCATTGACATTTGAATTTTTGGAATTCACTCACTATTCGATATTATAGGTACTTATCACAATATTGCTGCAGCTCTTTCAAAACATGGGAATTCGTTTCATACAAAATGTATGAGGAAAAGAATTTTCTTCATAATTTTATTTCGTGAATTTTTCCAATGTTTTAATAGCTATTCTGCTATTCGAGGCGGTGACAGATCCAAAAAATCAAAGATCATAAAAATCGGTCCAGCCGTTCTTGAGTTATCAATGGTGTAACTAACCCGACATTGTTTTATACCTACATATTACATATTAAGATAAGTAAATAATAAACAATTTTATTTTTTCTCGTATATAGTGACCACAATGGATATAGAACATTTAATAATGAAGGTGGCCCTGCATGCAATAAAGCTACCTGCATATTATTATTTTAACATAGGAAGTAGCGAATTGCCCACGCAAACGTCTCTCTGAAGGAATGCAGTTTGGGGAATGCATCTTCCCATTTCGATCTATTCATAGAATCCAATTTAATACCCACTCAGTCAATTTTATGCCAAAGTTTTCGGTTACATCCATTGAATTTTATGGTAGAATGTGTACCAAGAGTACCCTAACACGAGCATGCGACCATTAACAATAATGTACTCGTATGTTACAATATAAATTATTTTTCAGTCGAACGAAGCGGAACAAATTTAATTTCCTCAAACCAAATAAAAATTATATACACACACACACAGTTTCCTACCCACCCATCATACCTTCCCAGAACTTCCTCTCCTTACTTTCCCTAAAAAGACTATCTACACAGCAAAGATGACGTAGGCCTCGATGGAAATTGTTTTCCTCGGAGCCGACTAAGTGAGGCATTTGTGGAAAAAAAACTGCACGGACTACTAAAGCAAAGGAGAAGCAATGAATCTTACGCATTTGGTGTGTAGGTAGAAATTAACGCGGGGCGCGGCTGTGCCTATTTACGATTTACAGCTGTATGGTTGAATTATATTAGTGCAATTTGTGAGGCGGGTGTGGATACCGCCGCTCCGGGAACCATTTATTGGATAACCGACACTTCTGCCAAAGGTCACACCGAGTGTTTCGCTACGTTTGGTGACTTAGCAGGGGTGTACGGGTTCACGGGGTGAGGTTTGTTCGGATTTTGGTGGTGGATGCGCCTTCCCACCAGCTGCATGGCAGGCCGGATCGGGAGAGACTTCTTCTATGACTTCTCCAGCCATAGGTACTCTCTCGGAACATCGCCTTACACAGCAGTGGGAGAGATGGATTTATAGGTCCGTCACTCCTCGATACACTGAGTCCCAGATTCCTACCTATCCTTAATACCATTTTCCTTCCCACAACTTCCTCTCTTTAATTTCGTAAAAAGACCCTCCACACAGCATCCCCAAAGATGACATAGGCCCTTAGGGGAACTATTTTCTTCAGGGCCTCCTGGATGGACCTAATGTAAAAAAAGTGTCATTCTAATAATGGTGCATGCCCCACGTCCCTTGTTAAAGTCATAAAATTATTTATTTATTTTTAAATTTAATTTTTCAAGTTTGCTGTACAACAGTTACAAATAAATCAAATCCATTTGCGATTCGTTTTACATATTATTCATTATTACATATAAACGTGTTATATTTACGGTGCTCCAGATTTTATGTCCGGGTTGAATCTTTCCCAAATGAAAGACTAAACCCTTCCACACACTTTTCCACAAATGAATATCTAGTAAATTAACGCAATGTAAGTGCACTATATAAGAATAAAACAATACAAGAACAATACGTCAATCGACCAGAAACATAATGGGAAAATATTTCACCGACTCCAGATATTTTCATATCAGAGGGTTCGGCTCTGATGAAATCCTAACTGGTCCGATAAATCCTACTGATCCCTCAATATAAATATTTAAAAAATCTTTCGTAATCCTACATGTATTTAAAATGACCGACTTTTGCATTTTTATGTACAAATTTTTTTGACAAAGCTAATACGCCTAAATTTTGAATGAGAGAGCTAGGTATAATGCCAGTAGCCGAAATAACAAATGGTAATATTTTTATAGTCTGAGAATGCCAAATTCTTTTAATTTCATTTCCTAAATCTGTATATTTTCTTATTTTTTCAGAAACAGTTTTCTGAATATTACAAGAATTTGGAATAGCGACATCAATGATATAAGTTATTTTCTTAATTTTGTCATGTAAAACTATATCGGGTCTATTATGACTAATTGTTCCGTCTGTCAGAATAGTTTTATCATAATAAATTTTATAAAATTCATTTTCTAAAAATGAATTTGGTTCATATTCATAATATGGTACATTACGGCAGTCAATCAAGTTATGTTTAATTACCAAACTTTGGTGAATTATTTTTAAAACTTGATTGTGCCTAAATGTATACTCGGACGGCGCTAATACAGAACATCCCGATATAATATGTTCTATAGTTTCCGGAAAAGCCAAACATTTTCTACATAAATCATCAATTTGATTTGCATCTTTGATGATATGCTTCCTATAATTTTTAGTATTAATGACTCTATCTTGTATGGCAAGCATAAAGCCTTCTATTTCTGCGCTCAACTCTCCAATACTCAACCATTTGTTTGACGAAAATTTGTCAACATATGTTTGGTTGAGATAATTGAAGTGTTTTGCGTGAAGAATTTTATTTGACCAGGAATCTAATAATTCCTGGTTGGTATTTATAAGAATGCTGGCATTCTCGTCGTATAAATTTAATGGTGAAATATTTCTATCTGCCTTGCAAATTATTTTGTGCATTTCTGAACTATCAGCTTTCCTATGGAAAAAATTTCTTAGCATTTCTACCTGATTATGTTTTAAAGATGTTATTTTGACTATACCTCTACCTCCTAAATTTCTGGGTAAATTATTTCGTTCTACAGCTGAATTTGGATGATGACAATGAAATTTTGTTAATGTAGTTCTAATTAATCGTTCTAAGTTATCTAAATCTGTATTAGACCATTTAATTATGCCAAATGAGTAAGTTAATAGAGGTATTGCCCAAGTATTTATCGCCTTTACTAAATTTTTATATCATATATATCATCATAATTTAAATCTTTATCAGTATTTAACTGTTAGCCAATAATTTAAATGAACAGTTTAATCTATTCGACACAGCCATTAGAAACAGATAATACCTGTGAGAAATTTAAATACGAGTACGTTGTTTAAATTAATGCTAATTTATAACAATTAAAAAATCCATAAAGCTTCGGGACCATTTTGGAACAGATTGGTTTAGATCGGAGATAGTTGATATATTTTATATAAATATTATATTTTACACGAAAAGTAAACTCACAAGAATGTATATACATAAGACTTTTTAACTCTTATCTTCAGATAGGCCAATGAACTTATTTAAAATCTATGTTCAAGAAAAAATTTCGTTATTTGAAAAAGTTCTACAATTTTCACCCAAAATAAGGGTAAAGCTGCGAATACAAATATTTTCAGTGTTACGAGTTACGAGCATATTTTAACACCTCAGACCTAGGGCACATTCATCAGAAGGTCAGAACATTGCCGCTTTGCAATAAAATCCAAATAAATAGAATATTTACGAACGTTCCTGAAAACTAAAAATTGTTTAAAACATAAAAAGTTTTAAAAATTTTTCACTTTTTGTTTTTTGAACTAAAATTACTGTTAACGATAAAGTAGAAACTCACACATATTTTACTAGACAAATGTATTACAAACTTAAGTCATCTCACTTTTTTTAATCTTTTATGTAAAAAATAATTTATAAAAAGTTTACGAAGTTTCATAATTTTTTTTCAAAATGCAGTCGGAAACTTTGGTTTCATAAAGGTGTACATTTTTTTTTTGTAGTTAACTCTTAGATTTGAATAAGAAGCGTGGTGGTTGCTCTTTCTAACACCATTTAGCTCATATTTCTCATCATGATAGAAAGTAGCAGGTAGTAAGGGACACAACGATTTATATGAGACCTATA
The DNA here is from genome assembly GCA_917563855.2 of Limnephilus lunatus. Taxonomy (NCBI): domain Eukaryota; kingdom Metazoa; phylum Arthropoda; class Insecta; order Trichoptera; family Limnephilidae; genus Limnephilus; species Limnephilus lunatus. The sequence continues at coordinate 70,152,331 of OU830596.1, forward strand.
TTAGTTGTTCCCAAATGCGAAAAAAATTGCGCAATATGTTCAATTATTGAGCTCAACATAGAAGTTCAATGTTCGAATAAAATTTTCCGCTAACGGTTATTTACATATGTTTAAATAACAAAAAACGTTTTAAACCCAGTTTTACGACGATTTTACAGTCTCAAGCGTGAATTTTTCGACGTTCATTTTGGATTGAATGATTTTTTTATGGATTCAGATTTATTGGGAGAACATTCCACAAATCTGAACCATTTCACCATTTACGACATTTGTAAAAAATGGGGCCGTCACGCGCGAAGATAACGCTCGCACTATAACGCTCGCCATACAATCCCATACACACCTGTCACACCTAAGCAGATGATAGCTCAAAGTTATACTCCGTAATCTGCCGTAACAGCTGCTAAGGTGATATGCGAAAAGTTACGCGACCCCCTCTCCGCCGTTAAATAGAAGAGGGGGTCATTTTGATTACGGAGCTACATAATAATAATAATAATGGTCTTTATTCCAGGATGTGGAGAGCTAAGTGCAATCGCACATATCCCATACAGAGTATAAGTACAGCGTATATTGAAAACATAGGTATTTATAAATAAGAGTTAAGATGGAACGGAGACAAGACTAAAAAAAATAAAAATTGACTAAAAATAAAAATTGAAAGCAAGGAGACAGAGGAAATAAACAAAAATATGGTAAAATAGAATTCAGAAAAATAAAAATAAAATAAAAAAGTAATATCATTAGATAATAAGAATTCATAGAAATATGATAAAATCTTTTAGTGATCTCTTATTGGTCAATCGGATCTGAAATTGTGGGAGCCAGTGTCTTTCTCCATTGTTCTTCGATGCTCGATCCTGAAGTCAGACGGGATTCTATGATGAGAATATTTCTGGAGTAGTTTATCCTTCCCCTCAGTCCTGCAGTCATGGTTCTTAATAGAGCTTTGAATCTGTTAAACATAAACATGCGGATGACAGCTGTCAAGTTGAGAGATCCAGTACAAAGAAATGACATTTCGCGGCAGCTCTCTAATTCATTTGACCCCCTCTCCTACCATAGGTAGAAATATTTGATAGCGTAGTGTGATGGTACCACACATAAGCGCTCGCAGTTTGACAGATAAGTGCTCGCGATTTTAACGCCGTGTGTGACTGAAGCTTAAATTAATAATACGTTTTTTAAGACACAAGAGACCCTGAGGAAAATAATTTCCCTAAGGGCCTATGTCATATTTGTTTCATTATTATTTAATGTGTAAGAAAGAGCTGCAACATTGTTGTGGTAAGAAACAATGTGTACCGCCAGTGTTTTATTTTATTTATTTGAGACACAAACGGGATATTTATAGAACATTCATTGTGGGTAATATAAAACAAATTAAAATACAAATATACATATCCCCAGACTAATGTGTCTGCAGTAATCACATTTGCATATTCACAGAAGCAAACACATGAAAAGCAATGTCAGTATTTATACACATTACTTAAAAACATAATTACAAAATTTGAAAGACACAATAAGTAGAAAATATTTATGAAGTATTTATTAAAAAATAATAAAACAACAAACAAATTTGTTATTTTCATTTTAAGGTACACAAATCGTGGAGATATTTCTTGAAACAAGTTGTATTATTTACACAAAATATTTATTTATTTATTTATTTACATATATACGGCACAACACGTGCCATTAACATAATTGACATATTTATAAATAGTACAACAACATGAAGAATGTAAGTGAAATTTAAGAAAAAAGGTAAAAAGTTAGGTAATAAGCAGTGAATAAAATTTAAAATGTATAAAAATAAATTATAAAGTGTAAGTATAAAATATAAAGTGCAAACTATAAATATGTATGATAGTGGTGGGTTTTTTTAGCAAGATCGTTGTATGATCGAGACATTCTAGATATGGGATTAAAATATCCAGTATTTCTTGTGAAAATTTCGGTTCCAAATATGTTAAGGTTTCTGGTAGATTTGGGCCTGGCGTATAACTTGATTAGATTGACTTGAAATTTCTATCTACTCAATAATTCACAATTGTATAAGCATTAAGCGTTCATTTATGGTGTTGCCACAGTATATCGATTTATTGTTTATTCTCTGTCAGTATCGATCTATCAACGGTGCGGCTGTGCACGGGAAAACATACCTACTTGAAAAGTGTGTTGAAATTTCTTTTTATTGTTTATTTATTATTTTTAAACAATGTTTTAGTGCTGCGTTTTAATATAGAAGCGTGTCCAATTGGTTATTAATACGAATTAATCATATTCTAGTAATTCTATTATCCATTAGTTATGGTAAATAAATAATTTGGTATTGTGTAATCTGACCTACAAACTACAAAACACGATAATGGTTCCGTTGACTTAAAAAGTACGACTCGACTGTTGTACGAGTATTAAATGACAAAAAAAAATCTAATTACATTATTAGGTGGAACGAAATTCGAAGTTCTTCAAATTATCTTCGTTTAATAAAACATTATTATAATATTAGTGATATCGACTTGGTATGAACAGGCGAATGAGAGTAGGTAACCCACATTCACAAACATTTTCAAGAGATTTTCCATCTCTTGAAAATATCGAGAAATTAAGGTCAAGTTTTTTTTTAAGTATGTTCATTTTTTTAAGTAAGTTTTTGGAAAATTATAAAGTAATAACTAGAAGAAAACATAACATTAGCGTTAATCTTTGTAAGGTTGCATTATTATTTTTGCTGGTTTTTATTGCAAGAGGAAGGATACATGTATGAAATATTACAATTTTTTTATATATAATTGATTAGGAGATATTAACCGGTCAGTGGTTGAGTGGGCATAGCGCTTGGGTCCCACCCGGGCGTCACGTATTCGATTCCTCGGCTGGCTAAGTCCTCCATCACAACACAAGCAACATTTTCGGCTTTCTGTGGTGGTAGTAGGAGATTTTCAAACATTGTTGGGTTATTCGTAACCCGGGAATTTTTGTCTTTTTTTTAAATAAAAAAAAATAAAAAAATTCAGGGCACAATCTGTAAGCAATCCGATGGGGACTTTAAGTATATTTTCAAAATTTCCTTATGAGCTATTTGAAATTTGAACCCTTGATTTTTTGACACTAACACAAACCTGAAAACTTCCCTTGAATTCGCATTACACACACAATATGTATATGTTTTTGTAAAATACACTCAACATTTGAATATGACACATAAGGTATTTTGCTTACTTAGTTCCTGCTTATGACACGTTATAGTAGAAAGCTCGCGGTAGTGCGATTTGATTTCGCACGTGTAATTGAAAGCTTAGTTTGACGACTAGCAATTATTTTATAAATTTTAATTTTCATATATCGACTACCATAATACGGGCTTGTGCCTAGTGTGGTAGTCGAAAAAGATATTTTTATGAATAAAGTATAATAAAAAATAAAAATAAAAATAGTAGTACAGTTGGGTAGGCAGTGCTTGGTTCAAGTCAATTCAACACCTCTTTGAAAAGTCCCATGAAAAAAATCATTTCAAAATAACTCATAACCGCTAAAAAAAACCTATTAAACCATTTTTTTCATCACTTTTAATGACTTTTCAAAGGAGGTTCTGAGTTGATTTCATTATGAGTTGTCCGGTCACCGCAGTACTTACACCAACAGACAATAAATGTACTAACTACAAACATTCCCAGTGTGTGATTCAATTAACAGCACTACTTGGGTTTCATTTTTGGTCTCAGCTGTCTGTTTAGTCCCATTCATTGCCAGAAATATTATATTACACGATCAGAGATACTCAATCTTTAATTTACTGTCAACTAATTAATTAATGAATATAACTAACGAATATATGTCAACTGGATATATTAATTAATTAACTGAATCTGAATATAAGAGGAAAGTTGAACATGAACATAATTCACAAATAATAATTCATAATTCACAAGTTGAACTACTAGATTCACAAAGAATGAAGGAATGCTTGTTCCAAAACATAACACTAACTACGGATGGCGAACCCTGGAATATAATGTGCCCAAAATATTTAACATATTACCAAGTAATGTAAAAAAATGCGATTTCACAAAAATATTGAGTTATATGCTGAAAATATGGTTACTAAATAGAGATGGTTTATAAGTCTGTGTGTTAACTGTGACAATATCTGTGTAGTTGGTATAGTAATAATATTATGTATGTGTAATTAAATTTTAATTGAAGATTAAAATCCTGTTGACAAACTGCTTAGTTGCGGTTTAACGGGAAAAAACATTAACAATTTTAAAAAAAATATTGTTTTAAAATTAATTAATTACGTAAAAATTTTAATGGAATATCTTTTTAATAACTTTGAGGGCTATACCTATCCACGTAATATAGGCGCTCTGTCGGTCTGGAGACATGAGAACTACGGCATACCAATTTAGCGTATATTGTAGGTAAGGCGATTTTTCGGGATTCCATGAGGATTGGGAAGAGTAAAGTGGGAAGTAGAAAATACGTTTCGCTACCTCTTTCTTTAGCCAAGCTGTCTGAAACGTTGGCTAAAGAAGGAGGTAGCACAACATGGCATAATAAAACTAAAATAAATCATCATAAGTTATAGGTCTTTTTTAGAAACATTTATAACCAACAGGTCCTTCCCAAGTTCCAAACGGGCCCAGTTGCGAAGATTACTTTATTTATTTATTTTAGAGAAAGTTGACAGCAAATCAGAGATTACGTAATAATACAATAATAAGATGTTAATTATGCCAATTATGAACTTTCCACTGATGATAATGAATGATGAAGTGTGACATTGTAAGGGTATTTTCTTAATTAATTTATTTAGCTACAATATATGAAAAGGGGGGGGGGAGGAGGAACATAGAAATAGGATTTAGAGGCAAAGGACGGGAATGTAAAAGGATTGAAATTTCTAGTTTGAGCCATGTTGCTTAGTGAGTTTTCGTTTTATGTTACGTAAAGTCGAGTTAAAAATGTAAATGTGGTAATTATTTAAATGAGTGTTTGGATCTGTGGATAAATGAGTTCTGTTTGGAGTTAATCTCGCAAAGAGGGAGATTAAAGGATTAATTATTACGATTGATTATTATCTTTTTTATTTTTCTGTGTCTTGTTCTGCTTCAAGTTTCGTTAAGATTTTTTAGTATTATCTTCTTTTTCGTTGATGTATTACATTGATGGGTACATATAATCTTATACATAAAAATTTATTTCAATAAAAATTGAATTTAGTCATCAATATCATTCAACAGACATCCCATACAAATTGAAATCGTGAGTATATGTTTGTCAGGAATATTATCTAGATTACAATTTCGTTAAAGAACGTTGCAACCTAATAAAAAGATAGCTGCCAAAAGTATGTGGAAAATTAGTGGAGGACAAATTTGTTAATTCTGAATTTCAAATATGAGATCGACAAAAATGGGTCCCAATGGTCGAGTTAGTTGGCGCTGGGTCCCGGTTAAAATAAGAGATCCTGGGATCGAGTCTCAGTTGTGACCGTTACCTTTTTTATTTGTCTGTGTCTTGTTCTGTTACACATTTCGTTTAGATTTATTAGTTTTATCTTCTTCATTAAAAATTAAGTTAATTAGATTTTAGTTAAAAGTGTACATTGTGAAAACGTTGAATTAAATGAATTAATATTCTAACAGTAGCTACGTTGTCGCTGGGCAAGAATTTAAGGATGGATCGTGCAGTAAGCTCAGGCGTCATTAAATATGCCAAGCTCCCTAAAATAACTTCCCTCGTAAGTCGGGAAATATTAATTTATATGTCGACTTTTGGGCATGTTGCATTAGATTGTTAGTACCCACTTGGCAATTCTTCAGGAAGTTGAAGTATTTAAAAAAATTAATTCAAATCTAAGGAGAGACAAAATATTTAAGTTGGTATAGGTAGTATACGCCAAACTTTAATGCTTACGTGACTTTGATACAGAAATCATCGCAATAGGCGAGTTTAAGGTCAGAAAAGCGGCATGCCTCCCCGCCCACGCCTTTCTCTGTCGCACGTATGTTTTACCCATCTTTCCATTTCGCTTATGGTCATTGTAAAGTCAGTAAATTGAATGTACCTGCGCGAGAATGGATCCTATAAAATTCAGGGCGGCATTTAAGTTTGGCGCGCACTGTACGTTATTTGACTGTTAGAACATAATTAAAAATACAAACTTTTTCAAAAAGCGTCAAAAACAAGTCTAAAATATTGACAAAAATATACAATATATTATATTATGAAATAAATAGTAAATATGGCGCGAAAGTCATCACCCTATCGGAACATGTCATATTTTTTGCAAATGTCAGTTCTGCTTTGACATTTGTAAAGTAAACAGATACAAAATACACGTCAACAAGACATTAATCGCTATGCTCCTCAAGAATGCGGAAATTAAAAAAAAACGCATTTCCGGGTCGCCTAATCTCTCGTTTTGGTGATTTCCACTGTCCAGCAAGATCGCCCGATTTAACCGTTCCAGACTTCTTTTTGTGGAGTTTCTTGAAGTCACGAGTCTATGTCAAGAAGCCTCATCTCTTTTTAGTGAAAAAAAAACAAGACATGAAATAAACACAATCCAACACAGCCAACATTTCTCATGCATAAAAAAAATTACATCCAAAGAACATCGAGTGACAACTTTTGTGCCACTTGTATTTATTGTGCTATACAAGTGACCGAAACCGAAGCGAATCAGGAAAGTAAATAAGGTATTAAAATTTAAAAAATAAATCAAATGGTTTATCCCTTGGAAACTGTTAAATAAACCTAAGCTTGCGCTTCCACGCTCTACGGTGCAAGTTACAAATAAAGCCATTGTCCCCAGTCTCAAGTACTCTACTGTCGACTGTACTGTCAGGGGAAAAGCGTCTGCCTAACTTATACAAAGGGTATAACTACACTCTACACGTAGCGTATGTTCGGTACATCCAATGCCCGTTCTTCATAACAAAGTTCGCCCTGTCACGCTTGCCGATCTTGCGGTTTATTCGAAACATACTTTATATCCTGCTTCCTGCTTGTTATAACAAGTTGTACATTATTACAGTGTTATTATTCTTATGCTCTTGCAGATTAACACGTAGGTACCTACTGACTAACTGTATACAGGTGTTAAGAGACGTAGGTAACAGGCGTACTTTTACCAGTTATTCCTGACCTTATTTGTAGTGAAATGAAGATGATATTTTGGTATCCGGTGACTTATTTTTCACAAATTATCTTGCGATGACAGTAGAAATCATAGACATACCACCCAAGTAGAGAGTAGCTTAGTTTTCCAAAAAAAAAGAAGCTCGTTCCTCTTCTAAAAACTAAAAAATATATACATTTTGTCAAATAAGAGTACAGAAAGCATAGTAGGGCGCCACAATTTTTAAAATATAATAATGGTGGTAATCTAAAGCTGTGTAACCCACATTTTTATTTTAAATTAAAAAGGCATATAGGTGAAAAAAAAATTTTTTTTTCATTGCAATATAGATACCCACTGATCTCAAAATTAGAATTGCTTATAGGTATATAATTATTATACGTTCGCAATTTTGTGTTAACATAATGAAGAATAGCGATATTGTAATAAAATATAAAGCACACTTTAGAAATTGCTCAAATTTATTCAATATTAGCCTATAACTCGATTTTCTACCGATTTCTTATATATCTCCTTTAAACATTTGAGGTTTTTAAGCTCTTAAAAAAATATATGTTATTTTTGAAGATAAAGTCTAGATCTAGATGCTGCCAACGCCGAAACGCAAATTATATGAAATTCCCCCGATAGAAAAAAATCGCAAAATATGCTCCAAAAATTATTAAAAACAAGTCTGTTTCTGTTTATCTTATAAATTACGTTTATATTTGTGAAAAAATTCACAATGTTTCTTTAAATGATATTTAAGATGCTCCCCAAGAGATTTTTCCTCTATTGTAAACGAGTCGTGTTTTATTAAGCAATTTTCGTATCGATTTTGGCGCTGTAAATGTTAGCGCTCTCCTCTAACATTCGTAATTTCGTATCTCTCCATCTTCTTCTTTAGAACCCTAGATCATATCTCTAATTTTAGTGCTTTAGATCATATCTCTAATTTTACATCTGAATATATTTAACTCATTCAGATCTAATAGTAGTGTAACTAAATTCACCGTTAATGATTCTTCCTTTCTACCTACTGTTAAATTCAAATCTATGTTAAATTAATTGAAAGCTTATTAAATGAAAGCTAATTAAAACACAATTTATGTCATTAAGTAGGTATAACGTGTATACAGTGTTCTGTATTTTCAGTGTAATTGCACATTAAAAGAATATTTAACCCTTAAATTGGTGCTGGCAGCCTACAAATTTTGTAATTCCATTTTTTTTATTTTCTACTCTTATTAAACAGACTATATGTTTGTATTATTTGAGTAGGTAAAAATTAGACTAGTCACGTTTAGGAACAATTTGCAAGACAAGATGTTATGCACGGTATTGTGTGTGAACACTGAAAATATTGTATTGTAATAATAAATTCATGATATTTATTGGTCTCTAAAAGCTAAAAACTAAAGATTATTATTATTCAATATGCGATGTTAACAATTTGCATAGAATGCAACTGAAATATGATTGCATCCTATCCACCTGCGTTATAGTAGGTCGTGTAATCACACCTTTATACTTTATGCAAAACATTATATTTTATAGGTTTATAAATCAATATTTATACCTGTAACGAATGGAATTCAGACATTCTCGTACATCTCAAGATATAAGTCATATTATAATGGCAATTTGTATTTTCTATAAAACTACTTCCTCGTTATAATTTGTACCTCTCTATTTTATTCAGATGCAGTGTCTTGTTGACACTCTTTTTATAAAGGGTGTTAAGGGACGATTTTTTTTGTTTTTTGTTTATAATAGATAAAAGAAATATAATATTTCGCTTTCTTAACTTAAGTACAGAGTATACATAGTATAGTAGTAAATATACGAAGTAGTGTATAGTATCATAGTTATATTTTTAATTTTGTTTAAATAAAAAAATTAAAGGAATTTATATTCTTCTCCATTTTTAGTTTATCTGAAAGGAGATTATACTCGTATATGTGTACGCCCTCGTGGCCAATGCTTCTCTTGCCACTTTCAGTCTTGACAGTATTTGTGTACAATTTATTATGTTGTCTAGTATAATGTTCGTGTACTAGTGAAGTTTTTATAAATGTTGTGTTTGTGTGTATTAGTCCATTTTGTATTTTGTAGATTAAAATGCAAATATTATATTTGTACAATGTTCTTATATTTAGAAATTTCATTTCCTGGTACTTATAGTTTTTTTGTGGGAGTGTCTGGGTTATAATTGAAGAGTTTTTAAAAACTTTGTTCTGTATTATTTGTAAGTCATTTAAGTACGGAATGTATGTGTTTCTCCATATTTCTATTAAATAATTTAGGTGGGACTGGATTAAGCTAAAGTATAAGCCCCTCTTTACCTCTATTGGTAGAAGAGGAGCAATTCTACCAAATACACCAGTAAATGAGATGATTTTTTTACTTGATTTACTTTAACCTATAATTCCTGACATATTGGGAGTAAATAAATACGAATGAAATTTTGGTTTCCGGTAACATTTTTTTTTATTATCCACTAAAAACATTAAAAATCTCTAGGTGTTGGACTGTTGGGGGCGTGGTGAGCGGTTGGGAGGTTAGTCGGCTGAGTGACCGGTGACAAGAGACGGAAGATTTTTTTGAAGTGAAAACTTCTTTAGCACCGTTGTGATTTTACCGATGAAACGGAAGCGAGCGACACCAAAAAGATACAAACACATACATCTATTTAGTCTGCGAGAGAATGAGATAGAAATAAACGATTTATTGGAATACATTACAATTTTAGTACCCATTCACTTTACACTCTATCAATTTAATCACCTTTCAGACAAAACATAATATATCTCTATTTTCTAAATTTGCTGCATTGTATGTACAAGATTAATTAATAAGTTAATTAATAAATAAATTAGTGTGATCTATATCTAACAACCCCTCAAATTTTTCATTTTCTAATAATTCTCTAACTTCCTCATCTTCTTCTTGTAACCCAATCTAACTATATATCATTTTCTTATAGAAGATCTGTGTGCATAGTATTAAGAGCAGGCATAACATGATATATTTTTTACATTTTTTATTTACTATCTAAGCAGCTTTGTATGTATGTAAAAGACTGATTACTGTGACTAATATACCAATAATTCCTTAATATATTAATAATAACTTCTCTTTTCCAATAACTCTTCAACTTCTTTACCTTATTCTTATAATCTAAAATCACAACATAAACTCTCTTATTGTAGAAGAATCCGTGTGCATAGTATTAATTAGTGAATATTTTCAACCAATACTAATGAATGTAATCCGAAAACTGTAAACTTCACCCGCCCTAACACAGGGTCATCCCTAGCATGGAGGGTGAAATATCATAAAAAAACTATATGTTCTTTCGATTTTTCATGTATTAAATAAATAAATAAATAAATTTATTGAACGAGTACTCAGTTCCAATATAATACGATAAATCCACAGTCTCACGCAAGCCTCCTTTAGTCCAGTGGTATAAAACGCCTGACGAATCTTAGCGGTCAGACATTCAGAAGACCGAAGATCGAATCCTATAAAACCCAAAAAAAATAATAAAAATTTCGTTATTTGTTTTTGGGGTGTTATGCCGTGCTCTCTCCTTCTTTAGCCAACGTTTCGCACAGCGTTGCAGTGTCCATCATTAGGGAAGATCCGAGGCATTTTTTAAAAAATCAATATCCAATCTTCAAACCACTCCAAAATGAACAGGCAAAGATAACACAAAAAGCGACATCTAGCGACTCCGAAGAAGAAAACGTAAATACTCATAAGATGACTAAATATACAGGAAAAGGTGCACTGGAATTCGACGATAAAAATATGGAAAAAATTATCCTTCACATTGATAAAAAAAGTGCTTCGTAGTCTCCCCACTCCTGTCTTCTTTAGTTCTTTGGTATGTTGTGAAGATAGGAGGGAGATGAGGTAGAGGAAGGTGGGTAACTACCTGGCTATTCAGATCTGGTCACCAAACACGGCTAGATCTATTTCTGGCAACGTTTCAATTTTGAATGGTGGTCTTACACCAGGGCGATACTGAAAGTATCTTCCACTCTGGAAAGTGCCGCAAATATAACTACTATATATTATTTTAAATGAATTAATTGTGAAACAACACAAATTAATCAAATTAATTTTATTTACCCACACCGGAATTCGATCCCGCAACCTTCGGATTGCAAGTCAAGAGCCTTACCCCTAGACCACGCCGGTCGTCAAGCTAACAACCACTCTGTAAATTGCCATCTCAACACAGGCGTTTCACACCTAGTGAGATGGGCAATACGTCATTATTGTAATCAAATGTAGTATTAAAATAATTAAATTTAAAAAATAAATAAAATCAATTTTTCGGCGCCTATTAACCACGGCGACCAAATGTTTGTATTTTATACCATTCGTAAAAGTCGCAACTATAAAACCGTGTTTGGATATGTGATGTGCAAAAAGCTAGAATTTGACAATAATTTAAATTATATAAAAGACATTCATCAATACATTAACTAAATTGAACATATATATTATTTCCCGTATGTTACATCCCTAGTATCAACCGACCAACACGCTGGTCACAGGGGCGTGCACTCCATATAGGCACATAAGCACTGCCTACCCTACCGTATTTGTAAAACATAAGCATGTAAATAATATTATAATTTATTAAATTATTGCTAAAAATAAATAGACACTTTCAATAATAAGCGTGACACATCAAACGGCATACTACAAACGTGGAAACTACACGCGCCCTCCAACTGCCTCACTAAAATGAGGCTTAATCAGGAATTATTTCTGCTTAGAGCTAACTTTATACACGATATAATCAATGTTTACGAAATGTACGTAGCATAGAGTAGAACTGTCGCTTTGAATTTGCTTCTATGAGGTTTTTTTGTTAGTATTAGGCAGTGCTTTCTGGAACAAAATTAGCAAATGGCAACCAGTGGAATGACATCTGAAGTATAAAGTATGAGACAACGCCAACGGCCTTTATCAAGGCCACCTCGTATGTCCAATTGGCTTGTGATAATATGCATAAATGATGCGATTATTTATTATTATTATTATTTGGATATTTGATGTGGCTTAAATCTACATCATCTGCAGCTACCAGCAAGCACACTTAGCGAAAACTTGTACGAAGGGAGTTATCTGTGGTAAGTTTATTTTTTATTTATTTGAATCAATTCGGCGGTTTTCCTACTGCCTACCCTGATCAAAAACCCTGTGCACGCCACTGGCTGGTCAGGGCATTCTTCGCCAATCAGAAGGTCCCAGGGTTCAAAGGTGAACGTGAGAAGTTCCCACGCCCGTGATCCGAGTGTCAGTAGTTTTTCTCCCAAATCAGTATCAACTCCGTGCCTCGCACGCTCGTGCAACTTTCAACTCTGTCCTTTAAGGTTTGGTAGTTCTACCATGCGCCTATTTACACAGCCTCACTAAACTGTACTTACTGTACTTGGAGTATCTATTCTAGGTGGGTTAAAAACAGGGCCGCCGCTAGAGGTATACAAAAAAAAAATGCCCATGTGCAAAAAAATTATTCATTATTTTTTTTACATTAGCTCGATACAAAAGGCCTTTTAGAAAAATTCCCTCACTGCGTATGTCATCTTTGGGTATACTGTGCGGAGGATATTTTTAGGGAAATGAAGGAGAGGAAGTTCTGGGAAGGAAAAAAGTATCTATGAGTGGTGGCTAGGAATCTGGGAGTCAATGTATCCAGGAGTGACGGACGTATGAATCCATCCCTCCCAATGCGGTGCAAGCCGATGGGTCGAGTCCATCTGGAGTGTTCTAGGTTAGGTCTCCCTCAACCAGTCTCTCGTGATCCGGTCCGCCACCTGATGGTCAAAAACATTCAATTCAATTTTTCATTAATTCAAAGAAATCCTTGGCTTTTAGAACTATTTCGTGGGGTAATTATAATTACTACAATTAGGTAACTCTGAAATCAACTTGGATCGGAAATTCAATTATAAGATTGTAATTAATCTGAAAAATCGGATGTTTTATATTTTAATCTTAAATTTAACATACTGATAAGTATGTTTAAATTGAAGATTGAATGACTTACCTAGTTGTTAGACACAAAAATTCAACGAAATACGTCCACACAAAAATGCAACGCACACTTAAGCAATTCAACAAAGTTTAATGCTACAACCATCTAGTTGCCTAATTAAAACATGGAATTACTTGCGGTAATTTCCAATTATATTTTGATACAGTACCGTGCAGTTCGAGACCGCCCATATTTTAAGCGCCCGTGAATGCAGCACATATTCCTTATAGGCTGCGGCCCCCCTGGTTTGGTAATGCACAAATGCACATACTATTATAGTCGCTATTCTCAGGAGATTGTGGCGACCTTAGCCTTTCACTCGCCCCCGCTCGTGTCCACACTACACACTGTCCTCTAATCGGTTCTGTGTTCTGTGGGCCTACAACTCGGTACAGATCATACACTCAAAGTAATAATAATATCAAGGCATCGAGAGCTGGAACTGTGTCCATGGGTAACCTAGAAATTAAGAAATGCATGTGATGTTTGTGACGAGAAGAGAACGTTTGTAAGCGGGTTTCTTAGAGCACAGATGTTGGATAGTTAGGATACGACATTTATTAAAGGTTAGATCGCCTTACGTCTTATATCTGTTTTCTTTCCTGATATTCATATATTTCTACTTTCAAAAACCCATTAAGAAGAAGCCATGCGAAATAATGCAAAATCATACAAAATCATGTATTTTTGTATTGAATATTTGATCGCTTAGAATTTTTATAGATGCTTCAATTAAATAGTAATTTAGTTTCGCCCCGGTCGCGACGGGTAATAGACGTCTCAGACTCCACGTCGCTTGGTTCCGTGAAATCAATTTTAAATTTCGTTGTTTTTTAAATAAACAATGCGTAAAAAAGGAGTTAATGTTTTTTACAAACCTTTATGAAATCAACCTATTATAAAAATCTCAAATACTTTTTCCAACCATTCCAAAAGCTTTTTCTCAAGTATTTGTAAACTCCTCCCAAAAAGGGGCGTGATTTTGATTTTTTCCTGGACTATTGGATCTCCTTAAAATTGTATTTTTGCAATGTTTAAAAAAAATTAATTACTTGAATTGAAAATAACTCTTTCTTGACACACGCTCCTAGCTTCATTCAAATTCATACATCGACTCATGTACATATAAAATATACTCTTCTGCAATTCTGACTCCTTACCAGAACACCTATGCCAAGTCTTAAGGAGATACAACGATTTATAGCTTTACTTCCTCGTGAGCGGATCAACGAATTAGCATGAGGGGTTAAAATGTAGGTGTAGATACCGTTTAACAGGTAGGTATATAGTATTGTACAATAGTACAGGTGGTGATTGCGTGCATTAAGGTGCAGCAATTGATTAATAGGTGTGGACCGTGACGTATGATTGTGGTGGCAGCTATCAGATAAACTGTAATCATTATTTAGGATACGTTAGGATAGGTTTAGGGTTTAGTTAACATTTATTAGGTTAGGTCTGGGAGCAGACATGTTTTTCGAATTCAATTTTTCGAATTCAATTGTTCGAAAGACTAATATATCGAAAGACAATTCTTTCGAATGGCAATTGGCCGAAAGATATATTTTTTGAATTTGTTAATCAACTTTTAAAATATATATTTCACTCACTTATAACTAACGAGATACTGTTAGGTTAAGTTAGGTTATTTGATATTGTCCATCCTATAATAAAATACGCTTGTACTTATATCAATTCGCAAAAACTAGTGTTTCGGTCAATTGATGATAGAAAAACATGTTTTCGAAAAATTTAAGTTCGGAAAATTGCATTTCGAACAATTGAATTCGGAAAATTGATTTTGAAAAATTGCAATTCTGTCAATTTACCTAGACCCATTAGGCCTGTTTTTTGTTTCTTCACTTTTTTTCAATGTTCGGATTTGTCACTGTTTTTATTTCTCGTGGAACCTAACTTTATCACCATGTTTATTCCGTCACAAGCGTGGGATAGGAGAACCATGCATATATAATATATTATCGATTACGAAAATTTGAAAGGGCAGTAAAGGGCGATAAAGAGCAATAAATTAAAAATTAGTTAAATGTGTCAATTTTCTCCGATTTTTTTCTCTTTAGACCAAATAATATGCATAATAATTTCGTCGAAATATTTTTAGGAAAATAAGCGTGTCTTTTACGACGCGACCTCCATTTTTTCAGTTAAATTAAAAAAACATTTAATTAATAAAAATTATTAAAGAAAATTACGAAGGATATATTTAAATTACTAGATGGTTCCCGGAATGCGTTGCAATGCCGTATTTAAAGAAATAATTTTTTTCTCCCTGCATGTCCTTTCCCGTGCGACCCCATCCCCTCCCGCATCCCCTACCCTCCCGCGTTCCCCTTCCACCTTTCCCGCCCACCCTTTCCACTCTCCCGCTCCCCCTATCCCGCATACCCCCTCTTGCGTTTCGTATATTCAGTCCCAGTACATACAGTTTTCAAACATCGCGCGTGCCACCTAAGACAATTTTTTTATTAAAATTTTCAATTTTCGTATAGGTATCACAAATATTCATTTTTGTATATTATAAGAATAATCAATCAAATTTGGTACCTAACCTATTTAAAAATATGTATATAATTTAAAAAATCCATAAACAATTCTAATAAAACAAAAAAAAAACAACTGCCTGCTAAATTAAATTTCATCAAACGCGCGAACTGTCAAACTTGCGAAGGTAAAATAGTTGTTAAGTTTTCTGATATTATTAAATTTTCTGCGCAATTTTGTTAATTTTTCTTTCCGAAAGAACCTTCTACAAAGTATTAGAAAACTTTAAAAAAAGATGAATGAAATAGTTAAAGTCGTTCTTAAGTTATGGCGTGACAAAGGGAAACAGGGATTAATTTTTATATATATAGATTTTGTCATTTACAGCATTTTAAATTTCCGTGATCGAATATGTTTAGTATTAAACCACTAAGAAAGTGATAAGGTGCGCGTAGTTCTCCAATGACATAATCCTATTCTCCATCTTTCACAGAGTCGTGTTGAAAAAATCGTCATGTAAATAGGTACAGCTTATTTGCATTCATTCGCGTATTGTCACATAATGACATAATGGCGTGAGCGTGTGAGAATTCGCCAGTGTGACAAGCCTCTGTGACAATGGAAGCCTCAAATTCGTTATATAAATTATATGCAATGACAGACATCAAACGCATCTCCTACATCCGTGCACATTGTTACTGACGACCGTCGCGTCGCCTGTGTTAATCATTAAAATTGTATTATAATATCAACTCTTCAAAGATACACGAATTGATCCAAATAGTTGTAGATATTTTCAAATTTTAACTTTGCGAATGAATTGAAACCTCGCTCTTCGTTCATGGCAAACTATCGCATACAAAAGTGGCAGACACTTTCAGTATCGACCATTTAGGATCTCCATTTAGAATTGAAACGTTGCTTGAAAGGGCTTCAGCCGATTTCTCAACCTTCCTCCTTCTTTTCTGGAGGGAATTTTTTTTTTTTTTAAAGAAAGACAAACATTCCCGGGTTACGAATAACCCAATAATGTTTGAAAATCTCCTACTACCAACACAGAAAGCCGAAAATATTGCTTGTGTTGTGATGGAGGGCTTAGCCAGCCGAGGAATCGAACATGCGACGCCCGGGTGAGACCCAAGCGCTATGCCCACTCAACCACTGACCGGTCAATGTATGACCTGAACCTATGGAATGAATGTAGTCTTCGAAAAAACCCCACTCCCTTTAACCTCACAACACGTCCCACTTTATTTTAACAATAACTCCACACCAGGCCCTGAAAAAAACATTTTTTTCTTCTGGGTCTGTATCATCTTTGCTGATGCTGTGTAAAGGGTCTTTGAAGGACAGGAAGGAGTTAAACTAGTTCTTGAACTTCTACCTATTGTGGTAACTACCGATTTGTCTCTCCCGATCCGCCCGCCACGAAGTAGGTGGGGAAAAGCATCCGCCGCCAAGACCTGGACAAATCTCACCCCATGAACCTAGGCACCCCTGCTAAGCCATCAAACAAAGTGAACTACTTTGAATGACCTATGCAGGGGTGTTGGTTATCCAATAAAAGGTTTAGGGGAGGCGGTACCTACGCAATTAATTCTAATGTACCAAATCTTGAGATTCGATCTAAGATTTTCACTGTTTGTAGGTTTCCTTCAAACAATGCTAATAAAGCAATGATTCACCGTTTATATATGTTCAAGTTATCAATATTATAAACATAACAGGTTAAGTGTTCATAATCTTAGGGTGATTTTTTTATAAATTCCGGCTGCATTAGCATAGGTACTCGTACTATACCATTACAGCATGCTAATAAAGCTGATAACCTTCGGGCAGACTGCAATGCGATCTCTTTTCCTAACTACTCTGTTTAATGTTGGTACCTGCTGCAGATAAATAATATGAGAACGATTATTGTAATCATAAGTAAGCTACAGGGTTGCCAGTTTCCATGATCCACAAAAAATTCTGAGAATTTTTTATTTATTTTTTGTATATTGAACTTTTCGCTTCCATACTAACTCAGAATGAAGACAACTCAAGATCTCCATGAAAAATCATAAAAATCTTTGAAAAACAAATATTGAAAAGCAGCCGATACCCTATTCAAAAGTAAAGTATTCAATTTGTTATGTGTTTTCAAAGGGGCAGGAGTTGATTTTGTTCTGAGTTGTCCGGTCACCGAACTTTTCACCATGGTGAACTTAAGAATAACTTATGAAATAATAACCTGAAAAATCAATCTTGTTGTACCATTTAAAAAAAAGCTGGTGGCTACCATTTCGATTTTATATTAACTATTTTATTAATATTTATTTATGGTTTTATCAGGTGATCATACTACTTTTCGACCAGTTTGCAGAAGATAGTTTTGGAGGCGGGTATGGGTACCACCGGCCTCGGAAATCATTTATTGGATAACCAATACCCCTGCCGTGGGTCACTCCAAATGGTTCGCTTCGTTTGGAGGTGGGTTTAGCAGGGGTGCCCAAGTTCATGGGGTGAGGTTTCTAGGTATTGTCTTAGGTGGCGAGCCGGTCTGGGAGAGTCCAGTTGAGGGAGACCTTTTGACCTCTTCGTACGAACTCTCTCAACCTATCGCCTTGCATCGCAGTTGGAGGGATGTATTCACACGTTTGTCACTTCTGAACACATTGCCCAGATTCCTACCTACCCGTCTTACCTCTTTCCTTCCCGGAACTTAATCTCCTTCCTTTCCCTAAACGGACCCTCCACACACCATCCCAAAGAAAACATAGGCTCCTTTTGTAGGAAGTTAGCATTTCGATTCAACTTTGCTAATTTATAAATTTTTGTATGTAATTGATTTGCGTTTGGCTTTTCTTTTCGTTTTTTTATTATTTATTTCCTGATTTCTTATTTATTCCCTGTCAATATCGGTTCAGTTGTCAACATTGCAACCGTGCTCGTTATATCGATATAAAATCGTCGGAAGTTATTGTGCTTATTATCTTCTTCCCTGGAAATATTTTTATCGAATATTCTTAATCGGGGCACAAAAGTGTTATTTCTATAGGAGGGCTTTCAGTCAGAATTGTGAGCTGTGATATCCTGATTTTCCAGGACACGTCAAAGAGCACAGAATTTTTCCGATGATACTCTTGATCAATCAATGGATCGTCCTTGTATCAACCCTAAAATCTAAAAAATATGAATTGTATGCATTATGCGATTGCCAGCAACTTAAATACGGCCATTCGACCTACACCTTGTGGGTGTTTAGAATAATTTGGAATACTTGACGTTAGGTAATAAGTTTTCGGACAAAATAACATAATTTAAGTGCCAAGCATTTAAGAATGTTAATAATCTACCACGCTTGAAGGTCCAATGGAAACGTGTTGAATTTAACAGATTTATGCAGAAATCTTGTTAAGACAACTAATTGTTTTCTGTTTTCATAAATACATGTTAACTACATCTACCTGGTATTTCGTTTACCACTACAATCTTCTATTCTTTATATGCATAAAAATCTTGCGTCGTGACGTTTCTCCGATTTTTATGAAATTTGGCTTTGTGTGTAATTTGGTCCAACTTAAAAGATATGATAGTTCTTACCTCGATTATTGATTTATATATTTATTATTGCCAATAACATGTTTTTTAAGTGTTTGTTGTAGAACAATGCATTGTAATTATTTGTAAGTTCCATAAGTTTTTAACAGATGGCGGTATGAGTTAATTTTTTGTTTGTTCCGTATTGTTTCCTATACCATTCATCCACACATACACCATTCATGCTCACAAATCAACCGGCTGTTGATTTGTGAGCATGCTCATTGTGTGGAAGGGGTAATGAGCATGCTCATTTAAATAGCATGTGTGTCAGTACCATAAAACACCAGCACTTAATTTTTGAGTGGCATTACAACCAGGGGCGTAGCTACCGCCGTATCAGCCGTATCAATGATACGGGGCCCCCGGGCTACAGAGGCCCCTAACGTGTGTAAAATATTATCCACAATGTCACCAAATCTCGTGCTTTCCGGAAAAAACCTATAAAAAAACTGTCATACGGGCCTATAGAGTTTGCACTTCAGAAATGACAAAAGTCAAAAAAAGCAATCTCTTTTTTTTCCGGGTTAAACGTGCGCAATATTTACGCGTTTTATTTCATCCCGGTGCAAACGTTATTTATTACATTGCAATACAATGTGCCGATTATGTAAATTGTGCTGCACACGCATTAAATTTAATTTTAAACGTTGCTGCGAAACACATTCTTGAAGTGTCGACTTTTTTCGATAATTTAGAAAAAATATATACTTTTTTTAGCAATAGTATAAAACGCTGGGCAACGATTGAGTAACGATTCATCTGAAAAATATAAAATTACCCTCAAAAAGGTATGTCCTACTAGATGGTCTTCAAAGAAGGACGCTTTATTAGCGATAAAGAATTTTTTTTATTAATCATGAAAACTTTGTACCAACCAAATTTAATTTCCACTAAAAAAGATAAACGCGAAGAATGTAAGAGTTATGATTTCTTAGTGCTTGTCACATTTTTTTCTTCACTATTTGAAATCATTTATTCTTTTTCTAAAGCTCTACAGCAGGGGTCTCCAAACTACGGCCCGCGGGCCACATCCGGCCCGCCAGTGTCATCAATCCGGCCCGCGATAGCTAATGACAAATGTCATCAATCAGGCCCGCGATAGCTATAGTTGTTGTGATAAGTTAAATAAAAAACACAGAATGATAGTAACTCGGTTTTATTTACTTGCTAGGTAAAGCTTAATTACAAAAGTGTAATATCGAACCAACGAGATTATTCGCGAAAAAGTACTTCTAGCACTATCCGTTGGCGATGGATAGAGGGAACTATCACCACCCATTTCCATGAAAAACCACCAATTGTCATCAAGTGTTGCAGACGTGAAAATACAGTACAACACAATAGTAATTGAACTAGAGAATTTGGCAAGCGTATTTATTTTTTTACAAATAACTCCACACAAGAGGAAAATATTTTCCCTCAGGGCCTATGTCATCTTAGGGGATGGTGTATGGATGGTCTTTTTAAGGAAGGGAAAAATAGGAAGTTCTGGGAATAAAAAGGTATGAGGGTAGGAATCTGGGGGTTAGTGTGCCCAGGAGTGACGGACGTATGAATCCTTCCCTCCAACTGCGATGCAAGGCGATGGGTCGGGATATTCCGGCTGGAAAGGTCAAAAGGCCTCCCTCACCCAGTCTCTCTCGATCCGGCCCGCCACGCAGTAGGTGGGCACACACATCCGCCGCCAAGACCTAGACAAACCTTACCCCATGAACCACGAATGATAATGGCAGGAAAATTAAAACGGTTTTGGCCCTTCGAACTTACTGGAGTAATCAGTACGGCCCTAAGGCTGGAAAGTTTGGAGACCCCTGCTCTACAGCATTAAAATAATGAGTTACAGAAAGCTAGTGTTTTATTAAGTAATCTTTTGAATAGACTGAGCGAAATAAGAAATCAAAATTCATTCAATGGTTTGCTAAATGAGTCCAGAGATTTAGCAAAAGAGTGGGAGGTAACAACTGTTTTAAAAAACAAAGGCGAAAGATAACGAAGCGTTTTTTGGATGATTTATCACAAAATGGAAGAATTTCAGACCCTGAATCATATTTCAAGGTCAATGTATACTATTGCTGTTTAGATATATTAATTTCTCAAACTAAAAAAAGATTTCAGAGCCTTATTTGTGACCTGAGTTATATGTTCGAAGTATTACAACCGGAGAAACTCATATCTTCTTCAAACGAAGTGATAAAAAACGCTTCCGGAAAACTGTCGGCTAAATACAGTAAAGACATCTCAATTAATCTTTATGAACAATTAATTGCTCCGAAAACATGCTTAAAATTTGAAATTCAAAAAAATTCATTCCATTAAGGAACTCATGGAATTATTTCCGATACAATTCAATACCCTTGTATCCAGTTTTCCGGAGGTAAAATAACAGCATGCTTTATATTCTAGACCCTTCCAGTTACAACCGCAACAGCTGAAAGAAGTTTTTCAAAATTAAAATTGATAAAAAATTACCTAAGGACTTTGACGGAACAGGAACGGCTATCAGACTTGTCACTATTGTCCATAGAGGCAGAAATTTTAGAAAAACTGAAATTGTCTTCAGCTATAGATGATTTAATAAATCAATTTGCCGAAAAAGGGGCAAGTAAACTGTATATTTAATTTGAATTGTTTGGCTAGCTCGATTTCTAGGAGGAAGTGATTACTTATAATCAATAAATATTTATATTAATTTGATGCAAGCATTTTTGTTTCTTTTGTGGGAAATCTTTAACCTTCATATGGGCCCCCCAACTAATTTTGATACAGGGCCCCTCCAAGGCACGCTACGCCACTGATTACAACGCATGCCGGGTACTCGCTAGTAGCATATACAATATATAACAGCTGAATTCTTTTCAAACACACAAAATTTCAACAACTTATTTAAAAGTCAACACATGTCAGTGATCATGGTATTCACTATAACAATTAATTGTAATTGTATTAAAATATCAGTTAGCAGTTTTTTTGTACATAGTGTCAGGTGTATGGTCAATTGTTTATATTTATATTGAAGTCAAATAACCTTGCCTGTCAATGCACAATATAAATAACTCTTGTTACTATCTGTTTGCACTCTTTACAAATATACACATTTTATAATAGACAACAAACACGTTATGTAACTTGTAAAGAATGCTGATATTTGCAGTCTAATCGCATTCCAAACATAATTAGACAACTAAGTATGGGTGGTTGATAAAAAAAACTTCTAAAAAAGCTAATCAAATAGCTGAAAATGTTCCTTTCACGAACTTTTAGATGTTAAATGAGGAACAGACAACATAAAATTAAATAACAGTGATTTTAAAATGATAATATTACTTTCTTTGAGCATAGTTACAGACTCATAATTTGAGAGGCGGTAATCGGTCGTACCGCCCCGGGAACCATTAATTGGATAACCAACACCCCTGTCATAGGTTGTCCCAACGTTTAGTGACTTATTAGGGGTGGGGTTTATCTCTAGGTCTTGGCGGCGGATGAGTTTGTCGAACTACTGCGTGGCGGGCCGGATCGGGAGAGACTGGTTGAGGGAGACCTTTTGAACTCTCCAGTCGGACTCTATCAGCCCATCGCCTTGCACCGAAGGATGGATTCATACGTCCGTCATTCCTAGACACATTGAACCCAGATTCTTATCATATAAAGCATTTTAAAAGTATTAACATGTGAATAAAAATGTGTAACAGTGTAATAATTTTAAAAATTAAAAATATAAAATATTGTATAAAAAATTAGACTTGTTAAATAATTTTTAATACACAGATAATAGGTAGATACTCAAGTACAGGTTGTTTCACAGAATTTGAACAATACATCAAATTTCAAAGTTTAACTCTATTCTTAGAATATCGTTCGTCCAGTTGATTAGTCAGATATTTTCAAATTCTAGAGATTTAGGGGATAATGCTTCCCATAAATCAATTATTATTTATACTTGTCTATGATTTATTTATTAAATACGCCATAAAATAGCACCAGGAGGCATAACTGTCCGATACATTGATTAGTATAACATTTTAAAATATCCTACGAGTCATAAAAAAAACATTTGGTTTAATTCACTACAAGCTTTTCTTCATTGTAATTGATTTTGGCGGTGTTCATGAGTAATCTGAGTATTGTACCAGATAGAGTGTACCTACACTTTTGCACATATCAACTCAACTCAAATATCGATCTTTCGGAGATATCTGACTAAACAACTGGATGATCGATATATTCAAATGACAATACGGTAATGTTATCTTTGGTTAGATTAGGTTAGGTTAGGTTTTTTAAATTTTTTTTTTCAATGTTCTGTTTTTGTCATCGAAATATATAATACATTCGATATGTATACGATCGATATGTACAACGATACCTACGTTGCAGATTGCAGCCCCACTCTATGGTCATATTAGATATGCATTCCTGTATAAATAAAAGCACGTTCAAGGTGTTTAGAAAAGTGAGTGACGTGATCAAGAAGTGATCGTAGGCTCTGCTATGCACCGATCACACCGATAACAATCTGTGAACACTGATCACTGATCTCGATATGCATAGGAGAATTTGCATCCGATTTGCACATAGAATGTTCCGCGTCGATTAGTTGAATGCATGCATTGTAAATACAATTCTTAAATATTATTGTAATGCAGCGGTTTAACACGGTGGGTGGTAAACATGGCGTGGTAAAGATGCATAACCAAATGTGTAACTAACTTTGAGGTGCATCTACAATCTAATAAATATACTAGTAGATTTACTTAACAACGAGTTTCCAACAATAAAAATCTTCGAATACATACGAATGATTTCCTATAGGTTTTTTTCCTTCATATATATATACACGTTTTTAAGACATACTTTAGCGTAATAACATTATACATTTGTCAATTCGGGTCCACAAATCTGCTAGCCTCTGAACCTGAACTCAATAAAACTTGCACTCGCTTAATCAAAATACATAATTATTTTCTATGCTCGTGCAAGATAAGTTTACGAAAGCGACTACTTATTATGATGGGCGTTTTGCATAATTCTTTTTTCTTTAAGTTGGGAAGTACCTAGCTATTCAGATCTGATCACCAAACACGCGTCAAACCAAAGGCATTTCAAGCAATGTTTCGATTCTAAACGGTGGTATTCCAGCAGTCGGTACTAAAATATGTACTTACATGCATTATCTATACAGAGTGTTAACTGACGAACTGAGGCGGGTATGGGTGGGTGACTTAGCAGGGGTGCCCGGGTTCATGGGGTGAGGTTTGTCCGGGTCTTGGTGGTGGACGCGTCTGCCCACCAGCTGCCTGGTAGGTCGGATCAGGAAAGAATGATTGGGGGAGTCCTTTCGACTTTTACAGCCTTTCTCTCTCAGAATATTGCCTTGCACCGAAGTGGGATTGATATATTCATACGTCCGTCACTCCTGGACAAACTGACCTTCAGATTCCTACCCACCCTTCATACCTTATCCTTCCCAGAACTTCCTTTCTTTCCTATCCTATAAAAGACCCTCCACGCATCATTACAAAGATGACAGAGGCCTTGAGAGAAAATATTTTCCTCAGGGCCTCCTGTCTGGAACAATTATTTTAAAAAAATCGAAGCGTGCAATTCTAACGTGGTGGACGTGAAACCTTCAGAAAACTAAAGTAGACAAGAGTTGGGAGGCTACGAAGCACTTTACAAAAAGGAGACCGATAGGCTACGAAACACTGCACAAAGCGGAGACCGATTATACTGTCTCATTCTCTCGCGGGCTAAATCCTACAGATGTATGTGTTTTTCTCTTTTTAGAGTCGCTATTTTTCTTTTCATTGAGTTACAAATCACAACGGTGCTAAAGAAGTTTTCACTTCAACAAAAAAATGCGAAAGTTTCCATGTTCCGACATCGGTTTTCGTGGAATTGGGTCTGTGCAATTATTGAAATAGCTTCGTGACTTTACAACATGTAACAGTACCATTGTTACCTTAAACCAAAGTTGGGTGGGGGTATGCAGTGCGCGCCCGCCTGGAGGAATTCGCCTAAACTATGTTGACAAAAAATACATTTCGATTGAGCAATAAAATGTCACTGCATTGGTACCTTGATGTTGCACATTGTGCCTATACATGTATACAATGCAAAATTAAATAATAATAATATTAGCATTTCAACACTCAACCAAATATGAAAAAGACAAAGTCTAAAGGATCTGTTAGATCCTTTAGTTTTACCGGGACTACCACTCTATCAATTGATCTGATGAGACCTAATTTATCTTCTGAATTTAAGAATTACTAATATTATCCTCAATTAATGTTCATATTTATTAATAACTAGTTGACATTGCGAACTTCGCACTGCATCACAATCAATAACTGTTGTTAACTTATCAGCTTAATTAAATTCAGTTTTTTATACACAATTAAGCGATTATATTATCGATACGAAACTGTCCGTGTTTTGTTTTTGTCAGTATCAGAGATTGCGTTCTGTAAGGATTTATATTTTATCTGATTTTCTTACTTTTCCACTTACTGACGTATGAATCCATCCCTCCCACTGTGGTACAAGGTGATGGGTCGAGAGAGTCCTGCTGAGGACTATAGATGGTTTGCAAAATGTCATTCTCAAATTGTGACATTTTTGACAGTTTTTTAAAAGATTTTGTAATAATTAAGAAAATTCTGATGTATCGTCATGTAGTTGTAATAATCCATAAACTTTCGTGAGGGTGGAAAGAAGATATTTTTAAAGTTTCAAACATTTCCTTAGCAATATATAAACAACAAACAAACTAGCAAGCAAGCAAGCAAACATACGTTCATTTTTATATATTTTTATGTATATGTAGATGTTATACCTAGTCATTTTATTTTTCATAGAGAGTCCTGCTGAGAGGTTAATAAATGTTCTCCCTCAACCAGCATCTCCGGTCCCGGCCCGCCACGCAGTGTGAGCAGTTGCATCCGTCGCCAAGACTTCACCTTATGAACCCTGGCACACCTGCTAATTCTACAAACGTAGCAAACCTTATTCCATAATATATTTGTAACCTAGATAGTATATTTTATTTTTATACGGAACATCTATCGACTTTTTGAATGTCTACAAAGAGTGAACAAAATTATTATTCCTAATGAATAAGTAGGTACCTACTCTTTTTTTACACCAATGCCTTCTTTTCATATAGTTCCATGGATTGGTGGTTCAAAGCGTCGGTTTCGCACTCAGGGATCGCAGGTTCAGCCCTCTATCGGCACAAACGTCAAAATTTTTATGACAGTTTGAAAGATGTGTGTATAAAGAAAGATTTCATATTTAGAGATTCTTTGTAGGTACCGAATTAGAATCAATTTCATATAATTTATTATTTTATTTCTGAGGAATATAAAACAGCAAGTACACACCTAATGAACCAGCAGTTTTATTCGTATGTTTATATATTTAAAATAAACCCAATTTACTCAGTAGTTTAGTAACGAAATTATCAAATACTAATTAAGTAATGACAACCGGCGTAGTCTAGAGGTAAGGCTTTTGACTCGCAAACCGAAGGTCGCGGGATCGAATTCCGGCGTGGGCTTAATTTGTGTTATTTCACAATTAATTCATTTAAAATAATGTATAATATATTTGCACCGCGTTCCAGAGTGGAAGATACTATCAGTATCGCCCTGGTGTAAGACCACCATTCAGAATTGAAACGTTGGCAAAATGGCGTTAGCCGTATTTGGTGACCAGATCTGAATAGCCAGGTACTTCCCCACCATCCTCTGCCCCATCTCCTTCCCCTCCCCACTATCTTTAGCCTCACCACATACCCCAAATGGGGATTCCATAGTCTCACTGGCTCCAGGCGGGAGCAGCTGTGACTCTTGTGAGGTATTACTATAAAAAATATATTATTCTGGAGTGTTTCTTATCTTATTTTTAAAAAGTTTCGTTTTCGTTTTCAATTTTGGGCAAAACTAGAAGAGAAGCCGAAATTCGGTGTCGGTTTTGGTTTCGGCTGAAAATCTAGTTTTGGTCGGTCATTACAAACCAGAGACAAAATAAGAATTGGAATGACTGCTCGGAAGACGCCATAGAAGGATATGCCCGAAGACTGAAGGTGAATAGCTATAGGGACCGAAACAGAGAACATTCGTGGAGGAGCCCATCGTGATGTTGTTAAAATACGTAATGTAATAAGCTGCAGTATTTATCCAATCTGATTTATTTTTGCTTCTTCGACATTCTTGCACGCCTATTTTGCCACACCTTAGTGATTATTACCACCTCGTGAAATAAGGCGATCATGAGAGATGATTGCAATCTAATATCGGTGGACGAAGGTTTATTATGTGGGAAAATCAGATATTGCGATAGAGGACAACAGCAGAATCCGGTGCAATCATCGAACCCGGTTAACTTGTTTACATTATGCACATAAAACAATGTTTTACTTAAATAAGCGCAATAAATCATACACAGATCCCACGCCAAGACTAATAATATGGCTTTTGGATCGTTGATCACATAATGTGCCATTGTTTCATTTATGTACAAAATAACGCAAATAAATCACTAGGATGTAAAAAACGGAGTTCATATAGACGTCAGTATAGGAACTGTATACTATGTATAAATAAACTCGTACGTATATTAAATGACGCAATAAAATAAGGAAACTAAATTTTACGCAGATAATTTTACGATTTATTGTGGTTATTGTTATGTCGTTTACAATTTAGTCATACAATTCACAATATGAATATCTACTTTGTAACATGGTTTGTATGACATGTAACAACTTTGTATCATTACTAATGGTTTTTTTGTATTTTCCTGGTCGACGTATTTGTAAACTGATCGAAAATATTAATATGAAAACTCAGATACGTTTTTAGATTTTGACGGCCAAAAGTATTTTCGTTACCTATTTGTTTTTGGGGTGTTATGCCGTGTTGCGCTACCTCCTTCTTTAGACGTTTCGAACAGCGTTGCAGTGTCCATCATCAGGGCCGACCCGGCAAATGTGTAATTGTTAGTGGTGAAATATGTGCTTATGTACTTGGAAGCGACAACGTGTTGCCAGCTCCACTCTTGTAATTACTTCAAAATGGTTGTAGATTTTCAATTGCCTCCGTAATCAGGCGTGCTACAATAGGAACCGGTTCTAAAAAACTGTTCCTCGAATCCACTATCATCCAGTGATCGCTAGTCACCGGTACAAAGAAACCGATACAGCATACACGCCACATAAATGAATGCCGCAACACAGCATAACACCCCAAAAACAAATAACGAAAATATGAAAACTCGATAATCATATTATATTTCTTTAAAATCGTTCGAATAGGTCATCATCGGTTTACCGGGATATTCGGAAGTCAATTTTTATACGAAGGAGGAAACACAGAGGACAGTAAATAAATCAAATATTTTTTTTAGTCTATACATTATTGGATTTTTATATGGGTTGGGTTATATAACCACTGGAGCAACAGCGCAATTTAAAACTTTTTTCTCCAATTGCTCGAAATTTTTTGGTGATCATTTTGAATATTTTCCGCACACATTAAAAAAAATCATACCTCCGAATTTTAATATGGAGACATACAAACTGATTATAGTTCTACATAGCCAATGAACACACCTATCTTTTGACGATTATTACATATTCGTAGGATTTATAAAAAAAATTGTAAAGTTCTACTTAATTCCTTACAAATAAGGGAAAATTTGACAAAATTGGCAGCAAAATAATCCGAGGTACCTACTTTAAATAGTGCCATATTGTGGCAAAAAGCGCTCCAGTGGTTTAAAAAAAATCATAACTTTTAATAACTAAGAGGTGTTGAAGTTGTATGATTCTGAGTTGTCATGGAACCGTTTATTAGGTACTGTTAACGACACCGCTTTCATGCAGATGCTTTTATGAGATCGGTTATGTTCAAGGTGTTGTTTTTTGTCCATTTTTTGTAGATTTAGTACGTACCATCCAAAAATAAAATTTCTTCTCTAATGACAACTATGTATATAAAATAATAAGTATGATAATTATGATCTGGTAAAGCAAATATTTTCGTATGGAATCCGATATAATTTCCGTGCGGAGATTCCGTAAAGAACATCGTGTAAACCGCCCATTAGACAGAGACATTTCGTATCTCAAAACAGCATCCATTTTACGTGACACGAAGTAAGGGCTTATTAGTACTCGGAACAACAAAAGCTCTCCGGCTTTTTGAAAAACCTTTGTGTTTCCTATTATGTAGAAAAGCTCTTCAGAGCATCGTTCATGGCTAAGGGCGGATGTCTAGACTTGGATAAGGAGAATCCAAAAGAGGCGAGAAAGGACTTACGAGTTGAGGATAGGTACCTACTCCTCAACTTTAAAGGCTGCCGAAAGGGTATAAAGGATATTTTGGCTTCATATTTTTGTGATAAAATGTTTTATATTTACGTTAACAAATTAATTTTCTATAACTATTTAAAAGTTCCACATGCGTTGGCCGCCAAAACGACATATTGATTTATGTTCGTGCGGAGAGCGTTTGTGACGTCACGCAGACCAACGTTTGTGGGGCAGTCTCGGATTAAGGTGATGCATAATCATGTGTTTTCGGATTGAAAATTAGATAGCTTG
Source organism: Limnephilus lunatus (assembly GCA_917563855.2). Lineage (NCBI taxonomy): Eukaryota > Metazoa > Arthropoda > Insecta > Trichoptera > Limnephilidae > Limnephilus > Limnephilus lunatus. The sequence continues at coordinate 70,182,223 of OU830596.1, forward strand.
GAAATATTTTGAGGCTTTTATGAAATACTACGAGTAGAAACAATATTATAGTAAATCGAGTATTTTTTATATTAGTCTTTTTATAAGCCCAAATTTTTTTTATTATCACGCCTAAAAAAATTGTTTAATGTTCAAAACCCTACTCTTACTTGCGAGCCGCTTTTCGTTTATGGTTTTATTGTATAATGTGGAAAATTAAATTGTTAAGAAAATGATCCTTAGCTTCACAAAATAAAATAAAATACACCTACTTGAATAAATCAAAATAGCCGGCTGGTGTAAACGGGAATTTAAACCTTATCGACCTTATCATAAGGAGTTTTATTGTTAGCGGCCTGATCCCGAAATTTTCACGACGTAGTGCATCGGTAAGGACAAAATTACATGTTTAGTGCCACTCTCACAACCATTAATATATTCTATTAGCTAAAACACCCTGCATTTTAACGACTGATTTTGAATCATTTTGAATATTTTCGCCCACATTAAAAAAAAATCATGCCTCCGAATTTTAATGTGGAGACATACAAACTGATTATAGTTCTATATAGCCAACGAATTCACCTATCTTTTGTCAATTATCACATATTCGTAGGATATATTTATTTAAACGCCATAAATTTGGCTTTTACATTCAAGTGATACATGATACAATGGTTCACAGGAGGATATCAGTATGTTAAAAATAACAGAAATAAAATAGTTAAGCAATATTTAAATAATATGCGAGGTTTATAAAAGACCTGACATAAAAAAAAATGTCAAGTATGTATGATAAAAGCTAGTATATACATAGGTATATGATACAAGTATTTGTTACAACCAAACAAATAATGTGGGCATTAACATTTTATTTGCGCAGAATAAAAATATGTAAAATAAAGGTTGCTCTTGGCAAGTAGAATCGAGCAAAGTCTGGTATATCATACATTCACACATTCGCGTTTATTTGCAAATCTAGGAGTTGATTATAAATAGAATAATTTTGTAGAGAGTTTAATGTTACCTTAAAAATTAACTTTGCTTAAAATGACTGGGCAGGTATAGTTAGCAAATTAGCTCTTTAGTTTCAGGGCTGTCAGTTGGAGATTTGATAATAGTTATGGATTAAAAATATTTTTTTTAATTAAAATAGTGCACTTATTAGCTATGACACTTGTGTCTGATGGTTAAGATATCTGAATTAAGTAGTTCTGAATCTCTACTAAAATATGATAAAGAAGCCTTACATATAAATATTACCATGCCTATCATTGATTATTATGATTGAGGTATGTTATTATAGCCTTCTTATTCTTATAACTATATTCTGTGCAGCTGAACATATCTACTACTTCTGAGAAAGCATTCCCAACTGCATGCAATCTAGGTATAAGCTAATATCTAAATGACTCAGTCCTGATATTGTTGTTGCAATTAAAAAAACGTAAACTTATTTTGCGTACTCCACACTACAAGTCAAGAATAAAATCTTCCAAAACAAGGAGGTTGATCGTACAGTAATTTTGGGGGTTATACTCGTAATAAAAAACACGTGTTAAATAAATGGTATGATTGATTGCATATAAATAGTTCAGATGAAATTGCAATAAAATGATTTTAGATGCTGGCTGTAAGGCTTTGAGAAATGGAATCAATGAGTTTTTTGCAAGAAATTGATGACAATAGTTTCAGAATGATTTGACACTTTTGCCTCTTGTGAAAGCGCAGACAAAATGATACAAAGACAAAAATTGTTGTAAAAATTAAGATAAAATGCGACACAGACGTTAAATTGAAAGTAAAAGAGCCCGTAGAGGGAAATTGAGGTATACTGTGTCACATAGAGGGCAATGCTAAGAGTTGTCCCGAAAGTCCGCTAGATGGCAGTTCGTTTAGTCCGTAATTTGGGCACCAGGGGGGCCAACGACCCGGGTGCAGTCTGCAGGAGCTCATTCAATTCAGATCTCGTTTAGCTAGCTTCCAGTTAGGCCGACTATCGTAGTCATCACTTGTACACGCGAAGTATTACATAAATCCCATATTAACATAAAAGAAGTTCTCTATTCTTTCCAAAGAAGAAATCTCCTCCCAAGACGAGTTGGAGAACTGTTTGTCTAAACGCAACAGAAATGAATCAATATAAATATATAAATATAAAATGAAAAGTAATAAATGAAGATAAATATTTCAAATAGGACGAAACAATACTCAACACCTACATAAAATCATAATATTATGAAGAGAGTTGCTTAAATATCCGCATATTAAATTGGAAATTTGAGAAAGCATAATTTCTAAACATAATAAACTCATTATTAGGACATAAAACCGTTTTCTTTTCTTTTACTTGTCACAATATTGACGAATAGCAATCATCAAAACGATCTCATTTAAAATTCAGTATTCTCTCGGCGGACAAATCTGCCCAGTTGGTTATGGCACGTTTAGAATACAAACGAGTATTCACCGTAAGCATGGCGAAATGAGTGAAACGCCAACAATGTTAAATGCTCAATCACAATGCAGCCTTTAAATTATATTACCTACCTATATCTACGAACGCCTATATCTACAATGATGTTATAAAATTGCATGATCGGTTGTACGTAGCGACTACGTAAAATTTTGGCTAAAAAACAAATAAGGAATGTATGGTGTTTTCGGTTCGGTAGTTAGCAAGGGTTCCGCGCGTCGTCATTCCACTAGAAAACATCCCCTAATCAATCAACATAAATAATAAAACCTAACCTAACCAAACAAAAAAATGTGACAAAAATAATACAGACATCCTGTTAACACAATAAATTATTGTTCCAAAATAGTAATAATAAGAAATAGTAAAAATAATATAAAAATGCAAAAGTCAGTCATTTTAAATACATGTAGGATTACGAAAGATTTTTTAAATATTTATATTGAGGGATCAGTAGGATTTATCGAACCAGTTAGGATTTCATCAGAGCCGAACCCTCTGATATGAAAATATCTGGAGTCGGTGAAATATTTTCCCATTATGTTTCTGGTGGATTGACGTATTGTTCTTGTATTGTTTTGTATTTATTATACTTATATAGTGCACTTACATTGCGTGAATTTACTAGATAATCATTTGCGGAAAAGTGTGTGGAAGGGTTTAGTCTTTCATTTGGGAAAGATTTAACCCGGACATAAAATCTGGAGCACCGTTAAAAATTATTCAGCGTAGTGGAGATACATTTTGTCCTTGGGATATTATGTCGAGGGATATTTTGTCGGAGGATATTTGGTCGGGGATATTTTTTCGAGGGTTGAAAACGTGCATTACCGTTCATAAGTTTGAAACAATTTAAGTTTATTTCTCTTCAATATTTTAATTGGTAAACTAATGTTTAAGACAAGATTTTTATGCATAGCACAAAGGGTAACAATTATTATGAGCAATAATTATTATAGCCAGAAACACTCATCAAAATTTAAAAAAACCCCCAGAGAAAAGATAAATGCCGCCGACGGGTTGGTTGTTTTCAGGTGAAAAAATGTAATAAGCTGTAATTGTTGAATGAAACACTAGTATATATTGAATTATTTGGCGGGTGGGAGATAAGCCGACGTAGCTCAGTTGGTAAAGTAGTTGACAGGATATCAGAAGGACGCGGGTTCAAGTCCCGTCGGCGGCATTTATCTTTTCTCGGGAGATTTTTTCAATGTTGATGAGTGTTTCTGGATAATAATTATTGTTTATAATAATTGTTATTTCTCTTCAATGCGGTTGTTCTTAATTTTCGCTATTAATCTGATTTAACCGTCTGTCAGTTAATAATACAATGCACACATGGGTCGGGTTCCAATCCAAGGTAGAAGACCTTAGCGAACTCTGACCTCTCCAGCAAGACTCTCTCGCCCCGGAAGTGGGAGGGATAGATTCATACGCAGTGGGAGGAATAGATGCATACGTCCGTCACTCCTGGATACACTGATCACCATATTCTTACACAACCCTCGCACCTTTTATCTCCTTCCTTTCCTTCAAAAGACCCTCCACTCATCATCCCCAAAGATGACATAGGCCATGAGGTATTTTTTTCCTCATGTAGAGCTAATATTAAAAAAAATTATAAAAAAACTATCTATTCATTGTTCGTCTCGCTTGTTTCTTATATCAATTTTGATGCGGGTATGGTTACCGCCGTTCCAGGAACAATTTATTGGATAACCAACATAGGTCTGCCATAGGTCACCCCAAATGGTTCGCTACGTTTGGTGACTTAGCGAACGAAGCGAGGGTTCATGGGGTCAGGTTTGTCCGGATCTTGGCGGCGGATGTGTCTGCCACCAACGGGCCGGGTCGGGAGAGACTGGTTGAAGGAGATCTTTTGACCGCTCCAGCAGGACACTCTCGGAACATTGCCTTGAATCGTGGAAAGGATGGATTCATTCGTCCGTCACATCTGGACATACCGTCCCCCAAATTCCTACCCACCCCTTGTACCATTTTCCTTCCCAATTTCCACTCCTTCTTTCCCCTAAAAAGGCCCTCCACTCAGCATCCCCAAAGATGAAACAGGCCTTGGGTGGAATTATTTTCCTTGGGGCCTCCTGTGCAGAGCTAATGTAAATAAAAAACAATCAGTATTATTAGCAATTGAGGCTTATTTTCACGTAAAGAGGTCTCCATTCAAGGAAGTATTTCCTATTACGACTTAATCTCAAGTCTGCACTCTTACCTTCTTACTTAAAACCGGGATCACGCTATGCCTGCAGCACGTTTCATGCTATAATATGTAGTACAACACCCTGTACAGAGCACAGTGTACAAACTGTAGGAGATATCGTGGTGTACTTCTGCGTGTTTTACCCAGTACGTGATCAGACTGTGATACGGAGAAAGACCCATTCCTCCTCTGATAGCTTCATCTTCTGTTGTTTGCATAAGACGGTTGTGGGGTGTCAGCTCTTGCCCAACCAAGAATTACACGAATCTGTATTAGCTACGCCACCAATCGAGTATCGGATTGAGGGGTTTATGGGGAACGGCTGCGCGACCTTTTTCGTACGAATATTAAATTTAGAATTGAGAACAAAATCTTCTTCGATGGCGCTACAGCCCATATCGAGCCTTGGCCTCCTGCAACAGTCGCCTCCAGCTCCTCCTGTCCTCAGCGGCTGACTTCCAGTTTGGTACCTGGAGAAGCTGTGCTGCATCGAGAACAAAATACCCAACCAAAATTATTAATTATTTTTTGGAGTGAAAACTTCTTTAGCACCGTTGTGATTTGAATCTCGACTAAACGAAAAAGCCACACCAAAAAGAAACAAACACATACATCAATAGGATTAATCCTGCGAGATGATGAGATGATTCAATTAAATTCAATGTACGAACGAAATGTACATTACGAAATTATAATTTCAAGGCGTTTTTAAAGAGAAAAATATAATTTAGGTGAGATAAAGAGGTTTTCACTTTCAGCAACAAAGCTTGCTGTTTGAATTTTGCTTCATTGATGTTAAACATATCGATATCGGAAGTAATTCTATTTAACAACAAGACATCTCTCCCGACTGGCATAACCATTGGCAAGTTAGTTCTGTAAGCCGGGAGATAAAACAGTCTATGCTGTCGGTGACGGAGATAACCATCGGGAGCGAGAAACTAACGCTCTCCATGATAGCTGAAATTTCGAACCATCCACGAATCAGTCTGAAGAAATAAATGTGTTACAATGAGCACATCCCTTCTGACCCGTAGACGGTTCACACCGAACACGCCAAGAGAAAGTCGGTAGGGTAGAGTCACGGATAGTAGCCATAACCCTTCAGATAGATATATAATATATAATAAAAATCGGTCTCCTCTTTGTGCGGTGCTTCGTAGCTTTGGTGCTTCGTATCCTCCCCACTCTTGTCTTTAAAAAAAACTGTAGTTATCTGAAGGTTTCGATTCTACCGCGTAATAGCGCATTTATATGCCACTTTATTTAGTTGTACCTACTTTAAATTATAAATTTCAATAGGATGTTAAAGAATTCGGTTTTTAATGATTTTTGAGGCAACTTGGGCAATTATTTGTGAGTTAATGTTATTATATATATTTATAAATAAATTATGTTGCTCTAATAGAGCATGCATGTTTGTTTAATGTGAATACCGCTTAAGAGTCTCAATTGCTCCCAACCGTCTGGAGCCATTGAGACTATAGCATCCCCAACCCACTTCACCGTCTCTTTCCCCATCCGAAGGGAGGGGAATGAAATGGTGAAGGGGAATCCTGGCTATTCAGCTCTGGTCACCAAACCCGGCTAAAATCATTTCAAACAACTATTTCTAAATGATGGTTTTACATTAGGGCGATACTGTGAGTATCTTCCACTCTGGAACGTGCCGTAAATATGTCAAATAACACAAATTAATCAAATAAAATTTAATTGCTCACTCCGGGGAGTGAACCTACGACCTCCGGATTGCGAGTCGATAGCATTACCCCTACACCACGATATAAATAAAACGGTTTAAAAAACATTTTGATTAACGTAAATCCAAATTACAAACGATCGATTGATGTTGGAACACAGGCCTTATATAAATTAAAATTTGTTTGAAAAAAAAACGTTTCTTTTTGACAATATTGTCTTTATTTAATTAAATCATAAAAATGGCAACGTCATACATATGTCTGATAATGTTATATTATCGTGAAAACTAACTTACGGATCCGGATGGTTAAAATCTAGCAAACTTTATATAACATAATTTAAAACATAAATAAATAAAATAGCACATACCCGTACTAGATATTTATTAAACTTTTTGATTGAGAAAAATAATTATGTTTTTTTTAAGGTATTATGGCATCAAATCCATATTTATGTTTTGTATGAAAAATGCCGTGCAGTAGTTTCTCTCAATAAAGTAAATTCGCAATTTTTTTTTGAATTCTAAAAGTCAAGCACGTTCAGATTGAAGAAAGAAAATAGATTAATTTGTGAAAACGCCGCCGCACTTTTAAGCACGGATTATGGAAATCACACTTCATTTCAACAATTACTACAAGACACAACTATTTACGTACACAAAATATGTTATTAGGTTCTTAGTTTAGGTAAATTAAGTTATTCATGCGTATTTAGTTTGAAACGAAACTTCGCAAATGTCAAATCCATTCAAAATAACATGGTGGCAAAAGAGGTGTTTTATACCTTGGTCTTACATTTGATCAATATCTTAAGTGGAATACACATTGCCTACTCACCACGAATACACTTAGAAAACATATTTATTTCTTCAAAAACATTAGAAACATACTAGATTCCAAATCTATGAAAATTGTTTATTACTCCCTTTGTCAATCTATCATTGAATATGGAATAATCGCATGGGGAGGTGCAACACTATCCGCTATAGATTCATTATCGAAGGCACAAAAATTAATTATGAAAGTTATTCTTAAAGTTCCCATAGTAACAAGTACTGTAGATATATTCAACAAATTCCATGTATTAGATATTCGACAAATTTACACAAAAACAATCTTAACTCATCTGTAAATAAAACAAATACATTTTATGAAAATACCCAAAATATTGTAAACACGCGGCACAAAACCAAAGAACTCATACAAACACCTAAAACAAACACAACATTTGGTCAAAGAAATTTCAAATACATTGCGTCTAAAATATACAATAACCTACCTGACAAAACAAGACAATCGAATAATATTAACAAATACAAAATTCTGATAAAACAATGGATCATTGAAAAAGGTCGTGCAATAATTAGTCACCTCACCCAAATATAATCCTCTTATCCCATTAGTGTTACCACTACTACCAACCTGAAATTTTTTGTCAAATATTTTTACTTTATTGAAAAATGTATTTTATTTAATATTTATAAAATATTTGTAAACTAGTCTGTCTCGACACAGGATTTCCTAGTGAGACAGGCAAGGCCAAAAAAAAATGTTAACTTTATTGTATAGATACATAAATAAATAAATATGGGCAATTTTTAACTTTGAATGAAAATCGTATTTTTAATGCAAATCTTTCCGTCTATCACGACTGAAACCGATGGTTCTTGTGGTAATTAAGTTTAAAAGTAGTTTACTTTTCAAAATGTTTACCTATATAAAATGTAGCTGCATGCGGCGGTGTTTTCACAGTTTACCATATTTACATAAATAAATAAATATGGGCAATTTTTAACTTTGAATGAAAATCGTATTTTTAATGCAAATCTTTCCGTCTATCACTACTGAAATCCGATGGTTCTTGTGGTAATTAAGTTTAAAAGTAGTTTACTTTTCAAAATGTATACCTATATAAAATGTAGCTGCATGCGGCGGTGTTTTCACAGTTTACCATATTTATTTTAAATGGGTATCTATGTTGCAAATTTGATTGATTGTTCTTATAATATACAAAAAATAATATTAGAAAAACCAATATTTGTAAAAAAAAATTACAAAAGGTGGCTATTTAAAATCTGAGGAATCTGGGACAAAATCTGGGGTTGTCCGGAGAGGGGAGAGGGAAGGCGGGGAAGGCGGAGAGGTACCGGGACGCGAGGGAAAAGATATATAGGGAGAAACAATTTCTTTATTAGTGACATTACCGGGAACTCATATGCCGGGAACTCGCTAGTAATAAATAAAAAAAAATAAAAATCCGCCACGAATTTCGTACTCGTAATCTTCACCGAAAGATTGAAGAAATTTTATTCTTCTATTTACACATCAAACACGTAACTTTCATTGGATCCACCGCAGTTTGGTGATTGTTCAGCGACGACGGCAAACTTCCAAGCTATATATCCCTTTGATTCTATTATCTGTGTACCTCTTGTACCATTATCTGTGGTGAAAAGTTATCATTTATTATTCACACGAGGAATACGAGGTATTCATGTACGAAAATTCGAAAATTCGAAAAGCTTTTTCGCAGACTTTTTTCCGTCTTGAGCTGGTGCATCGATATATTCCAGCCTACTAATGTCCTTACGCAAAAGTTCCTAGACGTAACCATCAAGTATTCTAGTATTTTCTCTGTAGTGAGATTGAACCCTCAACCTTTTCGTCCAGTAGGAAATGGCACCTCAGCCGCACCCGCCATCAGATCTGATCGCCGTTCAACCTTTTCAGCGCTGACCGAGGTGGAGTTAGTGGAGACCCCGGGCCCTGGGGTCATCAGAGGAGAATTAAATAGTCGTCGTTATATCATTGTCTTCACTTCTGAACAATAAACACTCGGTACATTGATTTACTATCCACTGCAGAAGTCCCTGTACCAAAGATAATAGAAATGAAATGAAATATTGCTTGGAAGTGTGCCAACTTTCGTCTAGCAATTTATTTTTTACATTAGCTCACACAGAAGGCCCCGAGGAAAAAAATGTTCCCTCAAGGCCTATGTCATCTTTGAGGATGCTGTGTGGAGGGTTTTTCTAGGAAAAGAAAGGAGAGGAAGTTCTGGGAAGGCAAAATGTATGAGGGGTGGGTAGGGATCTTAGGTCAATGTGTCCAGGAGTGACAGATGTATTGAATCCATACATCCCACTGCGGTGCAAGGCGATGGGTCGAGAGGTTCCGGCTGGATAGGTGAAAATGTCACGACAAATTTCAATTATCCGGCCACGCAGTAGGTGCCACCAAGAGCTAGACAAACCTCACCCATGAATTCCATGAACACCGTGAACCCGGGCACCCTTGCTAAGACACCAAACGTAGCGAACCACTTGGGGTGACCTCCCAAATTGATAATGCCAACAACGCGACCAAACTGCCTGGACTGTCAATGTGACGGAGCCAATGAAAGTTTAGCGATTGATGTGTAGGTGTACATAAAGGCACGGGGCCGAGCCGCTGTTTGTACATGCGAATTGCAGTAGTATGGGTGAACGATGTTGGCGATACTTTTGACGCACAACAATATCTCATAGTGAGATTTTGTCTCTTTAACAAATGTTTCCTACAGGCTCGGGTCTCAAGCCATTCTTCTTCCCAGGTCATTCTTCAGTTCCCAGGTATTTCCATTTTTATCCAATCTGAATCCACCTCTCTATAAGTCTGCCTCTGGAAATCGATAACTAACTGTTGACAAGCCAACTTAATTGGCTTAGCAGGACTTGTTTGTGATTTGTAATAACTATTCTTACAATAATAATAAAAAAATAATAAAAAAAAGAAGGATTGGCGTAACTTCCGATGATTTTATACCGATGTCCTGAGCACGGTTCACCGTTGACAAACAAACCGATATTGACAGGCAATAAATAAGAAATCGATATACCCTCGCCACGCTAAAGGTATTTTCTATGAATTAACACTCCGAAATATCAAACGCCAAACTATTACGTAAAAACATTAGATTTTGACAGCAGTGGAAGTGATGAATTCACTAGTCCGTCACTTCTGGATACACTGACCCCCAGATTCCTACCCACGCCTCATACCTTTTTTCTTTCCAGAACTTCCTCTCCTTCCTTTCCCTAAAATGACCCTCCACACAGCTTTCCTAAAGATGATATAGGCCCTGAGGGGAATTATTTTCCTTAGGGCCTCCTATGTGGAGCTAATGTAAAAAAAATGCCAATGCTGGATTTAAATAATAACCTAAATTTATATTGGCAGTCCTCTATTACTTATTGACACTAAACGGGAGTAAATGAGTTAGTGAGGTCTTTAGTCATAATTAAACACTTTAGTTTCTCAAAGATCAAACGGAATAAATTGGTCGCGTCTTAGTTGAATTATTTAAGTCCATGGCTTGCATAAAATACTTCTTTTAATTCTAAGAGCTTCGTTAGTTGAACTCCGCCAGTCATTTTTCATAATGAACGATATTATCCAAATAAATACATTGACAGTTATCCGAAACTTCGAAACCAAAGAATCGTCGTCGGTAGGAATATCACTCTCCAATTGTTGACCGTGATCGCAAATATTGATAACTGAACATAGATGACGGAATTAGTCAATATCATATTGATATAGGGTTTTATCGATCTTCCATGCTAGACTTTCTGGGTTGCTTCTCCTGAAGAACCCACTTCGTCATAATTTTCAGTGTTCTGTTATCTGACATTCTTTCCATGCAGCCAGCCCATAGCACTCAAAATACAAAACAAATTATTAAAAATATTGCCAAAAAAATTTCGCTGTATAAGAAGATTCCTTGACACAGTCTCCAGTAAAAATGTGTACAACGCAATCATTGTACCACACATAAATTACTGTAGCAGCATTCTATTCTTAGCCAACGACGGATTAATGAAACAAATGACAATTCTACAAAACAGAGCTATGAGAAGTATATTAAAGAAAAATAGGTACACTTCAGTCAAGAAAATATTGAAGGAGTTAAATATCTTATATCGTCATTTAAACAAATTATTTACTTCAATACCATATTGTTAATCTACTAAATAATCAATGGCCATACGTCTATTGAATTCCTAAGAACAATTGATAAACTACAAAGCAAAAATACACATGAGACGAGGAAAAGAAATGAACTAAGACTCCCCTTAGGAAAAAACACAGAGTCAAAAGTCATTGATGTACGGAGCATTGAAGATATTTGGTGAATTACCAGAAGAAATAAAATTGGAAGAGATCATAAAGGCATTTAAAATTAAATTGCGAAGATATGTGATTGATTTGGTATAAATGTGTTATTTTAAGTGTATGTATATATATATATAAGGATTGTATTAGAACGTAGATAACTATGTACCTATTTAAAATACCACAGTAAACAATAAACTCTTTGGGACTCTAGAACTAAGAACTATATAAGAGATAGGTATTGTTATATCCTGTGGCCTTCAAAATTAAATTATTGCGCCTGGTTTTATTATTTTTTCTGGCGCATAAAACACAAAGATAATTATGCCGCCGATAGTGCGCTAGGTTTCATGTACGAGTTAGTTCAGACAGTAATTTTATCCGATTCTATCGAGTATCAAGAATCAACATTATCAATATGGAGATAAATCAGCGTCTCCCAACATGTGTAATTTTATATTATTATTATAACTATTACCTATGTACTTTCCTAAGTAAATATGAATGACTCTAGACTAGTAATGACTCTAGACTAGACTAGTAATTTTATTTGACTAATTTGAATTTGTGTTATTTCACAATTTATTCGTTTAAAAAAATTGTAGTGTATTTGCGACACGTTCCAGAGTGTAAGATACTCTCAGTATCGTCCTGGTGTAAGACCACCCTTAGAATGGCTTTAGCCGTGTTTGGTAACCAGATCTGTATAGCAAGGAACTTCCCCACCTCCCTCTTTCCCAGGTTAGGTTATATTAAGTTAGGTGTTTGTGTTTTGTTTGTTTCTTTAGCTTTCCTCAACGTTTTGTCACCACCCTTCTTGCAACTTTTATGTTTTGTCACTTTTCTGTTTTGTCACTATTCTGTTTTTGACTAATCACTATTTTGATTTTCGCTTCTTTTGTCACTGCTCTTTTGTTACTGTTCGGTTTTGTCACTATATTTTTTCAAATGTTTCTGGCTTTCTCCCTTCGAGTGTGTTCTAGGCCATTATTTCAAATTATGAAGAAAGGAAAGGTGAATTTATACATTAATTTTATTTAAATGGGCAAATTTTAAAATTATTTGCAGTCGAAGAGATGAGATGTTGAATGGAGGGGAGGCAATTATAGATAAGACAACGTTTTGTCACCACCCTTCTTGCAACTTTTATGTTTTGTCACTTTTCTGTTTTGTCACTATTCTGTTTTTGACTAATCACTATTTTGATTTTCGCTTCTTTTGTCACTGCTCTTTTGTTACTGTTCGGTTTTGTCACTATATTTTTTCAAATGTTTCTGGCTTTCTCCCTTCGAGTGTGTTCTAGGCCATTATTTCAAATTATGAAGAAAGGAAATGTGAATTTATACATTAATTTTATTTAAATGGGCAAATTTTAAAATTATTTGCAGTCGAAGAGATGAGATGTTGAATGGAGGGGAGGCAATTATAGATAAGACGTGATAGAAGAGAGGATATATGTGTTTAGAGAGGGACAACCAAAAAATATGTGATCCGAATTTCCCACTTCTAGACCACAGAACATCGATCAATGAAGTCTTATACCTACTTGGTCGAAGCCATAGAATATACAATCTGGGGAGTCGACGTAAATTAGGGAGAAAAAAGTGAGAAGGAACGTAACAATGTCCAATTCTCTTTAGAATAAGTTTCTTTTTTGGATAAATTGGGGAATTGCTGAAAGGTTTTTTTGGATAAATTAGGAAATTGTTGGTGGGAAAGTCTTTTATATTGAGGCACCGCAAACCCCCTTGGATTGATTAGCCGATATTCTGCCCAATATAACCCCGCTTCTAAGGGATCGTCTTCATTGGCTTAGATGTCCTGAAAGAATAGAGTTCAAGATCTGCTTAATGACCTTCAAAGCATTGCAAGGAATGGCGCCTGCCTATATATCGGAACTATGTGTCCGACAAAACTTAAGCGAGAGACAGCTTACTCTAAGGTCAGCAGATCTGGATGTTACTAATCGTTTAATCGAACTTTCTCGGTCAAATCGAGCCGTTTACTATGATCGCTCTTTTCGTGTAACTGGCCCTCTCATTTGGAATAAACTTCCCTCAGCTCTTACTAATATCCAGAATTTGGCAGAATTTAAACGGGCTTTAAAAACAAAATTATTTAAAAAATCGTACCATTCATGAATCCTAACATCTTTTCAATACAAGTAATAAGTCATGTTCTCAAGTATCTGGTAATCGTTTGGTTTCGTTTTCCTCCTAATTGTACTTTTATGTTTAATATCTGAATTTTTTGTAAGAAGTTAGTGTATTATATTTTAGTTTAAAAGTTCTTGTTTTGTCCTGTGCTACAATAACACTGTTTTTGTATATTATTATTTTCCTCTGTGCTATAACAGCACTGTTTTGTTAATATTTGTTCTCTTGTCATTGTTTTGTAAATACTGTATATTCTTTATTTCATAGGTATTATTTTATAAATATTTTGTAATGATCTCGTAAGGAACACTGTAGGATTATTTTTAAATTTATTATAGTTAAGCGCACTTGAAGTGAAATGACACAAAACTGCGCTATATAAATATTACGTTATTATTATTATTATTAATATGTCTGCCTGATGACCCAATTTTCACTATATTGATTTGTCATTCATCATCACTCTTGGTTCTAAGACCCCTGGTGGGTATTGGCCTCCTCAAGAGTCTTCCTACACTCATCTCTGTTTTGTGCCTGCTCTCTCCAGTTCAGAAGCTCCAAGGTAGATATATGTTTGAGGACATTGTCGCTCCATCTTATTCTTGGTCTTTCCAGGCTCCTTCGCCCTATCAGTCTTGAGTTCAGTAGGGACTTTGGTGCTACAAAACCCAGCCACCGAAGTCTTCGCAGTTTTATAAATTTTATGACGTTTAGATCCTTAAACAGAGTCTAGAGCTCATTGTTGTAACGTCTGTGCCAAAATCCATTTTCTAAAACCGGTCCGAAGATACGCCTCAAAATTTTCTTTTCAACAACTTCCAGTGCTCGCTCATTCCTCTTAGTTAGTACCCGAGTCTCAGCTGCGTGTGTGAGTACTGGACTGATAAGTGTTTTGTACATTAATTTCGTGGTGTTTCGGGACAGCAGTCTGGATTTTATTTGGTTTTGTAAGCTCATTTAATTTGTCATTATATTCATTTAATATTATTATTTTCATTTTGATGTGTCATTGCTCTTTTGACAATGTTCTTTTTTTTGTATCTTTCCCAACCAATCTAATAAAGTTAAAATGTTTCTTGGTGTTGGGAGCCGCTGATCTAAGGTTGTCTAGTAACTAATACCATTACTATTAGGTAGTCGTTAAGTCCGTGAGTTGGGCCGTTTGTTTGTTAGCTGGTTAGTTGGTTAGCTTCACAAGTATGCTCGCGGTTGAAAGTGCAATGTGATAAATGGTGTGCAGTGCGATTTGTGCACTTAGATAGTACGCCTGCAGCCAGCAACTGGCCAAGTGCTGCTAATTAAAGTGTTTGTTCCAGGGACTCTACTTACATACGTGTTGTGGACATTGTGGATCCATTTTTAAATGTACATATATTTTTTTAACGTTCCTATAACAATCTTTAACCGAACATCAACAATTTATATCACAGAAACATTCTTAATTTTAAAAGTATATGAGATTGATTAAAATGGCGGGAAGTAAATAGGTTACGGTAGCACAATAAATTGGTAGGTCCCACCAGAAACACAGCCTGTTTTGTCTTTATTTTTATTATTCATCTAAACATATCATTGTTTTTTTCGTCATCGAAGATAATATTAACATCTCTGAAACGAAAAATGTGTAAAAGAAAAATTAGAAAAAGTTTCGTTCGCATCTAGGAATTGAACCCAAGACCTGAGACTTGCCGGTACTTTTCAATACCACTGAGCCAATTCGACCGTATCAACTCATATCGGTCATATTATTTAACTGTATCATTCTTCGACTAAAAACTAACTACAAAGCCCAAAAATATAAATTTGAATATATTTTTTTTACGGATATTTTATATTATCCTCCCTCCATTTCAAAACTTTACCTGTTTTGTAGGTGTGAAGGACAATTTTGAGTGGTAGGTAATTATTCGATTCATTAAAGTGGAAGATTTTAAGATATGAAAGCAGTAATTTAAAACCAAAAAAATAAAAATTTAATTTACAAAGTTTCCGGGGATTTTTTTTCGAAACTCCTATGTTTTTTTCCCATTGACGATTTTTTTTTTCATGCAAACAATTCAACTTTTTTACCTGAAAGCTTCTTCAACACGTCAGAATTTCTTAAAAATTATAGGTTTTTTAAATTGCTGTTTGTACTGTCATGTAAAATCGCCACCCGAAGCTAGTGCACCTTACCCTAGTCCTGAATTAGTCAATAGGCCGAATAGGCATAGTATTATGATAGGTGGCAATATCATAGTAGGTGGCAACTTCTAAGAAGGAGGAAGGTGTGGCACAAATTAAGTGGCCTATACTTATAAAAAGTATAAATCCGCCACTGCCCCCACCGCCCCAAACTTTACAAAATAAATTTTCGAAAATTATCAAGGGTTTCGTGATTCGGGTAGAAAACTAAAATAATTACATAAAAACAGAATAAATTTTTAAATAAAATTATATAAGTAACTTGAATCTTTCTTCTTTGTTTTTTTTAAGTTCCTACACAAGCAATTTGATAAATTAGTTATTAAAAATCATTTAACTGCAAAATAACATTTTCATATAATATTCCCTCAGGACGCTTAAAAAGGATCATCCGAATTTAAAAATATTTGGATTTAGCAAATAATACTTGAGAATTCCTGCCATAGAAGAAACCATTAGTACAGAAGAAAGCAAAATAATTTGTGAACGAAAGTTGTTGCTTCATATTTTCCCTAGAAATTTGTTGAAACGAAAAGTATTAAAACAACAGAAATTTCACTGACATAATAGAAATCTACCAATAAGTCAAGATTTTCATTTCGATCACAGAATTAACTTATTATATATTTAAGGTCAATTAGATAAAAAAAATACCACTATGCTACATTACCTACACAAATATATTAGCAAAAAAATTAAAGAAAACAAAGTTTTTGCAATTTAAGTTATAATAATAGTAAAATTCTTGTAAAAGCAAAGTAAAAATTTGAAAACTCGCCGCCCGGGAACCATTTTTTGGATAATCAACGCCTTAGATCACTCTAAGTTGTTCGTTACGTTTGGTGGCTTAGCAGGGTTGCCCGGGTTCATGGTGTGAGGTTTGTCTAGGTGTTGGCGGCGAATGCGCTTGCTCACTTTATTGTTTTTCATTTTTTGCAGGGCAATCCCGATGGGGTAGTCTTTATTGCTCTTCCTAGCATGAACGTTTTATTTGTCTCGTTAGTTCGTAAACTTTTAGAGTATACATCCGTTTATGGTCTCCTCACCATAAACTTCACATTAAAAAGGGTGAAAGAATTCGGCGAATATACTTACGAACAAATAAACAAAACGTTTTTCAATTAAATACCTTTAAATAGATGCATTTGAGGATCGAAGAAGGATAAGCGACCAATATTTTTTTAAAATTGTTAATTCGGAGTTTGACTGTTGCGAACTCCTCTCCTGAGTCAAGTTATTATAATAGGTATTAGGGACTTATATCAATGTCACCGTTCACAAACAAACTATGGACATATAAAAAGGCAAATAATAATAAATATTACATAGTAAACATAAACTGAAAAGAGCTAAATGGAACACCACATAGAACCTTTTCATTTTCATGTTCGTTAAATCATTCATGACCGAATTACGAACAAGGTAAAACGAACACTGTAACAATAAAGATTTAGAGAGGGACGCTTAGCTAGATATGTCCAAATAAATTGATGGATGAAGTCTAGAACGTCCCAGAAATCAATTAAACGGTATCGAAAATAAATTACTTAAGTTGGGTGATGTCAATAACGAAAGTGTAAAGAAAACCAAAGAGTGTGATGAAGCAAGGAGTGCGTTTCTGGACAGATCTGTGCGGGGTCTGCCAACCCCTGCAATGAAACGGTATAATGGCTAATTAGTTAGCCATAAATGTGAAACCATTATAAAGCGCGTACAGAGAACAAATTTACTTGGTTTAAAGCACTGTAAAGCACGAGCACATCGAGGAAATAACACCACTTGGTGGTGGTCAGATAAATCAGATGTTCTCGCGTTGCAATTATACTGAAATTAATTAACGATTTGTGGAGTAGTTGCTTTAATAAGGTGTTGTGCGGCTTTTCGCCAGTCGCTAATAATAGTGTTCAAACTTAAGGCCTGCTTCCTATAATGCTGGATAATGGATAATGTGCCAAAGCGAGTCGTGCGATTTGCTTTAATAATTAAATTGTTTTATAATGGCGAGGGGAAATTATTATTGATGGGAGGTAATGAAGTGCACCCATTACTGGTTCATTTTGATGCACCAATAGAATTATAGGAGTTGATGCCATGAAACATTATTAGAGTGAAAAGTTTTTAAAAATTTCCAGATGTGGGAGGTGTTTTAAATAAAAATGAGTCGGCTTCAATTTGCTTCAATAATTGTGATCTCCATTATTGTCCACCAAGTTTCTATCAGATGCAACGATACAGGGGACCAACACTGCTAGTTCTTCCGATCAGTTTCCATCGAAATTACTGTAATACAGACTCAAAATACCTACGTTTCGTCGGTACATTAATACTGGGAATCCCAGTCTGGGATATTGAGCGACGGTAAATAATTTGGCAACGAACTACCTACTGATGTTGGAAAAGGAAAACAATCATAAGACTGGCAAAAATTTTGCGTTTTGGTAACAAAAGATGCACCCTAATTAGGACAGAACGAAAGAAAACATCACTTTGGAAAAAAACAATTTATGAGGCAGTTATGTACCTTTTATTGGATAACCAACACCTCTAAAACATGTCACCCTAAGTGGTTTCCTATGTTTGGTGACCTACCAAGGGTTCCCTGGTTCATGGGGTGACTTTTGTCCGTCTCTTGGAGGTGATGCATCTGCCCATCACCTGCATTTCAGGCTGGATTGGGAGAGACTGGTTGAGGGAGATTTTTTTACTTCTCCAGCAGGACTCTCTCGGAATATCGCCTTACACTGCGGTGAAAGGGATGGATTCATACGTCCATCAGAGAGAAACTGACCCCCAAATTCCTACTCAAACCTCATTCCTTTTTCCTTCCCAGAATTATCTTTCCGGCCTCCCTTATTTACCTCCTGGCCTCCTGTGTGGAGATAATGGACAGCAAAAAAACTACATTGAATAGTTGAGTTCCACCGCCTACATAAATCAGACATAAAACACACTGTGAAGAAGGGCAACATCAAACAAGTAGATTTATCTTCCATCCAAATCAAATCGATTAAAACTTTACAAAGAATCCCAACGGTACTTATGACCGATGAACCAGACACAAGATTCCACCACGAGCAGATCGTTTTAAGTCCCATTAATGAAAGCAATCAATTACGGCGCATTATTAATTTTTATAATCGGTTCCCAAACGTGAAATATTAATTCATTTAGATAACACGCCGCCATCTTTGATCGGCCATCTGATTCCTTGGAATCACAAAGCTACCGTCCGGGGAATTTATTTATACAAATTGAATAGTAAGCTCTACAAAACAGAGCCATTAAACGGGTACTTTAAGCCAGTGTTCCGCAAAGTGTGCTCCGCGGCACACTGGTGTGCCGTGGCCATTTGTAAGTTTGCCGCGAGTCCCGCGTCACTTCTCACAAAGTGCTCTGTAAATCGGTCTTTACTTTTCTGTGCGGCGCGGCGGCCGGAGGTGGCGTGAAAAAGTGCACTGATGACGAAGTCTCTGCCTGATGAATTGTTGTCTGTCTTACAAGTAGTCGTCAAAATTGTCAATTACATCAAGCCGCGACCGCTGAACTCTTGTCTGTTTAATGCATTGTGTCAGGAAATGGGAGCAGATCATCAGTCACTTCTGTTTCATACAGAAGTACGATGGCTTTCTCGCGGAAAAGTGCTTTCTTGGATTTACGAGCTGAAAAATGAGACCCAGACATTTCTAGAAACCCAGGGTTCAGACTTTGCTTCTCTATTTAAAAAAGAAGAATAGGTAGCAAAACTTGCATATCTGGCGGACATATTCGCTCAATTAAATGAGCTGAACAAAAAAAATGCAAGGAAGAAATTGTAACATTTTAACGTCTTCGGACAAAATTGAAAGCTTTCGCGCTAAGCTGGTGCTATGGATCAGCCACGCTACCAATGGTAGTAACGAAATGTTTCCAAATGTCATGGCTGCCGATTCAGAAAAAAAAGTGCAGGCTTTGATAGTGAAACACTTGGAGCTGTTAGCAGAAAAAATGAGCTCATATTTTCCTAAGTGTGACCTGCAACCTATGGACTGGGTAAGAAATCCATTTTCGGAAAGCATTTCCCTTTGACATTTACCAATAGACGAGCAGGAAGAATTCATGGAGCTTAAAACTGTAAGTTAGCACATTTTTGGCTCCACGTAAAAAATGAGCATCCACTGCTGTCAAAGCGAGCTATTGCAATTCTATTACCATTTGCCACGACCTATTTATGCGAATTGGGGTTTTCAACTCTCACTACGATAAAGTCAAAAAAAAAAGAGAACGCCTGAGGACGATCGACGAAGAGATGCGAGCAGCGTTATCAACGATTGTTCCAAATTTTGATCGTCTGTGTTCAGTTAAACAGGCTCACATTTCGCATTAAACATCTTTTCATGTTATATTGATTTTAATAATAAATATTAATAAAATATTGTTTTTGGTAAATTTTGGTTCGGAATGGCCACGCTTAATACGAATAATTTTTAGAAAAAACTTTAGATATGCCGTAATTACTATAAAAGGAAACTTTTTGGCTTGGTGGCGGCGGAAAAAGATGCATTTTAATTATCAATTGCGTAAAATTAAAATTCACTTCTCGAACCGATTCGGTGACAGTTCGCGGTCATTCTGTCACTGTTATGTGATAAATATCAATCATAATTACACAAACCCGGCTAGACAAACCCTGTTTTGCCAAACAAACTATTCAAAACCTGGGATGTTTTTTTAAATTATGATGACATGCAGCTTTCGTAGTTTTACCTCAAAGTTCGCCGTTATTCGTAATAAGCCTAGCCAATCCTATCCAAAATTTACCTTGTTTTTTTTTCTTTGGTGTACCGTTAAAATTTCTTGATTAGTTAGGTGTACCGTGAACATAAAAAGTTTGCGGAACACTGCTTTAAGCAGCGCCTGGGTAACTGATTACTAGCTCATGATCCTCACACATTATCTCAAATTGCCGGTTGAATTGATTATATTACGCAGACAGACTAAGGTACTAAAGATATAAGACCAGTATTATATTGAGAAAACAGACTAGTCAGTTTGTTATGTGTTGACTGTCTTTGAATGTCAGTAGTCCCGAGACCAAAGCTAACCTCTATAATTTTACGGTCGGACCGGAAATCAACTGTCTCATTGTTTCTGCTTCCCCATTCCTTCAATTTGAAAGTTTAATCAAATGTCATGTATATTACAAAATCTAGATATTTATACACAATAAAATATATATCGAAAACGTTCTTTCCATTATAGTACAAACAGAAACAAACCCAAATTATGAATGTACCTTTTTCACAGCATCGCGTTCATTGGTCAAATGCGTTGTACATATAGATTTATATCAGTGATCGTAGAAGTTGTTATGGTGGTTTATCTAGTCCATAGGTTCTCAACGTGGGCGATAAGAATCATAGCACTTGGGGGCGTTTCAGACCTTCAAAGGGGCGGTAGAAGATTAAGAGAAAATTGGGGGGCGTTTCAGATTTGTAGGGGGCGGTAGGAGACCCAGAGAAACCCATCCCATCTTAACTCATTCTCGCCCCTCCATTGTGGCAAATGTAACCCTATCGTGGTATCCCATTATGCCCCCTTGCTTAGGGGAGGTGCTACAAATAAAAATATTCCCAAAGTGGGCGGTGGGCAAAAAAAGGTTGATAATCTATGATCTAGTCTGTAGTTAGAAGTAAGGTTATAAAAATATACATATTATAAATTTGTAACGCTCCCTTGAGCTGATTTTTAACAAAAAAGGCGCTATATAAATCATCCTTATGTTATTATAATATATATATATTATTTACTACACCCCACAAATGTCCTATCTTCGAAATTATTTATATCCCTAAAGTCCCGAAAATCGTGTTGTTGCTACCAAGCGACAGGCAACGAATAAAAAGTGTCAATATTTGAGATATATCCAATTTAGGAGGCGGGTATGGGTACCGTCGCCCCGGGAACCATTTATTGGATAAACAACACCTCTGCTATAGGTCACCCCAAGTGGTTCGCTACGTCTGGTGATTTATCAGGAGTGCCTGGATTCATGGGTTGAGTTTGTCTAGGTCTTGGCGGCGGATGCGCCTGCCCACTTGACAGGCCAGATCGGGAGGGGCTGGTTGAGGGAGACCATTTAGTCTCTCCTGCTTGATTTTATCGATCCATCACATTGTAGCGCCAGTGGAAGAGATCGATTCATACGTCCGCCACTCCTGGACGCACTGATCTCCAGATTCCTACCCACACCTCATAACTATTTTATTCCCAGAACGTTCTCTCCTTCCGTTCCTTTAAAAAACCCTCCATACAGCATCCCAAAAAATGAAGATTCTTGTATGAACCTATTGTAAAAATATATATATTTATGTACATATACCTACAGGGTATAACAACACGCCTAGCTTAGCGGGTCACTTGATAAGCATTACGTCTCGTTCCAGCAGCACGGTAACCTACGAAACAGCGCGCGTGCCGCATGATTCCGTTGAGACGTATATGAGTGAGATCATTGGCGAAGTGTGAGGAAATATTTTTTTTTCATAATTAAAAAAAATATATCATACAGCAAAATGAGATCTACTTTCTTACTCAAAAATTGCTCAGGAATCATTAGTTAAAATCCTTCGGGTACATGCTGTTACACCCTGCATATATAAAAATATCTATAACCGATAGGTTTTTAGGAATGCGAAATTAAAAATTGCGTAGCGAGATTAATTTATTCTTAATCGGTTTATAAATACCTTATGTGTTATTTACCCCTTTTCGTGCGGATTTTAATAATCTGTGGAATTGAATGTGAATTCTTAAGTTAAGATTAATGGAATTCGTGAGAAAATACTTATCGATTCTGTTCTAAGTTATATTTTTAATTGAGTAAATAACAGGACTTTGTTTTGGTGCGATATTTTTTGTGACAGGTAACACCTGTTCCAGCAATTAGTCAAAGGATTTTAAATCCGAAATTTTCAAATACCTGATTCGATGTTATTTGTTTAATTTTGGATATTTTTTGGATAAAGACAAGTGCTTTGGTCAAACTGTAAATATAAATCTTCGATGAGATTACCCTTCTTATAATGTTAATTAATTCATGATAGACTCTGCATATAAACAGGCATCAAAATACTCATCTAATATCTAGCTAGGCCTTCGACCAACGATGAGCTAGGCCGATCGATAAAACCCTATATCAATACAATATTGACCAAGATATGATTTTATATTTTCACGGCCAAAAGTATTTGGGTTATTTATTTTTGGGTGTTATGCCCTGTTGTGCTACCTCCTTCTTAAGCCAACGTTTCGGACAGAGATACAGCGTCCATCATCATCACATCTGCCCTGATGATGGACACTGTAACGCTGTCCGAAACATTGACTAAAGAAGGAGGTAGCGCACTATGGCATAACACCCCAAAAATAAATAACGAAAATATTGACCAAATCAGTCATCTATGGTCAGTTATCATTATTTGCGATCACGACCAACAATTGGAAATAGATATTCCGATCGACGATTGATAAGTTTTAGCCCGGACTCTACAGTATCAGATAAGTTTCGGTTAGCTGCCAATATACGCATTTATTTGGTTATGTCGTTCGTTATGCAAAATTAATGGCTTATTACTGAACGGAGTTCAACTAACAAAGCTCTTAGATTTGAAAGAAGTCGTATACGCGAACCATAGGCTTAAATAATTCAACTAAGACGCGACCAATTTAGTGGAGAAACTATAGTGGTTGAAATTTGACTAAATACCTGATTAGGTACACGCGTACTGCCAGTGCATGTTTAGGTTAGTATTTCATTTCAACATTGTCAAATTATTATTAATATTTTTACGTAATTACAGCGTATTCCTTTTCTTATTTATTCCAGGTCAATATCGGTTCGCGGTTCGGCTATCAACGGTGAAACCATGCTAGGGACATAAAATCATCGAAAGTTACGCCTATCGATCTGATATTGTAAAGTTATCGATTTCACCGTACTAGAGCTACTGGGATTTTAACAAGTACCCAGCATTACCCGGGGTGTTTTCCGCATCAATCATCGCAAACAAATTTGGCATGCAAATCAACTTTCACGGGCCGAACATCCAGAATATCACGGGAATATCATTGGTAATATAAATCAACGAATGTCTGAAAATAATTATTAAAATCACTTTTGTGATAGGATTACGACAATCTAGTACCTCCATTTTTAATGATATTAATATGAGTTTTGAAAACATTGTCGGGTTATTCGTAACCCAGCAATGCGTTCAGACAAACAGTTCTCAAACTTGTCTTTAGAGGAGATCACTTCTTGGGAAAGAATAGAGTTCTTTTATGTTAATCTGAGATTTATTTAATACTTCGCGTGTACAAGTGGTGACTACGATAGTCGGCCTAACTGCAAGCTGGCTAAATGATATCTGAATTGAGAGCTCCTGCAGACGGCACCCTGGCCCTAGCCCCCCCTGGTGCCGAAACTCCTAACTAAACTAACTGCCATCTAGCGGAATGTCGGGACAGCTCTTAGCACTGCCCTCTATGTGACAAACTCGGAAGCTTTTAGATATACCAAAGTCTACTTTTTTTTTAATTAAGCAGACCGTGTGAATAGTTATTATTTCTGTTGTATAATTTATAATACTTCTCACTTATATAAATTAATAAATTGAGCCTCAATATAAAAAAAACGCACTATCTAACATTCGGTAATAAGGATTATGGGTCCATGAATATTTCACTTGGAACTGATAAACTCCAAAATATGGAAGTTACGAAATATTTAGGGCTATTAATAGACTCTAAACTTACGTGGAATTCCCATGTTGAGCATGTGAAATCAAAAATTTCCCCAATTACCGGTGTACTGTACCGACTCCAAGGTCTTCTCTCCATATCTCTACTACGGGCCACTTACTATGCAATGATTCACTCCCATCTGAGTTATTTAGTTAGTATCTGGGGCACTATTACTAAAAAACAAATATCAGAAATACAGGTGATTCAAAATCGAGCTATAAGGAATATCTACCATCTACCGTGGGATACACATATCAAACATATATATTCAAAGACAAACATACTTCCTTTTACGGTTCTACCTAAATACAATATCACTAGTGCAATATTACAAATCATACATAGATCCGCACACACTAACATCAGACCAGCCTTTAATTCAGACATACACCAGCACAAAACACGATCCCAAAATCAAATACACTTAGCATCATCTACCCACACAACTAAATTTGGTATTAACTCGTTACAATATATCGCATATAGACAATACAATGCATTACCTAATGAAATAAAGCATTCAGTAGCTAACAAAAAAATATTTGTTAAAACGCTTAAAGAATATTTCCTGAAAATGTATTTAAACCAGTGAATATTGGCTCGCCTTCATACGTTTGTTTTTTATGTTTTATGTGTATGGATGTCTCTCAGTATTCCTAAAATCTCTATTCTTGACAATGCATTTTTTATTTATTTATATATATTTTTTTATTTTTTTCCCTTTTCAATATATTGTATTTTTTAAACGTGTAATATCTGTGTAAAATGTACTTATATCTATCTGTCCTTCCCGTAATGAGTTTTCTTCTCAACTCATTGGGAATAATGTGTTACTTGTCATATTTTTGTAATACATTATAATTAATAAATAAATAAAAATAAAAAAATCATCATCAGCAAAACAAGCTTTCTTCATCCCGATGAAAACATGATCCGAAATATCTTTGGATTTATGATTTCCTGGTGCAGATTTTGCAACAACTCGTTCATTCCATTTACATCGAGTTACAGGAAATTCCACATGAACCACACGTTATTACAATGAGTTTAGCTCAAATCCAAACCATTCAAATTTAAGACTACCAGGAGTACAGAGTGCAGAAGAAGTAATGTATGATTAAATTGCAACCCAAATTGCTTCCTCCTTAACCGCACATGAAACTGTTGCATCATCGTGCGCATGCGTTGATATTATCGGCTGCTGCCAGGTTATTGGCATTTACGCTAAATACGTTAAATTCACCCAAAAGGTCACACAAACATATTTTGCAAAGTTCAATCTAATCAAATTTCAGGTTATAAAATGCTTGCAAAGCTACCTGCCACTAATTTATAAATTGCACTGCAGACAGCTCTGTTTGCTGATCAGAGATAAAACTAATTATTGTGCCTAGTTGCACAAATATTTCCAATGCAATACACGCGTTGCACCATACACATTTTTCAACATCATTGTCCTCCAAAGAATGCTAAATTATAAATCGTTTGATTGGAATTTGTCGAAAAAGCTAAAACTGCTATGAAAATAATGAATAGATTCTTAAAGACAGAATCGTCTTTAATCAAATATTTAAAAAAAAAAATTGTTGAACGTAGGTAGATTCTATTATGTGTGTGTTTTCTCTTTTTATCTAATTGGCATAGAAAACTGAAAACTTCTATTAAAATTTAAACGGAAAATAGAAGTTATGCTTTAAAATGCGGATCCAAATTCAAAAAAAATTTATTGACCAATAATACAGAAAGTACAATAACTAAGTACAATAATATTTCCTCCAACTAACCCAACAAATACATGCAAATAAAAACAGAGGCTTTATAGAGAATTTATTTAAGGTATTCATTTAAAGTGTAATGACATTTTTTTAGAAGAAATGTTTTTTAGTGATAATTTAAATTTGTTATCGTTTATTTGTTAAATGTTACGTGAGATGTTGTTATATGGCCATGTGGTAGGGTTCTTTTTGAAACATAGTTTTGTTGCTTTGGTATATTATTAAGTTTTCTGTGAACCTTGAAGCGTGTTTATGTGTTGAGTTTTTTCGTGGTAACTTTTCTGGAGATTATCGAACTAATAGGCATAACACCATTATATAAATGTCTGTCACTGTCGAAGTTTAAGATTTTTAAATACGGGTCTACATAATTCCAGGTGATCAGAATTTGTAATTTTTCGTAGATCTACAGGTGCACCCCCGAATTAGCCTGAAGGGAAGTATTTTATCAAATTTAGGAATTCTTCATTAAATGATTGAAAATTATGAAATTGAATTAAATACGAAAAAACAAAAATAAGAAAACTCCAAAATCTTGGTCACATCATAAGGGGGTGACAAATACAATTTTATTTTACCAGCTGAAAATTAGGAGGAACATTAATTGAAGACGATTTTTTCCACATTGTTTTCGTCCATGCACACCTGTGATCTATATAAAATGAACCTTAAGGTGGGTTAAACTTGAGGGGCAGAGTGGTCGTTTTTCGCGTGCCAGACCCCATCTTAAAAATACCGACTATCAATCATTACAGTAGTATATTGTATAGAGTTATGGAGTAAGGTGTCACAACTAATGACTTATACGAGGAGTCACATTATCTAGATATTGATCCAAGTATTTGCAATAAGATAGAAGCATTCGAAATGTAGCGTCTAAATCTATAGGCGCTTACCATCGATTTAATAATGGCGAATACCATGTGAATACACATAAAAATTCAAAAAAATATATCTTCTTTGCCATCAAAAAAGTAAAAATCCACGGAAAGATTAATTTATTGAAGACGAGGCAAAGAATACCACCGGTACAAAAGAAAAAAAGTATTTATTTTCACAAACTTTAAATTCAATAAAAAATGCGAACTGTTTGCGGTTTTTCAGTCCTAAAGCGGCAGTTAAAAAGATAAATAGGATATAAAGACATTTAAACAAAATTGCTGTTGAAACCCTTTCTACGAAACAAATTGCTATACTTGGAAACAAAAAGTAATAAACATGAGTTACTTGCAAATAATTGCACAGGTTCGTAAGAGTATAATATTTATCCCGTGCAGATTTCCAAGAAAGATCTTTATACCCGTCATTTTCATTTGCATAAGCTGTGGTACTCGTACCTAATAATACCTCGGGTCTTTTATCTGGAGCACTGGATACTACTAGCTCCTTCCCATTTCCATGTTGCACAACTCTTTCCATTTCATTCTGATTGCGAATTTCTTCAAAGATGTCCTAATAATATCATTAGATATATTATTTGTACCTTTAATATTGGAAGAATGTTTTGTAGACAATAATACTTGAACAGAATACCCAGGCCACGGTGAAATTGCTAATCTGCTCGCGGGGAATTTCGACAAGATTTTAATCTAATCATGGATAAAGAAGTAATTTCCACAATTTGTAAATCTACTGCTTTCTAGTGCTCTATTTGGTCATCTATATCACCATCACTGCAACCGTTGCAGGTCCCTGGACGATTTAAGGAAGCATATCCACACTTGTGGGCTTTCTGTTCTCTCCCTTAAGTTAATTTATGCCTTAAGATGCAGTTCTCCCTTTACCTCCAACTACCCAAGTTACGCATCCGAAGGCTCCTCTATCCTGCATGCTTATAATTACCACCCTGCTTATGGGCTATCACCCACCCTGGGTACCGACACTTTGGGAGTCATTAATTGGATAACCAATACCTCTGCCATAGGATGCGTATGATGTATATGGCCTACGACACCTTAAGTAGTCTGCTACGTTTGATAACTTAGCGAAGGTGCCCAGGTTCCAAGGTTTATCTAGGACTTCTCAATTTCATGGCCAGATCTGTAGAAGTTGATTGAGGGAGACCATCCAGACTCTCCGGCCGGACTTTCATGATTACGTCCATCACTTCTGATCACTCTGACCCCCAAATTTCTACCCATTCGTACCTTTTTCCTTCCAGAACTTCCCATCCTTCCTTTCCTCAAAAAGATCCTCCACAGGAAAATAAATAACCCTGTGGATAGCTGCCAATCCAAACCTCAAACCATAAGCTAAATCAATCATGTCGACTGTCGAAATTGTACCTGTGCAAATTAATGATAAATATATCAATAACACAGTTAAGGCAGGAACACACTTAGCCCACGCGACGCGACGCTACGTAGGTTGACGTCACCATTTCCATATCTGGACTACTTATCTTCCATACATTGTCTATGGAAACGGGTGCTTTAGAATCACACTAGCCCTACGCAACGCAAACCGAGGTGCCCTACGCGACGCGGATCTGCCACAGCCAGATCGGCGTGGGCCGTGTGGGAGGTGGAGGGGGTATGGTCACGCCTACTATGAGATGATTTCACATCTTTTTGCTGTTATCTAAGCATAACGCGTTTCGCTATATCTGTGGTTGTTTTTTTGACATTTATTATCGTTTATTATTAAAAAATGGGTGACGAACAGTTCATTGAAACTGAGCACGAAGTTATTTATAATATCAAATCTCAGAATTATAGAGATTATGCTATACGATTATATAATAAATAACTAATTTCAATATTATACCCCTATAATGAATGTCTTTCTCTATTCCAAATTGACTTTCGAAGACGTGTGTTTTCTTTTTTTTATATCATATTCAATTATGCTGTGAAGCTCTTCAAATACCACTTTACTCATACGGAAGTATATGAAGGATCGTCTGTATCAGATTATAGATCTTTTACTAAAGTATGGAACTCTCCAAACATTTGTCTTCGTTTGTTAATGTTGTGGACCCAAATACTTCTCACTTTTTTTGTTTTTCTTTTTACGAGAATATTGATTTAATAATAATAATCGTAGCAAATCATCTTCAAATTCACTTTTAGAAGACATGGCAAAGTTGTCGTCTGCTGAGAAAAGAATCACATAAACATAACAAAATAAACCTCAAATGTGTCAAATCAAACGCGCCGGCGCACCAGAGACCTATTGTCACGTGGTCACAGCGACGCGTATGGCCAGTGTGAACATGGACAGGAACTTTGCGTAGCGTCGCGTCGCGTTGCGTGGGCCTAGTATGTTCCTACCTTTAGCGTTCCTCACAGGTTCCACCGTCGTTCTACTTTGGGATACACTATGGAAACTCTAGAACGGAAACTGTACTCTACGGAAACATTAGGTAATTAGTCATTTTACAGGAAATGGCAGTATTTTTTTTGTAATTTACGGAGACGGTTTACGAGTATTTCCCGTGAGAACTTAGGACATAGGCCCATTGTGCTATCTCCCATTTTGACTCAATTCTTTAACAATAACCCAGTCCCATATAAAAAGGTCACCAGAGTTGTCATTGGACACTCCGGTGATAATGGCAATAACTCTAACTCTAATATTTCTATCAGAATCATTTCACCCGGAAATAGCAAAAACTTGTTCCTAATTCCATTATAAATTGTGGTTTACTTGCCAATTTTAAAACCAGTTTAATAAAAGCACGCTATCTTATTCAACAAACAATAAACAACAACGTTTTGACTTCTGTTACGTGCAAAAACTTTAATTCTCGCTAATATGCTATTTAATCTCTAATCTCCGGGCAATAACTTACGCGCAGGTACCAGCCTTGATATACGGGGATGTCAAAGAATCCCATGCATCGCACGCGAAGAGTAAATTATAATTATTTTAGTTTCACCAACGTCAGTAATGGTAACTACTTGCCGCGAAGAGATTAAGTTTCACTCGTCAAAGAATTAACGGCTCTTTTTAATTTGGCAATATGGGCCTCGATCACAGACCAAAGAAAGGATGGACTTGAACTAAAACATAACTTCCTTTTTTTAAATGCCCGCCATTCAGTCGGTTGATGTCGTAGCGGACCGCTAGTGATCTCGTTCGAGAGGCGGAACAATAAAGTTTTCTCCCAACACAGTTTAGTCGCCATCATGCATTGGCACATTGAGGAGCGAGCGTTTGCCGTTGAGGCCCCATTAGTTACTACATTCCATTATTTTTGTGTACTCCCCTCTGTCAAATAATATAGCCTCAAGTAGGTTTACATTGTTTGATACAATTTGAATAAGGTATTCGCTATTCATAAAGCCTCCGTGGTCGAGGGGTAAGGCTCTCGACTAGCAATCCGAAGGTCGCTATTTATTCATTTGTTTTTTGATGCATTTGTGTTATTTCACAATTAAATAAATTAAATAATATAATATTAATTTTACTTACCGCAGGTTTCAGAGTGAAAGATACTCTCCGTATCGCCCTGGTGTAAGACTACCATTCAGAATTGAAACGTTGCTTGTAATACCTATAGCCGTGTTTGATACCAGATCTGAATATCCAGGTACTTCCTCACCTTCCTCTTCAACACCTTCCTCTTTTCCATTTTCTTCTCACCTCACCTTCAGCCTCACAACGTACCCCAATTGGAGACGCCATAATCTTCAGACGGGAGAAGTCGGGACCCGGGACTCTTGTGCGGTATTCACATTTTTTAAAAAATCAGTACAATTAATTACATAAAAATTAACTCAAAAAGGTATAGAATGTGTGCAGATATTGTAGAAGCTATCCTAGGGTAGGTTAAACCTGCAAAGCGCTGTCTAGTCTAGGGCGCCCGCCTGGAATTACGTTGGCGAAATAATAGTTTCCAGATACGTTTAGGGAAAGAAATATGTTATTAAAAAGTATGTTATTTGAAAAGTGCTGGGTTGCCTAACGAGATAGAAAGACTAACGGGAGGATCTAGTACATGGTGCTGGACAACATTTGGAATTCATAGAGATGATAGTTGGAAATCCAAAATCATCATACCGATAGCACCATTTGTTGTTTCAGTTGAAATGAGGCGACAACCTGCTGGTTTCGGGAGGTTTTCAGTCGTCGAAATTAAAAGAACCTGTAAATGCCCCAATTTTTGGGGGGCCTAACTATATCCAAAGCTGGAAGCTAGACTTCCTGGTATTGAAAACTCTAATATTTTCAACGGATATTAGGTACCTTTTGTTGGAAATGAAAAACAGAGGTTACCTTGGGGGGAGACAAACCGACAAGAAGAGAATTGCTGGTTTTGGAAGGGTGAGATTTTGCATTATAATAGGCAGAATGCCTCCATTTGAGGGAAGCGGACGTACAAAACCGGAAGCAAGAATGCTGGTGACTTACGAACCAGAATACTGTGTAATGTGTAATGTATCATAAGAAGTCTATGGTCAGTTTAGTTGTCTATAGGCTTTTCGAGTCACATAGTATCATTTTACAAGATATACCGAAAGAACCCGAAGGCAAATCTACTCTGTCATTATATCGCGGCAGCCTATCAGACAAAACTTAGCTTCCCATTAGTAAGGACGTGAGTCCTCCTAAACTATATTTGTGGGGTACGAAACAACAATAAACAGTAACTGTGATCTCAAGATCCTTTAAGTCTTTTAATCTACACGTAATAGAATTGGAGATATGGCCCCAGTACTAATAAAATAAGAATATCTCTAAAGAGGAATTCAGAGATAATTTACATAATGCTAAATTTTTTCTTGTCGAACCATTATGCTCTATGGGGCTACTGACCGCAGTTAAAGTTTACAAGTAGATGCAATGTTAACAATGTTAATGTACAATACATGAGGCATAATTGGCTTTCATAATTCCTTATGACAAAAGACATAAATATAACAGTTGGGATCTGTTGGCTCTGGCTGCAGGCGGGACAAGTGATCATTACCATTACCCCGGAGAAAACAGAAAGTGAAATACAAATGGGTTTGAGCATTTGAGATACGGATCTGTGATTATAGGATATTCTGTGCCAATACTTTGGGGATTGTTGGAATTGTGTATATGTATGTATATTGTAGAATTTTTTGCGATGCAGGGTCCGGCAAAAAAAGTGCAAATATTATTTTTAAAGAGTTCATATGTAATGATTATAACTTATAACCCTGACATTTGATTAAATTTTCCCATTTATCGGATAACTAAATAACAGTCACCCCAAAGTGATCTATGACTACGTTTAGTGACTGAGCAGGGGTCATTTGGAGAGGCTTGTCCGGGTCTTGGTGGTGAAAGCATCTACGCACCGGCTGCGTGGCAGGCAGGCATCGGGAGAGACTGGTTGAGGGAGATCTTTGACCTCTCTAGCAGGACTCTCAGAATATCGCCTTGCACCGCAGTGGAAGGGATGGATTCATACCAATTTGGGAGGCGGGAATGGGTACCGCCGCGCGCCGCCCCGGAAACCTTTGTTGGATAACCAACACCTCTGCCATAGATCACCTCAAGTGGTTCGCTATGTTTGGTGATTTAGCAGAGGTGCCCGGGTTCATAGGGTGAGGTTTGTCTAGGTCTTGGAGGCGGTTGACCAGGACACACTGAACCCCAGATTCCTACCCACCCCTCAACCCTTTTCCTTCCCAGAACTCTCCTCTCATTCCTTTCCTTAAAAAAACCCTCCACACATCATCCCCAAAGATGACATAGGCCCTGAGGGAAATTATTTTCCTCAGGGCCTCCTGTGTGGAGCTCATGTATTTTTTTTTAAATACCCACCTGGAGAAACTGATCCCCAGATTCCTACCCACCCTTCATACCTTTTATCTTCCCAGATAAGGATGTAAGTGATTCTACGATTTTAACGATTTTATATCGACAATATTGACCGAATAATGTTTGGAATTCGGCAACTACTTCTATTCGCTGGGCAAATAGTAGGTAAATAGAAAAAAAAAACAGAAATAATATTACACAAGGTCCGATATTGCTAACGAAAATAGCGAACAAAGTCCAAACAATTATGTGAAATTGACTACGACTTACAAAACTTGTGATCTTTTCTTATAATGTAGAATAATAATAATAATAAAATCATTTATTTGCCAATAGATTTTTACAAATGTATACTTCTTAATCGCAATATTTCTACAAAAACAGGTGAGTAATGCAAATAGTTATTTTTAATCTTAATGTATCTATATAATGCGTTTGTTATATAAAGAAGAATGTCTTTGTGATGGGTGGCTCTGTTTTT
This sequence comes from Limnephilus lunatus, assembly GCA_917563855.2. Lineage (NCBI taxonomy): Eukaryota > Metazoa > Arthropoda > Insecta > Trichoptera > Limnephilidae > Limnephilus > Limnephilus lunatus. Next base: position 70,215,865 of record OU830596.1, read on the forward strand.
AATGTAAATCTGCAATTTTATTTCCAAATCGATGGCATTTTGCACACATTCATTTCAAAATAAGAGGACGGTCGCTGTGAGATTTCGAATAAACACCCCATCCTCGTTTTCGACTCCTTAAAGCAGTATTTTCGTATTTTCTGTCTACATCTTATTTTGAAAAACTTCGTGAACTTGAGGCTGTTATGCTGCGTACACATTTGCGAAAAGAGACGCGAGCCGAACCACGAATAATGGTAAATTTCGTGGCTTTAGCAGATTCGACATTCGAGTCAGCCGTACACAATATAAAAGTTAGGTACCTATAGTTCTGTAAAATCTTAGATCTTTTTGCCGGACCCAGCACAACATTTGTAAAAGTGAATCTACAGCAGTGTATGTAATTATATGGCTGAATACTGTGCCACACGGTTTGTTTATTTTGAATTGTATTTGAATGGTTACTGTAGGCCCAGTTGCTTCATTTCAGTCTCTCTTTTTCCCATGCCTTCGAGCTACACCCGATATGCACCATCGTAAAATAACTATCAGCATTTTTTCTACAAATGAACTGGTATCATTAAATTGACTTTTATCGTTAAATTGATTTTAAAACAGAGGGATATTAAATTTTATTTGTGCAAAAAGTTAATATGTTATTTAATAGAACGAACATAACCAATGCAAAGAGAAACAAGCGAGTTGAGTTGAGTATCACCAAAATCATCCATACACACCACTACTAATCGCCCTTGTTTCTACAAAACACCAAACGCACAACTATCATTGGCTTCACCACTTTAAGAGGAAACACTGTCGCCGAGAAATTTGACTAATAGGTATTTTACAAAACTGTTGCTGTCACCCCCCCGAATACTGAGCGAAAGGGAAAACTACACCTCAGGCTGATAATACCTAAATAAAAACGTTAAAATCGAGGTTTTTTATTTCCCATTTTTTCTCCTCCAAAACTGGACCGATTTTTAAGATTTGTTCACCAACAAGAAAATGCTCTTAATGCTCTATATAAGTATATAAGTTTTGCTTTTCTTAAAACTACATTATCTAGTTTGTAGGTATACTGAACGACTTTTGATGGCATTCAAACCTGCCAATTTTCGATCTGTTCACAAAAGACGGCCAAAGCTATTTCAAGCAACGTTTCAATTCTGAAATGTGGGCTTACACTAGGACGGTACTCTAGTGTCTTCCACCCTGGAATGTGTGGAATACGTGTCGCAAATATACTATATTATATGATTTTAAATGAGTAAATTGTGAAATAACACAAATTAATTAAATAAATTTTAATTTTTATAAGAAAAACTTTCTTTTTATACTTTTTGAAGGTTATTCCCATCAGTGAAATATATCATATTAGAATAAGTTAACAATTATTATCTAAACGAAAATATGAAAGAGAACAAGACACAGAAAAACAGAAAAAGACAATGGTCGCAACTGGGACACGAACCCAGACCTCTCCGTCTAACCGGGACGAGCGCGTTAACCAATTTCGCTATTGCCACCTTCTGTCAAAACGTCATATTTGTCAATCTCATATTTTCAAATTTTAGAATTACATTACTATCAAATAATTATTTTTCTCCATTGCGACCATTGTCTTTTTCTGTGTCTTGTTCTCTTTCATATTTTCGTTTAGATTATTATTGTTAACTTATTCTAATATGAAATAAATTTTACTTTAAAAGTTAAGTTTTACTTGCGCACGCCGGGATTAGAACCCGCGACCATCAGCTTGCTAATCGAGAGCCTTAACCCTCGACAACGGAGGTCGAAGAGAAGTAACTTATCATAAAAAGCAAAATGTACCTACTAACATGCTAGTGGTCGGTATCAATATACATTAAAAAATATATTTGCTTTGCACTAGGGTCAAAATCCAGAAAGAAAATTGGGGAATACGTTTGACAAAACGCTGCCCAGTTTTCTTCGTTCAGTGACAGTCGACACGCTACCATGCCATATCCTATTCTTATGCATTATCTACATACATTACACAGCGATTACTAACTAACTAACTAACTAACCATCACGCCGTTTCCCCGCAGGGGTAGGCAGAGAGGACGGACCGCCACACAACTCGATCTTGGCACACACTCTTTGCCTCGTTCACATTCATACATCGTCTCATACATGCTCTTCTATTATTCCGACTCTTCACATGGCCCGACACAGCGATTACGTGATTGCTTAAATGTTTTACGACAAGCCAGGGGAATATTCATGGCACAATTTGCAGATATCGTGAGTGCTTATGTTGAATTTATGGTGAATTGACAAAGGTTTTTGAGCATTCTTCAATAACATTGTAACCGGATTAAAGATATGTACGTAAAGTTTACGAATACAGATACACATGTACGTAAAGTTTACGAATACGGATATATGAGATGGCTGAGTTGTATTTTTTTTAAAGGAGTCAAGAAATCCATCGTCCCAAATTTAAAATTGCCAAAAACATAAAAAGATTAATTTTAAAACTTTTGTTTGCCAAAAGTTTTGTTTTTTTTTTTTAACTAAATACCTAATTAATGGATAGGATCATCATCAATGGAAATAAGATTTAATATTTAAATAATTTAATTAAACAATAAATAAACATTCTATAATTTATACAATATGTCATTTTCACTGAGTAAAGTCCTGTTTTAACTCGACCTTTGTATTAGCATTTTGACCACTTTGTCTTTCGTCTGTCAATAAATTTGTTTGTGTGTTCCGTGTCCGGTCAAAACAATCGAGGTGGTAGCCGTGATTTATAGTAGGTACCTCTTTGGTCTTTTAACATTATGCGAAGTCTACTGTTCAAAATCTAAAAACGTATCTACTGTTCATATTTGGAACTACTACTTATTAGAATCGGTCACTTCGGAGAATTTTTACAAATAATGTTTTAAACACAAAACAAAAATTTTGTTTAAATCGAAATAAAATAGACTCTTTAGAGTATGGAAAAGAGGAATCGGTGGTAATTCTTTATAAGAATACCGCAAAAGAGTTCCAAATGCCGGAAGCCTATGAAGTGGGACTTCGGGGTATGTGGTATGTTGGATAAGGATATTTAGTTAGGCTGATGAGAGTGGGGAGGGGAAGGAGATGGGATTAGGAAGGTGGGGATTTCAGATCTGTTCACCAAATAAGGTTGAAGCCACTTCAAGCAACAACGTTTCGATTTTAAATGTCTTTCACCTGTACGATATTCAGAGTATCTACAAATCGTCGCCTTAGTTCTTAATTGTCCAAACGACCATTAGAAAAGGTTTTCTTTCATTATTTCAATGAAACATTATGATATTATGGTCTTATTAGTTTAAATAATTCTTAGTTAAGTAATTCACTATAATTTTTCATCCTTTTTTTAATTTAGAATATTTTGGAGATTGAACAAAAACTAATATCTTCCTTTGGACAATTAAGAACAAAGGCGAAAAAATGTAATAACTTTGTTTTGTGTAATTTTTGTGAACACATAAATGTTTTTTCCATGCATCGGAATTCGACCCCGCGACCTTTTTTTGTTCTAAATCTTTCATCATTGTTTAAGAATAAAATTGGAAGGATACAATTTTATAATAAATGCCTCTTGATTCATAATAAACATAAGTTTGATTCGTCTCCATACATTAGTTTTCCATGTGCATAAGTTTCGCTGCTACGTGTGGTATCATATCGTGAACATTTGCATCGATTCTCTGTTGTATGTGGTGTCTCTTCGTGTCGTGATGAGGTGATTTCTCCTAACATTGCGGAGCACGATTTGCGTACAAAAACTGTGTCGTTTCAATAAACAACATCATAAGGCACAAGCCAGAACATCACTTGAATGCTAGAATAGTACCATACATGATAAGTCAGTGTGCGGCGAACTAATCTAACTATGCATGATCGGAATTTATCTGTTTTACCTATTTAAAATTCAAGTCTTTGACGCTTGATTGCTTTTCTAATTTTTGATGAATTTGCCAAAACAAAGGGCATAGAAGCCTCGAAAGTCCGGCACGCACGACGAATCGAATAATTAACGGCGAACGAATACTATCAATAAATGGTATTGTTTATGGAATAGCATGTATTTATGTTAGATTAGTGCTTTCAAAGTTGCCATTAGTAAACAATTAAGTACCTATCCATTCATAAAATGAGAGTCATTTTGATTCAAGATTCTTCAAATGTTTAAAAACTTAAATTTTCCCGCAGGGGCAGGCAAACTGTGCGAAGACACAACAATATCCTGGATCCTGGCACACACTCCTTGCTTCATTCACATTCATTCACCGTCTTATACGTCCCCTTCTATTCATACTCTTGATCCTGAAATCATTCCAGAGTGGTTCGTTCGTACGTTTACTCTGTAAGGCAAGATCACTTGTACAGAGAACACAAAACCAAACAAACATTGACCAATATGTAAGTTGGAATTATTTGAAGTGTGAAATATGGTTCCACGGCAGTTGATCCGCCGACAATATATGTGCGTATGGTTTTCCTACTTTTTTTTTAATTTTCTTTATTCATTACTTACAAAATAGGGTTACATTTATTACAATAACACAAAATATAACTAAATTACCCCGAAGGGATGTGCCGAAAGGATGTACCGCCGAATAACATATTCTCATTCTAATGGGGCAAGGAAAAATCTACTTTTCTGTACACTGTGTACACCAGCGCATAATTACAATAAAATCGACATTGTGTGTAAATTCGTTTGATATTCATACCAATTTATTATTAAGCGTATTTTTTAAGTCGATTTTGGGTTTGAAATTGGTAAATAATGAACAAAAAATTATAATTTTATAGTAAATATCATTTGGGGGGCTTAATGTCGGCGGATCAACTGTCAGATCACCGTGAATCATACAAGGTGTCTTCAAAATATCATGGATAACTCTGTGATAGGGTAATTATTGTAGGGTTTCTTCAATAAATTGTAAAACATAAAAATAAGGATATTAATGTCTTGTTAGGTATTGATTCTGTCAAATAAATAAATGCAAACTGACATCCGTGGCTGGGCGACAAACTGACTAAAACCGATGTTTTTCGAGCTCTTGAACAAAAATCAACAATTTGTTAACGTACGTTGCTCCAGATTTTATGTCCGGGTTGAATCTTTCCCAAATGAAAGACTAAACCCTTCCACACACTTTTCCACAAATGAATATCTAGTAAATTAACGCAATGTAAGTGTACTATATAAGAATAAAACAATACAAGAACAATACGTCAATCCAACAGAAACATAATGGGAAAATATTTCACCGACTCCAGATATTTTCATATCAGAGGGTTCGGCTCTGATGAAATCCTAACTGGTCCGATAAATCCTACTGATCCCTCAATATAAATATTTAAAAAATCTTTCGTAATCCTACATGTATTTAAAATGACCGACTTTTGCATTTTTATGTACAAATTTTTTGACAAATCTAATACGCCTAAATTTTGAATGAGAGAGCTAGGTATAATGCCAGTAGCCGAAATAACAAATGGTAATATTTTTATAGTCTGAGAATGCCAAATTCTTTTAATTTCATTTCCTAAATCTGTATATTTTCTTATTTTTTCAGAAACAGTTTTCTGAATATTACAAGAATTTGGAATAGCGACATCAATGATATAAGTTATTTTCTTAATTTTGTCATGTAAAACTATATCGGGTCTATTATGACTAATTGTTCTGTCTGTCAGAATAGTTTTATCATAATAAATTTTATAAAATTCATTTTCTAAAAATGAATTTGGTTCATATTCATAATATGGTACATTACGGCATTCAATCAAGTTATGTTTAATTACCAAACTTTGGTGAATTATTTTTAAAACTTGATTGTGCCTAAATGTATACTCGGACGGCGCTAATACAGAACATCCCGATATAATATGTTCTATAGTTTCCGGAAAAGCCAAACATTTTCTACATAAATCATCAATTTGATTTGCATCTTTGATGATATGCTTCCTATAATTTTTAGTATTAATGACTCTATCTTGTATGGCAAGCATAAAGCCTTCTATTTCTGCGCTCAACTCTCCAATACTCAACCATTTGTTTGACGAAAATTTGTCAACATATGTTTGGTTGAGATAATTGAAGTGTTTTGCGTGAAGAATTTTATTTGACCAGGAATCTAATAATTCCTGGTTGGTATTTATAAGAATGCTGGCATTCTCGTCGTATAAATTTAATGGTGAAATATTTCTATCTGCCTTGCATATTATTTTATGCATTGCTGAACTATCAGCTTTCCTATGGAAAAAATTTCTTAGCATTTCTACCTGATTATGTTTTAAAGATGTTATTTTGACTATACCTCTACCTCCTAAATTATAAATATTATTATTCGCATGGTTGTAAGCTTCGTTGTACAGATAATAAACAAATATTAAAAGCATTTTATAACATCGATCCCTTTCGCTTTCACTTAAGTAACTACAGCTACTAGCTACTCGATAATGGACACTCGACTCATATTCTGTGGTTTCCCACACCGCTTTATGGATGAATCTATTCAAGTCAAATAAAAATCTTTCACACATGAAATAAATCGTTCAACACAGTAGTAAAAAGATAAGAGTAACCATCAACTCCAGTAGCAGTCAGTTTCTACAACCAGGAATATGTGTACAGCGACATTGTTACTGGCTACTGACTGTAATGTCTGTCTCTCAAGGCGGATTATGGTACTGTCTCTTATCCACTTGGAATTGTCTCCAACAATCGTCTCTCATCTAACGTACTGTAATCATGTTACTGCAAGTTTAGGGTTGCCCGAAAACTCTAGTATGTTAAATGAAGATATATCTTGTAATATTATATAAGTGTTATGTAATAGATAATACATACCCAACATATTGAGATTTTTTTAAATAGTATTTAAGTTTTTTTACATTAGCTCCACACAGGAGGTCCTGAGGAAAATAATTCCCCTCGGGGCCTATCTCATCATCTTTGGGATAGCTGTGTGAAGGTTATTTTTAGGAAAAGGATAAGTGGAAATTCTGGGTATGGAAGGTATGGGGTAGAAAGGATTCCAGGGTTCAGCGTGTAAAGGAGTGAAGGACGTATAAATCCATCCCTCCAACCGTGGTTCAAAACGATGTTCCGAGAGAGTTCTGTTGTAGAGATCAAAAGACCTTCCTCAACCATTTTCACCTCATGAACAAGGGCACCCCTGCTAAGTCACTGTGAACCACTTGGGGTTACCTATGGCAGAGGTATGGATTATCCAAGAAATAGTTCCTGGGGTGGCGGTACCCGTACTCGCCTCCCAAATTGAATCTCACCCCATGAACCCGGGCACCCCTGTTAAGTCCAACGTAGCGAACCACGTAGGGTGACCTATGGCAGAGGTGTTGATTGTCCAATAAATAGTTCCCGGTGCGGCAGTACCCATTCCCGCCTCCCAAATCGAATGAAATAGATAGATTTGATTGGAAATCTACGTCGCCATTTACTAAGTACCTTTTGGTTCTATCCCATTTAGCATGCGATCCGTCTCTCTGTAGATATTTATTATATCATTTTAGGGTTTAATATTTTTTTAGATTCATTTCTCAAGCTTATTCGTTTTTTATTTAATTTATGTGTGGTTATTTACTTTTAACCTCATCTTATCATTTATCTTTCGTCGAAATGCGGAATGTAATGCATTGCAACAGATAAATTACATTCTGGATTAAATAAATTATTTTTACCATTACTATTATTTAATTTAGTAGGCAAAATATGAGGTTTTAATGATGATTAAATGTATTTCAGTTCTTGGTCGATTTTTTATTTTTTTTATTCTTCGTTTTAATAAACTGCCAAAGCAGTTTGTCAGCAGGTCAATTTAACAATATTAATATATCACAAAAGCACAATTATAACAAGATACCACAATATAGAAAATAGAAGCAGAAGAATAACTTTTAAGTAATTACAATATATATATATATTTTTTTTTATTCAGAGAAAGATACATAAATTACAATACATTCAATATAATAATTAATTACATAATATGTGTACATATTTGATTTATCCCCATAAAAAAGCAGGGCTTGTGTGTATGGGGGTGTTATTATATTAGTTTAATTGTTTTATTTTTTATATTCAGTTCAAATTTTCGGTATAATTTTTAAGGTGAGTTTTAAATTTTTTGATATTACTGTTCATGTTTCTGATTTTTTCAGGAAGTGAATTAAAAAAATTTACTCCGAGATATTTATGACTTAACTGTCCTAGTGTTTTTTTACATTTTGGAGTAGGAAGTATTGATGTTTCTCTAAGATTTCTGTTGTTTTTAAATGGTGCAACTTTATTTTGAATATTGTCTTTATAAATTTGTAATGTTGCATGATAAAAATATATTGCACTTAATTTTCTGACTTTAAATTGTTGGAATCAAAGTTCTGACGAATATGAGTAGGGTTTTTTTAAAATTGTTTTTATTATTAGTTTTTGTGATATGTAAATTGTTTGTGTTTGATTTGTATATGTACCGCCACATCCTATAATGCCGTATTGTATAATTGATTGACAGAAAGCGAAGTATGTGTTCTAAGTAATTTTTCGTTTAAAATATCTCTTAAACATCTAAATATATATGTTAGTTTCCTTATTCTGTTGTTCAGAATATTTATGTGTGGGGACCATTTTAAACGCTGGTCTATTGTTATGCCCAGGTACTTAATATCGGTCTTGCTTTCTATGTTTGTACATAATATATTGCATTTGTGGTTTTCTGTATTTGTCACAGAGTGGATTATTATGTTTATTTCTTTAGGTGTTTCTTGTTTTTTAATGAAAAATGGTAAATAATAGTTTTTTTTAGAATTTAAAGTCAACAGGTTTTTATCAAACCATAATTTTAGTGCATTGATATCTGTATTTGCCATTTTATTTAATTCAGACCAGGTGTTTGCTTTTAGTAGTAGGACTGTATCATCAGCATAGGATACAATGTCTCCAAATTTGGAAATATGGAATATATCATTGACATATATAATAAATAACAACGGTCCCAAAACTGTACCTTGGGGTATCGAAAAGTCGCTATATTTTGAGTCGCTGATTTGATTAGGTAATTTATTTTTGATATAAAGGCATAATACACACAGACAGACAGATATAACACAGGCAAATTATTCATAGTCATATTATACACAAGATTATAAACAAAATTCAATATAAAAAGTCTTGATCGATTGGCCATTTTTTTTATATTTGTTTTGAGATCGGTGGTGCAATTTGATTCGTTTTTTTATGTTCATTGGCATTTTATTAAATATAGTAGGGACAAGATACGTGAATGTCCGTTGTCCGTATTTATTTATAATTTTCGGAATGGACAACCCCTCATTTTTAATTAATCTAGTGCCATATGCATGATCTACTTTTTCCTTGTATATTGATTTGATGATTTCAGTATTTGAAATTTAAAATCTATTTCCACCATTTTGGATCCGGTTTTTTTTTTCCAAATAAACGAGTGCAGTTCACACGCGGTAGAAGTGAACTTTACCAAAACAATCTCAACCAAATCTCAACCGATAAGGAGCCTTGAAAAGTGAGGTCATAATCAAAGCGGCCAATGAGCGCAGATCTAACGTCATTTCCGTTTCATATCTCAACCAATGGCATTAAAAAGTGACATCATAATCAAGGCAGGTGCTGTAATGCGTCATTTCCGTTTCATCCGAATTTCAAATCACAACGGGGCTAAAGAAATTTCACTTCAAAAATCTTTAAGCATCTCAGCAAAGACAACCCTGCTCCAGTTATGTACGTTTCGCATAATTCAAGCTGGCGAGTAATTGTTATAGATTCCGCATGCATCAACTGTAGACAATCAATTCTACTGCGCCGATGCAAATCACTGCGAACTAAGAATGCCTTCAGTAGCTGCATTTCCCAACGCAACACTGGACTAATAGGCATTAGGGAGTCACTTTCTCTGGGGTCAGCTATCAATTATAATATGTGCGATGCGGTCATCGAGCAACCGCTCTACTAGGATGACGATGATACCTATGTGAAATTCGACCAAATGTCTTGATGATTGTAGAAAGACATGTGGGAAACTAGAAAACAAAAAACAACAACTCCAAAGCTTCAGGGGCTCTATATGTATGTATAGCAGTGAAACTAAATTATAGTTAAGTTAAAGTGAGTCAGTGAGGCATGGAACTGGCAGAGGAAGGATGAAAGTAGACTGCAGGTTGTAGAAATGAGATCCCTGAGGCTTATTTGTGGTAAAACTATGTATAATCGTGTGAGAAACGTGGAGATCTGCAAAAAATGCAAGGCTGATGTAAGCTTAATGAGTACCCACTCGTGAGATCAAGAAAGGAACGCTCCAATGAATGGGTTGAATTAACGAGGAAAGAAGTGTAAAGAGAATATACGAGTATGACGCAAATGTGAATGGTAGAAGAAATCGGGGACGACCGAGAAAGACATGGCACGACCAAGTGAATCAGATACTTGAGTCGGGTCATGTCAAGACTCAAGAGTCAGAATAATAGAAGAGAGTATGAGACGATTTATGAATGTGAATCTGGCAAGGAGTGTGTGCCAAGACCGAGTTGTTTGGCGGTCCGTCCTCTCTGCCTACCCCTGCGGAAAACGGCTTGATGTCTAGTGAGTTAAATCGATAACTTTACAAGAGCACGGTTTCACCGTTGACATTCGAACCGATATCGTCAGGGAATAAATAAGAAATCGATTTACTCTGGCAACACTGGGGAGGTGTTTTCCAAGAATTGACATTCCGAAACGACAAACAATGATGTAAAAATATTAATAAATTGACGATGATGAATTGAAGTACTAACCTAAATATGTATTGACAGTCCGCATTTGCTTTTTGACACTAAACGGTAGTTTATTAGTTAATGAGGTCTTTAGTCATTTTTCAACCACTTTCGCCTCTCAAAGATTGAACGGAATAAATTGATCGCATCTTAGATTAATTATTTAAGTCTATGGATCGCTTATACGATTTCTTTCAATTCTAAGAGCTTCGTCAGTTGAACTCCGTTCATTAATAAGCCAGTAATTATGCATTACGAACGACATTACCCAAATATATGCGTGTATTGACAGTTAACCGAAACTTATCTGACACCTTGACGGCCGCGCTAAAATTTATAAATAGTCGGTCGGAATATCTCTTGTCGGTAATGGACTGGTGACTGCCATAGACTTAGGTAAGTAGGGCTTCCCGGGTTCATGGAGTTTCGTTTGTCTTGGTCTTGGCGGTGGATGCGCCTGCTCACTTACTTCGTGGCAGGCCGGATTGGGAGGAAGACCATTTGGCCTCTCCTGCAGGATTCTCTTGATCAATCGCCTTGCACCGCAGTGGTAGGAATGGATTCATTCCTCCGCCGACCCCCTGAACCCCAGATTCTTACCCACACCTAATACCTTTTTTATTCCCAGTATGGCCGCTCCTTCCCTTTCATTTAAAAGATCCGCCACACAGCATCACCAAAGATGACATTGGCCCTGAAGGAAATTATTTTCCTCGAGGCCTCTTGGGTGAAACTAATGTAAAAAAATATCTATGATTAATGTAAATTCGAAGCCAGATTTCGGGTATCGATTGAAACCCATTCCACTGAGCCAAGAATCCCAATATGAATTAATTTATAACACGTTGTAATTTATGGGATTTGCAGTTATTTTCTAGAGACGTTTCCCGTTTTTGATACCGGTTTTGGTTACAGAGTATAAATATGAATACAGAGTGTTCCAGAAATAGAGAGCATTTTATTAACTTTTCTAGAAATAGCTCATTTTTATTATATCTACACCTAAGGGAGATTCCAGTGAGGATATCATTATCTCTACATGTTACTAGAAAGGAAGACAATAAATCATTATTATTATTATTATTACAAGTAAATTTGGGAGGCGGTGATGGGAACTTATGGGTACACCCTCCTCACAAAACAATTTATTGGATTTTTCTACATTTGGTGACATAGCAGGGGTGCTGAGATTAGATTCTGGGAGTATCTTCCACTCTGGAACGTGCCGCAAATATATCTTATATTATTTGTGTGAATTAATACAAATCAATCAAATAAAATTTATTTGCCCACGCTGGGATCTGAACCGGGACTTACGGATCGCTAGTCGAGAGCCTTTCCCCTCGACCGCGGAGGCTGCCAAAGATATAGTTAAGTCGTTTGTTTTTTCCTTTTATAATCCATTTTTCGTAATTAATTAAACGCGTGCTGAGTTTACCCTTGCAAACAAGCAACTTTCGCTGAAAAGATATTTGACTGCGAACCAAGAAAAAAATTCGTCTGCGGAGCTTCTTCAATTAGTGCCATTTTTTTTTGTCATCTATGGGGCATGGAGATTTTCAAGTTAATAAACGTTGCATTCGTTTTATTTGTATTTTTTATTATCATTGTAACTTTCTTATTGTAAGTACCCCTATTATTATATAGGTAAGTCATTAACATTTTGGTGAAAACCTGGGTTTTTGAGATAATTAAAAAAAAATTAATGAAAGGACTGTCATGGCTGTGCAGATGTACAATTTCGAGTACGAATGGCAAGTGAATTTACAAGACGAGTACGAGTGCCGCCGCCCCGGAAACCATTTATTGGATAACCAACTCCTCTGCCATGGGTCACCCCAAGTGGTTCGCTAAGTTCGGTAACTTGGCAGGGGCTAGGTTTGTCTAGATCTTGGCGGCAGATGCGTCTTACCATGGCGGATAGCGAGAGACTGGTTGAGGGAGGCCTTTTGACCTCCCCAGCCGGATTTTTTCTACCCATCACCTCGCACCGCAGTTGGAAGTATGGATTCATAAGTCCGTCAATCTTGGACACACTGACCCACCGATTCCTACCTGATATATTTTTCCTTCACAGAACTATCTTTCCTTCTTTTCCTTGAGAATACCCTCTACACATTATCCTAAGATGACATTTATCAGGGAATTTATATTTCTCAGGGCCTTGTGAAGCTAATGTAAAAAATTGATATAGTGATAATAATTATTTATTTCACATAAAAGTAGGTATACAATAAAACATATATGGAAACTTTGACTAGCCAACTAGGAATGGATCCCGTTTTAGGCCAGTCAAATTGACAAATTTAACTCGTATCATAATTTCATATTACATTGTTTAATTAAATAACATATTATTTATAGAATGAAAAAGCGTTAATTACGAATTCCTCATAGAAGCTTTGGTTAAATATACAATCGTGTACTTATAAGAAAAAGAATAAGCGAAGAGAAAAATTATATCTTAAAATACAAATTTGGTATCGAATGCTTATGTTTATCAATAGATATATGTTTGATTATTTAAATCGCTTGCAAAAATCGAGAATCAAGACATTCTTCAAGCGTGATTACAAAATATTATAATTTTTTGTAATCACGCTTGAAATTCAAGATTGAGTGGATTGATGTTTTTTCAACGATTTGAGTTTTCAACGAATAACCCCGTCAATTATTTTATAAGCACCCTCTATCCAGGTGATATGTAGTAGAAGATTATATATAAACTATATAAGTACATTTTTCTACAAAATGGCTGAGAGCAAACAACATGGGGCATCCAGCAGCAACTAGCAACAGTGACCTTCAATTTCCGGTTTCGTAGGAACCATTTTGGATAATCTCTCGGTGTAATTACGCTTTGTAAAATACACGTAGTTTACTTTTACAGATTGAGGGCAACAAATCTAGTTTTCGTGAGCGATAAACGATTTTTAAATTGAGGAAATATGGCAATGTATTGGCTGGAATCGGAGATTTATGAGTAATGTCCGAAAGACCTTAAAGATTTTATATACACAATGTAACAGTTTTACGAAGCTTGGGTATTGGTGACTGTGATTTTGTGCGTTTTTAGTATATTGCAAACCTAAATCTAGATCGTTGAAATTAGAAGCAAGATAGTAAGCCATGCACAATTATTATAGTATATTGTAGTATGAAACCGCGGGCATTAAAGTGTTAGCAACATCGTTCACCCATCCTACTGCAAATCTATCCTACGTAGTTTCTCCAGGATAACTACTTACATTCAGAGAAGATCATTTATTTATTTTTTCTACATTAAAAAATGTTATATAATGTAGACTTACAAAAATATTCGTGATTTTAATTATATTTTTTATCTAAAAAGGGTCCTTCCCAGGCTTTCCTGAAAATAAATACAGTGCTGTGACTTTTGAAAATCGGAATTAAGAAATTTGACATGGAATTTTGCGACGCCCATTTTTACAGGCAAAATAAACAAGTGACGAAATGACAAGCTAGAATACGATGCATTATTAACTTGCCAAGTCAATAAAATATATTTAATTAATATTTTAACTCATAAAGTTAATTTTTACTCATAAAGTAAAAAAAAAAAAAAACAATAAAACATACTTTAGAACGCTAGGAGCATTTTTTAAGGTTCAAAATTTATACCGTAATATCGAGTCCGGTGGATTTTTTGGCACAAAAACAAATTATTACTATTTTTACTACACAACAAATGCATAACTTTCATTGGCTCTACCTCTTTGACAGATCGTGCAGTTTAGTCGTAGCTTGATTGCAGTCCACACGCTTTCATGCCATATCTCCCCTTATTTTTATTATCTATGGGATGCCATAGTTTTACATGCTCTGAACAGTGAATCTTTTGGATGGAATTCACATGTCAATCGTCGAGTTGATTAGTCAGACATCTCAAAAAATCGTAATTTGAGTTGGATATGCAGTTATACATAAATATAAAAGTGTAATCCCTATCTTGTACAATACTCAGATTAACACCACCAAATCAATAATTATAATGCAACAAGACTTGTAGTGAAATAACTACTGGAGCGCTTCCACAATATGGCACTATTTAAAATACCTCGGATTGCTTTCCTACCAATTTTGGCAAATTTTCCCGTATTTGTAAGTAATTAAGTAGAAGTTTACGATTTTATAATATTTTTTTTTATAAATCCTACAAATATGTGATAACCGACAAAAGAATTCATTGGCTATATAGAACTATAATCAGTTTGTACCTACGTCTCCATAATAAAATTCAAATTCATGATTTTTTTAATGTGGACGGAAAATATTCAACCAAAGTTTTAAATTGCGCTGTCGCTCCAGTTGAAAAACAAAAAAATTATATTTTCTGGTTTACTAGTAGAAAATTTCAAAATGTCATACGGTGTAGGTACTGAACCGTTGTGCTTAGATATATATTTTATATCTTATTTAATTTGTAAATAAAATTTGTGATTTATGGAGAACATTCGAATACTGCTTCTCTCGATATCTCAAAACTTAATGTTTGTAGATGTCTGACTAATCAACTGGATGATCGTAATGTGAAATACCAGTTTCACGAGAAAATCAGAAATCCAATATTGCAAAGATTTTGCAACAATTTTTAATAATGAATACCTTCCTAAGTTCAGATGATCTAGATTAAAAAATCTATTATCCAACACATTTCAATTAAGAAATACTCTCAAGTACGAAATACAAGCAGTACCTAACAGGTACCGTAATGTAAATAACATCTCTGTTATAATAATATCTACCTACATAGATAATTTCATAGTTCGATACAGTTCCCACGTTTGCTAAATGCCAAAAGTTGATTGCGAGGAGAAAGAATCAGCAGTAGATGAGGAAGATGGTGTGCTGGACCCCCTATTACGTTACGACTATTATTACTGTGAAATGGCCATCTAAGTTCTCACACGGGATGGGATGCTGCGAGATTTCGGTCCACTTGCATTATTAATCTGTGATAGTGATGTGATCTCGTCTTAAGTGCTGCTAATTGCCGCTACTGGATGATGCTTTGTGGAACGGTCTTTGTTGAAAAGATATGTTGCTTATTAAATTTAATCTTTACTTTTCAATGCGGTATTAATTGGTGAAAAAATAATATTAATAAATTTTCGTTGAAAGTTATCGCTTTGTGGTTTGACAAAACTCTAAGCACCGCACAAAGAGGACACCATAGACTACGAATCAGCGCACAAAAAGTAGACCGTTTAAACTATTTCATTCTCACGCAGGTTAAATCCTACAGATGTATGTGTTTGTCTTTTTAATTGTCGCTATTTTTCGTTTCATCCAGTTTCTAGTGAAGTTTTCACTTCATAAGCCATATAGGTACTTTCACTAGCCTATATACACGTGAAACATGGTGTCACTACCGAACCAGCTCAATAGAATGACTCTGTATCCAATATAATGATGCTTACAGAATTATATTTGGATACAGAAGATACAGCAGCGCATCTACAATGTTTACGGAGCTAGGACTACACCGATCTGATGAGACACCGGGTCACTGGAGCCAGGATGCGGATAATGGCCTCCGATAACACAGTGGTGATCGCAGACTTCCAACACCAAGCGCCACTCCTGAGCGAGCGCTGGGTCCGAGCTCACTCCAGACCTCGTCATACATTATATTTGATTATTTATTTTATTTCTATTATCACTTATGTTTTTTTTTCTTATTCTATTAACTTTTTTTTACTTTATCTGTTGTGTAATTATGTATTTATAACTCTATGGGACGTGTGGGATTGCACTATCCTCCCAACATCC
This sequence comes from Limnephilus lunatus, assembly GCA_917563855.2. Classification (NCBI taxonomy): domain Eukaryota; kingdom Metazoa; phylum Arthropoda; class Insecta; order Trichoptera; family Limnephilidae; genus Limnephilus; species Limnephilus lunatus. Next base: position 70,232,464 of record OU830596.1, read on the forward strand.
TGGAATAAAACATTATTATTATTATTAAACGAAATCTTCTGAATCTTTTGTATCTCTTCAGATACCTATTACCTATTACTAATAAATCTAAAGGATAAATGAAAAGAAAAAGACCCTGAAAAATAAAAAGGTAACGGTCATTTTATATCACCAAATGTACATTTCCCATAAAATCCGAAAATTTTCTCAATATAGGTACCTTCACTTCGAATGCTCTTGCTGCTTTGGCCTTTCATTTTAATTGTTGTCTAACTCTTTAATTCATGTGATCTCTCCCTCTCTTACTGTTATTTTATCTATTTTAAACCCAGTCTCCATCTTTGCGTGTGTATATACATTTACTTACACTTATTCTACGTGCTTTTTTAAATTAAACCTGCCGTAGCTTGTCTAATGCTAAACTGATTGATTATTAAAAATAAAATTAGTGGCAAAAAAGCTATTGTTTCCTTTCAAATATTAAGAATTGATACTACACTCGTTTCATTAAAAAAATTACTCCACAGTTATACAGTTAACGAAAAATCAAATACAACGCGACACGAGTTCACAATACCGGTAATTTAAATGTCACTGGGGTAATTGGGCATAGACTGAACTGAAAATAATTATCATTTATTTAATGTGGAGATCATTAAGATGGGAGATGTCCCACTTTTCTAAAACTTGTTATCACACGCGTGACCGATGAGTTATTCACATAAGTCCAAACTGTCCGGAGACATTGGAACTATGGCATCACCATAGATAATAGAAACAAGGCAGATTTGCCATCATGTACTTTTTGTTTTGCACACAGGTACTACGTAGTAGGGGGAGGCGGGATAGTTGTTACAAAAATGAAAAATATGTTTTATTGGACGACCGTTTAATCATAGGAACAAAAGAAGATTTATTATAAATTTTGCACACTTTTATAAACAACACAACATTTTTTTTTAATGAAAATGTAGGTCACAAAAAATATAAAACAATAAAATGAAACATTAAAAAAATGAAACAACATGCCCCACGTGAGGGCAAGTTGTTACATGGCGGGGGCACATTGTTACAAACCAAACAAAAACTTTAAAATAATTGAATCCAAAGTAGAATAGTCTGCCTTATTTTTTTATTTGTAAACTTCGTAGATATTGTCTTCTTCCTGTTGATTTCGCATATCGCTAAAGACTTCATTAATTTTCCTGCGAAACTTTCCCTCTCTGCGTCATTTTCTTGTAGTTTCTAACCATTTTAAAGTGTATCTAGAACTAGACAAACTAATATATTAGGTTATGAGGGTTAAAGTTGAATGTTTCCTCCCTGAGAAACAAAGCATCTATGTGAGGTACATTGTTATGTGTAACAACTTGCCCCACAATCATTGTAACAACTTTCCTTTTTTTCAAATTTCACATTAATGTCGTAATATCATTTACACGAAATTTACAACGGTTAAGAAAAATGTTCAGATACTATGCAGAAGGGTGTAAAATATCAAAAAAATAATATAAATTATCTTGCCTATTATGGTATCAGACCGGTAAATACTGTCATTATCGCCCTGGGGAAAGACAACCAATTAAAAATCTAAACTTTGCATGAAATTACTTTAGTTATGTTGAGTGATGAGTTCTGAAGCATGGCATTTCCCAAACTTTCTCCTCGCCATCACCTTCATCTGCCCACCCTCTTAAGTTTCACAATATACCCCAATTGGGAATGCAATTGTCCTAGGTTTGAGCAGTTGTGACTCATATGTACTGTGCACATAAAAAATAAGATAATTTGTTTAACCGATTACTACTTCCCCACCTTCCTCTCCCCCATATCCTTCCCCTCCCACTACTTTCAGCTTCACAACGAGTCACAACGAAATAGACAAATACCCCCATTGGGGATGCCATAGTCTCACTGGCCCCAGATGGGAGCATCTGGGACTCTCTTGTGAGGTGTTCCCATAAAAAAATAATAGAAAAAATAAATGTTCGGTATGACGTTAAATCTTTTCTAGAAAAAGTCCGATAACATTATGTATAAAAGGATGAAAAGAGAATTGAATGAAACTCAAAACTGTTTGTGCAAAAACCCCTGTTTGTAAAAATATGTAAAGCACAGCCCATAATTTACCAATAACGGTTCTGGGACATAAATTGTTTCATCCTTCGGTCCAAAAATAACAAAATGGTTAGTGGACTTAGGCAGGACAGAGGCAGAAATATTATTAAAAAATGTTATTTGATAATTATGTATTACGAGCACCTTATACATTTCTTTGGTTTCCAAAATTTTTCTTTTCTTTTAATTTTAATTTTCTTTTTCTTCTACATACTGTTTTTCTTGTTTAATCACTTCGAATACACTTTTTCTTGTTAATTAATTGATTCTTGAACCTGTTACTACACTGTATTATATATTATAATTATTTAAATGCAAATTGTGAAGCTTAACTTTACTTAATACTTTATGAATCATAATGTACTTACCAACCTAATATGAATATGTCAATCTGACTGTGCTAGAACGGGAGACCTTCCTAGTTGGACAGTCAAAGCTTCCTTATACTGAACGTATTTTATAACAAATAAAAATATATATATAAACATATAAAAACACCGAAGTACTTCTCACATAACGTCACTTCATTTGGATATTACTTCTCACATAACTTCACTTCATTTGGATATTACTTCTCACATAACTTCACTTCACCTTGTTCTGAGATATGAGGTGTCAAAGTTTGCAAAGACGATTTCTCATAATCTTTTCTCCAATTTCCGGGTTTGAGGTTGAATCTTGTGTTAAGTAATTTAATTGAACATATTTTAAAGGAAAGTATTTAAATAGAACTCGAATACAACAATAAACAGTGTGTACCACGATATTTGCTCTACCGATAAAATCATAAAATCTATATCTAAAACCGTCATATTGAAAATTAAATGTATTGGAGGTGATTCCTTGGGTCACATTTAGTGTACAAACTTCAAACTTTCTTATAATTCATTCATTCTACAGTGATTTCAAGTGTCTTCATTTTCGATCAAGTGACAGTTGTTGTGAAATTCAGTGTTTTTTGTGTTTTTTGTGTGACTGCTTATAACAAAACTCATACTGCCTATTACAAATTACAAATAAAATAAAATAACAGTGAAACATCATCAAGGACGTATACCTACCATTTTGGAACATACCTAAACATGCAAATAGAACCTTGTGCAACCAATTAAGGTATAATAATTCATTGCACAAGGTTCTAATTACATATCCTTAATGCAATTCCTAGCTAGGGCCACGTCCTATTTAATTTGTTTCATTAAAATATGATAAACTAAAATACTTGAACTAAAAAGATTAAATAGATTACGAAAATTCGTCTTTGGAAACTTAGAAACCTTTAAAAATGGTAAGGCGTAGTTAGAACCCTATCAAAATGAAGTGACGAACCATAATGCGCCTCGTATTTAGATCAACTGTCAGATACAAACAAAATAGAGAGTGTAAGTGATGATAGAACCTTGTAAAATGAATTATTATTAAAAATACTTGATGTTAGAACTTTGTCATACATATATCTACGAAAATACAACACAGATGGTTCTGAAAATTATTTTGGGAATAGAAATGAGCAAAAGAAATGCTTTGGCATTCAAAGGTTATTTTTGAAAAAAATATTAGTTAGAATCCTAACCAAATGAAGTGACGATAACCTACGAGTAGTTATAAATTTAAAATAAAACAGCAGTTTAAAATAGCGCAAGTATCCGATTACCATCCATCAACATCAAAGCCACATCTTGAATAAACCAATAATAACTCTACGTCTGTATGACGGGTCCAGCCAAAATTTGGAGTCATGTTACATCGACTTCTCACTAGGATTCTTTAGGTCCCAACGTCAATGGGTTTGATCGTGACCGGAAATACTTTTAGCAGATGGGATTCTCCGATTTGAGTTTTTCCAAACATCCTACTCCAAAAATACTTTTCAGATAACTGCAATGTCGCTTTCAAGGGTAAACATTTTTCTTTTTAAAGTTTGCCTTGATAGAAAAACTATTGTTACAAAAAATTCTGGTACATCGATCCTAAAATATACAATGCTTTGAGTGCAGATATAAAGTCACATAATTCTAAACCTTCAATTTTTTTTGCTGATGATTTAAAATTATATAAAAAAATTAAAAATACTTCTGATTGCATAATTTTACAAAAAAATTTAAACAACTTGTTTAATATTTGACTATATTAACTTGATTTGGGCTCCACATTACAATATCCATATTCAAGCGATTGAAAAAGTCCAGCATAGATTCCTTAGGTATATTAATTTTAAATTAGGTATTCCAAGAGAATCCGTAGACTATAATTTGTTATTAAAATGGACTAATCTCGTAAATTTATCAGATCGCAGAAAAATCTGTGATCTATTAATATTATATAAAATAATTCACTCGGTCCTGGATACCCCTGATTTAATAGAACTAATACGATTTCATTGCCCTGGTCGCGCTAACAATAGACTCACTCTACCGTTCTACTATAATAACACACATACATTATCACATTATTACTCACCAATCAGTCGATTACACATTTTGGGAAATGAACATGCTAACATCGGCGACATTTATTTCTTAAAATTAGCGCAATATAAACATGCACTCAAAAATTATTTTTCCAAAATGTAACTTTATATACGCAATATGGACATGTTGAAATGAAATGATCATATTTCTCATTGTTCTTTTTTGTTATTTTTGTTGTGATATACAAAATGATTGTATGTTATTTTAAAATTTTAAACTACTATTATGAAATAATTTTATTTTTCTTACTGTTGTACTCTATTATATGTTTATTTATAAAAGGCAGTATAGCCGTTTATGTATTTAAAATAAAATAAAATAAAATCTTTTTTTAAAGCCCGTATAAAACATTAGATACTTGAAAAGGTAAGAGATTTCTTCAAAAAACACGTAATATACAAAAAAAAATTACTTACTCTAGCGCATCTATTTTCCAATTTCTTTCGTAGATAGAACTTCAAAAGTGACTATAAACATGAACTCTCGTGTAGAAGAATACTTACCAAATTTTATTTCTATTTTTATTTCAAGAAGAATAATGCTTACCAATTTTTTTTCTGTTTTTTTTTTTTTTATTTTAATCTTCTTTAAAGTATCTTTTTATACTTTATTTCTCAGCTTTCTTTTAATTCTTATATTTTTATTTGTATCAGTATTTGTTTTTAGTTTTATTTATCCCTAAATATGCTCTTTTTTCTTTCCTCTTCTTATATTTTATTATCTGTTTATATAAAATAATATTTCATGTATGACTACCGCAACACGGGGAATGGTAGTTAAAAAAATGGCTAAACTGTAACATGTAAACATTTATGAAATAATAAAAAAAAAAATTATAATAAAAATTAAAATTTAACTGGGTTGTATGAGCGGTTCGTATGCTGTTTTTTATAACATGAGGATTGTTGCAACAGAATTGGTGAATAATAGTGTGTGTTTTATGAATAATAAAATTTGGGAGGCGGGTATGCGTACCGCCGTATTATTATTGGATAACCAACACCCCTGCCTTTGGTAGCCCCAAGTGGTTCGCTACGTTTGGTTTACGTTCCGCTCACCAAACGTAGCGGGTTCATGGAGTGAGATTTTCTAGGTGGATGCAATTGCCTACCTACTAAGTGGCGGGCCGGATCGGGAGAGACTCGTTACGGGAGACCTTTCCAGCCGGATTCTCTTAACTCATCGCCTTGTACCGCATTGGGATTACCCCTAATACCTTTTTCCTTTTCAGAACTTTCTTTCAATAAAAATACCCTCCACACAGCATCATCCCCGAAGATGACATAAGCCCTGAGGTATTTTTTTCTAGGGGCCTCCGGTGTGGAGCTAATCAAAAAATCAGATTGTGCAGTTCACACGCGGCAGAAGTGAAACCTTCAGAAAAAGAGTGGGAGACTACGAAGCACCGCACAAAGAGGAGACAGATTTTTCCATCTCATTCTCTCGCAGGCTAAATCCTACGTATGTATGTGTTTGTCCTTTTTAGTGTCGCTTTTTCGTTGCATCGAATTTCAAATCACACCGGTGCTAAAGAAGTTTTCACTTAAAAAAACTCTTATCTTGAAAGATGAGTGTACAAAAGTACAAATAAAACGGTGCTCCGCCTTCGCTTCTACCTACACATCGAACGCATAACTAGAACACATGACAGATCATGTCACCCTTGATAGTAGGTACCTACATGCTCGGCGACAGTCAGTACGCTTCCATTCCATAACTCCCTTTGTTTCTATTAACTTTTAATTTACTATATATTATGTACAAAATAATCTCTTACTTATTTAAAAATCATCCCGGTAAACATCATGAAGCTAACTAACATTTAACCACAGTTATGCTGTAGACATCCGCCGCAATTAGCGAAGTGACCTCAAATCTCTGAGCGTTTTCACGGATTCCCGAGCGGAGGGAATTTTAAAATTCCTCAAAAGGTCGGTGGATTGTCATTAGAGACCTTGAACGTCGATTAAGGCCAGGTAATGCGCCGGGAAGGTAATCAAAAGTGTCAGAAAAAATACTCACGACTGCACACGAAAAATACTCATTGTGATGTACTATAGGGCTTACCGTGCGGTGTACGTGTTTGATGTCAAAACAACTGATAAATTGTCATTTTTTAGTCAATGAAAAACTTTGGTCTCTATACAATAAAGCATGTTTTCTTTGACTAAAATTGTAGTAAAAACACCTATCAAAAGATGTTCGTGAATCTTATAATATACATATATATAGTTCTCAGCATGCGTTGCTATTCCTCTTCTCCCTGCTTGTCCTTTCCCATTCGTCTCGTTACTCTTTCGCGAACCCCCCTCCCGAGTTCCTCTCCCCCCTTTGGCATTCCATTCATTCAGTCCCGGTACATTCTGTTTTCAAACAGCTCGCGTGCCACATATTACAATTTTTTTTTTAATAATTTTATAACGTCAGAGCTCATCTATATATACAGAAACCTTCGCGGGCGTGCTCGCAACAACTCACCAAAGTTTCGTCGCAATCGGATGAACGGTTTAGCAATGCATAATTTCATGAGCTCACTATTATACATAGAAATCATCGCGGGCATGCGCACATCAAATCCCCAAATTTTCATCGTAATCCGATGAATGGATAGCAACGCATAATTTCATGATACCAGAACTCACTATTGTATATAGAAACTATCGCGGGCATGCGCACATCAAATCCCCAAAGTTTCATCGCAATCGGATGAATGGTATAGGAAATAATTTCATAACACCAGAGCTCTTAGTTTAGCAACGCATAAGCATCTCATATATTATTTACAAACCTAGAAGCAAGCACATTTTGATTTTTATATGTATATGTAGAGAAGAGATATCCCAATGTTAGTTCATCAATGATATAACCAATTGCTTCAATGATGTCGAGGTATTGCTCTTTGCTGATGACATCAAGCTATACAAGAAAATAACTGATACAAATCATTGCCAAATACTACAGTCAAATATTAGTAATTTAAAGATTGGTGCATTCAAAATAATTTATTTTCATATGTAGAAAAGTGTAAAACCTTGACTTTCTTCAGAAATAAAAATCCTGTTTTATTCGAATATTCCATCAATAACACAGCTTTAGAAAGAGTCACGGAAATGAGGGATCTTGGAATTATTTTTGATGAAAAACTAAGTTTCGCCAATCATATCCACCAAATTATGAACAAAGGTATGAAAACACTAGGCTTCGTATTAAGAACAACTAAAAACTTTAATTCCATAGAAGCCATTAAACTATTATATGTATCTCTAGTTAGAAGCCAAATTGAATATAACTCGGTAGTTTGGTCTCCATCTTACAAAATTCACGTTAATAATATTGAGCGAATACAAAAAAAATTTTTGCGTTTTATAAATTTTAAATTAAATATCAAACTAAAAGACTTAAAATATAATCTATTACTAAATATTCTAAAAATACACACACTAGAAGACAGACGTAAAATAAACGACTTAACATATTTATTCAAAATACTTAACTCTAAATTCGACTGTTGCGAACTCCTACAACTCATAAACTTGCGAATACCGACAGTAACCACACGACAAAATACACTATTCTACTGCAGCATTCATAAGCGGAACTACATTGCCCACTCTCCGATACAAAGATTTCACACTATGGGAAATCAGTACTTAAGTGATGTTAACATATTCAACATCAACTTGGCGAATTTTGTGGATCATGTAAAAAACTTATTCGAAAACTATTCCTAAACATATATGTATTTTTGTAAACTTATCAAATCGCTGTATTTTTGTATTTTTGTGACTTGTGTACATTTTTATCTAATTTTATTTTTATCATTTCTCTATCTGTTAAAAAATCATCTGTCATAAACAAATTGTACTACTGTAAAAGTCCTCTTGGCGTTGAATAAATAAATAAATAAGGACTGAAAATATAATAACTTGTTTCTAAATTTTAAAAAGCTTTTAATTGGAATATTCCAACAAAATTCAAGAATTATTTCCATTCCCTTACAACTATTGTAATTTACATCAGAGAATCGTGATAACATCCATGTATAAATGATAAACTGTAAAAATATATTTATTAACCAGTGGAAAAGAAGATTATATCTCCATAAACCATGATTTAGAGTTAGTGTTTGAATTTTTAGAAAATTTGATTTCTTATATGATATACAAAAATACATATACAAAAAATATTTATATGATATACAAAATCTTACGAATGGTTTTGGCTGACTAATTAATTAACTATCTAATTAATAACTAATCTAAATAACTAACCATCACGTCATTCTCCCACAGGGTAGGCAGATAAAACGGCCATACAACTTTATTTCGGCACACTCTCATGGCTCGATTCACATTTCTATATTTATCATCTTATACTCGTATATATTCTTCTCTTATTCTAAAACTTGTCATGATCGAACTCTAATATTTGGTGTGAGTGTGACTTACATATACCGTATTATACAAATTTGGATTGTCGTTCTCATTTGTAGTCTAGTGACTAGTCTCTAATCATATATTTTTCATTTTCAATATATATATTTTTTCAAACACAGCAAACTTATTTTGTGACAAAATTTTAATTCAAAATGAATGGAATACTTAGCTTTGACCACGTGTTAATTTTTAAGTAAACCCTGCTGAAGTAAGCATTGCTTACGAAAAATTTCGGTTTTTTTAACAATAAACGTGGTTAAAACTAAAGGGGTCTCCACACGGTGCTGCCGCAGTAACAACTGCCGCAGAACTGTAGTCAAAAGCGCCAGCCGTATTGTTATTATAATAACAATACGGCTGGCGCTTTTGACTACAGTCAACTAAAGTTCTGCGGCAGTTGGTGCTGCGGCAGCACCGTGTGGAGACCGTCTAAGTATTCTATTAATTTTGAAAAAATTAATCATCGGACAGCAAAATGACATCCACGTTTTTTACTCCAAATATGCTCTTTATGATGCTATTGCACCCTGTGGGTATATATAACACGTTTTTTATGTGAATACAGCACAAGAGTATCAACTGCTATCAACCGTCTGGAACCAGTGAAACTATGGTATCCCAAATTGGGGTAAGTTGTGAGGCAGAAATTAGTGGGGAAGTGAAGAAGATGAGTAATAGGAATGTGGGAAAGTACCTTGCTATTCAGATCTGTTTACCAAAGACGGCTAAAGCCATTTCAAGCAACGTTTCAATTCTGAATGGTGGTCTTATACCTGGGCGACACTGTGAGTATCTCCCACAAATATACTACATATTTTTTGAAATTACTAAATTGTAAAAATTAATCAAATAAAATTTACTAGAAAAATAATACTTAAAACTTAATGAAGAGACTTGAACCCGCATTTTTCAGATCCATCAGACCCTCCGCGACCACGGAAACCATCATCAAAATTTGGGTTCCAACATACTTACATAAATGAATTTTAATTAAATGAAGACAATATTAGCGCAACTTATTCGAAAATCTGGAAACAGAAAAATTAGAAAAAGATATGTGCACGTTTGGGTAAATGAGCTGTTGGTAATTTTAATTTAAGCTCAAAAAGGAGATTTTCCATCCTTTTTTAATTTTTCAATTTCATATTTCATCATATTGACATAGTACCTAGGGCAGATTTTTTTTTTTTTAAATAATTGTCATTAATTCACAAACAATTGCCAAAATCAAGAATGATCGAATTATTTAATGGCCTATTAATCACTATTTAATACACAAATAAATAAAATAGCCCACCATAAAATAGGTGACCTATGACCTTGGGGTGACCTATGGCATGGTTATTCAATAAATGATTCCTTGTGCTCGCACCTCTCTCTCTTGCCCCTACAGTAATATACGAAACGTAACTCTCTCTCTCTTTCTATCTTCGCTAACTTATATCTCCCTCTGAACTTCCGTTCGCCTCGCCCGATCACACTTCATAACACTCTCGTCACGCATTCACCAGCTTATTCCCCAAGTCAAGCGTGGGTAAAGAAGTTTTACTTCAAAAATATATTCTGTTCAGTTAAAAATTTTATGCTCAAATTAGGGATGTTATGGATATGCAATTTCGGATCTGGATACGGATACGGATATAGGAATAATATTATACCGGTTTCGGATACGGTTACGGATATGAAATTATTTCGGATTATCCGCTAGTTTCGGATAATTTCGGTTACGGATATTAGAATTTTAAAATTATAAAAGTAAAATACAAAAGGCAAGATTTGACTTTTATTTCAAGTCTATATTATCATTTGTTTTTACAATCAGTCACGCGCGGCTTTTATGACAAATGACGGCTCGGCCGGGCAAAACAAACAAAAACCTGTCGCAACCTGTCATTTAGACTCCGCCTTTATCCGAAACTATCCGAAACTTTTATATCGGTTTCGGTTACGGATACGGATATTTTTTTATTTCGGATATCCGATAGTTTCGGATACGGATACGGATCTCCATAACATCCCTAGCTCAAATCCAAAGTTTTGTATAAAAAGGTCGCACAGCCGTTCTTCTTACTGATGAAAATAGAACGAATTCAAATTCGAACAGTTTGTCTTCATTTAAAATAGATAAAACATAAATTATTGAAAATCGAAGCTATGAGATGAAAATCTAATATACGAGTAGGTATTATGAGGTAACCCTAGCTCACAAAATTTGCGCCATATGAAATATGCATGAGTTTTTTTCTATTCGTGGTCAGACTATTTTCAGAGGTTTTTTGCGTCGGAATTGTCATCGAGAATTTCCGTGTGTTGTGTCACGGCGCGGTATGAAACCTAACCCAATCTGCATAATAAAGAAAGTCAAAGATTAAAGTATAATGTCTTGTTTTCGTGAAAAATTGTGTTTCTTACAATGTATGCTTGTGACAGGATATTTTTTTGTAAATGCTAAGTTGAATTTCGTTTTCGTGTGTTTATAGTTTATTTTTATCTTTTTGACAAAAGTTATTTCCATGTTAAAATGAAATTCAGAATTAACATATTATAAGTATCTATACTTTCACAACTTTTGCGGGGAAAACAATTATATTTTAAGCCATTTTTTTTATTTTTTTAGGCCGGCATGGGTATCGCCGCCCCGGGAACCATTTATTAGATAACCAACACCTCTGCCATAGGTTGTCCCAAGTGGTTCGCTACGTTTGGTGACTTAGTACCTTAGTAGTGCTCAGTTCATGGGATGAGGTTTGTTCAAGTCATGGCGGCGGATGCGTCTGCCCACCAACTACATGTCGGTCGGATCGTAAAAGGCCGTTTGACAGAGACCATTTGACCTGTCCAGCCGGACTCTCTCGACCCATTGCCTTTCACCGCAGTGGGAAGAATGAGTTCATACATCCATCACTCCTGGACACACTGACCCCCAGATTCCTATCGACCCCTTATACCCTATTCTTCCCAGAACTTCCGCTCTGTCATTTTCTTTAAAAGACCCTCCACACAGCATCCCCAAAGATGGCACAGGTAAATAATTTTCCTCAGGGCCTCCTGTGTTGGGTAAATGTAAAAAAAAACTAGACAATATTTTCAAAGAAATGCCTTTTTTTAGTTAAACCCTTTAAAAAAGATGCAATTTGAAAAAAAAAACTTTTTTGCAATATACTAAGTAAGTACAAAAGAAAAAAATGTAAAGTAAAAAAAAATACATAAATAATATAATAATAAATAATCAGTAACGTAGGGCATGGCCTTGAGTGAGCTCGGGCCCAGCGCTCACTCAGGAGTGGCTCTTGGTGATGGAATGCTGTGACCACCTTGTTTTCGGAGGCCATTAGATAAATAAATGCCCGTTAAATACAGAAAACCATTCAGAACCGAAACATGGATTTCGCCGTGTTTGATGACCGCTGGCCGGTGCTTCCTAATCTTCCTCATCCCCTTCCCCACTTACAGCCTCAAAACATACTTACAATGAGGATGCCATGATCACACTAGCTCTGAATAGTCGGGAACAGTGTGCTTGGTATTCACATAAAAAGTGAAAAGTTTCGTTTTGACCACAACGCCAATTTTATGACTTTGATTAATGAGGGTCACGACTAGCGACTCATAATTTCCATGAAATTATAATATGATGACCGTTGAGGAATGAGGACTCGGTGGCTTTTGGCATGTGCTGCATCTGAGAGATTCCTGCTTACATCCGCTATTTAATTACTAGCATGTGCCCAGATTCTTCCATCACTAATTTAAGTTGTAAAACTAGCAGATTTTACGTTTCATTTCAGATTTTATCTATAAAGTATGTGTTAGTTAGGGAGGTAATGATTTTTTTTCTTGAGACCCAGCACTCCGATTTTTAACCGATAAGTCTATCTACAAATTCAAGAAGATTGACCTTGTGGTGCCGACATATATCGCACAAAGAGGATAACTTGTGCTGGATCACTAACATCAAACGACTCATCAGTTGCAATCATTGATATTGGGGAAACCAGCTTAATATCTTCGACTCGCAGCTCTGTTACATTCTAAGACACTTTGGAAAGTCTTGCACCACAAGGTTAATCTTCTTGAATTTGTAGATAGACTTATCGGTTAAAAATCGGAGTGCTGGGTCTTAAAGAAAGATTCCTATAAAATATTATCTCTAAAAGATTCCTATAAACCATCTGCAAAAACAATGCAAGACACGTTGGAAATTCTTGCATTGTTTTTGCAGATGGTTTATAGGAATCTTTTATTCTTTTCGTCATCGCTTTTTTTTATTTTTAAAGTGGTAAAAACAGCTCTTCGGATGCTTTGTCACATTCATTGTTAAAAACAAATATTTCCTAAGCAACTTTTTAAATCCCCCCCCCCCCCGCCGCTGGTGATATGGTGAGGTTTTAGACTATCACCTACCAAAATGTGTATTTTTTTAGTAATAGGTTTATTGAATTTTTCATAATATTATCTTTAAATATAGGTATGATCTGATATGTTTTCGACTGGCATTTGGTTTAGAAATCGTGCGTTCAACGAAAAATAAATACACGTGATATCTCGTTATATCTATGACTGAATATTGTTGTTGATCCAGGCGACGTAAGAGCTGACTCTGGTGAAAACATCCGGATAACCCTTTGCGCAGAGAACTGCCCAGCTGGCGATACCGACCAAGACATTTCCATCAGCGAGGGGGCTACCGGAATCCGTCTAAAGAATGAAAATAATTGCTTTAGTTACAGCTTTTGAAGAGGACTTTTGACCGCCAGGACATTTGAAGTTAACGTCCTAAGAAGCTGGAATATTAGGAGTAAACTCGTTTTATTCAACAATTTAAAAATTTTACTTTGACCAGTGATCAGTGTTGAGGATCGTTTTTTCTTATTCGGCCATAATTTTATTTACCTCAAATGGAACTCCGTGGTGAATTATATGGAAGAAAGTATGTACACATTTATGGGACGTTAAATACTCAAAACGAAAATTATTAGGTAATGATTTTGACACAAAACAACACCAAAAGAATTTATAAATGTATGACTTACTCTGCAAATTCCTTCTCCAGCTTTGGTGAGAGTGCATATGTTAGTGTCGAAGATAGTTAGCTTGGATGTAGAAGGCAGCTTGTTTTTTTTACAGTCTTCTACGGAGATGGTGGAAAGGGTGATTTTCTGGAGGGTGTTGGGGTTTTTTCCAGGCCACTGAAAACACAACAAATAAATTAGGCCGCCAATAAAAATCAAAATATGCTTGCTTGGGTATATGTATTTATATGAGTATATGAGTATGCGAGATGTCTGTGTATTGCTATATTATTATTAAGCATAGGAAATGCTTGAAACTTTAAAAATAAATGCTTTAAACCCCCGCGAAGGTTTCTGGATTATTACGACAATATGACAATACATCTGAAAAATATTTAATCATTACAAAAACTCTTGTGAAACTGTCAAACATGTCAAAAGATGATAATGATGTTTTGCAAGACAATGATTTTTAAATCAAAATTTACTAAATTTACAGTTACAGTGAAAGGCTGCATAATTTTTTGCTCCCAATTTAAGTGCTCTGCAAAGTAAATATATTTGGCGAAAACAAAGACTGAAGCTAATATTTAAATAAAAAAAAGTGCGCACTATTGATTGGCATTAAAAATAATAATCAGTTCCTAATATATCTTCTACAAAAAACAGTTAAAAATAAGTAAATATTTGAACATTCTGAAACTGTCAAACTGGTGATAATAATACTGATTTAAAAGTGTAAAGTGGAGTAAGTGTGGCGAAAAAATAAATATGGCCAATCTTCACAAATTTATGGAAGAAGCAAAGGAGGTAGTTAATGAACTACTTTTCGCAGTGCAAGATCCCAACAAAAAATTCAGTAAAGACCAACAAATTATTGTGACGAATAAAGCAACGAATATACTATCGTTATTAGGTCACCTGGCAATTGAAATGTCAGAAGAAAAAAATAAAACAGAAATCGCCAATAGAGATAAAACATATGCTTACCCTCAAAATAAACAAAAAAATATAAAAAATAAATATTGTCTAATGATTAGTCCTAAAACAAACAGTGACACTTCTGACTCAATACTAAAAAAAATACAAAAACATATTAAAATTAGTAAACTGGGAATATGTATTGAAGGCATCAAAAAAATATCCCGAAACAGAATCATCATTGAGTGTTTAAAAAAAGAGGACGCACATAAATTACAAATGGAGATCTCAAAAGTAATAAATGATATCGATACTAAAACATTATCAAAAAAAAACCTACTTTAATTTTCAAGTGAATATTTAATGATTACGATAAAGAGGACTTCACTTGTGACATCATTGAACAAAATGAAGTATTTTAAATTATGTCGCAAAACAAAGAACAGAAACCTGTCTTCAACATCAAGAAAATAATTAAAAATAAATTTAATGACACTTCTAACTATGTGGTCGAAGTAGATAGCGAAACCCGGAGAATAATCATTAACAAAGATAAAATTAAAATCGGATACCAAAGAATCTTTTTTGAAGACGCAAATCCGGTCATGCAATGTTACCATTGTTTACGCTTCGGACATGGTACAAGATGTCTGCAGAGAGAGAAGGACGAAAAGCCTGTTTGCAGTCACTGCGGTCTCGATCACTCATACAGTGATTGCGGGAACAAGGATAAACAACCAAATTGCAAAAACTGTTGCATTCAAAATGAAAAATATAAAATGTCATTTCCAGTTAATCATAGAGCAAATGACAAAAACAACTGTAAGGTATATAAAAAAATGCTCGCAATTGCTGAACAAAATATTGAATATTAATTTTATCATATCAAAAAATATGCAACAATATATTTTAAATAAGAATCGTTTGTTATATTTTAGTATTTTGATAATTAACATTAATGAAGATAATCAATTTAATTTACATGTGTATGTGATATGTATACTCTCACTATACTGTTGTTGGCAGCAAATGAATGTAAGGCTTTTAATGTATATATCAAACTGTATAACTAAAACAAATTCACTTTATATTGATAACATTGTTACATGTTACTCTCTTATAAAAATAATTGTTTATTTTTATTTTTCACGCCTATTACACTCTAAACATAGTGATGGTAGGATTTCAGGTGAATATTTTCAAATAAAAATGTCTTTTAGTTATATTGATGATGAAAGAGATGTAAATTATTGTAAAGTTAATAATTTGCATGAATGGATTCAAATGCAGACTACAAGAAAATGTAAAACAAATAATCTAACTTGTGTAGAACTAAACATTAGGTCAATTTGCAAGTATTGGGATCTCTTTCATGCTTATTTTAAAAACTGTATAAATCACATTGACATACTTATGCTTTGTGAAACAGCAATACGTTCAGAACATGTTGGTTTATATGAAATTCCCGGATTTAATTCATATCACTATTGCAGAAGTTACAAATCCGGTGGAGGTATCTTGTTATATGTAAGAAATAATCTCACCTTCTCGCAAATATTTATAGACACAATATATTTTGAAAACGTTTTTGGAAAATTGACATTTAAAAATAACAAAAATTTAAATCTTTTAGCTATATACCGACCTCCAAATCTCAATAAACAAGCATTTTGTCTGAAATATCTTCTGTGTTTAAAAATAATATTGACCCAAATGAAAAGTGTCATATATTTTGGTGACATCAATTTAAACTTATTAAATAGAAATGATTCAGTCATAATAATTTATGAAAATATCCTTGCAAATAATTATTTAATAAAATGTATAGATGATGTAACAAGAGAAGTGATAGTTCAACAGAAAATAAACAGCTCGTGTATCGATCATTTTTTTGTAAGGATTAGCGGAAGACAATCCGCTGGAGCTTTCACAGGTGTGAGTTCAATTTCCTCATGCGTATGTGATTATAATATTGCTGATCACCACACCACGGCTATTAATGTTCAGTTAGATTCTATAGAACAAGTAAACTTGAACAAAACTGAAAATATAACGATTCTTTCGCAGAGACATATCGACAATAATATCCAAAATTATGATTGGAATTCACTTTTAGAAGAAGATGACTGTTCTATTATTTACTCAAAATTTCAGAATTATTTTGATGACTTGTATAAAAATAGCACAATTGTGATAAGTAAAAAATCCAAAACCCGGCCTTATGCGAAAAACGATTGAATATCTTCCGATGTTTTATGTAAAATTAAAAAAAGAGATAATTTATATAAACGCTGGAAAAATTCTCCAACAAACAAATATTACGAGAAAGAATATAAATGTTTTAGAAATGTGTTAAATAAATTATTAGTTAAATTAAAAACTTCTTACTATAATGATAAATTCAAAAACTATTTTCAAGACTCAAAAAAAACATGGGAGGAGTGTAATAAAATTTTAGGAACTAAATGTAAAAATGACTGTGATGAAAATGCTTCTAAATATCTGATGAAAGGTCGAACAAAAGAAGGTTTAATTAATGATTTTGTTGATTATTTCTCTGAAAGTGTTTACAATATGTTACATAAGTGCAACCATAAGACAACTAAATTTGAACCAGAGGCGATGCCTCAAAGCATGTACCTACCGAGGGCAACAGCGGCGGATATAGAAAGTATTATTAGACAAATGAAGAGTTCTTCTCCAGGAATTGATAGTATCAGAATGAGCGATATTAAAAAAACATATTTTAATCCTAGGTCCAATTATAACCCATTTTATAAACAGAATCTTATTTCAAGCAAAAATCCCCGATAACTTAAAATGTAGCATCATAAGACCTGTATATAAGGGAGGTGACCACACTGTATTGGGTAACTACAGACCAATTAGTATCTTGCCATCTTTAGAAAAAATTCTTGAAAAATATATTCAAATAAAATTAATAAAATATTTAGAAGATTTTTCTATAATAGATACTAATCAATACGGTTTCCAAAAAAAAAAGAGTACAGAATTGCTGCTTCAAAAATTTGCCAACATGATAAATAATGAATTAAACTGTAAAAAACATACATTAGTCTTATTTATAGATTATTCGAAAGCTTTTGATACTATTGATCATGGTAAATTACTTAAAATACTAGAAATTATAGGAATACGAGGAAAACTACTAAAACTTTTTGAAAATTACTTAAACAACCGATGCATGAAATTAAAACTCTTAAACTCTTTAAGTAAAAAAAAGAAGTTTTTTGCCGGCGTTCCTCAAGGTTCCATATCAGGTCCAATTCTGTATATTATATATGTATCTTTTATTAAATTAATTTTTAGACATGTAAGTACTTTGTATACGCGGATGATACTGCTTTAGTGATTTCTAGCAGTGATTTGCAAACTTGTATAGATCTTTTACAAAAAGACTACATTGAACTCTTAAAGTGGTCTCATGAC
This sequence comes from Limnephilus lunatus, assembly GCA_917563855.2. Classification (NCBI taxonomy): domain Eukaryota; kingdom Metazoa; phylum Arthropoda; class Insecta; order Trichoptera; family Limnephilidae; genus Limnephilus; species Limnephilus lunatus. The sequence goes on from OU830596.1 coordinate 70,250,851, forward strand.
TCTGGCTTAGTCATAAATGCCAAAAAAACTAAATTGTTACTGTTATAAGGTATGGAATAACAACTTGGGGATTTTCCTGTAAAACAAATATAGACCATGTTCAATCAGTGCAAAATTCATTGGTTAAATTATTAGCTGAAAAAAATGTATACAAAGAAAGGCATAATATTCCATACTTTTATCAGAGCCTCAAAGTTCTTTCAGTGAGAGCAATTCTGTGGTACAAAATTATATTTCAGCACATAAATAATCCTTTATATATTAACAGGCTGGAACACAACCATAATACTCGTTTTAACTTTAATGAATGGCTAATTGTACCTAAGCATACAAATAAATATGGACAAAGAACGTTAAATTACATGATTCCGAGTTGTTTAAATATGTTACCTGCTGAAATTAAAAACTGTGCCCAAAACAAACAATTGATGAATTTACTGAAGATTTGGCTTATGGAAAGAATTAATTTGTATTAGCTTACAATGACATTATTCTAAAGACTTTAAAAATGTTATTTATGTTTTCAAAAATTTATTTTTGTCTATATTTCTGTAAAAAACTAAATTTTATTTTATATAATTGTAAAAATGTAACTATTAAATCACTATTATAAGATCTTTAACGTAAAGAACCCGTTAGACAAACTGCTAAAAAGTAGTTTATCGGGACTTTTTTCTTGTATTTGTAAAGTGTATTAAATAAATAAAAAAAATAATAAAAAAAAAATTAAAAAAAATAAAAAAATAAAAAAAAAGAATTTATTTGATTGTACTCGCCTAAAGCCGCATCCAGATATGCGGGACTCGCCGAGTGCCGAGCCGATTATTTGCCGAATCGCGAGTAGTGGGGATGGATGCTCGTAAATTGACGAGCAAAGATTGCCTCGCTCGGCTTGTTGTCGGTAAGTTTCTCCGCTTCAATGTTGACGAATACTAATACTTTTGTGCGATTAATATTTGTATCCATCCACACATTCGGGAAAGTGTTCGGCACAAAGTAAGTGTATATTATTTATATATTTGTAATGAATTAGTGTAAATAATAAATATTTATATAGTGGTTAAAACGAAGTATTTATTATTCGTTATATTAATAATGATGCCACAAAGTAATTTTGCTAAGTTTGAAGAAGTAATTAGTGTTTACCCTATCTCGTTAGGTCTCGTTCTGTAAATATTTATTAGTGATTCTTTTATAGATTTTTTATTGTATTTTATTTTGTAGGAATGGATTGGACCAATGAAACGGTTTTAGAGTTCCTCGCATTGTACGAGAGTGAACCAATAATTTGGAATGCTCTCATCCGAATCACAAAAATCGGAATCAGATTCGTGATGCATGGAAGCGGATTGAAAACAAGATGGGGCAACGATATTCTCTGACTGATATTAAAAAAACATAAGATTCTTTAATGGCATAATTTAGAGCCTGTTTAAAAAAGATTAAGGACAGCATTAAAAGCGGAGCAAATGCTGACTGTGTTTATAGGAATATAACAATACATATTATATAGCAATGATAACTTCGTCAATGTTGTCCATGGTAAGGACTCGTAAGAAACACTATATAATTAATTTTAAGCTTATTACAATTAAGCGCATTTGCAGTGAAATATCACAAAACTGCGCTATATAAATACTATTAAAATATTATTATTATTTATTATTATTAAAAATATGAACTTGCACCAAACGTAGTTGCTCGCACGGCAAGCAGTCGGCTAGCGTATTCGCTGTTCCAAAAAAACTAGGCATTCGGACAAGGCCCGCAAGTGTGTAAAGAGTAAAGACATATTCACTATTTGGCAAATACGAAGCCGAGCACTTGGCACTAGCTGATTAATCGGCTCTCCGCAAATCCCGCATATCTGGATCCGGCTTAATACTTTGAATCGAATCAAGAATTACAGATATTTTAAATAGGTACCTATGTTAGGTACCAAATTTGGATGATTTTTCTTATAATATACAAAAATTAATATTTGTAATATATGAAAAATGAATTTTTTTATTAAAAAAATTGTAATAGGTGGCACGCGAGCTGTTTGAAAACTGAATGTACGGGACTGAATATATGAAACGCGGGAGGGGGGCTGGCGGGACGGGGGAACGGGAGATGGGATAGAGAAGGCGGGGAAGGTGAAAGGAGAACGCGGGAGGGGAAGGGAACGCGGGATAGGAACGGGGACGCACGGGAAAAGACATGCAGGGAGAAACAATTTATTTATTTGTATATAGCATTGCAACGCATGCCGGGAACCAGCTAGTATAATATAAATTTAAGACTAAAAAGAAATGGAAGGTTAGCAATGGAAATATCGAACACTTTTTTAAATAACGGCTTTCATAATAATTAGTGTCTGTCTAGTGGTCTGTCTTTTGCAATAAATCTTTTGCATTTTTTTACAGCCCTAAGTCGGGCTCTATCCAGAAAAACATATCCCAGAGCTTGAAACCTCTTGATCGATTACGTTTCGCTGTTTACGTGCCAGCTATTAGTGATGGAGAATCTGTTAAGTTTATGCTCCATCAAACAATTGTCAACGTCCTCTATTTTGTTGTTAAGGGATCGTGCGTTCGAGGAACCTACCGCAAACTGTCTGATCCTTACGTTGGCATGCTGTTCTAATCGTATTACATTCAAGTTTGGCACTGACTTGATTTAGACAGTGATTCCTGGGTTTATTTGGAGTAACTACTAAAATGAAAGAGTAAATGCTAAGACTAAATGTCTAATAAATAATCAAAACACGTGTTTAAAAAAAACAGTGTTTTCAAATAAGACTCACGCTGGTTAGTCCCCATCCAGTCATGGTGAGCTTAACTCCGGCGCCAGTGGTGCTTGAAGGTAGAGAGATGAAGCCTACGCTGGAACTGGAGGTGATCGCCTTGCTGGTGATGACTAGGGCGATGTCATTGGCTTCGGTGTGATTGTTGTGGTCGGGGTGGATTATGATTTTGGATATCTGGTGCTCGGTGCCTCCAGAGTTCAGGTAGATGCTTCCTACGACGACGCTCACATCGTTAGGAGTAAGCCTGTTTGAAAAGTAAGAACATGCAAGTGGAAAGGAAAGCAGGAGATTTTTTTATCTTTGAATCTAGTAGTGTAGAAAGTAGTGTAAGAAGAATATATGATATACCTATATTTCTGTTACATACGTTTCAAACAGAGCGCAGGCCAAAATATCGCTCCACAAAGATCATCTGAATTTATAGTATTATTAGTTTATATAATACATAAAAAGCAAACAAATTATCGGTAAATGTTTTTGTGAAGAACAATGCAGTGAAATGTCTACTTTGGTGAACTCTGAGCGGTTTCATTAAAGTGATCAAATAAACTCTGCAAAGTGACATCAGTTTATTTGTAAACGTATTTGTGCTAAGATAATTGATATTGCATTTATTTCACGGTACGTCATACGCGGCTAACAGCTCAGTGGCGAGAGCGCTCGCTGAAACGGCACTGAAAGATATCCGAAGCAAGTCCAATCGAATCCTACTGTTTCTAAAAAAATATTTTACTACACCAATTATATTAAACACTCAAATACTACACAAAATGAATTCGCAAGCGTACATAAACTTCACCAAAGACGCCGTAAATATACTTACTAATATGGTAACGGATCCCAATAGCAAATTCACCAAAGAGTATATTGCTAAAATAATTCCTAAGAGAAATGAAATACTGGGAATAATAGCCGGTATGGCTGCCAGAATGGCAAATCTTGAAGAAGAGCTTAACGCTTATAAAAGCCAACCACCGCATCCTCAGTATTCATCAAGTGCAATTGCCTATGTTTTTGGAATTTCAGAAACAATAGCTGAAATGAAGGAGAAAAATATTCGCGCCATTAATATTATTATGTTCAATATTCCGGAGAGTACGGAAACACTGCAATCTGACTGCATCAAAGAAGATCTGTGCGTAGTTACCAGTATACTCAAGAAAGTGGACAACGTTGACACCACCCATAGGTTAGGACCATCGGTTAGGACGAAAAAGTGCTGAAAAAACTCGCCCCATCAAGATTGTACTATCAGATTCGAACCAAGCCAAACTTGTACTGATGAAAAAAACTATACCTTTGGATAAAAATACTATTAAAATTAAACATGACCTAACTGTACTGTAACGCCAACAAATTACAAGTTTGTGGGAGGATTTGGGAAACCGACATAACAATGGAGAAGCAAATTTAACTATAAAGTACATAAATTCAACACCTAAAATAGATAATTTACTCCCAAAACTATCAGAAAGTCAAAGGTTTAAGGACTAAGCTGAACGAATTTAGGAAAAACGCCCCAATTATTTCACACGATGTCAATCCACTCAGAGGAGCTCGGTCCACCCTATCATCAGGTCTAACGGATTGACAGAAATATCAAGACCAGTTCCAGATCCAGAGGTGGAGGAGTCCTTATTACAATTAGCCTGTAACAAAATGTCTTCAAAGGTGTTAAAACCAAACATTGTGATTATGGTAAACGATAAAAATCAAAATTACATCATTGGTTGCGTATACATTCCTCCGTCAGATAATTTATCTATATATAAAAATCATGCCGAAGATGTTGAACTTTTAAAATCAAATCATAATTTTTGGAGATTACAACCTTCAAATTGTGATTTCAACTGTACTGAATCCCAATCAGTAACATTATGCGAAAGAGAAATCATTGATATGTCAATATTTCTGAATCTCATCCAATTTAATAATGTACATAATTCGAGTAATCACCTGCTAGATCTTGTTTTTTCCAATGAAGAGGACACAATAGTTAGTAAAGCATTAGAGTCTATCCTTCCCATAGATAACCACCATCCTCCACTGTCAGTAATTATTCCAAACAATGTAAAGAAAAGTAAAAAAACTCACGACAAAACAACGATATGCTATTATATTTTATTAAAAATAAATACCATTATCATAGACTGCATACCCCTAATTTAATTCAAAGAATCAAAGTTTTTAAAATAATATAAAAATATAAAGAAGAGATATCCCTGCCAAATAATATTGAGTTCAGTAAAATAAGAAGAGATTGCAAAAATATGTCAAAAAATTGTTACAACAATTACATAAATAAGATAGGAGTATCAATTAATGGAGACATAAAAATTTTTTGGAATAACACAAAATCTATGAAAAATTATCAGCATATCCTCTACCATTTGCCATGAAAGAAAAAGAGCCAATGACTTCTTTAAAAGTGTATAATATGTCCGTGACTCAATAATCAACGATTGTTCGCCTAGTTTTTCCTCGGATCGTTACTTAAATTTAGCCAATGAAATAATTGAATATAACGATGTGAAATAATTGAATATGACTCGAATCAAAGTAAGGGCGGTGGTCCTGATAATATCCCACCTGTTTTCTTAAAGAATTGCGCCACCACCTGTGCATATTCACAAAATTTTCTTTTCAACCAGTCATTACAAACAGGACACCTTCCTTAAAAACTGAAATACAGTTTCCTCACCCGATATTTATAAAATTCAGAATCGCCGTTTTCATATAACCTTTGGTTTTGGAAAACTTTTTAAAATAAATACGACGCTGTACCTAAGTAGCGTCAAGTTCATAATTGATTTTTAAACAGTAAATTCTAATATTCGAAGAAGAAGAAACAATAACAACGTAAGAATGGTTATTTTTTAATAAAATGTAAATGCTTACCCATAAAAGCAATGGGCAGCTGTAACGATGGTGCGGGAGTTCAGGATGGAGCCTCCGCACGTATGATTGTTCCCTTGGGACAACCTCAGGGACACCATATAGGGAAACTTATCAACTTGTGCGTCCGTCCCTCCAACCACACGAGGGCGGAAGTCATTATTAGACGGTGGTGCAGCTGGAAATACAGATCGATGGATTTTTTTAATATTGATTTTCGCTACAAATGTAAATATACTAGTATCAAGTCCTTCCCCAAGACATAAAACCAATAAAAAAAATTATGGAGTAGAAATCAAGAATAAAAATATGGCTGAAAGAGGTCAATGACAAAAACCACAATGAATAAACTAAAAACAACATAGAAGATAAATAACTTTAAAAAATACAATATCTATACTTAAATTCACCATTGTATTTTGTACATATGTAAAATTATTTTAAATAGTCGCTAAATTAAAAAAATATTGATTAGATATTTCTCAAAACCTAGGACACTTTTTCAAGTTTTTTCATTAATTTTATAATAAAAGTACTGCTCTTACATATAATAATTAGTACGTGCAACAAAATGAGAATTCGAGCATTGTAGAATGTTGTTTACCTCTAATAGGTATAGCTAATATCAGTGGAAACTAGAGCAAAATCAAGAAATCATTTTAAAATAAAATTTCGAAAAAAATATTTTATTTACCGAAAGCTGCAACCAAGACGGTCGAGAAAAGGAAGAATACTTTGAACATTTGGAGGCAAATGATGAAATAAATGATTTTTCAACTTACGTTAGTCTTTTATTCAATTGCCTTATCAATGTACGTGAAATATTGCGCACTTAAATTCAAATAAAATGTGTCACACGAGAACGTGTAAAATACAAACTCATTGGATAACCAACACCTCTGCCTTAGATTACCCAAAGTGGTTCGCTACATTAGGTGACTTAGCAGGGGTGCCCGAGTTCATGGAGTGAGGTTTGTGAAAGTTTTAGCGGCCGATGCAACTGCCCTCCTGCTGCGTGGCGGGTCGGATCGAGAGAGACTATTTGAGGAGGTATTTGGACCTCTCCAGCCAGAATCACCCGACCCATCGCCTTGCACCGCAGTTGAAAGGATGGACACACTGACCTACCCCTCATACCTATTTCCTTCGCAGAACTTCCTCTTCTTCCTTTCCTTAAAAAATCCTCCTCACAGCACCCCCTAAGATGACCCAGGCCCCGAGGGAAATTATTTTCCTCAGGGGCTCCTATGTGGAGCTAATGTAAAAAAAAAAGTAGTATCTAAAATCATACTAAATGGCTTCCGCAATAAATCATCTATATTACCGAGTGTATAATGCGCAGCTTTTTAACCTTATTTATTGAATCATTAATCACGCCAGGCATAAATCAAAACCAACATCTGTCAATAATTATTATTTTTGTATTTGAGGAACACCGTGTATAACAGACGTCATACTTTTTAATGCGTTTTTCGGTTACTTACAAAATGTTTGTAGTTAGTTACTGACCAAAATGTTAGTAGTTTAATATCTAAATAGAACCTATTAGATATGTCCGTAAACCAGCAAATTTGCGAGTACTTTTAATTTTTTGTTACAGCGCCAAAAACATTTTATTTATTTCATTTTAATTTTTTTTATTTTATGTGTTAGTTTAACATTTTATAATATAGTTTATATAATGTTGGCCTCACTGGGTTGGTTACCCGTGCCGTCCATTTTATAATACATACATAAATTTAAAAGTATGAAGTATAAGCATATCGATGAGGTACATCGATATAAAATCGTCGGAAGTTACGCCTGTCGATCCGATTTTGCAAAGATTCTGTAAAAATGACCCCCTGGAATTGCACTAAAATACAATGAGGCGGTTATGAGCAAACCGGGCGGCGTTTTGTCCCTACAAACATGTTCCTAAATTTCCTCTCTACACTACTCTACAGTCTACACTACTCTACACGTCTACACTACTCTTCACCCTCTCTCTACACTAGTGCAAATATTTTAAAAATATTATGTATGTAGATATCGAGCACTAGCGAGTGGGTACGTTTTGCTTGTTGGATAAGTTATTCCTTATAGGAGTTAGATTATTTATTTATTGAACCGCTTACTCGTTAATACGGAATATTTTTTTATTCAAAGAGTTAGATTTAGCTTTATTATTACGAAAAGTGAGTATTTATGTCGGGGGAGACAAAAAACATGCAAAAAATATGCAATTAACATTTTAATTAACTTTTTTGCTACGCGGTAACGCCATTTTTATATTTATCGTTTTTATTGAACATTTCATAGACAATCAATTAATGCTGCCAATCATAGAAAAAATATTATTGCCATATAAAACAATAATGTTTATGTTCTTATATGCAAAGAAAGGTATTACAATAATTACACATAACCGTTAGACAAACCCTGCTTTGCCAAACAAACCATTCAAAATCTGGGATGTATATCTAAATGATGATGACATGCAGCTTTTGCAGCTTGAACCTCAACCCATTATACTTTTTTGTTTTTATTTTGACGAGAATTTATTTTATAAGATTGGTACATCCGGCATATGTCGTATTTGTCATATCCGTGTATCGAACTCTCCGTGAGGTGGACTATATGCATATTTACCGGAGTTAGGACCCTACAAAAATAGTTAAAATTGCCTGCTTTGAACGCCATCAATAGACTTTCAGTATATAAACTACACAATGTTTTTTTTAAAGCAAAACGTACGGTCATAGAGTATTTTCAGCTAATACAGTTGCTAAAAAAAAACAATCTCTGAGTTGGTCCGGTCCAGAATACAAAATCTCGATTTTGAGATTTTATTTGGGTATTATTAGCCTGAGGCGCAGTGCAGTTATCCCTTTCGTTCAACGTTCAGGGGGTAAGAAAGACAGCGACAGCTGGTATAATAGTTTGGTAAAATACCTATTGTTCAAATTTCGGGTGAACGATTTGTAAGGGTGAACGATTTTGGCAAGACTTTTGTGCACGCAGTTTATAAATAATGGTTCAAGGTTCATCTCCCTTATTCTTTCCGATATGGTAATAGCAGGGCTCAATATAGGTACAGATGACGTAATTACAACATTGAACCCAAACAACGCTATGCAATCGTATAACCACTGCACTCACCTCCAAGATACACAAAGCACATATAACCTAGACCCAGACTAGGGGCATACAGCTGGCGTCCTTGAGATTCCGCATATTTCTGTATAATTACAATAATGATGATACATGGCGTCCCGGTTTTGAAGAGAAGCGATGTCTAACAGTCTAACGGTTGATATAATTGCCACCTAGACTCCGGTAAATCTACCTTCCACTTCTTCTTGGTTGCAGCATCTCTTCTCAGTGGGATAACAGTATTTTTATTGAACGTCGAAATTCATTCTCTGGCCTACACAGAGATAGGAGAAAAATTGTGGAGAGTTGACAACATAAATAAACCAGTCATTAGATTGATAACTTCGTGCTTTTTGTATAGACAATTTTTCGACGCTATTTTACGCCTTTATTTTTCAGCGAGTACAACTGACGTCACACATACCATCGACAAGGATAGAGGAAACAAAAAAAAAGGATCTACCATAGACAATATAATTCTTTTTCGGTACCTACCCAATACCACCCAAATCATTAGCCTAAAATATTATTTTAAAAATAAAACTCGTAGTTACATGAAGAGAATTTTATTATAAACATTTAGAAACAGGAAATACAAGAGAGAATATATAATTAAAATATGATTATGCGTTTCTACAAAACTATCTTATAACAGAAAAATGTAAAACTCAGAATTACATGTACTTATTTTAAACAAGAATATAATATAAGCAGGTTATATTTCTGTAGCAAATGCCACATGAGGACGTTGTTTTAAAGATAAATTTCTCCTTTGAACGTACCTATACAAGTCATCCAACAATTATTAAGATATTTATACTTTTGATGTAATTATGCGCTTGATATACATCAATGTGCTCTTGGGCAACTTCAAAATTCGTGTTACATCTTAGTAGTGTACGGATGCGCTCTAAAAAATAAAAATAGATACATTAGTATAGATACAACACATCAGGAAAACAAAACATTACACAAAGACAGTTTCCCACCTGTACTTGGGTTACAATCGCCGATCTTCTTTTCACGAGGAAAATCGGGATATTCTGGGATATCGGGAAGATTTTGTGTGATTTGGTTTCAACCGTCCATTTCTTTTTTTGCATTCGAATGCGAAATGAGATCCACATACACGGGCAAGAGTCCCCATAATCGGGTAATCAATATATTAGAGTCTGCCAATTCTCATCGACCATTCCCGAAACACATTCTCCTTGTTTTCCCTGGATGGAAGCCTATGCCGGGGTGAATATGCGTCTACACAGCCTTTCACACAACACTGAGTTTTAGGCATTTCACAAAAAATTAACCAAATATTTACGTTGAGTCGGAGTTGAGAACGTCAATTTTGTTAGGTTAGATTTTACTGGATCTTACCGCCAGCTGTCAACAATAACAAAGCTCTTGCCATGCTCTTGCTAACAAAGCTTTCCATTGGACGAGCGAGGTGAAGCGTACAGGTGACGTCACACAGTCATAGATATTTTCCATCTTCGACCCGGTTGAATTTTTGAATCGGAGTTATACCCCCCTGGTTGACAATAAGGAATACCTACTTATTGTTTCTGTATCTAATTATTATTTTTTCTGCTTGGGATAGACACATGTATTCGGTACTCGAAAAATTAAAAACTTTGTTTTGAACGACAAGTTGCTTAATTGTTTCGTAGAAATACAAAAGGCTGTTCAGCGCTATTTTGTTGATTGTGACATTAAATAAATAAAATAAAAACAAAATTAGCCTTTATTGCTGTTAAACTTATTAACATTTTTTTCTAATCTAATTGATTAATTTATTATTATTACTTTTTTTTAATTAATATTATTCTAAATTATTAGCTTTCGGGTTATTATTTTTAGAAACAGCTTGTCTTTCGACATAGGCCTCCTCTAAAGATTTCCATTTTTCTCTGTCCTTTGCAACTCTGATCCATTCTGGACCAGCCACCTTTTTTAGATCATCTTCCCATCTTTTCGTTTATCCACCTTCGTTTCGTTTTCCGTCTCTTGTTACTATTCTGGTCCATTTCTCTTGCCTTTCTCTCAACATATGTCCAGTCCATCGCCATTTTAATGTTCGATGTACAGAATGTACCTGTTTGAATTGAGTTCTGTTTTTTTATTCTGTTAATTTTACTTTATCTCATTAACTCGAATGACACTTCTTTCTATACTATTTTGACATACCTACGCTTAGTTTATTTGTTAAAGTTTTTGTTAGTTCGTCATTGTGACATTGGTCCCCGTTAAATGCCGATTCTAGGTGCTTTCTTTCTATCAAATTGTAATAAGCTGGCAAGCTTTAAGACATGGTGGTTGTCCTCTTCTGCTGATCACAATAATTTGTTCTAAAGCTAAAACTAACTGACATGACGGGTCGTTTAAAAAAATTTGAACATTTCATAAATTTTTTGTAGATAATCTTCACGTTTTTTCATTCAAAATCTGTTATTATATCATTATAGGCCAATTTCTTCATAATACTGAAATAATCACAGAACTTGAATAGAACTTTCACAGAAAGTGAAATTAACTTCAAATATTTGTTGAATTGTTAAAAAAAATTTAAACAACCCATCCTTAGAATCGACATTTAACGGGCACCTTTCAACTGTCATAAAAACAAAATGGCGCTGAATCTCCATTTGATGACCTTGTCAGTCTTGTCACACGTCAATTTCTGCGAAATAACTGGACCTTATTTTTAAGCTTACTTGTATTTTTGTAAAGGTTTTTTTTATGCATCAGGTACCTACCGATGACCTTCTTAATCTAAATATTTTCTAGAATTGCGCTAGTCAAATTTACTACCTTTGCCATCAAAATTACTTGTGACCCGATTTCAATCACATAATGCTCTAATTTCTCTAAACTGAACAAATATCAAGTCTCCATTAAACCCACTACTGTAACCACGGAGGAAGGAATTCCTCCGTGACTGTAACCTTATTCATAGCTGTTTACTTTAGGGCCGCCAAGAGAGGAGTTCATGTGGGATTAATCATCGGGCCCAGATTTTGTAAAGAGGTCCGAGACCCGAGCAATCGCAATACCTAATATTAATAAAGCGCCCTTGATAAGAATTTTCCATGGAAACGGCGCTATACAAATCCTGGCACTTGGGATTCTTGTGCAGTATTAGAAAAACGTTCGGAAAATGATAATGATGATTATATTGTACTGGTAAAATGCGGAGTTTAGGATTCCAAATTCCAGTCAGACACTCTTGTGCAAATGAGGCTGCGAACTGGGAACATGTACCTATTACCTAATCGTTGCGAGAACATGTAAATTCGGTCGGAATATCCAATTTCAAGACGATTTCATTTCCGTGTTTTGTTTTGGCGACTTGAATGCCGATTGACGACGAATAGACCGCCGATGTTACGAGGTACTTTATCGCCCCAACGTAACATCGATCACGGCTCGGGACATCTTCTGACGCAACCTCTGATGGCACTCTCATTAAAACAAAGGCCATGCGCAAAACCGACCATAAAGAAAGTGTTTTCGCATAGTTTTGCAACTGTTTGGCGACAGAGCTTCCTTAAATCTTGGCAAGGAGAAGAGAAAGTGATTGGTCATGAAGAGATAACCAGGAATGTGGATAATAATATTATGATACGAGGCTCTATCATTTTGTATCGATGATGGCCTAGAACATCCTTGAAAGGTGAAAGCCGCATAAAATAAACAGCTCGTGGAAAAGGTCATTTTAAGAAATTGACGATCTTAGACAGAATACAACACAGATAACGTCTGACGAGAACTGTTACACTGTTACTGTGTAATGTAGCTGCTTTAGACAACTGAAAATAATAATCTGAATATTAAAATGCATCATTATTTTCGTTTAATCTTTACTAAAAATCTTTTTAAATTATGGTTACCAAAAATATTTCTTTGGATAAATTGAAGCTTTTCCTATCGTTTCGCTTGAGTAAAAATAAAATAAAATCGTTAATCACTTAATAAAAAATCTAAACGTAAACTACTAAAAACAAAATTTCTTTAGAAATTTACATAAGAAACAACTTTAAAAAATATAATTTTTTGCCTAAGATTATCTGTGACTGTATAATTTCCCTAATAAAATTTTTCACACAAATAAATAAAACCAACTTTTGCGCTAAAATCGACCGTTTCTAGACTCCGTTTGCCAAGCGATTTTTATACCCATTACCTACATATATATTATTCGTGGTGACATAAGGCACACTAAGAATGTGTATATTTTTAGCTTTTGTCTGCTAAAAGTGTCTTACGAATGTCTATTGAATAAAACTACTCATTTTATGGAGTCTGGTCTTATTTTTTTTTATTGATATTTCAAAGATCTGTATACAAATCATAATGAAAATGACGTCTAAAGCCGAATGTAGTTGCGTTGATCTAGAAATGCCATGCCGAAAAAGCTGTGCTATTTTCATGACGCCAAAACTCACAATTCGTGAGTTTTTGTTGTGATACAAATAACGGAATAATAATAATAATTGGATAATTTGTAGAGCTCCGTTTTGTGAAAAATCACCTCAAGGGCGCAACGTTTAATACTTTGAATGTAGACTGTGTTACTATTTTTCCTCTCCCGTAGATTCCGAAATAATGAACTGCTCTTCCTCAGTCAACACTCGACTAATTATGGATATTATTCACCATTGTCCAGATTGTGTAGACCGGTCAACTGAATGCAAGGCCTTGATTTTTTTGGTATGAGTCTAAATGGTTTTTTCTGTCACTAAACAGGTGAAGAAATATGTATTATGAATGTTTTGACTTCTAGATAAGTCTTGACTTGACGTGTCACTTCTATTTTCTTATGGTTATGTCTTTGCTTTCATATTCTATCCTTTTCTCCAATAATTAACATTTTTATTAATTTTTTTGTGATTGATTTTGTAAATTGGACGTAAGTCCGTTAATAAATAAATAAATTTGGATGATTTATCATTGCTGATATGATCAAACATTTCACTGGTACTTATTTCGTTTATTTTTCCACTTTTTACTGTGGATATACTTTCCAGAGTAGAAATAGTATTGCCCTGAAATACCAGCATTCAGAATCGAAACGGCTTTAGTCGTGTATGCTTTTGGATTTTCAAGCCCAAAAGTATTTTCGTTATTTGTTTTTTGGGGTGTTGCCGTGTTGTCCTTGTTAAGCCAACTTTTTGGACAGCGTTGCAGTGTCCATCATCAGGGCAGATCCAGCAGATCCGACAGATGTGACATCTGTCACATCTGTCGGATCTGCCGGATCGTTGGCTAAAGAAGGAGGTAGCGCAACACGGCATAACACCCCAAAAACAAATAACGAAAAAAAAATTACTTTAGTCGTTTTTGATGTTCTTAAAAAATTTCGTCGCAATTCCTAACATACCCCAATTGGGGGTGTCATAGTCCCACTGACTCCGGACAGTGGTAAGCAATTGATTCTTAAGCGGTATCCACCTTTCTTTAATACCTCCAATTTACCTGTAACATTTTTTGTAATAATCTGCAAAACGAATTTGCAAAAAGACTCACAAGAAGCAATTTCATTATCTCACAAGACGTTCATTCATTCTACTTCCTGGGAGGCCTGGTAATGGCGTCTTGGGTCATTCGGTCATACGAATAAAAAGTGCATCATCATCAGCCAGACAAAGAAGAACGAGTATCTTCCTCGTTTATACGTAATGGCTCATGGCCCATCTCCCTTATCTCTATTGCGTATACATACCTAATACCATCCAATTCATCACAGTGACAATGATTCTGCTTTCTTTCTTTTATGTTATAATCATGAGATTTCAGAGTCATCAACCTAATCGCAAGTCAATTTAAGCCTTCTTTGATTTACATATTATATTAACGACTTGGATTGCGAGTTTCCAGTAAAATTTCACTTTTGTTTGAGTCTTTTGTATTGTCATGCAACACAAGATTCACAACATTGGTCGACCAGAAGTTAGATATTTTCGCACGAAATGCACTTAAATGAATTCGTCACGTATTCGGAGCTTTCTCTTTGAGATAATTATTATTGAGATGTTCAGTTAACTGGTTGTTACGCCACTTTACCCGCAATGGAAAAGGCATAGAATTCCACATAATTATGGCACACACTCCTTGCTTCATTCACATGTATAGCATATACGTTACAACTCTTCTGTTATTCACAACAACTAGTGCAGCGGACATTTCAAAGCTTTATTAATAGCTCATTATTTAAATTACGTGACAGTTTTATTGACCTTGAAATGCGCATTAGTTTAATCATTAATTACATTAATTAATTAAATAAGACAACCAGGATAAGGAAAAACAAAGAAGAAAGATATCTTATAAAGCAGGTTTGCTGTCAATGCGTTTTCAATTTTCACTACCTACAAACGTCAAAAGGATACTATTCAACATTGCTGTATACTTCTGAACTGCGGATGGATTAAACTACATCCCAATGGCACGAGCTAAAAGTCACTTATAATAATTCTGTCTACCGAGATACTGCAACGCTACAGAAATGTTCCTGGGGGGAACAAGTGCACTCTTTCGTAGGACTTCTCGACCACGAGAAGTCCTACGAAAGGATGGCGTAGTCTACCACAATCAAATAATACAATTATTAACCCCACGATCGCCAGGAGGCTTCCGCCTAGCGCGGTCGATCGATAAGGATTGTATCGATCTAGGACAACCACAAATCATTAACGTATAAATAACAGTTGACGTCGAACATGTTAAGTACACTTAGTCATTGTGAACTGTTGTTTATTCGTTGGCGATCTGCAGTCGTGCTAGGGAACGATGAAAAGTTAACGAAAGTTATCGATACAATCCTTATCGATCGACTGTGTTAGGGGTCCTGATGGCTCTCTAGAGACGACAGACGGTTGAATATCACCCATAGACATCAGCTAGTTTACATTTTTATGTTTAACATTTATTCCGCCTTTTTTTCTTTTGTTTATTTATATGAACCTATGTGTTCTTATTTCGTCTAATTTCTTGTTATTATTTGTCTAATTTCATTTTTGTTATTTTGAAATTTGTTGTGTTTGTTCATCGTTTGCCATTTTTTTTGTAAGAAATGCAAAAAAAATCAGAGTATTTGATTGCGTTGAGAAAGCGGTGATTATTTCACGAATGTCAATGCAAGTTTAAGTGGTATGACATCCCCTGCGGTAAACGCAGTGCGAATTGCAGGCAACGCTGTCATTAGATATTCCAACCGTTCATTACACATTACCTTCTGGCTTCTTCTGCTCTACTCACTACTTACTACAGTCACTACTCACTACTGGCTTCTGGTGGGTTATTAGTTCTAAGTTATTATGTCGTGTTTCTCCGGCCTCGTTCGGCCGAATCTCTCGGAAATGAAACCTCATCCGCACGACAAGTACAACACATTGAATCCAGAATATGTAAAACCAAAATTAGTACATCCGTGTCAACGTACGATACATTGCAATATTGTATTTCATAGGTTAAAAAAAATTACAATTACTAGCCGTTTTTACTGAGTGTTTTGAGTGACTATGGTATTTCAACAGCAAAAGGAAATTTGTTATAAAATGAAAGGGGTAAATAATAATCATGAAAATAATGTTTTATTCCAGGATATGAAGAGATAGAGATATATAAGATAAGAGATATAAAATCCCACCATCTAAACCCTTTTTACGTAATCTCCCCTATTATTGGGGACAACCAATATTCGCTTACTTTAAAAAATTATATATTAAGATACATAAAACTGGCGAGTCATGTAGGTAGGTAGGTACTATATGTAATTTAAAATACTATAGGTAGGTACTAGCGAAAAAAAAGGAGAATTTAAAACCCAACATAATTTAGTGGTTAGAATCAGTTAAGAAATGTCTACGAAGGTAAATTATTTACATAAATTTACTTTTTAAATACTAATACATCATGTATTTACCGTACAAAAATAAAAAAAATAATAAATAGAGAAGATACAGCAGACATTTTACTATTTTAACAACAATCAGCGAACAAGTTTGCGGAGTTGGGTAAATAAACAAAAAAATACAGTAGAAAAAAAATGTTGTGAAAACCGTAAGAACTTATTTACAACCAATAATGGAAGGTAATGTAAAATTTATCAGTTTAGAAGTAAAAAAGATTTGAGGTGAGTTAATAATAATTCTAAAGATACGCTTCGCATCTTTAATTTGAAATCGATCTCTCAATGGTTATTATTAATTATTGATTAAAATTTTGGTACGATTCTAATATTGAGTGGTTTAGAGTGCCATCACATCGATGCGAAGCCAATCATTGATTTGTGAAACGTGCTTGGGAAATTCAGAGTTTTGATTAAATCGGAATTGGAATATTCCGATATTAGTATCTATTTGTTACGTCAATTTTTTATCTTCTGGTAGATACTTTTTGATGCGCGTAAAACCATTAAAAACGCAATTTTGGCAATAAGATAATTTTTTGAGTACTCCAGGAGTAAAGTGTCTATTCTACTTAGGGTACACTACCAGGAAATGCAAAATGATATTTATTTATTTACGACCTTTTTCGGGGCTTTTACATAAGAAATTAACAAATTTACAAATTGAATAAAATATAAATACTTTATATTTCCTTTACAAAGAAATATAATAGGTACATATATCTTTTACAAAGAGATATTTAGAATTTATTGTACATAATTGAACTGCCTCAGTAAGTGTTTTGTATTTGTTTAAAGATAAATTGAAGATGTCCACTGACTTGGTATAATTATTTCCCTCCATTAGTTTTCTGGGTAAAGAGGAATAAATATGGTAGTTAGTTCCAGAATTTCTGCACTCAAATAAATCATGATTTTGGTTTGTAAATTATATCGCCTAGAAATATTTTAGGTGCCTTAATTTACATAATACTGCGAGTAAAACATATGTATGCCTTTGAAATGGTCGAGTATTATTTTGTAATCTTCTTATAAGCCCAGAAAAAAAATAAAGCATAAGGGTTATAAAACTATTTTAAAGTTGAAAATCTCCTACATACGATCCCCTTTACGGTCATGGTTTTATTGTAAAAAAATTCTTTTGACCACGATCGTAAAACATTTAAATATTTGTGCCTAAGTGCAAAATAAAATAAAACACGCTTTTCGGTGGTGTTTTTTTCGTGAATAAATCTAAACAGGCGATTGATGTTAAACGGGGATTTAAACCTTATCGCCATCTACATAAGGAATGTTATTGTTAGTGACCTGTTCCCGAATTTTACACGACTTGGTGCAAAATTTATGTTCTTTACAGTGTCACAGGTTTACCTATATTGAGAACCCCGATTGATATGTGTTCTAGTGAAAGGATCAAAAGTTATAAGAGCAACTTGTTCTTTAACATTTTTACATACTTGACACGTCAGCTATTTACATCTCTCTAGAATAGTATTGTTTTAAAGTTCAAAGATCATGCAGTTTTTAACAGAAAAAGTAACCTAACCTTACCAAACCTCCTCTAACAATTCAATATTCTTATAAAGTAACTGAAACACAAAGTTTACTATCAGGCATATGCAATCTCGTAAATAACTGACGTGCTAGCGATCGATACGTCTGGTATTTACGAAGCTATATCGAACATTCACTGAACGCCCGAGTACTGCCGAAATATCCCGAATGGATAAAGCGTCCACTCGAAAAGTAAAATACCTACCTTCTTCAGAACAGTAGCTTATATAATGATCTTTTATTATGAGATGGGTCAAGTGCTCTTATTATTTATTACATAGGGGACACGCATATATATTAAAGCACTGAGAGTAGATATGACAGACTAGGCGTGTTGTAACAGTGGTTTTCAAAGTGGGAGTCGCGAGACTTCAATAAATAAAATTAGAAACAAAAAAATTACTTTCTTTACAAGTAAACAATGGTTATAATTTTACAAAAGTGGGTCAATAACAGGAATCAAAATTGTGCCAAAGTAATAAAAATAAATGCGACGGGCACATGCACTGTTCAACTAATTTATCGAACATTGAGTCTATGATCGAGAAAACGGGTAGGTATAATAAGGTCATCTTCCAATTTTAGCTCGTTTTCACATTTCGTTTTTATCGCAACGAAGGAATAAAAGTGCGCTTGTGCAAAGTCTGATATTTATTTTATTTACCTAATAATCTTAAAAACATGTACATGTATTATTTACCTAATAATGTTAATAATTTTAGAAACATGTACACTGTTAAGGGACTACTTGACTTACTAAGCAGTGATTCCTGACTTTATTTGGAGTGAAACATGTAAATAAAAATGACTTTTTACATGTCTTTTTTAATTCTTCCACATCATCACTGATCATTCAGCCCAGTAACCGATCAACCCCTCACCCCGCCCCTAACCGTCCAAAATCTAATGATTTTTCTTATGTTTTGCTATTTTTTGCAAGCAACTGAAAATGGATAAATTGTCTCTCTGGCTAAAAAGGATGATCATCACTGATTTAACACATAAAAAAGGCTGAAGGGTCACGAAGTGGTTAATTTTTTATTATTACTAAAAGGGGTTAGCGACTTTAAAAAGTTTAAAAACCGCTGCTCCAGAATAGTGGGAAGGCAGGTACCTACTATTGGTAATGGGGGGTTATCGTCCTGAAGATGCTCCAACAGCCTTCGGCCTGGTTTGTTTGACCACCACCACGCGACTATAATAATTACAGACTTTCGGGCTACCGTTGGTACATGTTCAAGGTGATTAAAGGATCGTATTGGAAACGGTCAGGCAGTTCATTGAATTGAGTTTCTCAAAAATGAGCAAGAAAATTCGTGTGGCAGGCTGTGGTAACAAACAATGATGATCTTGCTGATAGAGATATCATGCCAATATTTCGATCATTCAGTTGATTGGTCAGACATCTCCAAATACAAAGTTTTGAAATAATGAGTATTGGGAACTGAAATAAAGCATCCATTAATAATAATAACATTTCTTCTTCAAACACAGCAAATTTATTTTGTGGCACCATTTTATTTCAAAATTAAAAGAGTTCTTTGTTTTTACCACTTTTATTGTTTATAAAACCTACATGTTTCGAGAGCGATGCTCTCTTCCTCAGAGTTTTCAGAAAACCCTGTTAGATAGATTCTAGAAAACCCTGAGCAAGAGAGCATCCCTCGAAACATGTCGGCTTTATAAACAATAAATGATTAACACAAAGAAATCTTTTAATGTTGAATTGAAATATTCATTTATTCAGTTCAGTTTTGTGATGAATAACCTCAAGTTCGTTGTTGTTTTGATTTGACTGATTGACGTTGACGAGTTCATGAAAACTTAAAACAAAAACTGTAATGTATCATAGTTAGTTTGCGATTAGTTCTCACATTACTTTATTTTGTCTATGAGCTCCTCGGGTCGCATGGTCGCGTTTCCGAGATGTGCCGAAGGTAAATGTGCATTCACTGTAATTCTAGAGCTCCGCAGACAAAATCTAGGACGATAAGGACGATACTCCGAATTATAAACAGTCATTGTGATTCAAAGAACATAAGTATTTATAGTCCAGTCAATTAAGCTAAAAAAGGGGGATAATCCCCAAATGAAACGGAATAAGCTGAAAATTTGTAAAAACCTTTATTTTGGTATTCTACATGTTGCCTCAAAAGTCTCATAAGGTCAAGTGTGCGCGTCTTTGGATATTCAAGGTCAAAGGTCACGAAAATCAGTTTTTTGGAAATATCTCGCTTCCTACGCCTCGAATCGTATTTGCGTTCGAAATAAAAGTTATAGAGTATAATATTCTCTACAAATTCTGTTTGAATTATTTTTTTATACGGTTAACCGTTTTTAAGATAAAGCCCGAAGAGTGTGGAGCGCTCAGCCGTATATGCCGTAGCGCGAGGTCAATAGCGAATCCCAGTTAATCGAACGGTTTTTTAACTTAATTGTTCGTTAAATATTTGTTTATTAACTATTTAAAATATTTTATTTATATAATATTTCTTATAAATCTTTAATTTATTAATTATTTTATTTATAAATATTTCTTATAAGTCATTTAATATTACTTGCCTTTTTCAAACAAACAATAAAGTAATTTTTTTAATGCTTCCAATTTTATGTCTGGGTTAAATCTTACCCCACAGGAAAAACTAAACCCTTCCACACACTTTTCCACAAAGGATCATCTAGTCAATCCACGCTATATAAGTGCATTATATAAGTATAATAAATACAAAACAATACAAGAACAACATGTCAATCTACCAGAGACCAAATGGGAAAATAATTCACCTACTCCAGATATTTTCATATCAGGGGGTTCGGCTCGGTAATTTATTTATTTTTAATATTATATTTTAATTATAATCTCATTAGAACAAGTAGGAAAGAAATTAGGAATACATTTTTTAATAATATTTTTATTTAGCAATTATCTATCAATATTTTTTTACAATCCAAGTTGAAGTTTTTAATGGGAAGATTTTTTCTTACTTTAATTATTAGTTAGCCGGTATGGGAGTTCGTTTTCTTCTTCTTCCAGTCGCTCAAAGTCATTATCATCATCCTCCTCGTTATCAATGACATTCATCTCCAAACCTTAAAAAACTTCAGGGTCATATATGCGATTTCTTCATCGATATCATTTTGATACGATGAAGCGTTGAGACATGCATGTCCATTACATTGGCCACAAGCTAACGAACATTGCAACCCTATTACATATATCAGTTAAATACTTCTGTTGTAGTTTTAAAATTTTTGTCTGATCACTTGGTACATACTCCGTAGGGACATCTTTAAGCTCTGACAATGTAAATTGGGAATCTTCATGATTTTCCATATAGTCAAAAATCTTTTTCATTGATTGTGTGACTTGACCATCTTGGCGAGGCTTTCTTATTAGATATGGTACTGGCTTTAAGAAATTACTGTAGCAAACGGCGTGGTATTTTGCTTCAGCAGATATCAAGTCATGCTCATAAGATACACGATATTTTACTAACTCTCCTAAACAATCGCTTCGTTCTGCTGCTCTTTTAATAACATTGTCTTTGAATTCGAGAGTGCTTACTTTACTAATAGTGCGTTTGTACTTCCTGTGTTTTTTCACCTCTGCTCCTTCATCAGCTGCTTCGCCACAAAATAAGCACAATTCTTTGAAATTAAACACTTTAATTCTTTTCTTGCGAGGTACACTTGACGACGTTGAAGGTTCACTCTCTTCCAGGCGTTTTTTCGATGCTCTGATTGAATTTTTACTAATGTACACTTTTCGACACTCGGTATGAACATTCACATAAGTTAAAGTGTTTAAATAGTTTATGTGTCCATCATTTCTTTCAACTCTTGCTGCTTTTATGGTCTATATACTGCGCACAACATTTACAACATTACCATCAGAAAGTGACTTATTACATATAAAACACAAATCAGCCATGATAACTCTTATAATCTTACGTCCGTCGTTGCCAAGATGCACTTTAAAACTAACGAATAAATTTGTTAGAAAGTGGTTCCATCAGAAAGAAAACGGTCTTATTTTTACAAACAATGGAAAATTTGATGATGCATCTTGCAATTATAAAAAAGGTCGTTAAGTAGGAGTATGTTTTTCCAGGAATACTCTGTATTTCCAGATATACTCTTAATGTGTACGCAGACTCGGGTCTATGTAATGTCAATAATTCACATAATTATTATTTGAAATAGGTAAGTAATATTAAATGACTATTTGATTTATAATTAACATTTATAAATAAAATATTAAATAGTTAATTTATAATATTTAACGAATATAGTTTAAAAAAACCGCACCATGAACTTAAATTCACCATTGACCTTGCGCCATGGCATGTACGGCTGTGCGCTCCGCTCTCTTCGCGCTCAATCTTAAAAACGGTTAACCGTATAAAAAAATTATAAAGACAAAATTTGTAGAAAATTTTATACTCTACAACTTTTGTATGAATGCAAATACGATTCGAGGCAAAGGAAGCGAGATATTTCCAAAAAACTGATTTTTGTGACCTTTGACCTTGAATATCCAAAGACGCGCACACTTGACCTTATGAGACTTTTGAGGCAACATGTAGAATACCATAATAAAGGTTTATACAAAGTTTCAGCTTATTCCGTTTCATTTAGGAGTGAAATCCTTATTTGACTGGACTATTAGTGGTAGTTTAGGTTTAGACAATAACTAGGCGTGTTCTAAATTAAACTTAAACACTTGGTCGAATCATGTAAATGTTTATTTTATTAAGAACTAGCTGGATTACCCGGCCTCGTTTAGGACAATTCGAGAGGGTTCTGGAATGTTCCACAAAGGTGTTCTCGATTCCCTATTCCCGAAAATTCCAAGACATACTCTGCTACCCCTTCCAGAAGAGCTCTATGGAACCTTTTAGAACTTTAAAGAAGATTGTTCTAGCTAGAAGACTTTACCGAAATTTCAAGAGGGCGAAACTTCCTGCCCTTATATCTTCAAAAGCAAGCCATTTAGGTAATACGTATACACTTATTCCCTAGAAGGAAAAGAGATCTACCACACCATATAACTCCCTTCATCGTACCGGGGCTCGTTTCTGAGTTTTTGCGAGCCGCACGTTTTTTTGGACTTAATATACGTAAAGGAATACCTACCTAGAAATGCATAGGATTCCTTTATGTTCGTATTTTAAAAAGGTGTTGTCATGGAGACAGAAAATGACAGATGATTGTTGTTTTGTTGTCTAGCTGGGTAGCACAGATTGAAGTAATAGGTAAGAAGATTGAAAAATAAGTTGATAATTACAAAGTGATATAATATTTTAAAGACGGACAAATAACTTTAATTGTAGTTTCTTTGTCAGCAAAGCAACTCATGATATTTGTATGTCACATTATTAATAAAAAATTACAACAAATAGACAAATTGTCTTATATATATTTATTATAATGAAAATAATAGCGCGTTAAAAAATACACCGAATTGTTGATTGTTTTACTGAGGCTGGTTTGTTGGTTACTGAAACTGTTTTCCCTGACAACCAAAAATTGAAAAATGATTGATATTTTCCAAATTGATTTTCGAATTATAGTACGTGTCAGTAAGTACTACACACCTTGTAATCTAATACAATGCAATCGCCACAAGTATTGCAATAAGCATCCTGTAGTACCTACTGGAGAATACTGGTCCCAGTATTTACAAACAACGAATGTCTCTGGAGACAACATTGGAGATATTACACAAACATGGTATTATATGTACATTATGTAAGCAAATACTTTAAAGATTGCCTACCCGAAATTTATATCATCCATGTCACGCGACACGAACCTGTCGTGGGCTACCTTTACAACAAAATGTCACGTTCCGCTATTTTTTCCAACTTCACGTAAGCTAGATTTATGACAGGTGTGAAGACTTGGTCCGTAGAGCCATTATGTCAGTTTTAATGATAATTTTCAAATAAAAACCACATTTGGCAAACATCAGAAAGGTGTTAATAAGTAGGTATGTATCTATTATAAAACCACAAACATTAAATAATAAAAGACATTAAAAACAGGTTAAAAAACCCATTATCGTAAAATGTCGCAGCACCAAAGAAAAAAGAAAGTCGTAAAAAAATATAATTTAATTAGAAAACATCGATTTTTCCACTTTTTTATAGAATATTTCAACATAACAATATTGTTTTCATTCGATTGGAACCTTTAAAATTAGTTGACATTTTATCACTTTCCATAGTTAAGTTGTGTGGGCTTTAATAAAATCAAAGGGCAAAAACATAAATTTATTATCGTTTCAGTATAAAAAGAAATGGTTATATCAGGTTGCTCATGTTAGTAAAAGACAAATTTAACAAATAATCTAAATATATAAAAATTAATGTGTGTTGGCTTGCTTGCATCTATGTTTGTTGATTATGTATTGCTATATTAAGCATAGGAATTGATTGAAACATTCGAAATATCTTCTTCCCACCCTCGTGGAGGTTTCTGGATTATTACAACAACATGACAATACAACTGAAAAGTGTTTTAATCATTAAAAAAACTCTTACGAAACTCTCAAAAATGTCCAAATTTGAGAATGACATTTTGCAAACCGTTGATTATTCAATCATAATTCAATTTTCGAATAAACTCTTTAAATTAATGAATTTAATTAAAGTACTCACCCATGATACTAACCAAAATCGAATACTTTGAATCTAATCAAGAATTATAGAAATTTTAAATAGGTGCCTATGTTAGGTACCGAATGTGATTGATTGTTCTTATAATATATAAAAATGAACGTTTGTAATATATGAAAAATGAACATTTGTGTGAAAGAATTGCAATAAGTGGCACGCGAGCTGTTTGAAAACTAAATGTACTCGCGGTGCGGAAAAAGGGGAGGGAAGACGGGGAAAGCGGGGAAGGTGGAGAGGGAATAAGTGAGCGGAAGGGGTCATGAGAGGGAAAGGGGACGGGACGATTGGGAAAGAACATGCAGGAGAAACAATTTTTTTATTAAGTGGCATTGCAACGCATGCCGGGAACTCGCTGGTCTATATTACGCTAATGTCTAACGTCTGTCGTACACACTCGCTTTACGTAATAGATACAAACGGAAGTGCTGCCATCTACATTATTCAAATGGAACTATTGAATTTCTCATAATATGGTTTTCCCGCTGAAGCGGGTTTTTACCTGCCAGTATTTAATAATTACATAAAAACAGGGATCGTAGAACCATTGCATGCATCGATTCTAATCATAATATAATTATAATGGTTAATCGAACATCTTTAACCACCGGTTTAGGAACGTACCAGTAAATTACACGTTGGAGATGTGGTATTACGGTGCCCCCTATGCGAAATAAGCCCGACATAGTGAAATAGCTTTCAGCTTTAACTAACGATGGCACTCTAAGGTAAAATACATGTTATGATATACCTACAAATTATGGCGATGCAGCAATTTGTTACATTATTTTATTTTGTTTATTTGAGTCAAAAACAGTCTTTATACATTCAAATTCGACAGTGTTAGGAATTTTTATATCATCTGTTAAATCGGTTGTTAAATATTTATACTGATAAGTATTTATAGTTAAATAATAGATTTGTGTGTTGGAAACTGTAACATGGGACTATTTCTTACAAGGTTTTAGTTTATTCAGACGGACAGATTTCCGAATTTTGAGAAATTTCACATTTTTGAAGCTGATTTTCTATTTTTTTTTTACTTTGGAAATCTATTTGTGTGTAAACCGCGTAAAAACACGCATAAAAATTTAATTTGATTTGTGTCTACCTTCTTCTATCGTAGAGGCAGATTTTGTGGTTTTGTTTGCCGTTTACGAGGTTCCGGAAGCAGTTAAAACAACATAAATAGTAATCATAAAAAGCTCACACAGAAAGATCTCTAACCATAGATAATAGAATCAACAGAGATGGTCCATGAACCGTTATTAGTATGAAACCGCACGCACAAAAGTGTCGCCAACATCGGTCACGATTTATAACATATTATACAATAAAATATTTTTATGGTATTACTTTTCATCAGTATGTGGTAGATACCTATCCAATGAGATAATAAGGAAATACAAAAGTGATTAAGTAGAAGTTTATTAAAAAAAAAAGAAAAAAAAGTGGTTTAAAAAAACTAATTTATAGAACTATCAAGTACTTACACTTAAAACAACAAAAAGTTGTTGTTCATAATAATAATCTTACCATTAAATTTCAATAACCTACTGATGGCAAAAACATATTTAAAGAAAAATTAGAGAAAACTGAGAACCGAGAAAAGTAAGGTTTACGGTACCATTTTCCACTTATATAAAGAAGACTGTCTGTGGCGGGCTGCGTGGATTTGATTTTTATACAAATCTACAGTTTTATTGCGAGAAAGCCCGGGCAAAGCCAAGGGCTACAGCTAGTATTTTTTGTTATTTAAGTTTATTCAAGAAACTGAGAAGGTGGGGAAGTACCTAGCTATTCAGATCTGGTCACCAAACACGGCTAA
The DNA here is from genome assembly GCA_917563855.2 of Limnephilus lunatus. NCBI lineage: Eukaryota > Metazoa > Arthropoda > Insecta > Trichoptera > Limnephilidae > Limnephilus > Limnephilus lunatus. The sequence goes on from OU830596.1 coordinate 70,277,637, forward strand.
CGCCATTTCAAGCAACGTTTCAATTCTGAATGGTGGTCTTACACCAGTGCGATACTGATATTATTTTCCACTTTGGAACGTGCCGCAAATATACTGTACATTATTTTAAATGAATGAATTGTGAACTAATACAAATAATTAAAATAAAATTTATTTGCCCACGCAAGGATTCGATCCCGCGACCTTCGAATTGCGAGACAAAAGCCTTACCGCTAGACCACACCGGCCGTCGGACAGAATTGTGTAGGCTGTTTAGGGACGCACTTGTGATTCCTGACATTATTTGGAGTAAAAAATTCAAATGAAATTTTGGTCTCAGTGACTTTTTCGATGCCTTTTTTATTTTTAAATTTTATTCCTCAAAATAAAATAAAAAAATCTTCCACATATCATCACTGGTCACTCAGTCGAGTAACTAACCAACCCCACCCCTAACTGTCCGTACCTACTGATTTTGTTTGTTTTTAATTGAAAAAAAGAAACATTTATAATGTCACCGGAGACCAAAAATTTCGTTTAGGTACATCTAAATGATGTCAGGAATCACTGGTTAAAGTAGTTCTTAAAATAAAATAAAAACAGACTTTTCGAAACATGTTGATAGTATTGATTATATAGTGGTATTTATACAAAGTCATTTGTTTTTATTTAATTAATAATGACGCCACAAAGTATTTTTGCGAAGTTTGAATAAGTAGTTAAGTTCTATTTATAATAATTTTTGTTACGATTATATTAAAAAGCATGCAGATATTAAAAGTTATTGTATTATATATGAAAATAATAAATAAACAATAAAGAAATAATAATTTTGATTTAAGTACATTAAAGGTTAATTTGATTTTAAAAGTTTCAAGAGTACAGTGGAAAAAATTATTGTCTATTAGGGCACTGTAAGATTTGCAGATATGTGCGAGGTGCGAGCAAAGAGTTTTGTGCGTATTTCGATTTGAAATGTTCTACATAAAATAAGATATTCGATCTGATTGCGTTCAGGGCAACGAAATGCAATATTTTCTAATAAGGCTGGTGAGTCAAAAAGGCAGTTCACCATCTTATACGGAAACAGTTCACCGATGATTTTCGAAACAATACGACAGGTTTCTCAAATTTTTCTTTGATTGGAATTATGTGTGAAACATATCGGATTTAGGAATAATGCGAGTGAAAACATGGTTAGACTTAAACGTACTTCAACTAAATATATCGAAAGCGAAATTCACAACACACTGTATAAATAGCACGAGACAGTTAAAAAACAGTACACACACGAATGTGTAAACACCAACATCTGCGATTGCCCTACTATAGAAAAAACAGAATAAATAAAATATCTGTATATCAGATGGACACATCATATCAAACAAATCACAAATAAACTATTCAAAACAAAACACATTTTCCTAAACGTAAGAAACATACATAAACTAAACCAAATTAAAAAATATATTTTGCACTTCTTCAATCCATAATAGAATACGGAATCATTGTTTGGGGAAGAGCAACAAACACAACTATCGATCATGTGGAAATCGCACAGAAAACCATCTTAAAGCGATACTTAAAAAACATGAACTGACTGATACAAACCAAATATTCAACATGTCTGATGTATTGGATATACGCCAATTATTTACCAATCTTTGGACAAAGTCACCATAAATACCAGACAAACAAAGCTTTAAACAATCTTTAACCTGATACAAAAATTGATTCAGATACAAATTTTAAAGGTGGATTAAAAAACAAAAAAGCAATATTACAAAATTTTTATAAGATAAAAGAATAAAACACATACACGTAACACACAACCATTATAACAATCACAGCATTAAACACAATCGTAATTCATAGCAAATGCCAACTTAGTAATTTTTTTCAACACCAACTTTACATTTAAAAAAAAAAATTAAATGGGAGCCTCAACACGGGTAAGCCCTCAGTGAGGCTAACATTATTAAATTAATTGTAAAATGTAGAATTATTGTACCAAATAAGAAGCCCATTTGTTTGTAGATTTTTGTAAGACGTATTCAATATGATATTTTACAGTACATTATATAGATTCCTATATCCAACTCCACCTTAATCTAATCACTTCGAACCATGTACCAAATACCAATCTCTATAAATAAATGCACTCATTCAATGCCCCAGGACAAAACTAGATTACAGACGGAGACTAATCAATTCAATTCAAATCATTTAATTGGTTTTAAAAACGCTTTTGTGATTTGCATTAAAAATACGCACACCTCGATATTACTACAAAAGTAAAACAGTTATTATGCAAAGTCTAAATTGATTTTTTTCACTGAGGAAAATAATGTTGTAGGAGGGAAGAATGGAGCTAGCAGCATTGATCCCCGGTGCAATTGTGAAAAGTCGCAATCGATCCCATGTATGCAAAAAATAATGATTTAAGGTCAAAGTTCGCAAAAATGGATAATGGGTAACGCAACTTTAGTAAATTTTAGAATCGCTTTTTCTCAGAAATAATGAATCTTAAGGGAAAAAGTACAAAGACAATTTTTGTAGATAATTGCATGGTCTACAATTTTTGTCTGAACTATTTTTATCATAAAACTAACCGTTTCGCTAAAAATACCATTTTTGAGAATTTTGACCTTAAATAATTTTTATGCACAAACGGGATCGATTGGGACTTTTCACAATTTCATTATATTGGTATACTTAATGTTCATGTAAATTTTCAACGTCTTAGGAATTTATGTAAGGGTGACCGGACTACTGAGGAAGCTTCAGGCGGAACCAAAACCTGTCGGTTGTATAATAAATAAAGTGATAATCAAACAAAGTCATTTTATTTCGATTATAAGCACGGAGGAATTTTGGGAGGCGAGTATGGGTACGTTTGGAAACGGATTCATGGGGTGAGTTGTCCGGGTATCGGCGACGAATGCATCTGCCCACCTACCGGGTGACAGGCCGGATTGGGAGATACTTGTTGAGGGAGTCCTTTTGACTTCTCCAGCCGAACTCTCTAAACCACACATGGGCAACCGCCGGCCCGCCGAGCTATTTTGTCCGGCCCTTACTTATCTCGGCAAAGTAATAGAGAAAGAAATTAATTAGATACCTAAATGATAAAAACAGGGACAATTGTCCATTGTATGGGCATGTCAAAGTTTTTTGTAATAAGTTCAGATTTTCGGAAAATCAGATTAGAGGTAAAAATTGTTGCCATTTTCCTAGTTTATCAACTCATACAATCATCACATATAATTTTTATGGAGATAAACTTAAGGCATTAATAGAGCAATTTGATACGAGGTTTGCCTCCAAAACAAAGACTCCACATTCGCTATATTTGCTCGTTCGATGGATGCTGCTGTAAATAATGTGCCAGGAAATTTACAGATGGAACTTATTTAGCTTCAGGGGGATTTAGTGCTAAACATCATTATTTAACAATATTGCTTTGACGAATTTTTATAAATTATATTTGGGGGAAGAAAAATATACAAATTTACAAGCATTTGCAAGAAAAATCATTTGTCTTTTTGGCAGCATATATACCTACGTGTGAACGTTTTTTTTTTCGAGGATGAAACACACAAAATCAAAAATTCGAACGAGTATAACAGATGAAAATCTCGAAAATTCTTTATAACAGCGCCAATCGTAAATCAAGTACAAGGCCAATCTTCACAAAAAAAAATTGTAATCAGTATATAATGTAGAAGACGGGCATGTGCCTAGCATGGTGGTCGAAAAATCCCCAATTCATGTAATAAACAATTCAATTTATAAAGACAACTTAAAAATATATATATTAATATAACGTCGTCCACTATTACATAAATAAAAAAAAACGTTTGTGCTTTATACCACACGACTGAAGTAAAACTTCACTAACTTATGCCGTCCATTAACAATATAACAATAACAGGAATAAAAATATCCCCATCCCCTCAACATCCCCATCAACTCAACATAACTCTCAACTCTCAACTCTCAACTCTCAACTCTCAACTCTCAACTCTCAACTCTCAACTCTCAACTCTCAACTCTCAACTCTTAACTCTCAACTCTCAACTCTCAACTCTCAACTCTCAACTCTCAACTCTCAACTCTCAACTCTCAACTCTCAACTCTCAACTCTCAACTCTCAACTCTCAACTCTCAACTCTCAACTCTCAACTCTCAACTCTCAACTCTCAACTCTCAGCTCTCAGCTCTCAGCTCTCAGCTCTCAGCACTCAGCTCTCAGCTCTCAGCTCTCAGCTCTTAGCTCTCAGCTCTCAGATCTCAGCTCTCAACTCAACTCAACTCAACTCATCTCAACTCAACTCAACTCAATTCAACTCCCCACCTTCCTCTTCCCTATCTCCTTCCCAGCCTCACTACCTTCAGCCTCACAACATACCCCAATTGGAGATGCCATAGTATCACTGGCTTCAGACGGGAGCAGTTGGGACTCTTGTGCGGTATTCATATAAAAAAATATATATATAAAAAAAGAAATTTAAAAAAAAGAAGAAAAACAGCGTGTCAAATCTTTTCGTAACGTTTCATAACGTATTCATCATTTTACCCCCAAGTGTCGAGCGTGCGTAAAGAAGTTTTACTTTTAAAAAAAATTATATATGCCCTACGTATGACATATTTTAAAAATTACATATTTTAAAAGAAAGCAATTCCTTCGTGATAAAAATTAATTATTCTATGTTTATGCATTTATTTTGTTTCCAAGTTGACCGGTAGATGGCTCTGCATTACCAATATCCTTCGTTATTTCATTTGGTATTTGAGGGGTCGCCTTTTGTGATATTTTGGTTTGGGATGCTGGATCCTGTAGATTGAGATCGGGTATATGTGGTGGCCAACCATAGTTTTAGTGGACAATTTTCTCGGTTTACCTTCGGTAAAACTTCTTTACGCACGCTCGACACTTGGGGGTAAAATTATGAATACGTTATGAAACGTTACGAAAAAATGTGACACGTTACGAAAAAATGTAACACGTTACGAAAAAATGTGAAACGCTAATCAATGAAATGAGTTGAGTTGAGTTGAATTGAGTTGAGTTGAGTCGAGTTGAGTAGAGTTGAGAGCTGAGAGCTGAGAGCTGAGAGCTGACAGCTGAGAGCTGAGAGCTGAGAGCTTAGAGCTGAGAGCTGAGAGCTGAGAGCTGAGAGCTGATTGCTGAGAGCTGAGAGCTGAGAGCTGAGAGCTGAAAGCTGAGAGCTGAGAGTTGAGAGTTAAGAGTTGAGAGTTGAGAGTTGAGAGTTGAGAGTTGAGAGTTGAGAGTTGAGAGTTGATAGATGAAAGTTGAGAGTTGAGAGTTGATAGTTGAGAGATGAGAGTTGAGAGTTGAGAGTTGAGAGTTGAGAATTGAGAGTTGAGAGTTGAGAGTTGAGAGTTGAGAGTTGAGAGTTGAGAGTTGAGTTGAGTTGATAGTGATGTTGAGGGGATGGGGATGAGAGTTGAGAGTTGAGAGTTGATAGATGAAAGTTGAGAGTTGAGAGTTGATAGTTAAGAGTTGAGAGTTGAGAGTTGAGAGTTGAGAGTTGAGAGTTGAGAGTTGAGAGTTGAGAGTTGAGAGTTGAGAGTTGAGAGTTGAGTTGAGTTGATGGTGATGTTGAGGGGATGGGGATATTTGTATTCCTGTTATTGTTATATTGTTAATGGACTGCATAAGTTAGTGAAGTTTTACTTCAGTCGTGTGGTCTAAAGACATTCGTTTTTTTAACTCCTGACGTTTCGGACAGATCTCACTGTCCATCTTCAGAGACCTTATGTCTTGAGTTTTTGTCTCAAACTGATCACTTTCGCGTGTCTACTGTGTATATACTGTATCCTATGTAGTTTCCCGAGGATAGCTACTTATGCAAGTTTTTTTCTCTTAAATGTTATAAAAAAACATAATAAATTAAGAAATACGCAAAACTTCTTAAGTTTTATTATTTTTTTCAGTTAAAAAGGGGATTTTCATAATAAAAATAAGTAATTTGAGACTTTCTTGTAAAAAAAATCAGTACTAGGTATATCCTTTCGAATTGAAAATTTTTACATTTGATACAAAATTTACAACGCGCTTTTTCACTGATAAAAAATCAATGTTCGCAAGTGGGAATTATCGTAAGGAGATACAATATTTCTTTTCCAAGCGAATATTGAAGTAAATGAATCACTCTTTTAAATGCTCCTAATAAATAATGAAAATATATCAATGGAATGTTTTTTTTCATCGCTGACGCAGATCTAAAATGTTATTCAACCCTGCACTCCACCTAATGTACCATTGGGTTTGTGTGTGTGGTGAGAGTGTGTGCGTGTATTGTATAAGTGATGAATACTATAATAATATACGTGTATACCTCCTGTATATAACATGTGGTGGTGGTGGTTGGTTTAGTAGATTGGTCCTTGGGCCAAGGACGTTGGCAAGGCCACTGGGACCCCAGCCATATACGGAATATACACGCAGCTGAGAGGCTGTTGCACCAGACACCAAAATATGTCGGCGGCTTTATTCAAATCTGTTACAACTCCGAGATAATCCGAGTATAAGGAAAAAATTACATATTTTTTTAAGATTACAATTTTTGGTAGCCAACTCCAAAAACATTATATAGTATACAACGAAGTCGCTCAAAATGTTTGTGCGCTTAGATCTTTTAAACTACGCAACGGATTTTCATGCGGTTTTCACCAATAGATAGAGTGATTCAAGAGGAAGTTTATATGTATAATATATGCTTATTATAATAGAGAAAAGCCAAGAAATTCAAATATTCAATTCAGGCAGCGGGCAGCTGGCAAGCTGGTGGTGTGGATTTTATAAAGGTTAGGTAATGGCGTTGTGTTTCGTTAGCCACAGCAACGTGTGGCTGGGTCTGCTAGTTAATAATAAAATAAAAATTCTTTTTCGTTTAGCTATGAACGTGTTTGATGGATATAATAAGTTCACAACTTTTACAACTACGAGATATAATAACGGATGTAATATGTATGCCATTGGGATTTTTCGATTCTGAATGCCTGAATCTTTCACCGGGGCGATTTTGCAAGTATATATCTACCACTGATTAGTGAAAATGGTTATGGACGTGTTTGTATTTTTTACATATGTATTTTTTTTTAAATTCCAGTGTTGTTTAACATATAGATTCATAATAAGGTCGCCGGAAAAGCATTTTTCTAAATTCTGGGATTTTGTTTCAATTTTGGTATGTATGTACGAAATTAATTTATTTTTTTAATTTGTTGCATACATTTAATACGTGAATAGGTACCTTTAAAAAGGCACCATTTTTTTAAAGCCGCAGGTAAGATTATTATTTATATATAACAAAAACCTATCGGGTTTTACGAAAGAATTAGCAGAATCATAAGCGGATATTGAAAAAAAAGTTGTTTGGATTGACCTCGGTAGATATTTGATATTTCAGTGCCAATCAACACAATATAATAAAGAACTAATAATGTCTAATTATTTATCATTGAAGAATAAAATAATACCTACTGTTAAAAATCTAAACGAAACTTTAAAGAGCAAGATATAGAAAATAAAATAGTAACATACAAAAAAAATTGAATATCATAAAAAAATATTTCTTTCGGTGGAAATTTTAATAAATATACGAACAAGTTGAGTACCTACCTAATCAACGTAAATCGGACGTTTTTAATTTGCATTTACGCTTATTAGAATGCTTTTTTATCATTATTTTTTAAATTTTATTTCATCATATTTTTTTTATTTTAGTAAATAAAGCAAAATTATTTTAATCCATACATAATTGCCGAAGTTGCCCAAAACGAAGAAAAACTGATTTCTTTATTTACCTAAATTTTATAATTTAAAACATAAATAAATAGCACACATTTTTCGGTTTGGTTGGGTATTTTAGCTTTCAATCCAAAAAAAAGTTTTGTATGAAAAGGGCTACGTAGCCATCCTCAACAGTACTTGGGACCTATTTAATTTGTTTCGTTTTTATCGATCTCATATTTCAAATTCAGAATTAACAACATTATCATCATCGGCTGCTATCTTGAATGATTAAAAAGTTCTAAAGATCTTATTTGTAACCTAGATAGTGACTCGGATGTATTAATATGCTGTTATTGTTACTCTAAAATTTGCTTCGCGATCGACCGATTGGTATCTTACAAACTTCAACCTACCAGATACTAGATTCAAGGAATCTTAATCTAGTATCTGGTAGGTGGAAGTTTGTAAACATCTTCTCGGATATGAGATGTTGTTTTACTCCTGTAACATTACGAGATTTTTTCTTCCTTTTCTCAATCTTAGACTGACCACCGACGCACCTGTCCGCGAGCCCAGTCCTTCTCAAATATTATTATTTTATTCAGTTTTTTTACATTATCTCCACACCTTCCACTTCTTTTTACATTGAGGAAAAAAAATCCCTCACGGCTTATGTCATCTGATGACGCTGTGTGAATGGTATTTTTAAGGAACGGAAGATCAAGAAGTTCTTGGAAGGAACAAGGTATGAGGAATGGGTAGGAATTTGGGAGTCAATGTGTTCGGGAGTGACATGCGTATCAATCCATCCCTCCCACTGCAGTGTAAGGCAAAGGATAGAGAGAGCCCGGCTGAAGAGGTCAAAAGTGCCGGTCCGCCACACTATAGGTTGGCAAAAGTGTCAGCCGCCAAGACCAAGACACCCATTCCATGAACACACAGCACCCCTGCTAAGTCACCAAACGTGGCGAACTACTTGGGTGACATATGGCAGGGGTTTTGGTTATCCAATAAATAGATCTCATGAAAGTATACTCTCATTTGCCTTAGACGTTGCCGTCAACAAATCATCAAAAATCGCGAAGTTCACAATACGATGCACAATCAGTAATAGACACATATTACAGATATTTTTTATCTATATTTAAAATTAAAAAAAATCGAGTGCAGTTTACACCCGGTAGAAACGAAACTTTACCAAAACAATCTCAACCAATACGTGAAAAGTGAGGTCATAATCAAAGCGACCGATGAGCGCGGACCTAGCGTAATTTCCTTTTCATATATCGACCAATAGGAGCCTTTAAAAGTGACATCATAATCAAATCGGCCAATGAGCGCATTTGATGCGTCGCAGGTGCAGTAATCGTCATTTCCGTTTCATCCGAAATCCAAATCACAGCGGGGCCATAGAAGTTTCACTTCAATAAAAACAACATAAACATGCAACATTTCCAATTAATATATTTACGTAAAACAATGCAAATAAAGTACGCCATCTTAAACTGTACAAAAATCGGTTCCAAAACAAAACCCGTCATTTTTTTCATACCGAATTGTTAAGAAAGAACGACCCATATACCCAAAATATGGATCAAAGAAGGGATGAAACTGGGCGAAATAAGGTAGCAAAAAAACACAGAAAAGTTTTGTAATGAAAGAACACGAGCCATCTTTTGAGAAGAATCTTCAAAATGATTTTACAAGAACGTATCGTCACCTACAGAAGGAAAGCTAATCATATTAGTTCCATGCCCCAATGCAAAAAGTAAATTTCGAAAGCACCATAACAAACAACGATTGGATTGTATGGTTTTCATTCTTACAAACGGTTATATTTTCCTAGTGGGATGATGTATAACATTGAGAGATTTAAGGGCTAACTACCAATATAATCATTTTACCACCTTCTATTGGTAAGGGTTTAGGTAGGAGTTAGATCATCTCGTGCTCTGTTTAGAGTAGGTACCTACGGAAGATGAAACGTGGGTTGAGGTTATATTTGATATGAATAAAGTGACCATTTGTAAGGATAAGAGTTAGCTAAAGAATCAGATTTATCTTAATATATAAAACAAACTCGGGTTAGTTACACCATTTATAACTCAAGAACGGCTGGACTGATTTTTATGATCTTTGATTTGTTGGATTAGTCTCTGCCCTTGAATAGCAGAATAGCTATTAAAACATCGGAAAAATTCACGAAAATAAAAATTATGAAGAAAATTATTTTCCTCGTACATGTATGGAACGAATTATCATATTTTTATATGTATAATATTTGAAGAATGATTATGTTTGCCAACCAATGTAAATGTTTATATCTTTATAAAATATTAGCACACACAAAGATGTGAGCTAACTTAAGATTAATGAATAAATAAATTTTGAAAGAGCTGCAGCAATATTGTAGTAAGTATAATATTGAATGGTGAGTGAATTCCAAAGATTCAAAAACGTCAAATGTCAATGCGCTGATTGTTTTGCGTTTGTTCTTAAACATATAATGCTGTCCCTCTTTCTTACACACTAAATGTCAACAATCGAAAATGAGAAAAATGGTGAACGTATGTCTGCACCCCTCAAAGAAAAAAAAATATTTAAAATAAATCTCCCTCACACGTTTAAAGAAAATGAAGCGCAATCCCATAAATAAGTGGAAAATTAAGAAAATCACAAAAATGTAAATCCGTACACAACGCCATTTTAGATACTTACAAAAGCAAAACACGGACGGTTACGTATCGATAATTGCTTCATTGTGTAATTTTTAACTCAAAAAACGAAATGAATTTTATACAGCTAATAAGTTAACACTCAAATATTGATTCTGATGCGCTATGAAGTTCACCGGGTCAGCTAGTTGTAAATAAAAATTACGTTCATCAAAATTTACTTCAGAATAAATCATCCATAAATCCGAGCAATGTCGGGTACACGACAAAACAGACCAGTAACGGCAGTAACAGTTCATTGAAGAAAAGTGATGAAAATAAAAACCTTACCTAACCTAATCTAACCTACTCTATACTAATCTAATCTACTGGGCATTTACCATGTTCTATTAAATCTGACTACCGGCAGAGATAAAGCAATTGCATGTTCAAGGGTTTTTTTTTTGTTTCAGATAGCAAACAAAATGCATTTTATGGTTACTTACTAACCTCTTTGGCTAGTTTGTTCGCTTTTCGGAATAATGCACATAGGTGTCATAGAAATGGTTGCGTCTCCTTTGCTATCATGGTGAGAAATATGATTTAAAAGGTGTTAGAAATAGATTTTTTTTATCGAAATCTAAAAGTCTACAACAAAATAAGTTAAATGTACACCTTTATGAAACCAAAGTTTGGGATCAAAATTTGAAATTTTTTTTTTTTAATTTAATTTAATTTTTTTTTTTTTACACGGAACGACAAAAACGAGGTGACAATCAGTACCCATGTGTATTTAATTTTTGTTATTTTTCAGTATCTTTAGTTAGAAAAACGTATAGTGAGTAATTTTTAAAATATTTTTTAAAAAGAAATATAAACATTCCCGGGTTACGAATATCCTGACAATTTTAATTATTTGTTTTTGGGGTGTTATGCCGTGTTGCGCTATCTCCTTCTTTAGTCAACGTTTCGGACAGCGTTGAAGTGTCCGACAGATGTGTCGGAGAGATGTGACGGATCTGCCCTGATGATGGACACTGCAACGCTGTCAGAAACGTTGGCTAAAGAAGGAGGCAGCGCAACACGGCATAACACCCCAAAAACAAATAACGAAAATACTTTTGGCCGTGAAAATCTAAAAAAAAGCCTGACAATATTTGTAAAAATCTCCTACTACCACCACAGTAAACAGAAAATTTTGCTTATTTTGTGATGTAGGATTTGACCAGCCGAGGAATCGAATACGTGACGCTCGGGTGGGCTCCAAATCCAACTCAGCCACTTATCGGTCTAAAAAAATTTATATTTAAAAAATTATACATTAGTTTATTTCAAATTATTAAATTTGAAAGCGTATTTAATCACCTTTCAAAAACGGTTGCATTTTATTGCACAAGCGGAAATATTTTGAATCTCTGACAAAATATGGCCAAGGCCTGAGGGGTAAGATTGTAGGTTTATTAAACGCATTACGTTTTAAAGATACCTAACTACAATTCATCGATTATATTATCATTCTATCGTGTAATTATATAGGTATACCTATACATTTGAAAGCCTTCACGTATACACGTACCTACAATAAATAATATCAACTGCCATATTCATAAGAAAACAAGTTTGCTTTGTTTAATGAATAAAATTAACACAAGATTTCCCACGTTCATAAGAATTGCAAATATCGCATTCCCATTTTACTTTCCGTCTCGATTTTTGCCTGCATATAAATTTACCGAGTGTGCCAATAATGTGGGAAAGATAGAAAATCATAGTAATTCCTGTATTTATAATATTTACCATCGTTCATGGTATCCCGCCTGTGACCCCCTGCAGAGGCGGTGTGCGCCGCAGGCGAACTTGTTTCACACTAAAGGCTGTGCTGTATATGTTCACCGCATACCCCTGGAGATATCTCATCGGAGTTGTCAAGGAAACATGCTTTGATTACGCATTCATAATTCTGCATATATACTTTTTAGCTGTAGGCCATAATCACGTAAAGGGTTTTTAAACGCTTCAAATTTTCAATGATGACCCTTGATTTTACCGTAAGGGCAGAACCATAGATAAATAGGTACAAGGGATATGAGCCATTAGTTGAGAAAAGTATCGCCAACATCTTCCACCCATACTACTTCGATGCCTTGCCTTTTTTCTAACTAAAATCTACCAAACGCATGTCTGGGAGACGGGTGTGCCATTTATTGGATAACCAACAGTTGTGCCATCACCTTCTGGTCACCCAAAGTGATTATTTTGGTGACATAGCAGGAGTATCCGTGTTCATGGGGTGAGGTTTGTCCGGGTCTTATCGGCGGATGCGTCCGCCCACCAAATGCATGGCATGCCGGTTCGGGAGAGAATGTTTGAGGGAGTCCCTTTGACTTTTCCAGTCGTAGGTAGGTACTCCCTCGGAGCATCGCCTTGCATCGCAGTGGGATGGATGGGATTCATACGTCCGTCATCCCTGGACACACTGACTCCCAGGATTCCTACCCACCCCTCACACCCGTTTTCTTCTCAGAACTTCCTCTCCTTCCTTTGCTAAAATTACCTTCCACACAGCATCCCCAAAGACGACATAGGCCCTGAGGGTAATATTTTTGTGATTGAAACTCCCATGTCGCTGTATAAAAACGCTTGTTGAAACCCCCAGATCTTCCTCTCCTCCATTTCCATATAAATACCCTTCACACAGCATCCCCAAATATGAAACAGGCCCTGGAGGAATTTTTTAAGGGCATCCTATGTAGAGATTATGTTTTAAAAAAAGAGGAATTCCAATACTGTCAGATAACGTTTGCCTCTCTTTAACAAAATAATCATGGGCATCTAGAGCGATTGAATGAGGAAAGGAGTGTAAGGAGAATAAATGACGCAAATGTCAATGGTAGAAGAAGTCGAGGACGCCCGAGGAAGACATGGCACGACCAAGTGAATCAGATACTTGAGTCGGGCCATGTGAAAAGTCGGAATAATAGAAGAGCATGTTTGAGACGATGCATGAATGTGAACGCGGCAAGGAGTGTGTGACAAGATCGAGTTGTTTGGCGGCCCGTCCTCTGCGAAACGGCGTGATGGTTAGTTAGTAACAAAATGATCAACATTAATATAAATACGTCCTTCTTCCCTTTCTCCCAGGGTTCTGGAAGTTTCTCAGATTCTATGACTATTCTATTACGGATTGAAGCTAAAAAAACATTTGTGAAAAAGGCGCCATCACTGCCCACGAAGAAGTCACCAATGACACCAATTAAAAAATAAATTAAAATTGACACGGTCGCAAATTACTGAAAGCTTGTAGTGGAATCAGGAATAGCTTCTTCGCCATTGAGGTAGGTAATAGTACATACCGAGTGTAGCAAAGTTCAATATATTTATTTTGAAATGCAGCAAAGCCGCTTTTTGTGACATGAATAACATGGTTCAGAAGACATATAAACCACTATTTATTCCAGGTCCGCACTTGGATTTAATAGATGAGTTGATCTGGGTTTTCAATTTCCATTTGTCTTCTTTGGGGATGCTGTGTGGGTAAAATCGAATTTGGCTTCACGTAATTAGGCTTCATTCTACGCATAACAAAACCATTCATAAACATTTAACATTTTTTCATATGAAGCAGATGCTTTGTGATATGACAGTATAATTTAAAATGCACACAATAAAACAATAACTTAGTAATAATAATAGTAATTGGATGACTTTTATAGCGCCATTTTCGTAAGAAAATCACCTCAAGGGCACCACTCTTAACATAAAAGTGGTGTTACTAAGTTGTTATTTTATTTTAAACATTTTACACTTAATTTTGAAGGCGAAATAAAAAATAAAAAATAAATAAATAAACTTTTCCCCGGGGACCACGTGTGTGTCCACGTTGTGTTCATAAATCATATTTAAAACCTATTCATACCTTATTCTTAAACCGTAGGATGCCTCTTTGTAAATATCTGATCACCGTATTTAAAAAAAAAATCTTACATTAGATATCATTTCATTTTTGTATTTTTTATCTATCAAAATTTTATTTTTATTATTTTTTCCTCACGTTAATAAGTAATAAAATATTATTTAGTTTTGTTTCAGTTTGTTTGTATTTGTCAGTCCATCTCTGCTCAACATGGTTACAAATCTACAATCATCCTGAGAAGTCGCGGGGGACTGGTAGGGCTGGCGCCGACTTGAACTAGAATTCTTCACTGCCGGCAAAAAAACTCGTAATGTAATGTGGCGATGGGACTCTACCACAACACACATCACAGCACACAACCAACTTCTGCTACGTAACTATAAAAAATAAATTAATAATGACTTTAGATGCTTTTTGTTTTGAAGAGTTTATCTTCGTGGTTCGAGTTTATCTTCGTGCACTTATTCTATTTTACATTTTTTTATAACTTCCTTATCTCGATGTTTACCTAAGGCCAGACACACCAGAGGAGCGATTCTGTATCTTTTGTGAATACCCAGTTAACCCATTGAGATCATGTTTGCACCCGTGTTCTTGAATTGTAATATTATATACTTCTCGTAACCTTCTATTCGTAACCTTCACTGGCTCAAGTGCCCTGAAAGAATCCAGTACAAATTGTGCTGGATGGTATTTAAATCAATCAACGAAATGGCCCCACCTTACATCTCTGAATTATGCGTCTCGGAAAATACCGGTCCGAGGCAATTAATCCTTAGATCGGCAACTTCATCTGCTATAGGCAGACTAATAGAACCCAAACGAAAGCCAAATACTAAGTTCGGAGATCGTGCTTTCGGAGTATCTGGGCCCAAGGCTTGGAATAGACTCCCTCCGGAATTAAGATGCATAAAAAGCCCAACAGAGTTTAGGTCCAAACTAAAAACCTACCTTTTCGGGCTCTCATACCTTTAACTTAATTTAAATATACCTATCTGAGAGTATCATACTTGTATTGCCTATGATATGTCTTAATCACACTTTTCTTACTGAATTAAAATTACTCGAATCCATACACATCAATCTGTCTCTAGGAAGATCAAATCCTTGTACTACTGCACCGCCCACCATTTAATGTTGCTTTTACTCTCTAAAATATACTAATTCAAGAATATATTACATATTAATATTAAAATATTTTCAGGATTAAACAACATGTGTTGCGAACTCTATCTAAATTTCTTTAAATTGACAATAAACAGTGTTAATTTCAAGCGACCTCCCAGGTAAGTATGGTCCTGTATTAATTTATTTTTAGGCAGCATCGCGTTCATTGGTCAAAATATTATACATATATTTTCGTATCGGTGATTAACGAACCGGTGTATGCAATTTTTAGCCATAAGTTGTTTTTAATTGTTTGTCTAGCTTGTAGTCTTTCTAGATTTTAGGCATGTACAGTGAGTTTGTACAGCGCTCTTGAGGTGATTTTTCACAAAAAAGGCGCTATATAAATCGTCCAAATATTATTATTATTATTATTCTTCTTCTGGCGCTAATCTTAACCTTAATTGTAAATATGTATGTTATCAAGTCACTAGTTTTTGTTCGGAATTTTTATGTCTTAGTCATAAGTCACTAGCTATAAGTTTTAGATATGTCACTAGTTATAATTGTAAATCTTAGTTATAAGCTAGTAATATTAATTATTTTATATACTTATTTGTACAGCGCCCTTGAGATGATTTTCCACGAAAACGGCGCTATATAAATTAGACAATTATTATATTATTATACGGAAAAGATTGCACACGGAATCGGCTCTAAAATTTGTATTTTTCTATGAGTGATGTCAGCCGTCGCCGATTTTAACTAGTTTGGAACACGAAATATTGTAAGTACACATGATTATTTAGTTAGGTTAGGTTAGACATTTGTACATAATAGCTTCTTAGTTTGGGCAAACTAAGTAATTCAAGCGTATTTAGATTGATACGAAACTTCGCAAATGTCAAATACATGGTAAAAAACTTAAAAAGTACCTACATTAAATAAACAAAAAATCATGCATACTTACAGTAATGACGATCGGAGTGGTCTAGGGGCAAGGCTCTTAACTCACAATCCGAAGGTCGCGGGATCGAATTCCGGCGTGGGCAAATAAATTTTAGTTGATTAATTTGTGTTACTTCACAATTAATTCAATTAAAATAATATGTATGTAGTATATTTGCGACAGGTTCCAGAGTGGAAGATACTCTCACTATCGCCCTGGTGTACGACCACCATTCATAGTTTACGCAGTGTTTGGTGGCCAAATCTGAATAGCCAGGTGCTTCTCCACCTTTCTCTTCCCTATCTCCTTCCCCTCCCCAGTACCTTAAGCCATAGTCTCACTGGCTCCAGACGGGAGCAGCTGGAACTCTTGTGAGGTATTCTTATTAAAAAAAATCTACGTGGTATTTTTCAACGTACTCTATTTAACATTTTTTTATAACTTCCTTATCTTAAGTATACTTAAGGGTAGTTGTATCGAAGAAAATCAAACGTAACATTGTCATAAAATGACCATACAGCAACATTTTTATTTTTTGAAATTCGAGAGGTCTAATTATATTAAGTACCTGTATAGATGGGTTCCACGTCAACTCAGAATGAAACCAACTCAGAACCTCCCCAGAAAGGTCATTAAAAGCTATGCAAAAATACTTTTTAAATATCCGGTAACCCTAACCAAACTTAACCTAATTAACCAATTGTTTTATCATCACTCAAAGGCCTTTCTGAGGTGATTCTGAGTTGGTTTCATTCTGAGTTGGCCGGTCACCGTATAGATGTATTGATATATGTGATTTTATTTTTAGGCCATAACTTTTTTTCAGTGCAGGTCCTTATAGGCCATCACAATCATCATTTGAAAATGCAGGTAAGATATAATTAGAATGTATGACAACGCTTGTCGCCAACGAATGTGTGATAAAAATTGTGTGGTTTTAAGATCATCAATGTTATCATTATTTGAATACCTAGTAATACCTTGCGGTACCCACTAATAAAAATACTTTCTAAGTACATAGTAGGTACCTACCTACCCACCTACTAATAATAATAATAAAAACGACGACGAGATATTATACATATTAACGTTGGATACTAGAGATGTCACGAATATTCGGCTACTATTCGGTATTCGGCAACTTTTTTTACTATTCGTTATTCGGCCGAATGGTTTGCGATATTCGGCCGAATACCGAATAGTAAAAAAAGTTGCCGAATACCGAATACCAAATAATGAAAGAAAAACTAACTGCCAGTTTATTGTCTTCACCAAAAATTTCATAATATTCCCAAATATGTGATTTTTTCATTAAATGATGCCATTTCGTAAAGTTTTTCGCGAACAAACAGTGATATTTTTGATATATGGATATACTACAAGTAACACAATTTGATGTAACGATCAACAAATAATGCGTGTTGTGACCAGGGTTGCCAGGTTCTTTCCAAATATATACCGAACAGTGAGCAAAAAAATTTCGAGGTGAATTTCCATAGATCTCGGTGGTGCCTTGGCAAATCATGGGGGGGGGGGGCGGAGTTATCGGACTTTGAAACAATGTAAGCAGTAAAATTATTCCAATAATCACATTTACGCAAGTACCTAGTCACCTGTTGTGTAACACTAATCCGCGAAATGGCTCGAAAACAGTGAGCGCGTGCACGAAACGGCAACATCGCACAAACTAAGTAGGGAGGCTACGCAACATCGAGTGCCGATTGCGTCAAATCTGTAAGTTGAATCGTTTATTAGGGAGTAAAAATCATCAGAAAAAAAATACCGAACCACCCATACTTCGGTATTTTTGTCATACCGAACACCGAACACGGTGCTATTATACCGAATGGTTCGGTAGAATACCGAACACCTGGCAACCCTGGTTGTGGCACAATCTACTCGCAAATGAAACATATATGCCCACCGTGTATTTATCGCATGCACTTCAATGACGCAGATCGGAACCTGTCTCCTGCGAAATGTACTAAGGTGTTGCCGAATATTCGGCCAACGAATATTCGGTATTCAGCCGAAAGCGTAGCCGAATATTCGGTATTCGGCAAAATCACTATTCGTGGCATCTCTATTAGATACCTACCTATAAATATGTTTTATGGTTCTGCGACAATTCAACAAAATTGGCATTTCAACATCCCTTTGAAAAGTTAATCTAAGCCTCGATTACATTGAGCGAGTTTATGTACAAGCTACTAACCGGCGTATTCACTATCTTTTATCTTTGAGGCTTTAGTGAATTTTGTCGATTATATTAAAAACCTATTCCAACTTCCAACCTTATTCAAGCTTAGGATGCCTATTTGTGAATATCTGAACACCATATTTAATTTTTTTTAAATGTTGTATTATTATTTCATGTTTGTTCATTTTATATGTAAATATACCTACCGGAATTTTATTTTTATTATAAAAGTCATTGATACCTAGCAATGTTAAAAGTGATGAAAAAAAGCTCGTAACCTAACCTAAGGTAGCCTATTTAGACTAGTTTTTTGGTTATTAGGTTATTACTTTCAAAGGAGTGATGAAGTTGCACATTGTTGAGTTGTCCGGTCAACATTTTATATTATAGCACCTGTAAACAATTATCAAGTAGACAGTAGACTTTCATCCGGAAGCAAATTCACAACACCGAATGATAAGCAGCTAGAGGAAAAGTAGAGGTGCCTTATGCCTTATTATATAGCACTTAGCAGTGTTATCTTATTTAAAAAAAATACTCATACTGAAAATAACATCATAAAATTGTAAATTATACAAAACTAGACAATATAGCAGCTAGCAGACCAATATCCTGCCCATCTGTCGAAGATCAACACGGCATTGCTTTAAAATATATTACGAAAATATTATAATTTGAAGTACACAAAAAGCGAAGAGTTATTCTAATAGGAGAGGAAAAAAGGTCTAATTAATGCTTGGAACATTTTTACCTGAAGTTACAAAATATTAGGTAAAATCTCAGCTGCGCTGCACAGGGGAAAGAGAGAGGAACGCATGCGCGTGTGTTTCCACAAAAAAATATTATAATTTCCAGACGTGTAAATTGGAGAGAATCTACATAAAAGTTGCGTTGTGTGTTAGAAAATGATTGAGTGCTTTTGAGGAGGTGGCTCAATTTTCCTGGAATTTTGCTAGGTGAAGCCTGACCATTGGCGCGCGCATTCTATTTTATTCCAGCGGCGAGCCAGTCGCATTCTAGCCGTTCTGTGAGTCGGACGTATCGACGCAGCTCGATCCGTCGTTTCGAACCGAGCGTTTACAAAAACACCCAAATAATCACAAAAAACCCTCAATCTTTAATTACTGCTGACGGGTTCGCCGCGAATTCAACGAACTGTATTCTAAAAGTGTGGTTTGCTCGCAGACAATTCGTTTAACGGTGGAAATTAAAGATTTAAAAATAAGTTCGTCTATTCTCAGATGTTATGGTCTGTGCCGTGTAGTTAGCTGTGAATATTTGTGAAATTTGTTTTGAAAACGAATAAATGATTCTGCTTTGAGGATATTTAAACGACCACGGTAAGTTTCCACAACCTCTTTGTTATACTAACAGTGCCGATTGAATGCGAATGTTATTTTCATATCAAATCTAAGATAAACTTTTTTTTCATACAAACTTTATTATAAACACGCGCGTGTTGACAAATTCTGTTTGTTATAACCTCAAAATAGGGGTTTGGCAGTATGTAACTTTATGATTTCATAATCCATGTATATTTTTTATTAATATAAGATTGTAATTTGTGCAAAATTCATCAAGTGATTGCTGCTAGGTAGCTACATTAACAAATTGGTAATATATTATAAAAAAATATTGTCTGAATATTGTGAAGTTCACTCAAAATATATTTATCGTACTGTGTACGTAAATCGCTTACCTGTAAGGTGTTTGGAAATTATGTGGTCGGCAACAGCTTCCCACAGACCATCAGATCATTTGTGGTCAATGGATCCAGTAGTTCTTGTACTACCTGTATAATATTGTTATTTCCTTCACTTTTGTACCGTTTACCAATGGTAAAAACATTCTAATTCAGACTTTTTTCTATCGCACATAACTTGTATTTGTTCTCGAACAAAATGAAGATAAAGGTATTATAAACGATTAATAGTAATCTTTAGAGATGAAGGTTGGATGTAGGCACAAAAGTGCCCATAAAGAAGTGCAATGGTTTTAGTTGGTTCTCAGATCTTCATTATATTAATACATTTACTTTGCTACAATTACAAATAAACTTATGTGTGCATTTCTGATAGAAGACGGTAAACCTGCCGATTGTCCATATCGTTAAAACGCGGATAGTTTATCAACTCTTGGTTAAAATTGTGTCGTACCTGGCGATAAAAATGTTATTGGTCATATTAAGCTATTACCAATAAACTTAAGTGCTATTTTGTGGAAGTAGAGAAGTTATAGGTACCTACCTATGATTATGAACTGTGAACTTTTGACCGAGTGAGAATCGAGGACACGGTTTAAAAAATGATTAGACCTATAGACGTTTATAAAATAGTTTTGAACATGTTTGCTGTCTGTAAAGGGCGAACGTATTTCGTAGATTTAAGAGCAATAAAAATAACGTGAAAAAGTCAATGTGTTAGGTATTATGTACTAAAATAGAAGAATGCAGAGGAAAATTGTAATGATTTTTAACTAACTAACTAACCATCACGCCGTTTCCCCGCACGGGTAGGTAGGCAGAGAGGACGGACCGCCAAACAACTTGGTCTTGGCACACGCTCCTTGCCTCGTTCACATTCATACATCGTCTCATACATGCTCTTCTATTATTCTGGCTCTTGACACGGCCCGACTCAAGTATCTGATTCACTTGGTCGTGCCATGTCTCTCTCGGGCGTCCCCGACTTCTTCTACCATTCACATTTGCGTCATATATTCTCCTTACACTCCTTTCCTCGTTCATTCGCTCTACATGCCCGAACCATCGGAGCGTTCCTTTCCTGATCTTACTCATTACGCTTACAGCAGCCTTGCATTCTTTGCGGATCTCCGCGTTTCTCACACGATCATACATGGTTTTACCACACATACGCCTCGGGGATCTCATTTCTACAGCATTCAGTCTACTTTCATCCCTCCTCTGCCAGTTCCATGATTTTTAATTTTTATAAATAATAACTTTCGTAATCTTTTAGGGTTGCTGGCCAAGCTTGATATGATTTTTTTTAAATAATACTTTAATTCAACTTAATTTCTGTAAAAGCTAACTATTGACGTCCTTGGGAAATTACGTGAAATGAAAATTAGCTTCTGTAGGTAGAGGATGACCGCCATATTGACATTTTGGCATGTTAGTATAGTATTCTTGATACTTTCTATACATAAAATACTTATTTTTTTATTATTGGAGAAGAAGATAACACTAATAATCTAAACAAAAATATGAAAGAGTACAAGTGACAGAAAAATAAAAAGATGGCCGAACCCAGAACCTCTCGTCTTACCGGGAAAGTAGAAGTTTTTAAAGTTAAAAATGTCATCTAGTATGGACCTTCGATCATAACTTCAATAGTCTTGCTAGAAATGATTGTAAAACATCAATATGGCGGCTGTTTCATATAAAAGCTAATTTTTATTTCACGTAATTGTAATTTTAATCGCAGTATTTTCTATTCCCAAGATGTACCTAAATTGTTGGCTTTTAGTCATTTAAAAAATCTTGGAAAGTAATCCTAAAAATGCCTTTACCAATACTTTTTATCCAGGTACCTACCATTTAATTTTAGCTAAGAGTTGATAAACTATTTGATCTATTTTAACGTGACGATTGCCTTCTAATGGTGTTGATAATTAGTAGGTGTTACATCATCTCATCTATTGCGACTTCTAGAAGGTATTTATTTTCTCGTTGCACTGGCAATATGAACTCACAGATAATCATTGATCATTTTTATTTAAATGCAATGCGTGTTTATTTGCAATAATTTATGTCATTATAACATTACTCAGACATGCAACTGTAATAGTTATTGTTGCTTTAAATCTATCTGGAAGTTTTTTTTTTACATTAGCTCCACACAGGAGACCCGGCGGAAAATAGTTTTTCGTCAGGGCCTAGGTAGTCTACCTATGTCATCTTAAGGTTTTATGTGTGGAGGGTCTTTTTAAGGAGAGAAAGTTCTGGGAAGGAAAAGGAATGGGGGCTGGGTAGGATTCTGGGGGGTCAGTGTGTCCAGGGGTGAGGGACGTATGAATTCATCCCACCTGATGTAACGAGGTCTGAAACAATATCCCAAAACAAGTCATTGTAATACGATATTTAATTGTTTATTATTTATATAAACCGGGTTATTATTACGGAAAGCCTTGTGCATTCTTCGCATTATCTGAAAATAAAGCGATTATTTTTATCTCGCCGTGCGCCATTTAAAAGCAGTGTTAACACCTGAAGGCTGAAACTTCAGGTGACGGATTATGATATCGTTTTGAAGTAATTATATATGCAGAAGTATACTTTCCGAACCACTGGACAAGTTAAGCAAGGTTCCTTCAATGTAAAAAGTGACTACCTACCTACCTATAACGCAAGGAACTTTTTACAGAGGATTGGTAATGAAACTTTATTCAAAGCTATTTTTTTTCTTATTTTTAGTGAAATTGATAAAAAATGCAAATATCGATTTTTTCTTTGATGGGCACTCAATTTGATTGACCTGATTGGGGCCTAGGATCGAAACGTCTTTCGTAATTGTACAAAAATGGAAAACACCGTACCTACTAAAACCTTAATCAAAAATTATTGTTTAATCCAAAAAATATATATTTTGACGAAAAAATATATATCTGGCTATAGCATCCCCGTTTGGGGTAGTTGAGGCTGAAGTTATTGGGGAGGGAAAGGAGACAGGGTACAGGAATGTAGGGAAGTACATTATTAGCAGTATTTCAAGCAACGTTTCAATTCTGAATGGTGGTCTTACACTAAGGCGATACTGAGAGTATCTTCCACTCTGGAGCGTGCTGTAGATATTAATTTAAAATTGTGAAATAACACAAATTAATCAAATAAAATTGCACGCCGGGGTTTGAACCTGCGTCCTTCCCCCTCGATAACCGAAACCATGTCTGTGTACTCCACTGCCCAACATAGTAAACAGGGCAATAATCCAACGTACAATAATGGTTATTCCCAGTCTGAATACATCTTAAGAGTGTATAACCAGAGAAACCAGAAATATGTCATTTTTAAATCAGTGGTTAGACGTATTGACTCTTTTCCACAAAAAACTATAAATGGATTTCAAAAGATTGTTCTTTTATCTAGTAAACTTATGTTTTAGATTTTGAGAAAAAAATAATATTTTTAGAATAATAAGGTTATACCATAGGTCGTTCGCAGATTTGTTCAATTTTCAAAAAAGTACATTTCTTATACAACACCCATTTCAAATCATATAATCATGCAGTAAAATAAATCAATACATTATCTGGTAAACGTATGTTTCAGAATTTTAATTTTAGTTTAAATAAAATTATTAAAAAAAATAACATCTTTAAAACATAATCAGGTAGAAATGCTAAGAAATTTTTTCCATAGGAAAGCTGATAGTTCAGAAATGCACAAAATAATATGCAAGGCAGATAGAAATATTTCACCATTAAATTTATACGACGAGAATGCCAGCATTCTTATAAATACCAACCAGGAATTATTAGATTCCTGGTCAAATAAAATTCTTCACGCAAAACACTTCAATTATCTCAACCAAACATATGTTGACAAATTTTCGTCAAACAAATGGTTGAGTATTGGAGAGTTGAGCGCAGAAATAGAAGGCTTTATGCTTGCCATACAAGATAGAGTCATTAATACTAAAAATTATAGGAAGCATATCATCAAAGATGCAAATCAAATTGATGATTTATGTAGAAAATGTTTGGCTTTTCCGGAAACTATAGAACATATTATATCGGGATGTTCTGTATTAGCGCCGTCCGAGTATACATTTAGGCACAATCAAGTTTTAAAAATAATTCACCAAAGTTTGGTAATTAAACATAACTTGATTGACTGCCGTAATGTACCATATTATGAATATGAACCAAATTCATTTTTAGAAAATGAATTTTATAAAATTTATTATGATAAAACTATTCTGACAGACAGAACAATTAGTCATAATAGACCCGATATAGTTTTACATGACAAAATTAAGAAAATAACTTATATCATTGATGTCGCTATACCAAATTCTTGTAATATTCAGAAAACTGTTTCTGAAAAAATAAGAAAATATACAGATTTAGGAAATGAAATTAAAAGAATTTGGCATTCTCAGACTATAAAAATATTACCATTTGTTATTTCGGCTACTGGCATTATACCAAGCTCTCTCATTCAAAATTTAGGCGTATTAGATTTGTCAAAAAATTTGTACATAAAAATGCAAAAGTCGGTCATTTTAAATACATGTAGGATTACGAAAGATTTTTTAAATATTTATATTGAGGGATCAGTAGGATTTATCGGACCAGTTAGGATTTCATCAGAGCCGAACCCTCTGATATGAAAATATCTGGAGTCGGTGAAATATTTTCCCATTATGTTTCTGGTGGATTGACGTATTGTTCTTGTATTGTTTTATTCTTATATAGTGCAATTACATTGCGTTAATTTACTAGATATTCATTTGTGGAAAAGTGTGTGGAAGGGTTTAGTCTTTCATTTGGGAAAGATTCAACCCGGACATGAAATCTGGAGCACCGTAAAAAAAAAAAAATATACGGACATGTGTTTCTTGACGAAAATTGGTCGGTTTGTGCATTTATTTGTGCACTTACAAACAAATATATTTCGGATTTTTTTACATACTTAATTTGCTAAGACGTTATTGACAAATCATAAATAATTTGATCGTAAAATAATTTCAGGAAGTATTTAATTTTAAATAATTTTGAACATCGCATTTTACCATTTTTATCGCAGCCCGTAAACACAAATTTCAGATTTCATTACGGGCCCAAACGCGGCCAGGAGAGCACGTCTTCGCGACGCTTTGAATAATAATATTTGGAAATGAAATTTGAAAACGAAATTTGAAATAAACACGAATTCCTTGATTCATGTTTGTTAAATCTACAGGGTTGCCCGAACGCAATTTTTCATGTTCATTGAATATTTTTATGCAAAAATTTTTATAATTTCGAATATTTTTTTTATTTTAAATTATTCTTGTATGAATACCGCACAAGAGTCCCAACTGCTCCAAAATATTTTTTGGGGTAAATCTTTTTTACGCACGCTCGACACTTGGGGGTAAACTGGTGAATGGGTTACGAAAAGTGGTGATAGTTACGAAAAATGACATGCGAACGGTAATCAATGCGAACGATGATCGATTGCTCGGCGGGTCGGGCCTTTACGCACGCTTGTTTTTCGTGTTATTGTTATATTGTTAATGGACTATTTGTCCGTAAATAAATAAATAAATTATATACAGCGGGTACCCGGCATGCGTTTCATGGGCACTGTAACCTCGCGGTCAACTAAACTGTTATGGTTCCATCACAAGTCCCGGGAATTATGATGCAAGCGCCTGCACTATATAACATTATATACAGCGGGTACCCGGCATGCATTGCAAGGCCACTCAAAGAAAGAAAGGGTTTGTGCGCTTTAATTCTGTTTGTTGAAGTGCTTATTATTAATTATGCACACGAATAAATATTTCAAAATGCGACATTCTTTACAATCCAACTGAATATTACTCGTTTTTTTTCATGAATACCGCACAAGTCTGGAGCCAGTGGGACTATTGCATCCCCAATTTGGAGTATGTTGTAAGACTGAAGGTAGTGGGGAGGGGAAGGATATAGGGAAGAGGAAGGTGGGGAAGTACCTGGCTATTCAGATCTGACCACTAAACACGGCTAAAGCCATTTCAAGCAACGTTTCAATTCTTAATGGTGGTCTTACACCAGGGCGATACTGAGAGTATCTTCCACTCTAATGGCCGTAAAATACAATTGAAAAACAAAAAACCAAAATATTAAAAAGAATATAACAAATTGTTTATTCATGTAGGTATCTACTTAATACCTACTGTGTTTACGCATTTCACTTGTATCTATTTATGTTTATGCACTTCAATATACAAATTACAAATAACTACTACTAATTAAAATTCTGGAAGCGAGAATAGTTATATAAAGTAGTAATAGTAGCGGGTAGCCCTAGCTCGAGTGAACAAAACCCTCAAAACTCGGATTGCCGCGGAACGAAATTTAGTTCTGAAAACGCCCGCTCGCGAGCCCTGATGTGTTAGCGCTAGTGTCGGAATCGAAGTTGTCATGTGCTGGTTATTCACTCTTAATATATAATATAATATAATAATGCTCGCAAACAGAAATTAACATTTTTAACATTGTTCTTTAGGACCGTTGAAACTTATTTGAAAGTCTGTGATATGTTATTATTTATTAAATGTAAAAATGACACACATTAAACACTTAATTGTCTTTAATAATTTATTATTTTATTAAAAAAAATATTCATTTTCAAAAAGCAGTGTGTATAATTTGATGTCAAACTTTTATATAATATATTAAACCAAGTCTTTATCAAACCTGAATTTATCAAGAGAGCAACAATTCGAACTTGTCTTATAAAACTTTCTAATGATTTGACACATCACTAATTATATTATTAGTGATCTATTTTGATTCGAAGCTTTCTCTCTTTTAAAAAAAGTGGACATACCACGGACGTACAAAATATATGGACATGCCCTTACGTGTTAAAAAACGTGATATTTCCCCCTCCCATTGGAACCATTTTTCGGAACCGGCTGGGCGTGTCCGGACCAATGCCGTGCTCTCGTCGTACATTTTACGCGCGGACGCTGTATGTCTAAGAAACACATACTTAGACAATGAAGAAGACTTGGCGAATCGCAAGTCTCTTTCCTCTCTTCGCCCCGCCATAGTTGGTTTTTACCCCTCATCTGTAAGTTCTCGTCTAGTTATTTGTATATCTATGGGACATACTAATTATTTTCCGCTCCATCAGATTATGATAATTCTCCAGCTACATCATTAAGTAATTGATACTATCCAAAACTATCAGTAGTTCTGAAAAGACAGACTTCGCATCCTAAAAAGTGTACTCCTAATTTGCTCTTGAGGAAACCACAAGCCTAAAATGTGTATATTCTCAACGTGCCTCGTATACCACGAATACAGATAATAGGCATAAAAATCGCTTTGCAAATAGAGTCTAAAACCGCCCGATTTCAATTGCAAAAGTGGTTTTTATTTATTTTGTGAATAATTTCATTAAAAATAAGAAAGTTAATCACGAGAAAGAAGTAAGTCATAAAATTATATTTTTTTTAAAGTGGTTTCTTATACACCTTCATACATTTCGGATAATAAAAATAACATTTGTATTAGTTTGTGCTTATATTTTTTTAAAGTAAGTACTTAACCATTTTATTTTAACTCTACTCAAAACATATTTTTTGGTATTTATAAGTTAAACCAATTCATAGTTAAAATTAATCGAAAATAGTAATTTCGCAATTGAAATCAAAATTTTCTCCGAAATCATAAGAATTTGCAAGTAGGTACTTAAATTCCTACATATTTAATTATAAACCATTATAAATTATGTGTTAATTTTTTTTTCAATTTCATTTCAGGAATTATAAAATTTGTCGGAAGAATCGCTATTTTAATCCTAATTATTTTTTAAAAAGTAAGTACCATAATATTGAAAAAATGCAAAAAAAATCCAAAGACATGACGATTTTACATTTAAAAAAATTAATCTTTATTGAATCAGTAAAGCGGCCACCATCTTTAAACTGAAACGGAACGTACAAACAAATTTACCGACCAAATGCAAAACGGTCAAGTTAGAACCTGATTTCGCTGCGATCGTGCTCGATCAATTAATAAAAGAGACATCTTTCATTGAAAAAATACCAAAGAAAGAAAACACTTTCTATATTTTAAAAGGTTATGTTAGGTTTGGTTAGTATAGCTAATTTTCAAACCTAACCCTGTAAATAATAAATATGAGGTGGGCAATAATCCGCAAGTACTGAATGGTGAAATTCGATCTTCTAGAATTCTTAATATGTCATCAGCCCTATCAACCTCTTTTTATTTTCTGTCTTTATTTTTTCATATGAAGTAGCAATAATCGAAATTACTGTATTTGCTCAACATTTTGCATTTTCTGAAAGAAATCTTTATTTTGTTACTTTACGATATGTTGTCGATATGTTATGCATGATTCATATTGTATTGTGTAAAAAACTCTGTGGTTTTGTTTTCATGAATATTGTCAAGGTCACTTCGTTTATTGCGCAATTTACTTGGAAACGTCATCGAGGTATTTTTTTTATAGATTGCAGTGTTCATGTGTGGCGAATTGGACTTATTTATGATCGGATATTAAGAATGGAATTAGTAGGTATTTTTTTGCTGTGTAGGTAGTAATTTATTACATTACTAATGCATAAACTGTAGGTGGTTTGGACACGAGTAATAATAAATTCTTGAGTTGTTCAGTTTTTTTCAAAATTTTTGGAAGGAATCTGAGACTCTATTTCGTTCACGTTTAGTTTTAATTAGTAGGTCCGACCAAGGCTCCCTGGTTAAGTACGATTTTTGTTAGCTAAGTCTTTAATCATTGCACAAACAACATTTCCTGCTTGTTATTTTGGTTTTAGGAGGAAATCAAACATTGTCAAGTATCCGATTCGGTTGGTCGTGCCATTTCTTCCTCGGGCGTCCCCGATTTCTTCTGCATTCACATTTGCGTCATTTATTCTTAAATTACACTCCTTTCCTCGTTCATTCGCTCTACATGCCCAAACCATCTATCTGAACGTCCCGTTTTTAATCTAACTTATTACGCTTACATTAGCCTTGCATTCTTTACAGATCGCCACGTTTCTCACACGATCATACATAGTTTTACCACATACAGCCTTCAGGGTCTAATTTCTACAGCTTTCAGTCTACTTTCATTCTTCCTCTGCCAGTTCCGTGCATCATTGCTTTATATCAGGGTACCAGCACTCCATTGTGGAGTGATAGCTTCGCTTCTTTGGACAGTTTTTCTGTTCCTGTCTTCCATTGGGTGTGTAGTTGGAAATAAATGTTTGGTGCTATGTATCATTGCGATTTGCAGTAATACGTGTGAACGATGTTGGCGACACTTTTGTGTGCTCGGTTTTATACCAACAAATGGTTGACAGATGGACCATCTCCCTTGCTTATTTTATCTGTGGCAGTAACAATAGATGCAGAAGAAATAAGATGTTGATTCCGAGGCGTTGGTCATCAGTATCATGGTTTAGGAATGCTAAATTCAAGTCCAGTGTCCCACGCAGCGGTTACTCACCTCAGTCGATAAAGCGACACGCTGTGACTTGCGACTTTGACTCACAGGGTTTATTACGCAGCTTCCCAAACTTAAAGGTTTTGGTATTGACCCTTTACTAAAAAAAATTGTTTGCCTCCATCCTCCCTTTTCTAGGAAAGCTTTTTTGCTTTTAATTTACAATGGGCATACCACTGCGAGGCCCCCGTTTTCAAATATCTTTCTTTTTCATGAACGATGGACCGAAATTCAGGTTAAGATAAAGCTCTGAGTGGCAGAAACGTAATGATACTAATTGAAATTACATTAAACAGAAAAGATGAGCATCTTTGTTTGGTTGCAGCATGGCTTCAAAACATCCAAATCTTTCTTGTGTCTTTATCTTTACTGTATCTATATCTTTTCTGCATCTATATCTTTTCTGCATCTATATCTTTTCTGCATCTATAGTTAAGCCATGTCCTTATACATATACATATATTATGTCTTGTTTCATTCACATCCCCCTTTTGTCTCATACATACTCTTCTGTTATTTTAATTCTTTTCATGAGCCGCATATGACGTGATTTGTCTTCGGACATTCTGCATCATTTATTATATATTCTTCTTGCATTCATTTCTTATTTCATCCGCACTACATTCCAAAGCCATTTAATCTTCTCTCTTAGGTCACTACTGACCCTCTGGATCACTTCGGCGCCATCAAGGGTTCAATTTCATTGCCTTTGGCAGCCACTGCCTTTTATAACTTGGCTAAATATAAAAATGACTACAACGAAAAGGGTCTTGGGGCATGGCAACCTCCTAAAGTACCCATCAACTGGACTTGTCGGATTCGACGGACTTTTATGACCGGGGCAGCAGAAATAAAAATTAATTCCATGTAGGAAGATGCAGTAATAATAAATGTCCACAAGTACTCGAGGAATTACAAATGATGGGTACCTGGTGGAGGAAATGGACGCTTTCTACCATTTGGAAAATTGGAAAGCAGAATCATACCTTCAAAATACATCCGCTTTAGTAAAGATGAAGTATGATATGGTTTGAGATTTTCTCGGTCAAAAGAATTATCGTATTTTATTTTTGTTATTACACATTTGCCCTGATAATGGATACTGTAACGTTGTCCGAAACGTTGGCTAAATAAGGAGGTAGCGTAGTACGGCATAACACCCCAAAAATAAATCACGATAGTATCTTGTAACTTTATTAAATTCTCAGATTGATTATCTTAGATTGATGGAAGGGTTCTATGACAAAACAGAAAACACTTTTGAAAAGCAATATAAGGTCAGTGACGAAAAAAACAGTTGTTTTTTTTCGTCGCTTTTCAAGTGTTCTGTTTTCACTGTTAGGTTTGTCTGGTTATCGATGAAAGACGTAAGTAGTAGAAGACGCCCCATTGTGTGGCTTAAAAGTCTACACATGACTGGTACGAGCGCAGTGTGAAGATTGCTCCAATGATAGAAAACCTCTGACAACTTCATCAGAAGAAGAATAACCTATTCCGCAAAGTTCACACTATGTACATTATTGATTAGTATAATGTATATTAAATAAAATTATGAAGTCCATAGAATCTTCTTCTTCCTTGCGCTGTCCCAACTCATAGCCTCGGTAGGCTCTTGGGGTCGGCTCTTCTCGTTCTCGGGTTGTAGTTTCTTCGGTTTTGAGTATCGCCTTAATCCAGGCCGTTTCTCTGAAGTATGTTGGAGCATTGAGTCATCCAGGAGTTCTTTGGTCTTGCTTTGGATGACTGGAAGTCCATAGAATAGCAGTAGATAATTCCGCCTGAGATGACAACGGTTGTCTTAAGAGGAAACCGGGTGGTGTTTTTTTCCATACAAACGTATTCCTCATTTCCCTCTCTGAATTTTGACACTAGAGAAAATATTTTTTTTACATAATATGAATATTGACCGCAAGCGTGTCGGTACGTTTTGATTTTTTTGATAAGTTACTTTTTATAGGAGTTATAACCCTTCAAAAATTGTTAAAATTGCCTTTTTTTAACGCCATCAACAAACGTTCAGTATACAAATTAGACGATGTATTTTTAAAAAAAGCAAAAGGTACAGACATAGAATGTTTTCTTCCAATACATTTGGTAAAAAAAATCTTGGAAATTGGTTCAGTTTTGGAGTAGAAAAATGAGGACTACAAAACCTCGATTTTGACAATTTTATTTAGGTATTATCAGGCTGAGGTGCATGTGTCCCTTTCTCTCAGTATTCGGGGGTGAGGGGGGGCGGAGAGGGTTTTGTTGAATACGTATACAGTCAACGAAGTGATGTGACATTCTCAATAATTATATCGATACACTAGTCCACTAGTGTTGTCATGTCCCGAGTTATCGATGTTTTTTTAAAATTATTTTTCTGTTTGGTGACTTATTTTGAGTGTGCCAATACTTACCGAGCTTATTTACTAAAGTTATTGTGACAAATTTAATTTGTTTACGTCAAATAAATTAATGGAAAAAAATTGAAAAAAAAACACCTGTTACAGACAGACCCCGAGATGATTCCGTTCCGTATTGCCGAGTTGGATATGGAACACAAAAATTAATTAAAATATTTTTTGATAACTTTTGAAGGTTGTACTCAACATAATATTATCCCTTTATAGGACACTTTTTTTAAGATACAACTACCGAACCAAAAAAAAACTTTTATATTTGACTAAATATATTGTTCTAGATTTTTTTTTCAAAAAAATTATATTTTACAAGAAAATGTGTGATGGTAAGTACATACACCACTGATCGTTTGATGGAATGCTGGTACAGCGTATGTTCAGTGGTACATGCATCTACCACATGTTGTTGAATCGATTATGTTATTATAATATCATATTATACAAATGAATATTGAAATCTATGTATAAGAGGCACCATATTGTTTATTGTGCTACATATTAGGTACATACACATAACTAGTTTAGTTTTTATTTAACTTTTTTAATACGTTATATTATTACAGAAAAATGCACTTTTGGGAATACCTCCTACATCACTTGACATTTTCAATCTTCTTCAATGATCTAATATTTTTTGTTTTTAAACGCTTTATTGTAAAAAAAATTACTGTTTAACATCTACACAATGAAATTAAAACAATTTATGGTCCAGACCTTTCCCTCGCCTGTAAATTTCTTGGTATGCGACCGTCAATTATTTCTGGTAAAAGGCATTGGTGGTAGAAATTTTCTAACAGTGGAACGATTTTTTGCCAGATTTCATCGTCCCTCTCAATTTTTTCATACAGCAAACCTTTTGGACTCCACACAACAAAATAACAATAATTACGACGAGTAATATGTAACTGGCCTTGTACTTGGTAGAAGTAATTATGATTCCGTTTTAATGTTAAAGAATGGTCTTCCAATTTACAGTAATCAATTATCTTTTGTGCAATTCCCTCTTCTGGTGACATATTTGCTATACTATAAGGGCATTTAATTTCAATTATAGAATCCTCACCGATAAGGCCATCCGGACTTGCCGCTAAAAAGTTTTTGGTTTTATCGATAAATAGCCCACAAGCGGATACCTGAAAACTTGTTTTTTTTGACAATTGCTCTATTGCTAGGCTTTCATTTTCTTTTCCATAATTTGTGGCCATAGTTCCTTTGAATTGTGAGTACAGTAAAGAGTTTAGTACTCCCGTAACTGAAGTTTTTTGCCGAAGCTTATATATTTTTCCAAAGTTAGACGCCGTTATCCGCTTACGTCTTTCAATTGCCCACAGATTGTTATTGCTTTGGCCTACCGTATTCCGTTCGAGCTCTTCCTTATTGGTTGAAGATAATTCTTTGAGAAATTCCTCTTTTTTCGTTTCAAATATTTCAGGTGGCATATCTGGTTCTAATTCCAATTGACCATAATTTTCATCGGGCCCTGTAACTTTTTTTCTTTTTTCTGTCGTATTTTCATTATACTTTAGTTTTTTTTTTCGACACATTTGTTTATTCTCCTTCGAACGTCGTTTTCTCTCTATAAAGTGCTTCGTGTATTTGCCGGGACTGTGGCCTTGGATTTTCTTTTGTATTCTTGAATGGGTTGCCAATTCACTATTCCACGAAGTTACTGCTCCAAAACATCTTGCTTGGTAAGATCCTCTTGTAGTAAAATTTACCCTTTTTCCACCTATAAATTTGGCGATAACGTTGTTGAATTGCTCCACAGTGTTATTTGTCACGTCAATAATAAGACTTTCTGCATTTGCTATTAGAGACAATAAGAATTGTTGGATATCAGTCCATATTCCACAATCTCGAAGATCGCTTACTAAATTTGGATCATCAGTATACTTCTCCGGCTTGCAATAGTACGATGCACAATTTTTATGATCACCAAACACATGATTTGCGGTATTTTTTATGTCCATTTTCAAATTTTTTATTTTATCACTTTGTACTGTGTTTTCTTGCTCTTTCCTGTAATTTATTGCTCCAACTACAGCTCTTCTCATGCGTAAAACGTTTGCTTCAACCTTTTTCCTTATATGAACTGGTACAAAGCCTTTAGCGTTGTTGGTTTTTTTTCCAAGTGCTTTCATTTTGTTGCAAAAATTGCGGAGTAAGTGATTTTTGCACTCTATTTTTTGTACTATAAGGTTAGGACCATATGGCATTTGTTGCATTATTTTTTTTTTGATGCTGGAGTCGCCATCACCAACTAGTTTGTTAAATTTCAATCCATGCATTTCCATGCTTCTCGAGAACCCTTCTGCTATAATGTGGGCTTCCATGGCATTAGCACTGTCACGCCAGTTTATGAAGCACCTGTGCTCAGAAGCAACTATGTGTAGTTTAGTAGCTCTAGCACATATGCAGCAGTATGAGTTTCGCACTCCCAGAAATAAAACCTTTTTAGTTCGTAGTCCAACTATGCACCCTGCGCCAGATGAGGAGCTAAATCCACTTTTGTACGACCTCTTTGCCCAGGAGCCATCTGCAACCACCGTTACCAAAGGATAGCCACCCTCGTCTACGTCACCGTTTAAAATAGCTAGCCTTTTTTCTTCTTCACCAGCTGCGATCATTTCTTCTAAGGCACATTCTTCAATTGTTGGCGCTAAACATTGTTCTATGTTCGTGTAAGTCTTACAATCCATATTTGGCATATTTAAAACCCCACAAATTTCATTCCATTGTGAATACCCATTTCCTGTACACATCACTCCTTCGACGACAGCAGTATTTATAGACATTTTCCGTTTTGGGTCTTCGGAGTGAATGTATTCTATTTTCTTGCACATTTTGCACTCGAAAACATACTGGCTTAGAAGACCATTTCGTCGTTCCTTCATAAATTTTAAATCGGAAAATGTGCAGTTGGTGTGTTCGTGCTTTATATTTGATATCTCCGAAAACAAATATTTTATATCCACAATTCTGCGACCTTCGAAATTATCGGTTTCATCAATATGGTCTGGTTCTATCACCAAATCATCAAGCGTTGTTGATGATGATGAACTTGCGTTTTCGTCTATATTTGGAGCAAATGATTCATCCATGGAAGTTTCATGCATTAGTGAAGATGTAGTTAAGTTTCCAAAAGTAGTATCGATGACATCCATATCCCTGTAAATGCAAATGATTTATTTATTTTAATTTGTCCATCCCATTTTCCCGTTATACATGCTACATAATACACGGCTCTCATAGCATAAATCTTTAGGTTTTTCTCGTAAGTCGCTCACGTAAGAGAGTTATGGCAAAATTATCAATGTAAACGATACCCATTGGTAATTTTGCCATAACTCTCTTATGTGAGCAACTTACGGGAAAAAAAACTTTACGTACGTAAAGGTAACCTTAGGAAGGTTCAGTAGTAAGAGTGACAGGAAAGCGATATTTCGACTTACCTAGATGTCGAACGTGGTGCAACATGAATCTGTCGTTTGATACTAATAATCAGTTTTTTTCGTCTAGTAGATAAAAACAAACGCGCTTTGTTTCCATTTCTTTTACCCATTATTTATCTGTAAGAAAAAAAATTTTGAGTTGAAGGTAGGTAATATAGTAGTCGATTTTATGTAACTCAATTTCTAAATACACATATCTTATGCTACGTATATATTTGCGAATAGTGGCGTGCACAGAATTTGAAAATTGAAATTTCGGAAAAAAAATAATTTTCAGCTTCGACAACATCATTAATGTCGTATTTTCTATCTTAGGATTCTAGCCCACTGAAAAATCAGTGCACGCCACTCTTTGCGGACAGAGACGCGAGCCGAACCACGAATTATGGTAAAGGTACGAAGCAACCGCAAGCGGCGCAGCG
Source organism: Limnephilus lunatus (assembly GCA_917563855.2). NCBI lineage: Eukaryota > Metazoa > Arthropoda > Insecta > Trichoptera > Limnephilidae > Limnephilus > Limnephilus lunatus. The sequence continues at coordinate 70,313,677 of OU830596.1, forward strand.
TTTCGGGCAGTTTGCTTTTGCTTCGTTCCTTTCCCATAATCCGTTGTTCGGCTGGCGTGTGTATACGCAGCCTAAGACGTAGAATAATATTTATTATAGGTTACTAGATATGTTAACAAATGTACCGACTTGCACTAATGCACTTTATGCATACAGTCAAAACTGATGAATTTACGTTATTCAGGGAGAGCCAAAAAACAACAACATTTTTAGCGATATTTATATGTTTAATTAAAAAAGGAAATTGTGTTGTAATATTGAGTTTTTATGAATGAATAGTTTATGTTTATAATAATAGTTTATGAATAATTTATGAATAGTTTAGTAGGTATCTACTCACCATATGTCCTATATGTGTAAATCGTGAGAAATGACCAAACAGATTTCAATATTCAAGGGGGTTTCAGGGTCAAAATTCGAAGGTCTGTATTTGACGTAGAATAGTTTCCAGTAAAAAGGCTAGTCAAAAACAGTAGAGTGATGCAGCCAGCGAAAAATAAAAACACTATACAATCACAAAGTACGTGATGTACCTACTGCGCCTATGCTGCCGTTTTATAAAAAAAGATGGTATGAATCTCCCGATATTACTAAACCAAAACAGCGTGCATCTTACTTTACTAATAGTAACAAGATGAATGAACTATGAGCGCAGAAGATATCTATTATATAGGAATACGCACGCTCAAGTCGCGACGCGTATTGACTTATCTGTTGCAGCAGGCAGCAACCTGTATACACGCACCCACAAGTCTCATTGACTTGTGCGTGTGCAGAAGATGAGCTCGGAGCAGGCAGTCACATGTATTTGTAGTAAGTAATAATAATAATAAAGTTAAGTACAATACAATATTAAATAATGTAGACCTCGCTATTTTATTACGAATATGTACCTAGGCACCTACTTAATTTTTGGAATAAATGAATAACAGTAAATGAAATAATAAGAACGCGCAGTCGCTGGCGGGCGCGGCGCGGCGATTCGTGCTTCCAACACCTGCAGCCACGCACACACACGCATTGGGGTTCACCAATACACCGATAGCGCTTTTGCTGTCCCCGCTGAGATGAACGAAATAGAAATAATTTTTACAAATACCTATCGTTAAAATTTCTCGGCGCTCCTGCGCGCTCTTAACTGATGTATGAATAAAAAAAATAAAAAGGATGAAGGTGTGAGGACATATAAAGAGAAATTTTGTAAGCAAGAATAATATGCTCACGAATTGTAATTGACTGTTAATAAATGAAATATTTAAGTGTAATTACTTCTTCGATGGCGCTACAGCCCATACGAGCTTTGGCCTCCTGCAACATTCGCCTCCAACTCCTCCTGTCCTCAGCGGCTGACTTCCAGTTTGTTACCTGGAGAAACTGTACTGCATCCCCTCTTACCTCGTCTTCCCATCAGCTAGCTGGGTCTTCGCACTTTTCTCTTTCCACCTGGGAGTCCAGTTGAAAAATCTCTAGGCGTGGTAATTTTTCGGTTTGTGTTGTGATTGCGCGAGTAATTGGTGAATTATTTGCTGCATTTTTGTTGTTAGCTTCTATAAGAAGAAGCCTTGTGTACCTAGTATTTGATAAGATAGTAAGTAGATTGCTGTTGAAAGCTCCATTGTGTTAACTGTTACATGTTTTATTTATGAGGTAGAAGAATAGACAACACACGTTACAGTGGGGCTATCAGCGGTGCATTAGAACAATGTGATGTCCGTTTATAATCCAATAAGTGTAACTCGCAGTTATTGGCACAGTGTGGGGGGCGCTAAGTCACTCACTTCCCATTCCTACCTCCGCCGTTGGCTGGCCGGACCCGAGCCGGCGATGAGAATGTGAGTGAGTGTTGCATCAGAGGTACAGGATTGCCAAGGGTCATCATCCTTTATCTGGTGTATCAGATCAGAGTACTAGCAAAGTCTCTCATTGCCATGAAAAAACCCTATCACGAAATCAGTCGCATTATCCTACAAGTCTACCCCCTTACAGAAAACTAGAAGTTGCGGTAACGTATTTATTCAACAATGTATTATTGTCTTGATTCGATACAGCAAGTTCCCCCTCAAGTTAAAAAAAAAACGAGTTTGCTTTAGACCACACGACTGAAGTAAAACTTCACTAACTTATAAAAGAACATATGACATTAGGGTGACATTGGCATTCCAGACAATATGGTTTGTTGCATTTCGCACAGTAGTACACACTTACGCGTCTTTTTTTCGTTGGGCAAAAGTTGCACTTGCTCCGTTTCCTTTTTTAATGACATTGATTACCGTTCGCATCGATCACCGTTCGCATCAATTACCATGGCATGTCATTTTTCGTAATAATCACCACTTTTCGTAACGCATTCACCAGTTTACCCCCAAGTGTCGAGCGTGCGTAAAGAAGATTTACTTCAAAGATAAAATCTCGTTTACGAAGCAAAAAAAATGTCGCCATCTTGATTTTAGACGTAATCTGACAAGAATGCGCTAACAGGAGAAGCCGTATTATATTATTACTAGCTGAAGTCCCCGGCGATGCCCGGGTTTTACACAGAGTTTTCGAAATCAAATGTAGGCAGTGACCTTCCTTTGCATACAAATCAAATCCACACCGCCCGCTTGCCAGCCCGCTCGTCCACCACACACAGACATTCTCCTTTATATATTATATATTTCAACCAATTTACAAAAAACCTTGACAAATTATATACCTAAACCTTTCTCATGAATCACTCTATCCTATTGGTGAACACCGCATGAAAATCCGTTCAGTAGTTTTTGAGTTTATCGCGAAAGATAGACAGACGCGGCGAAGGACTTTAATTTATAATTTGTAGAGATAAAGCAGTGGTTTTTGTCTAAATGGCTACCATACATAAGAGAAACAAATGAGACCACACATCAACCATTATTAGTATAAAAAGCGCGTACTAAAGTATCCCCAACATCGTTCACCAATAGTGCTTACTGCTTCGCTTTTGTTGCACCTACACACCAAACGTATAGTTTTAATTGGCTCGCCGCTATGATAATAATCCATGCAATTTAGTCGTAGTTCGTCGATTGTGCATGCTTTTCCTTGCTTTGTTTCTATTTATGGCTATTATTAAAAAATGAATTGCAACCTTTCCACCTCGTTTTTTCTTCATTAACTGCAGCATAATGTCTAGCTGCAGGTGTCGTAAGCAGGTAAACAGTAGGTATGTGAATAAATAATATTCATTATCTCTGCTTGGATACCGTTCATTTCCTTATCTTTTGTTAAAAGCCGTCAAGTCAGTCCATTCACTAATCTGCTTCGCTGACAACTCCTTGTATGAAACTGAGGTTGTCTTCTATTTAAATTTCCGCCTCGGTAATATTATGCTATTTGATCTCCTGCATCCATCCCACTTGAAATTAACTCCATTAAAGTTAAATTATAATGATCGAACAATCAATCTGGTACACTGTTCCTTTATATCCAGACTGGTTCATTTATGGCACATCTGATATTGTACTCGAATACTGACGTATTATAATTAATACTCTTTGCAGTTACCTATTGAACGTCAGTTAAAGTGGATTTGTTAATTTAACTTTTAACCTTTTAAATGCGACATTTTGTAATCGCGATCAAAGCATTTAGGTATCGTCCTTCCGCTGAGAGCTATGTTGAAACCTCTTGCTTCAGTCACATGCTTCAATTTTCTGAGAATTAGGGAGAGGAAACAATGGAGTAATTAGCGTTAGGAGTGCTTATGAACGAGTGTTAAAATGATCATTTTATATTATTTTACAAACATTGTTTCCGATCTAATAAGTATTAAAATTGATGTATGCAACATTTAAAGCTGTACCTATTAATAAAAATTCTTGAAGAGTTCGCTAATTTGATCAACTCTAAATGAGACACGTTTTTAGATTTTCACGGCCAAAAGTATTTTCGTTATTTGTTTTTGGGGTGTTATGCCGTGTTACGCTACCTCCTTTAGCCAACATTTCGGATAGCGTTGTAGTGTCCATCATCAGGTCAGATCCGACATTTGTTGGATCTGTCCTGATGAAGGACGCTGCAACGCTGTCCGAAACGTTGGTTAAAGAAGGAGATAGCGCAACCCGGCATAACAACCCAAAAACAAATAACGAAAATACTTTAAATGAACCTCTAACTATTATTAATCAAATAATTTTGGCTGTAGTTTGTGAAACCTGGTTTATCATATTATTTTACACCGTAACATAAGTTGAAGATATTCAAGGTTTTTAGATGCTATCGCTTAAGTATTCATCATAATATTTGAGACAGTCGAGCAAGAGGCAAGTCGTCGATTTTTTTTATTAAGCCACCAGCGTTCCTCGGGTTGAATGTACTTTTGTGACGACATCGCATTTAACATCGTGGGTTATAACAAAATTGTGCAGTTGTCAAAATCTCATACATGATATAGCAGCGTCCATCAGGTTAAAGATATTCAGGGTTTTATGACGCCATCGCACTTCTCCTAAAGTTCAAATTAGCTCGACATATTTGATGACATGTCATCACGCCCAACAACGGTTCATCTTCTCTCGCAGGCCGTCATTTCCGATTCGTCGCGCTTCAATTGAGCGTTGTTCTGCATTCAAGTTCGAGCAAAAAATGCTCATTACAATTTTGGGCCTTCGATTACGGTTCGTCCTCCATTGTTGGCTGGGTTTTTAATGCCCATTCTTCCAGCTGCGAGCAAATTTACAACACTTGCAAGGTCTTCGACATCTGCAACATTATAACATTTACAAACCCTTCCAACATTTTCTAAAAGCAAATTCTAAATCCAATTGTATTGTTTTTTTGGTTGTTTGATTTGGTTGTGGTCTTCCCGAATAGAGCTAAGTTTTCAGGTTTTGGTCACAACTTGTTTTTTTCTTTTCTGTGACTTTTCTATTTCACTTTGTTTTCTGGCTGTGTCTACAACGTTTTACAAAGCGACCCTTTTCAATTGAATCACTCATGACTCGTGACATAATAAATGGCATTGTTCAAGATGATTGTTCCATATGATATTAATTTAATAATAACATGTTGTACTCAAAACAAATCCAGCACTTGCATTTTCACAATAATAAAATCAGTCATTTTAATTATAAAGTAAATTGTATTTACAAATTAAAACAATACATTGAACAAATTGTAACGATTTAAAAATATATTTTTGTACCATGTTATCTGTTATCACAAGATAACGTTTCTTGTTGTCTTCAAGCAATAATGAATGCCTTTTTCTTGGTTTTCGGATGTACCAAACTCAATATTCTTTTTTTATTTTAATTTTAAAAAGATAAATTTTCCACAACCACAATGTCATTAATTTTAGTTCGTCTTTCTTTTCTGTCTAGTGTTCGTGGTCTATTTGTCACCTGACATTGCGTTATTTATAAATTTCTTCCACTTGGCCATGCCGAACTTATTATTGTAGAAATGTGGAACTTACACGCGAAATACGTTGTTGTCAGTTTTCTTATTCTAACATACGACAAATACAACACGAACACGCTATGGCGAATCTCAAGCCAATTCGAACCTCATTTTATCAATTAAATTTCTCGTCTTGTATTCTTGGAAGACATTTTTTATTGGCAATTAACGATAGACTGATCATTCTCCTCTTATCTGTGTTGATTCAAACGCAAAGTCGCCACTGAATCTACAAAGTGAGGTCATTGAAAGTTTCTATGTAATTTTATCTGTTCTGTGCAGTGTACAGTTCATTGCTCTACTCTAGTTGCATCCAATTGCATTACGTCTTGTTTGCTTCCTCTAGTATCGTTGTGCAGACAGGCATGATCTGGTTGTAAGACAATATCATCCGTAGTTTGCGACAGAGGAGTCTGCCCACGCCGTTAATTGCCCATCTGCTGTTACCCCACATTGAACATTGAGATCAGCCGTCAGAGTGACTCACAACGAGAAACCCGCCCCGAAGATATCTGTACTATTATAATAATATGTTGTGGAAAGCAACAACTATGATATCTCCGATATCACAACACGAAGAAACCCGTATCTAACAAATGGTTTAACAATACTCACTCTAAATTGTTTTTCCATTAATTTTGCTTCATGCTTTTAGATATTCTTCTTCTGTCATTCCCTCATTACTGGGGACGGGACCCTCACTCCAATTTCTCTGATGTGGACCAAGTGCCGCCACTTCTAGTGATCCTGACTTGCATGAAATTGTACATCGATTTTCCTCTGTTTTTCCTGCTAGTGTAAATTAGTAGATATTTGTGCTTGTCTGAGCGATGTGTCCAACATATTTCAATGTACTCCTGTAATCGATAAATTTCAGATAAAACCAATCGTTTTACTTATTTTCGAAATGCAAAAGCTAAACGCTGACTTGCTTATAATAATTTTGTCGATCAAATTTCATCAGCTTCTGAGAAAATAGATTTATTTTGAACTAGCGAGTTCCCGGCGTGCGTTGCTATGCCACTAATAAAGAAATTGTTTCTCCATTCGTCCTTTTCCCTTTCCTCCTCCCTTTCCTCTTCCGCGTCCCCCTTCTTTCACCCACTCTGCCTTCCCTCTCCCCACTCCCACTTTCCCCGTCCCGTGAACCCCCCTCCCGAGTTCCCATCCCCCCTTCCGCATATTGCATTTTTTTATATAAAATTTCACAATGCCAGAGTTCAGCAGTATATGTATATAGAAACCTTCGCGAGCATGCGCACATCAAATCCCCAAATATTCATCGCAATCGGATGAATGGTTAGCAACGCATAGACATCTCATATACCCAAGCAAGCATATGTTGATTTTTATATATACAAATAGTTAAACGACTCATTTTTACACAAATGTGTAGGAGTCCGGTTACCAGCAGGATTAGCAGCGCACGAAGAAAAAATAAACATTATACCTTGTTAATTTTAAACCATACACTACTACACACATCAAACACTTCAATCATATTGTTGATGCAACAAGTCCGCGGCTTTGTCGTAACGTGTACGCCACCGCTGAGCTTCATTACCGAATCAAATCATGTCTTGTCCGAAATGTCCAAGCGTGGTCGTGTTTGTTTAGCAAATTGCCTTCTACACCGAGGCATTCGGAATCTTAATAATTGTGTCCACGGCCCGTGCTTTGATAGGTGTGCTGCCTGTGTTTTTTTTTTACCGTTGCGGTATTTGACCGCTCGCCCTGCGTCAATCTATGAACATTTCGCTCCTTTGTTGCGACAGTGTCCGCAATCTCCGACGTACAAATATTTGGCCCCAGATGTAGGTTAATTGCTGCCGGTATCGAAGAATTTATAAAAAACTTTGTCGTTACTTCATCCTAAACACTTTCCGCGAACTCTTTTATAATTCCTTTCTTCATTGGTATTGTTTTAACATTGTTAGATTCAAAAGAAACTTTGTCGGTATTCCTTTGCTGTTTCTTCACTATCTTGTTGCAATATATCACCATTAGCGGCTCGTTTTGCAAGATGAGATGAAACGCATCTATTATGAGTGTGATTCCATCACCATTTGAATATTCCAGGTTTTTCTCGGTTAGGTTAAGTTATTTTTATGCATCGTTATAATACAGAACATTTCTTGAAGACTTTATCAGAAGTTGCTAATTTTACTTAGCTCTGAAATAAAGTTTATAGTTTATTTATAAATTTTCTATTATGGATGGGTATGAAAATTATGACAACTTTGACTATATTCTGTTATGTTATGTGGTGGTAGGAGATTTTCAAATATTGTCAGGTTATTCGTAACCTGGGAATGTTTGTCATATTAAAAAAAAACTCATATTTTACAAAATATTAGGTACATTTAAGGTCATTATTGGTCATTCGCACCTGAGGGATAACAGTGGCACAAGTAAAAAAAATGCATTTTTGAATTAAGTATGCAGAAATGTTCCTGGATATATATTCTATCTTCGATAAAAACGGCACATTTCTTAAAAATGATATTGTGCCTTAAAAACGAATACGTCGTTTTTATATTATAACATTTTACTCGAATTCAAGCAATAATTATGACATTATACCTAATAAATATTAATATACTGCTTTTCAACATTTATAAAACAATATTTTTTTATTGGTCAATAAACTGATTTAATAAAACAAACAAAATATTCAAACTGCTCTCCTGAAACAAGAGGCTTTTTGAATTGTGCCATTGTTATCTCCCGAGGAGCTCTTGTGCCTGATAAGGTATTGTTTATATCTTAATTTAAAGCATTGCATCTGGTTTTTCTTAATCCTTTATTATTCTACCGACCTTTGTTCCGGTGTCTGGTATATTCAAATTCAAACAGGAACTAGATTTCCGGATGCTATCGAAAATGCACTAACAAAAATCCTCTATTTAATTGCCCGAATCAACACGCACAGTGATCGAAGTGTTTGTCTTATTTACGATGATCCGCCCAACATCTATAAGACTTGGGCACAATATAAACTAAAGTAGCTAGAAGACCAGACGCAGAATGTTTGATTCGTCTGCACGGCGGATTGGGATAAAGCCGTGGATGCTGCAGCCTGTAACCCAAATATGTTTACTTTCCGTGATTATTCCGTCGAGTTCAACGCACGGAACGGTAGCGGTCTGTTTTTACCAGATCATCTGACTCGTCAATGTAGGTATATCGATACGTCCGACCGCTTACTAATAGTTCTGTTTTAAAAGTAACAATAATATTGAGAGGCCCGGCCGTACAATTATGGTAAAAAATTGTTATAATCTGCTCGTTTTTTGTTTTGACCCTTTGAATGATTTTGAACACTGGAAAATTGTAGCATATCTCTAATATATATCCTATCTATAATATCATATCATATCATATCTATAACATCATTGAAGTTTTACTATGTCAACTTTAAAAAATAAATATTAATAGATCTTAGTTATTACACAGCTCCGTCGCTCGTAGTGAAAATTACGTAATAAACTGAAAATAGTTGCTTTGAATTAGAATTTCTGGACTGAAAATGCGGTACAAATTGCACTACGTCAGAGCTCACAGTTTAAAATTTTTTTTATCGCGAAGATTATCTCACATTCAGTAAACAACAACGTCAAATAATGTAATGTATGTTTGCGGCACGTTCCAGAGTGGAAGATACTCTCAGTATCGCCCTGGTGCAAGGCCATCACTCAGAATTGAAACGTTGCTTAAAATGACTTTTTGTTTGGTGACTAAAGTTGAATAGCCGAGTACTTCCCCACTTTCCTCTTCCTCATCTCCTTCCTCTCTCCACTTACCTTCAGCCTCACAACAAACCCCAATTGGGGATAACATAGTATCACTGGCTCCAGATTGGAGCAGTTAGGATTCTTGTGAGGTATTCAGTGTGTTCACATAAAAAACCCCAGTAAAAATTTGGTTTAATATTATAAGTTCTTACTGTTTCTAATTAAAATAACAAAATAAAACTTTGGGAAAACCTTTTTCTATGCTATATAAATCACTGTATATAATAGTATATTTTACCTACACCTTTACGTTCGGATGATATAATAAGTTCGAACAAAATCTTTATCTTTCTTTGAAATTAATTTATAATAAAAGATTTTAATGAATTTTCTATTATTTGAACCCAACAAATGCGTTTTTTTTTCTGGTTTAGACATTATTTCGTGGAAAATGATTAACGTTTTCTCTCTCTATTTTCTCACAATTAGTGTTTTGTTAATTTAATTTCTTCGTGTTAGTAGGAAATATGTATTATTACGTGAACAATGTACATTGGAGAACTAACGACTGACAACGGGGAGTAAACTAATGACCTCATGGGAAAATATGTATTTTTGGGTTTCATAACAAACCAACTAACAATGTTAGCAAATATACTTGGTTTGGGCCGATCTAGGATTCCAAAATCTTAACTGTATTATATCCAGTTACTGTCCTACCTTCCTCCTCCTCATCTCCTTCCCGTTTCTTATCTCCTTTCCCTCCCCACTCCCTCCAGTCTCACGACATACTTCAGTGGGGTATTTCCACAAACGAGGGATTCTGTTGAAAATGTACGGAATATTTTAAGATCATTTTTCTGATTTTCATCCTACTGAAAATGTTTTTTTTTTTTAAATGTTTTCATTCAATATTATTGATTTTAAAAATGATCTAAAACTGACAAAATCAAAACGGCCCGTGATTGGCAAATGGGATTGTGACATCACAAGCGTCGCTCAGCTGGGCCAGCATAAATAAACACTCTCAGTGAGCGTCCACGCTCATAACGTCACACGATAGCCACGCCCCAAAATATCGTTTTAGCGGTAATTCAAAAATGGAGAACTTTGACTCGCTGTAGAAAATTCTCACGTTTATGTCAACTATGGTGCTTTGAAATTTCATTTTTACTTTGACGTTAAACGAATTCAGTGTTGTAAATTATTCGTCCCAGAACATGCTAGGTGATCCCGTTGTTTTTTACGGTTCCATGCCAACTCAGAATGAAACAAACTCAGAACCACCAAGGTCATTAAAAACTATGAAAAAATAATTTTAAAATAGCCGGTAACCCTAACTTAACTTTCCCTATTTAACAATTTTTTAAAATATTTTTTATCATCACTCTTAATGATCTTTCTGAGGTAGTTCTGAGTTGGCCGATCACCGTTTTTACCGCATCTACGTGTCCGAACATAGACAAAGCATGATTTAATTTTCTTTTTCACAGTTATCCACGTAATATTATTCTAAAAAATGCTACCTTACATAATTAACCCAACTCTATCCTGTTGTGATATCAAAGGTTTAATTACAGAATCGAGAAATATTTCTTTTATGTGCCACCACATGGCCACCACGTATCGAAAGGATTGGTGAGAACATCGAGTTGATGTATTAATGAATTGCTTAGTTTTCCCTCTCTGTCGAGATTTTAAACTTTAAATTACAGTATCACAAAACGTGCTCTTCTACGTTTCGCCACGAGTAGAAAAGAACGGTGGGTCATCGAGTTAATGTGTAAATGGATCGGTTAGTTATTCCCTTTGAGGCGATTCAAGCACCAAGCGATAAAATAATGTTGTGAATGCGTCTGTTGTACTTACGCAGCCGGTATTTTAGCCTATGAGAAAAACGATCAAGGAACAAAAAAGTTGTAAAATTATAGCTGTGTAAAAATACCTATTTATTTGTTGTATACTCTTATCGTGGTTTGGTAAAACCCCTAAAGCCACAAAATGAAAACTTTAGGAGACGATAAAAACGAATATTTATAAAATTCGTAAAACTAATTAAAAATCTTGAAATGTATATGAAAACAGTTACTTGCTTTTAACATTTTATTTACTATTTTATCCGTCCAAGGAGCTTTTAAAATTAACATTTTTTCACATAGAAATAATATTTTAAGAAGTTTAAGTATGTTAACATGGAAATTTTTGGTTCTGTGACAAATCAGAATCCCTAACATCCCTTTAACACCCCATTTGAAAAAACATTAAAAGTTATGAAAAAAAATGGAAAATTAGAACGTAACCTAACCTAACGTAACCTATTTAACAAAAAAAAAAATTCATAACTTTTAATGACTTTTCAAAGGAGATATTTAAGTTGCATGATTTTCAGTTGTCCAGTCACCGAAATTGTTATATTAAAAATGTCGATATCGTTTGCGTATTTGTTTGCTAAACTATATAAGCGAGGAATTGGCGAGTTAGCTACATAATTTGTTTATAAATGATGACATTCAATTAGTTCCTTATATCTGGTGAGTCGAGTAGGTACTCTTATTGGCTACACTCAGGAGTTCACAGCAGTAGGTATTTATAATTATGTAATTGCATGTATATATATTTTTTTTTATAGCCAAAAAAATTACATACATATTTGTATAAAGCATTAACTTTGTGGCTCGCCATAATTTAATTTACAATTTTATATGTGTTTTTATTTTTTAAATAACGACTAAATTAAGTATTTTGTTTAGTATTAAAAATGCCAAAAAATGATGCTGGAAGGTCGCTTCAAAACACTGTCGATACGTCCAAAATAAATGGGCTTTTACGTTCTATAGCAATACAGATGTACTTAAATAATTTGCTTACAAAAATGATAAGAACGAGCGTAGATTTTATGTATGTTAATAAATCTATTAAATAAGTTTTCTTGAAAATGGACACAGCTATTTATTTATACTACGCATCAGGAATCTCATTTCTACAAAAATGTATTTATATTTTAATATATCTTTTAACGAGTTTTGTTTTTGCTACTCTGTCCGTTCTCCCCCCGTCCTTCGTAATGAAAACGTTCACATCTAGACCCACCGTTACTTGCGCCAAATTCGCTTCGATTCATTTTTGAATGCGCCCGCGGTTGTAAAACAGGATTCCTCTCCGGCCATTACGTAAGCAATATTATAGTAATCTACAAAGTTAAGCTACTCGTATAGATTACACGGTAAAATATTATTTATACATTCTAATATTTTCTAAAAGTTGTATTCTTGACATCGGCTGCTCCATTTTTAGGATATATGAATTTTGTCAGTTCAACTATGTAACTACCTTAAAACGTCCTCCTAACCAACCACAACGCCATTTTCCCCGTGGGGTTAGGCAAAAAGGATGGACGGCCACACGATTTTGTGTTGTCGCACACTCCTAGCTTCATTCATATTTCGACGTCCCGAAGAACAATGTCAGTGAAGTAGAGCTGCTTAAAGTTTCGTTTATGTGTTTTTACTATTTTTTAGATCAAGAAACATAGTGTTGTTTTGAAATTTGGCATTTCTTTTCAATTCAGACTTTTAAATTTAAAAATAATAATCCAATAAATAAGCCAACACAACGATTAGTTTTTAAGAACCAAATATTTTCTTTCTGTAAATCTGTATATATATGTGTATTTATAATAAAAAAAATAAAAAAAAATTTCAATTTTAAGCAGATCATACATTGTTCTTCGGGACCGTCCTTAAATCTTCTCTTAATCTGACTTATCATATTATTGAAGTATATTATTATCATTCATACATTGAAGTATTTGCTTCGGGTGTCCCCGAATTCTTTTACCATCCTCTTTCGCATCATGCATTCTCTTTACACAATTTCTTCATCCATCCGTACAGATGTCCAAACCCTTAGAGCCCGTTCACACTTCCGTCGTAATAACGGAGGTGGGTTCCGTCATTACGACGGAGGCCCTAGCCGCTGTAGTGGCTCTATGGAGCTGTTCACACTTGCCGGATCCGGCGTGAAGACGGATCCGTCATTTTTTGCCGGAGAGTTCGCCTACGCAGAGCGTCCGTCGTGAAGCCGGAAAGGAACGCGCTGGCTTATACATTTCAATGGAGCTGTTCACACTATACGGCGGGACGACGGATCCGTTTTGAACCCGCCACACCCCGCTTCACACTTCACCACCGCCCGCTCCCAGACGCAAGCGAGCAGGCAAATTGTGTTTTTATGGGGCGCGCGTTTGGCGTTTATAATATTATTATATAATATACATGTTCGTTCCAGAATGCGATTTTTTCCATTTAATCTCAAGAAAATATTTAGTCATATCATTCATGTTTTTTAGTCATTTTAGTTATAATAATTGCTGGATGATTTTCGCGTACTTTCTCCTTTTCAAGTATGCAAACAAAATATTCTCCCACGGTTTGAACAAATAAGGTCCGACCCCTGAAGTAATTTTATGGCTGGTATTACATCAATACATTCCCGATTTGAAGAAAAAGTTTATTATTTAAATTGTTTTATTTTTAAGTAGGTATGTGTACATTTCAAATAGCACCTATAACTATTTATGGCAGCCCCAAGGGAAAGTTTTTGCTGTCGGCCTTTTACGGCCCAAACTAAGAGGAACTTTTATAATAGTAAAATTTGCAATATTTGCATTGCGCATTGCGCAGTGCGCACGACCGTCTACTGAAGAATGATAAAATGTTTTGGTCGTTGTTTTCGTAGAGTAGGATCCGTCTTGAAAACGGAAGTGTGAACAGGGGCCTAGGGCTTCCGTCATAACGACGGAACCCACCTCCGTTATTACGACGGAAGTGTGAACGGGCTCTTAGCGTTTCTTTCATAATCTTGTACATTTTGAGACTGTCGAAAACGGTTGTGTCTTTTACCTAGAAGGTCTCATTTCCACAGCATTGTCTACTTTCGTCCTTTCTCTGCCAGTTCCATGCCTCCCTGCTATATATATATATCACCACTCATTGTTGACTTCAAATCCATATTTCTATTGGCTTCGCCTCTCCGCTATGAGGTCAACGACCATCATTCCTTGACATTGGTAATCATTTTGAAACTATTCATTTATTGCCTAATAAATTATAACCGTTCCAGAAAAGTTTAAGGCGATTTTCTTCCATGACCGTTGATGGTACCTTATCACGTACCAATAAAACATAATGAGAACTAATTAAATAGATTCAAGCAAAACGTCGTTGGTCCGCCCGGTACATTAAACCATTTATTGTTAGAAGGTCGTATTAAATAGGTGATAATTATATGATTTCTCTTATAATGTGGTGTTTTTTTTGCCATTAAAACTAACTAGACACAGTTTTATATTAATCAGCATCTTCGTTGTTTCAACTAACAGCAATCGTAAAATTAAATGCGTGTCATTTGTTGTTTAATGCTTTCCGGTCGTCTTGTTCGTTGGAGGTCTTCCAGTAATAAAATATTTGTATTATCTGGAAATGTAAGACTGTTAGGATTTTTTTAACATCGCGTGGTCCTGTTTCTTATCAAACGACTGCTAAACTATTCTAGTTAGGCATAGGCATCCATTGATCGTTTTGCCTGTTAACATATTTGCACTATCTACTAGTACATTATCTGCAATATCTACAGATTTCCCCTGAGTGTACAGACTTGGTATATCTGTTCAAAGCCCACAGTCTAAAGCCGAAGCATTTTCCTCTAGCTTTTAAAGTGATGCTTTTATTGATAATTATGCAAAAATTGGTCAGAATAGATTCACCATGAACTCAAAAAAACTCTACGAGACTGAATGTAATATCATATATAACATTTGTATAGTGCAGTTTTATGTTATTTGACTTCAAGTGTGCTGTGTGAAGTCTACATACCAAACCTGCAACAAATTGCCATTTTTTTTTTTCAAAATTCGTTTTTGGTTATTTCTATATTAAGTTTTTTTTTTTTTTTACATGAACTCCACACAGGAGGCCCTAAGGAAAATAATTTCCCTCAGGGCCTATGTCATCTTTGAGGATGCTGTGTGGAGGGTCTTTTTGAGGAAAGGAAGGAGTGAACATGGGTCTTGAAGAGACCCATGTTGTAGGAGGGAGGAAACACAGAGGCTGGTAAATCATTCCACATCCGAGCTGTTGAACTCAAGAACGAGTCGTAAAAACGACCCGTTCTCATGTGACTAATGTCAACCGTGTACAAATGTTGGGCGCGTGTTTCCCGACTATGCACCGGTTCCGAGGGGGTCAACGACGCTAGTTCCTCGGAACATTTTCCATTGTAATACCGGTAGAACAAGGACAGCATTCCCACCTGACGCCTGTGCTCTAAAGATTGCAATCCGTCTGTTAAGATGGGAGAATCTATCAAACGGACCGCGAAGTTTGGTTGGAGTGGCAATGACAACAGACAATTTTCGAGGCCGGATCTATTTACGAGGAAAAATGCAGTGGATTTTGAAGTCTGCATCTACGACTTAAAAAAATTTGAGTCTGACCCATATTATCTTCTTTAATTTTCCACTCTTACTCGTTACAGGGAAAATTTCCCACATAATTTTTACAGCTATGTGTGTGTTCAATGTTAAAAGTCATTAAAACGTTAACAAATTGATCAAAATTTCTACATGTTTTTCCCTTTTCTTCTTGTTTGTAGAAACGCCCATTAATTTATAATAATTCATACCAAATTAGAAACACGCGACTGCATACTTTCATCTTTCTTCTCGTTATTCACATCCTCTGGATGTTTTCTAATGATAATTACGAGTTATTACTTCGTACGGCTTAATAGCGTACTTAGGTTAACCATGTTTGGATACATAGAGTCGAATGAGAGATCGAAACCAACTGAATAATTTTCAAAATTGGCAATGAAATCTTTTTTGATGTATCCCAAAGAGTTTTTAGGTTTTTACGACATTCACTAATTTCTGTCGTGCTGTGGAGAGTATCTACTATAGATAATTGTCTCATCCACTAGCCACAATAGGAAATACTAGCGGCTAGCCTCACAGCTCAGGGTATTTCTTATATCGACATTCTACAGGCTCCACATAACTCTCCACGCTATCTAAAATCTTATATTCCAGTAATCATATTTAATTTTAAAAAGTGGTAAACCTTTGAAAGGCCTATACTTTGAAGCTAATCCACAAAAGGAGGATTTTTTGCTTTGGATACTTGGAAGTGCAGATTCAAGTTCACGAAGAAATCGTGGGTTGTTGTAAAACCTTCCCATATACATAAATGCCACTGATAGCCAAGATGGCCGAAGGTCTTGTTCAAACATACAAAAAATGAAAAACTTAACCTTCAAGACTTGAACAAAATGCATGTATACTTTTTTGCCAATGCGGTTGCACCTGAATCTTCCATACATACTTGCGGATTAATTTTTATTATAATTAAATGTCAAAGTCGCACCTTAATCTTCCTGGATGAATTCTTGAATGTCAAAACAACATCAAATTTAACACAACCAAGCCATAATTTCGAATTGCTGTTTTAATGTGTTCTCTTCAAATTACTTTTGTACGCGTTGCAATTTGAGCACGTGTTCCGAGAGATGTATTATTGTCTCAAAGGCCTCCATTGTTGAGCACACTAGCCTATTTATTATCTTTGGCCATTGATTTAATGCTCGTAGATTAGTTGGCCATAACAGCGACGACTAACGGTGCCCGCAAATTGTGGTTTATAAATATGGCCGAAAAAAAACCACCTCGTGCTGTCGGGCAATATCTGCTTTAGATGTTAACTTGTTTGAACTGAAGCTCATTTCGGCGCCATCTTTCTTCACTTTGGGCAAATGTCAGATACATTAGCAGGGAACGGTTCTTAACGCAATCAAAAAACTTAAAATAAGATCTGAAAAGATGACAAAATTGCGTGAAAGAATACTAAATGCGTGATGGACATCTTAATATATAAAACAAAGTCGGGTTAGTTACACTATTTATAACTCGAGAACGGCTGGGCCGATTTTATTGATCATTGATTTGTTGGATTTGTCTCCGCTCCGGATAGGATAATAACTATTAAAACATCACAAAAATGAACGAAAAATATAGTTATTAAGAAAATTCTTTTCCCCATTTTGTATGGAACGAATTCTCATATTTGAAAGAGCTGCGGGCATAAGTACCTATAATATTGAGTAGTGAGAGAGTTCCAAAAATTCAAAAACGTCAATTGTCAATGGGCCGATTGTTTTGCTTTTATTCTTTCAAACATATAACGCTGCCTCTCTTTCTTACACACTAAATGTCAATCGTCGAAAATGAGAGAAACAGTGAACGTATGTCGCCACCCATCCAAAGGAAAGATACGATAATTATAATAAAAATCCCTCACACGTATAAAGAAAAAGAAAAGCATTTTTTTTTACATCAGCTCACACATGAGGCCCGAAGAAAATTATTTTCCTCAGGACCTATGTCATCTTAGGGGATGCTGTGTGAAGGGTCTTTTTAAGGAGGGGAAGGATAGGAAGTTCTGGGAAGGAAAGAGGCATGAGGGGTGGGTAGGATTCTGGGGTCAGTGTATCCGGGAGTGACGGACGAATGAACCCATCCCTCGAACTGCGGTGCAAGGCGATGGGTCGAGAGAGTCCAGCTGGAAAGGTTTAAAGACCTCCCTTAACCGGTCTCTCGATCCGGCCCGCCACGCAGCGGTTGGGACCCGGACAAACGTCACCCCATGAACCCGGGCACCCCTGCTAAATCACCAAACGTAGCGAATGGTGACGTCACTTGGGGTGACCTATGGGTGACGTATGACAGAGGTGTTGTTTATCCAAAAAATGGTTCTTGGGGCGTCGGCACCCGTACCCGCCTCCCAAATACCCATAAGTAAGTGAAAAAGTAAGAAAATCACCAAATATATAAATTCGTACACAACGCCATCTCTGATACCGACAAACAAAACATGGACAGTTGCGAATCGATAATTGCTTCATTGTGTAATTTTTAACTTATTAATAAGTAAGTGAAAAAGTAAGAAAATCACCAAATATATAAATTCGTACACAACGCCATCTCTGATACCGACAAACAAAACATGGACAGTTGCGAATCGATAATTGCTTCATTGTGTAATTTTTAACTTATTAAAAAAAAAACTGAATTTAATTCAACAGTTATTGATTCTGAGGCGGTACGAAGTTCGTCGGGTCAGCTAGTTTTAGATATTTTTCTTATGAGAAGATGCACAGTAATCACCTGTTATGTTTCGATATTTTCTGTAGACAATCCCTACATGCATTCAGTAAAGTTTAATTTTTTTCCGAAAACATCATCTTCACGTCAACCGACAGTATTTAAACTTGGGTATATTTAATATTGTGTTAGTATACAACCCTCTGTAAAATTTCAGTAATGTCCCTTTAAATATTTGACCACAAAATATCTTTTGATAACGCTATTCCGTATGTTCGCCATCAGTTCGCTTATTTTCACAGAATTTCTTACTGTGGAAACAAACTATGCGCTAATGAGAAAATTTGTTCAAAGTTTGCATTTTAATATGGGCAAATATGTGCAATTATATCCTTTATTATATGTGCGGCTTGTTGCCAATTCAATGGGTTTTGTCCATATTTTCTAAGGAATCTCTTCTCAATCCTGCTCCCCCAGCCTCGGAGTGTTTAATTGCTGCTGTTCATTCCGATCTGACGACTCAACGGTGACTTCAAAGTGGTACTGGAATGCCTTACTTTGGAAGCTATTTCTGTAATTAATTACGCAGCTGCTTACGTAAGAAGCTTGTTTTTCAATCGCCTCCGGATTACTGTTGAATTATTTCATACGGCTATTTCTGTTAAAACTATTAATTACTGACCGTCCTCTATTTTTAGAGATAACTGATCTAAGTGTTGTACTGGATCATGTCTATCACTAACCAACGAATAACCTCTACAAAACCATAAAACACATTTATTTATTTATTATTTTACGATGGTAACTCGCTTGGTCTACAAAACATTAAACAATTCGTCGAAGTTTTAAGTAATAATAAACACAATCTCAAATTCATTTAACGATTGAATGGGAACAATCGTAGTTTTTCTTATCATAAAAAAAAAATCATAAATAAAACAGTTGCAAGGTTAGTATTTTTTGATACCACGGTAACTCGTATCGCTAATAGTTCCGTTGTAAGTTTTAACCTCCCTTTTCTGTTGCATGTGTCGATTATGAGAAATAGTAATAAATTTCAACGGAGATGTACTAACAACCCACCTTAACTAATTTGAGTATATAGACAATATAGATATGCATTTGTGAAAAAATGGTTCCCTCAAGGTTCGTACATGTGCCCTGTTTTATATTGTTACATTGCACGATGCATCTTATAGGCCAAGAAATCAATGGCATACCGCTAACACCTCCGATATAACCTCTCCCCACTCCTCTTCCTCTTTCTCATAAATCGCAAACGACACACGGTACAAAATCGAAAGAGAAGTTAGAAAAGAGCTCTTCGGAAGGAGCAAGCGTACCAACAACTGCAATTTCGCTCTTGGCTTCATATTATGGCCACCGATATTTACGACACAGAAAATTTATTGTTATTTCGTTCGCGTATTTTAATGTTACGTCTTAAATATTAAATTTTAATAATATACCGCAGTAATGGCGCTTATCGATCAATGTTCCATAAAATTGGTTTGTAATTAAAACGGAACGGCCATAATGCCCATTCTTATTTATTTCAACGAGTGTGGAATTTCGAAGAAATAAATGGTGCCTTTGGGTTGAATAACTTACGGCCTACATGTTGGTGAAAAATGTTGTATTGCCGAATGTATGGGCACCTTGGAATTCACGAGTTTAGATCCGTGAATTACCGGGCGTTTCTGAGTGAACTATCAATTGACTACTGACCGTAGCAAAGTCCTGATTCCACTCGACCACTTTGCATTTCGCCTATCTGTAAATTTGTTTATATGTTACCGTAGTGTCATTTTCAATCCTGTCAAGATGGTAGCCTTGCTAGATAATACCTTATTATAACAACAGAGGGCGCTGATATCCTCTGGCGTCAAATAAGAACAATCAAAATCAATTTGAATACCAATTAAAGTATGTTACCCCCCTCTATATTACCTGCCTGCCACAAATACATTGTAACTTTATAATTAATTTTATATGTTTTTCTAAAACCCTGATGAAGGTTCAGGTTGATCCATAGCGGTTGATTTTATATATTAAAGATACAATAAAGTGGTATTCAAATTAAGTCATTTTAAACTAATTATATTTATGTGTGTATGTTTGCTTTAGCCGAGGTTGATGACCAAACCTGAATTTCCAGATAATTCCCGACCTTTGCCCTATCCCCTTGTCGTCTCGACTTTTTTTTAAATACTCTTCTAAATCATTGAGGTATCCACAAAAAAAAACAACTTTGATAGTGTCAGTTTTTATCCATTGGTGAAGGCATTGTTAAATCATTATTTGATGCATTGGTTCTCTTGCATTGTCCATAGAAAGAGCTGCACTGTCTATTAAACATGTACAGAGCTGCTCCTGATATCTGGTTTTTGATAATGGACCACACTGTCTTTCAATCACATCAGTTTAACGATCATGTTATTTTTTACTATGTCTCCATTCTCGTGACTAGATTTTTTTAAACATTATGACATTATTTATCCGTTTATAATAATAGTTAATGTCATTTTCTCGACTGCCGACACATATTATAAAGGACCATCAACTGCTCCTGAAATCTGGTTTTCAGTCATTGACCACATTGTCTTTAGATCACCTCTAGTTTAACGGTCGTGTTGTTTTTTTCTTTGTCTTTGCTCTCGTGTGTCTAGATTTTTTCTCCATTCTGGGCGTTATTTGTCTGGCCATTAAAGTTATTGTCATTATGTCGACTGCCGATATTTATTATTGAGGACTATCGTGATGATCTTGACGCTATGTTGATCGTCCGTTTTTATTACCTCTGTTATTTACTGCACGTCTTTTGTTACGACTCCAAAGAGGACAGTATAATACAAAATATTGAATTCATTTAGTTACTACTTGTATGCGTTTTTAATTGGCTATGAAAAGTTTCGTAAATAGATTTTTTTGATGAGGATACGGAGGTGCTACAATACGCTTTGTGAAACAAACGTGTTTTCCTATGCTCTAAAACTCATAACTTTCAATTTTAGAGGCAGGTATGAGTACCGCCGCCCCGGGAACCATTTATTGGATAACCAACACATCTAACATAGGTGACACCAAGTAGTTCGTTACGTTTGGTGACTGAGGGGTGCCCAGATTCATGGGGTGATTAGGTCTCGGGTGACAGGGTTTAGGTCTCGGCGGCGGATGCTTCTTTCCACCTACTGCGTGGCGCGTTTGATTGGATGAGGGAGACCTTTTATCCAGCCGGATTCTCTCGATCCATGGTCTTGCATCACAGTTGGAGGGATGGATTTGTACGTCCATCACTCCTTGATACATTGACCCAAGATTCGTACGCATCCCTCATACGCTTTATTTTCGCAGGCTTTAAAAATGATTTTGAAACTTCAATTGAAATGTTTTAAAAACCACTGTAATGTTCGAAGAACCGATAAAATATAACCATGCAAGTACGTGTACCCCAGTCATGTAAGTTTAACGGTTTCCATTATTTTATTGTATCGATCTACCGTGCAATTGAGCGATAAAGTCTGGAATCTATTACTTCAGTCTAACCTTTGATAAACGCATAAAACTTTGACTTCTGGTCCTATTATAAATGTTTAATCGGTCAATTTAGTCCAAGCGGTTAAATTGTTTTTGTATCATTAGATTAAAATCTCATTGGTAAGAGAAATATTATGCTACTAGTTACAACATAAAGATAATTTTTATTTACTGTCTTAAACTGTTATTAATCGCGTCCTTGGTAATATTATGTTCCTATTGCTAACACGGTATTATTTCATTTGTCATTACAAGTCGTTACTTATGCGTTATATGAAACATTAATAACTACCGTTGAAAACACAATGAACCATAAAACATAACAGGGCTTTGATTAACACATGAAAACATAACAAACCTTTCAACCAAAAATTTCTGATCATATGTCATTCAAATTATAATATAAATGTTTTTTAAAAAACAGTGTTTTGGTCATGTAAGAAATTGGTTGAATTATCAAATAATAATCGTTAACATAAAGTCAACTGATTATGTGTGCCAATGGTCCCATCAAATTTTACCTTCTAACACCTGTACGATCTCTGCGTTGATTGCAGACTTTGTGTCGTGTTGAACAAGGTTTAGAGTTACCCACACTGCTTGGCCAAATTGTCTTTTATTAAGGCTACGATCTCTAAGCATTTCTTTATCCTCATTTTATGTGGAGTTTTTATGTGAGGGCTCGGGGCGAACAAGGGCTTACTCCAGAGCTATACATAGATCATCGCAACCTGTCACAGGAAAATATCTGCCAAGATTGATTCTTCTTCATCATTTGCTTCTTGCATGACAAGCTTGAAGCTCATATTCTTCTGTTGATCTCGCTCAGATTTCAATTTACAACCTTTCTGTGAACAAACACTTCCACTCAAAATGACTTTACTTGTTACTTTGAAGAATGATGTTGTATTATCTGGACCTGGACATTTACCAGTACTCCGTACACAAGGATTGAAAGCAATTAAATTTGATATACGACTGGTGTCAGCGTGAGTAGCTTTTTAAAATGAATGCGTTCGACGATGTTAAAATGTGCATTAACTCATTCTGTATCATTGTGACTTGTTTATTATCGATATATCTTAGAGCAAATTGGTTTGTGTTGTCCCATTGGAATTTTGCAGTCGACAACGAGCAGTATTTTGTAATGTCACTGAAGACTCGCCCCGTTTATGCTATTCATAAATACGTTTGTAGCTGTCTTAGTTATTCGACTATTTTAGAAAGAACAGCCTTAAATTTTTCCAACTTTGAAACAAAATATGTCTTCTGGGGGAAGTGGAAAATTTCTTCATGGGTGAATTATTTTCCGTCGCGTCGCTGGCAGTCAAGTCGGCCTGTTAAAGCGAGGGACTTATACTTGTTGAACAAACCTCGTATATAACATTGTCTCTCTACCTCATTTAGAGCACTGCCAGGTTCTTGTGACAGCCTTGTGTCAAGCTGAAGTGCCAACTTGCGTCAGTCATCGGGGATCTGCGTGCCGAATTGTTGCGCACTGGTGAGTTCAGCCTTTCTTTTTCCTGTTCGAAAATATAAAGCTGTGAGTCTGCAATCGCGGTGGGGTGGCCATGAAATCTATTTTGACCAGTGCCAGTCCAGCCCCGCTGGGACGGACGTATCTGCGATCTGACCTTCTTGGGATGCACCTCTCTTGCACGCGGCTAACTCACAGCTTCGTTGACATAACTCGGGAAATCACGAACGATTCTCAGTTCTTAGAATCGAGACTAACATCGGAATTCTGACATGCTTGACCTAAGAGTATTGACGCTTTTGAGATTGACCAAGAACAATATTAAGACATTTTTTTCAATAATAACTGTAAAAATACTTTGTTGTACCGTTTTTAATTAAATAATAATTTAAACATTTTATTTTAACTACTGTTTTTACTGATACAAATCAACATTTTCGGATCCAATGGTTTCTTCATCAGGATATGAACTATACTAAAAATTAAAATGACTTCCAATTATAGACATAAACACAACTGTTAACATAAGTGATGGGAGAGGATTAGAGGAAAGGGTTAACTAATTTGGTATAATGAACTAGATATTTTATTTAGTACGTTTATCCTTGACCATACAAGCAAGCGTTGTCGCAAGAATTAATTGTTTCTATGAATTGTTTATGTAGAAATATTTCAAGATACGTTTTTTTTTTCAAGGAAACCTACAATATGCATATTACAACGGATCTCTTCTGATATCTTTGCAACGGATAGATTTTCAACACGTCCGAAAGCATGTTTGACCTTCAAGTAATTGTTATTTATTGGAAATGTGAAAGAAACGCATGGGGCATCATGAACCAATTATTTAGCTGTTATTCAAATATTAGAGATAAGTTTAAACCTATTCTACAGGCCAGATCTGCAATGCACTCTCGTGTATCCCAAATCCCAATTGCCGCATACCAGAGAATATGTGATGTGCACTTAGCGCAGGAATAAATAGAACCGCGTCTATTCGCGTCGCGGCATTTGCATGGCCATAGCCACTGGCCACATCTGTCTCGGCTGATTGAGACACTTCAGCCGATGACCTATTGAGAGGACCACGAAGCCCAATCTACTACAATTTATGCTAATTTTTCTCCGATGGATCTCTATCACCCTGGGGCTTTGGATAGAGTTTCCCATACGAATTCAGCTCAAACCTGGAAATTGGCTTTTAGAACATTCTTCACTCATCAATTTAAATGTGAACCTTGTTTTGACCCATGAATTTCACCCATCGATTTATGATTCGGTCGATGATTTCGCCATTTTAAAAATACTTGGCTATTTTTTATAGGCCTAATTTTTATAGATCGCATCGAGGACGATTTACAGAACTAGAAAATTACTCGAGACTGTTAAATTTACCCTAAATAGCATTCTGAGCGGTTTTGTATTTAATTGCATGAAGTGTTCAGCAAGGCTCAAAAATAGGACCACCCTTATAACTTCAATAACTATGTATTAATTATGATTTGAGTATCCATAAACAAGAAAAGCATTTAACCTAATCAAAAATACGATTCTATCTGAAGTTAATTATGTTAAATTGTTATCGTCTGTGTTCTTGCGAGTGTTTTAAACTGAGTTTACGCGTGGGCTTGTTAAATTAGTTGAAGTTGGTGAATATTTGTTCTCAGTTTGACATAACGAGTTGCTAACGTATGTTAACAGTTAATTACTCATAAATAATCCGTATTCAGGTCCACCATTATCATTCCATCGGTAATTCATAGTCGATGATCTTTATAACCGTAATATATTATTTTCTCCCCGGTTTATCTCAAATACTTATCCATTTAAATAAACACTTTAAAAATTCCAGAATCGCATCAACATAAAATTAGACGGTTTTTCAGGCTCTCTCACTAATTTTAATCTTTAAATTATGCCTCAAATGCAGACCGTGTTTATTGAATATATTGATGATTATACCGGTCAAGCTTTATTCAAATCATCGAAGCGTACAAAGCATTAATCATAGTTGTAAATTATAATAAAACTATAGTCCAGATAAGAGATAGCCTCAGGTATTTATCTGACAGACAATTGGTTGGACTAACGACACTAGTTCGACTCGGAGCTGATTTATAGCTTTGTCTCATTCAGCTTTGAGATCGTAATACGTGTCTAAGAGGAATGGAGTTAGTTTACATAAGATATTATCTGCACGTGAGATAAGAGGTGACGCAATCCACCTAAGGAAATGGTCTGGTAGAAAACTGAACTGCACGAACTTTGGCAGATGTTTGAATCCGAGAAAGATTATTACCCACTTTGTGGTTCTACCCCGACTTCCTTTTTTCTGACCATCCTAATCTATTTGGATTAAATCAGATAGTGTCGTTACAGGAAAAGTTCTGCTAAGCAAAAAATGCTGAGTGCACATCCATTTTTAACATATGGTATCGACCAGGTGGTCTTCTGATATTGAGTCCAGATTCTTGATGATTTCAACATTTTGTTTATTTTGTATTATTTTTTACGTCGTAAACTTGACGCATTCTAGGCTACGAATCTCTGATATCTAAGCATATTGCTTAAGTCAAGATATAATATATGGTTAAATACAAAGTGTTTGTGTTTTATTTTTATAATATAATATATTATTATTAGGAGCAGATTGCTTCCGATAATCCAGCAGATTGATAGGAGTGCTTATGCAGAAACTCTCGAAAGCTGTCTTGCACAGACTTTTCTTGCACAGCCTGAAATTCCGCGATCAAAGCAACTGTGATGAACTCTACCGTTGTTTCCACCGCGGGTTATGGAGTTATCAATCTGCTCAAAATAAGAAGAAAAAAAATCATCAATGTTAAGTGATGTTTTATTTTGGAAGTTTTTGGGGAAATAAAACTAGTAGGAACATTACAATGATTCGTTTTCATTAGTGCGATTGCTTCTACTTTGCTCTGGTTGTACTTCGGCTAAATCCCGATTTTCCTCAAATTAGAATTTCATTGCAACATACGCTTTAAAATGTTTCTTGTTCCTCTGAGGACGAATGCCTCTATTATGCCTGATGAATCGCCCTGACAGGGCCTGTGGGTTATTACACAGAGAGGTTGAGGTCATGCACATACCCTTAGAATTGTTAGGTTGGAAAGGTAACGTGAAGGATTTGATTTGATAGTCAGAAACCACGCAATGGACCATCAAGTCAAGGGAAAGCTCTCATTGCGACTCACGGTAGTTCTCAGATTGGCTTTGAGCAGAAACTTTATAATCGTATGTACTTCATATGTTATCCTAGTTCAAGGATGGCGAGTGAATTTCTTCAATTGAATCAAACAATAAGGTAATTTTTTATATAAATAGCCTGTTTCAGGTACAGTAGCAGACTACAAAATCCGTATAACACGAATTTGCTGAATTAATCTGCGTTATTCTTCCACTATCACTTCCCATTGCCACTGTCAGGGAGTTTGAAATTGAGTCACGATCAATGTCATGATCTGTACTCAATCATTTCCTGTCATAATGTATTATATTAGTTGTTCATTGAGAGTTATAATTTTATTATTATTGTCCATGTACATATAATGTCAGTGAATTAATACAGATGTATCGGTCATTATTTGAGACATCTGCGAAGATTCCAACGTTTTTATTGTATTGCATACTACAGTAGATCATTACGTAGATTCTCGTAATCTTCCCATCCGCTTCATCTCTCTTCCTGTTGTTCTATCGCCGAGCAACCTCGTCATAACTGAGATTGTTTCTTTTTTTTCAGAATCTTAATAAAATTTAGTTTTTAGTCTTAAGAAAACTAAAATCTTGGGATTATTGCCAAAAATTTTGTCCAACATGTTACAGTGATCTGGAATATGGTATACGATCTTTAAATTTTCAGGTGTAAATTTTTGTGTGAAGACGTACAACTCAATGCTAACCATAAGTTCCTAGTGTGTAGACCTCAACTTTTGATGGTAACCCCTCGAAATTATAGGTTACACATTGTGACTGATTAGCATTCCGAGCTTAAGTCAATTCTGGTCCATCTTTGTCGATTATTTTATGGAATAAAAACGCATATCAAAACATGATTACTTTGCAGAAGTCGATTCGCAAGCATTTGCATTCTATACATCTCCACCTTTCAAATCGGTTCAATTCTGACTGTATGATTCAGAGTTCTATAGGCGGGGCGGGATGGGCGGAATGGGCGGGAAGGGCGGGGTGGGACGGATATACCCGGGGCGGGGAGCGCTGCGGACGGAAATAGCTGCTGCAGGGGAGCTTCCTGGCATACATGGACTGAGAGATGCCCATTGTTAGGTAATGCAGAAACAATGCGAGGAATCCGTGAGATGGACGCACCTTCAAAAAATAAAGTAGACTTTCTTACTATAAAACGCCACTTTGTGTTTGGAGGGTTTTCTCCACATTTCACTTACAATTTTGTCCACTTTTGTGGCCCATTGCAACAAGGGTTGAGTTAAGACTACAAAATTTCTTAAAAACTACGAACTCCTTATTTTCGTTATTTATTTTTGGGGTGTTATGCCGTGTTGCGCAACCTCCTTCTTTATCCAGCGTTTTAGACAGAGTTACTGTGTCCATCATCAGGGCTGAATCTAAAAAATCTAAAATCACAAATATGAACGTCATTTTCTTAAAAAACCTTACGTAAGAATACAAGATGCAAAGTAGTAATTTACAATATCTTTTTATTAATTGTCATGTTAAAACCAAGTAATGTTCGTTAATTCCAAGTCATTGATCCCTTTTCTATCATTACAATGATTTAGCGTTGTGCATCACAACTTCTGCATCAATCAAAACTACACTGTGTACCTACTAGCAGATTATACCAAAAATATGCCAGTACGTTGTTGAATTTCAAGGATCTTACTATTGCCCATAACTGCGTCGTTACCATTTACTTCGGGCTGATTTATTCACGGATCTGCAATTATAATGATACTGTTTTTCTCTTCTCGAAGTAAAAAAAAACGTTGAAGATGATGTAAATGCTAATCGCAACATTAGCAAAGCCTTCTTCTTTCATTCAAGTCTCGAGCAAAAAGGCTTGGCCTTCTGACTGCAAAAACTGTTCTTGGTTTGATTTACATTTACATGGCCTATTCACTTCTGTTGGTGGTTCTGCTTCTATAATGACCCGCTTTAAATGTAAACGATTGATGAACCGGGGGCGTTAACTGTTACTCACGTTATGCAAAAAATCTTCAATATGAACATCTCAGCGTTAGCGCTTTACATATTGTTCTTGTGTAGGTACCTGGTACATGTATCTACATAATCTGCCGTTTTGCGTACGGAATGTCTGTTATCTAAATGTTGTGTGAATGAAAAAATAACTGGATCTTACGGTGCTGTCTATAATAAAATGATCGCTTATTCAGTCAAACACCTCCGCAGCCATGGCGATAGTAATACTGACACTAGTTTCGTAAGTTTTGGTTTCTCGTCATAGTCCTGCTGTAGTCTTCCCTCAAATGCCTGTAGTTTTGTCGTTTATTGGCAGCTCTTATCCATCTGAATTCAGGAGTTCCTTATAGGTCGTCAGCCCACAGAACTTGAGAGCTGACTGACTACTTTTTTCCGATGATGTTGGAATGTATGATCTAAAAACCTGTATGATAAAATTAACTGTCCAGCCTTTTTGTTTTATTTATTAGTCAATGAAGAAGTAAAAAATGACTAAGTTACGCAAAAACCCATACTGCTGCAAAGTTTTCCATCTTCCAGAAAACTCCGTTAATGCATACTAGGTATGCCGATCCATAGGAAGTAACGTAGGTGGTTCTTTATTACTTATGGTATAATTATTCATGATTGGTGCCAAATAAAATAGTTCGAGATCTTCATGTAATTTGGATGCACATAAATGTTTATCGTAAGACGCTAGCACATCAAATCATAAAATTATTATAATTCAGCATCCGTGGATAAATTGGACATCAAAACGTGAAGGTATTTTGTTCATGTTTCAAAATTGGCGTTTTTTGTTTCAACGAGACTTTCTCTTTGCAATGAACAGAATTAACATGACAACATCGAATCACGCAAGGATTTTGATCAATATTATATTTTAAGCATAGACATATGAATATTGTACGTCCATAATGTATTTTGTACGTCCGTGATTTTAAGCATAGAACAATAAAGATCTGTGACGTCCATTGACGATACTTGGTCGAAGGTGACGTCGAAATAGATTGTTTAAATCATTAGAAATTGCAAATGTTATTTTTATGCAAACCAAGCGTGATGCACTGAGGGTTTTCACTCTCTCTGATTATTTCATTGATATTGTAAAATTTTGTCGTAAGTACAATAGATGATTTGATTTGGTTATGAATAATGTCATTTCATTATCAAGTTTTAGATCACAAAATTTTATAATCATAACTCGCGGAGGCCACGCTGTTTAATATTGTGGTATTTAATTTAATATATGGTATCTATTTCATATTTTTAATATGAAATAGATACCATGTTAACTCTTGTACTATTAATGTTTATAACTTGTCAAGAAGCATTAAAATTAAATATTGTAACATGAAACAAAATACTATAACATTATATTATTTTCTCTGGAAACCAACGTAACCTTTTCTCTGATATTTGTATTCATCATTGGATGAAAATAGTAAATCCCCGTTAGCGCTACGTCCACAAAGGAGGAGCAGTTAATTCCTCTTACCATTGCGATCGGTCAGGAGTGGCCTCTTGAAATATTTAATTTCCATCCTCGTGTTATTGGTATTCTTGTCAGTGCTCTAAGAACTAAATAAGGATGCGTGATGCGTCTCATAGGTCACGAAATAAAGACGATGGATCCTTTGTAACCGCTCGTTCATTTTCTTAAATGTTCTATAAATCAGAAAAAGAGATTAAAACTTACTCTCATGCAAATATTCTCTTAATGAAACGGTACCCGCAAAGGATCGTTTCTAGGTCCAATCCTTTTTTTTTATTGTTGCTATTCGTGTTACTTTTCGTGTTAAATATAATCTATCTCTGATGGTAGGACCATGCCACTATTATCTCTAAAAAATGGGTTACCACACGGTTCCCATCTATGTCCACTTCTGTTTTTTTAATTGATATAATACACTCATTTTCGTGTTATATCGTCGTCGTGTTCGCGCATTTTCACCTGAATACGTTATCGTCACAATAAATAAGCCTAATCCTCAATAGTAATTATACCTCTTTCTTACAGCATGATATCATCGCTGTGCTTTGTCTACTAGCTCTACAGTTTCATAATCTATTGTTAATATGCGCGGCGCGAACGATTACACCCCGTTTTGTGCATTTGATGCCTTTGAAGTAGGCAATGTGGACATCAAGACTGACAATTTACTACTCCATCATTGTAAGTACAGTTATAGCTTACAGCCGGGTTATTGCGTGACCTTCATCATAGACATGCGTTGACCTCACGATATGTTACCGTGTAATGGGTCATGTCTGTGCAAGTATCTAATGTGGTTCTATGGTATTTGCTATCACGATGGTTATTCTCGTAGACATTTTAAATATAAACCTATAAACTGTTCCCGGTTATAAAGGAGAAAAAGCAGAAAATCTTTGTCTGAAGCGTCATGAAATTTTTACCTACAGCTTTTAATGCCCGTTTTTTCTTTGCTCACTCTTTATCTAAAGGTGTTTTCCATCACGTTTCATATGTTATATTTTCCAATCGTGTCAATAAAGATAGTGTTAAAAATCTTGACGAAACCGGGTATTTAAACTTTATCATGTTTTCGTTATTTGTTTTTGGGGTGTTATGCCGTGTTGCGCTACCTCCTTCTTTAGCCAACGTTTCGGACAGCGTTGCAGTGTCTGCCACATCTGCCGGATCTGCCCTGATGATGGACACTGCAACGCTGTCCGAAACGTTGGCTAAAGAAGGAGGTAGAGCAACACGGCATAACACCCCAAAAACAAATAAAGAAAATGCTTTTGGCCGTGAAAATCTAAAACATATCTGTATATCATGTTGTCACTTCCACTAGATGACTAGATACTGTAGATAACGATCTTGTCGTATGAATAGTTTTTTTGGAAAAATTTTAATATTCACAATAAATAATAATATATTACATATTATATTACATTCATCAGTTAGTTTTTCGGTTACCCAATTAGTAGAGAAATATTCTCGGGTCTAACCGGGGAGCTAGTCTATGTAATCATATATTTAGAACTAGTTGGTTCACTATTTATAGTCGCTTGTCTTTTTAAAATCTAGACTTGAACAGAAATGGTGTTGGATCATTTCATTCGTCAACGAAATCCCCCACTTTCTAATTTTATCCTCAGAATACTAATTCCTTTTCCTAATCCCACAACGCCGTCAAAACTCCAAACCCCGGTTGAATTGTATCCCAATTTCTAAATCTAACTTCTTTACTGCTCCATTGTCAGTGGCACCTCCTGGTTACTATATCCCTCAGACTTTTTCTCTTTTGTCTCCTGGTAAACCAGATGTGGCGTGACTCAGATGTACCGATTTATTTCGTTTTAACAAAGATGTGTTGGTTTGACGTCCAGCCCCGATGATTATGTGCTTATAATTAGCGTTAATGTATCGCTTTGGACTTTTGACGCACGCAGAGATATATTTACCAAATCCATTTCTTTGGTTGTTTCTTTCTTCTTTTATTAATCATCAAAGTAAAGACTACAAAAATAGGTACCAGTAATCAATTACTAGATGAATAAGTGTTATTTCTAATTGTGTTTTTAACCGTACCCTTTTCAAACTGTCATGGCCATCTTCAGTTTAAATTAACAGTAAAATAATAGAAATATGTTTGCATTGTAAGAAAGCACATGACTGATACGACTTTTCGATATTATGATAACTTTTCGATGTGATAAACATTTATGATTTATTTATTTGAAAGACAATGGTGTTGTGTAGCAGATAATATAATAACTGTTAGTGTTATGGACTCTTTGGCAGTTTGCCGTATCGTATCAATAATCAATAGCGTCGCATTGCGAAGCCATAGTCCCCGCACAATGCCTTCCGTTTGTCGAGAGGTAATATTCAGTCTACGGTTCTTTTGTGTCAACATTCCTCGCGTTGTTTGTTTGCTTGGTTTAGACTCCACTCCCGCGATGGGGTATTCTCTTTAGTGACTCACGTCATGACTTCTCACGTGAGTATGAGTTCGGCGATCTTCTCACCTTCCCAACTATTCTTTTTACGGTCCGCAAATATTTGTTATTCAAAGCGATGATGGCACATACGAATTGCCTGGCCGCTCTGCTGTTGCCTTTTTGTTAGGCATTCTCCTGCAATGGGAATGTGACCGGTGTGGGCGTAATGAGTTCTTGCACTCCAGGCGATTGTATAATCGTCTAAACATTCGATGGTTAACAATATTTCAAGGTCATTTGACCAAGGCTTACGTCAGCATTATTAATTAATAAAATCTATCTCATATTGAAGCCTCTATCATGTTTTATTGTGGTCGAAGTTTTGTCATGCCAATTATAAATATATGCCTGGAATAAGTTCTTACGTCAATTATTACGCCTGGCGTCTCACTATCGGTATCGGTAAGTAATTGATATAAACCAAAGCTACTACGCAGAAAAGTAAAGTTCGCTACGGTTTGCGGTGCAGCTATTGTGGAAATTGTCTAAACTGAGTCTTCGGTTTGTGTCAATTGCTTACCGATACCGACGCATTGGGACGACGCGACGGTTTTAGACGAATTTAAAAAAGATCTACACATTCGAGCAAAGCCCATAAATAAATATGGCGTACATAACGCGTGCCTTATCGGCTTTTACAAATAAATAAAATCTAGGGGATATTTTACACAGTAAAATGACATTTAACCAGCATGTTCATATTTCACTACTCTACCTTCACTATTGCTGAGTGCATTGGAGTTCAACTGTATTATCTGGACCCCGTATGAATCATCCTGTTTTCAAGATTGAAATAATTCATAAAAAAATTAAAAACTCTTAGATGTTTTGCGTTATTATAATAATTTTCAAATTGATCAACATCCATGTATGTAATACTGAGATTCAAGCACAAATCTAAATATTTGTGCTTGATTGTCACACTCGGGAACGTCGCTACAACATAATTATACTATAGAGCAAGTCGCATAAATCTGAACCCGAATTCGCCGGTGGGAAGAGCGACCTCCAGCTGGACGTAAAATTCAATGTATGTTCGAAACCTTCAATGAGTTTGCTAAAGGGGTCTCCACACGGTACTGCCGCAGAACTGTAGTCAAAAGCGCCAGCCGCATTGTTATTATAATAACAATACGGCTGGCGCTTTTGACTACAGACTATACGATTTTTAGTCAGTTCTGCGGCAGAACGTACTGCGGCAGTACCGTGTGGTGACCCTTTAAGCCGTACTTTTGAAATGTCTTAGATAAAATATCCTGTAAAGTTGTAATTATTGTGTACACAATAAAATTAAATTAAAGCGAAGCATACCGAGTAACAGTTTCATAAATTTCTCAATGTTTACTTTTGTTAATTTTCATAATAGATACTATTTATGAACAGTTTTCATGTTATTGTATTCCAGTTTGGTTGTTAAATTACTTACCAAACCATGTTTACCCTTTGAAGTCTTGTAAAGGCAAATCGGGAATATATTTAGAACATTATCCGTCGTGTTGGTAAGCTGCAGCCCTACAGCTTGCACTTGGTTGCAGCTAGCTAAGGCCACGTGCAACTTGCATACATTGGTTATCTTTAGCTCCCCAAACATAAATTCTATTTCCTCTCGGCGTACGTGCTTATGGATTAATAGCGAGACTCGGCCGCTTTCCGTCACTTTAATAGCTTGGATTTAATCATCTACCAGAAAACTATAAGTGATATTAACACTTTAATGGGGGATCCAATTCGTTAAATTCGAACGAAATCAAGCACTCCTAACGCAGATGGCAAAAGGATTAAAATTCCTACAAACTTGATGTACACTTGCTGTACAAGCTTCTGAAAACGTTCATGAAATCAGCGAAGATCGTTTATTTTGTGGCAAAATTGTTGTCGTAATTTGTTGCGTGATTTAGTTTTGCTGGAAAGAAATGTAAGATTTTTATTATTAAGAAAAAAAAATACTATCTTACAGCCTTGTCCCAACTCTTCGCTAATCCCTGTCACACCTCCACCCTCACTTCACTTCATATCTAATATTTGTTCACCCATAATAATTTTGTTACATTAAGTTTGTATATATTTTGCCCTGAGGAAGGAACGGTTGTTCCAAAAATAGTCAGCATTAATATAAAAAGCAGGTTTAAAATAAAAGTAATATTATAATTTAATAATTTTTAAAAATTGTTATAAAATCTTGACTTTTTCATTTAATTAGATGTTTAAAGTTTCATAACAAGAAAATAAATCTGGGGTTGAAAATAGTTCCATTGGTCTGGATTCAGGCTGGAAAAGCAAAATTTTCATTACGCTAATTCACTCGTATAATATTGTTTGCTGCTTCAAAAATGTTCAGCAAAAAATACTACAAAAAGAATTAGACGTACAGTCCAATCTCTCTCTTACAGATTAGTTGTTCCGTCAAGAGTCTTCATTGTTACACCCACCACAAAGACTATCGATGTATTGTACATCCTTTCATCACGATCTTCTTAAACCAACAATTAGAGGAGAATTACCTTGTCGCAATTAGCCGCATGTGCTGTGAGTGAGGGCGGTCGTAGCTCCATAGTATGCAGTCCGTACGACTTGGCGCAGTTCAAGACGACCAGGAAACCGGCGAGTCTCGTAATGGTGAAATGGTGACCATAGCAAACAAAACGAGAAGACCCTGCACAGAAACATACAAGCGTGTGTTGACTGACTTAATTACAACCACGCTACAAAGCGTACCGGTTTACTTGGGGTCATACTCACTAGTTTGTAGACTGTTGATGGTTGTGGTTTGTAGTGTTACCAGCACGGCTTCTGCAGCCTCGGATCACGTTGATGTACCGCGTACGTTCGCGACATTCTCCTCTCCACGCAATAGAATATAGAGGCACTCGCAGTGCCGGATTAAGTCTACTTGATGCCCTACGCAATCCATGCCTGTGGACCACCCTATCCATAAATAAACTATCATCGGTCTTTAAAAAAAATTACGGGAGCAAGCGGGAGCTGACCCCGATCAACCCTCTAGTCGATTTAAAACGCGCGGATTTTCAAACAGTCTTACCTTTCATATGCTAGCCATTTTTTTGTTGTTGTTGGTTCTGGTGCCCCCAAGACGTGATGCCCTAAGCAATTGCTTAATTTGCTTATTATGGACTAATCCAGCACTGCGCACTCGTCCAACAGTTGAACAGTCCCATGCGAACGGGTAACCGTATTGGAATGTGGTCTTTCCATATCTACCGCTGATTCTCCTCTTTTCACGTCCCTCTTTATCCATCTATCCCCATCTAGCCAGTTGAGCTTTGTGCGATTATTCTCCTTGGTTTGTCTCATCGCTATAAGCGGATCTTATAGGCGCCTGTTCGCAATTTTGTGTCACTAAGTGCCAGACAGAACTGAGTGTCGTTTCTTGTTATGTGCTGTTTTTTTCCTCGTTAGTTCGATAGCGGCTTCAAGTTCAGGCTTTGGTCTTGAATCCAGCAATAATTCTTCCTTGCATCCACACACAATTACAAACTCTGCGTAGGTTTTAATTTGGACGTGCAATTTATCATTTGATTAGTTGTTTGTTCAATTGAAAAGAGTTTTTAATATAATTTTGGCTTACAAATTAATCAAAGCAAAAACGCTTTTCAGGTCCAATTTTCAACCAGCTTTACAACATTCTGGTATATAAATAACTTATCTTTACACCCGACTTTCTTAAAGATCTTGTCCGTATTGAACAATTGAAATTCATATGCGCTTGTTTTATTTTTTTAACCCTTAAAAGTATACCTAATTCGAAACTCCACCAAATACGAAAACATCACTGTATTGTGATCTGAAAATACATAGTTGCTTTGACCTAGAAATTCCAGAAATAAAACCGCAAATAACGCCAAAGAGTTTTTAGTGGACCATAACAATTTCTCAGCAGAATTCAATTAAGAATTCGAAATCCACGTGCGTATTTAAAATTTAAACGAGTAAGACCACTTAACAAAATGTGTAAAAACAAAACAGTTTTGATTAACAAGATTTCACCGAATACTGACCTTTTATAGCCTCGATAGATAGCTATCAATTTCTTTTACCAATTTACCATTACGATGATGTATGAAGTGTTCTTGGGACCAGTCTTATTTAAATAATTTATCGATTCAATTAATTGAATAGTGTGTTTCGACAAGTACCAATAGGGCAAGTACCCTTCAACATTCGAGTTTCATTTTCAGCTTTGCTTCTGGGCATACTTCTACGAAATTTCACCAAATCCATTCTCAATCATTTTCGAACCGTGTGAAGGAAAATCATCATTTATTTTTACTATCGGTATAAATAATATTAATTGATTTTGCTCTTTCATATTTGCACGTAAATTTGGAAGACAACTTAAGATACTTTGGGAGTCATCCTGGTGAACCACCATTCAGTTACTTGTAATTGCTTTAGATATGTTTTGTTTTATCAGACACTTCCCAACCTTCATGCCACTCCTACCATTCCCCCTCTACTTATTTCAACCTCGAAACGTTTCCATAGATAGGGATGCCATGTAGTGGCGTAGCTAGGGGGAGGAGGGGTTACGTAGATAGAATATTGTCACAAAAATATTTTACACGTGAAATATGTCTGATATTTATATTTTCGTAGCTCTATGGTTCGGTCGGTCGAGTATTCCTCAAAAATTATCTTGTTTTATTTTCATTCCTAGCTCTAACTATTGCTCGGTTGGGGTTTCCCCTAAAATATTCCTTGCTTGTCTCCTGTGTCATTCTCATGTCTTTCGTACATTGTGATTGATGTGAACTCGTGAAGTGAATTCTTAATTGTTACTATTGATGACGTGAATTAGTGAAAAAGTTCTTATTCTGTTTATTTATTTATTGATTAACTCTCTTTTTCGGGGCTTTTACATATGAGTGGTAAGAAATATACAGTATTTATTGTACATAACTGAACTGCCTCAGTAACAATATTTTATATTTATTCAAAGATAAATTGAAGATGTCCACTGACTTGGTATAATTGTTTCCCTCCATTACTATTCTGGGCAAAGAGGAATACATATGGTAGTTAGCTCCAGAATTTCTGCACTGAAATAAATCCTCACTTCTAGTACTACGTAGTGGTATCCGGAAGCTTGTCAATTCAAGCAATACCGAACTATCAACTATATCATTTAGAATTTTATATAGAAATACCAAGTCAGTGAAAATTCTTCGGTCCGACAATTTGAGCACATGCATATTATTGAACACAATATTGTAGTTCAACATAATTGCTGTAATACCCATTTTAAAATTTAGAAACGTAAGAATTTTTTTTGTATTCTTTCAACAGCTTGTACATGTATATTATAATGTGGGTTCCAGACGGGAGAATTGTACTCATGTTGACTTCTTACATAGTGTTTTTAAAAGTGTTGACGTTATCCAAAATCTAGTTTGAGGATTACCAATTCTTGGGGTGACACTTATCCGCACCGGGTGCCACCCATGCTAGCTACGCCACTGATGCCACGTTCCACGGGTAGTTGGAACTCTCGTGAGGTAATGAAACATAAAAAATACGCTTGGACCCGTTAATCCAATCGAGTGTTTACAAACAAAGGAATATCTGGTTTTCTGAGCGTATCAGAGCTCCCTTGGGAAAATGCCTTATAATCCTGACAGGTACGAGAGGTTCATCTCTTGAACTTGACCATAAGTCAGCGCCAGCGGTTACGTGGAGCTAATATCGCTAATATCCCCGCACCGTGACCAGTGTGTTTCTCACAACGGTGCAGTAACAGTTGTTCCGCGGCAATTAGCGATGGGTTCCTTGACGGGCTGATCGATCAGGGAGATCGCTGCAGAGTTACAGAGTTACAAGGGATCAATTCTACAGTCGAGACCGATTGGAGAATTGTTCCGATTTGAACCGACATGCATTGGTCGACTTTGTTATTCTCGAGTCTTGTCATAGGTACATACATGGACGACAAACGTCAAAGTCATTCCGCTTGTCAAAACTGTCAAAATCTAGTACATTGTATCCTAACAACCTAAGATATTTTTGCCCTGATCTGCCCTGTTATGTATACATCTACCTGGTGATGGACACTGTAACGCAGTCCGAAACGTTGGCTGATTTTAAAGCGATTCAGATGCTTTGTGACCAACAAGAACCTTTCGCCGGATAGTAGATAGTTTTCACATGAAAATAAACTTGATAATTAATCATTTAATTAATAAGAGATAACTTTGTATAAACCACTTTTTTAATAAACAATATCGACATGTTTCAATAACAATGTTATCTTCTTCAGGATATGTTAATATAAAGAAAAATAAAAGACAAACAAGTATATATACTTGTTTGTCTTTTATTTTTCTTTATATTAACATATCCTGAAGAAGATAACATTGTTATTGAAACATGTCGATATTGTTTATTAAAAAACGTGGTTTATACAAAGTTATCTCTTATTGATTAAATAATAAATAATGCCACAAAGTTATTTTGCAAAGATTGAAGAAGTGATAATTAATCGTTTGCCATGTAGTTTTGCGGGTGTTAGCAGCATTCAATTACTTTTCCGTGGAGGTTTTTTTGTTTTGAGTGATATAGGTACTCGCCAGCCATTTCTAAGAAAGTGCGGTCGTAATTTTAAATTCACACCATAGAAACCTTAAACATATAAGACATTCACAGTCTGCCAATATAATCATCCCTACATCCCTTCGATATTCAAGAATACGTATAATTTGAACAATTGACATAATGTTTTCCAAATAAAGATTATTATAATTCTTCGAGATGACAGGTAATTTTTCGTTCGCAGATGGCGCATAACGAATAACTCTTGATCGCTGTTGGAGAATTGAGCCTAAAATACTCGTGATAATGGCGTACTTGTATTATTTGATGCAATATGCCGGGTTGCTGTTGAGAATAGTAGGACTTTGGTGAAACTAACGACCTGTAATCGAAATAAAGTTGGTTTACAGTACTGGCTTGACGAATAGCGCAAATAAAGAATGGTAATACTTTAATCCAGGGTTTCCCAAACTGTGTTCCGCGGAACCCTAGTGTTCGCGGGACCTGAATAGGGATTCCGCGACAATTTGTCAGAAGAATTTCTTCTAACGTGATATACACATATTCATATTTCAATACTACTGATATTATTCACAAGAAAT
Organism: Limnephilus lunatus; assembly: GCA_917563855.2. Classification (NCBI taxonomy): domain Eukaryota; kingdom Metazoa; phylum Arthropoda; class Insecta; order Trichoptera; family Limnephilidae; genus Limnephilus; species Limnephilus lunatus. The sequence continues at coordinate 70,353,319 of OU830596.1, forward strand.
GATTATTTGTGTAAGTATTTCACAATAGTTCTTAAGTTAGGAACTAGGCACTTTCAGGTACAGAGACTAAGCTGTATGGAAGTTGAAAGAGTCGTATATGCTGTTATTATCGCAGTAAATCTTTATTTTACGTACCTACTAAAAAAATCTCTGAAATTTATTACTGTACTGTATAATACTGTGATAAGCATCGATAATACGAACATCTGAAGGATGTTGAACGGGATAATAGATCAGCACGTGTTTCACAAAATTATTGTTCCCAAGGAACCCAACCATATATTTTTTCAAATCGACTTTACCTGCAAGTAAAATAATGTATAAATCAATCAGTCTTACTACACCTTGTTAGCAATAGTCGAACTATAAACACGCATGGTGCCGTAAATGTTGGTGTAAAAGAAAAAAAATGCAATTTTGGATTTCATCAATCTAACCATTTTGATTGTTTTTCTGCCTTACGTAAATGTTTGAATTAATAAAATTTTTAAGTAATTGATTTAATTAGTGACTGACTTTCTATTAATGAAGATCAGCCTTTAAAGATTTCTGGGCAAGTTTGTCATAAGAGTACCCCAAAACAAGCTATTATTGTATTACTTCCGTTTTCTAGAACCTATTTATTATGCTAAGCAGGATTATGATATTAGAATCCAACTTACCAATATTGGGCCTGATATCAAGAAGATATGCAATTCACTGACTCAAAATCATCCAAGGTGCTTTATTTACTCCATTTTTTTGTTTATATACTAAATAAATAATGTGTTTAATACCTTTTTTTTAAATTTTTACTTTTAGAATTTTTTTTTTTCTATAGCAATTCACCCTAAAGAGAGTGCTATGTACTTTTAGAAATTATTACCTAACCTAAAAAAAAACCAAGTGTTCCGTTAAAATTTACGGGTTTGCGAAGTGTTCCGTCGCAGAAAAAGTTTGGGTAACACTGCTTTAATCAATAAATAAAAATATAATATTAACAAACTTTTGAATAACAAGGTTCCAACTGTCGCGATAACGTCATGCGATAATGAACTCTAGAGTAGCTTACTACAGGTCCCTTTATTGCGTGACGTTACCTCGTCAGATGTCCTGTTATTCCAAAGGGTCGAAATATCAATGAAATATGAATGTAGGGAGTTGTGAATGAATATGAATTAGGCAAGAAATGCGTCAAGACCGAGTTGTTTGGCGATCTGTCCTCTGCGTACCCCTGCGGGAAACGGCGTATTGGTTAGTTAAGCCTCGATTCCATTGAGCGGGTTTACAAGCTACTTAAAGCTTACTTTTACTTATCTACTAAAAGCGGGTGAATCGGCGAGTGAGATTGTCATGATGACACACAAAACTGTCCACTCGCTTAGTAGCGTAGGAAACTGAGCTCGTAGGTCGCTGCTAGCGCCACAGCTAGCCAGTATCGAAAATAACGACGCATGCAATTCTGTCAGATGTTAGACAGTCGAAATCAGCTGTTTTTTGGCCGCCATTTTGAGCGCATAAATAAACCAAATCACGAGTAAGCGAGTAGCAAGTAAAATTGACGACCTTTCAACTTTTTTCGTAGATTGTCAACAATCTGCTAGTTAGCAAGTAATACGATTACACTGAGCTAGTTTACTAACAGATAGTGAGTTTCCCAGATAGTAGCTTGTAAACTCGCTCAATGTCATCGAGGTTTTAGTTAGTTATAATACGGACGTGTGCCAAGTCTGGTAGTAAAAAAGCATGTAAAAAAACTGCATACAAAACTTATTTTATGAAAAAGGGAAAAAAGCAAAACTAAGGATTGGTTGGTGTTGGTGGGTAGTTAATGTGAATAAAATGAAATTTACTGAATTTGTGGCTTGTAGCAAATAGCTCCGTGACTTGACGCCTTCGTGTTGGCAAGCTTTGTAAAAAAAACATAGTCTTTCCACCGCAATAGTTCGCTTCACACCATCGTTGAAACGATGGCCATCCATCACGAAACTCCTCCAACGAGGAAACCCATAAATGAGAGAACACCGCACCAGCCATAAAGACCAAATAAAGCTTAGAGCCTTATGAGCGGAAACCAAGTAAACGACACTTCCAATACTGAAGTTGAAGTTGATGTCGAAGAGAAAAGGCGAACAAATTCTGCTGGCCATCAATCAGCTATCGAACGTGCTTCAGCAACTATCCTTTTCTCCGATGCTAATTTATTACCCTGCCGTAAAAGCAACATCATTTAGATATTTGTTGGTTTGGGCAATTTATTAATAACTAGCTGACCCGACGAACTTTATATCGCCTTAAAATCAATAACTATTGTGTTAACTTATTAGCTGAATTAAATTCAGTTTTTTTATTATGTTAAAAATAACACAATGAAGCAATTATTGATGCGCAACTGTCCGTGTTTGGTTTTTTGACAGTATCAGAGATGGAGTTGTGTATATATATACATACCTGCTTACGGGAATTACGTTTAATTTTCTTTATAAGTGTGAGGGAGATTTATTATAATTGTTGTATTTTTCCTTTGGAGGGGTGCAGACATACGTTCACCGTTTGCCTCATATTTAATGTGTAAGAAAGAGGGGCATCATTATATATTTAAGCACAAAAGCAAAACAATCAGCGCATTGAATTTTTCGTTTCATCAGACGTTTTTGAATTTTTTGGAATTCACTCACTACTCAATATTATACTTATTACAATATTCCTGCAGCTCTTTCAAAAAATGAGAATTCGTGAACGAGGAAAATAATTCGTTTTTCGTGAATTTTTCCGAAAAGGCCGGAGACTAATCCAACAAACCAAATATCATAAAAATCGGTCCAGCCGTTCACGAGTTATAAATGGTGTAATTAACCCGACTTTGTTTTATATATTAAGATTGTTATGACATTTGTTTAGAAAATCAATGGCATTTAATCTGAAATGGTCAAATCAGCCGTTGGCGCTGGTGTAGTCGGCGGTCACCCTCAACAGTCAATCCTTGTTTATTTCTATGCAGTAATGAGAATTTTCTACAAAAGCTTTGTTTGTAATTGAGTTATTTCTTATATACCTATCACTACAAACAGTAAATAAATTAATAAACATGAATAGTTATTTCCTACCAATACCTAAGTCTTGACTAGGTTTATGTTTAAAAATGATAATTCATCTCCTCATATCTGACCATATCAAATTTATCTCCATTGTGAACCATATGCTGAAATTCATTGATACCTCTCCAAAATGGCATACGGTCATCTCCGCATACCTTATGTGCAAAAACCTATCAGGTGTTTCAAAAAAATCTGCAGTAATTTGAACCAAATAATATCCAGCAATCAAGTCCGGTCCGCATTAGTGGTCCGTCATTGTGCATTTGGCGAAATTGATTGATATTGATACCGCGTCAAAACAGAATGGTGTCTTTAAATTGGTCATAGTTTCTAAATAAATTACATGTGGACACATGTCATTTGATCGTTATCTAGACCAGAGACCAAAACTTATTTGTTTCGCCGTCTTTTTTAAATATATGTTTCTCTCCCCCCTCTTGCCACCACTATACATTTGAACCTCTATACTTTAAAAAAAGTAGTATCTTTGTGATTAACTAATTGTTACTGAATTATTGAAAATTATTGTCAAAATGAGAGCCCTCTCTGGTGCCCACCAGTATAAGAATTAAAATATGCTATCGGAAATGCATTGTGTAATACTTGCAGCCTTAAGTTTTACATTTCTTTGGAAAATATAGGATTATAGGAATAAAGGAAAATTGATAGGGCACACAAAGAAGAAGAAGATGTTTCCTCCCTCCTATAACATGGATCTCTCAAAGACCCATGTTCACTCATTTCTCTCCTCTACCACCACACAGCATCTTCAAAGATAACAGACCTTGACGGAAAATATTTTCAGGGCATTTTTACCTCATGTGGAGTTATTGTAAAAAAAGAAAAAAAATGTATAAAATTTACTAACCATTTTTTCTTTATTTTCCTCTCTTTGGGAATCACTGGTGTACAATACCTACCAATTAAAACAATTATCGAGTAACACAGCACCTTGTGGAAATAAAAGCAGCAGCTACCTGTATCTGAAGTCAGAAATACACAGATCTGATGCACTCGAGAATTCCGCATCCAATTATCTCAATTATCTAATTACTTTTAATTTCACCATTCGCATCTTAACTATTTTATTCTCGATAATTTCATTTACGATTACTTTTATCGACAGTTTTATAACCCGCTTCTCCGGAAGCTGCTTCTGTCGGAACCTATTAAAATGCACTTAAAATTCTCTCCAAATGGTTCTCGGTAAGGGTTGATAATTTGCTTCAGGAGTGAATCAATTCCTCGAAGGGCTCGTGCGAGGCTACCTGAATTAAAGCCTTCAAAATTGCATAGTGTTATTGCGTGCATTTGATTTATAAAATTGAATACAACGTTGTGATGGGATAATAACTTTCTGATCCTTTTGAATTTTGATATACTGGCATTCAGAACTCCGGGCCAAATAGGCCCCTTTCTCTTTCATCATGGGTTTAAATATGATTGTTGGAAAAATAGAAGTTAAGTCATGTTAAAAAAAAAATCAAGGAAACGTGGCTGCAATATGGGGAGATTTAAACTTTACGAAGGATTTGTTGGGTTTTTTATGTGTGGTTTTTATGTTTTCATCGTACCGGTTGAGGCAGTTTTCATGGGTAAAAATACCCGCATAAAATGTTTCCGCGAGACTTGGAGAGGAACTTCAGAGTCCCGGTGGAGTTGGGTAACCCTTATCCATTTGGGGGCTCCCATGGCTATTCTGATGGCTTTATTTTGAAATTTTATGATCTTTTCTTAATTCATGAAACAACAAACAGAAGTCTTTATTTATTAGATGCACTCACTTATATTATTTGGGTTCTCTTTCGTTTAATTTTACTATTTTCAATAATGTTGCCGAGAACATTCCTTTGTTAATTGTGTTTGTATTTTCAGATAATTCTGTTTAAAATTTATGTGTGTTTAACCGACGTAATGCTATTTGGTATTTACATAGTTTATTAGGCGTATAACCTTTATTATCTCTTGTTTCATGCATACTTATTTAATATTATTTATTTAATATTATCTAACCTCTTTGCATACAATATCTTTAATATACCATTTTGTATGGTTTTGTTAATATTAATCCTAAGAGCTTGAGTGAGTAAGGTTGCTTACATTTGTGAACACCACTTTAGCAATCAATCCGTGTATGTACGAAGAACGGTCTACAAGTAAATTTATGTACTAGCTATCAGAACCTTGTTTGGGATGACAACGCTAACCATCATGCCATTATAAAAATAATTAACATTTCACCCGAAACATTTCAAAAATATTTGTTTACAACCAGGTGAACTACGTGTATATCGTCACACGATTGGGCTAAGTTGTGTTAATAATAACGTAACATTTATATAGCCCAGTTTTGTGATATTTCACTTCAAATGCGCTTAACTATAATAAACTGTTGTATTGTATCCAATAAATCCACAGATCCACGGCTAATGATGTGTACAGACTGTACATATAATTCAAACCTTTCGCCGTTACGGCTTATCCACACGATGCCAGTGTTAAATTTAGTAGAGTAGTTAGTTGTGGTAACTAAAACGTTTAGTAGAATTTGTATGCCCTTGCACTGTGTGTTAGTAGTAAGTAATTAGTAGCAATTTCGTAGACTGGAATAGAATGTATTCTATTTTTACGGACGATTATCCCCATCCGGGGTGGGGGCCACTATCCGCGTATGGACTCACACTTCTAAAATTTAGAAGTGCTTGCTAAATGTAGGTTTGGACAGCAATGGCAGGACAGTTCTTTAGTTACCACTAACTCCTCAACTAAATACTGGCACCTTGTGGACAAGCCATTAGATCCAATGATGTCTAACCGACTTCGGACATCTTTCCAATGTGCCCGCAAGAATCGAGTATGCCCTTTGCATCACATCGCGGCGAAGGCGCGTCCCTCAAAATACTCCGAAGAACGTGAGGAATTATTAATGAGCCAACATGTCGTGATGAAGGGGAAGCTCTTGTACACCATTACCATAAATTTGCATCGTCTGTCCAATATGCCATATTGGCTGTCTCATTATGCCACATTTCTGTTTACTTTTGGTCGTTTTGTTACCTCTGAGATATGTAATAACGTCTGTGAAATATTGTTTTATGTCTTGCCTTTTGTTATTCTAACGAACATTTGCCGCACGTCCTAAGTTCAGTACTATATCATCTGTCCTTGAACTGCTTGTAAACCAATTTTTGGCAGCCAATTCCAATGTGTTTGACATTTAATCGCTATCATTGTTCTTTAGAATTCGACTGAGAAAAATACCTTGGAGTGTTTTACTTACAAAACAATGAATGTGATGCCTTATCCAGCGAATTAGAGACAAAGGATCGTATCTTTTATTTTTTTCAAGGCCAAAGATTACCTTTTGTTTACAAGTATGTACCTACGGGTATATTACGAACTATTGCATAAAATATAGAACATATTATTGGTATTCTCGATAAATCCAAATCTGTGAAACTGTTAGAAAAATCTCTAACTGTCAAATATATTTTACCCGTGCAATTCCAACGGTCCAAGTTTCTTAAAAGACCTACTTCTATAATTCTGCCTCAAAGCATGTTTACGAAGCCTGCTCAGTATTTTGTATGTAATTAAAATAACGAGAATTGTAAATTATTCTGTCATGTATTGTGTTAGCTGACATTTGACCCAGTATATTACAATTTAATGTTTCGGTTCGGTCAAAGCTGACCAATTTGTTCAGCAATTGTATTGCAATACTAAAATTGATACCGTTGCTGGCATTCATTTTGCTTCCGTTTTGGTCATTTTAATGAGTATGTATTTCGCATTTCCCAACGGTCTTTCCCCGAATCAAGGCCACAGACGAAATTATTTTTCATTATTTATGAGTTTGACCGTAAATAATGGGTAGCTACGGTATAGTCCGTTTTAAAAACCCCAAATTTTTCGACAGCTGAAATATTTATTAAAAAAATTCGCTCTCGAAATTTGCGAATGGATTAAAAGCGTGAGTAAATTAAAATCGTTAGGTACAGACAGGCAGTATTGTAAAAAAGAACCGCAATTTTGTAAAAACAATTTTGGGATTTTAACAGAGAATATTTTAATATCTCTCTGTTGTGATCACTGAAAGAACGAAGTATTATTTGTCTTACCAAAAACAAATCCATGGTAAATCCATTACTGTCTGAAGAGTATGTATGAGCTTCATGCTATCGAAGCGGTGCTTTGCTAAAGTCCCTCCCACTCTCAATAAACCCAAGCCCATTATTTTCACCTAGTACTTTCTTGCTCCTTTACGGCCCGTGGTTTCTCTTGATAACTAGGGCAATCTCCATAGTACTTACTTTTCACCAAGATCCTATTCTATTACAACTTCGTAGATGATAGCTTTCAAAACAACAAACGACTCAACTTTTTTAAAAGTCCATTAATATTTACAGAAAAAAGGCATTTGAATTTCGATACCAACTCTTACTTTTAGATATATGCTAAGTTTTAGTTTATCGTTCTACAATTTGACATTTGATTATAATTGACAAAGTGAGATGGGATCAAAGATATTCATCTGCTACAACCAGTTTTGAAGCGAACCGTACCAAATCTTTAGCTATTAGATTTTGTATGTGTGATCGGTGCGTTTATACATACTACAAATGAACTTGTTTTTGTATTTTTTTGTCTGCGAGATGGCCGCTGAACAGTAGTCAAATACAGGGCTTGATTTGTTCAAAATCCCCGGGGCAGTTTTTTTTGCTTTGTAAAGCGTTTCGTCTCGAGATAATGACACCTCTGCCAATTCTCGTTAATTAACCTACTAATTAACAGAAAGTAAAAAAGAAAGCAATCGATGGTAAAATTATAATGTACCAAAATTAAGCTAAGAAACTAATTGGGATGGATGATGAACACCTAAGAATAGATATGCGAATGAACACATTTTACATTGATGGATTCTGTCGTGGCAATAGAAACCAGAAATTCTATTGACTTCTGTTAATTCTTCTGATACCTTCTACTTGATATTATCCTTGTTAATCATCATTGTATCGGCGGCATTACAGTCCCGAAAGTGTCCCGGCTTTCTCCTTCCTCCAGAAAATGTCTCCTTTCTTGCTGATATCCTGTTATTTCCTTTCAATGTCTAAATTCCTTTGCCTATACACTGTCGAGGAACCTAAATTTAGGCCTCCCAACACTCATTGAGAAACCATTGGCTCTTTACCATCCTTTAGAAATGTTCTGCCCAGCATATTTGTCCCCGTTATAAATCCTGTTATTGACGGTTCTTCTAAATGTTGTCGTCTAAATATTATTGTCGTATTTTCATAACTCTCAGAAATGAATTTTAGTATGGCTGTATAATGTACCAACAGTCTGTAACGATTGGCAATTTTGCAACGGTTCAGCTGTAACATTTGTGACCAAGCAATAATCGTACAATAGTCAATTTTCTGTTAACATTGACAAGGTAACATTTTCTCAGTCTTTATAATTTTATACGTTTCTCTTGCATAATTTACATAAAAGTTTGGCCAAAGTGTTGGAAAAATAGTTGCATGTTGCATTGAATTAATACCTGAGTCTTTCTTGTTTTCACACGTAGGCTGCATAATTCAGCCGTTTTGGTCAGAGAAATCATTTACCTTTTTTTCTCTCGCCGCTTCTAATTTCAATTCTTCTCGGGTTTTCTTCAATAGAGCAGAACCAGCGGAAGTAAATATGGTTTCTTTTTGCATACAATGGTCTCGATCATTATTCTGAAGGCGATAAGCTGCTAAATGCCGACTGCAGACATCGCACCTTCCGTAACAGATCAAGTTGATTTCCTTTTTCATGGACTCTTGACTTGACACAACAACTACTGTTAAGTGAGATACTAGAAATGCTGGTAAAGTTGTTAACCCCTTTACACTTGTTGCATTCCACATAATATCACACCAGTTGATGGCATAATCTAACGTTCTGTCTATAAGAGAGTTTCTTTAATAATAATAATAATTGGATAATTTATAGAGCGCCGTTTTTGTGAAAAATTCACTTCAAGGGCGCTGTACAATTTATTCAGAATTCTTAGGTCCTATTAAATTTTACTTTACAAATGGATACAGAAACATACTTACCTGCAGGTCACTTCCGATAAACACTTTAATTAGAAAGTTTGTGCTTGGAGAAGATACGGCTTTGCACGCGGAGGACATTATATTTAAAACACTGGACATTGCACGATTTTACATTTGCTACCCCCATCACTATAAGTATTACATTTTAAAAGATTAGTGGCAAAAGTAGAATTGATAATATCAAAATATGTATTTTAAAAGACTGGAGAATTTAGGACTCTTTAGGGCTGGAAAATGTTTCTGAAATGACCGTTGAAAACGCTTACAAATAGGTTTTTTTTTTTTTCTACATTTTTAGGTTAGTGTTATTTACAGTGTCGCGGGCATTGAATGTGAAGGTGAAAGAATTTGAGTTTATGGATACGACTGTCTGAAAAGGTGGGTTTTAAGTTTAGCTCTAAATTCTGCCGAGTCTGTGATCGTTCTTAAGTCATGTGGCAGTCCATTCCAGGCTTTAGGTCCCGACCCTCCGAAAGCGCGCTCATTGAACTTTGTATCTGGTGTGCGCTTTGGTTCCTCTAACCTTCCAACAGCTGATGACGCTGCTGACCTCAGGGTTGACTGTCGAGAATTTGAATTTTCTGGAATACACAATTCCGATAAGTGTAGCAGAGCTTGAACTGGATTCTTTCAGGACATTTGAGCCAGTGAAGATTTTTGAGATGCTCTGAAATACGCCGGTGATAAGTCTTGCCGCAGCGTTGAAAACGGATTGTAATTTGTTGATTTGATATTTTGGAAGACTTGCATATATTCCATTGCAATAATCTAAACGTGAAACAACGTACGAGTTGACTAGTAATTTAAAGGACGAGTTGACTAGTAAGGGAAAAATCAGCGTCCAGATTGACACCCTTTGTAGTACTAAAAACTTTAATTCTTTCTCAACAGGTATAAAAATATATGCATTGTCAGTAGTGCTACAAACATTATCCCAACCGGTATTTTAGCATTTTAATATTTGTTTAAAAGTAAAATTTGTAATGAATAAAAATTTAATAACATACAATATTTGGCATCCTGTACACTCGCCTTTCCTAGCAATTTATATACCTTCCAGTGGACTGATTTTTTTTTACATTAGCTTCACACGGGAAACCCTGAGGAAAATAATTACCCTAAGGGCCTATGTCATCTTTGGGGATGCTGCGTGGAGGGTCTTTTTAGGAAAAGAAGGAGAGAAAGTTCTGGGAAGGAAAAGGGTATTAGGGGTGGGTAGGAATCTGGGGGTCAATGTATCCAGGAGTGACAGACATAATCCATCCTTCCCACTGCGGTGCAAGGCGATGTTCTGAGAACGATGTTCCAGTACTGCTGGAGAAGTTAAAGGGACTCCTTCAACCCTTCTCTCCCGATCCGGCCTACCATGCAGCTGGTGGGTGGGCAGACACCTCCAACGCCAAGATCAGGACAAACCTCACCCCATGAATTCGGACATTCCTGTTAAGTCACCAAACGTAGCGAACCACTTGGGGTGACCTATTGCAGAGGTGTTGGTTATCCAATAAATGGTTCCCGGCAGGCGCGGCCGGTGCCTTAAATTTTTGGTGGTTCACCGATTTCATAAAAAACGTAATGTATGCATGGAGATATACTAAATGTATGTAATTTATATAAATGCACGTATCTTACTTATTTATAGAGAAGATCGATTATTCGATCCCTTTGCCGAGTTCATGCGGTTCTTTTTGATAAAGTCCACATTTATTATTGCATCACTCATTTTGGTAAAGAAATTCAATTGTACCTAAAAATATTGATACCAGAATAATTCAGCAATAATGATAATAAAGGGATATTTTATAGAGCGATGTTTTTGTGTGAAATCGCCTCATAGGCATTACAATTTTACTATTTGCAAACAGATACAGATATACTCACCTGATAAACTCGTTATCCGATAAACACATTTATATTAAAGTTTATGCTTGGAAGATACGACTTTGCAAGCGGTGACACTGCATTAAAAAACTTCAGAAATCATAAATTGTTTGCTATTTTACACTATGGTTCATTTCTTTTGATTACTGACCCACTGAGCGTCGGTGTGAAGTTAGCAATAATTAAAAAAACGCACACAAATAAAAGGTTACTTTCTGCAAAAAAAAGCAAATAATAAAGTCAATGCCAAGTATGTAATTCCGCAGGAGTTTATCAGAAAATAATATTGCACGCATAGCTGACCCGTGACCCGTTGACCCGAGGTTGCATTTTACAAGAGAAATGTTATGATTTTACTTCATACTGTCCAAACCCTACATCGCTCGAGCCCTTCGTTCGGAATTCTTCGATTCTTCGTTCGGATATCTCCGCTGACCGTGCGGCGTACGGTCGGCGGTATTTTTCTTGATACGTTTTGTCAAAACCACGGTCCAGAGAAGTTTCGTATGGGCGGCATATAAAATATTATTTGTCAAACAAGGCGCATAGCTAAAGCGCGCGGTTTGGTATGTACCTCGGTTTCTCGTTCCTAGCCAGTGTAAACGGCGCGCGGGTGCAATGTTTTTGCTGTATTTATCTACAATATTTCATCACTATTAATTGCAATTTTTAAGATTTTTTAAAATTTTTGCTTAATTTTATAATTAAAAACATTAAGTAAGATTACGATGAGGTGTAAATTGTTGTTCAATTTTGTTGGCGGTTCATTGCACGAGTGCACTAATGCACCAGCCGCGCCTGGTTCCCGGGGCGGCGGTACCCATAACCGTCTCTTAAATTGAAAATGTAATGATTGCCCTCCAAAACCTGTTGAAAATGGTACATTCAATAAAAAAACGACCACCATAACACGGGCATCAGCCTAGCATGGTGGTCGAAAAATCCACTTACAATGTAAATAATTTATGCAATGAATAAAGAAAAAAAAATCAAATGAACCTCGCTTGTAAGGATAACTTTCAAAACTAAAAAAGCCATGTATCAAGTCAGGGTCATAGCCAGGCGACTTTTTATTATATTATGTAAAGGGTTAATTAACTGTTAGCCACAAGCAGTTAGAAACGTTAACAAACCAGCATGGATTGCGAATCCACTTCCATATAATTATTACAATTTTAATACGTTTAGCAAATAACCCGTCAAACTAATTGAACGTTTGCTAATTAGGTTGACACGAATATCCAACTCTTCAATATACTCGTATTCGATGCGCAAACACGTTCCATCAACAATCAACGGGTAAATCTAACTCGAGAGTCAATTTCTACATATCTAGCTGTTCGTCTCTTGTATGGTTTCTCCGACAGCAGAAAGTTATTTTTCAAACTAACCACGAAAGGGCGTAACCAGAGAACGCTGTGTATATCTGATCTCTCAGTCAATGTGAGAATCTGTTCCAGGAATATGGTATAGGACACATATCTTTATTCAGTGAGGATGTTGGAATTACCGATGATAATGTTATTCGCAGCAGTAGGTCATATGTGTCTCTTACGAGAAATGGCGTAACCAGAAAACGGTGCCCATGTCTAAACTATACAGCTAAGATGATAATCTATTCCAGGAATTTAACGTTGGGCATGTTGCTTTTTCAATGAAGCTTCTGGTTTGACCGATTGTAATGTTGTACTAAACAGTAGATCATCAGTGTCAATTACGAGAAAGGGCTGAACCAGAAAACCACGCATGTATCTAAAATCGACAGTTCAGATCAACAATCTGTTCCAGGAATATCTATGGTTAGGCACGTTGCTTTGTTCAATGAGGTTTCTGGATTGACCGATTATGTTATACCAGCTAAACAGTAGGTCATAGGTGTCACCCGGTCTGTCCAACAAGTTCTAGTAGCAGGCCGATTCGAGGGAGTTTTTAGACCGATCAAACCAGTTTCAAGTCATTAATTATCATACTAATGGGCCGGTAGGTCTTGTCGAAGTCAGCATACCATAAAACATAATATTACGGACACGCCTACATACATTTCGTAAATAACCGAGTCTCTAAAAAGGTACTCAGTACTTTAGAACCATTATTTGGAAACTTGTAGTTAACCAATCCTCGTATCATTATAATTGTGAAACTTGTTTGAAATTCGTAAACAGTGCAAACAAATAATATCTGACAGTTAGAATAATTGTCAGTCCATAGATAAAGTCCGAAAAAAGAAATACCTTATCAAATACATACCATAAAGCAAAACCGGGGCAAGTTGCATCCTTTTACTTTATTCCAACAATATGGCTAATACACGAGGAGGTAAAGTAAATAATACATCGGAAAATGAAGATAAAAATATGGAAAAAATTATTCAATATATCGACAAAAAAATTGATAATATGAAAAGAGATATAATTGCTAATATTGAAAAACAGTCTGAGGAAACCAAAAAAAGCATTGAATTCATTAGTAACCAGTACGACGATATCATAAAAAAAATCGACCTGGCAAATGAATATAACCGAAAAATAACAAATGAATTTGAGATTATTAAAAAACAGCACACAGAACAGAACATAACAATAAAAAAAATGGAAATCCGAGTCTCGGAACTGGAGTACAAATCTAGATCTAATATCTTAGAGATAGCGGGTATCCCCCAGAAAAGTGGAGAGCAACCCATCGAAATAGTAAGGAGAGTTGCTGCTGCAGCCGGTGTAAAAGTGCAGCACTCTGACGTCGGTGAAGTAACCAGAATTACAGACCGGCGCAACCAGGCACCCCCCAAATTGCTTGTGAAGTTTTTAGACACAAGAATAAGAGATGTACTTTTAGAAAAAAGAAAAGACATTAATTATAATTCAATTCAAGATCTGGCTACAGACTCGATATTTATTGGAGAGGACATAAGCCCGTACCATAAAGAAATTTTATGGAAGGCGAAACAAATAGCCAAAGAAAAAAAATATCAGTACGTATGGATAAAAAAAGGACAGATAATGCTACGCAGGGCCCAGAATGAAAAAATTGTATACATAAAACACCTAGATGACCTGAACAAAATTATCTAATCAAATTTGTCTATATATACTACGTACCAAAAATAATAATTTACCAAAATGGATGAACAAATAACTATATCTGAACCAGAGAACATAATATCACTTAAACATAATTTTAACATCTTACATAAAAACATAAGGAGCATTAATAAAAACTTCAATGAACTACAAGTACTAATAAAAAGCTTAAAATTAAAATGGGACATAATTATACTTACCGAATGCTGGATAACCGATAAATACTCTGCTTTACAAATTGACAATTACATCCCTCACTCAACGTTAATGAATAAGGGAAAAAGTGATGGTGTAGTTGTATACATTAATAAAGATATAGAAGTTAATGTTAAAGAGATCAGTATAAATAATGCAAACTGCCTAAAATTATCAATTGGGAATGATACAGCCATACTAGCAATTTATCGATCGCCCTCAACCAAAAACATAGAACCTTTCCTTAATTCTCTATCTCATGAACTAAATCTACTCAAAAACATTAATAACGTGTTTGTTATTGGTGATATCAATATTGATATTCTTCAAAATGGACATCCAAAAAAATTTGACTATATGCAGACGCTTGCTTACCATGGATTCAAAAGCCTCATAAATGAACCAACTCGAATATCAAATGAATGCAAAACTTGCATCGATCATATTTTCAGTAAGACTAATAAACAAATTCAAGCCATCATATATACATCCACCATTACAGACCATTACTCAACAATTCTTTCCATTAACAAAAATAAAACAGGAAAAATTCAAAATCATAAAATTGTACTGCAAATATCAGAAACCAATTGGAAGGAAGTAAAACAAAAATTACAAAATACTGAGTGGACAAACCTTTATGAAATAGATGATACAAATTCTGCTTGGAGCTATTTTAACGAAATTATACAACATACAATACTATCGAATACCACATTAATAGAAAAAAAGATATCCCATAAAAATAAGCACATCAAACCTTGGATTACACAAAACATCATCAACTGTATACGGAAAAGAGATGAAATACATTTAAAAGTTAAAAAAGACCCTTACGATATATTTAAATTAAGATTCTATAAAAGATACAGAAATATATGTAAAAATGTTATTCGCAACGCCAAAGAAAACTACTATAAAAGGAAAATAGAAGAATGTAACAATGATTCCAGAAAAATATGGAAGATTATCAAAGAAATCACTAACTCTGAACCCTCCTACAACAAGAAAATGATTGGAGAATTAAACATTGACATGATTCCTACTTCTTTTGCAGAGTATCCTGACAAAATTCTGGAATATATTAATAAATTTTTCACTAACATAGGCTCGCAATTGGCAAATAAAATCACAAAACCAATTACTTATGAAAAGGAAATAGAAAATAATGAAGACTTAATCCAAGATAACACACTAAATCTAAACCAAATAACTAGCAACGAACTTAGAAAAGTGATTGCTTCACTAGATAACAACACTTCTTCGGGAAATGATCCTATCTCAATCAAAACTATAAAACATCTCCAAGATGAGTTGATCCTCCCCCTGACATACCTTATAAATCTCTCTATATCAAAGGGGATTTTTCCTTCTTGTCTAAAAAATGCTACAGTTTTACCAATTTATAAAAATGGAAGCAAAAATGATATAAATAATTATCGCCCTATAAGTATCCTAAGCACTTTCTCAAAAATCCTAGAAAAAATTTTGAAAAGCCAAATCGTTCACTTTCTGGAATTTAATAAAAAAATTTCCCCGACACAATATGGATTTCGGGAAAGTTTGAGTACCGTGAACGCCATTGAACATTTTACAAGAATAGCCATTAAAAGTTTAGACGATGGAAAAAAATGTCTGGCTGTTTTTATAGACCTAAAAAAAGCCTTTGACACAATAGATCATAAAATTCTTCTCACAAAACTTAAAAAAATTGGCATATCTGGCACTCCACTAAATTTACTGATGACGTACTTGACAGGACGAACACAACAAGTACAAATAGGTCAACAAAAAAGCAATCCTCTTCCAATAAACTACGGCGTCCCTCAAGGAAGTGTCTTGGGACCAATCTTATTTCTCATCTACATAAATGAAATTACCAAACTTCCCATCAATGGAAACATAATTAGTTTTGCCGATGATACTGTTATGTTATTCCACGAAAAGGACTGGATGGACACTTATAAAGAGGCTGAACATGGACTAACTGTACTTCAAAATTGGCTTCGGATGAACTCTCTTACGCTCAATGTAATTAAAACTAATTATCTAGCCTTTTCAATAAACTCAAGAGGTCAACCGGGTAAAGAATACACTCTCAAATTGCACGAGTGTCAAAACAATAAGTCACATTGCTCTTGCCCTATTATAACAAAGGCAAAAAGTATTAAATATCTAGGAGTGGAAATAGACGAAAACCTTAGATGGGACATACACATAAATGGAATCACTAAAAAGCTCACGAGACTTGTGTATTTCTTCAAAAACCTAAGAAACATACTACCTAGGAAAGACATAAAAAAAGTTTTTTATGCCTTATGTCATTCCCGTCTTGAGTACGGAATTCTAGTATGGGGATCTGCTACAGCCAATCATATTAACCACTTAGATATTGCTCAGAAGAGCATTATAAAAACCATACTAAAATTACCCATCAGAACCCCCTCAAAAGATATTTTTAAGTGTTTTGACGTTCTTAATTTAAAACAAACATATGCCAAGAATATTCTTATACATCATTTTAAAAACAGAAAATCTCCTAATGAAACTCGGATACATGACACAAGAGCCTCAAAAAAGGATATACGAGATGTTCCAAAATTCAAGACAAGTTTTGGCCAAAGAAACCACATATATCTTGCAACTAAACTATACAACATCCTTCCTCCAAGTCTGAAAAAGATAGAAAAGATAAATAAGTTTAAGGAAAAAATCAAAACATGGGTGAAAGAAATTAATGCAGACATACTAGAGAATGTATTAAAAACATCATAGAAACTAAATAACGGAAAATCAAAGAAATCTACCAGTCCGCCTCAGCACAGGACCACCTAGTGAGGAGGACTAAGAACAAACGGATTAAATATTTATATATATCATCATATCTTGTAATTGTCATCAAACCTGTAAATAAATAGTCACTAATAAAAAAAAAAAAAAAAAAAAATTATTAGTTGAGCAATGTTATAATTATGTGCGTTAATGTAACATCAACACACGTTAAACAACTCTCCACTGCTGAGACAGATTCGATACGACCATCTGCACTCGACACAATTATGCTGGAAAGCAAAAATAAAAGTGATTAATCAATTTGGATATGCATTACTTTTCCAAGTATTTTATATCAAATCCATATTGCACAAACTACCTTGTCTGCTACCTTATCAAATAATAATATTTTAAACATTTAGAAAAGTTTCAAAACCTTTGACCAAATCATGTTAGCATTCGTTGACTACAAATCTCACTCTCCCTTGTTTTTATTACGTATTATGTAACATTTTCCGGTGATTCAAATCCTTTCCCAACCCTTCTAGCTTTCGGTGGTTATTCAGGGTGGCCACAGGACCTGGAAAACCTGGAAAACCTGGAATTATCAGGGAATTTTACCGAACCTGGAATTATCAGGGAAATGTCAGGGAATTTAAAAAAAAAATTATAATATCAGGGAATTCCAACAAATATCTAGGCAAATAAAACATATTAATTTTAAATTTTACATATTATATTTCACATATATAAACAAAAAAAGACGGGCAATAATTAGGTACACACATATATTAATCGAAAAATGGTAAAAAATCTAAGTGCTAAAGGTGTTTGCGTTGTCGTTGGAGTCAAAATCATCACACAAATTTCCAGAACCATTGAACGAATTTTTAGTAGACTTAAAACTTCAGTAGGTAAATAGAACCTTTTTTTTTAGGAAATGGTCGCAAAATGCAAATTTATTTCTTATTATCTCGGGAGTTTCTTTTTTAAATTGTAATCTTATTGGTCTGAAGTTCCTTGTAGATGAAGAACGTGGGTTTAGCTATATAAGTCTTGCTTCTTGAGTTTCCTTCGCTGTAGAGCTGAAGTGGCACCTACGACGTTGTAGGGAGATTCGAGTCATCATGATATTCTCCATCACTATACCTTTGCTTGAAGTGACTGTGACTACCATAACCATTGCAGCCCCATTTATACATTTGTGCAATCTCATTTCTGCTGCTAACTGGAGTTCATCAAGAGTGCGAGACTCTAACATATCATGCACTTTTTTTCTTCCTTGATCTAGAACCACTTTCTTGAAATACTTCTATTGGTCTACTCAAAGATTTGGAGACAACTGTCATTTCTGACAACCACTCTAAATTATGTTTTTCAAACCTCACAATAATAACTGCGGCTTTTTCTCCATTTATTCACCGATTGCAGTGAAAAATATTGTTCCATGTGATATTTTTTTAATATCTCTTCTAATGTCAATGTTTTTTTTTGTTTATTTGTCTATTTTTGTCTGGTCTTTGAATTTTTTTCACAAATTGTCTTCAGGCGAAATATCATAAATTTGTAACAAGTGTATTTTGTTTTTAATGGATTATTAGGGGTGCAAAGAAATAATAAATGCTATAGATGACGGAATTCCCTCTATTATTTATTATTTATCTAATGAACGATATCCCCTTATATCAATTTAAACATATCAGGGAAAAATGTAGAAACTGCCCTGGAAAACCTGGAATTATCAGGGAATTTTGAAATCCGTTTTTTGTGGCCACCCTGTTATTATCATTTGGTAGGCAAGGTAAGCACGTACTTCTGCAACATATCACGTGTCAGTACCGCAGTAAATCATGGCTGTGTTGGAATAGGAACCGGCTCTAGTTTTTTTCCGTTCCGTTCCGTTCCGGCCCGAGCCCATCTGGCGGAAGCGGAAGCGGCGGTTGCACCCGTTCATGTGTGTTCTTCACTAGACATTGCCGCGTTAGGAATTAGCCAGACCTGCCGACCTACCCAAACGCCCTGCAGATCTGATATACGTCCATCACCTGACGATCTTTCGCTTATGCCTTATAATTGCCTTCATATTGTAAAATGCCGGCTTTCTTTTTTCTCGGGTAACTTTCTTAGAAAATATAAACCGGGAATGCATCAAAGATTTCAACTTCTTTTCCAATACAAAAAATACTAATTAATGTGATTGAGACGTTGTTACTGTCTTGTACAATTAAATTTGTGGAATGTACTCGACAAGCTCAATGAGCATAAAGCCACTGTAAGACTATTGGCTGGCCCCAGGGGAAGAGACCCAGAGTATGCCAAGGAAGAGATGAACTGCTTGGATGGAGAATCAGGCAGGATGGGAAGACAAAATATTGGGACCAGAGCCAGTGGAGAACATTTGAAGAGGCTAAATTATCCCTGGTATTTAGCGCTCTGACGACGATGAGAGATCCAGGGAACATCAAAATATTAATTGAATTCAACCAACATATAATATTTATGATGTGTTCGTAACAAAGCTTAACCAAAGAACAAAAGTCGCATAGTTATATCAACTGTTAATAGGTGTTTTTTTCGCTTATCCATTTGCACATATAAGCCGTTAATATAATCGTTATTGAATCTAGTTTGACTATCGGATTTCAATCTAGCACGAAGTCAACGTTAATTAGTTATTGACACAGCTGACTTCCTCTATAAGCGTTTTATGGCCTTGCTTTCGAAGTACACCACACATTTCGATGTGTATTTTAACGCCATCGTCTGTCAGATGAATCGAGCTGATAGTTCCTATCCCAGATAAACGATAACCCACGTTGATCCGCGTAGACCGCGAGGCTATAACACATAATATCTGATCCAAGACCTTCTATCCGCTTCATCTTGTTTGACATCTACCTTCATGTTTCAGCATTCTGATTATTGCGCACGAATGCATCTATCTATCTCTCCCTGGTGTCATATTCCATACTACTTATTAATATCAGACTACACATTTCACAATCGATAGGTGAAATCAAGATTCTAATCAAGGGGCACCAATATAAATAGAACCAAGCAATTATTTTGAAATTAGACGCCAATAATTATCTGACTTTGAATAATTATGAAGTGCTACCCACACAGCTTTATTTGGAAACTCTTATATTAGATATTAGCTAAACATCAGATCTGTCATCGTTTTGTATAATTTGTAAGCATTTCAGCAAAAACATATTATCGTTAATTAATTATTGTTGCCTTCAAGATTCAGAGAGAAACTGAAAGGGTCTTTAGGGGTTGTCAAAATCATAAAAACTCAAAAGGAGAAACAATTTTTTTAAAGTTTCTTTATAATTATGGTCTTCACACAATTGAAATTGGATGGCGGACTTAGGTTAGGTTCGATTTTCTTTTTGTCCAGCTTTATTTGTTCTAATTGGATGACATTTTGTAGATGAGCTTAGAAATTATAGGTATTATCTGAAAATCATTCAAAAAGAAAATGTACTTCTCAGAATCTTATAAAATCATTCCGTCTTTAATGTTAAAAATTCCTATCATTTTCAAGGCGGTTGGAAATCTACCCAGCCGGTCTTACTATTTTATAGTCCTTGTCACGTTTAAAATATCAAGTGGTTTCTTTGGCAAGACTCAGCGGTTGTATTTGAATGTCAAATGTCAGCCCTTGCCACTCCTTTCTTCTCTCTGACCTACAGTGTTGTCTAGGAGGCTGTGCAACCATTCGTGTGTATCATTTGACCTATATGGATGCTTTGTCTTTGACCATCACGCATCTGTATTCGATATGGTGAAATAGTTATTTCTATATCTAACCTTACTATGTATATTATTGATTGAGAGTTGAGATGTACTGTTTCAACTCGAGCGCTTTGCATTTCGCCTGTCTGTACATTTTTATGTGTTCCGTCTCCGTATCAATCCGTCAATCCTGTCAAGGTGGTAGCCGTGTTGGATAGTGCATTTTTATTCAGCTAGAGTTTCTACTGTTTACAGAACCACTAGTTATTACATTATACTGGTAAACGTTGACTTTTTATGAACACCCTATTACAAATAATAATAATTTAATTAATCTATAAAGCCATGTACCTATGACCGTATTACGAATAAAGAGATCCGGAAAGAATGAAGAATTAGATTGTTTGAATATGTAGAATTAATATAAAAAGCAAGATAGAGGGTCGCCGAGGGCCTGGTACGAAACAAATGTCTTGGCTGCGAAATGTACGAGAGTGGACCGGTATTTTATTAGAAGTATGGAGAAGCTATACGAGGCAGCTCAAGACAGAGATACATTTACCAGAGTGATCGCCAACATCGGGGGACCTGATAGGGCACACGAAGAAGAATAAGAATATGATCTGCTTGACGTAGAAAGGATTAATGAAAGAAGTCGGAGACTCACCAGGAAAACATGGCACAAATCGGATTAACTTACATGTAGGTATGTAATGTATGATACCATTTAGAAATGTGAATGAACCAAGGAGTGTGTGCCAAAAATAATCTTATGACGATGCATTCTCTCAGTCCATCCATCATTTAATGTACCAAATTAAGTGTACAATCTATGCATCTTTCTACAAGTGACAAAAAAAACGAAAGAAACTTTCTGTTTACATTCCAAGAATAGATGACATGAGACCGAAATCATCGGTGCAATGCCGCATGTTAATAATGCACCGGGTACGCATGCGCATCTGAATGCACCCCATCGAATACATCTATACGCGCATCAGCAATACACGTGCTTTGGTTTCAGCTTTTGGAACAGCTGTATCCGTCACGAGCTGCGGGTGCAACTGGCGGAACGAGAAATAACATTATACAGTTGGAAATGCTATATCAATCTATTATTATATTATTACGTTAACGCACTCCCTGCACGTGCTAGCTACAAATGGAAAATTTTCCATCTATAATATTTAAAGAGAACTGTCAAAATTTTCGTTGGAAATTTATCTACTAACGGTTTTTTTAACCCGTTTGCTAAATATATGTTCTACAAAACAGTTTGGGGGAGATTTATCGTATTTAGACAGATTAAATAATTAGAATTATTTTGGTTGTTATGTTCTGGCATTTGTGATTATATTTGCTGCACGATTCGACCTTGCCGCGCGTGGTACAAGAAATTGTATGATTTAGCCTTACCTACCAAATCTATTAATTTCAATCAACTCCCTACAGTTTTTAAAAAACACATTATAGTATGTAGGTCTGTGGTACATTATCGTTAATAATCTTGTTCGACTTTTTTGCTACATGCAATTTCATGTTGTGTACCGTTTATTATCTCGATTCTTTAGCTATGTTATATATCATGCTCTGTGTGTAGTGGAATATTATTTTCAGAGCTCTCTCATTGCTGGTTTTACCAGTAAAATGATATTTCTTTTCGTGAGGCTCAACTTTTCTTTTACGGCTACTTTTACTTCATACCTTTGGGTTATTTTGTAGAAAAAAGGTTTTTTTGAATTATACATAATATGTACTTCAAAGTTAATGTAACATCCTTTTTTAAACAAAACATATTTTGTGCGGACCTATAATGCATCCCTGGGGAACTCCCGCGCATTCAAAATGAGAAACTTGGGTAAAACCAATACATGTGTTGTCTTAGAAGATATTATTACGCTTCCCATTCTTTCAAAAATATTGATCTTCGGGTTTAACCTAATCTAAAAACGTGTCTTATTTACAACGGCACGCACGTGGAACAAGCTAGCAAATTTTTTCTTCTCCCTATTTAATCCGGGTTTCTTCAAGACCTGCATTAACAAACTCCTTTCCTAAACCCTCACAACTCACGATATCCGGTTTTCTATATACTTGCACAAGATTATACCTACAGTTAAGTGCGAAGCGTCACAAAAAATAAAAATTTGGTATAATTTTGAGATGTTATTAAAAATCAAAATAGGTATCTGCAACTACTGGGTTTTTTTTCTAACCAAGACAATTATTACAGTAGGTAATCAATCAAGCATGCCCCAAAATAATAAATCATTTACTAAAGACAGGCTTGAAATTGTATTTCTGGAGTGTCATCGTTGCATAATGATATACATCATCAAACTGCACTTCAATTATCCACACTTGTTAGCCTAAATTTCGGAAATTGCTGTGATTGGTGTTTAGATTATACATTCGGCCCACACCGCAAAATCTAACAGCTAAATTTAACGATTAATAATAATAATTGTTACGGAGCAGTTTAATTCACGGCCTTAATTTAGTTTTAATCTCGTGAGATTATAAAAACCGTTGTCACGAAATGGAAATATGCAGAGCTAGAGCTAGATAAGAGATTTGCTATTATTTGTTTACGTCTCAGGTTTTATAACGTTTCAATCGTTTCTTAGAATTAACGACCATTAAATGGAATAAATGCTACTCGTGATTTGCATTTTATCTCAATGGATAGTGTACTGTCATTTGTTACTGACCTTGGTTTGTCAATAGTCAATATTGTCCCACCCACAATCCACAACACGCAAATCGCAACGATTTAATGCTGTTTAAATTTCAGGCATTTCAAACATTATTATAATTGGATAACTTGTATAAGCGCCTTTTGTGGAAAATCACCTTCAAGGTTGTTTACGAAATATACATTAAAAAAATCTTTAATTTTGATCGTTGTCTAGACAAGATATTGCTTTGCTCTGATGGTGATCCATTCATTTGGCATATCAATCAACATGCCAAATGTATTCTATCTACAGATTCTGGCAAAGTTATAATTTTTCTTTGTTTGGTCAGTAAACATACCTACTACAAACTTATCAATGTTTTTTTTTCTTACAGATTACTGCGTGAACAATCGTCCTGCTGTGCAAGAAAATTGTGTTACTGTAAGTACCAACCAGCATACATATATTATTTTTTAACTTAAAAAATATAGTTTTAAAGTAAACTAACCGACGAACCTTCAAGGACTTAAAGTCAAGCAACGTTTTCTATAAAGTAACAATTTTAAAGGAGACACATTGGTTCCAAGCAAACTACCGCAGAGTGTCAAATAACAAGTATAATACTTGTAGGATTCTTCAAGCTCAAGGATTTATTATTGCCTTTCAAAAGACGATCAGAAATTTACATTTCGAATGAACAACGTTAGTAAACTTGATAAATAATGTCTGACATGTGTTAAAAATTTAAACAAAAAAATACATTTAATAATTTTGAAATGTAGAATTATTATTAATAAAAACAAAATGTACCTACTTAATCGGTTTTCTGAATCATTCCAAAATTCAGTTCCAATTTTGAAAATCAAAGCAAATACCATTTCTATAGGTCATCGAAACGGAGCTATAGTAAGCGCCAAACTTAAATGCCGACCTGAACTTGATACGATCCACTCTAGCGTTGGTACAGTCACTTTACTGACTTTAGAATGACCGTAAGCGAAAGAGAAGATGCGTAAAACATACGTCCGACAGAGAAAGGCGTCCGCTTTTCGGACCTTAAACTCGCCTATTGCGACGATTTCTGTATCAAAGTCAGGTCGGTATTGAAGTATGGCGTGTACTGCACACATGAAATGTAATAATAATAATAATAGCCTTTATTCAGACAGTAAATTACATCACATTATTTATAATATTTATAACACTTATCATGCATCGACTCCCTGTCTGTATGTCACTAGTTGACAAAGGCCTCCTCCAACTGTCGCCATTTCTCTCTATCATTAGCTACTCTTGTCCATGTACCAACTGCTATGGCTTTGATGGTCTACCTCGTTTTCTCTTCTTGTCACTTGTGAACCAATTCATGACTAAGTTTGACCATTTTTCACTTCCTCTTATTGTGTGGCCTGACCACTTCCACTTAAGCTTTTTTATTGTTTTTTATGACATCTTTTGTTCTTGTTTGTTTTTTAATGGTTTCAATTTTTATTCTATCGGACAGTCTTTTCCCTATCATACATAAAATGTACTTTGAACTAAATAAGATTTCCTTTGTATAGATAACCCAAGGGTAAAGTCTAGAGACTCCTTTAAAGTTGCACTTCCCTTCATTTACAAACAAATTAGAATGACATTGTTTTCATGTTTTAACACATGTTTCCCATGTTCGTGATAATTAAACCAGACACAAACAGAACCATATGCTCCAATGTTATCTATAAATAATACACTACACGGGGTCCAACCAGCAGAAGGGTATGTATTAAAATCCCGTTAAAACCTGGAAATCCATAAACAATGGATATGTTAGTTTTGTTTGAGTCCATAGGGCAGGCTAGTACGACAAGCATATGGCCCTTAATGGGTCTCCCATAACTTTAACGGCCGTTAAGGTGTTAAACGGACATCAAAGGGCAATATCCCTTTTAAACCAATAAGCATGGCGTACGAACAAAGCTGTGAAAGGTTAGAGATATGTTTACAATATGTGTTTTGAGTTATGCGCCAGTTAAGTCTGTAAATCTGAAGATTTAACGGTGTAGTTAGAGGTTTTGTCTTTGGTTTGGCTTTTGGTGATGTAGTTAGAGGTTTTGTCTTTGGTTTGGCTTTTATCATCTAATCAAAATATGCTTGCTTGGGTATGTATGAGTTTTCTATGCGTTGCTAAACCATTCATCCGATTGCAATGAAACTTTGGGATTTTGATGTGCGCGTGCCCGCGATGATTTCTATATACAATAGTGAGTTCTGGGATCATAAATTATGCGTTGCTAACCATTCATCCGATTGCAGTGAAACTTTGGGGATTTGGTGTGTGCATGCCCGTGATGGTTTCTGTATATAATAGTGAGCTCTGGCATTATGAAATTTGTATAAAAAATTGCAATAGATGGCACGCTAACTGTTTGAAATCTGAATGTATGGAATGCGGAGAGGAACTCCGAAGGGGATTCGCGGGACACGGAAGCGGAGAAGACGGAGTGCGAACGATTGATGGGAAGGAGAGGCGTAAGGGGACGGGACGAATGGGAAAGGACACGCAGGGAGAAACAATTTCTGCATTAAGTGGCATAGCAACGCATGCCGGGAACTCGCTAGTTGGTAATATAAACCAGAAACAAGTGAGATGGGTCGTTCATCCTATGTTCGAGTCTGGCAAAGAAGAGAATGCGTTTGTTGGTGTTAGTTTGATGTAGAAGAACTGTTTTTGGAAGGAGGTGTGGTCAACCGTCAACCGGAAATAAATAACCAATCAACATTCTATATTTCCGAAACATTCTGCTGCTTTTATAATTCCCGCGGAAACGGCAACGGCTCGCGGCATCTCATTTCTTTAATGCGAGCGAGGGAGATGTAAGATTTTTTTTATTTTTTCTTTGGAGGAAGAACACACATACATTACATCGCTTGTCTCACTATTATTAAGTGTGTATGAAAGAGCTGCAGCATTATTGTGATAAGGAACGTACGTTTACTGCCTTTTTTGTGCCATCGCCGTGCCGTAACCGTGGGACTTATAAAAGCAGCTATTAAATTTGACAAAGCTGCGCAGTACATGGAGGGTCAAGCTCATTCTTTAGTTTACCAATCTCTGCCGCAAATCTTTTTTACGCACCTCCTTTGTTTCTACCTTCATACAACTTTTACGGCTCTGCCGCTTTGGCGTAACTCGGTGACAGCTGTCGCGCTTCCATGTCATGTCCCCTATATTTCTATTATCTATGTCAGCGGTTTTCAACCTGTGGTAAGCTTATCCCTTAGGGTACGCGAAACCGAATTGGAGATACGCAATATCGTGGCACGCATGTAGTAACACTGAATAATAATGTCCGAAGTCGTGTTCACTCTGTATAAAATTGCATTAATTGTATTTGTGTGACTTGATTGTTAAATTCATGTAATAATGAGAGTATTCAAAAATTACAAATGAAATACGTCTTTCATTACACGTGTACACAAGATAGATAGATGGTACGGGGAACAACAAATTTGTAGTAAGAGTCAAGGGGTACCCAGGCCCAAAAAGGTTGACAACCGCTGATCTATGTCTCAAACCATGTGATATATTATGCAATATGCAATAATTAAAACGATTAAAACACACAAACAACGACGACATTCAGACATAAGAAATTTTGTCTATGGTTTTCAGATAAAAGATACCGCATCAGAATTTGGAATACCGCCATTTTGGTAACCATGGTGAATGTATAATGGCGGATTCTATGAGTGATGTGTGCAATATATCAAGTTGTGAGTAATGGGGTTTAAAAGCCTTGATAAGTATTTGCCGGTATGTCATTATATCCATTATTTATCAGTAAATGCCGATCCCATGCCAACAGTCAATGCACGTAAATAATCCCAGCACGATTGTTCAATTATGCCCCTTTTTAATTCTGCCTAATTGCCGAGCTAGGAAACAGCACGCGTACTAAACTTAAACTCTGTCTTAACTTATTATATTCTTAAGCGCCGGTTTAGCATTATTGGTATATTTAAGGAGACATTACCCTGAAATGTAGTCAAAAACTTAACGACGCGCGACGTAAGTAAACAAGACGTGTATACAAATATGCGACGCGCGATCACGGTGAATTGGAATTACTGTCGAATTTGCCCTAGCAAATACTCTTAAATTACATATTTTCTTTAAATACTTTAAGTTTGAGAGCTCTTTAAAAAAATGTTATTCTTGAAGGAAATAATATATCTACACATTACACATTCCTCGCGCCGAAACGGCAATTATATGAAATTCCCTCGATAGCAAAAAAAATCGCAAAGTATTTTCCGAAAATTATTATAAACACGTTTTTTTCAGTTATTAAAAGTTATATCTATGAAAAAAAAATCACAGTATTTCTTTAAATGCTATTTTAGACAATCCCGACAAGATTTCTGCTCTATTTTAAAAGAGACTTGTTTTATTAAACATTTTCACAATTTTCGCTTCAATTTTACCGTTTTAAATATTAGCGCTTCTTATTGAGCGGAGATACGGCGCCTTAACGTCATAAATCATAGCAAATATTCGCCCGGTTTCCCTCATTTCTACCGATTTATCACATATTTCCTTAAATACTTTTAAGTTTTAAAGCTTTAAAAAAATTAAAATGTTATTCTTGAAGATGATATCTATACATTCCCCGCGCCGAAACGGCAATTATATGAAATTCCCTCAATGGAAAAAATAATCTCAAAGTAGGTATGCTCCGAATATTATTATTTTATTTTTTTAGAAAATTAATTAAATTTAAATTTGATAATGTTATTATCGAGTTCTCCAAGTATTTTGGTATGTATTTTAGTTACAGCTGTTTAGACTTGTAAGGTCATTTTCAAACTGTCTAAAATTAAATTTCTAGAAATTAAAATGGAGTTCTACGAATTAAACACAAAAACAATTAATAAAATTCAATTAATTAACTTTTTTTTCAGTTCTTTTACTAGTTATATGCATGAAAAAATTCTCAGTGTTTCTTTAAATGCTATTTTCGACAATCCCACGAGATTTTTACTATATTTTAAACGAGTCGTGTTTTATTAAACATTTTCACAATTTTCGCTTAAATATTACCTTAATATATTGGCTCGCTCTCTCTGATATTCGTATTTACGTATCTCTCCATCTTCTTCTTTTTGAGCGGTTATGCTGTGCCTTTAGTAATGTAGGAATCTTAAAGACGTAAGTGAAGAAAGTGTGTACACAAATACCTATACAGTGCTTGGCCCGACATATTGGACGGACCTATGGTCGAATTCGCCCTAGCAGGCCTGGAAATTTGATTTTTGCGCAGGGTATATTTTAATTAATTCTGACAAACGTATTACTAAAATTTCAGATGTCTCTAAACGAATCCCTCCAAGGGTTATTAATTCATCATCTAGAAAAATAAAATCTGGTGCCTGCCGCTAAATTAAGTTGAAAAACGTTTTATAAAATTTTCAAACCATTTTACGTAAAATATTTTAATGTTAAAGTACTTAGGAGGGGGGGAACTTACAACAATTTGAAATGTTACAGAGTAAATTTAAATAATAATTATTCATTTCCAACGGATAACGGATTTCTTATTGAAAATTAATTAGGTAGTTAATATAATTATTTAATCATTTTACATGGCAATAAAGAATCAACATATTCATAAGATGAGATAGGGTAATTTTAAAAGATAATTTATGCATAAAAAGTAATAAATACACCTTTATAATAATTATTATTATTTATCCGCGCTCGTTCAGCTATTCTACAATTTTAATTGATTTTAAATTTACACTATTTTATGACCTGTCTCCGTGTATGAAGATGACAATAATTTATAATAATATGCAATAAAGAGGCATGTATAGAATGTTTTGTATTCCAACCAAAGACGTGAACAATGAACATTGGTACGAACATATATTTATAATTTATTATTCTTATACTACTCGTAACAGGTTGTCTTCAAAATGTCAGCCCATTCACCAGTTCATTCAAACCAGTTAGGCAATTCCTCACCCCTTTTCAGTACGTGTCTTCGTTTTACCTCGTGGCTGTACGCGCCGTGCAGACTGGGTGAGGTTCTTGTACAGTTATGTTTCGCCTCAGGGTTTCCCCAGCCTGCCCCCTCCCTTTGACCGAGTGTACTGTACAGTCGAACGAACTGAACGACCTACCAAGGACGCTGGGCAATATCCTTGAATACTTTAAGAATACGAGATGGCTGGTTTTGAAAACTTTATACAAATCATTTTTTTAGGGAAGTTTACCACCAATATAAAGCGCTCTTGGTTTAGGTACCTTCATTTTACAGTAGCTAGTGTAGGTACCTACCTAATTAAAGTTACCTACATGATATGTATATTAATTTCTTTTTATGGGTGTATTATATGACTTATTGACAAAGTTAAGTTAGATAAAGAGGCCTTATGAACCCGCGCTGAAATTCAACAACTACATTCCTGATTTCAGGATGTCCCCATGTGACCCATGCTAAAAAAACGTTACCCACTCAAAAGTACACAGTTACCGGTAAAAAACCATTTCATGTTCGACATGGTTTGACACGGAGTTAGAAAAGAACGAATAATATGTAAGTAAGTAATATGTGAATTTACATAAAAGTTGGACATATTTAAGATGGGGTTTTAAAAAGAGAAAAAATCAAAGAATCCTTGTGCGAAAAAATCAATTTTGGCCAAAATGTCAGATAGAACCTTGTTGTCCCAGTCCCAACGATACGATAATGGTGTATTTTGTACTTGACTTACTTTAACCAGTGATTCTTGACATTATTTGGAGTACAAAATATAAATATCATTATGGTTTTAAATAATTAGTAAAATTCTGATATCTTTAAATGCGTTCAGGTTCTAATATTGTTATTAGACTGTCATAACCTTGTCATGTCAGATTATTTATATCAGTTTGATTGAAATTTCAGTTACAATAATCAGCAGGTAGGTATTATGCAATTGACGTCAACTCCTAAAAGTATAACGTACCTATACAATAATATTATCGAGTTTAAATAAATGGCCTGCCACGCCTTTGCCGCGAGCAATGAGTCAATGCTGAAAAACTATAGGTACCTTCGAGTCCTCCGATTAATGTAGGTTTAGCTTTAATATAATACGTATATACTAATATTAGATACTCCAGGCCTAAAAAGCTTTTTATTTTGATTATATGCCCAAAATTGATACCTTGTTGGTCATGGTTCAAAGTTTCTCAAACTGCGTGTATGATCATTTTTGTGACATTTCATTTCGCATAATATTATAACGACAGGTGTAAGCATTAATTCAGAAACATCAAAAATCACAGGCAAAAACTACATGTTACCGATTCCGATATGTAAAAAAGTTTGGTTCAACAGAGGTACAAATACCTAAAAACAAATTTCTTTAATAAATTGCCAGAAAACATAAGATCTCCTAAACTTCAAAGAATTAAAAAAATATACTGAAAACTACAAATTTCAAATTTAAATCTATATAATAAAAATTCTTAATCTATCTATTTACCTATCTATAGATATATGTATAAATAAAAATGAATCGCCGAAATGTATGTACGCGCATAACTTCCAAACGACTGCACCAAATTGGATAATTCTTTTTTTTGTGTTCTTTATTGTCAGGACAAGGTTTTTATAAAACTACTGGCATTATGAAATTTGTATAAAAAATTGCAATAGGTGGCACGCAAGCTGTTTTAAAACTTAATGTACTGGGACTGAATGTATGGAATGCGGGAAGGGTGATCGCGGGAGGTGGAGGAGGGGAATACGGGAGGGGGAAGGGAAACTTGGAGAGGTCAGGGGAACTCTGAAAGGGGGGAGTGGAGTGGGGAGAGGGAAGGTGGAGGAGGCGGTGAGGGAACGCTAGAGGGGAAAGGGACGCGGGAGAGGAAGGAGAGACGGAAGGGACGAATGGGAAAGGACACGCAGCGAGAAACAATTTGTTTATTAAATGGCATAGCAACGCATGCCGGGTACCAGCTAGTATCTAAATAAATAACACCTTCCTTCCATACACAAAAACAAAGCTTTTTACGGGAGTCCATCTTTAAATAAAAAATATATTTCCAAAATTAGGAAGATGAAATGTTTTATATATTATACTCCTTTATGGTCCCAGGTCCCAGTTGCGACCGTTACCTTTTGTACTTTTCTGTGTCCTCTTCTGTTTCATATTTTCGTTTTGATTTATTAGTATTATCTTCATCTTCAGTGATATATTACGTCGATGGATATACCTTCAAAAAGTTATTAGAAAGTTTTTCCTATAAAAATTAAACAAAATATAAATTGAAAATATTAATTAAACTTGACACTTGCTCTTCAAAGTCTTCTAATATTGTATTTACTTTAAAAATTGAGAAACAAATGGTCGATACGTTAATAAATTTGGGTCTCATTTAAAATATGTATTCACTTGGACCTTGGCATGCAACAAAAATATATCCTAAATAGCACGATTCTGAGCATTCGTGAGAGCCAATTATCCTATTCGCAGCTGACCCCATGTGTACACTATACTCTTTGCCCAATGCCCATTTATCTTTCGTTGGTAAATATTATTATTTTTTCATTCTAATTTTAAGGTCTTCACAATTTAAATCTATCAAATCTTCGAGATTTGTAATGACCTAGTTTCTTTTGACTGTAATTACATATTATTTTATGGGC
Source organism: Limnephilus lunatus (assembly GCA_917563855.2). Taxonomy (NCBI): domain Eukaryota; kingdom Metazoa; phylum Arthropoda; class Insecta; order Trichoptera; family Limnephilidae; genus Limnephilus; species Limnephilus lunatus. The sequence continues at coordinate 70,385,510 of OU830596.1, forward strand.
AACATACCTTTGTAATTTACATATTATTGTAAGTATTTTTCATATTAATATTATTCTACACTAGCTGGTGTTACGTTGCAATGCCATATGTAAAGAAATAAATTGTTTTTCCCTGCATGTCCTTTCCCGTGCGTCCCCGTCCCCCTCCCGCATCCAATAGCTTCCCGCGTTGCCCTATAACCTTCCCCGCCCACCCTCTCCCCTCTCCCACTCCTGCGTCCCGCAAACCCCCATCCCGCGTTCCATATATTCAGTCCCAGTACATTCAGTTTTCAAACAGCTCGCGTTCCGCCAATTACAATTTTTTTATTCAATTTTTCATTTTTCGTATATTACAAATATATATATTTTTGTATTTTATATATTATAAGAACAATCAATCAAATCCGTAATTTAAAAATTCCATAGACAATTCTTTTAATAAAAAAAAATAAATAGCTGCCTGCTAATTTCAATTTCATCAAACGCGCGAACTGTCAAACGTGCGAAGTTAAACTAGTCGTTTTTCTGAAATTATTCAATTTTATGTGCAATTTTTCTTTCCGTAAGAACCTTCTACAAAGTATTAGGAAACTTTAAAAAAAGATGAATGAAATAGGTAAAGTCGTTCTGAAGTTATGGCGTGACCAAGGCTAACAGGGATTCATTTTTATATACATATATAGACTAGAATTAACTACGTACCCCTTGGATTTAGGTTTACCATTTGTTGGTTCGTTCTAAAATAAATGAATCGTTTTAACGATTGTTGTTTTAAACTATCAATTATTTGCTCTTTCGTAGAATTTACCTTACTAAGCGAATGTACACCTGCTTCAAGGATGTCTGTTATAAGGTCCTGTAATGAATGCTTTAGTCATTTTAAATGTTATTATTACTTTTAAATTCCAATGTTAAATCACTGTCTAAAACAATCTATATTATTTATGCTTTAAACCGCTTACTCGTTATACGGAATATTTTTTATTCAAACAGTTAGATTTAGCTTTATTATCACGAAAAGTAAGTATTTATGTCGCGGGAGACAAAAAAACATGCAAAATATATGCATTTAACATTTTATTTTATTTAAACTAATTCGCTTACGCGGTAACGTCATTTTATATTTACCGTTTTTATTTAATAGACAATCAAACATAATTACACAAACCCGCTAGGCAAACCCTGCTTAGCTAAACAAACCATTAAAAACCTGGGATGTTTTTTAAAATTATGATGACATGCAGCTTTTGTAGTTTAACCTCAACCTAAAAAAGGAATATTCCGTATTATCCGTGCATCAAACTTCGACAACACGAACGTTCCGTATTATCCGTGAGGTGGACTAAATGCATATTTACCCAATCTCTTTTTCTGATTCTGAACAACTGGCACCTGATGGGTAGATAATTTGAAAATTGATGTACTAATTCATTTAACATAATATTTAGTGTATTTGCGGTACGTTCCAGAGAGGAAGATACTTTCAGTATCGCCCTTGTATAAGACCACCTTTCAGATTTGAAACGTTGCTTAAAATGGCTTTAGCCGTGTTTGACCCGATCTGAATACCCCTGGAATTCCCCACCTTTCTCTTCCTCATTTCCTTCCTCACCCCACTACCTTCAGTCTTACAACATATGCCAATTGGGGATGTCATAGTCTCAATTTGTTCGACGGCTCAAGATCTAATCTTTTAAATGAAATATCAACAACATTTAATTTTCTAATTCCAGCCACTAGGTATGTAGGAACAAGCAATGAGAAACGCCTTTAAAATAAAGTTTCTCACGTTATAACAAACTTTAAAATACATACTTCGCTAATTAGTGGGTAGTATTGCGTTTTTATTGTTTTTTATAATGTAAATTATAATGAGGTATTCATATTTGATAATATTAGAATTTAATGGCTATCGCTGCTGGGCATGTTTGTATTGCCAAGGTAACGTGCGTAGGCAAATTAAAAACCTATAAAATATTTAAAATGTTATTCGTAATGTGCTTTTTACTTCCTGCAGACAAATTGAAAAACATGTGAACATTGATAATTTTCCATTTACCCGTCAGATCTGTTCGATCGGTTTTCGGAATAACTCATAAGGTCTCATAGAAATCGTTGTGTCTCCCTTACTATCATGGTTACAAATACGATCTGAACTGTTAGAAAGAAAAAATACCACGCTTTATATTCAAATCGAAAAGTTAACCGTAAAGTATTTCAAATGTACATCTTTACGAATCTAAAGTTTCCGAATGCAATTTTTAAAAAAAATTTTGAAACTTTGGAAATTTTTTATTAATTATTTATACATGAAACTACAAAAAAGTGATTCAATGATAAGGTTTCTAATACATTTGCCTAATAATGTGTTTTTTTATTATTTAAAAAATTATATGTTTAATTTGAATTATAAAATTTGTAAACCGTTTTAACTTTTCGGATACATTCATAAATGTTCCTGTTTTCATAAATGTTTTTTATTGCAGAACGGAAATATTTTGACCCTCTGACAAAATGCGGTCGAGTCCTGAGAGGTTAACATTACAAGATTTCAGATTTTTAAAGTTTTTAGGAGCCCAACTCTGTGAATTATCGTATCTCCAAATTTGACACCACAACTTGTTCAAGATACCGCATGGCAGAACAGATATTCTAGCACAGCATTCATTGTATGACAAGAGGAATGGTGCTGTTACATGAAATTTGGTTTAGTAGATGTATTTGCTCTGTAAATAGCATTTTTTGTATCATTATCTTTACAGATGTTAAAGAGTGTCGGAATGAGAAGATTGTACTGTAATTGGATGAATAATCTGTTTTACAGTAATAAAAAATATAAATTTAAAAAAAAAAATCTGAAGAATATTTTTAGCGAGTTTGCCTACGCTTCCTTTTCGTTAAACTTAGCGGTAGTACATTTTGAGAAAATCCACGTAGGTTCTAAGCGTTTCGCACTCTGTAATTTAGGAAAGTGTTTGTGTAGATATTCATTCTTTGATGTTTTTTTTTTTATATTCCTTTCGTTAAAATGTATATTATTATTTACTCGTCGAATCTAATGATCAAATCTTAACAGGAATTACAAAAAAACGATGGCCTTCTCAATTCCTTAAACGTTTTTAAGTTTGCTCAATCATTTTTTGTTCAGATAATCATTGTTACCAAATGAAAAATATCACGTTGTTAATAAAATGGTACGTACGCTATACGTGTGCGTAGGTTATTTTATTTTTTTTGAATAGGTTACTTTAATATGGTAGTCGTGATAATAAAACAACTACTCAAACTACCAAAGTTTCTTATTACCGAAGATTTAAAATCAGCAATTTTGAATGATAACCATAATACTGCCTACAATGATTTTGATTAAGGCGATCCAATAGTCCAGGAAAAAATCGAATTCGGAATTCACGCCCCTTTATAGGAGGAGTTTAAAAATACTTGAGAAAAAGCTTTTGGAAAGGTTGGAAAAGGTATTTGAGAAAAAAAATGACATCTTTATATTGTAAAGGCCTGTAAAAAACATTAATACCTTTTTTAAGCATTGTTTATTGTAATAAAACGGAAATTTTAAATTGATTTCAAGGAACCAAGCGGCGCGTAGTCTAAGGCGTCTATTCCCCGTCGCGGCCGGGGCGGGGGCGGAACTGACACAAAAATAGGTCTGTAGTCCTTCGGTGGACGGCATAGGGTCCACTTTTGAAAATTCAAATTCGTCGACTGCCGGCCGTATTGTAAAATAGCAACGCGAAAATGGATATTTTATTTTATTTTACGAAGTTCGAGCCTAAATATCAATTTTGATTACGATAATTATAAAAGAAACTGAATTTGCCATATTATACAATAAAACCATATCCGAAAAGGGGTTTATAAGTAGGAGAGTTTGCACTTGAAAGTATTTTTTATAGGCATAACACTTTATTTTTTTCTATACTTATTAAAAAAATGACCGATATTTTTAAGGGCCAACATATGTTCTACACGCAGTATTTAATTAAAGCATCTATAATACTTCTAAGCGATCAAATTTTCAAAACAAAAACATATGATTTTGCATTATTTAGTATGGCTTCATCTTAAAAAGAATATTTTATTTTTAAATCTCGTTGTAAGTTTAGATAACTTTCATGGCATAGCTCTAATACCTATTGTCCATAAAAAAAATATTTACCTTCTAAAAATTGTTATAAGTCTTATTTTTTAAATTTGAATTACAATAATAATTCTTGAAATATGTGAAAGCTTTTTTTCTGTTCGTTTTCCTTGCATATAGAAGTACCTACCTTCCTACCAAGCACTTCTAGGTCGTACAAAAATATTTTTTTGTAAGGTAGGTACCAAAAGGTTTTGTTTTATGTGATAATATTCTCACTTAAAAAGTCACTTAAGATGATACATAAAATAGTTAATTATCTACTATTTCATAGATGGCGTGAGTTTAATTATATTAGGTAGAACCATTTTTTACAAATTATGCTTTAATATTAAGATGATTTATTTGTTTTGCCAATTACTTACGCAATACGAATATGAATAGATAGTTTTGTCCATAAACCAACTCTAAATCTTGAAAGGCAAATACAACATACGAGTAGTATCGGTTATTCCATCTTACATTGTATTTGTAAGCCTTTCTTGAAAAATTTGTGTTTGTTTAAAGACAAAACTATTTATTTGTATTCGCATTGCGTACGTACGGGCAGAAACAAATATTCGTCTTAATATTTTAAAGCATAACTCGGAAAAAGTGTTTCGCCCTAAAATAATTAAACTCACGCCATCTACGAAAGAGTAGATTATGAATTCTTTTATATATCACCTTAAGATGAAGCCATACTATATACTATATAATTCAAAATCAAACCTTTTTGTTTTGAAAATTTGATCGCTTAGAAGTATTATAGATAGCTTCAATTGGCCCTTAAAAATCAAGAAATTCAAAAATAAAAGTCTTTTAATAAGCATAGAAAAAAATATTGTATTAGGTCTATAAAAATCACTTTCAAGTGCAAACTCTCCTACTTATAAACCCCTTTTCGGATATGGTTTTATTGTTTAATGTAGCAAATTCAGTTTCTTTTATAATAATCGCAAAAAATATATATATTTACGCCCGAACTTCACAAAATAAAATACAATATGCATTTTTGCGTTGTTATTTTTGACATCACGGCGACAATATGGCAGTCGACGATTTTGGATTTTCAAAGTGAACCTTATGCGTTCCACCCAAGAACTACTGACTTGCCACACCCATTTTGTGTCAGTCCGGCCCCGGATGGAGCGGGGAATAGACGTTATGCTCCGCGTCGCTTGGTTCCGTGAACTCAATTTTAAATTTCCGTTTTATTACAAAAAACAATGCTTAAAAAAGGAGTTAATGTTTTTTACTGGCCTAAACTAAATCAACCTGTAAAAAAAATTCTCAAATGCCTTTTCCAACCTTTCCAAAAGCTTTTCTCAAGTATTTTTAAACTCCTCCCATAAAGGGGCGTGAATTCCGATTTCTTCCTGGACTATTGGATCGCCTTCATCAAAATTCGCAAAATCAATTTTAAAATAAAAATATTGATATATTTCCAAGAAGTCCGCTCGTGGCTATGCGCAAAAGGCCTTTTATCCTTTGTGTTTCTGTGTAAGGAGATAGGCATTAATTCAAGCACGTCCATTCCCTTCAGATCGCATTCCGTGCTCCAAATTGCCGCCGCTTTCTCCCGATTTTTCATTTAAATTGAATTTACCCCAATCGTGATCGAGTCACCTCTGCCATTCGACCTGACCCGGGTTCCGCGCTTGCCACGCCGGAGATATCCGCACTGAGCATACTGTATACAAAATGTTACCGGACGAGCCGCTTGAAATCCAAAGTCCAAACCTCTTAGTTCGTGCCCCACGGGTCTTTTATTCCTAGTTCCTGATTTGGACTTGTTAAGTATCGGGCTGGGAAAATAAATTAATTCTGATTTGGACGTGTTTACTACGAAGATATCAGGGCAGGGCATAATTTATTGAAGGTTTTTAGGTCATGCATGCTTTGGACCTTTTCAACGAAACAAACTTAGCCATTCTGCATACATTAATATTTCAGTTTAACTGTTAATTGAATAGGTTCGACTTTCGTTCTAATTGTAATGTTGCCTTTTAAGTTTTTTTGCAAGAGGCTGTATTTGGATGGGGGTAATTGTCTACACATTTCTGATGACTTTTCTACACATTTATGATGAATTGTCTACACATTTCTGATGACTTTTCTACAAATTTCTAGTGAGTTGTTTACACATTGATGAATTTTCTACACATTCTTACTGTAAAGGTAGTTGTTTTATGTGACAGGTATCTACTCTATCTACTTTATTTTTCGAATAAATTGCGTTATGCTTTTTTCATAATGAAAATATTAAATTATCTAACCGATGTGTATGCCATCATTTACAATATTCTTAAATACATAAGGAGGACGGAACGTGAACAATGTCGAATTGGTACATGGAATATCAGAGGAGGAATGGAAAGAAAGATGAACGAATTATGCGATGCAATGGATAGTAAATTTTTGGATATACTTTGTGTGACAGAGAGTATGAAAAAGGAGAGCGGTACAATGCAGCATAATGATAAGTTCGTCATCTGGTCTGGGAGACCGGATACGGAGAGGGCTTGTCAGGGTGTTGCAGCGCTACTGTCTCCCAGAATGGTTGAATGTATGTTGCAGTATGAATGTGTAAGTTCGAGAATAATGTGGATCCGATTTAAAATTGGGTTGACAAGGGTGTTTCTTGTTATCGGCTATGCTCCTGTTAATTCTGAAAGCGACGAAGTGAAAGATGATTTTTGGACTGGTGTGAATGACGTAATGAGATTAAAAAATTTGAATGAAAGGATTATAATGGCGGGCGATTTGAATGGGTGGGTGGGAATTAGACGTGATGGATTTGATTCAGCCTTAGGTAAGTTTGGGGATAAAAGAACGAATGACAATGGGAATAGAATACTTGAAGTATGTTTAGAGTGGAACCTGTTTGTATCGAATACCTTCTTCGATCATAAAGGTATCCATCAATATACGTGGGAAAGAGGAAATGAAAGATCATTAATCGATTTTGTGGTAATTGACTCTAGGTTGAGAGCCGTTACTGAGGACACAAGAGTTTTCAGAGGGGCTGAGGTTGAAACTGACCACTTTCTGGTGGTGTCAAGAGTAAACCTCTTTCGCGGATGGCGCTCTAAAGTGAAAAAGGTATCAACTCCTACCAGAGTCAAAGTAGAAAAACTGCAAAACGCTAATGTCAGAAGTGAGTATGAGAAGCGTGCAGAGACGAGATTGAATGAGAAGGAAATGGATGGTCTAAGCATTGATGAAGCATGGAACCACATAAAGGTTAGTCTTTGTGAATCTGCTAGAGATGTGTGTGGAATAAGTACGCAAGGTAGGAAGAAAGGTGACGCATGGTGGGATGACGAGATTAAAGCACTGGTCTCAGAGAAGAAGAAAGCATGGTTATGTCTGATAGCGGCTGGCAGTGCTTCTAGCGAAGAGAGAGATAGAGCGAAAGAAGTATATAAGGGATGCAAGAAAAGAGTAAGTGTTGGAGTGGAAGTACGAAAGAAACGTCTGGAAGAGGAAGAGGGAATAAAAATGACAAAAAACTTCCAAGAAAACATTAAACTGTTTTGGAAGGAGGTCAAAAAGTCCCGGAGCGGTCCAGAGAATGGGAGCCTAAAAGTGATAAAATCGAAAGATGGAAGAATGTTGACGAATGAGGAAGAAATAAATGAGAGATGGATGAAATATTTTGAGGAAGTCTTCGAAAGCAACCCGAGTGATAGTGAGGCCAGCGGCGAATCGGGTATGAACGATGACGGAGTGAATGTTATCAAAATCAGCATGGATGAAATTAAAAATTCGATAAAATGCATGAAGAATGGTAAGGCTGTAGTTTTCGACAATATTGCGGCCGAATACTTTAAAGGAGATAGCCATATTATTCTCACATGGTTGTGCAAACTTTTTAACCAGTGTTTAGAGGAGGGTTACACGCCATTATATTGGAGAAGGGCTGTAATCATGCCATTATACAAAGGTAAAGGGTCACGTATGGAATGTGGGAATCATAGAGCTATTAGCCTGCTAAGTTCAGTCGGCAAGTTATACGGAAGAATATTGATTGAAAGGGTAAGAATGGAAACAAAGGATAAAATATGGGATGTGCAAGGTGCCTTTATGAGTGGAAGGGGATGCATGGACCAGATTTTCTCCTTGCGTATGCTCACTGAGAAGTTTCTGGCAAAAAACCAAAAACTTTTTTGTGCCTTTGTAGATCTACAAAAAGCATACGACCGAGTCGACAGGAAAAAGCTATGGAAGGTGTTGTCCAAGTATGGAGTGAATACAAATCTCATACAGGCAATTGCGTCTCTGTACGAGGGAAGCGTTGCATGTGTTAGGGTGAACGGTGGTTTTACGGGGTGGTTTGACATCACAAAAGGTGTTAAGCAAGGCTGCGTAATGTCACCATGGTTATTCAATTTATACATGGATAATTGTATGCAAGAATTGAAAGAGATGGGATTGGGCGCGAATTTGAGTGATCTGAAAATATGTTGCCTGTTGTATGCTGATGATGCGGTGCTGATTTCTAACACTATGGAAGATCTACAGTCTCTCGTGTCTAGGATGAACGAAGTGTGTATGCAAAATGAGTTAATGATGAATGTAAGTAAGTCTAAAGTCATGGTATTTGAAAGGGAGAGTACGAAAACAGTGTGCAATATAGTTGTGAATGATGAATACTTGGAGCAGGTGGATGAGTTTGTGTACCTGGGTAGTATGTTTACGAGAGATAGAGATATTGAAAGAAGAGTAAATGCAGGTAACTCCATTAATGAGGACTGAATGCCGTTGGCGCTAATAAAACACTGTCAAAAGACGCGAAGCTAGCAGTCCACAATGGAGTCCTGGTACCTACCTTGATGTATGGCAGTGAGGCATGGAGTTGGCAGAGGAAGGATGAAAGTAAACTGAATGCTGTCGAAATGAGATCCCTGAGGCGAATGTGTGGCAAAACCATGTATGATCGTGTGAGAAATGTGGATATCCGCAAAGAATGCAAGGCTGATGTAAGCATAATGAGTAAGATTAAGAAAGGGACCCTCAGATGGTTTGGACATGTAGAGCGAATGAAAGAAGAAAATAATGTGAGAAGAATATATGACGCAAATGTGAATGGAAGAAGAAGTAGGGGACGCCCGAGGAAGACATGGCACGATCAAGTGAATCAGATACTTGAGTTGGGCCATGTCAAAAGTCAGAATAATAGAAGAGTATGTATGAGACGATGTATGAATGTGAGTGAAGCAAAGACTGTGTGCCAAGACCGAGTTGTTTGGCGGTCCGTCCTCTCTGCCTACCCCTGCGGGGAAACGGCGTGATGGTTAGTTAGTTAGTTAAATACATAATTTGAATTTGAATTTAGTTTTCGTGAATAAATGAATGCAAATCTTGGAAGTGGAAATTAACCTGAAACTCAGCAGACAGACTCGTTGTCGATGACAATGCATTATATCGACTTTTGGTGGCACTAACGCACACACACACACTTTTCTCTGAAATCGAATGACAATAAATACAAACACTAATTCGACATTTTAAAATTTTAAAACAGTTGATATGCGAAATAAATGTCGGTACCATCCGATTAGGATTTGGCTTAAGCGGTGCTTACTCATTTTTGTCAGTTCTTTGGGAGAATTGTTCAATCCTCAATCAAACCCAAATAATCTATATATTTTTTTATATATCTACATCTCAATGAATTGGCTTGTAACCGGTCCAAGAGATGAAAATTAAAAGATTTTACGAAGAAAATTCGAAAGAACAAGAAATTACAACTGTACATAGTGGGTGACGATCGTTAAAAAATACCTATTTATCAAATGTTTGAGGTCTTTTAACCCCTTCAATTCTATTTAATGTAAAAAGAAACTTTGTCTTCCTAAACAAACTTGTTTGAAAAATTGAATACCGCCTGATATGTTTTTCATATTGGCTACCCAGAAGATTTATATTCTACTATTAGCGAGACTGTACAAATGAAATCTTTTACGATTTGGTTATTACTTCCACGTACTAAATCTCCAATAATTAGGCCCCGGGCACACGACACAATCGCTCGCCTATTGCGGTCTAATTTGTTTATTTTCTCATTCATTTATGAAAGAGATTCCTTGTGCTCGCCGCTTACTAATTATTCCGGTATATTCAAAACCAAGTAAAACCTTAACAGTTTGCTTCGTTTTAAAATAAACACAAATTATGCGCAACACAATGACTGTAATGAAAATCCATGTAAATACGGACATATTTGGATAACTTCCATGTACATTATGTTACGTTTTATGATTGGTAGGGGTACCAGGGTTTAAGGAGTGGGGTAAGTGTAGGTCTTGACGGGGCGAATGCGTTTGCCCACCCTCTGCGAGTTAGGTCGGTTCGGGAGAGACTGGTTGATGGAGACCTAACCTTATTATTTAGCCTCTCAGAAACTGGGCGTACTGTACAGGGCCCGCAGATACTTTAATAGTACACAACTGCTAACCCTGTACAAATCGCAACTGCGCCCCACGGTTGAATTTGGCAGCCACCTCTGGTCTGGAGCTCCAAAATACCTTAAAAAACCCTTGGCACTGTGCAGAAACGGGCGGTCCGTTTGATAGATTCTCCCATCTTAACAGACGGATTGCAATCTTTTGAGCACAGGCGTCAGGTGGGAATGCTGTCCTTGTTCTACCGGTATTACAATGGAAAATGCTCCGAGGAACTAGCGTCGTTGATCCCCTCGGCACCGGTGCATAGTCGGGAAACACGCCAAACACACGCCCAACATTTGTACACGGTTGACATTAGTCACATGAGAACGGGTCGTTTTTACGACTCGTTCTTGAGTTCAACAGCTCGGATGTGGAACGATTTACCGGCCTCTGTGTTTCCTCCCTCCTACAACATGGGTCTCTTCAAGACCCATGTTCACTCCTTCCTTTCCTCAAAAAGACCCTCCACACAGCATCCTCAAAGATGGCATAGGCCCTGAGGGAAATTATTTTCCTCAGGGCCTCCTGTGTGGAGTTAATGTAAAAAAAAAAAACTACTTTTTTCCTTCCTTTTTTAAAAGACCCCTTCTCACAGCATCCCCAAAGATGATACAGGCCCTTTATATTTTTTTTACTTTAAGGCCTCCTGTTTAGAATTATATAAAAAAAAAAACTGTTTTCTGTGCTGATAGTAGGAGATTTTTAAATATTGTCAGATTAATCGTAACCGGAGAATATTTGTCTTCCCTTTAAAAAAATAAACATAGAGTAGCGGTGTTCTGCAGTTTGCACAACTGACTAATAGTTGTTTTACACTATCTCTTTTTTCAGCCCGATTCCCGTATAGAGACCAAAGTCAACCATTTTTCATCTCTATTTTCATATCTACGATTTCAGTTGGCATCACTGCAAACAACATGGCTCATGTGCTGTTTGCAGTGATGCCAAAAGAAAGATGAATAAGCACAGATTTAATTCTGTTTCATAAAATACTGTATTACAAAATTGACTGTCCTGAACAAAGATATTTAAATACAAAATCAATATCTTTGGTCCTGAATTACTTCAATTTATTAATATCCATGTTCCCAAAAAATCATGTCCACATTTATTACCCTTTTACTTCAATAACACCAGGACACTAGCTTATTAAAATTCTCAGTTTCCGAGACTTCACAGTCTGGGAAATAAATATTCTAATCTAGGTGATATAATTCATCTTAAAATTAATCAGTACTTATAAATGTTGTATATTCTATCACTTTTATTTTTCTAGACACAAATAGATTTACATAATTTCTGCAATTTTTGTTTATATTGAATGTGAGACTTCTTATCATTTTTACATAGGTATATTTTTTTATATGCTTTTGTTGTTACATTGTATTGGGTATTTTATTTTCTCATTGTATTATATTTTCTTCATTGTTTGATACTCAACTTATAAACTATAATGTAAAAGCCCATCAGGGCGTGTAAAAATAAATAAATGGTAGATATGAAAATAGGGATGAAAATAGCGATCGTGTAAACCGAAATTTAGTCTTTGGTCTCCATACGGGAATCGAGCTGAATAAAGAGATGGTTTAAAACAACTATAATAATAAATAATAACATATCGACAGTAACAACATACTATTAAAGAAAGCATTACGTAGAGCATTTCTCTTATACTCCACTCCACCTTACGAGAACTCTTGAATAAGAAGCTGTTTAGAAGTGAAAGAGACACTAATAATTACATAGGTACTCTATTTTCCATCGGAGCTGCAATAAAAACAACTTTTTACCGACACTAACCTAACCGAGACAACTTCTTAACCCACAGCCTAAGTTATGTATAGCCCACAGAGAAAAAGTACAGAGTTCGATGAACCTCAGTCACAGCTACAATACAGTGTTTGTTGTAGTAAGAATTACGATGAAGGCAACTTGTATTATAATACTGTAAGTTACTACTTGGATAAACGTAACCCTTTCGGACCATGTGTAAGTTTGAAGATACATAGATTTTCTGGATTTTTTCCTCCTTATTATCAGAGCGAATAGGTTTATTGTTTATTGCGGTATTTATCTATGTCCTTATACAATCCTAATATATACAAATATACATACACTTAAAATAACACATCTACAGTGGGTTGCCATATTAATAGGGACACCTTTGAAAAATGTGTTTTCTCACTTTTGTATTCGTAAAACAAAGGTATTTATGATTTTTGGTAAAGTTTTTAATTTTTATTAAGAAAAACATATGGTTTTGATTATTTTAACATCATATTTGATCTTAATTAGCATTTATTTTTTTTGGTAATTTATTTTGAAACATTATCGCACAGAAAGTTAATATTTTGTGAAAATCGCCTTTAGCCGCAACTACAGCTTGTACAAGCCATGACATGCTCTCAATGCACAGTTTTGCATTGCGCTTTAGCTCAGAAGAGTAATGTAACTCTCTGATGAGGATTTCGATGATCTGCTCCCTGGTTGTGATCACCTCCTTGGCAATCTTCGTCGTCTTGAGCTCTCACAGGTTTTCATAGGGGTTCACGTTGGGGGAATTCCCCAGACAAGGTAAAACCTGCACTTTTTTTAGCCAGGAATACTGTGAAATTTCTGGTTTTATGGAATGGTGCATAAATACATACTCCTGACCACCAGGGAACCTTTCTCCGACTTGAGGCAGCAACCGATTTTCCAGTACTTGTCTGTACTGATCCTGCCTCATGGTCCCTTGCATGATGTGGAGTCGCCCTATTCCATTGGAAGAGATGATTGAGCATACCATGATACTGGTAGAGTATTTGATTATCTCCACAAGGCAGTCCGGATCGAATTTCTCCACTTAGAGTCGTCGGACGAAAGATGATTTTTCCACCAAAATTTGGAATGTAGACTCATCAGAGAAGCATACCTAAAAATATCATGATCAGACCACTATATTTTTTTTAAACTTGAAAACTACGAAAATATGCTTTTCCTACCATCCAGCCCTCAATAGTCATGTTTTGGTATGCCTTGACCCATCCTAGTCGTTTTTTCCGCCTAGCTACCGTCTGGCAAAATGTTTCAGCTACCCGATTTTTAATGAGGCTCTCCTCAGTCATTCATCTCTGATCTGTCCTTTGGGAGACCTCGATACCTTCTTCATTGATCATCGGGGTGAGATAATCAACACTCTTTTTGGGATTTTGAAGACATTTGCCATAAGTACGAGGCGTGGTGACTCGTTTTCTGCTACATTTCCCATCACGATTCACTTCGAAGGGCAGGTTTTGATTGATTTTTTTTCTTTATCCTTTTAACTACAGACTTTGAAATACCTGTCAGCGATGCTATTTATCTTTGGAAATGTTTGGTGTTTAAAAATAGTGCCTTCACTTCCGCACATTTTCTTGGAGACGTGTCTGAAGACCTGGCCATATTGAAAAAATCCAATATTGGGTTTAACACGGCAGAACTATTAATTGAAATAAGAAATGAACACAAACTTTACAAAAATGATAGATAATGAATAATTACTTAAGTTTTTATACAGTTGAACTGTTAAAACTCGTTAAAATAATTATTAAGCATTTTTATTTGCAAGACCTACGATCACGCGATTTCACAAAAATGCTGGCCACATGGATACAATCTTAAATTTTTGAGAGATGTGATACATTGCTAGTATTTCCACCTCTTAAAATAGTCAGTAATGATACCGGCGGCAAAAATAACAAAAGAATGGCCATCATATCTAGGTAATTTAAAAGTACAGACAATGTAAACACAAAAAATGTAAAATTTTGGAACTGTCCCTATTAATATGGCAACCCACTGTATACCAAATCAATCACATATCTTCGCAATTTAATTTTAAATGCCTTTATGATCTCTTCCAATTTTATTTCTTCTGGTAATTCTCCAAATATCTTCAATGCTCCGTACATCAATGACTTTTGACTCTGTGTTTTTTTCCTGAAGGGGAGTCTTAGTTCATTTCTTTTCCTCGTCTCATGTGTATGTTTGCTTTGTAGTTAATCAATTTTTCTTAGGAATTACTGTAACTCATCGGTTTTCAATAGACGTATGGCCATTGATTATTTTGTAGGTTAACAATATAGTATTGAAGTAAATAATTTATTTAAATAACAAGATATTTAATTCCTTCAACATTTTCTTGGTTAACGATTTTCATTTTCCATTTGCTGGCAATGCCAGCTTTGCGCTCTATTTTTTTCGTTGGAATGTAGCTACTCGTTCAGCTCGTTCGGCGGTAGCCATGTTTGTATTTTGACTGGTGACGTTTGTGTTTAAACTGTTTTTGCGCAGCGGCGTGTAAATAGTTTTTTGAAGTGTAAACTTCTTTAGCACTGTTGTGATTTGAAACTCAATGAAACGAAAAATAGCGACACTAAAAAGAGACAAACACATACATCTATTCGATTCAGCCTGCGAGAGAATGAGATAGTATAATCGGTTTCCTCTTTGTGCGGTGCTTCGTAGCCTCCTCACTCTTGTCTACTTTAGTTTTCTGAAATTTTCACTTCTACAGCGTGTGAACTACACACATTTTTTTAATGTTAGGTCTCACGTTACTTGAAAAAAATATACGAATTGGCCCAAATTTATCTCACCGAGGGGAAGGGGGGGGGTCTAGATTGGAAGAAAAACTTCTCACGTAATTAATGGATGCCCCCTAAGTTAAAAACCTTGAAGTTATAAATGTTATAATTTTTTTTATTCAATAAATGATTTACCTTATTAATTTTATTAATATAGAAAGGGTTAAATTGTATATAAGGAGGATTGTCCGACACAAACACCCAGATTATAAACATAATGCCACGTAGAATAGTCAGTAACTTCTACCTTTGAAGGTCGTGTGGTTTGCTTGCGCCCATATGGAATCTGAAAACATAACGGATGTATTTTTTATACGGTGGAATTAATGGCAGGTAACAGCGCTTTGTAAATTTATAGTAACTTAGACTTTTGAGTGTTCGTAAATTGCTGTTAAATAATAACGCACCTGCTGCAAATGTGACAGCTCGTTAAAAGTCTAAGTTTTTTTTGTTTGTTGTCTTTGAATTAATTGGTGGAATGATGTTAATATGTGAATAAATACTAATACAACTACTTTTACGAAGTGGTCGATCAATTCACCTACCTGGGCTCCATTCTAACAGAGAACAATGAGGACCCAGCAGAAATCAGAA
The DNA here is from genome assembly GCA_917563855.2 of Limnephilus lunatus. NCBI lineage: Eukaryota > Metazoa > Arthropoda > Insecta > Trichoptera > Limnephilidae > Limnephilus > Limnephilus lunatus. Next base: position 70,401,283 of record OU830596.1, read on the forward strand.
GGAGAATCACAGCAGCCAACAAAACATACTTTTCTTTGCTGCCAGTGTTTAAGTCACGTAGTGTCCAGAGAAAAACCAAAATAACCATATATAAGACCATTGTTAGAACGGTATTGGCATACGAAGAGTGTTTTTTTAAGAATGAAAAAATAAGGCCCCTAGCATCTCAGCACATATGAGACTCCTCAGGCTGAGATGGGCTGGGCATGTACAGAGAATGCCGGATACACGCGACCCGAAAAGAATTTTGACTGGACACCCGGGTGGAAAGAGAAAAGTGGGAAGACCCAGACTGAGGTGGGAAGACGAGGTAAGAGGGGATGCATCACAGCTTCTCCAGGTACCAAACTGGAAGTCAGCCGCTGAGGACAGGAGGAGTTGGAGGCGACTGTTGCAGGAGGCCAAGGCTCGATATGGGCTGTAGCGCCATCGAAGAAGAAGAAGAAGATGTGAATAAATACATTGCGTCGACTTGCTATGGAAACCTTCTAACAATAATAATAGTAGCGCAGACTCGTGTAAAATCACTGGATATTTTAATTGTAGGATTTGTGTAGCCATAGCTGAACATTGTCAATTTTCTTCATAATATATATTTTTTATGACAAATAAGGCAAATCAGAATGTCTACCTTTTGAATGAAAGCCGTTAGTTAACTTGAAAATTCACGAAATCTGTAAAAAAAATTAAACAAAAGAAATACGCATTTCAAATTGCACGCAATTAGCCTTCACACAAAATCAGTTGCAATTTTGAAAACGACCGCCGGATCTGCCCTGATGATGGACACTGCAACGCTGTCCGAAACATTGGCTAAAGAAGGAGGTAACGCAACACGGCATAACACCCCAAAAACAAATAACGAAAATGCGTTTGGCCGTGAAAATCTAAAAACGTATCCATCACGATTTATATTCAAATCTAAAAATTAACAAGTAAAATGTACACCTGTATGAAAATAAAAATGAAACTTTGGGAATTTTTTTTATATCTACATTATTTTTACATTGAAGAAAAAAAAGCGAGGTGACAATAACGTTTATAATACATTTGTCTAATAAAATAGGTTTTTTTTTTTGTCGTTATCAGTAATTTTAGCGTTTTTTTTTAATTTTTATATTTCAAAAATTGTAGGCTTATTTCGAATTATAAGATTTGAAAGATATTTTAACGCCTTTCAAAATTAGTTTTTAGTTTTCGGATACATTAAATATTTCATTTATTTGAATTGAATTGCAAAGTTGAAATATTTTGACCGTTTGACAAAATATAGCCGAGGCCCGAGTGTCTGGTAGAGCAATTTATTGTGCATTTCAAATTAATTTTCAACAAAAGTTTGAAAAATAAACATTTATTGTCCAAAGATTCTAGATTGCACGCATCTATCATCCTATCATCTTGAACCTGTTATAATATGAAGAAGAAATGACTTATTTTCCATTTCTCAAATAACTATCACGAATTCATTAAACTTACTGCGGTTAGCAGACAATACAATCTGCTGCACTTATTTTAATCCACTTTAATTTTACATTAGCCGACCTTATATTAAAATTGGTAATTACTCATTCACGTTGAGCAGGACCACAAACCGTTAAAACATAAACATTTACTTTGATTGAACAAACTTAGACAAGAGTACAAAGAGGTCTTAGTCTTCCGTTATGGACCGTTAGTTTCCATCTTCTAGCAGTACAGACTCTGCGTACCACCGCATAGAGACTCTACTGTTGATGTTAATTAGTGGGGAACAAAGCCATTTGTCCATCGTGATGTACGGCAGGTGTTAAGCGAACACTTTTACGTTCAACAGTTATGAGCTGAGGAATGTTGCACCACGATTTGCACCGCTTTTCTCTAATTAAATTATGCACTTGCTTTTTATCTAAATAAATTATTGTTCTTGGTTGACATTTTTTATTACCATATTCGTTATTAACCCTTAAAAAATCGGGCGTATTTTGTCAGAAGGTAAAAATATTTCTTCTTTGCAATAAAATCCAAATAAACCGAATGTTAGTGAACATATCCGAAAACTAAGAACTGTTTTTGAAAGGTGATAAAATACGCTATCAAATTTTATTATAAGAAATAACCATGTAATTTTTTAAATATAAAATTATTGAAATCAAACTTCAAAAGGTTTTTAATATAGCTCACCTTACTTTTTAACTAAAATGACTGATGAAGAAAAAAAATAAGAGCACGTACACATTTTGTTGGACAAAAGAATTATTTACGTTATTTTTACTTCACTTTTGAGTTGTTTTATGTAAAAATAATTAATAAATAATTCCCAAAGTTTTTTTTTTCTCCTCAAATTGCTGTCTGAAACTGTGGTTTCATAAAGGTGTTCATTTTCATTATTTTGCGGTTAACTTTTAGATTTGAATACAAAGCGTTGTGTTTTCTCTTTCTAACACCGTTTAGATAATATTTCTAACCATGCTAGTAAGGCAGACAACGATTTCTATGAGACCCTTATGAGTTGTTCCGAAAACCGAACATATTATTGGCATATTTTCATATAGTATTGTCTGGTTTTTCGGAAAACTCACTTATGCCTGCACGCGAAAAAACGACCACTCTGCCCTTTAAGTTTCACCCACATTAAGGTTCACTTTCGCTCGAGGTGATTTAACCCATGCTGAAATAATTAAGCATAGAGCCTGATAATGTAATTAGTCAATTTGTTTCTTCAAACACAGCAAACTTACTTTGTGGCACCATTTTAATTCAAAATTAATACATTACTTAGTTTTAACCACGTTTATTCTTTATAAATAACCGACATGAACATTGCTCACGAATCATGTCTGTTTTTTATAGACAATGAACGTGGTTTTTATATACAACTAGCTGACCCGGCGAACTTCGTACCGCCTCAGAATCAATAACTTTTGTGTTAACTAATTAGCTTAAATTCAAATTTAGTTTTTTTATTAAGTTAAAAATTACACAATGAAGCAATTATCGATGCGAAACTGTCATCGTTTTGTTTTTGTCAGTATCAGAGATGGCGTTGTATACAGATTTTTAATTTATGTGATTTTTTTACTTTTCGACTTACTTACGGGAATTGCGTTTCATTTTCTTCATAAGTGTGGCGGAGATTTATTGTAATTATTGTATTTTTCCACTGGAGGGGTGTAGACAAACCTTCTCCGTTTGTCCCATTTTCAACTGTTGACATGTGTGTAAGAAAGAGGGGCAACATTATATGTTTAATAACAATAACTCTTTCCTCTTTCAACTTTCCTGAATGTATCCACAAACTCCTATCGCAATGAATCTCTCCCCTTATACTCGTATCCCTATGAAAGTCTTACTTTCTATCCAAAGGTGCACCAATTTATAGGAATATGTAAAAAAATATAAAAACTCAGCTGAATCCAATAATGCAGAATTCAACAAAATTATTGAAAATAAAAAAAAAATTATATAATTTTTTTCACAGATGGTTCCAAACTCAGTCCGAACTCCTATTGTGGGGCCAATATCTATGCACCTCACAGGAAATTGTGTTTCCCGCACAGACTTCCCAAAGAGTGTACCATTTTCTCTGCTGAATGCAAAGCTATCATAGAAGCTTTACGACTCGTCAAATCTCCCGAAATTAGAAATGCCCTCATCCTTTCAGACTCACTTAGCTCACTACAAAAAATAAGCACATCCCCTCTCAATTCCAGTAGCGACTCTCTTTCTCTTACCTGCTCTACTGTATCTTGCTGGCTCAAGTGTCAGTGGTCTTGACCTGGATCCCAGGACACTTTGGTATTGTTGGAAATGAAAAGGCTGATTCTATTTCTTAGGAATCCACTGTCCATGGTCCATTAAGTAGTATACCGATTCCTGTTAGAGACTATTTCCCTATTTGAATAAAGTCAAAAATAAGTTACAACGCCAATGGTCCTCTGAATGGAAATCGTCATCTCTGATAAAAGGTCACCAGTACTCACTAATTCAACCTTCTTTTCCTGTCAAGCCCTGGTTTCACAAATACACTTCCATGCCTTAAAAATACATCTCTTCCACAACTCGAATGCGTCTAGGTCATAATTGTTGTCTTAGCCATTTCTCCAGATTCCACATAGTCAATTCGCCTTATTGTGATTATGGTTCAGAGGATACTTTAGACCATAATTTTTTCGAATGTCCTATCAATGACCAATTTCCAATCTTCATACGTGAATTAATAAAACTTAAAATTGAATTCCCTACCAGTGTTCCCTGCCTTCTTAGTCTCGAATCTCCTTAAATTCGATATTTGTTAGCAACATTTATTTGTAAAAATGGCCTTAACATTTAAGCATCAATCAGATTTATTTCTCTTCCATACGCATGTATTTATTCTTGCAGTGTTATTATGTAAATCATAGAGGTTCCTATTTTTGGGAACCTGTACATCTTCTTAATCTACAATTTTGTAATTACAATTAATATCAACTATGTATAACCATATGAATATTTGTGTAACTTTTATAATCATACGAATATTTGTCTTGGCCCATTTTCTATGTTTGCTAATATAATATGTAAAAAAACATGCTTACATGTAAAAAAACTGATCTGAAAATGTAACGAATTTGAAAAAACTGATATTGTAACTAATTTAAAAAAAAACTAAAAATGTAAATAACTTAAGAAATGGCCAAGATCACCCTTAATGGGTGAAAGCCAAATAAATAATTTAAAAAAATAATAATAACAAATGCAAAACAATTAGCGCATTGACATTTGACGTATTTGAATTTTTGGAATTCACGCACAGTTCAATATTATAGGTACTTATCACAAAATGCCCGCAGCTCTTTCAAATATGAGAATTAGTTCCATATAAAATGTACGGGGAAAAGGAATTTCTTAATAACTATATTTTTCGTTGATTTTTGTGATGTTTTATTAGTTATTATCCTTTCCGGGGCGGAGACAAATCCAACAAATCAAAGATCATCAAAATCGGCCCGGCCGTTCTCGAGTTATAAATAGTGTAACTAACCCGACTTTGTTTTATATATTAAGATAAAGTAATCTATTCATTGTTAATGATCATTAAGTAATTAGGAATTATAATTTATCGAGTTATTATTACCCTAATAAGCTTTTTAACCTTTCACCGACTTTTAATTCCCTTAACCAGCCATCAAACAAGCATTAAAGATAACCCGACAAGTTACTCATAATCCTACTTTCACGACCTTTATTTATTTAACTTCTACATTCAAACAACAAGGTACTATTTATGTGACTACAAACACAGAATAACTACATTATTAAGAGATAAACTGCCTTGAACTTTTATGGCATACTGCCTTACTATAAGTATGTTGATGTGTTAAAGTTGTGTTGTTCCTTGTTATTTGTAGGTACCCAATCTCTCTTCATTTTAAAATTATCTTATGGGCGTAATACACGAGCCCGATTTTCAGCCCGTTTCCAATTGGAGACAAAAGTCAACATTTTTTGCTTTACGCGATCGCTGTTTTCAACTCTATTTTCATACCTACGATTTCAGTAGGCATCACAATAAACAGTATGGTTCATGTGTTGTTTGTAGTGATGACAATTGAAATCCTAGATATGAAAATAGAGGTGAAAATAGCGATCTCGCAAATCGAAAAATGTTGACTTTTGTCTCCAATTGGAAACGGGCTGAAAATCGGGCTCGTGTATTACGGGCTTTAGTTCTCTCTGAATTACTTAAAATATACTTAATTAGCAAATTATCGAACTAACAGTTTAATTCTTTCCTTTTTACGAGTTTATCCTTCTTAACATACTGTATTTTAATTAGATGTAGAGTAATTGTATTTATATTCTTGTCTATGTATATAAACCGTTACTTCTATCAATCTGCATCAACATAAATATGTCATTACATGGTTTAAAATCATATTCAATCAAATCTTGCGGTATGTAATATTCAAGTTTATTAAAGCACCTCTATTTACAAATATACAAAGAATAAATACCAGCCGTCCAAATCAGCGTCTAACAACAATATGTAAAAAATAAGAGAAAATATATTTTAAAGTTTGGGTCAAGTGAAAACAAACGATTCGAGAAATTTTGTAAGGTTATGGATGCTATCGCTAATTATGTCAGAAATTTTACCACTACGGTGGACGTTATAAATTTAATATAGTAGACACATTCGCATAAGAGGTTGGGAGAAGGTTAAGATAGGGTTCTTTGTAAAGGAATATGGAAAGTTTTGGGGTTTTTTACTAGACGGTGATTGATTTTGATTGTGGTTGAGGGACGATTCTACTTTCTATTTACATTCTAAATTAGCTCCACACTGGAGGCCCTAAGGAAAATATTTCTCGTCATCTTTGGGGATGCTGTGTGGAGTGTCTTCTTAGGAAATTAAGTTCTGGGAAGAAAAAAGATACGATGGATGGGTAGAAATCTGGGGGTCAGTATGTCCAGTAGTGAAATTTATGAATCGAACCCTCCCATTGCAATGCAAGGCGATGTTCCGGGAGAGTTCTATCAGAGAGATTAAAAGGTCTCCCTCAACCAGCCCCTCCCGATCCGACTCCCTCAAGATCCGGACAAAGCTCACCCCATGTACCCGGCACCCCTGCTAAATCACCAAAAGTAGCGAACCACTTGGAGTGACCTATGGCGGGTCGTCCAATAAATAGCTTCCGGGCCGCGGACCCATACCCGCCTTCCAAATCAAAAATGTAGATAAAAATTATTATTAGATATCTATCGATAGAAAGTATTTTCGTTTGAGTCAATATGACTCAACTCTTACATTCGTGTATATAATTTTTCATCGTCACTTTCCTACGGTTAATATTATTACAAAATCTTTTATGAACGCCGTTTTCTAATAAACACTTACCACACTACTGTACTTGTACAGGCCTTAAGAACTATAAGAACTAAACTTGCGGAATACATAAAACCGTTGTACGAATAATAAGGAAAATAATCACATTTGAACAATGTATAACGCATGTAGAAAATAATAATTGTTTTAATGTGGCTAATGGATTTATAAAAACAAAAGCTTTTACCATTTTCAATGTTACACGCATTTTGCACGGTATGCTCTGTTAGCCTATTCCCACTTAAAATACAGAGTTTCTTCGATATACACTCGTAATTTGGCATGACTTCTCTTATTTTTAATAATATAATTTGTAAGTTCGCACGAAGGCGGTTCGTAACGTGTGAATAGTTTTTAACAATAATAATTTTTCATACTATTTCTTTAAATTGCCTTCTAAAGTGCTCTCTTATTAGAACATCAGTGAGAGTATTTTCCACACTTTGTAATAGTTATTGGATAATTTGTATGGTTCCATGACAAATTAGAATCAACTCAACTCAACGCGTATTTGAATGCCCGCCAACCTAACCTACAAAATAATTATTAACAATTATTGGAAACGAGATATTTGAGAAAAACTAGATTTCGGCTGGTTTTTTCAAAATGGCGGCGAAAGCGCAAGTGACCCAAGGTCGAAAACTCAGATTTAACATCAGGAGATGAGTGTTTAAAACATATAAAAAAATTGATTTCGATCGCGACCACCTCTTTTGCGCTAATTGCACTGGCCTATAAAACCATGCGAGCGAAGTCGCGGGTAAAAGCTAGTAGGTTTATAAAAGAAATAAAAATACATAATAAAAAAAACTTATAATAAAAACAGATGAGGTAAATAGTCAGAAGCCTCGATAATATACATGATATTAAAAAAAAAACTCTTCATTTTGTTGGTTTTTTTGCTCAGTGGGTGGGGTGTAAGTAGTACCTTGCAAGATTAGTTGCATAAACAAACAAGATGACTCGAATGCAATCATCGCGATCATTCCTAGGAAATTTTAATCGACGCTGCTTGTTTGCTCGACATCGAAAGTGTTGGAAACTTCCCACTGAGCTTATTGTCTATTGTATTGTAATAATCTCTGGACAGAACGGTCCAGAACGGAGGCTAGATCGTGGGATTCCTCGTGTGGTATTTGGAGCAAGTTTTCTTCACAAAGTCAAGTGAAACGAGTAAAGCGATATGTTGGTCGAGAGCGACTTCACAAGACACTTGATACTAACACGACGATGCTTGGTACCAGCTCATTTTCTCGGAAAATTAATGTAATTTTTGTTTTTAAATTCCATTATAAAATCAACGCCAAGGATGCCCCTGTCTCTATCATTACTAGAAGTCATATTTAAAATCAATAGCTGATTTGACATTGATTCACTTTTTTTTTAATTATAACATTTTCTGTACTGAACTTCTTTCCCTAGTTAATTTTAACATACCCTTAAGACGTACACGCCATACAGAACTATTTCACACGTTTTATTACAAGACGAATGCAGCAAGTAATTCGCCAATCAATCGTGCTCTTCATAAGTTCAATAATATTGGTCTAAATTCTAACATCGACATTCTCTCCGATTCACATTAATTAATTGATTTCACACTAATTCTAGTCACGATCCATGTTTGAACGTATAAATAATCAAGTTTTATTAATAATTCTGCTTGTATTATTGACCTCTGTATTAAATATTCCGATTTCTACCAAATTCAAGAACGTTAAATCGTGTTTTTTTTTTCGATTTCACCTAACTCAACACAGACTTAAACATGGCGTTTGTCAACAATCAAATAGTGATTTCAAAGCAAATGTTTGATTAATGGAACGTGCCCAAATAAATAATTAGTTGTCTTCTTTTTGGGTCACTGCCCCTGGTAAGATAAATAAAGTTTATTTGACGACCGATAAAGATCTTTTTCCGTGAAGCGTTCGAAATTGCGTCGCCAGTGCAAATCTCTCCCGATCCGGCCTGCCTTGTATTTGGTGGTCAGACGCATCCGCCGCCAAGACCCGGACAACCCTTACCTCATAAACCCGGTAACCCCTGCTAAGTCACCAAACGAACCACTTGGGGTGACCTATGGCAAAGGTGTTGGTTATCCAATAAATGGTTCCCGGGGCGGCGGCACCCATACCCGCCTCCCAAATTGACTATAGCATCCCCACTTAGTAAGTTGTGAGGCTGAAGGTGGAGAGGTGGAGGACATGCGGGAAGAGGAAAGTTGGAAGCACCTGGCTATTCAGATCTAATCACAAAATACGACCAAAGCCATTAAAAGTTATGTTTCTTTTCTGAAATGTGGCCTTCACTAGAGCGATTCTGAAAGTATCCACCAATGTTGCAAAATATATTCAATCTAACATCAGCGCGTTGAAATCCCAGCGTACGCAAGTAAATTTTATTTGATTAATTTGTTTTATACCACAATTTATTGAAAGTTCAGTGAAAGACTATCATTCAGAATCAAAACGTTGGTTGAAATGGTTTTAGATCGGAATATCCAGGTCCTTCCCCACCTTTATCTTTCCTATCTCCTCTTCAGACAGTCGCAGTAGTCTCTAGTGTGGGACTCACACAGTCTTCAATTCTTTCCTGATCTCTATATTTGTAACACGGTCATACATAATTTTGTTACACATACGTCTCAGGCATATCACTTCTATAGCATTCTGACTACTTTTAATATAGTTACCGGCCAACTCAGAATAAAACCAACTCAGAACCACTTCAGAAAGGTCATTAAGAGTGATGATAAAACATATAAAAAATTGGTTAAATAGGTTAAGTTAGGTTAGGGTTACCGGCTATTTTAAAATTATTTTTTTGTGGCTTTTAATGACCTTTTTGAGGTGGTTCTGAGTTGGTTTCATTCTGAGTTGGCATGGAACCTTTTAATATTACCCTCGCTCTTCCACTAACATTTATCTCATTGGCTTTAAGGCCAAATGTGTAAAAATTTAATTTAAGAAATAAAACCGTCATGTATCGTGTCCCTGACGTGTGAAGTTATTGTGCATGCAAATGTGGCATAGGCATTTTTCACTATTTTTCTCGCGTTGCTCATTGTTTATGTTCAGAAAGCGTGCTTTGAACATTAGCGGTCTGCAGTCACGTTGGCGAGTTGAAGCAAAACCACCTCAACCGAAGCCTGGGCACTGTGTCAAGTCGGCCTGCTATTTATACACGGTCTCCGGAAACTATTGATAAAAGTGTTCAACTGATGAAACTACATCATAGAAGAATCCAAAAAAATCGATCTGAGCATTTCCAATGTTTTTTTGCCAAAAAACTTTTCTGCGTATTGTATGAAACGAATAACCCCGTAGCCATCGATTTAGTTTATTACTATTGTACTAAAAAGTGCAAAACCTTGACTTTCTTCAGAAATAAAAATCCTGTTTTATTCGAATATTCCATCGATAACACAGTTTTATGGCCGTTATACACGACATCTTTTTTCAGCTCGATTCCAATTAGAGACCAAAGTAAACATTTTTCGCCTTACGCGATCGCTACTTTCACCTCTATTTTCATAGTGAGAGATCTTGGAATTATTTTGGATGAAAAATTAAGTTACGCCAATCATATCCACCAAATTGTGAACAAAGGTATGAACACACTAGGCTTCATATTAAGAACAAAAAAAAACTTTAATTCCATTCAAGCCATTTAATTAGTATATGTATCTCTACTCTAGTTAGAAGCCTAATGGAATATAACACGGTAGTTTGGTCTACATCTTACAAAATTCTCATTAATAACATTGAGCGAATACAAAAAAAGTTACTGCGTTTTATAAATTTTAAATTAAACATTCCAATCAGAAGACTTAAAATATAATTTATTATTAAATTTTTTAAAAATACACACACTAGAAGACAGACGTAAAATAAACGACTTAACATTTTAATTCAAAATACTTAACTCTAAATTCGACTGTTGCAAACTCCTGCAACTCATAAACTTACGAATACCGACAGTAACTACACGACAAAATACACTATTCTACTGTAGCATTCATAAGCGGAACTACATTGCCCACTCTCCAATATAACGTTTTCACACTATGGGAAATCAGTAGGTACTTAGATTATGTTGATATATTTAACATAAACTTGGCGAATTTTGTGGATCTTGAAAAAACTTATTCCAAATCTATTCTTAAACTTATGAAATCGCTGTATTTTAGTATTTTTATGACTTGTGTGCATTTTTTATCTAATTTTATTTTTATTGTTACTTAATCTGTTTGAAAATCATCTGTCATATATTAATTGTACTACCAAACATGTAAAAGCCCTTTGGGCGTTAAATAAAAAAAATAACTAGATTATCCCTCCCATTTCTAATTTCAATCTAAAATTAACACTAACTGAGAGTAGCTTAAAAATGCAACTCTCCATAAACTTGTTGAACAAGCTTCTAAAAACGTAAGCGAAACCAGCGAAGACCGTTCATTTTGTGATAAAAATGTTGTCGTAATTTATTGCGTGACATAATTTAGCTTGATTTTCATCAATTGTTGCTTTCCGCGAGACCTCCTACCTAAAATATTTCTAACTGCCTCAAATTCGTGTTGGAAAGATGATCGATATTTTGGGACGAACTTGCTGGAATTCAAATTTGCTACGTGCACACCATGAAGATAAAAGGCTATGTTTCTTCCGATCAATGCAATTTCTTTTTGATATGTTTTCAACCGATTTGTTGGATTTCGATGTTAATTTCAAGGTTAACACGCCCTGTCTGTTCGGACTCGATTTACTCGCAAACGAGATCTCAAATCAAATAAAGTTGTACGACAGAGTTGACTCCAAATATAGATTAGGTACTATAAATGAAACTATATTATAGGTGCGGCCCTGCATGTAGTTACTAGTTACCTGTAATAATATGAAGTAGGTACGTGTTGAATAATTGGTCTTGTATGAATAATAATGACTGCATTGGTCCGGACAGGACGCGGACTAGATTACTGAGCGACCTATTTGACATTGATGTTAAATCAGTATTTATCCGTCGTATCTCCGGTTTGATTACAGTTCGTCATTGCAGGCGTAGAATTTTTAAGTGATTCGAAGTTTGTTACGTTTCGGCCTATATTAATGATTATAAAGATATTACTTTATCGAAAATTGCATGCTTTTACTGTTGCCCGAGGCATTATTACATTCCCAAATATGAGATTTGAAGGTTTGCTGCATTTAGGCACGTATTTATGATTACAAGTGTAATATCTACATCTAACCAAACGCCATATCCACGCGGGGTAAGGCCAGGACAGTAAGCTATTGCTAGTAATATAGCAAGCTAGTAACCCTAGCCACGTGTAAACAGACCTAGCTTTATTTTTAACTGTAAATTAGTGAGGAAGCCAGTATGCTAGAGTTCAAGCCAGGATAGTTTAACATCAACATAATCGTTGTCCTCTTCGGCTGATCAGAATTTGTTCAAACGGGACCTTTCAAATCGGGAAAATAAAAATTCATGGAATGGCCTTTTGATAACAATGTTACATTTGAATTTCTGTGAAATAACCAGTCCTAAGTCCTTTAAATGTGACATTATATAATATCTTAATATTTTATAAGTATAAACAATGTATGTTACGTGGGGACGCAGCATAATTTTAAAATTGAAAAATTCATATTTTTTTATTTTCAATACATGTAATGCCGCCGTTCTTAACATTTTATTGGGGTATGTTTACGTTAACCATTTGATGTGTGGTTAATCAAATAAGTAGTTCGTAGATGCAATACCTACAGGTTTTTAACAAATTACAAATGAACATAACGCAACATAATTTAATATTTAAATATGAACAATTGTAAATGGAAGTGGAGAGCGAACAAGTACGATTTACAAGACAGTGTATTAGCCGAGAGTTTAAGGTAGAATGATCTCGATGATCTTTGTTGGTGATGTTATGGTCAGCATAATTACATCAATTACCTTCCAAGCAGTTGATCAATTCTCCGCTGTGGCAATTGATTTAAAAAATATTATTTTTTACTTGAGATGGGAAGGCTGATACAGATATTGAAAGGAGGGTGATTGCAGGTAACTCTATTAATGGAGGACTGAACGCCGTTGGCACCAACAAAACACACACCTTGATGTATGGCAGTGAGACATGGAACTGGCAGAGGAAGGATGAAAGTAGACAGAATGCTGTAGAAATGAGATCCCTGAGGCGAATGTGTGGTAAAACCATGTACGTTTTTGAGAGAAACGTTGAGATCCGCAAAGAATGCAAGGCTGATGTAAGCGTGATGTGTAAGATTAAGAAAGGGACTCTCCGATGGTTTGGGCATGTAGAGCGAATGAACGAGGAAAGGAGTGTAAGGAGAATATATGACGCAAATGTGAATGGTAGAAGAAGTCGGGGACGCCCGAGGAAGACATGGCACGACCAAGTGAGTCAGATACTTGAGTCGTGAAGAATCGGAATAATAGAAGAGCATGTATGAGACGATGTATGAATGTGAACGAGGCAATGAGTGTGTGCCAAGATCGAGTTGTGTGGCGGTCCGTCCTCTGCCTACCCCTGCGGGAAAAAGGCATGATGGTTAGTTAGTTATTTTTACTTTAATATTTTAAAATCTACCGCCATTTTTCGCGGCTTTGCGCTATCGTTCTAATTATATTTTAATTCTATGTTATAAAAAATATCTTTCCATGAGTGGGTGCCTATTTATTGCGTGTTTACCTTCTTTGGCTCATTAAAATCAAATAACTTGTTAATATGCTACTTCCTCTTGCGAATTGACTAGATTTGACCTGCCCAGTGCCCACGCTAAGAGCCAAGTTTTTCACCAATTAAACTTTTTGCTGAATGTCAGCGATTAGCTTACCAGCTTCCGAGATTTCGAATTCACACAAGAACACGAAGTTGAAGATGACTGATGATCCCTTTGAGTATCAAATCTACAGTTAATATAATGCAGAATCAAAGAGGCGAGAATCTGCAGCGAATCGTTAATAACGCCACCGGTTATTATAATCATCGCCACTATAAGAAAAATGAAAGTGTTGTTTTTAAAGTCATTACGTATTCAATTGTTGTGCTATTTTGTCGGATTTGAGAGTCACGTTTGCATCATCAATCGAGAATGGCCGCAAGGGCCTGTGTTCCTATAAACATGCTAGTGAAATATGAACCGAAAATGTTAACAGAAATAACCATAAGTAGATAGTAGAAATATATAGGGATATTTGGCATGGTGTGTTTTGAGCTACGACCAAAATGTACGGACTATCAAATTGGCGGAGTGTAAGGTTAAATTGCATATACACCTTTATGAAACCAAAGTTTCCGACCGCGATTTGATGAAAGATTATGAAACTTTGGGTATTTTTTATTAATTATTTTTACTTAAACGACAAAAAAAGTGTGGTTACGATAACGTTTGTAATAAATTTGTCTAATAAGATGAGTTTGGTTTTTTTTTTTTTTTTTTTGTTATCAGTAGGTAATTTAAGTTAGAAAACGTGCTAGATGAGCATTTTTAAAACTTTTTTATGTTTGTATTAAAAAATAAATATTTAAAAAATTATACGTTTATTTCGAATTCTTAATTTTGAAAGAGTATTTCATCACAATTCAGAAACGGTTTTTAGTTTTCGGATTCGATCAGAAATATTCCTTTATTTATGTGAATACCTCACAAGAGTTCCAGCTGCTCCCATCTGGAACCAGTGAGACTATGACATCCCCAATTGGGGTATATTGTGAAGTTGAAGGTACGGTGAGGGAAAGGAGATGAAGAAGAGGAATGGAAGATGGGGAAGTATCTGGATATTCAGATCTGGTCATCATACACAGCTAAAGCCATTTCAAGCAACGTTTCAATTCAGAATGGTGGTCCTACACCAGCGCGAAACTGAGAGTATCTTTCACTCTGAAACGTGCCGCAAATACGAGTATACTTATTATTTTAAATGAATTAATTGTGAAATAACTTATAAATCAATAAGATAAAATTTATTTGCACACGCCGGGACTTGATCCTTATTGAGAGAATCTTATTTCTTATCCACGGAGGCCGTCAATCCATTTATTTGGATTTTATTGCGAAGCGGAAATATTTTGACCGTCTGACAAAATATGCCCGAGGCCTGAGGGATAATAACCTACAACGTTTTTGATGATGCCAATAATTCGGCTGTCCAGAATCTAGTGACCTCGGTGTGACATTTGATCGGTGTAACAAGAAATGGCATTGCAAACGTATAGATCTCGTCCAATATATCCGCCATATCTTAACAGGGTATGACGCCTTGGGTTGTATATTGTGGATATTAGTTTCAATATCCACTGACATGTTGTCCGTTGCGAATGTTGTCCTGGCTTGCTCGACAACAAGATCACCTTCAGATTCAGAGTCATATTAAAACAGAACCTTCTATCTCAATCCCAATACGGACTGGTATAATTCCTGCTACGCACGACAACTGTTGATTGCATTCAAATGCACCTCTTAAAGTTGAATATGTTCAATACCAAATCGTCTTTATGGCCTTGATATTGTATATAAAGTTTAGTTGTACCGAAGCTAATAAAAGCGAAGGAGATGTATAAGGTGACCAGATTTTTTGAAAAGAAGAGGGGAACTCTCTAAATTTGGCTTTAATCACCCCTTCCCCCCACCTCTCCCGCCAAACTCACCGGGAATATATATATATAGACATTGGATCCATTGGATCCACCATACTCACTGAAGAGATGAAATTATCAACTCCGAGTGAAGTGTTTCTTGAACATATAATTAAATTGCGTTGCTGCCTGTGGCCTAGGAGTCAAAAGTTCTTATTGCTCTTCTAATTGGCGACAATCACATAGTTAGTTATCTTTCAAATTGATATAGATTACACTTCTAACACTATTTGTTTTTCTATGATGATACTAATATCTGAGAAAATCTTTTGCTTTCAATTTGATGTCACGAGTGGTCGCTTTTCTAAAAAAATTGTGATATTACCGCGTCTCGACATCTTCTTTCGGGACGACATGAGAGTCCCTGAAAACGGGACGGTCCGTTCAAAACGGGACCTATGACCACGAAACCGCACGCACTGATGCGTATCACCAACATCAAACAGAAAGAACGCATGGCGTGTGTAAAATACTGCTTTACAAAATTGGTCTGAATTGCTTCAATTAATCCACATCCATATATCCAAAAGATAACTAACGAACTAACTAACCATCACGCCGTTTCCCCGCAGGGGTAGGCAGAGAGGACGGACCGCCAAACAACTCGGTCTTGGCACACACTCTTTGCCTCACTCACATTCATACATCGTCTCATACATACTCTTCTATTATTCTGACTTTTGACATGGCCTGACTCAAGCATCTGATTCACTTGATCGTGCCATGTCTTCCTCGGGCGTCCCGGGCTTCTTCTACCATTCACATTTGCGTCATATATTCTTCTTACACTACTTTCTTCGTCCATTCGCTCTACATGCAAAAACCATCTGAGGGTCCCTTTCTCAATCTTACTCATTATGCTTACATCAGTCTTACATTCTTCTCACAAAAGATCTCTCCGACATTTATTACCCTTTTAATTTAACAACATCAGGACCCTGGATTCTCCAAATTCTCCGATTCGAAAACTTCAAACTCTCGGTTCTGATCTAGAAGGTTATTTCTTTCATCTTCAAAATAATCAATATAAATATTGTTTATTCCAAATTCCAATATGATTTATGAAACCAAAATTCACATTTTTACCATTGCATTTTATTTAAAACTTTTGTCCTATATTTTTTTATAATATTATATTTTTTATTGTTTTAATTTTTAAGTATTTACAATAACGGTAATACAAACAAATTATGAAATTGAATGTAAAAGCCCATTAGGGCGTGTAATCTAATCATAAATAAATAAAAATCACAAAACAGAAAAAATAATAACAAAAATATCTTACGGCGCCCACCCTTATTTGTTATCTTCACAAAACGCATATCTTTCATTGCATAGTCGCTTTGATAGTCTTTGCAATTTGGTCGTATTCCATGATTTACTCGTACCTCCATTTTTGTCTATGCCTGATTTGATTGTGTCTCAATTCCGATTAACCTATAACCCCAGTTTTCTCTGAAAAGAAATTCTGATACTTTATCTACCAATAATTATTATTATGACAAAAGTGTTTAAGCATAAAGCTCTTTTAAATGGCGTAATCACTGGGCGTAATCGACGTTCTAAAATTCTTTATATTTCTGAAGTAATCTAAATCTTCACCGTTTCTAGTTCGCTGTCGTGTCTAATTCTTGATGTTACACGCTGTTATCATCTGGTTACAGTACAATTACTATTACAATAATAAAATAGAGCCTCAGTTTCGTTATGCCATACATAACGCAAGAACTGTACTTGGAACGTCCAGATAACCAACAATTTATTTCAACACGTCTTAATTTTTCCTGATGCACGATCTGTATCAAGAGACAGCCTGACAATATATTTTGACGCATTCAATTATATAATATTTTAAATTTCGATAGGCTATAGGTATCTACTTGTTGTAAAGTTATACCTATATCTGTTAACATAGTTTATTATTATATCGTACAATAACAAGTTTAGTAATGTCGGTGGTGAACAAGTAACTGTAAAAACAGTACATTTTTCTTCTCAAAATGTTTGAAATCTTGAGCGAGTTTACAAGCTACTATCTGGGAAATCCACTATCTGTTAGTAAACTTGCTAACTAGCAGATTGTTGACTGTCTACGAAAAAAGTTGAAAGGTCGTCAGCTTTACGTGCTACCTGCTTACTCGTGGTTTATTTATGTTTTCAATACGGCTGCCAATAAAACTGTCAAACAAAAGTCTGACAGAATTAGTTCACGCAGGCGTCGTTATTCTCGCTACTGGCGCTAGCAGCGACCCTAGTTTCCTACGCTGCTGAGCGAGTGGACAGTTTTATGTGTCTAACGGCCGTTGTGGCCAAACTAATGATCAACGGCTGAGCCGAAATCTCAACTCAATCCAGCTAAAATGCCCAAATACACTGTGCCCAAAGCACGATGATCCCCGCTCCACCTCAAATGTAATCCACCCAGCCGGAGGATTAACTTGCCTGAGGAAGACCTACTTATAAAAACTGTCAACTGAGTTCCGCGAAAACAATCGAAGTGTCATCTGTCATCTCGCATCTGTTATCAGTTCACGCTCTTGTCTGTTTTTTATTTGGTTTTTTCAAATTGAATTATGGACATATTGAATATAGTAGATATAGTTGAATGGGCAGATATTCTTGATGATAATAACGGGCCACATAGGCAGCGACAAGATGCAGAATTTTATAACCGTTTTAGGATGACTAAAACGTGTTTTTTAATCTGTTTTGGGCCAAATACACGATAAATTAACTTACGCAAGCGAAAGGTAAAGTTCTAACTTATTCGAGTGTCATTTTTGCAATAATATGTGGAATATATTTAGAACTTCAGGTCTGAAAACCTTTTATCTAATGTTTATTACCTATGCTTTGTTTATTTCTTTTTTAGAAACTCCCCAATTTGCCAGGCAATCAATTGCTTGTTGCATTACGTTTCTATGCTACTTGAAGTTTTCATATAACAAATGGAGACTTTTTTTAAAAAACCAGCAAAATCGTAAAAAATGTATCTCGTTCCTTCGCAAGTTTAAGACCTGTTAATCCGTGGGTGCCAGACAAGCGCTCTGTGTTGTTGCCTGCAATGTTCTGTACAGTACCAATTCAGTATTGTGTTAACCATCTGCTTTCTCCCAAAGGTGGACCAGAAGCTGAAACATTCTGAAATAGGGAGGGCTGCTTTTCTATTAACGTGCAGGCTATTTCGGATGCTAGAATGAGGATAAGGGGCATCATAGCGAGTTGGCCAGAAGCTACACATGACTCCCTTATATTTCAAGGCTGCCGAGCCAAAGCAATGTTTGAGACAGGGCAGTACTCAAATGGAGCTTTACTTGGAGATAGTGGATATCCCAAATGTTTAAATATTCAAATACCTTTTTGTATATCATAACTTTAAAAGGAATGTGTATGATTGATAGGTACTTATAATTAATAGGCAAATGAAAGTGTATTTGGGAAGTATGTTTATGAGAATTGAGAAGGTTGTAGAGATATTGAAAGAAGTGTAAATGCAGGTAACTCGATTAATTGTGGACTGAACGTGCTTTGCGCTAACGTTCCAAACTCTTCTCCCGATAGCTCATTCGGAGTCATTTTGTCATGTTTACAGTTGGTTGTTGGTCATTAATGATCCATAAGGGTTAGGAAATGGAAGGATAGGTACATTTATAAATTAAACAATCTCTTGCTATACAAATGTCTTGTATATTGCAGTAAATGAATCCACGCTACTAGAAAAAGCTATACTCTGTTTGTGGATGGATTTGCCAGTTAATTAAAGGCAGAAAGTTACAAGTTTTACATAAATAATAGAATAGTTTACAGTTTATTGGAACATAATATAATTAATCATGACAGTAAGTAGTAACACCAATACACCGGAGTGACCAATCACAGGCATCCAGAACGTTGGTGTTGGCAGCTCTCTATGCTGTGAAGGAGCGCACATAGTTGTTGTTTCTTGTTCATCATGGATTTGGAGTTGGGGTCGTGGCCCTCGGCAACAGAGACTCAAGACAACATGAAAGCAAAACAAAGAAAGATTAAAAAGTACACATAAAAGGCAGGCATTCATATTGATATTGATCTGCGAAGCTAATGAATATGACCAATAAACAAGAATCATCATATGAAAGAAAAGAGTAATATTATTTATCGTGACATACATATATATGCAAGTTTTATATAAATATCAAGTTTTATAACCAGCAACAATCAATTTAAAAACAAATAATGTGTAAACCTTTCAAAAAATCATGTAATAAAATAACATTTTACACAATAAGTTGGAAAATAAAGAAATTAAAATATTTTGCAGATTAGTTATTTCAAGTTATTAGTTATTGACGGCCTCTGTGGTCGAGCGGTAAGCCTCACGACTAGCAATCCGGAAGTCGCGTGTTCAAATCCCAGCATGCGCAAGTAAATTTTATTTATATTTGTGTTTTTCCACAAACTATTCATTAAAAATAATAAATAGTATATTTACAGCACACTACAGAGTGGAAGATACTGTCAGTATCACCCTGTTGTAACACCACCATTCAGAATTGAAACATTGAATGAAATGGTTTTAGCCATGCTTGGTGACCAGATCTGAATAGCCAAGTACTTCCCCTTCCCCTCCCTAGTACCTTCAGTCTCACATGAGATGTCGCAGTCTCACCGCACTGACTCCGGACGGTTGGGAGCAGTTGAGACACCAATGTGAGTAATAAGATTATTGAGAATTGTATAAATTAAATAAAAATTACAAATGTCCATTCTTCAGTCTCCGCTGATTCCTGTGTCAGCTGCACTACTTCCTCCCGGCTGCGGCTGGTGGATGCCTCTTGACCATCATCTTGGGCGGCAGGACCATTTGAATCAAACCTTAAAAAACCAATAGAAATATATGTATATGAACAAGACATAAGTAACGTGCACTTTATTGTTGTTGAACTATAACGACAATGCATTTACAAGCTTTTGGATTCCACTACGTAGGTAATGGTAATACTACAAGTGAGGGTTTATTTGAGTCTTTGAGTGCACCAATTCTGGGACTACTGCCATATACCGTATACATAATGTATTCCTCATTGCTCCACATACCCCGGGTACTAATGCTAACTCAGTGGACATGTTCAGTCATCACCAAATACTAAATTTGTTGCTGAGGCAGTTCACTTAAGTATAATACTGTATCATTTTTTTATATTCTTAAAGGCCATTAATAATAACATTCATAATTTAATTAAATACAAGATATTTTAACTTACGGATTTACCAGCCCGGAAGAACTTAATCCAAGTGCTGCTCCAATCTTTAGCAGCACTGGATAGCACATATCTTGGCTGGGCACTGGGCCCTCCACCAATTCCAAACAACTGGCACTGACTGTGTTCGGGCATCTCATGCCAGATTGTCCCATGCCTTTTTTAGAGCAGCTAGGGACCTGCAATCATATATAAAATATTACGACAAATCAATTTGGACGAATAGAAATTCTAATTAACTAAACATCGCAACCTTCCCAGA
The DNA here is from genome assembly GCA_917563855.2 of Limnephilus lunatus. Classification (NCBI taxonomy): domain Eukaryota; kingdom Metazoa; phylum Arthropoda; class Insecta; order Trichoptera; family Limnephilidae; genus Limnephilus; species Limnephilus lunatus. Next base: position 70,422,288 of record OU830596.1, read on the forward strand.
AAGGTTATGATAGGACAGTCTGTCAAACCACTTGCCTCACTCTCATTATTATCTCATCGCACACATTCTCTTCTGTTATTCGGACTATTAACATGGCCCAACTCAAATATCAGGTTTTCTTGATCCTGCCATGTCTTCCTCCGTCGTCCACATTCGCGAAATACACACCACCTTTCTTAAATCGAGCTTGTTTGGCATTTGAATTTAAAGAACACATTATTATACGAGATAATCAGTAGACAACTTACCGGTTAGTCTAGCTACTGCAGTTGAAGCCGAGGAGTGAGGAGAGGAACATTCACAAATATACCAAACCACCCACGGACCACTTTATTCCATAAATAAACCAATACAAATACAGCTTCTTTCCAATGACGTTAATATTTCTTTCGAGAACTTTCAACTAATGAACTGCAAGTGCAAACCGATCCCGTCAAACGTCAAACTTCACGTAAACAAAAAAGTAAGTCAAGTGATACTTTATTTATAATATATTAAATACGTTTGTTCTAAAAATATAAAATGTCGGTTTATGTATTACACTATTTAAAATACATTATCTGTATAAATAATAAATACAATTAATTAACGCTTCGGTATTAATTTAACATGTAAAGTTCCTAGTTTGACGTCATTTTTTAGTGTATGAAAATAAACGGTGCTACACACGCGACGCTCCGATCAAAAAGTTGGGCACAAGCAAAATGGAGGGTTTCGCTAAGATCACTTAACTGAGGGGCACCTAGCGCTTTGCTCAGATTTCACTCGGATTATCATTTTTTATGTTGGCCACAACGGCCGTTAATGACAATCTCACTCGCCTGTTCATCCGCTTTACTTAGTAGATAGTAGCTTGTAAACTCGCTCAATGTAATTGAGGCTAAAACGAAAACCCTTAGGCGTTACTATTAAACGCGTTTTAACTATTCCTCAACTGATTAACCACCATTAATTTATGTTTATGGTGGTTTATTAATTGTATAAAATTTAAAACTATATTATCAGTACTATCTTAACAAGCGGATTGAAATATTTAGAGGACAGGTGTCAGGTAAGTATGCTGTCCTTGTTCTACCGGTATTGCAATGAAAAATGCCCCGAGGAGCTAGCATCATTGACCCTCTCGGCACCGGTGCATTGTCGGGAAACACGCCAAATACGCGTTCAACATATGTACATAGATGACACTTTTCGCATGAGAACGGGTCGCTTCTATCGCTCGTTTCTTGAGTTCACCAGCTCGGGAGTGGAACTTTTTGCCGGCCTTCAAGATCGATCTCTTCGAGCTCTTCAAGATCCAAGTTCAATCCTTCCTCCTCAAAAAACCCTCCACACAGCATCTTCAAAGATGGCATAGACCCTTAGGGAAATTATTTTGCTCAGGGCCTCCTGTGTGGAGTTATTGTAAAAAAGGGAAAAAATGTAGGGGATAACGTATTATAACGAAAATAAAATGTGGTCATTGATCAGAGAACAGAATTGTCGAGGTGTCTTCATTTTGTTAGTAATAATAGTTTCGGAGATCTCTCGAGATCATTCAGCCGAGGAAATCCGACCCACTGCCTCTTGATATTGTTGTGGGAGATCCAATAACGGTTATGCAAGAGTTGAACAGACTACATACAGTACACACTGCGGCACAGTAGGTGAACGGACTATATCAACTATCAACGGCATAAGTACCACTGCTTAGATGCGTATAATATTATCTTAATGATATAACACGTTATTACCCAATGCGTAGGTTGAGGTGTTTCATACAAAAACAATTGTCGTTAAGAGGTGACACAGTCGCCGAGAAATTGTATTTTCCGTTTTTCTCCTCCAAAATTGTACCGATTTTTTTTTACCAACGAAGAAGAAAATATTAATTTTCCAGTACTGAAGTCCGTTGATGTTGTTCAAACCAGGAAACTTTAAGGCATTTTGGAGGGTCCAACTACTATAAGAAGTAACTTACCAAAAAAAGCAAAAAGTTTCGACACGTGAATAACTAAATCGTATTATAATAATATTTACCTTCTGTTCAATTAATAACAATTTCTTTTTTGTTCCAGATTATTGTGTGTAAGAACTTCAAACTGCTGGCAGTAAAAAGTTTTATTGTAAGTACCTTAAACCTTTTTTTTTCAAAATCTTCGTATATATAGTTTTTATTGAGAAGCCGGGTAGTAACATTACTAAGAAACTTATAATAAATATGTATTCTAGAAAATTCCAATTCCCAATAGTCAACCCTTAGGTCAGCAGTGTCATCAGCTATCGAAAGATAGAAGGAAAGCGCAAACTAGATATTAAGTTTGGTGAGCGTGCTTTCGGAGTTTCAGGACCTAAAGCCTGCAATGAACTGCCACATGATTTAAGAATGATCAAACACTCCACAAAATTTAGAGTTAAACTTAAAACTCACCTTTTCAGACAGTCGTACCCGTAAAGTCAAAAACCTTACACATTCAACTACATTTTAAATTACGTAAAATAAAAGCAAATAAGAACTTGTAAGCTTTTTAAGGTTTTTCATGTAAAATCTCTAGTCCTATAGAGTCCCAAATTCTCGAATCTTTCAAAATAAATATCACTCTGCTCTTGCCACTAATTTTTTCATAAATGTAATATCAATATTAACTGAAGGTGGCAAATGTAAAAACCATGCAATGTGCAGTGTTTTAAGTAGTGTCGTCTGCATATCTTCTCCAAGCATAAACTTTCTAACAAAATTGTATTCATAGGGTAAGTATGTTTTCTGTATTTGTTTGTAAATAATAAATTTTGCTAGAGCGTAAAACGCATAAAAAATATACCCTTGATGTGATTTTTCACAGTGCGCTTTACAAATTATCCAATTATTATTAAACTCTTTTATTATAAATTTAGTTTAGTGTTATTTTCCAACTAAAAGCGCCCTTGAGGCCACATTTCGCAAGTTTTATTATGATTAATATGCTTATTGTGTTCGAAGCGGATGAGTGACGTGGGATAAAGATGAAGGGAATCAAATAATAAATTGCGTACAAAACCAGTAGCTCCAATAATTATTTTATAATTTGCTATCTTGCACTCAAATTGCTTCGCGATTTACAAATGACTTAATTTACATAAGATTGGAGTCGTGACCCATTTTAACCTCCATTATTAATTGACTTCATTGAGATTTCATTGAGTTCTTCATAAAAGAATAATAATCGAATTAGTCTCCTTCAATGAATGATTGACGGGTAATACAGTTTCATTAGCTTTACTTTCGTTATGATATTAATACCTACCTTTCTATATTATTTATCTCGGTGAAGTCACCGTTTCAGACATTCTATTTGATACAAAAAATATGCAAAACAATAAAACCATGAACTTTGCATTTCGCAAATTTATTCAACATATTCGGCAGTATGTTCTGATCAGTTCGTATCTTGTGATCGTATTTTGCGTTATACGAATACGTTTGGTACGATGAATGTCGAAGTTCATATTATGGTATAGACGCAAGAATCACGTGTACTCTTATATGTAGGTCGAGGGGTAAGGCCCTCGACTCGTAATCTGAAGGTCGCGGGATCGAATCCCGGCGTGGACAAATAAATTTTATTGGATTAATTTATGTTATTTAACAATTAATGACTAACAAAATAATACGTAATGTATTTGCGGCGCGTTCCAGAGTGTAAGTAAGATGCCCAAGTTTCGCCCTGAGTAAGACCACCATTCAGAATTGAAATGTTGCTTGAAACGGGTTTAGCCACGTTTAGTATCCAGATTTGAATAGCCAGGTACTCCTCCCGCTTCCTCTTCCCTATCTCATTCTCCTCCACACTTCCTTCAGCATCACAACATACCCCAATTAGGGATGCCGTAGTCTCCTCGCTCCACACGGAAGCCGTTGGGACTGTGTGCGGTTTTCACATAAAAATATACGTATTTAAGAGTTTAATAAAACAAACGTTTCGAAAGTTGGTCATTTTATGAATTCCAGACATGATTCCGTGTTTTGAGGTTATAAATCTGGTAAGAAAATGTAGGGTAGAAGAAGAAGAAGATTGGAAAGCTAGATAATAAAAAATACGCTTCAAAATAGCGCCCTTTTAAACCATTTTTGAATTACAGTCCTTACCAGGGCGATACTAACAGTGAATATTTTCGGTTATATTACTAATCATTTCTTTACTTTAAAAAAAGTTATGTAGATAAACATATTCAAAACAGTCTCAAAATCTGACCTACCCTAACCACACATTACCTGCTAATAAAATAATTTGTTTATCTATTTATTTGTTTACAGAATAAAACATTTTTATATTAAAAAAATGCATTACAAAACAATTTTACAGTGTAAATGTATGATTTAAATTTACTGAAATTTATGTTCATTGAAACAAAATGTAAACTAAAAATTGTTTTTTGTGCTATTGAAAATATCTGCTACTTCTGCATATTGGTTACCTAAGGGGGCGTACATTAATTACTTGAGCTCAAAAAGGGGGGGGGGGGGTCCAGCAAAATGTTACGTTACTTTAAAAGAATATACGAAGTGGCCCAAATTTATCTCACCAAGGGAGTGGAGGGTCTAGATTGGAAGAAAAACTGCTCACGTAATTAATGTATGCCCCCTAACTTGTGTATGCGTGGTATAAGTAAGGGAGTTTATTTGGTATAGTCGCAGTAAAAGATTTTTTAGTTCGTGTGATTCTATTAGGAAAATTAATAAAATAATGCATTTTATTTGCCCTTCGCTGGGTTTTGAGCCTGCGTCTTTTGAATTTTAATATTTTGTACTATAACTTAAGTACAGTTTCCGCTAGGGTTAGTTTATTGAATTACTTTCCATGTTATTGCCAACGTTTTTTCATCGACCAATGGTCAATTATTAAATGGTGATCTAGCAGACATTGATTTTGGCCTCGTTTTTTCAAAAATCCTTTAATTTGGTCTGAGGTAAGTTCGTCGTATCACGAATGGGTCATTATGGGTCGAGATTGGTTTAGCAAGGTGTTTTATGTTTATCTTACCTCTTTATTACGTGAGAAGTGTTACCGGCACGGTTAATCGAGTCACGAGTTACCAAAACTCGACTTAATAATTAATTATGAATTAACACCCAATCGTCCCAATGCAAACCGTGCATTATTTTCTCGTGATTTTGCCAAATTGGATGTTTAAAAAAACGACAACTCAATGAACGTTATTCGAAAATTTATTCAATAGTGATTGAGAATTTCCTGTCATTAATGACATACCTTTGGCAATGGATTTTTAAAACGCTTGGTTTGATCATAATAGTAAATTGATCAGTAAACCGTTATTAGAAACATGTTCAACTGGTTTCTTTCACGAGCACGTTCGATTCCGAGTTGGTTCAGAATTTGAATACGTATTTTTATTGAAATTTAATGCCATTCGACCAAATGCAATAAGATCTTGAGAAACAGAAAAATATGATCCATTTCCCACAAGTCCATGCATTGCCTCACTAAACTTTTGGTTCAGACATAAATACACAGCACGTAAAAGATTACGGTTAATAAAGTTGTATTCTCTAATAGTCATCAATGAAACCTTAACATTGTTGAAAATGTATTGTGAAACTGCTGTCCAGTTCTTTGATTTCTTCACTTTCTTAGTAGCTTCGTGTTCTTTGTTTTTTTTTTAACATTTACCACTCATGGTACGTTTTTATGATCTTTCTTGGTAGCTTCATGTTTCCTGCACCATTCGTGGTATGTTTGTTTATTGTTTTTGAACATATACGGAGTGTTAACACGATTATATTTATAAAATTAGCAATGTAAAGTGCGCAATCTAGTTAAAATGGTTTATCTATTACTACATAACACTTTACAATCTTTACTTGAGCTTTCCTAGTTGCTCCATGTTCCCTTTAACATTTGACTATACATGGTATGTTTTGTTTACTTACATAAGCCTTTTTAGCACATTCACATTCTTTCTAACATTATTTATTAACCGTACATGGTGTGATTACATGAACTTTCCTAGTAGTTTCTTGTTCTCTATTTCTTTTAGCGTTTAACCAGTTTTCGTATGTTTGCATGAGCTTTCCTAGTAGCTTTGTGTTTCCTATTTTTATACATGTAACTTTTCTTGCTACATTTACATGAGCTTTCTTGATAGCGTGGTGTTTCCTTAAACCACTCGTCTTTTTTATTGAGAGATTTCCTAGTAGCTTCATGTTCTCTATTTCTTTTATCTATTCTTAGCATATTTGCTGCTGTTTTAAATTTTTTTAATCATTAGCGATTTGATTTGCCTCGTCTCTCATTACTTCTTTATTTTCCCACAATATCGTCAATATTATTCCAGAATACTATCATTAGTAACAATATCTATGCAATATCTATTTAATGTTCCATTGCTTCCCGTTTCAAAGGGTATCTTTATAGACTTTTTCCGCAATATACCGGCAACAACATGAACTTCGCGTACAGCGAAGCCAATAAACATCCAGTCTTATAATATACGATATCTTAATATCAGAGGTTCCGTTGGATACAAAGCCAAGTACAAACTGCGTGGGTAGCGTTCGGGCGTAAAGCGGTATACGTTCCATGCTCCATCCATTCCGGGGTACAAAAAACTGGTTATGGGCCTCCTTCAGGGGCGAGCTCCGTGGCCTGGATGCCGTCCTTCCTCAAGCAATTACTGCAACTGGTTGACCGAGGACAGATTCGGAATATGGGGCAGTGACTATTGTATGGATATCATGAACATTCGCCAGATTCTTCCAATCTTCAAGGAGATGCGTTTCCTTGTAATAATGTGTTGTTACACTCATTCATGGTTTCTTGTCTTATGTTTGAGATTCTAGATCTATTGTCTTTACGCACGGTTGGAGACATTGGAGACCCCCTCAATCCTTTTTACTAATATTATATGGATGTAAGTTTGTTACTCTTTCACGAAAAAACTACTGAATGGATTTTAATGAAACTTTACAATAATATAGCTCATGCATCAGAATAACATATACCAGCTCTAGAATTACGAAATTTGTATAAAAAAATAGCAATATGTGGCACGCGAGCTGTTTGAAAACTGAATGTACCTGGAATGAATGTATGGAATTCGGGAGGGGGGAGGGGAACTCTGGAGGGGGGGAACTGAGGAGGGGGATTTGCTAGAGGGGGGGGGGGGGGTTCGCGGGACGAGGGGAAGGGAGTGGGGAGAGGGAATGTGGAGGAATCTGAGTGGGAACGAAAGAGGGGAGGAGAGGAAGGGGAGGTGGAAGGGGAACAGGACGAATGGGAAAGGACACACAGTTAGAAACAATTTCTTTATTAAATGGCATAGCAACGCATGCCGGGAACCAGCTAGTACATAATATTTTTGGAATGGTGATATTTAAAAGGAGAATGTTTTCATTTGACTTCAATTCATTATTCACCATATTTTGTTATCCTCCGAATGTTATTCAACTTGTGCGATTGCTTATTCAATTCGTGTTATTATATTATTATATTTTTTCCCACACAAAATATTTACATTGTGTGTCGTTGTTGCTAACATCGAAATTTCCCAACGTTCATCAAATCTCGAGAGTTCATTGCAACGAACTCCACGGAATTATTTTTTTTTATGCACGTATTGCCTCAGTGATTTTTATTAATAAGATTTTTTCTAACAGAAGCCATGAAATCTTGCTCAATCTCACCAAAGGAATTTGATATCAGAAACACTCCTCGAATCCGCTGGAAATATTGATGCACGCTTTCAAATTAATAGTAAATTGCATAAATCTAATTTTATGCGTAATATTGAGCCAAATAGTTCGGCTTCGGGAGAGAGGCATACGATGTGATAAGGACCCGAGGACTAACGGGGTAACAAATTCCGCCAAAAGCAGGGACGACCGACCAGCCAGACAACCCAGTGCCGCGAACGGTGACCCACTTCTTCCTATACCAGTTTTTATATCGGACCAATCGCTTATGGGCACGGCGCAGTACTTACGACCGTAACGTATGCACTCCTGGGAATATTGCTTGTGCTATATTTTGAATTGAAATCACTGGCACAGCCGAGTAGTAAAACTAGTACATTTTAAAAACAATTTTTCTCTCCCCATTTCGTTATACCATACAATATAGTATCGGTGGTTGGCGATAATTGACTGCCTCCAGGAGGTGCCTCTACTCCGCTGCTGTTTTTTCAGTTCCTTATCCTGAGTTTGCTGTATTGGCCTCCACATCATCCCAAAGTTAGTGACCGTCACCCAAGCTCTCCTAAGGCCTCCCGACACTCCATCATCCTACAGGTTTGTTAAATATGTGTCTCTTCGATGATTTTTTTTTTTATTGTATTCTTTGTTAAGTCTTCGCAGGTATGCATGAATCTTTTATTTTTTTCCATGTTCCCTTACCAAAATGCTATGTGCCAAATACCATTGTAAAACATTCCCTTTACTTAAATTATGTTGCGTTATACGTTTTAGAAGCATTGGCATTTAAAATGGCGTTTAAACAGCACTCTATCTCAACGTTGCATTTACTCTCTTATTATAAAAGGGGTATAAATCCATTTTGCCATAATGCTTTACGAAAACTGTTCTTTAAAATTCTTCAAAAGGTCTGCTCTTAATGTATCTTTAATCATCTTATCCAATACACCAGCTCTTCACCTTTTTCTTTCGACATTATTACTTGACTGTCTACTGCCAAAGCTGCAGACCGTCAGATGTAGGTAAAAGGGCCGGTTTTCAATGGAATCGCTCCAGAGAACAAAAATCCGTACGGTACTTTTCAAGTTTTCCCAATCAAGTTTGCGGTTACGTTGTCTTATTCATGTGGCGTGTAGAATGCTGAATAATGAATTATAATGGCCTCTTTGATAGGAATTCAACGGATTTTATTTATGACGCGATAAAACGTCAATGATTCGCCATTCTGTTATGCCATCTTTTGCTTTTAGTTTGATTAAAGTTATAAGTGAAATTTCTCAGTCTTTTAGGTATCTATCCGAGAATAATCTCTACGATGGTGCACAACCGTTTGATACAAATACTATTATCGCGTTTGTAACGCAGCTCTAAAGTTAAATTTATCCGGTAAATTGAAATTGAAGGTGTTGTTTGAAGTTTGTACTAAACTCGATTGAGGTTCCTATAGCTATTTTTGAACTTATGTTAAACCTGAAATAATCTTTCAGTTTGATTTTTCACGTTACATTATGTACTGCTTTATCGATGGCATTTCATATTTAGGTATTATGCAATATGCTTTGAGATTTTGATGGCTTTAGTATGTTGTTTGGGGTGCGACTGCTTTGCAGTGTCCATCATCAGGGCAGATGTTTGATGTAATGTTTATCTCTGATCAATAAAACCAAATCGCAATCCTCGAACTGTGATCTATGCAACAGAATCAGTACAAATACCAAAAGTCAACCATAACAAAGCCATGTCCTCTGTCCAATTTTGGGTTGTTTTGCTTGTTAGTTTGTATCGTACCGATCGTTTCGTGTAATTGTTTCATTAACATTAGTGTTATTAAGGTGAAGATGTCGAAACGACGTTGCGTCACAAGTATCATGTATCCATAACAGACGCTCTCGTTGCTCAACATCTGCCGTGTTGTGAATTGTGGTACAGTTGTTGCACACATCCCGTTTTGGGCAACTGAAAAACATCGTTCATATTTAAATGATTTGGGCAGCCAGATTGGTCTAACTCTTTATTCCAATTTCCAAAAGCCCATTGGATTGTGCAACAGTTCTCAAATCTAATTCGGAACGATGATTTGGAATTTGATTCTGAATGATAAACGAAAAACACTAGACTTGACCTTCTATGGGACAATGAAGGAGCAATTTCAAGTAATAAATTTACGATGATTGCGCACACTTGTTCATATTATTTCAAACGCCATTTAAAAAGTTTTGTTATTAGACCGCAGACGTTTTTTTTTAAAACGTGTTCCAGGTTAACTTTCAATGACACTTGTTATTTTATACTGTTTTTTCTTGTTCGGAACCTGTTTAATAATCATTTAGATTTTCCTAGCGTATACTAAAAAGTTTCTCCTTTATTTGTCTGGTCGTTAATTTGCTTCGGTTGTTAATAAATTCATTACATTTGTTATCGGTTCTTTGATATCTGAATTAATCATAGATGTACCAGGCGTGCAGAATATCTGAGGATAAATTTGTGCTTTTGATGGATTACTCGGGCGACTCTGTTCGCGTTGATGCCATTCTGACGAATCATCATTTATCTCACCTGTCAATAAACAAATTTATCATCGGATCACTTTCAGGCTGTTCTAAAAGTGGGTCACTTTTTACTGCCACTAGTGAAAGACATTGGCTAGGAACTCTCCTACCACATATTTGCAGTTCAACCTCCTTTTATGGAAATACGCTGCGGGTTAGAATTAGAAGTTAGAAGCCGGTAGTTTCGATCGAGCCTCTTTTGAATTTAATTTACTTGTTTCTTAATGCTAGATTTGTGCCGATTACTTTCTTAATTCAATTACATGTATGTAACAACTAACAACCATTATCTACTTCTAAGAACGTATTCTTCGAGCGCCGAGTTGGCATACTCTCTGGAAATGAATCTGAAATATGTTATTTTTTGGATGATTATCATGGCTAGTGAGATTATGTTGTGGTTTTACTAAGTGGTTTTTCTTTTAATGTTCGGTTATCTTACATTACGCTCGCCACCTGTGAGAGAAAATAACAATTATAATTGGATATCATACTCATCTCAAGTTATCTGTCATGTTCACTTGTCATATGAACACTTAGATTACAAAGAAAAAGTTTTTTCATGAAATGGACACTATTTCGATAGTACTGCGAAGCCGAGTGGGTGTTTTATTCTATATTGGTATCGATTTTCGTGCAATTTAAGATGGTGGACACTATCTGTCATTGTTTTACAGAACTATGTTATTTGGAAATATTACAAGTTTATTTGGTTTTCCATTTAAAATTTTGATAAAAGGACTTGTAATAAATGTATTAATTACTAATTCTGGGTGTGAAGTGTAGATATTATTATTCGGTATAGTGAATTTCGCGTGTATTTTTCATGATTTGTTAACGACGTCCGCAAAGGCAGATTTTTTTTACATAGCTTCAGGATTCACTGAAGAGTTAAATTTCCCTCGGGGCCTATGTCATTTTGGGCAGGTTTTGTGGAGGGTCTTTTTAGGGAAAGGAAGGAGAGGAAGCTATGGGAAAGAAAAATGTATGAGGAGTGCGTGGAGTCAGTATGTCCGGAAGCGACGGACGTATGAATCCATTCTTTCCATAGCGGTGCAAGACGATGGGTCCAACTGGAGAGGTCAAAAAGACTCCCTCAACCAGTCTGTTTCGATCCGGTCCACCATGCAGTAAGCGGGCAAATGCATCCATCAACCGAAACAAAGCTCATCCCATGAACCCGGGTACCCCTTCTAAGACACCAAACGTAACGAACCACTTGACCTATGGCAGGGGTGTTGATTATCCAATAAATCTTTCTGGGGCGGCGATACCCATACCCGCCTCCCAAAATGTGCTTTATGGTTATGTTAAAGGTGTTGCCCAGTCTGTTTCGATCCGGTCCACCATGCAGTAAGCGGGCAAACGCATCCATCAACCGAAACAAACCTCATCCCATGAACCCGGGTACCCCTTCTAAGACACCAAACGTAACGAACCACTTGACCTATGGCAGGGGTGTTGATTATCCAATAAATCTTTCTGGGGCGGCGATACCCATACCCGCCTCCCAAAATGTGCTTTATGGTTATGTTAAAGGTGTTGCCCAGTCTGTTTCGATCCGGTCCACCATGCAGTAAGCGGGCAAACGCATCCATCAACCAAAACAAACCTCATTCCATGAACCCGGGTACCCCTTCTAAGACACCAAACGTAACGAATTACTTGACCTATGGCAGGGGTGTTGTTTATCCAATAAATGGTTCCCGGGGCGGCGATACCCATACCCGCCTCCCAAAATGTGGTTTATGGTTATGTTAAAGGTGTTGCCATATTTTGACAATTTAGTACCATCTCAATGCATGATCATTATCTGCATGACACCGTGAATATGAAAATAGAGATCGTATAAACCAAAGATTTTTCTTAAGGATCTTGATGCAGTTTCCATATGGGGATCGGTATTAAACGCACATAACTCAGTTTTCTCGCACTGTAGGTCGTAGTGGCTAAGAAGCTGTGAATGAACCCCTCCAGTCTACTTTCATCCATTCGTCCATAATGTTTCATCCATGAGAAAGGAACGAAGCACCGCAAACGCCACGAAACGCCTCTCGCATGTTCAGCTCGCGTGTGTGTACGCAACCTTATGGCTTAGCATTTTCTGTGACAGTAAAATGATCGTATTATACATCATGATCCGTTCACATTTCCCTCCCGAAGCCGTCAGTCTTGACCGATTATGGCAGCCACTTTCCATTTTTTGCCATTTCGTTCTAAAAATTTCTCATTTTATCATCAAAGAGACCATCTTCTATGATCTATGCATATTGATGATCCATGTTTCTTGTGGGCATTTAAATTCTGATACACGCCTTTGCAAAACAAAACATGACAGATGATTGGCGTTTTTATACAAATGCGATTTGTCATTGGAATCAGCGAAATTATTTTGCAGAACTCTTAGTATAGTAAGCCTGACTTAACATACATAAGAATCATCGTTACATTTGCATACAACTTTTGGTCGAATGCTCGGATACCACTTAACTTGAGAGGATTTATTCACCAAGAGTGCTAGAAAACGCAAAACCAAATTTGCATACATGTCGTCAACACGCATTGTAATAATTTTCAAATTCGAAGATAAGAAGTAATAACAACCGACCAGCCGTGCGATTCTATAACTTTTGTGGATACGGAATCGATTCCATACCTAATCGACTGTCAAATTTTTGTAATTGTCTATGGCTATGGATTGCAATTGCTTTTTCTATGGGCTTAAAGTCAGCTGTCGCCGATTTCAACTAGAGAATTTCGTGTTTTAAACTAGTTGAAATCGGCGACTGCTGAAATATCAGCCCATAGAAAAAGCAATTGCAAGCCATAGACGATGACACAAATTTAACACTCGATTACGTATGGAATCGATTCCTTATCCACAAAAGATACACAATCGTTTGACAGGTATGGATTTCAAGTCTGTATAACGTAATTATGATGTTGTACATATTATATATGTGTGTCTGCAATTTAATGTACATAACTCCTCGCTCTGTAATAAATTGCTTTGCAATTATAAGTTTAAATTATTCACTTGACCTGTGTTATTATCGAGAACATTCTCAACATGGATATAATTTCCTGCCCATTGACGAAATCCAACGCAATAATAATAATTATTATAATCTTTGCAACATTGCGATTTAAGACGAAACTCTCCGAAGTAATCCAAAATATATATTTTTTTTGATAATATTATTCCTGAGGAATATTTTAGATGTTTTAATTAAATTCCGCGCGCAGAACACATACTTAGCCTTTGATATAATCGTTCAATTTTTTTGATAAGTATTTTTATAAGCCCAGAAAAAAAATTAAAAATCTGCTACTTTACGTTAATGGTTTTATCGATTTTATGCCAACTTAGAATCAAGCCAATTCAACACCTCTTTAAAAAGTCATTAAAAGCTATGGAAAATAGCCCATAATCAACCTAATGTAACCTATTTAATCAATTTTTATATTTTTTTCATCAAGACTTCAATGACTTTATAAAGGAGGTGTTGAGTTGATTTCATTTTGAGTTGTCCGGTCACCGGTTTTGTCGTATAACGTGGCAAATAAAGTTGTTAAGAAAACTATCGTAAAATATTTTAACATTTATGCCAGAACTTCGCAAAATAAAATAAAACACACTTTTTTGCGATATTTTTTTCTTGCATAAATCAAAACGGGCAGGGAATTTAAACCTTATCGCCATGAACATAAGGAGATGTTATTATTGATGTAGGTGATTCTAAATGGTGGGCCATCGCCTTAAGTACAATGTTCATCCACTCGCCGAATCAATTTGAGCAGAGTCAATCAAATTCTCAAATCTTTCGTAACTTCCTTTAATGTTTTACATTATTAGAAATCGTTCTTTGCCTTGTTATTATTTGATCTTGTTGTGAGTTTGGTGGCGGTCGGCGAGAAATTCTGCGGTTTTGAGAATTAGTTTCTTTACACTATCAAAACTTTTACAGACTTAGTGTAAGACCTTTCTCTGCGACAAAACACAATACTACCACTTCCTGCTTAAGTTTTTTGTACCTGGAACTGTGTCGCGGAAGTGGCGGGAGGTATGTTAATATTCTCATTTTGTAATTTGACACCGCGGCCTTACTAAAACTAAGGCTTCTCGACATTTTAGGATCGATCTTCCAACGTCACTGACACTAACTTATTTTGTTTGTATCTGATTTAGACTTGATTTCACAATTCAACGGATCAGCTAATGGTTTTTTAAGCTATACGTATTTAAAAAAAACATCCTATGACTAATGGAAACTTGGTTTTAGTGCAAACGGGATATTCTAAAACCATTATATTTATTGGAGTAGTTTGCAAATCCGTTTTTCTTTAATGATAGTTATATTCATATCGTTAAAACTGCTCTTTACTATAAAAGTTTAACCTACCAAAACAACATCCATGTATAACGTTTTATTTATATGTAATCAATCTAATCATTTTGGAGTTATCTTCGAATGATTGGATCACACAAAAAAAGCAAATAAAGACGTAAAATGTAGCAATTATTAATATAGGTTAAGTAAAAATATAAGTGTATAAAGAGTATTATAAAAAAGCATGAATTAAGCGTCAATTCTACAAATGAATAAAAGACATATTATGTTAATTTAATATAAGGTTTATTGCAAAATAATATATGAACTTAAACTAGTTAAAAGTTATTTGTTAAGGATCAACCAAGACTATTGAAAATAATTATATCAGGGCGTGAATGAATCTCGAAGAAAATTCCTTATTCTACTTCTTCTTGTGCCCTGTCCGTTTATTTCATGCTGGCTATGCGGACTTTGTTTACTGCGGCCCGGAACAGCTCTACAGTAGACTGGCCAAACCACTGTCTCAGGTTTTTCAGCCTGGAGGTTCTCCTTCTTCCAGGACCCGTCTTCCGGCAATCTTTCCCTGCATTATGAGATGCAAGATCTCATACTTTGGATGTCGCATCACATGTCCAAGATATTGAAGTTTTCGAATTTTTATAGTTTTAATAACTTATTTTTCTTTATTCATCCGAACCATAACATCTTCATTCGTAACCCTGTCCACCCAGCTTATTTTAAGTATTCTTCTGTAGATCCACATCTGGAATGCCTCAAGTCACCTAATTAGTTAGTTATTCAGTAAGCGTCCATGGTAAAAATTTAATTACTAAAAATTCATTTGTCAAATTTAAATGTCACATTGTTCTAATAATTTCAATATAGATAACGTATCTAAGGGCGCCAGACCATTTAAATATCACGTCTAAGTATTTTAATTAAAGGAAGTTAAACATATAAGTATTTAAATTAAAGGTAGTTAAAAGCATGGTAAACTATGATAAAAAATCTAATAATATAATTTGATGGATTTACGACTCCCGATGTTCCGCCATGTTTGGTCTCTTTGAGAGCCGCCAGCACGCCCTCCCTTTAAGCTTGTAAGACCTGAACCCTGAACTCAAGTCAGCAGCAGCGTGAAGCGTGACCCATTTCTTCCTTTTGTCAAAAATGTGAAATAGAGATGTGGGCAGCTGATCGCTTTACTCGTTGCGATACAAGAAATGGGATAAGATGATCCATATGCCAAATCACCCGTTACAAAGTCTATCAACTCAATAGAAAGAAATGCCTATTAATCTGTTCATGTTTTGGTAAATTTTGTATTTGACAGTGCTTTTACAAAGGGTTTTTTAAAGAAACAAGTCTTGCAATAATCAGAACATAGAATAAAAGAACAATATAAAACAACCAGAAGTCAACGCGAAACAATGTATAACCGTAATTAATTGATTTTGAGAAAATAAGCAAACGTGTATACCGAATCTAAACAATTCACGATGCACGAATTCCAATATGGGAGTAAATGAAATCGAAAGCAATATAAAAGTATTGCAGTTACATAAACCATTTCTGCCAACCGCCAAATCAATCATAGGCATTTCGGAGGAGATTGCCATCATTGGCTGCAATAAAGAGATCTCTATTTATTTGTATTGACCATTGACCATTAGATATATCAAAACGAGTATGATCCCATTATACCATAAAGATAAAAGTAATAGACCGAATAAATAGAATTAGACTTATTGCAACACACGTTAAGGGGAACGGGTGCGGCCGTTTCTCTCAATCTTCAGAAGTAAGAATTTGTTTTTTCCCACTTAGTTTTTTAGTTCTAGCGTTTTCAGCTCAACAATAGGGAAGTCCGATAAAAAAAATGTGGTTTCATGATAAAATATGTATTTTTACGCTAGAATTAGGTACTCGTCAAAATGGGTCCATTTTTAGGGTTCCGTGCCAACTCAGAATCATGTCAATTCAACACCTCTCTGAAATGTCATTAAAAGCTATGAAAAAAATAATTTTAAATGACGTCATACAGTTGTCATTCTCAATGCAATTAATGATTCCATGACAACTTCCATTAAACCGCGTGTGAATAGCGCACTCTGATTTTTGAAAATAGTCCTAAACCTAAAGTAACCTATTTAACCTTTTTTCCATCACTTTTAATGACTTTTCAAAGGAGGTGTTGAAGTTACATGATTATGAGTTGTCCGGTCGTTAGCGTCGTGTGTGATATGGGATCACGTCAGAGTCGAGCAGGTTCATTTAGATCTGTGTTATTTTTTGCATTCTTAAAATTCATTGGTGATTGAAAATACAACTAATTTATTGTTCAGAATCGTCATTTGTTATTCTACACAAAATTATAATTCTAAAATCATCGTACGTATTATGTATCAAGAGCTACGAGTTCTCTTTTCACTGTGTTTACGGAGCGGATATCAGCGTTTAGGTTTACAACCTGTGCTCTGTTCTGCTCTAGTGACTTAACCAACAATCCATAGGCATTATTAGACGGAGATTAAACGGTCAAGGATTTGTAGCCAACACTTTCATTCTGGTCAATGGACTCAACAAAACGAACACTAAACTAAATTAAAGTGTTTAGAAAATGTCAACTTTATTAAAATCGATGAATGCGGCGGTTTTTCTTTCACTTTCACTGAGCTTACTAATGGTTGTGAAATTTGGAGATGAACTTGGTCTGGTTTATTGTTTAGAAAAGGCCATTGACTATTTGACTGTATTGAAAATATATCGAATGCCTATTGCGAAATCGGCAGTATTGTCGTCAAGGCATCAATCAACATAAGAAAACATAATCTATGTCTAATTTAACTTATTTGTAATATTTAAAAACACAGCTTATACAATACACAATTATATTCAAAGGAGAAAAATTGGGAATACCAAATTTTGAAGATTTTATTTAGGTATTATCAGCCTGACCTGGAGTTGTCTCTTTCGCGACAATTTGGAGGAGTAAAAGCAAACATAGCACCGGTTTTTTTTTTAACATTATCTCCACACAGGAGGCCCTGAAGAAAATAATTCCCGTCAGGGGAATTGTCATCTTTGGGGATCCTGAGTCAAGGGTTTTTTAGGAAAGGAAGGTGCCCTCGACCCCACCATTGCACAAAAACTAATTATACAAATAATTCTTAAACTTCCTCTTACTACCAGCACTGATACGATCTTCAATACTTTCAACGTGATGGACATTAAACAGTTCTACGCAAAATCCATTTTAGTTAATTTACATAAAAAAACAATAAAACCCTTTACCAAGCAACACAAACGAAACACAATACCCGAGCCAAAAACAAAGAACTTCTCCAAACTCCTTTTTCTTAAATTACCTTTGGACAAAGACACTTTAAATACATAGCTTGCAAACTACACAATACACTACCTGCTACGATTAGACAAACAGAATGAATGACCAAATTCAAACTAAATAAAGAATTGCATTACAAGTACAGGACGTCACACTATTGCAAACATCTGTAAAATAAATTACACTCGGCAGAAATAACAATTTACATAGGTACGACCTAAACCATAATAAAATAAAATAATAGAATACTCTCAAATCTGAGTACATAATTAGATTTGATAGGATTTACTACTTTACTTCATCTCTTCCTACATTTGTAAGATCACACTCTTGTAAATAAACTTTATATAGATGAATAAGAATCGTGGCTCCCTTATCAGGCACAAGAGCTCCTCTTTTCTGATAAGGTATACATGACTAATAACGATCTTTATTATAATATTTTGTAAAATATATATGTAACTCATGTTTTATATTACAATAGAAAAAAATAAAAATATATAAGCAGTACCGGTACTTCGTAGTATCCCCACTCTTCTTTTTTTTTATGTTTCACTTCTGCCGCGTGTGAATTGCACACTTTGATTTTTTTAGAGTAGATATTGTATCCTCAAAGCCGCCGCTACCCGAATTTCTACCGATTTCTTACATATCCCCCTTAAACATTTGAAGTTTTTATGCTTTAAATAAAATATACCTTATTTTTTAAGATAATATCTATACGTTCCCCACGCCGAAACGCAAATTATATGAAAGTGTGCTCCGAAAATTATTATTTACACTTTTGTTTCAGTCATTTTACAAGTTATATGTATGAAAAAATTCACAGTGTTTCTTTAATTGCTGTTTAAGACAACCCTCGCCAGATTTTTGCTCTATTTTAAACGAGTAGTGTTTTATTAAAGATTTTATCGCTGTAAATGTTAGCGCGCTCCTCTAACATTCGTAATTTCATATTCGTACATCTTCTTCTTTTTGAGGCCGGTTACGGCGCCTTAAGTGCCGTTTCTGCACACAGCCTCCGGAGTTGCTTCTCCCAACTTTAAACTGTTTATTCAAATAATTAGTATTCAAGAAGTTTCGGAAAAAGTGTATTTTTAACACGTAAATACAGTTTAAATATTGGCATTAGAAAACAGACAAGCTTTAAAAATAACAATAAACAATATGGAAAGTCAAACAAAAAACACGTTTCGTAGGTTACGCCAACATAATTTTTGCAAATATATTTAAATTACATACAGCATGCAAGCGCTATCAAAGAAACCGTGGATTGCATGTGAGCTATTAATTAGACACTAGCAAATTCTCCTGTTTTGCAAAACCTGCTGATGACCCGCGTTTTCACTTTTCAAACATCGCATGACCTTAAACCACGGGTTCAAGATCCCACAGACCGGCTATGCTGATGAGTTAAATCACACACACCTGATTTTTGACAATTCCAACCATAAATCAAACAGCCGACACGTATTTTTTACACCTTCGAAAGCAGAGACTTTTTCTAACGTTGTAAAACTCTCGATCGACTTTCAAAAACTAACTGTGTCAAACCCCGACAAAAGCAGCTGTCTTTGCATAGTTTTTTCTATTTTTTTTCCGCAGTGTTCTGAAATATATTTTGAATAAAACTTCTTGTTTGTTTTTTCAACAGAACTGTAACGTGTATACAAAATAAATTCTTGCTTGTTTTAATACAATTTTTTTCTACGCATTCCAAGCTGCAGTTTCTTTATAAAATACGGAATTGCACTACGATATTTCAATCTAAGTAACTTCTTGCCGACGCGACCGCCTATTCACCTAATAATCATAGTTCGCTAATTTTTATATCGCAGTTGTTGATAGTATCAAATCAAAAGCGCTTTACAAATCCAAGATAAAAACTAAGGACGACAGTTTAGATAGTTTCGAATTGTGATGGGTTTCTGATTTAGATTTCTCCAAATTTAAATTTTAGGTCGTTAGGTTGGTTAGGTTAGTGTTAGAAATATTCCCAGGGACACCTCATATTTCGTTATCAAAAGTTGGACGCCCTCTGCAATCAAACCTCGCTCCTCTCTCGCCGTGTTCAAACACCATGCGATCCGTCACAGCACGCTGCGCCGACGCTGTGGAGACCTACAACACCAAACACCAACAATTCAACAATAAAACTGAACAAACAATAACACAACAGTCAACAAAGTTGTACTGGGAGAGTCAACTCTAATTTTGGTCTCTCTCAGCGCCGGTTGTTTTCATCATTAGTACATCGTCTTCCTTGTTTTTTTTTGTGAGATTCTAGGTCATCTCTGGGTTCATCTCGAAGCTTATCTTTCAGAATCCATATTTACTTTATGATACAACTTGTCCGTCTAACATCTAAACCCTATCAACAGAACTGGAACATTCAACTCTGGTTTTGTTTGTCCTGTTGTATACTTTGTAAGAAATGCCTTTGAGGTTTATGAATGGTGAAACCATGTGTTGCCATATTACGGATGAGATGAATCTAAAATATTGACCCACGAACTTTTAATGATCGAGAATACGAAAAGGGTGTTCTGATGGTTGTAGGTGTAGAGAAGGGTGAAGCTTTAGAAGTATGTATTGGCGTTTAAGTGGATGGTTGAAGTCAGGGATGCCATATGAAGCAACAGCATGATACTTTGATTGGGTCTTGTCTAGCGTTGGAACAATAAAAGAAGAGATTGTGTCAAGACGTTGTTTGGCGTTCCATTATCTCTTCCTACCCAACTGATAATCAATTGTGAATTGTGACGCCTTTCTAGAAAACATCATCTTCGATCTTGATTTAAACCATATATTAAAAAAGAACACGAGAAACGCCATGTTGGTGTTTTTCATAATCCAGAAATTTTATATGTAGAAGTGTATTAATCTTCTTTATGAAATTAAAATGTGATAGCGATATACGATATCAGGCAAGTTAAGAGAAACAGAGAGCGTGCTAAATGGGCTAGAACCAAAGTTACTTAGAGTGGTGTATATTTTATTCTATGATTTAAACATAATATCGATAACCTGTTATAATATGGGTTGCATAGTTAGAATTTATGTACCTTGAAATATACGAAAATGATAATTTACAATCATATCTTGTCATTATCTCATAATGCCGACCAGCCTGAAACATGTTTTTTACACCCATGCCATTGTTTTGTTAAAAGCGACATAACGATGTGTATTTGTGTTAAAAGTAATCTAACATGTTGTACTCCAATTATTATTATTTATACTTCTCCTGCTAACCTGTTTGAAAACTGCTTCCTTCATGACCTTGCTCAGAAGCTGTACGATGTTATTTTTTGCTCACTTTGTGTAATTCGCTGCAGTATTCTAAAAGCCTTCGTTTGGTCGTTTTTTCAGCTAACTCCACGTTATTATCCTGTGTTGGTTCTATGCAATCACGGACCTTTGTCCACTTGTGGAGATTCGTGTTCACAAGCCGTGACAATGTGATTGTAGGTACACACACAAAGATAGATTGAACGAACGCTTAGTAAACATTGTATTTATTTAAGATAACAATTATTGTATTATGCATTATGCTTTCGTCTATAGAAAATAAATAACCTGCCGATTAGTAACTTGCTTGCATAGATAATAGATTCAAGCCATTGTTTGTTCTCCTAAATGTGTTGCGTTGCTTGTTTTACAATAATCAATGGATTTGGTCTCTGATTTACCACAGTTAGGCATAGAACTTGCAAAGGAAGTGCTGAAGTATGCTGAATTTTAGTAGAATAAGATCCCTGACCGTAATGTGAATGAGGAGATCTGAAAATAGTGCTAGGACGATATAAGCTTATTAAATAACGTAAAGAAAAATATGTTTTTATGGTTTTTCGGCATTTTGAATGGAGGTAGGTGCCTATGAGACGCGCAAGTTGATGGGAGAAATCTGGGACGCCCCAAGAAGATAACAAGATTGTGTATAGACATCGTCTGATCAAAATATTTATTACTGGCTGAAGTCCCCGACGTTGCCCGGGCTTTACGAGAGTTTTTCGAAATTCCATGTAAATAGTGACCTTCATCTCATTTTGAAGGTCAAGGGTCCATAATTTCATTGAATAAAACTGTAGATTTGTATAGAATTCAAATCCCCTCACAGACACTTGTCTTTACATAAATTGCAGGATTAATAAGTCAGGTAAGCCTTATATCCGGTAATGTTATATTATCTTGAAAACAAGCTTATGGATCCGAGTGTCATAGACGGGTTGTTTAAAAAATTTTAACTATTCATCAAATATTTTAAGTTAATTTTCACGTTCTGCGTGTACTCGTAAGTTATATCCATGTTCTGTTGTTATATCATCATAGGCCAGCTTCATAAATCTGAAAAAAAAACAGAACTTGAATATAACTTTCACGGAATGTGAAAATGTAAAATATTTGATGAATTGTTAAATGTTTTTAACCCTTCGAATAATAAGAAAATAATATCTGTAACCTTTTGCCTGTCAAGGTTCGCGCGCAAAATTCCTGGTTCTTACCATGCATCTTAAATTTTCCTATTTATGGGTTATTTTTTAACCCTTTTGCAAAAAAAAAATTGTTCTAAAATCTAGATAAAATATTCTTTCCGATGTGTTTATTAGAAATCAACTTTTTTTTTCTAAATATTAAAATTTTGATATTGGAAATGTAAATTAGCTAAAAAATGCATACCTGCGAATATTGGAATTAAAGTACTTAAAATAGAATAAACTTAAAATTTTAAATACAGATTCCTTTTTTTAACAAAATTTGTAATAAAACTGTCACCTCACTTTTTATCACTTTCATACAATTTTATTTTAAAATTAAATGTTTGTTTCGTCAAAAATTGGCTCGAAATAAAACCGTCACTTATGATCGGGTTTGTAAAATATCTCAACAACATAGCTCATATAATCCTAATACAATGAGAAGTATTATTTCTTTGGCTCTCTAACATAAAAGAAATCACAAATATTCGCATGACAGGAAGAGAGATATATAACTTTTAATAATGCACGGTCGCTCTGGGACAATCTGGGTCTCTTGTTATTATAACGGCATATGATGTTTTGGGACAACTTGGGTCTCCTGTGATTAGAAGGGTTAAACAACACATCCTTAGACAATGTTCGTACGCGGATTATGCAAGAAATGCATGCTGATAAGTAATTACTTGACTTTACATCGACTCAACCTTATGCTGAGAAATGGCGTGATGGTTACTAACCCCTTTTCCTTGTTGTGGACACATCGAAACACTGGAGATAGCACAACAGGACCATCCAGAATTCAAATAACGTCCTTAATGTATCGGAGAAATTGAACAGTAAAAAGTCATGTTTTATAAATATTATTAGAACATAGCTAACATAAAATTACTATCTCCACCTTTACATTGTCAAAAATTGAAAACATTAGTCACATTTGAAAGCGCTTATGTTTGTTCTATTCACCGCTGACTCTGAGCAAATATCTAACACTTCACTTCAAGTGCACACTCGACCCTCACAATATTATCTAATGCACACATTTTAGCATTATTTATTTGCCGTTATCAGATTGCTTTCATTTTAAAAGTGTGCGCGAAACTAATTAAAGTTTTCCACACTCTCCTTATCTGGCGTATTACGAGTGTTTGCCTCGGCTGTTTGTGTCTTGTGCCCGTGTGATTAGCCAAGGAATGTCTACGGCAAATAGCGGTACCAAGATAGTCATATTATTTAAATATTTACCTATGCAAGCATCACCTTTGAAATAATGAATATCTCTCTTGGTCTGCTTTTGTGGTTTTACTAGTTTCTTTATTTCATAATGAACTCATTTTCCAAAAATACTGGAATTTCGCATTTTGTTTTCCATCTTTTTCAAGTTCTCTTTAGGGGTGTTTCCAACGAAGGCTGTAAGAAGTTTTAGCGTCAATTTCCCTGGGGCCAATTTGGCTACAATGCTATGCTCTTACTCGTATAGATTTATATCCACGGTATTCCTGAAGGCGATCCACTAGTACAGGAAAAAATCGAAATCGGAATACGGATTTTTTAAAGTGATTTCACGAAAACAAGCGGCGCGGAGCGTAACACGTCGTTTCTCCGCTCCGTCCGTAGGAGTAGTGACCGAAAATAGGAGCCGCTGCCAGTCGTTCTTCGGTGGACGGTATAAGGTTCACTTTGATATTACAAATTGGTCATATTATATTTTATTTTGTAAGGTTCTATTATCATAAAATAAACTAAATTTGCCACATTAAACAGTAAAACCATATCCGAAATGAGGTTTATAAATAAGAGAGTTTGGACTTCAAAGTGTTTTTTATAGACCTTATAATTTATTTTTTTCTAGGCTTATTAAAAGACTTATAAAAAAAAACAACCGATATTTTTAAGGGCCAAGATATGTTCTACACGCAGTATTTAATTGAAGCATCTATAATACTTTTAAGCGATCAAATTCTCAAAACAAAAACGTATGATTTTTTATGATTTTGCATTATTTAGTATGCTTCATCTTAAAGGGTAAATATCTTAAATTATTTTCACAGTGATGTTTACATAATGTAAACAACCTAATTTACGACTTAAAGTTATTAGAATCAATCAAACATTATATCTGTAGTTTTATTTTAAATAATTAGCACCCCTAGAAATTAGTTAAAATAAATATAATGTAAAAGAAACAAAGTACCTATATAACAATGATGTTATACCTATGGGAAGGGATTACTGATTTTTCACTACGGTTAGTATTTTGGTATATGACAAGATTATTTATTACATAAGTGGAAAATATTAATTGAAATGATTCTTCCATTAATTTGAAAATGGATGAAATATAACAATGGTACCTATAACATACGCAATAATAATCTTAAGGTCATCAAAAGAAGCAGAAGATGATGTAAAAGGAAGACATGTAAATACAAATGTTATAGGGAGCGCGCTAATGTAAAAAAAAACGATTATAATTAAGCGAAAATTGTGAAAATATTTAATAAAACTCTGCTATTTTAAAATAGAGCAAAAATCTCGACAAATGTCTAAAGTAGCATTTAAATACACAGTGAATTTTTTCACGCCTTTGATATGTTAAATAACAGAACAAAATGTTATTTTTATAATTTTTTCTATCGAGGGAATTTCATATATAATGTCCGTTTCGACTCGGCAAATGCAAAGCAATACAGATACCTATTATCTTCAAAATTAACTTATATTTTTTAAGAACTTAAAAACTTAAAGTGTTTATAAATCGGAAAAAAATCAGAATGTGGAGTCTTGAGCTTTTGAGTGGGAAGAAAGGAAATTGTTGATGATTTTTGCTAATGCAGAAAACCGAAACTAAACAATTCACAAAGATATTAAATATGGTCAAACAGTGCACAACCTCTAGCAAATCTGATAAACGTGAGAAAATTCTCAATGACGTCTGTCCTCGTCCATTCTAAAGACATGATCTCAGCTAACTCAATTAGTACAACTCTGTGAAGAAGTTCACTGCAACTTGGAGAGGTCTTTTTTGTCCACATTTTTAACAAACTGATTATTTACGTGTTCAGGTTCAAGCAACAGAACGGGCAATCAATATTCGTCCGGCCTGTTAGATTACTGGAAACTGGAACCAGTTTCAAATCGCAAGTCGAAAGGTTATCAATTAAAAAAACTATCGTTTCATCTAGCATTTCTTGACTTGGCCGATGTTCGTCGGATCTCCAACTGGCAACGGTTTTTTCTATGTGGCTTCGTAATACTAACAGTAAAACTCTCGAGTGTTTTACTAAAACCAGATCTACTAGTTCCTAGTTTGTTCTTCGTGACTAAGAGTGGTGCCAAACAGTAAAAATACGAGTGTGCAGTAATATCGTATTATTTTAATGTTCTAACACGTGTGTGTTTTGACACGGATCGATCACCTATCAAGTATCAACGTAAATTAATAAACACGATTGTAGTTAAGATAAGTATTATAAATTGCATTAGTTAATTTGTACGTATAGGCAATTATTCACTATTTCTATTTTAACACTTAAATACGATCGAAATCTTAACGACTAATATTGTGGACTCTAAGACGATGTTTAGTTTTAATCTACCAATTAATTTAGTTGGTAACTTGCTTGTTTACTGTCGTATCACCGGAGTATCTGTAAAATGCATCGTCTTCGTCTATATCTTTTGTAATAAGTTCATCTTTCCTATTTTTCCTATTTTTCCATTCAATAAGTATTTGAATGCTACCTCCTTTCCTCCCAGGAAAAGTAAAAAAAATCACTTTACTGTAACTAGCTAGCCTCAAGATTGGTGACTTCCCTGAATGGAGGGATATTCTCTGCAGTATAAACAACGTGTCAAATTTTGCCAAATAAAATAAGTGTATTAATTAAGTTATATCAAAGATTGCATTAGATTAACGAGTCCACGCAGAAACCAATCTCTCTAATTTAACTCTAGCTTTGTTCCATAGATCGTATTTCGCGTGATTCTTCTTTTGTCTTTTGGAAGACGAAGCTTTATCTTTATTTTATTTTTTTTATTTTTTTATTTTTTTTTATTACATTAGTTACATTTATACAGCAAAATTACATAATAATAATAATATTTCAAATAACTGTAGATATTAAAATGTGTACAAGTGTTATTATGTCTTGTACGTTATTAGTTCCTAGCTAGGCAGATTGCCTGTTCTAAGGAACCAAATGCTGGTGAAAAATGCCAAAAATGTCTTCTGTAAAAAAAAGAAAAAACAAAATATTGTTTTTTTTTTTTTTTTTATAGATTAAATATACATATACTAAGTTTAAATATACTATACTAAGTTTTTACTGATTGTGCCATTAATAGTTAGCCATGTGTAATTTTAAGTTTTAAATGACATTATTTAATAATTTTTCAGACTCAATCCTACCTAAGTCTTCAACCATTTAGTTATTATTGTACCGATGCATGCCATTTTACATGTTTTAATATTTAATTCTGGTGGGATTTTATTATACAATTTCGGTCCCAGATATGTATACGTCTTTTGAAACTTTGCCGATTTGCTCCCTGGGACCACGAGATCCTTTCTGGTGTGACTTCTTGTTATATATTTATGGTCAATTTGCTTAAGATTTTCTACATTTTTATGTACGTGGATAATAACCTTTTTTATATAGTTTTGACGAACATCAAGTACATAAAATTTTTTGTAGAGCTGATCGCTAGAAAACCTATAGGGTTTACGCATAATGACTCTAATTATGGATTTCTGGGCCTTCACTAATGGATCCAAAATTGTTCTACCTGACGCTCCCCAACCAATACAACCATACGTTAAGATGGGGTTGCATAATCCAAAATATATTTTTCTTAAGTCTTGTTGTTTGATTATGTTTCTTAATACAAAGAATACATGAATCAATTTTCTTACCCTTATTGAAAGTTTGTCGATGTGAAATTTCCACTTAAGATGATTGTCTATAATAACGCCTAGATATTTGATGTTTTTCACACTCTCCAAAGCTTCACAGTTGCAGTTAGAATCAATATTATCGGAATTACAGTTAGTCTTATGTGTTTTTATTGTGTATGATGTACTAGGTTGTCCTATTATAGTTGAACTGAATCTTATGTATTTAGTTTTAGCTATATTTAATGTAAGTAGATTTTTGTCAAGCCATTGTTTTATCGCATTGATTCCACTTTCAGCATGTTTATGTGTTTGAGTCCAGTCGTCTCCTTCAAATATAGCTACCGTATCGTCAGCAAATGTAATAATTTTTCCGCCTACTTTTAGGTCGCATAACTCATTTATGTAGATTATAAATAGAAGAGGTCCCAATGTGCTTCCTTGCGGTACCCCAAAGTTAGTGTGTAGTGAATTACTTACTATTTTTCCCAATTTGAGTTGCTGGCTTCTACCTGTTAAGTAACTCTTTAACCATTCGTAGGGCATTCCTACAATGCCAATATTTTTTAATCTTTTGAGGAGTAATTTATGTGAAATCGTATCAAAAGCCTTGGCTAAGTCTAAGAACAGTGCAATGTTTTTCTTTCCGCGATCTATATTTCTAGAAATATGTTCTGTAAGTTGCGCTATAGCATCGTCCGTTCCCCTCCCCGGCCGAAAGCCAAACTGATTTTTGCTTAAAAGTTTTCGGCTCTCTACATAATTACTTAATCTATTTTTAAATATTTTTTCTATAATTTTTGAGATAGCACTTAACAGGGATATTGGCCTATAATTGCCCACTTGGTTTTTAGGTCCACTTTTGTAGATCGGTACCACTAAAGACTTTTTTAGATGGTCGGGGAAAACCCCTGAAGAAAAGCTTTTATTGAAGATGTTCGATAAAGGTGATGCAATATTGTGTTTAATGATTTTGAGTATATGAGTGTTGAGACCGTCAGGACCTTTCGAATGTGTATTATTGAGATTGTCAATAATTTTTAAAACCTCTTCATTTGTCGTAGGTGAAAATTGAAAGGAAAAAGAATTATGTTTTGTTTCTATTGCCGATGCCAGTGAATCTTCAGTTTCCTTGGTGACACTTAGGATGTTTTCCGCAAGGTTAGACCCCACCGCCGTAAAGTATTGGTTAGTGTGGGAAGCAATTATGCCCGAATCAGTGGTGGCTGTGTTTCCAATCAGGAGTTCATTAATATTAGGGTCAATTGTGTGCTTAGTATTGGTAATTTGTTTAACGATGTTCCACATGTTTTTACTAGATGGATCTCGGGCGAGTTGATGCTTATAGTACCGTTCTTTTGCATTACGTATAACATCTTTACAAATGTTACGATACCTACGGTAATTCACTATTTTCAATTCTACGAAATGGTTTACATAATGCTTACCAAAAAAATGCTTTGAAAAAATTGAAGCTTCTCCTATCGTTTCGCTTGAGTAGAATGAAAGTAAAATTGTTAATTTCTTTATACATAAGCATAAACCACTAAATAATGTATTTTTTCATTAGAAATGTATTAACGCATATTAGAATCAACTTTAAAAAAATACTTAGAGCGAAGAGAGCAAGAAGGAGAAGAGAGAAAACTTTGAGCGCTTTTACTTAACCTTTACTTAACTTTTACTTTACTTAAACTTAATTTTAACTTAACTTTTTTCAGTTTTACGAAATTTTTCAACTAATTCAAAACCACTTTACGCTAAAATCGACTATTTCTAGACTCCCGTGTTGCAAGCTATTTGTATACCTATTACAAATATTCGTAGTCATGTAAGGCTCGTGGTGATTTATTCCTCTTAAGCCAACAAACACGTACAGCCTCTTAATTAGGGATAGCCGTGAATGTGGGATCACGGGTTCGACGACAGGAGATTGATGAAGCCAAAAACGGGATTATTTGACGAGATGGTTCGAACAATACAGTAATTAAGAATGATCCACGCCTACTACGCTGACAAAGAAAGCTACAAAAAAGTTTGTGAGCCATTCTTTTGCGATGTGTGCTAATTGGGTCAGTCTGTACGGACTCTGTATTGATGATTATGAACCCTGCCTTTTAACATATTAACCATAGTTATTGAACTAACTGCCGCGCCTCTTGGCCTTACTTTAACACTTTATAATATGAACTAAACTAACTAACTAACCAACACGCCGTTTCCCCGCAGGGGTAGGCAGAGAGAACGGACCGCCACACAACTCGATCTTGGCACACACTCCTTGCCTCGTTCACATTCATACATCGTCTCATACATGCTCTTCTATTATTCTGACTCTTAACATGGCCCGACTCACGTATCTGATTCGCTTGGTCGTGCCATGTCTTCTTCGGGCGTCCCCGACTTCTTCTACTTTATAATGTGGATAGCGGAAATTTGAAATGCTGTAAACTTCGATCAATAAATCGATGGCTGTAAAGGACAATCAAACCAAAAATTAGTTAAATATGTAATTTTTCGCTGTTTTTTTCTCTCTTTTTCTCTATTTCTAGGAAAATAAGAGAATATTTTTTTTACGACGTGAATTTTAAGAGGATTTTTATTTTATGAAAAATTAAAAATAAATTAAATACTGTTACAAATGAAATTTACAAAAAATTCAATGATATTTTATAATAAATATTCTCAATTATAGGTGCGTAGGTTCCCAGGGTTTGGTCTCCGTACAGTCTACCGTCAGATGTAATGTGAACAGCTTCGTTGACTGGCAAACCCAGGAAACGTACAGTGAGAGAGGTTATGTTTGCGAAGTTATCCCTTGTTTAAGTAAAAACACTTTGTTTTGCACTGGGAATATTGTTGTAAAACTTAAGTTTATTCAGATGAATATTAAGTTGAACAGAGTTTCGATTCTGTTCCGAGTACTGGAGTTTCAAATTGTAGAAAGAATGTCATTGTAATAAGCAACAAGCTTTTTATAAACCAAAAGAGAAAGTTTACGAATCCACAGGCAAAGAGTGCTAATAGACAAAAAATCATTGAAATGTTTCGTAAAGGGTGACATAGACGCGAAAGTTATGAGTAAAGGACTCTACACATCGAGATTAAACAAAATGATAAAATGAGAAGTGCTCAGTGCAAAATGAAGTTAAATATTTGAAATAGGACAATCACAACAATAGGTCCATAAAAACAGGAGAAATCACGGACGTACAAAATACATGGACATGCCCTAAGTGATAAAAGGCGTATTATTTCCCCCTCCCATTGGAACCATTTTTCGGAACCGGTTGGGCTTGCGAGAGCCTCGCGTGAATATAAAAAATGTGACGTCATCATTCTTGTCCGGACCAGTGTCGAGCTCTCATCGTAAATAAGACGGTAAAAATGGTGGCTTGTGCTATAAAAACGTGTAAAAATAGAAGAGAAAAGAGAATAAACCCAATTGTGGTATTACATTCCATAAGCAAGTATTATTTTACACTAATTCAGATCACATAATATGATCGTTTTTGAACATACACCATTAATATACCAAACCACCCATACATACACTATCACTCCTAGATACATGGCGTGTAAATACGGCAGTAAAATATTAGACTCGACCTTATAGGCGACCTTACTTTGACGAATTTGAACTTCAAATTTGTTCATTGCGTGATGAACAATTCGCGCTCCCATGTAAAAAGGTCTATTCATTAAAAAGCAGAGTTTACTTTAAAGAACTAAATGGTCATTTTAAAATGTGAGATGCCTATATACTGTCAGATTGAGTTTTGACGAATCACATATCACCAAAGCCGTCTTCCCGCTCTTCGTCCCGCTGTAGTTGGTTTCTACCCCTGACCTTTCTGTTTTGGTCTATTAATATTTATATGTCTATGGGAGAAATGTTTTTTTGAAAAACTAAATAAAACTCGCCGTTCGCTCTTTTGATCAATTTACCACACACACAGGAATATAAGGTTTCAATTCAAATGTATGTGCAAGTTAAATAATTACCCTATAAATAACTACATATTACTAACTACGCAATTACATCGAAGAACCTATAGCACTAGACGTACTTTAGTGATTTCGCAATTTTAAGTAAAAATGATTACCTCAGCATTCTTTCGCATGGTCCTCATTTCAGATATATTTAATAATCTGTACTTAATCTAGATCTAACCCAATAATAATTGATAAATTGAGTAGAATACTAAATTAAACCGTGTTAAAAAAAGATTTGATCACAATAATTATTATGCCTTTATTGGATTGGTAATCTTAATCGACTCTTTCGAAACAGTTCGAGAGCAGATAACCTCAATGCTACTCCTATTTCTTGCTTTTTTGGACTTGGTAGATTACTGGCCACGATTTTCGGAGTGATTTAATATAACGCAGGTGCTGGAGTTACGTTTTGTGTGCTCCCAACCAGTTATATACTATCAAGCCACGATAAACGCAGAAATAAATTGTTTACGTCATGCTTGGTAAGTTAATCTACCGGTTAAAAGTAATTATATACTGCAAATTTCATCCAAGAATGTACACCATATTTCCAGGTTTAAATCTGACCCGAGTTATATCTTAAATATCTCTGAAGTACCGGAATGGGAGCGACGCATTTCTCATATTTCTTGTCAGACGAACATTCTGAATTCCGACTGTTGTAACTTGTAGTTTATGGTTTTATATGAGCTATTTATTTACTTGTGATATCGATTTACCGGGTTATTTCGTTCTTGGCATCACTACACATAACGTTCAAAATCAATGTTTTCTTTGCTCAATTTTCTTTGCGTTTAATTTTCATGTATTTTTGATTTGAAAATTTGACCTCTTCGAAATATTTTAGGTGCTTTAATTAAATGTTTCGAGTAGACCATATCTTTGGTTTTTATAATAATCGGTACTACTCCAGATTTTATGTCCGGGTTAAAACTTTCCCAAATGAAAGACTAAACCCTTCCACACACTTTTCCACAAATGAATATCTAGTAAATTCACGCAATGGTAAGTGCACTATATAAGTATAATAAATACAAAACAATACAAGAACAATACGTCAATCCACCAGAAACGTAATGGGAAAATATTTCACCGACTCCAGATATTTTTATATCAGAGGGTTCGACTCTGATGAAATCCTAACTGGTCCGACAAATCCTACTGATCCCTCAATATAAATATTTAAAAAATCTTTCGTAATTCTACATGTATTTAAAATGACCGACTTTTGCATTTTTATGTACAAATTTTTTGACAAATCTAATACGCCTAAATTTTGAATGAGAGAGCTAGGTATAATGCCAGTAGCCGAAATAACAAATGGTAATATTTTTATAGTCTGAGAATGCCAAATTCTTTTAATCTCATTTCCTAAATCTGTATATTTTCTTATAATTTTTATTAATATTCTACTTACGAACCTATTTTCTGAAATGGTTTTAATGTTTGATGTGGCAAATTAAGTTCTTTAGAAAATGATCAGAAAACATTTTAATATTTCTGCCTGAACTTCACAATATTCAAACTCAATATTCCCGTTGAAAACATAATCTATAATTACTTGATGGAATAATTAAATTTATTGAGACAATCAGTTCGAAGAATTATATCCGACTTAATATTTATGTTCAAAATTGTAAATGGTAGAATACAGTCCTGATTTTACTAACCTCATTGAATTCCATATACCCACGAGAGTCCCTCGTTTTAAAATGTTTAAATGAAACAATACCAGGACTGAGTATACGAAACACTTCTTATACCTAGGTTGCATGAAGTTACTAATAGATATGCAGATTTGGCAGATCTATTTAACTGCACGGAATGTAGGTAACATGTACATGAGGGCTATGTTATCAATTTTTTTTTAATCATTATTAATTTTATTTTTAGTAGTTTCTCAATCAAATGCCACATTTAATTTCTAATATTTTTCCTATGATTTTGTGACATAAATAATAATAATAATATTTGGACGATTTATATAGCGCCGTTTTTGTGAAAAATCACCTCAAGGGCGCTGTACAAACTTACCATACATGCCTAAAATCTAGAAAGACTACATGCTAGACAAACAATTAAAAACAACTTATGGCTAAAAATTGCATACATTAATTGGTTCATTAATCACCGATACGAAAATATATGTACAATATTTTGACCAATGAACGCGATGCTGCCTAAAAATGAATTAATACAGGACCATACTTACCTGGGAGGTCGCTTGAAATTAACACTGTTTATTGTCTATTTAAAGAAATTTAGATAGAGTTCGCACGCAGAGGACATAATTGTGAACACATGTTGTTTAATCCTGAAAATATTTTAATATTAATATGTAATCAATATTTATGGTATATTATACCGTTGATATTATATAAATATTTAATAAAACAACTTTTTGGCGATGTTTCTTTGCACAAATCAAAACAGGTGGCTTGTGTTAAGCGGAAATTTCAACATTATCACCATATATATAAGGACTGCGTAATTTTACCCGATTCTAAATGTTCCACACCGCGGTGCATCAATAAATAAGAGTGAGTACGTACCGACATTCGGAAAACGACAATTCAATAACGGTAGAAGATACTGTTTTTGGACTCAAGACTTTTCTAACAGCAAGCCCAATTTTTTCTGAATAAGTTTCAAGTGCTTTATGTTTTCAAATATTATGCAGTTCGTTCAGGAGCAATACACTCCAGAGTTAACCCAAATTAGAAACTTCAGAAGATGTTCAGAAGCCTCTACCAACAGCTCGGTAGATTTGAGCGCAACGCGTGAGTGACGTAGGTAAAAAGCTCAGGGCAGAAGTCATTATTCCCACATTAGAAGCACGCGAGACTACACTTGAGAAGATACCACCATACTTCAAAAAATCAACATCCATACTTAGAGGCGCCGTTCCCAGAAACGCAAAAACAAAACATCTCGCCTCTCTCCACAAATTCGTGTAATTTAGACAAATTATTGTATCTCACCTAAATGAAGTGACGCACACGGGAACATGGTGACAACTCAAAGCATTAATTTGATAGTAAGACAGAATACATGGCATGGAAGAACATTAATTTTAAAATCACCCACGCGAGGCATGAGACGATGCTGTAGTTTTTTGTCTACTAATTAAGAAGACCTCCGATGTAAGTTTATTTCGTTTGTATTTTGAGTGGGATAGGGGTCACAATCACAAAGCAGCAGAAAGAATAATTAGAATCATAATACGACTAAGAACTACCAACACTATCTAAAGTTAAAAATAAAAATAAAAATATTCATCCTAGACTTGCAGAAAAGTCAATAGATGTCGCGTATTAAAAATAAAATGGATAAATATTTATCCAGACACTATCTAGATAGCATTTAGTTCGGGTTGAATCTTGCAATCATAAAGATAGCAGCCAATAATATGTGCGTTAAGAAAAATGAAGATAGTGTTGGTAGTTCTTAGTCGAAGTATGATACAGTTAAAAGTGATCGAATTGGAAATGGGTTCCATAGCTCAATCGGTAGAGCAGTTGGCCATGAATGCTAAGGTATCTGGGTTCGAGTCCCAGTGGAACCAATAACTTTTTCTGATTTTTCTGTCTTCAGATTTTGATTGAGTTTCGCTAATATTGTCTTCATTTAATTAAATATTACAATTTGAGTTTTTACTCATAAAGTTAAAAATAAAAAAATTAGAATTATGTTAAAAATTTTGACTTCAACTATTCGGCGAATATTTTTCAAGTAATTGCAATATTTACTGACAATCTATTGAATCATAAGCATCTTCACAAAAATTTATGATATCCTAAGCCAGAATATTCGCATCTTGGTAATAACGAAGGGTCCTGTTATTTTTTGCATAGAGTGTTCCACAGGAATCAAATCTAGAATGTTTATAATGATAATCACGGCACTACGTGCCAGGGTGGGTGTGACATCCTACACGTCAATAAATGATCTCCACCAGCTCTGATTCCTTTATTTTATGCCATTCTCCTAGTTCTTAGGACTACTCTACTCCAATTTTCTTCAAGTCACCTCTTCCCTCTGCCTGCCTGTAGGTCTTAGTAATTATATTCAGTGTCCAGTCTATGGGTGCTCAATTAACCTACAATTTTAATTCAATTACGGTTTAATTTAGTTCCAGGTTTCGTTCCATTCTGCCCGCATGGGTTTCCAGGTGTAAACAAACACGAAGCCTTGCATTATCCTCTGCATTTAAATGAACAACCTTACAATCAAACCCCTTCCCAGGACTCCTATTATTAATGATTATAATACCTGCATTTGGTTGGATTAAATTAAAAGTCACGCATGATTCATTCAGAATTAATTATTCTGTAATTTTAAGATATTTCAGCTTTCTTAACATCCGTTTTCATTCTACCACTATCATGTAGGTATTGCTACTCCATCGAAATTATTTACAATTCAATGGTATTATAGTGATTTATTTTTGAAGTATTACGTGGTGTTGCGCTAGCTCCTTCGTTAACCAACGTTTCGGACAGCTTTGCAGTGTCCATCAACACGGTATAATACCTACCCCAAAACTAAATCACTTAAATATTTTTGGCCGTGAAAATATGAAATCATATCGGTATTATAGCTGTTTAGATCCATTACTTCAGGCCAGTAGTTTCACAGAATTTGAATAGTGGGTCAAATTTCAAAATTAATTTTCAAATTCTGCGAAAGGTCTACTCAAGTTCTGCCATTATTTCAGTTCTATAGAAGAACTGGCCAATTATGATATAATAACAGTATCTACCTACTTGAATTGAACCTTTTTTTGACATGAGCTCCACACAGGAGGCCCCGAGGAAAATAATTTCCCTGAGGGCCTATGTCATCTTTGGGGATGCTGTGTGGAGGGGTTTTTTTAAGGAAAGGAAGGAGAGGAGAGTTCTGGGAAGGAAAAGGGTTTAAGGGATGGGTAGAAATCTGGGGTTCAGTGTGTCCCGGTCATCCGCCTCCAAGACCTCGACAAACCTCTCCCCATGAACCCGGGCACCCCTGCTAAATCACCAAACGTAGCGAACCACCTGGGGTGACCTATGGCAGAGGTGTTGGTTATCCAATAAAGGTTCCCGGGGCGGCGGTACCCATTCCCGCCTCCTAAATTGAAAATTTACAGAATTTGAAAATTAACTTGATATTTGATGAAGTGTTCAAATTCTATTCTTTATTTTTTGAATTTTGGGGGTTTGAGAGAATTTTTCACTACAATTTCAATTATCGTCATAGTCGTTATTTTAAAATTTAAAAAATCCAATACATATTTTTATTCATTTTTTATTAATGCATTCTACCATTTGCGACTTTTCTTTCTTCGATAAATTCTAAGGAAGCGTTCTTCATGCTTTCAACTCTATTTATTATATAATACTCGTTTTTAAGATTGGTCTATTATAACGCTGGTCAGAGGCAAAGTGGTTTTGGTTTTTGAATCGTCCTTGGACCCCTGGGGCAGTCCATTATCAATTTGGGATTCAGGTATGTTCCTTGCCATAAGATTCCTGATCTACAAATCCATTTAGTTCCAAAGTTTCTCACTAGATTGAGCCTTGGGGCTATTTTTAACGTTCAACAAACAAAAAACATCCGAGGTGTTTTGTCCATTATCGCCTGAATACATAATCTAAGCCTTAATGATTTTTGAGCGTCTGACCATATTTTTTATGTAACTATTTAAAATGCTGAAAAAATTCTCTATATTTTTTTCTTAGGGCTCTATATTTGGTTTAGTAAGGAACTTTTTTCATATTGAGCGCCCATAACAATTGTAGACCTTAAAGTAACTAGTAGGTACCTAACACGAAAGTTTTTGCAAACAGAATACCGCATTTCGGAAAATACAATGTTAAAGGAACTGAAAATAAAAGTTTTTTGTTTTAAATGTTAGATGTTAAAATCATGTACGAGTAAACAGTCACTAGAGAAAAAACCATAACACCAAATAAATATGCAAAAATTAAAGTTAATTTATAACAATTTCAAAAGACTTTATAAATGTTAAAAGTGTTGCTATTTAGCAAAATTTAACACAGAAACAGAAGATTTAGATATTTATGCACTCTCTGAACTTCCGAATGACTTGAAATTCAAATTCCCTACTAAGTAGTATCGCATGTTCCACGAAAATTCAGAATCTCGCAATTTCAACACCCCTTTGAAACGTCATTAAAGGTTATATACAGTTGTCCGGTCACCGTATCGCACGGCGTTCGCTCCGACACGCAGTACACACTGCACACATGACAGTTGACAGTAGTGAGTCAGTATCAATACTGACCAGTGTTGCGAGATGAATGTTTTTTTTTACCATTTTTCATAGTTTTTTGGGTCATTCTGTGCCTTCATGATTTAAAAAAAATGATTACTGATTAAGCGTTCATATATGGAAGTGTGTCATACATCCGTATGTGCCTCGGAGTCTTGATGTGGATAACGAGCGAGAAACGATGCGAATTCAATATGATAATACAAAATTAACGGAATACGCAAACAAACACGTTAGTCAAGCCCATTGTCTGTTGATAAAGATAATTTCAGTATCGCCCTTGTAGAAGACCACCTTTCAAAATAAGTTGAAACGTGCGGTGTGTGGTTCAACATCTTCTGAACCGAATTGAAACCGGTTGTGAGCATTCTTCTCGTATAAAGGGGTGTGTTACCAATTTATCTTAGGGTCATTCCAAGTCCCTTCCAGGGCCTGGGGTCTAGGGAATTCGGCCCTAGCCCATGTTTCATAGGCCGTGGATAGAAATTACGGGGTTTTCTTTTTTTGTGGTCGTGACCACTATACAATTTCACCTATTCGTATCTCCCATCTTACCAGATAACCCTCCCGTGCTTCTATGAGGTTACCTTATGTGTTATGTGTACCTTTACCATTATAGGTGTTGAAGGATTACAGGCGGGATTTTAGGAGAAACCTAATAACAGATTTATTACCTAGATTAAAAGAAAAGATTTCCGTAATATTAACCTATGATATAGTGGCTCTATCGCTTTTGCAGTGGAAGCTCGGCGACAGTCAGTCAACAACGGCCATATTTTCTTTTTGTCTATTATCTACGTTTGAATTGAAGTGTTTTGTTTTTGCAATGTTTGGTCTTTGTCATCATTATTAACTACTGGAGCGCTTTTTGCCACAATATGGCACTGTTTAAAATACCTTGAATTGCTTTGCTGCCAATTTTGGCAAATTTTCCCTTATTTGTAAGTAATTAAGTAGAAGTTTAGGATTTTATAATTTTTTTAAATATAAATCCTACGAATATGTGATAATCGACAAAATATAGGTGAATTCACTGGCTATGTAGAACTATAATCAGTTTGTATGTCTCCAAATTAAATTTCAGAGAGAATGATCACCAAAAAATTTCGAGCAATCGGAGAAAAAAGTTTTAAATTGAGCTGTCGCTCCAGTGGTTAATTAAAGGGGTTTTAGGTTTTTAATCAAAATATTCAACGCGTGGTCAAGCAAGAAAAAACGTAACAGATGAAATAAATGGTGACTGGACAATTCAGAATGCAACATCAACACCTCCCTTGAAAAGCCATTAAAAGTGAAGAAAAAAATTGGTTAAATAGGTTATGTTAGGTTAGATTATGGGCCTCTTAAAACTTTTAATGACTTTTGAAAGAGGTTTCAAAATGCCACTTTGTTGAGTTGGCGGGAAATGAAATAAATGGTAAATAATTTTGTCTAATATTAAATTTGTATTTTCGGCATCACAAAGACTCTTTTCCAAATCAAATTATAATCCCAATATCTAATCTAATAGTATAATCATGGTTTTCTTGGCGTAAATTTTACAAATTTAAAACTAGTGCAATAATTTTATTATTAAATTAATAAAAATAGTTTATTTATAAACAAGTTCTGCTGGTAATTATTATTACGCGTGACAGCTGTTTCGCCTTCTGAGGGCATTATCAAACTGTAGTCATGCCACATACAGACAATCTATTTATAGTATTTCTGGATAGGTTTGTACTATGACTAATTTCTAAATTAGAAATAAGCACTAAGAATTTTAATCATAGATAACAAATTACAATCACTATTAATGCAT
Source organism: Limnephilus lunatus (assembly GCA_917563855.2). Classification (NCBI taxonomy): domain Eukaryota; kingdom Metazoa; phylum Arthropoda; class Insecta; order Trichoptera; family Limnephilidae; genus Limnephilus; species Limnephilus lunatus. Next base: position 70,461,629 of record OU830596.1, read on the forward strand.
AATGTAGTTTAAACTGTGCTTACCTTAAGTGTCATAGATTTTAATCTATGTTTACCTTAAGTAACTTATATTGTAATCTAGCTAACATAGATTTTAACACAAATCATTGATTTGGCAACGTGTTCACTTCCGCATTCCAGAGTGATTATAAAATAAAGGTACAGTTCGCTTTTAATTAAGTCAATATTGACGACATTAAAAAACAAAGGTGTGTTAGAAAAGAAGATATTACAAAAGCATCTAAGAAGAGGACGTAATCAAACGTTACCAATTTAAATCGTGAGCAATTAACGTATGAATCATTTTGACAAATTTTCGTAAAACTTATTTAGATTATATAATCATGATAGGCCTTTTTTTCATTAACTCTACACACGATGCCTTTAGGATAATATTTTCTCTATGTCATATTTGGGGAGCTGTTTAAAGGGTCTTTTTGAATAGAGGAAGGAGTGATAATGGGTATTGAGGAGACTCGTGTTGTTATTGGAGGGAGGAAACACAGATACCAGCTAATCATTGTCTCGTGAGAACGGATCGTTTCTACGACTCGTTTTCAGCTTAAGTGTGAATTTTCGCAGACGTTTACCGCCGCGGTCGAAGAACATAGGACAGAACATTCTTCGAATATTGGGCCGACCGCGGCGGTAAACGCTGAAAACGAGTCGTAGAAACGATCCGTTCTCATATGACATATATGTCATCAGTGTAGAAAGGTTGGGCGCGCGTTTGGCGTGCTTCCCGACGATGCACTGGTGCCGAAGGGATCACTGACCCTAGTTCCTCGGAGCATTTTCCTTTGAAATACATGGTAGAACAAGGACAGCATTTCCACCTGACGCCTACGCACTCAAATTGCAGTCCTTTTATAATGGAGGAAATCTATCAAACGACCGCCCATTTCTGCAGTCAAGGTTTTTATTCAAGTACCTTGGGGCTCCAGACCAGAGGTCTCTGCCAAATTCAACAGTGGGGCGCACTTGCGATTTGTACAGGGTCAGCAGTCGTGTATTAAAGTATCTGCGGGACCTGTACAGTACGCTCAGCTTCTGAGAGGCTAGTTTGACTCTTACTTCGATGGATCCCCTATGTCTGAGCTAGTAACTTAAAGTTACACTAACCATATCAATGAAAGACATGTTGTGAAGATTGCCTCCGTTGAAGGAGATTGAACTATTTATTGGTATGAAACCGCATAAAAGTTTCGCCAACATCGTTCACTCGTACTACTGCAAATCGCATCTACGCACAGCGGCTCCCCTTCCTTTGTTCGGCGACAGTCCGCATGCTTCCTTGCTATTTCTATTATCTAAATGACTAATCGACTTACGTGTGTTTCACACCTGGTGATATAAATAAAATTACCGCACGTTCTAGCAAATATTATAAGTGTTATTTTTGTATGATGATGCAAGTTCGCTAGCAAGCCCGGCCCTTTCCTGCTAGGAAAATAGTTTTTCATAGTTCGATAACGATTTACGTTTCGGATTTAGATTAGTTGCAACTTCCTGTCTGGTTTTCCACTTTTACCGACATTTTGGCTGCTTTTGATTGGTTTCGCCATGTTTTTTTTGTGATTACTTGACGAAGATACGCTTTATTTTGACGAATTTATCAACAGACAAACGGGCCAAGGATTTCTGCGCTCAAATGTTGATAACATCAACAATGGTGCATTTTTAATAACTCACTGTCATATATTTAAGCAGGTTTCAGGTTTCTTACGATCGTTTTCAGAATTCAAACAGTTAAAGCAGTCGCGTACTTAAAACTCATTTCCTTTGGTTATGCCCAAGCCAGACGGGGCTAGTGTTTCAAGCTACTATGCCGGTATCTTAACCTGGCTGGCTTACTCTCTTGGCTTTGCAGAAGCTAGAGCAAGATGTTAGGAAATTTTAAACCATTATCATTGCATTGACTAGGGTAACAATACATACTAACCGATCGTGTACTAGCTTCGCCGGACGAAGCTGAACACAAAGCCAGAATAGTAACTTCAGTGGCGGGGGACATTCGGCTCAAATAATAGAACCTCACCCTATTAAACTATCCCAGCTTGAGATGCTAGCCTACTGCCTTCTTCACTAGCTTACTACGTCAAAAGCAAAGCTAGCTACTATCGTGATTTATTTTTGTGTTGGGTTAATTTACCTTGGGTACCTCCTTCTTTCTTCTGTGTAATTACAGATCTGCCCTGATGATGGACACTGTAATGCTGTCCAAATTGAAGGCTAAAAAAGTAGGTGTAATTACATAGCTGCCCTGATGATAGACACTGTAATGCGTTCCGAAATTCCGAAACGTTGGCAAAAGATGGAGGTAGCGCAACACGGCATAATAACCCCAAAATAAATCAAGATAATGCTTTTGGCCGTGAAAATCTCAAATCATATCCAAAGCTAGTTATGTTTACAAGTAGCTAGCTTATTAGCAATGGCTTGCTGTCCTAGCTTGAAATACTAACCTCGTAGGGCTCGGGCATTCGGTAAGTGTTTAAACCGGTCAAAGCAAATTCCTACAGAACAATGACAAAACAGAACAGTAACAAAACAGAACTGAGAACAGGGCACAAAACAGAACAGTGACAAAACAGAACTTGATAAATAAAAGGTTTAATTTTATTTTTTTCATTTCTATGTTCCATTTTGTCATAAAACCGTGAGAGCCCCAGGTAAATTCTCGTGTCATCTCTTTAGTGATGAATATTTATCATTAAAACAACTAATTACCTAGATATCGGCTTCGGGCATGTAATATATGTACCTATTGAGTCACAGCCCCTTCTCAAAGTGCTCGGCTCAGAGGTCAAAGAACCCCCGTGACCTTGACTCTCGGAGAGGAAGTGCCGTATGACCCGCTAACGAAAATTCATTGCCTAGTTTTTTCTCCATACCTCTGCGGCACACCGATTATTACAATGAATTTAATAAATCAAAAGAACCATCGGGAAGTGTGTATACGTAAGTACTGTCAGCTAGACTGCCTACCAGCGAGAGATTTGGTCAATAATAAATACCGACCTGGTATATTGTGCCCTTTAAGAAGTTGTGTAAGTGATCTTTTTAAGAAAAGGGAGGAGCATATCTGTTGGAAGGAAAAAACACGAAAGATGGCAACCGAATATTGGTAACCATAATATGGCGTATACGAATATTGGTAACCATAGATAAAATAAACAAATGAAGACCTACCTGGAATCATTTCATCAAAGCGACAAACCAAATGAAATATATGCGTTTGGTGTGTAGGCAGAAACAAATCAGGGTGCCGATGTGCGTTGATGCGATTTTCAGTAGTATGGGTGAACTATGTTAAATTCACTTAGTTCATGTCCCATCTTCCTTCTTTCTTTTATCCATGATTATTATCATGCCCGAGCTTTTGCTGGTAGAACTATACTGCAGTATATTATTTCTTATACGTCTGATTTTATCGGAATGTTGGGTTTTGGGACCTCGGTGGATTGTTGTCGGCACAAGCGATATGTTGTTATTATTATTATTGGATGATTTTTATAGCGCCATTTTCGTGAGAAAATCACCTCAAGGGCGCTTTATAAATTCATTTATACATTTAATCTATACCTATATACTACAAGTGGCTTATATTATAACTAAGATTGACAACTAATGACTTACAACTAAGACTTCTATGAATAGTGATTTAGAACTATACTTATTTTTATAGCCGAGTTTGTACATGTAATTGCAAGCCATAATACAATACGAAACGAACAGAGCAGTATTGTTACTGCTCTATTCGTATTATGACCTGCAACTCTCTTAAAATTAGTTATTTACGACTAACATACTTATTTACATTTATAATCACATATTGTTATGATTACTGTCATAATACCTACGAATAGAGCAGTATTGTTACCGCTCTATTTGCATTATGATTTGCAACTGTCTTAAAATTAGTTATTTACGACTAACATACTTATTTACGTTTATAAACACATTTTGTTATGTTACTGCCCGTGCTGTTAGTGTAAGTAATGAAAAATATTACAAAAAAAAAAAAAAAAAAAGTTTTTGCATAATAAGTTGTAATATAGTGTCAAAAGAAGCGTAACAACGTAAAAGCTGGTAATGAAGATACATCAATCTAGGTAATTCCCATGGACTGAGTAATGAAATACTACTGAAAGAATGAAGTTATTTTTCGGGATATGATAATGTGAAAAGGTGAGTTTTGAGCTTTGCTCTGAACTCAGATGTACTGTCGATCTTTCGCAAATGTGAAGGGAGTTTGTTCCAAGCTGTTGGGCCTGCTACTGCAAAAGCCCGGTCTCCGAAATTGGTATTGGGATTGCGCATAGGCACTGAGAGTCTACCTATGGCTGTTGAAGATGCTGATCGAAGGGTTGCTTGCCTAGTATTGACATCATTCGGAATGCACAGTTCCGACAGGTAGGGTGGCGCCATGTCGTGTAGTGCTTTAAAAACCATCCAGCAGAGTTTGAACTGAATTCTCTCAGGACACTTAAGCCAATGAAGGTTCCGCAGATGTTGGGAAATGTGAGAATATTTGGAAACGCCGGTTATCAGTCTCGCTGCAGCATTGAAAACTGACTGAAGTTTATCAGTATATATTTTAGGGAGATTTGCATATATGCCATTGCAATAGTCAAGTCGCGATACTACGTAAGAGTTTACCAACATCTTTGTGGCCTTAGTCGGAATACTTCTCCTTATAGATTTGATTTGGCGCAGGTGAAAGAATCCCGCGCTTACTGTTTTATTAATCTGGGATTTAAGGGAAAGATCTTGGTCTAGATGTACACCTAGGAGTTTGACGCCATTTTTAGGGATGATGTTACAGCCAGAAGTAATGAGAGGAGATTTGTCTAATAATGACTGACGCTTTTTTGTTGCTGTCCAGAGAAATTCTGTTTTGGTTGGATTTAGTTTTAGTTTGTTCGAAGACATCCAGTCTGTTATGGCAGCAATGCATTTAATGGTAATATCTTTTAATCTATCTCTCTCATTCGGTGCGCAGTAGAAATAGATTTGCTGATCGTCAGCGTAGCAATGGGAAAGAAGTCCGAATGATTCTATTATTTTGGCAACATCGTTGATGAACAGAATAAAAAGTAGGGGTCCCAGCACTGAACCCTGGGGGACTCCAGAAGTGAGGGTTACAAAGGGAGAATTTTTACCACCGGCTTGTACAGATTGTGTTCGGCCACAGAGGTAGGATTTTATCCATTGAATAGTTTCACCACCCAGTCCAAAGGTTTTTTCCAGTCTTTTGATGAGAAAATCGTGGTCGATGGTATCAAATGCCGCACTCAAATCTAAAAATGATAGCAAAGCTAACTTACCTGACTCATTTGCAAGCATTAAATCTGACAGCACGCGCAATATGCCAGTCTCTGTAGAATGGTACCTCCTATAAGCTGACTGGTACTTTGATAACAGTTCATTTTTGGCCAGATGGGCAGTCATCTGCCTGATTACAATTTTTTCAAGAACTTTTGAGATAAATGGTAAATTGGATACAGGGCGATAATTACTTAAATCTACAGAATCTAATTGGGGTTTCTTTAAAATTGGGGAAACTAGGGCTTTTTTGAGTAGTTGGGGCACCTCGCCTAAATCGAAAGTTTTGTTAAAAAGGAACACTAGGAACGGCACTACATGTTTTAGACACTTTTTGAGTAGCCACGTTGGAATTGGGTCTAATGCACATTGTTTGTTCAGAGAACTAGACACAATTTTGGTGACTTCCTCCAATGTTGTGTGTTTGAACTTCATCAGAAGTTCGCCGCTGTAGGTGGTGAAATTAGGTGGAGGAGCAGACGCCGTCGTTGCTCGGATATTTTGGATTTTTTCTTGGAAAAAGTCGGAGAAATCCTTCGGACTGAACGCGGCTGTAGTTGAGTTTTCAGACTCACCCATGACAGTTTTAAGCGAGTTCCAAAGTCGCTGGGGGTCCGAATCTTCCCCCTCAATCTTCGCCGTCCAGTACTCCGACCTTTTTCTTCGAATTGTCTCCCTGTACTCCGATTGCGCACTAACCCAAGCTTCCCTTTGGTCGGATAGTTTTCCGCTCCGGAAAATCCGCTCAAGTCGGCGCATGGTCCTCTTCTTTTCCCGGCATTCTGCATCAAACCAGGAATCAGACTTGCGAACAGCACAGGTTTTGGTCGAAAAGGGGGCATGTTTGTTTATAAGAGTACTTAAGGTACCATTATAAATTTCAACTAGACCGGATGTCGAAGTGACATTGCTATTTAAATCGTATTTCGCTAGAGTGGATGACTTTAGCTCTTCCTCGAAGAGATCAAAGTTGAACTTTCGCCATGCTCTTGTCGTCTTCGTTTTGTAGACAGGTTTGGGAGGATTGAAGTCTACTTCTGTACGTATAAGCCTGTGGTCTGAGAGTCCTATGTCTACGACTTCGGTTGTTAGCGGTGGGTCAGTAATCCGCGTTATAAAAACATCTAATATTCCACCTGCATTGTGGGTTGGAATATTTACCCACTGCGTACATCCGTAGCACTCCAAAGTATCGATAAATTTAATAGTGTTTCCGTCGGTTTTTCTGTCCAGTCTGATATTTAAATCCCCGGTTATAATTAGTGCACCCGGTAAGGAGTTAACCCGCCCTAAAAGTTGCAAGTTGTTGTCGGTTATTGGTATATCATGGTGAGGTTATGACAGTAAATCATACAAAAATACTTCACTTAAGGTCAGGGTTAATGTCACACCTGAGGGATAACAGTGGCATAAGTAAAAAAATGCATTTTTTAGTTAAGTATTCAGAAATGTTCTGGGATATCGATCCTGCATACATATTATAATATTTTTCTCGATTTCAAGCAAAAATAGTGGCACAATGATCATTGTGCCACTATTTTAAAATTAAACTTAATAAATATTAATATACTGCTTTTCAACTTTTGTAAAATAATGTTTTTTTTTTATTGATTAATAAACTGATTTAATACACTCATACAAATATTCAAACAGCTCTCCTGAAAAAAGTGTGCCATTGTTATCCCCCGGGTGCGATGTGTATAGATACTCAATTCGTTTGAAAATAAGTATTCAATCATAATATTAAAGCCAACAAAAAACAGAACTCAACCTAAAAACTGCATATATTTAGAGATGGTACTCTCAGTATCGTCCTGTTGAAATACCACCATTTAAAATCGAAATGTAGCTTGAACTGGCTTTAGCCGTGTTTGAGGACTATATATGAATGCCCAGGTAATTTTTAACCTTCCTCTTTCCCAGCCGATCACTTCAGCATTACTACACGCCCTCATCGGCATAGCTGGGAGCAATTGGAGTCCTTAATAAAAATTATGATTTGTATAGATCCGTTTTTACGAAAAAAAAAACATGAATGAACATTATTTATCAAAGTGGTTTAACTACAGTTTGAAAATGGCCTTGTAAGCCGAAACAGCTGTCACAATAATAAAAAAAAACTGAAATACTTGCAGAACTTAATAGTAACATTATTTAATTTGATTTAAATTAAATAAGAATTTAAAAAATATTATTTTAACTGGGGATATTTTTAATGAGAACATTTTGACAGGGAACATTATTTTGAGGAAAATTATTACCGACCATATAGATCCCCTTAAGGGTCGTCCATTAATCACGTGGTGTTTTTTAGCCCCCTAACTTTTTAACCCCCCCCCCCTCCTTGGTGATATGTGGTGAGGTTTTAGACAACCCCCCCACAAAATCACGTGTATTTTTTTTAGTACAAAGTATAGGACGTTCACCTTTAGAAATCGTGCGTTCAATGAAAAATAAATACATGTGATTTCTCATTTTACCCCCCCCCCCCCTCGTGATGTTTCGTGATTTTAATCCGACCCCTCCCCCCCCTTTCGAGCCTCACGTGATTAATGGACGACCCCTTACTAATAAACAACTTTTTAATTTTACACAACTACAAATACTTACCAGATGAATAAGGTGCCACTCCTTTCAAATTACTTACACATTGAATTAGTAAGGGGTGGACCAAAAATTGTCTAATTTTGAATCACTTAGTACATGGACTTCCTTTTCATTTCAGCACTCTTCCCATTTACATGTTGCTCATCTAGAGTCAATCAACGGCTTCCTTGCTTATACTAATCTCCTGATACTTATAACGCAGTGTAAATGTTACGCGGCGCGTAAGCACGGAATAGTGATAAACTTGACGGTGTAGGTTAGGTTAAACCTGCCTGGAATAGTGAAATGAATTGAATTATTACCTTGGCGTATGTATAGTTAAGCCTGTCATGAGATAAACTATGTCATCGCTGAACCTAAAAATTAAGACGACAATATACCCTAAAATATATTCAGAATCTTGACGAAGTAAGTAAAGAAACGTAAGAATTGAACGGACCTACTGTCGAATTTGCCCTGTCAAAGAAAATAACAAAAAGACAAATAATGTGGGAATCTTAACGACGTAAGTGAAGCAAGCGTGTAAACAAATATGCGCCCGCGGCACGGCGTATTGGACGTACGTACGGTCGAATTCACCCTAGCAGGCCTGGAGATTCGACCTTTCCGCCGCGTTCATTTTAATTAATTCTGAAGAACGTGTTACAAATATTTAAAATGTGTCTCCATATCGCACTCCCGAAGTTATTAATTCATCGTCTAGAAAAATAAAATCTGGTGCTTACCGCTAACTTTATAGTTGAAGAACGGGTTATAAAGTTTTAAAATCTTTGTACGTAAAATATATTAATGGTAAGGTATTGTTTTTATTAATCTTTTCTTCTCATTTCTTTCACCTCTCGCAACCTTGCCTGAAATTCCTCGTCCCGATCGGGTCATTCCACGAACAGGAAAAGGTCGGCAGATAATATTATTATCTGTAACGTGGAGCATCCCAATTCTACCCGCACAGGTAGTCTGCCATCGAGAGCTCCGCTGCTGCCTCTCTTTCTGTTAAATGCGAGGCTGTTGAGAAAGCGGGAAAGGTTGCTACGGATTTGTCAGCGTTACACCTTTAGATGTATTCCGGGAATCTCCTCCAATTTGCAACAGGCAGGTATCTGAGATGAGTGTGCGGCCTTTCTTCGCGGCCTTTGTACGATGCGGTACCTGGTACCAACCTTAGGGCATTGTACTGATTAAAAATACCTTAACAAATATTTTTTTTCTCTGATGATAGAGGGATCCATTGTAAACGACTTCTGGTCTCTTGGAAGGAACAGTACTGTGGTTTTATCATAACATGATAACTTTAGAGTATTGGACATGCGGGAAATTGGTCAACGCGCACGTCCCGGTTAGACGAGAGGTCTGGGTTCGAGTCGCGACCATTGTCTTTTTCTGTGTCTTGTTTCTTTCATATTTTCGTTTAGATTATTATTGTTGTCTTCTTCTTCAATGATACAAAAAAAATAAGTTTGCCAATTTTTTTTTCTCTGATGTAACTTGCACACTAGACTTTCTAAACAAGGGGAAGTTCACTGTCTACTTGAAATTTTGAAAAGCTATGCTAAGAGCCAATAATTTTAATAAAAAAGTAAATAATTTTCCTGCGGTGTAGTTGACAGTAGTCGGGGAGTTAACTAAGAATTTAGTCATCTTTGATAATTTAATCATTAGGAGTACATACATGTTATTGTCTGAAAATCTTTCAATGTTACTTTGATAAAAAAAATTTATAGCTAATTATTAATTTAAATAAGTCAATAACAGTTAGTAATTATTAAACAATTAAGAACACATTTAATGTAGGGAAAACAGTTTTGAGAGTACCCAATAAAATATAGAATCTATTGTCACAATTATTTTCTCAGTAAATCAATTTAACCGGTAATAAATCATTTTAGGCACCAAGAAATTGATTGAGCGTGGGTAAATAAAATCTTATAAATAAGTCGTCTAAAAGTGGTCTAACCACAGTGACTTTGTAAGCCGAAACAGCTGTCACAGTCATAAAAACTCAAATCCTTTCAGAACTTGATAACATTATCAAATTTGATTTAATTTTTTTTTAACAATTAATAATTACAGTTTTTAGTTGTAAATTGAATAAATTTCGTAATTTTTGGTTATGAAAAACCTGCGTTTATGATGGCTGTAATAATGCAAACTGGGTTTATTCACCGCGTTGTTTCTTTATCAAACCATAACCAAGTGCTGTTACAAAAGTTTAATTACTGTAATGAAATGCCGGTCTTTGGGAAAACTGCGATTTAAACTACGATAGCAGTGAATAGCGAAAAAGTGAAATCAAACACATAAAGATGGAATATTAGTTAACGAAATAATAATACTTGTGTTGGTTGAATTATAATTTCATAATTATAATTTAACGTTGTAATGTTGTGTATTATTTATGTATTTATCATTATCTAAGAATACAGTAAACAATTTAGCTAATAAAAGTATAACGACTACCGCAAATTTTAGAAATGTTTAGTAACTAGGTCTGAATAGGTTTCTAACAAACCTTCCTCTTTCCCCTCTACATCTCCTGATCATTTTCATTGCGCCTCGCGAATTTTTAAAATCAGAGCTCCTAGTCCCACTGGCTGCGCTGGCGGCTGTGAATCTTATGTTTAATTAACATAGATATAACATTGTGAAGTGTTTAATATTTTTTATGTATATTATGTTCCACGATAAGAGTTAAACTGCGACGTTGTGTTCAAACATGATGTTTCAAGGGTAAATATTGATTCAGTGCTGTGAAAGACTTTTTAATATTTCAAGACATTTAACATAACTAATCATTATCCGTCACGCCGTTTCCACGCAGGGGTAGGCAGATAGGTCGGACTGCCAAACAACTCGGTCTCGGCACCCACTCCTTGCCTCATTCATATTCATACAAACCCTTAAAAATAAATTAATTTCTGTTTAACTCTGCCATTTTCAAAATAAGTACTGATTGTATCAAGAAGCAATAAAGTACCCAGTTACCTTTTAATATAATATTTTAACATAACATTATTTTGTCATTTTCTAAATTAGAACTGATGTGACAAGAATCCATACATAATTTGATGACTTCGTAACTGATCAAGAAACATTTTTAATTAAATGAAGACAATATTAGCGAAACTCAATCGAAAATCTGGAGACAGAAAAGTCAGAAAAAGAGGTAGAGCACTTTCCATGTAAGCAAAGGGCTCTGGATTCGAGCCCCAGTGGAACCAATATCTTTTTCTTATTTTTCCGTCTCCAGATTTTCGATTGAGTTTCGCTAATATTGTCTTCATTTAATTAAATGTTTTTGAGATTTTACTCATAAAGTTTTAAAAAAAGAAACATTTTCATGATAAATGTTGCTGATGTAAATCTTTTTTACTGATCATTCTAACAATTATTGTCCCTGTTCTGGAGTGTTCTTTACATAAAAAAATCAGCTTCTCCAATCCTACAATTATATCTCGTGACTTTTTACTATAATTATATATATTATAGTTTCCTGAATAAATTGTACTACCACAATATATTATGTTAATTCTCCGTGACAACAGAACTTCTTTGTCCATCACTGTATAATAAATTCATTATGTATTATTATTATAGATACTTGAAGGTCGTGATCGATGATTCATGTTAATTCATACAAGTCATTTGTTTTCTTTTGTCTGTGATTCATCATCTTCAACACCTTTGTCCCTCTATCATCTCTCTCAATTTACATACATACAACATTTTACAAAAAATCAAAACTCTTATAAATTCTGATAATATCTATGATTTCGTATCTTCATCCGAATTACTTTGTACAGATTGACATTTAATAATAGACAGAAATTGATGGCGCTGCGATCGTTTAATAAGTCAAGTAAGTCTCATATGTCTGGTAATGTTATAATATCGTGAAAACAAGCTTATGGTTCCGAGTGGTTAAGACCCATTAAACGGTGGCCGAGAATTCAAATTTCGTCGAATTATGGTCTTGCGATCGTACACTTGCAACTTTACATGGCGGTTTCTGATGATAAAGATTAATTAGTCTCCGTTCTAGCATTTTTAACTAATAACTCAATATTGATTATATATAAAATGGTAGAACGAGTGATGATGCAATTATTAAAATTATGTACTTTTAATCATAATATTTAAATTTTTTCAATCACGTGAAAGCAAAATTAGTATGTAAAATAAAATCTGAAATATATTAATTAGTTTGTAAAGCCGTAAATAAATAGACAAACTGAAGCATTTTCGTCACAAAACACGGCGCGGAAGCTTTAAATAATTTTATTTAAACTAAAATTTTAATTCTGAAAAGTAGCTTTCCTAGATAATTTATTGATTTTTTACTGCACGATTACAGGATTTGAAATGTGTGTTGTTTAATGTTTAATACAATATTTTGTTTGAAAATTTAACAAATCTGCCAATGACCAACAGTATAACCTTATTATAATAAAAATAAACATACTTTTTAGAAATTTAATAAACATGGACTGGATAAAATAACAATCTTTCGAAATCAATTTAGTATTTTTGTGGAAAACGGTAGATACGTAAAGAATTTGATTAAAATGACATATTTCCGCTTGTGTCTAGTTATTTCCTCTTAAAATGGCAAAACTAAAATGGCACGTACGAAAGTAGATATAAAGTTTTAAAAAGCACAATGGTCAAAAGCTCTTTTTTTCCTTATCCAGTGTTCAGAAATTAGTGGAATAGAATTTTTCCAAATGGAGATATATTCTGCCCCATATTCTAAGACGATTTTATTATGAGACGCCTTGCGAGGAAGATTACACGTAAAGGCGTTTTTTTATTATTTTTTTCTGAAATTTATTCATCAAAATACCCATTAATTAGAATTAAACAAAATTTAAAAAAAAATGTAGTTCACAAAATTTTAACTAAAAAAAACTTGTTTAATTGTTTCCCTCGTTTGTTTAAAATTTTTCAACGAAATGTCAAGTGCCAAATTTAAATGTGAAGAACGATTTTCAATGTCAAGTAGCTTCGTGGCGCCATAGTAATTTTGAAAAAAAATAGTACGGATTGAATAATTTTCTAGAGTTTTGCGCCAAGCTAAACTAGAAGCTGGTCCTGTATATTTTCTGTCTATACAATACAGAGTATGAATATTTTTTTAACGCAGCATCGCTTCATTCGTCAAATCATTGTACATAATATGAAAGATGAACCGGTGGATGCAATTTTTAGCCATAAGTTGTTTTTATGTGTTTGTCTAGTTTGTAGTTTGTACAAGTTTGTACAGCGCCCTTTGGGTGATTTTTCACAAACCGGCGCTATACAAATCATCGAAATATTATTATTAAGAAATCTAATTTCTAATAAATTTTACTATTGAAAACTTTGCAATTAATTCAAACCATTCTAAACAAGACAATTAAAAGGGTGTGTTGTGTGTTCGTATGAAATCAATGGTTAATTAATATTTAAACAAGTCGTTACCGTGACCTTTCAAACTATATCCTATTCTAAAGAATAACAATAATAAATCATCATCATGATTTCATATGTACATGACCATAAAACAATTGATTGGCCTTAACCTGTGCTTAATGTAAAAACCATTCTAAATGTTCATAGTTCACCTATTATGCTAAATATGTATAGTAGTCCCAGAGAGAGGTCTTACATGTATGAATTCAACGTTCTAGTTTTTTGTTTCTTTACATGGTAGTTATTATTGTTTGCAATTCAATTTTTAATCTCACTAGGACACGCCTGTGTTGAGGTTAATCATTTTATAAAGTAAAAAAAAAATAACACAAAGTTATAGAGGTATTGAAAGAACAATAATGTTTCTTACAGATAATTGATACCTATTATATTAAGCTGAAGAAGGCTAGTAGTACATTATAATATAAAAATTATGTCCTCTGCTTGCGAACTCTATCCAAATTTCTTTAAATATACAATAAACAGTGTTAAAAACAAAAACGGCGCTAAATAAATTATCCAAATATTATTATTATTCAACATGCAGGGTGACCATGTATTGAAATATTTTTTTTAAACTAAAATGTGCTATTAAATTAAAAAGGACTAAGATAATAAATATATATACGAGTATTATGCTATTAATTTAGAAAGAACAAAGATGAAAAATAAGTTGGTAATGCTAAGCTAACACAAATAATTTAATAGTATTTTTTAAAGTGCTCAAGGAATTAGATGACTTCAACATGTTCTTGGAGGGTATTAAATATATGTGTAGCCTGATACAAATAATTTCTTCGATCGAAAAAAGATTTAGTTTGATTTGCCACAAAGTGCAGAACATAGCCAATTCTGGTAGTACGAATTTGCTATGTTCGTTCTGCAACATTAATATTATTAAAAAGATCTACAAAGCTTTGGTGAAATATATAGCTGTTTTACATTCATGATATTACATTCACTAAATAAGTTGATTATCTAAATCTATGTTTTTTTAGTTTTCATAAAGACGTGTGAGAAGGAAGATTTTTCGTCGTTCACTTACGAACGACATCTCTCTTTGATTTCTATATATTGTTTGTCAAGTTCTATTATATTTTGTTCTGTTCTCATTGCTTTGTATATTATCCGATTGATCCGCTTTGTCAAATACTTTCTACCTCTTCTCCATACCCTTTTGGTTATTCACATTTTATTTCTTTTCACTTTCAACTTATTTAGTATTTAATCCACTTTTAATTCCTTTTAAATAGAACGGCTACTGACTCCTTGGCAAACTTTATGCACACAATGTGTGTTTAACATTGCCATGTGCCATTCTCTTATCTCGAATTCCTATTTCTATGGAATGCGTTTTGCCGCCCATTCTGACGCTAATTATGTTTTATCTATGCATTTACGTAGGTGTATCGATGGCGGCCATTGCTGTCGTGAATCCCGTTGTAGCAAATATTTATCTACTGAACGTCTATTTCTATGGGTTCTATGAAAGCATTAATTTTTGCAAACTTTATCTGGCTCATTTCGCAATCGGAATCGGTACCTACTTATTTATTTTCTTTTCAATTGCGAATTAAGGCTCAAATTACCAAAAATGCATCAAAAAACATATATGTGTTTTCCGGGGTTCCGGGTGTAAAAACGATGTATACACGCATTTAAAAAAAGTTAGCTACTTACTCGTATCTATCGAACTATTTTCACCTTTGCTCTTGGGATGAGTGACCTATATTATTTTTTTAGATCCAATTGAATTCAAAGTGATTTCAATTCTGGAATCTTTAGGATCTATGCTTTAAAGATTATGCAACTGTATGCCAAACATGTACTAGCATACCTCTTCAAACACAGAAATGCTTTTGACTATGTCCAAACCGCTCGATATACTAGAACCAAGGAGCATAATCTCTTTGGCAAAATTTTAAATACTTTGCTACAAATCTATGCAATGCACTTACACTTGCCATTAGACAGAACACAACTTATGTTAAATTCAAATCAAACACCAAGTCACCCTCATTGTTGATATTCACCATTGTTGATAATCGTCAGTTTTGATATGTGTATTTTTGTCATAAACTGCTCCCCCAATAGCACAATGCTGATTGTCTTTTTTTAAATGTAATGTTGTGTTGTTATTTGTATTTCTGTTATAAACTCCGCCAGCTAACAACACAGGAGTTCCTAGTGAGACAGGCATAACACACGAAGTGTAATAGAATTAATAAAGATAAAAAAGAAGAAAAAAAAGTTGTGTCTCGTCGATAAACTCTTCGTTTAGCCTGTATTTTTATATCATTTAGTATTTTGCGTCCTTTTCCTTAACAATTCATTTTTTGTTTTCTATTCCGAATATCGATGCCTATTTTTGCAAATTCATCATGAAATGCAGCGCAGTATATTCAACTCGCAATTCTTTTTGCAAAATGTTTTATCTCATTATTCAATTCTATAATGTCAACACAATTACCGTCACGGATAGCATGTTTGTGGTTATTTGAATGGCTTTATTACAGCTTTATTGTTGGGCTTGTATCTAATCACGGTTAATCTTTTATGTTGGTAAATTAATAAAAACTCTTTCCTTTGTTGCAGATACGAGTGCTAACGACTGGAAACTGCGACTAAATCCTTGGGTATGTAGTGTTTGTAATTTAACTACATGTTTATTATTATTAACTTTATAGGATATTTCACCATTCTCTTGATAGCTTATCTACACACCAAAAGCATAACTTTAATTTTTTTATGTGAATACCTCATAAGAGTCCCAAATGCTCCCAGTGAGCCAGTGAGACTATGGCATCCTTGGGCTATGTTGTGAGGCTTAAAGTAAGTGGAGAGAGAAAGGAGATGGGGAAAAAGAAGGTGGAAATGTACCTGTCACCAAATGCGGCTAAAGACCTTTTAAGCAACATTTCAATTCCGAATGGTGGTCCTACACCAGGGCGATACTGAGAGTATCTTCCACTCTGGAGTGTGCCGCAAATATACCTTATACTATTTTAAATGATTAAATTTTACAAACACAAATCAATGAAATAAAATTAATTTGTGTACGCCGGGATTTGAATTCGCTACCTCCGGATCACTAGTCGTGAGCCTTTCTCCTCGACCACGGAGGCCGTAAAATTAATTATGGTATAGCCCTGGTGAAAGACCACAATTCAGAATCAAAACGTTGCTTGAAACTTGAAATGGCCTTAGCTGTGTTTTGTGTCTAGTTCTGAATAGCCAGGTACTTCCCCACGTTTCTTCTCCCCACCTCTTCCCCTCCTGATTACTTTCAGCATCACAACACACCCAATTGGGGATACAATAGTCCAACTAGCTCCAGGCAGTTGGGAGGAGCAGTTGGGACTCTGGCCACTCCCTATAGTCCCTGAACGGGGTATTTCCACAAACTAGGGATTCTGTTGAAAATGTACGGAATATTTAAAGATAATTTTTCTGGTTTCAATCATCCACTAAAAATGTTTGTTTTTTATGTTTTCTTTCAATATTATTGATTTAAAAAATGATCTAAAACTGACAACATCAAAACGGCCCGTGCTTGGCAAATCGGATTGTGACGTCTCAAGCGTCGCTCAGCTGGGCCAGCATAAATAAACACTGTCAGTGATAGCCACGCCCCAAAATATCGTTTTAGAGGTAATTCAAAAATGGGAAACTTTGACTCGCTGTAGAAAATTTATTCATAAACATAAAAATAAAATGAAAATGCCATAATCATCGTAATTTTTGCTTAATTTTTTTAAGCAATAAAAAATTACCACATTGCGATATTTTGATTGCTTCCACGCTATATCACCATTTGTTTCTATGATCTATACTCATGACATGAACTTCTGAAGTATGCATAGAACACCCCGGACAGTTGCTTTTGACTTTGTTAGCTAAATGTCCTACTTTAAAATCCGTTGCATCAAACACTATACCAGTGATGTTCGAGTTGACATTCTTGTTCCTCTAATGCAACATTTAACGGCTCAGTAAATTTATAGAAACACTATACATATCCGTAAAGACAGGCACGTCTATTAGTTTGTCGAAATATCATCAAAATGTCGCCACGCATCCATCAATGATTGACACCAGCGTTAACCTTTCTTATAAGAGCAAATTCCAATAATAAATGTCAAATTAAGGTATTTTATTAATTATTTTCCAAGAAATGCCTTGCTCTTTTTCATTGTTGAAGTGTACACTTTTCTTATCGGATTAATATTATTCGAAGCCTTACACATCAATCTGTCGCTTACCGAGGGACTATTCACATTTAGGAAGATAAATATTCTAATTAAATCCTTGTACTATTGTACCGTCCATCATAAACTTTTTGTGCTTTATAATTGGTTAGGTGGTGATTATGAATACTCTAAGTATTGTACACACTTTTACATAAAACTGTATACTCATCTCAAATTTAGACTTTTCGGAGATGTATGACTAATCAACTGGACGATCGACATAGGTAGAAACAAAGGCGGAGCGCCACTATGCGTAGATGTGGTTTGCAGTTTGCAGTAGTGTAAGTGAATGATGTTGGCGACACTTTTCTGCGCGTGTTCTCATACTAATATTGATACATTGTTCCATCTCCCTTATTTATCCATCGCTCAACCTTTTAACAAAACGAGAATAACAGAAAGACAGATTGTCTTTTTTTTATAATATGAACTCAGAAATTAGTTAGTGAAGACATTTCATTTGTTTTGGTATACTTGGTTCTTGTTTTGTAATTCAGTTGTCGCCATAAGGCCAATCTCATTACTGATTGATTTATATTTCCAATTTGTCATTTGACGCCCATTTGTCACCTTTCACTTATTATCTTAGCCTAGCTTAGCCGACATATCATATATTACATGTGGGTTGGACCGTTGGACGTCTGACCTCCAAATATTGTAATTTTATACTCGGAAATTGTACAACCTCTATTTAGTTACCTACTTTTTTATGCAGATTGTGCTACTGTATTGGAAAAGACAAAATGCAATTGTTTATAGTGCAACCGGAACTTTAAGAGAGTTTATTGAAAAAAATAATAGAATTTTTTCCTTATTGGCATGAAGACATTTTTATACGTGTTCATTAGGAGATGGGAAAGAGGTAGGTGGGGGTTACCTGGCTATTCAGTTCTGGTCTTCAAACACTGCTAAAGCCATGTCAAGCGACATTTCAATTCTAAATTATGGTTTTACAACAGGGCGATACTGAGAGTATCCTCCACTCGGTGTACACAGAACTCTTCAAATATATAACAAACCTTCGCCGATTCGACGACGCACATGCTGGAACGAAAAAAATGCACCGATCTTTAGTTTCTAATGGAAGCAGAATTAGATTAAAATATGTTTTAAAAATTGCCAAAAAAACGATATCTGAAGTATTAATACGCTAGCGTCTGTATAGTTGAAATTTAAGAACCCGTCTTCGAGTAGGTATATCTCTAACCCCGCGCCTGATGCAAAACCATCTTCGTACGTGAAGTTTGTTACAAATCTACTGCTGTGTCGCCCGCCGACCACAGGGTCTAGTAGAAAAAACCCGTGGGGCGAGTTTTTAACTTACTAGTATCTGATAGTATTAATATGATAGCGTCTTTGTTAGTTGAAATTTAAGAACCCGTCTTCGAGTACATCTCTGACGCCGCGTCTTATGCAAAACCATCTTCGCACGTGAAGTTTTTTACAAATTTACTGCCGTATCGCCCGCCGACCGCAGGGCCTAGCAGAAAAAACCCGTGGAGCGGGTTTATAACTTGCTATTAATTATTATTATGTTTCGGTGTAGTCGATTCGACTAAGGTTTGTGACCTATGTTTATGGCCTAGGTTTGTGACCAATTGATTATTATGCTATGTAAGTTTAACGGAAAATGCCATTTCTCCGCAGAGAAAATAGACCGCCACCCAAATCTATGTCGGAACATACTATTTGCATTCACACAACGTCTCAAGATTTTTTTGTCAAGACTTTCATTCAGTAATACATGGACAGTTGTTGACGAAATACAAAAGTATAATTACCTAAATTGTTTCACGAAGTCATTCACCCTATGAACATCCGCATTAATTAAACTCTAAAAATTGTTATACGATGGTTATGCTTCCTTTAATGAATCTTTAATTAGTGGGATTCGTGGGAATTATTTTTTATTAATGTATCTTTTGTGTAATTTTCGTTAATTTAGCTATAAATTCATTAAATCAGATGGCGGTGAAAGGTAAAAAAAATCTATTG
Organism: Limnephilus lunatus; assembly: GCA_917563855.2. Classification (NCBI taxonomy): domain Eukaryota; kingdom Metazoa; phylum Arthropoda; class Insecta; order Trichoptera; family Limnephilidae; genus Limnephilus; species Limnephilus lunatus. The sequence goes on from OU830596.1 coordinate 70,481,256, forward strand.
ACGAATAAAAATTGAAACATAATTGATAAATAGAAATTGGCGAATAAAAATGTTAGCAAACGGTACATAAGCACAATTTAATACAATTAGATTGATTGGGCGGGCATCCAACCATCCTCTCGATAGACTGACTATCCATAGGTAGAGTCACGTGGGGTAACCGTACGCGGAGTGTAAGTGTTCGCAGTGATGTTTCCGACAAGATCGTACCTATTTCGTGCCCGTGCGCCCTTTAATTCAGTAGCGTGTTGGGTCGCTTTGAAGTAGGATATGAGTATAGTGAATCCTAATTTGAAAATAAAAATTAGTAGGTAAATTACTTTTTTTCATGCTTTTCTTAAATTTTTCAACTTCGTTACCGATGTATGCTATTTTGTAACCATCTGTGTCAGAGCGATGTGGTCTATGATAATTTTTGGTGTAATAATTTAGTTACACGGTTGCAAAGCGGTAATTCTAATAAAGATAACCACTAATCTGATTTTTTAAATTTATTGAATTTTGGTGTGATGGGGTAAGTGTGCTGGGGTAAGCGTACGCAGTTGGATGAGTACGAACACTTACCCCTCTACATAAAATGGATTTGTAGCATAATATTTCAATTCTCGTTATCAATAATAACAACTATTCTGAACAATCAGATATCTTGCTTTGCCGAAATACATGCGACACTGAGGAGCCCACAAAGTTCTGTCAGACCTAATAAAAATATTATTCGTCTGGTTTTTACTGCTCCGATTGAATATGTAATTGAAGTTCAGGCCAGCTCTCCATCACAAGCTCAGTCCTTCACGTCCCAATATTTGATATAAATCCTCGGCCAAAGCAACACATACACAAAAACAATTAAAAAGTACTTGCAAGTCTGAAATAATTACCTCAAGTCCCTATAAAAAGAAACTTCAGCAGAAACAGAGAGAGGCAGATGCAACAATTGTCTGAAAACCGATAAATAAAACCATTGAAATCCGACGCCCACATCTTTTCAGTTTTCTGCTGATTAGGTAAATGTCATTGTTCAAATATTTGGTACATTGCTGAAATCTACCAGTTGACTCTGGCTGTTTTCTGTTAAATATTTTTTGAGAAGTAGCCACAATAAAAATGTTTGGGCGCCTTCTGTGCATTTTTAAATAATGTTGCTTTTCAATCGGCAAATATTTCGGAAGGCGGTTTCCATGATTTTTTCTTTCAATGCGACCTGGCTGGTTTTAGTTCCATTGGATGAGAACGTCATCTTATTTTTGCCAAAATTGTCGACTGAATGCTTTCTGCATAAGTACTAAATTAAATTTTCTAATTAAACGCTGTGCAGAAACACCGGACGATCTAGAAAGTGATCGCATGTAATAATAGTTTGAAAAAGTAAACCAATATCTTATTTGAAAATATTCAGGTCTCTAGAAGTACGGCATCCACTCTGAAGAGCTTTTCCATGTTTTTAGCCCGGATTTCGTTAACTTTTAGCGTGAACGTCGACTCGTGTCGATAAATTGCGATGATCTAATTGAACCTGTGCTTTTCGTATTGTAGGCACAGTGGATCCTCGATTACTGGGATAGAAGGGGAGGAAAACTCGATTATTTAGTTATATTTTTTTATTTACATTAACCCAACATAAGATAACCATGAGAAAAATGCTTTGACTTAGGGTCTATGTAATATTTGGGGGTTACTGTTTTGAAGGTGTTTTTAAGGAAAGGAAGGAGAGAAAGTTCTGGAATAGAAAATGGTATGAGGTATGGGTAGGAATCTAGAGGTCAGCGTGTACAGGAGTAACGGACTTATGAATCCATCCATCCCGCTGCGGTGCAAGACGATGGGATCAGCCGGGGAGATCAAAAAGTCTTCCCAAAACTGTCTCTTTAGGTCCACGCCGCAGGTGGGCAGGCGCATTCGCCATCAAGACCTGAACACACCTTACCTCAAGAAGCCAGGCATCCCTGCTAAGTCACCAAACGTAGCGAACCATTTGGAGTGATCTGTTATGATCCATGCTAAATGGGATACATGTTAATCGAAATATCTAGGTACATATTTTTTTTTAATATTCTGAAATATTGAAAGAAATAAGAGACCTATTTGATTCAGTGTCCCGAATTGTATTGAGGTGGTTTTGGTTTAAGACAAAAGACACCTTCAAATCATCAAATCCTCCATCGACATAATTTAGATTTTTGACATGTTCCACTTCAAATATCTTTCCCGGTTTCACGTCAACGCTATTAGTTGGCTCTCTTTAGCCGTTGGTCAAACTTTGTTGCTTTAAAGCTGATCAAACAACCCAACATAAAATTTGACTTAATGCTGACTGGCCGAAATCGTCTAATTAATACCCCTGCTGAGCTTTTAGCATTGAATGGAATTTTGACAAATTCCGTTTTCATACCCCTGCTGAGCTTTTAGCATTGAATGGAATTTTGACAAATTCCGTTTTCTCGTTTCTGAACCGTGTCAGTCTTCCAGAACGCGCAAATCGGTTGTCATTTTTAAATGGGGGATAAATAAATTTTCAAAAATCGTATCAGTCTTCCAAAACGCGCAAATCGATTGTCATTTTTAAATGAGGACTAAATTAATTATCAAAAAATAAATTAACGTTTATTAAAAGATAACATACCGATAGCGGAAAATTAATAAAAATAAATCTAAAAATTAATTAAACATGTTATTTTTTCCATTTTTTTTTCTCTTTCGATGCGTCTTTTAAAAAGATTTTTTTCTGAACAATTGAAAATAAATTAAATTCCTTTTTTAAAGAAATTCACAACAAAATGTTAAGTATTCTGAAGGATCTGTTCAATGTTGTTGTGGAATTAAAATTCATAATTATAGTTCTACAAAAGCAGGAGATATAATTTTTTGAATAAATAAAAAATATATATTTTCGCCTTCTGAACATTTAACATTTTGTCCTTTACAGCATTTCAAATTTCCGTTATCGAATTATATTTCTCGGTTTTGCTTATTTTCCCGGAATTTAGTATAAAAAGATCAGTTCGTATTGTTATATAACTGTTAAAAAGGAACTGTGGAAAAGTTTTTTTAAACGCCCGAGAGTCTTTTCCACGCAAAATGTTTAGTAAAATTCCAAACGAAAACTATCGGCTTTAGAAAATAAGAAAAAATCTGAAGAAATGCATGGCGCCACAGAACACAATTTAACGAAGATTAAGTATGCAAACTAGGTACCTACTTATTTGAATATATATAATATAACAAATGTTAATTGAACCGCAATTAAATCTCCATAAAGCCTCCATTCCGTTGCAATTTACGGCAGACATAAAAATGAATGTTGACTTGAATGCAACCGACTTGCAATGCTGTCTCTTGCGTAACCGGAGAAGAATGCAGACGGATGGCGGTGCTTGGCTAAAATGGGATGCTGTGCAAGGTCATCATCTCGTAACATAACCCGTTATAACTTTATTAAAACATCTCAAGTCCCGGAACTATTCGATATACAGTAGGCTAACGGTTCCCGAACCTTAAGTTAAAAAAAATAATATCGTGTTTCGGAAATTGTCGCGGATACCCATAAATATAATATTTTAAGAGATTTTTTTTATTTATCTATTTTTTCTTTACGTGTTTAGGTATTACTGTTTACAATACAATTTTTAAACTCACTAGGACAAGCCCATATTTATGTGTAAATTATTTTAATTAAAACTGATTTGTTCAGAATTCATACTATTCCGTGATTTTCTCGGGTCAAATATTTCAAATCTAATAATAATCTGAATATGTAAATATGTTTTTATAATTTCCCCGATATTTGAATGCCTTCTGTTTTTCTTCTTCGTTCTATCTGAACGCTGTTGAAAGCGTACATCTTTTAACTAGTTGCCTTAGGGTACTTACTAAGCCCCGATATCTATTGAATAATATAGAATTTTTGAAGAAAAACAGAATGCATTCAGATATCGGGAAAATTATAAAAACATAATTATAATTTTTTTTATATCGGGAAAATTTTCCCGATATCTGAATGCATTCTCTTTTTCTTCAAAAATTCTTTCTGAACGCTATTGAAAGCGTACATCTTTTTACTAGTTTCCTTAGCGGTACTTACTAAGCCCCGATATCTATTGAATAATTAAAAATAAAATTTTGTAATGTCTGGAATTATTGAGGATTTTTAAATTGCATTTTCTGACCATCCTGTTTTAGGTCTTTCTGTACGATTCTGTTTTTAATTTGACCTAAATATCTATTTAATAAGTCAGGTACGCCTCCTACGTCATACGCATGTCTGGCAACGTTAAATTATCGTGTAAACAAGCTTATGGGTTTTAAGAAGATAATACTAATAAATCTAAAAGAAAAATAGAACAAGACATAGAGAAAATGGTAACGGTCGCAACTGTGAATCGAGCCCAAGATCTTCTCGCCTTACCGGACACAGCGCCTTAACCAACTTGGCCATTAGAACCTTTTATATTTATGGGGATAGCCTTCAAAAGTTATTCAATAAATTATATTTCAGATCTTTATTTTATGTTAACAATTGAAAGCAGCTAAGATTAATTAACAGGAAGATATGCTGCGTAGATTTCAAGGTTTATCAAGAAATACATGGCATAATCAAGAGAACAAACGAACAAAGCATTTACGAATAGATTATTCTGAATCTAAAAGGGCTTAAGCAAATAAGTTAATGCTTAATGGTCTTTTGTTTCATTAATACCATGGTATTTTGTTTCATAAGTCGGTGTACCTGCTACTAAACAATTTAAATTGTTTTAATTGATTGATTGAATTTACCAGTAGACTTTCAATTTTGTTCTGTATATCAGTAACCTTGTTAAACAGGTTAAGTTAATTTTAATTTTAACCAAGTTACTAGCAATAATAATTTAAATTTAGAAATTTCATATCAATAGGAGTTCTTATGTCAAACGACGTAGGTTGATTTTATCCAGACCCGTTTGTATTGCTAAAGATTTTACACGATTTCTTCATTCTATTACGAAATATAGTTTAATTATAATTGTTTTAATTCTTAACTCATAAAATATCAGCAGTGAAGTTATATCTGTTGGTCTGAGACTACACGATGACTTTTTGACTTTAATAACTGGCTTGATGCAAAACGAATACCTTTTTTATTATATTATAAACATAACTTGTTGCACAACGAAAATGTTTCGTAACAACAATGTTATATTCACATTCCGTTGAAAGGAACTCATTTTCCGAAAGAATGTTGTCAAGAAAGTAATTTTAATTCAGACGATGTTTAAATTTAAAGCACAAACAAGAGATATCGAAAACTGTTAAATTTAGAATAGCGTTTTAGTAAAAAGCATAAAATCTAAGTTCATTGATTTACGAAGTTGGAAAGATATTTGGCGAATTGATGAATGATATTAAATTATAAGAAAATATTTAGAGTTAACGTCTCTGGACGCCTGGAGTGGGTCGTAAATCGAGGTCGTTGTATGACTTATTTTGTTTTCCAAAGCAAGGGGGTTGATCTCACCGTAAATTTGAAGGTTATGCCCGGAATAAAATCCTTGTGTTAAATTACTGGTATATTGTTGATTGCGTATAAATAGTTCAGATAAACTTATAATAATGGTGAAATGATTTTAGATGCTAGCTGTTAGGGCTTTTATAAATGAAATGAGAGTTCTTGAAGGAATTGACGACAATAGATTCGAAATTATTTGAAACTATTGCTTCTAGTAAAAGCTTAGAAAAAATGATACAAAGACAAAATTGTTGTCTAAATTAAGATAAAATGACGAAAATGATAAAAGCGACACAAACATTAAATTGAAAGTAAAAGAGTCCGTAGACGGAAATGAATAAAGATGAATATTAGTATAAAATGACAGGTAGAAATCAAATTAATTATTATAAGTAATAATTATTAGCCTGTAACACTCGTCTACATTGAAAAAATCTCCCGAAGAAAGATACATGCCGCTGACGGGACTCGAACCCGCGTCCTTCTGATAGTAACACTAGTATATATTGAATTATTTGGCAGGCAGGAGATAAGCCGACGTAGCTCAGTGGATAAGAGCAGTTGACCGGAAATCAGAAGGACGCGTGTTCGACTCCCGTCGGCGGCATGTATCTTTTCTCGGGAATTTTTTTCAATGTAGATGAGTGTTTCAGGCTAATAATTATTACTCATAATAATTGTTACCTTTTGCGCTTATGCATAAAAATCTTGTCTGAAACATTAGTTTATCAATTAAAAATAATAATAAAATTAATTAATTCAAATAGGACGACAATAGACTCATCAACAGGTATATAAGGAAAAAATGAAAAAAAAATTAGCAATAATGTAAAAGACAATAAAAAAAATATTTACATTTTTTATAAAATTTAATTAGACTTCTCTGTCTTTACGCAGATATTAGCGCAATGGTGACGAATAGGAAATTATAATTAAAGAACAATGCTCATTTTAAAACTAGGAGTTCTGCTGACTGAACAAGTTTATCAAAAACGTCTATTTTCATGAAAATTGTCTTTTATTGCGGTTATATCGTTGCTACTAATAGGAAATTAGTCAGTTTGGGCTTGTCTTTTCAGCTATTTGACAGGTTTTTGTTGTACAGGATTTCTGGTATTTTGATTTGAGGCCAGTTGCTTATCGAAATGATTTCTCTCACCGATTGTTTAGCGTCAAGTGGAAAGTGCACGATTCACTTTGTATAAAATGTAAGCAAATAATTGTAAAGTTTTTATCATTCTAATAAAATTTGAATGTTTGCTCGTTTATTGAGCCATTAAAAAGATGTTGCTGTTTTAACGAGAGAGTAACCTTGATTCATTACCGTTGCACAGAACAGACGCATAAAACAGTCGTAAATAAAACTGCATGTCTGTATCGACATGTTCACTATGGCGTTGAAGTATCCCTTTGACGGATCCCCACATATGCTCAATCTGTTGAGTTAACCTAACCTAACACAACAGATAGAGCGCATAGGAGATTCAACCAAATCAGGAAATAAAGAAAGAATTATTCCTAATTTGGCCGAGTGGTAGACAGATACTTTTAGTATTGCCCTGAAACATTGCTTGCAATGGCTTTAGCCATGTTTTGTGACCATATCTGAATAGTCAGCTCTTCCTTCTCCCCATCTCCTTCCCTTCCTTACAACGTTGCCAGAGTCTCACAGGTTGGGAGCAGTTGGGACTCTTAATGTTAGTGCGCTTTGTCTGTCAAGTTAGGTTAGGTTAAGAGGGGCATGCTCAGTGTGAACGTGAACATGTTGACACAGCAACACAAAAGCTTACACTAATTTTTTCGATTGTATTTTGCGTCTATCGGTAAACTACCACAATCTGTGTTTAATTCTATTGGTGTTAATATTACCTTCCTCTTCCTCATCTCCTTCCCCTCCCCACTATCTTCAGCCTCATAACATACCATGACTACCACAACACGATAGCCGAAAGGCAGGTTAGCCTAGTGTGGTAGCCGAAAAAACCCAAAAATCTGTAACAAATAAAATATTAAGAAATAATAAAAAATGAAAATAAAATTTTAAAAATACCTCAATCGGGAATGCCATGTGCTATAATCTCACTGGCTCCGGATGGTTAGGAACAGTTGGGACTCTTGTACGCTTTGTCTGTTGAGTTAGGTTAGATTAAGAACTACGCTATTATTTTCGATTGTATTTTTTTTTCTATTGTCGTAATGAGGAGAGTAGTTTTCTTTTACTATTTGTTTTTTTCTGTAGATAATAAATTGTAAAATCTATTTCCAATACGCAATGCAACCGGTTTTATCCAACGGCACTACGCATCGCGTAAAATGAGTATTAAGCAATATTATCTATTATTTATATTAAAACATTTCTTGGGTAGACAGCTACCAAGTCTTCATAGAGTTGTAACTATTGCGTAAGTTATTTACTTCGGCATTCAACAGATGTTCGTGTGCTTTGTTGCTCCATTTACCAAATCATATAAGGAGATAGCTTCAATAGTAATATGATTAATAATAGTGTAGCCTACCATTTTTGTACAGTTCTCCTTAAAAACTAATCGGGACTTAGCGTGTAAGTCTTTATTATTGCATTGTATATCTTCTAGTACAGTTTCTGTTAACTGAACACCGCCATTTCTTTAGTTATATGTTGGTGATTGTCGTAATATGGGCAAGACCTTCAGAGTAATAGTTATTTTAAGGCAGTGAGCATGAGGAACAAGCGGCCTGCGAGCTGATTTCGTTTTGTCTGCGAGACTTGGAAAAATAACAAAAAGTTGGCGGTAAAGAATATTTAATGATTTCTGTTGTTTTAAAAAAATTGTTGAGCGGAAAACTTTAGTCTTTCTTCAAAATAATTATAGAATCACAAAAAAACAAAGCTTCGCAGGTGAAAATGTACATTTCCGAGGCCAAACCAATAAATGCTGTCGATTTTTATCATTCTATAATAAATAGCATATAAAAAATCGTTCTTGCAGTGTTTGGCAATTGTTGATTGTTCGTTCGGAAAGTTAACCAAACTTTGGTGATTTAGACAATGGAAACCTTTAAAATGCGTCAAATACAGATTTTAATAAGAAAAGCCCTGCGCTGCAAGGTGATTTTTTCCAGACTTAATTAAGGTTGAACCACAAAATTTTGTCTAAGGACGGGTTCTTTCAAAAAATTTTATGGATTCATCAAATATTTTAAGTTAATTTTCATGTTCTGTGTAAGTTATATTCAAGTTCTGTGATTATTTCAGTTTTATGGCCTATAATGATAAAAATAGTACCATTAAAATATTTTACGTAAAACGGTTTGAAAACTGAAGTACCAGATTTTATTTTTGGACGATGAATTAGTTCTTCCTAATGTATTCGTTTAGAAACTTCTTAGATTTTAGCAATACGTTTATCAGAATTAATCCAAATAAACCCCGCGAAAAGATCAATTTTTTAGGCCCGGTAGGATAAATTTGATAGTAGGTCCGTCCAATTCACTGGCGCATGGCGCCTCGCGTCGTATTATTTTGTACACGCCTTCTTCGCTTACGTCGCGTCGTTAAGATTCCGACTCTATTTTAGGGTATTTTGTAGCCATTTAACCTAATCTAGCCTACTCAATACTAGTAAATTATCTTGGCAAATTATTAGATACATTAGCAAATCACAGCACGTCATGTATACAAATGTTGAATGTTAGGTCCTGTCTTTGTCAATTTTTGCAATTAAACCAGTACGATCTCAACTGTTAATTAAACTATTTCACAGCTTTAAGTTTAAACTCACGCAGAGTATAGACACTTTAAGGTATTATGTATTACGTAACGGGAATTATGGTGGCCATTTGGCTATTCAACAGCTGTAAATTTACGTGGAACAATAACTTCTATGCTTTCCCGTTTTGCTATCTATTGCCAATAACGACACCATGGGTACATTTAGATACATTCAAGTCTTACTTCCATATTATCTTTAGAGCTTAGAATAAAGACATACATGTTCTTTATGTTGTTGATTATTTTACCGCTAGGACCGCACAATTTCTTCAAAATTCTATAACCGTATAATATTCTTGGTAATCAATTTTCAATTAAAGTTTCAATAGATTTGCTTTTAAAACAAAGCCAACGCTATGAAATAACAACTTATACTTTTTTGTGATATTTACCGTATAGAAACTCCTAAATCTGTACTGTATGGTATATGGTATGTACTGAGCTCAATCATAGGAATTTACAGTCACCCAGTTAGGAAGTTGAGGCGAATTAAGACAAAGCGTAACGTGAAATCACATTTTCGGTTAATCTTTAATACCAACTGGTTTACATTATTAATTCCAAAATATTTACTTTTGCATAAATTGAATATTTTCCTATCGTTTCGCTTGAGTACAATTATGATATAATTATTAGTTGCTTCATAAAAAATATAAGCGTAAACTACTAAAAAATGTATTTTTTCGTTAGAAATGTATGAACGCATATAAGAAACAAATTTTTAAGAGTCCCGTTTTATAGCTAAAAGTATCTGCGACAGTTTCCCTTGATTAACTTTTTTTCTTTCTTATAAAATATTCACAAAATAAATTGAAACCACTTTTGCGTTTGAAATCGTGACTTATATACTCCGTTTGCCAGGCGATTTTTATGCCTTTTACTTATATTCATGACGAAATTAGGCACATAAAGAATACATATATTTTTGGCTTGTGGTTTCTTTTTGAGACAAACTGTTGAACTAACTGTTGATTCAGCGTAACTAAATTTCTGGATTAGATTGGAGATGGCAATCATTCTGATTTCAATGGATTGTTAAACAGACGAATCACTTGAATGGAAGTAAAAGGTACTTCTTTACATTATATTATTATGCATTTAACTTTCTTGTGTTGTTCGGTTTTGCCTTACACACTCAGCCGCCCATTTTTAAACATTACCATTATTGCATATCGACATTTTCCTGGGAGACTTCTTTGGGTCACGTTTTTTACGCCCATTGCATAAGAGCCCAAGCGGTTCAACAAACAAAAGAGTTTGTTCTGAATTTTTGGCTATTGTCTCTCTTGTCCACTGTGGGTTGAGTACTTGGTTCACGCTGAGCGGTACTTCACTAAAGAAATTTACTTTGCGGTTAATCATATTGTTGTATTCTTATTATTGGGCATATTTCCAACGGTATCGGATAATTTCGTTTATTGAATCCCACGTGTTCAAAATATACATTCAATATTCACAATCAAAAGCATTTAATATAATTTATTTATTTATTTACGCCAGGTTGGAGCATTTACAACAATCGTGAACAAAGTAATAATAGAAATAGAAACGAGTCTAGTTTTTGCACTGTTAATTCGTGGTGGAATTCCATTGTAATAGAATTGAAATTAAAAAACTTTTTCACTTTGTTCCACTTATTTATTATTACCAGGACCGGTTTCATCCTACTACGGACATTTTCAGACTGGTAGTTGAAACTCTTATGCTATTGATTTTATACAAACTTAGGCAGGGGTACACAACATTGTCTATATATGCTGAATGATTCTATTTTGTTAATTTAAGGTATTATAAGTTATTTCGTTAATTTAGGGTACATTAGGTAATTATAAAGTGTATTTTTAAAAATTATGAATAATGTTACATAGTAAGTAAATATTTTTAGTTCACATGAATATAAAAGAATTTATATAATTAAAAAGGTTTGTGATTTCTGAAATTTTATTTTTGTAATGTTGGGATATTCCCTGTTGTTGCTTAGGGCTTATTGTCAAATATTGGTAGCACTAAAGTAATTATTATTGTTAGGGTTCTCCACATATTTGGGTTATTACATTTTTAAAGTACATACTTAAATTATACCACTGCTCTCTGAAGTAAAATTATTATTCTAAGTTTGTCTACTAGAAAATCAACATACTTTTGACAAAGATAGAGATGTAAAAATCCTTCATGTTTGCAACAAAGGACAAAAATTAGACAGATTAGAGTCATTAGAAATCAATCGCTTAACGAAGAAAATAGATCTTAAATATGTTATGAATAAACAGTTAGAACATAATGCTCAATCACCATTAATTTACCCATTATAATAATCTTAGAATAATTTTACTTCAGAGAGCAGTGGTATAATTTAAGTATGTACTTTAAAAATGTAATAACCCAAATATGTGGAGAACCCTAACAATAATAATTACTTTAGTGCTACCAATATTTGACAATAAGCCCTAAGCAACAACAGGGAATATCCCAACATTACAAAAATAAAATTTCAGAAATCACAAACCTTTTTAATTATATAAATTCTTTTATATTCATGTGAACTAAAAATATTTACTTACTATGTAACATTATTCATAATTTTTAAAAATACACTTTATAATTACCTAATGTACCCTAAATTAACAAAATAACTTATAATACCTTTAATTAACAAAATAGAATCATTCAGCATATATAGACAATGTTGTGTACCCCTGCCTAAGTTTGTATAAAATCAATAGCATAAGAGTTTCAACTACCAGTCTGAAAATGTCCGTAGTAGGATGAAACCGGTCCTGGTAATAATAAATAAGTGGAACAAAGTGAAAAAGTTTTTTAATTTCAATTCTAGAAATAGAAACAATAAAATACCAATTATTTTTATAGTATTATTTCTCCTTATTACACTAAAAGAAAGGAAGCAGAATTAAAAGAAATCACAACAAAAACAATATTAGAAGAATAAAAATAAAATTTACATCAGAATTTTAGAAATTTCTAATATAAATTTAGGTAAGGAATAAATGAAAATATCAACCGAACTGATTTTATTTCCAATGTAGTCTTTGGATTGGGGAGTTAATGAAATAATTAGTTTTAGACGGATAAACAAAGAACAGCTCTGGAAGTCTTGTGTCACGATTTGGTACTCGGAATGTTATTAGTTTTGTTAAGTCAGGTGCGTCTAGTGATCCATTAACTAATTTGAATAAAATATCCAAATCGCACTTGGTTTTTCAACATGATAGGTCAGTTAAATTAAGTATTTTCATTAAGTTAACATAATTAATTTGTTCAAAGGGAGTTTGAAATTAATGAACCTTAAAAATGTTTGTTTTCTCAATTTTGATTTGATGTGTTTTATAGTATCGGGACCAAATAGTGGAATTGTATTCTAAATTACTTCTTACTAAAGCAGTGAAGAGAATTGAAAGAATAATAGAAAGCAGTGAAGTGAAAGAATAATAGAAACAGATAGAGATATGGCGGGGAAGGTGTCGCCGAGCTTCGGCAAATTGTTATTAAAGCGGCTATTAATGAAGGTTATGTGTTTGGTATGTACGTAGAAACAATTGTGATTTTCTGCAGTACGGGGTGAACGATGTTGGCGACACTTTAATGCGCGCATTTTCGAACTAATAACGGTTCAACTCCAGTCACCATTGTATCTATTATGTATATCTATACGTATTTATCCAGCGTTAAACAAATGAGGGGAATAAATTACGTGGAAATTGTGATGGGTAGGACGTATGAGATTTACCAGAGCTGCACTAACAAGATGTGGGAGGACGTTGTTACATTACTCAGGAGAACATAAAGAAGAACCGTGGATAAGTTAGGCGACTAATTGGTAAAGAATAAATTTATAAAAAAAAAGACAACAAGACAAAACAACCAAGTTTTTGATATTATGGTCGTGAAGAGCTGATGTCAAAAAAGGACATGTGTTGCATCCGAAGCTATCTTCGAAAATGACAGCCTCAAATGCAACTGGTAATATGGACTGTAAATTACGAAAAACGAAAAAGAAATGATTGCAGCTGAATGCTTATATGTGTGCTGGTAAATTGTGGACTACAAGGAAGTAAGGAAAACCAAGGCACTTACCAAATTAGAAGGCGAACACATAACTTACAAAAAACACTTCCTTCCAATGTCACAAGTCGACTTGTAGTAGTCAATTGTTGGTTATTATTGTTGTCACGGTTCCCAGCTTTCTTCAGCAATGTGACATGGTTGGGGAAGGTAGGAAGGATAAAAATGACATCCCGGTAGGTACTGTGCATATTATCACTTCAAAACCAAACAACATGAATAGATGTCCTTTTTTGGTTAAAATAAACTAATATAAAAAGGGGGCTCATAATAGGAGCAAAGGTATTACATTTTTGTCGAAAGATCTAAATATTTCCGCTTTGCAATAAAATTCTAATAAATGGAATATTTCTGAACGCATCCGAAAACTAAAAACTATTTTTGAAAGGTGATGAAATATGATTTCAAATTTTATAATTCGAAAAAAAAACAATTCTTGAACCACAAAAATATTTAATGCAAACATAAAAATGGCACACTTTACGTTTTTTCTAACTAAAATTAATGATAACGAAAAAAAAGACACATTTTTTTAGGCGAATGTATATAATTCATAAAAAAATCCTAAGGTTCATATTTTTTTCCAAATTGCGTTCTGATTTCATAAAGGTGTACATTTTAATTATTTTGTCGTTAATTTTTAGATTTAAATATAAAGCGTGGTTTTTTATCTTTCTAATACCGTTTAGATCATGTTTCGTACCATGATAGTAAGGGAGAAACAACGATTTCTATGAGACAGCCTGAGGGGTTAGGTATCTAATTTGATTGAAATCATTCAACAATTTTACAACTAGTGCAAAGGAAATGGAATTTCAATTCTTTGCCAATTTACCATGTTCCTATTTAGTAATAATTCACCGCAAAATCGAAGCGAGGCGTGACTCTGATTCAGTTTTGATTTAACGACATAATTCCTGCAATTATTGTCTCGCGATATCCATAGACTTGGAGATGAAGAGGGGAGAGTTTGTATGAGAAGTACTACTGACAGTAGAATTAGATCAATGAATGATGCCACTGAGAAATAATGGCATTTTTTTTGTATTTGTGGTAAGTCGAACCATCATCAGAGAAAACGCTGGCATCTAATATGGTACCGAATCTCGAACAAGAAAACCATAATGCTTCTGATTAATAAGATTTCTCATTAGCATTGCTTTGTATCGTAAAAACAGAAACTTTGGAGAAGACCAATAAATTCTAAAAATATTTTGACAACTCTCAACTCAAAAATTCTAACTTCTGACTCGATTCACTCGAAAACGTTTACTCAAACCATAAAAACTTAAACTTACCACACAAAATCTACTCATAATATGATGAAAATTCACCAAAGTTTTCATACGAGTATTGTACTACTAATTTTATAACTTGATTCGTCCTGGCATGAGGTGGTTTTGGTTGTAAGCCTTGTTAACTTTTAAGCTTAATTTTAAACATACTTAAGTAGACATTTATTCAGCACCTACCTGTATTTTATTACACAAATTGATCGCTTTAAGGCCTTGGGTTGGAATATCTCTTTGTCAGCCTTCAATAATTTGTACTTATCTGTTTAGACAGGCATACATTATTGGCGGTTAATATAAAATATATCGTCGCATTGGAACAGTTGATACGTTGATTCTACCAACACACTTGTACAGACGTACGGGTATACATTTTTTTTTGTATTTTTTACGATATTTTTAATTGGCAGTGGTGGAACTTCCGTTTGTTTGCTTTAACCCCTCAGGCCTCGACCATATTTTGTCTTAGGTCACAATATTTCGGCTTTGCAATAAAATCCAAACAAATCGAGTATTTCTGAACGCATCCGGAAACCAAAAACTGTTTTTAAAAGGTGTTAAAATACACTTTCAAATTTTATAATTCCAAATAAACAAATAATTTTTGGATGCGAACGTAAAAAACTTTTAGAAATGGTTCACCTTACGGTTTTTCTAACTAAAATTAGCGATAAAGAATAAAATTAAAAACACACATACGTTTTATTAGTTAAGTATATTATAAACGTTATCGTCGACTCACTTTTTTGTTGTTTCATGTAAATATGATTAATAAAAAATTCCCAAAGTGTCATAATTTTTTTCAAATTGCAGCCGGAAACTTGGTATTCTTAATACATTTACTTATTTTGTGGTTAATTTTTAGATTTGAATACAAAAGCGTGGTGTTTTTCCTTTCAAAGCCGTTTTGTTCATATTTCTCACTATGATAGTAAGGGAGACAACGATTTGTATGAGACCTTTATGAGTTGTTCCGAAAAGCGAATTCCAAACAAAAAAGGCTGTGAATTTTATATCACTCGTACAGTTAGATCTTACCTTTCGAGTGTTTTCTGTTTCATCCTACAAAATTTATATTTTATACCCATGATGTAGAATATGTAAGTGAGTGGGCAAAAATCCAACAGCCCACAAGTTTTAAAGTTATTGACTTATCGTCGTTTGCCATGCAGGCCTATGCAATACTCGGTACAAAGTGTGAGATAACACAGCTCTTGGGAGTCGGGACGAATGACGCAACTTCACAATGAATGTGTGAAAAGTTATTTTTTCACGTTGCACGTTACCCAATGTTTCGCAACATTTGCAGCGAATATTTAGCCTATTATCCATTTCTAGTCAAAATCAACATAATTTATCAAATGTTTGCTTTATTTGTCTAGAAATAACAATGGAGTTTGCATGACAGATGGGCGGAAATTTTCGATTTTTTAAGAGGCGTATTGCCGTGGAGAAATTATACGTTTTGCGTACACAATGCGTACTTATTTATTTCCAAGTTGGAAAATTAGAACACCATTGTTTCTTTTTAAAATTACAATCTTGCTTACCATCATTTATCTACTAAATTCTGATGTGTCGTTATCGTTTTTTTTCTGTAATACCATTACTGACCATATTATAAACCTCCTTCGACGGTCTTCGTATTCGAAGATTAAATTCCTCGACCACGGATCTGGAGATCGCGGGTTCCAATCCCAGTAGATATTATGAGTATTGCACTAGTAAAAGATCACTATTTAGAATCATAACGTTGCTTGAAATAGATACTTTTTTTAGATTTTCACGTCCAAAAGCATTTTCGTTATTTGTTTTTGGGGTGTTATGCGGTGTTGCGCTACTTCCTTCTTTAGCTGACGTTTCGGACAGCGTTCCAGTGTCCATCATCAGGGCAGATCCGGACAAATGCAACAGCCCTGATGATTGACACTGCAACGCTGTCCGAAACGTCGGCTAAAGAAAGAGGTAGCGCAACACGGCATAACACCCCAAAAACAAATCACGAAAATTGCTTGAAATAGGTTAAGATTAAAATATAAATAGCTGGTGGTATTAATTGGTGACTGTTACATCTGAATAGCCAGATACTCTCCGACCATACTCTTCCTCTCCGCACTACCCTCAGCCTCACAATGCACCCCAAGTAGGGATGCCATATTTATACTTTTTTTTTTGTGTTTAATTCGTAGAACTCCATTTAATTTTGCTGTTTCAGCTTACAAGGTCATTTTCAAACTGTGGTTTAACTACTATGAGACGACTTATTTATACGAATCTAAAAGTCAATTTTTTAAAGTGTCTAATTTGATTTATTACCGGTAATTTAGACACTTACCGACTGTAAGAAAAATAAAAAAATAAAATACTTGCAGAACTTGATAACAACATTATTAAATTTAGTTTAAATTAAATTTAAAGAAATAAAAAAGATGTTATAGTTGATAGTCCCATTGGCGACTGTAGGGAGCAGTTGGGATTTTTGTGCGGTATTTACTTAAAACAAAACCTTTCAAGTTTCTCTAATGGTAAGAAAATATTAATTCAATATTAATGTCGTTTTTCCTTATCGCTTCTGTGTTAAAGTCTTGTTTTAGTAATTTCTCTCATTTCATCTTCAGTAAGCAAATTAATAACACCTTATAATATAAACGCCTACACAACGACAGCGCCTCGAAAGATGGACTAATCACTGTGTTTTTTGTATATTTGAATTTCTTTTATGCATTTGGCAGCTATTGTGTTATGAGTTACGGTATAAATTTGATAAAAATACCTAAAATTAATATATTAACAGTAAAGAAATAATACTATTATATTTAATCACAATATGAGCAACTCTCAACCCAAAATTTGAAACGAAAAAATCAGAAAGAGGTACGTAGCGTCTAGGAATTGAACCCGGGACTTTAGGCTTGTCGGGGCGCTGCGGACCCTATACCGTTCGCTCATATTTAACTGTATCATACTTCGACTAAGAACTACCAACATTATCTTAATTTGGTGCATGATTGCAAGATTCATCTCGAACTAAAGGCTATCTAGATGGTGTCTTTGATAAATTTATCCATTTGCATTAAATGTGCGATATCTATCGACTTTTCTGCAAATCTAGGATGATTATTTATTTTAATTTTATCTTAATGAGTGAAACTTCAAATTGTAATTTAAATATTACATTTGAGGTGTCAATCATTAAATAAAAATAAAAATTATTCAATTTGATCAAGATTGGTGGCCATATCGATTGTTAATGTAAACTTAACTGTTTTACCGACACGCGCCGTTTCGTTGTCTAGCTTTTTTCCAGCACCGAATAATATTCATCAAAAGACAATATTTCTGACATTTAAAAACATGGGATTGTCAATTGATATAATTTATGCCCATTGACATACGAGCATTGGGAAATTTTGCTTGGATTATTAAAAAAAACCTCATAAAAAAACTGCATTAGAGATGGCTTACATAGACAATCCAAGTCGTGGGTTGAGTGGTTTCGTTGCCATTGTTTAAATAGAGATTACACCCACGCGAGTAAGAACCGGATAAGTAAGTGTACCTTCTGCACAACGCGACACATGGTGACATTTTGCAATGCGCACTTGTTTAGCTTGTTTGGATGATTCCAAATTACTTCATTATTGCTGACTCTCCATCCACGCAAAGTACTTAAGTTATTTTCCCATCAATAAACTTCATTACAATCATTACCCGTTATTATAATTATTTGTCTGTTCTTTTGTACGGTTGATAGTTATTTTTTTCTTTTTATTTATTATCAATTTATTTAACGCCTAGAGGGCTTTTACATGTTTCGTAGTACAATTAATTCATGACGAATGATTTTTAAACTGATAATAATAAAAATAGATAAAAAATGCACAAAAAATATTAAAAATACAATAATACAGCGATTTGATAGGTTTACAAAAATACAGATATGTTTAGGAATAGTTTTGGAATAAGTTTTTTTACAAGATCCACAAAATTCGCCAAGTTGATGTTAAGTATGTCAACATCACCTAAGTACTGATTTCCCATAGTGTGAAATCGTAGTATCGGAGAATGGGCAATGTAGTTCCGCTAATAAATGCTGCAGTAGAATAGTGTATTTTGTCGTGTGGTTAATATGGAAGATGGAGGAGTGATAGGCGCAAATTGAAGATTGGCCGTGTTTGGTATTTAAAAGGTCCGATGATTGTTTGAATCGAGGGTGTTTAATTGTATACATATAATATAGGGTGACCGGACAACTCAACAATATGCAACTTCATTACTCCTTTGAGAAGTTATTAAAAATTATTAGAAGTTATTAAAAATAAAAATGGTTAAATAGGCTACCTCAAGTTAGGTTACGTGTGATTTTTATTACACTTTTCAATGACTTTTTTGAATTTTAATACGAATAAACCACTTGAAAAGTCATTAAAAGTTATGAGAAATAATTTTGGTTAAGTAGGTTACGTCAAGTTAGGATATGGGCTCTATGTTTCCTTACGTTTAGTGACTTTTCAAAGTGGTTTTGAAATTTCACTTCGTTGTCACGGAACCATAATATAATTAACCGGTGTTTTCTTTGTATGATTTACAAAAAGGAAAGTGTCTAATCGTATATGTTACAGTATTCATTGCAATTGATAAAATAAATAACTAAAGTTTACAGTAGAATTGAGATCCCTAAAATTACGGATGCACATTAGAACGGTTTAATAGAGAAAGGACTGTCAGGAGAATTTATGACTACGATTATGATAATCAAGTCTACGATGTCCCAGAAAGACGGCGCATCGAGTAAACCAAATTCTTGATTTGATCACGTTAAAGGTCGTAATAGGAGAAAGAATTTGAATTTAGCAAAAAGTGAGTTCGTTCCATTCTCTGTCCCTACCCGTACGGAAGAAATAGCATTTTGATTAGTTGTTGGATCTTCATTGAATTGTTTCAAATTGTACATCGTACTCCATTGGAAGATGAGCATTTTTCACCACTTGGCATTTGCAAAAATTCGACGATCAAATTTATCAGTTGCTTCACAATGTCATTTCTGAAATACATAATAATTATCTATTTCGTGTTTGGATCAATCACATGTTTTTTTTTTCCAAAGTAGATTTCTATTTGTGTGTTGTGCCGACTATCCCCGCCGCCGGATCTCGTGCACGTTTCGCCGAAGAAAGTTTTTCAGCACGATCTAGCAATATATTTTTCACCGTCCCTTTCGGCGACCTCAGCAAATAATTCCTCCATTGTTGACTGTCTTGATTCCGTGATGGCCACTGATACGGCACCTGACCTGGACCACCTCATTTATAGACCCGCTAATCAGACGGTCTTTCTGATTGACACTGACTTCTAAACGTTGTGGTACCGCTAAAAAATGACTTTTGATTAATATTTTCTTTGAATACTTGACCTGCTTAGCAACTCCACTTTTATGTTACCAATGAATCAAACGGTGCTTATAATTGTCTCTGAGTTCTAAACTTTTTGGTATCATTAAAAATACCTTTTTATAATATGTTCCCTGAATGCTTTACCATTGTCATTCAATAACACCTATTTTATGATTAAAGACGCTCGAATTAAACAGTGTTTATTATTGCTACTGACTTCTAAACTTTGTGGTATCATTTAGAAAATCTTTTTGATGTGTTCCCTGAATACTTTTCTTGCCGTTCAGGAACACCTCTTTTACGATTATAGATCAAATAATCAAACGGTGGTTATCATTGCCTCTGACTTATAAGCTTTATGATACCTTTGAAAATACCTTTTGATGTGTTCCCCAATTCTTTACCTATATGTCGTTCAGGGATATCTATTTTACGTTTATAGGCCTATGACTAACCTACGACGCATGAGGCAAATGGTCATTCTGATTAACCCTGACTTATAAACTTGTGGTGCCACTGAGCAAGTAATTTAGACCCACGAATTAAAACTGTGCTTTTCATTTCTCTGACTCCTGAACTTTGTGACATCATTTAAATATGCATTTTGATTATGTTCCCTGACAGTGAAACCTCTTTTACGTAGACCCATTGATAAAATGGTTCTTCTGATTACTAACAAAAAAAAACTGTCCAAAGAAGCGAAGTAGGGTACCTACCCTTTTGTATGGCAGTGATGCATAGTACAGTAATGTAGACCGAATGCTGTAGAAATAAGCTCCCTGAAAAGTAAGTGTGGTAAAACCATGTACGATCCTGTGAGAAATGTGGAGATCCGCAAAAATTGCAAGGCTGATGTAAGAGGAATGAATAAGATAAAAAAGGGACCCTCAAATGGTTTTGGACATGTAGAGCGAATGAACGAAGAAAGGAATAAGAGTAAGGAGAGTATATGATGCAAATGTAAATGGTAGAAGAAGTCAGGGAAGCCCAAGGAAGACAGATACTTGAATCGGGCCGTGTCAAGAATCAGAATAATAATAGAAGAATATGTATGAGACGATGGATGAATAAAAAGACTGAGTTGTTTGGCGGACCGTCCTCTCTGCCTGGGAAACGGTGTGATGATCAGCTAATTAATTAGTGGTACCTACAACTTAAAAATGCCTTTGGATTGTTCCCTATATATTATAATTTTAAACTGCCCTTTAGACTTCCATCTTTCCTCCATTTTTTCAGCAAGTGTTTATAGACCCACGAATCAAACAGTGTTTCTGTTTTCATCTACCTTCAAAACTTCTTTATATCACTTTAATTTACCCTTTTTACTAGCGCCTTGAATACTTTACCACTGCTTATTAATACCTCTTCGCCTGTATTTGGTTTCCACTTTCTTCGGTGACTTGTGACAATCTCTCGTGACCGTATTCGGAGGATTAAAAGAATAATAAATATCCATTCACCGTATTCGGATGACTCTTTCGAACTACGTATCACAACAGGTGTTGCACTTGACCTCAAAGTATCGAATTACGATTACTACAGTATTAGTAATAACCAGACGAAAAGGATGTCAGTGTTTGTTTGGTTACCCATTTGATACAGCTGCATAAATAATGTTGTAGGAATAAGTTGACAATTAACACCTCAGGCCTCGGGCCTATTTTGTTGTAAGGTCAAAATATTTTTATTTTGCGGTAAAACCGCCGCCCCGGGAACCATTCATTGGATAAACAACACCTCAGTCAAAAGTCACCCCAAGTGGTTCACTACGTTTGGTGACATAGCAGGGGTGAGATTTATCCAGGTCTGATGCATCAGCCCACCAGCTACATGGCAGGCCGGATCTGGAGAGAATAGTTGAGGGCCTTGCACCACAGTGGGAGGTATGGATTCATACGTCCGTCACTCCTGGGCACCTATTCCCTACCATACATCCCAGATTACTACCCACCCCTAATACTCTTTTCATACCCAGAACTTCCTCTCCTTCCTTTACTAAAAAGACCCTCCACAAAGCATCCCCAAAGATGACATAGACCCTGAGGGGATTTATTTTCCCCAGAGCCTCCTGTGTGGAGCGAATTTGCGGTCGGAAACTTTGGTTTCATAAAGGTGTTTATTATAATTATTTAGTGGTTAACTTTTAGATTTGAATATAAAGCATGTTATTTTCTCTTTCTAACATCGTTTAGATCACATTTGGGGGCATCCATTAATTACGTTAGCAGTTTTTCTTCCAATTTAGACCCCCCCCCCCCCCTCCCCCTCGGTGAGATAAATTTGGGCCAATTCGTATATTTTTTCAAGTAACGTGAGATTTTGCTGGACCCCCCCCCCCCCCCCCCGTTTGTGCTCTCGTAATTAATGGATGCCCCCTAGACAACCATGATAGTAAGGGAGATAAAACGATTTCTATAAGATCTATACTAGTTGTTATGAAAGCAATCAAATTAGGCTGAGGAGTCTAGTATTATGTGTGTCGCCGCAGCTCAATTCAAAACAGCCCATGTGACAGACGATGTAAATTTATGTATAACAGATCAATAAAATTATAGAATACGAATAATAGGAAGATGTCTGTAAAGAATGCATTATGAGCATTAACAAGCTCATTAAATAACTATGAAATATAGTCCCTATCATCACGGTTTTCATTTTATGTACATATTAATTACACTATAAATTTAGTAAGGCCGATCGTGAGAAAACATAAAATATAATATGGTTAACGAGCACTTACCTGACTTCGGTCTTTTGATTGTGAAAATATCGTACTTAACGTTAATGTTAACTTATGTGTTTTGCAATGGTTATAAACTTTAACAGTGCTGAACAAACACCAATGGAATAATTAATTTTGTAGATTTGCTAGACATATTTTAAAACAATTATTATAATGATACATTATTTTTCAATAATGATGTTAATGGTACCTTTTTTTACATGAGCTCCACACAGGAGGCGCTGAGAAAAAATAATTTCCCTTAGGGCCTATGTCATCTTTGGGGATGCTGTGTGGAGGTTTTTTTTAAAGGAGAGCAAGGAGAGGAATTCTGGGAAGGAAATGGGTTTAAGGGGTGGGTAGGAATTTCGGGTTCAGTGTGTCCTGGTCATCCGCCTCCAAGACCTAGACAAGCTTCCTCACCCCATGAACCCGTATGGCAGATATTTTGGTTATCCAATAAAGGTTCCCGGGCGGCGGTACCCTTTCCCGCCTCCCAAATTGAAGACATGGTAATGCGCGTATTCATCCCGCTACAAAATCTGTCCGACAAAGTATCCTACAGACACATCGCCCAACAAAATATATATACTAAAACTTAACCTAACCTAACAAAAACATGGGACAAAAATAATACAGGCATCCAGTAAAGACAATAAATTAATGTTATCTGTATTATTTTTGTCCAATTTTACTATTTTTGAACAATAATTTATTGTCTTTACAATAATTTATTGTCTGTATTATTTTTTGTAAGGTTAGGTTAGGTTGTCTTTGTTATTATCTTTACAAAATGCCTGTATTATTTTGTTCCCAAAAATAGTAAATTGGGGCGAAAATAATATAGCTAATGATACTTTATTGTCTTTATGGGATGTCTTATCATGACAACAATAATTTTTTTGTCTTTACAGGATGTCTGTATTATTTTTGCCCTATTTTACTATTTTTTGGACTACAGAATGTCTGTAAAAGTCGCGATATAGTTTAGAGATGAAAGCACTGATTGTCTTATAATAATGATAATAATTACGGACGCATCGTTCATTGTGCGAGGGTTATTAAAAATAGGATTATGCTTTTAACAACTTCTCTGGTATTATTTGTATTTATGTCTAAATGACCCGTGTGATCCCTGGATTTCACACTTAATGACCAATTATTTGTAGCGTGGGCACTTTGAACACGTTACCTGTACGGAATTCCTAGACCACAGTTTCCCAAACGCATTACACCAAATCAAATCAACAATCAACACTTCATTAGAAAAATCAATAGTTTTCGAACTGTTGAAGGAACCAAAGTAATACCTTCCAGTTCACGATTTCAGGAGTGTCAGGACGTAAGGCTTGAAATATTAAAATTGAAAAGACTGTTAAAAAATTTAGAGCCCATCCCAAAGCCGATCTCTTCAGAAAGCCGTATCCATGAATGGAGAATATAGTTGAAAATATTTTAATGGAAAAATGCTACAATAACTGGGTTTTTTTTTTGGCTTTCTGCCCTCATTTTTAATATTTTTCATCTTCACTTTCCTCAATCCTGAAAAACCATCTCTTACCCATTTCACATGCACTTCAAATCTGCAGCTTGAGGTATTGAGGCTCATTCAAATCAAGCGTTCTTTATATTTCGTTAGTAGACAAACTCCCTTGGGAGAGGGCAATCATTGATAGAAGAAAGGGTTGAATAATGCATTACATGTAGACAAAATCGTGAAATTACTGTTCCTTAATTAAGGAAAATTGTAGACCTATATACAAGCTGCCACGTGGCGGCTTCATGACTACTTTATGTAGTTATTGTTGAAATGCTTGTAATATAAATGTTTTATACTCTGATATATAAATAAGGAATTTTTCAAATCTATTCTGAGCGTTACAAACAAAAGCAAATGTTAGCAAAATTCACAGCTTTATGATAACATATTTTTAAGCTTTTACATATATAAAGAAATATCTCATTCTAGGGTAATATTATTACTTTTTAAATCATTTACTTCACCTGTTCACCTTCTCGTAGTGAAAAGCGTCGTAAAATATTTCAGTCTACCAAATTTTTCAATGTCTTCTCATTGCTCTTAAATGCCTCTTGGATCTCCCAGCAATTGGTCGCTTGGAGAATCTCTGTCCTAGACGAGACGAATTTCTCACTCGGCCTGTCTGATGACACGCACGGGCACTAAACTTACGTTATTTCACACTTACATACTGTTCCTGTTCAACTCTCTGCACGGGTTTATTGGTGTTTTCATTGCATCTGTTTCTCCGTTCTCTCTCTCGTTCGGTTTGCTTCCTCTACCTATTTGTCATGTTCTTATGACGCGGGCACACTGAAAATGTTCGTATTATTTCTCACGAATCTTCACGTATCTAGTATTAAATGGTGAAACATAATTTTCGCCGCGTTTATTGCTTGCACCTTATTTAAGACGTCATAAATAGTTGCAATTAATGGTCCCAAAGAGAACTTGTAGGTGTTTTTGGTTTGCACTTCGATAATATTTTATAAAATACGCAAAGGCTTCGTGCTATTTATTTTCATCACATTGATTTACAGAGTCTGTACCTATCCTCCAAATAACTATAAATGTAGTACTAATAAGTTTTTTAATCCAACATATTATGGTGTGTGTAAAACGCTACCATTCCTTGATAATAAATTAACCTTTTATTTTCTCGATTCCATGGATTTGAACCCTTTTCGAGTCTTTATGTTGAGACCAGCAATCATTTCCTCGGGAGGGAAGCAAAGCTGTGAATGCAGTGTTCGACAAACATTGCGGGAGCTCAAATTATATTAAATATTCTTATTTTTAGCATACTCGTAACTGCTTCTTTGTATGTTCACACAGATTGTTGAACCAAGTTATTTTTCACTTCCCCTTGCTTTTTTTATTACCTTCATAATTCTATATTATCGATTATTTTTTGTTTGTACGCACATTCTGATATTGTTGTAACATTTTCCAAAACGATTCTAAGATATTCATTCATTTCAAAGCCAAGTCGTAGTAGAAACTTATTCAATTATTGACATTCTTTCCCATCTGTTTCTGAGAATTTGCATCGCTTTGGCCTTACATCATAATCTAAATAAATTTTCTGGACACAATTTGTTTGCCGAGAGGCTAATATATCACCCAGGTGTATGATTACATCTCCATTGTTCTATTCAGGTGTTCGTTGAACTTCATCACTAGATGTTTTTTTTTTACATTTTTTTTTCCTACTTATTGTTTTACCCGTAATTTGAATTAGATGGTGTTCATATTTCATAGTGTTTTTTTTCTTCTCTTTTTTCCTTTGATTAAACGCCCGACCTTGGGAGTTGGGACCATTGTGTTTGTTGTAAACCGAGGGGTTAGCACTTTATAAATCTTACACTATTATCCTGGGTTACATGCCTATTTATTTTATTCATTTCTATTCGGTTTACAGTACTTTAGCAAGAATACTTAATTACAAATTAATGATAATTTATATTTCATACGAATAACGGAACTTAATTTTCATATTATGTAGTAATAATAATGATATTTGGATGATTTATACAGCGCCGTTTTTGTGAAAAATCACCTCAAGGGCGCTGTACAAACTTATAATATATTTCTAAAATCTGGAAAAACTACAAACTACTTCTACTTATGTGGTAGATTAGATTCAATAAGAAAAGTGTGATTAAGACATATCATAGGCAATACAAGTATGATACTCTTAAATAGGTATATTTAAATTAAGGGTATGAGAGCTTAAAAAGGTTTTTAGTTTGGACCTAAATTCTGTTGGGCTTGTTATATATCTTAATTCTGGAGGGAGTCTATTCCAAACCTCACTCCGAAAGCACGATCTCCAAACTTAGTATTTGACTTTCGTTTAGGTTCTATTAATCTGCCTTTAGACTGCCTCAGACCAGTATTTTCCGGGACACATAATTCGGAGATGTATGATAATGTAGTGTAATCTTTCGCTCTATATTTTATTACCAACTTAAAAATGGCAATATTTCATTATTGCTACTCTTATATATTATTCCTTGCTTAATGTATTATTGTTTTAAAATCAGTTACGATTATTTAGTTCTGCTGTGATTGTATTTATAACAAATTATTAATAGGCATCTTTTCAATTTGATCTTTACAGTGCAACGTTACGAAATGTATTTTGGTCCATTTTATCTGATCGTGAAGGGAGTACGTAATGTTAATATTACTTGACGTTTTATTATAGATACCTATGTAGTAGATTATTTTAACATCTTGAAAGTGAAAGAAACAAACTCGGGACTAGTTTTCTAGACCTCTGAGTGTTAACAGGTGAAATATTATTTTCACATGTTATACGGCAATATCTCTTTAACCTTTTCCACTCCGACCATTTTTTCTCAAAACTGTTTAGCTACTCCGACCAAAAATGTGTGTTATATTTTATATTTGAAATGAAATTTTTGGACAGTTATTTTTGCGGCACCCTATCGGATAATTCGTGTGACCATTAGTTGTTTGGTATATTTTGTATAAAATACTTGTTAAATCACACATTTTGTAACTAAAAGATAATACATTTGATTTCAAAGTTTTCTATTTGCATTATATATTTTATTGCATAGCAATAGTTTGTATAATACGGGTAAAATATGCAGACAATCCAATGTTAATTCTTGGAGAAATTACTTTCTAACTGTCCTGTACCGCACAACGGCTGACTAGTGGCTACCTGGCCCTGATTGGCTTAGGTTTTATGGGTAGTGTATGATTTCTTATTTTGCATTGGTTACGTTATTTTAGGTTTTGACCCTCTTTCAGGAAACAAAAGATAGACCAGCCCACAACACATAAAAGAGATAATAAGTTCGGCAAACATTCTACACGGTGTTTACAAGTTAGAGTATTTTACATATTATACATAATATAATACTGTCACATTTTGAGTACATTTATCTCACATTTACTATTACAAAAATCTCACGATTCGGTCCAATGTTATCCCACATGAAGTGCAAGTTTGTTTTCACAACTTTTACAGTGATATATTGTTCATTTTATTTGCCCTCCTTTTCTATCATAAATTAGAACCACAAACGATTTTTTTACATTAGCTCCACACAGGAGGCCCTGAGAAAAATAAATTCTCAGGGCCTATGTCATCTTTGGGGTTGCTTTGTGGAGGGTCTTTTGAAGGAAAGGAAAAAAAGGATGGGAAGGAAAATGGTAGGTAGGAATCTGGGGGTTAGGGTGTCCAAGAGAGGCGATGCGTGAATTCATCCCTCTCACTGCGTTGTAAGGCAATGGTTCGATATAGTCCGACTGGAGAGATCAAAAGATCTCCCTCAACCAGTCTTTTCCGATTCCGTACGCCACGCAGTAAATGGGCAGACCATCACCCCATGAACCCGGGCACCCATGCAAAGTCACCAAACGTAGCAAACCACTCGGGGTGACCTGAGGCAGAGGTGTTGGTTATCCAATAAATGGTTCCCGGGGCAGCGGTACCCATTCCTGCCTCCCAAATTGAAAACGATGCAATCACTAATATTTTTCTGCATATTAGGCATTATTACATGTAAATTGACGTGATTTAACCGCTGTTCTAGATCTACCGAATGGCTTCCTTTTCTAGTTTTTACACCTTCTCTATAATTTCCAACCAGCTGAATAATTAGCCTATCCACAAATTGAAGATGACTCATTGGTATTTCCAATAGAAAAAAATATTTGTTGTTGTGGTGTATTCGGATTATTAAAAGACATTCAATTCCTTTTTTTTCTGAATCAGAAAAGCTTGACTGTGTGGGATTGATGGATGTTTAAGGTTTTTGCGGAATCACAATATTTTCTACATCACTATATTTACTGAAATAAGCGCATCTCCTTCTTTTGGGCGGGATAATGTCACTTCCACTATCTATATCACTTGGATTATTACTGACTTCTTCACCATCACTTCGAAGTAAAACCATCATTATTTTCTGTGACGGTTAATTCAAAGAATATTAATTTAAAGAATACGTAAATTCTTTTACTTTCAATTACTAATATCAACATCAATAGTTCCACAAAACGAAAAAATATGGTCACAAAAAGTGGGAGTAACTGCGGAGAACCGTCGTAAACGCAGGATAACGACTGACTGTTCCGAAAATATTTGAAGAAAAAAAATATTTCGTGTGTTAAAATGATGCATCTGTTTTTAAATGAATGTATCTAATTAACGGTAAATTTAAATGAAAAAAATTTGGTTTATCCAATATGTTGCGACAATTCTTTGTAATAATCGGAAATAATAGTTCGTAGAATGTACTTAGGAAGATAGATATTGGTGATTAAACTTATACCTGCGCCGGGCCAGTACCTCTGGCCGACGGAGCTGCCTACCAAAATCGTTTGGGCCACAATGTGTGGCCGACGGAGTGGAAAAGGTTAACGAAGTAATTGCGAATGGGTTCAACAAAACACTTATCAGGGGTAGAAATAACACAACGAGGACGGAGAATCGTGCGAATGGTATAAAAATGTCAGCTATTTGTAATTAATATTAACGACTAATTCCCTGAAGTCGTTATTCTCCCGTTTCTCAATAACCTCTAAGGCTAGGGACTCACGGAGCGATTTTTACCCGCGCCCGCCGCGTTTGCGGGATGGAGTTTTATTTTCAAAACTCACGAGACCGGAGTTTTTTGCGGGCCCGCAGCCGCCGCGGTTGCGGTTATCGATCGCAATCTTGGCGGTTGATTACCGCAAGACGGGCGGTTGCAAGACGGGCAGTAAACGATCAGTTGAGTTCCAGACCGCCATGGACACACACCAGAAACGAGCTGTAGCGTTATACTTACTTCACAGAAGAATTAAAAAAAGAAGGCCTAAAAGGTTCTGGATACATCCACTGATTGCGGAAAGAGATCGTTATGGATTATTTGTTACTCTCATTAATGAGTTAAAGAAGGATGAAGAAAAGTTCTTTAATTATTTTCGAATGTCCGTATCTAGTTATTTAGAGCTTTTAAGAAAAACAGAAACTCTACACCCCTCCCCGCTGCCCACAGCGGTCGCCCGCCAACCGATCGCAGAGCGCGCGGGAGCAACCCGCCGCGGTTGCGGGACCGCGCCCGCGCCCGCCGGTACAAGATGACCGCCGGTGCAGCGGGACCCGCAAACAATCGCACACGCCGCGGGCGTAAAACGCGTCGTGAAATGTGCTTTAATTTTTTACATAAATATCTGCATTCTACAAAGGCTGCGGGCCCGCAACCGCGGCGGGCGCGGGTAAAAATCGCTCCGTGAGTCCCTAGCCTAACAACCGTGGGAAAGCCGGATATTTTTCTGTACATTATTATCTACTAGCTGGTCCCCGACATGCGTTGCAATGCCATTCAAAGAAATAAATTGATTCTTCCTGCATGTCCTTTCCCGTGCGTCCCCGTTCCCCTCCACCTTCCCCGCCTACCCCCTCCCTCGTATCTTCCCTCACCGTGAACCCCACCTCCCCCGTTCCCCTTCCCCCTGCCTTTCCTCCCTGCCGCTAAAATATATGAAATACACACATTTTAATTTATACAAATTTCATAACGCCAGAGCGTAGTGGAGGGTCTTTTGAGGAAAGAGAGGAAGTTCTGGAAGGGAAAGGGTATTTGGGATGGGTAGAAATCTGGCGATCAGTGTTTCCAGGAGTGACGGACGTATGAAACCATCCATCTTACTGCGGTGCAAGAAGCTGTTCCGGGAGAGTACGGATGGATAAGTCAAAATGACTCAACCACACTCTTCCGATCCGGCCTGCCATGCAACTTGTGAGCAGACGCATCCGCCGCCAAGACTCGGATAAACCTGACCCCATGAACCCGGGCACCCCTGCTAAGTCACCAAACGTAGCGAACCACTTGGGGTGAACTATGGTAGAGTTGTTGGTTATCCAATAAATGGTTCCCGGGGCAGCGGTTTTATTTCAAAATAGAAATATTATGACCTTCCGAAAAAAAAGTCCGAGGCCTGAGGTGTTAATTGTCAACTTATTCCTACAACATTATTTATGTAGATAGATCGATATATAGATAGATGGTATCAAATAGATAACCAAACAAACACTGACATCCTTTTCGGCCGAAATCGTAATTTGTTTCTTTCGGGTCAAGTGCAACCAGTGGTCCTGTTGTGATACGTAATTCGAAAGCCTCATCCGAATACGGTGAATGGATATTTATTATTATTTTAATCCTCAAGATGCATCCGCCGCCAAGACCCGGACAAAACTTACCCCATGAACCCGGGCACCTCTGCGTGTTAACGTGTGTTACGCATACTTCATTTTAGTTCACACCTTCTCGTATCGTATAAAGATACAAAAATATTATAGATTGAAAAATTTAAAGAAAAATCTCTACATAGTTCATAGATTAAATCTCACGTCTTGCACAGGTATATTATTATCTTCAGCACAAGTCTACGCAACACTTTAGATGATTTTTTACCACAATCAAAACACCGTTATAATGTTGTAATTCATAACGAAATGGTTCCGTTCGGAATCAAAGGTCGATCTTTTTACTGTTGGCGATTACAGAAATTGAAATCAAAATGAAAGGCAGCTATAATGTGTATCGAGAACACATCATTGAATGATTGCAATCTGATCCGAGATCTGGGCTCTCAAAAATTGATAGCCAATGCCATCGTGGTATTAAAACTGAAGATTGTAAAGACCTTCGTTGTCTGTTTATATATATATATGTATTTCGATCGTCCAGTTGATTAGTCAGACATCTCCGAAAAATTGAAATTTGAGTTGAATATGCAGTTATATGTAAAGCGTATCCTCTATCACTCTATCTTTTGTTTTTTTTTGTTTTTGAAATTTTATTTAGATGTACGTAAATTTTTTCATACATCTAGTAGGAAAATATAAAAAAATACAACTTACGAAGTACAGAAACATTTACAAATACATTTTGAAAAATAAAACTAAATTAAAAGATAACTAGACAAAAATACATTATATAAAGTAACTATGTGACTAAAATAATATTGGTAAGTATGTAACACATCAAAAAATATTTTTTACATATATTACAGTGCACATATCCTACGAAAAGTGCTGAGACTTGAAGCTTCCTTTACGGCAGAGGTTCCCAGAGTGGGTGCCGCGGCACCCTGGGGTGCCGCGGACAGAGGTCAGGGGTGCCGCGAGGCGCCCCTGATGTCTACTAAAAATCAAAATTGACATGAACCAATACAAACATTTTATGGAATGGAAAATCACCCGCGTGGCCGGTCCGCGCTCTGGGAATGGATTGGGTGGGAGGCACAGGAGTGGGGATACGGTTGTGGCGCTGCGCTTGCAGCGGCCGCGTGCCGCATTCACTTTTAGTTTTTTCATTCAAGATTTCATCATTCAGGAAAAAACTACAAGTGTGGAAAAATGGGTGATGATGGAGGCAAAGATTGTTTTCCAATATTGCAACAGTGCATGGCCCATAGCGGAGTTAAGGTTTCAAATAACTTGCTCACCCTTTTCACAGAGCACCTATCACAGTTAACTGACTGGTTTGCCAAGTACTTCGCAGAAGACCAAGTGGAGAAGTTTGTATGGATCCAAGATCCATTCCGTGCTCAAGCTCCCCAAGATTTTACTACGCAGGAAGAAGAAGATTTAATTGACCTCTTGACCGACAGCAGCCTAAAAATGAAATACGCTTTTTCGGATTTGACGGAGTTTTGGATATCAGTAAGAAATCAGTATCCGATTCTAAGTGGAAAAGCTGTAAGGATCCTCATTCCCTTTGCTACTTCATATCTGTGCGAAGCTGGATTTTCAGCGGTTGCGGTTGTAAAGAGCAAATATCGCTCAAAAATAAATGTGGAAAAAGAAATGAGGAGTAGCTGTATCAAGCCTTATTCCCCGGTTTAAAAAATTGTGCAGCGAGCTGCAGGCTCACCCGTCGCACTAAACGGATTTTGTACTTGTATTATATTTGCATTTTCTTTGTAAGTTTTCCTATCAATAAATGCACTTATGGGGGAGGGGGGTGGCTAGAGAATTGTGCTCTTGGGGCGGTCCCGAGGCTACCACAGATAGACATTATATGACAGGGGTGCCGTGAGAAATTAAAAATTTTCTGAGGGTGCCGCGACTTGGAAAATTTTGGGAACCCCTGCTTTACGGCGTTTGGCAGACTGTGAGATATAAAGTGTGCACGAAAGTTTAGTTTTGGGAAGCCTAAAGTCTCCGCGTCTTCTCGTAGGATAAAAATTGTGAACATTTTCTTCAAACATAGTATTGTTATGCAGATAATTTGGGAGCATATTATTTTTAAGCTTGTATATCATTTTTAATGTATATTATATGTTGTTTTGTCAGTCATCATATTTTAATTGTAGAACACAATTTTAACTCTAGTAAAATGTTGCATTTTAAAATCATCCTCATCCCCTTATTTTGTACAACCTGTAGATTATTATTTTAGTCTTCGTTACATATGTAGAAATAAAACACTAGAACAATAATTTAAATGCGGAATTAAAATAGAATTGTAAACAAAGCGTGTTGTATTGAGATCCAAGTTATTTCTGATTCTTTTTATGAATCCAACTTTTTTATCTGGTACACGACCACACAATTAATAATAATAATACACCGCCTAATCCAGGCACCCCTACTAAGTCACCAAACATGGGTAACCACGTGGGGTGACTTTTGGCAGAGGTGTTGGTTATCCGATGAATGTTTCCCGAGGTGAATAATAATAATAATACTACACAATTAATAGAATAATACACCGCCAAATCTAGGCACCCCTGCTAAGTCACCAAACATGGCGAACTTTGGCAGAGGTGTTGGTTATCCAGTGAATGGTTCCCGGGGCGGCGGTACCCACATCCGCCTCAATATCATATAATAATATATCGCCTCAAATACAAAATAACACACAGAACTATCTGCCAGCAATTAACCAATTTTTTAAGGGTTTGATACATGGCCGATCTATATGTGTAAGATTGAAAAAAAGTTTTTTTTTTAATGCAAAAATGTCTACGCTACTGATACTTTCAGTTTTGCCCTTGTTTTAGATCGTCGTTCGTTCCCAGTTCCGATTGTGAATAAATAGGGTTATTTCAAACAATATCTGTCAAGAGTCGATTAATTAACGTTCAACAAGTTTCAACATAAAATAATAATAACTGTAATTATAAACTCTCAAAATAGCATTAGATATTATCTTCTATCAATAAGTATGATCAACATGCCCTAGGCTCAAATTTAAACTGTTCCTTTTGACACAGCTCTAGTTTTGTGTATACTTATAATTATTAGGAAATGATAAAAATATATGCACGTTTTCCTACACGTCCATGTTTTTTTTAAATCTTTTAGTTTTTATTGGCATAACGCACTGCGGTTATTTCCGTGTTAGTTTCGTGTGAATCGAATATATTCATTGCCAAATTGGCCCAACCCGCAATAAATCTAGTGGGCGCTTTTAATATTCCCAAAGTTTATTAATATTCTAAAATAAAGTAGCAGATATCTGTACTTGTTATTTGCCAAATGCTTTGATTAAAAAATATATTATTCAGTTTGGTTAAGAGGCCGCTATCCGAATTTCTACCGATTTCTGGCAAACCTCCCTTAAACATTTGAAGTTTTTAAGCTCTTAAAAAATATATGTTATTTTTGAAGATAATATCTATACATTCCCCACGCCGAAACGCAAATTATATGAAATTCCCTCGATAGAAAAAAATCGCAAAGCATGCTCCAAATTGTTTTATTTTCAAGTCTGTTTCCGTTATTTTACAAGTTATATGTATGAAAAAATTCACAGTGTTTAATTAAATACTGTTTTAGACAGCCCCAAGAGATTTTTGTTCTATTTTAAACGAGTCGTGTTTTATTAAAGGTTTTCGCAATTTTTGCATCGATTTTGGCGCTGTAAATGTTAGCGCTCTCCTCTAACATTCGTAATTTCGTATCTCTCCATCTTATTCTTTTTGGGGCCGGTAACGGAGCCTTAAGTATTTTGGCCTCAAATCCAAATTTTAGTATGAAAAGGATGAAATACCCAATGGCTGTTTTTATCATTCTCACGGCAACGGGAACGGCGACTACAACGGCACGCGGTTTGTTTATTACCTATGAGGGAGATGTATGATAACGATTATTTATCATACATCTCCCTTTTTTCTTTGGGGGAAGGATACATACATCGTTTTTCCATTATTATTTAGTGTTTAAGAAAGAGATGCCGAATTATTGTGATGAAGAATGTACGTTTTATGCTTTTGTGGTTTGCTCTTACCGTTGCCGTGCCGTCGTGGGAATATTAAAAGATTTCTCATATGTTATTATGAAAAGTTCGTTAATTCCATGACAACTCAGAATTGTGCAATTTCAACACCCTTTGAAAAGTCATTAAAAGTTATGAAAATAAAATTGAAAAATAGCCCATCACCTAACCGTCCTAACCTAACATATTTATGAAGAAAAAAAATTCACCACTTTTAATGACTTTTCAAGTGTTGAAGTTGCGTTCCATAAAACTAGCCTATCACTTAACCGTCCTAACCTTACATATTTACACATATATATAACGTAACATAACACTCGTATTATGCAAAAAAAAAATCACCACTTTCAATGACACTGTCAAATGTTAAAGTTGCATGATTCTGAGTTGTACGTTCATCGGTTGTCACAGTGGAAAAATCTAACTAATTATTTTTCATGATAATTATACAGTCAAGTAAAAAAAATCTATAATAATTTATAATTTTTTTCGTCTAATTAAAAAATAGTATAATGACAAATAAAATATAACATTATAATACAAGCAGGTGCAAGTAATGTGTACTTTATTAAATGCTAGACATCGAGTTAACCTTGGCGTGTCATTTTCGATACAAAAACTTAACATTCTAAAGATCGAGTTGTTCAAGAATATGATTGGTTATTTGAGATGTTATTTTATGTAAACTTGTACGAAGAACGAAAGAGCAGTCTCGTATATCAACCAGTTTTAAAAAATGTACCACAAAAGTGATAAACGACGGTATTTAACCCAGGAAAATGACCCACCTATGTTTTGCCTTGCATATTTGTTATATTGTTGTTTTTAAAGCAGGAAACAAGCACTTTTTCTGAAGGTCACAAAAAAGAACACAATTAATAAATCAAGTTAATAATTTTTTTGTATTAAAAGTGACAACTATCATTTATTACCCGGCTCCACCCGATTTTCACCGCTAGTGCTTTATTTCCAAAAAAATTGTTCTAATTTAGTTCGATCGGTTTTTTTAGATTTTTTTACGGCCAAAAGTATTTTCGTTATTTGTTTTTGGGGTGTTATGCCGTGTTTCCCTACCTCCTTCTTTAGCCAAGGTTTCGGACAGCGTTGCAGTGTCCATTATCAGGGCAGATCCGGTAGATCACACATCTGTCAGATCTGCTGGATCTGCCCTGATGATGGACACTGCAACGCTGCCCGAAACGTTGGCTAAAGAAGGAGGTAGCGCAATACGGCATAACACCCCAAAAACAAATAACGAAAAAACTGATTTAATTCCATAAAATAAAAGAGAGAATTATCATACTTTCTTACACCATTAACATTTAAAAGCTTCATAATTGACCATGACATTCCAGAATCTGCAAATTTCGTGACACCACATATCAAAGTTTTGACGTTTTTTTTCTACTCCAAACGTGACGGGTTTTAAATACTTCCCCTCAGGGCCTATCATCTTTGGGGATGCTGTATAGAGGGTCTTTTCATGAAAGTATTGAGAGAGGAAGGTCTGGGAACGAGAAGGGTATGAGGGGTGGGTAGGAATCTGACGGTCAGTGTCTCCAGGAGTAATGAACGTATGAATCCATCGCTCCCACTGCGGTGCAAGACGATATTCCGAGAGAATCCTGCTGGAGAGGTCAAAAGGTCTCCCTCAAACAGTCTCTCCCAATCCGACCCGCACACAGTGGGTAACCGGATCACTCGGAAACATGAATAGTTGCACTTAATAAATGAAAATGGTTTTCTCGACTGAATCAGCATATGCCTCGTCAAAAGGCCCTTTAGAGAACATGAATAATTATACTCGGAACATGAAAAAGGTTTTTCTCCACTATGAGTCAGCATGTGTCTCGTCAAATGGCCCTTTGGAGAACATGAATAGTTGCACTCGGAACATGAAAATGGTTTTACTCCACCGTGAGTATTCATGTGTATCGTCAAACTTCCCTTACAAGTCACCAAACGTAGTGAATCACTTGGGGTGACGGCAGAGGTGTTGTTTATCCAAAAAAATGTTCCGGGGGCGACGGTACCCATAAGCGCCTCCCTAATTGAAAGGTTTAGGTGGGTATATCTCTTTTATAACAACTCGCCGACCGGTTTCGTCAAAGCGGTTCTTTCGTAACGACAGATAACATTAACTGACCTAATTTAATACGATCAAAACCGATATGTTTTTTTATTCAGTTTTACTTTCAATGCCAAAATAAATATAAGTAAACGAATGGTTTATTGAGTGACGGCTTGAACAAAAATTATCAGTTTTTGTAAACATTGATACAGATGGTGCTTTTACTGGTGTCGTATTGTGAATTTGTCCTTTGTCGTAATTCGTAATTGATTATTTCGTTCACAGAGGACCTAAATAGGAGTCAGTAGGTACGTGTCTACATTCTTATCGTAGGTTAAAGTTATAAACATATTGCCAAATATATGATAAAAACGTCATACGTAGACAATAATGAGCAAGGTAGGGCCGGGTAAATAGCGACGAGCGTGAGTCGTGGAAAACAAAATGGAAACTGTCTAATTACCAACAGAAGTGGGAAAATTTTATAAAACAAATGTCATACATAATACCCCGAAGAAGGCACGGTTGTGTGTACAACTAGTTGTTCATAAACTCAAATAGAATCGCACTCTAATCAAATTTTGCTTGTTCCACTCCCATCCGGTATTAATGAAAAAATAAATAATTTCCTATTTTAATCACACGATGATGGATGGTGACACTAGTCACGTCCCGTCATTAGATAAAATATAAGGCTTTACAATAGTAAATATTTTGATTAATTATTATCCCATTCGGTCCTAGAAGATACGAGTACTAAACGAAATTATGACTCGAGAAAGCAGATTTTAAGCTTATTCCATTTGAGGTTTACATTTTTGCAATACTTTTTCTTGTATGAATTGACGTGTGAAATAAAATTAAAATATGCAACAAACTCCCTCCGCAAATGCCCTTCCGCTTCAGCATATCGTTTTGGTTTGAGTGTTAATCTTTATTAGCAGAAGTACTCCTCCAATAAAAAACCTTGAAGGCGAACGTGAAATTACTATGAGTATTTTAGATTAATCTTTACTACGAATCGGTTAATATTACCAATATCAAAAAAATTGTTTTGGATAAATTGAAGCTTTTTCTGTAGTTTCGCTTGAGCAGAATTAAAATAAAATTATTAATTACTTTATAAAAAAATAAACGCAAAGTACTGAATAAATATGTTTTTAAATTAGAAATGTAAAAAACATCTTTAAAAAAATACTGTTTTATGGTTAAAATTATCTGTGACAGTTTCCCTTGATTAACTTTTTTTCTTTCTCATAAAAATAATAAAAACAATGTTTGCTATAAAATCAATCGTTTTTAGACTCCCTTTGCCAGCGATTTTTATGCCTATTACCTACATTCGTTGTGATATTAGGCACACTAAGAATTTACACACGTGGTTTGTGTATTCCTCTTATATATTATGTCTTGTGTATTACTGTATTTGTTCAAAAATAACAACGTTTTATTAGTTACACTTATTTCATATTTTCAATTCCTCTAAATAAACAATAACAGTTCATCTCTAGTGACCTTCCAGGTAGGTATGATCCTGTATATATTTTCTGCCTGTACAGTACATTTTTACAGCAGCATCGCGTTCATTGGTCATATCATTGTACATATAATTTCGTATCGGTGATCGATGAACTAGTTTGTAGTTAGAAGTAAGATTGTAGAAATCTATTATAAGTTTGTACAGCGCCCTTGAGGTGTTTTTTTTAACAAAAACGGCGCATTATTATTATTATTTTATAGAATAAAATAATAGGTGGTAGTCTGGAATGACCGGCTTGTGTGCGTGTGCCCGGCTAGCCGATAGCCGGCAGCAAGCATCGGGCACTGGGCAGCGGGCAGCCGGTAGCGGGTAGATAGCCGCTGCCTTGACCGCGCGTTATAATAACGGTGCGGCTGGTCGTATACCGTCCGGACTCAAATACAACTGTTATGTTTTACAGTGAGAGCTTGGCCATGCAAAAACCGAGGAACAGGGTTGGGCAAACTAACAAAATAAGTATAAGTATATATCAAAAAGCTCCCATAAACAATTATTATATTATTAGTGAGAAACCGCGCACCCCTCCTACTACCTTCAGCTTCACAACATACCCAAATGGGGTATTTCCACAAACGAGGGATTCTGTCGAAAATATTCGGAATATTTAAAGATAATTTTTTTGATTTTTATCGTCCTACTAAAAATGTTTGTTTTTTATGTTTTAATTCAATATTATTGATTTTAAAAACGCTCTAAAACTGACTAAATCAAAATGACCCGTAGTTGGCAAATGAGTTTGTGACGTCACAAGCTACCCCTGAACCAGCATAAATAAACACTGTCAGTGAGCGTCCGCATTCATGACGTTACACGATGCCACGCCCAAATATCTTTTTAGCGGTAATTCAAAAAGGGGAAACTTTAACTCGCTGTAGAAAATTTATTCGTCGTAATTTTTTGCTTAATTTCTTTAAACAATAAAAAAACGTGGAAATATCCCATTAGGGACTCAATAGTCTCACCGGCTCCAGAAAGGAGCAGTTGGGACTCTTGTGCGATATTCACATAAAAAAGAAAACAGTATTCATTATCTCATTAATTACTTTTACTTAATATACATTGTTAATTAAGTACTTAATTCAATCTAGCCTGTTAATAATGCCGATAATAATCTTAATCGTGTTGTGTATTGCACGTTACATGGCTTGCTTAATATTAATTATAATAACAAAGCCGAAAGCTAAGTTGCTAATATATGTAAACACCATGTGGGAGTGATTTTGTGTATTATGGCTGCCTTTTCTTGGTAGGTAATTATATACAAGGTGTAACAGCACGTACCTCAAATATTTTACCCTGCTATATCTATATACCCAGCGATTCCTGGGTATAGTTAAAGTAAATAATGTTGATATCATTTTGCTGTATCTTTTCACGTCTGAGTGGTAGTTTATAGTTTACAGCGTTTTTAGTCTGATGGTCACTTGATAAGCGTTGTGTCTCGTTCTAGCAGCTCGGTAACACGCGAAACAACGCGCGTATCGTTTAAATACGTCCCGTGAATCGCTGGTTAAAATCCTTCAAGTACTTGCTGTAACACTCTGTATATCGACGGTTCCGAAGAATTCGGATGAAAGTCTTATGTGCGATTCTGTAATTTTGCAG
Source organism: Limnephilus lunatus (assembly GCA_917563855.2). NCBI lineage: Eukaryota > Metazoa > Arthropoda > Insecta > Trichoptera > Limnephilidae > Limnephilus > Limnephilus lunatus. The sequence goes on from OU830596.1 coordinate 70,521,465, forward strand.
TGGAGCTGTTAAAATATCAAGAAATATGGTGTCGTTTTGATGTTTTGCATTTTATTCAAAATTCAGAAAGTACGGACTTTTAAATCATCAAAAGGAATTTAAAAAAAGCCAAACTATTTAAAAATTTTAGCAGATCTGACATTTTTCTTTGGGAACGTCGATATTTATAGGTATTTTTTTTTTTTTTTTTTAATTGAAAATTTGTTTAGCACCGTTGTAATTTGAAACTCTACGAAACGAAAAAGCGACACTAAAAAGTGATTTAGCTTGCGGGAGAATGTGATAGACTAATCGGTTTCCTCTTTGTGCGGTGCTTTATAGCCTCCCCACTCTTGTCTACTTTAGTATTCTGAAGGATTCACTTCTACCGCGTGTGAACTGCATACATTTTTTTTATACAGATATCGACTTCTTTCGATATCGTAGTATGCATTACTCGCATCCCTGCTTGAAACCGTTAGTTGATGGTAGTTACATAGAATCCAAAGAACTACGCAGTAGTGAGTAAAGCAGGCGTGCCATACCTAGTCTTTATAATATCAACACGTAACAACTTCTAGCATACTGATACGACACACGTACTAATAATAACACAATATATAATAAACACCATTTCATTATTTAACCAAGTACTTTGTGGCTTTTTGCTTTTTACACAAGTTCGTGACTTGCTGGAATATACCGTTGAATATTGCACTTCATAATAAAAGATACGGTTATGACAATGATAGCTGTATATTGTGAAAATCTGCGCGTGGCTGCTACGCTGAATCCGGACGTCGCGGTTTATTTATTGATAAATTTGGCGGGTATGGGTACCGCTGCCCCGGGAACAATTTATTGGATAACCAACACCTCTGCTACAGCTCTTCCCAAGTGCTACGTATGGCGTTTATGGTATGCTATGTTTATACATGGTATGCTACGTTTAAATATGGTACGTTTGGCGACTTAGCAGGGGTGCCCGGGTTAATGAGACTTGTCCGGGTCTTGGCGGCGGATGCGTCTGCCACCCAATTGCGTGGCAGAACGAATCGGGGAAGACTGGTTGAGGGAGACCTTTTGATCCCTTTCGGAACACCTCCTTGGCTCGCAGTGGGATGATTGGATTCATAGGTACTTCGGTTAGTCCTGGAGACACTGACCCTCAGATTTCTACCCACCCCTCATTCCTTTTTCCTTCCCAGAACTTCCCCTTCTTCATTTTCTAAAAAATGACCCTCCACACAACATTCCCAAAGATGACACAGACCCTGAGGGGAATTATTTTCCTCAGGGCCTCCTATGTGGAGCCAGCGTGAATATATATTTATTATTTTTTGGGAAATTAAACACTTGAATTTTATCATTTTCTACATTATACCAAAAATACGAGTACCTACAACCAATTTTGGATTGAAGAAATTAACAGAATTATGTAAACAAAGTAAAATATATAATAAGATGATAATAATGAAAATTAAATTAATAATAGAAACTAAAATAGCAAAGTTAATCAAGCTCTGTCAGGGAAAAAAATTATAGACCTTTTATATTTATTTAAGCGCACTTTTGAAAATGTCCATTTTTGATTTCACGTTATCTATATTATTAATACGCTAGCGTCTTTCGTAAACATTCGCTTCACGTAATAGATACAAACGGAAATGCTGCCATCTAAAATTTTCAAATAGAAGTATTGAAGTTTTCGTATTATAGTTTTCCCGCGGGAGCGATCTCTTACCTGCTAGTTGTAATTATTATTACATAGTCTGTTCAAGCAAGAATTTGGTTCTCAGTTTGTTTTGCATTGATTCACTTTGAATAGGACAGAAGATCGTGTGGAGCGCAGGTACATTAAATTGAATCTTATTTAGCAAATCCGGGCATTGCAGATAATAAAGGAACTAATTAACAGGAATTAATAACCTTCGTATACTTTACAAAGAAATTTGAAAGTATGCGTAATTATTTCATCTTACAAATGACGTTTACATAACAAAGATATTTTAATAATTTGTTTTGAATAGGCCACTTGCATGGATTTCATAACGACTTGGAAAAAATCGTGTGGATAGATTTTTTTTACTAAGAATACGAAAATGTTATTAAAAATTTTTAGAAATGTATAGTTTTTTTTGTTTTTAAATAAATAAATCCATTATTTGAGCTCGTGACGACACCACATGAAAATGTCCCGTCTCCGATTATGTTCCCTTAATTTTGTAAAATTCTACACTGATTATTTTTTTTTATATGGCAACACTTTGATTTCCGGCTAATTTTTGAATTTGCGTTTAACGTTCACTAGATTTATTGTTTGTTCTATGCGAACTTATCCTTTGGTTTGATTTTTTGATAAAGATGGCGGTGTTTTTACAGATGTTACGAAGAGAACCCCGTACAATTTATTGCTATTCGTGTGGAAAACGTTATTTTTTAAAAATGATTTTCGGCTATGTAATTATCGGTTTTTCGCACCTATAAAATTATGTCCCGTCTTTCCGGTTTATAAAAAATGGTCTGATTTTTCGGATTGAAAATTTCAAAAAATCGCAAGGGTTTCAAAAATACGAATAAAAAAATACAGAATGTCTTAGAATATTTGCCTGAACCGGAATTTTTTTTTTAAATGTGATGCATGTGGCCTATTGCTTCAATTTTGTTAATGTCCAATATATAAAATGGAGACCAAACAACTAAAATTTTTTTTATGTTTCTACTGATGAAATTAACATTTTGAATCAAAATGTTACTCGGAATAGAATCAATGCGCCTCCCTCGTAGGTAAATATTTTTTTCTATTATGTAGATTTGACATTTTCCACTATTGCTTCAAATTGAATGGAGAATGAATACTCAAGCCAACCTGAACAAATTAATGGCCACGATCTTGGTGCAAATTTCTCCATTATCGGAGGCATTCTCAGATTCTAGAATAAAGATAGAAGCTGTGTTTATAGAAGGCAACTCTCGCTTCTCTGCAGACCTCAATTATTTTACGTCGTGAGAAAATGACGTCACAAGTTTCCATTTACGGCGCTGTTGGATAGATCTGCATTTATAGCTGCCATTGTGTTTAGCGAATGTAAACCATCTTCAATTGTAGCAGAAAGTGCATGAATCTAGAAATGACCATGTTTAAATAAAATTCTATCTTCTGCCATGATTTCGATGCTTACGCCAAAAACTATTAGTCACCTATTGAAAAAATGACATAGTGGAAATACAGATGTCAGGATACAGCTATTGCGTATGGGACGATAATCCTAAGAGATTTCAAATATTATAATCAATAATTATCAGCCTGAAACACTCATCTACATTGAAAAATCTTCCGAGAAAAGATACTGGCCGCCAACGGGAATTGAACCCGTGACCTTCTGATTGCCGGTCAGGTGCTCTTGACCACTGAGCTATGGCGGCTTATCTAATACCCGCCAAATAATTCAATATATACTAGTGTTTCATTCGACAATTACTCATTATTACATTTTTCCAACTGAAAACAACCAACTTTATTTTTGTGAGAGAGGTATTGTTAATACTAAATCTCCCGCTAGGTGGCGTCGAGACTAATTATGTCTGCATTTATTGCTGAAATACTTTAACTTGTCAAATATTAATTATTATTTTTAATTGATAAACTAACGTTTAAACAAGATTTTTATGCATAGCACAAAGGGTAGATAACAAATATTATAATCAATAATTATCAGCCTGAAACACTCATCTACATTGAAAAAATCTTTCGAGAAAAGATACTGGCCGCCAACGGGAATTGAACCCGTGACCTTCTGATTGCCGGTCAGGTGCTCTTGACCACTGAGCTATGGCGGCTTATCTAATAATATAGCGGGAGATTTAGTATTAACAATACCTCTCTCACAAAAATAAAGTTGGTTGTTTTCAGTTTGAAAAATGTAATAATGAGTAATTGTCGAATGAAACACTAGTATATATTGAATTATTTGGCGGGTATTAGATAAGCCGCCATAGCTCAGTGGTCAAGAGCACCTGACCGGCAATCAGAAGGTCACGGGTTCAATTCCCGTTGGCGGCCAGTATCTTTTCTCGGAAGATTTTTTCAATGTAGATGAGTGTTTCAGGCTGATAATTATTGATTATAATATTTGTTATCTACCCTTTGTGCTATGCATAAAAATCTTGTTTAAACGTTAGTTTATCAATTAAAAATAATAATTAATATTTGACAAGTTAAAGTATTTCAGCAATAAATGCAGACATAATTAGTCTCGACGCCACCTAGCGGGAGATTTAGTATTAACAATACCTCTCTCACAAAAATAAAGTTGGTTGTTTTCAGTTGGAAAAATGTAATAATGAGTAATTGTCGAATGAAACACTAGTATATATTGAATTATTTGGCGGGTATTAGATAAGCCGCCATAGCTCAGTGGTCAAGAGCACCTGACCGGCAATCAGAAGGTCACGGGTTCAATTCCCGTTGGCGGCCAGTATCTTTTCTCGGAAGATTTTTTCAATGTAGATGAGTGTTTCAGGCTGATAATTATTGATTATAATATTTGTTATCTACCCTTTGTGCTATGCATAAAAATCTTGTTTAAACGTTAGTTTATCAATTAAAAATAATACCTAAGAGATTTGCTTTATCCTTTTGGATATTTTACTTTGATTTTTATTGATTCAAAGATGGTCTCGCTAGCTCCCATAAGCACTCAGGTCTTATGCCTACAATACACGACATCTTTTTTCAGCCCGATTCCAATTAGAGACCAAAGTCAACATTGTTTGCTTTACGCGATCGCAATTGAATTCGTAGATATGAAAATAGAGATGAAAATAGCGATCACGTAAAGCGAAAAATGTTGACTTTGGTCCCTGATTGGAATCGGGCTGAAAAAAGATGTCGTGTATTGTAGGCTTTAGGCTCACTTTGCTATATCTCACGTCATCTCTTTTCCTTGAAAGTAGCCCAGTTTCTTTATTAAAGTTTCCCAAAGTTGCTAATGGGTGTTTGGCAATGCTATCTCTCATGTGTTGCGTGTCATCTCTTTTCCTTGCAAGTAGCCCAGTTCCTTTACTAAAGTTCCACAATGTTGTTTGGCGATGCTAACTTTCATGTGTCACCTCTTTCCCTTGCAAGTAGCCCAGTTCCTTATCCTTGTTTTCCAAGGTTGTTAATGGGTATTTGGCGATGTTATCTCTCATGTGTTGCATGTCTCCTCTTTTCCTTGTAAGTAACCCAGTTCCTTTATCAAAGTTCCCTAAGGTTTCCTTTGTAGTGGCTCTTAAATAACCTATAATTATTTAAAATTAAAAGCTTTCTATAGCTTCACCAACAACTACAATAATAAATACTGTAATTTATTTATACCTCTCTGCTTTACGCCTATCATTTTCCCAATCACACGTATATGGTACAGGTGAGTTTGCTATTATTATATGCAGCGGTCACGTTTTAGTAAAAACATATCCAAAAAAGACTACAATCAAATGTCAAAGGTAAGAACCGAAATATCTCCACACTCCGGGTTGAACCCACTATCTAAAATCAGCAATTTTACTGTGGCGCTTTCTTTGGTTATGGTTAACAGGTTTGAGGCTATTTGTCAATGCTTTATTGGCATTATTATTTTTTAATGCCGGCAAAAACGTCTGATACTTTGCTCATAAATACAGCACTTGCCTGAAGTAGTGCTTCATCTGATTGAATAGTCTTTTAACAAACTGGTCTGCAGAATTATTACTTATCTAGATACGGAAATCGGAGATATATTTCATCTGTCTTTACTAATCAAATGGTCGGAGATTGGATCATCAACCGATAATACGATTCATACAGACATCTGGTTTTCTTGCTGATAGAGGCCACTAAACAAGAAACTATTCGGTATAACTTGTAAATTGATCGATTTTATCTGTTAGTCATAAAATATTCTTTGGATCTCTTCCGCCCCTTTAAGAACTTTTTTGTTCTTCTACCATAGGATATTAATTAGTTTTTATCTCCGCTCCACTTTTTATGAAACATGTTTTTTTTTTTAATTTTCACATCAATGTTTTCTTCCGAAATATAGAGCACTATGTCATGTCAGTATTTGATCTCTAAAATCATTCGGTATAGCTCCAATCCGATTCGTTTTCACATAGTACCCAACGAGTGTGTATTCCGTGAAGAATATATCAGACACAATTATTGTAATTGTGTTCATTGTTTCTCATCGTATCATTTTTTGTTTAAATAATAAATCGAGCGCACTGTTATACAAGTAATACTCGTAATACTGATCTTACATAATAATTAATACTAAATTAGACAGTACTTGTTGGGGTGTTTAATTATTTATGGATCGATCTTCACAAATTATAATTCCACCAAGTCAATATTGTGTAATTATTCTGTTATTACTTGTGTGCTCATTCCATCTCATTGTCATTCTATTGGTTCAGCTTTCATACCTCTTAAGTCTTTATGCACTCTCGCTAACACATTCGTTTCGGTACTAAAACCCGCCACGACTGCAATAATTATAATTATAGATTGCAAGTTTATTAGCATGTCGCAGCATCTTGGTCTCGTTAGAGATTGTCATTATATCGTCTTAATTGCGCACTATCGACAGAATCTAGATGTATATCTGCCTTGCGTGCCAAAGCCTATTTATGCCGCATGTTGGAGTGGCAACTTCATTTAATTTTTGAAAAAACTTGGTTTACTAGTTCCGTTTTGTTTATCAGTGTCAGAGATGTAGAACAATTTAAGATGACTTCCTAATTAAAAAGCATCTTATTATCCCTTCAATCATCCCTCACGTCTGATGTATAATAAATAAAACGTCTGTCTATCTTTGGATTCCATCGTTTCATAAATATACTAAAAATAGAACAATTATATCTTTATCACCAACCAGTCTTAGCTTAAAGCCAACTATTTTCTGACCCAATCAATCGATAGCAACAATATTTAAGCAGTAACTGAATTTAAAAAATATGTAAAAAATAGTTGTGTCGGGTGAAACAGAAAGATGCAACGATTAACATAATATTACAAACAATTCTTGAGTGGACAAAAAATAAGTAAAACTTTTCAAAAATTCACTTAAACCTTTTTCGACGTCAAGTTATTTGACTTATTCTTTGAAAATTTTAAATTGATAAAACTTAGCATTAGCATGCGTAGAGTTTTTAATCATAATTATTGACATTAAAAAACTTACCACACACTTAGTAAATTTTCGCTAAGAATGGCTAAGCTGCTGGCTTTAGCTGGGTTTACCTGCCACATCATATATCCAAATTTCCAAATAACCCCATCATTTATTCATATTACAAGCCAAAAACTGGATAAATAAATTTGACATATTTCCGTAGAAAGCCATAAAACCTAAATATAATATTATAATCATTTCGCTAGTAATGTTGTACTAATTAATATAGGTACCGATAGATGGTACTGATTGCATTACATTTGTGATTTGACCAAAAGGCACGGCCTTTTTCGACACTAACACAAACGATTTTTCCCTTGAAATTGCATTGTAAATTATTTAGGGTGGAATAAAGTCAACATTTGAATATGACATGTCCATCATTTTGCATACTTAGATCCTGCTTTTCATCCTTTATATTTTGCAGCAAGGCGGTCGATGGGTATTTTTAAAGTGTGAATTCTTGCAATAATTTTATAAATTGTAATAGGGTGTAAGGTAAGGTAGGCAGTGCTTATGTGCATGATGGAATGCACGCTTCTGGCGGCCGACATATTGCATCTAGTGAACCATTGTGAAAAACCGGCGACATTTGTTTCCACCTTCACTTTTTTTAACAGGTTTTTCCAGTATGACAGTTTTTTCATACATGTTAAAATGTCAAACGTCTTATTTCAATTAGAATCCATTATGTAAATTCTAATTAATTAAATGTGCAGACACATAATGATTAAGTTTTTTGATGTAGTCGAATTCGAAAAGCGATAAACATCTGAATACCAAAGACAATCTCCTTGGGCTGATCTGTCAGAAATGAACTTTCCTTTCTATTTTCCTGCAACCAAACAAAAATGTTAAATTGTTCTGCCGATTGGAGTTGTGATGGGGACATGATTAATCTATTTAATTACGACGTAAAATTATCTTCATTACTGTTAATTCTATAGAATACGAAAATGTTGTTTTAAATAAGGACCCAGCTCCGTCCCTTGTGGCACACTCTTCGACTGTACCCTGTAGCATTGGGTCAGAGAAAATTAATTACTAGCTTATAATCGTTATAGATTCCGCTCATTTGAATACGGAAACCATTTAAACTGTTTGTACATAAAGATTGTAAAGTATTCACATTCATCAACATATCTTAGGTATAATGTAAATAAAGCAATAATGGAATTCAGATTTTTTTTCCATGTGTTTTTTGTTTTATTGTCATTTTATTGTCAATTGATCAAGGGACGATGTTTTCTATCTGGAATTGAAATTTTGTTCAATCTGCTAGCTAGTTTAATAATACTTGCATTTTTGTGGACGTGATTATAAAGTATTTCTTGCAATTAAGGCAGTTCTAATTTAAATGTCAATTGTATAAAACAACTTTTTCTAATATATCTCTTTTTTGTTACAGATCTCACACCAACGGTCATCTCGAATCTTGCACTAGAAAGGTGAGTTGATTTATTTATGTACATGTGTATAACGGGAACAAGAAAGGTTTCGTTTTATTGCAACGATATTTTTTTCCTCCAAGCAAGTCTTGCATAATCGTTTTTTAATCTTCTCCGAACAAATGGTGTTATAATGTGATATAATAATAAAACTAGTTGAAACTTTTTTTTTAATGGAGTCATCGCAGTACAATGGTTATTTTAGGATCAATAAATTCATACTGAAAATAGACTGCATCGATGCAACTGACAAATACGGATAGACATTAGTTTCAGGTGTCAAACAAAAATGCTGACTCTGAGATCATGCCTCAACAAAATTTTCAGTATTAATATAAGTATTTGAAAATGATTATTTATATAATCCCCCGCTAGAATTCGAGGACGTTGCGCCCACTTCTTTTCAAAAAAGGTGAAATTATAATTATCCTGTCAGTATTTATTTGCTGATGCAATTAATATCATTGCATAAATATCCCTCGATTGTGCGAATCGCCCTCGCGTAATATCTTACCTTGTAGGTTTACTTCAGATACGTATCTCGTGAGAACCGTGTCAGACAATCGAGATGCAGCCTTGTGTGTGTGTGTTTTTTTTATAAATACGTGAAGTAGAAAATCTATCCCCAAATGTGGATCATAATGAAAAGTCGTCGGTAAACACGCACGGCAGAAAAATCTGTAGCATAAATGGCCCAGATTCGAATATTCTATACACAGTATCTGCGATGAAGCTAGCAATCTCCATTATAATAATATACACTGCACACATTGCACATTACCTACAGTTATCAAAGAAATGTGGCTGTCGATCGAATCTGTCAAATGAAATCCATATTGGGTTGTTACATTACTCGTATGTTTGTGGTGTGGATATTTAATTTGTTGTTCTGAGTATTTACAAAAATCTATAATAATTATATTATTCTGCATTGTTTATGTTTGACTACCAACCAACATTCCCAAACTCTTCTGCCAAAGTTCCCCTCTTCCAACCTCTTCTTCTAAATCCATCTCTTCCTTCTCTTTGATCGTTATACTACGTGCTTTGTCACGAACCTTTCACATTAGTTACTCGTCAGATATTATTAATTGATTTTTTTTGTTAACATTTGTCAAGTCAACTCTCGTCGAGAGGCGGTTAGCCGTAGCCAGCGTTTATCCATCGCTAACTGCTCTCATTTTTTTTCTTTTCACTAAATGAATGCGCCAAGCCAACCAGTCGCCCAGCAGAGAGCTCTGCGCTTTAAGGAAACTGGTATCTGCTCGTTTATCTAAGTCTGTCGATATCACTCCATGGCGTTCTAACGCAATTCACTTTTTCACCAGGAAAAGTATTGAAACGGTTTAAACCCAGGTGGTATGTTTACAGCCTTTCTCAGTATGGGGGCTTTGGTTAAGTCCTCGTATGATTTTTAAGTATCGTTTAATAAAGTTTATAAAGGTTTCATCATTATAACGATTCTATGAAAGGAAGCGATAGATTATCGGGACTCATAAAGTAGAAACGATGATTCTCTTGGGTGTTTTTTTTCTTTCTTATTTCATTTCAATTTGTATTCTTCTCGCTAAAGCCATGCTGTCTTTAAGTTTGGTTTATATAATAAGGTTTTATTGTTGCAAGAAGTCCAGTTATTCTCTGTTGATGCCTTTTCATTGTGTGGTGATGGGATAGTAGGTTTCTATTGGCGAGGTTTAAAATCATAAAACATCGGTGGAAACTCTTGGAATTGATTGAACAGAAAAGTTCAAAGTTTCAAATTGAATTGAATTTTTGGAAAAAAAATGATAACTTAAAGTTAACGTACATAATAATAAAAAATTATTATAATAATAGTAAAATATGCTAATTATGAACTGGTCTCTGATGTCACAATAATATTCATGACATGACCTAAAAAACCTACAGAGCTATTCGAGAACAATTTGAAGCCGCGGGGTGAGAAAATGCCCTTGCCTACAAAAATTTTTTAATGACATTTTCCATCCCCTCTCTCATCAAATACCAAAAAAAAAATAAGCCGTTATAATTGCATTAACTATGTAAAAAATAAAATTGTTCTTTTTATACCACTTTACATGCAAATCATTACAAAAGTTTGTCATAAAAGATTGCAGGCTATTTCCCCTCACCCTAGATTTGGCTTCAACAAATGACATTCATACAAAATCGCGCTAATATTCTGTCCAGGGCTTTTTAGGTTCATGCTTCATAATGAACACACTAGCAACAATCCACCGTATTAAGAAAATGTAAAGCCATGTGATAGCGCAGAGCAGCCGGTAATTATATTTACATATTCGCCAAATTCAAATATTAAAGATATAATTTATTTTAGCTTTGATGCGTCCAGGATAGAAAAGTCACTCGATAAATTAAAGAATATTGGTGATTATGTAAATGTGATGTCAATTATTAAAATAAGAACTCTCACAAAACCGAGACTTAACTTTCGATAATAATAGTGGGGAGTGTATCAACGTATCAACGCGAGAAATGTGGCATTTGAACATAAGCCAATAATGGTAATAGAGAAATGAACCAGAAGAAAGTGTAGGGAATGGACCGTGTAGATCACAGATAAGCAATAACTGACACATTGTATTCGCCTGGTTTGCATATTGTTTTCTATTTCGTTTTTATTGTTATCTATAAAATTATTGAATGAATATTAAGAACGACTTGGAACAAAATGTCTTTCACTATGTAAATGCGGGGACTGGGCTAAAGAAAAAAAAGTGGTCAAGTCTTTTAACATAATTTAAAAACTTCCTTCGAAAAAAAAAGATAATTTCGAACATCTGTTTTAAGGCTCCGTATTAAACGTTCAAAAAGAAGTAAAGGTGATTTGAAAGAGAGCGATCTAAATAATGTTTAAAACAAAATAAAACATATGTACAGAAATTATCTTCAAAAATAACATATAAATTTTTAAAAACTTGAAAACATTGTGTTCAGGGAAAATATGTTATAAATCGGAAGAAATTCGGAATGCCGGGTCTCAACATCTTGCCTTTATTAGACCTTCACACACACAAGTGACAAAGTCATCAAATGATATTTCAGCACCATTTTGTTGTTTGTCAGTTGAAAGGTTCCCGTTAAATGCAGATTTTAAGTCCGCTTCAGCTTTTGAACGAATTGTTATCATCAGAAGACAAACGAATGTTGTTAAACTTGTCAGCTTTATTACGAGTACAATTTAAATCGTCGTTTAACAGACACCTTTCTAATATGAAAAAAAATGATGCCATTTGAAGACAATGTTACATTTGAATTTCTGTAAAATAATTTGGCCTAAGTCTTCCAATCATCCAATACCCCCTTCTCTCTTCAGTCTTCTAATTATTTTCACCTCAATGCATTTCCTAGGCAATTCTAATATTCCAGTCTTTACATTGAAAAAAAAAACACTTTAATTATTGCTTCCTTCTAATCGAGATTTCCCAGCTGATAAATTGACTTCGATAATATGATTTATTCTAACTTTATTCATGCTTCAAAGCAACTGTTGATGATGGTACACAGTAAGTAGTCGGAATAAACTAACTGCATGTTCTTCCTACGTATTGCGCGTTGCTCATCTTCACCGCAAAATTGCAATTATCCGTAATAGGGAGCCAGGGTAAGGTAGTGGAAAGATTGCAGATACAGAAAAGCAGGGAAATTAATGTGTTTTACCATGGCACGCAGCACAGTGCGTACGAGCGGAAGAATTTGAGGTAAGCTGTAATGGTAGCTTCCGGGCTGTGGAAACTACTCACATGAAATCATCACTATTCAGATTGATTCACCCACGGAAGACAATATTACCACTGTTTCATTGATTGCATCGAGTGTAATCAACTATCGAATTTATCATCTGTGTAATGAAAAGAGAGAGGGCAATTTAAAAAAAAAAAAAAACTTTTACTCTATATCTGGGAGGACCTTAGGAAATATTCCCTCGAGGGCCTGTGTCGTCTTTGGGATGCTGTGTGGACGGTCTTTTTGGGAAAGGAAGAAGAGATGTGTCTGGGAAGGAAAAAGGTATAAGGGGAGAGTTGGAATCTGCGAGTCAATGTGGCTAATCCATCCCTCCCACTGCGGTACAAGGCGATGGGTCGACAAATTCCGGATAGACACGTCTAGGTTAGGTCTCAGAGGCAGCCAAGACCTAGACAAACCTCATCACCACTTGATAAGTCACCAAATGTAGCGAACCATTTGTGGTGACCAATTGCAGGGGTGTTGGTTATCCAATAAATGGTTCCCAGGGTAACGATACCCATACCCGCTTCCCGAATAGTCTAGTTCATTCGTCGTGCCTGGCCCACTAGCACAGTCGATCGATAAGGATTGAAAGGATAACTTTCGGAAACTTCTCATCGTTTCTTAGGACAACTGCAAGTAGCTAAAGTAAAAAAAAAAACAGTTGATGTCGAATATATTAAGAACACATACGGCCGTTGTTCCCAACTTTTCGTTCGACCAATCTGAGTTAACCATCAGCTAAGCGATTTTTAAGTATTTTAAAGGTAACGCTCGATTCTCGTTGTTCCCAAATATTTTATCGTTGATTATCTTAATAAGTGACCCCGCCCACTTTGGCCCGCCCAAAATAGCATCAAAGTGAAAACTTTTGATGTTAAATTTATATTAAAGATTTAAATATTGTATTTATTATTATCACACTTATTTTCTTTTAAATACTGTTATCAATCAACTTGAATTTTATATTTTTAAACAAATGTATACACTATTTTAAAAATAAAGTGTCAGCTTGACGTTTGCCGCCTGCTCGTCGGTACCTCGTGGCGTTGGCGCCACTCTGTTGACACTTTTTATAACTTTGCTTTGCTCAGTCGAACTTAATCCACGTGTCCGGCTTCCTTAGATTAAGCGATGCTTGTGTGTTCGAAAGAGCGTAGTTGTGCATTTGAACAGTGTTGAGCCTTAGTTTCGTCTTAGCAGTTGATTAGTTGGATTGGGAACAGCGGCCGTCAGTCATTGTGAACTGTTACTTATTCGTTGGCGATCTGCAAATATGCTACGGAACGATGAGAAGTTACCAAAAGTTATCCTATCAATCCTCATCGATCAATTGTGCTAGGGGGGCTGGAAGAAGTATTGACTATTATTATTGACCGTCTCCGGAGCGCGTTACATCCTCAAATATTTCTCATCAAATACGAATCAACTCGTACAATGCATCATGTGTGTGTGGTTTTATATTAAACGAGCACAGTTCGCTATTTAGATTAATTCAAAAATAGCTGTTAACGGTAACAAAATGTGCCGGAGGTGTGTTTTTTTTATGCAAAAACATGTGATTAACACAATTTTACAACCGTTACTGTGACTTTATTTAATTAGCCCACGTCACAGATGACTTCAACGTTGGCTAACATTGCACGAATATTCATCATAATATCGCAATAACCTGCTAATCTTGCAACATCTGAGTAATATAATGATTATTATCATGAACTACGATGCAAATTTATACAAGAACGCTTTACATTACACACTTTTGATTACGACAAGAAAATCGTGATATAAACAATGCGATTTCGATTTTTATTAGAATATTCATTTTGACTTTTAACTTTAAATTTAAAACTTTTACTGTAAACAGGTTACTCCTGGGTCGATTCTCCCAAAGGAAACTTCATTGTTCCCTTAACCATTCGTTTTACCAAAAGGCCTTCAACGAGTATCTTCGTTCTAGGTTAGCTGAAATCTGAAAGCAGACGGTTTACAAAGGGTCTCTTAGATTATTTCTGTCGGAGTTTCACCTGAAGATGTGCGGTAAGAACTGGAAGGCAACTTGCTCTCTAGAGTTCACAAGACCTTATATCGGTCATCAAAGCTGTGACATCCCTTCCAGGAATCACAACTGTAAGCCTGAGCGGGGCGAGATGAAAAATCTAACATGGTATCCCTCGGCCTAAGAAAGGAGAAAGTATTCCAAGTCGAAGAACTATGAAATCTGCATAGATGATACCTACTTATAAATCTAATGATTTCTTATGAAATTCAGTTTTGATTTATTAAATAAAAGAAAATTAGATACATCCGTTTCGGTGTCAAACCCGGTCAAAGGCCTTGGATACGTCCAGTGCAACCGTTTGGGTTTCACCGAAACGTTCCAGGCACCGCCCCCAAAAACGCGTCGCATACGCGAGAAGATCACCGCACGAGCGGTTCCGCTGGAATCCATATTGAGGGTCGTTAATAATTTTGTTCCATGTCCATTCTTCACAGAACTACTAGTATAAATGTAATCATATGCAACCGAAACACGAAGAGTTCCCTAGTGAATTTTAATTGCCTATTCGTACCTATTATCAAATATTCATAAGAATCATAAGGTCTTTCTTCCATTAACTTCTTTCTACCTGCTTTAAACCATGGCGCTTCTTAAAGACGTAAGACCTGTCTTCCTACTTTGAACTGGGTAAACGATTAGCATAAATTATCTTCCATCGAACCAGATTTACTACTACGAGTAATTGATCGAAGACTACGAGTGTATTCGATTTCCTCTTGTTTGCATTCTCTCAATCGATATCATCGCGATCTGTATAGCCAGTTTTACTTCTTCTGCCTTCTCTGTGCATGTTTTCGGAGCCTGGGGGCTTTCTGCTCTAAATACTTCCTGGACCAACCTTCTCATCTTATCTTCTCGTAATTGATACCCAAGAACTAGATCGCTAATGTCAGTCTGTCCTTTGCGAAGGCGATCCGCTCGCTATCTTTATCTCTAAATGGAAAACTACTAATTTATTGCATATATACTTTAATATTTTGTAATGCTAGCTGTTTGTTAGTTATTAGCGTATTCAAAATGACACACATGGGTAATGTATGTAACTCTTCTGAGACCATTTAAAGTGTCGATGGACGGTCTGAACGGCAAACGAACCAGGCAACCAGGAATCTCACTGAAAGGTCGTACGTACGTCATTGACGAAAATTCACACGTACGACCCCTCTCTGGGACTAGTAAATCAACATTACCTACAAAATTACTATTTTTGTTGGAAGATTTAACAAATTGTTATTTCACACTTACTATAAAGGCTCTACTGCCCAATTCAAACACGTGAATTGATTTTTCAATTGAGTTTGGCAGGTTTTTCGGTTTTGGTACACTTATGTATTTATCTTTAATAACTAGGTACCTATCTAAACTTATTTATCGTTTGTATATTAAATAATTTTTAAAAAAGGATGGGAAGAGGAAGGTGAGGAATTACTTGGCTATTTAGAGCTGGTCACCAAACACGGCTTAAGCCATTTCAAGCAAAGTTTCAATTCTGAATTATGGTCTTACACTAGGACGATACTGAGAAGTCCACTCTGGAACTTGCCGCAAATGTACTATTATTTTCTAAATGAATTATTTTTGAACTAAAACAAATTAATCAAATAACATGTATTGCGCTCGCCGAAATTTGAACCCGCGACTTCCGAATTGCTAGTCCAGAGCCTTACCTTAGAGGCCGTCAAATTGGCAATCTTCCGAAACTCAAGATGGCCGACGAGCTATTCAGTTTGAAGGGATTAACCAACTCAGAAAAAATAGCATTTTTAAAAAAATGTATTGCCACCAAAGATAATAATATATGATGAAGAAGAGACATTGGACAACAGGTCAGTTTCTTTTATAGTCTTTTCTCGCTTTCTCATGCCGTCCTTTTCATACTAGATGGCAATGGCACGTTCGTTACGCACAGGATGTTCATGTTTTTTTTGTGTTATTACATTATTTTAGTCTTGTCTGTTCGTGTATTTTTGCAGCAGACCGATGATTATCGCCACCCACATTCGTATAAATATGTGTATCTACTTGAAAACATAACTTACTAAGTCACGTTGTGTATTTTCCTGTCGCAATCTTTCGGATACAACATACAACCATATTATTTATACCGATGCTCGCTGAAGCGTGGCTGGAATGTGTGTGTTTTCGGTCTTGCGGAGCCAAGAATCAGGTTACTGGTAACTTGGTAACATGGTAACTCAGTAACCGTAGTTTAGGTGAATGAAATTCTACCCAGTACGCTAACGTAAGCTTGCGTTCTTGTTTTGATACAAACTTGCTCGTGCAGGTGAAAAAACGCGGAAGAACCTCGAAACACTGAAAGATGAGAATTAAGTTACATTATTTTGAAATTAATATCGTTCGTTGAAATATTGGATAACACGCATAGGTAGATATTAGAAACAATTGAGATGGGTCATAAACAATTATAATATAAAAGCCTCGTCAACATCGTTCAAATAACTTCTGAAAACAGAGCAGCGCTCCGCTTTTGTTTCTACTCACACGCCATTTTTATTTACTAGAGGTTGACAGACAGTCGGCACGCTTCCATATCTTTCTTTTATTTTATCTACATCTTCCACCCTTGATTAAAGTACTACCCAGCCCCTGCTAGGGCTGACACACTCGTGCTATTATCTCACAGCTTGGCCTATTTCAGCAAATCGCTTGCTGTACATTCCCAGTGGTAATGTATGGCAAATGATACTTAAATAGGTCAAACCATGAGAATATAGCGTGTATATATTTTTTACATTAGCTTAACATAGAAAGGACTGAAGAAAAAAATCCCTTTTAGGGTCTATGACTATATGAGGACGGTGATAGATGGAGAGTCTTTTTAGAGAAAGGAAGGAGAGGAGGTTCTGGGTAGGAAACTGGGGGTCAATCTAAGGAATAACGGACGTATGAGTCCATCCCTCCCACTGTTCTGCAAGTCGATGGGTCGAGAAAGTCCGGCTAGAGAGGTAATCCGTCATCAACACCTAGACAAACCTCATCTAGACAACCCATCAACCTGGGCAACCACTTGGAGTGACCTTCAGCAGAAGTGTTGGTTATTCAATAAATGGTTCCGGGGCAGCAGTACCACACCCGCCTCCCAAATTGAAATGGTCTGGGTCTGACACAGATTTGCTTCTAAAACATCTATTATTGAGTATCCACCATTCAATTGATTATTTTCTTTTCTAAAATCATAGATCTTTCGCGCATTTAACGATTTTACTACCGCTTCTTGTCAATGGCATAGTCTCACTGGTCCCCTCGTGGTCGAGAGCAGTTAGGACTCGTGTGAGGTATTCACTTTTTTTTTTAGGTGGGCTCTAGTCCTAAGAAACGTAGGAGCAATTCCTAAATTTCGGTCAGTCTATGAGATATCTTTATAAATATTGTTATCGTTGCCTCACTAACCCAAATAATTTCCTCTATTCATCTTAATTCGAAGCTTCAAACAATTAACAATATATATTATGAATCTTGAACTTTCCCGCTCAAAAACGCGTAGGAAGGTGTTTAGAAGTAACCCAGTCATAATCCTCCATTTTTTCTATGACACTATCCACCTTTGACCCCTCTTCCCAGCAAAGTGTGTGGGAGACCCATCTGCACTAATGTTATGGTTATAGTGTTTCCAAATGAGCGCCCATTCAACGGTCCACGAGATGCCGTAATAAAAAAGCATAATTCTGATGTTAACGGTATTAAAAAATGTTTTTGAGCTCCAAAAAAAAAACAATATAATTGACGTGACTATCTCGGTAACACTGAATATAAACACCGGTATAAGTGTTTTGTGGGTGTATCCGTGTGATCGAAGTAAGATCAATTTTCCCTCACTTATGTTGAAATTAGTAAAATATTTTGAAATTTTTATTGTTCGAATAATTCATTTGATTGGTTTCTCTGGGGCCTCTGTTTATATGGTCGGCCAGAATTAAATATCTAGTTTTAGTATATGTATTGCGCATGTTAAAGAAAAATGTACACAAAGTACGACATAATATTATGAGTTATTATTTATCTTAATTACCATCCTTTTTGCATTAATTCCACACAGGAGGCATGAGCAAAATAATTTCCCTCGGGGCCTTTGTCGTCTTTAGGGATGTTGTGTGAATGGCCTTTTTAAGAATGGAAGAAGTAGAAGTTCTAAGAAGGAAAAATGTATGATGGGGTGGGTAGAAATTTGGGGGGTCAGTGTTTCCAGGAGTTACGGATGTAGGAATCTGTCCTTCCCATTGTGGTGCAAGACAAGTCGAGTTGAGTCTTAATGGAGAGGTCAAAGGATTTCCCCCACCATACGCCTGCCCTTCACGCAGCTGGTGGGCAGGATCATCCGTTGTCAAGACTTGGACAAACCTCACTCCATTAACCCGAGCACCGCTGCCAAGTTACCAAACGTAGCGAACCATTTAGGGTGATTTATGACGGAGGTGCTGGTTGTGCATTAAATGTTTCCCGGGGTGACGGTACCCATCCCCGCCTCCCAAATTGAAAAATCATAATAATAATAATTGGATGACTTTTATAGCGCCATTTTCGTGAGAAAATCACCTAAAGGATTATAGTATAATTAGGGATGTAATTATGTAAGTATGTAGGTAATGCTGTAATTCAATAGTCCCAGCTGCCCAAATCATTTAGGTAAAAAAGCATCCTTAATTGGGGTATGTTGTGAAGGAGATGGGGGAGAGGAAGATTTAGAAGTACCTGGCTATTCAGAACGGGTCACCAAGCAACGTTTCGTTACCTCATTCACGACAAATAAAAACGTGAATGAAAACTCGGTATCTATTAGTGATAGTACTAATATTGACACATTTACATCTTCATAGTCTGTTTGCATGTATATTTGAATTTTAATATTTCCTGTTACACTCTCATTCGAATAATGTTTACTAAATTTTTAGCACAGGTGAATTAACTAGACGTTAAATATTGAGCAAGATATCAACATGATTCATGTGGAAACCACCGATAAAGAAACAAAGAAAATTGGCCATGAACCATGATTAGTACCAAAATTGAGCCATAAGGAATATATCAAATATCTTATATAGATCTTAGAAATATATTATAAGTTTGTACAGCGCCCTTGAGATGATTTTTCACAAAAACGGTGCTTTATAAATCATCCAAGGATCCAAGTATTATTATTATACCATCTTCGACATGTCAAAGATTCATTGACCCAAAATACTTCCCTTTACGATTCTGTCAAAATATAACGCCACAACTGCCATTCTACAAATAATTCATCACTCCTCACACACCAACACTAAACCAGCCTTTGATTCCGATAAACACCAGCACAAAACACGATCACAAAATCAAATACACCTATCGTTACCTAGTCGTACGACTAAATTTGGAATTAATTCCTTGCAATACGTCGCACACACGCAATACAACGCATTACCCAATGACCTAAAACTTCCAACATCAAACAAAAAAACATTGGCAAAAGCTCTAAATAAATTTTCTCAGCAGCATTATTAACCAGTGACATATTTAGCCATCTTTCTTTGTACTCTTGTATCTTTCTAAATGTATATATGAAATATTCTTGTCTTAACTGTATCAAGGGAGTCTGTTTTAAAATATATGTACTTTTCATTGAATTCCCCTTTAAATTCGTGTTCTTGTGAAAAACTAATTTTCTTTTAACTGTACAACGTTGTCCTTCCCGAAATGAGTTTTATTAAACTCTTTGGGAATAAAGTATTTTAAATATTATTTTATGATTTTGTAATATATGTGTTACTATAAAGCCCGTTAAACATTAAAAGTTGGTTAATCTTAGAATTTACTGGAAAATCTTAAGATTTACCGTAGTTCGGGCTTTTACATTGGAGGTTATCCACCACTCACTCATTTATCCCCACTTGTACCAATCCTGGTATAAGTAACAGATGGTTACTCCTTCAAGGCTCTCGCAAGGACTCTAATTTTTTTAAAGAACGAAGCTATATTTAGTTTAGATCAAATTTAGACCTCCAATGTCCCTGCATACGTTGTTAGTAAGCAGTGTGCAAGTGCTTAGCGGGCTTTCGGGCTTTTACAGTAACTTATATACCACAATTTTTTTTTTTTAAAGTATGATACAGTTTTTTTAAAGGCGGCTTTAAAATGGGGGTTTTGAGCCAAATGAGTTTGGGAAACTTAGGTAGGAATACACGATTGTACTTAGGTTCTAATGACTGTGTGGCCTTCAGCGCTTCCGACCTAATTTACCTGCAGTCTGTACAGTGTATAGTGCACGCAAAGTATTGTTATACAAATGGCGATACAAAAGCCGTGTTGACATTTCACGGTTGATTGTGTACACTGCTTGATAATGTTGCCATTCTGTTCACAAAAATACAGGGTTATTCAAAATGATTGACTCAATTTCGTAACTCTACATTTCAAACTGCGAACTAATGACACGTTTGAAGCAAATTATTTTTGATGATATTAACGATAGAGTTAACAAATACAGTTTATAAGTGTTCAATATTGGCTGCACGGCAAACTAACGAAAGAAATTCACGCCCATTCAACGATGTTGGCGACACTTTTGTGCGGTACCATTAATTGTAAAAGGCCCATCTCCTTTATTTCTTTTATCTATGATACTTATATACCAAATACTTACATAAATACATCGCGTAACAAACAACTCAATCAATCGTCATCTTCTTGATCTCTGCCTTATCATGTCGATCTTATTATTAATTATTACGCAAGGAGTAAGCGGCCATGATGGCGTGTTGTTGTTCACCCACTTTCTTACCCCGACTACCTCCTACCTTATTAAGTATCCCTTACATAACAGATAATATTTCAAATAATTCTGTATATATATAATCAAAATTTATTACGTATTATAACCAACTTGACAGTGCTGTCTTACCAAGTTAGCTTAGTTAACTGCATAGATTCAAGTTGTACCATTTATAAACCTGCTAATAAATCTATTTGATTTGTACAAAGTTTCATTTTCATTCGAATCCACTTTAATACTTGAATTAGGTTAATGTATTTATTTTTGCATAATATAAGTTATTTATTTCTGTAATATAATGAACCAATAGATAGTTTTTATAATTACTTTTTATTACAGCATAATCGATTTTTTAATCTAAAATCTGCATATGTCCAATTTGTCCCAACAGCAATAATGACGTTGCACATTCTGACGTAGAAAACGCTATCAGCTTCTTTTATAATCCCCACGGAAACCGCTCGGCGATGACGGCAACGGCGTCTTATTTCTTTACTATGAATGAGGGAGATGCAAGAAAATAATTTTTTTTTTCTTTGGAGGAATCAGACATACCTACGTAAATTATATGCTCATGGATTGTCTTACCATTATTTAGTACGTAAGAAAGAGCTGCAGCATTATTGTGATAAGGAAAATTCATTTATAGTATTGTTTGTGCCGTCGTCGTGCCGTCATCGTGCCGTAAACGTAGTAATTATAATCACCGACGTTGGTCGTTGTGACGTCAACAACGCCACATTCACGATCGAAAACGAAAATATCTGTAAACACCTGTTTTGACGGTAAATCGAAAGTGTCACATTTTAAATACCTAGTTGTACAACATGTATTTCACCCCTTAGGCCTCGGGCCTATATTATATAATATTTTCGCTTTGCAATAATATCCAAATAATGGAATATGAACGCATCCGAAAACTAAAAATTGTTTTTGAGAGGTGATGACTTTTAATTGAGAGGTTTTAAAATTTCATAATTCGAGATAAACATACAATTTTTAAAACATAAAATATTTTAATGCAAACATAAAAAAGTTTTAAAAATGGCTCACCATACGTTTTGCTTACTAAAATTACCGATAATGAAAAAAACACACGTATTTTTTTAGGCGAATGTATTGTAATCGTTATCATCAACTCAGTTTTCTGTCGTTTCATGTAAAAATAATTATTAAAATATTCCATAAAATTTTGAAAAGGTGTATATTTTGTGGTTAACTTGTAGATTTAAATATAAAGCGCGGTGTTTCTCTTTCTAATATCGTTTGGATCATGTTTCTCACCATTATGGCTAGGGAGACACAGCGATTTCTATTAGACCTATATGAATTGTTTCCAAAAGCGAACAAATTGGCCTGAGGGGTTAAAACAAAATTTCCATCGTAATCTTTTATTTTTTTTATTGTAAAATTATTTTTTTTTAACATTGTTACAGCCTTGAACATAATATTAGGCAAAACAAAATAATTAAATACTTAATATTTTAATGAATTTCTACGCCAATTAAGAGTGCTAGCTCTTGAGCTTGGTGTGGGAGTTATTTCATAATTATTTCATTATTATAACATAACTTTACGTAGAGTGAGTGTACAATAAGTATAAACTTAAGTAATAAGGTGTTGTGACGTTAATTTTTAAATAGCATAAAATGAAGTTATAACATTTTGATTGGTGATGTTATGGTTGTTAATTTTTTTTAAAGATTAATATGACCTTTTTCTTGATACGAAATCTGTTATTTTTTTTGCTTCTTCGGGACGACTTTTAAAATATTTTATGCTATTGTAAATATAATTATTATTTTAGTATAGTAATTTTTTTCGAGAGTTACAATGAACAAACCGTACTTTTCTATGAAGATTAGAAGGGGTTTAAAACACGCCCAAATAGTAATGTACTACCATTTTTTTGTGCGTTAGTAGTTAGTTACACAAGCTCGTTAAAAATATATTTAATATAAACCAGTTTTATTCAATTATATATGTGTTATAATGGATTAAACTAGCTGCCTGCTTTAGAGCGGCGTGTCATGTTGTTTGTCGTTTTACATTTCGCAGTCTCGCGGATGTGGGATTAGGATGTAAGCTTTAAAATGAGATCATAAATTTTCCGCTTCTTATTTTTGGTGCAATGCCAAGTTCACGCCAAAATAAATCATGATTTCTGAAAACACGTGTTGTCGTTTCCATTCACCGTTCACTGATTTATTTTCCTGGTTTATTTCCTTCTTTCTTCTCTTCGCGCATGTTCCGCCCCTGCTGAAGGATCGATGACCGGACAACTCATGCAACTTCAACACCTCCTTTGAAAAGTCATTAAAAGTGAAGAAAAAATTTATAAAATATTGATTACATAGGTTACGTCAAGTTAGATTATAGGCAATTTTTCAGCAAATTGGTTTAACTGGTAATATATCAATTTAGACACCTTCAAAAACTGACATTTAGAATCCTATAAATAAGTCGTCTCAAAGTGGTTTAACCACAGTTTGAAAATGGCCTTGTAAGCCGAAACAGCTGTTACAAAAATAAACACTGAAATACTTGCATAACTTGATAATAACGTTATTAAATTAAATTTAGAAAAAAATAATAGCTTTTCAAAGAGGTGTTGAAATGGTATGATTCTGAGCTGTCGTGGAACCGATAGGTCACCATTTAGTTTTGAAACGTTATTTGACTTTGGTACCTACTAGATAGGCATGCTCCAGAGTGGTAGATACTTTCAGTATCGCCCTGGTGAAAGACCACCATTCAGAATTGAAACGCCGTGTTTGGTGATCAGATCTGATTACCTAGGGAATTTTAAACCTTCCTTTCGTAGGGAAATAAAAAAAGTCGTGAGCAGTTTGGACTCTTGTGTGGTATGCACATAAGAAACTGAAAGCTTGTAACTACACACTATTTGTAATTCAATTCATTGAAGGCTTGAAGTTGACAATAGTGCCAAATATCGCTTTTCACTTTCCGTTCACAAAATGCACCATCATCTTTACTACGAGATGATTTACTGCCTCTCAGCATCCCGGTACAGTTAGTTTAGAGTTGAAGCAATGAGCAATGAGTTATGCATTCGGATTTGTAGTACCTGATTATGTCTGAACAACGTCTCAGGAGGAACGGCTGCGTGATATTTTTCATACGAAACTTATATTTGGATTTGAGGCCAAAATATTTAACCAAACTGAAAAATTATCTTTTTAATCAAAAGAGTCAAATGATCCAAATAAATTTTGTAATAAAATGGCTGCGCAGCCGCTCCTTTTCACTATTTAGATGCGTCTATTGTTTTCTGTTTCAAGAGAAGAGTCAATAATCCGTTAGAAAATAAAGTTGTGGTATATATTATTTTTATCACATTTTAGTATTATTTTTTGTATTTTTTGTCTTTTATGAATGACCATTATATACATAGTATAATAGTTTAATCACGGTCAATTCCTCACTGGGAATTCCTAATCTAATCTAAGGCGGGACTGTATTGTTGTGTTGGTGCTTAAATTCATGTTTGTTGTCATCCTCATAGACTCATAGACCTCACAGACCTCATAGTTTGTATACCTCATCTTCATGTTAGTTGATTTCCTCATACTCATGGTTGTAGACCTTACCTTCATGTTGTTGTTGTTTGTGGATCTCATCTTTATGTTTGTTGATATCCTCATATCCATGTATATAGATAAACCTCATCTTCATGTATATAGATAAACCTCATCTTCATGTTTTTTGTTGATTTCTTCTATCCATATGTTTATAAATCAAATCAAATCAAATCAAAAAATATTTATTGTACATATAAAAAATACAAAAGGTATTGCTTATGGGTAGACCCCATTTCTTCCAGCTAACCACCTATAGGCCTCATCTTCGTGTTTGTTGACTGTAGGTTGTTGCGTTGGTATTACTTCATATTTTTTATGATTTCCTCATCTTTATGTTTACATATATTTTGACGTTTTTTTTTACTTATGTATCTTGGATAGATTTTTGAAATCGCATTTATTTGCACATTTATTTATCCAATGAAAATTATTTTTATAGACATTTCGATCAAAATGCCGGCATGCCTTTTTTTACCAGTATATATTACGTAAAAGTCGTCAATCTGTCAGAACGTCCGCTCCAATAAATAAATAAATAACACAGTAAACAGCCGAGTAAGATTTATTTACTTCATCAGCTATCGGATAATGTATTTATTTACCTTAAATTGCCGATTGCAACATTAGAAAAATGCAGGACGTTGTGCAATGAAACGAGTGCATTTCCACGCACTTTTCCAAGCGATATTTTTGCTTATTTGGACATATTGTTTCGTAATAGATTTTACCCGCATTCCAATAATTTAAAAACATTATTTGAAAATGTTGTATATTGTGCGTTCATTCTATAGGTGGCGCAATCAGAGTTGACCCAAACAACAATTTTGATTGTGTGTGTAGTAGCATATATCGACGGACAAGAATAACGTCGGATCTATGCACACAAACAAAACATTTGATTGTGTGTAATAGTGTGCATAGTTGCATGTATCGACGGTCCGGAAAAACAGCGTCTTATCTGCTAAAAATTGAAAACCGTTTTGTTGGATTATTTATTGGCTTATTTTGTTGATTTAAAATACCATATTTTCAGAATTTTGAAATGAAATGCTAAATTTTAAATCAACATTATATTTCATGACCTCAAAAACAGTATTTGAAACAAAAGCAAAATTTGTTTTTGTTTTATGTTATTTTTGTTATATTTATGATTATTTTTTTTTAATTTTCAACTGAGTTTTTCTGAAGTCGAATTGCAATGCATCTACGTGAGTACCTTCTATATTATTAATGGTTTTTCTGTTTAATTCGTAGAACTCCATTTATTTTTTCTATTAATCAAGCTCTGCAAGTATTTTAGTTTGTAATATTTTTGTTACAGCTCTTTCGGTTCAAACAGTTTGAAAATGGTCTTGTAAACCGAAACAGCTGTAATAAAAATACTTGCAGAGCTTCAAAATGACGTTATAAAATTTAATTTGAATAAAAAAAAAAATATGTGAGTACTGCTGTATCCGTACCAACTTTGGCAGAGATACCCATAGTAAATAAATTGTTTAAAAATGATAGATATTGAAAACATGTGTGAGAAGATACCATATTATATGACATTATTCGTAATTTTGATGGTGATTTTACAGTTCTTTTTTGGTCTTTCTTCGATATTTTATAATGAAACCGCTTTGGCATGATTTTCACAAAAATGGTTTTTATAGCTAAGTACATATTATTATTAAATAAAAAATAAATAAAGCAACGTACCACATAACACAGATTAGTTAGGAATGCGGAGAAACGCTTTAAGAGCGTGGGAAACTTGCACTGAGTTCCTATAGATCAGTATCGTCATAATACACCTGTACTGGAAGGTGTTTCCAAACGCGAATGCGTATTATTCACTCAGTGTGAAGGATACCTACTCTCAGTATCTCCCTGGTGTAAGACCACCATTCAGAATTGAAACTTTGCTTGAAATGTCTTTAGCCGTGTTTAGTGGCCAGATCTGAATAGCCAGGTACTTACCCACCTCCCTCTTACTCATCTCCTTCCTCTCCCTATTACCTTCAGCCTCACCAACATACCCCAATTGGGGATGCCGTAGTCGCACTGGCTCCAGACGGGAGCAGCTGAGACTCTTGTGAGGTATTCGCATAAAAAAATTGGCTAACAGTGATGTTGGTAAACATTAGAAATATTAATATAGATATAACTAGTTTTGTGTATAGTCTAAGTAATGATAATATCTAAACTGTTACTAACATAAATTGTGGAGTGAGGTTTGTCAAGGTCTTGACGGCGAATGCGTTTTGCTTGGCGGGTAAGATTGTTAAGGGAGGCTTAACCTAGACGTCTCCAGCCGGACTTTCGACACATCGCCTTGCACCGCAGCGGGAGGGATGGATTTATACGTCCGTCACTCCTGGACACATTGACCCCCGGATTTTTACCACCCCTTAATAGATTTTTCCTTCTCAGAACTTCCTCCTCTTTCCTTTTCATAAAAAGACCCTCCTCACAGCATCCCCAAAGATGACATAGACCCCGAGGAAATTTCTCCCAAAAGAGAAAGGAGGAAAAAAAAACCTTCCTAAAATAATATTTGATGTGTAGTTTTGGATTTTTTTTAACACAGACTTGTTTATGTACAAATGAGTCATGTAACATAAAGAGAGGTCAATAATCCTAACCCTGCTGCAGCCTTCTCTTTCCAGAGTTATAGATACTATCAATATTATAACCCTGGTGAAAGACCACCATTCAGAAATGGTTTTAGCTATGTTTAGTGACCAGCTTTAATAATCAATAATTTTTAAATATTCCTTTGCCCCAGCTCCTTCCCCTCCAACTGCCCAAATTAGGGATGCCATAGTCCCGCTGGCACCGAACACTTGAGACTGTTGATTTCAGAAATATATTATTTCTCTTTTATAACTCCTTCCTGCTCAGTCGATAAGGTTAATAAATCAAGACCTGTTCGCCCGGTAGGTTATGGTTATGACACAACATTATAACTTCTAACGATTCAATTTTCCGTTTCAATTAAAATCGGCATACGCAATCGCAACGCATTCGCACGAAGGTACCGAGTAATGGGAGGTTCGCTTACACCACTCTACATTCTACAGGCTGTACGTACACTCACCCACTCCGAAGTGAGATGTAGGATGATTTCACTTCGACTTATCAAAGGAGAGATCACGGAGGCGATTATCTTGAAACGTGACAGATCCAATTATATTAGATGTTTATATATGAAATATAATATGCAGTAGGTACTAGTTGCGTAGTAATATATTGTAACGATCTAAAAATAATCATTTTTTGCTGCTATGCCCTACCGGGCAGCGGGCGACACGACCGACAGTAGCTTACAAACTTCACATATAAACATGGTTTTGCATAAGACGCAGCGTCGGAGTCGGGTTCTTAAATTTCAACTGTACAGACGCTAGGGTATTAATACTATTTAACGGTCTAATAATAATCATTTTTTGCTGCTCAGGCCCTACGGGCGGCGGGCGACACGACAGTAGCTATGTAAAAAACTTCACGTATAAACAAGGTTTTGCATAAGGCGCGGCGTCGGAGACGTGTTCCTAAATTTCAACTGTACAGACGCTAGGGTATTAATACTATTTAACGGTCTAATAATAATCATTTTTTGCTGCTCAGGCCCTACGGGCGGCGGGCGACACGACAGTAGCTATGTAAAAAACTTCACGTATAAACAAGGTTTTGCATAAGGCGCGGCGTCGGAGACGTGTTCCTAAATTTCAACTGTACAGACGCTAGGGTATTAATACTATTTAACGGTCTAATAATAATCATTTTTTGCTGCTCAAGCCCTACGGGCGGCGGGCGACACGACAGTAGCTTTGTAAAAAACAGGTTTTGCATAAGGCGCGGCGTCGGAGACGTGTTCCTAAATTTCAACTGTACAGACGCTAGGGTATTAATACTATCAGATACTAATTTTAGTTTTGTCTATCCTGTGTAACTCTGGTTCAATGACCTCTGAAACACCGATTTGCTTTGAATTTAAGTGTCATTTTAAAAAATGGAATTGATCATATGAAGGACTTTGACAAACGATAAAGTGTACCTACCATAAATTATAAAATTATTAACCCCGATACAGGCGAACCCTAGTGGAGTTAATAATTACATGCTAAAAATGTGTATAAATTGTGAAGAAGCAATAAATAAATATAAAAAATAGTATAATATTTAACCGAAAATGTCCGTCACTCCTGGGGACACTGATCCCTAGATTCCTACCCACCTTTTTCCTTCCTAGAACTTCATCTCTTTCCTTTCCTCCAAAGAACCTTCACACAGCATCCATGAGCTGACATAGGCCCCGAGGAAAATTATTTTCCTCAGAGCCACTTGTGTGGACCTAATGTAACAATAAAATATTAAAATTTAACAATTTTAACTGTTTTATTTGTAAACCTTCTGATTTTTTTTCTTTGTTCGAAAAATCCATCTTTAAACACGTTTTTTTTTTCTTGATCTGTCTTCGCACTCCGGTGAATTGGCATGATCAGATGTATCACACGCGTGCAAAATAGAATAATATCTCTGATGAAGGTGGTACTCTTCGTCATACGTCAGATGATCTCATTGTGTAAAGGGCATATTATGAACAATGGAGCATGGGGCAATGCTGTGCGTGCGTGATGCATGCACAACTTGCAGCGTGCATGTCCTCTCAATACAGTTGGATATAATTTTCATTTAAATTATCACGTTACTATGACATGTGTCCAAATTAGAGAGGTTATTTGCTGATAGGCTAGTTAGTAGCTGAGTGGAGAAAAGCTTTGGATTCCCACCCAGGTCTCGGGTTTCATCCTGTGCTAACCGCTGGATTAGTTCTACCTCATTAAACAAATGACTTTTTCCGCGTAGAATGATGGAAAGTAAGAGATCTCACCATATTTTTTCGGAATATTGAATGTTTCAGCTTGACAATAAAATCCAAATTAACAGCACGCCTCCGAAAACTAAAAACTGTTTTTTTTTAAAGGTAATGAAATGTGCTTTCAAATTTAATAATTCGAAAAAAAAACATATTGTGTATAAAATGGCTCACATTTCGTTTTTTCTAACAAAATTAGTACTGATAACGAAATAAAAATAACAAGTGTTCAGTTCACAAGCGCTAGAAGTGAAAACTTCAAAAAACTAATGTAAAGAAGACTGGGGAGGCTACGAAGCACCGCATAAAGAGTATACCGATCATTCTATCTTATTCTCTCGCAGGCTATGTACTTATGGATGTATGTGTTTATATCTTTTTAGTGTCGGTTTTTCGTTTCAACGAGTTTTTAATCTCATCGGGGCTAAAGAAGTTTTCACTTTAATAACACTTTCACATTTTATTAGACAAAAGTATTACAAAGATGATTGTCATCTCACTTTTTTTATTGTAAGTTAAGTTTTTATAAATTTATTTCAAATTGCTATTCGAAACTTTGGTTTTATAAAATACGTTTGACTTCTTTTGTTGTTATTTTTATATTAGAATATAAAGCATTGTATAAATTGTATTTTCTTTTTCTAACATCGCTTAAATCATGTTTCTCACTATGATAAGCAAGGGAGACACAACGATTTCTATGAGACATATTGTTGTTCCGAAAACCGAACAAATAGACTTATGGATTAACCTTCCTATCATACGAAGATTTCTTGAAAATCGATGTTTAAATATGAATGAAAAATGTATTTGGACCGCGGGCCACTCATTTTAACCAAGCGTATCTCATTTCGAGATTAAGGCTGTTCCCCACCTGTCGGGCTCCGATCAGGGCTGTCCATTGTGCGGTCTGCGGCTGCCATTCGCTGTCCCGCAGTCCATTGTCGTCGTGCGTCGACCCGACCCCATGTCCTCTGGTTCGTATAGTAGCAGTGAAGCACGCACCCTGAAGTCTAATACCAACATTACCAGCCAATTTCATTTACCCAGTTTTTTCAGGAAACTGCAACTTAATATTGCACTCATTTACGTTACAATCATGTTTATAATTCGGTGATATGCTACTCTACAAATGTTGGGGTATTTCGCGGAAATTAAAATGTAACAATTCTTCAAATGTATCGTCATCAAATGTAACATTGTCTTCAAATATAACATTGCCATCAAATAACCATTTAAATTTGTTTAAATACCGATTTTAGGTCCGTTTTAGTTGTCATTAAATTGTGATCAGAATGCAAGCATAACCATATGAGAGTTGTGCTTTGCTGCTGAGCAAAAATCGTCTAAACGCTGAGACGGACCTAGAAATTGACCAATTGATGACAACAATACATTTGATATTCTGTGAAATAATACTACCTAAATTGAGAAAATATAGATCTATGTAGGTATTTATTTGTTTTTAAGATTAAACTTTAGATATTGTTGTTTGCGATGAAAATCTCATCTGCCGAACGAGATTCAAGATTACTTGCGCTCGAATATTTATTTATTTATTCACTCTTCATAAGTCCATGGGGTTTTTACATTGTAAACCTACAAGAAAATTACAATAGAATGTTAGCATTTAATGTTAACACTTTTTTTATATAATAGTAGAATTAAACGATGGTTTCAAAAAATAATGGTTTTCAAATGGACATTTTTTAAGTAAAACTTCTTTACACATGCTCGACTTGGGGGTAAGCTGGTGAATGCGTTACGAAAAAGTGTGATGAGAACGGTAATCGATGCGAACGATAATTGGGCGAGGCGAACGATCGGGCCTTTACGCACGCTTGACTTGGGGAGTGATCCGAGTGATAAGAATAAGGATGAGGATAAGGATAAGGAGGGTAAGGATAAGAGGGAGATATAAGTTGGTGAAGTTTTACTTCAGTCGTGTGGTCTAAAGCACTTTTTTTTAAATATGTGTAATGCATGTTAAAAATAATAAACCAAAACTATCAGACATAATATTATTTAGAATTTAGACATTAAAATAGTCATGTTAAAAATGTCGCTAAACTACTCGTACTTAGATGAGGAATTGGCGACTTTGCTACATATAAACTTTGTTTGTGAACGGTGACATTGAAATATGTCCCCTTATGCCTAATGTCTTGAGTAGGTACTAATTCTTCTTTAGTTTCTTCCATTTACCATAGTTAAATTGAAAGAAATAACGTATCAAAAATTTCTTGAACCAAATAACTTTAATGCTTTGACTTCGTCACCATCCGAGAAGTAAAACAAGCAGTCAGACTCAAGTAATAACAAACCAGCAAGGAATTCGAGTATGCTTCACATCAGATCAACACCTCGCCAAGAACTACCAAACGTATTTTCAACAGTCATGTTTTTAAGACATCCTTGTATAAATATTTCCCTTGCCTCTCATCGTCTCGCTGCCAGGAATTCCTTATAACCGCATGATCAATTGCGAACTTTATGGACAACTTTCGTGCATGCTAAAAGGAATTATTATGTTTGTTTTCTTACCGAAATACCTTGCAGTTTTGTTTTGTCTGCGCTTTAGTTTCACGCTCGGGCGGCGGAAGCACCGTCCCGAATCCCAAAGCTCGAGTATTTGCAAAAGCTCCGATCTTGAATTGGTTTTGTTGTTCAGGCCTCAAGGTAGTCGGAAGGTTGCACAAGCGCGTACACTCAACTGCGGTGGCATTGTTTAAAATTCTTGTAAAAATTGCGAGAGAGATTTATGGGAACTGGGAACTTGTGCATAATGCAAAAGTACTACTGCATTATGACTGAAATTAATCGCCTTTGTTTCCCACGAAGGTCACGCTGAAACAATATTTTCACAATACGACGCATTATAAACACGAGATGAAGGATTATAGATTGTTTGATTCCGCGTTCAATATGCATGCTCTATTTCCCTCACGGTATCGCTTGTATTATTGTTTGGTAAAATGTAAACACACATCATATTTATTTCCTACTAGCAAATTCCCGTTGCGATGGCACTTAAATAAAGATATTGTTTCTCCCTGCGTGTCCTTTCTCACTCGTCCCGTTCCCTTTCTGCCTCCTATTCCCCCCCCCCCATTGCCCCCTTCCTCTCCCGCGTTCACCTCCTCTCCCGCGTTCCATATATTCAGTCATGGTACGTTCAGTTTTCAAACTCGCGTGCCACCTATTGCAATTATTTAGTTCAAATTTTCATATTTCATATATTAAAAACATTAATTTTTGTATATTATAAGAACAACCAATTAAAATTGGTACCTAACATAGGTACTTATTTAAAATACCTATAATGCTTGATTAGATTCAAAGTATTAGATTTTTTTTATTTTTTATTCTAGGCAACCCGGGCGTTTATTGAAATAATATTATCATATGCAAACAAGTCGTAACCCGCCTCACTAGACAATGTCTGTTCTGAGACGGTTACATACACACACATACACATATGTATATGCATGCATGCACATAATCATAAAACATAAGTACATAAAATCTAGTTAAAATTATTGGAATTTGTTAAAAGGTTATTTTGGTTAGTATTGTAAGTGAGTACCTACTTAATTAATTTATAAAGAGTTTATTCGAAAATTGTATTTTGATTGAACAATCGATGGTTTGCAAAATGTCATTCTCAATTTGTGACAGTTTTGTAAGAGTTTTTGTAATGATTAAAAAAACTTTTCAAATTTATTGTTATGTGGTTGTAATAATACAGAACTTTCGCTAGGTTGAAAAGAAGATATTTTGAAGGTTTCATTTCCTATGTTAAGACATTGATATATGTAGCAATACAAACAACAAACATGCAAGCAAGCAAGTCAGCAAACATACATTCATTTTTATATATATGTATATAGATTTATTTAGCTTAGCACTTGCATAAATTGTGTTGTACCCAGAGAGGAATATGGCACGGTATTTCACGCTGAAGGCTGGTGTCTTTTATTTGCAAAAACTTGGACTTTCCAGAAGCCGTTTGTTGAAAAGGCTAAAAGGGTCGTAATTCTTGGTTATTGCAGTTTTTAATGCGTCGCCAAACGGACAAATTCGTTCCGGCGTCTGTTATTCTGTGCCTGCTGCGGTTCACGCTTCAACTGTAAATATTTATGGCACTAGTTTCATCTTCACGGCTCATTCGCCGTAAATACGCGAGGAGATTCGAGGAAGCTGTCAGCATACTCGGCATGCTGGTTTTAGTAATGCAACCATTTTTAATTGAGTTCCTACCGCCAGAAGTCCTATTTAGTAAGCCTGCATTCTATTCTGATCTATTTGCGAGATGGTTATTGAGGGTCTAGGATCTTACGTTTCCTACATCTAGGACGATTTATTTTAAACAACTGTGTTCGATCAGTTCATTAACTAAACGCAATGTAATACGTTCAACCTTTGATCGTAGGTTGATTTGATCTAGTCCAGAGGTTCCTAATCTTACCTGGCTCACCTTCCACTTTTTAAGTATATTTTTCTTCAACGCCTCCCTCAATTTAATTTATAAAATGACCAATAATTGAACGGCCAATCGTCCAATAAATGATGTAACTATCACTTATTTGATTTCGTTAAGAATTTATTTTTATTTTTATTACTCTGACCCCCATTTCATCCCTTTGCCGCCCCTCTTGGAGCCTTTTACCGCCCACCATATACCCTCGAGGCCACCTTCGCCCCCGGTGAATAATACAGATATCGTGTAAAGACAATACACTATTGTTCAAAAATAGTTATAAGAAAGAAACCAAAACACCTGCCTGTCCGCCAAAAAAGCGTTTTGTAATAATAATAATAATAATTGGATAATTTGTAGAGTGCCGTTTTTGTGAAAAATCACCTCAAGGACGCTGTAATCGATACAAGATCACGGTATCTGTTTCCATTTAATGCCACAGAGAGTTTTCCAAGTCAAAAGATTAACTAACCTAATCTAACAATGAACATAACCCTTTTTCCTAAGATTTTTTCAACCCTTTTTTTCAAGAATTTTCCAAGATTTTTCTAAGCCGAAATACTTACTTACCTAACCTAGCAATGAACATAACCCATCCTAAGGGGGCATCCATTAATTACGTGAGCAGTTTTACTTCCAATCTAGACCCCCCCCCCTCATCGGTGAGATGAATTTGGGCCAATTCGTATATTTTTTTCAAGTAACGTGAGATTTTGCTGGACCTCCCCCCCATTCACAATTCTTGCCTATTCACATTCATACATTCTCTTCTGTTATCCTTCACTCGCCGTGAATCATATTAAATATTTGATGCACTTGATCGTGCCTGTCGTCTTTCTAATATTGTCTACCATTATACCACGCTTTTAAAAATGGATGCAAATTAGATTGATTTAAAAAAAAAAATTGTGATATTATGGTCTTTACGAATCAAATTATGATAATTTTATTTAAATTTTAAATCTTTGGGATTATCCTCAAAGTAATTCAAAATTTCCGGATACGTACGTGGATTTAATTATCGTTGAATGTTTATGATCGCAAATATTTTGTTTATTTTACACAAGATTAGATAATAAGTACTTAGTTAAAGAGGATTAAATCACACAAAGAAATGCAATTTTCTTTGTCTTTCTACTTAATCTTTAGAATGCAAATAAATTATTATTATTCAAAATCAGCCCATATGCTCTCCCAACACAAGGGAGAGTATGTTGTGAGGCTAAAGGAAGTGAAGAAGTGACTGAGAAGCGAATTAGAAAGGTTGGGAAGTACCTACTTGGCTATTCAGATCTGGTCACCGAATACGACTAAAGTTTTTTCAAACCGCTCAGATGCTGAGATTGGCTACCACTCAGAAAATATAAAAATATTTTTAATATATATCGGTCGTCCAGTTGATAAGTCAGACATCTCCGAAAAATCGAAATTTGAGTATGCAGTTATATGTAAAACGTGTACCCTCTATCTGTTACAATACTCAGATTACCCATAAACACCACCAAATCAATTATACTATAGAAAAAACACGGAGTGAATTAAACTTAATTTTGTTGTTTTCTGGGTCACTAGTAGGATATTTAAAAATGTCATATCTACTAATGTACCGAACCATTATCTCCGATGTTATTTTATAACATATATGTGAAAAACAGACAACGTGTAAATAATATTTGTATACCTACTGTGAATTCGAACATTGCTTTTCTCATTACCTCAAAAACTTAGTGTTTGGAGATGTTGAAGCAATCAACTGGAAGATCAATGTACCTAGTTACATTATTCCAGACGTTTCCACGACAACTCAACTAAGTGGCATTTAAACCCTTTGAAAAGTCTTTAAAAGTTATGAAAAAAAGTTTAAAAATACATTTAATAACCTAATGTAACCCGTTTAACCAATTTTTTAAAATATATATATATTTTTTAATAAGCTTTTAAAGGAGGTGTTGAAGTTGCATGATTCCGAGTCGTCCAGTCACCATTCAGACATCTAGGATCTTTGAACTTTAAACCAACGAAAGGTGCTGGTCAAATGGCTTTAAAAAACTCCAAGTTCATTGACCATTACCAAAAATTTGTACCTTGTTTCTGTGTATCGAAATACTGCCAATATGACGCTAATCTGGTGTATTCCCGTTACTGATAATGAATTCCAAATAACCTGGTAGGAGTTGTCCCATTTTGTACATTTTGTGGGCGGGTCGTTAGGGGTCTGGTAGCGGAAGCAATTTCTAGTTTGCTAATGTCCCTATCACGATTTGTTCATTAATAATCGATATACAACGCGATTTGGACCGCAGAGGTGACTGACTATGAACGCTGCAAATGGCTTTCATTATTTTAAGCTGCGGTGAATAATCTAAGTAGACTGTACGGTTGAAATTTAAGAATCTGACTAAGAACACAACTCTGACGCCTCGCCTTACGCAAAACCGTTTTCGTGTGTGGAGTTTGTATACAAATCTACTTATGTAATAGAATCGCATTAAAGTAATGCCAAAAGATGGCGCCACTTACGTTAACAGCTAGCGTGGAGAACATCGCCTAGCAGGATAGCAGGCGTAAGTACTACTGGATTTGTAATTTCGTGAATCTCCGGATATGGAGATTGAGAGATTGACGATAATATGACTGTAACTGACAGTAGTAAATACCACGCGTCTATATATTACGTATCACGCCGTTGCCTGTCGCAGTTACTTTGTCCCGGTGACTAGCTGTCACTGGATCACAGTGGATCCGAGGAACCGGCTATTTTAGGACCTTATAACTGCCAGTAGTAATTTTAGTATGGTGGTCGTTTGAATTGTTGAACTGGTGTAAATCAAAAATACTTGGTAATTTTTGGAGATCGCTGTCAACGGTTAATATGCACTTTAAAAAAAAAGGTCTTTAGATTCACCTTAATTACATTAAAAGGCAACTATTTGCATTGGGGGAAGTGGAAAATATTTAATTCTAAATTTCGATTACGTAAAATTAAAATTAGCTTTCGTCTTGTGAGAGTGTACGCCATTAGCTATTTCGCTGTCACTTTGGTATGTTGGTATTCCTGAAACACTTGAATTTATAACGAACGGCTAGAAGATTTTGAAGGTACCACGAAATCTGGAAAGGTAAGTACTAAATTATCGGAGTTTCGGGAATAAAATGACGGAAAAAAACATGTTTTTAATTTCGGTAATTATTTTTTATAAATAATACATTCACTTTTGAATCACAAACCATGTTACACAAACCTAGCGTAGCCGCTAAACTACTTGAAATCTGGGATGTTTTTCTTTCCTTGACGCGAGTAGGCGTTATAAAGGGGCACTTTCTTTTGTATCACAAACCATGTTACACAAACCTAGCGTAGCCGCTAAACTACTTGAAAACTGGGATGCCTTGACGCGAGCAGGCGGTATAAAGGGGGCACTTTCTTTTGTATCATAAACCATATCACACAAACTTAGCGTACGTAGCCGTTCAACATCGCAGAAATAGTTGACTTATAAAAATAAAAATTTAATGTCAAAAAAAATCAAGCTAATAAATTTTAATCAACGCACGCACATGTGTATTAGGTAAGTACCTACTAATTAGGCGCAATTTCAGTTTTATAACATTAAAAAAAACGCCCGCGCGATTTTGTCTCTAGCCGTTGGTTTCCGTTTGAAGTCTGCTACGCTTTGCTCTAGCATCTTTTCGTACAGTAACAAGAATACCAACATAACAATATGACATTTGAAAATAATTTTTGAAAATGGACGGTCTCGTTTCACAGAACGAAAGCTAATTTTAATTTTACGTAATCGAAATTTAGAATGAAATATTTTCCACTTCCCCAAATGCAAATAGTTGCCTTTTAATGTAATCAAGGTGAATCAAAAGATTTTTTTTAAAAAAAGTGCATATTAACCGTTGACAGCGATCTCCAAAATTTACCAAATACTTATATTTAAACGCTATCTATGCATTTAATTAATTTTCGTCCTGTAAGTTGGAGGTCACAGGTGGGATTCATGTGGTGTGATTTATGATTGTTTGAACTCTTGTGAGTTGAAATTGCTAAAATCAAATATTTATTCTTAGATTTTTTGAAAGCTGTGTTGCCCTTTCATAGAAAATAACAAGGGATTTAGGCCATGAACCATTATTAGTATCTATGAAACAGCGTGCACAAAAGTTTTTTTTAATTTAGCTCCACATAGGAGGCCCTGAGGAAAAAATCCCCGAGAGTAAATAAGACCTAAGAGACCTGAGAGAAAATGCAAATGAAAATACGTATTTAGATTATATTTTTTTTAAATATGAAAATAATGTACATATATAGTTTTAGTAAATTATTATAATAAATAATTTTTAGTATAATAGTTTGTGGTAGAATATACTCGGTATCTACCAATATTTTTAGAAGGTTTGAGATGATTTTGACATGTGGTTCGCTCCGTTTGGTGACTTAGCAGAGGTGCTCGGGTTCTTGAGGTGAGATTTGTTCGGGTCTTGGCGGAAGATGCGTGTACCCACCTGCTGCGTGGCGGGCCAGATCGAGAGGGACTTTTTGAGGGAGATATTTTGACCTCTCCAGCAGGCAGAAGACTGTCCTCTGAGACAGTCTCAGAACATTGCCTTGCACCGCAGTGG
Organism: Limnephilus lunatus; assembly: GCA_917563855.2. Lineage (NCBI taxonomy): Eukaryota > Metazoa > Arthropoda > Insecta > Trichoptera > Limnephilidae > Limnephilus > Limnephilus lunatus. The sequence continues at coordinate 70,560,238 of OU830596.1, forward strand.
GAGCGATATATTCCGACACTTGTGGACAAACTGACACCAGATTCTTACTCACGCCTCATACCTTCTTCCTTCCCAGAACTTCTTCATCTTCCTTTCCGAAAATACCCTCCACACAGAATCCCCAAAGACGAAATAGGCCCTGATGGGAATTATTTTCCTCAGGGCCTCCGGTATGGAGCTAATGTAAAAAAATACAATTCATCCAAATGCTATTATTTTTAAACTTCTGCTGATTCTGTTATTCACCAGGCCCCCTAGCACAGTCGATCGATAAGGATTGACAGGATAACTTTCGGTAACTTCTCATCTTTCCTTAGCATGATTGCAGATTGCCAACGAATTAGTAACAGTTCATAATGACCAAGTGTTCTTAATATTCAAATTAATATGTATTTAACCTTAAATATTCTTATGATATTTTTAAATAATCTAACTAACTAACCATCACGCCGTTTCCCCGCAGGGGTAGGCAGAGAGGACGGACCGCCAAACAACTCGGTCTTGGCACACACTCTTTGCCTCACTCACATTCATAAATCGTCTCATACATTCTCTTCTATTATTCTGACTTTTGACATGGCCCGACTCAAGTATCTGATTCACTTGATCGTGCCATGTCTTCCTCGGACGTCCACGACTTCTTCTACCATTCACATTTGCTTCGTATATTCTTCTTACACTGCTTTCTTCGTTCATATATATGCCCAACACGCTCGCTTCGCTCTACATGCCCAAACCATCTGAGGGTCCCTTTCTTAATCTTACTCATTATGCATACATCAGCCTTACATTCTTTGCGGATATCCACATTTCTCACGCGGTCATTCATTGTTTTATCACACATACGCCTCAGGGATCTCATTTCAACAGCATTCAGTTTACTTTCATCCTTCCTCTGCCAGTTCTATGCCTCACTGCCATACATCATGGTAGGTACCAGGACTCCATTGTGGACTGCTAGTTTCGCTTCTTTTGACAGTTTTTTATTAGCGCCAACGGCATTCAGTCCTCCATTAATGGAGTTACCAGCATTCACCCTTCTTTCAATATCCCTATCAGCCTTCCCATCTCTCGTAAACATACTACCCAGATACACAAACTCATCCACCTGCTCCAAGTATTCATCATTCACAACTATATTGCATACTGTTTTCGTACTCTCTCTTTCAAACACCATGACTTTAGACTTACTTACATTCATCATTAACTCATTCTTCATAAATAATCTTATATATGTTATTCATTTATGTGCTTACCTCTACGCCTGTCTCAGCACAGGTATCCCCTAGTGAGGCCTAGTGAGACAGGCATCGAATAATATTATGTAATTATACCTTACATAGATCAATAAATAAATAAAAATGTATTCGATGTCAACTGTTTGTACTTAGTGAACGATGTCATGCTAGGGAACGATAATAAGTTACCGAAAGTTATTCTATCAATCGACCATGCTACTGAGAATGTCTTCCACTTATATTAAGACTACCTAATAATTTTTATCGTAGTTGTAGACAGATTGTCTAGTAGTACGCATCACTAATTAGTTTGTACTTGATGTACCTAATGAAATATTCGATAAATGAACTAATTAACTTAATTGGCGGTAAAAACATCAATTGCGATGTTTTCTGTTTTAAATAGTTTTAAAAAATTATTTGACCTGTCATAAAAACATACTTGACTGATTGGCCAATATATTATATAAATAAAAGATGTTTATAAACAAACAGAGAGCAAAGTATTTTCACTGTCATCATTAATGATTTCATTATGTATAAAACCTTTATTATTATTATAGTTTCTAATTATTGCGAAATTTTCCGTAATTAGTTACAAAATGTCACTTATTTATAAATGTCGGTCCGGTCTTTATACAAATAATATACATACGTTAGTGTTACTACCCGGTATCGCCAGAGATATCAACAGTATATTTTCTTATCGAACAATTAATAGGAAAAAGTAAATAAATAAAGAAACAAATATTTTCGCATCTCTCTTTTTATGACATTTATAAATATTTAATAGCTCGTGATGGAAAATATGTTTAGAGCTGAAAAACTATTTGATGTTGAACTCTGCGTCTGTTTAATTTAACTGTTTTCCTTCCACTACGTACATAATTTACATCGTGACTTATGGAGCTTTGAAATATCCCTTTTACTGCCATGAACTAAGACAAACAGCACACGTACAGTTTATTATGTATTTTTCTATGCTTTTCATTATTGAATAAAGTTAGCTTTAATCGCAAAAAACAGAGTGTGCAATTCACACGCGGTACAAGTTAAACCTTCAGAAAACTAAAGTAGACAAGAGTGGGGAGACTACGAAGCACCGCATAAAGAGGAGACCGATAGGCTACGAAATAGCACAAAGAGGAGACTGATTATACTATCGCATTCTCTCGCAGGCTTAATCCTATAGATGTATGTGTTTGCCTTTTTTTAATGTCGCTATTTTTCGTTTTATCGAGTTTCAAATCACAACGGTGCTAAAGAAATTTTCACTTCAATAAATTGTTATACTTTTTTGGATAAAAAGCTTTTTTCAGTGGAAAATAAGAGAATATGAAATTAATATCGATTATAAATGGTTATCATAAACATCAAACTGGATAGTGAAACTTATTACTTAATTACATAATAAAGGTAAAAAAAAAATTACCTGAGCAATGCCGGGTGCGGGTCGATAGTGTTCAATAAGGTAGGTTGCTAGCCATTTATTATTCACCCAACTCAAAACAAAGATATCATCTATTGATAATATCGAAATCAATTAATGGTTTATTATCTAATCATTCTGAATACTTTCCGTCAACCAAGACTCGTAAAGTGAGCACAGTTCGTTCGACTTCGGTAGCTGACAGACAGTCTGTCAAACAGATACCAGATATCACGTATGATTAATTATAACAAATATCTTTACAACCACACGAGTTCAAAATATATCCGCATGGTTTAATGTTAACGCATGGGAAATTTGTTCTAGTGATACATTGTTTATCAAATATCTTCCCAACCACATGAGTTTAAATACATCTGTGAGATTTATTCTAATGACATATTGTTTACTAAATATCTTCCCAACCACGCGAGTTAGAAATATATATGCATGGTTAAATGAGATTTGTTCTAGTGGCACATTTTTTACCAAATATCTTTCCAGGTCTACACGAGTTCAAAATATATCCGCGTGGTTTAATGTTGCATCGTATAGTGACATATTGTTTACCAAAAACCTTCCCAACCACACAAGTTTGAAATATATATGAATGGTTCAATGAGATTTGTTCTAGTGACATTTTGTTTACCAAAATCTTCCCAACCACACGAGTTTGAAATATATGTGCATGATTCAATGAGATTTGTTCTAGTGAAATATTGCTTACTAAATATCTTCCCAACCACACGTGTTAGAAATAAACGTAAATGATTCATTGAGATTTGTTCTAGTGACACATTGTTTACCGAATATCTTCCCAACCACACGAGTTAGACGTATATGTCCATGGTTAAATTAAATTTGTTCTAGTGACACATTTTGTACTAAATATCTTCCCAACCACACGAGTTAGAAATATAAGTGCATGGTTCAATAAGATTTGTTCTAGTGACACATTTTTTACCAAATATCTTCCCAACCACACGAGTTAGAAATATACGTGCATGGTTCAATAAGATTTGTTCTAGTGTTTTTACCAAATATCTTTCCAATCGCCCGACTTTGAAACATATTGGCGCGGTTCAATGTTACAAAGTATTTAATAACGGAGACATTCCTCCAAATGACATATCTTTTCCCCAATATCCTCCCAACCACATGAGTTTTAAATATATCTAGGTAGTTCAATGTTGCAAGAATTCTTCGGGAGAATTATTGTTCTAGTGACCCATTGTTCCAAATATATCCACGCTGTTTTAATTTTACAAGATACCTAATGCGGCAGATTTGTTCTGTTGTGATCCATGACAGAACAGAACACTTACAAATCAGAACACCGAAGAAAAATCCTAAAAACTAAACTAACCCAAACTAATCCAACCTAACCTATTATGTTTTGTTAATGCACCGTTCTAGGAAAACATTGATTGATTTTTTGGTACAAAGCACTGTTGTACTTCCACCTCTTTAGCTAACGTTCCAAAACCTTACAGTGTAGAACATAATCATAAAGGTTATCCATTAGGTAAAAATAAATAAATAAAAACCCGAATCCAAAACGTTGACTTAAGAAGAATAAAGGTCTATTATAAAATTATAACCCCTAGTGACACATTGTTTAACTTGTTGTGTAGGTACTTAAGTATTGTTGTTGCTTTCACCATTTTCGTGAATCAAGGCGCTTTTCCTGGTGAAAGATACTGCAAGACCATCCAAAATAATTCTATTGACCGTGAAAATTGTTGTTTTACTGATAAAATACTGACCCAATAATGGATGACTGATTGACAGTAGTTGTTTATTTATAAATAGATATCTTATAGTTCGTACTTATTGTTATCAGTCGTGACATAGTTCAATTTTTACGCAGTTATATCAATTTTAAAAATTGTGTTTTCTTCTGTTTTTAGTTTTGTTATTATTTTCGTCAAAGGTTAAATTAAAATTGAAATGTCAAAATTACTAGTGAAATTATAAAACCAGAAACCACTCATTTCGGTAACTTTGCTAATGACATAATTACAAATGAATAATAATAATGACTTGTTATTTAATTTAGAAACTAAACTCGTTATTACATTTGCTACACGATTTCTGCTATCAATGTTAACATCAATTCACAATGACATTATGTAACACATTTGTGCCCAAGCTAACCTAACAATGAGCTACGAACCATTATTAGTGTTAGTATGAATCCGCGCGCACAAAAATGCCGAAAACATCGTTCGCCCATAGATTTAGATAGAAGATTAATATATTTTTCCTCTGAACATATTACTAATGTATTTTTATTTCTTTGTTTCAGATTCAATTGAATATGTGACACGATCATCGCAATTTCTTCAAAAGAGCATACGAATCTTCGATACAATCAAACAACGGAAAAGTGGCTAGAAAAAGACAACGAAAACGCTTATAATAAACAAAGAATAACCGTGTATAAAATCGGCGCTTCTGATGTGATAAAATCATAAAAAACTATACGAAATCCCTAGTGGAAAAATAGTGTTATAAATTTACCTGCGTTCATTTCTGTGCTCCTGGTATTAAATTTTGTGATGTTAGTTTCGTTCAGTTGTTAGAATCACATTAGTGTTGTGGTGTGTCAAAGTGAATAAAAGTTTGTAGTTGTTCTCCTCGTCCTGCTGTACTCCGGGGATGGTTCAGAGCGCTGGTCGGTAAGGAGGACAGGATGCCGTCGGGGGTGGCGGCGGGGGCGGGGCCCGAGCGGAGAGGCAGTACCTCTTCCGAGGGTAGTGCCGCTGGCAGCACACACAACAGATCTGTAAGTATTTTAAGTTATTATCTGTCTCGGTTTGTGTGCTCCTGGACTTTCCAATGCTTTTGCAAATTGGTGCAAATTTACTCAGGTGGCCCTGAGGAAATTATTTTCCTTCAGGACCTTTGTCACCTCTCTGGATGCTGTCTGGAGGGTATTTTTGGAAAGGAAGGAAGTAAAGTTCTGGGAAGGAAAAGGTATCTGTTGTGTCCAGGAGTGACCGACGTGTGAACCCAACCTCCCACTACGGTGTGGTAGGTAGACAGACGCATCCGCTGCCTAAACGTGGACAAACCTCACTCCATGAACCCGGGCAACCCTTAGTCACAAAACGTAGTGAAACACTTGGGTACCTTCGGCAGAGGTATCCCAAGTTCGTTTACCAATGAATAGTTCCCAGGGCGACGGTACCCAAATTGTTTACAATATATTTCGCTCCCGACACAAAGTCTTATCGTCCTACAAATATCATATACACAGTGGCATCCCACCTTTGCTTCCACCTACACACCAAACGCAAAATTTTCATTGGCTCCGCCTCTTTGATAGTCCGACAACAATCCCGTCCATCTCTGTTTTAAAATTGACATTTAATATCAAGCCTTTTATAATCTTCTCATTTACCAAACGTTTCAGTTAATTTCAGTTTACAGTAGTGTTTGATTCAATTATTTTCAGTTTACTGTAGAGTTTAATTCAATTAATTTCTCTTTAAAGCTCATTAAGCCAACAATTCAATTTTCACTTGAATGGAATATCAACTGTCGTAGATTAATATTTTCGTTATGGTGCTTCTTGTTTTATTTGTCGGTATCTTTGTCAATTTTCTTCGGTTTTATTTCATGGCTTTTATCGTGAATTAAACCATGGCAAAGCGAATCCAGTCAATGGTATAATAAAATTATGCTTTATAACATGAGTTTAAGATCTTACGAGTATTTATAAATCAGTGTTATTTTATATCACGGATCTGTTTTTTTCTTGCTTCACATAGTAACAAATGCAATCGATTGTATCAATTATATCTATTATTAATTTAATTGATCTTGTCAGTTTATATTATGAGAACATGATATTTTAAATATTAGTTCGATCACTGTTTTTTATACTAAATTATATTTTTAAAATTTTGTTAAACACATTTCAGTTCAAGGTAATCATTTTCTTCAGTTTTGGTTATTTAATCTTCGTTCTTATGGTATACTCGTACTTAAAAGAATTCATAAAATGCTATTTTATAGATGGCATTAATTTAATTATTTTAGCGGAAAACAATTTTTCAAAGTTATGCTTTAAAAGGCTTTTAAAGCTGCGTACACACGCAAGCAGAATCTGCGAGCCAAACCATGGTAAACTAATTATTATGATAAAGGAACAAAGCAACCGCAAACGGCGCGCTGATGTTCGCTAAAGTATATGCAGCATTAAGTCTGTAGTTCAATAGAAAGCTGGTAGAAGACAAAATCACGCCATTTCTCACAGCCATACGAACTAGAAACGCCTTTTTCTTGTTCTGTGTTATTATTATTTAATAAACAACACTGGATATTGTTCAAATGCCACCTTATGAAGTATAAAGCATGGTGTTACTGATAAAAGCTCCAAAATTGTTAAATTCTTGTTTTTTTCAATTATTTGCCCTACTGAAATGCCAGTGTAAAATGTAAAAGTCTGAATTGGAAGGTTTTACGGGCCTTTTTCGAGCTTTATCTTTAACTCATTATCATATTTATCTTAATTAACATTATCAAGTCCAAAGATATATTTTTTTATATGCCCGTAATGGGAAGATTTACCTAAAATAAAGTAACCTAACTTTACCACAACCAAAATAATCGGTAAAATCCCCCAAGGAGCTTTAAATGATTCCACTTTGAAAAATGTTAGATTTTCCCGTTTTACATATTTATTTATTTATTAAATTCAAACAGCTTATACATAAAACACAGAAATAAATACGTTAATTTAACTGAAGTCAAGCCGAAAAATCTTTTATATTAATGTTTGGAGATGGATTTTTATTATATATTAAAATAATTTTTTGGTGGAAGGGGAGAGGATGAGGAATATAGGATAAGGATAGGAAATGCTCCCGATACATTCCACACTCTTGTATGAATTTTCTACCGTACGCGTTACTTTTATTAGATATTGTGTTACATTGCGCACATCAAACTCGCCCAAGTCCCTACCAACTGTTTTTTGTGTTTTCGATTACGCAAAAAAAACGAATTTTTTGCTTTAGATCGATCTAACCGAAGTCCACGGCTTCCCAAAAAAATTAAGGGTGAAACTTGATAGATTTTTTCAGTCCAACCTAAGTCCCACACCCGCTTCAAATCATATGAGCCAAAGTCCATTACAGCCAACCACACGTCGTCTTCACTCTGTCATGGCCGCCATTTGTGTTTGTTCAAACTCACCCAATTCCTACTACTTTAATTCAAACACACCTCCACTATTTCAATATCGATTAAGTCCATATATAAAATGCGCCATAGTCCATAAAAAAATCATCAATAATGCATATTTACTTAAAAAATATTATTTTGATTTTTATTTTTCTGTGTTCCCACGTAAAATATTCATAACATAAAGTAATATTCACAGTTTTTACTAGCTAAAAGTTGAAACTAGAAAAAATCGTCATTAGCCGAAAAATGTTTGAATGGGACTTAGGCCTGTCGTCGACACATATACGGGGAAATGGGGATTCTTTTTCTATTTTTTAGCTGAATTTTACAGTAACATCTTGATATTTCAATTTAAACTGCAGATTTTTTTTTCGTTGTTTAATTGCTGAAGTGTAAATTTCAATCAAGCTTTCGCGTGATGATTTTAATTGGTTTTCAATATCGTGCAGCTTTTTTTTGGTCGTAAAATGGGTTCCTGTAGAAATGTTAGCATTTACCGTTGCGAACTATATGGTGGATCTTATTCCAATCACGTTTAGCCGAAACGACCTCAACCACGGCCTGGGCACTGAATTAAGCTGGAGCTCTAGCACGGTGAAATCGATTACTTAAAATATCGAATCGAGGGGCGTAACTTCCGAAGATTTGAAATCGACGTCCTTAACGAGGTTCTACTAACTTAAATATGCAATGGCAGTCCGCATTTACTTTTTGTCACTCAACATGAGTTAATTAGTTAATGAGGTCTTTATTAATATTTCAATCATTTTCGTTCCTCAAAGATCGAACGGAATCAATTGATTGCGTCTTAGATGAACTATTTAAGCCTATGGATCGCGCATAAGACTTCTTCCGTTTCTAAGAGCTTCGTCAGTTCAATACGTTCATTAAATAAGCCAGTAATTTTGCTTAGGTGACTTAGCAGGGGTGCCTGGGTTCATGGGGTCACGTTTGTCTGGATCTTGGCGGCGAATGTGAACAGGCCGGATCGGGAGAGACTGGTTGAAGGATCTCTTTTGACCTCTTCAGTAGGACTCTATCGGAACATTGTCTTGCACTGCAGTGAAAAGGATGGATTCATTCGTCCGTCACTCCTGGACACATTGACCCCCAGATTCCTACCCACCCCTCATACTTTTTTCCTTCCCAGAACTTCCTCTCCTTCCTGTGTGGAACTACTGTAAAAAAAATAACGAATGACTTTATTAAAAAAGATGTATAGTATATCTAATAAGAATCATAGACAATGCCCGCAATTATAGATAACTAACCATAGTTGACGGATTTGGTAAATATCGTATTGATGAAGAGTTATATCGATATACCATGCTAGACCTTGTGATCTACTATTTATATATATTTCTTACCAGCTTGATTCCGTGTTCTGGCCTTGGTTTAGGTTCTTTTGGTTCAGCCGACTCGACACGTGTTTTAATGTAATAATATTTTCTTATTTGACTCACAATTATTAACATTCTCACGGGCACCATTGTGGTTAGACTGGGGAAAAGTTAATTTAACATCTGAGCAATATTTTTAATTTTTTTTATTCTTTTCTAATTTCATATGGTGAAGTTTACATCTTAGTGTCTAAATTAGGTAGATATTATATTGTTTTTTTGGCTCACTGCATTCTTCGCCTTTTTTCGTTTAAAAAGCATTTGCCCATTTTTTACATCGTCTTTCACTTTGTTTTTTGATCGTTGCTTCTTGACTTTACACAAGTTTTAGATTTAAAATGTGTTACAATAATTATAAACAAAATGGTGTCTTGCCTTTTATTACAGAAATGTCAGTGATGCATAGCTCGTGATGGAAATGAAGTGGTGAGCGGAAAATAACATTGCATTGACCTAAAATTTGGACAGGAAACGCTGGGCGAATTTCGTGACGCCGGATTTTTCGTAAATACGCCAAATTTTGTCTTAATTCTATTACATTCATCATTAACAGTTTTCTAGTCTATTTTTCCTTCTTATGTTCGAATTAGTTTTACGAAAATACTGTTTTTATTTCATTTAGGTTGTATTCATATTTAAACCGTTAATTTTTTTAACAACGTATCCCTAGCATCCTATTTTGAATAGTCTTTTTATTGTAAATACTCATTTATAAACCTTAAGTCCTATATTATACACAACTAGCTGGTTCTCGACATGCGTTGCAATACCTTATTCATTCAAAGAAATAAATTGTTTCTCCCTGAATCACCTTTCCCGTGAATCCCCGTTCCCCTCCCACGTCCCCTTCCTAGCTAGCTTTATAAATTATAGCCTATATGTTATTCTGATGTATGAGCTATATTATTGTAAAGTTTCATTTGAATCCATTCGGTAATTTTCTTGAAAGAATAACAAACACACATACATCCATACAAACTTTCGTGTTTATAATATTAGTAAGATATAAAGGATGTGTTTTTTAGAGGTTTGTTTTTCGAATTGGCAATAGTTTTGCCAGTAACAGCCAATTCGACAGCGGATACACCGATAAACCAGAGAAGACGGACGACCTGGAAGTTAACATTCCCCGCTTTATTGCCGAAATACGGCCCCATCTGCTCCTAAAATGTGATCGAAAATTAGACTTCCGGATTGAGCTTTATTCGAGCCAGCCACGGCGCACAAATGCTCGAAGTCATATATTATTTAAAGCCTGATGGCATAAAATTATATTTATTATGAAGTCAATACCATGGCCGTTTGATTTCATTTTAAATTTTTACATCACTAAAAAAACATCCGATATTATATACATGTAAAAGTAAAGTTCATTATATCGGAAGCCATAAAACTATTGGCATTTTTGTCTAGCTGTCTTGCGTCACGTGTCTATTTATTTCGGGACATAATATTTAGTGGATTAGCGCTCCACGTAAATGTCAGCCAATTTGTGGGCAATACGTTTCTGTCTCTCTTTCTCCTGCTAACCGGTCGATTTTATTATTATATAATAATTGATCCGATGTGACAAGAAAGCCTCGGGCTTCATACCACTTCATAACCTAGAACAGAGGCCCTAAACCAGTGTTACTCGAAAAACTTGGTGTTCCGCAGACATGGTACTAGAGTTCCGCAGTCCTATTACTAGAGTTTCGCAGACCTGTTACTAGAGTTCCGCAGACCTTTTACTAGAGTTCCGCAGACCTGTTGCTAGAGTTCCGTAGACTTATTTAATGATTATATTATTATAATGCATGATTTAATTGCTGTTTCTTGTCTAAAGATAAAAGAATATTGTCTGTAATCCATTATTTTTCATAAAAAGTGTGTTCATATCCACAATTTCATTGTTAGTTTTATAATCTTATCAATTATTGGTGTTCCGCAAATCTTTCTTGTAATCAAAAGTTTTTCATCATTTCAGAAAGGTTTATTACCACTTTTCTAGTCAGTTGGTTCTTTGTTTATTCTTTTGCTTGTCTCGGCGCATTGTTCATTAATTATAACACTTCCTAATGTAACAACAACACACGATTATTATGTAACTGTTGACGGAGTGGCTTGCTCGACTGCTCGTGTCCCAATGGTGCACATATTTGGAACTCATTGCTCCACTTTACCCCCATTTCCACGTTATCCGTGCCTGGGTTAAGACATCTGGCAATTTGCTTATCATATTGATCCGGTTAACAGAACTGCATTTTTTAAATATATGATTGGGGAATTCCAGACTTATAAGTAATGTTTTTCATTACTAAAAACTTAAGCACGTGCATTTGTATAGTCGTTTTATAACTCGCCAAAATGTCCCCATTGAAACAACGGTTTTTGATGGGAGAGTGTATAAGGGTATCGTATCACCCGTAGGGATGATTGATACCAGAGGGGTTGTTCTGTATTTTCTTCATTACATGCGACTCATTTAACACCGATTATCGTGACGAATATCGAACGACGTTAGGCTGACGCAAAAGATACAAAATAACCTGCCTGAAATGGGTTCCAATCGTTGGAGACTGATGTGGAACCGGTTATTTGTCTAGTAACCTTTGGAACCTTTTCCTAAAAAACGAGTTGCTAGAGAAATTCTGAGAAAAATTTTCCCTCTCTGATGTTAGATTTTGAGAAAAGGGAACCGGTCCTTCAAAAATTCCAAATACCTATTTTGTAACTGTTTATACATTTTTTTTCACTACTGTTAAATATTCTAAAAGAACCAGTTCCAAAAATAACTAGTTCCTCAGAGGAATAATATTAATTACTGCAAAGAAACCGGCTCCTTGTGATCGGGACAGGAATATCGACCATTTCTAATCACATTCAAATCAACTATCATTCTCACTGTCGTAGTTAGTGGCCTGGGTTCCGATGACCTCAGAACTCTCAATACTCCAGTCTTGTACCAATAATATTTAAATGTTTCATTCGAGCCCCGACTGTCTAGCTAGGGTCTTTTTTATCTGGGTTTTGTTGATCAACCAAGGATTTGGCCATGGAAATGGTTTTTTTTTGTTATCAATTGATATCTCTAATCTGATAACCCATGAATTACGATGGTGTGAAGCCTTCCTGCTTTTATGATACGACAACTTCAAGTATTTCCTTGTCGACCTTGTTTATTCACTATTTTATCGAATTTCTACCATATCCTTTTAGTATTTTTTTTTCTGCTTTCGTGTCCTTTCTTTCGTGGCAGATTCTACTAGCTCCCATACCGTCTTTTTTACATTGGAGGGGACCTCACCGCTTTCCCAATGGCGTTATAAGGAAACGTATGGCTTCCTCCTTCATCGCACACGTCAAGACTCTTATTTTATTGAACGAAGCTACATTTATTTAAACGACTCTAGACCCTCCAATGTCCATGCATACGGGGTTAGAAAGCACTATGCAAGTACTTACATTAACATAAAATACCATCCCGTCTTGCGTCACGAAGCGACAATGAAATGACAAACACGGTAGCAGATACTTCACTAATTAGCTCAGCTTTTCGTCACCTTTGATGCCGCCGCGGTGACTGAGCGGTGAGCATGCCACCATCTCTGTGGCTGCCACTGACTAATAATTATTGCCCGGTATAATAGCGGTTCAAACCACAAAATTATACTAATGAAATGCACGAGAAATATCAGCAATATTGTTTATAAGAAACATTTGTCATTATTCTGATAGCTATTAACCACATTAGGGAATGCGTGAACGCCATATTGAATCATTCTAAATCACAGGTTCCCAACCAATTAGGAACCTGTGGAAGGGTTTTAATCGAAACAGTAAAAAATAAAAGATTTTATAGCAATTCATTTGTCACCGAACGATTCGAACGAAATTCGTAACATATTTGTTGAAAAAATGCTGTCTCAATCCAAAAGTTACCATAAGTTTACTACCATTCACTCCTACATATATATATATATATATAAATCTCTGTGAGATTGGATCATCGCTTGTTAATTTTCAATCCAAAACAAGAAACAAATTGATTTTCGAGAATGACAACAACTCAACCGTAAATTTCGAAGCTGGTTAAAAACGCAAATAAAGGAATATGTATTTTTTTTAAATAATTGATGTGTTTTCTTAGTACCTAAATTATTTAAATAGATAAAATCAATACACTGGGACAAAAATTTGGGGGGATTCTGTTATTCTGTCGGCGTTACGAGACAATTAACTCGAAGAGGCAAAAGTAGGTAATCTGTATCACAAAACCTCGTGTTACGTTAAGTTAGGCTAAGGACTCACGGAGCGATTTTTACCCGAGCCCGCTGCGGTGGCAGAAGGGAGTTTTATTTTCAAAACTCACGAGATCGGAGTTTAGTGCGGTTACGCAGCCGTCGCGGTCGCGGTTATCGCTCGCAATCTTGGCGGTTGATTATCGCAAGACGGGGCGGTTGCGAGACGGGATTTCTCTACACCCCTCCCCGCTGCCCACTGCGGTCGCCCGCCAACCGATCGCAGAGCGCGCGGCTGCAACCCGCCGCGGCTACGGGACCGCGACCCGCGCCCGCCGGTAAAAGATGACCGCCGGTGCAGCGGGACCCGCAAACAATCGCACACGACGCGGGCGTAAAACGCGTCGTGAAATGTGCTTTAATTTTTTACATAAATAGCTGCATTCTACAAAGGCAGCGGGCCCGCAACCGCGACGGACGCGGGTGATAATCGCTCCGTCAGTTCTTAGCCTTAGCCGTCGAAAGACATCTGTTAACGGCTTTCAAATATCTATGATTTTCTATGGCTTGTTTATGACTGTAATTGTATGTTAATTTAATCTGTATTGTAAAGCAGCTGATTTCCGCTTCTGGTCCAAGAAGGGTTAAGAGATTGCCTGTTTGTGTGTTGTAAAGTTCGATTATTGTAAAGTTGCCAAATTCCGCTTCTGTACGAAGAAGGTTATTTTATTTTATTTTATTTTATTTTATTTTATTTGGGAGACCAACAGTTTACATTCATAACAGAGCATAGTAGTAATTAAGTGACAGTAATTGAACCATTTACAGGTTTCCACATGGGTATTGTATACAAGTGTTGTGGTTCCATAGATATTTGCTAAAGAAGAAAAAAAATTACATTTCAAGAGACAAGTTAATTAGGGGGGAATAGGGAGGGTATATATTGCATGTTCGTGTGTTTCAAAGTTCGATTATTGTAAAGTTGCCGAATTCCGCTTCTGGTCCAAGAAGGGTTAAGAGATTGTCCGTTCGTATGTTCTACAGTTAGATTATTGAAAAGTTGCCGAATTCCGTTTCTGGTTGAAGAAGGGTTAAGGGACTACTTGTAATATTGTTATTTTTTTAAGTGGAATATTTGCAATCTTATCTCGAATACATTCCAACTTCTCATCGAAGCGATATAAATGCTTTTTAATGCATTAAATCCACTACAGAGATAATGCACACATCCAGCAACTGCGCAATATTGTCCAAAAAGAGGCCACAGATAATGGAAACAAGAGTTCAACATACAAACAAAATACTTGTATAGAATAAACGATTTCGTTTTTTGCAGGGTTTTACGTAAACACCTTCGATAAATTTATCATTCTTTAGTTTTTTTTATTACAGTCCTTAAAATGTATTTAAGCAATGATCGCAATGATGATCGCAATGAAACGTTTTATTACGATTTAGTTTTTCGTTAAGTTCGCTTCTGTAAGATCATCAAAATGGCGCTTCATCCCAGGGTAGAATTTGACACACCTAAAATAAAATTATAACGGGATAATGAAATACAATGTATAATTATAACGGTAAACACAATTAGTCTTTATTTTTGGTAAAATCAATACAACCAATACAATTTGCTAGTAACAATGACACTATTCAATAATAGCAAGACAGTATATAAAGTTCAATAATAACTTTACAGGTTCACACCCAAAGGAAACTTAATTCTTCCCTCGACCGCTCGTTTTAGTGCTAGCTGAAGTAGACAGTAATTTTCCTCTTATTGCGTGTGTGCAAATTTCATCAAGAAGTATTAAAATCTCGGATTATCGAAATCTCATAGACAGCCGCCTTCTTCTTATTTTAAAGGTCGTGTGTGCAAAATTTCATCTATCTCTTTATATAAATAGAAGATTGGCAAGTAAGGTAATTTTCAATTCGTGGGCGGAGCAACGTTTAACGCGTTGTAAACGTGAAGAGGGTATTACAGACTCCTCCCTGCACTTTGCTGTCATTTCTCCAGATAGATGACGCCAAAGAATAACGACAAAGACATAAAAGCATCGGGACTCTAACGATGACGATGATGATGATGATATATTTAATGTGCCGAATGTGCTTAAGGTTTGTACGATAAACTTATTTAATGACGGTTTTGTGTTTGTTCAGTCCTGCAACACAAATCTCTTTAAAGCCCAGATTTATTTTATTTAAACTACCGTGGGGCGTTTTACATATAACGCATCTTTTTTTTACAATGAAAATAAAGAGTTGACAAAATACAGGTAACATAAAATAAAAGAAATCGTAGGTTACGTAAAATATAAGAGTTGATACAAAGTAGGTAACATCGATTAAAAGAGAAGTAAAAATAGATGATCTGCCAATATCCCCCACATCAACAATAATATTATTAAAAATGTTTAATATTGGTGTTCATAATAGTTTATGAAAAGGGTAGAAATAGTTCGCACATACGGCGTACATCCAAATATTTTAAGAATTTGTTACCAAGACTATGTAAACGTTTGTGTAATGCAAACTGTGGTTGGATTGAGATTTATGTATGTAAAATGTTAATGTTTGTCTAGTTGTAGGTGTAGGTACATGTCGATTTATTAAATGCAGGAGTTCACAACAATCTCCTGCATTTAATACTCACCCTCCTGGGTAGAGCTCATGTAAAAAAAAATCTAATTTAGAGATTAACAATTGTAATAAAAAGGTTAGGTAGTTCATTTTTCGTCTGTTTTCTAAAGTTGGAATATTTAAAATATTCATTAACTATGCGTAATTTATGTGCTCTAAAGGGATGTTAAGTTTAAAATTTACGAAACGTTGTTTGAATTCCTCCAGCGTTATGAATACGAATTTTGTAGAAGGGCGACCAGGCTATGGAGTTATATTCTGTTAACAAGGGATATGTACAACAGTTTAACGATTTGTAATGATTCAAAGTTTTTAATTGTTCTTTATATAAGTCCTAATGTTTTCATACTCTTATTTACAGTTTTGTTGGTGTTGTTTGTTTTTTTGTTTGTTTAATCCTTTCTTTAATATTATCTTCAGCATCCCCAAAGTTTAAAGGACCTGTAGGAAACCTCAGACTGGAGTTTATATTATAAAAACTATTATCCTGCTCTATCTTTGGCAGTATTTCCCTATTCTTTCTTTCCACGAGTATAATATTTACATATAGCTCAACCATCTTAGCGTTCCTTTCTTTATCTTGATCATTACTGTTACATCGGAGGTTTTAGAATTTCCCTTTTCGTAATAAGTCTGTAAGCCTTACTGATTAGATTTGTATGTACTCCACTCAGAATGACTTCTCAGTTTATCCAATGCTGTTATTATTAAACGAAACGTTTTGAATGTCAAGCGATATTACGTTATTATTATATTTCTATGAATATTGATTACACGTATCAAATAAGTCCATTCTGCGTGTATTAAATTGCCAAAACAAAATAATTTGCTTGCAATATCGCTTCATTGGTCAACGATTGTATTATTTTCCAACATCTACTTCAATTCCCATGTCCGTAATTACTGCTCGTCGAGCCGTAAAATTATTTTATAAAAAACTTCAAAAGTTTTTGGACAGTCAAAAAAACTATAAGTAACAACCTCTAGGCCTCGTGTATTTTGGTATAAGTACCATTCTGGTTTTGCGTAATCTCTTGGTCGATCGGTTCTTGATTAATTGGTTCTATGGTTTCTGTGTGGTTGGTTAGCTTAGGGTTACCATACTAGATATTTTGTATTTTTTCTACATCACATTTCTTCTCTTATTCTTTTTTTTTTTAAATCATCTCTGTCACCTCTTGCACAATTTACATCATCTCACCTACTTCTTGTTTTGCTAGGCCTTTTTTTATAATTTTGATATAATGTTTTCAATTATTTACGATTATGATTTTCGATGAAATGTTTTTTGGATTGATTAGAAAAAAGTATCTGGACTGCCCTTTGGTTCTTTCGAATTTTCGGATATATAATTGAGAGCTTCTTCACCGAGAAAGGAATGTGTCTTCTGAAATGTTATTTGTTTCTGTTCCTTCCTACGTGGATTTGAAAGGTATGGCAGCCCTGGTTAGGTCATTTCAATGTGCTTACTCGTTCACGTAATTCGCAATTACTTGTCCCACTATCAGCTCGTTGTTATGCATTTTGATTTTTTACAATTGTCAATTGGCTGTGGAACCAGTTTTTTCTTCACTCTTATAACCAATCGATTTTTAATTGGAAACTGTCCACTGCCATTGTTTTACGAGCGATACAATACGCCTTTAACGGAGCCGGGACTTTCGATTGATTTTGAAACAAAAAAGTACATGTTTATCAGGATACGGATACTACGTTGTATTTTGGTTACCTATTTATTGGACCAACATGAAATTGGATCATAAAATTTCGAAAAAAGCATTTGGAATAGTTATTTGATATCCTATTTGAAGTCGAGTTCTTTTGTATGTAAAGAGCAGACGAAACAAAAAAATACGACCTCATTTGGTTTTGAAATCCATATGAGTTGACGTCATTCCTAATGTGCTTAAAATTCGAGAAGCCTTATATGTCGAATAATATGTAAAACAATTCAAATCACACGAAACCACTGTGCAACCATTGTGGGTAAACAGTCGAATGAATCATCGTCTACTTTGTATCCCAGACTTGCTTTACATTTAAATAGAGTCGACTAGTAAATTTCTCTTCACTTCTGCAATACTATTACGTGGTGGTTACCGATCCACGAGGAAACCACTTGAATAGCAAACAAAATATGTATTGAATAATGAACTATTTGCAAAAGTCGTCACGAACGATGTCTAGCCACTTGAAGTCTAAATAGATATTTATACCTTCAACGAATGTTTAAAAAATTTCCATCTTTAAAATCTAACGAAAAATGACACATTGTTTGGAATTCAAGATTCTCATATACTAAAAAGAACCTCCACATTTTTAGCAAAGAATTTCGAAATGGCACTTGTCTTTGACTGTAGCATCTTTGTATAAATTCCCTTATAATGATTTGATGAAGCACCCAAAATAGGACCTTGTGGTACGCCACGAAATATCTCATCCATGCGAGAAACACTTGAGATGTTGAAATAACCTTAAATTTCACTATCAAGTGCTTCACATTATGATATTAAGAGTTCCAGATTGGTTATTGGCGTATTGCTTACATTCCTTCAGTCGCCATGACCAATGCTATACATATATTTGCGTGCGGACTACCGTAATAAACATTCTGTCATAGCACTCTTCTAATTTTGTTGCTCGATCACGTTTGTGGCATAACGTAGGAAGGTGTATAGGTAGCTGTATTTTAATCTTTCTTCATACATAATAATTATGTATTTGTATTTGCTCCATGATTCATCAGATCTGTTATTTTCCTGTACCGTGCGTCATTTATTTGCTCCTGGAAGAGCGGTGTTTATTTTGCGAAAATGGCGCATTGGAAAATTGAAAATGTTTCAGTAACAAGTTATAATTATTTAAACAAAGTTGATGTTTTTTCATATTTGTGTACACATTATTAAATTACTTTGACAGAAGTCGCCGCTGATTATGTTTAGACAATGTTGATAAAGACAGGTTCATATTATTTATTATTAAATTTGTTAAATGTTTTCAATTGATTAGGTTTGCAGCGCTTATTTTTAATCGCTTTTAATATTAGAACCAACCCTGATGCAAGGTAGTGAGACATGGAACTATCAAGGGTGAAAATAAATTGAATGCCGTATAAATTAATGTGCTAAGTGTGGCATGTATGATTAAATTACGGATAAGATTAAGTGAGGGACGCTTTCATCGATGGGGAATATATAACATTCAATAATGAAGAAGAAGCCAGGGAGATAATCCACGACCACGAACAAGTGATCTAATAATTGAATCGGATCATATCAAAAATAAAATAATAAAAATAATAAAATAATAGAATAGTACCAATGTATTTGATATAATGGATGAATTAGGATGAAGAAAGGAGAATCAGGACAAAGTCGCTTAGAATTCCATCTCCGCCTACAATTAAAATGAAATGGCGTGATTTTTAGTTAGTCGTTTGACCTATACAATATTTTCTTGCCCAGCATTTCTAAATAGTTTCAATATAATGTGTTTATGTTTTCACGCGAAATATTGAAAAAAGGGTGAATGCCGGTAACTCCATTAATGGAGGACTGAATGCCGTTGGCGCTAAAAAAAACTGTCAAAAGAAGCGAAGCTAGCAATCCACACTGGAGTCCTGGTACCTACCCTGATGTATGGCAGTGAGGCATGGAACTGGTAGAGGAAGGATGAAAGTAAACTGAATGCTGTTGAAATGAGATCCCTGAGGCGTATGTGTGGTAAAACAATGTATGATCGTGTGAGAAATGTGGATATCCGCAAAGAATGTAAGGCTGATGTAAGCATAATGAGTAAGATTAAGAAAGGGACCCTCAGATAGAGGAAGAATGAAAGTAAACTGAATGCTGTTGAAATGAGATCCCTGAGGCGTGTGTGTGGTAAAACAATGTATGATCGTGTGAGAAATGTGGATATCCGCAAAGAATGTGAGGCTGATGTAAGTATAATGAGTAAGATTAAGAAAGGGACCCTCAAATAGTTTGGGCATGTAGAGCGAATGAACGAAGAAAGTAGTGTAAGAAGAATATACGACGCAAATGTGAATGGTAGAAGAAGTCGGGGACGTCCGAGGAAGACATGGCACGATCAAGTGAATCAGATACTTGAGTCGGGCCATGTCAAAAGTCAGAATAATAGAAGAGAATGTGTGAGACGATGTATGAATGTGAGTGAGGCAAAGAGTGTGTGCCAAGACCGCGTTATTTGGCGGTCCGTCCTCTCTGCCTACCCTTGCGGGGAAACGGCGTGATGGTTAGTTAGTAATGTTTTCACGCGAAATCTTACCCAAATCAAGATTATAATATTTCTACAAATTATCTTCTTATCATCATTCTTCTTAAAAAATGAATGTATCTTTGTTTGTCCTGTATGCGTTCCTGTACCATTAATCCGTGAATTTCGTGATTTGTTGTGAGCACGAAGGTTTTTATATGTAATGATGAGCTTTGGCGTTATGATATTTATTTGTACAATTTTACAATACGTAGCGCGAGTTGTTTGAAAAATGTGTGAAATTCGTGTAGTTTAGGTAGGGTGGCAAGAGGAATCTGGGAGAGGGGAAGGGGAACGAGGGGGGTACGAGGGAAGGGGAACGCGGCGGGGAAACGTGGAGGGGAGAGGGGGAAGGTGGAAGGCAAGAATTTTGGAAGGAGAACGCGGGAGGGGAAGAGATCGCGGGAGGGGAACGAGGATGCATAGGAAAAGACCTGCAGAGGAAGGATAGGGAACGAGGGAGGGGCTGAGGGAAGGATTGCAAAGGAGACATAGGGATACCAAACAGGGTATCCATAAACAATGGGGTATTTCCACGTTTTTTTTTATTGCTTAAAAAAATTAAGCAAGAAATTACGATGATTATGGCATTTTTATTTTATTTTGACGAATATAATTTTCTACGGCGAGTCTAAGTTTCCCATTTTTGAATTACCGCTAAAACGATATTTTGGGGCGTGGCTATCGTGTGACGTTATGAGCGTGGACGGTCAGTGGCAGTGATGCTGGCCCAGCTGAGTGACGCTTGTGACGTCACAATTCGATTTGCCAACCACGGGCCGTTTTGATTTTGTCAGTTTTAGTTGGTTTTTAAAATCAATAATATTGAATGAAAACATAAAAAACAAATATTTTCAGTAGGATGATGAAAATTAGAAAAATGATCTTTAAATATTTCGTACATTTTCAACAGAATCACTCGTTTATGAAAATACCCCATTCAATAAACAGCATTAAAACACAAAACACTTTATTTCTTTGAGTGGCATGCGTTGCAACACATGCCTTAAACTAGTTATAAATACATTAATAAAGCCAAGCGACAGTATTATAATTCATACATTCCTTATTTATTATATTATGGAAAGGAATTTACAAAGATAATCAGTGATAAGGCTTCGTACATGGATATTGGTGACTGCAAAACCTACATATTTTACCTAATGTGGAAATCATTATTTTTTTAACAATTTACTACAGAGTAGTTATTACTCATTTAAAAATTATAAAATTCCTTATCGTAACGTAAATAATAATAATAATTGCGAAATGATCAACGTTGATACGTCATTGCTACCACATAAAGGCATTTGTTTGCGATCACAGCTTGATAAGTTGTTAAAATTACACATTATTTGATTGTGTAATAATGAGTTTCAGCAACAGATCGTCGTATCCATTCATGTCTTATACCTCTATAGTTGTTGTATCATCCAATTTGTGTAAATATTTCCATAAAATTTCTCCCAATGCATAACTGTAGTAACAAAAGACAACCCTTTCAACCATGCAATTTATTCTATATTTATTTTAAGTAGGTACGTCTTTTTTGTTTTTAAGTGAAAACTTCTTTAGCACCGTTGTGAATAGAAACTCTGAAACGAAAAAGAGACAAACACGTACATCCATAGGATTTAGCCTGCGAAAGAATGAGATAGTATAATCGGTCTCCTCTTTGTGCCTGATAATATCTACTTTAGTTTTCTGAAGGTTTCACTTCTACCGCGTGTGAATTGCCTACCTTACCTACAGTTAGATTTGTGTAGTTTTATTTTTAATTTTATGAATAAAACTTCAAATTGTAATATTTAATTAAATGAAGACGATATTAGCGAAACTTAATCGAAAATCTTGAGTCAGAAAAATCAGTAAAATATATTGGCACCTCTGGGACTCGAACCCAGGACATTCTGGTTTCATGGCAACAGCTCTACCAACTGAGCTAAGGTGTCTAACTCCAATTCGGTCACTTTTAACTGTATCATGCGTTAATAAAATGAAGATAATGTTGGTAGTTCTTAGTCGAAGTATGATACAGTTTAACGTGACCGAATTGGATTTAGACACCTTAGCTCAGTTGGTAGAGCTGTTGCCATGAAAGCAGAAGGTCCTGGGTTCAAGTCCCAGAGGTGCCAATATATTTTTCTGTCTCCAGATTTTGGATTGAGTTTCGCTAATATTGTCTTCATTTAATTAATAATATTTTTTTCTGATTTAGGAATTTTTAAAACTAAAAACTAAATTTATGCATTATTTCAAAAAAATCAATGATAACATAACTCAACCCCTTAAATCTTTCATAATTATAAATAGAATTGCAATATTTTGCATCAACATTTTGAAAAACCAATCACCGCTTTCATATAAATTCGATGATTTTTAATTAGTGTTTCGAATTTGTAAATATGCGTTTTTATCGTCTTCTGTAAATTTTTCACTTTGTGGTGTGAATGGTTTTACCAAACCATAGTCGATACCTATAACTAAATAAATAAAAACTTTAATAAATAAAAATAAATTTTATGTAATCAGCGTGCTATCAAATATTGTAAGTCAATACTAGCATACGTGCGTTCTTGACTTCTTACCAGTGATTCCTGACACTATTTGGAGTAAAAAATGTAAATGCAATTTTGGTCAAAAAAAAATTCTTCAAAACCCGTCAAGAATGTCACCGGAGACTAAAATTTTGCTCTCGAATTATTTTGACACTCTGTAATACTTTGTGGAATATCTTCCATCAATTATTATCACGATCGATTAAAATTGAACAATGATTGATTGCAAAACAATTATTTTAATGTCGGTTCAAAAAATTATAAAATTCTTCGACAATAACATTAAAACCTTCTTTTATCATTTCTCTATCTAAAAGTCTAAGCCAGGATTTGCTTTATCTTGAAAGGGATCTTAATGTTTATATAGTGTTATTCAAGCGCATTATTTGAGGCAATTACATTATTTGGCGCAAGCATTCTAAGAAACATCCCGTTCGCAACGTCAGTCGTGACGTAAAAGCAGAAAATAGATTCATAAACTAAATCCGTTGATTCATAAAATGATATTATTTGTTTTTACGTGGTTTTCTCTTTGTGTGTACTATCTTAGAGCTTTCTTTTCCGGTATATTTTGACGAGTTTTTCTGATTTGAATGGTTTTTCTCTGCATTGATTGATAATATTGAATTTATTTATTTATTTATAAACAGAAACAAACAGTACATTGATTATAGTGATGAGAGTAATTGACAGTTATTAAGTAATATTTTATGGTGGGAATATTTAGTAATTACCGGGTGAGGTGTATAGTGGGTATATGTGTGAGTATGTTTGTAGATGTGAGAAGTGGTGACGTGTGAAAGGAAAACTATGCGCGTTGAACAGTTTACATGATTGACATGATGCTCTTTTTAAATTTGGGCAGTGAATCGCAGAAATGTCGATGATAGAGTTTAGACAAATATTATTGAACGTATGATAAATACGTACGGTTAATTGGCGAACTAATTGGTGCATTTGTTTTGTAATTAAGCGCGTGGAATAGTTCTGTATGGCGTGTACGTCTTAAAGGTACGTTAAAATTAATTAGGGAAATAAGTTCGGTACAGTCAATGTCATATAAAATTCTGTGTATAAATGTTAAATCAGCTATTGATCGTCTTTGTTGCAATATTTATGATTTACATATTGAAATTTACGAGTATTACCAAAAGGTTGGGTAAAATTTGTCTTGTTGTAAAGTAAACAAACGTCTAGCGTCATTCTAATCCAGTTGGTTCACTATATCGTCCAAGTATTGGTGACCCTTCGATACCTTTATCAATATGTGTGCAGATTATCGAAGCCCCTGAAGGCTGTAGGGCAGTGGTCGTCAACCTTCTTAGAGCTGCAACACGAAAATAAAGAAGGGTTTAACATCAAACCCAGAAAAAAAAATTACAAAATTTGCATGGTACACAAAGTTTTTTTCAGGTAAATGTCAAGGTAACAGCTGTTTCCAGCTGTTTTTAATAATTTCATACACGTTTTTTCTACGATATTCGGAGAGGGGGCAGAAAATCAATCTTTTTATCTATCGATCGTCCAGGTGATTAGTCAGATATCCCCGAAAAATCTAAATTTGAATTCGGTATGCAGTTATATGTAAAAGTATACCCTCTGTCTGTTACAATACTCAGATTACCCCTAAACACCTTCATATCACTTATAATGCACAAAAACGTGTAGTGAATTAATTTTATAATATTTTCTGGGTCACAGGAAATTCCAAAATGTCGTACAATTATGTTATTTTATAGCATATTTAATACGTAAAGCACGACTGTGCATTCCTAATTATCTCAAAACTTTGTATTTGGAGATGTCAACTGGAAGAATATTTTCGTAAGTATTAAAAAATAAAACTAGCAATTCATTTGGGTACGAAATTAGTGTTAGTCAAAACATTGGTTCTTGGCGGTATATTAGAAATCTTCATACTCAAATCCGGTTCTTTGTTTAGTCTGGAGCGATATTTAGGTTTTATGGTAGTCAACGCGGAAAAGGTTGTCTCATACGGTATGGTGGTAACATCGTCAGGGATTTTTTGAGTTACTGTGAATATTATTTTTATGTCAAGATCCAGAACTTGGAAAGACCTGTACTTTTGTAAATACCTCAAAGGTTTTTATCTGACATTAACGGCCGCTGTTCCCAATTCTACTAAGCCGAAACTAAGGTTCAAAACTGCTTAAGCATCACTTAATCATCACTTAGTCTACATTAAGTGATGTTTAAGCAGTTTTTAACCTTAGTTTTGGCTTAGTAGAATTGGGAACGGCGACCATAAGTCCATCAGGTGCTCCTTTTCTTTTAGGTTTATCTTTATATTTAAGGTCACAAGTGGTTGGATTAATTATCCATTAGTCTGCGAATTGTCTTGTAATTACTTGTCAGTGAAAATAACTTATATTTAGTAAAGTACAAAAATCTTGTTGACTTTCTTGGCGACCCCATTTGAGGTCAAGACTTGTGACCCGGGGTTGTGGACCGCTACTGTAGGGAATGCGAGCTTCCGGAAAAGCCAAAGCCTTACACCTCATAAAAAATATAATATCGTACAGATGTAGGTTTTACAACTGTTTCTTTTCTGAAACATAATTTTTGAAGTGAAAACTTGTTTAGCACCGTTGTGATTTGAAACTCTATGAAACGAAAAAGCTACACTAATTAGCCTGCAAGAGAATGAGATAAAAGAATAGGTCTCCTCTTTGTGTGATGCTTCGTAGCTTCCCCACTCTTGTCTACTTTAGTTTTCTGAAGGTTTCACTTCTACCTATAATTTTTAAATTATTTTAAATAACAATCGTCGGGTCGTGACATAATCCGTTTCATTTTGACTTATATTTTGTTTCTTTTATCATTAAAATAATTAATTACAAAATGTATGCACAGGTAGTCAATGCAACAATAACAAATAATTAGCCAAAATAACAATACATACATAGAATAAAATGAAAAATATTACATGCAAACAATTCATGCAAATAACCGTTTACTTACGGAGATTATTTGTCTCCCGCCTCCGGAGTCCATTCAAGGGGGAATCCATCCAGGCAATCATGACAGTGATGATGGTATTCTTCGATTGACGTAGTCTGCGCCAAAAGCTTCCCATGGCGGAGAAGTGCTTTGAATGAGTGCACTCATCCCTTCAGGAACATTTCCGTAGCGCTGCAGTATCTTGGTAGGCGGAACAGTTATGCCATCTAATCTAACCACAGTTCTGACGTATACAGAGATACAGAATGCATTGAATAGTATTCGTTTGACGTCTGTACTGCAAGAGTGAATTATATGGTTTTTATATTCAATAAATAATAGCAAAATTAAGCCATTTTTTAATCAAAAATATATTTTCCAGGAGAACAATTTGAAATGTATAATATTTATTGTAATATGAAATTGCGAGAATATGTTAGAACGTAATAAGGAAATTTATCTTAATTTATTATGTACACCTTGTTAATAAATAAAGGAAATTATTGACCAGGTGAAGCTTATCTTAATTACTTGTTTATTTAGTGCTGTATTCACTGAAGTTAAACGCCAATAGAAGTGTATCGTTGGCGTGTCTGGTTTGCTCTAAGTTAAGTCGAATTTCTCTTACTCTGTGTGAAATTGATAAAAAGTTTCAAACGTAAAAATTATCTTTTGAGCATAATATAATCAATTTTCTATAGCCTTTCTGGGGCCTAGAAGTAATAATGCCAATTTTATCTTACTTCGATTAAAATTGATCTAATAATCATCTAGTAATATTTTTCAAATTTCGATATTATTTTGTGAGTGTAGAAGCATTGAAAATATGTAATTTGAACAAAATTATTTATCTGCCCAAGAAAGAATATCGATATTCGAATATGTTTGAAATGATCAATTTCAGGCACCTAGCATGATCGATCGATATAGGTTTTATCGAAAATGTCGGTAACTTGTCATCGCTCCCGAACACGACTGCAGGCCGCCAACGAACAAACACTTCACAATGACTAAGAGATCCTAATTTATTTGACGTGAACTGATGTTTGTTCGTTGGCGGCCTGCAGTCGTGCTCGGGAACGATCACAAGTTACCGACATTTTCGATAAAACCTATATCGATCGACCATGCTAGGACCCAGGAGAAGTGAGGAAAATGTAAGCTTACTTCAGGCACATGTACAGACCTACTACATACTTGATTTACCAAATCCGTGGTCGAGGGGTAAGACTCTCGACCAGCAAAACAGAGGTGACGGGTTCAAGTCACGGCGTGCGCAAATAAATTTTATTTGATAAATTTGTGTTATTTCACAATTTACTCATTCAAAATAGTAAATAATATATTAGCGGCACGTTCCAGAGTGGAAGATACTCTCAGTATAGCCCTTGTGTAAGACCACTATTCAGAATTTCAAACATTCCTTTTTTCCCCTTCCCTTCCCCACCTCCTTCAGCCACGCAACATACCCCATATTGGGGTATCGTGGTCTCGCTGACTCCAGACGTTTGGGATCAATTGAGACTCTTGTGCGGTTTCACATTTAAAAAAAATATCTTCTGTCCTTCAGTGCAAAGGTTTCTTGTACATCATTAGCGACATTACGACTCTTCTTTCTAATCGATATGAAATCACATTTCTAGGGTCTTTTTATTCAGTGGCGGTATCGTACTGATGATGTACATAGGTAGGCATTCAGAGTTGTTGGTTGAATGTTGAATAATCGTAATAATATTATGGTGTCATGTAATGCCATGACATGATATGTATCATCTCATTTGATTTCCCTGTGGCAAAGTGGCTGCAGTAAATTGTTTAATAATAAACATCAATACTTATGTGAATGAGCAATGCAAATTTCATGGCGTAATGTTATTATGTCCAGTGAGAGTGGAGGCTGCTCTCAGTATCGCCCTGGTGAAAGAGCATCATTCAGAATAATGCCTTCAAATGGTTTTATCCGCAAAAGGGGGCAAGAAAAGCAAATAAGTAGCAATATAGGGAAAGAAAAAACAAGAAGAGTCAAGAAAGTTCAAGAGAAGGCAGGATGAAGTAAGAAGATATAATAAGAATAAAGAGGAACCCAGAAGAAGCAAGAAGAAGAGGTGTAGCGAAAAAATATAAGAAGAACCAGGAAGAGACAAGAAGAGGAAAGAAGACAAGAAAGAAGACAAAAGAAAGAGGAAGCAAACAAAACAATTCTCAATCAATTCCTTTATTCCTACCCATCCTAAATTCAAATATTGGCTTATTAGGTTGCCATGTATACTGGTCGATTAAACTCTAACCTCCTTCCCAACCTCAGAGCACGTGTTACTAATCCTAAAATCAAATCAGTTACCCCTGGTGTATCGTCTTAACAAGACAGGAGTGCTCCTGGCTGGGTTTCGTATCGTATCGTATATTGCGTGAAGTGGATTTAGCCTATTAATTTACCACATATTCGCACTTTCCATTCTCTCTTAAAACATCTCCTGAAAATGTACCCACCAGTAAAATAACGAAGAATACAAGGAAGTGCCTTCCACACAAATTTGAATGGAAAAAAATGTTCCATTTAGCCCCATAGCCCAGATCTTTGTCACTTACACTCGCCCGACATCGTGGATCTCATCCCATTTGAATTTCCTAAACACAGTTGTGTTGGAAAACTTAAGCCTCAATTAGGCAAATATTTGGATCACGAAACTAGTCTACAAGGCGCCGTTATTCTTGTATTATTATTTATTATATGGTACCACCCAATTCACAGTCCCAATGGTTTCGATTGCGTCTTAGACAAATTTTGAAGTCTACGGATCGCGTACACGACTTCTTTCATTTCTAAGAGCTTCGTTAGTTTAATGCATTCATTAAATAAACATTCCGGGCTTAAATTTCTCAATCTTCGGTCGGAATATATGTTAACAATCGTAGAGCGTGCTCGCGAATATTGATAGCTAGCCATAAATGATGGATTTAGTTAATATCGTATTGATATAGGGTTTTATCGATCGACCATGCTAGTCCTCCTGTGCCGTTGTTTAGTCTTAGTCTGTTCGCTATAAATTATAAATCAGATTGCTTTTTCTATGCAATTAGTCTATTAAATACATTCAATGTATCATTTAGATGGTCCATAGGTCGCCCATCCGCTCACCGTTTTCGCTTTTCGATGCCTGCCTCACTCGATAATCGTCGACTCAATCTCATTCCCAGTCCTTAGTCTAATTATTCTCATTTCACCAACGAACGTAATAAACCACTTACGTCATACACCAGAATAAATCACTGCACGACTTTCGTTACACATCGCAATTTTCCTCGTGTCACGTACCAAAAAGGAAATATGCCACTTGTAATCTCGTATATTATTAATGCAGCTCTCGTATACCTAATTGGCAAGAAAACATGTGAAACGGCACCAAGAACACAAACGTAACATTTGTAGTAATAAGTGAGGAGTGTAGTCACTTATTACTAATCACTTGTAGAATATACCTAATCAGAAATACTTAAATAAATAAATTATGGTTGCAATAATTATTTGCGTAGATTAAAGAAAGTAGGTGTAATAATAATCGATCATATTACTAACTTAGGTTGACGTGTTCATACTCTTCACATTTGACTATCGGCAATCATTAAATGCCGATTCTTGATCCGTTTCAACATTTGATCAAATTTGTGATCAGCTGACGCATATAAAAACATGTCTGTTAAGCCTGTAGCTCAATAATTGAGCCTCATTCAATAGTTGTGCTGAGAAATCATAAAATTAAAATTATTAATTTTAAAATTATGTTGTTATGTCTTTTTTTATTGATTGAGAAGTTCAAGCAGCTTAAGTAAGTCTAAATAAATAAAATCATTAAAAGGGACAACATTAAAAAAGGCGATAAACGCCATTATGGCGTTTCCTAAAAATATGGGATAAACGGTTAAATATATAGGTGCATTCAATGGCTCTCTAACACTCTAAACCAGTGGTTCTTAGCCTGGGTTTCGTGAGTCAGTCTCGCGGGTTCGGCGGAGGTCAAGACTCAAGACTCACCCTCGACTCATATGATTCGGTTCGATTTCCAATTAAGAAGGGTTCGGTGAATGCGCGCATGAAACTGGTGGGGTTCAGTACATCCAACAAGGTTAAGAACCACTGCTCTAAACAGTTTATATATTACCATTTTAAAATCTGAAGTTGGAGGAAATTTTCAAAGTGAAGGTTTAAAAAATTCCCGAGCGCTCAAGGTTAAAATTACTATACATCGGAACACTCTAGTGATTTTTTAATTTCGTAGTTTACATACATAGATAATAAGTTCCAGTAATAAAAAAATGTTAGTAATCGGTTGCTGTATGTGTAATAATAGGTTAGTAGTAGTGTTTTGTGAACACCTCAGTAGGTGAACCTGTGCTGAGGTGTTTGCATGTTTTAGAAGTGTGGAGTTTTTTTTTTCTAACACCGTTAAAATCATATTTCTTACCATGACAGTAAGGGAGATACAGCGATTTATATGAGACCTATTTGAGTTGGGACGAATTTGGTCTCCTGTGAGATCAAAGGGTTTAGGGTTATTTTGTCGTCATAAGTAAAAACACAGTATTCTTCTCGATATTGTCAAAAATTTAAAATTAGTAGCAGTTAAAGTTAGATAATAATGTCTTGTGAAACAGGTAGGTATATTTTTCAATGGAGCATACGCCACTGTTGTAAATAATATTGTGGTAATATTTTCTGTTCGGAAACAAAGTTTTTTTAAAATTTGAATATAATTTTTTATTATTTTTTGGGTTGGGTTATGTTTGGGTAGGTGTTATAATGTTTTGATTAAAGTTAATACCTTTTTTTTTTGTTCCAGGCTGACATATGTGAATAATTGTAGATATATTTGTATTTAGTATTTGTATCAGTGTGGTGGGCATGCAGGTATATAAATATGTAGTTTGCGTAGTACTCAAAAGTTTATACGCCCGAATAAGGTATGTTTTTTCGATATATTTAGTGTTTTTTTTGTGGAGGCCCTGATTTGCTGAATGAGATTGCATTGAAATGTGGAGTTTATATTGGAAGAAGAATGGTAGTACAGATTTGGCATAAAGTTGTCTTATTGTCGTCATATTTCTAGTGTTTCATTCGAGTTTGTGTAGAAAGTTACTTTGAGGATGAGTTTAATTGTTGCCTTTTGTAATTTTTCAATAGGTTCTATTGCTATGTTCGTTGCACTTCCCCAAGCCAGTATGCCGTATGTTGTAGTAGAAGTTTACAAAGTAAGTATTTTTTAAACGACTTCGAAAAGGAGGAGGTTATCAATTCGACGGTA
This sequence comes from Limnephilus lunatus, assembly GCA_917563855.2. Lineage (NCBI taxonomy): Eukaryota > Metazoa > Arthropoda > Insecta > Trichoptera > Limnephilidae > Limnephilus > Limnephilus lunatus. The sequence goes on from OU830596.1 coordinate 70,591,458, forward strand.
TTTTTCATAGACATATGAATATTAATAGACCAGAACAGAAAGGTGAGGGGTAGAAACCAACTGCAGCGGGACGAAGAGCGGGAAGGTAGCTTTGGTGATATGTGATTCGTCAAAACTCAATCTGACAGTATACAGGCATCTCGCACTATAATATCACCATTTAGTTCTTAAAAGTAAACTCTGCTTTTGAATGAATAGACCTTTTTACATGGGAGCGCGAATTGCACGCCGCGCAATGAACAAGTTTGCGAAGTCCAAATAAGCAAAGAAAGGTCGCCTATAAGGTCGAGTTCAATATTTTGCTGAGGTATTCAGTTAGGCCACTTTTACAAATGTTTCATAATTTACTTACCCCAGTAAAAAACGACGGGCACACGCCATGTATCTCGAGTGACAGTGGATTTTGAAAAACGATCATATTATGTGATCTGAATTAGCTTAAAATAGTCTAAAATAATGCTTGCCTATGGAATGTAATACGACAATTCCGTTTATTCTCTTTTTCACTTTTATTTTACTCGTTTTCAAAACACAAGGCACTGTTTTTACCGTGTTATTTCGTAATATGTACCGATGAGTGCTCGACGCTGGCTCGCAGAAGAATGATGACGTCACATTTTTTAGATTAACGCGAACCCATACTCGATCCCAGCCGGTTCCAATGGAATGGTTCCAATGGGAGGGGGAAATAATACGCTTTTATCACTTAGGGCAGGTCTACTAATATTCATATGTCTATGGTATTTTTTAATTTTTTTTTTATGTTTGTTACCTCAGAACTTTCGATTGAGTGAACCGATATTGATGATTCTTCTTTTATTAGAAAGCTGGTGCTTCCCTTGTGGTCCCATTTTAATTTGGTCTAGTTATGACAATGGGATCCATGAGAAAACCATACATATATGTCTTAAATTTGCAATAAGTATGTGCGCGACAAATGGACGAATAACTCGATATTACGCCAACAGATTTCGATGATTCTTTTTTTGAAGTAACACTTCTTTATGCACGTTAATCGCTAAAAATCAAAAAATTTTAACAAAACAAAAAACGACTTCAAAAAATGCACCAAAAAGTAAAAAAATAATTTCGTACGATTGTTATTTTTGGAGTCGGTGTCAGCCAAGATCTCCACATCTCACCTATAAACTACCTATGTATGTAGTTACCTTGGCTGACACCGACTCCAAAAATAACAATCGTACGAAATTATTTTTTTACTTTTTAGTGCATTTTTTGAAGTCGTTTTTTGTTTTCTTAAATTTTTTTTAGTAGACCCAGCACAATGTTTTGATCCTTTCAATGGCCTTCGAATAGCACAGCACAAGTGCATACAATACAATCAACATCCGAAGGTTGCTGCTGTAGCATTGCTGTTATTTTAACCTTTACGATTGTATTGTATCCACAATATGACCATTTCAATGCATAGGTCACTCTGTGCTCTTTTACGTACAATTCGTTGGGATCGGATGCTGCGGGCGGGTTTTCTCTACGACCATCGGACCGTAGATCCGCAGTTGGTAACACCTGCACAGATATTTTATTCTCCGCTCAAATTATTTGTGCTATGACTTCCTGTTACACAATCGAACTGCGGTATTTATGTTGTTCCCTCTGATGACAAAATATTGTCGTTGTTTCAATTTGGCGACAAAAAATATGTAAGTGATAGAATAAAGCGACAGCTTGTTTTGTCATAGTAATATACAATAATAGCTTGACTAAAAAGTGAAACTGGGTAGTTATTAATTATTTATAATAAATTTACGACCGTTATTCCCAATCCTACAGATGAACTGTTGAGATGAAATTTTGGCTCAACACTCCTCAAATGCATAAATACGCTCTTCCCAACGCAACTCTCCGACCAACAGGCGTTCGTTAGTTCGTTATTCAGCAAATCACTTAGCTGGTCGATCGAAAAGTTGGTGGCTAAAAACAGCTATGGTTTGATTTCGTAGAAAATCTGTTGTTTGCGTTTGTGCGATTATCTTTAGCGGTGGGCTCTGTTGTTATAAAAATTGGACTGTTTTTTTCTTGGTGCTAGTTCTATTGCAAGTAAACGATTTTTAGTCACAAAATCATTTTCCATCATGAGCCATTGAGATTTGAAATAAGTGTTTTTCAACTGTTAAACTCGCTAATATTACCTACACCGTTTAAAAGTACATTGGTTCTCGAATACACCACATTTATTATTAAATACAAATAAATGTGATTAATTTACAACCATTTGCGTTGCGTTATTCGAAAACATTCAAGCCTTCACACAAATATGGACTGAGTCATTTAGATACTCGCTTGTAGCTATATTGCATACAGTTGGCTATACTTTCTCGGTGATGCAGTCCAATATTGTATGTGTAAGCCTTTCTTGAAAGATTTGAGTTTGTTTATGGACGAAACTATTTAGTCCTGTTCATATTGCTTATGTACGGGTGTAAACAATTAATTCATCTCTTTAAGCAATAAGTTGGCAGATGGTACATTTTTTAATGATGAATATAATGGAAAATTAAGATTTTATTATACGTTAACATTTTTTTACATAACAATAATTACCCATTATTTCGCAACCTTCACCTGATCGTTTGATGTCCATCAATAATAATTGTTGTTCTAAATAGGTAAGTTCTAAAAAATCATTAAAATTACTGATCAGTTTCCTGCCATGGCTTTTTTGAACGTTCAATTATCTATTAATATAAAATTTGAGGAAACATCACGCTGTTTATTATGTAAATTTTATAGATGATTGTTTAACGGACGTTATTTGGTCGGAATTATGAATTTCAGTATTGTAAAACTTTTTAAAAGTGGTATTAAGTTGTCAACCGTTATTAAAAAGCTAGTTTAGGTTAGGTTTTTATATGATTTTTCAAAAGTTTTCTTTTTGTCACTATTGTGATTTGTCGTGGAACCATCCAAATCAGTTGTCAATCTAATCGAGTTTTTCACCACATCTGTGTAATCTGCTAATTAGCATTACTCGTCAAGTTGTGTATGACGTACGACATCTGTTTTTCTACCGCTCAGTGAAGCTACTTGTCAACTCTATTTCCTTTTTTTACAGCCATAGTAAACTTATGATTAAAGATACTTGAAAAATAGTTAATTAACACAAAGGTGGTGAAATACTTACGTAGCTAGTGGCGTGGATCCCGATGACGTTAAAACTCATCCAACCAATTAGATATTTTTCTAAAACATTTAATTAATCCTAAATGAAAAGTTATACGGGTATTCAAAACCAATTATTGTTGACATGAATATCTACATTTAAAGGTAAACTGATAAAACATAACAACGGCACAACAGAACAAGTAAAAAAAATCGGTTAAATTTGTTTGATTGGTCTTTTCCATTATTTTTCTTTAATGTTTTGTTTCGTTATGGAACGATAATAATATCTGCTATATTATAATATATTTTCATTGAAATTGCTCATCCTAGCGGTATGCGGAAAGCCTTTTTAAACTTTCAAAGCGAGGACTTTCCAGTGCCTTTTGTAACTTGTCCTATGAGATGATTGATTTCTAGCTCTGTTGAAAGCCGCCGGTGCGACCTCTTGACTCTGCCGTTGGTATTCAAAGCGCATTATACGCTTATATATCTTTTAAACTTTCATTGTGTCGAGTTTGTCATAGAGAAAGTGGACATTCCTCGCCAATTCCGACAGTTTACTCAAATGTACACCGTAAAAGTCATATAACAATATTTTTCGCATTAGTACAAATCTCATTGTTAGCGTATCACTCTCCATGTCTCCATGTGACATTATTCTGAGTTAATAGCTAAGACTCACTGTCAAAAGTCAAAACGATTATGAAGAATTAATTATGGCGACGTAATTGTTATTTTTAATCCTGTTACAAGTGAAAGCACTCAACTAAAAAGTGGAGTAATTCTCTATTTCAACGTCAGAAACATTTTTTTCAGTTTCGTAACATTTTGCAGGATTTGTCCAACAGATCCGGTAATAGCGTCAATACTTTCTTGCTATTCGCGTTTAATTCCTTTCTGACCTTGTTGAAATTCTGAAAATTCCTGTACGAACTCGTGTTCGCTGGGCACGTTCGCCCTTTGGTATTTTGGATGGCATCATTGCCCATTACTGCGGACCTCCTTAACTTACCTACCTTATAACCGGGGCCAGTGGCGGATTTACAGTTCAGGGCCGGGTATCACTTTTTGGGACCTCTTGTCTTGAAACAGAAAAGACAGATACAGAAAGTCTATTACGCCTTAAAAAATTCCGTAATATAGGGCAGATGTTCATTATCAAGGGTCTGTCCTCTCTCACTACATATTAATGGGCCTCTTGTGTTTAGGAGGGACAGTTTCATCGTAAATGCTGTGTTTTTATCCTGCACTGAGTTGTCGTAAACCTTTTTAAGATCTGAACAATCTTCCTCTTTTACAATTTCATCGCCCTTCTTGTATTTGGTTGCAGGTGTAGTGAACCTATTTCCATAAATTAATTTTGTATTTTCTTCATTTCATGTTGTTTTAATTTCCTTGTCTTTTATCTCAATGAAGTCCTCGCAATTGCAATCCTGTAAATCCGCCACTGCTTCTTATACCTTCTACTTAACAAGGCATCTGCCATTTGCTGCCTAATAGGCATCTCCGTATCTTCTACTTAGGGCATCCTCTCATCTCTCGTCATTTCATCTTCTGCTCCTGTGCGCAATCTAGTTATGGCGTGGGTAGTGGGTAGATTTCACCAATTTGCCACGGCTCTCAGGCTATCATTACTCCGCGTGCAATTCAACCAATGATCCAATCATTGGAACTTTTCACCCGAGCTTGGTAGGGTGGTCATTTTTTTTTAATCCGATGTGCTTGTTTCTGCTCTTTGATTTTTCTTCTGACGCAAGCAGCTTTTGACCAGTTTTATTCAATGTAATATTATTAACCGTCGTATCGTGATCAATTATAAAATCGTATAACAAATTGGAAATTTGAAAAGGGAAGAGATTTGTTCAAACAACACATAAGAGCTTAATATTACATAATATTATTAATAATATTATATATAAAAATAAATAAAAAATGTATTTATTTACTCTAGCGCATCTATTTTTCAATTTCTTTCGTAGAACGAACTTCAAAAGTGACCATAAACATGTACACTCGTGTAGAAGAAAAGTTATCAAATTTTACTTTTATTTTTATTTCAAGAATAATAATACTTATCAATTTTTATTTCCATTTTTATTTCAATCTTCTTTAAAATATCTTTTTATTCTTTATTTCTCAGCTTTCTGTTTATATTTTTATTTGTAATAGTATTTGCATGTAGTATAAACTAACTCAATAAATAATAATAAAAAAATAAAAAGTAGCCCATGATGTTTTGTTAAATTTCACGAGTTCAGAGCTCACCTTTCGATATTTTTTGTTACTTCATACATTCAGCTTTCTGCATTTTAGTTGCAATAATTATTTTCTTGAATTCTTCCATTACAATGACGGGATACTTTTGCCGCAATTCACTTCACTTACCTGCTTAATTTTATTGTTTCCAGTCAGTTTAATTTGGATACTTTCGCCCTCGTATTCTCACGGTTGGTGCTGCGTATCTAAATTACTAAAAACTAACCTTCACGCTGTTTCACTGCAGGGATAAACAGAAAGGAGAGGCCACAACTCTGTCTTGGAACTCCTTGCTTCACACACATGTATACATCGTATCATGCATACTCTTCTGTTATTCGGACTGTTGATAAGGCCGGACTCAATACTTGATTGTGTCGTGCCTCCTTGGGCGTCCCCGATTTTCTTCTACACGTATATTCTCCTTATACTCCGTTCTTTGTACTTTCAGTTTTGCACACCCAAACCGTCAAAGAGTCCCTTTCTTAATATTATCCATTACGCTTACATGATCTTTGTATTCTTTCCGGAGTTCCATATTTCTAACATGGTCATAATAGTTTTATCTCTCTGCAATTCGTAAGGGTTATTATCAGTACTCAGGTTATTGTGTACTGTTAGCTTCTTTGGGCAATTTTTTTCTGGCGTCAACCCCGTTCAGACCTACATTAATGGAGTTTCCAACATCTACCCTTCTTTCAATACCCTTACCAGCCTTTCCATCTCTCGTAAACGTACTTTCCAAATTCACAAATTCATCCGTCTTTTCCAAATATTCATAATTCACAACTGTATTGCACACTATTTTCGTACTCTCTTTCAAATACCGCGGCTTTAGACTTATTTATATTCTTTAGCACTTTTCGTTCATCATAGATACGAGAGGTTGTTGCTCTTCCATACTCTTAGAAATCAGCATACAACAGCCAACAAACTTTCAGTTTGCGCCATGTCTAAGGTTGGCATATTGACTAATTCAATTCTTCTTTTTGTTTCAGCTCTCGTCCGATGAGCCAGAATACTTGCAGGCGGCAAAGGGTCGCATCTCCAAGGCGATTCCTCCAAAGCCAGCGGCCAACCCTCTGCAGTTCATCAAGGTCGGGCCCTGTGAACTGTTCCGGTCTGCGCAGGAGCAACTGAAGAGGTCAGAGGAGGTGCGGAAGACCAAGGAGGTCAAGAAGGAGGAGCAGGAAGACTGGCAGTCTGTAAGTATCAACAATTTTCAATGCTTTATTAAGCACAATATCCAGAGGTTTCCTCAGGAGTTCTACTTAGGGTTTCTCTTATATTATTTTATACGGTGTTTTTAAGGAAAGGATTATTATGGTTATTCCCAAGGGTTTAATAAAAAAACAGAACATTGAATAAAAGTAATGAAAAGGACTATCCCAACCTACCTAACCTAACTTAACCTATTATTTTATTGTCTTCTGATTTAGCACTGTTTTGTTTTATCCGGTTACCTTTGATATTAATATTTAATGATTTGAAAGCATTCCACTGATACGCTCATATCTAATTCCACAATAAGTTTAACAATTTTTGGTCAATTTTTTTAATTTTTTTTTATTTTTTAATCCTTTGCCCTCCATATAGAAGATCTAGGGGTTTCCTCAGGGGCTCTTCTTAGCCTGTGTTATTTTTGGGGATGCTTTTCAGAAAAGGAATGGTATTCCAAGGAAACCAATATTGTAGATGAGCAACATAACAATAATTGACAAATATTCTACATGTTGAGCGTAAAAACTACCCTTTGCTTACTCGACAAAAATATTGCGAAGACTTTGGCATCCCAATAATGCACCGGTGCCAAAAGGACATCTCCTATGGCAATTCCAGCAGAATAAACTCAGCATTCCCACTTAACGTCTTTGTTTTAAAGATTTACAATCCGATAGAATCTATCAAACGCAGTGACCGTTTTTTTACACAGGGTCAAAAGTTTTCATGGATTGTAAGGCCTGCGAACCAAATGTGACTGCCAAACACAATGGTAATGCGCACTTACATTTTGTGCACGATAGATTGGCAGTTGCGTAGGTACTATTATACTATTGTATTATAAGGATCAACAAAATACAGCTGAATCTAAATTACGCAACGACTAATAATGCTGAGCAAACTGCTTGCGCTGTATTTCCATTCAAGTATCCGCCATTGAGCGTACATATTCCACTTACATGTTTGGTTCAAGTGCTTCATTCATTATTGTTGTATTCATTTTCCTTCGAGTCAGTCCATATGCTGATATCCTATTGAGTTTGAATTGACATTGGCTTTCGAAACGCTTTGCTAACCAAATACGTACTATCCCAACCTTGAGCCATTCATCTGCTGTCCAATTAGTCTATGCGCTATTTACATTAAAATACTAATACCCGAGTTTGTATTATTAGCTCAACCTACAATGTAGGCGTAGGTATTTATTGTTCAAAGAAAGACTTATCTATCACATATTATATCTCTTCCCTTCTTGCCGCAGTTATATGTTTATAATATTTCGTTCAATCAGAGCAAAACCTTGTTGAACACCTGCAAACATATCGGCAATATTTACGTGGGAACTTTTTTAGTTTCAAGCACGAATTCCTCAACAATTCTATCAAATTAACGAGGAAAAATGGCTTTATCGAAAAAACCGGCAATCCGATATACCGAACAGTCGTATATCAAATTTCCATATTATTCAGAATGCAGACAAGCGGCAATTCCATCTGGCAATCCATTTGAATAATGGATGGCAAGTATTATCGGTAATTGAAATAAATTAATGATTAGTCAAACAAAAACTTCTTAATTGGTAAAAATTTAAAAGGTCACAATCATTTGAGACCCATAAACAGTGTTTACGACCCGCAAATGGCAAACTCACCGAACAGTTGATTAATTGCCAATGATTACACAAACGAAATACTTTTTTAATACGGCGGCAATTTGTCATATTTTGTTTTTCATCTTTCAATTGAAGGACACGTAATTCTGACTAGAGAATTCAGCCACTTACATAAGACTATGGTTGATGGTTGCCGAATTTATCAAATGGTTAGAGGCGATAATAGGCAATACCACCGCTCGCTCTGAAGTTCTATAAAGTTATAGTCCGTCTGAATTTATGGCTAGGTCCGGTGGGATGTATCCACTTATTTTTAATTACTGGGTAAGGGTCGGGATCTCGGGTGGATTGAAGACTATGGGCACGTGGAGTTATGCGCTGTCTGGGTGTTCCCCGTCTCCTGTTGTGCACGTGTTAAAATCCAGCTTCACCTCGGCCGCAATAATTGATGTATGTGCCTTTTGTTGCTTTTTGTAATGCCTTTGTGATTGGTGGTGTGCCTTTCAATCAATTGAGTTGCCCGAAGCATATCAAATGTACCGCCTTGTTCACTGTTCATATCTGCTGATGATTGACGATTGTTCCCCCACCGCTTTTTGTATCTGGCATTCGGCTTTATTTGCACATGCGAGTTGTTGTGATGGCTGTATTTTTCCGTATGCTGTGTTATTTATGAATTTTGCCGTAATTTTTTAAGTTATCGAGAAGTGTAGACCCGAATTAAAATTGATAAAATAAGTGGTTTCGATATGAGTAATCTACATCTAATATATTTATTTCGATGGCATTTCGAGACTAACACGTACAAGATCTAGAATAAATAAATAGAATAGATAAAGTATAATGTTTCAACAATAGTTTCAGTATTGATGCTTTTGCTATAATAATTACGCAAAATCTGAAATCGTGCTGAAAGCTACTAAATACCCAACAAAAACTGTCTGAAATTTGAATGACCCTAATCAATTGTTTTATTGCAGAATCTGGATAATTGGAAGTCATCAAGGCGGAAGCGTGTTGAACACATCATTGAGAGATGTGTAGAAGTGAAGAGGATCACAGAAGAGGACCAGGCGAGGGAGAGACGTCGCTCAAAGACCTTCAGCGAAATGATGGAAGACAGGTAAGCCTATCAACCTAATCTATTCTGTTCCTGTATTTTTCTAACATATTTTACAGAAATTTCGCAAATCTCCTCTAATGCGAATCTTAATCTTCCTGAATCCAGTTTCGGGATGGGCAAGGTTGGTCCATAGTTCGATGTCCGTATTTGATAGTATTGGATTTCACTCAATTCTTAAATTAGTCATTCTCTATCGGGCCCGATCCATATTTACTTCGAGTGGAAGTTTGAGCTGAAACGCAGATGAAACCACATAATTTAAAACTAAATATTGTCATTATATTGATAGAAATAACAACAGTAATCGTAATGGACAGTTACCTGATAGCTTCGGAAGGTATAAACTTATCGTTAGAAGCGAAAGTGGCTTCGAATGCAATATCATTCCGCCGTACTTAAGTAATGTTATCAACCGTTGATGTGGTCAATTTAAATCGCCGTGTATAATTATTATGACAATTGTATAGATTCAGAGGCGAATCAGTACTAATATAAACAGTCTACCATACTTTACTTCTTGTTTTCATTTAAATCCTTCTCACATTATTCAAAGAAGTCTGAATGTGATCATTGAGGTGTTCAAAAGGTTTTCTCCCTCCTAGAGCTTTGCTCCGCAACCTTTTTGCCCCTACGGCAAACCAAAGCTCTTCCAAGAATTCTGCGGCACACCAAAACTAAAAACGTTAAAATAATTGGATACTTAAATTTAACATAATTACTTTATTTGATAAGAAACCACATATACCTAGACTAATCACTTGTTTTTTCTCAAACCGGGACAATTTCTCAAAAACTCCGTCTGTCTTGACACGGGACCGATTGGTGAGGTGAGATAGGCGTAACAAAAACTATTTTATTATTTGTTATAAAGATTATTACAAAACAATAAACTTTCTTCCACAAAGCGGAAAAACCATTCTCGTGTTCTGACTGCAACTATTCACGTTCAAAATAGTCGCATTTGAAAAGGCACATTCTAACGCACCGCGAAAAAAAATCAGTCCATTATCCTTTTTGCAGATATTCGTGTACACAAACATATTTAGACAAACACGTGAAGACTCGCACTGAAAAAAAAACATTTTAATGTTCTGAGTGCAGTTATTCACGAAAGTTTCTAAGTTAGTTTTACGATTTAATCTAGTCAAAACTTTCCTAGCTACTGCCGTATAAATGCTTCAATGTAAAGCAATAAGGTTTCTTTTTAAGTTTAGCCGCCACCCTCGACCTAGCCCGGTTTCGGCTTATTGCGGATTCTTTGCGAAGAGCCTTTATTTAACCAAATAAGTTTCCAGATCGATCCGCTTCTGCGCAACATTAATCACACATGTACGGTTTCTTCTAATCCACTGTCTCCGCTGACTACTACTCCACATTCAAGTCATTTAATACAGGAACTAATTAATGGCACCTGATCCAGTGATCATTCTATCCAAGCTGATGAATTTATCGCCGTGAATATTATAGCCTCACTGATGGAGGTCTGTTCAGATTATCTGCAAATAAACCTGAATTTTAATTTAACAGTCTACTTTGCGTCATAATAAACATGATAAGTGTAATTTCCTGAATATGCTGTGATTAAATTATTCCGTTCTTCTCTCGTTTCTGTAGGTTTAATGTTTTGACTAGACAGATTCAATATGTATTTTCTATTTATGATAGAGTGCAAATTTAATCACTTTCCTTTTATCATTTCATATTATTCTGACAGAGGCGTTTAGTTATCAAAATGGACATCTTTTTATAGCCTTCTGACAATAAAGTTTGACTATTGATGTCCAACTTAGAAAACACACCAATGCTTTAGCTACTGTCGTCAACCGTGAAATATATTAACATTTTAAGGCTCCAATAACACTTTCTTTGAGTGTATTGGATATGTTTGTCTTGATCATCGGTTTTGGAAAATCACTGCAAATCTGGTAACTTTTTAGCTAAGTATTAGATTATTAGTGCTGCTGATGGTAATGGGAAGGGAAGATTATGGGAGAGAGGCAAGTTGAGAAGTGTCTGGTTACCAAACATATCTAAACCCATTTAAAGCAACGTTTCGATTCTAAATGGTGGTCTTTCACCAGGTCGATGCTGAGAGCATCTTCAACTGTGTATGTTTTTAATAGGCTGCATATCTCACGAGCACTCAAGCCTCTCTTCATACTTGGTTCACCTGCCTAACTGTGATGGTGTGGCGTGCCGCTACTTGTTACGCTGATGGACGATTGTATTAAGCGACGAGATGCGTCTAGTGTGAAAAAATTATAAAATGAGAAATAAATCACATTACACATTACGAATCGCACGATAGAGATAGATTAAGAAAACTTATATATCGTGACGATAGCCATGTTGTTATTCGGACGTACTTCCTCACTGCATACTCCCGGGACATGGTATTATTATTATCAAAAATATTTGTGTAGCGGATTTCCACTCAAGATGCCTGCAGATATAAGTACAATATATAGTTTTTTGTTATACGACCAAAATCTTCTCTGAATACTTACTTTACCAATCAGGATATACAGCAGAAATAATCCTTTAGAGGGGATCGAGTGTCCAATGGATCAACTGCAAATGGATCAAATGGCCGGAAGATCAACGGTCGGCAGGCCTTCTATCGGGGGGCAAACTGTCGGTGGATCAACTGTCATGGAATCAGTATTTACTATTTTTACTTTCTTGAAAAATGTAGCGGCTTGTCTCATTTTTTCACAGTCCAATGAATATTTCAAAGCTTCATATTAACCCAATGACGTTGAGATCTGAAAATAGCGGCATTGACCTAAACATTCCAAACAAATAACGCTGTGAAATTTACACAACGCCAGAACTCACCGTTCGAAAGTTTTTACTGTTTCATGCACGCTGATTTTCTGCTATGTAATTAAGATCAATAAAGAGTAGTGCAAAAATCTAGAAGGTGTTGTCTGTATTAATAGGTATTCGCTCATCATAATTTTCCTGTTTTCAAGAAATTGTAAATCAATTATTGATTTTGTGCGGTTTTGTTGCGTTAATTAATAGTTTTACTGCTTTCTCTATTTTATAATCGGCGTAGGCACTTTCCGCACTTAATTCTTCGGAATTCTCGATTTATTGTGAGGCCAATCTTGGCGCGCTTTTCGTGGTCTGTTGAATTACATTACCAGGGTCGAAATACTGTAATCAAATTTATATTGCATTAACGCATGCCAGATAGTGTGGAATGCGATGAATTCCAACGTAATAGTATGCTTTTTGGGTTACCACAAGGTACCGCTTTAAGACCTAATTTATTTTATAAAACAATTGCGTATAATTTAAAACAATTGCGGCTTTCTATCATTATTCTTCGACTAAAAACATGTAGATACGCTAATAATAAAAGTTGACAATTCAGTTATATTTCTAAATCATTGCTTTCTTTTGTTACCTAAAAGGCCAAACAATATTTTGATTTGGCCCAATTTGAATGACCACATCGTCTTCATACCTTCGCGGTGGTCTAACTTAATCAGAGTGTACTATCCAGGAACGGTTTTTGAGATGCCTCCGTGCAATATCGCTGGGAGAGTTTAAATGTTGATATTATTAAAGTGCTGTAATATATTTTCTTGATATGTCTGAACAATACTTAGGTACTACAGTTACCTATCTATCAGTTCAGGTCTATTCAAAGATAATAATCTATATCAATCCTAGCGAGAGATTAACATGTGACGTCATTGTTCTAGTATCTTCAATATTTTTCGTTTTCAAATAAGACGCTTGAGAAGGAAGAGTTCGAACGTCGATGACATCAGTACGAGCTCTCGCTGGGACTTTTAAATTTTTTTTTTACATTAGCGTCACGCTGGAGGCCTGAGGATAACAAAATATTTTGGGACGTGTGTCATCCTTGGGGATGCTGTATGGAAGGTCTTTTTAGGGAAAGGAAGGGGAGGAAGTTATGGTAAGGAAAAAGGCGTGACGGATGTTCGAATCTATCCCTCCCACTGCGATGCAAGGCGGTGGTGGTGAGAGTCCGGCTCGAGAGGTATTAGTTAGGTCTCCCTTAACCAACTCTCCCGATCCGGCCCGCCACGCAGTAGATGGGCAAACGCATTAGCCGCCAATACCTATACAAACCTCATGAGACCTAGACAAACCTTAATCCTCCAGGGGTAACCTATGGCAGGGGTGTTGGTTTTTCAATAAATCGTTTCCGGGATGGCGGTACCCATACCCGCCTCTAATAGGGAGTAGTAAAATAATATTTTGTTCTTATTTTAAATCTCTAATGATAATGGTCATCTTGAAATTGGTTGAATTTGTACTTATTATTTTGATATTTCGGCCTTGACATTTGATTATTTCAATTATATTATTATTTATTGGCCGTACTTAATGCAAGGTTGGGAAAAAAATGAATCCACATTGTTCGCAGTTTGTAGTTCCGCGTTGCAGGTACTTTCCAACGCCTAATATCGATTATAAACTAGTTAAAAACATTGTATAATAAATCTTGTGATTAATAAAAAACCATATCGAATGAAGAAAAAAAAAATAGTACACATGATATTAAAGGCGCGTCAAAGCAATGCTTGAAGTTTTGTTTTTTTCTTTCCTTTATATGAATACCGCATAAGACTTTCAACTGCCTGGAACCGGTGGAATTATGGCATCCCCAATTGGGATATGTTGTAATACTGAAGAGAGTGGGGAGCGGATGTGATGGGGCTAATGTCATTTCAGGCAATGCGTTTCAATTCTGAATGATGGTCTTTTGGTGAATACCACTCTGGGGATGTTTTATTGAGGCGATTTTTTTAATTGAAAATATCATTTGTGCGTTTTTCTTCTTTCTAAAACAAATTCATGATATAAATAAATGATGAAATTATTAGCTAAATCCATGACTTATTCAGTGTTTAACTGTCTTGCTAAATCTTGGTATATAAAAATGAATGTTTCTCTGCTTGTCCGTTATGTATTCCTAAAGCATTCATCCAATTGCGATGAAACTTTGGTTATTTGATGTGAGCTTGCCCGCGATCATTTCTACATATAATAGTGAGCTCTGGCGTTATGAAGTTTTTTCTATGCTATTCATCCAATTATGATGTTTGTTGTGATTGTGGTGAGTTGTTGTGCGCACGCCCGTAAAGTTTTCTATATATACGGTTGAGATCTTGCGTTATACATATATATTCTTGCGTTATATAAATATATATATATTTTTTTTATTTATTTATGCGACTATATAAAATAATTCCATAAGTATACAAAATATAATGATTATGTAAGGTAAAGATATTGTATTTCTTAGTTCTCCTCACTAGGGATTCCTGTGCCGAGGCGGACTAAAATTGTTTAATTACAGTTTATTTGTCTTCTATGTCGTTTTTAGTGTCTTCATTAGGGTGTTTTCGTTGACCTCTTTCAGTCATATTTTTATTTTTGATTTGTACCTACTCATTAATTTTTTTTATTAGTTTTATGTCTTGGGGAAGAATGTTTTGGAGTTTTGTTGCAAAATAAGTGTAGTTTCTTTATCCGTATGTGGTTTTATTAAACGACTTCGAAAAGGAAGAGATTCTCAATTCGCCAATTTTTTTTTTAATGTTTTTACCTCAGAACTTTCGATTGGGTTAACCGATATTGATGATTCCTTTTTTATTAGAAAGCTGGTGCTTCCCGTGTGGTCCCATTTTAATTTGGTCCAGTTCTGACAATGGGATCCATGAGAAAACCGTATATGTCTTAAATTTGCAGTAAGTATGTGCGCGACAAATGGACGAATAACTCAATATTAATAAAATAGCAATCGTACACGAAATTATTTTTTTAACTTTTTAGTGCATTTTTTGAAGTCGTTTTTTGTTTTGTTAAAATTTTTGTTTATAACTTGGAATGTTTTTTATGTCATTTTTATTTGATCTAGTGTGATGGATACGCTGTCTAGTAGAGGATTCAGTATTTTTGAATAGCTTCAATAATATATTTTTGACATATATTCTTTGTACATTTGTTACGTCAAAGCTTTTGAATATATCAATCGAAGGCGTTCTAATTGGTACTTTCAGTATGGTCTTTATGATTCCTTTTTGAACTGTATTCAGGTTTTGTATGTATTTATGTGTAGTAGATCCCCATACTATAATTCCATATTCAATTTGAGAATGACATAACGCGTAGTAAACCTTTTTCTAATCCTTTTTATTTACTACATTTTTTAGATTTTTGAAGAAATATATAAGGCTTGTGGGTTTTTCAGTAATACCTTTATTATAATTAAGAAAATTTTGCAATAGATGACGCGGGAGTTCTTTGAAAAATGAGTTTATTTCAAATAGTCAATAATGCGACGCGGGAGGGGAATGGAGGCGGGAACGGGGTTGCATGGGAAAGGACACGCAGCGAGAAACAATCTATTTCTTTAAATGTGATCGCAACGCGTGCCGGGTACTCGCTAGTATGTTATAAACAACTTTTAACTTTTCGCCATTTATATCAGTTAGCCATGTTGTACGTTCGCAGAAATCTCGGTCGGTTTCTTGAGTTACGCCATTTTCCAGATGTCATTACAATAGGTACATCGCATAATGTTAATGCATTTTCCCCTTTTCTGTCAACAATATTGTAATTTTATACATTAAAAAATGATCTCCGTTTACTAACTACTGTACGAAAGCAGTATTCGAACTGATTTGGTGGTGTTTATAAGCAATCTGAGTATTGTACCAGATAGAGGGTAGGTACACTTTCACATATAACTGCATACTCAACTGAAATTTCGATTTTTCGGAGATGTCTGACTAATCAACTAGATTAGACGATCTATTTATGTGCATATTACTTCTTCGCTTTCGTAAGACGCGTTAACCCACGAAGCGCGCAACTCCATATAATCGAAAGTTTTAATTGTATGCCTTAGTTTTAATCGATTCATGTGGAAGACAAAAACTTGACGTTATGTTAATTGACGACTCTATTACGCTAATAAAAAAAAATAATAATCATTGACCCGTTGTCCACAACCATCGTTGACCCGTGGTTAACCTCAAAGACGACATGTTAATTATAATTTATCCATGTATGTAAATGTTATGCGCGACTACATTCTAGTATTCTGGTTTTAAGCTTCGTCAGTCGATTGGGAAATTGCAGATTATTTATTAAGATATCGTGTTAAATCCCCAACGGAATGGATTTATAATCGTCTTAATCGTTTTATTAAATGCTTGGCATATCACTCGACGCAGTGAGGAAAATGCACGGCTCGGTAAGCTCGGAGAAAACATGGTTATTTTTTCCCGTTTTGCGTCCATTTTAGTCGCTTTCCCGCGGAAATGCGCTCCGCCACCTGGCGCCCGAGGCGTGAACCATTCTTCTGCCATTTGCCGCGCATTTTCTAATTATTCCATATACAACATAACTGAGCAAGTAGGCTATTTAATTTGCGTTGAGAAACATTAGTACAGTTTGACAATTAAGTGTAGAAAATAAATGATGGCGCTGCGATCGATTTCTTGGTTTTAAATGGCAACACCGTGATGGCTCATAAGACAATGAATGTAAGTTTTAAAAAACCCTTCAGCCAAAATGCATATTTCATAACGTGTTTGTATTTTCATAAATTTTGCACAAAAACACATAATTTAATATAAGTAAAATAAAACAAAACAGGTTTTAAGTGGGCGTTTATTTTGTTATAAAAACGTAGGTACATAGGTATTTAAAAATATGAGTATATTTATTCAACACCCGACATGTAATAATTATTGTCTTAGTCCTCATATGATTCTTCTTCTTCCATATCTTCATCTTCATTTAAACGTTTTATCAGTTCATCTATATCATCATATAGAGTACTTACTCGTGCATAATAATCTGCCTCGATTTTCATCACGTTTTGCAACAATTTTTTTTAATCATCAACACTTCTGCTATTTTCCGTTTTCCCGGTGTTTCAAATTTTCCATCTGCCTTTTCCCTTTCTTGACGATTTATCTTACTTTTCAGATTTACCTGTATGTGGAAGACATCATTAAAATGATTATTCTATAGAAGGTAGTTTTAAAAAAGCACACCTGTAAATATTCATTTAGAAAGAAAGAAAGAGAAAATTAAGAACAAGTTACATTTCTATGAATTTAAAGAAGTTGCATATTATTATTTTTTTTTTAAATTGAGTTATTCCATTTTTCTTGTGGCCTAATATTAACTGTCAAATGGAAATGTCAAATTCGGATTTTTAAACATAACCTCAAATCAGATTGTAATGGTTATAATCGCACAAAAATTGGCATAAATCTTGTAATACTAATGAAATTTATTAAAAAAACTATACCACGTACCATTCATTTCTGCAGTTCGTTTGTAAACTTCTTTCAAATTGGATAGGAGCTTCTTCGCACGATATTCAGCTAGGCAGCGTTGAAACACGCAGTTTACAACTTCTCTTGCACCACTACGTATTGGTTTGTTCATTTTAATTCAATTCAAACAATGCACAGGCAAACAATGAAAAAAAAAACACTAAACGAGCGATTTTCAGTGTGTTCTACATGATTAAAGTCAGTAAAGCCAAGAGCCATACAAAATGTCATTGACAAAACGAGTATTTCGGTGTTACCATAGTAATGAAAAATTTAGTTCCAAATTAATTAATTTCTACACTTTCTTGCCAAACAATAGGTCAAACGTAATGACTAAGTACCTACTACCAATTTAAAAAAAAAAAACAATTCCGCCGTTTTTAGTCACTTTTCATTTTTGTAAAATCATATTTGTACAAAATCTGAAACAGACCGTGAATCGACGTTGTGCGGACGGGGACGTCGATTTGAAGGTCATAATGTGATAAGAGTTTGTAACGCCTCTACCTTAGATATTGTTTTTTTATTTTTATTTTTAAATATTTTTAATTAAAATCAACAATCCTCAAATGAATAGATTGTCTCTCAATTGTCAATGTCAAGGATAATAATGTTTATTTGATAATAGTTTCAATTTGGGAGGAGGGCATGGGTACCGCCGCCCCGGGAACCATTTATTGGATAACCAAAACCTCTGCCATAGGTCACCCCAAGTGGTTCACTACGTTTGGTGACTTAGCAGGGGTGCCCGGGTTCATGGGGTGAGGTTTGTCCGGGTGTTACTCTTAGGGTCGAAACATCCATAGGTAGATACCTACACTCTTAGGGTCGAAACATCCATAGGTAGATACCTACTCTTACGATCGAAACATCCATGCCATGCCATAGGTCACCCCAAGTGGTTCGCTACGTTTGGTGACTTAGCAGGGGTGCCCGGGTTCATGATAAATGTAAATAAGTATGTTAGTCGTAAATAACTAATTTTAAGAGAGTTGCAGGTCATAATACGAATAGAGCAGTAACAATACTGCTCTGTTCGTTTCGTATTGTATTATGGCTTGCAATTACATGTACAAACTCGGTTATAAAAATAAGTATAATTCTAAATCACTAGTCATAGAAGTCTTAGTTGTAAGTCATTAGTTATCAATCTTAGTTATAATATAAGCCACTTGTAGTATATAGGTATAGATTAAATGTATAAATGAATTTATAAAGCGCCCTTGAGGTGATTTTCTCACGAAAACGGCGCTATAAAAATCATCAAATAATTATTATTATTATGAGGTTTGTCCAGGTCTGATGGTCTTGTCCGAAGCATCTGCCCACCTGTGGTGGGCAGGATCGAGAGAGACAGGTTGACTGAGGTCTTTTATCCTCTCCAGAAGGAATCTCTCGACCCACCACCTTGCATTGCACTTGAAGGGGTGGATTCATATGTCCATTACGCCTGGATACACAGACCCCCCAGATTCCTACCCACCCCTCATACCTTTTTCCTTTCCAGAATTTCCTCTCCTTCCTTTCCTTAAAAAGACCCTCCACACAGCTTCCCCTAAGATGACGTAGGCCCTGACTGGCAGAAAAACTTGTAGTGAATTACACATAATGTTAATGTTTTTCTGGGTCACTAGTAGGTTATTTCAAAATGTCGGACTAATGTACCGGACTGTTATGCCTCCCGGTGTTATTTTACAGCGTATTTAATATGTACAGATCTACAGACACGTGTAAATAATAAATGATTTATGGAGCATTAGAATATTTGCCTCGTTATCTCAAAACTTAGTATTTGGAGATGTCTGACTAATCAAGTGGTCGATCGACATATGAAAATATAGTTTTTTTTAAAAATAAGTATTCTTCATAATAAAAATAAGTAATATGAGGCTTGAGTGACGAAATGACGAGCTAGAATAATACAAAGTTACATTATTTCACTGCTATACTTTTTAGTATGCTAGGAGCATTTTTTAAGGTTAACCACTCAGCAACATACACGTTAATATGCCGACATCAGTTAAGTACAATAAGCGTGTTTACACGTCAACGCGTATGTTTATACAGAAATTGTCATAACTCCGTTATTGTTCTAGTTACATCCCTAAAACAAAAAGGAGAAGCTCCATAATAAATCAAGCTACCCATCACTATTCAAGATGTCCATAGAAATAAATAAAAAAAATCTTTTCTGTCAGATACATGATAGACCGCCAAATTGCCTATCCACTGTTCGACATCGTTATTTTTTTATTAAATATTCTCGTATGAAATGATAAAAAAGCGAGGTGACCAAATTGTTTATTATACATTTATAAGATAGAATAAATATTGTCTTTTATATAATCCGTGATTTTAGTACCGTTTTCACATGAAAACATCACGTGAGTCATTTTTACATTTTTTTTATGTTTGCATTCTAAATTTTAATATTTACAAATGTTAATATTTATTTGTAACATAACAATTTGAAATCTTATTTCATATCCTTTCAAAAACAGTTTTTAGTATTCGGCTAAGTTCGGAAATGTTTCATTTATAGAGCTTTAATTGTGAAGCGGAAATAACATAAAGTTTTCGTAAATCTGACATGTCGTTTAAGACGTAAAAAGTGCATATTCGCGATGTATCGGAGTGGTTAACAATATAATAAAATCGAGGTGCGCTGTGGTGAGCTACTATCAAATCCACAGTAGATTCACCAGCACCATGGGTTCAGTCAGAAATTCATGGTAGTTTTCTTGCCACACTGGAGGTTAATAAAACAATTATTATTTCTCTATTAAAATAGACATATGTTTTTCTTTTCAGAGCTGGACGTAAAAATGCCCGCCTTCCGCTGCCCATTTATTCCGAAGAGGACAACAATGACCTCAGTGATCTCGGCATCGGCACCAGCAGCGCCTCGGGCAAAAGCAGTCTCTCTGAGGACTGCGACAATCACAGCCTCGCCGTGAGTCTCCAATCCTTTTACTTTAGGGGGCATACATTAATTACGTGAGCAGTTTTTCTTCCAATCTAGACCCCCCCACCTTGGTGAGATAAATTTGGGTCACTTCGTATATTCTTTTCAAGTAACGTGAGATTTTGCTGGACCCCCCCCCCCTCTTTTGAGCTCATTTAATTAATGTATGCCCCCTTATACGTATCGTGCCTGCCGCTATATTTACCTGCCAGTCAGGACATTATCAGAATATAATATAAGAAAAGTAAAGGAAAGAAAAAAAACTCACGTAACCTAATTGGCTGAGCGTAACGAAGTTCTGTTTTAACTCAACCAATTTGCATTTGGTCTGCCTGTAAATTTGTTTGTACATTCCGATTCTGGTTCAAGATGGTGGCCTTTTTAAGGTTCTGTAAAGATTCTTATTTCAAATGTGAAATCGACATTTTTATTTCGACATTCTTATTCTCATTTTTCTTCATTAATCGCAAGTTCACTTTGTGGCGTCATTTTAAATTAAATGAAAACAAATCACTTTGTCTACTGGTACTTATTTGTCTCGTTTATTGTTATTTGTGTTAATTTTCATTTTATCCTGGTAAAGAAACCTTTTGATAATTTTGAATTAATAGGTTATGGATAGAAAATGATTAGTTTTCATTTAATATTTTTTATCAATCGTTTTGCATTCATTGTCGTTCATTTTTTAATCTGCCATATATTTTAACTGCCAATCTTATCTCAATAATATCTCAAATCTTCAGGAGTTTATCTGAGCGTAATATTACAACACTGAGAATTTCAGTCAATTATTTTTATTAATGACGTTATTTTCACTATTTTCTACCAGTAAAATGTACCCAGATCTGATACCCAGAAGATATAGAAAACATTAATGAATTCTTATCATTGAAAATGTGGTCCATTTTTAACATGGATATTATCTGGTTCAAAACAATCTGAAACAATAAACATGCGCACGTTGATAAAATCCATATTTTTATATTAATTTAACTTTAGGTTTGTTTCATGAATGTTTCAAAGAGTCCAATGCAAATTTGCTACCTGCAAATTGGTCTATTTACAGGAATCAGAAGTATTTTATTTCTTCAGGCTTAGGTCTTATAATATTCCTGAAAAATTGTAGACAATAGGTAAATGACAACATTTAAGTTCGCTTCTGTAAATTTACCTGAGTTTCCTATAATGGGCTTGCCTTGTTCGTGTATGTCCTTTTTTCAATATGTAAATATTTTATTTGTGCGTAACATTTTGTTTTGTCGTGTTCAGCTTTTAATGTCCTCTATTAAATTATTTCCAGAGCGATGGAATGGATTTGGACAAAAATCATTCCGATGTTGACAATATGTCCGAGGTGGGCATCAGGAAGTTAGGATCCAGTACCAATGAGTACGACACATGCACCACCGCCACCATCAGCTCTCCGGAGCCCGAGGAATACACATACGAGGGAGCCATTCAAAGCTACAAGTCCAGAATCATACCCAGAACTCAGTCCACCGAAGTTATCACCAACAAGGTTAACTCTTTGAAGGACTCCATAAAAGAAAAGTCTCCCGAAAGTTACACAAACGGTAACTTGAGACGGACGTCTCTGGGAAATAAAATTGAAAACAAACTTTCCTCTTTTGAACAGAGGCGCTCTTCCAGTGTCGAGCTTAGCAACGCTGACACTAATAAGAAGATCCTTCCCAAAGTTGACGTCCTCAAGCGAAGGGAACTCTTCGAGAAGGAATCCTCTCCCGAATCCAACGGACTGGGCAAAAAGCTGAATGGAGATTTGAGCAACTCCAAATCTATCAAAGATCGTCTGTCACACTTAGAAAAGCTTACCGAGTATCCAGACACTGTTAAGAGTACCAGCGTACTTCCCACAGAGGCCAGCAGCCTCAAGCAAAGACTTTCGAGTCTGGAGAAGCATGTGGCTGTCACAGACAAAATATCCACAAAGCTGTCAAATGGTGATCTTTCAAATGCGCCGTCAGTCAGAGATAGACTTTCAAGCTTGAAGTCTCATAACTCCCAAGATAAACTTACTATCAATAATGTAATGTCATCCGGTATGACACAAACTATTAAGGAAAGATTGTCCATTCTGGATTCAGCCACAAATAAGAGCGTGATTCGTTCACCTGAAAGGGAGATTACTATTAAGTTGAAACAAAATAATGGCTACAACGATATGGAATTCAGGGAAGATTCTTCCTACGAAAGTCACCAGAACAGTAGCGAGAGAAACAGTAGTCCCGAAAGTGGTCTGTATGATAGCAAACGCTTCCATCGCTCTTTGGATAGCTTGGACACAGATGATAATCTGCCTACGGGAAAATTTGAAAGGATTCAGAGCTCCGAGGACTTGTGCGGAGAAACAGGAACCGGAGGAGAGACAGACCGTGAAGACAGCGGTATCCATACTGGAGATGTTTCATGCGCCGTGTCTCACGCAGACGAAACTGCCGAGGAGCACTTGTCTCTCACCCTCCTGGGAACCTCGACCATCTCTCAAGACACGGTGGTGAACGTGGATGGAATCCTCAGTGAATCCCCACAGCCCGACACTGAAGACTGCAGCTACAAGGACTTCTGCCCGGTGCTGTCCCACTCCTCCGTAACTGAAGACGACCCTCCCACCGTTGAGGAAACCACCGATGTGTTCTTCGACCGTGAAGAAGAGGACACTGTCAAGTCCATGGAGCCAGACACCAGCGTAAGTCTTCAAGAGAACTCTGTCGGTTCAGAGAGCGATATGGTGTTTGAGGGGAAAATGTTAATTCATGTTAATTTCAAAGAAATCTGTTCTAAACTGGGTAACTCGCTAAACAATTTAGATTCTACTTCTAACAATACTAACGAAATATCCGACGGGGGTAGAGTAATGCCTTGTGATATGCCTCTGGTGATGGTATCTGAAATGTCTACTAACAAATCTTCTCTTTCATCTAAATCTTGTTTGCAATCAAAACCTGAACCCCCTCCCAAGCCCAATCTCTCCCTGGGCAACTTGCAACTCAAGTGCAAGACTCCCACCGAGCTGAGCCCCGCTTCCGATAAGTTTGTCCTGACTCCTCCTATCCTGGAGTCCAGTGGGCGGTGGACCATCCTGCAGATCAACAACAGAACATCTCCCAGTCCATTGCAGTCCAACACCCCCATCCTAGATATGCCTGAAATTATTCCCGCTAATCTTTCAAAAGAGGACGACTTCGAATATAATTGTCTCGAGGAGAAATTTGTCTTCAAGGTATGCAACAATTTTTTTAACGACCATTCTCACGGGAAAAGTCAATCTCTGTCTAGTGATGTCCAGGCAAATCTCGAAACCAAGTAATAATAATAACGATATTTATAATTTTCTATCAACATAAGTAACATTTAATGTTCGTCAATTTATTTTCGTCCGATAATTTTGTAGCCTCGACGATGAACGATAATAATAATTTATTTTTACTCTTTGCAAAGTATGTAAATGTAAATATTCCCCTTTTTTTGCTAATCGAGTCCTCGAATACTAATACCTCAATCCCTTATCATTTATGTACTTAAAACTTTAGATAAATGTAAACCCTTTATTATATTGTTAGAACATGAATGTAGAAATAAGCCAATAAAATAATGAGATCATTTTGAAAATACTCACGTTTGTTATTTTTGTATTTCATCTTCCGCTTCCCTAAAAAGCTTTTACATCTCGTAAACCGGGTTGATGCATAAGTTCTTAGCATTTTAACTAAATTTATAATATTAGTACACAAAGTACTGCATTATTTACAAAATAAATTGTCTCTCAATGTTCAGGCAATCTTTCTATTCCACGTAGTTTGGACTTATGCATTAAACCCTTACACTATTCTCTATTGTTCTTATGGTAATGGGCTTGTGAATTATGTGTTATTCTGAAGTATGCATTCCACACGGCGACTTTGTTCTCTTATCAGAAATAATCATTTGCAAAGGAAATCTCTATGAAAATAACATTATCAGAGCTATCTCTCAACAATGTTTGTTGAGCATCTCTCAAAGAAGATAACATCGTTCCAGCACTGAAAAAAAATCTCAGACAACACTCAGTTATATTTCAACGAGCCAAAAGCAGGATTCAAAAAATATCTATGTTCAAGTTACTTTGAGAAAAAAAACAAGTTATTGGGATGGTAACAATAGTGTTATAACTTGGTGAAAGTGCTTATAGAAGAGTTGTTAAAATGGAAATTGCCAAACCAATTGTGTACCAAAGTTATGTTTTCATTCTGGCTACCTTTTTGGATAGTTAGACAACACCAAGTTTCATCTCACGTATGTCCTTTCTTTTTCTATGTTTGTGTTTTTTGTGAGCATGATTTGTTTCAATTTAATAAATTTTATGCATACTTTTGTTAAATTTTTATTGTTTATTTAACATTCTTTAATTGCATGTTATCTTATTGTTATGTAACCGAATATTGATGCACGAAATATACTTAATGTTCTACCGGGGCTTCTAAATTCTCTTCTTCAGCTTTAACATTTTATTATGTTTCTTTCGGCTATTGGTGAAGTTTGCTTATTCCATAAAAATTGCTTCCTAGAGCATTGCATTAGATGGGTTCTTTGACAGAATTTCAAATGTAACATTGTTATCAAATGGTCACCGCCATTTTGTTTTTTTGACAGTTGAAAGGTCCCTGTTAAATGCTGATTCTTATTCAGTTTCAGCTTTTGAACCAATTGTGATCAGCAGAAGAGGATAATTATCATATTGTTAAGTTTGTAAGCTTATTACAATTTGATAGAAAGCTGAAACGCACCTGGAATAGGCATTTTAAGGGGACCTTTCAAATGTCAAAAAAAACAAAATGGCGCTGAATTGCTACTATATTTGAATTTCTGACCCTCAGTTCCCTATTCTTAAATTATTGTCTATTAGGCTTTTTATCTTCAAATTTATATATAACAAGAAAGTTATCATGTGTATCTTCTTACCTTATAAATTTTATTTATCTTCCCATGTTTGCCTTATTATTCTCTTTTAATGTTATCGAGTAGCTAGATCTTTATGTTAAAAAAATCTTTGAAAATGTTTCCGTGTAATTGCAATAATTATTATTTTACGTCATAAACGCATCAAATAAACATGATTAATTACACGTCAACACATTCCCGTGTTAAATGCAACAGGCAATCAATATTATTTAATCAAGACGTTATCATTTTATCTGCATGATTGTTATCTATTATAATTTGATATTAACATTTGGCTTACATGGCTCAGTCCAAAATATACCCTCAACATGAGCGAAGCTAAGGTTTTTTTTTTTTAATTTAATTTTTTTATTACAGTTTACACAATTGTGTTTTCTAAATTGTAAATATTTCTGTGGATTTGAGTGGCCTTTTCGTATCTGTGAATTTACGAGTTGCTTATTCACACTTTCCGTTAATTTACAACTTTTGAATTTATAATTAGCCTTTTACGTCAATGTGTAGTGTGCTTCCGTGTATATATTTAAATTTAGGCGAGAATTATATAAAGTTTTATGTTGACAGGTGGTTGAGGCTCTAGATATTGCCTTTGAGGCCATCGACATAGACGAGCCGGTGTTTGACGAACAGGTCAAAGAGAAAATGGTCGATCTGCCGAGAGTGGAGGAAAGTCTCAACATACTCAAGCCGAAGAAAGAGACTCCTCCGGTCCAAGAG
The DNA here is from genome assembly GCA_917563855.2 of Limnephilus lunatus. Taxonomy (NCBI): domain Eukaryota; kingdom Metazoa; phylum Arthropoda; class Insecta; order Trichoptera; family Limnephilidae; genus Limnephilus; species Limnephilus lunatus. The sequence goes on from OU830596.1 coordinate 70,617,779, forward strand.
ATAGTCAAAATGGAAGAGTCAAAGATGGTCACCGAGAGGGATATCACTGTAGAAGCTGTGACAAAACAGTTTACGCAAAGCATGCCGAAACATGTACCGCAACACGTGCCCCTGTACGAGAATATAGACATGCTGTATTCTGGGTTGGCGGTCAATAATGATATGGTGGGCTTCCCCTTGGGGCCTCCCAAGAATGCCATGGAGCCTCCGAAGGAGAAGCCTCCACCGCCGCCTGTTGATGATGACGATCTTAACTCGGTAAGTTATTACATAGTTTAGTCTCTCTTACTTCTTATAATAGAATAAAGAATAACACAAGAAGTGCCTAGTGCGATGTGGTCCAATTGTATTACAAAACTGTGTTTCACCATGATTACGAAATTCAAATGGGATGGCAATATACAATTGCAGGCATGTGTAAGAGAGACAGACCGCATGCTAAATGATCTATAACCAAAAGTTACTAAATCAATGGCGTATTTGTTTCCATTCAAATTTTCAGGAAGGCACTTCTAGTGTTATATTCTTTATTCTAAGTATTTTTTACTTTCTTCTTAAAATTGTTTTGACCTGGTAATGCAAAATATAATTATGGTGGGAGGTATGTGATACACGCTGTCTGGATACTAATGGTAAAAGCGGGAAACTAGAGAATCTACTTCACACAGAAAACCCGAACCAAAAAAAATGATCTTAGCCATTCAATTTATTTTTTTAATTAAAAAAGTTTTGGAGCCAGATCTAAGCTTTTAAAAGGATTTAAACAGCTGGTAATAAAACACTAGTGACTGATTTAAAAAAAAATTACTGAATTAATTCAAACTATGCAGATGGAGAAATCTTGAATCTCAATTTACTGATTGGGTACCTAATGGGGAATTTTCTTTTCACTCGGACCCATAAGCTTGTTTTCATGATAATATAACATTACCAGTCATTTGTATGACATAAGAGGTGTTCCTGACTTATTAAACATGGTTACTGAATTCTGAGATTCTAAGATATTCTCTAATCTGCAAAAATGATAAAAAATCTTTATGAGATCCTATGTCCCTTGATTGCAAATCGGATAACCTACTTTATCTAATTTGGCATGATACGGGTGTTGCCAACATCACAATGTGTCCCAACGGACTTACTTATATTTTGCATGAATATTCCTTATTGTGATTTTGATATTGCATGACCCAGCGAAAAGTGACTCTCATTGAGAGGTTATGTACATTATCCACTAATCCGTTACCATTAGATTATAAGTACTTTTTAAATTCATAAGCGCCCTTGAGGTGATTTTCTCACGAAAATGGCGCTATAAAAATCATCCAATAATAATTATTATTATTATTATGGGTAGTTTCTAAATTTTAGTTTTTAACTATCCTCAACCTGAGATAATTTTTTGCTGGAGCATTTGGTTAATTTTGTTAAAATAGTTACATAATATTTCTTTTATTTTACTCTTGTTTAAATCTTCTTGTTTTAAAATCTTCATACTTTTCTTAACCAGTGTATGTCTTCCTTTAGTACCTATTTTAGGATAGTATGTGCCAAACTTAAATGCCGACCTGCTGAGCGATCCTCTATCTTTTGTGAGATTGAGATAGATCTCGGGCGAGATCTCCTGTCAGATTTGTGTGATTTTCTTTGGATGTTATTTGCTTTTTCTATGGGCCGATGTCAAAATGTCACGTATTTTAGTTTAGGTCATTTTAAACACGAATTCATGCAAGTATGCATGATTATTTATTCATTTAACAGCCTTAGAAAATCATGCAAATCCGACAAGAGATCTCACCCGATATCTATCTCGATGGGACAAAACATAGAGAATTGCTCGTCTGAACTTGATACGATCCATTCTCGCGCAGGTACAGTCACTTTACTCATTTTACAATGACCGTAAGCGAAAGAGAAAGATGCGTAAAAGATATGTGTGACAGAGAAAGGCGTGGGCGGGGAGGCATGCCACTTTTCTCACTTTAAACTTTCGCACAGTTGAAATCTGACATCTGCCCATAGAAAAAGTAAATAACAGCCATAGAAAATCACACAATCTGACAGGATATCTCACAAAATCCCATAAAAGAGTCCCACAAAAGATATAGAATTGCTCGGCAGGTCGGCTTTAAACTTTGGCGCTTACTAAACTTGTATTATATTTTAGTAAATGTGTGCATGTGTCTTAAAAGAACTTAAATACTGTGTTATGTGATAGTCCGGCCACTGAGGGTTTTGTTTTAATTTGTTTTTCCGTTACCTGCATCGCTTATGAGAAAGAGGGTGAAGTTACAATGGAACTATCAGCGGTCTGTCTTTATCTTGTTGCATTGCATGATGATTGATTATTGAGCCCTTATGTGGAAAAACAACGTTATCGAGATAACACGCCATCCAATTAGGTACTTTCACAGCTAAAATTGTTTTAAAATCTCAACCACAAATTGCAGTACCAAGTCCTATCGTGACAGCCAGTAATGCGCTCTCAATTCAAGTAGGCCATTATTTAACTCTTCAGGCCTCGACCGTATACGGTCAAAGGGTCAAAATATTTCTGCCTTGCAATAAAATCCAAATAAATAATATTTCTGAACGTATCTGAATCTAAAAACTGTTTTTGAAAGTTGATAGAACATGATTTCTAATTTTATAAACCGAAATAAACATAAAACATAAAAAGTTTTAAAAATGGCTCACCTTACGTTTTCTAACTAAAATGACTGATGACAAAAAAAAAATAAAAACATATGCTTATTTTATCAGAGAAATATGTTATAAACGTTATTGTCACCTCACTTTTTTGTCGTTTCACGTAAAAATAATTTATAAAAAATTCTCAAAGTTTCACAATTTTAAAAAAAAATTGCAATCAGAGACTTTGGATTCATAAAGGTGTACATTTTAATTATTTTGCAGTTACCTTTTAGATTTTAATATAAAGCGTTGTGTTTTCCCTTTCTTTCGTCTTTTAGATCATATTTCTGACCACGAGTTCTACGAGACTTATATGAATTGTTCCAAAAACCGAACATATTAGCCTGAGGGGTTAACAGCCCATTATATCTTAGAAATCCCTTTTTAACATAACGCTCTTTTTCCACATAAGGCTCAATTACTTCGAAATATTTAAAATTTGGTAGTATATTTAAATCTTTAGTTTTCTTTGTTTAATATGTATTTAGAAAATCTTCATAAGAATTCCTGTATTTTAATTTATTTGATCATTTTTCTACTACTTAAATCATGTTGCTTAAATAAATCGCAACCTTTCCTTAAAAATTACAAATCTTTTATTATTCTTCCTTACCTATCCTTTTCCATCTTTTTTAACTCTTCATTAACAATTCTTTCTTCCAACTTTCTAATTTATCTAAAGGTGTCATTTCTCTCTTTTGGTGTATTTTTTCTTGTGCATGGAGTCCAAAGATACATACATAGTTTCAAAAGATTTTCATCTGAAATATTTGAGAATTTATAGATTTTTTTAAAGATCAAATATTGAGTCACAAATTTTCAAGCATCACATTCCTTAGCAACTAGAAAGTTATTAATATTTTATCTTAACAATGAATTTATGCTCATATTTATTAAAACAAGTATGATAATTCAATTGGTAGATTCCAACCATTTAGTATTTATTTCATCTTTCATATATTGTCTCAGACAACGAAATAAGCTTGGGTAATTCACAGATGGTTAGTTTGGGATGTTACACAGAAATTCAAATGTAACAATGTCATCAAAGGTCCAATTAGGGCCATTTTGTTTTTTTGACATTTGAAAGATCCTTAAGTTAAATTCTATTGGACCGATTCTAGGTCCATTTCAGATTTTGATCAAACTGTAATAGCAGAAAAGCATAACTGTCATGTTGTTATGCTTGTCAGCTGATAATAATTTGTATAGAAAGCTGAAACGGATCTAGAATTGCCGTTTAATGTTAAACGTCACATACGTTATAATCTACGCATTCACAGATGGCGCCAATCAAATTATTTAAGGTTTTTAATGCTTTTTGCACGTTACGCTTTAAAATATTAAGGTAAATTAATTGTTTGCGCTCGTACATATTCAATATGGTTTGTTTATGGACAAAACTATTTATTTATATTCTAATTAAATATGTACACGCGCGAACAATTAATTTACCTTAATATTTTAAAGCGTAACGTGCAAAAAGCATTAAAAAAAAAACCTAAAATAATTTGATTGGCGCCATCTGTGAATGCATAGATTATAACGTACGTGACGTTTAACCTTAAATTGAACTTTTCAAATGCCAAAAAAAAAATGGAGCTATTTGATGATTTGATGCCAACGAAATATTTGAATTTCTGTGAAAACCATGTTGATGCCATGATCTGAAATATAAACAAATATTTCAGGCTCCTTTGATTCGCTTAAACTCGACCAAACGTATAAAGAAAGAGATAAGAAACAAGCGATCGAGCTTCCTGGGGCTCGAGGGCGGGGAAGATGACAGCTACCTGGAGCCGCAACTGTCTCTGGCCCCTCGTCCGGACATCACCAGCTTCCTGCAGGAGGAGACGAGGGTCGAGAAGTTGCTGTACCGGAAGACGCTGTACTACGATTCTGACTCAAATCTCGGAGAAAGTCGGGATTCTGGAGTGGAGCTGGACCGCGGACACTCTGATGATACCTGGTCCAACAAACAGCCTTCTCCGGACACTCTGTCCGAACAACATAGTCGTCAGGGAAGCGAGGTAACTTTATATCATTATTACTTTATCTTTGGAAAGTTTTTTTATAACTGTCAGTCTGTATTCTATTCTTTGAATATATATGTATATTTTTTTAAGGATTAAAGATAATTCATAATGTTTTGCTTAGTCCTCATCACTGGGGGTTCCTGTACTGAGGCGGACCATGTTTTATTTAAATACATACTTCGCTGACATTATTTTATTTTTATCACTTTTACAAAATATATTTATTTCCGTCAACGTGTCGCCACTGGTTACTTTGATTGTTCAAAAGGACCATGTGGTACACAGCATTGCAAACATCTACATTTTTTACTCCAAATAAGCTCAGGAATTGCTCTCGTTTACTGATACACCCTGTATAGACACAATATCTGCGCTTGAAACTGACACATGGTTCAGTTGTTTTCCGATCATAGAACATACACTGTACATACTGTATCTGATATCAAATTTCGTGGATAATAACAGTTTTATCGTTTGACATGCTCATGTTCAACATTGCTCTACATCCCAAGTGCTAATAAATCAATAAATCGATAATTTACTACCATAATTCATATTGCAACAGTAATTTCGAGAGAGTTGATCCTTTGATAATAAAACTAGCGAGATAAGAACTATCATTACTTTATGTATCAGTGAAAACTGATCAATAAATTCCTTTATTCCTGCTCGTCCCACATTACAATATTAGCCAAGGTTATCTGTATACCATTCTATTAAACTCCAACCTTCTTCCCATCTTCAGTGCACATGTTCCAAGTCCTAACACTACCGGTAGTACAGGGACAGGAGTACTAACACTAACAGTACAGGGACAGGAGTGCTCCTGGCTGGGGTGGTAGATTTGTATCGCATCGATGTATTACGAGTTTGGTTTTTAATTCCTCTTCTTTTTTTTTCAAAGCCGTTCACGAACACGAGCATGACATCGGAAGAAGAAGAGATGGGTAAAAAAGACCGTGATTTCACCGACGGTTCCGATAATGAGAAAAGTCGCCATTTCGCCAAGCCCAACTCTTACTCCGAACGGCAAGACTTAATGGGGCAGCAACTCACGGACAAACTGATTAAACTGGAGCAGGAGAAGATCATGCTGGAGAAGCAGCGGAGCATCGAAGGAAACAACGGTGCCACGGAAGATGACGGGAGAATCAGAAGTCTGGAAGAGCAAATCAGAGAGCAGCAGGTTGGTATTTTTCTGTTTACATCGCATCCTGCATTCACCGAGTGGCTTTTCAACTAATCCTAAAGCTCATATATTAATATTATTCAACATATTGTTCAAGTCTACATTCCGTGACCAAAGTGCAAGAATTTTGTAAGGTTTGTTAAATACATAGTGCCGGGTATTTGAACTCCTGTCTCATTACAAGGATGTCAGCAATTGGCACCATTTTAAATTTTTACATTTGAACTCTCTCCGTTAACTGTTGTCAAATCTCGGTTCGTAAGAATTTGGTGAAATTTTGATGAGCTTGACAGCTTAATCAACGGCTGATAAAACGATCCAACTCAAAATTTGACAAAACGCAGACGAACTGAAAATCAGCAATCGTTAATAGCGACCGTTCAAAATGTTATAAATTCACAGTCGTGCCAAATTTGTGACGAAAATCCAAGCACCTAACCTTTCTTTAATCAAGACCGAGACAATTAACGACAAAATTTTAAAAATTCGAGGAAATTGTCAAAATACGCAGTTGTTTATGGCCATGATAATGCTTGTTACGTGACAGACACATAGGCCCCCGGGTAACTACTGCACATAGTATATTTACATCAGTGCGTATTTGGTTTATCTTATCACAATAATCTAATTTAAACCATTTCATCAACTTCATTGATATATTTTTTAACGACTTTGAAAAGGAGGAGGTTATCAATTCGACGGTATTTTTTTTATTATTTTTTTTTATTCTGTTTGTTACCTCAGAACTTTCGATTGGGTGAACCGATATTGATGATTCTTTTTTTATTAGAAAGCTGGTGCTTCCCGTGTGGTCCCATTTTAATTTGGTCCAGTTCTGACTATGGGATCCATGAGAAAACCATATATGTCTTAAATTTGCAATAAGTATGTGCGCGACAAATGGACAAATAACTCAATATTACGCCAACAGATTTCGATGATTCTTTTTTTGAAGTAAAACTTCTTTACACACGCTCGTCACTAAAAATCAAAAAATTAATAAAAATTTTAACAGAACATAAAACGACTTAAAAAAATGCACTAAAAAGTTAAAAAAATAATTTCGTACGATTATTATTTTTCAGCCAAGATCTCCACATCTCATCTATAACTACCTATGTATGTGGTTACCTTGGCTGACACCGACTCCAAAAATAACAATCGTACAAAATTATTTTTTTACTTTTTAGTGCATGTTTTGAAGTCGTTTTTTGTTTTGTTAAAATTTTTGTTTATCGTATCATTGATCAGATTTGCACACCTAAAACGTTATCACACTAATTCCTTACAATATGGTTGCACTTCAGTCGGGACGTTTTCGTGTTTTCACTCATTGTTTGTTCTCATTTCAATGTTTGCATCCTCTTCATTTCACTCATTTCACTAAATAATAATATTTCCCGTTTGTCCGCTAACTTGTTTGTAAATAACAAAACATCATCCCTGTTTTAATTTCAGAAGAAGGAACTAAAGGAAAGGTCCGACGATTCTTCTGATGACGGGCACTTCGAGGTGAATAATCCGAAACCATTGACAAAATTAACCATTTACTTTCTGTTCTTCCGTTGCATGCTTCAAACTAACACCTGTAATAATACCATGTTTCCTGAGCCCTCAATAATAAATAATTGTTTATTATTGATTCGGATCCATTGAATAACTCAAGCATGACTTTATTAATACATCATCATAACACATCTCAACAACAATGTTAATGTTTCATACTTTAGGTTCATAATATTAGAAAAGTGATATTCAGTGAAAACTCGATCGATTTTTCTTCGAATATGTAATCATTTTCTCACTCGCAAAAATAGATTTCATCGAACATCTCTGTGCATTGTTTTACCGCGTTAATAGTTTAAAGCACGCAGTTTTTGTACTCTTTTACTCAAACGATCGCTGCCGGCAGTCGCTTCTGACATTAGTTGACGTTCAAACACAGAGTTACTTTTTTTTATTTTCTCGTTTTTGAGTGTTTTAACCTTACAAATGAACAGTCCGGTGAACTAGCCAAGCATTTAGGAATTACTGCATTTTTATTAAAACACATTTATTTTATATGCGAAATATGTATATTTTTTTAGAATATAAAATATTTAGTATTAACCTTTAGACGCCCAGTGGTCCCGTGCGGGACTGTTGGGCATCGAACGACACAAATCCGCAGCCCGTACGGGACCACTTGACTAGTGTGGTGCAAATATTTCATTAAAAATGCTCGGGCAGTGGGCTACCTTTATTGCACGCGTTTCACAAGCGTTTAAAGGTTTATTTAGCTTTTTTTTCTATATATTTCCACTTTCATTGTATTCCCGTTTAGTTTATTTCAATAGAATCCTTCAAAAACTATAGATAGAGGATTCACTGTAATGCTAAAAACATGACTTAAGCCGTAACTATAAAAATCACTTCATATTTTTTATAAATTATTCCATCACTGTTATGTGACTGTTTATTTTGTTTTGCCAATTTCAATGAAATGGTCTCTGAAGAACTGGCATTATCGATCCCTTTGTTGTTAATTATGACCGATTTTACCGATGCAAATACAGTTGCCTGTGATCCGTTGAACACAGTTAACATTTACCACAAAAACAACTGATCGTTTTTATGACTCATTCTTGTGCTCAGTGGCTTGGATGTATACCAATCAACTGATTTTTGTCTTATCGTCTTTCCTATGACGCGGGACTTTTCCTGGGTTAGATACTCCTCTCTCCGACATAGGCCTACGGTTATTAAAAATCTTGCTGTCTTTGTATCGAGTACACGAAACAAAACTCTCATTTTGCTCAGCCTCACTTAATTCAATAGGGACAAAAGATGTGTATCCATTGTATAGTGTTGACTCACACCCATGAATAGATTGATTCAACTACTACTTCATATTATAAAGTGAAGATGAAGATAAACTACTACAGATAATACAGAAACAAGGGAAATTGGCCATGCACTAATGTTAGCAAGAATCTATAGCACAATAGCGTTGTGAACAACGTTCACTTATACTTCTATGCACAGCGGTGCCCCGTCTTCGTTCCTACTTACACACCAAACGCATAACATTCATTGGCTCTGCCGATTTGAACGTCCGTGCATTTTGGTAGTAGCACGGCGACAGTCGACACCCTTTCTTGCCATATCTTCCTTTGTTTCTATTATCTATGTACAAAACAAAAACATACATATTAGATTTGATGATATTCAGTTTAGATGGTGATCGGTTATTTCCTTTGAATTTTCTTTAGCATCCAAAACAAAATACCATAAATTAAATTTGAAATCATCATTTGATTTGCAGGAAGTTCTCCGGGTGGAAAGAGAGCTCTTGCAGCTGGAGCAAGAAGAGCTCAAGAGACAGAGAGACAACCTGGTGTTCAGAGAGAACCAGGCCCGCCGCGGACGTTCGCTTCAAGACATAAACATGATACAATCGTACCCGGCACGCGTGTCTAAAGAACCGGCATATTCTTATGCGCCCCCAGTGCCGGCGGGAGTGAATTATCGCCAATCGATGCCCGACCTGGCCATGGAACAAGCTGAGATTGTCGCCTTCGCCGCTGCAGTGGCTAATGGGAAACCCAGCCCTGCCGTGGCAAAAGCCAGTCCGATGATCATCAAGAAGTTGCCGCCTCCGGTTCCACCGCTAAAGCCAACGAGGACTACGAGTCTAGAAATGCAGGAACGAGAGCTCAATGTCAGGTTGGTTACTCATTTCATCGAGCTTACATATTAATAATAAGTAAAAAAGATCATATATTATTACCCTTAATTCTGTTTTTACATAAGGAAACGTTCCTCAGAACGTAGTATAAAAAATACAGTACAATATGTGTAGAAAAATGGGAGACAGGTTCTATTGTATGAAAATCACTCCAGAAGGGTGATTCTGTATCCTTTTGCATGGAAGGCGTCCGTCATGCGTTATCGGCTATCAAATTTCTGTGATTTTCTATGGCTTCCGATGGCTTGTCTATGCCTGTCGTATGTTAAATGGATTAATTACCTACTTAAAAACACGAATTACTATTTATTAGTTATTAAAACTATTTACGTATAAACCTAATAAGCATTCAAAGTGAATATCCGTCTGTACGTGATGATATTCGATTTGCAAATTTTTTGAACGAGGTTAATGCAGCAAAACACGCAGTCATCTCTATAACTACTTTTAAGCTGGTGTCTTAACATAATATTTAGTATTTAGCTCATTAACGCGATACAGAAAACCGCATTTAATAAAACTGTCGAAATGTGTCATATACAGACGATTTAAATTTACGCTGTTGCAAAAGCCTAAATCACCCGTCTGAATGTCAAAAGATAAAAGACTTTTATTATTTATTCCTACTCTATTATTGGGAAGTTTATGCACGGAGGGTGGAAAAAATCAAGTATTTTAATAAGAATGAATAATACCATCAGTGGCGGATTTGCAGTCTTGGCCGCCCTAGACCCCAGGCCATGTAATATAAGTACCAACCGCCCTTTCTCAGTACCCATCATCGGACCGGTCAACATTAGATAATTAATTTAACCGTGGCCCAGGGGGGGGGTGTTCACTCATCAAGACTCCACAAGCTTAAAGAACAGTTACACACAGATCTAGCAGATGCTAGATCTAGCTTAAGATCGAAACTGGTCTTAATTTAAGAGTGAATCTGTATGCGAGAGTCTTTTTAATCTACACCCAGAACATAAGAAAATGCAACTATTCATGTTCTCGAAAGCAACATTTAAAAGTCTACAAGCCGTTTCACAGTTGAGAAAAACCTTTTGTATGTTCCGATTGCAATTATTTATGTGCTAGAAAGGAGATTTTCAAATCCCACATGTTTACTAAAGTGGAGAAAAACCATTTTCATGTTCCGGCTGCAACTATTTATGTTCTCAAAAGGAACATTTTAAAGTCCATAAGATGTCTCACAGTGAAGAAAAAAACTATCATGTTCCGACTGCGACTATTTGTGTTCTCGAAAGTGACGATATGAATCCTAACATCTTTTCAATACAAGTAATAAGTCATGTTCTCAAGTATCCGGTAATCGTTTGGTTTCGGTTTCCTCCTAACTTACTTTTATGTTAATATCTGAATTTTTTTGTAAGAAGTTAGTGTATTATATTTTAGTTTAAAAGTTCTTGTTTTGTCCTGTGCTACAATAACACTGTTATTGTATATTATTATTTTCCTCTGTGCTATAACAGCACTGTTTTGTTAATCTTTGTTCTCTTGTCATTGTTTTGTAAATACTGTATATTCTTTATTTCATAGGTATTATTTTATAAATATTTTGTAATGATCTCGTAAGGAACACTGTAGGATTATTTTTAAATTTATTATAGTTAAGCGCACTTGAAGTGAAATGACACAAAACTGCGCTATACAAATATTACGTTATTATATTATTATGACAATTTAAAATCCACATGCTGACTCACTGTGGAGAAAAACATACAGAGTGATGACGTTCACGAAACTCCCGAGCACCCATGCGGAGCAATGACGTTCTCGTGCATAGAATATTTAAGTACTTCTTGTTATCATCAATGACTTTTTTTGTCACGATTGGCCGCCCCTAATATCTGGTCAAATCCGCCACTGCATACCATTGCACTTTGTGGACCGTTTTATATCAAAACCATGTAAAAAATGACTGTGTAAAAACAGAATTGACTGCACATTTATTTATACCTACCTTATTATGTTACTAATTTGATGTATGATTCCAGGAGTAGCAGAATGCCGTCAGCATCCTCGGAGTATGCCAACATTGACCGGGAATCGGGACTGGTGTTGAGGCAGAAGCCTCCGGTGAACAACAATGCCGTCCCCCATCACCAGATGACCAGAAACACATTGCATGTTAGTCCACTATCATATTATTACTGTCATTGATGTTTAAGACCAATGTTTAATCAGTAGTGTCCACCTTTCCCGTGTGTTCTACCATTGTTTTTTTTTTTAATTGTAAAAAGAAAGACAAACATTCCTTTGTTACGAATAACCTGACAATATTTGAAAATCTCCTGTTACCACCACAGTAAGCGGAAAATGTTGCTTTTGTCGTGATGGAGGACTTAGTCAGTCGAAGAAATGAACTCACAATGACTGGACGGAAACCAGACATGTAGAAGCAACCTCTATGCTCTGGAGTCTTTAAATAAGCAGCTAAATATAGCAATAGTCCTACTCAGTGGCGGTTCTTCACAGGGGGACAATGGGGACAGTCCCCACCAGTTACACTCAAAACCTACTAAAGGAAATAACAGTCGATGCTTTGTCTTCACCAAAATGAATGAATTATTTAAACATAAAAGTAATTAATATTTGCAGAAATAAAATACAAACAATTATTCCGGATGATTTTAATAAGACCCTATGCGCGTACATCGAACAATGTACGGCGCAAAAAACAGCAGGTCTATTTCTCAGCGCGCAGAATCTAATGCGCACTTTGGGGACAATCCAAACTATCCCTATACTTTCCTTGCGTTGTTTTGCGATCGTATGCAACTGCGCATGCGCGGTAGTATGAGAATTCAAGTACCTGCGGGGACAATCCTTTGGATCCCCACAGAACCATTTGTTTGCGAAGTTACGGGCGGGAATCGCTCGCGTTCAAATTAGTTTGATAATAATATTGCAAGATAAATCTTTATTTTTATTATACTATATTGTAAATAGGCATAAATCTATAGACATTTTATATTATTTTGTGTTATTCTACGATTACGGTACAGTACGTACAAAATGTCGATCCCCACCACTAAAGAAGTGCTCGAGCCGCCACTGGTCCTACTTAGACCCAGATAGGGAAGCCTTAGTATTAGATACTCTCAGTATCGCCCTGGTGAAAGACCACCAATCAGAAACAAAAAGTTGCTTGAATTCACATTAGCCGTTTTTTGTTTACCAGATCTGAATAGCCAGTTACTTCCCAACCTCCGTCTTCGCATTTCCTGCCCTTCCCCGCTCACAACATACCCTAATCGGGGTGTCATAGTCCAACTGACTCCAGACAGTTGGGATCATAGATAATGGAAACAAGGGAGATGGGTCATAATATCTTTCACCCATAATACTACAAATCCCATTTACGGCACCCCGCTTTTGTTTCTGCCTACACACCAAGAGCATAAGCCTCATTGGCTCGCTACTTCGATAGTCCGTTCAGTTTGGTCTTAGTTCTGCGACTGTCGACACGCTTTCTCCCTTTGTTTTTATTGTCTATGGTAGATACAGTATAAAGTGTGTTTGTAACACTATTGCTTTCTGTGATGATATATTAAATACTGTCTTCCCCCCAGGCTCTCAGTGCGGCTCCGAGGTCCAGGTTGATTCCCGCAGCAGATTGGCTCCAGCCCAAGAGAAGATCCGACCCACAGAACTATGACTACAACCAGCATTGGCTCATTCAGGTACAAATTTATACCATTTTTGACATATCCTTAACAACTATACATCTGTTTCTTCGAAAATGCTGGCATTTATTTAAAAGTATAATTTCTGAGAACAGACTTCGTCAGGCAAGTAATTTACATGCATGTCTATCAAATTTATACCATTTAAGGCCCGAGTTGTCAGCAATGAAATGGAATGAATCTCGTTGAATATTTTTTATTCTTTTGATAAATTTGTTACCATTACGCAATAATAATTTCGCATTTGAAACATAAATAAAAGAAACCTGCATAACTTACTTTACCCAATAAAAAACTCATCATTCTAGCTATTGAAGTTTGTCCATAGATGTCACTAATATGTTCATTTTTTCAAAATAACTGCAACGTCAATTAACCCAAGCGGGGCTTAATGTTGATGCTCTATTATTAGGATCTCGCTCATGGAGACACCGAAAACTGGTTGGCAACTCAGTTTACTGCACATACTGCCCAACTCAATTTATCAACCTCCTGAACAAAATCGATATTTTTCTGATCTGGCATATTGCAAATTACTCGAAAATTTGACAGGTCGTGAGTCGCTACCATGGCGACCTGTCAACATGGCAACTGATACCAGCACTGCTAGTTACCGCGTCGTTCTTGATAACTAGTCTTTTTAACCTTTTAAATGCCAGTAGGTAGAAGTGTAGTTGTGTACAGCAGGCCGTGAATTTTTAATCAAAATAAATCATTTTTAAATCTTATTTAAAAAAAAAATAAATCAAAATAAAAAAAAAATAAAAAAAATCAAAATCATCCCAATGTCGTCTCTGTGTGTTCCATATTTTAAATTAATAAAAAACTGGACTTATGTATGATACAGAGGCTCAATGAAGAGCGAGAAAACTTGCTATTTTTCTATGGCCGGCCTGCTGGGCACGACCAAGGATTCGAGAAATCTCGTTCTTGGCACAGAAGCGGTTAAGTTGCCTGTGTGCGGATCGCCAATGAAATTCACAAGTTTCTTTCCTGTGGATAGCGATTGAGTGACCAACTGTTTTTTTTTCAGTTTCTCCATGAATGGATGGCCTTACTGTTGACCCACACCCGCACAGCGCTCTGTGCTAGTTTGCCATAATTTAAACATGATAACCATAAAAATAGTTATTTTTCAAATCTTTAATAATTAATTTTTGTTTCAGGAAGCGGAACAGCGCAGAATAGATCAGCTCCGCAGCAACATCAAGAAGCAGGCGCAGACCAATCCCCAGAGCCAGAGCCGCCCCAAGCACCTGCCCGACGCCATCATACAGACCCTGACGCAGCGGGCCCAGGGTCTGGGGGGTCCCGCACCCTTAGCCCGGCCCGGGCCTCCGCCGCCTCCACCCCCCCTCGCAACCCCGCCCCCTCCCCCCACTGGAGAATCCCCCGAGAGGATGCTCAGCGTCAGCGGGAAGAAGAAATGCTCACATTGCGGCGAAGAACTTGGTCAGTAGGTGATTCTTTTAAGCATTGAGTAGTTGGCTTAGATTGTTTTTTTTTTCTGGTGCAGGTTGTTTAAAGTTGTTGTGTTTTACATAGAATTCGAGAAAGCATTCGACAAAGTCAACTATGATATTTTATCTTATTTCTCCCTGAAATTTCATAACTTTCTTGGCTAGTTACATACTGTACCGTCATCGTCAAACATAAGCTTTCTCACTAATACAAAATCCTTTCCAGGATTCCCCAGGGATCTAACCTTGGACCCCTCCTTTTTCTTTTTCTTTTATTCACTAATGACATTGGCTAGATCATAAAACTCTTCGTTGACAATATCAAGGTTTACAAAGTTATAAAAAGTTTCATCGATTCCATTGTTCTGTAGTATAATATCAATTCATTTGTTAGATGGTTGGAAGTTAACAACTTACCCTTCAGCATTTACAAATGTTTTTCGAGGTCCAAACACACATTATTATTCCCCTACCAAATTAACAAAATGGATTTGACGCAAAAAAATATTCAGGGACCTTGGCGTGGTTTTCGAGACAAATCTTTCACAAATCTCGCATTTTTGATATTGTTCCCCGTGCTAACAAGATATTTGAATTCATTCTCCTTACTTACTCGATTTTATTTGCTCTTTTTGCAGGTCGTGGTGCTGCCATGATAATTGAGTCGCTCCGACTCTTCTACCACCTGTCGTGCTTCCAGTGCTGCGTGTGCGGAGTTCGCCTCGGTGACGGACGTCTCGGGGCAGACGTGAGGGTTCGTCACAATCAGCTGCACTGTCACAACTGTTACTCCAGCGACGACGGAGTCAAGTTCAGCTGCGTCTAGGGCACTAGACTGACAGTTGTCACTACAATTGACAGTTATGATGTCTAGTTCAGCTGCACTGTCACAACTGCTACTTCAGTGACGACAGAGTCAAGTTTTGTTGCATCTAGGGCACTAGACTGACAGTTGTCAGTACAATTGTGACAGTTATAGTGTCTAGTTCAGCTGCACTGTCAAAACTGCTATGAGTTAAGTTTAGCTGCATCTAAGTCACTAAACTGACAGTTGTCACTTGTGTATGTGACAGTTATAATGTCTGGTTCAGCTATACTGTTAAAACTGCTACTCAAATGATGACTTAGATATGTTCAGCTGCATGTTGGCCACCAGACTGATGGTTATCACTACAATTGTAATAATTATGGTATCTTGTACAGCTACACTGTCTCACTACTCTAGTGACGACGGAGTCAAGTTCAGTTGCACTAGACTGACGGTTGTCTCTTGTGTACAATTGTGATAAGTTATCTGGTGAAAAGGCTAGTTTAGTTACGACAATATCAATCTGTCTTTCTAAATTAGGACAATTCTACGTTGGCCAAATGAAGGAATTAAAAAATATTCTAGCAGTTAAATATAATGCCAAGTGATAAAAGAATTTTGTGCAGAAACACTCAACAATTGCCATGTAATGTAAGAATCTACACGGGCCATTAATACAAGCCCCGAGAAATCGAGGAATAGCATTTTCAAAAATAAAATGAAGTTTTACAAAACATTCATTAAATGTAATGAAAATCCTAATGCCTCGATTTAAAATGTCATGCAAATTATATTTTATTTAATGACAAAAATTTTATTAAACATTTGTAATTATGTATCATAAATAATATATGAATTAATCCCATTCATTTAGTCAATATTTTGGGAAGTAGATTTTGAGTGCTTGTAAAAATTTGAACTGGCAAACTGAAGAAGTACTAAATTGAGAAGTGATTTAGGGAAAAAAAACTGTGATACGTGAAAGTGAATATTGCAGGGACCAGATGAAGGAGAGACAATTGTTGCGGAGAAGAAAAGGAATGATTGTATAGCGCCGATGATACTTACCATGTGCGATGTTGGAAGTTTGATTATCGCAGTACTTGTAAAAATGTAAATAAGATACGCGCCGTTTAAATGTAAAAAAAGATATCCTACTTTTTCTTAAATTATTGCTGGGCATAGATTTATGATTAACCTCTGAAAGTTTTTCTATTTATTGATTGAAGCGCTAATTTTTTACGCTTTCTCTAGGTTAGTTTGATGAATAGTGAAGAATATGTTGTCACATTTGACCTGATACGTTGTACATCTTCTTTTAAATCGTTCAAAAGTACAAAGAACCAAAATCCACATAATATGTAGATGTCAATATATTATTTATGCCATTTTATACAATAACTAATTATCGATCTGTATAATATTATAAATAATGTAGTGTTGAAGATGGAACAAGGATTGAAAAGCGTAGATTAAACATAGATGTGATGCCATTTACCATGAATATTAGGCTTAAGTTATTGTTATTTTGTTAATATTTCTTTCTATAAAGGTTTCAATGTTTGGAACCTAGTTTTTTGGAAATAATTTATTTCAATATTAAATGCACATCTGTTCTGAGTCTGTTAATATGCTTTTGTTAATAAGATATCACGAACAGACTTTTATTTTCAATTCACTTTATAAAAACATATTTTCTTCTTTAAAGCTTATTTATATTTTCTTGTATTATTGTGTAATTATTAACTTGTAAGGAAAAGGCAATTGTTAAAGTATCTACTAAACATCCACTGTGTGTAAATAGTAAATTAAGGATTAATAGAAGATAGGAAATGTAAATGAATAAAGTACCTATACAATTGTATGATGGCTATCAATATGGTTAGCAGTTAAGTCTGTAGACAAACATCACAAAATATATGTTTTTAAATGTGTACTTTTATAACAGTCTACATACATTATATAAATAAAATATTCTCCTCTTAATTATGTTTTATTTATTAGTTCAACGTGTAAAGAAAATAATATGCACGGTGTTAAGGGACATACTTGACTCACTTTAACCAGTGATTTCTAACATTATTTCGAGTAAAAAATGTAAATGAACTTCTCCGGTGATTTTTTTTTTTTTTTCTAAACTAAAAACATAAAAACACCGTAGATATGGGACTGTTAGGGGCGGGGTGAGGGGTTGGTTTGTTACCCGAATGAGTGACCAGTGATAATAATAATAATAATATTTGGCTAATTTATATAGCGCCGTTTTCGTGAAAAATCACCTCAAGGGCGCTGTACAAATAAATACATAAAAAATAATATTACTGGCTTACAACTAAGATTTACAATTATAACTAGTGATTTACATCTAAGTCTTATTGCTAATGACTTATGACTAAGACATATAAAAGCTGACCTAAAACTGAGCTCAATGACATATATATTTACAATATGACTTAAAGTTAGAGATTTATAACTGACATATTTATTTACATTTAAAAATACTTGAAAACATCTTATAAATATCATACATTCGCCAGAATCACTCCACAGCGCCAGAAGAAGAAGGAAGTTTTTACATAATACATATTACTATTTAAGGACATGGATGCAAAATTTATCGGATTTACGAAAATGTATGGATATCTTAAATAAATTAATGAAATTAATCGCCGATCTTTACCGCATTATGATGACTCATCGCTCAACATTAACCGGATTGAGTTGTTAGGTTACCACTGACAGACCATTGGTAGGTAGATCAATAGCATTTTGAGTTTTTCGTTAGTAGTTGTAGGGAATAGCAAATAAAATAGTATATATTCGTGGACATCAACAATTATTAGAGTATAATTAAATTACAAAGTTTAAATTTAATGACATGTGAAAGTAATAAGTTTTTCATGATTTTGAAGAAAAAAACTAAAAGATAATCAAGTATGTCCCTTAACACCCTTATTATTATGTACCATAAGACTTGTTTATTTTGACCATCATGCTAACTTTGAACAACAAAAAAAATTTACTCTCGCATCACCCCGGAGCCAAAAGATGAACGCAGTTGGAAAACGTGATGGAACTCTGCTGTTTCATTGTACGTCGTCTCTACTAGTATAGCGTGTCAGCGTCTGCTTACTTCACGAGAACAGATGAAGGAGTCAGGTAGACATGGGCAGATTCATTCCCAGGAATGAATTGATTCAGTCTGATTCCCCCGGCCTTTTGAATTGATTCCTTTTATTCGTTCCTTTAATTCAATTAATTCCAAAAAAAAAAACCTTATTTATATGTATACATATATATATTATCTAATGTGTGGTTTTCACTTAAGAAAACTAAAGTATACATGAGATGCTACGAAGCACCGCACAAAGAGGAGGCCGAAAGGCTACGAAAAACCGCACAAAGAGGAGACCGATAATACTATCTCATTCTCTCGCACACTGTATGCCTCTTTTTATTGTCGTTATTTTTCGTTTCGTCGAGTTTCAAATCGCAACTGTGCTAAAGAAGTTTTCACTACGCAAAGCACTCTTCTTAGGGTGAATTATGTCGTTCTGAAAAATTGTAGGTACTAAAAACGAAGCGCGACGGAGTTAATGAAATATTTTAATGTGCACATAGATATTGTTTTGCAAAAAAAAAAGTACATATTTATATTAGGCTAGCAATTAAATCTTAAAATGAAACAGTTTTTGTGGTTCACCCTAAAGTTTCACAATTTTTCATTTATTTATTAAACTTAAAATTGTTCTACTTCACGTGATCTAAACTTCCCACTACCTTCAGCCTCACAAAATATCCCAATTGGGGATGCTAGTCTCATTAGCTCCAGACGGGAGCAGTTGGGACTTGCAGTATTCAAATAAAAAAACATACTATTATCGCGCTTTCATATATCCGATCCGGTCACCTGGAATAAGTTTCACTCAAATATATATTTTTAAATGCACCTACCTCAATGGTGAAGTTAAAACCATGCGCCGAATAAAAACTAATTAAAAGTCTGAGCGACTTTTAAAAATAAATTACTCAATTATCATTTATCACGGTCCGACAGCGATTGATGGTTTGCTTATGGTAGACAGATACCATAAAAACAATAATAATAACATCGTTTTGTTTCTAAACGCATTGCATAATTTACGCACGTGTGAGGGAGAAAAATATAGGTTTAATATTAACTTTCGCTTTTTAGTCTTTAGCAAAAGTTCAGGGTCCCGTTCAAGTTTCGCCCTAAGATGATGTCTTGGCCGCGCGGGAACTAACTACGAACCGATTCTCTGCGGGCATCAAGGAATGAATTAGGAACTTCTGACTAATAAGTGTCTTTTGTCTTGTTGTGACTTGAATAACTTGCATTCCGCAGACCTAGTAATGACTCGATATTTTCAACAGATTGGAATTGAGCTGTCCGTCCGGATCGACTCGATTCGCGGGACATGGGATTTGCCACGACGACGTCACAAATGTTTTGATTCCTTGAATAAGTGAAACAGAGATTGGGGTCGAGAATTGAGCAGACTTGTAGGACGATGACGAACAGTGGGACTGGCGGGACGACTGTGAAATAGACGCGACACTCGGAATTCAGAATTAGTTGACTCTTGGCTGACTCGATCGCTTGTCGGTTCAGTCGGTTTGCGGTTTTGTCGCTTGGACTGGGGACGGGAACTCTCTGACCTACGGGGTTTTTTTGTATAGATTTACTACGCGGGATACTACACGTGATAGGCAATTTCGCGGTACGCGCTGCCTGTAGTAGGTGTACCTATCCGCACAACAAATATCCAATATTTACAGAGTACATTATTATTTTCTTACCTCAATATATGAATTATTTAACTGTAAAATAAATTAATAGAAATTAAAAGAAATATGGTGCTGTTAAAAAATCGTAGGATGCAAGGCCAAGGGTAAGAAATAAAGATTTAATTCATTCATTCAATTTTGCCCACATCTAGAGTCAGGATGTGCGCCATTGTCAATGTTCAGGCTAGAAATATTACACATTGCCAATACATTGCACAAATCATAAAAATGTCAGAAGAGAAGTATTCTGCAAAGCATATGGAAGAAGTGGGGAAAGGTTTGTGTGGCCATAAATTCCTGATCAAGGAATCTCAGAAAAAAAACTTATAGAATTATCTTTTTCATTAAAGTAGTGTTGTTTTCACAAAAAAGGAGTTGAAAGGATATTGTATGAAGTGTTAATTGACCACTCTGACCCGTAAGCGTGTTTACACGATAATAGCAGTCAAATACAATAAGCGTGTTTTCACACTAACGCGTGTGTTCCCACAGAAATTGTTATAACTCTGTTATTGTTCTAGTGAAAACCCTAAAACAAAAAGTAAAAGATCCATATTGAATCAAGCTTCTCATCTCTATCCAAAGTTATCTATAGAAATACATAAAAAAGACTTATTTTGTAGAAAAAGTTTTCACCCGCCAAATCGCCTACGTGCCATTAGACGGTTTATTTATGCATTAGACATTGTTAGTTTCTTACTAAATATTATTGTATGAAATTCACTGAGGGGGTTAGCGTTACAATTAACAGGGCACTGCCACTTAAGGAGACTCATGGAGCTGTTAGCTGATTGGAAAGCACCAATAGCAGTAACAAACACAAGAAGGGGGTGAAGAAACACTGTTTTACCTATTGGGCAATGTCCCGCCTTGGTGCTAATGCCCAGATATCCGGGGAGCCAGAAGGTACTGTGGAACCAGAAGATATTGCCTATCACCCATTACAACCCTGGTAAACTTCATTAATCTCTTGTGCACTGTCGATGCTGATAGGCACAATAAAAAAAATCATTACCTTAAACCTAAACTATCCTGGGGAAATTACCTTTAGTAGATTAATTTATCCAGTACAATGTCTGCAATCCGAACCTCCAGTAATCTAAACCCATTATAATCCGAAACTCCAGTAATCCAAACCTCCAGTAATCCTAACCTCTAACAATCCGAACCCACTATAATCCGAACCTCTAGCAATCCAAATCCACTATAATTCAAACCTCTAGCAATCCGAATCCACTATAATTCGAACCCACTATAATCCGAACCTCTAGCAATCCGAATCCACTATAATTTCGAACCCACTATATTCCGAACCCACTATAATCCGAACCGGGTGTCAGGGGCAGGGTGGATGAACTATTGAAGAAAAAGTGTAATTTTCACAGAAATTTGCATAAATTGCCTACTTTTGTCAGGAATGGAGGGCTGAGAAATATTCAAATTAAAAAAAGTTCATGTAATGTTTTAAGTCTTTAAGCACTTTATTTTCGTAAAGGTTTAAAAGTTTTTTGGCACTTTTGTATAATATCGCCCAAAATTGACTGAAATGATGAAGTTTCTTTCTAATAAATTGATGCAGAAGAGGAGGAATTGACGTGAGACATTGACTGAATTTAAACCACTGGAGCGATCACGCGAAATAAAAAAATTGCCTCTGATTGCTCGCGATTTCCCAGAAGATAATTTTTCACGAACACTAAAAAAATCATACCTTCGAATTTTAAAATGTAAACATAAAAATTTATTATAGTGCTAGGTATTCCTGTATTTTACCGTTCATCTCATATTTGTAGGATTTATAAAAAATATATAAAAAAAATCGTAAAGTTTATAACCGAATCCTGCGTTTTGTTACTTTGAAACTGCCGTGAGGGGTACTTATTCGAGTCAACATTCAACATAGAATATTTTTTTTATGTTCTCTGTGGTATGCTTGATAATGAAAGCTGCATATCCATGGAAAAGGGATTAATTTTAACCGTAAACAGCTGATCAAAAATTCGACGTGAAAAAATTTATTTTTAACATCGTTCTAAAATAGTCTACGAAGTTCGGAGTCGCTACATCTATAGTCATAATAGATAAAGCATATTAATAGCTTCGTTTTGAAATAAATGGCTGGCCGGAGAAATGTTTTAAATAATGACTTACAATAAATGTTTTACGAATGGTAGGAAAATGTGGTCCAACGCAGAAAAATAAAAGTGGTCCATTTTTCGACCATAATCGCTCCAGTGGTTTAATCATCATCATTTCAGTCAACTTGGAGGGGATAAAAATAAATCACGATTATTGAAGATAGAATTAAGATGTATAAGATATTGACATATCTGAAGTTATAGAATCAAATTCGACCTTTAAATTAATATAGTTAGGAGCATGTAGACCGGAAAACGTACCGGCCCGGTTTCAAGCGAAAACTTTAAACCCGTTTTTCTCAAAACCACGTTTTTCAAGTTGGCTGGAGTCTTCAATGTTTGAATTAAAGAAAGTATTTTTTTTTTGTTTATGGCAATTCACAAAATTAAATTATTTATTTATTTTTAGACAAAGTTATTGCAAAATTAAGGCCGATTTTTTTCGACAATTTTCATTTTATGTCTGCATTTTTGCAATCAACAACTTTTACTTGAAAGTGATCATGCGCATTCTACATTCATACTTAACGATTTTTTATTTAATTTCATAATTCAGATAATGTCCAAGGACTCCAAGATTCCAGCCGGTTTGGTCGGAACCTCCGCTTGCGGCCGCCACATCTAAATCAAAATTTCAATAGTGTTTTTTCTTGTTCAAATGTTCCTTTACGTAACAAAAGTTTCGTAAAACAAAATAAATTTTATCTTTGAAAAAACGCATTGAAAAAAAAATCGGGTGGACCAGACTCCCCCCTTAAAGTAAGCGACATTATGAATGTTTTTAAATAAAATAAAAGTTACCAAATTCTTCTTAATTTAATTTTAACCTTAATAATACTAGTAATCTTTTTTTCACAACTGCTAACCCCTTACTAATCGCAAATGCGCCTCACGGTTTAATTTGGCAGCCACCTCTAATCTGAAGCTCCAAAATACCTGAAAAAACCCTCGACTCTGTGCGAAACTTTCATCTTAACAAACGGAATGCAATCTTTAGATCACAGGCGTCGGGTGGTTTAAATATTGTCTATATAACTTTTCAAGGGTACCTATCCTAAAATAATAATAAAATTAAACTTATCCTGTTCGTTCTATTATTATCCATCAACCATTCAATTCAATTCCAGCGAACAAAAAACAGTGACGCCACAGTCAGTCGGATAGAATCGCGGTGATCAACATTGAATCGACTATTATCCCAAAAGGCGATGACATCAACGGAATGCTTTTTTGCGCTGTATTTGTCGAAATACACAATTGGATTGAACAGATAAGTCAATACTCAGAAACGGGCGAGTTAGTATGCAAATTCATGCGAATATTTAGTAGCTGAATAGTGAAATAAATTATCAATGTGTAACACTGAATGAGGACTGTATCAACACAATTTTGTGTAGATAAAATCCCCCTCAGGGCCTACGTCATCTTATAGGGGATACTGTGTGAAGGGTATTTTTAGGAAAGGAAGGAGAGTTCTGGTAAGGAAAAGGTATGAGCTCCCGATCCGGCCTACCAGTTTGTGGGCAGACAGCCAAGATCCTGACAAACTTCACCCCATGAATCTATGTAATTAAAAAAACATCTTTATATATATATAAAAATAAAACACAAACACTTTGTATTTAACCACGAATTTATTATTGCATATATCGACCGGTTTCACTTCGACCAAGCTTCTTCAGGATATAAATAATAACTAAATGCTAAGACAGAGTTATGGCTAATATATAAGAGTGACAGAGGGAGAATGAACAAAATTAGAGGGAGACAAAGTATTTGACATAGGTAAAGTGGATAATCAAGCAGTGGGAGGGAGACAACAATACAATAATCAATTACTGGGAGGGAAACATCAATACACATCATAATCACAAGTAAATGAACAAACAACAGTTAACTGCAATCTATGAGATATTAAAAAGTTTGTTGTATTTTACATTAACTAAAGGACAATATTTCGATATATGATAATACCAATAATGAATCACGCTACAACACATAAATAATATCATGGGTTAGGATGGATTGCGGGAAATAAATTAAAAATAGGACTATAGGGTGTATTTTTTTGATTTGATAAGTTAATTTGATTATTTAGTAAGTATTCTGACATATTTGTATTTAAAGATTTCCTAATTTCTAAAGCTTCTAAGTTATCTAGTTTTATACCTATACTATTTTTATGTAAGATGCGAGTTCCTGAAATTTTATTAAATGTGTGATCTGTTGAGATCAAGTGGTTTGCGAGCTCAGAGAAACCTTTTCCATTTAAGCAGCGTAAATGTTCTTTTACTCTAATGTTGACATTACGTGCTGTTTTGCCAATATAGAACGCAGGACAATCACTGCAGCTAAGTTTATAAATACCGGAGAAGCTTAACTTATCTTCTTTGTCCTTAGTATTAATTAACAATTTGGCGAGGTTATTATTTGTGTAGAAAGCCGGTTTTATATCGAAAGGAAGGTTCTTAACACTTAGGTTAGAAAAGTTATTTATAAATAAAATCCTACGCCAATGGTAATTTAGTGTATCGTTATTGTTATCCGGGGTGCTTTTATACAGGAATTTATTTGTAGCTATTTGTTTTAGTTTTTTATTAAGTATTTTATTAACTAAATCCGGATCATAGCCATTGTTTATTGCTATTTGCTGAATAAGAGATAATTCTTTTGAAAAATTACTGTCAGTCAATGGCACAGAAACTAATCTGTGAACCATTGAATGAAAAGCCGAGTGTTTGTGGGAGATTGGATGATTGGATGTGTTGTGGATGGTTATGTCTGTGTATGTTGGTTTGCGGTATATGTTGAAATCAAGTCTATTATTTAACAAAGTGATTGTAAGGTCCAGAAAATTTAAAGAAGCATTAATACCTATTTCTAAGGTGAATTGTATTTGAGTGTGAAATGAATTTAAAAGCTGGAGGAAGGAATTTAATTGTCGATCCGTACCTGACCAAATGCAAAGCACATCGTCTACGTATCTTTTCCATACTAGCACGTTTTTGAGGAGAGGGGATTTGCAAGAAAAAATGTTATTTTCTAGGTTATCCATAAATATATCAGCTACCAACGGTGACGTTGGAGACCCCATCGGCAATCCCATAGTTTGTTTCCCATAGTTCCCTTTCATCAACGCAGTTTCTTCCAGAAGAAATGGCCCTTTTATCAAAAGGCCTAAAATATAATCTAAATTATACCAAAACCAGTATCAAAGATGCAGTTGAAAATGTTGCTGTCGACATAGAAACCGCCCTACATAACCGCCCTAATCCTTTCTTCTATAAAAGTGCTGAATTGTTAAAAAATCTAATACCAAAATGTAAACCCTTATCTAACCCAGAAACGCGCTATATGTTAAACATCCGTAAAAAATTTGTGACTGACCAATTAATTTTAACTAAAGCCGATAAAGGCAATACTGTCACGTTTCAACAGATTTGCATAAATTCAATAGTGCTTTAAACAACATTGCATAAAATCACTTGCAATTTTTTTTGCATAAATTGCGTATACAGTTTTCCATGTAAAGTTGACGCGAGCCAACCCATTATTTTACGTTCTCTGCCTTTTAAGCGAGTTCTTTAAGCTGTTTTCAACTATTGTTTTATCATCTTATATCTGATTCTGTGATGTATTAAATATTGTACGAACGATACCAGCAACCATCAAAAATGCAAAGAACCCCTGTAAAGTTCAATGATAGCGCTGGATTTTCGCCACCTCTTACGATTATGGAACCGGCTACCAAAGATACTGAGCCAGAGAATACTTTCCCAGAGGAGACTGTGTCAGCAAGCAACGACACTATAAATCTGATATTACAAAATACCTTGGAAGAAGCAGACTCTGCCAAGAATGCCTTAGCTTCCTGTGGGAACATTAAAGGCACCCACAAGGCAGCTGTGACCGCAGCAATAGATAAAATGGTTGCAAATGCTAAAGAAATGGCAAAATTAACAGCTGCTCAAGTGGAACTAGGAAAAGAAGCCAAAGATATCAATAGAATGAGAGAAGAAATACCCATCTTAAAAGCTGACCATGGTAAGGAGCTTTACGAACAGGAGAAGCGCCACACGGAACAAATAGTTATGATCGCTACCCAAAATGGGGACAAAAATTCGATAAATCAGAATGAAGCGACAGTCCACAGATCGGATGTGGAGAATAACAAGCCCTCCACTAGTTATGCAGAAGCGACAAATAGGAAAAGCAGAAACAGGGAGTCATCCACAGTACACACAATGAATAAAGAAAGCTCTCCGGATATTATTACCCCTATAGAGAAAACTTACTCGATAGTCGTCTCAGGGAAATCTCCTATAGCAAGTGAGACCCTAGAAAAGACTATCAAAGAAAATATAAATGTCACATCCTTAGGAATCGGCATAAAAAAGATCAAACAATTGGCCAACAACAGAGTATACGTTCAATGCGACACAGAAGAAGAGTGTATGAAATTCTCGACCGAACTGTCTAAAATGGAACATTTGCAGAGTCAAAAGGGCGTTAAGCTACAACCCAGACTTTTACTAAAGGGAATTGATGCTGACCTAACAGAAAAAGACATTGTTACGGCAATAATAAAACAAAATAGCGGGTTTACCTCTCTTTTAGGAGAGCAACAACCTGAAGAAACAATAAAGTTAATTCACAAATTACCTTTCAAAAAGGATGCGACCCGCAAATGTGCGGTGATAGCGGTAGCGCCACGTATCTGGCAATATCTTATTGACAAAAAGGTGCTGAACATCGGATACTATAAAGCCGGCGTCAGTGAGTACCTTTCTATACTAAGCTGCCAAAAGTGTTTGGGCTATGGCCACACAGTAGCTCAATGTAAGAGCAAGGAAGTCTGCTGGCGCTGTGGTGGAGACCACAAAGTACAAACATGCCAAGCCCCTAATACCGGTGCAATCTGCTGCCAAAGCTGCGTAGCAGCAAACAAAAGGCAAAAATTAACAAAGCCTACCAACCACATGGCCCAATCAATGGAATGCCCTATCTACAAAAGGAACGTAGAGAGATATAGGTCCTTGATTGACTATGGAGAGCCATAAGGTAATTAAGTTTGCACAGGCAAACCTACAGAGGTGTGAAGCTGCTACCGTCAACTTCCTACAAAACGCGATCAACAGGAAAATAGATATCGTCATCATACAGGAGCCATATACAGGAAATACGGGAAAAATTAATAAATCAACGTACAATGGACCCATTTTTCAAAAAGCAAGTGTGGACAGCCCAGTCAAGGCGGCGGTAATAGTACTAAATAAATCGGTCGCTGCCTCGTGTGTTCTCATCCACAATTACAGCAACAGTTGCAACATATTCATTGAGGCCCAATTTCAAGGCACTCCTTTAGTTATTGGCTCAATGTACTGTCCCCCAAATGAAGATTTCGACGTCAGCCTAGGAAAAGCTAACCAACTACTAGATGTAAATACGAAGAAAATCATCATCGGAGCGGACGCAAATGCTAAAAGTGTCTGGTGGGGAAGCAAAAAGACAGACAACAGAGGTGACAAATTGAGCGACTTCATTGCCCAGAAACAACTACATATTGTCAACGAAGGAACAACACCAACCTTCGAAACCATTCGACAAAATACACTTCTGAGCAGTGTGATCGACATCACCCTATGTTCCGGCGGATTAATAGGACATATAGATAGTTGGAAAGTTGACAAAAGGATTGCAGCCCTGTCTGACCATAACGGTATAACATTCAACATCTCATTCAACAAACAAAACACAGATGAAGTTCCAGATTCGACGTTCATGTACAGAACAAGCAAGGCAGATTGGACCAAATTCGGCAAGACGCTGAAAGCCAGCGCAGAAAGCAGGAAATTAACGTCTCAGGTGATTGACTCAAATATTCAACCTAGCATTCTCAACAGACAGGTGTCCGAACTCATGGATATTATATCTGATGCGTGCAGAGCTTCGATTCCTCCCATGAAAAAATCAAAGCAAAAAAATTTGCCCATGGTGGAATGAAGACTTAGAAAAGCTGAAGAAAGAAGTACTCGCAGCGAAGAGGAAGCTGATGAACTCAGGTCCAGCAAGAAGAAACGCAGCAACACTACCAGCATACCTCGAACTAAGAGAACGTTACAAGGAAGAAATTGCGACTGCAAAAGTTCAAAGCTGGAAAGACTTTTGCTCCAGCCAAGGAAAAGAAACCGTCTGGTCAACAGTCCTTAGGGTTCTCAAGTCATCTCAGAAGACTCCCCCCGAAACGCTGACTTTTAACAACAATCTGTCTACCATGTCCGCCCAAGAGACGGCGTCCACACTTTTAGAACACTTTTTTCCCAACGACACTCAAGCTGGTGAAACACCAGAACAAACCCGTATTCGGAATAACGAGGATGCTGTAAACCTCAACGAGATCGATCCCCCGTTTACAAAGCTTGAATTAAAAAATATTATAACTTCAATAGATATTAAAAAATCCCCCGGAAGGGATCATTTCACCGCAGATATCTGTTCACAAGCTTTCGAAACTCTTCCTGACATTTTTATAGCAATCTACAACGCGTGCCTACGAATTGGCTGTTTTCCGATCCTTTGGAAGATTGCCAGAATCAAGATCATCCGGAAGCCGGGAAAAGAAGACTATGGTAATGTGTCTTCCTACCGACCCATTGGGCTCCTTCCGGTATTTGGCAAGGTCCTAGAAAAACTCCTCATCAAAAGGGTTACTTGGAAATTTACAACGAAAGGAAAACTAAATACAAACCAGTACGGGTTTACACAACAAAAAAGCACCGAAGATGCAATGCTTGATGCTGTTAACCACATCAAGCAAGCATTGAAAGAAGGCCTGCACACTTGTCTAATATCCTTGGATATTAAAGGAGCCTTCGACAACGCATGGTGGCCCCATTTGCTATTACAACTTGCCAAAAAAGACTGCCCTGCCAATATATATAAGGTTTTTAAAGACTACTTATCAGACAGAATGGTAGAAACAATATACGCTGGCGCCTCGGCTCGAAAACAATCAAATAAGGGATGCATTCAAGGTTCGGCGTGTGGACCTGTTCTCTGGAACGTAGTCATAGATGAACTCTTAAATTTAAATTTCAACTCAAATGTACGAATTCAAGCGTTTGCTGATGACGTTCTACTCTTGATTTCTCATAAAGAACTAGCTGCTCTAGAGCAAATAATAAAAGATACATTACAAATAATAACGGATTGGGGAAATAAAGTAAAACTCCAATTTTCTGAAGAAAAAACAAAAGTACTCTTCATCACAAAGAGAAAGTCGCCACCGCCTGTGGTTATAATGAATGGCAAAGTTGTCCCAATTTCAAAAGATTGCAAAATACTGGGGATCGTCATAGATGACAATCTAAACTGGAGCAAACATGTGGACATGGTATGTAAAAAAGCAGCAAATATTACGAAGAAACTTGCGTTTATGGCTAAACCCACATGGGGTCTCAGCTCAGAAATTTTGAGGATCATATACATAGGAGTAATTGAACCAATAATTACATATGCAGCAACCGTTTGGGCCTCTGCTGCAAAAAGAAAAAATATCCAAATTAAACTCAATAGAATACAAAGGGCAATCGGGATTAGAATTTGCAAAGCATATCGCACCACGTCACTAACATCTGTACAGGCAATAGGTGGCCTGACTCCATTGGACCTCAAGCTTAAAGAACTTCAGTTAATCGGTGAGACCAAACGAAGTGGAACGTTACACCTACTACCAAGTGACCGGAAATACCAAGGAATAGTGAAGGTGGCTCTACTACCTCACCCGACCAAACAAATTGGGGAAAATGTAAGCTTCCCCGAAACGCATAAAAGAGTATCCTTTGAAGAAAATGAAATAGACATCTACACAGACGGAAGTAAAGCTGAAGGAAAAGTTGGTGCGGCCTACACAGTTTTCAATACAAGCGGAGAGATAAAGGCAAAGAAATTACCTATGGCTGACTACTGCACAGTATTCCAAGCTGAACTTTTCGCTATAATGAAAGCACTAGAGTGGGTCAGTGAACAACAGCGACATTGGGACAAAATTAATGTACTAACAGATTCGCAGAGCGCTGCTCACGCACTGGAGTGTGGAACACCTACCAATCCGATGGTATTCGATATACAATGCTCTTCTCTACGTTTAAAAGATAGAGGATCTTTCTGCAAGTTTATGTGGATCCGAGGGCACAATGGACTACATGGCAATGAAAGAGCAGACCAGTTAGCAAAGGACGCAGCTCTGAAAGACAAGAATCGAAAACTCTACTCAGAATTTCCACTAAGTTATGCGAAGCTCAAAATAAAGGAAACAATTCATGAAGAATGGGATCAGAGATACAAAAACTCTGATACAGGAAAAGGAACCCGACTATTCTTCAGAAGTATAAGCGAAGCCAAAAATTTTAGAAAGAAGACAATCCCTACGTTCGAGCTCACCCAAATTCTCACCGGTCACGGAGCAAATCTATCCTACCTCCACAGGTTCAAAATAAAGGACAGTCCAGCGTGCCCATGCGATAAGCAATCGGAACAAACAATACAGCACTTGCTATTGGATTGCCCAATGTTTTCTAAGGAAAGGTGGCACCTAACAAAAGAGAGCCAGAGGAGAAATATCAATATAAGCGATCTCCCGGATGTCATAGCAAATGGATATCTAAGAAAAATCTTTATCAACTACGCTAAAAATATAGTGACTAAAATAAGAGAGCAGAACAAATAACACAAAGGAACGTACAAAGTAAAATCACGCGTAGTATTAGTAATTCGCTATTAACATCTTAAATTCACCGAATGCGTAAAATTAAAATAACGTACAAACTAAAAACACGCGCATTATGGACTCGTCAATAAAATTAAATGTATCATCACCAAAAAACTAGAGTAAAAACTTACGTCAGTAATACAGAAGATCGCTTCTCTCAATTTCAATAAAAATCACGTCAGCAAAATTAAATGCACATTAACTACAAAATTAGAATCAAAACTTACATAAGCAACTAAGAATACTTCCCTTCCCAAAAATAAGCAACATAAATTATGATATTCAAGCAACACTAAAATAAAGTAATGTCAACAGTAAAATCACGCGTTTTTGAACTCGTCAATAAAATGAAATGCACCATAACTTCAAAACTAGAACCAAAACTTAAGATGGCAAATAAGAAGAACACTTCCCTTCCTAAAAAATGGCCAAGTTAAATGGATAAGAAACTATCCACTTAACGAGGCATCCAAATTTTTATTACAGATCTTCAACACTGCTCCGGCTGAGGTTTTCCATGGTTCCCTCCAGCTGTAAAATAAATATTGGAGCAGTTAATAGCCCATGTTAGGATCCTTACCCGACTAAAATCCTTTCCCTCATCCTCAAGTACTCATGCGTACTAAACACCCACCCCTCTCCCGCATGCAAAGATATAAAGTAAACACAAAGAGTAAAATAAACTCATAGATGAAAATAAACCTTGATAAATAATAAGCAAGGTAAATAATAGAAAGAACATTCAGGAAAAAAAAAAAAAAAAACTGTCATTATAATGCATAAATCTGAGTATCATTCAAAAATGGATGATTTCCTTAATTATGATAATTTTAAGATCTTATCACAAGACCCAACAAATAAATATCTAAATAATGTAAAAAATGCCTTAAATTCATGTAAAACTCCAATTTTTATAGATGACTCATATAATAAAGTAAAATTTTTGACAAAAAACCCAAAAATCCCCAAGCTATATGGAGTTCTAAAAATCCATAAACGTAGTTCCCCCATTAGACCCGTTGTTGCATGTTGTGAGTCACCAAATTTTAAATTAGCTTCCTTTGTCACTAATGTCTTTAATAATTCCAAAGTGTTTTCCCCCAAACACACGATTAGAAACTCATTAGACCTAATCAATGAGTTGAAAGACCTGGTTATTCCTACTAACAGTAAACTAATATCATTTGATGTTATCAACTTGTTCCCGAACATCCCAGTAAATGAAAGCAAATCTCTTATTAGTAATTTACTAAATAATTCTAAATTGCCAAAAGATTTTTCTAATGATCTCTCTCGTCTCTTTAATGTCTGCTTAAACCAAAATTATTTTAAATTCAACAACATCATCTATGAACAAACTATGGGATTGCCGATGGGGTCTCCAACGTCACCGTTGGTAGCTGATATATTTATGGATAACCTAGAAAATAACATTTTTTCTTGCAAATCCCCTCTCCTCAAAAACGTGCTAGTATGGAAAAGATACGTAGACGATGTGCTTTGCATTTGGTCAGGTACGGATCGACAATTAAATTCCTTCCTCCAGCTTTTAAATTCATTTCACACTCAAATACAATTCACCTTAGAAATAGGTATTAATGCTTCTTTAAATTTTTCTGGACCTTACAATCACTTTGTTAAATAATAGACTTGATTTCAACATATACCGCAAACCAACATACACAGACATAACCATCCACAACACATCCAATCATCCAATCTCCCACAAACACTCGGCTTTTCATTCAATGGTTCACAGATTAGTTTCTGTGCCATTGACTGACAGTAATTTTTCAAAAGAATTATCTCTTATTCAGCAAATAGCGATAAACAATGGCTATGATCCGGATTTAGTTAATAAAATACTTAATAAAAAACTAAAACAAATAGCTACAAATAAATTCCTGTATAAAAGCACCCCGGATAACAATAACGATACACTAAATTACCATTGGCGTAGGATTTTATTTATAAATAACTTTTCTAACCTAAGTGTTAAGAACCTTCCTTTCGATATAAAACCGGCTTTCTACACAAATAATAACCTCGCCAAATTGTTAATTAATACTAAGGACAAAGAAGATAAGTTAAGCTTCTCCGGTATTTATAAACTTAGCTGCAGTGATTGTCCTGCGTTCTATATTGGCAAAACAGCACGTAATGTCAACATTAGAGTAAAAGAACATTTACGCTGCTTAAATGGAAAAGGTTTCTCTGAGCTCGCAAACCACTTGATCTCAACAGATCACACATTTAATAAAATTTCAGGAACTCGCATCTTACATAAAAATAGTATAGGTATAAAACTAGATAACTTAGAAGCTTTAGAAATTAGGAAATCTTTAAATACAAATATGTCAGAATACTTACTAAATAATCAAATTAACTTATCAAATCAAAAAAATACACCCTATAGTCCTATTTTTAATTTATTTCCCGCAATCCATCCTAACCCATGATATTATTTATGTGTTGTAGCGTGATTCATTATTGGTATTATCATATATCGAAATATTGTCCTTTAGTTAATGTAAAATACAACAAACTTTTTAATATCTCATAGATTGCAGTTAACTGTTGTTTGTTCATTTACTTGTGATTATGATGTTGTGGTGGTACCTACATTCGACATGAATTGAACAGCCCAAAAGGTATTTTCTGAGAGGGCAACACCGTTCATGACAGATACGGGTGACTTGCGGTTTACGGCAAGCTCCGATTTTATTCCCGCTGGAGCAGGGGGGTATAACTCCGCTTTATTTCTTCAACCGAGTTCAAAAATGGTAAATTTCTATGACTGCGTGACGTCATACCGCGAGGACCAATGGAAAGCTTGACAGCTATGCGCATGTGTAATGTGTATCAGTCTATCTAGTCTATCAGTGTATAATCCAAAATGGTCGCTCTTCAAAATGTCACCGTCACGGTTTATTTACCCGAGCGCAATCTAAAACTTTAAACATGTAAATATCAGCGCGGTGTGGAATTAGCAGACTTGAATACATTGTTTACCCGATTTTGAGAACTCGTGCATCTGTTTTTGGATAATACTATCGTGAAATGACACATTGCGATTGACTGCATAATCGTCGTGAATTCATAACCTCCAGGTACAAATATTTATGTTGATTATTTATATGGAATTTTAAGCTCATTTCGTACGGCTATTTTAGCGAATAATTACAATCACTTCATAGTGTCATAGGTACACTAATTTAATCTTGTTTTCACGTATTTATAATGTTTTTTTTTATCTGTCTGTCTTTAAGTATCTCACGAGTTTTTCTAATACTTTCAGCTCGAAACACCAAAGTGACGGATATAGTGTCGGGCTGCCTACTTTCTACCACTACAGCTGGCAGGCTGGCGGAGACTACAAATGCTGGAGTACACTCAAAAACACTTTCCTTCAGTACCGTTGTGGTGTCATGCCGGGAGATGGGGGGCTGACTTATTCCACCACTTCCTGGCACCGCTGACCTTGAGAGAACACAAGAAGGAAGAGTCTCCACCAGAACTCGACAAGAACGACACATTCTCAGTACGCCTTTTCTATTCTGTACTTTATATTTTTGTCAGTAGAGGGAGTACGAAAGCAGTGTGTAATACAGTTGTGAATGATGAATGCTTGAGAAGGTGAATGAGTTTGTATATCGTGGGAAGTATGTTTACAAGAGATGGGAAGGTTGATAGAGATATTGAAAGAAGGGTAAATGCAGGTGACTCTATTAATGGAGGATTGAATGGCGTTGGCGCTAACAAAAAAACTGAAAAGTCTAAAGAAGTGAAAATAGCAGCCCACAATGGAGTACTTACTGTACCTGATGTATGGCAGTGATTAATAACTGGCAGAGGAAAGATGAAAGTAGACTGAATGCTGTAGAAATGAGATCCCCGAGGCGTAAGTGTGGTAAAATCATGTATAGTCCCTTTCTGCCTGTACAGAGTATAATTAAAGCAATATATGTATATTTTACGCAGCAAAGTGTTTATTGGTCAAATCAAATGTACGAGTATAGTTTCATATCAGTGATCGCTGAACCGGTGTATGAAATTTTTTGCTATAAGTTAAAGTGGTTTGTCTACTTTATTTATAAGTTTGTGCAGAGCGCCTTTGAGGTGATTTTTTTACAAAACTGGCGCTATACAGATCATTAAAATATTATTATTTATGATCATGTGAGAAATGTGGAGATCCGCAAAGAATGCAAGGCTAGTCGTAATGAGTAAGATTAAGAAAGGGACCCTCAGATGGTTTGGGTATGTAGAGCGAATGAACGAAGCATGGAATGTAAGTAATATGACGCAGATGTGAGTGGTAGATGAACTCAGGGATGCCAGAGGAGAAGACCTGACACGATCAAGTGAATCAGATATATTGCCTCGGGCCACGTCAAGAGTCAGAATAGTATGTATGAGTCGATTTGTGAATGAGGCAAAGAGTGTGTGCCAAGACCGAGTTGTTTGGCGGAACGTCCTATCTTTCTACCCCTGTGGTGAAACAGCGTGATGGTTAGTTGGTTATTCTTGTTTTTAACTAACTAACTAACCATCACGCAGTTTCTCCGCAGGGGTAGGCAGATAGGACGGACCGCCAAACAACTCGGTCTTGGCACACACTCTTTGCCTCACTCACATTCATACATTGTCTCATACATTCCTATTATTCTGACTTTTGACATGGCCCGACTCAAGTATCTGATTCACTTCCTCGGGCGTCCCCGTCTTCTTTTACTATTCACAAACGTTCATTCGCTCTACATGCCCTTGTATTTCCTTCTTCTTGTATTATTGTTTTGTATTTCCTTGTTTCACTAATTCTTGTATTTCCCTGTTTTTACCTGTTTATAATAAAATATTAAAACATGTTATTGAGTTTTCATT
Source organism: Limnephilus lunatus (assembly GCA_917563855.2). Taxonomy (NCBI): domain Eukaryota; kingdom Metazoa; phylum Arthropoda; class Insecta; order Trichoptera; family Limnephilidae; genus Limnephilus; species Limnephilus lunatus. The sequence continues at coordinate 70,653,989 of OU830596.1, forward strand.
TATTATGACATTCCATTTTATTTTTAAAATAATATTTTAGGCTAAAAAAATAGGGTAGGTACCGAAAGATAATTATATTGTCTATGGTCGAGCCTTTCATCGTTTCCTCTATTCTTGTCGATGGTGTCTATGACGTCATACCGCGAGGAAAAAAAAAAAAGTCGTCACATTTATGGCGTATCTATGGTGAAATAGCGTTGAAATTTTGTCTGAGCAAAAAGCATGAAGTTATCAATCTAATGACTGGTTTATTTATGCGCTGGAGACTCGCCTTCCGTTGGTCGTTCTGTGTAGCTTTCAATTATTGTAATTTACTAATTAAATATTGTCGCAAGTAAACTTAAATATATAATGCAATTTTATACAGCCTGATACTAAGTGCTTTTATTTCCCTCCTGTGATAGAGAGTTAAATATCGTAATGGTAACAACACCCATCCGATATATTGGTGACCCGACATTTTACACAATTTTAATCCATCATCGAGTTTAATCGTGATGTTATATTCCTTTTTGCATTAATAAATATCGAACACCACGGGAGGGGGTCGCCAGCGGGTTTCCTGAGACTTATGTAAGTACAAATTCAATTTTAAAACTTCTTTCAAACAATCAGTATTTTAGTAGCTTTATTAAATGACGTCTCAGTAATTTTAAAAATAGTATGTACATAGTACATCCCGTTGCGATTTCGATCGTATCGGAAATACAGAAATCTGTGAATCTTACATACCTTATATGATTATATGATATGATTATTGTCCCAACTAATGATTTTTAAAAATTATCGTGTTTGCAATGACCATTAACTGCGTAAAAACATCAATTTCAGAAACAACGGCCACCAGAGAGAAAGCAGCTCGCAGCCTGTTCCGGAGCACACCACCAGCTTCCTCCACAGCAGCTGACTTTCAACAGAACAGCTGACTTCTACCAGGGCAGAGTCTACGCATCAGCAGAGAAGCAGAGCCGATGTCCAGGCATCAATCGAGCAGCTGCTGGACAGCAAGATTCATCCGGACGTAACGTTCAATCTAATCCATAATATTATCCAGAAATTTTCCTACAATTTTTAAATGCATACCTACAGTTCAAATGTTGCAAAATTTTACGAATCATTGAAATTGAAAACCTACCTCTCACCTATTCAAAGGTCATTGTACATTATGATTACCAATGTAGAAAACTGCAGATCACAGTCAAATAAATTTAACAAAACGCAATAAAATTATGGTTTGAGTCTTGGATTACGCAAATAATATAACGTTTTAAAACACAGAGGTCAATGATAGTATCACTTTCGGGATTTAAAAAATATATTGCTCTTAAAATTATAAATCTCAACAATAATATGATGCAAGGTTGCGATATTTTTTATATAGCATGTTGTGAAATCTATTGGTTTGAATATTGTTTTTTGTGTACAATTGAATAGCACGATCTTACCTTTAATATTTTTAATTTACGTCTGAATATTATTAAATTTCCGCCTATTATGCGTAAGCTCTCCTACATCTGAAAAAGTTTATAATGTCAACCGAAGGGGAAAATCCCAGATCAACGCAAATACCTGAAGCTATTCAATTAAACAAGAAAACAGACAATATGGAATCAACAAGTCAGAGCAGCAGTGAGCCTGCTATTCACCACGTCTCGGTGAGACTATCAACATGCTGGAAAGAGAACATTTCGCTCTGGTTCATTCAGGCCGAATCACAGTTTGTAAACTCACGAATCAAGGAAGACTTTACAAAATATAATATTATAGTCGCAGCGTTGGATGCACAAACATTGCAGTGCGTCAGCGATATAGTCACAAAGCCGCCCACGACGGACAAATATTCAACCTTAAAAGCCGCACTGATCGACAGACTACAAGATTCAGCAGAAAAACGACTAACCAGACTTCTAACTGGAATTCAGCTTGAGGATCGCAAGCCGACAGGTCTTCTACGTCACATGATGGAATTGGCGGGACCAGCATTGGCAAATAGCGCTATAGTTCGTACACTTTGGCTTCAGCGCTTGCCTCAACATGTTCAAGCAATCCTATCCGCCCTCACGGATAATGATATTAATCAACTAGCGACGGCTGCAGACAAAATCACAGATGTCTACCAATCAACGGAATGTAGCGCAATGGAACATATAAGCAAACCTGCAACATCAAAACCTGAAAACATAGAAACTAACCTATTGTTACAACTACAAAAACAAATTTCAGCGCTCACACAGGAAGTGACTCAGCTTAAAATATCACAAAATGACAATCATTCTACCTTCCGAGGACGACGAAACCGTAGCCCTCAGAGAAATTTTTCTTACCAGAAGTATTATCAGCAGAATCCCGCTAGAAGACCGAGGTCCGGGTCTCGCGGTCGATTACCCAAAGGAAACCAAGACGGATATTGCAAACTTCACATGAAATATGGAGAAAAGGCGTATAGATGCTACCAACCATGCTCTTACAACATAGATAAATCGAAAAACAACGGCGACGCCACACAGTAGTGTGATTTCGCAAACAGTAGCAGTCCATTCCTTACGCTCAAGTAACAAAAAACACTTGTAGCAAATAAATAGGCACAGGCAACAGGAAACTGACCATTAGAGTCAGACAACAGGTAACAGGCAACAGACACAAGACACAGGCAACAGGAAACTGGCCATTAGAGCCAGACAACAGGCAACAGGCAACGGACAACAGACACAGGCAACTGGACGCAGCTCCAGCCAACAGGCAACAGATATCACCAGCTAACAGGCAACAGGCAACTGGACAGAGCTCCAGCAAACAGGCAACAGGCAACTGGAAAAAGGAAAAAGGAATACTAAAGGACAACTCAATAGCTACTATCTCAAATTTAAAAGAGACAAATCGATTTTACCGCCATCTTCTCTACTTCAATATTTTCTATAATTCATATATCAAAGCACTATCACACATATTCCAGAATACAGTAGCTGACACAATATCTCAATCTGAAGAGACTAACTGTCCTACTTCAAGCAACTGAGGATTGAAGGGAAAGCGCAGAGTCAACCTGACGATTATATTAAGGCAAAAGATGACTCCGCCCTCGTCCTATGTTGAATTAATGTTTCCTGATACTTCAATATGACCAACAAAATGTTCCCAGCTGAACTCACATTGGGTAGCACACCAAAATCACCATGAGATTTCTTCAATGAAACTCTTAAGGAAGAACCTGACATCTACGTCGGACGACTGCAGAGAATTTGAAAACATCAAATCAACACCTGCCAGTGCAAAGGATCAAGAAAATGTAGAGGATAATACGCCAGCTTCTACAACGGTTCCAAACTCTTTTGCCACAATACCAACAAGATCTGGGCGAAAAGTTCATTTCCCAGACAGATAAGGGCAAGCTTAGAGCATAAAAAGGCATTTCATTTTCATCAGAAATATATAAGAACCTTCAATAATTAATACTAAAAATCATAAAATTGCTCTAGCAAGATATCAAAAGTAAAATTATTTTTAAATTGCTAAGAATAAAAAATAACAAAGTCTACAATATTTCACACAAATGTTGAGCTTTTTGTTTATTATCATCATTCATAATTGAATATTTTTTACAAACAACAAAATTAGAATACAATACTAATATATGCAATTCATTGTCATAGAAATGATGCATTTTTAATTGATGAAAAATTTCATCCTTCAAAATCATGTACCTGCATGTAATTAATGTAATTAATTTAAGCATATTTAAAACATTGTATATCAATCAATGAAAACTGCGTGTCTAGCTATAATCGCTTTTCACAAGACTTGTAATCATTATGCTAAAAATAACCTTTCATAAGTGTATAACTCTGACAGCGTGGAATCTTAATGTATACTATATGGGATAGGTATCCAATATAGCATATATTGACATTCATATACTTAAAATAATATCTAGCATTATGCGAATAACTTTTAACTAACAAAGGTATTAGATATAAAGAGCATTTAAACTAAGATAATACATTACAAAATTATCAAGCTATGTAGAGTAAAGTTTTGTTTTTAATAATCTCAACCATGATTACTCAGATGTACTTACAAAATACATACATCTGAGTGAGCATGTTGATGAAATTGTCACATAATATTATGTTATGATTATTTTCAGATGTTTACAAAAACGAGTATATTTTATTACTCATTAATAATTAATTGCAATAATCTAATAAAAACAATAATATATCTAATCTGGACGCTAAACCATAACCAGTCTAGTTACCTTTTATAAAAAACTCCTTAGTATGTTGAGTAAAAATAAACCAGATTCAGTAAACATTTGAAAATAATTTTATTAGTTAAGAATTTATAATTGTAAAAATAAGAATGGTTGTCTGCACAGTAAAGTATAGTATAACTCAAATAACAACTTGTCATTGGATAACATTTCATTACATCTAATGTGTTATAAGGAATTATTTTCCATTCAACTCGCTCTACGCGAGATATCTTATACAGCTTCTATATTATAAAAATAATTCAGGTAAAAATGATTATGTAAATAAATATATCTGCTCAATATTGCAGCATCGACTCTGACATCACTTGATGTAGCAAGTATTGAGTTTTTATAACTATATAGTGTATACTGAAACACATCTGTTTTCATATCTCGTTAAATCAATTAAATATTTACAATATGAAAACATACCATACCAACATAAACATAACAGATGATTACCATGTGTGCTTCAGTAAACATAGATTAATATATTTTTAAATTTTTGGTATAATCATTCTTGTATACAACTAGACACTTAAGTTATTATTTTCATATTTTTATGACACAGAGTCATGAGTAAGTTGAATAATAAAAACATTATTTCAACGTTTAGTGTCAAACTAACCTTCGCAATCAATGCAAAATATTATATCTAGTATAAGTTAAGTCAATCAAGTATGTATTTAAAATAATAATCTAATATAGGATAATTTACTATAGCGTACTGTGATACTTATACCAGCAGCTTATTAATTACATACATCCAATAATTGTTTATATCAATATTTCCTAAACATTTTAAACATTGAAAACAAGTAGGTTTAAAATAAATTAAACACTCAGTTATTTTTTATTATTATTATTTCTATAACAGAATACAGGTGTGTATCACAAAATAAGGTGATTCAATTATCTTTGGTTTAAAAACAAGTTATATATCATGCTATTTCTATAGAACTTGGCAACTTTTAACACAGCCAATGTTTGGTTATTGATTAATATAAGGATGTATATACAAGTAAAATTATGTTTAAAAAACTTCCAATGCGTTCACAAATTTATGGAGATATTATTCATAAAAATACCTTCACACATATACTATATATTTCTGAACGCATAGGAACAAAATATTTTACAATGATGTCAAGTATAGAATATATTATATTTTAGTAACTCATTATATTTTCACATGATCTCACATCGTATCAGGAAGCCTATTGCAATTCAAGACGCTTTTAACAGCGACTACCATCATTTATTAAAAAACCCAGGCACTGACACAATGTGACGTCATAAGTTAAATTTTCCTTTGTCTAGTCCGACACGCTACACTCAAAAAATATCTTTTGGAATCCCTACCAAATATTTTTCATATCGTTTAGCAACTGGGGGGAAGGTATGTGGTGGTACCTACATTCGACATGAATTGAACAGCCCAAAAGGTATTTTCTGAGAGGGCAACACCGTTCATGACAGATACGGGTGACTTGCGGTTTACGGCAAGCTCCGATTTTATTCCCGCTGGAGACTCGCCTTCCGTTGGTCGTTCTGTGTAGCTTTCAATTATTGTAATTTACTAATTAAATATTGTCGCAAGTAAACTTAAATATATAATGCAATTTTATACAGCCTGATACTAAGTGCTTTTATTTCCCTCCTGTGATAGAGAGTTAAATATCGTAATGGTAACAACACCCATCCGATATAATGTGTATTGATGTTTCCCTCCCAGTAATTGATTATTGTATTGTTGTCTCCCTCCCACTGCTTGATTATCCACTTTACCTATGTCAAATACTTTGTCTCCCTCTAATTTTGTTCTTTCTCCCTCTGTCACTCTTATATATTAGCCATAACTCTGTCTTAGCATTTAGTTATTATTTATATCCTGAAGAAGCTTGGTCGAAGTGAAACCGGTCGATATATGCAATAATAAATTCGTGGTTAAATACAAAGTGTTTGTGTTTTATTTTTATAATATAATGTCTAACCACAAAGTAATTGCTTCCTATGAAAAAAAAAAAAAAAAAAAAAAAAAAAAAACATCTAAAGAAGGTCAAGATGAGCAATTATATAATAAATTTATTATGAGTTCTAAAATAGGTAGGTAGTCATTTTACCTGTATTATTAGTGTTTTAGAATGGAAATTAAAAAAACTTTTGCACTTTGTTATAACTGTCAGACTTCCACTTATTTATTTTCACCAGGACCGGTTTCATCCTACTACGGACATTTTGAGACTAGTCTGGAAATGTCCGTAGTAAGTGGAACAAAGTGCAAAAGTTTTTTTTTTAATTTCAGACCAGTCTGAAAATGTCCGTAGTAGGATGAAACCGGTCCTGGTGAAAATTAGTAAGTGGAACAAAGTGCAAAAGTTTTTTTTTAATTTCAGACCAGTCTGAAAATGTCCGTAGTAGGATGAAACCGGTCCTGGTGAAAATAAATAAGTGGAACAAGGTGCAAAAGTTTTTAATTTCAATTCTAATACAATGGAATTCCACCACGAATTAACAGTCCAAAAACTACATTCGTGTATTATGGTTGTTTTAGAAATTGATAGAATTACACTACATATCGTGGGAACACTTGTAAAAACGTTTAGTCGGAAATTTAACATTTTGATTTAATAATGTAGTATTATTTATGCTCTACAATCTGGCAGAACACACACGTCGAGTTAAATTTAAATTTTCTATAATTTAAAAAATAAATTTAACGATATGTCAAAAAAGAATGTATTTATAATGGATTTAAAAAAAATCAATTTGCCTCATATTATGTCTATAGATGTGCACTTGTATCTATCTGCCTTGTCATTTCTGGCAGAAAACTTTAACCCAATTTAATTGTAAATATCTGGTTTTTCGCGTGTCTATCTTCTGTAAACGTAACATAACATTTATCGTACGTTTTTTGCTTTTGTTTAACAGTTCGAGTGAAATATTATTTATTATAGCAGATGTAATGAAAATATGTTATTCATTGAAAAGATAGCGAAGCAGTCAATTTGAAACAAGTACCTAAGTGACTATCGTCTGACAAAATATACTAATTGCTACCATTGTGAAAATAAAGGGACATTATACGTCTGAAAATTCTGCCTTTGAGAAAAAGATATTCTTAAATTATATTATAATATAATAATAATGCATTATTAAAATGTTTTTTCTCCCTCCATTAATTCATAAAATTCAAACTACGCAATCTGCGGTTGTAAGGTGAAAGCTTCATAAATAAGAAAGGGCCATAAATAAGTGAAAAAAATTAAATTAGTTTTTGTAACAAGGGCAAAATCTTTACCTTTCAATTACTTGTATAGAACCTTGAACCCAAAATTATTTAAACGAGCATATTATATATGATATTATAATGAATTCTATCAAGAGTCGTCAACAATTATATTTATTTTTAAAAAATTAGGTTCCGTGCGCGTAAAATGTATGATTCTAAAAATAATGCTCTCTGTATAAATAAGCTTTCCTTCCTTTTCACTTACGAACATCAAGAGTAATTCAATTTTATGAACAAGTCATGCAAGGAACCTTAGGATTTTACAAAATATTAGATACGAGAAAATATTTTATTATTTTTAATTTTACGGCAAAGAAGAAAAATAATATCTAATATCAAAGAGTCGAACAATAGGCATTTGGGGATGAATAATTTCGAAGGAAGGGTGAAACATAAAATATAAAACGGAAATCATTATTAACGGTAACTGTAGCAGGCATCAATAGATGTTATCCCTGTCTCCAAGTTTATGTATGAGATTTCACTGTCACATTTCACTGTGTGCATTCAAAATATTATAATAAATGGTGAGTAAAATACTTAAATTTCCCAATATTTATTATTTAAAAGTTGCATTGAATAATCTAAGTAAGGACTAGATACCTATATAAACTGTTTAGTTGCCTTTGAGACATTCTGATAATGGTAAGTTATGAAGGTGAATAAACTGTTTGGCAAAATTTCTATCACGAACCAATGAAATGCACACGGAAATCGAGATACATAGTACATAAACAAAATAGCTGGAAATTGGCGGACAGCACACAATATGAGTAATTTCATACCTGTAACGTCGCCAATCTTCGCGATTAACCAATATTGATGAATTTAAAAAAAAAATTAAATAAAATTTTCACGATACCATTTAACAAAAGCTTCTATAATAAAGTTCAGCTGGATATCTAAAATTGTGCGGCGCTTGGGCATGTAGCTGAAAACGATATCTAACTTATGAAGTTGGATATCGTTTCTCTTATTATCGAATTCTAGTTCTACCGGTATTTCAATGGATGATGCTCCGAGTGTCATTGATCCCTTCGGCACCGTTGCATAGTCGGGAAATACGCCAAACGCGCATCCAACATATGGACACGGTTGCAATTTGTCACATGAGAACGGGTCGCTTCTTCGACTCATCCTTCAGTTCAACAGTTCAACAGTGGAACGATTTGCCGGCCTCTGTGTTTCCTATTACTACAACATGGTCTCTTCAAGATCAACCAAAAAGACCCTGCACACAGCATCTCAGATGACATAGGCCCTGAGGGAAAATTATTTTCCTCAGAGCCTCCTGCGTGGAGTTTATGTAAAACAAAAGGCAAAATAAGACAATATAAGCACATTTTATTTTTAAAATAATATGGTAGTTTTGATAATAATGAGAAATAAGTATTTCAGTTTCCGAAAATGGAAAATAATGTATTTTGGTCGATTTTAGTAGCTACTCGTATTTCCTTAAAAAAATCTTCTTCTTCACACCATGTATAGATATATTGAAATTGTTTCTTAGAATAGTTTTTTTTTTTTTTTTTTTTTCTTAATTAAAACCAAACTAAGAACCTATTTTAGGATAATATTTGGGGATAAGAGAATGTAAACTAACCTTTAAACTTTCGCATCAATAACAATAGCCGCCAAGTAAAACTATATAGTATAAATGCGATTACAGAAGAACCATCGAAGTTTGTGTTTATTTATTTATATATATAAACTCAGAGGGCTTTTACATAATGTACAGATTTTGAACATGAAAATCAAAATAATAAAAGTAAAATTACAATTAAAAAAAGCCACCGCTTCCTCTTCAAACCATCATTTATATTAAGGATCCAAAATTTCAATCGGTTTGGCGCTACGGAGCCCGACATTATCACGTGGGAAAGATGAATTTTCCCATAAATTCTACTTTTCTAAGATTTTGATTCCTCTTTACACAATCTTTTTAAATGAAAATCCAAATACAAAGCCTTACATTTTTTTCACAACTCCACACAGGAGGTCCTGAGGAAAATACTTTCCCTCAGGGTCTATGTCATGCTGTGTATTAGGAGTGGGTAAGAACCTGGGGGTCAGTGTGTCCAGGAGTGACGGACGCATAAATCCATCCCTCCCTATGCGATGCAAGACGATGTTCCGAGAGAGTACGGCTGGAGAAGTCAAAAGGACTCCCTCAACCATTGTTAGCTAACTACTTGGGATGACCTGTGGCAGAGGTGTTGGTTATCCAATAAATGGTTCCCGAGACGGCGGTACCCATACCCGCCTACCAAATAGAATAAGATGGCACAATAAAGTTGGTAATCCTTAAATACCCCGGTAAAAATCTTTGTAATTCATGTGAATTTTGATTTAATTAACTGACCAATCTAAAATTTCATTTCATTCGTTATCAAAGAGCCTGAGATTTTCTTCACCACAATGCAATGGCTGGCTCTCATTAATTTGAAATTTTTTCCACAAACGTTCCTTTTGGTTGGTTTCTAAACGACTTCGAAAAGGAGGAGGTTCTCAATTCGACAATTTTTTAATTTTTTTTTTTATGTTTGTTACCTCAGTTCTTTCGATTGGGTGAACCGATATTGATGATTCTTTTTTTATTAGAAAGCTGGTGCTTCCCGTGTGGTCCCATAATTTGGTCCAGTTCTGATAATGGGATCCATGAGAAAACCATATATGTCTTAAATTAGCAGTAAGTATGTGCGCGACAAATGGACGAATAACTCAATATTCCGCCAACAGATTTCGATGATTCTTTTTTGAAGTAAAACTTCTTTACGCACGCTCGTCACTAAAAATCAAAAAAATAAACAAAAATTTTAACAAAACAAAAAACGACTTCAAAAAATGCACTAAAAAGTAAAAAAATAATTTCGTACTACTGTTATTTTTGGAGTCGGTGGCAGCCAAGATCTCCACATCTCACCTATAACTTTTTTTTTACCTTAACTCCGCACAGGAGGCCCTGAGGAAAATAATTTTCCTCAGGGCCTATGTCATCTTTGATGATGCTGTGTGGAGGGTCTTTTTGAGGAAAGGAAGGAGTGAAAATGGGTCTTGAAGAGACCCATGTTGTAGGAGGGAGGAAACACGGAGGCCGGTAAATCGTTCCACAGCCGAACTGTTGAACTTAAGAATGAATCGTAAAAACGACCCGTTCTCATATGACTAACGTCAACCGTGTACAAATGTTGGGCGCGTGTTTGGCGTATTTCCCGACTATGCACCGGTGCCGAGGGGATCAATGACGCTAGTTCCTCGGAGCATCTTCCATTGTAATACCGGTAGAACAAGGACAGCATTCCCACCTGACGCCTGTGTCTAAAGATTGCAATCCGTCTGTTAAGATAGGAGAATCTATCAAACGGACCGCCCGTTTCTGCACAGAGTCAAGGTTTTTTTTGTAGGTATTTTGGAGCTCCAGACCAGAGGTGGCTGCCAAATTCACCAGTGGGGCGCACTCGTGATTTTTGTACAGGGTTAGCAGTTGTGTACTATTAAAGTATCTGCGGGACCTGTACAATACGCTCAGTTTCTGAGAGGCTAACTTAACTCTGGTTTCGGTGGAGCCCCCATACCTGAGCTGGTCACTTAGAGTTACACCAAGCATAACAATGGAGGTCCTGTTCGGAAGAATGCTTCCATTGAAGGAGACTAGATTATCATTTCGATCCCTTTTAGACGTTATCAAACATGATTGGGTCTTTGAAACATTATCAACTACCTATGTATGACCCAACTACCTTGGCTGACATCGACTCCAAAAATAGCAATAGTACGAAATTATTTTTTTTACTTTTTAGTGCATGTTTCTAAGTCGTTTTTTGTTTTGTAAATTTTTTTGTTTATTTCATTGTCGGATCATTATTCTTAGTATAGAACCAAAATTTCCGTAAATATTAAAAAAAAAAAAAAAATTAATATTTGCGGCACGCTTGGGAGTTACAGATATTTTCAGTTTTGCTCTTGTGAAATGCCACCTTCCAGAATCGAATCGTTGCTTGCCCTGTTTAGTGACATATTATGGCCAGGTACTGCAGCAACCTTCCTCTTTCTTGTCATCTTCCCTCCCCTCTTCCATCACCCTCTCAACATGCTCTAACTCTAACTCAACTGGAATCTGGGAATGCCATAGTCTAATCGGCTCCGGGAAGAGATTATTTCACGCATTATTAAGCACGTGAAAAAACCGAATCTTACATAATAATATACATAAAATATCTGTAAAAATGAATGTATGTTTGCTGCTTGTTTGTTTATGTATAATTATATAATAAGATTATTAATATTATATATTTATTAAGCATAGGAAATGATTGAAACTTTCAAAATATCTTTTTTCCACCCTCGCGAAGGTTTCTGGATTATTACAACCACATGACAATACATCTGAAAAGTTTGTTAATCATTGCAAAAACTCTTATGAAACTGTCAAACATTTTGAAAAGCAATGAATTGTTATTCATTATTAATTAAAATTCAAATAAACTCTTAAAAGTACTAACCGATGATACTCACCCAAATCGAATACTTTGAATCTAATCAAGAATGAATAATAGGAATTTTAAAGAGGTACCTATGTTAGGTACCAAATTTGATTGTTCTTATCCATTTAAATATATAAAAATTTAAGTTCCGTAAGTACCTACCTACCGTAAGTTTGTGTCCGCAAATCTCGGAAGTAATCGATGGATTGACTCAAAATATATACAGAGCATTGCATTTTAGCAGAAGAGTGTTTCCGTATATAATGGTATGCGCTGGCGTTATGAAATTAATTTTAAAAAATTACTACAAGTGGTTTGAAAATGTGTGTATTTCATATATTTTAACGGCAGGGAGGGGAGGCAGGAGGGGGAGGGTAACAAAGGAGGTGGGGTTCGCGGGAATGGAGACGAGGGAAGGGGAAGGCGGGGAAGATGGAAGGGGGACGCAGGAGGGGCAGGGGATGTGGGAGAGGAACGGGGACGCATGGGAATGGCCACGCAGGGAGAAACAATTTATTTTTTTCAATGGCAATACAACGCTTGCCGGGTACCAGTTAGTAATGTATAAAAATGAATGTTTGTAATGTATGAAATATGAAAATTTGGGTAAAAAAATTGCAATGGGTGGCAAGCGAGCTGTTTGAAAACTGAATGTACCGTGACAGAATATATGGAACGCGGGAGAGGGGTTCTTTAATTTTTATTACTGAAATAAATAATATAATATTATAAATATTATTTCTTATGCCAACCAACTACAGATAGGTACTTATAGCAGGAATTAATTAAAACCTATTTTCAGCTAACGACGTCATTTCTATAAGTAAACATAGAGCTTGGAGACTTAGCAAAGACAATAGGCCACTTGCATGGATTTCATAACGACTTGGAAAACATCGTGTGGATAGATTTTTTTACTAACATTACGAAAATGATAGTAAAATTTTTTTGAAATGTATAGTTTTTATTTTATTTTTAATTAAGTAAATAAATCCATTATTTGAGCTCGTGACGTCACTACATGAAAATGTCCCGTCTCTGATAATGTTCCCTTAATTTTGTAAAATTCCACACTGATTAATTTTTTTTTTTATATGGCAACACTTTGATTTCCGGCGAATTTTTGTATTTGCGTTTAACGTTCACTAGATTTATTGTTTGTTCTATGCGAACTTATCCTTTGGTTTGATTTTTTGATAAAGATGGCGGTGTTTTTACAGATGTTACGAAGAGAACCCCGTACAATTCATTGCTATTCGTGTGGAAAACGTTTTTTTTTTTATGATTTTCGGCTACGTAATTATCGTTTTTTCGCACCCATAAAATTATGTCCCGTCTTTCCGGTTTATAAAAAATGGTCTGATTTTCCGGATTGAAATTTTCAAAAAATCGTCAGGGTTTCAAAAATACGATTAAAAAAAAATACAGAATGTCTTAGAATATTTGCCTAAACCGGAATTTAAAAAAAAAAAGTAATGCAAGTGGCCTATTAGTGAGTCATTAAAAACAAGCACATCACCATATTAATTATTACTTCTTGTGTAATTACGCCACAGTACCTACCTTCCCGCTAATATATAATTCAAAGATGGGTACGTGGGTCGGTTCCAGTAAGTGCCTCCCTAAAGCCCACATAATAGTGTTGGGTAAATGGTGGCCAGATGCTGGTTCCCAGTACCCGGTGACACGAGAGGGTATTACGGCTTCATGACCCAACCTGCCCCCTTGTCCCCCAACCACGCCACTTTACCCCCACACCTGGAGTTACCTCACACTGCTTGTCATTATTGTTTTTTTTGTACCTTACTCTGGTTTGAATTTTTGGCTCAGATTGGCAACAAAATACTCACTTTGTATCAATATAATATAATAAAACACATTTACAACTTATTTCCTCTTAATTTATTTTTGACCGTAACCGGTTTCAGCCTGTTAAAGCTATCTCCACACCAGGCCAGTCTGTCAAAGACATCTTCAGACGGGCCTGGTGTGAAGATGGCTTTAAAAAGCTAATAAGTTTTATATGTATTTTATTATATTGTTATAATGGACTTCCACCACGAATTTTCAGTATCAAAAATAGAAATATTTCAAATATGATGTCTTTGATCAGAGTTGTCCATAGATATAGATAATAGAAACAAGGGTCATGGGTCGTAAACCAATATTAGTATATATTGGTGTGTATAACGAGTGTCGCCAACATCGTTTACTCATATTACAGCAAATTGCATCTACGCACAGCGCCTTACCGCTTTTTTCACCTAACTTTCAAATTCATAACTTCCACTGACTCCGCCTCTTTGGTAGTCTGTGTAGTTGGAAGTAGCTCGGCGACGGTCGACATGCTTTAATGTCAAATCTCTCTTTGTTTCTATTATCTATGGAGTTGTCACCATGAAAATGCTCACATACTCATGGTTTGTAGTTCTGTCTAGTCTTTAAAAAGGTGCAAATATAAATCTGAGCTCGTAAATAAAACGTTATGTTAGGTTTTAACGTAACTAGGCCAGTGAGGGTCCTGTTTCCCGTCTTTACAGGCACGAGCCCTGGAACCATATTTTTGTCGTTTTCCTTTGTTCTGGTTATTGGAGGTTATCCACCACGTACCCGCCCTGGTATAATAAACAGACGGTTACTCCTTCAAGGCTCTCGCACGGACTCTAATTTCTTTGAATGAACGAATCTACATTTTATTTTGAACGAATCTAGACCTCTAGTGTCCCAGCATACGTTGTTAGTAAGCAGTATGCAATTGCTTACCGGGAAATCAAGATACAATAAGTGTTAATATGACTACAGACAAGACAATGGGACAGGTTGGTGATAGTCCACGAGAAGGCAAGCGCTGGGTGATTGTATCCTAAACCACACTCCGCTTCCCCGCCCCTTTGCCGGTTCCTCGGTGGTGCCTTAAAGAAAAGTAAATGGGAAAATGGGGGGAAATGCCCGACAACCCTAAGGAATTCAGCGTCGAGAAGCCGGAGGCAGGACGAAGGAGAGACGAGGTCGCCCGATCAAACCTCAAGCCTGCACATGTTGGTGTCCTGGTTAGTACAATCGTTTAGTACAGTCCGACCTACTCACCGACTTGCCAAGGAACCAAGGAGATAGTCGGGAGAAATTTTTCTCTTGAAATTCTCCAGCCATCTCCCCGGATACGAAAATGAGGAGACCCTCTCTGCCCCGGTCCTCTATTCTGGTAGTTGCATTTTTTTAAATATGTCTTCTAGGTCCTCTATTCCTCTTGGTCCTCCTAGTACCTTTAGGTCTTTTGATGTAGCATATTTGTGCTCGCGACGCTAATTTCATCTAAAAAGCCGAAATCTAGTTTTTCCCAAATACCTCGTTTCCAATGAAAGTTTCGGCTAAAATAGTTAGACAATTTTTTGTATTTCTTGGGCATTAACTATGTAACAATTTGTAGACATTTTGTTGTGAAGAGTTTTAATTTTCAATGTACATTTGTTACTTTAATTTTAAATTAAAACTCTTCAAAACAAGTAGTTTGACAAATTAAGTAAAAGAAAAAATATCTCACAACATTTTCGTCAATAATTTTCCTCTATCTCTATTAGGTAGGCACTGAGGTGTAATGTTGTAAGTCAAGGGCGTTCTTTAACACCCTGTATAACTGCTTAATGCGATACCGAAAATGGTAACAAAAACAAAATGTTAGTTTAACCTTCCAGTTTCCATCCTGTAACGGTAGTCTACCATGCTTTGAAAAACTTTCAGTTGTCTATGAAATCATGCGTTTATTTATTGAGTGGACCTTTCTACCCCACGCCCCCTGCCCCCTGCCCTCCCCCCTTTACAAAGGTGGTGGCGGTGACCCGTAACCAAGGCAAGGCAAACAGTGACCATCCCCGTCACGTCAACGCAAATATTGTATATGATACAACCAACCACCCCATCTACCTGTACCTACCCTCCACCGGCCACTTGATCGGGCCGCGGGAACTGGCGAGTGTGTCGACAGGGCCGGACCGCGTATTTCATTTTGCCTGTTCAGGAGCTCTACTACCGGGTTCCATGCCAACTCAGAACCACCTCAGAAAGATCATTAAAAGCAATGAAAAAATAATTTTAAAACAGTCGGTAACCCTAACCTACCTTAACCTATTTAACCAATTTTTTTATCACCACTCTCAATGACCTTTCTGAGGTGGTTCTGAGTTGGTTTCATTCTGAGTTGGCAGGTCACCCTACTACTGTGAAATCGATAGTTCCGCGCGTTTTAATCCCATGGCAAAACATCCCCCATCAGAATATCTACTAAAACCTAACCTAAACTAAACTAATCTAACAAAAAAATGGGACAAAAATAATACAGACATCCTGTAAAGACAATAAATGATTATTTTATTCAAAAATAGTAAAAAGGGACACAAAAAACAGACATCAAATAAAGACAATAAATTATTATTGAAAGGATTCAGCGTAGTGGAGATACATTTTGTCCTTGGGATATTATGTCGAGGGATATTTTGTCGGGGTTATTTTGTAGGGGGATGAAAACGCGCATTCCCGAAATTGATAACTTTACAGTATCGGATCGATAGGTGTAACTTCCAATGATTTTATATCGATATCCCTAGCACAGTTTCATCGTTGACAGCTGAGCCGATATTGACAGGGATTAAATAAGAAATCGATATACACTATCTAGGTATAGGTATTTTCGATGATTGACACTACGAAAAGTCAAACGCAAAGCAATTACATACAAATATTAATAAATTGGCAATGTTGAATTGAAATACTAACCTAAATATGCATTAGTAGCCCGTATTTACTTTTTGACACTAATCGGGAGTTAATTAGTTAATTAGGTGTTTATTTATATTTCAACCGTTTTCGTTTCTCAAAGATCGAACGTAATAAATTAATTGCGTCTTATATGCATTATTCAAGTCAATGGATCGTATATACAACTTGTTCCTTTCTAAGAGCCTCGTTAGTTCAATACGTTTATTAGATAAGTCAGTAATTTTGCATAAATTAATGATACTATGGAGGCCGCGCTAAAATTTATCAATCGTATAGAACACGCTTACACGCTTTTGGTGTGAATAATTTCACACAGGAATAACGTAAATCATATACAATCGAAATTAGTATGATTGATGGTTAAGGTAAGCAGGTAAGGTACGTTTTGTGAAATTTTATTGGTGACCTACACTATATTTCAAAATAAATAATATGTTAAATTTTCATTGTTTTTTCAGTTTGTCGGCGATAGTCAGCGCACTTCGATGACATGTTTCTATTATCTCGCTCCTATTGCGGCCTCTACGCCTACAGTCCGGCCCGCTGACCCCCATTACCCTGGGCGGGTCGCGGGGTGTAACCCACCCCGTCCACCCGTCACCATTCCCATACCTTATTCATGCTCGGTACTTAATCACGGGGAATCTTCACTTCGATAACCCCTTTGTTCGAACAGGTACTAATAATCAAATAACGTATTTGATTTTTTTAATGTAAAAAAAATAATAATTTATGAGTAGGTAATTAAATTAAAGTTTCATTTTTGAAAATTAGATGGATAACCAAGGTGACTGATATATTTTATTTTAATTGGAAAACCAACAGTTATAATATTTTATAATGTATGGTAAAATATGTGTAAATTATTCAACTAATAATAGGTTTTCTCTGTTGAAATATTTAAGAAATATGGAACGTAATTAAGTATTCAGGTTAATTTGAAAAATAATAAAAATGAAAATAGTCGTTGGGATCTTGAGGGTTGTTGTACAGAATTTAAACAATTCTCCGAATTTCAAAGTTAATTTTCAAGTTCTGAAAAGGTTCTTTTCAAGTTCGACGATCATATTGAAACCTTTCAAGCCACAAAATGAAATCGTTATAAACGAATATTTATAAATTCTTCTAATTAAAAATCTTGAAGTTTATATGAAAACCGTTATTTATTTTTCAACTTTTTAATGCAAAATATTGCAATTCTATTCACAATTAAGAAAGATTTGAGTGTGGAGTAGGTTCATTTTTGTTTTTTCCGAAATAATCTAAAAAAAATACACTTTTTTTTAGTATGAAAAAGTCCTTAATCCTGTTAATCAAAACTACCGAAAAGTAGCATTTCCAAAAAGTTGAAAAATTTGACCAAATCCCAGTCGATATCATTATTGACCAGTTTTTTTTTGCATTAACTCCACACAGGAGGCCGTGAGAAAAAAATTGCTTTCAGGTCCTATGTCATCTTTAGGGATGCTGTCTGGGGAGTCTTTTTAAGGAAAGGAAGGAGAGGAAGTTCTTGGAAGGAAAAGGGCATGAGGGGTGGGTAGGAATCTGGGATTCAGTGTGTCCAGGTAACCCGCCGCCTAGACATAAACCAACCAGACCCATGAACCCCTGCTAAGTCACCAAACCTAGCGAATCAATTAGGGTGACCTGTGGCCAGGGCTGGGCAAAATACATGCTTTGCTGTAATTGAAATACAAATTACAAAATACTTTTTCGCATGTATTTAAAATACGAAATACAAAATACTTTGAAGTGGTGTATTTGAAATACAAAATACAAAATACAGTATTTTAACCATTTTTTTTATTTCAAATACAAAATACAAATTACAAAATACAAAATACATTTGGTTTTCGTAGAACCTTTGGTTGTAATAAATTGTCGTAAGTGTACTTATCTAAGGGTGCGTTTCCATAAAAGCAAAGCTGAGCAGAGTGAAACAGAGACGTGCAAAAATTGACCAATCATATTGCTTAGAAGACACATCTCATTCTCGCTCCACTTGTAAAGTTTTGTGGTATAGGACCCAGGTGCAGTGGCGTAGCTAGCATGGATGGCATCCGGGGCGGATAGGGTGGGTAACCCCCCCCCCCCCCCCCACCCCCTTTTGAGTTCATCAAAAATTGCTCCGTCCTGGGTTAGTGGCTAGAGAATTGTGCTCTTGGGGGGTGACACTCAGTCGGGTCCGTCGGACCCCCCCCCCCGCCACCCCTACACTACGCACTGCCCAGGTGTCAGATAATAATAATAATAATTTTAATAACAAGATATTTGCATAGCACAGTTTTGGGTTATTTCACTTCAAATGTGCTCTACTATAAATAACTTTAAAATAATTTAGTATTCAGTAAATTATTCTCATAGTGCTTGATCTAATACTATGACACAAAAATGTACAATACAAAGCAATGACAAGTATAATATATAGTGACCGACCGAAGGTTCGGTTTCGGCAAAAAAATCTAGTTTCGGCATCAGTTTCGGTTTCGGTAGAAAATCTGCCGAACCTTCGGCCGCATCGAAATTCTGCGTTCGTGAATTATCTCGCGTCGTTCGGGTGACATCGGGCGAGTTCGTGGCTCGTTCGCCATATTTTTGTTCTAATAAGTAGTTAACATGTTTGTTAATTTTTAAATTTTTTTATTTGTTTTATAGCAGTAATGTACCGGTAATAATATCCGCCGCCCAAATTGGGAGGCGGGTAAGGGTACCGCCGCCCCAGGAACCATTTATTCTTTTGGTGTCTTTGTAGGGGTGCCCGGGTTCATGGAGTAAAGTTTGTCCAGGTCTTGGGGGCTAATGCGTCTGACTGCCTGCTCCATGGTATGCAGGATCGAGAGAAACTGGTTGAGGGAGGTATTTTAACCTCTCCATCCGGAATCTCTCGACCTATCGCCTTGCACCGCGGTTGGATAGATGGATTCATACGTCCGTTATGCCTAGATACACTGACCTCCCGATTCCTACCCACCCTTCATACCTATTTCCTTCCCAGAACTGCCTCTCCTTCCTTTCCTTAAAAAACCCTAAACAAAGCATCCCCTAAGATGACATAGGCCATGAGGGAAACTATTTTCCTCAGGGCCTCCTATGTGGAACTAATATAAAAAAATAAAAAATAATTTTATTTTCACATTCTTCAATTTTTGTTTTCTTTATTTCATTTAACATGTTTATTAAGAATATTGTGATTATAAACGCAATTGAGGTCCTTCCTTTATAATGTGAGTGTTGATTATTGTCATTTTTTTGTTCCAAGAAGTAGTTAACATGTTTTGTTAATTTTTGTTTGTTTTATAGCGGCAATATAAAAAAAAAAAAATAATAATTTTTTTACATGTACTTCAATAATTGTTTTTTATTTCATGTAACACGTGTTAATTGTCTGTATAAGTGTTAAAATAAGCCAAACTTCAGTATACAATAGCTTAAAAAGATTCGGTTTCGGTTTCGGTAGAAAGTCCTGTTTCAGTCAGACACTAATAATATAATACGATAAAAATAGTGTTGCCAACTTACTCTAATATATTGCGCTGGATTCTAACGTTTTTAGTCTATGTATTATCTCAGTTTATTTTTCATTGTCATTACTAAGATCGTTAAATGTATTTGAAAATGTATTTTGAGGCCATAATTTAAAAAAGTATTTGAAATACAAATTACAAAATACCTCAGCATCGGGTAATTGAAATACCAATTACAAAATACATTTTTAGGAAGTAATTGAAATACAAATACAAAATACGTATTTGTATTTCAAATACGTATTTCAATTACAAGTAATTCAAATACTGCCCAGCCCTGCCTGTGGCAGAGGTCTTGGTTATCTAATAAATGGTTCCAAGGGCGGCGTTACCCATTCCTGCCTCTTAAATTGATATAATAACAGAACTTGAATAGAACTTTCACAGAACTTGAAAATTAACTAGGAAATTTCATTAATTGTTCAAATGCTGTGAAACAACCCGTCTAGTAATATTTATCTCTTCTAAATCTGAACTCGACTCCAATCTTCCATATAATTTTGAAATTTGCACGTTTGAATAAAACATTTAATACGCCTTACGTCTCTCCTCATCAATTTGAAATGATATCCTAAACACCCTTGAAGGGTGAAAGTCAGAAATATTTGAGAAAAAAAGGCTAGTATGTACCTGCAATTATAAACTAGTAGCTATGCGAACAATGGAACTACCGTACAAAAAAAATATGTTTCTAATATTTTCTAATTTGATAAATCTGAACCAAAATTTCATCTGAAATCACAAAAAAGCTTTGTAAGTAGGTACTTAAATACCTAACAAATAATTATAAACCATAATAATAATTGGGCAATTTTTATAGCGCCGTTTTTGTGAAAAATCAATCAAAAACCTGAAGGGCGCTGTAAACCATGTATTTGATATAACATTTTTTTTATTTGTAAAAAAATTACGCTTAAATTTAGTTTTTAGTATTAAAAAAGCCTTAATCTTCTTAATTGAAACTAGTGTCCGACCGAAAAATAAATTATACAATTTGTCCAAAGAAACGCCACTATCTCAATGGTATTTCTTTTTTAAATACTTTTTCAGGCAAGGTTTTCAATTTGGGAGGCGGCTATGGTTACCGCCGCCCCAGGAACCACTTATTGGATAACCAACATCTTTGCCTTAGGTCACCCCAATTGGTTCGCTACGTTTGGTGACTTAGAAAGGGTACCCGGCTTCATTTGGTGAAGTTTTTCCGGATCTGGGCGGCGGATGCCTTTGCCTATCAGCTGCATGGCAGGCCGGATCGGGAGAGAGTGGTTGAGGGAGTCCCTTTAAATTCTCCACCACACTCGACACATTGACCCCCAGATTCTTACCCAACCCTCATACCCTATTCCTTATTTCCAAAACTTACTCTCTCTCCTTCCCTAAAAAGACCCTCCCCACTGCATCCCTAAGATGACATAGGCCTTGAGAGGAATTATTTTCCTCAGGGCCTCATGTGCGGAGCTAATGTAGAAAAGAGATGTACCTACCTACCATAATATTGGGAAAAAAAATCGAATGAGAAAGTCTAAAAAAACGCGACGATTTCAGGTTTGAAAAAATGACAATCTAGTCAAAGTAAGGCTTGCTTAAATAATAAAGAGGATGCAGCAGATTTTCAAAAGCGGAAACGGAACGCACAAACCAATTTACAGACAGATGAAATGTCGACTTTATTTTAATACAAAATTGTCGACTGCGCGTTTCGGAAGTTCGCTTCTATCGTCAGGATAATATTGAAACAATATGAAGAGTTTTATGGTAAGCCCACACTGCGGCCAACGTTCCAACTTCAAACGTTTGGACGATCGTGTGGAGGGATGTTCGTGCGTTGGAAGTTCGAGTTGGAAGGTTGGAGTTCGAGTTGGCCCGGGATCGCCTTCGAGGCGATCCCGACGGCCAACTCACACGAACCATCCTGCCGCAGCTGTCCACACATCAGTCTGCGAACGGCAGGCGATCAATAGGCGCGTGCCGACTGCCGCGTACTATTAAAATGTCGATATTATTACGGAGAGCGGTATAACAATTATTTGAAAACATGTCGTGTAAATAAGTATATTATTATACGTACGTAATAACTGTAGGCAACTGAAAAAGTTACAGCGTAGCTACAGCTGTTCCATGTCCGCCATTTTGGAGTTCGGAATTCGTTGTTGGAGGGTTGGCCGCAGCCACCACACGATCGGCCAACCTTCCAACTCCGAACTATGTTCGGAGTTGGAAGGTTGGCTTCAGTCTGAACGTAGCATTAATATTATTCTGAAGATGGAAGGGTTCTTCCAAAACCCGTCTACAATTGTATTATAATAAAGTAGTGTTGAGAAAATTATATGTAATACAGGTAAATAAACTGTGTTCTGTTATTGGAATGTGGACACGAAAACTGGGTAAAAAATACCGCAGCGTAGGTAAATAAGTACCTTATTTTATGTTTGGTAAAATATTATATATGACTGTCGCTATCAGACAATAAACCCATTTTTGGTACGAAATCACTTTCGCGGGGGAGGAGGTTCACCCCCCCCCCCCCCCATCGACTACAGTATTGCGTAGGAAAAAAAACAATAATAGATACTAAAACAATAGTACATAAATAAACTTTATTATGATTTTTTATTGAACTTTATATTATAAAATGGGAGCCTCAGCACGGGTAAAGTATCCAATGAGGCCTACATTATCGTAATGTTTTGACCACGTGTATTATAAAGTTATTGTACCAAAAAAATGCTATGGTAAGTAAAGGACCAAAATACTTTCTAATAAATTTTCCAACCCCCCACTCCCTCTTCTACAGATTATATTACATCGATTCTATTTTAAATAAATTCTTCTAACAAAGGATACATTACGATTACTTGAAATTATTACGTTATTTAAAAACCGTTCAAGTTCGCATTATGTATAATGTAAAATGCTTTTTACAAATCGACATTTGTACACAGTTGACCTTGTCATATGAGAACGGGTCGCTTCTACGACTCGTTCTTGTATTGTCAGGCCCCTATATTTTTTTCTCGTACAACATGGGTCTCTTCAAGGCCCAGGTTCACTGCTTCCTTTCCTCAAACAGACCCTCCGTACAACTTATCCTTGACATAATCTCCATACATATTAATAAGATCATAGTACCTAATCAACATGGCTTTATGCCGGGCAGATCCACCCTGACAAATCTTTCCTTGTACGAACAATTTATAGCATGTTCGCTTGAAAATAAATCCCAAGTCGATTCAATATATACAGACTTCATCAAAGCGTTTGACAAAGTTAACCACGAAATTCTTCTCAATAAACTTAGTAAAATGGGAATAGAGGGTAAACTATTGGAATGGATAAAGAGTTACTTAACCAATAGAATTCTCCAAGTAAAAAATAACTCTTACCTATCACACAAATTCATGGCGACTAGCGGTGTACCTCAAGGGTCACATCTAGGCCCAATACTGTTCCTACTTTTTATAAATGATATCATCACTGTTTTTGATAATAATGTTGAAGTGTTGCTTTTCGCCGATGACTTAAAACTATTTAAACTTATAAAAACGATAAATGACTGTATTCACATTCAATTAAATTTAAATAAACTACAAGATTGGTGCAAAACTAATAAACTTTATCTGAATATAAGTAAATGGCAGATAATAAGATTTTTCAGAACAAATCAACCCCTTAACTATCAATATAATATTAACAATGTTTCCCTCACCTCTGTCAGTGAGATTAATGATCTTGGCATTATTTTCGATTCCAAATTTAACTTTCTTTCACATATAAATACAGTAACCAATAAAGGATTAAAAATGCTAGGCTTCATTCTGCGAAATGGCAGAGACTTTCAAAATATTTCAACATTAAAAATCCTATATTCCTCTCTAGTTCGAAGTCAAGTTGAATATAATTCTTCTATATGGTCACCTCACTTCAAAATCCACTCCGATTCCATTGAAAAAATTCAGCATAAATTCTTTTAAGATTCATTAACTATAAACTTGGTCTACCAATAGAATCAATAAATTACAATCACTTGATGAAAGAATTAAACTTACTCAAACTTTCAGATAGAAGACTTGTTTTTGACTTGACTTTTATTTTTAAAATTGTTAATGGTATAATAGACAGTCCTGATTTATTAAACCTAATTACCTTTCACATACCTACTAGAACTACTCGATCAAAAAATTCTTTTTAATTGCAACAAAAATATCAGGACTGAGTCATTTAGATACTCGCTTATACCTAGATTGCATGCAGTTGGCAATGCTTTCTCAGAAGTAGTAGATGTGTTCAACTGCACCGAATATAGTTATAAGAAGGCTATAATATCATACCTCAATCACAATAATCAATGTTAGGTAAAATAGTGTTCATCTGCACGGCGTCTATATCATACTCTACTATAGATTCCAAACTACGCACTTACTTCATTTATATTAACTATCAAGCAGACTAGTTATGTGTTAGCTAAAAAATGTATAATTTTTTTTCAAAATTATTATTTTTTAAACAAAGTTATTATTGAATCTGTATCTGACAGCCCTGAAAAGCAGAACTAATTAGCAGTACCTGTATTCATTTCAAACTGCAGTCATTTCAAACTGAAGGTAACAATAATATCATGTACTACATTTTAGCCAATTCCTGGAATCCAACGATATGTTCAAATAGAATTAAAGTATATTATACTTGATGTTAACAATTTTTCTAAGAAGTCACCTTTATTTACTTATTTTTATTCTGCATAAAATGAGTATTCTCTATACGAGCTCATATTCTTTTTTTTGTTGTAATACATAATTGTATCCTATAACTAAATACTAGTTGTTATCACACGTATATATGTACTTGGTTTAATGTACATTCTTATTTTGTTATCATTATAATTACCCTCCTGTGTACCACTGTGTATCATGTATCATGTATCACCGGATTGTAAAAGCCATTTTATGGCGTTGAAATAAATAAATAAATAAATAAACATACCCAAAGATGACATAGGATCTTATGTGTGGAATTAGTAATAATTAGTAGAAAGACAAACATGTTTTGAATTACGTAGAAACTTTGCACTAAAAATAAATAATGTATTTAGTAATATGTTAAAATGTATAATATGTATGTATTCTATTGTAGGTATGTACCTAGGTATTCATAAATTTAGAAAAGCAGAACTACATATTTATTTTAACAACGTTTTAAACAGAGCGAAACGCGACAATTTTCCTGCAACCTACCCTAAGCGATTAACCAAAGCTGTAAACTTCTGCAATTTTCTGATTACTAACTATATACATAATTTAAATGTTGAAAACTTCATACCAACACTTATCTAACGCACACATACACACCCCAAACACGACAAACAGGGCACTAATACGCGAGGGAAATTATTACCAAGAGCTATTACTGCCTGTCCGTAATTACATATAAAAAATTATCACATCACACGATAATAGCAGAACCTCAGTCACAATACGAATTACACATAATTACAGGTGAAAGCGGCCAATGGGACAAGGGCTAGAGGTGGACAGCCAATCACATGGCGAGGCGGGGCGGGATTTTCCGCACCTGTCAGGTGACAGCTGTCAGAAAGACGCTTTTCCCTCGATTTCCTACTACCATAGAGACAATGGATTATACCTACCAAAAACCACATTAGTTTTTCTTCCTCGCGCGCGTTGGGCTACCCTTTAGTGCTGAATTCCAGCGCCCTTTTTAAACTGTGACGATAGTTTTTTTCTGAAGGCTAAAAGGATAAATTTAACAGAGATCGGATGAGTGATTTTTGGTAATCTCCTTATTAAATTTTTATGTTGATATCTAAGTGTGAATTTATCTTCTAAAACTGGTACCAAGAAGGAAATCAGAATCCAATTTCCAGAAGGATGTAAGAATGTACCCACTTATAAGGACTTTGTATACAGTTAGAAAGAAAATATGTTTTGAACACAGAAAGCCCCAGGAAAACCTCAGAACCTATGTAATCTTAGGGGATGCTATGTGGAGGGTTTGTTAGGTTTGTGGGGGAAAATAAAGCGTGGGTCTGTTTCATAAGTAGGTCAATGTTGTAGGAGGGAGGAAACACAAAAACCCGTGACATTCCACCGCCGAGGTATTGATCATATGAAAATTTGTTGTAAAAACAACCCGATCTCATTTGACAAGTATTGTCTCCCTGTTTTACGCGATTGATCAGAAAAATAAAATTCCGCATTATTTTCATTATTGGTATAGAGGCCGAAAAATCTATCTGTTGAAAAATAAACTGGTAAGAAAGGTTACCTCTTTGTTCTAAAAAAAATTAAAAAATAATATTAATATGTGATCTTGTAATAATCCTAAAAGAATTGATAATTTTGGTATATTGCAACTTGAAACCTTTTATCATTCCAAAATTTTCCAGGTCACTTGTTTGTGTACAGCTTTATGCAAATATTTGTGTATTTGCACCAACCCAGAATGCCATCATATATATATATATATATATATTTTAACCTGTTAACATTATAGGGCATTAGTTTTGTTTAAAATCAGCACATAAAATGAAATAAGTAGATCCAAAGTTAGCTTTGTTATTACAATAACCAAAATTTAAAAAAAGTGGCTACTATATGGGTCGATATTTCAGTATTTTTTAATCATATTTTGTATCATTTGGAGGGCCCCACCGCTTTCCCGCCCTGGTATAAGTAACTTAAGGTTACTCCTTCAAGGACTCTAATTTTTGTGTTTGTACAGTGTCCCCGCATATTTTGTATCAGTCGGCTTACCTTGTCAGGGTTCCTACCATAAAGCAACTTGAAGAACGAAAATAATATCTCGCACAGCGAGCAACTGAAATTTCGGCCCTTTTAGAATTAGCCGAAATACAAATTACCACCCGTTACTTAAAGACGGTTTTGCTGAAAAGGGGTAGATCCGATTTTAAGCAAAACCACCCAGAATAGAAGGCCGGAATACTGAATAAAATCGGCCTCCTTACGAAAACCTCAACAAATTATGAACATTAAATTTAATTAATGAAACATTTTGTGAAGTTTCTCAAACAAGTTAGAAGGCCGATTTTAGCTGTGTCTAGGCGGTTTTGGTTCAAGTCAAAGTGCACCTCTGCTGTGTGTTTTTGTTTTCCATTTTCTTTTATTTAAGAAAGATAATCAGTTAAATTCACGGATTACGAATAACCTTCCAATGTTTTGAAAAATAATTAACTAGCATCATTATAAGCAATTGCTTTTGCAATGATGGAGGAGATAGAGCTAGAAATAGAGCTAGCAGAGGAATTGAACTCATGACGCCCGGGTGGGAACCAGACACTGTATTTTTTTTATTAATAAACTAATTAATTTTACAGAGATTTTCACATAATTAAAAATAATATTTTTAGTGGTAGATATCTGATGGCTGTGATTGTAAGTAAAATCGATTTGACGCAAATCAAAATAGAAAAACCAATTTCTTAAAAAACTCTTTAACAAAAAAGTGTTAACTGATGAAAAGTGCGTGAAATCAGAAACTGAAATGAAATTAAATTGAAGTACTGTTTTAAAAGTGTATAAACTGGACATTGCTGAAAGTTAAAAGAAAAGAGTAGGTTTCTGTCTACAGTGGGGGTGCTTGACTAGACGTTGAGGCAGTTTGGACAGAAGCTTTAAGAATTATTGGACATTGATGAGTGCAGATTACGGTGAAGGCAATAGACAAAGGAAGTATAGGGAGAAGATAAGAGTACCTAGAGTCTCCAGTGGGGGGTTTGAAAGGACGTTGAGAGAGTTTGGACCCCCTGAGGGGATGGGAGCCCCGCCACCTCCTTCACAGGTCTCGTGCCAACACCTGCTCATATCCGCTGGTAAGTATTAATAATCTCAAAACTTTAAACCTATTTTATTTTTATTTTTATATGAATACCGCACAAGGGTCCCAACTGCTCCCGTCTGAAGCCAGTGAGACTATAGCATCCCAAATTGGGGTATGTTGTGAGGCTGAAGGTAGTGGGGAGGGGAAGGAGATAGGGGAGAGGAAGGTGGGGAAGTACCTGGCTATTCAGATCTGGTCACCAAACACGGCTAATGCCATTTCAAGCAACGTTTCAATTCTGAATGGTGGTCTTACACCAGGGCGATACTGAAAGTATCTTTCACTCTGGAACGTGCCGCAAATATAGGTACCTACTATACATTATTTTAATTTAATAAATTGTGAAATAACACAAATTAATCAAATAAAATTTATTTGCCACGCCGGGATTCGATCCCGCGACCTTTGGTGTGCGATCAAGAGCCTTACTGCTGGACTACGCCGGCCGTCGTACTAGGTACTATTCTTTTGTGATATTTTATGTTTTTTTTTATCCGGATTCTTGCCTTCTTCGTCTAGTAAGGCTTATTTTTATGTTCAATTCATTGGTAATACCTTATTGAAACTTAAAGATAATACTAACACTCTTAAGGCTCCGCAACCGGGCTCGAAAAAAAGAAGATGGAGAGATACGAATTTACGAATGTAAGAGGAGAGCGCTTACATTTACAGCGCCAAAATCGATGCGAAAATTGCGAAAATGTTTAATAAAACACGAATCGTTTAAAATAGAGCAAAAATCTCTTGGGGAGCATCTTAAATCTTAAGTATCATTTAAAGAAACGTTGTGAATTTTTTCACAAATATAATTTATAAGATAATAGAAACAGGCTTGTTTTTAATAATTTTTGGTGCATACTTTGCGATTTTCTTCTATCGAGGGAATTTCATATAATTTGCGTTTCGGCTTGGGCAGCATCTAGACATTATCCTAAAAAATAACATATATATTTTTTAAGAGCTTAAAAAGTTCAAATGTTTAAAGGAGGTATGCAAGAAAGCGGTTGAAATTCGAGTTGCGGCCCCTTAAGAGGAAGCCGGGCGGCATTTGGCCCAATTTCCTCTTTGAATTTAAACACTACTGCAATTTTTTAATATAATATATAGATATCGACTACTAGCGTGTCGGTACGTTTTGCTTTTTTTGATAAGTTACTTCTTATAGGAGTTAGGAGCCTCCAAAATTCGTTAAAATTAACTGGTTTGAGCGCCATAAACAGACATTTAGTATACAAACTAGACTATGCATTTAAAAAAAGCAAAACGTACAGACATAGAGAATTTTTTTCTAGCACAGTGAAAATATCTAAAAAATCGTACCAGTTTTGGAGGAGAAAAATGGGTAATACAAAACCTCGATTTTGATGTTTTTTTATAAATATCAGCCTGAGGTGCAGTTGTCACTTTGGCTCAGTATTTGGGGGAGTAAAAGCGACAGTGACAGAAACAGTTTAATAAGATATACCTACCTATTGTTCAAATATCTTCAATTAGAGTCAATATGTTCAATTAGAGTCCTCGCGAGAGCCTTGAAGGAGTAACCATCTGATACTTATACCAGGGCGGGTAAGTGGTGGATAATAACCTCCAATGTTCAAATATCGGTCAGTGGTTGAGTGGGCACAGCGCTTAAGTCCCACCCGGGTGTCGCATGTTCGACTCCTCTGCTGGCTAAGTCCTCCATCACAACACAAGCAATATTTTCGGCTTTCTGTGGTGGTAGTAGGAGATTTTCAAACATTTTTGGGTTATTCGTAACCCGGGAATGTTTGTCTTTCTTATATATATATATGTACATATCTCGGCGACCGTTTTTCCTCTTAATGAAAGACGAAAAACACACAGATAAAATAAAAAGGTAACGGTCGCAACTGACATTGAAACCAGTTCCCCTAGTCTTACCGGGAGCAATTACTGGGCGAATTAATTGAGGATAATATTGGTAATAGGTACTTAAATTGATCAAAATATAAGGTGGATAAACATGACCGAATATAATAAGGTCTCAGCAACTCACTCGGCAGAGATTTCTAAATTTTTTTATCACATTTTATTGATTGGTTACCTGTGTAAGTACCTAATTAATTAAGAAGAAAATCTGGCAACAGAAAAATCAGAAAAGATATTTGCACCTTTGGGACTCGAACCCAGGACCTCTCGCTTTCCGGGCAAATGCGCTGACCAGTACGCCAAGGTGTCGATATCCGATTCGGTCATTTTTAACTGTATTATATTATACCCACATTATCTTCATTTTCTTAACGCATATTTTATTGGCTGCTATCTTTATGTATGATTGCAAGATTCAAACCCGAACTAAATGCTATCTAGTAGATATTGTCTGGATAAATCTTTGTCAATTTTATTTATATGCGACATCTGTTGACTTTTCTAATTATTTACTTAATTAATTACTTATTTTACAACAGTTGATTTATGTTTCTATTTTCCCAGTTATTTTTAATAATGGATGAGATGTAAGAGTTGCAGTTGTTGCAAAATAATTACTTTTAATTTTCGGCTGCGCAAGCAAAAATTTTCATATATAAGCGTATTTCGTGAAATTTAAAGTCAAAAGTCGTCCAGTAAAATATTCAACGGAAGATCACGGCCAGTTCGTGTAGATTTACCTTCTTCATGGGTGCAACCTATTTCCTTTTATGGCAGAAGAAAACAGTAACACCCATTATAAGACAAGTTGTGATGCAATGAGAAACAGTACCTAGACATTATTTCTCGAAGTACAAATACAATTTTTAATTGGACTTCTTTTCATCCCCACATTCAAACTAAGTGTAGGATGGATGTTTCGATTCCAAGAGCATAGATGTTTTGTTTCTAAGAGTATCTGTGGATGTTTCGATCCTAAGAGTACCTGTGGATGTTACGATCCTAAGAGTACTTGTGGATGTTACGATCCTAAGAGTATGGATTTTTCAATCTCATCAAGAGTATGGATGTTTCGATCTTAACGACCCCGAGAGTGTGGATATTTCGATCCTAACAGTAGGTACCAATGGATGTTTCGAGCCTAAGGGCATGGATGTTTCGATCCTAATAGTATCGGTGGATGTTACGATCCTAAGAGTACAGATGGATTTTTCGATCCCCAGAGCATAGATACTCGATCCTAAGAGTACCTGTGGATGTTTCGATCCTAAGAGTACCTATGGATGTTTCGATCCCATCAAGAGTATGGATGTTTAGATCTTAAGAGTATCATACAATTCGACCCCGAGAGTGTGGAATGTTTGGATCCTAACCTCCAACCTATGAATGTTTCGATCTCCTCATTTTTCAGTTGTGCTCGTTGATCATTCCATTCATTCTAAATACCATACAATTTTGCCCATCACTCACAATTAATGGTATCAATTTTTCAATCATCGCTATTTTGTATTTTTTGAAATTATAAAAGTCAACATCAAACGCCGACGTTAGGTCAATAAACAATGTTTGACCAGCAGAAAAGGACAATTCTCATGTGGTTAGGGTTGTCAGCAGGCTGTTCACTATTTGATGCATTTAAGAAACACCCGATCTAATTATTTATCTGTGACTGCATTCAGTAGATGATGTCATTTTAGCGGACCTGGTGCCGGACATGTCCCGCCGGGTGGAGTGGTGTTCGTTGCCCCCTCTGCCCTACCTGCCGCCCCACCTGTCCCAGATGGGGCACCTGCAGCACCTCCCCCTGCCTCACCTGGCCGCGCTTCAGTTGCATGCCGCCTGCCAGCCCAAGCCGCAGATCTTCACTGATTGCAAGACAGGTACCTATCTAATTAAGGCGATCCAATAGTACAGGAAAAAATCGAAATCGGAATTCACTCCCCTTTATGGGAGGAGTTTAAAAATACTTCAGAAAAAGCTTTTGGAAAGGTTGGAAAAGGTATTTGAGAATTTTTTTTACAGGTTGATTTCGTAATGGCGTGTAAAAAACATTAATTCATTTTTTAAGCATATTATTGTAATAAAACGGAATTTTAAAATTGATTTCACGAAAACAAGTGACGCGGAGCCTAATACGTCTATTCCCCGCTCCGTCCAGGGGAGTACTGACAGAAAATAGATGTGGCTGCCAGTCGTTCTTCGGTGGACGGTATAAGGTTCACTTTAAAATTCCAAATTCGTCGACTGCCGTATTGTCGCTGTGATGTCAAAAATAACAACGCGAAAATGCATATTATATTTTATTTTGTGAGGTTCGGGCGTACATTTCATTTTTTTGCGATTATCATAAAAGAAACCGAATTTGCCACATTAAACAATAAAACCATATTTATTTATTTATTTTATTTTAGGGAAATCAACAGTTTACAATAATGATTAATTTATACATGTATAATTTACCTAACTGAGAAACCAATTATAGATTTCCTCATTGTACTACTACATTTGTGTATCTAGAAATTAAACAGTAATCTACAACAATAAAAAGATAGTACATTAAAATAAATTAAACAGTAATCTACAACAATTAAAAGATAGTTCATTAAGAAATATGACATAGGTATGACAGGTGGAAGGTAGTACACAATATATCATTACATTTATGCAGTTTTGTACTCATTTAATACATTTTATTACGCTTTTGATAGAATTTTTATATTTACTTTCGTTACAGTTGAAGATATCCATATCAGAGAAAATGTTATTATATGTTGAACTCAGTCTTATAAGCCAAGCATTTCGGTTTGAATTTGTTTTACAGTGTTTTTCCTTAAAAATATTACACGAACGTGTGTGCCGTGTAGGTACTTTAAAATCTATTCTGTTCAATAATTCAGGACAGTCGGTTATGTTATTTACGATTTTGTATAGCAACATCGCATCTGAGAATTGTCTGCGTACACTTAATGCATCAATTTTGAAGAAATTTATTGCATCATGACAATTATTAAATCGATTGTACGATTTGTAAGAAAGGTATTTTGTGATTTTTTTCTGAATCGATTCAATTTAATTTATATGTACTGCATAAAATGGAGACCACACAGTTGACGCAAACTCTAAATGGCTTCGTATGTAGGTACATACCGACATACGCAAAGTATAGTTGTTTGATAATTACGGTGTTTGCGAATTCTTTTGTATTTCTTACGATGAAACCAAGCATTTTAGCTGCTTTATTTGTTATTTGATTGATATTGTAACTTACTATCGAGAATCACACCTAAATTTTTCAATTTTGTTTCAATTTTGTTTTCATTTAACAGATATTGATGTACAATTTTTTGTCATTTCTTGTGAATATGATGTGATGACACTTTAAACCGTTTAAAAATAACTGGTTATTCTCACAATACATGGCTCCGCTGTTCAAATCATCTTATAATTTGATACAATCATTTAGAATTTAGGTCATTTATGGGTTTGTACAGTTTGGCGTCATCGGCAAATAATTCTAATTTGGAGTATGTCATTAATATATAAAATAAAAAATAATTGACCGAGGTGAGATCCGAAAAGAGGTTTATAAATAGGAGAGTTTGGATTTCAAAGTGTTTTTTATAGACCTTATAATTTTTTTTTCTAGGCTTATTAAAAGACTTATAAAAAAATTACCGATATTTTTAAGGGCCAAAATATGTTCTACACGCAGTATTTAATTGAAGCATCTATAATACTTCTAAGCGATCAAATTTTCAAAACAAAAACATATGATTTTGTATGATTTTGCATTATTTAGTATGGCTTCATTTTGCATTATTTAGTATGGCTTCATCTTAAGATGAAGCCATACTAAATAATGCAAAATGAAGCCATACTAAATAATGCAAAATCATACAAAGTCGTATGTTTTAGTTTTGAAAATTTGACCGCTTAGAAGTATTATAGATGCTTCAATTAAATACTGCATGTAGAACATACCTTGGCCCTTAAAAATATTGGTCATTTTTTTAAATAAGTCTTTTAATAAGCTTAGAAAAAAATAAAGTATTAGGTCTATAAAAAACATTTTTAACTGAAAACTCTCCTACTTATAAACACTTTTTCGGATATGGTTTTATTGCATAATGTGGCAAATTCAGTTGCTTATATAATTATCGCGAAAAAAAATGATATTTACGCCCGAACCTCACAAAATAAAATATAATATGCATTTTCGAGTTGGTATTTTTGACATCACGGCGACAATACGGCAGTCGACGAATTTGTTATATCAAAGTGAACCTTATACCGTCCACCGAAGAACGACTGGCAGCCGCCCCGATTTTCTGTCATTACTCCTCCGAACGGAGCGGAGAGAAGACGTGTTATACTCCGCGCCGCTTATTTTCGTGAAATCAATTTAAAAATTCCGTTTTATTACAATAAACAATGCATAAAAAAGGAATTAATGTTTTTACAGGCCTTTACGAAATCAACATGTAAAAAAAATCTTAAATATCTTTTCCAACCTTTCCAAAAGCTTTTTCTCAAGTATTTTTAAACTCCTCCCATAAAAGGGCGTGAATTCCGATTTCGATTTTTTCCTGTACTAGTGGATCGCCTTAAAGGTGAATGAGGTGCTTCCATGTTCACGAACTAATCCACTTTTCAAGAGTTAGTTGCGCTGGTTCAGTAATTTTCATTCACCGTGGGACTCAGTGCTGGACTTGTCAATAGGCCGCGGCCTAGGGGCGGCAGCCAACAAATGAGTGATTATGATAGGTGACAACTTCTAAGAAGGAGGAAAGGGCGGCGCAAATGAAGTGGCCTATACTTATGAAAAGTATAAATCCGCCGCTACTGCGGGTGTGATAAAATATTATTGAATTGCACATCAATGTAGAAAAGGGAAAGCGCAGGGAAAATGGTGAGAAAGCCACAAACTTACTTAGAACTTGTAAAGAACTTACACAGAAAGTGAAAATTAACTTAAAATATTTGATAAATCCGTTAAAAAAATTTTAAACAACCCTTCCGTGTCTCGGAATATAATAAAACACAGATAAATTAAATGCGGCGGGATTCACGATTCACGATTCATGGCTGGTTTTTCGACTACGACAGCGGAGCGAGAGTTGCGTTCAATGAACATTCGAACACTTGTGTGGCGTTCAACAAATATAAGAACACTGAGATTTGTCTGTGGTTGTAGAGATTTAGGGAATTTAGAAAAGCATTTTTTCCGCAATTCAACTACAGTTATTCAAACTGATTAATAATTCATATACGGGTATATATAAAATATTAATTACCAAGTTTATTCGATGATGTCTCCCAGAAATCATATAGGTGTAAAACTTCTGTTCCCAGGCTCCGTGCACCTGGTGACCATGAGCGGGGCGGAGGCCGAGGGGCGGCGACCCCGTGGGGAGAAGCGCCCCACGCCCGA
Source organism: Limnephilus lunatus (assembly GCA_917563855.2). Lineage (NCBI taxonomy): Eukaryota > Metazoa > Arthropoda > Insecta > Trichoptera > Limnephilidae > Limnephilus > Limnephilus lunatus. Next base: position 70,689,492 of record OU830596.1, read on the forward strand.
GGGGCATAAGGACGACAAGTACTTCGAGCGCCGGAAGAGAAACAACCAGGCTGCAAAGAAGTCCCGCGACGCCAGGAAGTTCCGGGAGGACCAGGTAATCAATCTGCCTCAATCACAGATAATATAATATATATTTGGGAAATGAGCCATGAACCATTATTAGTTAGTATGAAACTACTACATATTATAGGTACTACTGCAAATCACACAGCGGCGCGCGCCCCGCTTTTGTTTATGTTGTCCGCATATCACATTCGAGGCAGTTCCCCAACGAAATAAAAAAATGCAATCAAAAAGGCAAACGCTTTCAATTGAGATCTTAATAATATTTCGGGCATTTGCATTAGTGATTGCTATTGCTTCGGTACTTGCTCGCACTCGTCTACGTCATGCATCGCATGAAAAAATACATATTCTATAGACAATTTTGCGATTTCTTTTTCTTCCTTATCCTCTGTGATTTGTGTGTGAGTGTTTAGTTTTAGACATTAGTAGAGTTATGTAGGCCTCCCTCAGGGGTCTGCAGTTTGGCTCATTCTTTTTCGTCTCTTTGGAGGAGTGAAGAAGTGGTTCTAGTAAACGTTTGGTTAATTTAAAAACAATTATTTCTTTGTTGGCAGATAGCCCTGCGTGCCATGTTGCTGGAGCAAGAGAATCGACTTCTGAGGGCTCAGCTTGATGCCTTGAGAGAGGAAGCCCGTACTCTGCTGCTGCGATAGTCTAGATCACTGCCTGCTGCCTGGATCTGCTAACGGTCAAAGCACAGTCTAATACTGAACACCTCTAAACAACCATAATGATGTGAAGACTGTATTATGGAAGACTATGTACTGTAATTATGGCCATAGCCTATTTTAAAAGCGGCCTCTAGACACTCTAGACGTTCAATATTGTGGTCAATATATTTCACAATAATATTGACCGTCTGTAGGTAATAATGAAGGTTTGCGCAATATATTGAGTCAATCAAAAAGAGTTAGATATTTATTGTGCAATATGATCTTAGCTGATAAATGTAGAATCGTCTGTGAGTGATATTGCACAATAATGGTACATTTCTGCCTCCGCAGTCAAGCAGTGAGAGTGTATTGAATTATACTAGATTTTACCAGCTTTGTAGAATGTTACCTAAAAGCGGTGATTTTAGCAATAAAATAAAGAAAAGCGAACAGTAGGTACGAACAATTTGCTATGAATTTTGGAGAAACAGCAGTTGTAAATTTTAAATCCTCAAAATTGTTTTTTAACGTAATGTTATTGACAAACGTTGGCTTTCTGGAAAAGCATCCCGCATTATAGTGTCCCTTTTTTGAATTTCAGGTATAACCATTCTCAAGAGTTCATGAAATAATGTACCGTCCATCCGCAGAAAGTTTCGGTAATCAGCTGGTTTACATGTTCTTAGTTCACCGAACAACTTTTCATGAGTGTATTTCTTTCTTTTTTGAACCATTCTTTCATACATCTGCGTTTTTTCTCCTTCTTTTTCAAAGCTATGACTAAAGCAATGGCTACACATGCTTTACTTTTCGACATGTTGAGTTGTTGACTGTAGGCGTGTCAGTTGTAAACTAAAAAATAGGACAATAATAATAATATCGCAACGTGTGTGTCCTCTAGCAATATATTGACTATAATGTTGAACGCGAAGATATTGAAATATAAGGAGTTGTGCTATCCGCCGTTTTTACTAGGTGAGACTGCGCTTCCGGGTGTCGCCGGTGTTGTTTACCAATTAACGAATAAACTAAACGAACGAATAATTAACGAATAAACTAAACGAACGTTAAACTAAATGAACAAATTCTTTCCGTATTCAAACTATTTTGTTAACCAATAATAATGCACATCTTCAAAAAATCAAGAAAATGAACAAATTATTTTTGTATGCAAAAAACGCGCATTAGGCCGTAGTTCGGCGACAGTCGCGCGGACATCATAGCATATCTCTTTTGTATTTGAATATCTTTGGTTGAACGTCTAGGGGAAGGTTAGAGATACAGCAACCCCCAGAGAATTTGAAAAGGCGGTGAGTAGCAAAATTTCGTAACAAGAGACATCAAACTCTTTTGAACTGAAATCCCTAGAGTCACTAAACTGCATCCAGTGCAGACATATATTCGCTGTGCCTAGGTACATTTTGTGGAACCTAAAGGATTTTAAAATTTGTAAATGTCCCCTTCATCGGAGGCATATTATCTATCCTGAACCAAGTGGCTCCCGATGCCGTCATTTGGCAGAATAACCCCAGCATTCCATTTTGACGAGTAAGAAAATGAAATGGTTGGAGAAGGGTAACATATTCTTCTAGATGCAGATAGATTTTTAGAAAGGGGTTGGGAAATTGCTGAAATGATCTATTTACTAATCATTGCTGCAGCTACGGTGGTGGTCTATCTCATTAGAATATTTTATAGTGTCTAAGTGCAATTATATTGTTATAATTTTCTAAATTGTACCTACCTATATTAATTTTTAATATAATAATAATATGTTATTCGAAACACTGGCGCATGGCGGTTGATATTTTTCCGTGCTAAAATTGAAAATAAGTGTAAATATCTATTCTTTCAAAAAGCCTATTTTTGTCATTTTTATATGAAGATTTTCAGGTGGGACTAATTTCAAAAGTTATTAACTGGGTTGGTTGCTAAAAAACCTGAAAATCTTCATAAAAATATCGCCATATCAAAATTTATATCTATTTTAATCATCATATTGCTCACGGTCATAAAAACACTGCTTTTAATGGTCGCAACTGACTCGGAATATATTACCGCTATTCCAAGGAGCACGTTTCTGTTTCCTAATAATAACACATATTGCCTTTCTTCCGCCTACCGAGATACTGCAGCGGAAATATTCCTGGAGGGACGAGTGTGACCTTCCAGAAACCTTCTCCGCCGTTGCACGGAAAGCTTATGGCGCAAACTACCTTTACTGTCGAATATTCTCCACTAACTAAATTTTATTTTGGATACTTTCAACTAATCTTTTCTTTTTTTCTTGTATAACATTATTTCCCTGCGTATTCTGTTACATTTATACATTTTTTAACATGATCAATAATTGACATAACAGTGGCTGGATTGGCATCGCGTATGGGTCCCACCCAGGCGTCGTGAATTTAATTCCTCGGCTGGCTAAGTCCTCCATCATGACACAAGCAACATTTTCCGCTTACTGTGGTGGTAGTAGGACTAGTAGGAGATTATTAAAATTAAGTATTTAATAGTGTCAGGTTATTCGTAACTCGGGTTTGGAGGATAAATGGCGTTACAAACTTGTGTTGATTTCGGGTCATGGTTGCCTCCTATTTTACACGGAGGAGGAAATACGCACCGGGAATGTGTTTTTCTTTTTTAATTTAATTTAAATATATTTAATTTCCGGCAACCCTGCCTTTATTTTTAGACATTTCAATTTTTATCAGACAGGTAAAGATTTGTTAGTTTTGTTTAATTCATTGTGATATAGGGAATGTTTTGCGTTGCACTTTGCACTACCCCTCCGTACCGGATATTTTCAAAAACGGTTGGTGTCATATAATAATTAATGTCAATTTAAAATAATGACTAATACGTTCAGATATTATAGAATACTAGCGCAGACCGGTGAAAAATCACGGAATAGAATAATTCAAATATTGAAATAAGACAATTAAAATATGTTTCTGTTAAATTTATATATTATAGGTAGTTTTATAGATTGTCTGAATTTTTCACAAAATAAATTTCAAATTTCAAAAATGACACTCAAATTTAAAGCAATTCGGAGCTTGAACCACAGATACACAGAAAAGTTGTTTTAAGAGGTTGTTAGAAGAGAAGACCTCTTAAAATTGACTACGATATAACGTAGCAAGCGTTTTGATATATTTGATATATCACCATATCGTTCACCATACACACCACACCAGATGACCAGATATAATGTGTTATAAGTGTGGGCGTGGCGACGATAATATGCCGTATCTGCGACCCTGACGATATTCGAAAATTTATGCGATCAAGAAATGATATTTTGAACCTTGGAACAGGGCCGGATCTACGAAATCTGGCGCCCTGTGCAGTAGGTACCGATGGCGCCCCCCCCCCCCCAACATTTTTATTTTGATTAAAAATTCGTTCACCCCAATTTTTTTTATTTAATTTTTATTTTTTTTACACTAATTTATCAAATAAAATCAAGACATATAAAGGGTGTAACTTTTTCAAGTGACCTGGCGGTAGCTCTCACACTCGTTTTTTTTTAAAGAGAGAATCGCTAGGAGCCTTATACTCTCTGAATCTATTGGGTAAACATAAAATTATGGTGCTATTTTAATTATTTTATGAAAAACTCTTTTTGCAAGTTATGCTTTAAAATAATGCAACGAATTGTTTGTTTGTGCCCGTAACATGATTTAAAATATAGGTTACGAGACAATGCGGGTGGTTTCGCGGAACTAGGTCCATTAGACATTTTTTAGATTTACTGCGTTTATGTATATACCCAACGCGAATATTAATAGAAAAAGCAAATACAAATACGTTTCCATGGCAACGTACAACACAAGAATAGCATCTACAGCTTTTGAGTCAAATCAATGATGAAACTGTCAACAGTGTCAACACGTTGCAACCTGCAAATCCTGCAAACCGTGCGATGCTTTTGTTAATGGAATTTACTGAAGATTTCGTAAGAGAATGGTCTTTAACTACCTTTTCCTAGAGACTTAAATCGTACAAAATAACTAACTAACTAAAATTGACAGCATTTTGAAAGGCGCAAGTCGGTTTGTTTGATTCTCCAGAATAAAAATACCGCGCTGTGATTGGTTATTGAATTTGGATCGCACCCATTCGTCGTAAAAGATATATGGAAAAATAGATCTTACGTTAAACTAAATATATGGAATTCGTAAAAAAATTCTGTAACTGACTATAAATTCGTAAGCCGTTGATACCAACCTGACGCGTGCGCAATCTGTTTCTTTGGAAAGTGTTGCTCGAGCGTAATAATTATTTCGTACTATGGGTAATTTTTAAACGATTCAGGGAATATTATAACTAAATTTTAATACCATATTTATTTTCTCACGGTTTTCGCCCTTTCGGTGTTGACGCTAGGTTTTTTGCACGTTTTTAAACGTATGGCAGATCCGGCGCTGCCTTGGAATACCTAATGGTGGACGATAGATTGAGGTATGAGGAGCATGGGCATGAGAGTGACAGTGGTGCTATTCAAGGCATCGTCTGTTTCAATTGTACCTATAATGTACGAGATTATACATCACTGAAATTACGTAGAATTATTACCGATTGTCTTGTTCTCTCAATATTAGACTGTGGACACACAGTTCCTAAGTGGTCCCTATATGAAGAAAAAAAACATTCCCATTGTTCTCCTCACACATAAAACTGCTGTATTTGAGGTTAGTTACAGTTATATACCTACCATCAAAATTTGGAATGAAATACTACCTATATATTCGAATATCGCTTGCAGTGCTTTCAGAAGCTCGACTGCACAGTCAAACGCACAACATCATAATAGGCCACTTGCATGGATTTCATAACGACTTGGAAAAAATCGTGTGGATAGATTTTTTTACTAAGATTACGAAAATGTTAGTAAAAATTTTTAGAAATGTATAGTTTTTTTTATTTTTAAATAAATAGATCCATTATTTGAGCTCGTGACGTCACTACATGAAAATTTCCCGTCTCCGAAAATGTTCCTTTTATTTTGTAAAATTCAACACTGATTATTTTTTTTTATATGGCAACACTTTGATTTCCGGCGAATATTTGGATTTGCGTTTAACGTTCACTAGATTTATTGTTTGTTCTATGCGAACTTATCCTTTGGTTTGATTTTTTGATAAAGATGGCGGTGTTTTTACAGATGTTACGAAGAGAACCCCGTACAATTTATTGCTATTCGTGTGGAAAACGTTCTTTTTTTAAAATGATTTTCAGCTATGTAAGTATCGTTTTTTCGCACCAATAAAATTATGTCCCGTCTTTCCGGTTTATAAAAAATGGTCTGATTTTTCGGACTGAAATTTTCAAAAAATCGCCAGGGCTTCAAAAATACGATTAAAAAAAAATACAGAATGTCTTAGAATATTTGGCTAAACCGGAATTTTTTTTTTAAAATGTGATGCAAGTGGCCTATTGACAGAATGTACAATGAAAGGGAAACTTACGTAGATACTTGTGTTTGTGATTAAATGGGTAGGTACCTATATTATTTAATTTGAGTTTGTATTTTATTTGGTTTTATTTGAATTCTGGTTATTAATTCTAATTTCATTTAAATTATTTTTCAGTATTTGAGTATTATGTGTAAATGTAAAGGCACTGCCTGAAAACCAGCTTCTTTCCGGGAGAAATCCAGAATGCACAGCTGAACAATAACCCTTTTGTCAATATAATGAGAATAATCAAATAAAATAAGATGTTTAAATAATAAATATGTAACAATCTATTGTTAAATAAACGTTTTTATTATTATTATTTTTCCGCGCTTTCTTCATACATTTTTATTATTCTGTGCCCTCTTCACATGTAGTACCCCTCTAGCGGGGAATATCATTTATTTTTACGGGATCCATGAGTGGCTTATTTTGACGGGATCTGTCACCTTGACAGCTGACAGCCGCGTGACGATGGCAGTTCTCCAATTGATCTATTATAGCGTCGTGTTACAACGTGTAATCTGCGAAGGCCACGCCCAAAAACGCTTGCGCTTTTATAGTGTTGTCTGACATAGGCATTAAACATCGATAAATTTGAATGTGACACACAGGGGGAACTAACTCTAATAACATATGTATAATATAAATTATTTATTAATTTATTGTTAAATAGAATATTTTATAATTAACTCTTACAAAAAATATCAAATCTTGGCTAAAATGCACTAAAATAGATGATATATATTTTTCTTATAATCATCTATATATAATAAGTCTTAAAAATCATCTATATGTATAGTATTTACTCCTAGAAAGAATTATACCTTTTTTCTTTTTATATAAACTTTATCTCGCAACTCGATTCTTTACATTTTTTTCTTTAAAACTAAGACTTTATTTAGTTTATACTTAATATTTTGTGTACAATTTTAAAATATTAAATCATAGAAATATGTTTAAAATTTGTTTTAAATTTCGACTTCAGTGGCTAGAGAATTGTGCTCTTGGGGGTGACACTCGGTCGGGTGGCAGGGCTTCCCCCCCCCCTCGCTACGCCACTGTCCTAGCACAGGTTTTGCCTTTGTGGGATATTTTTATGTACATAATTTTTTACTTATATTTCCTTGTAAGTATTTTTATTTTGTATTATCCTGTATTTTATAACCTGTTCCAATGTAACAAAAAAATTCCAATAAAAAATTAGAAAATTAAACAAAGCTTCGCAAGGACCAGAAATGTCCATTTATAAGACTTTCATTATTTTCAGAGGTCTCCAATAAGCTATATTGAGTTCGTTCACACAGATGCACTCCTTGCACGGAGCATGTTTGTGTTATTTTCAATAAGTATAAAGTAAAAGAACACAAAGTATGTGTGTAAAAAAAATTAAAATATGCATTAAAAATTATCGAATAACTGTGAAAACTTTTTCACTGTCCAAAAAAATCTTATACATACATACTAAATAAACTAAATAAATCTTCTTTTCATACATACACAAAAAAAAAAATTTTATACCATACATTATATTATAATGTACTGATTTAATTAAAGTTTTGCTATTAATATTTTTTTCCTGCTTTATATTATATTTTAGAATATATATTATGCCATACACCTAAGAAACTACATTATTATTAATTAATTTATTTCCCATGTCTATGTATAGATATATTATGCAGAAAAGCACATTGTGATAAATGTTATGATAAAAATATGATAATCCAATTGTTTTCAAGCCGTGAGATTGGACTTTCTGTAAATGTTTTTATTATTTTGTACGTTTGCATACAAATAAATAAATATTTTAAAACTTAATAAATATTTTTTTTCTATGTTGGCTTTCACAATATTAAAAGGAGGAGAGACTAGGGACAATTATTGTACCATGGTTTAGTAGTACCAATACCAAATCGAATAACTTGCTAATCATAATATGTAGGTACCTACGTAAATGATTAGATGTCAGGCGATGAGTCGGACAAAGCAATACCTCCTACATCTCCTGAAATGGGATAGGTTTTGTTGTGCAAAATCATCCACAAACCCTACCCCATTTCAGTCGCGTTAGTCAACGCATGTATGTGATTGAAGCAAGCAGGGTAACTGAGATGTTTGCCGGTCTATTCTCTCTGCAAATGGTATAGGCTTTGTAGATGAAAAAAATACATACGTACCGAAGTAAATGCACAAACAATGTACTTACTCTATTACTACAAGGGTGGTCCAAGAATTAAAGACCGTTCTAATTTTGAAAAAATCAGAGATTACAATTCACACGTGGTAGAAATGAAACCTTCCGAAAACTGAAGTAGACAAGAGTGGGGAGGCTAGGAAGCACAGCACAAAGAGGAGACCGATAGGCTACCAAGCACTACACAAAGAGGAGACCGATTATATTATCTCTTATCTCATTCTCTCGCAGGCTAAGTCTCAGGGCCGGATCTAGGGGGGGGGGGGGGGGGCAGTTTTAGGGGGCGCCAAAATCATAATTTATATTAATTAAATAATTAAAACATTTTGTTTTTACCACAATAATCTTTATTTAAAAAGTCTTTTGACTTTTTGTTATATAATATAAAAAAGCATAAGTAACAAATACTTTAATATGTTTTAATCGTATTTTGTTTTTTTTTTACATCAATACCGCACAAGAGTTCCAACTGCTCCAGTCAGGAGGCAGTGGGACTATGGCATCCCAAATTGGGGTATGTTGTGTGGCTGAAGATAGTGGAGAGGGGAAGGAGATAGGGAAGAGGAAGGTGGGGAAGTACCTGGCTATTCAGGTCTGGTCACCGAACACGGCTAATGCCATTTCGAGTGACGTTTCAATTCTGAATGGTGGTCTTACACCAGGGCGAAACTGAGAGAATCTTCCACTCTGGAATGTGCCGCAAATATACTATATATTATTTTAAATGAATAAATTGTGAAATTAATCAAATAAAATTTATTTGCCACGCCGGGATTCGATCCCGCGACCTTCGGAGTGCGAGTCAAGAGCCTTACCGCTGGACTACGCCGTCCGTTAATGATTGACGTATTATTGATTCCGTGCAGTTGACCCCCCCCCCCCCCCCCCTGGTTGCAGAGTTTACGAACATGAAGTCTTATCACTAAAGACCGGATTATATGCAACAAAAACAGCCCAAAATATGCAATAAAAATAGCTAAAATATGCACGAAAATCCATAAAAAGGGCCAAAATATGCAACATGAAATTTTTAAATATTTATTTTATTTTGGTAATATAAGTTCTCAAGGATAAAAATCGTATTTTCGAAAATATCAATTACAAAATGTATTTAACAAAGAAATTTACAATTGACCTAAAAACGTGTATGACTAAGTACCTACCTACCTACTGTTCTAAATGTTCTGTAGAGAAATTGTGTAAAAAGGAGCGTCTACGTCTACTAATGTGATTGGACAGAATTTAAATTTGGGTGCGATTTATGAACTTATTGTACCGGGCAAGATTTCACCTGCCTGATGAAGCTATCAATTTGGCACAAGGGTTCAAACCCTGGGTTATTGTTCAGTAAATTTTCAAACTTTTCTTTCAGTTTACTTAGGAATAGCTTTGACAACGAGGAATTCATAAGGCGAATTTTCTTCATAACCTGAATAGATTCATTCAACGCCAATCCATGAGTTTCAAGCGTTTTTATACTTGCAGGTATGTAGGCGAAATGAGTGCTAATGATAGCTAGGTTTTTTTTAATACTAGCATCGTCAAACGCTTCTTTTCACTGAAAAACTACCAAAGCCTCTGCAATATCGAAGTCATTGATAATACCCCTGATGGCCTCAAAATGTTCATGGTAAATAAAACATCGCAGCTTCGATCCATGTAGCCCAACGTGTTATTACTGGCTCGGGAGGTAAGAGGACATTTAATTTGGCAGTTTTTCTTTGTAGGCGGCAGGCGCCTTAAGGCTCCGCAACCGGGCTCGAAAAGAAGAAGATGGAGAGATACGAAATTTATTAAATTAAGAATGTTAGAGGAGAGCGCTAACATTACGCGATGCGAAAATTGCGAAAATGTTTAATAAAACACGACTCGTTTAAAATACAGCAAAAATCTCTTGGGGAGCATCTTTAAAGAAACATTGTGAATTTTTTCATAAACATAATTTATAAGATAATAGAAACAGACTTGTTTTTAATAATTTTTGGAGAATACTTTGCGATTTTTTTCTATCGAGGGAATTTCATATAATTTGCGTTTCGGCTTGGGCAGCATCGAGACATTATCTTCGAAAATAACATATATATTTTTAAGAGCTTTATAACTTCAAATGTTTAAGGGAGATATGTAAGAAATCGGTAGAAATTCGAGTTGCGGCCCCTCAAGGAACACTTTCTTTGCTGATGAAATCAGTTTATTTACATTCGCAAACGTGTCTGTGTACCGTGTACTGTGTAGGTACCTACTCTGTGAGCAAAACACTTCACATGAATCAAATTGGGATAGAATACTTGGAGGGCTTTGCCTGCTTTGATCATATAGGGGGCAGCATCTGAGAGCAACACTTGCACATTTTCATCCGCAGAAGATTCAGGAAATATTTTTTTTATTCCTTCATTCACAAATTTGGCGATCACAAATCGAGCGTAAATATGCAAGATCTCAACTTTTTTTGCTAAAATATGCAACTACCGCTGAAAAGGGTCTAAATATGCATGTGCATATAATCCGGTCTTTATCTATCTTTACTTATCCGTATCTTTACTTATCACGCATTTATATTTTTTTTTGTTGGAAGATTTCATGTCGGTTGCGATATTTAAAAATCAGTTCATTTAAAAAAAAAAATTGTAAAACGAGGGCATAAATGTGTATTGAGGTTTCCAAACACTTTCCCCTCCCGCCAAGCCCAGGAAAAATCTTAGTGCGACCTGCGGGCGACACTACAAAAATTTCAAAGGTAAAAAGGTTCCCCATCTCTGAGATAGAGGGTATACATGTTGTACATATAACTGCATACTCGACTCAATTTCGATTTGTCCGAGATATCTGGCTATTGACGATCGTTGTGCTGATTATAGCTAAAGTTAGGTTGCCACAAAAAATGATAAGTTCTCCAAATAGAAACAAATGCAGGGCTAGGCAATGATGTTGAATAATCTGTAATGTCATTGGGGCTAGAAATATTTTCAAATTGGATGACATTAATTTCCAAAATTATTGTAACATTGCTTCGGTTTTTTAATACAATAACTTTAGAACAGTAGCGTAGCTAGCATGGGTGGGGTACCCGGGGCGGACAGGGCGGATAACCCCCCCCCCCTTATTAAAGTTGACAAATGCAAATTTCGACTTCATAAAAAATTTCCTGGGGGGGGGGTGACACTCACCCCTCACCCTCCCTCCCTACGCCACCGCTTTAGAATTTTTTTCGTCCTCCCATCAGATACTTTGGCTTTACCATGAAATTCATATGAAATTTCAAATCCTTTCCGAAAGGTTGTATTTTATCTAGTAAGTTGTTTTAAATTTTAAAAAACGCACGCTCGACACTTGGGGCTAAACTGGTGAATGCGTTACGAAAAGTGGTGATGTTACGAAAAGTGGAAATGGAGCATGTGCAACTTTTGCCCAGCTAAAAAAAGACGCATGAGTTTGTACTACTGTGTGAAATGCAACAAACCATATTGTCTGGAATGTCAATGTCAATGTCATCCCAATGTCATATGTTCTTTTATAAGTTAGTGAAGTTTTACTTCAGTCGTGTGGTCTAAATCACACTCGTTTTTTATATGATTGTACCATTGGTCATTGGCAGATTTGTTAAATATCAAAAAAAAAAGTTATATTATACAACACACATTTCAAATCCGGTAAATTATCTAGGAAAGATACTTTTCAGAATTTTAATTTTAGTTCAAATAAAATCATTAAAAAAATTACAAGTGTGCAGTGAAACCTTCAGAAAACTAAAGTAGACAAGAGTGGAGGCTACGAAGCACCGCTCAAAGAGGAGACCGATTTTTCTATCTTATTCTCTCACAGGCAGTGGGGGATTTGCAGTCTTGGCCGCCCTAGGCCCCAAGCCATGTAGTAAGTACTAGCCGCCCCTTTCTCACTACCCATCATATAGACTACATAATGAATTTACTATATTGCCAACTTTTATCAAAATTGTTTCAGAAATTTAGATATCTACATATAATATCTTCTAGTTTGTATTACTTTCTAAGGTTTCAAGGATAATTTCACATTTAAATAAAACATTTAAAACCGTTTTAGGTTTTATTTATTTAACTAGTTTAACTACAGGTTTATTTTCACACAATATATAAAAAGTGTTTCACAATGTGCACCTAAGCGCAGCAAAATCATTAAGTAAATTTTTGCAATCCAATTTCCTTAAAAATCAGCTTCAAGAAGTTAAGCAAAGTAAGATCGTTTTACTTTTGCTTCGTCATTGTCGTGTGTAAATAATGTTCAACTCGTCGCAAACAAGAAAACGATCGTTCTCCAGAACAGTTACACATACGAAGAGCAATATCCATATTTGGGTAAATGGTTTGAAGACCTTCAGTTCGTAATCATTTCAACAAACTGACTTTTTTACACTGCAGTGAGCACGTAAATGGAGACATTCTTCTGAAAATGTTGTCTTCTAAGTCAGCAGAATAAACCATTTGCAATGCTTTGGCCTTTTCTTCGACTTCAGACGCGCTTAGTTTCTTCAAGGTAGTAATAAAATTAAATTTATTGTAAAGTAATTTATAAGCATCCTGTTGTTTTATTAGTTCTTCTGATAATGTATCAATTATTACCAAAAAAGGAGTGATTCTGAATTTTTTTTATCACGATTGGCCGCCCCTAATATCTGGCCGCCCTAGGCCCGGGCCTACATGGGCCTTAGGGCAAATCCGCCACTGCTCACAGGCTAAATCCTATAGATGTATATTGTGTTTTTCTCCTTTTTCGTTTTATTGAGTTTCAAATCACAACGGTGCTAAAGGAGTTTTCACTTCAAAAATCCGTGAAAAATATTTCAGTTACGACCTTACAAACTAATATATTTAAGATTTTTGTACACTTTTATTTTGCTTAAGGCGATGTTACACGGTTTAATTCTGCAATTCAATTTGGTTGAAGCAACCAAATTGAATCATGTAATCATAAAATTGAATGATTCAATTTCATTGAATGCGATTGAATTCAATGTTCAACATTCAACGCGGTTGAATGAGAAATGAATGGGTGAACACAAGCATTCAATGATTCGTATACGCCGCTGCCACGTGAAAATTTGCTTTTTTAATGTAGTCAAAATGATTTATAAATGGAAAGAGGAGCATATGTCTCTGTTTTTGGAACATTTTATGAAGTATTCTATAGCCTGTGCAATATTAATGCTGAGGGTTTCATTTAATTAATTCGTTATTTAAATGATCACAAATTAACGTAACTCCCAAGTGACGACCTGATTCGAAGACATCCTCAGCAATGTGAATTGAATAGTTCCCTTCTTCAGGATACGTGTAAACAGCACACCCGTTCAATTCTGCGCCATTCAACCAAATTGAGGCAATTTGATTGAACCATGTAACATCGCTATTAGACATTATTGAAAAATTGTAAATACTTATCATCATTATAAATTATATCAGATTTGGGAGGCAGATATGGGTACTGCCGCCCCGAGAACTATTTATTGGATAATCAACACCTCTGCTATAGGTCACCCCGAGTGGTTCGCTACTTTTGGTGACTTAGCATGGGTGCCCTGGTTTATCGGGTGAGGTGTATCCAGGTCTTGGCGGGATCAGGTCTTGGATGAGCCTGACCACTGGTTGGATGAAAAATGTTGAAATTACTTTCTCATGAAACTATAAAAAAAGAACCCAAAAAAGCAGGTACTGAACTTATTAAAAGTAGTTTCATAGCCATAGAGCTGTAAATAAAAATGCTAAATAATATATGAATGATAACCACGGATAAATTTTTTCCAAGGGCTTATATTTTGTTTTGTTTAGGACATGGTGCTTTCTTGATTCTCATGGACTGTCATTTTCTGGCATTGATTGCTCAAATAGATATCGACGGTCCCGAAGAACAATGTCGGATCTGACAAAAATTGAAAATCGTTCTGTTGGCTCATTTAGTTGATTTAAAAGTCTGTATTTTCATATTTTTTAATGAAATGAGATGAAGTATGAAAGATCAAAACAACACTACATTTCTTGATACCAAAAACAGTAAGCATGCAGAAACGATACTTTAAAAAGCTCCCCTGTAAAAATTAAAAATCGCACATCTGACATTGTTCTTCGGGACCGTCGATGATTGTGTGGTGATAGGGAAAATAGAATAAATACAAAAAATATATATTTATATAATTCAAGATTTATTCACAAAAAAGATACATACATAGTTTATACAAAGCATAATTATTTGGAACCATCTGTTAACCCTCCGTCGGGCGCAGCCGGCCTCAGAGGCCAACAAAAGACATTGTTTCCCTCTCCACTTCTCAAAGGCGGCCCTTTCCCTCCTTTTACCCGCCTAACTTTAGGGACCTCACACGGCGCCAGCCTCAAGTCAGGTGTCGACCTTTACACAACTCACGTACAACCTCCCTGGCTTCACAGGCCGCCTGCGCCCGATTGGATTCCGCCCTCTTTTCAGGCATTTTATATGCAGATTTTTATGAAAATTATTTTATTTCATTTTTTTTTTAAATGGCTAGAAAATATGTTCTCTATCAACCGAATGATGTTGATGATATGCCTAAGCTTCTCCTTAATGCTGATGCTTCTGAAGATCCAGCTTTGGTTGAAGATTTAGAAAAATTGGTTATTTTAGTTTATGGTAGGTAATGTTTTATAAACTGGTTATTTTGTGTTTAATTTGGTATAATTCCTTTCTATTAATCCTAGTACATAAAGACTACCCGATAAGAATTTTGTATTAGAATTAATATAGTGGGGGGGGAAGGGGGGGGGCGCCTGACGGAGGATTAAAGCACAAAAGTCTTAAAATGAAAGTGTATTTAATGAAATTAAACCGTCTCCCGGGGACGTAACTACACATATAAATTATTTTTTATCTTTATAAATTATAAAATTTAAAAGTTCAAAGTACTTTTATGAATCCGTCTAAAGGGTGTGAACCCCTCAGGCCTCGAGCATATTTTGTCAGATGGTCAGATTATTTCTGCTTTGTAATAAAATCCAAATAAATGCATTATTTCTGAACATATTCAAAAACTAAAATCTGTTTTTGGAACGTGATGAATAGACATCGGATTATATGCACTAACAAAGTGCCAAAAAATGCATACAAATATGCACTAAAAAAGGCCGAAATATGCACTAAAAACTCTTGATGTGCCTAAAATATGCACAGTGCAAAATCAAAAAACCGTTTTTATTTTTATATATTTGAGTTAAAGACGATAAAAAATCAGCGAAATACATATTCTTAAAAATATGCATAGTTTTTGTGACAATATACAATTAAGTATTTTTCCAAATTTTCGGGCAAATATTTTTGATGTTTGTCACCCAAAAAGGCTGAAAAAGACTTCTCTACGTCAACTGACGTCATCCGACAAAATTTTAAAAATTTGTCGCCATTTCTGGAGATACCTGTTTAGGCAGGGTATGTATGACCTGTGCCATTGATGTAGGCATTAATATTCTTCATGTCTTCAAGACTCGGGTTTTTAAACAAAATAGCGTCCAAACGAATCTTTCTGATATTGAATTGGGAAGGGCGTTGGGCGTTGATTTAAATAGATGAAGGTTTTTTGTTTCCAATTTTTCTATGGCATCTGGTAACTTGTGGAAATGTGTTGAGATGAGGGCGATATTCTGTTTAATGGATGCGTCTTCAAATACTAAATATGCACAATTGGGAAAAAAAGGCTAAAATATGCATTAACGCCGTAATTAGAGAGTTATATGCATTTGCATATGCAAATGCATATAATCCGATGCCTAGTGATGAAATACAATTCTAAATTTTATTATCAGATATAAATATATAATTTTATACATACATTTTTTAATGCAAACACAAAATAGTTTTAAAAATGAATCAATTTACGTTTTTTCTGACTAAAATTACTGATAACAAAAAAAATAAAAACGTACATTTTATTATGAAAATGTATTATAAACGTTATGGTCACTTTTTTTTTTTTTTTTTTTAATTCATTTAAAAATAATTATGTAATAAAAAATTCAAAAAGTTTTATTAATTTTTATCAAATTGTTATAGGAAACTTTGGTTTCATAAAGGCAGACATTTAATTTTTTTAAATTTTTGATTTGAGATATCACGTGTACATATTTATTTTTCATTGAACGCACGATTTCTAATACACGTGATTTTGGGGGGGGGGGGGGGAGTTATCCTAAAACCTCACCACATATCACCAGGGGGGGGGGAGGGGGTCAAAAATTTGCTAAAAAACATCACGTGATTAATGGACGACCCCTAGGTTCTCAACGTGGGCGATAAGGCCCCCTTGAAAGCGTTTGAGACTTTCAGGGGGGCAGTAGAAGACCCAGATAAAATTAGGGGGTAGAGTGGGGGCGTTGAGATGGCACAGCGAGGGCTTGGGCGGGTAAAAAAAATCTAATAATCTAATGTGTATTATTAAGGATTGACACTATATCATGAATACAAGAACAATCACCCCCCTAATCACAAGTTATGGTAAATATAATCATGGCAATAGCTGTTTTAGATTCGCGTAAGATTGTAAGTAAAAAAAAATGGGGAGCGATAGACAAAAAAAAAATTCTCGGTGGGCAAAATAAGGTTGAGAACCTATGGTTTAGATCATATTTCTCACCATGACCGTAAGGGGGCATCCATTAATTACGTGAGCAGTTTTTCTTCCAATCTAGATCCCCCCCTTCCCCCTCGGTGAGATAAATTTGGGCCAATTGGAATATTTTTTTCAAGTAACGTGAGATTTTGCTGGACCTCCCCCCCCCCCCCCGTTTGTGCTCACGTAATTAATGGATGCCCCCTAAGGGAGAAATGAACGAAAATACATGAGAAGAAAATCACTGTCTACATTTAATTTTGTAAAACTCTGTGCAAAAAGTCCTGGCAACATTGAAGACTTCAGCTAGTAATATATAAATTAAAGGGATGTTCAGTCTTGCGTTAACTTGTGTGAACTGAGGATTCTCTCCAGAAATGAAATGTATTCCATTTCTACTTTGTAGAGAGATTGTATTATCAAAGAAATAGAAAATGAATAAAAAGCAAACATTTGTTGACATCGCAGACAGGCTTATTTATATATAAATAAAATCTGAATTAGACATTATTATTAAACACACATCATTCTCACTTGAGTCTTTTTTGCAAAATATATTATTAAAGTGCATACACTATTTAAAGTATGTACAGAAATGTATTTAATCATGAAGCACTTCTAAAAGAAATGTCTCGGAACATATTGTGGTCACTCATTTCAACGAAATGGATTATCAGGTTTCGGGTGCCCAAAGTTTGAAGGTGCGGTCGTACGAACAAGTGGCCACATAACTGTCATCGTGGGCCACATCAAGCCCCATGATGCGCGAGTCGTGTCCTCGCAGGGTGTTGAGGGGCTGCCACGAACGGTCGGCCCAAAGACGAAGAGTGCTATCGTATCCAGCGGTCAAGAGGTACAAGCCTTGGGTTCGTTGCCAGCGGACGGAGCTTATCAAGCTGCCGTGAGCGGGAATCGTGTGGAGGCATTGTCGCGTTCGCAGATCCCATACGCGAGCCGTGTTATCGCCGGATCCCGTAGCGAGTCTCCAGCCGCAAGGGGACCAGGAGACGGAGTAGACAGCTTTCAAGTGGCCTTCCATGAACATGACGCAGCGGCCGGTGCGGAGGTCCCAGACTCGGCCGAATGCGTCGAGGCCCCCGGTGGCTGCGACGGATCCGTCTCCCTGGAAGGCGAGGTCGTGTGGCGGGCGGGTGTGGCCCTCCTGGTGCAGCAGCTCCATCCCCGCCTCGGCATCCCACAGACGCCAGGAGCCATCGCGGCAGCACGTGCCCAGGAAACGGCCGGAAGGGTGAAAGGCCACGCGTGACACTCGGTGAGGGGCGTGACCAGAGAGTTCTGCGAGGGGGTCGGCGCTGAAAGCAAAATTAATTAAATTATTAGATACAAGCTGATGGCCCCGACGATGCCCGGGCTTTACATAGAGTTTTCGAAATCAAATGTAGCCAGTGACCTTCCTCCTGTTTTGAAGGTCACATGTGCAAAATTTCATCAACTTCGGCATAAAGCTGTAGATTTGCATACAAATCAAATCCACACCCGCCCGCTTGTCCATCATATACACACATTCTCCTTTATATATAATATATTTCAACTAATTTACACAAAATCTTGACAAATTATATACCTAAACCTTCCTCATGAATCACTCTTATTTATTGGTGAAAACCACATGAAAATCCGTTCAGTAGTTTTTGAGTTAATCACGAACAGACAGACGCGGCGGATAACTTTGTTTTATAAAATGTAGAGATTAGAATTTGATGGCATTTATAATAGACTACAAGCATTCTTAGCAATATAATAAAATAACCTCCAGCTAAGTAGTTTTATAATATTTAATAATTTCAAGAAATCTAACCTCAACCAAAAATTACACCATATATTATAGTAGTGACTTATAAATATTAGGAACAACAACTAAAACTGAATAACTTTTGAAATAATAAAAATTTATAATTAAATATAATTATTTAAAAAATAAAAATTTGTTTAGTGGCCAGAAATGAATGACTAGATATGTACTTAGTTCCTAACCTCCATAGACATACAAATAACTAGACGAGAACTTACAGATGAGGGGTAAAAACCAACTATGGCGGGGCGAAGAGAGGAAAGAGACTTGTGATTCGCCAATAAATCAATCTAACAGTATATAGGCACCTCGCACTATAATATCACTATTTAGTTCTTGATAGTAAAATCTACTTTTGAATGAATAGACCTTTTTATATGGGAGCGCGAATTGCATGCCACGGTATGAACAGATGTGTAAAATCCAAATTCGCAAAGTAAGGGTCAGAGTATTTGCATAGTGGAATATTTTGTTGCCGTAGACACTTTTACAAATGTTTCATGATTTACTTAACCCAGTAAACAGCGGCTTTGTGTTTCGCGTGGCTATGTATCTCGATGTCTAAGTATGTGTTTCATAGACATACAGCGTCCGTGCGTAAAATGTACGATGAGAGCACGACACTGGTCCGGACACGCCCAGCCGGTTCCGAAAAATGGTTCCAATGGGAGGGGGAAATAACACGTTTTTTAACACGTAAGGGCATGTCCATATATTTTGTACGTCCGTGCTAACCTCCCAATCTTCCCCACTTCCTTCAGCCTCACAATTATATGAAATATGATTTTTTTAAAGCTGACAGTGTTTGACGAATCGCCACACCGACGCAAGTCGGATGCGCATGGAATCGAGAACTAAATTGGTGACGACGTAATGAAATTATGTTTACAGGTATAAATTTAAAAGGTTCATTGTTTAAAACTGAATAATTTTATTTATCACATGTATTCAACACGCAAAGTTTATCAGAAGGTTTGAAACCTGAAGTTGAATAAATATCTAGGAACTTTGAACTACTTACAGGTGACAATCATAGCAGAATGAATTTAATTATCGATGGGATGGTTCGATGCTCTGTAGGGAACCCGCTTGCAAAACGCGTGTGTAAACTGTGGGCCCTAAAGTTTAAATTTAGACTTACGGAATTCAATACTTTTTCTGTGTGAAAGCACTATGAAACAATTCATGATTCCATGCATATTCAACTTGCGTCAGTGTGGCGATTCGACAAACAATGCCAGCTTTAAAAAATCATAGTTCCTACACAATATTCCCCTAATTGGGGATGCCACTCTCCAACTAGCTTAGGGCAGTTCTTGAATAATAATCACGTTAATCTTCCCATTACCAACAAGGACAATTAAAATCTCTGAAATTACTTTCCTACAAGTATTACCTTAAGCAGAGAAAACTTACAAACATAGCATGATAATGATAACGTGTGGGGGTTAAACTGTATATAAAAATATACACATAAAAAAATATGAACATTTGAAGATGCAAACCAACCTGGCAAAGTTCCACAGTTTGACGCTGCCGTCGTGTCCGCACGAAGCCATGGCCAACTCCCTGGCCGAGGAGTCGGGTTCTATGACGTGCGCGGGGTCAGCGGGGGCCACCAGGTGTGCGGGCAGCAGGGCCGAGGGGCGGAACACGGCATCTCCAGCAGGGCCCGCATGGCCCCCCAGTTCCTGCAGAAGGTCGCATGAGGGGACCGACCACACCTTCACTTCACCAGACCTGGAATAAGGTGATTTAAAAAAAAACGGTGCTACACAAATCATTCAAATATTATTATTATAACTACAAGCTCGTCTCACAACATGACGCAATATCATTTACATAACGTATACACAATTAATAATCTATTTAGAAATGGTTATCTTTTTTTTAATATTAACTCCACGCAGGTAAGTCTTAAAAAAATTATTTCCCTCAGGGCCTATGGCATCTTTGGGGATGCTGTGTGGAGGGTCTTTTCGAGGAGAGGAAGGAGTGAACATGGGTCTGGAAGAGACCCATATTGTAGGAGGGAGGAAACACAGTAGCCGGAAAATGTACCCACAGCCAAGCTGTTGAACTCAAGAATGAGTCGTAGAAACGACCCATTCCCATGTAACAAATGTCTACTGTGTACAAATGTTTGACATGTTTCCCGAATGTGCATCGGGGCTGACAGGATCAATGACGCTAATTCCTCGGAGCATCTTCCATTGTAATACCAGTAGAACAAGGACAGCAATCCTACCAGTCTGTTAAGATAGGGGAATCTATCAAACGGACCATCTGTTTCTGATAAAACGCATCTAATAACCAAACAGAACAAAATAAAAGAACAGGCTCAATGTTCTCTTATTGGACCTTTAGAAACATGCCATACTAACCATGAGGCTGTTATGAGCATCTTAGAGTCGTTGGAGAAGCTGCATGAAGCCAGCGGCCTGCGCCCCCCGAGCTGACTGGCAGCCGGCCCCAAGGTAGCCAGTCTCCTCTGCAGCTCTTGCCTCGCTACTGCCCCGCCCCGCCCCTCCGCCTCCTGCAAATATACAATCAACTTTTATTTCACAGGTTCTTTATACCAAATTAGGGAAGTAATGTCAATTCTGATATCATACGGTTTTGAAATAACACCATCCACAACACATAATGGTAATATTATGTAATACTTGTATCATCACTATGTGCCAGATTTCAACAAAATGCTTTTTCACAAAATTAAGGAATGTTTAAAAAAAGTTTTAAAAAAAATTGAGGAATGCGGCACAATCTCGGCTAAGTGCATGAGTACAAATGCAAGTGCACCTCACTGTTGAATTTGCGGCCATCTCTGATCTAGAGCCCCATAACACTTAAAAAGAACCTTGGGCGGTCCGTTTTATAGACTTTAACAAACAGACTACAATCTTTAGAGCACAGGAGCCAGATGGGTAAACTGTCCTTGTTCTACCGGTACTTCAATGGAAGATTCTCCGAGGAACAAGCTCGATCCCTTCAAAGGTGCATAGTCGGGAAACATGCCAAACGCGCACCCAACATATGTACAGGTTGAAATTTGTCATATGAGAATGGGTCGCTTCTACGACTCGTTCTTGAGTTCAACAGCTCGGCTGTGGAACGATTTGCCAGTCTCTGTGTTTCCTCCCTCCTACAACATGGGTCTCTTCAAGACCCGTATTTACTCCTTCCTCACCTCAAAAAAACTCCACACAGCATCCCTAAAATGACAAAGGCCCTGTGACAGTCAACTATTGCCATATCTCTTTGTTTTATTAGATATGAGTGCAGGCAAACAGTATAATATTAATACTATAAGTAATCAGTAAGTGTGAATAACCTTGCGCAAGCGTGCCCGGGCGCGAGGCAGAGAATAGCGTGCCAGCCAGAGGCGCGCTGTACGCAGCTCGGGCGGGCCCTCGTGGTACCAGGTGCCCTCCTGGCCGCGCTCCTGCTGCAGACGGGCCTCTTCTTCTTCCATGCGCTTGTGGATCGCATCTTCTCCGAGGCTACAAATAAGTCGATTAATTAAAATTACTAATTAAAAAAAAAAATTTCAATAACATCCATATTTTAACAACATTTAACCTAAATCTTAAGAAGGGTTGTTTCACAGAATTTGAACAATTCATTAAATTTCAAAGTTAACGTTCAAGTTCTGTGAAAAGTCCTATTTAAGTTATGTTATTATCTAAGTACTGTGAAACAAACAGCCCATTTTTTTCTTACATTAGCTCCACACAGGAGACCCTGAGGAAAATAAATCCCCTCAGGGCCTATGACATCTTTTAAGATGCTGTATCGGGGGTCTTCTTAGGGAAGAAAGAAGAGGAAGTTCTGGGAAGGAAAGGGTTTGAGGGGTTGGGTAGAAATCTGAGGGTTAGTGTATCCAGGAGTGACGGACGTATGAATCCATCCCTCCCACTACGGTGCAAGGCGATGTTCTGAGAGAGTACGGTTGTAGAAGTCAAAGGGACTCCCCCAAACCATTCTCTCCTGATCCATCCTACCAGGCAGCTGGTGGGCAGTCACATCCACCACCAAGATCCGGAGAAACCTCACCCCATGAACCTGGGCACCCCTGCTAAGTCACCAAACACAGTGAACCACTTGGGGTGACCTATGGCAGAGGTGTTGGTTATCCAAAAAAAGGTTCCCGGGGCGGCGGTACCCATGAAATAATAAAACAACTTGAATATAACTTTCACAGAAATTGAGTTTTGACTTTGAAATTTAACAAATTGTTCAAATTCTGTGAAACAACAGGCTCTTAAATGTATGATGTATAGTTTGAGAAACATTAATATGCATCACACTTAGTTTTATGTCAGGTCTTATTTATTTAAATTCTCTATATCGACGCTGGAAAGGATAAATGTCTAAAGCACCATGCAGCTGGAAAGGAAGAGTGGCTCAAGCGCCGTATAGCTGTATGGCTAAACGATATTAGGTTTTTTATTGGTACAACTTTTACTAATTTTTTTTTAATCTCTGCTATCGTAACGAGTAACTTTTATTGTTTATTCTGTTTTATTGGTTTGTAACAGACAAAATTAATATTCTTAGAGTATACGCACACACTTGCTTTTCTATGTTATACTTTCCTTTACTTACTATTTCGGCTTAAATTATTATTATAATTTTAATCATCACATTAGTATTTCACTAATTTGCACTAAATTTAATTACATATACTATATATAGATGTGTTATTTTCTTACGAATACTACAACTATATTTTACATGCTACACATAAATACTGTAATAATAATAATTGACTGCCGTAATGTACCATATTATGAATATGAACCAAATTCATTTTTAGAAAATGAATTTTATAAAATTTATTATGATAAAACTATTCTAACAGACAGAACAATTAGTCATAATAGACCCGATATAGTTTTACACGACAAAATTAAAAAAATAACTTATATCATTGATGTCGCTATTCCAAATTCTTGTAATATTCAGAAAACTGTTTCTGAAAAAATAAGAAAATATACAGATTTAGGAAATGAGATTAAAAGAATTTGGCATTCTCAGACTATAAAAATATTACCATTTGTTATTTCGGCTACTGGCATTATACCTAGCTCTCTCATTCAAAATTTAGGCGTATTAGATTTGTCAAAAAATTTGTACATAAAAATGCAAAAGTCGGTAATTTTAAATACATGTAGGATTACGAAAGATTTTTTAAATATTTATATTGAGGTATCAGTAGGATTTATCGGACCAGTTAGGATTTCATCAGAGCCGAACCCTCTGATATGAAAATATCTGGAGTCGGTGAAATATTTTCCCATTATGTTTCTGGTGGATTGACGTATTGTTCTTGTATTGTTTTGTATTTATTATACTTATATAGTGCACTTACATTGCGTGAATTTACTAGATATTCATTTGTGGAAAAGTGTGTGGAAGGGTTTAGTCTTTCATTTGGGAAAGATTTAACCCGGACATAAAATCTGGAGCACCGTAAATAATGTTTATTCCAGAATGTATGCAGGGGTAGTGCAATGCAATACATTCCATATTTTGAAACAAAAAATGGGTTAATGTTAAAAACAAAAATAAAGTACCTAAATAACAACATATAAATAAATAATTTAAAAAAAAAAAAACGAATAAGCATGAAAAACATGAGAAAAATAATAATAAACAGTAAAATTAATTCATGCAGCTGTTTACGGAGGGTATTTCATCGTCTCCCGTCTCCAGAGGGCCATCAGGGGGGACTCCAACCAGGTAGTCATGGCGGTGATGATTGCATTCTTCGATTGGCGTAGTCTGCGCCATAAACTTCCCATGCAGTGGCGGAGAAGTGCTCGGAAAGTGTGCACTCGACCCTCCAGGAACATTTCCGTAGCACTGCAGTATCTCGGTAGGCGGAAAAGTTGACGGTATGCGTTGTTGTAAGCAACCTTTAACTTGTTCCATTGGTATGCAGTGTAGTCAACCCACAGTTCTGATGTGTACAGCGAGGTACAGAAAGCGTTGAACAATATTCTTTTTACTTTTGGGCTGCATAGGTAAACTTGACAGCATACCCGCTCTAACAGATATCGCTCTTCTCTGCCTTTCCATATCCTCGATATCCTTAAGGTCGTCTGTGATGATGTGTCCCAGGTACTTAACGCTGTGATAAACATTAATTTTCCTGTCATCTAACCATACTGAGGGTGTTTGGATGGTTTCGTTTTTGTTTTTAAAAAACCATAACTACTGACTTGGTAGTATTATATAACAGGTTATGGTTTTTTGCAAAGTTTTCACAAATTCTTAGTAACTTCTGTAATGCGCTTAGTGACGGTGCAAGAAGAACCATGTCATCTGCGTAATTAATGTTGTTCACACATACTCCATGTATATGGCATCCTATTTTCGTGGCATTAAGTTTTTTAATAAGATCATCGGTATATAGATTGAACAGAACCGGAGACATGCTTCCTCCTTGCCTTACGCCACTTTTCAAATAGAATGGATTAGACAGCTCCCCAGACCATTTCACAATATTTTAATTTTATTTTAATCAATTGTAAAAAAAAATTATGTAAAAGCCCAATAAATAAAAATAACTTTGCTAAAAATCAAAGTTTCTGAACTGTGTAAATAACCGCTGGAGCGCTTTTTGCCACAATATGGCACTATTTAAAATACCTCGGACTGCTTTGCTGCCAATTTTGGCAAATTTTCCCCTATTTGTAAGTATGTAATTGCAGAAGTTTACGATTTCATAATATTTTTTTTATAAATCCTACGAATATGTGATAATCGACAAAAGGTCAAGGTATGATTCTTTAACCTGTCATTTGCCACCATTTACCGGCCCTTTTCTTCTTATTTCCAAAATTTTGAAGCACCACTTTGAATTTTGAATTGACTGTTTTGTGAATTAATTTTAAGCTCTCATATATTTTATTGACCGAAACACATTCCTAGAACAATAAACTATGTACTAAAACTTAATTACTTACGTTAATTTGATAAATTGATAGGTTTTACGATGTTTTCGTAAAGCATTCCGCATCAGATTTAATCGCGGCAAAATTTGACACTTCGACTTCACAGATAAAAATCATTTATAAATATTCTGGTGCTGTTAGGTGAATGAAACTAGTTGCTATATCTTCTATGATATTTGGGCAAGCTATTCTGACCTTGTTCTTCATACAAATTCTGTACACAGAAGAGTCAAAATCGCATTACAAAATATTTTTTTCAAACTTTTTTCCGCGCGCATGCGCACAGACCGAACGCATCCGCGCGGCTCCGGCCAATTACCGGTTAATGTGGGCGGAAAATATTCAAAATGATCACAAAAAAATATCGAGCAAACGGAGAAAAAAGTTTTATACTGCGCTGTCGTTCCAGTGGATAACCATGCTGGCATTTTTTAAATATGAATACAGCACAAGAGTTCCAAAAACCCTCAATTTTCTGGAGCCAGTGGGACTATGGCATCCCCAATTATGTGAGAAGAGGAAGGATTAGATAACTCACAAGGACAGCAGGTCCCGGAGACGGGCGCGGCGCTCAGCGGGGCCCTCCCCGAAGAGGCATACGGGCTCCGCAAGCTGCCGCAGAGCCTTACGCACCTCCCCGTCGTCTGTGGACACGTTCAGCTGCCGCGCCTTCCGCCGCCGCTCAAACTCCTCCAGCAGGGCCTGCTTGTCTTTGGACACCTCCTCTTCTAGTTCCATGTACTCTGGAATAAGAATTACATTCAATAAATATTTTTAAACATCGGATTATAAATATGTACTAAATATCAAAAAAATGAAACATGCGTGCAAATATCAATGCCAAAATATATGCCTAAAGTGTGCAATAAAAATATGAAGATGACTTGAAGCTGGTTCCTGATGGCGGGAATGTTGACTGACTTCATGGAAGCATGGAACATTCAATATATACCGCCGCCCCGGAAACCATTTATTGGATAACCAACACTTCTGCCATAGGTCACCCCAAGTAGTTCGCTACAGTGCCCGGGTTCACGGAGTGGGGTTTGTCCAGGTCTTGGCAGTGGATACATATGCCCACCACCTGCGTGTCAGGCCGGATCGGGAGGATCTAGTTGAGGGTGTCCTTTTGACCTCTCCAGGAGAACTCTCTCGGAACATCGCCTTGCACCGCAGTGGTAGTTCTTACTATTTTTAATTGGTAAACTAATGTATAAGACAAGATTTTTATGCATAGCACAAAGAGTAACAATTATTATAAGCAATAATTATTAGCCTGAAACACTCATCAACATTGAAAAAATCTCCCGAGAAAAGATAAATGCCGCCGACGGGACTTGAACCCGCATCCTTCTGATATCCGGTCAACTGCTCTACGGGATGCTATGTGTAGGGTCTTTTTAGGAAAGGAAGTACTGGGAAGAAAAAAAGGTATGAGGGATGAGTAGGAATCTGCGGATCAGTGTGTCCAGGTGTAAGAATCCACAATTATTATAAGCAATAATTATTAGCCTGAAACACTCATCAACATTGAAAAAATCTCCCGAGAAAAGATAAATGCCGCCGACGGGACTTGAACCCACGTCCTTCTGATATCCGGTCAACTGCTCTACCAACTGAGCTACGTCGGCTTATCTCCCACCCGCTAAATAGAGATAAGCCGACGTAGCTCAGTTGGTAGAGCAGTTGACCGGATATCAGAAGGACAAATGGACACACTGATCCGCAGATTCCTACTCATCCCTCATACCTTTTTTTCTTCCCAGTACTTCCTTTCCTAAAAAGACCCTACACACAGCATCCCTAAAGATGACATACACCCTGAGGGGAATTATTTTCCTCAAGGCCTCCTGTGTGGAGCTAATGTAAAAAAATGAATGGGTGGATGCTAGATATGCCAAAAAAAGATTAAAATAAACATTATGTGTACACAAATGCATCTAATGATTACAATAAATTGTAAATGGCAATACTTGATATTGACGTTATTTACGTATTTTGCATCAGTGATGCTGTTCAAATGAGAAGAGTTGTTCTTGGTAGAAAAATAACACTTCTCTTTATCTTCTTTTACTGCAATTAATAAATCTGGGTGGGAAACCAATGTTTTGGACTGCTCGACCATCTAATAGCGGTCACACTTTTCTGAGGCCACATAGGACAAGGTGAGGCATCACCGTGGGCCGCACACTTATGAATAGGGGGGGGGGGGGGGAAACATGATGTATAATTTGCCAACAGTAAGTCTCTTTCGATTTAGGGTCAGGGAAATCGTATAGGAAACGAGAGGGCAAATTCAAGAAGCCATTCAATCACGGTAAAAACCATAATAGAGATGAAGAAAGGAAGTGGGACTCACCATTAGAGACATGTATCTCTGCCAGGTCTTTGCCCGCAGGCGCAGGCTCCCCGGAGTCTCCACGCACTGCGGCTGCGATGGCTGCCAGACGCGCCCTCTCCTGCTCCTCCAGCGATCCATAGTGGACCGTTTTTTGCTTCTTGTTGAATGTTATATCCTCGTCGTCTGACATTTCTGACAGCGCCTAAAACACTACCCTATAACAAAAGGTTAGTACAATTTCGATGGTATTTAAAGGTAATACATGTACAATTCATGAATTTGTATAAATAAACTTGTAAATATTGTCAACGTACTGCTTAGTTTCTAATAACCTAAAAACACAACACCGCTCAAAACAGACGTTTTCAAAACAATCTGTCAATCAGGGATGTGATGCCCAAAAAAATTATTTCCCTAGATTTCGAGGTGAAATTTCCCTAGAATTTCCCTAAATTTCGGGGGTATACTACCTTGGCAAATCAAAACCCACGTGGGGGTGTATAACATGTATCCGTCAAGGGCGGATCCAGCTTTGGCGTCAGGGGGGGTCACATAGTCGTGATCAAATCACAAGGGGGCGTTCAAATATTACGTAACGCAATTTTTTAAGATTTTTGACCCCTCCTCCCCCCCCCCCAATGTAACGCGCCGTAACGTTTTACTGTACACCCCCCCCCCCCCCCCCCCCCCCCTAAACGTTACGTAAAGCCCAAGTGACAATTTTTACCTGAAAGTAATAAATAAAACAAGATATTAATTTATTTATTCATCATGCTATTATAAAAAAATGGAAATTATTATTATTTTTATCGGCCTTGTATTCCTTCCGGATCTCCACAATTTAACACTGTCTTTCCTCATGTTCCGAATTCAGTTATACAAGTATACAAGTTCTTAAAAAAAGATTTAAAAATCCACAGTATGATTCACAGAAGACAAAAACCTTTTTCATGTCCTGACTGCAACTATTCGTGTTCTCTAAAGGGATTCCTAAGAAGTCACTTGTTAAAACGACACTTGCTATCTCACATTGATGAAAAACCTTTTCATTCCCCGACTGCAATTATTCATGTTATACAAAGGAACTTCTTAGAAATCATTTGCTGACTCACAGTGACATAAAACCTTTTACATGTTTCTACTGCGACTATTCATGTTCTACAAAGAGCACCCAAAAATTCACATGTTAAGCCCACAGTGGACAAAAACCATTTTCCCGTCCCGAAAACAGTTATCCAAGTTCTCAAACGGAAGATTTTTAAATTCACAATATGATTCACAGAAGAGAAAAACCATTTTCATATCCTGACTGCAACAATTCGTGTTCTCAAAAGGGATATCTGAGAAGCCACTTGCTAACTCATAGTGGGGAAAAACCTTTTTCTATTTCCGACTGCAACTATTCATGAACTACAAAAAGAAATCTAAGAATCGCATGTTTATCCACAGTGGAAAAAAACCTATTTCATTCCCTGACTGCAACATTTCCCTTTCTCAAAAAATAACTAAAATGGCACTTGCTAACTCACAGTGATAAAAACCTTTTCCAAGTAACGACTGCCACTATTCATGCGCTACAAAACGGTATCTAAAAATTCACATGTTTACCCACACTGGACAAAAACCTTTTTCATGTCCCGACTGCAATTATTCATGTTGTAAAAAGGAACTTCTTGGAAATCATTTGCTGACTCTCAATGACTCAACCTTTTACATGTGTCTACTGCGAGTATTTACGTTCTTCGAAGAGGCACCAAGAAAATCACATGTTCATCCACAGCGGACAAAACCATTTTCATGTCCCGAATGCAGTTAAGTTCTCGACAGGGAGATTTAAGAACTCACAAAAAAACCTTTTTCGGGTCCCGGCTGCAAATATACATGTTCTACAAAACAACAAATAAAATGTCACATATTTAGCCACAGACGAAAAAAAGAAAAATCTTTCTCATGTCCCGATTGCCAAGTCACGTTATCGCAAGGGACATCTAAAAAATTACGTGTTAACACACAGTGGACAAAAACCTTTTTCGTGTCCCGATTGCAACTAATCATGTTCTCAAAAGGGACGTCCAAGAACGCACTCGCACATTCACAGTGGAGACTAACCTTTTTCGTGTACTGACTGTAACCGTTCATGTACTACAGAGCAATATCTAAAAAATCATATATTTACCCACAATGGAGAAAAACCTTTATCAGAAAAATTTTATTCCATCAAAATTTTTAAACTTAAGAAGTTCAAAATAGTCCTAGTAAGTTTGTTAGTAAGGACGTAATTTTGGAGGTTTAGAAAAGTGCTATTTTGATGAATATATCCATCTACAATCTTATTTAACAACGATAGCATGAGATGGAGAACTGCCCCGAAAAACCAAAGTGACTTAACATTTTAGTTTCTAAGAAATAAAGAACTTAAAATAATTTACCCAAACATTGACATAGCCTTAAGAATGTGCATTAAGTTTCTAAATAAAAAAAATATGTTACGTAACGCGTTGTTCGAACCCCCCCCCCCCCCCACCCCTGTAACGCACAGTAACTTTTTACAAGACCCCCCCCCCAAATGCGTTACGTAATACTTGAACGGCCCCTAAGAAGTTCTAATTTAATTTTGATAATAATAGATACAAGTAAAAACAATAAAAACACGTATGAATTTGTTGTACACCACTTTTATTTTAAAAACCCTCTACCGATTTCAGAAGCACCCTTCCTTCGTCAGGAGAATATTATAAAAAAGTAGGTATTTTATTAAGTTTTAAATAAAATCTATGTTGTAACAAAAAATATATAAAAAACATTATGTGTAACAATGTTAATTAGTGGTCCACCTAGGTCCTGGACCCCCATGACCCCCCCCCCCCCCCCCCCCCTCCCTGGATCCGCCCTTGGTATCCTTATGAAGTCGCCTACACTGCAGAATGAAATGACAGCAACCATAAATACCCGCGAAATCAGTATACGAAGTAAAATTTCACTTTCGCAATTGCAATTTTAATTGCGTTGTTTCCCATCGCCCCGAATGCAAAAAGTTGCCTTTTATATTCATTAAGGCAAATCGGAGGGTTTTTTTCCAAAAATATACTTTCTTAATATTAAAAGGTTTTTTCTAATAAATATTCATATTATTAAAAATTTATATTAAATAAAAATTCATATTATTAAAAATTAAAAATATCGTAAATATTCACATATGGTCAGTTCGATCGAAAACTTACCATAATTTGAGAGTATGTACTTTACCACTAAATTAGAAACGGAATTCCTTATAACAATCACTGAAACTGAAGAAAATTTCTTGTAATAAACATAGATAAAAACGCAACTTGAAACCTAAATAAAATATTTTTTTAGAAGTCCTCATTTATCTTTTTAGGTACATAATATCATTGTGAGTTGTCAGTGTTTTTAAAACAACATTGCTTGAATGTAAGTACATCAACAATATTTAAGATTCACGGGAATTCCAAAAAAAATACGACTAGCAATGCCGGTAATATTGTCATATGTAAAAAAAATTTTGGCCAGAGTTCGAAATTTCCCTAGATTTTGTGCTGATTTCCCTTTTCCCTAAAAAATATTTTTCTCCCCTAGATCTAGGGAAATTTCCCTAGACATCACATCAGTGCTGTCAATTGACAATGGTTTTTCGTTTTATCTATGCATGACATTGCATTGAGTAATCTTTGACTAGATTCGACTAGGTTTAGTTTAAATTCACATTGCATATATCGGAGGTCGAGCAAATAAAATATTGGTATGCTATTAGATATACCTACATGGTTTAATAGTTTTAAGCATTTAAGCACGATATCTGTGAGGGAGAAGCAGACATAATATTCACAGGGTCCACGTATTTTATAATTCTTGTGATAACGCCGTCTTTATAAATCTCATTGTTGAGAACAACTACTATGTACCTAGTATCTATGGACTCAAATTTGGCGGTAATCTGAGAAACTGAAACTGACAAGCTGTCAAAAGTCACGACACGCCTGCTATTATTTGTTTGTTCGAAACTTTTCAAAATCTTTGAAAACATATTTAGTTTTCTCTTGTTAAAATAACGAAAATGGAGGAAATTGTAGCTGCACTAGCATCTCTTAGGGAAAGTTTAAAATGTGGATATTGCAATAAGTTAGTTCGAGACGGGTCACTTTTCTTGAAGTGTTCACATTTGTTTTGTTCAAAACACATAACAGGAGGACAACTGAACTGTTGCTTTATATGTCACGAAGGAACCCTCAAGGATGTCGTAAAGGCTTCGGCTGTCATGGAAATGATAAAAGATTATGAAGCGTTGGAACTCATATTTAAAGGTAAAGAAAACGAGCCAGAAAAAAATGCAGAAATTTCAATGGAAAAGAATGACAAAAAAAATATTCCCGCGAGAAGTGATGTTCCAAATCAGGACAATATAACTGAGGTCCCTGCAGGTTCAAAAATTACTCTCCGTCGAGGAAGAAATAAAACCACACCTGAACCACTAAAGGAAGTTGTCACTAAGCAGACCCTCTCCAGGGGTAGAAAGAACACCCGCTCAAGGCCTGATGTTGAAGATACTTCGGAACCCACTGGAAGAGATCTAAAGTTGGATATTCCTACTAAAACTAAACCACTCACTCCCAGTAAATCCAACACAACGTCTCCCAATAAAATGGAGCAGCCCATTCTTAGTGTTGCTAATAAAGAACCTGGAAGAGTTTTGCGTGGGAAGGCCAAGAAAGGAGAAAGTGCTAATAGCTCACTTCATGAAATTCTCCCTGCTCCATCTACAACAAAAATACTTAAAACATCTCCTCTAATTAGGGATGAGCCTCGAGGCACGCGGAGGACGGCTTCCAAATCTCCCCAAGAGAGAACTGTTGCGAGTAAAGTACTTCCTCGCTCTTCTAAATCTCCCCAAGAGAGAACTGCGCCAAGTAAAGTACTCCCGCGCTCTTCTAAATCTCCCCAAGAGAGAACTGTTGCAAGTAAAGTACTTCCTCGCTCTTCCAAGTCTCCCCAAGAGAGAACTGCGCCAAGCAAGGCACTCCTTCGCTCTATTTCATCTTCCAAGGAAAAGGCTGGTCCTGATATGAAGATTGTGAAAAAGAACAATCCCCAACAAAGTTGTGACGACTCCTTTTCAGACATATCCTCTAACTATGCTAAAAAGAATTTAACGAAAAGGAATAATAAGGGGGAAACTCCCTTACACTCTGCATGCGTGCGAGGAAAATTTGAGGTGGTTTCGGCTCTGCTAGCGGCCGGAGCTGACCCCAATACTAGAGACCATGCGGGCTGGACCCCTCTGCACGAGGCTGTGGGGGCCGGGCGAGTGGAGCTGGCCAGGGCCCTGCTGGCACACGGGGCCTTGCCTTCTCCGCCTGGCCCGCATTACGTCACCCCTCTACATGAGGCCGTGAGGGCGTGTCTGCCAGACATGATCACCCTGCTACTGCAAGGCGGAGCCCTTCTCGACGCCAGAGATGATAAGGGTAACACCCCGCTGCAGTTAGCCGATGAAGAGACCAAGAAAATCCTCCTATTGCAATCCTCAGAGGACACTTTCGAAGTAAACAGAAGGCTAACGAGGAGTGTTGTCCTATACTTATACCCCTCCAATTTGATGAAAGAACACATGGCCAAACTGCAAAATTTAGCAAAATACCACGAAGATTTAAAAATTGAGACAGATTATTCAAAGAATGTGACGCATATACTGATGGAGGAATGCCGGGTGAATCAAGACACACTGAGGGCTGTAGCCGGGGGACGGGGCATTCTGACCATAGAATGGCTGAACAAGTGTGACCACACAACACTCGCCGATCCCGAGAACTTTGAAATGAAGAGCTTTGGTGGTGACATTGAATGTATAGAGCTGTCCATTATTAATAAGAACAATCTGAGGCCTGGATTGTTTGATGGATTCCACTTCTACTTCTTAGGCTTCTCCAGTAACTATGAGATCAGTGCGCATCTAACAGTCAAGAAAGCGTTCCTCTGTAAGCTGGTGGAAGAGGCTGGGGGAGTGGTACTGAAGAGGGAGCCCAACCCCGAAGCTATTTCTCAAGCGGAGAAGAAGGTACCCTACCATGCTCCTCTCCAGGGTCCTCTGCAGAATTGTGCCCATTTCATCATCTACCAGACCCGCCCGCAGTTAGCTTACAACATGAAGCACTTGCGCTCTCTGCCCGTGGGATGGCTGATTCAATGTATAGAGGCATTCAAGCTCGTGGATCCATCATAGGTTTTTTAAAACACATTCACTCAAATATTACAATCATGCTTATTTTATATAGGTACTTATGTAAATACTTTATAGTTTGGTTTATGTTTTTTGAATAATGTTCTGTGAAAATATGTAAGTATCTGTGTAATCCTGTAATATACTAATAAATATACACAAATTATCAATAATTATTTGTCTTATAAATATTCCACATTACAAACCAGTACTTTCCCCTCAGAAATATTATGTATTTACTTTAATTAATATATTTTTTAATATTGTTAGTTTTATGTATTTGTCTGTTTGAATATATTTGTGCACAGCGATAGAGGTTCAAATTGGTTTGGAATAACCGCCTGCAGTCCTCTCTTACCCCGCAGTATTCCTATGATCAAGTACACCACTACATGAGCAAGAATCTCTTTAAAATTATTCTATGGTAACTGTTATTTCGTCACCGTTTAGGCAAAAGCCACCAAACCATATTGCTGCACACTTTCGAGACACCTACTGTAAATATGAAAGCTAAAATATCCATCTGCATAATCAGAAAACATTTTAAAGTATTAAAATAAAATTATATCTCTAACATTAAAATTTAAATACCTCAAAACTTGTTTGTGAAGTTTGGGGACTTTTGCCTGTACAGAACAATTTGTATTTTTGAAGTGAAAACTTCTTTAGCGCCATTGTAATTTGAAACTCGATGAAATGAAAAAGAGACAAAAACATGAACATACATCTCGAGTTAAGTTAGCTTCTCAGAAACTGGGCGTACTTACAGCTTACAGGGCCCGCAGATAATTTAATAGTACACAACTGCTATCCCTGTACAAATCGCAAGTGCGCCCCATGGTTGAATTTGGCAGCCACCTCTGGTCTGGAGCTCCAAAATACCTAAAAAAAAAACCCTTAACTCTGTGCAGAAACGGGCGGTCCGTTTGATAGATTCTCCCATCTTAACAGACGGATTGCAATCTTTAGAGCACAGGCGTCAGTTGGGAATGCTGTCCTTGTTCTACCGGTATTACAATGGAAGATACTCCGAGGAACTAGCGTCATTGATCCCCTCGGCACCGGTGCATAGTCGGGAAACACGCGCCCAACATTAGTACATGGTTGACATTAGTCGCATGAGAACGGGTCATTTTTACGACTCGTTCTTGAGTTCAACAGCTCGGCTGTGGAACGATTTACCGGCCTCTGTGTTTCCTCCCTCCTTCAACATCCTTCAAGACCCATGTTTCCTCGTCTCTTCAAGACCCATGTTCACTCCTTTCTTTCCTCAAAAAGACCCTCCACACAGCATCCTCACAGACAACTCCTGTGTGGAGTTAATGTAAAAAAAAAATATATATATATATATGTCTGCAGGACTTAGCCTGCGAGAGAATGAGATAGAATAATCAGTCTCCTCTTTGGGCGGTGCTTTGTATGCTCCCCACTCTCGTCTATTTTAGTTTTCTGAAGATTTCATTCTTTTCACTTCTACCGGATATTGTATTTTTTTTAAATTATTGGGTTCGTTCCACAACTACAAACACTTTTGAAAAGTGATATACCTAGTCATTAAAAATTATGAAAAAAAAACTTTGCCTATTTAAAACCTGTCACTTTTCAAAAGTGTTCTGCCGAGAGATTCTATATCTTTTGTGGGATCGTTATCGAGATAACGGACGTGATCTCCTGTCAGATTTGTGTGATTTATTTGTTTTTTCTATGTACGACGTACATTAACCCATTGGCCACAAACCCCGGCAGCCTGCCGGGTGTGCAACTCAAGTACTTAGCCACAAACCCCGACGCGCTGACGGGCTAGAGTAGGTCGGACAAAAAACGGACAACGAGCACGACAGTGACATTTTTTAATAAAATTTTGAATGCTGAACGCTCTGTAAGTAATTAATAATTCATTTTATTGAATTGGCAATAGCATGTTTCTTATGTTTTTTCCTGAAATTTGTGTTCCAATTTTCATATGCAGCCAGCTGCCATTTAATTTCTTCAAAATTGCGAGAGGTTCTAGGCTTTCGGTAGTGGCCCTGAACGTTCCTAATTGCTTTGACGACTATCATAATAAATTATTTTATTAGGTATTAGTATACAAGTATATAAAAAACAAAAATTATTATCGTTTGATTTATTAATATTGTGTTTTTTTGTAACTTTTCGAATAAAAATGTTGAAAAAAATTTACGAAAAAAGAGAAGGTTATATTTGTACCCTTATTTACACATATTTTAATATTTTTTAAATTTTTATTGTTATGTTTTTCTTTACCTGATCCAATATGTAAACAAATTTAAAGAAATTCAATCATTTGAATATACGGTTCAAAAGTTGCAATAGATTTAGCACACCAATGCCGGTTTCAATTTTTGGTACAAAATTAATTCAGTGGTGAAGGCCAATTTTTTAGCTCAATAATTCTGTGGCCAATGGGTTAAATGAATCATGCACACTTGCAGTAATTCGTGTTTAAAGCGGTCTAAACTAAAATATGTGACAGTAAATATGTAAAAATCACACAAATCTGACAGGAGATCACATCCGTTATCTCGATAACGATCCCACAAAAGATATAGAATTGCTCGGCTGATTTGTCTGGTAACCCATTTAAATTAGCTAGATTTTTATGGTTTTTGTGGTCAGTTTATTATTTTATATTATAATATTAATCAAAATTAAAATAGTTTGAATAAAATAGCTGAAACAGCTGTGATTGTATTAACAAACTAACAGAAACTCATAACGTGTTTGATTATTTAAAAATAAACTACTTGCTTCAAATGATAAAGCTACTCTTGAACATTTTGTGTAATTTGCATATAAAAAAAATGCTAAATCTAGGGAGTTTTCGCAGTTCTGGAGGTTATTTTAATTTCTTGGGGTGGTTAAAAAATAATGACTTCAAAATCCACACTCGAATAATAAAATGGTTGAATTTGTCAGGCTTCAATATAATATTATGCAAGTCCATATTTTTCCATATAAGAGGTCGAGGACGCCCAAGAAAGACATGGCACGACCAAGTGAATCAAATACTTGAGTCGGGCCATGTCAAGAGTCATAATAATAGAAGAGCATGTATGAGACGATGTTTGAATGTAAACGAGGCAAGCGGTGTGCGCCAAGACCCAGTCGTTTGGAGGTCCATCCTCTCTGCCTATTCCTGCGGAAAGGGCGTAATGGTTAGTTAGTTATATTTTTTACGTAATTTTAGTACAATATTGTACATTTTGAATATTGCCGCGTAAAAGTTTGCTGCAACCGTTTTTTTTATTGGCGGTATTGATTAGCTTCCGGCTCCGGCTGTCAGTGTCGGATGTTTTTGTTTTTGAATAATTCTGAGATGTCAGGTTTCGCTGTTTTATCACAAACCGCCATAATTTTCACAGATGATTCATAGATATATTTGAGTTATAGATTATTTATTATTATCAAGCATAAAACAATGTTTAAACCGGTTAGCTGTGAAAACCTTTCCAGAACTAATCACGAAAAACTGAAGACGAACGGTATCAGATACTACCAGGATATTATTAATTCAAAAACTTCTTGGACACGTGAAATTTACGAGGAAATAGAAAGGCAGAGACCTGAATTCATCATTAAATCCGCATTAGATCTCTGGCAGGTATGTTTTAGAATAATAACAATAATATTATTAAATCTTTGGAAGTTTACCGAAAATCCCTTTCGTTGTTTTGTGGTTAGCTCTTTGAATTACCTATATTATTTGTCAGATTATTTTCGTAGCAATACCAAAGACATTTATAATACAACGTCATTGAGCAATACATGTTTAGTTTATTATGGTAGGAAGAGACATCTCGAGAGGCAATCTGTGAGATCCCGGGGGCCCCAGGAGCCGGACTGCGGGCAGGGGAGGTGCTGGAGATATGTGGGGGCCCAGGCCAGGGCAAGACACAGCTGTGGTGAGAGCCCCCTTTATCTTACTCTGGTTTTTGTTCCTATGCTGAATAAGCATAATCTCGTAATCTAGAAC
Source organism: Limnephilus lunatus (assembly GCA_917563855.2). Lineage (NCBI taxonomy): Eukaryota > Metazoa > Arthropoda > Insecta > Trichoptera > Limnephilidae > Limnephilus > Limnephilus lunatus. The sequence continues at coordinate 70,727,820 of OU830596.1, forward strand.
AGTGGATCCCAATTCCCAGAGTACAGAGGTTGCTTGAGGGGGTTTGCGCAAGCAAATATTAAAATTGCCGAAATATATTTTGAGTCACTCATTCTGCATATGACAGCTTAAGTTAGACGGCATCGAACAGAGAGGTGCTCCTAGTGTGATGACCAGTTTCCAAAGTTGAAACTTTTTTTTGGATATGATTTCTTCGACATTGAATGTGACGTATAATCGGCCATAAATGCCACTTCCAAAATTTATCCACTTAAGCTCACTAAAAGGCAACCTGATTTTTCAGAGTTGTGCAAAGAGAGACATGCACATTTGTCACATTAAATTTAAATGACAACATGTGATTTTCAGATTTAGCTAATAAATGTTATTTATCATTTTGGCTACAAAGGAAATGCGAGTTTGGGCTCTTTCTCGAAGGGGTACTCGGCAAAAACAAATTGGGAACCACTGATCTAGAACTATCAAATATACTACATTTTGTTTTATATGTTTCGAATTGCGATAGTACATTGGTTAACCCCTCAGGCCTCGGGCCTATTTTGTCAGAAGGTCAAAATGTTTCCGCTTTGCAATAAAATCCAAATAAATGTAATACTTCTGAAAGCATCCGAAAATAAAAAACTGTTTTTGAAAGGTAAAAGGTGATACTATTTCGAATTTTATAATTCGAAATAAACATGTCATTTTTAAAATTTAAAAATTTTAAATGCAAACATAAAAAAGTTTTAAAAATGGCTAAACTTACGTTTTTTCTAACTAAACTTACTGATAACGAAACAAAATAAAAATACACACATATTTTATTAGACGAATGTATTGTAAATGTTATCATTGTACCGGACGGGTCAACGAGGATGAAGACGATTTTCCCTTCAGGACGTCTTTTTTCTCTAATATAAGTTTTAACATGATTTTTGCCAACGAAGACGAGGATGAGTTCCCCCAAAGGCCCTCCTCGTCTTCTTAACTAATATTTAGATGTAAGAGTTAATATTAAGTTTATATATTTGTTACACATTGTAAGAATAATTTTCCTTAATAAAGAATTTATGTTTGTTTGAAAATGGGCCGTTCGGAGAGGTCGACGACGAGATTAGGTTTTGCTGCACCTTTCCCTCGTTTTCGACTTCTCCGCACGCCACTGTAGTTGACGCCACGGTGCAGAATTGCCTGCGGGGTGCGAGGCGGGACCCGCTTCCCTAAGGCGGCCAACTTTATAAAATATCAATGCGGGACACGTGGCGTCGGTGTCAGCCGGGGGGCGGGGGGGGGGGGGTAAAAATGGTTTTTATAATTTTTATTACGACCTCACTTTTTGCCGATTTTTATAACCATGTAATTGAGAGAAAGAGTATTCTTCCAATAAAAATCATGTTTATAAATTCTACCACAATTTATAACTGCTATCTCATCTCGGAAATCGAGATTGATAACCATGAAATAGGATAAATATGCCAGTTGTTGATATATACTGAACCCAAAACTGGTTTAAATTAAATCTGTATGCGATGAATTCAAACTACACTCAGAACATGAAAATGTTTTCTCTTTGATTCTGGCAACACATACATAGTCTACAACTAGAATTTTATTACTTCATTTTGAATAAGGGGATATTTTCCTTCGAAATATGTAAGCAGACGAAATTTTACATTCTGAACATATAAGTGGTTGAAATTAAATCTGTATGCGGCAAATTAAAACTACACAGAGATTAAGAAATGGTTTCTCTTTGATTCTGGCAGCTCACACATAGTCTGCAACTAGAATTTTACAAATAAACTTCGAAAAAGAGAATATTTTTCTAACTGGAAAGTGGTGAGGTTCCCTCCAATGCACTTCGAATAAGAGAATATTTTCCTTCGAAATATGTCAGCAGACGAATCCAACTGGAATTTAACATTCTGAATACAAAACTGGTTTAATTTATTTGTGTATGCGGCGAAGTAAAACTATATTAAAAAATGAAGGTAAACGCTTTTGCCAAAAATGAAATTCTTTTTGCAAGTTTTCACATCATCGCTTTTTCGCGGTCGGCGGCAAGGTCAACAAATTATTTGATTTGATTTGAATGATAAATATGGGTTACCAATATTACGGATCACGGCATGCACTAATTAGTAAACAAAACAACTCAATCACTACCGATCACTACTACACTGGCACTCTTTGACTCTTGCTTTTAACATAAATAAACCTATGCCTAGATCGATATCTATGGGCCTTTTCTAGGGACAAATTTTGTCTTGAACTTAACCAAATGGCAAAAATAGTCTAAAGATAGAGGAAGTTTATTTGACTACCATAGACAATATCAACAAAATATAGGAATGCGGGACATGCGGGACGCTTTAGACGATTTGCGGGACTTTTTTTGTTAATATTGAAATGCGGGACTAGAGCTGTCAATGCGGGACGGTCCCGCAGAATGCGGGACGGTTGGCCGCCTTACGCTTCCCTACCCTTCCCCGCACCCTAGCCCCGGGCGGACCAATAAGAGCGCTCCGTATGGACCGATAGGTATATTTGATGATTAAATTCATCACTTTTGTTCTGTTTAGAATCAATTTTCAAGAGTCCGGTCTATCGTATCGCCGAATAAATTATATAAATGGATAGACCGGACTCTCCTTTATGTAAAATTATGCAAACACCAAAAATAATTGTTTTTATAAGAATGTAATGTAAATTTCCCTGGAAATGTAGGGGTTCAGGGACCCCAAAGAAATTTACCAATATGTCTGTTAAAAATCGAATAAATTAGAAGGAGTGAGGTCATAGGGGTCAGACGAAAGAGCAGGAGAAGGAGAAGAGTTGAATATATAGCCCACCTCGCTGTGTGCAACACAACCGAGGTCATGACCCGCGAAAGCTCGGACTGCCGGAAAAAGAGGCAACAAATCCGAATACGCCCTCGCCGGCGGCGAGGGTAGGGGTTGGGCTATATATACCAGGATGCCGATTGCAATCGGCACGCATCTTACAAATCGAAATTGGTATCAACACTTCTCCGCCTCTCCTGCTTGACCCTTGGACCTCGCTCTAGACTGAACTTGAAAACTGGGATTTCATTTCTACCCCCTTGAACCCTGCCTCTTCCCCCTGAAGGCCTCCACCCTGGCAGTTCACCAGCTCCATCATGACATCTAGCGGCTACGAAGGACTACCCGGCGCCCCTATTTTACGGTCTGTGTGAATGGCGGAAACATCCCTTACATACATCACCTCACTTTTTTGTCGTTTCATGAAAAAATAATCAATGAAAAATTCACAAAGTTTCACCCTTTTTTTCAAGTTGCGGTTGAAACTTTGGTTTCATAAATGTGTACATATTAATTCTTTTGAAGAAAATGTCATTTTTTGTACAAGAATATGTTTCAGTTCACAATTTGTACCACGGTTTAGAAAGGGTTGCACCAATACCTCCAGTATATGCCGTGGGTGACGGTTGCACGGGTTAAAAGCTCAGGAGGCTCCTTAACATATAAATATTATATTAGAATAAGTTAACAATAATAATCTAAACTAAAATATGAAAGAGAACAAGACAAAGAAAAACAGATAAAAGACAATGGCCGCAACTGGGACACGAACCCAGACCTCTCCGTCTAACCGGGACGAGCACGTTAACCAATTTCGCTATTGCCACCTTCTGTCAAACCGTCATATTTGTCAATCTCATATTTTCAAATTTTAGAATTACATTATTATCAACTAATTATTTTTCTCCTACTACCCTTTTCATTGGAAACAATCATTCTAAGAATTGGTTTGTAACCTGGATAGCGTCTCGGATAGATATATCCGAATTTATTTATATGGAACAATTGACTTTTTTATAGTTGGTCCCAGTTGCGACCATTGTCTTTTTTCTGTGTCTTGTTCTCTTTCATATTTTCGTTTAGATTATTATTGTTAACTTATTCTAATATGATATATGTATTTCACTGATGGGAATAACCTTAAAAAAAAAAGTATAAAAAGAAAGTTTTTCTTATAAAAATTGAATATAAATATTACTTTCAATTATTGGTTCAATCACATTCTAGCCTGCAGCAGTGCGTGGGTATCTCTCAAGCCGGAAACGAAGCTATCTTTATAGATACTGAAGCCAACTTCAGCTCGGACAGGGTGCGAGAGATGGCCCTTGTCAGCGGAGTGCAGGAGCCTGATGAAGTTCTGAAAAGGATACATTACCTCCAAGTCCTTGGAGTTGACCAGTTCTGTGCGGCTATCAACCTTCTGAAGGGGTTTCTTGAACAGCATCTGAAGGTACTAACCATAGATTTTTTTTCATTTTTGTCCTTATTTTAATAGCATAATATATTGAATTTTTTTTTTTTTCATCTTTCTCTATGAATAGCATAATATATTATGTATATATATTTTTATTTCAATTCAAATTTCAACACATGGTCAACCTACATGTTTACATTTTAAGTATTAGTATGCTCTTAGCTTTCTTCAGCTTAGTACCTAAGTACCCATTATTTGTAAGAAACATTAAAATAAGAATATTATTTGTTCAATACCTGTACATATTATTATTTTGTGTTATTTTTATTAAAAAAAAAAACTTTATAACATTATTAACCTCACCACAGGCTTGCCCTAGTGAGGTTAAAAATTGATATGTAAACAATAATACCTACCATGTAAAGAAGCAATAAATAAATAAATACTATAAACAAAAGGAGATATGTCATGGAAAACTGCATGGACTAGCGAAGCGACAGAACCTATGAAAGTTATGCGTTTGGTGTATGTGCGTCGATGCAATTTGTTGTAGTATGGGTGAACAGTGTTGGCGACAAGCATTATGCGCACGATGGTTCATGGCCATGGTCTATCTAGTCATGGTTTTCAAAGTTATCTCTGTGAAAATAGTAAATACAGTTTTCAAATTTTTGAAGTGAAAAATTCTTTAGCACTGTTGTGATTTGAAACTCGATGAAACGAAAAACAGCAACACTAAAAAGAGACAAATATACAGGGTGTCCGGTGGTAAAGTGTATTAACTTCGGGAGGTAATTCTACACGATGGTAGGAGTAAAAAATATTGACAACTTTTCCTGAAATTCCAACTTTTTTTCCCCATACAAAAAGACATACCTACTAAAAATCCTCGGTATGAGGCAGAAACTTACCTGATAAATTTGCTGTGAGCTTGCCGGGTGCGATTTTTACAACGTTGCATGATTAAAATTGGCCCGTATCGTAACAGCGGAAAATAATAATGCTGGGTGCAAACGCCGGAATAATTTTCTCTTTTTACCAAAAAAGTACCCTTAAAAGATAGTATTTCGAAAAAAGTAATGTATCTTTTTTACTCCTGCCATCATGTAGAATCACCTCCCGAAGTTAATGCACTTTATAGCCCTGGACACCCTGTATACATCTATAGGATTTAGCCTGCGAGAGAATGAGATAGTATAATCGATCCCCTCTTTGTGCAGTGCTTCGTAGCCTTCCCACTCTTGTCTACTTTAGTTTTCTGAAGGTTCTTCACTTCTACCGCGTGTGAATTGCACATTCTGATTTTTTTTAAATTGTTTTTGTATTCACAAAATATACACTATCGATCCCCTGACTACAGAAGTAAGTATGGAAATCTTTGTAATATATGCATTTTGACACCATTACTCATTTGTAAATGCGTAAGTATTTGTGTTGGTAAAACCCATTTTTAATTATGTACATACATATATTCTTGTTCTGAGAAAGATTTGTAATATAAATGGTACGTTTTCCTATTATACAAATCTATTTATATACGCACGGTAGATTCATCTTAATTGTTCTATGATGTATGTCCTGTTAATTTCCCTTAGTTATATAATCACATACATCGAAGCTAATCATTGGCCTACTTGTATAAAGTCCATTTTCAGAGATTCCAAATCGAAACAATTCATTGTCAAAAAATATAGTCACATCAAAATAAAATGCCAGACAAAATATTGCCAATCAATAAAAGATGTCTTATATTTTAGCTCTTTAGACGGTTTACTGGCATCGTACATGATTAGGTATGTTCGGGTTTAGTTCGTTTACATTCTCAAAATTTAGCAGCACGAATCTGTTAAACCTTATGTTGTATATAATAGGTTTCTATGGGTTATATAACAGGTTGTCAGACCCAAACAGATGCGAATTCACAGCATGCATTCCATTTTGTTGCGAGGAGGGAAGGGGACCGTGGGTTCAGTTTGGTGGTTTTGAGCACCGACACTGATGCCAGGAGTATGCTGCCCTGCTGCAGCGATTGGACCTAAGCCGAACTTTTCTGTGTATTTTATTCGGTTATTCACTCGGAATTAGAATTATGTAGATGAACCATCGGCAGTTGACCAAAGTAATGAATCTAGCTATGAGACCAACGGAGCCACTTTAGGCGGCGCTTAGTGTCGTATCTAATTAAATACATCAATGCCTTACTCTGATTTTCACATATGCCTTGCAAGCTGACACTCTCGTCACTTTTGCTGGCCATTTTGAATTTTTGATGAACCGTCCTGGATTCTTTGTGCGATTTAGCTTTTGATAGGCTATGCTTATCAGCTGTGCACAAGTTGTTAGGTTAGGTGAGGTTTAGGTGTTGGTTGAAAACCCCATCTTGCACACTCTCCACCAAAGAAATAATTTTAGTACCCACTTATAACTCACAAACGTGTTTGGTTTTGAAATGAGGATATGCGTAGTTCTTACCGGAATGTCATTTACCCTTAACCTTTCCCTAACCACATCACCTTGCTGGAAAAGCTTTTTGAAAATGGAACAATGACAAGAGAAAAGTGCCAAAGTCGAGTGCATTTGCTTTCTGAAAAACAGAAGAAGAATTGGGACTAGCTGGGAAGCAAGTTGTTGGCGTTGTTCGTGTTCATAATCTCGTTTTTGAACTAAATAGAAGGTTTTTAAACATATCGAAAGTAAACAATATCGTTTTATACGTGATTGTGTTGTGTCCTCCTTCGCAGAGGTAAGTGATTGGTTACCCTTCTTCCTTGCTTCCCTAGTTTTCCCTACACATATTATCACACAATTCCAGCAAACCAAAGCAGTTTCGAATGCTACAAAGGAGTAAGGTGATATTAGACAATATTTGACACCATATTTTTGCTATTATTATCCCTAGGTACGTCTCATAGTCATTGATGGCATAGCCGCCCCCTTCAAAGATAACACCACCACCGAACTAGAGCGCACGGCTCTGCTCTACCGTTCCGTGGCAGAACTGCGCCGGCTTGGGTTGCGCCAGACTCTGGGGGTGCTGGTGACCAACGAGGTGAGCCTGCGCGTGGGTCTCGGCGTTGTGGCGGCCCTGGGGGACAGCTGGGCGCACCTGCCCAACCGTAGGGTGCTGCTGCAGCCCCCGCTGATTGCTGTAACTCACGGGGACCCTGAGCTCATAGTTACTTCTGTACAAGTAGGTTCAATGATTATTGTCTTTTTGTAAGTGCATATGTTAATTCAAGCATTCACGAATTTGGATTAACATTAGGTCTCAAAGGTTGATTATGAAGCAGAAAGAAAATGTTTTCTGGAATACCAAAGCTATCAAACAGCCAGCCCTGGTATTTGCAAAGCTTTTTCTGTCTGGGATATATGTAAAGGTCAATGCAACATTTTTCAACCCATGGAGCTTTGAAAATATGCATATTACTGTAAAAAAATCAATGGCGTTACAATTCAAATAGACAAGCTGTAGAGCTCTCAAAGTGGCAAGCATAACAAGAGCTAATTGCCGTGCTTTCGATTTCATAGTTTTATTTAAACTGTCATACGTCGCGTAAGATTGTGTTGTACCTCTTAACTAAATTGCATAAAAAGTGCCAAAATGCTTTCATTTGTGGTAATAAAGTGTTAATTGGCAAACACTAAAAAAACAAAGAAATAATATTTCATGCATTCAAAATAACATTTGAAGCATTTTTATTGTAAAAAAACAATTACAATAATTATTTATATTGTTTATTAAAGATTTTCAGCCTCATTACAGAAAGTGAGATAGCAAATGTAGTAACACATAAGTATAAGGACAACCTACTAGCAGTACGTTATCTCGTATAGTATTCATCTTAGTGTAAGTGAATAAGCGTGTCTTATCGTCTCAGTTACTCTCAGTCATCTATGTGTAGAATGTAGTATTTGACATAACTTTGAATACGTAAACGCCGCCTGGGTCTATCGTTTAACTCGTTCATACACACATATTCTTTGAATATCTTTCTATGTCATGTATGAACTTTCGAATTAAGAATTTACTGAAAACAAGAGTGGTTCTTTTACGTGCCCCATTTTGTGAGACAATAACAAGTCTATAATATATGTATTGGAACATCATTGGACACCATAATATCTTCATTTTTTTTTCTTTCTTGCTTGCTTTTTTCATTGAAATATAAAGCAGTATGAAATTATTATAAATTTACAAAAATTACACAGGCGAAGCCAGTTTCTCTTTTCAGTTATTTACAATTTCGATATCCTCTCTTCTATCAATCCTTATCTAAAATTGCCTCCCCGCCATTCAACATCTCATCTCTTCTAAGTCTGAACTCGATTCCAATCTTATAATTTTGAAATTTGCCCATTTGAATAAAATTGATATATGAATTCACCTTTCCTTTCACCATTATTTGAAATGATGGCCTAGAACAGGGGTCTCCAAACTACGGCCCGCGGGCCACATCCGGCCCGCCAGTGTCATCAATCCGGCCCGCAAAAAGCGAATTTTGCACCCAATTGGCCCTCGGAGCTTATTGGAGTTAGTATCATACTTATCAATGTGGCCCTAAGGCTAAAAAGTTTGAAGACCCCTGGCCTAGAACACCCCTGTAGGGTGGGAGATAGAAACATTTGAAAAAAAAATACCTGTATGTAAAACTTCCTATGTATTTGGTTTTCATAATCTGTCAAATCATCAAACATCAAGCAGTATTAATACCCTTGCGACTGCGTACACACTCTATTCACAAATCAATACAAACGGAAGTGCTGCCATCTATCTATTAAATTAATAGGCTTGCGTCTGCATGGTTGAATTTAAGAAACCGGCTATGAATGCATGTCATGCAATGCGTGTACGTGAAATTTCAAGCAAAGCTACCTAGCTAGCTGTAATTCGGTTTTGAATTCATCGAAAGATGTGGCCACTTCCGTCAGCAGCTCACATGGGGACGTTTCCCCCTTAGGTATAAGTTCTACTAATTGACAGTAATTTTTTTTTTTTTTTTAAACTTTATTTATTCCCATTTCTTTGTACATATAATGTATAATAGCAAATATTATATAATAACATAATATATAATAACAATTAGTATGAACAAGAAATGAAAACCCACTAAGGCACTGCCCGAGTGTGGGTAATATTAAAACAAAATACTATATTTCCAAGTACCCAAAGTATAAAATAGACTTTAAAAAAACATATAAAATATAAAGTTAGTATTACATAGGTAGAATAAGTGAAACAGGTTTTTTTCAGCTATTATAAAAATAAAAAAATATGTAGAAAAATTGCTTAGTTGTGTTGCTTATTTGTGAATAGTAATATCAAGCACATATTACATATGACGTCATTGCCTATCCCGGTTACTAGCTATTACTGGATGACAGTGGATGCGAGAAACGGGCTATTTTTGGAACCAGCTATCGGATTTATAAAATGGTCACCAACACTAACGTGGTAGTAGGATTGAGAAAAATCTTTTAAAAAGTACCTACCCTGATTTTAACTCTATGGACTGTCAATACAGTGTTGTTTTATGGCTGTTCTAACTTCACAAGTCAATATGAAACTTCACAAGTCGATATGAAAGAATTTGTATTTGTTTTATAAATTATTACTCCATGGTAACAGGAGAAGTCAAGGTTGGCTCGATAATTGTTTTAATTGGTTGCCATTTTAAGCAGCAATACAAACTCGGTGCAGAATGGTTAACATTGAAACCTTTGTTAATATTTAAGCACTGTTATTGTTTTAGATAACACCAGAGGGATTAAAAGAAGTATGAAGAGAGATGGCAGTGAATTAATCTTTAATCACTGCATGGATGAAGCAATCCCCCTGAGAGAAAGGTCACCAAGTTGTGTTGATTACCAAATGGTTTTTACCTTCTCAGCGGGAATCCCAGGACATAACGGAAAGACTGCAGATAATAGAAGCAAGGGAGAGATAGACCATGAATCACGATTGGTATGAAACTGTGTGCAAAATGCAGCATTCACTCACTTTTTGCCAAAATTGTTCACCCATACTATCGCAATCAGCAGCGAGTGCCCCACCTTTATTTCTACTTCCAAATGCATAACTTTCATTGGCTCAGCTGATAGTTCATGCAGATTAGTTATAACTCGTGCCATCTCCCTTGTTTCTATTAACTACGATCACGGTGGTTGCCATTCAAAACGCATTGTTTAATGTTTTAATAAAATTTATTAATTCAATACATAACGGAGTTTAAAATTTTTCCTCAGCACCAATACTAACTAGCCCAATTTTATTATAAGCTTGTTAATTACAACAAGAAAAACACACGAATAAGTAAAAACACGCTAGCGTTTTTTTAACGTTAATTTTGTTTTTAATAAAAATTTTGTCTTAAATCTGTAAATCTATAAATATAATGCTTTAGGAGATTCCTCAAGTACTGGAACGTGGCTTATTGACTATTGTAGACCTTATAAGCCCAGGAGTGAAAGACTTCTAGGAGGCGAGGGCGATCATCACCTTCTTGTAGTCGCCTGACAGGTCATCCTAGAAGCAACACGCCTTCAGGTCAGTCCCCCCACAAGGCACAGGGCAGTGTATATTGGGTAAGGCATAGGAGGGGTCTATGGAGGTACAGGGTGCCTAGTTGGCCAAGGTCACCAACAGGTCGCTCAAGTCGCCGCCGATATCATCCTGAAAGTGATAACCATCCATCATGCCAAGTCTAGGAAAAGTCGAGCTCTAGGGAAAGGATTAGCTTCATGCATTTTGGAGGAAGAAAAGAGGGAAATGAAGATCTTAAGAAGATGCTGGTGAGTGTTTCGACTGTTTAGGCCCTACTAGCCGTGCAGGGGGCCGTTGACATTAAAGTTGTTATCTGACTATGTATAATCTTCAAACAGGTAACTCTGAGTTAGTCATATTAATCTAGAGATCTCTGCTGTAATATAATACATATATATGATATTATGGATGCTGTAGATATCAAGTACCTGTGGAGAGCAGTGAGGTTACTGTTGTCAACTCTATTCCTGTTTATGTGGAGAAGTTGAATAAGTTGTGATGACCATTCCATTATTTTCCAAAACCACTCCAAATTAAAGCAAATCAAACAACAAAAAAACAACACAGATAAAACCAATGAACAACCAATCAGCGGACTCAACTCTAACTCACGGTCAACAATCTTAAAATGTAACAAATCTGTCCCTGTGTAAAATATGTATAAAGTGTAACGTTAGTGGGAATGTCGCGAGTTACAAGGATTACATAAAACAAAACACACGTTTGGTCAGTTTATTAATTTATTAATACACGCAACAATGCCATGTAATTTAAATAAGACCATGTCTTAAGCACCACGTACATAAGCACACTTTTATTACCAAGCCCAAAAAAGTACAATGTATAAAGTAATAAATTGTGCAATTCAAATATAAAAAATATCTTATTTCGTGCTTTGATTTTATCAATAAAATTTCTAAAATAATTATTATAACTTCTTAATTATATATATTATGTATTATAATGCACAGTGTGGATGAAATTCAACGGTTGTAAAGCTCTTTTAAACAATAACAATGATGGCTAGTCTAGTACGCATCGCATTGTGCGGATGCGGTAACGAAGAGCAGCACGAAGAGATGAGGGGTCCTCACGATGCGAGCGTGCACAGCGCATGTTTGTAGTCACCCGTCAGGTCGTCCTGCAAGCACAGCGCACACGCGTCAGTCTGCTGTCTCACCCCCTCCCACACGCGCCGAGTATTACAATACAGTTAGCATAATTCTACATCTAAGGCGTTATGGACGGACTTGTGTTAAATACTCAGTTGTTGGCCATAGCGACCAGGAGTTTACTAATGTCTCCGCCGATATCATCCTGAAATGAGAACATCCTTCATGTACACGCCAATCTCAAGGTGTTTATTAGTAGTGAGTGCGTGGCATGCAACCGTTTGATGATGCGTACAGACAACAATGTTAAGCTCGACAAGCCGTGTGAGAGAGAGAGAGAGTAAGAGTCCGGTGGTTACAGAGATACAGTGAAAGGCCCTAGCACCGCTGAGGGCCGAGGGAGGGAGGGAGACAGCTACTCCACCAGAGTGAGCAGGACTCTCTTGTAGTCTCCCGAAGTGTCGCCCTGTAAAAGGTTTAACCAATCAGCCACTCCCGGATAACCGAGCCACAAATCCCTGAAATAATCACCCTAATACCTTTTCTCCAGACCACGCAAGTTCCAAAAAAAATTATAAACAATGCTATTTTTTTCGCTGACAAAATAATTTACCCAGAAGATATTTTTCAAAAACAGATCTCAACTACAAATATAGGCGGCAATGTTTGTCATATTACTAATTGAAAGTTGACATCTTGGTGTAAATTTTTACTGACATCAAAAGTTATTCCTCATTTTAAAGTTAACTTAAATAAAATCACATTGAAATATTTACGACAAGATGGCAGTTGTTTCACTGTTTGAAAAAAATCGAATATGAACCTTTGTAATATATATTATTATAGAGCTTCTTGTACATTTATTAAAATAAAAATAACACCATTTTTTGTGTTTGTTGGGTTTTTTTTCAAAGTAGTTAAAAAAAGTTATTTTTTAAATGTGCGATAAAGAAATGGTTTTATAAAATGTACGCAGAGATTAACGATTTGTTCAATGAATGAAATCAACAAATGAAAAATAATCCAGGAAGATATTGAAAGTGTAAGGTGTTATATTATTATAGCTACGTGCATCTAATGTATTATTATGTAGTTGTGTGTAATTAGCTTCAAAATTAAACTTGTGTTTTTACCATCACCAAGAACCCTAAAGCGAAGACAACATTGATAATGACATTTTACTGACAGAAGCCTATTGTTTATTTTATGATCACTGCTAAAAGAATTTTAGGGCAATGCATGCTGCATTCAATTTGATGCACTCAAGGCAAGCCTGAATCAGTTGAGTCCCATAACATTTCTGGTTTTATTTAGCCATTAACTTAAAAAATAATAGGTAACATTAACAAAAACCAGACAAAATGCTATAAAACATTTAACAGGACAGCGGAAGCACAAAAATAGGAAAGTAATTTTCTATCCAAGGGGAATTGAACCCACGAGGATTAGAATAATATAGTTCGATCGAAACTGGGAGACAATATGTACAAATATTCGTCAAAAGTTTTGGTGAAGGGATAGGAGAGATTTTAAATAAAGGGGTACTCACGGCGATCCAGCTCTCCAGAGACTTCTCATACTTCTCCTGGAAGGCTTGCTTGATATCTCCAAGATCAATTTCAGAACGGCTGACGATGATACGGATCAGGGTCTTGTCGGTTGTTCCAAGTCCGGCCATGCTGTCGTACAGGCGCTCGGCAAAGTAGCCGACCTTGCTCTTGACACACTTGACGATGCCAAGGAGACCCTTCTCGATGCTTCCGGAGAACTCCTTCTTAATGGTCTCTTCAATGTCGACGCCGGTCAAGCGCTCGTACGAGAGGAAGATCTCACGCAGCTGTTGGTAGGAGCGGGTGATCAGGATGGCGTTGAAAGTGGACTCATCAGTTCCCCACTGGCCGTCTCCAGCTGCAGCGAGAGCCTCGGCGTCGGCGTTGGCTGCTCCCTCATCGACTCCTGCGTTCTCATCGCGGTTGGCCATGCACAGAGATACGCAGAGACGCTTGAAGTGTCCGGAGGTATCTCCCTTCAGGTCAGACTCTAGGGTTGTGTTGTAGAGCTGCTCGTAGAAGGCAGAGATAGTGCGAATGCCGTAGTTGGACAGGGTGCACAGGATCTCTACGATGGCTTCCTCGTCAGTTCCCATGCCGGAGACGGCGTCATGGAGCTCCTTGGCGTAGAAGTGGGGCAGGGGGGTCATGAGGGCCACAATCACATCCTCGAACTTGCCTCCCAGCTCGCTCTTCAGGTCGCTGATCAGATCCTGAAAGAATTCATAGATAAAATTGTGGAATATTTTTATTAAATGATTAATAATAATAGTGAAGCCCCTACTCCAATTTCCACTAGAAAGAGATTTCCTGAAAGATTATAGGGATAAAGCAGGACCTACTTGCTCCGTTGTGTGTCGCCAGATATCACCCTTTTTTCTTTCAGTCCACACAAACTGGGAAAGAGATATTTTTCTATGTTTGTACAGGTTTGATAGCAGTATTAACTTTCTTTCCTTATACATACATATTATTCCTCTCAGTATGAAAATGCAGTTGGTTTTCTCCACTCACGTGATTGACCATCTGAATGTCTAAGATTGATTGGTAAAATCAATATAAAAAGCACAAACATCCTCAAATTACACAAATGAAGTAAATCACACAAATGGCAAATGAATTGAGTGGGTGCCTAGTGGAAGCGACACAGAGACAAACCAAGGAAGAGGTAGCTAGACAGCGTGGAGGAGTGACAAAAGGGGAGTGATCACAACCAGTGGAGAACATCTGCAGAAAACGTCATTCCACTCTGGGATGTAGCGTCTTGATTATGAAGGCGAAATAATCAGAATAAGTGGTTAAGGTTAGTTACTAACCTTGCCATAAGCGGTCTTGAAGGTCTCGGCGATCTCCAGGCGCTGGACGATGCCGCGGCGAGCGAGGACATCGATGATGGCCTTCTCGTCGGTGCCGAATCCCTTCATGGCCTTCCTCAGAGTGGCGGCGTCAGCCTCCGCATCGAAGGGCTCGGCCGGGTACACCGTGGGTGTGCACTGAGGGAGAGAAACAATGCAAAATTAATATTTTATAACAAAAAAAAAAATTTGGTATATGCAGAAATAATGTGGTTTATCAGTAGTTCGCCAGCTTTCGTTGGTGGATTACCACACCAAACTCGTCGTCTGCATCTCGCTTTATTCCGGACAACTATAGGGGACGAGCTTTTGTTTTTGATCCAACTATCGTTTAGCGTACTACAATTCATTAACGTAAAAGTTGGCTTTTTGGATACGTTTTTAGATTTTCACGGCCAAAAGCATTTTCGTTGTTTGTTTTTGGGGTGTTATGCCGTGTTGCGCTACCTACACGCAGGCGCGGCCAGTGCCTCAGTGCACTCGTGCAACGAACCGCCAAAAAAATTGAACAACAATTTACAGCTCATCGTAATCTTACTTAATGTTTTTAATTATAAAATTAAGCAAAATTTTAAAAAAATCCTAAAAATTGCAATTTAATATACTAAATGTTACTAAAACGTGACTAACGACGAAATATTGTAGATAAATACAGCAAAAACATTGCACCCGCGCGCCGTTTACATTGGCTAGGAACGAGAAACCGAGGTACATACCAAACCGCGCGCTTTAGCTATGCGCGTTGTTTGGCTAATAATATTTTGTATGCAGCCCATACGAAACATATCTGGACCGTGGTTTTGACAAAACGTATCAAGAAAAATACCTCTGACAGTACGCCGCACGGTCAGCGGAGATATACGAACGAAGAATCGAAGAATTCCGAAGGAAGGGCTCGAACGATAAAGGGTTTGAACAAGTATGAAGTAAAATTATAACATTTCTCTTGTAAAATGCAACCTCGGGTCAACGGGTCACGGGTCAGCTATGCGTGCGATTTTATCTTGTGATATACTACTGCGGATTTACATACTTGGCAGTGAATTTATTATTTGCTTTTTTTTGCAGAAAGTAACCTTTTATTTGTGTGCGTTTTTTTTTAATTATTGCTAACTTCACACCGACGCTTAGTGGGTCAGTAAACACCCGCCACTGTCTGCAATCCTACGCTACAAATCAAAACATTATTGTGATATTAATTCATATCCGAAAGTTGAGTCTTTTTAAATAATAAATAAATACCTTCTCTTCTTTGCCACTAATCCTCTAATACTAATTAGATGTAATATCAAAAGAAATGAACCATAGTGTAAAATAGCAAATAATTTATGATTTCTGAAGTTTTTTAATGCAGTGTCACCGCTTGCAAAGTCGTATCTTCCAAGCATAAACTTTCATATAAGTGTGTTTATCGGATAACGAGTTTATCAGGTGAGTATATCTGTTTCAGTATATTATCAGGTGAGTATATCTGTATCTAAGGGTGGTTGAAGTCTTCGCTCGGCAAAGGGATCGAAGAATTGATCTTCTCTATAAATAAGTAAGATACGTGCATTTATATATATATATATATTACATACATTACGTTTTTGATGAAATCGGTGAACCACCAAAAATTTAAGGCACCAGCCGCGCCTGCCTACACGGTATTGCTTTCAAGTAAATAACCACACATTCACCACTAACAATTACACATGTCGGATCTGCCCTGATGATGGACACTGCAACGCTGTACGAAACGTCGGCTAAAGAAGGAGGTAGCGCAACACGGCATAACACCCCAAAAACAAACAACGAAAATTAGTATTTTTGTTTCATTTTAAATATTTACACAGTTCCGTTTTTGATCTACGTATCGCTTTTATTATTTTAATGAAGATCTTGAATGAGATGATGCATTATTTGAAACCCAAGAAAAAACTATTTCCAAATAATTTACAATAAGGTATGTTAATCTGTGTTTTACCGAGATAAACAATATATTGTAATATAAATTTTATGTTCAAATGATAAGCAAATCGTTCACCTAACCCCCAGCCTGCATATTAAACATAATATTTGTTTGTGTGCAACTGATTACACAAACCGCATAAATTATAAATAGCCGCGCAGTTATCCATACTTATTTCTGTAGGTAACCCGAAGTAGGAATTTATTAACGGATTAACTTTATTAAACCAATAGAATTTTGTGTTCAATCTGCACTAGTGACCCAATGAAATTTTTAATAAAAACAACGTCAATTATAAGGTTTGAGTTTTTTTTAACAAATGTAGAAAAATCAATTTCTTGTCATTTTGAATGCCAATTGTGCAAAATTTCACCAAGTATCAAAATTCTGCTTTGGGGAGGGGATGGGGGTGGTTTGTCGAAGTCGAATGTAGACAGTGACCTTCCTCTTGTTTTAAAGGTTAAAAGTTCTAAGGAATAAAACTATAGATTTGTGTAAAAAATCTAATCCCATCACAGACACTCTATATAAATATAGAAGAAGATTAGTGTATATAATTTAGAAATTAGAACAGAAATCTGTAGAAAAATACATTTATGTTAAACTCCGTTTAGGATTTTTTGACAATTTGTAACTTAAATCTTGGATTGAAACTAAAGTATCGAGTAATTATTGCCTATTAGCAAAAAATTGTCTTTGCCGTCAATATGTGTGCCCCATCAAGATTGCTATAGTGTACAAGACAAATTCACAACACTAAAAATGATCTCCTGCAATAATTCAACCAAACTTAAATAAACTTGAAAAAAAAAAAGCTAAATTATTTAAATATTAATCGCGTTCGAAATTGTAACAGTTTTGGTAGCGGATAGATGTGAGAGAGTGAGAAGGAAATAAATTTGGCCTGGCAATATTGTCCTAATATGTAATAATAAATGTTTTATTATCTTTCTTTCTTTTGCAACAAGTAGAGATAATGATATCTGGGATCTCTAACTAACTAACTAACCATCACGCCGTTTCTCCGCAGGGGTAGGCAGAGAGGACGGACCGCCACACAACTCGATCTTGGCACACACTCTTTGCCTCGTTCACATTCATACATCGTTGATTTTGTTTTTAGTGCCATTGATTGGTTTCGGTTTCAGTATATATGTTTTGTTTACAGGTTTTTATTTGATATTTAAATATCATAATGCTGTGATTTTTGAATGAAGTGAGATTTAATTGTAGAGTATAGTGTACCATAGCAGGAACTTTTTTGCCCGAATGTTGTATTTGTAGTAATTTGTTGGATATGTTTTTGAGATCTAGCGCTATCTAATATCGGTAGCCAAGCGAACTCACGGCAAGCAACTCAGCTTGCACTTGCATTAATTAAAACGTCCTAAACTAAAATGCGTGATAGCTCACAGCTGAAATTCTGACATCGGCTCATAGAAAAAGCAAATAACAGCCATATAAAATAACACAAATCTGACAGCGGATCTCGGCCGAGAACTATCTCGTTCCCACAAAAGATATAGAATAGCTCGTCAGAGCAAAG
Organism: Limnephilus lunatus; assembly: GCA_917563855.2. Taxonomy (NCBI): domain Eukaryota; kingdom Metazoa; phylum Arthropoda; class Insecta; order Trichoptera; family Limnephilidae; genus Limnephilus; species Limnephilus lunatus. Next base: position 70,746,111 of record OU830596.1, read on the forward strand.
AACGACAATAAGAGATCGGCAATACATGACAATCTTGAGCACTCTTGACCAACAATGAAAGCTTGAAAAAAAAAATGGTAATAAATTGCTTGTTTATACTTTCATGTGAATTTGTTCACTGACTAGTGTGAAAATCGATAATACAATATAATTATTAATATTTTTTTTATTTATTTGTTTTTGTTACTGTCCAACTAGGAGTCTCCCGTTCTAGGACAGTCAAATTGACAGAAACATTTTGATAGGCGTAATGTACTTGACATTTTATGAACAATATGGCGTGTTGTTCGACAGATTTGAATAACAGAAGATGATGATAATGAATTTATGCATGAACACACAACATGACTTACCAACGTCTTTGGTTTTATTTTTCGCCTTGTTTTACCATACTTTAGTTCAAGTATTCTTGAATGTTGTAGATATCTAGACATTTCTACTTTTTTGCGGTAAAGTTGATAAAAATCATAACTTAATAAAGAAAGTAAAACAGCCAGATAATAAAATAAGGTATATGATAAGTGATTACAAGACACTCTTGAGACATTCAGTAAATAAAATGTTTGCACTATTTGCCTTAAAAAACGCGTAACTGATGTAAATAGTAAAATATTTAGACAATTTTACATTACAAGATAACAGATGATTGATCTTTAGATGTTAAATCCTTAAGTTGGTAAGCCGCACGGTTCGATAAGATAAACAAATTAGCGATAAATTTACAAAATCAACCTGTAAGAACAATGTTTTTGAAAAAATATAATACAACTATTTTCAATTTTCGACCTAGTTGCGCCATCTCTTGGACAGGTTAGTAGCCAATTTCAAAAGGTTTTTTGTTCGACTAAGGATTGAACCTTCCTCCCCAGGAACTGGCTCAATGCTGTGAACTTTAAAATGTCTTATTTAAAGTAATCTTGGGGAAATGTATTAAACAAATATTGTAGTAAAAACAAGAACCTACATATCTACATTGCATAATAATAATGATACATGTAAATTTACTTTTGTTTCTCACGATTGTGATTACAAACCTACATACTGATAAGTTGAAACAATGATCTATTCTATGAGAATCTATGGACAATTTATAGAACGAAAGTTAAAGTCGATTCAACTTTCTGTTTCTAGAAAAACCTGTTCCCACTAGACATGGGCAGATTCATTCCCAGGAGTGAATCGATTCAGTCTGATTCTCCTGGCCTTTTGAATTGATTCCTTGTATTCATTTCTTTAATTCAATTAAAAAAAAAAAAAACTTGTTTTTATATGTGTATATATTATCTACACGCGGTTAAAGTGAAACCTTCAGAAAACAGAAGCAGACATGAGTAGGGAGAAGCACCGCACAAAGAGGAGACAGATTATACTATCTCATTATCACGCAGACTAAATCCTATAGATGTATTTATTTGCCTCTTTTTAGTGTCGTTATTTTTCGTTTCATCGAGTTTCAAATCACAAAGAACACAAAGCACTCTTCTTAGGGTGAATTATGTCGTTCTGAAAAATTGTACTAACGACGCGCGAAGGGGTTAACGTAATATTTTAATGTATCTTATATTGACAACAAAATGTTTTTTTGACAAAAAAATAAATTACATTTAACTAGCAATTAAATTTTTAAATTAAACAGTTTGTGGTTTCACCCCTAAAGTTTTACTAATTTATTAAACTTAAAATTGTTCCAATTTAAAAACCACTTCACGTGATCTAATATAAATAAACATTTTAACAATATTTTGTGACGGCTGACCACAGCCGATTGGCCTTATGATATCTGCAAATTCACATATTATATCTACCTAACATCTGCGTCTAAAAATATGTAGGTACTTGTATCTTATATTCCAGTAGTTTTGGTACGTACCAAAAAACAACCAACAATGTAATGAAATAGGCCACTTGCATAGATTTCATAACGACTTGGAAAAAATCGTGTGGATAGATTTTTTTACTAAGATTATGAAAATGTTAGTAAAAATTTTTGGAAATGTATAGTTTTTTTTTATTTTTAAATAAATAAATCCATTATTTGAGCTCATGACGTCACTACATGAAAATGTCCCGTCTCCGATTATGTTCCCTTAGTTTTGTAAAATTCCACACTGATTATTTTTTTTTGTATTTGGCAACACTTTGATTTCCGGCGAATTTTTGAATTTGCGTTTAACGTTCACTAGATTTATTGTTTGTTCTATGCGAACTTATCCTTTGGTTTGATTTTTTGATAAAGATGGCGGTGTTTTTACAGATGTTACGGAGAGAACCCCTTACAATTTATTGCTATTCGTGTGGAAAACGTTCTTTTTTTAAAATGATTTTCGGCTATGTAATTATCGTTTTTTAGCACTCATAAAATTATATCCCGTCTTTCCGGTTTATAAAAAATGGTCTAATTTTTCGGATTGAAATTTTCAAAAAATCGCCAGGGTTTCAAAAATATGATTAAAAAAAAATTTTAAAAATAGGGAATGTCTTGGAATATTAGCCTTAACCGGTAAAAAAATTAAAAAATTGTGATGCAAGCGGCCTATTGACGGCTTGGCACGCAGAGAGGAACGAATGATGAACCTCACAGGCGGATTCGCGGCAGGCATTCAAGAATGAATTAGTAACTTTTGACTAGTGTCTGCAGTAACTCGCTAGCTGCGGACCAAGTAAAGACTTTAGCGTTTTGGACACTCATGATCGAGTCATGATCGATTTGTTTGAACATTTGGTCATTTGTCTGTCAACTGAACAAGACACTTAAGTTAATTCACGAATAGAGATAATATTTAAATACCTACGAAACATTATAAATTATAATCTTTCAATTGTTTACGGTACACATCATTAATTGAAATAATTTAACAGTAAATTAAATGGAAAATAAAAAAATTATGTGCCGTTAAAAATTGTAGGATACAAGGCCAAAGGAAAGGAATGAAGAATCAATTCCTTTTGAAATTGAGAATTAGATGGAGTGTGTCACAACATTGAATTTATTCATTTAATTCAGTCAATCAATTTTGCCCACGTCTAGTTCCCACTGATCTATTTCATAGATTCTATATAATAGATCGTAGAATAATGGATGAGGTGTGATCCCAGCTTAAGAAAAAAAATGGAATATCGAATAAAGATAAGTCCCTATTTATCTTATTTACTGAATTATCAAATAAGAGTAGAAAAATTTGTCAAATAAGAGTAGAAAATATAAAAAATGGAACTAAGAAATTTGTAGGCTGGCAACACCAATTTATCTGTCAAATATTCTTTTAACCGCTTCTGTGCCAAGAGCGAGATTTCTCGCATTCTTGGCCGTGCCCAGCAGGCCGGCCATAGAAATATAGCGAGTATTCTCGCTCTTTTTGAGCCTTTGTATCATACATGTATCCCATTTTTTAATAATTTAAAATATGGAACACACAGAGACATCTATTGGGATGATTTTAATTTTAATTTTTTTTTTTTGATTTTAATTTTTTTTTTAAATAAGATTTAAAAATGATTTATTTTGATTAAAAGTTCACGGCCTGCTGTGCACAGCTACACTTCTACCTACTGGCATTTAAAAGGTTAAAAGTGCAAAGACACTGCAAAGACACTGAAAATACAAAAAACTGTATACACATTTGAAAAAACATTTTTTGATTAAATGGTGTTTTACAAAGTGATTGGCTTTCATTTAATTTAACATAGATTTGAATTTAACAGTAGGTGGAAAGGAAGTATCATTAATGATGAGTTTAGTTACACTACTTTTTGATCTAAATGAGTTAAATATATTCAGAACTAAAATTAGAGACATGATCTAAAGCCCGAGCAACGCTAGGTACTTAAGCTAATATTGAATAAATGTGAGCAATTTCCAAAGTGTGCTTTATATTTTATTACAATATCGTTATTTTTCATTATTTTAACACAAAAACTCAAATGTATAAATATGTATAGCAATGATTTTTTTTTTTCACTTTTATGCCTTTTTAACTTTTAATAAAAATGTAGGTTACACAGCTTTGGATTAACACAATGAGTTATATTATTAGTATTGCCATTTGAACAACGGTGGCGCCCTCATATATTTTCTACTCTTATTTGACAAACTTGTATAATATCATAATATTGTAGAAGTACCTACGTTAACTGGACAACTTCGTGATTAGGTGAGTCAATAAAGAAGGTAGGTACCTAGATATAATTTATCAAGCATATAAACTGCATTCCGTCACTCAGTTCGCTATTTTAAACACTTTGCTCATTTACATTCTCAGAAGGAAATCGAATTCTTCAGACATAATAAATTAATACTATTAGGTGTCAAGTATGATGCATCGATTCTAGAACCGCACTGCCGACACTGCAAATTTGCGCTTCGTTTTTGTTATTATTTTAGCTAGGTAAGGTAGGTACCGAATGAAATCTAATTGGATTCTAAGAACAATCAGATTGGAAAGTGCCGCACGTCCCACGTATTTTCCGTTCAATTGGAAACGGGAAAACATAAATGGAGAGCGGTAGGATTAAAGACTGCGGAACGTCACTGGAATACAAATTATAAATCGTAATAGTTTCGACATAATTTGATGGAGGCTCACCTTGTGCGGGTAGAACTGCTGGGAAGTCATCTTGGCTGCTCAAACTGCAAACAAAGCAAGAATTGATCTCGTAAGTCTTAATGAATATTGAATCACAAAAGAATTAAATTCTCATGGCGGCAACCTTCTGCCGCCCGCTTTGGCCTTGGACCAAGTCACGGACAAAATAATACAACAAAAAAACAACGAACGAGTATGTAATGTATGTACCTCAATGTACCTACACCTTTTATCTCAATTTGATAATAGTTATTAATAAACACAAATAGATTAATACATAATTTAGTTTATCGATGTTATGTCTGCAGTCGAATAGTCGACGTTGCAGCAGGCTTTACCGTAATAATTTCAGTAGGAAGGTATGGGCGTGAAATAAATGACGCGACCCACTTCGAAATGCCGGCTTTAAAAACATCAATTCACCAAAATATACAAACTGTTTCATGTTAAATATGAAGTTGACTCTATTTATAAGATAGAATATAAGCGAATTGACAGGAAAATGGTAAATTAGACTTACTGGAATAGTTGACAGAGAACGGAGCTGCGTTACGAGCCGGCGGCAAAACTCAACTAACACTAGAGCGGGATTGGATGTAGGTATTTGTGTGTTTTCGTCGGCAGACGCGGTACAGTCTGTTCGTCATTATTCTTCGAAAAAACTTAAATTTTTATTTATCTATTCTATTTTATCAGATGAGTAATAGTTTTCATTGCAGTAGAAGGCGAATAACGCTAGTGTACCTACTGAATACTATATTTTCTTACTTTTTAAACTGTATTTACAGTAAAACACACTATTGACAACTGGACGATTTTTTTTATCACGTTTCATAGTTTCAAAGCAACGATTTTTGAACAATGAATTGTGAAGTCACTATACTTGATTGATTCAAATTCTGAGTAAGTTCTGTGATTATTTTAGCTTTATGAAGCAACTGGCCTATAATGATATAATAACAGAACTTTAACGCAGAATGTGAAAATGACTTAAAAAAATTGATGAATTATTGTTATAAAAAATTTAAACAACCCGTCCTAAGACTTCATTTTTAGATAAGTAGGTACCTACTTTGAATATCGGAAACCTTGGGGTTGAATAGGCCACTTGCATCACATTTACTTAAAAAAAAATTCGGTTTAGGCAAAATTCTAAGACATTCCGTTTTTTATCGTATTTTTGAAACCCTGGCGATTTTTTGAAAATTTCAATCCGAAAAATCAGACCATTTTTTTATAAACCGGAAAGACGGGACATAATTTTATGGGTGCGAAAAAACGATAATTACATAGCCGAAAATCATTTTAAAAAAAGAAAGTTTTCCACATGAATAGCAATAAATTGAACGGGGTTCTCTCCGTAACATCTGTAAAACACCGCCATCTTTATCAAAAAATCAAACCAAAGGATAAGTTCGCATAGAACAAACAATAAATCTAGTGAACGTTAAACGCAAATTCAAAAATTCGCCGGAAATCAAAGTGTTGCCAAATACAAAAAAAATAATCAGTGTGGAATTTTACAAAACTAAGGGAACATAATCGGAGACGGGACATTTTCATGTAGTGACGTCACGAGCTCAAATAATGGATTTATTTATTTAAAAATAAAAAAAAACTGTACATTTGTAAAAAAATTTACTAACATTTTCGTAATCTTATTGAAAAAATCTATCCACACGATTTTTTCTAAGTCGTTATGAAATCCATGCAAGTGGTCTATTACGGTAAATGAAAAATAATAACAATATTAATTTTAGATAGGGCTAAATTAATAGTGCAGGATTCCCACCTGATCTATTTTATGGTCAATTTATAGAACGAAAGTTGAAGTGAATTCAACTTTGCGTTTCTATTCCGCTGAAGAGCATGTTCTTACTGTTTCATAGATTCTACGAAGTAGTTTATCTCTTTGTCTATATTTTGTTGATCGATGTTTGTGGATAAAATTTTCTGAAGAGAAGAGTTTCACTATATTATCTCCAACGAATGATAAAAATATTTTAATTCGAATTTGGTTGGTTGTGTGAAATAATTTTATACTTAAAAAAAAATGGTTCTACCTATCTTTTTTTGCATTAGCTCCACACAGAAGGCCCTGATGATTTCCCCTCAGGGCCTGTGTCATCTTTAGGGATGCTGTGTGGAGGGTTTTTTTAGGGAGAGGAAGGAGAGGGAGTCGTGGGAAGGAAAAAGGTATTAGGGGTGTGTAGGAATCTGGGGTCAGTGTGTCCACGAGTGACGAACGTATGAATCAATTCCCCAATGCGGGTAAGGCGAGAGTCCTGCTGGAGAGGTATACATGTCTTCCTCAACCAGTCTCTCCCGAACCGGCCTGCCACGCAGTTGGTGGGCAGACAAATCCGCCGCCAAGATCCAGACAAACCTCACCCCATGAACCCGGGCACCCCTGCTAAGTGCTAAGTCACCAAACGTAGCGAACCACTTGGGGTGACCTATGGCAGAGGTGTTGGTAATCCAATAAATGGTTTAATGGCGGTACCCATACCCGCCTCCCAAATTGACCTTCTAAACTCATTTAAACTCATTCGAAAACTCTTTATAATATACCTAAGGGTTCCCGAATAATTTTTTGAAGCAGGGAAAGGTTTTGTTTTTCAAATAATATTACATTTGCTTGTAATATGATGATATCTTACAAAGCCTTTGGACATAGAATAATAACTAAAAAATAGATTATTGCTTTTAAAATTAGTAAAATTTTACAATATTATTAGTGGTTGAGGAACAATGATGACATGTGAATTATAATATTGAATTACAGAAAATTATAGTTTCACACCAGAAAAGGAAAACTACTTATTGTGCATGGCAAATTTAGCATAGGTACTACTCATACCACATCTTACAAAAGCTGTCAAATATATATTCTTTATTCCAAATTCTAGCGAGGACAGAGTATAATTCCGAGAGGCGGCTAGCTGTCACGCCCTTTCTAGCGATGACGACACCACCGGGGATGCCGTCAGCGCAGAACGGAGACCCACCATTATTACTGGGCTTCGAAACGTTCGTTCTAAACTCACTTCGAAATTGCTCAATGGTACGATGGCATTATCATTATGAATCATACATTCCTACTGGAGCATTCTGTTATAAATTGCGGCCATAGCGAACGGCCAAGGCAAGCCCAAAGCCCTTGGCTTGGACTGGGAACTCACCTTGCAGACTTCGATCAACATTGCAGAGGCGAAGCATTTATGGATATAAAATCGAGGTTCGATCCGCGCCCTTACCATACCACCCGAACAAGGACATAAGTACCTAATTAATTGATTACCTATTTAAAAAATGATGCAAATGATTTTTTATTTTTTATTTAGGCTAAATTTATTACTAAATACAATAATATTGCTTGTAGGTAGAAGGTGCCTACTTATAAATAATTAGGACAACCATTCGAACTCTCCAAGTGAACTTTTGAACTCATCGAGAGTTTATTAAATTTGTATGATAAATATTGTTTCTGCTGTAGGTAGGTACTACACACAATACACACACACAGAGAAAACTAAAAGCTAAAAGCCACATCCGACGATACGACTACGTAAAAATACCACCACAGTCTTACATATTTGTTTGTGAGTACGAGTACTACTACCCAGAGGCGTCACCATCTTCCAAGCTAGAGAGAGCAGCTTAATTTTTGTATAGAGCTTACAGGGAAGGAACAAGGAAGTAGTCAGAATAAACTAGACATAATATTTACATTCAAGCTGACGTGTAACTACCCGACTTTGCTCTGGATTGTGAACATATAACAAATTGTGATCAGCTTTTTTTGCATTAGCTCCACACAGGAGGCCCTGAGGAAAATAATTCCCCTCAGGGCCTATGTCATCTTTGGGGATGCTGTATGGAGGATATTTTTAGGAAAGGAAGGAGAGAAAGTTCTGGGAAGGAAAAGGGTATGAGGGGTGGGTAGGAATCTAAGGGTCAGTGTGTCCAGGAGTGACAAATGTTGTCACATTAACACAAAAACACAGCTGACAAAATGTGCGAAAATTAGAGTGTCATATCATGAACAGCCAGGGGCGTGCACAGAGTTTTTGATCAGGGTAGGCAGTAGGAAAATACAACAAGTTTCACAGGTTACAATTTCCATATTCTATCAGATAATTTCAGAATTAAAGTACGACAAACGTTTTTGAACCGACAATTAGCATTTATGAAAGACAACAATTTGATAGAAGTACATAACAACAGATGTTTTTGTCGTCACTGATTGCTATTTGCTAATTTTGATCTAGAAAGCACTGCTTAATACTAACAAAAAAACCACATAGAAGCAAATTCAAAACGACAGTTCTACTCTATACTTTGTGCATTTCGTAAACATTGAATTATGTCTTGTTTGAAGTTAGCTCTAGTCAGAAATAATTCCTGCTCAGACCGCATTTTAGTGAAGCAGTCGGAGGGCTCGCGTGTAGTTTCTAGTTGCAGTTTTCAGTTCATATTTCTAAACTTACGTTTTTTTTTAATAATAAAATTTGAAAGTAAAGCGTATTTCATCACCTTCAAAAAATAATTTTTAGTTTTCGGAAAAATTCAGAAATATTCCATTTATTTGGATTAGGCCTAAAAAGTAAAAAAAATAAAGATTAGGCCTAAAATGCTTTGAAGTGCAAAGTCTCCTACAAACGAACTTTTATTTGACAATGTTTTATTGTAGTAATTGTGTCAGAGGGCACGTCCATTATTTTCCCCGCCTGTGTGGCTCATCTGGGGCTATGTGGCTGGAATTCTCGTCACGACCGCGCACGCGATTTTCCGAGTCACGTGTTCACTCACACAAATACTACATCAAAGTAAAAAGGTACCTACGCATGTAAAATATTGTAAAACACAATACATAGAATATGCTTTTACTATTATACTTCTGTTCGATAGTTTCGTAGTGTGTATTATTTGTATAGTATTATGGCACGGGTGAAATACAATATGGGTAGGTATCTATAGGTAACTACTTAACTTACGTAATATGCCAACTTTGGGGGGAAATGTTTTAGTTCCATGAAAGAGGTAAAAAATCGAAAATGGATTCGGGCAATAAAAAACAACAGAATTATTTTGGTAGGCCCCTTACAACAGTTAAAACCATTTTAAATTGGCATTTAGGATAGTGATCATTGGTGAAAATGTATACCTACACTTCCAACAGAGTGATGTCTTTGCGAAGTCAGTGAGAAACAGCTTTTTATCTTTTCAATGATTGTTTTTAGGGTAAATTAGTAAATTCACATATTATGGAAATGACACTTTGTTTCAACGCAATTACTACAAGAAACAACCTTGGGAGATATGGAAAAGATGCGTTACAGTTTTATTTTTATTCAATCAAAGTTCAAAATTTCCGTTATAAAATGATATTGTGCCGCCATCTTGGATTTTTTTTGTATGGTCATTGATGTTTGCGAAAGTTTGATTTCAATCGAAATACGCACACATTAACCATAACTAAGAATCTAATAGGTAACCTATTTTGTGCATGTGGTGCAACAGGCATTTCTTGAAGTAATTAAGTGGAAACGAAGTGTATTTTCCTGTATTTTCCATAATCTATGCCTGAAAATGTGGCGGTTAGGTACATTTTTGCCGTTTTTACCAAAAAATGGACAAGCGTAATAGGTAGGTACCAGTGGCGTAGCGTGCCTTGGAGGGTCCCTGTATCAAAATTAGTTGGGGTCCTTATTATTGCTCGGTACAATACGTGATCAGGTATTGAATGTTGCCATTGTTCTCTCCAAGAACCAAATTCACCCTTCACTACTGGTAGATAAATAGGTAGTACTTACCATTGCAATCTAAATCACTCACAGAAGCTGATTGCTGAAAAAATGAAGAAATTTTAGGTTTTTTTTTAACCTTCTCCCTTTTCTGTTTCCTTTTTCTTTTCATAGCTCCTCTGGGATAATCTCTTTTCCTTTCACTAATTCTTTTTACAAATCAAACTAATTAACCAATAAATAATCAGAAGAACAAAATGCCGTTTGAACCGGAATGAAATAAAACGCGTAAATATTGCTCTCCGTGGTTTGTCATTGTACGTAGGTAAATATTACTCTCCGTGGTTTGTCAATGGGGAATCCCACAATAACCGATGTAGGATGTTGTTAACTTTTGGGCGCACGCTTAACCCGGGGAAAAAAGAGATTTCTTTTTTTTACTTTTGTCATTTCTGAAGTGAAAACTCTTACGGCACGTATGACAGTTTTTTTAATGTTTTTTTTCCCGGGAAGGTGGATAACATTTTACTAATTTTTGCTTACACACTTTAGGGGCCCCTGTAGCCCGGAGGGCCCATATCATTGATACGGCTGATACGGCGGTAGCTACGCCCCTGGTAGGTACATATCTACGTTTTTATAGTTTGGATATTTTTAACAATGTACCTATTATTCTTATTAAGTAGGTAATAAAACATTGATCTTTTTAAAAATTCATTTAATTTTTCTATTCTGAAGTCGAGTATCAAAGTTTGAAAACTATGCTGTATGCAAATAATGCACCTACGTGAGTACCTACTGTGTCGGTGTCAACTCTGGCAGTAGGTACCTACCTACACCTAGATGTTGACTTATTTTTTTTTCAGAATCTGGTAGCATGTTTTTCTGAAAAATCGACTGATTTTTACTTCGTAATCTAAAAATGTATACTGAAATACCTGTTTCAAGAATCATAAAAGGGCACTGAGAAATATGTGCAATAAATCGGCTCATCTAAAACATGTTTAATTCTATTGCTCTCATTGATTCGTTAAAATTTCGATTCCAAATGAATATAAGTAGGTAATAGGTAGATATCGAACGTCCAGGTGATTGGTCAAATATCTTCGAAATGTCGAAATTTTAGTTGAATATGCAGTTATATGTATATAAAAGTGTATCCTCTTTCTGGTACAATACTTAGATTACTTTTACTTATAAACACCATCAAATCATCAATTATAATGCAGAAAAACTTGTAGTGAAATAAACAAAAAAAAAAGTAATGTTTTCTGGATTATATAGTAGGTTATTTCAAAACGTCATACTAATGTACTGGACCAAGGGCGGATCCAGGATTTTTTTCTGGGGGGGGCACAAGGGGCGGAGGGGGGGCGGCCCGCCCGGGTGCCACCGCGATGGGGGGGGGGGGTGCCCCTCAAGAGCACAATTCTCCCCCCCCCCCCGCAGGACGGACCAATTTTTTTATGAAATCGAATTTTTTGTTTGTTAACTTTAATGGGGGGGGGGGCTTTTCCGACCGCACTTTCCCCCGACCGTACCGCTCTCGCAAACGCTGATTATCATCTTTCATTTGCAAGTGCATGAATGGGATGTAACGAACAAAATTCGCAATTCCAGCCAGAAATAGACAAGAGTTTGACTCATGTTCTTTCTGTTATTTTATTAATATATTTTAACAACTATGATAATTTGATTTGCTTCTATGTATGTACTGTGATGGAATCTCCACAGTACACAAAAATACTGTCGTGGGGGGGGGGGGGGGGGGCACGTGCCCCCCCCCCCATATTATTTTATAGCATATTAAATATGTAAAACACAGACACGTATAAATGATGCTTGTCTAATCAATTCGACGTCCAATGCATATATAAACGCATGTGCATTTGCCTAATGATACGTGGGTAAAAATAGGTATTATAAATTACATTTTTTAAAATCCATGGCCCAAGGAATGGGTTTTTCACCGCTGTTCTGAGGTTTCAAGGAGAAAAATAATTGGAACGAAAATAACTTTGTGGTTACAAATTTTAGGCACCGCCGTGGTTGAATAATTTTTGGATAAAATTATTTGTTATCATGTACTCTAGAATAAATAATAGGTACATCTAGAATAATCTAGAACCCGATCAATAAATTCTAAGTAGACATGTCGGCATTTAAATAAACTATTATTAATCATAGTATAAAGTAAATAGTTCGTAGTGTAAGGAGACTCAGACGAAACGTAATCTTATTTCTTGGATATGAGAATCATTATGTTTACATAATATATTATTATGACCAATAATACGATGACGTAGAACGTAAATGACGTGGCCAGTTGGTCATACCAAAAAATCTCACAACATTTCCGTGTATTCATTCACAACATTTTCCTACACAACATTTTTAATTAAGGAAATAACCTTAACAGGTTTGTATCATTTGGCCTAAAACAATGACAGTTAATTTCCAGAAATAATGGCGTGTTTAAAGGCCATTTTCTAGAGTTTAGCGTCTGTTATTAGGTAAAGTGTTTTTCATGGCGCCAACGATCTTTTTCGGGGGGAAATGTTTGCTTCACGGGGTCACTGATCTGGGTTAGTGGGTCTGATATTTATACGTAGTTTTATGCTTTGAAAGCACACTAAAACTACGCGTAGGTACCTATGCTCGAAAGAAAATTGTAAAAATAGCGTAGTGAAAAAATCTAGGTACGAAAAAAGTGAATAAGTACCTACTTACCTGTTAAATTTATCAACGAGATTTTTCGCAGGAATAGAAGTAGAAGTAGGTACCTACGTACTACGTCTACTTACTATTTTCTGTAAATATTTACTTACGACTTGTTTATTTTTAGCCAAGGTGTATAACTAATCTCGGAACTGTTATTTACCGAGAATAATCGCGGGAAATAAAATAATTAAATTTCCAATAAATGAAGTTGCCACATGGGTAGACAGGCAGTAACTTATCAGTTTTACTAATAAAAATTCTTGATAAGTTTTTCTACTTTCTCAATTAGAATATTATTCTTATCGTAGTAAGTTCATAAATATTTACCATTGGTGCCGACACAGTACGTAGAAGATAGGTACCTACAATCAGCACAAAATACTGAGAATAAAAATACTTACCCATTTTTGAAGTAAAACTTCTTTACGCACGCTCGGCACTTGGGGTAAAATGATGAATACGTTACCAAAAATATGAAACGTTACAAAAAAATGTGAAACGTTTTACGAAAAAATGTGAAACGCTAATCAATATGAAACGCTTATCAATGTGAAACGCTAATCAATGATTTGAGTTGAGTTGAGTTGAGTTGAGCCGAGCTGAGCTGAGCTGAGCTGAGCTGAGTTGAGAGTTGAGAGTTGAGAGTTGAGAGTTGAGAGTTGAGAGTTGAGAGTTGAGAGCTGAGAGCTGAGAGCTGAGAGCTGAGAGCTGAGAGCTGAGAGCTGAGAGCTGAGAGCTGAGAGCTGAGAGCTGAGAGTTGAGAGTTGAGTTGAGTTGATTAGATGGGGATATTTTTATTACTGTTATTGTTATATTGTTAATGGACGGCATAAGTTAGTGAAGTTTTACTTCAGTCGTGTGGTCTAAAGCACACTCGTTTTTTTTTGTAACGCGTATTGTGTTATAAAAAATTGGTAAGTATTTTTATTCTCAGCATTACCGTCTCATTCCCCTACTAATCCTTCGGCCTCACAACATATACCATATACCTACTTACCCACCCCGACAGGTGATGCCGTAGTCACATTGATTCCCGGTAGTTGGAACACTTGTGCAATATTCACAAAGGTAAATACAATAATATAATAATTGGATAATTTGTAGAGCGCCGTTTTTGTGAAAAATCACCTCAAGGGCGCTGTACAATTTATTAAGAATTCTTAGGTTCTATCTAATTTTACTATTTACAAATAGATACAGAAACATACTTACCTAGCAGGTCACTTCCGAAAAACACACTTTTAGCGGGGTAATTAAATAAAATCAATTAAATTAATTAAATGAAATAATTTAATTTGTTACACACTTTAATAAGAAAGTTTATAATTGGAGAAGATACGGCTTTTGCACGCGGAGGGCATTATATTTAAAATACTGACTGACATTGCATGATTTTAGATTTGTTATCCCCTATTAGTATTACATTTACCTATATTATTAATTAGTAATAGGTATATTTATTTTTACATTTATTACCCCCTATTAGTAGATATTAGGTACATTTATGAAAAGATTAGTGGCAAAAGTAGAGTTGATATTTATTTTGAAAGACTGGATAATTTAGGACTCTTTAGAGCTAAAGAATGTTCATGAAATGACCTTTACAAACGCTTTCAAATAGGATTTTTTTGCATATAACGTAGTGTATAACGTACGTACAAGCATAAACTGAACACTCACTGAATATTAGTAATTATCAGTTTTAGTCAATCGTCGACAAAATAGTTAGGTACTTATAGGGTAGGTATAGGTAAATACTTATTTACCTTTATACAATCGATTCCACTTACCTAATTGGGACACACCGGTACCGCCGCCCCGGGAACCTTTATTGGATAACCAACACCTCTGCCATAGGTCACCCCAAGTGGTTTGCTACGTTTGGTGATTTAGCAGGGGTGCCCGGGTTCACGGGGTGAGGTTTGTCTAGGTCTTGGAGGCGAATGACCAGGACACACTGAGCCCCAGATTCCTACCCACCCCTTACACCCTCTTCCTTCCCAGAATTATCCTCTTAAAAAAAACCTCCACACGGCATCCCCAAAGATGACATAGGCCCTGAGGTAAATTATTTTCCTCAAGGCCTCCAGTGTGGAGCTCATGTAAAAAAAAAACTCCTTCAACATAGGTGGATTCAGTACAGTACCGGAGATCAGCTTAAAAACATGTTTCCCCAAAAATATTTTTCGTTCCTGTTAAAAACAACGATGGATACAGGAATGGGTAGTATGTATATTCCCTCATATACAGGTATCGCATAAACCTTCTCTCCATCTTCGTCTTTTATCATCATCTCGATTTAAAACATATTTCTCTTGAACACTTCAAGTTTCTAAAAAAGTAAATTTTATTTTTTAAGATAATATCTATACATTTGGTACGCCGAAACAGTAATTATAAATAAAAATCCTTTGATGGAAAAAAATCGCATGCTCCGAAAAATATTATCAAGTTTTTTCTGTCATTTTACTAGTTTATATGTTTGAAAAAAATCACAGGGTTTCTTTAAATGCTATTTAAAACATTTCCCATAAGATTTTTTCTCTATTTTAAATGAGTCGTGTTTTTTTAAACATCTTCACAATTTTCCCTTAATTATTATCGTTTTTAATATTGTCTCGCCCTTTCTAACATGCGTATTTACATATCTTACTTTCTTGTTCTTTTTGAGTTCTTACTACCGGGCCTTAAAAATTCGTTTATTGAGATATATTTTACATTGACTTCAGATTGGAATTTGTCCCGATTAAACGAAACGGTATCCCAGATAACCAAATAAATTTTTTATTAGCTAAACAAATTATTATCGAACTAATCCAAAATAATATAAACCTAACAAATCTAACTTATGTAATTATTATTTCAATATCTATTTTACTTCATCTTATTCCTACGTTTGTAATATTATATTCTTTATAGGATTAAAAAATATTCGTATATGGCCGGTTCGATCGAAAATTTACCATAATTTGAAAGTATTTACTTTACCACTGGGCAAGAAAGTGTAGAAAATAAATGATGGCGCTGCGATCGTTTTTTAGGTTTTAAATGGCAACACCAAGATGGCTCATAAGACAATGAATGTATGTTTTTAAAAACACTTCGGCCCAAATGCATGTTTCATAGCGTATTTGTACTTTCAAAAATTTTGCACAAAAAAACTGGAATTTAATGGAAGTAAAATAAAACAAAACAAGTTTTAAGTGGGCGTTTATTTCGATATAAAAACGTAGGTACTTAAAATTTTGAGTCTATTAATTCAACACCCGACATTATTGTCTTCGTCCTCAAGTGATTCTTCTTCTTCTGTATCTTCATCTTCATATAAACGTATTATCAGTTCATCGATATCAACATATATAGTACTGCCTCGTGCATAATATTCTGCCTCAATTTTCATCACGTGTTTTGCAACAATTTTCCAATCATCAGCACTTTTATGCTATTACATAATATTATTATTATGCTATTTTCCGTTTTCCCGGTGTTTCAAATTTTCCTTCTGCTTTTTCCCCTTCCTTGACGATTCATCTTACCATTGATTCAGATTTACCTGTGTGTGGAAAACATCATTAAAATTATTTTTCTATAGAAAGTAATTTAATATTAAAAAAAACACACACTAGGTAATATTCATTTAAAAAGAAAGAAAGAGAAAATTAAGAAAAAAGTTACATTTGTATGAGTTTAGAAATTGAACTTTTTTTTTTTTAATTGAGTTATTACCTTTTTCCTGTGGCCGCATATTAACTGTCAAATAGAAGTGTCAAATTCAAATTTTTAAGCATAACCTTAAATTAGATTGTGATGATTATAATCGCTCGAAAATTGGCATAAATCTTGTAAAACTAATGAAATTTATTAAAAAAAACTATACTAAATACCATTCATTTCTGCAGTTCGTTTGTCTTCTTCCAAATTAGATAGGAGCTTTGACGCGTGATATTCAGCTAGGCAGCATCAGTGTTGCCAACTCAGCTCCTTTAGAGCTAGATTTGGCTCTAAATCGACGTCGTCAGCTCCAAAAAAAGTCATTTAGCTTCTTAGCTCGTTTTTCAGATATTTCAGCTCTTATTCACAATAATATTGAAAAAAAAATAATAAATAATATTAAAAAATGCAACATTGGGACGAGGACTTCCTAAAAAAATAAATTCCCTGAACTCCCCCAGGGGTACGCGTACCACAGGTTGAAAACCACTGGCATATTGCATTGCGTCTTGCGTCAGTCTCCTTCAAATTCGAATGCGCTTTGCATGTACGTATCATTACGCAGTATGTGATTACTTACCTGAAAGTAATATTTTTTGCTAAATTGTTGTGGTTGTAATATTTTTTATAAATAATAAATAATAATAATAGTTGTAATATTTTTTTAAAGTAATATTTTTTGCAAAATCAATTATTAGTTGTCTTAAATTGTTACGTTAGTATATTTAGTAACTGTGAAAATAACAAATATATTATTGAAGTACCTGAAGTTTTTTTTTTTATTATGACAAAAAATTGGAACAATGGCTGTATACTAAAAAAAATCCTGTTTTTGGCTCTTTTTTGGGTTTCGCCTAGCTCTACTTTAAAATTCGAGTTGGCAACACTGGGCAGCATTGAAAACGCAGTATATTACTTCTCTTGCACCACTACGTATTGGGTAATGGGTTATTAATTTTAATTCAATTCAAACAATGCACAGGCAAATAATGAAATTTTTGGATAAGTTTTTAGATTATCACGGCACGGCCAAAAGCATTTTCGTTGTTAGTTTTTGGGGTGTTATGCCGTGTTGCGCTACCTCCTTCTATAGCCGACGTTTCGGACAGCGTTGCAGTGTCCATCATCAGGGCAGATCCGGTAGATCCGACACATCGTCGGATCTACCGAATATTAATCCAGTAACTTTGTCGCCTGAATGTATGGGGTAGTATGCGTTAAATCCGGTAGTTCTGATTTTTTGCAGGCTTGTTTATAATGTTGGCCTAATGTATAATCCAAGTTTTTGACCTCGACCGCCGAACGCAACTTTGTCAAAAATCGAAAAAACCGCGAAAAAATCGTTATGTTTTCAAATTTTTTCGATTATAACCCTAAAGGACTAGTTTTTGAAAAAACTTTGTAAGACGTTTTTAAAGTAAACTAAATTTGCTACAATATGATATTATATACGATATTATGTCTCTGTAGACTTAATAGTTTCCGAGATTAAGCCATTCAAAATTTATCATTTTTTCGAACTTTGCAATTTTTTGCAATATTTTAGACGTCACTCGAATAACTCTAGCGGGATGAACTTTTCAATTACCTCCGACGTGTGAAGTCACGAATGCGACCCACCTGTAACATGTTTTTAACCTTGCCTATTTTTTTTTCATTTCACTTGAATACGATAAATTCACAAAAAAAGGATACTTCACCATCCTGCGCACTAACAAATTTTGGTCGGGTATATGGTGAGATATGACCATTGAGCAAGTAGTGATGAAATCTATAAAAGCTATGGAGGGCTCACCCGAGGCCGTGGTATGACTGACAGTGTACTCTCTCGATGGACATTAGGCATGGTGTTTCTAGATACATAATATCTGCCATGAAGTGGAAACATACTGTGAGGTTACTACTGCAACAACTGAACAACATGTTGAGAGATGAATCAGATACTGAAAAACTCTGTATATGGTTTGCACAGCACCCTCCATTCCTTACATCAGATTTCATTATGTCCATCAGCAGTGGCCTGGTTGAAGAATCTAGTGTCAACAGCCACATGGCTCTAGAGATTGGGAGAGAATCGATGCTAAAGATGGTTGGCCAGAACTTCAAACAAAAGTGAAATTCAAACGTAAAAACAATGTGGTGTCCCTTTCTTCAGCTGTACGAACTATTACTGTTGGCAATAAACAGGTAACTGTTAATCCTCTAACACTGTTTCACAGTTTTTGTGTCTTAAAACAATCGGATGAAGAATTGCGAGAGTTCTTCTCTTACGAACTGTCACCAATCTCAATGTCATTGTTCTCTGAAGAAGAGACGAGAAAGGGCACAAAATCCACCTTGTATTCAGTATTTGAACCTGTAACCTTAAATGAGAAGCAAGGGTTAACGAAGTTTGTAGTAGTGGATGGAGGGCATCTACTTCATAAAGTTGTGTGGCCTCGAAACTCATCATTTGGTGCGATAGCTGACAGATATATACAGTACATTACACAAAGAGCTCTGAGCGTCTTCGAAGAGCCAAGTTACACTCATCGCGAGAGAGAATCATTGATGAGAAAACCGTGGCACAGGTTCCTCAACAGAAATTCTTGTCAAATGACAAAAACAAGATTCATTTCATAAAACTGCTGACAACAAAAATGGGAAATCACAACATTCAAGTTCTCCAAGCAGAGGAAGATGCTGATAGGCTCATCATCACTACAGCAGTAACTGCTGCCTCTACCTATGATATAGTGGTAGTCGTTGGTGAGGACGTTGACTTGCTGACCATCCTTACTGCGATCTCAAACCAACGTAAAATTTTTTACAATAAATGGGGAAGAGACAAAGCATCAGATGTCATGTATTCCAGCATCGGTTCTTCAAAATCCTCTTTGAAAACAAAGCTTTTCCTCATTATCCATGCTTTTAGTGATTGTGACTCGACATCCTGCTTCTTTGGCTTAGGGAAGATACAAATGATGTCCATAGTCGAAAAAAATCCGGACGTTGAAAAGCAAGCTGCGATTTTTCTCGACACCAACTCTACACCTGACGATATAGCATCAGCAGGAGAACGAGTCATAATTGTTCTATACGGAGGCAACCCCAACACCCATAACCTTGACGAGCTGCGGTACCAACTGTTCGCCAGGGCTGCGACGAAAACCAGCTTCAATCTAGCCAGGTTACCTCCTACACGAGACTGCTCGATTTCACTCCTTGCGGACATAACATCAGGGAAAAATTTCTCCTTGCATCTGTTACATATCATTCATTATTTTCTATGTACAATCTTCTTACAGGTTCAAGCGTGGATGGGAGTCACACTGAACCCTCTCTCCTGGGGGTGGATACCCACGCCACAAGGCCTCAACCACAAAATGATGATGCAGCCCCGCAACACCTCTTGCGGATGATTTCTTGCGGCTGCACGAAGGGTTGTGGGAACGCGTGCAGCTGCAGGAAGGCAGGATTAAAATGCTCATCAATCTGCAGGCACTGTAGCGGGGCCTCTTGTGACAATATACCCGATGTTGAAGTAATACATATCCCAAAAGGCGACGATCTGTCCGATGTCGAAATGGAGGATGACTTGTGGGCACAAGACGTCAACAATTCATCACCATCTCCTGAGGGGGATATGCCATCCCAATACGTAGATCCAGATACGGATGAACCTCAACCGGGACCTTCCAAGAGGGAAAATTAATTTAATTTTGAATATTACTCAGTTTCCTAACAAATAAACTTATTAACTTTTGTTTTTTTATCTTTTTTACTTCATTATTCGTAGCTTAGCTTATACATCATCATCCCATCATATAAGTACAGGGCTTCGATAGAATAATCAGGGTCAAAATTCATTCAGATACAGAATTGCAAAACATTGCGAAGTTCGAAAAAAATGATAAATTTTGAAAGGCTTAATTTTAGAAACTTTTGGGTCAACAGAGACAGTACTAGTATCATATTGTAGCAAATTTAGTCTACTTTAAAAACATTATACAAAGTTTTTTTCTAAAACTAGTCCTTTATGGTTATAATCGCCAAAATTTGAAAAAAAAAACGATTTTTTCGCGGTTTGCGCTCGAGGTTACAAACTTTGAAAGGCTTAATCTCAAAAACTATTGGGTCTACAGAGACAATTATAGTATCATTTTGTAGAAAATTTAGTTTACTTTAAAAACGTCATAAAAAAGTTTTTTAAAAAACTAGTCCTTTAGGGTTATAATCGCCAAAATTTGAAAAAATTACGATTTTTTCGCGGTTTTTTAGATTTTTGACAAAGTTGCGTTCGGCGGTCGAGGTCAAAAACTTGGATTATTCATTAGGCCAACATTATAAACAAGCCTGCAAAAAATCAGAACTACCGGATTTAACGCATACTGTGATGTATAAAGTTACTGGACTATATGCCCTGATGATGGACACTGCAACGCTGTCCGAAACGTCTGCTATAGAAGGAGGTAGCGCAACACGGCATAACACCCCAAAAACTAACAAAAATGTTTTTTTTTTTACTAAACGAGCGATTTTCAGTGTGTTCTACACGATTTAAGTCAGTAAAGCCAAGAGCCATACGAAATGTCATTGACAAATCAAGTATTTCGGTGTTACCAGTAATATTGTCATAAGTATTTTTTTTTTGCCAGAGTTTGAAATTTCCCTAGCTTTTGTGATGATTTCCCTTTTCCCTAAAAAATATTTTTCTCCCCTAGAGTCCTAAATAAGAAATCATGTTTTTTCTGTAACGCGGGCTACTGTCTGTGCCATTGGAGTAACAGAAGAGTATGTATGAGACAATGCATAAATGTGAATGAAGCAAGGAGCGTGTATGGCAGTCCATCCTCTCTGCCTACCCTCTGCGAAAACACCGTGATGGTTGGTTAGTTAGTTATTTTCATGTTAACTTGTTCAATGAAATAAGTATTTTTAAAATTCTAAATGAGACAACAAAAAAAATCTGATTTGAGATAACATTTTTTGCAGCATAATAAATATTTAAAATAAATAAACTATAAGAGGCAAGTGACAACCTTTATCTTGTTAATACATGACCCCGTGCAACGATAATGATTTATTTTATATGATAAAGTTATGACTCCGATTAAAATTTAAAAAATCGAGTACAGCAACTGAGTCATGCAGTAGAAGCGAAACTTTACCAAAACAAACTCAACCAATGAAAAACCAAGGAGCCATGAAAAGTGAGGTTGTAATGAAAGCGGCCAAAGAGCGCAGACCTAGCATCATTTCCGTTTTATATCTCAACCAATGGGAGCCTAGATAGGAGTTAGATGCTCCGCAGGTGCTGTATGCATCATTTCCGTTTCAACCGAATTCCAAATCACAAAGGGGCTACAGAAGTTTCACTTCAAAAACTTAATTAATTAATTGCCTAAACCACTAATTTATTATTTTCAATCAAAATAATCAACATATTCCGAAACTATTGGTTTCTTCACAAGGACAAAGGTAAAAAGTCGATTCCGCTTAATTAGTAAACCGGTTTATCGGATCGGCCGGTTATTTGGGACAAAACATAGAGAATCGAAACCAAGTGTAGACTAATTTATTTTTATAATGTATATTAATACAAATTTACTTTGATTAACTGGAAAACATTGGGATAAAATCCAATCGGAAGTCGATGTAAAACATGACTCGGTAAACGAATTTTAGTTGACAAGGGCGAGCATGAGGAATGCGGCACGGTTGATTAAATTTGCACTTACCAATGTTATTGTTCTGATGCATGGGTGCCTTTATTGCCAAGCATTTATTGACTTCCTTGGGCCACATGACAATTCTTTTTCAATAAAAAATATATAAAAATAAGAACAAAATAATCTTTAATCATTGAAAAGGATTCAGTTGCATTTAGGAATTGAACCCAGAAACTCTTCCTTGTCGGGGAAGTGCTCTGACCACTGAGCTAATTCAAGCGTATCAACTTACATTATTTTTAACTGAATCATACTTCAAATGTATCTTTTTGTGAAAAAAAAAAAAAAATTATGATCATAGACGTCGCAAATCCGAACTTCGTGAACTATTTTAGAACGATGTTAAAAATAATTTTTTTAATTCTCGACAGGCCAAGATGCCAAACATAACGTCCGTAACCATGTGGGTCGGTCGACGACCCCATGCATTTTTCTTTTGTATTAATCCTTTGCGCAGGAATACCTAAAATACAAATAATATTTTTCATAAATTTAAGTAGATAAGAAGGATTGTAATTTTGGGGTATATCTTCGGCCCCAGTTGGCTGCGGGAGAGTTAAATATTTTTTTGCAGAAGAATTTTTGATGAGTTCTTTACGGTTAAAAATTAAGAAATACACGTCATTATGTGTTTACAGCTATTAATGAAACATTTTGACCGTATTTTCAAAATATATACGCTGTCAAAGAAGGAGCGTACAGTTTCCCTACCTGCCAACGGGAGATTCCAGCCCGGAATGAGTAGAAGCTAAGAAATGTGTTCGAATTTGGTGAAAAAATGAAGTATTTATTTAATTATCAATATCCACAGATATCATAACGATAATAAGAGGCCGTACTTCTACAGGTGTATGAATTAGGTATATATTTTAAATTAAAAATATTGTGTAAAATC
Source organism: Limnephilus lunatus (assembly GCA_917563855.2). NCBI lineage: Eukaryota > Metazoa > Arthropoda > Insecta > Trichoptera > Limnephilidae > Limnephilus > Limnephilus lunatus. Next base: position 70,769,479 of record OU830596.1, read on the forward strand.
ATTATTAATGCGATAATCTTAGACTGAAGTTTTAAAAGTGGGTTGTATGGTGTATCAATGTTTTAATTTTTCATGGTCGAATGCCTAAATCAATTACAAAAAAAATAAGCAGATTGAAAAATAAAAGTCCATTATTTGGTAACAAAAAATATCAAGTCTGAGAATGACACACGGAAGGTAGTATTAAGCCGTTTTTCAGCAAATTACAATTCTGCCCCTATAACCCACTCTTAAATAAAGCTATTATACTTTCATGTTTTTATTTTCCTACTTTCCAATTTTCTGTACATTCCAGTAATTCAGTATTATTTTATTTAATAGAAATATGTATTGTATAGATAATAATAAATTCAAGGTAAACTAGTAATTAATTATGTACTTAATAACTTACCATGTTCGGAGGTGTTAAAGTTTGCAGAGACGAATTCTCATAATCTATTTAACAATTTCTGATTTTGAGGTTCAACCTTGTGTAAATGATTTTAGTTTAAGCCCAAATAGAATAGGTATTATATTCGAACAAAACTGCAACAGAGCACTCCAGCGGTCAGAACGGTCATTATCATTCATTTTGAGATTATTTTGTTTTCAAAAAGTTTCGTTTAAATCCGAAAGATGCCACTAGAAAAATAAATATTATTTATTTTATTATTCAACATGTCGCATCAAACAATTCGGGCGGCTAGCCGGCCAAGGGTGCTATGCACGTGTCAATACGGCAAAGTTTTGAGAAAAAACTACCTGAAGTCATTATAATAGTTATATATTTTGATATGTTGTGTGTTTGGTAATTGGGGTATGTGGCACACTGCCCCCAGATTCCTACCCACATATGTATATTATTTATTTATTGAAATAAAAGTAGAAGAAAACATAAACAAGAAGTGTTTAATTTAAATCACGAAAATATTCACATGTAAGGTTCGCGTAATAATATTATATTGTAATAAAATAATATATTTTTTTTTATTATTATTAATTGATATACATGTGCAAAATTTCATCAACCTCGGCATAAAACTGTAGATTTGCATACAAATCAATTCCACACCGCCCGACTTAACCGACAGACTTTCTCCTTTGTATATTGGATGCTCTGGGATTTGAACCTCTCGCTAGTCGACACTTCTACTAGCCGATTACTAAAAATAAAAACGGACCATAAAAACATTTGATGTTTCCATTGAGACCCGCATTGTATATATTGTATAACCACATGGCAGTCTTTCGACTAAGGGTCGAAATAATAATAATACATTCCTACTACCTAGAACATTTGAAAGCGTACCGATATTCCAAACTTTGGTGGTTGAAGTTATTTCGAATCTTGTTACGATCCTTGGCTACGAATCCGGAAGTCACGAGTTCAAATTCCGGCGTGCGCAAGTACCTATCTACATTTTATCTGATTAATTTGTGTTATTCCACAATATATTATATTTAAATAATTTCGTTTAGATTACCTCTTATTGTTGGTTATCCAATAAATTTGGGAAACGGGTGTGGGTGCCGCTGCCCCGGTAACCATTAATAAAAATGTGTTTTAATTATCGTTGGTGGTATCATTTGTTATGTTTATATTCAACCGCAGACGTTGTCATTGTTGATTCACACACACACACATGCAAATATAGGTGAGGAAACGCAATCACCGCCAACACCTAGACAAACCTCATTCCAAAAACTCGGGTACCCCTGATAATTCACCAAACGTAGCGAATCACTTGGCGAGACATATGGCATACTTATTTGAAGAAATAATCTTTTAGGGGATCAACTGTTGGAGGGATTGACTGTCGGGGGATCAACTGTCGGGGATCAACTGTTGGGGATCAAATGTCGGGGACCAACTGACAAAGAGATCAACTGTCATGGAGCCAATAAAATAAAGCATTTGCGTTTTTTTTTTTTAAATACAATTATTGTTTAATATTTGTCACGACTAGGACTGCACGATTTGTCAAGACTGTCAGACTGGGAAGGAAAAAGGTATGTGGGACGGGTAGGAATCTGGGAGTCAGGTGTGACAAACGTGTGAATCCATCCCTTCCACTGCGCTGCAAGGCGATGGGTCAAAAGGTCTCCCTCAACCTTTCTGTCCCGATCCGGCCCGCCACGTAGTAGGTGGGCAAAAGCATCCGCCACTTAAACAAACTTCGCCCCAAGAACCCGGGCACCCCTGCAAAGTCACCAAACGTAGCGAACCTCTTGTTGGTTATCCAATAAATTTAAGAGGCGGGTATGGGTGCCGCTGCCCCGGGAATCATTTATATAACCAACACCTATGCCATAAGTCACCCCAAGTGGTTCGCTACGTTTGGTGACTTAGTAGAGGTTCCCGGGTTCATGGTTTGTCTGGGTGTAGTTTGTCCGGGTCTTGGCGACGGATGCGTCTGCCTACCAGCTGCATGGCAGGCCAGATCAGGAGAGAATGGTTGAGGGAGGCCTTTTATCTTCTCCAGCCGGAATCTCTTGGAACATCGCCTTGAACCGCAGCGGGAGGGATGGATTCAAACGTCCTAACTCCTGGACATACTGCCCCTTGATTCCTACCCAACCCACATACCTTTATCTTTCCCAGAACCTTCCTTTCCTACCCGCCTCCCAAATTATACCTTGACCGTTTTGAAGATTTAAAAAAAAACATTTATGTGAATACTGCACAAGAGTGCCAACTGATCCCGTCTGGAGCCAGTGAGATTTTGGCATCCCCAAATTGGGGTATGTTGTGAGGCTGAAGTACCTGACTATTCAGATCTGGTCACCAAACACGGCTAAAGCCATTTCAAGTAACGTTTCAATTCTGTTCGGTGGTCTTACACCAGGGCGATACTGGTATCTTTCACTCTGGAACATGCCGTAAATATGGTATTGGTACTCAACGCATTTGACGTAGGTACTATAAATACATAAAAAAACATTTTTTTACAAGACAAACACACCACGTGGCAATGGCAAGATTTGTGCACGGTAAGGTACCTAAATGACCCTGTTGAAAGACCACATTTCAGAATTCAGTTTGTTATGCATGTAGACCCCATAAATACCTAGTGATAGGTCTACATAACAAAAATAAATAAAGTAGCTTTTTATTTTTATTGTGAAAACATACCTCATAAATTACGTCACACGAATTTTATGATTTTTTGACCTCCCATAAAAATATCTTAGATTCTCACCGCGTTTGATTACTGCCATCTTTTGAAATAATTTGAAAAAAGCTTTTAGTTTAAAATCGTACCATAAGCAGAAAGATAAAACGGCGCCACACGACAGAGGGCATTTGCTAGTAATTAAAAATCCCCTATGTCATAGTTAAATAGAAGTTTAAAATTATAAAATTTATAAAATGGAGAAATATAATACCAACAATGTCTCATAACGTTTTTTTAAATAAACGAATCCAAAGATTTGTGATCAGGTTTTAAAAATATGCGAAAATTGGTGTTGATGATAAAATTTAACTAAGAACATATTTATTTAAAATATATATATTTACGAGGTTCTAAAGAAAACCCCTAATGCTATGCTTTGAGTATATTCAGCAGTTAAAAATATTTTGTAAAACATACCTAAAACGGTCAGAATAAGGTCCTATTTCTGATTTGGTTTTGATAAACGCTAAGCCTATGTTAATTTTAAAAATGTATAAAAAAAAATTTTCATATTAAGAACTTTATGTTTATCGATTTGCGTAATAATATTAACCCGTCTGCTTATTTAGGAATAAATACATCCCAAAACATGTAATCGCGTTATACTTTCATAAGACCAAAAACGTCCCAGAGCGACCTTACATTTAAAAGCTGTACATATATCTCTCTTCCTCTCATGCAAACGTATGTATTTTATTTTAACCAGAAAGAGAAAGCAATAATGCTTCTTATTTTATTTGAAATATAAAAGCTACCTTGCATAATATTTTACAATCTCGATCCAAAGTGACAGTTTGACCGGTTTGACGCGAAACCGAGGCATCCGGATTGTGAGGTGCGAATATATTGAACCAAGCAGACGGGTTAACATTATTTCAAATTAATAAATGATTACACTTGGCCTTAACATATTTTGAAGGACATATCGACACCTCATTTTGCTAGGGTTCTAACTGACATTTTTTTCAAAAATGACCTTTGAATGCCAAAACATTTCTTTTGCTCATTTCTATACCCAAAATAATTTTCAGAACCACCTGTGTTGTATTTTCATAGATATGTGTATGAGAAAGTTCTAACATGTTCAATAATAATTCATTTTACAAGGTTCTAACATCACTTACTCTATTTATTTTGTTTGTATCTGACAGTTGATCTTAAATGCGAGGTGCATTATGGTTCGTCATTTCATTTGGATAGGGTTCTAACTACGGCTTACCATTTTCTAAGGTTTCTAAATTTCCGAAGACGAATTTTCGTAATCTATTTAACAATTTTAGTTAAAGTATTTTATTCATATTTTAATGGAAAATATTTAAATAGGACGTGGACTTAGCTGGGAATTGCATTAGGGAAATGTAATTAGAACCTTGTGCAATGAATTATTATGCCCTAGCTGGTTGCGCACAGTGGCGGCTGGTGTTCATAAAAATAGGTGGTGCGCTAAAATAATAATAATAATGGTCTTTATTTCAAGATGTGGGAAGGTGAGTGCAATCCCACACATCCCATAGAGATATCCCATAAATCTTGGACCTACCTACTCTAATTAAAATAAATTCAATTATGAAAAAATCCTACCTATTTGTAAATTAGGTCGATCCTCCATTATCTCTGGGTGCATGCAACACATTGAGTCTAAATTAATTATATTTATTAAGATAGATTAAATTCTTTTAAAGTTTAACAACATCGTTCAATCTAAACAGATGTCATAAGGATTGTGAGGAACAACTCACCGAAAAAGCATTCCATATTCCATTATTTTAAAAGAGTTCTAGTAAAATAAATATTGATCCATCACCATTTGTAAAGTCGCCGCGATTGTAAATTCAAATTCAATAACAGTTGACTCCTATCCATAAAATTGTATGTAGATACTTATTGGCACGAAAATCGAGTTAAAAAATCGTTCAGTTTATCACACATCCGAAAGTCTTCCTTACGCTCCGTAACTCCAATGAAATATATACTGTCATAACTCATAACAAATAATGTCCGCAATGCTTATGTTGATAAGCTGTCGTTGGTCGATGCTGAGTGAAACATAGCATGAAAAAGAGTAGATATTAAAATAAAGACACGATATGGATAATAATATGACACAAACGTGTCCCCGTTTAACATGCTACAGAACGAACCATTCCTTTTGATGTGGTGGAAATTTTTGGATCGTCACCGGCGATTTCGTAAAATTTGCAAAGCATTCAACCTACCTACGATTTTGGCTCATTATAGAATTATAGAAGAACTCCTGTGATCGCTTTGCAAAATGAACCACCACTCTGAATATAGGCACACAACGATCTGCTTTGTTACGCGCGCAGTGCCGCGCAGTCCAGTAGGCACCTATATTACGCATGCATTATAGCCGAGTGTATATTGTGAACTGTGATGAGGCGTGTCGGAAATAAGTATGTTTTTTGGCGCTCGGGAATTTTTAGATTTAAATTAATTAATTAGATTAGATTTAAATTAATAGATATATTTTGGGAGTGCGGCGCTCCTCCGCACCTTAGAGCTGGCCGCCACTGGTTGCGCAGGGTTCTATTTGGACTAGGTATGTTCCAAAAGGGTCATATTTAAATATTTATATTTATATACGTCCTATTTAAATATTTTCCTTTAAAATATATTTAATTAAAATACTTAACACAAGATTCAACCTCGAAATCGGAAATTGGTTAATAGATTATGAGAAATCATCTTTGCGAATTAGGTGAAGCGAAGTTAGAACCCTATCCAAATGAAGTGACGATGTAGTTAGAACCTTATGCAATAATTATAATGCCCTGCCAAGAGATTCCGTAGTTTTTATGGGATCGTTATTGGATAATGGACTTTAACTTCTATAAGATTTGTGTGATTTTTACATATTTATTGTCACATATTTTAGTTTAGATCTATTTAAACACAAATTCCTGCAAGTACGTATGATTATTTATTCATTTAATGTACCTTGTACATAGAAAAAGCAAATAACAGCCATAAAAATCACACAAATATGACAGGAGATAACGTCCGTTATCCAATAACGATCTCACAAAAAATACGGAATCGCTAGGCTGGCTGGCTGCATATCTGTACATTTAGGTATGTCCTAAAATGGTAAGTATACGTCCTGTTAAAAAACTAAAATACTCTACACAAGATTCAATCTTAAATTCAGAAATCGGCAAATAGATAATGAGAAATCGTCTTTGCAAACTTTTGATGCTTCATAAGGAAGCCTCAGAACTAAGCAAAGTGAAGTTGGAACCCAGTCCAACCAAAATGACGATCTGTTCACTTAGCCAATAACAGGTCAATTAATGGATTGAGTTTATAATAAGATCTCTGCTTTTATCGGTAAGACTCTTTTATTATAAGATAATATGTACATACATATAATAAAAGACAGGTTAAATAAAAAAAAAAAAAACAAAGGACAGTTTTATACAAATTCCATATAATGTAATAAATATCAACATACAAGGAATTTCATAATACAAAAGGGATAACTGGCGTTAGCGCTGTGAATGATTCCTGTCTGGTGTGTTGTTCAAGGTGCCCCCGGGCCCAAGGAGCCCCATCGCACCCCCTAGTCCTCCAGGAAGAAGTATTGACCTGCCCGTTTTTGTTCCATGTCCTGTAACCAATTAAAAAATAATATGAAGGAATTTTCAGTTAGTTCCTATCAGCTAATCGAGAGGTACCAACTGTTCCCAACTATCTCGAGCCATTGGGTCTTGGGGAGGGGAAGGAGATGTGGAAGAGGAAGGCTGGGAAGTACCTGGCTATTCAGATTTGATCACTGTAATTCTATCTGTAACATACAGCGTAATACCTCATTCAAGAATAGACACCGAGTATCTCCACGGTGAAAGACCACCATTCAGAACCGAAACATTGCTATAAATGGCTTCAGCTCTATTTAGTGACAGATTTTAATAGCCAGGTAGGAACTTCCTATCCCCCACTTCTTTCAGCATAAAACATACCTCAAAAATCGCAGATGCCAAAGATCCACTTGGTGTGGGTAGTTGATGCTCTAGCACGGTATTTAAATAACCAGAAATTCAGTAAAATATTCAAATAAATTTTAAAAAATCTGGTGGTGTGTACTCTCAGTATCTCCCTGGTGAAATACCACAATTTAGAATTGAAGCTTTGCTTAAAAATGGCTTAAGCCATATTTGGTGATCGGATACTTCTTTCCCTCCCCACTACCTTCAGCCTCAAAACATATCTCAGTTGGGGATGCAAAAGTCTCACTGGCCCCAGGTGGTAATTTAACCGCGGTATTTTATGCAGTATTCAAATTTAAAAAAAAACAGGTAGAAACTCCCTAAACTACTTTCCAGCATGCCCAAAATTTGAGAGAGCCATAGTTCCACTGGATATGTATAGTATACTATTGTATTCACTTAAAAAAAATAATGATGTGATATCTCACCTTGACGGAGGCGAACTTGTTAATACGTGGCCTGTAGTTGTTGGGATCCCTGCGGAAGGTGATTCCCAGCAGTTCGAGGAAGCGGTTCATGCCGTTGAGCAGTGTCTGTGGCGTGTTGGCCGTGGCGGTCACGGAGGGCACGCCCTCAAACACGATCACGCGGTCAGCCAGGTACGTGGCCATGATGAAGTCGTGCTCCACCACGAAACCCGTCTTCTTGGCGTGGAGGATGAACCTGGAATAGTGGGAATAAGTTATTAGACGAACTTGGAATAAAAATTATGTATACGTCCAAATGCCGCCCTCCCAAATTCTTCCGGACTGCACCCTGATATTGCCAAGCAGTTCGCAATTTAGTGTAGTAGATACTTTCAGTATCACCCTGGTGAAAGGTCACCATTCAGAATCTAAATGTTGCTCTGCCATGTCTGTTGACCAGATCTGAATACTTCCCTTTCCTACTACTTTCAACCCCATAACATACCCTGGTTAACTCACTTCAGGCGGGTGAAAACAAGGTACCCGTTGGTGAAAATGGAATTTACTTTTAAACAGATGTATCTTTGAAAATAATACATATGTACATTTGAATGATTTTTTTATATAGTGCTCACCACACCCAAACCAAAAAAGTATTGTCCAAAATTATAAACTAATTTGTAATAGGACTCCATAAACTTCCAATGCACGGACTTCCCGAAACAAAGTTAGTCAGTGTCGGGCCATTTAGTGACATTTTATGTATGAAACATGTACATATTTCATTACATTACAAAAGAAAATGGTGTTCACTTTGGTATAATTCACTAAAAAAAAAAGAACAATTTGCACATCTCCAGTGTAAAAGTGTATGTTTTCTTTTGATTAAATATTCTTCCAGACAAAAGACAAGGGGATAAGAAGATGGGGAAGACTTGTACTACATATTATTGTTTTCTACCGTATAGTTGGGACCCTCACAAAGAGATTGGTGTACGATAATCGTATACAAATATTTGACAGCAATGCCTTTCTAGGTATTCAAGTAGGCACAGCATAAAAGGTAGAACTACCCTTCTTGCATAAAGTGTGTTAATATGCCACAGTCTCACTGACTCCAGAAAGAATCTCGTCTCCTATAAGAGATGAGAGAAGGATTGAAAATCATACACACCTCTTGATGACCTTAGCGGCCACAAGACGCTGTTCCGAGTCCAGGTAGGCCGAGGGTTCATCCACCAGATACACATCGGCAGGCTTGCCCAGGCACAGCACCAGCGCCACTCGCTGCAACTCTCCCCCGGATAGCACCTGCACCTCCTGGTCCATGATCTCCTCCATCTTCATGGGCTTCATGACGTCCGTGATGAACTGTGGGTGCACGTAGGCGTCGCGGATCTTCTCGTGGAGCAGGTAGCGCACGGGCCCCTGAGACTTGGGTGAAATCTTCTGCGGCTTGTAGCTGATGTTCAGCTGCGGCAGCTTTCCGGACTCTGCAAAACAACAAACATGTTAAATTAAATTCTAACTAACCATCATGCTGATTCTCCGCAGAGGTAGGCAGACAGGATAAACGGCCACACAACTCTGTCTTAACACACACTTCTTGCTTCATTCACAGTCTTTGATTATTCTGACTGTTGACATCGCCCTACACAAGTATTGGATTCATTCGATTGCAAGGTGTCTTCATCGGGTACCCTCGATTTTCTATCAACAATGTCAAACATAAAACAAAAATGGCAGCAAAGGAATCTTATTCTATGGGAAATTTCAAACTTTGTTTAAATAAAAATGGAATTTGAATCAATGACGTTATATAAATAGACTCGCCATAGTCTCACATACTCGCAAAATAATGTGGCAAGTAAGCTATAGTCTTCTGTTTTCAGCGGTTTTCAGAAATTTTTTAATTCAAAAGTTATTCACGTATTAAAAAGATACGCTACTTCCACACCGAAGCCAAACTTCCAACTTGGACTTCCAACGCACGAACTTCCCTTCTACACAATCGTCCGAAAGTTTGAATTTGGAAGTTGGCCTCAGTGTGGCCGTACCGTAAGACAATCAAAGAATGTGTGTTTTTTCTCAAATGACGCATAAAATTGTTGGATGGGAAACATGAAAAATAATTGTATTGCTTATCCCCCCATTACACGTATCAGTAATCGCATCAGTATTTAAATACTGATGCGTGTAATGGCTAATACTGACGCATTGACAAAATTAAATCTAGATATTTGGATCGCCCTCATCAGTATTGGGGCGTGGCCGAAACGTGGTGGAGGATACTGATGCTATACTGATGCGTGTAAGGGCTCCCTGCATCAGTACGTCAGTATTTCTTATGCGCCATGGAGGACGGTGCTGTTTTATCGCCTTTAGCTACCACATTAAAAATATTATTACTCCACATTTGTGTATGTAAACATATAAACAAATTAAAGTGCTATACAGCCAATGAATTCACCTAATTTTACTAATTATCTTATGTTTTTAAAATTGCGAGAAAAATTATTAAAAAACCTTCAACTTTATAAATGCGCGAAATTTGTGCTTTAGTGTTTAGAAATTGCCGCCAGTGGATATATTTAATACATATATTGAATATGTTCTACGTTTTTATGTTCCCTATGGCCTGTTTAATAACCTCAGATGCAAATATATACTAGAAATCCATTTGTTCATATGTTAACAGCAAATCAAAAGTTTGGTTTGCAAATTATTTTGTAGAATTTGAGTGCCTAACTGAGTTTTAAACTGTCAAAATTCGTTCTAGAACAATTCAAAGACAATTATTAAGGTCGTAGAGTCTATTTTAACAACTATTTGATAGATATTTTTTTAAATAATTAGGTAAGTACAATAAATGTTTTACGAATGGTAGGAAAATGTGGTCCGATTTTGGACCGAAAGCAATTACAGAAAAATAAAATCGGTCTGAATCGAACCAAAAGCAATCCAGTGGATAAGTCTCGGATTGATTTTGTGGCTTTGAGAAGCCAAATTTACCAACATTCTGTAAAAAAATAATAAAGTTTATGATTTTTAATTTTTTTTTACAAATACCAAAATATGTGATAATGTAAAACATTGGCTGTGCAGCACAATAGGGTACAATCACATTTTTTTTTTGTTTTACCAAAAATTAAAGAAAAAAATTACAAACTGGAATATTCAAAAAATTTTTTTTTACGATAGGAAATAGTCCTTCAATAACGTTTTGAATATTCAATTTTCAAATTAGCGCTAAAACGCCCTTTTCGCGCGGTTTTGGCTTGTGACGTCACTGCGCACTTCTTGACAGATGTCATAAGTCGCAAGTCGTAATCCAGTAATCAGTCTGCATTTGATCATTTGTTTATCGAAGAAAACGTCCGTAGATACCGTTTATAAATACTGTATTGTACTAAAGTGTACAAATACAACATCTTCAACACCAAACAAACTATTTATAAACGTCACAAATAATGTTATTATGTGTAAAAAGCGGTGTCATGCGATGAAAAGGTACATGTAACTGCCATTATAATCGCGTAGATTTTTGGCAAATTATCAGACTGTCTTTGTAGAAAACCACTGTCTGTCATGATAGTATGTATTTACAATGTATGTTTTACACAAACGAATGGGCTTAGGATGCATAACTAAACGATTATGACTATCAAACTTATTCAAACCAGCATAGCAGCTGGAACAAAAACTGTCAAAAACAATTTGACGTGGGACTAGGTGGGTGCGTTGTGACGTCACAATCTCGCAAGTCAATGATGACTCGTTTTTGATATATGAATTTTCATACAACTTTAAAAGTGAATTAATTCATTTAATAAATTTTTTCGGGGGTTTTAGGTGTGATATTCGAGTTTAGTTATTTTTTTACTTGTATTAAATGCATTGAAAACACTATATTACATACACTGCATGTACCCTATTATCAGTTTTGTATGTCTCCGTATTCAAATTCAGAAGTATGATTTTTTTTCAATGTCGGAGGAAAATTTTTAAAAATGATCACGGAAGAATGTTGAGCAATCAAGGAGTATGTTTTTTTAAATTCATTTCTGTAATCGCTCCAGTGGCTAAAATGTAAATGGATCTTTGTATTGCACCTTGTTGATGGCAATAAATTCAAGTGTGAGAATTTTTTTTTTTTTTGAAGCCAGTCCTTCACCCATCGTTTGCGCTTCACTCTTTTCTTTGTACCGAACGCCAAAATTATAGCAACACAGGCTTTTCTTTTCGGATCCATCACTTTAAAAGCGTCTGTCCCGCAAGGATTCGCAAAGATACTGACGTCAGTATACTGACACGTGTAATGGCTCACAAATACTGACGGTTGTCGTCAGTACTTCGCATCAGTAAATACTGATGCGTATAATGGGGGGATTATAATATAATAATCGATAAATAATAAGTACATATAGATGAAATGTTATTTCTTCACTTTTACTGAACTGTAATGGAAACATTTTCTCATCACACAGGAGGGCATTTTGGTACTTTTTAAATGTAATTTTCCTACTGGTATGACACGACCTTACTTGACGAGTGACAGTTTAGTACTAAAGTAGTAGAAATTGAGACTAGTGCAATTGCCTTGGTTTTGGCTTCCCACTTTGAGATTTCTACCCCGCATCTGAAGTATATAACGTCATTGATTTGAATGCATCTTTTACCGTCTATCCACGTATCCTTGTAGTAATTAAGTTGAAATGTAGTGAAATTTCTAAAATCTGTGCCTAATAAAAGTGCAGCGGTTGTGGAAAATTTACTGAACCTAAATAACTTTGAATATGATTATCTTTTGATACATGAAATTAGATTGGAAATCAAAACATGGCATTTACTTTTCTGCACAAAAGAAAGGTAAGCTATGTCAGCATCTGACAGATGTATCAACCAAAAACATTGGGAAGAGGAACTACCTAACAACATTACTTGTAAAATTACCGTTTACATCACATAAAACATGTTTTGTAAACGAAATGATAAATATTGCGTGTATTTTTAGCACACCAAACACCAAGGTCAAACAAAGCCTGCCAAATCTAAAGAAAACAATTTTTGAATTTTTCACAACATGAAAGAACTTTTTTGCGATTTTTTAACAATATACTTATTAAATAGGATTAGGCAAAACAAACCACGATTGATAATGGTCTAACAATAATTGGATTACCGTCTGCTGGCGCCCCCGCCTGAGCGTGGCGGAGGCATTTCTGGAAAACTGGATCGAAGAACAAGTCAAAAAGTTCACTCTTCGTCATTTTTAACAATAAAAAAACTATCAATTTACAAACACAAAAGCCGTCATCGTAAAAAATACGTGACCGAACACATAACCTATAAACCATCCATCGACCGAATATGACTACGCGAGTTTTCACAACAACTGTCTTTGCGCCATTTATACTCAAAAGTTTAGATTAGAGATTCTAATTCATGAAAACAATAGTGTGATGCCGGTTCGTTTCGTTAATTTTATCGCTACATCTCCAACCAAAATATTCACATTCACAACACAAAACGCAAAAAGTGACAGCCGACTGGCAGAAAATACGTCAGCGGTGAAATTGGAACTAAAATTGGTCACGTGACGTTTTTTTAAATATAAGGCGCGTAAATTCAAAACTACATTTTTCATTCTCACAGAAGATTCGAAAAAAATAAAATAATTCGAAATTTTCGCCAGTAAAAAGTACTTATAAAGAAAAAAATGTTTCTAGAAAAAAAATATTCAAACGAATTCGTAATTCAAAACTCATTTTTATTTATCTTAATATATATATTTTTTTTAAATTTTATTATTTTGTAAATCTGAATCTGAAAGGCCGGCGTTTTACGAAGAAAGGGTTAAAGTACCGAAATATTTCCATTAGACGGTTATAAATCATTTTCGTATAATTATTTCGTAAATCTCATGGCCAGGCCGCGACGTTAATCGGCCGGGAAATTTTGATTTACACGGAAATATGTTGTATTTTTACGATTTTTCTTTGAATATCGGAATGTGAAGGGCCGGCCGCGAGGGTAGTAGGCCGCAAAATTTCGATTTAATTTAATTTTAATTAATGAATTTCCTTCCGATTGTTGGACTTGCTGCGACGGCATTGCCCGGGAAATTTCGATTTACACAGAAATATGTCGTAATTTTTACGAAATTACTTCGAATATCTTATAACCCGCCGCTACCGACAATCGGCCGCGAAATTTCGATTTATACGGAAATGTGTCGTATTTTTATGAATTTACCTCGAATACCTGAATTTGAAGACCCGGCCGGGACGGTAATCGGCTGCGAAAATTCGATTTACACGACAATGAGACGTTTTTTTACGAATTTACTTCGAATACCGAACTGAATTTTAAGGGGCGTCCGCGAAACTCGAATTTTCGGAGAATTTTTTTAAAAATTTTGAATAGTAAAAAAAAATAATTCCAAAACATTTATAAATCAAATCCCCTGACCAATTTACGGTTTTCTAGGTCTGCGGCCACCCTGAATCAAATAGTATTAATACGTGATTGAATTTACGAACCCGGCTTCGAGTGCATGTCCGATGCCACGCCATACGCGCCGCGCCACCAAAACATCTGTTTACGTGAAATTTCAAACCAAGCTACAATTGTAATTCAGTTTCGAATTCAAGAATTCGTTAAAAGATGTCGTCAATTTCGTTAGCAGGACGCATGGGGACGTGCCTCAGACAGGCATAAGTACTACGAATTTGTGTTATCTCTCCTATATCAAAAAATTGATAGTTATACTTGATTGTGAATAATAGTATAAAGCGACTATATATTACATATGACGTCATTGCTTGTCCTGGTTACTTTGTCCCGGTGACTAGCTATCACTGGATGGCAGTGGATCCGAGGAACGGGCTATTTTTGGAACCAGTTAATATTGGTTATATAAAATGGTGACCAACACTAACCGCAAAGCCGAACCAAAAGCCAACCACAGGGCCTAGCAACAAAAAACTGCAGAGCGGGTTTTTAACTGCTAATAAGTAATATATATTGAAGACCTCCACTGAAGAATCCACATTTTTACCCTCCATAGTATTGGGTATTATGTGGTGGTCTTCATGATACCACATAAAGTGAATGGTAGAAAAAGTGAGGGAGCATCCAGCGCCGGATCTGCCATACGTTCAAAAACGTGCAAAAAACCTGGCGCCAACTCCGAAGGGGCACCGTGAGAAAATAAATATTGTATTAAAATTTAGTTATAATATTCCCTGAATCGTTTAAAAATTACCCATAGTACGAAATAATTATTACGCTCTAGCAACACTTTCCAAAGAAACAGATACGCAAGCATCAGGTTGAAATCAACGGCTTACGAATTTATAGTCAGTTACAGATTTTTTTTACAAATTCCATATATTTAGTTTAAACGTAAGATCTATTTTTCCATATATCTTTTACGACGAATGGGTGCGATCCAAATTCAATAACCAATCACAGCGCAGGTTTTTTGTTCCTGTGAATCAAACAAACCGACTTGCGCCTTTCAAAATGCTGACAATTATTGTTAGTGTGTTGTCCGTACGCTCACTGTTGTTTTATTTTGTGCGATTTAAGTCTCTAGGATAAGGTAGTTAAAGACCATTTTCTTATGAAATCTTCAGTAAATTCCATTAACAAAAGCATCACACGGTTTGCAGGATTTGCAGGTTGAACGTGTTGACAGTTATTTGAAGTTCGTTAAATGTATAATTAATATCTATCAGATTTGTTGGATGTTGGATTTGTTATTTTACGGTGTCAATGTAAGCGTCTTTCGTAAGCCGTTGATACCATACGTCAGTGTTTAGTGTTTGTTTGCTCAATTTGGTGTTTGTTCGCTCAACACAGGTACAAATTTGAGGTTATATTCTTATTAGATTTTCAAATTTATAACTAAATTTCTATTGGTTGTTAGAGGTTATAAAAGTACTGTGGATTACAATGAATAGAATAATAATTTTAAAAAAACTTTCAGGCTCGCAGAATCTAAAACGTAGAATTAAAGAGCAGAATGACATAAAAAAAACTCGTTTCCATTGCGAATTTTTTTATTCCAATTTCTCCAGCACCGATAAAAAATATATGTCTTGATTTTATTTGATAAATTAGTGTAAAAAAAAAAAAATAAAAAAAATAAAAAAATTAGGGTGAGCGAATTTTTAATCAAAATAAAAATGTAGGGGGGGGGGGGGCACCATCGGTACCTACTGCACAGGGCGCCAGATTTCGTAGATCCGGCCCTGGGAGCATCTGAGGAAAACATGGCACGATCAAGTGAAACAAATACCTATCTATGTACAAGGCTAAAGTAAGCGAAATGAATAAGATTAAGAAAGGCCTTTGGATTGTTTGGAAATAAAGAGTGGATGAACGAAGAAAGGAGTGTAATGAGATTATATGATGTGAAAGTGAATGGTAGAAGTCGGGGATGCCCAACGAAAGGCACGATCCAGTGAATCAAATACTTACTAAAAAAAATTCAATTTTTAACAAAAATATGATTTCCACTTTAAAACTAGTTGAACAGAATTCACAATCTCAAAACTTTACTTCAAACCATCCTTATGGCCGCTATACACGACACCTTTTTTCAGCCCGATTCCAATTAGAGACAAAAGTCAACATTTTTCGATTTACGCGATCGCTATTTTCACCTCTATTTTCATATCTAGGATTTCAATTGTCATCACTGCAAACAACACATGAACCATACTGTTTGTTGTGATACCTACTGAAATCGTAGATATGAAAATAGAGATGAAAACAGCGATCGCATAAAGCGAAAAATGTTGACTTTTGTCTCTAATTGGAATCGGGCTGAAAAAAGGTGTCGTTTATAATGGCCATTAGACCCCTTTCTTCATCCTGCATTTAATCGACTTTAATTCGACTCCGTATCTCATTCCAGTGCAGAGATAAGGCGAAAGTCTTCCTCTGGCATCCTTCACGTTTTTTACCATCCTTTACTGTAAAAAAATTACATTTCATCGACTTTAATTCGACTCCAAATTTTTACTTTCTTGACCCCCCCGCCCCAAAAACCTTACTATGTCCATGGGCCGGTCATGTGGAAAGAATGCATAGACTGTAATAGAGGATTGCAGCAGGACGGGAAGGATGGAGGTCTGGAGATAAATGGAGAGGGACCGAAACCAGTGGAGGGGGTCAAATCCCATCCTGGTATGTAGCACCGTGATGATGAAGATCGGTGAAATCAATATGTATTTTGTTCATAAGAATAAATTAATAAGAGTATAAATAAGTTACCTTCGTCAGCCTCCAGGTTTCCGGCCAGCATCCGGATGAAGGTGGTCTTGCCAGTTCCGTTCTCCCCAAGTAGCACCAGGATCTCCGAGTCGCTAAACTGCCCCTTCTCCACCTGGAGGGAGAACTCGCCCATGGTCTTCTTCATGCGAGGGTACTCGTAGTGCTTCATTCGCTTGATCTGAGAAGGATGGAATGGATTAGAACCGCCACTACCTACTAATTTTTCTTTAATATTAACTCCACACTCAAGGCCCATGCAACATGCAGTGATGCTGTGCGGAGGGTCTTTTTGAGGAAAGGAAGGAGTGAATCTGGGTGTAGGCGGGAGGAAACCACGCTACATTTGGTGACTTAGCAGAGGTTCCCGAGTTCGTGAGGTGAGGTTTGTCCGGGTCTTGGTGGCGGATGTTCTGCCCAGCGTGGTAAGCCGGAGAGACTGGTTGAGGGAGACCTTGCGACCTCTCAAGGAGAACTCTTTTGGAACATCGCCTTGCCCCGCAGTGGGAGAGATGGATTCATATACCTGTCACTCCTGGACCCACTGACCCCCAGATTCCTACCCACCCCTCATGAAAAGGAAACCCTGAAGATGGTTTTGTGAGCTGTTGAACACAAGAACAAATCACAGAAGCAGCCCATTCTCATGTGATAAATGTCAACCGTCCACAAATGTTGGGTGCGTGTTTGCATGTTTCCTGATTGTACATCGGTGTCGAAGGGATCAATGATGCTACTTCCTCAGAGCATCTTCCATTGAAATAATGGTAGAACAAGAACAGCATTCCCACAAGTCTATGCTCCAATGACTGCAATCTGTTTGTTAAGATGGGAGAAACAATCAAACGGACCGGCCATTTCTGCACAGAATTCAGAGTGTTTTTCAGGTAGCTTGAGGCTCCAGACCATAGGTGGTTGTCAAAATTCAACACTGAAGCGCACTAGCAATTTGTCCAGGGTTAGCAGCTATCTGCAATACATGCGGGCCCTGTATAGTCTGCCCAGCTTCTGGGAGGCTAACTCAACTCTGGCTTCGATGGAGTCGCTGTACCTGAGCTGGCTTGATTATGTAAACAAAGATTGCAATAAATTTGTACCTATACAATTATCTTTTCAATCAAAGATAAACAGATATATTTTATTGACATGTTACGTACCTCTTCTTCAACCGCAGACTCCGATACCTTAAATATGAGGGATTCTGTGCGGAACCTCATGTTTTCTGTGGGCACATATCCGTCCAAGAATATATTGATGCCTGTCGAGAGAAAAATCATTATAATTATGAAACACAATTTTTTTAATGTACTTAGTAAAGCTATCTAGATAGTATAGTTAGACCACAAGCAAAAGCAGGAGCGCTGACAAATGTGACTTGCCATGTACAGAAAAGGGGTGATTTAGTAGAACAGTCAAAATTGATTATTACAATCACGGAAATATCGAGTTCACGGTTAGAATGAGCAATTACCAAATGATATTTTAGTTCAGGCTTATCTTCATATAATTGTTGGCTGTTATACCAAGGACGATTCATTGATACACCGTGCAAATAATTTTGTCAACACAATTTTTGAATATGTAGATGACGTTGGGTCTCAAAAAAAAACCAAAAAATTGGGAATTATTCTTGAAGTAAGTTAATAACTAATAATAAACAAAGGGGCGGCCTAGTGTGGAAGTCATCTCCCAGTGCTAGGCGGCGGCTGGCAGGAATTCCTATCCCATTAGGGATGGATTCATTAGTAAGATTGTCGGCTATGTGAAACATTGCTATCCATAGGGCACTATGTAAGGTTGTCATAAAATCTGCAAAAGTGGATTTTTGTTTTTGTTGAGGGAGAGGGGGTCGACAGTGAAATTCAATTTCTTCAAATTGGTTCTTCAAAATTACTTCCATTTAGGCCGTCCCTTTAAATATAACGAGTAATGACTTTAAGGAGAAAATTTAGTCGGCCCCTTGTGCTCATTATAACCAATTTTGACTGTAGTTGCATTTGATGGCGGCTACACTTTCTGGACTGGGCTTCGTTCCGAGAGACCCTAGGGAACGGTCTTTGGTTGTATGTTAAATATAACTGTTTATTAATAATTGATTTTACAAGGATACGATGGTTCAAGTTTGTGTATGTATAGTTTGGCAATTAACCACTCAGCAACATAAGCAGATATACACGTTAATATGCCGACATCAGTCAAGTACAATAAGCGTGTTTACACGTCAACGCGTATGTTTATACAGAAATCGTCATAACTCCGTTATTGTTCTAGTGACATCCCTAAAACAAAAATGAGAAGCTCCATAATAAATCAAGCTACCCACCACTATTCAAGATGTCCATAGAAATACATAAAAAAAATTTATCTGTCAGATACATGATAGACCGCCAAATTGCCTACCCACTGTTAGACATCGTTATTTTTTTATTAAATATTCTTGTATGAAATGATAAAAAAGTGAAATGACCAAATTGTTTATTTATTTATTTATTTATTTATTTACGCCCTAGTGGGCTTTTACAACAGAAATTAAAAACATAAAAAAATTAAACATCATAAAAGAAATGAAATACTATGAGTAATAAGAAAAAATCAGTAATAAGACCAGAAATACAATAAAGTGCAAAGTGTAAAAGCTAGTTAGTAGGTATAAACAAACAATTATATGTGTATAATAATGTATGATGATAAAACAGAACTAAATAGAACAGCAAAATAAAATAAAATAAGGTTATAAATTACTGGTAAGATTTTAAATGAGAGGAGGTTTTATGAAAAGAACAAAAATAAGAAAAGTTAATTATTAACAGATAAAATAGAGATGAGTTGTCTCTTGAAAATTGCAAAACTGTCAACACCAAATATATCTATAGATTCACAATGTTTATTTGCAAGGCTATGCATTCTAGGGATTGGTGAATTAATAGAATAGTTATATATTTTTATATATTTATTATACATTTATACGATAGAATAAATATTGCCTTTATATAATCCGTGATTTTAGTACCGTTTTCACATAAAAACATCACGTGAGTCATTTTTTCATTTTTTTTATGTTTGCATTCTAAATTTTAATGTTTTAAAATGTTAATATTTATTTGTAACATAACAATTTGAAAGCTTTTTTCATAACCTTTCAAAAACAGTTTTTAGTAATCGGCTACGTTCTGAAATGTTTCATTTATAGAGCTTTAATTGTGAAGCGGAAATAACATACAGTTTTTGTAAATCTGACATGTCGTTTAAGACGTAAAAAGTGCATATTCGTGATGTATCGGAGTGGTTAAGTGTAGAAATTTATTATTTTGGAACTAAATTGTTTCATTACTATGGTAACACCGAAATACTCGTTTTGTCAATGACATTTCGTATGGCTCTTGGCTTTACTGACTTAAAAAGTGTAGAAAACGCTGAAAATCACTCGTTTAATGTTTGTTTTTTTATTGTTTGCCTGTGCATTGTTTGAATTGAATAAAAATGAACAAACCAATACGTAGTGGCGCAAGAGAAGTTATATACTGGGTTTTCAACGCTGCCTAGCCGATTATCGCGCGAAGAAGCTCCTATGCCTAATGTGTAAGATGTTTACAAACGAACTACAGAAATGACTGGTACGTAGTATCGTTTTTTAATGAATTTCATTAGTATTACAAGATTTATGCCAATTTTCGAGCGATTATAACCATTACAATTTGATTTGAGGTTATGTTTAAAAATCCGAATTTGACATTTACATTTGACAGTTAATATTAGGCCACAAGAAAAAGGGAATAACTCAATTAACAAAAAAATAATAATAATATGCAACTTCTTTAAACTCATAGAAAAGCTACTTTTTTCTTAGTTTTCTCAGTCTTTCTTTCTAAATGAATATTATCTAGTGTGTTTTTTTAAACTCCCTTCTATAGAATAATAATTTTAATGATATTTTCCACACACAGGTAAATCAGAATCAACGGTAAGATAAATCGTCAAGGAAAAAAGCATGAGGGACAAAACCCATTTGGTTTTCAGCGTGAACCATGATCCAGCGCTTAACTTTTGAAATATCGTGCTGAACTCCAGTCACATACATAGATTGCCAGCATTTCTTTAGCTTGTAGGATGAATGGATATAACTTTCATCTAAGTGAATTATATTTTTTTGCAGTTCTTCTGGTAAATTTCGGATATCCATGTTAATTTTTAAGTAATGCTCTCTTTTAGCCGCTATATTTGTTTTTTTCAATAAGTGCAGTTCTGTTTGTTTTGCACTTTTTTATAAACAATGCCAATGGAATGCAAAATTTTTCTTAAATTTTCCCGGCTACCATCAAATCCAATGTCTTCTTTGAGTACGGTTAGTAAAGTTCTTAAAGTTGGGACTTCTTTACGTACTATGTAAAAAAATGATTTTTTTGACGAATGGCACGGACGGATGATTTACCCCCATAAATAAGTAGGACTCGTGTATATGGGGGGGGGAGGGGGTTATTATATTGGTTTAATTTTTTTTTTGTTAAGTACAAATTTTCGTTGTAATTTTTAAGCTGAGTTTTAAATCTTTTTAAATTACTGTTCCTGTTTATGATTTTTTCAGGTAGTGAATTAAAAAAATTAACTCCTAGATATTTATGATTTAACTGTCCTTTTGTTTTTTTTACATTTCGGAGTAGGAAGTATTGATGTTTGCCTAAGATTTCTGTTATTTTTAAAGGGTTCAACTATATTTTGAATATTATCTTTATAAATTTTTTAATGTTGCATGATAAAAGTATAATGCACTTAAATTTCTGACCTTAAATTGTTTGAATAAAAGTTCTGACGAATATGAGTAAGGTTGTTGTTTTTATAATTAATTTTTGTGATACCTATGAAAATTGTTTGTTTTTGATTTGTATATATACCGCCCCATCCTATAGTGCCCCATCCTATATTAATATTATTATTATTACCTTATAACGAAATACAAGCCCACTTATAATTTGTTTTGTGCTATTTTATTTATAGTAAATTGTAATTTTACTTCGATTAAATTATAGTTTTTTTGCAAAATTTTGAGAATACAAATACATTATGAAATACAGTGAAACCCTCTTAAGAAGTTCTCTCTTAAGACGTTTCGTGGCTTAAGAAGTTTGGTTTTTTCGGTCCCTCGGCTCAAAATTGGCCTAATTTTTCCCACATATAAGGTTTTCCTGCTTAAGAAGTTGGTTTTTTCCGGTCCCTTGGAA
This sequence comes from Limnephilus lunatus, assembly GCA_917563855.2. Classification (NCBI taxonomy): domain Eukaryota; kingdom Metazoa; phylum Arthropoda; class Insecta; order Trichoptera; family Limnephilidae; genus Limnephilus; species Limnephilus lunatus. The sequence continues at coordinate 70,791,546 of OU830596.1, forward strand.
AACTTCTTAAGAGGGTTTCACTGTATGCATTTTGAACGAAGTGTTTTTTAAAACTTATATTCATAGTCTTATGAGCCATCTTGGTGTTGCCATTTAAAACCTAAAAAACGATCGTGGCGCCATCATTTATTTTCTACATTTTCTTGCCAAACTGTATAGCCTATTTTATTTTATTTAAATGATTTTTTTTACTATATAATATTAACCTTTTCACTGTCACTTTGGTGAACACATAATAACAGGCAAGGTATCTTTCTGACAGTCAAACAAATTTATTAACCTTTAACTGCGGACATGATTTTTTTTTACGTATTCTCTGGCCCGGGCGGCCCGTTACTTTAAATGTTTATATATTAGAGATCCATGAACATTTTGAGGTCCAAATTATTATTTATTGGACAATTTAAATAAAATAAAATACTTTTTTTATTGTTAAGATATATTTGACAATTTGGATATTATGTAATAATTGATGGCAAAAATCACTTGAGATCAGAAATTAGTCTGTATTATCTATTTAACTAAATAAAAACAATGAAGTTACTTTTATAATAATATTTCAGTAGTGTCTCGAATAAACTGTATATGTATATAAAACTTCAGTAAAGTTGTTTATGTTTATTTTTATATAGTAAAAATCAACTTAAAAATGTCACATAAGTACTGACGATGGGTCAGAGAGGCCCGCAAAAAAAATTGAAATGAATTTACTTACAGAAATTTAACTTTAAAATTTTAAAACTTACGGCTCTGGCGTCACTAAATTCGAAGCTACTGGAAGCGGCGTATGCGTCACGTGCGGGGGAGGGGAGTATTTCAATATTATTATTATTACTGGGCCTGAGCAGCCCCACGTCAGCAGTTAAGGGTTAAACAAAAAACTAATGTATTATGCAGGAAGCACTGAAGGTACCTATTATTTGTGCATAGCAGGTCATGGGTTAAGTGTTCTATGGTCCCCTAACATGAACACATCGAAAAAGATTTTATCGCTAACTTGTTTTCGTTCCCGAGCACAACAGCACATTGCCAACAAACAAACAACAGTTTACGGAGACTAAACCTGTAGAACGTTGGATGATGTTTCGAAAAAATGCCCGCAAATTTCATAGAAAATTCTTTTGAAATAATTCAGAGGAGCTACAATAATCAAATAATACTTAGGTCCTAGACTGATATTGGCGCAAGCTATTCTGAAGCTATTAAAATCGCATAAAAAAAAAAAAAAAACGAGTTCTTTTGAGCCGGCAGGCGGGCTCGCGACAGATGAGAGGGTTAATTTAGTCAATGTGAACTGTTGTTTACTTCTTGGGAATCTGCAATCAGCTTGGGAACGAACATAAGATACTGACAATCGATAAAATCTTTATCAATGAGTTCGTACGAGGCTAGGGTTCTGGAAACTTATAATCCTCGATCTGGAGTGGGATGAACTAAAAGAAAAAAATATATTATGACAGAGCTACATTTCAAAATTGTTCCCGGGGCAGCGGTATCCATTACCTGCCTCTCAAATTAAAGAGTACTGAGTTTTAATGGAATAAGAGTACTAACCTTCCCTGACTGAGAAGGGCATAGTGACCACTCCATAGACTCCGGGCATACCATAAAGGCAGCAGATGAAGTCAGACAGGTAATCCAACACCGACAGATCGTGCTCCACCACTATCACGAACCTGAAACCATAAAGATGCTTAGTTTTTCCTGAGAAGAGGACTGCATACAATGCAGATTAGTGGAATCGGAACGAGGGTTCAATTTCTGCTTACAATTATATGTAAACTAACAACTAACCATCACAGGACGGACCGCCAAACCACTCGGTCTTGGCACACACTACTTGCTTCATTCACATTAATAATGTCGTCTCACACTTGCTATTCTGTTATTCTGACTCTTGACATGGCCCGACTCAAGTATTTGATTCATTTGATGTTATTATTTGATGGCCAAATAAATTTTATTTGATCGATTTGAGTTATTTCACAATGAATTAATTAAAAGTAAAAAAAAAGTATATTTGCAGTATGTTCCAGAGAGGAAGATACTCTCAGTACAGCTCTGGTGTACGACCACCATTCAGAATTGAAATGTTGCTTAAAATGGTTTTAGCCGTGTTTGGTGATCAGATCTAAATAGCCAAGTACTTTCCCAGGTTCCCTTTCTCCATCTCCTTCCCCTCCCTACTACCTTCAGCTCCACGTATCCCAATCGAGAATGCCATAGTCTCGCTGGCTCCAGATGCGAAAATATCTCATTTTCTTCAAGCGTCCCTGACTTCATCTACCATTCACTTCCACATCGTATATACTTCTCACACTCCTTTATTCATTCACCAGCTCTACATGCCCAGACCATCTAAGCATCTCTTTCTTAATCTTATTCATTACACTTACATCAGCTTTACATTCAATCTGAATCTCAGCATTTTTAACAAGGTCATATATGGTTTTACCACACATAAGCCTCAGGGATTTGATTTCTACAGAATTCTCTCTACTGTCATCCATCCTCCCGTTCTCAGGGCGGCAGCACCCATACCCGCCCCCCAAATTATTTTCCACTCCCAATAGCCTTACGCTTATGTTTCCTGAGGTGGCAGCGCCTCGTTAGGAGTTCTACCAGTTCCCTCAGTGAGTTTCTGTTCATATTGAGTAATTGCCTTGGTCATTTAGGGTGTGGTCTGTTTATGAATATTTTAGATTATTTCATTCCTGCTGCTCCCTCCCATTCTGTGATTGATTTAGCGCTGTGATTTAACCCATCTTTCACTAAGTAACTTGGTGTGGGACTAACTGCCACTCCTAGAGGCGGGTCGGATTCCGCAAGCGGTGCTACCACCCACGGGCGTAGCCAGGGGGGGGGGGGGTTTGGGGGTTCAAAACCCCCCCCGAAAAGTTACGATATCAACATCAATAATATTAAAATAAGGAGAGGCGAGCGGTATAATTTATTTTATTACTAATTATTACACTAATAATGTATTAACTAATAACGATCGCATTCGGTAACCTTCATTTATTTTCGTACCGTATCGGTACGGTATTTTTATGTATCCCTACACCAGTGATGGTATGTCTAAGGAAATTTCCCTAGATCTAGGGAAGAAAAATATTTTTTTAGGGAAAAGGGAAATCAGCACAAAATTTAGGGAAATTTCGAACTGGTAAATTTTTTATTACATATGACAATATTACTGGTATTGGATACATGTTTTATGGAATTCCCATGAATCTTACACATTGTTGATGTACTTCCAAGCAATTTTGCCAAGCAATGTTATTTTTAACACTGACAACTCAAAATGATACATGTATCTAAAAAGATAAATGGAGACCTCTGAAAGAAAAAAATTAATTTAACTTTCAAGTTCCGTTTTTTCGGTGATTGCGGTTGATTTTTATTTTGCAAAGTGATTTTTATTTGGAATTCCGTTTCTAATCAGTAAGTGGTAATTGTATACATAGGTACTTTGAAATTATTATTTCACTTAGCAAAAAGTGTTTAATAAACATATAATAGGATTAGTGTTACAGGCAGATGAATACGTACTTGCGTAAATGTGATTATTTGAATAATTTGACTGCCTAAAATGTTATAACATGTACAACTAACGTTTATTATGTATTTTGTTTTGAAAAGTTTTATTTTCTATATACAATTGTTTATAATTTTATTAAAAAAAAAGAAAAAAAATTAAGTAAATAAAAAATTTAAGTAATAAATTTACATAGAAAATAAAAGTTTTCAACACAAAATGTCTACAAATTGTTATAGTTAATGCCCAAGAAATACAAAGTCCGAGAATAACCCCACATTGCTGTATAACCCCCCCCCCCCCCCCCCCCGATACTAAAACCTGGCTACGCCTGTGCTACCACCCCTTTACTTGCTAGTCCGTCAGCCCACTTTTTTACCCTTAATTCTTTTACGTTATGAACTTACTTGTCGGGGTGGATGAGAGAGCGGATGGTCTGCGCACAGTTGAGTCTCTGCTTGACGTCCAGATAGGACGAGGGCTCGTCGAACATGAAGATGTCCCCGTCCTGGATGCACACCATTGCGCACGCAAATCTCTGCAGTTCCCCTCCGGATAGCGCCTGGATCGGCCGGTCTCGGATATGTGACAATTCTGGAATTAATAACACGGATAAGTCACAAGAATGATTCTTACTACATAACTAACTAAATAACCATCGCACCCTTTCTCTGGATGGGTAGACAGAGAGAATAGACCGCCACACATTTCTGTGTAGTCACACACACACCTTGTCTCATACATACTCCTCTGTTATTCTGACCCTGACATGCAATGTTTTTGTTTGGCATCTCGGACTTCTTATAGCATTCACTTTCATGCTGGGTTCTAAAATATCATGATATTCATATATGTAAATATCATTTATACCCTGTGTTAAGAGACTTACCTGGCATACAATCCTTTTTTTTTTGAATCTAAGGTCATTGGAGGTTATCCACCACTTACCTGCCCTGGTATAAGTAACAGATGGTTACTCCTTCAAGGCTCTCGCAAGGACTCTAATTTGAAAAAACGAATCTACATTTAAGTTTGAACGAATCTAGACCTCCAGTGTCCCTGCATACGGTGTTAGGAAGCAGTATGCAAGTGCTTACATAATTTACAAAATGCAAATATATAATAAGTCAGGGATAAACTAATTAAAAAAGATAACAGGTAAACATAAAAGATGGCTGCTGACAAGGTAATGGCATTTTGCGTATGCTAATCTAAGGTCAGGAATCGCTAGTTAAAGGTTGTCACGTTTGTCGACACCCTGTATTTCCGATATGTGTATCAAAAAGTGAAATATATTGTCGGTGCAAGTCCAGTAAGTAATTTGTCATACATTCTCCTTACACTCCTTTCTTCATTCACCCGCTCTGCATGCCCAAACCATCTAAGCATCTCTTTCTTAATATTATTTATTAAGCTTACATCAGCTTTGTATTAGATCTGAATCCCCACATTTTTAACAAGTTCATATATAGTTTTCCCACACATATGTCTCAGGGAATTGATTTCTACAGAATTTAGTCTACATTCATTCTTCCTGTGTCCACGCTATACTGCCGTACATCAGAATTAGTATCACCTCGCTTCTACAGACTTCTATTCATTAGTGACTTCCGCAGTCAGTCCTCTCTCTATTAATGGAGTATTCACCATAATCACTAAAGGTTCACAATATATGAAAAAAAAAGTTTTTTTTTTCATATGGTGGGGGATCTAAGGGGAACATCAAGGACAATGTAGGGCCTCGATTGTCACCCACTGGACCTTTATCAACTCCGCTGGAGAACGGACGAAGAGTACTTACGCAGCATTCTGCAGATCTCATGCTGGTTCTTCCTCTCGTCCTTCTTGTCCATGAGCTGGCCCACGGTGCCCTTGACGGCTTTGGGGATCTGGTCCACATACTGCGGCTTGATCAACGCCTTCAGATCATCCTCCAGGATCTTGGTGAAGTAGTTCTGCAGCTCGGAGCCGCGGAAGTAGGCCAGGATCTCAGACCAGTCTGGAGGATCCTAGACCAAGTATATTTAAAAGTTTAATAGTGTTACAATGAATTAAATTACATAGATATAATGGCAAGTAATCTGTAATGCTCTAATGAAGCAGATGGTGCTGGTGTAGTTGGATATCATGCCAGTAATTATTCCTATGCAATGTTCAGGTTTTTTTCACAAAACCTTAGTACCTAATGGTAGTTACATAAAATGTCTTAATGTTGTATTGTGCCTTTATCTTCCTCTTGAATGTCTTATATGTCCGGAATCTGTTATAATCATAAGTTCAGTCTAATTTGAGCAAAATGCTATTTTAATATCAATACAAATAAGCACTAGTTCAAAACTTAAGTTAACCTCACCTTTCAACATTTTGGCTCTATGAAAATTGATAATTTTGTCATAAGACGTCAATCTGAAAACAGCAATCCTTATTTTTCATCTTATTCTGTTAAAAGTTTGTGTATGTACATACATACATTCATAGAAAAATAAAAGGTTATAAATAAATCAAGTCTTCCCTTTTATCAATTACTTTTGCATTTATATTTCTGGACTCGTTTTTTAACAACTCCTTGACACTCCAACCACTATATTAATCAACTATTTTAAAAAAATAACTAAATCAAAACAATATCACGTATAAAAATATAAAAATGATATCCAACAACTACACCAGCGCCACCTGCTTCGTGCTTTCTAAATTACCAGCCATGAGGGGCAAAATGCTAAAGGATAAAGGTACGGGTGTTTCAAAAAAATTAAAATTGTCAAATGTTATTGTATTATCAAAAGGCCGATCAGTGCCAATTTGTTTATTTATTTATTTGAAAGGTCCCTGTTAAACGCCAATTCTAGTATGTACTACGTGGTTTGCTTGTTATTATAATAATTGTTATAACTTACAGTAAATCGACCGAGATTGGGTTTCTGTTTACCGGCAAGGATCTTGAGCGCCGTGGATTTGCCGATACCGTTCTGGCCGACCAGCCCGAGGACCTCTCCTGGTCGCGGGATGGGCAGCCGGTGCAGCTTGAATGAGTTCTTGGAGTAGCGGTGAGTGGTGTGCTTCTCCAGGTTAGATGGGAGGTTGATGATTGTGATGGCGTCGAACGGACATTTCTGCAAATGGGAATACAAAAAAACATCTTAAAATCGGTCAATTTTTTGGGCCATTTCTTCCGCATTTCACAGCCTCTGGAGAAAATCCATATAAAAATTACATATTTGTACTACTCTTAAATTTTCTTTAAAGTTTGAAAAATATGTAACTGTGTCTTATTTTTATAAATATATTACGTATGTATTAGAGATTTAACAGATATGTATACAGTTACTATTAAATAATCATTATAACATTTCTTTCAATCGTAAGTCTAGTTTGCAGATGCGCTTATATCAGAAAGAAGGAACTTGTACCTATAATATAATCCATTCAGTTTGTACCTCGAAACATAAATTATAATAATTCCAATAAAAAGGATGCGATTCGCTCGGCAAGTCAGATCTCTGCTGCACTTCTGACAAAACAATTTTTCATTTGGGGCCCTTCCTTACCAAGGTACCCTAAGTTAAAACTGCCGACCATCTGTCGATCAGGCAATATGAGCGTGAGAGCCACGTACAGCGCAATGCGTTCTATGTTTTTTTAATGAGATAAAAAGTAATGGGTCAATGTTCCACAAGCCGCCCCACTTTTAAATCTTTCAACTTAATTACTTCAAGAAACAACTAATAATGTTTGGATTAGTGATGCAACGGAAACAGAAATGGAAACAGATGTCAAAAATAGATCTTAGCGGAAGTGGAGGCAGAAGCGGAACCGGAAGTTTTAATACTATGAAGAAAAAGCACAATTTTATTTTTTAAGATTTGTTTAATTAAACTTGTATTTTGTACTTTTAGTACTCGAAATTAAACAGAGGTTAATAACATTTAATAAAAAGTAATTTGGCTACTTTTACACCTTTGAGTCTGTTTCGGTGTTCTTCATACATTAAACCTTATATATTCTTCGTTTAGAGTTCTGTTATAAAGTTTGCGGAACCAGAAACGGAAGCGGAAGCAGAGTTCTGTTGCATCACTAGTTTGGATAGATGGTAAAAGATGCATTAAAACTCAATTTTTATTGAAAGTTCAAATTTTCCATAAAAACTTTTCCTTTGCCACCATTTTATTTTTTTTTTGTATGGATTTGGCATTTGCGAAGTTTTCTTTCAATCTAAATATGAATGAGTAACTTATTTACTCAAACTACGAACCTAATAACCCTTTTGAGCAGGTAAATAGTTGTTTCTTGAAGTACTTGGTGAAATGAAGTGTAATTTAATTAATGTGTGCTTATAAGTGCGAAGGCTTATTAAGGAACATTTAATGAATAATGGACCGCCGGTGTAAAGGCATGTCGGAGTGGAAGCAGTTGGATGACTAACCTTCACGCAGATACCACAACCGATGCAGAGCTCCTCGGATATGGCAGCAATCTTGTTGTTGGGGGTGACCTCAATACACAGCTTTCCCATCCGCACCACCGGACAGCTCTTCTTGCACTCCTGCCTGCATCTCTTGGGCTTGCATCTGTCCGCGTTCACGATGGCAATACGCGTCTGCTTGTCGGTCTCATCGTGTGATTTATTTCGTGACATTTCTGAAACATTTTACCAGTTTATTTATATGACCATTTTTATACTCAACTTCAGTGATATTAAATAGACGATTTCTTGCACATCGAGAAACAAGGTAAAATTATGTAAACTCTCTCCGGGATTTAAACATATGTGCACTGAATTTAAATTGTCTAACCTCAAAATGAGTTCAACTGACGTTTAATAATTGACAGTTGTCTTCGGTTGTGCGATTCAAAATAAGTTTATTTGATTAATAAGACGCAGGTGGTCTAGTTACACCTCAAATAGGTTTATTTACCTGTCAAAAAGGCGAACGTTGACTTTAAAGTCAAACGATCGCGTGTCGCTCGAGCCGTCAAGCAGCTAAAAAGAACATAGACAAAATGTCAACAGTCAACTTGGCACTCGACCATAGATAAACTTGAATTTAGCCTAGGCGGTGCGTAATCGAAACATTTTGATAATGGACTACCCGATTACGAAACTTCAAATATCGAATGGTAATGGAGATATTTAGGAGATAGATATTGGTATATTAGTTGCTTTTTATGCTAGCTCTGAGAGATTTATGTCCAAGTTGCTCACTGGTAGGAGCCCTGGCAAATAGTGCCCCCCACACGCACACTTCGCAGCGACCGAGTCCCGCGCCACTTCAGGCCGCCGCGCAGAAAAGTCTCACGGTGAACTGCGCTGTAAATCTATCGGTCTTTACTTTTCGGGGGGGGGGGGGGGGGGTGGACTAAAAAAATTAATATGCTGCACACTTTCGTAAGAAGGTTCTGCAAACAAATTAAATCAGTCGCTGGTTTTTAATCCTGACAATGATTTCCTTTTTATTTACTGTCACAACGCATTACAATTGAATAATATTGTAAATAATTATTGATAAGATTCGAATACCTACGTAACGTTATTTAGGTCTATAAGTTAGGTACTGTAACAAAATTAAATCAGTCACTGGTTTTTATTCCTGGCAATGATTTCCCTTTTCTTTACTAGCAACATTAATATTATTTGTGTTACCCGCGAATTTCAAATACGTTTGCATTTCAAAACGCTTTTTCACTAACAATGAATATTATCATAAATAATTATTAATAAGATTATTATTGAATAAAGTTATTCTACTACAGGAATTGTTTAATTTTAATTACAAACTAAAAGACACCGATGTTAATTTCAAATTAATTAAATATATTTGTTCATATGAAGCAGATATTATGTTCATATGAACACATATTACTTGCTGATTTTAGTAGACTATTTTATGCTGACCCGAAGAAGCTACAATTATGGCGAAACCCTGTTGGGTTTCGATTTTCTGAATTTAAAAATTATGTGTAGGTATTAAGTTATTGTTTTATCTTAAATATACCTACACTCAGTGGCGTAGCGAGGGGGGGGCGGACCGCCCCGGGTGCCAACCGTCGGGGGGGTGGGGGGGGGGGTGACACCCCCTTGATCACAATTCTCTAGCCACCCCCTCCCCCCAGGACAGACCAATTTTTTATGAGTCGAAATTAATGTTTATCAACTTTAATGGGGGGGGGGGGGGTAACACCGACCACGTTATCCGTCCCGGGTGCCACCCATGCTAGCTACGCTACTGCCTACAATACCCTATATGACACATAACCTCAAAATAACATAAGTAAACTTTAAATTGTGAAAAACATTCACCATGGCAATCTACATAAACTAAAACTGGAAACGTAGATCGTTACCTTGTATGACTTGTATAACGATTGTATCAAACTGTATTCGATATGAACATAGTCATCGTAAGCGAGAATCGATAAATCGATTCTACGTTCGATGACACTTCAAAACGATTATATCGCAGTGTGTATTCGATACGATACGATTTCACTTTCGATGACATTTCTAAACGATTATATCGGAGTGTGTGTTCGATCAAAGTGGGTGACGGTTCGATCGTTCGATGCGATTATTGAAATCGATTTTTCAAGAATCGATTTATCCATGACAATGTATCGATGTACATCGATGGTAAAAAAGATCGATTCAACATCGATATTTGATCGATTGTACCATCGCTAGCTCGAAGTATTGCTCGGTCGGGGATTTCCCTGAAATGTTCCTTGTGTCATTCTAATTTCGTTCGTATATTGTGATTGACGTAAACTCGTGAAATGAATTGTTATCTATTGACTGACAGGAATGAGTGAAAAAGTTGTTATTCTGTTAGAGTTTTTATTAATGCTAAAAGATCTTTAAAAAAAAAAACAAGGTAAGTAGATTTGATAGTTCACTTTTCTAATAGACGCAAAACTTGAATACAATTAAGCCTCGATGACACACGGCGAGTTTACAAGCTACTATCTGGGAAATTCACTATCTGTTAGTAAACTCGCTCAGTGTCATCGTGTTACTTGTTAACTAAGTTAACTTGTGTGCCGAATGTGGCCGCATATGCTTGAAATATTGTCACCCGGATGACAATCGGCACTCAAATGATTTTAAGGCATAGACAAATGCTTGCCAGAACGCTTGTAGACTATCAAATGGTTTGACAGCAAACACGTAGATTTATTTTCCGTTATTGTCTATGTATGTTTGGCTCAAATAGCTTGACGCGCGCTTCGGAGTAAAACGATTTTCGTGTACTGCGTGCATTAATAATCAAAGCTGGGGACTCACACCTTTACTATCTCACAATTGAAATTTTATCGTTACACTCTGAACACAAAACTGGTTTTAACTTAAGAATGGGTTGTTAAAATTATATTTTCGCGCCAGCAAATGATTTTCCTCAGAATTTGCAGCGTATTAGAATTGAAAACTCCACTCGGAACTTTAGAACGGTTTCGAAATTTACCCTGCATTTGGAGAACTAAATTGGTTTTGACGTTCTATGTGCGTTTCCCCACGTTCAAAACTGCATTCAGAACTCAAAAATGGTTTTTCTCAGATTTTTGCACCACATAGTATGCAACCTGAATTTTTTTTAACTGCACTCGGAAAATGAGAATGTTTCCTTCGAAATGCGTCACCACATGCATCCGCACCTGGATATTTTTTTGAAATTCTGAACACAAGACTTGTTTTAACTTAAGAATTATTCTGGTAAGAGCCCACTGGCTTAAATTAAAACTGAACCTTAATAATTATTTCAAAACTGTTTTAAATTTAAGAGTGAATCTGTCTTCGGTAACTCGTTTTAATTAAAACTACACCCGAAACACGAAAATAGCTTTCCTCAGATATTTGCAGAACGTAGTCTGAAAATTTCATATCTTGCAACTCGAGGAATATCTTGCAATAGTGGAACTCGGGAATGTTTTCCTTCGAATTGGGTCCGTAGATGAAAAGAGTTTCAATTGAAATTTCAAAGGAAACCATTTTCGAGTTCCACGTGCAAGATTTGAAAGATGCAGACTATGTGCTGCAAAGATCGAAAGAAAACCATTTTAGTGTACTGCGTGCATTTATAATTCTGGGGACACCTTTTACTATTTTACAATTGAAATTTTATCTTGACATTCTGAAAACAAAACTGGTATGGGTTGTTAAAATTGTGTTTTCATGCCAGCAAATGATTTTCTTCAGAATTTTGCAGCATATTCGAATTGAAGACTTCACTCGGAAGTCTGTCGGTCGGGATTTTCCAAAAATTTTATTGTTTTATTTTAATGCCTAGCTCTTACTATTGCTTTGTGGAGGATTCCACTGAAATATTCCTCGCTTATCAACTGTGTCATTCTCATTTATTGTATACATTGTGATTGACAGGAACTCGTGGAGGGAAATATTACCTATTGATTGTCGAAAAAGTTGTTTTTCTGTTAGTGTTTTTTTGAGGATTGCGAAATGACTAGCTAGTAATGTTTTTATATTTAAGGAGCTCGAAATTTGCGTTTGGAATTTCTCGAAGTAAACTTTAATGGGGTGGGGGGGGGGGGGTGACACCACGTTTTCCGCCCCGGGTGCCACCCATGCTAGGCTAGCTACGCCATTATAAGAGGTCACCTTCGCATTACTAGCGCTGTAAATCATAAAACCTAATTTATTTTATCCAATATTAGGTTGGGTTTTATCCAAAATCTAGTTTGAGGATTACTAAAAATAAAGAATCTGCATATTTTTAATAATTTAACTTGTACAATTATAATTGATAAAATAATAATCCTTAAATAAGATTTTTGCCTTAGTCCTAATTTTGAAAAATAAAAAGTTTTTTGATAGGCGATGTTACGTGAGTATGGCGTCTTGACGGTGTATTTATTCATTGACCCGGCCTATACTAATCTCACATTTTTCCAGATTTAAGTTGAGGTTGAGTCTGCCTAAGAATCCAAAAGCTTGAATAAAAGTTACACACGGAACAAGCAATGATTTTCCTCCGAATTTTGGAGCGTACGGTGTGCAACTCTGCTCATCTCAAAACTGGTTTCAATTTCAGATTAAATCTGTATTCGGTAACTCGTTTTAATTAAAAATACACCCATAACATGAAAATGGTTTTCTTCCGATATTTGCAGCACATAGTCTGAAGCTTTCGAATCTCGCAACTCGTGGAATATCTTGCAATAGTGGACAGTGGCCGCTCGTGACTTTAGGGTGTCCTAGAGATATTTATATATCCTACTGATATTTAAAAAATGGCATTATTGATGTCATTGTAGCCGAAAATTTTATTTTTATTTTTTTAAATCAGTTTTTTGTATGAAGAATTTCAGGATGTTTCAGTTTGGCCGTGTACCGCACGGATTTCCTGAAAAATCTCCATACAAAAAACCGGTAGACCACACGACTGAAGTAAAACTTCACTAACTTATGCCGGGTAACCGCTGTATATAATGTTATACAGTGCAGGCGCTTGCATTGTAATGTAGTTTCCAGGGACTTGTGATAGAACCATAACCGTTTAGTTTACCGCGAGGTTTCAGTAGGTCTTGCAATGCATGCCGGGTACCCGCTGTATATAATTTACTTATTTATTTACGGACAAATAGTCCATTAACAATATAACAATAACAGGAATAAAAATATCCCTATCCCTATCCCTATCCCTATCCCTATCCCTATCCCTATCCCTATCCCTATCCCTATCCCTATCCCTATCCCTATCCCTATCCCTATCCCTATCCCTATCCCTATCCCTATCCCTATCCCTATCCCTATCCCTATCCCTATCCCTATCCCTATCCCTATCCCTATCCCTATCCCTATCCCTATCCCTATCCCTATCCCTATCCCTATCCCTATCCCTATCCCTATCCCTATCCCTATCCCTATCCCTATCCCTATCCCTATCCCTATCCCTATCCCTATCCCTATCCCTATCCCTATCCCTATCCCTATCCCTATCCCTATCCCTATCCCTATCCCTATCCCTATCCCTATCCCTATCCCTATCCCTATCCCTATCCCTATCCCTATCCCTATCCCTATCCCTATCCCTATCCCTATCCCTATCCCTATCCCTATCCCTATCCCTATCCCTATCCCTATCCCTATCCCTATCCCTATCCCTATCCCTATCCCTATCCCTATCCCTATCCCTATCCCTATCCCTATCCCTATCCCTATCCCTATCCCTATCCCTATCCCTATCCCTATCCCTATCCCTATCCCTATCCCTATCCCTATCCCTATCCCTATCCCTATCCCTATCCCTATCCCTATCCCTATCCCTATCCCTATCCCTATCCCTATCCCTATCCCTATCCCTATCCCTATCCCTATCCCTATCCCTATCCCTATCCCTATCCCTATCCCTATCCCTATCCCTATCCCTATCCCTATCCCTATCCCTATCCCTATCCCTATCCCTATCCCTATCCCTATCCCTATCCCTATCCCTATCCCTATCCCTATCCCTATCCCTATCCCTATCCCTATCCCTATCCCTATCCCTATCCCTATCCCTATCCCTATCCCTATCCCTATCCCTATCCCTATCCCTATCCCTATCCCTATCCCTATCCCTATCAACATACATTATCTCTATCCCTATCAACATCTATAATTCAACATACAAACTGATTCAAACGGTTTCACAAAAAATGCTGTATCTCCGTCAAATTTTCGAATTTCTTTAAAATTTTTGGTGAGAGCATTCAACAAGTGCATCTTTTGAAATTAAATAAAAAAACTTTTTTATAGTGTCCTGGTTCCTTGAAGTCTTATTTAGGATTGCCCGGGCCCCCCAGGACCAGGGGCCCGGGGCGGACAGCCCCCCTCTTAGTCCGCCACTGCTGCCCATCCTATATTCCAATATTGGCTTATTAGGTTGCCATGTATACCTGTCGATTAAACTCCAACCTCCTTCCCATCCCCAGAGCATGATGATGTACCGCATGATGGTCTCACTCAGTAATTACGTTAAACGTAGTGTAATTTTCTAAAATTGTGTCTAATACCTACAAAGATTGGCCTAATAAAATTGCGGCGGTTTGTGGAATATTCAATTATTTCTTTCCCGCTGCGCATTTAATCTTAAGATATAAGTAAATTAATTAGCGTTATACACTAATTCGTTTGTACAGAATTGCACCTTTATCCGCCTCATAATGCATGAAAGTAATAAATACTATCTTAAATACCAGATATGGTGCAATTAAGGTGCATTCGGTGATGGCCGCGTTCTTATTGATTCAGTGCATTTTTTAGGTCAGTGAATTACAATTAAATCTTGCTATAACCCTAACCTGTTTGTCCAACCTCGTGACTTGACATTGAAGAGTTATTGCAAAGGTCAGGTGATCGGATAATATATTATGACGTCGGCCCACAACTAAAATGCACTAAGTGCTAATTCAGTAGGTATACTTTGGTAAAACGGGGAGTTTTATTTCAATGTTAAAATAAATTTTTAATATTTTTTAATTAATTTAATTATGTACGATAAAACTTTTTGTTTGGGACTCTAAATGCTTAGTTAAAAATAAAAAATCAGTAAAGGAACTCAAAGAAAATCCACCATTTGAGCATGAAGTGTGTTATTAGAATCATTGTATTAAAATTAAAAGCAAAATAAAATTTATACAATATCGATTTACTAATGAAGTGTTCCTATTGAGAGATGACATAGATCCCAGCCTAATTTTCGAAGTTTTGAATGGTACAAAAAAGTTATTGTTCTTGTTAATTTTCTGATCCTTCTGATTGATTGTCTTTCATTGCAAGCGCTTTGATACAACCCTGAATGACTTTTGAAGCTGGGAAACTATTGTATAGTACCTACACACCAAACTTTAATGCCAACCTGACGTTGAAACAGAAATCGTCGCATTAGGCGAGATTAAAGTAAAAAGTGGCATGCCTCGCTACCCACGCCTTTTTCTGTCACACGTATGTTTTTACGCATCTTTCTCTTTCGCTTACGTTCATTCGTTTATTGTAAAGTCAGTAACTGTGCGATAATGGATCGTACAATGTTCAGGCCGACATTAAAGGTTGGCGTGTATTTTACCAGCTGCGAAATTCCCATAGAATGACTTTGATATGATACAACTTAAGCCCCGGCAACCCGAATTTCTACCGATTTCTTACATATCTCCCTTAAAAATTTGAAGTTTATAAGCTCTTAAAAAAATATATGTTATTTTTTAAGATAATGTCTAGATCAGAGGTTCCCAAACTTATTTTTCTCGTAGACCCCTTTCAAAATTTTACTGATTTCGGTGGACCCCCTGCTACTACATTTCTACCACATTCCCAAAACTCGTCAAAACATGTGAAGATTAGATCTAACGATGGAAATTTGCGTCGCGGCTAAGTTCCAACCCTAAATTCGGAATGGTATAAATAAAGAGAAAAATAGTGTATTTTCTTGTGTTCTATTTATTAAAATAATATGATTACGTATAGACTTAGTGAGAAATACATGTAGATGACTCAAAAAATGTTTTTATTTCATAAATTGTTAGTACCTATAACTATTGAATATGTTCTTGAAGTTTTAAATAAAAAATTTAATTCGTTCAGGTATTATGAGGGTGTTTGTGCCAAACCGCGTAGTAATCTTGAAACGTATTTTTCTAGATTTTTTTTTTGAATTTTTTGTGCACTCTAGCTCAGTAAGTTTTTAAGCAAACATTTAAAAAATTTGCAAATACATTATTTAAATAATTACGCTCTATCTGTGTGAACCGAAATTCGTAGTAATATCATTGTCAAAAGTATTTATTAATTGCAAAAAAATGACAAAAAATCAAGGTTTGCCTGTTTACGTTTACACACCTGTAAAAAATTTAATTTCCATTTTTTTGGAAAATTAAAGTTTACATAGAAGAGGCACATGTTCTTAAATTAAATTTTAACCCTAACCCATAGCTGCTGAAAAATTTCATATTTTCTGAGGAAATACAATATTTTCTTAAATAGATGCTTAAAATGACCTCAACGTTTCAATAAATTATACACATTTCTTCCATGACAAAAAAATCATAAAAATCATTTAAAAAAACCTAGTCCTTTGTCCTGTATTTCCCACCTTAATAGAATTTAATATCGAAAATGCAAGTTTTTAAAAGTAACAGTCGCTGACCTTCTTAAAATACACTAATCAAAAAAATTAAGGGAGGTTTAAAAAAAGGAAATTAATGCTAAATATTAAGGCTATCTGATCTATAAGCCGGCTTAGCTGAAAAAAATTAAACACGTGGACAAAAAAATTTCAATTTTTTTTTTCGCACTACCTATCTATTAAAATTGCATGATAACTGATAACCATAGCTCAAAATGTAGTTAAAGCTTCAAAATGATTTTTTTAAAGTTTCAATGCGACCATTTTTTTACCGAAACAGACAAAAATCAATGAAAAATTTGGATTTTTTTCGCTCACTTAATTTTTTTTTGAGTAGTGAATTATCCTACATAGATAGGTAAAGCCAAGCCAACATTTTTGTTCTTTACTATTTGAAACCAGATAAATTTTCGTGGACCCTCACTTACAACTTGTGGACCTCCATTTTTTATCATGCCAACGTGGACCCCCGTCGAGTCTCCCGTGGACCCCTGGGGGTCCACCTGGACCACTTTGGGAATCACTGGTCTGCTGCCCACGCCGAAGCGCAAATTATATGAAATTCCCTCGATAGAAAAAAAATAGCAAAGTATGCTCCAAAAATTCTTAAAAACAAGTCTGTTTCTATTATCGTGTTTCTATTATATATTTGTGAAAAAAATTCACAATGTTTCTTTAAATGATACTTGCGATGCTTCCCACGAGATTTTTGCTCTATTTTCCCAATTTTCGCATCGATTTTGTCGCTGATATGAAATTACGAATGTTAGAGGAGCGCGCTAACATTTACAGCGACAAAATCAATGCGAAAATTGGGAAAATGTTTAATAAAACACGACTCGTTTAAAATAGAGCAAAAATCTCGTGGGGGTTGTCTTAAACATAATTTAAAGAAACACTGTAAATTTGTTCATACATATAACTTGTACAATAACTGAATAAATAAATGTGTGTATAATAATTTTTGGAGCATACTTTGTGATTCTTTTCTATCGATGGAATTTTATATAATTTGCATTTCGGCGCGGGAATGTCAGGACATTATCTTTAAGAATAATATATTGTAAGAAATCTGTGGAAATTCGGGTAGCGGCTGCTTAAAAGTACCTACCTTAATACTTTTTTTTACCTGACTGAACTGATGTTATTGTATTGGGAAAGAAAGTACACCAAGTGCACTTAGTTGATTTTCATTGTTAATTTAAGGTAACATGCGCAATGCGCATAGTGTGTTTTTTTTAAACCCCCAAGCACATGAAGGATTTTACCTGCATTTAAATTTTTTTTTCTGCACTTGGCGTTTTTATTAATTCACTTTGAGCGAAAATGCACTTAGTGGATTTTAGTTGTAAGCCGACGATAATACAATTCTGATCAGGGTCTCATTCAACATAATATTTAGTATGGGAAGATGGAACGTGTGACAGGGCGCTCCATCTCAAAGGGCGCTAGGAATTTTCCATTTAAATTACCTACAAACCTGTTATCCATGCGCTCTCAGCTGCTGGAGCCAATGCAATGAGACTATGGCATCCCCACATTTGACAATATTTCTATTTTTTAAGGTGTCGAAATTTGCGTTTTGAATTTCTTCTGTAAATATTACGTTGATCTGTATAACCTTCAAAAGATTTCCAATAAAAAGAATTCAACTGTCGCACAACGAGGAAAATGTCCCCTACTGGACCAAAGAAATCTATTTTTCAATATTATTCATTATTGGTTCTAGGTAATATCAGCTGGATAAATACGCGTTTTTGCGGTCAATCTTGAGATCTAGTATGCAAATTAAGTTAATTAGATTCTACTTTAGTTTTGCAACAACATTATGATAGACAGAGCCATCCCAAGACTATGGATAGGAATTATAGTTGATATTTATTGAATCATAGTTCTATGGAACCATCCATTTCTTCTGAACTTCAGACTGTCAAGGGGTTGTTGTGAAAACGCAGCCTTTTCAGCTATAAGTAACTATTTTTTATGATGACAGATTTCCAGTGACGTCGTGGACGTTACAAATGGTGTCATAATTTCCCTGGAGTTATCTATAAATTGTTGTCAGGGTCAAAAGCATATCCAACAAGCAACTACGTATGTTAGACCAACAAGCTTTTTATGCTATGGTAGGATCAGTGGCGTAGCGTGCCTTGGAGGGGCCCTGTATCAAAATCAGTTGGGGCCGTTATTATTGCTCGATACAATAGGTACGTGATCAGGTATTTTCATGTATTGGTTGCCATTGTTCTTTCAAAAAACAAAATTCACACTTCGCCACCGGTAGAAAAATAAGTAGTAGGTACTAGGGAATGAAATCTCGACTCGAGATCGCAAATTCGAGATTAGAAATTACAATCTCGCGAGATCTTGGAATTTTCGGAATCTCGTTAATTAAAAGAAAATATTATTTGAAAGAAAACAAAAACCTTTATTCTTTAATATTAATTACTAAATAGTTAACAGTTTTTTTTTTTAAATTAAAATAATCAAAAGAAAAATATAGCTTAAGGAGATTAGAAAGTAATTACGGGTGATTTTGAGAGTAACTTATTAAAAAAAAGTGTATTAAGGGTGCTATCTGCTAAACGGCATCTAATGTCCGTTGCAATGTACCCAGCTGCTGAAAATGCCCTCTCCGACTCAACACTGGTTGGCAGCAGCGTGACTAAACAATTATATGCAAACTAAAAAAATCTCCCCCTTGTTCCTCCACACTCAAATAGATCCATTTATTTTTTTATGACTGACTTTTATTTATCTAAACTCGTGGATACACGCGAAAAAATGACTTTTAGATACTCTCAGAGTCTCTTCCAATTCCTCTTGAAGTGACGTATTAGTCGATCGACACTCCCGCCCGACCGTCAGTCAGTCAGCGCACCACTCGCCCCCCGAGTGGATGTGTGTAGCGTCGCTGACCACTGCAGCCCAATCCCGTCGATCTCGAACGGGATCTCGTCATATTATGCTTCGGGATTGATTCCGAAAAATGTCGCGAGATCGGAATTGCATTCCCTAGTAGGTACCTACTTACCATTGCAATCTAAATCAGCTGATTGCTGAAAAAATGAAGAAATTTTGGGCATTTTTTTACAACCTCCTCCCTTTTCTGTTTACTTTTTCTTTTCATAGCTCCACTGGGATAATCTCTTTTCCTTTCACTCATTATTTTCACAAATCCAACAAATCAATACATAAATAATCAGAAAAACAAGATTACAATGTAATAAATAACGTTTGAACCGGAATAAAACGCGTAATTATTGCTCTCCGTGGTTTATCATTATAGGTACATCGGTTATTTCGGGATTCCCCCGTTTAAGTGAATGACTTGAGTGGAGCTCATTTAAAACAAAAACAAAAAACTCTACAACAAAATTCCACTCTTATTCAAAAATCACAACAAAATTATAACATTTACAACTTTAGATTCAAAAACTAAATGAGATCAGAAGTAGAAAATATACTAACACAAAATACTCGTACCTACAGACTGGAACAGAAATTATTCAACCGCACTAAAAAACCCTATATAATATGTTTATAATTATTTCAGAAACTTCATATTATCAATAATGTAATTTAATTTTAATTTGTAGGTAATTTAAGTCCTCAGCATGGGAAATCCCAGTGATTAGGTTAAATAATAAGCCTGTATAAAATGACTTTTCCTGGAGTTCATTATTTATTATTATTATTTCTACTCCGGGCGCTAAATGTCGCAGGTCTGGCCCAGTGTCTGTCACCGACACCTTCGTATTCGATAATATTTTCCACAAACTACAGAAAATAACGTAACAATATCTTCATTTGGTATTAACAAACAATATTGGTAGTTCCCAAACTTTGTCCTTCGTTTTCTATCTAACAATACCATTTAGGTACTAGGCAACGTTCATAGAAAATATGTCAAATACATTTTGTAATTCTTCTTCTTCTCGTGCCCTGTCCGTTCAACGGACGTTGGATATCATGTTGGCTTTGTGGACTTTGTTCACTGTGGCCCGGAACAGCTCTACAGTACCTAGATGGACCAAACCACTGTCTCAGGTTTTTCAGCAATGATGTTCTCCTTCTTCCAGGGCCCCGTCTTCCGGCAATTATTCCCTGCATTATGAGATGCAA
Organism: Limnephilus lunatus; assembly: GCA_917563855.2. NCBI lineage: Eukaryota > Metazoa > Arthropoda > Insecta > Trichoptera > Limnephilidae > Limnephilus > Limnephilus lunatus. The sequence goes on from OU830596.1 coordinate 70,812,321, forward strand.
TATCTCGTAGGTACTTCTCTGGATGTCTTATCACATGTCCTAGATATTGAAATTTTCGGATTTTCATTGTTTTAATAACTTATTTTTCTTTATTCATCCGAAACATTTTCATTCGTAACTCTTGTCCATCCAGTTTATTTGAGTATTCTTCTGTAGATCAAAAATTTTTTTAAAAAAGGTAATCTAAACGAAACATGCAAAGGAACACGACACAAAAAATAAAGGTAACGGTCGCAACTGGGGAACAGGGAATTAGTTGAGGATAATTGTAGTAGATAGGTACTTATTCTTAAATTTAAATATGAGATCGATAAAAAATTTGCGAAAATAATCAGGTCAAAGTATTGTTCCGATAAGACAGAGGTCCTGGGTTTAATCCCCTACTATTTATTTTCTCTGTCCTCTTCTGTTTCATATTTCGTTCCGATTTATTAATATTATTTCCCTCTTCAATGATTAAATATGACGTTGATCTGTGTAACCTTCAACAAAATTGAATATTAATAATAATTCAATTGCTGCACAATGAGGAAAATATCCCCTATTCGACTAAATAAATCTATTTTTGAATATTATTCATAGTAGTAGGGGAGGAAATAACGCTAAATGGGTAGTTACTCGAGCGTTGTGGGGACCTATTGGATTGCAAAGATTAGATGCTAAAAAGAAAAAAAAGTTTATGTGATGTATGCCCTTTCAGTGGTGGGGGGAGCGAGTATAATTTTTCAAAAATGTAAAAAAAAATCGTCACAATGACTTACTCGAGCGCGTCAGATATTAATAGCGTATACGCCCTACGTGTTTCTGGTAACGGAGAGATATTAATCTGACGAGTTGAGTGGTGGGGGTGGCCGTATGAAGAGGTAGAAAATTGAAAAAAAAGGATTTATTCGAGCGTATCAGATTAAGGTAATGTTAACCGCGCTCGAGTAAATCCACGTGACGTTTTTTTTTTTGCAACTTTGTGACTCGCTAATTTTCTTACGTCACGTTCAAATCGTCAGATTATTGAAATGTAAACTTTTCTGCATGTAATTAACTCACAATAGGTACCTTAATCTGACACGCTCGAGTAACTACGGGGATCGATTTTTTTTTACTAATCTGATCGGTTGCCCTAGCCGCACCCACCAATATTATTGGTTCATAAATGGTGGTAGTACATAACAGGGTCGGGAGGTATCTCCCCTTAGTTAATCTGACGCGCTTGAGTAAATCCCAAAATCCCTGCTTCGCCTCCCCTACTATAGTATATATATATATATAGGTAGGTATATAGGTAGGTAATATTAATCAACTGCGCAAAAATACGTTTTTTTGCGGTCAATCTTAAGATCCAGTATGCAAATAAAGTTAAGTAGGTGTGTTGATTTTACAATAACACTTAAGTGGATGATTGTTATGGTCTGGCGAATGACCAGTTGTTCTGAAAATTTGAAAATGCTTTTTCGTCTATCAACATTTTTCTTTCAGAAAAAAAGGTACTATCCTAATCACTTTTTCTAGAATGAGAATAATACCACAAGAGTCCCAACTGCTCCTGACTGACTGGAGTTACTGGGACTATGGTACCTATCACCGAAGTAAGGCTGACTTTGCATTGTAAAATTTACGACTTACGTAAGTTTCTGCTAAATTACTCACAAGTGCGTATTACATATTATGCATCTAACTATTGGTAATAAATACCTACTCGCGGAAGTTGTTCGAAAGTTAAACTTATGTAATTGCTCACAGCGAACAATAAATCTGTGCGTTTATTTGCGGTATGTTTGCGGTTTATTTCCGTCAAAAACGATTTGCTGATATTGCCAATAAAGCCGAAAGGGCCCAAATAAAGTATTGGAATAGAAGTTGGCTCGAGAGAAACAATACAAACATTAACGGTGGAATTGAGTGGGGGACCAATGAATAGCACTTCTTTAATTTTATCCGAATGATGACAAATAATGTCAGCAACCGACTTCGAATTCAAATACGTCATGTTAGAAATAGAAGGTAGAAAGGGTTAGACTGGGATATGGGGTAGGAAAAAAAAACTCAAAAACCTGTATTTTATTTTTGGCAACTCGCATCGGCGCAGTAGGTAGATACCTACTATTTCTTACGTAAGTACCTACTATTTCTATTCTATTTCTTACAGATTTCTTAGCTAAGGAGGTACTATTTCTTACGATAAGCGTCTCTACTTATCAAAACTAATTTCATGTGCTGTAAGTTCGCGAGGCACGATTGGATTGGACCTATCAAAAACTCACGTCTCTTACAACTTCCGTAACCTTCTATAAATTACCGTAAGTGACCTAACTAAGATTCTCCGATACCTACTTATAATAGTCATTCTACCTGATTAGCCAAATAAAATATTGTAATTAAGTATTTATTATTTATATAAGGTAGAATGGTTTATAATTTATAACTAGTGCTTATGACAGTTATATGAGTAGGTATCTTACGTAAAAAGGAGGCCAGCTTTTATATTAACATCCTGGCCTTGGTTTAAGGTGGTTTTGATCGAACCCGCCACCTTTGGATTTGTGGCCAAGGAATACTTAGGTCGATTCTCGGCCCGTCAGCATCATTATTCAAGAATTATCAATTATCCTTAAAAAAATATTAATTTTTATATTTTTTCATATAATAACGTTGGAGTAGCACTGGTTTGCGATTGCGAAATTACGTATCGTAAACAAGGAGTCTGGTTTATTTATTGAACTCACAGTAAATTCTTGTCAGTATTCCATACGTGTTTTTTCGGTACGGTTGTGTGTACAAGAACTACATACGAACTACTAAACTAACTACAACATCTATTTTTCATTTCATTTTCTGAAGACAAAACAAACTTACAAAATGGGTATGTAAACAATTAAATAATTATCTTCTTGGCTATAAATCAGACAGCCTGTTTACATGTTTCACTAAAAATAAGGAAAAATTAAATAACGGCACCTACCTACGTAAGCATTTAATAAGAAAAATGCAGTTAAAAAAAAAACTGTTTCATATTTCTATGTGCAAAAGCTAGTAGTTTCGATTTTTCTCGTGAACTTTCGAAAATAACAAACCGCGGCGTCTGAAAGCAAAACCACACTGAATTAAATTGGCATATTAACTTATGGGGAATTGGATAATTGATGAATAAAAAAACATAAACGAAATTTTTTGGAGATTAGGAGATCGATTGTCTCGATCTTGAGATTTGGTGGACTTGCTGAAAGACGTCGGCGTTGGTAATACTGGGCGTTGGTCGACAACCCCTTAAAAAAAAATTTGCGCACGAGCGTAAATTTTTCAAATTTGGAACTTTTCAAAAGTTGAGAAAAATAATCTTTTCAAATCCAGACAAACGATAAAGTAGGTACCTAACTAGATATGTATAACATATTTCAGCAGACATGTGCGAACATTCATTATACGAGTATTATATTATTATGGCTTACTTTTGCTGGCTATTATTGCAAAAAGTGGATCATTTTATCGGTGGAGATTAAATCACTTCCCGCGTACATAGTACCGCTTGGAAGATTTTTTACTAACGAGTTTTGTCATGCGCTAAATTAGAAAAATACGTTCGTGTCCCTTTGGTTCAAAAGACTTCCCGTTTAATTAATTTGAAACATTTATATTAAAAATTGAAAAATATTTTTTTTTTCATGTTTATTTTCCAAAATCGATTCCTTCAAACGAATACAATTCTGAATAAAAAATTTGAAAGTGTCGTTTATTTACGAATAGGTACAATATGCAATACGGTGTCCGATTATATAGAAACTCGTAGTACAAATAGGAAATTGGTGAATCTACATCACTGAGAACTCAATAAACTCTTTTTTTCTATCTGAGCCATTAAATTATTTTTTTCACCTTTTTCCTTTTTTTGCAATTAAAGAGATAACAAAACTTATGGAACCAAGTCTTCATTAGGAGCATTGAAAAATAAAATAAACAACTGATATTAGATTTAGTTTGTTGTGTATAAACCCCCTAGCGACCGATTTTATTCAAATCTGTCCTGAAATATTTCGACTCGATTTTTTCGAAAACCAAAGCTTAAATCTTAAAAATGTTACAATATTCTAATAAAATAAGATAAACATAATAAAAATTGAAAAACAATATAATGACAACAAAAAAGTTAAATGACTCAAAGATCTTACCAGTGGCGTCACTTACGTAGCGGCCATGGGCACACTGACAGTGGCGGATTTGCCCTAAGGCCCATGTAGGCCCGGGCATAGGGCGGACAGATATTAGGGACGGTTAATCGTGACAAAAACGTCACTGATGATAACAAGAAATAATTCAGAATACCTAAATATTCTAAAGGCTCGCGCACATTATGGCGGGCCGCACTGCATTGCATCGTATATCAATAATCTTCCTAAATCACTTACTACATTTTATGTATAAAATATTAATATCTATAATGTAATGAATAATAAAATGGTAGAAATGCTAAGAATTTTTTTCCATAGGAAAGCTGATAGTTCAGAAATGCACAAAATAATTTGCAAGGCAGATAGAAATATTTCGCCATTAAATTTATACTACGAGATTGCCAGCATTCTTATAAATACCAACCAGGAATTATTAGATTCCTGGTCAAATAAAATTCTTCACGCAAAACACTTCAACTATCTCAAATCTCAACCAAACATATGTTGACAAATTTTCGTCAAACAAATGGTTGAGTATTGGAGAGTTGAGGGCAGAAATAGAAGGCTTTATGCTCGCCATTCAAGATAGAGTCATTAATACTAAAAATTATAGGAAGCATATCATCAAAGATACAAATCAAATTGATGATTTATGTAGAAAATGTTTGGCTTTTCCGGAAACTATAGAATATATTATATCGGGATGTTCTGTATTAGCGCTGTCCGAGTATACATTTAAGCACAATCAAGTTTTAAAAATAATTCACCAAAGTTTGGTAATTAAACATAACTTGATTGACTGCCGTAATGTACCATATTATGAATATGAACCAAATTCATTTTTAGAAAATGAATTTTATAAAATTTATTATGATAAAACTATTCTGACAGACAGAACAATTAGTCATAATAGACCCGATATAGTTTTACATGACAAAATTAAAAAAAATAACTTATATCATTGATGTCGCTATTCCAAATTCTTGTAATATTCAGAAAACTGTTTCTGAAAAAATAAGAAAATATACAGATTTAGGAAATGAGATTAAAAGAATTTGGCATTCTCTGACTATAAAAATGTTACCATTTGTTATTTCGGCTACTGGCATTATACCTAGCTCTCTCATTCAAAATGTAGGCGTATTAGATTTGTCAAAAAATTTGTATATAAAAATGCAAAAGTCGGTCATTTTAAATACATGTAGGATTACGAAAGATTTTTTAAATATTTATATTGAGGGATCAGTAGGATTTATCGGACCAGTTAGGATTTCATCAGAGCCGAACCCTCTGATATGAAAATATCTGGAGTCGGTGAAATATTTTCCCATTATGTTTCTGGTAGATTGACGTATTGTTCTTGTATTGTTTTGTATTTATTATACTTAGGTATATAGTGCACTTACATTGCGTGAATTTACTAGATAATCATTTGTGGAACAGTGTGTGGAAGGGTTTAGTCTTTCATTTGGGAAAGATTTAACCCGGACATAAAATCTGGAGCACCGTAAAATGTAAAATAATAATTTCGAAACTTCTGAATCGATTTCGATAAAAGTTGCCTGGTCCCCAATTACCCAACCCCTGTCATCAAATGGTACCGGGCCGCCCAAGGCCAAGCCTAAAAATCAAAATTACGTAAAAAAAAAATCGAACATACAAAATAAAAATGAAATAATTACCGGCAAAAAAATATAGTGGAACCTCTCATGACGAGCACCTGCCATAACGAGTAATTTGCATAACCATTAAAAGAGATTGCGAAAAAACCTTCACTTGACGAGCGACTTTTCGCATAACGAGCGACATTTCGCAAAACGCAAGAAGTCCCATTTTCATGTAACTCACTTGTGAGCCGGGAGTTCATCAGTCTCTGGTTATGGTTAGCACTCATTCCACTAGCACGTTAGTATCATAAATGATCATACATTTTTCAGAATTTATGTTCAGACATTATTTGTAATTTTTTTCATTATTTTTAAAATTTCGGAACATGAAAAAGGTTCTTCTCCACAGTGAATTAGCATGTGGATTTTAAATTGTCAATTTCGAGAACGTGAGTAGTTGCAGTCGGAAGATGAAAAAGGTTTTTTCTCAACTGTGTGACGGCTTGTGAACTTTTAAATGTTCATTTTGAAAACATGATTAGCTGCAGTCGAAACATAAAAAGGTTTTTCTCTACAGTGAGTCAGCATGTGGATTTTAAATTGTCACTTTCGACATCACGAATACGATATATGGGCACACTTTTGAAAGACAAAAACCTACAAAAATACAAACTACAAAATTAAAAATGTTTCTGTACTTTTATTGAAAGGGTTCGTGCAACAAGTGCCATGCCACCTATATGTGAGAATTTAAGTTAAAAATAAAATATAGGCCACTTGCTTGCATTTTGTAATGACTTAGAAAAAATCTTGTAAATAGATCTTTCTACTAAAATTTCGAAAAGTCATTTTACCCATTGGCCTCCGAATTGTGAAGTTAAAGAATTGTCCTTCACATCCGAATTAATTTCGTACCAAAAATTTGAAATCTTTAGTGGTGTGGTGTACAATCTAATATCATTTAAACTACATGTTTAATAGTAATATTTTTTAATTTACTTGCATATTGAATCAAGGTATGTAAAAATATATTTTGTGTTTAAAAACAAAATTACAATATGATTAAATCTGCATATAAAAATGACCTAAAAGTTTTAAAAATTTTATTTCTATTAAAAAAAATTGTAAGTAGGTACATCGGTCAATCTTATTGGCATAATTTTTTTAACATATATTTATATACTTATAAATACAAGAATAATTTTGTGTGATAGTCCTCGAAGCAATCAGGGACGTGGAGGGCCACTTTGCAAGATTTGAAAACTTCGTCATTTTGACAAACTCACAATGACGCAGTTCGCAAAAATTTATTTGTAAATATCAGGTAAAAACTGTAGGAATATAGTTTTTTGATAATAAAATAAACAAATCCGTATTTTAATACGAAGTGTCACGGTATAAAAATGTCCAGTCTTCAATTCCCTTAATTTATTTTTTATAAAATTCCACCTGATTTTTAATTTATCTTTGTAAGGTGTGAGACTATAAGGAATGTGAAAGGAGATAGAGAAGGTGAAAGCTGGGAGGTAACTGGCTTTTTTGATCTAGTCACCAAACATAGCTAAAGTAATTATAAGCAAAGTTTTCATTCTGAATGGTGATTGCACAACAAGACAAGAGAAATGGTGCTGTTGAATGACATTACTAAAACAGTACACATACCTATTTATTTTTATTTAAGTTTTATTTCAGCAGGGCTGGGAAGGGTAGTGCAATCCCAGTCTGCCATATTACATAAACTATAGTACAATAACATTTTACAGAGTAAATAAAAATCTGAAAGAAATAAAATATGACAATAGGTAGGTACCTAATGAAAACAATAAATGAAAATAAAATTCGAACATAAATAACAAAAAAATAATCATAAAATTAAAAATTAAATAAAATTAAACGGAAATTAAATAAAAATAAAAATAAAATATTTTTTCTTCCCCAATGTTAAGAATGTTAAATAATAAAATGTAAGTATGTAGATGGATATCTGTCGTAGAATAATAAAAAAATATATTCAAATTATTGTTTTGTTTCCAGCAAGACTGTTCTTCATCATCGTGAGTTTCCTCGTTGTGGCCTCCTTCCTCGTGGAAGAGTCATCGGCAAGTAAGTAATCTAATGAATTATGATTGAATAATTCAACCTCCCCACTTTCTCAAAGTATACACATACAATGCCTGTGTCTAACGGGGAACGCCTAGAACTGAGATAATGGGACTTTGAAGTTTTGCAATCAACAATGCATATAGAACAGAAACAATAGAGATGAGCGGTGAATCGTAATTAGTATGAAATTGCACGCACAAAAGTGTCGCCAATTTCGTTCGCCCATACTACTGCAAATTGTACCTACCTACAGCAGCGTCTTGCCTTTGTTTCTACATGTACACCAAACATTTAAATTTCATTGGCTCTACCGCTTTCATGGTCCATTCATAGTCGTACACAGCTAATAGTCAGCATATTTCCATGCACATATATGACTTAATTGATCGATGACGTATACAATATACAATAACCAGACAAAACCGGATATATGTCATTTTTAAATAAAATTTCAGCCATATTGACTCTTTTCCACAAAAAAAGTATAAATTGATTTCGAAAGATTGTTCTTTTATCTGGTAAAGTCATGTTTTAAATTATGAGAAAATATGTTTATTTTTAGCGTAATAAGGTTACAACGTAGGTCATTGGCAGATTTGTTAAATGTTCAAACAAAATTTTGTATTATACAACACACATTTCTAATCATATAATCATGCAATAAAATTAATCAATCAATTATCGGGTAAAGCTATGTTTCAGAATTTAAATTTTAGTTTAAATAAAATCACCAAAAAAATATCTGCGCACTTGTTTTGTAACGAAAACACTTCAGTTTGTCTATTTATTTACGGTCTTACAATATATTTAAGACTTTTTTAAATTCTTATTTTGCTTAGACATTATTGAATAATTATAAATACTTACAATCAAAAAATAATTACAAAAAGTACATAATTTTAATAGTTTTACCATCACGCTTTTCAGCATTTTTTCATGTAGGTATAAATTAAAGCAAATTTTGAATGAAATAAAATCAATATTGAGTTATTATTTAAAAAAAGCTGGTACGTAGAATAATTAATCTTTCTCATTGGAACCGCCCTGTACAATCGTAAGAATATTTTTCAACAAAATTTGGATTCTCGGCTGCTGGCTGGATAAAGGCCCAAAGTAACATCTTGCCTTTGTTTCTACCTGTACACCAAACGGCTAAATTTCATTGGCTTCACCGCTTTCATGGTCCATTCATGATTGTACCCCACTAAAAGTCAGTACATTTTAACTTACTTTTCAGATTATATTGTAGTACAGTTATCATTGTTATGTTACAAACTAATTGAGTTTGTGATAAGAACAAGTAAACAATTTTCCAAGCTCGAAGCAGTCATCGATGTTTAACTGTATTATAAGATCAGACTATAATACAGTTCTGCTGTTTGAGTCCCATATCAGCAAAAATACATAGAATTACTGCAACAAATCCAAAAAAAAAACGCATTTTATATTTAAGAGAATGCATGTTTAAATGCATAATATGGATTTGCTTTCTGAGACGCGCTACAAAAATCTCCAATCTAAAAGGAATGGGTCCCTTAGAGTAACAGCGTTAAAAATAAAATACTATGTATTTCATTGACAGCCTATACCTTCTCAAACCCTATAAATTGTTTGTACCGATTACCGTACAACTACTGCCAGGGTCGAAACCACGAACTGCTATGTATTCCACATGGCAACACGACAAGAGGTATGGTGCACGGTGTTGCTAAATGATATCTCTTGATATCATTTAGCAACACCATGTCATGATAACTCTTGACATTTCCAACATTGTTCTCAAAGGTTTCAAGAGTCACATTGGGAAAGGGGTCGTCCATTAATCACGTGATGCTTTTTAGCAACTTTTTGACCCCCTCCCCTCCCCCTGGTGATATGTGGTGAGGTTTTAGGCTAACCCCCCCCCCCCCCCCCCCCAAATCACGTGTATTTTTTTAGTACAAAACTTAGGACGTTTCACCTTTAGAAATCAATGAAAAATAAATACATGTGATATCTCGTTTTACCCCCCCCATCATGATGTTTCGTGATTTTTTTCTGACCCCCCCCCCTTCCCCCCTTTGGAGCCTCACGTGATTAATGGACGACCCTTAAGAACTGTAAAATATATTATTATTATAAGCATCCATTTTTAAGTTATGTAAATAATTGTTACATATATATGTACCGTAACAGAATTATTTAATCGGTTTGGTATTATTTACATTCAAACAGCATTAGTTCTGTGGGGGTACCTACTTCTCAATAACAATGAGTCCTTGAAAACAAACTGGTTTATAATGAGTTTATGTTTTTTACAATAATTATGATACAAGTCAAACAACCTGTTTATACTAGCCGCTAATTGAATCTGGGCGGTAGGCTGACCCGAACCACTCTCGACAGCCAAGCCTACTCGGGCACCCCTGTCGGCAAATCAATAGAAGCACTTTCCCTGCTGGCATCTGTCGGCATTACTTAAAAGCTCTTTCAATACATTACGTAACCCTTTGTTTCTATTGTGCGTCTATGAAATTAAGCAAATGACTCTGTTGTTCCAGGTGGTGAGTGTCCCCTGGTGAGCCAGGTATACTCCTGCCAGCCCAGTTGCCTGCAGGATTCGGACTGCTCCTACGGGAAGAAGTGTTGCGCCAACTCCTGCCACACCAAGTCCTGCGTCGAGGGCAAGACCCAGGGATCTTCCGGCTCCAAGGGATGTAAGTATTCAATAGGTTTGTTTGATTTACGCCATTCCCGGTCTGTCCTTCCAAGTAGCATCACTGGGAATTCAGAGATTATTATATAAGCTGTGTGGAGTGTCTTTATATGGAAAGGAAGGAGAAGAAGTATTGGAAGGGAAAAGGTATGAGGGGAGAAATCTGAGGGTTAGTGTGTTCAGGAGTGACGAATATATGAATCCATTCCTCCCACTGTGGTGTAAGATGATGGATAAAGAAAGTCGTACTGGAGAGGTCCAAAGGACTCCCTCAACCAATCCCTCCCGATCCATCCTGCTATCACCTGCCAAATGCAGCAAAACACTTAAGGTGACCTACGGCAGAGATGTTGGTTATCCAATAAATAGTCCAGGGCGGTGGTACCCATACCCGTCTACAAAATGTTTTGGTATATTGAAGGCTTATAGGTGACATTATTGTAATATGTGACGTTGGTACAACAAGAAAGTATTGATAGGAAATAGAGCATAGCAGAAGTATAGTTAAAGTATTGGCAAGTGTGGAGCGTGGAAAGCAACTAACGAGTGCTAGTGAACTACTAATAATACGTTAGGTAAAAGGTCGCTAGTTGATTTTAGTAAATAAGCCTGCATAATAAAATCACAATATTTATTATCAATAATTATTGTCATGTCAGGTCAAATGGCTGATATAAAATGACACTTATTGCAAATAAAAATGATAACAGTTTAGCATAGTTTATTATCAACATGTCAAGCAGTTAACTGGCCTTTTAATGTGGTCAGTTAGAATCTTTATATGCCAGAATATACCTATATATTATGTAGGGTGTAGCAGCACGGTAACCGGACAAATCAACTCAGAACCTCCTTTGAAAAGTCATTAAGGGGTCGTCCATTAATCCATTAAAGACGAAGAAAGCGTACATTTATTAATGCACATCCATGTCGCATGAAAAGTTGATTCAGAAAAATATATTTTTCCAATGTGATCTTTCTTTGTTTCTAATGATTTATCATTTTCAGCATCCGGCGGAACAGGGACCTACTGCAACAATGTCAAGTGCAACTCCTACGAGAAGTGCGCTCTGGACCGCACCACCAAGAGAATGAAGTGCGTCCGATCCTAAACACCAAATAAACCAACCATAAAGGCCTGCTGCTGATAGCTCCATTATAACCTTTCTTGTTTAAAATATGCCACACTCCCACAAAGTCAAAATATGCTAAACTGAGATAAAGGATTTCCATGCCATATATTTTTATTTTGTAATTTAAAGAATATGAATTACATTTTTATTTTACAAAATATTTTATTTAAGATCATCAATGGTCATGTATACCTAATCAGAAAAGAGGAGCTCTTGTGCCTGGTAAGGGAGCCACGATTCTTAATAATAAAGGTATATATTTTTTCTATTATATATGCTTATGATAGTCTTAATAAATTGTGGAGTGAACTGTTATAGAAATTAAAGGTTACAAAGGAGTTCTCGAAGGTAGGGCAATAAAATTATATGCATCATTATAGTATATTATACCAGCTCAATATGTGTTATGTTTTATGGATCAATATTATACTTGTTGATATTGTGTTAATAATGACGAGGGTTATTAAATAATTAATTATTGTATCCTTAATTATTTATAAAAGCTTTTCAAACCTCTCTGATTTATTTTTTTACTTATTTCCAAAAGTCATTGATTTTGACACAGAAAATCCTTTACCTAGCTCGAAAGACTTTGAAACAGGAGACGGATGTTAGCTTTATTAGTTGCTCTCTACCTGAAGTCATTGAGACTATAGCAGTCCTGGATTTGTCAATAGGCCGTATAGGCCTCGGCCTAGGGGCGGCGGATTTCAGGGGGCGGCGCCAAGCCTACAAGTGAGTGATTATAGGTGGGTAAGAAGGAGGAAGGGGTGACGCAAATGATGTGGCCTATACTTATGAAAAATATAAATCAAATGCAAATGGAAATGGGGAGGGGAAGGAGATGAGAAATAGGTAGGTTAGGAAGAATCGAGCCATTCAGATTTTGTCACACAGCTAATAGTTATTTCCTGTATGTTTTGATTCTGAAAAGTGGTTTCTCACCAGAACAATATTGATTGTCCGGTTGATTAGTTAGATATCTCCGAATAATCGAAATTTGGGTTGAGTATGCAAAATGTAAAAGTGTACCCTCTATCTGGTACAATTCTCATAAACACCTCCAAATCAATTATAATGCAGATAAACTTGTAGTGAATTCAAAAAAATGTTGATGTTTTCTGGGTCACTAGTAGGATATTTCAAAATATCCCACTAATATACTGTTATATGTCGCCCGGTTTATTTTATAGCATATTTAATAATATGTAAAACATTGCCGCATGTAAATAATATTTCATTTATGGTGAGCATTAGAATATTGCTTTCCTCATTATTTCAAAACTTAGTAAATATTCAGGGATGTCTGACTAATCAAATGGACGATCGATATGTAAATATGTGGAGATGGGAAGGATAAAATGAGAGAAAAAGAGTAAATATGTATAAACATGGCAGACTGCCTTCGTGATTGAGATCCTCGGCTGCAAATCCATAGGTCACAGGTTGAAATCCCAACACATGCAAGTAAATTTAATTTGTGTTATATAACAATGTATTATTTTAAAAACAATATATAGTACATGCAGCACATTCCAGAGTGGTAGATATCTACTTTCAGTAGTATCGCCCTGGTGAAGACTACCATTAGAATTGAAACATTAGAATTGAAATGCCTTTATATCCAGGTGCTTCTCCACCTTCCACTTCCCATCTCTTTCAGCCTCACTACATTCCCCGCATTCACTGGCTCCAGACAGTTGAGATTCTTATACAGTACCCACTCATATAAATTGATTTATTGAGAACTGACTAACGAAACACAACGCCATCTACTAACAATGCCATTACCCAACCTTTATAACTAAAGCCATCAGTTGCAAACAAATCAAATCCACACCTCCCGCTCCCTTTATATATTTCAATCAATTTACACAAAACCTTGACAAATTATATACCTAATCTCATGAATACTGGTGAAAACCGCACGAAAATCCGTTAAGTAGTTTTTGAGTTTATCGCGAACAGACAGGCAGACTTACACGGCGGTCGACTTTAAGTTATAATATGTAGAGATGGGATTAGGAGAGTTGGGAAAGTGCCTGGGAATTCAGAACGAGTCACTAAACACAGCTAGTTTCAAACAATGCATTTCTTTTTCACTAGCGCAAATAAACACTATGAACTGCACAATATTTAAAACATCAAGATTGCTAAATTACATTATGTGAATATTTTCTTTATTATTAATATTTCGGCTAGCAGCGTGGTATAGAGCCCTAAAGAAAAGGTTAATAAAACATCATTTTTTTTAGCTTTATTTATTAAAATAATTTTACTTAAAACTACACAATTGCATAGTAATAAAACACATTTCCAAATATGTATGTAAATCGAAATAACAATATTTCAATGATAAAATTATGACATGCATGATTTTTAAGTGGAAGAAACTCAACAAATGTTTTGCAGCTTATTTGCTTGAGATGAGTTATGCAATTTGATTTTGTCAAGGACAATCGGTTATACAGTGATACCCTCTTAAGGTTAAACGTCACGTACGTTATAATCTACGCATTCACAGATGGCGCCAATCAATTTATTTTAGGTTTTTAATGTTTTTTGCACATTATGCTTTAAAATATTAAGGTAAATTAATTGTTCGAGCCCGTACATATTTAACCCTTTATAGGTCATAAGCTAAAAACGGATAGTTTTGAGACCTGCAACATTAAGGTCTATATTTCTTTATGTTTACAAGTTATAATCACTCTTATGGATTGTAATCATTCTAAGATAATGGACAGAGGTCTTGAATCCAACCAACCGCCCCGAAGTTCGCATATGTTGAGTAAATTTATGAAAATCGCGTCCTGGTCAGTTTCGAGACCTGCGTCCATTTAGCAACACGACGGCTGTCAGTTTTACAAGAACACTTATTTTTATGTTATTGTTTCTCTAACATTGAGAGTTATTTATGAAAACAAAGTAACCACATTTGTAATATACACAATACTTTATAGTTTTTTGTATTTTGATTAAAAAATGTATGTGGAATAATCGAGTTAGGTCAAATTATTTAGCGTCATGTCTAAAATCTAAGCTCAAAAGCTAAAATATGGGCCCTTTTTGATTACTATATTACAGATACTGCAAATAATTTCTTAACCACATAACATTTAATTTTGCATGATAATATTGTTTTCTTTTACAGCTAATAATTATTTTTTGTGGATATTTTCCCGCCATCGAGTTTTTTGATGATATGTGTCATCCTTCATAAAACGATTTTCGTAAAAATTTCCAAACAAAATTATTGTTTTTGTTTTCATTCAAACTATAATAATTATTTGAAATACATATATCAAACTAAAGTAGAATGGTTATGGAATGTTATATAAGTAAAAAAAATATATTGCAGCAAAAAATAAAGTTTTTAGTTGATTTTAGGATGGAAAATAAGAGTGGCGGAGGTTTTAGTGTGAAAGACCTAGAAGACAGATGCATTCCTATAACTAATTGAGGGAATAAAGGAGGACCAAACAGAGAATTCGGAGGATGGAAGAGACTCCAATCCCGAAGATGAGATTTCCCAGGTTTTATCAAGTCCTCGGGATTCAGTTCCTAGGAGCGCTACTAAGAATAATTTCGATTCTAATCCTGTCAATGCGGTTTCGGACCCTACTTATATTGAAAGGATTATGGAAGCTGATTGTTCTTCAGATGAAGAATCACCAGAAGTAACTCCTTCTCCCAGTGCGACCTTTTTTATATGAATACCGCACAAGAGTCCCAACTGCTCCCGTCTGGAGCCAGTGAGACTATGGCATCCGCAATAGGGGTATGTTGTGAGGTTGAAAGTAGTGGGGTTGGGAAGGAGATAGGAAAGAGGAAGGTGGGGAAGTACCTGGCTATTCAGATCTGATCACCAAACATGGCTAAAGCCATTTCAAGCAACGACTTACTATAAATGGCGGAAACGAAGGCATCATCATAGGGAAACATTGAAGACGTTGGATAAAGAAAAAAAAACTATTACACATCTTCACTTCCGAAACCAATTGGCTGATCAGTTGATAGGATCTTTTACTTCAAGAAAAAAGATTGGTCGTTCTGAAAAGTAGTACGAAGCTCGGTAGCATGCAACATTTGCAAAATAGCTCTTTTCATACCGTGTTTTATGCCGACCCATTTATCTGATCAAAAGAAGAAGTCTTCGAGGCCTTAGAACTGTACATTATTTTGAAAATCTTCTATAAAATTATCAAAGCACTTATTCTCCTGTAAGGCAAATAATTAAAAGTATGTTTTTCCTTACCAACCTGTCTTTTTGTAATGAAAAACAAAATTTTAAGACCAATTTTTTTTTTTTACCTAAATGGACACCGGTCAGAAAAAAGACCGCTGGAAAATCGAAAATTTCAAAAAGACTAAGCATAAAAAAATAAAAATAAAGTTTTTTCTGTTCATCAAAATGAATATAGAATATATAAATAAAACCATTAAGGGCGTATCGTTAAAAAAAAAAGTTGTCCTATAAAGGGTTAATTAGAATATAAATAAATAGTTTTGTCCATAAACAAACCCAAATCTTTCAAGGCTGAAAAATTCAATTTTGTATCGGTGACTCAATCCAATATTGTATTTATCACCCTTTCTTGAAAGATTTGGGTTTTTTATGGACAAAACTATTTATTTATATTCCAATTAAATATGTACAGGCGCGAAAAATTTATTTACCTCAATATTTTAAAGCGTGATATGCAAAAAGCATTAAAAACCTAAAATAATTGGATTGGCGCCATCTGTGATTGCGTAGATTATAACGGGGTGACGTTTAACTTTAAGAAGTTTTATGGCTTAAGAAGTTTGTTTTCTCGGTCCCTTGGCCCAATTTTTCCCACATATAAGGTTTTCTTAAGAAGTTTGTTTTTTCCGGTCCCTTGGAAAACTTCTTAAGAGGGTTTCACTGTATCAGCAAACAGCTTAATTCTTGCATTGGTGTGTGCATTTTTAAATATCATGAGCACATACATATTATATGACTTAAAAAAAATTATTAATTTATTTGATTTAATATATAATATAATCATTGTATATGGGCAAAACATATTGATTATTTCATAAGATTATTGGATTTGAGGATTAAAAAAAAATTAATAAAAATCTATATTATTAAGAGTGAATAACCAGCACATGACAACTTCGATTCCGACACTAGCGCTAACACATCAGGGCTCGCGAGCGGGCGTTTTCAGAACTAAATTTCGTTCCGCGGCAATCCGAGTTTTGAGGGTTTTGTTCACGCGAGCTAGGGCTACCCGCTACTATTACTACTTTATATTACTATTCTCGCTTCCAGAATTTTAATTAGTAGTAGTTATTTGTAATTTGTATATCGAAGTGCATAAACATAAATAGATACAAGTGAAATGCGTAAACACAGTAGGTATTAAGTAGATACCTACATGAATAAACAATTTGTTATATTCTTTTTAATATTTTGGTTTTTTGTTTTTTAATTGTATTTTACGGCCATTAGAGTGGAAGATACTCTCAGTATCGCCCTGGTGTAAGACCACCATTAAGAATTGAAACGTTGCTTGAAATGGCTTTAGCCGTGTTTATTGGCCAGATCTGAATAGCCAGGTACTTCCCCACCTTCCTCTTCCCTATATCCTTTCTCTCCCCACTACCTTCAGTCTTACAACATACCCCAAATTGGGGATGCAATAGTCCCACTGGCTCCAGACGAGAGCAGTTGGGACTCTTGTGCGGTATTCATGAAAAAAAACGAGTAATATTCAGTTGGATTGTAAAAAATGTCGCATTTTGAAATATTTATTTGTGTGCATAATTAATAATAAGCACTTCAACAAACAGAATTAAAGCGCACAAACCCTTTCTTTCTTTGAGTGGCCTTGCAACGCATGCCGGGTACCCGCTGTGTATAATGTTATATAGTGCAGGCGCTTGCATTATAATTCCCGGGACTTGTGATGGAACCAGTTTAGTTGACCGCGAGGTTACAGTGCCCTTGAAACGCATGCCGGGTACCCGCTGTTTATAATTTATTTATTTATTTATGGACAAATAGTCCATTAACAATATAACAATAACACGAAAAACAAGCGTGCGTAAAGGCCCGACCCGCCGAGCAATCGATCACCGTTCGCATTGATTACCGTTCGCATGTCATTTTTCGTAACAATCACCACTTTTCGTAACCCATTCACCAGTTTACCCCCAAGTGTCGAGCGTGCGTAAAAAAGATTTACCCCAAAAAATATTTTGGAGCAGTTGGGACTCTTGTGCGGTATTCACACAAGAATAATTTAAAATTAAAAAAAAATATTCGAAATTATAAAAATTTTTGCATAAAAATATTCAATGAACATGAAAAATTGCGTTCGGGCAACCCTGTAGATTTAACAAACATGAATCAAGGAATTCGTGTTTATTTCAAATTTCATTTCCAAATATTATTATTCAAAGCGTCGCGAAGACGTGCTCTCCTGGCCGCGTTTGGGCCCGTAATGAAATCTGAAATTTGTGTTTACGGGCTGCGATAAAAATGGTGAAATGCGATGTTCAAAATTATTTAAAATTAAATACTTTCTGAAATTATTTTACGATCAAATTATTTATGATTTGTCAATAACGTCTTAGCAAAATAAGTATGTAAAAAAATCCGAAATATATTTGTTTGTAAGTGCACAAATAAATGCACAAACCGACCAATTTTCGTCAAGAAACACATGTCCGTATATATTTTTTAATAATTTTATTTAAACTAAAATTAAAATTCTGACAAATAATTTTACCAGATAATATATTGATTTATTTTACTGCATGATTATATGATTTGAAATGGGTGTTGTATAATAAATGTACTTTTTTGAAAATTGAACAAATCTGCGAACGACCTATGGTTTAACCTTATTATTCTAAAAATAATTTTTTTTTCTCAAAATCTAAAACATACGTTTACTAGATAAAAGAACAATCTTTTGAAATCCATTTATAGTTTTTTGTGGAAAAGAGTCAATACGTCTAACCACTGATTTAAAAATGACATATTTCTGGTTTCTCTGGTAATACACTCTTAACATTGGTTTTCAATTTTCTTGCAACTTTCTATTATTGACGTCATCAAAAGGGTCTATTCAGTATATAATAGAAGCAACAGGAGATATAAGAAGCTTGTATGGGTACCGCCCCGAGAACCGTTTAATGGATACCCAACACCTCCGCAGTAGGTTATCCCAAGTGGTTCGCTATGTTGGGTGACTTAGAAGGGGTGTCCGGGTTCATGGGGTGAGTTTTGTCTAAGTTTTGGTGGCGGATGTCTTAGCCCACCCTACTGAATGGCGTGCTGGATTGAGAGACTGGTTGAGGAGGTTCTTATAACCTCTCCAGTCGGACTCTTTCGACCCATCGCCTTGCACAGCAGTGGGAGGGATGGATTCATGCATCCGTCACTTTTGGACCCACTGACCCCCAGATTCCTAACCTCCCCTCATACCTTTTTCCTTTCCAGAACTTCCTCTTCTCCCTTTCATTTAAAATACCCTCCTCACAGCAAAGATGACATACGTCCCTGAGGCAGTCTGCGAGCTACGACCAAAGTGAGGTGTAGGTTGAAACAAAAGCGGGGCACGCGATTTACAGTAGTATGCGAAAATAATGTTCTACCTTGTTTCAATTATCTATGGTCCTTTCATATTGATAACATTTTATTTTATATTCGTAAAATATTGCTTAGTTATAGGCGAAGGTTCAAAATACACATAGTAATTACCCAATAGATAACTCATACCAGAAATGCCTTCAATGTAGATTTGGATGGAAACTGATGCAGCCACTGACTTATTCCTTTTAGCCACTGGAGCGCTTTTTGCCACAATATGGCACCATTTAAAATACCTTGGATTGCTTTGCTGCCATTTTTAGGCAAATTTTCCCTAAATGCGTATTTTTTTTTCAATTTTTCCATATTAAAATTCAGAGATATAATTTTTTTTAATGTCGGCGGAAAATATTCAAAATGGTCACCAAAAAATCACGAGCAATCCGAGGAAAAAAGTTAAAAATCGCGCAGTCGCTTGAGTGGTTAGGTTCTATGTACTTCATTTAGCACGCGCTCTGCCTCTCTTACACTGCTTGACATTGCATAAAGCCACTACATTAGATCAAATTAAAAATTTCGCAATGATGAAACAAATTTCTGTATTTGAAATTTAGGCAAAGAATGGTCAGACTTTTGGATCATGAAACAAGCCCACATCGCATTTATTGTGTTTTTCTTTATTCTATGATAGTAAAATATATATTATAGCTAGCAGTGAATGAGGAGAACCTGTTAAAGTTGTGTTGGAGTTCTTTTGCGGGCGCCCTTGAGGTGATTTTGTCACGAAAATGGCGCTATTAAAATCATCCAATAATTATTATTCCGGCTCCGACCGAACCCGTGCGTCTCGGTAGCCGCTTAAGCGTCCAGTACCCATCAGTCTGCACTTAAGAACTCGGACCCCGGACCTGCTCCTAGAACTCGAGTACTTTGAAAAAGAAGCGCGTTTCGGAGGCCTCCGACAAAATGTCAACCAAACTTTTTAGCTCGCATTCCACCATGAGTCGGGGAGCTTCGAACTTTTCAATTAAGTGTTGAAATTTATTTGTTGAGTACGTAAATTAAATTCAAATCTTAGAATATACAAATTAGGTTTAACGGTGACCGGCCAACCAGAATGAAACCAACTCAGAACCACCTCAGAAAGGTCATTAAGAGTGATGATAAAAAATAAAAATAAAAACTGGTTAAATAGGTTGAGTTAGGTTAGAGTTAACGGCTATTTTAAAATTATTTTTTCATAGCTTTTATTGACCTTTATGAGTTAGTTTCATTCTGATTTGGCGTGGAACCAGGTTAACATAATGGTCATTGAAATCAATGGCAAATTTCATAAATTAAACGCAGTACAAAGTGTAAACTTTAGGCTAGTTTCACATTGGTGACTAACAGAGCGATTTAGAGGCAAGATTCAGCAGCGTACACCCTTTTGAACGTAAGTGTGCGTAAACAGCTGGATCGTGCTGCTAAGTCGCCAACGTGGCCTTAGAATTGTATGGGAAGATTAGAATCATTTTACTAATGTTTCAACAGGATACATAACTAATAAAATGATTAAAAGCAAATAATAATATAACATAACATTCAGGACAGAGTCGATAAAAATTAACGAAATACCAAATGCACAGAAACAATGTCATTTTCTCATATATGCACAGACACAATGTCATTTCCTCATATATGCACGGAAACAATGTCATTTTCTCATATGTGTACGGAAACAATGTCAATTTCATTTCGGTTTTCGTGAATGAATTACAGTGAAACCCTCTTAAGAAGTTCTCTCTTAAGACGTTTCGTGGCTTAAGAAGTTTGGTTTTTTCAGTCCCTCGGCTGAATATTGGCCCAATTTTTCCCACATATAAGGTTTTCCTGCTTAAGAAGTTTGTTTTTCCGGTCCCTTGGAAAACTTCTTAAGAGGGTTTCACTGTAATGTAAATCTTGGAGGTGGAAATTAACCAACTTTCCTACATCTGATCGGGCTGAAACTCGGCAGACAGACTCCTTATCGAAGACAATGCATTCTATCAAATTTTTGTGGCACCCACACCTACATATTCATTTTTATGAAATTGGCTTCTATCCGCCCCCAAAGAAATTGAAAATTGTCCGAAAAAAAAGAGATGTGTTATAGAAAAAAAACATTTAATTACAGGTTGATTTTTTTGCATATTGTATCACTAGTCTCTCTAGTTTGCCCAACGACAATAGAAATAAAGGGAGACATGGCATGTAAGCGGGCCGACTGCAATACGGGTGAACTATAGAATAAAGAAGAACACAAGATTTGCCATGTGGAAGTGTTTCGTGATCCAAATATTTGGCCAATTGGGCCTTAAATTTCGATACAAAACCGTGTTTATAAAATTCAAATGGAATGAAGACTGTCAGGCAGTGCGACAGAGGGATGGCTAGATGGAACATTTGTTTCCATTCAAAGTTGTATAGAAGGCACTTCTAGTTTTCTTCTTTATTCTATAGGGTAAATAATGTAGCGAGCTTTAGAGCGAGCAATTTCACACTAATAACGGTTTATAGTCCATCTCCCTTGTTTGTATTATCCATGAGCCATTTGTCTGTCGCTAGTCTCCACTAGTCTGCCCTGCCTGCCTAGTCTTGCGGCGACGAAGTGGTGGGAGAGTCGTCGGCCCCCGCGGCTTCGGTGGCCTCGGCAGCGTCCCCTCCCTCCCCACGCTCGGGCACCCACAGCCCCGAGTCCACGCACCGTTTCATGAAGTAGACAGCCTCGTCTTTGGGCATCTTGGCGATGGTCTCCTGCAGCAGGGGTATGTTTCGCTCGTTGAAGCATTTCTGCAACTCCTGTGGGGAAGGATAAACATTTTAATTTAACCTCTTGAAAGTCAGAGCAGAAAATATTCGTTACTGTCGGCGGAGATTTAATAAATTTTTTTTCATCGCACAAGAATCCCAACTGCTCCCGTCTGAAGCCAGTGAGACTATGGCATCCCCAATTGGGGTATGTTGTGAGGCTGAAGGTAGTGGGGAGGGGAAGGAGATTGGGAAGAGGAAGGTGGGGAAGTACCTGGCTATTCAGATCTGGTCACCAAACACGGCCAATGCCATTTCAAGCAACGTTTCAATTCTAAATGGTGGTCTTACACCAGGGCGATACTGAGAGTATCTTCACATTATCACTTCTAAACTGATTCTGTAATTATGTTTCACATATATAAATGCTTTTATTATGTATTCTCTATTTTTTTTTATTAGTTTTGGTTTCCATTCTTTGGTGGCGCAACTGAACTGTACATATTACGTATCGTCGTTCCCCCATGAAAAGGGGGTGAGATAGACCCTGTCCATGCACACTGCCAGGCGAACACACGCCGGAGCGGTCTTCCCGCGATCTGCCCGCGCCTCCCCCAACGACATGCGTAGACTTGAGGCATAACCACGCGGTCTCGATACTCTTCGGCCCCCCCTCTGGTAACCCGACGCTCATCTTTTCCTTAAGGTCTTCAAAAACGTCCCCTTCTCTCCCAAGTACATTTCTTCGAGGCAAAATCGGGGAGCCGGCTTAATGGCGCGGACTTCGAGCATTGTCTGTGGTTGGGCCGATAGCTATGCGCATTCTCATTGGGATTGCCCGGTGATCTATGGAATACCTTCTCTGGCTATTCTTTTCTTTTTAAATATTTTATTTTCTTTTTGCTATTGTAATTATTTACATTATAACATAAGCATACAACTGTTTTTTTCCTCATTACTTCTTTTATTTTCAGAAGGTTTCTTCGACCGGTTATAGCTGCTATTTTTCTTTTTCTTTTACTAACACCATTATCTCTATTTTTATGTTACCTATTTCAGAAGAATTATTCCACGGGCTGCTATTTCTATTTATCTTCTGTGTAATGGTAATGTAAGTACTTGTATACTGCTTACTAACCCCGTATGCATGGACATGGGAGGGTCGAGAGTCGTTTAAATAAATGTAGCTTCGTTCAATAAACAAGTAGAGTCTTGACGTGTGCAGTGAAGGAAGAAACCATATGTTTCCTTATAACGCCGTTGGGAAAGTGGTGGGGTCCCCTCCAATGAGTATCTTCCACTCTGGAACGTAGCGCAAATATACAGTAGAACCCCGTTAATTCGAAATCCACGGGACATCAAAAATAAAATTTCGAATTAACGTAATTCCCACGTAATTCAAAATTTCGCGAAAAAAAAAAAATCGCCGAAAATTTAATTTTTTGGCGGCAAATTCAAATTCGGGTAGGTTCTTCGGAATAAATTCGTAATAATACGCTTATTCCCTGGGTAAATCGAGTTTACTCAGCCGCCGCGGACGGCCCTCTGTTCGAAGTATGAATTCACAAAAATACGATATTTTCCGAGTAAATCAAATTTTCGCTGCCGATTACCGTTACAGCCATCCCTTTAAAATCCTTTTAAACTCAAAAAAGATATATTACCGCGTAAATCGAAATTTCGCAGCCTATTTCCGATGCAGCTGGCCCTTTGAATTCAGGTACCTACTCGAAGCAAATTCGTAAAAATACAATATATTTCGCGTAAATCCAATTTTCGCGGCCGAATCCCGTCGCGGCCGGCCCTTGTTCAAATACCTATTCGGAAAAAAATCGTAAAAACTCGGTATATTTCGCGTAAATCGAATTTTCAGGACCGAATACCGTCGCGGCCGGCCATAATGCAGATACCTATTCGGAATAAATTCATAAAAATACGATGTATTTCGCGTAAATCGAATTTTCGCGGCCGATTGCCATCGCGGCCGGCACTTGTTCAGATACCTATTTGGAAAAAAATCGTAAAAATTCGATATATATCGCGCAAATCGAATTTTTGCAGCCGAATCCCGTCGCGGCCGGCCATAATGCAGATACCTCTACGGAATAAATTCATGAAAATACGATATATATCGCGTAAATCGAATTTTCGCGGACGAATCCCGTCGCGGCCGCCCCTTGTTCAAATACCTATTCGGAAAAAAATCGTAAAAACTAGGTATATTTCGCGTAAATCGAAATTTCAGGACCGAATACCGTCGCGGCCGGCCATAATGCAAATACCTATACGGAATAAATTCATAAAAATACGATGTATTTCGCGTAAATCGAATTTTCGCGGCCGATTGACATCGCGGCCGGCACTTGTTCAGATACCTATTTGGAAAAAAATCGTAAAAATTAGCTATATTTCGTGCAAATCGATTTTTTGCAGCCGAATCCCGTCGCGGCCGGCCATAATGCAGATACCTTTTCGGAATAAATTCATGAAAATACGATATATTTCGCATAAATCGAATTTTCGCGGCCGAATCTCGTCGCGGCCGAATCCCGTCACGGCCGGCCCTTGTTCAAATACCTATTTGGAAAAAAATCGTAATATCTCGGTATATTTTGCGTAAATCGAAATTTCAGGACCGAATACCGTCGCGGCCGGCCATAATGCAGATATTTATTCGGAATAAATTCATAAAAATACGATGCATTTCGCATAAATCGAATTTTCGGGGCCGATTGCCATCGCGGCCGGCACTTGTTCAGACACCTATTTGGAAAAAAGTCGTATCCCGTCGCGGTCGGCCATAATGCAGATACCTTTTCGGAATAAATTCATGAAAATGATATATATCGCGTAAATCGAATTTTCGCGGCCGAATCCCGTCGCGGCCGGCCCTTGTTCAAATACCTATTCGGAAAAAAATCGTAATATCTCGGTATATTTCGCGTAAATCGAAATTTCAGGACCGAATACCGTCGCGGCCGGCCATAATGCAGATATTTATTCGGAATAAATTCATAAAAATACGATGTATTTCGCGTAAATCGAATTTTCGGGGCCGATTGCCATCGCGGCCGGCACTTGTTCTGACACCTATTTGGAAAAAATTCGTTATATTTCGCGCAAATCGAATTTTTGCAGCTGAATCCCGTCGCGGCCGGCCATAATGCAGATACCTTTTCGGAATAAATTCATGAAAATACGATATATATCGCGTAAATCGAATTTTCGCGGCCGAATCCCGTCGCGGCCGGCCCTTGTTCAAATACCTATTCGGAAAAAAATCGTAAAAACTCGGTATATTTCCCACAAATCGAATTTTCGCAGCCCAATCCCGTCGCGGCCGTTCATAATGCAGATACCTATTCGGAATAAATTCATAAAAATACGATACATTTCGCGTAAATTGAGTTTTCGCGTCCGAATCCCGTCGCGGCCGGCCCTAATTCAGATACATATTCGGAATACATTCATAAAAATACGATATATTTCGCGTAAATCGATTTTCGCGGCTGAATCCCGTCGCGGTCGGACCTTTAAATTACTATATTCTAAGAAAATTCGTTAAAAATACCACAACCAATTCAGATTATACAAAATAATAATACGAATTAGGACGATGTTAACCGCGTAAATCGACATTTTACGGCATTTTACCACCACGGCTGTCTGCCAGATTCTAATATACGAAATTATTTTTTTTTTTTTTTGCTAAAATCCATGTTTTTCGAATTACACAAACGAATTTTCGTGTGCGGGCAAAAATAAATTTCGAATTACGAATTTCGAATTAAAAAATCATTTTGTATGAAAAAAATTTCTGGGGACTTTTTTTTGGCAAAAATTTCGAATTACGCGTTTTTTCGAATTATCGGGGTTCGAATTAACGGGGTTCTACTGTATATATTATTTTAAATGAATAAATTGTGAAATAACACATATTAATCAAATAAAATTTATTTGCCACGCCGGGATTCGATCCCGCGACCTTCGGTGTGGGAGTCAAGCACCTTACCACTGAACTACGCCGGCTGTCTTCTGTTAACAAGATAATATATTATCTTCATATTAATATATATTTCGTGTACATACATATCAAAAGATGTTTAATCAGAATAGCTAACTTTATCTAAAAACAAATTTCCCTAACTGTAAAAAAATATATTTATGTGAATATGTATTAAACCTCTCCGGTGAGTTTTTGCGAACAAAACTGTATGTGAGGAGTGAGTTTTTTTTGGTTCATTTTAAAAATATTTTTATATAAATCATTATCATAGATTAACTAAAAATAGTATTACATCTTGAATTAAAACGCCATTGACATCAAATCAATGAAAATAAACAAACATTGAAAAAAAAAACATATCCATACAAAAAAACTGATTCCTTCCTCTGACGACTGCTAAATGAAGCAAAAAGAATTTTCTAAATAATAAATAAACTAAAACTGTGAAGCTGGTATTATAGGTATGTCTTCCAAAAATTCAGCAATCCATAAGTTTCAATAGTTTTAATAGTTTCATTAAATATGACGGTATTTAAATAATAGCTGCGGATTAAACGTTTTGCCAATACTCTTCTGGGCATTTTTTCGCTTCACCAAACCGTTTCGCACATACTCGTAGAGAGATTAACTGGTTTAATTATTTCTCAAAAACGCAGGAGACTTTAAGAAAAAAAATTCCCCCAGGACCTCTATCATCTTGGGGCATGCTGCATGGAAGGTCTTTTTATAGTAAGGAGATGTTTGGATCTTGGAAGGAGAGGAAGTTCTGGAAAGGAAAAAGGTAAGACGAGTGAGTAGGATGGTGGTCAATGTGTCCAGGACTGATGGACGTATGAATAAGGACTGATGTCTTATGATGGACGTATGAATCCATCCCTCCCACTATGATGCAAGGCGATGGGTCGAGAGGGTCCGGCAGGAGAGGTCTAGGTTTGGTCTCCCTCAACCAGTCTCTCCCGATCCAGCCCACCATGCAGTAGGTGGGCAAATGCATTCGCCCCAGACCTAGACAAACCTCACCTCATGAATCCAGGCATCCCTGATAATTCACCAAACGTAGGGTACCACTCTGGGTGACCTATGGCAGGTTATCCAGTAAACGGTTATCCAACAAATGGTTCCCGTGGCGGTGGTACACATGCCCACCTTCTAAATTGGATCGTGGAACCCTCAGAATTAAATGGAATGTGTCGGTGCGGCCATTGAAGCCCCTTTTTTCCAGGCATAGATTCATATATCATTCGCCTATATATCATCAGTTCATGGTCGGGAACTGGATAAAAAAATAATGTCCTACAGATAATTTTTCATTATCAATGTGGTCAGTTAGCGATGTGGTCATGCAAGTTGTAGTGGATTATCAGAAAGACTAATTGGTAATATTTACCTCTGGCAACTCTTCGAACACCTCCTGAGGGTCCAGCCCCCCGGGCCCCAGGCGCTCCTGCTTCTCCAGCTCTTGCTGCTCCTTCAGGGCCTCCGCAATCTTCTCCTTGGCACGGCGTTCGATCCTCAGCTTGAACTGTCGGAGTTCCTCTTCGAAGGACTCTTTATACGTCGCCTCTGCCACCTGGATCCTACAAATACATCTTATTATTACATCCGATTGCTCCAAATAAGAAAGGAAAGGCAAGAAATTCTGGGAAGGAAAAATGTACAAGGGTGGATATTCTGGGGGTCAATGTGTTCAGGAGTGACGGATATATGAATCCATACCTCCAACTGCGGTGGAAGGCAATGGGTCGAGAAAGTCCGGATGGAGAGTTCAAAAGGTCTCCCTCAACCAGTCTCTCCCGGCCAGACCCCCACGCAGTAGATGGGCAAACGCATCCACCGCCAAGATCTAGACAAACCTGAATAAAGCTACACCAATTGAACTATACATGATAGAAACAAAGGGAGATAAGGCACGAAAGCGTGCCGACTGTCAACGAGCCACGATTAAAGTAAACGGACTAGCAAAAGGGGTGGAGCCGATGAAAGTTTCACCTTTATTTTATTAATTAATTTTATGTAACACCTCACTAGAGCACCCCTGTCTGTACAGTGTAAAGACAGGAGAACTATATCGCCACCCGGTTAGGCAGCTTCATGAAGCGGGTTAAACAAAAAAAAAAAAACAGGATTAACGGGAAAAACAGATACTGGTAGCTTATTTTATAAAAACGAGTCGAAGAAACGACCCATTCTCATGAAGCTAATATCAACTATTGTACTAGACGTTTGTACATAAATTGCAAAATAGGGAGCTGGACACAACTTGGCACGCCAATGTCTTTTACTTCTGGATTAATGACTCTAAGTTAAATTAGCAAAACTGAATCTATTACTGTTGTAAAACATTGAAAATTGATTCTAGTTATAATGGCCAAAACTGAATTTAGTTATTTAATTTAATATTGATTTGCACTTTGGAGACTTTTGGAGACTGTTGGGGTCAGGATAATGGGATACTGGGAGAAAGGTAGAACAGAATTTAATACTGATTAAAAACACTTTTTAAGTAGGTTAGAACTTGGAGACTTCAGTTTCTTGGAGACTTGTTACTTCTTGGCTGGTAGTTTTTGAACTGATTTCCTACCGGTTTGCCGTTTGTTTTATAGGGCAAATCCGGGTTGGACTTTTGGAACACAGAACCTCCCTGTTTCTGAAGGGTGCTTGCGTTTACGTATTTTTCCCAATCGCTATGATTTTCGAGCAGATGTGTTAAAAATCCG
Organism: Limnephilus lunatus; assembly: GCA_917563855.2. NCBI lineage: Eukaryota > Metazoa > Arthropoda > Insecta > Trichoptera > Limnephilidae > Limnephilus > Limnephilus lunatus. The sequence goes on from OU830596.1 coordinate 70,841,081, forward strand.
TGTGATAACCTTTGCCAAGACAGTCCTGTTCCAATAACCGAAGTCTCACATAATTTTTATTGTTTCAACAAGAAAAGGTACAAGTTTACAAATGTGATACAAGATACAATATCTAGAAGTAAATATTTTCTTAAAGTGCAATAATCACTGGTAGACGACAGTTTTTTGAGGTTTTATTGTAGTATATACCTATTTTTAGGTGATGATATATATTTCTTGATTCAAATTATTCCCGATTTCCCGAAATTTAGCTCCGAGTTTTTCGGAATGTAAATTGGCTGTCGTAAATATTTACGATTCAAACATTTCCTTTGTTCAGCATTGACCAATGGCGCCGCGTCTGGTAGCAGGGTGGGGATAACGTAAATACTCAATCATTTCCTTGATTTTGATCATTGCTGTCTGGGGTCCCTGGTGGAAGTATTACGTGGTTATTCAGATGTGTTTTCGAGTCCAATGATGCTGCAGCATGTATTTATTATCAATTGCGTTTATGTTTTCAATTGATAAGTTAATTGTAGAATGTAATAGCATTGTAGACATCATTCCAAATGCACAGTGTTTCGTTGGCCAATGAGAGCACTCCCTTTGTTTCGTAGGTTATTGGAAGGGGTAACGTGCAGCGGCACGGTATTATGTGGAAGCGTAAATTCCATTCTTGAATTCTCAGGGTTGTCATACGCTTTCGTCGACACGTTCGATACACTCCCCCCAGTGCAGTCTCGACTGTGCTCAGCTACTTCGTCGGGCGTGTCCTTTTCCGATGTCTGAGTTCTGAATCGGGTGTCTTCGCAACTGGTACAGTTTCGTTAGTTGTTGGTGTGGCAGGCAGGATGACGGCGATTTTGACTGCCGGCCTTACGTATATCCCAGTACTGGTTTGGATCCGAGCAGTTCTGACCTGTCCATCAGCTGCAGGTGTTGCTTCGAGGATACGGCCACGTGGCCAACTGTTTCGAGGCAGTGCTGGGTCCATGATGATCACTAGGTCATCCTTCTTAATTGGTGTAGTTGGATGGTGCCATTTTTGTCGGGCAGCCATGGTAGGTAGGTATTCGCGCAGCCATCGCCTCCAGAAGGTGTCTGCAAGTTGTTGTCCGATGCGCCACTGGCGGCGTAGGCATACTTCCTCTTCTTTTTTGTCGTAGAAGGATAATTGGGGGCGCTTCCCAGCCGATCCCAGCAAAAAGTGGTTGGGTGTTAGAGGTTCTTCATCACGCGGGTCGACTGAAATATGGGTGAGTGGTCGGTTATTTACCACAAACTCGGCTTCTGCAAGTGCTGTGCGTAGAGTTTCTTCTTTTGGTGCTCTTTCTTTGAGTGTTGCGCTTAGGGCTTTCTTTACTGATCGTACTAGTCTCTCCCAAGCTCCCCCCATGTGGGGACTCAGCGGTGGTATAAAGTGCCACTCGATGCCCTGGGTAGCTATTGCGTCAATCATTCTGGCGTCTTGACTTATTGACAGCAGGGCGTCCCTCATCTCGGTGTCAGCTCCGTGAAAATTTGTTCCGTTATCCGAGTACATGGCTGTGGGTTGTCCTCTGCGGGCGGTCATTCTTTGAAGGGCCATGATGGCCGAGTCGGCAGTCAGTGAAGCGGCTAGTTCTAGGTGAATGGCGCGCGTTGAGAGGCAGGTGAAGATGGCTCCGTATCGTTTTTCTCGATGCCTACCGACCGTGATAGCCATAGGGCCGAAATAGTCAAGCCCGCAGTGTGTGAATGGACGGACGTGATGCATCAGGCGGGGTGGTGGTAATGCGCCCATCAGAGGTGGAGTCGGTTTGCTGCGTCGTATGAAGCAAGTGGGGCAGACGTGCGTTAGTTTCCTGATTGTTGTGCGTATTCGTATTATGAAGAAATGATTGCGTATTTCTGCAATTGTTTTCTCAGTACTAGGATGATCCGCCTTTTTGTGGTAGTGGCTGATTAGGAGCCGAGTGTAGGGTTCGTCGCCGTCCAGTATTATGGGGGTTCGGGCCACACTCTTTGTTCTTTCCAAGGCTCGTAGTCGGGTCCCCATTCGTAGAAGGTCGTCTGGTCCAAAGAAGGGGTTCAGCGAGTTGAGGCGACTGCCAGTAGGTAGTTTTTGACCTTGTCGGATGGTGTGTAGATCAGTTGTGAAAGCGTTTTCCTGGGACCTTTTGATCCATTTTTGTTCTGCTGCTTTTATCTCCTCGGCTAGTAGTGGGCCTTCTAATGGTTTGTTGGGCCCCATATTGCATCGTCTGATAAAACGGAGGATCCAAGCTGTGGAGCGGATTAGCCGGTGCCATGAGGAGAACCGCTCTACTGATGGGAGTGCTTCGCCCTTGGTGGACACAAGGCCAACGTAGTGAGGTTTGACTTCTAGTGTTAGGTCGTCAGGCCTGTGGGCGGGTGCCCGTTCTTTCGGCCATGCACCCTCCGGGGAAGTGAGAAAGGCTGGGCCGGTAAACCACCTTCCTTCTGGTGTTAGGTCTGGCACCTCTAAGTCTCGTGTTCCTATATCAGCTGGATTGAGTTTTGTGGGTACCCATTTCCAGTCGGGTATGTTGGTTAGTTCGTCTATTTCGCCCAATCGGTTTGCCACAAAGGTTGAGTAGGCGCGTGGGTCGGTGCGTAACCAGCATAGTACAGTTGTGGAGTCTGTCCAGAAGCAGGTGCGGGATATCAGGGCTTTGCTTTCCTTTTGGATCGTCTGGGCTAGTCTCGCTGCTATGAGGGCGGCTTGAAGCTCGAGGCGTGGAATGGAGAGAGGCTTCAGTGGTGCTACCTTGCATTTACTTGCAAGGAATGTTACTCGTAAGGATCCATTTATTTCTTCGGTGAAGTAGGCCACGGCACAGCAAGCTTGCTCCGATGCGTCGCAGAAGAGGTGTAGAGTTACGTTGTTCTGTTTGTTTGAGAGGCAACGTCTCGGGATTGAGATGCTGTTTGTGTGCAGCAGGCTCAGCCAGTCTGTCCATCTCTGGGCGTGTTCGGGGGTAATGGGTTCGTCCCAGCCGACGCTTGAGCGCCACACTGCTTGCAGTAGCATCTTAGATCTGATGGTAAGGCAGGCAACGAAGCCGACTGGGTCAAAGATCTTCATTACTATGGATAATAGTTGCCGCTTGGTAGGTTGTGTGGCCGTGTCGGGGGAGATCGCCTCGCGAAATGAGTACAGGAAGCGGTCTGTGGTGGGGTCCCAGATCAAACCAAGCACTCGTTCTGTCTCTGGACCTCCACTGCTGATCTGTATCGCGGAGCTGGCACGGTCTTCTATGGGTACGCCAGCTAGGGCCACCGGGCTATTAGACGCCCAATTTGTCAAGTGGAACCCTCCTTTCGCGAGGAGGGCACTTACACTTTGGGCTAGTGTAGCAGCTTCATTGGGTGTGTATTACTGTTGCCCGCACCTCGTATTCTTAGTCTCACTCGTTGGGAGAGATTGTCAGAGGTGCACATTCCTTTGGCACCGTGGATTCGCAGTCCGTGAACTGGGCCGTTTGCTCCGACTTGTATTGCGGTGTCAGTGTCAACAAGTGTTACTGTGGATCCTTCGTCCAGGAGAGCAAACACTGACACTTCTTCTTTGTTGGGAGCGCTTAATATTACTGGCGCAATTTTTAACAGTACTCTCTGTCCGGAGTCCTGGCGTCACAAGTTGACATTTTCCACGGTGCTTTTTCGTACGAACTCGGGATTATGTAGCAGGGGGTGGTGTGGGGATCGGCAATCCCCTACTTTGCACCATTGGTTTATTTTGCAGCTTCGTGAGTGGTGTTTTTCTAAGCACTTGCGGCATAACCTTCCCATGCGTACAGTTTCCCATCGAAGTTCAACATCTTTGGCTGCGAATTCTTTGCATTCGCGGGTTTTATGATCGCCGCCACATTGGGCGCAGCTTTCGTCGGCTGTTTTTCTTTTTCGGCTTGGTCCAGGGTAAGTATGTGCCTCATTCATTTTGCGTTTCATCGGGGCGATCTTTTCTTTTGGGCCGTCCCCGATTTCTTCTTGATGTCCGGCATGTATTTGCTCATGGCTCGGTAGAAGTCGCATGCGATCACTATCTTCTTCCTCCTGGTACCCGGCATGTATTTGTTCACGGCGTGGTCGGGATCGTATGTGGTCCACCATCCCGCTGTTTGGAATTTCGTTTGATACCTCTTTCAGAAAGGCAGCGAGCTGGGTTATGGTGGCCGGGGCATGTTGTTTGCGGATCTCGATTAGCCATGCCAGCCGCAGGGAACTCGGCATTTTGTCAGTGACGTCGTTCAGTAATGCAGGATTGGTGAGATAACCTTCGGTTTTTAAGATCCGGAGGGATGCCACCAGGTTTTGCACCGTCCCGGAGAAATCTGCCAGGTCCTCGAGTGATACCTCGGTCGTGAGGTAAGGTAGCTTTTTAACCTTGTCTAGCATAAATTTTGCTATGGAGTTAGCGCTGCCGTATCGCTGCTCGAGGACGCTGATGATCTCTGGGACTTGCGCAGGATCCATTAGTAGGGGACCCACGGTATCTCGCGCCTTGCCTTTGAGGGCACGCTGCAGCCGGATGAGATTTTCGCTCGGAGTCAATTGGCAGGTGGCGGTGGATTGAGCGTACTGTGCCTTCCAGGTAGGCCACTCGAGGGGGTCTCCGGAGAAGGTAGGCAAATCTTTTGCTGTGGATTGCCTGGCGATTAGGGCTGCCATTCTTGAGTCATCTTCTAATGTGCGAGGGCTATCTTGCGTTCTGGAGGAGCGGAGCGCCTCTGCCATCACAGAGGCGATCTGGGCCAGTGGGTCGTTGCCGTGCTGCAACCATTCTCGGGTGTGCCGTGCTGTCTCGTTGGCTGTATGCGGTGGTGTAAACAATGGGGAATCCTGGCCGGAGGAGGCTGGCTGTTGCTGGTACCCCGTTGTATTGTAAAGTGGGCGCTCGGGTCCGAGATGGCTGTATTCGGCCGTAGGGATGTTCTTTGCAGGGCCCGTCAGTAGTGTGTAGCCTTGGGTGGCGGCATATCCAGTTGGATCGGTTACTGTAAATTCATTGGTAGGCTGACCGACTGGTGTGTGCATTTGAGTAGTTGCATATCTCGTTGCAAACTCTCCGGCTGGCCTTTTTACTTGAGTGGCATATCTCGTTGCGAACTCATTAGTAGAAGGGCCGGTCGGTGCGTGCACTTGAGTTGTTGCATATCTCGTTGCAAACTCTCCGGCTGGCTTGTTTACTTGAGTGGCATATCTCGTTGCGAACTCATTAGCAGAAGGGCCGGTTGGTGCGGGCACTTGAGTTGTTGCATATCTAGTTGCAAACTCTCCGGTTGACGGGCCGTCTGACGTGTGTACTTGAGTGGCATATCTCGTTGCGAACTCATTAGCAGAAGGGCCGGTTGGTGCGGGCACTTGAGTTGTTGCATATCTAGTTGCAAACTCTCCGGTTGACGGACCGTCTGACGTGTGTACTTGAGTGGCATATCTCGTTGCGAACTCGTTAGTAAACGGGCCGGTTGGTGCCTGGACTTGAGTTACTGCCTGACTGAGGTTGGCTCGCAGGGTCGGGCTGGTTGGTGCTGGCTCCTGGGCAGGTTGGCTGACTGCTTGGCGTGTCGCAGCGTTCAGGGCTGCGAGCAGATTGGCTGTCTGCTTGGCGTGACGTCTGTCCCGAATGCGCATCTCTCGGCGCAGTAATCGCAGGGAGTCTTCAGTTGATTCAGAAGTTGTTTCGCTGCTTTTACTGTTGGATTCGTGGAGGCTCTCGGAGACAGATTCTGGAGCAGGTCGGTCAAGCGTGATGAGATCAGAGTTCCTGGCTGGGCTCGCACTAGATAGATCGTGGACCTGGCGGGGTCCTCTAGATGGCGTCTCATCGGTGTCTACGGTGTGTGGGCCCGGGGTCCGTCGGGGCGCCACTGGCATATTTCGGCTTGTCCCCGGGGCGTCAGGTTTAGATTTAGACAGCGATGTATCAGAAGATGTCGGGGTCTTACGGCCACTGCGAAGAGACGGCATTTCCACTGGGTAAGACTGAAGGCGTGTTATGTGTAGATCCGGCACGAAGGACCAAATGTACTAGACGTTTGTACATAAATTGCAAAATAGGGAGCTGGACACAACTTGGCACGCCAATGTCTTTTACTTCTGGATTAATGACTCTAAGTTAAATTAGCAAAACTGAATCTATTACTGTTGTAAAACATTGAAAATTGATTCTAGTTATAATGGCCAAAACTGAATTTAGTTATTTAATTTAATATTGATTTGCACTTTGGAGACTTTTGGAGACTGTTGGGGTCAGGATAATGGGATACTGGGAGAAAGGTAGAACAGAATTTAATACTGATTAAAAACACTTTTTAAGTAGGTTAGAACTTGGAGACTTCAGTTTCTTGGAGACTTGTTACTTCTTGGCTGGTAGTTTTTGAACTGATTTCCTACCGGTTTGCCGTTTGTTTTATAGGGCAAATCCGGGTTGGACTTTTGGAACACAGAACCTCCCTGTTTCTGAAGGGTGCTTGCGTTTACGTATTTTTCCCAATCGCTATGATTTTCGAGCAGATGTGTTAAAAATCCGTGTGATAACCTTTGCCAAGACAGTCCTGTTCCAATAACCGAAGTCTCACATAATTTTTATTGTTTCAACAAGAAAAGGTACAAGTTTACAAATGTGATACAAGATACAATATCTAGAAGTAAATATTTTCTTAAAGTGCAATAATCACTGGTAGACGACAGTTTTTTGAGGTTTTATTGTAGTATATACCTATTTTTAGGTGATGATATATATTTCTTGATTCAAATTATTCCCGATTTCCCGAAATTTAGCTCCGAGTTTTTCGGAATGTAAATTGGCTGTCGTAAATATTTACGATTCAAACATTTCCTTTGTTCAGCATTGACCAATGGCGCCGCGTCTGGTAGCAGGGTGGGGATAACGTAAATACTCAATCATTTCCTTGATTTTGATCATTGCTGTCTGGGGTCCCTGGTGGAAGTATTACGTGGTTATTCAGATGTGTTTTCGAGTCCAATGATGCTGCAGCATGTATTTATTATCAATTGCGTTTATGTTTTCAATTGATAAGTTAATTGTAGAATGTAATAGCATTGTAGACATCATTCCAAATGCACAGTGTTTCGTTGGCCAATGAGAGCACTCCCTTTGTTTCGTAGGTTATTGGAAGGGGTAACGTGCAGCGGCACGGTATTATGTGGAAGCGTAAATTCCATTCTTGAATTCTCAGGGTTGTCATACGCTTTCGTCGACACGTTCGATACAACTATGTTTCATTTGTTATTAAAAAAAGACTCCAATTTAAAATCATTACAATTACGTAGTCTATAATAGTTACACAAGTTACTACAACCAGAAGTACATACTAGTGTCTCAGTAATATTTTTATATGGGATATTTTGGATTATTAATTATAGAAATCAACAAAAGGTCTGACAGACAAATTTGAAACATCCATTTAATGTCTGAAAAATAAGATGTATTAGGAAAAAATTCGGTTTACTGGCCAAATTCCTAAAAATACAAACTAGTTATTTTTATACTAACTATGGGCCGGGGAATACGAATCTGAAAGAATTAGGCGGCGGCAAGCAATATTAACTGAATTATACGACTTTAAAATTTTTTTTGACACACATAGGAAAATTGCCATTTTGGAAGCATTCTAATTCCTAGAAAATCAAACTAGTTATTTGTATACTAACTTTGGGCCGGGGAATCCGAATCTGAAAGAATTAGGCGGCGGCAAGCAATATTAACAGAATTACACGACTTTTAAATTTTCAATAAACACAAACGAAAACAGCCAACTTGAAAGCATTTTAACACATGAAAACCATAGAAACCATAGAAAAACAACAATTTGAGTGTGGCCATTAAACAATAATATCATCGAACATACCTTATAAATCAAACACATCTTCGTCGTCCGTCGTATCTCTGTCATCCTCTAATGTCTCCAAAGGTTCTTGGCAAATGCGCGGGTCATACAAGAGCCCGGCTAAGCGGCAAAACTCCTGTAACATGGTTTGTGCCCCTTTAAACCGCCTGCTCGCGTCAATTTAAAAAAACATCCCAGTTTTCAAGTAGTTTAGCGGCTACGCTAGGTTTGTATAACATGGTTTGTGCCCCTTTATACCGCCTGCTCGCGTCAATTTAAAAAAACATCCCAGATTTCAAGTAGTTTAGCTGCTACGCTAGGTTTGTGTAACATGGTTTGTGCCCCTTTATACCGCCTGCTCGCGTCAATTTAAAAAAACATCCCAGTTTGTAAGTAGTTTAGCGGCTACGCTAGGTTTAGGTAGCATGGTTTGTGATACAAAAGTGAGTAAAATTTATAAAAAGTAAGTACTTAAATTATAAACATGTTATTTTACGTTATTGATATTACTGCTTAATGGCAACACTTAATTTTATGTGATGTAAAATCTTTATTCTTTTTCTATGTTTTCTTACTACTTCGATAATGTCAAAATGTGTTCTTTTTGTGTCTGTTTATAGCAAATTTTAAAGTCATATAATTCATTAAATATTGCTTGCCGCCGCCTAATTCTTTCAGATTCGGATTCCCCGGCCCAAAGTTAGTATAAAAATAACTAGTTTGATTTTCTAGGAATCAGAATACTTCCAAAATGGCCATTTTCCTATGTGTGTCAAAAAAATTTTTAAAGTCGTATAATTCAGTTAATATTGCTTGCCGCCGCCTAATTCTTTCAGATTCGTATTCCCCGGCCCATAGTTAGTATAAAAATAACTAGTTGGTATTTTTAGGAATTTGGCCAGTAAACCGAACTTTAGCCGATGTATTATTGTTTGTTCCTAAAAATAGTTCAATGAGAATGTGTAGAATAATAATAATAATATTCCCCTTTACACACAAGTTTTTAACTCTCGTAAAGGTAAACATGTCTAGTTTATAATTTGAAATATATATTTTCATGTTAATTTAAGTACCTTTATGATTGTAATAAACAAAAACAAAAAATTTAAAAAAAATAATTGGATAGTTCGTAGAGCGCCGTTTTGTAAAAAATCACCTCAAGGGCGCTGTAGAAGATTTATTGAAGCCAGCTACAAAAATGTAGTTAGTATATAAAATATATAGTATATATATATAGATACGAACCAATACCTCGCAACCCCGCGCCTCGCCTACTCCCCGCGCACTAACACCTATCCTTATTAGTATGCGTAAATCACAGTCAGTGTTTATCATCTGTTGTGACTAGGTTAAAAGTTGGACCAATGAGTTCCATGAAGCGAAAGTTTTTTTCAATTGAAGAAAAAAGCGCTTTATTACACCGTTTAGAAGCCGGTGAATCAAATGTAACCCTCGCGAAGGAGTTCAGGGTCTCATGTAAAAACAAGGTTAAATTATCCAGTAGTTTTGTGCGTCGTCCGGTTAGTACGACAAAGTATCGCCGGCCCCTTGAGGGTCCTTATATCCGGATTCTACTGTAGTTTTTAGAAAATTCGGTAACCGGATAAAACAGAACACAATAAAATAATAATTGTGAGTTAGGTTAAGTTTGACGTTTGTTCTTTTTCTTCAAGGATATGTATTGTCATGTAACTGGAAAATTAATACCTGGTAAAGAATGAAGCCACGCATCCTCTGGGGTCCATGTCCAGCTGCTTGGAGAGCTCCAAGATGTACTGCATGCAGATAGTCTGGTGAGCCACGTGGCCCATCAGTTCTGACTTGCCCTCCATCTCCAGGTTGATGCACCAGATCACCAGGTAGTTGGCCGTCTCCTCACAAGCCAGCTGCGAGTGCTCCTGCAGGAACCGCTTTGAGTCATCGTACTTCCTCAGTATTCCAAATTGTTTTAGTAACTTTTCATTTTCTTTGATAAATTTATGCATATTTTCTTCACGTTGTTCATCAGTTAGCCCTTCTGTGGAGGGAGCCACCGGAGTGTTGATAACGGTTTTATTGAACCCGGATTTACTAATTGTGTCCACGTTCCACGGGGCAGACTTTTCTTTCTTCTCCAACTCTTTTTCTTTTTGTTTAAGCTTTTCGTTTTCCTTTTCTAGTTCCTTGAGGGCTTTCTGAAGGTCTTCCATGTTGGCCTCTTTGTTGGTCTCGGAGAGCTTGGCTTTAGTTGCCTGCAGTTTGCGGATGTTGTCCTCTTTGCTGGTCTCCAGGGCTTCCTTCTCTCGCTTCTGCTCCTCCATTCTCTCCACTCTGGCCTGGTGCCGCCATCGGAACAATGAGCCAGTGTCAATATTAGGATGGGTCTCATCTTCGTCATCTGAAATCTATTGTACCCACTGTCACAATTTGCATTAAATTACATTACAGTATATAGTAATGCTTGCTAGTATCTACAGAACTGAAACTACTCAATTTATTACAGATTTGATGAAATTCAGATTGATAATAACTCGTGCGATAAAGAAACGTCATCGTAAAAAATTAACCCCCTTTCCGGCTTCTACCTGTAAATATGTCTATAACTGCATTACATGGACTGTTGTTGAGTTAATTTATTTATAAAAGTGTGTTATGGTAAGTTACCGCAGGTAATTAGTTTGGAAGAAACCGTATTCAAAAACAATAGGTTGCCGAGAGACGAACCCGGTTAAAAACTAAAAAGATAAGAGCAGTTGGCCTCAAAACCTCTAAATAATTAAGGTGTGTCACAATGTCGCCTAGCTTACCTCAATATTCTTCCATTTACTGTAATCGACCATTGTATGAAACTATTATTTATTGCTTTTGATAAAAATCTAAACGCGCAGCCTGTCAATCTGTAAATATTTCGCGCATTCCAGAATATTCATCTATGAGAAATTGAGAACAGTCGATTGCATAGATAATTTGCGACTCTGTTTGTCGCCCCTTGTCGGATTGTTTTTTTTTGCAAACTAGCAACACCACATATTTTACGAGAGGCTACAAGCACAAGCCCATTTTTCGTTAGTAAATATTTATGTAGTTCCATGGCCGGTGGTAATATGAGTAGTAGTTCATTTATGATGGGAACCTTGGTTATTTATAGGTATTATTGAAGTGAAAAACTTCTTTAGTACCTACCGTTGTGATTTGAAACTTAATGAAGCGAAAGAGTGACACTAAAAAGAGTCAAAACATATAAAAACATCTGTAGGATTTAGCTTGCGAGTTGCGAGAGAATGAGATAGAATAATCGGTCTCCTCTTTGTGCGGTGCTTCGTAGCTTCCCCAACAACAAAGTAACAACAGTTTGCAAATGGCAGCGATTGTTGTTGATACTCGTTGTTACCGCTGATTTATATGTTGCATATAAATAAATACAGTGATTAGATTATTTTAAACAGTAATGTTTACTTAGCTACAGCACTGACTTCGTAATTTGGCTGTTGCATGCCCAGACCCTGTACTCTAGTAGGCCTTTCATTTTCTCCGGCCTGAAAATTTCTGGCGAAAAACAAAATTGTTTTGCTTATATTAAGAGGAATATAAACGATAGAAATATTCCTATTCTCGTGTCTGCAAAATTTAAAATCGAGCGTCTTATTTGCGCGGGGCAAGTGAGCGAAAAAGTGTTTTTATTGAAGAAAAGTTAGAACATAGAAAACCTCAAAAATAATCTTAGTCATAAAGGGGTATTTTTTTAAAACTGTTTCTTGTGTTGTTACTTCATAGTTAAGTCTTGAAAAAACTTTTTTTTTTGTGCTTTTAACGCTTATATTTTTTGTTACCTAAATAATAATTGTATTGTAATTCCAATACATAGAAAAGCTTGTAAAAGCTTCAATTTATCAGTGGCATATTTTTTGATGTTCATACTGTAAGCCAATTCGTCGTAAAGATTAATCTAAATAGTATCTAAATAGGATTTCACGTATAACTTCACCTTAATCGATAATAATAAATAATAAGTTATTTACGTGTATTTTCAGATGATGTTCCTTGGCTTGCCGTATTTGCCAAGTAATGATCATTTTCTAATGACGCAAGAGGGTGTTTTGGCTCTTTTTGATGCAATTTACAGAGATAGCAAATTTAATGACCTTACACGACTTGTGGCAGTTTAGTATTAAATTACTACCACAATCGGCTTACTTTTTGGCTTGCTAAACTAACTAACTAACTAACCATCACGCCGTTTCCCCGCAGGGGTAGGAAGAGAGGACGGACCGCCACACAACTCGATCTTGGCACACACTCTTTGCCTCGTTCACATTCATACATCGTCTCATACATGCTCTTCTATTATTCCGACTCTTCACATGGCCCGACTCAAGTATCTGATTCACTTGGTCGTGCCATGTCTTCCTCGGGCGTCCCCGACTTATTCTACCATTCACATTTGCATCATATATTCTCCCAACACTCCTTTCCTCGTTCATTCGCTCTACATGCCCAAACCATCGGAGAGTCCCTTTCTTAATCTTACAAATCACGCTTACATCATCCTTGCATTCTTTGCGGATATCCACGTTTCTCTCACGATCGTACATGGTTTTACCACACATTCGCCTCAGGGATCTCATTTCTGCCATATTATTTTAACACCATTCTAAGTTTAAAATAAAATTACAATAAAAAAATAGTTGAAATAGTGATCGGTACACACTTGAACGGTCATAATTGCATGGTTTCAGATTTTTTTTATGTAGGAATCATGGAAAAAGCGTATAATTTTATTATGTATATCACAGGCGCAACGCCCATTTGATAGTCTTTTAATTCTTGCCGTTTTATAAAATCTCAGAAAACTAATTAGAACATATTTCTCACAATAACTGACTGTAAGGGAGACACAACAAGCTCTACTTAAAACAAGAAGTAATTAACATACACGACGGATGCGCGATAGAATCGACTTAAACGAAATATGGTACGGTTTTATTTTCCCTGTTAATTTATTTATTTTAAATAAATTAATTTAACAATGGTAATACAGCATATTATTTTTAATTTGATAACATAAACATACTGCACAGTTAAATTAGGTAACTTGTCATGTAAGTACCTACATATTCTAAAATTGGTGTAAAGTTTTAGATGCCAACAGGCGCCGGAGTTTTGGTGACTATTCTCCTGATCTAGAGACTTTTCCCATACATGAAGAATAACACAAATTAATATCAATGCATTTATTTACACTCTGTACACAATACAATGAATTATTTTAGTATTATTCAGCATAATATATTTAGTTTCACCGCTATAACCCTTGAACAGACCTTTTCAAGTTTAGGAAATACTTCCACTCCTGATGGTCTCCTGCTGATTTCCTCTATATCAAGGTCCTTAGCACAAAATACTTTGTGTTTGCCTTCAGACGGTCCGGCGACTCCAGGTACTAATATCTACAGCCTGTATGTCGGACGAATATCTACAGCTCATATGTTGGACAAATATCTATGAACTTCAGAGTGAGGACTAATATCTACAGAGCTAAGGTCGGACTAATATCTATGACGGTCCCAGTGGTGACTAATATATATGGAGCGTAGGTGGGACTAATATCTACAGATGGCAAATCCTTAATAATCAGCTAAATGTGTCCAATAGTCCGATATTAGGGATTTTTACATACATACTTACATAAATTAAGTTTTTCAAACTGCATATGCAATATTACGTAATTATAATATGCTACACATAATTGCAAATCCAACCTCTGCCAGTGCTGTAGATATTCGTCCACACTTTGGTTCTCATAGATATTATAAGTCAGCAGTTTGAGCTGTACATATTCGTCCTCACTTTGGTTCTCATAGATATTAGTCAGCAGTTTGAGCTGTAGATATTCGTCCTCACTTTGGTTCTCATAGATATTAGTCTGATTTCTTCAGTTTTTGGAATTCCTGTAGATATTAGTAGACGCCTCCGGTCCGGCCACCTCCGGCGTAGATCTCCTAATATTTTTTGACATTGTAAAAGAAAGAAAGTTGCGCGTGACAGGTCCCAGTGGAAAATGTTAGAGGAGGCCTATGCCAAAAGGCAAACTGAGCTTCGGGATTTATTATAAACAAACAAGAACATGCTTAGTATACCTGATCGAAGACCAGAATTAAAAGGATTATTATTATTATTTATATAAAAGAAAGAAACATCCCCGGATTACGACTAATCTGACATAGGTTACATATTTGAAAACTTCTACTAGCATAATTATAAACGGTAGATTTTGCTTGTACAATAACAGAGAACTTTGCAGAAGAATTGAACCAACGACAACCGATGCAGTTGTTCACTCAGCTACTTATTTACATCTAATTTATATTTATAAACAGATTTGGGTTTCTACACAGGAACGTGTTTATGTAAGTAAGTAGTGGTAGTATTTGTGTGCCGTCTAATGCTGGGTTCCCACCTACCTTATCTATTCTATGGTATAAATAGGTTTCTATCGATCAGTAAACCTATTCTCTCTGATCTACCTATATAGATTCTAGGGGTATATCCAGTGGCGTAGCGAGGGGGGGGCGGACCGCCCCGGGTGCCACCCGACGGGGGGTGACGCTCGGTCGGGTGACACCCCTCCAATCAAAATTCTCTAGCCACCTCCCCCCCCCCCCCTCCCCAGGGCAGACCAATTTTTCATGAGTTGAAACTAGTGTTTGTCAACTTCAATGGGGGGGGGGGGGGGTGACACTAACCACGTTCTTCCGCCCTTTCCGCCCCGGGTGCCACTCATGACTCGGCTGACTTCTCAGGAGAAGATCTAGGAGGCGATATCGGGGCAGTCGGGGTAGCGATGTGTAAGTAGGTTCAGCTGGAGTGGGCGCGGCGCGGTCCGAGCCAATCGCACTTTAGCGATGTGTAAGTAGGTTCAGCTGGAGTGGGCGCGGCGCGGTCCGAGCCAATCATATCTTTGACCTTGAGAGGCTCCGCGAGATTACGGACTCCCAGAGACACTGATAGTAAAAACAATTCGAATTAAAATTCAATTTCAAAGTGAGGCTCCGCGAGATTACGGACTCACGGAGATATTGATTAAAAAATCCTTGACCCTGGGAGGCTCCGCGAGATTACGGACTCCCAGAGACACCGATTGATTAATTCGAATTAAAAACAGTTAAAAATTCAAATACTTGTATGTACCTTAAATTTGTGCTCCCTGCGACATTAAAACCTGCATGCACCCTGTCTGAACACCCTGCGACCTACCGCTAAAACCACCTGTGCACACGCCCTCTCCTTCAAAAACTCCCGACGACGCCCTGTACCTACAGCCACCCACAAGCGCCCAGCTCAAATCACACAAGTAAATCCTACATTTTTTAATATGAATTTCATTGAAGAACTGACCAAACTGGACCCACCAATAGAAATTATCCAACAATACCTCTCCTCCATCACCCTCCGAAGATCTACCAGACGTGGCAAAGTCACATTCTACCCGGACGGACTTGAAGGTAATCCATCGGCAACTACATACATCACAAACACGCAACCACAAGCCCTGAAAAAAACCCTGCCGACTTCCGCCATCCTACCTACGGCCACAAATCCGCCCGCTAACACCCCGCCGCCCATCCCTACACAGATAGACATGCACCTGGCGAAAAACACCCCTCTGCCTCAAGACTTCCCGCCACTACCGTCCACCTCCACAAATACCTGGCAAACTCAAACTACAGGGAAACGGGCCACCCCTGCTCCAAAAATCCAACATACTAAAATTACAAACAGATTTAGCGCCCTGACTCCTTCCTCAAGCACAAACACAGACACTAATGATGACGACGGAGATGACGATTCTAACAACAATAACAATACACAAACCCCCGCCCCACGTCCACCGAAAATCCCGCCCATCATCACAAAATCATCAGCAAATTGGAACTCCCTGAGGAAAAAACTGGAGGATGCCGGAGTCCTCATCACTAATGCAAAGGCCATCCCGACAGGTGTAGTTATAAACACGGCTGATTCAAACAGCTTCCGTCTTGCCACCCGAATCTTACAAGAGCAGCAAACAAACTTTCATACATTTGAGCTCCATGAGGACAAGACCACAAAGGCGGTCCTCAGAGGCATCCCCACCACCATCTCGGAGGAGGAAATCCTCATGGAGCTCCAAGACATGGACCTCCCCGCGATCTCCGTCACAAGAATGCGCGCAGGACCAGACCGCACAAATGTCCCGATGGTCCTAGTCCAACTAGCGCACGGAGAAGAGGGCAAAAAAATTTTTAATCTACAAAGCATATTCCACCTTCGTATCAAAGTGGAATACCTAGACCATAAAGAAGCCCCTACACAATGCCACAGATGCCAATTCTTCGGACACTCTGCCAAGGGTTGCCACCTTCCGCCCCGCTGCGTCAAATGCGCGGGGGACCACTTCACAGCATCCTGCAGCAAGAGGAGAGAGGACGGACCGGCCACCTGTGTAAACTGTGGCGGTCCCCACCCGGCAAACTACAAAGAGTGCCCAAAGCGACCTGCAGGGAGCTCAATCCCCTCTTCACGGCGAACTGAGGTACCTCCCCAAAATACTTTCACCTCCCATCCCACAAACCCCTCCGTATCATATGCCCAAGCACTCCACACAAACAACCAGATCCCCATTCCCTCCCCCGACCCCTCCACAAACACCCCCCCACCCCCCCGTTCAGACCCCACCCCCCAGCCCTCAGCTACTCCGTTCAACATTTTTGACTTTTTCAAAAATGATTTCTTTTCAAAGATCGGCTCCCTCATTGCCGATCTCGTCCCAAAATTCCAAGCCGCCACCTCCCCAGCGGATTACTTGACCATCATTTTCTCAGCAGCCCCCCAAATCATCTCCCTTTTTACTAATTAAATATGGCTAACTCTACCACCCTGCCCTCCGCGCTACGTCTGGCATTTTGGAATGCAAACGGTCTTGACAAAAACATTCAAGAATTACGCATTTTTACAAACACACACGACCTAGACATCATACTCATCAACGAAACACATCTAAATCCATCACACACACCAAAAATTGCAAACTTCACACTTTACAGAAACGACAGACTTCACTCACGTGGTGGCGGCACCGCCATCTACGTGAAATCTAAAATCGCCCACCAACTTAACACCACCCCTACACTTTCCTCAATAGAAAGTACCTCCATCACCATCTTCACCAAACACTCAGGGCCGCTGAAAATTAATTCGATATATCACCCACCAAACAAGACTTTACAAAAGTCCGATATCGAATTACTTCTCGATGGCCACACGCCTACCATTCTGGCGGGTGATTTCAACGCGAAACACCCGGACTGGAATTCTAGGCTGACAAACAACAACGGACGCATACTACACAAATTTTCATCCTCTCACCCAGACATACACGTCGCCGGCCCTGTAGAACCTACTTTCTTTTCTTCACTAGGCTACAGACCGGACGTTTTAGACATTGCACTACTGTACAAAACTCCCTGGACATACTGTATCAAAACTATCAACGATCTGTCATCTGATCACAATCCTGTGTTGCTAACTCTAAACGAATTTTCAAATCTCCCCCCCACTAAAATCAACAAGAAAACTGATTGGACATATTTTTCGCACAGAGTCGGGGAAAAATTAATCATAAATCCTTCCATCCAAAACCCCATAGAACTTGACATTGCGGTTGATAATTTTGCAGAGACCATCATGTCCGCAATAGAGGATTCCTCAAAACCCCTCCCTGAACGCCCTCAAATTATTCTCAGTGAAAATCTCCCAAACTCAATTAAAGATTTAATCAAAACCAAAAATATTCTTCGCCGCCACTGGCAAAAATACCAAGATCCCAGATTGAAAACCACGCTCAATCGTACTCAAGCCCTCATTAGAAAAAAATTACAAGAAAATTCAAATACCACGTGGAACATGAAACTTCAAGAGATAAATCCTCGGGACGGGTCCCTCTGGAAATTATCCAAAACTCTCCAAGCCTCCCCTTCACCAAATCACCCAATCCACGCCGAAAGCGGCCTAGTATTTGATGATCTAGACAAAGCGGAGGCGTTCGCTGACAGTCTAGAAATTCAATTCAGTCCCAGCTTCAAACACGCAAATTTAAATCACATAGCTAATGTAAACCGCAAAGTAAATAGCATACTAAATCACCTCCCTCCCACAAACATCCACTTCACCACCCCGACCGAAGTTATCCGTGCCATAAACGGCCGGAAAAATAAAAAAGCTCCCGGTCCAGATGGCGTCACAAATTTCGCTCTTAAAGCACTCCCACAAAAAGGAATACTAGCAATAGTAAACCTAATAAACACAGCCCTCAGACTGCGTTATTTCCCCAAAAGTTGGAAACATGCGCACGTCATTGTTCTCCCGAAACCGGGTAAAGATCCGCTCTTTTGCGAGAATCACCGTCCAATCAGTTTACTTTCAAATATTGGAAAAATCTATGAACAGATTTTACTCACTCGGCTCCTAAAGCACATTAATGAGGTATCAACCCTACCTGAAGAGCAACACGGTTTTAGAGAAAAACACTCCACCCTCCACCAACTCTTACGAGTTTCAGAAATCATCATCGAAGGTTTTAACTCCAAACGTTCAACTGGAGCCATTTTCCTAGACATCGCTAAAGCTTTCGATAAAGTCTGGACCAACGGTCTTCTCCTCAAACTCCACGACATAGGCATCGACCCGCAGCTCCTCGGTGTTTTCAAATCATTTCTCCGCCTACGTACTTTCCAAGTGAAATACAGGGGCGCTCTCTCCAAAAAACGCTTCATGACAGCAGGGGTGCCACAAGGCTCACTGCTGTCTCCAACCCTCTTCAATATCTATACTCATGATATCCCCCTCCCAGCCGACAAAAATAACTCACTTACAGCTCTCTATGCTGACGATACCACCGTTATGGTGAGATACAGTTCGTCCAGGATGATAACCCACCGACTTCAAATAAACATAAACAAACTCCAAGATTGGTATGACCTATCGCGCATAGACGTGAACCCCTCAAAAAGCGTAGCCGTCTTTTTCTCACACAGAAAGAGTGACAGGGCTCCCAGGGAGGAAATAAAAATGTACGACCAGGTCATACCATGGCAAAACACCGCCAAATATCTTGGAGTTACACTTGACAAACGACTAAACTGGAAACCACACATAAAAAACACACTGACCAAAGCAAAAAAAGTAGCGGGTTCTTTACACCCCCTACTCAACTCAAACTCAAAGACTTCAATTCAAAACAAACTTCTAGTATACAAAACACAAATCCGTCCTACCATCACCTATGCCTCACCCATTTGGGCCATAGGTAACACAAAACGTCTCGAATCTTTCCAAAATGCCACTCTTAGAAATTACACAAAAAGCCCCTGGTTTGTCCGAAACTCAATTATCAACTCTGACACAAATATCCCACCCCTGAAAAAACACATGGTAGAATTAGCCAAAACATTCTATGCAAAACTTCCTATACACCCAAACCCCAGTATAGCTTGTCTCGGGCGCCTAAGACCCGACGAAAATCCGACCTTCCCCTATCCCATCTCCATTACCTTCCCCCCTTGAAGTGTGGACTCAAATAAAAAATACAAAATGCAACCAAAAATACAAAAAAAATAGTATTAAAAAAAAATAAAAAATTCTTCACTCAATCAAAAAAACAAACAAATAAATAATACCTACAGTAATAAAAACAAAAAAACAATAATACAAAAAATTTAGTATTAAAGCCCTACATGTTGCGATAGGCAGCCCACACTTCGGGTAGAAAAAAACCATCCCCCAGGTACATATACACCCTCAGTTCGCGAGAAATAGAGATTGAGTTCTCTGCACCTCGTTTTTCACAATATGATATCGCCAATCGCACTCGTCAAACCCGTGCGTCTTGGTCCGAGCCACGGGCGAGTCGTGAGTAGGTCACGCGTTCGAGTTCTTTTGCGGGCTCCGGCTCCGAGGTCCAGCTAGGGTGGAGCCCGAGCGTCTCGGTTCGAGCCATTCGCGAGTCGAGAGCAGGTTGCGTTGGAGTTCTTTTGCGGGCTCGGGCTCCGAGGTGCAAACCCGTGCGGTCCGAGCCATTCGCGAGACCTGCTCCAAGAACTCACGCACTTTTAAAAGGAAGTACGTCTCGGAGGCCTCCGGCAAAATGCAGAAACTTACGCATATCAGTCGGGGGCAGTGGTAGGGAGCGCCCTAGATTGCCTCCGATTTTAGGGAGATGTGCAAGGCCTTTTATGGATAAGCCATCAAGAGGATGGTGATATACCCCCTCTATGATATAGATCATAAAATATATTTGGTGGGATTTCTCGTTTGAGACTTTTCGTTTCGAATTAGAACTTATAAGTGTTTTGCTGTATGTGTACAAACATTCACGGGTTACGAATAACCTGACAACATTTGAAAATATCCTACTACCATCACACTAAGCGAAAAATATTACTGGTCTTTCTTAAATGATGACAAGCCTTATTTTTCTTCTAGGCCTTTCGAGGACCATGGGATGGAAAATGGGTTGAGTGAGACTCAGGACTCGTGGGGGTATCGATATTATAAACTCATGGGGGGCTTAGAAAGGTAAACAACTCGGCGACAAAATCGATTTAATGCATAAACTACGACACGTGAATTATTAGAGGATGATTTGTCCTTTTATATTGACCGGAGGCAATCAAGAAATGATTGATTACATTTTAATTATAGTTCTGCGTTCGGAAAGAAAACGGCACGTGTAGCAACATTCTTTAAAAAGTATCTACTTACTCAAAACAGATATTTTAAATTTTTATTAATTACTTTAAACATATAATATTATGTAAGTAGGTAGGTATTGCACACCCACGATCTTCCCCATCCACAACATTGATACAATTTTTTTGCTTATCTGGATAACGCCATTTTTTGCTGCCAAATATTGTAGTTAAAAGCGTATTTGCACCGCCATCTTTGCATTTTGGGATTTTCGTAAGTGTTGAATGTTTTAAAAAATATTAAATATTCACGCTTAAAGTAGGTAGTAACTTATGAAGTTTCGTGAGAAAAAAATTGCATCGAATGATTTTATGGTGTAAAAATACGCCACGAGCACCACTGCCGACTGTTGCCGTAGAATTCTTTTAGAAATTCACGGCTATGCAGGAGCTTATTAAATATTTTACTGACTATACGAAAGAATAAGTCACCTATTTTGTTTCTCGACTTCCAGTCAGTGTTTTCTGAGACTGGGGGTGACACCGTCTCCTTTCATGTCTCGAATGTGGAAATTGAACATAATAATTTTAACAGGAATCATAATTATTTTCAAAGTGTACTGTATCTACGTAAATTATTATTACTATTGATAGTAATTTGTGTTGAAGGAACTTATTCAAATACAAAATGTTTCGAAATAAAGTGTCCCCACCCCAGGGTGGCAGAACAGGAGAGAAGGTGAATCCCAGGGTGGTATATTTGGATGTCCAGCCTGTAGGTTCTGCTTATTCATTACCGGGACTGCAGAAAGACGTGGTGTATACCAACATAAAGCCTGTGCTTCTTCTGTTGAGGGCATTAGGGGCACTTCCTTACAGTCATCCCAGCCCTGGGCTTACCGTGGCCACATTCACGGCTCCTGCCGCACTCTATTCTGTTGTTCTCTTCACCGCCCTTTTGACCTACGTGGGGTATGTTTCCCTGCACAGAGTCAGGATCGTCAGGTCAGCAGAGGGCAGGTTTGAAGAAGCGGTTATCGCTTATCTCTTCACTGTGTACCTTTTCCCGGTCATCATTCTGCCCATCTTGTGGTACGAAACAAGGAAAGCGGCGCAGGTGCTCAACGGGTGGACGGATTTCGAGGTAAAAAATTTCACTCACGCAAATCTAAAACATTTCAGCCGATTTTATGCTCATAACTTTATTACATGTATTCGAAATTTCGAAGTAGTATTAGTTATGTGTGATTAGGGGGCATCCATTAATTACGTAAGCCAAAACGGGGGGGGGGGGGGAGGGGGGCAGGTCCGGATTAACCATGACAGGACCCCGGACCCCTAGGCAATGCACGTCTCGGGGCCCCTTTACCAATGGCGGACTATCGGCGGAGGAGGGGGGGGGGGCTTATTCTGCTTTGCCGCCCCGGACCTCTGACGGGCTTATTCCGCCACTGCACTTTACCCTTTTCTAATTCCACAATTTTTTTTCTACCACAACGTAATTTTCTTCATAATTAATCTGTTTTTCAACTACATCACAAAGGTATACCATCACCCCATTCAATAAAAAAAATTATATGAATAAAATACAATACAATTACTCTTTATTGCACATAAAAGGACTCATTCATCAAAACAAAAATATGTAAAAAAAAAAAAAAAAACAGTAGGTACAATGAGCGGTCTTATCACTAATGTGATCTCTTCCAGACAACCTCGGTACGAAGAGAAACAAAGAATTTTAGCAAGCAGATAGGTAGTGCATACTAAAGCTTGTATAACATTTATATTTTAAACATAGGTATAATTAGAAATAAAACCAAAAAAACTCAAAACAAATGCCAAAACAAACCACATACGGCACCTACAATCACATCCACATTGGAAGAAAAGTAAAATACAACTACGTTTAAATATTTATTTTAATTATTGACTTGCTTTATTATTTGTGCATGATGTGAACATTAGTTATTGCTTTATAACCTAAGTATAATAATTTATAATTTGTTGTTTTTTAATGCATGTAATGTTATTAACCTGTAAATGTAAATGTTCCTAATAAATAAAATAAATTAAAACATCTTGAAAGCTGACTTTTTCTAAAATCGGTGCCGGAGTTGCTCTCTAATTGACAGTAAGTACTTGATTACCATTGCCTAAAGGGTAATCCGGTACCGGGGGGGGGGGGGTTAGCAAAATATCACGTTACTTGAAAAGAATATACGAATTGGCCCAAATTTATCTAGGGGGGGAGGGGTCTAGATTGGATTGGAAGAAAAACTGCTCACGTAATTAATGGATGCCCCCTTACATGACAAAACAGAGCAGTTAAGAAAATCTAATAAAAATGAATTAAAAAATTCATTTAACCTAACCTGATCTACACTAACCTAACATAACCTACTATTTAATTGTGTTTTGCCGTTATATAAAGGGTTATCGTGGCAATGACACCGTTCGAAAATTAAAAAAAAATGCAGCTTATTTTCACTGCACACAAAATAATCCATTTGTTCGTTTCTGAAGCAGGGAGAAGTCTAAAATAGGGAAAAGTGCGAAGCAAGGAAAAGTCGAGATCTTTTATCCTGACTTTTGCACAGGTTTTACGGCTGGTATGTACATCTAAATCAGTACAACATTTTTCAGTAGCTTTGAGCTATATTTTTTTCAGTGTTCAAAAGATAAACAAAAAAATAAATTCAACAGCCAAGCTAAAAAAGGAACACTTTATTATTGTTCGTATGGTGTGTTTCAAGGAAATCAATATGTTCTGTTTGTCACTGTAATGTTTTTTGATGGAACCAAGTGAAATGTATCCATTGATAATGTTCGTTTGATTATGAATAATACACCCCGTAAAATAATAACGCACACGCTAGTAGGTAGTAGGTAGGTACCTACAATACTGCAAGTCCAAATTAATGGTTTGTGTGGAGAAATTCACATATACCTATTCATTCATTCGCTTGAGGAATTGAGAATTTTTTATTAAAAATTAAGGGCCAGCCAGCGGCCGAAAATCCACATTTCGTCGAAAGATGTTATTACGATTGTACAGGGCGGTTCCAATGAGAAAGATGAATTATTTTTTTATTTCATTCCAAATTTGCTTTTATTTATACCTATATCCAAAAATGCTGAAAGGCGTGATGATAAAACTATTAAAATTATGTAATTTTTGTAATTTTTTTTTATCACAAGTATTTATAAATTTTCAATAATGTCTAAGCAAAATAAATGTGCAAAAAAATCTGAAATATATTAATTCGTAAGACCGTAAGTAGAGAATTTTCGTCTTAAATAAGTGTTCGGATATTGTTTTCAATGATTTTATTTGAACTAAATTTAAAATTTTGAAACATGCGTTGTATTGATATACAATAATGTATGATTAGGGGGAGTACGTACATTATCGGACAACGTATGGTATCGGACAAGTGTTATTTCTTTAACTGGCGTATACGCCTATAGATAGGACGATGCAAGTTAGTTCATAATATTGCCGAAATAATTCAAGGTGCCTAGTGTTTACATGACTATCGCCAAAGCCGTTGGGGTCGTTTTGTGCTTAGAAAAAGAAATTTGACCACCGGATATTGTGTTCTCAGCTTTATTCGAAGACGAATAAAAGGTACGTTATTAATTTAATTTCATTTATATATATATATATTTCAACCAATTTACACATTTATATATATATATATATATATATATATAAATGAAATTAAATTAATAACATACCTTTTATTCGTCTTCGAATAAAGCTGAGAACACAATATCCGGTGGTAGTAGTATATATATGTATATAAGACGGTACACTGCATTTCAGTGGCAATCAAATGACGATCTTATGTTTTAAAATTTGTTTCCCATACCAGGTAGGCGGTTATTTTTTTAACTCCAAGTTATTTGGTTAATATCGGACATGGCTGTTACGGATGATATCGGACACACGAATAAATGATTATTTTTTATTTATTTATTTAAATTAATAGATATACACCAATTGAAGTGTCTCATATTTTTATACACCTGTATACTATGAAAGTATATTGTACTGCGAAAACAATGTATAAAGGGTTTGTTATTGTTGATTTAAAAACATTATTTTCAAAGAGTCATTCGGTTTTACTTCCATTTTTTCAGATAATGCCCAGAAAAAAGTGGGAGCAGGGGCTCGGGGTGAGTGGAAGGATTGCAACATGAAATGAGCAGAGGAATACGTTTGTGAAAATAAGATGACAATTCGAGAAGCTGCCTTATATTTTGATGTCCCTAAAAGTACACTTAGTGACAGGTTGTTGAAATTGAAGAAAGGATTTAGGATAAGGCACTTCTAAAAAGTAAAAAAAAAAGTGAAAAACGTAGCCAAAACACAAGTACCGGGTTTCCCAATCAAAATAAAACAGAAAAACTATCAGGAAACAGTGCTAAAAAGATTTTCAAATGGATAAATCAAAAAAGAATCCGCCCAAACACAACAAAGAAAATAATGTTAACACCATCAATTGAAAGTAGATAAACTACATAAGGATTATAACAAATACGAAGTTTGCATAATCTGTGGAGAAAGCTTCTGAGAAGACTGGAATCAATTCCAAGGTTGTCACGGAAGGGCCCATTAAAATTGTACAGGTCTTGAATCTTACCAGCATTTTTACAAATGTGAATTGTGCCAGAAATAATATTTATTTTCAGTATATCATAACGTGTTATGAAAAGTTTGAACACGGCTTTACCACTTTTTTAAAATCCTTTTTTTAATTAAAAAAAACATGAATATTTTTTGTCCACTTTCGGGTCCGATACCACCTTTGATGTCCGATATTAGACAATTCTTTCAAATGCTTTGTTGCCCTTTTTCTTGTATTTCTCTTGCGTGTATTTTTTAAAATAAAGATATTGTCTTGATATGTTTGAAATCTTTTGTTATTGATCATTAGCAAATCGTTTTATTATAAAATAAAAGAAAGTACGGCGTTAAACCAAGGAGCTAATGTGTCCGATACCACCCGTCGAAATCCGATAATAAACGAAAATTTCGTAATTTTTAAATCTAAATTTTGGGAAACAGTGATGGTTACTGATTTTTAAAATTAGTGTACCATGTAGATCTGTCCTTTCCACTTATGATTAATTAATAATTCGTTTATATTGAAGCACTATCAACAAAATACAAATGAACAACACTATGCGTCCGATAATGGTATAAGCGATCTATGGTATAACCTTATTATACAAAACAATATTTTTTCTTAAAATTTAAAGTATGCGTTTACTTGATAAAAGAACAATCTTTCGAAATCAATTGATAATTTTTGTGGAAAAAAGTTAATACGTCTAAAATTTGATTTAAAAATTACATATTTCCGATTTTCTCTGGTTATACCCTCATAAAAAAGTATAATTTTAATGAAATTAGTGATGCAGCCTATGAACCGGTATGGGATCAAGATATTCAATTTGTGTATTGTAATGTATAGTAAATAGGTATTTAATATGGAAATAATACGATAGATGGCGGTAAGCATTTAGCTTGCGCCATAGCTCGCCAGATGGCATTAGTGTACAAGAAGTGGTACTAGAGATAGACTTTACCAGCTCCCTAGGTGGGAGCGCAGAGATATACCTACCCCCGAATAGTAAACAGTCGTAGCTATCCAGCTAGGTTATTAAAAGTAATAAACACATTTATATTTAAAAGAACCTTTGTAATAATTAATATCTGCCGAGGAAAGGGCAGATATAACAACTGGCGCAGCCGTTAAAAGTATAATTGTGTGGGAAGTTACGCGTGCGAATAATAATTTGTGCTGGGCACGGAGGACTAAGTCACTGCGGAAGTGACTTGCAGTTTTGGCAAAGGAATCGGAAGAGATTCTGCTCGGGATTAAGGAGCATTTGTTTCCGTGGCTACGGGCTGGAAGAAGATTTTTTGTTTTAGGAACAAGAAGAAAAATACCGCAAGGAGGCGATCTGGTTGTGGATCATTGGATTAATCGTGTCAAGGACTAATCATTGGATTAATCGTTTCAAGGACTAACCATTGGATTATTCAGAGGACAAGGATACAACCCAGAGGGAAGAAGAGTTCCTGAGTTAAGTTCTTTTGTTTCTTTGAGAGGGATTATTTGTTATTGTTGTTGTTTTTTTTTTTTGCCGATCTATCTGTTGGGAGTTATGGAATCGGGTAGAATACCTCCGTTTTGCCATCTCTCCGGAGACTGGGAGTTGTTTCGACTTCGGATAGAGCAATTTTTCGTGATTCATGATGAGTATGATGACAAAGCGTCTGGTGAGAAAAAACGGGCTTTTTTATTGAATCTCCTAGAATCAGAAACGTTAACCTTACTAATTAATCTGTGTTTTCCAAGTAAAGTAACGGACTTATCTTTTGATAAACTTTTAGCGCTTCTCGACAAACATTGTAACAAAAATCGTTTAGTTTTTAAAGAACGGGAGAATTTTTTTTTAGCGAGACAACAAGAAGGCGAGACGGTAAAAGATTTCGCGGTAAGACTTCGTTCTTTAGCAACGTATTGTCAATTTGAAACGAGGCTTGAAAAAAATCTTATAGACATGTTTGCAATCGGGTTGTTACCGGGTCGCGCGAAAGAGAAAATTTTTGTGGAAGGGCAAAAGTTATCGTTTAATGAAATAGAAGGACTTGCAGTTAATATGTCAACTTTGGATAGTGCTAAGACGGTTAAATCAGAAGTAAATCTGGTAAGAAAGCGAGTTATTAGCGATGGGTTTAAGCGAGATCAGCGTAGGGAACGATCGACGAACCGAGACGAGCGACGAGGTAGTTTTAACAGGAAACCAGCATATAGGTTAGGATCAAATTCAGGTACGAATTTTAAATCACCCTCTGGTAATGTTAAAAAACAGTGTTTTATTTGCAAAAGGAATGATCATCTATCGTTTGATTGTAAATTTCGTTATGCGAAATGTTTTAAATGTAAGGGCGTTGGGCATTTACAGAAATTTTGCAAGAATAATCCTATAAATCCCATTTTTGAAAATCACAGGGATAGTAAAGTTTTAGTTGCGTCAATTAGTCCTATCACTGCTGAAATTGAAATTAATAACAAGAAGTTTACGGCAATGATTGATTCAGGTTCATCTTTATGTGTGATGCCAGAGTGTATTTTTAAAAGACATTTTAGCTCAATCATTTTGTCACAAGACAAGCGAATTATTTCAGGTTATGGAAATAATCGTTTAAAAATCGTAGGAAAGGCGATTTTTGATGTGAAATTCAAGGGTAGGAACAAAAATATTAATTTTATTGTAGTAATAAATGGAACAGAATTAATTGTGGGTAGAGATTTCATGGAATGTTTCGATCTTGGGATAACTTCTCAGGAGACAATTAATTCAGTGACAGTACAAATGAGGAATTTACATGTTGGACAAAAATGTCTAGTCAAGGACTTTCGTCAGGTGAATAAAGTTTGTTGGGTTAGAGGTATTGTAGAAAAGAAAGTGGGAAAAAAAGTTTATATCGTTAGAATCTGTGGTACTCCGTTGACTTGGAAGAGGCATATTGATCAGTTAAGGAGTTTATCTGTGAAATGGGAAGAGGAGAGTGTAGAAGATAACCCACCCACCGCGTCTGAGGTCACGAAATGCGCTTCAGACGAGTTGGGGACCTCAGCTTTGTTGAAGGGGCTAACGGGGTGTTCTCTTGATTTCAGATTACCAGCGGATGATCGAGAGCAAACTACTCAACCAAGACCTTGGGACGGGAGGCTCCGCTCAAGGCGTTCATAGAGGTCCCTCCCAGAGAAACAGAAGTACTTAAGTTGAAGTATTTAAAATCATGACTATGTTTGGTTGAATTTAGTGTATAAAATCGTGTAAAAATGAAATATTTAAAATCCCATTTTTGTCAATTGTATAGCATCATTTGTAAAAAAACATGACTTGTATTTATTGTAGCCAGGGGCTTGAGATTAGGTCGGGGAGGGTGTAATGTATAGTAAATAGGTATTTAATATGGAAATAATACGATAGATGGCGGTAAGCATTTAGCTTGCGCCATAGCTCGCCAGATGGCATTAGTGTACAAGAAGTGGTACTAGAGATAGACTTTACCAGCTCCCTAGGTGGGAGCGCAGAGATATACCTACCCCCGAATAGTAAACAGTCGTAGCTATCCAGCTAGGTTATTAAAAGTAATAAACACATTTATATTTAAAAGAACCTTTGTAATAATTAATATCTGCCGAGGAAAGGGCAGATATAACATGTATTATGTTTATATTAGTAGATATATTTATAAACATACTTTTTTTTAGTTCTGGCTTTTAGATAATAGTCTTATGCCAGCTGGTGTGCGACATAATAATATTATGATGAGAAGGAGGAACATATCAAAATTCATAACCTTTACTCCTCAAGCTAATTTTGGCTTTTCGGAGCAACTCATACAGGTCTCGTAGAAATCGTCATGCCTCCCTTACTATCATGGTTAGAAATATGATCTAAACGGTGTTCGAAAGAGAAAACATCACGCTTTTTATTCAAATCTAAAAGTTAACAACAAAACAATTAAAGCGTACCCACATCTTTGTGAAGCCAAATATTTCCGACCACAATTTGAAAAGAAAGGGCAAACCTTTTGGATTTTTTTATTAATTATTTTTACATGAAACGACAAAATGCAGAGTTGCCGATAACGTTTAATAAAACATTTGCCTAATTAAATATGTGTTTGCATTTTTTCGTTTTATAAGTAATTTTAGTTAGAAAGGCGTAAGGAGAGCCATTCTTAAAAAATTTTTATCTTTGTATTAAAAAAAAATATATATATATTTAAGATATTATATGTTTATTTCGAATTATAAAATTTGAATGCGTATTTCATCAGCTTTCAAAAACCATTTTTAGTTTTCGGATGCGTTCAGAAATGTCGCGCCTTTTTTTAACGCGAGGTGTCGCACGCAGTGGCGTAGCGTGGGGGGGGGGGTATAAAATTCTAGTGGCAAACTATTTATATAATGCCAGAATCAAAGAAAAACCATTTTCATGTTCTGAATGTAGTTTTAATTCACCCCAAACAGATTTAATTTAAACCAGTTTTGTGTTCAGAAAACAACGATAAATTAAATAACAAGTTGTAGATTCATCGTGTACCGAGTGAAGCTTTACATTTGAGTTGCATACCACATGTTGCAAAATTCTAAGAAAGTGATTGTTTCGCGCCTAACTATTATTTGGAGACTATTACGCAGAATCAATCGTAAGTTAAAATCTGTCTTGCGTTCTAAAATGTGAAAAACACAGTGTTAAAGTTCGAGATGCGGAATCCTTTTACATGGATACCATTCTCGATTTCCGACAGCACTTATAAATTTGTAGTAGAATTTATAAACATGATTTGCATTGGAAAAATACTCGTCAAATCGGCTTAAAATTATGTCGTCATAAAACAACAGGATTTTCACATGTACCCCCCCCCCCCCCCCCGGCGCTTGAAGTACCCTAATAAGGAGGAGGCGAAACCCACGCTACGCCACTGGTCGCAAGGGGTCGCTTAGGACCCCCAAAAAAAAAAAGAAATATGAAAAATTACATATTTATTTTCAATGCAAAAGCTTAAAAATCAACAAGGAAATTTTTTTATTATTTTGAAACGTGCTTTTTTCATAGTAAACTTTTTTTTAATGTATCCAATTTCTATCAAACTTACAACTATTTGAGATTGATACAGATTTATTTTTAAGAGCCTCACGCCGAAACACAAGTCCGTATCTCACATCGCACATGCGCAGACTGAATGTTCACGGCCCTAGCGTCAAGTATAGTCCCTTTTAGGAAGTTAATTAAAGTAAGAAATCAATGGGAACTTTTAAAATGTACATAATTAGCATTTCTGTAAAACCTGGGCTTTTAAAGACCCCACGCGTTTTGAAAGATAATTTTCTGAAAATTTCAATATACTTTGTACCTACTAAAAAAAATACACGTGATTTTGTTTACGGGGGGATGGGGGTAGTCTAAAACCTCACCAAATATCACCAGGGGGGTGGGGGGTTAAAATTTTGCTTAAAAACATCACGTGATTAATGGACGACCACTTAGATTAGACACAGCTTTTTATCCTTTGTGAATGGGTTACACGCCACTGTTTTTGACGCGATTTCATGAAATTTAAAATATTTTTCTGTTTTTGTTTTAGGTCCATTACAAGCAGGTTTCCGGACGGGCCCTGCCACTGGGCCTTAGGAGAAAAGCTCTGATCATCGCCCTGATGATTCCCACCCTGTCGACAGCCTCCGTGTTCATTACACACGTCACCATGGTCCACTTTCGACTGTTACAGGTTTATACTTACGATTGTCAATGTATTCTAGAAATATCGTAAAATGGAACTAATAATTATTATTAGGTTTGTGCCAACCAGATGTTGATATAGAAATAATCGCAATAGGCGAGCTTAAGGTCCGAAAATCGGCATGCCTCCCCGCCCACGCTTTTCTCTGTCAAGTAAATAATGGTCAAGGCATAATATTGAAAAGCTCGGTCAAAGATAGCCATCTAGTCAAATTAATGAATTAAAAAGTGGATGAAGTAGATTTTCCAAACCGGAAACGGAGCCTAGAAGAAAATTTACAGACAGATGAAATGCCAAACGGTCGAGTCAAAAGAGGATTTCGCTACGCTCCTCAGTCAATTAAGCACAAAATTCAATAATATACGGATTCGCGCATGTTTTGGTCCCTACTGACAGACATGCTTATAAGTAGCATGTTCTCTTGCTATTAATGAGCAAATGATACTAGTAGCATAGTGGAAGGGGAAATGAGCATACTCATTTATGAGCATGTGTGTTAGTAGGTAGGTACTATTAGCAAACCGACGAAGCAAATCCGTGTATGAATTCTGCGTTTTTGGGTTATTTGATATTATGTACACTTAGATATAGATACATTTCAAAAATACAGAAAACATGCAATTAAAAGTGTTAATTAAATTTATTCAGAATTTAATGTAAAATCATCTCCTTTCAGGTATTACCACAGATTTCTAAGCATCATTTTCTATTATTTCATAAATATTCATTCGAACCATACCTAGTGCTTTTTGTTAGATTTCCCTTTTTAGAAACTTCCAAAAAAAAATTTCAGAGAAAGATACAATAATATGAATCGATCAATGTCAATGATATTATGTGTTTCAGGTGTTGCCATACGTATTTCTTGAGATGTTGACCTATCTCCTGGGAGGATACTGGTACCTGCTCTGCGAGGTTCTGAGTTCCTCCGCAACGCTTCTGGCTGAAGACTTCCAAAGGGTTATATATGAATTAATTTCGCTAGACACCTACAACTAATATAAAGCGCCCCAGAGACAGTCAGTAAAATTGTTCAATAGATTGTCCAGTAGGTCGTTTACAGAAGGAATCGCCATTTGTCAGCGATTAATGTGAATTTTGACACTTTTATTGACCTTATCCGGGCAGTGAATACACCAATTAGATAGGTATTCTGTTCGTAAATTCACCTCTCTTTGTTGCTTCCTACACAATAAGCGCATAACCTTCATTCCATAGCCGCTTGGGTAAATAAATACCTACATGCACTAAATCATCTAATTAGAACCTAATTAAAGAAAAAGGCATATGAAAATTATACTGAAAATCCTTGTAAGAACCAGCACTGACGAAAACTTCAACAATCTCATGTTAATTAAACAACATTTTTGTAAAATAGTACTTATTTACACTCATAAATACAAAACACAAGAAATAACAACTAAAGGTGCGATTCCGTGCCAGGCGGCAGTCGGCAGACGGCAGCAACAGACGTCGACTTCAGAGCCGCCGACGGCAGACGGCACTAACGCATGGGTTCCAAAGTCGACGGCAGTGACAGCACTGCAGTTGCGTCCGCTGCATTAGGTACTGCCAACGGTTGTGTCTTCCATATAAAATTATGAATAATAAAATGCTGCAAGTGTTATTGCAAGAAGAAGAAAACGACGATGATTTATTATTGTATTATTACTCAAGAAGAAAGCCTATACTGCCAATGTACTTAAATAGATTGGAAGAAGGCGCATATGAAACTTTGATAAAAAGACACCTAAATGAGAGTGAAGATGTTTTCTGGAGTTATTGCCTTTTAAATAAAAACCAGTTTAATGTTGTAATTTATTTAATTTATAATGATTTTGCTCCAAAAACAAGGCTCCAAATGTCTGAAGTCGACGGCAATACTATGTTTGCACTCGAGTGCCGTCTGCCGCTACGCGTCAGTCATCGACTGCAATTGCCGCGTGGCACTTGCACTCTTGCAGTGGTGTGTCGGAAACAGTCCAATACAAGATCATACTGTTAAGTAGTGCCGTCTGCCGTCGGCGGCACTGAAGTCGACGTCTGCTGCTGCCGTCTGCCGACTGCCGCGTGGCACGGAATCGCACCTTAACACGTAAATAAGGGGTTGTCCATTAATCACGTGAGGCTCGAAAGGGGAGGGGGGGGGGGGGGGGTCGGAAAAAAATCACGAAACATCACAAGGGAGGGGGGGGGGGTAAAATGAGATATCACGTGTATTTTTTTTCATTGAACGCACGATTTCTAAAGGTGAACTTCCTATACTTTGTACTAAAAAAATACACGTGATTTTAAGGGGGGGGGGGGGGGAGGTTAGTCTAAAACCTCACCACATGTCACCAGGGGGGAGGGGGTTAAAAAGTTGCTAAAAAACATCACGTGATTAATGGACGACCCCTATATCAGAAACACTAGAACCGGGGTAAAAAAACATATCCTACCAATAGCTAAAAATACAACATTTGGGGAAAAAAAGTTTCTTATACTGTTACGATACGCCCCTGAAGCGAGTAGATACCTAGAGCACAGAACGCGCAGCAAGTCCACACAACAAACCCCCTCTCCCCCCTGTTTCCTGTTTCCCGCTTCTCTCCCCGCTTGCCCTGCCACTTGCGCATTCCGCGGCCACTCGCCAGACGAGATTCGAGAGCCTTGGGAAGTACACGTACGCGGCCCGCTTTCGGGCGAGCGGTCCAAATTCAATGTGGCCGCGATGTATTATTGAAATACCTACGAATAGAGTCGGCCTTGGCCGCGCTAATAGTTCGGTCTATTTAGACTACGAAAGTGCCTGATGGAACTACCACATGAGACGAGAATCCTGCGAATCCACATGTAAGCTGTATCTTGATTTCCTCTTTTAAATGTGTCCGTAATCAGTGAAATGTAGGGCCCCCGCGAAAATCACCACTCGGAGAGTTTCGTTTTGAGAGAGAGACAGTGAGAGTTAAACACTTTAGCTAGGTTTGTGTAATTTGCATTTCTTGTATTGAATTGTACTGTAGAAACCTATGTACCGTGTTTGAGTTTACAATACATGTCTTAATGATTTAACTTTGTTATTATTCTGCTACGGCAGGAGGATTGTTGACCAGTGTGTATCCCGTGGGACGCCGGAAGGTAGAGAGAAATTCCATAGCTTTGAGCGACCCGCCCCTGAATAGAGAGTACCATTGTTCCCGCTGAGAGCTAGCCGTGGGACATGTTGGTGTGCTGGTGTTGGTTTAGTAGCCAACATCGGGTACCCTAACAATACCTACTATGGTACTAAACTCTACAATAAAATCCCACTCACTCCAAAAACCACAACAGAATTATAACATTTAAATCTTAAATAAAATTTAAAAAAACTGGTTACAAAATATAGGGAGATCAGAAATAAAAAATATATATACTGACACCAAATAACTACATAATATATTTATAATTACTTCATATAACTGATACAATTAAATTTTAAAATGTAAATGAAATCCTCAGCACGGGGTTCCCAGCGAGGTTATCATTACCTCTATTTGTGACAAAAAAAAAAATTAAAACATTTATTATTATAGCACCACACCTGAGTGAGCGCTGGGCCCGAGCTCACCCTATACCTCGCATTACATACTACATGACAAATATTGTTTCTTTAATTAAAATCTGTTGTGTAAAAATGTACAACGTATAGGTATGATTGACAATTGACATATGGGACGTGTGGGATTGCAATATCCTCCCCACAATCTGGAACAAAATATTATTATTATACTTCATAGTCCGTGCAGTTTGGTCGTAGTTCGGCGGCAGTCGGCACGCCTCCCTATATTTTAATCTTCTATTTCAATAATGTTGTATAATTTATGTCCAGGCCCTCAAACACATTGGTCCAGCATCAATGGTAGCCGAGTACCGTGCCCTCTGGCTGCGTCTCAGTCGCCTCGCCCGAGACACTGGGGTTGCCAACACCTATACCTTCACCTTCGTCTCCCTCTATCTCTTCCTCATCATCACGCTCTCCATCTATGGCCTGATGTCCCAGATCTCTGATGGCTTCGGCGTGAAGGACATCGGTCTGGCTGTGACGGCTTGCTCCAGCATCTGTTTGCTATACTTCATCTGCGACGAAGCACATTACGCTTCTCATAATGTAAGTCAAATTCTTCCGAATTCCCGACGTCTCTCTTGTTGACTGGCTTTCTATTAAAATGGCCATTGGCAAAATGGAAGACATAGAAACAGAGGAAGATCATCAATGTGTTGGAGTGATCTAATAGGGGAATTGTGCTCAAGATGACATACTTTTTGTTTGGAGGGAAATATTTGGTTATTCAAAGGTGATAAAAAATAAATCTAAGGGTACATATTAAAAAAGTTTATTTACGAAGCACACAAAATTATCTTGACGCTAAAGAAAATTACATAATTAAAATTAGCTCTAACGCTCTTGCGATTTTCCTCTCTTTTTTTATTTTGGGCTTGAGCTTTTACTTTTACATCTTAAGCCGACGGTTGCTATGTCATCTTACCCTGCGAGGTAAAATTTATATTTGCCGCCTTTTGTGACTATAAACTTTGAGGTTACTTTAATCATTCATTGATATTCATATCCCATAATAACAGTTCATGACAAAGTAGTCAATACAATAAAAAAACGTACCTGATAGAAATTTATCCCAACAAAAATATTTTTGAGTCACGAAATCACAAAGTTGCACACCACATCCAAACAACGCGATCGGGCGGTCACTAAAGTTTTGAGCGGTGACGCCATCTATGAGCCGGCATGTAAACGACATATTGGGACTTGCGGCGCGTTTAGTTTCACATATGTAAACACTGTGTCATATTACCTATGTATGTCATCTTAAGCACAATTCCCCTACCACAGGCGAATTATATAATATATAATTTATATATAATTTGTACATATATTTATAACCTACATGTAGAATATACCTACCTGTAGAATCCTATTCTCCTTGTTCTCCATACGGAGCAGTAAGTACCACGATGATTGGAAGAGCCTTGTTCATCAGGGAAATTGGAGTGGGTCATGATCCTGAGCAATGAGGAACCAATAAAAGAAAAAAAAAGAACTAGGTACTGAATTCTTATCAAAAATACTAATTTCGGTTGTGAACTGTAACTCTGGTTCAATCTGGAACCTTAATTTGCTTTGAATTAAAGTGTCATTTTCAAAATTGGAACTGATTGTTCGTACAAGCGATAAAGCAGGTGCCAATCAAAAATTACATTATTTGTATTAATTAGGTATAATAATTTTATATTTTTATAAATATGGGTTTCTGTGGCGGGCGGGGGTGCGGCGTGGATTTGATTTTTACACAATCTACAATTTTTTTCCGAGAATGATGAAATTTTCCACACTTAACCTTAAAAACAAGAGGAAGGACGTTCACGTGAAATTTCTAAAACCTGTGAAAAGCCTTTAACTTATCAATCTATCTATAGAAAAATGAGTGTCTGTTGCGGGCGGGTGGGAAACCGTGTGGTGGGTTTATAAAAATCCACAATTTTATTCCGAAACTGATAGAATTTTTACACTTAACCTTCAAAACTAGAGAAAATTCACTGATTAGGTACATTAGATTTAGAAAAACTATTTGAAACACCCCGGCAACGTCGGAGACCTCCGTAAGTTCTATTCTACCTATATTTGAAAAGTGTATTACTTTTGTTTACATTTTTGACCGATTTTCTAAATTTTCCGTGAGGAATTTTTTGAAGAACTTTTTAGCAGATGATTTGATCGAAAGATGCTCTGATCCCGGCTGGCAAATTTCCAGATAAATATCTTATGCCCGGTTTATTATTTCATTTTAAGCTCGGCTTGGTTGGAAGAGGTCATTTATCATGGGAAACTACCTCTTTACTTCACTAATACTTTTAAATGTTTACCGTACCATGTTTTTTTTATTTAAAAAGCATGTTATACGAAAAACGATGAAAAAATGCACATTACATTTGTTCCGGTCTTTTATCATGACCGAGTTGGTGCCCCAGAAAAGAGACACACTGAGAAAGAGGTCAACCGAGTGCGTGAAAAAAGATCGAAGCAGGATGAGTAAAGCTAAGGACGGGATGTTTCAAAAAAATTGAGCAATTCATCAAATATTTTAAGTTAATTTTCACGTTCTGTCTAAGTTATATTTAGGTTCTGTTATCATATCATTATAGGCCAGTTGCTTCATAAAACTAAAATAATCACAGAACTTACACAGAACGTGAAAATTTACTTAAAATATTTGATGAATTGTTAAAATTTTTTTAAACAACAAATCCTAAAGTAGGTAATGTAGGTAAATGGTGAGGGATCGTCGAATTTATGAAGGAGGCCAAATCCCATCTGGGATGCAGCGCCGTGATGAAGAATGTAGAAGTACTCTTGGTGTTCCAGGTGCGTACCAACTTCCAGAAGAAGCTGCTGATGGTGGAGCTGTCCTGGATGAACTCGGACGCGCAGACAGAGGTCACCATGTTTCTGAGAGCCACGGAAATGAACCCTTCTGCCATCAGCCTTGGGGGATTCTTCGATGTCAATAGGAATCTCTTCAAATCGGTCAGTAAATCCTTTGTATTCTTATATGCTTTATAATTGTTTCCCTGACAACAGAAACTAAAGAAAAGATTTTTAAAGTAATGCAAAAAAAAATTACCTAACTAAACTAAACTACCATTTATCGTGTTTTAGTTTCTCGCAGTTCTGTTTTGTCGGGTTATCAGTACTATTATAATTTACAACTAAATTTCTGTGAATGATTAGTAGTTGATTTGTATTTCTTTAGATCATAGGTTCTCAACGTGGGCGATAACGCCCCCTTGAGGGTGTTTCTGATCTTCAGGGGGGCGGTAGAAGACCAAGAGAAAATTGGAGCGGCGTTTCAGACTTTCAGGGATGCGGTAGGAGACCCAGAGAAACCCATCCCACCCCATACATAAAAATATTTTACCTATCCAATTACACCCCCTCCGTTGTGGTAAATGTAACCCCATCTTGTTATCCCATTACGCCCCCTTCGTCGTGGTATCCCGTTACGCCCCCTCCGTTGGGGCAAATGTGACCCTTTCGTGGTATACCATTATGCCCCCTTCGTCGTGGTCAATTGCTGTTTCGGATTCACGAGTTAGGGGGCGTTAGAGATAAAAATATTCTCAAAGTGGGCGGTGGGCAGCAAAAAAGGTTGAGAATCTATGCTTTAGATTTTAATTGGATATTGGATACCAACTTGATGATAAATTTATTATTAGGTACCCATTATTTTCGTAGAAAGCAATCACTTTGTGGTTACTTACAGGTTACAGGTATATATATTTTTTAACGTGTATACCTCACAAGAGTCCCAACTGCTCCCGCCAGGAGACAGTGAGACTATGACATCCCCAATTGGGGTTTGTTGTGACACTGAAGATAAGAGGGTAAGGGAATGAGATGGGAGAGAAGAAGGTGGGGAAGTACCTGACTATTCAGATGTAGTCACCAAACACGACTAAAGCCATTTCTTCAACTCTGGAACGTGCCGCAAATACATATATCTTATATTAATATTAAATTGTGAAAAAGCAAATAAATTAAATGAAATTTATCTGCGCACGCTGGGGCTTTAACACGCGACCTCCGGATCGCTAGTCAAACGCCTTGCCCCTGGACCACGGAGGCCGTCAATCTTTAGAACTATAAAATTAAAATTATTCAGTTCGGTACTTGTTTTACATAATTACAACCTTTCTTTGCTCTAGTTTCAATAATATTATTTTTTATATGAGGGCCACGCAGGAGGGCCTGAAGAAAATAATTTTCCTCGGGGTCTATGTCATCTTTGGGGATGCAGCATTTTTGAGGGATGGAAGGTATTTTTACGGAAAAGAAGTTCTGGGAAGGAACAAAGTATGAGGGGAGTCCATTGATGAAACTACTGAAGTGACGAATAAAGCCATCCCTCCAACTGCGGTACAAGACGTTGGGTCGAGAGAGTCGTGCTGGACAGATCAAAGGGATTCTCGATCCAAACCGCCACGCAGTTAGCGGGCAGACGCATCTTCCACCAAGCCCTGGACAAACCTCACCCCATGTATCTAATCACACTCAATAATTTAAAAATAAATATAGAGCAATTTTTCCAGCTCCTAGCCACAATGGTGACATATCTGGTGGTCCTGCTGCAGTTCCAGATCAGCATCCCCGAGGACTCCGGCGTCAGCAGGAACTCTTCACTCGCCATGGACCCCAAACTTGACGATTAGTAATGTTGTTCTTCTCTTGCAAAGTGGTGTTTGTAAATTTTTAGAATGCTGGCATTCTAGCCCCAGGGCAAAATGTTATATTTGTATTAGTTGACTGTCAAATAAAAACATTTCAAAATACATAAGAAACTCGTTTTTTGTATTTATTTTGATGAAATATGGTGAGATATTTTTACTCTTTCCAAAACTTGACTATCAGCGACTGTCTCTCTTTATGGGCGAGAAAAAAAAAGTGCATGAAGTAGTAATAGCACGAGAAGGTACCTATATTATTTACTCGTGCGCTTGAAGTAGTAGTACAGGCATGGCCAACCCAAATTGCACCACGGGCCGCACTGACGACCTAAATAGGCTGGCTTTACACTCATGAGTAAAAATTACGACTAAGCCTCATTACATTGAGCGAGTTTATAAGCTACAAAGTTTAGAAGTGGGTGAATCCGCGAGTGGTATTAGTTCATTTATGCTGCGAGTGAAATTGTCATGCTGACACACAAAACTGTCCACTCGCTCAGTAGCGAAGTAAACTGAGCTCGCAGATCGATGCTATCGCCACAGCTAGAGGGTAGCGAAAATAACGACGCCTGCGTGAACTAATTCTGTTAGATGTTTGACAGTTTAAATCAGCTGTTTCTTGGCCGCCATATTGAGCCAATCACAAGTAAGCGAGTCAAGGGCGGATTTAGGGGGGGGGCACGGGGGCACGTGCCCCCCCCAGGACGGTATTTTTGTGTACTGTGGAGATTCCATCACAGTACATTTTTGGAAGCAAATCAAATTATCAGAGTTGTTAAAATATATGAATAAAATAACAGAAAAAACATGAGACAAACTCTTGTCTATTTCTGGCCGGAATTTCGAATTTCGTTCGTTGCATCCCTTTCATGCACTTGCAAATGAAATATGATAATCAGCGATTGCGAGAGCGGTACGGTCGGGGAAAAGCGCGGTCGGAAAAGCCCCCCCCCCCTTGATTAAAGTTGACAAAGGGGCCGTTCAAGTATTATGTAATGCACTTGAGGGGGGGGGGGGGGGGTCGAACAACGCGTTACGTAACATGTTTTTTCTATTTAAACAAGAAATAGGAATTAGAAACTTAATGCACACTCTTAAGGCTACGTCAATGTTTGGGTAAATTGTTTTAAGTTCTTTATGTCTTAGAACCTAAAATGTAAAACCGCTTTGGTTTTTCGGGGCAGTTCTCCATCTCAAGCTATCGCTGTTAAATAAGATTGTAGATGGATACATTTATCAAAAAAGCACTTTTCTAATTGCCCAAAATTATGTCGTTACTAACATACTTACTCGCACTATTTTGAACTTCTTGAGTGATCAAATTATGATGGATTAAAATTTTCTGATAAAGGGTTTTCTCCTCTGTTGGTAAATATAAGATTTTTTAGATATCCCTTAGTGAATCAGCGAGCGCGTTCTTGTACGCCCTTTTTGAGAACATGATTAGTTGCAGTCGGGACACGAAAAAGGTTTTTGTCCACTGTGGGTTAACACGTGATTCGATGTCCCTTGCGATAAAATGAATAGTGGCAATCGGGACATAAAAAAGATTTTTCTCCTCTGTGGGTAAATATGTGACGTTTCGTTTGTTATTTTGTAGAACATGTATATTTGCAGCGAAAAGGGTTTTTATCCACTATGGGAAAACATGCGAATTTCTATTCGTATAAGCATAGTTACACTCACAACATGAAAAAGGTTTTTTTTCACTATGAATCGCGCTGTGGATTTTTAAATCTCCCTGTCGAGAACTTGAATAACTGCATTCGGGACATGAAAATGGTTTTGTCCGCTATGTATAAACATGTGATTTTCTTGGTACTTCTTTGAAGAACGTGAATACTCGCAGTAGAAACATGTAAAAGGTTTTATGTCAATGTGAGTCAGAAAATGAATTGTAAGAAGTTCCTTTGTACAACATGAATACTTGCAGTTGGGAGATGAAAAAGGTTTTTGTCCAGTGTGGATATGTGAATTTTTAGATACCGTTTTGTAGCGCATGAATAGTCGCCGTCGAGACATAAAAAAGGTTTTTCATCACTGTAAGTCAGCAATTGCCGTTTTAGTTTTTTTTTCGAGAAAAATAATAGTTGCAGTCAGGACATGAAATAGGTTTTTCTCCACTGTGGTTAAACATGTGAATTTTAGATTTTCGTTTACTTCGAAGTACATGAATAGTTGTAATTACTTCGTAGTACATAAATAGTTGCAGTAGGAGAATTTTCTCCACTACGAGTCAGCAAGTGACTTCTTAGGTATCTCTTTTGAGAACACGAGTAGTTGCAGTCAGGACATGAAAAAGGTTTTTCTCTTCTGTGAATCATACTGTAGATTTTTAAATCTTCCTTTTGAGAACTTGTAAAACTGCATTTGGAACATGAGGAAAGACTGTTAAATTGTGGAGATCCGGAAGGAATACAAGGCGGATAATAATAATAATAATTCCCAATTTTTTTATAAATAGCAACTTGCATAAATAAAATAAACAATATACGCATGTATCGCGAGTTAAAAATCTCTTCTTTTATTTATTACCGCAAACGCGATTAAAACAAGAAAAAAGGTATTTAAGCGACTTTACAGTACTTTGCGCAACTTAATTGTGACTTTCAGGTAAAAATAGTCACTTGGGCGTTACGTAACGTTTAGGGGGGGGGGGGGAGGTGTATAAGAAAACGTTACTGCGCGTTACATGGGGGGAGGGGGGGTCAAAAATCTTCAAAAATTCGGGCCGCCCCTTGTGCCCCCCCCAGAAAAAAATCCTGGATCCGCCCTTGAAGCGAGTGGTAAAGTAAGTAAAGTTGACGACCTTTCAAATTTTTTCGTCGATTGTCAACAATCTGCTAGTTAGCAAAACACGATTTACACTGAGCGAGTTTACAGATAGTAAATTTCCCAGATAAGAAGCTTGTAAACTCGCCCAATGTCATCGACACTTTATGTCAAATTTTGACAAGTTACACGCAGGAGCGTTTACATACATATATGCATCCGACTTGTGATAATTAATGCTCAAGTACAAGTAAGTTGTTCGGAAGTTCAACTTGTGTAAGTGCTAATAGCGATGAAAGCTGTAAATTTATTTGTGGTAAGATGGCTTCCGGTCAACAACGATCTGCTGCTGTCAAATTTGCGCGATTTTGTCAATAAAGACGAAAAGGCCCAAATATGGGTGGTTTGGTATATTTATGGCCCAAATAAAGTGATGAAATAGAATTTGGCTCGAAATAAACCATTCTCCGCGCGCTTTTGTGCCGTTTTAATGCAATGACGTTATATTATAAATAGACTCGCCATAGTCTCACATACTCACAATATTATGTGGAAAGCAAGCAACACTCTTTTGTTTTCAGCGGTTTTCAGTATAATTTCTAAATTCAAAAATTCATTCCTGTGTGATAAAGACAGACAATCAAAGAATGTATGGGAGTGAATGACATAGATTCATAGTAGGGCAGCTTATTAGTTTCTTCGCCGAATACTACTGTCACATCACGGGTGCGACCTATGGGTGTGACTGAGATAACAAGATACTCTTATTCGGTTACACAATATGACAGGGAAGGGTAAAGGCGGGTAAAACGTGACACACGGGCAAATATTTTTATATTTATTATATGAGTTTTCATAAGTAATACAATATTGGTACTATTATAGTAGTATTTTTAAGTACATATTTTATTATACAGTACAGGTTTTAGGTTCAAACTATTATACAAATCTATACAGATTAATAACACCTAGGACCGTTACTATTTACAATTTTCATCAACGACATTATTAAATTAATGAACGCGTTACCCTTTGTACGTTTTACCCCATCTTTCCCAATGGAATAAAACGAATGTGGGACGCTGTGTGAACCGACCTACTGTTAGTAGGTTTTCCTTGTTATGCATATGTCACTTTGTGATGCAGCGTTCGCTGTCTCCTTTACTCATATATTGCGGGCGGGAAACATGAAAATTAATTTTAATAATTATAAAAATTGATAATAATAAGTAATTTGCGTGTACTTAGAAATGAAGTGCTATTCCTTTGCCTTTACGACTATTTGCCGTGTAATTTAAGCATTTTCTCATCACACAGGAGGGCATTTTGGCGCTTTGCAATGCAATTTACTTACTGGTAAGACACGACCTCACTCGACGCGTAGCAGTTTAGTACTAAAGTACTAGGAATAGAGACAGCTACAATCGTATTGTGTTTGGCTTCCCACTTTGAGATTTCTACCCCGCGTCCAGTATTAATGTCTTTGTTTTAATGGCGTTCTTTAATTTTATCCGGATGACAGTTACCTGCATAAATAAACCAAACCACACACATTACCTGACAGCAACCGACTTTATGAGTTTATTTGCCCAAATAAACTCATAAAATGGCCCAAATAAAGTATTGGGACAGAAGTTGGCTTGAGAGAAACATAGGCCACTTGCATGGCTTTCATAATTACTTGAAAAAAATCATCTAGATAGATTTTTCTACTACGATTACGAAAATGTTACAAAGTTTT
The DNA here is from genome assembly GCA_917563855.2 of Limnephilus lunatus. NCBI lineage: Eukaryota > Metazoa > Arthropoda > Insecta > Trichoptera > Limnephilidae > Limnephilus > Limnephilus lunatus. Next base: position 70,884,737 of record OU830596.1, read on the forward strand.
TTTTATAAATTTATGGTTTTTTTTTTATAAATAAATCCGTTTTATGGGCTCGTGACGTCACTACACGAAAATGTTCCGTCTCCGAAATATTCATTAATTTTGTAAAATTCCACACTTATATGGCAACACTTTGATTTCCGGCGAATTTTTAAATTTGACGCTTTTGACTTTAATATCAATGACGTTATAATATATTATTTTAATATGACATCTTTCATTAGATCAAAATGAGCTCCATAAAATAAATGTTTTTCTTTCTCTCACAAGCAATTTTTGTTTTACGTAATATTCTTATAAATTTAATTATTTCTCATTTTTTATTATGTTATCTTACTAGAGGTAAAGTCACAAGGAGGAAATTCATAATTGATTTTATTTTGGCTTAACACATTGATCGTCCAGATGATTGATGAAAAATCGAAATTTGAGAAGTATGCAGCTTTGATTATATAGCAGTTATATGTAAAAGTGTACCCTCTATCTGGTACAATACTCAGATTACTCGTAAACACCACCAAATCCAGGGGCGTAGCCACCGCTGTATCAATGATACGGGGCCCCCGGGCTACAGAGGCCCCTAACGTGTGTAAGCAAAAATTAGTAAAATGTTATCCACAATGTCCGTACAAACTGATAAAATGTGATTTTTTTTTTAAATGAATAAATAAATAAATAATATCATTTCTTCAATAATTGCAAATTACTTTGTGGTGTCATTTTAAACCTCAAAGTCTATTTGTTCAGTTTTCGGAACAACTCATATAGGTCTCATAGAAATCATTGTATCTCCCTTACTATCATAGTGAGAATTATGATGTTAACTGTGTTAGAAAGTGAAAAGAGCACGCTTTACATTCAAATACAAAAACTAACCACAAAAAAATAATCATACACCTTTATGAAACCAAAGTTTCGAATCGCAATTTGAAATAAATTTATGAAACTTTGGGAATTTTTTTATTAATTATTTTTACATGGAATGACAAAAAAGTGGGGAGGGAATAACGTTTGTACATTTGTCGAATAAAAGACGTTTGTGTTTTTTTTTTTTCGTTATCAGTAATTTTAATTAGAAAAAACGTAATGTGAGCCATTTTGAAAACTTTTTTATGTTTGTGTGCAAAATTTTTATACTTCAAAAATTATATGTTTATTTCGATTTATAAAATTTGAAAGCGTATTTTATCACCTGTCAAAAACAGTTTTTAGCTTTCGGATACATTCAGAAATATTCCATTTATTTGGATTTTATTGTAAAGTGGAAATATTTTGACCTTCTGACATAATAAGGTCGAGGTCTGAGGGTTAAATAAATTGTATCTTTGTATCTTGATGAATTAAAAATAGTGGGGTAAACAAAGTTCGTTATTTTCAGATAATATTATGTTTTTTTTATAAAAATGCATAGGTAATAAAAAAAAGTGTGTTTAAAAAAATTAGGTAGGTAGTTTTAACCCTCCGCCTGTCGCCTCTGTTTTATAACGCGAGGTGTCGCTGAGGACCCCAAAAATAAATATGTTTAAATTGTTGTTATAGCTTATATTTTATGTGTCATTTTAACTGATTATAGTCGGATGGTAATGACTGCATTGAAATAAAAAGAAATGTTAAAATTTAGATAAGATTTATTTTCAATGTAAAAGCTTAAAAATCAATAAGGAACATTTTTTTATAATTTTGAATCATACTTTTTTAATAGAAAACTTTTAAAAAAACTAACCAATTTCTATCAAACTAATAACAATATGAGATTGATACAGACTTATTATTATTACAACAAAATACAATGAAAAAACAAATAAACATGGTTTTTCATTGTATTTTGTTGATTTTTTTGAGCCTTACGCCGAAACACAAGTCTGTATCTCACGTCGCACATGCGCAGACTGAATGTTTGCGGCGCTAGCGTCAAGTATAGTCCCTTTAGGTAGCTACCTAAAGTAAGGAATCAGTGGGAACATTTAAAATGTACATAATTAGAATTCCTGTAAAACCTGGGCTTTTAGACCCCATGCGACGGGTCGAGGGTTAAAAAAAAATTGATCTGAAGATGAGTGGAAAAGGGGATAGATTCAAAGTTCGGCCATCTAATATTATTATTGTATTATTTATTTTCTGAAAAAATAAGAAATACATAAAAACATAAGCTACACATCTCACTAGGGCATTCCTGTATCAAGATATGCAGTTTTACAATAAGAAACTTAAATATACCTAAACTTAAAAGAAATATAGTATTAAATTACTTGTTTGAAAATTATGATTTAATTTTTTAATTTAATTTAAATTATTAATTATCTTGACTTGGTGCTACGTCATTCTTTTTGTTTGTTCTTCTTTTTGTACAAAGTTTTTTTCGGATGGGAGGAACGAACATATCGACTTTGTGCTCCTTCAGTCGGTGCAGCTTCATGGTTACTCGATGTGCAAAACTTATCTCACAGTCTGGGCAAGAGAACGGCATTTCCCCTGAAACATAAACAAACAACTACCTTGAACCTTCCCCGTACTGTTCCAAAACTTACATCCACTCCCAAGGCAACACGATATCGTTACTGTAAGAATAAGCTATTGTATACACCATATAAAATTGTCCAAAGTGAAACAAGCAGCCAACAATGGAGTGTTGATAATCAATTCTGATGTGCACGGGGAAAGATGAAATTGACTAAATGTTGTAGAAATGAGATTCCTGATGCGTATGTGGGGTAAAACCAAGCATGAACGACATGAGCATGTGAAAAACGTGCGTCAGTGAATTCCGGAATTCCCTACAGGGAACTAACGTTTGTTTGTAGTCTTACTCAGTCTCACTCGTAACTACTCGCAAGTCGGACAAGTGAGTGACTAATCTGTCCTATTTTATTTGTTTACTACGTGAAAGCGTGAAAAAATTATTATTTTGACTAATATTAGGTCCTTACATATGAAATTGGCGTTTTGTATGGGAGGAACTTTGTATGGGAGCTTATGGGAGTATTGTATGGGAGCTTTTTCACCTTCCCAATTTGCTTCAAGTGGATTAAAACAGTTTTATTACTAATTGCAGCTAACTCGGACGTGGTTCGCGATGGATCCGCTTCCACAATACCCTTCAATTCTTCATTATCAATTTTGGTCTCCGGCCGTCCACGGGGCTTGTTCTGCAGGTCGAAATTTCCAGAACGAAAACGTTGGAACCAAAAACGCACTGTGTTTTCTTTTGCGGCACCGTCGCCATACACATCATTAATCCTTCGAGCCGTTTCTGCAGCACTGGTGCCACGGTGGAACTCGTACTCGTAAATAACGCGATATTTCAAGTTTTCCATTTTGTAAACTAAGTGACACAAAGAAAAAAAACAATTAAGGAAAAAAAAAAGAATTATAATTTTCGAAACACAAATACATGTGTAAATATGTAGCTGTATAAATTTGAATTTGGAATTCCTAACCAAAGAGAAGATATTTGAGATCAAAATTGCCAGTACGGCAAAACGCCAATTTCATATGTAAGGACCCAATACATTAACGTATTATACTCGTATATGTGTGTCAAACCTTTGTTTTTGTTAAAAATGAATACTACAATTAATGATATTGAATTCAAAGACTTCAAAACTTCTAATATAGTGTGGAAACATGTTTTGCGATCGATTTGTGATCATCAATCAGCGAAGTGTAAACTCTGTCCAGTTATTATTAAAACTAGTGGACGATCAACAAGCGGACTACATACTCATTTATGCACCAAGCATAGAATTGGAGTTAAAAATGTTAAACTCCGACGAGATATCAAAAGAGATTGTCATACCGCAACACCAACTACGAGCCGCAGCCAATCTACCGAGGTAGCAGCAACAACCTCAACCTTAGTTGACGAAAAACTACAATCACTAGGGAAAAAAGCAAGATATCACACTATTTCGAAAAAACTGATTCTCTTCCTATGAAAGTGTCCCATATGGTGGCAAAAAATGGATTACCATTTAAAGTTTTCGTAAGTTCAGAAGATATACAGTCTTTGTTTGTAAAGGCGGGATATAAGTTGCCTAAATCCCCCATTCCATTAAAGATATGGTAATAAAATATGGCACTGAAGTTAAATACAAATGATTCAACAGTTTCTTTTATTAAAAACACAAAATAACGAGAAATTCAGTATTACTTTCGACGAATGGACGTCTAATCGTAATAGGCGGTACCTAAATCTAAATTAAAAAAGTATTTAGTAGTTTTATTTTAACCCCCATTTAACGATTTACTAATTTCACAGTATCGCCAATTTTGCAGTATTACATATCCGATACTGCAATATCGCAGTATTGAATATATACTTGCGGTATTGCATGCTCTAGTTGTGATGGAGGACTTAGCCAGCCGAGGAATCGAACACGGAACGCCTGGTGGGACCTAAACACAACGCCCACTCAACCACTGACCAGAAATAATAGGTAAGATTAAGAAAGGGACAAATAGATGTAAGTTTTGCAGTGAGGCATGAACTGGAAGAGGAAAGATGAAATTAGACTGAAATGCTGTAGAAATGAGATCCCTGAGGCGACTGTTCGGTAAAACCAAGCATGAGGGACATGAATATGTGAAAAATGTGGAGATTTGCATAGAATGAAAGGCAAAAAGAGTGTAATAAGTAAGATCAAGAAAGGGACATTTAGAAGTGATTTTTGCAGTGAAGCATGAACTGGAAGAGGAAAGATGAAATTAGACTGAAATGCTGTAGAAATGAGATCCCTGAGAGTATGTGAGATAAAACCGAGCATGAACGACGATGAGCGTGTGAAAAATGTGGAGATTCGCAATTAATGAAAGGCGAAAAGAATGAATGTCAGCGTAATAAATAAAATTAAAAAAGGGACAAGGTCAAAACAATTACACAGTTTTCGTGCACTGTGCGTACCTGTGTGCGTGCGAAGATGGACTTGCATGTTGCTCTGGCGCCTGAACTTCCTGCCGCAATAAGGACAGCTGGTTTGTAACTCATCTGGACAGTGCACAGTTTGCACATGACGATTCAAATCTTTTTTGGTTCTGAGTTTACTTCCACATAATGTGCATACATGTGGTGCTAAGGGCAGGTGGCGTACTTTGTGTTCCCGGAGAGCCTTGGGCCCAGCATACATTTTTCCACACTGGTCACACTCCTTAGGTTGTGGTGGGTGTGTGTGCGAAGCCAAGTGCTTTCGGAATTGCAGTACTATTAAAGTCTTTCCACAAATTGGACACAAATTAGTTTTTCTCTGTAATGAAAAAAAGCTGTTAGCAACTCACAACCCTGGGGCGGTTTGTGGGGTTGAAAGGGGGGGGGAGGCACAGATATCAGTGGCGATCTGTGAGTTTTCAGTGAGCTAGCGTGCTAAGATTGAAAAATACCACCTTAAGTTGAAGCCATACTAAATAATGCAAAATCATACAAAATCGTATGTTTTTGTTTTGAAAATTTGACCGCTTAGAAGTATTATAGATGCTTCAATTAAATACTGCGTGTAGAACATACCTTGGCCCTTAAAAATATCGGTCATTTTTTTAATAAGTCTTTTAATAAGCTTAGAAAAAAATAAAGTATTAGGTCTATAAAAAACATTTTTAAGTGCAAACTCTCCTACTTATAAACACTTTTTTGGATATGGTTTTATTGCATAATGTGGCAAATTCAGTTTCTTATATAATTATCGCAAAAAAAATTGAAATTTACGCCCGAACCTCACAAAATAAAATATAATATGCATTTTCGCGTTGGTATTTTTGACATCACGGCGACAATACGGCAGTCGACGAATTTGTTATATCAAAATGAACTTTATACCGTCCACCGAAGAACGACTGGCAGCCGCCCCATTCTTCCATCAGTACTCCTCCGGACGGAGCGGAGAAACAACGTGTTAGGGTCCGCGCTGCTTGTTTTCGTGAAATCAATTTAAAAATTCCGTTTTATTACAATAAACAATGCATTAAAAAGGAATTAATGTTTTTTACAGGCTTTTACGAAATCAACATGTAAAAAAAATTCTCAAATATCTTTTTCAACCTTTCCAAAAGCTTTTTCTCAAATATTTTTTTAACTCCTCCCATAAAAGGGCGTGAATTCCGATTTCGATTTTTTTCTGTACTAGTGGATCGCCTTAATAATGTTGTTGTAGCTGAAAACATATTTTTTTTTTTTTTTAAATTCAACTTTTTGTATGAAGATTTTCAGGATTCTTTCAGTCTAGGGATGCGCCGCATCCAGAAATTGAAAGATCTTCATACGAAAAGTTGAAATAACGCCATATTTTTCAATCTTAGCACTCTAGCTCACAGAAAACTCATGGACCGCCATTGACAAACATATGTTTTTAGTATTATGTATACGTTCATAGATACCAACATACCTCGTTAGCGGAGAATTAAATCAACACAATGATATTTCATGGCAGCAAAATAATCAGTGGCCGTAATATATATGTTGAATAATGTTGGTAATAATAGTTCAGTTCTGACGAGAAACTGCAACGATTTTAGGCTTCTTACAATGACGTTATATACTGTAGACGCGTTGTAGAAATCCCAAAATGGGAAGCCAAAAGCAAATCAATTGCACTGTATTCTATTTCTAGTACTTTAGTACCAAACTGCCACTAGTCGAGTAAGGTCGTGTCTTACCAGTAGGTAAATTGCATTTAAAAAGTGCCAAAATGCCCTCCTATGTGATGAGAAAATGTTTCCATTACACGGCAAACAGTAGTAAAAGGGAAGAAATAACATTTCATTTATAAGTACACGCAAATTACTTATTATTGATTATTATAAACAATACAATTAATTTTCATGTTATATGTTAACAAAATGTAACTAATATTTTCTTTTATAAAACTAGGTATAGGTATGTACTTTTATCAAATTTACATACACTTTCAAAATACCCAAATTACATATACTCAAATTTCCACATCAAAATTTTTTGTAAAATTCATTTACAAAAATAAAATTTTTGGAAACAAATCAATAAACCAATCTCAGTATTAGAAATGATGACGGAACAACTCACAGCTAGGTTTAAAAATATTCTACATTTGATACATCAGTTTATTGAAACATACACTTAAAAAAAAACGGTGAAAATAAATAACTTGCATCCTCAAATGCTGAATTTATCCTAAAAGAGCATAATTAAAACGAATGCAATATAATATTTTAAAATAATAAGTAAAATTTCGACGGTCTCCATGGTAGAGGGGAAAGGCTGCCAGCTAGCGATCCGGAGATTGCGGGTCTTAGTATTAGACATTATCAAGGAACAGTTCCCAGCTACATGTATTAATAAAAAGAAACTTGATTAAGTGAAATGTAATATATATATATATATATATATTACATTTCACTTAATCATAAATAATAAATTAATATATATATATATATATATATATATATATATATATACATCCCGCAACAGATTTGGCAACCTTTCACTTCGCATCCTTTTGGCAACCACTGCTTACGGTAGGTTTTTAAATAAAATTGCTGTGAATGTTCACATGTTTTTAGCTTAAGAAAAGAGTGATAGTAAAAGAATTATCCAGAAATTGTGTTTTAAGGGTATTCAAATTTTTGGTAGTTACGTATACTTTAGAGTCTTTTGGACTTCCTTTCATATTGCCGTCGTATTGGTAACCGCGTATATCCTACGTATATCGCACTTCATTCCATATTTAGGGCGTCCGTTCATTACGAACATTTGACGACCTCCGTATATTCCTGTATGCATGACGTTTATATTATGACGCTTTCAGAATCGGTTCGATTCTGATTGGTTATCATACAAAGGCTAACTTGACGACATAATAAATTTTGGCATTTTTTTTAAATTTACTTGTTTGGTTTGGTGGTGTTTGGGAGTGGGGATAATGCTCGCTTCCTGAATAGAATTCTACCTTCAACATTCTTCTACCACTACGCGCTTAGTTTAGCGAGGAAATTAAATTAATGCATTCATGTACAATCTTAATATATAAAACAAAGTCGGGTTAGTTACACTATTTATAACTCGAGAACGGCTGGGCCGATTTTGATGATCTTTGATTTATTGGATTTGTCTCTTCTCCGGATAGGATAATAACTATTAAAAAATCATAAAATTTAACGAAAAATATAGTTATTAAGAAAATTCTTTTCCCCATACATTTTGTATGGAACGAATTCTCATATTTGAAAGAGCTGCGGGCATTTTGTGATAAGTACCTATAATATTGAACTGTGCGTGAATTTCAAAAATTCAAAAACGTCAAATGTCAATGCGCTGATGGTTTTGTTTTATTCTTAGACATATAATGTTGCTTCTCTTTCTTACACACAAAATGTCAACAGTCGAAAATTAGACAAACGGTGAACTTATGTCTCCACCCATCCAAAGGAAAGATACAATAATTATAATAAAAATCCCTCACACGTCTAAAGAAAATAAAAAATTTTTTTTTTACATCAGTTCACAAATAAGGCCCCGAAGAAAATTATTTTTCTTAGGACTCAGGACCTATGTCATCTTAGGGGATGCTGTGTGGAGGGTATTTTTAAGGAAGGGAAGGATAGGAAGTTCTGGGAAGGAAAAAGGTATAAGGGGTGGATAGGAATCTGGGGTCAGTGTGTTCGGGAGTGACGGACGTAAGAATCCATACCTCCAACTGCGGTGCAAGGCGATGGGTCGAGAGAGTCCAGCTGGAAAGGTCAAAAGGCCTCCCTCAACCATTTTCTCTCGATCTGGCCCGCTACGCAGCAGGTGGGCAGACGCATCCGCCACCAAGACCCGGACAAACGTTACCCCATGAACCCGGGCACCCCTGCTAAATCACCAAACGTAGCGAACCACTTGGGGTGACCTATGGGTGACTTATGACAGGGGGATTGGTTATCCAATAAATGGTTCCCGGGGCGGCGGCACCCATACCCGCCTCCCAAAGTCTCGTAAGTAAGTGGAAAAATAAGAAAATCACAAAAAATATAAATACGTACACAATGTCATCTCTTGAGTCTGATACTGACAAAAACAAAACACGGACAGTTGCGCATTGATGATTGCTTCATTGTGTAATTTTTAACTTAATAAAAAAACTTAATTTAATTCAACACTTATTGATTCTGAGGCGGTACGAAGTTCGTCGGGTCAGCTAGTCTTTTATGATTTAAAAAAAATAGCGTTCAGAGCCGCTAATATTACAAATATTATTTTGAAGGAAACCAAAACAGAATCCCAATCATCAGGGCCGGATCTACGAAATCTGGCGCCCTGTGCAGTAGATATCGATGGCGCCCCCCCCTACATTTTTATTTTAAACTGCTATCAGTAACGTTATTTTTATCTTCTAATAATTCGACCGTAGGAATTTGTGCGAAAGATATCTGTTTAGATGTGCTCGGGACCATTGTAACGTCATTGCGCGGGACATCATTTTTTTATCGGTGCTGGAGAAATTGGAATAAAAAAATTCCCAATGGAAACGAGTTTTTTTAAGTCATTCTGCTCTTTAATTCTACGTTTTAGATTCTGTGAGCCTGAAAGTTTTTTTAAAATTATTATTCTATTCATTGTAATCCACAGTACTTCTATATTTAGTTATAAATTTAAAAATCTAATAAGAATATAACCTCAAATTTGTACCTCGCATTTCCCCTGTGTTGACGTGTTGAGCGTACAAACACCATACAAACACTAAACACAATACAACGGCTTACGAAAGACGCTTACACTGACACTGACACCGTAAAATAACAAATCCAATGGATATTACTTATATATTTAACAATTTAACGAACTTCAAATAATATGTCAAACAGTCAGTCCTAGAGACTTAAATCGTACAAAGTAAAACAAATAAAATTATCAGCATTTTGAAGGCGCAAGTCGGTTTATTTGATTCTTTTGAACAAAAATACGGCGCTGTGATTGGTTATTGAATTTGGATCGCACCCATTCGTCGTAAAAGACGGTAAAAGATATATGGAAAAATAGATCTTACGTTTAAACTAAATATATGGAATTTGTAAAAAAATTCTGCAACTGACTATAAATTCATAAACCGTTGACACCAACATGATGCGCGCGCATTCTGTTTCTTTGGAAAGTGTTGCTAGAGCGTAATAATTATTTCGTACTATGGGTAATTTTTAAACGATTCAGGAAATATTATAACAAAATTTTAATACAATATTTATTTTCTCACGGCGCCCCTTCGGAGTTGGCGCCAGGTTTTTTCACGTTTTTGAACGTATGGCAGATCCGGCGCTGCCAATCATTCAAAACGGTAACCGATTATTATGATAACGTTTTACATTTGGGAGGCAATATCAAACAAATTATAAATTTGGGAGGCGGGTGTGGGTACCGCCGCCCCAGGAACTATTTATTGGATAACTAACAACCCTCCCATAGGTAACACCAGGTGGTTAGATATGTTTGGTGACTTAGCAGGGGTGCCCGGGTTCACGGGGTGAGGTTTGTCTAGCTCTTGGCGGCCTATGCATTTGCCCACCTACCACATGGCGGGTCGGATCGGGAGAGACTGGTTGAGGGAGATCTTTTCATCTCTCCAGCCAGACCCTCGATCCATCGACTTGTACCACAGTGGGAGGGATGGTCACTCCTGGACACATTGACCCCAGATTCCTAACCACACCTCATACTTTATTCCTTCCCAGAACTTCCTCTCCTTCCTTTCCCTAAAAATACCCTCAACACAACATCTCCAAAGATGACATAGTTCCTGAGGGAAATTGTTTTCCTCAGGCCCTCCTTTGTGGAGCTAATGTAAAAAAAATGTAAAGTGTCAAAATTAACTATCGCTTTTGGCTTCTTTTTTAAATCTCTGCATTGATCCAATCGTTATTTTAGTTACCGATTAATCAGAATAAAAGTGGCTACCGTTTTGCGATAGGTAGCAAGGTAATATTTTTATAAAGAAAGACAATCATTCTCGGGTTACGAATAACCTGTCACTTATATTAAACTAGCTGTTACGCGGCATGCGTTGCTATGCCATTGAATAAATAATTGTTTCTCCGTGCATGTCCTTTCCCATTCGTCCCGTTTCCCTCCCCGCCTCCCCTTCCTCAACTGCGTCCTCGAAGAAAAAGATGTACCTACCTATGTTTCACTTCATTCCTAACTTTTAGTGGCGATCGGGTATGACGTATTCCACATTTCATTCCTAGCCTTTAGTGGCGACCGGTGGCGAAACAACGTTGCCGGTTTAAGTCAAATCCCGTACGAGTGTTGAGGTGCACGCCGCGGCGGCGTGATTTGCGACGTTGCCGCACATATTTCTTCTTTTCGATCGTTTTTACGGTCAAATTTACTTCTATAAAATTCCGTTTTCCTATTTTTTATTTTTTTTATTATTATTTATTGAGTTAGTTGTACTACATGAATATAAACTAATAAGCACAATGTAACATTTCATTTGATAAATTTAAATATTTTTACAGTTAGCATAACATTTATTTTTAAATACATTCATTCTTTCTTCATTCTTCATACTTTCAGGCATTTCATCGTACATCTTTAGTCCTCTATACATTAGGCAGTTCTGCGATTTTTATTTCTTCATTTGTGGCAATCGAACTCTGTTTTTATTTCTTGTTTCGTAATTATGTACGTCTCTATTAAAAACAATTTCATCCTTAAAGTATTTTGGCATTTGGTTTTTCATAATTTTATGCACAAAAATTATCACATTAAATGGTAGTCTCTTTTTTATCGGAATCCAATTGAGCTAATCTCTCATTTGATTAATCCTTGCGAATTTGCCTTTCCCCAGTATAAATTTCATAGCTCTGTTCTGAATAATTTCTAGTTTGTTTAAATTTCCTTCATTGGCCAAATATAACATCGTAGAGACGTAATCCAAATGTGGAGTAACGATAGTTTTATAAATGAGCTCCGTAGTGTTTCTATTTAATTTATGTCGTAGTTTTCTAAAAAAAATTGACCTTTTTTGATACCTTTTTTAGCACATATTCAAAGTTTGCTATGAAAGTCAGTTTTAAATCGAATATTACACCCAGGTATTTGATTTCATTTACTTTTCCAATTTTTTCACCATTAATTGTCATATTTAACCCTGTGTTACGCGTTTTATCGCCTATTTCCATATATTTTGTTTTGTTTACGTTCAGTTTCAGCTTGTTTAATTTCAGCCATTTGCTATATTTTGTAGGTCTTCGTTTATTTTGTTAATTGAATCTATGTAATCTTCACACGAAAAATAGATTAAGGTATCGTCTGCAAATAGTCTAATTTTGCAATGATAATTTATAATTTACAGGAGTTCACTTACTCTGACGGTGATGGTGGGATACGACCCAAATCCCAAATTAACACTGATTTCAGGTTTTAGACAGCGGATGTGTGAAACAAAGACGAGCTCACCAGTTAATTTTACTCGAAAAAATATTAAAAAATTCTGATACCGACCTACGTACATCGTTTCCACAAAACTTCAATGTATTGACCAAATCCAAGAAGAAAATATGAATAAATGATATAGAAATAACAAAATAAATACACTGCGCAGTTCACACGCCATAGAAATGAAACATCAGAAAACTAAAGTAGGCAAAAGTGTGTAGGCTACGAAGCACCGCACAAAGAGGAGACCGATTATTCTCCTCTTTGTGCTTTGTGATTAAAGTTTTTGTCCCTTTTTAGTGTCGCTATTTTTCGTTTCATCGAGCTTAAAATCACAAAGAAAGATAGACTAACATTGCTGGGTTACGAATAACCCAATAATGTTTGAAAATCTCCATCATTATTGGGTTACGAATAATCCAAAAATGTTTGAAAATCTCCTACTACCACCACAGAAAGCCGAAAATGTTGTTTGTGTTGGGGTGGGACTTTTTTTACATTAGCTCCACACAGGGACCCTGAGGAAAATAAATTCCAAAAGGGCCTATGTCGTCTTAGGGGATGCCGTGTGGAGGGTCTTTTAGGGAAGGGAAGGATAGGAAGTTCTGAAAAGGAAAAAGGTATGCGGGGTGAGTAGGAATCTGGGGGTCAGTGAGTCCAGGAGGGGACGTATGAACCCATCCCTCCAACTACGGTGCAAGGCGATGGGTAGAGAGAGAGCACTACTGGAAAGGTCAAAAGGCCTCCCACAACCAGTCTCTCTCGATCCGGCCCACCACGCAGCAGGTGGGCAGACGCATCCACCGTCAAGACCTGCACAAACTTCATCCCATGAACCCGGGTATCTCTGTTAAGTCACCAAACGCAATGAACCACTTGGAGTGACGTACGGCAGAGGTGTTGGTTAACCAATAAATGGTTCCTAGGGCGGCGGTACCCATACCCGCATCCCGAACCTAAACGCGATGCCCATTAAACCACTGACCGGTCAATGATTCTATCTTTAAAATAAATATATAAAACTTGTGTGCAGTTCACCTTCACAAACCTACCTTACACCCAACATAATAAAATTGCCAAATATATTATGTAAAAATGTTAATAATTAGGTAAATACTGTAATACTTATATAGAAATAAATAAATAAAGTTCACACGAGGGAGAAGTGAAGCCTTCATAAAACTAAACCTAGAAAGAATGAAACGAATCAGGAGTAGGATAATTGTAGAGTTTATTTATTGTAATATTTTTACCAAGTGTAAAAATTATTTTATTCTACGAAACACCGCACAAAGACGGCACAGATTAGTGTCATTCTTTCGCAGGCTAATTCCTATATATGTATAATCCTAACATCTGGTCTCTGAAAATGCAAATAAATGCACATCCATTGTCAAAGTATGGCTCAATCAAAACCTTATAACTCTGAACTGCGGAAAAACTCTTTATATTCCATTTAACAATACCAAAAAGGCGACAGACACCCTTAACTCCCTTAAATATAAGGTTTCACAAAAATACTTACAATCCTGTCTAATGCTCTAACTGTACGGAAATGAATACGGGGATTTTTTTATATGAATACCTCACAAGAGTCCCAGGTGCTCCGTCTGGAGCCAGTAAAACTATGGCATCTTCCATTGGGGTATGTTGTGAGGATGAAGGTAGCGGGGAGGGGAAGGAGATGAGGGAGAGGAAGGTGGGGAAGTACCTGGCTATTCAGATCTGGTCACCAAACACGGCTAAAGTCTTACACCAGGGCGATACTGAGTGTACTTTCCACTCTGGAACGTGCCGCAAATATACCATATATTTACTTCTTCAAACTTCGCAAAATTACTTTGTGGCATCATTAATTATATAATAAATAACAGATCACTTTGTAGAAACCACTATATTATAAACAATATCTACATGTTTCCATAACAATGTTATCTTCATCAGGATATGTTAATATAAAGAAAAATAAATGACAAACAAGTATAGACAAATTAGAATAAACTAGAACATAGACAAAATATTAAAAAAGTAGAGGTGATTAATTGCTTAAAAATCATAAAAATAGTTATACAAAATTAAATATAAAAATTATTTAATGAAAAATAAAATTGCATTTAGATAATAAAAAAACTTTTAAGAACAAATAATTCAAATAATTAGTCTAAATCAAAAAATAAATAATTATAATTATTGTAAGTATTAATAAGAAAATAAATTTAAAAGATGGCTATTTTAAAAAAATGTTTGGTCATTTATAAAATTTAATTTACTATTAATGCTTTTTCTAATTTCTAAAATTTCTAAATTATCCAATTGTATGCCCGTAGTGTTAATTTTAAGACCTGTATCAATATCAAAGGAATGACTTGTTTCCAAAATATGGTTGGCAAATTCAGAATAATTATTATTATTTAAACATCTTATATGTTCCTTAACTCTAATGTTAAAATTTCTAGAAGTTTTTCCAAAATAAAAAAGTTACAATCATTACAAATTAAAAACCCAGATTTGTTCAAAAAATCACATTTATCCTTATTATTTAAAATATATTTTTTTAATTTGTTATTTGTATAAAAAGCTGGTTGTACATTATTTGGCATGTTTTTAATTTTTAAATTTGAAATGCTACTATTTAAAAAAAAAAAATTCTCCAATTATTATCATTTTCAACAACGCTTGGATAAACAAAAGATCTAAAAAACTTTTTCTTATATTTTTTGTTTAACATATTGTCTATTAATTTTGAAGTATAACCGTTATTAATTGCAATTTGTTTAATAGTATTTAATTCTGTTTTAAAATTACGCAAAGATAAGGGAAAATTAATTAATCTACTTAGCAAGGTATGAAAAGCTGCTAATTTTTGTGAAAATGGATGATTAGATGTTTCATGTATAATGATATCTGTATATGTATCTTTACGAAAAATATTAAATTAAAAAAACATGTAGATATTGTTTATAATACATATAGTGGTTTATACAAAGCGATCTGTTATTGATTATATACCATATATTATTCTAAAATAATAAATTGTGATATATAACAAAATTAACAAAATAAAGTTTATTTGCTAGACAGGGATTCGATCCCGCAACCTTCGGGTTGCGAGCTAAGAGCATCACCGCTAAACACCGGCCACACCGGCCACACCGGCCATCGAATACAGTTTAATACTTAGGAATTACATTAGACAGCCAACTCAAATGGACAGATCACATAGAAAAGCTTGTAAATAAATTTATGTATTTAACTTATATTTTTAAACGTTTAAATTAAAGAGTCGACATTAAAATAATGAAATTTGTGTAACATGCATTGGTGCAATCATAAGAATCTTATGGAATAATTGGATGGTAGGGGAGGGGGTGTATAATAATAATAATAATGTCGCATAATGATATGAACTACCCCTTCCTGCAATTATTCCAAGAAGCTGAATTGTAAGAGATGAGAAAAATTTACTGTGTACGATGTTTAAAATACACAAAATGTATAAAGTCTTGGATAAATACCATTGAAACCGACATTTACTTGCTGTAACATCTGAGCCGATGTAACTTCACAAATTTTATTAATCTTTATTAACATGTCGTGTGAATTGTAATTCAGTAATCACGATCACAATGATTTTATTTTTTATTTATTTAATTTTATTTTTTAATCTCTACGAAGATAGTATAGTAGCATGTTTATGAGTAAAATTTTAACTGTTTTAAAAACACACAAGTACACCCACGAACTGGCGATGCCTGTGTGGGATTCTTTTGGTTAATCTGCTAATTGTATTATTCTTTACTTTTCAACTGTTTATATAAAAACAATTATATGTATTTTAAATTTATACCAATTTAGGTACCAAAAAAAAGCGGAGCTTTAAAATAAAAGTCAAAATCGATTGATAATTTTGACACCCGAGAAGAAAGATATTTATAGATTTGTGTTATTTTTCTGTTCAATTATACAACATAAAATGATATCATGAAATCGTCTGCCGTTTTAAATTTTCAGAATTCTATTCTGAGTTTTTTTAAATAATAATATAGTGGAGTATTAACGGCTCTGAAAGCAAATTACTTTTAAAAAAAGAGAAATCTTATAAAATTGTACAATAATACACTATTTCAATTCCATTATTTCCACGCATAGCTAAAGGGCTTGTTCACATTGGTCAAGTGGTAAGTCAAGTAGAGAGTACGCTTGCTACATGACTCGCCGAAAACCGTTCGCCTTAATTTCAAATAGAGTAGATACATTTATGCCCGCCGCCCGTTGTAGGATGACGGCGGATGACGGGCTGCTACAAAGCAAAGTAAATACGCTAATTAAGCTGATTTTAATGCTTATTATAGAAGACGTGGAAGAATAAATTAGTGAGATAATAATAAATAAAATGTCCACAAAAAGAGATTAATAGCAGCACAAATAAATAATTTTAGAGTAGCAACTTCGCTCCAATGCCTCGACATTTCCGCGGGTCTACAAACGAACTCTGCTAAAACGGCATGTCAGTGCACAGGGACGCGAGGGGGGGGGGGGGGTCCCTATACGCTCTAAAAATAGAACGAAATTGATTGAATCCACTAAAAAGCTGACTAACCCACTCTACTAAAATGATGGTGTTCGGACGCGTTTAGATATTACTTTACTCCCCACTCGAATAAAATACATAGCGTGTTTGAACGGCTCTTAAGCGCTTGGGTAGTGGAAAATAGGACAAAATCTGCGGACGTGGGTAGGATTCTAACCAGAGGTCTTCTGTTCAGGAAGCGAGCATTATCCCAAGCATCACCAAGACAGACAAGCACATTAAAAATACCAGTTAGTGGTTGAATGGGCATCGCGTTTGGGTCCCACCCGCGGGCGTCGCGTGCCCTATTCCTCGGCTGGCTATGGCTATGTCCTCCATCACAACACAAGCAACATTTTCGGCCTTTTGTGGTGGTAATAGGAGATTTTCAAATACTGTTGGTTTATTCGTAACCACAGGGAATATTTGTCTTTCTTTAAAAAAAAAAACAAAGAAAAAATGTTTGTTTATATGAATGCGTCTTTAAAATGACAATGCATATGCATGACCTGAAGTTCAGCAAAAAGCTGCCCGCAGAGTGCTTGAAAACGCCCTTTATTCAGGGGGACGTTTTACGGTGAAAATTTGAATGTGGGATGGAAGGTTACAAATAAACTTATTTTTTATGTGTAAACCTTAAAAAACCAAATTCATGTACAGGATTTAGCCTGCGAGAAAATGGGATAGTGTAATCGGTGTCCTCTTTGTGTGGTGCTTCGTAGCCTTCCCACTCTTGTCTACTTTAGTTTTCTGAAGGTTTCACTTCTACGGCGTGTGAATCGCATACTCAGTTATTTTTAAATATGAAACTACAAAAATCTGAGGTGGCAATAACGTTTAAAATACATTTGTCTAACAAAATATGTGTTTATTGATTCTTTTCTCGGTATCTATAAGTAGTTTTAATTAGAAAAAACGTAAGGTGAGCCGTTATTAAAACTTTTTAATGTTTGCATTGAAAAATTTAATGTTTTCAAAATTATATGTCTTTCTAATAATAAAAATCTTTCAAAACCAGTTTTTCGTTTTTGGATACATTCTAAAATGTTCCATTTATTTGGATTTCATCGCGAAGCAGAAAATTATGTGACATTCCGACAAAACATGCCCGAGGACTGGAGGGGTAAATTAATGTAAAAGTTCAAAAAGGTGGCAGATTTTAATTGATAATTTTTTTAATTAGTAAATTTTAAAAAAAAAAACGAATCAAAATGTACACATCTATGAAAAACAATTTTTCCAAATGTGTTCAGCATTACTTAGCTATACTAAAAAATGCAATTTTATCAAATTTAAAGAAAAATATGAGTACCTTGCTGACCAACACACCTACATTACAAGGATGAAATCCTCAAAACTACTAGACATCCCGAAATTAAATAGATCTTTTGGGCAGAGAAACCATAATTTCCATGCTACAAAACTATATAATGCCCTTCCAATTGAAATTAAGAACACCATGCAGAAAAAAAAGTTTAAAAAAGACATCAAATTATGGCTACGTAAACATGAAGATGAGGAAATAATTAAAATTATAGAGTAATCCTAACGTAACCTACAGACAACAAACTTAAATACTTTTAATTTTATTTATTGTTTATTTTGTGAAAATCAACAAAAGATGCAAAAGTGATTCGTAAATAATAATAGCTACTGGTTTTAAAAATATTCGAATGGAACCTCGGGGGTGCCCGGAGCTACGATTTTTAGAAATAAAGATAGCATTTTTGTATTTGATTGATGTACGCTTTTACTCATGCGTTAATGTAAAAAAATATAACGGATTAAAATCTTTCAAACAATACAAACAGATTGCATCAATACAAAAGGATTGCAATCTTTAAAGCAATCTTTAGGGGTCGGGTGGGAATGCTACCCTTCTTCTACCGGTATTTCAATGGAAGATGCTCCGAGGAACTAGCGTCTTTGATCCCTTCGGCGCCGGTGCATAGTCGGGAAATACGCCAAACGCGCGCCCAGCCTGCAGTTCATTCCTAGTTTTTAGTGACGACAAGAAGGGAAGATGCATTCTGCATTTCAAAACTCGTTGTCAGTTCGTTTGAACTCTCCCGTACGAGGGTTGGGGTCAAGGGTCAGGGGGCGGCGCGCGGCGGGTTTATCACGACGCGTGCCGCGTGTATTTTGGAGGTTGAGCGTGTTCACTGTTCACACACAGCTATAATATGCGTGGGACGGCATATTTCAGCATAACGCTGGCCTTATATTCCAATTTGGAATGTACGGCAAGCGATATGCCGAAAAACGCCATCCCACGCATATTATAGCTGTGTGTTAACAGAGATATCCGGGTTTCAGGGGGGGGAAGTTTGTCCAGGTTTTGACGGCGGTCAACCCACCTGCTGCGTGGTGGGCCGGATCGAGAGAGACTGGTTTTGGGAGGCCTTTTGACCTTTCCAGTAGTGCTCTCTCTCTACCCATCACCTTACACCGTAGTTGAAGGGATGGGTTTATAATATATGTCCCCTCCTGGACTCACTGACCTCCAGATTCCTACCCACCCCGCATGCCATTTTTCCTTTTCATAACCTCCTATCCTTCCCTTCCCTAAAAGACCCTCCACACAGCATCCCCTAAGACGACATAGGCCCTGAGGGAATTTATTTTCCTCAGGGTCCCTGTGTGGAGCTAATATAAAAAAGTCCCACCTCAACACAAACAACATTTTCGGCTTTCTGTGGTGGTAGTAAGAGATTTTCATACATTATTGGGTTATTCGTAACCCATCAATGTTAGTCTATCTTTCTTTGTGATTTTAAACTCGATGAAACGAAAAATAGTGACCCTAAAAAGGGACAAAAACATAAATCTATAGGATTTACACTGCGAGAATAATCGGTCTTCTCTTTGTGCGGTGCTTCGTAGCCTACACACTTTTGTCTACTTTAGTTTTCTGAAGTTTCATTTCTATGGCGTGTGAACTGCGCAGTGTATGTGTTTGTTATTTACATATCATTTATTTATATTTTCTTCTTGGATTTGGTCAATACATTGAAGTTTGGTGGAAACGATGTACGATGGTCGTTATCAGAATTTTTTAATATTTTTTCGAGTAAAATTAACTGGTGAGCTCGTCTTTGTTTCACACATCCGCTGTCTAAAAACTGAAATCGGTGTCAATTTGGGATTTGGGTCGTATCCCACCATCACCTTCAGAGTAAGTGGAACTCCTGTAAATTATAAATTAAAATTGCAAAATTAGACTATTTGCAGACGATATCTTAATCTATATTTCGTGTGAAGATTACATTACAAATGGCTGAAATTAAAAAAGTTGAAACTGAACGTAAACAAAACAAAATATAATATGGAAATAGGCAATAAAACGCGTAACACAGGATTAAATTTGACAATTAATGGTGAAAAGATTGGAAAATTAAATGAAATCAAATACCTGGGTGCAATATTCGATTCAATACTGACTTTCATAGCAAACTTTGAATATGTGATAAAAAAGGTATCAAAAAAGGTCATTTTTTTTAGAAGACTAAGACATAAATTAAATAGAAACACTATGGAGCTCATTTATAAAACTATCGTTACTCCACATTTGGATTACTGCTCTAAGATGTTATATTTGGTCAATGAAGGAAATTTGAACAAACTAGAAGTTATACAGAACAGAGCTATGAGCTGTAAATGTGATGAGCTAAATTGGATTCCAATAAAAGAGAGTCTACAATTTAATGTGTTAATTTTTGTGCATAAAATCGTGAAAAACCAAATGCCAAAATACTTTAAGGATGAAATTGTTTTAGTAGAGACGTACATAATTACGAAACAAGAAATATAAACAGAGTTCGATTGCCACAAATGAAGAAATAAAAATCACAGAACTGCCTAATATAGAGGACTAAAGATGTACGATGAAATGCCTGAAAGTATTAAGGATGAAGAAAGAATGAATGTATTTAAAAATAAATGTTATGCTTACTTTAAAAATATTTAAATTTATCAAATGAAATGATACATTGTGCTTATTAGTTTATATTCATGTAGTATAACTAACTCAATAAATAATAAAAAGGGAATTTTATAGAAGTAAATTTGACCGTAAAACGATTGAAAAGATGAAATATTATTTGAAGGCACACATCTCACAATATCTGAATTCTACGTCAGAGGGCTGGTGTGACTCCGAAGAGTAATCTTGGTATGGCTATTCTGTTATTCTTTTAATTATTTTGTTCCATTTCAATGCATCAACATTAATCAATGCTGTATTGTAAATAAGACACTAAAATGATCGGTCGCCAAATACACCCTAAGCCGCATGGACGTCAATGCTCGGTATACGATAATACGGTTGATCGCGACAAATTTTGAAATGGCAAAACATTCGCAGCAACCGGCCAAATATGTGCGGCAACGTCGCAAAATCACGCCGCCGGGGTGTGCACCTCAACACTCGTACGGGATTTGACTTGAACCGGCAACGTCGCCAATTTGGGCTAGTACGAAATGCCGAATACACCACCAAAATTTGCCAACGTCACCGGTCGCCACTAAAGGCTAGGAATGAAATGCGGGATACGTCATACCCGGTCGCCACTAAATGCTCGGAATGAAATGTGGTATACGTCATACCCGATCGCCACTAAAAGCTAGGAATGACGTGAAACATAGGTAGGTACATCTTGTTCTTCGCGGTCGCCATTTCGGACTTTATGAAATGCAGGATACGTCGTTTCTGGTCGCCACTAAATGCTAGGAATGAAATGTGGAATACGTCATAGTCGGTCGCCACTAAAGGGTTGTAATGAAATGAAGAATACATGGCCATGTATATCACCTAGCGCCTAGCTGCGTAGCGACAGACTCCGGAACTTTAATATTCGAAATCATCCACTTCAAGCCCAATTTGGCGACCAGGACAAATTTCGCCAAGATGCTTGTGACGACATATATTAATGAACTGTGTAAAAATTTCGAAAAATAAAGTGGCGACCGTATATCGGTCGCCAAATGTCGGTGGTCGCCACTTTAAATGCATATTTGCCCATGATGGTCGCCAAATAGACGGTGTGATATATATATATATATATATATATATATACGTAACTAATACATACTAATAAACTAATGTAAATGTTACTAATATATACTTTTACAAAATTTGGTATATGTAAGGTAGACTGGGGATGATTGAAACACGTTATGATTGAAACATCTCAATTTACTCGAAAACTATAATACAGTGTTGTAACAGTGTGATACAACACTCGAAACTCCGTCAGGTCTGTTGGGACGTTTCTACAAAAGTGCAGTAGCCGGCGAGTGACTCAATCGTGCATAGGGGACATTATTGAATTTCGCACTAAAACGTAAATATTTAAGACATTATTGCTTATCTTATAACTCATTTTACTCTCGCAGCTTGACGAAATGTTTCATTTGATGGTTGAAACAAGCACTTTTGTATGAAAGCAAACAACTTATTTTTAATACCGTTCTATTCTGCTCCAGGATAATATCGCAGTAAAAGTATGTTGATTATGCCAAATACTCATAATAAGTATAACTAAGAGCACGTTAACATAAATAATAAAAAATATATTTAAAGTTGTTTCATTTCAAGACATTTATGTTAATAATTTTAAAAATACTTGTGATATGTTTAATCACTATTCATGATCTCATTGAGTACTGTTTTAATAATGAAAATGTTTAACATTGATTACAATTATTCCAATTATTCCATAGATATTTAGAGTGTTTCAATTATCCCCACATACTGTTTCAATCGTCCACACTATGGGGATAATTGAAACAGTTTTTCCCATCGTCTTTAAGTGGTCATTGTAGCTTACCAGTACGAGTTGTGGCCATCCAATAAATTTAATTTGATAAATCGATAGATCATAGAACATCTAGTACAAACATCTTATCCATAATTACAAAAGAAATATTACTACACCTAGTTAAAGTAAAAGTGTTTCAACCATCCCCAGTCTACCCTACTTTTATCAAATTTACATACACTTTTATCAAATTTCCGCATTTAAAATTTTTGTAAAATTCATTTACAAATAAAACTTTTGGAAACAAATCAACAAACCAATTTCAGTATTAGAAATTATGACGGAACAACTCACAGCTAGGTTTAAAAATATTGTACATTAGATACATCAATTTATGGATACACACACTTAAAAAAAACGATGAAAACAAATAACTTGCATCTACCTATGCTGAATTTATCCTAAAAGAGCATAATTAAAACAAATACAATATATATCGCGGGTTTAAACCCCGGCAAACAAATCTTAGTATTAGACATTATCAAGGAACAGCTCCCAGCTTCATATATTAATAAAAAGAAACATGATTAAGTGAAATATAATATGTATATATATTAACAAAATGTAACTAATACATACTTTTACAAAACTAGGAATATATACTTTTATCAAATTTACATACACTTTTATCAAATTTCCGCATTTAAAATTTTTGTAAAATTTATTTACAACTAAAATTTTTGCAAATAAATCAACAAACCAATCTCAGTATTAGAAATGATGACGGAACAACTCACAGCTAGGTTTAAAAATATTGTACATTATATACATCAATTTATGGATACACACACTTAAAAAAACGGTGAAAATAAATAATTTGTATCTACCTATTCTGAATTTATCCTAAAAGAGCATAATTTAAACAAATACAATATATCGCGGGTTCAAACCCCGGCAAGCAAATCTCAGTATTAGACATTTTCAAGGAACAGCTCACAGCTACATATATTTAAAAATTATTCTTTTAAAATATTAATCCTACCGATAATGAATTTAAGCATTATATTCATCAACCTAAAATTTCTCAAATGACATAACATTCTGAACATCAAAAGAGTTGAAATCAGGAATAGTTGATGCCGACTCATTTTGAGCTCACGCTGTTTGAGAACCAAAAATGCTCGCTGTAACAACGAATCCGCTACGTATATTGCAAGTAAAAAACTTCGAAAACACGGGCACAGATCCCACGTCCGTTTCTGGCCACGGCTCGCGGCATTATGGTGGAATACAAGCGTTGGGCGCAGATCGTATGAATTAGTACGGTTCTAAAAATTTGACGTAAGCGCCAAAGCGGTTTTTATTTTTTTTGTGCATAATTTTATAAGAACGAAAAAAAGTTAGAACGTAGAAAATGTCAAAAATAGTCTTAGCCATAAAGGGGTATTTTTTAAAAATTGTTACTTACATTACTTCATAGTAAAGTCATGAAAAAACTTTTTTTTTAGTGGTTTACGCTTATTTTTTTTGTTACGTAAATAATAATTTTATTGTTATTCTGTTACGTAGAAAAGGTAGTTAAAGCTTCAATTTATCCGTAGCATATTTTTTTATATTCGTACTGTAAACCGATTCGTTGTAAAGATTAATCTAAATAGTGATTTCACGTATAGCTTCATCTTAAAAAGAAGAGTTGCATAAATAAACTTAAAAGCATTAAAACCCAACAAAAGTTATTCGATATTATACTTACAACAGAAATAGTAGTTCAAGGGGGAAAGTGTTGACAATTAACTAAACAAAAAAAACGACAAACCAAACAACTTACCTTTTCCGGTCTATCTCTTTTAGTTTGTATATGAGACTTCTGGTGGATTAAAGAGTCTTTTTTTTTTAAAGAAATCATGGGACATTTCTTGCAGAGGTATTCCTGTTCCGTTTCACCTACAAAACAAATTTGTTTTAATGCCATAAATGTACATATTGTGAGGCAACAAAAATATTATTGGCGCAATGTACGAGGCATGTTCAGAAAGTAAGTGTACTGAATTTATATATATATATTATTTTTTTTTTAAAGTGTATTAGACAAAAAATTACAGGATATTGTTGATACACTTGTTGACTATTTTTCCTAATAATCGCCAACCCGTTCAATGCATATGGTGAGCCGTGGCACAAGTTTCTTTATGACCTCCTCGAAGAATTCTCCCGCCAGCTCCTTCCCCACTTCAGGACCACTTTTCTGCAACTTCTGTGCGAGGAAGGATGTTTTCATCATTCCCATCCTTTTGCTTAGAATGCTCCTTTTGATTTTTTAGGGTATCGCAATATTGTTGTGCATTGATGGTCTCAACCTGAGGCAGAAATTCGATCAAAATGATGCCTGTTTGGTCCCAAAACACTAGAGGCCATGATTTTTTTGCCCCAAATTGTGGTTTTCAATTTTTTGACAGATGGAAATTGGTGTGACGCCACTTTGATGACTGTTTTTTTTTCCCAGGCATGCATTCCCACTAACATATCTAGTCAAAATAGAGCTTAGAAATCCTCACCTTTTTTTTCTAGTAGGTGTTATTCCTTCCGTGAGTAAAAAGCGGATCACAGCACTTGGCGGAATTTTTTGGCGACATCTTTCACGCAACTGGACACTACAACGTGAGTTAACGTACTACAATGTTCCTGCGATGCTCGTTCTCGTCAGGAGACCTCCCTCTACCACTCAGTGTTGCCAACCCTCAAAAAACTAAAAACACCACCCGTTATGGTCACAGTACACTTACTTTCTGAACATTTATTCATAGAAACCATTTAATGGATAACCAACACCCCTGCTGTAGGTCACCCCAAATGTTTCGCTACTTTTGATGGCTTAGCAGGGGTGCCCGGGTTCATGAAAGAGTGGACAAGGAATAACTGCACCGATAAAAATAAGCATGAAAAAGGAAAGAAGCAAGGTTGGGATGATTGGGAAGAAGATTGGGAAGAAGGTAGAAGAAGAAAAGAGTTTGAATAAGGATTTGACTGTGTCAGTGCACTACAAGCGAGTGATGTATAGCAGTGGTTTTCAACCTTTTTGAGCCGGCGTACCCCTTGTCTCTCACTACAAATTTGTTGTTCCCCGTACCCTCCATCTATCTTTTTTACACGTGTAATGAAAGACGTGTTTAATTTGCTATTTTTAATACTCTAATTATTACATGAATTTAACAATCATGTCACACTAATTAAATTAAGTAATGCAATTTTATACAGAGTGTAAAACGACTTCAGGCATTTTAACGCGTCACTTTAACCTGTGGTACGCGTACCCCTGAGGTTGAAAACCGCTGATGTATAGCATAAGGTGGAGATTAGTGAGTGGGAAAAGAATAGAAAATTTAAGGGACATTGAAAGATGACATAGACTCTCCATAGATGTCAGAGGGATTTTTTTTTCCTCAAGAGTGTTGAGCTAATGTAAGAAAAAAATAAAAAACAAAAAATAAGAGGATTAATGTCAATGATATCCGTACGAGCTCTCACTGGGACTAGTATACACACTTTCATCAGCTTGGTTGGTTGAAATTATGTTTGGGTATTACGCTGTGTTGCACTATCAAATTCTTTTCGTTTCGGACATCGCTACAATATCCGAAACGTTAACTGAAGAAGGCGGTAGTAAGTCGCATATAATATGGTTTATTATGAAGAAGAAGAGTATGTATAAATGTGAATGAGGCGAGGAATGTGTGACAAGACCGAGTTGTTTGGCGGTCCGTCCTCTCTGCTTAACAACGTGTAATCAAGTCAGTGCCATCGAGCAACTAAAGTTTGCAAATGAGGGCAATTATTCTTGATACTCGTAACGGCTGATTTGTATGCTGATCTAACACAAGCATATTAAACAAACAGAGCGATCAAACTATTTTAAACGGTTAAATTTACTTAGCGACAGCACTAATTTTGTAATTTACTTTTCTGCTCAGGGTCTTAGAGCTTTCAGTTTATATCGATACCGACCCACGGGACAATGGCCTTATACTGTCACATACGGTCGGTATACGCATACGCCGTGATTTATGAGTAACATTTTCACATATTTCCATAAAATAATAAATATTTTTTTCAAAATATATAAAAAATAATTATGTGTACCATCAGTCTTAAAGTTTGTAGCAGTGTCAATGGCTTCCTCATCTCCATTTTTTTCTTCAAATTCAATATCGTATTCACTCAGTGGTTCAATAACAAGTTCATCCTTGAGGAATGAATTTCTCTCATCCATTCTTATGAAAGAATGAATTTCTTCCAATTTAATATCTTTTTCCCTCAGTGGTTCAATAACAAGTTCATAAGAATGGTTTTCTTCTGATTTAATATTGTCAACACTCGGCGGTTCAATAACAAGTTCATCTTCATTTAATGAATATGAGAAAGGGTCTTCTTTTTTTATAACGGTCATTTTAAGAAATATCTCATTACTCTTTAGACACATTTGTTGAAACTTATCAATACAGTCCAGGTAATGTTTACAACGTGAACAGATAAACTGGAACTTATCAGTTTCAAAGACAGTCACAGGAGAGCATCTGTTTATCATCTCATAAATTCCCGATTTTCCCCATATTGGTGTGGGAAATGAAGTTATTTCTCTGAGACATAATCGACAGTTGTACGGCACCCTCAGGAGATCTATTTTTTCTTCCGGTGGGGTATCTTCCTGTAATGTGTACATATTATTAATTAATTAGTATTTTTCATTATTTCAATGAAAAATTATAATAGGTGTTTAAGATAAAGCTATTTCCGTAAAGGTAAAGGTCTCATTAGTTTATATAATTCTTAGTTAAGTGATTAATTATCATTTTGTATACTTTATTTTTAATTTTAAAGTGGAGATTGAACAAAAACTAAAATGGTCGTTTAGACAATTACGAAATAAGGCGATGAATAGAAAATAATATATAAGGATGGGTTTTTTAAAAAAAATTTAACAATTAATAACAGAACTTACACAGAACGTGAAAATTAACCTAAAAAATTTAATAAATTGTTAAAAAAAAATTTAAACAACCCGTCCTAAGTAATAGCACCCCCCGCACGTACACTTAGAAGCGCAACACTTTGGAGCGCAACACATCAGGCTGCGGCGCAGAAAAGTCCCACAGCAAACTGCGCTGTAAACCGTTCCCTTACTTTCGGTCTTTAATTTTCTGTGAAGTGGCGCGCTCCAAAGTGTATGTGCTATTATGTAAAGAATAGAAATGCATTGTTATGTTGAGGTTTCTCATAACCAGCCTCACTGCGGTTAAGGCGCTGGTTCGCGCCGCGACCGCGACCGGACGCCGAGACCAGAGATGGAGACCGGAGATCGCGACCGGTACTTGTCATTTCGCTTTGTATGGGGGCCAGTTCGGAGGCCGGAGACACCAAGACGGTCTCCCCCGGACAAGTAGTGTCTTGCGTCATGCTTGAGAAGCATGTGTGTTTGTTGCAAAAAATGACTGCATTTTCAGAAGAAGACTGTGAAAATTGAACTAATTGAATTAAACAAACTGTGTTTTATTCAGCCTAAAATAAGTTCTGAACATATTGTCATCAAACAATAGGTGATTCTTCACACACATCGAAAATGATCCTTATTGGCCTCTAGTTGCATATAATTCGTTAATAGGTAATCTTTTTTAGATTTGTAATAATAATATAAGAACAAATTATCGTCTTCTTCTTCCTCCAATAGTAACTCTACTTGGGTTTCCATTACAGTATAAGTTAACGAATTAATGACATTACAACACAACTGACTCCATCGACAGACTCTGCGATACTGATACAGCTTGGTTGCGGTTGAGGTCTCGGTCTCCACCCACAGTACATGCGGAAGAGACCGAGACACTTGTCGCGGTCTCTTGTCTCCGTTTCTAGTCGTGGTCTCCGGTCGCGGTCGCGGAGCGAACCGCCGCCTTTAGCCTGTGTCAATGCAGTAGTTTTGCCAATCATTTTATAAAAACTGATTTATTTTATTTGTAAGTATGTTCAAAAACAGCGAATTTATCTGGAATTAAATTTAAATTTAATGCAAAAATATTTTCTGCGGAATCTCAATTCTGACAGTTCTTCTAAAAGAAATAGGTATATTGCCAAATGTCAGAGGCTTTAGCGGAAACTTTGGGCTGTAGTTTGGGTATTAATTAATAAGAATTTATATTTGATCATTTCCCTTTCCCAGGAAAGTAGGAACTTGGCAATAAAAGTAATTTTAAAACTTATCTCTTCTATCGAGATTAGATATAATTATGTTCTCTGCCAGCATCAATGTAAAAATAATTACGTCAATCTAACAACGGATATTAAAAAATCGTTTTGTTTTAAGGATGAAAATAATATTAATTATTACACATTTATATGGAGTTCTTCAAAAAGCGAAAGTTGTTTTCATTTAATTCGGAAAATTAAATGAATGAATAGTTATTAAATAACTTACATTCATAAAATTTTACCACTGTGCATCGGCGAAAAAGCGCGCGAAATTTGAAATCAGTTTTAGAATCGTCGAATTAAAGGCAATAATGTTTTGTTCAATTGCGTTATTTAAAAGTTTTTGATATGGACATTATTTTAAAGTTGGTTTTTACACATGAGTACAGTGAAACTATCTTATAAGAGGGTTTCACTGTATTATTATATAAAGCAACTAAATTATAAAACGGGTAATATGTATATTCAACTAATTTACCTGTACATATTGATTGAAATTTAGAAATTCTCCAGAATCTGTAGTATTTGCGGGTTGTTTTTTTACATACCTGTAAAAAAAACATTTACGTACATTGGTAAAATGAAAATGAATTCCTATTTTCTGAAAATATCTAAATAGACAAATATTTCTCACAAGTATCTAGGTACCTAATAATGATAATAAATGATTGTTTGAACTTACCCAAACATTCCAGAGTGAATTTTATTTTTCTTTAGTCCACTGAGTGTTCCCAGTTTTTTATTTGCTTTCCTGCCCATTGTATATGGGTATATATAACTAGAAAGTTGAACGATAAGTTAGTCGAGTTTTCTACCTATTGCAAGTATTTATTTGTTTATAAATAAAACAATATATCTAAATATCTTTTGTTAGAACCACTTATATTTTATTAGCGCTGACCGGTTTCAGAACTACCATTCCTTCCTCAGGGCAAATGTATACTGACTTGACAATTACAAAATAGTGGGTGGGTACAATGTATTATTACTAAGTGTTTTAGTAGGGGTGGAGGCGGGGCTAGGGATCAATGAAGAGTGGGTGGGGGAACATATTTATGATTGGGCTAAAAGATAATATTTTTGGTTTCTTGATAATGGATTCATTATTTTTAAGGGATTTTTTTTTATTTCCAAGGCTTCTAAGTTATCTAAGCGTTTTCCTTTATGGTTAATATGAGAATATTATTATTATCCCCATATTTTTTTCAAAACTATGGTTATTTTCAATGATGTGGTTAGCGAACTCGGAAAAATTATTATTAAAATTTCCAATATTTGTTTATTTATTAATATATTTTATCCTGTGAATAAGCTATCAAGAGGATAGTGATATACCTCTAGATAGGAGATGTTACAAAAAAATCTGGGTTTTTTATAACATCTCCATCCCTTCCTTACTACCTTCAGCCTCACAACATACCCTAATCGGGGGATGCCAGTCTCACTGGCATAGCAGACGGGAGCAGTTGGGACGCTTGTGCGGTATTCAAATATTTTTTTTTTAAATTGTTTTGCCAAGGAATCCGCAAAATCATTACCCACAATGCTAACATATCCAGGGATCCAAATCAGAGTTACGGTTTTTTCAGAGCTTTGAATGGAGGATATCAGCACTCTAATAAGGCATACAAAGTGATCATCGGGGTGAAGAAGAGGACTGGATTTAAGTTTTTATAGGGATTTGTGAGAGTCAGAGAGAACAGAGGAATGTGCAAAATTATTTTTGATTATATATTTGAGAGATTCCATTATTGCAATGCACTCGGCTGAAAATATTTAAAATATTAAAAATAATATGTATAATTTATTTGGAAAATATTATAAAACTCCTCGCACTTTTAATAGGCCGGGATGAAAGAAATTACACTTATTTTCAACTTAATTACTACAAGAAACAACTAATTACATTTGGATTGATGGTAAAAGATACATTGAAATTCTATTTTTATTCAATCGAAGTTTAAAATTTCGCATATAAAATGATGACTTTGTAGGTTTCGTTTCAATCTAAATATGGGTGAATTACTTAATTAAACCAGAGTAGGGAATGTGGCGAACCCATCGCTCAGGGGTGGAAACACAAACCTGAAATAGCCATCCCAAGCCAAGGTGTGAGCTACTGTGCTCAGGCTGAATGTCTTGGGAACAGTGTCACGAAAGGTGCCTCTGAGAAAAATGGTCGCATTTTGGAGTATTTAGACCTTACTCCAGCACTCGGGGCTCTGCTGGAGTAGACCTTCTATCTCCCTGGTCACTCGTGGGACAAAAAATTAGACCATTAAAAAACTAGAGGCCTTTGGGGAAATTAGAAGTGCTGAGGCCACCTCTCTGGACTTTCTTCGTGGGGCCTGCAGGAGAAACCAAGCGGAGAAGCTGTAGAGAGGAGAGCTGAGGTCACCTCCATGAACTCTCCCCTTGCGGGGCCTTCAGGGAACCAAGGGGAAGTGCACTCTTCCGGCGTGGGGCCTTGGGGAACCAAGGAGTTAAGTGGAGATGATATCCTCTTCCCATGTGGGGCCTTCAGGGAACCACATAGGAGTGAAGAGGAGAAATGAGGCCATCTCTGTGAACTTCCCTTTAGGGAAATACGGGCCCTGAGCCCTCGAGGAACCGAGGTGGAGTGGACTCTTCCCTTGTGGGGCCTTCAGGTAACCAAAGGGTGGTGAACTCTCCATCGGGGAATTGGGGAGTAGAGAGGAGAGATGAGCCCTTTTCCCTCGTGGGGCCTTCAGGGAACCAAGGACGAGTGAAGAGGGGAAACGAGACCTCGGAAAACACATTGTCGAACCAGAAGATACAGCTTAATTTACAATAAAAACTCTGGTGAACTTTGAGGAAGGATTGAGATAAAATGGGAGATAGCACAATGGGCTTGTGGCCTAAGTCAGCGGTCGGGGAACTTTTTTAACCATTACCCCAAAATATTTTTGCTTAAGTCGATATTACCCCTTCCCCCATTTTGAAAAGAAGACAATCAATGTATATTTAATAAAAAAAAATTATTGAATTAATTTACATGGAAAATAAAAAAAAAATTACATGAAAATAGTAAGTATGTAATAGACAAACAAAATAAAAATTTCAAATTGGATCAAATAAAAATTTAGATTTTCAGGTTTTATTTTCAGTTTTTGGAGAAATGATGTTGCTTCATTTTTGATACAATTATTTCAAAATTGGGACTTTTTGATGTAAGAGCAATTTGAATACAGTCTTCGGCGTTTAATCGATTTCTGTTCTTCGTTTTTATGTTCGTTAGAGTGGAAAAGCCTTGTTCACAAAGATAGGTTGTTGCAAAGGCAGCAACTTTTTTACCGCCTCCTCATGTGCAATTTTGAAAGCTTTTGTAGCTTTTGACATCCAAAAAGACGACATATTGGTTTGGCTCTCAAATTGAATACGTGCTTCAGTATTAGATCGAAGTTCAAGTATTGTTTCTGCCAAATTCGGAGGTTCTTGAATTGATTAAGTTTGTAAAAATACTAACACTTTATGAAATAGAAAACTAAAAAAATTTCCTTATTACCCAAAAAAAAAACATTTTTACCCCGGTTCCCCCACCCCTGGCCTAAGTGCTCACGGGAACTAATCGTAAACCGTCCCCACAAAAATAAAAAATAATTAAACCAAACTAAGTAACAACCAAAGTGCTTGTAAATAGTTGTTTCTTGTAGTAATAATTGCTGAAACGAAGAGTAATTTCCATAAACTGTGACTAAAAGTACTGCGGTAAGGGGAATATTTAACATTTATTTATATCATATGGTTTTACTTATTTACATTATTTTTCATTATATTATTTATGTCGATCATCTTCCAGAATGTCGTGTCAAATATGATACAAAATGAAGAATTTTACCCTCATATTTATAGTCATTAAGATGATTCTTTTGAAGTTGTTAGCTTTTTTTAAATGCGTATAAAAAAGATAACTTTAGGTAAAAGCATATCAAACTAACCTCAAACCATAAATAAACCAATCCCCTCAAACCCACTTGTCAAATGTCACCGATGTAAAAATGGCCGCGAAATGAGCATGAAGAATGTTTTGTCAAATATGAAAATATTGAAAATGCATTATTTGCTTCTCGGTGGACTGAAATAGTTGTTCCTCGTTGTACTTACGATGAGAAGTGTTTTTTTTTAATAATTTGTGGGTATCAAGGATGAGACGCGCCTTTGCATATTTACCAAAAAGAGACAACCTGGTGTATAAAAATTGATATTTGTCACACGCTTTGAAAGAGAAATGAGAAAGCAAAATCTAAGACTACAATTTTTCCACACCATATCTAAATACAACTTACATGTGCACGTTTACTATAGGAACAAGTGTAAAGGCGTTTCCATATAAACCAAACCACTCACGGCGTTTCTTAAAGTTTAATAAAATTAAATATAATTCAAATAAGCAATAAATCAGGTTTGTGCGCTACACAGGTTTGTAGGTAATATTGGGTAATTGGGTAATATATATAATATAATTTTTGACGTTAATGACATTCGATCGATGTTGTGTTGTGACTGGTTGTGACTGGTTGTGACCATAGATATATATTATATTATGTTGTGACAGTTGACATTCGAGACAATGTTGCCAATGCATATGGTATAAATTACCCACCCCACCAAATGTTCAAATCCCCACAGATGCCTATACCTCCAAAACAAAATTATATCGAAATTACCTTTTGTTTGTTATCATTTAGTCATTTTTAGATTTACTCTTTCATTCAAGAGTGAAAATTAATTTTTTTTTTTAAATTTTCTGTGAAAGAAAAAGAAATTATAGTTCATTCTCACCTGCAATATTTTTTCAACATGGTTGGATAATCAGAAAATGTTCTTCGGAATTAGTTATCTTAATGTATGGGGCTAGAGAAATTCAAAGAATAAATAAACCGGTTCCTTCGAATTTCTGTGTAACCTGGGGGGGGGGGGGGGTGTGGCAACTAGATTAAAATAAACTAGGTAAAAATCAAGTTTTCAATACGAAGTTTAAGTGAATTAGATTAGAATTAGAGAGCTGAGTTAAAAGTGACTGAAATGTCGGCCCGAAATTTCACCAAAAGGCCATGGCACCATGGCAGCAGTTTCAGTAAGATTTTTGTCGAAATACCGAATTTTTCATATCAGATGGCTGCTGATTTTCATTTTTCTCTCATCACGGTCTTTTCGCAAGTGCTGCCACATGCATGGATTTTACCATGTTTTAATGTTTTTTTTGGGTCTCAAAGGTTTAAAAAAGATGTTTTTTTTATATTTGTATAGTTATTTAATATAAATTAATTAAACTAGATAACGGTACAAATTATATTTTCTTTTATTTTTTGTGTTTATTTCTCCGGTTTTTAAAAATATTTTTTTCTTATAATTCAAAGGAAAATCATAAAACGATTGTTCATTATAAAGCTTTGTAGTTAATTTACTTGGGGACCGTTGTTTTCTTATACATATTATTAACGTGTTTTTTTTACCCCTGAAGCCCTGATATACATTTTTTTCTTTCGAGACATGGCATCACTTCTTTTGACAGCATGCTAATAGTGCCCCCCACACGCACACTTCGGAGCGACCGAGTCCCGCGCCACTTCAGGCCGCCGCGCAGAAAAGTCTCACGGTGAACTGCGCTGTAAACCTATCGGTGTTGTACTTTTCTGCGCGGCGGCCTGAAGTGGCGAGGGACTCGGTCGCGCCGAAGTGTGCGTGTGGGGGAACCTAATATGACTGGCAGTGTTGCCAACGTAGGCGATTTTTCGCCATTTAGGCTACTCGGAAAGAGAAACGGCGACGAAAAAAATTAAAAGGCGACTGGTCGCCTATTAGGCTACTTCAGAAACAAGTTATTTAAATCAGCCGAATAGCAAATAATTAAGAAAAAAAACAATATTTCACGCAAATGTAAATAAACTTTCAACCAAGCAATATTTTTTTATCTCAGAACCACCTCAGAAAGGTCATTAAAAGCTATGAAAAATAATTTAAAAATAGTCGGTAACCCTAACCTAACTTAACCTATTAACAATTTTTTATATTTTTTATCATCACTTTTAATGACCTTTCTGAGGTGGTTCTGAGTTGGTTTCATTCTGATTTGGCCGGTCACCAAACTACCACACACACAGATATGTACATTTTTTTACCAGCGCCCTGGTAGAAAAGCAATTCCGGTGGATCTTGCGCCAGTTCCGCCAGCACCCACTAGCACAGCAACTATATCTAATACTACTGACGACGGCGAAGGTCTTGTTGATGCCTTAAGGGGTCTCCACACGGTACTGCCGCAGTATCAACTGCCGAAGAACTGTAGTTGACTGTAGTCAAAAGCGCCAGCCGTATTGTTATTATTATAACAATACGGCTGGCGCTTTTGACTACAGTTCTGCGGCAGTTGGTACTGCGGCAGCACCGTGTGGAGACCACTTTATTATTGCTAGCAGAAGACGAATCAGAATCATCTTTATTTTGTTTATTTATTTTTTTATTTTGTTTTTAAAATGCTGTATTACTTTACATTATTTTAAGATACATTACTTTGTTTTATATTAAGCTTAGGTCTATTTATCAATACATTATAAATATGTTTTGAATAAATTGATCAAAATTACATTTTATTTTATTCATATTAATATTTTGGCGTTTGGGCTACTTTAGGCTACTCAATGAATGAGAAACGGCGATATTAGGCCAAGCGCTGTTGGCAACACTGATGACTGGTTTATTTATGATCATTTTATGATGCTGATGGGGTTAGTATATTTATGATGCTGATATTTATGGCATGTTGATGGCATGTTGCATTGCCTGTGTTTATTATGGTTTATTGTATTTGAATATAACCAGGTATATCTTAATTTGTGGCGTGTTTTCATGTATTTTAAAAGTGTTTAAAAATGACGTGTAAATTGCATAATATAAGGTTCTTCAATTTTGAGTCTAAAGCCTTACACTGTATGGTTTTAGATGGCAAAACTAATACAATTGCAGTTTCCAGGTAAATTTTATTTTGTCTGGGTTCTGAAGACTCCTCACATCATTAATATTAAACTTTATATTCTATAGTTATTATACAATTCCAAAAAAATATTAGGAATTCTTCGTTTTATTTACACCATTTTGGAAAGAGGAAACTGGTGTTCAGAAAACACTTTCAAGAAATATTATAGAAAGCAAATCAGATGTCTCAATGTTGAGGTGCTGATCCCCCCATTCACTCTCAGTCTTTGACCAAGTTATTTCAAGCAATACAGTAATAGTCACAATTTTGGCTTTAGAATTGTCACCAAGCGATAACAAACACTTCTCACTTTATATATTCTGGATAAGGGGCCATCCATAAATTATGACCCCCCCATACCCCTTGTCACACAATGTCACTTCTCTACTCCCCCCTTAAGGTGTGACGTAATTTATGGATGGCCCCTAAGCAATGACACATGATGTTGGAGTTTTACCTACCATTAAAACTCTTATTATGTTGTCTTGCTTATCCATAATATACGAATATACTTAAGCTCTGCTTGGTGAGTCCAAATTGAATCAAGATGGCGTCTCAGGATGCCTTTTGAAGGGAGTTACAAAAGAAAGGCGGGAAATTCAAGATTACAGCAGCAGATACGACGGGTGCTGGCGAGATATAAGCAAGACAACATAATAAGAGTTTTAATGGTAGGTAAAACTCCAACATTCTGACAGCTCTCCTAGCGAAATGTCAGGGTTAATAATATTTCAAAGATTTTTGAGCACCGTTTTTGTGAAAATCACCTGAAGCGCTTATCTTTAAATTTTTAGTTACATAAGTGGCACTTATAAGTAAGTATCGTCGATGGATTTGATAACTAGACGTGTTTTCCAGATAATTGAATCACTTATCAGTACTGATAAGATATTCCCAACGCGTTGCCGATAATAGTCTCACAGAAGTGGATAGTTAACCAAACTTTTGAACGTTCACTCGAATCCTTGGTTTTTACAGTAACTTACATTATTTAGTGCTTCACAAGTCATTTATACTACAAGTTTTAAGACAAAAAAATTATAACCCACATTATCATCAGAAACTTTATTGGTTTAATATCATATATTTTTTCTTTGTATTATAAATAAAAAGCTGTTTCTTTCTTGCAAAATAAATAAATAATACTGTTTAGTCAGTGATTGTGCCAATCCTCAAGAAAAGAGAAGTAACTTCAGGTAAGTCTTTTCTATATAAAAAGAGAGTTGATCTAATAAAAATTGAGATACTAAAAAATGAAGTATTCACCTCCATTATCATATCGTGGGATAATAACTACAACTAGATAACTCTGAAATAAACTTTGTTGGGAAATCTAATTATAAGATGGTAATTAATCTCTTAAATCGGTTGTTGTATATTTATACTGACAGTATTGTTAAATCATTGATTTGTGTGTTGAGAACCATAATATGTACTTATAGTATTATGGAAATATGAAAATAGCTAATGATTTTTTTATGTTTGAAGACAATGTAAGCGACTCTCAATCGGAAATCTGAAACAGAAATATCAGAAACAGATGCGTCTAGGAATTGAACTCAAGATCTTAACCTTGCCGGGGGGTGCTCCATCACTGAGCTAATATGACCCAATCCGATTTGGTCATATTTAACTGTATCATACTTTGACTAAGCACTTTATCTTCATTTTCTTAACGCATATTTTTATTGCCTGCTATCTTTATGTATGATTGCAATATTCAACTCGAACTAAATGAGATAAAACTACCTAGATAGTGTCTTGGATAAATTTATCCATTTTTATTTAATATTCGACATCTATTGACTTTTTTATATATAATTTGCAATTATATATAGCATATTGGCATAACGTAATATTGCGTTATATATAACCTAACCTACCCTACCCTAACCTAACTAAACATAAAATAAGTTTTTTTAAACTGCATATGCAATATTACGTTATGCCAATATGCTATACATAATTGCAAATCCAACCTCTGCCAGTGCTGTAGATATTCGTCGACATCACCTGTTCCATAGATATTAGTCAGCAGTTTGAGCTGTAGATATTCGTCCTCACTTTGGTTCTCATAGATATTAGTCAGCAGTTTGAGCTGTAGATATTCGTCCTCACTTTGGTTCTCATAGATATTAGTCCGATTTGTTCAGTTTTTGGAATTCCTGTAGATATTAGTAGACACCTCCCATATTTTGCTCACTGTCTCTGTTTGTTAATGACTTGTGTGAATAGAATACCAGCTCCGGCTATTGTTGTCATTTTACAGATTCAGCATTGTTCTCCATCTCATCAACATGCAGGCAGACACGGGCTTGCTTTATTGCAAACCCAACTGGCAGAAAACCCTCCAATTGTTCGAATCTGTTGAAGATAACAATAAAAAAGTGCTTTTTGAACCATATCCTGATGAGAAAGTGTTGGCAGCCTTTGCAAAGCTGTCATTCACTGTTTGTACGGGAGAGCTCAACCTGCCCAAAGGATGGCAACTTCTTACCACGGCACGGAGTAATTCTTGGACTAACGGATACTTCGGATGTGCATTTTGGAACCCATCCGAGCAGCAGGTGGTGGTAGCCCATAGAGGGACAGACCCTAAAAAGTTGGGGGCACTCTGGGTCGACGGGAAGGGTGTGTACTGTAATAGTTACACGAAACACATGAGCTCGGGTGTATCTTTTGCAGACGATGTCAAGAAGGCAGTTCTTGAAACAAACCAGCGATATGGCAGTCGCTTCGTTCTGTCCTTTACAGGACATTCCTTGGGAGCTTGGTTGGCTGGAGTTACCACCTTGACCGTCAAACATCTAAAGAGGGAAGGCAGTGGCTTCTGCAGGGTCGCCAGCCCCCGTGAAGGCCTCCACACTCACACTCTGACCTTTGATAGTCCAGGTGTCAAGGACATGCTAATGAAGATATATAGAGATTACGATGAGAGGTACAACAGGTCTATATGCACTAAGAAATTAGATATCACCACAATTTTTGCAACTCCAAATCCTGTGAATTGTACTGGGTTTCATGTAGGAGATATATATCAGCTGGAAAATGTGAACACTCACAGCCTTAACAATTTTATCAAAGCTTTTGATGGAGGGAAAAAGAAACTTGCGGTACAAGACTGGCCCCAGGGACTAGTTGAGCGCCAAGATTACGACGAGCTAGAGACGTACATGTCGCTTTTAGATGATGCAGGAGTTCCTCCTGCGAGCTCTAGTGAGAGCCACCAGAACATGGAGCTACTTGAAGTAGATGCTGATGGTACACTCCTCCAAGAACTGCTGACCTCAAGGAAGTACAAAACTAAACCCTCGCTGGGAAATATCTGTCACCTGGGAGTGTTTTCTGCAGAAGAGTTTAATTTTATGAGAAATTGGAGCTTTTTTCAAAGCAATACGCTGATGAAATTAAAGAAAATTGAAAAATTCACAAATAAACAAAATCTTCAAAAATTAGACATCCCACCTTTTGAAATTGATACTAAAGAAACTATTATCACTTGTAAAACAATGGAAGATTTGGGGAAGGTGATTAGACTAACCAAACAACTGTTACGCTGGTTTCCTGTAGAAATATTAAATGCTCTAGTTAAACAGAATAAGAGTATAAAGTCAGGCCCCTTATACATGGCTGGCCAGGCCTACCTCCATACCTTGCCAGATATCCTGGACTGTGAGGACACCTTGGGACTGAAGTCATTCTTGGAATCTTCCAAAAGCGTTTTACAAATTGAGACTAGTGATTCTAAATTTGAAGCTGCCAGATTAAACAATATCTTGCTTCAAATCAAAAACACATCTTTAGATTCAATATATTTAAAAGACAACTGCCACACAATTCTCAGTTGGAACGATTTGACTAGTATAGCTATGGATATAGACATGGAAGGTTTAAACGAGAGCGATGTTATTATTAATAATCTGCTCGTTCTTGAATTCACTTCTCTAACCGATAGCTCAAACCAAAACTACGAAATTTTGAAAACCTTAGAAACATGCATCCTCAAGAAGCTCGTGATCATACTACCTCAACCGATTGATTCACAATTATTTATAGATTATAAAAACCTGGCTGTTGAGACCAAGTCTTTCAAAGAATTTGAATTAAACGACTTGACTATTAAATCTAGAGATGAAATTTTTGCACGGGATGTAATAAAATTAGGGAAAAACACTCTAAGCCTGAATACAATTCTAGGAGATCACTGTAAATCTGACGATGAGCAGGTTCGAAACAAAATCAATCACTTAATTTTTCCCATTTTGAGAAAACTCACAATGGACTCCCAGTATAAAGCTAAAATCTCTAACAATCTTCTAAAGCTTTGTGAACTAGATGCTCTCTATTCCAAAGGGAACAAGCTAGTGCACAAAGCAAATATTGCAGCACTACTGGAGAGGAGTGGGGCCGATGGACCACTGCTGGTAATTAGTGATCCGGAGCGGCTCAGCCAGGACTTCTGGGGGAAGAGGTGGAGGCTCCGGGGAGGATCTTCAGGGCCGAGGAAGATGGACAGGATATGTTTTTGAGAAAGTGTCGGGACGAATCAGCCAGAGTAATCTATTGGCTACATTTATGCGCAGAAGGCCTCTTCCTGAGGGAAGTTTACAATAACGGCCTCTACATGCCCAGGAAGTTCCACACTCGCTTTATCATCAAATCATTGGACGAATTTGTTCGCTGCAGCGGAAATAAAGATATTTTTATATTCAATAATGTGAAAGATAAATTATCACTTATTAGTTCCTTCAATATATCCAAAGAAGGTGAGGAAATATTTGTTTCAAAAGAATATTTTATTCTGAAAACTGTAGATATGATGAAGAGGAAACATTCAACAAACATAATAACTCGAGAGATCATTTTAAAATTCAAAATCCTTCCCATGAATTGAATATGGAAAAAATTAATAAAGAGGAAATATTCAACAAACATTATTTTGAGAAGCTGGAGATTAGAGGCAGCCCTTTTCTGGTCTGGCAATACTCCCACGGCTGTCTGGATGGCCTGCGTCCTTTCATCACCAGGAACTACAGTGACCTCATCGAGGAAGATGCCTTCAGCAACACGAGGAAGAAGCTGACCATCGTAGCTGATGACCCTGGTATGGGAAAGACCACCAGCCTGACGCGCATGTCGGAACTCATCCGAGACTCTTGGGTACTGAGAATCGATCACAATCACTTGTCCGCTCTCGACAAACTTCCTTCGAAACTTAACATGCAATCAGTTACAAAATGTTTGATTTATGCTTCGGGATTACCTACTGATGATGATTTGTTGGGCAGTCTTTTGCAGCATTGCCTCGAATCTAACAGTTTGAGGCAGGTTTGTATTTTGGTGGATGCGTTTGATGAAATCACTAAAGAAAATGCCAAAACCAAAATGTTAGAGGTTCTGAAATATTTAAAAAATATCACAAATTGTAAAACAGTAGTCACCACGCGGTGCATCCGCAAGAATGGCTCGAAAATGAATTGTCAGAATTAGAAAAAATTACAGAAAGAGAACAGGACGATTATATGATGAATTCGTGGTT
Organism: Limnephilus lunatus; assembly: GCA_917563855.2. Taxonomy (NCBI): domain Eukaryota; kingdom Metazoa; phylum Arthropoda; class Insecta; order Trichoptera; family Limnephilidae; genus Limnephilus; species Limnephilus lunatus. Next base: position 70,926,215 of record OU830596.1, read on the forward strand.
TCCTCACCTGGTGTTGGAACTCCCAGTGTACGGAGAGCCCGAGAAGGGGAAGCTGCGCCAGTTTGCCAGAGAACTGCGCGGGGAGGTGGAGGGAGTGCGGGGAGATGATGCGGCCAGCTTCATGGGCATCCCGCTGCAGATCCGTATGCTGGCCGAAGTGTTCTTCCAGCAGGCCATACAGTCTGTGGTGTCTCCTGAACAAGTGCAGAACTTATGCAAAATCAACAATCTGTATGATTTGTACACACAATTTATCAAAGTCAAGAAATCGATATACTTTGAGCAGAAAAGTATTTTCAATAAAGGCCTTCCGGATTCCTTTCTAAATGATATGGTCATAAAAATAATGGAAAAGCATTGTGTCCTGGCTTTCCAGTCCCTCGACCCAAAGTTTGCAACAGAATATTTCTCAAACACAATACTATCTAACCAAGACTTGCGAGACATAAGCGGTCTAGGGCTGATCAAGACTAGAATTGATGGATCCCTACCTTTTATTCACCGTACGTTTGAAGAATACTTTTGCGCAGATTTCTTCGTCCAGTGGTTGAGGCAGGGAAGACAAACCAAGGAACATAACAAACTCGTTAAAAGTGAATTTTGCTTTTTCTTGCTAAGACCAGAATATTATTTAGTCCGAAAGTTCATAGAGACCCAGCTTGCTATATCAACACCATTGCCGAGCGATGCACTGGAAAATAATCCTATATTATACAAACACTGGTCTGAACATCGCCACCTATTCTTTCATGATCGTGTCAAAACACCATTACATATAGCAGCTGAGGAACAGAATATGCACACATTTGCAGTCCTCGTCAATGGACCGAGCAGTAGGATATCTGATGAAGATTACATTTTCTTTATGGCAGCAAGAAACAAGGCCGGGAGGACCGCACTGAAAATAGCATTGGAGAAGAGAAATCTCAATATTGTAAAACAAATTGAGGGAAATGTGGAGAATTGTTCGTACGAGTCACTTCTTAAACTTATGCTTGCTTCTTTCTTAGATTTTGAAGGCGACAGAGATCATAACTTGTTTAGCGAAAATTCTTCAAATAAACAACCGTCACGTAATTTACACTGTGCCTTAATAAGAACGGAACAAATCAGAAAGCAAATCACTCCGTTTATGGCATCAGTGAGAGAGAATGACTACAGCACTGTCTATTAGATCTTAAGTAGCATGGAAAGTGATAATGAGCGCGCTCACTTATTGATTGGCATTGATAGTCAGGGCGATACTGCCATCAATCTCGCAGCAAGTAAAGAAGATCATACATTGTTTAGATTATTTGCTAAACAAGGAGTCTGCATGTCGTTTGATATATCTGAAAAGAATCCCTTACATTGCGCAGCAAAAGATGGAAACCTTGGTATTGTGAAATATTTATTAAATCCCTCGAAAAATTCTTTTGGGGCACTAAAAAAGACCGCACCATTTGAACGTTTAAAAACAAAAGAAATTAATTCTACTAAACACATAATCAACAATGATAATCACACCAATGAAGAGGCAATCGCATTTCCATATACTGGAATATCTCAAATGTTTTTTTCTATAAAATCAATGGATGGTTCTACCCCACTGATGTTAGCTTCGCACGAAGGACACTACGAGATAGTATCAGTACTTTTAGAGAAACTGGCAGACATTCAAACAAGAGATAATGACGGCTGGACTGCTTTAATGCTAGCTTCAAGTGAAGGACATCTAGAGGTCATTGAACTCCTACTGTTGAAAGGAGCAGACATCCACGCAAGGAATAATGACGGCTGGGCTGCATTAGTGCTAGCTGCGAGTAATGGACATCTAGGAGTCGTTGAACACCTACTGTCGAATGGAGCTGTTTTAAACGCTCAGAATGAAATTGGTTATTCTGCTCTTCTTATTGCATCTATTAAAGGTCACCTTGCCACAGTACGCAAACTGTTGGAGAAAGGAGCAGACATCCATATGAAGGAGAATGATGGCCGGACTGCATTAATGTTAGCTGCAAGAAAAGGACATCTAGAGGTCGTTGAACTCTTACTGTTGAATGGAGCTGATTTAAACTCTCAGGAAAAAGATGGTTATTCTGCTCTTCTTATTGCATCTATTAAAGGTCACCTTGCTACAGTACGCAAACTGTTGGAGAAAGGAGCAGACATCCACAAACAGAGTAATGACGGCTGGACTACATTAATGCTAGCTGCAAAAAGAGAATATCTAGAGGTCGTTGAACTCCTGTTGCTGAATAAAGCTGATTTAAACACTCAGAAATAAACATGGTCATTCGGCTCTTTTTATTGCGGCTCATAATGGTCACCTTGCCACAGTACGTAAACTGTTGGAGAAAGGATCAGACATCCATATAAGGGATAATGCCTGCTGGACTGCGTTAATAGCAGCAGTAAGTGAAGGACATCTAGAGGTAGTTGAACTCCTACTGTTGAAAGGAGCAGACATTTACATAAGGCAAGATGCCAGCTGGTCTGCATTAATGGTAGCTGCAAGTAACGGACATCTAGACGTTGTTGAACTCCTATTGTTGAATAAAGCTGATTTAAATTCTCAAAATAAAGATGGTCGTTCAGCTCTTTTTTTTGCGGCTCATAATGGTCACCTTGCCACAGTACGCAAACTGTTGGAGAAAGGAGCAGACATCCATATAAAGGATAATGCCAGCTGGACTGCATTAATGGCAGCTGCAAGTGAAGGACATATAGAGGTGGTTGAACTCCTACTGTTGAAAGGAGCAGACATCCACACAAGTACTATTAACGGCGGGACTGCATTAATGCTAGCTTCAAGTAAAGGACTTCTAGAGGTCGTTGAACTCCTACTGTTGAAAGGAGCAGACATCCACATGAGGAGTAATGCCGGCTCTACTGCTTTAAATCAAGCTGCATGTAATGGACACCTAGAGGTAGTTGAGCTCCTACTGTTGAAAGGAGCAGACATCCACTTGAGGAGTAATGCCGGCTCGACTGTATTAAATCTAACAGCAAATAATGGACATCTACAGGTAGTTGAACTCCTACTGTTGAAAGGAGCTGACATCCACATGAGGAGTGATGACGGTTGGACTGCATTAAACTATGCTGCAGCCGGAGGACATCTAAAGGTTGCCAAACTGTTATTACTGAATGGGGCTGATTTGAACTCGCAGGACGAAGATGGTGACACTGCTTTTCTCCAGGCGGCTGCTAGTGGGCATACTGATATGGTGCTACTCCTGCTGCAGCGTGGTGTTGATATCAACTCTAAGAATAAAGATGGCAAAACAGCCTTGTCAAGTGCAGCACACGAAGGAAATGAAAAAGTTGTGGAGGTCCTTCTGCAGCACAATGCCGATATATCTTGTCAGGACAAGGATGGGAAGACGGCTCTGTCCTGGGCGGAAGAAAAGGGACACCGAGAGGTGGTTGAAGTCATTCACAGCCACCAGGAAGCAAATCCGATGGAGTGAGTTTCCTCTCCTACAAGACTGTGTCACTATATCCTGACAACAGTCTTTAAGGGCAGTGCCATCAGCCCTCCATTGGACTATAAACTCTGATGGACAAAAATAACACTAACTATAATAACTTTTAAAAATATATTTGAAACATAATCATGTGAAACCATTATAAATGTTAAAACCATCAAAGTTAGATCAACATAAAATAATGTTTCTAAAGTTTAGAATACCTATATCCTGGTAAAATAATAAAACTTGTGAATACTGAATAAATAATGTGCGCTGTTCTCTAAAAGTCAAACACCAAAAAATTATACGATGACAATCAAATCAAGTGCGGTTTTCTTACTTCAAACGACTACAAACGCGGTTATTGGTTAAAATACTTTTAACAGAATGTCCCCATGAAACATGCACTAAAATTACAAGTTAGTATTTAGTGAAATAGTGAAGCTATAGCTACCCTGTGCAATCTATGCAATACGCAATTTAAGCAAGAGACAAGACAGATCCAGCGCTCAGGACACCACTTGAAGGGATCAGTAATCTCAACCAAGCCACATTCTAGCGATGTCCCTGGACACCACCCGAGAGGACCAGCACTCTTAACAAAGCCACATTCTATAGCTGTCCTTGGACATCACTTGAGGGGACCAGCACCAAAACAGCCAAGGTTGTTTTGCCAGCACTCTCGAGGCAGACACATTTTATCTCTGATCCCTCTTTTCGCTTGACAGAACTTTTTCAAAGTAAGTTTAGTATTATTTTTTAAACCCTACGATGTTCATGTGTTATTACAGGTTTCATGCTGTAAAAACAAGTTTTCCACATGCTCAGTGCTGTTTTGGATGAAAAGCCGTGATGACTATTATCATCGATATCCATCAAATGACGTTTATCTGCAATAAAGCACAATACTTTTGGCTGTTGGAATCTTAAAAAATATATCACTGAAAATATTTTTCATTTAAACTTTTTTTTCATAGATATTTCTCCAATGACACTGTTTGAGGGGACCAGCCTCTTAAGGCAACCACATTCTATCCCTGACCCATGCCCTCACTTGACAGAAGCAATTTTTTATCTCTGGCCACTGTCATCACTCAGATGCAACTTTTCCAAGGCCGGTTTACTTTTGTTTTTAATCCTGCTTTTCTTTCGCTTTAAAAACAGGTTTTATTTTCCCTCATTGTTGTTTTATGTGAAAAGAAGCGTTAGCGATTCCTCGTTTTGAGCCAACGCTTCAAACGGCTTTGCCGTAATCATCATCAGGTCTGATGACGATTATGTCTTCTGCAATACAACATAATACTTTAGGCTAAATCATATCACTGAAAATATTACTTATTAATAAATAATTTTTCAAACACAGATACTTTTTACAAAGACATCATTTGAGGGTACCAGCACCCTCAAGGCAGCATCTGTCTCGGAACATCGCTTGAGGGGACCAGCACTCTCAAGCCAGCCACATTCTATTGATGTCCCTGGAAATAACGTAAGGGGACAAAGCCCTCTCAACCAAGCCACATTCTATTTATGTCCCTGGACACCACTTGAGGGGACCAACACTCTCAACCAAGCCACATTCTTTCGATGTCCCTGGACATCATTTGCGGGGACCAGCACCAAAGCCTGCTTAGTTTATTTTGCTCGCACTCTCAAGGCAGTCACAATTTATTTCTGTCTTCACTTGACAGAACTCAAGGTAGGTTTACTATTATTTTTTAAACCCTACTATGTTTATGTGCTATACAGGTTTTCGGCTTTAAAAACAGGTTTTCCTCGTGCTCAGTGTTGTTTGGGGTGAAAAGCTGCGATGTCGATTGTCATCGATGTCTGTCGGATGACGTTTATGTTAAACACAATACAATATAATACTTTTGGCTGGAAGAATCATAATAATGTATCACTGCAAACAATTTTCATTTACACTTTTTTTTTCAAACATAGATGCAACCGACATGTTTCACACCCTCGTATTCTATTTCATCAAAATGGCTGGTGGCATCCTCTACATTTCGTGGTCATTCTCGGAAATTTCGTCTGAAATCTCTGGCCTTGAAATGCATTAGTACCGTACCGCCAGCAATCTTTTTCGTTGAAAATTTTATGTTTGCCTTTTCTAGTTAGAATCTTAATGTGTTCTAATTATAATATAATGCTTTTCCGTTTAACTATGTACATGCCTCCGGTACAACAAATTAACGCTACTTTTCAAAGGTTGCCACCGGGGATATTGTAAACTCATATTTTTTATGCGAAATTTTTATGTTTGGTATTTTTCTACATTTTCCTAATTTTTTTAATTCTGCGAGCCTTGTAGGATAATTAAACTAATGGTTTTCATTCCAGAGTCCTACAAGGCATCCAGGGAAAAAGAGCCCGAGTCTCTACCCCTTAAATAATAAACTAGGGTAGACAATAGCCCCAGAAAACACTATTTTGACTAAAAATACGTTTTTTCCGATTTAAAAAATCCAGGAACCCCGTAAGATGATGAAATAAACAGGTTTCATTAGCACATCTTAAGGGGGACCTAGGAAAAATAACACTGTATCTCTCAAATGTAAAGTAACTGGCCAAAAGGCAAAATAACTTTAATATTTTAACGCAGAATCAAGATTTGTCTTAAAAACAAGATAAATCGCTCAAACTAAAAATCTAGTTGTAAACCTTAAATTCATATTAATATTGCTACCAAATAATTAACACATATGTACATATTAAACCCTGTATAATTATTTTAAAATTGCAATTTTAAGCGACCGCCTTCAAGGGCGAAGTCGGCAAAATGAGGGGCCAACATATTGGCTGCCCTATTTATACCACTTTTTACAAAAAATACTGCCCGTACGCAGTCGGGTTCAGGAATCCCTATAAATAGGGTGAAATTTCTAAATAAATCAGTCACAGTTCACTAGTTTACTTCTACTCAACAAACTTGTTTCATTACTTGTTCCTTTGGAAGTTCTACGAGCTGCTGCCTCCTGCTGAAGTTCTGCCTGAACGAGTACCTGGTGCCTACCGCTACAGTCGGTCCTAACTCTAGATACTTCCAAGGCACCAGGCTCAGGCAGAAACTAGGCGCATCCAGGGCCACCACCCAATGGATGTAGGAAGGCCAGCTTTAGTTAACTATCATCGGCATACAAGAAGGGAAGGCGTACACGAAACACCGGTGCCCCCTTTTAAACAGTCTTGTAAAGACGACGACACGTCTGTTACAATAGACATTTTTACAAGGGACCAGCACTCTCAAGCCAGCCACATTCTATCCCTGACCCATGCCTTCACTTTACAGAAGCAATTTTTCAATTCAATTCAATTCAGTTTATTTATTGTTTTTTTTTATCTCTGGCCCCAGTCAATTACTTGACAGATACAATTTTTCCAAGGCAGATTTACTATTGTTTTTTTAAACCTTGTTTTTTTAACATTTTGTTATTTATCATATTTGCGCTTCCTCCTTTTGTGCCAACGCTTCAGACTGCCTTGCAGCATCCATCATCAGGTCAGATGACGATTACGTCATCTGCAGTACAACAAACTTCTTTTAGCTGTTAGAATCTTTGATAATAAATAATAACTATCACAAAAAATATTTTTATTAATTAACTTTTTTTTCAAACACAGACAATTTTAACAAGGACTTCATATGGGGATACCAGCACTCTCAACGCAGCTACATTCTATCCCTGTCGCTGACCATCACTTGAGGGAACTAGCGCTCTGTCTTATGACTTTGCTTGAGGGGTTAACACTACCTAGACGGGTTCATTACATTTTATCAGTGAGAACTGTCTCTTTACAGACGTCACAAGTTGAATTTTATAAATGCTTTGTACGAAGACAAAAATACAAATCTTTACTATATATTGTACCTTCATAGATATGATTCATTTATACAAGTAAATACTCTTGTCTCTGAACTACTATTGATGGGAGTAATGCTTTATACACACACACAGCTATAATATACGTGACTTGACGTATTTCAGCATATTGCTCGCCATATATTCCAATTGGGAATGTACGGCGAGCGATATGCCGAAATACGCCAAACCACATATATTATAGCTGTTTATGTACACAGCTTAACACTCATGATGTAATATGTCAAAACAACATTTGATTTAAAAATCAGGCTGACCTTAGTAATTAAATCACAAGTGAGATGATTTATTTTAAATACTCATTCATAACTGTACTTTATTTCTCATTTGTAATTCGTTTCATCTACAGATCTCTATTCCTTGGCATCACTAAACGAACACTTTCATTTCTATTCCTGGAAATTACTTGAAGGGACCAGCACTCTGAAGCTAGCCACATTCTACTGATGTCCCTGGACACCACGAGTGGAACAGCACTCTAAACTTGGACATCACTTGAGGGAACAAGTACTCTCAACCAATCCACATTTTATCGATGTCCCTGGACATCACTTGAGGGGACCAGCACCAAAGACCAGACCAGCTTAGGTTGTTGCCAGCACTTTCAAGGCAGCCATATTTTATAACTGACCAACTGACCCCTGTCGTCACTTTACAGAACTCTTTCAAGGTAGGTTTACCATTGTTTTTGTAATCCTGCTGTGTTCATGTGTTATTAGTTATTATGTTAGAAAAAATCGATTATATCTTTCCTATATAGTTTCCCCAGCATAGCTTCTCATATTCAGAGATATGTAATAAAAAACACATATGTAAAAAAATCTAATGCTATAAAATTAAATTTTTAAAAATCTAATGCTATTCAAATTTTTGAAACAACCCGTCCTTAGAGTTTATATTTTCCATCTAAATAAGAGTTCTTCACATTAAAAATAAGTCTGGCTTTCCTGTAATAAATGCAGCATATCCTTTGAAAATTAAAAATCTTATATTTTCACACACATAAAAAATCAATGTGTGCAAGTGAGGAAAGGTCAAGCTAGAATAATATTGAGATGTAATATTTCCTTGCCAACTGAATAAAATTTATGTTAGTGTGCTAGGAGCATTTTTTAATGTTAAAAATACCAAAAAATCCAAGCAACTGCGTTAGGTTTCTAACAAATCCGCTACAGAATCGGTGGAATTCCAGTTTGAATTGAAGATGTAGACTTATGTTTAATAACGCCATTGTTATTCATTACAGATGCTATGTCCCTGGATCTGGATATCACCTGAAGGAGTTACACATAAAACAGTCACATTCTGTCTCTATCCTTGGACATCACTTCAGGAGACAACACTCTCAAGGCAGTCACATTATTTATATGACTGTGGACAATCAGGACTCCCTTGAAAGGAAAAACACCCTCCTGATTAATTTGAATTTCTGCTTAATTACTTTTTATGAATTCCGGCATAAAGGCAATTCATTGTTTAAAAAAATACCTTCAGGTTTCATTTCTTACAATATATAAAATTAGATATTTTGGTTTGTTTTTGGCTTTCACCGTTCAAGGATTTTCTTGTTACCGGCGGAGTGGGTTTTTAACTGCTAGTACGAATTAATACATTCATTTTATTTATGTATATGGACATATTTCATAAATATTTTATGGAGGATTGGAGTCGAGTTCAGACTCCGAAGAAATGAAATTATGATTGGAGGGGAGGCAATGTTAAGCTAAACTTCATAGAAAAGATAATAATTATTAAAGAGGGATTACCAAATAAAATGTATAAATTTTCCACTTCTAGACAAAGGAAGAGAGTCAAACATGTGAATTTTAAAAGAATCAGAGGGAATGGAGCAATGTGTCATTTCTCATTCGATTAACCAGTGGAGAGTTCCGCTTTATAATCAATTTCAGCCTTGTGTATTCGGAATTTTTTAAGCGGGACCGCCCCCCCCCCACGCTACACCACTGACTAAACCATACAACTGAAATAAAGTACATCGGTGTAATTGTAGACCAACATATGAAATGGAACAGACACATATGTGAACTTGTTAAGCGCATTAGGAAATGTATCTATATATATTTATTAGATTAAGAAGTATTCTCAAGTAAAATAATCTTAAAAAAACGCTCTAGTCCAATAATTAATTCAGTATGGAATTATTGGATGCGGAGGTGCATGTGAAAAAATGATGTCCTGTAAAAATGGTTTAAAAAAACAATTATTATAATAATTTTGAATAAACAACCAACCTTCTTCAGCAACATTGTTCATAATTTTCGAAGTACCAAAAATTGAAAACCTCTATAAAAAAGATTCAATATTACAAATATTTAAAGAAAATGTAATCAAAAATTGTAACTTAACTCATCGTTAAAAAATAACATCCTAATCTCATATAACATCCAAATTACTTTTATTTTCAACACAACAAATGCACAATAATTATATTTACAAAGGGATAAAATATTTTAATAGTCTTCCCGAAGAAGTAAAAAAATAATACATTTGGTATCATTCAAGAAAAAGGTCAAATAATTCTTAAATTAACAACCATAATATCACCAATCAAAATGCTGTAACTTCATTTCATGCCATTTTATAATTTTTAATGTTACAACTTACAACTTCCTAGTATTTCAGATTATATTTATTTTACACTATATTATATAATTTATGAAATAACTCCTACACCAAGCTCAAGAGCTAGCTCTCATATATAATTGGCGAGGAAATCCTTGAAAATTTGTGTTTTACTATTTTGTTTTTGCCATAGTATTATGTTTATTAAGGTACTGTAACAATGTTATAAATTAAATAATAAAAATAATTTATTTTTTTCTTTACCATAATAAAAAAATATTTTAAAGTTTGCCAACGTAAATGAACCCCATAAGTATAAGTAAAATGTCCCAGTATCAATGGCAAGTACAATACAGTGAATGTGACAGCAGGACAAATGTAGTATGGATAGAAGATGGCTTATCATCATCAATGAGTCTCTATCGCACACCCTACTGACTGGAGCCAGTGGGACTATGGCATAACAGTGGAGTGCAATTATTATTCTATGGAACTATTCATTGGATAACCAACACCTCTGCCGTAGGTCACCCCATGTGGCAAGCTATGTTTGGTGACATAGCAGGGATGCCTGGAGAGGTGGGATTTTCCAGATCTTGGCAATGGGCCAGATCAGGAGAGACCTCACCAGCCAGAAGACTTTGTGAAAATTTCAGCCTACTACAAAAAACGACAATAGGATAGATGTGAACGGAATGATATAATGAAAATGATTAATTATAATACTTACTAAATATTTAATAAAATGGAAAGAAAATTACATTCTTGACAAGAAAAAATCGATGTATGAATGTGGATGAAGCGAGGAGTGTGGGCCTACAAAGGGCACAATTTTGTACACCTGCTCTTGGACCGCTTCGGTCGCCCGGTTCAAGGCGTTCAGTATGGACATTTTCTCCAAAAAGGGGCCAAGGAGCTTACTGCTCAAATTTTCACTATGCCATTCGGGTTGTGCAGGTCGATACGTGTAATTTGACACCTATAAAGCCTAATTTCCTGTTCCAAAAAAGACTCTTACCACTGAGCCACTTTGGTCGTCGACACCCTCAAAATGGCTCAGATATTGGGGATGGAATTCAGTACACCTACTACTGAGCTTCTTTGGTCGCCAGGCTGAAGGCGTTCAGTATTTTATTTTATTTGCAAAACCAACAGGGCCTTCTTGCAAAAAGGGGCCTATGAGTTTACTGCTCAATTTTTTTTTTTTCTTTTGAGTTTTGAAATTTACGAATATTTTGAAATTTTTTAAATTTTGAAATTTTTTTGAATTTAGAATTTTTTTGAAATTAGAATTTACTTAGATTTTTTTTTAAATTTGAAAATTTCTTTAATTTGAATTTTGAATATTATTAGGGTTGTGTAGGGCGTACCCATAACTGCTTATCTCCTGTTTCAAAGAAGACTCTTACTGAACTACTTTGGTCGCCGACACTCAGAAACACACATTTATATTCGGAGACTGATGAAATTTTGCACACTTTGCCCTCAAATTTGGAGGAAACCGGTCTGGCGGCGTGGATTTAATTTGTATACATGATGATACAATTTTTTCGAAAAAAAATTAGTCACTTTTTCTAATATACTAAATATTAGAGATGCCACGAATATTCGGCCTATTCGGCTCTTTTTTTTACTATTCGGTATTCGGCCGAATATTGTGAATTATTCGGCCGAGTACCGAATACCAAATGATGAAAAAAATGCATATAAATTTAATATTTAACATTTATTGTCCTCACTACAAATTTCATAATATTCCCAAATAGGTGATTTTTTATTAAATGGTGCCATTTCGTAAAGCTTTTCGCGAACAAGCATACGTGATACATACAAGCTTTAAATAACACAATTTGATGTAACAATCAACAAATAATGCGCGTTGTGACACTACCTACTCGCAAATCAAACAAATACGTAGTTACCACACGCATTTAATGATGCCTGTCGGAACCTGTCACCCGCAAAATGTACTAAGATGACTGGTTGATTTATGGTACTAAGTGTCGCCGAATATTCGGTATTCGGCCGAGAGCTTAGCCGAATATTCGGTATTCGGCAAAATCACTATTCGTGGCATCTCTACTAAATATACTAAACGTCAATTCTCATTACAAAGTTGTTTCATCCGTGTAGGTACTCGTTGACGTATGGTTTGTCATTGTCGGATCCTAGTCTACACGGTATTATGTAAAATAATTGAACGTTATTATTACCCCAGCGTCTGCGTGGTTGAATTTCAGAACCCAGTTTCGAGTGCACGTTGACGCCATGCCGTACGCGTCAACTAACATCTGTGTATGTGGAATTTCAAACAAAACTACCGTTGTAATTCGGTTTTGTGTTCAAGAATTCGTAAGCCACTTACGTCAGCAGCTCGCATGTGAACATTTCTTCCCTAGGTATAAGGTATAAGTACTACGAATTAATAGAATTTAAGTAGTATCTTTCCGGATATGGAGAGATTACATATGGCGTAAATGCCTGTCACGGTTACTTTAACTCGGTGACTGTCACTGGATCACAGGACTCCAGGTACTAATATCTACAGTCTACAGCCTGTATGTCGGACGAATATCTACAGCTCATATGTTGGACAAATATCTATGAACTTCAGAGTGAGGACTAATATCTACAGAGCTAAGGTCGGACTAATATCTATGACGGTCCCAGTGGTGACTAATATACATGGAGCGTAGGTGGGACTAATATCTACAGAGGGCAAATCCTTAATAATCAGCTAAATGTGTCCAATAGTCCGATATTAGGGATTTTTACATACATACATACATAAATAAGTTTTTCAAACTGCATACGCAATATTACGTTATTCTAATATGCTACACATAATTGCAAATCCAAGCTCTGCCAGTGCTGTATATATTCGTCCTCACTTTGGTTCTCATAGATATTAGTCCGATTTGTTCAGTCTTTGGAATTCCTGTAGATATTAGTAGGTAGACGCCTCCTATTTGATCCGAGGAACAACCGGCTATTTTTGGAATCAATTCGTATTGGATCTATAAAATGGTCACCAACACTAACTGGGCGAAGCCGAACCAAAAGTCGCACGCAGGGTCTAATAAATTCGTCATCTCTTTCGAAAATGCAAGGTTGGTAATGTAGGAAAAAAATACTATCGGTGATATGCCCAATGCCCCATATTCAATTCGTAGGTTATGCTATTTGTGTGTTGAGAATTGAGCATTTTTGTAGCATGTGGTAATTGACCTAGTAAATTGGTTATATTAAATAAGAATAACAAATCTGGTCAATCAATTAATGAGTTGACCAATTTTAAACTGTCACATAAACTAATTAATCGCATTGTTGTCAACAAGGAATCATAATCAATCAGTTCTGACCAGTGGCGTAGCGTGCCTTGGAGGGGCCATGTATCAAAATTAGTTGGGGCCCTTATTATTGCTCGGTACAGTACGTGATAAGGTATTTTCATATATTGAAGGTTTCCATTGTTCTTTCAAAAAACAAAATTCACGTTCGCTACTAGTAGATATAAATAAGTAGTACTTACCATTGCAATCTAAATCACTCACAGAAGCTGATTCCTGAAAAATGAAGAAATTTTGGGCAATTTTTTTATAACCTCCTCCCTTTTCTGTTTACTTTTTCTTTTCATAGCTCCACTGGGATAATCTCTTTTCCTTTCGCTCATTCTTTTCACAAAACAAACAAATTAACCAATAAATAATCAGGATAACAAGATTGTATTGTATTACAATGTAATAAATAACGTTTGAACCGGAATGAAATAAAACGCGTAAATATTGCTCTTTGTGGTTTGTCGTTGTACATCGGTTATTGCCAGCTTTTGGGCGCACGCTTAACCAGGGAAAAAATTGCTTTTTTTGACTTTTGTCATTTCTGAAATGAAAACTCTATAGGCAAGTACCTACCTATGACAATTTTTTTTTCTATGTTTTTTCCCCAGGAAGCACGAGATTAAGTGTCATTGTGGATAAAATTTTACTAATTTTTGCTTATGCGTCGATGACACAGGGCGAGTTTACAAGCTACTATCTCGGAAATTCACTATCTGTTAAGCCTCGATGACACACGGCGAGTTTACAAGCTACTATCTACTAAATTTAAAAGCGGGTGAATCGGCGAGTGAGATTGTCATGATGACACACAAAACTGTCCACTCGCTCAGTAGCTCGCGACATTTTTGTAGGAAATTGGACTCGCACGTAGCTGCTAGCGCCAATATCGGAAATAACGTGAACTAATCCTTCAGACAGTTGACAGTCGAAATCAGCTGGTTTTCGGCAGCCATATTGGAAACACAAATAAACCAATCACGAGTCGGCTTGTAGCGTGTAAAGTTGAGGACCTTTCAACTTTTTCCGTGGATTGTCAACAATCTGCTAGTTAGCAAGTAACACGATGACACTGAGCGAGTTTACTAACGGATAGTGAATTTCCGAGATAGTAGCTTGTAAACTCGCCCTGTGTCATCGACGCATTAGTAAACTCGATCAGTGTCATCGTGTTACTTGCTAACTAGCAGATTGTTGACAATCCACGGAAAAAGTTGAAAGGTCCTCAACTTTACACGCTACAAGCCGACTCGTGATTGGTTTATTTGTGTTTCCAATATGGCTGCCAAAAACCAGCTGATTTCGACTGTCAACTGTCTGAAGGATTAGTTCACGTTATTTCCGCTATTGGCGCTAGCAGCTACGTGCGAGTCCAGTTTCCTACAAAAATATCGCGAGCTACTGAGCGAGTGGACAGTTTTGTGTGTCATCATGACAATCTCACTCGCCGATTAACCCGCTTTTAAATTTAGTAGATAGTAGCTTGTAAACTCGCCGTGTGTCATCGAGGCTTTACACACGTTAGGGGCCTCTGTAGCCCGGGGCCCCGTATCATTGATACGGCTGATACGGCGGTAGCTACGCCCCTGGTTCTGACGGTATTCAGTTTATTGGAGTCTAAAATTTATGTGCCTTAGAAATTTGTGTAGAGCTCTGTCGACGGCCTTAGCATAAATATTTTTAAAGTGACCATATCGTATTCAACGTGACTTCTGTCAAGAGCAGGTAGGTAGGTATTGTAAAGTTTGAATTAACTTTTATTCTTCAACTGCATGGTAATTCTACAAAAAAATTTAAATGGAACTTAAACTGGTTTATATTATATTTGCTATTAAATGTAAAATGATTTTATACATCTTACTGTATGTATCCTAAAAAAACTTAAATAAAATATGATAAACGTATCAATTGAATCATTTGTTTGAAAAACGCCACTTGTCCCATACGTTTGGCGAAGTCAGTTACGAATTCCCCAGTTTTATTTAAACCAATTTTAAAATTTCTATCATTGGCTCTCAATATTTTTTTGGTTGACTAACTAAGTTTTTTAACAACATTTATCCTTTTTTAAATTTGTATTTTCTCTTCATAATAATTAGCTGTGTGAACGCTAGATTAATTTACGATTAACGTAAATTTTTGAGAAGTTACTTACAAGGGCGTTTACATATTCGTCAAAATTAAGGTAATTAGTGCCCTCGTAAGTTGTTCGGAAGTTTAACTTATGTAAGTGCTCACAGCGACTGATAAGCTGCTTTTACAATTCCCACGGCAATGGCACGGAAACGGCAACTGCTTGTGACATCTCGTTTATTCAATACGAGATAGTTGCGAGAACATTATTATTTTTTTCTCACTACTATTTACTGTGTAATAAAGAGCTGCAGCGTTATTGTGATAAGGACGAACGTTTATTTTTACGCCTTTTTGGTGCCAGTGCCATGCCGTAACCGTGGGATATATAAAGCGGCCATACAGTTGTTAGTTTATTCGTGCAAAGATGGTTTCCGTCAATAACATGCCGCTATTATTTATTATGGTTGTCGCCAATGACATTAATACGTTGTCGCTGACTTTGACAGCTGATCTGTCGGTTCGTGAAAAGGGAGGCGTCTACTAATATCTACAGGAATTCCAAAAACTGAACAAATCGGACTAATATCTATGAGAATCAAAGTGAGGACGAATATCTACAGCTCAAACTACTGACTAATATCTATGAGAACCAAAGTGAAGACGAATATCTACAGCTCAAACTACTGACTAATATCTATGAGAACCAAAGTGAGGACGAATATCTACAGCACTGGCAGAGGTTGGATTTGAAATTATGTGTAGCATATTAGAATAACGTAATATTGCGTATGCAGTTTAAAAAACTTAATTTATGTTAAGTAAGGTAAATAGAAAGAGGTGTACCTACGCCAGGGCGACATCCTCTCACCTAAACTTTTTACGGCGGTCCTGGAGGAGGTCTTTCGTCAATTAGATTGGGAATAATGTGGGCTGCCCATTAACGGTAAAAAGCTATCACATTTAAGATTCGCGGATGATTTGATAATTCTCTTGCTGACGAGTGCAGGCCTGCAGATGATGCTGAATGAACTAGATAGAGACAGCCGAAAGGTGGGATTAATCATAAACACAGAAGAGACCAAAGCTATGACAAATGGGAAGCAAGAACCTATCAGGATTAATAACAATCTGATCGACTATGTGGATGAGTATGTATACCTAGGTAAAATAATTTCTCCTGTAGATTTAACCACAAAAGAAATAGACAGACGTATTGGAAATGCTTGGAAACAATATTGGAGCTTGAAAGAAATAATGAAAAACAGTGAAACTAGGATAACTATCAAACGGAAACTTTTTGATACCTTTATACTTCCTGTACTTACTTATGGTTGCCAAACTTGGGCGCTCACAAAAATTCATAATAAGAAACTCGAAACTTGCCAAAACTCCATGGAAAGAAGTATGATAGGGAAAAGACTGTCCGATAGAATAAAAATTGAATCCATTAAGAGACAAACAAGAACAAAAGATGTCATAAAAACAATAAAAAAGCTAAAGTGGAAGTGGTCAGGCCACACAATCAGAGGAAGTGAAAAATGGTCAAAATTAGTCATGAATTGGTTCACAAGTGACAAGAAGAGAAAACGAGGTAGACCATTTAGACTTTAGACGGTGGGTTGACGAAATCAAAGCCATAGCATGTGGTACATGGACAAGAGTAATTAATGATTGAGAGAAATGGCGACAGTTGGAGGAGGCCTTTGTCAACTAGTGACATACAAACAGGGAGTCGATGCATGATAAGTGTTATAAACATTATAAATAATGTAATGTAATGTAATAGCCTTATTATTATTTATTATTATTATTATTAAGGTTAGGTTAGTATAACGTAATTGCAGTAATTTATGATTTTCCGTACAACCTCTTGCTCAGCTGCCCTCTGTAGATATTAGTCCCACCTACGCTCCGTAGATATTAGTCACCACTGGGACCGTCATAGATATTAGTCCGACCTTAGCTCTGTAGAGATTAGTCCTCACTCTGAAGTTCATAGATATTTGTCCAACCTATGAGCTGTAGATATTCGTCCGACATACAGGCTGTAGATATTAGTACCTGGAGTCCGTGAAAAGTCCCCAACTTCTGTAAGAATCGATTCCACGCAAACTCAACAACTTTTTGAAAAGTTATTAAAAACTATGAAAAAAATATATAAAAAATAACCGTTAACCCTGACCTAACGTAACCTATTAAACCATTTTTTTTAAATATATTTTTATCATCACTCTTTATGACCTTTCTGGGTTGGTTTCATTTTGAGTTGAACGGTTACCAAAAGACTCATTATTTCACGAAAATAGTTTGTTTTTTATTGATTTTTTAAAATTATTATTTCGGAACACGGGTGGACGAGAGGTGTTTTGCAAACAAACGACTCAAATAGCCGAAAGATCGGCCAAGTAGGTGGCTGTTCGATTGGTCAAGATTTAAGATTAGCATTAAATGACCATTAAGACCAGAATACGACCTTCAAGAGATATTATCTCCATTTAAGGATATTTTCCTCGCCATTAGACCATCAGCCGGCTACTCCCTCGTGTTTACTGTTCGTGGTAACCGCAAATCTTTATTCTTGGAAAAGCACTGCATAAATAATTCAATAATAACCATCTATTTAAAAGGGTATAACCAGAGAAAACCAGAAATATGTTATTTTTAAATCAGATTTTAGACTATTGACTCTTTTCCACAAACAATAGGCCACTTTCATCAATTTTTTTTTAATTTTTCCGGCTTAGACAAATATTCTAAGACATTCTGTATTTTTTTTAATCTAATTTTTGACACCCTGGCGATTTTTTGAAAATTTAAATCCAAAAAATCAGACCACTTTTTATAAACCGGAAAGACGGGACATATTTTTATGGGTGCGAAAAAACGATAATTTCATAGCCGAAAAAAAGAAGAACGTTTTCCACACGAATAGCAATAAATTGTACGGGGTTCTCTTCGTAACATCTGTAAAAACACCGCCATCTTTATCAAAAATCAAAACAAAAGATAAGTTCGCATAGAACAAACAATAAATCTAGTGAACGTTAAACGCAAATTCAAAAATTCGCCGGAAATCAAAGGGTTGCCATATAAAAAAAAATTAATCAGTGTGTAATTTTATAAAATTAAGGGAACATAATCGGAGACGGGACATTTTCATGTATTGACGTCACGAGCTCAAATAATGGATTTATTTATTTAAAAATAATAAAAAACTATACATTTCTAAAAATTTTTACTAACATTTTCGTAATCTTAGTAAAAAAATCTATCCACACGATTTTTTCCAAGTCGTTATAAAATCCATGCAAGTGGCCTATTATAAATTGATTTCGAAAGATTGTTCTTTTATCTAGTAGACGCATTAAATTTCGTAGATTTCGAAAGATTGTTCTTTTATCTAGTAGACGCACTAAATTTTGAGAAAAAATGTTTATTTTTAGTATAATAAGGTTATACCATAGGTCGTTGGCAGATTTGTTAAATTTTCAAAAAAGATTTTGTATACTTATTATACAACACCCATTTCAAATCATATAATCATGCAGTAAATAAATCAATGCATTATATGGGAAACGCATATTTCAGAATTTTAATTTTAAATTGGTCCGTTTATGTATTTATATGCGCACTTACAAACGAATATATTTCGGATTTTTTTACATTCTTATTTTGCTTAGTGAAAAATGATAAATACTTATGATCAAAAAATAATTACAAAAAGTACATAGTTTTAATAGTTTTATCATCACGCCTTTCAGCATTTTTGGATATAGGTATAAATTAAAGCAAATTTGAAATGAAATAAAATCGGTATTGAGTTTTAATTTTAAAAAGCTGGTACGGAGAATAATTAATCTTTCTCATTGAAACCGCCCTGTACGATCGTATGAACATCTTTCGACGAAATATGGATTTTCGGCCACTGGCTGGTTAAGGGCCCTTAAATATTGTTTATGGTTTATAGGACACATAAATAGTTTGCCGGGGAAAATAATGGGGTGTGTATACTGTATACGTGTATATGGAATGCGGCGTGAAGAATTTCTGGAATTCAAGAATATTTCAAACCCAAACAATTCCGGAGTTAAATTTAGTAAGCATGAAATAGATGTGTAAATTGGACATAGTCTAGAATTTAGGTAACTACCTTTCCTCTATCAAACCTGCTATTTTTATTACCTTCACAGCATGGAGAGCTTCCCAACCACACTCTTCCCCATCAACTTTCCTTCCACCATATTCAGCCTCAGAATATACTCCAATTGGGGATGCCATAGTCCTACTGGCTCCAGACAGTAGGGAACTGTTGGAGCTTATGTGCGTTATTCACTTTAAAAAATGCTAAACATCTTTCTAGAAGCTTGTAAAGATTTTCGAAAAGATATTTAGAAAAGCGGTGTTGGGTTATCTTAGCTAGGTTGTTTACAAACAAATTATAGACTTTAGTAGTATTCTATGACGTTATTTAAACATAATATATAAAGTTAATTGTACCTTAAATATGAGTTATATGATTAACCAATTATCCAATATCAATATCAAGATATCACGTATTCTTCATTCTACTTACGAGTACCTACCAAAATCAGACATATTTCGTGTTGGTATGTAGGTCTAGGTACGGTTTGTTCAAAAATACATAATCCAAAATCCACATAGTGCAGTGATGAGCACCCCGCGGCCCGCGACCTCTTTTCGCGTGGCCGCTTAAAGTTTTGAATCAGCCGCTCAAAATAACATTTATTTTTAAATATATTTAAGCTGAAGAAGGCAGGTTTAGTCAGCAAGGCTCACGTAAAATGCACTGAAATTTTATGAATTGTTTGAGAACAGAAAACATTGAATAGTCTATACCACATTTTTTTGATATTTTATTCGCGTATTTCATCACCTTTCAAAAACAGTTAGACGTAAAACATTTTTTCATATTTAGCTAGGGCAAAAAGACACATTTTTGTGGTTCGACCTTCTTAATTGTAGAAAATTTTTCCGAAAAGATTTCCGTTTTATAAAATACCAAGTTTCAACAAAATTTTGTTTAAATTTCCGAACGATAAAATCAACAACATTTATTAGTTTGACCAAGTATTTTGAGAAATAAAAATCGATAGCTAGCATTTATTAGTTCGGTCTGGGTCTAGGACAACCGTACTCAACATGCGGCCCGGCAAGCTTTTGTGTGCGGCCCTAAACACTTTATTATCAGGAACTTGATATAAAAAAAAAAACTATCATTCTAAATTTCGTATATCTTGAGATTCGTTTCGACTTTGACGCACAGATAGTGATACCCGAAAAGGATTGTCATTATAGACCACATAATCTGGTATAAGAGTGAGATACGTTTTTTAGATTTTCACGGCTAAAAAATATTTTCGTTATTTGTTTTTGGGGTGTTATGCTGTGTTGCGCTATCTCCTTCTTTAGCCAACGTTTCAGTTTTTGACAGCGTTGCAGTGTCCATCATCAGGGCAGATGTGTAAGAGTGTTGCTATTGCAAACGTTAGATTTAGTCCCAAAAAACAAATATTTGACACACAAGTACGCGCACAAATAATTTATAAATAAAAAAGTGCCACTTCTAGAAACTATCGCATTAATTATAACACATAAAAACTATTTAATGTCACTGGTTAGTCAGGCAACTACTTGGGGGTTTGCGGCCCGCGTAACTTTACAAATACGTGTTTGTGGCCCGAAGAGAAAAAAGGTTGAGTATCGTTGGTCTAGGAGATGTAAAATTGACGCCTGCGGCGCTTTTCCTTTTACGATTTAAGATTTTTTAATTTAAAAAAACACTGAAAATAAAAGTTGGTTTTGGTGACTGCCAAATTGACCACAATGACCACGTCAAGCTGTAGATTTCTTTTTTTTCAAAATTTCAACTTTTTCTATGAAGATCTTGGAAGCGCCGCATCCGCATACTGAAGGAATCCTGAAAATCTTCATACAAACTATTGAAATTTTGAAAAAAATAAAATTCATTTTAAAATGTGTAAATTGATTCTTCGGCTAAAAAGGTCGATCATCACTGATACATCAGTGTGTCACGAATTCCTGTCTAATTAGTATTTATTTATTTATTGATCCATACAAGGCATGTTTACATTATATTATCGATGCCTTTCTCGCTAGGGTATTAGGGTAAACCTGTGTTGAGACAGAAGTAATAAAATATATGTATCTATAGGTATAAGTAAAAGCAGCTTTTATCGACGATAATTTTACGGACCAATTTTTTTTTTCAAACGGACAAAAATATGAGGTACCTGCTGCCTACGTCATGATTTTTATTTGATTTATATCTTAACCTGTAAGATATTGAAATATTAAACCGGCTTTTGGAGTTCACATTACATAATTTATATTTTACGTGCTTCCCAATCTAGTTTTCGAAAGTCTTTAAATCTTTATATTATCCTCTTGTAGGGATGGACTTCTTTTTATCAATATTTTGAATACCCTTTGAAATAGGGTAGATCCCAACTCGCAAAAAGGACATTTGCTGCATTAGAGAGTTGTCCACAAGGTCCAAACGTTAGACCTAGTTTAGCAAGTTGTGTTAGTAGACAAATTAAGTTACTATTTGGGAGGCGGGTACACATACGTTCCGCCCCGGGAAAAGTTTATTGGATAACCAAAAACTCCGCCGTAGGTCACCCCAAGTGGCTCGCTACGTTTGGTGACTTAGCAGGGGTGTCAGGATTCATGAAGGGGGGGGGGGGGGGATGCATCTACGTGCCGGATCGGGAAATACTGGTTGAGAAGGACCTTTTGACCTCTCCAGCCGGACTCTCTCGACCTCGGACTGTCACTTCTGGACACCCCTCGTACCTTTACAAAGATACCTTTACAAAGGCCTTGAGAGAAAAATAATTTTAAGGATAGACAAAAACCAAACCAGACATAGGGTGTACAGGGGGCGATACGTTCAACTACCAGGGCAAGCCGGGTATCAGTAAAGGGGTTTCATGGAAAAAACATAACTGCGACAAACCAGAACATTGGCGAAAAATAACAAACAAACTTAACGTAACCTAACCTATTATTTGTATTATCATGTTCTGTTTCATCCGGTTACCGCCCAGGCAAGGTACAGGGCATGAAGGTGTCGGAAGGTCCAGCATTCAGGGCGTACCAATTATCGGACAGGGTTCAAGGTATAGAAGGGCTGAAAGGACCAGCTTCCAGGGTCCAAGGCAGGGTATTTGACAGGTTATGGATGTACGAAGGGGCGGGAGCTACAGCGTCCAGGATCAGAGGCAGGATATCAGATACAGACATTGGAGGTTATCCACCACTTATCCGCCCTGGTATAAGTAACAGATGGTTACTCCTTCAAGGCTCTCGCAAGGACTCTAATTTTTTTGAAAGAACAAATCTACATTGAAATTTGAACAAATATAGACCTCCAGTGTCCCTGCATACGGTTTTAGGAAGCAGTATGCAAGTGCTTACATAATAAGCAAAATGTGATTAATATATATGATCAATAATATTAAGTATTTCAAGCATAAATTAATTAAAAATATAAACATAAAAGGCTGCTGCTCGCAAGGTATTGGCATCTTGCGTATGCTGCAAGCATCTGCAAGAAATGATCAGATGCAGACAGGATACAGAGCTTTCAGGGCACACAGTGCATCAAGTAGGGTACAGGATACAAAGGAACAGGGAGGTCCAGCTTCCAGGGTCTGAGGCAGGATATCAGATACAGAGGGGACGGTACAGATATTTCAGAGTGCACCGTGCATCAGGCAGAGAGGGGCTGAGAGGATTCTGGCGATAGGCAGGGTACCGTGTACAGAGAGCTTCCAGACAGAGTACAGCACAGGGTACTGGGGGGCCGGGAGGTCCAGTGAAAGTGAGTGAAGAGTGAAGGACACCAGGCAGAGAGCGCGGCTTGATTCTCGGCTCTGCAGTTTGAGCCGATACACCGGCCGGGCCGGACGTGTCGCGTTCTCCCGCCTACGAGCTTCGAGCCTCAAGCGCCCGCTGCCGTGCTAGTGACTTGTGTGATACCCAATCCTGTGCTAGGTTGTTGTTCTTTCTGTGTTTACTTTCCCGGGCAGTTCCGGGACCCGCTTCTGGCGTGTGTGCGAGCGCGGTGGTGGATTCAACCAACCCCTTTTTAATGCATAAACAATATGCAACCTAAATTTTATAGGTACATTCTTTTTCAAAGTGGAGACATAAATAATTATATTGTGCAAATATGCATACTTACTTTTTTTTTAATAATCTCAACGCTTGAACACTTAGTATTACTCACGAGTTTTCTCTGAAGTCCTTTGAAGGGATCACGATGATATTTTTAGAAAGTTATTGTATTTCTTATCCTAGTTAGATTCTCCTTGGTTTCATATATAAATTTGGTAGCTTGCGTAAATTGCATAATTTTGCAAGGATTTTTTCCAGGCTTGCGTTCATTAACTCTAATAATCGTGTTTTATTTATTTATTTTTGTTTCTTTTTATTTACAAAACTCATTTTAGGACGGGAAGAACTTCCAATTAATAGGTGGAAGGTAAAATTTTACAACGATATTTTGATTTGGCATTGTAAAAGTAAAAATAGGTTGATTCATAACCTTGTTTACCTATTTTATTTTTAATTTCTTGGGCTTTTGGTGTGTTATTAGAATCAGGCAAACAAAAAGATAAGGCGGTTAACACGATACAGGTAATACGCTCGCGTTGTAAAGTGCCTTATTAATTAATATTCAGCATTGGATCTCTGTTTGCTTAGCGATTGTACCAGGGGTTGCCAACGCGAAGCAAAATCACATTAGGATTGTAAATTTCGAAAATATGATGAAAAAAAATTATATTCTGCGACAAATTGGTTTTGCTAGATTCATGCATATTTGTTTGAAGCGGCGGTTTAATGGGCAAAGTTTTGAAGAATTAAAAAATCATTTATTTTAAGATTCGTTTTAGAAGTGGGTAAACTTGAAATATGAATAAAAAGTAGCTCCCATCCTCTAAAAGGTTGAAAACACCTGGATTATTCCAACTTAAATGCAATAAGGTGGTCAAGGAACATCTGTTGAGTATTATCAAGTAATTACGAGTATCTATTCGATACTATGTCTAAAGCAGAAATTCTCTCGGTAAGCACTGCCGTTGTGAAACTTGCAATTTTTTTTTCTGCCCGGAATTTCAAGGTTAACGCCATTTTTCGCAATAAACTAACGTATTTTTTTATGTTTTGCATTTGTTCGTAAAAATATTAAAGAAAATTGTTATCCTATCAACTATGTTTAGCTCGTAACATCATTTACATCTTGAGCTATTGAGCTTTGAAATATTCTTTGTCGCAATTGCAAACTTAAAATTAAAACCCACCCCTCTTACCTTTTTTCTTCCCAAAACTTTCTCTTCTTCCTTTCCTAGAAAGACCCTCCAAATAGCATTCCTAAAAATGACATAGGCCCTGAGGGAATTATTTTCATCAAGGCCTCTTTCGTGGAGCTATGTAAAAAAATATACCGCTTTTAAAAAATTGTTCAATACATATATGTAATTAAATTTTAAGATGAAGACTTCGAAAAACAACTGTGGAAACTCATCTACCAAACGGTTATAACTCATTTTCATTCAACTTTAAGGACGGGTTGTTTCACAGAATTTCAAATGTAACATTGTCATCAATTGGCTATTCAGTGCCATTTTGTTTTTGTGACAGCTGAAAGGTTCCCGTTGAATGCCGATTCCAAGTCCGTTTCAGCTTTTGAACAACTTGTGATCAACAGAAGATGACAAATATCATGTTAAACTTGTCAGTTTATTACAATTTGATAGAAAGCTGAAAAGCACCTTCATTCGGCGTTTGGTGAAACTTAATGCTATATCATTATTTTAAAATAATCTTTACTTCGAATCGGTAAATTTAAAATTAAATTAAAATTGAATTAATTAAATTAAATTTAAATTTACAGTTTTTTTATTTCATTATTTTAATATTACATTTTATTACAATAATGACGTATTGCCCATATCACAGGTCACATATGTGAAAACGCCTGTGTTGAGATGGCAATTTACAGAGTGGTTGTACAGTACGCGCCAAACTTAAATGCCGACCTGAACTTGATACGATCTATTACAGTAAAGTCACGTTACTGACTTTACAATGACCGTAAACGAAAGAAAAATATGCTTAAAACATACGCGAGACAGAGAAAGGCGCATGTCGCTTTTTCCACCTTAAACTCACCTATTGAGACGATTTCTGTATGAACATCGTCGGTTTTAAGTTTGGCGCTTACCGTACATATAAACGCAAATAAATATATTGTATATATTTTAAGCATTTTCAACCGTTTCCATAGATTAGTACTAAAAAAATTGTTTGTCACTTTATAAAAACTATAAGTACATGTAAATTACCAAAAAAAAAACATTTTTTTCATTAGAAATGTATGAAAGCACATAAGAAACAACTTTAAAAAAAAATGTTTTAAGGCTAAAATTATCCGTGACAGTTTCCATTGATTAACTTTTTTCTTTCCTATTAGGTAAATTACTCACAAAATTATTCACAAAAAAACACTTTTGTGCTTGAAATCGTAACCTCTACACTCCGTTTGGCAAGCGACATTTATGCATATTACCTATATTCGTGTAGATCAAAGATATTGAAAATTTGAATATCTTTGGTATCGATATAACGCGCACTAACAATTCATACATTTTAAGCTTGTGGCTCCCTTTTAAATTTCTGTGAAACAACTGGCCCTAAGATTGATTTTAATGACTATTTTTTTAAACTTTTGATATATTGCCCATTCGAAATCAAAACAACGAATCCTTGAAATTTACCGCACTTATTTGCATGTTCTAATAATTTCATCAAACTTCAGTACTTACTTACTTAACTAAACATTTGCTCAGATCATCAAAATTTACATAGATAAACGAGCCTTTCAATGTGAAATTATTATTCGACCTTGTTTATAATATTTTACTATCATCTGCTGAGATGTTAAACGTGCGAATTTGTTTGCATATATCATCAACAATCAATTTATTAATACCTTGAAACTAGACATTTAGTATCATTAAGTTTAATGACCAATAATAGGATTGTTGAGACCAAATAGTGCATTTAATTAATTAATGATTAATTTGGGCATTACATTCAATTATCGCAGAATGAGCCTCTTACATCAATATTTAAATGATTTTGAAAAGTATTTAAAAAAAAAATAAACTAAAAATAAAAGCGGTAGATACTCTCAGTATCGCCCTGGTGAAATATCACCATTCAGAATTGATACTTTTTTAATGGATTAGTCGCGTTTGGTGACTGTATCTGAATAGCCAAACACATTCCAACATCTCTCCTTCCTTGCCTGCAACCTCCCGTTTACTGGATAACCAACACCTCTGCCATAGGTCACCCAAAGTGGTTTGCTTAGGTGGTTCGGATGTCTGGGTTCATGGGGTGAGGTTAGTCCGGGTCTTGGTAGCGGATGCGTCTGCCCACCAGCTGCATGGCAGGCCAGATCGGGAGATAATGGTCTACGTGGTCCCTTTGACTTCTCCAGCCATCCTCTCTGCGAACATCGCCTTGCACCGCTGTGGGAGGGATCGATTCACACCACCGTCACTCCTGGACACATTGACCCCCTGATTCCTACCCACTCCTCATATCCTTTTCTTCTCAGAACCTCCACTCTTTCTTTTCATTAAAATACCCTCCATACAGCATCCCAAAAGATGACATAGGCCCTATGGGGAATATTATTTTCCTCAGAGTCTCCTGTGTGGATTTAATGAAAAAAATATATTTTTTTAAAAACCCTATTGGGAGTCCGTAGTTCCACTGGTTCCGAACAGTCAAGACTCTTGTGTGGTATTCACAGAAAAAAAAGTTAAATTATTTTAAAGAGCTGCTGGTTAACTTACCTGTAAAAAGGTTGAATAATTTTGTGGTCCTTAGAACCGGATATCGTTGTCGGTGTTTTACATGTTGCTTGTATAAGTTAGGTATTTCATTAACCTTGATCCCTTCTTCCTCGTATTCCTGGCATTTCGGTCTTCGAATTAAGCACATTGTCATCTTCAAAGGGGATAAGTTGATAATTAATGCTACAATTTTTAATTGAAATCTAGAATGAGTGATTTAGTTTTTTTTTAGTTCTTGACTTCTTTACCCATATGAAAATAATCCACTATATCGCAATAAATTTACATAAAATTGAAAATTGAATTTGACGATTTAGCTAGAACGCGTTTTTTTTTAATTTGAACAAATGTGCAAATGATTTATTTTTTCGACAACCAACCCTTTCATGGTTGCTTAATTTCGTCTTTAAAAAATATTTAACTCGATTTCAATTAGGTACATTAGTAGATAATTAAATGAAAGTGGGCAGACAAATTTTATTTTAAAATTTATTTTTTGTTTTCAAACGACAAAATAGAACACTTTTCATGTTTTGATTAAATTAAAACCGATTTTGAAGGGACTAATGTTGTAATATTGTGAAAAAATTGCTGATGCTTTGAAAATGCTATTAAAAGGTTTAAAATAACTTTGAAATCCTGATATAAAACGAAAACAAATAAATAAAATATCATGCAAGAGGCTCACTGGGTAGGTACCTAACGATATTTAACAGTATTTCATTGGGATCAGAGTTTTTTAGGAAGATTTTTTAGTGAACAGTTGAATCAATATTATTTGACAATTTTCGTGAAAGATCGCTTCACTTCAACGACTTTCCAATGAAACTGAAGTTTGAAATTGTTTATTTTAAGTCAAAATGTCTTAAAAATGCAGTATTGACGTTTTGTTTATTTTGAGAATTTGTTGTAAAATTTCAGATTAAAAATATTTTGGTAAGAAAAATTGACAATTATTGTCATTAGCAGAAAATGCGTTTGAGAAAATGATGAAAAGTTTGAAAAACTCAGGTTTAAAATTATTGAAGACTAGCGTAGACCCGTGAAAAATCGCGAACAGCTTGAATTATCGACAAATCAGTTGAGTCCAATTTTTAAAATAGCAATCAAAATAATTTTCTGTTAAAAATATTATTTTGTAAGTAGGTACTTTTCGCTTGTCTGAATTCTCCAAACGAACGCTTACAACTTAATTTACAAACTGAAGACACTTTAAACAATAAAGCATATCGAAAAGTTCCTTGAACCGGAGTTCGGACAGACAGTCGCAACTTGGTTTATATATTTTTTGATTATAATATCTCCGGTACCCTTTGTTAGAACCAAAGGTAATCAAATAGTAATAGACATTACATATTACCACCTATTAACGACATAAACATTCAATAAAATCGGATGACAAAATCCGATTCTTTTAATTTGATAAAATATCTGATTCTTACTTACGTTAATAGACAAAATAGCTGATTCTAACCAACTGAAACAGATTCTTACCATTTTATTAGACAAAATATATGATTCTTACCAACTTTAATAGAACAAATATCTGATTCAATAAAACATCTCATAAAAACATTGTTTTTAACCCTGTGTCCATATTAGCATAAAATAATACCTAAAGAAAATCGTATAAAACATAAACCAGTTGGTAAACATGTTAATATCACTGACTCTTCATGTTTTGAATATTAATTGTAAGTCATAAATATTTAGAAGGTTTTACGATGTTTTTTACCTTCTGAAGGTAAATCATCTATTTGCGCCTATTGCGTTAGCCGCTGCTGTAATACATTGTATGCCGAATGGTTAATGCTCTCAGTATCGCCCTGTTGACATTCAAATTAGAAACCTTTAAAATAGCTTTAGCTGTGTTTGCTGACCAGATTTGAATAGCCAGGTACTTCCCCACTCTCCTTTTCCACATCTTCTTCCCATCCTCACTAATTTCAGCCTCAAAGCGTTGTCTCAGCTCACTCTCTGAGTGGTAGATACTCTCAGTATCGCCCTGTTTAAAGACCACCACCCAGATTCGAAACGTTGTTTAAAATAGTTTTAGCTGTATTTGGTGGCCAAATCTGAATAGCCAAGTTCTTTCCCATCCTCCTCTTCCCCATCTCCTTCTCCTCCCCACTTTTTTAAAAATGTGAATACCTCACAAGAGTCCCAGCTGCTCCCGTCTGGAGCCAGTGGTGGTATGTTGTGATGAGGCTGAAGGTAGTGGGGAGGGAAAGGAGATGAGGAAGAGGAAGGAGGGGAAGTACCTGGCTTTTCAGATCTGGTAACCAAATACGGCTAAAGCCATTCCAAGCAACGTTATAATTCTGATGGTATGCTCCACTCTGTAACGTAACGTAAATATACTATATATAATTTTAAATGAATTAATTGTGAAATAACACAACTCAATCAAATACAATTTATTTGCCCACGCAGGGATTCGATCCCGCGACCTTCGGATTGCGAATCAAGGGCCTTACCCCTCGACCACGCCGGCCAGTTGGGACTCTTGTGCGGTATTTTTTCTTGAAATTATTCACTGAACCAAGTCTTTTTAGGAGATGTCATAGAAATCGTGACATTTTAGCATTGTTAAAATTAACTAGAGTGTGATTCATTATTGAAAAGCCGAATTATCGCGTATCCACCAACGCACGCACCGCCATATTAATACCTACAACCAAACTGATCCTTTTATATAATATAACAAATTTGTGATCTCCTCAGGTCCTTAGATTAACCGATGGAGGTAACATGACAGACACAATAATACGTGATACATGTGAATAGATTAACCGATGGAGGTAACATGACAGACACAATAATACGTGATACAGTTGACACTAAAACACTAACAACGAAAAACGAAAACGAACTTTGATCATACGACTGAGAAAAAAACTTTCATCAAGTATAAATACTAAGTGAAAACATTCGGGAACATTCTGGATTTGTGTTCCTGACAGTTCTGGAGATAGGAGAGGCTGACATCGATCCCCTGAACAAGGAGAATTAAAATACATAATTTCATGTAAGTTTACTCATGGTTTTTTTAATCTTTATATTATGTATCTTTTTAGTTTATTTATTTATTTTATTACTATTCTTGAACATAAACATTACAGATTATTTATTACATTGGTTTACATCTTCGATCAATAAAGTGTTTACATAGATATTAAGTTTAGTAATAAGAAAAAAAATTGTTAATGATCCGTAACTGTATGTATATAGGTAAGTAACTAGTAGTATTTTGTGAACACCTCACTAGGCGAACCTGTGCTGAGGTGTTCCCATGTTTGGGAATAAATGCTATTCTGTCGACATAAGTAGAAACACCGTATCCTCCTTCATATTGTCACGAAGGACACTGTTAGTCTACCCATGGCGGCAGTATCAAATACATAAATTAAAGATTAGTTGCAGTTACGATCTATATGTACAGTTATTCATAGCATCTAGTTTATGTTTAAGATAAATAATATTTTTGATAAATAGATAGGTATGTTTTTCTACATACAGACCACACGCCACTGGTATGAATAATAACTATGTATGTAATTTAATAGGTAGGTTAATAAGTATGTTATTTGTTTCATTACAATTCTTCTGTGAATATGCAAATGTTATTACTGCAGACACATTAGTCTAGGGATATTTATATTTTGTTTTGTAAATATCCTGTTTGTGTCACAAATAAATAAAAAAAAAAAAAAAAAATTTGGGTGGGTATGGGTGCCCCGAAAACCTTTTATTGGACAGGTCACCCCAAGTGGTTCGCAACGTCCGGTGACTTAGCAAGGGTGCCTAGGTCCGGGTCTTGGCAGTTTTAACTGGAGATCAACTGGATCGGGAGAGCTGGACTCTCTCGGAACATCGGCTGTGAACATATATCTGTGGGAGGGTTGGATTCATAAGTCTGTCACTCCTGGACACATTGACACCCAGATTCCTACCTACCCATATTTTTGCTTTCACACTTTTCTTCTCAGAACTTCCACTCCTTCCTTTCCGAAAAAGACCGTCCACACAGCATCTCTAATGATGAATTATTTTCCTCAGGGTCTCCCGTGTGGAGCTAATATATAAAAACACGAAAACGTTAAAAAGGTTATGGGCTATTCCTAAATAAAAAAAAAATCATTAATGACTAATGACTTTCTAAAGAGGTGTTGAATTGACTTGATACTGAGTTGGCATGGGACCCATGAAACATAATATTAGAAAAAACGTTATGTTTCATTTTACGAATGTGTAAGAAGTGGAACAAACAACAAACCTAACCTATTAGTACCTAAACCAACCTACACTACCTTAACCTAATTTTATTTTATTTTATTAGGAACATTTACCGATTAATAACATTACATGCATTAAAGAAAACAATTATAATAATTAGGTTATAATCCAATAACAAATGTTCACATATGCCCAAATAGTAAATAATCTAGTCTAATACTGTGTAAGTAATACACAAAAGATAAGATAAGAAAAAAAAACAAGAAAAGTAGAAAAAATTAATATAGTATGTACTTATGTATAATAATAATGATGAAAACTGAGATGCACCAGCTATAGATAATCACCAGATAATCACCAGACTATAACTAGATAATCTATTATATTATCTACTTTTGTTTTCTCCGAATACTAAATTAAATGTTGCAGTCAATACACTGGAACAGTAAGTTCTGACGTCGTGAAATGTGCGCTGCTTTCTCTGTCTCGAATGTTTGTGTCAAAGTAATAGTAATAGTGCAGCTGTCTTTGTGTCAACGCAACTCTTTTAAGTCCGTAACGCCATTTACACCATAGACCAAGCAGTTTTGAAATTTGCCAAGAAAATATGACTTTGGTGTCAAGGAAATTGGTTAGATTTTTCCTATCGGAGGTTCTAACAAAAATTTATTTGGCTCGAAATGTCGTTTTTATCGTGAACTGTTGGAACTTTGGAATATTATTAAAACAGTTTAAAAATAGAGGAAAATACGTTATGCTGATTATATTCTGTCTTTAAATCAGAAATAAATAAAATTTAAACATGTCCATACTTAATTCGCACGATTATTAATAATAATTCTTGGTCTACGTGTTCAACCGTATTTTCTTTATAAGGATGGCTTAGTCACTCAGTTCGAACAGTTGTGAAAAAGTTTTTTTTATAGCATTTCTATTACACTATTATAAAATGTAATTTATTATGGAATCTGCTCACGGTCAATTGAAATGCCTCACATATGAAAAAATAGCGCTTTAAAATCCTCCTACAAATATCACAGATATCTAGTAGAATTTCTTCTTCTTGCTTGCCTAGGTTCTCATTTCCCAGTTAACTCAGGTCCGACATCAATAGGAAAAGGTGCTCCCATAGCCGTTGTGCCCATACGATGCATAGAGACTACCGAATATGACGTGGTAAACCAATGCCCGCTTCATTTATTTCCCGGCGGGATTGATGAGGTCTACAGAGCGACGCCTGTGGCCCTAGACTGGCTCGCAGACCTAGATGTCCCTCTCTGATCACCTACCATAAGAAAGAACAGATAATAATAGAACCACTATTAGATACTTCACTGAAGAAGATGTTATGCCGTGTTGCGCTAGCCAAAGTTTCGGACAGCGTTACAGTGTCCATCATCAGGGCAGATGTTTGTCACTCATCAGGGTATCTAGCATGGTTGGTCGATATAGATTTTATCGAAAATGTCGGTAACTTGTTATCGCTCCCGAGTACGGCTGCAGGCCGCTAACGAACAAACAACTAACTGTTCACAACAAACAACTGTTCACAATGACTAAGGGTTCCTAATTTATTTGACGGTAACTGTTATTTGTTCGTTAGCGGCCTGCAGTCGTAGGTACTCGGGAGCGATGAAAAGTTACATACATTTTCGATAAAATCTATATCGACCGATCATGCTAGATACCCAGAGCCAGGGCCGGATTAACCATGTCGGGGCCCGTAGGCAGTGCACGTCTCGGGGCCCCTTTACCAATGGTGGACTAACGGGAGGGGGGGGGGGGGGGGGGCGCGCCGCGCCTTTGGTTCTCGGGGGCCTTCAGACGCCTCCATTTCCCCTTTATCAAATCCTTAACAAGGCTTTAATGCCATTTTTATTTAATTATTTATAATGTATTACAAAAACATGGTAAGTAACACATTATTCCCAATGAGTTGAGAAAAAAACTCATTATGGGAAGCTCATTACATATAATCAGCGGCCGAGAATTTAAATTTCGTCGAACGATGATCTTGCGATCGTACCCTTGCAACTGTACAGGGCGGTTCCAATGAGTAAGATTAATTATTCTTCATACCAGCATTTTAACATTATTGCTCAATATCGATATTATTTCATTCACAATATTTGCTTTGATAAATACCTAAATTCAAAAATGCTCAAACTCGTGATGATAAAACTATTCAAATTATGTACTTTTTCTAATTATTTTTTGATCATACGTATTTATAATTATTCAATAATGTCTAAGCAAAATATTTTTTTCTTAAATATATGCGCGGATCTTTTTATGATTTTATTTAAACTAAAATTAAATTTCTTAAACATGTCTTTCCCAGATAATTTATCGATTTATTTTACTCCATTATTATATAATTTGAAATGTGTGTTGTATAATACAAAATTTTGTTTGAAAATTTAACAAATCTGCCAACGCCCTACGGTAAAACCTTAATGTACTAAAAATAAACATATTTTTTCAAAATTTAAAACTTAGCTCTACTAGATAAAAGAACAGTCTTTCAAAATCAATTTATAACTTTGTGGTGAAAAAGAGTCAATACGTCTAAAATTTGATTTAAAAACGACATCTTTATGGTTTTGTCTGGTGATTCCCACTTACGGCGGAAACTGTAAACATTTTTTTTTGTAATTTTATTTTTTTATTTCATTTTCTGAAAGACGCATTTGTTAAAAATGCTCTCACCAAATGTTTTAAAGATATTCGAAAAATTGACGGAGATACAGCATTTTATGTGAAACAATAACTTAGTAAACACCACTTTTATTATACATACTTATGCCGACCG
Organism: Limnephilus lunatus; assembly: GCA_917563855.2. NCBI lineage: Eukaryota > Metazoa > Arthropoda > Insecta > Trichoptera > Limnephilidae > Limnephilus > Limnephilus lunatus. Next base: position 70,960,514 of record OU830596.1, read on the forward strand.
GGTTTCGCTACAACCGTAGGTTTTTCAGGGCAGTTTGTTTGTTGAATTATCCTTCAGCAAAACTTTGACTGTGTTTTTTCTCTAAACTACTAACATTTTTTAACCTCCATACATCCGATTAGCAGGTCTTAAACTGTTTGAAAATCTAGTGTCTATTTCACCACGTAGGTGAATTTTGTTTAAAAATAAGGAAAAATGGCGGACCAACGAATTTTAATTTCGATTTTTTTACGGAAAATTTTCATTGTTCATAAAAAAAATAGAAGGGGGCCCATTATAAAAAAAATTCCTAAGTGATGCCATACTGAATGGATTTACTAACAGTTTAAGATTTAGTACATGCAAATCGGACGTATAGTTTTTCTAATATGTTGTCAACCGTGACAAAATGACATCAACTTCTTAAACTAGGGGGGGAGCGGTTCATCCAGCTTTTCCACCCCGGGCCTCTGACGGGCTTAGTCCGCCACTGCACTTTACCCTTTTCTAACTTCCAAACTTTTTTTTTTCTACCACAACGTCATTCATAATTAATCTGTTTTTTTACTACATTTCGAAGGTATGCCTTCACCCCCATTCAATAAAAAAAATTAAACGAATACAATAGTACAATGAGCGGTCTTATGACTAAAGTGATCTCTTCCAGACAACCTTGGTATGAAGAGAAACAAAGAATTTTAGCAAGCAGATAGGTAGTGCACACTAAAACTAAAGAAATAAAAGCAAAAAAAAAACAACACAAATGCCAATATAAACCACACACGGCACCTATAATCATATCAACTATGAATAATACAACTATGTTTAAATATTTGTTTTAATTATTGACTTGTTATTTATCATTTGTGCGTGATGTGAACAGTTATTGGGTTATAACGTAATTATTATAATTTGTTGTTTTGTTTAATGCATGTAATGTTATTAACCTATAAATTAAATGTTCGTAATAAAAAATTAAAATATTTAAAACATCTTGAAAGTTGACTTTTTCCAAAAGTGTGCCGGAGTTGCTCACTAATTGTGAGTCGAACCGTTGACGAAAGTTATTTTTTCTTGGGGCGCGGGGCCCCCAGCCAATGCGGGGCCCCTAGGCAGTTGCCTACTCTGCCTTAGGGATAATCCGGTACTGCCCAGAGCACACCTGCCCTGATGATGGACACTGAGCTAATGCTGTCCGAATCATTGGCTAAAGAAGGAGGTAGCGCAACACGGCATAACACCCCAAAAACTAATAACGAAAATTCTTTTGGCCGTGAAAATCTAAAATCATATCTTCACTGAAGAAGGTTGCGTTTATCTCTAAAACGCTGTAAAAATTTAAAGGCTGCGAGTACAGAGCTCACTGTACTTGCTGTTTTAAACAAACTAATAATGTTTTTAATTTATATGATTAGAATTTCAATATTACTTAAAAAAATGTTGTGATTTGTGGTGATAATTTCGCAAAGTCACTATTAGCTAATATTTTCAAATTGATAATTAATTTAATTAGTTTCCACATTCTTTAATAACATATTGGAGTAAAATTTACATAAATCTGATTAACTCTGATTAACGATCGATCTAAGAGTTTGGAAAATTAAATTAATATAAATAATATTCCGCAAGACGAGTATTCAATAAAAAAAACATTTTATCCGTTTTAGCTACGTGACTGGTTCGGAGTAAACCTGTGTTTAAATGGTTACACAAGGACGAAAATAATGACTTTGAAAACCATTTAAAATTTATTCCCATAAAAATTCTTCAACGACATCTATCAGGAGATGTTTTCGCATTATATCGGGATATTTTAACGATAAGATTAAATCATGAAGCAGTAAAAAAGAAGCTCCGCAGGTTTTTCTGGTAGGCTCTGCAGGCGACTTTTACTTCGGCGTCGCCCAGTTTGAGTTTAAGTAACCATTTTATAAATCTGATAAGAACTGGTTCCAAAAATAGCCAGTTCCTCGGATCCACTGTGATCCAGTGACAGCTAGTCACAGAGTTAAAGTAACCGTAACAGGCAAGGGCGGATTTAGGGGGGGGGGGCGCTTGTCACCAAACTGCTCGAGCTCTTGTTCTTGCTCGAGCTCTCGAAACTTGCTCGAGCGCTTGTCAACAAACTGCGTTCGTACGGACTTCCCGCATCCTTGTGTGCGTGGATTGCCGACTTTTTGAGGGGGAGGTCGATTCAGGCGGTTGCTGACGGTTTCACATCTTCCTCGCATTCGATAAATGCTGGCGTCCCACAGGGATCGGTTCTGTCTCCGACTTTGTTTCTGTTGCACATCAACGACCTCTTGTCATGTGCACCGATTCATTGTTACGCGGATGACAGTACAGTCCATGATAGCTTTTTGTTTGACAAGCCTCCAAAGAGCACGCAAACCCCAATAGCTCGGAGGGCTTTGAAGCAGAGAATGGACGGTTACCTCGAGAGTGTTTTCTCTTGGGGTAAGAATAACCTCGTCGAATTTAATGTTTTAAAGACCCAATCATGTTTGATAACGTCTAAAAGGGATCTAAATGATAATCTAGTCTCCTTCAACGGAAGCATTCTTCCGAACAGGACCTCCATTGATATGCTTGGTGTTACTCTAAGTGACCAGCTCAGGTATGGGGGCTCCATCGAAACCAGAGTTAAATTAGCCTCTCAGAAACTGGGCGTACTGTACAGGGCCCGCAGATACTTTAATAGTACACAACTGCTAACCCTGTACAAATCGCAAGTGCGCTCCACGGTTGAATTTGGAAGCCACCTCTGGTCTGGAGCTCCAAAATACCTTAAAAAAAACCCTTGACTCTGTGCAGAAACGGGCGGTCCGTTTGTTAGATTCTCCCATCTTAACAGACGGATTGCAATCTTTAGAGCACAGGCGTCAGGTGGGAATGCTGTCCTTGTTCTACCGGTATTACAATGGAAAATGCTCCGAGGAACTAGCGTCGTTGATCCCCTCGGCACCGGTGCATAGTCGGGAAACACGCCAAACACGCGCCCAACATTTCTACACGGTTGACATTAGTCACATGAGAATGGGTCGTTTTTACGACTCGTTCTTGAGTTCAACAGCTCGGATGTGGAACGATTTACCAGCCTCTGTGTTTCCTCCCTCCTACAACATGGGTCTCTTCAAGACCCATGTTCACTCCTTCCTTTCCTCAAAAAGACCCTCCACACAGCATCCTCAAAGATGACATAGGCCCTGAGGGAAATTATTTTCCTCAGGGCCTCCTGTGTGGAGTTAATGTAAAAAAAAAGAAGCAATTAATAAAATAAATAAAGAATAGAATAACAGAAAGAACATGAGTCAAATTCTTGTCTATTTCTGGCTGGAATTGCGAATTTTGTTCGTTGCATCCCATTCATGCACTTGCAAATGAAATATGATAATCAGCGTTTGTGAGAGCGGTATACGGTCGGGGGAAAGCGCGGTCGGAAAAGCCCCCCCCCCCCCCCCATTAAAGTTGACAAACACAAATTTCGACTTGATAAAAAATTGATCCGTTCGGGGGGTGGGGGAATTATGCTCTTGAGGGGCACCCCCCCTCCGCCCGTTGTGCCCCCCCACCAGAAAAAATCCTGGATCCGCCCTTGGTAACTGGTAATGACGCCATATGTAATTTATCCACATCCGGAAAGATACTTAAATTCTATAAATCCGCCCTACTTATACCTATGGAAGAAACGTCCACATGCGAGCTGCTGACGGAAGTAGCGACATCTTGTTTCGAATGTTATTTGTGGCGCGGCGCGTATGGCGTGGCGTCCGACATGCACTCGTAGCTGGGTTATTCGATACTAATATTCTAACGAAATCACGGAAGTATTATTTTAATACTATACTAATCAAACAACAGTATGAATCATTTTATTGTTTCTGTTCTCTTTCTAGTTTTCATTTGTATAAAATGTGTATGTAGGACTAGGTATTATTTGAAATGCAAACACAAGATACCATTATGTTTTAATAATTTACTTTTAAGTATGTATATATTACTTTTATGATAATTTAAATAACTATGCTAAGCAAACCACGGTTATCTTTCCTGTATTAATTGGTTATTATTATTATTATTATTTTTTTTATTTTTTATTCTTTCTCTTCTCTTTTTTTTCTTATTTTATACAACCCATCTGTGTAGGTCTATGATATGCAATGCTTACACGTTTGTTCTATATCTATATGTTTTAATCCTCTGTAATTAAGTACCTACCTAAGTAATTAATATTATTTAAAAAAAAAACTTTGCTAAACAAAGAACAGTCACTTCGTTTTAATCTTTTATTTTTGTTTTGTTTTTTTATATTATTTACAGACCATGTTCCCGTATGTTAATACTCATCCTAATTTGACTGTCCTAAAACGGGAATCCTCCTAGTTGGGCAGTCAAAAAATTTCTTAAATAATGTATATAAATGTATCATCTTTTACTAAATAAAATAAAATAAATAAATAAATAAACTTGAATTGCCGAGATTTTTTCTATGGAATCAAAAAATTTCCCACCTTTCAAATAATATAGAATGAAAACAAAAGTGTAATTAAATAGGTAGGTAGGTACTTTATCGCTTGAAAAATCTTTTTATAATAATTATTTGATGATATTGGCAACAGGCAACACACATCCATTCCAATTTTGAAAATGCCACACTTGTACGCTCAAAGAAAATTCGGTATCTGTGTGAGACATAAGGAAATATGGGAGGAAAATAAGGACATTAGGAACAATGTACACATCTAGCTGCTAGCTAAAGCTTTTGCAATTTTTTGCACCCTTTTCTGTCAGCAATTATTTCTAAATTAACGTGACTGTTTTCAGCTCTGAATCTTGTTTCCATCACGAGATTTTAAATATCAAGAAATGTGACGATACAATATGCACTTGTTTTTGTTGTTTTTTTCTGATTTCTGTTGGAAATTTTAATGCAATAATTTTCAGCTCTCGGTGTCGTTTCCATACGAAGCTTTGAAATCTCTTTTTTGGTAAAGAAGAGACAAGAAACCATATTTTAGGCTTAATTTTTTTCAGCCAGAAAAGGGCCTATTTGAAAAACGAGGTACAACAGCAGAAATAAAAAAAATAGAATTCTACGCATTTTTATGGGCATAAATCTAACCTAACTAAATTCAATCAAAAATGTATTATTTTAAAAACCTTCAGTTCTCCTTCCAAAATAATGTCTCTTTGGAATATATAAATATGTGAATTATATTTCCCATTTTTCTTGTTGTTGGCATATATGGCCGTATAAAGTACATACAGATATTTATGATGTATCCGGTGTATGAGCACTATTATTTATTACAATGCCTCGCACAACCTGATTGAAGACCAGTTTCCACTTCTTATTTATCTGAGAAGATCAGACAAGAGAGGGCTTTGGCCCTAATCTTATCTGGTCTCAGATCAAACCACTTCCATGCCTTAGATAAGTGGGTAAACAAGTAAAGTTAATAAATATTACTCTGCCACGCTGAGAAATCAAATTCCATCTTTCGACTTCTACGCATCTTGAAATGTGTATCTAAGACAGGTAAATAATATACAGAAAATAGGGACACATTTTAAGGATTCATAATCGACTCTTTCATAGATGGCACAAATTTTATTATTTTAGAAAAAAGGCAAGTTTTTTTGGCAAGTTATGCTTTATAATATTAAGATGGAATTAATTGTTTGCACCCATACATACGCAATTTAAATATGAATAAATAGTTGTACCTATTCATAAACAAACTCTAATATTTTAAGAGAGTTTTACAAATACGATATTGGTTTGCATCACCGATACAATATTGTTTTTGTAAGCCTTTCTACATGTTTTTAAAATAAAATGTGTATAGCAAACATTTTTAACATTTTATAAATTTATTTGCTAAAAATAGAAACTAAAGCTTTACTAAAAAGTTTTCCGTAAACCGATTTCCAAAAAATGGAATTAAGAAAGTATGTCTACCTCAAATATTGATGTTTTGTTTGAGATTGAACATACTTACATTTATTTTTTTATGATTAATAAAAAAATAAACCACACATAAGAAATTTATAAATAAGATTTCTAATTATAAGCATGAACGTAAAATGCCCTGGACAGCGCCATTCGAGAAAAAATTTAAGCCGTGAGAAGAGGGGGAAGATGTATGAAAAAATGCCTTCATCGACTTAGATTTATCACGACATATCCCATCCCCTATCTCATCAAATACCCAAAAAAATATTAACCGTTATATTTATATGTCATAACTTGTGTATTAAACTGTTATATTTTGCCTATGTTAGAAGTCAACTTGAGTACAATTCTCCCGTCTGGAACCCACATTATAGTATACATGTACAAGCTGTTGAAAGAATACAAAACAAATTCTTACTTTTTCTAAATTTAAAAAAGGGTATTCCAGCAATTATGTTGAACTACAACACTACTTTAAATGCTATGAAAATGCTCAAATTGTCAGACAAAAGAATTTTAACTGACTTAGTATTTCTATATAAAATTCTAAATGATGTAGTTGATAGTCCGGTATTGCTTGAATTGATAAGCTTCCGGATTCCACTACGTAATACTAGAAGTCAGAATTTATTTCAGAGCAGAAATTCTGGGACTAACTACCATATGTATTTCTCTTTGCCCAGAATACTAATGGAGGGAAACAATTATACCAAGTCAGTGGACATCTTCAATGTTTAAACAAATATAAAATTTGTTACTGAGACAGTTCAGTTATGTACAACGAATGCTTTGTATTTCTTACTATTCAGATGTAATGTAAAAGCCCCGAAAAAGGGCGGTAATAAATAAATAATAATAAGAACTGTACGTATTATTATACCTTCCCTGTCTCATAAAAAACCAAAAAAAAATCATAAGCCGTTATAATTGCATTAACAATATAAAAATAAAATTTTAAAAGTTCATCTTACCACTTTGCAAACAAATCACTACAAAGTTTTTCTTACAAGATGACTGCTAGGCTTCAATGTCATGCATACAAAATCGGACTAATGCTCTTTCCAGGTCCTTTTACGTTCATGCTAATTACCAACACACCGAAAAAAACATGATCCTAAAACAGCAATGAGCCGAATTGAAGATGTTCCGAAAGTCACGCATATTAAAACAAACAATATCCCAATATATTGCCGCAAGGTTCCGAAAGCCACTTTAAATAAACAAGTTCCGCGGCCTTTTCATACAAAACTTCATTTTGTATCTGAGGCCAAAATATTTGGCCAAACTGAAAAAAGATTATTTTTTTATCAAAAGGTACCAACCTATAGCAAATGTCTAGGATGGATATTTACTACTTTTTTGTTTTGTTTCATGTTATAGATTATAAGCTATTAAATAATTCAATTTTTCATGATTTGGTTTTTCGTCATTATTTTTTTTTTAAATTTGCCGTACCTTTTTTGTGTATAGAAATAAAATATAAAATAAAAATGATGTAAAAAGCAACTAACTCACAAATTTGCGATTTATGTAGAATCTAAAAATATTTCACCAAAAAAACGACTTTTCTACGATATTAATTTTATATTTTACATTTCACTATATTAACGTATTAGGTTGGACAAGATACCTTTTTTAATAATTAATATTAACTCTCAAAATTTCCAAAGTTGCTTCTAAAATCAAGAAAAATCGACTTCTTTAATGGTTTATCATTACATAGTATAAAACGAAGTTGCTCAAAATGTTTGTGCGCTTTGATCTTTTAAACTAAGCAACGGATTTTCATGCGGTTCTCACTAATAGATAGAGTGATTCAAGAGGAAGGTTTATATGTATAATACATGCTTATTATAGTAGAGAAAAGCCGAGAATTTAAAATATTCAATTCAGGCAGCGGGCAGCGGGCAGCTGGCAAGCAGGTGGTGTGGGTAATGGCCTTGTGTTTCGTTAGCCACAGCGACGTGTGGCCGGGTCTGCTAGTATTTTATAATTTGAAACACAAATAAATAAAGTAGCATATATTTGACACTAGTTATTTGGCTTTTTGTTTAAAAAAATAATTTTTCAATATGGTTGAGTAATTTGGCCGCAAATCCAAATTTACTTTTCGAATGAAAAAGGCTACACAGCCGTTCCTCTTAACAGCAAAGTTCCGAATGCCACGTACATCAATAATGGGTCAATCATCATTCAATATTATTTTATTTGACTGCGAAACACCAAACAAACAGGTTGTGTTTAAGCTCAAGTATTTCACTGAGAAATTTCTCATTGGAACATGAAGTGTGTACTTACCTTTATAGATACAGTAACTTACCTTTGAATGTCTAATAAATACCTGACATGTGTAACAATCACCTGATCGATCTCTGTCCACTCCCGAGCTTTTAGAACGTTTCTGGATCAGGTTATCAGAATTACATTAACTCTCTATTCTTGTGACAATTTCTTACATTCTTACATATTAAATAAATCTAAGATTTGCAGGAATGAAAGCCAGTGTCAATAGAAAAGCGGTGCTGTCTCTCTACGAGTTATTGAAATAATTTTTACTGAGAAATGAAAAGGGTAGCCAGAAGTTTCTTATGTTTTTCAGTCATGATTGTTAATTTATTGTGAAACAGCCCCTATTATCTTTCTATAATGTTGGGTCAACAAGGAATGCTTTCAAACAGAGCTTTTTTATGTTTTAATATTAGTTACTCTTTTATACGTCCATGGGGCTTTTACATTGGGTATTTAATGTTTACATTTTTTTTGTAATAAGCAACAGGTTGCGAAAAATCATTTCTAACATAACAGTGGTTAAGAATTGGACAAAAAATAAAAAAAATAATAACAATAATAAATTGAAATTATCAGAAGTAATATGTTGAAATAAAAACATAGTTTAATATATTTAAAACATAGGAATTGTTACATTAAAAATGTGGTAATCATTTGTATATTTGTTTGTTAAACTATGGTATGGTTTTTAAGCGAAGAATTGGCGAGTTTGCTACATAATTTGTTTGTGAATGGTGATGTTGAAATAGGTCCTTAAATGTAGTGAGTCGAGTAAGTACCTACTCTTAAATTGACTACACTCAATTACTATTTTTAAGGTATTTGGTAACAAAAAGTGTTGTAGGGGCACAAGGAAATTCGTGAAATTCAATCGTTTCAGTGGTCCAGTTATTTTAACTACAAAGCAGGAAATCTGTTTGTGTCCCAGAATAAAGTCTAAAACGAGAGTCTTGGCTATTTCCAGTGTCTAACTGAATTTCCAATATGTGCTATACAGTTTTTAACTAGTAGTTCTGTGAATTGTCAAAAATATGTTTCTATTTTGTTCACCATATTTTTGCGGCTGTTTTTTTATTATTTATTTATTTCTTGGTTGTGATGCCATACTTGAACGACTTCTTCGATGAGACTTCGATTGGTGGTTACCTTTTTTTCTTCACAATCGACGATAGATTTCCAATAGGGTTCATGACGACCGGCCGTAGCGCAGCGGTAAGACGCTTGACTCGCGCACCGAAGGTCGCGGGATCGAATCCCGGCCTGGCAAATAAATTTTATGTGATTAATTTGTGTTATTTCACAATGTATTCATTTAAAATAATAAATAGTATATTTGCGGCACGTTCCAGAGTGGAAGATACTCTCTGTATCGCCCTGGTGTAAGACCACCATTCAGAATTGAAACGTTGCTTGAAACGGCATTAGCCGTGTTTGGTGACCAGATCTGAATAGCCAGGTACTTCCCCACCTTCCTCTCCCCTATCTCCTTCCCCTCCCCACTACCCTCAGCCTCACAACATACTCCAATTGGGGATGCCATAGTCTCACTGGCTTCAGACGGGAGCAGTTGGGACTCTTGTGAGGTATTCATGTAAAACAAAAAAAAAATGTCAGGGTTATTTACAGGAAATGTTTATTTTGGATATATCACGGTTTGGCTGAAGACATGTGCTTGGTTTTAATTGGTAATATGGTCGACAGTAATTAATAATCTATGGGGAAAATATTTTCTATATTAGAAAACATTAGTTTCGCCAAAATGTTAATTAATTACTTTGAACACGTTTTCATAGACCACTGCATTTTATAGGACAACTTCAGGGATAGACATAGACAGGTTATTAATAACATAAAAATTCCAACCAGCTTTCGTTAACATCTAATGAACCTGTAATAATTATACACGAATAACTAGGTACTTAATAACTACTGAAACGATACAAATAATGAAATAATATTAAAACATTGAAATAGAAAAACGAAGAGAGAAGAAAAAAAAATTGGTTGACCCACTCCGCTTATAATATTAACAATGGAACAACCCCCTGTCCAAGAGGTCGCCTCCTTCAACGAACTTTCAAGTTTTTTACTAATGAATCAGATTAATTAAAGCTTGCTGAGGAAGGAAAGGGAAGGACAGAGCATTTAGATTTGTTTCAAAAATAGCGAATAGTATCGAAGATATCAATATGCCTTTCGAATTATGAATTGTTGCAACTGTGCGGAACACGATTGCACACCCATTACCAATGTTCACTTTGAAAGCTCATAACTTCGTCATTTTTGGAGATATCGAAAAAATAATTATATGTATTATAAGCAAGGGCGGCTGGTCGCACAGTGCGCTCGTGTGCAGCACTGGCAAAATATAATGCCTAAATTTACTTTATTTACTTACTAAAGACTAAAAAATCTCTAATTTAATTTATCTAATTTAAATCTATCAAATCTCTAATTTAATCATTTCAAAATATTAGTTACCAATATACAATATAATGCTACGAATATTATCAGAGAGAACGGTTTTAATCTCCCTTAGCGCGGCCGCCGAGCGCCCTCGTATCGGCCCGGTGCATGGCTTTGCAATCGAACAGAATCATGTTTTTGTACGGGATATTTAAAACATCGAAAGCCCGTCGATTTCGCTACTTGCACCAGAATTTGGCTTGGATTCGCGTGCCACCGGCCCAACATAATCCGATCCTTGCCGAAGTTTACCGATTGACCATGAACTATGGACCCGAGGTGACACGAATACAATCGATTTTCGGCGAAGATCGTAGATCGTTTGCGTCTTGCGGCGCGCGTTATATTGACCCGTCTCGTGATAATTGTCATTGTTTTGTTTTTTTTTGTATTGATTATGTTAAATACTAATAACATAATTTGTTAATATATAATTTTATTACCAAAATGAGTGCAACCAGTGTTGAATATACATATAAGAGGGAATATCAGTTTGTTTGAAAATAAATTAATAATAAAAAATTCCTAATTTAATTTTTTTGTCATAAGTAGGTACGGATTGTCAGTGAACCACCACATTCTCAGGGCAGCGGCCGCCACTGATTATAAGTACTGCCGTTAACAACCCTGGAATGAAGAAGAACACCAGAAGTGCCTTCCAAACAAATTTTCATGGAAACAAATGTTCCATTTAGTCCATTTAGGAGGCGCTCCGTCCCACTTAAGCCCACAATACACGACATCTTTTTTCAGCCCGATTCCAATTAGAGACAAAAGTCAGCATTTTTCGCTTTACGCGGTCGCTATTTTTACATCTACGATTTCAGTTGGCATCACAACAAACAATATGGTTCATGTGTTGTTTGCAGGGATGACAATTGAAATCGTAGATATTAAAATAGAGGTGAAAATAGCGATCGCGAAAAGCGAAAAATGTTGACTTTGGTCTCTAATTGGAATCGGGCTGAAAAAAGATGTACTGTATTTTATATTATTTTATATTTTATACTGTATTTTATTTTCGGCCTTTATACTCGCCTGGCATCGCAGATTTGCATCTCATTTGAACTTCGTAATCATGGTAAACACAGTTTTGTATTGGAAATTTAAGGCCTGATTGGCCATGTATTTGGATCATGACACACGTCCACATGGCATTTCTTGTGTTCTTTATTCTATGTTGACAAAACTTTAAATATCTAATGATGGTAAATGTATTTTTATGTTGAAGAATACATTTTCTATAACGATTTAAAATATATCATTTTCAATTTGCCGCCAAAACAACATCATGTTCGTTTTTATTCGTGAATTCAGCGGCGTTGACGTCACGCCGTGCAACGCTGGTGACAGCCGCCTTACCAGCAGTGGCGTTTACTATGTCATAATGACGTTATAGCAAGTTGGAACCGTTTAGGAATATGTGGTTTTCCAAATCAACAATTGTGAATGAAGATATTAAATACATTGATTAGAATCAGAAAAATACATTTTAAATCTTCCACACATTTTAAACTGTTTTCATTTAAAATATCCCATTGAGAGTAAAGTTTATAAAATAAATTTTATTTGACAAATGTAATGGAATACTGAAAAATTCGAGTCTATTCAGTGCAGCATGCATTATGGTTGGGCTCATTGTTTTGTTTAGCATAACCGCTTCAACTATATTTCAATAATCAGTACCTGAGATTGAACGGCTTCGGAGAATTATGATATTGGATAACAGCGGTGGCATTCCAATATGATCGTGTCACCACAGACCAAAGACTGAGTTGTCGTGGACCGTAGAAAGCATTCTACGTATTCATGTCCTGGGGCAAGTGGAATGCATGAAGGGGTGTTTCGACTATTAAATATTATGTAAATACAAACTATGACAAGTTAGTAACAGTTGAGGTATGCGTGTTGCATCCGGGGATCATGTATATCTGGTGAATTCGTCGAAGGGAAGACCTTTTTTGATATGGGATTTGAATGATCAGTTTGTTGGTCATGTGCGTTACAGTTACAGCCCGAGGCTTATCTAACTGTCTTTGGGCAGTATGACTATTGAATTGTATAAACACAAAATATAGTAGATTTTAACGTCACATGGCATGGCAGCAAGTCGTATAAAATTCGGGAACGGGCCGCTAACAATAACAATACTTATGTAAAGGGCCATAAGGTTTAAATTCCCATTTAACAACAGCCGCCAGTTTTGATTTTTTATTCACAAAACAAAGCTTGTTGTATTTTATTTTTCGAAGCTCAGGCACAAATATTTAAATGTTTTACGATAATTTTCTACAAAATAATTTTTCCACATTTTACAATAAAATCATTACCGAAAAGATTAGATCATTATTCGTAAGCAGGAGATTTTGAACTTTGATACTTATTTTTTTCTAAGCTTATAAAAAGTCTAATCAAAATATATTATATTCGATTATTTCAAAGGAAAATATGTGTTCTACTTGCAGTATTTAAGGGCCATTAACCAGCCAGCAGCCGAGAATTCGTCGAAAGATGTTCTTACGATCATACAGGGCGGTTCCAATGAGAACGATTAATTATTCTCCGTACCAGCTTTTTAAAATAATAACTCAATATCGGTTTTATTTCATTCAAAATTTGTTTTAATTATACCTACATTCGAAATCTACACTCAAAAATTCTGAAAGGCGTGTGATAAAACTATTAAAATTATGTACTTTGTGTAATTTATTTTTTAATTATAAGTATCATAATTTTTCAATAATGTCTAAGCAAAATACGAATGTAAAAAAAATCTTAAATATTTTAGACTGTAAGACCGAAAATAAATAGACAAACTGAAGTATTTTCGTCACAAAACACGTGTGGGGATTTTTTTAAAAAGATTTTATTTAAACTAAAATAAAAATTCTGAAACATAGCTTTCCCAGATAATGTATTGATTTATTTTATTGCATGATTATTTGATTTGAAATGTTTTTAAATTAAATTTGTGTTTTATGATACAAAATTTTGTTTGAAAATTTAACAAATCTACCAATGATCTACGGTATAACGTATAAACTTATTGTACTAAAAATAGACATATTTTCTCAAAATTTAAAACGTAGCTTTACTAGATAAATGAACAGTCTTTCGAATTTTTTTACTTTTTTAAAATATTTTTTTGTAGAAAAGAGTCAATACGTCTAAAATTTGATTTAAAAATGACGTATTTCCGGTTTTGTCTGGTTATTCACTCTTAATTAAAGCATCTAAATATTTATAAGCGATCTAATTTTTAAACCAAAATCACATGATTATGCATTGCTTACTATAACAATTCTGTGAATGAATAAAATCTCATGCGGTCAAGCGATGACAATTTTTTCCATAAGCAGTGTAATTCTTATCAAAAGTGATCCAATTAATTTTCGAGGAATATTTGATGATGATTGACATCCATTAAAATAAAATTCCTCTAAATATGATCACAGGACAAAAATTGCATTATCATAAACAGCAAAATTATTATTTTTATCTAACCACAAAATCTAGCCACAGAATACAAATAATTAAGTTGGTTATATCTTTATGATTTGATTTGTAAATAAGACTGGTGATAAACATGACATGTAAAATTACCGACCAATTTCCCAACATCCTATTTCAACCAAAAAAAATTTTGAAAATCTTTGATCAAAACTCCACTATTTCGAAAATCATTCCGCCGAACCAGCACGGATTTACGATAGGTAGGTCAACAACATCATAACTCGCCCGTTTTATTAACTTCTTGCTTAGCAAGATGGACGATAAGGAGCAGGTTGATACTATGTATACAGTCTTCTCTAAGGCCTTTGACCGCGTAATTCCCTCTATTCTTTTGAAAAAACTCACCCTACTTAGTATACATGGCGACCTGTTTTACCTACATTATTAATCGCAATCAGGTAATATTAGTCAACGGTGTCTTCTCAAAGTCTATAGAGGTAATATCTGGTGTCCCACAAGGTTCCCGCCTAGGTCCGCTCTTTTTTTCATTACTGTAACCAATGTACTATTTGTTTCTATATAAATAAATAAATATATACCAATGATCGATTTTCTCATAATTTCGTTCTCGTGACCCCTCGTGCTTATGACTACACCTGAACCACACCACTTACATCTACTGATTAGGTACACCTACAAAAATAATTATAACTAAGTGCCTTTGTGGTTAGGCAGAACCAATAATAGAATTCCAGTAACTCCTTCGCTATTGAGAATCGCTCAGCGATTGCAGTAATCCTGCATTTCAACAAACCGTCAATCTGGAACAAGTTAAATATGCAAATGTCTGGAAACTGCGTCCAGAGATGTATCTGTGGTTGGATCTATTGTGGAATGGAACCCAGTTGTTGTCCAGGGGCGAACTGGTGACCTAAATAGGCTGATAATTAAAAAAGAGGATAATGGTTTGTTTTTTGTTATCTTTTTGCATTAAATAATAATTCAATATTGTCTTTTTCAACCGAACATGGCGGTGAATGCAATACTCTATCTCGCATTTAATATTAATAATTAATACTAAAATTAATGTACAAAGAATGGATTAACGTAACACAAAAAAATTATATGATTTTTTTCCCATCATATCTACATACATTTTTTAAGTAATTTTTACTTAGTTTCTAAATACAGTAAGATGCAAACATACGATACAAGTAATGTAAAAGTTAGCAAAAAGTAAATATATAAAGACAAAAGTAGGTAATGGGAACCCATTAAGGCACTGCCTAGGTGTGGGTGAAATAAAAAAAAAATTGCTCAATTATATCAATAAGTTCAAGTAAAAAATGTAAATTATAAAGTAAAGGTTCAGAAATATAGGTATCTGTGAAGATATTGTATTGAAAAGTGATGTACTTAATTAGTACTTATTACAGAACAAAAATATTATTTACGTGTTGTACGTTGCGGTGGCTTGAGGGAAATTGTCCATCTGTGATAATGTGGTGACCGGACATCTCAGAATGAAATCAACTCAATATCTCCTTTGAAAAGTCATTAAAAGTGATGAAAAAAATACATAAAACATTGGTTAAATAGGTTACGTTAGGTTAGGTTATGACATTTCAAAGAGTTGTTGAATTAAGTTGATTCTTAGTTGACATGGAAATGGAACCGATACTATATGGGTGGCACTGTACCCTGTACCTCTGGGAGACAGTACTCTCGAGTTCCAAAGATGAATTGATTAAAATTAAAACTATTTCGAAGAGATTCAGTTTTAAAAATTATTTCTTGGATTTAGAGCGCTATAACTTGAAAATGATAACCCTTCATTGTAAGAAAAAAAACATTGAAATCTGTTTTGTTTGAAATTTTAAAAGCTTTAATAATGCAGTAAATCGTACTTAAAGAGTCAATAACTTAAAAAGTTATTAACGAAAAAAAAGAGCCACACTTCCCAAGATAGCGGCTTTTTAACATTTATCCGAGGATTTGACCCAGTTAGTATCTTCAAATTTACGAACTCTCGGCTCATTTTCGGTCCAATCCGCCTCTGTTTTTTTCTTCTGAATTCTGCATTGGATTGAGAGGGGTTATGTGGGAGGCGGACGACTGGTGTCTGGAGCATGGTGCCCGGTGTCCGGTGTCTGTTGTCTGGCCCTACTGCTCGAGCCTGCAGAAGTGCAACGTTGCATCATCGCTAATGGCGCTTGAATTGTTCTCAATTAGTTCAATAACTTATTGTACAATGCTGTTCATAAGTTCGTTTCTCCGGGTTTCTTTCTGGTAGGTACTTAAATGAGCAACGAACGCCTTTAAAATATAGAAATTCATATTTTACAAAATTAGCGAGATAATTATGTTACTTTCCGCAACTACGAATCCAGAGATCGCGGAAGCATTTAATTCACATTTATCAAAGAAGATTATTTATAATGAAATAATAATAATAAATAACTGCTATGCTACATGCACAAATCGCAAGTAAGTCTAACGGTTGAATTCGGCAACCACCTCTGGTCTGGAGCCCCAAAATAACGGAAAAACCCTCGAATATGTGCAGAAACGGGTGGTCCGTTTCATATATTCTCCTATCTTAACAATGGATTGAAATCTTCAACATTTGTACACAGTTGACATTTGTGAGAACGGGTCGTTTCTACGACTTATTCTTGAGTTAACGACTCCTAACTTGTACCATTTGCCGGCCATTTGTGTTTCCTCCCTCTCACAACATGGGTATCTTCAAGACCCAGATTCACCCCTTCCTTTCCACAAAAATACCCTCCACACAGCATCCCCAAAGATAAAATAGACCCTGAGGAAAATCAAATTAATATTTATTTATTACATACTCTTTATACGGCCATAGGGCTATTAAATTGGGTAATAATAATACAAAAATAATATAATTAGAATTTATATATGAAGTAGGTACGTACGTAGAAGCCAAGTCGGGACGCTTTGGCGTTCCCGCTACAAAAAGGCATAAAATTCCGGAAATATTTAACGCATTACCTGTAAATATCAAAAATGAGATATCTTATTCAAAAATTAAAACAAAAGTTAAATCTTTCTACCTCCGTAGAACATGAAATCAAATAACATAGTTCCTTATGTTTTTCTCACAGTATGTTTGTGCCGTGTAAAATATTTTTACTACAACGCAATTCATAAACAAATTAGTATTTTGTAATAATTAGTATTTTAATATTAAGCATTATATTTAGTATTTACTATGTAAAACTGAAAAGTATATAGTATTAATTAATTAGAAAAAATGCGAGATTTCTCACAATCAAACTGTGATTGATCAATTTCGTAAGATTCGTAAGATAAAATATTGTAAAATTAAAACTGAATAAACACACTTAAAAAAAAAGTGATGTTATGGATGTTGCTGACGACACTTTTGTGCACGCTGTTTCATAATAATCATGGCCCATCTCCTTTGCTTCCGTTATCTATGGTTATAATGGAGCTCTCAGCAATAGGACCATAAAAACACTTCCAGCCACCTATCTACCACCACATCTGATTTGGCTCCGGGATATTCTTGCAATGCTAACTAGCTTTTGTTCGCTTTATTTACCTTATTGGCCGCTATTTTGGATCGAGAAACCGATTTTGTCGGCTTTAGCAAGGGACCTACTTTTCAGAACCTATATCGACTGTGGTTTAGTAAAACTTTTAAGGCTCCGCATCCGAGCTCAAAAAGAAGAAGATGGAAATATATGAAATTACGAATGTTAGAGGAGCTCGCTAATATTTGAAGCGATAAAATCGGTGCGAAAATGTTTTATAAAACACTACTCGTTTGGAATAGAGCAAAAATCTCGCGGAACGTATCTTAAGATCTGAAGTATCATTTAAAGAAACATCGTGATTTTTTTTTCACAACTATAACTTGTAAAATAACTGAAACAAACATGTTTATAATAATTTTCGGATCATACTTTGCGATTTTTTTCTATCGAAGGAATTTTATATAATTTGCATTTCGGCGTGGAACGCGTCTAGATATTGTCTTCAAAAATAACTTTTTTTAAGAGCTTAAAAACTTCAAATGTTTAAGGGAGATATGTACGAAATCGGTAGAAATTCGGGTAGCGGAGGCTCAAAGCCACGAAATGAAAACTAAAAAGGAGACGATAAAAAACGAATGTTTACAAATTCGTAAAACTAATTTAAAAAAAATATAATGTTGAAGTGGTTTTGGTTTTTCTAAATTATTTTGCAAAATTTCGCAATTCGATGTTTAATTATGAAAGATTTGAAGGTTGAGTTGATTTCTTCTATGTTTTTTCTAAAAAATAACAAAAACCTAAGATTAAGTTTTTAGTATTAAAAATGCCTTAATCATCCAAAATTATTTTACCATGTTGTATTTCGAAATTTATTGAATCTACGTAAAACCACTGAAAAGTTATATTCCCAAAAAATGTGACTCGAAGGGTTTTATCAAAACACAGTCAATATCAGTATTTAAAATCAATCTAATGAAAACAGGCACACTAATAAATTAAGCTCGACGCACGGCCGTTAACAACTGTGACTTCTAATCCAGATCCAGATGTCGCTGGTTCGATTCCCGCGTGCGCAAGTAAAGTTCATTTCATCAACATAATGTGTTATTTAAAATGTAATTAAAATACAGCATATACAAGTTTCAAATATAATTGAGACTTCCATACCGCTCTGATGAAAAATCACAATTTAGAATCGATTTCAAATGTCGAAGGGTTGAGAAGATTATATTGGCAGGCCTGTGAACATTGTTATGTTTCTGATGTTTTTGACGTTTCTGTGTTGTGAATTTGCAATTACGACTGCACTTTCTTCGAAATGGTTAGCGAGTATTTTACTCAAAACGAAAAACCTGGTAACCACCCGCGGGAAAGAAATTTAATGCTGCGAACACTTGCAAAACAAAATTGCAACAGATTCATTAAGGAAGTTAATTTTCATGTGAAAAATATCTACCCTCCGGCGAAACGTTCTTGTTGGTCTCAAAGCAACCACTTCAGCTTGCTCTACATTATGTATTGCAGCCAACATCGCCGGTAGATCAGCCATTAAATTGAACATAAAAACAAATAAAAAAAATATACGATGCCTTTTCTTCGAAGAACGCGCGGGAAACGAGAACATACTAGATTTTGACAGTTTTGTCGGTGTCGACTGGTTCATCACACTCGTTGTTCGAGTGGAATCGGTTTTGACGTTTGGCATCTACGTATGTACCTTCGACGAGACTCGAGAATAATAGGAGTCGACCAATGTATGCAATTTTGACGGCGATTGCGAGCGGCCTCGATTAGAGAATCAAGCCCCTGGTCTTTTGACTGCTCAATCAATAAGTTAACCAACAACTTTAAAAAACTGCCGATATCGACTGCCGACATAAACCTTGCATAAGCTATGGTTTATCGAGCAATCATTGGTGTTCACAGTTCACACCAATGTCGTTTTACCATTAATATTATCAAGTTCCACCGTAAGTGTTACTATTTTTATCGGTCAATCTACAAACTAATTACTGTGTTACCATTTAAGCGCAAGGTAATTGATAAAATGTATATCAGTAGGTGTCGTAAACAGTGGCGTGCGTTAATTTAATTTTAGACATTAAATAAAAATAGTTCGTAAATTTTGTTTACATAGATATAGATATTAGAATCAAGAGATGGGTCATGAAACCCAGTGTAGCCAACATAGTTCACTTCTTCAAATCGCATCCAGGCTCATTGGCGCCTCGCCTTTGTTTCTACCCACAAACCTGACATGTAATTTTGGCTCAGCAATATGCGCGTCGGTTTGATAGTCCGTGAAGTTTGTTCAAAGTTCGGCGACATTATTACGCACACTTTCAAGCCATATCTCTCTTCGTTTCTATTGTCTATGGTGGTTTAATATTTTTACCTTTGTAAGTAATAAGTTATGATTTTATTTAAGGTAGGTACTGATTTTTTTATGTCATGAAGGGAAGATGGGTATGATGCTTACACAGAGAAAAATCACAACTCTTTACTTCTTTACCCTGAAAATCGTAAAAATAAGATAAAACTCCCGTGATTTCACCAATCCCCTTATTTTTCCAAAAAAGAAATTTCCTCACTTATTCGAATGAGAATCGGACATGTTCTGTTTCTTTTAACCTTTTTAAAGTTCACGTACTTGACTCTCCTGATTGCACATTCTGTGGTCTAGAAATGGGAACTTTAGATCACATATTTTTTGGTTGTTCCTTTCTAAACAAATATCGTCTCTTCTATCAAGCGTTATCTAAAATTGCCTCCCTTCCATTCAACATCTCATCACTTCTGAGTCTGAATTCGACTCTAATCTTTAATATAATTTTGTATTTTCCTATTAAAAAAAAAAATTACATAACCTTTCCTTTCTCCATAATTTTGAATGATGGCCTAGAACACCCTTGAAGGGTGAAAGCTAGAAATAATTGAAAAAAAAACTCCGATTACGTTTTGGTTTTGGCAAGCCATTGCTGTAAAAAGCTATTTGATTGGGTGTGGCAACAATTATTCGCCAAGGTCAAATAATTGGCCTGAGGATTTGACCAGGTACTTAATCACGCTAACCATGCATCGAAAAAAACAGTATCACATAATATTATGCTAAGTAGGTGTTACACTATCACCATGATTTTTTCTTCCTTCCGGGCAGTTAGGAGTTAATATATATTTTTTCAAAGCTTTTATACTATTTTCAAAATGATTCAACTCAAGGAAAACTTGAAAAGTTAGTAGAAAACAAGCAATCGAAGGTTACTTCAATGAGTGGTTTAGTTAGACATGTAGAGCTTATAGATGTGCCATTTAATTTGTTGGAACGGATTTTAACAACAAATCTTTTGACCTGATGAACACTGCATATTTGTCCGAAATGATAGCTCAAGAAGGAGTTGGAAGCTTAACATGACTCAATACCCAAAAAATATGGCTTATTACTTATTACACTATTTATGCAACGGTAACAAGAATTTTAAAAAATACCCAACTGGGCGTGAAAACAAACTATACAAAAAAAAAATAATCCAATGGTTATGTTTTGAATTAATTTCAGCACTCCAGTGAAAGAAAACACTAAAAATAATTAATAAGTATATTAGGTTAGGTTGGGATAGTTTCATTTAGGTTATGTTAGATTTGGCTAGGTTAGGTTCAGATTAGGATTTGTTGTTCTATTGTTCTTTTCCTTCACTTTTCTTCAATGTTCTGTTTTTTCATGGGACCGATTGTAATAATCATAAATCATTTAGGATTTTGGTAAAAAAGTAGGAAACATTTAAACAAGTTAGGACTGCACCGGAATCTAGTGTGCCAATTCTCCTTATCTTGTATTACCTCTTGTACAGACCTTTGCTAATGGGACTATTTATTTATTTGCTATCTCTGCTTTCGTTGTGAAATCCTCGATAGTGTACCTACGTGTGTAGTTTCGGTAAATGTTAACCTTTCGTTATCTCAAATAGCGGACACGGTTAAATTGAACTTCCTTTTATGGCTGGGTTAAGTTAGTGGTTAAATAGGAAACTACATTCTTGCATATTCAACAGATCCGTCGATAAATTCTATGAATTAAAAAAATGAACAAAAAATTTCATTACCATGGCAACACCGAGTAACATCGATTTTAGAACAAAATATAGTAGATTCAAATTTGGGGTTATGTTGGAATTCCGAATCTGACAAAATTATTCATTACGTTTTTTCTTCATATACTTAAAACGGATTTATTTTAATCACTTCCTCGATATACACGTTCAAAAATACAAAAAAGCTTATACGTTTAACTTGTTGAAAAATTACAATTCTTCTTTTTCTTGTGCCCTGTCCGTTCAACGTATGTTAGCTATCATGCTGGCTATGCGGACTTTGTTTACTGTGGCCCGGAACAGCTCTACGGTAGACTGGCCAAACCACTGTCTCAGGTTTTTCAGCCATGAGGTTCTCCTTTTTCCAGGGCCCCGTCTTCCGGCAATCTTTCCCTGCATTATGAGATGCAAGATCTCGTACTTCTCTGGATTTCTCATCACATGTCCTAGATATTGAAGTTTTCGGATTTTTATAGTTTTAATATGGTTTTAATAACTTATTTTTCTTTTATCCGAATCATAACATCTTCATTCGTAACCCCATCCATCCAGCTAAGTACATATTTATTATTCTGTAATTCCACATCTCGAATGCCTCAAGTCGCCTAATTAGTTATTCAGTAAGCGTCCATGCTTCCATTCCATAAAATAATATCGAAAACACGTAACATCTGACCATCTAAAATTACAATAGGTTCGAATATTAATTTTCCTTAGAACATGATGATGAAATCTTCTTTTAGGAAATATTTATAATTTCTGAACACCGTTTGATGTTGATGCGAAAAATATTCACTCTTTAAATTTACAATTTTATTTTTCCTTTGATTTTTGTAACACCATTTTGTAAATTATTTAACCCAAGAATTTAAAAAGCCCTAGACAGAGCATAACTTCTATTTATTTATCTATGAATATTATATACTTATCTATGAATGACATCGGATGAGGGAAAAATGCCTGGCAGCCATCTTGGAAAAGTTTGTAATGATTTGTATGCAAATTGGTATAGAATGAACTTTTAAAATTTCATTTTCAATACAATGATAAATGCTTGAATGAATTTGTTTTGAGTATTTTATGATACAGGAAATGGTATAAAAATACGACATCAAAAAGATTAACTACTTTTTAGCTTAATTATTGTTAATTGGCTTCAAATTGTTCTCGAATATATCGTCCAAGGATTTTTAGGTTCATGATTTGACCGACTGCAATACCCTCCATTTTCGTCCACACCTTTTTAAATACATATATTTGAATTTCGATTTTGTTTTCTGGAAGGAATAAAAATCTTACAGATGGATTTGTTGTCGGTGACATTGCATTCTATCAATTTGTACTGCTAGGCACACACATGCATTTCTCTGAAATTGGTTACTAGCCGCAATCAATTTGGGAGGTGGGTATGGGTACCGCCGCTCCGGTTACCATTTATTGAATAACCAACACCTCTGCCGTAGGTCACTCTAAGTGGTTCGCTACGTTTGGTGAATTAGCAGGGATCTCAGATTCGTGGGGTGAGGTTTGTCTGGGCGGCGGATGCGTCTGCCCACCAGCTGCATGGCGGCCGCATCGGGAGAGAATGGCTGAGGGAGTCCCTTTGACTTCTCCAGCCTGTCTTGGAACATGGTCTTGCACCGCAGTGGGAGAGATGGATTCATACGTCCGTAAAACCTGGACACACTGACCCCCAGATTCCTACCCACCCTTAATACCCTTTTCCTTACCAGAACTTCCTTTCCTTTCTTTCCTAAAAAGACCCAGCACAGCATCCCCAAAGATGACATAGGTCTCTTGGCTCTACATACAACCCCTGGTGGGTCTTGGCCTCCTCAAGAGTCTTCCTCCACTCATCTCGGTTTTGTGCCAGCTCTCTCCAGTTTAGAAGCTCCAAGGTAGATATATCTTTGAGGAAGTTGTCGCTCCATCTTAAGCTTGGTCTCACTCGTTTCACTACATAAAAATTAGATGCATTATAGTAAAAAAACTTAGTTTTAACGAATTGATTTTTTGCCAAGCTGTACATTCTTGCATACCGACCTTTATGGCATAAGGAGAAAAATTTAAACAAAAAAGTGTTTGAAATCTCTTGTGAGCATTGACTGTATATTTAACTTGCTATGGCCGGAACCAACAATTCGCCCGGAGGGGGTTTTTTAGTGTCCGCTGATCCAATATTTAGATTTCGCTCATTGCTGACAGCTGAATGTCATCATAATGATCTTGAAACATTATAAATGTTAAGTACTATTTTTGCACTACAGCGGAACTTGTCATAAAATGCATTTATTAGTGCGCAAATTCATTCATGCAAATTCACCATCTCAGGTGACAATGTTTTGTCAAGTTTATTTTACTTTCGATTTTTGAAAAACAAAAATTTTCACAACTTTCTTGACTAAAACTGATTGTGGGTGACTCTTGACGTGACCCGTCTTCGCGTATTTAAGTAGCTTCCTCGAGCGTCAATGACTTCTACGTTCCACGTGTCAAAACTATCTAAGCGTCCCTTTCTCAAAATTATTCACTACGTTTTCTTCACCCTTGCATTCTATTCGGTAACACACATACGTCTCTGAGATCTCATTTCTACAGCAATCTCTGCCAGTTCCATGCCTCACTGTCAGAGTTTGATCAGGGTTTTTTTTTACAACAGCTTCACACAGGAGACCCTGAGGAAAATATTTTTCCTATTTCACAGGGCCTATGTCATCTTTGGGGATACATTGTGAAGGGTCTTTTATAGGAAAGGAAGGAGAGGAAATTCTGAGAAAAAAAGGTATCAGGGGTGGGTAGAAATCTAGGGGTAATCGTGTCAAGGAGTGACGGACGTATGAATCCATCGCTCCCACTGCGGTGCAAGACGATGGGTCGAGAGAGACCGGTTGAAGAGGTCAAACGATCTCCCCAAACCAGCCTCACCCGATCCAGCCCGCCATGCAGCTGGTGGATAGGCGCATCTGCTGCCAAGAGCTAGAGACACCCCATCTGATGAACCCAGGCACCCCTGCGTAAATCACCAAACGTAGCAATCCACTTGGGGTGGCCTTTGGTTGAGGTGTTGATTATCCAACAAATGGTTCTCGGGGCGGCAGTATCCATACCCGCCTCCCAATTGAAGGGGTTGGTGTTAGTACTCGATTCTGGACTGCTTGCATAGTTTCTTTAGACTATTTCTACTTTAAACTTTTTAACAACAACAAAAAATACGGTAGGTAGAAGAAATAAATACACAGCTCTAACAAAGGGCTTGGAGGAAAAATTGACAATCAACATAAAAGAATTACCGATTTTCAATAACGTATCTAAAAATATCCGATATCTTTCAACTTCACGTCTAAATAAAGTTAAATCACAAAGCTCTGATAGAAACTGCATATCCGCGGTTAACATTTCAATTTGATTACGTTTGACAACCAGCTTATGACATAAGGAAGCTGTATTTAAATAAAGTTTAGAATATCGAAGAAGCATAAACAGCGGTCAACGTAGTGATGTAACGCGTTGTATCTTTGTGTCTATCGGAGGTTGGGCAAAAGTTGTGCCACTTTCCTCTTGGCTTACTCCAAAATGTTGCCTCTCGAATAACTAATACATTTTATTTCACGTTTTACCTATCTCGGACATGCCATTTATACTCAGTATACTTCAGTGGTGTGCATTGCTCTATGACCATAGAATGAAGAAGAAAACTAAGAATTCAGGGCTGTTAATTTTATTATGCAAGATTTTAAATAAAAATACTAGATCGAAAAAAATTCTTTTGTCACTCAAATTTAATAGATTCGATAATCGCAATAGATAAGTGTAGTTTAATTGTTCTTTCGGTATTTTCTGTTTTTTTTTTACATTAACTCCACACAGGAAGCCCCGAGGAAAATAATTTACCTCAGGGCCTATGTCATCTGAGATGCTGTGTAGAGGGTCTTTTTGAGGAGAGGAAGGAATGAACATTGGTCTTGAAGAGACCCATGTTGTAGGAAGGAGGAAACACATCGGCAAATCGTTCCACAGCCGAGCTGTTGAACACAGGAACTAGTCGAAGAAGCGACCCGTTCTTATGTGACAAATGTCAACCGTATACAAATGTTGGGCACGCGTTTGGCGTGTTAAGATTTATAATTTAAAAATCTTAGGATTTTTCTTCACTCTTTCTTTTGTTTGAGAATGCACGTTATAGTGAGGAGACCCAGTGGCGTAGCGTGGGTATCAGCCGCCCGGGGCGGAGGAAAATTTTGCCGCCCCACCCCCTATATAGGTACTTCTTCAGGGAGGGGGGGGGGGGGGTAATGATCCTTTTTTTTTTTTTTTTTAATATTTATTAATTAAATCTGTATGCGGTGAATTAAAACTACACTCAGAACATGAAAACGGTTTTTCTTTGGTTCTGGCAGCACATAAATTGTCTGCAACTAGAATTTTATATTTGAACTTCGAAAAAAGTTATGTTTTCCTTCGAAATATGTCAGCAGATGAATACACAATTGGAATTTTACATTCTGAACAATAAACTGGCTTAAATTTTATCTGTATGCGGTGAATTAAAACTACACTCAGAACATGAAAAAGGTTTTTTTTACTCTGGCGGCACATAACTTGTCTGGAAGAATTTTATTAAGCACTTCAAATAAGTTTTTCCTTCGAAATGTATCGTCGCGGCGTCGGATGAATTCACAACTGGAATTTTACATTCTGAACACAAAAGGGGTTTTAATTAAATCTGTAAGCGGTGAATTAAAACTACCCTCGGAACATGAAAATGTTTTTTCTTTGATTCTGGCGGCACATAAATTGTCTGCAAGAATTTTATAAAGCACTTTAAATAATATAATGTTTTCCTTCGAAATGTGTCGTCAGATGAAACCACAACTGTAATTATACATTTTGAACACAAAACTGCTTTTAATTAAATATGTATGCGGTGAATTAAAACTACACTCAGAACATAAAAATGGTTTTTCTTTGATTCTGGCAGCACATAGATAGTGTGCATCTAGAATTTTATAACTGCAATTCGAATAAGTATGCACAAACCTGTCAGCTATTTAACTTTTCTGTGATAATAAATTTAAAATATATACACCGTGATATAAACGTGGAAGAAAACCGTATAAGTAGAATTTTTTGTGCGCTTTCAGCAGGGCGCACAAAGCTTAACGAATATAAAACACAAATCGACTATCAATTCGAGCTAAAAGGATACTGTTGCTATTTACATTTTTATTTAAATTAATGTATGTGTTAGAAATAAAAACAAAACGTCTGTCATTAATATTTTGATTTTAACAGTATACAAAACTTTAGAAAGATGTTAAGAAACTATAAACTAGAAAAAACTTTTAAGTCCTGACGCGAGAATCGAACCCGCGACTTCCCCAATCCAAATTTTTACAAGATGATTATTGATTGTGAAAATTTGCCGCCCCCCCCCAAAAGTGCAGCCCGGGGCGGGCCGCCCCCCCTGCCCCCCCCCACGCTACGCCACTGAGGAGACCATACATTTGAGTTATATTCAACCCGACTCCTCACTAGTGATGTGTACAAAAGTTTTAATGTTGGTTAAATCTTTAGCCACTCTTGGTACAAAACGTAACATTTTTAAACCCTTCTTTAAAATATTTTCAATGCTAAGTTTGGTGTCGAAAGTAACACCAAGTAAGTCATTAATTTCGGAAAAAGATGAGACATTAAAGAATGATGTCATGGATTGTGTACTTGAAATAAATCGCATTTTTATTTTTTTAAATCTCCTAGTTATGCATTTATTAACATTTATAGCTTGTTATCGCACACCACTCAACTAATTTTAACAAGTTTGCTGAGATAGTATAACAATCGTCCAGGTTTCGAATTGCTTTAAAAAGTTTCAAATCATCTGCGTACGTAAGTACCTACGTCGATGTCTTTAAAAATATAACAAAATGTAATTCATAAAAAGATAAATACACAAGTCCAATGTGGGAACCTTGCGGGAACACCATTGGGTGCTTAAAAAAACGGTGTTTTTACGTTTTGGCTTTTTAAAGTTGTTTTTTTTTGCGTAGTCACATCTTTTTAGCCATTAGGTATGGAATGCACGCCACTGTGCGCTTAAGATGGGTGTTACTTATATTTTTAATGAAGTCAATAATTTCTGTCAACTAACAACTAACCCCGCTTATTTGATGCTAAAGAAATTCAACCGCGGTTAATGAAATTACAGTATGGTAATCTGCGGTTTATACTTATAGTATGTTTATGTCTATTATTTCCCAACTACCATATTACGTTAATATTTTGTGTTGGTGTTAGGAAACATTGTGTTTATTTATTTATGTAGGTAGAACCTATATGCAATGGGATTAAGTAGCATATTATTAGCATTAAAGATAATATACTTACTAATCTAGGTCACATAGGTCGCGCAACTATAGTCGACCCAAACTATACATTATAATTATAAGTAAACATTTGGAGTAAAAATTTAGATTTCATTTTGCTATTTATTTTGTTGACTCCACGCCCTGAGGAAAAAAACCCTCAACGCATATGTCATCTTTGGGGATGCTGTGTGTAGGGTGGAGGGTATTTTAAGGAATAGGAAGGAGAAGAGTTGGATGGTAAGAATCTGGGGGTTAACGTGTCGAAGAGTGAAGGAAGTATGAATCCATTTCTCTCACTACGGTGCAAGGTGTCGAGAGTCCGGCTGTAATATCGATTGGATACAACCTAGTGATCGCGTGATACGCACTCCTTCTTGGTACAGCAGCACCTTCAGGTGAGACAGAAATCATTGTGACGTCTAGCAGTGTGATCAGTGGCGAAGGCGTGGTACAAATGACGTCTTCATTTTTTACTCCAAATATGCTCAGGAATCGCTGGTTAAAGTATTTCGTGCTGATCAAAGATAATGGTTCTGGTACATCCTGTATATAATACACACACCTCCATCAGTGATGTCCTCGCGAAACGTCACTGAGAAACGGCCTTTTGGATTATTAGCAAGAAGGAACAATAATAAAGGCCTTCTTCAATAAAGTGTTCGAAAATCTTTAAAAGTTCTCCAGTGTGAAACACTTTCAATATCACTCGGTGAAAGACCACCATTCGATATTTGGTGATCCATAATCAGATACTTTACAACCTTCATCTTCCCCATATACTTCCACTCATACACAGTGATATTGTATTTATTATTAGTATTGTCCAATATCTCAGTATCTACTATTCGGTTTTGATTGAAAAGACTTATAATAGTTCTTAAGATTACAGTGACTGTTTATTGCTATATCATTAATATAAAAATGGTTTATGGCTCGGTTTCCCATATTTCTACCAATTTATTACAAATTTTCCTTAAATACTGTAAGTTTTAAAGAAACTGTAAGTCTTAAAAAATATTCGTTATTCTTGAAGATAATATCTATACATTTCCAATTTTGAAACGGAAATTGTATGAAATTCCCTCGATTGAAAAAAACCGCAAAGTGTGCTCCGAAAATTATTATGAATACTTTTTTTTGTTATTTTACAAGTTTTCTTAGTTTTCTTTTACTAGTTTCAGTACAGTGTTTCTTTAAATGCTATTTTAGACAATCCCCACGAGATTTATGCATTTTAAACGAGTCGTGTTTTATTAAACATTTCACAATTTTCGCTTACATTATAGTTTTTCATATTAGCACGCTCTCTCTAACATTGGTATTTACAAATCTCTTCTTTTTGAGCGGGTACATCTGGGTTGTAACTGGGAAGCTAGGTTTTGTCGGAGGAGCTCTCGCAAAAGAGTGGCTTGCCTGTCTGTGTTCGGCTATCTTCGGCATAGCATAGACAACGGGAAACAATAATAGAACTGATCATAGACTAATATTATGTAACAATTCCACCTCCCTTGCAGTCAGGTATATTTTTTCGGTTTTCGGAACAAATCATACAGGTCTCATAGAAATCGTTGTGTCTCCCTTAGTATTATGGTTAGAAATATGATAAAGAACGATGTTAGAAAGACCAAACACCACGCTTTATATTAAAATCTACAAATTAACCACAAAATAATGTAAGTGTTTTTATTTTTTTCGTTGCCAGTAATTTTATTTATTAAAAACCTAAGGTGAGCCGTTTTTAAAACTTTTTTATGTTTGCAAACAAAGTTTTAAAATGTCAAAAATTTTATGTTTATTTCCAATTATAAAATTTGAATTATTAAAATGTATTTCATAACCTTTTCAAAACCGTTTTTTAGTCTTCGTATACATTCAGAAATATCCCATTTATATTCATTCAATTATTTTTACCCTCTGACAAAGATTGTCGAGGTCTGGGGGGTTAATTTTTGAGCAATCAATTTTTCAGACTCAAATAATATTTTATAGAATCGTTTACCAAACACTCTATTTACTTTTAATGACCTTCAAAGTAGAAAATAAACTGAACAACTAAATTGTAATAATATCTATGTGGAACAAGACCAACCATTTAACAAGTTAGTATCGGCAGAGGTATGTGTTTAAAGTCACTAAGGTATTTAATATTAATTCGGTTGATATTCGATACATATTTCACCTGACAAATGAAACTTCGGTTTAACACGATTAAAACTGGTCTTACAGTCCAGTGTTGGGTATTAATAATTTGTAATTGGGTAACACAGCGAACCCACTCTTTAGAAGTTGAATGGCGGGCATTTTAAACGTCAAAAAAGTTGAAATTCTTGTGACAAGGGATTAGGAATTTTAAACTAACTGTCTCTCGGCTCTGAAGAGATCCAAAACACCCGCTTTTTTAAACTTTTGAAGTGAAATCATCTTAAGCAACGTTGTGATTTGAAATTCGATGAAACGAAGCGACACTAAAAAGAGATAAACACATACATCAATAGTATTTAGCCTGCGAGAGAATGAGATAATCGGTCTCCTCTTTGCGCGGTGCTTCATAGCCTCTTCGCTCTTGTCTACTTTAGTTTTCTCAAGGTTTCACTTCTACCGCGTGTGAACTGCACACTTGTAATTTTTTTTGAAGTAAAATTTCTTTACGCACGCTTGACTTGGGGAGTAAGCTGGTGAATATGTTAAGAAAAGTGTGATGCGAACGGTGATCGGGTGAGGCGAACGGTGATCGAGCGGGGCGAACGGTCGGGCTTTTACGCACGCTTGACTTGGGGAGTAAGCTGGTGAATGCGTGATGAGAGCGTTATGAAAGTTGTGATCGGGCGAAGCAAACGGAAGTTGAGAGGGAGTTAAAAGTAAGTGAAGTTTTACTTCAGTCGTGTGGTCTAAAGCACACTCTTTTTTTTAGAATAGCTCCACATGCGAGGCTCTGAGGAAGATAATTTCCTTCAGGGCATATGTCATATTTTAGGATGCTGCGTGGAGGGGTCTTTTGAGGCAAGTAAGTGTGAGGGGTGGGTAGGAATCTGGGGTCATTGTCTTTATAAGAGACGTATGAGTCTATCCCTCCCACAGCAGTGTAAGGCGATGTTCCGAAAGAGTCCTGCTGGAGAGGCCAAAAGGTCTCCCTCAACCAGTCTCTCCCGATCCGGCCTGCCACGCAGTTGGTGCGCAGATTTTTATACCACCAAGACCCGGACAAACCACTCTCACTCGTCCTGAAATCGAAAAATACAGAAGATACTATAACGATGACGTCACTTTCGATAAATCAGTTCCAATTTGGTCAATATAATTTTCTGTTAAAAATATTATATTATACATATAGGTAGGTACCATATCCTTTGTATGAATTCTTCCCACAATCAGTTCCAATTCTGAAAATGACACTTAAATTCAGAGCAAATCCGAGTTCATTGATCCGGAGTTATACGGTCAGACATACAACCGAAATTGGTATTTTTAATTCTTGAAAAAAAAATCATTTTACAATAGGCCACTTGCACGGATTTCATAACGACTTGGAAAAAAACCTGTGGATAGATTTTTTTACTAAGATTACGAAAATGTTAGTAAAAATTTTAAGAAATGTATAGTTTTCCTTATTTTTAAATAAATAAATCCATTATTTGAGCTCGTGACGTCACTACATGAAAATGTCCCGTCTCCGATTATGTTCCCTTAATTTTGTAAAATTCCACACTGATTATTTTTTTTTTTTTTTATATGGGAACACTTTGATTTCCGGCGAATTTTTGAATTTGCGTTTAACGTTCATTAGATTTATTGTTTGTTCTATGCGAACTTATCCTTTGGTTTGATTTTTTAATAAAGATGGCAGTGTTTTTACAGATGTTACGAAGAGAAAGAACCCCGTACAATTTATTGCTATTCGTGTGGAAAACGTTCTTAAAAATGATTTTCGGCTATGTAATTATCGTTTTTTCGCACACATAAAATTATGTCCCGTATTTCCGGTTTATAAAAAATGGTCTGATTTTTCGGATTGAAATTTTCAAAAAAATCGCCAGGGTTTCAAAATATGATAAAAAAAAAAAATACGGAATCTCTTAGAATATTTGCCTTAACCGGATTTTTTTTTTTAAATGTGATGCATGTGGCCTATTACGATCATGCATTTTGGGTTA
The DNA here is from genome assembly GCA_917563855.2 of Limnephilus lunatus. NCBI lineage: Eukaryota > Metazoa > Arthropoda > Insecta > Trichoptera > Limnephilidae > Limnephilus > Limnephilus lunatus. The sequence continues at coordinate 70,992,791 of OU830596.1, forward strand.
ATGAGACATTGAAATCTATAAAGGTTCTTTTGAATGAAAGATATGTTGACTTTTGTTATTTATTTCTGTACCTACATAAGTCAAAACAAGTTTGAGAGATGTTTTGAAATTATGTCCGTGAGGAGAATGTATTCACCAATCTTCACCCGAGTAAAGCGCTTATTTCTTTTTTACCAATACGAGAATATAGGACAAACATTAAGGGTTTGTTATTTGACAGTTAAACGGGTAGATATTTAAATGTGTCGAAGCTCACGAACAATTTGAAATAAGGATCTGTCTTATTTATGCTGAGGAAAAGTGTAAAATTTGTTTTTGGATATCTAAAAAATGGCGAAGTTATGAGCTCTCAAAGTGAACTTGGATAAAACGTACGCAATGGTGAATGTGTCTCGTGACGTCACACGAAACACGATTCAGTACAATTTATAATTCTATTGCAGTGCTATAGCATGAACCGTGACGTCACGCTTTTTTCGACCGGCTGCAAATATCAATATTTTTACGACTTAGGTATAACTACGAGTACTATCTTCGGAATTTTCCAAAAATTCTAAATTTCGCGGGTATGGGTTAGCCGCCCCGGGTGCCATTTATTGGACAACCAACACCCCTGCCATAGGTTCTCTTAAGGTGGCTCGCTACGTTTGGTGACTAAGCAGGGATGCCTGGTTTCATGGGACAAATTTGTCCGTGTCTTGGCAGTTTAAAATGCGTCACATGCCGGATCGGGAGAGACTGGTTTGGAGAGACTTTTTGACCTCTCCAACTGGACTCTCTTGGAAAATCTTCTTGCACCGCAATAAGAGGGATTTATTCATACGTCCGTCACTCCTAGACACAATGATTCCCAGATTCCTACCCACCTCTCATACGTTTTTCCTTCCTAGAACTTCCGCTCCTTGCTTTCCCTAAAAAGTTCTTCCTCACAGCATCCTCAAAGATGACACAGGCCCTGACGGAATTTTTTTCCATAGAGCCTCCTATGTGTAGCTAATTTAAAAATTGTATATAAACATTTATAAACAGAAAAGCTGTGAAGGATTCAAGGCGCCAGAACTCACCGATCGAGAGTTTTTGCTGCTTCAAACAATCATGTCTATTTAAGAAATGTGCACTTGTTGACAAATAAATTGGTCGTCCGCTTTGCAGAACTGGGGCCATTAATAATGCAGACAGGTGACCCTTCCCAAGACCGTGTAATGAAAGAGCCTCTCAGTGCAAATAAATTAACTACCACGGACACGTCCAACGTCCATCTGGGAAATAAATTATTCAAAATGATTGGTAACGACTTACGGTGGAGCACAGAACATTAAGACGATATATATAATTATAAGTCGATTGTTTATTGTACACAACTTGCAAGAATTTATCTATGTATATAAAAATCAATATATGTTTCTATGTATGTGAGTTATCTATGCATTGCTATATTAAGCATAGGAAATGTTTGAAACTTTCAAAATTCCTTCTTTCCACCCTAGCGAAGGTTTCTGGACATCACTGTACACCTGAAATTTTTTTTTAATCATTACAAAAACTCTTACGAAACTGTTAAAAAAGTCACAATTTGAGAATGACATTTTACAAACCATCGATTGTTTAATCAAATTCTATTTTCGAATAAACTCTTTAAATTAATGAATTTACTTGAAATACTAAGACAGTAAGAATTATGGGTATTTTAAATAGGTACCTGTGTTAGGTACCAAATTTTATTAATTGTTCTTAAAATATACAAAAATAAATGTTTGTATATATGAAAAATAAAAATTGAATAAAAAAATTGTAATGAATGTACTGGGACTGAATATATGGCGGGACGGGGGATCAGGAGAGAGGAGACGGAAAGGGGGGAAGGTGGAGGGAAATCGCTTGAGGGGAAGGGGACATGGGAGAGAAAGGGGCGGCGGAAGGGGAACGGGACGAATGGGAAAGGACACGCAGGGAGAAAAAAATTCTTTATTAAGTGGCATTGCAACGCATGCCGGGAAATCGTTAGTACAAAGATAATTTTAAGTCAATTGTTTATGGGCAGAAATTTGTTTTTGAAACTGAAAAACCTCTAATATAATTGGCGGGAATCAAGTTTCCAACAAATGCTATTGATCGAGAAGGAATTTTAACATGAGTTGCCAGAAAAAAAACATTTCTTCCAGGGTTGCCATGTTTATTCAATTAATACGGAATTTACGATCAGCAATCTCAGCAAGGTCCTTTTAATTATTTTTCTTAATAAAATACAGCATTCTTTATTATAACCTTTAAAACAGAAAACGATTACAAAATAATTTTTTGGAGAACAGACAATTATTGTTGTTTATTTGACTACCAACGTAACTTAATTACATGTCAGCTGAAGGATAATTTTATAGTAATATTAGTAAAAAAAATTAGATTGACTCCTCATAGGAGGCCCCGAGTAAAATAATTCCCCGCAGGGCCTATTACGTAAAGACGATGGATGCTTGAGGGTCTTTTTATGAAAGGAGTAAGAGGAAGTTCTAGGACGGATAAAGGTACGAGGGGTGTGTGGGATCTGGATCTCCCTCAACCAGTCTCTCCCGATCCGGCCTGCCACACAGTTATCCAATAAATAATTCCCGGGACGGTGGAACCCAAATCCGCCTCCTCTCATATTGAATATTTATGACTTAATTTAATTTGTTAAATTCCATTATAAACAAAATTTATACCACACTAACCAATCAACACGACAAAACCTAGAAAGCTCTTTCTTGTGCTCAAAAGCTTAATACAACATGGGTCTCTTTAAAACACAGCATCCCCAAAGATGAAATAGGTCTTGAGGGATACATCATGCCTCCACCTCCTAATAAATAAATACAATCTATACATGCTTGCGTTGTACACGAATCCAACCAGTAATGTCCCATCTCAAAAATAAATACTTAGGTTGTAATCTGCTGTAGGTCTCCTTCACAAATAAAGAAATAGTGTGCACATATTTTTTCCAATTCGTAGATCTTTTGAACATTTGATTCGGCGTTCACTACCTCTGATAGGTCTGGAGAATTACTAGAGACCTCGACGGAAGACCCTGGGGTAACCAGATGGCACTTTACCTTACTCGCCTTACGAACTGTCAAGGAGCGCGATTCGGACAATTAAATACAAGTACAAGACCAACTTGCATATTTACGTCGACGATTCTGTTATTTATCGTCTGGCGGGATAGACTGAACTGTCAGAGGTGGCTCGACACTAACTTGGCGCCACCTATGTGCTTTTTTTTTTAAATATGAGTTCCGAGCTCTTGCGCGGTTCTCTTGTTCAGACTACTTCTCACTGTCAAGTGGAACTACGGTATCCCCAACTGGGTATGTTGTATGCTGAGGATAGTGGGAAAGGAAAGGCGATGTAGAAGAGGAGGGTGATCTGGCCCCAAACAAAGCTAAAGTCATTTCAAGCAAGGTTTCCATTTCGAATGGTGTTAATTTTTAAAATATAAAGTTACTCATATTGATTCATGAAATTTACTTGGGCACGCCGATATTCAAACCCTTGATCTCTGATTTGTAGGAAACTACCTTTTTATGATGCCATTAGAGAGCTTGGAAGATATTATCAGGAATCATTTTGAAAGTCTAACACACGTCACTATTTTTATTTTTATTTTTTCTTTTTATTACAGAAAACAGTTTTTTTTCTTGTTTACATTACACCTGCAAAGCTACTGCAAGTAGCTTGTCGGCAGGAAAATAGTGTGGACAAAAACATAGTACAGTATAAAATGTTTTACAATATAAGAAAAAAATATTGCAATAAAATACGAGTATATAATAAAAACATAAATATTAAGACAATGTCTAAAAAAAAATTTAAAAAGCACCAGGAGTCAGTTAATACAGAAAATCTGATTCCAATAGCCATGTTTTTAACAATAGTGCAAATTTAGGTGTCGAGCAACATTTTTTCAAATCATATGGCAGCATATTAAATATAAGTGGTACAATGTATTCAAAAGTTCTCTGGCCATGTTTATTAGAAAATCTAGGTACTATCATACCATACCTACTACATTCTTAAAACTTTGACCAAAAAACCAACCTTGACACAAAAACTGCGAAAACATATGAATGGATTTTTCAACTGTAAAGCAAAAAATGATCTTTACCGGCGAGCTCTGGCTTCTCGAAATTGGCATAGTGTTTTCTTTATAGATGTTTCAGGTAACCGCGGTCATTTTCAGCTTGCATCTGTATCTATATTTGTATCATTTGCTAGGAAGCTTTGAAAAACTATTTTGATTTGTTGTTTCAATATTGCTTGGTACGAACAAAGATTTCCTAAAAATACATAGATAACGTTGAAACACTTGCGAAACCGATTAACAGAACTAATTTATATTTTAAATGATTCTAGCTATGTAATTATAAAACCCTGTTTAACAAAATCTTTGTCTAGCTGGATAAGTTTCTAGATAATGTAATTTATTCATAACATGCCGCTTCTCAGCGCTAAATGGCATAAATAATTCAAAATTATCAACAACAGAGATACTTTAGATTAGAATCTAGGGACTTGTAATAAATACTTTTCCATCTAACTGATATTCTCTGACAGATACGTGATATTGTCGATGGTTATGGACAATGAAGGAAATTCCATAATTATCATATAACTTAGGAATGCCTCCCTTCCAGGTGAACAGGGTCTGATCAGGGACTCTTAGGGAGCATCCATTGATTACGTGAGCAGTTTTTCTTCCAATCTAGACCCCCCACTCCCTCTCGGTGAGATAAATTTGGGACAATTCGTATTTTTTTTCAAGTAAATTCTTGTTTGTGCTCACGTAATTAATAGATGCCCCCTCTAGCATTGAAGCCAACGTCGCGCATTTCACTACATAATCTACATCTTTAATCAATAATATAGGTGAGTAGTCGACATTCGCAAGCGCGACAATTGATTTTGACAGTTGACATCGACTATAATGTCGATGTATACCGAACCCGTTCGCTCTCTCGAATAAGCTTGACTACATACCAACAAAATTACTTCTTCAATAATTCACTATGTAGCTTCATTTTAATGAAATAAAAACAAATCACTTTGTATACGTCACTTATTTAATCAAACTTATCAACGTGTTTCGAAACCATTAGACTCTTTTCAAATTCCCACGTTTACGGAACGGCAATGGTACGAAAAATCAATAAACTTATTGCTGCTGAAATGGTTTAATTTGTCGATCCCAAACACTATAATAGATCATGCTCGGTGCTCGGATCATCGATAAACAAACATCGATAGTTAAGTTCATTATACCGATATGACTTCGTTATCGATATGGCCGTGCTGGCCCCCCGTGTGGTTTCTTCATCAGGTGACCAGGCATGACGTGATCAGGCATCCAGGCAATCAGGTGGTCAGCTGTCTGTCAGGGCCTGGCGCCAGTATTGGAGACTGCCAAGGTCTCTCTGGCAGAACCATATGGCAGATTGGTAGGCTGTGACTAGGCAGGTATCCGCTATCTACCTGCTGTAGATATCCGTAAGTTGAATTATGAATATCGTCGGTTTCCCGACGTAATGTGACTAATTTGCTAAATAATTTACACTGAAGCCTATTATTTGTTCGTGAAAGACGTCCGAGGAAAATCGACAAGCAAAATGGTACAAAGAAGTTATACTTCACTCTGTTAGTTTGTCTGAATCATTAAAAATACTTCAATTGTGAGCTCTGGTGTTACGAACTTGGTTTCGTTTTTTTTTGGTGATCTACGTTTCTGTTTTTGGTGTGAGCTTTGAGTTATGAAAATCTATAACTGTCAATTTTTACACTTTGTAATTATGACGTACATATTATATTATGATATATTAACATACTATTACTATTTTACTGCGAGAGAAGAGTTTAACAATTTATAATTTTGAGCTTTTTGAAAACATAAATAAATATTTCGTTATTAAATTCTTCAATATTCGCAAATTCATCATAAAACAAATCACCTTATACGACACACCACCTCATTTAATCAAAATTATCAAGACTCCTTTATCTTTTGTTATTTTTATCAATTTTAATTTTATCCTGAAAAAGAAACTATTGGTTTCGAAACATGTTGATAATTTTGATTAAATAACAGTTATTTGTTTTCATTTAATTTAATTATTTATTAATCTTTTGGAAATCAGCAGTTCAATTTTGAAAAGAAATATGAGATTGACTAATATGACAGTTTGACAGTAGGTGGCAATGGTGAAATTGGTAAACGCACGTCCAGGATGGACGAGAGGTTCTGGGTTCGAGTTTCGAGTCCCAGTTGCGACCATTATCTTTTTTCTGTTTTTCTGTGTCTTGTTCTCTTTATATTTTCGTTTAGATTATTCTTCTTCAATGATATATTATGGTAATAACCTTCAAAAGTTATAAAAACAGAGTTTTTCTTTTAAAAAATTGAAAACTAATTAATTACATAACATAAATATATAAACAACAATAGAAATGTTAGGTAGGTAAATGTCAGGAAAGCATTCGTTATAGACTTTTTATACATATTCATTGAACGATAATATCAACCCAAATAAACGGCAGTAGATCGTCAATATAACATTTTAGCGATTTTACGAACCTTTTAATGTTAAATGCAAATGAAGCGTTTAGGTTTTATATGAACTTTAAATGTCACCTTGAAGCTAAAAGACCGTGAGATGATTTTCAGAGCTTTTGTGTCAAGAAAGAAAGTGTGACACTCGTCACAATGACAATGGCTCTCTAATTTGTAAACGATTTTGAAATTCATCATCTTGTTGATTGCAACAGATAATGTGTCTATTTTATTGTAATTCTTAGCCATGTGTTGCGCTTCACGAGGAACTGCCATATCGGTAAAGGTATGTATCTCATTATTCCTTGGTTAACTGTGGCCTCCAGTTTGCCACTTCTAGTAACCGAAGCAGATGAGATATTTTTGACTGAGCGTAGCGAAGTTCTGTTTTTTTTACTCAACCGTTTGGCATTTCAACTGTTTATGAAATTGTTTGTCTGCTACTTCAAAAGCTTTACTTTGACTAGATGGTTAATCTGTCGTGTCATGATGTCAAAACTTGGTAGCTAACTTCAACTGAGCTTTTCAGTACCTATTATCGTACCCCCCTACCTGCTTGAAAAAAAATTGAAAAAATATCTTTCTTTGAGATAGTGATGTTTCTTTGGACAAATTGTGTTATCTGTTCCTTATCTCAATATATAAACATGAATGTTGGTCTCTTATGCGTTCCTAAACCATCCATCCAATTGCGATTAAACTTTGGTGATTTCATGTGCCCACGATAGTTTCTGTATATAATAGTGAGCTCTGGCGTTATGAAATTATTTTCTGGACTATTCATTCGATTGCGATGAAACTTCAGACATTTGTTGTGCGCACGCCCGCGAAGGTTTCTATATAGTGTTGAGCTCTGGTGTTATGAAATTTGTATAAAATTTTGACAATAGATGGCGCGCGAGATGTTTGAAAAATGAGTATGAAGGTTAAAAAATATACTTTGATGCACCACTTCGTGTAAAATTCGCTATGAGTCCGTTAACAATAACACTCCTTGCGTAGATGGCGATAAGGTTTAAATTCCTGTCCGCCTCTTTATTCACAAAAAAAATATCGCTGAAAAGTGTATTTTATTTTATTTTGCGAAGCTCGGGCATTTTATGACCATTTTCTAAATAATTTAATTTTTCACATTATACAATAAAACTATAATAAAGTAGGAGATTTTTAATTTCAAAACATTTATTTTTATAGGCCTGATACTTTATTTTTTCCTGGGCTTATAAAAATACTAATAAAAGAGTACAGTTTGTCAAATAAGAGTAGAAAATAAATGAGGGCGCCACCGTTGCCCAAATGGCAATACTAAAAATATGACAATGGTGTTAATCTAAAGCTGTGTAACCTACATTTTTATTAGAAATTAAAAAGGCATTAAAGTGAAAAAAATATTTTTTCACTGCTATATAGATACCCACTGATCTCAAAATTAGAATTGCATTTAGGTATATTATTATTATACATTTGCAAATTTGTGTTAACATAATGAAGAATAATGATATTATAATAAAATTTAAAACACACTTTAGAAATTTGCTCGCATTTATTTAATTCTAGCTTAAGTACCTAGCGTTGCCCGGGCTTTAGATCATGCCTCTAATTTTATATCTGAATATATTTAACTCATTCAGATCTAAACGTAGTGTGACTAAACTCACCATTAATGATTCTTCCTTTCCACCTACTGTTAAATTCAAATCTATGTTAAATTAAATGAAAGCCAATCACTTTGTAAAACACAATTTAATCAAATTTATGTCATTTAGTAGGTACCTTCACAATAGTGCTTATTCGATTTAATTTTTTTTTAAGAACAAAATGTTTTTAAATGCGTATACAGCGTTTTGAATTTTCAGTGTCATTGCACTTTTAAAGAATATTTGACAGATAAATTGGTGTTGCCAGCCTAAAAATTTCTTAGTTCCATTTTATTTATTTTCTACTCTTATTTGACAGACTCTACCTACTCGATTATTTCAAGGGCATATATGTGTTCTGTATTTAATTAAAGCATTTTAAATATTTCTAAGCGATCTAATTTTCAAACCAATATCACATGATTTTGCATTGCTTATATTAGTAATATCTACTTTAATATGAAAAAAATATTACATATTCACACCTCGTTCCAAAGACATTAATACCCTCGTTCTACAACATTACAAGTGAATGAAAACGCATGCAAATAGTAAACAATAAATCAAGTAATTACCTCTCAAAGCATAGAAAAGACGACAACTTAAAATAATGTTAAATACGAGTATAAATGACATTAATGACAGAGAAAGCTCGCAGCCGGAATAGGAACTTTATACCCATCAACACGGAAATCATTCACCTAATGACAATAATTGTTAATATTTATTTACATATAACAAGTTGAGAGGTTTAATTCCTTTTTATGAAATTATTAATAAAACACGCGCGTTGCTTAGTTTTTTAACAAAGAAACGACATTTATGTTTTTTTATATCACTTTCCTTTGAATGGTTTCTTCTAACGAAATATTTTACAATCAAGTAATAGAACAATAAAACAAGTGACAATTGATAATTGCATTCTAACTGACACTATAGAATTCAAATTTAAAGGGAATACATTTCCTTTATATACATTTAAGTATTAACATTTATTGAAGAAACTCGAACAGGTTTTTTTTTGGTGGATCCAATTATCTGCCCGCTCACCGATAGTAGAAATAAGGGAGATGGGCCATGAACTATTATTAGTTTGAAAAATTGTGCAAAGGGTTTTTCGTTTACTTTAGCGCCACAAACGAGGCCTGTGGAAAATATTTTCGGGAATCTTATGTGTAGGATATTTTTATGAAAGGAAGGAGAGAAAGTTCTGGGAAGGAAATGGTAAAACGGTTGGGTAGGAATCTAGGGATCAATGTGTGCAGGAATGACGGATGTATGGATCCATTCCTCCCATTGCGGTGCTCGAGAGTCCGGCTGGAGAGAGAGAAAAGGACTCCCTCAACCAGTTTCTCCCGCCAAGACTTAGTCAAACCATCCCGTGATCCCCGGGCATCCCGGGTAAATCACCATACGTAGTGAACCACTTGGGGTGACCTTTGGCAGAGGTGTTGGTTATCCAATAAATGATTCTCGGGGCGGCGGTATCCATACCCGTCTTCCAAAAAATGCCGCTACCATATTAATATTATATTAGCGACACTTTTAGCGCGCGGTTAACCGCATTTGTTTCTACCTACACATCAAACGCATAACTTCCGTTGGTTCCGCCGCTTTGATAGTAGCTCGGCGACAATTGGCATTTTTTTTAGATTAATACCGCACAAGAGTCTCCAACTGCTCCCGTCTGAAGCTAATGAGACTACGGTACCCCCAATTAGGGTATTTTGTGAGGCTGAAAGTAGCGGGGAAAGGAAGGTGGGGAAGTACCTAGCTATTCAGGCTAAAGTCATTTCAAGCATCGTTTCAATTCTGAATGGTGGCCTTACACCAGGGCGACACTGAGAGTATCTTCCACCCTGGAATGGGCCGCAAATATACTATAAATTATTGTTATTAATTAATTGTGAAACCACCACAAATCAAACAAACAATATTTATTTGCGCACGCCGGGTTCGAACCCGCGACCTTCAGATTGTGAGTCGAGAGTGTTACCTCGGGACCACAGAGTCCGTCCTTTTGTTTGTGTTATCAATGATCCCGCCGAAAAGTTTACAAATAATACGGCATCCATCATCCGGGTTCGAGTACCTGACGATGATTGATTAGTATTCCGATCTGGTAGATGCTAGTACCAGTGAGGTGGGCCGTTCGCCGAACTCTTGAAAGGGGAATTATTTTGTTATATTTAACATTCGTAAGAATTTATACATTACTAGCTGACCCGACGAACTTCGTACCGCCTCAGAATCAATAACTGTTGTGTTAGCTTATGAGCTGAAATAATTTCAGTTTTTTTATTAAGTTAATAATTACACAATGAAGCAATTACCGATGCGCAACTGACCGCTTTTTTTTGTCAGTATCGGATATGGCGATGTGTACGGATTTATATTTTTTTGTGATTTTCTTACTTTTCCGTTTACTTACGGAAATTGCGTTTCATTTTCTTTATACGTTTGAGGGAGATTTATTATGATTGTTGTATTTTTCACTGTTTGTCTCATTTTCGACTGTTGACATTAAAATTTAGTGTGTAAGGGGCGACATTATTTGATGTTATTGAATTTTTGGAATTCATTCACTATTCAATATTATATTTATCACAATAATATTTCGGCAGCTCTTTCAAAATATGAGAATTCATTCCATACAAAATGTATGAGGAAAAGAATTTTCTTCATAATTTTTTTTTCGTGTTTTTTTCGGTGTTTTAATAGCTGTTCTGCTATTCGGGGCGGAGACAAATCCAACAAATCAAAGATCATAAAAATCGGTCCAGCAGTTCTTGCATTTATTACCTGCGTAGAATTACTCAATTTTCAAATTACACATGTAGGGAATAATAAATATTACGTCCAATTAAACTAGCCTTTGATTTTCGTGTAATTTAACTAAGCCAGAATTACTCACTTTACAAATTACACAAGTAGAGATTGACAAATACTCAAATTACACTTAATGAAGTCAACCTTTGCTTTTTGTGTAATTTAAATACCTATGTGTAATTCTCTCCGAGTGTAAGTTCTTCCATTCTTATGCATATTTCTGTCCTTGGCAGTGTAATTAATATTGGTATGCGAAATTCACGTCCATCCAGCAGATGTAATTGTATTTGGTGTAATTCTGGCAATTAGTATTGGTGCTTAAAACTCTTGATTTTGTTATGTAATCAAAAAAGTCAATTTTACTATTCTTGTTTCGTTAAAATTTTCAACCCTTTTTATTTCAACAAATGAAAAATATTGAAGTACGATTACCTAAAAATTTTATGTTATACCCTTTTTCCATTTAAATTGAGCAGTAAGTTCTTTAGCGAATTTAAAATACTTGCGTTGACCTTGAAATTACGGAAAGAGATCAAAGAAAAAGGTCTGAAGAAAATTTCATGAGAATCATTATTGAAAAGTTTTATTTCTATTCATTCATACAAACAAAACGTTTTTTCTGGAATAATAAATTATTCATTTTTTTCTTCAAATCTTATCTTATTTCTTATTGGCAATCGTTTAATTCTAATACATCTTGTGTCTTGTCTTTTGTCCATTCCGAAGCTACTTTTTCTCTGAACTTCACACATCACAATAATACACACTTTTGGTATCCGTCTTTGTTCATCCATATGTTTTACATCACGTCCATATCTTCTCCATGATAAAATAGGACATGTTAAAAATAGGATCATGTCATTTCAGCAACCTGCTTTTTATTTGTCTTGGTCAAACCAGACAGTAAAGCAAGTTTATCATGACTTGTAGTTCTGTGAGCAGTAAACCAAAATTACCTCTGAAATCAAAAAAAATGTAAGTAGGTGCTCAAATACCCACCTACTTAATTTTATTAACCATATATTTTAATCATTTCAAAATAAGTAATTATCCAATGTGTCCAAACAAACGTCACTATATCAATAACAAATCTTTTTTCAAACTTTCTCCTTCCTCTTCAAGCAGGTATGTACCTACCATAACATTGAAAAAATGTGAATAAAAAAGTCCAACTAAATACAATAATTTCACATTATTTGAAAAAATAATCGATTCCGACCAGTAGCCAAATTAGCCATTTGTCAAACTAATTACATAGATTAAATATATCTCTATGGATGAAATGCAAAACCACGGAACTATAATTAATAAACTAATAACCATATTCTGTACAAAAGGTTGAGTTAAAATAGGGCTTCGCTATGCCCAGTCGAAAATAAGTGCTCTTTATCTTCGTGAATGTTTAAATTCTGTTCGTTTCTGAAACTTGCTTTGCCTGAAGGCTTCTCCAATAACTACAAGCGATGAACTTGCTATAATTTGATAAATGGGCAAAATGCAGCTCGATCTTGTTTCTTTGTACATTATAGTTTGTAGTTATATTAACAGTGGATGTCGAGAGTAATGTGTCTAACAGTTTACAGTAATCCGACATGCTCTATCCAGCATTCAGCAAGTATCTGGTTGATATGTCGAGGTGAGATAAGTAAGAGTAACTGCTACATTAATCAATCAACTTCATTTTGGCGGCTAAAGCAAAGGAAACGTTAACCTTGCCCATTCATACTTAACCTCTTGTAGTTTTTATGCAACATTATAGATTATGGCTTAACACTTTAAGCGGATTAACCTTTCTTTTTTTATTCTGCCTCTGACAAGTCAACACGGGTGGAACAAGGTACATTCCTTGCGGAACGCCACGTGATGGATTGTCTTGCACGGTTCATTATCGGGATTTGCATGCATTGTGACACTAATTTAAGAGGACATTAATTTTTTTCGTGATAACTTTTATACAAATTAGAAAACTCAGATTCTGCAACAGACCATTTGCATAATATGAGGATTATAAAAGTTTTTTTTAAATAGATTTCTGTTACAGCATAAACAGCATCAATCTCTTAAAAATTTGATTTATTTAAAGATACCTAGTTACCTACTTATACTCATATGTACAATACTCGTAATAACTAGACTATTTGAAACAATAAGCACTAATTAATAGACATGAAAGAATAACGACTAAAACGGTTTTTGGTACTTACAAAAGATTTGAGATTGATGGAAATTGCAAAAATATTTTCTTATAATATACCATTCGTATTATACTAGTATTTTTAAGGTTACCTAGTTGGAATTCCGTGAAGTACAATAGATCACATTACTTGGCATTCAGTCACCTCTATATCTTATTAGGAAACGTGTGCATCAAGGGTGAGGGTTTTTTTTTTTTAAATATATAACTAGCTTTTACCCACGGCTTCGCTCGCATAGTATTAGTGGGAAATTACTGGCATAATTGTTATTATTCTTGCTATTTTGTCTAATAGAAAATAATTATTGTTTAATAGAAAATTTCAAAATTTGAGAATGACATTTCGCAAATAAAAATTCAATTTTAGAAAATATTTAAATTACAGAAATAGAAATTTATTTTAAGTACCTACTCCCTTTATTAGTATTTTATTCATATTTGAATCCAGAGTAACCAAAAAAAATACGAAAATGACAGTCCACTTCAAACGCTATGCTTTATAGCAACGTCATGCTTTTTGTTCGGAGAATAAATTTTTTTAGAGATATGTAGATATTATCTACGACGCCAAAAAAATACTCTTTTTAATCACAACAAAGCACTCTTTTTAAGCCTAAAATTAAAAAAAAACATTGTTTCCAAGGTAACAATTTGTTTGACGTTTGCATTAACTCGATTTTGTTAGGGACAGAAAACGTATGATACATAATTTCATAACGCCACAGCTCATTCATAACGCCAGAGCTTACCAATATATAAAGCCGTTGTTACTCGCAAATAATGTAGCTTTCGATTAGTGAAAGAATTTTTAAATTCCATTCGATATTTATTGCGTGAAAGAGTAAGGACCATCCATACAACCAACCATCCATACAAACTTTCGCATTTATAATATTAGTAAGATTTACTACAAGTACCTACTTATTATTAACTGTTTGGGTACCAAATGTTCCAGTATACGCGATATGCTTCCATAATATTCGGTTTAAAGAATAAATAAGAAGAGAATTTTGTTATATCGCCAAGTTTTGTGCTCATGTTTACCAATTTTAAAAACTCTACAAATATTAATGAGGTTTTAATGTTGTCTTTTTTTAAATTGTTGTATTATTTACTTAATTTTTACTTCTTACATTCTTTACATTACTTTTACTATTCATACTTACATTAATAGCACATGTTGTGCCGTATATTTGAAAATTAATAAAAATGACAAGACAGTTGTAATGTTGCATTTTGGGATCAAAGTCTCTAAAATGTTTTGGTTTAATTAGTCACTCCAAAAACGACAAAGATGACACAATGAATTACTCGTGGATAGTTCAAGCTAATCATAATTATTTGTACTTGAGGACACATTATTTTAAAGAATGTTATTGTCCAAACAATCGCATTTCTTGGAATAAAGGCGTCCTGGGTGGTTACATCGGTCGATGCACAACGAATTAAACATATTTATTCTCTGAGTTGGGCTTCGGGGAGAATATTAATGGAACGTTAATTATTTGTTTAATTCCAAGTATTCTTTTTTTTTCGCTGAAGCTTTCCTCATCAAAATTTGTAATTATTATTTTTATAAATAAGTCAAAAGATAAAGCGGAACATATGAAAAAATTCTGGGACTGCGATTCTGGCATTCTGTAATTAAGAATTGCTAAGGACAAATACTACTAAATTATTGTTTTTAACGAAGAACACAACTGTTTTATATAATAATATCGCATAATGCAATCGTTGCAGGAAGGAATCCTCGATCATTGTAATAAAATGATTATAATTGTATTCGTATAGTACCTTCATAGAATACAGACGAAGTGTGGGATGATAGTGACGATAGGATGCATAGGTACTGCACACCTGTCATTGCGTGTCGAATACTCATGATTCATAATCAACACACCTTATATTTTCTATCTGCGGTTTGTTGTATCTGAGAGTGAGAAATATTAGTACAATCAATAAATTATCTATTTATTTAATTGATTTCTTTATAAACTACAATAATACCCAACGGATCGCCTAATCGAAGAATTTCAAGTCCTAACCTAACATAACCCAACGGATCACCTAATCCTAATGGAAGAATTTCAAATATCTACCTTAAATTATTTTTTTACGTTAGCTCCGCTCACAGGAGGCCCTAAGGAAAACAATTTCCCTATGGGTTTATGTGATCTTTGTGGATGCTGTGTGGAGGATCTTTTTAGGGAAAGGAGGGAAAGTAAAATCTGAGGTCAATGTGTACACGAGTGAAGGATGTAAGAATCCATCCCTCCCACTGCGATAGGCTATGGATAGAGGTAGAAATGGGTGAGTCCGGCTTGAGAGGTAAAAAGGTCTCCATCAATCAGTTTCTCCCAATTCATAAAAGAAAAAGAAAAAACACTCAGTTTTTAAAACCGTATTTTGATTTAAATATATTTATCCACGACCAAACTTAATTTGCACAATATCACAGATATTTTATTACAGAAATTTCCACTGGAGCGATTTCGGTCGAAAAATGGACCACTTTTATTTTTCTGCGATTGATTTCGGTCCAAAAATAGACCACATTTTCCTACCATTCGTAAAACATTTATTGTAATTATTTAAAACATTTCCATGGCCAGCCGTTTATTTTAACACGAAGCTATTAAAATGCTTTATCTATTATGACCAAAGGTGTTGCAAACCCGAACTTCGTAGACTATTTCAGATCAATGTTAAAAATAAATTTTAAAAATATATTTTCCCGCCGAATTTTTGAACAGCTGTTTACGGATAAAATTAAGTTTTTTTTATAGATATGCACCTTTCATAATCAAGTATACCACAGATAACATACAGAAACTGAAAATATTCTATGTTGACCCAAGTAAAGTAAGTGGCAGTTTCAAGTAAAAACTGCCCGGAATTCGCGTGATTATAAACTGTACGATTTTTTATATTTTTTTTATAAATCCTACAAATATGAAATAAACGGTTAAATATAGGTTAATTCATTGGCTATATAGCACTGCAATAGGTTTTTATGTCTCCATATTAAAATTCGACGGTATGATTTTTTTTTTATTTGGCGAATATTTAAAAAAATGATTATCTGGGAAATCTCAAGCAATCGAGGCAAATTTATTTATTTCACGTGATCGCATCCACTGGAGCGATTAATGATAAAATACAATTATCGAACCATCAAAAATTTATTAAAAACATTAGTAATGTAACTCTTGGATTGTCTCAATTCGAAAACTTTGGTGTCAACAAAACATTGTGGACATCATAGACATATTATTGTGGTAGATTGACTTTGGGCTCTGATATTTCATTTAGCAGTCGGTTAGAATAAAGTGAACCCCGACCTTGAGGTTCCTACCTTATTTATTACATATTCGGTCTCTACAATATCGACAGCTAAACGTCATCTGTGGATCAGCTCTTTCACCGATATCTGGGATATTACAATTAGTACCAAAAAACGGTTTTCACTTGAATTAATCTTATAAATATCCTAAATTATCTCATTCATTTATCATAAAACTAACAATAACTTCTTTATATATTTGTAATACTAATATATTATTTTTATTAGGTAAGTACATTACATATCTTGCATACGGTATACTACATACACTTATTCCATATACGCATATGTATAGATATATTTTCCTTTCCAACTGCACTGTACTCACTTCAGCACATATACGTATACATATACCTATATTATTTTAATTACTGATTAATTACTACAATAATGTACACTCCTAACCACAAGCAAATAGAAAGCAATAAGTGAAGTATTACAATCACAGATGTAAAAGCCACAATATAAAATTTATCTTACATGCATCTTAAAATTGCTTTCAAAGTCTTTTGCATAGTGAGGTATACCACCCACTGACACCTTAAGTAGGCACACGCCAATTTAAAAAAAATGCGAAAACAGCAAAAGAGACCCAACTGCTCCTAACTGTCTGGAAGCCAGTGAGACTATGGCATCCCAATTGGGGCTATGTTGTGAGGCCGAACGTAGTGGGGTGGGGGGGGGGGGAGATAGGGAAGATGAAGGTGGGTAATTACCTGGCTATTCAGATCTGGTAACCAAAAGTTATTAAAAGCTATTTCAAGCAACATTTCAATTCTGAATGGCGGTCTTACGTCGGTCCAGTTTTGGAGGAGAAAAATGGGGAATACAAAAACTCGATTTTTATGATTTTATTTAAGGCGCCGTATCCCGGCTCAAAAAGGAGAAGATGGAGAGTTATGTTATTACAAATGTTGGAAAAAGTGCGCTAATATTTAAAACGGTAAAATTGAAGCGAAAATTGTGAGAATGTTTAATAAAACATGACTCGTTTAAAATAGAGCAAAAATCTCTTGGCGGCTGTCTAAAACAGCATTTAAAAAAACACTGTGGATTTTTTCATATATATAACTTGTAAAATAACTGAATCAGAAGTGAAAATAATAATTTTCGCAGCATACTTAGCATTTTTTTTTTTCTATCGAGGTAATTTCATATAATTTGCGTTTCAGTGTGGGGAATGTATAGATATTATCTTCAAAAATATCATATATTTTTTAAGAGCTTAAAAACTTCAAATGTTTAAGGGGGATATGTAATAAATCGGTAGAAATGCGGGTAGCGGCGGCTTAAGTATTATTATTAGCCTGAGGTACAGTTGTCCCTTTCGTTCAGTATTCGGGGGAGTAAGGGCGACAATGACAGCAACAGCTTTGTATCTCAAAATTTTTGCTCAAAATTATCGGCGAATCAGGTTTCCTCTCAATCAGATAAAATTTGCCTGGGCTCGCCGGGATTTGAACCTGCGACCTACGAATGACCGTCAAAACACATTACACTTAATATGCCTAGCTTATTGAAACAATCTGAAGACTGAAGAGTTATTCTCTATCTTTTCTGGGATCGTTATCGAGATAACGGACGTGATCTTCTGTCAGATTTGTGTGATTTTTACATTTTTACTGTCACATATTTTAGTTTAGATCGTTTTAAACACGAATTCCTGCAAGTGTGCATCATTATTTATTCATTTAATGTACAATGTACATAGAAAAAGCAAATAAATCACACAACTCTGACAGGAGATCACGTCCGTTATCTAGATAACGATCCCACAAAAAATAGAGAATAACTCTTCTGCTTAACCCTATAATATGTGCACTGACACAGCCAAAGCTCTTACAGTGATTTCTGTCGTCAGGCAAATCGCAACTATCTTCAGATCACAAACCATTTCCGTCACGTTTAGAAATCTCCATTTACATGCCATAATTTTCTTCTATATTTCTGGTAAATACCGACGAAAGCAAACATGGTAAAACATAGTAATTAAATAAGGTAAATGAATGTGCGGAAATGTTTTTTTTTCTCTATTTTCGGTGCAAGTTATTGGTCGTATTCCTTGAACAGAGGAAGGCCCGTTTCAATGTCTCAATGTTTGCCTTTTTGGGTTTCGCATATTAATGAATCTCAGTTAATGAATTTGACCGGACATTAGTCAGAGAATATTTTAAATTTAGTTATGCGAGTGTTCGTCCTTCTTGCGCCTTGTGTGCTCCTTGCCGCTTCTGATCAGAAATAAAATCTTTTTTATCTTTTATTATATTTTATAATGGCGGCATCAACATGGTGTTATCTCAATATGTTCTCCGTATTGCGAGATACTTTGTAAGATAGCATGCATTGATGGACAATCTGTAAGAAGCGTTACATTTTATGCTGTGTTACTAGGCAGTCGCCATTTTGGGTACCACCCCCACATTTACGTATCTAAAATACGGTTCCGCGATAACTCAACAAAGTGGTATTTGAACACCCCTTTGAAAAGTCATTAAAAGTTATGAAAAAAAAAATTGAAAAATAGCCCAAAACCTAACTTACCGTAACCTGTTTAAGCCGCCGCTACCCGAATTTTTACCGATTTTTTTACATATCTCCCTTAATCACGTTAAGATTTGAATCTCTTAAAAAATATAGTATGTTATTCTTGAAGATAATATCTAGACATTTACCGCGCCGAAACGCAAATTATATAAAATTCCCTTGATAGAAAAAATCGCAAAGTATGCTCCAAAAAATATTATAAACACGTTTATTTTAGTTATTTTACAGTTGTTATATGTATGAAAAAAATCACAGTGTTTCTTTAAATGCTGTTTAAGACAACTCCCGCTAGATTTTTGCTCTATTTTAAACGAGTCGTGTTTTATTAAACATTTTCACAATTTTCGCATCGATTTTGTCGCTTTAAATATTAGCGCGCTCTTCTAACATTCGCAATTTCATATCTCTCCATCTTCATCTTTTTGGGCCCGGTTGCGGCGCTTTAATCATTTTTTTAAATTACTTTTAATGACTTTTTAAAGGAGATGTATTTACATTTATGTCAATGAATATTAGCGCTTACCAGTGAAAAATCACGGGATACTCTGATTTCTTGACAAATTAGTAAAAAAATTTTAATTTTTGAAAAAGCCACAATTAAAATGTTAAAAATAAATTCGTCATTAGTTAGTTTATTTCATCTTTTCGTTGAATCCCGCTGTTCTCGCTTAGTTAGAATTTATTTCCTTGGCTGGGAGGAGTTTATTCTAAATTGTAACGCGTTGGGCGGAACTTTATGCAAAGCCATTCTCAGAAATAATTCCCGAGATACAGCTTCGCTTCACACATTACCAGGCTCAATAGCCAGTCTACACACGGTCAAATCGTTAGCCCAGAGGATGGTTCCAATTAGCCACTATCTTAGCAATTTAAATAATTAATTCATATTATTTATATCATTTGATTGCGACCTCCTTCCCTTTGTATTAAGGCGTACAATTGATATTTATTTCTAATTGCTTTACGAGTATAATATATTTTTGGGCGAGTGTTTCAATATTGATTTATGTGTATGAAATCACGTTATCCCAACATTATTTCGATATGATATTCATAGGGGAAATCGAAAATCTAAATAGAAACTTTAAAAACACACTCTCATAAGTTCAGGTGATAAATTCAGGTGTTAGGTACTGATCAATTACAGATACATGCTCTATTTGAGGGTAGGATTTCAGCTACTACATCAAATCTTTGGAATGAAATATCACTGTCTATTCGAATTTCTACATCTTTGCAGTGCTTCAAGAAGTTCTGCCGCGAATGGTTTCTGACTGCACAGTCAACCGCACAACATCTTGATAAAAAAAAATACAATTGCAGAAATTCTTTCTTGGGTTTATGATTTGATTTGATTGCATTATTTATTTGATTATATTTTTGATTACATGAGATTGATTTTATTTTGAATTTGAACTGATTTTATTATATAATATTTTATTTGAATTGATTTTATTTTGTATTAGAGTTTTAATATTAAGATTTACTTTGAATTCCGATTTACATTATAAATTTATTTTTTAATTTCTATTATTTATAAATATTTTTTAAACTGCGTGTGTCGAATTATGGATTAGATTTAATTTTTTTATATAATTTACTTTTTGTGTTTATATTATCTTAATTTAATTTATTTTATTTTCTGTTTTTTATATTGGAGGCACTGCTGAAAACCAGTTGGATTCCAGGAGAAATCCTGAATCGTAGCTGAGCAGTGACCTTTTCATCAATGGACTCAATGATAAAAGAACAAAATGTATAATACATACTGTAAAAAATCTATTGATGAATAAACGTTTTTTTATTATTATTATTATTACATATTTATATTTCTCGAATTAGACTTGAATTCGATCGTCTAAAGTCTAAACCCAGTCCTGTATTCACTAAATTGTACTATGTCTACTTATGTAACTGTGCTAAAGTTGTTGGTTTAATGATTCAATTAATAGCGATTTAGTTCAGCGTTACACATTGAAAAAGATGGACACTCTAGCTTAGTTCTTAGATAAACCAAAGAAATCAGGATAGACTCTATTATTGATACGTTTGTCAATAGACATGAGAGTAAAAAAATAACTTTGGTAGTATCTTCCCAATAATATTCTCTGCGTGCAAACTGCATCTAAATTTCTCTAAATAAACAGTGTTAATCTCAAGTGACCTCCCAGGTAAATAATACGGTCCTGTATGTTTTCTGCCTGTACAGAATTTTAATAACACAATTTTTACGCAGCATCGCGTTCATTGGTCAAATGCATTGTACATTCAGTTTGTAGTAGTGGTCGACGAACCGGTGGATGCAATCTTTTAGCCATAACTTATTATATTTTATCTAGTCTGTTATTAGAAGTATCATCGTAGAAATATATTATAAATTTGTACGACGCCCTTGATGTGATTTTTCATAAAACGGCGCTATGCAAAAATCGTGTTTGATTTTTAAGTATTTACGCCGTGTTGCGCTTCCTCATTATTTAGTCAACGCTTCGGACAGCGCTACGGTGTCCATCATCTGCATCCGGGCGAATGAAAAACAATCACGAAAATTAATCACGATAATATTTTTGACCGTGAAAAGCTTAAATTATGTCTGACTTTTGGGGTGTTAAATTATATGTATATTTTGGTATAAAATAAATATAGGATACCACCCGTCAGAAAATAGCTTCCAGAGTTGGTTCCTACCCTTATTACTTAGACTTAGTACACCACTGTGAGCAAACACGGAAATATGCTCAAAATTATGGATATTATCTAAAACCTAGTTTATTCAAAATATATGATAAAGAGGTGGTTGCTAGAATCGAGGGAAATGCCAAAGCTGATAGAAAAGTACAGGGCTGATAAAAACTTTCTCTTGTTTCATGGACACACAAAATGTTTATCCACGGGAACTACTTACATATTAACCTCTAGTGTGACAAGAATTACATCTTGGGTTTTTCTAGTAGCTTTTCTAGTAGGCAAGGAAATTATATTCTAGCTTGTCGTTTTGTCACTTGCCAATATGTTAATTTTATCTGTGAAAAAGGTCGTCGAAAAATTCCTTGTCCACTGTCATAATTTCGATTTTAAAAAGTTATTTGTTTACAGGAAATTCTCACATGAATTATCTTATAAATTACAGAGGGGAAAAAACATTTATTGGCTAGATAATATATGCAACATTTAATATGTCATTCCCGTTTTTTTAATATATTTATTATGATCAAATAATTCGGTATTCATTCTCCTCGACAGCAATTTTTCTTCTTAATAAATTCAGGAATTCATGTTGAAAACATTGCGATGTATCTATTACTTGCATCTTAGATTTCCCTTATTAAATTGATACCGAACCCCGAGATGTGTTTACTAATTATAAGAATTAAAAAAAATATATATATTATTTAAAGTATTTATATCATTATGTTTTTATATTTGAAATGTGTAGTCATTTCTGTTGTTTAAATGTTTGACCGAATCATGATTTTTCAAGTTATCTACCGGTGTTCATCACAAGGGTAAATTTCTAATCATCTCTATGATATTTCAACAACAAAAATTACAATTTAAAGAAAAATGACAATATTTGTTTTTGAAAGGATCCTAAGGCAAAAATGTTATAAATATCTTCAGCTTCACAAATTCTATAATTATAATATCCCGTGATTTTCCAAGGCCTAGTTAATAATAATAATAATAATACGCATTACCTGATGGATCAAAAATATGATCACCGAGTCAACTGTTTGGTATCTGGTGCCCAATTATCCGCGTTAGTCGACAACAAAAATGATTGCAGTTCAATCCGAATAGGACGTAATACCGAATGATAAATAATTCCGCGTGACAAGTGAACCCATTGGCAGTTTCGTGTTCAGCGGAGGTAAACACAAAGCCAAGAGCAGGTTTAGTGAATATTTAATCCAACAGGCTGCGAACACTGGCACCGGTGGGCGGACCGGTTCAGGCAGATATATCCCAGCACCAGTAGCATAGTGCTGACGCTAGCTACAGCCACTATACGCATTGTACCATGGGCTGGCCAGCTGTGGTGAGTGCTCCTGCTAGAGGAAGTTCTATTGCACGCCATTCATGCCAACCACCCATTGATCAACACACAACACCCGCCAACAGAGTAACAGACCAGCTCGCCAAGCCCTCGGGGACTTGTAACTCTTCAGAGCATACAACACACAATACACCTTACAGTCATGCTGCTGACTGTTTATTATTTATGGTATCGCTGAACGTCTCACGCTTAGTACGTGATATTATTTATTACCCTCTTTACATTTACATATTCGCGTGTAATGCTTCGCGTATTCCCGGCGAGATCTTTCTTTTGTTCCGATGAAAACTGCACAAGGAATTCGCGAGCAATATCTACCTAACGCGGAATGCCGCAAGGACCCCACCGCAGACCACTCTTACATTAATATTCGTTGAGGTTTAGCGGGTAAATATTATCATTTCAAGTAAGTACTTAAGTCTGACAAATTGTCGCAATGCAAGATAAACGATCAATGGTGGCGAGTAATACCATTATCTTCGAGTAATTTGTTATTTTAATATTCAACTACGATTATAATAAAGCCACGGGCGTAATGAGATCAATTATATCGCGTTAAGCTAAGTACAAGGTAAGGTAATGTTCAATATCAAATGACTGCGGCTGCGGGCTGCATTTGTATGAATATGCATGTCACTAATTGTTGGAAACGAATCAGCGTTAAAAACTTTGTAAAAAAATCGTTAAGTCGTCCGGACATCTTGCGGCCATGACCCGGCGGCCGTTGCTCCTACCAGTGGGAGTTTTATTACTTGCCAAACTAGTTACTCGAAATAATATTACAAGAATCAGTTTCCAAAAGACAGTTCGTTTCTTTGACAAATTTGCAAATGCTATAATTTAGTTTGTCTGTCCGCCCGCCTTTATAATTTATTAATATCAATCATCTAATTTTTGTTTGTTTTGTCAGAACTCGCATAAATAGAGTGTGGCTAACGTAAAACAAAATGGTCTTTAAATAAATACAATAATACATGACAGTTAAAGTAAGATTTAATACATTGCAACTGCAACTTTCTGTTCAATTATTATTCATTGTGCGGTGCCTACTAATTGTCAGTTATAACGTTATTGGTTATACTATGCTTCAGCTTAAGCTATATTACATAAATTCGCTGAATATAATATAAAACATTTACTTATATAGCACACAAGTTACATAGCATGTCAACAGTGTTCATGAATTTAAGTAATCCCTTCCATTTCAGAACTTAACAACAGAATTACTATGGGTTTATTTACAAATATTAATGTGCATAAAGCTAAATAAATAAATTATAAGTTACAAAGACTATTAAAAAAATTTGCAATAGGATATTATGTCCATATTTATATTCATTTGAATGTCCTAAAACGGAAAAATCTTCGTAGTAGACTTTATCGATGTAGTAGACAGTCAAAACTTTATTTTTTAGATTTATCTAATGCAGTCAAATGCAAAAAAAAAAAAATGCGTAATGTAAAAATTCTTAATTTTAGAACATCCTTCAATAATAAAAAAGAACCAAATACTTGAAATAGCAAAAAAATCCGCATACCTCAAACGCTCACTACAAAATATGGGATAAAATCTCTGAACTATGTTGCCTATACACTATAACAGACATGGACAAGGGAATCCAGCAAAATAAAAAAAATTCTGAGTAATGCTTTAAAAGAATATTTTAAGAATGAAACTATGTAATTTTCTTGTCATGTTCAATTGTCTTGTTTCTTTTTCTCTTCTTTTCTTTTCCATTTATTTGTAATCATCCATATTTGTATAACCTTGTTCCTTTTTTCTTAAATTGTTTTCTATTTTATTTGCTCTACCCAACCTGTCTTTTATTTTTGTGAAAATGTATTTTTAATACTTATCTAAATTCCTATGTAAAATTGTAACTATTTCCTCCCACCCATGAATTGTATGTTCCTCCTATCCTAAAATAATCCGTAACTTGTCGGGATTGCTCTAGCAAGAAATAAAAACAATAAAAAAGAAGAAAAAAAAGAAATGCCTTGTGAATGTGTTTCGTGATCCAAATATTTGGGCAATCGGGCTTTATTTCCAAAACAAAACCATGTTTCACCATGATTACGAAGGCCAAATGGGATAGAGATCTACGATGTCAGGAGAGTGTAAGTGAGACTATTTGTTTCCATTCAAATTTGTTTGGAAGGCACTTGTAGTTTTCTTCTTTATTCTATGCCAATAAATCTTACTAATCTTACTATATATATAATATTATAAATGCGAAAGTTTGTATGGATGGTTGGTTGGATGTTTGTTACTCTTTCACGCAATAAATATCGAATGGAATTTAAAAATTCTTTCACTAATCGAAAGCTACATTATTTGCGAGTAACAGGGGCTATATATATTGGTAAGCTCTGGCGTTACGAATGAGCTGTGGCGTTGTGAAATTATGTATCATACGTTTTCTGTCCCTAACAAAATCGAGTTATTGCAAACGTCAAACAAATTGTTTCCTTGGAAACAATGTTTTTTTTTAAATTTTAGGCTTAAAAAGAGTGCTTTGTTGTGATTAAAATGAGTAATTTTTTGGCGTCGTAGTTAATATTTACATAGGTATCTATAAACATGTTTATTCTCCTAACAAAAAGCATAACGTTGCTATAAAGCATAGCGTTTGAAGTGGACTGTCATTTTCTTATTTTTTTAGGTTACTCTGGATTCAAATATAAATAAAATACTAATAAAGGGAGTAGGTACTTAAAATAAATTTATATTTCTATATTTCAAATATTTTCTAAAATAGAATTTTTATTTGCGAAATGTCATTCTCAAATTTTGAAATTTTCTAAAACAATAATTATTTTCTATTAGACAAAATAGCAAGAATAATAACAATTTTGCCAGTAATTTCCAACTAATACTATGCGAGCGAAGCCGTGGGTAAAAGCTAGTATAATATATGTGAAGAAGGAGGATAGACACATATGATACTAAATTATAATAAAAAATTTAAATATAAAAATAATTGTGTAAAAATTCATCTTTCAAATTTGGAACCACCTCAGTGGTCGAAAACAGGGGTCCGAATTTGCGGCTCTTTGCATTGGCGTCTGCGGTTCTTCAGACATCAATTGCAATTTCCACTCAACCAGCCTTATGAGATGGAGCCGCCAAACGAACTTTGACTCGATCATCATAAGGTTTAAACTTAACGGTGTTTCTGCGTAAGTCCACAGATTAAATTATTGTTGCACGCGGAACAAGTAAATGATTTCCCTCCGAATTTTTCTGAATTTAACCCCCCCCCCCCCCCCCCCCCCCGTTTTTATAATATGGCTCTCTGATATATTTTCCTGTTTCTTTGACAAATTGGCACTTCTCACTTAAAAGTTTGCCGACCTTTGCTCTGGGCTATTGCGGCATATTACCTACGATAATTTTACGAGATACTAATAAGTTTTGTAAGTACAAACTTTTATTATATATTCCTTCATACGAGTTCTGAATACATCAATCATCGTCCTCCTTATATCATAATAAATATGCCAACTTCTTATTAAGTACTCTGTACGATGGGTGATTGTGATTAGCCATTTAGAAGGGGAATGTTTCTTACAAAGTGTTGACATTAAACTGAATTTAACAGCCATTAGCACCTCCTATTACCCATTAGGTTATTAAATATTACTACGTATTTCATTATTACATCTAACGACTTGAGTTTATTTTACGATGTCCGAGGGTTTATTTTACGAATTTGCCAGTGTTTTTGGTTGTGTTGTCTTTCGATGACGATAAATTCATACGTATCTAGATTGGCGCCTCTGCAGTTGCTTGTGGCGTTCATCTTGGACCCTTTTCTCCGCATTCTTAAGAATATTGTATAACCACGAAATAAATAAAGTAACTACCTTTTTACTTAGTTTCAATTTATTAAAATTCGTGTTATCAAAATGCTTCTTCTCTACACCTCCTTCATTTTGAATTGTTTTGTTGATATTTGCAAACAATTTTAACTTGTTTTGGCTTAAAATGACTTCTCCATCCCGAGATATTATCATTACGACAGTCCCGAGAACAATGTCGGATCTGCTGAAAATTGAAAATCGTTCTGTTGGCTTTTTATTGGCTTATTTTGTTGATTTAAAAGAAACGAAATACCAAACATCAAACCATAATTTCTTAATCTAAAGAACAGTAAAAATGCAGAAACGAAACATTAACTGCAAAACCACAAAATCGCACATCCGACGTTATTCTTCGGGACTGTCTATTTGAAGTTTCCATTGATAACAACAAAAGGTAAAAAATCTACATGAAAAAACATAAAAAACTGCAACTTACCCATGTCCCTGGAGTGGTTCATTCCTTTGATCTGCAATTTTGAAATTATGAAGATACAACAAGTTAAATCTTTCAATGAGAGAAATCATAACATTTCTAATTACGTATTGCCAGCGGAAGATACTGCGTTATGAGACCATAGTTATTCACAGCTTATAAACGATCCGTATCCTCGGATGATGCATTTAACGTCCGTGGGCGAGGTCTTGCATGCCGCAATAATGTGTATTATTTATTGAGCTGTAAAGTTATCAATTTTCATTGAAGAGGGGCCATTCAATCCCAATACAAACAAATTGAGTAAGAACTATGAACTTACAACTCTAATTGATTAAATTGGTTAAGTAGGTACTGCACTGCGAGGCAATAATAATACATCGAAAAGGGGTCACTCATTAATCATTGTAGACAAGTTGGCAACTTCAAAATCATCGGTGCAGAATAGATAAATACGACGAAAGTGAACTCAATGCCATTATAATATAATATTTTCATGGCGTCTTTGGTTGGTCAGCTACGTTGGATATATTTGTTATATTTTCTATTATATGATCAGGGTCGCGTTCTCTGTAAAGACAATGTCGTGTGGGACATAATGGCGCCAATCGTAATATACCTATGTATAAAGGCGCTTGGAAATATCTGAATTTATTAACATTACATAAATCTTTAATTCGCGCTATAGGGTTTCTTCATTGCACAATTTTTTGGAATATTAGAAAAAATACAGTAGGTACAAATTGTTTATAACGACAACTCTTATAATGAGAAGATCATTGCTATAAAGAACAGAAAGCTGTGTTGATTAAATATACCTACGCATATTTCCATAAAAATGCTCAAGGTTATAAAGAGTGTCCTTCACTGATATACCGGACTAGTTGGTGTTTAATTAACTAGTGTTCAGAGTGGTAGATACTGTGAGTATCGCTCTGGTGAAATGCTACCATCCAGATTCGAAACATTGCTTGAAATGGCTTAAACCATGTTTGATGGCCAGAATTTGAACAGCTAGTTATCTCCATCCTTCATATCCCCAATCCCTTTCCCCTTCCCACTTCTTTTAGTCTCACAACACACACAAATCGTTCTGCTGTATTTTATCACATACGTAAAATCCAAACAATTGTGTTTGCTCAAATTAGTCCCCAGTTCTTGTAATTATACTTGAATGATGACTCTAATTAGGTGCGGCCGTATCTTTAAAAATTACCGCATGGATGCACCAAAAACTGCTCGGTATGTTATCAACACTATGAAGGAAATTTGAACTAGCTAGAAGTTATACAGAACAGAGCTATGAGATGTATGCTGTGGAAAGACAAATACGCAAGGGTTAATCAAATGAGAGAGGAGCTAAATAGGATTCCAATAAAAAAGGTACTGCTATTTAAAGTGTTAATTTTGTGAAAAACCAAATGCCTAAATACTTTAAGCATGACATTGTTTTTAATAGAGATATACATAATTACGAAACCAGAATTGTCATGAAAAAATTAAAATCACAGAGCTACTTAATGTATAGAAGGACTAAAATCGTATGATGAAATGCCTAAGAGTATGAAGAATGAATATATTTAAAAATAAATGTCACGCTTACTGTAAAAATATTTAAATTTATAAAATGAAATGTTACCTTCTGCTTATGAGTTTATATTCTAACGTAGTATAAACTAACTCAATAAATAACAAAAAATAAATAAACAACTCGGTTAACTCTTTTATAATAAAATCTGACAAAACTGGCAGTCATCAAAACTAAAGAAAGTACCAATCTGTTGAATTGATTGCCACTAGAGAAATAGTAAAATGCTTGGTAGATGGTCACCTAGAATGCACACAACTTATGAATTTAATTTTATGATTAATGGAACGCCAGTGTTTGAAGAGAGGCTAATACCATACTATCTAATTCCACACTCCTAAAACTAACCACACAGCTAATGTTGGTCGTTGGTCATCGGCTACCGTGTAATCTCCGGGTGTTTATGTGAGTCGGATTGCTGTCAAGATCTGAAGATGGCAATCATCTAGATGTCGAAACAAATTACAGGAAGCAAATAATGATGGATATAAATTCCTTTTGAAACAAATTATCATAGTTACCACATCTTACTAAACTGTGGCACAAGCTCTAAATCATTATTGCACAAACTTGCCTCTTTTTAAAATACGCTCATATTTCAATTTGAGAGGCGGGTGTCGGTACCGCCGCTCTATATAATCTTTAAATTCGTGAGTGACCTTACCATCATTTTCAAAATACAAACAAAATTCCCTCAAAAACCTCCAACGTTTTTTTATAACACCTGTGTCCAATCTTTTAAAAGCTTTTTAATTAGAATTTAAAGTAGGTCATATATTTTCCACATACACTTACACCAATTGGTAAACATTCGCATATAATTAAAAACTTCGTTAATTCAATGCATTTTACAGACCTGACTGATTTTTTTCTGAAACTATTGGCATACTTTAAACAATGCTTCTCCGTGTTTCTCGTAGTAGGTATTATTATTTAGAAGGACACGTACATCATTATATTCATAAGTAAAAATTCAATCTTTTCCTTAATTGAAGTATCATACATCCGCAGCTTTCACATTATTTGTAATCTGCATCTAAAATTCACCTACAATCTACAATTATTATTATGAAATATTTTAATTTGTGAAGATTCAATATTAATTACGATATGTAAGCACTGCGTATTGGCTGATTTCTGAACATGAAATGTCCCAAAGATCTCTGCCACTTCTCAGTCTCCTCGTCTGTCAGTTCCAGACATGAGATGTTCTCCATTCTGCTAAAAGCAAACATTGGATCGTGTTACCGAAGAGCATTCTACCAAGCCTACCTACGTAGTATGTGTACCTACTATACTAGTTGCTCACACTTTCTGAACTCCGAACAAACTGACTCCCACATTAGATGGACAGTTAGTAAGAGGATCATTGAATTTCACAACCTTGCTAGGGTTTGCCATCCCGTAATCAAAAAACTAAATTTACACCAAAAACTTGCTGAATCGATGCGGAAACTTCAAACCTGGAATCGATCTTAAAGAAAGAACTTGTCTACTTAAAAAATCTTACATCTTGAAGAAGTCACTTTTTGAGAATGGAGGTATCATAGGGAGAGGCATTCAGTTGCACGCAACTTCTTGATAACAGTCCCAACAACTTGTGGGGAAGCAGAGAGAGCCTTGAGCTGCGGGACTTTTGAGCACAAATAATATCCGTTCACGCATGGGTGACAGGACCGTTCCATGCCAACTCAGAATGAAACCAACTCAGAACTACCTCAGAAAGGACATTAAAAGCTATGAAAACATAATTTTAAAATAGCCGCTAACTCTAACCTATTTAACAATTTTTTTTATCATCACTCTTAATGATCTTTCTGAGGCGGTTCTTGGGCTTATCAAAGGCTTCTTAAAATACTTCGTGTTTTTTTAAAATAATATTACCAGTAGGAGGTACCTTTAAAGATTATTGGTCTAAAAGGTTTTTGGGGAGTCGTGTCAGTGACATTTATGTTTTTTATATTATTTGTGACCTTTTTTTAATAAAATTCTTCTCAAAATTCCTATAATTTTACTTTTCCAAATATATTTTATAATATGACTAGTATTAAAGATAATTGATTCCAAATAATAATATAAAATGTCTACGAAAAGATGCCATTCTTTCAATTTAATACCCCTTAATAAAAAAAGTCCCGCAAATCCTGCGAGATCCCGCGGGATTGCAGTATAGAATTTCGGGGACTTCTAAATCCTATCCCGCAATCCCGCGGCATTTGAAAAAGGTGCGGGATTTGCGAACCCTAAGTGTAGCCAAACACTTGTTGTGTACAATACAGAAATTATGACGCTGATCATGCTTATGATACTATTTTAATGTAAGTTAGGATGTTTCCCTGATTACCACTTCAGTCAAAAGGGAAAGAAATGAAATAGTTGAAAAAAAATTGTTGATTGAAGCAAATAAAACTTCTCGAACAATGAACCCGATTTCAGCGTGCAATAACAATTAAATATGCTCTTAATTTTTTTAATAAATTTTTATTTCTAAACTAATGTGGGTTTATTTTTTTACAGGTTTGAATTAGCTGCCGATACTCAATAACTTAAGGTAAGTCACATCAATACATCTTATACAATTTGGGCATGATTAACTTTGCAGGCGACTGAAGGAGGAAGTGAAAGAAGAAATAACTCTTATTATTTATAAACTATCTCTATATTAATTACGCACAAAATCAAAGTTCGAATGTTAAGCTGTTCTTATCTCGTCACAGTAAAAAAAAAATGTTTCACGTTAAAACAGTCTACGAACACTCCTTTGAAAAACCCGACAAAATTTGAAACGGATAATCTTTTGGTACTACACACCAAAATACTCAATTTTTCTAAGGAATTTCTAGGTTAACGCCACTATTCCAAGCTGGCAAGCCATTATAAGACCAGACGCCGTAATGTTAGTTTCATAAATTTCAATTATTCAATTAGAAAAGAGATACTGCTGAAAACCAGCTGCATTCCAGGAGAAATCCTGAATTGTAGCTGAGCAGTGACCTTTTTAATCAATAGACTCAATGATAAAATAACAAAATGTATAATACTGTAAAAAATCTATTGATGAATAAACGTTTTTATTATTATTATCTATTATTTAAAAAAAAAAACAACTCGGTTGAAGCCGGGCAACAGTAATAAACACCAGTCTTGCATTTTGAAGGCGAAACAACTCTCATAGTTGAGAAGTATGCAAATAACAAAGGGACTTTACTTTATCGCGAGTATCTTAACGAGCTTGCTATTAAGACACCAACTCTTAATAGTAGTTAACTAACGCCAGAGATGACGACATTTTTTGCATCGTAATACTCGTTAAGAGATGCCAGTCGCGGGAAAATTTGCGAATCGAATGATATCACGTATAAAAAAATCAAATATCAAAATAATTCGAAAAACGGATAGTCATTTATGAACGCCTATTAGACTTATGTTATTAAATATGTACGTAGTTAAAGTGTCGATAATACGGCAATAAGTTATTGGTGAAGTTGCCGAATATTTCCTAACTTTAAACTTAATTTTTGTTTAAAAAAAAAGGAAGTTTAATGCACATTTTATCATCTCCCCCGACAAAAATATTGTTTCTTGTTGTAATTAAGTTGAAATCAAATTATTTTACTCAACAAAATATCTTGTAAATTCTCAATTGAATGATGAATTGACAGCCGATAACGCATGACGGACGCCTTCCGACATCCGACGGATTTTGCCTTTTCATCTTAACTGTGTCGTAACCCCCAAAAGATAACACAAAAGATCAGAATCACCCTTCTGGCGATAGAAAATTCAGAAATCTTTTAAATTATTGTACTAAAAACATAAGTTAACTTTGTTTATCTTCAATACTTCCATGCACCATTAATATACGTACGTATTTGTGGACAATTTAGGGCTAAGTGAAGTAACAGCACTCACGGTGGTGAACCATCACGGTGTATATTTAGGCCGCTAAGTGTTTAGGCCAGTCCCCATTAATCAGATGGAGTTTATTTATTACATTTTCGGCTAAGAGGATGAGAGCCACCTCGGAATGTATGTAATGTATGTAGGTACTTTCTCGTAATGTTGATGAGATAATCAGGAATTCTTGTCTAATTTCTAACATAAATAGAAGTATATAGACTTTATTCATTGTAGATTAGTTCATATGACTTTATTAAATGTTAAGATTGGGTACCTACTTCATAAAACTTTATTCGCTGTTAAGATTAGTTCATAGAACGTTATTAACTGTAAAAATTAGTTCATGGAACTTTTTTCATAGTTTTGTTGATGTGAATATTTCAAAACCGCCAAAGTTGTCCAATTTGAAGAGGTACTTATCTGGAACTAGAATTTTAAGGAATCTGTGCGCGAGTCAGTTTATGGAAACATTTAATTGGGCAGAAGTGTGATATTACAGTAAGAATGTAGATAACACAAAGCAAATCATAATTATCGTTCCACCACATTGTTATAATATGGCTCTCTGATATATTTGTTATCCTGTTTCTTTGACAAATTGGCTCTTCACACTTGACAAATTGCTGACCCCTGGTCTACGTGAAGTATCATATTTACCCGTCATATATATCAGTTAGAGACCTTCAGTAGCTGAGTTGACAAATGCGTCGGATTCCCACCCAGATGCTTCGCCTTGGATTCAATTCCTCTGCTAGATAGTTCATCCTACATCATTTTCTGTAGACGGCAGTAAGAGATTTTCAAATATTTTCAGATTATTCGCAATCCAGAACTGTTTGTCTTCTTTAAAAAAAATTATCTCTAACTGTCATAGTCATAGTCATAGCTAGTGCCGCGGGTTCTATGACGTCAGAACTCACCCGATCAAACATAGAGACTTTGGATTTTTTTAAATCAAGAAACTTTTCAGAAGTTTTTTTTTCATTTTTTCAATTGCCCTATAAATAAGTCATATAAAAGTTTCACCCCTGACCTAATCAGTTCGGGTATATTGCCCCCCTACAACATTACATCCCTGTTGTCCTCTGTGGACAAACGCGTTTATAAAGTCTTGGCTAATTTCCTGAATATTAACAGCATCAATTTGTGACTTTTATTTATTTTATTGTTTTCAAGATACAATCCCGTTAAACCGCAATAAAGCAGTTTGTCAACAGGATGTCAATGTTCAATTACAATTTAAACATACATACATATTATTATTACTATAACTATACAAATTGTCTCAATTAACAAACATTAATTAATATAAACAATCTCTATTTAGTAACCATTGTTTCAGCATATATCTGAATCTATTTGTAGAGTCGAAATTTTTTATATTAATTGGTAACATGTTAAATATTTTTGGCACGTTAAATTCCAGGGTTTGCCGTCCGTAGTTATTATTATATTTTGGAACAAGCATTCCTTAATTCTTTGTGAACCTCGTATTATGCTCATGTTCCACTTTCTTCTTATGATCAGACTCAGATACATCATGCTGAATCAATATTTTATACCATAAGTAAGTAAGTACTGTAAGTTTATTTACATGTATTTATTTAGTGTGAGCTGTTTATTTTTTACGCATAATAAATTATATCACCGTATTTATAAATTTCCTGTTACTTCCACTTGTTGTGTGTAATTAAAATCATTTGTATTATTATTATTATGTAATGTATGTAGGTTATTGTTGAAGTAAAACTTCTTTACGCACGCTCGACACTAAGGGGGTAAAATGATGAATACGTTACGAAAAAATATGAAACGTTATGAAAATATATGAAACGCTAATCAATGTGAAACGCTAATCGATATGAAACACTAATCGATGCGAACGCTAATTAATGAGTTGTTATGAGTTTTAATGAGTTATTATGAGTTGTTATGAGTTGTTATGAGTTGTTATGAGTTGTTATGAGTTGTTATGCGTTGTTTTGAGTTGTTATGAGTTGTTATGAGTTGTTATGAGTTGTTATGAGTTGAGTTGAGTTGAGTTGAGTTGATGGGGATGTTGAGGGGATGGGGATATTTTTATTCCTGTTATTGTTATATTGTTAATGGACGGCCTAAGTTAGTGAAGCACACTCGTTTTTTTTTAATACCAAATTTGTAAATATTAACCCAAAATTACACTATACAAAAATTATTTACAAAATCATTCACTTGACACTGGCTAGAACACTCTTTTGGGGTGAAAAGCCATGAGAGGGGAAAAAATAGAATTTTCATTGAGTGGGGAATATTAGTATTTTTTTAAACGTGTACCTACCTACACACTAAATTAATATCAGTAGGTACCTACTTATTTTGAATATAATATAAAATAAATTTTGAAATTTTAGACGTAAATAGGGGTCCAAATTGAAGTGTCAAATGATGCTATAGGATTTTGCACCCGACGAAATCAGAGCCAAGTCGGATCGTTTATTTTTGATAATTTTTCACACTGGATTAACCAAATATACGAATAACCAAAAACTATAAATCATATAAGCTTATATGTATGAATATGTATATATTTTCAAGACATACCTTACACTGGACTTCCTTATTATTTAAGTTAAACGTTTTAACATTCTGAAAGAGATAACTAGCAAAGTTAATAACTTTTACACCTTAATGAGCAAATTAAAAAATCTATTGAAACATGCTGAAAGACTGTGTCCCTAGTGAACTCCACAGCTTTATTGGATTCTGCGGTTACCCGTTAGATGCTTCTGAATATACTATTGAAACTAAATTATGCAAACTTAATAGCAGTAACGGCGTCCGTTAAACTTTAAACTCTCAAGAAAACTGTAATGTTTCACCGGGTCAAATTCGAGTTTTAAACAAATATTAAAAACATGTTCCTAAAAAGCAGTAATTGTGGCTTGCTAAAATTAGACTAAATAGACATAAACCAACGCTTTGTCACGAGTTGCGGCTTGCATTGTTCGAATGAAAACGAAAATTTCTTTAAAATAAATAGACTCATGACTAATATAATAAATGGTGACCTCGCAAATGCTTTATTGATTATATTTTACATTGTTTTGAACAGAAGATATTATTTTTCGCCGACAAAATGTATGCGAGTTGTAAGTCGTGACTATGTTGAGCTTTGACAAAACGTTGACCCAGAAATAATGATAGATCTCACAGAGGACAGAGGTCAAATGTCATGTCATGTTTAGGGACTAGCAGCCGTTGTTCCCAATCCTACTAATCAACTGTTGAGCCAAAATTTTGGCTTAACACTCCTCAAATGCACAAATATGCTCTTCCCAACGCAAATCACTGACCAACGGGCGAATCGAGCATTACTAAACAAATCACTTAGCTGATCGGAGCCCTAGATTGATCGATCGAAAAGTTGATAATAACGACCGTAAGTATAATTAACTAGAAGCAATTGGTACCCATGAAAATACCTGAGACCTCTATCTGATTCTAGAAGAAGGGAGAATAATCATTAATAGCGCCAAATCCAATAAGGCCAATTTGAATTTAATTTCATCTTTCATTTTGATTTGGGTGCTGACATAATATATGTAATAACCTATATAACAAATATTTGGAGACATGGCAGAAATTATGATAGGATTATAAAACCATCGGCAACCTCAAATTAATCATGACAAACAAAGACTTACTGAGTTGACTTAAGGTTAAAGTGGAGTTTATATAACACATTTCATTACTAACAATGCACATACAATTGTTATATTTTCTTTGTGTTAGACATACATAGCATCATTAAATAATAAAAATTGAAAACAAAAAAAAATCTCAGCGAACTAAGTAGATTAGTTGGGCATGATTCAGTCACAGCAAAAATTATCATTGTTCTAACTTTTTCAACAGGTGAAGTTTCAATCAAAATACGCTCTGTACGTGTACCTACATGACAAAATGCGATACCACCGAGCCACCGATTGAATCAGATCTAATAACATCTCTGAGGTATGTGGTAGTTTCGGGACTCATCCGAGATCATAGTGGTATTCTGTAGCAAGTATTACCTAACTCCGTGGGCACTATTAATTGTCACGGAGATGTGGCAGTGCATTATATAGGTACAATGGCGAAGGTCACACGGCTTAGTCACCGCAGATGATCTGGCGCCTTCACTGACATCTACCTGTACCATGTCTATAATTTTTATATGGCTCTTGAAAATCTAAACCTACGTATGTGTACTGTGAGAATTTCATGACCTACCTTCTCTTCTCTTTTTTTTGATTTTAGTTATGAAGATACTATTGGGCAAGAAACGTAAAAATGAAATTGGAATACAGTAAACACATAGTCATCGACATCGGCGCTACAAACTTTGTAGCGCTGTAGCTTTGTAGCACGTAGTTTAATACAATTTAAAAAATTGGAGTTTAGATAAATCTGTCCATAAATGCGATGATATCTGATATTTAAAACCAAAAGTATTGTTTTAAATGAGATCTATATATATCTAATATTATAACTCATCCGAGGCTACATAAATCAGAAAACGCCGGACCCGAAACCAAAACCAACGTGTACTCTTACATATAGATACATACCTTCAGATTTTTTTTAATAAGTTTTTCAGTAGGCTTATAGTGCTATTTACATATCTACCTATTATTCCTTAATTTAAACAATTTATCCAATTGTTATTTTAGCATCAATATTATACAATTATACTGTTTGATTTAGCGCCCTTGAGGTGATTTTTCAAGAAAACGGGCTACATAAATTAGCCAAATATTATTAACTATTATTTGAAAATATACCATGTTATTGCTTAAAATGTTGTCACTATATACCTGCTGACAAACTACATAAGTAATTTAGCAGGTTTCAAATGTTAACAAATATATATATATATATATATATATTTTTTTTTTTTTTTTTTTTTTAACCATGTTATGTTCAAACTTCCAAACATTATTATTTGTCCTGCAGGAAAAATAGAAGAAGTTTATTTTCAGTGCCTACAGGCTAAAAGAAGGTTACTTGTTGGTTTTCCATTTAGTCCTGCCCAGCGCGGCCGTCTTAGTTTTATGAATGTTGTGATTGGCGGCTCGTAAAACAATAGCAAAAGCTCGAGGTTAATATTAAATAACGTTGTTGTATTAAATAACGTAAATAACAATTTAGTAAGGAAATGGTTTTGAATGGTAACAATGCTCTTATGTAAGTGAAATTTCCTTCCACTAAGGAGCTAGCAATTATGGTAGAGTGCATTGCATTGTTCGCCAACCAGTCAATATTTTCTTTTGCTCAATGTAGACTGCAATTTTTTGTATGTTTTGAAGGATCTTGAACCAGTTAAACATTTTCACGATGGTTGCTCTATTTGAGACCCTAAATGGAATAAAATATTTCAGGGTTAAAACAGGTTCAGGGTTTTAGGACACTAAAAACATTTTAGTTGAAATCATCGCGATTTCTGGTGGCTACTTTTCAGAGCCTCTTGAATAGACAATCTGATTTTCTCTCGAAAGGTTGCGAAGTCGATTTTCATCACAGTGCACTATATATATATATGGACATTCTGTGCATAATTTAGTTTGATGGATCTTACCAAATAAGAATAAATAAATTGTTAAATAATTTCTCTCATAATTGTTTGCATGGAAACTGTCTTTGCTTATGGAACTGTCCTTGCAATTATTATTTTCTTAAAATATTTAGAATCATTCGTACTGGAGTAAGAGCTACCAGTATTTTTAGGTAGCATTGACCACGAAGAACAAACATATTATCATAATTCAATTTTAATTCTTGCTTATCCGTAATATTACTTGACATGTCGATTGTACATGCCTATTTTCCATCTTAAATCCGAAATATGGGTTCCTGTATATGGCTTTATATTTTCATTATTATTACTGGCTATTCATTTAAAATAATAAATTCAAGATATTTCCTGACCGCAAACGTAGTTTAATAAAATCTTAAATGGAGTTATTGGTACATAACAATCACATGAATTGCAAAAGATGCGGAAAAAGCCATCAAGTGTCCAAATTGGGAACGATAATATCCATAACATTACGTTGCTCCTTTGTCTTCCGCTATGGACCATAGACCAAAGACCACAGACCAATCCATACCTGTGGATAGAGTGAGAGGTTTAACCTATTAGTATAAGGAAGTGGTTCTGGCCAGGGCCGCATTATTATGAGCCACGTTTTCTGATATATACTAGAAACGAAGGTAGATACCTATGGCATAGAAGCGTGCCGACTGTCCAAACTGCACGGACTATCAAAGTGGCGGAGTAAATTAATGTTATGCGTTTGGTGTGTAGGTAGAATTAGAGGTCTTGTGCTTACATGTGATTTGCAGTATCTATTTAATTGTTTAACATAAGTATTAATCACAGTAGGTACATTATGATACAAGTGATAAGGTGTATTAATTTAAATGATTGCATGATTATAGTATCTACTTAGTATGCAAGTCAAAAAGTCATAAGGTAGAATAATTTTCCCTGCGATGAGAACGGTTCATAAATATTAATCAATAAACGAACCCGTAATAATAATAAAAAGGAAGAGTAGAGAGATAGACAGAATTTTAAAATCAAGAAGTACATGCTCAAAAAATGTTAATGACTGTTAATGAAAGCATAATGAAAAATGAAGTCTTAGTAGTTTTTAAATAATTTATATCACCTTTAAATATTTAATAATTCAGTTTTTTTGTTAGCAAGGAACCATGAAAGTGTAGTAATTTTTCATGGTGGGTATACGTTGTGATTTCCCAAGTAATTGGTGAGTTATTTGCCGCTTAGTGTTGTTGGTTTCTACGTGAAGAAGCGTAGTACGCCTGATAGGTCTCGTTGGAACATTTAAACCAATAGTGGTAGTAGTATTGGTGAACGATGTTGGCGACACATACCTACATGTTGTGCGCATGGTTTCATACACACAGATTGTCCATTGACTTTCTTCCTTGTTTTATTATTTATGGTTTAAGCCTAAGAGTATGGATATTCATAGTTCCATGGTTGAAGCCCTCGCTGCTACCCTGTTTCTTTATGTCCGAGGCTGGTATGTACCTATGCTAGATGCAGACGGTACCTGCTCCGTGGATGCTGCGCCATAGCTAGGATACCTACGTATTACCTTGGGTCCAGCTCGGGGCCAACACGATACCTCGTGATGAGATCTCGCCGCCTCTGACGTTTGATCAAAGGAAGATATTTACATCACTCCATCTTCCGAGGTACCCTCTGCTCTAACCGGGATATATCTCATTCCGAGAGGTATTAATCACTTTCACCGCAAACCAGATTCACTTTTATTTGATATCTCGCGTCGTAAACCTTGCAAATTTACATCTGAATAATTAATTCTGGATTTGACCTTTCCACTACATCCGATCGTCAATCAATATGTGTTGGTAACCAAAACCTTTACCCAATAAATTACTGTTTCATCGAATCTTATTTTTTTGCACAGAACAAAAAATAACTTTCTATGAATTAATGCCTGCAAGTTTTATTTGCGTTGTTTTGAACAATATATTTCTAAATATTTAAGAACTTTCTGCAGAAACAAATATTCAGAGCTTATTAGTTTTCTTCAGACAAATTATTGAAAATGTTGTCATTATTGAAATTATGAAAAATAACTTTTACATAGGTGTAAATTGTACACGATTGGTATTTTTGGCACGAGGATGGGTCATCTTTGTGATTTACGAGTTGAAGTTCCCGGCGTTACCCAGGCTTCATGCAGAGTTTGCTTACACCAGATTTTTTCGAAATTTTACGAAGGCACAGACCTTTATTTTGTTTTGAAGGTCTAACGAGCAAAATTTCATTAACCTCGGAATGAAACTGTAGATTTTTATCAAAATTCAAATCTACGCCTCCCTTTCGGTGTCCACAACAGACACTCTTTTTATATCGTAAAAAGATTCTTGTGTTGCTCGTCCATGTATTATTATGTATAATTATTTTCCGCCTTTTTGTATCTTTTCTTTTACATCTTGCTACTCTTCAAGGCCCAGTTTCATCTTGAAAATATCCTATCTAGCTATAGCATCCCCAAAGATGACATGCTTAGTGTGTGGACTTAATATAATACATCATACTAAAACTTTTAAGACACCAATTATTACATATATAAAAATTACAAATGTTCACCCTCGAGTTTCAATTTTGGGATCTATTGACACAATGAAATTATTAATTTAAAAAACTAATATTGGAATAATGAATTATAGCTTCGTGATTAGCGTAGCTGCATCATTTAACCTTGGTCCATTTATATTAATTATTATTTGGGGGGCGGATATGGGTACCGCCGCCCCGGGAACCATTTATTAAGCCAGAATGACTGGTTGAGGGAGACCTTTTGAAGGTGGACTCTCTCAACCCATCGACTTGCACTGCAGTTTAAGGGATGGATTTAAACTTCCGCCACACCTTGATCCTCTGAACCCTTGATTCCTATTTTCCCCCATATACCTTTCCTTTCCAGAACTCCCTCTCCTTCCTTTCTTAAAAAGTATCCTCCATACAGCATCCCCAAAGATGAAATAAGCCCTGAGGAAAATTTATTTTTTTAGGGCTTTCTGTGTGGAGCCTAAGTAAAAAAAGTGTCATTTCTTTTCAAAAACAAACATTGACAATTCTCTTCATAATGTAATTTTAACTTTATTATTTATCGAAAAATTAGAGAGACGATCATAAATTTAGATTTCGAAATAACAGCGTTACTAAGCTTGAAAAACCACGAAATCGACAAATATATAAATCTAACTAATAAAAATAAAATCGTTTTCTGATTTTAGGTAGAAACCTTATTCCTACCCATTCTAGCTTATCTGAAAAAATCATCACCGCAATTTTCAAAATTATACTTAAAATCAAAGCAAATTAGAGTTCATTGAACGTAAAAAAAATTTACGCAGGATTGACTAACGCATAACATCAAAGACATCCAACATTAGTATGTTTTTAACGTATTGATATGTGTAGGTAATATAGCGTAGCTTCATCACAAATCCTTGGTATACGCCATCTTGCCATTTCGCTCTAGGCTACTCTTTATTCAAGGATGATAAACCAATGGTAATTATGTAGGTTGTGACTTTCCCCTACACATCTCTCTCCTTAGCTTTCTTTACTCGTGTCAATAATTCTTGATTCGCAAGCGACATCATCTTCCTTGGTGTAATACATCTCGGTGTATGGGTGTCTAGGCTCTATCCTCTACCCAAGGACAGCTAATTGCAGAAGGTTAAGATTCCCTAAGAGCTGATACCAGATTCCCGTGCGGCTCACACCGTGGCAGTCAGTGCCAGTATTATCGGCGCTGTTAGGTGTCGCAAGGCGCGCGTGTCAGCCTGCTGTTGTAAGTAATACAAGGTCCGCTGCCTGCCCATATCGGGAGACCAGCCCACCACACATACACCAAGGCCAAGATGATTATATACCTACTCCAGCCTGGTAGACAGATGTTGAATGTGAGCATTTTAGATATCTGCTGGGAACGGTAATTTATTATTCGTCCAGTGTGCATGGATATTAAGTAAGTCTTCCAAAACTTGAGATTTGTGACGATTTCTAGAAATCGACAGTTAGCGTAGTGTCCTGTTTTTGCATACTAAAGATGTTGAATATTTATTTATTTTGTTGAACATTATAAATATCTGCTTGTAACGGTAATTATTGATCCAGTAGCATGAATGCCATCCTAGACTTGAGAATTGTGACGTCCTGTGTAACGACGTCCAATTTCTAGAAATCTTTCTAGAAATTGTCTGTCCCCATGGCTTCCTATTTTTACGTAGCACCTAGACAGCATTTTAAATATCTGCTGGTAACGGTATTTATTGATCCAGTGGGTATGAATGTCAGTAAGTGTTCCTATTCTTGAGATTTGTGTCGATTTCTGTAAATTGGCTTTATTCTCGTGATTTCCTATTTTTACGTAGTAGGTACCTAGACAGCATTTTAAATATCTATTAGAAACGGTAATGATTGTTCCAGTAGGCGTGATTGTCAGTAGGTCTTGCTAGACTTGAGATTTGCGATGACTCCTAGAAATTGGCCGTTCCCGTGGCTTCCCACTTTTACTTAGGACCTAGACAGCATTTGAAGAGTCTGCTGGTAATGGTAATTATTGATCCAGTGGGCATGAATGTCTTCTAGACTTGAGAATTGTGACGACTTCTAGAGTTCAGCTGTTCCCGTGGCTTCCTATTTTTATGTGACAGCTTATTGTTCATATCTAGTAGTGACGGTAAAATTATTGGTCCGGTATGTCATATGCATGAATATCTGTACATCTTTCTTGTCTTTAGATTTGTGAAGATTTCTAGAAATTGGCTGTTCCCGTGACTTCCTGTTTTTACGTAGTAATCATTTTTTCCACTTCATAAATATGAGCTTTATTTTACGAATACGTGCATCAGTGCAAAGTTTAAATGAAGATCTCTATAAATTGTAAATTTTAATATTTTTAACATTTACCATTTTAAGATAAATAAAATTAAATAATAAAATATTAAATAAAAACATCGCACTCCGTGCCCTGACACGTGAATAATAATACGCCTTTCAACCGGATATACCTACAACAAAATACCTTTTTATTTGAGCCACAATTAGAAAAAAAAGCTGGATTTTGTACCCTCTAAACATTTCTGCCTTGAGCGTGAAATACAATGCTTAATATAATTATTTTTATCAGAGGAGGAGTGCAGTTCGAGTAATCACAAGAGTTTGTATAGGAAATATAAAGAACTGGAACGAATTTTGCATGTTATGATATTATGATAGTAAAATTATTAGTAATACTTATGTAGATTCTACATAATATGGCTGATGCAAATGAGCAAGATTATTTTTTCGCTAGTGCAAGTTAAAACCATATCTAAATATAACATATCGATGTAGAATGTGGTAGTTTCGCTCCGTTAATTTACTTTAGCTTCTATTTCAAAGGAAACCGTAATCAAATAGAGAAACGTGCCCAGACAAATCAAACACTTCCATACCAGGAATAATAATCTGTATGAAATTATTTTATGTTTAATTAGCTTGGTTATTGAGATAGCCAGGACAGCTTTCATTAAGATTTCAAGATGAACATCTCTTTTGTAACCGTGACCTGAAACAAAATTTGAATAGGATTAAATGATTTTTATTTATGTATTTATTAAACGCCCGTAGGCCTTTTGCACATATTTATATACTATATTCACATATGTCTAACATTTACAAACATATCAGTTCATACACATAATACATAAAAATACAATAAATGCTCATCATTTTGCAAATACATGAACATATCGGATGGTCACAACAAACTATCCCTAATTCATAAAAACATTATAGGTATCAGGTTGGATAACTTAGATAA
Organism: Limnephilus lunatus; assembly: GCA_917563855.2. Classification (NCBI taxonomy): domain Eukaryota; kingdom Metazoa; phylum Arthropoda; class Insecta; order Trichoptera; family Limnephilidae; genus Limnephilus; species Limnephilus lunatus. The sequence continues at coordinate 71,037,156 of OU830596.1, forward strand.
GGTTGGATAACTTAGAGGCACTAGAACTAAGGAAATCCAAAAACATTAATAGTAAGGTGATTAATAACCAAATAAATTTAAATAAAAGTTCAATACTAAGATTGTTCCGTATTGACAAAGAAAACTCCCGTTCCCTTCCCAATTCTCCATCTACACTTATGCCTTTTTCCTCCTTCACTTGAGGAGTCCAGCCCATTTTGTTAAATCATATATTATCTATAACACACATGTAACTGAATAATAATAATAAATGTTAATAATATAATGGGGAGATAGTGCAATCCCACACATTCCATAAGGGTTATAATACATACACAAAATATTTTAAAAAGAAAATGAGGTGAATATGATTGTACATGAAACAAAGGTATAATAACAAAAGAAAATCATAATAATTAGCTTTTAGGATTCTGTGACCACATTAGGAGCCAGTGTTTTTCTCCAGTGTGCATCAATGCTGGATGACGGACTGAGTATAATGTTATAGTATCAATGTTTCAATGTAAGTATAGTATTATACCTACTGCCCTGGAGAAGCTATACGGTTGTAGCGAAACCCGGTCGGCTTAAAGTATATGTATAAAATAAAAGTGGTATTTACAGAGTTATTGTTTTATTTTAAATTATTTTACTTTGATGCAGGACGGAGAGGTTTTGAAAATGTCGAAAAGGTCAGTAAACGTATTGGCAGTTCGCTGAAATCGCATTAGCGGTGAATGATATGTATAGTTAGAGCTATGGTTGTCACAGTGAAAAGATGGTGGAATCGAGTGGATTTAACGGAGACACGGATATTTATAAAATGTAACATTTGAGGTTATGTTTTTTTATGGTTCGTTGTTTTTTCTCTTTTCTAGTGCAAGTCATGGAAAGATGAACACTTAATGGGAGATACAAGCAAGCCATATATTGGTAGATATAAATGTGCATCCTCAAAATGCACAATACAGTTTGAGTACCTACCTAATTAAAAAGCTTTTCAAATCGCCAAAAAACATAAAATTAAGCAATGTTTTCACATCGCCTCGCGAGGAGGTCTAATTACCGGTAGATCAACGACAACATTCCCACATGATGACATTGATCTAAAGATTGCAATCTGTTTGCATTGACTTGCAGCCAACCATACCAAAACTATTGAATTTGTAAACCCAGTAAAACTGAAAAAACCCTCGGCTATCTGTAGACACGGGCCAAATGGATTGTAGTTTTTGGAGCAATGCCGTCAGTATGAGGGAAATTATTTCCTTCAGCATGTGCGGAGTTAACCCGTGAGGCTTTTCGTGGAGTTAACCGCTCCGGCCCAAACAAAATAATATCATCTCATCAAATATTCCAGTTTCTTTTTACATCAACCCCGCACAGGAGGCAATGAGAAAAAAAATATTTCAGGGCCTGTCACCTTTGGAGATGCTGTGTGGAGGGTATTTTTAAGGAAAAGAATGAGAGAAAGTTTTGGAAAGGGACAAGTCATGAGGGGGTGGGTAGGATTCTAGGGGTCAATGTGTCCACAAGTGACGGACGTATGAATCCATCCCTCCCTCTGCAGTGCAAGACGATGTGCCGAGAGAGACAATCTGGAGAGGTCAAAGGGCCTCCCCAAACCGGCCCCTCAGGACTCTCTCAGAACATCGCCCCATCGAAAGGATGGACTCATACGTAAGTTACCTTGCGTCCTTCCTTTGTTTGATTCCTGCCCACCAATCATACCTTTTTCCTTCCCAGAACTTCCTCTCCCTCCCTTTCTTAAAAAAAACCCCTCCACACAGCACCCCCAAAGATGACACAGGCCCTGGGGGGAATTATTTTCCTCAGGAACTTCTGCGTGGAGCTAATGTAAAAAAAAAACACTTGATACAAAAACAAAAAAGTATTATTCAAGGTTATCGTCTCTTAAAGTTTTTAGTTTTAACTAAGCAGGTACATAAAATGAACTGTTTGGCGGTTTTCATTTTCCATATTATAAGGGAGCGTCTACTGTAAACGTGTAAACCTTTAAATGCAAATAAGCGCGGTGTTCTATCTTTTTAAATATTTTTATATTATATATCTGACAATAATACAAGAGGAGATATAACGCGTTTTTGAGGAGATGTTATTTGGTGACAGTTACGAAACCCAAGTGGTTTTAATATTTAAAAAAAATTTATAGTAAAAAATTACGAAATGAAATTTCTTTACCTATCCATCATTTTGGATAATGATAAGTGTGAAGTGACCGCCATCAGGGTTAAAGACAAGCACCCGCATCTGGTAGCAAGTAGAAACAGCAAGTATTATAGTACCTGCACAGCTACCAGTTCCTCTGACACTGACATACTTCATACCTACTCTGTGCCATTTTCCTGATTGCCCGCCATCATCGCTTCGCCGTCCACTCCGCACTCCACACTCCACATTGCTTCCGATACGCGGTGAAATGCCTTCCAGTAATTAACTTCGAGATTCCTGTTTATTCGGGTCGGTGCAATCTTTCGCGGTCTTCATTTTATTGACAATGTAATGAATACAGCAGTAGTTTCTTTACGAGATAAATATTTATGTTTTAAACAAGTTTATTTCGTAAACAGTAGGTAATGTAATGTAATTTGTAGTCATACATACAAATTTACAACTTCATTTGACAGGAATAACGACCACATTTCCAGCATTGTTGTATTTTATACTAAGTGTGTAGGCACTTGGTAGGTACCTACGTACGACCGGTATATCAGTTGCTTGAGAGATTTTCGTCCGTCAAGTTGCTCTCTGGTAGGAACTACGGCAAGATATGCCTAGTGATACCATTACTAAAAAATACTGATATACCGGCCCGTAGTCTAGCAAAAGAAGTACTTTATGTTTAATTATATTTTAGGGACTGGATCTTTTCAATCTTTTCCATTTTCTGGACGCATGCGCACAACTGCACTGCACGTTCGTAGCCAATTATTCGGCTGATTAATGCGGGAAGTTCCCTACCAGTTGCAACGCACTATATTTTCTTTATGATGATTGACAGGCGACCATAAACACAGACAGTGCATTATTGGACATTGTTATTATTTATTTAATTTAATAAATCAAATTGGTGTCCGTGGCGATCAATTTATCCAACATTGTGCAATGAAGTCTTCACAAACGGCATTTTGCTGGTACCCGGCTAGCGCTCCAATGCCATTCAAATAAATAAATTGATCCTCCCTGCATGTCCTTTCCCGTGCGTCCCCGTACATCTCCCGATTCTCCTTCCCCCCCCCCCCGCGTTCCTCTTCCACCTTCCCCGCCTTCCCCCTTCCTCCCGCGAACCCTACCTCCCACGTTCCCCTCCCCCTCCCGCCTTTCCTCCCTACGCTAAAATATATGAAATACACACATTTTCATTTATACAAATTTAATTTCTCGGCTTTTCTCTACTATAATAAGCATGCTTTATACATATAAATCTTCTTCTTAAATCACTCTATCTATTGGTGAAAACCGCATGAAAATCCGTTGCGTAGTTTAAAAGATCTAAGCGCACGAACATTTTGAGCGACTTCATTTTATACTATTTTTTTTTAATTTTATCGATGTTAAAAAATGGAACATATTATAATATTACTTATCTTCCATTAAAAGCATTTGCTTGTGGATAGAATGATAAGATTTATTTAAATTTGAAATTGATACCCAATGCTAAACCGAGTCTAACACAAACGTGGACATTGATAAGCTGTACCGTAAGAATACTAGTAAAAGTACCTTCATAATTTAATCATTTAAGATTTAGTTAAATTTGCGTTTAGTTTTCTGATGGATCCCAGCTACATAAGGTGTGGAAGATCACTTGTGGGTACTCGAGTCTACCAAAATATTGTACACTGTGACACTGCCTTTATTTAATTGATTTTAAATCGCAACACCAAAATCATTGATGAAACTTTATAAAAGCACTATACACAAAAATTCAAGTGACTATATTTCACAACAACATTAAATTATATTTATAAATTTGTGGTAATTCCTGAAAATATATATTTTCCGCACCCTAATCTACAATGTTTTTTAACACTTATCGAGATAGGAGCAAAAGTTTTTTTTTAAATTTAAAATTTTTTATACTATTTTCGTTATTTATTTTTGGTGTGGTATGTCGTGTTTCGCTACCTCCTTTAGCCTAAAGAAGGAAGTAGAAGAAGGTGGTAAAAATAAATAATGAAAATACTTCAGGCCGTGAAAATCTTAAATACTATCTGTGCATATTATTAGAAATGTTAAATTAAAATAAAAACTACCTGGAAGAAGTGCGTACTTTTAGCATATTGGGTGACTTAGCAGGGGTGCCCGGGTTTATGGGGTGAGGTTTGTCCGGGTCTTGGCAGCGGATGCGTCTGTCCACCAGCTGCATGGCAGGCCGGATCGGGAGAGAATGATTGAATGAATCCCTTTGGCTTCTCCTCTACTCTCTCTTGCACCGCAGTGGGAACGATGGATTCATATGTCACTCCTGGGCACATTGATATCCAGATTCCTACGTATGGGTCCATCCCTCCCACTGCGATGCAGGGCGATGGGTCGAGAGAGTCCGGTTGGAAAAAGCTAGGTAAGGTCTCCCTCAACCAATCTTTCCCGATCCAACCTACACAAACCTCACCCGAGCACCTCTGCCAAGTCACCAAACTTAGGGAACCACTTGGGTGGACCTATGGCAGGGGTGTTGGCTATTTAACAAAAGGTTTCCGGTTTGGTATAAATACCGCCTCCCACATTGAAAAAGTATTACATTATTTTATTATGATTATTTTGATATGAATCTTCACGTAAATTACTTAATGAGGAAGACCTCAATCGATAAAAAAAGGGCTTCATGGTGTGACAGATTACCGCATTCTTGCGCCAGTTCACACGTATTATGATAAAGTATTAAGTATGGATAAAGCAATTACAATATTATTTAGATTGTGACCTTCCTCTACTCGTCTCCTCGTCTGCCTTGTCACGCGTCCTTCCATTGTAATGGGGTTATCGTGATTTCCCCATTACATTTTCTTTGTTTTCGTAGATCACTTTTGTATTATGTTCTTTATCTCTGACTTTTACGGCCGAAATCAATGGCGCCAGTTATTATAATAATATATTACTAATACAATGCACCATGTGAACTTTTGATTGTTTTGGGGATCGGATATACTCTGGTATTTTGTAAATAATAATGACCTGTTACCTGTTAGACCATTGTGCAAATATAATGGCCAAAGGCAAAATTGATACATAGGTAAGGTCACCCAGGTATGATATACTACTTGGACTTGGATAGATACAAAACATTTTAATACATAAAATAACTGCAAGAAAATAACGACGCGGTTACCGGAAAAACAGGACATGATAAACAATAGTGATTAGTTTATGTTAGGTTGGGTTAGGTTAGGTTCAGATTCGATTAGGTTAGGTTAGATCGGTTAGGTCAGATCGAGATTAGATTTGTTAATGGTTTGTTTTTTTTCTTCACTTTTCAGTTAAAAATCCTATAGAACGTCAGAGTGTCAGACACTCTCTGTGTTCCCCTGGTGAAAGACCACCATTCAGAATCGAAAAATTGCTTGAAGTGGCTTCAGCCGTGTTTGGTGATCAGATTTGGATAGCCGGGGACTTCCCCACCCTTCTCTTCCCCAAATTCATCCCCTTCCCACTACCTTCAGCCTCACAACTACCCCAAATGGGGATTCCATAGTCCCACTGGTTCCAGACGGTTGAGAGAAGTTGTTTCAATATTTATAATAAGGACAAAATTCTAACATTCTAACATCGTCAATACTTTAGTACCGACAGCAACAAACACAACAAAAACACATTCCCAGTAATTTCATCCATACGATAACCTATCGTTCCACAGCATTGTTTTTTGATGACCCATCAGTAAAAAGGGTAAGTACATATGTAGGCAAATACCTAAGTAAGTAAATACTAACCAAGCAAGTAAAGTAAAACCAAAGTAAGTAAATACTAACCAAGTAAAAAAGTAAAACCAAAGTAAGTAAGTAAATATCTAAGAAATTAAGTAGGTACCTTAGTAAGTAGTTACCTACCACCTTTTGGAGATCGAAAATCCTCGGGGGTAAATACTCGTATTTCTTATAACAAATAATAATGACATGCTAGACCTTCCTGCAATAAATTGGCCATTGGCAAAATTGCTAAATTAAAGGCCAACGTGAACGTATGTATGTTATAATAACATAATAATAGGTATAACGTTGATGCAAAACATCTTAACAAATAAAACGTTTAACAGGATAACATCTCATCCCGCTCTTTGCAAGGTTAAACAGTTGCCTTGAGGGTAAAGTTATTGATCAGTGAATATCAGAATCAGAAACGTTAAGTTCGTAATGTGCTGATGTGTAAACGATATTACAGATTTAAAAACTCTACCCACCTTGGGCCAATTGCACTGTTCCCGGGTCAACTTAAATTGATAGTTCATCTAGTATAATAGTGTTGAGTACCTAATACAAGATACACTGCAAATATCCCATACTAAAACGTAAAATGTCCCGCCACCTCACAAAATACGAGTACATTTGTCCCAGCTTTTTCATTCAAACTATCACAAATCACTACAAACGGTTTTGTAATATTTTGTATTTCTATAAATCTTTTGAGGTGATAAGCTGGTGAGGTGGCGAGGAGATGGGGTGATTGGTACTACATTACTATAATTCGTGTATGCGACTTTTTATGCCACTCTCCACCCCCATGATATGAAAATATTGTGGAGGATTTTCATTCTGAAATTCTCTAGCCACACGAAAATAATCTGGAGAAAATTCTTTGGCTGTACAGGATATTAGCTCCATTTTGGCTCTTTCACATTTCACTTTTCTCAGCGGAATACTTTTTGGAACAAATCTTTCACACCTCACACTTCATGGTCATACCTAATCTCTTTTCAGTATCTCACATAAACCTATTCTTAAATCGTGTCCTATCCAATACTAGTCTAGTAGAGGGATTGTTGTTGTTAACTTTTTTTACAATTTCAAAGTAATCTCGAATATAGAAGGTTTTAAAATGACCATCGGCGCCATTTTTTTTTTCGTTTTTCGAAAAGTCTTCGTTATTTACCAAATCGGCGCGTTTCAGCATTTGAAAATTGATGTTTCGTGTATTTGAAAAAGTTTTGATCGATAGAAAAGTATGGCTGTCATATTGTTATGCTTGTCAGTTGTCTAAAGTAAAGTTAATGCAAGATTTATATTCGAACTTATTTGAAATTAATTTAAAAGTTGTTTTTCCAATCACACATCAAGAGCCCCTAGAATCTTGAAAACCCCAAAGGTTCGCAGCCCATTACTTAGAACCCCTGATTTGGGACACGAAGAGTATATTAAATAAAATACAATAGCAGAATTATAACAAACTTCAAGACGCCATGAAGACGCCACATGACTGAAGCGAGGTGACGTGACAAGACACCTGCCAATTACAAGCCATTGTTCCTTTATTATATTAAAAGTTCCCGACATAGAGATGGTTGAACTTTACACTGATGCATCAACAATATCATAATATTTCACTTGACCTGCATCAGATACCTACCTGAAAACTGTAATATCCAATCGTCGCTATCCATTGAATACAACAGATCTTCACAAAGGTCCGCAATTAAAACATTGATACAAGCCAACTTGGCAGCTTCCGTAAACATTGCATATGTTGGTAAAACCTATGATGATAGACTTTAGATTTTAATGCTTTACTAAACTAAAAGTTTTTTTTGCCATTATATTAATTCCAAATCAAAAACTCTGTTTAGACATGCATAAACAGAGTTTTTGAAACTCATAATGCTGTTGATTTTCCTAAACATGGAAACACGCGAAAAAAGTTTGTAATTTTAGGCAACTTTATCAGAGTTAACTTCAGCTGAATTAAATTTATATCTTTCTAAATAGAATTGGTCTGTTGCACGAGTCCCGGTTTCCAGTTCACAAAACCCTTTGTTTATTTGTTTAAGAAATTGTATTGCATTTTCAGTGTAAAGTATTTACTAAACATGTGTATGATAACTGTTAGAAACCGCAATATAGTGGATACCGTTAGTTGGTAGTTTATTAACGCTTTGTATGTCAAAAAAGGCTCGAGCCTTCTGTACGTTTGCAACACTGTACTTATCTGATTGTAGTCCAACTTACCTCTTTCGGCAGAGTTCCACCGGTGTCCAGGTGTCCAGGAAAGATGGCTTAATATCTACATATGATACTATCTATATACTTAGGTGGTGGATGCCTGATACAGAAATTTTTACTAAATTGAATTGGCTCACTTCTACGAATATGGAAACTGCAGGTAACCCGTAACTGTCCCGCTTTCTTCCACAGTTGAGCAAATTGATATTTCGCAAGCCGGCCTTTCGGTGTTTTGCGTAAATTGTTTTGCTGTGTTTCTCGGCTGGTAAAAGAAATAACTTGCGAAATTTTAATAACGTGAGATCTATGCACCGCACAAAGCTCCGAATCGCAGCTTTGGTTGGCCAAAAATATTAGTGATCAATTGAAAGTACACTACTATCACAAAAATACATAGCGATTTTCAAGTACTTTTATAGAATTTTGAAAATGATCCATCACATTTTGCAGGAATAAGATGATTCAGAAAATAGATCACACCATTAAATTCAATGTAAAGCCAAAGAAAAATATTTTTTATCATACGTTACTGCATACAACCTAAATAACTCCTAAAGTCTCCTTGTATATGGTCAAGGACACATCACCTGTCCAGTGCTACACTTTGCATGCAGTTTGGTCTTAGCTCGGTTTCCGTCACGTTTCCATACCATATAATAATAATCACATTTATTTGACAATATATTGTTACATATTTATACATCTTATTTTCTTTGGTTATATTGATTCATTGACAAAAGAGTCATTACTCAGCTTTGCATTCCGAATTTCTTCCAATATGCAGTTGGTTTCAAGCAATGTCGCTGATAAATAATTAAAATTAAATTAAAATTACATCAAATATTATCTTACTAAAATTCTAATTAAATAGGTAATATAATCATAAATACAAGTAGGCATCCCTTTTATTATAAATTCTATCAACTATGATGTTGTGCAGCTGACTGTGTAATCAACAACCATTTGCTGCAGAGCTTTTTGAAGCACGATGTCAATATTCGGATTGGCAGTGGTATTTCATTCCAAAGTTTTGATGAAAAAAACAGCAGTTTTATGTCTGGGTAGAACAAGTATCTAAATGGTCTCTTTGACTTGTACTGTGTGTGAGAGTCACGGGACCACTGCAGTCTGTCAAACAGATAGGCAGGAATCTTCGGATTCATAAGAACTGACATAACTTTCTAACATCTCCCATTGATTCTAATATCTGCTCGAATCGTGTTTTTGTCCAGCTCAAGTTACGATTTGGACATTCCTTCATCGATGCCGGACTCATTTCTTCTCTCCACAACTATTCGATAGAGACTTTGCTAATTGAATGTAAGAATGAGGATGACTGCATTAACCTCAAGTCGGATTCTCGAATCTTTTGTTCGTGTATGCAATTAGCTCTCGCAGAGCTCTCATCTTATCAATTAAGCAATTAAGCAATTAAGCTCCTGCTAATATAATACCTCTTAATTCCCGTAGATTGTAAGAAGTGTTATTTATTGCGTATTACGTTATTACTTGCACCTACCGGGTGTGACCTAACATGACCCGACCTATGTACATCATTTTAGCTTTGTGTTGCTTTTATCTTGTAATGCATACACTATTGACACTCTTGGGAAACATCTATACTTTCTTAGCAATAAAGCACAATGATTTGGTTGTTTCTGAGGCAGCAGAACTCTCGAACGGTGAGCTCTGGCTTCTCAACTATAAAGTAAACCATCTGTAGATTTGTTTATTTTCTTTCATGTTTGTGTAAATGCAGAACATGCGATTGGGGTATGTATTATGTATGTCATGATTCTGAAAGCGGTAGGTAGTAGTGGCAGAGTAGGGGCGGTAGATAGGGAAGATGAGGGTTTGGTAAGTACCTGCCTATTCATATCTAGTAGGTAACTAAACATGACTAAAGCCATTTCAAGCAACATTACGAATCCAAACGGTGGTATTTAACCAGAGAAATACTCAGAGTATCTACCACTCTTACATCAACGACAAGCTCTGGAATCATGAAATTTACACAGTTTTTTTCTGTCTTAAATTCATAAGTCAACACAAATGTTTTCAGATCGTCGAGTTTTCGAGGTCAATAGCTATAGGGCCTTTACAACCAGTAAGCGAAACGAAAACGATAGAAAATGCTAGGCAAGTCTAATTATTAAAATTATTTTCTATTGTTGTTTGCTCACTCAACCTGTCTTTTGTAATTTTTCTTGTCATGTTTCCTTTTCTCTTCTTTTCTTTTCCATTTATCATCCACATTTGTATAACATTGTTACTTGTTTCTTTAATTATTTTCTATTGTTGTTTGCTCACTCAACCTGTCTTTTATTTTTCGTCTATGTTGTATGTGAAACTTATATTTTTAATATCCAAATTCCAAGTAAAACTGTAACTATTTCCTCCCACCCATGAATTTTCCTCCTGTCCTAACATGAGTTCTATAACTCATCGGGATTGCTCTAGCAAGTAATAAAAACGATAAAAAAGTCAGTATTTCTACAATTTTAGGAGGCGGGTATTGGTACCGCCACTTGGGAACCATTTATTGTTCAACCAACACCTCTGTCATAGGTCACCGCAAGTGGTTCGCTAATTTAGCAGAGGTTCCCAGCTTTATGGAATGAGGTTTTTCTAGTTCTTTATGCGTTTTCACCCCTAGAGGTTCGCTACGTTTTGCGGCTTGGGGTAGCCCGAGTTAATAGGGTGAGGTTTGTCTAGGTCGTGGCGGGCCCGATTAAGAGAGACTGGTTGAGGTAGAACTTTTGATTTTTCCAGCCGGACTCTCTTCACCGATCGCCTTGCCGAGCAGGTGGAAGAATGGATTCATACGTCCGTTATTCATGGACATACTGACTACAGATTTTACCCACCACAGAACTTCATCTCCTTCCTTTCAAAGACCCTCCACAGCAACCAAAATGATGACTTAGGCCATGAGGGGATTTATTTTCCTCGTGGCCTCCTGAGTAGAGCTAATATAAATTGTTTACTCAATAGAAAAAATATTATATAAAATATATTTGATAGCTGTTATGAAAATATTATACAAGAAAGTATGTACTAAATTGATTATATTTCCGGATCAACGAAACGTAATTTAAAAAAGTTAAACGTGCAGCTTCTATCGAATTCGTAATAATTATAGGTTCTCAAAGGTCAAAGTCGTAAATTAATAAAATTTCTGGTTAAACTGGATTCCAGCGATTTTCATTCCGCTTTTAAATTATTTAAAACTGTTATGATATTGCTTTTTATCTTGTGATGAAAACATTATTTAATATACGTAATATTACATTCATCTAAAATGTATGAGCCATAGTATGCCCATATAATAGAAGTCTATTTTCTTATTCAGTAAGGATCAGTAAGGAAATGTAATGGCTAATGGTATGTCAGGTTATACGATAAAGTGCTGTAAAGGAGTTCACAATGGTCTAACATGCCAGGTAATTCTGTTTTCCTGGATTATTTGACTTCAGAACATGTTGCAATATCATTTATGTGGCAATTCAGATAAGAGTTAGCCAATATAAATTAGTGCTGTCATCCAGCAAGTAGGTTTCCGGAAATCGTTTTATTAAAATTTGTGAAAAATCGGAAACCTGTTTTTGAATGTCTTTATAAATATAATTTTGCTTGTCAGCAACGTGTGATCAACTCGATATATTAGGAGTGTAGAGCTATGTCAAATTATTTATCTGTCTTTAAATTGATTTGATTCAGATTTTTGTAGTAATATTTTAAAACTTTTTTAATAATAATTATTATTAAAGTTTATTCCAGAATGTATGCAGTGGTAGTGCAACGCAATAATTCCATATTTCGAAATAACACAAAATAAATTAGACAAAAATAATAAGAAAAAGTAACAAAATAACGATACGTTCAAAAAATGAAAACTGAAAATATGAAAAAAGGACTGAAAATATGAAATTAAATGAATTAAAAAAAATTTAAACACAAATATTATTGCAAGTAAATCACTTCAACTTACTCACCTTCCTCTTTCCCATCTCCTTTCCCTCCCCACTACCTTCAACCTCATAACATACCCCAATTGGGGATGCCATAGTCTCACTTGGTCCAGACGGGAGCAGCTGAGACTCTTGTGAGGTATCACTATAAAAAATAAAATAAAAATCACGACAGTGATGATTTTTTATTTTTTTTTATTACATTAGTTACATTCATACAGCAAAATTACATAATAATAATATTTCAAATAACTATAAATTTTAATATGTGTACAAGTGATCGATACAAAGATTGTATTCTACAATTGGCGTAGTCTGCGCCACAAGCTTCCCAGGCGGTGACGTAGGAGTACCATGAAAGTGTGCACTCGTCTCTCCAGGAACATTTCCGTAGCGCTGCAGTATCTCGGTAGGCGGAACAGTTGGCGATAAACATTATTGTAAGCTACTTTTAGCTTAATGTTAGCTTCAATGTTATTGCACTAGGTTCGTTGAATTTTGGGAATATCTACTTATTTCAATAAAAGTTTTATTTGTTTTATAAATCTACAGACGAAATGTTGTGATAATATAAATATATTCAATAGTTTTTGTGACTTCAGTGCGTATTGGACGTTTTTTGTTGGAAACCCGTTGTTACGGAAACCGGATGTTACCATAGATAGGCCATAGTTAGTCCAGGCGGCTACCATTGAATATACAGCAAAGTAGTTATTTTGTAATTCTGTTACATAAAATAACAAGCTGAAATAACATAATATAAATGGTATGTTAACAAAAAGGCAGAAATGTTTTAAAAGCCAATAATTTATTAGTTATTAACGCTGTATTCAAGGGTATTTAAAAAAAATCCTCGCCAATCCGTCGCCAACATAGAGACAGAATATATAAATGGTCGTCGACTGATTTAGTTATGTTTAACAGCAAGCTGCCATTATTTATATCCTTATTAATAAATAACCACTTTGCCATGATAAAAATGCAAACAACGCCAGTGTTATTTTTTTAAACTTAATATTAGTATTTCTCGCATTGTTTGAATAGCAAAGACTCTTCAGAATAATATAAATATTAACTTTCCTATCTAATTTTGTTGTGGATCTCTAATCTGTTCCTTGTAAATTTTCTCAACGGTATAAAATTCAAAATCAGTAATCGTCGTGGTGGTCCTTTTATTGTTCATAGTTGTCATATAATTTAATAGTGGAAATGGACAATGAGACAATAGACGCATAATATCACAAAAGGAAGCTTTTATTAGATGTAGGTGTTATTCATAGAACTTATGGATTTACAACTTGTCTAAACTCATGTCCCCTAGGAGTATGGTTTCCATCATAATTCCATAAATGTCCCTAATGCTCCCTGCAATAACTGTGTACGAATTTTATATAACTATTGATAGCTTTGATGTAACCTTGGAGGAAATATCTATCGTCCAGTTGATTAGTCAGACATCTCCGAAAAATCGAAATTTGAGTTGAGTGTGCAGTTTTACCTATTTAAAGGTGTACCCTCTATTTCGAACAATACTCGGATTACTCATAAACACCACCAAATCAAAGCAAAAAAACTTATATTGAATTAAACAAAATGTTGATGTTTTCTGAGTCACAAGTAGGTTATTTCAAAATGTCATACTATTGTACCAGACCGTTGTGCCTTCCAGTATTATTTTATAGCATATTTAATATGCTAATCAGATACACGTGTAAATAGTATTAAATTTATTCTAAGCATTTGATTTGAATATTGTTTTCCTCATTATTAATTATAAGGGCTTCTAATTGAATTATATAATAAATTTGTCAAGGATTAAATTTACCTTGTTTTTCTACATTATTTTTTGAGAAAGTATAATAACCATATTCCCCTAACTGACATTTTTTTCATCCTCAAAGATAGATCTCGAAATGCATAAATATACAAAACCACCCATCGCAATGTTTGGGAAGAGTATTAGCACATTGCTAGTCAATCCAAGGGAGTCTGCTATTGCTCAATCCAAGGACTATCCCATCAAAACTACCATTTTTTTCAAAAAAAGAAATTTCCTCACTCATTCGAATGAGAATTGGACATAGTTCCGTTCCTTTTCACTTTAAAAAAAATTCAAGTCCTTGATTCCCCGGTCTAGAACTGGTAACTTTATATTTTGGTAGTCCCGCTTTAAACAAATATCCTCTATCAAGCCTTATCTAAAATAGCCTCCCCCCCATTCAACATCTCATCTCTTCTAAGTCTGAACTCCACTCCAATCTTCCATATAATTTTCAAATTTGCCCATTTGAATAAGATTAAAATATAAATTCACCTTTTCTCACTCCACAATTTGAAATGATGGCCTAGAACACCCACGAAGGGTGAAAGCCAGAAACATTAACAAACAAACTTTTTTTCGTATTTAATACAAGCTCTCAAACTTTAATTCCATTGCAAATTCGTGGTGTCAAATTAATTTATTTTAATGACATTAACGGTACAAATACTACGACTACAATAGTAGTTGGCAGTGTTGACACCAAACTAAAAGTACCGATTACGAGTATACTTGGCATTCGAGGGGTTAACTAGCATTAGAGCCAGAGATCTATCGGTTGACTACGTGTATACTTTATTATCCTTTTAACGTCTCCTTTGTGTACTTACATAAATAATAGTGAACGGACAAGAGATTAGCGAGGATTTAAGCGGTGTTTAAATGTCATCCCATATTTGTCCTCCTTACGTCATGTTTGCTTTGTATTAGCAAAAGATCCTAACGATATTATTTCTTGACTAGTCGTTTATTATTGTTATACTTATTATTATTAGGTACTGTTATTTTATTTTATTTATCTACATGCCCATAGGGAGTTGACAAAATAGAGAAATAAAGAATATACAAAATACAGAAATAAATATTCGTCATAAAAAATAAGAATTTAACTTACCTTTAAAAAATTTTACGTAAAATATAAGAAACTAAACAAAGATTGACACGAAGTAGCTGTAACAATATAAGTGAAATAAAAATAGATAATCTGCCCATATCCTCCAAATCAACAATAATATCAATAAAAAATTATAAAATTGGTGCTATTAAAGCTTTTTCTCAAGTATTTTTAAACTCCTCCCATAAAAGGGCGTGAATTCCGATTTCGATTTTTTCCTGTACTAGTAAAGATCGTAAGTATCGTTTATCGTATTTCATAAACTGTAAGGATCGCCTTAAAGTTTATGAAATAGTTGGCACTTGAGCGTTCGAAGTTTGCTACGTTCAAAATTGTTGTCAAATACTTATAGTCAAGACTATGTAAACGTTGTATCAGGGAATGCAAACTTCAGTTGGAATGTTGTATATAAAATGTTAATTTCTTTCTAGTTATTCGTGTAGATATTGTTGTCTATTGCTATGATCATTACGAGTGTCTTGAGTTCTTCAATTTTCCACAATTATAAATATTTTAAATGTCCGCGCATCCTGAACAAAGGAATAACTAATTTAAAATTATTTAATTGAATGGTTGGCCTATTTGAATATTTGGATATTGCTGTATTGTACAGATATTTGCACAGAGGAAAATTCCGTGTATATTGGTCGCATCATAAGGAATGGTATATTATACAGAGTATCCTCAAAATACCTGATCAGATAGCTGATAAAACTTTTAGTCATTTAATAGTATATTTGCGGCACATTTCAGATTGGATCGCCCTATTGAACCTCCACCATTTAGAATGGAAATGTTGCTTGAAAATGCTTTAGCCATGTTTTGTGACCAGATCTGGATAGCCAGGTATATCCCCACCTTCCTCTTTCCACCTCCTCGTCAACCCTATGACAATCAGCCTCACAGGATAACCCAATTGGGCATGCCGTAGTCTCACTGTCTCCAGACCATTGGCGCAATTGGAACTCTTGTGCGGTATAAAAAATAATCCATTCTAACCAATGTGAAGGTAACCAACGTCAGAGACCAAATGAAAGTTATAATTTATAATTATTTCACTTCAATGATGTTGTTTTGTTACACTGTCAAAGATTTCAATTCACTTTATTTTCCACAACAAACAGCAGGTTTCCATGTTTTACACCGGATAGGTACTTTCTTATGTCCCTTCTTTCTTTCTTCTCCAGTTTCTGTCTGCGAGTCTTCCTATTTGTGACCTCTTAATTATTGGTTTAGTCTCTTCTATTCCTATCCCCCGTCTCCCGTCTCCCTTCTCCCGGCTTTCTACTCTCTCCTGGTCCACTTCCGACACACTTTTAACCCCAGAAATAGACTATTTAAGTTCTTCGGCTAGTTTATTTGGGGTTTTACTGCATTAATATTGCCTGGTCTATAACTAGTGCGACCTTTTTGAAAAAGGATTGAAAAAAACTGGCGGCACGTGCTGACATTCCCGCCAATATTACTGTCACTTGCAGGGATGGCCTAACTTAACTTATACTATTATCTTCACGAGCTTTTTTTAAAATTGTTTCCGTATCATATTCTTTTTTTACGTCTGGTTCTTTTTAGGTACTACCCAGCTTATTGACTATTTATCATACGTAGACCGCGAGAGTATACGTTGCGAGCTAATCGAGAAATTTCATAATGGCAGAGCTCACCGTATAAGAATTTTTTATTGGATTTATTGGCTTCAGCTGACAGATTTTCTTCTTTATAGTCAGGTTTAACGGATTTTATTATTTAATGGAAGATGAGACATGCTTTATTTATCTTTCATATGCTAGGTACCTACCTACTCCTTTGCCACAGGTCACCCCAAATGGTTCGCTACATTTAGTGACTTAGCAGGGGTTCTCGGGTTTATGGGATGAGGTTTAGCTAGGTCTTGGCGACCAAAGCGTTTACCTATCTATCGCATGGTGGGCCGGATCAGGATAGATTGGTTGAAGGATACCTAAACTAGACCTCTCCAGTCGGACCGGACACCCCCAGATTCCTACTCACCCCTCATATATTTTTCCTTCCCAGAACTCCCTCTCCTTCGTTTTCTAAAAATATCCTCCATACTGCATCCCCAAAGACGACATAGGCCCTGGGGAAAATTATTTTCCTTCTATAGGGCCTTCTGTATAGAGCTATGTAATGTAAAACAAAATAATACTTCTTCATCATCTGTCATACGTAAGTCGGATAAATAAAATGAGATACTCGGTTTTATAGAGCCATGAAACAGTATTAGTTTAAAAAATATAATTATAAATAAGCAGGTATGTACTTCGGCACTTCTTACATAATGATGTAGGTGAGATTATTTCGGATAATTTTTAAAGCTGGTAACACCGTTACTGCACAGGTCGCCAGCCCTGTCATGGCGGCCAAACGGAAGCTATCAAGAGGTTGACGGGAAGCCATTTCCGCCGCCGGATACCGTCACCTTGTTCCCCTAGTTTGGGCGGGACGGCCGTGTCCATAGAGAAAATATACTCCTCGTGTCGCCACTTTGGCTATGTAGGTACCGGCTGTATAAAATTATGATGTTTGGTGCCAGGTATAGAAGCGAGCAGTGATAGGCAGGTAGGTACTTGCAGGGGCGGATTTATCCGAGATTAAATTATTCCCTCAATGGGCCTTACAAATTGAAGAACCCAAAAAAAAAAATAATTTTTTATTTTTTATTAACTCCACACAGAGAGCCCCAAGGAAAATAATTTCCCTCAGGGCCTATGTCATCTGAGATGCTGTGTGGAGGGTCTTTGTTAGGAGAGGAAGGAAAGAACATTGGTTTTGAAGAGACCCATGTCGTAGGAAGGAGGAAACACAGTGGCCGGTAAAACGTTCCACAACCGAGCTGTTGAACACAAGAACGAGTCGAAGAAGCGACCCATTCTCTGTGACAAATGTCAACCGTGCACATATGTTGGGCGCGCGTTTTTTCGTGTTTCCCGGCTATGCACCGGTGCAGAAAAAATGACGCTAGTTCCTCGGAGCATCTTCCATTGAAATACCGGTAGAATAAGGATAGCATTCCCACCCGACGCCGTGCTCTAAATATAGCAATCCATTTGTTAAGTTAGGAGAATCAATTTTAATTTACGATTCCTCTATGGTACCAATCTAATTTGTTGAATGTTTAAAACTAGCTTTTCCCCCGTCTTCGTTCGCTTGGTATTAGGGCAAATTACTATACAAAGAATTTTTCCATGAGAATGAAATGTTTTTCCGGGATGAAAAGTAGCCTTCACCACTTCCTAGTCCTTCAATCCCTATGCAAAAAATCATACGCGAAAAAAAATTTAAAGCGAAAGTGATTTTTTTGCGCTTCCCGGAGCCCCTACGAATTCGGTGCCTCTGGGCTATAGTATTTTCAGCCCTATACTAAATCCGTGCCTGGATACATCGCGGTAACGGTCATACTATCCTTTAGTGCAGTCCTCTGCAGTCACGGACGTGCTGCGTAAACATCGAACAGTGAACAATACCTTATGGACTGACCGCAGGGAGCCGCAGTAACCGTTCGTGATGTCCATATGGCTCCAGCGCCGTGGCTGATTGCATTATTGTAAGACAATGCATAACAATCGACATTATCCATACCCTGGTGTGTACTTTGTTACACTTCATTAGAAGGCCTAGCGGGGCTTGTCAACATTAAAATTTCACGGTGTGTTAGAGCAGGTACTCAGGGCTCAGTTCTCCAATCGAGGCCGCTAGCAATCGCCGTCGAACGTACATACATTGGTCGACTTTGTTATTATCGAGTTTCGTAGAAGGTATATACAGACGCCAAACGTCAAAAGTCATTCCACTCGAACAACGGGTCGAACCAGTAGATACCGACAAAACTATCAAAATCTTGCACATTGTATCCTAACCTAAGATCGAATCCCACGCGCTCTTTGAAGAAGAGGCATCGTATATTTTTGCAAAATTGTTTTAAGGTTCCATATCGTTGATTTACCGGCGATGTTGTCTGTAATACATAATGTAGAGCAAGCTGAAGCAGATGCTTTGAGAACAAAAAAAACGTTTCGGCGGAGGGTAAATAGTTTTCACATGAAAATTAACTTCCTAATTAATCCGGTGTAATGTCGTTTTGTAGGTGTTGTTAGCAGCATTCAATTTCCGAGGGTAGTTACAAGCTAACCTCCAAACCAGGTAACTATTTCGAAGATAGTGCAGTCGTAATTTAAAATTCACAACATAGAAACGTCACAAACACCAGAAACATAGCCATTCATAGGGTTACCAATATATTCGTCTCCTCAACCCTTAGACGTTCAAGAATACGCATAAATGAAAATTTCGATAAAGTTCGTCGAGACGACGCGACGTGTAATTTTTCGTTCGCAGATGGTGCATAATGAATAACGCTTGATCGCTATTGGAGAATTGAGCCCCTGACACAACACACAACTGAACTATAACTTTATGAAAACATCGTTTTGTAATATTTTAATAAATGAAGACAATATTAGCGATTCAAACGAAAATTTGTAACAGAAAAATCAGAAAAGGATTCGGTCGTACTAGGAGCATCCCTATAGATGCGACCGAATCCTTTTCTGATTCTTGGTTTCAATTTTTCGTTTGAGAGTCGCTAATATTGTTTATTAAGAATTTTTCAGTTGAAAATATTACAAAAACATAATTATAATACGCGTAAAAACTGAAAAAACTCATTCGACTGGAACCAAAAAAATAAAATCATTTTGAATTGACAAATCTCGATTCCTGGACAATGAAAAATGATAATCCATAATAATTATTAGAGTGTTGATTGTAAGTAAAGAAAATCAATAATATGATCCTGTAGTAGGTAAAGAAAATCCTGATTTATAAGCCTACAGGGAGGGATGATGAACTGGATGAGTTGCAACAAAGAAGTTTTTCCTGTGTTCGTGTAAAGAAAACGAAGTATACTAGAACTAGATGACAGATGACAGAGAGAAACAAATTTGAGCAAGTGGGTGGAGCCCCAACTGATAGCGTGGAGGAAGTTTACAGCAGGATGAAGGAGACCTGTTGACTGTTTAATAATGACTAGGAATCGAAGCGAGGAAAGATCATTATTAAATCTATGGGTACCCAAATTTTACCAATGTTATTACAATCTCTGCAGAACTACGGAATAATTTGGTGCAGAAATATCCTTCGAAGCTAATTGCAAACATTATTTTCCTTTTATTATAAAAAGATATCGGATCTTCAATAACACTGCAGACCTTTTATTTGGCTTTCGCCAAGCGTTTTTTTTTCTAAATGGCACCTTAGCTTTTATAACCTTCTGACCTCTCGATTTACCCTTGACAACAAGGTTAACAATAAAACAATGTGTTGAATAATGCAGAAGTGCAAACAGGTGTGGCGCGGTCATATATTTGGGGGTCGTGATTAATCTACGATAAAAATGTGATATTCAAATAAATGTTTAATATACGTACTTGCTCTAAACTCTAAAAAATGTTGTTTGTAGGATAAGATTCCGTTATCAAAAGCGTTTCGTGTCTGCGTGAATTTTAATCGTGTATTTCATAAATTAATTTAACAACGTGAAACAATTTTTTTTAAGTTTACTTTTACTTTACTTTTTAAGATTATTCAATCCGTATAATTCTTTTTTTTTTACTTTAGTTAGAGAAACAAATAATTATACATATGGTAACCGGATAACTTAGAATGAATTCAACTCAGCACTTCCTTTAAAAAGTCGTTGAAAGTGATGCAAAAAAAAATATTAAAAAATAGTTAAATAGGTTACTTTAGGTTAGGTTATGGGCTATTTTTCAATTTTTGTAAATAGCTTTTAATGACTTTTCAAAAAGTTTTTTTTTTACATTAGCTCCACACAGGAGGCCCTGAGGAAAATAATTCCCCTCAGGCCCTATGTCATCTTTGGGGATGCTGTGTGGAGGGTCTTTTAAGGTAGAAAGGAAGTAGAGGAAGTCGTGGGAAGGAAAAAGGTATGAGGGGTGGGTAGAAATCTGGGGGTCAGTGTGCGCAGGAGTTACAGACGTATGAATCCATCCCTCCAACTGCGTTGAAAGGCGATAGGTTGAGGGATGGAAAGGTCAAAAGCTCAACCAGTCTCTCTCGATCCCGCCCGCCATGCAGCAGGTGGTCAAACGCATTCCGCCGCCAAGACCTGGACAAACCTCACACCATGAACCCGGTATTGAGTTGAGTTGAATCTGAGTTGTCATGGAACCAACAATAATACATTTTTAAATCATAGCATAATGTTCAAAGCTAATTAGGTTAAAAAAAAAAAGAAAAACAACATACCTAATTAGAATGAGAAAAGATCACATAGCAGAGAGCAGTAGAGGGTTCGTAATTAACAATTTGTTTTATTTTTTTCTAATATACATTTAGTAAATTGACCTGAGGACCATGAAAAATATAAACGTCTGAAAAGATATTATTGTATTTTGTGCACGTCCTTCTGAGTATATATAAATATTGTTTCCATTCTTTATTTTACTATTTTCCTGTATGGATTCATCATTTCATATTCCTTGAATACTGGCCGCAATAATTCTGTGAGACATCGAGTTCATCAATTTAATGTCGTTAAGCAATTTTTAACTTGCTCTTTAATAATACTGGTTCTTCCAACAAGTTGATATTGCGGGCAGATTTTAACCATCCTTTCTTTTTTAATGGTTTTTGTAAGTAGCACATAGCTTTTTTGTTCATTTTAGCAATTTTAGCATTTTTTGAGAGTGTGAAGCCTGTCCATTTAGTTTATTGAATGCATAATATAATTCGTAAAAAAAACGCGAAAATCGAACTGTGCTTCCCTACCTTTCAATAAAAACAGTGATAAAGTTTGCAAATTTTTACATTTAAATAGTAAAAGTTAGATAGACACAGATTACTAACTGTTATCAGGTAGATGTCTACCTGTCAACCTAAGGACAGTATCATTGTTATAAACGTCGATTGTAGGTTCGCTTTAGCTTTCTATCAAAGAGTGATCATCTGACATGACAGTTGTTCTTTTTGAAGTAAAACTTCTTTACGCACGCTTGACACGGGGGTAAGCTGGTGAATGCGTTGCGAAAAGTGTGATGTTACGAAAAGTGTAAAAAATGTTGCGAACGGTAATCGATGCGAACAGTAATCGATGCGAACAGTGATCGGGCGAGGCGAACGGTCGTTCCTTTACGCACGCTTGACTTGGGGATTAAGCTGGTGAATGCGTTACGAAAAGTGTTATGGAGAGGTGCGAGCACAAGGAATCAATTGTTGAATAACCATTCCATAGATCACCCCAAGGTCGTAGGTCACCCCAGGGTCATAAGTCACCCCATGGTTATATGTCACCCCAATTTCATATGTCACCCCAATGTCAATGTCAATGTCACCCCAATGTCATATGTTCTTTTATAAGTTAGTGAAGTTTTTCTTCAGTCGTGTGGTCTAAAGCTCTAAAGCACACTCGTTTTTTTGCTGATGACAATTTGTGGAAAAGTTGAACCGGCGTTAAACACGACCTTTTAAATATCAGAAAACAAAATGGCGCTGTTTGACCATTTGATGACAATTACATTTGAATTTCCGTGAAACACTCAACGAAAGAATGAAGAATGGACCAACTTGTACCATTGCCACTTGGTCTTTTCCTTTATCTTCTCTGCTACTTGGTGCATTTAGCATCTGTAGGTACAATTGTTCGTTAGTTAGAAGCTTTTAGCTTGTTCTCATCTTCCCACAACTGGTTGCCTCATCGCCAATCAATAATAGATAAATACACACATTGTATTTATCTTCCATCGACTTTACCTAACCTGTCCTTAATTCTACAATCAGAGTTTCCCAAACTTATTGGGTTCATTTTCAAATTATTGATTTTTCTAAGGATCACCTTTTCGAAGTCAATTTTAGTGAAACACCGCGATGCTGAATTTGTAAAGCTATTAAAAAAATAAGAACATTTTTTTCATAAATGAAATTAGTTTAGGTGCTGTATGCAAATGCGATTGGTTTGTATTCATTTATTTATATATTTGGTTTCACAGTTTTTGAGAGAAAAATGTGTCCTTACTGGGGTACCCGTTCTAAGGACACATTGTACCTTCAAGTTTTTTGTTTGAACTATAAGTAAATACCTATGTTAAAAAGAGGATAATTATAAAGTTAAATCTAAAAGAATGTACAATACAAGCATTAATCTTTGTTAGGATGCAAAATTGAATCTATATTCTTCCTTTCCATGTCCATAATCCATATCTTTATGCTTCTTTTGAAGTCGGTTATTTTTTAATTGTTTTTATTGCAAGATGGAGTAAATTAAATAATTTTAAAGAGGAGTATTGCATATTTCTTTGTCCAAAAGTCGTTTTAGTTGTACGTTGGTGGAAAGTATGTTGTAATGTAAATCTTGTGAATCGGTTAGAGCATAGATTCTCAACCTTTTTTTGACCACCGCCCACTTTGACAATATGTTTTTTTCTAGCGCCCCCCAACTGCTTTTAAATACCATCTAGGGGGGGGGGGGGCATGGGTTTCCTGAAAGTCCGTTTTTATTTTTTACATACTAGATACCTAGTATGTAAAAAATAGTCGCGAATCTGAAACAGCTATTGTCACGATTATATTTAAACGTGTATTACACTGTAATATTACGTAATCGTAAGAAAGGCTATGACTTCTATCATATTTCTGAGAAGAAAATTGTTTTAATGAGAACAATTAAAATATACTTAATTATGTAGAGAAGTATTTTTATTAACATTGAAAAGATATTGAATTTATAACTTATCTAATCAGATGGTTGAATTTGATGCGTTTTAAGAAGTTTGTTTATATTAGGCTCGATTTTACTTAAAAACAAACGTAAGTCACCGCATTCAGTAATATGAAGCCTATTTTTCTTTTTGGTTACCAACGTTGCTACAGCACTGAATCCACGTTCAGCTAAATAAGACGATGGGAATGCTAGTAAAAATCGTTGAACTATCGACCATAATCCTGGGTACAGTTGCGAAATCGGCTTCTGCAGCCAAAATTCTTGGTAGCCATTCTTAAATTTAATTTTTAATTCCTCATTTGTCGTCAGTTATATTAGTTCTTCTTTTAACTGGGATGATCCTGCTGTGTTGACATTTGAAAAAGGATCCAAAACCCAGTCTGGTAAATTTAATTTTTAATTCCTCATTTGTCGTCAGTTCTATTAGTTTTTCTTCTAACTGGGATGATCCTGCTGTGTTAATATTTGAAAAAGGATCTAAAACCCAGTCTGGTATGTCCACGTTAAATATCCTGGAATCGTTCCTTGAAATCACTGTGGAGGTTTTCCAAGTGTTGATAGTAAACAAGAAAGTCTTCGTTCTGGAATGATACTGCTGATAAATTTAGGAAGTTATTAAATTCCCGTCTGCTGATATTTCTTTTGTATAATAGTAGTTTGGATACAAAAGCTGCAACGCAATTTTTTGTTTTAATCAAATTTAAGTCGTCGCCTTGAAGTTGGAGATTGAAAAACAATGTAAACGTAAACAGATATGTCAAGTACGCAATATCGTTCTTCGATGAGGTGAGATTGTCGCGCAATTCTGTGTCTTTGTTTCCTAGGAACTCTATCACAGACTCAAAAAAATTGTAAAATCGAGTCAAACAAGAACCTTTTGACAGCCAGCGCACCTCTGTGTGAAGCAGCAATCGGTTGAAATCTTCATCATTGGCAATGCAAAGCTGACTATATAATCGGTCATTCAATTAGTTACTTCTGATTTTATTAACTGCTCTGATAACATATTGCATTGATGTATGTAGGTGTTCACTCAGATTTTTCGCAACCAAATGCTGGCGATGAATTACGAAATGCACAGCAAGCAAGTCAGGAACTTTATTTTTTATGCACGCTATGAAGCCTTTGTGATGCCCTGTCATAGCTGGAGCGCCATCCGTAGCAGCTGACAAAATATTATTAAAAGGAATTTTCTTTTCGTCACAAAACTTTTCCAGTGTATTAAATATGGTTTCTCCTTTTGCATCTGTTTCCAAATTTGTAACAAACAATAGTTCTTGACATATTTTCTCATCTTTGATGAACCTCACGTATGACAATAGCAATGCTTCATTGGTTGGTAAAGTTGACTCATCCAGCTGAATTGAAAATCGACAAGACTGCAGATGATTGCACAATGATTCTTCAATGTTTTCATCCATTTCATCAATTCGTCTTTGCACAAAACTATTGCTCAAAGGAATTTTTCGGATAATGTCTGCAGCTGGTTTATGGAGCGCAGTGGTAATTACTTCTTTTACTGCTGGTAAAATTAAATCTTCCCCAATAGTATGTAATTTTCCTGTTTTAGCAATCAACAATGAGATATTGTACGAAGCTCGAAGTCCATCATCGTCATGCTCAGAAGCTGTTGAAAATTATTTTCATATAGTTGGCTGAATTTTGTACTTCTTTTTTATGTCTTGAAAATAGGTCACATCTTTGTCTTTCTTATGCGGGTGGATTTTATTAAAATGATCTTGAAACCTAGAAGGCTTCATCGCATATGGATTTGTGGGATCTTCGATAAATCCGTATTTAATATAACCCACACCATATTGCCGTATCTTGTTTTTAACTTCCGACATGAGTTTTTAATAACAAAAATTAACCAATATTAAAGTTTACTTTGCTTTATTAGTATGTGATTAGAGTGTTTTGTTTGTCTTTTTTAGATCATATTTTTTTACTTGCCAACGCCCCCCTGTGCCATCTCAACGCCCCCCAATTGTCTCGAGATCTTCTACCGCCCCCCTGAAAGTCTCAAACGCCCCCAAGGGGGCGTTATCGCCCACGTTGAGAACCTATGGGTTAGAGTGTGTCTGTGTAAAGTTGTCCTGGTTTTTGAATGCGTACATATTTAGCGTAGAATATATTTTGTATATAATTGTTTCAGTGACATTAATTGTAGATGTTATTTGTAGATTGTTTTGTAGATTTCCTCAAATTAATACATGTTCATGAAAGAGATACTCATAGTATTCCATCGTTTCGAGTATAAAAATCAACAATAGTAATAAAATATGATTTTAGATTTTCACGGCCAAAAGTATTTTCGATATTTATTTTTGGGGTGTTATGTCGTGCAGCGGTACCTCCTTCTTTAGCCAACGTTTCGGACAGGGTTACAGTCCACATTTTCCCTGATGATGGACACTGTAACGCTGTCCGAAACGTTGGCTAAGGAAGGAGGTAGCGCAACACGACATAACACCCCAAAAATAAATAACGAAATAGTAATAAATTTAAGAATATGTGTGAATAATCTGTCATATGGCCCTATAAAAACACCATTTTAATTTAGTTACAAATAATTTGTTTTTGTTTTATAGACCTCACTAGGTATTACACCTGTTCTAAAGTCTACTTATTACAATATTTACATATATCTTATGTTGCTTCTGCCAATTGTTTTGTATGTTTCGTGTATATGTTAGTTTTTATGTTCCAGTTTGTATTTTACGAAATATTTTCGGAATCAAAAAATGTTTAAATGGCTTTAGCTTTAGACAGTTACCGGCTCTAAATAGCTAGTTAGATACAATATCCCAACCTTCCTCTTACCAATCACCTTCTCCTCTTCCCTACTTCCAGCCTCACGAGATACTCCAAATTGAGGATGCTCTAGTCCCAATGACTCCAGACAGCAGGACTCATGCGCAAAATTCACAAAAAAAACATTAATAATGTTTCTAAAGCGCCTTTTAATGCGCTTGCCGTCTCCATGCAATTCAATCCCACTTTGGGAATCACCGATCACTTGCCTTCCTCTTCGCACTCTCATATTTGCGCCCCCTTGTTTCTGTTGCTTCTCTCCTCTAGCCACAAACTCATTAGGCCACATTATTTGTTTATTTTAGAAAAATCGGTTTGTGGCACTCTAACGTCTATACAAATACGCGGAGCAATCTCTTTATAAGGCTTTTTTTCGTAATGAATCGACGAAAGGGCAAGCAGAAGTTTATGAGGTGAGATGTTTATGCCAACTTGATGGGCAGTCACGAACCGATAGAATCGTTATTAGTTAATATTAACTTACGAGGCTTGATGGCTGCTTATATGAAAGTTTCACTATAAATAATGTAGTACTTACCCACCAACAAGAATCTTAATATTAATAGCTTCTAATATTACTACTTGTTAATACCAATGAAAAGATAAATCGATGGCTAAATGGATAATAGAAGGAAGGGCTTAATATAGTATACTATATTATGTTATTATCTATGAAGTATTTTATTTAGTTATTAACTTTATTGGTTATTGCTTGTTGCGGTATTTTAAATAGGTACATAGTTATCTGTGTCCTAATACAATCCTTATATACATAAACATACACTTAAAATAACACATCTTTACCAAATCAATCACATATGTTCGCAATTCAATTTTAAATGCCTTTATACTCTCTTCCAATTTTATTTCTTCTGGTAATTCTCCAAAATATTCTTCAATGCTCTGTACATCAATGACTTTTGACTCAGTGTTTTTTTCCTGAAGGAGAGTCTTAGTTCATTTCTTTTCCTCGTCTCATGTGTACGTTTGCTTTCTAGTTTATCAATTTTTCTTAGGAATTCAATAGACGTATGGCCATTGATTATTTTCTAGATTAACAATATAGTAATGAAGTAAATAATTTGTTTAAATGACAAGATATTTAACTCCTTCAACATTTTCTTGATTGAAGTGTATCTATTATTCTTCAATATAGTTCCCATAACTCTGTTTTGTAGAATTGTCATTTGTTTCTTTAATCCGTCGTTTGCTAAGAATAGAATGCTGCTACAGTAATTTATGTGTAGTACAATGATTGCGTTGTACACATTTTTACTGGAGACTGTGTCAAGGAATCTTCTTATTCTTCCCAACAGCGAAATTTTTTGGAAATATTTTTAATAATTTGTTTTGTATTTTGAGCGAAAGTCAATTATTACTCCCAAATAACAAGGGTAAAATGATTTCAAACAGACTGCTCATTCAACTATCGTGATTTATGTTTAGGGTGTTATGCCGTGTTACGCTACTTTCTTCTTTAGCCAACGTTTTGGATAGCGTTATAGTGTCCATCAAGCAGGAGGGTGACCGAGTTTACAAGCTCGAAACTCGGCCACCCTGACAAATCGGTAATTGCCGAGCATTTAATTGAAACCGGCCATTAGATACTTTTATTTGTTCTTGAAGTCCTGGAAAGACCCATAACACATAGAGGACGCGACGGTGTTAATCTCTTTAGTTTTTGGTATTCGGTAATTGACGACTACACCAAAACTAAACTAAATTATGCTGTAATACCAGCTCATAGAGGACTGGAGGTGGCAACACGATATCGCATCTTTATACATAAGCACACACTTTACCACTACAGATTACATCTGCCCTGATGATACACTGTAACGCTATCCGAAACGTTGGCTAAAGAAGGAGGTAGCGCAACATGGCATAATACCCCAAAAATAAATCACTTTAATACTATTGGTCGTGAAAATATAAAATCATATCTACTCAATCAATTCCTAAAATATCCATATTTACAATGTGGAGTAATATATTTAAAATGGCTTGCAGAAGCGTGCATGTATTAGCATGCATCCAACAGTAAAGTTGTTGTGTGATGTAACTTAAGATTTATTGCAACTAACATTATGCAACGTACAGTTGACTTTTAGGTTCACATCTTCTATTATAAATTTAATATACTCTGCAGTAATGGCCTAAATTTGAATAGCGAGTCATTCCCTCCTCCCATCGTCGATCGTTGGTTTAGTCTGCATGATAAAACAAATAATAATATGTTTACCACGACACTACCAGTTACTTCAATACGCTTCCAGGCCTTTTTGTATGTTATTACTTCTGCAGCAGTCTTAGTGCACAGTTCTTCAGTCTCGTGTATCTATTCTACTTCAGCATTAATTATTTATCGGAATAATATCATTATTCTGATAAAATTAATACAAATTATTCACCTGAAACTAAGGTTTTCCAACCATTAGTGTTTCTTCTTCATCTTCTTCTATTTATGTATTGTAGAAAACAACAATCGGTTATCGGTGTGGATAAACTATTAGGCATCTGTTTACCAATAAAGCAAGTCTCTGTTAATTTATAAGATCCTGCTCTAAACATGAGAATTTCTCAATTAGTGAGGTATTGTTACCACCAATATTATATATTTTGTATCTATTTATTTTCATGCATAATTAATAATAATAATACTTTATTTCACATAAAATTGAACAATAAAACATATGTGGAAACTTTGACTAGCCAACTAGGAATGGATCCTGTTTTAGGCCAGTCAAATTGACAAATTTAATTTCATATTACATTGTTTACTTACATAACATGTTATTTATAGAAGGAAAAAAGTGTTAATTATGTATTCCTCACAGAAGCTTGAGTTAAATATACATATAATGTTGTACTTATAATAAAAATAAGAGAAATAATGATATCTTAAAATCAAATTCAGATATTTTCCCTTAGAGCGTATCATATTTTGTTTAATTGTATATTATATGTATTGGTTAATAATAAATAAATATAATTTGTTAAAAAAAAAAGAATTTTACGTAGCCCTTTATCTGTAAACCTAAAAATCAGTGTTAGTATTTTGTGTCTTTTGATTTATATATTGTATCTTTTAATTTCTGGCTTCTTCCTTTTCTACTGTTGCCCTCTCCAATCGTAGGTTGGCTAGTTGGCTATCATTCATTGATCTATTATGCAATCTTCACCCCTATGCATACTGAAAAAATTCAGCAAAGCTGCACTACTAGTCATTTTTGTAGCAGTAGGTACCATATACTTAAAGCGACAATTTACAAGTTTGCTTTGTGTGAAAAATAATGATTGTTGTCTATTTGATCACATCACTTAATTAAAGAGGTATTACAATAAATTTTAATCATATTATTATTTTTAGATGGTTTAATATTAACCATCCTATAATCGAGGATCTCGTGGAAAGGAAAAATACTCCCACTACCTACAAATTCGTGTACATTTCATAATCCAATCCGCAAAAATATCGATGTCTTTCACGAACCAATTTGGCACAAATATTTTGAGGAGGTCTTCATTAAGTGGTGAATTTATTACGTAAACATTTTAATCTCGGATTACTGGTCCATTCAGAGGGGGGTCAAGTTGTTTGTGCAGTGTTCACCTTGCTATACAAAGATTTTGAATAAGAGGAGTGCCCAATAAAATGAGTGTTTGATTGTAAAATTCAGATTTCCACCGCATTGTGCGGATGGTTTGTCCTTGTCTTCTGCCCACACTGTTAGAGTGTCTTGGAGAATTGAATGTATCCTCTGCAGTATAGTATATCTATGTGTTACTGGTTTTACTGCACATATTAGTGGCTTACCCGTGAAGTTACATATTATACGAACGGTGTTTATTCATAAAGCGGACCACACATCGACAGCTATTATGACAAGTAGAAAAACACGTGCCAGTTGCTCGGTCAACGGGTGTTACTACTACCAAATTTAAAAAAAACATGGCTTGCTTCAACTCAATGTTCCATTTTATTACCACTTTTCAAAAGGCGTCCTCTGGTAATCATTAAAAATTAAATTAAAATAACCAACTTTGTTTACGATACTATTTTTAATAACATCAACCCGTTTCAAAACGAAAGGTTTCTTCATTGGGACACAAGATAAGAAAACAAAATCTACTGAAAATAAAGTCGTAAGAATAGACAAATAAGCATAAACAAATAAGTACATAATTACAAAAATATAACAATAAGCGGTGGGTGAAGGCAATGTCATACTTCCTGGGGCCAGGGTGATACTGAAGCCACGTAGGGTCCAGTGTTATACTTCTGGTCTCCAGAAATATGTCCCTCCCGGGGGGGGAACAAGTGTTAAGCAGGCCCCCCGGGGGCAATATGCCTCGGCTTGGAAGGCTCAGCTCAGGGTCGTAGGGCTCCTCCGAGGCTGTCGATGGTTGACTCCAATGAAACAAGGTTTGGGCACAATTCAAATGTATTCAATAATGCAAGGGTGAACATTACAGGCAACCAGGTAAGCTGTTTAAGGCCTAGCATAAGAGAGAGAGAGGCACTAGAAATACTACTGAATTTAGGCTCGGAAATACTATAAGAGGGTTTAAAATCTCACGTGGCGTCGTACGGATGCAGGCAGCTTCCTACGAAGTGGAGAGATCTAGAGCAAAGCTCATAGATCGTGTGCAGGAACGGGGCGGCTCGGGGTGCGTGGGCGGCTTCTCGGCGTCATGGTGGGCGGATTCGGTCAGCTTACCGAACCGGTGGGTGATAACGGTGAATTAAGCGGCTATCGGCAATGTAGGCGGATTAAAAGCCGGGCGGCCAGGGCTGCCATGGTATAAAGTAGGCGGCAGTAGGATTATACAGGCGTCTGTGGTGATAGCGCCATACTGAGATCGTAAGTGAAGACTTAATTAGCCGCGTCAAAGGGTGGCATACTGCCCGACAGTACGTAGTAGTACGTACGACTGCTCGCGCCGCTCTCTAGAATAGGTCTGATGCTTCGGTGAACGGTGGCCGGAGTTCTCTGTCCGTGATGAGCGAGACGGAAGACTCGAACGCGTGCCCTATAAGGTAATGTCTTCTGCCATTGGCTGGATTTCGCGCCGTGTGGCCATATATGGTAATGTCTTCTGCCAGCCTGAGAGGGACAGCAATAATCACGCGAGAATGTACATGTACTGAGCACGTGACACACAGCTGCCTGCCGCTTGTATAGTTCGTTCGTAGGATTTATGGGCAACTCATAACACTACCCTCCTCCCCCTGAAAAATGAAGGGAAAAGGCAGCGAGGCTGATGCAGGGAACCACGACCTTCCATACAGCATGTGATGCGATGATTGCCACAATGTGAGGTACAGAGCTACCTCTTCACCAGGATTTAAACACTCCCTACCTAAGAGCCAACAAAATTTTAACTACCTGTGAGCCAAGCTAAAAAAAACTAGCAATAAACTGAACAAAGGTTGCCAACTCTCTCAAGAAATTAAAAAAATGTGACGTACCTAGTGCGATACAAGACACGCTAACGAAGGTGCATGAAGAAATAAAGAAAACATGACCCTTCCGAGAAGGATTACTACCATGTAAAAATCTTAAAATTAGACAAAAAATTTCCAACACTATTCCTGTTATGGAATATTGTACGCTGACCAATGTCATGAAATGATCGAAACCAACTCATATTCGCGTCTTACTATGGAATTCTTTTTTTTTAAATTATACAACTTTGTTTTTATACACTTTATTCCTGTTATGGAATATTGTACGCTGACCAATGTCATGAAATGATCGAAACCAACTCATATTCGCGTCTTACAATAGAATTCTTAAAATTGTACAACTTTGTTTTTATACACTTTATGCTATTTTCACAATTCAATTTTAACCCAAATGTTAGTTTCCCGCACTCTCAGCTTGTCATGGTTTGTCTGGTTTGCATTTAATTATCAGGCATAAACGACCATCCTCTCATGTTCGCATATAATTGTAAGGTAATGCTACAAAACCTATCATGAATATTAATTTTCAGGCATAATATGAATCCTCTCATGTTTTCTCGACTCACCCTCGGTGACCCGTACAGCGCTGTACTTGGTATACTAGAAATATACCCTTGCCGCAACGACATAGACAACCGGATAGATCCCTTGGAATCCTCACGGTGAACTTGCGTTCGACGAAACCACATAGGACACCCTCTAGGTGTTCCCACCAAAAAACCAGACGAACCGTAATGACCATAAGTGCAATTACATTAATCTCTAATAAGAACAATACGACCCGAATGACATAACTTTATGACATTACCGAGCTAATTTACTCAACTGGGTGCATACTCTTAAATCTTCTTACTACGAGAAGTACTACTCCTTATTTGAATACAGTGATATAGCAAGTTACAAAACACCGTACAATTGCGTCCTGATATGGCAAGGACTTTACACGCTGGCTTACCATATTGATACCGAAGTAATCAATTACGTGTTTACAAAATATTTATATAGTAATTTAATTAATTACATTTATCATAATTAAAACACTTGAATATACATTTGTTTACCCACCAAAAACTCTATGTGTGTGAGTACAATTTTGTTAAATAACTTTCAATTCGAGTTTGTTTCAACTCAACTTAAACTCTCAGGGTTTGACTACGTAAGGAGAGAAGAAAAAAAAAAAAAAAATTAAAATAAATAACAACAACGCCACGTATTTTTACCAAAAAATACGAAAATTTAATACTACCGACAATGTTATTAGAAGAGGAAAAAATTTTTTTTAATTGAGTAACGAATTTCTTCCTAACACCGGAATCATATATACTTTAATTGTTCGGAAATTCGCGTTTCCAACAATCTTCCTGCTCTAATTCTAAGGAGTTTAGCCATCCTATCACGCTTTGGATTATAGTTTACAGCCGAATGACACGTTAGGTCGATACCCAAGTTCCATCCTATCGGACTTGTAACAGCTCTATAATACCACACAACGAGTAACCGTTGTTATATGATCGCGGAAGAAGGTTAAAATTCGATACCACCACAACCTATGTGAACCGAATAGTGTTGTCTATTGGGCCTATTCTGATAACAAAAATGTGGTAATATTATTATTACATTGCCTTTTCATCGTGAATTCACTCCAACATACGCTAGAATTGAGACATACCCCGTTAAGGAGTGGGTAACTACCCGATTGTGAACGTTTTACCGCCCCAATTTCTCCTATATCGCAACGTGTGAGATGTCCAATACTATAACGATTTAACCTACCTGTGAGAATAATTCGACAATGAAAGAGATTGAAAAACCCGAAAAAAAAAAAAAAAGGACAAAAAATAAAAAAAATTATAATTGAAATGATATTTCCATTTATACATGACCTTATATTAATATATACACAAGGTTATTTACAACCATAAGGTTCCTAAGTTCTTACTACCCAATGACCTACCCCAGTATGAGAACTAGGTGCCTTTATACCTACCACTTGTACAAGAATTTTCTTATGCCGTCTCTTGCCAACGAAAAGAAAAGAATATGCTTGCATATTCTTTCATTGCATCTAAAATTAAGTACTTTTTAGAATGCAAATTGTTCCACGAAAATAGAAATTAGGTCTCTACTTCGGTCCCGGGCAGGATACTGAATACCTAACGCAGTTTTTTCTAATGAAAAACCTAGCCTAATTTAGGGTTCCTTGAACTACGCCCTCAATCAGTGTATCGTGTCGTGTTTCTTAGACGAATTTATATACTTATGTAACCATATTCATATATAAATTTAAAAAAAAAAATAATTTTAAAAAAAAACAACCTAAGTGGCTACGCACTAGGAGAAAGTAATAAATTATTACTACCAATAATAGTCATTACAATAAATGAACTAAATATCGCATCAGTAATTTCACTAGTGTAAGGTGAGTTACCTCTTTTTTTTTTATTAATAATAACAATAATAACACAAGTCTTCACGTGCAGACATACCGGCGTCCCGGATTGTCAACACTTGTGATGACGATCCATTAAGAAAGGAATTGTATACTTCTCTAATAACAAAGGTTAAGTTATATGCGTTATAACCTCGTACTAACCACTAGGGTTCATGACGTCCTAGGGTTGTATATAAAAGACAATACAATACATGTACCTCGTGAATAAATTTACAATTTTTTATTAAGGTCATCCAATGATGGACAATAATGCTGACTAAGTCATGTAATCAATGAAACTGATCCATATTCGCATTTTACAACCCTTATGTAGAGGACAATACAATACAAGCACCTCGTGATTAAATTTTACTGTGTTATTATAATTCGTAACCAATTTCTTTTCCTACTGATGGACTAATTTCCATTCCCTGTTCTGTTTTTCTGTTTTCCTCTCCGTGTAATTCTCAGGATACGCCTCCTATAGCGTCGGTCATATTATAAGGATACCTCCTATAGCGTTTGGCATATTATAAGGATCTCTCCTATAGCGTCGTATAATTATCAGGCTATACTATAATCCTCTCGTGTTTTCAAGAGATACGTTTGCAAACGTCTATCTCCGTGTGGCCACACCGTTACGTTCAGAGAACCGTAACCTTGCCTTAGTTCACCAACACAAATGAGAAATTTCCTTCCTCAAATGCCTGTGCTTCGGCAAAATAAACACATAAAAATAACACAATATCCAAAAAAACAGAACTTCATTAATTATTTTAAAATTTATGTTACTACAATTTCTATAAAATTTCTCTTTAAAGGTTACTCTATATTAACAGGAATCGTTTCCAAATTTTAATAACACAGATTTTATAACACCGCTATACGATGCGTTATACACACTGACTAAGTCGCTCAAATACCTAAGTATTCAATTCGTGTGTTTATATTTTAACATTACATGTTATAAGCTAACAATTTTTATACATAAAAAAAAATTGAATCATAACTGAATTGCTAACGACGTTGCTTCTTACTATAATTTCCAAAATTTTAAAACTTTTATTTGTTTGACAGAATATTTGAAAATTCCTTTTTTAAAAAAAATTCCATGTCTATTATTTATTTACTTCTTAATTTGACAATATTATCCGATGATAACTTTTTTTACTAATAACTTTTCACTATAAGTCTCAGTTTAATCTCAACTTTTCTGTTCATAACTTTTTTTAACTTTTGTTTACTTTACTATCATCATGTTTAAAAAAAATTCCATTGTATTTAACTATAAAGGGCGCCATGACATTTTTCTAAAATAGCTATGTCAAAACTATATGAATTTACAATTACCTAAAGCTTACTTGAGGGGTTAATTCTCTATTTCCAATTCTTTCCTATATCACAAATTCCTTTTTTTTTTTTTGTTCAAGATTTCACATCTTAACAATCCCACTTTGCCCTAATTCTGAGGAAGGCATTCCTATAACGGTTTGAAACCAGAATTGTATACGCGGGTACCTATGTATCCGTAGTACATTTCTTGAGTTTATTAACTCAATATCTAAAATGATATAATTTCCTTACAACGATCACGTTGACATATTTATGAATACGAGAAAAAATGAAGAAGACAATTTCTTATAATTTTATAACCCTTTCCTTCATTACAAGTAAGACATTATTAATTGGATTCTATTCACTATTTGTTTTGTTACTAAATTGCAATGACAATATCGATTTAACTGTCGTGGTTTACTTTTTAATTCTATGTTTTAATAATTTTCCACAGATGTTTCCAAAAAAAAACTATTTTATCTTTTCTATCCTGAATTTCATTATACTGTTATTCATTCACGTAAATTTGTTGCCGAAATCATTCCTACATTCTTATGAAAAAAAACTTAATTGAAGCTAACATTTAAATGTTCTTTATTCGAGAGTTTATTCTGTTAAATTTGACAAGGATTTCCCTTTAAAATTCTTCGTTATTTTTTATTTAAAACGATAATTTGAACATATGATGCTATTCACTTGTTTCTTTTGAAGTGTCTTTCCCAACGATAGTTTATTTTATTATCCGCATACTACTATTTAGAGTGGGATAGTCCCGATTAAAAAACAATGCATGTTCCAATACTGTCTCTATGGTAAATACCTATAGCATATACAAAATTTTATTATTAAACCTTCCTTAGATAATCCTTCGAAAAATCAAGTACCTAGTAACGTATACCTTGAAGTTTGGAATTTATTCCTATAATGATGCTCTACTGTTTTTCACTAATTTATTTAATTTCCTACCACTTAGTACGAAAGCAATTCAGATAGATTTCAAGAACTTAAACTAACAAAAAAAACACTTAGCCAATTATATACATTGATATACACGTTGCCTTGTTTATAAACATTTTATATACACGTTGCCTTGTTTATATACATTTTATATACAAGTTTGTTTCCTTTCCCGAACGTTTATTACTTTAACAACACTGTGTTTTCTAATTTGTGTAATATGGAATATTAATTCAATGATGTACGATCTCTAACCGTGGGTTCATGACACTCATGATTTTCAAACGAAACAACATTAAACTTCTAAGAACTTTACTATTTTTCACCGATCTGTACCTAAACTTTTGTTTCTAAAAAAAACTTTTGACTGAATTTTGTTTATTCCTTTTTTCTCTACAATTTATGTTATTAATCTACATTTGTCCTGAACTGTTCATTAATCCAATACGCAGTTAGCTACTCTGTTCCTAGATCAACCAACAATCAAAATTACAATTCTAATTTATTCTAATGTATTAACAATAAATCAAAACTTCTATGAAGAAAAATAACAATTGTGGCTTTAACTAATATTACAAGGGAAGCTTTCCATATTTACTTATTCTGTTTTGAAAATTAATAATTTGTTGCTTTAAAATTTCTCTTTTATTTTTGTTACTTTAAAATTTCTCTTTTACAACGTTATGTAACGTCGTTTTCCATTTTGTGTTTTAAAACTACCTATTGAGAGAAACGAAAACTAACTTTATAACTTGTAGGTACTCATTATTTATTGAACTTTTCGTTTAACGTTTATTTTATAATTCAACTTCCGGGATTCGTTAAACTCAACACGTTGTTTCCGTAAAGTTAAAAAAGCCCTTTTGGGAACTACGCCTCTATCCATCAACATTTTTCTTATTACCGACGCGTTTGCTTTCTCGAAATTTAATATTCTATCCATTATTGGTATGGTGGCCTCCATGATTTTGCGTTATTATAATGAACAAAGCAAAAAAAATTTCGGACGAATAATATAAGACGAGAGCAGTTGCTGGCAGTCGTATTTACAACTTCCTATTACAGGGGAACGGATGTGAACGAGCACAATCCGACAGTAGTTACTACCTTTTATTGGAAACAACCACTGCTCTTCAAGGAAGAAATAACGCAACTTACACAGCAGCCACTCGGAGAATTTAAAATAACGAGATTCATTACTCAATTAAAAAAAATTCCGCGCGAATGACGAACAACTCTGACTGCCGCGATAGAACGTAATAGCGTGAGAATGAATGCTACGGTAGTAAGCGATGTTTAAAATACCTAACACTCGAATAGCACTAGCCGACGGACTCGCGACGTTTAGAATAATTCACACAGAACTACCGTTGTTGATGGGAGCACAAATATAAAATATTTATAGCTAAGATTACATAATTATGTTTCTAGGGAGACAACAATCGACAAGACTTCGGCCCAGTTGGCGCGCCAGTGTCATACTTCCTGGGGCCAGGGTGATACTGAAGCCACGTAGGGTCCAGTGTTATACTTCTGGTCTCCAGAAATATGTCCCTCCCGGGGGGGGAACAAGTGTTAAGCAGGCCCCCCGGGGGCAATATGCCTCGGCTTGGAAGGCTCAGCTCAGGGTCGTAGGGCTCCTCCGAGGCTGTCGATGGTTGACTCCAATGAAACAAGGTTTGGGCACAATTCAAATGTATTCAATAATGCAAGGGTGAACATTACAGGCAACCAGGTAAGCTGTTTAAGGCCTAGCATAAGAGAGAGAGAGGCACTAGAAATACTACTGAATTTAGGCTCGGAAATACTATAAGAGGGTTTAAAATCTCACGTGGCGTCGTACGGATGCAGGCAGCTTCCTACGAAGTGGAGAGATCTAGAGCAAAGCTCATAGATCGTGTGCAGGAACGGGGCGGCTCGGGGTGCGTGGGCGGCTTCTCGGCGTCATGGTGGGCGGATTCGGTCAGCTTACCGAACCGGTGGGTGATAACGGTGAATTAAGCGGCTATCGGCAATGTAGGCGGATTAAAAGCCGGGCGGCCAGGGCTGCCATGGTATAAAGTAGGCGGCAGTAGGATTATACAGGCGTCTGTGGTGATAGCGCCATACTGAGATCGTAAGTGAAGACTTAATTAGCCGCGTCAAAGGGTGGCATACTGCCCGACAGTACGTAGTAGTACGTACGACTGCTCGCGCCGCTCTCTAGAATAGGTCTGATGCTTCGGTGAACGGTGGCCGGAGTTCTCTGTCCGTGATGAGCGAGACGGAAGACTCGAACGCGTGCCCTATAAGGTAATGTCTTCTGCCATTGGCTGGATTTCGCGCCGTGTGGCCATATATGGTAATGTCTTCTGCCAGCCTGAGAGGGACAGCAATAATCACGCGAGAATGTACATGTACTGAGCACGTGACACACAGCTGCCTGCCGCTTGTATAGTTCG
Source organism: Limnephilus lunatus (assembly GCA_917563855.2). Taxonomy (NCBI): domain Eukaryota; kingdom Metazoa; phylum Arthropoda; class Insecta; order Trichoptera; family Limnephilidae; genus Limnephilus; species Limnephilus lunatus. Next base: position 71,076,419 of record OU830596.1, read on the forward strand.
TTCGTAGGATTTATGGGCAACTCATAACAGCAACTAATTAGTTATTATCGTAAAAATTAAATATTATAAAGAAAATAAAATTATTAAAATAATAGTGGTGTGTGTAAATAAAATTATAACTTGATAAGTTTCCAATACACGATTGCGAATTGATAGTGTTTTGCTTCCTGAGATCTAGCTTTGAACATAGTTCCCCCTCAAAAATGTTTCCAGTTTTTTGTCGGATTTTTTGCGTTTCTCCTCCATCCGAAGCTGGTAGTTCTTTTCTAGCAGTCAGCTTATCTCATTCGTGGACGACTTCTGTTTCTTTTTCCCGACATAGGACGATATTGGATGCTTATTTAATTCGACGACTGTAAGCTTGACGATTGGCTTGATACCAATCTACTTATTTCCTTTTTTGTAACACGTGAAAATATATTAGAGTGATTCTTTCTGTGTCTTTTTTTGAGACTTGAAATTACAAAAAATGGCGTAGAAACCAGTGTATTTAATTCCAGAGAAAAACCAAAAGCAACTCACCAAACGGTGGCGACAATCCAACAATAAAAGTAAAATACAAGGCAGAAAATATCTTTTGACAGTCGCATTCAAGTTTTCTTTTTTTTCTTCATGGTTCGTGGATATTATCAGTGTCATTCACAAAGTCGATTATGAATGATCCGCAAGAATTATTACCGTATTAATTTCAATAAATAATTATTTTGTATCGTCAATTTATTTATGTTTTGCATTAATAGCGGCAGGTGCAACTGGTATCATGATACATTTCCAATCAGCTAGACCTGGGGCATTTCCAGCTTGTCTTTTAAAATTAAAATTATTCCATCATAATTTATGTCGTTTCTTTTTATTATTATCAATTGAAAAATTTATTTCCCATTATGTATTTCAAGCCTCAAGGTATCAGAGCACTTTGGTGACGTTTGTAGATATTAAATATGTTTTGAATGTCGGCACATAAATGAATGCATGTAGAATGTAGAGCAATAAAAGTTGAATGGTAAATTAGCATGATGGAGTGATAATAGTATGCAGCTGTTGGTACATGTATCTTAATTATGTAAATCATATTTATCTCCTGTTGTTTGAAAAGTCGATGCTTTATTGTTTTGTCACATTTAAATGATAATGTGGTATGATTTGCAAGATCGCATCTAGTATCATTTTCGATGTCGTTATCTAAATATCTACTGATATAACTAAGTAGGTATGTATTGTTTTTGATCTATCAATAATACTTAACAGAGCGTGGCTTAATCCCGCTTTGACTCGACTGCTTTGCATTTCGTCTGTCTGCAAATTTGTTTGTGTTGAAGTGTGTTCCGATCAATTCCGGTCAATCCTGTCAAAGTGGTAGCCGTGTTTGAACGTACCTTTTTATTTCGCTAGAGCGCATGATTGTTGCGACTTGCGACTTTTGCGAGCTGTCGTGTCGTGTCGGAATAACCAACGTCGCGCGATGTCTACCGGTCGCAGAACTACTAGTATTATTTGTCGTCAATATTATTATGATGTGTGCAAAATTAGTAATGTTATATGAAGATGATGTCTTTTCGATGAGCGCTTTAACCGCTTTCGTTCTACATTCACAGCTACGATAACAAAAAGTTCCACAAAACAAAACAATACAGCAAAACTTACTGACAGTTTCATGCTGTTCTCCTGAGGTCATTTTTTACATACTCCGCGGAACAGCCGCTGATTAGTATTTTTGTTCTAGCGAATTTTGTCTTATTCTCACTCCCACTGGATGCGAGACATGTGCCGTGTCGACCACCTTGTCTTTCGCCTCTTGTCACGCGGTCCAATACCTGCATGCTCCTAATAGGAATGTGTGAACGTGGACAAGATCCTCAACACTGACAATGTTGTTTCAATTGCAGATCAGTTGTATCCAATTATGCATTCTTGTTGTCATTCGTCGTTAGTTCTTTGTCGTTTTCCAACCTCAAGAATTCTTTTACAATGTCCGTGTGTCCTGTCAAAACTTGAAAAAGAAACATTTCAATCCTCAACATTGTGTATCGAATTTCATTAGTTGAAAATTCTTTGTCGGTTTTCAAGCTTACGAATTATTTTACAATTTCCGTGAGTTCATCGTCCATCCAAACATGATCCAAACACGATAAAGAAAGAATTCAATTTTAAGCGGGTATTTTTACGTGGACGGGATACACAACATTGACAAACCCATGTTCCAAGTTGCGCATCAGTTTTTTCCACTTTACGGTTTATACCAATATCTATCACATTCCGATCTTTCAGAATGTATTTTTGTAAAATAAATTTGACAAAGGTGTTACATGTGTACAATTTCCTTGTTGACATCCTTTGATATTTCTTTGTCGGTATTTTGGATACATATGGTTCTCAAACACCTCGACAAAGGACTATTATTAGGAATTACCATGTTGTCACTTTAACACATTCCTTGACCCCTTGCGAAACGGGCATCCTTTGTCGGTTACCACACAATATGAGGATATCTCTCACAGGTAATTCACAATGCCCTCACGGTCTTGATTGGATTATGTTAACGTGGTCAAGATCCGCAACTCGATAATGCTGCGTTCAAAGTTGTAGAGTACCTATTACAGAATAAAGAACAACACAAGAAGTGTTATTATATTGTGTATTATTACAAAACTGTGTTTTCGTAATTCAAATGGGATGGAGATCTACGATTTAAGGCGAGTGTAAGCTAGACAAAACTCTGGGCAGTTGAACTAAACGGAGCATTTGTTTCCATTAAAATTTGTACGGAAAGCACTTCTATAATAGTGTTTTTATTTATTCTGTGGTAGCTACCTACCTGCGATGTGCTTAGGTTGTTATACTTTTTCCGGGGATTGTTGACGAAGAAAAACAAAAGGACTTTGATTCCATTCTTTACGAATGTGGAATTCTTCCTCCAAGGTTTGGATAGTTTTAAACTGTAAAAACGGATCAATTTGAAGTCTTAACTGGCAACAAGCGATTTGCCGCGGATGACTTCACAAATCCGTAAATCTCATCCGCGGTTACAACCCAGACGGTAAGCATGACGTTGAAGATCACGATCAATTATCAAGATCGTTATATTTAATATTTATTTTTAAAACGCAATAAAAATTATATACCTGTTCAGATATTCAGCATCAGCGTTTATTGTTCATTTCCTCACTGACAGTAACTGATGTATTTTATTTATGTGCGTGTTTGATGCTTGTTATCTCTATCTGAGAGACACCTGCTGACTGCTGGCTGGAGAAGAGAAGAACAGAGGAAGGGGTGGTGGGGAGGTTGTATATATATTCTCTTTGTGGCTCCGAAGAACAGCAGGTAGTCGGTTGGTAGTATCTGCTTGCAGTGTGGGCGGCAGACCATTCCACCGGCCGCGGCCGTTGCGATACACAAATGCCAATAGCCGCCCACGCTCGGTGCTGACACTGCTGACTGCTCGCACCGGTGCCTGAGGTACTGTGGTACCTGCCTACAGTGCCTACCTGATGCCTGAACATACCGGCAATACGTGGCCAGGTATTATATTATTGCTTGTTGCGCAATGCCCCGCCTCAACTTGACTCAGGTGGATGGTCACTTCGGAAGTACCTTTTTCGTAATCTTACCATAAATAATAACTCATTCTCATATTCGCTTTGGGTTCCACAACAAAATAGAGTGAGACGTAAACGAAAAAAATTACATACCTATATAAAATTACACGTACAAATAAGTACATTTTTTAGTCAAATAAGTACATTTTTGTAACATCCTGAACAAAATCATGTGGCCATACTGTCCGACTTGAGGTCTGAATATTTTTTGAAGAGCCATCGTCTCGGAAATTCGCCACAGCCATGGCTCTGTGGCTCGGCTCGGTGGATTTTGGACTCATAGAAAATCAAGTCGAGCTTGCCGAGCTTCGCCGAGCCATCGAATTTTGGCTCGGCGCGGGGCCATTTGACTCCATGGTTCTGCCGTCAGCTTCAAACCGGCTTATCGCAAGCAAAAGATTAATAGTTTACTCACATTAAATGATAATAAATAATCTTGCATTAAAAAAAAATGTAAAATCATAGTGTTATTATGTTATCCATAAGTGACATCATGGGGTTTCTTGCAGGCTAAATGTCAGCTTATCAAAGGTCGAGTTTAGCCTACATTAAATTTGTTTATTATGCTGTAAACAAGCGTTTATGGCCGATATAATAATAATGATATTTGGCGCATGTTAAGAGATTAAGAGAGCCATAGCTCCCCCGCAAACAATTGTACCTTTTGCGTTAAGAAGCATGAAAATATTATTAAGATATTTGTAATTCGGCGAGGCATTTCCTTTCGGATTGCCACTTTGCAATCTCGTATCGAGCAGTTCTTGCTTGAAATATTATTGTTTTTTAATCGAATTTCACCTAAAAATTCAAAACTACGTAGAAAGTTATGTAGATTCACTAGTGTCCCGCTAGTACCTACTAGTTTCCAGACATCGTGCACTTGTGAAATGAAACCCAAGCATGTGCCTAGAAAGGTGGTCGAAAAATCCACAAATTATGTAACCATCAAAGCAATGAATAAAGAAAAAAATTAAATAAAAATCTTAACAAATTAGTTCATACAGGTACAAGGAGGTCGTCAAAATTTCAACATTTTAAGATCGGTAGTTATTCGTCTAGCACCACCATCTTGTGTCTTAAACCAATGCCAAACTCTGAATATATTTTGTATTCGCTTATGTACGCCTCACTATATTTTTACCGGGAAACGAGTCACATGCGAGTCATTTGAAATTACATAGAAAAATCCTTTTGTAATTAGAATTCCATAGAATCTGGGCAATTCTCATCAACGAGGTTCAACATATTGTTACTCTGAGGGTTCAACTTCTTTACTTCTATGGACGTAGCTAATCGCAACTGGCTTTATGGAGAAACGACATAATGAGCTTTGATTTAATTATTCGGAATAGAATTTTTCAATGAAAATGAATCAGTGTCTCCCACGGAGTCCTTAGATTTTGACTCACTGTTATTGGAATCAGAGATTATTACTATTTGAGTAGATATCTTTTCTGACTCAGTTAACTTCGCAATTGTCACGCCATAAACTCTATTTTAATCAAAAGAAGATAAGACGCAGAAAATCAAAAAAAATTACAAGTGTGCAGTACACACGCGGTAGAAGTGAAACCTTCAGAAAGCTAAAGTAGACAAGAGTGGGGAGTCTACGAAGCACCGCACAAAGAGGAGACCGATAGGCTACGAAACACCGCACAAAGAAGAGACCGATTATACTATCTCATTCTCTCACAGTCTAAATCCTACAGATATATGTGTTTGTCTCCTTTTAGGATCGCTATTTTTCGTTTCATTGAGTTTCAAATCACAATGGTGTTAAAGAAGTTTTCACTTCAAAAGGTATATAATGTTCGTAACCACGAACCCAGACCCTCTAATCTTACCGGGGTTAGCATATCTTCCAATTGAGCTATTGCCAACGCATTACATTCCGTCATTCTTATCAATCTCATTCTTTCTAGAAACCTAAAAAAAATATGCAAAAAATTCGAAGTCACTTAATTCTACGGTGCCTTAGCAGATATTTATAAGCAAGCAAGTTAGAAGTCAGGTAAAGGTCTGGTAGATTAATCGGAATCACGAAGTGCTAATACTGATATACCCCCCGCGATATAGTCAACGTGACGCGGTAGGCGGCCCTTAATTACTGCATTTCAGTATCTGTCAACTGGACATGGCCTCTTAGATATTTTATTTAGTCATTGGACATGGTAGATTCATTCGTAGCAGAGAATCAATTTAGTCTTATTCACCTAGTCAAGTAAATTGATTTAGTCGGATTCAACTAGTCAAGTGAATTGATTCGGTCGGATTCAACTAGTCAAGGAATTAATTCAGTCGGAGTCAACTGGTCAAGTGAATTAATTCAGTCAAATACAACTATCCAAGTGAATTAATTCAATCATATTTAACCAGTCAAGTGAATGAATTCAGTCAGATTCATTTAGTGAAGTGAAATAATTCATTAATTTCTTCGATTTGATCATTCTATTATTCCATATTTAAAAAAAAAATTCTGATTTTGACCCACTTACCCCATCTTTCCGAGCAAAATGAAATAATCTCATTTTGCAATTGTTAGTGGTGCATATTTTACAATGACTAAATAAAATACCTAAGAGCTATTTTGGCATTTCGGTGTGCTTATAATTTATAATCCTACATCTATAAGGAGAAAGCCTGGCGCGTTTTGTCCATGCAAACGTATTCCCCAATTTCCTCTCTGGGTTTTTACACTACTGCAAATATGTTTTAATACAAAACAGATATCCAATACTAGAGTGTCTGTACGTTTTGCTTTTTTTGATAAGTTACTTCTTACAGGCGTTAGGTTAGGTTAATTCAAAATGGTAAAAATTTCCCGGTTTAAATGTCATAAACAGACTCTTAGTATACAAACTAGGCAACGTATTTTTTTAAACCAAAAAGCACAGACTTATTATTATAGATTATTTTCTTCTAATACACTTAGTAAAGAAAATCTTTAAAAATGGTCCAGTTTTGGAGGAGAAAAATGGGGAATCCAAAACCTCGATTTTGATGATTCCATTTAGGTATTATCAGCCTGAGATGCAGTTGTCCCTTTCGCTCAGTATTTGGGGGAGTAAGAGTGATAGTGACAGCAACAGTTTGGTTTGGTAAAATACTGTTCAAATTTCTCGGCGACCGAATTTCCTCTCAAATGTTGCCATAATTATTATAGCAACGTGAAGAATTACGCACAAAGGAAATCTTAAAATAATAAAGTGGGCAGTTCATGAAGTTTTTGCAATGTCAATTACAATGGAGTTCAAAGATATTTCCCTTATAAATTCAACGCATAACCTTGCTGTCAATCAATTGCGCACAGCTGTACCGTGGTCCGTGGTGACTAAGAGGGAACAGGTAATTAATCAGGTTCCTACTTATTGTGTCTTATAAATACGCATCTTCTACCTGTAAGACGATCGAAGCCCGGAGCGTAATTAATTAGCAATAAGACTAGGTAATAGGAGGGTTTTTTTCTGCGGACGTTTTTTTTCTAAAAAACATGTTATCTAAGACACTATATAAAGAGGTAAGATTTGTTTGTTTGTTTTTTTGTTTGCATTGAATAGGCTCCGAAACTACTGAACCGATTTAAAAAATTCTTTCACTGGTGGGAAGCTACACTATCTCCGGGTGACATAGGCTATATTATATTTTCAAAAAAATTAGGGATCCTTACTTAAACTCCCATAATGTAACCCAAGGTGTAAAAAAATTACCTAAAATATTATTTGCATCACATGCGCTGCGAAAACTATTAATGATAGAATAAAATAATGTTCCACGACTTTGCAGAACACATCATTATTTACAAAAAGTGTTGGAACAGTATATGTCTAACTATTATAGTTGTGCCACAATAAGTGTTCTTTTATTTTAAAAATTTAATTGAAATGCCGCCGCTAGAAAAGGCTCTCTATTTGTATCTTGGTATTAATCCTTATCAAAATAAATTAATTAATATTCAAGACTGCTTCAATACCTTTATATAATTTTTTGAATTATTTAATTCGGACATCCCATTCGAAAGATATCACGAGTTTAAAAATGTAAGTATTAAAAAACAATAGCGTGGTCGCCGGTCACCCCGCTCGGCTAGCTAGGCAACAACTTATGCGATCTAGGCGTCATGCGTCACTGGGATACGGGCCGTACGGGAGGGGAGTCAATGTCAAAAGAATGGAAGGAGAACGCAGGAAGGAAAAGGGACGCATGAGAATATCAATTTATTTATTTATATATTAACGCTAAACATTTAGGGATAAACAATTTATTTCTTTTAATGGCATAGAAACGCATGCCGGGAACCAGCTAGTGAAATATAATTTTGTTTCTAACCCGATAGACGTCACTGAATCACGTCAGACGGCCTCCATGGTCGAGGGGTGAGGCTCTTGACTCGCAATCCGAAGGTCGCGGGATCGAATCCCGGGGTTCGCGAATAAATTTTATTTGATTAATTTGCGTTATTTCACAATTAATTCGTTTAAAATAATGTATAGTATATTTGCGGCACGTTCCAGAGTGGAAGATACTCTCAGTATCGCCTTGGTGTAAGACCACCATTCAGAATTGAACCATGCTTTAAATGGCTCTAGCCGTGTTTAGTGAACAGACCTGAATAGTTAGGTAGTTCCCCCGGTTTCCTCTTCCCCATCTCCTTCCTCTTCCCACTTCCTCCAGCCTCACAACATACCCCAATTGGAGATGCCATAGTCTCACTAGCTCCAGACGGGAGCAGCTGAGACTCTTGTGAGATATTCACATTTAAAAAAATCTGAGATTGTAACTTTTGATGTTTAATGATACGTAATATCCCATTGATAGTAATTGGTCGATAATAATATGTCGATTTCCATGCAAATTGCATCTCTTCAAAGCAAAGAGGGAGTCATCCTCCATCATCCAAAATAATTAATTATTTTGTATATTTTTAGTCGTATAAGCTCACCGAAACCAACTGGATTTTCCCCTTTTTAGCGGTAAGTGTCCATAAATAAAACATAAAGCATTGCTTGCATTTGCAACCAAAGTGGAACTCGCAGTGTGCGGCTTATTTATAGAAATACGAGTTATAAATGGCTGGCATCGCCATAATAGACATAGCCATATTGGCACTTTTTTCCGCTTGACAGTTGATAATAATATGGCTGACAGGACACGTGACCCGACCGGCCAACTAGTTTTTTTTTTTTAATTTTAATTCACTAGATTCTTATGTTCTTGAGGAGATGAATCATTTAAATTTACTGAATTTAAAGTTAATGTTCTTTATACAAATAGAACGGCGTCATATGCGCCTTGCAATTTTTACCGCTTGTGGGTATTTAAAATGTTACCTGGCTATTATAGGCTTAAAGGTCTTGTGTTTTGTCGGTTGGGAAAAAGTGTTATGTAAAAAACCCAACTAAAATTGCATGTTTGGCACAGCCCAACAAGCAGGATTGCAGCCAAGCTCGGGGGGAATATATACATACGTGTGTATTTGTGTTATGTTGGGAGTGGGAAGGAGTCGGTCATGTCCTTTTGTTTGGAGCTCTTCCGCATTTGCCTTCGGGAATGAGGAAACGTGCAAGTAGCATATAGTAGGGCCGGCATACTTATTTTCCAGGAACTAGGGCCTAGTTTAGTAGAAGAAAACGGTAGGTACCCACTTACTTACTTGTGACCAACATCATATTAGACGGCTCGGTGAAATTCTTGTGTACAAAAGCCATACCTAAACTTAAAATATATATTAGGTAGGTACCTACCTACTTAAAAGTATTGCTCTATTTTTCTATAAGAAATGTAAGTAGCCACTATCGCAATGTCTAGACTACAATATAATATATTCTTTTCACTATTTTGGATTCTCCATATCTTTTCTACACGAACCAACGAACAGACTTTCATGGCAGTCAAGTGAATATGTGATGAACAATATATGTATAGCCAAAAAAGTGGAAATCATTAGGTAATGTTAACATAATATATGAAGGGTGTTTGTCATTTCAAAGATAATAAAACAAATGGGATTGGCTAAGGGCTAAGAACTATTATATTTAAACCTACGAGTAAGTAGAATTTTTAAGCTTTTTAAGGACTATTCTGTTCTATTTTTTTGACACTCTTTTATAATTATATGTAACTAGCAGTTAAAAACCCGCTCGGCGGGATTTTACTGCTGGACGATGCGGTCGGCTTTTCGTTCGGCGTCGCCCAGTTAGTGTTGGTGATCATTTTGTAAATCCAATAGGAACTGCTTCCAAAATTAGCCTGTTCCTCGTATCCACTGTCAACGTGTCAACCAGTGATGGCTAGTCACCACGAAAAAGTAACTGGGACGGACGATGACGTCATATGTAATATACAGCTGCTTGATACAACTGAGTATTACCGTCAATCTTTCGAAATCCGGGAGATACTCCAGGTTCACAAATTCGTAGAACTTATAGCTAAGAAGTGCACGTCCCTATGCGTCTTGCCGACGAAAGTGGCGACATCTTGTGACGAATTATTGAATTAGAAACCGAATTACAACGGTAGCTTTGTCTGAAAATCCACGTGCACGGATGTTTATATGGTGCCACGGGTAAGGCGCGGCGGCAGACATGCATTCGATGCCGGATTCTTAAATTCGACCATGTAGACGCTCATTTGCTGTATTTGTGTATATTAGTTTGTCTCTCCCATGTTTCCACAGTTTTGTAAAAAAAAAATCTACCTAACTATCTAATTTTTAAAAAATCTGTTCTTTTTAATGGCGAAGAACGCTAACTTAATAATTAATTCCTTCTTCAATATATATATTTTTTTAAATGAAGCAAATTTTTAGAATTTAACTAAAAATACGTTATCAATTTTAAGAAATGGCCAATATCACCCTTAATGGGTGAAATCTAAATAAATAATAAAAAGGGTATTTAAAAAAAAACTCCAATTATAAAATTCAAAAATAAAAATGTTGATATTTGAAATAAACATCAATTCTAATTTGCCACTATAATCTCAATAGTAATGGAGGATAAAATAGCAATTGTAAAATCATGCAATGTCAAGTGTCCCTCAGTGTGAACAGTCGTCAAAGCTTAAACTTTCTAATAAAAGTGGGTTTGTCTGAAGTGACCCGCCAGGTAATGTTTTCTGTATTTGTTCATAAATTATTAAATAAAGCCTAGATAGTCGTATTTGCAAACGCCCTTGAGGTTGAGTTTTCACAAAATCGGCGTTACACAAATTATCCAATTATTATTGGACAATTTCCATGCCGTTTCTCTAAGCTTCCATGCCATTCCGTTTCTCCATTTTTTCTCTATTTTCTATGGTTGTTTCACACCTTCCACAGATCAAAAAAGAAAGGTATTAAAACTAAAGATAAGTCTTCGCCCCATTTCCCACGACTGCGCCTATTGCAGAGCCACGTGTTAAAAATAATGGCCGCCAGTTTTATTTCGAATCACAACGTGGACGCTTCTGAGCATTTTGACGGAACAATAAAAAGAATAAATATAAAGGAAAATAAACGAAAGCGTGTAGCAAAGTTAAGGGGTATTGAACTCAATTATCATCTTAATAAAATTCAAATGACAACTTTGTGCCTCCTTCCTTACTTATCGGTAGACACTCTCAGGATCGCGACGATTTGGAGAAAGACTACCATTTAGAATTGGAAAGTTGCTTGAAATTGCTTTGGCCGTGTTTAGAGGCCAAATCTGAATAGCCAAAAGCTTCCCAACCTTACTCGTCTTTGTTTTAAACCCGTAGGTACGAGTACCTACAGCAATTTTTTTGCAACTTTCGATACTGTACGTGTGCATAATTATATTCACACGTTTCCTCTTTAAAAAGATTTGCTCGTATTTTTATTCTTTTTCACTGGGGAGCTCTATTGATTTGAAATCGAAACATTCGAAATATAAATTAGTGTCGAAATAATATAAGGTCGTTTTTCTACGGTCACGGTTAAGCCGAACCCGGTGAATCGAGAGTCTGCTGTACGTACATGGCAACACTAGCCTTGAAGGGCGCCTTATTTATTATTATTTCCTCCCAAATATGGTAACTCGCCTGGCCTCTAGTAGGCCTCCACAATACCACCACCAATAATACCACCAATATCACCAATAACAATAATAATATTTGGATGATTTGTAGAGCGCCTTTTTGTGAACAATCACCTCAAAGGCGCTGTAAATATCACCAACACCACTAATACTACCAATACAATACCACTAATAGCACAAACACAATCAAAACCACTAATACTACGAATAGGTACCTACCTACCATCAATATCACAAACACCACCAAACCACGATTACCACAAATACCGCCAGTACGTACGTTTGTTTAAATTAATAATTCGACCACCATAACACGGGCATCAGCCTAGCATGGTGGTCGAAAAATCCACAAATAATGTAACCATAATATTTATGCAATGAATAAAGAAAAAATAACAAATAAAATAAAATAAAAATTTACTGGACCAATGAAAACTAATTTCTACTAAGTAACAGAATCCCATGAACTAATACATTTACTGCCAATCTGAACTCAAGAAATTACAGAACGCCGCCGAAATTGTGTATTTTGACATCAAATTCGAGTTTCTCCCCTTAACCTCCCCTAAAGCAACTTTAACTTGTTTAGGAGCTCTAAAATTTCAAGATTACCATTTATTATATACTAGCTGGTCCCCGGCGTGCGTTGCAAAGCCATTCAAAGAAATAAATTGATTCTCCCTACATGTACTTTCCCGTATGTCCCTGTTACCTTCCACCTTACCCGCCTTCCCCCTCTCTCGTCTCTTCCCTCTCCGTTAACCCCACCTCCCCCTTCCCCTTCCCCCTGCCTTTCCTCCCTGTCGCTGAAATACACACGTTCTCATTTATACAAATTTCATAACGCCAGAGCTTACCATTATACATATAAACCCTATATGTTATTTTGATGTACGAGCTATATTATTGTAAAGTTTCATTAAAATCCATTCAGTAGTTTTTGCGTGAAAGAGTAACAAACACATAGATACATTTTGTTGTTCATAGGTAGAGCTCAAATTTTCGAATTTTATAAAAGCCAAAGGAAACCGATACCAAAAAACAGCCGTTTCATTGGTAAAATAATAACGGGCGATCTAGTGGCAGCGAAGTCACCGGGACAAAACAAAACGTGACAGAAATATCGTCATACATGAAATTGGGTTCATAAGTTAGATTTTTTATTTTCAATTTATATATTTCAATTTTTAAAACGTTATGTTTGGTTAGAGTTATTTACCTTTTTGATTTTTTGTTATTTAAAGTTGGTAACTTTTCATGTTGGGAAAATTTCATTTTTCTGAAAATTATTCTGCTGGGAAAATAGGTCGGGTATTTTGATATTATTTGAAGTCTGGAAATTTTCCACGTTGTAAAATATCCCGAAAAAATTTGTAAATTTCTTCCGGGAAAATGGCAAAAAAATGTTTGAATGGAAGTTTTTAAAACTGTTAAATTTTGTAAATTTTCTTCTCGACATTTTTTCACCGAATATGCTGTTTGAAAACTTAAACGGTTCTTTTTGAAAATAACAGAGGGCGCCACTTAAGTTTACAACAATCCAAACTGTACAGTCGTTAAGATAATAATCAGATTGTTTATGATTTCCCTTCTTCCCCTTTCGAAAGGCTATAAAACGATTCCTTTGTTTCAAAGTATCCTGTTTACAGAAGTTACTTTTCTCGATATATTATTATTATTCAGCAGATTTGCATTCCGCCTACGTTCTACCATTTTCCATCTTAGCTGTCAAAACGTAAACACCAGATACCACATAAGCCGAACATGCCAAACAATATCCCTACCTGCAGTTAGTCCTCCAATTTATCAGATAGGTACGTAAGACCAATAAAAGTTATCACATGACTTCCTAACTACAAAATAAAACTGTTAAATTTAATACAAATAATAATATGAAAAACTATTTATAATGTTGTGAAATGTAAGGTAAGAATAGGTAGGTACTGTAAAAGGTTTTAAATATGCTATAGGGTTTTGTGAACACCTCACTAAAAGAACCTGTACTGAGGCGTTCACGTGTTTTTGTTAAAAACCTGTTATTGCTCAAAATATGCCAGGCCTAGGGCCCCGAACTCAAAAAAATATTTCACATTTTTATGTAAGCGGAAAATGTTGCTTTTGCAATGATGATAGATTAGCTAGCAGTGGTTTGAACTCGCGATGCCTGGGTTGAAATCCGACGCATTCCTCCACCCGGCTACTAGTCGATTAAGCTGATTTGTTATGATGGATTCAAACGTCCGCCACTCCTGGACACATAGGCCCCTAGATTCGTTCCCACCTTTCATACATGTTCCCTCACAAAACTTTCTCTGCTTCAATTCCTTAAAAAGACCGTTCACACAGCATCCCCAAGTATGACATAAGCCCTGAAGGAAATTATTTTCTTCAGAGCCTCCTGTTTGGGGGTTAATGTAAAAATCTTCGGGAATAGATATAGTAGGTACTACATAGAAATGGAATAGTTTTAATAATCTAGAACAGTGTTTCTTAATCCTATTGAAAGAATCGCCCTCTTTACCACAGTAAAATTATCCAGCGTCCCCCCCCCCCCCCCCCCCCAACGAAAATTAAAAAGTACACATTTTAGTAGGAAATCCATTTACGCAATGGATTTCATATTACAAATAAAAAATGATGAGAAGTATAAATAAAACACATTATTATTACGTTGACATTGAGTATTAAACCTCAGTTATTTTTTGTGGAAAGATCTTATTTTCAGACCTCCAAAAAGCCCGCTGCGCTGGCGCCCCCTTTAAGAACCACTGATCTAGAAATACTTGACATTAAAAAAAAATCTTAAAGTTAAATTTGACAAATAACCCCAATTTAAACATGTTCCCCTTCCCTACACCTACTTTTACCTCCTCTCTCTCTTCCAACTTCCTCTCGACCCCTACCAAAGTTGATGTTCTCTCTTCTAGGTTACCTATAAATACTATAACTCTGTAATTAATTCAATATGATTTTTAAATAACCCTGATGAAGGTTCAGGTAGAACTGAAACCGGTTGGTTTTATATATTAAAGATATATACCATAAAGTAGTATTCAAACTAAGTTATTTATTATAATCGCTGATTTTGGCAGTCTTAGAATTAGCAGAAATGTTGTTAAGTTACGATACGTAATGATATAGCAATTTGTGATTAGAATTAGATGGCCTCCAATAAAACCAGAAGTTTGCAGCGGACCCGTATGCACTTGTTTATTACCTACGGGTTTCTGTAAAAGGCACCGTCCAACTGATTTACAACACGACGTCCTACAACCATCGTCACTTCCTGAATATCAGATCTATTGACATCTTAATAAGTATAAATTGCCAACCGAATCTGAGCATCTGTTTCCAAGTTATGTTGTCCATAGAGACAATTAAATATAATTAGTAGCCTGCACTTGCATAGTTAAGTTACATACATTCCAACTTGTATAAATCGCCGCAAAGAATGCTTGCAACTTGTCTGTGGGTACAACATTCTGTTGTATGTAAAATTATTTCATGTTTGAATGTAACAGAAATAGCTGCCCTTAAACTTGTGGGTCTGGTGTAGCGTGTAGTACAGAATTTGCATATCAAGCAATGAAAAATAAACCAGGTAGGCAAACAATTTTCGAGAGTATTTTACCAAAAATTAAGAGTAAACTCAAATGATTAAGCGTGATTAAATGTTCACCATTGCCATAGGTCATGCCAAGTGGTTCACTGCGTTTGATGACTTTCCTGACTTGAGCAAGGGTTTCCGGGTTTATAGTGAGGTTTGCCCAGGTCTTGGCGGCAAAGGGTTTGCCAACCTACTGCGTGGCGGGCCGGATCGGGAGAGACTGGTTGAGTGAGACCTACCCTTGTCCTCTCCAGCCGTACTACCTCGACCCATCGCCTTGCATCGCAGTGGGAGTGATGGATTCTTACGTCCGTCACTCTTAGATACATTAACCCCCAGATTCCTTCCCACCCCTCATACCCTATTCCTTCCCAGAACTTGCACTCCTTCCTTTCCCTTAAAATACCCTCACACAGCATCCTCAAAGATGACATGGGGATTTTTTTCCTCAAGGCCTCATGTGTGGAGCTAAAAAAATCGATTATTTTTTGGGTTATTGTTCCGTGTTTCGCTTCCCCCTTCTTTAGCGAACGTTCGGTGTCCATCATCAAAGGATGATATAAAAATCCCTTCCTATAGGTACCGTTTGAACACAACATGATTTTTTTGCTCTTGAATCTTTTATTATTTTTTTCATACATTGTTTGGTTTAGGTATACCTCTTTTAGCCGTTTCGGTCTCTCGATTAAGACATATCACTGATAGTGTCATTGTAATGTTTATTTCTTTCTATTTCTCGTAATTTATGAGTCATAAACAACGCAAATAACCGAAAGATATTTCATCCGGACCTCTAAGCAGCAGGACTATAGTGCATTCGAAGCAGATCTTCATAATCAATTTAATTTAAAAATTAAAACTTAGTTAATAGAAAGACAAGTTGGGTTTTCAGTAAAACCACATAAGTATTAGCATACCATAATCGACGGCACATTTAAAAAGAGATAAAACATGCCAATAAAACCTGCACACAAGCATTAGAGAAGTCTAACAATAACCCGCACGAATACAAGATATTAATGGTATCCACACCTGGTGCACGAAACCTGTGCACAATCCGAGAAGTGCATCGAATTCTATAAATGCTCAATGAATCGAAAATGAGAATGGCTCGGGAATGTATACAGATAACCCTTGAAATAGCTGACGCGTCCAGATCTGCTGGACCAAAGAGGACAAAAAGATCTCGCATTCCTCTCTCCTCCCCTCGGCGGGAGGTATTCCGGAATGTCCCGTCACTACAGACTACAGCAGAGTCGAGGACTGCTCCATTGTTAGTTAGAAGCCAATTAAGCGTGATTAAAGGTTAATTATGAAACCTATTTATTTTCATTGCTCGCTTGATTTTTTAACGAGAACACTTCTATAAATAACCTTTACTGGAAAATAAGAGTTAAAAAATGCCGAAAAAACCGAAAGAGGAATGTGCAATTAATTATAGGATTAAGAATTCAAGGTGGAATTAAAATTTTTGATGCTCTGGAATATTCGTACGCTTGCGAGTACTATCTCTAAATTAAATGGCTGTGTTTTCTCAATTTCATTATTATTATTGTTTCACAATACCTACGTCAATACAAGGGGGTTTTAACCATCGAATATCGCCAACGAGTTCACTTCTGCACTAGCCTGTATTTTGCCGCTAGTGGTAGTGGTCGTGTCTAAAGTTCGGCAAAGCCAAGTTCAAACCAAAAATCTGCCATATTAACAAATCATTGTTGATATTAGTTTAGCCTTTCTAATTTACAAAAATACACCTTCCTCCGTCGATTTTTTCCGACAGAAAGGTATAGGGACATATATTATAATACAGCGATATCGGCATAATGACCAATGTCCAGCTTAGTTAGGGGGCATACATTAATTACGTGGGCAGTTTTTCTTCCGAACTAGACCCCTCCCCCCTCTTGGTGAGATAAATTTGGGCCACTTCGTATATTCTTTTCAAGTAAAATGAGATTTTGCTGGACCCTCACGGTTTTTCACATTTTTGAGCTCACGTAATAAATGTATGCCCCCTTAGCTGTTTATTTGTCTATCGCCATCCATATCGGGACATCATAATCTCGAACTTAAACTACTTTTCTGTAGGATTAAGGTCTCATGTCTCATTGCTTCTAACAGACTACTCCTGGTGTGCCTACCTTTTGTACCAAGTGCCAAGAAATCTTCAAACTTTTTCTGTCGTACTATCTTCTAGGATCTCCTGAAGAAGGCTTTCCTGTCCAATGATTATCAAATTTTAACGTTTAATTTGTTTTGTTGCAGATCTAAACCAGCGCGTGGCAATCTTCAGTCATGGAGAGCCGCGTGGGACTGGAGTACATCGTGGAGAACAAGGAGTACATGGGCAAGCTGGCCGCAGCCCTGAGCAGCCCTAGCGTGCCCGTCAAGCGGCAGGTGGTGGAGCTACTGTCAGCCCTGTGCGTCTACAGTGCCGCTGGGTACGTGAGGGCGCTGGACACGCTGGCTCACTATCAGGTAGAATCATCGATATACATATAATAACAATAGATACACTCTCATAATTAATTCCAAAAATAATACCTAATAGAGAGTAAATTCATAATAAAACTCCCCATCGAATTCAGATACGAAAGCATTCCCTTCGAAAGCCTGGATATAAATGCAATGCAAGTTCCCAACAATATACACATAAAACAGAGCACGATGTCATCGTGCGCTTGATCTATGAGGTATAAATTTTTTTAATATTAGGTAATATAGCTGATTAAATTGATAATGAAAAAGTTCGCCTAACTAAAACCTGCCACACATTCGTGCTTGGAAAATGATCTTCACAACTCACAACGCTCAGGAGACGAACTTGCTGGAAGACAAATTTGCTCCGTGCAGCGTGCAGACCAACAAAAGGAAAATAGTTTTCTTTATTTTTTTTTCTTTAACCGATATTTTTGATTTCGGTGTTAATTATAAGGTTCACGCGCCCTGACTAGATAATACGATAATAGTAATAATAATCTCTACATATTATAAATTAAAGCCGTCCGCCGCGTCTGTCTGTCTGTTCGCGATAAACTCAAAAACTACTGAACGGATTTTCATACGGTTTTCACCAATAGTTAGAGTGATTCATGAGGATTTAGGCATATAATTTGTCAAGGTTTTGTGTAAATTGGTTGAAGCATATAATAGATATATAAAGGAGAATGTCTGTATGTGGTGGACGAGCGGGCTGGCAAGCGGGCAGTGTGGATTTGATTTGTATGAAAATTAACAGAAGGCGGTGGTTATAAAGGTTGGGTAACCATCCAGTAGATGGCGTTGTGTTTCGTTAGCCAGAGAAACGCGTGGCCGGGTCACCTATAATATAATTATGGGTAGGATCCATACCCTCGCCTTGAGGTTAGCAATAATACACGTTGCACGTGGAAATCTTCATCAAGCTGGCCGCAGTCCTCAACAGTGTGTACATTTATAACTACATACGTTATGTATATATATATATTTTTATTGATACAATAATATTAGGTGTCTTTTTTTAAATTGGGTACTTTGCCCGTGCTGAGGCCCCCATTTTACAAATTAATAAAATACGACAAAAAGATAATAAAAAAATAAAATAAAATGAGATGAAAAAAGCATAATCAGCATCGGTATAGGATTGCTAGATAATATTATATTAAAAACTTTAGATAATTAAACTAATTTAACAATGTCGTTTAAAAGGCAGCTTTAAATGCAATTTATTTATCACCGGCTCTTTTTATAAATGAATGAACTGACCTCTCTATTTGAACAGATTGATATCTTAGCCTTGACAGAAAAAAATAGTAATTAATTTCTTTAAAATATTATACCTACTCTTTAATTTCCCAATACGCAAAATAGACAGTGCAAAATAGATATACAAACAGTTGTAAAGTCGTTGGTTATTGGGTATAAACAATTGGATCAGATTATCCCGTTAAATAAATTCGCGTTTTTAGTACCTACCTACTGCACATTTTTCTTTATTTATACAATTTTGAAATTCGTGAACCAGATAAGGCACTGCTGCTGAACACTCCCTGTACTTTTGCATAAAAAATTTGGAATCACGCAAATATTCAAATTAGAATTACATACCATAATCCACTTTTGTTCGTCACTTTGGCCATTTTCCATTACGAATTTCCACGTTTTATTTACAGAAATTGTCGAAAACGCATTATAGATAGAAATGTTTTGTAAATAAAATACAAGTTTGTAATGGAACCTAGGATTTTTATGTTTGTACTAGTTACAAGAATCCACCAAGAATCCATCGGAAAATACTTTGGCTTCCCATTCGACGTGCTAATTTTCATATTTTCCTCTAAAATAAAAACAGCTCTACCGGATTTTTCCCAAACTTTCAACACATTTATCTTTTAGGCTGTTTAAAATACTATTCGACATAAATATTAGCTGAACCGGTCCTTTTCTAACAAATTATTTTTTCTAAATAAATGCAAAAGATAGAAATTCTAATTACATATTATTCTCGTATACATTAAAATACGGAAGGAGAGGCTATTGACTCGCTTTTTTGTGTTCAAAATAATAATATGACGGGGAAAGATACTGATAAGATAAATATACCTAGACCGCGTATTTATATCATTGTATAATATTGACACATCCGATCGTTAAATCGACGGTCTTTTCTCGTGTCAGGATGGCCGAGCGGTCTAAGGCGCCAGACTCAAGGTTTACCTTACCCGCTGATGCGGGGTATCGAGCTCTTCTGGTCCTCTCTGAGGGCGTGGGTTCGAATCCCACTTCTGACAAATATTTTTTATTATTAAATTTGTGTTTATCACGCCTGCTGGTAAAGTTTATGATGCAACTAAGTGAAAATATTTTTCCGTTTCATACAATTTTATTTTTAGCGTTTTAGATAAGCATTTTTTTTTACTCTTATTTTCGATTTGTTTTTCAGATGCTTTTGACTTTAATTTTTAACCATTATTTTTAAAATTTGTTCTGGATTATCTTCTATGTTGAAAGAATATGAGTCTAGTTTTTGGACTAATTTTTGGTTAATTCGTGGTGAAATTCCATTGTATTAGAATTGAAATTAAAAAACTTTTGCACTTTCCACTTATTTATTTTCACCAGGACCGGTTTCATCCTACTACGGACTACTAAAGTTTTTTAATTTCAATTCTAAGCAAAGAAAAATTATAATTATTAGTTAGTATTAATATTAAGTTATATTAGATAATAATAATTTGTCCCTCTTCATGAGATGTAAATCTGACAAGCCGGAAACTTCACAGAAATCTATTTTTTTAACATTAATACCGCACAAGAGTCCTAACTGCTCCCGTCTCGAGCCAGTGAGACTATGGCATCCCCAATGTTGTGGGGCTGAAGGAAGTGGGGAGGGGAATGAGATGAGGAAGAGGAAGGTGGCGAACCTGGATATTCAGAACTGGTCACCAAACATGGCTAAAGCCATTTCAAGCAACGTTTCAATTCTGAATGGTGGTCTTACACCAGGGCAAAACCGAGAGTATCTTCCACTCTGAACCAATGTTTTTAACAAAGATTTATTATACATATATAATATTACAATATTTGGTTCCAATGTACATGGCAGTGCCATCACAATAAAAAAAACCCACTTCCGTTGCTGGTTTCTTCTATAATGATAAAGAGGTCCTTCTTCGCATGTTGACCTCTGTAATTGGTTCCTATCATTGGGGATTTTGGGATTTATATAATAATAATTTTTTTGTTTTATTTTTCGGAATAATTTAATTGTAATAATTAATCAATAATGAAAATATTAGCAATCGTAGGTACCTATATAAAAAAATGAAAATAATATTGGTAGTTCTTAGTAGAAGTATGATACAGTTAAATTTAACCCAAAGAGATAGGGTCGAATTTAGCTCAGTGGTTAGAGCAGAGCCCCGGCAAGGCTAAGGTCCTGGGTTCAATTCCTAGATGCAACTGAATCTTTTTCTGATTTTTGTGTTTTAAATTTTTTTTTAGTGTTGCTAATATTGTCTGCATTTATTAAATAATAATAATACGTTAATGTTAACGTAACATTTGTGCAGCACAGTTTTGTGTTATTTCACTACAACTCTTACCGTTCACCTTCATGATTCTCATTCCACTGATCATTTTCTTTGTTTCAGAGCGTGTACGGAGAGCGATACCGCTTCAGCGTGGTGGTCAGCGAGTTGGATAAGTCGTCGCAGGTGGAGTACCAGACCGCATTGGTCGCCTTCATCAACTGTCTTATCATCTCGGCCCCCCGCCTGCCCGACAGGGTGCGGGTTAGGAATGAATTTATCGGTAAGTTCACTAAGTACCTATTTACTTACCGACCCGGCAAAGTACCAGATAATTCCCAATTGGATTGCTTTCATAAATAATAGAATCGAGGGAGATGAGACATGAATCATTATTAGTATAAAACCATACTTATGTCATCAACATCGTTCATACATACTACTTCAAAAATCAATTTGGTCGATGCTCAGTGATAGTTGGCACGCTTCAATGCCGTATCTCCTTATGTTTCTATTCTATAAGTTCTATACTTAATTTTCATCTTGGCGAACTACCAGATAGTTTTTGTCATTTTAATGGTGAAGTCTTGAAAATATTTTTATATATAATTTTTTTATGTGCCAAACTATCTCTACTTGGAAAACAATACATTTATAACTGCAATTTTATTTTTAAAACATCGCCTATTTTATTGAACTGGCAGTAACTTGTGCAAGCAGTTACCAGCCCTAACGAAATTTGAAAATATACAAGCCTCCAGTTTAATTTAAGATGTCAACTGATGTCTCTGTGGTTCCATTTAATTAAATATTAGTAGATTACTGTTTTTACCATAAACCCCTTTCCTTGATACAATAGAGCCATTTCTGTAGATTCCTGTTTTATCATCTCCACCATTTTTCCTTTGTTTTTTCACTCTTCAAATTTGGATATAAATTTTTTCAATTTTCTCTCTTCAAATTTGGTTCCTCGTGGAACAAAAGCTTGAGATGGAAGCGTACTGTACTGTTTTTTATTATTATAAAAGGAAGGGATTGAATAAAATATGTGGTTGAAATATCAAAACTAAACCCTTTCACACCTCTGTAGTAAACAACTATTTAAATTACTAATGACTTTATTATTTTTACAGGTTTGAATTTGCTGCCAATACTAAACAAATTAAGGTAAACTATATGAATATTATTTTATTAGAAAGTATTTCTGGAATTTATGAATCAATGCAACTAATTTCAGCTTGCAAAGTCATCTCAGTATCGACCTTACAAGAGTCTAACATAACTACTGCAAGAGTCCCAACCATCTGGAGCCAGTGAGACTTTGGCAATTGTGGTATGTTGTAGGCTGAAGGTAGTGGGCACGGGAAGGAGATGGGGAAGACGAAAGCGGAAAAGTACATGGCTATTCAGATCTGGTCACCAAACACTGCTAAGTCATTTCAAGCAACTTTTCGATTCTGAATCGTGGTCTCTCACCAGGGCTTTTGATTGCCCAAAGGTTAAGGCTCTCGACTAGCAATCCGGAGGTCATCCCAGTATGTTCAAATCCCAGCACGCGCAAGTAAATTTTATTTGATTGATTTTTATTATTTCACTTAAATCATTTATATTTGTGGCACGTTCCAGAGTGGATGATACTCTCAGTATCGCCCTGGTGTAAGACCACTATTCAGAATTGAAACATTTCTTGAAATTGCTTTAACCATGTTTGGTGACTAGAACTGTACCAGCCAGGTACTTTTCCACCATTCTCTTCCCCATCTCTCCCCCCCTCCCACTATCTTCAGCCTCAAATCATACCTCAATTGGGTATGCCGTAGTCTCACTGGCTCCAGACGAGAGCAGTTGCGACTCCTATGCAGTATTCACATTAAAAAAAAAATTAAAAAAGGGGATAATATCTATCTCCCACTCTGGAAAGTGCCGCAAATATACAATGTATTATTTTGTATGAATAAATTGTGAAATAACCCAAATTAATCAAATAAAATTTACTTGTGCATGCCAGGATTTGAACATGTGATTCGTTGACAAGGATTGTAAACACTCAACCATGTAGGCCATCCTTACTTGTTTCTACTGTTGCATAATGTTTTTGCATTACAGAGAGAACTGTGGCAGTGTCCCCGTGGGGGCAGGCAGTAGCAATGACCTGGCAGTACAACTGGACGTGTTTGCTGAGCAGAGAGACAGCGATGAAGCTCGCGGCCCTGGAGGAATCAACCTCTCCTCGCACATGGATGTTTTCTGCGCGGTAACTTGCCACCAATTTATTTATAGCGCACTACTTATTAACCTTCAAACTCCATCACAAATAATCTGATGACCATCAAATAAACCATCAGCACAGTTTTAATTTTTTCATCTGAAAGTTCCTCTTTAAAGCCTTTGTTTGTTTGTTTCGTAGCCGATTTCGCATTAGACTAAATTGTGGTCTATTGTCAAACATAACACTCATGTTATCATGAATTTATGTGGGCAGAGCTGTGAAAAACCATGCGATAGTCTGATAGTGTGAATTCTTGGAACATCAGTTCTAATTTAAAAAATGGTGATAAAAATATTTTTCTGCCAAAATATTACATTACAGTTAGGTAGGTACTTTGTCGCTTGTCTGACTTCTTGACCCAATAAGTTGCAATTTTGAAAATAGAACTTAAATTAAAAACAAATCCGAGTTCATTAGACCAGGGCAGACCAGGGTTACATATATACAGAAGGTAGACAGAAAGACAGACTTACAACCAAATTAGTATTTTTTGTGTGAATACCAGACAAAAGTTGCAATTACTCCCCAATGAAGCCAGGTAAACATCGCCAATAATTGGGGTGAGAAAGGGACGTGAATGGGGAAGAGAAAGGTTGGGAAGTACCTGGCTATTCAGATCTGGTCACCAAACACACAACCATTTCAAACAACCTTTCGGTTCTGAATGGTTCTCCAGGCAAAACTGAGAGTATATTCCATTCTAGAATATGCTACAAATTTAATGTAAATATATTATTTAATATAATTTTAAATAAATCGTTTATGAAATAACACAAAGAATATAAATTATTCCATTAAAATTGAATTTGAACCAACAAACTCCGGAGTCGAATCCGGAGAATAGTAGACGTCTGATCACATCAGGCTTCACTCGAAAATTCAAAATTGCGCTGAATATCGTCGGATTGATTATTGTTATTGCCTTGGTAATATTTTTTTTATTTTTTTTTATTTTAATTTATTTATTACAATCATAAAGGTTCTTAAATTAACATGATAATATATATTTCAAATTATAAACTAGACATTTTTACCTTTACGAGAGTTAAAAACTCGTGTGTAAAGGGGAAAAAATATCTAATAATAAGTAAAAAAAAAAACTAATAATTTTAACTTAACATTCAGTGTGAAAAAAAATAATAAAAAAAATTTGTACATACAAAATTGAAAAGAACTTTTTGTAAACACTAATATAAAGTTAAATATTTATAACAAATTATTTAAAATAAAAATAAAAAATGTACTAGATACACAAAGTAAGGGGTCGTCCATTAATCACGTGAGGCTTGAAAGGCACGAAACATCACGGGGGGGGGGGGGGGGGTAAAATGAGATATCACGTGTATTTATTTTTCATTGAACGCACGATTTCTAAAGGTGAACGTTCTATACTTTGTACTAAAAAAATACACGTGATTTCGGGGGGGGAGGGGAGGGGGGGGGGGGAGAGTTAGCCTAAAACCTCACCACATATCACCAGGGGGGGGGAGGGGGTCAAAAAGTTGCTAAAAAACATCACGTGATTAATGACGACCCCTAATAGAATAAGAAAAATAAAGATGTAAATTGATTTTAATTAGCTAAATTATTTATGACAGAATAGTTTATTTTATTTTTAAATTTATTATGATCAAGTTCTAACCTCAGCTCTGTCACTAGTTGATTGAACCATATTACTCCAGTGTAAGTGTAGTAATGTTGTGCAAAACTGGTATACATTAATAGAGTGCATAAGCGACCCATTAAGTTTTGTCTACTGCTATCAACACGTAACATGGAATGGTGCGATTTTTTTTGTAATATCTTTGTGTATCTGAAGGATTGTATTTTTAATAGGTATATGTATTTTTTAGCGGTGGAACTTGAAAATCTTGGAAAAGTTGTGAGGTTGAATAACCTGGTGGTTTTTTAATAATCATTTTGAGTAATCTCCAGCGGTAAAATTGAGGTTTTATATCTTTAAGCTTTTGTGATATTTAAAATATCAATGAGGAAAAATAACTAAAAACATTTTTTTTTAAATTAACACTCAAAAGGGAAATGAAATTAATGATGGGATTTTAAATATCCCACGCTTAATCTCATCTGCTTAGACAATTTATTATTGAAAATTTATGTATTTTGATTGATGATAATCACTGAATAATAATTTTTCTGTGTAGGTTTTACGGCGCGTAGCAGACACCCCCCACGAGGTGGTTTTCCTTTCGCTGCTGCAACACCTCCTGCGGGCTGAGCCCTCGGAACCCCTGGGGGCGCTAGCCTGGGACACGGCGGAGACCCTGGTGCACCGCGCGACACTCATCGGCAACCCGGAGGATGCAGCAAGATTGCTGAGAGCACAGCCCACTTCGCAGGTCAGTATAACACGGAACGATAATATTACTGCACCACTCATCGAAATAATATTAACCTCTCCACGAGTATGGCTGAAACGGTTCGGCGAAGCAAAAAAATGCCCAGAAGAGTAAAGCCAAAACGTTGCTTCCGCGGCTATTATTCAAACGCCGTCATATTTAATGAAAATATTTGACTTGTAGTTGCATTTATTGACATCTGAGGATCTGAGCGTAGTTTGCTGAAGTTTTGGAATACATACCTATAATACCGACTTCACAGTTTTAGTTTAAAATTCTTTTTGCGTCATTTAGCGATCAGAGGAAGGAAACATGTGCACTTTTTGTACATAATGTATGCACTTTTTTTTCGATGTTATTTTATTTTCATGGATTGATGTCAATGACGTTTTAATTCAAATTATAATATATAGAGTATTTTTAGTTAATCTATGATAATTTATAAAAAAAAAGAACCAAAAATAAACTCACTCCTCACGTACAGTTTTGTTCGGCAAAACTCACTCGCGGAGAGATTATGTAGGTACTTTAAAAAATATAATGCTTTATCAAATATTTTAGCCTGGCAACTACACCTATGTAGGCAAAGACCACAACGCCCTTCCTTTTTCACCAACATATGTATACAATATTTGTAGCACCGTATATGTTTTTAGTTTTTTAAAAGTCTACATAAATCGATACAGATGGAAAATTTTCAGGAGATCCAAAAAACTGTTAAAAAAAGTTTTTTTTCGGACACAATTTGAACATGACACAATGTTAATGAGTTTTAAATAGTCTCACTTCTTCTTATTCTATTTAATTTATTGATAATTAAATATAATAAAAACTTTTAACAGGGAAAAATGGTGTGCGTCCAATGCCAACAACACAGCTCAGTCGGCAGTCCCGGCCGCAAGGCTTCTCTCGCCCGTGCCTTATCCCCTCCTCCTCCACCCTGCCCGCCTCCCCCTCCGTGCCCACCCCCTGCACCTCCTTGCCCCCCTAACAATGCACCTCCGCCCCCACCGCCGCCCCTGCTGGTGCCTCCCCCACCCCCCCATCTTCTCATGACGAACCCCCCTCCGGCGCCCGAGAGACCAGAGCCAGCGGGACCCTTGCTACCACAACAGGAGACACCAGTACCTAAAACTAAGATGAAGACAGTCAACTGGAACAAGATTCCTAATAATAAAGTAAGTATAGTACATTTATCATACTCGTAGTTTATTTCCTTTTTTACTATTACTGAGTGCGATTTCAGAGGAAAGACAAGTGAGCTGCCCCACCCACTATGGAGGTAGCCGAAGTAGCGCAGCACAAGAACCCCTGGAGACCTTAGGTTCCCATCCCGAATAGGACAAAAGGAAGAAGATGTGATAAGAGACCTTTAAGGAGAATTTTTTTCCAAAAGTCAAAACATGCTCTTGAAAATCTTTTTTGTGCAAAGGATCTCGTCAATGTATGAAATGTGGCATTCCCCAAGGCACTCATTTGGGGCCAATCTTGTTCTTTTCAATTATTTGTAAATTTTTTCTTGATTTTTTCAATGAAATACAATTTCTAGCATTTGCAGATGGTATGGAATTATTAAATTTTTTGATGTCATTGAAACTTCAAAACTTTCAGGTCGTTGGCAAAAACAATATCTGGTCCCTTCTGGCCACCAGCCACAAGCGAAATGCTGACTCCGAATTGGACTGGGAGGAGATGGAGGGACTCTTCTGTCAGCAGGCGCCCCCGGGATCTGCTGGATCCTCCCCTCGTCTGGGCAGGGCTGCGCTGGGCCCCCTTCAGGGTACAGACACCAGGAGGAAAGAGAGTGCCGAGATCACACTGCTGGATGGAAAAAGGAGTCTCAATGTTAACATCTTCCTAAAACAATTCCGAAGGTATACCAAACACAAACAGATCCACCTTAATTAATTATGATAAATTATATTTCTTATTGTAAAGTCCACATAAAACTCTCTTACAGTGTTTTTTTAAGTATTTTTCACCAAGACATAAAAGTAACCAATGCAGCCAAACAAATTCATGTCAAATAACCCGTTATGAATTTTCAGCACAAATGAGGAGATAATGCAGATGCTCGGAGCGGGGGCTGCAGATGCAGTTGGGGCTGAAAGGCTCCGGGGGCTACTGAGG
This sequence comes from Limnephilus lunatus, assembly GCA_917563855.2. Taxonomy (NCBI): domain Eukaryota; kingdom Metazoa; phylum Arthropoda; class Insecta; order Trichoptera; family Limnephilidae; genus Limnephilus; species Limnephilus lunatus. The sequence continues at coordinate 71,104,425 of OU830596.1, forward strand.
CTGTTACCAGAGATGGATGAACTAGATACCCTCAAGGCCTTCCAAGGGGAGCCTGCCAGACTCGGGAATGCAGAGAAGTTCCTGATGCAACTCATTCAGCTACCCAAGTAGGTCTTCACTAGATTAATCATATACATAGGTAATATAGATATTATGCAGATAGAATAACTAATTGATATATGTGCAGATGTGTCGCAAGTGTGATTTGTAGGTGGCTATCCCCACGTGCCACATCCGTTTTTGAGTTTTATATTTTAGTGAAACTTTATGGATCAAATGCCACGTGAGCATTGAAGCCTTTATTGATCGAAGCATGTGAGCCATAAAGTTTCACTAAATAAGTATGGCTCACATGCTTCGATCAATAAAGGCTTCAATGCTCACGTGGCATTTGATCCATAAAGTTTCACTAAAACACATCAAAAATCGCCGTATGATGAAATTGTCTTAAAAAGAACATTAGAATCATTTACCAGCTTTTTGGTGCAGTGTAATCCATGAAGTTTCACTAAAACACATACATTTTATCAAAACATGCCACGCACCCCCCCCCTCCCTCTCGGTGAGATAAATTTGGGCCAATTCGTATATTTTTTTCAAGTAACGTGAGATTTTGCCGGACCCCCCCCCCCCCTCCTTCCCCCGTTTGTGCTCACGTAATTAATGGATGCCCCCATAGCACAGCAAAGAACCTCATGGAATCAGTATTGTTAACCAATCTTCAATGGGATAGGTCGCCAGAAAAAGAAAAAAAGAGTAGAATGCACTTTTCAACAATTTCACAACAAAACAGAAGATTGAAGAAAAGAACAAACAAAAAACAAACAACAAACCTAATCTTACCTCTTATTTTATTCGATCTGTTTAATCCAGTTAACTTTTCAACGTCAACTGTTAAAGTCTTTGTATTTTTGATTTGCCTCTCATTTCGGAGGCGGGAAAAATTAATTCTTGGCTCTTTTAATTTATATGCTGCTTATGACTTTGTATTTTTTAAACTTCCAGTTACAAACTCAGAATAGAGGCAATGTTGCTGAAGGAAGAGTTCGCTGCAACTACAACTTACTTGGAGAGCTCTATCAATGCTATTCTTGTAGCTGGAGACGACCTCACTACCAGTCAGGCTCTTCAGGTAAAACACACATTTATTTTACATAATAAGTATATTTAACAGTTTTAAAATTATTTAACTACATATTATAATTTGTCAATAATATCTTAAATAATAATTATTTTTAATGGCTTTCAGGAAGTATTGTACATTGCCCTGATTGCTGGAAATTTCCTGAATGCTGGAGGGTATGCCGGCTGTGCTGCAGGAGTCAAGTTGTCATCTTTACAGAAGTTGACAGACATTCGAGCCAACAAGCCTGGCATGAATCTCATGCACTACGTCGCCATTGTAAGTGATAACATTATAATAACTTATCAGTGTTAAGTAGTGATATCTATGAAAATAAATTGCAATTTTTAAAAATTAATTGATATATAAGTCCCTAAAAGGTTGCTCATTGTACAATTGTTTATGTTCTCAGCAAGTAGAAAAGAAAAACCAGGAGCTGGTCCATTTCGCAGACGATCTTCGTGTTCTGGAGGATGCTTCCAAAACAACTGTAGAACAAATAAACAATGAAATCAAAACCTTAGACACAAGAATTTCTAAAATAAAGAAACAAGTTGAGCTGCCCACAACAGACAAGGACATCAAGAAGCAGACAGAAGAATTCCTGCAGGTAGGGATGTATATTATTTCTAATTTAACCCAATTTACGCGGCTGTCGCACATGCAATCTATCGGCAGGTATCCCTTTATATGGATGTGGCGCATGTGATCCATGAAAAAATAAATATGGACATTGTGTCAAAACGTGCCACATGGTGGAATAGATTGCATTGAAAAGGATAATTATTGTAAAATAATTGATTAATACTTACTAATTGACACTTTTTCTTTGTTGTTTAGATGGCTACTAAAGAAGTATCAGCCCTAATGAAAGACATGGATGAAGTAGAGTCCATGCGGAACACTTTGGCAGAATTTTTCTGTGAAGATCCAGCATCGTTCAAGTTGGAGGAATGCTTTAAGGTAAGCAGAATGTTAAATAAGATACGGGTGGTAGGCTTACACGTTCAAATCAACTGCTAAAATAGAGAGAATTTTTCTAAAATCCCTTACTTCAAGCTTTTGTGATAATAAGTGGATTGTTCATACTCTCCGCATGGTCACGGTGAAAGATCGCTATTCAAAATTAAAGCAATGCTATAAATGGCTTATTAATCGTTTTTGTGTTTAATTCGTAGAAAACTCCATTTAATTTTTAAATTTTTTTTTTAATTAAAATTAAATTTAATAATAATAAGTTATTATCAAGCTCTGCAAGTATTGTAAATGACCTTACAAGTCGAAATAGCTGTAACATAAATGGCTTCACCAGTGTTTCTAAATCAAGGGCCTTTAACCAGCCAGCAGCCGAAAATCCACATTTCGTCGAAAGATGTTCTTACGATCGTACAGGGCGGTTCCAATGATTTATTTCGGTGCTCCAGATTTTATGTCCGGGTTGAATCTTTCCCAAATGAAAGACTAAACCCTTCCACACACTTTTCCACAAATGAATATCTAGTAAATTCACGCAATGTAAGTGCACTATATAAGATAATAAATACAAAACAATACAAGAACAATACGTCAATCCACCAGAAACATAATGGGAAAATATTTCACCGACTCCAGATATTTTCATATCAGAGGGTTCGGCTCTGATGAAATCCTAACTGGTCCGATAAATCCTACTGATCCCTCAATATAAATATAAAAAAAAAAAAAATAAAAAAAAAGATTAATTATTCTCCGTACCCGCTTTTTAAAATTATAACTCAATATCGATTTTATTTCATTCCAAATTTGCTTTAATTTATACCTACATCCAAAAATGCTGAAAGGAGTGATGATAAAACTATTAAAATTATGTACTTTTTGTAATTATTTTTTTAATCATAATTATTAATAATTTTTCAATTATGTCAAAGCAAAATAAATGTGCAAAAAAATCTGAAATATATTAATTTGTAAGACCATAAATAGAAAGACAAAATAGAGAAATTTTCGTTATAAATAAGTGTTCGGATATTTTTTTTAATGATTTTATTTGAACTAAAATTTTAATTTTGAAACATGCGTTTACTAGATAACGTATTGGTTTACAATAATGTATGGTTAGATATGAAATCTGTTTTGTAAAATAGATTTTTCGTTTGAAAATTTAACAAATCTGCCAACGACCTATGGTGTAACCTTATACTAAAAATAAACATTTTTTCTCAAAATATAAAACATGCGTTTACTAGATAAAAGAACATTCTTTCGAAATCAATTTATAATTTTTTGTGGAAAAGAGTCAATACGTCAAAAAATTTGATTTAAAAATGACATATTTCCGGTTTTCTCTGGTTATACCCTCTTTAGCCATGAACTTCACAAATCGTTTTCTTCTCCTTCTTTTAAGCCTTCCTCAGTTTTTCAGTCCCAACTTTTTTGTCAAAAGTGGATTCCATAGTTCCACAGGCTGCATTTAGCATTTGGAACTCTTGAGCAGCAAGTAGTTGAGATATGAGAAAACAGAAATTGACTGATTTCCCAGTACTTCTTGTTTTTTTTTAAATGTTGCTTCCCTGATCAAAACCATATAAATCTGAGATTATATGTTTTTTAAAGATTGATGGCCTCTTTTGTCTAGGGGCAAGGCTCTTGACTAGCGATCCGGAGGTCGCGGGTTCATATCCTAGCTTGCGTAAATAAATTTTATTTGATTGATTTGTGCTTTCACAAATTAATAATTAAAAATAATATAAGGCATATTTGTGGCACGTTCCAGAGCGTAAAATACTCTCAGTATCACCCTGGAGTAAGACCATCATTCAGAATTGAAATGTGGCTTGAAATGCTTTTAGCCGTATTTGGTGTGAACAGATCTGAATAACCAGGTACTTCTCCAACTTCCTCTCCCCTATCCAGGTACTTCTCCAACTTCATCTCCCCTATCTCCTTCCCCTCCCCACTACCTTCAGCCTCACAACGTACCCCAATTGGGGATGCCATAGCCTCACTCACTCCAGGCAGAAGCAATTGAGACTCTTGTGACGCATTCACATTAAATAAAAAAAATTAAAAAACAATACAAAAATGTTATTTGTTTTAAACCAATACCATAAAGTAAATTCTTTTTACGAAAACGTAAATCTAAGATTGTTTTCAATGTCGAAAATAAGTGATCAACGTCCTTATTTACTAAACATCATAAATGTTGTGTATTTATTTCAGGTATTGCTAGCTTTCTGCACACGCTTCCGTCAGGCCGCCGGAGAGAATGGAAGAAGGAGGCTGCAAGAGCAACAGGCGGCGCAGAGGAGGGCACAAAGAGAGGACCAGCTCAGGAAGAGACAGGGTAAACAATTTTTTAAATAATTGATCCTTTGCCCGGAATAATGTAGTATCCAAAAATATTCTTGGTTTTAGAAAGGTTGAAAAAACGAAACCAGTTACGTTTCATTTAATTTTGTATTTAAGATTCAATTCTTAAGAGGCCAGTATTCGAATTTCTACCGATTTCTTGCAAACCTCCCTTAAACATTTGAAGTTTTTAAGCTCTTAAAAAAATAAATGTTATTCTTGAAGATAATATCTAGACATTAGTCGCGCCCAAACGCAAATTATATAAAATTCCCTCGATAGAAAAAAATCGCAAAGTATGCTCCAAAAATTATTATAAACACGTTTGTTTCAGTTATTTTACAAGTTATATGTATGAAAAAATTCACAGCGTTTCTTTAAATGCTGTTTAAGACAATTATCACGAGATTTTTGCTCTATTTTAAACGAGTCGTGTTTTATTAAAGATTTTCATGATTTTTGCATCGATTTTATCTTTGTAAATGTTAGCGCGCTCTTCTAAAATTCGTAATTTCATATCTCTCTGTCTTCTTTTTTGTTGGCCGGGAACTGAGCCTTAAGTGTTATTTATTATACATGGAAAAGGGTTTTTTTTATATATTTATTTTATACACTTTACAAATACATACAAGACAAAAAGTCCCGATAAACTACTTTTTAGCAGTTTGTCTAACGGGTTCTTTACGTTAAAGATCTTATTATAGTGATTTAATAGTTACATTTGAGGGAGCGATCGGCAGAGACGGGGGACGATGGAATGAAAAAGGCGTCAGTCGATGTATGAGTCAGTCTTTATTGCTGCTACGTAGCGATGGTATATTGGTATGGAGTAACAGTGTAGACAGGAGCGATGATGAATTTGATGTGGCTCGTAGGGTGTTGCAGTGATGAAGGTCGGTGATGCTGTGGTGTAGCAGACCACGGGTCTGCATGTCGCCAGCATGTAGTTGCGCACCGTGTTGGTGGAGATGACCTTGACGTCCAGGATGGATGCTCGACGCGGTGTCGCGGAGATGGCTGCGGTGAACCTGAGGAGAATGAAGTCTCAGTGGCTGAGAAGTTGCTGCACAGGTCCGGCACGTCGCCGTGGACCTGGCGGTTACCGCACTGGAACGTTAACACTCGATGCACTGTCTATGTATGGGTGATGTTACTGATACTAGAGACTAGAACTGACTGACTGACTAGCGCGGTTTCGCTGCGCTTTATATAGCCGACCGTGTGAGTACCCGGAACGAAAGTAATGTTGAGCGCCCGCGCAAAGAAGAGAAGACTCTGGAACATTCCGCGGCCGTAAGAATGTGACGGCTGTTGTGTCGAGGCCTTTCGATGCGCTTCCCGAAATGTTTAGCCGTGTGCGGCATGACACACTACAACTGTAGGTAGATTGTGCCTTTCGAGAATGTGTTTGCTATATCAGTGGCGGCGCAAGAATTGTGGCTAAAGAGGGCGACCATTCTGGTCGCCACACATTTAAGAAAAGTTAAGAAAAGCAATTAAATTAGTATTCCATCAACAACTCAACATTGATAGTTCTGTTGGATAGAATATTATACCGGGCTTAATTATCAATTAAGCAATCTGTTTATGCTCTTGTGATTTTTATTTTTATTTGTAAGAAACAAACAGCTTATGAATAGTACACAGAATACAAAAATAAATATCTATATTAAGTCAACTGAAGTTAAGCCAAAAAAGTCCCTTATGCTAATATTGTTAGGAGATGGAATTTAATTGTGTCTTAAAATTAAATTTATTTATGTAAGGGGAAGAGAAAGTGTAATATGTATAGGATAATACGAATATGTACATTGAAATTATTGAACTGTCCCTACTCCTCTCATGATAACCTGAAATTATTCTTCTTATGCAATGCTGGATGACTTAGTTTGCGAATGATTACATAGCGATACCTGGATGAGAACCTTTGAACGCTTTGAACTACTTTGAAACGCTTTGAACCACTCAATTACGTACCTTACACACATAATTGTCTACTTACTTTTAACCTTATCTAAGCGACTGTCGTTTTATGATTCATCGGCAGCTATTCCTGTATGGGACTATCGCAAATGTGTTCTGTGAAGTTCACTAAAACACATACATTGTGTCAAAACGTGCCACATCGTGGGAGAAATTTCGTTGAAAAGGCCAGTGTTGTAAAGTTTAAAAGTTTTGTTGCAACTTTTTATCTTCACCCTCAAAGACTTACTTGCTTTACTTGAATATAATTTACATTTCTCTTGCAATTGCGCATTTGGTATGTGCGCTCATAAATAGATTCCGTATTGACAAGTGTTTCTTATCAATATTTTGATCAAGACTGCATTTAAAGTGTGAATTGCGTCACTAGGAAGTATTCTTAAGAACAGCGTTATTTTCCTCAATGTACTGATCTTGTGAAATGATGACTTTCAGGAAGCAACGCAGGAACGCCCTGCTCAGACTCGGAGACAGGTCTGGTGGACTCCTTACTGCTGGACATCCGCGCCGGCTTCCCGCTGGTGCGCCGACCCTCCAGAAGATATGACTCTGACAGTCAGAGTAATGCTCCAGTGGACGCCTCACCAGGTTAATGACTACACTGTATTTCAAAAAATAATCCTATTACAATTTATTTTTACTACATAGGTATGTATTTCTAAAATAATGATACATATAAATAGTTTAGAAATTCACATTTATGCCTTTTTAATAATAAATTACATCTATACTAAATGCAAACCACAGATAATAATAATTGAAACAAAGGAGATGGGCCATGAACCATTATTACGTAGCATGAAATCGTGCGCACAAAAGCGTTAACGCTAATTGCATCTACAAACTACTCCCTTCCTTTGATTCTATCTACACACCAAAAGCAAAACTTTTATTGGCTTCACTATTTTGATTGTCCCGGCAATTTGGTCGACTCGCTTCATATCTCTTTGTTTCTATTATCTATGGTACAATCGAAGTTATCATATTTTATGTAACAAGCATTGAAATTTCTAATAGCTTTTTAAAAATTAATACCTTAAAAAAAAAGTATATTTCATGTCTTTTTTCAAAGTATGTTAGAATTTACATGTTTATTTGAGCTTAAAATTTTTACCTAATTTATCACACATTTTGATGACGTAAAAAATTTACATGTTACAAACTAAAGTAATGTAATTTTATGAATATAAATAATATGGTGACCAGGTGACTCAACAATAAGCAAATTCAGTACCTCCTTTAAAAAGTCATTTAGTAATGATTTTTTTTTTAATTGAGGTGGGCTATTTTTAAATTTTATTTTTTTCATAACATTTAGACTTTTCAAAGGGGTGTTGAAATGCCACTTTTGTTGAGTTGTCGTGGAATCAAATAATGAATAAAATATATACTTAACCCCCTACTTTATCTAAAAAATGTGTCATTTATGAACTTTCTTTCTGACTAATATCTAATGTAAACTAATGTTATAGGTGCAATAATATTAATGGTCTGCCTGCACTACTAACACAAGCTGAAATAACAACTGACTCTTCTTCTATTCTTCACTCAACTTTCTCCACCCCCGCCGGCCCAAACACTAATGTATGCTTCTTCTTTTAATATCTTATTTCACCAACACATTTTACTAATGCAATACATGCTTGATGGACTACATGGTTTTCATTAGAATCCAGAAGAAAAAATATTGTATATTGTTCAATTTATTGGAAAAACTTATGTAGCTTATACAAATCAATGTATAAGCTACGTAAGTCAAGAAGAAGATAATAACAAATCTCAATAACTGGGAATTGAACCCATAACCAGGACAACATTCTCCCAAATGAGCTACTTGGACTCAGTTATATTTGGTCTAGTAATAATATCTTAATTCATTTAATTCCTATATATTTTTGACTGCCATCTTTATGAATTATGACAAAGTTCTACGCGAATTTATTTGCAACCTAGATGGTTCCGGATATAATATATTCTCCTGATGAAGGAAGAGTTCTTCCGAAATCGGTAGAGTGTGAATAAAATTAAAATGGTCTATTGATTCTTATTCATATTGCTTATATACAAACAAACAATTCAACTCCATGTTTTAAAGCATAAGGCCCTTTGTACAAAGAGATACTTACAAGCTACGTAACTGTGACGCAACCACAAGTAGCCTACCGATATGCTACTCTTCAATGCTGGTTTCCGTATATGATTATATGATGCTACCTGAAATATACTGAACTTGATCGTTTTTTTACATCCAGCTGTGGAATTAATACAATGTCAAGTGAATCTAGTGACAAAGATAAAAATATTGTTCTTCTTTTTAAAATAAGCATGAAAAATTATCTAAAAGAAGATTCTGGGTTCACCCATATTAACGAAATAAATAATAATTGTAAGGAATTCATCGCCGATCGCTGCTAAAGAACTATGTGAGAAAAATGTCTTTTTTTTTCAAACCTCAATTCACCCCTTCTCCGCTAAATTCTTTCCTACATATTCAAGTAATTTATAGTTATATTCATGGATATTTTCCCTCCTCTAAAACAAATTTAGTAACCAAATCATGTTTGGATGCCAATTCTGTTAAACGAGTAGTAGATACGAATTCAACTCGCTTAGCGCGCTAACAGCACTCAGTAGCATGCAACTGACGTGAAACCCTTAGTCGACGCGTAGCATCGTGTACGAACACTAACAGAATAGGTTGGCGGATACTCATGAGCACATGTTACGCGTTGTATGGTACATATGTTACGCCCACAAAACTCCAGTCGCTTGTAAATATCTCCAAGTACGAATGGCTTAACTTGCAAGAAGTGTTTTTTAAATAATTAAATTAGCGCCATCTATGAATGAGCAAGCCCGTTATAAATACTTTAATGTTGACCCTTAAATTTATTGAAATATCACATCACTGTAATACATATCTAAGTAATAATTAAATATTATTTTAGACATAACGCCCACGGGCAGTTTGCGGAGAAGGAGGGGCCGCCTGCCTTCAGAGGAAGATGAGGGAGGTCTGCTACAATTCCTGAGAGCTTCCAGTGACACACAGAGGGAACGCAAGTCTTGGGGAAGTCTCGGTAAGTTACACAATATGTTCCATTTAGCCCAACCGCCCAGCATTCCGTCTCACTTAAACTCACCTGAAATTGTAGATCTCCAACCCATGTATATTTATAGGCCTATAATTGGATACGAAACACGCCCACAAGGCACTTCTTGTGTTATCTTTATTCTGCGGGTGGAAAGGAATATTTCTCATCATGACAATAAGAGAGCTGAGCGGTTAAAATTGTTAAAAATAAGTATCCAATCGAGCGAATTCATTTATATTAATAGCATCGATGACATGTTGTAGAAGTTTGTTCTATGTTTCCACTACCATGTTGTATGCAAGAAAGTTCAGTTCAGTTCAGTTTCAGTGCCAGCAACCCGGGCGTTTAGTTTATTTTCATTTATGTACATAGATTTCTTTTACCCCACCTCCTAAACAAAATCTGTTCCGGGGCTGGTGAATAACATATTATATTTATTAAAAAAGATAAGTATCAAAGTAGACACGTGTTTAAAAAGATAAAAAAAATAATACAAAAAGATTTTTAAAAATATATGCATAAGTGTTTCCTAAGATTTGATTTTTATAAAAATAGTTCAGTAGATTTAACCGTGATATTTTGCGGTTGAATTCAATTTTAGTATGTCATTTATTTTTGCTGTTGCTTTTAATATTCACTTTTCAGACCGTTCATGGGCGCGACCCGGGGGCCCAACGCGAGCCCGCCTCGAGATTCCCGGCATAGAGCGCGAGCGGCCCGCCTCCCCACGACCCGTGCCCCCGCCAACTCCACCGGCCGCAACCCCCGCTGCCGAGGCCCCCAAGCCTCGCGAGTGGCGCCAGAAGATAGAGTCCTGGCTGAGGGCCAACCAGCAAGAGCAGCCTGATGAGGGCAAGACCAGGGCCAGGAGACTGCAGGCTAATAGGCGCTCGCTTGAAGACTCAGGTAGGACACAGAACATGTTAATAGATTAGGTTAGTTTTTTTATCGGCTGCTGCAGAGATAAGAACTGAAAAAAATCAGTAATCAACCACCATGTACAGATTTACCTGTTTGAAGGTGTCGCTACGTATGCATGCCCGGACATTGAAGGTATAGAGTCATTTTAAATAAAAAGTAGCTTCTTAATAAACAAAAATTAGAGTCCTGGCGTGTATGGTGAAGGAGGAAACCATCTGTTTCCTTAGAACGCCGTGGGAAAGTGGTGGGCAACCTCCAATGTTGAATTTGGAGCTACTACTGTGAAAAAGTTTGTTTTCCACTTTTGACCTTCAACTTATATGAATTTGTACATCTGTAAGAAATTATGTCAATGTCTAAGCCTCTACAGAAAAGGCACTGATCTACATATTTATTATCTGTACAGGGTGTAATAGCACATATCTGAAGGGTTTTAACCCAATTCCTGAGCATATTTGGAATAAAAAATGTAGATGACCAATGATATTTTTTTCAATTAAAAACTGAGTAGTCGGGCACAGCTTAGCGGAAAAGGTGATAAGCACTCCGTCTTATTCTAGCAGCACAGTAACACAAGCAGCAGTGTGATCAGTGGCGACGTGTGAAAAATATAGTGTTTGTTTTTAATTGAAAAAAGATATCATAAGACAGCAAAATGACATCTACTTTTTTACTCCAAATGTGCTCAATTTAAAATCCTTCAGGTACGTGCTATTACACTCTGCATACGTACATAATAAATTTTTAAAATTGGCTTAATTTTAACCAAATTGAATCATCGAGATAAAAGATATTTATTTTTGCTTTACAGAGAGTGAAAGAAGTGGTCCACTGGACACACTACTGGAAGGCAAGGAAACAGAAAGAGAGAGGGAGAGGAGCGACTGGCGCCCCTCGGCCGTCCTCGACAAGGATGTCGTCAGTGCGATGGAAGCTATAGAAGGTAAGCTAAACATCACAATACGTGTAAAAGAGTAAAAGCAACTTTTTGTATAATAGTGAAGACAGGATAACCGCAACCTTTTATTATCCTTGTTTACAGATGTGCAGCCTCAAAGCAGGATATCAGCACTCCCACACAAAGTGGAAGAAAGTGCCGAGGATCTACGACGAATCCGAAGACAACGATCCCGACCTAACCTGGAACCCTCCTCTCCTCCCCCCATCCTGGGGGCCATCAAGGAGGAGGATAAGAGCAAATCCTCTAATGAACAAAGCCCCCCCGCCGCCCCTTCCTGGCCACTCAGGAGCCCCGACAAACCCATCAACAAGATAGAAATAGACTCTGACAATATAGAAACACCTCCCGTCACCAGGAGAGTTTTCAGTCCCCCCGCTGAAAGGGAGCCCTGTCGAAGACTTCAGTCTGCCATCTCCCCCAACAAACCAGCTGATGATATTGGTCTTAGTCTTAAGCACATCGATGACCTGCAAAATCTAGAAGTGTTGGGGGATGGACAGTTTGATAGATTCTCCGCAACTCGCCGCACCAGGAGGTACAAGAGGCCAACGGATTACAATTCCCAGAGTGAGGATTCTAGCTCTAAACATGACGATTCGCCACCAGTACAAGTACAACCTGCGGTTGCCGAGACTCAGGTCCTTAGACCTTCCAAGCTTGATTTAAAGTCATCCTACATTGTGGAACAAGTCGCACCTCAAGCAGTCGAGGTGGTGAAACCTGAAGATAAGGACACTCGTCTGAGGAAATGGCAGGATAGGCTCAAGAGACAGGATAGTACAAGCCCAGTGAAGGAAGAGCGTCCCGTCTTTCCGACCGAAGCCCCGGGCAGTGTGCGCTGGGGAGGACGAATTCGACACCAGACTTCCATCAACCAAGAAGATGTCCAAAAGGCAATTAGAGAACTCAAATCACCAACCGACAGTCCGAGGAATTTTTCGGCTTCCAGAAGCCTTCCAAGAACGAGCAAGCCGGGGGGCTCATCTCGAAACACTTCTGAAGTTCAGTCGGGCAAAATGGTCAAGAACCGCAGCGAACATGAATTGAATGATGAAGGATTTGAGGAAACAAACAGCTTGAATTCAGAGAGCAACTCTCAAGGGGCTTCCTCCGGGTGTAACGAGCCTGATTTGCCCGCTGTTAGGAAGGTCTCCAGAGTGGGACCACCACATCCCCCCGTGGCAGGAAAGACGAGGGCTCAGTCAGTCACCGTAGGCCGACCCCTTAGGCCAGCGGCTGCTGGAAGTAAGACTGTAGACCGCCGTGCACTGAGCCTTAAGAAAGTGGACTCCCAGAGCAGTGTGGGGAGCCTGCGTAGTAGAGGATCACTGAGAAGCTCGCGTAGTTCTCTTAACTCTTCAGCTTCAGTTGCAACAGTGAGGCGAGTGGCTCCACCCGCGCCTCGCATCCCCCCGCCAGCCCCCCGAGTAGCAGCTTCCCGCTCCAGCTCTAGTGGCAGCTCGGTGGCCCAGAGGGTGCCTCTCAGGCCTCCCCCAGCCCCCACTGCGCCCACCGGGGTGCCTCCTTCCCGTTCCTCCTCCTCGGGATCCTCCTCCGTGCCCCCGCGCCGTCCATCCAGCTTCATGCGCCCCACAGAAGCCAGCCGCACCAAGAGAGCCCCTTCCCATCGCACACAAACACCTGTTAAATGAACCCCGCACACCAACTAGTAAAATATGTTTTAACATTAGGAAAATGAGAATTTGCTCATAAGATGTGCCAGTTTTGTTCTATGTATTTCTAAAAATATGTGTCACGCATGTAATAATTATATCACATGCGCTGACACTCTTATTTCTCTGTCCACCAGATCCTTTTACCGAAAACTTCAAATAACATTCAATACAAATAGGATATAATGATTATATTTTATGAATGTGTGTTGTGATATTAGAGCAAAAGTTTACGAATGAAATATTAAACAAAGGTTATTGTTCAGATTCAGAGTGAAAACGCAATGACTGAATAATATTTTTTTTCTGAATCTCTGAGAGCGGAGGTAGTTTATATTCTCTTTTTTACTACAATGTGTTAAAACAATACAAATGTAGACTAATCGATCACGAATCATGAATCGTGGTCAACAAACAAATAGATCAAATCCCCTTTCCCGTTAGGTATTACAAATACTTTGAATGAAGTACTTTTATCCATTCAGTTACCTCAAGAGGTCTTAAGACATGATGTCTTCTGTTGGAGTAATGTTAAGCATACATGATCCAAATATAGTTCATAGTGCAGTAGTTTAAAGCGGAATAAGCTACCCCCTATTTTAATAAAAGTAACTTTACTGACCATACTAAATGTTAGTCTTCTCACAAGTTTAGTGACTCGATAGTAAACGTGTAATACAGTTACAGAGTCTAGAAGAGATGTAGCCACGCGCGACAGTCATTTCCATAGATGTTAGAAGATGCAAACTTCTTATATTATCTATGTCCAGGTCAGTCCTAGATCCTAGAATGGATGACATTTCCCAAGATTGGTGCTGATCCTAAGGTTTATTTTTAAATTCCAGCCACATTCCCACTTGTGTCCATGACGCCTGAAGGAATATTCGTATTGTTACCCTCAGAGTTATGTTTTGAGTAGTCGAAGGTGTGTAATGAGTGAATTTTGCAATAAATATATATAATAATTAAAACGTTAAGATTGAGTGTAAGAAACAGTCAATCATAAGTGAGAGGCATTGTATTTATTTACTAAAACCCTAATAGATTAACAAATTTAATAAAAACTTCCATAAAACGATACGCATTTCTTATTACCAATTCAAACCGTTGTCCTTTTTTTCTATATGTATACCTCACAAGAGTCCCAGTTGCTCCCATCTGCAGCCAGTGAGACTATGGCATCCCCAAGTGGGTATGTTGTATGACTGAAGGTAGTGGGGAGGGGAAGGATATGGGGAAGAGAAAAGATGGGGGAAATACCTGGCTATTCATATCTGGTCACCGAACATGGCTAAAGCTATTTTAATTCTGAATAGTGATCTTACACCCTTAGAGTATCTTCCACTCTTGGAACGTGCCGCAAATAAACTATATATTATTTTTAAACGAATTAATTATGAAATTTTATTTTGAACTTGAGTAAAATCTCAAATTATAATATTTAATTAAATGAAGACAATATTGGCGAAACTCAATCGAGACCGAAAAATCAGAAAAAGATATTGGCACCACTGGGACTCGAACCCAGGACCCTTTGCTTACATGGCAAGTGCTCTACCAACTGAGCTAAAGTGTCTTTATTCAATTCAAACACTTTTAATGTTGGTAGTTCTTAGTCGAAGTATGATACAGTTAAAAGCCATGTAAGCAAAGGGTCCTGGGTTCGAGTCCCAGAGGTGCCAATATCTTTTTCTGTCTCCAGATTTTCAATTGAGTTTCGCTAATATTGTTTTCATTTAATCAAATAAAATTTATTTGCGCCCGCCGGGATTCGATCCTGCGACCTTCGGATTGTGAGTCAAGAGCTTTACCCCTAGACCACAGCGGCCATCAAAATGTCCTTGTTTTCCTGTTACAGTAGTTTAAATCTGCCCCGGTGATGATGGCCAGATGTGAACAGCACTGATGACGAACACTGCAAAGCTCTCTGAAACATAGGTCGAAGGAAGGGGAGGTAGAATTTTCATTTGAGGTTTGTAATTTGGGGAATGAAAGGGTAACAAATAAAACAAAGTGCGTACAAACTTCGTGACATGTATTTATGTACACATATAGTTCTTTGAACTAATATAACTTAGCACATGATAACTATAACACTTACAGTCTAAAATATCTGACACCAATCGGGTCAAATGGGCAAATATAAATACATCAATTCATTCAGGTTCACACAATCGCCACCACTTCATATTATTAGCTACAAGAGGACTATTGGACAGCAAACTCCCATCAAATGCCGGCTTTGGAATGTAACTCCCGCGGTTTTACTGACAATGTTCATATGACAAACTTAAAAATAACACTCTATTAATAAATAATGTTTTTTTTTTCATAAGAAGCTATTACTGTGCAATTACATAATACAGGGTATTAAGGGATGTACTTGACTTACTTAAACCAGTGATTCCTGACATTATTTGGAATAAAATATGTAAATGAAATTTTGGTTTCCGGTGAAATATAGATGTTTTTATTTTCAATTTAAAACAAAAACAATCAGCAGGTTATAGGTATTGTACAGATAGGGTCCGGGTAAGGGTTTAGGCGAGTACTCGGTTGAGTGGAAGTCACGTGGAAGAATTTTTTTGTTTGGCTTAAAATTTTTTTTATATAAAAACATAAAAAAACACCACTGGAGACCAAAATTTTATTTACATTTTTTACTCCAAATAATGTCAGGAATCATTGATATACATACATATTATTATTAAACCAAACATACGCTTTGTTTTAAACCACAAAATTTATTATATTAACGTCAACTGGTTTCGCTTGTGCCAAGCTTCACCAGGACAATTATAATAACTAAATAATAAGACCGAAATATATATGTATAACAGAAAACTTAACAAAAAATTATAAAAAATAAGACAGAGTTATATAACGGATATCTCTTTCTTATTTTTTAGTTATGTATTGTTATTGTTCTGATGAAGCTCGGTCCAAGTGAAACCAGTTGACGTTAGTATAATACATTCCTGGGTTACACGTAGGCCCAGTTATTTTGCTGAAATTCATGCGTCAAAGTCATCAAATGACCATTTTGCGCCAAATTGTAATTAGCTGACAAGCTTAACAACATGATAGTAGTCTGAAAATAATTGAGATTAAATGCCTCTCTACTGTGATTTTTTTACATTAACTCCTTACAGGAGGCCCGGAGGAAAATAATTTCCCAAAGGGCCTATGTTGTCTTTGGGGATGCTGCGTGGGGGGTCTTTTTAAAGAGAAAGAGTGAATATGTACACCAGTGCCAACGGGATAAATGACATTAATTCCTAACAGTGTCTTCATTCAAATATTGGTAAACAAGAACAGCACTCCCACCTGAAGCCTGTGCTCTAATGATTGCAAAGGGTTTGTTAAGATGGGGGAATCTACCAAACGTACCGCCTGTTTCTGTCTAGAGTTGAGGGTTTTTTCAAGTACAACAGTGGGACAAACTTGCAATTTGTACAGGGTTAGCAGTTGTGTACTATTAAAGTATCTGCGGGCCCTGTACAGTACGCCCATCTTCTGAGAGGCTAATTTGACTTCCAGAACTTCCCCTTCCATAAAAAGACACACGAAACAGCATCCCCAAAGATGACCTTGGGCTTGAGGAAATTTATTTTTTCTCTGGCTTACTGTGCAGAGCTAATGTAAAAAAAAAATCATTAATTTATTTTATATTGCTTTCGATGACATATCTATATCTTCGTTCATATGGCGCGAGGCAGGCATACTTGTACCAACTGAAACAATGGGAGATAAGGCATGGAAGCATGCCGATTGTCACCGAGCCACAACCAAACTGCACGGACCATCGAGGATGTGGAGCCAATAAACGAATTGCATTTCGTACATAGTTGTGATTTACAGTAGTAATAATAATAATAATTGGATAATTTGTAGAGCGTTGTTTTTTTCTGAGAAATCACCTCAAGGGCGCTGTATGGGTAATTCGCGTTGGCGACATTTTAGTGCATGCGGTTTTATATTAATAATGGTTCACGGACCATCTTGTTTCCATTACCTATGGTTGTAGCACAACCATAGGTGATAGTATTGAGTTCTTAAGTTTGTCTTATCAACATTGAGATTGTACTCCGCAGAAGTAGGAAATAGAGTGATGGAATACAGAGAAGTCATACACCTAGAAAGATATGTGCGGACGGAACTAAAATAAAAGTAATACGTTAGTTGAAGTTTGTTCTAAAGTTATACAAAACTAATACTTACCAACAACATGGCTTGTTCATACTGACTCTTAGCATTCTGGGATGGTAAAAATAAAATAAACAATAAATTATTGAATAAAGTACAACCTCTCGTCCAAATTACGTTGGAGTATCGAGTCTGTACTAGAGATTACAGAAATAATTTAAAAATAAGTTTTTAAATAAATTAAAAGCAGCCAGGTTGCTATGGTTAGGAAATATGTTGAAACTTGGGACAATTTTATGCATTGATTAAAGCCCTGTTCAAACACAGCTATAAACTATAAAAGATCATAGCACGCCAAACGCTCTCCATACAATCCCTTCAGACCATTATAAGCGGTTTATGCGCAGATCAACCATAGACAATGCACATCTTACGCCGTAACCGCTCCTGAGGCGATATACGAACAGATAAGGCCCCCCTCTCCGACGAAAACAGGAGAGGGGTCATTTTAATTACGGAGCTGCCTAGACCGGTGGATGACAGATGTTAGGTTGACAGATTCAGTACAAAAAATGTGTATTCCGTGGACGCTCGCTAATTCATCTGACCCCCTCTCCTACCATAGGAAGAAATATTTGATAGCGTCGTGAGAACGGTACAAAACATAAGGGCTCGCGGTTCAACAGATATCAGTTTGCGGTGTATAGCCGTGTTTGAACACTGCTTGATTGTTTTTTAACATGAAACAATAAAACATTAACGGTAAACTTACAAAAAAAGAGTGTTAATCTGAGAAATGGTATGTCGAAAAGTTTGGTTAGGTTAGGTCAAAAAAACTGGAATTAATTGAGGTCCTAATTTTCCTGGTCAAAATATGAAAAATGAAAATTTCTCCAATGCAAAACGTATTTGATATAGGTAAATTAATATTGTTACACTAAAATGGTATATCACTCATAAATCATCCATAAATAATACAATACAAAAATGTTTTTCATTATAAAATTGACTAAAAAATAATGAGTTATCCCAGTTACCAACAGGGCTGTTAAATTTGTGATGATTTTGCAAACACGAGCTTAGCAAACTCATTTTCAAAAAAGTTTTGCATGTTTTTACAGCCCAGTGATGAAAAAAAAAATTTGACGCGACATTTACAATATTTTAAAAATAAAGTTGCATGAGACCAAACAATAAAATGTGAGATTGGAATATTGTCAAATTAATTGGCAGAGATAAAAATTGTATTACTATGAAATATTATGCATTAAATATCACAAAAATAGCAATAAATAAAAAAGAAAAGCTAATAATGTACATATTGGTGTTTAATTTAATAAAAAATACTAGGTTGTAAAGATTTTTTTAGAGCATTTTTAAACATGAATTATATAAAAAAAATTTAAAAAGATATAGAGCAACATAAAATAATAATTGTTGACCTTTGTATCGAACTTAGGATTCAAACAATAAATTGCACTTTTAAAAAATGTTAAAGCACCCCTGAGACGATCCATTTCAATTGTCAATGCATTTGCATCATCGCCAGAGTGTATGTCGCGTGTATACATAAACAGTACCCTACAGTAAATGCAAAAACAAAAAGTTTTGATTTGCTTTCCATAACTCTGGAAAATCGCAATATAATGCAATTTTAAGTATGTAAAACCAAATCTCATTCCGCGAAGAAGCTGAACTCCAAAGGGCTCAATTGATCTGAAGAATTGTCAATTGCACAGCAAAACAATCATACTGCTGTGTCAATGGCTCTTGTCAACATGTTCAATAAAAATATCCATGAACTGGAAGTCTCAATTGTCAATAAATTCAATTATTACCTCTGTAAACAATCAGCAATAATTATTATCAATCTAAAATTACAATACTTTACTAAATTAAATAGTCATAAATTCATTGGGAATTCATATGTCATATATACGTTTATAAATTTGTAAATTCTAATTAAGAATTGTAAATGTTCTCCAAAATGACCAGGAAAGAATCTCAAACTTGTGATCTCCCGAAAGAAACCATTCATTCAGCCTAAATGCAACTATTAAGGTTCTCCAAAACGACCTTGAAAAAATTACATATTTGCGATTCTATCAAGGACATCAAGAAACCTTCCCCTCATTCAGAATGCAATTATTAATGTTTTCAAAAGCTGTCTTGACAGAAGCTCATTCCTGAGATCTCTTGAGCGAAACCATTCCTTTGTTAAGAATATTATGAACTAAATATACAATTTGGCTGTCCTGAAACGGGAATCCTTCCCAGTTGGACAGACAAAGGATCATTTTGTAATGTATTGTAATTCATATATATAAATAAATAAATAAAATAAAATCGCAATAATGACTTGAATTGACGTTACCATTGACAATAGATATTATTGATGGTCTCGGGAGCGCTTTTGTATAATACATGAGTGAACTTCAAATTTTAAAAAAAGTTGCCACTTTGATTTTAATATTCGAATAAAAAGCTGGGTTGATAACTTGATGTAGTCGAGAATATGTATTTACACGTAACTGATTATGGTGATATTTTTATAAAAATGTACCAAAAAGCAACAAGATTTCACTCCATAAATAATAGAAAAATTATTAAATGCTTGCCTTGCTTCCTTAAATAATCGATTATCACATGGAACAAGCAAGGCAGAAAAAGAGTTTAAAAAAACTAATAATAAATACATAGATTAGAATGAACTGTCCACATGAAATGAAGAAACTAATGACAAATTCATTTTATGACATTCATTTTACCTACTTTGTGTTCACAACTCTTGATCCAGAACTTTTCTAATTCACATTCACTTTGATTTAAGTCACAGATATGCTTGTGTTGGGCTGATGCATCAAAGGCAATGCCTTTAGATTTACGAGATAGAATCAGTACATTGTTAGAGGAGAATTATCTTATTCCCAGTTCTCACACCGTTAAAGCGAAGCTTAGAGTTCACACTGCAGAATAAGCCGGTAGAAAGAAATCATCGACGATGCATTGCAATTGACGCAACACCAACATAACAAATTTTTTTAAACTTAAACTTATTGTCGAGATAAATTGGTTATAATGTTACTGGGTGAATATTTCACAAAACGGTGCCTAAAGTCAATATTATTTCTATTATTATTTGAACTGTTTGTGAAGTGTTGTTTGTTTGAGGAGGTATTATTGTGAATCTGACTTTTTTAAGGAGAGCGGAGTGGAGTCGGAGCTATCACTCGTGTTAGGTTTAGTGGTGGTCCGTCTCCTCGAGACGATGGTCCCCCGATCTCTGGCTCGGCCCCGGGCCTGAACCTGCAGCCTGGTCAGAGGTCGCTCCCGAGGCTGGTTTCCTCGGGACAGGTGTGGCCTGCCCCTGGAGAGGTGCGACCGTCCTCTAGAAAGGGCACGCCCACCTCTAGACAGGGCCATGGTGAGGGCACGCCCTCCTCTGGATAGGCTCGGCCTTCCCCTGGTTAAGCGAGGGTCTCCCGGGCCCTTTGAGAGTTGTGGCCGTCCCCTCCGTCGGTTAGGATGTCCTCTAAGCAGTAGACCATCACCCGAACCCCTGGAAAGACCGGGTCGTCCCCTAGGCAAGAGAGAATCCCCCGGATTCCTGGAGATACCGGAGCGAGCTCTAGGCAGGAGAGATTCGCCTAGACCTAGACCCCTAGAGAGACCAGGCCTTCCTCTGGGCAGGAGAGCTGTTGTGGCCGGGCCCCTGGAGAGCTGTTGTGGCCTTCCCCTGCGCACGGCGAGAGAGGGTGGGTAGGTCCGGGGCCTGCCCTGCAGTGGCCGCCCCCTGCGCGCGGCAGAGGACGGCAGTCGCCGCTACGACACGGTTCGCTTGGCCTGGAGGCGAGTGAGAGGTCAGGAGGTGGACGGGTTGGGATCATAGTAGAAGGATGTCCCAAACCATTCCTCGTGCTCCTCCAGGTACCTGCAAGAACAATTAATCTTATTACCAAGTAGAGAAAAGAATTGTGTGAAATTACTGCCAGACTGCCCCGTTTAATCACAGCATGTCCCAACTCACATAGGTCTCATATCAATCGTTACATCTCCCTTACTTTCATCGTAAGAGACATCATCTAAAACTGTAGTAATATATGCCACGTCTATGAAATCAAACTTAGCAATTTGAGAAAATAATGTATAGGTAAAATTTAGACAATTTTTTATTCATTATTTTTTTTTTATGAAATGACAAAAACATGAGGTGATAATAATGTTTATAATACATTTGCCTAATAAAATATGTGTATGTTTTTTCATTAACAGTAATTTTAGATAGAAAAAACCTAAGGTGAGCCATTTTAAAAACTTTTTTATTTTTGTATAAAAAATTTAACATTTCAAAAATTATATTTTTATTTGTAATAGTAACAATCTTAAACGTATTACATCTCTCCTTTCAAAAACAAGTTTTTAGTTTTCAGATATTTTCAGAAATATTTCATTTATATATTTGGATTTTATTGCAAAGCGGAAATATTTTGACCTTCTGACAAAATAAGCCCGATTTCTGAGGGACTAGATTGCATCCAAAATCAGGAAAAAATTTGAATCAAGATTTTTTTTTGTTCAGGTAAGCACTTCATCATTTATTTAGAATGTCTACACACATTTTAGCATACATAAATAATTGTGAAATTAACCTGATAGGCAGCAATTGAAATGTATTTTTAGAAGGAACGAGTATTATACATAAATTAGTAGGAGATATTTATAAATTTGGTACTTACTGGACAAAATATTCCACATATTGTACAATTAATTCTAATTTGGACTCGGGCATATTGATCACACTGAGATATTCTGGTAATTTTACTGAAACAGAAAATAGAACCACATTATTATTTTATTATAGAAATTCAAGACCAATTATAACAGACTGGGTGGAACAAGCCAGACATGAAATTGTGAATTCCCAATTCACATAAAAAGAATAAAAAGAGATAATTTTGGGTAACAATATGGGGTTTGGAATAAAAATTATCTGGTAATTAAGATCCAGTCACTAAAGTACACTAGTAAAGTCAGATAATTATTTTTTAATGTTGTGTCATTTTTTGCTTTTGTTGTAAATATTTACGTAATTGGTAATTTTTTTTATTTATAATGACAGTAGTTCGTACTTTAAAGACATTATTAATGAGTATTCAATAAAAAAAAAATTCTAAGTTTTTAACCTTTGTATACTCGCATCCAACGGCAGCACACGGTGTCTCAGACTAATTGTATTATTTTAAATATGTATATGCTTTTTAAGCATTATTGGTATTTATTATATAGAAGAGGGTATAACTGAATAAAAATAAACAAAAATATTAGAACTTGTACAGGACGATTCTTGTTCAATGGACACCTGCCAGATGTTATCCACTTAAAAGAGGGCAGCTGGTACTGCACGTGTTCCTTCAAAGCACTTAGCAACTAATTAAAATCGAACGGCTGCTGGGATAACGGAGAACAAATTAATTGCCCATTGCAGGTGCACCGATCTAACAATAACATGTTTACAAGACTTAGGGCAGGCTTACTGGCCACCTGAGGTAAACAAGCAGATACTTGGCTGGCCACCTGGGATGAACGAAAAGACGCAATCAACGCCGGCCAACTAGGGCAAACAAGTAAATACTCGAGCCGACCACCTGGGATGAACGAAAGGACGAAAAACTACACCTGCCATAACAGGTGTGCCCAGCAGGTGTGCGCATGCACCTGCCACCTTACTATAAAAGCTGACTGAAAATAAATATATTATCATTACCAAACAGATTTCCGAGTTGTTATTTTCAAAGTATCTCCCAAACCGAAGTTAACACTGGGGTCCAGTTGCCTAACGTTTTACAGTATTGTAGAGATCAATAAGTCGGACTCATACAAGAACTTTTACTTTATTTGGTAGAAACAGTCTCTTAAAAAAGAACATAATTTTTTTAACTCAAAATATTACTACTTATACTTTAAATACAAAAATAAACTTTTTCACGTGTTAATTGTAAAAAAAACTCAGAAATCTAATAAACAAAAAAGTATAAAGAATAATAAAATATTATAAAAATAATAAATAATCATTATTAGGGTTTCTTCGTTATTTGTTTTTGGGGTGTTATGCCGTGTTGCGCTACCTCCTTCTTTAGCCAATGTTTCGGACAGCGTTGGCTGAAGAAGGAGGTAGCGCAACACGGTATAACACCCCAAAAACAAATAATGAAAATACTTTTGGCCGTGAAAATCTAAAAACATATCATTATTAGGGTTGTTTGTGTAGTAACTGTTACTTACCTAAAATAGTAACACTTATACTCGCGTCGGTCTCACGGGCCGATAACAGTAATAAAGCGTCACACGTTCACTCAGAACCAACGCACCCACCGTACTAAACAATGCCTAACAACAAATTAAGAAGCTACTAAAAACCGCAAAGTCCCAGTGATGTTAATTTTTGAGAAAACAACGAATTGTTGATTTTTCAGTCTGAGCAACCAAAGCATGAGTATAGGAAGGTTAATAATCATAACAATAAAGAGTCAAATAGGCTAGGTTATGTTACCAAAGAGTCTAGCGAGGTGAATAGCCCCGTAGACGGCGGCGGGGTAGGGGGGGTGGTCGGGGGGCACTATTCGCCAGTCCAGCGCCTCCTTGAACTCCTCCGCCACCCCTCCATTCAGTTCTGCCACCGACGCTTCTGATCTGCAATAAACAAGGTTTCAATTACCTACATCCTACATCATAATACAACATGAAACATAATGAGGAATTAAATTTATGAGAAAGAAAGAGGTAGGTACCTTCTTGATATGGTAGGTACCCACCCAAACCAATTGTTGTGTTATTGTTCCCATTTAAAAAAAGTGCATAGAGAACACTAGTAAAAAAAGCGTTTTGTTTTTGGATTAGGTGAAGAATTATATTATTGAGAATTGAGAACAATGGAAGAATGGTGACAAATTAGACACTTGAAAAGTGATAAAAAAGTGAAAACAATGAAATAAAATAATAAGTTAAGTTAGTTTTTAGGTTCCTTACCAACTCAGAATCATGCAATTTCAACACCCTTTGAATCACTTTTAATGAATTATCAAAGGAGGTGTTGAAGTTGCATAATTCTGAGTTGTACGGTCACGGGTTTTTAGGCAATTAATTTTCATAATTTTAATAACCATCATTTTTCAAAAGTGTTCTGATTTGTCGCTAATCTGATTTGACATATAACTATTACAACGGTAGAAAATTAAAAGAAGAAATGTCATCTTTGGAGATGCTGTGTGGAGGGTATATAAAGATAGTACTAACGTGCTGGTGGTCCGTGAGGGGCCGGGCTGGGGGTTGGGGGGCCGGTCGTCCAGGGTGCGTGAGCGGGGCCTGTGGGAGCGGAGTCTGGAATATTACGTCCACATACAACAAACGTCATCACACAATATGCATAACAAATTTGCTAACAAACCCATATGTAATAGAAAAAAAGGAGATGGGCCATGAATGATTAATAGTATGAAACCTTGCGCACAATGCGTGTCGCCAACATCGTGCACTCACATTGCTGCAAATCGCATCTATGCCAACCTGCCGCTGTTTCTACCTACATACCGAACGCATAACTTTCATTGGCTCTGCTGCTTTGATAGTTCGTATCTTTAAGTAGTTCAGCGACAGTCAGCACGCTTCTATGCCATATCTATTTTTGTTTCTATTATCTATGTATGTAATAATGATTTACAGAATAACAAAAACATTATAATTGACGCAATCATCGATGATGTGACCGCCAACAAGAATTTCTAAATGGAGTAAAGTTATGATGAAATTGGGTTAAAATTGGGCAAGAAAAAATGCGTAGAATAAAATGAAATTATTTCATTTACCTTCTACTCGGCATCTTTGGATTTCGCAAATTCAACTTGGAGCGTAGATTGTTTGGTTTGCTACAATTGGTCACCCCCTCAGCGCTGTCTCTACTCCCCTCCCCATCTCTCCCCTCCTCACCCTGGACGCTGGACACCCGCGAAGCCGCCCTCCCGCTTTCCATGTCGTCAATCTGCCTGGAATCCGACTGACTGTCTTCCTGGGAAGAGAGTGTAGAACCAATCTCTGACTCTTCTTTAAGATCTAGTTGGGAGTCTGACGCTGCTTCTGAGATCCCCGACGAATGTCCTCGCTGTTCCCGTGTAGAATAATGATTTGGAGAATCTCTACTTGTTCGAGAGGCTTCTCTCGATCTTGTTTGATTCGCCATCCCTGATAACAATTGGTTGCAATTATCCCAGATGTTATTGGTTTCCGTTGATTTTTTCACGACGTATTCGTCTTCTTTGGTTGATGGTTCTTTAGAGTTGTCGGAGATATTGTTGTCTTCGGTTTTGATTCTGATGAGGTGCCAGGTAGGAGATGGTTCGCGGTGGTTGGGTGGAGGGGAGGACTTGGGTTCGGACTTGCAGTGGGCGTCATCGCAGGGGGAGATGACCTCCCTCTTGATGAGGATGTTGGGGAGGCCATCCAGGAAGGGCGGGAGGTGGGAATAGTCGTCGGGGTAACCTCGGGGACCACTTTCCTCCTCGTCCTTCACCACTCTGAAACATAAATAAATAATTTCAAACACGCTATATTTACGGCTATCCCAAACTGTGGAAAACACAGCAACATTTGAATTCTTCCTGTTATCATAAGATAAGCAAAAATCTTGATCTATGAGGGATGATATATGTAGCAACAAGGTAAAGCAAAACAGAGACAAAACAGAACAGTAACAAAAGAGAATAGTGATGAAAAAGAACAGTGACAAAAGTGGTAAAATAATAGGTTACTTTTGGTTATATCAAAGAGCACAGACAAGGTTTTGAAATATGTTACATGTATGTATTATATTAAGCAGCCCACGATGGAGTGCAGATACCAACACTAGTGAAAGTCAGTGAGGCATGGAACTGGCAGAGGAAGAATGAAAGTATGAAACGACTGTGCTGTAGAAATTAGATCTCTGAGGCATATGTGTGATAAGACTTTGTATGACCATGTTCAAAATCTGGATCCGGGGATCCGGAAAGATTGCAAGGCTGATGACGTAATGACTAATATTAAGAAAGGGATGCTCAGATGGTCTGGGAAGGAATGTAAGGAGAATGTAATGATGCAGAAGTTATGGTAAAATAGTCGGAGACGTGTGGCATGCTCGAATAAAATAAATACTTGAGTCAGGTCATGTCAAGAGTCAGAAGAGTATGTAAGAGATGATAAGCAAGGAATGTGTGCGAGACAGAGTTATGAATTATTGAATCTTATAGATATTATAAAGGCGAAAGTTTGTATGGATGAGTGTTATTCTTTCACGCAATAAAGACCAAATAGAATTTAAAAATTCTTTCACTAATCGAAAGCTACATTATTTGCGAGTAACATAGGCTATATATATTGGTAAGCTCTGGCGTTATGAATAAGCTGTAGCGTTATGCAATTATTTTTCATACGTTTTCTGTCCCTAACAAAATCGAGTTATTGCAAACGTCAAACAAATTGTTACCTTGGAAAAAATGTTTTTTTTTTAATTAGGCAATTCGCCCTAAAAATAGTGCTTTGTTGGGGTCATAGTTAATATCTACCTATCTCTAAAAATGTTTATTGTCCGGATGAAAAGCATAGCGTTGCGATGTAATTATTTGACGTGGGCTGTAATTTTGTTATTTCTTTAGGTTTTTCTCTGGATTCAAATATGAATAAAATACTAATTCCTACTTGAGGCGAAATCATCAGAATAAATAAGGGGAGTAGGTACTAAAAAAAAAATTTCTATAATTTAAATATTTTCTAAAATAGAATTTTTATTTGCGAAATGTCATTCTCAAATTTTGAAATTTTCTATTAAACAATAATTATTTTTTATTAGACAAAAAAGCAAGAATAATAACAATTATGCCAATAATTATGCCAGTATTTTCCCACTAATACCATGCGAGCGAAGCCGCGGGTAAAAGCTAGTATTAAATAAATTTGTACTAACGGAGGCAGAATATCCTTGATGGTCCCATCTGCAACTGCCTGCTGGTATTGCTCCCTCTCCCCATCATAGAGGAGCTGGTCCCTCAGGATGAAGTCCAGGTATATCCGTAGGCCGTCTGCTACCTCTCGGAGAATATTCAGCCTGAAAAACACAATTTAAAAATATATTACAATAAAAGTGGTGCTACTGTTGATCCTGGTGGGATTCCATAAAAAAGTTTAATTTCTTGCAATTTATCTAAGGCTTGGTACATTATCCCCCAACTATTTGAACATGTATATACTTTCATTTGAGAGGCTTAAGGGATATTTCGCACCTTTGAGTAAACCATCAATTAGCGTTAGTCATCGAGTAGAGTATATATCTTCATCACTGCTCAGTAAAGCAAACTGTCAATTAAATGGCTGTTTCACTGCCATATTAATACCACAATTAAGTTAAGATGAGTAGTTATTAAACAGTCTACTCAGAGGTGGTGAAATACCCCTATACCTCAGTAACAATTATTTATGACAAATCAGAGCCTTAAGAGACACCATTTGGGGGCATACATTAATTACGTGAGCTCAAAAGGGGGGGGGGGGTCCAGCAAAATCTCACATTACTTGAGAAGGATATACAAAGTGGCCCAAATTTATCTCACCTGCGGACTTGCTCCTGCATATCAGCCTGGGGAGGTGGAGGGGTGTGTGCGGCGACGGTGCGCGTTGTGTGGTGCCGCACACAGTCCTCCAGCAGCTGCAGAGCACTGGGGCGGCAGGGCAGGCGCACCATCAGACCCCCGCACACAACCAGCTCATAGTCCAGCGTCAGCCTTTGCCTGGAATGATAAACTCATCATGTTTACATTGCGGTGAACTATTTTTTTTTTTTAAAGCTGAGACGGTTTACGAATAGTTCTTGTGAGAACTTATGCCGTAGGCCCATTGTGCTATCTTCCATTTAACCTCATTCCTTTTAACAATAACCCAGTCCCATTTATAAAGTTTACCAGGGTTGTCATTGGATATGTGGCTATGCCTTCTGGTTTCACAAAGCGTATCCCCAGGAATCTGAGTCTTGTTTCCATTAGGGCAGCAAATATGGGTCCGTAGGTGAATTGGAGTCTCTTCATCATCTTCACATTTTCGGCATCTAGTAGTGTTTTCCACTCCCAATAAATGAATGTCTCCTGAGATGGCAGTGTCCCATTAGTAGTCCTACCAGCTTCCTCAGCGAGTTTCTGTCCATATTGAATAGTTGCCTGATCCTTCTGGGGTCTGGTCCGTTTATGAGTACTTTGGATTGCCTCATTTCGGGTGCCCTCTCCAATTCTTTCCAACGCTGGGAATTGACCCACCATCTCCCTGGTTTCGATTATCTACGTCGTGGATAGTTTTACAGCATAAGCCATTTCAAGCAAAGTTTCAATTCTGAATGGTGACCTGTTAAAAGGGCGATACAAAGAGTATCTACCAGTCTGAAACCTTCTGCAATCACATATATAATATTATCATATGTAAAAATGAATGTTTCTTTGTTTGTCCCTTATATGGTACCTAAACCGTTCATTCGATTGCGATGAAACTTTCGTGATTTGTTGTGCGCATACCCATGAAGGTTTCTATATATAATGGTGAGCTCTGGCATTATGAAATTATTTCGTATAACATTCATCTGATTGCTACGAAATTTGGTGAGTTGTTATGCACACACCCGCGAATAGTTCCTTTGTATAATAATGCGTTCTGACATTAAGAAAATTTGTATTAAAAATTTACAATAAGTGGCGCGCGAGTTGTTAGAAAAATGTATGTATTTCATATAGTTTAGCGGCCGGCAACACAATCACTTTCTTTGAGTGGCTTTGCAATACAAGCCGGGTACTCCATAGTATATTAATAAATTTTAATGTATGTACGTTTCACCAAAATGCCGATGGTTAAAATGAGGTCTTTTTTAACACTTGGTTATTCATTCTACTGTCAGAGTGCAGAAGTTCTCCATTAGGTTTATATTATGTCTACCTTAGTCCAGGCCCCAAGGGAATGGCAGCCGTGCCGTGGTCATCACTCTGATAGTCGCAGTCGGAGACACAACTGCTGGAGCTGGAGTCGGTGCTGTCGGACCCCGGGACTCCATCCCCATCTGATAAACAAAAAAGATTAATTTAAAATGCGTATCAAAACTTATAACTCACCTTTTCAGACAGTTGTGTATCCATAAAGTCAAAAACCTTTCAACTTCACCTTCACTGCCCGCGGCATTATAAATAACTAATTTTGTAAAAATGTCAAAAAAAATTTATTTGTATATATATTAACATTTGTAATTATTAAAGTTTAGAATGCAAACATAAAAAATTGTAAAAATGACTCACGTGATGTTTTTATGTGAAAACGGTACTAAAATCTAAAAAAAAAAAAAAACACTTATTCTATTGTATAAATGTATAATAAACAATTTTGTCACACTTTTTTACCACAATAATATTTAATAAAAAATTAACAATGTCTAACTTTGAGGCGATTTAGCGGGTGAAAACTGTTTCTACAAAATAAGCCTTTTTTATGTACTTCTATGGACAACTTTGAATAGAGATGTGAAGCTTGATTCAATATGGATTTTCTACTTTTTGTTTTAGGGATGTCACTAGAACAATAACAGAGTTATAATGATTTCCGTGGGAACACACGCGTTAGCGTGAAAACACGCCTATTGTACTTGACTGCCATTGTTATATTGTCGTGTAAACATGCTTATGGGTCGGAATGGTTAAATATAATGTCCTCCGCGTGCAAAGTTGTATCTTCTCCAAGCATAAACTTTCTAATTAAAGTGTGTTGATCGGAAGTGACCTGTCAGATAAGTATGTTTTCTTTATCTGTTTGTAAATAATAAAATTAGACAGAGCCTAAGAATTCATAATAAATTGTACAGCGCCCTTGAGGTGATTTTTAAAAACAGCGCTCCACAAATTAACCAATTATTATTATTAAACACGTATATTTGCCGGAGAGGTGGGACTATGGAGGTGTACTCAATGCTGGCTACAGATAAAAAGATCCAACAACTTACAATACACCGGCAACCATTGCGCCAGTAACGGGACGTTAATCGTCTATCAAAAACAAGGGCGACTCTCGACTTGGACGGGCTACATCTCTTCAATTTCCTCCACTCCTTCCTGCCCTTCTGGAACAATCACACAACAGATCACTTACCTTCTTCGCCGTCTTCCGGAGAGCTTAGGGCGCTGGACTCCCCGTCGCACTCGATGCGGGGCCGCTTGCCCGAACTGGGCCCCGCCACCTTCTTCCGCTCCTTCCTGTACAGGTACGCCCCTCTGGAACATTCACACAACAGAACACATCAGGGGGCCTAGTCTCTATCTTTTATTGACCTCAGTTAGCGCGTTAATTACGTCACAAACACGTATTTTGGCAGTTACGCTAATTAGAGCAACTGTCAAAATACGTGTTTGTGACGTAATTAACTCGCTAACTGAGGTTAATTAAAGATAGAGACTAGGCCCCCAGTACATGCAATACGCTTAACCCTTTCGGACAGTCCTCTGGCTGAATAAAAATTGACAGTTTTCATTCTCCAATTGCTGGCAATATTGGTTTTGGGCAAATTTTTCAAAATGAATTCTAGCTAATGAATCGTCCGGGCGGTAGCCATGTTTGTACTTTGAGAAGTGACGCTTATTTTAACCTTTATTTCAGCACCATTTCAAAGGTTCTTTTGAAGATAAGATTTGAAAGCATTTTTTATTGTTTCTTTTTTATGTTAACTGTTTAAAAAAACATCCCATAGAAAAGTGTCATATCAAAATTTTCTATTTTACATTTTATCTCTGAAAAGTAAAGCGATCGTAATTATCTATGCCCCACAAAAACCGTATTTAGGTCACTGCATCCCCACAAGATGTCAGCTATTATCTTTTATCGACATGACCGCTTTCATTAATTCATTTGTCTTTGCTCTCCTGTAAAATTTACCTTTTTGTCTTACGGCACTTTTCTACGGTATGTGCAATATATATTTTCAAAACACCCACTGAGATCTGATGTTCTTTCAATGTAGCAATAATTTCTAGAGTTTTTCTTTTTCAAATAATTATATAAGGTGGGTGTTACCAAACATCAAATATTTTTACCACTTGTCAGTTTTAATTCAAGTCTGAAAGTGTTCTTTTTTTTCTGCAGATTTCAACTCATGACGGTTTTTGCCACTTCTATAAACGAGCCATCCTTAGTCTGAAGGATTTTCAATAGCAGACGTAAAAAGTACTTCTTTGCACCAACGACATGGAATCCCTCATAACCACTTGAGCGATCGCTACCCAAATTTAATTAGGTGACTTATATAAATTAAAATGATTTATATATTTATGTTTTATTTTATTTTTTATACAATCTAAAAATATTGGATAAACGATGAAATATAGATGGATTCACTGGCTTTAACCCCTCAGGCTTTGAGTATATTCTGTCAGAAGGTCAGAATATTTTCACTTTTCAATATAATCCAAATAAATGGAATATTTCTCCATGATAGTAAAGGAGACAAAATGACTTCTATGAGACTTACATGAGTTGCTTCCAAAACCGAACAAATTAGCCTGATGGGTTAAATGGCAGTAAGCAGTTCATATATTCCTATATTAATATTTATAGGTATGATGGCCATTTATAGGTACGAATGGCCAAATAGAAAACTGTGGAAGGAGGAAAAATCATTCCCACCTAAAGTGGGTTGTTTGTGCTCTAAGGCTGGGTTTAGACTCATAAGTTTTTTCCTGTAAATCGCTCTTGTAAGCGATATGATTATGACCGGTCAGTGGTTGAGTGGGCATAGCACTTGGGTCCCACCCGGGCGTCGCATGTTCGATTCCTCGGCTGGCTAAGTCCTCCATCACAACACAAGCAACATTTTCGGCTTTCTGTGGTGGTAGTAGAAGATTTTCAAACATTGTTGGGTTATTCGTAACCTGGGAATGTTTGTCTTTCTTTTAAAAAAAAAATAAAAAATTTATGGCCAAATTACCAATGTAAACGACACCAAAAGTAACTTAACGTAATTTATAGCAAGTTACAGAATTTATTCTTTTGGAAGTTTTTTGACAGGTCTAATTGCGCCCGCGCGAATTTCCAGCCTTCTTACAGCTTATAAAATCAGTTTGATAAGCTAAGAGATTTGCCGTAAGAAATAGTACTGAAATGCGCCGTTTCGAAATGTCAAAAATTAAAAGACAGTTGTTTCATAGGATTTTTTTCCTACAAAACTAGTATTTATTTCCACTTATTTAAGTTTTCTGGCAAATGAGCATCCTTCTATTCAATTATCGGTCCAATCCTTTCCGATCTTAATGTTTCTGTTTACATTTACGTATTTGAAATTTTGAATTCGAGGTCGGTTGCTGTCAGCAGATGTCAGGTAGCTGTCATTCGGATAAAACTAAATTAATTGCCGCCTTTGACGGCACAAAAGCGCCTGGAGAATTGTTTAATTAAAGCCAAAATCTATTTCAACACTTTATTTGGGCCTTTTCGTCTTTTTTGACAAAATCGCGTAAATTTCACAGTAACAGGTCGTTGTTGACAGGAAGCCATCTTACCGCAAATAAATTCACAATTTGCAACGGTCGCATGAGCATTTATACAGGTCGAACTTCTGTGATCATTAATTACCACAAGTCGGATGCATATGTAAACGCTCCTGTGATTGACCTGTCAAAATCTTACGTAATCCATAAATTTTAATTACGAGTGTAACCCCAGCCTAAGGATTATAATCCGTTTGTTAAGATGGGAGAATCTATCAAACAGACCGCCCGTTTCTGCACATTTTTCAGGTATTTTGGGACTCCAGACCAGAGGTGGCTACCAAATTCAACCGTGGAGCGCACTTGTGATTTGTACAGAGTTATCAGTTGTGTACTATTAAAGTATCTGCGGGAAGTGTACAGCATGCCCAGTTTCTGAGAGGCTAACTTAACTCTGGCTTCGACGGAGCCCCCGTACCTGAGCTGGTCACTTATAGTTACACCAAATACTTAATAATTAATATTAATTAAATAAGATTAATACTTAAAGGTTAATATACTAACATCTGCAGCTGAGCCTTGTGCGCCAGGTTCCGCTGCAGCTGCCGGTTGTTCTCCGTGTCTTTGAGGACTAGCTCCTCGCCCACACAGCGGTCCCACGAGGAGTTCCAACCCTGGAAGTGGATCAGGTACTCTATGGCGCGCCTTCCCCGCTTGTCTTTTCGCTCTATCACTTCAAGGACCTGGAATAAACCAATTGTAAATTAAAAAATAATATAATATTCATGTACTAATCTTAAAGAACCAATGTGTATAACTTTTTATGTCTATTAACCACTCAGCAATGTAAGCAGATATACACGTTAATATGACAATAGCAGTCAAGTACAATAAGCGTGTTTTCACGCCAACGCGTATGTTTCCACAGAAATCGTTATAACTCCGTTATTGTTCTAGTGACATCCCTAAAACAAAAAATAGAAAGTTGATAATAAATCATGCTGCACATCTCTATTCAAGTTGTCCATAGAAATACATAAAAATACCTATTCTGTCAGATAGAGATTTTACCCGCCAAATGGCCTACGCGCAGATAGACATTGTTATTTTTTTATTAAATATTCTTGTATGAAATGATAAAAAAGGAAGGAGATTAAATTGTTTATTGTACATTTATATGATAGAATAAGTATTGTTTTTTTCATAATCTGTGATTTTAGTACCGTTTTCAAATAAAAACATCACGTGAGTCATTTTTACATTTTTTTGTTTTATGTTTGCATTCTAAATTTTAATATTTACAAATGTTAATATTTATTTGTAATATAACAATTTGAAAGCTTATTTCGTAACCTTTCTAAAACAGTTTTTAGTATTCGGCTATGTTCAGAAATGTTTCATTTATAGAGCTTTAATTTTGAAGCGGAAATAACACAAAGTTTTCATAAATCTAACATTTCGTAATCTGATAAGACGTAAAAAGTGCATATACGCGATAGATCAGAGTGGTTAAAATAAACGTATAATTTTGAATGAAACATAAAAAGTTTTAAAAATGGCTCATACGGTTTTTTCTAATTAAAATTACAAATGAGGGCCATCCATAAATTACGTCACACCGGAAGGAGGGGGGGGGGGGGAGTAGAGAAGTGTGACAAGGAGTACGGGGGGATCATCAGCTCTGTGACATCACACGTAAAAATCTAAATTATTAAAACACAAAATGTAAAAATGAAAGATGTAAATTTGCATAGTATGTGACGTCCATAAACATACAAATAACTAGACGAGAACTTACAGATGAGGGGTAAAAACCAACTATGGCAGGGCGAAGAGAGGAAAGAGACTTGTGATTCGCCAAGTCTTCTTCATTGTCTAAGTATGTGTTTCATAGACATACAGCGTCCGCGCGTAAAATGTACGACGAGAGCACGACATTGGTCCGGACACGCCCAGCCGGTTCCGAAAAATGGTTCCAATGGGAGGGGGAAATAACACGTTTTTTAACACGTAAGGGCATGTCCATATATTTTGTACGTCCGTGGTGACGTCACACTAGGGGGAGGAGGTCTCACAAACGTGAAGATGTGTGACAGGGACAGCGGGGGGGGGGGTCAAAAAGTCATGAAATTCGTATGACGTAATTTATGGATGGCCCCTAATGAAAAAAAAATATTTCATTATTATCTTTCTTTAATTCCACCCAAAAACTCGATACAGAGGATTCTTTGAAATTACGTTTCAAAGATGAATCACAAGATTAATTGATTTTCCCCCAGTAATATTAGTAACGTCTATGTTGAAAGGGTCTAATATCTAATTTTTATTTTTGTCGGGTACTGTAAAATAATCCAGAAACGATGACAAGACAAGACGGACCACAGGGTAAGAAACACTGCTTTAGTTCATATTTCTAATCATGATAGTAAGGGAGACAACGATTTCTATGAGACTTCCATGAATTGTTCCGAAAAGCGAACAAATTAGCCTGATGTCATTATTATCGTGATATCGTAGTATTTGTCATTATTATCGTGATAAAGTTTTATCTTTGCATTGTGTTATTTGTTATGTATGAAATTTTTAAATTTTATGGAAAATTTTGTTAATAAAACAAAAAACGCCTATGTTTATTGTACTCAAAACTCATTAATTAATTGGTAAAAATACATAAAACGTGTTGTTTATTGAAATACCTCAATACACATAAATGTATTTGACTTTCGATGTGTATAAATATCAGTCAAATGAAACGTTTAACAGCCAATATCTCAGAACTCACTTTTTCACGCGCTGTTTTTCAACATAGGGGCTCAATCGTAAATATGCTAAAAGGTTAAACAAAACTGTAAAAACTCGACCCTTCAATCTTGAGAAACTCCCATGTGAATTACTGTGTTTTTACTTACCACGGCAATGTTGTGCACCTCATGTATTTAAATAATTATTCCAAAAAACAATAATTAAAACTCGGCAAAACAGAATGAGTGAACATTCATTAATTATGGACTGTATCCTTTTAATAAAATATTCATAGAAATAATTTCAGGAATTTGCAACAATATTCTTTGTGGAAATAAATTTATTTTATAAAATTTTGATTAATTGCATAAAATTATATTCATCATTATCATTAATAATACGATAAACTGTAATATTGTTGTAAATTTTTTTTAATAAAAAAGTACATTTTTTTATTGGTAATAAAATAATAATAATAACCAAAAGCAAAATCTTGAATATTGAACTAAATACATATTTTTAAATAATGTAAAATTGTGTTACATAAAAGCAAATATTTAAAAATATATATTCTTATGCAAATTACGGTATTTCAAAGAGAAAAATTGACATTTTAAACTATTATCCCTGCAAGTTAAGTTCAAGGTCACTATTACATTTGCACTGGAAACAGTTACACTACATTTTTTATCCACTATCCCAAGTTAATTAATTGTGTTTTGTACTCACTAGTGTTATTTTGAAATTGGTGCAAATATTAATTATAATTAAATTAATAATTCACAATAATTATTGTATTGACAGTTACTAGCCACGAAACAGATAAATAATATTAACATGACTTATTTACAAGGTGTTATGGGATGCCCAATTTATTATAGATTTATTTTTGAACACTTATTCGATTTTATTATAGTATGATATAAATAAATACAAACTTGAGGTTAAGAGCGGTTAGAAAACTGCGTGTTATGTTTTGGATTTACGTTCAATTACGAAAGCCTACGTTCGATAATATGTATCTTAAAATATGAACAGTATTATGTTTATTGTTTTAGAAATGTATAAAAAATGCATACGAAAATATACCTACATGTTATTGTACCGGAATGCCGATCGACAAGTAAAACAAAAGTACGTATATTTTTATAAAATGAAATAAAATATAATTTTAACGTGAATATAGTTACTGTATAGTGAAATAAAAATGAATAACTTCCAAAAAATATGTTTTGTCCGTTACTTCTGTCCTGACAACGAAAATGTTGACGTTTGACAGCTCGGAGTAGTAAGTATGTAAATTCGATTTTTACTCGAATTATTTCAAGCATGAACAAAAAACTGAAGCCGCAAATATATTTCAATAATTTTAAATTTCCTAATTGGTAATACATATAAATTAAAAACATTGTTTAAAAATGTCAACAAAAACAAACACAAAATCGTTACCTTTGAATCGTAAAGTACTTTTGCTTTTGTTGGATCGGGTTCGTAGCATAAAACTCTTTCGCCTTCAGTAAATTTATATCTTGGGCCTCTCGTAGAAACCATGTTTAATTTAATATAATTAAACGCAAATAGATTTACTACACATCGCATAACCTACAAATCAACCGGCGCGAAAAGGCAGCCATTTTTATATGATGCCAATAATTTTCCTCTTTTTATTTTTAAGGGTTGGGAATTTATTCCCCAAATCGCTGACAACGTCCTGGCAAGGAAGATTCGACCAATGAACACGCTGGATTAAGTAAAATACATAGAAAAATGAATACATGCTCGATTTCTCAAAGTCAACATAAAAACGATTGTGTGATAGAATATGAATGAAAAATAATTAGGTAGAGTTTGGCAAGAAAGTGTAGAAATTTATTAATTTGGAACTAAATTTTTTCATTACTATGGTAACACCGAAATACTCGTTTTGTCAATGACATTTCGTATGGCTCTTGGCTTTACTGACTTAAAAAGTGTAGAAAACGCTGAAAATCACTCGTTTAATGTTTGTTTTTTCATTGTTTGCCTGTGCATTGTTTGAATTGAATAAAAATGAACAAACCAATACGTAGTGGTGCAAGAGAAGTTATATACTGGGTTTTCAACGCTGCCTAGCCGATTATCGCGCGAAGAAGCTCCTATGCCTAATTTGTAAGATTTTTACAAACGAACTACAGAAATGACTGGTACGTAGTATCGTTTTTTAATGAATTTCATTAGTATTACAAGATTTATGCCAATTTTCGAGCGATTATAACCATTGCAATCTGATTTGAGGTTATGTTTAAAAATCCGAATTTGACATTTACATTAATTTGACAGTTAATATTAGGCCACAAGAAAAAGGGAATAACTCAATTAACAAAAAAATAATAATGATATGCAAATTCTTTAAACTCAGAAAAGTTACTTTTTTCTTAGTTTTCTCAGTCTTTCTTTCTAAATGAATATTATCTAGTGTGTTTTTTTAAACTCCCTTCTATAGAATAATAATTTTAATGATATTTTCCACACACAGGTAAATCTGAATCAACGGTAAGATGAATCGTCAAGGAAGGGGAAAAGACAGATGGAAAATTTGAAACACGGGGAAAACGGAAAATAGCATAATAATAATAATATAAAAGTGCTGATGATTGGAAAAATTGTGGCAAACAAGTGATCAAAATTGAGGCAGAATATTACGCACTAGGAAGTACTATATACGTTGATATCGATGATACGTTTAGATGAAAATAAAGATACGGAAGAAGAAGAATCACATGAGCTCGAAGACAATAATGTCGGGTGTTGAATTAATAGACTCAAAAATTTAAGTTCCTACGTTTTTATATCGAAATAAACGCCCACTTAAAACTTGTTTTGTTTTATTTTACTTCTATTAAATTCCAGTTTTTATGTGCAAAATTTTTGAAAGTACAAATATGCTATGAAATATGCATTTTGGCGGAAGTGTTTTTAAAAACATACATTCATTGTCTTATGAGCCATCTTGGTGCTGCCATTTAAAACCTAAAAAACGATCGCAGCGCCATCATTTATTTTCTACACTTTCTTGCCAAATAGTATATTTATGCTTATTATTTTGTAATCTGATTGATTATGATGTTTCTATGTTGTTGTTTTTGAGAAAAAAACTTAAGTTTCGAGCATCGGCTGGTAATTCGCAATGCTCACTTTCAAGCTAATTGATTGGAGAAAAAAGAGGTTTCGTGGTATATTTTTTGTATTTCCGGATCGTATACTTCATCAGTTCAATGATGTTGTCTCTAAGGCCGGGCGCAAACATCGGGTTTTGCTTTCCGATTGTCTGATCAGACAATCGGATCGGATAAACACCGCACACATCCGATTTGAAAACCGGACAGGTATTAAAACCGGAACCACGCCCGTCGTAGGACAGGATTGGACGGCCGGCGCGGAGGGGCGTGGCCTATTTTTATTACCGATCAGTTTTTAGAATCGGATGTGTGTGGTGTTAATCCGGCTTTCACAAGAAATGTATGGCGCGAAGGCCTTCCGGTTGTCTGATCAGACAATCGGATGGAAAAACCTGATGTATGCGGCCAGCCTCAATATTCTGCACTACCGTATAACAGTAGGATGAATTACAATACCATAAGTAAATCAAATCACTCACCACAATACCATTATGGGTAGTTTGGTTTATTTATGATATCATCACAATACTGCCAGCCATCAGCCAGCATTCTGAAAATTCGTATAGCAGAAAATGAGATTCTTACATCAAATATTATAGATTGTGAAGTTGTATAGATTGTGAAGTTTTATAGATTGTGAAGTTGTATAGATTGTGAAGTTTTATAGATTGTGAAGTTGTATAGATTGTGTAGATTTTAAAGTTGAATAAAATGTGAAGTTGTATAAAATGTTAAGTTGTGTAGATTATTAAATTGTAATATTATTTTACATTATTCATTACAATCATAAATAAAATGCACCACACACGCACATTACAATCGTAATATTTGCGTCCCACGGTTGTGTCACACAGCCATATAAAAATATATCATATATTTTCATTTCGAATGAACGGCGGGCGATATACCGAAATACGCCAAGCCAAATGATCTTTCATTTTTTAAAGCTGTGTGTGACACAAGCATAAAACTAGATGTAATAATATTATTTGTCGTTATAATCGTTACTCAGAGATGCATAGATATAATACATAAATATATGCACCACAAATTTCTATTTTTATACGTCATCTATTGTTATGATGTGGTTTTGACGAGTTAGGTGTGTTTTGTCATTAATTTCATTTCTTAATTATTTTCATTTGGATTAGTTGTATTTTTCTTTTTTTTTTTTTTGCAAATGACGCTCTACATTTGAGCAATGTTTATCTGCGAAGTGAAATATTAGTTTTCCAAAATGGGTACAAGTACAACGGGAAGCGAGTTACACTCGGATAAACTCGCAAAATTACAAGCTCGAAAGAAGGAATTGGAGACTCTGCTAGCTGCTAAAAACGAAGATTTATACAAGTTATGCGTTCAGGAAGTCAAGCTCACCGGGGTCATGCCTCCCGAGGCTCCCGTAGAGGCTTCACCGTCTCCTGTCGAGGTCCGCAGGGAGGGCACAGAGGGTCGCAGAACCCGTCCGGTTCAGAGACAGTCCACGGAGAAGGGCAAAGAAGCTCCTTCTACTTCAAGAAAACAGATCTGTCACCGACTCTCTACTCCATCAATATCGGGACTTTCAATAAAAAGTAACCCTGTGAGACGTGCAGATCATGCATCAGCCAGTTGTTCAACTCTCTCTCACGATGTCAGGGACACCTTCTCTCTGCACAGCTCCCAGACCTACCCCACCCTTCAGTTGGGACACGAGAGAGAGCCCGCCCCCCCTCCCGTGCAAGGCAGTTACTCTCGTCATCATACCCTCACTACGGAACGAGTCAACAAACTGCACTACTTGGGCAATCAACCGGATACACAGAGCTTCTCTCGGGAGACTCACTTTAGCTCTAGTCACCCGGACATCACCACTCACTACAGCCATACTCTTCTGACTACCCAACCTCAAAGTGCTGGAAACAATATGCCTTTGCTATACCAGTATGCTTCACAGCTAAAGGCGCGGAGCCCACATCTCAGCTCTGTGGAGCAGCGTCCCCGGCGCACCACCTTGCAGCGCACACAGACTTATCACTTGACAGCGCACAGTGACCACCCACCTACTCACCCACCACACTTGCCTTCTCCTATGTCTCCTCTAGCCCCACTATCTCCACTCTCGACAATGTCTATGAACACGGGCTCTAATCCCTCAATATACTCCTCTCACTCAGCTGAAGCTCAAGACCGAGAAAAGATCAAAGAAAAAGAGTGGTACGAGTCGTCCCTCGACTCTCCGACTAGTTCATCAGGAATGAATTTATCAAAAGAGTCCATCCATTACCATTCTCCTAAGAAGGTGGTGCAAAGATCTCCGAGTGTGGCTCAGCCACCTCTACCATCGCCCCCTCCCGCCCCACAGAGCCCCCAACTTCCACCACCGCCCCCCATTGTCCCCCTGGAGTCCCCCAAGAACTGTATGGTTGTGGAATCAGGGAAGTGGTTCCCTTATAGAGAAGTGTCCAAGCCTTTTGAGATGTCAGACTTCTACAAGTACTCCACCAAGTATCGCCAGAGCACTAACACCACCCAGAGGAGTGGGACAAGCCCCTCTGACTATCCTCTGCCCCAGGAACAAGTCCGGACCTACAACTCCCCTGAGCAGTGGCACCAAGCACACCCCTTGTAAGCAATCTAAACATGCCCTACTCCTGACGAAATCCCACCTTACATAAATAAAATTAACTAATATTTTGATTTACTATGTTATTTGCCGAATGTACAAATATAATATAGCCATATAGTTCACTTGCCATAAGCCAACAATTTTCTTACCAAGAAATAAACAAAAAGATACTAATTCGTTTTATGCTTAACATTTTTTCCTAGCAAGCAATTGGTTTTTGTTTGATAACACCATTTTAAAAATACAACAAATTGTACTCGAAAAGTTGCATCGCAAATAATTTTCAGGTCAAGTACCCACTATTTATTTTTTCTTGAACGTATCATGTTGAA
The DNA here is from genome assembly GCA_917563855.2 of Limnephilus lunatus. Lineage (NCBI taxonomy): Eukaryota > Metazoa > Arthropoda > Insecta > Trichoptera > Limnephilidae > Limnephilus > Limnephilus lunatus. The sequence continues at coordinate 71,146,015 of OU830596.1, forward strand.
TCTGATTATATACTGAAAATTGCCTTTTATTGAGCTTTTCAACCCAGTTGTGTTAATTTTAAGCAATATTTTGTAAGCCTAAAATTAGGAATGTGGGTGGTTTGTATACTCGTATCTACGTTAGACATTATTATTGGCAATAATAATTGTCACACCATGACACGTCAAAGCCATTTGTTCTATTTGCACAAATTAATAAAAAATGTTTTTTTGGGGTAAGAACCTAAACTTGTAACTAAACAAGTGTGCCAACTATGTTTTTTAAATTGCCCAAAATTTTTTTATTTTTTAGGTTATAATATTATTTACAGATTTCTTACAAATTATTGTATGTGACAATATTTACTATTAAAAAACACATTATATTGCAAAGTTGATGTTTATTTTGATTAGAATCAATAAAAGATATGTTTTTATTGTATGGGATACCCAAAAATCCCAGTTTATGTAAAAAATATATATGTTTATAAATTTGTGAGAATAGCTTGGTTTTTTTTTTTGAATGTATGTTTATGAACCAACTTAAAATAATAAAATCATTAAAACTTCTTTGATGTAATATTTCTATATTATCAAAGTTAAGATAATTAATGTTTTTTTAAGCTCTTTTGTCACGCTTATCTGAAAAAACTTATCAATTTTTTTGATAAATATTAAAAATATTTATGGTCTTGCCTGTTGAAAATTGCGCAAGCTGAAGTTAGATTTTGTATGTTTCAAGAGCAGTATCTTATATTGTATAGCAAACCGTGATGATATTTACTTATATTCATTTTCAAAATACGTATACATATTAGAAAATCAGGTTATTGTACCTGTAAAGGACGAAACATGAAACAGTGTTGGCAATTTAATTATTAAAAATTTTGAGTATTGCCAATTCACGGCGGGTGTTTATATTGCTTTAACCAGTCGAACGATGGCTACCCATGGTTGGTCTAATTGTCTACCATTGGTCTCATCACTCTACATACATGGTTACCTATATTTAGGTAGACGATTTTTCACAAATTATTTTTTTAGATTAAATTCTTTTTTATTTTTATAAAACCTGCATTCATGGCACAAACGATGAATAAAATAAATGGATTCACTGGCTGCTTTTATAATTCACACGGTAACGGCACGCGGTGTCTCATTTCTTTAATACGAGTGAGGGAGATGCAAGAAAATGATTACTTTTTTCCTCTGGAGGAACCAGACTAACGTACATTGATTGTCTCACTATTATTTAGTGTGTAAGAAAGATCTGCAGCATTATTGTGTAAAGGAACATGTGTTTTTTTTCCATTTTTGTGCCGTTGCCGTACGTTAGTATTCCCACGTTTTCCACGAACGGCGATGGTACAAAAAGGGAATACACAATAATGCTGCAGCTCTTTCTTACACATTAAATAATGGCGAGACAAAAGATGAGACACACAATATATTATGTATATGTCTGCTTCCTCCAAAGGAAAAAAAATAATCATTTTTGTTCACCTCCCTCACTCGTATTAAAGAAAAGAAATTCCGTGAGCCGTTGCCGTCGCCATGTCGTTTCTGAAGGAATTATAAAAGCAGCCATTGGCTTTAAACCACATTAAGTAGTTTGTATGTTTCCATATTAATATGATTTTTTATGAGCGCAGGTGAATCCAAACTGAATGCCCAGAAACCTCTATCGCTCAAGGCATTTTTTTTGTAAATACACCATCACTCGAAAGGGTAAAGCTCAATGGTTTAGAGCGGTTGCCAGATTTGCGCAAGTTCAGAATTCAAATTCCGATTGCGACATTATGAATAGTAATTTCTTTCTTTTAACATTGATCAATTAATTTTCTTTCATCTCGATAATTTTCGCTTTACTTTGGTTAGAGATTAAATATTATTATATACATTGAAGATTGTTACAAAGGTGATCTCAATAAATCATGTCCCGAGGAATGGTATTAATTACGGAAAATTGTGATTGCAGTCTTGTAAAGCTATGAAACCCGATATTGATTTGTATCTCAGGTTACTTTAAAATAAAATCTAATATTCTATTACATTATGAGAATTCTATGCATTACCATAGAAAATTTACAATATTAATATGTATAGGACTACTCAAATTTCGTGAAATTTGAAATGTTCAAATATTAATTTCGTCATATGATACTTTAACAAGATGTGATAAAAATTCTCTCTTATAAAACATATTATAGATTTTCAAGAGGCTATTTGATACAATAAAATGTAGATTTAATTTGGAAGCATATTTAGTATTAAGAAAATTATATACATACAAGATTTATAAACACTGTATAAAAACTTTGCTTTTGATTGGCATTATATTTTCAACCACGTTGCTGTGTTGATTAATTTAATGTAATTCAAAATAATATTTCCAATAAAACTCTTTCCAACGAAAGGAAGGAATATGGGGTAAATTGGGCCATTTTTTCAATTTTAAGGTACCTACAGGAAAACTAATCTTTTGAGGGATTCTTGTACGGGGGTTTTACTGTAGTGCTGAGAAATAAATTTCTATAAGGCTTATTATAGTTAAATGTTGACATATATAAGAACTATGTTCTGCCTTTATTTACCTGTTAAACATGTATGTGTGTAGAAACTATAACAACATTATAAAATGTTTTGAGGTCCATTAAAAAAGTACTGAACAAAAATAAATAAATTAAAACTGAGCTTTATGAAAATTTAGGGTAAGTATGTAAAAAACGTAGGTATATTGTTTGAGAATATCCGTCACTCTCAGTCTTGTAAGACCAGTGATATTTAATAATGTTAATTTTGTTTCTGATTAGTAACCAATTTTGCTTGGCAATTTATTGGACTTGGGCAGAGAATACACGGTTTGCTACAAGCAGTTGATAGTTGAAATACTTCAACAGCCATGTTGTTTTGTATGTTTGTTATTATTATTAACAGTCAGTTGTGAAAGCTGTGGATAGTTAGCTCCTTGTAGCAATCTGTGTATTCTCTGCTTTCGGGATATGTAATATTATTTTAAAAAGTGTTCTACAGTTGTTTATGCATTTATTGGAATATTAATGTTTGTAATCCCATCGTGTCTTGGGAGAGTTTTGTAACCAACCATTTGTTACGCTTGATACCATTTTTAACAATATCAGTTTGGCAGTAGACTGAATATTTGTTAAAAATGGTATCGAGCGTAACAAACAGATGGTTATAAAACCGGCCCTTAAAGGTCCAGTTGACGTCGCAATTATATATTTTTGAAATACGGACATTAGTGACCTCTAACAGGCTTCGGTAGCGTTCAAAATATTTGAAGCCCGTAAAGTTTTAGTGCTCAGTGGGTTAAGCTGAATTGCATTCAGTATTACAAAGAGTAAAAAATATACATCACAATAAAGCATTATTGAAATTAAACTATTTTGTATTATGTTTAATTAAATATTATATATTTGTTATTTAATAATTCTTACAATAAATATTTGGGATTCTGGAGAAGGGTATCTTTTATTTTTACATAAATATTCTCACATAGGTCATCAATAAGTCAAGGAGATGGGGGTCTGGAATATTCTAGACATTATATTTCCTGTGCAGATTCTGATGAGGGAACATTTTGTTGTAGATGTGTTGCCTCGCCTTGAGGGCTTCTTGCAGGGAGCGCTTGCCAGGATTGAAGCCTCCATTCAAATAGTCATTGTCTTGTCCTGGAGGCAGAATAAATTGGAAATTATAAGTTTTTTCAGGCAACACAGTCTAATAAATTAACACCATGGATATTAGATTGGAGAGAAATGGGTCATGAAACATTATTAGTATGAAATTGCATACACAAAAGTGTAGCCAACACTATTCACCCATACTACTGCAAATTGCATCTACACCTAGTGTCACCCCACCTTTCTTTCTATCTACACACCAAAAGCATAACTTTCATTGGCTCTGCTCTTATGATAGTTTGTACAGTTTGCTCGTTTGGCACACTTCCACGCCATATCTCCCTCTGTTTCTCATAAAGATCTTTATGGGTATAACCAAATATTGCATAGTTATCGCCTTACAGGAAAACCTGTTAAAAAATTGTTAGTACATACCTACTTTTGTAATAATTTATGAATGCATTGTAGACTTTACATTGCTATTAGTCACATGAATTATTACCTAATTTATATATGTATATAGTCCTCCCTGATTATATCGCCTTATAAACTTATTTGCTAAGCGAATTATGTCATTATACAAGTATTATGATTCATTGAATGATAATCAGCTAAACACAAACAAAGGCTTGGACGAAAATATATTTTTGTGGAAAGAAAATTGTGTTAACTTAGTTTTTCATATACAGTTTTTATAAATGTTTTCTTCACAAATTTTTTTTTCACTTTCCAAATTATAAAAATCAACAGCATTTTTGTTTTATTTAACCTTAAAACATCTTTGAACCTAGCAAATTTTTTTTTCCTGGAGCGCTCTTTATGCGCATTTTGATAGATATTTTATAGGGGTACGCTTTCAAGCGATGTTTCTGAAATCATATAAGTAAAAGAAGATAGTTTTGAAATTTGTTATTTAAAAGCAATCGTTCGGATTTCGGGTGCTGTGATCAAATATTTTATGTTTTCAAAATCTGTATTAAAAAATAAATGCGAAAGGTTTTCGCAACATATTTCTGTCTATTTTGAATCGCCGCCCAAAATTTAAATTATAATTTTTACACTCTCTTCAGAATAATTAAAATCAACGGCATTTATTAGTTTGGCCTTGGAGGTATAAAAATTTTGTCTGCAGCGCTTTGTTTCTGCTTTTATTAAAAAAAGCAGAAACAGCGCTTGAACGCTTTTATTAAAAAAATTATTGTTTTAGAAAATACAAATTGGTTTGCGACATAACTGACAATGTAACTTGTATAACTTCATTGGTTAAAGTAAAAGTAAAAGTCTATCAAAAATTGGCAGTGAAATACTTTCTTAGCAAGTAGCACACAATAAATTGTGCCAACTGAAGCGACCTTTTAATCTTACACGATTGTTGCACATGTGATGCATGAAGTTCAGCTAAAATATAACTTGTGCCAAAATGTGCCGCATGGTGTAATAGATTGCGTTTAAAAGGTCAGCGTTGTAAAGATTTAGCAACTGTAATTGGCTAGAGAGAAGACTACTTTTCTTTTATACCCAGAGGTGGTTGATGTGAATGCGTCATATCAATTTTTATAGTAAAAACTTTGAATGAATGTAAAATATATCTAATATTTATACCTGCTCCGGGGAGCTGACCATTGGCACATCCCTCATCCCACACATTGGCGCAACGCTTGCCCGGGTTGAAACCTCCATTTAGGTAATCATTGTCTTGACCTGTGAAAAACAAAATACTCAATTATTTAATTTTATTCTTTCTGCAAATCCAGATATGTACTTTACTTGCAGAGTAATATATGGTGTTGCGAATGAACTGACAATAAGGAATTCCGGCCAAAAAAATTTTGGAATGTTTACCATGTAACTTAAATAACAGTATGCTTTTTACAAACGTCGATTTCGGGCTTAAAATTATTTTAAAAGTTTGCATTTTTCAAAGCCCGACAAAACAATCAATAAACAATAATGAGGTAGCGGCGTAAGTTCTGTCAGAACACCCTGACCAATCAAAGGGTATTTAAATCTCCTGGTTGTAATCATATGAATTATTAATTTCACATGTGATAAATTATTCCTAAGTAATACAACTTACATATTCAAAATCAACATTTGGTGATGTATATGAATATTTTTCATTCAAGTCCCTTATTTGTAAAGTGTACTTTGATCAAAGTTTTCAAATAGGAAAAAATAACAATTATAATTTTTTCATACAAACTACTAACAACAACAATGTGTACACATTGGTTAGAGAAAAGCAGTAAGTACTGAAAAAATTTATTATTCAAATTTCAGAACACTTTTTCAAATGTAAAGTCAGAGACGAAATGTGTTTCCGTGAAAACACTTTTTTTCAAATGTAAAGTCATAGACAAAATGTGTTTCCGTGGATAATATTAGATATTTACAAATTTTAGGCTATGGTATGTGAATAAGCAAGGATGAATGGTTTATTTATTCAGCAAGGTATTGCTTTCGAGATTTCCGTATTTTCGGGAAAGATTGCTATGTATCGTCTTTTCTTGTCGACGTATTGCACTGCCTTACCGTCCTTACCGATGAGTTGGCTCGGCTACTGAAATTACGACAATTTTGCCGAGTCAAATTTATTTCCTTCTTCTCTGAAACAAATTATGTGCATCTCATGCATGTTGGCCACATACCCGCTACTAAAACTATCATAATTTCGAAAGCGATTATACATAAATAAATAATTTCATGAATTTACTTCCAAGTTTGGTGGAATTATTGCAGGAGATAGTTTTTTTTTGTATTGTGAATTTGTCTTATACATTATGCCAATCTTGATGGGATCTGACAATATTGACGGCCGACACCTTGCCGACAAGGCTATTGATGGGCAAGACAGTTGTTCAGCGATAGGAAAATATTATCTTGCTCATTTTCCAGCACCTTTATAGTTTTTTTTTTCAAAATGCTAAATGGAGTTAGCCAAGAAAAGAAAATACCTGCTCCGGGCAGTTGACCATTGGCACATCCCTCGTCCCAGACATTGGCACAACGTTTGCCCGGGTTGAAACCGCCATTTAGGTAATCGTTATCTGAACCTGAATGAATAAAATTACACAGAATTAAACACATTTGGCATTAAACTTTTGGAAATTTCTATATCACCTAAATCAGGGATCGGGAAACTTTTTTGAATACTCAACCTAAGTTTATTTGTGAAAAAACCCTTACCTATCGAAATATCAAACATTCGGGGGTAACAATGAGTAATAATATAATATTAAGTAATACCTGCTCCAGGCAGCTGACCATTGGCGCATCCCTCATCCCAAACGTTGGCACAACGTTTGCCTGGGTTGAAACCGCCATTTAAGTAATCATTGTCTTGACCTGTAAGAAACAAAATACTCAATTATATCGTTTTATTCTTTCTGCAAATCCAGATATGTATTTACCTTTGAACTAAACTTGCAGAATAATATTGATGTTGTGAATTAACTGACAATAAGGAATTCCAGCCAATTAAAAATAATAATTTTATAATGTCCACTATCTAACTTAAATACCTACTAGTATTTTTAATTTTCTGAACCTGAATGAATAAAATTACACAGAATTAAAACACTTTTGGTGAATGATTCGACAAAACTATTTGTTTTCAATATTTCTCGAATACTCTAACAAAATATATTATTGTGTACATTCTTGGTCCCTCAACGGTAAAAACATATTAATGAGACAATGAGTGTGGTTTCACTGAACTAGGTTCTGTGGACAAACTTTAGTGGCCCGTTCATATATAGGGTGCAGCAGCATAACTTCCTTTTTTCAAAACTTAATAAAACCCATTGTATGAATCAGAAATTTTTATTTGTTTTTTTATAATGTGGGCACATACCTAAAGTTTTGTTTTAACTTAGTTTTTGAAGATCAAATCAGGTAGGTGACGTCCCCCATTCTCCATACACTGAGTAAACCGATTTCTGCGTTTGTCATGACTCTTGCCAGCATATCAGGCGTTATCCTGGATGTTGGTTTTCAAATCTTGTAGGGTCCTTGGACGATTCACATAAACACGGGATTTCAAAAATCCCCATAGAAAATAATCACAAGGGGGCAAATCGGGAGGGCGGGCCGGATTTCAAAAAACCCCATAGAAAAAAAATCAGAAGGGGTTAAGTCAGAAGAACATCTGCTCGAAAAAAAGGCCTCAACGGCAAACACACGCTCCTCAATGTTCCAACGCATGATGGTGGCTAAACTGTGTTGAGACAAAACTTTTTAGTTCCGCCTCTCGAACGAGATCACTAGCACTCCGCTATGACATCAACCGACCGAATGGTGCCCATTTTAAAAAAGGAAGTTATGCTGCCGCACCCTTTACATATTTTTTAAATGACTATAGTTTTCATAAGCGGTGCTACATATTTTATTAGTTTATTATGAATATAACGTGTCTTGTATTTTTATAATGTCATTGGATAGATATTATAGTTTTTCAAGTTTACCATCATTCAATAGGTAAATTTCTTCTTTTCAAAAGCAATGATCCAAAGCAATCCTAAGGCAAATATTTTTTTTATAAATACTTTTAGTTTTACAAATCCCACAATTATAATATACCGTGATTTTTCACAGGTCTGAGCTAGTGTAATATAATAAGATATGATAAGTAATACCTGCTCCGGGTAGCTGACCATTGGCGCATCCCTCATCCCAGACATTGGCACAACGCTTGCCCGGGTTAAAACCGCCATTTAGGTAATCATTGTCTTGACCTGTAAGAAACAAAATACTCAATTACATCATTTTATTCTTTCTGCAAATCCAGATATGTATTTACTTTTGAGCCAAACTTGCAGAATAATATCGATGTTGTGAATTAACCTACCTAAATCATCATCTGAAACTGAATGAATAAAATTACAAATAAATAACATGATTTTTTAAATATATTTAACTTAAATTTAATAATTGGGCTGAGAAAAACTACCAAGCGATTCTATATCTTTTGTGGGATCGTTATTGGATAATGGACTTTATCTCCTGTCAGATTTATGTGTTTTTTACATATTTAATATCACATATTTTAATTTAGATAATTTTAAACACGAATTCCTGCATGATTATTTTTTCATTTAATGTAAGTTGTACATAGATAAAGCAAATAACAGCTATAAAAATCACACAAATCTGACAGCAGATAACGTCCGTTATCTATTAACGTTCCCACAAAAGATATAGAATCGCTCGGCTGGTCGTTTTTGTTTATTTTCTTCCGGAATGTGCTATTTATTATTAATCAATTATTCTCAATACTCTTCCTGTCATATCCTGGCTATGGTGATTTGTTAAATGAGACTTTCAATTTGAAAAATTAATATTTTTTTTATAAGACAAACAAGTATCCTGATATTCATCAATGTATAAGGCGCTAATAACCTCTAATCTACATAATCAATCTAGAAGTAACACTGCAAATTTTTAAATTTAATACCCCATGGCAATACATTTTCAAAGAGCTTATTTTCATAAAAGTAAGAATGAAGTAATAAAATAGTACCAAATACTATATTATGCGATTTTTCACAAAAACGGCGCTCTACAAATTATCCATTTATTATTATTTTAGTATAACAATAAAAATTTGCACCCAGCTATGTTGTTTTCTTTTATCCTTCTCGTGATTCACCTTAATTACATTAAACTTACATTGTTATATAGGAAAATAATATATCACGGTCGATTCCGCTTAATTGGTACATCGGTTTATTGGGACAGCCGCTTATTTGAAACAAAACTCAAGGAACAGGTACCAAATAAATAAACTATTACTAATTTACTTCGGTTATCTGGGACACCATCCATTTAATTGGGACAAACTCCAGTCTGAAGTCGAAGGAAAACTTGTCTGAGTGAACAAATTTTAGTTAAGAAGGGCGAGAGGCACATTTGAGAGAATTCGAATAAATGTAATATGTATGCAATATACAGAAAAGAACTCACTAAATGTATATACATATAAATTTTTTATTTAACAGACCAACTTCGCTTATTTGGGAAAAAATGTTTGGGTCCCGATGTGTCCCAATTAAGCGGAATTGACTGTAATATGGTGAGATATGATTTCAGATTTTCACAGCCAAAAGTTTTGTCATTATTTGTTTTTGGGGTGTTATGCCGTGTTGTGCTACCTCCTTCTCTAGCCAACATTTCTGTTCGAAACTTTGCCTAAAGAAGGAGGTAGCGCAACACGGCATAGCATCCCAAAAACAAATAACGAAAAAAAAAACTTTAATCAATATATATTATAAAAGAAAGTCCAAAAAAACGTGCGGCTCGCAAAAACTTAGAAACGAGTCCCGGTACAATCAAGTGAGTTATATGGTGTGGTAGATCTCTATCCCCCCTAGGGAATAAGGGTACCCGTTTTTACCTAAAGGGTGTGCTTTTGAAGATATAAGGGCTGGAAGTTTCGCCCTCTTGAAATTTCTAGAACAGCCTTCCGGAAAGTTCTAGAAGGTTCCATAGAGCTCTAGAAAGTTCTGGAAGGAGTGGCGGAGTATGTCATGGAATGTTCGAAAATAGGGAATCGGTAACATCATTGTAGAACATTCCAGAACACTCTCGAATGCCGTCCTGAGCGAAGCCGGTTAACCCAGCTAGTACGATATAAAAATTAAGACATAATCTTTTTGTAAATATAAAAAATTAAGGTAAATTTTTGGAGATCGCTGGCAACGGTTAATATGCATTTTTTTTTTTTAAATCTTTTGATTCACCTTAATTACATTAAAAGGCAACTATTTGCATTGGGGGAAGTGGAAAATATTTCAATCTACATGGTTTGTGATACAAAAGAAAGTGCCCCTTTATAACGCCTACTCGCGTCAAGGCAAGAAAAACATCCCAGTTTTCAAGTAGTTTAGCGGCTACGCTAGGTTTGTGTAACATGGTTAGTGATTCAAAAGAAAGTGCCCCTTTATAACGCCTACTCGCGACAAGGCAAGAAAAAATTTAGAATGAAATATTTTCCACTTCCCCCAATGCAAATAGTTGCCTTTTAATGTAATTAAGGTGAATCAAAAGATTTTTAAAAAATCAAAAATACATATTAACCGTTGCCACCGATCTCCAAAAATTACCAAAATTTAAAAAATCTTACCTGCACCCGGCAGTTGTCCATTGGCGCAGCCTTCGTCCCAGACATTAGCGCATCTAGCGACAGATACAAAGTGGCGTGCTAGTGCGCACTCCCACAAACCGACAGTCAACAGGAATATGACGATACCCTTCATGGCTAAACTATTATAAGTACTAACTTCTTCTCTTAAGGCACAGGAGTGAATGGCAGTTCATTGAAAATCCCGGGGTTTATATAATTGGATTGAAGTGGGTTATCTTCTTAATTAATATTTCATTTGATTGGAGGTCCGTATCAATGTAAATAATAATTGATATGAGGTCTTCAATATAATTGTTAATTAGTTACCCACCCGGAATAAAATCAGGATATTAAAATATTAGAAGGAGGTGCTATTGATAGTTAAAATATAATAATTCATGGTTTTAGGGAGAAAGTCATTAGTTTTTGTAAATGTATCTAAATACTAGTAATTCTGTGAATAGTGACTAATGTGGACTATTCCGATTAGACAGCATGTACTCCACTCTGGTGGAACAAAAAGGTACTACCAAACGCGGCTGACATCTTAACAGGATCGACCGGATCCAGATCACACAAACAAATTTACAGAAAGACCAAATGCAAAGTGGAAGGCATAAGATTAAATGTACGGGAGAAATTTTGTACTTGGGAGGCAGGTATGGGAACCACCAACCCGGGAACCATTTATTGGATAATCAATAACCCTGCCATAGGTCAACCCAAGTGGTTCGCTACATTCGGTGATTGGGTGAGGTTTGTCTAGGTCTTGGCAGCGAAAAAGTTTGCCCATCTACCGTGCGGTGGACCGGATCGAGAGAGACTGGTTGAGGGAGAACTAACCGAGACCTCTCCAGTCGGACTCTCTCGACCCATCGGCTTGCACCGCAGTGGGAGGGACAGATTCATCCATCACTCCTGGACACATTGAACTCCAGGTCCCTACCCATCCCTCGTACCTTTTTCCTTTCCAGAACTTCCTCTCTTTTCTTTCCCTAAAAAGACCCTCCACACAGCATCCTCAAAGATGACATAAGCCCTGAGGGATTTATTTTCAATATAAATAGTTGTCTCCCGTACTATCATAGTGAGAAAAATAGTCTAAACGGTCAGTACCGGATTACCCTTTAGGCAGAGTAGGCAACTGCCTAGGGGCCCCGCATCGGCTGGGGGCCCCGCGCCCCGAGAAAAAATGACTTGCGTCAATGGTGAGCAAGTACTTACTGTCAATTAGTGAGCAACGCCGGCACCGATTTTGGAAAAAGCCAGCATTCAAGATGTTTTAAATTTTATTTTTATTAGTAGCATTTACAGGTTAGTAACATTGCATGCATTAAAGAAAACAACGAATTATAATAATTAGGTTATAACCCAATAACTAATTTTCACATCATGCACAAATAATAAAAAAAAGTCAATAATTAAAATAAATATTTAAACGTAGTTGTATTTTACTTTCCTTGTATTCATTAAGCAGCATTATTTAGTATCAATGGGGATGTGATTGGAAGATGTACAGTTTTTTTTAATATGTCGTCAATCAGGTTGAAAAACGTGTTAAAAAGTTTCGAGAAAAACGCATTCATAGTTTTGCCGAAGGATAATTCAACATTCAAACTGTTTCAAATAAAATTTCACATACAATTCTCTATCGCCGTCAATATTTTGAATTTCTTTAAAACATTTTTAAGAGCATTTTTAACAAATGCATCTTTCAGAAAATAATTTATTTTTATTTTTATCGTGTCCTAGTGCCTTAAAGCCTTGTTTAGGATTTGATCAAGGGAAAAGAGGGCGTTCCGAGGCTCCAGGACCAGAGGCCCGGGGCGGGCCGCCCCTTCCACCCCCCCCCCGTTAGTCCGCTATTGGTAAAGGGGCCCCGAGACGTGCATTGCCTAGGGGCCCCGACATGGTTAATCCGGCCCTGTAAACGGTGTTCGAAAGTGAAAATATCACAGATAAATGAAACAATGTTACTTTGTTTGAACCACTTGTATATTTGTTTAAAGCCGACCGGTTTCGGAACGGTTGTCTAATAAAATAGGTGCGTGCTTTTATTTTTTCATTATCAGTCATTTTAGTTAGTTTCTAAGATTATGGGTTTATTTTGAATTTTCTAAAACAGTTTTTAGTTTTCGGATTCGTTCAGAAATATTCCATTTATTTGGTTGAGTTGCCTGAAAACTGTCGGATTCATTTATTGACCAGTCATTGAAAGGGTGATGCCCACGTTACTTTTTCCCCGCTCCTTGCAATATGGGTTGTTCTCCTCACCCTTATCTTCCTGTTTATTATTTCTCAAATCTAGTTATTTTACCCTCCGCCCGTCGCGCCTTTTTTTTTTAAAGCGAGGAGTCGCACGGGGTCGCTTAGGACCCCAAAAATAAATATTAAATTATTGTTATAGCATACATTAATTTTCTGTGTTATTTTAACTGATTATAGTCAGGTGATAATGGCTGCATTGAAATATTAAAAATTAGATATTTATTTTCAATGAAAAAGCTTAAAAATCAACAGGGAACATTTTTTTAGAATATTGAATCATACTTTTTAATAGTAAACTTTAAAAAAAATCTAACCAATTTCTATCAAATTTATAACTATTTGAGATTGATACACACTTATTATTATTACAACAAAAAATCAACAAAATACGATGAAAAAACATATAAACTTGATTTTTAATTGTATTTTGTTGATTTTTTCAGCCTCGAACCGAAACACAAGTCTGTATCTCACATCGCACACGCGCAAACTGAATGTTGGCGGCGCTAGCGTTAAGTATGCTCCCTTTTAGGAAGCTACCTAAAGCAAGGAATCAGTGGCAACATTTAAAATGTATATAATTAGCATTTCTGTAAAACCTGGGCTTTCAAAGACCCCACGCGACGGGTCGAGGGTAAAAAAAATAATAATAAAAAGTCAATTTATTAAAAAAATAATAATTTTATTATTCAATATGAACACATCTTAAGATAACAGTACATTAACATTTCGACAGGCATATTATGTATCCGAAAAAAAAATGTTTTTAGTACATTACTATAATTAGCTTATTAAGAAAATATTAAATTCAGAGATGACGAAATCACATTTCAATCAAAATAATCAAAGCATATCTTATATAACTTAACTGCGATACTAGACAAGAAAATAATATGAACAACAAAAGAAAACATAACATTGTACATTCAATATGAAGTGTTATAAAAGATTTTGTATCATTGAAATATAACATAACACTGCATATCAATACAAAATGTTACAGACAGTTACGAATTATGAAAATTTTTCAAAGGGTGTTTCAATACAAAATTTACACTTTTTGCCAGAAAGCTCACTCAGAGAAAATCAAAATTATTATTATCATTTGCTGAACAATAATAATTTTTTTAAATACAGTGAAACTCACTTATAAAATGCATAAAAAGTTTTAATGATTAACACTTCCTTATTGGAGGGGGGTTATACACTTACCCCAAGAGTTTTGTGCCTTATCTAAGTTGTTTTTCACATCACATGCCCGAGAATACAAGGAGACCATGTCGCAACTTTTGCGAAACTGAGTTAAGAACTCAAAGTATCCACAAAATCAATATGTATATATAAGTAACTCATAAAGCATTTTTTTTTAAATACTATAAGACCATTAACATTGAATAATAATGCAAACAGACCAAGTGCCATTTTGGCAGTATATCTGCTGCGATACATCTGCAAAAACCCGTAAACCGTATTACACATTTCATAAAGAACTTAAAATCTAATGAAAGCGAAGAAGTTGAAGAATTACTCACATAGTTGATGAGCTCCTCTGTGCAAGCCGACCATAATACTTCAAAGAGTTTATATTTTTGAGGGAAATGTAAAAAAGAAGTGTTTAAATAACTTTATTTTTATTTTTCTGGTTATTTATCTGTATGTGACATTTAATTGGAATTTCTTAAATTTATCGAAAAATGTTATACTACATTAAAAAGTCAACGACATTTAATAATAAATTACATAATTTCTTGTTTTCATAAATTTATGTCATTTTATTTCACTGTGGTAAAAAAAAGTCAATACCTCGATATCACAGAAATCAAAAAATGTCTCCTTGTATTTTCAGGCCTACTGATTCAAATATCCTAGAAAAACTAATCGGTAATCGATCTTAAAAAAAAAAATTCATTACTATTTATTAAATAATATCTATCAAATTCAGACAAAATTACTCTCCCCTTCCACACCGGATTGCCAAATCATAAAAGGTTCAATTTAATGGTAAGTGGTACAATAATATATGTATGTATTTGAGTTACACCCAATTTCGTATTAGGACGCAAGTCTTTTACGGTATGGCATTACTTAATGATTGACTGCTGGGCGAAGATGAGTGATATCTAGAGATGGCAAAATTTCATTTTAACGAAAAACGCGAAAAAATAGCGAAAAGGCCGTATTTCAGTGAAATTATTCTATTTAGCGAAATAGGCGTGAATTTCCCGAAAATAACGGGTATTAAAATAATATGTGAGAATTTCAAAAAATCGATATTTATCAGCGGAAATAAGTGATTAAAAATCATCTCTAACTTCAGCTCGCGCTCCCCCGACTGTGTGCGTAAGCTCGGGTTTTCCCTACATCGCACGTTCTTCAACGTGCGATGTAGGAAAAACCCTTATAGCGTATTTCAGAAGTCAAAGAACCATACAAATTGGAGAAGCTGATACAGTAATATTTAGTCCAGTACAACTAAAGAAGAATTGAGAAAAATGCATAAGGAAGGTAGTTTCATGTGAATGTGCAGGGAAAAGTATTATGTCTACTTTATTTAATTTTTGGAAGCCTTTCCTACGATTTTTTATAATTTTGTTACTATTTTATGTGAAAATATTTAATATTTTTGTACTGTAGGCTAAAATTGCTTTTTGACATTACACAAATTGTGCGAAATAAATTACGCCTGTTGATGTTAATCGCAATCTGCATTAGTTGTGTTTGTGTTCGACCCGTACTTAGAGTTTCCTTCCTTATTAATTTAATATTAAAATTAATTATTTATAATCTTTCACATGGAAATACTTGCAAATGAAGGTTAAACATATATTTTACCAAAAATACTTAAAATATGCGCTAAAAACATTCAGGAAATACATTTTTTTTCTATTTTGCTACAAAACGCTAAATTATGCCTCAAAATGCTATAAAACGCTAAATTTCCAATTGTTAATGCTAAAAAATCTGAAAATTAATGCTAAATTTTGCCATCTCTAGTGATATCCAATTAAAACGGTATCTAGTAACTGGGTGTTACTGCAAAGGGCAAAAGGAATATTAACCTCTTGTTTGCCAGGTGTATTTGGAAAAAACCGCGCGAAATTAGCTTTTTCCCACTCCGGAAACAAATCGTAAAAAAATATATTTATACGAAAATGAACTGATTTTTTTTATTTCTACACAAACCTGAATAGACACCCTACGTGAAAAAAACAATCCAAGAGTTTTTTCAAAGAGGTTATGACATTGATATTTCTTTTAAAATGTAATATATTTTACATTTTCAAAGTTTACACACCCAAAATGACAGTTGAAGTGACGCCGAGGTCGCCAAGTCAACCAAAGATATTTTTTGTAATTTATTCCGAGAGGCTAGGCGCTATGCGGCTTTTTGTTACGTCAAGAGCGAGAATGGCCCAAGCGATTCTGACTTTGTTCTTACAATTTCTTTATACATAGGGGACAAAATCGCTTCAAAAATTTTCTCCCTCCAGTGGGACTCCGACCAGCAAGAAGTTAAACTTTTTGGATGCGATTTTGACCCTTATGCATAAAGAAATTGTATGAAGAACAAGGTCTGAATGGTTTGGGCCATTCTCGTTCTTGACGTAACAAAAAGCCGCATAGCGCCTAGCCTCTCGGAATAAATTACAAAAATTATCTTTGGTTGACTTGGCGACCTCGGCGTCACTTCAACTGCGATTTTGTATGTGTAAACTTTGAAAATGTAAATATTTTACATTTTCAAAGACGTACCAATGTCATAACTTGTTTGAAAACACCCTTGGATTGTTTTTTTTTCACGTAGGGTGTCTATTCAGGTTTGTGTAGAAATAAAAAAATCAGTTCATTTTCGTATAAATATATTTTTCTACGATTTTTTTCCGGAGTGGGAAAATGCTAATTTCGCGCGGTTTTTTCCAAATACGCCCTGCTTTAGCCAGGTTAAACCGCTTACTCGTTAATAAGGAATATTTTTTATTCTTTATTTTCACGAAAAGTGAGTATTTATGTCGCGGGAGACAAAAACCATGCAAAAAATATGCATTTAACATTTTAATGTTGTTTAAATTAATTCGCTTACGCGGTAGCGCCAATTTGAATTTACCGTTTTTATTTCATAGAAAATCAATCATAATTACACAAATCCGCTAGACATACCCTGCTTTGCCAAACAAACCATTCAAAACCTGGGATGCTAAAAAAGGAATATTCCGTATTATCCGTGCATCAAACTTCGACAACACGAATGTTCCTTATTTTCCGTGAGGTGGACTAAATGCATATTTACAACAAAAAAAAATTCCAGTCTTTTGGAATATATTATAAAAGAGTTTCACTGTATTTTTTTTTGATACATAAAAGTAGGGGTGAACAATGTTGGTGACACTTGTGTGCACGCAGTTTCTTACTAAAAATTGTTTATGGCCCATCTCCTTTGCTTCTATTATCTATTACTCCAACGGTCTTTTGGTGTACAGGTCTACAAATGACTTCACAGCGCATTTTTAATGCAGACCAACAATATGTAAGAAGAATAGTACAACACTATCAGCCTCGCCAATAAATATTTTAAATTTTACACAACGATAAACAAACATTTGTTTCGTAAATGGTTGATTAAAATTTAAAACACATTTACTAGTAAGGCTGTATTAGTGTAATACTCAAATGATCAACAAGATCAACATTTTAAACAACGATAAACAAACATTTGTTTCGTAAATGGTTGATTAAAATTTAAAACACATTTACTAGTAAGGCTGTATTAGTGTAATAATCAAATGATCAAAAAGTTGATGGGAGAACATAAAATCTTGTTTGGGGTGAGAGCTGTTTATGTCTGTAGGCGTTCCAGCACCTTCTTGTACGACTCCTCAACGGTCTTGTATTGGCTGCACAAGCGCTGGAATCCTTCCTCCACTCCGGACATGGAAACAGCTGCGGCGTACTCCTCAGCTTTGAGGACCTTCTGCAGCTTCTTCAGCTCATTCTTCTTTTTCTAAAATAAGATAGTAAAATAAGGATCCCTGGGGCGTTCGTGCAAAACCATGTATTGTAGCAAAAATGTAATATTATTATTTGTTAGAAGTTGAATTGATACATTATCAGAATTTGAATTTAATTAGATGGCAAATCTAAAAATGTTATTTTTTGTTAAATCTACCTACTTTTCCATCTAATTAAAGAAAAAAAAATCTGAAAACGTAAAATTCAATTCAACTTCTAACAAATAATAATGTTACATTTTTGCTTTAGTATGACCATAAGCATAATGGATAAGATTTAGAAAGGTTTAGCCATGAAGATCGGATGAACAAAGAAAAGGGTGTAGGGAGAATGTATGAGGCGGAAGTAAATGGTAGAAGTCGGGAACTTTTATTTACAGCTCTACGGAAATGAAACTTCTTGCCCCTATAGGGACTGCATTCTTCTTTTTTTCAAAATGCCAATGATATTTTTAGAGTTACGACATTTCATTGATGTTTGATGAAGTTCATTCAAGTTCATCAAAAATTTGTAATAAAACATAAAACTAATAGAAAAGTTTGAGTACAAATCAAAAATAAAAATCTTGCTGAAAGAGGTCAATGAAAAAATAATTTTAAAAAACCACTAAAAACGACATAGAAGGTAAATAAAACAACTTTACTCTACCTCGGCACAGGACCCCCTAGTGAGGAGAACAAAGAGATGCTATTACTATACTTAAATTCACTATGTATACTGTAGAGCGAATGAACGAGGAAAGGAGTGTAAGGAGAATATATGACGCAAATGTGAATGGTAGAAGAAGTCGGGGACGCCCGAGAAAGACATGGCACGACCAAGTGAATCAGATACTTGAGTCGGTCCATGTCAGAGTCAGAATAATAGAAGAGCATGTGTGAGATGATGTATGAATGTGAACGAGGCAAGGAGTGTGTGCCAAGACCGAGTTGTTTGGCGGTATGTCCTCTCTGCCTAGTTAGTTACAATATCTTATATGTATAGTCGCTAAACTAAAAAAAATATTTGATTCCGCTTAATTCATTTGATACCAAAAACATAGAAATTGGTTAATTTTTAGAATCAAACTGGCAAAAATGAAACTTAAGACAGGATTTTTTTTGAAGGACAATTAATGATCAGCTCACATAATAATAGCTCAAATACACACTTTGTAGTGAATTTCATAGATTTTAAAAGATTATAGTTTGAATATTTTTGTCCCTGGAAACCTAGTACATTTTCCTAACTACCTGCATAGAATTTACAGATAAAGTGTAGTATAATTTAATTACAGTAATTTCTTGGTAATGCGTTAACACGTCACACAGCTGGTTTTTTGTTCCGGTGAAATCGTGACTATTTTTCATAAAACACAGAGCAATTGAGTGTATATACAATAGCCGCTGATGGGTCACATTGTGACAGTAGCGTAGATCAGGTCAAATTCATAGAATTCTTCTAGTCTCAGCCAGGTTTTGAATCTACGTCCTTTGGGTCTAGCATACCTTTGTTGAAGGTTGTCAAAGTTATCGCACTGTTATTTTTGTTTCTGTTTCTGAGTTTCTGGTAAAAAAAAAGCTAATCATATTGATAATAAATAAAAAGGTTGATAAAGAAAATAAAGCGATAAAATACAATAATGTGCAAATGGAAGATAACTTATAGGATGGTCGGCAAAGTGAAGTGCGTATTGATTATGATAGCTTTGAAGTGCCTGGCTTGTGTATTGTTTGCACAGCACGTAATAATAATATTATTATAGGTTATTAAAAATTTTCATTGGCTCCGCCACTGTTAGTTCATGCAGTTTGGTCATACCTTGACGATAGTCAACACATTTTCAATTCATACATTCTTTTATATTACACATGGGTACTTTAGTATTTCAACTTTGGGGTTTGTTATGAGGCTGAAAGAATCGGGGAAGGGAAGAGATTGGCTATTAAGCCCTCAGGCCTCGACCATATTTTTTCAGAGAGTTATAAATATTGCCACTTTACAACACAATCTAAATAAATGGATTACTTCTGAACGTGTCCGAAAACTTAAATCTGTTTTTGAAATATGATAAAATACGCTTTCAATTTTATAAATCAAAATAAATATATAATTTTTTAAACATAAAAATTTCACATGCAAACATAAAAAAGTTTTAAAAATGGCTCATCTTACATTTTTTCTTTCAAAAATTACTGATAATGAAAAAAAAACACATACTCATTTTATTAGATAAATGTATTTACATAAAAAGATTCCCAAACTTTCATAAATTTATTTCAAATGCGATTGGAAACTTTGGTTGTGTGTTAATGTCACTGTCAATAACCTGCATTTTGTTTCTCCCTCTCAAAATACGGAGCTCTTCAAGATCTCTCCTTAAATGAAACTCCTCCACACAGCATCCCAAAGATGACAAAGGGCCGGAATTTCAGTTGCTTTTTAAGCTCGGCTGGAGCGATACTTACGTCCATCAAGTTGCTCTCTGGGAAACCCTGACATTAGCCGATAGATAAGATTCCAGAGTGCAATGAAATGCTGGCCCACAGAGTTTAGTGTGTTAACCCCTCAGACTAATTTGTTAGGTTTTCGAAACAACTCATATAGGTCTCCTAGAAACCATTATCTCCCTTACTATCATGGTTAGAAATATGATCTAAACGGTATTAGAAAGATAAAACAACACGCTTTATATTCAAATACAAAAGTTGACTGCAAAATAATTAAAATTTACACCTTTATGAATCCAAAGGTTTCGACCGCATTTTGGAAAAATATTATGAAACTTTGTGATTTCTTTGTTAATTATTTTTAAATTGAACGAAAAAAAAGTGTGTTGGTGATGAAAAAAAACTTTTATAATACATTTGCCTTATAAAATAGGTGTGTTTTTTTGTTATCGGTAATTAGGGTTAGAACAAAAAATAAGGTGAGCCATTTTTAAAAGTTTTTTCATATGCTTTTAAAATTTTTATATTTAAAAAATTAAATCTTTATTTTGAATTATAAAATTTGAAATTCATCAGCTTTCAAAAACAGTTTTTATTTTTCGGATTCTATCAGAAATATTCCATTTATATGGATTTTATTGCAAAGCAGAAATATTTTGACGTTCTGACAAAATAGCCCGAGGCCTGAGGGATTAATTCTTAATTATAGAAAAGTTTTAGAGTAACAGGATAAAACCGAAAAGCAACAAGACAAAATAGATTAGAATAGGTGTGTTGTTTATTGATATTTTCCTTGTCTGTTGTAGAATGGTTTGTTTTTCATAGGATCATAGATTAGGTTAGGTGTTGTGTTTATTGATATTTTCCTTGTCTGTTGTAGACTGTTTTTTTTATTCATAGGATCATGTAAGTAGTGCTAGTTACCTGGAAGGGAGCGTTGAGACGGTTCTTGACGTCCAGCCGATAGTCCTGGTACTGACGTGGGTCGGAGGTGTCGGTGTACTTGAGGCGCAGGATCTCGTACACACGGCGCGCCTGGCGCCCGTTTATCTTGTACTTGCTTTGGGCCTGCTTGGCCATATCTTTTGTAAATCTGCAACAGTTACACACATCTAGATGAGTACCTACATCCTATCTAATAGCATAAAGCAAAGTCGCTCCCGCTGTCTGTGCACTTAGATCTTTTAAACTACGCAACGGATTTTCATGCGGTTTTCACCAATAGATGGAGTGATTCATGTGGAAGGCTTAGGTATATAATTTGTCAAGGTTTTGTGTAAATTGGTTGAAATATATAATATATAAAGGGAGCGGGCTGGCAAGCTGGCGATGTGGATTTGATTTGTGTGCAAATTAACAGATGGCGTTGGTTATAAAGGTTGGGTAATGGCGTTGTCAGTAAGTTTCATTAGCCACAGCAACATTTGGCCGGGTCTGCTAGTTAGAATATAAAACTTTCAGTCCGTAATGAAGTGTGATATGAAATGAAACAAAGTAACAACGATTTTAGAACCAATTATTGTTTATCTAAAGTGAGGTTATGCTCGACTTCCGAATCTGAATGGTTCACTGGAAGGGAAAAATGACTTAACTCAATTCAATAAAATTCCAATTAAAAAAAAATTATTGTTCAAAAATAAACATAATGCCCCTTAGGTACTAAAAAACGTGTTTTAAATTTTACACAACTGATAAACAACCATTTTTACTCCAAATAAGCTCAAGGATCGCTGGATAAAATCCTTTAAACACCCTGTATATACTGTTGGTTAGCAGTATTGTCCAAGATCAAGAGATAGTTTTGACTCTCTCAAAGGTTGTGAGGCAATTTTCGCATTGTTGCAAATTAACCAAAAAATGCGTATTACATACTAACCCATTCAATATATTATTACGTTCAAAGGCGGGAAGGTTTTCACAGTTCTGGACATCCACATAGTCCCGGATCCTCTGGAACTCCTCGGATGGATCCTCCACGGTTATATCCACAACAGAGCTTATCGGGATGTAGTGCAAGTATACGGCCTGAAATCGAGATACAGCTACTTTAGCTTTTTCATCATTTGTGAATGTCTTCACTGAAATCATCTTGATATTGAAAATTCATGCAAGCTGTCCTCAGATGTGGATTTTCATATTAATGGTTCAAACGAATAATGCAAATTATGAAAACTTATTTGTAACACTAAGAGCCCGCGCAAATAGGAAAGCGTTCAGCTTTCGTCTGTATTTCGATAGTTCGTCTTCAGAAGATAAAGCATTGCTTTTGTGGACTTTGGAAGAGTCTAATAAGAAAAGAAGATACTGGGTGCATCTGATTAACACTGAGCAAAATATAGAAAGGAGAGTTCAGTATTCTTTTACCTGAGTTACTTGAAGATGAAGAATGTTTTTTTTTTATTTACTTCCCAATGTCAACAAGTAGCTTTAATGAATTGCATAGTTATATAAAAAATTAAATAGAAAAAGAAGACAGCAACTGGAGAAAGGCTAGGGTTCAAAGCGCCCTTGAGGTGATTTTCTCACGAAAATGGCACTATAAAAATCATCCAATAAATATTATTATATCAACAAAAGAAAGGCTGGCAGTATTTTTATAGTCTGTGTCACTAATATCATATAAAAACCGCCTTTCCCTTACTAAAAAAATTAATTTTTCAATTATTATAAGCAATAATTATTAGCCTGAAACACTCATCAATATTGAAAAAATCTCCCGAGAAAAGATAAATGCCGCCGACGGAACTTGAACCCGCGTCCTTCTGATATCCGGTCAACTGCTCTACCAACTGAGCTACGTCGGCTTATCTCCCACCCACCAAATAATTCAATATATACTAGTGTTTCATTCAACAATTACTGCTTATTACATTTTTCACCTAAAAACAACCATCTTTATTTTTTGTGAGAAAGGCATTATAAGTGCTAACTCTCCCACTAGATTGCGTCGAGACAAATTATGTCTACATTTTTTTGGTGAAATACTTTAACTTGTCAAATTAGTAAACTAATGTTTAAGACAAGATTTTTATGCATAGCACAAAGGGTAACAATTATTAAGCGCCCTTGAGGTGATTTTTCACAAAAACGGCGCTCTACAAATTTTCCAATAATTATTATTATTATTATATATTTTGTGGGATCGTTATAAAGATAACGGACATGACCTCCTGTCAGATTTGTGTTCTATGGCTTTTATTTGCTTTTTCATGTTTAAAATGATCTATACTAAAATATGTGATAGCTCACGGCTGAAACCTGACATCGGCCCATAGAAAAAGCAAATAAAAGTCATAGAAAATCACACAATTCTGATAGGAGATCACATACGTTATCTGATAACGATCCCACAAAAGATATAGAAACGCTCTTCTGATCTATTTTTCAAAGAATCAATGAAATAGATCAGTGACAGGTTTTTCTATGGAATGGAACCCAAAGTTGAATCGACTTAACTTTCGTTCCATAATTTATTTATTGAAAAAAGTAAGAAATACATGAAAACAAAAGCTGCACATCTCACTAGGGCATTCCTGTATCCAGGTATGCAGTTTTACAAAAATGTAATTAAAAAAAAAAAAGAAACATACATATACCTAAACTTAAAAGAAATATAATAATAAACCTACAAAAGAAGCACTGAGTAAGTTATTCAAACATTACTAATTAATAATTTTTACAGCTGGGCAGTATGCTCATTGTTGGCAAAAATAACATTATACTGTAAACTAAATATTAAAATATATAAATACAAGGTACCTGTTGTGGCTTACCAGATGCAATAATAGGGTGATCATACCACAGTAGCATTAAATTATTAACAAAAAATAAATAATAATAAACAATTATGTAATAAATTTATATAGTTTATGAAATAAATATAATATATTAAGTAAATATGTAGATATTAATAAATAAAACAAATAATATAATATAATATAATTATGAGTAAACAATAATAAACAATTTATTAATAATAAGTAAATAAACAATAATAAACAATTTATTAATAATAAGTAAATAAACAACAATTGACCATAGAGACTCATATAATAGAACAGGTGTGAACCCAGCATCATAGAGATTAAAAAGTTTTTATGTAAGGCTACCAATTTGCAAATATGTCATTCTTCACGAGGACCATAGATAATAGGACAAAAGAAATGTGCCATGAACCATTATTGGTATAAAATCACACGCAAGATGCAACAACATCGTTCACCCATACTACCAAAAAACGCATCTACGGAC
This sequence comes from Limnephilus lunatus, assembly GCA_917563855.2. Lineage (NCBI taxonomy): Eukaryota > Metazoa > Arthropoda > Insecta > Trichoptera > Limnephilidae > Limnephilus > Limnephilus lunatus. The sequence continues at coordinate 71,170,713 of OU830596.1, forward strand.
AGCAGTGCTGCGTTTCTACCTACAGATAAAACGCATAACTTTCATTGGCGTCGCCCTTTTAATAGTCCGTGCAGTTTGGTTGTAGCTCAGTGAAAGCCTTCACACCACTTCTCCCCCTGTTTCTACCATCTATGGTTTAATGTAACGCAATGGTACCTGCAGCAGCTGGGCACCGAGGCCCATCCTCTGGAAAGGCGGCAACACCAGGCATTGTGAGATGCGTGGACGCGTGTGGAAGGGGTAGGCGTAGTAGCGGTACACGGTGCACAGGCCGGCTACGGCGCGGTGCACGTGCCCGTCACTGCCGGTGTAGCGCTCGAAACTGGAACAAAAAATCATCAGTAAACACATCATTGCTTAACCCTTGGATTAGATAAGAACTCAACACACTCGTTTCGATTTTAAGGTATTCTGTATATACTTCCTTCTAATCGAACCAACTTTTCGGATAGCTTCACAGTATCCAACATCAAGCCAGATGTGTCACTGCAAAACCCTAAAATCGTTGGCTCGAGGAGAAGAAAATACCACTTGATTTAGTACCATAAAAGTCAAACAACAATAGATATATTTTTCATTGAATAAATACTAAATTTCGAAAATAAATATGTAAATAAATGTCAAACACTTTTGGTATACATATGTAATAATCAAACACCATTTCATAAAAGTTTATACGGAATAAAGGAATGTAGGTTTCCTATACTTTTTTTTTCCAATAACTCTTTTAACTTCTTTACCTTCTTCTTATAATCCAAAATACCAACATAAACTCTCTTATTGTAGAAGAATCTGTGTGCATAGTATTAATTAGTGAACATTTTCAACCAATACTAATGAATGTAATCCGAAAACTGTAAACTTCACCCGCCATAACACAGGGTCTTCCCTAGCATGGAGGGTGAAATATCATAAAAAAAAACTATATGTACCTTAAATTTTTCATGTATTAAATAAATAAATATAAATAAAAATAAATATAACCATCACCTCAAAAATAAAGGTGATGGTTATAGGAAGGTTCCAAACTCAGTGCAACATACTCGCTGACTCGCTAAAGGGACTCAGCTGAAACAGGTGGACAGATTCAAATACCTCAGGGTTGAATTCTCCAGCGATGGACGGCGAGACGAAGAAATTGATTAAAGAATTAGTTCAGCAAGCGGTGTGTTACGTTCTCTCTACAGCTCAGCGATAAGGAAAGCCGAGCTCAGTATCAAGACAAATATGGCAGTGTTCAAAACGATATACCGCCCGACGCTCACTTACGGCCACCAGATATGGATGCTAAGCAAACAAACTCGCTCTAGAGTCCAAGCTGCCGAAATGAAGTACTTGAGAGGAGTGACAGGAGTTACGAAATGGGATCATATAAAAAACTCGAAAATCTGAGACGATCTAAACATTGAACCACTGCTACTCTTCGTAGAAAATTCGCAACTGAGGTGGCTTGAGCATGTACTAAGAATTAGACATGGGCAGATTCATTCCCAGGAGTGAATCGATTCAGTCTAATTCCCCCGGCCTTTTGAATTGATTCCTTTTATTCGTTCCTTTAATTCAATTCCAAAAAAAAAAAAACCTTATTTATATGTATACATAGATATATTATCTAATACGCGGTTTTCACTTAAGAAAACTAAAGTATATATGAGAGGATACGAAGCATCGCACAAAGAGGAGGCCGAAAGGCTACGAAAAACCGCACAAAGAGGAGACCGATAATACTATCTCATTCTCTCGCAGACTACATCCTTTAGATCCATGTGTGTGCCTCTTTTTATTGTCGTTATTTTTCGTTTCATCGAGTTTCAAATCACAACGGTGCTAAAGAAGTTTTCACTACGCAAAGCACTCTTCTTAGGGTGAATTATGTCATTCTGAAAAATTGTAGGTACTAAAAATGAAGCGCGACAGGGTTTTTTTTTATTTTAGTAATTTGTACATTTAAGGTTACAAATTTCTAATTAATTATAATATTTCATATTGCAGCTAATTAATTATAATATTTCAAATTCACTATATTTTTTCTTCTTTTATGTAGCTCCTACAATACATCTTGAACTTTTCAATTGGTGATAGAGTTTCTGGTAATGTGTTATATAACTTAATTCCTTTGTACAACAAACTGTTTGGCGTATTCGTTTTGTCCTTTTAATGAAATTCCGGTTAATGAAATATATTAATGTGTACTTAGATATTATTTTGCAAAAAAAAACAAATTTTGACAAGAAAAATGTATTTATATTAGGCTAGCAATTAAATCTTAAAATGAAACAGTTTTTGTGGTTCACCCTCAAGTTTTACTAATTTTATTTTATTTATTAAACTTAAAATTGTTCTACTTCACGTGATCTAAACTTCCAGCCTCACAAAATATCCCAATTGGGGATGCCATAATCTCATTAGCTCCAGACCGGAACAGCTGGGACTTGCGGTATTCACATAAAAAAACTTACTATTATCGCGCTTTCATATATCCGATCCGGTCACCTGGAAAAAGTTTAACTCAAATATATATTTTTAAATGCACCTACCTCAATGGTGAACTTAAAACCATGCGCCGAATAAAAACTAATTAAGTCTGAACGACACGCGTCATACAATTTATTACAAAAATAATTATCATTTATCACGATCCGACAGCGACTGATGTTTTGTTTACGGTAGACAGATACCATAAAAGCAATAATAATAACATCGTTTTGTTTCTAAACGCATTGCATAATTTACGCACATGTGAGGGAGAAAAAATATAGGATTAACTTTCGCTTTTTGGTCTTTAGCAAAAGTTCAGGGTCCCATTCAAGTTTCGCCCTAAGATAACGTCTTGGCGGCGCGAGAACTAACGACGAACCGATTCTCTGCGGGCATCAAGGAATGAATTAGGAACTTCTGACTAATAAGTGTCTTTTGTCTTGCTGTGACTTGAACAACTTGCATTCCGCGGACCTAGTAATGACTCGATATTTTCAACAGATTGGAATTGAGCTGTCCGTCCGGATCGACTCGATTCGTGGGACATGGGATTTGGCATGACGACGTCACAAATGTTTTGATTCCTTGAATAAGTGAAACAGAGATTGGGGTTGAGAATTGAACAGACTTATAGGACGATGACGAACAGTGGGACTGGCGGGACGACTGTGAAATAGACGCGACACTGGGAATTCAGAATTACTTACTCTGGGCTGACTCGATCGCTTGTCGGTTCAGTGGGTTGGCGGTTTTGTCGCTTGGACTAGGGACGGAAACTCTCTGGTCTACGGGTTTTTTTGTATAGATTTACTACGCGGGATACTACACGTGATAGGCAATTTCACGGTGCGCGCCGCCTGTAGTAGGTGTACCTATCCGCGCAACAAATATCCAATATTTACAGAGTACATTATTATTTTCTTACCTCAATATACCATGAAATATTTAACTGTAAAATAAATGAATAGAAATTAAAAGAAATATGATGCTGTTAAAAAATCGTAGGATGCAAGGCCAAGGGTAAGAAATAAAGATTTAATTCCTTTTGAAAATGAGAATCAGATCGAGTGTGTCACAAGATTGAATTTATTAATTTAATTCATTCATTCAATTTTGCCCACGTCTACTAAGAATGTCTGATGACCGAATTCCGAGGAAAAGAAACACTCTAAACAAGTACTCACTAAAAAGGTTTGCTTTTTTCGGACCCTTATAGAATGAATTTTAAAAATTATCTAATTTACCCCACATATACTAAAATCTACAAGTTTAGTAACATGTGTTGTATGTAAATATATATTTTTACAGAGTTCAGAATTTATTATTGTGATCCTTGAACACCCATTTTTTTAATGAGAGTTTACAAATGCGTCGGTTTCCCACCCAGGCATTGTGCGTTTAATTCCTCTGTTAGATAAGTCCTCCATCACAGCACGGACAACATTTTTCACTTATAATGATTGTAGTAGCAGTTTATCAAATATTGACAGGTTATTGATAACTATAAATTGTTTATCTTTCATTTTAGAAGAGAATTAAAACACTACTAAAAAACGAAAGATGATGGTTAATTTGTACATATTTTTATTAAGTATAAAGAAGATTAAACCACAATATAAAGAATTTAATTCACAGTTTAAAGAAGGTTAACTCACAGTATAAAAAAAGGTTAACTAGTAGTTAAAGAAGCTTAACCATAGTTTAAAGAAGTTTAACTTATAGGATAAAGAAGTTTAACTCACAGTTGGAAGAAGTTTAACTCACATTTTAACGAATTAAACTCATAGTACAGAGAAGTTTAACTTACAGTATAAAGAAGGTCCACTGGTCATCGTCCACATCAATGAAGGATGCCGCATCCACGTACCACAGCAGGAAGGTTTGCAGGCGAGTGTGGAAAGCCAGGAATCCCGGGGTAGTGGTCTCGCAGAAGTATGCCTCAAACTTCCTCTCGGGCATCTCCTCTGCAAGTAGTCATTGGTTACATCATAAACTCAATAAGGAATCAAGGCATTATAGATAATAGACAATGTTTAGTTTTAAATTTATGTGAATACCGCACAAGAGTACCAAATAATGCTCCCAACCATCTGAAGCTATGAAATTAATTGACCCAATTAAGGATACATTGCGAGGATGACGGTAGTGGGGAGGGGAAGGAGATGGGAAGGAAGAAGATGAGGAAGTACCTAGCTATTCAGATCTGGTCACAAACATGGATAAGACATTTCAATCTACGTTTCAATTCGAGAATGGTGGTCTTTCGCCAGGACAATACTGAGAGTATCTTGCACTCTGGAAGATACGGCATGGAAGCGTGCCAACTGTCATCAAGCTACGATCAAACTGGACGGACTATCAAAGTGGCTGAGCCAAAGAAAGTTATTATTATTGGGTCAAAGGCGGGGGACTGGTGTGCGTAGATAGGATTTGCAATAATATGGGTGAATGATATTGGCGACACTTTTGTGCAAACTGTTTCATAATGGTGGTTCATGACCCACCTCCCTTGTTCCTATTATCTATGTGTAAGAGGATTGTCTACACTTGTCACGGGGCTAAGTACGGAAGATTTGATTCCTTTTGTAGCCAAACGAATTAAGTTCAGGATAACTTTCCAAGACAGCATCAGCATAATATACAAGCTTATTTTCCACTTGATTCTTAAAATAGTCTTAACCTTTACCAGCTTGCCCGCTATATCATCAAGCTTCACCCCATCCAACATAATATTGTCAAACTCACCATGTTTAATAGAGAAGGAGTGCACAAGAGTGCCATGGGGTACAAAGGCATATTCTTTGGCCAAACTCTTGATCAGATCCTCCGTGTTGGTCATGTAGTTGGGGGCCAGCACCTCCGACAGCTTGCCTGCTATATCATCAGGCTTCACCCCATCGAACTGGGCCGGGTCAACCTTAAAACATTGCACACAAGTTTTTTTTTTTTAAATTCGATTTAAAAACTATGTATTATATCCACGAATTGGGAATTGGATCGGGATAGAGGCACATGGGTTTTGTGAAAATCACCACAAGGGCGCAAACCCAATTTTAATGGATGCAATTAAACTCTTGGTTTGGATGAAGGAATTGCTTACAAAAGAGGCTATAGAAACAAAATGGCTTTGCTAAGTAAGTAGTTGGACCAAATTATGTGCAACAATAACCTTGGATGATTTGACAAAAATGCAAAAGGCCGTAGATTGACCGTTATTATAATATTTATTACCTTTTCAGTATAGCTGATTCCTAAATAAGTCTGCAATGAAGCTGCCGTATAGTACAGGCGAATGTGAAGGTCTGTGTATCCAAATATGTTTTCACTGTCTCCAAATACTTGGTGACACATTTCAGGGCTAAAAGCAACACTGTCATCCTCAATATCTTCCGGAGTGCGAACTGGAAAAAGAACAAGTTCAATATCAAACTAGGTAATCAAGAAAAAGACCAAGCCATACCGACGAGTGTTTTATCACAAAAAATGCACAATTCCTTTATAACTTACTTAGTTTAAGTTCCAATACAGTATTAGCATCCACCACAAGATGGGACAAAGCGTCCATCCTGAAACAAGCAAATAAGAGTCGATATTACCGATAACACAATCGTTTTTTCATTTCATTTGGTAAACACATTCATTGAAATGGAAGACGAAATTGCCGCCAAAATTTATTTATTTATTTTGAATAATTATACGGAATCGAGGTAAAATAAAGAGGAAATTACATGTTCGACGACATCTTGCGCTTTTGACTTCGTGTTTCAATGTCTAAAACTATTATTCAAACGATAAGATTACTAAAATATCACAGTATTCTCCTACGTATACGCGGCCACCATTCGACAAAACTACCAAAGACAATGTTAAATCCGGGAAATTTGACAGCTTTGTGGAAGTGTTGCCAAGATGCCAAAGACCATAAATTGCCAAGGACAACGATGAGGAAAGGGAGATTTACTGCTCTGTTTTATTTGTCTATTTCAAAGAAAAATATAAACTTTACATCGGACAATAGGGTACAATCACATATTTTTTTTGTTTTACCAAAAATTAAAGAAAAAAATTACAAACTGGAATATTCAAAAATTTTTTTTTTACGATAGGAAATACTCCTTCAATAACGTTTTGAATATTCCATTTTCAAATTAGCGCTAAAACGCCCTTTTCGCGCGGTTTTGGCTTGTGACGTCACTGCGCACTTCTTGACAGATGTCATAAGTCGCCAGTCGTAATCCAGTAATCAGTCTGCAGTTGATCATTTGTTTTTCGAAGAAAATGACCGTAGATACCGTTTATAAATACTGTATTGTACCAAAGCGTACAAATAAAACATCTTCAACACCAAACAAACTATTTATAAACGTCACAAATAATGTTATTATGTGTAAAAAGCGGTGTCATGCGATGAAAAGGTACATGTAACTGCTATTATAATCGCGTCGAGTTTTGGCAAATTATCAGACTGTCTTTCTAGAAAACCACTGTCTGTCATGATAGTATGTATTTACAATATATGTTTTACACAAACGAATGGGCTTAGAATGCATAACTAAACGATTATGACTATCAAACTTATTCAAACCAGCATAGCAACTGGAACAAAAACAATTTGACTAGGTGGGTGGGTGCGTTGTGACGTCACAACCTCGCAAGTCAATGATGACTCGTTTTTGATGTATGAATTTTCATACAACTTTAAAAGTGAATTAATTTATTTAATAATTTTTTTCGGGGGTTTTAGGTGTGATATTCGAGTTTAGTTATTTTTTTTACTTGTATTAAATGCATTGAAAACACTATATTACATATACTGCATGTACCCTATTTAGTCGGCTGAAAGTATAAAAATTTAGTAAATTTCTCTACAATTCATTTTATTTCATCCTGTGACATGGAATCCTCTTTGATGAAAAAATATTAACATTTTCACTAAGTCAAGATGCAGAAGTGTTTTGACTACTCCGCAATTTATGTATTTTCTATTCCGACTTTTTAAAGCCACCCACCAATGATAATGTAATTATTATTTTGACCATGAATATTATCTTTCAACAATAATTCGTGGGGTAATTATTAAAACTAGGTAAATCATTCCATTTTTGTAAATAAATATATAAAAAAAAAATTATCAGCAATTTGGTCCAAAATAAAAAATAATAAAAGTATTACTGTTCCCAATACATCAATTAACGATTTAACAATATCAGTATAAAAAATAAATAAATAATAATAATAAATAATAAATAAATAAATAATAATAATAAATGATAAATAAATAAATAATAATAATAAATGAGGGATCAGTAGGATTTATCGGACCAGTTAGGATTTCATCAGAGCCGAACCCTCTGATATGAAAATATCTGGAGTCGGTGAAATATTTTCCCATTATGTTTCTGGTGGATTGACGTATTGTTCTTGTATTGTTTTATTCTTATATAGTGCACTTACATTGCGTTAATTTACTAGATATTCATTTGTGGAAAAGTGTGTGGAAGGGTTTAGTCTTTCATTTGGGAAAGATTCAACCCGGACATAAAATCTGGAGCACCGAATTATATATATACATAACATACATTTATCTTATTATTTACATAAACTAAATTTCAAAGTACTAAATATAAATAAAAACAGCAATAAATTTTTTTTTTTTATAATCAAAATAACCAAACAAATAATACTTCCTCCCGTACACACAAGCATTTGCTTATTATGGGAGAATAATTTAAAAATATATACGTAAAATTGTTATAATTATAATTGTATTAAGCTTTTATATACTTTCATTATATTTATGTATCTATTGTATGTATTGTACAAAAGGAAAATTTTTTTCAATAAAAAAAAAAACAAATGTACAAAAACCGATTTATCAGATAAACTTACAAATAAATTTCCCAATAAAGCTGATTTCAGAGTAACCTAGTTGTAGTACATAATACCCCACGAATTGCCACAAGATAATCTTATAAATAAAATGAGAGATATTTTCGTGAAGATGGTAAGAGAAAACAAAACGCTCCAGAACGCGAGAAAATAAACGATATCATCATAAGAAATTCAGATTTCATACATGCTGTTATAATACTCGTTTGATTTTGTATTAGTTAACTTTATTAGAAATTAGTTACATCGAACACGCCAAAAATAACTCCCAGAAAGGATTTTTTTAATCGTTTTATTTTATTTGGATTGATCAACGGTGTTTGAATGTGAATTTATGTTATTATATTTTTTTATGTACACAACACACACATAGAAATATTTATATTGTCTATGGCATTATGTGACGTCATTATGGCCTAGTTGGGTTAGGTTTGTCGTAGAAATTTCTGTTAAAAAAATTGTCATTGCCCATGTTAGCGCTAATATTAGAGTTGATTTATTTACAAAGGAAGGAAGGCGCTGTAAGAAATTCGCCAAAAATAAGCGAAACAGAAATAGAGTTGCTTTTGAGCTAAAATGAGTCGCCATGAAGGTAGGTGGTGGTGATAATCAAAATTTACACGAATGACTTTTAGGCTGCAATCGTCACTGCAGCTGGATATTTCGCGATCTATATCCTTAAAATTATTTCCCTTTGTTCTCTGGAGCTCGTAAATAGTATCATTGACCTAACTTTTAAATGTGAAGGACATGTTTTGTAAGAATATTTTGACATTGTTTGCAGGAGTCAGCTGCGATTCATGTATGAAAAGCAACTTCAGGGGGCGCCGTTATAAATGCCTTATATGTTACGATTATGACCTGTGCGCCTCTTGCTACGAGAATGGAGCAACATCAGCTCGCCATACAACGGACCACCCGATGCAGTGCATCCTCACACGATCTGATTTCGGTAATGTTTACACTTCACACCTTGGCCATTATTTCCTTTCATTCTGTCACCTCATTTCACAATATCAACCATACAACTCAGATAGTGACTATTTTAGCTTCTTTTGTCACGGAATATCGAATAAACATTCCTTGGATTCGATTGCTATGTTTGGTGGATATCAAAGAACCAATAAAATGCTAATAAGGTCAATATTAAAGTCCCAAAAGATATTGTTATGACAGTTTACATGCTGAAACAGTTAGTCAATATAAATTAATCATCCAGTCATATTATTATTCTGGCTATATTTTTATTTTAAAATCATTATTATTTTATATTTACTTATTGGGTAAATATGCATAAGTCCACCTCACGGATAATACGGAACGCTCGTGTTGTCGAAGTTTGACGCGTGTCATCATAATTTAAAAAAACATCCCTGGTTTTGAATGGTTTGAGGTCAAGGCAGGGTTTATCCCAGCGGGTTTGTGTAATTATGATTGATTGTCTATGAAAAACGGTACATACAAAATAAAATATTCCGTATTAACCGTGAAGCGGAGTAAGACAATTAATATTATTGGTTATTGTATTGGTAAAAACAGCGGTAATTCTTCGGAACAAACGTCAACGGTTAATACGGAATATATTTATTTCATAACAATCAATCATAATTACACAAACCCGCTAGGATAAACCCTGCCTTGCCCTCAAACCATTCAAAACCTGGGATGTTTTTTAAAATTATGATGACACGAAGCTAAAGGTTTTATCAAAAAAAGTGTGTATTAACCGTTGACGTTTGTTCCGAATATTTACCAAAACAGCTTAATGTATTCACTGTTGAAGGGTGATGGCACATGCAGTATAATTATACTAATGGACAATCACATTAAATTTATATGGTATACTTCTTTCCACTAACTTGTCACTTGTAAAATGGTGACTAACTCGGGGCGAAGACAAGAAACCTTTTCAGCATAGTATTTTTATATCAATAATTAATCATTTTGAATCAATTTTACTCCCTTAAAATACACAAAATACAAAAATTAAGATTAACATTTTTGAACCATATAAAAATAACTTTCATACTTTCATGGTTCATAAAGGTCATAGTTGAAATTTAGTTACTTATTATATTTATAATTCATCTCCACACAGCCCATTATTATGAGATAAATATAAAACAGATGTTCAGATTTGATTTGAGATTCCAAATATCAAAAGTATTATCATTATTATCAGTACCACCATTGATACAAACATTTACTTGCTATAACTTTTGACAAATTTTAATCTTTATTAACATCTTGTTTGAATTGTAATTCAGTAAACACTAATTTTATTTTTTTTATTTAATTTTATGTTTTTTAATATCTACAAAGATAATGTATGTATATGAGTCAAATTTAAACCGTTTTAAAAACGCACAAGTATACCCACGAACAGGCGATGCCTATGTGGGATTTTTTTGGTTAATCTGCTTATTATTTTATTCTTTAATTTTTAAATGTTTTTACATAAAAAATGCCTATTGTAAAATTATACCAATGTATGTACCAAAAAAATTATTAAATAAAAAATAAAAAAATATATATATATATCTCCTTTAGCCAACGTTTCAGACAGCCTTGCAGTGTCCATCAAGAGGGCAGATGTGCTAGGTTGTCTGAAACGGTGTTAAAAGGTATAATAAATATTACCTAAAAATTAATCACGATAACAGATTTTAGAGTTTCAATGTCTAAACAAAACCAGCATGATTTTTCGCTTAAAAAGCTGTATTAACCTAATCTAGTTTATTATAATAATGGTCATCCGTTAAGTTGTATAATTTTGCAGCATTCCGGTACTATTGTATAGAAGCCATCTTTGGCAGAGGGCGAGGGAGAAATGTGATGTAAAAAAATAGGTAGGAAGTGGAGGCACTAAAATTTAATCCTATTTTCTCTACAAAGCAGCTTAGACTTTGGGTTACCTCTAAGTATTGGGGTTAATGCTTCACACTCACTTAGTAATGCTATAAAAACTCTTATGTGATAGTTAATTTTCATAAGTGTTGTCAGCATAAAAAATGCATTTATCTTTGGTCAGTTACTGTTAAATAAAACACATTGTCTCATGTATGATTTAAGATTTTTACGGCCAAAAGTATTATTGTGATTTATTTTTGGGGTATTGTGCCGTGTTGCGCTACCTCCTTCTTAAGCCAACGTTTCGGACGGCATTACAGTGTCCATCATCAGGGCAGATGTGTAATCTACACATCACATTACATGTGTAATCTACATGTCATAATACAACCCCAAAAATAAATCACTATATTACATCGATGTTAAATGATTTTTCTTGATAAATTGAAATAGCATTTTTTATTTACGTGATTACTGCACAAGAGTCCCAACTGCTCCTAACTTTCTGGAGCCAGTGAGACCATGTCATCCCCGAACGGGGTATGTTGGCTGAAGGTAGTGGGGAGGGAAAGGAGATGGGGAAGAGGAAGATGGGGAAGTACCTGACTATCCAGATCTGTTCAACAATTGTTTTAAGGAAAAAATTCTATGGGAAAATGTTTTTGTATCTGTAAAAACAATGGACTTTCGAAAACAGTTTTTTTTCCCTTCTTTTTTTACTTCTACCATGTAGAATCGTCTACACTTTTATTAATCTACCGTATAGGTACACGGTTGACATTTGTCACATGAGCACGGGTCGCTTCTTCGACTCGTTCTTGTGTTCAACAGCTCGGCTGTGGAACGATTTGCCGGCCTCTGTGTTTCCTCCTTCCTACAACATGGGTCTCTTCAAGTCTTTCCTTCCTCTCTTCAAAAAGACCCTCCACATAGCATCTCAGATGACATAGGTCCTGAGGGAAATTATTTTCCTCAGGGCCTCCTGTGTGGAGTTTAGTGTAAAAAAAAAAAAATCACCTCAAAATTTTCTTCCTTGTGCCGGGATTGGAGCCTTACCCTTCGTTGTCTTCGAGCTTTTCCCCTCTTTCTTTCTGGAATGTTTTGGGACACTGTTACATCTTATATGGCTGTTCAGTTCGAGGCATTATGCAACTGTTGTACAACATTGCATTTTAAGCGTCCATAGCGGATTTGCCAGGAACTCACTGAACTTGCCTCAATTTTATAGTATTTTGAACTTTTAATAAGTCAGGTACGCCTCATACCCGCTACGCCGCTTATGGGTCCGAGTGGTTAAAAATGCTCTTAGCATACTCAAATAATATATTGTATTCTCTTGGAAATTATATACGTTGGTATTTTTCTAGCTTGTCGTTTCTTCACTTGCAAACATAGATTTTTTATCTGTGAAAAAGCGTATAGCAAACTTCATGTAAAAAATTTCATATTTTTTATTTTCAAAAGTCATAGTAGATACTGTATTTATTTACAGGAAAGCCTCATATGATTTATAGATGGCCAGCGTGGTCGAACGCTAAGGCTTTTGACTCGCAATCCTAAGGTCGCGGGATCGAATCCCGTTGTGGCAAATATTTTTTCTTGATTAATTTGTGTTATTTCACAATTAATTAATTTAAAATAATATATAGTATATTTGCGGCACGTTTCAGAGTGGAAGATACTCTCAGTATCTCCCTGGTGTAAGTACCTCCCCACCTTCCTCTTCCCCATCTCCTTCCCCTCCTCACTACCTTCAGCCTCAACATACCCCAATTGGGGATGCCATAGTCTCACTGTGTCCAGACGGGAACAGTTGGGACTCTGGTGCGGTATTCATGTAAAAAAAATTCACTGTGAATAATGCTTATTTAGCTGGAAAATATAGTAAAACCCGAAAATATTTTTGTATTTCTTTATTATGTAATATTTTTTATAACATTAGAAAGAAAAAAAAACTGAGTGTAAGAAAATACATAGGCGGGCCGCTCGGCATTTAAGCTAGCAAATGTAATCCAATCGGTCTCCTACCAATAATATATTTTTATTTTTCTGTGGCAACACTAACGATCTAAATCTCTATGGTAAATCTAATCACTTTAGTATCATCGTAAGTTTTACCTACCTATTACATTTTTGTATTCCTCTATGCCAACACTAATGATTTTATGGTATCGTTGTAGACTTGTACTATGGAGGAGAAGCATTGGGACTCGAACAGCCACAGGCGTACACATGCCCCTTCTGCAACAGAATGGGCTTCACGGACGCTACCCTACAGGAACACGTCACCGCAGATCACGCCGATACTTCACAGGAGGTAAATTACACGATTCCGTTACAAAACAGAACATGAAGCAAAGTGAATTAAAGAGAAAACCTAACCCAACCTAGTCTGTTATCTTATAGTGTTCTGTTGTTTTCTTATTCTGTCACTGTCCGATTATCAAATTACACATGAATCATTTGTTTAAATGCTAGGAGTTGTAATATCGGTGATTCAATCCGATATTATGTTTGTATTCATTCTTGAAAGAATTGAGTTTTTATATAGATAAACCTATTTATTCATATTTCATATGTTCAGCATAACTTGCATAAAGTGTTTTTTCCTAACATAATTAGATTAGCGCCATCTATAAATGAGCAGTTTTTGAATAAGTTAATATTTACCCTTAGTCATAAATTCACATTAAAATGGATTTTATTAAAATAAATTTCAGCCCCAAATTATTAAAGTCCAGTAAAAAGTAGAAATAATTGATTCTTGTGTTTTAATTATGTATTGTTAACCTGTTGAAAGCATTGATATATATACATAGATGAGACATTTAGCGAATAAATTGGTTCAACGGAATCGTAGGTTAGTACCTCCATTTCTCTATTAGTATTAGTAGTTCTACAACCGTCGACCATGGCTGGCGTGTGACGTATCAAAGTAGGAGATGGAAAAGGATGAAACCATGGGCTTGAGTAAAAGGAAAGGACGGTCTGACAGCCGAGCCTTTCGACGCGGTGGCTTCAGTTAGAATTCACTTTCCCGAAGGCCTGTTCGTGCATGATTTGAACACGAATCTCGGAGAATTATGTACGGGATAGCGCCTCTACAGTATATCTCTATGGTTGAAAATGCCCGCAAATTTCATAGAAAATTCTTTTAAAATAATTTAGAGTAGCTACAATAATCAAACAGTTCCTAGGTCCTAGATTGATATTGGCGCAAGCGATTCTGACCTTTTCCTTCATACAGTTTCATCATAAAGGGTCATCTTTATACATACATAACAATTTTAAAAAATTTGGGCTCGCCGGCGGGCTGGCGACAGATGAGATGTTAAGTAATTATAATTTTCCTCACATTTGGAACCCGGTAATGATGAGATTATTAACCCCTCAGGCCTCTGGCATACTCTTTCAGAAGGTAAGAATATTTCCGCTTTGCAATAAATTCCAAATAAATGGAATGTATTCGAAAACTAAAAGTGTTTTTGAAAGGTAATGAAACACCTTAAAATTTTATTACTAAAAATTAACACATCATTTTTGAAATATGAAAATTTTGAATGTAAACATAAAAAAGTTTTAAAAGCAGCTCATCTTAGGTTTTTAACTAATAAATTAAAATGAATGATAATGAAAATTAAACAACATACACTTCATTGTCACCTCACTTTTTTTATTTCATGTAAAAATAATGAATAAAAAATTAACAAAGTTTTTTTTTTTTTCAAATTGCGGTCGGTAACTTTGGTTTAATAGAGGTGTGCTTTTTGAAGTGAAATTTCTTTAGCATCGTTGTGATATAAAACTCGGATGAAACTGAAACGACACTAAAAAGAGACAAACACATAGATCTATAAGATTTAGCCTGCGATAGAATGAGTTAGAATGAAACCTTACCGCTTTGATTATGAGCTCACTTTTCAAGGCTCCTATTGGTTGAGATTGTGTGGGTGAAGATTTCACTTCTACCGCGTGTGAACTGCACTCGATTTTTTTTAAAACTCTTCTGTGGTTAACTTCTAGATTTGAATATAAAGCGTTTTCTCTTTCTAACACCGTTTAGATCATATTTCTCACCATGATAGTAAGGGAGACATAACGTTTTCTATGAGACCTATATGAGCTGTTCCCAATAGTGAACAAATTAGCCTAAGGGTTTAAAAATGCATTATGTCTCGACTCTCTTTAGTCATCATTGTTTCATGCATTGAACCCGTGAGAATTTTGATTGTCATGCTGGTTAAACATTTCCCTAGATTGCCGTATTACTGTGACAGGGTTGACAGTATGAAAAGCAATGAGCCCCGTCTTTGTCTCTACCTACACACCAAACGCATAACTCTCATTAGCTCCTCGGCACGCTCTCATATCTCCCTGTGTTACTATTAGCTGTGTGTGCAAGGTCACCCTGTGATAATAATGTTTTTTATGTGCTAATAATGATTATTTTTATGTGTCTCCCTTTATAATAATAATTTTTTTTTAGGTGGTGTGCCCAGTTTGCGCAGCAGTGCCAGTCGGTGAACCCAATTTCGTGACGGATGATTTTGCTGGACACCTCACCCTAGAGCACCGTACCGGGCCTCGGGACCTGATCTCTTTTCTCATATCCTTTACAATATTACTTATTTTTAAATACTTATGTAGGCCAAATGGAAGAATGATGATTGTTTGTTGACTTATGCCTTTGGCTTACCCACCATTTTGAATGAGGGGCAGTTTTGAACGTCCCCAACCCACTTTAAGCTGCTAAAGAATCAAACAAAATATGTACACAGGATGTCCGGGGGTAAAGTGCACAAACTTCGGGAGGTGATTCTACATGATGAGTAAAACAAACAAATAACTTTTTTCTAATTTTTTTAAACCCATACAAAAAGATTTTTCCAGAGAAGAATATTATTTTTTCCATACAAATATTTTTTACCCGAAAACTACCGTTGGAAAAACTACCGTTTTTTTACCTCCGTACACCCTGTATATATTTTTTTATGTAACACCTCACAAGAGCATCCCTCTCTCTTGGGCAGCATTGTCAGGCTTTGTTAACCCTTTGAACTCTATAGGCCAGTAATCCGACCTGATTTGGCGAGGCATATACCCTAATGGCCGATTCATCTATTTCTATTTCCCTACGGCCCGGTCTGCGAAACTTTTTTAGTAAAATATATTTTTTGGTAAAAAATTGATCAGGAGCTCAGGGATATGGTGCTAATACAATGAACGCCTCAGGGTTCAAAGGGTTAAGGTAGAGGCTGTAGGAAGGGATTTATTAATGCGGGTCTTGAAGAGGCCCAGTAAAAGAACGATCCGTTTTCATAATTCCTACATCACCTGTGAATGGGTGCTCCGCTCGTGTCCGTCGAGATTGGATCGATTTGGATTGAATCAACGATAGTATCGTCCTGGTGCAAGACCACCATTCAGAATTGAAACATTGCTTGAAATGGCTTTAGTCATGTTTGTTGGCCACATCTGAATAGCCAAGTACTTCCCCACTCTCTTCCCTCCCTAATACCTTCAGACTCACAATATATCCCAATTGGGGATGCCATAGTCTCACTGGCTCCAGACAGGAGCAGTTAGGACTCAGGGGGGGGGGGTGTCAGAGGAGAACATGTAGGTTTGCGGGCGGCCTCAGGCGTCGCCCTGTGGACCTCATCAATTCCTTGGGGAATGAATGGAGCACATAATGAATGGAGTACAATAAGCAACTAGTTGTGCACAACTTGTTTCATGACTTTATTTGCACTGCTAGTTTTACAGATGTAGTTTCATCATGCATACATAAGCTGTACGCCACAAAATTAGAATTGCGCTACCGCAAAATTACGGCACCACTAGTGCTATGCAACTAATTGGATAGTTTGAAAACATAACGGAAATAGTGTCACGAAACCATTTCGGCTGAGCGGACTTGTGTGTTCCTTGTATCTGTGTGAGAGTTGTATATAACAACATTGTGCATTACAGAAAACAGGTTTAACGTTGCCATGGTTGTTGCGATACTGAAGGTTTCACGATACAAAATTTTAGTTAAACTATACGGTGAAACGTAATTATTTGAAACATGCAAGCAACAAGTTGCGTAATGTAAATTCGGCTTTAATGCCGGATGTCTGTACATTATACGGACACAACGGCTGTGGGAGCACAGGTTTACTTAGATCATGCGAAGCCCAAACAATCTGTCTCCCAATCCCAAGTATCTAGCACATGGGCATCCATTGGTTTAATAATACCTATGAGAAAGAAACCCCAATGGTGACAGTCGCACACTTCCATTCCATGTCTGTCTCTGTTTCTATTATCCATGTCTCAAACCATAATATTATTGAATTTATTGTACTTAACTAATGATTACGACGAGCCGACAGCCATCCGTCATGGTGGAGTTCGTCGTACCCCTCACGCAGGAAGAGGAATTGGCGTTCGTTCGCGGCGATCCAATATGCACTTCAGGTGAGCAAATAATATGAGGTAACATTGCTGTGTTATAGTATGTGTGGTAAAACCATGTATGTCCGTTTTACAAATATGTAGATCCAAAGAAAATGCAAGGCTGATGTAAGCGTAATGAATAAGCTTAAAAAAAAGATGTTTGGATGGTTTGGACACGTAAAGCGGATGTGCGAAGAAAAAATGTAAGGTATACGACGCAAGAGTGAATGATAGAAGAAGTTGGGACGCCCATGGAAGATCTGGCTCTGTTAACTGCGTCAAATACTTGATTCGGGTCATGTCAAGAGTCAGAATAATAAGAATAAAATGCATGAGACGATGTATGTGTGAGCATGAAGGAAGGAGTGTGTGGCAAGCTGTCCATCCTCTCTGTCGATCCCTGCGGAGAATCAGTATGGTGGTTAGTTAGTTAACATTGTTGTTGCGTTTGAGGTATACCAATTTGTTATTTGTACACTTTCGATGAGCACAAACAACTAAGATTTGAGATTTTCACAGCCAAAAGTATTATCATGATTTATTTTTTGGCTATTATGCCGTATTGCGCTACCTTCTTGTTTAGCCATTGTTTCGGACAGCGTTACAGCGTCTATCGTCAGAGCAGATGTGTAATTGAAGATTGTGGTGAAGTGTGGGCTTATTATGTAAATGCAATCCTTTTCAAAGCTGGTATAATTAAGTATAATTAGTTAATTTAAAATGGTTTTTAGTTTTGGTGTAGCCATCAATTACCGGATACCAAAAAGTATTAAGCTTAGCCCCTGTCGTTTTTATTAATATTGGGATTTTTGTGAATTTCAATTGCCAATTCAATTGGGTTTCCCAGGACACGCACCAGGAGCCAGTCGAAACATTGCGATTTCAGCAAGGCAGCCAATATGACTAACTAATGTATGCCTGCTATACTGGCTGCAAGCATCTCGGCTGCCTAGTGTGTTCCTCGCCTAACACTTGATCTTTGTTGCGTCAGTCTATTTGCAATAATTCATGGAAAACCACTGAATTCCTATAATAGTGAAGATGGTCATCAAAAATATTGGCCAGGTGTTCTTACCTCGGAATACTTATTTATCTCGTAATTGCATTAGTGTTTCAATGTATTGGCAGAAAGCCAAGCCTCTGACTAGCGTCCAATGCTTAAGTCTCTCTGCCAAGAAACTACATTGTAACAGCTCACGGTTCCAACTGTGAAATTTTTATTTACGCTTAATGAGCAGATGGCATTCCCTTTTTATGAAATAAATGTTGAAAGAATAATATTATGTACAGACTGAAGAGATAATTATTAGAGTAGGGCTATGACCTGCAGGGGTGTTAAAACACGAAACAATATGACAGAGTAAATATTGTTCGACCGATGAAGCGCTATTAGTTCTCCTGAATGAAGTGTGTGCGGAAGGCGGGTGCGACATGGCAAGTCACCTATGAACTCGTGCCCTTTCTGCACGTGGCAAAAGACAAGCCTCTTCGCACCTTCTTTTGTTAGTGGTTGAGCTATGAAACTGATTGTACGAGGGCTGTCCGTAAAATGAGTTAAAGGTGATGCGGTCATGAGGAAGGATTTTATGCACGATCTTGCAACACTGGCGTGTAGCCTGGTTCCCCCACGTGAAATGCTGCACTCTCTGTGACACTTAATCTTGGCGTGGCAACCGACGGAGCTTCCACTCGCTGCACCTGCCAGGGTTAATAACACTCTTTCATTTGTTTTTTCGGAGATCTGTGATATGGTCATATCAGTAAAGACCACTATTGACAAGATTTTGATAGAACATTTCGGATACCGCAAGGTCTGCGCAATGTGGGTCCCAAAAATGCTTACCAAAGATCAAAAACGCAACAACAGATTGGAAGGAGTTCGAATTCCTTGAATTCTACGACATCGATTGCGAGGAATTCTTGGACTCAATTGTGACTGGGGACGAGACCTTCTAAACCAGTGATTCTTAACGGGGGCGCCAGCGCCCCCCTGTGGGCGTTTTGGACGTCTGGGGGGGGGGGTTTTTAAATTTTTAGCATTTAGGGGGCGCTGCAAAAGTTCAAGTGGGCGTTGTGTCAATAAATAAAATAAGCTCATTCTACAAAATTTTTAACTGAGGTTTAATACTCAATGACAGTGTAAAAATAATGTGTTTTATTTATACTTCTCATTATTTTTATTTGTAGCAGGAAATCCATTGCGTAAATGGACTTCCTACTAAGATGTGTACTTTTTAATTTTCGTTTCGGGGAAAACACTGTTCTAAACCAACCTTTTGCGCTCATACACTGTTTTCCGTACACTTTATGCAGCTGAGATTGAATGTCTACCAGGGTATTGTTCTTTGCACATAAAAAGCGAATTACAGAGCATTATCTGCGTAGTTAGATGTGTAATTCACACCTTGGCGGGTGCGGCGAGCAGAAGCTCCTTCGCGAATGGCTGCCACGCCGAGACTAAGCTCCACAGAGAGTGCAGCTTAGTGAGCATTTGGCGTGGAGGAACCAGCCTACATGCCAGTGTTGCCGGATCGTGCGTAAAATCGTTCCTCGCGACCGCAGCACCTTGGGAACCTTATTTTACGGACAGTCCTCGTAAATAATAGAATAAGTTTGAATGCATAGCAAAGTACCTTCAGAGCGAGATTGAACCAATGAAAACTGTATTGATTGTAAAGGTCTCACAGGTATTGGTGCATTTGTTTTTAGCATAGTATGGCCATAGTAAGTTGTATTGTATTTTGTAGTGCGGGCAGCGGGCTGAGCGCCCTGTCGCCGGGATCCCGCGAGGCTGTAGTGGACCCCATCGCAGAGCTGCTCTCGCAGCTGTCAGGGGCTCGCAGGGCTGCCGGGCCGGCCCCCGCCCCCTCCCAGCTGCAGCAGCTACAGATGCAACTGCAGCTCGAGAGACACCAGGTATCGGTGAGTGTCACAAAGCACTCTTTTTGTATTTGTACCCTATCTTTAAGCGAGTCTAATTCTATTCTTTTAGATGACGAATACCAAATATGCTTTCTGCAATTGGCTGGTTTTTTCATCATAACAAACAAAATAAATAAATTCCAATTGCAAATCACAAAATTGAATTAAGGTGTCGGTGCAGACCACTGTCAGATTACAAAACATAACTAAAATCATTTGAAGCTATTATTTAAATTGATAAACTAATGTTTAAGACAAGATTTTTATGCAAAGCACAAAGGGTAACAATTATTATAATTAATAATTATTAGCCTGAAACACTCATCTACAATGAAAAAATCACTCATCTACATAAAAATAAAATAAGCAGTATTTCTTATGTATATATAAAAATATAATAAGAAAAATATAATAAGCAGTAATTGTTGAATGAATCACTAGTATATATTGAATCATTTGGCGGGTAGGAGATAAGCCGACGTAGCTCGGTGGATAAAAGAGCAGTTGACCAGATATCAGAAGGACGCGGGTTCAAGTCCCGTCGGCGGCATGTATCTTTTCTCGGGAGATTTTTTCAATTTAGATGATTGTTTCAGGCTAATAATTAGTACATAATAATTGTTACTATTTGAAGCTACTTTTCAATTATTCTGAATGCTTGTGGTCTTTTATGCTTGAGCATGACTGAAAGTATTTTTCTCTCTAAAAGGTTTGCGGAAATATGAAATGCCAGCATTGACCTTTGAAAAGCCAAGCTCCTGCTACTTAAAACCTCTGTAAATTTTTCGTATCCAATGGGTACTAATGGTGCTTAAAAAGTTAAATGCATTTTGAATTATTTTTTATTCAAGCTGAATTTGGCTAAAGTTCGGTTTAGTGGCAAAATTCCTAAAAATACAAACTAGTTATTTTTATACTAACTATGGGCCGGGGAATACGAATCTGAAAGAATTAGGCGGCGGCAAGCAATATTAACTGAATTATACGACTTTAAAAATTTTTTTTACACACATAGGAAAACGGCCATTTTGGAAGCATTCTGATTCCTAGAAAATCAAACTAGTTATTTTTATACTAACTTTGGGCCGGGGAATCCGAATCTGAAAGAATTAGGCGGCGGCAAGCAATATTAAATGAATTATACGACTTTAAAATTTGCTATAAACAGACACAAAAAGAAGACATTTTGGAAGCACTTTGACACTATCGAAGTCGCAAGAAAACATAGAAAAAGAATAAAGATGTTACACCACATAAAATTAAGTGTTGCTATTAAGCAGTTTTTTTATTTTTTTTTTTTTTTTTTATTTATTTATTTATATATGTATATTTTTTTTATCACAAACAAGTCCTGCTAAGCCAATTCAATTGGCTTGTCAGCAGGTGCTTATAATTAAGTTACATATACATTTTAAATTTTATAATTTTACATCTTATATCTACAAATTCAACATTATTCATACAAATCAATCTAAGTATAAATATTTTTTTTCCGATAGCCAATTTTTCAGCATATATTTAACCTTATTCATAGAATTACATTGCTTTATAGTATCAGGTAATAAATTAAATATTTTCGGTATGTTGTATTCAAACGTTCTCTGTCCGTACTTATTATTAAATTTCGGAACTATTAACCCGTCGTTGCGCGTGAATCTAGTGCTGTATTTATGTTCTAATTTCTCTTTATGCTGCTGGGTAAATATATACTGAATTATAATTTTGTGCCATAGTATTGCCTTAACAGGTAAAATTTTAGCACTCTGATACAGTAATGGTGTATCATGTCTCTGTTTGAAAATATTCGGAACAACTATCAATAACGTAAAATAACATGTTTAAGTAATATCAGTAATATCATAAGTAATATCAATAACGTAAAATAACATGTTTATAATTTAAGTACTTACTTTTTATAAATTTTACTCACTTTTGTATCACAAACCATGCTACCTAAACCTAGCGTAGCCGCTAAACTACTTGAAAACTGGGATGTTTTTTTAAATTGACGCGAGCAGGCGGTATAAAGGGGCACAAACCATGTGACACAAACCTTGCGTAGCCGCTAATATGATATAATTGTTTAATGGCCACACTTAAATTGTTGTTTTTCTATGGTTTCTATGGTTTTCATGTGTCAAAATGCTTTTAAAATGGCTGTTTTCGTATGTGTGTATTGAAAATTTAAAAGTCGTGTAATTCAGTTAATATTGCTTGCCGCCGCCTAATTCTTTCAGATTCGGATTCCCTGGCCCATAGTTAGTATAAAAATAATTAGTTTGATTTTTTAGGAATTTCGCCACTAAACCGAATTTTTTCCCTGAATTTTATCAAATACTGCTAAACCTTTGTGATTGTTTGGAATTTTTCATTTGAATGTCGTTATGTACACACAGCATAGTCTTTATAATCCGAACTAATAAATACCGATCCTGTTCGGTTTATCGAATTTTTGGAATACTGGAATCTTTAAGAAACAGCTGGATTTTAGGAAAATTTTAGAGTTTTCCTAGACTTTTAAAAATGTTATTATTTTTACCTTTCAAGTCGGATACTTTGGATTTACATGTTATTGTTATGTTCCCTCGCTAACTTTGAAATACAGTGAAATCCTCTTAAGAAGTTTTCTGAGGGACCGGAAAAAACACACTTCTTAATCCATGAAACTTCTTATAAGCCATGAAACTTCGTAAGCAGGAAAACCTTATGTGTGGGAAAAATTGGGCTAATTTTAGGCCGAGGGACCGATAAAACCAAACTTCTTAAGCGACGAAACTTCTTATAGAGAACTTCTTAAGAGTATATTATAGGGGCAGAATTGTAATTTGCTGAAAAACGGCTCTCTAAAACGGCTTAATACTACCTTTCGTGTGTCATTCTTAGACTTGATATTTTTTGTTACCAAATAATGGACTTTTATTTTTCAATCTGTTTATTTTTTTTTGTAATCGATGTAGGCATTTGACCATGAAAAATAAAAACATTGATACACCATTCAACCCACTTTTAAAACTTTAGTCTATGATTATCGCGTAAATAATGATTTTACACAATATTTTAAATTTAAAATATATACATAATACACACATCTGTAAAAGTACGGCCTCTTATTATCGTTATGATATCTGTGAATATTGATAATTAAATAAATACTTCATTTTTCACCAAAATCGAACACATTTCGTAGCTTCTATTCATTCCGGGCTAGAATCTCCCGTTGGCAGGTAGGGAATCTGTACGCTCCTCGTTTGACAGCGTATATATTTTGAAAATACGGGCGAAATGTTTTATTAATAGCTTTAAACATAGAATACCGACTCACTTGAACCACTGCAGTAAACTCAGTAAGCTACAAAAACAGGAAGTACTCGAAAATTCTCTTTTTTAGTCTAAGTTTGTCGAATTGTATTTTTTCAACCGCCATATTGTATAAATCGTTTAAAATATAACATTTCATGTGCGTTATACTTCCGAAAATGGTTTGTGCGATGTTCATATTGTTCCATGCGTGTGGCGACGGGCACGTTTTGCAAGTATGTGTGAGAATTCAATGCTGCGTACACACACACAGCTATAATATATGTAGCGTGACGTATTTCGGAATATCAGTATTAGTCTCGTATTAGTTCATTTGTTTGTGTCGTGGACATTCATTCACTCGTCGAACATTTCTCCGTAGGTACATTATGTACGCTGTGTTTGGTAGTAGATACAAAAATTACCTTATATGATTAGTATTAGTATTAAGTATAATAGACAAGATAGGTAAACCCTACGTCATCGAGTATACGAATGAAACTACTTTGTAGTGATAATGGACGTTTATAAAACCTTAAAAAAGCTGGTCTGCCGGTGCGTCTTTTGGCAGGAGCCGCGCTGTCACGGAAATAGTCAGTGATTTTTTTCGAAAAAATTACGACATCAAAACATCGAGAATAATAAAAGTCGATTAGAAAATGAGAAAAAAGCAGGTCTGCCAACCGACAGCCTGGCACGTTCGCAGGCAGCCGGCGTCAAAGTGGGGTAAAAAATAGTAAATTTTACGTCATCGAGTACACGAATTAAACCAATGAATAACTATAGTCCAGATCATTTCATTTAAGAATTTCTTGGTCTGCCGACCAGCAGCCTGGCAGCTTTTTGGGTACGACTTTAAAAAAAAAAAAATTGTAATTTTTCTTTTTCTGAATTATTATTTTTATTTCATTATAGTTTTAAATAAGAATGCCATATTTTTTTTAAATAAGCCAAAACCTGCCGCGGTGCCCCTCACTGCTGTCGCGTGTCCATATTTTTGTACAAATTTATAATAATAATAGTCATTTTAAGATTGCCAAAATAGTCCATACTAGTTGGAAGTTCGAACAACCAACGCACCGTCGCCGTAAGAGCTGTGTTCATCCGTAAAACGACGTAAATTTCCGAACCTCGTCCGTTTCATATCGGTTTCGCATGCCCTGCTGCATCGATTACATCGAACACAAGATCGAAACTAACAAAAAACTGTAATCTAGATCATCCCATTCATGATTTCCTTGGTCTGCCGACCAGCAGCCTGGCAGTTCAAAAATAAAAACACCATAAAATCGACTCCAAATGTGAACCACGAGAATAATTACGAAGCAGAATATGTTTATAATAAACTGTTTTTATTCAATACATAACTACGAAATACATAATCACGAAACAGAACTTGTTTATAATAAACTTTTTTTTATACATTAAATAATAATATTATTGAACATTTAAAAAAAATAAAAAACGATTGTGCAAGACCACACGACTGAAATAAAATTTCACTTATCTTATAAAAGAACATATGACATTGGGGTGACATAGACGTTGACATTCCAGACAATTTGGTTTGTTGCATTTCACACAGTAGTACACACTCAGGCGTCTTTTTTTCGCTGGGCAAAAGTTGCCCCGTTTTCTTTTGCATGCTTCGTTTCCTTTTTTAATAACATTAATCACCGTTCGCATCGATCACTGTTCGCATCGATTACCGTTCGCATCACACTTTTCGTAACGCATTCACCAGTTTACCCCCAAGTGTCGAGCGTGCGTAAAGAAGTTTTACTTTTAAAAAATTATTTATACAATGCATAAATACGAAATACATAATTACGAAGCAGAACTTGTTTATAATAAACTGTTTTTATACATTAAATAATAATATTATTGAACATATAAAAGAAATAAGAAATTAAAATGGAGTTCTACAAAATAAACTTAATAACAATAAATGCACCACGAGATTCCAAACGTCGCGTCGGTAGTTTATAATGGGAGCTGCGCGAGTGTATACGATTGACGTGAACTATGGGAAAAAACCATCAACAAGCAAATAATGAAACATTCGTAAAAAGGATCATACTAAATATTCTACCAAAATAATAAGTTCCATAAATTAAACACACTTTGTTATTGGTTTGGTTTTTACTTCGATATTTAAAAATATTGTGCACGTCATAACATAACACAAGTTGAATGTTGAAGTTTTAAAATTCGCGATGGCATTACTACCGACATCTAGCGATGTAATAATTAATACATTTTGACAGTTTTCGAATTCGGCCGTGGCTAGTACATCCCTTTAAGAGGGTTTCACTGTATCTTCAAAATTACACTATTTTATTCAATGGTTACCATTTTACGTTTTCCAGTCACCCATCCCGCCCCCCTTCAGAGGAACGGCTGCGCTGTCTTTTTCATACAAACTTAAATTTAGATTTGAGGCCGAAATACTTAACCAAAATGAATAATTCTGGTTTTAATCAAAACAAATATCTAGAGTTCCGTGACAATTCAACAAAGTGGCATTTCAACACACCTTTAAAAAGTATATTATTATTAAAAGTATAGTGTAAAGATAAAAAATATATAGCCCATAACCTAAGCTAACGTCACCTATTTAACCAAGTTTTTTATATTGTTTATTTTATCACTTTTAATGACTTTTCAAAGGAGTGATGAAATTGTACATTGTTAAGTTGTCTGATCACCAATATCTATTACGTGTTCCATTATAATTAGGTAGTAGGTAAGACAAAAATATTTTTTTAAATAATTATCATTAACTCGCAAATAATTTCCAAAGTTGCCCCTATTATTGTGAAAAATCAATTTCTTTAATAGATATATTTTTTAACATGAAACTTAAATAAATAAATAAAGTAGCTCATATCCGTTCTAAGTACATATTTGCTTTGTGTTTTGATTAAAAAAATAATTATTCAGTTTGGTTGGGTATTTTGGCCTTAAATCCAAATTGCATGAAAAATACCGCACAGCCGTCCCTCTTCTTCCGATGGTTCACATTACTGGAGGTTCGGATTATAGTGGGTTCAGATTACAGAAACTATACTGTATATTGTCTATATTGCATTGAAATAAATATCCTGCCATGCGATTCCGTATCTTTTGTGGGATATTGGATAACGGACGTTATCTCCTATCAGATTTGTGTGATTTTTACATATTTACTGTCACATATTTTAGTTTAGATCGATTTAAACACGAATTCCTGCAAGTATGCATGATTATTTATTCATTTAATGTACGTTGTACATAGAAAAAGCCAATAACAGCCATAAAAATCACACAAATCTGACAGGAGATTACGTTCGCTATCTAATAACGATCCCACAAAAATATGGAATCGCTCGACTGTTTTATTGACAATTTATATATCTTTTTAAATACCTGCTGCATGAGACGGATTCACACTGAAGTGTTTGTATGTATCAAGTAGGATGTTTAGATTGAATTAATTTTGTTTTTATTAAACAAACGCATACCCATCATTTTTTACATGGTTAACGTTTGTCGCATTGGAGAGAGATTGTTTCATGACTCAAATAGCTCACTTGTGGAACAACTTGTGGGCTTTTGTGCTTCCTCCCATCTGCAACATGGATCTCTTCAAGACCTTGGTTTAATCCTTCACACTATAACAAGATGTGAAGAAACTGAAAGGGATTAGAATATTATGTTAAAATCAGGAGAAAAATCCATAGATAAATTACCATACAAGATTTTTCAGTTTGGCGATACTGCGCTTCCCCAAATCGAAAAATCCCAAAAATATACAAAATTTAAAAAAAATCGTTTTCAGCCACATCGATTATTAGCACTCTAGCTCACTGAATAGTCGCTGGTGTCCATGTCTAATTGAATGAATTTTAGACTTTTTACATGTGAGCAAACAGTTGTATCGGATCATAGATGGCACCACTTCTGTTAGTCTCAGTCTGAAGTACGGACATATTTAGGCTTAATCAGATAAAACAAAAGTTAAATTCCCACAAATAAGCAGTTGTTAATTATAATTGTAAATTGACATGGTAATTATTTTATCTTAGGTATAACTGATTAAAGGTAGCTATTTGGGAAGTGGGTGTGGGTACCGCCGCCCCAGGAACCATTTTTTGGATAACCAACACCTCTGCCATAGGTCACCCCAAGTGGTTCGCTACGTTTGGTGACTTAGCAAAGGTGCCTGGGTTTACGGGGTGAGGTTTGTCCGGGTCGGATGCGTCTGCCCGCCAGCTGTATGACAGGCCGGATCGAGGGAGAATGGTTGAGGGAGTCCCTTTAACTTCTCCAGCTGTACTCTCTCGGAATATCGCCTTGCACCGCAGTGGGAGGGATGGATTCATACATCCGTCACTCCTGGACACACTGATCCCCAGATTCCTACTGAGCCCTCATATCTTTTTCCTTTCCAGAACTTTGTCTCCTTCCTTTCCTAAAAGGCCCCTCCACACAGCATCCCCAAAGATGAAATAGGCCCTGAGGAGAATTATATATACTAATGTAAAAAAAGGCTAAAACTTCTAACTAAAACGTCTTATCATCTCAGATCAAAATTTTTTCACTTAATGACTTCTGGCAGTAAATTTACAAATTGTTCTTATTTATAAACAAATATTTGTGCATGAAAAGTATGTTATGTGTATCTAAAACGGTGGTTTCTTATTAAACAAAAGATGATGTTGCAGGCGGCCCGGCAGCAGCAGCTGGAGCGCGTGCCCCGGCGCGGGGGGCTCGGTGGAGCGCCGGCCGCCTCCGCACCCTCGGCCACCGCTGCCCCCGCACAGCCCGCTGCGCCGCCGCCTGCTGCCCCCACTGCCGCCGCCGCTGCCAGGGACGGGGAGAGCGCACCACCCTCGCAGTTCTTGCTGGCTAGGTGAGTACCGCCATATTATTACATCTTGCCGATATTGTTGTTAGATTTAGCTTATCCATACAATAACGAATATTAATAAATAAACAAATAAATACTCGCAAGAGTTAAAAAGCTGGGCTAACTTATCCTTTATATATAGCCACTATTCGTAGATTCAAGTAACGAATAAATAAATTGTGTTTAATTAATCGAAAATGTACATAAAATGAATCATGTCGATAATCTACGAGGAGGATGGTGAAATACGCCCTAAGCACATTTAATTGAATGAATATAATTATCTATTTTAACCTCTAGAACAGTGTTTCTTAACCGTATTGAAAGAATCACCCCCTTTACCACAATAAAATTTTCCAGCGCCCCCCCCCTGACGAGAAGTACATTGATATTGAGTATTGAACCTCAATTTTTGTGAGTGAAAGCGTGGTTTATTTAGCAGAAATTGTCAAATCGTTGCTCCTGAAGAAAGTGTGTTAATGTATCAATGTGCCTAACTTTTGTTTCCTCATCCGAATTACTGTTTATGATTATCCATTATTAGTTATTTTTGAAACGCGAAACACAAAACAATATCGTCGAATAATATTTTGACGTATGAATAAATGTGAAGTTGGCAACACGCCACGAAATGCCAAATTGACCGCGTTTTTCAGCTTTGGAGCTGAGTGTTGCTACCGTAAAAAAATCATAACCCATAATCCAGCTGTCGAGCAATATAATATTATGAAGATGAGTAAAGATTTTTACTCTGAGCGGTGTAGTGTACCCCCCTGTGTAGCTACCGCGACTCTACAGAGTTGTGGTAGGGTTTCATTATGAGTAAGGCTGAGGAAGTTCTGACTGTTTCTTGTTATTTTTTTGTTGTTATATGAATACCTCACAAGAGTCCTAACTGCTCCCGTCTGGAGCCAGTGAGATTGTTTCTCAAGAATGCAATTATAAACACTCGTTTCTACCCCATTATCATATGGCACAGAGAACTTGGAGATCGGTAGATACTTTGTCACCCCGTTTATCATCATACCAAGGCAATTAACCGTCGTTAAATGGATCGAACCTTTTTTTGTGCATGAATGCCGCGAATACGGTCAATATTTGCCAATGCTCTATTCAATGTTTCGAATTTAATGTTTCAAAGACCCAATCATGTTTGATAACGTCTAAAAGGGACCGAAATGATAATCTAATCTCCTTCAACGGAAGCATTCTTCCGAACAGGACCTCTATTGATATGCTTGGTGTAACTCTAAGTGACCAGCTCAGGTATGGGGGCTCCATCGAAACCAGAGTTAAGTTAGCCTCTCAGAAACTGGGCGTACTGTACAGGGCCCGCAGATACTTTAATAGTACACAACTGCTAACCCTGTACAAATCGCAAGTGCGCCCCACTGTTGAATTTGGCAGCCACCTCTGGTCTGGAGCTCCAAAATACCTTAAAAAAACCCTCGACTCTGCAGAAACGGGCTGTCCGTTCTCCCATCTTAACAGACGGATTGCAATCTTTAGAGCACAGGTGTCAGGTGGGAATGCTGTCGTTGTTCTACCGGTATTACAATGGAAGATGTTCCGAGGAACTAGCGTCATTGATCCCCTCGGCACTGGTGCATAGTTGGGAAACACGCGCCCAACATTTGTACACGGTTGACATCAGTCACATGAGAACGGGTCGTTTTTACGACTCGTTCTTGAGTTCAACAGCTCGGCTGTGGAATGATTTACCGGCCTCTGTGTTTCCTCCCTCTGTGTCTCTTCAAGACCCATGTTCACTCCTTCCTTTCCTCAAAAAGACCCTCCACACAGCATCCTCAAAGATGACATAGGCCCTGTGGGAAATTATTTTCCTCAGGGTCTCCTGTGTGGAGTTAATGTAAAAAAAATAAATAAAAAAAATTCAAAACGTCAAGATTCTCATAAAAGTTTGCCATTTTGAAAGTTAAAACGCCGTGGTACTGAGTTAACCCTGGTGACCGGGTGGTTTAAATTCTGACAGCTACTACATCTCCCGTACAGCGACGGGGTAAGAAAACACGGATGCGCGCGATTGACCCACCATGTTGAGTAACAATTTTACCTACCCCGGTCTCGCTCTCGTGGTTGTATCTTATTTTGTGATTATGAGTAAGACTGCCTCTGTTTGGGATGCCTTAATATTATTAAAATTGTTCTTTTTGTTTGTTTGTTAGTGTTTGCATCAACATTACAGTGATTTCCAAAGGTTGTATCCAACAGTTGGCATTTTTTAAGATATTTATCAATGCCCTGTACCAGCATGAAAGTACCCAAGTTTGATTTACGCTCACAGTAGCAAATAAAATATAACTATCCCATCTCAACTGTCAGATCTCCCTAATGTTTGGGATGCCTTAATATTATTAAAATCGTTAGTTTTTTTTTTGTTAGTGTTCGCATCAACATTGCCGTGATTTCCAAAGGTTATATATCCAACAGTTGGCATTTTTTTAAGATATTCAATGCCCTGTACCAGTATGAAAGCACCCAAATTTGACGTACGCTCACCATTGCAGATTCCTGAGCAGCGTGACGATCGAAGAGGACCCCTTGGAGATGACGTGGCGTTCGGGCTTTGCACAGGCAGCGGCGCTGGGCTCGCTGGGGCGTCCGCCGCCACCGCGCCGTCCTCGCCACCCTCCGCCGCCGCCGCCCGCCCGCGTGCCCCCGCCACCCAACACCAAGCAGGGGCAGGGCAAGCAGCGCAAGGAGCACCAGCGTCAGCCCGCTCACCTCGCCGAGGGGAGGTAAACACTGTCATTGCTGTCGAATGTTACATCACTTACAGAACTATGAACAAAAGTTAAGACAATTAAAAGAGAAAAAAAATTTACACAGCTTAAACTAACCTATTATTTTGTCATACTCTAATAGGCCACTTGCATGGATTTCATGGACTTGTGGATAGATTGTTTTTACTAAGATTACGAAAACGTTATTAAAATTTTTTAGAAATGTATAGTTTTTTATTTTTAAATAAATAAATCCATTATTTGAGTTCGTGACGTCACTACATGAAAATGTCCCGTCTCCAATTATGTTCTATTTAATTTTGTAAAATTCCACACTGATTTATTTTTTTTATATGGCAACACTTTGATTTCAGGCGAATTTTTGAATTTGACGTTTAACATTCACTAGATTTATTGTTTGTTCTATCCGAACTTATCCTTTGGTTTGATTTTTTTGATAAAGATGGCGGTGTTTTTTACAGATGTTATGAAGAGAACCCCGTACAATTTATTGCTATTCGTGTGGAAAACATTATTTTTTTTAAATGATTTTCGGCTATGTAATTATCGTTTTTTCGCACACATAAAATTATCTCCAGTCTTTCAGGTTTATAAAAAATGGTCTGATTTTTCGGATTGAAATTTTCAAAATATCGCCAGGGTTTCAAAAATACGATTAAAAAAAAAAACAGAATGTCTTAGTCTCACCTTTTTAAAATTCACATCCTTGACTCCCCAGATTGTACATTCTGTGGTCTAGATGTGGGCACTTTAGATCACATATTTTTTGGTTGTCCCTCTCTAAATAAATATCCTCTCTTCTATCAAGCGTTATCTAAAATTGCCTCCCCCCCATTCAACATTTCATCCCTTCTAAGTCTGATCTCGACTCCAATCTTCCATATAATTCTGAAATTTGTACATTTAAATAAAATTAATATATAAATTCTCCTTTCCTTCCTCTGTAATTTTAAATGATGGCCTAGAACACCCTTGAAGGGTGAAAGCCAGAAATAATTGAAAAAATATATGCATATATATTTGCCTAAACCGAAAAAAAATTTAAAAAAATGTGATGCAAGCGGCCTATTAAAAGAGAAAAAATGTACACAGCCTAAACTAACCTTTTATTTTGACATGCTCTATTTTGGATGCATCCATTGAGGACTAGCGGGAAGAATGTGTGGAAGGTTGGATAACTTCCATCACATCTAAAGTTATCTGACCTTCCACATTTTGATCATCAAATTGACAATCAGCGCCAATTTGTTTTGACATTTGATTGTTCCCCATAAAACGCCAATTCTAGGTTCTTTTCAGATTTTTTTAATCAAATTGTGATTAGCTGAGAAATTGGCAACATCACCATTATATTTATAGATTTTGTTTGTTATTTGGATACATAATTAAGTGCTGTACGTTTGGTGTATTTCCTGAAGGTAGGTCCTGCCTGGCCTCGCGCGGCTGCCCGCCCCAGAAGTCGGCAACGCGCCTGCAGGAGCCCTAACGTCGCTGCCCGCCCCAACACATGTCCCGCTAGCCCCGCGTACCCTGGGAGCCCCACATCTACTTCTCGCTCCCCCTCGTGCTGTGGAAACTCTACGTGTCAAGCCTGCCCCATATGTTGAGCTTGCCATACGTCTAGTACTAGCCCCACACGATGATTCGGCTTCAAATCTTGCGTTGGTCCCACGTCAAATTTTAGCTCCACATTTCAAGCTATCCCCAAGTTTCGTGGGAGCATCACAAAATTTGATGCTTGAAAATCATGTGGATCTAGTCTTACACGCAGTATGTGACCCATTTATCAAACTAGCCTCGTATGTCAAGCTTTGCCAATATTGGTGGCTTGCCCCACACGGGGTATGGTTGCGCGGGCACGTGGGTTTTGTTCCGTGTGTTAGGAGAGCCCCGCATGTACTGGCCCCGCGTGTGGTGTTTGCCCCACACGAAGAGTTTGCCCCGGTCACGCCTGCGGGGGCCCCCGCGCCACTCTACGGGACGTGACCCTTGCTGTTTAATTTTTGTTTGTGTATTTAACATTTAGTCTTAAAAATGTATTAAATTGATATGTTGTTTGATATATATGTATATATTAGGGAACAGCTGGCTAACGGTGGTGGAACCCTTCCCGGGCCGAAGGGAGGGATTGATTGGAGGGAAGCTTTGTATAGAAACCAACCCCCTCCTCCGCTCCCCGTCTCAGGATGGGACCGCTATAAATACTTAGTGATATTACTAAACATTAAATTCCTAATGAAATATAATTGTTGTTAATTTTAATTTAATATATTATTATTATTATTGTATTGTTTTAAAATCATTAAATCAACATCTCAGAGTCCTGTGGAATGTTTGATAGTAATAATAATAATAATAATAATTTTAAAACAGTTTTATTATTTATGCTTTTTCTTGTGTTTTAAATAATATTATTCCACGAATTGCCGGTAGCAAATAAATTAAAATTAGTTGTTTGAAGTTTATTTCTCAGAACTGTACAGTTCGGCTGTATAATGTCCTGAACCGACCCGACCCGACTTAAACTAACCTAATATACTATTGTACATAATATAAACCGTAGTGTTTTTAATATAGGGTGGGGTTAATCCTTTCTTCTCAAAGTAGCCCTTGTTTTACATAGCATATTCAGTATGTGAGATAAGTACTGTCTAGTCAGACTTGTAATGTTTTTGATTGAATAGTGTATCGGTTTGGCTTTCCTTTGTACTGGATCAGGCGTTGTCAAGTGCGGTAGCTGTTCAACTAGCTACAAAACACTCCTCCACCCTTCCTTTATAATTCACTTCTTACTATTTGACATTTAATGCAATAATTTATTATTTGTAAGGAAAAGTATCACTTATTATGCAAAACAATTAGGTGTTTACGTCAAAGGATTGAGATGTATAGAAGCTACATGGGGTAAATTGTATTTACACCAATTTACATTGTTAGTTGGGTGCCAAGCAACACCTCACTCACCTCTCCCTGATACATTTTGTAATACATATATTATTGCAATGCATTCAATAAAGGAAATGTCTGTTTACAGTTATGCTTGTGAATTTTTAATTCCTCACTCTTGTATGTGAAAACCCAATTTAATTGTGATTCATTTTTAGTCATATTTAAGGCCAAGGACAACATTAATTTGTGAAGTGAATGTGCAGTAGTCATGAGCCAGTGGAAGAAAACATGGGAACCAAACATAGCTAAAGCCATTTTACTTCTGAACGGCTATTGTCACCTCAGTTGGACAGGGTTCTAACTTCACTTTGTCTTGTTCTGAGATATTTGTTTATTAGGACATACACAGTTCATAAGTTTACAAGTTATAAGGAATATTATATGAAGTTATTACATGATATAGTACCTATTACGTAAGTCCGTAGAATATCTGGGATAATTCGCCTGGGATTTGAACAGTTCTTAAAACTTAACTAATGAGTGAATGAGAAGAATAATATAAAGGGAGATTGTACATGAAGATAAAAGAGATATATTTTTAGAACAAGAATTACATGCTCACAAATAGTAATTAGTTTAATCAAAAGATAAGTGTTTTTAGAGCAATAATTATATGCTCATGAATAGTAATTAAAGTTTAATGAAAATATAAGTGTAAATAAGAAGTTTTAAAATAAATATATCACGCCAAAAAATTTAGTAAATTTGTTTTGTATGTTTGCAAGGAGTTGTGGAAAATGTCTAAGCGTAATAATTTTTCATAGTGTGTATACGATGTGATTGCACGAGAGATTGGTGAGTTTTTTGCTGCATTAGTATTATTGGATCCTATGTGAAAAAGTGAAGTGTGCCTGGTACGCCTCATTGGAACATTTAAACCAATGACAGATAGCAATTCGGGACTATCTATTTTATTATTAAGCAGGTTATGTAGAAACATCAGATCTGACAATGTGCGTTTTTTTTGTAAAGATAACATATTATTTGAAGTTTTGTTGTATTTCTTGAGTAAATGTTTCGAGAATTTATTCTGTATACTCTCTATTAAATCTATGTATACCTTATATTGAGGATTCCATATGGTGGAAGCATACTCCAGTGGACTTCTGACCAATGAGCAGAATAATATTTCCAGAGTCTTAGCACTTTTAAAAACTTTACATATTCTTAATAGAAAACCTAGCATCTTATAAGATTTTGATATAATGTATTCGATGTGCTTATCGAATATTAGTTTGCTATCTAAGTGAACTCCTAGATCTTCACATGTAGACATATATTGTAAAGGTTTGTTATTCAAGTTGTAAGGATAGATTATTTTATTTTTATTTCTAGTAAACGTAATCGAGTGACACTTAGATATATTTAAGGACAATAGGTTTGATTCACAGTATGCGCACAAATGATCAAGATCCGTTTGTAATTCGATGCAATCGGATAACGACTGCATAGGTTTAAAAATTTTCATGTCATCCGCATACAACATAAGAGGCGTCAAAGTTTGCGATGACGATTTCTCATTATCTATTCACCATTTTCTGATTTTTTATAAATTTTAATTGAACATATTTTAAAAGAAAATATGTAAATAGTGTAGATGTATATTTACCATTTTAGAACATAACTAAACATGCAGATAGAACCATAAGCAACCAGCTAGGGCAAATTAATTCATTGCATAAGGTTTAACTACATTTCCCTAATACAAGATACAGCCACGTCCTATTTAAATATTTTCTATTAAAATTATGATAAATTGAAATACTTTTCACATGATTGAACCTCAAAATCAAAAATTGTTAAAAAGATTACGAAAATTCGTCTTTTAAACCTCAGAATATGTTAAGACCAATTTAGAACCCTATCCAACCAAAGTGAAAAACTACAATGCGCCTTGTAAGGGGGCATACATTAATTACGTGAGCTCAAAAGGAGGGGGGGGGGGGGTCCAGCAAAATCTTGACGTCTACGTCTACTTGATAAGAATTATGAAGTGGCTCAAATTTATCTCACCAAGGGGGGAGGGGGGGGGGGAAGAAAAACTGCTCACGTAATTAATGTATTCCTCCTAACAACGATCTACTGGAGTTTGATTTTTAAAAAATGTGGTTAGAATCTTGTCCGACTTTTACTATGCCGATAGTAACTTTTTTTGTCATAATGCATAAAATTTTAGTATGAAGGCGATCCACTAGTACAGGAAAAAATCGAAATCGGAATTCACGCCCTTTAATGAGAGGAGTTTAAAGATACTTGAGAAAAAGCTTTTGGAAAGGTTGGAAAAGATATTTGAGATTTTTTTTTACATGTTGATTTCGTAAAGGCCTGTAAAAAACATTAATTCCTTTTTTATGCATTGTTTATTGTAATAAAACGGAATTTTTAAATTGATTTAACGAAAACAAGCAGCGCGGACCCTAACACGTTGTTTCTCTGCTCCGTTTGGAGGAGTAATGACGGAAGAATGGGGCGGCTGCCAGTCGTTCTTCGGTGGACGGTATAAGGTTCACTTTGATATAACAAATTCGTCGACTGCCGTGATGTCAAAAATACCAACGCGAAAATGCATATTGTATTTTATTTTTTGAGGTTCGGTCGTAAATATAATTTTTTTTCGCGATAATTATATAAGAAACTGAATTTGCCACATTATGCAATAAAACCATATCCGAAAAAGTTTTTATAAGTAGGAGAGTTTTCAGTTAAAAATGTTTTTTATAGACCTAATACTTTATTTTTTTCTAAGCTTATTAAAAAAAATGACCGATATTTTTAAGGGCCAAGGTATGTTCTACACGCAGTATTTAATACTTCTAAGCGGTCAAATTTTCAAAACTAAAACATACGATTTTGTATGATTTTGCATTATTTAGTATGGTTTCATCTTAAGAACATGTATGTTTGTTACATTTTACTATAACACAGTATTATATATTGGCGAGGAGTTAATCTAACCTTGACCGGTCAGTGGTTGAGTGGGCATTGCGTTTGGGTCCCACCAAGGCATTCTGTGTTCGTTTCCTCGTCTGGCTAAGTCCTCCATCACGACTCAAGCAACATTTTCGGCTTACTGTGGTGATGATAGTAGGAAATTTTCAAATATTGTCGGGTTATTCGTAATCTGGGAATGTTTGTCTTTCTTTTTAAAAAAAATAAATTTAAAGCCTCGATTACATTGACCGGGTTTACAAGCCACTAGCTGACGAGTGCGATTGTGAAGATTACATAAAAATTTTATTTTTAACTTTATGAGTAAAAGCTCAAATTATAATATTTAATTAAATGAAGACAATATTAGCGAAACTCAATCAAAATCTGAAGACAGAAAATGGATTCCATAGCTCAATCGGTTGAGCAGTTGGCCATGAATGCTAAGGTATCTGGGTTCGAGTCCCAGTGGAACCAATATCTTTTTCTGTCTTCAGATTTTGATTGAGTTTCGCTAATATTGCCTTCATTTAATTAAAGATTACATAAAACTTTCCACACGCTCAATAGCGAACTAGCTAGCGAGTTGAGTGAACTAATTCTGTCGACTTTTGTAGAAAATTAAGATATTCACAGCTAGCTCACCGCTATTAGCTACTTGCCGGCTAGTAGCTCGCTCAATGTAATCGAGGTTTAACAGATTGTACAACGAATAATCCAGATCAAGCAGTAGTATGACAGTTACGAAATCAGCTGGTGGCGGGCCGCCATCTTGCCATCAGCAAAGTAGCCCCTCTTTCAACTTTTTTCGTAGATTGTTCACAATCTGCTAGTGCTAGTTAGCTAGTAATATGATTACACTGAGCGAGTTTACTAGCAGATAGTGAATTCGTCGGATAGTAGCTTGTAATCGAGGCTTAAGGTGGCCTTGCTTTTTGCACTGATTCTGTTGACAAAATGTTTTTAACAAAACTCATCAGGGCAGCGCAAGACAGTAGGTATCTAATAATAAATAATTATCTTATGTCGCATTAGAAAAATAATGTGGGAATAAAATAAAGAAAAAATTAAGTTCATTCTTAAATTTATTGTAAAATCTTAATTATTTGCACATTCATTTGCAGAATTATGTAGTGAGTTCAATCAGGTTAAAAACGTGTGAAATCAAAGTAACAACTTGGTGCAGGTTGCACAATAAAAACTGAATTCTACAAACAGTTTATTATTGTGAAAAACAGTGAATCCAAATTACATTACACAAAATTTACCACACTTACAGTAAAACACAAATTTGTTATATATAGACCACTTTAATTTATTAAAGTGGTCTGTAACAAATTTAAGTGTTTTATTGTAAATTACGGCGAGCCACAAAGTTAATGCTCTTTACAAATATGACCCTGAAGTTTAACCTCTCGGACCCATAAGCTTGTTTGCACAACAATGTAATATTACTGGTGAAGTTAACGGGAACATAAAGTTTAATTTTAAGGCTCAGTTCCCGGCCCCAAAAAGAAGAAGATGGAGAGATATGAAATTACGAATGTTAGAATAGCGCGCTAACATTTACAGCGATAAAATTGATGCAAAAATCATGAAAATCTTTAATAAAACACTATTCGTTAAAAATAGAGCAAAAATCTCGCGATAATTGTCTTTAATTTTATTTAAAGAAACGCTGTGAATTTTTTCATACATATAACTTGTAAAATAACCGAAACAAACGTGTTTATAATCATTTTTGGAGCATACTTTGCAATTTTTTTCTATCGAGGGAATTTTATATAATTTGCATTTCGGCACGACAATTTTCTAGTTATTATCTTCAAGAATAACATATATTTTTTTAAGAGCTTAAAAACTTCAAATGTTTAAGGGAGATTTGCAAGAAATCGGTTTAAATTCGGAGAACCGCCTCTTAATGCGTAAGATTTATCCACCTTGGAGATTGTTAACTGGAGAGAGCTGGCACAAAACCGTGACGAGTGGAGGAAGACTCTTGAGGAGGCCAAGACCCACCAGGGGTTGTAGAGCCAAGAGTGATGATGATGAAAGCGTAATATGTTCAAGGGCATCAGGATTGCAAATACACCCATTGAGAAGCTTATGTGCTAGTAACACCATTTTTCATCTGACATCTAGACCAGTGATTAGCAACACACCTATTTGGTATGGCCCGCGAGCCTGTACAAATGTCAAAACTTTGCAGTAAAAAATATTAAACAGTTTCCGTTTTGTTTTGTAAAAGCGTTTCGTCTTTCTTCAGAGTTTGGGATCAGCCGCTCAAAATAATAAGTTATTTTTTTTACATATTATTAAGATAGAATATTGTGGTTCAACCCTAATTGTAGAAAATTTCTCAACTTCGCAGCGCAGTATTTTTGTCTTTGTTAAGTTCTGTTTGTTTGATGCATTTTAAAGGTTTACATTTTATAATTTACCAAAAGTTTTCGAGACTAAATTTTGTTTAACTTTCCGAATGACAAAAATCATCAGAATTTATTGGTTTGAACTTGGAGACATTTTTTTAACATTCAATGATTATTAATTTAATTGAAAAATTAGTTTTAGAAAATATAAATAGGTTTGCGACATGAACCAACCATGTCAAGCTGTACACACCCTACCCCCGGCAGCCCCCAAATAAATTAGCCCTCCGGTTAAAAAGGTTGATCACTCACTGGTCTAGATGATCTAGTCTTAGCATTCCAACGAGAATATCCGAGGAATACAGCAAAGGTTAGTAACCACACTCTGTGTATCATAAACTTTTTTTTCACCTTTTCTACATCATTTGAGTTTTGGGCATCTTCGGGTGCCCATATTACTGAGCCACTTTCGAGAATGCTGCGACCCAGAAATTATTGTTATTAACCTCATGCTCATTAAAAATCTGGAAATTATTTAACTTACGAACTTTCATTATTGTAAGATTGTCAGCTTAAAAAGTAAAATGGGGGGGGGGGGGGGGGATCAGCAAAATTTCACATTACTTAAAAAGAATATACAAAGTGGCCAATATGCCTCTAATGTTATTATGTGAGGAATTATTTAACTTTATGAACAACAGTTTTCCGATGTCTAAACGAGAATAGGTTGGTTAGTATTAGGTTAAAGGGTATGTTGGCTGTCTGCTTGTTGACAACAGAAACGAACTTCTGAGCAGTCGTGCAATATTGCAATTCCATAGTGGTTTGGGTTTCATAAATACGAACCCTGCAAACTGTGTAGAAAATGTCACTATCAGAATTCTCAAGTTAGTAAGAATATTCTTTGTTATATTTTACAAGGTTTTGTTTTATTTATGTCAACTCTAGAATGTTTGTATTACCCCATCCAAGACGAATGTAAAAGTAATAATTTACCTCGAAATAAATGATTAATCAGATTTTGGTCTATCACTTGAAATGTAAATACAAATATAGTATTACAAAATATTATATTCAAAACACTAATAATTAAAATCAAATCTTATATTAAAATACACAACACTTAATTAATTTTAGAGCATTACGTTTTCACTAAACCGAATTTGGCTTTCCGTTTTTCTATTTTCTCCTGGTTCTCTACATCAACCATTACTTTGGAGACGGAGATACCAAACCTTTCAGCACGTTTCTTCAGTACGTCTAAAGATGCTGCAGCAGCAGGTTCGATCTTGCGACTTGCGGGGCTAGCTGGTGTGGTCGGAGTGGTGCTTGTTACTGCTGTAAGGCCGAACCTCGCCTTCCTCGCATCCTTGGAAGCTGCCTCAGTGGGGGGGAGGCCGAATCTCTTGGCTCTCAACTCCAACCTGCTCTGAGCATCTATTGGTGCCTTCACTGCAACGGGAGTTTTAGGAGCATCTTCTGACTTATCACTGCTCTCCACTTTGTCCACTGTTATGATCGCTCTGTTGAGAACTACTTTCTTGGCGGAGCTTGCATTAATATCTATAGGGGTTATTTGCCGCTTTGGCGGGCTCTCTGAGTCGGGGGATAGAAGTTTATCTTCATTGATACACTCTGTGCTCGTAATAACAGGAGGAAGTCTTCTCTTCAGGGTTCTGGTGGGTAGAACCTGACTCAAAGCGGTGACGGAGTCAGATTGGCCTTCCGACGCGGTCTCGGGTTTGTTCGTAGATGCCGACACTTCTGATTCGTTCGAGATGACATCTTCGGCTTTCAACTCTTCAGCAAACTTCAGATCAACATCGTCATCCAAAACTCCGTCGGAATCTAGATCGTCCGAGTCCAATGTGTCTTCTGCCAGACTATCCTTGTTGACGGCAGCCTGCAGGCGAGTTGTCAGCTCACTCTTGTCTCCAACGGTGCTGAGTCCACGCGACTTCAACTCCTTTTTC
The DNA here is from genome assembly GCA_917563855.2 of Limnephilus lunatus. Taxonomy (NCBI): domain Eukaryota; kingdom Metazoa; phylum Arthropoda; class Insecta; order Trichoptera; family Limnephilidae; genus Limnephilus; species Limnephilus lunatus. The sequence continues at coordinate 71,212,465 of OU830596.1, forward strand.
AGCTCCACAACCTTTAACTTAGCGATGTCTGAAGGCTTTCCAAAAACTGTGGAGTCTGCCATCATTACAAATTATATGCTCGATTTTCTTTGTACCGTCGTTATTTGTATCAGGAAAAAATATGTATCTGTAGAAAAATTTTCCTAAAATATAAACGCCGTCGAATAAATTGAAATGACGGATTGAGAATGAATGCCATAAATAAACCAATCATATGAATGCCATAAATAAAGATGCATAGATAGAGCCATCATAGAGCAGAGCACAAATCAATCGGACAATTCAGAACCATGTAACTTCAACACCTACTTTGAAAAGTCCATAAAGTGATGAAAAAATGGGTTGGTTAAATCATAGACACCTTTACAGAACCTATTACTAAATTGACTTATTAAATATTATTAAGTATTATTGACTTCACTAAAGAACGGCTGTGGTTAAATAGGTTACGTTAGGTTAGGTTGTTGGCTATTTTCATTAAAAGTTAGGATTTTTTCCCCCTAACTTATAATGACTTTTCAAATTGCATGATTCTGAGTTGTCATAGAACCAATAAACCAATCCCGAGCATAGACAATAGGGCTCATTACACGTACAGTAAACGCAAAACTTTAAGATCGGCCTGAATATGGTGCGATGCATTCTAGCGCAGTTGCTGACTTTACAATACCGGCCGCGGCAGTAGGTTAAACTTCGTACTCCTCTCTTATACTATTTTAAAGTTTTATTTGTGGTACCTCCTAATTAGGATATAAATAACATTTTTTAAATTTAAAAAATAAGTTTTCAGATCGATAAGATGAGGGAGATAAAAATTCCCCCACAACTTCAATAATATATATTTTTTCAATTTACAGTAATTATGGTAAGTACCTAATTAAAATTATCCACGTGATATGTATATTAATTTATTTTTATAAATGTGTTCATATTATTTATTTAAAAAGAGACATTGTGAACTCTTGCTGTTCTACAAGAACTACATTCCTGATTTTAGGTTTTCCCCGTACGACCCATGCTAAAAAAACGCATCCCACTCAAAAATACATACTTTCGAGGACCGGTCAAAAAAAAAGTCTTTTTCGACACGTTTTTTCAAAAAACCATGGAGGTAAAAATGACCCAAAAACCATGAAAACACGGGAAAAATACACCGTTAACGATGCATGTCGATGTCCAAAGATTTTCAACTTGATATTGATTCATTTAATGATTGGTGCAAAATTAATTGCATGCAACTTAATGTTGATAAAAGCAAAATTTCGTCCTTTTATAGAACCATAAAACCTATTCAGTTTGATTATAAACTAAATAATGTTTGTCTCTCTACTGTCACATCTATCAAGGACCTTGGGGTCACTCTAGACTGCAAACTTTCTTTACGTGATCACATCAATAACATTGTAAACAAATCACTTAAACTACTCGGCTTCATTCATAGAATTACCTCTGACTTTAAATATATAAGTACACTTAAAACTCTTTACTATTCGCTGGTTTGCCCTCACCTTGAATATGCTAGTGTTATTTGGTCTCCTTTCTAAGCTGTCCACATATATCACATCGAATCTGTACAACATCGCTTCCTGCGAGTTAGGAATTGAAAGAGGCGAGTCCTCGTATGATGAAATTGAACAAACTTTAAACATAACTTCTTTAGAAAAACGTAGAAAGGACTCTGATCTAATATGCATTTTCAAAATTATCAACAGTATTACTGACACATCTGATTTGTTACAACTCATCCAGTTCAACATCTGAGTTTACTCGTATACTCCGAAATAATGAATTGCTGTTCCTCAATCAACATTCTACTAATTATGGATATCATTCTCCTTTATCCAGAATGTCGAGAATTGTTAACGCAAATCAAAGCACTGAATTTTTTAGTGTAAGCCTAAATGACTTTCGGCAGTCTTATGTACTTTTATATTATATGTATTTATATTATACTATCTTCTATATTTACTTTTATATTACATGTATTTTGTCAATGCTCTTCATATATATGTACTCTCCTTCCACTGTCGTCTCTCTTTTTTTTATTCGTGTTATTGTTATATTGTTAATGGACTATTCGTCCGTAAATAAATAAATAAATAATGTTTTGATTTTGATAATAATTTCATAATTTGCCAGATCGGTGGATTACCCTAATAGATATTACTACTGATTGTTTCGCACCGTCTGCGTCTGAAACTATTTGTATATTTCAAAACTCCATCCCTAAATTCGGGATTTCTCCCACGCGGTCCTTGCTAATAAAAAAAATCATTGACATATTACAAAGGAAGATTTTTTTAAACCAACTATGAAAGAATTCAGAAACATTAACGACAAAATCCAATTAATAAACACCGTAATTTTTTTTTAAAATATAATCTTAAAAAAAATATATATATATATTTAATTAAGAATAACTTATGACTCAGTTTCCAAGTGATACTCTATTTTTCAAATAAGTTAAATTTTGTTTAATTTTAAACAACTAATTACAGTATTTCTAGATATATTATTAATAGTAAAATATTAATATATCATATAGATGTACATTAATGTAATAAAAAAAAATTAGGGACCAGTAAAAAACTACGGAAGAAGAAATGACCTAAAAAAACATGAAAACGTGGTAAAAACCATGCAAATCGCAACACTGATTCTGAGACAGTGTTTTTCTGAATCACTACTAATATGAGTTATGATGCTGATGAATTATCTTATGAGGAAGTATCACATAATGATAAATTTATTCTGAAAACTCAGATGATGAGTTCCCATTCTATGAACTGGCATGGAACCGAATATTCGTGTAGGTACTTACTTGTCAATAAAATATTTTTCCTTAAAATGGCAACATTTTTTCATGACGTTCGCCATAACTGTCAGCTGTCAAATGCTAGTTTGGTCACAGATCTGATTGTTTTTGTGTTTATGTAAACCACTATGACCCTGTAAATTCTTTTATTTTATCGACAGTACTCAGTAATCAACAATGGAGATCGCAAAATCCTTATTCACATCCAGGGACCACGACGGATACGTGGGTAAAGTGGATCATGATGTAAGTTGATACCAATATGGTGGATCGAAGTGTATTTTATTGTTATTATCGTTAAACTTGCACAATACCGCCAATCGTATTCATTTTGTGAATATTTAATAATTCAAGGCAGTTTTTTATGAATGAATTAACACGCTTCAATGCATTGTTTGTTGGCAGCGTAAAATGTTGAATGATGATGAACCAGAGGACTTTGCTGACATGGTGGAAGGTTTGCAGATCTCCGAGAAGCTCCACCCTGCTCCTGGTGGCCCCTTCTCGGCCCTGACTGCGAGTATGTGGCCACAGAATCTCCTTGCCAAGCTTGGCCAACCTGAGGTATCGATTGTTTACATTTTATGATGATAACTACCCCATTTCAGCAACCTACAGATCTTATTGTGGAGGTTAGATAGCGTACCGGAACAATTTATCATTATATAATAATTTATGTGTATTATAAGGGAACATAAATTGCCATCTCCAAATTTGTAAATATTGAACTAAAACTTCTACTATCTGGTCTGAAAGAAAGTATATTTGACTTATTATTGGAGTAATGAAGAGAAAAACAGCCTCCAATGCGTTCTCAATACTTCTCATTTGGGTTCACTAAGCACTCTAAGCGGGCCTTTTGAATCATTTTAATAACTCCTGACATTTTATAGTTTACCCTTTCAAACAACTGCCTAATTTTTACATTTTCTACTGAGAAAGTGACCAACCCGTGCAAATTTTCACCATACAGCTTGCATAATTCATTTACTTACATTGTTTAAATTATTTCATTTTGTTTTCCTTTCAGTCCGAGGGTGCCAATGAACAGCCTGATTACCAGTTTGACGAGTTTGGTTTCCGAGTTGAAGAGGAAGATGGCCCAGAACAGAACTCCAGTAAACTTCTAGCTAGTTCTTTTACAGAAGATGATCAGCACAGGTATGATTAATAATATAAAACATCAAGACAATAAACAACAAGGTTTACAACTTTCTTTTTAAAGACTGAAAAACCCCCTTTTTTTTTAAACATTAACTCCACACAGGAGGCCCTGAGGAAAATAATTTCCCTCAGGGCCTATGTCATCTTTGAGGATGCTGTGTGGAGGGTCTTTGTGAGGAAAGGAAGGAGTGAACATGGGTCTTGAAGAGACCCATGTTTGGATTAAGTAATAAATTTTTTGAAGACCCAGACTCTAATATAATATTTCTTATACTGAGAGCCCTGTTATAACCTTTCTTTCTTTTATATGCGTCAATAATGAGAAAGTGAAAAAGGTTACAATGGAATTATCAGTGGTATACCTACTATTATTTGAATCGTTAAGTTCAAAAACCCGCCCTAATTGATTACTAAGGAAAAATATATGAGGGGTGGGTGGGTATCGGGGGGTCAGTGTGTCCAGTACATAAGATTGGTTCCTTCCCGCTGAGTTGCACGACGATGTTCACAAAGAGTACTGCTAGAGAGGTCAAATAGTAGGCTGATGAGTTTTCATGATTCCAGTTATTTAATTTTTTACACGATGATCTTGTAATAACTTAATACGATTGTTATTTTCTATTTTAATGTTTAATATATATTTAAAAAATGTGTTTTAATTATTATAGGCCCATATTTAAACACGATTTATAAAGAAACTAGAAGACTTTTTGAAATAATAACAATGGCATCGCATTTCTTGTGAGAAACCACATCAGTTGGCATTCACATATAATTTTTTACCAAAACTCATTAGGATGGATATTGGAACTCATTCAACGATTCATTTAATCCCTAGTCAGGCAAGATTTGCTTAAAGTTTAGTTTTTAATTTTTTAAAATATGTATTTTTGCTCACAGATTACAATGGGTAGCCCATGTGGAGTTCTCCAATAAGGAAATAGATATCACATCTGAAAGTGCAGACGGTCGCTTGCCTCGGACGGAGAAATTAAGGAGCATGGTAAAGCAAGGTATCCCACATTCACTCCGACCTCAAATATGGATGAGATTATCAGGTAAACTTAATCACAAGTCATAAGCTTTCACGTCATATAACCATGATAAACATGAATAAATGCATAAAATGCTTCCACAGCCGTTGTGCCCGCATGATGTAATGTAATGTAATCTTATTACGTGTTAAAAAGTCAGCTCGGTGTGAGTGCGGTGTGGTGCAGACCACCGAATGCCCGCTCCATTCGTTCCCCATATGGATTGATATGGTCCACAGGTCGTTGCTTGAGGCCCCAGACTGGCTTTCAGATCTAGATGTCCCCTTCTGACACCCCCAACACGTGAAAGAAGATGAAGAAGAACGTGAATAAAGTTTTTTATACTATGGTTTAACCAGGCATACCTACGGTCCAATTGAAGATTTTTTGCGACTCAAATAGAAGTTTTCAGCTTTCCTATGGTTAGGATATTGGTATTCAAAGAAAAAAAGAAAAAAAAGTTGTCGTAAATTTATCGCATTGCTTATATCATCATACATTTTGATTATATCATCGTACACAATGATATGTATAATCAAATTTTAGGTTTTTTAAAATCTATTACTAGATTTTGTATGTATTTTATTTTTTTCAGTTAATATTTAAGGATCTAATACTTAAACATCTTATTTAACAGGAGCACTTCAAAAGAAACACCAATCTGATGTGACCTACAAAGACATAGAGAAGGCTTCTAGCGATGATGGACTGATGACTTCTAAACAGATTGAAAAAGATCTTGTCAGGACTTTGCCCGCTAATGCCTGCTTCTCACACCTCACCAGCACTGGAGTTCCAAGACTCCGAAGGGTTCTCAGGGGTTTGGCTTGGCTGTATCCAGAGATTGGGTGAGTGAAAAATGCAAAACAATAATTACTGTGAAGGGACTCAAAAAAAACTTCCTTATATGGGAAAATCTTCTGCATGGAATCCAAATTAGACCAATTTTTAATTCCCGGTTTTAACTAACTAACTAACTAACTAACCATCACGCCGTTTCTCCGCAGGGGTAGGCAGAGAGGACGGACCGCCAAACAACTCGGTCTTGGCACACACTCTTTGCCTCACTCACATTCATACATCGTTTCGTACATTCTCTTCTATTATTCTGACTTTTGATATGGCCCGACTCAAGTATCTGATTCACTTGATCGTGCCATGTCTTCCTCAGACATCCACGACTTCTTCTACCATTCACATTTGCATCGTATATTCTTCTTACACTGCTTTCTTCGTTCATTCGCTCTACATGCCCAAACCATCTGAGGGTCCCTTTCTTAATCTTACTCATTATGCATACATCAGCCTTACATTCTTTGCGGATATCCACATTTCTCACACGATCATATATTGTTTTACCACACATACGCCTCAAGGATCTCATTTCAACAGCATTCAGTTTACTTTCATCCTTCCTCTGCCAGTTCCATGCCTCACTGCCATACATCAGGGTAGGTATCAGGACTCCATTGTGGACTGCTAGTTTCGCTTCTTTTGACAGTTTTTTATTAGCGCCAACGGCATTCAGTCCTCCATTAATGGAGTTACCAGCATTCACCCTTCTTTCAATATCCCTATCAGCCTTCCCATCTCTCGTAAGGGACTCCTGGTTTTAAGGGACCTAAATAATTGTAGAAATGCAGTGTCGGACACTGTTGCAGTTATTTTCTTGAAAACGTCAATTGAGTTTAGTCTAGGTCGATATATATTGTCTAGTATTTTGAAATTATTGTTTTGAACTGTTTAATTAATTTACCTTACATTTATTATACAGGGAGTGGTAGGAGAATTGAAATATTTAAATATCTCTTGAGAATATTATTATTTCACTTTCATCTTGTATCTTTTTGAATTTATGTAATACGCGCTTGAAGCCTAAAATGAGTTATAACATATACATATGTACTCCTCTTCAAAACAACACTTGGTTCACTCGGATCGTATAGTTAGTTTATGGACCTGCATCGAATCCGGAAAATTCAAAATCGGTAGTTCACTTTGCTCTTGCTTAGTTCTCGACGCCCGGTTGCCACGAATGTTGGAGCTGTACTCTGTACTAGCGATGTGTCGGTTCAGCTGGAATGGGCTCGTGTGATCCGCTCCTTTGCGGGAAGCGGTTCCTACTCCCACTCCTTTTTCAAATCAACTACTCTCAGAGCATTCGGCCCAGTACTCGCATCCAAATAAATCCGGCGGTCCGAGTAACCCAACGCCGCAGCGCGAAGCTGCGGCGCCGGCTTTCCTAGCCATTCGAATATAAGTCCCGAGTTCGCCGAGTACGCTCAAACCCAAGCGTCTTGGTCCGAGCCACGTGAACCAAGAACCCGCCACTCTCACGCCACTCCCGTCATTCCCGCGACTCGCGAACCACGATACATTCCTGCCACTCACTCCGAACTCGGGCTCATTTCCAAACCTGAAACTCGGATGCCTCCACCGGCCGGCGGGCGTCTCCGTGTTCGCCGCGAGTACTGAGTAGTAGGAACTAGGAATCACCGTTCGGCGTCCCCGATACGCTCCACTCTCCACTCCACTCCCGAGTCGCGAGTCTCGGGTTCTCGGAACTGCGTGAACCACAAGACACTCCCCGCGACTTGCGACCCGCCAACCACTTCCCCTTGAGCCACGACACTTCGCGACAGGCCGGGCCGCCGGGCAGCGGGCGTTCATTCGATCGCTGTCCTTTGATCGACATACACGTGCGTGACCGCTTGACGTAACAGTATACTGCTCTCGCGGAAACGCAGAATTGTTTAGTAGGTATATTAGATTTTTGAATATTCGGCTAGACATGGAGTCGTTTTTAATTTGAGCATGTTATCTTGGTATAATCAAAGGGTGAAGTGCATTATGAAATAATAGTTTATAAGAAAGCATCACAGTTTACAGCTAATGTACTTATTTAAATTCTCAATAAAAGCCGTGTAATGTACCTACATTGCACGGGTGACGGGTCCGAGCCCTCATGCGGGTCTTGTCTGGCTCCGGGTTTCTAAGTTCTCGTGCGGGTTCTACGAGTAGGTCCTGGCTCCGAGTTCTTTGAACCCGTGCGTCCCGGTTCGGTGCGCCGCAACAACACCCAGTGCTCAGTCCGCACCTAAGAACTCGGAGCCGGGACCTGCTCCTAGAACTCGTGTACTTTTAAAAGGAAGCAAGTCTCGGAAGCTTCCGGCAAAATGCAGAACTTACCCACCTCTACTCTGTACTGCCACAAACTTTTACCCTTCTTTAAAAGGAATCTAAGATGGCACAGCTATGTCTAATTTTAGCCAAGTTATTTATGTTTGAAATTACTTTGTCAGAATCTATCACTCGGTTGGGCAGAACTGCCTCCCCACACCCAGCATCATTACTACATTAAAGACGTTTCCACGTCAAAACATATCTTGTAAGCGTGGAACTTCTTACGTAGGAAACGTATATGAGTGTTTTACTATATTATCATCAACAACTTTCAACTATTCAAGTGATCTTAAATAGATAAAATTATAAAAATAATAATAATGGTTTACCGCATTATAGGAATGTACTCTTGTTTACTTATCTTTATATGTATGATCTAGAATGAAGAAGATTTATATCTCATGTATAGAAATGTAATTTCACATATCAAAGAATTCTAAGTAAAGTACTTTATCTGCAAGTCTGTTACTTTGCAGTACATAGTCGGCTTTGAAGATTTTTGTAAGTTTGTCATAAATTATTCAGATAAAAAATAATCATAATATATATTTATGAGATGCTTAGTTTGGTTATTACCGTTAGCGGCATCCAAAATACCCGCCTATTTTAATTAATTAATGTTTTATGAAATATTCCAGTTACTGCCAGGGCACAGGGATGATAGCAGCATCATTATTGCTGATGATGGAGGAAGAAGATGCCTTTTGGATGATGGCAACAATAGTGGAAGATCTGTTACCTGCATCCTACTATTCTTCTACTCTCATAGGTAACTTCCGCTAATTTCTAAGCTATAATGCTGAAATCAACAACAATTATTCTAAATACAAGTGTCATCCTTATGAGAGATCACTAATGGCTTGAACCATTAACTTCAAGATTTGGAGTTACACAAATTTGCAAGACAAATAATTTCATAATACAACTCCCTAACGAATTCCATTGCTTCACTTCAGAAGACTAACTCTGCACTCCAAAATAACACTTAGCGCAAGGTTAACCCCGAATAGCATGGTATAATGTGATCATGTACATGTTCATTTAGTCCGTCAATAAGAAGCCAAAAAGGCATGCGTCACAAAGTTGAAACTTAAGAACCCAACTTCATGTACAACTCTGTCGCCGCGCCATCTGCAAAGTTTGTGACAAAACTACTCCTTTAACTTGAATACATTTGTACTTCACGAAACAATATATTGGCATACAACAATGGCTTGGAAAATTTTAACTTTGTCAATTGTTATTTTTTTTAAAAGGTCTATCGATCCGTGCGTATACAATATAGATTCTAGAATTCGATTAATTAAGATTCTATGATTCGATTAATTAAAAACCGAGCCTGTTTGGTTAAACGAATTTTCGGATAAACAGCTGGAAACAGACGTTTTCTGGAATCTTCTAACATAGATAACTAGATAAGTCGAAAATTTAATTATTTTTACCTTTCAAATCGATGCTGTTAGATTTACCACTGTTATATTCCCTCATTAATTTTATACAACTCTTTCATTATACAACTCCAGAATATCATTTTATTTTAAGCTCAGCTTGGTTGTAATGCCTTAGCACATAAATTCGTATACAGGTTAGAAATCACCATTACATGATTTGTCTAGGATTTTGATAGAGGTTAATAAATTATTAAATATTATTAATAACGTTTTTTTATTTTTTTTTTCTAAATCAAACTACTATGATCGCAATATTTCAAAATGTTAACGACTGCAGTAATTTTATGCGAGTTTAATTTACGAAACTATTTTTGATAAAGTCCCCGCTTTAATCAGCATGGTGCTATGTGCGAGGATACTAATTGTAAATAGTATTGGTTTTGCAATATTCGTGAAATTATTAATTCACAAGTTATGATGAATTAACTGCTGAAAACAAACTTTTTTCTTCAATGGTTAACTTCTAATGTATTCCAGCCACCCATCCCGCCTTCGTCCCCCTTTGAAGAGTGCCCATTTCTGTACTGTGTAAAGACAAGGTCTAACCAATTGGGCAAGGGTTGTGAGATGGGTTAAAGTAGGGGATGTAGGAAGAGATTTTGATTTGCGGGTCTTGAAGAGGGCCGGATTTTATGATGGAGGAAAAACACAGTTTTTTCAGATTCCAGAGACTACGGAAGTATTCACATAACTGATTAAATTATCAATGATAAAGCCCGCAATAGCTCCTATCTAAAATATCTTGGAACTTCCCAACTCACACCCTCCCCACTCTCTTCGACTTACCATAATAATATTATTGCTTTAAATTCCAGGTATACAAGCCGATCAAAGGGTACTCCGCACCCTGATAACCAGCTACCTGCCCGCCGTGGACCAGGTCCTGTGCAGCCATGACATCGAGCTGTCCCTCATCACGCTGCACTGGTTCCTCACACTCTTTGCCAACGTGGTTCACATGAAGCTGTTGCTGAGGATCTGGGACCTGTTCTTCTTGGACGGATCTATTGTACTGTTTCAGATAACGCTGGCCATGCTGAAGATAAAGGTACACAAATACTGATGTTAAAAGGGCAGTTTTGTTTGTAATGATTTGTTTATAAAATTTAAATGAAGCCAACACAGAGTGAACTGATTTTGAACTTGCTTTTATTTAACTCGATACAGCAGACAAAATACCCTTTTCTACATTGATAGATGCAACACTAATTCCAACCAAAATGAATTTATACAAAGGGCATGTAAATACTATAATAATAAACTTGCACATATAGACACACTTGCTGACATATTCACTGCTAGTTACTGTCATTACAGAATTTCTTTATTACATTCTATGTAGGTGCGAATAACACATATTCATGACTAAATTCATTGTACCTAATATTATTATATTACTTGCGTGGCAACTTTCCCTTATCCCTCTCCTCCCCTTACCCGTCCCAACCCAAATACCTATTTCGCAGTCTATTTAAGTATTGTTTTAATTATTTTATTATTGTTTATAACATGTTTATCACTTGTTGACTTAACATCTGTATTATTATTTTTTTTAAATTGCTGCTTAGTTCTGTTTATATTTTTTCTGTTTTTCTTAAATTTTCTAGTTTACATTCAGTTACTTTTATGTTTCTAAATACCTATCTGTGAACATTAATAATTGGTCTGTTTTTTTTGCCATCCTCTTATGTATATTTTATTACTATGACTGTTTATGTTCCTTAAATAAATAAATAAATAAATAAATATTGAAGACGGCTTGCAGATAGTTTCCGTGAGCACTCAGGCCATGGGTCCATTGTACTCAGCTCCGGATCTAAGACTTTTTCAAACCGGGGCAGAAACTTGATAGTGGCACCCCCTCTCGCCAGTGTTTGAGAGGGGGTGCCACTATGAAGTGGCGCCCCTCTCAAACTGTTCGGATTTATTCGGCTCAGCTAGTGTAGCCCCTAGTTCTAGATGCAATGGGGATTCCCCTGGCAGAGACATCACATACACTATGCACGTATTAAAAATCGACCTAAGATACATTCATAAATCAACTTAGTGTTCAAAAACCAACTGGGCATTTTAAAATCAAATGAATAATCGATAGAACAACGTGCGCTGGATGCCAGGCGCTTTGCGAAACAAGTTTATTTTTTCAATCAAACGTATAAATTACGATTTTGGCGCCCCCTAAAACTCCCGCCTGGCTGATTGTGCTATCTCACATTTCATCTCATTTCTTAATTAGTATTCCAGTCCCTTTGGTAAAGTTCACCAGGGTTGTCATTGAATATTTGGTTGTCTCCTGGTTCCACAATGTGTCTCTTCCCAGGTAGCTGAATCTTGTTCCTGTCAGAGTGGGACGTTAAGTAAATTGGAGTCCATCCTCTTCACATTTTCTGCTTCTGTTTGTGTTTCACACTCCCAACATCTGCATGTGTTTTCTGAGGTGACAGTGTCACGTTAGTAGTCCTACCAGTTCCCTCAGCGAGTTTCTGTCCATATTGAGTAGTTGCCATATATCTAGGGTCCGGTCTGTTTTTAAGTGCTTTGGATTTTCTAATTCCCGGTGCCCTGCTGAACTTGCTTTGAAATACATACATCAAAGTAAGCGTTATTTTAGACCCATCTCCGATCGTCAAATTTTTACAATTTCATTTTGTAACTCCTGCTACTCTTCATAGATAAGTTGCAACTGAAATGTCTCATACATACCAGATAACCGAATTCCACTGAAAATATTGAGTTCGATTCCAGAAAGAATAAGTCCAGAGAGCTGCCCCAGGAAAATTTGGGAAACAGGAAAAGGCTAGGATTTACCAGTTTTAAGTTGAAGAACTTAACTATTCAACGAGTTTCTAATCAATCTTTAATCTTTTCCATCTCCAGGAGCCGAGTCTTGAGGAGTTCACAAACTCGGCGCAGATATTTAACGCCCTATCGGACCTGCCCGGGCGACTGGACGACGTGGAGCAGCTGATCGCGCTAGCCGAGGAGATGGGCGATGGCACCCTGACGCAGGTGCTGGTGGACACGCAGCGCCGGAGACATTTGGCTTACCTGATGGCCGATCAGGGGGCGCTACTGGGGGGCGACCCGGGCAATGCGGCTAATCTGCCTAAACAGCATTTGGCGAGGTAAATTAGTATAATTTTTTTTTTTTTTTTGAAAAGGAAATCAAACATTCCCAGGTTACGAATAAAGTCAAGTTTATAAAACAGCTGTACATTACTGAAATACTTTGCAGATTTTTTATCAATCTAAATCTGCAGAAAGAATATAACGAAATACGTGAGAATGTTTGTAACCTCCCTCCTCGCATTTGAAGAAGTTGCTTGTGGAGACAATAATGGAGATATAATAATGGAGGAGTTTGCAGAAGACTGAATGCCTAAACTCTGCAACAAACCAATCAAAACATATAACCCCTCACAAGCCAAAATTTAGTAGCAATGTCATATCCACAATTTGGTGGCAATGTCATCTCTGCAATTCGTTAGCAATGATCCACAATTTGTTAGCAATGTCATATCCACAATTTGTTACCAATGTCATATCCACTTATGCTTACAGTACTAATTAAAGAATTGATTGATTGTTTGTGTATGTTTAATGTTGCAGGAGACAAGTAAAGAAAAACAAATCAATGATTCAGATGCTATTATTTGGAGATGAAGATGGCGATGAAGACGCCAAATGTAAAAACGTAAAGCAGACAGAAGTTCTTGTTGACCTCAGAGAAGCTATTTTACAGGTAAAACTCTCTATGTACTGTATAATATATTAACTCCAATTGAAATAATTGTTTTATCTCTTCTCTTATTATTTAATCTTAGCGTAGACCCGTGAAAAATGACACGATATTAAAATTTTGGGATTTGTGAAGTTGAAAGTTTTTATATACTAATTAATATACAGTTGGTAACGGTCAAAAATTAAAGAGAGCGACTGACAAGCAAACTGGCCTTTTACATCCTCCATTTGCATCGTACATTAATCAGAAACTCGTTAACTTGTTAATGTTAACTTTAAAAAGTTTTAAAAATGGCTTACCTTACGTTTTTATAACTAAAATTACTGGTATTGAAAAAAAATAATAACACGTACATACTATATTAGACAAATGTATTATACGGAAGCAATCCTCCGAACAGGCCCTCCATTGATATGCTTGGTGTAACTCTAAGTGACCAGCTCAGGTACGGGGGCTCCATCAAAGCCAGAGTTAAGTTAGCCTCTCAGAAACTGGGCGTACTGTACAGGGCCCGCAGATAGTACAGAACTGCTAACCCTGTACAAATCGCAAGTGCACCGCACGGTTGAAGTTGTCAGCCACCTTTGGTCTGGAGTCCCAAATATCTAAAAAAACCCTCGACTCTGTGCAGAAACGGGCGGTCGGTTTGATAGATTCTCCTAACTTAACAAACGGATTGCAATCTTAAGAGCACAGGCGTCCGGTGTGAATGCTATCCTTGTTCTACCGGTATTTCAATGGAAGATGCTCTGAGGAACTAGCGTCATTGATCCCATCGGCACCAGTGGAACGATTTGCTGGCCTCTGTGTTTCCTCCTTCATACAACATGGGTCTCTTCAAGACCAATGTTCATTCCTTCCTCTCCTCCATAAGACCCTCCACGCAGCGTCTCAGAGACATAGGCCTTGAGGAAAATAATTTTCCTCGGGGCCTCCTGTGCGGAGTTAATGTTAAAAAAAATTATATGTCTGATAATGTTGTAGGTAGCTTAAAAATAAGCTTATGGGTCCGAGTGGTTAAAAAGTTTTTAAAAATGGCTCACCTTACGTTTTTCTAACTAATATTACTGGTAATTAAAAAAAATAAAAACACATCCATTATTAGACAAATGTATTATAATAATAATAATATCTTTATTTGGAAAACAAACAGCTTTACAAAGATACATAAAAATAAAGAGTGCTAAAATAAAACAGTAAGCCTAAAAACATGTTTTCGCTGATAAATTTTTTTTTTTCGCTGACAAGAAAAAGATAAAGAGGAGAATCTAAATAACATAAAATATAGAAAAACACAATAAAGGGTAAGCTTATGATCTTATAGGAGTATATGGATGATATGTATGTAATTAGGAAATATGTAAATATATTGCAAATCAGGAAAAGAAATCTGATTAATAATATAATAAATAAATATAAATATGGATGTTAAGTGGTGTTTTGTGATGCATTACATTTATCTGATAGTGTTGCTTTGAATTTGTTGAAAGTTATATTGAAGATGTCTGTATATGTGAGGTGTGTGCAGGGCTGGGCAAAATACATGCTTTGCTGTAATTGAAATACAAATTACAAAATACTTTTTCGCATGTTTTTAAAATACGAAATACAAAATACTTTGAAGTGGTGTATTTGAAATACAAAATACAAAATACAGTATTTTAACCATTTTTTTTTATTTCAAATAAAAAATACAAATTACAAAATACATTTGGTTTTGGTAGAACCTTTGGTTGCAATAAATTGTCGTAAGTGTACTTATCTAAGGGTGCGTTTCCATAAAAGCAAAGCTGACCAGAGTGAAACACAGACGTGCAAAAATTGACCAATCATATTGCTTAGAAAACACATCTCATCCTCCACTTGTAAAGTTTTTTTGGTATAGGACAAAGGTGCAGTGGCATAGCTAGCATGGGTGGCACCCGGGGCGGATAGGGCGGGTAACAACCCCCCCCCCCACCCCCCCTATTGACTTCATCAAAAATTGCTCCATCCAGGGAGGGCGGGGGGGGGGGAGGTTGGTGGCTAGAGAATTGTGCTCTTGGGGGGTGACACTCGGTCGGGTCCGTCGGACCGCCCCCCCTTCGCTACGCACTTCCCAGGTGTTAAATAATTATTATTCCCATTAGATAATTATTATTATTCTCCTCAAAAAATTATTTTCTCTTGGAATTCAATGTACAGCATTAAGTTGGTTCAAATCATATCTTAGCAATAGAACACAACAAGTATAGATAAATAATAATTTAAGCATAAGCAAACAAATCTCTTTTGGGGTTCTACAAGGTAGTGTACTTGGACCAATATTGTTTTTAATCTACATTAATGATTTATGTAATTTAGATATTCCAGGTCATATTGTCAGTTTCGCAGACGACACTGCTTTAATATTTGAGGGTAAAACCTGGAAAGATGCTTTTGAAAAATGTGATTCAGGATTAAGAATAGTAAAGAGTTGACTAAATAATAACATCTTAACTTTGAATACATCAAAAACAAAATATGTAACTTTTAGCATATCATCAAAAAGTTAGCCATCCTACATTCATAATCTAACTATACACAATTGTCTGCAAAATTGTAATTGCCACCCTTTAGAAAAAGTAGACTGTATTAGGTACCTAGGTGTAATTATTGATAAATATTTGAGATGGAACGACCATATTGATATGTTAACAAAAAATATCAGGAGACTTACCTATATTTTTAAAGAACTTCGTCATATATTGGATAAAGAGAAATTAAAATCTGTCTATTATGCCTTAGTCCAATCTCGACTTTCTTACAATATAGTATGCTGGGGATCCTGTCTAAAGTCCAATGTAGAACCACTAAATATTGCTCACAAATTAATTCTTAAAGTCATGTACAAAAAAAAATTTCGTTATCCATCTAAAATACTTTACAAGGAATCTAATGTTATGTGTATAAAACAGCTGTACATCATTAAAATAATTTGTAGATTTTTTATCAATACTAAATCTGCAGAAAGAACCCAACAAACCCATACCACTAGAATTGGCTCAACAATGAACTTTGTGGCAATACATACTAAAACATCTTTTGGCCAAAGAAACTATTTATATCAGGCTCCACTTATGTTTAATATTCTGCCAGATTACATTAAGTCTTCCAATTCATTAACTAAATTTAAAAATAATGTTAAGAAATTTATGTTGACAGAGGATTGGCATACTATATTTTCATCCATGTCCTTTTTTAAATATAAGATTTTTTTTTAAATAATAAGATATTTGAGTTCCATTTGCACAAATCGAAGTGTCACCCTAGTTCTTTTGAACTTACTTTGCTTTTGGCAGGTATAAATATTGTTACAAATCATTCATGTAATATTAGTGTTTTGAAAGTAGTGTATTTATATTGTGTTTTGTATGTAAATTGCATCCTCAAATTATAATTATTAACCTCAATACAGGCATTAGTCCTAGTGAGGTTAATTTATGTAAAAAAAAAACAACAACAAAATGTATGGTGAGAATATAAATAAATAAAAAAATAAAAAATAATTTTATTAACAAGACATTTGCGAGACTTTATTTCACTTCAAATGCGCTCTACTGTAAAAACCTTAAAAATAATTTTGTATTCAGCAAATTATTCTCGTAGTACTTGATCTAATACTGTGATACAAAAATGTACAATACAAAGCAATGACAAGTATAATATATAGTGACCGACCGAAGGTTCAGTTTCGGCAAAAAAATCTATTTTCGGCAGAAAATCTGCCGAAACCTGAGTTCGTGGCTAGTTCGCCAAATTTTTGTTCTAATAAGTAGTTAAAATTGTTGGTTAATTTTTAAATTTTTTATTTATTTTATAACAGTAATGTACCGGTAATAATACCCGCCGCCCAAATTGGAAGGCGGGTAAGGGTACCGCCATTTATTGCATAATCAACACTTCTTCCATAGGTCACCTTAAGTGGTTCGATACGTTTGGTGTCTTTGTAGGCGTGCCCGGGTTCATGGGGTGAAGTTTGTCCAGGTCTTGGGGACTAATGCGTCTGTCTGCCTGCTACGTGGTGTGCATGATCGAGAAAGGCTGGTTGAGGGAGGTCTTTTATCATCTCCAGTCGGAATTTCTCGACCTATCGCCTTGCACCGCAGTTGGAGAGATGGATTCATACTTCCGTTATGCCTAGATACACTGACCCCCCGATTCCTACCCATGCTTCATATATCTATTTCCTTCCCAGAACTGCCTCTCCTTCCTTTCCTTAAAAACCCTACACACAGCATCCCCTTAGATG
This sequence comes from Limnephilus lunatus, assembly GCA_917563855.2. Classification (NCBI taxonomy): domain Eukaryota; kingdom Metazoa; phylum Arthropoda; class Insecta; order Trichoptera; family Limnephilidae; genus Limnephilus; species Limnephilus lunatus. The sequence continues at coordinate 71,230,124 of OU830596.1, forward strand.
ACATAGGCCATGAGGGAAAATATTTTCCTCAGGGCTTCCTATGTGGAACTAATATAAAAAAAATTATAAAAAATTATTTTTTCACATTCTTCAACTTTTGTTTTCTTTATTTCTAATATTGTGATTGTAAACGCAATTAAAATACTCAATTAATGAGGTCCTTCCTTTATAATGTGAGTGTTGATTATTGTCAATTTTTTGTTCCAAAAAGTAGTTAACATGTTTTGTTAATTTTTGTTTGTTTTATAGCGGTGATATCAAAAAAAAATAAATTATTTTACATGTACTTCAATAATTGTTTTTTTATTTCATTTAACACGTGTTAATTGTCTGTATAAGTGTAAAAATAAGCCAACTTCACTATACAATAGCTAAAAAAGAATCGGTTTCGGCCAAAACTAAGACAGATACCGAAGATTCGGTTTCGGTTTCGGTAGAAATTCCTGTTTCGGTCAGACACTAATAATATAATACGATACAAATAGTGTTGCCAACTTACTCTAATATATTGCGCAGGATTCTAACGTTTTTTGTCTATGTATTATCTACGTCATTTTATTTTTCATTATCATTACTAAGATCGCTAAATGTATTTGAAAATGTATTTTCAATCCATAATTTAAAAAAAGTATTTGAAATACAAATTACAAAATACCTCAGCATCGGGTAATTGAAATACCAATTACAAAATACATTTTTAGGAAGTAATTGAAATACAAATACAAAATACGTATTTGTATTTCAAATACGTATTTCAATTACAAGTAATTCAAATACTGCCCAGCCCTGGGTGTGTGTTATGATAGTGGCAGGCTCGATGTATGAATTTATTTTGTAAGTAGTTGGTGTTGGAGCGGCTGTTATAAAAAAGGGATACGTTTCTGCCATTGCGACCAGGAACTCTAATATCTATTTTTTGTAAAAGATACGGTTTTAGATAGTTGTCAGGATATGTTTATGTATAAACATTATCATCACTTCACTTTTTTGTCCTTCCATGTAAAAATAATTTTTTTTAAATTCCCAAAGTTTCATTATTTTTTTTCAAATTGCAGTCTGGATTCATAAAGATGCACATTTTAATTATTTTGTGGTTAACTTTTAGATTTGAATATACAGCGTGTTATTTTCTCTTTTCAATACCGTTTAAATCATATTTCTAATTACAATAGTAAGGGAGACACAATGATTTCTATAAGACTTATATGAGTTGTTACGAAAAGTGAACAAATTAGCTTGATGGTTAATGGTACTTTCAATGTTTATCAGTTCCAAGTTTGATGATTAAAAGTACATTTTACTTGAATAATGTTATGCATTACGCTGAAATATTTCACATTACTTACTTACCCATGCACCATTAACCGAAATCAGTATGTATAGTTTTAAATATTGGTTTTATTGTTTGTAATTTTCCAGGTTTCAAGGCATTTCTTGACAGTAGAGCCGCAGCTAAATACACAAGTGTCCCTGGTAGCTGACTACAATATGCACAGCCACGCTAAGGATCATGACAATTTCATCAACGTTTCACGGAATAGAAAACGAAGGGCCAAAGCTTTACTGGGTAAGTTTAATATTTCTTCTTATGGGTGATGTATTCTTCAATACGTCTGTTATGAAGGTTGGGATGGTGTTCAATGTTGTTTAAAGTAAACTATACATATTTTTTTACAATAGCTCCACACAGTAGGCCCTGAGGAAAAAAAGATTACCTCAGGACTTATGTCATCTTTGGGGATGCCGTGTGGAGGGTCTTTTTAAGGAAAGGAAGTTCTGGAAAGAAAAAAGTATGAGTGCTGGGAAGGAATCTGGGGGTCAATGTGTCCAGAAGACAGTGCAAGGCGATGGGTCAAGAGAGTCCGGCTGGAGAGGTTTAGGTTAGGTCTCCCTCAACCATTCTCCCCCGATCCGCCCCGCCACGCAGCAGGTGAGCAAACGCATTTGCCACCAAGTCCTAGATAAATCTCACCCCATGGGGACCCCTGCTAAGTTACCAAAGGTAGTGAACCGTAATATTTTTTGAGAGGTTTAATTTTTCAAAGGAGAGAAGCTAACAGTCACTAAATTTTAAGGAACAAAACGCAAGAAATGCGCGACAAATCCTGGCAAGGCCTGGGTATAGCAAAATATGTATAATATAAAATCATTTATATTTTTAAAAAGAGACAAACATTCCCAGGTTATGAATAACCTAACAATATTTAAAAAAAACTCATACTACCATCATTGTCTGGCCGTGAACCAGATGCATATGTCAACTTGGCTACTGACTGGCCTAATTATTGCGCCAAAACTTTCTAATTTTCTAAATATTTCAAAACAATGCATATTTTGCTGTACCCAGCCAGAACAACATGGTCTTTTAATAGTTTTTTGTACCTTCTCTATCATTAAAGAGTATATATACCACAAAAAGCGAATCTACCAAGATCAACCTTATTATTTCTAGACTTTGAGCGCCACGATGATGATGAGCTTGGCTTCCGCAAGAATGACGTTATCACGGTGCTGTCCCACCGCGACGAGCACTGCTGGGTGGGCGAGCTCAACGGCCTGCGCGGCTGGTTCCCCGCGCGCTTCGTGCAACCGCTGGACGAGCGCAGCAAGCGCTACTGCACGGCCGGGGACGATGCCGTATCGCAGCGGGTCACGCATCTGGTGCGCGGGGGGCTGGCGCCAGCCTTCCGGAAGGTTCTGCTGCACGGTATACGACGACCCAGCTTTCTAGGTGAGACACTTATATTATTACACCTATAATATAGCGGTTAACTGCCGATTATCTGACCGCCTGCATTTAATCAAATTTTGAAGATTACATTAAAAAAAATTATATATGAATTCCGCACAAGATTAGCAAGTCTCCCAACTGTCTGGACCCAGTGAGACTTTGGCATCCCCAATTGGGGTATGTTGTGAGGTTGAAGGAAGCGGGGAAGGGAAGGAGATGGGAAAGAGGAAGGTGGGGAAGTATCTGGCTCTTCTCAGATCTGGTCACTAAACATGGTTAAAGCCATTTCAATTCTGAATGCAGTCTTACACCATGGCGATACTGAGAGTTTCTTCCACTTGACAGATGATCCAAGTTCTGATGCAACATATTAGGCAACCCAGCTTTCAAGGTAGTAAAATAAATTATATGAATACCACACAAGAGTCATAACTGCTCCAAATTGTCTGAAACCAGTGAGACATCCCCAATTGGAGTATGTTGTGAGGCAAGTGTGAAGGTAGTAAGAAAGAGATGGGGAAGAGAAGGTGGGAAAGTACCTGGCTTTTCTCAGATCTGGTCACTAAACATGGTAAAGCTATTTCAATCCTGAATGGCGGTCTACACCATGGCAATCTTACACTGTGGCATTACTGAGAGCATCTTCCAGTGATTCTCCTACCTTAACAAACGGATAACAATCCTTAGAGCACAGTCTTTGGGTGGGAATGCTGTCCTTGTTCTACAGGTATTTCAATGAAAGATGCTCTGAGGAACTAGCGTCATTGATCCCCTCGGCACCGGTGCATAGTCGGGAAACACGTCAAACACGCGCCTAACATATGTACACGGTTGACATTTGTCACTTGAGAACGGGTCAAATCTATGACTTCAAGTACGACATCCATGTTCACTACTTCCTCTCCTCTAAAAGATCCTCCACTAAGTTACCATAGGTTCTGAGGGAAATTATTTTCCTCAAAGCCTTCTGTGTGGAGTCAATGTAAAAAGAAAAATATTGGTCATGCAGGTTATCGTTGAATTTTTTTGGCTAAAATTTAGTTTTATGGTTTTTACCAGTTTAGATCCTTTGAAATTTGTCCTTTGGTCTATTGAATGAGCAAATAATAAAACGAAGAGTTCTCTCCATATTGGCGTCCCTGCGAAAACCAAATAATCCAAGATTTCCGTCTTTAAGACCAGGATGAAGATGGTTGATTCTCTGTATTTTTATTGCCTAGTGATGTTGTTACGACAATCTTCTTATTCTAGGCGGCCCCTGTCACCCCTGGCTCTTCATAGAGGAGGCAGCTTCCCGAGAAGTGGAGAAAGACTTCAACTCCGTCTATAGCAGACTGGTTTTATGTAAAACATATCGCTTGGATGAGGATGGCAAGGTTCTCACTCCTGAAGAGGTATGTCACATTTCTCGACCTGTGTTTTAGCCGACAAACTTTCCTCATCTGAAAAATTACAACTAATGTTTAGATTATTATGCATACATTAAGTTTATTTTGGGCACAACTCAAAATTATTAATTTTGTAAGCAATTTTCCCTTTTCCCGGATATTTTCGATAGTCCGCAACGATTCACAATGTTAATCTTTTTGCAGCCGCGCTACCTGCGTAAGTGAATTCAGGCCTTTGTAGGTCTGCCTGGGAATTTATTTTTTTGAGTGATTTTCTCATGAACATTTCAAATGCATGTAGGTAGTGCATAAAGAAGAGATATCTTGATATAGAGGTATATGAAATTTGATATACCTATAGCCAATGTTTTAGTTTTGTCTACTTTTCCTTTGTACTATTATATTTTTGTTAATTGTTTAAGGTTTAAATATCCGCCTACATCTTTTACAAAGTGCTTGGCACATCTTCATTTATCTACTAGCTGGGGTACCCGGCTTCACTCAGGGAGTTGATATGAGATTGAACTGAATATGTAAACCTTTCAAAGATACAATGCCTTAATTAGAAGTAAACTTGAATATGGAAGCACTATTTGGAATCCACATTACTGCAAATATGAAAACATTGTAGAATCAGTTAAAAAAAATTACTAAGAATGTTATCCTTCAAATGTGGACTACACGACCATCTCGGATCATACGATGTACGTCGTGATTACTTCAAGATTGATACACTTAAAACTAAAAGGCAATTGACTGATCTAATATGTTTACATAAAATTATTCACGGCCATCTTGATACTAAATTATGTCTTAACAGTATTAAAATTAATGTCCCCAATTCCCATTGTTTAAGACTCCATAACATTTTTCATATTAATACATTTAAAAATAATATCGCCTACTTCAGCCCTCTGACCCAGATGTGTCGACTGTATAACAAGATAGAGTGCGCTGATGTTGATATTTTCGTTGATAATTTGTACAGATTTAAAAAAAACTTCTGGGGCTGTTAAAAAGTACTAACTAATTATATTGTGTGAATTGTCTCTCTATGCATGCTCGCGTATTTCATATGTCTTTTACCACTCATTGTTATGTGTTACTTGAGTAACCTTGTATATAATTCTGTATTTTTATTTGTGATGTTTTTGTTTTTCTAATTGTATTTATTTGTATTGAATTGTACGTAATTGTAGATTTTTATAATTGTGTAATAACTGAGTTTTATAACTGGATTGTTCTCATGTAAATGTAAACATCTGTAAAACCCAGTAGAAATAAATAAATATAAATAAATTAATATATAAATATATAACTGATGTTCCAACCTACGACGGATCTTGCTTTATATATATATATATATAGCCCCACCCATATAAAAAAGGCTTCCAATGGTCCATAATGTTCCAAAACATTCCACAACATTCAAGAGTGTCCTGGAATGTTCCACAATGATCTGGGATGTCTGAACATTACACAACATTCCAGAATGTTCCGGGATGTTCTGGAATGTTGTGAAATGCTGTCGAATACTCTTGAATGTTCTGGACTGTTCTAGAAATTTCTATGGTGCGAAACTTCCCGCCCTTATATCTTCAAAAGCCCTTCAGGTAAAAACGGAAACCTTCTTCATTGATGGGGATAGAGGGCTACCACACTATATAACTCCCTTGATCTTACCGGGTCTCGTCTGAGTTTTAGCAGTACGCCACTTTCTTTTATAATATATATTCATTAAGTCTATTAAATCTATCTATCTAATAAGTTTAATATACAACTTTTTTCAAATTTATGGAAGATTATGAATCATTTAGAATAAGAAATTAATTAACTTTAATGTTTTATTTTTCAGTTGCTGTACAGATGTGTGCAATCAATCAACCTTTCTCACGACAACGCTCACGCACAAATGGATGTAAAATTAAGATCTCTGGTTTGCCTGGGACTCAATGAACAAGCTCTACATTTATGGCTGGAGGTTCTGTGTTCGTGCGTAGATGTTGTCCAGAAATGGTAATTACTTTTTTTTAAATCTGTGTGGCAATCAAATTATCTATTTAGGTTGCATGAGTTCCTCTAAAACAGTCTTTATGAGTTCCTCTATAACTTTTTTTAATCTGTGAGGCAATCATTTATCATATTTTTAGAAATAAACATGTAATTTTTTAAATATGAAAATTAAGAACGCAAAGTTTGAAAAGTTTTAAAAATGGCACACCTTACGTTTTTTCTTATTAAATTTACCGATAATTAAAAAAAAACAAAAACTCACACATGTTTTGTCACAAATGTATTAGTTGAAATGAGATCCCTGATGCGTATGTGTGGTAAAACAATGTATGATCGTGTGAGAAATGTGGATATCCGCAAAGAATGTAAGGCTGATGTAAGCATAATAAGTAAGATTAAGAAAGGGACCCTCAGATGGTTTGGGCATGTAGAGCGAATGAACGAAGAAAGTAGTGTAAGAAGAATATATGTAAGAAGTCGGGCCCGAGCAAGACATAGCACGATCAAGTGAATCAGATACTTGAGTCGGGCCATGTCAAAAGTCAGAATAATAGAAGAGAATGTATGAGACGATGTATGAATGTGAGTGAGCTACCTCTGACTCTCTGCCTACCTCTGCGGAGAAACGTCGTGATGGTTAGTTAGTTAGTTTATCATAACCTCACTTTTTTTTCTTTTCTTGTAAAAATAATTTTTAAAAACTTCACAAAGTTTCATAATTTTTTTTTCAATTTGCGATTTTGATTTCATAAAGGTGTACATTTTAATTGTTTTGTGGTTAACTTTTAGTTTTGAATACATAGTGTGGTTTTTTTTTCCAATACCGTTCCGATTATATTTTGTCACTACGATAGTAAGGGAGATTCTATGAGTTGTTCTGAAAAGCGAACAAATTAGCCCGAGGTGTTAAAAAAACACCTACGAATTTCAATTGTTTTTCCATAATTACATAATTTATAAATGAATTTCAATGGAAAAATTGGATGTAATGATGAAAACATTGCAAATCTATTTGCTGATTATTTTAAGTCTGTGTATGAAGAGGATATACCTAGCAACGAAATTCCAAAATTCTCATCGAATCTTAGCCTGGATATATCTGAAATACGCATAGAAATTAATGATATCAAAAACCATGTAAATTTGTTAGATGCTAGAAAAAATGCAGGACCTGATAATATTCCACCAGTGTTATTTAACGAATGTTTAAATGGCATAACTGTTCCTCTTTTTCTAATTTTTAACCAGTCACTAGAGACAGGCAGTTTCCCTGATACATGGAAACACAGTTTTCTAACACCCATTTTAAAAAAAGGGGACAAAACGGACGTAACAAATTATAGGCCAATATGTATCCAATCATCAATTCCCAAGCTTTTTGAAAAAATTGTACTCCATAAAATATCTACAAATATAAAAAAAATTATAACACCCTACCAACATGGCTTTTGTTCAAATAAATCTACACTAACCAATTAACTAATTTACGAAAACTTCATATCTAAATCTTTAGCAAACAGGTGCCAGGTTGACTCAATATATACGGACTTTAGCAAGGTCTTTGACAAAGTGTGTCACAAAATATTAATCAATAAATTGGCGACACTTGGAGTTTATGGTAGCTTATTAATTTGGTTTGTTAGTTATTTGTCCAAAAGAAGTCTTAGTGTGAAAATAAATGGCACACATTCGTACAAATTTATAGCAACAAGTGGAGTGCCGCAAGGCTCCCATTTAGGGCCCATTTTGTTCATTATATTTATAAATGATATTGTTGATATATTCACAAACATAAACGTGCTACTGTTTGCTGATGACATGAAACTATATAAAGAGATCAACCACATTAATGATTGTATTACACTTCAAACTAATTTGATATATCTTTTTGAATGGTGCTCTATCAACAAACTAGCATTAAACATAAATAAATGTCAGTTCATTCATTTTTCCAAAATAAATAATCCTATATTTTTTCAGTATTCATTAAATGATGAAAATTTATATTGTGTTAATGAAATTATGGATCTAGGCATTATGTTCGACAGTAAACTCACCTTTGTATGTCATATTAATAATATTATCAACAAATCCCTAAAGACTCTTGGCTTTGTTTTAAGAGCTGCAAAAGATTTTAATGATTTAGGCACATTTATTATGTTATATAAAACCCTTGTCAGATGCCAACTTGAATATAACTCTACGTTATGGTTTCCCTTTTTCAATATTCATTCAGACAACATTGAAAAGATACAACGGAAGTTTCTAAGGTTCATAAACTATAAATTGCGTATTCCTATACTAAACATTGATTATAATTACCTCCTGGATAAATTTTCTCTGTTGAAACTTTCAGAAAGAAGAATAAGCACAGATTTAATACTGTTACATAAAATACTGCATTACAAAATTGACTGTCCAGAATTACTTCAATTTATCAATATCCATGTACCCAAAAAATCATGTCGACATTTATTACCCTTTTACTTCAATAACACCAGGACACTAGCTTATCAAAATTCTCCGTTTCCGAGACTTCACAGTCTGGGAAATAAATATTCTAATCTAGGTGATATATTTCATCTTAAAACCAATCAGTATAAATGTTGCATATTCTATCACTTTTATTCTTCTAGACACAAATAGATTTACATAATTTCTGCAGTTTTTTGTTTATATTGAATGTAAGACTTCTTATCATTTTTACATATGTACTTTTTATTTTATTATGTGGTTTTGTTTTTATATTGTATTACGTATTTTCTTTTCTCATTGTATTATATTTTCTTCATTGTTTTTATACTCAACTTATAAACTATGTATAATGTAAAAGCCCATCAGGGCGTGTAATAAATAAATAAAAAAAATAAAAAAAAATAAAAAAAAATAATATTTTCGACCTTCAACATTAACATAATTCTTCTCCAGGTATCATCCCTGGTCCTTCATGAACTCCCCCGGCTGGGTGCAGATAAAGTGCGAGCTCCGCATCCTCTCCCAGTTCGCCTTCAATCTGAACCCCGACTGGGAACTTCCTGCCAAGAAAGAGACCCAGAGTCAGCCCCTCAAGGATGGGGTCCGAGACATGCTGGTCAAACACCACCTCTTCTCCTGGGACCTGTAAACCTGTACATTTGTACACCACCTGTTTACCTGCTAACCAAATATTTGTTTAATTAAAGCATTCAAAATATGTTAACATTGTGGTTAAATCTATTTGCCAGAGGTCAGTTCTGCCATGCAATTCTATATCTTTTGTGTATACGGAATCGATTTCATATGTAATTGACTGTCAAATTTGTGTGTCACCAATTTCAACATTTTTTTAATAATTTTTTTTTTTATATGAATACCCCACAAGAGTCCCAACTGCTCCCGTCTGGAGCCAGTGAGACTAGGGCATCCCCAATTGGGGTATGTTGTGAGGCTGAAGGTAGTGGGGAGGGGAAGGAGATAGGGAAGAGGAAGGTGGGGAAGTACCTGGCTATTCAGATCACCAAACACGGCTAATGCCATTTCAAGCAACGTTTCAATTCTGAACGGCGGTCTTACACCAGGGCGATACGGGGAGTATCTTCCACTCTGGAACGTGCCGCAAATATGCTATATATAATTTTTAATTAACAATTTGTGAAATAACACAAATTAGTAAAATAAAATTTATTTGCCACGCCGGGATTCGATCCCGCATCCTTCGGTTTGCGAGTCAAGAGCCTTACCGCTGGACTACGCTGGCCGTCAAGTCCTTAGTTTGAAACACGAAAATGCTGAAAATATACATGATTATTATCTATTAATTTAATGTACATTTAACGTTGCATACCATGGATTTGACATTAGCGAAGTTTCGTTTTAATCTAAATACGTATGAATAGGCCACTAGCATCACATTTAAAAAAAAAATCCAGTTATGACAAATATTCTAAGACATTCCGTATTTTTTTTTTTAAGGTTAAACGTCACGCACGTTATAATCTACGCATTCACAGATGGCGCCAATCAAATTATTTTAGGTTTTTAATGCTTTTTGCACGTTACGCTTTAAAATATTAAGGTAAATTAATTGTTCGCGATCTTACATATTTAATTAGAATATAAATAAATAGTTTTGTCCATAAACAAACCCAAATCTTTCAAGAAAGTCTGAATAATTCAATTTTGTATGGGTGACTCAATCCAATATTGTATTTTGCAGCCTTTCTTGAAAGATTTGGGTTTGTTTATGAACAAAACTATTTATTTATATTCTAATTAAATATGTACGATCGCGAATAATTAATTTACCTAAATATTGTGAACCGTAATGTGCAAAAAGCATTAAAAACCTAATATAATTTGATTGGCGCCATCTGTGAATGCGTAGATTATAATGTACGTGACGTTTAACCTTAATCGTATTTTTGAAACTCTGGCGATTTTTTGAAAATTTCCATCCGAAAAATCAGACCATTTTTTATAAACCGGAAAGACGGGACATAATTTTAAGGCCACGAAAAAACGAAAATTACATAGCCGAAAATCATTTATAAAAAAGAATGTTTATGGAGAATGGCAATAAATTGTACGCGGTTCTCTTCGTAACATCTGCCAAAACACCGTCATCTTTATAAAATCGTCAAACCGAAGGATAAGTTCGCAGAGAACAAACAATAAATCTAGTGAATGTTAAACGTCAAATTCAAAAATTCACCTGAAATCAAATTGTTGCCATATAAAAAAAAAAAATCGGTGTGGAATTTTACAAAATTAATAGAACATAATCGGAGACGGGAAATTTTCATGTAGTGACGTCACAAGCTCATATAAAGGTTTTCATAATCTTAGTAAAAAAATTTATCCACATCCAAGTCGTTATGAAATCCATGCAAGTGGCCTATTACCCAAATTAAAAACCTAATAACCTATTTTGTGCACGTAAATAGTTGTTTCTTGTAGTAATTGTTGAAATGTGTAATTCCCATAATCCATGCCTAAAAGTGCGGTGGTTAATGGAATAAATCCATAAATATTCAATTATTATTTACGTGTATACTTCCTCAATAGCTTTGCTTTAAATAGGTTCTTAATTTACGCAAACTAAGTAATTCATGCATATTTAGATTGAAACGAAACTTTGCAAATGTCAAATCCATGTTATACAACTTTAAACATGCATTAAATGAATAAATAATCATGTATATTTACATCATTTCGTGTTTTAAACTAGTTGAAATCGGTGATAGTCCATAGATAATCAGTCCACAGAAAAAGCAATTGCAAGCCATAGACAATCAAGCAAATTTGACACTCGATTACGTACGGAATCTATCCGTATCCACAAAAGATACAGAATCGCTTTTCTGATTGATTTTAACTTTATCTATGCGGCTGTCACATTACGGCATAGATTGCGTTGACAAGGCCATTGTCATAAAGGTTAATCTGTCAAATTTAAAAAATTATTCTTCATATTGAAAATGTTAATCTTTAATCCAAAATTTTCCATTTAATCTATAATAATTACTAATTTATTGTATTTTCTGATTGCAGCCATTAGATTTGTTTATTTTAGTATTTCCTCTCAAAAATTGTAGCTGGCTGTCTCAAAATAAATAAATAAAAATAGAGTTTTCAAGCGATGTTAGTTTTCCGGTCATTTTGTATACCAATATAATAAATACATGTAAAATCAAGTATAACTTTTTTTGATTTACAAGTTTCATTAATTTTATTAATAATGTTGTTTTGGGACAGCTGAATACTGATCTATTAATTATTTAATCACTTTAGGATTATTGTTCTGACAAGCTATGGAGTACTAAAAATGTGTTATTAATCTATTATTGTTTACTACATTTAATTGTTTGAATTTTCTGTACGTCTTTGTAAAGTTTGTTTGAGTGAAATGTATTACAAAACTGTACATGTAATGTACAATCTTTTTTTGTGAATAATGTTAATTTATATGAATATTATTTTTATTTTTTTTGATAATAAATTGTACTTAATTTCTATGTTTTTGACCAATACTTTTCATTTAAAAAATTTATGTTAAATGATTTTAGTTATTAAGTTGGGTTTTTAAAGTTCTTCTTATTTTATTTCTGTCGGCTGCCATGCAAAATAAAATATAAACACCAATTTAATCATGTAACATCCAGTGGCGGACTAAGCCCGTCAGAGGCCCGGAGCGGCAAAGCTGAATGAGGCACCCCCCCGTAGTTTAAGAAGTTGATGTAATTTTACAAGTTTTCTATTTAGTTCACACGGGCCTCTGGTCCTGGGGGCCTCCAAACGCCTCCACGTTCCCTTGATCAAATCCTAAACAAGGCTTTAAAGGCACCAGGACATTGTAAAAAAAAAACTTAAAAAAAAAAAAAAAAATTCTGATAGATGCATTTGTTAAGAATGCTCTCACCAAATTTTCCGGCCGCCCCTTCCACCCCCGTTAGTCTGCCACCGGTAACTTCATTCCATTTTCAAATTACATAATGTTCCCAATTTTATTAAATTATTTGGATCCACGAGAGTAGCCGTACTGAAGAAGTTTGACAATTAAGGAAAATGATAAGGAATAAACAAGTGTGAATCAATGCAAAAAGTGATAAGTTAGGCTTTTTCTTCTAATGAATTCCAAGCATTGAAGAATACAATATTTTTGGTGGTAAAAGTATTTAATAAAATTTTTTAAAATTCCAAGGGGTAATAATCTTTTTATAATTTAATATATCTTAACTTGTCTTATGTCAAATTATTTAAAAGAATTGTTAATGATGGTATTAAAAAAAAATAAATTATTCTTCAAAACACTAACCATACAATACGAGTTGTAAATTAATGATTGTGTTTGATTTTTGGGGTATTATGCCATGTTGCGCTATCACCTCTTTTAGCCAACATTTCTTCCTTCAACCTTCTGCCCTGATGTTCTACACTGTAAGGCTGTCCGTTTGGCAAAAGGAGGAGAAAGCGCAAAATGACATGGTACTTCAAAATACCCTAAAAGTCAATCACGATATTGCTTTTAACCTTGAAAATCTAAAATCATGCCTATGAAAGAATGTATAATAAATTATTTAAACAATGTTTTGATTATACCCATCGCTAGTATTCAGTAAGTATAAATTAAATTGTTATATTTATCAATGATCTGTTAATAATTAACTCTCCACTTACGTAATGTAATAATTATTATCGATGATCTGTTAATAATTAATAATCCACTTATGTAATGTATTATTTTTTTATAAAATATGTTGTCACAAATATTATTTTTTGCATCCATTATAAATATTTGTTTGGGATTGCGGTGATTTTAACAATGGCAATTTTTAAAACAAAATCTCATGTGACTTTCATCATTTGACTTTAATCCCTCAGGCCTCGAGCATATTTTGTCAAATTATTTCCGCTCTTCAATAAAATCCAAATGAATTGAGTATTTCTGAATGCATCCAAAAACTAAAAACTGTTTCTAAAAGGTGATGAACTAAAAAATTTAAATAATATTTAAATTAATATTTTTAATACTTTTTTATTTATTTTTTTATTAAACTTTAAAACTTTATTATGAGAAATAAAGGTTTTAAACTTTATTATTATAAATAATCACATAATTTATTAAATATAATTTTTTTGAATGCATACCGAAACGTTTTAAAAATGGCACACCTCATGATTTAAAAAAAATAAAAATTGGTAGTAATGAAAAACTTTGGTTTATAACTTATATGTAGATTTGAATATAAAGCTTGGTGTTTTCTCTTTTTAATGCATTAAGAACATATTTCTCACCTTGACAGTAAGGGAGCCACACCGATTTCTATGCGACCTATATGAGCTGTTCCCAAAGCGAACAAAGGAACCTGAGGGGTTAATTATATATTTATCTTTACATTACAATAACATTGCAGATTAATATTATTGTTATCAATACACAGTGCAAAGTATTATTTATTACCATGCTGTGTCCTGCCACGTCTTTTTTTACAAAAAGATTTACATTTTGTATTTCTTGCCAACCTTTTGTGATATATTGTCTTCTCTGCCTCATTACACACCTTCATTTATTATAATATGTATCATGTTTATCTCATTCTTACACACTACGTATATGTACCATTATACTGTATAGTTATTTATATTACCACATGTTTTGCGAATAGGGTAGTAAATTTTATTCTAATTTGCACATTTTATAGCTTGGCAAATTTATGCACTTGGGGAACAAATATATAATTCACCAATTGTTGTGATTTTTAAAAGTCCCCTTTATTGTAAAAATTGAACTTAAAATTAAGCTTAACATTATTCACAACTGCTTATTTATAGATGGCGCTAATTTAATTATTTTAGTAATAAAATACTTTTGCAAGTTATGCTTTAAATATTAAGATGAATTAACTTGTTGTGTGCCGAATGTGGCCGCATATGCTTGAAATATTGTCACCCGGATGACAATTGGCACTCAAATGATTAATTGTTTACACCCGTACATCATACCCAATATGAATATAAATAAATAGTTATCGACCATCATAACACGGGCATGTGCCTAGCATGGTGGTCGAAAAATCTCCAAATTACGTAGCCTCGAACTCACATCAAAGCAATGAATAAAAAATAATAAAAAAAAGTTTTTATAGAAATAAAACTATTTATTCATATTATATGGGGCAAAAAAATCTGTACCTTAAATGATAAACCACACAAGTCCAAAGCAATTGCCATGGACTTACGTAGTTTATCATTTACGATACAGAAATAATTCTTATTAATACCAAAAGTGTTTTTTTCTAAAAACAATTAAATCAGCGCTATCTATAAAGATATTATGAATTCTTATAAGTTTACCCTTAAATATTTTTCCTATTTTGTGTGTTTTTTTTGTGAGACAAAAATTTCTACACTTTTTAAAATTTTACTTATGTGTTTGCTCCCCTGAATTAATATAAGAATATTATTTAAAACAGACCGTATTTTGATATAAATGAGATACTTATATAAATTATTATTTATTTTTATTGAATTGTTATTTTTATAGATATTTTTGCAGTTTGTCTTTTATGAATTTTATTCCATCCTTTGCTATCCATTTTCAAATATGTTAATATTTCAGCAAGTGTCTTTTTGCATATTGTTTCTACATCCGATAAGTATTTTAAAATTGTGTATTTTGTCTTCAAACCTATCTATTATTTTTTATTTACCAATACCAAAAATATATACTTACAAAAGTATTTTTGCCGTCCAAAATTCTCCTTGTGACTTAGGTGAAAAGGGTTTTCAATCTTTATTCTAAACATAAATACAGAATACTTATTTTTTTAAAGACAATAATGCAATCATTTTTCCTATCACTCTGTGTGTCTGTTGTTCATCATTCCATTTTAATTGTTTTTTTTTTCAGCATTATTATTATTACTACTGTCGTTAACTCTAAAAATAAACTAATATGCATTCAGTAAACTGCTTATTATTAATTACTTTAGCAATTATATAAAATCCCCACCCTTGAATATTATATGCGTTTTTTGTATTCTCGTAATTAACCAAGAACATTAAGAAGTGTTTAAATAATTATACTTGTTATAATTATTGAGATAACCTTAACATTGTATTTTTATTTACAGCAATGAGATCTACTTTGAATTCAGATGTGATTAATTTTGTGCTAAATAAAAACACAGAAAAAGGGAAGGCTCTGTTTATTTATAACAGCAACCTATTTAAGATTGTTTTCCCACGTGTATCTACACAAACTTTTAATAGATTAAAATGAGAAATATTTTATAATTTAAAAAAATTCACAACCTTGGCTCCCCAGATTGTATATTCTGTGGTCGACAAGTGGGAACTTTAGATTACATAATATTTTTTTGGTTGTCCCTCTCTAAATAAATATCCTCTCTTCTAACAAACGTTGTCTAAAATTGCATCCTCCCCATTCAACATCTCATCTCTTCTAAGTCTGAACTTGACTCCAATCTTCCATATTTTATTTATTTATATTGAAATTTGCAGATTTAAATAAAATTAATATATAAACTCACCTTTCCTTTCTCTGTAATTTTAAATGATGGCCTAGAACACCCTAGAACATAATTGAAAAAAAAAGATGAGAAATAAGTATTGCAGTTTTTTCATATATTTTTCTACAATAGTTCCATAAGAAGGCCCTGAGGAAAATCAAATTCACTCAGAGCCTATTTCATCTTGGGGATGCTGGGTTGAGGGTCATTTTACGGAAAGGAAGGAGAGAAAGTTCTAGGAAGGTAAAAGGAATGAGAAATGGGTAGGAATCTAAGGGTCAATGTGTCCAGGAGTGATGGATGTATGAATTCATCCCTCCCTTTGTGGTGTAAGGCGATGGGTCGAGAGAGTCTGGGTGGAGAAGTCTCCCTCAACCAGTCTTTCCCGATCGGGCCACGCAGTTGGAAGGCAAACGCCACCAAGTCCCAGACAAACCTCACCTCATGAATACCTATAGGTATAGATTAAATGTATAAATGAATTTTTTAAGCGTCCTTGAGGTGATTTTCTCACGAAAATGGCGCTATAGAAGTCATCCAATTAGT
Organism: Limnephilus lunatus; assembly: GCA_917563855.2. Classification (NCBI taxonomy): domain Eukaryota; kingdom Metazoa; phylum Arthropoda; class Insecta; order Trichoptera; family Limnephilidae; genus Limnephilus; species Limnephilus lunatus. The sequence continues at coordinate 71,246,812 of OU830596.1, forward strand.
ATTATTATTATTATGAACCTGGGCTGAACCATGCTAAGTTACTAAACGTAGCGGGCCGCTTGGGGTGACCTATGGCTGGAGTATTGGTTATCCAATAAATGCTTCCCGAAGGGGCGGTACCCGTAACCACCACCCAAATTGTGTCTTGTGATTGGAGGCTTGCGGTAGAAATAACAATTTTCAGACGATTTTCTGAACTAAAATGTTGAAAACTGAGGTTAACTCAAGTGCTTTGTGCTCAAGTGCCTATTTATATTTATATCGCTATTAAAATATATTTTGTTCAATTTAGACTACACTAATCATCATAAAAAAAATCCAGAGGCATCACACCAAAATAAAATATTTATTGCGAACATGCAAATTTTATATTGGTTTATATTTATTTATTTACCTATTACACGCCCTAATGGGCTTTTACTTTCTTTATTTATAAGTTAAGTATCACAGTAATTTTAAATACTTTAAAACTAAAACAATAAAGAAAATATAATATAATAAAAAAAATGTAACAACAAAAGCATATAATATAAAAATAAATACATTGGTAAAAATGATAAGAAGTCTCACATAAGAAGATATTTAATATAAACAAAAATTGCAGAAATTATCCACGACTATTTGTGTCTAGATGTACCTATAAAAGAATTGGAATAAACAATGTTTATCCTGGTAGGTCCTGGTCCTGAGGAAAAAAAATTCCCCCAGGGCCTTTGTCATTTTTGGGGATGCTGTGTGGAGGGTCTTTTAGGGAAAGGAAGTTCTGGGTAGGAAAAAATTATGAGAGGTGGGTAGAATCTGGGGTCTACATATTCCAGTATCTCTACTAAGGTGCAAGGTGATGGGTTGAGAGAGTCCGGCTGAAAAGGTATAGGTCTCCCTATACCTTTTCAGGTACCCCTGCTAAGTCACCAAACATGGCGAAAAGAACAAAAAGTGGGGTGACCTATGGCAGGGGTTTTGGTTATCCAATAAATGGTTCTCGGGGTGGCGGTACCTATACCCGGCTCCCAAAATGGTGTTGAAGTCTCAAAATGGTAAAATTTTGTAAATATGTGTACTATTACTTATTTTAAATATGAGATATTATGAAACATTGAAAAATCAAAGAGTGTCTTCTTTCATGAAAAATATTTGTTTTAAACATTGATATATATACATTTTAAATTGGACAAAAATTTATATACGGGGTCCGCCAAATAACTTTTTTTTTTTGAAAATGCTATAAAAAAAAAACTACTGAATATTTTCTCAAATTTCTTTTTTTATTTATAAGTACAATCCTTCCGGTTAATAATGGAAAATAATTTCATTCAAATAGCTGCCTCGGCTGGCCATGCAGTAGCCTACACGATCGGTCCAATTTTTAAGCACATTATCGATTGTGTGCAGCTGTATTTCACCAATGGCTTCACGAATATTGTCCTTTAAAGCGTCAATTGTCTCTGGCTTGTCGGCGTAACATTTATCTTTGAGGGCACCCCACAAATAATAGTCCAACGGTGTCAAATCGCAGCTCCGAGGTGGCCAAACGACATCAGCTCTGCGGCTGATAATGCGATCTTCAAAAACAGGGCGCAAAACATCGAGTGTAGCTTCGGCTGTGTGGCACGTAGCGCCGTCCTGTTGAAACCAAATGTTGCCAATATCCTCCTCTTCAATTTTTGTGAACAAAAATTCGTTCAACATGGCCCGATAACGATCGCCATTGACTGTAACGGCCACTCCTTGCTCATTTTCAAAGAAAAATGGCCCAATTATGCCTCTGGACCAAAATCCGCACCAAACAGTGACTCGTTTTGGGTGTACCGGCTTTTCAATGTATGCGTGCGGGTTTTCTGTGCCCCAAATACGACAATTTTGCTTGTTTACATACCCGCCAAGATCAAAATGAGCTTCATCCGAAAAGATGATTTTTTTGGCAAAATCGGCATCTTCTGTAAGTCGATATTTCCCAGCGTTGTTCAAGCGTATACACAACCATATTCGCTCAGCGGAAGGATAAAACTGGATAAAACTAATTATCTGTCAAATCAGACATGAGCTAAGTGTTACCATTCACGAAATAAGCACTAGTTGAAAAAAAAAAACTTTAGATGGCGGACCCTGTATTATAAGAAAATGCACCTTTTAAAGGATTTTTGCGAAAAAAAATTTTCAGCTATTCAGTTTCTGCAGACTGCATGCCATTGCAGAATTTTAAAAACACGGAAAAAAAATTGATAGAATTTTTACTAAACTTCTCATCTTCATTTTTTGCAGGTCTTCAACTCTCGTCTCGTTTCTAACGGCCAGTTGTTTCACAGAATTTGAACAATTCATCAAATTACAAAGTTATTTTTCAAGTTCCGTGAAAGTTGTGTTGTTATTTCAGTTCTGCGAAATAACTGACCCGTAGATATAAAAACAGAATTTGAATAGAATTTTCACGGAACTTGAAAATTAACGTTGAAATTTGATGAATTTTTCAAATTCTGTGTAAAAACTGGCTCTAAGAGTTCAATTAAATTTCGAGAATTTCAAACTAAGAATCGTGGCTTCCTTATTAATATTCCCCACAAGAGCCCCTCTCATCTGTTAAATAAATATTACTAATAATGCCCTTAAATATAATATTTTTGTAAAATACATGTATACCTAAATGAATATACCCAACTTATATTTTTGTATAGGTACCTAGCGATTTCGATAAAAAATTCTTGCACCTGGCAAGGAAAGTTTCTTAAAATAATAATTTCATTAATTTGTGCGTAAGCCGCCGCATTTTTAAGCACGGATTATGGAAATCACACTTCATTTCAGTAATTAACACAAGAAACAACTATTTACCTTCACAAAATAGGTTGTTAAGTTCTTAGTTTAGGTAAATTAAGTAATTCTTTCGTATTTAGTTTGAAACAAAACTTCGCAAATGTCAAATGCATACAAAACAAAAATGGCGGCAACGGAAGTTTTTAACTTTGATTGAATAAAAATCGAATTTTAATGCATATTTTTTCCGTCTATCCGGACTGAAACCGATGTTTCTTTTGGTATTTAAGTTTAAAAACAGTTTACTTCTTAAAATCTATGCTTATTAAAAGTGTAACGGCATGCGGCGGCTTTCGCACAATTTACCATAATTTCTTATAGTAGGTAGGTACATAACCTTTTAATATAACATTTCCCATAGTTCTTCTTTATAAACACGTAAAATACTATTTTGTAAAAGTGTACATTCGTAAAATAGTGAAATGTAAAATGTACATACGTCATGTATAATATCAATGACATACGTAAATAATATTAATCTGGTACGTAACATTTTATATTCTTCCTACTGGGCTTGACCCATAAATATACCAAACCACCCACGCTTGGCCTAGTGCTGAAAAATATTATCACAACATTCAATTGAAAACTAACCATCAAAATATTCAAAATTTACAACATTTAGGCAAATAATCCAACAAATATAATTTCTTGTAGGTAATTCTTTTACCACACGAAATACTCACAGAAATATTATGTTATTTTATAATACACAATACGAGCTTTACAAATATTATACTAGTATGTAAACATATTTTATTGTTTTGTTATTTAATTTCATGTCGTCATGGCTAATTTGCTTAGAAATAATTTAAAAATTCGTAAAACAGTTTGTTATTTTTTTTATAAAGAAAGACAAACATCCCGGGCTACGAATAACTCACCATGGTAAGCGAAAGATATTGCTTGTGTTGTGATGGAGGATTTACCCAGCCAAGGAATTGAACTCATGATACCTGGGCGGGACCCAGACACGATGCCAAATCAGCTACTAATGAGTCTGTCATTAAAGAAAATCTTACACATCAAAGAAAATTTTAAAAAGGAAGATGTTGTATCAAACACAATTACAAATTGAAGAATTTCATTGAAGTTGTCGTAAAATAAAACTAGGAAGTCTTTACGAAGAGTGAGAACACTGAAAAATAATATTATAATTGGTAGGTACAAAAGAAAGTTAAAAGCGCGTAATTTACGCAAAAATAGTTATAACCTTCGACCAAGTATAATACTTTATTGATCGAAGGGTATAACCATCGAAGAAAGAAACAAGAAATAGCGTGATGGAATATCTGTCCAACGCATAGATTCTCAACCTTTTTTTGCCCACTGCCCACTTTGTGAATATTTTTATTTCTAGCACCCCCAACTCGTGAATCCGAAACAGCAATAATTGACCACGATGAAGGGGGCGTAATGGGATAATGGGACAGGGAAAATATTTTGTGAATGGGATGGGGCAAGTTAGGATGGGGTGGAATGGGTTTCTCTGGTTCTCCTACCGCCCCCCTGAAAGTCTGAAACGGCCCCCCATTTTTCTCTTGGTCTTCCACCAACCCCTAAAGGTCTGAAACGCCCCCAAGGGGGCGTTATCGCCCACGTTGAGAACCTATGGTCTAACGTCTAACGCATATAGCAGCAGTAAAAACTAAAAACACTAGCGATTTTGGTTCGATTTGCAAATTGAATAAATCATGGACATATGGGTGTAAAAAGTCTTTGCCCAATGGCTCCTTTACTGTCGATTTAGATTTGATGAACCCTTCAATAATGTCTTTACAGATATCAGTGTTTGTTAATTAATTATTAAATAATTGAATTGCTTACATAGTATTTGAGTTTGAGTGTCTACACAGGCATTCGCTGTAGCCCACAAATTTAAAACATTTTGCCATAAGCCACAAGCGACCTTCAATTCAATAGATCACCCTTAACTTTTCTTCACACTTACTCGATATCTTGAAAAAGTAAACATAACTGAAAATTTTTTGTTGGATGTTTTTCGAACTCATAAATAGTATTTTGTTTTGACTGCTAACTTTGAAGCCAGTCAGAAAATTTGTAGGACAGTGATCAGATTTCTCAATGACGGATATGAAAAGATATCAAATTCTGGAGAACAGTCATGGCTTGATCGAAATGATTTATTTTTATTTTTTTATTTAATGACAATATAAGATAAAGTAAAATTACACAATAAGTAAAAATACCAAGTTATGTGGTTTGTTTACAGTCCTCCTCACTAGGTTTTCCTGTTCCGAGGCGGACTGTATGTTGCTGAATGGGTGCCGATCTTTATTTCCTCATCTTCTAGTTTCTTGATTATAGATAAACACAATATTATTATGATTATGATAAGCATTACCGTGCTTTATTTTTGGGGCATCATGCCGTATTCCACTACTCAGGGCAGACGTGTAATCGAAGATTGTGGTAAGTGTGTGCTTATATGCCTATGTAGAGCTTGATAGATATTTGTGAAACATAAAGGAATTAAAAAAAATTATAATAACATGTAACACAGATAAGAAAAATAGTATGATAAACAATGCTTTTATCCACCACTTTTTGACCATCTTCTTCCTTCCTTCATTAATCTTTTGCCATGTTTCCATTATCTTTTCTTTTGACTTCACAATGTTTTCTTCATTTTCTGATATATTTATCGCAACATAATATTTTTCCTTTTCATTGTCTTTGCGATAGTGATATTCCCATTCGCAAGAATTCACACCTACTTCTTTTTTCACATCGTTTTCATTTTCTGTACTTTTCTTTCTGTCTTTTTGTAATATTGCCGGAGCATTTAGGAGTGATTTACCGGCCATTATTAACTAACTTTGATTTGAATGACAGAACTTTAATACTTTTACAACACTCGATGTATCAGGAAACTCGAAGCGCTGATATAAAATAGAATAACAATTAGCTATGTCGTTCACAATTACTAATTACTTACAATTACGAAACTAACAATCACTATCACCGCCTCAACTTTTGTTTCCAAACCAAAAAAAGTTTTCAACGAGTAACAGATGTTGAATCTGCGGCGACAGGTGGTAAATGACAGAATAAGGGCGCAAGGTTGGAATTAGCCAAAACAAACATATCCTAGACGTAATATTATAGCTCAAGTTCTTTCTATAAATCAATACTTTGCATTCGATTCCGTATTTTCGCCATGCACTGAAAACTTTGCAATAGTTCAATGTTTTGAAGAGGTCTAAAATAATACAAAAAATGTAGGGTTGTGTTTTTGATAGTTTCAACGTTTACACTTGTGGTTTGAATTTTTCTTTTGTTATTTTAACTGGTTGCATTGGCAGTATTGTGGCAGTATTGGCGACGTATTTGAATTGGTTGCATTGGAAGGGGTGACAGGATATGCACATGCGTAGAGTGCTTTTGATTATAAAATGCAATCGTTCCCGGGGTTGACCCTGAAATTTCGAAGTTCATTTCAGAATATCATATCTATGGCGAAAGCGAAACCATGTTCCCAAGATTTCTATTCGACAGTGGCAGAATGTATTTTGTTGTACTTAAATTTTATAAGGAGTTTTGGTGTTGTGGCTATAATGTTACAAAGAAGTATAGGTATATCTCTAACCCTCAAACGATGAGAAGTTATATTTGAAAATTTTGCGACGTTTGATTTATATACCTACTTATGTTTTCGGAAGGAAGTCACTTCGATAGTTAGATCCGAAGGTACTTGCCAATAACAGGTAAGATTAATGAAATAAAAACAGCACTTTTATCTTGTATACAAAAACCTTTATGAAAGTAAACTATCCTTCGTCCAAAAAGTCTAGACCGGGCCGGGCGGGTGGATATTAAAAAATGACCCCGAAACCAAAATTATTGGTTCCAAAAATTGGGTTTTGAAAACATTTATCAAATAGAAAGTGCATTATTTCGTAGTAGAAAGTTAGCAAGAAGCATTGCTTTTATCTTTTGTTGGTTTGCAAGAACCTTATCTCCCAAAATATTATGCTTTCGAAGCGAGGCGACGTCAACAGTTGGGGAGTTTGGTTATAAAATTACTCATTAGTGGGCAGAATTTTATTTGACCGAATTTGTAAGAGACGACATATCTGGAGTTAATATATCGATGAAACTACCCTATAATTGAAAAAATAATAATAACATGCGCATTACTATTTATTTTGGAGTTCAAAGATTCAAAAAACATCCTCATGTTCTCACCAAACCAAAACACCAAACAAATCATTATCTAATAAAAAACCCTTATTGAAAATTATGCCCAGCAGGAACGAACTGTCATCAAAAATTTAAGCGATGCTTTTGAAGATAGCCTATCTTTTCAATGGTGTTTTTTTATTAATGATTTTTTCTCTCCAAAAATTATAGAATGTAGAAAAGCCCAAGAAAAAAAGACTTGATGTGATTTTTATTTACAAATACGGCGCTATACAAATTATCCAATTATTATTATTATTAGGAACACAAGAAATGTGATCCATTTTTTGCTTTACTTTCAAATATTGTATTTCGGTCTCTCAGTACAAATTCAAAATCAAATAGAGTGGCGAATACGATGTCAGGCAGTATAAGACAGAGTTTGATTAACTGTCTCGATCTAATTGTCAAAAGGTACTATGTTAGTGGTGACATTGGATTCCATTCAAATCTACATAGAAAGCATTTCTATTTGAAAGTATATATTTTTAAAGAAGGTAGGCAGTAGATCAGTTGTATCTGGGTCCTCCCCTGATGAAATGTTGTAAATATTTACTTGGTATAATTCACAAGAGGTCACCATCCACAACTGAAGCCCAAGTTCCTAATTAGACCAACATTCATTCAAGCCATAATGCAGCATTATCCTACAGCACGAGACAGTAAGTTCCCTACCATAATTGGCTCCAAATGGTCTGGTCATCCGATCCCTGGGCGCATTAGGCACTCAATGAATGACAAATTGCTTAACGACGCCAATTTGCCGGAGTTAAATCCGATCGTTCCACATTGTCCATCGCCTTAAGCGGCTGTTGATCTGGCTGGGAGATTTACACCACTTTATTCCTGGAGGATATAAAAGGATAGGGTTACTGGTGGATGGTTGTCATTTGATTCTCGTGTGTTAGAAGTGTTGTTCTTAAAACCAATTCCTGCAACATGAAGTCGATCGTCTTTGTTATTGCTGCTTGCTACCTGATTGCTGTTCAGGTAATTTGTTTTTTTAAGAACTCCAGTAGTGTTTAATTCACATTGTTCAAGGCTTTGACAAATCGATTTTTCATTGCTAAAGTAAAATGAACACATTCTTCGCCTAGTGGCTTTTTCATTGTTTTTGCAGATTTTTTTACCGGAACTGCTGGAGCCAATCGCAAATTATGGCTGCACTTGTATGCGTCTTACGATAAACCGAAATTTATAATTTGTTATTTTTTTGCCTGATTATTTTATCTCTTCTTAGTTTTGTGCTCAAAGTTCAAAGTGGCTAACTGGAAAAAACAAGAAAAATGATGGTCTTAAAGTTCTTTTTTAATATTAGTGATGTAACGATTACGATATCGCTGCATGGTAATAAAATTGCCAGTTCTAAGAATTGTTGTCATAATTGCAAAATTACTGAAAGATTCTGCAATTAATCATGATCATACACATTTGTAGGAGTCAATTTTTAAAGTTGAAAAATTCGACGTCAGAGTTTATGATTATGTTACGAACAGGAATTATGTTATGTCAAAGAATAGCATCGCCTATTGTTTTAGCCTGAGCTTTGGGTCGTTTAATTTGGGAGGCGGGTATGGGTACTGCCGGCTTGGGAACCATTTATTGGATAACCAACACCTCTGCCATAGGTCACCCCAAGTGGTTCGCTTTTGGTGACTTAAAAGGGGTGCCCGGGTTCATGGGGAGAGGTTTGTTCGGGTCTTGGTGGTGGATGCGTTTAATCACCAGCTGCATGGTAGGCCGGATCGGGAGAGAATGGATGAGGGGGTCCCTTTGACTTCTCCAGCCGTACTCTCTCGGAACATCGGCTTGCACCGCAGCGGGAGTGACGTCCGTCACTCGTGGACATACTCCCCCTGGAATCCTATCCACCCCTTATACCTTTTCCTTTCCAGAACTTCCTCCCCTTCCTTTCATAAAAAGACCCTCCACACAGCATCCCCAAAGATGATATAGGCCCTGAGTAGAATTATTTTCCTCGGGGCCTCCTGTGTAGAGCTATATAATATATATAACCCGATAAATAGAAATGCAAAAGGCAGTCATTTTAAACACGTGTAGGATTACGAAAGATTTTTTAAATATTTATATTGAGGGATCAGTAGGATTTATCGGCCCAGTTAGGATTTCATCAGAGCCGAACCCTCTGATATGAAAATATCTGGAGTCGGTGAAATATTTTCCCATTATGTTTCTGGTGGATTGACGTATTGTTCTTGTATTGTTTTGTATTTATTATACTTATATAGTGCACTTACATTGCGTGAATTTACTAGATAATCATTTGTGGAAAAGTGTGTGGAAGGGTTTAGTCTTTCATTTGGGAAAGATTTAACCCGAAAATTAAATCTGGACATCGTGAAATTTTCTTTTTAAGGAAACTTATCAAAGTTTTTTCACCATTTATATACCTTTTTATAACATCAGCTCCATGCAGGAGGCCCTGAGGAAAAAAATTCTCTCCGGGACCTGTCATCTTTGGGGTTGCCGCGGGGAGGGTCTTTTAAGGAAAGAAAGGATAGAAAGTTCTGGAAAGGAAAAAGATGTGAGGGGTGGGTAGGAATCTGGGGGTCGGTGTCTCCCGGAGTGACGGACAGTAGAGTCTCAGGGGCGTTTCGTGACTTTTCAGTGGGCTAGAGTGCTAAGATTGAAAATTACCACATTGTTGATGTTGCTGTAGCTAAAAATGAATATAAATATATATATATTGTAAGTAAGAACTATCTCGATCACGTCAGCTTTCAAACAAAAAAAAACCGCATCACAATCGGCCAATTCGTTTAGGAGCTACGGTGCCACAGACAGACAGACACACAGAAAGTCAAACTTATTTTTGACTTTGACTTTGGTTAAAAAAAAATTAATTTTGAAAAAAACATAAAATAATTTTTGAGCTACAACGACATCAATAATATCGTATTTTTCAAACTTACGAGTAGCACTCTAGCTTACTGAAGTCATGGACCGCCACAGATGAATCCATCCCTCCCATCACAGTGCAAGGAGAGATGGAACCCCAGATTCCTACCCCCCCCCCCCTCACACCTTTTTCCTTCCCTGAACTTCCTTTTCCTAAAAATACCTCCTACACAGCATCCCCGAAGATGACATGGGACCCGAGGGAAATTATTTTCCTCAGGGCCTGCCGTGTGGAACTTAAGTAAAAAAAATAAACACTGGAAACGATTCAAAGCTAGGTATCTACATAATAAATTATTTTAAATATGCGTCTATTATTGTCCGTGAGAATGTTATCTTCTCTACATACATAATAAATTAAAGTCCTCCGCCGCTTCTGTTTGTCTGTTTTCGATAAACTCAAAAATTACCGAATGGATTTTCATGCGGTTTTCACCAATAGATAGAGTGATTCATGAGGAAGGTTTAGGTATATAATTTGTCAAGGTTTTGCGTAAATTGGTTGAAATATATAATTAAAGGAGAATGTCGCTATGTGGCGGACGAGCGAGTTGGCAAGCCGGCGCGATGTGGATTTGATTTGTTTGCAAATTAACAGATAACGGTGTGAGTTAAAAGGTTGGGTAACCATCCAGGAGATGGCGTTGCGTTTCGTTAGCGACAGCAACGCGTGGCAGAGTCAGCTAGTATTATTATAACAGAAGATTTGTTTCCAAATAAATATTTTTATTTCAATTTCGAAACTTCCAGATTTTTTTTTTGCTATGTCGTAATCGGTCAAATACCACAGAGGAGATCCAGAAGCGCAGAGTGAAAGCGAATCGCTGTTATTACCGCCTACAAAACCAAATAAAATCCAGTCTGCTGTCCAGAAACACTAAGATATTAGTGTACAAAACACTTATCAGACCAGTATTCACATTCGCAGCTGAGGTCTTGGGTACTAACTAAGAGGAATGAGCGAGCACTGGATGTTTTTGAAAGGAAAATTTTGAGGCGTATCTTAGGACCGGTTTCACAAAATGGAAGTTGGCGCAGACGTTATAACTTATAACAATGAGCTATATACTCTGTTTAAGGATCTAAACGTCACAAAATTTATAAAACTGGGAAGACTTCGGTGGCTGGGTCATGTAGAGAGAATGACCGAACATCAAGCACCAAAGTCCCTGCTGAACTCAAGACCGACAGGGCGAAGGAGCAACAACGTCCGCAAAGATATATCTACCTTGGAGATTCTAAACTGGAGAGAGCTGACACAAAACCGAGATGAGTGGAGGAAGACTTTCGAGGAGGCCAAGATCCACCAGGGGTTTCAGAGCCAATAGTGATGATGATGATGATGATGATGAATCTGTCAAATAGTGCAGCACTAAAATGCTAATTTCAAACTGGTTTTCAATCGTGAGTAATCTATGTAGGTATTGTAGGTACCTATACCGTTAATAATTATAACAGTACACATTAAAGTACGTGGTGTACTGTTGTAATAATAATTAATGCTAGGTTATGTTGTTATTATTGTAATGTTAAGCATTTAGTGTACTGTTTTTATCACCTTAATTGATAATATGTTTCCGTGAACTAATAACACGTTTTATGTTCTCTTAGTATAGTCATCTTTATTGTTGTTCAATTCTTCGAATAAATTGGCATGACAACAAAAAAAAAAACGAAAAAGATTAACTTATATTTTATTCACAATTATTATAATACAACATTTAATTAATAACAATGTAGTCAGGTCAGAAATGAATGACTTAACGTTTTTTTTTTCAATGGCTTCTCTTAGGACGCTCCGAGGAAAACAAGTTGCCTCGGGGCCTATATCATATTTGGGGAAGCAATGCGGAGGGACTTTTTAATGAAAGGAAAGAGAGGAAGTTCTAGGAAGGAAAAGGGTATGAGGGGTGGGTATGAATCTGGAGAACAATGTGTCCAGGAGTGACGGACGTATCAATCCATCCCTCCCACTGCGATGTAAGGCGATTGGTAGAGAGAATTCGGCTGGGAGGTCAAAACTCTTAACGAGAGTTCAACCAGTCTCTCACCCATTAGGTGAGCAAACGCATTCGCCGTCAAGACTTAGACAAACCTCACCCCATTAACCCAGGCTAACTAACTAACCATCACGCTGTTTCCCCGCAGGGGTAGGCAGAGAGGACGGACCGCTAAACAACTCGGTCTTGGCACACACTTTTTGCCTCACTCACATTCGTACATCGTCTTATAGATACCTAGACTTCTATTATTCTGACTTTTGACATGGCCCGACGCAAGTATCTGATTAACTTGATCCCGTCCCCCCTTCCGATCCTAGTCCTTGACTTCTTCTATCATTCACATTTGCGTCACATAATCTTCTTACACTACTTTCTTCGTTCATTCGCTCTATATGCCCAAACTATCTGAGAGTCCCTTTTTTAATCTTACTCATTATGCTTACATCAGCCTTACATTATTTGCGGTTCTCCACATTTCTCACACGATCATACATAGTTTTACCACGCATACGCCTTAGGGATCTCATGCACCAAGGCTCCCCTTCTAAATCACCAAACGTTGTGAACCACTTGGGGTGACCTATGGCTGGGGTGTTGGTTATACATGTATGTAAAGATACCATACCCGCTTCCCAAAATGAAGAATGTTTTTTTTAGTAAAACAACAAACAAACAAAAAAGCCTGAATTCGACAACGATATCTCTCGGAATAACCAACTATCTACATCTACAAAGCCACTAGAATGCCCTTTATTCAAATTAGATATATTTATGTTATACAGCCCGTGTCTGGGGTTACGCAGTCCCCCACCTATGAAAATACAGCAATTCCTCCAATTTAAACCATGAAATGTGCGCCTAAGCAGAAGATTGGAGCAACATTGGAACATGGAACATTGGAGCAACATCGGATGACTACAGACGAATAGTTATGAACAGTCAAAGTCGACAGTAGTTAGTGGAGAAAATTTGTAGACGAGGCAAAATTCCTACCACGCACATTCAATTCAATTTATTCGTTTTAAAAACATTCACACAATCAGAGTAACAGCGACAAAGCTTGCCGGCTAATTTGTGCTTCATTGATGTTAAACATTCGAAGTGATTATATTTAACAACAAGACAGCTTTCCCGACAGGTATGACCATTGGCAAGTTAGTTCTGAAAGGAAATAAAACAGTCTATGCCGTTGGTGACGGAGATAACCATAACCAACATAGAAACTAATGCTCTCCATGATAGTCAAGTTTTCGAACCATTCACGCATCAGTCACAGTCACACATACTCGTAGCGCCGCGATGATGACATCCCTTATCAGGTTTCATCACTATAAAGATGTCATTTTAAACTTGGGTTCTGAATACCAACTTATGAAAGTCAAGGAATAATCTACTATAATGTGTGCACACGTAGGAATACTTAATTAGCACTAAAATCCATAGTGAGTGTTAGCCCCTCTAGGAAAAAACTCCAGTCTCCTGCTTTTTCACTTTTTTTCCTTATTTAAAGACTACTGGAAACAGTGCCTCGCGTACGTCGGTCGCGTATATCGGTCGCGTACGTCGATCGCTTGCGGTAATAATATGTGGGTGAATGTGGACCAGCTCGTCGGCGCTACGTCGTCTGGCACTCGTTCGGTCGATGGCACTATTTCAGTTTGTTACCAGATCATCCTGCTACCCCTATCCAAGCTTTGGCCTGTAAAACTTACGGGCTTTAAATTGTAAAAGATATTGAGTACATAATTACTTATATTTTTATCCCTTTATTTTCAGGGTTTGACCGAGGAGCAAAAAGAGAAGCTGAAGAAACACCAGGGAGAATGCATCGCTGAATCCGACATCGAGCCGGCCGTCCTCCAGAAGCTGAGAGCCGGGAACTACAAGGATGACAACGATGGTATCAAACGATTCGCCCTCTGCATGCTCATCAAGTCAGAGCTGATGACCAAGGAAGGCAAGTTCAAGAAGGACGTGGCCCTCGCCAAAGTGCCCGTGGAGGCAGACAAGGCCCAAGTGGAGAGGGTGATCGATGCCTGCTTGGCCAACAAGGGGAACTCCCCCGAACAGTCGGCCTGGAATTACGTCAAGTGCTACCACGAGAAGAACCCCAAACACTCTATTTTGTAAGGAAATGTGAGCTGCTCCATACTTTCGTCCACATTCCGTAGTCTTACGAATATCATATCACTAATCATCCAGTAATATCATGTGAATAAATATATTTTTTACACAGCAAGTAGTTTGATTGTGGTCTTCCTGGAGAAATCCTGTAGCTTTGTTTACTTGTTTACCGAGCTGCCACGATAGCTTTTGAAGCTATTTAATATAAGTACAGTATAAGGAGTTTTTTGTAATTCTTCTTCAGTCGTTTCCACATTGCTGCTCTTGACCCCCAATCTTATATAGTAGACAAGGTTCCTCCAGCGATCCTGCGCTGCTTGGAGAGCTGGGGACACCGAGGTTCCGGACGCCTGTGATATTTGCTCACTCCAGCACATTGGTGACCTTCCTCTGCATCTTCTGCCGGTGACCATAAGTTTATCCAGGTTCGAGTTCTCAGTTTGGCAAACAACGAGTCCAAAGAAGGTATCTTAGAATATCCTGTAGGCTGTAGGTAGACGCTTGATAGCCTATTGCGGATGCCTAGCTCTTCGATATAATATATTAAAAAAAAATACTTGGATAAATTTAACAAAATAGGCGTTTTATACTGTTTCCACCACAATAACAAACTAGCAATCATGCCATTTCCACTTCCTGATTCATCCATTCAACTTAACAAGATATAAATGTATATTAGGTATTCTTTTCTTCAAACACAGCGAATATTCTTTTTTTACGACCTTTGACACGATCTGACCCAATGTGATATGGGTTTTCCCAGGGGGTCATTATCAGTATGTACCCACCTAATTATTAAAAAATATATATATCAAAAAATGCTTACCTAGTCGATCGAATCGATGAAATTTTATGTCAAATCGTTAGTAAAAAAAAGTTTCGGTCATTTTTGCTGTAAAATGGTACATCAATCATTTTTGCGGTTACTTCGTCTAATTGGAAAAGCGATTTATGAAATAAGAAAATGTAATTAATTTTGTACCAGTGTAAACTTATGTTTTTTGGATTTAAAAAACTAGCTATATAAGTCAAATAAAACATTTTCCGGCTTCCGTGGTCGAGGGGTTGGATCAACTTGTGTTATTTCAAAATTAATCCATTTGAAATAATTTACTGTTTATTTGTGGCACGTTAGAGTGGAATATACTCTCAGTATCGCCCTGGTGTAAAACCACCATTCAGAATTGAAACGTTGCTTGAAATGGTTTTATCCGTGCTTGGTGACCAGATCTGAGCAGCCAGGTACTTTCCCACCTTCCTTTCCCCCATCTCCTTTCCCTGCCCTCACCTTCAGCCTCACAACGTATCCCAATTGGGGATACCATAGTCTCACTGGCTCCAGACGGGAGCAGGTGGGACTCTTGTGAGTTTGTCACATTAAAAAAAACAACCAAGCAAACAATAAAATCATTTTACTTTAAAACAATCCAAGCGGAGACATAACAAATGATATATGTATATACTTAGGATTATCTTTAAAATACAGGTGAATGCACTTGATATTAAACTATCTAAATATGAGTGTGAAGACCCTGAAAACATTTTATGATACTTGAGAATGTTTTTTGATAACCCCTTTCTCAGGTCCTATGTGCATTCATTTAATTTCGTTAAATTTGTATTTTTTTAGTGTCAAATCTCATTTCCAATATTTCCATTATCATATCAATATATTTTTTCTAACGTGTTGTCAACCAGGTTGATAAACGTATTTTGGGAAAACGCGTTCAAAATTTTGCTGAAGGATACATAATTCAACATACAAACTGTATCCACTCGATCGACGACAGTGCGATTTTAACATTTTCCTCCGATTGCTTGTGATTTTTTGGTGACCATTTTGAATATTTTCCGCTGACATTAAAAAAAATCATACCTCCGAATTTTATTATGGAAAAAATGATTTTTTTTTATGCATTTAGGGAAAATTTGCATAAAACTGGCAGCAAAGCAATCCGAGGTATTTTAAATGGTGCCATATTGTGGCAAAAAGCGCTCCAGTGGTTAAAATGGTTTATATAAGATGCTGTATCTCCGTCAATTTAAGGAATTTCCCCAAAAAAATTAGTGAGAGAATTATTAATAAATGCGTCTTTCAGAAAATGAAATAAAAAATACAATTTTATTACAGTTTGTGACTTACAGTCTTGTTTAGGATTTGATCAAGGAAACATCGAGGATTTTGGAGCCCCCCCGGACCAGAGGCCCGTGTGAAATGAATTAGAAGTTTGTAAAATTACATTAATTTCTTAAACTAGGTGGGGCCTCATTCAGCTTTGGTCTTTGATGGGCTTAGTCCGCCACTGATCTTACCTATATCTTTAAAAAACTCAGACATATACCAGACAAAGAAAAATTGAAAACGGTTTATTTTGCAATAATCTCGTCTATGCTTTCTTATAATACAGTGTGCTATAGATCCTGCCATAAGACTTATTTACTTAATATTGCCAAAAAACTGATTCTTAAAACTAATATGTTCAAGAAAAAATTTAGATATCCAACTCATTTACTTTAAAAGGAATGTACTGTCATAAATGTTAAACAGCTATATATTACACAAACGCTTTGTAGATTTTATAATAATATTAATATTGCAGAAAGAACACGGCAAATTCGTACTACTAGAATTGGCTCTGGTCCGAACTTTATGGCAATTCTAAATCTTCCGTTGGTCAAAGAAATGATCGAAAACTAAATCTTCTGTTGGTCAAAGAAATTATTTTTATCAGGCTCCACTCATATTTAAAAGCCTTCCAGAACTCATTTAATTCCTTGAGCACTTTTAAAAAGATTGTTAAATTACAAGAATTGCCAACTGATTTTCTCTGCGTTGTCCTTTATAAATTAATATCTTATTGATGATGATTATAATAATAAGCTAAATAACATATGAATGTATGAAGATTTTGCATTTAACTACAACGAATGAGATGTCTTGTTATTTATCTCTTATTTTTCAAAAGATATTTTTTTTATATTAGAAAAAAATTATGTTGTAACTCGTGCTAAGCCGGGTAGTAATAACCAGTGGTCACTATGTCGTTTAAGGCGATCCACTAGTACAGGAAAAAATCGAAATCGGAATTCAAGCCCTTTTATGGGAGGAGTTTAAAAATACTTGAGAAAAAGCTTTTGGAAAGGTTGGAAAAGATATTTGAGATTTTTTTTAATGTTGATTTCGTAAAGGCCTGTAAAAAACATTAATTCCTTTTTTATGCATTGTTTATTGTAATAAAACGGAATTTTTAAATTAATTTCACGAAAATAAGCGGCGCGGAGCATAACACGTCTTCTCTCCGCTCCGTTCGGAGGAGTAATGACAGAAAATCGGGGCGGCTGCCAGTCGTTCTTCGGTGGAAGGTATAAGGTTCACTTTGATATAACAAATTCGTCGACTACCGTATTGTCGCCATGATGTCAAAAATACCAACGCGAAAATGCATATTATATTTTATTTTGTGAGGTTCGGGCGTAAATATCATTTTTTTTCGCGATAATTATATAAGAAACTGAATTTGCCACATTATGCAATAAAACCATATCCGAAAAAGTGTTTATAAGTAGGAGAGTTTTCAGTTAAATTTTTTTTTTATAGACCTAATACTTTATTTTTTTCTAAGCTTATTAAAAGACTTATTAAAAAAAATGACCAATATTTTTAAGGGCCAAGGTATATTCTACACGCAGTATTTATTTAATTGAAGCATCTATAATACTTCTAAGCGGTAAATTTTCAAAACTAAAACATACGATTTTGTATGATTTTGCATTATTTAGTATGGCTTCATCTTAATTATTATACACATGCGAATATAATGCAAGTATACGAAATTATAGCACTTAAACTTCGTTAATAATTAAGTACTTACCTACCTCATGTTTTCAGTGACCGAAAATTATTAAGTGCGAAATATGCTAAACAGTGCTTATGAGATGTTAAAGTCCTCGAAGTTATTCATTGTTCTGTAATAGCAAACAAAGCAATCATGAGATTAACAAACAGAGATCATTAACGCCTGTATATTGTTCCGAAAAAGAGTCTACGAAATATAAAGATAGCTCTTTTAAACGTAAGAAGCAGATATTTTGTTTTTATAAGTGGTTGGGCATGAACAACCATTTTATGATTGAATATTTAAGTTAAAAAATAGGCGTTTGAACGGTTAAATCGATATTTCAAAGTTATTTGAATAGCCATGATGAAATTGAGGGTACGAGCTCAAAAAATTGCGTTGACAAAGAAATCCTGGACAGAAAACGCTGTGAAAATTTCATGACGCCAACTCTTACCATTCGAGAGTTTTTACCATGGCGAGAGACACCATTTATTCAGAATCGAATCGTAGCCTTCATTTTCTCTTCTCCCGCCCAACTTCCATCAGCCCCGCCCTACTCACATAATGGGGATATTTATATTTTTATTTATTTATTAATTTTATTTTATTTATTGTACATCAAAGTCTACAAATTACTAATTAATTATAAAATATATTTTTTAATGTTCTCTTGCTTAATGTGGCTCCTACATAACGAGTACATTGAATCTACCAATGTATGCAGATTTTATGGTTTCCATAGATTTTGATAGCATAGATTCTCTTGCTACGGGCAGTTAAACACTTATTCTGTATCATATATAGAAAATGAAAACTACTCCAGAAAAAATTGTATTTTTTTAACTTTTATGTCCCATTTGCGTCTAATATTTTTTGTTGTGGGCGAATTCGATAATGTCACTTTCATTTGAATTACATTATTTTTTTGCATTTTCTAACAAACTGTAAAAACTTAGTCGATTTATTGGAAGTACAGTCGAGTGACCCTTGATATATCCTGCTGATAGTTTAGTTGTAATTTGTCCCTCTTTATAATTAACGACCCACGTATACCTCAACGTCCGCAACGAGAGGACTATATTTTATTAACAAAATAATTACATATTGTTTATTAGGTAAACAATATGATTACCATATACTTAATATAAAAATGATTCCAGTATGTCGATAGGTATCTACAAACAAATCATTTTAAAAAGGACAAATTTATTTTTATGGACATTATTTTTCTTGATTAAAATTTATTGGTAGAGAATGGAAATTTTTTCGTTTTTTCAGTGTTTCGGGAGAGGAGATTTTTATCGATCCAGTATTTGCGAGGTTATTAACAGTATTAAAATCAGTACCTTCAATTATTATGACACCATCGTCAGAAAAAGATATTATTTTTCCTTTTAATCTTTGTATTAACATTTTAATCATAATGTCATTTGCATAGATGATAAACAGTAATGGTCCGAGGATTGTTCCTTGAGGTATGCCGAAGTGACTTGTTTTTTGCTGACTAAGCACATAGTTGATTTATACGCCTTGAGTGCGTTAGAAAAGGTAGCTTTTTATTCTAGAGCTGTATAATTCTGGTCCAATTATTCGTTCATGACTTTATTTTTCATTCTTCAGCTTTCTAATCAAAATTAATATAAAATAAACAAAAATTATCCACGCAGTACGCCACTACAATTTGCACGAAGGTAGAATACAACTACAAAGCTATATAATAATACTGTTTATAATACACATAAAGTTATTTCCCTCACGGCTTATTGCTTTGTAACGATGCAACATCACTTATATTGTCGTCAACCCATGAAATAACAAAATAAAAAAAACTACCTATTTACCACGAACTCATATATAAGGAAGTGCTCACAACCCAAACAACATAACGCGTCTATTTTTTAAATGAAAAACATATAAATTACATTCGTGGCCCAAGCGAACCTAATTATTGCCAGTGGCTTAGCGATGGATAATGATTAAATTATGAAAATCGTACATTATAAAAAGAAAAAATGTTCTTCTCATTATTATAATAATTATAATAAACTTGCGAGTTCCCGGCATGCGTTTCTCCGCCACTTAATAAAGATATATGTTTCTCCCTCTGTGTCCTTTCCCATTCGTCCCGTTTCCCTTCCGCCTCCCATTCCTCTCCCGCGTCCCCTCTCCTCTCCCACTTACACCGTCCCCCGATCCCTCCTCCAGAGTTCCCTTCCTCGCTCCCGCATTCCATACATCCAGTCCCGGTACATTTCAACAGCTCGTGTACCACCTATTGCAATTTTTTTATATAAATTTCATAATGCCAGAGCTCAATATGATATATACCTATCTATATATATATATATATATATATAGAAATCATCGAGGGCTTGCACACATCAAATCCCAAAAGTTTCATCGCAATCGGATGAATGGTTTAGCAACGCATGGACAACTCTTGTAGTCATATATATATACACCCAAACAAGAATATTTTGAATTTTATAAATATATATAGATGAATAAGTCTGTGTTCGTTCGAATGGCAGATGTGAATGAGTAAACAATAAGCTGTGATGAAATGGGCTAACTCAACGTTTATTATTCTGAATCGTGATTCAATCGCATCGTAATATTATTTTAATGTCCATTGTTTCAATAAAAGCCTGGTTTTTTATAAATGTTTTAACGCTGCTGTGTAGGGAGGTACTTACCTAATTACCTTCTGTATGTATGACAGAATTAAAACAGAGAGCCTCACGTTATCTTATACAGAGAGAAACTATTTAAATAATGTTTTTCTAGTTTTTCCGACCCTGTTCTGAGTCTCTTGACTCTGGCATAGGTCTCCCTGTAGGTCTTTCGTGACCTCGACTAGGTCTCTCGACTTCGATGTAGGTACCGATCTTCTTCTAGGTCTATTGACTCTTATTTAGGTCTTCCAACCATGTTCTAGGTCTCTTGGATCTGGTATAGGTCTCTCGACTCTGGTGTAGGTCTTCTGACCCTGTTCTAGATATAAAAACTCTGGTGTAGCCCTTTCGACACTTCACTAGGTCTCTCGACTTTGTTGTAGGACTTTCGAATCTCTTCTAGGTCGATCATCTCCGGTGTAGATCTCTCGACTCTATCTCTCAACTTTTGTCTATGGGTCTTCTGTCCCATCTAGATCTCTCGACTCTGGTGTAGTAAACTCGACCATGTTGTAGGTCTATCGCCCCTGTTTTAGCTCTATCGACGCTGTTTTAAACTTCCCTGACCATTTTTAGGTCCCTAAGTTTCAGAAATCTGGACAGTGAGTTTCCTGAACCGTTTTAAGGACTATGTAGGTTCCTCGATCAATTTTCACTTCAAGACACTACTCGTTTGCATTGATTGATCATTTACATCAATAATAATTTTCAGAATGAAGAATTTTCAGTCTGGGTCGAGCAACTAATCAAGTGCCCAGGCAGTTGTCCGGCAGTTTTAACGCCACTGTTAAAACCATATTTTAATATTATTTACTAAGCAATCTAAAAAGTGGTTATGTAATGGCTCGTTGACTATTTGCGAGTGGTGTGATGCATCGAGCAAAGTCCTGCGAGTTTGCCACGGTCATTGGTAGATATTATATTCAAAGTTTTGTAAAACTATAAAATTTTAACAGTTACTAAATTTTCACCCCATTAGAAACACGTTGATAATCTCAGCAGAAAATCTCTGGTTTTGTTTGAAAATTTGAGGTCAAAACACCGATTTTGAAGTCGCCACGACTTATTCATATAAAACAAAATGCATAAGAATATACACTTAACTGTTTTTTTTTTTAATAATAATTTTTTAAAACTGAATAATAATATTATTGAATACGTAAAAGAAAAACTAAAAAAAACCTGATTGATGTTATGATTTTGTAATTTATTAATTTTTTTGTTTTTGTTTTGAAGAGTTTCAATTTTCAATGTTACTTAAATTTTGAATTTTCTGCGACCGGTTACGACACATCCGTGTCATTCACAAGCAAACTTAATTACCGGTCGCAGAAAATTTAAAATTCAAGTAACAAATGTACATTGAAAATTAAAACTCTTCAAAATAAAATGTCTAGAAATTATTACATAGTTAATGCCCAAGAAATACAAAAAAAATCATTTTTTGTTAAAATTACATAATATCTATTACAGCGCCCTTGAGGTGATTTTTGACAAAAACGGCGCTATATATTTGGTGCTTCAGATTTTATGTCCGGGTTAAATCTTCTCCACAGGAAAGATTAAACCCTTCCTTTTCCACAAATGATTATCTAGTCAATTCACGCTCCGTAAGTGCACTATATAAGTAGGTATAATAAATACAAAACAATACGTCAATTTACCAGAGACCAAATGGGAAAAAAATTCACCGACTCCAGATATTTTCATATCAGAGGTTTCGGCTCGGTAGAACTCCTAACTGGACTGATAAATCATACTGATCCCTAAATATAAATATTTAAAAAGTCTTTCGTAATCCTACATTATTATTTATTATTATAATAATTGTAATATATTGAATTATTATACCCATGCTACGAGTTATTTGTGCACCAACGTAAACCCATATTTTGTGGAACTTTCCCTCCGGCAAAATCATCCCTCCCGCTACTCCCACCAAATTAAATCTAATCGTTTTGTACTTGCATAGATTTTTGTAGTTAGTTTTAAGATTGCAAGTGAATGACATGGATGTGTCGAAACCGGTAGCAAAAAAGGTGGTAAAAAAAATGTACTAGGCAAAAATGTATATCGAAAATAAAACTTTTCAAAACGAAATACGTACAGGTTAAAAACGACTTCGTTCTGTCTCGTGGAATGGATTATGCTGAGAAAATGTTTTTCTCTTTCAATCCATGCCTTTTGTTTATATTGTGTTTAGGAAAGTTTATCGTATTAAAATGCTCAGCATTCTAAAACGATTTTTCAACAAGACAAAATGTGGAGGGAATACATCATGTAACCTAATGTATGATTTAAACGAAAAATTAATGACAAGACAAAATGTGGAGGGAATACATCATGTAACCTAAAGTACGATTTAAACAAAATCTAAATGAGTTTATAATATGAGGATGGCCATTCTCGACAGACGAAACCAAATCTCATTAGTTATGCATCACGGGACCAGAATAAATATTATGAAAAAAAGACATACAATATCCCAAAACCTAAAACGATGACTTGCCAAATCATAAATACACACAGAGTTATAAAATAGAGTAGAGAGCCCACACAGACGGAGATTTGAAACTGTGCTCAATTTAGATATGATTTTAGATTTTCACTGCCAAAAAAATTATCGTTGATTACTTACTTATTACTAATTAATTTAACAATCTTACTTATAAGTAAGATTGTAAAATTATATGTGTTGGCCGAGGATTGCTATTTTTTTAAAATCTCTGTCCTTTTTAAATTATCAGCCAAATATATTGCACCTAATTTTTTTCTTCTTATTTGTCCTTTATAAAACAATATCATAAATTGTATGCATATTTTTGTCTTTTTCCTTCTCAATCTAGACCCCCCCCCCCCTTGGTGAGATAAATTTGGGCCACTTCGTAATTCTTTTCAAACAGACGTGAGATTTTGATGAACCCCCCCCCCCCTTTTTAGCTCACGCAATTAATGCATGCCCCCTTTGCAGCTTTCAACTAATAGCATAATGTATTATTTCAAATCAAATATCAACACATGGTCACCCTATATGTTAACTCCATTATAGTTTCAGCTTAGTAGGTGCCCATTATTTGAAGAAAACATTAATGTAATAATATTGTTCTTGCAATATATTATTTTATATTCTTTTATAATTTTTTTTAAATTTCAGCACAGTTGTTCTAGTGAAGTAAAAAATGAAATGTTACCAATAATACGATGTTAAGAAATAATAAACAAATACAAATTAATAAGAAAATTTGTTCAGATAAACAACCCTGTAGTAACAGTTTTTTACCGTTACCCTCGAAAACCGTATTCCCCTATCTGATATTTTTTTTCCATCATCAAAGATAGATCCAGCAATGTTTGAACAGAGTATTGGAACATTGCTAGTCAATCCTTTCTCGAAAGCAGCTGATTGTATTTCACTGGTTTCAACATGGCTAAATTACAACAAACTCATTTTAAACTATAGCAAAACATTTTACTTACCTTTTTATAAAACTATTAAAAATAAACCTTAAGACAACCTTAAAATTAGAATCCATAATACTAGTTGCAATCAAGAAATGTGCTTCATGTGCAACGAACTCACTATTGTCGAAAATATAAAATATTTTGGAGTATCAATAGATATAAATCTTAATTGGAAATCACATATTAATCAAATCACTTCTAAATTGAGATATCTGACCTACATATTTTATAGACTTAAAGAAGTTCTAAACATTGAGAAATTGAAAATGATCTACTTTTCCCTGGTCCAATCTTCAATCACTTATGGCATTATAGGATGGGGTGGTGCACTTGATACATTTATTAAGCCTCTACAAATAATTCAAAAACCCATAATTAAAGTCATATATAACAAAAATAAAACATTCTCGACCAACTTATAATATAAAGAAACTAAAATATTTAGTATACGTAAATTATTTAAATTACAAACTTTGAAATATGTATTTAAAAACAAAAATAATTTCGAAATAAATGAAAACAGAATGAGCAAAAGAATAAAAAATATATTTTACACCCCACAAACCAATAATAAATTATTGCAGACACATAGCAGTTTCGTTGGTCCTCGTACATTTAACCTTCTACCACTACAAACTCAAATGATAAATAAAATGATAAAATATGTAAAATAGGTAAAATTATGGTTGAATAATGTAGATATTGAAAAGCTTTTTCTATAAATTTATCCATCCTTCAACAACTCTCTTTCTGTAACTTTCTAAACTGTAGTACAATATGTTTTCTGTTAATTTTTTTTTATAATAACTTAAAAAAAAAAAAATTAAAAATCAGTTTGTTTTTCTCCATATTTTTAATTTTATTTTTATAATAGCTGAAAAAAACCTGTTTCACTTATTCTACCTATGTTATACTAACTTTTTAACTTTTTATACTAAATTTTATATTTTATATGTTTTTTTAAAAGTCTATTTTATACTTTGGGTACTTGGAAATATAGTATTTTGTTTTAATATTACTCACACTCGGCAGTGCCTTAGTGGGTTTTCATTTCTTGTTCATACTAATTGTTATTATACATATAATATTTACTATTTATACATTACATGAACAAATAAATGTGAATAAATAAAGTTTAAAAAAAAAAAATCCAAGTGTGCCCACTACGCCTCAATACAAAGGACTATCCCAACAAAAGCGTGGTTTCAAAAATTCCCCCATTTTTCCAAAAAAGAAATTTCCTTATGGGAACTTAAGATCACATTGGTTGTCCCTCTCTAAATAAATATGCTATCTTCTATCAAGCGTTATCTATAATTATCTTCCCTCAATTCAACATCTCATCTATTCTAAGTCTGAACTCAAAGCCAATCTTCCATATAATTCTTAAATTTGCACATTTAAATAAAATTAATATATAAATTAACCTTTCCTTTTTCTGTAATTTTAAATGATGGCCTAGAGCACCCTTGTAGGGTGAAAGCCAGAAATAATTGAAAAAAAAACTCCACACAGGAGGCCCCAAGGAAAAAAAAAAATCAACAACTCGACTGTGGAACGCCTTGCACGGTCTTGCAAGACCAATGTTGCAGGAGGGAGGAGACATGGAGGCCAGCAAATCGTTTCACAGTCGAGTTGTTAAACTAAAGACCCGTTCTCATGTGATAAATGGCAATCGGGTACATATAAATATAATAGTATGTCTTTATTGAACGAAATTTGCAAGATTTACAACTAAAAAATAGTACGTGTTAAAATAGTTTATAAGTTATATAAGTACAAAAGTTAACAACAGAAAACAGTATCATATGAATAGTAGGTACTTGAAAAACCGAAATTTATAATTATAAATTTTGATTTCTCGTAATCAGACTCACTGCGATAGCCTGTGTTGAGGCAGTAATTTTTAGTCAATTTATAATACTTGTGAATATACCTACACTTATATTATTAAAATATAATCATATGATATATTGGTAGAATTAATAACACCATTAGAACGAGATTTTTTCGTTTAAATTAAGAGGGATTTATTTTTATATTAAACAAAAATTTTAACAAAACAAAAAATGACTTCAAAAAATGCACTAAAAAGTAAACAAATAAATTCGCACGATTGTTATTTTTGGAGTCGGTGTCAGCCAAGGTAACTACATACATAGGTAGTTATAGGTGAGATGTGGAGATCTTGGCTGACACCGACTCCAAAAATAACAATCGTACGAAATATTTTTTTTACTTTTTAGTGCATTTTTTGAAGTCATTTTTTGTTTTGTTAAAATTTTTGTTTATTTTTTGATTTTTAGTGACGAGCGTACGTAAAGAAGTTTTACTTTAAAAAAAAAAGAATCATCGAAATCTGTTGGCGTAATATTGAGTTATTCGTCCATTAGTCAGAACTGGACCAAATTATAATGGGACCACACGGGAAGCACCAGCTTTCTAATAAAAAAGAATCATCAATATCGGTTCACCCAATCTAATCGTTCTGAGGTAACAAACATTAAAAAAAATACCGTCGAATTGATAACCTCCTCCTTTTCAAAGTCGTTTAAAAATATTGTCGAACGTAGAAAAACAAGAAATTTAACAATGTCCACAAAAAACGTTTAAAATGTTTTATTGAATAATTTAAACGAGAAACCAAAATTTGTAGGCATACAGAGAAACGAGAAAAAGTACACAGTATGGCGAAGTTGTTTTTATTACGTGAAAAACAGTATATTCTAGTACTTTCTGAATGGTACATTATATTCAGATTATGATTTTGAATAAAAAATTCGCACGTTATTATAAATGAAATCTTCCCTGGTATTTGTGCACGTCCGGCAAGTGAAGTGGAATGGAATAAGCCTCTCAAACAACTACTCGTACCAACCACTATAAAAATGGAACCACTTTTTCGTTCAATATCTCATCTAATTATAATACATCTATGAAAAACTAGAACTGTTTAATCTATTAATCATCTTTGCAAGCAGAACGACATGACAGATGATTGGCTAATTAATACTGGTTTTTAGATCGGTTCAGGGGATAGGTACAAGGAATGCAAATAGATTTGAGACGTGGAATATTATGTTAAGTAGTTGTCTACCATTTTTGCGATCAGAGTTCAATAGCATTGCATATTGGAAGCCATCATTCTTCTGTTATACTATAAAACCTGTTATCTTAGCATATACGAGTAGGTATATCAATAGGTAATCAATACTTGCGCTATTGTATAATCTATTAACTGTAGTTAATGAATACTGCAAATGATTTATGTTTAAATTATATACTGATAGTTAGGAAAATCTGTAAGGTTTATGCCACATTTAAATGTTACCCATTGTTTCCTTTCTTTTTTGTAATCGGTTAAGAAATAAAAAAAATAATAATATAAAATAGAATTTAATATCCAGCCTAGGACTAAAATAAGTACATTGAAGAATAATATTTAAAACAATAGGTTCTGACTAGCTTATTACTATATTTGGGAAACATATATATTTATTTTAATTTTATTTATAACAATAAATTTTGTACATTTGTATAACAAAAATAACATAGTTTTTTTTTTTTTTATACAGTGAATACCGCACAAGAATCTCAACTGCTCCCGTCTGGAGCCAGTGAGACTATGGCATCCCTAATTGGGGTATGTTGTGAGGCTGAAGGTAGTGGGGAGGGGAAGGAGGTGGGGAAGAGGAAGGTTGGGAAGTACCTGGCTATTCAGATCTGGTCACCAAACACGGTTAATGCCATTTCAAGCATGAATTACATAAAGCCATTTTCAAGCAACGTTTCAATTCTGAATGTTGGTCTTACACCAGGGCGATACTAATAGTATCTTCCACTCTGGAACGTGCCGCAAATATACTATATATTATTTTAAATGAATTAATTGTGAAATAACACAAATTAATCAAATAAAATTTATTTGCGCACGCCGGGTTCGAACCCGCGACCTCCGGATTCAGAGTCAAGAGTCTTAGCCACTGGACTACGGAGGTCGTAGCAATAACATTGCAAAATAACTATAGACATTAAAATGTGTACAAGTGTTATTATGTCTTGTGGGTCGATACTAGTTCCTAGCTAGGCAGATTGCCCGTTCTAAGGAACCAAATAATGCTGTTGAAAATGCAAAAAAATATTCTGTAACAAAATTTTGATTTAAAATTAAAAAAAAAAAAATTTAATATACTATGTTAATAAAAATAATGACAAAAATTTATTCTGTAACAAAGAAAGAAAAATGTTTTTTTTTTTAATAAATATATACCTACTAAATTTTTACTAAATGTGCCGTTAATAGGACATGAAAAAATTTAAAGTGACCTTATTTATGTTATATTATTTTATTATATTGAACAGAAGGAAATATGGAATGAAATTCAGTTTCAGTTTCAGTGCCGGCAACCCGGGCGTTTATTTAGTATCATGGTTATTTACATTGTTTTCTTTTCTTTTACCCGCCTCACTAGACAAAGTCTGTTCCGAGGCGGGTAAATCACATCTATGTTTGTTCCAAAAGAAATGTGTTTAAACAAATATATATATGTATGTGGAAAGATAAAAAAGATAAATTATATGTTGGTATATTAAATATTTACATACATACTTTGTTTTTTTTTTTTCTTTTTTTTTATTTTTTATTAGTTACATTTCCATGAGAAGATTGCATGTGTTATATAGATAAAAGTAAATTAAAATTTTGTGACAGTTGAATATAGCGGTTACATAATAATTAAATATTGCAAAATTGCAGTTTCTCGTGTTTGTTTTATTTGAATATTATATAATTTCGTGAGAACTTGTATGAAATGTTATTTATTTAGAATATTTTGAATGTCTGTTCTTTCCTTTTCATTCAACCATATTATAAATCTTTTGAACAGCCAATTCAAATTATTTGGGGTGACGTAAGTTTTTGTTTGTGTTAGGAAGGTATTGAAAATGTGTGGTGCTTTACCTAGATTCGTGTTTTTTTGCAAAAGTTGATTTGATATGGGGAACTTGAAAGTGCTTATTAATTTTTGCTTTTGTGTTTTGCGAGTGAGGTATGTGGAGATGTGAAGTTTTGATACAGTTTTTGTGAATGATCTTCCTTATGAATAGTTTATTTACGTCTAGTAATTTGTTTTAGATCATTAGCTGTTCCGTCGGATGTTGGTAAGGTTTTTTAAACATAATTCTAATTATTGTTTTATGATTTATTTTAAGAGAATTGAGGTAAGTATCTGCTGCTCCTCCCCAAACTGAAATTCCATACGTTAAAATACTTTGACAGAGTGCGAAATACATATTTTTTAGTTGATTTAATGACATGATGTTTCGTATTGTTTTGAAGATGTATGATAATTTTCGTATTTTTTTTGATAATATATTAATATGGAGATCCCATTTTAGTTTATGGTCAACAGTTAAACCTAGATATTTAATATTGTCTGCATAAACAATTTTGTCACAAGTACAGCATGTGTTATTTGACGAAATATTGGTGCAGGGGTTAAGATGTAGTTGTGGTTGGCTATGTGGTTGACCAGCCTTTGTTTTGCTAAAAGTTAAATATTTGGTTTTTGAAATGTTCAGTGTTAGTAGATTATTTTGTAGCCATTTATTTACTACAGTCATCCCTGTTTCTGTGTTTTTGAATACCTTTTCCCATGATTGTGCCTTGAACAAAATTGCAGTGTCGTCTGCATAACTGATTACTTTGTACTCAATTTTTCCTAGGTTTATCTCAGTTAGACTATTTATATAAATGAGGAATAGTATGGGACCCAAGACGCTGCCTTGCGGTACTCCATACCTGATATCTGCTTTGTCACTGCTGTATTTATTTATTTTTACTATTTGTTGTCTCTTTTCAATGTAGCTGACAAACCATTTTAGCGGTTGACCAGTTATACCGATATTTTTGAGTTTTTGTTGTAGTAAGTTATGCGAAATAGTGTCGAAAGCTTTTGTTAGGTCTAAGAACACCCCTATCACCTTTGATCCGCCATCTATGCTTTTCACTATGTAGTTGGTTAATTCTGATAAAGCGTCTTCTGTGCCCATTTTGGCACGAAATCCAAATTGGCGGCTTGAGAGCAGGTTGTGTTTTTCAGGGTACGCAAGTAATCTTTTTTTCATGGCTTTTTCTAGAAGTTTAGATAGTGAGTTTAGCAGAGTGATTGGTCTGTAGTTTAATATCAGAGTTTTGTCTCCCGATTTATGTATTGGAGTAATACATCCTATTTTTAAATGATCAGGGACAATTCCGAGCCTAAAACTTTGGTTGAAAATGTGCTGAAGCGGTATAAGTATGTATTCTCGTAGATTTATCAGTATTTGATTGGAAATGTTATCCGGTCCCATCGCGCAATTTGGTTTGAGAGATTTAATAAGATCCGAGATTTCCTTTGTATTTACTTGATAAGCATTGAACGAGTGATTTGGTCGTATGGAAGAGCAAAGTTTGTGTAAAGAGTCTTCTGATGTACAGTTTTTTTGAAGAATTTTTTCCGCTAGGGTAGAGCCAACTTTTGCGAATTCTGTGTTAATAAAATTAGCTATTTTATTAGGTTCATTGTTTGTTAAGACTTTGTCTCCGTTTATTAATAGTTCTTTGATATGTGAATCTTTCTTCGGAGTGGAATAAGTAATATTTCTTACAATTTCCCAAATTTTTTTTGGATCATTTTTTGCGATTTTTATTTCTTTTTTGTAATATTTGTATTTGGCTTGTTTAATTAACTTATTACACAGGTTTCTATACAGTAAGTAATCTTGCTTTAGTTTGTTATCATTCGGGTTTT
This sequence comes from Limnephilus lunatus, assembly GCA_917563855.2. Lineage (NCBI taxonomy): Eukaryota > Metazoa > Arthropoda > Insecta > Trichoptera > Limnephilidae > Limnephilus > Limnephilus lunatus. The sequence continues at coordinate 71,277,639 of OU830596.1, forward strand.
TGTGGACTCGCATATGCATTGCATCTCTTTTGTGAATACTGTTGACTATTCCTTTCGTGATCCATGGTGTTATTTTTTTTTCTTTATGTGTGTAGTTCTTTTGTGGATTTTTTGTGGTGTGTTTGGTTATGTAGGTTTCAACCGTATTTATAAATGTGTTCAGCGCTGTGTTCGGGTCTATTTCATTTAGTACATTAGTCCAAGGTTCATCGTGAATATCCGATTTTAGGGACTTAAAGTTTATTTTGTCTTTCATGTTGTCATTTTTTTTTTTACTTTGTTCTTTGTTAAGAAGTATGTTTAATGTAGTTGTGAAATGGTCAGTGACAGTTGAGCGAATAATGGATGAAAAAGTTTTTTTTCTAGTTTTAGCAAATATGTGATCGATGCAGGATTCGGAGTGTGATGTAGTTCTTGTTGGCGAGTTTATTGTAGATTTAAGTCCGTAGTGAGTAAAAACATTTAAGAATTCCGTAGTTTTTGGTTGGCAGTTTAATATGTTAATGTTCATGTCACCAGCAATAATTATTTGTTGAGTTTTTTTATGCTTTTCAAGAAGTTTATTTAATGAATTTAAGAAAGGGGTGAGATTTTTGTAGCATGGTGGTCTGTATATAGCGAATATAGAAAGACATGGGCCAAGTGATATTTGAATGCAGTTTGCTTCAGTTATGTTAATTTCTGATATGGAAGATTTTATTGTGTCTTTGACAAAGATTACTATACCATCATTTTGATTTTGGTGTCTTGTGGTCTGGAATGTGGTATAGTCCTTTAAGTTTAAGTTGGTGTGAGAATCACCTAACCAGCATTCACTTAGGATAATGATATCGAAACTTATATCTATTTCATTTAGTAGGACACAGAAACTATCAAAGTTCTTTTGAATGCTTCTTATGTTTTGACATATTATGCTTAAACTGTGTTTTCCTGAGACAAGGATTTTGTATTCTTTTGCTTGGTTAAAAGTGTATTCTGTGTTATTTATTGTTTCTAAGTCAAAATTCAGTGCAGAAACCATTTATTACAGAATGAAAATAGAAGTTTTGGATGGAAAGCCATACATGATAACGTACATAAGATTTGGGAATGTTTAGGGTTATTATTAAGTACGAAGTAATATAAGGATACAGTTTGGCGCCTGTTTCAGGAACAGTTTCTGGTTGGTTTTCCTCTAGTTGTTCTTCAATGAGGTTGGTGGTATTTTCTGAGTTTAACTGAGTTGCTTGCGAGTCGATTGATCGAAGGCGAATATATACTCGCCTTGTTGTACTCCATAAGTAGGAGAAAAGGTAGTTTCTTGCAAATAGTTTGTAGAGATATAGTCTTCTTGTAGTGTGGGTGGCTAGATGATCATTTATGTGTATAGGTTCATGTCGTCTTTCGTATCCTGTTTTGTTAATGTTCCTTCTCTCTTTATTTTTCTCTGTTTTTTTATTGCAATTTTTATCTGTTTCCAAAAACTCATCTCGACCATTTGTATTTTTAAATTTGATTATAATCAGTTTTGGAGTTGAATTTCTCAGAGATGCTAGTTTTTTTGGTATATCAGGTGTTGGTATATTACGGTTAATTACCGTTAAAAAATTGGTTTTTATTTTTGTAGAAGCCATAATAAACATAATATTGAGTAAATAGTGCACTATTTTTTTAATTTTTTTTTTAAATCATCTTTGTAGGTAAATCGTTTAGGTGTCTTATTTCAACCACCTTTGAGTCATTTGTTTTCCTTACCAAAATTTTTCCCGATTTTACCCATACATACTTGAATTCTTTTTCTTGTGCCCTTTTTCTGACATTCCAGTGTAGATTTTTATAATAAGGTGTTAGTGCTGCATTGAGGTAAACGAATTGGGCTCCTTCCCCGTTAAATTTTTTTATCGGATCACTATATCTAGCAGCTAACATGGTGTTTGCTTTTGTGATGTCTGCGAAATTAATCGTGATTTTTTTTTGATCATTTAATTTGTTGGTTATTATTTTGTAGGTATCCTCTGGTGCCATTTTGACGCCCGCGAGCTCCGCAATCCGCGTCACAGTATGGACTGGGGATAAGTTGTCTTGAAATTTTATACCGTTTATTTCTATACTGTTCAATAGTGCTGATTGTTCCAGATCTGCCAGGTGAACTTCTACTGCAGCCAATCTTTTTTCTTTTTCGGCTAGTTCTTCCTTGAGTTTATTTACTTGATTTGGTGTATCCATGATTTTTGACAGTTTGTGTATTATGTCATCGTATTTTTCGTTAACGAAGTTAGTAAAGCTTTTTATTTCTTGTAGCTCTGATGCAATTTTGTTGAGCATAACTTCCTTCATTTCTTCAAATTTGGAATTGATAAATTCCAAGATGGAGTTGCTGTCAATGTTAATCATCGACTGATGAGCCTCCGACGCAGAGTCCATTGTGCCAGGCGCGTTTGTTAGTGGTGATGATGTTGTCAGTACTTTCTTCACATTCGAGAACTTGCTGCGAGATTTGGACATTTTCTTGATGTTATATTTAATTATTTAATTCGTAGGAAAATTTCAATTTTTTGTTCATAAATGCCCCTTATTAAAATAATTAAAATTTGAAATATATAATTTAGTTGTTTAGTCTATGACAAAAACGGCACTAGTTTTTCACAAATTCAAAATCCATAAATTGTCTTTGGTTAACAATGACTTGTAATTTGGCATATATTTATTTTAACAAAATGTGTAGTTATTTTTCACTGCCACTACCGGATAAACTGTCACTTTGTTTTACGTAACACTGGTTTTTTGGTTTTTATTGGATTACTGTGTTGATTTGCTTAATTGTCACTTATTTTGGTATAAAGTTTGGAGCTGTCAGAATCAGCTGTTGTTTGCTTACGGTTATCCATAGAACTGAAATAAATGATGAATTGTTTAATTTATTACAAGTTGATTCATAAAGTTGTATTAGACTTCAACACAAAAAAATATAACTGCATAATAAATTAAAAAAGGTTTAAAATAAAACAATTACGTTGTAAACACCACTTTTATTTTTGATACTTTATGCCGACCGGGTTTCGCTACAACCGTAGCTTCTCCAGGGCAGAATTAAGGGGGCAGTATATCCAGGGCAGGGCAGTACTAACATTAAGTTAAATGTGTGTTTTAGATAATATATGATTTAACAAAATGGGCTGGACCCCTCAAGTGAAGGAGGAAGAAGGCATTCGTGTAGATGAAGAATTGGGAAGGGAACGGGCATGTTCTTTGTCAATTGGAAACAATCTTAATGTGGGACTTTTATTTAAATTTAGTTGGTAATTAACTACCTTACTGTTAGTGTTTATGGCTTTCCTTAGTTCAAGTGCCTCTAAGTTGTCCAACCATATACCAATATTGTTTTTATGAATTAGGGTGGCACCTGAGTTTCTATAAAATTTATGGTCTTTTCCGATGAAGTGGTTTGCAAATTCCGAAAATCCAGGGCGGTGAAAACATCTAAGATGTTCTTTCACACGGCTGTTTATGTTGGGTGCTGTTTTGCCTATGTAAAAAAGGAACTGTCGCTGCGTTGGAGTGAATAAATTGAGTGAGATAGACTAATCACATCACAAAGCATCTGGTTCATAATATGAACAAATAAAATAAATTTATTTATATCTTCTAAGTTAAAGCACCCATCATTGACAAACTACTTAAAAGTAGTTTATTGGGACTTTTCTTTTTTCTGTAAAATATTTTTTTTTCCTGTCATATTAAATTACTTTATCTTTATAATAAATAAAATAAAAATCACTCCTAAACATACTGACCACTAGATTTCAACCTCCTATCAAACCTATTTTCTTCCCAAAGCTTCCTCTCCTCCTAATCCTTAAAAAGACCAACATACAGCATCCTAAAAATGACATAGATCTGGGGTTAATTATTTTTCTCAGGGCCTCCTACATGAAGTTAAAAATGTAGTTAGTATAAATTTTAAGTAATAAATAAAAGAAGTATAAAAAAAAATAAAAAAGTAAGAAGTATATTTTTTGCGGAACGTTCCTTATGTGGTAGATACTGTCATTATCACCCTGGTGAAAGACCACCATTTAGAATCGAAATGTTGCTTGAAATAGCTTTAGCCGTGTTTGATGACCAGATCTGAATAGCCAGGCATACATCTTTCTCTTCCTCGTTTACTTTTTCTCCCTTTACCTTGAGCCTCACAGCATAACCCTATTGGGGATGCTAAGTGCTTACCATCGAGAGCAGTTGGAACTCTTGTGCGGAACTCACATAAAAATTTAATTTATTTAGCCTAAGAGTTGGCGACACGAGCTTTCTTCATGGTGACAAAAGAGAAAAAGGTATATAACACATTAATTTTTAAAATAAATGCATAGATATTTTTTTGTAAACTATATTACTCTGTTTGGTCCAAAAACACTTCAAGGGCGCTGTAATAGGTATTAACAACATAATAATTATAAACGAGAGATGGGAAGGCTGATAGGGATATTGAAAGAAGGGTAAATGCTGGTAACTCCATTAATGGAGGACTGAATGCCGTTGGCGCTTATAAAAAACTGTCAAAAGAAGCGAACCTAGCAGTCCACAATGGAGTCCTGGTACCTACCCTGATGTATGGCAGTGAGGCATGGAACTGGCAGAGGAAGGATGAAAGTAAACTGAATGCTGTTGAAATGAGATCCCTGAGGCGTATGTGTGGTAAAACAATGTATGATCGTGTGAGAAATGTGGATATCCGCAAAGAATGTAAGGCTGATGTATGCATAATGAGTAAGATTAAGATAGGGACCCTCAAATGGTTTGGGCACGTAGAGCGAATGAACGAAGAAAGCAGTGTAAGAAGAATATACGACGCAAATGTGAATGGTAGAAGAAGTCGTGGACGTCCGAGGAAGACATGGCACGATCAAGTGAATCAGATACTTGAGTCGGGCCATGTCAAAAGTCAGAATAATAGAAGAGAATGTATGAGACGATGTATGAATGTGAGTGAGGCAAAGAGTGTGTGCCAAGACCGAGTTGTTTGGCGGTCCGTCCTCTCTGCCTACCCCTGCGGGGAAACGGCGTGATGGTTAGTTAGTTAGTTAGTTAATTATAAACAATTATTTTAATTGAATACAACCGTATTATTATATCTTATAAATAAGTACTACATACTTATGACCTTTAAATTAATTAAGTAAAGAATTATGGCTAACAAATTGCAACTACCGACCCATCAATCAACTATAGAAAATTATATGTGCTTTGTGCAGAGTTGATTTAATGGGTGTGAATATTGTATGCTGTATGACACATTATTATTTTATTGCAGTATATTGCAAATAGATTTTTATAGGCATCTACTAACAACCTGGCGGGTCGTTTATAATCACATTAAAGTGAGAATCGTGAACATGTCAGAATATTATATAATATTGTAACAAAACATCTAATTTTTTCAAAGCCGAGTAAATTAATTATTTCTTTGATCTCGAATACTTTGCCATTCCCGCATCGCTTCGTCTCTTACTAATTATAACGAGGGATGATATTGGTCAATTTTCACTCCCCTCTCAGATGTGATCCCTGGAAGACATGTCACAGCTGGGATGAACTACACATTTTTTTATTTTATTATTATTGTACAACAGAATAATTCCAATTAAAGTACAATTTAGTAACCCTATCAGCATTTACTGTGACAAGCAAGTGACTCTTCAAAAATATTTTTAAGGCATATAAAGAACAGTTAGGTACTTATATCCAAATGGTTTGCAATTTCATTTAACAGCACCATTCCCCTCGTCATACTATGCTTTGCCAAGACGTCTGTTCTGCCGTTCGGTACTTTAAATAAGTCATTATGTCGACTTCGGCTGTAGTGGTCTGGTACATATAAATCATAGCATCCCAAGAGAAATAAGCTATCTATGAAAATGTTCCAAATTTTGAAAGAGAGAATAGCAAGACTTGCTTTTTAGACTCACATAATCAGTTTCCTCAAGTAAATCAATATGGTGCATGAACCTTGGATAGGTTCCATGCTTCCGCATATAAACGAACCTGAGGAATTTCTTCTGGATTTGCTCTAACATATGAATGTACTTCTGGTGGTACGGTGCCCAAACATCGCTCGCGTACTCCAGCTTGCTTCTCAGTATGCAATCGAATAACGCTGGTATAGCTTCTTGGTATCAAACTGCTTACAAGTCCTGATGATGAACCCAAGAAGTTTGTAGCAAGACTGAGTGAGCTGCGATATATGGCTAGAGAATGTCAGTTCGGGATCAAAGACGACACCGAGATCCTTGTGATAACTGGTGATAACGTTTCACCCTTTATTTTATAATCGTAAACTATAATGTTTTTACAACGAGTAAAGGACATTGCGACACATTTTTTGTGTTCCAGTTCTTACCGTGCATCTTTAGATAAATCTCTGGCATGACTGAAATGATTTCAGCTAACCAAGAGTAAAGACTCGTTGTAACCCTTTTGGTAAAAAGTAAAACTAGCGGTTAAGGGAACAATTAAGTTTCCTTTGGGAGAGAACCCGTAAAGTTATTATTAAAGCTTATTACATTGTCTTGCTATTATTGAACCGTGTCGTACCTACTTGTAAATGGATTATTCCAAAAATAAAGACTAATTGTGTTTACCGTTAAAATTTTACATTTTATTTAATTTTCCCGTTTCAATGATACTTTTATTATAATCGTATGACATGTGGAAGAAGACATGATTTTTACTGAGAATACGTATCACCAAAAATATTGGCGATATATTTTTATACGGACTGTTTTTTGTATTAGTGAATATTTTTTTAGTAGGCGGGTATGGGCATCGCCGCCCCTGAGAACTGTGTTTTGGATAACCAACACCTCTGCCAAGGGTTACCCCAAGTGGTTCGCTACGTTTGGTGACTTAGTAGGGGTGCCCGGGTTCATGGGATGAGGTTTGTCTAGGTCTTGGCGGCGGATGCTGTGTGGAGGGCCGGTTCGAGAGAGACTGGTTAAGGGAGGCCATTTGACCCTTCTAGCGTTCTAGCCGGAATCTCTCGACGCAGTTAGAGGAATGGATTCATACGTCCATCACTCCTGGACTCACTGACCCCTTAGATTCCTACCCACCCCTCATACCTTTTTCCTTCCCAGAACTTCCTATCCTTCCCTTCCTTAAAAAGACCCTCCACACAGCATCTCCTAAGATGACATATGCCCTGTTTTCCTCAGAGACTCCTGTCTGGAGCTTATGTAAAAAATAATAAAAAAAACATTTCCAATAATAATAATATGTTTTTTTACATGAGCTCCACACAGGAGACCCTGAGGAAAATAATTTCCCTCAGGGCCTATGCCATCTTTGAGGATGCTGTGTGAAGGTTTTTTTAAGGAAAGGAAGGAGAGGAGAGTTCTGGGAAGGAAAAGGGTTTAAGGGGTGGGTAGTAATCTGGGGTTCAGTGTGTTCTGGTCATCCGCCTCCATGACCTAGACAAACCTCACCCGGAAAGTTAATAAGTTTGACCGAATTTTCAGGGGATGAAGTAGATAATTCTAAATATTACGTACCTGTCTATTTATATCTAATATTTTTTTACGTTGGTTTCACACAGAATGCCCTTAGAGAATGCTGTCTATGTCATCTTTGGGGATGCTGTGTTTGTTTTTTGTTTGTTTTTAAATATTTATTTAGATGTATGCAAAAAAAATTCACACATCTAGTAAGAAAATATATACAAATACAATTTAGAGGTACAGTTTACAAATACATTTTAAGAAGAAAAAAAAAGATTACTAGACAAAAATACATTTTAAGGAAAACAGATAACTATTATAACCTAATCAACCATGGAGTACCGCAAGGAAGCGTACTAGGACCGATATTATTTCTAATATACATAAATGATATCGGTAACCTAGGAACGAGAGGAAAAATCGTAAGCTTTGCTGACGATACAGTAATTGTATTCAACGAAAATGATTGGAGAAGTACCTACAAAGAAGCGGAACATGGACTTGGTCTACTGCAAAACTGGCTTAAGAGAAATTCCCTTACTTTTAATGTCAATAAAACAAAATATCTGACATTTTCTATAACAGCCAGAGGACAGCCAGAGGATGACTTTAATCTCAAATTACATACATGCCAAGAAAACTATCAAAATCAAGGTTTATCATGCCACTGTCCTACCATAGCACACTCCAAAAGTATCAAATATCTTGGTATTGAAATTGATGATAATCTCCGATGGAACGCACACATTGAAGTAATCACAAAAAAACTCACCAGGTACATTTACTTCTTTAGAGCCATCCGGAACATCCTCAACATAAACGACATTAAGAAAGTGTACTACGCTTTATGTCAATCACAAATAGAGTACGGGATAACTGGATGGGGATCTGCCTTGAGCACTCACATGGACCGACTCAATATAGCCCAAAAAGGAGTACTAAAGACAATTTTGAAATTACCGGTTAGAACTCTGACAGAAGAATTGTTTCAAAGAATTCATGTCTACAATATACAAAAACTTTATGCAAAAAATATTTTATTTAAAAAAAAAAAAAAACATGTCAGAATACTCCACTGTCCAACATAGATACACAAGCAGGGCAATAAACCAAAATATTCTAGCTACAGCCAGTTTGAAAACATCTTTTGGACAAAGAAATATGAAATTCAATGCGACAAAACTATACAACGCTCTACCAACTCAAAAAAAAAAAAAAACAGAAATAAATAAATTTAAAACAAAGTAAAAATATGGTTGAGAGAACAAAGTGAAAATGAACTATTAAACATGCTGAAGACCATGTAAAGACAACTGGATACTAAATACAAATGTGGAAAAACTACAGGCCGCCTCAGAACAGGAAACCCTAGTGAGGAGGACTGAGAAAAAAAAAACATGTTCTTTATAATACCTAAAAAAAAAAATGTACCTTATAATACCTTAAAATAATATAATTTATAAATACATTACGTACAAATTTTAATAAAAAAATAAATATATATATATGGCTATAATATTGGTAAGATTGTTACAAATCAAAAAAACATTCTTCACATTATACCTAATGCACATATCCCACGAAAAGTGCCAAAACTTGAGGCTTCCTTTACGGCATTCGGCAGGCTGTTATAAAGTTTTGTGTGGAGGGTCTGTTTAGGGAAATGAAGGAGAGGAAGTTCTGGGAAGGAAAACGATATGAGGATTCTGGGGATAAGTGTGTCCAGGAGTGATGGACGTATGAATCTAACCCTCCCTCTGCGGTACAAGGCGATGAGTTGGGAGTGTCTGGCTAGAGTAAAACTTCTCCCTATACCAGTCTCATCTGGCCCGCCACGCAGAGGTGGGCAATCGCATATGCCGTCAAGACTTAGACAAAACACATGAACTTCTTCGTAAAACTTCTCCCTCTACCAACCTCATCCAGTCCGCCACATAGAGGTGGGAATACGCATATGCCGTCAAGACTTAGACAAAACACATGAACACGGGCATCCTTGCTAAGTAACCAAACCACTAACTTTATCACACAAATGAATATCTAAGATATAAAAAAACGAGGTTAGCTGCAAACCTTATTAAATCAAATTATCTAATAATTGGCATTCGATGAAGGAACATATTTATTAATTAAAATTTGTATTTAAAACGTTTAAATCTTTACAAAATGTATGAATGAAAATGTAAGAAGAGTTGCATTTTCGATTTGTTTTCTCAATTCAGGTTTTAATTCTAATTTTTTTTAACGTTTAATGCATTTTAAATACTCCAAGTTCATGTCGGAAATGCCGTTGCAAATCCAAAGATGATGAGTCGCAATGACTGAAATTCCGGAGATAATGCTAGACTTCCAGAACTCGGAGACAAAAAAGACTTTCTGCGACGAATCTTGGACTGTAATACTGGTTTATATTTATACAAGCAGACCCGGCCACACGTTGCTGTAGCTAACGAAACCTTTATAATCCAATCCACCCCGCCCGTTTGTCAGCCTGCTCCCCGTTGCCCGCTGCCGCTCGGCCGGATATATTATGTTTTTAAACCAATTTACACAAAACCTTGACAAATTATATACCTAAAAACCTTCCTCATGAATCATTCTATCTATTAGTGAAAACCGAATGAAAATCCGTTGTGCAGTTTAAAAGATCTAAGCGCACATACAGCGCGAGCGACTTCATTAATTTTATACCATGTAAAGATAATATATCATCATATAATAATAATAACTAGCAGTTTAAAACCCGCTAGCTGATAGGCGGATTTTGTTTCGGCTTCGCCCAGTTAGGGTGTTGGTGACCATTTTATAAAACCGATAGGAACTGGTTCCAAAAATAACGAATTATTGAATTCAAAACCAACTTACAACGGCAGCTTTGTTTGAAATTTCACGTACACAGATGTTTATATAGCGCGGCGCATACGGCGTGGCGTCAGGCACGCACTTGAAGCCGGGATCTTAAATTTCAACCATGCAGACGCAAGGCTATTAATACTGTTTGATGATGATGATGATTTCTCAACCTCCTGAACAAAATCGATATTTTCCTGCTCGGACATATCGCAAATTACTCGAAAACTGACAGCTCGTTAGGCGTAACCATGGCAACCTGGTAACTGAAACGCACCGGCGCCGGCGCGGCGACTCGCACGGCGAGTTGAGAGTGACTAGTTTCGTCGCCGTTGACGACTGGTCTTTGATAAGTTGCGTAGTGTGCGTACCGCCATTAAAATACACAGGATCGCGACTTGAGTCGCCAACTGGTTTTTTGGCTAGCGAATGGACTTATTTGTTCAGATGGTGAGTATTTTTTTAAAAATGGTGTTCCGACCAGTAATACAAACCCAAACTTCAGGTTTAAAGTTTAGCGGGGGCTAAGCATGTGGGAATGGAATCATCTATGACTGGACGCCAGACGCTGAAGATTACTCCCAAAAGATAAATTCCGTATGTAATAATATGTGGAATAATCATTTTGAAACGTTGTCTACCAATAAGGGAATATGGTACAGAAAGCTCCAAAATGAACCGTTTAAAAGACCATGGTTCACTAAGGTTAATCTGAAAAGATCAGAAATGAGAATCATTTTTAGATTAAGATCCGGACATGCACTAATGGGAAGAATATTGTGTTTGATAGGCCTTTCTGATTCTCCAATGTGCTCGATATGTGAACAAATTGAAGATGTGGAGCACACATTATCAAAGTGCATTAAATATGAACGACAGAGAGTGACAATATTAATGAACTCGAACTCATCGGAATATCAGAATTTAATAGCCTCAACCGAGTTTCATGCCATATCGAGAATAATGAAATTTATTAAATCATGTAAACTGGAAAATATTTGAAAGTGAATTTTTATATAAAATGAATATAAAAGGACTAAGTACCTTTTAAAGATCATTAGAGATTATAGATAATATTATAATTTAAAAACAGTTGAGGCAAAAAATGACAACATTGTGTGAGTCAGAAGCCTCGATAATATAAATGACATAAAAAAAAATCAAACAAGTGGCTGTCAATTTATGGGTAAGCCCATTTTTTTATTAACATGAATTTTTTTAGATGTGGACATAATATTTTAAAAACCCCTGAATGCATCCAATATCCAAATAATATTTATCGTTTTTTTATAAGAACAACTACCTTTTTATAACTTTTGAAGGTTATTCTCATCAATGTAATCATGTATCATTGAAGAAGATAACACTAATAATCGGATAGCACTAATAACACTAATAAGACGGCCGGCGTAGTCCAGAGGCAAGGCGCTTGACTCGCACACCGAAGGTCGCGGGATCGAATCCAGGGAAATAAATTTTATTTGATTAATTTGTGTTATTCCACAATAGGCCACTTTCATGGATTTCATAACGACTTGGAAAAAATCGTGTGGATAGAGTTTTTTACTAAGATTACGAAAATTTTAGTAAATTTTTTTAGAAATGTATAGTATTTTTTTAATATTTAAATGAATAAATCCATTATTTGACCTCGAGACGTCACTACATGAAAATGTCCCGTCTCCAATTATGTTCCCTTAATTTTGTAAAATTCCACACTGATTAATTTATTTTTAAATGGCAACACTTTGATTTCCGGCGAATTTTTGAATTTGTGTTTAACGTTCACTAGATTTATTGTTTGTTCTATGCGAACTTATCCTTTGGTTTGATTTTTTGATAAAGATGGCGGTGTTTTTACAGATGTTTCGAAGAGAACCCCGTACAATTTGTTGCTATTCGTGTGGAAAACGTTCTTTTTTTAAAATGATTTTCGGCTATGTAATTATCGTTTTTTCGCACCCATAAAATTATGTCCCGTATTTCCGGTTTATAAAAAAGGTCTGATTTTTCGGAGTGAAATTTTCAAAAAATCGCCAGGGTATCAAAAATACGATTTAAAATATAAAAAAAAAATACTGAATGACTTAGAATATTTGCCTAAACCGGATTTTTTTTTTTAAAATGTGATTTTAGTGGCCTATTTATTCATTAAAAATAACATATAGTATATTTGCGGCACGTTCCAGAGTGGAAGATACTCTCAGTATCGCCCTGGTGTACGACCACCATTCAGAATTGAAACGTTGCTTGAAATGGCACTAGCCGTGTTTGGTAACCAGATCTGAATAGCCAGGTACTTCCCCAACTTCCTCTTCCCTATCTCCTTCCCCTCCCCACTAACTTCAGCCTCACAACATACCCCAATTGGGGATTCCATAGTCTCACTGGCTTCAGACTGGAGCAGTTGGGACTCTTGTGCGGTATTCATATAATAATCTAAACGAAAATATGAAAGAGAACATGACACAGAAAAATAGAACAAGATAATGGTAGCAACTGGGACTCGAACCCAGTGTTCCATATAAATAAAATCGGTTATATTTATCCGAGACGGTGTCTAGGTTACAAACTGTTTCCAATATAACAAAACAAAAACGACTTCAAAAAATGCACTAAAAAGTAAAAAAAATAATTTCGTACGATTGTTATTTTTGGAGTCGGTGTCAGCCATGGTAACTACATACATAGGTAGTTATAGGTGAGATGTGGAGATCTTGGCTGACACCGACTCCAAAAATAACAATCGAACGAAATTATTTTTTTACTTTTTTGTGCATTTTTTGAAGTCATTTTTTGTTTTGTTAAAATTTTTGTTTATTTTTTGATTTTAGTGACGAGCGTGCGTAAAGAAGTTTGTTGGCGTAATATTGAGTTATTCGTCCATTTGTCGCGCACATACTTATTGCAAATTTAAGACATATATGGTTTTCTCATAGATCCCAGTGTCAGAACTGGACCAAATTTAAATGATACTTCAGACGCCTTCCATGAGATTTTTGCTCTATTTTAAACGAGTCGTGTTTTATTAAATATTTTCACAATTTGCATCGATTTTATCGCTTTAAATATTAGCGCGCTCCTCTAAAATTCGTAATTACAATATATCTCTTCATATTCTTCTTTTTGAGCGTGGATGCGGCGCCTTAACATCATTTGGATTAAAAAATGTAGATGACATTTCGGTATCCGGATTTTTTTTTATTTAACAAAAACAAATTTTGTAGGTATTGGTCAGCTAGGGTGGGGTGGGGGATTGGGCGGTTTGTCAGCAGCGAGACCAGACCATGTGAATTTAAAACAGATACTAAAATATCACCGGACACCAAAATTTCTTTCACATTTTTTACTCCAAATAATGTCAGCAAACACGTCCCTTGCAATGTATGCAAGGAACCCCCTTGCACACTTCGCAGTAAGGCTGCGAATACAACATGCATATTATGAAAAAACGCGAACAGGACCACGAATTATGGGAAAATAACGTAACTGCAGATGGCTTTTCCCGCCATTGTTACACGCCCGTATACTTTTTAAATTTTAAGAGCGATAAAAGGGTGCCAAATTGGTTCAAAACGATGTGTTTAAAATTTTTCAAATTTCTGATACGATCTTTTTCCTCCGGATTCACTTCAAAGTTTTGAAAATTTTCATTTTAAGGGGTTATTTCTAGTGTATATAAAAGTTACTATGAATCCTTTAAACCATATTTTTTATAATCTTCCTTAGCTAAAACAGTATATTTTTACTAAATCATTTACAAAAAGTCCCAAGATCGAGTCTCGAAAAATAATGCCAAAATTTGAGAGCAAGAAGGATTTGAATACACTGCATTGAGATAATTTGAATTTTATTCATATATTTAAAAAAAAATCAAAATAATCCCTCTATTTTGTGTTTTATTAAAAATAGTTAATTTTTAATGGTTTATTTAAAAAAAAAGTTATGATTTAACAAGGGTGGCTTTTTCTCTATTATGTGAAATTTCAAAGTCAATCCGGAGGAAGAAGATGTTATCCAAATATTATTATAAAAATTACGTGATTTTATATCTCCATTTAACACCCTTTTTTCACTTTCAGACAAATCAAAACAAGATTTATTTTCCCATACAGTCGTGACTTACCCTAACGTATACGCAATCCTTAACCACTTCTTGGGTTGAACATTGATTTATGGGTTTGCAACATAATCATGACCGATTTTTCTACATTGTTTTTGTTTTTCTTTTTCATTAGCTCCACGCACAATAGGCTCTGAGGAAAATAATTCTTTGAGGACACTGTGGGGAGGCTCTTTCTAGGGAAAGAAAGGAAAGGAAGTTCTGGGAAGGAGGCGCAAGGCAATGTTCCGAAAGAGTCCTGTTCGAGAGGTTAAAAGATTTCTCTCAACCGGACTCTCCCGATCCGACCTGCCATACACTAGGTGGGCAGTCGCATCCGCCGCCATGATCCTGACAAACCTCTCTACATGAACCCGGAAACCCCTGCTATGTCACCAAACGTAGTGAATCACTTGGAGTGACCTATGGCAGAGGTGTTGATTATCCAATAAATGGTTCCCGGGGCGGCGGTACCCATAGACGCCTCCCAAATTGTGTGCAGTGTTGTCCAACTGTACCTAAATATTCCAAATAAATAAAATAAATAAAAAAAAAATACTTTGCTTGACTCACACGTATTTATTAAAAAATATTTAAACCAAGTAAAAAATTCTATAAAAAACAATCAAATCCGAATACGTCGAGTACCCGGTACTGAATTACTCGAAATAATAATACACCTCCCCATAATTTGAATGCCCACTTCAATACGAGTACATTTTTTTATTGCAATTTTATAGATTCGATGGGAAAAACCTTGTTTTTAACTACGGCTGTTAGCGTAACGAGCTTAAGCGTCTATCAACGTATTTGTTGACTGTTTTTTTCACACAATTGACAGAGTTTGAGTTATATAAAAGGCAAGGTGAATCTGCAATCATCATCAGTTCTGAAATTGTCTTCTACGAGTTCCCAGGACCACCAAACAGTCGCAAAATGAAAGCTTTCGTATTTGCATGTGCATTTCTTGCCCTGGTTGCAGTTGTTGTAAGTATTTTTAATTTATTAATAAAAAAATTTAAAATAATGGGTGGAAGCTTTCAATAGTGACCGGAAAATTTAGGTTTTTATCTTTCTGTTTAAAAAATCGCGGCAAAATTGAATAAAACATATTAATAATTTGTACAAAATTTTAAATATTTTTTGTAAAAAGTTAAAATTTTGTACGAATAATATTCTGAAATAGTTATTGTTAATAGTTTCAGTAAATTATATAGAAATTAATGGAATGAGAAGACATTAAATGAATTAATAAAATATAATTTCTGCCATACAACATCATAATTATAATTTAATAGTTTCAGTAAATTATTATTATGATGTTGTATGGCAGAAATTATATTTTATTAATTCATTTAATGTCTTCTCATTCCCTTCAAAATTTGATATACAATTAGTTACCTAAATTTTTAACAACATACCAGTAATTTTCTCGTACGTTTCCACCTTTTTTTTAACAATACCGGTACTATTTCATCTTTGGGGTTGCTGTGTGGAGGATCTTTTAAGGGAAAGGAAGCAGAGGGGTTTCTGGAAAGGAAAAATGTATGAATGGTGGGTAGAAATTTGGGGGTCAGTATGTCCAGGAGTTAAGGACGTATGGATCGATTCCTCCCACCGTGATGCAAGGCGATGGGTCGAGACAGTCCGGCTGGAGAAGTCAAAGGGGCTACCTCAATCATTCTCTCCCGATCCGGCCCGCCGCGTAGTTGGTAGTCAAGACTTAGACAAACCTCACCCCATGAACCTGGGCACCCCTGCCAAGTTACCAGACGTAGCGAACCACTTGGAGAGATCTGTGACAGGGGTGTTGGTTATCCAATAAACGTTTCCCGCCCATACCCGCCTCCCAAATTTAAATTTTCCCTACTT
This sequence comes from Limnephilus lunatus, assembly GCA_917563855.2. NCBI lineage: Eukaryota > Metazoa > Arthropoda > Insecta > Trichoptera > Limnephilidae > Limnephilus > Limnephilus lunatus. The sequence continues at coordinate 71,293,935 of OU830596.1, forward strand.
GGGAAGCTAGTAGTGAAAGTCGATCTACTTAGGGAACATTTAGAGAAAAAAACTGGTATTTGAGATTCTCACAATTTTTCATGTAGTGAAGACAATGTACTAGCAGAAATGTTATGTTTTGTATTTGCTTGTTTTTTATATTACATAAACTGTTTTTAGGTAGGTAGGTACGTTTTTTTCTGTGGGAATCGAACTCGACCTTTACACTTTCTCCAACATTCATCTGGAAATACTAAACTTCAAATCATTGTTTCATGATCATCCTCAAGTACTGCTGCAATTTTGCCTTGAAAATCAATTTCGGTTTTAGTGGTTCTGCAAGATAGCTACGAGTACCTCAACATTTTTAATTTCACGCGTGACAGCTGTTTCCTCTCCCGTGAGCATTATCAAAACAATATAATTATCTGACAAGCTCTAACGATCGTCCATAAAATCGTCTTAAAATGATTTGTATTATATATTTTACTCTACAAACTAATAAACAAATACAAAAACACAAAGGCAAACCGTATGCCCTGCGCCAGTAAAATCTTTCCAGTCCTTTTCAAAAATCTTTTCACGACCCTTGACAAAACAATACAACACTATCAACCCCATTATGTAGCGTTGGCGATGGTTGGAAGAAATTATTATTTAAAGTAGGTAGGTACACAATGGAAAAATTAATGATGAAATGGTAATAAAACATAATATTAAATCTTCTAGCAATATTGGATTCTAGGTAGTAAAAATATAAAAATCCATAACTCTGATTTGGATTTCGAACATGTAGCATAACAAAGAGCATCCAACCCTAACGAACCACATTACTCTGACATTTTTTCCATTATTGGGCACAGTATTGGCATATTGATACAGTCAATCAAAGGGATCCTGCTATGCCTGAACTCAAAGGTCTATTCCATCAACTGTGTTGTCAAAAATCCTCCCATTTTTCAAAAAAAAAAATCCTTACTAATACGAATTTGGACATTATTCGGTTCCTTCACACCTTTTTAAAATTCATGTGTTTGACTCCCCAGATTGTACATTCTGAGGCCTAGAAATGGGAACTTGAGAACACATCTTTTTTGGTTGTCCCTAAATATCTTTTCTTCTATCAAGCCTTTTCTAAAATTGCCACACCTCCGTTCTCCGTTCAACCTCTCATCTTTTCTAAGTATTAATTAAATAAAATTAATTTATACATTTACTGCCCCTTTTCCATATTTATTAAATTTGAAAGCCAGAAACATTTGAAAAAATATTCCAAATATTAAGTGTTTTAGTTTCTCAATTTTTTTACAAAAACTTTGCAGCCAAAATTGTTATCAACATGTCGACATTAATTCCCATATTATTTATTTATTGACTCATAAATTAGTCTTAAAAATTACTTAAATCACTACAATTATAAGTAAACAAATTAAAAAATTCGTGGTCGACGTAATTCTATGTAATTGTCAGTATTTTCAAAATAAATGTAAATAGGTAGGTACATCATTATCTAAAAATATAAAGTACTAACATTATATCGTCGAATTAAGCTTTTCGGACTAAGCATAAAATAATTGTTAAGTAGGTATAATTTGGGTGGAATCAGAATAATTCGTTCTTTCTGCGTTTTGTTTTGATGTCAAATTATGGCACAATTAACCTTGGGCAATGTCATATTTATAGTGTAATCAATTTGAGGTCAGCTCAATTAAATAAAAGCGATCTGCGATACAATCACAATGGTAATCACGATGAAGATATGTAAAAATATAAATATGTAGGTATATAGAATAAAAGTTGAATCACAAATTTGATTATTTTACATGAATCCATCTTTTTCAATCCGAAATTTTCACGGCCAAAAGTATTATTGTTATTTACTTTGGATAATCATGCCGTTTTGCGCTACCTCCATCATTAGCCAGTGTTTCAGAAAGCGTTACAGTGGTCAGATGTGTAATGATGTGATTTGATGATGGATACTGTTACGCTGTCTGAAACGTTGGCTAAAGAAGGCCTTTATTATTGTTTCTTAATGTTTCATCTATTACAATACATTAATATAGTACCTACTATACTTTTTTACATTTAGACAGTTATTTAAAAGCTATATAGCTTGTTATGGAAACGACGATGCGAGCAAACATATTTGGCATGACTATACTTTTTATGAATTAACACCATTTGAAAATTTTTGTTGTTTCAGCATGCTTTCAGCATATAAATTTTTTTCTTATTATTTTTTTAAAAAGAAAGACACAAATTTCTTGTCTTACCGAAATAAACGCCTTAACCAACTCGGCCATTGTGATCTCTTATTTTTAATTTTTTTTTTATCTAACTCATATTTAAAATTAATTAACTGTTGAATTTATTTGAAACTAGCCGGTACCCGGCCCTCTCCACTCCACTACCCCTTTCCACGTCCACCCTCCCAAGTTCCCCTCCCCCTCCCAGGTTCCCCTACCCCCTCCCTGGTTCCCTCCCTCCCTCCGTAGAACCCCTTCCCGAGTTCCCCTCCCCCCTCCCGCATTCCATACATTCAGTCCCGGTACATTCAGTTTTCAAACAGCTCGCGTTCCACCTAATAAATTTTTTTTACACAAATTTCATAATGCCATAGATCACCAGTAGTTTTATAAAAAACTTTACCCTGACAATAACGAACACAAGAAAAAAGAATTATCCAATTTGGTGCAGTCGTTCGGACGTTATGCGCGTACTTACATTTCGGCGATTCATTTTAATTTATATATAGAAGATAGATAGATAGATAGATAGAAGATATGAGATCGACCAAAATTACTTTAAAATAAGAGGCCCCAATGGCCGAGTTGTTTAAAGCGCTTGTCCCGGTAAGACAAGAGATCCTGGGTTAGAGTCGCAGTTGCCACCGTTACGTTTTTATTGTGTCTTGTTTATAATATCATTAAGTTATACCTCTTTATGTTTTCTTTTCCAGACCTGTGGAACCGTGGCATCGCCAGATCTCGTAAAGTATCGTAAGGAATGTCTGGTGGAATCAAAGGTGGACGAAGCCAAGGTTATCCAGATCCGCAAGGACCACGTCTTCATCGATGACGAGGGTCTCCAGAAGTACATGTTCTGCGTCCTGAGCAAGGAAGGCGTGGTGGATGCCGAGGGGAACCTGAACAGAGCAGTTGCTGAGACTTTGGCCCAAACCAAGGAAGACAAAGAAAAGGACGCATTGGCTTTTGACACCTGCCTGAACCAGAAAGGTACCCCCCTTCAAAAGGTTTACCTGATGTCCGAATGCTATGTTGGCATCAGACCAGACGTTGATTTCTTATAAATCATCATATCTCCAAAGATTTTCAGTATTAATTAAGCAGGTTCTTCTGATTTAACACTTTGTATTTGTTATAATTAATTCATCTACACAAAAATTAAAAATAAAAAGCACTCAAATTTATGTATTTCTCTGATGGTTTAATAAATATGTTTGGTAACCCAAATCTTTGTTTGAAAATGACTGAACCATCCTCCAACTGGAGGGTGCAAGGCGATGGGTCTAGTGAGTTCGGCTAGAGAAGTCAAAAGGCCTCCCTCAACCAGTCTCTCTCGATCCGGCCTACCACGCAGCGGGTGGGCAGACGCATCCGCCGCCAAGAGCCGAACAAACCTAACCCCTGCTTGGCATCCCTGCTGAGTCACCAAACGTAACGAACCACTTGGGTGATCTACGGCAAAGGTGTTGGTTATCCAATAAATGATTCCCGGAGCGGCGGTACCCATACACACCTCCCAAATTTGAATACTAAGTTCTGAATCTTAAAAAGGGTAGAAACCAAGTAATGTATTTCATTTAAACAAATTAAAAGATACCCTTTTTAAAGATATATTTTTTTTTACAATGCAGTAATATTTTTTTTTATGTAAACACACAAGTATTTATAATAGAATACACTTGGGACAGGAAAGATCTCATAAATATGACTACAAATGATTAGACAGTAAATACATGTGAATTTACACTATAAATGATTATTCTTAATATCGCAAGGTGTTTCGTCATGAAATTTTCCATTGTGTACATTCTGTATTTTATTTCTGATATTAAAGACGAAGCAATTAAATTTATATTAATACAGTGTGTACGTAAAACTTATAAATAAGTCAGAAGTGGATAAATATTTTTGCAGGATTTTATTTATTATAGCCTGTATGGACTTTCCATAATTATAGACGATGCATAACATAATAGTAATACAGGAGAAACATTTGAGTAACGATCAACTCATACTAAGATAACCACATGAAACATCTGTATTGATGATAGATATGGTAATGTTATAATAACCCAAAAACTAAAACACGATGAGCCAACTTGTGTGTGTTCACATGATGGTAAGATCAGATGTTTCTCTTATGGTAACAGACCACCGAAAACTCAGGATTAATACATGGAAATATAAAGAAAACCATGAATTCTTTCACAAACAAATTATTTATGGGATAATATTGATAGAAATGAAACGATGAAATAAATATCAATCTAAAATTTATATTTAAACAGAAAATTCACACAATTTATAAGAGAAAGGAATAATATGATAAAAATGAAATAGGCCAAAATCGTAATGTTTTAACTACATATGATGATTCTTATAATAACTAAGTGTCACGAATTTGTCATGATTGCAATGAGGAACTAGTCAATCGAAACTCGCAAAGATATATAATTATTACCTACAACATAATGAAGATTCTAGTAAGAAGACATTAAAACGTTCCCGTTGTTTTCGTCTTTATGGTGACAAAATCTGAAATTCTGGTCTTAGTAAGAGACTATAACTGACACATTAGGGTAAAGCCGAATTTGGGATGTTTTAACAGCACTTTCGGGAATCTTCTTGTAGTACATAGCATATTTTGCGAAGTCGAGCTAAGGTCAAGCCGTGCGTTGGTTTTGAAATGAAGTGGTGTTGTTGGTTGGATGGTTTACATGACGGCATGGTCGGGGTTCTTCTCGTGGTAACACTTGACCATAAGCCAGGCAGACTCGTGGGGAGTGGCTCCCTGCTCGTCCTTGCACTCGTCGATGGCCTTCTCCACCTTTTCCCTGTCGGCGTCCTCGGGCAGCTTTGACATGGCCACGTCCTTGTTGAAGTGGCCGTCCTCTGTGATGAGGTCACTCTTGCGCATCATGCAGAACACGTAGCGCTGCAGGGGTTCGTCCTCCGTCGAGAAGTCTCCTTCGCGCATCTTCTTCACCAACGCCTCATCCACTCCGGTGTCTTCCAAGCACTCGCCGTGATTCTTCTTAATAGTATCCTTCTGCTCGTCGGAGAGCCCGCACTGAAAAAAAAATACCATGGTGACCAAACTATTTAACACTTTTATATTGAGCTTGAGAAAACATTACGTGAACCTTTTTTTCGAATGAAAAGACTGCACGGAAACTCCGGGTTAAAACCCGTGATTATTTGCATGTATTTTATGGTCGGTCAAAGAACCTCTGCAATTTATTCAAACTTAGGAAAAGCATTGTTTGTTTATGTGGTAGATAGAATCAAAAACAGATTTATCTTTAATAATATACGGGTATAAGGAATATATAAATTATAGCTATAGATATATTGTACGGAGTTAAGAAAACCGTTTAAAAATATCCCAGAGAGGTTGTGAGAAGAAAATTGCTGGAATCAAAGAGAATGGATTGTCGGGCGACCCTGAATCCTGAAGAGTAAACGGAAAACCGGCATTTCGTTCCACAGTCGAAGTGTTGTGCATAAAAACGATAATAACGACACGTTGTGATGCGGAAATGCATTCATCGTATAGGTATAAATGTTGATAATGCGTCTGCCATGTCTCCTGTATAACGGTAGAAACTATCGAGGCAATCAATGTCACCAGTTCTTTAGAGCCTGGTTCTGTGTTACAAAAAATTGAAATTCGTCCGTTAAGACACGGCAATCTCTTAGATGGATTGCTAGTTTTTACTTACTTTTCTTAATATTTTAAAGTATTTTGAAATTATATAGAATCTAGAGGTTATTTTTTTAAACAGAGATGGCTATTTAACTCAACAGGAGGGAATTTTTTTCTTTTTATAATCAACAGTTGACCAATACGGGTCAACAGTTGTGCACTTTTACAGAATCTACTGGTTCTGTAGATACAATTATACGCCCCAGACACAGTTGGGCAAGGCAACTCCAGAAACTGTGTGAGGAGAGGATGGGTCTACCATGGACGGAGGCCGAACAATCAGCACAAGAAAGGGACGTATGGAGGAGCCTTGTCGATGCAATGGGTCCCCGACCCGAATAGGACAAGGGGAAGAAGATGGTGATGAAGGTTACACGTCATTGAAAGGCTCGTTGAACGAAATTAACAAAGACAGACAATACAAAAAAAATTGTTCTTAGTTTGGCACTTAAAAATATGACTTACCGCAAGAGCGAAAAGAGCCACCAGCACCACAATTGGAAGATATGAATTCATTGTTAGTTTTGAGTTTTAGACTACTTTTCTTTACTATTAGTCACTTTCTGCTACTGCTTCTTTACTGAATACTCAACAAAACCAGCTAGTCTTTTTATACACCAAGGAGCAAGATAGTTAACAACTGGTCCTAGTTCCTAATAATCGCGAAAAATGCAGTTAATTACCTAGTAGAAATTCAATACAAGCCAATATACGTAATAAGTGCATTATGGGAATACTATCCGTAAAATTAAAGATAAACTCACATTCCAAGGAAATTATTAGTCGTGCACCCGCATATATTAGCGTAAGTAAAATAGGATAGATACCTACAATGGGTTACTGAACATAATAATGACAATGACAGAACATAAATAAAAACTGAAGTTTTCCTTTCTTATCATATTGTTACTAGATACATGTCCATACCATCCCATTACTTATTTCTAGACATCGGATTATATGCACTAACAAAGTGCCAAAATATGCATGCAAATATGCACTAAAAAGGCCGAAATATGCACTAAAAACTCTTGATATGGCCAAAATATGCACTAAGAAAAATCAAAAAAACATTTTTATTTGTATATATTTTAATTAAAGACGGTACAATAACAGCGAAGTATTCTTAAAATTGTGCATAGTTTTTGTGACAATATACATTTAACTGTTTTTCCAAATTTTCCAGCGCTAATTTGTGACGTTTATAACCCAGTATTCATTTGTACGCCGAAAATTGACGTCATTTAAAAAAAATTAAAAATTGGCGCCATTTCTGGAGATACCTGTTTAGGCAGGATATCACCTATACCGTCGATGCAGGCATTAATGTTCTTCATGTCTTCAAGACTTGGGTTCTTAAGCAAAATAGCGTCTAACTTTTTACGAATCTTTTCCGATATTGAATTAAGAAGGGCGTTGGCAAGTTCGACCATTGTTTCCAGTATTTCTATTGATTTAAATAGATGAAGGTTTTTTGTTTCCAATTTAACTATGGCATCTGGTAACTTGTGGAAATGTGTTGAGATGAGGGTAATATTCTGTTTAGTGGATGCGTTTTCAAATGCTAGCTTGCGCTTGACTGAATTGCAATGGCCTCAGGATTGTCAAATTGACGAAAACGAAACGAAATATGCACGATTGGGAAAAAAGGCTTAAAATATGCATTAACGCCGTAAATAGATCCGATCTACTAATCCGATGTCTAATTATTTCGAAAGTACCTATTACTAAGACACGCTGTTGATGTTCCATATCTAGTAATTAAATAATAATCGATTGCGGTTTGGTAAAACTCTTCCAACCACAAAATGAAAACTTGACAGAAGACGATAAAAACCAATATTTAAAAATTCGTAAAACTAATTAATAACCCCGAAGTTTATATGAAATGTTTCTAATCTTATTTTGAAAATCTTGATGTAAATTATTGCAATTTATTTAGAACTGGCTGACCCGGAGAACTTCGTACCGCATCAGAATCAATAAATGTTGTGTTAACTTATTAGCTGAATTAAATTCAGTTTTTTATAAAGTTCCTTGGCAGAACTTTCTCTACTTCCTTTCCTAAAAACACCCTCTACACAGCATTCCAAAAGATGACATAGACCCTGAGGGGAATTATTTTCCTTAGTGCCTCCTGTCTGAAGCTAAAGTAAAAAAAAATTAAAAATTACATAATGAAGCAATTATCGATGAGCAACTGTCCGTGTTTTGTTTTTGCAGTATCAGGGATAGCGTTGTGTATAGATTTATATTTTTGTGATTTTCATTCTTTCCCACTTACTTACTGGAATTGCGTTTCATTTTATTCATACGTGTGAGCGAGATTTATTATAATTATTATATTTTTCCTTTGGAGGGGTGTAGACATACGTTCACCATTTGTCTCATTTTCGACTGTTGACGTTTGGTGTGTAAGGAAGAGGGGCAGCATTATATGCTTAAGAACAAAAGCAAAAACAATCAGCGCATTGATATTTGAAATTTTTGAATTTTTGGAATTCACCACTACTCAATATTATATTTATCACAATATTGCTGCAGCTCTTTCAAAATATGAGAACAAAATATATGAGGAAAAGAATTTTCTTCATAACTTTTTTTTTCGTTAATTTTTCAAATGGTTTAATAGTTATTCTGCTATTCGGGGCGGAGACAAGTCCAACCAATCAAAGATCGTAAAAATTGGTCCAGCCGTTCTTGAGTTATAAATGGTGTAACTAACCCGACTTTGTTTTATATTTTATGTTTTCTTAGAAATTCCCTATAAAAAATTACGCTTAAATTTTCTTTTAAAAATTTCTACATTTTACTTCTCTTGTGGTTAACTTTTATGTTGAATATAAAGCGTGGTATGTTCTCTTTCTAATACCGTTTATATTATATTTCTTACTATGATACAAAAGGAGACAACGATTTCTATGAGAGCTATATAAATTGTTCCGAAAAGCGAACAAATTAGCCTGAGGGGTTAAGTCGTTAACTATTCTAAGTTAGGATAATTTTAATAAATTTACTTTACGTAAGTAAGTAGATAATCATAATTGACACATTCCATTGTAATACCCATTCTGAAGTTAATAAATTTTAAGAATTTATTTGGAATTGTTTTTATCGTGAGGGAATGAATAGCATATGTAACTTGGTGCCCACACTGTTGAGTTGTACTCGGTTTGACTCCCGACCAATAGTAAGAGTGAGTGTACAATTTTTGTTTTATGCTTGAAAATTTTTTAATTGGCTGCATATTCATATTCTTAAAACAAAACCCAAGATTTGATTTAACTTCAATAAAATTAATAATAATAATTCAAATCATTTACCTCGGTTACAGTTGTTAAAACGGTATCGTTCATGGAGTAATAATAAATAAATGAATGTTTTATTTTATGAAAACTCATAATTGTATTATAATTTATAATTTAAAAAAAAAATTATATTTTTTTAAATTGGTAAACTAATTTTGACATAAGGACATAGCACAAAGGGTAAAAATTATTATAAGCAATAATTATAAGCCTGAAACACTCATCTACATTGAAAAAATAAGAGAGCAGTTGACCGGATATCAGAAGGACGCAGGTTCAAGCCCCGTCGGCGGCATTTATCTTTTCTCGGGAGATTATTTCAATGTAGATGAGTGTTTCAGGCTTTTATTATGGTGATCCAATATATCCACACTATGTTAATTACGCAAATTATGTATCATGTATTTTATAAATAAATAAATAATTATTGCTTATCATAATTATATATTTGCTTAGTTATAAATTATTCTCTTGTCATCAAACAAAAGGTATAAACCAGTTATTTGAAAATTTTCGACATTCAATAATATTCCTTATAGCTTTGAATATTTTCATTTCATCCGCAAACATTAAAACTTGGATATCGTTGAAAATTATAAAAACGTCACCCACAAATAGCAAAAATAAAATTGGTCCCAAACGTGACCCTTGGGGAACACCGCTGGTAGAGATGAATTTATGTGAAGTGCAGCTATCAATTTTGAGATAATTGCCTGTTACTTAAACAACCGTTAAACCGCATATATAAATATCCTGATATTCCAAATTTATGAAGTTAAAAAAAAAAAACATGATTAATTCTTCAAACTTTGCAAATACACTTTGTGGCGTCATTTTTAATTCAATGATAACAAATAACTATGTAAAAATTGACAAAAAAGAAAAAAAAAATTAACGTTTTAATAATTGCAGAAAAATTGTATTTTTAAATAATAAAACTTCTAATTTAATAATTAAAACATGCTAGATAATGTCCAACCAGCTTTTTACACGAATAACATATTTAAATATTAAATAACTAGACAACGGTGATTTTTTTTAACAAATCTAGGGTTTATTAATTAATTTTTGACGATTTAAACATTTTTTTTATTTTAGGGAAGACTTCTAGAAAATTAATACTAGAGTTAACGAACATCTAAGGCTCTAAGGTATTTAAAAAATAATTATTATTTTGAATTTGCCAACCACATTTTTGAAACAAATCATTATTTTAACATAAATAAAGAGTTAAAGATTTTACACAAAAACACAAATGGTTGACAATTAGATAATTTAGAAATTTTTTTAAAGTGTTAATAGTCAATTAAATATTATTAATAACCATTTTTTTAAATAGCCACCTCTTAAGTTTATAAGAATGCAATTTTTACTTAAAATAATTTGTATATTTCATTTTATACAATTGTTTTTTAAGTAATTAATCACCTCTCCCTTAAATATTTTGTCTGTAGTTCTGGTTTGTCTATACTTGTTTGTTTTTGTTATTTTTAATATTAATCTTATCCAGATGAACATGTTGATAATATTGATTATTTAGTGTTTTTTTGTTACAAAGTTATTCGTTTTCATATTAGAATAAGTTAACAATAATAATCTAAACGAAAATATGAAAGAGAAAAACAGAAAAAGACAATGGTCGCAACTAGGACTCGAACCCAGACCTCTCCGTCTAACCGGGACGAGCGCGTTAACCAATTTCGCTATTGCCACCTTCTGTCAAAGCCGTCATATTTGTCAATCTCATATTTTCAAATTTCAGAATTACATTATTATTAACTAATTATTTTTCTCCATATTACGTTTTATATGTTATATTATTATTTTTTTATTATGTTTTAGGTGGCAATAGCGAAATTGGTTAACGCGCTCGTCCCGGTTAAACGGAGAGGTCTGGGTTCGAGTCCCAGTTGCGACCATTGTCTTTTTCTGTTTTCTGTGTCTTGTTCTCTTTCATATTTTCGTTTAGATTATTATTGTTAACTTATTCTAATATGATATATTACACTGATGGGAATAACCTTCAAAAAAGTATAAACAGAAAGTTTTTCTTATAAAATTTGATTATTCGTTTTCATTTAATTTAACATTATTAACTCTGTCGAATGCTTTGCTGAAATCATAGACAGAATCAACTTGTAACTATAACTATATATAACTTATAATAATATATAGGGTGGGCCGTAAACATCTGTACTTTTGAAATAATCATGAAAAAAATATACAGATTGTATTTAAATAAATGATTATTGATAAGAACAAAAATATCTTGGAAAATCATCTCGTAAAAATGGACGCCATCTCGCTGCTGGAATTCCTCACAGCAGGCCCTTAAATTTTTGAAAACTTTTCCACAATCTGGTGGATGTTGACCATTTCTTGATAAACGTTTTCCTTTAATTGGAGTATAGTCGTTGGTTTATTTACGTAGAATTGACTTGTAAGATAACATATATATTTACACAAATATATTCCATGAAAAAAAGTCAGCTGGGGTTAAATCCGGGCTGCGGGGAGGCCATGGAATATTTCCTCTGCGCGAGATCAGTTTGTTAGGGAAATTTTCTTTAATCAATTTATTTTACTCCATGGCCGCCCTGTTTGTTTTCCTGCCGGTTACTTTGAAATTTTAGTAATAATTGGTGATGCCAACGAAATAGGCGGCGTGCATCATTCTTTTGTAAAACAGAACAGAAGCATTGTTGCACAGAAAAGAAAAAAAATCATTGTTTTTGTAAAAATGTTTTATCCAGAAAGCGCGTTGCTCTCCCATAATGCGATCCATTGTGACAAAATTTCCAAGAAGCGAGGAACCATGCTTAAGTGACCCCGCTCTCCTGCCTAGTTTGGAATCGCCGCTAGCACGATTACAAAAGTGCATATGTTTATGGCCCACCCTTTATTATACAACTATATATAATTTATAACTGTATATGTATTTTTGTAATTATTTGAAATATTTTATTATATAATAACTTACATGATTACACATAATTGAGCATGAATTCCCTCACCAAACACAAGAGCCTTGTTTCTTTATGGTGAGGAAACGCTATTTTTATATTCATTTACAACATTGTGTAAGATTAAAAAAATGTAAAAATATACAAATATTAAAATTTATCTAATATAAAAAAAACTTCGGATATAAAGTTTTGGTAAATTGAAAGATTAGACCAGTTTATTTTGGTTTGTTAAGTGAAAGTGCTGGCTTGATAGAGTTAATGATTTTAATTAGAAGAAATTTTATACTATTTGACAAAAAGGCAGATCGGTCTATAATTGCTCACCTGATTTTTATCTTCTATCTCTCCTACTTTGATCCAGTTGTTTCAGCTGAGTCAATACATCTTTACTTCAAAGTTTAGATGAGCAAAATTTAAATAATGATTCGAGGGAAAACTGGACACGCTGTGCCTCCGCTTTAAGACCAAAATATTGTTAACCGATCTAATAATAAATCGACCACCACAACACGGGCATGTGCCTAGCATAGTGGTCGAAAAATCCCCAATTTACGTAATAAAAAAATCAATGAACAAAGAAAACTTAAAAACAACAAAATTAAAGGATTACAATAATTATTTGAAAATACCGTGATTTGTCAGTCTATATTTTTTATAATTAAATTTATCAGTTGGTGTTTTTCGATAGTAGGTCATAAATTTAATTAAAATGTCAGACTAGTTTTAGGTCAAATACAAGCAATCTCAGAAATTTTTGTATTTTTTCTTCTTTTGACGCCCTTAATAATGGCATCACTTGGCAATTTTATAAATAAACTTCATTAGTTATTCTTAATAGTTGTTTTATGTGTTACGTCAAGCTACTCAGGGGTCAAAATATTGCGACAGAAGGTTAAAATGTGGAAATTTTCCTATTTATCTATATCACTAGAAAAACCACTGAATAATAGGCAGGTACACACCACAAATGCGTTTGAAGTATATGCGAATGGAAACCAATATCTCCACTGACAAACCTTTTGATTGCAGTCAATTTAGCATGCGTTATGTTTCATTAAAATTGGCTGACATTGTACTTCACCATCCTATTTGAATTTCATAAAGGCAATGAAATACAGTTTTGGCCAGATTGGTCAGACTTTTGGACGACGAAACACCCCTACATCTTGTGTTTCTTGTGTTCTTCTTTATTTTATGAGAAAATCAAGTCTTTATTGTCATACGTTTATCATAATGGTATGCATGCATGTATTTCTATGTTCTTCTTAATTTTATGAGGAAATTAAGTCTTTATTGTAATACATTTAACATAATGGTATGAATAGATTATGTAGGTATTTCTGTGTTCTTTTTTATTTTATGAGAAAATCAAGTCTTTATTGAAATACGTTTATCTTTGGTATGTATGCATGTATTTCTGTGTTCTTCTTTATTTTATGTGAAAATCAAGTCTTTATTGTAATAAGTTTATCATAATGGTATGTATGTATGCATTTCTCTTTATTTTATGAGAAAATCAAGTCTTTATTGTAATACGTTTATTATAATGGTATCTATGTATATGTTGTATTTATGTGTTCTTCTTTATTTTATGAGAATATTAAGTTTTTATTCTAATACGTTTATCATAATGGTATGTATGTATGGATATGTATTTCTATTTTCTTCTTTATTTTATGAGAAAATCAAGTCTTTATTGCAATACGTTTATCATAATGGTATGTATGTATGTATGTATATGTATTTCTATGTTCTTCTTTATTTTATGAGAAAATCAATTGTAACACGTTTATCATAATGGTATAGTATTAAACATGATAGCTCAAATGGCTTCATGCAACTATTACTTCACCATAATAATAGTTATTGACTGATCATTGTAATAAAGCTCCATCAATTAACGAGCCTTCCTTCTTGAAAATGGATTTCAAAGTACCCCATATAATAGAGAATATATTGTCACAGAATCATACAAAGGCCTCAAAATGGCCTAACCACAGTTTGAAAATTGTTAGAACAAACAAAGTTACAAAGTTTACTACTTGGAAGTTTATTAAACAATTATAGACAAATACGTCAAACAATGTTTGATGCATAAAAGTCAATAGAAAAATTCGTGAAAATAAATGTTTATTTTGTAATACTTATAATTTTTTTTTTAATTTATTCAAATATTGTGATTAGTTGCAAAAAAACACACAAAACTGTCAATCTCGCGAGATCTCGAAATTGACGAGATCTCGCAGTATTGTTATTCATAAACTCGCGAGATCTCGCTTGGGCCCGAATCTCGCGAGATTTGCATTCCCTAGTTAGTTCCCTTGAAATTGAAGTACGAGATACTTATTCGCCTCAATTTTTGATATTTTATATTACTATATGTTTTCAAATAATCACAGATAAGTACAAATATATATATATTAGAAGTCTCAATTTTTTATCGTATATAGGTGTTCGAAAGTTTTGTACGAAAAATACTTTAAAGAATTTGTATTCGCGGACTGCCAAAATTAAAGGCGCTAAATTAGGATATTTGATACAAATTCCACAAAAACTGGTATAACATTAGAAAGATACATTCCCTAGCTACAAATATCAATATGAATAATCTTGATTTTTGCTTTACTTAGGCCAATAAACCGTTTTACACAGATAGCCCATTTCACAACATAAAAGACATGAAGCGGAGAATGTACAATGTTGTCAAAAACAATGGAAAAAGTCCCTATTTTTAAAATCACATGAGGTGAAAACACAATAATTAAATAGATAATTCTTATTCTTATTCTTCGATGGCGCTACAGCCCATGTCGAGCTTTGGCCTCCTGCAACAGTAGCCTCCAACTCCTCCTATCCTCAGCAGCTGACTTTCAGTTTGGTACCAGAAGAACTGTGCTGCATCCACTCTTACCTCGTCTTCCCACCTCAGTCTGGGTCTTCCCCCTCTTTCCACCCGGGTGTCCAGTTAAAATTCTTTTTGGGACGCGTGTATCCGTAATTCTCTCTACATACCCAACCCATCTCAGCCGGAGGAGTCACATATGGGCTGAGATGCTAGAGGCCTTATATATATTATACTATTCCGTATTGTACCGGATGCGCCACTATTCGCCCTCTTTAACTTGTCCACATATCCTTCTCAGCACTTTTCTTTCAAAAGTATCCAGCATTTCAGCCATCTTTACCACCAGTGTCAGCGCCTCACATCCATATGCCAATACAGTTCTAACAATGGTCTTATATATGGTTATTTTGGTTTTTCTGTGGACACCACGTGACTTAAACACTGGCAGCAAAGAGAAGTATGTTTTGTTGGCTGCTGTGATTCTCCTTCTGATTTCTGCTGGATCCTCACTATTCTCTGTCAGACTGGAGCCCAGGTACTTCTTCTTCTGTGCGAAGGGTTCCTGCTCTGTACCATCATTTTCTTTTTGAATCAAAGCTTATCTCACGCTCAAATTATTGCAAAACTAATGTTTATTAATATACCCCTCAGTTTATGAAATATTTAACACAGTTCAGAGGATTTAATAATTTTTTCGCATTAAAAAAAAATCGCCTTTTTTTTTAAAGTTGCGTCTGGTAAACTGTTATATCTACATAGCTCGTCTTTAATAGATAATTTACCAGCGTATCTCGTAGATAATTTATTCGACTTTAAAAATGAATTCATTAATTTTTCTCGAGAAACGCAAGTGCTTAAATGCTACTGTTTTTGCGGGGTAACGCCGGGTGCTCATAACTTGGTTTTTACATCATTGTGGCAACCTAAATGCGATTTTGATAAATTGAGTGAGAAGTTTATATTATTAAATTACAAAATCTGCTCTCATATCTACCCTATACGCGGTTAATATTTTTTTTTATATATTTCATATGCATTTTGACTTACATGATCATCCGAACATCAAATTTTTCTCAAGTAAATGTAATTTAAATGTTTCATGGATTTTTGCGTACACCCTACAGCCTTTGAGGTATTTAACATGCTTAAGCATAAGTACGCTATACTCATGTAGTAGGCGGGTATAATATTATTGTTTATAACTACTTATTTATTTATTTATTTGAGCCCTTTTTCGGGGCTTTTCAATAATAAATACCTAGGTATTTATGGTTGAATCAGTTACCGTAATGTTTCCATCAGTTTCCGGACTCCGCGTATACAAGGAAATGTTCCATGCACCGGGTATTAATGGTAGTACATTGTCGTTAACAAAATTTTATAAAAAATATGTTTAATAAATCTGACTGAACAACATTGATACGTTCAGTCAACCCACGACCACGAAGGTATATGTAATGTAAATGGATAAATAAGTATCAATAACTTCCGAAATGTTTTTGCTGTTTTAAATTTCAAAATGTATTTTCCAATGAAACTTTTCGGCTTAAGCCGCCGCTACCTAAATTTATTACATAGCCCCCTTAAATATTTGAAGTTTAAATATATGTTATTTTTGAAGATAATATCTATACATTCCTTAGGCCGAACGCAAATCATATGAAATTCCCTCGATAGAAAAAAAAAATCCCGAAGTATGCTGCGAAAATTATCATTTTCGTGTCTGTTTCAGTTATTTTAGAAGTTATATGTATGAACAAATTCACGGTGTTTCTTTAAATGCTGTTATAGACAGGCCCTATTTCAAACGGGAAGTGTTTTATTAAACATTTTCGCTCCAATTTTACCGTTTTAAATATAAGCGCACTCACTCCTATATTCGTAATTACATATCTCTCGATCTTCTTCTTTTTGAGGGGAGTTACGGCGCCTTTAGTTTTTTTTTTGCTCGGATTTAGTGGAGGAATTCTTTTAAAATGTTATTCAGCAGAGTGGCGCGGAGGAGACGTCAGCTCGCTGCCATATAGCGGTAGATAATTACAATTACTAACTAATACCTATGACGAATTTTGACTAGTGGTAAATTAAAATAAAAAATGCGCGAACGCGAATCGTTAATTTATTAGAATTATGTTATTTTAAAAATTATCTATCGGTCATAATTACTTCTAATTTAATAATAAAAATAAATAAAATAGTGTGAAAAAAGTTTTGAAATATATCAATTGGTAAGGCCGTAAATAAATTGAAGAAGTTGCGTCACAAAACGCGTTCTACAATTAATTTATAATTGATTAATGAAATAAAAATAATATGCTGAAACGTGACTTCATCAGATAATATATTGAATCATAATACTGTATGATTTATATGATTTGAAATATGTGTTATACATATAATATAACATTTGGTGTGAAAATTTAAAAAATCTGCGCAACACCCAACGGTATAACTTTATTATACTAAACATAAAAACTTTTTAAAATTGTAAAACAAAACTACTATTAAAACAACAATCTTTCGAAATTGATTTATCTTTTTTTTGTAGAAAAGAGTCGATACATCGAGTTTTTTTTTTTAAATTACAAATTTCAAGTTGATTCTAACTAAGCCCTCTTAAAAGGCGGAATGTAATGATAAATTATTTCGAAATAACGAAAATTTTATTTCGTAATACGATAAGTATAATGTTTTTATTGGGAAAAAAAAATATTTCGTATTTTTAAAATTTACAGGGGGTTAGCATTTATCAAAAATAAATCAGAAATCAGACCCTTTTCTGACCGCTCTTCCATATGTTTTACAAAATATTTTCAAATGATGAAGACCCTTAAAAATACTCTGGAGGTTTTTCTTTAAACCGACATACGTAAATTTAAAAAAAAATCAAGAATAGGGTTTTGGTTTAATTTTTTCATAAACCCTAAATTCAATGTTTTTTAAAATTCAAATTACAAAACGTAGGTTAAGTTTATTAGAAAAAACGAAATGACAACAACATATTAAAATCTTTCTCCATTTTTTAAAGATAATTTTATAATTTTAAACTACAATTTAACAATGACATAGGGGATTTTAAATTACTAGCAAATGCCCACTGTCGTGTGGCGCCGTTTTATCTTTCGGCTTACGGGACAATTTTAAACTAAAAGCTTTGTTCAAATTATTTCAAAAGATGGCAGTAATCAAACGCGGTGAGAATCTAAGATATTATTATGGGAGGTAAAAAAATCATAAAATTCGTGTGACGTAATTTAGGATAGCCCCTTATGAGGTATTCAGAAAAAAAATAAAAACTACTTTATTTATTTTTGTTATGTAGACCTATCACTAGGTATTTATGGGGTCTACATACATTACAATCTGAATTCTGAAATGTGGTATTTCAACAGGGTCATTTAGGTACCTTACCGTACACAATTCTTGCCATTGCCACGTGGTGTGTTTGTGTTGTAAAAAAATGTTATTTTATGTATTTCTAGTACCTACGTCAAATGCGTTGAGTACCAATACCATATTTACGGCATATTCCAGAGTGGAAGATACCAGTATCGCCCTGGTGTAAGACCACCGAACACAATTGAAACGTTACTTGATTTGGCTTTAGCCGTGTTCGGTGACCAGATCTGAATGGTCAGGTACTTCCCTACCTTCCTTTTCCCCATCTCCTTCCCCTCCCCACCTCACTGGCTTCAGACGGGATCAGTTGGTACTCTTGTGCAGTATTCACATAAATGTTTTTTTTAAATCTACAAAACGGTCAAGGTATAATTTGGGAGGCGGCTATGGGAGGCGGGTAGGAAATGAAGGAGAGGAAGTTCTGGGAAAGAAAAAGGTATGTGGGGTGGGTAGGAATCTGGGGGCAGTATTTCCAGGAGTTCCCGGGGCAGCAGAACTAGCAGACCCGGCCACACGTTGTTGTGACTAACGAAACACAACGCCATTACCCAACCTTTACAAAATCCACACCACCCGCTTGCCAGCTGCCCGCTGCCTGCTGCCTGAATTGAATATTTCAATTTATCGGCTTTTCTCTACTATAATAAATATGTATTATACATATAAACCTTACTCTTAAAACGTTATCTATTGGTGAAAATCGCATGAAAATCCGTTGCGTAGTTTAAAAGATCTAAGCGCACCAACATTTTGAGCGACTTCATTTTATACATGTAATGATTAATAATAGAAGCGTTATAGATAGTATTAAAAAACAATGTTATAATATATATATATTTAGTAGTAGTCTATATCATGATTGATCATAATCTCAGATGGATACATCAAATAATGGAAACAATAAATTCAGCAATAGATAGTAATAAAATCGGACATCAAAACTATTATAAAAGTACTAGCTTTTACCCACGGCTTCGCTCGCATGGAATTAGTGGGAAATTACTGGCATAATTATTGGCATAATTGTTATTATTCTTGCTTTTTTGTCTAATAAAAAATAATTATTGTTTAACCCTTCAAGATTTGAGTTATATTATTGATACTGCTCATAAAAGTCCTGTCAAATGCCAGCGATTTCTTGAGAATTTCCGCGTTTCAATGAAATCAAAATAATTTAAATATTTCTAAATGTATCCAAAAACTAAAAACTGTTTTTGAAAGGTGATTAAATAAGCTTTCAAATTATATCATTAGAAGTAAGCATTTTATTTTTGAAATATTTATATTTTGAATGCAAATATTAAAAAGTTTTAAAAGTGACTATGCTTTTCGTCCGGACAATTAACACTTTTAGAGATAGGTAGATATTAACTATGACGCCAACAAAGCACTATTTGTAGGGTGAATTGCCTAATTAAAAAAAAAAAACATTGTTTCCAAGGTAACAATTTGTTTGACGTTTGCAATAACTTGATTTTGTTAGGGACAGCAAACGTATGAAAAATAATTGCATAACGCTACAGCTTATTCATAACGCCAGAGCTTACCAATATATATAGCCTATGTTACTCGCAAATAATGTAGCTTTCGATTAGTGAAAGAATTTTTAAATTCTATTCGGTGTTTATTGCGTGAAAGAATAACACTCATCCATCCAAAATTGAGCCTTTATAATATCTATAAGATTACACAAAACGAATGTCTGACATGGATCAAGTTGGTATTCAACACATTTGACGTACTATAAATATATAAAATTAAATACATTTTTTACCAAAATAAAATTTTTCAACCAACACAAACTAACACAAAGAATCCAATAAAGCCCGGCGCCCTTGAGGTGATTTTTCACGAAAACGGCGCTATATAAATTAGCCAAATATTATTATTATTAAAGACAAGCCTACGCACAAAATATAATAACTTCATATATATCTGATATACATATAATAGCTGCATACATCTGATCACACTGAACATTTTGGTTTTTGAGCATTTATAACATGTTCAGGTTCTCTAATCTTCATACCGCGTTGAATTCGGCTATCCGCTAACTCTGGCAATAGTGATTCGTTGAAAAACTTTGTCAGACGTGGTAACACTTTCAGCTCAAAATCATTGTCAGGATATATTCTTATTACTTCTATTCCACTTTCAGAATAAATTATAATGTCACAGAAGTCCTTTCTTGTAATGAACAATTAGGGTAGGCATTTTACTTCCACCAAACCATTTTCTCCAACCAATCCATCTGGACTTGCCCCCAAGTATGGCCATTCCTTTCTTACAAATAGACCTCCGTAGTCCAGTGGCTAAGACTCTTGACTCACAATCCGGAGGTCGCGGGTTCGAACCCGGCGTGCGCAAATAATTTTTATTTGATTAATTTGTGGTATTTCACAATTAATTCATTTAAAATAATATATAGCATATTTGTGGCACGTTCCAGAGTGGAAGATACTATCAGTATCGCCCTGGTTTAAGACCACCATTCAGAATTGAAACGTTGCTTGAAAATGGCTTTTAGCCGTGTTTGGTGACCAGATCTGAATAGCCAGGTACTTCCCAACCTTCCTCTCCCCCACCTCCTTCCCCTCCCCACTACCTTCAGCCTCACAACATACCCCAATAAGGAAGTTGAGTCCATTTTTTTTATTTTTTTTTATCAATGTTTGCATTCAAACTTAAATACTGGTATTTTTTTTTTTTTTTTAAAGTTCGTTTTCATAGTAAAATTAATTCTCAAAGTTTGAATTTTATTAAGCCCGCCAAAACGAGCAAAATCCGAGCGGTAAGAAGCGGGTTGTGCGGGGTGTGGGTGTGACGTCATTTGAACTGAGAAAACCACGTCGCTTCTGCATTTTGTATGGAGATTTTGTTTAATTCTTCAATAAGGAATTCCAGTAATTCTTTTTATCTATGTTAACCGTCTATCAGAATTGATGTTATTTTAAAAAAAGAAAATTGATCAAGATTTCATAGTTAAATTAATATTTAAAGGTAGAATTTTTGTTTCTCGCGCCAAAACTCTTAACAACACGGTATTGCCGTCACTGGCCGATTGCCGTTAGTTGAAGTTCCAGCCGCCAATTCAGGCCGCCGCGCAAAAAAGTAAAGACCGAAAGCAAGATAACGGTTTACAGCGTAGTTCACTGTGAGACTTTTCTGCGCAATTAATAAATTTAATATACTTGCACAAAACTAGTGAGGTTTATGGTTAAACATCAGAAGTCAGATGGGTTAGAATACGTAATGATTATTATTTAATACTGTAAAAATGTATTATATTTATTGTAACATACAAATGAACACAATTAATAATTTAATGTATTTACTTGGAAGCTTTAACTCCACAAATTTCAGCACTAATGTGATCAGTATTATCTCTTTTAAATATAAAATCAACGTGTCAGAATCAACGATTTGTAGGTAGTCGGACTGGCCTTGAATATATCCGATTTCTGACACGGTATGTGGTTTTTTAAACAGATTTTTTATTACATAAACTTTGTTTACTAAACCATTAAATATACCAAACCACCCATTACTAAACTTAAAAAGACTTTTAGGGGATAGAATGCAAAACCGTTTGGCCCATAAATAAACGACGTTTGGCCTATACACCTCACTCATCATACGCAAACTATCTCTCGTGTAAAAGAAAGAGATGCACCATAGACATTTCGGTGATCCGCTCTTCATACAAACTGAGGTTCCGATGACGTCAGAATTCTTTCGACCATTCATGAAGCGTTTGTAGTGCGTGGCTTTTTGATTGATTTTTAAGAAGGTTTAATTAATTCTAAGAATAACAATATAGAAACATATTTATATATTTAGAATCGATATTTTTTGGTCTACATGAACATATTTTTTATAAGTCAAAATATTTTTCACTCAACTTCCTTATTGGGGATGCCATAGTCTCACTGGCTCCAGACGGGAGCAGTTGAGATTCTTGTGCGGTATTCACTATAAAAAAAAATATAAAAAAAGACCACATGGCAATACTTTTACCTTATGTCTTTCCTCGTATAAATTTATCGCAGTCTTTTCGTTGATTCTGCCATAAATTACAACTTTAGTCATAAGCTCTCTCCGCAGAAGCAAATTCTCTGTTTGTGTACGGTGTTTTACCATTTGAGAATCATTGTGCATGGTGTTTGACCATTCATAAACGATAATAAATCAGTAGGTATAGGATCTCTGTCTTGACACATAACTCCTTGCTAATAATTAATTCCGACGAATTCCACGGAAATATAAAATGTTATCATTATCCGTTGTTAGTTTTTTACGAGTTTTTTTGTCTTGAAAGCGGTTGATTTTGTCCACCTACTACGTGGCGGGCCGGATCGGGACAGAAAGGTTGAGGGAGACCTTTTGACCCATCGCCCTGCAGCGCAGTGGAAGCGATGGATTCACACGTTCATCACACCTGACCCCCAGATTCCTTCCCGCCTCACATACCTTTGCCCTTCCCATAACTTCCCCTTTCCCTAAAAAGACCTACTGCACGGCATCCTCAAGGATTACATAGGCCCTAAGGGTTTTTTTTTCTCAGGGCCTCCTGTGCGGAGATAATTTAAAGAAAGGTCCCACGTCCTTCAGCCTCACAACATACCACATCTGGAATATCGATAGGTACCTACGCTTTCATATGTTCTAGAATTATTATTATTTGTGATTACGGTATATTACCCTCGGTCGGAATTTTGCCACGTGTAGACATGCGGGTACATACAATGCGGGTCTCGATGGAACCATAAAATGTTTTTATGCTCCTTTTTTTCCGTGTTTTTAGCGACATCTTTCGAAAACAACCCAAACTTTTTGAAACCAAAAATATTCCAAATTTATCGAAAGTACCATAACGTCCGCTAGAGGCTCTCGATGTAGTTTTGTGTGAAAAATAGTACCGATTATAATCCAACTTAAGGCGTGGTGTACCCGCTCAAAAAGAAGAAGATGGATAGAAATGTAAATACGAATGTTAGAGTGAGCGCGCTGATATTAAAACCGGTAATATTTAAGCGAAAATTGTGAAAATGTTTAATAAAACACGTTTCGTTTAAAATAGAGCAAAAATCACGTGGGGATTGTCTAAAATAGCATTTAAAGAATTTTTTCATAAATATAACTTGTAAAATAACTGAAAAAAAAGTGTTTATAATAAATTTTGGAGCATACTTTTTTCTATCGAGGGAATTTCATATAATTGCCGTTTCGGCGTGGGTAAGATAACATGTATATTTTTAAGAGCTTTAAACTTACAGTATTTAAGGAAAATGTGTAATAAATCGGTAGAAATGAGGGAAGCCGGGCCTTATGTAAGTACTGATATGTACTAAAGTTCACCTATATTTTTTGGGTTCAAATATTGCATCTCTTTAACCTACCGTCCCAAATATATAAACATATTTTTAAATACATTGTACCTTCTTAACAATATAATTTAAAACAATTATTTTAAGCAATAATTATTAGCCTGAAACACTCATCTACATTGAAAAAATCTCTAGCGAAAAGATACACGCCGCCGACGGGACTTTAACCCGCGTCCTTCTGATTTCCGGTCGAATTCTCTGACCACTGAGCTACGTCGGCTTATCTCCTACCCGCCAAATTATTCAATATACACTAGTATTTCATTCAACAATTAGATACTGATTATTACATTTTTCCACCTGCAAACAATCAACTTTATTTATATGAGAAAGGCACTGTAAGTGCTAAATTTCACAAAGTTGGTTGTTTGCAGGTGGAAAAATGTAATAAGCAGTAATTGTTGAATGAAACACTAGTATAGGACTATATAACACTAGGAGTTAATTAATTTAACTCTAAGCCATCGATGTGCATATTGACGGACACTTCAAATTTTAACCAAATGCACCGGTTGGGCATTTACACTATACATAGCTACACTTAACTAAATACATCTTTATACACCATAGACCCTGTGCTTGTAGTTAGTATTGTATTGTCACATGTTCCTTCCTACCCATCCCTATATACCTGTCATTACCCACATCAGTCGGCATAAACATCTGTATTCCAATACCGCTTACCGCATCCGCAAACCGAATCCCGCATACCGCAAGTAAAGTACCGCAACAACATAGTTATCAAAGTACATGATAAAACCCGCCAAGATAGAAGAAAGTGCCAGCGCAGTAAGTCCTTTTTTCTCCTTTCCTTTATGTACAATCTCTCTACTTGTGCAGTGGTCTTTCACACACATTTCATACATTTTACATAATGTTCAAGGTCTTTCGATATCCACAGTCGCATCAAACACACATCACGCACTCTATTTTATAGGACTATGCTTAAAATTGAGTCAAATTACCCACCAGGAAATTACACCCCACCTGTGTGAACCATATTGTATAATTTATGATAATATATTTATTTATTTATTTACGCCCTGGTGAGCTTTTACAAGCAAACAATAATAATTATGTACTCGTATATTACTAAACCAATAAAACAGAATAAATAAGAAATCAATCATCATCACAAGGTATAGAACGTCATAACAGAAATTAAAAACATAAACTTTAACATAAATGAAATAATCTGAAATTATCAAAACATAAACATAAACTTTTTCACATAGGATCCAATAATACTAATGCAGCAAAAAACTCACCAATCTCTCGCGCAATCACATCTTATACTGCACTATGAAAAATTATTACACATTGACATTTTCCACAACTCCTTGCAAACATACAAAACTAATTTACTAAATTTGTTGGCGTGATATAATT
The DNA here is from genome assembly GCA_917563855.2 of Limnephilus lunatus. Classification (NCBI taxonomy): domain Eukaryota; kingdom Metazoa; phylum Arthropoda; class Insecta; order Trichoptera; family Limnephilidae; genus Limnephilus; species Limnephilus lunatus. The sequence continues at coordinate 71,319,163 of OU830596.1, forward strand.
TATTTTAAAACTTCTTATTTACACTTATATTTTAATTAAACTAATTACTATTTGTGAGCATGTAATTCTTGTTCTAAAAATACATCTCTTTTATCTTCATGTACAATCTTCCTTTATATTATTCTTCTCATTCATTCATTAGTTAAATTTTAAGAACTGTTCAAATCCCAGGCGAATAATTATCCCAGATATTCTACGGACTTACATAATAGGTACTATATCATCTAATAACTTCATTTAATATTCCTTATAACTTGTAAACTTATGTACTGTGTATATCCTAATAAACAAATAAACAAATAAAAGAAATTAAACATCATAAAAGAAATGAAATAGTATGAGTAATACGAAAAAATCAGTAATAATACCTGAAATACAATGTATAAGAACTATTTAGTAGGTATAAACAAACAATTGTATGTGTATAATAATGTAGGATGATAAAACAGAACTAAATAGAACACCAAAATAAAATAAAATAAGGTTATAAATTACTGGTAAAGTTTTAGATGAGAGAAGGTTTTATGAAAAGAACAAATATAATAAAAGTTAATTATTAGCAGATAAACTAGAGATAAGTTGTCTCTTGAAAATTGCAAAACTGTCAACACCAAATATATCTATAAATTCACAATGTTTATTCGCAAGGCTATGCATTCTGGGGATTGGTGAATTAATAGAGCAGTTAGTAGGTATTGAGGGTATTGTTAAATTTGAAAATAACATAATAATATTGTTTTCCCATTTCCCGGGTACCGCCGGGAACGGATCGCTAGTTAATCAGAATTTTATGCAACGTCCAACGAAGCTCATAATAATAAAAAAAAGATAAAGTAAAAATAATGAAGGCACGTAATTAAGGTATAATCTACCGCTGTTGCAGAAATCATCAACGCCTTCAATAAGATAATTACAATGATTAACGGCGCAGTTAGGTATTCATAAATAATTTACCTGAAAACTGGTATTCTGTGATTTTATATAAAAGGACGTGTTTTCAAGACATGTTCAGTTTCATTCTTGAAAGCACCCCTTCTACTACAATGAGAACCTTCTTGATCACTCTTTGCATCGCGGCCTTCGTGGCGGTGGCTGTAAGTTACTTATTACATTTTAACATTTCAATTTTTTTTATCGATATATATATCTACATGTAGACTTTTGAAGAGAAAACTAGTAAAATAAACTTCCTTAAGAAATACAAACTAAAAATATTTTTTAATTTTAAGAATAAAATTAAAATACACTTTACTTCAAATTAATTTATTTGCGCGGTAAAATAGTGCACACATATAGGTCCAAACCAATATCCTACCTTCTTAGGCTCTCATATCTTTAAATATACCTAAAAAAAATCGCGATTCTGTGCAGAAAGTGTGTGTTTGATAGATTCTCCTAACTTAACACACGGATTGCAATATTTAGAGCACAGGGTAATAGTTAATAATTTAGGTGGTAATGCTGTCATTGTTCTACCGGTATTAAAATGGAAGATGCTCCGAGAAATTAGCGTCAGTCAATTCGCGTCGGGAAACACGCCAACACAACACATGTACACGGTTGACATTTGTCACACAAGAACAGGTCGTTTCTGCGACTCTGTTGAACGATTGAACGAATGTATCTTTATGAGAGTATCATCCTTGTATTGCCTATAATTTGTCTTAATTACATTTTATTATTAGACATTATTCGAAGCCTTACACAATAATTTGTCTCTTACCGAGAAACGAATCTCATTTAGGAAGATAAATATTCTAATTAAATCCCTGTAGATACTGTTGTACCGTCTATCATAAAATTTTTCTTACGATTTACAAAACCACCCCAGAAAGGTCATTAAAAGCTATGAAAACATAATTTTATAATAGCCGGTAACCCTAACCTAACTTAACTTATTTAATCATTTTTTAATATTTTTTATCATCACTCTTAATGACCTTTCTGAGGTTGTTCCGAGTTAATTTCATTCTGAGTTGGCCGTGAATGCCTCAATAAACAGTGTTAATCTCAAGTGACCTACCAGGTAAGTATGGTGAGTATGGTGACTGGCCAACTCACAATGAAACCAACTCAGAACCACATCTGAAAAGTCATTAAGAGTGATGATAAAAAAATATAATAAAATTGGTTTAAATAGGTTAAATAAGGTTAGGGTTACCGGCAATTTTAAAATTATTTTTTCATAGCTTGACCTTTCTGAGGTGGTTCTCAGTTGGTTTCATTCTGAGTTGGCATGGAACCGGTGAGTATGGTCCTATATATTTTATGCCTGTACAGGGTATAAATAAATAATAAAAAAATATGTATATTTTTACGCAATATCGCGTTCATTGGTCATACGCATGTACATAATATAGTTTTGTATAAGTTATCGAAAAACCGATGGTTGCAAATTTTTTGCCATAATATATAAGTTGTTTTAATGTTTTGTCTAGTCTGGAGTTAAAAGTAAGATTGTAGAAATATATTATAAATTTGTATAGTGACCTTGAGGTGATTTTTCACAAAAATAACACCACACAATCATCCAAATACTATTATTATTATTATCTAGAAAAAAATCAGTACTTATATAAAATATATATTTACGTATACGTCTACGTGTATTTTTTGCAGTTATTAGTATCTATATATTGTCTGTGTATGTATGTTCGTGGAATTATTAATATAATGTACACAACTCATGATAATAATCTATTCAAACATGAGTTATTCTCAATTAGGGAGGTATTAAAAAAACATCAAGAAAAAAATGACTAATGCATTTTGATATGAACAATATAAAGGTGTGTGAAGTTTTATGACTTACGAGCCTAATAAATATTTTATAAGAAGTGATGACATCATATTATTATAATATTGTCATGGTATTTTTTCAGTGCTGTGTTTATAATGTGTAAACATAATGATTTGGATAAAACAAACCACGATTACGGGAAATTACTAAGGGTGGGTTATTTCAACAAATTTGAACAATTTATTAAATATTTGAAGTTAATTTTAACGTTCTGTGAAAGTTCTATTCAAGTTCTGTTATTATATCATTATAGGCCAGTTACTTCATAAAACTGAAATAATCACAGAACTTTAATAAAACTTACACAGAACGTGAAAATTAACTTCAAATATTTGACAATCCATCAAATTTTGTTAAACAAATTGCTTAGACTTGCTCTTTTCAAATTAATTTTGTGACGTAGGATTTGTTAAAAAGATAACATGTTAGGGGGAATATATATCGAGTATTTACGAAAATAATTTTATTTAAGATTTTTACGCTTTTCAGATTGTCTTACCTGGCTGAAACTTTTGACATCTAATGCGAAGTTTTGTTATTATTTTTTCTTTACTCGGTAATTCAATTTGGGATGCGGGTATGAGTACCGCCGCCCCGGGAACCATTTATTGGATAACAAACACCACCGTCAGTGATTCACTATGTTTAGTGACTTAGCAGAGGTGCCCGGTAGTCATGGTGTGAGGTTTGTACAGGTCTAGGCGGCGGATACGTCTGCCCACCTGCTGATCGAGAGAGACTGGGTAAAGGAGGCCTTTTGAAATTTTCAGCCGGACTCTCTCGACCCTTGTACCACAGTTGGAGGGATGGATTTATACGTCCGTCACTCGTAAACATATTAACCCCCAGATTCCTACCCACCCCTCATACCTTTTTCCTTCCCAGAACTTCCTATCCTTCCCTTCCTTAAAAAGACTCTCCACACAGCATCCCCTAAGGTGACATAAGCCCTAAGGGAAATTGTTTTCCTCAGGGCCCATATTAAAAAACGCACATTTAGGGATTAGTTGGAAAATCAGTTTTTTAGGACAAGGGCAAGAAGACTGTCAACAATGAGCCGTTGGCGCTAGTTAGTGCTAGATGGCGGTCATCATCGACCAAGTATATAAACTAAGACTAACGGCTAGCATGATCGTCACTAATATACAGGGCGTAAAGGGTTGTACTTGACTTACTTTAACCAGTGATTCCTAACATTATTTGGAGTAAAAAATGTAAACAAAATTTTGGTCTCCGGGGACTTTTATGATAAATTTATTTAAAGAAAAAAAAATTCTTCCGCGTGTCGTTACTGGACACTCAACCGAGTAACCGACCAACCCGTAACACCGCCTCCAATTGTCCAACATCTACCATTTTTTAAAGTTTTTGTAGAAAAAAAAAATCAAAAATTTTATTTACATTTTTTATTCCAAATAATGTCAGGAATCACTGTTTGAAGTAAGTCAAGTACGTCCCTTAACACCCTGTATATTAACAATTGGTTAACCCTCTCAAATTATTCCTACGCAATGAAAGTTTTTTTTAACAAAAGTTTAATAATAAATAATAATAGTAATTAAATGGCTCAATGTTGTATTGTTCCTTTATTCTCCTCGAGAACGCCTGGACATAGATTTCCAAGTGATAAACAGTTAAGACAAATGTGGATTGTGCCTTTAAAATGCATCAATGTAAAGAACAAGGAAAAACTCATATATGCAGTAAACATTTGGTTTTGTCAGATTATATGTGATGCCCCTGGAATCTGTTAGTTCTAATCGTAAGAGCCGCCTAATGTGGGCAAAACGGTATTTTAATAGCAATATTTGTACGTTGTACATATACATTAGCACGAGTAAACCATTTTCAAAACTTGAGTAAATCTCACTTTTCAACATTCTGTTTCTGAAAAATCGTCTGAAAATAAATTGATATTTCTGACGTACGTCGCCAATATAAACTTAAAAAGCAATACTTATTGCTGATCTTATTCCGTATGCATAATTATACCCGTTAATACGAAAATAATCTAAAAGATGTTGAGGTCACAATGTCCCAACATTCTTATCGTTTCCGAAACTCCTCTCTGAATCCCCCGGGCATCACCATCGTAGGCAAGTTCAGACCCAAAGGAGGCATCTACCTCTACAGCCGAGCTCACGTCAACTTTACTGTATGTGACTATTGAATCTGGAAAACTCCAGATTCGACGTAATGTGGGTGCGCGTCAATCTTGCCAGTAGGTACTTACGGCAAAATTCTACGCGTGTCTATACCGCTCACCGAACCTGATCGAATCCGACAATTTTAACATTTGAGCAAAACTGTTAATGATCTCTTGCTCAGCTAACCTTCGGTCTGTTCGGAATCCTTTGCCCTTTGCCATGGATTCGAGCAACTGGTTCAGGAGCCTAAAATAAGATCATATTACAGCGCCTCTAGGATTGTCCGACCACTGCCTGGTGATGACATCGATTCTCATTAACTTTAGACCACCCAACAAGAGGCTGAAGAGAAAAATGTGGCACTATAGGTTAGCAGATTGGTTCGGTATGCGGGCTCACTTTAACGTCTTTCCGTAGTCAGCTGTGTGTTTTCGGACTTCGGATCCTTCCAAATGTGTCCATGAAATTGGTGAATCACATCTGCGATTATTTGCCGTTATCCAAAACAACCCAAATTGTTCAAACAACACATAAAAAAATTATAATTTGTTTGTTCTTCTATTCTAGATTGGTTTGTCGGATGAGCAGAAGGCGACTCTGAAGAAGAACAATGACGAGTGCATCAAAGAGACGGGCGTGGACGTGGCTCTGGTGAAGAAGTCACGCGAGGGAGACTTCTCCGTAGAGGACGAGCACCTGCAGCACTACGTATTCTGCATGATGCGCAAGAGCGACCTCATCACAGAGGACGGCCACTTCAACAAGGATGTGGCCATGACCAAGCTGCCCGCGGACGCCGACAGGGAAAAGGTGGAAAAGGCCATCGATGCCTGCAAGGATGAGCATGGAGCCACCCCCTACGAGTCCGCCTGGCTGATGGTCAAGTGCTACCATGAGAAGAACCCCGGCCATATGGACTTGTAAACAAACAAACCTGCAAATCGGCCGTAATATATGATTCATAAGAAGAACCCCTACAATATCGTAAAAATACGTCTTGAACAGATTTAGCTCAATGTATTCATGGTCTACTACTTCTAGGAGAAAATCTAAGCTCACTAATCCATTCATGACACGGCACCACCACTTGTAACTAGACAATATGCTTCTTCGGTGGGTACCACGATAAGAATTCCAACCAAGAAGTTAGTCTAGAGGACAACCCAAGGTTTCTGTGGTCAGCTACCAAGAGGAGCATCTCTGATCTTACCTTCGTGAAGACAAACACAACTGAATTCGTTTTGAAACTTCATATCGTATTCTTCTTCATGCCTTCTTACGAGTATCTTTGTTTTGTGATATCCCCGTATCATAGTTTTTTTTTACTAAATATCATTGCACCGTAGCTAATAACTGCGCTAATTCTTTTCTTTAAATAATAATTCATGACACTTAAAAACACCTTTCTTATTTACTATTGCAAAAATAAATTGTTATCGATGTATATAAAAATAATTTGTTTTATTGAGTGATTAATTAATGTTTATTATAATTCTATTCTCTTTCTCGACGATTCTAATCTAAAGAATGGTAATAAGACGTTGAAAATTGCAAACCAACAAATTTATGGAAAGAAGGGATTGGTGAAAAAAATCATTTTATTTAGGAATTTCATATTGAAAAAAGTGTTAGAGTTTTGGTATTTGCACCTAGGTTAGATTATAATATACCTACTCTAGGTTAAATTAAATATAGCATCACCTGTATTGAGTTTCTTGAGCTTATAGGAGGGCGCTTGATTCCAGAATATCAAAATTGGATTTTTTTAACATTTTTAAAGATCAATAGATATTTGTGAAGTTAGGGTGATTGGTCTGTAGTATGAACCGAAAAAGCCCTGGATGGAACTATTAGAAAAAAACTGAAGCCACGGGGTGAAGGGGAAGATGTATTAAAATGTAGAAGCTTGCATTTTTTAATGACTTATCCCACTCCCTGTCTTACCAAATAAGCAAAAAAACATAAGCCATTAAAATTGCATTAACAAAATACCAGTAAAATAAAAATAGTTCGTTATACCACTTTGCATACAAACCTTTACAAATTTAAAGTTTGTCATATAAGAGACAATTTCCCTTCACCCTTGATTTGGCTTTAACACTCTGTCCAGGGCTTTTTAGGCTCATGGTCTGTTACGTAGTACATAGTCTGTTTTGGAACGGTGTTAGCCAGTTTAAATTTATTCGGAAAAATGCTATTTCTGATGCATGTGTTAAATATATCGTGTAATGAGATTATAACATTTCTTTAATAGATTTAACTGTGACATTACTTAAGTTATCAGCATCATTTGCAGACCTAAAGCTTAGATTGTCAATGAACTTACACCAAAATCAGGAAATAAATTGCAATTTCCTGCTGTGAACCCAATAGAATACGATCGTTGCCTACTCTTTCGTATAAGGGTGCATACATTAATTACGTGAGCAGTTTTTCTTCCAATCTAGACCCCCCCCCCTTGGTGAGATAAATTTGGGCCACTCTGTATATTTCTTTCAAGTATCGTGAGGTTTTGCTGGACCCCCCCCCCCCCCCCTTTTTGAGCTCACGTAATAAATGTATGCCTCCTAAGAACATATTTGCTGTTGGACTTACCGAGAAACCTAACCTAACCCAACATATAGGTCTAGCACGAATTGTCACGATTGCTTTAACTTTGGCGACATTAATCCAGAGTAGTTTTTAAATCAATATTAATGGTAATTAGTCGATACTGGCAACCATGCCAACTACATATTTCTGACATTTTTCAAACATTAATTATTGTCCAACGAGATTATTTGCTCCGAAGATAATTTTTTCATCCCATCCTTCCAGAAACTCATCTTTCCGTTAAATAAGGATTTATTTTCATTTAGTTTGTTTGATAAGTTCTGTGAAAATAGTGTACCCTTTATTTGATCCAGACTGAATTTTTTTTTCGACTTTGGTTTATTCTGTACATTATTCATATTGTATTACACCATTAGTATTGTGCATATTGATGGAAGCTAAACATTACGTCGCCTCAGTTCTTAATTGTCCAAACGACTATTTGAAAATTGTGCAGGAGGAGAAGGTTTTCTTTCATTATTTCAATAAAACTTTTTTTTAAATTTTTTATTTATTTAATGACAATACAAGATAAAGTAAAATTACAAAATAAGTAAAAAATACCAAGTTATGTGGTTTGTTTACAGTCCTCCTCACTAGGTATTCCTGTTCCGAGGCAGACTGTATGTTGCTCCCCATGCTATTTCCCCATCTTCTAGTTTCTTGAATACTACAAAATAAAATAAAATTATTTATGTTTGTTGTCTGCAGGTTGCATTGGGGTTACTTCATAATTTTAATGATTTCCTCATCTTCCTTAAACTTTTGTATCTCAATGGTGTTCTTAATTTCAATTGGAAGGGCATTATATAATTTTGTAGCATGGAAATTATGGTTTTTCTGGCCAAAAGATGTATTTAATTGCGGGATGTTAAGTAGTTTTGAGGATTTCGATCTTGTAGTGTAAGTGTGTTGGTCAGCAGGGTATTCATATTTTTCTATAAATTTGAGTAGTGCATTTTTTTAGAATAATTTAATAATGCTGAACACATTAAAGTTTTTAAAGATTTCTTTTGATGGAGTTTTTATGGGTACTTTTATGATTGTTTTTATTATTGCCTTTTGCGTTTTAGCTAGTTGCTTCAAGTGAATGTTTGAGGCAGTTCCCCATCCTATAATTCCATATTCTATGCGTGATTGGCAAAGAGAAAAATATACTTTATATAGATCGTTTTTATTAATTATATTGCGTATGTTTCTAAAGTAGTATACAAGCTTTGTAAGTTTCTTTGTGATGCTATTTATGTGGGAGTCCCATCGAAGATATTCATCGATTTCAATGCCGAGATATTTTATGTTTTTAGAATGTGTTATGGTGGGGCAGTGGCATGATTGGGTTACGTTTTTTCCTTGACGATCTTGTAATTTAAGAGCGTCATCCTCAGCTGGTTGTCCTCTGGCTGTTATAGAAAAAGTTAAATATTTAGTTTTGTTAACATAAGTGTAAGTGAGTTTTGCTTAAGCCATTTTTGCAGAAGTACAAGCCCGTGTTCAGCATCTTTAAAAGTGGTTAACCAATCACTTTCATTAAATAAAATGACAGTGTCATCGGCAAAACTAATGATTTTTCCTTTGGTGTGTAGGTTGCAGATATCATTTATATATATCAAAAATAATAAAGGTCCTAAGACACTTCCTTGCGGTACACCGTAATTGATTGGGAGAGGCTTACTTTTACGCTTTTCAATTTTAACACACTGTGAGCGTTCTGAAATGTAGCTTATTAGCAGATTTAAAGGTGTGTTTGACATCCCAATTTTTTAAAGTTTCTTGAAAAGGATTTTATGGTCTATCGTCTATCGTATCAAAGGCCTTTTGCAGGTTAATAAAAATTACAAAAGATTTATATCTCTTGTCTAAGCTTTTTGTGATCGTATTTATGACACCGTCTATGGCGTCGGCAGTACTCAAGTTTTGTCTAAAGCCGTACTGGGATTTCGATATTAGGTTATTTTCTTCTAGGTACATCATAAATTATTTTTTTAACACTTTTTCCAATATTTTAGAAAATGTACTTAGAAAGCTTATCGGTCGATAGTTATTGATATCATTTTTACATCCTTGTTTATATATAGGTATAACAGTAGCTTCTTTAAGGGACATGGGAAATATACTTTTAGTTATAGATAGATTGAAAAGGTGTATCAGTGGGAAAGATTATCATTATGATAATTGTTTAAGATAAAGCGATTTCCGTAAAGGTAAAGGTCTCATTAGTTTAAATAATTCTTAATTAAGTGTTAAACTATCATTTTTTATGCTTTATTTTTAGTTTTAAAGTCGAGATTGAACAAAAACTAAAATGGCCGTTTGGACAATTAAGAATTGAGGCGACGATTATGCTTCGTTGCTCTATAGGAACTTGAAGAAAATTTAGTAAACTTATTTAAGCTCCAATCCAACCCTCCCCTGCTTGCACCAAATTTTACATAAAAGGTTTTTTCACTTGCAACAATAATTATTAATGAGTAGGTATATTAATTAAATTCCAACCAATTACCTATTTCCCGGGCACCGCTGGGAACGGATCGCCAGTTAATCAGAATATTATTCAACATACAATAAGGCTTGTAATAACAAAAGGACACGTGATTAAGTTATAATCTACTCGTTATTGCAGGAAATACCAACGCCTCCAATAAAATAATTTTATTTTTATGATTTCATAAAATATTCATAAATAATTTTCCTGGAAACCGATATTCTATGAATATAATATAAAAGGACGTGTTTTGAAGGCATTATTCAGTTTCATCATTGAAAACATTCCTATTCTACAATGAAAACCTTCTTTAGCACTCTTTGCGTGATAGCCTTGGTGGCGGCGGCGGTAAGTAATTTTAGTGATAACTTTTATTTTAAATCTCAATATCCAATTATCTATTTTTTTACACTAAATATATCTACACAATACATGCCAAAAAAATAGTAAAACTATTGCATTTTGATATGAACAGCATAATTAGCATTTAACGACCGTCAATATGGATTCCGACGGAGCCGCTCGTGCGGTGATCTTCTCGCGTATGTGATGCATGTTCGGGGGCCGTGCGGTGCCTGGAACGTTTTGGTGAGACCCAAACGGTTGCACTGGATATTTCCAAGGCTTTTGACCGAGTTTGGCACTGAGGCTTGTCAACAAACTGCCTTCTTATGAACTTCCCGCATCCTTGTATACGTGGATTGTCGACTTTTTGAGGGAGAGATCGATTCAGGTGATTGCTGACGGTTTCACCTATTCCTCTCATTCGATAAATGCTGGCGTCCAACAGGGATCGGTTCTGTCTCCGATCTTGTTTTTGTTGCACATCAATGAACTTTTGACATGTGCACCAATTTATTATTACGCGGATGACAGCACAGTTCATGATAGCTTTTTGTTTGATAAGCCTCCAAAGGGCACACAAACCCGAATGGCTCGGAGGGCTTTGAAGCAAAGAATGGATGGTTACCTCTAGAGTGTTTTCTCTTGGGGTAAGATTAACCTCGTCGAATTTAATGTTTCAAACACCCAATCATGTCTAAATACGTCTAAAAGGGATCGTAATTAAAATCTAGTCTCCTTCAATGGAAGCAATCTTCCGAACAGGTCCTCTACATGCTTGGTGTAACTCTAAGTGACCAGCTCAGGAACTGGGCGTACTGTACGGGGCCCGTAGATACTTTAATAGTACACAACTGCTAACCGTGTACAAATCGCAAGTGCGCCCCACGGTTGAATTTGGCAGCCAACTCTGAACTGGAGCTCCAAAATACATAAAAAAAACCCTCGACTCTATGCAGAAACGGGCGGTCCGTTTGATAGATTCTCCTAACTTAACAAACGGATTGCAATCTTTAGAGCACAGGCTTCAGGTGGGAAAGCTGTCCTTGTTCTACCGGTATTACAATGGAAGATGCTGCGAGGAACTTGCGTCATTGATCCCCTCGGCACCGGTGCATAGTCAGGAAACACACCAAACATGGGTCTCTACAAGACCCTTGTTCACTCATTTCTCTCCTCAAAAAGACCCTCCACATACCATCTTCAAAGATGACATAGGCCCTTAGAAATTATTTTTTTAATTAAAATGGAAATTATTTTCCTCAGGGCCTCTTGTGTGGAGTTAGTGTAAAAAAAGGTAGCGTGAGGCGTGAGTGTGGATCACAGTGAAGCTGACGTGTTTTAAACGATCCTGTGAATTTAATCCATTTTAGTGATTTCCCCTGTTAAGAAATTGCTGAAAAGTGTTCAACAAACGAGTTGTACATAGTGCTTACATTTTTGCAATTTTCAACTACTAGTAGAGGTAGTAGTAAAATGGTATGACGTCTTACAGATTTTTTTAAAAAGCATATTTTATTTATTTAAACGCCCATACGGCTTTTACATACACTGCAGAACATGTCTTTTTTTAAAATTACGAGTTGATAAAATACAGGTAACATTAAATATAAGAATAAAAAATAGATTGCATAACATAAAAAGTTGATACAAAGCAAACATAGAATGTTAGTTAAGTAAAAAATAAAATAATTAAAATATTCTCCAAATCAAAAATAATAATTTGATTTGGATAGCATTTTTCTTATATTGTTTTGTATTTATTATACTTATATAGTGCACTTACATGGAGTGGATTGACTAGATAAACATTTGCGGAAAAGTGTGTGAAAGGGTTTAGTTTTTCCTGTAGGGAAGATTTAACCCGGACATAAAATCTGGAGCACCATAAAATGTTTAAGATTGGGGTTCATAGGAGTTTATGAAATAGGTTGAAATAGTTGGCACTTACGGCGTTTGAAGTTTGCCAAGTTCAAATTGTTGTCTAATACATTCATTATTGTTTAAGTCATAGGTTCTCAACGTGGGCGATAACGCCCCTTTGGGGGCGTTTGAGACCTTCAGGGGGGCGGTAGAAGATCCAGAGACAATTGGGAGGCGTTGAGATGGCACAGGGGGGCGTTGGCAAGTAAAAAAATATGATCTAAAAAAGACAAACAAAACACTATAATCACATACTAATAAAGCAAAGTAAACTTTAATATTGGTTAATTTTTGTTATTAAAAACCCATGTCGGAAGTTAAAAAGAAGATACGGCAATATTATATTGTGGATTATATTAAATACGGATTTATCGAAGATCCCACAAATCCATGCGATGAAGCCTTCTAGGTTTCAAGATCATTTTAATAAAATCCACCCGGATAAGAAAGACAGAGATGTGACCTATTTTCAAGACATAAAAAAGAAGTACAAAATTCAGCCAACTATATGAAAATAATTTTCAACAGCTTCTAAGCATGACGATTATGGACTTCGAGCTTCGTACAATATCTCATTGTTGATTGCTAAAGCAGGCAAACCACATACTATTGGGGAAGATTTAATTTTACCAGCAGTAAAAGAAGTAATTACCACTGCGCTCCATAAACCAGCTGCAGATATTATCCGAAAAATTCCTTTGAGCAATAGTTCTATGCAAAGACGAATTGATGAAATGGCTGAATCATTGTGCAATCATCTGCAGTCTTCTCGATTTTCAATTCAGATGGATGAGTCAACTTTACCAACCAATAAAGCATTGCTATTGTCATACGTGAGGTTCATCAAAGATGAGAAAATATGTCAAGAAGTATTGTTTGTTACAAATTTGGAAACAGATGCAAAAGGAGAAACCATATTTAATACACTGGAAAAGTTTTGTGACGAAAAGAAAATTCCTTTTAATAATATTTTGTCAGCTCTACTGATGGCGCACCAGCTAGGGCGTCACGAAGGCTTCATAGCGTGCTTAAAAAATAAAGTTCCTGACTTGCTTGCTGTGCATTGCGAAATTCATCGCCAGCATTTGGTTGCGAAAAATCTGAGTGAACGCCTCCATACATCACTGCAATATGTTATCAGAGCAGTTAATAAAATCAGAAATAAAAATGTAACTCAAAATAAAAAATAAAAGAAAAATAAATAGAAATAAATATAAAAAAAAATAGAAATAAAAATGTAACTTAAAATAAAATAATAACTCATTGAATGACAGATTATTTAGTCGGCTTTGTCAATGAAGAAGATTTCAACCGATTGCTGCTTCACACAGAGGTGCGCTAGCTGTCAAAAGGTTCTTGTTTGACTCGATTTTACAATCTGTTTGAGTCTGTGATAGAGTTCCTGTTCCTAGGAATACAGAATTGCGCGACAACCTCACCTCATCGAAGAACGATATTGCGTACTTGACAGACCTGTTTAAATTGTTTGTCAATCTCCAACTTCAAGGCGATGACTTAAATTTGATTATAACAAAAAAATGCGTTGCAGCTTTTGTATCCAAACTACTATTATACAGAAGAAATATCGGCAGACGGGAATTTAATAACTTCCCAAATTTATCAGCAGTATGATTCCATAACGACGACTTGCTTGTTTACTGTCAACACTTGAAAAACCTCCACAGTGATTTCAAGGAACGATTCCAGGATATTTAACGTGGACATACCAGACTGGGTTTTGGATTCTTTTTCAAATGTCAACACAGCAGGATCATCCCAGTTAGAAGAATAACTAATAGAACTGACGACAAATGAGAAATTAAAAATTAAATTTACCAGACAGGGTTTTGGATCCTTTTTCAAATATCAATACAGCAGGACCATCCCAGTTAGAAGAAGAACTAATAGAACTGACGACAAATGAGGAATTAAAAATTAAATTTAAGAATGGCTACCAAGAATTTTGGCTGCAGAAACCGATTTCGCAACTGTACCCAGGATTATGGTCGATAGATTTTTACTAGCATTCCCATCGTCCTATTTAGCTGATCGTGGATTCAGTGCAGTAGCAACATTGGTAACCAAAAATAAAAATAGGCTCCACATTACTGAATGCGGCGACTTACGTTTGTTTTTAAGTAAAATCGAGCCTAATATAAACAAACTTCTTAAAACGCATCAAATTCAACCATCTGATTAGATAAGTTATAAATTCAATATCATTTCAAAGTTAATAAAAATACTTCTCTATATAATTAAGTATGCGTTTTAAATGTTCTCATTTAAACAATCTTCTTCTCAGAAATATGATAGGAGTCATAACCTTTCTTACGATTACGTAATATTACAGTGTAATTACACGTTTAAATATAATCGTGGCAATAGCTGTTTCAGATTCGCGATTTTTTTTTTACATACTAGGTACCTAGTATGTAAAAAATAAAAACGGACTTTCAGGAAACCCATCGGCCCTCCCCCCCCCCCCAAGATGGTATGTAAAAGCAGTTGGGGGGCGCTAGGAAAAAATATATTGTCGAAGTGGGCGGTGGGCAAAAAAAGGTTGAGAATCTATGGTTTAAGTGTTTGTTACGTTGTACTATGTAAACGTTGTATTAGGGAATGCAAACTATAGTTGGAACGAGATGTGTGTATATAAAATGTTAATGTTCGTCTATTTGTTCGTGTAGGTACATGTATATTTATTAATTGCAGGAGATAACAAAAATAGAATTTAGAGTTTAATAATTTCAATATAAAGGTTATTAATTTAGTTTTCGTCAGTTTTCTAAAGTTGGAATATTTACAATAACGACGGGTAAATTGTGTGCCCTAAAGGGACGTTAAGCTTAAAATTTCTTTCAATCCTTAGATTAGAGTCGGGTGCAGCCGTGCTACTATCAAAAAACTCATAAAATATATTGTAGAATGGGTGATTTTATATTTAAACCTGGTTAGGATTTGCAGCTTACTGTCCTTTCAAGATCTGTAAACTTAACTCCGTGGTGTAGTGGAAATTTGTCAATAAAAACTCGTGTTTAGCAGGTCAAATATATTTACAAGAAACGTTATTTTACCATTACGATTGGGAAGTGACTAAGACATGCTGGATTTCCGAATCCAGTGCCGTGTGATTTGTATAAGAAGTAAGCTTCAGATTGTCTTTCCTGGTTGTAACTTTTCAGTGATATCCTAATTTGAATTTCTGTTCTTATCTTTTCTCTCAAAAATCTTTAACGCTGTTTCGTATCCATTGCTAGGTCACACATACATTTTGGCGACTGTCTTAAAATCAGTTTTTTTCTTAAAATCTTAAATCCAGTCAAACTACCCCAAAATATCCAACAAGTACATATATTAAGAAATTGACAGTGCGTTTGTTATTCTCTTCTAGATTGGTTTGCCGGATGAGCAGATGGAGACATGGAATAAAAATCACATTGAGTGCATGTCTGACGCGGGTATAGATGAGGCGCTGATGAATAAGTCGCGACACTTTGGTGAGGGAGACTCCTCCATAGAGAACGTACCCCTGAAGCGTTACGATTTCTGCATGATGCGCAAGAACGACCTCATCACAGAGGATGGCCACTTCAACAAGGATGTGTGTATGAACAAGCTGCTTGAGGTCGGCGACAGGGAAGCGGTGGAGAAGGCCATCGATGCCTGCAACGATGAGCAGGGAGACACCCCCTACGAGACTGCCTGGGTGACAGTCAAGTGTTTCAAAGAGAAGTACTTCTATCATACTGTCATATAAACAAACAAACAAAACTACTTCTGCTCCACTTGGCCTGACCTACGTTTAAAGAGAAGCATCCCAACAATGTCGTAAAAACACCACTTTAGGTCAATGTATCCATAATCTGCTACCTCTGGGAGAAAATTTAAGCATCACTGATCAAAATAAATTGCACGCACCACCACTTGTAACTTGACCTTAGTTCCGTTCTGCTGTTTATATGTGTGTGTTTGTTTAGTGAGTTTAATATGTGTTTCGTCAGTGAGTTCCACGACAAGAATCTCAATCATGAAATTAGTGAAGAGACTTCTAAATACTGCTTCAATCCAAGGTTTCCATAGTCTGGTGCCACGACGAGTATTTCTGATCTTACCTTCATAAAGACAACCCAACAGGACTTGTTTTAAAACTTCAATTCGTAGGTACCTATTCTTCTTCGTGCTTATTTACGAATATCTTTGTTTTGCGATAACTTCCGTTTTATTGTTTTGTTTTTTTTTACTGGTTATTATTGTACCGTAGCTAATAACTACCCCAAAAAAGATTTTAGATAATTCATGACACTTAAATATCTGTCGTTTTTTTACTGAAAAATATATTGTTATTTGAGTACACAAGAACGTTTCGTTTTATTGAGTGATTAATTCACGTTCTTAATACCTCCTAACAATTCTAATCCAAATGAAGTTGAAAAATCAAGATTCTTGAAAGAAAGAGTTTGTGAAAAAATAATTTTACTTAAAATGGTTGATGTTTTGATATATGCAACACTTTCGGATAAATGCAGCGCCATCAGTATCGAGTATCTGCAAATATGACATAGACCCCGAGGGAAATTATTTTCCTCAAAACTTTCTGTGTGAAGTTAAAGCAATAACAGAGCTGGGCCTAGTACAGACCCTTGTGAAACTCCTACATTCATATTTTTTGTTTCGCTAATTAAAATGAATTTTTTTATGAGATATTTTTCTACCTCTAAATAATTCTAATTCATTAGTTCTCTTTCCGATTTTTAGTTAGTTAAAATACGGTTAAATATTACTTATTATTTGTAACTCATTGCTATGAAAAGTTCTGTTGATAATAATCGTTATCACACGAGAGAAATACGGCTTGTTTAATTTTTCAAAGTGGAAGAATATTGATTAAAATCGGTGTTTAGATCAATAATATTATGAATTACTGAAGTAAAAAACCTTTTTAATGATAAGTGTAGTTTTCGAGTAATGTTTACAAATGTAGAGATTGGAAGAGTTTTAACCTGGATACTATACTGTATCTAAAAATTCAAATTACAGAAATCGTTGTGCAAGAATGTAGGTTTATGTAAACCTACCTATACTGACACTACCATTCACAACTCATCCAACCACCCCTTATCCCACAAACATTCAGCTTTCCACTCCATGATACATCGATTGATTACAGTACCACTAAACAGTAATAATTTTAACAAGGAATTATCCATAATTAAACAAATAGCTACAAATAATGGGTATGAGACCAAACTAGTAGATAACATTCTCAAAAAAAAAAATTGAAACAAATAGCATCAAATAAATTTCTGTTTAATAAGTCTAATAATTTAAATATAAACCACCAATTCCAATGGCGTAGAGTACTGTTTACAAATAACTTTTCTACATTAAGCATAAAAAAATTCCCTCCGGAAATAAAGCCCGCCTTTTACACTAACAATAACTTTGGTAAATACCACGGACGTACAAAATATATGGACATGCCCTTACGTATTAAAAAACGTGTTATTTCCCCCTCCCATTGGAACCATTTTTCGGAACCGGCTGGGCGTGTCCGGACCAGTGTCGTGCTCTCATCGTACATTTTACGCACGGACGCTGTATGTCTATGAAACACATACTTAGACATCGAGATACATAGCGACGCGAAACACAAAGCCGCTGTTTAATGGGTCAAGTAAATCATGAAACATTTGTAAAAGTGTCTACGGAAACAAAATATTCCACCATGAAAATACTCTGAACCTTACTTTGCGAATTTGGATTTTACACATCTGTTCATACCGTGGCATGCAATTCGCGCTCCCATATAAAAAGGTCTATTCATTCAAAAGCAGATTTTACTATCAAGAACTAAATAGTGATATTATAGTGCGAGGTGCCTATATACTGTTAGATTGATTTATTGGCGAATCACAAGTCTCTTTCCTCTCTTCGCCCCGCCATAGTTGGTTTTTACCCCTCATCTGTAAGTTCTCGTCTAGTTATTTGTATGTCTATGGTAAATACTTAATTAACACTAAAGACATTGACGATAAACTTAGCCACTCGGGCATATATAAACTTAATTGTAACGAGTGTTCTGCTTTTTACATCGGAAAAACGGCCCGGAATGTAAACATAAGATTTAAAGAACATCTAAGATGTTTAAATAGTAATGCTCTTTCAGAATTCGCGAACCATCTACTAGAAACTACACTCGTTCGATAAAACCTCCGGGACTAAAATATTACATAAAAATGGATTTGGAATTAGATTAAACAATCTAGAAGCCCTTGAAATCAAAAAAGCCGTCAATAATAAATCAAACATTATTAATAATCAAATCAATTTAACTGAAAGTCCCGTCTTCTGAAACAGTCCCCTTTCCCTCCTCCTCCCTCCTCCCCCCCCCCCGCCCACAACCACCCATCCTGCAATAATTTTGTTTCCCTCTTATCAATTTTTATATCTTACTGGCACCAATAGGGTGTCGCCTATTCTATTTCTATCTCTTTAAATTCAATTTTTAATTTCTTATATATATATATATGTGTCTGTATGTAATTATCTTTAGTTAATATAATAGCCCTGATGAAGCTTGAGCTAAGCGAAACCTGGTTGGCTGTTAAATAATTATTAATTAAAATAAAGTGGTGTTTTACAAAGTGTGTTTTTTCATTTAATATATATAATGTCACACCACAAAGTATTTGCTTCCTTCGATAAAAAAAAAAAAAAAACATAACTATTGATTTAGAAGGAATTTTAACCTTTAACTGTTGACAAGCGGTCTCACAGCATCAGTTAAACATCATTTCACCCCCTTCCCCGCGCTTGCTTTGTTCTAACACCTGAATAGCTTCGATTTTAGTTGCGTCCACGCCGCGGCCGTGGAGAAGGTTAGTTGCATCGCACAGTCCCAAGTCGGTAAGTTACATCGATATAAAGTTCGGCAGCGGTCTCTCAGACCCTATGTTACCACTTACGTAACTTTTTAAAGTAATTTAGATTTATTGTTTTTTCGTTTTTTTTTCAAAACAGGCCAAAAACACGGAAACCCCGTGCTAGTTGTCCTCCAAAGTTAAATCGCAAATCTAATTACCAATGTTTTTTGGATAAAAAACATGTGTGCTTGCAATGTGCCAAACAATTATGCCCTGATTGCCAATAAAAATAATTAAAGTTTGAATGTTGCCAGTTTTGAAAAATGATACCAGTGATTAGAGCCTTATTTTTTTTATTTAATGATTAGTATCTTAACTATGATGAAAATGAGTATATTTGTAATAATATCGTCGTATCAGTTCTTAATTGTCCAAACGAGCATTTAAAAATTATGCAGGAGGAGAAGGTTTTCTTTCATTATTTCCATGAAACATTATGGTAGGTGTTTAAGATAAAGCTATTTCCGTAAAGGTAAAGGTCTCATTAGTTTAAATAATTCTTAGTTAAGTGATAAACTATAATTTTTTATGCTTTATTTTTAGTTTTAAAGTCGAGATTGAACAAAAACTAAAATGGTCGTTTTGACAATTAAGAACTGAGGCGACGATATGTTGATTTAATTTGTTTCGTTTGTAATTACTGATCTCATCTCTAGTTTTTTTGATTTTAGTTAGATACTACATAAATTAAAATAATAAGTTCTTCATTAAAAATTAAAATAATTACATTTAGAGTTTATTGACTAGTTTTATTTGACTAATTGACTAATTTATCGTTTTATATGTCATTAAACTGTTTTTAATGACTGCTGTAAGCTACATTACCTCATTTCTATGCTATAGACCGGACACGGCAGCGGCCTCTCAGGCCGTTCGTCACCAGTAAAGTTACAAAATAACCATGTCACCAGTCAAAGGTTAACAAAAAAAACATTTCTTCATGACAAGTATATTTATTATTTTTGAAAATGTATGTTAAAAAAGTAAGTATACAACATGTCAACCTTAACTAATCATTAACTAATCAAATTAGATATCTACGTATTATAACAATTGTACCTATAAAATAATAATAATAATTGTTATAAAGTAATCCATACGTAATTTGTTATCAAATTTCGTACTATAAAGGTTTATTTCAACCGCTCCATTTGCAAGTAACGCTGGACTTGATTTTTAAAGGTGCTATTACTAAATACACGAAAAAATACAATAACGGCCGTTGTTTCCAACGTTTCGATCTATCAATCTGAGTCTCCGATCAACTAAGTGATTGGTTTGGTAATGCTCGATTCGCCTGTTGGTCGGAGAGTTACGTTTGGTGGAGAGTATTTGTGCATTTGAAGAGGGTTGATCCAAAAATTTTTCAATCAGATGGATTGAGAACAACTGCCGAAAGGGTAGTTTTGACGAGTTTGCAAACGACAATGACAACTAAAAATGTATTTTTGTTGAAAAATAAATCGATAATTCTGCTCCTTATAACATGAGCACATAAGGCCACGTGGGTTTCAGAAACTCATGTTATAATTTATTTTCATAAATTAAAGGAATAAAGCTTTGGATTTAAGCTTGAACAATTTACAAGCCAAAAAAATAAATAATGAGCTTTGAAAAAAAAGTTTTTTTTTTTTATAATGCCGTTCGGTAATATTGAAGATCAATTACTGATGAGTAATGGGGAATGACTAACAAAAAAAGGTTAAAGAACTATATATGAGGGTATTCATAACTAATCATTTTTAGTACAATATCGGCTTCCGTGGTTGAGGGTTAAGGATCTCGACTATCAAACTTGAGGTACAAAACCCGCGTGCGTAAGTAAATTTTATTAAGTCAATTTGTGTTTTATATTCATTAAACATAAAATATCGTAGCAGATATATTTGCAGCACTTTCCGGAGTGGAAGATATTCTCAGTACCGCTGAGAAGACCACCATTCAGAATTGAAACATTGCTTAAAAAGGATTTGCAGTGCTCGGTGACCAGATCTGAAAATCCAGTTACTTCCCCACTTTTACCTCCAGCCTCACAACATACTCCAATTGGGGATGCCGTAGTTTCTTATAATATTATTTTTTTATACTTTTCTCAACTTAATTGGGTAAGTACCTACCGTGCGTCGTTTTCTTTTGGGTCCACTAGACAAAACTGCGAATATTCTTTCTTGAATTTGATGCAATTACAAACCTATTTAATCGTATTTTTACAGGTGCCAATTATTTTCATCTCTGCTTAACTTTAAAACTAATGCACATATTTTTTGTTATAATTCTGATAAGCAATTTGACAACAATTCATTAAGATTTTTTTATAAAAGGCCAGGCGTGTACAAAGCCATATCAGTTCGTTAACTTGTTATGCAGATGGTACCTACTCTTGATTTCTAAATTCGCTTCCACGATATGAAATATTTCATATTCTTGATCTACACGGTGGCTACCTACACGGCAGCTCAGGTACGAATATAAAAATTGTATGTATCAAGAAATCTATTACTTTTATATCGATTCGGATGTCAACCGTAAATTGGTAAAACACTTCAAGCCACATATATTGGGAATGTTACTTTTCGGTGGTTAGGCATAGTATAATCTACAAAGTAACTACAGCATGGCAAAGTTAGGGGGTATTTATGTACCTTTAAACCAATTAATACCGTTAAATTTGTGCGGAAGATTTAAAGATTTTTTTTCTGATTCTGGTCATTGTACTAAAAATGTGTAATTTTAACATTTTGATTCGTAATTATTGTTTTGGAAAACCGCACATACCAACAGTTCCTTCTGGTTACAACGTCATTATGGCATAGAAATGTCTGGTTAGACGGCTATCATCAACATTGCTCGGCGTGACTTCAACACTGCTGAATTCACCAATAAAAACGAACATGTCGTTTCAGTGGAAAATCAAAAATGATGCATTTAAAATAGAAAAGAATAATTATTCGTCAAAATAAAAAGCATGTATGAGACGATGTATGAATGTGAACGAGGCAGTAGGTGTGTGTCAAGATAGAGTTGTTTGGCGGTCCGTCCTCTCTGCCTATCCCCGCGGAGAAACGGCGCGATGGTTAGTTAGTTAGTTTATAAAAATACTTCCTATTTTTCTTCTTCTTAATTATTTCGAAAACAAAATATCCAAAAGTACAATTTTAGGTTTATTTAAATAAAATAACTCAATCCCTAAATCTCTTATAATTTGTCAATATAATTGTAATATTTTACATAAATTTAGAAGACAAATAATTAGTATAATAAACATAAACTTCAAGATTTTAAAATTTTTATTGGCTTCACGAATCCCCTAATATTAATTTTTATCGTCTCCTGTAAAGCTTTCAATTTGTGGCTTGAAGTGTTTTATAAAAACAAAGTCAATATTATTATTTTAATGAAAGGTTGGAAAGTCTTTTTTGGAAGTAAAACTTCTTTACGCACGCTTGACTTGGGAAGTAAGCTGGTGAATGCGTGACGAGAGCGTTACGAAAAGTGTGATCGGGCGAGGCGAACGGAAGTTGAGAATTGAGAGGGAGTTATAAGTTAGTGAAGATAGAAAGAGAGAGAGTTACGTTTCTTATATTAATGTAGGGGTAAGAGAGAGAGGCGCGAGCATACATTTTCTTTCTCTCTTTCTCTCATAGCAAGTTACGTTTCGTATATCTAAGACACAGTGCAGGCCTATTGTCTGTATCACACTGTAGGAGCAAGAGAGAGCAGTGCGCGCGCATATTTACTTTCTCTCTTCTTTTATAAGATAGTGTCGTTTTTTACAAACTATAATATTTTTTACAAACAGTATTAATTCATTCTTTGCCAAGTTCGAAATTTCTAGGTGACAGCGGCTGTAAGATTTTTTTTTCTTCTGAATCCATAAGTGGTATTCCCGGTGTCTCTACAGTTGATCCCCCGACCGAAATGATATTTAGTATGAAATTATAATTTTTTACGCATTACTTACCAATTTAAATCTAAAATCAAAATCAAAAATAACATTAAAATTAGTGGGAATAAATATCAAGCGAATTTATTTACGGTGTCGATTTTTTGTACTCACACGCTGGTACATACAGTATTATAGACAAGAAGTTTTTTCATTTGAATGAATAATTATTATTCGGCGGTACATCCTCTCTGAACACTGCTTCGAGGACACTTAGTTATATTTTGTGTAAGTAGATATACCATATTTTCTTTAAACCGACTACATGTTGTAAATAATCGAATCATGCGCATTCTAGATGGGACTGCCAATTGATTGGAGAGTAATCTCACCCGTTTTCCAGCGCTATACCTTTATTATTTATGTACTCTATCTTCCTCCCTACAGGTGCTTGCAGGATACGCTGGATACAATCACCCAGCGCTTGCATCCTCGTGGACTATCACCAATCTTCTCTATAGTCATACTAACACTTATTGTATCTTGATTTCCCGCTAAGCACTTGCATACTGCTTACTAACAACGTATGCAGGGACACAGGAGGTCTAGATTAGTTCAAAATTAAATGTATATTCGTTCTTTCAAAAAAATTAGAGTCCTTGCGAGAGTCTTGAAGGAGTAACCATCTGTTACTATACCAGAGCGGTTAAGTGGTGGTAACTTCCAATTCATATTGTAAATAAGTCTGGGCATCAACTGTCACGGAACCGATATACATGGTTGGTAGATATCGCTGTACCTTTTCAATTCAATTTTTCTGCAAAATCTTACCTACTAGAACATTTTTTAAAATACTTCTAATATTTGGCATTCATTTCAAAGAAAGAAACATTAAAATTCTAAGCTCAATTGTTTTGACCTTCACAGGATATGATCGAATCAACAAAGGAGGCATTTAGAAAAATATCAAATGAATGCAGAATTGAGAGCGTTGTTAGCGACGATGAATTGACGATGTTAAAAATGGGGGACTGGTCTTCGAGAGATGCGCCCGCAAATGAATTCTTCAAGTGTTTGATGAAAAGGACCTTGTTTGATACAAACGGCAAGATTAGAAAGGAACTAACATTCAGGAATACGGATAGGCTCTCAGAGACCCTGCGCAAGTGCGAAAAGCAGGTGGGAGAGGTAACCCTGGAGAGCTCCTGGGATTTTGCCAAGTGCTACATGCCTGATATACCCGAACACCTTATCATCGAAACCTGACCATTTTAGAAATTTCAAATTCCACAAATTTTATTTTCAAAATTCTGCGGGACAGAACATTATTATGAACAGTACCCACTGTTATGATCTTATGCTGCCTAAAAATTAGCGAACATGAACGCGAGTCAAGAATCGAATTATGGCATAGGAACGAAGCAATCGCTTTCATATAATTCGTGGCTCGGCCCGCGGTAATACCTATCATTTATACGTGTGGTTTTACCTAACTGTGAACACCCTTCAACAATAAATTAAATACACTCATGATTTAAGTTTTTTACTACCAAAAGGAATACCTGCATGCTTTTTGAGCAAATGAGCGTATGACCATTTCAGACAACCTTGCGATGTCCATTATCGGGGAGATAGGATGAAGATCTGATCACATCCGCCCTGATGATGGACGCCGATGTCCCAAACGTTGGCTGAAGAAAAAGTAGGAAACAAGTACGGCTTAACAGGTAGGTACCCCGAAAATAAATCAAGATGACCAATATTCAACCCCGTGATCAGGGGGGTGAGTCTACATATATCTTTTACTTTAGCTTACCGCAATTGTATCTGCAATCTTAAATTCTTGAGTTACCAAAATCTTTATGAGGAAAATGAGAAATGAGGAATTCGAGAATTATTTGTTTCAGTTAATGAGTTTTGTTGTTTTAAACTGTAAACTAACAAAGCGAACATGAATTATTCTAATTAAAAATTGTACATTATGTTATATCGTGTTCAGTAATTTTGTCCAGCTTTGAAAATATTATTTAAATCGATAAGATCTAAACAAAACGGATTTAATAATGCAAGTAGGTATCTATTATCTACATAATGCTTGTTAGATTTCCCACAGATGAAAAAATAAAATTATAAAACTCTGTAGTTCTTTTGTCTTTGAATGGAATCTAAAACAGAAAGCAGTGCAATAAAACCTGCATAATAACTATTATTAGGAATGAATGTATAAAGATAAATGAAAACAACGCTTAAAATTCGACTAAACCAGTCCTCATAGCACAAAGGGCAATTTTGAAAATTATTCTTAAGTCCCCACCAGAATTCCTAGGTACTATGTTTAAAGCCCTGAATTTAATGTCACTGAAACAATAGGCCACTTGCATCACATTTAAAAAAAAATCCGGTTTTCTACTATATATACTACACTAAATAAAGAGGTAATATTTGTTTGTTTGTGTGTTTGTTTGTTTGCATCGAATAGGCTCCGAAACTACTGAACCGATTTGAAAAATTCGTTCGCTGTTGGGAAGCTACACTATCCCTGGGTGACACAGGCTATATTATATTTAAAAAAAAAATAGGCATCCTTACTAAAACTTCAAAAAAGAAAGCCCAGGGTGTAAAAAAATTACCTAAAATATTCTTTAAATCGCGTGCGCTGCGAAAACTGTTGATGCTAGAATAAAATAATGTACTACGACTTTATAGAACATATCATTATTTACAAAAAAGGTCGGGACAGCATATGTCTAACTATTATGGTTATGCCACAATACGTATTCTTTTATTTTAAAAATCTAATTTAAATGTCGCCGCTTGAAAAGGCTCTTTATTTGTATCTTGATTTTAATCCTTACCAAAATAAATTACTTCATATTCAAGACAACTTCAATACCTTTATTTAACTTTTTGAATTTTTCAATTCGGATATTTAATTAGAAAGATATCACGAGTTTAAAATTGTTAGTATTAGAAAAAAGTTTCGGCTACGGGCCGGGCGGGAGAGGAGTCAAGAAATGCAGTGCCAAGGGGGTTGGCGGGACGGGGGAGCGGGAGAGCGGTGGTGGGGAAGGTGGAAGTGGAACGCTGGAGGGGAACGCACGGGAAAGGACATGGAAGGAGTAACAGTTTATTTATTTGAATATGGCATACATTATAAAAGAAAGTCCAAAAAAACGTGCAGCTCGCAAAAACTCAGAAAAATATAAAATAAAAAAATATAAATATAAAACTAAAAAACTAAAAAATAATAAAACTAAAAAAAAAATACCACACCATAAAACTGCCGGTTCGATCAATGGAGTTATATGGTGTGGTAGATCTCTATCCCCCCTAGGGAATAAGGGTATCCGTTTTTACCTAAAGGGCGTACTTTTAAAGATATAAGGGCTGAAAGTTTCGCCCTCTTGAAATTTCTAGAACGGTCTTCCGGAAAGTTCTAGAAGGTTCCATAGAGCTGTAGAAAGTTGTGGAAGGAGTGGCGGAGTATGTCGTGGAATGATCAGGAATAGGGAATCGGGAACATCATTGTGCAACATTCCAGAACACTATCTTATTGTCCTGAGCGAAGCCGGGTAACCCAGCTAGTATTCATATATTCTAAGACATTATGTATTTTTTTAATGGTATTTTTGAAACCCTGGCGGTTTTTTAAAAATTTCAATCTGAAAAATCAGACCACTTTTTATAAACCGGAAGGACGGAACATAATTTTATGGGTGCGAAAAAACGATAATTACATAGCCAAAAATCATTTAAAAAAAAGGAACATTTTCCACATGAATAGCAATAAATTGTACGGGGTTCTCTTCGTAACATCTGTAAAAACACCGCCATCTTTATCAAAAAATCAAACCAAAGGATAAGTTCGCATAGAACAAATAATAAATCTAGTGAACGTTAAACGCAAATTCAAAAATTCGCCGGAAATCAAAATGTTTCCATATAAAAAAAAATTAAACAATGTGGAATTTCACAAAATTAAGGGAACATAATCGGAGACGGGACATTTTCATGTATTGACGTCACGAGCTCAAATAATGGATTTATTTATTTAAAAATAAGAAAAATTATACATTTCTAATAATTTTTACTAACATTTTCGTAATCTTAGTAAAAAAATCTATCCACACGATTTTTTCCAAGTCGTTATAAAAATCCATGAAAGTGGCCTATTATGAACAAAAGATATTCTAATTTACGGTTTCAAAAACCAGGATAACCTTACACAGAAAAATTCGGGCCAATTCACAAGATCCACATTACAAAGTACATTCTACCAACCTATAACTAAACGACTTTTGGACAAAGAAATGTGCAATATTTATCTATAAAATTAATTAATTTACTTCATCGTGTAATAAAAACCATTAAAAATTAAACGACTTCTAAAGAAGCATTAAGATATGGATTATGGACACGGGAAGGAAAATATAGATACAATTTTGCAACATGACCTAAGACTTTTAAGGCTCTTGCCTCACAATCCGAAGGTCGCGGAATCGAATCCAAGCGTGCGAAAATAAATTTTATTTGATTCAAGAAGAAGATAACATTAATAATCTAAACGAAAAAATGAAAGAGAACAAGATACAGAAAATGGTCGCAACTGGGATTCGAACCCAGAACCTCTCGTCTAACCGGGACGTGCGTTTTTACCAATTCAGCCATTGCCACCTGTTCTTCTTCAATGATAAATTACATTGATGGGAATAACCTTCAAAAATTATAAAACGACAGTTGTTATTTTTAAAAATTGAATATTCATTTGGACTTTTATAAAAAGGTCAATATATTATTATGTTCTATAAAAATAAAATCGGATATATTTATCCGAGACGCTATCTAGGATACAAACCATTTCTTAGAAAGATTGTTTCGAATGAAAAAGGTGGAAAAATGGTGACCATGACATAGAAAAATTAGTTGAAGAAAATATTGTTAATTCTAAAAATTTGAAAATAATATTGACAATTGTGACGGTTTGACAGAATCTGGCAATTTGTGTTATTTCACAATTAATAATATATTGTATATTTAAGGCTCGTTGCGGAGTGGAACATTCTCTCAGTAGCGCTCTGGCATAAGACCACCATTCAGAATTGAAACGTTTTGTGACCAGATCTGAATAGCCAGGCACTACTCTACCTTCCTCTTCCTCATATCCTTCCTTTCCCCGCTACCTTCCGCAGCCTCACAACATATTCCAATTGGGGATGCCATAGTCTCATTGGCTCCAGACGAGAGCAGCTGGGACTGTTGAGAGGTAGATATTCACATAAAAAACCTAACAACGATTAAAGTTTGTATTGTGTTTTTTTCTAAACATAACTTTTTATTTTTTCTCTTGTAATATTTTAACAAAGGTACTTATAATTCAAACACGTAAACATGTACAATGTGACCTTAAAACGGGGTACCCTAATAAGGACACATTATTTTCTAAAAATGGTAAAAAACGTAAATAATAATAATATAATACAGATTTAGATAGCTTAGAACGATTAATTAGAACTACGTTAACACCATTTAATTGCCATCATCCAAATTCAGTTATAGAACGAATAAATTTACCTAGAAATTTGGGAGGTATAGTCAAAATAACATCTTTAAAACATAATCAGGTAGAAATGCTAAGAAATTTTTTTCCATAGGAATGCTGATAGTTGAGAAATGCACAAAATAATTTGCAAGGCAGATATAAATATTTTGCCATCAAATTTATACGGCGATGCCAGCATTCTTATAAATACCAACCAGGAATTATTAGATTCCTGGTCAAATAAAATTCTTCACGCAAAACACTTCAACTATCTCAACCAAACATATGTTGACAAACTTTCGTCAAACAAATGGTTGAGTATTGGAGATTCAAGATAGAGTCATTAATACTAAACATTATAGGAAGCATATCATCAAAGATACAAATCAAATTGATGATTTATGTAGAAAATGTTTGGCTTTTCCATATTATAGAACATATTATATCGGGATGTTCTGTATTAGCACCGTCCGAGTATACATTTAGGCACAATCAAGTTTTAAAAATAATTCACCAAAGTTTGGTAATTTAACATAACTTGATTGACTGCCGTAATGCACCATATTATGAATATGAACCAAATTCATTTTTAGAAAAAGAATTTTATAAAATTTATTATGATAAAACTATTCTGACAGACAGAACAATTAGTCATAATAGACCCGATATAGTTTTACATGACAAAATTAAAAAAAAAAAACTTATATCATTGATGTCGCTATTCCAAATTCTTGTAATATTCAGAAAACTGTTTCTGAAAAAATAAGAAAATATACAGATTTAGGAAATGAGATTAAAAGAATTTGGCATTCTCAGACTATAAAAATATTACCATTTGTTATTTCGGCTACTGGCATTATACCTAGCTCTCTCATTCAAAATTTAGGCGTATTTGATTTGTCAAAAAATTTGTATATAAAAATGCAAAAGTCGGTAATTTTAAATACATGCAGGATTACGAAAGATTTTTTAAATATTTATATTGAGGGATCAGTAGGATTTATCGGACCAGTTAGGATTTCATCAGAGCCGAACCCTCTGATATGAAAATATCTGGAGTCGGTGAAATATTTTCCCATTATATTTCTGGTGGATTGACGTATTGTTCTTGTATTGTTTTGCATTTATTATACTTATATAGTGCACTTACATTGCGTGAATTTACTAGATAATCATTTGTGGAAAAGTGTGTGGAAGGGTTTAGTCTTTCATTTGGGAAAGATTTAACCCGGACATAAAATCTGGAGCACCGTAATGCTTGTTCCTCTGAACTTATTAAAATAGTCTGCAGAACAAACCGATATTCCGGTGACGAATTTGTATCACCGTAACAACACGAATCTTCTCTGCCCAGATTGTTATTAAAAATAAAAGGCTGGATGAAACTAGATTTAGAAACATTGGTAACTTCCTCTGGTTTGATTATTCTTTGTTCTGAACCTCAACTGTCAACTTTTTTATTGTTGTTAATGTGAGGACATTTTTTGCTGATTTTGTGAGCCCATTTTGTTAGAGAAATCAAATCATTGCATTTCGTTCTCGGAATTGAAAACTTCCCATTTTGCACCGCAGTTTGAGGGATGGATTCATATGTCCGTCAATCCTGGACTCATTGACCCCTAGATTCCTATCCACCCCTCGTACCCCTTTCCTTCCCAGAACTTCCTTTCCTAATTTTTCCTAAAAATACTCTCCACACAGCACCCCCAAAGATGACTTAGGCCCTGAGCCTATTGAAAAAAATGTAATGATTTTTATCATGAATTACTTGCTCAAATATTTCTCCTAAATAAATTCTGAATATTTCAGACAGATCTCATTTCACTGATGTAGAAAATGTGAAAAAATTGTTGTTAATTAGTATTCTTAAAAAGTTTTACCTCTCTAGTGGCGATATTATATAGTTTATTATAATATTATGAATGTCAAATGATGACCTTACCTTGTTAACTTATTACGTTGACATCCTAGATGTTAAACTAGGATCATGCAAGTACCTACCGAAGAAGATTTTTTTAAATATCATCCAAATGAGGAATTTTCCACTAATTGAACATTTTTCTAATATGAACTATTTATTTTGTAGTGTCTTAGGTCAAAGCAGATATGATTTGACTTGTCTGACTTTGAAAGTGCAATATTTTGAATTGATAATGACCATCATAAACAGTTTGTTGACTAACAAATCACTAAGTCGTTGTTTATTATGGTTTCGTTTTTACTTTGATGGAAAAATTTTACCTGTCAAGAGATGCAGAATGCCGAAAATCATCCAGGTGGAAGCGAATTAGGTAGACCGAAGAAAAGATAGACTGATTGCTTGGAAGAGGATGGGAGGGCATGATGGCTGGACCAGAATGAGGCCAGAACCAATGAAGAACTTTTGTGGAAGAGGCAATATCGAATCCTGGAATGTAGTGAAGAAAGTCGGGATAGGTAGGAGGATTTATTTACTAGAGAGGAGGATTACTTCAAGGATGTGGAATCTTATGAACATCAGAAAATAAAATAAACTGGCCAATAATTACAATTATTTTTTAACGGATTATTGAGCATGCACCGTTATTTGACCACGCAAAAGTTCCAATTGACCACAAACACTGGGAGCTATAATACTTACGATACCCTTAAGTAAATTTAATATAATTCATAATCTCCTCGTTGGTAGCGATAATTTAATTATTTTAGGAAAAAAAACATTTTGCAAAGTTATGCTTATGCAATTCTTCCAAGAAAGACATGCAGATGCAAAATTGGGTTGAATCACAATGCCTTTCTTGAATGAATTGGATCTTGAACGAAACTATGTATTCATATTCACATTAGTGTTTACGGGCGTAAACCAACAATTAATCTTTATGTTCATTTTACAGCATGACTAGTAAAAAGGGTTTTTTCTTATAATAATTAAATTACCGCAATCTATGAACGAAGCAAAAATTATTTTTAATAGAGAAGACGTTGAAACGTATAGTAATTATTAAGAAACAATATATCTTTAAGTAACTACCTATGAATTTTACCTGCTTCCTAACTATTCCTCAAAGAATTTTTTTTGTTCTGGGAATGATAACAGGGGAAGGGTAAAAAATAGATAAAGGTCAGGAGAACTTGTATGGGCATTCAATCTGTTGATTTAAAATACAGGTAAAACTATTTGAATCAACCTGTTTTAACTTCATAACATGGTATTCCTTTTCAAGGGCTTTAAATTTTTTTTCTTTGTGTTGTTGGTCTTAAAAGGGTATTTTTAGATAAGACCTGATAAGGATTTGAAACCCTATACTTACCTTTTTGGTGAAACCAAATGCCAACCTACAAATTCTTCTAACCCCATTGTGTGTTTGATAGTGTTTGAACAGGGCCGAACCGACGACTTGCAATTTTATTCAGGAAGTGTAAATGGTGCCACCACTATGAGATTACGAAATCGGCTGATAACTTGGTGACCGGCCAACTCACAACGAAACAAACTCAGAACCACCTAAGAAAGGTCATTAAGAGTGATGATAAAAAAGAATTAAAAAAATGGGTTAAACAGGTTAAATAGTAAGGTTAGGGCTATATTATGTATTTATTTTTAAATTATTTTTTCAGGCTTTTAATGACCTTTCTGAGGTGGTTCAGAGTTGGTTTCATTCTGATTTGGCATGGAACCGATAACTTAATGATAGAAAACTGAACAAAGATTAATATACTTGCCAATAGCCAAATAATAACACAAAAATGCATTAAAACTGCGACAATTATTCATAATTTTCAATGAGTATCATTGGAAACTGGTATCATTGGAGCAGTAAATATATAAAAATATTTTTTCATGCATGTACCTACCAAATATTATCATGAATATGTAAAATCAAAAGATTTGAATTATTTTCTTTTGATGCAAGTAAATGGGAGAATTGGTAAAAAAACACAATGCCAATTGGTGCTATCTTTACGAAATATAATAGATTACAATCAAAGTATTTCCGTTCTCCAGATGCGTTCCGTGAATACTTTCAATTGCTAGCTCAAGGGGCTCATAGCATTAAAGGAAAGGATTAATTAAAGAATAGCATTAAAGCATAGGATTAAAGGACAATAAAACGAAAAACCGTTTTTAGAATGATGGAAATAATGAATCTATGGGGAAAAATGAAGAGATTTCATCTGTGGGACATTGGATGTTATCCACCACATACCCGCCCTGGCATAAGTAACAAATGGTTACTCCTTTAAGATTCTAATTTTTTTGTTAAACGAAGCGACATTTATTTATTTTGAACGAATCTGGACCTCCAATGTCCCTGCATACGTGGTTAGAAGGCAGTATGCTAGTGTTTAACAGGAAAAAAAAACATAATACAACAAATCCATAATACATAAAACGTTAAATAAAATTACCTGTCGGACAGTAAAAAGTTTATTTTTCTAGACTTCTGCCACATCTACAAATTAGGAAGTTTTACCTTTGGGATTTTAATGGGAGAAGAAACAGCACCGTCAAACTGGTTTTGCAAATGTGATTGAACAATTTGAAAACAAAAAAAAACGTAAATTAGCAATATTACTATGACTGTTATTTCCAGAGCTTGGTTTCGACCAATATTTGGATTTAAAAATGTAGAACCCAAAAATTTTTAAAATTAATAAAAAATATAGCAGTCAAAATTATGGGAAAAATTCTGAAATTTTTTTTAGAAGTAATATTGTCAATTCTGAATTTTAAAATGCAAAAATGACGTAAAGAAAATAAGACTTGAAACATCGCTTGAAATGGCTATGGCTGAGTTAGTGACTAGATCTGAATAGCCATGTACTTCCCCACTTTCCTCTTCCCCATCTCCTTCCCCTCCTTCAACCTCAAAATATACCCCTTGTGTGGAATATGGATCGGTTGAGGGAGCGGTTGGGAGTAGGGTTGCCATCTCTAAAATAAAAAAAAAACCTGACTCTAAGCTGTATCATGCCGGACATTTTGCCCTAAAAGCCTGACATAAGTACGTAATTTTGGGAATCATTTTTAAAGATAATTAACTGGTTCAAACCTTCCTCCCCCGTTCCATATATTCAGTCCCAGAACGTTCAGTTTCAAACAGCTCGCGTGCCACTTATTACAATTTTTTTAATTCTATTTTCATTTTTCGTATATATATAACAAATAATCATTTTGTTTATTATAATAATAAGTTTGGTACCTAACATCACTATTTAAAACATATATAATTGAAAAAATCCATCGACAATTCTTTTATTTTAAAAAAACAGCTGCCTGATAAATTTAATTTCATCAAACGCGCAAACTGTCAAAGGTGTGAAGTTAAAAGAAGTCGTTAAGATTTCTGAAATTATTCAATTTTCTGCGCGATTTTCTGATTTTCTAAATTTTTCTTTCCGTAAGAACCTTCTACAAAGTATTAGAAAAATATGAATAAAATAGGTAAAGCCGTTCTGAAGTTATGGCGCGACCAAGGAAAAGAGGGATTCATTTTTATATATAAAGATAATAAAAAATCTGTTACAAGTTACAGTTATTTATTAATCACACATTAAGAGGGAATAAGCAGACAAAACCGGAAATATGTCATTTTTAAACTCATTTAGACTCTTTTCCAAAAAAAAAATTTTAATTGATTTCGTAAAACTGTTCTTTTGTAAAGTAAAACTATGTTTTCAATTTCGAGACAATATGATTATTTTTAGTTCAATAAGATTTTACCGGAGGTCGTTGGCAGATTTGTTAAATTTTCAAATTTTAAATCACGTAATCATGCAGTAAAATAAATTATCTGGGAAAGCTTTGATTCAGAATTTTAATTTTAGTTTAAATAACATAATTTAAAAAAAGATCCGCACACGTGTTTTGTGACGAAAGTACTTCAGTTTGTCTATTTATTTTCGGTCTTACAAACTAATACATTTAAGATTTTTATTACATTCTTATTTTGCTTAGATATTATTAAAAAAATATAAATACTTATGATCAAAAAATAATTACCAAAGTACATAATTTTAATAGTTCTTTCAGCATTTTTGAGTATGGATAAATTAAATAAAAGAAAATTTAGAATGAAATAAAATCGATATTGAGTTATTATTTTTAAAAGGTGGTACGGAGAATAATTAATCTTTATCATCGGAACCACCTTGTACGATCGTAAGAACATCTTTCGACGAAATATGGATTCTCGGTTTAGCGTTCGTTCTGCTGGCGCTGCGTGCACCGTGTTACACTAACAAAAAGCCTGACAAAAACCGTACAGGCCGGACATATAAATATTTAGCCGGACACGACCTGAAAAAGGCAAAAATGTCCGGCTAAAGCCGGAGAGATGGCAACCCTAGTTGGGAGGGAAGCGGCTGGGAGCAGCTGGAACTATTTTGCGGTATTCATTTAAATAAGGACCCAATGATCATTCACCATCATGACACCATATTCATTCAAATTGTCCCGGTAAGACGGAGATAATGGGTTCGGTTCCCAGATGCAAGCAGTTATTATTTTCTGTATCTTCTTCTGTTTGATGTTTTTAGATTTATTATATTATCTTCTACTTCAATCAATATTTCGTGGCTTCATATCTCGTGATAACAGTGCGAACAAAAAAATATTCGTAAAAAAACAGCCTAAATTTAATGAAGCCAGAACTTTCTGTTGCATGACACACGTACATTCTCTAACATAGTTAGTATTTTACGCTAAAGTTTAGACAAAACATAGAATAACCTTACTTGTAATCAATAATGATAATACATAATGTTATAATTATGTAATGAACGCAGGGTTTCCGATACAGAAACTAGATTTCCTTGCTATCTCAGAACAGGTTTTAATCATCGAACGATATAATGGAGTATAATATCATGCGATATTAATATTATAATTGCATAATTATCCTCCTTAACGCTATTACCATGAAATATATTTATATGCATTAGCAATGTCATGTTATTAATTTATTGTTTTATATTGTTCATCTATTAATAACATCAGTTTATTAAAACTGCATTAATTAAGTGGATTGCCCTGGTACAAGAAATAATGGGTAGGTTCTAACTCCAAAGAACATTTTCTGCATAAATTAAGCATATTTTCATTGTATCGAACGTGTCGACGAAAGCGTATGACAACCCTGAGAATTCAAGAATGGAATTTACGCTTCCACATAATACCGTGCCGCTGCGCGTTACCCCTTCCAATAACCTACGAAACAAAGGGAGTGCTCTCATTGGCCAACGAAACACTGTGCATTTGGAATGATGTCTACAATGCTATTACATTCTACAATTAACTTATCAATTGAAAACATAAACGCAATTGATAATAAATACATGCTGCAGCATCATTGGACTCGAAAACACATCTGAATAACCACGTAATACTTCCACCAGGGACCCCAGACAGCAATGATCAAAATCAAGGAAATGATTGAGTATTTACGTTATCCCCACCCTGCTACCAGACGCGGCGCCATTGGTCAATGCTGAACAAAGGAAATGTTTGAATCGTAAATATTTACGACAGCCAATTTACATTCCGAAAAACTCGGAGCTAAATTTCGGGAAATCGGGAATAATTTGAATCAAGAAATATATATCATCACCTAAAAATAGGTATATACTACAATAAAACCTCAAAAAACTGTCGTCTACCAGTGATTATTGCACTTTAAGAAAATATTTACTTCTAGATATTGTATCTTGTATCACATTTGTAAACTTGTACCTTTTCTTGTTGAAACAATAAAAATTATGTGAGACTTCGGTTTATTGGAACAGGACTGTCTTGGCAAAGGTTATCACACGGATTTTTAACACATCTGCTCGAAAATCATAGCGATTGGGAAAAATACGTAAACGCAAGCACCCTTCAGAAACAGGGAGGTTCTGTGTTCCAAAAGTCCAACCCGGATTTGCCCTATAAAACAAACGGCAAACCGGTAGGAAATCAGTTCAAAAACTACCAGCCAAGAAGTAACAAGTCTCCAAGAAACTGAAGTCTCCAAGTTCTAACCTACTTAAAAAGTGTTTTTAATCAGTATTAAATTCTGTTCTACCTTTCTCCCAGTATCCCATTATCCTGACCCCAACAGTCTCCAAAAGTCTCCAAAGTGCAAATCAATATTAAATTAAGTAACTAAATTCAGTTTTGGCCATTATAACTAGAATCAATTTTCAATGTTTTACAACAGTAATAGATTCAGTTTTGCTAATTTAACTTAGAGTCATTAATCCAGAAGTAAAAGACATTGGCGTGCCAAGTTGTGTCCAGCTCCCTATTTTGCAATTTATGTACAAACGTCTAGTACATTTGGTCCTTCGTGCCGGATCTACACATAACACGCCTTCAGTCTTACCCAGTGGAAATGCCGTCTCTTCGCAGTGGCCGTAAGACCCCGACATCTTCTGATACATCGCTGTCTAAATCTAAACCTGACGCCCCGGGGACAAGCCGAAATATGCCAGTGACGCCCCGACGGACCCCGGGCCCACACACCGTAGACACCGATGAGACGCCATCTAGAGGACCCCGCCAGGTCCACGATCTATCTAGTGCGAGCCCAGCCAGGAACTCTGATCTCATCACGCTTGACCGACCTGCTCCAGAATCTGTCTCCGAGAGCCTCCACGAATCCAACAGTAAAAGCAGCGAAACAACTTCTGAATCAACTGAAGACTCCCTGCGATTACTGCGCCGAGAGATGCGCATTCGGGACAGACGTCACGCCAAGCAGACAGCCAATCTGCTCGCAGCCCTGAACGCTGCGACACGCCAAGCAGTCAGCCAACCTGCCCAGGAGCCAGCACCAACCAGCCCGACCCTGCGAGCCAACCTCAGTCAGGCAGTAATTCAAGTCCAGGCACCAACCGGCCCGTTTACTAACGAGTTCGCAACGAGATATGCCACTCAAGTACACACGTCAGACGGTCCGTCAACCGGAGAGTTTGCAACTAGATATGCAACAACTCAAGTGCCCGCACCAACCGGCCCTTCTGCTAATGAGTTCGCAACGAGATATGCCACTCAAGTACACACGTCAGACGGCCCGTCAACCGGAGAGTTTGCAACTAGATATGCAACAACTCAAGTGCCCGCACCAACCGGCCCTTCTGCTAATGAGTTCGCAACGAGATATGCCACTCAAGTAAACAAGCCAGCCGGAGAGTTTGCAACGAGATATGCAACAACTCAAGTGCACGCACCGACCGGCCCTTCTACTAATGAGTTCGCAACGAGATATGCCACTCAAGTAAAAAGGCCAGCCGGAGAGTTTGCAACGAGATATGCAACTACTCAAATGCACACACCAGTCGGTCAGCCTACCAATGAATTTACAGTAACCGATCCAACTGGATATGCCGCCACCCAAGGCTACACACTACTGACGGGCCCTGCAAAGAACATCCCTACGGCCGAATACAGCCATCTCGGACCCGAGCGCCCACTTTACAATACAACGGGGTACCAGCAACAGCCAGCCTCCTCCGGCCAGGATTCCCCATTGTTTACACCACCGCATACAGCCAACGAGACAGCACGGCACACCCGAGAATGGTTGCAGCACGGCAACGACCCACTGGCCCAGATCGCCTCTGTGATGGCAGAGGCGCTCCGCTCCTCCAGAACGCAAGATAGCCCTCGCACATTAGAAGATGACTCAAGAATGGCAGCCCTAATCGCCAGGCAATCC
The DNA here is from genome assembly GCA_917563855.2 of Limnephilus lunatus. Classification (NCBI taxonomy): domain Eukaryota; kingdom Metazoa; phylum Arthropoda; class Insecta; order Trichoptera; family Limnephilidae; genus Limnephilus; species Limnephilus lunatus. Next base: position 71,357,471 of record OU830596.1, read on the forward strand.
ACAGCAAAAGATTTGCCTACCTTCTCCGGAGACCCCCTCGAGTGGCCTACCTGGAAGGCACAGTACGCTCAATCCACCGCCACCTGCCAATTGACTCCGAGCGAAAATCTCATCCGGCTGCAGCGTGCCCTCAAAGGCAAGGCGCGAGATACCGTGGGTCCCCTACTAATGGATCCTGCGCAAGTTCCAGAGATCATCAGCGTCCTCGAGCAGCGATACGGCAGCGCTAACTCCATAGCAAAATTTATGCTAGACAAGGTTAAAAAGCTACCTTACCTCACGACCGAGGTATCACTCGAGGACCTGGCAGATTTCTCCGGGACGGTGCAAAACCTGGTGGCATCCCTCCGGATCTTAAAAACCGAAGGTTATCTCACCAATCCTGCATTACTGAACGACGTCACTGACAAAATGCCGAGTTCCCTGCGGCTGGCATGGCTAATCGAGATCCGCAAACAACATGCCCCGGCCACCATAACCCAGCTCGCTGCCTTTCTGAAAGAGGTATCAAACGCAATTCCAAACAGCGGGATGGTGGACCACATACGATCCCGACCACGCCGTGAACAAATACATGCCGGGTACCAGGAGGAAGAAGATAGTGATCGCATGCGACTTCTACCGAGCCATGAGCAAATACATGCCGGACATCAAGAAGAAATCGGGGACGGCCCAAAAGAAAAGATCGCCCCGATGAAACGCAAAATGAATGAGGCACATACTTACCCTGGACCAAGCCGAAAAAGAAAAACAGCCGACGAAAGCTGCGCCCAATGTGGCGGCGATCATAAAACCCGCGAATGCAAAGAATTCGCAGCCAAAGATGTTGAACTTCGATGGGAAACTGTACGCATGGGAAGGTTATGCCGCAAGTGCTTAGAAAAACACCACTCACGAAGCTGCAAAATAAACCAATGGTGCAAAGTAGGGGACTGCCGATCCCCACACCACCCCCTGCTACATAATCCCGAGTTCGTACGAAAAAGCACCGTGGAAAATGTCAACTTGTGACGCCAGGACTCCGGACAGAGAGTACTGTTAAAAATTGCGCCAGTAATATTAAGCGCTCCCAACAAAGAAGAAGTGTCAGTGTTTGCTCTCCTGGACGAAGGATCCACAGTAACACTTGTTGACACTGACACCGCAATACAAGTCGGAGCAAACGGCCCAGTTCACGGACTGCGAATCCACGGTGCCAAAGGAATGTGCACCTCTGACAATCTCTCCCAACGAGTGAGACTAAGAATACGAGGTGCGGGCAACAGTAATACATACCACATCTCTGCCAGCACAATAAGCAACCTCAACCTGCCGGAGCAACAGATCCAAGGAAGGTCTGTCGTCCCGAAGCTGCTAATAGGCCAAGACAACGCTCACCTAATTGTGTCAAGGGAAGTTCGTGAATGCAATGATACTACGCGAATAGCATCACGCACCGCACTAGGATGGATCGCTCATGGGGGAGTCAACCCCAGAGATAATAACACGACTACCACTTTGGCACTACAATCAGAAACGGCCGCAGACATACAATTGAGGGAGCTAGTAAAAACCAACTTCGCCATCGACTCGCTCGGAGTAACATCAGCCACCAGAGTCAATGCAAGCGAACAACAGGCCATTGCACTTATGAATGCAACTACCCGTCCTCTTCCTACAGGGAAGTGGGAAACTGGTCTACTATGGCGCAATCCAGAAGTCTCGCTACCTGACAATCGGCAGTGTGTGCTGAAGCGACTTCTGTCTCTGGAGAAAAAGCTAGCAAAAGACAAAAATCTAGCAGTGGCCTACAATGACAAAATAAGTCAACTTCTCAACAAAGGCTATGCCAAGAAGCTATCAGGCCATGAAGCTTCCACCACCACACCTCGCAAATGGTACCTGCCTCACTTCGCAGTAATCAACCCAAATAAGCCAGGAAAAATCAGAGTGGTATTCGATGCTGCAAGCCGATGCCGAGGAACCTCCCTCAATGATCAGCTGCTTACTGGTCCTGACCTGCTGTCCTCCCTCCTGGGGAATATAATACGCTTCCGGGAAGGAAACATCGCCATTGCTGCAGACATCAAAGAAATGTTCCTGCAAATAAAAATAAGGCGAGAAGACCAGCCGTCCCAGCTTTTCCTGTGGAGGACATCACCCCATCATGAACCAGACACCTATCAAATGTCATCAATGATGTTCGGAGCCACCTGCTCCCCAAGCAGTGCCCAATTCGTCCGAAATAAAGTGGCCGAAACATTCGAGCACGAGTACCCGGCCGCCGCAAAAGCCGTACGCACCAAGTTCTACATGGACGACTACCTAGATGCAACAGACACACCCAATGAAGCTGCTACACTAGCCCAAAGTGTAAGTGCCCTCCTCGCGAAAGGAGGGTTCCACTTGACAAATTGGGCGTCTAATAGCCCGGTGGCCCTAGCTGGCGTACCCATAGAAGACCGTGCCAGCTCCGCGATACAGATCAGCAGTGGAGGTCCAGAGACAGAACGAGTGCTTGGTTTGATCTGGGACCCCACCACAGACCGCTTCCTGTACTCATTTCGCGAGGCGATCTCCCCCGACACGGCCACACAACCTACCAAGCGGCAACTATTATCCATAGTAATGAAGATCTTTGACCCAGTCGGCTTCGTTGCCTGCCTTACCATCAGATCTAAGATGCTACTGCAAGCAGTGTGGCGCTCAAGCGTCGGCTGGGACGAACCCATTACCCCCGAACACGCCCAGAGATGGACAGACTGGCTGAGCCTGCTGCACACAAACAGCATCTCAATCCCGAGACGTTGCCTCTCAAACAAACAGAACAACGTAACTCTACACCTCTTCTGCGACGCATCGGAGCAAGCTTGCTGTGCCGTGGCCTACTTCACCGAAGAAATAAATGGATCCTTACGAGTAACATTCCTTGCAAGTAAATGCAAGGTAGCACCACTGAAGCCTCTCTCCATTCCACGCCTCGAGCTTCAAGCCGCCCTCATAGCAGCGAGACTAGCCCAGACGATCCAAAAGGAAAGCAAAGCCCTGATATCCCGCACCTGCTTCTGGACAGACTCCACAACTGTACTATGCTGGTTACGCACCGACCCACGCGCCTACTCAACCTTTGTGGCAAACCGATTGGGCGAAATAGACGAACTAACCAACATACCCGACTGGAAATGGGTACCCACAAAACTCAATCCAGCTGATATAGGAACACGAGACTTAGAGGTGCCAGACCTAACACCAGAAGGAAGGTGGTTTACCGGCCCAGCCTTTCTCACTTCCCCGGAGGGTGCATGGCCGAAAGAACGGGCACCCGCCCACAGGCCTGACGACCTAACACTAGAAGTCAAACCTCACTACGTTGGCCTTGTGTCCACCAAGGGCGAAGCACTCCCATCAGTAGAGCGGTTCTCCTCATGGCACCGGCTAATCCGCTCCACAGCTTGGATCCTCCGTTTTATCAGACGATGCAAGATGGGGCCCAACAAACCATTAGAAGGCCCACTACTAGCCGAGGAGATATAAAGCAGCAGAACAAAAATGGATCAAAAGGTCCCAGGAAAACGCTTTCACAACTGATCTACACACCATCCGACAAGGTCAAAAACTACCTACTGGCAGTCGCCTCATTTCGCTGAACCCCTTCTTTGGACCAGACGACCTTCTACGAATGGGGACCCGACTACGAGCCTTGGAAAAAACAAAGAGTGTGGCCCGAACCCCCATAATACTGGACGGCGACGAACCCTACACTCGGCTCCTAATCAGCCACTACCACAAAAAGGCGGATCATCCTAGTACTGAGAAAACAATTGCAGAAATACGCAATCATTTCTTCATAATACGAATACGCACAACAATCAGGAAACTAACGCACGTCTGCCCCACTTGCTTCATACGACGCAGCAAACCGACTCCACCTCTGATGGGCGCATTACCACCACCCCGCCTGATGCATCACGTCCGTCCATTCACACACTGCGGGCTTGACTATTTCGGCCCTATGGCTATCACGGTCGGTAGGCATCGAGAAAAACGATACGGAGCCATCTTCACCTGCCTCTCAACGCGCGCCATTCACCTAGAACTAGCCGCTTCACTGACTGCCGACTCGGCCATCATGGCCCTTCAAAGAATGACCGCCCGCAGAGGACAACCCACAGCCATGTACTCGGATAACGGAACAAATTTTCACGGAGCTGACACCGAGATGAGGGACGCCCTGCTGTCAATAAGTCAAGACGCCAGAATGATTGACGCAATAGCTACCCAGGGCATCGAGTGGCACTTTATACCACCGCTGAGTCCCCACATGGGGGGAGCTTGGGAGAGACTAGTACGATCAGTAAAGAAAGCCCTAAGCGCAACACTCAAAGAAAGAGCACCAAAAGAAGAAACTCTACGCACAGCACTTGCAGAAGCCGAGTTTGTGGTAAATAACCGACCACTCACCCATATTTCAGTCGACCCGCGTGATGAAGAACCTCTAACACCCAACCACTTTTTGCTGGGATCGGCTGGGAAGCGCCCCCAATTATCCTTCTACGACAAAAAAGAAGAGGAAGTATGCCTACGCCGCCAGTGGCGCATCGGACAACAACTTGCAGACACCTTCTGGAGGCGATGGCTGCACGAATACCTACCTACCATGGCTGCCCGACAAAAATGGCACCATCCAACTACACCAATTAAGAAGGATGACCTAGTGATCATCATGGACCCAGCACTGCCTCGAAACAGTTGGCCACGTGGCCGTATCCTCGAAGCAACACCTGCAGCTGATGGACAGGTCAGAACTGCTCGGATCCAAACCAGTACTGGGATATACGTAAGGCCGGCAGTCAAAATCGCCGTCATCCTGCCTGCCACACCAACAACTAACGAAACTGTACCAGTTGCGAAGACACCCGATTCAGAACTCAGACATCGGAAAAGGACACGCCCGACGAAGTAGCTGAGCACAGTCGAGACTGCACTGGGGGGAGTGTATCGAACGTGTCGACGAAAGCGTATGACAACCCTGAGAATTCAAGAATGGAATTTACGCTTCCACATAATACCGTGCCGCTGCGCGTTACCCCTTCCAATAACCTACGAAACAAAGGGAGTGCTCTCATTGGCCAACGAAACACTGTGCATTTGGAATGATGTCTACAATGCTATTACATTCTACAATTAACTTATCAATTGAAAACATAAACGCAATTGATAATAAATACATGCTGCAGCATCATTGGACTCGAAAACACATCTGAATAACCACGTAATACTTCCACCAGGGACCCCAGACAGCAATGATCAAAATCAAGGAAATGATTGAGTATTTACGTTATCCCCACCCTGCTACCAGACGCGGCGCCATTGGTCAATGCTGAACAAAGGAAATGTTTGAATCGTAAATATTTACGACAGCCAATTTACATTCCGAAAAACTCGGAGCTAAATTTCGGGAAATCGGGAATAATTTGAATCAAGAAATATATATCATCACCTAAAAATAGGTATATACTACAATAAAACCTCAAAAAACTGTCGTCTACCAGTGATTATTGCACTTTAAGAAAATATTTACTTCTAGATATTGTATCTTGTATCACATTTGTAAACTTGTACCTTTTCTTGTTGAAACAATAAAAATTATGTGAGACTTCGGTTTATTGGAACAGGACTGTCTTGGCAAAGGTTATCACACGGATTTTTAACACATCTGCTCGAAAATCATAGCGATTGGGAAAAATACGTAAACGCAAGCACCCTTCAGAAACAGGGAGGTTCTGTGTTCCAAAAGTCCAACCCGGATTTGCCCTATAAAACAAACGGCAAACCGGTAGGAAATCAGTTCAAAAACTACCAGCCAAGAAGTAACAAGTCTCCAAGAAACTGAAGTCTCCAAGTTCTAACCTACTTAAAAAGTGTTTTTAATCAGTATTAAATTCTGTTCTACCTTTCTCCCAGTATCCCATTATCCTGACCCCAACAGTCTCCAAAAGTCTCCAAAGTGCAAATCAATATTAAATTAAGTAACTAAATTCAGTTTTGGCCATTATAACTAGAATCAATTTTCAATGTTTTACAACAGTAATAGATTCAGTTTTGCTAATTTAACTTAGAGTCATTAATCCAGAAGTAAAAGACATTGGCGTGCCAAGTTGTGTCCAGCTCCCTATTTTGCAATTTATGTACAAACGTCTAGTACATTCATTCTAAGATGTTATTTATTTATTTACGGAAAAATAGTCCATTATAAATATAACAATAACACGAATAAATAAAAAGAGATGAAAAGAGAGAACATATAGATAAGAGCATTGACAGAATACATGTAATATAAAAGTACACATAGAAGATAACTACAAGTAGCTTGAAGATGGATTTAAAATGCTTTAAAAAATCGCATTGCGCGTCGACTGCCGAAAGTCATTTAGATTTACACCAAAAAATTCAATGCTATGATTTGCGTTGACAAGTCTGGACATTCTGGATAAAGGAGAATGATGTACATAATTAATGGAATTTTGATTGAGGAACAGCAATTCATTTTTTCGGAGTATACGGGAAGGGATGTTGAACTGGATGAGTCGTAACAAAGCAGATGTGTCTGTGAAACTTTTGATAGTTTTGAATATGCAAATCAGATCAGAGTCCTTTCTACGTTTTTCTAAAGAAAAAGTGTTTAAAGTTTGTTCAATTTCATCATACGAGTACTCGCCTCTTTCAAGTCCCAACCTCCAAGCAATTGTTAAGGTTTGTGCTACTAAGAAATGCAAAATCATGTGATTTTGGATACGTTTTTAAATTTTCACGGCCGAAAGCATTTTCGTTATTTGTTTTTGGGGTGTTATGCCGTGTTGCGCTACCACCTTCTTTAGCCAACGTTTCTGCCGGTTCTGCCCTGATGATGGACACTGCAATGCTGTCCGAAACGTTGGCTAAAGAAGGAGGTAGCGAGGTACCCCCAAAAACAAAAATAACGAAAATCATGTGATTAATTACACACTGCGAGACACACACTTTAATTACATACTGCAAGCAGAGCCTTGGAGAGAAAAAATCGGGTACTTTTTATTAGTCTTTTTATAAGCGCATAAAAAATAAAGTATCATGTCTGTAGAAACTACTTAAAACTTCAAAATCTCCTTCTTTTCAAAACCCCTTTCCAGTAATGGTTTTATTGTACAATGTGAAACATTTATGTATTTGTTGTTGAGCTTCGCAGAATAAAATAAAACACGCTCTTTGAGGTGTTTTTTTTCGTAAATAGGTAAATCAAAACGGGCAGCTGGTGTTAAACGGGAATTTAAACCTTATCGCCATCCACATAAGGAGGTTACTGCTAGCGGCCTGATCCCGAATTTTACACGAAAAAATTGTGGAACTTAATTTAAAAAAAAAAGTCTACACATAGAAGGAGAATTAATAAGATTCAAGGACGACCATTAGAAATAAAATATTTATATTACTTACGTAAAAAAAAAATCATAGGACTAGATAGTGACACGCGTACGTCGGTCGTTTGGGATAATATTTTATTATTATGGTTCGGTCGACTGACGACGTAGCGCTGACGAGCTGAACCGATGCCATGGTCCTCAAATGTAGCGCATAGAGAATCGCGTAGCACTACGTTTCTTCATTCATTCACCTGCATAAAAATATCATAAGCGACCGATGGCGATGTACGTTTAATTTATTCTTACACCAGGAACTAGGTTTTTTTCGTCATGAAAGAAAGATCGTTTATATCTCTACATATTATAAATTAAAGTCCTCCGATGCGTCTGTCTGTCTGTCTGTTCGCGATAAACTCAAAAACTAATGAACGGATTTTCATGCGGTTTTCACCAATAGTTGGAGTGATTCATAAGGAAGGTATAAGTTGTCAAGGTTTTGTGTAAATTGGTTAAAATATAAAATATATAAAGGAAGCGAGCTGGCAAGCGGGCGGTGTCGATTTGATTTGTATGCAAATTAAGAGGTGGCGTTGATTATAAAGGTTGGGTAACCAACCAGTAGAAGGCGTTGCGTTTCGTTAGCCACAGCAACGCGTGGCCCGGGCCAGCTAGTTAATTATATTATAGAGTACATAAAAACTGCTGTAAGTAAATGTATTAAGGCGATCCACTAGTACAGGAAAAAATCGACGTCGGAATTCACGCCCGTTTACGGGAGGAGCTTAAAAATACTTGAGAAAAAGCTTTTGGAAAGGTTGGAAAAGATATTTGAGATTTTTTTTACATGTTGATTTCGTAAGGGCCTGTAAAAAACATCAATTCCTTTTTTATGCATTGTTTATTGCGATAAAACGGAATTTTTAAAGTGATTTCACGAAAAAAAGCGGCGCGGAGCCTAACACGTCATTTCTCCGCTCCGGCCGGAGGAGTAGTGAGAGAAAATAAGGGCGCCTGCCAGTCGTTCTTCGGTGGACGGTATAAGGTTCACTTTGATATTACAAATTCGTCGACTGCCGTATTGTCGCCGTGATGTCAAAAATAACAGCGCGAAAATACATATTATATTTTATTTTGTGAGGTTCGGGCGTAAATTTCAATTTTTTTTTGCGATTATCATAAAAGAAACTAAATTTGCCACATAAAACAATAAAACCATATCCGAAAAGATGTTAATAAATAGGAGAGTTTGGACTTCAAAGTGTTTTTTATAGACCTTATAATTAATTTTTTTCTAGGCTTATTAAAAGACTTTAAAAAAAAGACAGATATTTTAAGGGCCAAGATATGTTCTACACGCAGAATTTAATTGAAGCATCTATAATACTAATAAGTAAGCGATCAAATTTTCAAAACAAAAACGTATGATTTTGTATGATTTTGCATTATTTAGTATGGCTTCATCTTAACACCAATATTAACGTACGATCTGGCCCTGTTATTTGAATGACTGGTAAAAGAAAGATAAAAACAAAACACTGATAGATGTTGTTCTAAAAGAAGTTCCTGGAATCATCGTCTGGTGATAAAAAAATGGTCCGCCAAGTATAAATTATATTACTTTAGATATAGATAATAAAAACTAAATAACCTCACGTAAGCAATGCCGTACCACCTACCTACTTAGCTACTTACGTAATAGGTAATATTATATTGTTATCAATGTTACTTTAATTACAATATAAACATAAATTTGTTTTGTACCAATTTATTTAAATACAACTTTTATGTGTTTATACTGTAAATGCTTTTCACGAATACGTAATATAAATTAATTATTTTGAATCAAAACCACAATATTATTCGATGCAGGTACACAGTCGAACACTAAAAAAGGCTCAGATATAAAATAAATAGGTAAGTGCGGAGGTTTTGAATAAAATAAAAGCAATTGAAGACTAAATCATAGTATTTTTTTTACCTACTATTCTTCAAGGAATGACTTATTCTATTTCAGAAAAAAAAACACCAGGATGTTTAAGAAAATGTTTCACAATTTGAAATGATTTAGTTGAGTACCCACTTCGATGACAAAATGTTACTATCAAAGATACGTAGATGGAACTGGTTGAAGGCTTGAAGTCCTTCTAGTTGTATATAATCAATTTGGGAGGCGAGTATGGATACAGTTGCCCCGGGAAACATTTATCGGATAACCAACACCTCTGCCATAGGTCACCTCAACTGGTTCGCTACGTTTGGTGATAGCAGGGATGCCCGGGTTCATCGGGTGAAATGTGTATAGGTCTTGGCAGCGGATGCGCGTGCCGACCAGCTGCGTTGCGGTCCGGATCGGGAGAGGGCGGTGTGGGGAGACCATTTGACTTCTCCAGATGGTCTCTCTTTTGTCTTGCACCGCAGCGGGAGGGATGGATTCATACATCTGTCATTCCTTGAGACACAGAGCTCTTGATTTCTACCCACTCCTCATACCTTAACCTTTTCCTGCCTTTCCTTAAAATAACCCTAAATGTGGAGGACATTGCAATATTTCACATTCCCTTGTACAATACAAACATAATTAGTTGAAATAAAAAAAAAAGATGTTGCTGTCATTGTCTTTTATATATTGTTGTTTTTATTCATTGGTGCTATGTGGATTTTTGCACTATCTATATTATAAGCGTTACACAGACCTATTATAAAGCTCATTGAAACTAATATTAGGTTATAATTATGTTTCACCTAGCTTTTCAAAGCAATGAACTAATATAGTTTTTAGGGATTCATTTCTACTTACCAATATAATATCTACCAATTAAAGACAATATACTGAGAAATATACTGACAGATGTCGAAGTAAATAATTCCATGTATGGGTGACATGCTAAAAATGTATTCTAATCTATGAAACTAAATGGATAAATACATCATGATTATTATTAGATCAGAAATTTTTGACGAGATTTATAAGAAACGACTGACACATCTGAAGAAATGATATTTTCAGTAATAATATGACATGGAAGACACTTATTCATGTTTTAGTAAGGACATCACAAACAAGGAAAAAAATGACAAAAATTATTTATTATTTTTTATAATATTTTCATTATTATTGTTATTTTTTTTTAAATGTTCATATAATTAAAAAGTTCGACTTCTCACTTTAAAATTTGAGGTTACTCGTCACTTTGGTTGGAAAGATATGTAGGTAAATATTTTACACGAGATTCAACTTCAAAATGAGAAATTCGTGAATACATTATGAGAAATCGTCATTGCAACTTTGACAGCTCAACATGCTAAGGCGGAGTTAGGACTTCTATTCAATCGTGTGATGAAAACTGCGCATCGTAACAACGGTCAACTGCCAGAGCCAAACAAACAGACACACTAAATATACCAAAGTGTAATACTACCTTCGGCAGTTCCACATGGTATCAAACAATTTAAAATAAAAATAACTACATTAAATCTTGGCTTAAGGAATTCTCGAAAAAAAAACTTACTAGTATATTAAAAACATTGTCAAAGAAGTTTCTGAAAAAACCTTACCCAGACCATGAAGTTGTACCATAGAGTTCGCTGAAAACTTATCCAAAACAAAGTCCCTCTCAGCTCAGTATCTCCTAATGAGGAAAACATAATCTACATCTGTTTATATTTAACATGTATCTTCTATAAAATAACAATAAAAAAATATAGGTATAAACAAAATGGAAACTTTAAAAGCTTGAAGTAAGATCTTCGTCATGCAAGTATCTACAAAATTCAAAAGTCAATATTGAAAAATATATCAGTTCGAACTTCGAACCTTGTCCAAACCAGGTGATGTACTACGTAAGAGCTGAAGGAAAGGTGAGAATAGGGTGAATAAATAACATTTAGAGAATTATCATTCATAGGTAATGCAGGTCAAAAATAGAGATGTCAATATAGAAACATACGAGTACATAAATATAAAATCCTTGTATAAAATGATGCAGCCGATTTGCTGATCGAATTTTAGAATAAATCACTCAGCCCCACGACTGAGATGTTTTTTGTTAGACTGCTCAGCTGGAAGAAACAGCTTGACGTCTGAAGACAAAGAACGAGCCATTCGATGCTTGAGATTTTTTTGACATCCAAAAATCATTGTCATAATTTTTTAGACATCCAAATAGACGTGTCTGTAGCCAAGCGAATAATTATTCAAAACAACATTCAAATAGATAACTACATATTTAAAATGTTCCGGAGATTTATCAAAAGGTGCAGTGATGTTATTGCATTTCTGTATTAGGAAAATAGGGATATTTAGTAAGAGTATCTATTACGTTATTGTCAGTGGCGTAGCGTGGGTATCAGCCGCCCGGGCCGGAGGAAAATTTTGCCGCCCCCCCCCCTATAAAGGTACTTCTTCAGGGGGGGGGGGGGGGGGTAGTGATCCTTTTTTTTTTAAATTTTTTTTTGTCGATTTTTATTAAATAAATCTGTATGCGGTGAATTAAAACTACACTCAGAACATGAAAACGGTTTTTATTTGGTTCTGGCAGCACATAAATTGTCTGCAACTAGAATTTTATATTTGCACTTCGAAAAAAGTTATGTTTTCCTTCGAAATATGTCAGCAGATGAATACACAATTGGAATTTTACATTCTGAACAATAAACTGGCTTAAATTTTATCTGTATGCGGTGAATTAAAACTACACTCAGAACATGAAAAGGTTTTTATTTGACTCTGGTGGCACATAACTTGTCTGCAAGAATTTTATTAAGCACTTCAAATAAGTTTTTCCTTCGAAATGTATCGTCGGATGAATTCACAACTGGAATTTTACATTCTGAACAAAAAAGTGGTTTTAATTAAATCTGTAAGCGGTGAATTAAAACTACACTCGGAACATGAAAATGTTTTTCTTTGATTCTGGCGGCACATAAATTGTCTGCAAGAATTTCATAAAGCACTTCAAATAATATGTTTTCCTTCGAAATGTGTCGTTAGATGAATCCAAAACTGGAATTTTACATTCTGACAACAAAACTACTTTTAATTAAATCTGTATGCGGTGAATTAAAACTACACTCAGAACATGAAAAAGGTTTTTCTTTAATTCTGGCGGCACATAAATTTTCTGCAAGAATTTTATAAAGCACTTCAAATAATATAATGTTTTCCTTCGAAATGTGTCGTCAGATAAATCCACAACTGGAATTTTACATTTTGAACACAAAACTGCTTTTAATTACATATGTATGCGGTGAATTAAAACTTCACTCAGAACATAAAAATGGTTTTTCTTTGATTCTGGCAGCACATAGATAGTGTGCATCTAGAATTTTATAACTGCACTTCGAATAAGTATGCACAAATCTGTCAGCTATTTAACTTTTCTGTGATAATAAATTTAAAATATATACACCGTGATATATACGTGGAAGAAAACCGTATAAGTGTAATTTTTGTGCGCTTTCAGCAGGGCGGACAAAGCTTCGCGAATATAAAACAGAAATCGACTAATAATTAGAGCTAAAATGATACTGTTGCTATTTAAATTTTTATTTAAAAATAATGTATGTGTTAGAAATAAAAACAAAACGTCTGTCATTAATATTTTGATTTTAACAGTATATAAAACTTTAGAAAGATGTTAAGAAACTATAAACTAGAAAAAAATTTTAAGTCCTGACGCGAGAATCGAACCCGCGACTTCCCCAATCCAAATTTTTACAAGATGATTATTGATAGTGAAATTTTGCCGCCCCCCCCCAAAGTGCCGCCCGGGGCGGGCCGCCCCCCCCGCCCCCCCACGCTACGCCACTGGTTATTGTTCTCTATTATTTGTGTTACTATATAAGATACATGGTGTCCGGAAAATATTGATATACAAGCGGGAAACTGGAGAACCTACGTCGCACAGATATTTTTATGAACCTAGAGCTTACCGTTCGATACATTTTGTAATTTTAGCAAGTAGATTTAAGTTAATTGATTTAAGCAGCATTTCGCAGCCCGAATTTCTACCGATTTCTTACATTTGAAGTTTTAAAGCTCTTAAATAAATATATGTTATTTTCGAATATAATATGTATACATTCCCCATGCCGAAATGCAAAATATATAAAATTCCCTCTTTAGATAAAATCGCTAAGTATGCTCCGAAAATTATAATTTTTACGTCTGATTCAATTATTTTACATGTTATATGTATGTAAAAATTCACAGTGTATCTTTAAATGCTGTTTTAGACAGCCCCAAAGAGATTTTTTGCTCTATTTTAAACGAGTCATGTTTTATTAAATATTTTCACAATTTTCACTTCAATTTTACCGATTTAAATATTAGCGCACTCTATCCAACATTCGTAATTACATATCTCTCCATCTTCTTCTTTTTGAGCGGGGATACGGCGCCTTAAGATACAAGCCGAAAACTGGCCAATTATCGTCATATTTGAAGAAGATTTAGTTGTATAACTCTTTTTGATTGATCAATCGTTTTCGAGTACGAGTCCGAAAATGGAATTTTTGAAGTCAAATCTGAAAAAATTGTCGCTACGCCACCCCGTAGCGTTTATTGTATACTAGCTGTTTATTGTATTTTAAGAGGAAACCCGATCACCGAGAAATTTTAACAATACGTATTTAACCAAAATGTTGCTGTCACTGTTGTTCTTACTCCCTTGAATACTGGGCGAAAGGGCTGCAAAAAAAAACTGCATCTCAGGTTGATAACACCTAAATATAATCGAGGTTTTGTATTCCCCATTTTTCTCCTCCTTAAAGACGTTTTTTTACTAACTGTATAAGAAGAAAATATTCTATGTCTGTAAGTTTTGCTTTTTAAAAAACTACATTATCTAGTTTCTACACTGAAGATTTGTTGTTGGTGTTCAAACAGGGCGATTTTAACGATTTTTGGAGGGTCCTAACTTCTACAAGAAATAACTTATCAAAAAAAGCAAAACATACCGACATGCTAGCGGTCGATATCCATATAATATTAAAAAATATTTGCACTGGTATCAAAATACAGACAGGAAATTAAGGAATAGGTACGTTTGCATGGACAAAACGTTTCCTCTTAAGATGTGTAGAATTGTAGCCCCTGATCCAATAGTTTTTAAATCTTAAAGTTTCCATAAACAAGGCAATTAATGTTTTTTGATTATTCTATGTGAGTATGCAGATTCATATGTTTTCCGCTTATAATACGACTAGTTTCCAGACACCGTGTATACCGTTTCATGTAACGACTGTTAACTTGCTGTCCACCCAACTGTTCTAATAAATTAATAACAATAATATTTGCATGTCGTTCTCGTTTACAACATCACAATCTTACAAGTTAATGCCCATCATCTTACAGATTAAGTAGTTAAAGTTAAATTTAGATTAAGTTGTAGAATTTGTATGTAAATAATAATATTTAACCCTCGACCCGTCGCGTGGGGTCTTTAAAAGCCCATGTTTTACATTTATGTACCTTTTAAATGTTCCCACTGATTCCTTACTATAGGTAGGTTCTTAAAGGGGACTATACTTGACGTTAGCGACGCCAAAATTCAGTCTGCGCATGCGCGATGTGAGATACAGACTTGTATTTCAGCGTGAAACTAAAAAAATCAACAAATATAATAATTTATATGTTTTTTCATTGTATTTTGTTGGTTTTTTTTTGTTGCAATAATAATACGCCTGTATCAATCTCAAATAGTTATAAGTTTGATATAAGTTGGATAGATTTTTTTTTTAAAGTTTAGGTACTATTAAAAAAGAATGATTGAAAATTATAAAAAAAATTTCCATGTGGATTTTTAAGCTTTTACATTGAAAATAAATATCTTATTTAAAAAATTTCTTTATATTTCAATGTAGTAATTATCACCTGACTATAATCGGTTAAACTAACACATAAAATCTATTCTATAACAATAATTTAATCATATTTATTTTTGGGGTCCTAAGCGACCCCGCACGACGGGCGGAGGATTAAAAATAAATAATATAAATAAACCAACTATGACAAAAAAGCTTTCACACTACCTTATATCTAGATGAGGTTGAGCTTGTTGGAGAATATAGTCAGAAAGTTGGGAAGCGAGTGGCTATAACACGGCTAAAGTAATTTCAAGCAATGTTTAGATTCTGAATGGTGGCCTTTCACCAGGGAAAGACATTTTTTTCTTCTTTTATCAGAACTAATAATTTCAGAACATCTGCCACATTGGTATGTGTCACAATATAATTTACTTTTACATATGAAATAATATTTTTGCGCATTATAGGTTTAGAACCTTCGACTCAGGATTCTGAGCCGAGGATCTTATCCGATCAGCCTAGGAAGCCGTATAGAAAGAATAAACTATTTTCACAATACCCACCAGTCGAGTGATTCTATATCTTTTGTGGGATCGTTATTAGATAACGGACGTGATCTCCTGTCAGATTTGTGTGATTTTTACGACTGTTATACCATGCAAAACGTACTTTAATTATTATTTTTTTACATGAGCTCCACCCAGGAGGCCCTGAGAAAAATGGTTTCCCTCAGGGCCTATGACATCTTTGGGGATGCTGTGTGGAGGGTTTTCTAAGATAAGAAGAGAAGGAGAGTAGAGTTCTCGGAAGGAAAAGGGTTTAAGGGGTGGGTAGGAATCTGGAGTTCAGTGTGTCCTGGTCATCTGCCTTTAAGATCTAGACAAACCTCACCCCATGAAGCCGGGCACCCTTGCTAAATCACCAAACGAAGCGAACCACTTGGGGTCACCTATGGCAGAGGTGTTGGTTATCCAATAAATGTTCCCGACGTACTCATTCCCGCCTTCCAAAATGAATAAATAACCATGCATACTTGCAGGAATTCGTGTGTTAAATGATCTAAACTAAAATATGTGACATTAAATATGTAAAAGTCACACAAATCTGACAGAAGATAACGTCCGTTATCTAATAACCATCCCACAAAAGATATAGAATCGCTCGGCAGAAGTGATGTTTCCGACTGGGAATATCATTTTAAAGAAGACTGCAATACAAGTGGCAATCTTTTACTTCAAGCTACGTCACGAGGTAAAATATCGAAAGCGCACCGACGAGTTTCTTTTTATATGAGCTAATCTTGTTAAAGGCATTTTCAACGATCCTTACCTTTTACCCTTTAAATACTCAAAGATACTGGGTACCTAGAGATCTTGACCAACTTTTATTAAAAATAAAATAATTGATTTAAAAATAATTACTTAAACCCAGCTTTAAGTACCTACTTAAAAGTCGAGCTTTAAAAAGGTAAATAAACGATATTTTTATCCACCAACTAGGTACCTAACTATTACACAATCAAGGGTGTTTTCAAAACGGTTTACAGTTTGTCAAATAAGAGTAGAAAACATAAGAGGGCGCCACCGTTGTTCAAACGGCAATACTAAAAATATAATCATGGTGGTAATCTAAAGTTGTGTAACCTACATTTTTATTAAAATGAAAAAGGCATAAAAGTAATAGATACCCACTGATCTCAAAATTAGAATTGCATAAGGGTATATTATTATTATACTTGTGTTAACATATTGAAGAATAAAAGTATTGTAATAAAATATAAAGCACACTTTAGAAATTGCTCATATTTATTTAATATTAGTTTAAGTACCTAGCGTTGCCCGTGCTTTAGATCATGTCTTCAATTTAAGATGTGAATATATTTAAAACTCATTAAGATCTAAAAGTAGTGTACCTAACTAAACTCACCATTAATGATTCTTCCTTTCTACCGACGGTTAAATTCAAATCTATGTTAAATTAAATCAAAGCAAATCACTTTGTAAAACACAATTTAATCAAATTTATATCATTAAGTAGGTTCCTTAACAACAGTGCTTCTTCGATTAATGTTTTTTTAAATGTGTATACAGTGTTCTGTGCTTTCAATGTCATTGCACTTTAAAATAATATTTGACTATCTGGCTGGCAACACCTAAAATGATATATTAGGCGTTGCCAGCCTACAAATTTTGAAGTTCCATTTTTATATTTTCTACTCTTATTTGGCAGACTAAACTCGTAGGTATTTTATTTATGAAGAACATTTTATATCCAAACATTGGAAGAATTTTAATGAAATAAACACACTAGGTACCTACGCGTACATCCATAATTTATTGATATTATGTCTAGTTTCTACTCAGTGCAATTCTTTTTATCGCCCATTTGATATTGGTGCTTGCAGTTTATATTATGTAAGGTAAAGAAATCTTTTTTTAGCATGGAAATGACAAAATGAAACGAAATTACCAAAGTTGAACATACTTGCGGAGGCCAAATTCATTACTATGTTGTATTAAACAATTTCTTCTTGTGAACAGACTAATATAGATCCGTGAAAATTACGTGCGAATATTTGGTGGTTTCCTTTTAAAAGAGAAAATGTCAGTTTTCCGAAAGATATTTTTTTGCGATTTCGTCTAAAAATTGGGACATTTTCAGAATTCTAAAAATGGCTTTTCTTAAAATTGTTAATTCCAATTGTGAAATTTCAAAAATTGACATTGGTCTCTTAAGAAGGAAGACACAGATTTATTAAAATGCGATTTAGGAAGAATGTTCTAAAAATGTTGCCGACAATCATCTTTTTGAAGTAAAACTTCTTTAGGTACGCTCGACACTTGGGGGTAAACTGGTGAATGTGTTACGAAAAGTGGTGATTGTTACGAAAAATGACATGCGAACGGTAATCGATGCGAACGGTGATCAATGTCATTAAAAAAGGAAACGGAGAATGTGCAACTTTTGCCCAGCGAAAAAAAGTGTGAACTACTGTGCGAAATGCAACAAACCATATTGTCTGGAATGTTAATGTCAATGTCACCCCAATGTCATATGTTCTTTTATAAGTTAGTGAAGTTTTACTTCAGTCGCGTGGTCTAAAGTACACTCTTTTTTTTCTATCTATGATAGTCATTTGAATACAAGTTTTGATACACTACATTGACTACATTATTTCATACAATATTTTCTCTTATCACATCTTCATTATTCATCCACTCTTTACGTGCTCAAATTATGCAATGGAACCATTTATTTGATAACCAACACCTCTGCCGTAGGTTATCACAAGTGGTTTGCTACGTTTGGTGATTCAGCAGGGGTGCTCGGGTTGATTGGGTGAGGTTTGTCTAGTTCTTTGCGGCGGATGCGTTTGCCTATATTCTGCATGGCGGACTAGGTCGAGAGAGACTAACCGCGGGAAGCATTTTGATCTCTCCAGCCGGACTCCCTCGACGGATGGATTCATACGTCACTCCCGGATATACTGACCCTCAGAACCTCAGGACCCTCCTACCTTTTTCCCTCCAAGAACTTTCTTTCATTTCGTTACTTAAAAAGACCCTCCACACAGCATCTCGTATGATGACTTAGGCCCTGAAGGAACTTGGCGTGGAGCTAATGTTAAAAAATCTCAGAGTATGCAATTTACACGTGGTAGAAGTGAAACCTTCTGAAAACTAAAGTAGATAAGAGTGGGGAGGCTACGAAGCACCGCACAAAGTGGAGACCGATTATACTATCTCATTCTCTCGCAGGCTAAATTCTATAGATTGTAAGTGTTTGTTTCTTTTTAGTATCGCTATTTTTCGTTTCATCGAGTTTCAATTCACAACGGTGCTAAAGAAGTTTTCACTTCAACCCAATAAAAATTGTACCTAACAGATCGTAGCTTGTCGTCATATTGTATTAAAACGGCTTCCAGAATTAAAAAATTGAAAAGCAATTTTCTTTTGGTTTACAAACTTCAATTTGAATGATTCACACAACTGAAAAAAGTGTACCCTGAATGCTGTGAAACCAAAAACAATATTATTGTTATGTTGTTATTTGTATGTGGTTTTCAAAATTGTAACTATTGTGAAAATAATCAATTTATTAAAAAAAATCTTTCATTTTCAGTTTAGCGATAAAGTAATCACTTACCTACAATAATTCATCAAAAGATTATTTTTATTACGTATTTGGAATATGCATATTTAAATTGATACCGTAGAAAACAAGTTTCCCAATTTGTCCAATAATATCCGCAATTTTTAAAGGTAGCAATTAGTTTTAACATAAAAGGCATAGTTTCTTAAAAATAAATATTTAAAAAATGATCTTGTAAAAACTGAAAAATTCCAAATATACGTGCATGTCTTTCTCCACTAGGGATTTATTTAAGACCTTTAGCTACGAAAAGAAAATTTTATTTACACACACACATGAATTCCTAGATTCACTACTTTTTATTAAACTTTTTCTATCAAACAGTGACGTCGAAATGAATTCACGAAAGGATAACACCGAAATCGTAATGAAAATCAACACTCGTTTTTATAAATATTTGTTTCATATTAATATTACTTTGAAAACAGTATTGATAATACTACGGAAAATCTGTTAAAATGACAATACGGAGTTTTTGCGGTTTTAGTACACAGATTTTTATGCCTCATAAAAGATTTTGTTCAACGCAAAACCTTTACACGAACAAGAGTCCAGCTAATAAATATAACTACTATAAGAAATATAAAATATTTACGCAGTTGTTAGTATTTGAAATGTTTGATTCATAAATAGTTTGCCAAACTGAAGTCAGGTTTCCAGCGACAAAATGTTTCCAAAAAATCCGACAAAAAACGAAATGATTGGGTTGGATAAACAAACTTTTTTTGTTTTCCATCAGTCATGGTAAACAAAAATATTGTGGCCCTGTCCCTATGTTTTTGTTTTTGTCGGATATTTTGAAAACATTTTGTTACTGGAGACCAACTTGTAAATATAACGCTGATTTGAAAATAATTCCACTAAAAATATAAACACAAATTGTTGAATATCATTGATTAAGTGATCACTCTCGAACACATCACATCGTAAAATATTATTAAATTTATTCCGGAACAATGCTCAGAAAAACAAACAAATCCGCTAATCAGAAGTTGAACCAAACATTCCTTTGTGGTAAGGTAGATGTATATTTTGAAAATAATTATTATAAGACAACTCGATGGAATAAGTGTCTTACGATGATTTTTTAGAACACGTTAAGTCTGTGAAACATTCAACAACGAATGGAGTATTGATATCACTTCATCGTTTGTTTGACTTGTGGAAATTTTTATTTTTCCCCGTTAGGGGGCGAATCCCATCGGTGGCAGTTTGATATAAAAAGACTGACTGACTCTGAACGGGCATCAGTTTGATTTTGGTATTCATCCAGGTATCATCAACGTGAAATATACAAACATGAAGGCATTCTTCCTCGTATTTGCGTTGTTCGTGGTCGTACAGGTGAGCAAAGTGTCCCATTTTAAAAACTTACTCATTTTTTAAAATGTTTTTTAAAAACTTATTCCCAATTTTCAAGGAAAAATAACCTTTATTTTTTCATGACTTTTTTGCTTCGAATAATTACGTGTTTCATGTTATATATACTTTCCAAACAATTATTAAGCTAAATTAAACAATACGTTTTGTGATGTTCGTAACATTTTGTTCGCAAATTGTCCCCTTTTAAGACTTACTCCTTTTTAAAAATGTTTTTTTTTACTTATTCCCTTTTTTCAAGGAAAAATAGCTTTTATTGCTTCGTGACTGATTGCTTTGAATAATTTATTACTTTCCAATACAATTATTAGTAAATTCGGACGTTTTTGTGATGCTCGTAACATTTGAAATTGAAAAAAGACGTCGTTTTTATTTTCATACTTGATAAATACAACTTGGTGGTGTAATGGTCAGCATAGTTGTATTCTAAGCAGTTGATTGGGGTTCGATTATTTTTAAATTTTAAAATTTTCAATGTTTTTTTTTGTTTTAATAATAATTATAATATCCCGTGTTATTTTTGGTAGTGAATACTTACATAATTTTAAAAATGTAACCTTATTCAGGTGTCCATAATACACAAGTTTTCTAAAATTATAATTTGAGGTTATATTTAAAAAGTATACATTTTTTAAATATTGTTCATTTGGTCGGCTCTTGAGATACTTGGGAGGGTTGTTCAAAAATATTTGAACAATTCATCAAATATTTCAAGTTAGTTTTCACGTTCTGTGAAAGTTTTATTCAAGTTTTCTGTTTATTTCAGTTTTATGAAGCAACTCTCCTATAATGGAATAACAGAACTTAAATATGACTTACATATCACATGAAAATAACTTCTAATATTAAAATCTTCCGATTAAATTTATATTCTAAGATAAACTTGCATAGCAACAGAGAAAAAAAATCTTACCAAATTAGGCACAGTCATAGAAATTGTCAATGCGGATTATTTAAAAAATATTTATTCATATTTTTTTGCATTTTCACGACAAGTAAAATAAAATAAAATATTTTGAGTCGAGTATTTATTTATTCACTCCATTTGGCACTTTGTTTATTAATAAAAGTTTTATTATTATAACAATTGAACGGTTTCAATGCATCGTAAATCACGTAAAGGTGTTTGTTTATGATTTGCTGAACATAAAAACAAATAGATTTTATTGGTCACGATACGGTAAATATAAATGCTCTAATTCGTTAAAAATACAAGAAACTATTTGTATATTATGCGGCATGAAATTTGCGAATCAAGAAAAATGGGTTAACACGATGATTTTTTCAGCTTCAGACAAAATGCTACCTACATAAATTGATAAGACAGTATTTTTTTTAAATTTTGCAATATTTCTTACTCCTACCCTTTGGAAATTATTGGTTAATAATTAACAACAACCATTTTTTTCTATCAAGTACAGGTGGAATTTTGAAGAACACCTTTGTAATTCATTAAAGTTACAAAACATATCGTCGATCCTTAGAGGGTCAGAACGTCGAACGAATCAAGTTTAAAAAAATAACGAAATTGTTTAATTTTAAATTCTAATCTCTTATAAAATAATAGCTAACGGACATTGACCAACTATCGGGATATAAACAAACTGTCGATTGTTCGTTATCATTAAAAAATATACCAAATATGCGTTGTGTATTATCAAGAATAATGTATTTAGGTAATTAAATTATCGTAACGCTGAGCATATTATTTTTCTGCGTTTTAATTTCAAAAGACAATTTATTTAAATTTGCTGTTGTGGACTGCGTAAATAAATAATAATCCACAATGCACTCGTAAATAATAATGTTTACTCTTAGTAAAGTTTTTAGGCAACGTAAAATTTTGAAATAAATTTATTTAATAAAATATAATAATAATAATATTTTGAATAAAGCAGTAGCCTTCAAAAAATGTTTCTAGAAGATCGTTGTCAATTTATATTAGCTAATTAATATTCTTTAACACCGGGGTTTTCCGGTATTTCTCTAAAATACGAATTTGCAATCAAAACTGCATAATAAAATGCATTATGCAATATTAATTGCAAATCATGCTTTCCACATTTAATATTGCACATGTACAATATTGAATGTGAAGGGCGCTATTTATCTCAATGTAAGGCTGACCTGTACTGATCATTCGATCTCGGTACTTAACGGCTTTATAAAGAGGACGATGTCAACTGGCCATACTTTATTGAAATTAAATAATTTTCTGTCCGTTTTGTTCGTTTAACCAGGGTCTGACAGACGAGCAGAAGGAGAAACTGAGGTCCCATGGCAGGCTCTGCATCACTGAGACCGGCGTTGACAAGGCCGAGGTCCAGAAGGTCAGAGATGGAGACTACACCTCGTCCGATGATAAGCTGAAGAGCTTCGCCCTTTGTATGCTCAAGAAGATCGAACTGGTCGACAATGATGGCAAATTCCATAAGGACGTAGCCATATCAAAGGTTGCCGATGAAGATAAGGTCAAGGTGGGAGAAGCTATCGACAAGTGCCTGGCCGCTGATACCATTGTCACCGACGATGTCGCCTGGGCATACTCCAAGTGCTACCATACAGCAAGACCCGATCATGCCATCTTCTAAATTAGAACACCTAGTTCCTATTTTACCCATTAATCTGCACCTCACTTGCCATCCTACGCAGAACTCCTTTATCCTGTCCATGAAATAATGGAACCCACATGTTACGAAAAATAGAACAGTGTGATTGGATCCGCTCTGTTATATATACACTAGTATTATTAAAACACCACTGATCGTAATACACAAGTATTATGTTGGATAAATGTGTTATTGTCTGTATCACTCTGTTATCTTGTTCATCCCATACCTGCATTATTACTAAATAAAATCATTAATCACTGAACAAATAAATTTGTTTGATTCCTGTATCTTTTACCTTTGTGTTTCAAACACATGTCTTTTACACAGATCGATTACAATATCAAGTCACAATGATGGCTAGCATAATTCATTTTACGCCGGCGAATCCAATTGTATAAAAAAGGCTAAACGTCTATTGATCAGGCATTAGATAATGCATACACAATAGCCATTGCTTTCGTGGAAATTGGTTGAATACAATTTAATTAACTATGGATCAGTAAAAAGTGACCTACCATAATGCAACGAAGCAAATCTATGAAAATAGTAAGACTTTTGGCTGTCAAGGTTGCTATAAGAATAAAGTTAAAAGAAACTGGGTTTTTCGTGGGTCATTTAAAGTGAGGCAATTATATCGATAAGAACATTTTAAAACAGTAATTAAAATAATAACATCATTTTTATTTTGTACGGCAACAACTATCGCCAGAGCTGGCGTTGTCTTTCACATGGATTTATATTTTACGGGGATGCTATGTGGAAGGTCTTTTTGGGGAAAGGAAGCAGAGGAAGTTCTGGGAAGGAAAAAGGTATGAGGGGTGGGTAAGAATCTGGGAAAGAAAACCTATTACGGGGATGCTATGTGGAAGGTCTTTTTGGGGAAAGGAAGGAAAGGAAGTTCTGGGAAGGAAAAAGGTATGAGGGGTGGGTAAGAATCTGGGGTCAATGTATCCGGGAGTGACGGACGTACGAATCCATCCCTCCCACTGCGGTGCAAAGCGATCGAGAGAATGCGACTAGTAGGTCTAGGTTAGGTCTACCTCAACCGATCTCTCCCGATCCGATCCACCAATAGGTGGGCAAACGCATTCCCCAACGAGACCTAGACCAACCTCACCTCATCCAGGTACCTACTACTATATTACTTTTTTTAATTTCCCCATAAAATTGCTCTTTAAAAATATACACATTTCTGAGAGTAAACGCAAAGTCCAACATGAAAGGTTTTTTTATTGTACGTACTGATATTTATTATATTTATGTACCTAGTACTGAAGTATATTTTGGCATTATGTAAAATTTCGACTTGTATTATGTTTGCAAAAGCCCTACTAGAGTTAAAAAAAAAAGATTAGATAGCGACATCTTGAAAACATTATTATCCATTGTGTGAAGGATGGTTTGAAAATTCGGCTATCGTGGAGTGTATTCGTCGTTTCTATGTTCCCGATAGTTATCTCTGTCGCCGACAGCACGGACAGTTTTTTTTATCTCCCTGCGGGACTAATTTGCCAATCAATAGTCATGCCGAAGGGGAGACGGGAGACAACCTTTTTTTATGGGCAACCTAACCACTGGAGCGATTTAGGTCCAAATTTGGACCGTTTTTATTTATCAGCGATTGATATCGTTTCAAATTTGGACCACATTTAACAAACCTACAAATATGAGATAAACGGTGAAATTTAGGTGGATTCAATAGCTTTACACCGCAGTAAGCAGTTTATATGTTTCCTTATTAATATTTTGAGGAATGATATTAATTAAATCGAATGGCCAAATCAAAAACTGAACCCCAATCGCTCCAGTGGCTAAAGAGTGCTGTGTCCGATAAAGGAAAGATAGTTATAATTTTGAGGAGAGAGGACAAATGAAATATTGAGGTCTATGATTTTTTGTTGTTGAACAAAATCAATTCGGATTACGACATATTTCGCATCGATAAAATTGCTTTTAAACGGCAAGTTCCGTTACCGTTACCAGTATAGTTTTTTTTTTAATTTTAATTAAAATGTCATTTTTAAGTTCTGCAAGTATTTTAATATGTATTTTTATTACAACTGTTTCGACTTACAATGTCATTTGTCTCGTAACAGCTGTAACAAAAATACATACCAAAATTCTTGCAGAACTTGATAATAACATTATTAAATTTAATTTTAATTAAATTAAAAAAATAAATTAAATGGAATTCTAAGAATTAAACTCAAAAAAAAATTAAAAAATTAAATTAAATTGCCGTTTTCCTCGAGTCGCGAGCAAATCCCCACTAAAGTCAGATCTTCAGCGACAAAATGTTTTCAAAACATACGACAAAAACAAAAACATTGAGGCAAGGCCACATGTGGTAGTGGCCGATGGAAAAACAACAACAAAACGTTGTGACCCCGACCTAAGGATCCACAAAAAGTGTAGGTGGTTTAGTCGGGGGAAACACGGCGTGCATTGCATTCCTCAACGATTCCTCAACGTAAAGATAAGGGTTGGTGTATGTTGTATCTAGATAACCGTGACTCAAGGTGATAATTTATTTGAAATTCGGTAGAAATAGATATGTTAGGCTGCGTACACACACGCGAGCCGAACCTGCGAGCAGAACCATGAATTATGGGAAAGGAACGATGCTCGTTGCTTTGTTCCTTAATTTCATGTAACATGAACTAACTCTAACGTGTCTAGGATGAACGAAGTAAGTATATTAAGAAGAATGAGTTAATGATGAATGTAAGTAAGTCTAAAGTCATTGTATTTGTAAGAGAGAGAAAGAAAACAATGTGCAATATAGTTGTGAATGATGAATACTCAGAGCAGGTGGATGAGTTTGTGTATTTAGGAAGCATGCTTATGAGAGATGGGAAGGCTGAAAGAGATGTTGAAAGAAGGGTAAATGCAGGTAACTCCATAGAGGACTGAACGCCGTTGGCGCCAACAAAAAACTGTCCAAAAAAAGCAAAGCTAGCCGTCCAGAAAAGAGTGCTGATACACCTTGATGTATGGCATTGAGGCATGGAACTGACAGAGGAAGGATGAAAGTAAACTAATACTGGAGAAATGAGATCCCAGAGGCGCATGCGTGGTAAAACCATGTACGATCGTGTGAGAAACGTGGAGATTTGCAAATAATGCAAGGCTGATGAAAGCGAAATGATTAAGATTAAGAAACGAACGCTTACGTAGATGGTTTGGGCATGTAGGGTGAATGAAAGAGGAAAGGAGTGTAAGGAGAACATAAGACTCAAATATGAATGGCAGAAGAAGACGGGGACGCCCGAGGAAGACATGGCACTACCAAGTGAATCAGATTCTTGAGTCGGGCCATCAAGAGCCAGAATAATAGAAAAGCATGTATGATGTATGAATGTGAATGAGGAAAGGAGTGTGTGTCAAGACCGAGTTGTTTGGGGTTAATTGGTTTTATGAACCAACTCAATAAATAATAAAACATTTTTACCCAAATACGGATAAAAATAATCATATGACGATGACACTTCCAGTAGGTACCTACCTAATTGTGATAGGAATAAAGTAAACTTCTCTTTATTATCAACATACGAGTAGTTTATTACAGCGGGTAATATGCACCTAAATATTAGATAACCTCTAAAAGCTATCAATAATTTCTTTCCAAAAACAAGCGGTAAGTACACAATAAAAACTAATGGTATCATTAGCTACAATACTTTTTATTACAAACACGAAGTGACAAAAATAAATCTTGCCATGGCAACCATAGGTACTTTTATATTTTATTCACTTTTTACAACATGTAAAGATTTACGTATGTAAACCTGAAATGCCTGGGCAACTTGAATTTCAACCGATTTCTCACATACCTCCCTTGGGCGTTTAACCAGCAGCGGCCGAAAATCCACATTTCGTCGAAAAAATGTTCTTACGATCGTACAGGGCGGTTCCAAAGAGAAAGATTAATTATTCTCCGTACCAGCTTTTTAAAATTATAACTCAATATCGATTTTATTTCATTCCAAAGTTGCTTTAATTTACACCTGCATCCAAAAATGCTGAAAGGCTTGTCGATAAAACTATTAAAATGATGTACTTTTTGTAATTATTTTTTGATCATAAGTATTTATCATCTTTCAATAATGTCTAAGCAAAATAAGAATGTAAAAAAATCTGAAATATATTAGTTTGTAAGTGCGCAAATAAATATACAAACGGACTAATTTTCGCCAAAAAACACATGTACGTATATATTTTTTAATGGTTTTATTTAAACTAAAATTAAAATTCTGAAACATAAGTTTTCCAGATAACGTATTTATTTATTTTACTGCATGATTATATGATTTGAAATGGTGTTGTATAATATCTACATGTACTTTTTTGAAAATTTAACAAATCCGCCAACGACCTATGGTATAACCTTATAATACTAAAAATAAACATTATTTCTGAAAATTTAAAACATACGTTTGCTAGATAAAAGAACAATCTTTCGAAACCAATTTATACATTTTTGTGGAAAAGAGTCAATACGTCTAAACACTGATTTAAAAATGACATATTTCTAGTTTTCTCTGGTTCTACGCTATTAAACATTTGAAATTTTTAAGCTCTTAAAAAATATATATGTTATTTTTGAAGGTAATGTCTAGATGCTGCCCACGCCGAAACTTGATTTATATGAAATTTCCTCGATAGAAAAAAATCGCAAAGTATGCTCCAAAAATGATTCAAAGCAAGTCTGTTTCAATTATCTTATAAATTATATTTGTGAAAAAATTCACAATGTTTCTTTAAATGATACTCAAGATGCTCCCTACGAGATTTTTGCTCTATTTTAAACGGGTCGTATTTTATTAAACATTTTCGCAATTTTCGCATCGATTTTGTCGCTGTACCTAAATGTGTTTTATAAGAGGATATTATGAACTGAGTTGACCATTTTGTCCACTTGGAACATAGAACTGTCTGTATTGATGCATATTACACCGTATCATATCTTGCCAAACGTCACTGAGAAAAAGGCTTTTAGTTTTTCTTATGACTACTTTTTTTTTTTAGAAAAAGGGTTAACAAGGAGGTATTTAGTGTAGGTAATTAAATTATCTTGGTCGAACTTCTACTCATAAGTTAGAATATTAAAAAATAAATAAACTGTTTTTGTTATTTTTATTATAAATAAAAATTCTTTCACACTTTTACCAGTGAATACCTATGTATTGTACTGTGATCGTGTCCAATTTGGCTGAAACGCCTGAAAAGCATATATTATTATATTTATTTTTTATTTATTTATTTATTTCAAGAATTTTGTTTTTACAATACAAATGATAACATGTGCAAGGTTATACAATAATTCATTTTATATTTCTACTACTCCATAAATTGAGCTCAAGAGCTCGTGTTTATGGGAGGAGTATTAACATGCAAAAAAAAAATTAATAGTGTTTTAGTGAGATGTTGAAACAATCATCAAAGATCTTATGAAAATAAATACAAATATTACTTGACATAGGTACATAATTTAGAAAAAATAGTTTTAGAAGGACAATAACAGTATATAATATATACATATACTTTTAATATTTTAATATTACAGTTCAAGTAAGGGTAAATTAAATTAAATTAAGGGTACAATATCATTATCCAATTTCAGGGACTTAATTTGCTTTTTAAATTGTTCATATTTCAATGTTCCCGTTATATTAATTTTGTTTTTGGACAATAATATATTGTACCATTTTACACCTAAAAACAAATAGTGATGCTGAGCCGAGGTTGTTCTAAGCACAGGAATGGCTATTAAGCCATTAGTTTTAAATCTATTGCTTATGCTATCAGAGGGGTGAATTTTTTGAATAAAATATTCTTTATATATTTGATATAAGGCGTTTCTCTTATACAATTCTATGATTGATGGTACATTAAATTCCCGAAATAATTCTAGAGTAGGGATATCGTATGGTTTCCTAAGGATGACTTTTATGATTATTCTTTGAATTATAATTATGGGCTTTAAGGAAGATTTAAAGGCCCCCCCCACCCAATAATGCCGTACTGTAATAAGGACTGAATTAATGCATAATATACCATTTTTATAGTTTTTTTGTTTAAAATATTTCGTATGTTATGGAAAATATAGATAAGTTTTCTTATTCTTTCCACAGTGAGATTGATATGATCTTTCCATTTAACATTTTTATCTATTAGGATTCCAAGATATTTTACATTTGATTTATGATTTAGTTTAGCGCAGTCCGTATTACATGTATCGTCATTTGCACAATTTTTGGAATGAATTGTTATGTTAATTAAATTATTTGATACATCTTCTTGTAGAGAGAATGGAATATAATAAGTTTTTTCTGTGTTGAGTGATAATAAATTGTTATCGAACCATTTTTTTATAACATTCATGTCTTGATTGGCTGCAATGGTAATATCGTTCCACGTTTTTTTTTCAATAATTATTGCAGTGTCGTCAGCAAAAGATATAAGTTTACCATTAAGTGATAATTTATACATTTGGTTAACGTATATTATAAATAAAATTGGTCCAATAACAGTCGCTTGGGGAATTCCAAATTCTAAAGTTTCATCTACACTTAGTGAGTTATTTAATTTTACTTTTTGACTTCTTTGAGTTAGATAGATTTGTAGCCAGTATCTAACCGTACCAATAATGCCGATATCATTTAATTTATTAATTAGTTTTGTATGGGAGATACTATCAAAAGCCTTGCGTAAATCAATGAAAATGCCAAGGCATTTGTTTTTTTTATCTAATGCATTGTATATAGTTGATGTTAGTTCAGCAATGGCGTCATGTGTGCCTAGTTTCTCTCTAAATCCAAATTGGTTAGGACTAAGTATTTTATTATTATCAATGTAGTACATGAGTTGCTTTTTTACGATTTTTTCAAAAATTTTTGCCACGTTTGAGACAAGAGATATAGGTCGATAATTTGATATTTCTTCAGGGCTGCCTGATTTAAAAACGGGTGTTACGTTAGATTTTTTATAAATGGAAGGGAATATTCCACTATTCAAACTAATATTTATAATGTGTGTAATTGGAATGCTTAAAAAATTGTTATATTTTTTCAATATTTCTACTGTGATTCCATCAAATCCTGGTGCAGATCCACCTTTTAATTCACTTATAATATTTTTTATGTCATTTGTTGTTACTGG
Source organism: Limnephilus lunatus (assembly GCA_917563855.2). Taxonomy (NCBI): domain Eukaryota; kingdom Metazoa; phylum Arthropoda; class Insecta; order Trichoptera; family Limnephilidae; genus Limnephilus; species Limnephilus lunatus. Next base: position 71,387,961 of record OU830596.1, read on the forward strand.
CTGGAAAACTGACAGATTATTTTGTTTAAGGCAGTCCTTCTCGAAATTATCTATTTTATAATTTTCATCGATCCGTGTAGCTAAATTTTGACCGACGTTAGCGAAATATTTATTAAAGGCATTAGCACTTATGGCATCAACAGAGTTTTTTCCGATATAATTTTTTTTTAATTAGAGTATTTTTGTTTTTTTTACTATTGATTTCATTTATTGTTTTCCATATGTGTTTTACATTTTGTTTAGCCAGGTCAATTTCATTTTTGTAATAGTTTTCTTTAGTTATTTTTATTAAAGATGTTAATTTGTTCCTATATTTTTTGTAATACGTAAATATTTTTTTATCTAAGGGAAATTTCTTTGTCAGGTGATATAACTCTTCTTTTTTTCTAATAGAAACGACTAAGCCATGTGAAATCCATGGTTTTATTTTTTTGAATTTTGCTTTAATATGTATAGTTTTAATGTCAGTCGATGCTCTAATAAAATTGCAAAGAATATTATCAAAAATATTTGCGCTTGTTTCAGAACATGTAGATTCTAATACGGGTTTCCACGTTTCCGTACTTATTTTAATACTTAATTTATTATGGTTTAGTGATTTTTTTGTAAAAGCATTGCTCTCTGAAATTTTGTGTTTATTAATATTAAGTTGTTGTATACAGATGCAAGTGTGATGGTCAGTAATATTATTTTTTAATATTATGGTAAGTAATTTGTCAGTATGTTTAGTGTTGCACCATATGTGATCAATACACGATGGACGTTGACCCGTAATTTCTCTAGTATAATTTTTTATACATAATATAAAATTCATTTCTGTCATAAGATTGATAAATTCAATTTTTATTTTCTTATTATTTTCGTATATAGGTATTATTTAAAGAAAATGTGGATAGATATATTGTATGTTCTTGGACTTCATGAGCACTTATTTTGTCAGGGAAATCCTTTTAACATCCGGTACCCTTCAAATCACAATCCTTCCTAATCATGAAATCATAAGCATTGTCCTACCAATTACTCAACAATCAACCCACACTAATGTCAAGCCAATTTACAATTCAAATTTCCACAACCACAATACTCGAAATAACTCTACCACACACTACGAAATAAGAGATACAATCTCTGAACGATATTGCCTACTCACTATATACTTAATTCGCTACCGATATGTCTTCAATGATTAAATATTACAATTTGAGGTTGTATTAATTAAATTATAAAAAAAATTTATCCTTGTTCGTATTTTCTTGTTGTTGTTCTACATAACCTCTCTTCTTAAGTTTTGTACTGTATTGTGTGAAACTTGTTTATATATTTTGGATATCAAATTACCTAAATAAAATTGTACCTATCACATCTCACCTATGTATTGAATGTTCCATAGCAAGACATAAAAACTATAGGTAGGTATATATCGACGGTGGAAAGGAAAAATGGTTAAAGCGACATACAGCTGTTAAACATAAAAGACGAACCTACACAGTAAGCTATATTGTTTGTTTGTGTTTGTGTTCATCAAGTCAAGTTTTCTGGAGTTTCGCAGAACACGAGGGAAACTCTATTTGAAATTTGATTTGATGAACACAAGCAATAACAAACAAGATAGCTTATTGTGTATTTGTAGCTTATCTGTCACAGCTGTATGGCGCTTTAGCCGTTTTACCTATGTAGCGTCATTGTTTCAAATAAATCCCAATGAACCAAAACATAATCAAAGGGTATCTAACTATTCTTCGTAGTAAGCCCATTCCTGTATATAGAGAAGTATTTTTATTAACATAGAAAAGGTTGAATTTATAACTTATTTAATGAGATGGTTGAATTTGATGAGTTTTAAGAAGTTTGTTTATATTAGGCTCGATTTTACTTAAAAATAAACGTAAGTCGCCGCGTTCAGTAATATGGAGCCTATTTCTCTTTTTGGTTACCAACGTTGCTCCAGCACTGAATCCACGTTCAGCTAAATAGGACGCTGGGAATGTTATTAAAAATCGTTGGACTATCGACCATAATCCTGGGTACAGTTTCGAAATCGGCTTCTGCAGCCAAAACTCTTGTTAGCCATTCTTAAATTTAATTTTTAATTCCTCATTTGTCGTCAGTTCTATTAGTTCTTCTTCTAACTGGAATGATCTTGCTGTGTTGACATTTGAAAAAGGATCCAAAACCCAATCTGGTATTTCCATGTTTAAAATATCCTGGAATCGTTCCTTGAAATCACTGTGGAGGTTTTCCAAGTGTTGACTGTAAACAAGCAAGTCGTCGTTCTTGAATGATACTGCTGATAAATTTGGAAAGTTATTAAATTCCCGTATGCCGATATTTCTTTTGTATAATAGCAGTTTGGATACAAAAGCTGCAACACAACAATTTTTTGTCTTAATCAAATTTAAGTCGTCGCCTGGAAGTTGGAGATTGACATCATTACACAATTTATACAGGTCTGTCAAGTACGCAATATCTTCTTCGATGAGGTGAGGTTGTCGCGCAATTCTGCGCCTTTGTTTCCTAGGAGCTCTATCACAGACTCAATCAGATCGTAAAATCGAGTCAAACAAGAACCTTTTGACAGCAAGCGCACCTCTGTGTGAAGCAGCAATCGGTTGAAATCTTCACCATTGGCAATGCAAAGCTGACTAAATAATCTGTCATTCAATGAGTTACTTCTGATTTTATTAACTGCTCTGATAACATATTGCAGTGATGTATGGAGGCGTTCACTCAGATTTTTCGCAACCAAATGCTGGCGATGAATTACGCAATGCACAGCAAGCAAGTCATGAACTTTATTTTTTAAGCACGCTATGAAGCCTTTGTGACGCCCTGTCATAGCTGGGGCGCCATCTGTAGCAGCTAACAAAATATTATTAAAAGGAATTTTCTTTTCGTCACAAAACTTTTCCAGTGTATTAAATATGGTTTCTCCTTTTCTCCTTTTGTATCTGTTTCCAAATTTGTAACAAACAATAGTTCTTGACATATTTTCTCATCTTTGATGAACCTCACGTATGACAATAACAAGGCTTCATTGGTTGGTAAAGTGGACTCATCCAGCTGAGTTGAAAATCGACAAGACTGCAGATGATTGCACAATGATTCTTCAATGTTTTCATCCATTTCATCAATTCGTCTTTGCACAGAACTATTGCTCAAATGATTTTTTCAGATAATATCTGCAGCTGGTTTATGGAGCACAGTGGTTATTACTTATTTTACTGCTGGTAAAATTAAATCGTCCCCAATAGTATGTGGTTTGCCTGTTTTAGCAATCAACAATGCGATATTGTACGAAGCTCGAAGTCTATCATCGTCAATCGTCATACTTAGAAGCTGTTGAAAATTGTTAGCTGAATTTTGTACTTCTTTTTCATGTCTTGAAAATGGGTCACATCTTTCTTGTCCGGCTGGATTTTATTAAAATGATCTTGTGGATTTTATTAAAATGAATATTCATATGTCTATGTCTTGAAGCCTAGAAGGCTTCATCGCTTCATTTGAAAATGTTTTTCGACAAATAAGGCACATTGGCGATGATGGATTTGTGGGATTTTTGATAAATCCGTATTTAATATAATCCACTCCATATTGCCGTATCTTCTTTTTTTCTTCCGACATGGGTTTTTAATAACAAAAATTAACCGATATTAAAATTTACTTTGCTTTATTATGTGACTAGCTTTTACCCGCGGCTTCTCTCGCATGGTATTAGTGGGAAATTACTGGCATAATTATTGACATAATTGTTATTATTCTTGCTTTTTTGTCTAATAAAAAATAATTATTGTTTAATAGAAAATTTCAAAATTTGAGAATGACATTTCGCAAATAAAAATTCTATTTTAGAAAATATTTAAATTATAGAAATTTATTTTAAGTACCTACTCCCCTAATATATTCTGACGATTTCGCCTCAAGTAGGAAGTAGTATTTTATTCATATTTGAATCCAGAGTAACCTAAAGAAATAACAAAATAAACAATAAACATTTTTAGAGATAGGTAGATATTAACTATGACGCCAACAAAGCACTATTTTTAGGGTGAATTGCTTAATTTAAAAAAAAAAACATTGTTTCCAAGGAACAATTTGTTTGACGTTTGCAATAACTCGATTTTGTTAGGGACAGAAAACGTATGAAAAATAATTGCATAACGCTACAGCTTATTCATAACGCCAGAGCTTACCAATATATATAGCCTATGTTACTCGCAAATAATGTAGCTTTCGATTAGTGAAAGAATTTTTAAATTATATTCGGTGTTTATTGCGTGAAAGAATAACACTCATCCGTACAAACTTTCGCCTTTATAGTCCAGTCAATTAAGCTAAAAAAGGCAAAGTTATTAAAAAAGGGGGATAATCCCCAAATGAGACGGAATAAGCTGAAAATTTGTAAAAACCTTTATTTTGGTATTCTACATGTTGCCTCAAAAGTCTCATAAGGTCAAGTGTGCGCGTCTTTGGATATTCAAGGTCAAAGGTCACGAAAATCAGTTTTTTGGAAATATCTCGCTTCTTATGCCTCGAATCGTATTTGCGTTCAAGATAAAAGTTATAGAGTATAATATTCTCTACAAATTCTGCTTGAATTATTTTTTTATACGGTTAACCGTTTTTAAGATAAAGCCCGAAGAGTGTGGAGCGCTCAGCCGTATATGCCGTAGCGCGAGGTCAATAGCGAATCCCAGTTAATCGAACGGTTTTTTAACTTAATTATTTGTTTTTAAATATTTGTTTTTAACTATTTAATATATTTTATTAATATAATATTTCTTATAAATCTTTAATTTATTAATTATTTTATTTATAAATATTTCTTATAAGTCATTTAATATTACTTGCCTTTTTCAAATAAACAATAAAGTAATTTTTTTAATGCTTCTGATTTTATGTCTGGGTTAAATCTTACCCCACAGGAAAAACTAAACCCTTCCACACACTTTTCCACAAAGGATCATCTAGTCAATCCACGCTATGTAAGTGCATTATATAAGTATAATAAATACAAAACAATACAAGAACAACATGTCAAACTACCAGAGACTAAATGGGAAAATAATTCACCGACTCCAGATATTTTCATATCAGAGAGTTCGGCTCGGTAATTTATTTATTTTTAATATTATATTTTAATTATAATCTCATTAGAACAAGTAGGAAAGAAAATAGGAATACATTTTTTAATAATATTTTTATTTAGCAATCCTCTATCAATAAATTTGTACAATCCAAGTTGAAGTTTTTAATGGGAAGATTTTTTCTTACTTTAATTATTAGTTAGCCGGTATGGGAGTTCGTTTTCTTCTTCTTCCGGTCGCTCAAAGTCATTATCATCATCCTCCTCGTTATCAATGACATTCATCTCCAAACCTTAAAAAACTTCAGGGTCATATGCGATTTCTTCATCGAGATCATTTTGATACGATGAAGCGTTGAGACATGCATGTCCATTACATTGGCCACAAGCTAACGAACATTGCAACCCTATTACATATATCAGTTAAATACTTCTGTTGTAGTTTTAAAATTTTTGTCTGATCACTTGGTACATACTCCGTAGGGACATCTTTAATCTCTGACAATGTAAATTGGGAATCTTCATGATTTTCTATATAGTCAAAAATCTTTTTCATTGATTGTGTGACTTGACCATCTTGGCGAGGCTTTCTTATTAGATATGGTACTGGCTTTAAGAAATTACTGTAGCAAACGGCGTGGTATTTTGCTTCAGCAGCTATCAAGTCATGCTCATAAGATACACGATATTTTACTAACTCTCCTAAACAATTGCTTCGTTCTGCTGCTCTTTTAATAACATTGTCTTTGAATTCGAGAGTGCTTACTTTACTAATAGTGCGTTTGTACTTCCTGTGTTTTTTCACCTCTGCTCCTTCATCAGCTGCTTCGCCACAAAATAAGCGCAATTCTTTGAAATCAAACACTTTAATTCTTTTCTTGCGAGGTACACTTGACGACGTTGAAGGTTCACTCTCTTCGAGGCGTTTTTTCGATGCTCTGATTGAATTTTTACTAATGTACACTTTTCGACACTCGGTATGAACATTCACAGAAGTTAAAGTGTTTAAATAGTTTATGTGTCCATCATTTCATTGTATACCGCGCACAACATTTACAACATTACCATCAGAAAGTGACTTATTACATATAAAACACAAATCAGCCATGATAACTCTTATAATCTTACGTCCGTCGTTGCCAAGATGCACTTTAAAACTAACGAATAAATTTGGTAGAAAGTGGTTCCATCAGAAAGAAAACGGTCTTATTTATACAAACAATGGAAAATTTGATGATGCATCTTGCAATTATAAAAAAGGTCGTTAAGTAGGAGTATGTTTTTCCAGGAATACTCTGTATTTCCAGATATACTCTTAATGTATACGTAGACTCGGGTCTATGTAATGTCAATAATTCACATAATTATTATTTGAAATAGGTAAGTAATATTAAATGACTATTTGATTTATAAGTAACATTTATAAATAAAATATTAAATAGTTAATTTATAATATTTAACGAATATAGTTTAAAAAAACCGCACCATGAACTTAAATTCACCATTGACCTTGCGCCATGGCATGTACGGCTGTGCGCTCCGCTCTCTTCGCGCTCAATCTTAAAAACGGTTAACCGTATAAAAAAATTATGATGACAAAATTTGTAGAGAATTTTATACTCTACAACTTTTGTATGAATGCAAATACGATTCGATGCAAAGGAAGCAAGATATTTCCAAAAAACTGATTTTCGTGACCTTTGACCTTGAATATCCAAAGACGCGCACACTTGACCTTATGAGACTTTTGAGGCAACATGTAGAATACCATAATAAAGGTTTATACAAAGTTTCAGCTTATTCCGTTTCATTTAGGAGTGAAATCCTTATTTGACTGGACTATTATAATATCTATAAGATTAGAGTGTTTTGTTTACATATTTTTTTACTTTTCGACGCCCCCCCTGTGCCATCTCAACGCCCCCCAATTGTCTCTGGATCTTCTACCGCCCCCCTGAAGGTCTCAAACGCCCCCAAGGGGGCGTTATCGCCCACGTTGAGAACCCATGATTTAGATCAACGTTTTACTTTTTGGAGTGGGTAGGTACCTACCTACCTAACTATGCTTTTGATTTGTCCAGTTTATAATTAGTATTGTGTAGTGAATTATTGTGTCACAGAAGCATCACGATGATAATCAGCGGTTCATTCAACCACATTGACGCGTATTTTTGTCAGTATCAATAGAGCCACGATACGGAAATTAAATTGAGAAATTAAGGGATACCTAACAGCAACTTTTCTTTTTGAAATCATTCTAACTTTTTACATTACCTACTTGAAATTCTGTCTTATCGTGGAAAAGACCCATTGAGGATTTCAAATGAGGAAAAAGGCAGTTTTAGGAGACTTTTTTGTCTGGATATGCGTCGTTTAATGGCTCTTATGGTGTCCTAAAACTTGCCCTATAAGCGGGAAGTCGTGAATCTACTTCACACAGAGAACCCAAAAAAACTCTTTCGATCTGAGCATTTAGATTGTTTAAGGTTTGAAAATTTTTTGGAGCCGGGTCTACGCTTCAACCCATTTTAAAATACATTAAGCACCTGGCAACCCTTAGCGATTTTTTTAAAACTCTAACTAAAAGCTTCAAACAGCGTACTCGATTAATTTACTCGACAATGAAAACTCAAAGCTTTCACAAGTTTCCCGCTTGTTCTACTAGTTTCCGGACACCATGTACTTAAAGCTAGACCAAAATACCCTATTTTGCCCTGGTCTGAATGTGGTTAAACAAAAGGTAAACATGTTTTTAAGATTTTTCATGTAATAAAATTATCGATTACATCAACAGTGATTGTTATTTAATGTTCTAAAAATTATGAAACGGTTGATGGGTTTTTAAACTCAGTATTTGTTACGTTGGTACTCGTTGAACAATCCATGAAAAACTCTGGAAAATGGAAAAATTACTAGTCTTAACCCGTCAGAACTCACGATGGGTAAAAAAGACCAGAGGTCCATAACAGGATAGTATTAGGGGGTATTTCAGGATCCACTTATCATATAGTATAGCTCATATATAGGTGATAGTATAGCTCACAATGAACTATATGAGCTATACTATAATACTGCACCTATAATTATGCAGAATAACCCCTCCTTCAATAAATAAAACAAATGTATCGATTGCAGTGGTGGTGAACTTGATAATTTAGTTTATACCATAGCAGTATGGCACACCCATTCATTCTATTACGAATTAATTATGACGTATAAAAAAGACCCTTCTAAAGGGCCCGTGGATAATTTTCCTAGTTTACTAACAATTTCTTTTGGACGTGGTCTATTTATTGATTTCTGATTCGAATGATGCACAGATTGGCCACAGAGAACGCCCTTGAGGTGAGTTTTCACAAAAACGACGCTATACAAATAAAAAAAACAAGTGTGCTTTAGACTAAAGTAAAACTTCGCTAACTTATAAAATAACAGAGAAAGAAAATGTGCACGCGCACTGCTCTCTCTTGCTCCTACAGTGTGATACAGACAATAGGCCTGCACTGTCTTAGATATACGAAACGTAACTGGCTGCGAGAGAAAAAGAGAAAGAAAATGTTTGCTCACACCTCTCTCTCTTTTATTCCTACAGTAATATACGAAACGTAACTCTTTCTCTTTCTATCGTCACTAACTTATTTCTCCCTCTCAACTTCCATACGCCTCGCCCGATCACACTTTTCGTAATGCTCTCGTCACACAATCACCAGCTTACTCCCCAAGTCAAGCGTGCGTAAAGAAGTTTGATAATAATGATTTAATAATAAATAATGACAATGACACATTAGTTGTTGTACATGAAGTTTTACCAAAAAGACCAAAATGTGGTAAATAATGTATTATTATACTTATAAAAAAATATGTTTTTAGGAACAGTTCATTTATGGTCTATATACGATTGTAAACATTTTTATTCTTGACCTTACTGGTTTAGGCCTATCACGGCCATTTTCAGACTGTCTCTTATGCATAAAATATGTATCTAAATCAGAAAACCTTAATATTATACATTTAAGTAGATCATTTACCTTGGTGACCTTTATGGAGTTTTCCCATAAATATCACTTGTACCGATTTCTATATCGCTCTGTGATTTAGTCCAAATCATTTTCAAAGTTGCTTGCCTTGCTCAGAAACTCTCCGATCACCAGTGGGCAATGTACTATTTACCCATTCACTCTTACCTATTCCATGTTAAACTTAAAACAGCAACAACATATTTATATAAATTTATATTAACTTCTTGTTTAGATACAGTTCTTAGGATGATTCTATGTCACATATCTGTATTACAGTTAGAAAATCGAGACAGAGGACAAAGGTGTAACTAACAAATAAATTTACATATGTATTCATCAACCATCCTAACAAGCAGAGTTAAGAAATTACTGAAAAAACAAACTGAAAGCTGACAGGCTGAGGCAGTGCAGATTTTACCCGCCTTCTCTGCATCCACAACTCAGTCCAACACCAACTGGCTCAGGCACTCAGTGGCGATAATCTGAAAGCCGAAACCTGCGTCCTTTGTGTTTGTACTCTACGAGTACTCTTGATTTTGCAAGTTATTGTAATCCATGCATGGACTGGTTAAGTATCATTGTTAGGTGAGACAAGGTCATTGAGATGTCGTACAAAGCAAAGTAATCTCGAGCCAGACCTCAAGGCAGATCCAAACAGCTTTTCTTTGATAAAGCACTCGTAAAAATGTTGGCACTGAGAGAGGTTTCTTGAAACAAAATCATTTAATTTTTGGAAGCGGAATAGTACCGTCTGTGAGAGAGCAGTAAATTCTTTAACTCTGTACTCGAGAGAGGTCACGAGATTAAAATCCGGTAAGAACTCAACTAAAAATGGAATATTAACATCATTAATTCAGAAAGAAAGACATTTAGTGTAAGGAGAAAATACGACAACCTTAACTACTCGGCAAAGACAATGGGCTACAACCATTGGAGTCTTCAAATTTCCTCAATGAGTTTTCAACAAAGGATTCTTCTAAATCATGCTGTTACTACACATACAATAATACGTTAGAATCAGAATAACAGAAGAGTATGTATGAATGAAGCGACGAGAGTTTGCCTAGACAGAGTTGTGTTGCGGTCCATCCTCTCTGCCTACACCTGTGGCGAAACGGCATGACAGCTAGTTAATCAGAAATAAAATAAAACATAGTATGTTAGCAACTTTTTTCAGTGCAATATAGTCTTCAGTGACAAGATACTTTAGTATTCACCAGTGAGAGACCAAAATTCATTACTTAATTGGTTTTGGTTGTGTTGAGTTAAGTTTAGATAAGAAAAGCCAGCCACTAAATATTTTTAGTAAAAAAATGGTGTTTTTGACTCACCCTTGAAATGGGAGGTTGTGGTCCCCAAGTTAACGGAATTAACATTTTTGTACACATATGTACTTCTAATAAATAAATATTACCTGAGCAATACTAATTTATCAGCAAATAATTACTAACGTAAATACCATTTTTGTTTATTATTTACTTTTTAATATCGCTGATAGTATGTAACCCAAATAATTGTATATCACTTGTTTTTTTTTAAATTTCTATTTGTAAGTGTTATCTGTCGGTAAACTTATGGGATCAATGAATATAAACTACATGTTCAAATACACAAATAAATATCATCATATTATGTATTTTTAAACTTATATTGTAAATATCTTCTACCATTCTTCTACCATTCACATTTGCATCATATATAGAAGAAGTCGGGGACACCCGTGGAAGACATGGCACGACCAAGTGAATCAGATACTTGAGTCGGGCCATGTGAAGAGTCGAAATAATAGAAGAGCATGTATGAGACGATGTATGAAGTGAACGAGGCAAAGAGTGTGTGCCAAGATCAAGTTGTGTGGCGGTCCTTCCTCTCTGCCTACCCCTGCGGGGAAACGGCGTGATGGTTAGTTAGTTAGTTGTAAATATTAACAAAATTAATATTGGATCTATTAATAGTACATTACAACATTCACGAATTGACGATGTGAATGAACTTCAGTTCAGTTCCTTCAGGAAAAACAAAAATTATATCAAATCAAATTTAGTTACCTTATTTGTAAATAATATTAAATGGAAAAGGACGATAAAAGAAAAAAAAATAGGCCTTTCATTGATATTTTATTAATACGAATGTACGACAAACATAAAACCATGGATTAAAAAAAATGCACCAATTCAACAATGGTCTTTCAGATTTCTATGTGGTGTTAAGCACTGAGGTCTTAGGCAAGGGCGGCTGGTCACACAGTGTGTTCGTGTGCAGCACTGGCAAATTATAATGGCTAAATTTATTTTATTTACTTAGTGAAGACTATAAGATTTAAATTTAATTTCTTTAATTTAAATCTATAAAATCTCTATAATTATAAGGATATTATCAGGGAGAACGCTTTTAATCTCCCATAGCGCGGCCGCCGAGCGCCCTCGTATCGGCCGTGTGCATTCCCTTTGCATACGAACCAAATCATCTTTTTGTATGGGATATTTAAAACATCGAAAGCGCGTCGATTACGCTATTTGTATCAGAATTAGGCTTGGATCCGTATGCCACATGCCCAACATAATCCGATCCTTACCGAAGTTTACCATTGACCATAAACTATGACCCGAGGTGACACGAATACAATCGAATTTCGGCGAAGATCACAGATCAGTTTGCGTCTAGCGCAGTGCACTATATTGACCCGTGACTAGGGAATGCAATCCCGATCTCGCGGGATCTCGATCTCGTGACATTTTTCGGGATCAATCCCGAAGCATAATCGAAGCGTGATCCCGTTCGAGATCGACGGGATTGATTAATACCACAGTAGCAAACACAGAAAACGAAGATGACTTCCCTCTTTCTATGACTAATACGTCAAAACTAATACGTTACTTCAAGAGGAATTAGAAGAGACTCTGAGAGTATCTAAAAGTCCTTTTTCACGTGTATCCACGAGCTAAATTAGAGTCAGCCATAAAAAAATAAATGGTTGTGGAGGAACAAGGGAGAAATTTTTGAAGTTTGCATATAATTGCTTAGTCACGCTGCTGCCAACCAGTGTTGAGTCGGAGAAGGCATTTTCAGCAGCTGGGTACATTGCAACGGACATTAGATGCCGTTTAGCAGATAGCACCCTTAATACACTTTGTTTTTTAAGAAGTTACTTTCAAAATCACCCGTAATTACTTTCTAATCTCCTTAAGCTATATTTTTTCTTTTGATTATTTTAATTTAAAAAAAAAAACTGTTAATTATTTAGTAACTAATATTAAAGAACAAAGGTTTTTGTTTTCTTTCAAATAATATTTTCTTTTAATTACTTAACGAGATCCCGAAAATTCCGAGATCTCGCGAGATTGTAATTTCTAATCTCGCAAAATCTCGAATTTGCGATCTCGAGTCGAGATTGCATTCCCTACCCGTGACGTGACAATGTTAAATACTAATAACATAATTTGTTAATAGATAATTTTATTACCAAAATGAGTGCAACCAGTGTTGAATAAATAAGTTTGTTTGAAAAGAAATTAATAATTAAAAATTCCTAATTTAATTTTTTGTCATAATTAGGTACAGATTGTCAGTGAACCACCACATTCTCAGGCAGCGGCCGCCACTGGCCTTAGGTAGTCTTTGATAATTCTGCATGAAAAAGTAAGAAGGGGATTAGTCGAAAAAATTGAGTTTTGATTTAAGTTAGCCCTTTGTTATACAATATATATTGCAAGGAAAAAGGAGTTGCGTCAAAGCATTTACATGAAAGTTTACCAAAGCAAAGGAACAATTACTCAGCAGGTGTTTGAAAAAACATGGAAAGGATAAAGTTTTAAGTGTAATATTTGACTTATCCCGTTATTTTGATTGAATACAGGATTAAAATGCGGATAACTTAACAATAACAATTACAAAAATTACACAGGTACCAATGGAGGATCAGTTGTAACTTCTCATTTTTTCACATTAACGATGCATGTAAAAGACAGAGAAGTAAGAACTTTGTTCTCAGTGGCAAAATACACAATACATTAAACTATTCATGAGATAAATAAAATGTGAACTTTTAAACAAATGTCTTTTATTCTTCTGGTGCAAGCTTAAGTTTTAACTGTTTTAATTTCAATATGGCGGTATAAGTTGCGTCAATCTGTTTTTGTATGTTAACCGATTCTACAATGTAATTTAAAGCATTGGTAAACAGATTCTGCGCTTGATATAAATTCTGAGGTACCAGGATACCAAACCATCGAATAGGGTTAATATACCCAGCTTCTGGGTCACATGGCCTGTTATGTAGAACCACAGAATCGTGTAAAGAGTCCTCAGCAGGTTTCGTCTCTACAGTGGACAAAGCGGAGAAATCTAGCGTGTTTTCTGTTGGAAGTTGTACAGTTGAAATGGTGGCTTGTCCCATGATATAACGAGTCTTTGCCAAATGGATGCTGGCATTGTTTGTCGCATTTTCAACGTTGATTTGACACTTGACTCTGTCCTCCATTAACCTTAACATCTCAAGGGTTAGTTTGTCCAGTAAAACACACACTTCTTGTTTTTCCATTGTGATTTTTGTAATGTAGATTTAATTAATGATCGAAGCTGCAAAATAAGAGTGTAATAAGTACATGTTTTCATTTCGTTTATAATTGTGAAATAATCAATTTTTCGATCACAGTATTTTGTTTTTACGTAAATAAGTTATTAGCACTCACGTGATTTTCATGGGCTCTTGGATTTCACCAAATCCTTTTATTAGACTTCTGAAATATAGATGAAACTAGTGAACCAATCAATACAAGTATTTTGCAATACGAAACGTCACATGACATTTGACATGTCTGACTTTTGAGTGTTGCTGTAATAAAAAATGTTTACGATGTGTGAAAAAAATAGGATAAATGATGCAGGTAAGAACTGAAGGTTATTTTAATTAGGCACGAAGTAAATAAATTTCAATCATTAGAACAATGAGACACTATTATTATTTTTTAATCGTATTTTCTTTATATTTTTCATCCAAATGCAAACAAAATATGATCTCTTCCGAACCAATGAATGTTATTTCCTCTATTTTAAGTAGGCTGACATCTTTGAAATGTATTTGTAACTACGACAGCGTAGCGGCATCTATCCGAATAAAGTGGAAGTTATTTTCACAACAAATAATCACGAAAAATAAATTTAAATAAATCATTAAAAAAAAAAATATTCCTAACATTATATTCGGAAACATCTTTTTTTTTATTTCACCAATATAGAGCAATATTTTTACTTGAACAGCGGCGTGTGCAATACAACATAAACTTTTTTTAAATATGTATTTTTAAGAAATTAGAATCTAGTTTTCAAAATACAATGAAAAACAGACAATATTTCATAGATCATAATTGTGACAATGTCATTACCGTCAACTATAACAATTACTTATATTTCTGGACTTGTTACAACTCAAAGTAGGTATTGATTTATTTCATACTTTTGAACTTTCATAAAATCTGTAATCCATTAGGAAAAAGTTTATTTCTAATGATTTTATGTCAGTATGTTGTATAATATACCTACTTAACCACTCCGAACCCTAAGCTTGTTTACACGACAATATAACAATAACAGTCAAGTACAATAAGCTCGTATTCAAGCTAACGCGTGCGTTCCCACAGAAATCGTGATAATAATTCCGTTATTGTTCTAATGACAACCCCAAAAAAGGAGAAAATCCATATTATAGCAAGCTTCACATTTATTTTCGAAGTTGTCCATAGAAATACACAAAAAAGATTTATTTTTAGAAATAGTTTTCACCCGCCAAATCGCCTAGAACTCCAATAAATGTCGTAAAAATAACATTCGAAACAAAGAATTTACATAACTGCCTACACTTTTTAATTATAGCTACATTCAGAATATACAAATGATTTTACTAAAATTCTGGCTGCACATAGTCTGCAACCAGAATTTTGTAACTGCACTTGGAACACAATAATGGTTTCCTTCAAAATGCATCACCAGATGAAAACTTAACTGCAATTTTTCGTTGCATTCTGAACCCAAATATAGTTTTAATTTGGGTTGAATTTGCATGCGGCGAATTAAAACTACACTCAGAACATGTAAATGGCTAATTTATAAATACACTTCCAATATGAGAAATGCGTCAGCAAATGAAATCACACCTGTTTTTGTTGCATTCTTAACAAATAACTGGTTTTAATTACAGGGTGAATCTGTACGCGGGGAATTCAAACTACACTCAGAACGTGAAATTGCTTTCCTCCAATACTGGCAGCACAAATGCAACTACAAATTTATAGCTGCACATAAAACACGAGAATGGTTTCCTACGAAACGCGTTAGCAAGATGAAACCCCACCTGGAATTTTTCTGTTGCATTCGGAATTGGTTTCAAATTTTACGGTGAGTTCGAACGCGGTTAATTAAAAATACACTCAGTACATGAAAATGGCTTTTCTCCAATGCTAGCAGCACAAAAGCAAGTAGATTTTTATAAATGCACTTCAAAAACGAGAACGGTTTACTACAAAATGCGTAAGCAGCTTAAACCACACTTGCAATTTTTTCATTGCATTTTGAACACAAAACTGGTTTTACCATTAGAGCGAGTTGGATTGTAAGTCCCCAGCTTTAATTAAACTGCGCCTAGAACAACTAAATGGTTTTCCTCCGATTTTTTGAAGTCGGAACGCAAGAACGATTTCCTTCGAAATGCGTTAGCAGATGAATCCGTAACAGGAATTTGCATTGTGAATACAAGATTGGTTTTACCTTAAGAATGAGAATGCGCAAGAGTCCACTAGTCCATAGGCTTAAACTAAATTTTACTCAGATTAAGTGAATGGTTTTTCTGGATTTTGTAGCATATTATCGTATGCAATTAGATTAAATTAGAACACGTATATGATATTTTGTTTATTTAACTATTTAAAATAATTTACGCGGAATGATTTTATATTACTTTAACTACTTAACTGGCAGAAGTTTGGCAATATATTCAAAACTCACATAACACAACGTACTTTTTCAATAACGTCTTAAAAATGCAACTGAAACATCGTGAAAAAATCATCCCGTTTTATTTAATATTTTGTGGTTTTTGTCTTAGAGGATGACGGAAGGAAACAGGTATGAGGGGTGGGTAGAAATCTAAGTGTCAGTGCGTCCAGGAGTGATGCACGTATTAATCAATCCTTCCAACTGCAGTCAAAAGGCCTCCCTCAACCAGTCTCTCTCTCTTTTTTTTTTTTCAAAAATCAGTTTTTTGTACGAAAAATTTCAGGAAATTTCAGTTAGCACTATAGCACATCCAAAAGTCACGAGCCGCCACTGCCATGAACCCGGGAACTCCTGCTAAGCCACCAAATATCAGGTACACTGTAATGACATGTGACCCAAGTGCGGTTTTACAACAAAAGGTTGCTGACCCATGCTCTAAGTCTAAGGTCACGTAACTAGGATACATTGTGGGTAATTCTATTATTAATTAATCGGCCTTGTTTAGTGGCAGGCCAAAAGACAGAAAGATTTAGGTAACCAATAAATGCTTAATCACGTGTATTGCGGTCTTATTATGTAATAAGTCTGCTGGAATAGAAAATTATTAAGATTCCATGACAGATGATTACCCGACAGTTAGCCCCCAGACAGTTCGACCACTGACAGTTGAACCCCCGGGCAGCTTACCCCTGGATAGATGATCCCCCTGTCAATTGGTTATTTATGATTTCCTAAAGGATTTTTTATGCTTTACGTCCTTATTGGTAAAGCAAGTAAGCAGAGGCGATATACTGCCATACTTATATCTTGAGTGGAAATCCGCTACAAAAAATATTTTTGATAACAATAATGAGGTGTCGCCGAGACTCCAGGTACTAATATCTACATCCCGTATGTCGGACGAATATCTACAGCTCATAGGTTGGACAACTATCTATGAACTTCATAGTGAGGACTAATATCTACAGAGCTAAGGTCGGACTAATATCTATGACGGTCCCAGATGTGACTTATATCTATGGCGCGTAGGCGGGACTAATATCTACGGAGGGCAGCTGAGCAACAGGTTGTACGGAAAATCATAAATTACCTCAATTACGTTATACTAACCTAACCTAACCTTACTTAACATAAATTAAGTTTTTTATACTGCATACGCAATATTACGTTATTCTAATATGCTACACTTAAATGCAAAACCAACCTCTGCCAGCGCTGTAGATATTCGTCCTCACTTTGGTTATCATAGATATTAGTCCGATTTGTTCAGTTTTTGGAATTCCTGTAGATATTAGTAGACGTCTCCGTCGCCGAAGGAGTACGCAGTAAGGTTATACCGCCGAATAACAAAATACGACATACTTATCTATGCAGTCGGCTTAGACAAAATATACTTTGGCATGCAGTATGCTACTTGCACATAATATAACTAAATATCCCCGAAGATATATACAGAGATGATATACGGCTTATATATGATGTAGTCTGTTTCAAGAAATACGCCTTTACAAATTAGCTATACTTATGCAGCCTTACTCATAATGAAACCCTACCACGACTCTACCGAGTCGTGGTAACTACACACTGATAACTTATAAGCAAACGTCTTGAGTGGAAATCTTCTGCACAGGTATTTTTACTAACAACAATGACGTGTCCCTAAAAGGAGTATGCGGAGAGGACATACGGCCGTATATCAAAATACGATATACTTATATGATAATCTATTTACAAATTTACACATAATATAAGGTGTATGCGGATATACGTTCGTATAACAAAAGTCGGCATAGAAAATACAAAACCTGTGAGGAACCAGTGAGATCACATATCCCCAATCGGTGTATGTTGTGAGGCTGAAGGTAGTGGAGAGGGGAAAGAGATGGAGGGAAATGAAGGTGGGGAAGTACCTGACTATAAACCCATCTCGAGCAACGTTTCAAATCTGAGTGGTGGTCTTACACCAATAGTGCGATGCTGAGAGTATCTTCCATTTAGAGTTTACTAGCTACTACATACGCGAATCGACAGTCATAATAGGTGCCTATTATGCATCGTACTAAAATACGAACTATATAATATAAAGGTAAATACTACAATAGTATATTCTTATTTATCGTAATTACAAATTCAATATTGTTTCACAATTCTGAGAGAACCGATTTACTCAAAAGAACATAAATTCACCTAACTAACCATATAAACAATATTGAAGGTCATGACAGAGACAATCTTTTCACAGACGGATTCCCCTTCACAAACTCTTCACACTTCTCACTAATGTGAAAAAGCTATTTGCTTATCGATGTTGATAAATATTGATCAATGATTACTGATTACAGTACTTTTGAATGAAGCTATAACTTTGTGGTTATCCATTATAAATAAATGAAACAATATATGTACCTTTTTTTAGCCACGCCCCCACCACTTCCACAACACATAGTTCCATAGTTGTTATAATACATCTCACCCACTGTTTTGTAATTGTCAAGTCATTTTTGTTTGCCCTGAAGAAGGAACAGTCGTTTCTAAACCGGTCGGCGTTACTAAAATAATATAAGTGGTTCTAACAAAGATATATTGTTTCTTTAATTAAATGAAGACAATATTAGCGAAACTCAATCAAAATCTGAAAACAGAAAAATCAAAAAAGATTTTTCTGTCTTCAGATTTTGATTAAGTTTCGCTAATATTGTCTTCATTTAATTAAATATTATAATTTGAGTTTTTACTCATAAAGTTAAAAATAAAAATAAAAATAAAAATATATTGTTTCATTTATTTATAACTGATTACAGTGCTTACATTTTAACCGTTTTTTTTAATTGTAGGTAGTATTGATATATAAAACCTACTCTTATTTTCGACGATTTTAAAAAGTTATTGTTATTACAACAGGAAGGTATAAAATGAGCAAATAAAACAGCAAGCTTCCTTTTTTATGTGAATACAGCTGCTCCCTGGAGCCAGTGAGACTATGGCATCCTCAATTGAGGTTTGTTGCAAGGTTGAAGTAGTGGGGAGGGGAGGAGCTGGGGAAGAGGAAGATTTGGAAGTACCTGGCTATTCAGATCTGGTCACCAAACACGACTAAAGCCATTTCAAGCAACGTTTCAATTCTACTTGTCTTCTTCTGGTGGTCGTACACTAGGGCGATATTGAGAGTATTTTCCACTGTGGAACGTGCCGCAAATATACCAAATAATATTATTTTTAATAAAATTTATTTGAGCACGCCGGGATTCGATCCCGGCGACCTTCGAGTCAAGAGCCTTACGCCTAGACTACGGAGGCTGTCAATGATTTTCATTAATCGTTTTTGTTATTATTTTTAATTGATAAACTAACGTTTAAACAAGATTTTTATGCATAGCACAAAGGTAGATAACAAATATTATAATCAATAATTATCAACCTGAAACACTCATCGACATTGAAAAATCTTCCTAGAAAAGATACTAATAGCTCAGTGGTCAGAGCTCCTGACCGGCAATCAGAGGGACACGGGTTCAATTCCCGTTGGCGGCCAGTATCTTTTCTCGGAAGATTTTTTCAATGTCGTGTGTTTCAGGTTGATAATTATTGATTATAATATTTGTTAATCGTTTTTGTGTTAAATTCTACAATTTTTTATATTCCCCAATGGTTTTTCAATACTTCGTATTGCTAACTAACTAACCATCACGCCGTTTCCCCGCAGGGGTAGGCAGAGAGGACGGACCGCCAAACAACTCGGTCTTGGCACACACTCTTTGCCTCACTCACATTCATACATCGTTTCATACATTCTCTTCTATTATTCTGACTTTTGACAAGGCCCGACTCAAGTATCTGATTCACTTGATCGTGCCATGTCTTCCTCGGACGTCCCCGACTTCTTCTACCATTCACATTTGCGTTGTATATTCTTCTTACACTACTTTCTTCGTTAATTACATTCGTATTGCATGGAATATAAATGTATTGGCACATATTTGCCGATAAAGGAATAAAGATATTAAATAAGAAAGATTTCATGTTACAATGTTTTTTATGAATTTAATTAGATTATTTTACCTCGTCTACAACCTACAACCATACTTAATAACAAGGTCATAGGTAACTTGTCTGCTTCTATTTGAATACATTTAACTCTTTAGAACTAACGAGAATTAGCCACTTCCTACAATGACTTATGAAACAGTTCAATAACAAGGTACGGCAGCTGTCAGTTGGTCATTGTCACTGCATGGTGTGATATCTAGTGTGCATTTAACACCATGTGGTAATCGGGAAATAAATCCAATGCACTTGTCGAAGGTAGGAGGCAGGCATTGATTATTATATAATAGACGATAAAAGTAAAGGCAATACTGCTTATTGCTGTCGTAACTTAATAAGGGCGAGGAGATCTGGCCAATGAAATGTCACGGCAAAAAATAATTAACAATTTTCATGCTGTTTGTTACTTTACGCAAATTAATCTCATATTGTAAAACTTCGTCGATAATACTTATTATTAAATATCTTTGTGGCACCATTTTAATTAACCCACCGCTATGTTTTTTTTAATTTCCTCTTTGGAATAAAATAAAAATAAATGGAATTTTCTAAATGAATCAAAAAAATAAAAACTGTTTTTCAAAGGTGATAGAATATGATTATGATCAGAAATACAAAATTTCTAAAATATTAATATTTTAACACGAAATTTAAAAAGGTAAACGTAAAAACGTAAAATGGCACACCTTACGTTTTTTCTATCTAAAATTACTGATAACGAAAAAAAGGTAAAATATAGACATTTTTTAAGGCAAATGTATCCATTATAAACGTTTTTTGTTTCAAAAAAAAATAATGATAAAAATATTCTCCATATTTTATACATTTCCTCAAATTGCTATCGGAAACTTTGGTTTCATAGAGGTATACATTCAAATTTTTCTATGATTCTGTATTTGAATATAGAGCGTGAAAGTTTTATCTTTCTAACACCGTTTAAAAATCATATTTCTCACCATGACAGTACGAGAGATATAACGAAATAAGGTTTGCGGATAAATTTGGTCTCCTTGATTGTACGGGTTATACCAAAGATATTGATATACAAAATATCTTTTGTTTAAAAGATAATAAGCACAATATTATTAATAAACTAATATATGTGAATTTTAAATAGCCATGATTTAACATCAGTAGATACGAGTAATAATACATATATAATACTGTATTTCATTTGTTAGTGTTGTATTTGCAGAAATCATGATAATTTGACTCTAGGATGATTTATTATTAATTATCATTCTCTCAAATAATTAGCTTTATCTGCCAAGGTTATTTTAATCGTGAGCTATGTTATTGTATGGAAAAAAAACATAAACATTAAAAAAAAACTCTCCTGGAAAAGAACAGAGGATCAACAAAGTGATTATCTAATGACTTCTATGTAATTGAAGCAAAATAAAAATAAAGCTTTTGTTACTAGTCAGAAATCAATAACTGCATTGACAATTATTTGTATATATGTGTGTTTGACGGTTGCAAGGACAAAACAAGGGGTCATTATGAAACCAAAAATTTGATTTTATTTTAAATCTTCCTAGTCATGATGCTTTGAACAAGACAATTTCAACATCATTTCTTTATTACCCTCAAATTAATAGGTGTTAAGGGGACTTAATGACTTACTTTAACTAGTGTTTCCTGACATTATTTGGAGTAAAAAGTGTAAATTAAATTTTTGGTCTCCGGCGACATATATGATTTTTTTTTTCTACAAAACATAACAAATAGTTCCTAGGAGTTTGAGAGTTGGAGGCGAGATAAGAGGATGTGCAGTTACTCGGCTATATTATAATGATTTCTTGTATTGCAGTTATTATGCATGGTAAAAAAAATTCTAGTAGGTTTTTCTTATTTATTAGAAGTGTATCATGATAATGAATACCATTGTTATTTTTATAACAAAAGTTTTTCACAATTTACACAATAAAAGTTTTTATTTGTTACTACGAAGTAATTAAGATCTCCAATCGCTTTGAATAATTACGCTATTATGATTACAAATTTGCACATAAATTTGTAAAAACAAATAATGACTCAGTTTGAAAAATACCCGTTAGGATAATTATTCACAGAAAAATAGTCTATTGTGGATTAACAATGATTCTTGTCCGGTAGGTGTTGAATTATTCAGATATTCCATAATTTTTATTTATTTATTAATTAACGCCATCTTTGGGGGCTTTTACATATTTATTTATTTATTTATTTTGAATTTCACGCCCGGCTGGGCTTTTACATGCATTTTATTAAACAAGGAACATCTAAATCTAAATGTGCATAATAAAATTAAAAAAAAAAATCATAAACAAAACAAAAACAAAATCAAAATCGTAACCAAATCTAAATCAAAAATACAATAAAAAACAAATTGAAATAAAAACAAAATACTCCACCATGCAAGATGGAAAAACTGTAGACTGGTGAAAAGTACAACATGTGAGATAATTCGAAGCAGAGCTGTGCAGTTGGTTTAATTAAATTTGTTGTTCTTCTTTTTGATATAAATTCTGCTAAGGGCCCGTTCACACATGGGAGTCCGTTTTACTGGTACGTTTTTAACGGATACGTCATAAATGTATGCTCTGTTCACACATAGGGACCGTATAACGTTCAACGGATCCGTCATTACTGAACGATATTTTTTACTGTATACAGAATACTGTGCCATGTGTGAAGTCGCTCATACAACTACACACGCCATCGACGAAAAAAAAATCGGACACAATAAAACGGAACAGTAAAACGGAGACATGTGTGAATGGGCCGTAAGACTTGTTTGTATTTAGTGAATGATGTGTTAAATACGTCAACAACATCTTTATAGTCATTACCCAAATTTTGTATACGGCGAACGGGGGTATACAATTATTGTGATTCTGTGTTGGAGTTGTCACAATAGAACGGTAGATACTGCCTCGATGTTGAATTGCGAGGCATATGGAAAGAAATCAAGTTTAATAGTTCAGGGCTGTCAATTATTGAATTTAGGTTTTATGTAAACATGTTATATCATATACTATTCTGCGTTCAGATAATTTTAATAAACTAAGTTGACATAGTAGATAATAATAATTGATACATTCCCTTGTAATACCCATCCTGACATTAATATATCTTAAGAATTTATTTTGAATTCTTTCTATCGTGAGCGAATGATTAGCATAATAGGTGCCCATACTGTCGAGTTGTACTCGATTTGACTCCTAACCAATGACATGTAAAAATTTTTAATGGTTTGAATATTTTTAAATTGGCTGCAAATTCTTATTACAAAAACCAACATCTTCAAAGCTTTATTGATGTAATTGCAATATGATTTATAAATTTCAGTTTTTGATCAAAATTTACACCTAAATCAATCACCTCGGTTACAGCTGTTAGCACTACATCATCAATTTTTTATTCTATGAAATCTCATAATAAGACATTTACTTAAATGTAGTTGTAGATAGTTCTCTTGGCACCAAACAAAAAGATTAAACAAGTTATTATAGACAATGTTTGACAGTCATTAATATTTCTTATGGCTTTATATATTTTCATATCGTCCGCAAACATTAAAACTTGGACATCGTTGAAAATAGTAAGAACATCAGTCACAAATATCAAAAATAAAATTGGTCCCAAATGTGACCCTTGTGGAACGCCGCTGGTAGCGATAAATTTATATGAAGTAAAGCCATCAATTTTAACGGCTAATTAATTGCCTGTTACTTTAATAACTTTTAAACCACTCGTATAAATACCCTACTATACCTAATTTGTGAAGGTTTTTAACAAGAGATCATGATTAACTCTGTCGAATGCTTTGCTGAAATCGGTATAGACTGAATCAACTTGGAACTTCTTAGACATGGATTCGGATATATAGTTTTGGTAAATTAAAAGATTAGACAAGGTAGATTTTCTACCATATGAATAGTAAGAATTGTACAGTTCTAGCTGACCCGGCGATCTGCGTACCGCCTGAGAATCAGTTACGTGTGTTAACTTATATAAGGTGAATTAAATTAAGTTTTTTTATTAAGTTAAAAATTACACAATGAAACAATTGTTGATGCGTAACGGTCCGTGTTTTGTTTTTGTCAGTATCAGAGATGGCGTTGTGTACGGATTTATATATTTTGTGATTTTCTCACTTTTCCACTTACTTACGGGAATTGAGTTCCATTTTCTTTATACGTGTGAGATTTATTAAAATTATTGTATTTTTCCTTTGGAGGGGTGCAGACATACGTTAACCGTTTATCTCATTTTCGACTATTGACATTTAGTGTGTGTGTGAAAGAGGGGCAGCATTATACAGCAAAACAATCAGCGCATTGACATTTAACTTTTTTGAATTCACTCACTATTCAATATTATATTTATCACAATATTGCTGCAGCTCTTTCAAAAGATGAGAATTCTCTCCATACAAAATGTACGAGAAAAAGACTTTTCTTCACAATTTTTTTTTTCCTAAAATTTTCCGATGTTTTAGTAGCATTTCCGCTATTCGGGGCGGAGACAAATACAACAAACCAAATATCATAAAAATTGGTCCAGCCGTTCTTGAGTTATAAATGGTGTAACTAGCCCAACTTTGTTTCATATTTGTATTTAGAAGATTTATTGTGCATAACTGAACTGCCTCAGTAAAATGTTTTA
This sequence comes from Limnephilus lunatus, assembly GCA_917563855.2. NCBI lineage: Eukaryota > Metazoa > Arthropoda > Insecta > Trichoptera > Limnephilidae > Limnephilus > Limnephilus lunatus. Next base: position 71,412,750 of record OU830596.1, read on the forward strand.
TATTTGTTTAAAGATAGATTGAAGATGTCTACTGACTTGGTGTATTTATTCCATCCATTAGTATTCTGGGCAAAGAGGAATATATATGGTAGTTAGTCCCAGAATTTCTGCATTGAAATAAATCCTGACTCTAGTATATTACGTAGTGGAATCCGGAAGCTTGTCAATTCAAGCAAAACCGGACTATCAACTAAATCATTTAGATTTTTATATAGAAATACAAAATTCTTCTCAAAATACCAAATTCTTCCCAAACTAAATGGGTTAAATTCCTAGATGCGACTGAATTTTTTTCTGATTTTGATGATAGTACAATAAAAACTTAGCGATTTTAAAATAGTTAATAAAATTAGTTTATAAGTAATTAAATTGTGTAAAACTATCGATCTACGACTAGGTATAGGTAATAATATTGATTATTCTATTAGTCCAGTAGCAAGCAGCCTAGGGCACCCGCACAGAGACTGACAGCCTTGACATCGAAATTCCCACGATAGATAGTGAAGTAAAATTTATATCAATAGTTAGTTTTTACCTGTCTTGGAGTAATTAAGAAACATGAACTAGCTAATAAGCAAACAAATGGCAGTGGCCGCTCGTGGAAAAAATAACTAATTAATTATTCGAAAAATAAAATGCAGGTGTAGAGCTTAGCAAGGAATGCACTTGGCTGATCATCGACCATCAAACCATTTTCTTGTTTGTCAGAAACTACATCTTCTTCTTATTTTTGAATCGTATAGATCAGAATGGCTGGGTGACTGAATTGATTCACAGAAACTGCAAACCAATCTTAATGGACCATCGGCGAGGGGTTACTTCCTTCTTTGGCTTCTTAAGTTGTAGTATACTAGAGTTCTGAGAACCTAGCGTCCAAAAAATTATGTTTCCAACTGTCTTTCAGTTCAGTTCTCGCCTCCGTGCAAGTAACACAGCAAAATTTCGCTCCTGAAATTTTTCAATTTAAAAATAGCAAAAGTGCAATTTTTACGTTTAGTTTGGTATCAACGTGTGTGGCTTCACAAGGGCTTTAAGCCCATTGTGTTTCTTTTAGTTTTTTTTTTATTATAGTGACATTTAGTTAAATTTAGTGACAAAACAAGATTTTTTTGTTACGGGCGGATGCCGCCTTATCTCCCAGTCTCCATTATAGGCACTGGGTAGAGATCATTAAACTATTAACTTTTAAAAAAAAATTTGGTTAAAAAGAGTGAAATTTAGTGATTTTTTTCAAACTTTAAAATCTCGGAATTTACAGGTGACATTTTGTATTCAAAATTTTGGTGTTTTTTTTTCTTAAAAATATACTTATAACTGTGTTTTTTTGTGCTGTGACAAAGATAATCCGACGCGGAATTTTATTCCGCGTCTTTTGATATAATACACTTTAAGTTCTGTGGTAGTTTTGCTTTCTTTTTTGTGGTTTATAATTTAAGCTTCTAGAACCTTCCACGGAAGGAGTGGAAGAGTACTATACGTTTTCAGTGTTAATTTTTTTTAATTATCGGTGGCAGAGTACTAAGTTTTGTTAAACAATATTTAAGTTAAAAAGAAAAAAAAAATAGTTTTTCTGTTTTTTTTTTTCTAATATCCCGTGTTTTTCTTTATATAAGTGTCACAACTTTTTCCCCTATCAACTTTTTTAAGTTCTGACAACACTTTTGGTGGGTCAATTTTCCCTATTTTTTCCCCATTTTTGGGCAAATTTGTGGGAATTTTCCCTTTTCGTCCCTTTTTTTTAGGGAAAATTTTCTAATAATGGGTTCCGATGTAGTTTCGACGGGTGAATCGGATGGCGCCAATGGCGACCCGAGGAAACCTACAGAAACGTGGAAACAGGCGATTGCTACAACCATAGAAGCTCTCAGCAAGTCCCTGACCGAGGGGGATCCTCCCAAGGGTAAAAGGAAGCAACGAAAGACTGTAAGAACTACTGACCTTGGATCCGATACGGACTCTGAAATGGAGACTGAGGCTGGCGTACCATTACCCGGTACTAGTGGTGCTACAATTGCCAGCATTCACCCCCCTACGCCCATCCATGGTACCAAGAAGAGACAACGGATAAGCGACTCTCCTAATAGCCTGAAGAGTCTTGCAGACTCTTCCAAAAAGGTGATACCGGCAATGGAGAAGTGTCATAAAATTCGCATGATTGTTATGGACGGGACGAATAGATTGAATAAAACTGACAAAAGCGCCCTCAACGTTATTTTGGACGACTTGATGAATGACATAACTAACCTGATGCTTGACCTAAATACTATGACCACCAAGAGCACTACCATCGACCAGATGCTTAATGCCCAGTCCACCTTGAACCAGAAGCTGGACACTGTCATTGCGCGCCCACCAGTCATCCAGGCACCTCAGCTGAGATCGTATGCAAGTGCTGCTGCCGGCTTGCCGAATTCAAAGAAAGTCCTAATTAATGGCTACGAACGCCCAATTCCTCCGAAACCACTGACCATTCTTGTCTATCCGGAGGCTCCAGAGGGGAAAACTTCGGAGAGTACCCAGAAAGACCTCGAAAAGGTCATCAACCCCAGAGTAGACGATTTTCAAATTATACGAACTAGGAAGATTAAAGGCGCTGGCATGGCCATTCAAGCCAAAGGGAAAAGAGACCTTGACAATATTATGAAGGCTGGCTCCAAACTTGCAGCTAGTGGCCTTAAAATGGTCAACCCATTGGGAAGATTGCCTAAAGTCGTCGTGTACAACGTCCCTAAAGGGGAACCAGCTTCGGACCAAGCGCTGTTCACGGAGATCTACCGAAACAACCTGGAAGGGCAGACAACTCTGACTTTGGAGGACCATTTAAGGACGATGAGGCGGGTCTCCCTCTTCGGGAAGAGGGATAATCCGTCCATGAATATGGTTCTGACGTGCCATCCAGCCGCCAGAAAGGTACTTTTAGACAGCGGGATGTGCTTCCTTGGTTGGAATGCTTGCCGCGTACGGGATTACACTGGAGCAACTCGGTGCTTTAAGTGCCACCAGTACGGACACATTTCAAAGAGTTGCTCCCAAGACCAAATGTCCTGCCGCCACTGCGCCGCTTTGGGACACGACATTGAGACTTGCCCCAAGAAGGCACTACCCGCTGTCTGCGCGACGTGCACGCGCTTCAAGAAACCGGCAGATCACGCTACGGGTGATAGGGACTGCCCAGCCCAAAGAGCTGCAGTGGAGGCAGCCTTTAGAATGACGGATTATGGCTCTTCGTAATCCCCTTTCCCTAGGTCAGATTAACCTTCAGAGATCCAGGATGGCCACGCTGGAGGCGCTGAGGGTCATGTCTGACCTCAACATTGACATTTTGCTCATTCAGGAACAGTACACCTGGGAAGGTAAGACACCCATTAATTTTCCGGGTGCGGTGCTCGAAGTTGGCCGCTCACCAGGGGCGGGTGTCCTGGTCAACACTTCGTTGATCAGCCCCCTCCTTCTGGCTGGTTTTTCTGATGAGTACCAAACCTGTGTATGTATTAGATTTGGCGACACTGAGATCTTTTTGATCTCAGTTTACTTTAAATATGGGAACCCGGTAGGACCCCACATCCTGAGTCTGACGCGCGCGCTCAACGCGCTTAAAGGCCGTAACATAGTTATCGGAGGTGACTTTAATGCACGCTCACCATTATGGTTCGACACTAGTGATTGTAGAACGGAACGGTCAGACGCCGTTGAGGACCTGATTGCTGCGCAAGGTCTTAGTATCATCAATGAACATAGTTCTTTTTGTACCTTTTCGAACACACATGGTGAGAGCAACATTGATCTAACTCTCTGCTCTGGATCTGTTGCGACAAGGATTTCAAAGTGGACAGTCCATGAGTGCGCAATAAATTCGGATCATAGATTGATTACTTTTACAGTTGGTGTTAGGAAAACAGAAGCTCCACGATCCTCCTGGAACTTCAACACCACTAGGGCGAATTGGGATAACTTTGGGGAAGCGTTACGAGATACGTTAAGGGATTTTCAACACGTAGCAGCTACTGATCCGGACAATTTGGGAAATTTTTTCAATAGGGCGGTTGTATCTGCCGCCAACTCGTCTTTAGGAAGATTAAACCCGAAGACAAGTATTAGAACGCCGTGGTGGTCACCTGAGCTGACTTCGCTGAAGGGAGCCTTCAAGAGGGCCTGCAGGGCGCTGGGGCTGTCCAGGAGTGGCAACTGTACGGAGGAGGAGACGGTTGCTCTTCAGGCGAGCCTCAGGTCTGCCAGGTCGGCCTTTAAACGGGCCGTCCTTCGAGCGAAACGAGCTGCTTGGCATAACTGGGTTAAAGACGTGGGTAACGCCAACCCGTGGGAAATCCACAGCGCGATTGGAAAATCCGGGAAAGGTTCTGATCGGTATTTGTCAACAGTAATTGGGTTAACAGATGGGAGGAACGCTGAGACTGTGGACATGGCCTCCACTCTCAAGACACTATTGGGCGAGTTAGTTCCTTTAGAGTCAGTAGTTGGGGAAAGTGACCACCATAAACAGATTAGAAATCTAGCACGGCTACCACCTAGAGACCTCGCCCAAGAGGCTAACTTCACTAGAGTCACTAAAGCTGAAATTGATGTGATAATTAAGGGTTTGGGTCCTAAGAAGGCACCAGGGCATGATAGGCTCAATGGCGTGATTGCGAAGCAAGTCTGGGTCCACGCCAAGGAAGAGCTCTTCCAGGTGATGGACACGTGCCTGAGGAGAGGAGTTTTCCCCTCTGAGTGGAAGCGCGGCGTGCTCCGGATCATACCAAAGGGGAACGGAAAACCACTGACCGACATCAAGGCGTACCGGCCAATTACCCTCCTCCCAGTACTCGGCAAAATTCTGGAGAAACTGATACGAGAGCGACTTCGGCAAACCCTGTCTCCGGCAAGTGACCTGCAGTTCGGCTTCGTCCCCGGTAGATCCACGGTGCACGCCCTGTCGTATGTGCTTGACTGGGTGAAGGCTTGTCCAAAGAGGTATGTAGTTGCAATCTTCCTCGATATCACTGGTGCCTTCGATCACGCGTGGTGGGACATGATACGGACAAAGGTGAAAAACAGGCAGTGTTCCAAACTTTTGTTCCAAGCAATCGACGATTACCTTTCCAATCGTACTATCACGATTTGCTTCGGAGACTTTTTGATCCAGAGGGAAGCTGACATAGGATGCCCGCAGGGCTCTATTCTTGGACCTGACCTGTGGAACATCAACTTTGACGACTCCTCCAGGTTACCCTTGCCTGAAGGATGTATCGCTGTCGACTACGCTGATGACAAAACGTATCTGGTCGCTGGGGACAGCAGAAAGGAAGTTGAGAGCAAAGGCAGTGAAGGTTTGAACATGTTCCTCGATTGGGGGAAAAGAAACAAGATGACCTTCGCTCCCCACAAGACCCAGGGCCTCCTGATGAAGGGCTTTCTCAGCAGAAAAAGAAATCCTGTCATCAAAATGGGGGACTCTACTGTCCGATTTTGCGAAACTGTTAAATATTTAGGTGTTACACTAGATCGATCGTCCTCTTTCCTGGCTCACGTTAAAGAAGTATCCAGCAAGGCCCAGGCTCTCTTCTTGAAGCTGAGGAGACTCTCCACAGCTGAGTGGGGATTGCGAAATCCGGCTCTGCGAACGCTATATAGGTGTGTGTACGTGGCGCAAGTCTCGTATGCCGCCTCTGTGTGGGAGCACCGCCTGGACAACTCGCTGATTCTCTTAGCTCTCAAGCGTGGCCAACGAACCCCCTTGCTGGCACTCTCTGGTGCGTATAGAACCGTTGCTTCGGACGCTTTACCCGTTTTGGCTGGCATATTGCCAATCGATCTGGAAATTAGGGAAGTGCTCACTAAGCAGAAATTAACCAGAGGAACCCCGGCCACTCACCTAGGTGTTGTTCTGACACCGGGTGGGCCGGGGACTCTCCCTGGACTGCTCCGTCAAATGAGGGATCTGTCGCTCCAAGAGTGGCAGGTCCGTTGGGATAGGTCGAATATGGGAAGATGGACCTTCTCCTTCTTCCCATCAGTTAAAATCAGAATGGAAGGGGCATATCTACAACTGGACCACCACATCACCCAGCTTCTGTCCGGGCATGGGGAATTCAGGGGGAGACTTCACACCCTCGCCCTGTCTCCCCATCCCAACTGCGCATGCGGATCGACGAACCAGTCAGCCGAGCACATTCTGTGGCACTGTGAGATCTTGACGGATGCGAGAGAGGAAATGCTCGATGGTTTGGATGTACCTATCAGACCAGTATGGAATACTGATCTGGTTTCGAATAAGAAGAACTTCGAGTGTCTGAAGAAATTTGCAAGGATCTGGGTTGAGAGATGGCCTGAGCTTAGAGTCGCTGACTAGTTGACTTTGACACCAGGTGTACTTGTTCCTGTTTTACCACGGACTATCGACTACTCGACTTTTATAATTGAATACTGTACAGTATGTATATTTTTTATGTTTTTTTTACAGTTTGCTTTTTTTTACATATGTAATTTTATGCTGTTTTTATTTTTTACATCTTGATTTTTATCTTTTATCATGTTCACACATGTCCGCGTGATTTTACGCTCATGTCTTCTTTTTTTTTTTTTTTTACACTTATTTTTTTGCCATTTTTTTTTTTTTATACTTTAGGTATTTTGGTTCCGGATACATATAGCGTAATTAAACGCACATGCCTATTTCATATTATTTTGGTTTTCTTGGTTGCTTTACTGTTTTTTTTTTCCATTTCTTTTAGTTTTGTTTAACGAGAGAGAACTGAACTCCGTTGCCCGTTTTGTATCGTCCTTATCCCCATTTAAGGGGTCGGACCCTAGAACGTGTCCCCGTGTACGTGCCATGGCCGATCTCTTGGAACTGGTGGGGCTTCACCCGGCCACCGCGCTACCCCCCGTGACATGAAGAGGTTGGGGAGAGGGCTAAACGTCATCCGAAAGCTGTCCGTCCCGCCTCCAGCGACCCGACGCTTCTCTCCCTAGGGTCTTCTTTTTGATTTCCACACACTCCTCGTCTAGGCACCACCGGGTAGCTGGCTTACGGACGACGCTGCCGGTTATCGGGAGGCCTGACAACCAGCCTTCTTCACTGTCTCTGGGACTGCCGGTGGCTGGATTTCGGTATCACCAGTTCTACATTGTATATATGTTTATTTTTTCTTCCATTTTTTTATGTACAGTGCACGGTGCTGCCTGCTGGATCATTGTGTGGTCCTTCGCCGCCATGAGCTTCCCACTCATGACGGTTGTCGTTCATTTTGTTTTTTTCCTTATATTTTCTCTATTACCTAGTTTTGTTACTAACACCTTGTTTGACTGTCCATGGGGCTCACTGCTTTAGCAGTGATTACCTTCATGGGCTTTAGAATTGTAGAATTGACCATCACAGTACATTCCTGTAGGTGCGCCTGCATACCGCCCTCTAACAACGTATGCGGGGACATTGAAGTTCTAGAATCGTTACATATTTTAAATGTAGAGTCGTTCATTCAAAAAAATTAGATTCTTGCGAGAACTCCGAAGGGGCGACCATAAGTCGCCTATACCGGGGTGGGAATAGGTGGGTGAAAGCTTCAATGTCTTTTATTTAATAAATCGAACCCAAAATGTCCTCCGAAATCACAATATTTGTAAGTATATAAATGAAATGCTAAATGGTCGAGTTAAAACAGGACTTCGTTACGCTCAGTAGAACAAAGGTTGCCGAGGGATGTGACCGTCAACAATATACAACTTCATCAATCCTTTGAAAAGTCATTAAAAATGATGAAAAAATAAGTTACCTTATGTTAGGTTATGGGCTATTTTTTTCATCACCAGTATATACAGGGTGTCCGGGGGTAAAGTGCATTAACTTCGGGAGGTGATTCTACATTATAGATTGTCAACCTTTTTTTGCCCACCGCCCTCTTTGACAATATTTTTTAAGAAGTTTGTTTAGTTTATATTAGGCTCGATTTTACTTAAAAACAAACGTAAGTCGCCGCGTTCAGTAATATGGAGCCTATTTCTCTTTCTGGTTACCAGCGTTGCTACAGCACTGAATCCACGTTCAGCTAAATAGGACGATGGGAATGCTATTAAAAATCATTGAACTGTCGACCATAATCCTGGGTACAGTTGCGAAATCGGCTTCTGCAGCCAAAACTCTTGGTAGCCATTCTTAAATTTAGTTTTTAATTCCTCATTTGTCGTCAGTTCTATTAGTTCTTCTTCTAACTGGGATGATCCTGCTGTGTTGACATTTGAAAAAGGATCCAAAACCCAATCTGGTATGTCCATGTTTAAAATATCCTGGAATCGTTCCTTGAAATTAAAGTGTTGACTGTAAACAAGCCAGTCGTCGTTCTTGAATGATACTGCTGATAAATTTGGGAAGTTATTAAATTCCCGTCTGCCGATATTTCTTTTGTATAATATCAGTTTGGATATAAAAGCTGCAACACAATTTTTTGTCTTAATCAAATTTAAGTCGTCACCTTGAAGTTGGAGATTGACATCATTAAACAATTTATACAGGTCTGTCAAGTACGCAATATCGTTCTTCGATGAGGTGAGGTTGTCGCGCAATTCTGTGTCTTTGTTTCCTAGGAACTCTTTCACAGACTCAAACAGATTGTAAAATCGAGTCAAACATGAACCTTTTGACAGCCAGCGCACCTCTGTGTGAAGCAGCAATCGGTTGAAATCTTCATCATTGGCAATGCAAAGCTGTCCAAATAATCTGTCATTCAATGAGTTACTTTTGATTTTATTAACTGCTCTGATAACATATTGCCGTGATGTATGGAGGCGTTCACTCAGATTTTTCGCAACCAAATGCTGGCGATGAATTACGCAATGCACAGCAAGCAAGTCAATAACTTTATTTTTTAAGCACGCTATGAAGCCTTTGTGACGCCCTGTCATAGCTGGGGTTCATCCGTAACAGCTGACAAAATATTATTTAAAGGAATTTTCTTTTCGTCACAAAATTTTCCAGTGTATTAAATATGGTTTTTCCTTTTGTATCTGTTTCCAAATTTGTAACAAACAATAATTCTTGACATATTTTCTCATCTTTGATGAATCTCACGTATGACAATAAAAATTCTTCATTGGCTAGTAAGGTGGACTCATCCAGCTGAATTGAAAATCGACAAGACTGCAGATGATTGCACAATGATTCTTCAATGTTTTCAGCCATTTCATCAATTCGTCTTTGCACAGAACTATTGCTCAAAGGAATTTTTCGGATAATATCTGTAGCTGGTTTATGGAGCACAGTGGTTATTACTTCTTTTACTGATGGTAAAATTAAATCTTCCCCAATAGTATGTGGTTTGCCTGTTTTAGCAATCAACAATGAGATATTGTACGAAGCTCGAAGTCCATCATCGTCTTGCTTAGAAGCTGTCGAAAATTGTTTTGATATAGTTGGCTGAATTTCGTACTTCTTTTTCATGTCTTGAAAATAGGTCACATCTTTGTCTTTCTTATCCGGGTGGATTTTATTAAAATGATCTTGAAGCCTAGAAGGCTTCATCGCTTCATTTGAAAATGTTTTTCGACAAATAAGGCACATTGGCGATGATGGATTTGTAGGATTTTCGATAAATCTTTATTTTATATAATCCACACCATATTGCCGTATCTTCTTTTTTACTTCCGACATTTAGAGATACGTGAGTAAAAGATTAACTCTTAAAACCCTGTTATTAATAAAGCGCGTTAATGTTAATGAACATAAAATGATAAATCAGTGCCTTTATATAGGTTGGAGACATATAACACTCTTCGACAGGAATAAAATAAACACGCAGTGACTCGCTTTCAGCACCCGGTCGCGTATTTACAAAACCTATATCGGTTCAGTTCGTTTGATTCGTTTCGTTGCTCTCTCTGCTTCAGTTACACTGTTTTCTACAATAACATTAATACATACAAGTCCATTCCTACTAGTACCTACATCTCAAAAACTAAAATACCATCAGATAGTTTTACCGCATGGGTAGGAGATAGGATGACCGCCAAACAACTATTAAATACCAATACCTAAAATATTAGTAAGATGTATCTATTCTAATACGTATAAATGTGATTAAGCAAGCAATGGAACTGAGTTGTTTGGCGGTCTATCCTCTCTGTCTCCCTCTGCGGGAAGCAGCCTGATGTTATTAGAGAAGCGGCCTGATGTTATTAGCTACCATAACTGAAATGGTGGGTATATAATAAAGACTAGTAAACAAGATGTATAAATGTGGTTAAAGCAAGCAGTGTGACCGAGTTATTTGGCGATCCACCATCTCTGCCTACCCCTGCGGTAAAACTATTTGATGGTATTATAGTCTGTTGGGTTGGCTGAACTGGTAGGTTTGGACTTGTATATAAATTTAACGATGTAGGAATGTCATTGAAGCAAGGAGTATGCAGTAAATGACAAAATATGTATTACTAGTTTTAATTATGTGTCAAAATGTACCTACTGCAACTGCATTTATGATCCAACATAGTTTGAGTTCACCCATGAGCTTCATACCTTTTGAGAATATAATGCAAGCTATGAATTGTACACGTTTTCATAAATTTACGAAATAAATATATAACCATGGAAATGCACCAGCACCAACACCAACAGAAGCTACTCTATAATTACGGTCCCCATAGTCTCTGAAACAGATAGATAGAGCAACGAAGCGCGTTAGCGACTGAAATGGTATTAGGTTTGTTGATGATTTTGCACAATAAAACCTATCCCATTTCAGTCGCCGTCGTGACTGAACCGGTATAGGTTTTGTAAATACGCCATCCGGCGTAGAAATAAAACGCGGACTTGTCGCGGAGACGAAGGCGACGCAGGAACAGAATGGATCGGGGGCTAAGGGGCTGTCTTGTCGACGCATGTAAGCTCACTCGTTGACTTCTGAATGCATTGACGACACTGAGCAAGTTAGATCAATACACAGATAATACTGTCAATTCTTGCAGGATTGCAAAAATCCCGTTATTTAACAAAAAACGTTAAAATTTAATAGCTACAAACTTTTTATTTATTAACAGGCTTTTATTAACTTCGCCTGTATTTATGTATGAGAAATTTCACGTGAAATCGGAAGATTTAAAATAAAAAAATAAAAAAAATTCATTCATATAATTTAATGCAGATCTGAATGTAACGGAATCTATCAGTTCAATTTTCATTCACTTCCTGAACTCTCGAATGAATTTTCGCAAACGTGATGAAAATGATTAAAATACACACAATAACAAAAATTACCCATTAAAGTTTACTTTGCTTTATTAGTACGTGATTAGCGTGTTTTGTTTGTCTTTTTTAGACCATATTTTTTTACTTGCAAACGCCCCCCTGTGCCATTTCAACGCCCCCCAATTGTCTCTGGATCTTCTACCGCCCCCTAAAGGTCTCAAACGCCCCCAAGGGGGCGTTATCGCCCACGTTGAGAACCTATGTTCTACATGATGGTGGGAATAAAAAAAGATTAACAACCTTTTCCGAAATTAAGACGTACCTACTTAAATAGGTATGGTGGGAATAAAAAAAGATTAACAACCTTTTCCGAAATTAAGACGTAGGTACCTACTTAAAATGACCTACTTAGTGTGAGGTACGATCTTACTTGCTGATGAGAGCCTGCCGGGCACGATTGTGGCAACATTGCATGGTTGTGATTGGCCCGTATCGTAACAGCGGAAAATAATAAAGCTGGCCACACACGCCGGTCTAATTTTATCTTTTTACCACAAAACTACCCCTAAAAGTTGGAATTTTCAAAAAAAGTTATTTATCTTTTTTACTTATAATATCATGTAGAATCACCTCCCGAAGTTAATGCACTTGTATAGAAACATTGGCGAGCGTGCGCACAACAACTTACCAAAGTTTCAGCGCAATCGGATGAATGGTATAAGAAATAATTTCATAACGCCAGAGCTTACCATTATATATAGAAACCATAGCAGGCGCGCGACCAAAAAAACACCAAGGTTTCATCGCAATTAAACAAAGTTGGTAATTTTCAAAATGATTTAAAATGATGCTACAAAGTATTGAAGAATATGTGTAAGTTCTCAGCATTTCTCGAGCATTTAATTAACCAACTAAATATTTCGGAAAAAAAACTTGAATTCTAAGAATGAATAAAATTTAACAGCAGAGTTTTTCCGTTATTTGTTTAACTCCTATTTTTTGCTTCAATTTATTGGAAAATATATAGAAAAGTTATGATTAATGGTAATATTGATTCAACAATTAATACAAGAATGAGCCCACCTTTGTATTTGGAAATGATAAGTTTTCCTCATAATTGAGTGGGAACTGCACTCCACTGAAGACGTCAAAGGTTTATGACAGACAAAATGCTGAAAAGCGAATAAAGTTGTCTACCTTTGTACTACCAATGCAAATATCTATAGGTCACTTATAAATATCTATATCAGTATTGGCGACTTTGATGGAATACGACATTGAGAAATGGTATAAAAACAAACGTACTGCACTGAAGGAACATCATTGCACATCCGAGATCTCTGTCGGCATTAAATAATTAAATCATCAAGATGAAGTGTGTTTTTATCGTCATTTTATCTGTGATTGTGGCTATTCACGTAAGTTTAAAAAGTACTTCATTGTTTTTAATTTATTTTGATTCAATAAAACTTATCAATATTTATCGATGGTTCCACGGCCCAGCGATTAGCTGTTGAAGATGTCCTTTTTTATTTGGGATATTTCACCCATGTAATTGAAATAACATAAGTAGTATATTGTCACCCCTTTACATAGTAAAAACAATATCTCACTGTGTGTTTTGTTTCTGAACTCAATTTCTAAAACTCCACGTAATTAAATATCTGTAAATTTGGTATAGGTACCTTTGTTAGTTTTCTTTATTTTTTATTTTAGTTACAGCTGTTTTGGCTTTCAAATCCATTACTATACTGTCAGCCATTATCAGAAAAATTGTCGAAGGCTTTAAGAGTGGAAAAATTAAAAAAAAAAATCAGAATATACTAATAATACATATACTAATAACATATATATTTTCTTTTTTTTAAATTATTAAAAATGTGCACTCTCAGTGACTTCTGACTGGTAGTTCCTTACCAGGGTGAGAAACGATGCTTAAAAAAATAATATTTTACAGATCTAATTAGCCAGATTCTTCCCAACCATTCTCTTCCCCATTTTCTTTCTTAATTCAGCATTGAAAAATCCCACAAATTGGTGATGCCTCAGCTCCTCTGGCTTCAGACATGAAATACGCATATTTTTAAATATCGGTTGAGTTGTTGTTGTTTATTTTATAGTTTTTACATTATAAATGTTTGTTGCGTTGAGTGGAAGAAGATGGGAAGGAGTAGGTGGGGCAGTACCTGGCTATCCATATCTGACCAAAAATCACGGTTTAATCCTAAGAGGTATAATATATGGCGAATTTTTTTGAAACATTTTAGATTTTGTACATACTTACACAAAAACTACAATTGCGGCCCACACGACTGTTAATGATGACGATGTGTAAGCAGACACAGTCATTCGAAACAACCATCGATTCAAACAAAAGCATAAATATAATGTTGAATCTTGGCAATTTGAACAACAAAGGATTTAAAAAAATATATAAAAATCATCTAACATTGTTACGATTCAAGTTTTTTACATGAATGGTCCTGCTTACATAGTGAATTGAGTTTTTATATCGCGGCATGATTCTGATGAAATTTATTTGCAAAAATAATCTTCAAAGTACTCTCATGACTCGCGCTAAAATCAAGGTCGATAAACAGTTTTTTTGTTGATCTTGATCTTCAATGCGCTTGGTGTAAATTATATCATTTTTTTATCAAACAAAAGTACCTACCTATTTCGTTTGTTGCTTGAATTTTGCACATTTTTACGGTAGCTGAAATATATTATTATAACCGCGCTAAAACGTCATATCAATCCGGAAACTTAATGAAATGATTTCTAATTTCAGTAGTTCAGGTAACATCACACTATACCACCGACTTCGCCCTATTTTGAACACTTTTTTTTAAATTTTTTTAAATTATTCATTTAAATTACTGTAAAAAAAATCAATTTACAGTAGATACAATACAAGTTTTCCAATTTCAAAATTCTAAGAATTTGGGAAGTTAGGTGTACAAAGAAGTTTTGAATGTTTTAAAGAGTTATTAAATACTCGTATAAGGAAATTATTTTCCTCAGATCTGAAAAGTCAAGTACTTCTTCACCTTCCTCTTCCCTACCTCCTTCAATACCCCAATTGGGAATGGTAGGATAGGAGCAGTAGTGACTCTTGTGCCGTATGATAGTTGTTGCGCCCTTTGAAAGCATTGTAAAAGTGTTGTAAATAACCGACATTTTTACGGGGTATAAAAAGGAATATGGTGATTCTACCTCTGATTGAAAACCAGAAAAGAAAAGTTGTTGCGTTCAATTTTTTCCAAACTGTAGATATTTCCTCTTTTCGGCAGCTAAAGAGTTAAAAAAAACTTTTGGAGCCAGGTATATGCTTTGACGCATTTTGATACACATTAAACATCTAATATTAACCATTAAGCGACCGATTCATTTTTTTAAATTTGACAAAAAAATTTTAATTTCAGATCGATCTCCTCGAAAACGAAAGCTCAAATAAAAAAAGTTATATTACAAAATCGACTTCAAATTTGATGTTGATTCACCGATTTTCCGCTCGAATACACTACTCAGACACTGAGCAGTTTTTTGTTGTTGTTTTCAATAATAAAATATTTACTCTATAGGTACATTTGCAGTTCTACATAAATTATCATAGACCAGTTTTCATATATAATAGATGGACCATAAATTTCCTATAAGCGCTAGTTAAAATGCACCCGATAAAATAAAAACATTAAAAATAATGGATAAAGAATCATTGGAAGTTTTTTTGCAATAAGCAGGGAAACAATGGAACGACAGCGATATACATACCTACTCAAGAATATATAGTTTTTCTCAATATCCTGGAAACGGGAAATACCGTGAAAATCAACGATTAAAAGATCGAGAAAGTTCAGAGATCGCGTCTCCGAACTCCCTCGATCTTGAAAAATTATTAACATACGAGTTGATAAATAAGTCCTTTATTAAATTTAACAGGTAATTGGATATGTACTTACACTGTAGTTCATGTATACAGGTAGTTAATTTATTAGTAATAATTGTTAATCGTTTGTATTGAATACATTATAATGAGTTTATTAACATTACATTGCTTATTTGATATATTTACCTGTGTTTTTATTATACCATTGATAAATGAATAATAACTCCTTGATTGATTAAGTATGTAAATCATGTTATTATTTCATTAACAACATATTATCGGTAATCTACTATGATACGCCTTGTTTATTTATTTAATTAAATTAAGACAATATTAGCGAAACTCAATCGAGAATAAAAAAAATTAGAAAAAGATTTTGCACCTCTGGGACTCGAACCCAGGACCTTTCGCTTTCCGGGCAAATGCGCTGACCACTGCGCCAAGGTGTCGATATCCGATTCGGTAATTTTTAATTGTATCATACTGCGATTAAGAACCACCAATATTATCATCATTTTCTTAAAGCATATTTTATTGGCTGCTTTCTTTATGTATGATTGCAAGATTCAAACCCGAACTAAATGCTATCTAGATAGTGTCTGGAAAAATCTTTATCCATTTTATTTAATATGCGACATCTATTGACTTTTCTGCAAGTCTTGGATGAGTATTTTTATTTTTTTAACTTTATGAGTAAAATTATTTATTGTAATATTTAATTAAATATTAGTGAAATATTGTAATATTTAATTAAATATTAGTGAAACTCAATCAAAAATCTGGAAACAGAAAAAAAATTATTTGCTATTTAATTTTATATATGTCCGAGAGACCGAATTTATGAATTTTAAATTTAAACAAAGAATGGTCAGACTTTTGGATCACGAAATAAGCCCCTATATGGCGGTCAAGCTCTGCATCAAATTTTGTTACAACAAAACGCTTCATTTTCGAATAATCATCTATATATCAATAACTTCCCTTTCGTGAAAGCAGAAAGTTAGGCATACATTATTGAAAATTTGTCACTTAATATGTATTTTTTTACAGGCTTTGGAACTAACACCTGAGCAAAAAGCTAAAGTAAAGCAGCATAATGCCGTGTGCCTCGCCGAAACCAAAGTGGATCCAGCCCTGGTGCAGAACGCTCGCAAGGGCCAGTTCTCCGAAGATCCACTCCTTAAGAAGTTCGTCTTCTGCTTCCTGAAGAGGGCCCAACTAGTCAACAGCAAGGGCCATCTCAAAGAAGACGTCCTCCTCGCCAAACTGCCCAAGGACTCCAATCCCATCGCTGTCAGGGTCATCATTGAACTGTGCAAGAGTCAGAGAGGAGTCGATGCTGCTGATACATCATTTGTCTTGTATAAGTGCTTCTATGAAGCTACCCCGGATCATAAATCTTTGATCTAAGCCATCAGTATTATATTTTGTTGATTTTGATCATATATGATAATAGAAACATTGGTTAAAGAATAATTATTATTGAACCCATATTGCTACAAAACAAAACGCATGTTTTCATTGCGTAGCCGCTTTGATAGTCCGTGCAGTTCCTTCGTAGCTCTGCGGTAACCGACCTTTGTTTCTATATATTTTCTATGCTTTTAATGATAGTTATTGTTTTTTTGTAAAAATTGTTAATGTTTTTAATTTATTTAATATATTTTGGTACACATTTTTTTACTATTCTTATTATTTATTTATTTATCACGTCCATTTTACAAGTTGTTTATATCACTGTTATCTATTGTAAATACTTCAAAATTAAAACAATAAAGAAAATATAATATAATTTAAAAAAAGTACCAACAAAAGCATAAAACAAAACATATATTTTTTTTACGAGGCACAGTCACATTTTACATTGTGTTTTATCTACAGGAATAATCAATTTGTAGTTTATATACCTCAAGAACTTATGATGTTGTCGCAATAATAAAATTATTAAAAAAGGGAGACTATAGAGACCATAGAGTTATACCATAGTTCGCATCAGTCATGGGTTTTATGTATATAAAATGATAAGTGCGCCTTATTTATTTGCTTTGCTTTTGCAGCTCTCAAAACAAATCCTAGAATCATAAGGGCCTTTTTGATAATATAATGACTATAATAGGCATTCAAATTGAATACTTACCAACTGACTGGAGCGACGGCTTGTTTTTTATTTTTGGTAAATATTCGGAACAAACGTCAACGGTTAATACGCACTTTTTTTTATAAAACCTTTAGATTCTTCTTAATTACCATAAAAGACAACTATTTGCATTGGAGGAGGTTGAAAATGTTACATTTTTAATTTTAGTTACGTAAATTGAAAATTTGCTTTCGTATTTAGACACAACGCTTCTCCATATGCAATTTGTAATGATTATTGTCATTTTATTATGTTGGTATTACTGATACTATATGGAAGGCTACATCATACCGTAACTGACTTCATGGCAATATATTCAAAGGCGCGTAACCGAAAAAACCTATACGCTAGGTCTGTGTAACATGGTTTGTGATTCAAAAGAAAGTGCCCCTTTATAACGCCTACTCACGTCAAGGCAAGAAAAACATCCCAGTTTTCAAGTAGTTTAGCGGCTACGCTAGGTTTGTGTAACATGGAATGTAAAATATCAGTAATACCAACATATTAAAATAACAATAATATTGCAGAGTGATTTGACAGTGTTAAAGCAAATTTTCAATTTACGTAACTAAAATTAAAAATGTAACATTTTCAACCTCCCCCAATGCAAATAGTTGTCTTTTATGGTAATTAAGAAGAATCTAAAAGTTTTATAAAAAAAGTGCGTATTAATCGTTGACGTTTGTTCCGAAGAATTACTTTATTTTTTTCTCGGATTGCTCGTGATATTTTAATGACTGTTTTGAATATTTTCCGCCGGACTTAAAAAAATCATACCTCCGAATTTTAATATGGAGGCATAAAAACTGATCTGAGTTATATAGTCAATGAATTCACCTATCTTTGGTTGTTTATCACATATTCCTAGGATTTATGAAAATAATATTATAAAATCGTAAACATTCAAAACGGAACTATTCTCAGTATTGCCTCCCTTTAAACTCGCCTAGTAAGTTCAAATTTTCATCCAAATTGAATATTTTCTATTAGGTTTCTTTTAATTGGTCTAATTTATAATCACAACGTATATATGTATATAAGAAAACTGAATTTTGATATGTTTTGAACTGTTGAATGTTCCCTTTGAATAATTTTTGACACAAATTTATTCGAAAAATGGCGACACATTTAATTAGACTAAAATGAAATTCTTAAACGACTCACCAAAAATAGCTGTAGTACATCAAACAGATTCATCAATTATCTTAAATCCACAATACCAATTAACTCGATTATTGGTTTATTTATAGAAAATATTGCATTTTCAAAATCACATGACGATCGGAAAAAAATGTCAAAAACATAACCCTTGTAAATAGTTAAATCACAGCAACCATGGCAACATAAGCATCAAAGTTTTTTGCATTGCATACTAAAATTAGTTTCATCACGGTTTACACAATGAAATTCGTTGCATGACACTAAATGAAAAATCGCGCGGAACTAATCCGAGTTTTTTTAAACTAGCGGTATTATAAAACCCATATATGCGTGATGAAAGTGCGCGCGAAACTACCAGTGAAACTAATGTCACGAAATAAAATTTGCCCAACTAGTTTCGAATGGTAAATTCTGCTTTACCGAATAAAGTGCCAATTTATGTAAGAGTTGGGATACACCTGTTAAAGATATTTACCGTCACGCACTTATATTGCCATTTAAGATTGTTCCTAGCTTTGAGATAACAAACACCATTTTTAATATTATTCAGTGCAACACCCACACAAATATAAGACTGAACTGTAACAACGACGTTCACCAATATAATACACGACAACACAACAAACTACACATATCAAAAATACATTCAACAAAGTTCGGACTGAAATCATTAGAATACATTGCCTACACTAACTATAACAAACTGCCTGAAAATTTGAGACAGGTATGCCTCCAACAAATCTCGAAATGATATATTGAAAACCTATTTTTTCAAATGTTATTTGGAAAACGAGTCATAAGTAGGTACAAACTCTGTTCTGATAGCCCTGATTATCTTCAAATACTAAACTTATAATATGATGGGCGCGGTTTATACCTTTCTTAAATCTCGTCATGTATTTTGTATGTAAACATCTTGTATTAGGTCTGTATATTTTTGAGCCCGTACCTTATATTGTATTTTCCTGATTTTGTTTTTTTTTATGCATTTCTTAGTCCATCTCATTAGTCCATCATGGAGGAAACTTTATTTTAACTTTTTGAAACCAAAAGTACATAAATCAAATGAGTCGGTTACACAAATTCATAAAATCTTATAATACATGTTTCTGTGAAATATTTGTAAAGTGATTCTTTATATGTTTGTGTCTGTATGTTGCTTCTGTGAAATGTTTTTGTAAATTTTTTATTCATACATTGAGTTGAGTTGGGTTTAACTTCTCAAAAGTACCAATTGGCGATCCCTTAATGAGTTTTGATAACTCATGGGAGTGCAACTTCGTTGTATGTTTTATTTAATAAAAAAAAAATCTGAGATCTGTCGGGAAGGTAAGAAATCGACATAAACCGGGTGAAGTAAGATTGCGGGCGATGGAAGTACGCAACACCGCCCATAAGCCGCACGGACCATAGAAATATTTTTTAATTTATGGAACTCGGTACCCCGCTTTTTGACTGCACCCGGTTTATGTTGTCAACCCGTAATACTTCACTTAATAAATTGATTGACCAATAAATTCCAATGACTGGGACGACTATGCTAATATAATTAATAATTACATATTTATACCGTATTTTCACAATGACTTTCTTCACAATAATTTGAAAATGCGAGACATCTATGAATTCGACTTAGAACTAGCAATAACAGTTACGGAAAACCGATAGTTTATCAGGCAAGTGAACCTTACATTTTTAGTATGGTCTCAGGAGGAGTTTTAAATAATCTCGCTAGATGTCACACCACTGCAATTTTCAAGCTAAATATTTCCAAACAAAATAGTGGAAAAAATTACATAAAAAATACAAAGTCATGTTCGCAATGTAATATATTTTTAACGTAGGCACACTATCTGAAACACAATTATGAGTCCACGGTTCCTGTATAATATTTGTTAGTCATCATTTTTATCTAATTAATTAATTATTATTCCATAAAGAAATATGCGTATAAAAAACATTCGAGCTCATCGGGTAGGTACCTAACAACCTTAAAATTTTGTCAGGAAGCCAAATATTCTTCTCGGCCAGTTTCTTAAAAACTAATTTGGGTCTGGGCCAAGGAGATTTTAAGAATTAAATTAAAAGGAAGCTTACTTATCTGGCATAAGTACCAAAGTACCCGTCTATGTGAAAGAAAATGCGGAGAATTTTTCCATTTGGTAATATTGCCCAGAATATGTACGAACTTAAATACTTTCTGATGTAGGTAAGGCAAGTAAATGCGATTATGCAGGCGCCGGGAAATTTGAATAACAGGTATTTTACAAATCTTTGCTGGCACTGGTCGCTCTTACTCCCCGAATACTGAGCGAAAGGGACAACTGAACTGCACCTCAGGCTCATTATATATAAATAAAAACGTCAAAATTGAGATTTGTTATTTACCAGTTTTCTTCTCCAAAACTGGATCGATTTTTTATATTTTTTTCACTAAAGCCTCGATTACATTGAGCGAGTTTACAAGCTACTAGCCGGCAACTTTAAAAGCAGGTTAATCGGCGAGTGAGATTGTCATGATGACACACAAAGCTGTTTTCTCGCTCAGTAGCGACAATAGCAGCTAAAATAACGACTCCCGCACGAACCAATTCGGTCGAAATTTTGTAAAAAACTTGAGGTCGCAGCTAGCTAGCGCCACACGCTAGCCAGTAGCGAGAATTACGGCTCCCGCGAGAACTAATTATGATAGTAACGAAATCAGCTGTTCGTGGGCCGCCATCTTGAGCGAGTAGCGAGTAGCGAGTAAAGTTGACTACCTTTCAACTTTTTCCGTGGATTGTTCACAATCTGCTAGTTAGCAAGTAATACGATCACACTGAGCTAGTTTACTAACAGATAGTGATTTTCCCAGAAAGTAGCTTGTAAACTCGCTCAATGTCATCGAGACTAGTGTATAAGAAGAAAATACTCTATATCTGTGTATTAAAAAAAATACATTGTCAAATTGTTATACCTACTGTACCTACGTCTGTTGATGGCTTTCAAACAAGGCCAATGAAAGGTTTTTTGGAGGGTACTAACTCCAAAGAAATAACTTATTAATAAAACCAAACGCAGGGACATGTCAGTGGTTGACGATGTAAAAATTCAGAGAGGAAATACCAAGGACCTACCGTTTGGTTGTACGTAAAACCTATCATTTACGGCCTTTATGGTCGAGTGATTAAGATCCTCATCAACGAATCCAAAAGTCACGGATATGTTTTACTTTACAATTAATTTATTAAAAATAATATGTAGTATTTTGGGGCACGTTCCAGTGCGGAAGATCCTCCCTGTTTCGCTGGTGAAAAACCACCATCCAGAAAAGAAATATTGTTTAAAATGTCTTCAACTTTGTTTGGTGACCAGATTTGAAAAGCCAGGTTCTTCCCCACCTATTTTTCCTCTCCACTACCTTCAGCCTCACAACATACCTCAATCAGGGAGGAACAGACTCTTGTATAAAAAACTTTAAAAAATAACAAAAAACATTTTAGCACCACGAGGTTAGGAATGTATTTGAGAGACATGTCTTCCGCTAGCTTATAACATCTAAATATGGACAAGGACGTTTCTCAAGAGCGTCGGTTGATTAGTTCGTTAGATGGTTAAAATAATAACCATGATTAATTAAAGTGGTCGAAAGATAGATAGTAAGTATTTTATTTGACCTTTCAAATTCATCCACGCGGTTAAGCAAGCATCTCTTGATTTGGACCCCGGGGTGACAGAGTAGTGGGTGAGGGAGGGAGGCTGTAGGTAACTACAGTAGTTTCGCTGAATGGGGTAGGTTCTCCCAAAAGTGTCCTTAACGATATATTCAGCTCGGGGTCCGACGCCGTTATTGCTTCGTTACCGCGGCCCTCTACTTGTGTGTTCTCTAGGATATAGAAATAACTAGGCGTGACTTACGGTACGAAGCAAATTAATCAATGTTAATATTAATCAGTGAAATCCGTTTATAATGACATCGAAGGGAAATGACAAACACGTCATACTAAGCGGACGCCATACAAAGCATTTTGTAGAAAATAAACAACCTCCTGATTTTGTTAGGTACCTACTATATATTTATATATGTATTTATTTTAATAGAAAGAAATATAGCATATTAAGATTCGTGACGTGCCATGCACGCGCCGAACGTGTTGAACGAGGAATCATGTCGGTCACTATAACCGACATAATTTTCCATGAAATTAGGATATAATTTATTAAGATTCGTGACGTGCCATGCACGCGCCGAACGTGTTGAACGAGGAATCATGTCGCTCACTATAACCGACATAATTTTCCATGAAATTAGGATATAAATTATCAAAAATGGGTCAAAATAAGCGACATGTCACTATAAGCGAAGTCATAAAGTAATTATATCCGACTTGTTATATAGAACTTTATATGAAAACCAAACTTCGCTGTGTATTTACTTTATATTAAGCGGTTGGTCAATATAGGCGGAGTCGTAATTAACGGATTTTACTGTAATTGTTTGTTTGGTTTTTTTACCGATACCTCCAAATACACTAGCAGATAGGTATATTATATCAGTGGTCTAATCCATTCTGTTTTCTGTTCCAAAATATATAAATAGGGAATAAGAACATAATATTATCCATTTCAGCACAATATGGTTTAGCTTAGAAGTTGCTAAACTTAGGAGCAGATTTCTAAAATATTTTCCTCTTTAAAAAGTGGCTTATACGATTCTTCTTTTTCTAACAGCTATTGTATTTAAATAAAAAAATAAAATGAAAAACATAAGTAAGGGTATACGATTCATTTAATCACAAAAATTGAAAATAAAACGAATGCTCGGTCGATTTGGGAGGCGGGTATTTATTAAATATGCGGATATGGTATTTATTGGATAACCAACAACTTTGGCATAGGTCACCCCAAGTGGTTATTTACATTTGGTGACTTAGCAGGGGTTTTGTCTGGGTCTTGGTGGTGTATACGTTTGCCCACCTACTGTGGGAGAGACTGGTTGAGGGTGACCTTTTGATCTTCCTGCAGGACTATCTCGGAACATCGCCTTGCACCGCAGAGGGAGGGATGGACTCAGTCACTCCTGTAAACATTGATCCCCTTTTCCTTCCCAGAACTTCATTCCATTCCTCAAAAATTCGTCCACACAGCATCTCCAAATACGACATAGGCCCCGAGGGGAATTTTTTTCCTCAGGGCCTTCTGTGTGGAGCTAATGCAAAAAAAGAACCTACATAAATGTGTGATAAATAATTGATTGTTAAAAGCCCATAATTTTGTGTACATCACATTATCATGTTTTTATTTGATTTAAAAAATAAATATCCAATTATTAAAAGTTTACAAATCTTTCATAATTTTTTTTTTAGATAACCAGACTAATTGTCTGTATGGTGGCATGCCGAAATGGGTATGTAGTATAAGAAATTCATATTTTTTCTAACGGAACAAGTTTCTTCGTAATAAGATTTATCTCATTTGAGAGTATGAAAAAATGCTTATGGAATGTTTCTATTTTGTGATGTATTTTTTAAATAATCACATAATATGCTCTACTCGATAGGAAATACAAATAACAAACATGCTATTTTGTCTACCGTACTATTAGTTTATTTTTAGCACTGATAAAACGAATCCTCTCTATTTCATATCAGCGGTTAGCAGCGAAGGCTTTGCGGCGAATTTAAATTCAATTTCACCTCTGTCGGAACTTTCTATACAGCCTTTTGTCGGACGGGAGGTTCTGCCGCTGCCGCTGCGAACCAGCCACGGTCCACAGTCCACACGCCTTCTTAAATTGTCCCACTGAAAGGGGCGTAATTAAGACAGTCGTATTGTGGGAACTTTCCCCACCTGGCCAACGGGGCGGGCTTAGCCAATTTGCTTTGGGTGGAACAATAAAAATAAATATTTGATTAACTTTATCGTGCCATATATTTCCTACTGGTTAAACGTCTTTCTTTGTCATTATTTAAGTGTCCAAACTATCTAGTTTCTCGTATCTTAACCTTGTTATTTAGGTATCCGAAGTCAGTCTTGCAACTGTCCCGGATTTTTTCATTTGTAATTCGTTCACATAACCATTGGAGCGCTTTTTGCCACAGTATGCCACTCCTTAAAATACCTCGGATTGCTTTGCTGCCAATTTTGGAAAATTTTATTTGTAAGTAATTAAGTAGAAGTTTACGATTTTTTAAATATTTTTATAATAAATCCGACGAATATGTGATAATAGACAACAGATAGGTGAATTCATTGGCCATATAGAACTATAATTAGTTTGTATGTCTGCATATTAAAATTCGGGGGAACGATTTTTATAATGTGGGCAGAAAATGTTCAAAATGATAACAAAAAAAATTTCGAGCAATCTGAGAAAAAAGTGGCGCTGTCGCTTCAGTTTTACTAAATAATCAGTTTATTTTCGTCTTTTCTGCCACTTCTAAGCGACGATAGTGAGTCATTTGTAAAAGCATGACTACGGTCTTAGCTTATTTTTATGCTGATGTCAGTTGCCGGCTGGCTACCGCGACAGCCTTTTCGAGGCGTGGAGAAATGAAAACACTTCGATTACGTGGAGTGTATTTATTCATCGAATTAAATTTACTGTAAAATAAAAATCCCCAATCCTAATACTACGAGTTTGGCCTCAATTAAACTCCAACATTGTCATAGATTCTAGTCCAAAATCCATCGCCCTCTGTTGAACTCGATATTTTTGTCAATGGTCTTAGGATATTCCTCCTTTCAGGTGATCTTTCACGTCCTTCACTAGTTTACTCGATGCACAATATCTGTGCTGAAATAAGTGTCTTCCGGGGCCGTCAACGGCTTAACAAACTCAACATCCCACTTTGTTCCACACTAACTCTCCTCCACCGTACGAAGAAGAAGAAGAATATTGCATAAAGGCTGGTAGATAGTAGTTTACTGTGAACTGCTCCTAATAAAAAAAAAATACATATGTATTTTTTGTAATTAATTTTTATTATTAAAAAAAAAAAACAAAGCGAAGAAGTTTATTCATAGTCCTTCTCACTAAGGATTCCTGATCCGACGCGGACTGCAGATGGTTGTATTAGTGTTACATCATGATTTCCTTATTTTCATATTTGTTGATTGCCACATTTTCATATTTCGTCAATTCATTTGGATAGAGTTCTAACTGACATTTTTTTCAAAAATGACCTTTGAATACCAAAGCATTTCCTTTGCTCATTTCTCTTCCCAAAATTATTTTCAGAATCATCTGTAATGTATTTTCGTAGATATATGGATGACAAAGTTCTAACATCAAGCATTTTCAATAATAATTCATTTTACAAGGTTCTATCGTCACTTACACTCTCTATTTTGTTTATATCTGACAGTTGATCTAAATACAAGGCGCATTATGGTTCGTCACTTCATTTGGATAGGGTTCTAACTACGGCTTACCATTTTCTAAGGTTTCTATGTGTAACAGACGTGTGCTACAAGACTGTAGAAAAGGGCACCGGTGGCTGTGCACGTGGATGTCGACTATTGTAATATTGTGTGAAATGCAGTACTGGCTGGCCTTCCTTGAAGGTGGCAGCCCTGCTGTACTGGAGGGTTGTAGCCCTGGATCTGCCTCCCTGCACCCAGAGCTGGTGAGTGGTAGCCCTGGATGTCCTTGTTCTCTGCCTGAGCCTGGCGCCTTGCGGTGTCCAGAAGTTGGGCCGGCTAGTCTTGAGGAGGTAGGCACCAGACTTGTTGTTCAGGCAGAGCTTCAGCAGGAGGCAGGTCGGAGAGAGGTTTCTTCCAGAGGAAGGAGTAAAACACGAAGATTTAAAGAAAACGTTGAACTGATTTATTATCTTTTTTTTTTTTTTTTTGATTCTACGGATTCTTTCGTAATCCTCTAACTAACTAGGGCTTTGCAATACCCTTTCATGTCTAGTTAACTAGTATTACGGCTCATTTGGCCTTTTTACTATTACCTTCTGAAGGTAGTATTTAATTGACTGAGTTTAAATTATACATTAATGTCATCGTGAGGAAAAAGTCTTTACTGGATAAAAAACCTCACTCAAGTTTCAAAGGAAAAATGGAACAAAAGTTCTGAACTTTATTCAAGGAGTTTTACATTTATTTTTACTGAATGTAAGTATTTTATTTCTTCAGGTCTGCGTCTCGTCCTTGGAGCTGGTACTGGTGCCTATGTCTAGTGGAGGAAAGAGGGAAGAAAAACATCATTAATTTCGGCTCGATCTGCGTTGGTTTTTACGCCAACGCCCATCGAGCACAAAAAATCCGAGTAAACTCGCCCACTCTACGCCACTGGATGCGCAGATGGTGTGCGCGTGTTTTGGTCGGCCGGCAGTACCGTGCAAGGCTTGTTCGAGCGGGAGTGTGGAATGTTGTGGCAGGTCGGGTATTGTTGGTAGAGGTCAGTATGTCGGTAGGTATTTGCGTATAAATGGCGTCTTGTCAGTTGTCATCTATCTCGTCATCGCTGTCTTCGCTCTCAGGAATTTTTAGTATGAGGTGTTTTGGCATCCTATGTTTGTAGCGGAAAGGAAGATCATCTGGTGACTTGTAATTGCCCAGCCCTTTGATGAGTGGATTATTCTTGTTCAGAGTTCTATAGAATTGCGTAGTTAGTTGGAATGCATATTCTTGAAGAGTCGGGATTTCTTTTCTATCGTGCAGTTTTTGTAGATTGGTGTACCTCGGGGTATTATAAATGATTTTAATACATTTATTCTGGAGGACTTGAAGTCTCCTGTAGGTTGAATTTGCTATATTGCTCCACACGGGGAGTGCGTATGTCAGGGCTGGGCGAATTTGTGTCAGGTACAGAAGTAGTTTTTTCTTCTCAGCGAGAGGGCTTTTTCTGTTGAAGATCGGCCCTACCGAGCCTGCTGCTTGTAGCATTTTGGTTTTTGCGTTCTGCAGGTGTGATTTCCAGTTTAGTCGGGTGTCCAGGGTTAGGCCAAGGTACTTTACTTCTGGTTTCCACTCGAGCGCAACTCCACTCATGATTATTTTCTTTGGCGGTATTCTGTTTTTAATCCGTCGCGTGAACATGATGGCTTCTGTTTTGGCCTCATTCAGCTTCAGGCGCCATTTTTTATAATAGGCTGATGTTTCGTCGAGGCCTTTTTGTAGGTTTTTAATGGCAATTGCGGCCTTGGCAGATGTGGCATACAGGCTCATGTCATCGGCGTAGGTTGCCTTTTCGCATTTCACGAGTGGAGGGATGTCGTAGGTGTATAAGTTGAAAAGGTGCGGACCGAGTAAACTTCCTTGTGGCACGCCCTTTGGCACACCCCTGGATGATGATTTCGCATCTCCCACCTTAACGGTGAACGTTCGGTTTTTCAGGTATTGACGTATTATTCTTATAATGTATAAGGGCGTGTTGGTGATATACATTTTGTATATGAGCCCGTCCATCCATACTGTGTCGAAAGCTTTTTCGAGATCGAGTAGTGCCATGGCAACGTATCTCTTGGTGTTGAAAGCTCTCGAGATGTCTTCTGTGACACGTGTCAGTTGGTGGACCGTCGAGTGGTTACATCTGAAACCGAATTGCTCGTTCGGCAGGGTCTTGTTTTCGTTATGATGTGGGAGGTATCGATTGAGGATGATTTGTTCCAAAACTTTGCTCATTGTGGGCAGCAGGCTGATAGGGCGGTAACATGACGGATTCGAGCGGTCTTTTTTTGCTTTGTGAAACGGTAGAACGCACGCATTTTTCCAGGATGACGGGAAGTGGCCCAGCAATAGGCAGGCGTTGAATATTTTCGTTATGAAAATAATCGCTCTCTGCGGTAGGTGTTTTAGCAGGGCATTGGTAATTTGGTCTTCGCCTGGGGCCTTTTTCTGTTTGAGGCGCTTTATAATGCTGGCCACCTCCTTCGGAGTGCAAAGATGTACATCCTCCGTATCCGTTTGATTGAGGAGTTCAAGTTCTTCAAGTGATCTGTTCACCGTTTCATTTACAACCGGGTCCTCCATCCCATCGGTGGTTTGATATGCTTTCTCGAATCCGTCGGCCAGGGCGTTTGCCTTTTCTTCGTCCGAGAGTGCCAGGGTTGTCGAGTTGGGCCACTTGAGAGGCGGGATGCTGTTATCCTGATAGCGCAGGGCCTTTGACATTTTCCATATCGAGTTATCCTGCGTACTTAGGGATGTTACTTTCTCTGACCACAGAGTATTTTTCAGGGTCGCTATTTCGTCTTTTATTTCCCTTCCCAGAGAGTTTACTGCCGTCTTGAAGCACCTCTCATGGGTGTTGTGATGGATTCGGCGAAGTCTGTTTTTTTCTGTGATCAGGAATTTTATGTGCGGTGTTAGCTTCACAGTAAAGGGCTGAATTTTTTTCTTTGGGATACAATCGTCTCGTGCTCTTTGTATGATATCGGTCAGCGATTCGACGGCTTCGTCGATTTCGGCTGTCGTGGTTAGAGTCTCGGATGTCAGATATATTTGAGCGTTGATCTCCTCTTTGAATCTTTTCCAGTCGGCTTTTTTAAAATCAAGTTGAGTCCTCGTTATTCTCGTGATTTTGCCGCCCACTGTGAAGCTAACAGGCAGATGGTCGGATGGAAGTTCGTCCAGTGTCATCAGGGGAGATGTCGTTGTTATGTTTTTTACCAACGCAATATCAAGAGTGCTTGGATATTTCATTCGCTGTCTGTAATATGTCGGCTTGTCCGGTGCAAGTACTTGATAGTCATGGCTTTCCAGGTGTTTAAACAGGATATTTCCGTTTTTATTGGCTCTGAAGTTATTCCAATACCTGTGTTTGGAATTTAGGTCTCCAGCTATGAGTACTTTTGTACCGAGCGCGAACAGCTTGTCAAGATCGCCTCTCACGATATTATTTGCGTTTGATGGGCAATATGCAGCGATGATGGTGTGCATTTCGTTTTTTATCTCCATCCTGATGACAGTGGCTTCCATATTTTGTAGTACAGGCGTAGGGAGTCTCGTTGTCAGAAGGCCCTGGCGGGTTAGAATCGCCGTGCCACCCGAGGTTCGTGATCTTCTATCCCCTGCGGGTGGTCTATCATTCCTATGTATGTCAAATCCTGGCACTCTCAATCTGGTTTGTTCATTAAGCTGCGTCTCGCTGAGAAGAATAATGTCAATTTGTTGTCTATTGACCAGGTCAAGTAATTCTTCGACTTTCTGTCGAATGCTACAAGCATTCCACATAAGGAGCTTAACCTCTGGGGCCGAGCTAGCCATCGATGGTGTTCATTAAAAATTCCATGAGAATGCACATTTTCTCATCCCTGCTTGTGCAGGCTGCCAGCCTTCCACGGATTTTGATGAGTCCGCGTAGGAGAGACATGATGTCCTCGTCATCAGAGGCGATGTTAGGTTGGGACCTTTGTGTGTTGGGCCCTGGCCCACGACGCTCGTCGTTTTGGGCAGCCCTGCGGGGCTCTTCTTGGGTTTGCGCAGCCCTGGATTGGCCACCCGCTGCCTGAGAGTAGCTCATCCGGCCGCTTGCGAAGCCCGATGTTTGGGGCTGGCGTGTTTCTGAGGCCCTCTGGCGCGGCTCTGCGGCCCTCTGTGTGGTGTTCTCCCTAGCTCTTTGCTGTAGGGCTGCCACATATTCTACCCTTTTCGGGCATCCGCTGTAGTTGGCGGGGTGAGGGCCTCCGCAGTTGCAGCAGGCGGCCGGTAGCTCTCTTGTGACCTTGGCGCAATCGCCGGTTGCGTGTGTCCCTTCACACTTCACACAGCGGGCAGGGTGGGCGCAATTTCTCGACCTTTTTTTTTTTTTTTTCATTTACTAGATTCTTATGTTTCTTGAAGAGATGAATCATTTAAATTTACTGAATTTAAAGTTAATGTTCTTTATAAATAGAACGGCGTCATATGCGCCTTGCAATTTTTACCTCATGTGGGTATTTTTAAATGTTACCTGGCTATTATAGACTTAAAGGCCTTGTATTTCATCGGTAGGGAAAAATTGTTATCTAAAAACCCTACTAAAATTGCATGTTTTGCTAAGCTCCATCATCATCAGGCAGCCACGCTACCGGCAGGCGCTCATGCATACATACGTGTCTGTTTGTGTTATGTTGGGAGTGGGAAGGAGTCGGTCATGTCCTTGTTATTTGGATCTCTTCCGCATTTGCCTTCGGGAATGAGGAAACCATGAAAAACCTCATCCGGGAAGAGTCGGCCGAAAGTCAACATGAAACTTGTCGGCCTTCAGTGATTTCAATATATGAAATCCTGCATTGTGTGGTGAGGGGTGTGGGTGTCTGTTTTTATGTGAGATATATATACATACTATATGGGAAATTTATAATAACTTACATAAACATACATATTATACAAAATTAAATAGATATATACATAGATATGTAAACATAAGTTTTGGGGGGGGGGTCTGGTGTTTAGGAATACCTACTGCTCGCTCAGTCGTCCGCGTCTGAATCTGGTTCATGCCAGATGTGGTCCAGGTCCATCAGGATATGTTTGGGTAGTCTGTGTGTATATCTGAAAGTAAAGTCACTGGGTGCGTTGTATTGACCGATTTCTTTGATAAGTCTATTTTTGCTATGTCTGAGAGATTTGTAAAATCGGTCTGTCAGTCTGTGCGTGTGTTCAAATAAGGTCGGTATGTCTTCTCTGGCATGTAGTCTTTTGAGATTCGTTCTGATTCTAGTATTGTATGCGATTTTAATGCAGAGATTTTGTAGCGTCTGTAGTTTCATATGTGCAGTATGAGAAATACTACTCCACACGGGAATAGCATACGTCAGTACCGGTCGTATGAGCGAGTAGTAGATCAGGAGCTTGGTTCTGGGACGCAGCGGACTTCGTCTGTTGAAGATGGGCTTCATCGCGCCGACTGCCTTTCTGGCTCTTGCGTGTATCTTGGCTATGTGAGATTTCCAATCGAGACGTGAGTCCATTGTCAGGCCCAGGTAAACAACTTCATCTTTCCATTCTAGGACGTGTCCTCCCATTTCGATGTTGACGTCTGGTGTTCTTCTTTTTCGTTTCCTCGTGTACATTATCACTTCGGTCTTTGCCTCATTTAATTTGAGTCGCCATTTCTTATAGAACTCTACTAGAGCGTCGAGCGCCCTCTGTATGGCCGCCATGTCTGCTTTCAGCGAGGAAACGTAAAGTTTGACGTCGTCTGCGTATATAGATAAGTTGCATCTCTCGTCTCGGGGGATATCATGTGTGAAGATGTTGAAAAGATGAGGTCCCAGTAGACTCCCTTGTGGCACGCCTTTTGGAATCTCACGTAGTGTTGAGAGCGCGTTTCTGATAAAAACTCTGAAGGATCTGTTCTTTAGGTATTCTTGTATCACTCTCGTTAGGTATATGGGCGTGTTGAGTATGTGCAACTTGTGCAGTAGCCCTCTGATCCAAACGGTGTCAAATGCCTTCTCCAAGTCTATCAGCGCAGCGGCGGTGAAGCGATGTTCGTTGAATCTTCTGGCGATGAATTCCGCTACTCGGGAGAGCTGGTGGGTAGTGGAATGCCTTTTCCTGAATCCGAACTGCTCGTCTGGCAATGTGTCTTCGTGATGTGGTAAAAGTCTGTTGAGAATCACCTGTTCAAATACCTTGCTCAGTGTGGATAATAAACTTATCGGCCGGTAGTTCGTCGGCTGCCTCTTGTCTTTGTTAGGCTTCGAGAAGGGCAGCACGGTTGCCGTTTTCCAGATTTGGGGAAGTGTCCGGTGATGAGGCAGGCATTGAACAGCTTTGTGATGAAAATTATTGCTTTCTGCGGTAGATGTTTCAGTAAGATGTTATGTATTTGATCGCTTCCCGGTGCCTTATTTGTCTTCAATCGCCTGATAATGACGGCTACTTCGCTCGGCGTGCAGAAATGTATGTCGGCGGTGTCCGTCTGCTCTGCTTGATCAAGATGTTGTAGAGACTCATCTACTAGTCGATCCGTTTCCGGGTCGCATAAGCCGTCCGTGGCTGCGTAGGCTCTCTCAAATCCGTCGGCGAGCGCGTTTGCCTTTTCTTCTAGTGAAAGTGCCAGCCCTGAGCCGTCTAACTTCTCAAGCGGGGGGATCGTGTTATCTTCGTGTCTCAGTGCTTTCGCCATTTTCCACAGGCTGTTATCTTTGGGCGTGAGTGACGTAACTTTCTTCGTCCATAGTTCGCGTCTGAGATCGGTGATTTCTTGTTTGATCTCCCGCTGCAGAGTGTTGTAGGCGGTTTTGAAGTAGCCGTCGCGCGTTTGATGGTAGATGCGCCGCAGGCGATTTTTCTCCTTGATGAGCGATAGGACATACTCGGGAAGCTTGATCGTAAAAGTCTGTTCGTCTTTGTATGGTATGTAGTTGTCTTGTGCAAGTTGGATGATTTCGGTCAGAGTGCTTGCGGCTTCGTCGATTTCTTCCTTCGAGCGCAGGGTTGCCGACGATAGGTATATTCGTTCGTTTATCTCTTTCTTGAATCCTTCCCAGTCGGCCTCCTTGTAATTTCGCCATTTTCTGGGGCTCCTTGAAGTCGTCCCTCCAATACTGAAGCTCACGGGCAGGTGATCTGATGATAACTCATCCAGCGTACGCAGTGGCGAGATGGTCTTGGCGTTTTTCTCAAGTACGATATCTAGAGTACTTGGATACTTTGCGTATGTTGGATAGTGAGTCGGTTTGTCCGGAGCCATAATCGTGTAGTTGTGCGTCTGCATATGTGAAAAGAGCGTTTTCCCATTCGCGTTGCCTCGGTAGTTGTTCCAATAATTGTGCTTGGCATTGAGGTCTCCTCCTAAAACAACAATGGGGCGCAAATTAAGTAATTTATCTAAATCTTCTCTTACCAGAAGTTTGGGGCAGTAGGCGGCGATGATGGTATGCGCTCTATCCTCTATGGTGACTTCGATAATTGTGGCTTCAGTATGCTTCAGCTTCGGAGTAGGGATTCTTGTAGATGTTATGGTTTGACGAACGAATATGGCGGTGCCTCCACCTGCGCCCTCCAGTCGGTCATCTCGATGTACTTCGAAGCCGGGCACTCTCAGGGGTATGTCAGGTTTTAAAAAGGTCTCTGTAATGAGAAAAATGTCAATGTCAGTATTGTTTGTCAGAGCGAGCAGTTCGTCGGTCTTGAAGCGGATGCTGTGGGCATTCCACAGGAGAACGTTCACCATCTCGGGATCAGACATTGATGGTGGACGTGATGAGACCCATAAGGATCCAGGCTCTTGCAGCTTCGCTGGAAGCTGCGGCCAGCTCTGGTCGCAGGCGATCTAGTCCCTCGAGCAGGGCCATCATCAGTTGGGCATCGCTTCTAGCCTCTCCTGCGGGCTGCTGCGTGCGGGGCTGCGTGCGGGGCTGCGAGCGGGGCTGCTCCTCTTGGCGCTCCTCGCTCTTTCCGCTGGCTACGTTGGCCCAGCTGCGTCCATCCGTCCTCGGCATCTGCTGTGTATGAGGAGGTGGCCTGCTTGCTCCTGGGGCCTGGCGCTGAGGGTGTCTCTGGTGCTGCTGGAGCGAGGCGACGTAGGCGACCCTCTTCGGGCAGCCTCTGAAGTTGGCGGGATGGGGGCCTCCGCAGTTGCAGCACGCGGCGGGCTCGTCCCTGGTGGTCTTGGGGCACTCGGCCGAGGCGTGCTCCACCAAGCACTTCACACACCTCGCGGTGTGGGCGCAGTTTCGGGATCCGTGCCCGAAGTTTTGGCAGCGATAACACTGCGTCCCATGTTGGAGGTGATTGCTCCTGTGCTTCTGGAGGCGTATTCTGCAGTGGCACAGGTACTTCACTGCCGCTCTCAGCTGGCCCATATTCACTTCCTTATCGAAGTTGGCCAGGTAAATGGGATACTCGGTCGAGGCTGTAGTCATCCTGACGACCTTCACCGGGGGGAAGCCTTGTTCAGTGAGGTCAGCCGCGATGTCCTCCGTGTCAACATTCGGTAGGCCCTTGATAACGGCTTTCTTCAGTTTTTCGGCCTCCGCCGTGTATGTATGGAAGCCTCGTGCCTCCGCTCGCAGCCCGTTTGTTAGAGCTTGGTGGTCCGCCATGCTCCGCACGAAGATATTTGCAGTTCCGCCTCGGTTGTAGCGGAACGTGAAGTTCGGATGCCCGATGTGGCCCTGCACCGCCGAGGTGATTTGGGCGTGGGTGAGAGTCCCCAGGGTCATCACAACCGGGGGGACACGATCTTTCCGGGCAGGCTGGCCGCTGGTACCTGCGGGAGAGAAAGAGGAATTAGTATTAATGCGCTTTGGTTGCGGTGCGCCGCCGCCTTCGCTTACCTCGCGGAGATTTCCGAAGCGGTTGCCGACAACAACCGCCCGGGGTTCCTGAGGTGACAGGGGCCTCTTAACGGGGTTGGACGGCCTCGTCCAACCTTCCTCCTGCCTGGTCGTCTCCATGTCCTGGGGGGGTAGCGTGGGTCTGGGGGGTGGGACGTAGCCCGAAGCTGGGCCTACTGCGTGGCGGCTGGGTCCGGGTGCGGGTGCTGGGCCGGTCGCGGGCATCTCGGGGGGCGGCAGGGCGATAGCCGGCTGCGTCCTCGGGTCAGGGTGGCTCAGCTGGGGCTGGGAGGCAGGGATCGTAAATAGGATCGATCCCGTCTTGGTTTGCCGTCTATACTGGCGGGCTCCCGGGGGGATCTCGATCGGCGAATCCTCCGGGTTGGCAGGTTCCATCCGCCCGGGGAACATCCGGACGGCGGGGATTCTATTTCTCCTCTTCTGGATGGAAATTGAAAAGTGGGTTCGTCTCGGTGGGGCCAGGTCTTCCCTCTTCTTCGGTGCCTTGATAAAGGCAGTTGGTGGCGCGGAGGCCTAGGCGGTGGGCTGGTCGGGGTCCAGCCGGCTGATAAAATAGCAGGTGTCTGGCCGTGTAAACACAAGCCAGACAAAAGCGAATCGGGGGCGAAAAGGGGCTCGTCTCAAAGGCGACTGTCGCGGATGGCCGAACTTTTGGCATCTGTGGCACTGTGTGCCGTGCTGCAGATGTCCGCTTCGGTACTTGCGCATGGATATTCTGCAGAAGCAGATGAAGCGCACAGCCTCTCGCAGCTGCCCCATGTTGGTTTCTCGGCCGAAGTGGGCCAGGTAGAGCGGGTATTCTGACCCTGGGGTCGTCATCTCTATGACGGCTTTAGCAGGGAAGCCCTGGTCCCTCAGATCATTGCTGATCTCTTCCGTTGTCAGCTTAGGAAGGCCTCTGATGACGGTCTTCTTTACCTTCTCGGTCTCTGTCGTGAAGGTGTGGAAGGACTTGGCTTCCTGACGCAGGGCAATCGTGAGTTGGCTGTGAGCTTCGACAGAGCTCACGAGGACGCTGATGGTGCCGCCCTTGTTATATCGGAAATTGAAGGTGGCATTTCCGATATGCTTCTTAATTTCTGTCGTGATCTGGCCATGCGTCATGCTGCCGATCGTCATGATAACAGGCGGCACTCGTGTGCCCTTTCTGCCTGGTGCATGGGTGGCTGTGACCTGTCGGTGGTTGTCAGTCACGTTAGTCGTCGTCGGGCGTCTCTTGGGAGGAGGAGCAGAGTATGCGGAGACGTCTCCGTCTCCGACCTCAGGGAGGTTATCATACCTGTTCTGGGACAGGAATGGGGTGGAAGTGGGTTGGGTTGGGGAGTGGCAGCGCTTTGATGTTGGCGCTCTCTGCCATTCAGCCTCCATGGGAGTGTAGCTGGTCCCCGGGGTGGGAAGGGGTGCGGTAGTGGTAGGAGGGGGAGGGATGGGAGCCTCGATTGGAGCCGCGAAGATGTACTCCACGGTTCCGGTCTTGACGTGGACCCTGGACGTGATGGCCCCGAATGGAACGGGGAAGTCCACGAACTCGAGGGAGCCCTTGGACTTCCTCGACGCGTCGGATGGTGCGGCCATGACGTAGGCGAGTTTACTCGAACTTATTGTTGAGCTCAAAATTTTGCCTTGAGAAAGGCAGTTGTTCAGAAAGGAGAGTGTTCGACTGTTTTGCCTTGAAAAAGGCAGGTTTTGCCTTAACAAAGGCAGTTTTTGAGGCTCCGTTGGCCGAACTGAATGGAGGGCGACTGCCGGCTCCGAGCGCCCTAGGGCACTTGAAAGCTTCAGTCAGCCACCATACAGCGCTTCCTTTTTATTTGGCCTGATTATCTCGAGGCCAGGGTCACCAAAGATCGCCAAGCCGCCAGAAAATCAGGTTAATACCCGTGGTCACCTCGCACACAAACCCTCGAGTCTATGTGCCCTATCGAACCTTTGCGCTCTCCTCTCTCTCTCTCTCTTTTTTCACTCTCTCTGATTTATTATCAAAAAGTGCGCCGTATTTATACCAAATCGGTAGGTCGATTTGGTGGCTCACGGAAAGTGGAGGGGGAAACGGAACCCAGGCACCTTTCCTTTATAAAGGGCAAGAAACTGCTTAGTATCTATTTTGCCGGCTTAATCCGTAAAAGTGCTCGTCTAAATTTGGCAACTTTTACGGATTTTGTAGCCTTTATTAACAATCAAAATACATATTAAATAGAAAAAACATATAAATAAAGCCAAGATTTATAACAAGAATTTTAGTTTGGTGAATTTACCGTGATTTTAAGAATTTTTGATTTTTAAGGAAATGTTTTATGATTTATCAAGTTATAATTATTTTTCCTAGGTTCCCTGTGAGATAAGTTAACGAAATCTGTTTATTTCACCATCTCACAGGGACCCTAGAATTTTGTAAAGGTAAAAATGTAAAAATGTCATGACCGAAATTTTCTAAGTCTTTTTGACATGGCAAATTGAGCTCTATTTTTAGCTCTAAGTATTTTGAGAGCAAAGTCTCAGTTTGACAGGAGGCCTTGTAGGATCAAGAATGAAAACTGATTATTTCATTGTCCTACAAGGCCCGCAGGTTTTGTTATTTGGAAAAACATAAAATTTACACCTTTGAAATTTTGTTTTGTTTGTGTTTTTTGGTAGGCAAAAATGACTTTATCTTTGCTTCCCAATTTGTTGTGAGATAAATCTTGGCTTTACTCGATACCTTGTAGGATTTCAAATGAAAACTGATTATTTCATTTGTCCTACAAGGCCTGTGTGCATAATAATTAAGATATAAACATTTAAAAATAAGTACAAGAATCAAACATATTTAAAACGAGTTTACAATCTCCCCAGTAGCGATTTCTCAAAGTATTATTTATTGATCAAACCGGGGAGATGTACATGAAAAATGAAAAAGTTAAATATTTCAATTCCAATAAGAAAATAATAAGTAAATAAGAAAAATGACATTTTCTAACTAGAACAAATATTTTCCATTAAAGCGTCGCCGGCGGCACGGTACTCCAGTATTGTGAGGGCAGGCCATTTTTTCCTGATTCCCAAAATGATCACAAAACTGTAGAGGACCGAGCCAAGCGATGAGCTTTGATGAAAAATATTTCGAGGGTGTGAACACGTCGGCTACACTATGTTTCCAAAGACGAATTTTCGTAATCTATTTAACAATTTTGGTTAAAGAATTTAAGTTTATCCCTTATTTATTATAAAGTATTTTAGGTTAAAGTATTTTATTTCCACCGAGGTGGAAAATATTAAAATAGGACGTGGCCCTAGCTTGGGATTGAATTAGCGAAATGTAATTAGAACCTTGTGCAATGAATTATTATGCCTTAACTGGTTGCACAAGGTTCTATTTGCATGTTTAGGTATGTTCTAAAGTGGTAGTTATAGGTACGTCCTATTTAAATACTTTCCTTTAAAATATGTTCAATTAAATTACTTAGCACAAGATTCAACCTCAAACCCGAAAATTGGTAAATAGATTATGAGAAATCGTCTTTGCAAACGTTGACACCTCATATCTTAGAATAAGGTGAAGAGGAGTTAGAATCCTATCCAAATAAAGTGACGATTTGTAGGCTGTTAGATAGATGAGTTAGTAAAAGCTTCCATGACTCGCACATAGATGGCAGTGCTAAGAGCTTTCCCGAAAGTCCGCAAGATGGCGGCTAGAGAAGTTAGGTGGTAGTGGTCCAGAAGACCGAAGGCCGAGGTGAAAGAACTCACACAAACA
Source organism: Limnephilus lunatus (assembly GCA_917563855.2). Classification (NCBI taxonomy): domain Eukaryota; kingdom Metazoa; phylum Arthropoda; class Insecta; order Trichoptera; family Limnephilidae; genus Limnephilus; species Limnephilus lunatus. Next base: position 71,451,069 of record OU830596.1, read on the forward strand.
CGGTGTAGATCAGATCTAATAGAGAACTCCAGTCCAATTTAAATTTTTTTTTAATGAATAATGACCTTCTAACTTGTGATGGGTCGAGCCCTTACTTGGGTTTTAATACCTCTCCTCTCTCGCGTTTCGATCTCCGGACGGTAGACCCTTCTCTCGTACTGTATGATTCACCAATAATGTCTTGAATCATGACTCGCTTTTCCCACCCCTGTGACTGAACACAGCAAAAGGCTTTCTCCTTCCGGGAAAACTTTACAATAAACCCTTTCCTTTACGTTGTGTTTTATTTTTGTTTCAAAGGTTCTAGAAAATCTAGAATAGGTATTTAATGTCTATATGTGGTAACTTTTGGTTCTTTTAGGTAAGGTGTGGAAGAATTTCTCTGCATCCTTTGAACGTATGAAGGATACTTACTGTCTAAATCTATCCTAAATGTGTCCCCATTACGTCCCTAATAATTTACGTTGTTTTAATACTCTCGCAGTACCCCCTGTAGTTCTTGGGAGTCTATAAAGTTGATTTTTGACCCTAACAGACGTCCTAATAGATTTTAAAATACGTACCTAGAATATTTCATTTAGTTATTTGGCGGCTCCTTTGCATCGCTCTCCATGGCTGGACCCTATACATAATTGTGATAATATTATATTGTTAGTAAACGTAAAATTCGTACCTACGATGGAGAGGATAGGGGGGGATGGATAGGATGGATCATGCATTTTTTGCAATCTAGTACTGGCTCCTCCACTTGACCAAATTGACCAGGTGGTCGGCTCTCCGGACACAACCTCCCGACCAAAGCATGTCAAGGCTATACCCATGGCACACAGAAGATCTCTTGACGACCAACCAGATACCCGGACCCTTCCATAACCAAGGAAGGACGGCATGCCTTCAAACCTTTCCCGATCAACCCCAGTATCGAACACCTCCGGGACTACGTTACTGGCTCTAGAAGGGGTAATCCAATTCGTCCCTTGTCACGGCTCTACTCGCGAACATGTGGCTACAGCTTGTGATAGACAGATCCTTCCTCCTGCGTGACCGGTCCAGCGAATAAACCACCTCTAGTAGCGAACATACAACTTAAGTACTGTCTAAGCGTTATGATTGCTTCTAGGTCGATAGGATTAAAAAAAGTGCAGGCGCTGCAGGGTTGTTTCCACAAAATGAACTGCTTATGCTCCTCCCACACTACCTTGCCGGCAACCCGAGATGCTTTTGGCCAAGATGCCTCCGTCAGCGAACCGCGTCCTTACATACCGTTTGGCAACTCATTTCATATCCGTCTCGTCACGCCCATTCTCTCGACACGGTTCCGCGAAAGGGAATTGCTTCCAGCATCTCGCGTGACCCGATCAGTCTATGGTGAGCATCCTCTCCTAACAGGACAATGTGGGAAGACCCTTACCGATGGACCAGACATTGACACATATGTATAGCCTCGGTGTCATCGTCACATTGTTCAACCATAAAGTTTAAAAGGCGCAATTCAACAAATAGGAATTCAAAGGAGTACCTGTTAGTTTTAAATTTACGTTTCACTCTCGGAGTGTTTAGGTTGCAGGCGGTCGCTTTCTATTTGGTATGTCGTATACCCCGATGGACTCCCCATTTGGTTGAGGGTACAACACTCGTTCATTTTTTGCTCCTCCGCCAATGCCATCAGCTGTCTGAAAGAAAAGGTCACTGTCCTTGGTGATAACACTGTTGAACATATCCTGAAATAATATTATAAAATTTTGTCATTTATTTAAATCTTCAGTTTCCCGAGGCAGCTTCGGTTCTGTCATCTCTGCGTCGCGTTCCAGGATGGCCTGGGAATTTAAATTAGGTATAACAACTTACCGAGTACGTAATTGCTAAAAATCCCGGTCGGAGATATACACGACCAATTCTTAATTACGTATGCCGTAGACCTGTGGAGAAAACAAAACTTCCTACGAATTTCTAAACTCTACACTATCAATTGTCTGACCTAAAATTAAATTAGTGGTTAAGTTTGTGCTTGCTGTATCTTTATCTAGGAACCCGAATCGTTGTATATTTTATTTTTTAAACTCACTTTCATTTCAATTTGCAACTAATCATGCTTTTATTTGTAAACTAAAGACGGTAAATCACCGCTCGACGCCGTTGGTGTGAGCTTTCACAAATTGAACGTTTTCGTAGATTAACAAGGTTCTAACTATTGAATTTTAAATATACCAAATCCGATATCATTCCTGACTCCCGAACCCTTGCTAAGATTATTTATATCTAGTTAAGTTTATTATTAATTTCGTTCTTTCGCGGTCTATCATGACATTTTTATAAAAGGAATGAAATTTATTATCGCAAAACTGGGGCCATTATTGTAAACCTAGAACGACTGTTTATTCGTTGATCCGTTATTACTTTAAATTAAGTTAGTTAAGTCCCCCCCCCCATCCGAATTTGCACCATTTATTATTATTATTAAAATTCAAGGCCGATATTTTTCTTTTAGGGTAAATATTTATAGATATCTTTTATCTCTCTACATAATAAACGATAACAATCGCGAACTTTTACCGACGATTATTTCTGTGAATAATTAACACAACACCGGATAAGATATAAGACCGTCATTCCCATAATACGTATTTACTGACTTTTATGTCGTCCAATCGATAGGTTAAATATTATTATTAGAATTTATTTATTTAAGTATTATCCTCTTTAATCAATTAACACTTTTCACCACTGACACGTGAATCAAGTCATGTAATTTCCACTGAATCTAATTCACTAACACAATCATGCTTATCAAAAAGGTTAATCCCACAATACACAGTCTCGATTTTTCTAAGTCCAGCAATCAATTTCCGATACACGCACGATTTTCAGCCTTCCTTTCCTGAAATCTAGCCCCGAACTTCCCCCTCCCTGACCCTTCTGCGTCTTTTATATCCCGTTTCTCCCATCAATCAAATTTAAATTTTGCAATATACAACCTTATCAACGCGTAATATCGTCCTTTTTCCATACCAATATCCCATACCGTCGGTTCACCTTTTTTCCTTCTAACGTCCCGTTCTGATCGACCCGCCTTCCTACAATCTAACTCCTCTGTTGCAATCGATCAGGGGCGTATTTGGGTCTAAACATCTAATTCCCACTCGAGTCTCCACATGATTAGTGGATATAATCTACCTTTTATCATGCGACTAATTAATTCAACTTTTCTCTAAATCTATAGTGTCCGTTCTACTCCTTTTTAATTTGCTCCCAAATACGGTGTATCCTGAATATTCGATATAACTGCCCTACTTTCTTGGCTTAACCCAAATCCAATTTCAACTCTTTAACCTACAACATATCCCGACAGTTATCTATTAAGCATTCATTATTATAAAATTCTCCCAACACGTCACTGCCTAGATATTCCGACGTTCTAACATTTGGCTATGGATTTTCTAATAAATTTGTGACTAAATATCCTTTATCGAACGTACCGCTAGTGTGCACACTCAGCTGTGTTCGTTCCTGGCTATATGTCGCGTTTCTTGTGTTCGTATACAATTTTAATATTCTCGCGTTTGCAAATGCTCATGTGCAAACTCCAATTACTTGGTCATCTCCCAGCAAAGTCGTGATGCTCGTAGGACCTTATTTTATAATAATCTAACCTTTTATGACCTCGATTCTCCTTTCTCACGGGCTATAACCACTGCCAAGATCCCATTCCAATCCTGCCTTCGAAAGTTTTTTTCCCCTTTTCCTAGTTCCTCCTACATATTACATCCCTCTCTGGCACCAAAACCGATAGATCTCCCGTAGTTACTCTCCTAGTGATCAAGAAAATACTTGAGTTTTCAAATAATTTAAAATCCTGACAGGTCGTTAAATTTTATGCTTTTTCACTAATTTCTTTCTCCTATCATCTGTATGTAAAATCAAGTGGTGATTTCAGCTTAATGCGTACCTTAGAGACCCAAAATCATGTCAGATGTCTCACACTCAAGACCCAATTAAGTAACAAGAGATCGTAAACCTTCCCTCCCCTCTAAACTAACGGACAAAAATCCAATACAGAATCTTAGATTTCATATGGTCACTAACATGAATTGATTTCCCTCGACTATCTCGAAGAGATCGGCTCCTGTGGGTTTTCCACGTCTAACACTTTCCCCCATCGTCTACCTGCAGAATCCGCTAGATATTTGTCTGGAAAAAGCGGTTAAGACCATCAATGTCCACTCCCGTTTCACGATTATTAAGTAATCGAGATCGCTTGCTACTTTAGTTAATCAGTGCATGATCTTTGTTCTTTTGAATTTTCCGCCACCGAGATCCCCGCAAAACTTCCCGATTCCAGACGTGAAATCAACTGTTGTCGATTCCCTCCTGCTCCCATAAAAATGCGATTTATGACCAAGTATAGAAGTGGTCCTATCCCCTTAAAATATCTGCCCGACCAAACCGTGAGATAATCTTGGAATCTTAATTTTGCAAATCCCTCATCCCACGCCCCCGGCCTGTGATTGGTTTAAGACGCACCTACTGTCCTCATCTCTTTTATGATTGGATAGTCGTTTTTTTTTCCTAACTGCTTACACCCCTTCGTGGCAAGGAAACCCCAAAAGTTTAAAAAAAGATTCCTTTAATATTGATTTTAAAACCACCCGAAAGATGTCGATAGTGTGATCATATTCTATATTTAAAAAAAAAATTTACCCACCTATACCGGAGTGAAACAGGTTCATCACAAACTTAAATAACTGCAAATTTTTTGTTTATTTTTAGATTTAATATTTAAAATAATTTTCAAAGTTTTGATTTTTTAAGATCCCTCGAAAACTACCATATATGACGGGTTGAAAACCATACTAGTATAAGCAACAAATCAGAAGAAAAGAGGTAATGACATTTTTGTGTTTTATTTTATAATGGTTTATTTTGTAATTATTAAAAAAACACGTAACATGCTTCTAGAAAAAAGTATCTGTTTTAACATGAAAAATTGAACATAACTTTTATTTTATTTTTATTTTTATTTTTATTTTTATTTTTTTATTGAGTAAATTTTTTACAATAAGTTTATTTCATTCTAATATTACATATTTTATATACTCTCCTAATAAAGCATGTGCTTGTGTTTACTTAATAACACACTTGAAAAAAAAAAAAACAAAATCACTTGTACTACTCTGGTTTTTAATTGGTTGTTAATTACGCACTTGTACCCTTATGGTTTTAAATACATTGTTATTACAATCACTCCATTTCACTTGTAACTTATTCATTATGATAGAAATCCAACAGACTTTCTTCATCTGTTCTTCTTTCCTTGGACGCCCCCCGAGCCGTTTTGGCAGTTCTTATAATTTCAGCTTCCCGAAGATGACTTTCTTTTTGCTTTTTTATAATTTCTTTTTTTTTTCAGGATTTTCCTCACTCGTAAAAAGATTATTTATTCTATCGCACATATTACAAGTTTAACTCCATAACTTATAGAAAGACAAGTTCAAATCATTGTTGAAAATTCTTCGATAGATCGGCTCCTTGACGGGTACATCGTTATTGTCTTCACACAGTTGTCGGTAGAGAAAATACATCTTCTTAATATTTACATCGAATAAAATTGGTCTGGAACTGCCAATGTCCTAATTCCCAAAAATTTTCATGAAGGAATCGCCGGTCACCCTGGCTGAAGGTTTTGCATTTATACCGACATTGATGTGGAATGTGTTACAGCCAGATCGGTACAAGTGAATTTCTCCCTCTGATTGATCGTTTGGATATTTGGAATTTTTGCGTCTTCATAAAAACAATCAGTATCATTAGACAGCTTAATAATCTTGTAACAAAAAAATAATCACCCAAAAAAACAGTTTTTTATAACATTTTTTACAAACTTTACAAACTATCAAAATTTTACATACAAAATGTATGAAGTGAGATTATCGTCATGTTGAACTTTCAATATTTTATTTCAATGCTCACACAACATTAAAACATTCAACTAAATATGTATTCATGCAGAATAATACTTAATCTAACCACTTACCTTCAACAGAGTCGTCACTATCGAATAAAACATTTGATAAATCACTGAAATCACTTGACATTCCACGCCGCGCTGATATTTTTGTCAGTTGTACCTCTATGGCTTGCGAACAAACTGCACGCTTCATACAATGTCAGTTAACCCAATCAATCATAGTTGGCGTTGTGATTTTTTCTCATTTATACCTTTTTGGCATAACGAAAAATACCACCTTTACTATACTTTCACGCACTTAACTCATTTTTCTAATATTTGTCACTTGTACCGGTATGGTTTTCAACCCGTCATATGGTTCATCGTGTGACGTCATCACGTCATCGATAGTTTTATTCACTTTCAACAGGTGCTGTAATTTTACTCATTTTATATTGAAAAATCGATGGACGAATGACTTTAGGTGTGAGAAGTCGATGCATTTTTTTATTCAAGATTAACTGTTTTTAATATAGAAAAACATTAGGTAAAATGTCAACATCTCATCGCTACAGTTATTGTATTGTACCAAAGTGCTATACAATAACAATTAATCATCTTTTTCATTGCAAATTGCAAATAGAAATGACATCGTACGCCGTCGAATTTTGTGTTCAGGTGTGACTTTTGCTTTAACATAATACATTGTATTATGTATAACACGTACAGAAAAACTGGTATTTATAATACACTGATCATGACTTGTATAAAAAGCCCTTGATAATAAACCAATTCGAAAATACGATCGATGTTATGGTAAACAAAATGTCAAAAAATGACACGACATTAGCCTCAAATAGGCTACATTTACTGTAGATTATCAAAAACCTTTTTTTACAGCTTACTACGACTTTCAAAAACAACTAATAAGATGATTTATTTACTAACCAACTTTAATCCCACGAAATTCAGCACTTTGTTACATTGTCCGTATTATATTTGAAAAACATTATCCTGGAAATATCAGATTGTCCGCAAATATGGCTCTTTTCCGTCATAATTTTAATTGTGAAGGCCTAAATAATGTTTAAATAAACATTATAATCAATAATTATTAGCCTGAAACACTCATCAACATTGAAAAAATCTCCCGAGAATAGATAAATGCCGCCGACGGGACTTGAACCCACGTCCTCCTGATATCCGGTCAACTGCTCTACAAACTGAGCTACGTCGGCTTATCTCCCACCCGCCAAATAATTCAATACTAGTGTTTCATTCAAAAATTACTACTTATTACATTTTTCACCTGAAAACAACCAACTTTTTTTTTTTTTTTTGTGAGAGTGGCGTTATAAGTGCTAACTCTCCCACTAGAATAAACACAACAACTATTATATGTTTAAATCTCTATTAACAGTATGTAAATAAACCAAATAAAAAACACGAAATGTTGTGTTTGAACGGCTTGCCCAATACACTTTAATACAACTTGAAAATGTCATCACCAGGTGAATCTTCCATCGTGACGTCACCACACAGCATTATACGGCATACCAACTTGACGCTGTGTTTTAACGAGAATATTAAAAATGCACCTTTTAATAATATTTTTTCCTTATTCAGGTAGCTTCTAGTTAAGTCGACTACTCGCAGTCACAACTTGTAATACGCGAAGTATTAAAAAAGCTAAGATTAACCAAAGAACTCTATTTCTTCCCTAAGAGAAATCTCCTTCCAAGACGTATTGGAGATAAACTGATTGTGTGAACAAAACATAGGTTGGTTTAGGGTGGTTTCATAATTTTAATAACTTCCTGGTCTTCATGTTCATCTTTTTTTTTATTTTTTTTATTTTTATTATTTATTAACCAAGATATTGCAATACATATATACAAAATACAATGTGCATTTTTTTGGTATATACCACCTCAATAGGCTGAGCCTGTTCCGAGGTGGCAGGAATTTAAACAAATTTTGATATCTTAATCTTGGAAGAAAAATAAGAAAAAAAAATTAAAATATTTTAATTTGGATAGATAAATACAATAAAATAAAAATAAAAAGAAAAGCGTAAAAGTGAAAAAATATGAAAGAAACAAATTAGAGACATAAAAATAATTGAGAAGAAAAGAGAAAAAATACAGGCGTTGAGTGTGATCTTGTATTGTTCAGGTTATCTGACCGCAGTAAGCAATGCCTTTGTTGATTATCCACCTATGAATTTTGTGTTTTGCATTTTTTGTCATGTGGATATCTTTAACATCTTTTTTAATTAAATTAAAAAATTTTCTCCATGATGTTTTTAATTTCATTTGGAAGGGCATTGTATATGTAATGTTGCTGTGAATTAAGGATATTTCTGGCAAAACACGTTTTTAATTTTGGGATGACGCTTGACGATTTGACGTTTTCATCCATGTAGTGTAGATGTCTTAGTGAGTAAGGTACAATTTGTTCCTTTAAATTTTAGTAAAGCCCTTTCTGAGTAGAGTTTTATAATACTGAAAACGTTAAAGTTTTTAAAAATTTCCGTCAATGGAGTTCTTATGAATACTTTCAATCTCCTACTACCACCACAGAAAACGTTGCTTGTGTTGTGATGGAGGACTTAGCCAGCCGAGGAATCGAACATGCGACGCCCGGGTGGGACCCAAGCGCTATGCCCACTCAACCACTGACCGGTCGAAATATATATATATATATATTAAAAAATATATATATTTAAGGTCATCGTATACCTTATCAGTAAAGAGTAGCCTGAAAAGGGAGTAGGGAGCCACGATTCTTACTTAGGTTGTATGTTATAATATACTATGTATAAAATATTTACTTTTTACAATAAGTTTTTTTTCGAAAAATTGTTTAATTTTATTTATTTGTTCTGATTGGTGCAGCGCAATTCAAAATGGAGGTTATTATAGTTTTTTATGGTTTGGTAAATATGTATAATGGTTTTGAATTTGAATTGTTTTAAAATGTGGTGTTATAAATTGGTTTCAATTTCTCAATAGTTTGTAAAACAATTTTTTATAATAGAAGCTTGCCTAAATATGTCATCGACATTTGGTACCGGAAACAATTAAAAAATATGATTAGAGATTTTCACGGCCAAAGGTATTATCGTGATTAATTTTGACCACAGATATTAATAAATTTTTTAATATCCACGGGGTTAAGAATGTTAAGACAAGCAGCAAAAAGATATTTTTTCTGTTACACTATCCTACTATGTTCAATCAGAAGAAATACATTGTCTTCCGGAATAGCCAGTTTGTGAAGCAGGATGAAGAAGAATACCTAATGAATTTTTAGCAAAACCCCTCTCTTGCTATTACAAGATCATTGTTCGTTTTCATTGTAGTATTTTTTTTTGACTTATGCTTACGTTGGGTTATGTTAGTTTTATTGTAAACAATAACACTCTTTTGTTCAGTAGGTCCGCACTAACATTTCAGGCAAAGTGCAAAGAGATAGCCTTCCCTTCGATAAAAATGCTTTAGTATGCCAAACCTGTTTCCACAAAAGTCTCGTATCCATATTCCCGGCAATAACTCCAGTTTACGCATACTTTCCGGCATAACGTAAGCAATGCGCACCCTTTATATTGCCGAACGAACGAAAAATTACCCCAGAAACGGGGAAAATTCAGAGGCTTCCCAGTTTCTTCATGGAAATGGTGAATTTATTATTATATTTGCGTGCAGGCTTGTTTCTTTTCTCAAACATCTCGTTCCGTTAGACAAAGAGGTTTTTTACGACGGAATTCCTTGAATGGAATAACGAGGCAAATATCTGGCACTCTGCGTTTTGAATAAAATATTGCTATTTAAATATTCCGTTCATCCTTTCTTTCTCGTAAAGTTTATTTGGGCTTACGGAGGTATTGCGAGTTGGGAGTGGTGACCGTTTTGGTAATGTTTAAAGGCATTACTGACGGTGCTCGGCATTTTTAATAAAGATTTTCTGGAACGTCCCTTTAAAATTCTTTGAATTCTCAAATAAACATTTTATTCTTTTAACTAGCTGACACTGCGAACTTCGTACCACCTCAGAATCAATAACTGTTAGGTTATCTTAATAGCTGAATTAAATTCAATTTTTTATTAAGTTAAAAATTACACTATGAAGCAATTATCGATGCGCAACTGTCCGTGTTTTGTTTTTGTGTTAGTTGGTATCAGAGATGGAATTGTGTACGGATTTATATTTTTTGTGATTTCCTTACTTTTCCACTTACTTACGGGAATGGAATTTCTTTTTCTTTATACGTGTGAGGGAGGGACAGCGTTAAATTACTTTAAGAACAAAAGCAAAACAATCAGCGCATTGAAATTTGACGTTTTTGAATTTTTGGTATTCACTCACTATTCAATAATATATTTATCACAATATTGCTGCAGCTCTTTCAAAAGATGGAGAATTCGTTCCATACAAAAAGTATGAAGAAATAATTTTCTTAATATTTTTTATTTCGTAAAATTTTCCGATATTTTAACAGATTTTCTGCTATTCGAGGTAGAGACAAATCCAAGAAAACAAAGATCATAAAAATCGGTCCAGCCGTTCTTGAGTTATAAATGGTGTAACTAACCAGACTTTGTTTTATATACCCATATAACCTTAAGTAGCTTCTTCGGAAAGGACATATTAAATAAAATTAATAATGTTTACCTACGTAAGCAAATATTTTTTTCTGTAAAATTCATCCATTCAAAGGCTGCACAAACTTGGAAGAAATGGTTTACCGTTTGGAAGTGATGTTTACCGTTACGATACTTTTTTCCACATAGGAGGCCCTGAAGAAACTAATTCCCCTCAGGGCCTATGTCACTTTAGGTATGCCGTATGGAGGAAAGGAAGGAGAGAAAGTTCTTTGAAGGAAAAACGTATCAGGGGGAGGGTAGGAATCAGGGGATTAATGTGTCCAGAAGTGACGGACGAATGAATCAATCCCACAACTACGGTGAAAGGTGATGTTCCGAGAGAGCCCTGCTGGAGAGGTCTAAGGGCCTCTTTTCATGGAGATACTGCCAATCTACGTAATTGTGACGCAACCACAAGTACCCTGCTGATATACAACTTTTTAATGCTGGTCTCCATACACGGCGCTACCCGAAATATACTGAACTTGATCATTTTTCACGTGCAGCCGCGCAGTAAACACGATGTCAAGCGATTCTAGCGACGAAGATAATAGAATAAAAAGCGATGTAATAGGAGATTTTGGGTTCAACCATGTATCGAAAAAAATCTGAACTGTAGGGCATTCGTTGCTGCCAAGGAACTGCATGAGAATGATGACAACAAGTTTAATTGAATGTCGAAGGATACTTCTAATTTTAATTTCCATCTAATTAATCTGGATCCTGGATCTTTCACATTAAAAAGCCATGTAAGAGGTCGGTGATCAGTTATGATCTTGAATGTCCTACCATACAAATAAGGCCTGAAATGTTTTACAGCAAATATTATAGCTAATAATTCTCTTTCAGTGGTTGAATAATTAGATTCTGTTTAGTGTCCTAGATGCATAAGCGATAGGTAAATCTTCACTGACTTCCCTGACTGAGGACCGCGCCTAATGCAAAATTACTGGTATCTGTTGTTAGATTGAAAGGTTTGCTAAAATCTGGATATTGTAAAATAGTATCGCTTGTTGGAATACTTCGTAATTTATCAAACGATTCTTGTTGAGGCTTATCCCACAAAAATGTTTTATCCTTTTTTAAAAGACTAGTTAATGATTTCGTAATGTTACTGAAACCTTCAATAAATTTCCTATAATATCCAACTAAACCTAAAAATGACTGAATATCTTTTGTTGACATTGGTACTGGGTATTTGTTTATGACATCTACTTTTGAATTATCTGGTTTTACGCCGTTTTCTGAAATCACATGTCCGAGATATGCTACCTCATATTATTTTAAATGATAATATGCTAATTTTTCATGAAAGGGTTGATTCTTAGATACTTAAATGACTTTTTACGACTTCAGATTTCAAAGAGTCGTCTCTTCGTTGAGTAATTCAAAAACTGAATGCTTCAAATATTGCCTGAAGAATTTATTTTCTTCTTTAACAGAAGAAAACTATTTTAAAATGTACTCGCTGTTAAGTATTCAGTGGAGTGAATTTTCGAAGGAATTTTTAGAAATTGTACTTAATATGTCAATCTCATTTTTCTACTTTATAATTAGAAAAAAAAACTTTAAAAAATGATTTAAAATACTGATTTGACTGTAAAGTAGTTCGTTTAAGTAAAATACAAAGTAAAACCATCACATCTTATATATATTCTAACATATTTGATTTTGCACGAATCTCAAGATATTGAAAATATCTATTTATATTACACTATTATATTATGTGTATATATATTATGTGATACATACAAACAACAACACACAACAAGAGTCAAAGTAGAAAAATTGCAAAAAGCAAATGTCAGAAGTGAGTATGAGAATTGTGCAGAGATGAGATTGAATGAGAAGGAAATGGATGGTCTAAGCATTGATGAAACATGGAACCACATAAAGGTGAGTCTTTGTGAATCTGCTAGAGATGTATGTGGAATAAGTACGCAAGGTAGGAAGAAAGGTGACGCATGGTGGGATGACGAGATCAAAGCATTGGTTTCAGAGAAGAAGAAAGCATGGTTATGTCTGATAGCGGCTGGCACCGCTTCTAGCGAAGAGAGAGATAGAGCGAAAGAAGTATATAAGGGATGCAAGAAAAGAGTAAGTGTTGGAGTGAAAGAACGAAAGAAACGTCTGGAAGAGGAAGAGGGAATAAAAATGACAAAACACTTCCAAGAAAACATTAAACTGTTTTGGAAGGAGGTCAAAAGGTCCCGAAGTGGTTCAGAGAACGGAAGTGTGAAAGTGATAAAATCTAAAGATGGAAGAATGTTGACGAATGAGGAAGAAATAAAAGAGAGATGGATGAAATATTTTGAGGAAGTGTTCGAAAGCAACCCGGGTGACAGTGAGGCCAGCGGTGAATCGGGTATGAACGATGACGGAGTGAATGTTACTAAAATCAGCGTGGATGAAATTAAAAAATCGATAAAATGCATGAAGAATGGTAAGGCTGTTGGTTTCGACAATATTGCTGCCGAATACTTTAAAGGAGATAGCCATATTATTCTCACATGGTTGTGCAAACTTTTTAACCAGTGTCTAGAGGAGGGTTACACGCCATTAGATTGGAGAAGGGCTGTAATTATGCCGTTATACAAAGGTAAAGGGTCGCGTATGGAATGTGGGAATCATAGGGCTATTAGCCTGCTAAGTTCAGTCGGTAAGCTGTACGGAAGAATATTGATTGAAAGGGTAAGAATGGAAACAAAGGATAAAATATGGGATGTGCAAGGTGCCTTTATGAGTGGAAGGGGATGCATGGACCAGATTTTCTCCTTGCGTATGCTCACTGAGAAGTTTCTGGCGAAAAACCAGAAACTTTTCTGCGCCTTTGTAGATCTACAAAAAGCATACGACCGAGTCGATAGGAAAAAGCTTTGGAAGGTGTTGTCCAAATATGGAGTGAATACAAATCTCATACAGGCAATTGCGTCTCTGTACGAGGGAAGCGTTGCATGTGTTAGGGTGAACGGTGGTTTTACGGGGTGGTTTGACATCACAAAAGGTGTTAAGCAAGGCTGTGTAATGTCACCATGGATATTCAATCTGTACATGGATAATTGTATGCAAGAATTGAAAGAAGTGGGATTGGGCGCGAAATTGAGTAATCTGAAAGTATGTTGCCTGTTGTATGCTGATGATGCGGTGCTGATTTCTAACACTATGGAAGATCTACAGTCTCTCGTATCTAGGATGAACGAAGTATGTATGAAGAATGAGTTAATGATGAATGTAAGTAAGTCTAAAGTCATGGTGTTTGAAAGAGAGAGTACGAAAACAGTATGCAATATAGTTGTGAATGATGAATACTTGGAGCAGGTGGATGAGTTTGTGTATCTGGGTAGTATGTTTACGAGAGATGGGAAGGCTGATAGGGATATTGAAAGAAGGGTGAATGCTGGTAACTCCATTAATGGAGGACTGAATGCCGTTGGCGCTAATAAAAAACTGTCAAAAGAAGCGAAACTAGCAGTCCACAATGGAGTCCTGGTACCTACCCTGATGTATGGCAGTGAGGCATGGAACTGGCAGAGGAAGGATGAAAGTAAACTGAATGCTGTTGAAATGAGATCCCTGAGGCGTATGTGTGGTAAAACAATGTATGATCGTGTGAGAAATGTGGATATCCGCAAAGAATGTAAGGCTGATGTATGCATAATGAGTAAGATTAAGAAAGGGACCCTCAGATGGTTTGGGCATGTAGAGCGAATGAACGAAGAAAGCAGTGTAAGAAGAATATACGACGCAAATGTGAATGGTAGAAGAAGTCGTGGACGTCCGAGGAAGACATGGCACGATCAAGTGAATCAGATACTTGAGTCGGGCCATGTCAAAAGTCAGAATAATAGAAGAGAATGAATGAGACGATGTATGAATGTGAGTGAGGCAAAGAGTGTGTGCCAAGACCGAGTTGTTTGGCGGTCCGTCCTCTCTGCCTACCCCTGCGGGGAAACGGCGTGATGGTTAGTTAGTTAGTTAGTTAGTTACAAACAATAATTTATTTGGTGGAACGTGATTAAAAGAAGTAAAATTGTGTTAAAGAAATTATAAAATAGAACACATGCAAAAGAATAATAAAAACTAGCAATAATACTTTTTATCAGGTATGTTATAATAGCCTTCTTGTAACTAAATTCCGTGCAGTAGAACACATCTAGTGTGTTTGCTGTGTTAGTGTATTTAGTAAATAATGTCCAAATTAACTATTAATATCAATAATTTTTAACGATCCAACGAAGAATTTTAGGACATTTTTCCAGGTTATCCTGCCTGTTTTTTTTCCTATTTTTGGTACCCAACTGAGAGTAGCTGGGTCCTGATTTAACTCGACATTTTTGAATTTCGTCTGTCTGTAAATTTTATTGCTTATTCCGTTTAAAGCTCAAGATAGTGACTGGCGGAATTGTTCAGTAAAGATTTATTTTTCCAATGTGAAATCGTCGCGTTTGTTTAGGAGGAGTCGTTTCACAGAACTTGAACATTTCATAAAATTTCAAGGTTAAAATTCATGTTAAGTTACCTTGAGTAGGACTTTCACGGAACTTGAATATTAACTATGAAAATTGATGAATTCTTCAAATTCTGTGAAAAAAACCGTCCTTAGACTTTCTTGTTCACATATTTTTAATAAAATGCTTGAAGCAAGTATGAAAAAAAGAATTGTCATTGAGCTAGTTACGTTTCTTTGGACAAATGATTGTATAATTCCTTATTTGAAGTTAGTATTAGCTACATAAAATATAAGGCTTATAATCAAGTAGATATTTATATTTGTAAATCTTATGGTTGCAGATGAAATTTTGACTTTGATTTATCAAATAAAACGGCCTACGTGGTCGAGGGGTAAGACTCTCTACTCACTATCCGAAGGTCGCGGGTTCAAACCTTTTAATTTTTTTATTTGATTAATTTGTGAAATTTCACAATTAATTCATAAAAAATACTTAGTACTTATATAGTATTTTTGCGGCACGTTCCAGAGTGGAAAATAATCTCAGTATCGCCCTGGCGTAAGACCACTATTCAGAATTGAAACGTTGCTTGAAATGGCTTAAGCCTTGTTTGGTGACCAGATCTGAATATTCAGGTAATTCCCCACCTTCCCCTTCTCATCTCCTTCCCCTCCCCACTACCTTCAGCCTCACAACACACTCCAATAGGGGATGCCATTGTCTCACTGGTTCCAGAGAGGAGCAGTTGAGATTCTTGTTTGGTATTTCTTTTAAAAAAAAATAATATAAAATTAGAAAAACACTTTTTGGACGCGAGGTCCACTGTTCATAGAATTACTATTTTATGAAAGTTACGGTATTACGAAGAAAATTAGGATTCGACATTGTATTATGTAAAGAACTACTGCTTTTAAAAATATAAAAAAAAGTCGATGTTTTCATCTTCGTAGTGTTCTGATGAATATAATTTTAATAACGTTCCAAAGAGAATTTAACATGACCTTTAATTTACATGAATTATTCATACGATTAGAATTTAGCCTCCCATTATTCCACATTATAATAAAAACAAACATGACAAACTGTTGAACTTGACAGCTTTTATCTAACACCGCCGACATAGTTGTTTTTTTTATTGATGCCACAAAAAATTAAATTGTTTTCGTTTTAAAATATAAAGTTTAGCGTAAAAAATTTAATATTTGTAACTAATGATGGGGGATTTTTTGGGAAGTAAAACTTCTTTACGCACGCTCGACTTGGGGGGTAAGCTGGTGAATGCGAACAAGTGTAATGCGAACGGTAATCGATGCGAACGGTGATCGATGCGAACGGTGATCGGGCGAGGCGTACATACTGCACAACTAAGGTAAAGTGTGCATACCAACCCAAGGTCGTAGGTCACCCCACGATTGTAGGTCATCCCACGGTCGTAGGTTACCCCACGGTCGTAGGTCACCCCACGATCGTAGGTCACTCCACAGTCGTAGGTCACCCCACAGCCGTAGGTTACCCCACGGTCGTAGGTCACCCCATGGTCATATGTCACCCCAATATCATATGTCACCCCAACGACAATGTCAATGTCACCCCAACATCATATGATATTTTATAAGTTAGTGAAGTTTTACTTCAGTCGTGTGGTCTAAGTCTAAAGCACACTCGTTTTTTATCAGAAAGGTGAATTGAAAATAACTGATGTACCGTTTTGCAATATTACATGATGATGACGCATAATTCAGCAATCATTATTTTTCAATTATTTTGCCGAATGTATTGGGGGTGAGAGGTATACAACTTAATATTTTTATATCAGATCGAAAGTAAGGAGATTAAAACATTTGGCAGCTTTCCATTAATTGTTTCCAAAATGGGTCTCTTTTTCCGCATCGGGGCGATTGGTAACATAGGAAACAAATCACAAGGTTGAATGCCATACCTCGTTACCTACTTCCTCTCTATGGCCCTGTGCCTTATTCCTGGTACTCGGGGGCGTAGAGAATTGGGAAGGGGGGGCCATGTCATATTATGCCAACAGGTGTGAGCCTAATAATTAATATTTTCCTTGGGAATAAAATTTAGGGCCGAATTCGAATTATAAATCTAAAAATATTATATAATAAAAAAATTTATTAAGTAATTTTAAAAATTTTCATAAATTCTAAACATTCGAAAGGATATCTTCGCAAATTGTAAATGGTTCCATGCCAACTCAGGATGAAAATACCTCAGAACTATCTCAGAAAGGTCATTAAAAGCTATGAAAAAATAATTATAAAATAGCCGATAACCCCAACCTAACATAACCTATTTAAACAATTTTTTTATCATCACTCGACCTTTCCGAGGTGGTTCTGAGTTGGTTTCATTCTGAGTTGGCCGGTCACCAATACAAATAACCATAAGAGCTGTAAGTACTAAGTATTGCCTGATTAATTGTACTGATGAAATTATTTGAATACATCAGAGATTTGGTTCATTTGAGAAAAGAACAAATGAAATAATATTTCTATTGTAAATAAAGACAATCTTTTGATCTTCTGCTAAATAGCAGCGTTTTAGTTTAAACCCTTTAGACCTTTTCAAGTTGCTTTATTTTAATTAATATTTTTAGGAGCGACCAGTTTTCCATCAAATTACATGAAGCGTTGCATTCGTAAGAATAGAGTTCATAAACGCTGCCATTTTTTTAAAATTTATTAATTTACTTTTTCAGTTCTTAAGAGATTATAACAATATTCGTATTATTTGTGCGGAATGGTGGATTTTCACCAAACAAGCAAATGCTCATTCTAGTCTGCTGTTGCAAATTATTTTGGTGTAAACAGTTAAAGTGATAGAGCATTTAAAAAAAAAAAAATTGTTTCTATATATTACAGTTTTTACCTTATATTTAATATTTTTACATAATATATCTTGAAAACATTTTTACATATTAATATTACATTTTATTATGTTGGGTGTGTAAGGTAGGTTTGAGAAGCTGAAACTGTTAGTTGATAATGTTGTATGTTTCGTGAACACCTCACTAGGAAAACCTGTGCTGAGGTTTTTACGTGGTTATGATTCAGTGTGACAAGTATAGGTATTTATGTGTCGCCTGATCTAAACATTCCTAGAGCACCTGAAGAAATCTAGTTGTTTTCTCGTTCTTGTTCGTTGGTATCTTGGTTTAATGGTAAAAACGAATTACCGTTCACACTACAGATCAAGAAAGAGCGCTATTATTCCAGCCCTAACTCTGTGCTCCTTTGGTCTAAATCCACCTGAAGGCAATATCCAGTCCAAAATTTTGAACAAACTCCAAATACCCAAATTTATTATTTGTTTTGTTATGAACCGCAGGGTAAGGTTATTTAAAACATTATTTTTCAGCATATTTCTAATCTTGTTTTTAATATGATCCATCGGTCGGTGGTACAATTTCACAAAAACAGTATGTATTACGTTAAATTAAATGATGTTTTCAACTTAATAAATCGATTGTTCGTATAAAGTGTTTGTGGGTTTCAGACACTGCGCAACAAGCCAAGTAAATTGAATAGTGGCTGCAAGATATAACCGTGTTGTGGTTTGGTGCAATTTAACTACCCATCGCTGGTGGCAAATATTGACCATGTTAAATTGAATATTGGGAAGGAGGGTCGTTGACTGTGTCTATAGTTTGGAGCTAGAACTTGAAATTGCGTTCTAAAACTATTACTACTTGGAAAACTTGTTCTACAACAAATCCATACGAAGAATATTTTATTAAATAGTAAATAAAAAAGCAAATTAAGATAAAGTATTGAATTTAGGGTTTACATTACAGTATTTTTTTGCTATCTTTTCGTCTGTGTAATGGTGGAACAATTTGAATTTTCTTTATTTTTGTCTGTGTAATGGTGGGACAATTTGAATTGAAATTTAAACTATACAATGGTGTGAAATGCCAGGATTATTTTTTTATAGAAAGAAGAATTCCCGTAAGTATTATCCTGACAATATTTATTTATTTATTTATTTGTAAGAAACAAACAGCTTTTACATAATACATATACAGTGATAAATATATAATTGAACTGGAGTCAAGCCACAGAGGTTTCTTATGCTAAAGTACATCGGAGATGAAGTTTTATTATATTATAATTAATGTTGGGTTATAGGAAGAGGAGAGGAAGAGGAATATAGGAAAAGGATAGGAGATGCTCACGATATATTCTCATATTAATAATCGATCGTACGCGTTACTTCATATCGATATTTCTTAAGGTTTTTACTAAAAATGTCAATGCTGTGAAATTTTGTATTATATTGTGCACATACACGAGGAATTAGGGAGTTTTTGCTAATGTTTGTTCTACAAGAGGGTAAATAAAATAAATCGGATTGCCGGGTTGATCTTGACGGAATATGAAAATTTATTAAATTGGTAAGTTCTGGTGAGTCCAGGCCATTGTTTAGTATTTTAAACAATAGGATTTGATCAAAAATTAGACGTCGTGTTTGGAGGGATTTGAAATTGTGAAATTTAATGGATTCGGTATAATTTGAGAAGCGTAATTTGAATTTATAATTTAAGTGTTTAAAATTTTTTTTTTGAATTCTTTCTATTCTTTCAATATGGGCTTGGTATAAAGGAGTCCAGATCGGTGTACAGTGTTCCAAGTGCGGGCGAATATATGAGGTGTAAAGGGAATATAGAGTGTTTATGTTGTGGAAGGGTTTTGCTATACGAATTATAAATCCCAGCATTTTATTGGCTTTGTTGATTATTTCGTCAGTGTGTTGGATAAAGTTTAATTTGACATCCATCGTTACCCCAAGGTCCCTGATATATTTTACTTCATTGATATGTGTGCCGTTCAGTGTGTATACAAATGAAATTATATTTTTATTACGTGTAAATGTTAATTTATTGCACTTTGAGATGTTAATAACAAGTTTGTTATTAACATCTACAATTCGCAATAGACAAAAAGACGATTGAGGTCTTCTTGGAGTTTAATGCAGTCATTGATTGATTTGATAACTAAGTATATTTTTTTATCATCTGCATATGCTAGGTAATTAGCATGTAAAAAACATTTGTAAATATCATATATATACACATTAAATAATAATGGGCCTAAATGAGAACCTTTAGGTACACCGGAGGGCACAGAACAGAAAAATATTACTACAATAAGTGCAAAGTTTCGCTTGTGCGGTGGTAGAAGACGTAGCCAGCCGATGAATTGAACCAACTTGATGGCTCCCAGCCTTGGTGGGAACCAGAAATTTGACCGGAATTCTTTTGAAATAATAATAAATATATTTATTAAGCTACCTTCTGGTTCCAACAACGTTGGACCTTGACGGCCGGAGTGGTCTAGTGGTAAGGCTCTTCACTCGTAATCCGTAGGTCACGGGATCGAAGCAAATAAGTTTTATTTGATTAATTTGTATTACTTCACGATTAACATTTAAAATAATACATTCCGTCTAAACCGCGAAACTAAACTGGTTATAATTTTTAAAATAATTCTAATTTCGAAAAATCCTTTAAAGGAGATATTTTGGAATATCTAAACTATGGAAATACGTAATTTTTTTCTAGACCAGAATACCCTCATGAAAACTTGGAGCGTGTAATTATAACACGAATCAATAAAAAAATAGCGTGTAATTATTTAATTAAATTTTGGAACAATAAAAATTTTTAGTTCCCGCCAAACCGGTTGGTGAATAAATTTAAATGAAGTAGTGGCTAAAACAAAGTGTTTGTTTAATTTATCGTTTTAGTGACTCGTAAAGAAAATAATGTACCTACTATTATTAAGAGTACAATTTAGACATTTAAAAAATAAATACACATTTTGATTTCTAGTTCGGATCTCTCTTACTTCTCACATATAAGCATACACGCGAATATCAGAATATCACGCGTAATATCTTCTGGCAGATAAATCTCTCTTTCCTGCCATTCCTGGAAACGTATAACGGTTAACAGGACGGAAAATTCCTTATGAAATATATTATTTGCGTCGATAAATTACTAAATCTTGATGTTGCGACGAGGGAATTTTCGGAAAACTCACCCTTTGAGTCCCTCAGATTTTTAGAACAATGCGAGGTATTTATAGATTTGTGAAGGTGTCTTTTCGCCCATATTGTAATCAGATCTGAACGTACGTTTCTGAGCCAGGGGCCAATGATTCTATCCCTAAACGCGCGTTACCGTGGGAATAAACCGCAAACAATTGTATTGTGTTAAATCTGACAAAATATGTGGTTCGTGGATGCGGTAAAGTAAGATAGATATTTAGGTTAACTAACTAACTAACTGTAATGTATCATATTAGTTAGTCTGATTTAGTTCCCACATCGGTTTAGTTGCTATGGGCTCTTCGGATTACATGGTTTCGTTGCCGAGTTGCGCCGAAGGTAGATGTGCGGTGTCATTATAATTCAAGAACTCTGCAGACAAAACCTAGCTTTCAGCCAGGAAGGAAGTTTGTTCTCCGAAGCATAGACGTCAATAAACAGTAACTGTGATTTAAAGAACCTAAGTCTTTCAACAAGCAAAGCATCCTGTAGTACTAGAAAATAGTGGTTCCAGTAAGTACTTACAATTGACGAATGTCACTGGAGAGAACATTGAAGATATAACAGTAACCATCACGCTGTTTCTCCACAGGGGTATGCAGAGAGGATGGATCGCCAAACAACTCGATCTTAGCATGCACTCCTTGCTTCATTCACATTCGTATATCATCTAATACACACCCTTTTGTTATTCTGACTCTTGACGTGACTTGACTCAAGTATTTGGTTCATTTAACCGAGCTATGGCTTCCTCGGGCGTCTCCGACTTCTACCATTCACATTCGAATCATACTGTACCCTTTTCTTTCATCATTCGCCGTACATGCCCAAACAATTCAAGCTTTTTCTTCTTCTTACTCGGTAAATTCAATTTATTTTTCTTACTCAGTACGCTTACATTAGCAATCAGCAATGCATTGTTTGAGAATTTCGACATTTCTCATACGTTATCAGATCCCGTGTTTCATTTTGTTTCATCGTTGCACTAACAAAATCTTTTTATTTTAACCAAGCAAGGAAACTGGTCTCTGAAACAATAAAAGCCCTTCACAGAGTGAGCACTGTTATAACGAAATTATCACAGAAATTATCCACGGAACTAGAAATTGTCTAATGAACAATAAAAAAATTAACACAAGACACTTTATATTGTTTGTTCCACGATGAAAAGATATCTGAAAAACTTGACCGAAACTGTTAACCGTAGGTACTCGTAATTTACTGAAAAAACTTGCAGTGGGCGCCATTCTAATCTATCATAATGTGACGACTGCCATTTAAGGGCGTATACAAGGGGGTTAAAATCCTCCCCCAATTGACCCCAGAATTGGGTAGGAAAAAAATAAAATAGTGCCAGTTGATAAAATGACTGGAAAACACCGCAATATTATTTGCACAATCTCTTTTGGCAATGAAAATTATAAATTGTGGTAAGTAGAAGTCCTAAAATTTTTCTAAGCAATTTTCCCCCTTGCCCCCCTTCAAAATGTTTTTTATTATTTATATTAGCTCCACACAAGAGGCCCTGAGAAAAATAATTCCTCTCAGGGCCTATGCCATCGTTGGGGATGTTTTTTTTATTTATTTTTTATTAGTGGCTATTTAGCTACAGGTTTTATGAGAATTACAAGATATGATAAGGTATATAAATATTTCATCTGTTTGTTCTTAGTCCTCTTCACTAGGTGGTCCTGTGCTGAGGCGGACTGGTAGATTTCTTTGATTTTCCGTTATTTAGTTTCTATGATGTTTTTAATA
Source organism: Limnephilus lunatus (assembly GCA_917563855.2). Taxonomy (NCBI): domain Eukaryota; kingdom Metazoa; phylum Arthropoda; class Insecta; order Trichoptera; family Limnephilidae; genus Limnephilus; species Limnephilus lunatus. The sequence goes on from OU830596.1 coordinate 71,473,934, forward strand.
CATTCTCTAGTATGTCGGCATTAATTTCTTTCACCCATATTTTGATTTTTTCCTTAAACTTATTTATCTTTTCTATCTTTTTCAGACTTGGAGGAAGGATGTTGTAAAGTTTAGTTGCCAGATATATGTGGTTTCTTTGGCCAAAACTTGTCTTGAATTTTGGAACATCTCGTATATCCTTTTTTGAGGCTCTTGTGTCATGTATCCGAGTTTCATTAGGAGATTTTCTGTTTTTAAAATGATGTATAAGAATATTCTTGGCATATATTTGTTTTAAATTTAGAATGTCAAAACACTTAAAAATATCTTTTGAGGGGGTTCTGATGGGTAATTTTAGTATGGTTTTTATAATGCTCTTCTGAGCAATATCTAAGTGCTGTGTGGAAGGTCTTTTCAGGGAAAGTAAGGAGAGGAAGTTCTGGAAAGGAAAAGGTTATGAGGGGTGGGTAGGAATCTGGGGGTCAGGGGGTCTATCCCTCCCACTGCAGTTCAAGGCGGATGTTCTGAGAGAGTACCGTTGGAGAAGTCAAACGGACTCCCTCCTCCCAATCCGGCCTGCCATGCAGCTGGTGAGCAGACGCATTCGCGACCCGGACAAACCTCACCCTATGAACCCGGGCACCAAACTCACCAAACGTAGCGAACCACTTGGGGTGACCTATGGCATAGGTCTTGATTATCCAATAAACGGTTTAAGGGGCGGCGGTACCTTTACCCGCCTCCCAAATCGGATGTTATAGCTATTTCCTTACTACCATTGCATACATAGCTTTATACGAGTAGGTGTATATAAAAATCTGGGGTCACGATGTTTGTTCGAGATAAACTCCGAAACTACAACCGATTTTGATGAAATTTGGCATACTGTATGTAATTTGGTCCAACTTGAAACATAGGATAGTTTTTATCTCGATTATTGACCTCAATATTTATTATATTTATTATTGCGAATTAAATGTTTGATATAAGACAATGTTTTGTTTAATTAAATGAAGACAATATTTGCGAAACTCAATCAAAATCTGAAAACAGAAAAATCAGAAAAAGATATTGGTTCCACGGGGACTCGAACCCAGGTCGCTTAGCTTACATGGCAAGTGCTCTACCGATTGAGCTATGGAACCAGTTTTTACTCATAAAGTAAAAAAAAAAAAAAAACAATGTTTTGTAATTATGTGTAAGTTCCATATAAGTTTTAACAGACACAAAACTTGATTATCTAGGTTGGGTAACCATCCAGCGGATGGCGTTGTGTTTCGTTAACCACAGCAAAGCGTGGCGGGGTCAGCTAGTAGTTATATATAAGAGCATCGAATAATGTCTGTGGTCTAGAGGAAAAATAATAAAGATTTTTTAAATTATGTATTTTTACGAAACCGTGATTACTTGGTAACAAAGGGTTAACATAGTGAAGTGCAATGGCACAATTATGGCTCCTCAGGCTTTATTTTTTGCCCTTGTATACAGGGCGTCAACACTAGAAAGACGGCTGGCCGAAGTAATGTGACGATATAATGGATAATAATGATTGTATTGGTGTGATTTTTTTTGACATTTCATGATTTATGATTTAACTACTATGGTGAAAAAAACAGGTACGTGTCGTATTTACTTTTTGAGATATATTGATTTATACCTACAAAAACCGCCGCCGTCAATGTGACGGTTTGGGCCATTATGATGAGTTTATACAGCCTTCTTTACCCAAGTTTACAACATACCCATTCCTCTTCGTTTATGATAGTACTAATATATCTGTCTCTTTCTTTCGCTATCGCGTATCACATAATTTATAAAAATACCACAAAAATATGTCCCTGGCTCAAATTTATTTTATGGCTAGTTGGAGAACTAAAGACAGAGTATGCATACATATACCAGAGTTGGTCCAGCTGGGTTAGCTCCTGAAGAACTGGCAGAATTATTTATTGTATAACCAATACCCCTGCCATAGGTCATACAAAGAGGTTCATGTTTGGTGACTTAGCAGGGGTGCCCAGGTTCATGGAGTTAGGTTTATTTTTACATTAGATAACAGGAGGCCCCGAGAAAAAAATTCCCCTCCGGGCCTAGGTCATCTTTGGGGATGCTGTGTAGAGAGTCTTTTCAGGAAAGGAAGGAGAGGAAGTTCCGGGAAGGAAAATGATATTGAAAAACCGCGCCATATGACATATGAATTAGCCAAATATTATTATTATCTGCCGCCAAGACCGGAAAAAACCTCACCCCATGAACCCGGGCACCCCTGCTAAGTCACCAAACGTAGCGGACCACTTAAGGTGTCCCATGGCTGAGGTCTTGGTTATCCAATAAATGATTCCCAGGGCGGCGGTAGCCACATACGCCTACCAATTGGAAAAAAGTGATCAGCCGTCAAAATGACGGTCGTGGTCTTTATAGGTATGGAGAAGTACCTGGTCAGAGGGATGTACTTTATTTACTTTGAACAGTCATTTCTGCCATTATTTGGTGTAAAAATGTAATAGATTTTGGTCTTCGTTGATTTTTTTGATGTCTTGTTTTTCCTTTTTTTGCTTCAAAATTAAAAAAAAAAAACTTCAACATGTCGTAACTGGTTACTAACTGTATAATACTTAGTATTTTTAGTTGAAAAACTATCACCGCAGACCAAAATAATTTTATTCACGTTTTTTTACTTCAAATAACTTTAGGAATCACTAGTTAAAGTACCGAAGACTAGTGCGTCCCTTAATATCCCCTATATGTGTAATTTTGAAACAGAATAGATAATTACTGGGAAGGCTCAAAAAATGTATACATATCTTGAGTGGCTTATTTCATTGTGATTATTCTAATGGTATCTATGATTAAATATGTTTAATGGCAAGTAAAAATCTTTATTTATTTTCTTGTAAATACGTCCGAGTCCTCCTTGGTCAAGGGAAAAGGCTCTTGAATTAACTTGAATCCGAAGGTCGCGGGATCAACTCCCGGCTTGCGCAAATAAATATTATTTGATTAATTTGTGTTATTTCACCGTCAATTCATTAAAAAATAAATGGCATATTTACAGCACGTTCCACAGTATCGCCCTGGTGTAAGACCACCATTCAGAATTGAAACGTTGCTTGAAATGGCTTTAGCCGTGTTTGGTGATCCGATCTCCACCTTTCTCTTCACCTTATTCTTTCCTTCCTCATTACCTTCAGCCTTATAACATACCCCATCTTTGTAAAGAATAAGCAATTAGAATCATTTGCTAAGTCTCCGCTTTGTGTCCATTGTAATTTTCATAATAATTTCGAAATTTAAATATGTATTTAGTTTACATAATGACCATTTCTACTTCAATGTAAACATGTATCCCTTCAAAAAGCAATAAAAAATCCCATACATCATAAACATAATAAAGATTTGATAATAAAATTAGGACATTAATAATTCATATTTCTTGTAAGATTTTTCCCTGAATAATATTGAAGTGTGCTACAAACCCAATGTAAATAGCCTACTGGAATTACCAAAAATATAGAAATTAGACAGTCTAAAACGACTTAGTAACAAATGTTATTAAAATATAGATTAAAATCCTTCCAGACCACCGCTCTTCCCCTCCCCCATACGTTGTCCGAAGATGGCTTTAACGAGCTGAAACCGTTTACGGTCAATAAAATTAAGTGGAAAAAGGGTTAATATTTGTTTTATTATAATATATTAAAATGGAATTTCACTATGAATTGACAGTTTCAAAAATAGAAACGTCCCCCAATTGGGGATGCCATAGTATCACTGGCTTCAGGCGGGAGCAGCTGGGACTCTTGTGAGGTATTCACATAAAAAAAATATATGGTGAGTTTACGTGACTGTTGCGAGTGGTGTTTCATTGTGTTGTTTCGAGCTGCAGTCTGCAGGAGTATCAGAAGAAGAACAGAGTTCTGTGTAAAACATTGTCATTAAAAAAAATTGTCTTAAAAAATCTTTCTCTGTTTTGTGTTTATTTATGATATTATTATATACGAACATCCTAGCAAAATCTACCCATCGGAGGGGTGTCTTGGAATACCTTGCGCGCCCATGGGTTAAACGAATTTGTTTGTGGATAAATTATATTAAAAGATGGAAAGATATGGATGTACCAGATTTGTCGATGCGAAAGACACTTGGAATTTTCAAACAAGAGCGACGGGGAAAATCTTATCCTCGGAGGAGAAAGATAAGGAATTATTATTGAACAAAACAGAACAGGCACAAGATGAAAATTCCTCAATATTCAATGTGTATTCGAAACAGACAAGGCTTAATTCAATTTTGTAAGTAAATACATTTAAGGATGTCGCCGGCATTTCATTAAAGGATTTTAATTTGAACAATAGAATAAATATTCATATTAAATAACGGTTTGGTGAGATTCCTTCCTCTGATATTGAAATTATCCACGGAACGCTCTAGATTGGTCCAACCAAATAGTTTTGGAATTTTAATAAATATAAATTTTGAAGATGTTTCTATTAGATAACTAGATATTTGCGAGCAAAAAGAACAAAAATACCAAATGACAATATATAATAAGAGATTGACGATGATATGATAGAGAAATATGCTGGATTTCGAAATAATATGGGGTCCAAACTAACGAAACCGTAACTAAGATGAACTCGTTTTTTAGGACGCAGTCTGAAGATTTTCTCTCTCGTTTTAATAATAATTGCTTACTAATCGTTACATATATATGTAAGAAGAATGCAGGTATCTAGTACATATCTGAATTTTATATTATTTTTGTTATATATTTAACACGATAAAATATATTTTTACATTGGATTTTTCTATACTTGTCTCACTGGGAAATTCCTGTGTAGAAACATTTATAATGCACACAACGATATTATATCTATTGTTACATATTATGTAAAAATACCACAATAAGCATGTAAGCAAAATAACGGGAGTTAAATTGGGTCGAATGAAGTCCAGTGATAATAAGAGATTTAAGAAATTTAATAAAGTTTTGGAGGTTATCGCTAAATACGTCCAAAATCTTGCCACTACTGCGAATATAATAAAGTTCTTGGGGCTATTGCTTAATATGTCGGGAATATTACCACTACGGCGAATGTAATAGTCGACAATTCGCACAACAGGTTGGAAGAAGGATAAGTTGGTTCTTTGGAAAGGAATATTCAGGAAAGATAATTCGTTCAATCACGTAGAAATTTTTTTGTGGAAGGAAATATGAGGAAGGGAAGGACAGCAAAGAGAAAAGAGGTCACGATAATTTGGAGATTTCTTCTCCTACGTCATGAACGTGCTAAATACTAAATCAAGTATTTATTCTAAGAAATGTACAATATAGTTATCAAAATAAAAAAAGAGACGTCGAAGTACGCTTTACTTCAACCGATAAATTTTCCCTTTTCTGCCCTGGCGATTATTAATTTTAAATTACTTTTAGAATAACATGATTATTAAATACACTAACAACATTGAAGACTTTCTTGGCTGCATAAAAAAATGAAGTGGCCCAAGGTGAGTAGGGCTGAAACCTAAAGAAAATTGAAGAATTATTTATTTATTATTCGAGGAAAGTCTACGCCCCAATATAAAAGTTATTTCTCTTCAAACCCTCAATTTGCTTCGATCATTGGTCCAGACTTTGACTCCACATTAAAAGATAATGATCAACAAGTCTGTCCTACAACTTTTTCACATAATTCAATTTTTTTATGTAAATACCGCACACGAGTCCCAAGTTACTCTAACTGACCGGAGCCAGTGGGCCTACGGCATCCCCACTTTGGGTACGTTGTGAGGCTGAAGGGAATGGCGAAGGGAAGAAGATCCGATGAAATAGGAATTGTTGAAAGTACCTGGATAATAATTTTACTTATTATATTTGAGGTAGGATATAATGTATGAACTGGAAAGACCTGTCTAGATGAGAAGACGAGTCTATCTGTATAAATCGTTTCTAGTATTAGAATAGTGAGATCTTAGTCGTAAGTAAATAATTTTCAAAATATTTTAGAATTTCAATAACATGAACATTTAGGCTAAGATTTTAGTTCAATTTAGTTGAATTTTTGGAATTTTGGAATTTTTTTGCTTAACCCTCCGATGAACGACAAGGTCTGGCCAGTCCTTTTCGAATTAAAAAAATACGTAATTTTTTTTTGGCTTTTTTTAATGGAATGGTTTCATGACTTTACTCAAAGTCATTTTATATATTTCGTAGCGGATTTTTTTTTCCAAAAACGATTTTCGAGGTAGCTGTTTTTGGGGAATTGACTTTAGTTATGATAAGAATATATTTGAGAACATAGTTTTTTTTTGCAACAACTTGTGGTCTGGCGATATTTCCAATAAAAAAATAAATGATTAGATGACAACACAATGGAATCTATGTTGTAGTTCTATCACAAGATGCATTTAACCCTTAAAAAATCAGACGTATTTTATCAGAAAGTAAAAATATTTCCGATTTGTAATAACATCCAAATAAACGGAATGTTTGTGAACGTATCTGAAAACTGAATACTGTTTTTAAAGGGTGTTGAAATACGCTATCAAATTTTATTACTAGAAATAAATATGTAATTTTTTATTTATATTCTAAGTAGCAATTCTAGCCAGAACGAGCTGAGCAAATTTCATAACGCCACAGCTCATTGTTACAGAGTAAACTTATTAGATTAAACACACAAATAATTTGAAACAAAGTAAGATAAATTGTAAAAAAAAAATTCTTGTGGCTTGCCGTAATTACAATATCCACCTATTTTTACATCCATCACCTATTTCATAAACTATTGTGAACACCAATTTTTAACATTTTTATTAATATTTATATTATTGTGCTGATTTGGAGGTTATTGGCAGATTATATATTTTTACTTAACTTATATTCTATATTACCTACTCTGTGTCAACTCTTATATTTTGAGTAACCTATATTTTGTTTCTTACATTTTAGTTACCTGTTTCTCGTCAAATCTTTATTTTACCTAATTGTAATAAAAAAAAACATGAACTGCATTATACATAAAAGCCCTTGGGCGTTTAAATAAATAAATTAATGTTTTTTATACTTTTTTTTATTAATTAGTACTTCGATACACACAAACAAAGTGTTGAATTACGTAATTCCAAACATGCACCCGGGGCTACAGGAAATATTAACACTTACATAATATATTATAATATAATGTTGGAGTGTTATATAATTTCAGTACTACAACAGAATAATTAGGCCGTTTCCCCCATTTGCGAAAATAATGACGTTGTAAACAGCAGGGCCCATAAATGAATAAACCGAATGAAAGGCATTGGAAGGGACCTAGTAATTAATAACCCTTGCCGAACATAACGAATAAATTGATCTAGATATTCAGGATTTAAAGCGAACATCAGAAATTTCGGTGGCAAAGGTAAATCGTGCTAACGGGCCCAAATAGAATGCGGTGATTTTGGCCGGCTTTGTTCGACGCTTGTTCCACGCGTGGGACGTTCATTAAAATGGACAAATATTTATGCCGGTGGTGAGAGTTATATTCCATTCCGACGGTTTACATTGCTCCGACCGGATTGCATGAAAATTAATTCGGTTTGATTCTGAGTCTGTCATTAGTTTGGTTAATTAATCTTTTCAATTACATCGAAGCTGATAAAGTGTTTTGGAGGTATCACTCAAATACAGGGTGTCCGGGGGTAAAACGCATTAACTTCGGGAGGTGATTCTACATTATGGTAGGAGTAAAAAAGATTAATAATTTTTTTTGAAATTCCAACATTTTTTCTCATACAAAAAGACATACATACAAAAAAACCCTTAGTATAAGGTAAAAATTACTCGATAAAAGTTGGAATTTCGAAAAAAGTTTTTTTTTTTTTTTTTTACTTATACTATCACGTAGAATCACCTCCCGAAGTTAATGCACTTTACCCCCGGACACCCTGTATATAAAACTTTGAGTTTGGTTTGGAAATTTGGGTTTTGTAATTTTTTTTTAACATTAGCTCCACACAGGGTGATCTGTGGTAAATATTTCTCATCAGGGCTTATGTCATCTTTTGGGATGCTGTGAAGATCATATTTTTAGGAAAGGAAGGTGAGGAAGTTCTTGGAAAGAAAAAGTATGAGAGGTGGGTAGGAATCTGGGGGTCAAAGTGTCCAGGAGTGTAAGACGTATGGATCTATTACTCCCACTGAGGTGCATGGCGGTGTTCTGAGAGAGTTCTGCTAGAAAGGTCAAAATGTCTCCCTCAACCAGACTCTCCCGATCCGGTCTGCCGCGTAGATGTATGGGCCGCCAAGATTTGCCCAAAGCGTGAAACTGGTTCGCACAAAAATGAATAGATTCGTCGATTGTCGTTATTCATAATAATAATAATTCAGATTGTCATTATTCATAATAACCTTCAGCGTGAAAACGCGTAAGTTATAAAGCTTTTAGAACAAACACATCATCAAAATGTATGGATTTTTTGTTCTTATTTTTCAGCGTTGCGATGGTAGGTAACTTAATAAAAAAATAATAACAAAATGACGAAGCCCATACTTCAATCGAAATACTTAATATATAATTATAAAGCATTAAAATATTTATTTAAATGGGATTTTGGTCCTACGATGATTTGCCTTCAACTTAATAAAAACGATTCGACCAATTTTAATGACTGAAATTTATTTCCATTCCCCGAGGCACAAAACAAAAAAACCACAATCTTTAGCAAACATCACTAACAAATAAAATAAACTCATATCTTCCAATTTATATTTCAATGAGTTCCAGAAAATCAGTAGGGGAAAATTCAAATAATGTCGTTATTGCTTGAAATAACTAAAAAAGCAATACCTACTTAAGGGCCTTTAACCAGCCAGCGGCCGAGAAGCTACATTTCGTCGAAAGATGTTCTTACGATCGTATAGAGCGGTTTCAATGAGAAAAATTAATTTTTCTCCATACCATCTTTTTATAAATCAATATCGATTTTATTTCATTAAAAATTTGCTTTAATTTATACTTACATTCAAAAATGCTGAAAGAGTGATGATAAAACTATTAAAATAATGTACTTTTTGTATTTTGCACTTTAAGTATTTATAATTTTTCAATAATGTCTAAGCAAAATAAGAATGCAAAAAAAATCTGAAATATGTTAGTTTGTAAGACTGTAAATAAATAGATAAACTGTAATAACGATAAAGTATTTTCGTCACAAAACAAGTGCTCGGAAGGTAAGTTTTTAGATTTTCACGGTGAAAAGCATTTTCGTTGTTAGTTTTTGGGGTGTTGTGCCGAAACGTCGGCTATAGAAGGAGGTAGCGCAACACGTCATAACACCCCAAAAACTAACAACGAAAGTGCTCGGAACTTTTTTTAATGATTTTATTTAAACAAAAATTAAAATTCTGAAACAAGCTTTCCCAGATAATTTACGGATTTATTTTACTGCATGATTATATGATTTGAAATGCGTGTTATATAAAATGTGTTGCACACAACAATTTTTTTTGAAAATTACAAATGACCTACGGTATAACCTTATTATGATAAAAATAAACACTTTTTCTCATAATTTAAAACATAAATTTACCAGGTAAAAGAACAATCTTTTGAAATTAATTTATACTTTTTTGTGGAAAACGCAACACGCTAAAACTTTATTTAATAATAACATATTTTTCGGTTTTGTCTGGTTATTCCCTCTTAAGGGAATGTATTTTTAAAGGTCTTGGTCATTTTTAGAACATCCAATTTCATATAATTTCGGGTCCGGTCTATTTTGATCCCAGGGTAAACAATCTATGTAAGGGATATCCCATTTTGCAAAGATTTAGGATTTTTAAAATTGAGTGTTTCTGTTGAAATGCGTCCATTAAAGACATTAATGAAATTGAAAAAATAGGTAGATATATATTTTTTATTTATAAAAGATTTTAGGTACCTCGAGTATTTGTAAAAGCTTTTCAAAATGTTCAATTTTGGAGGTGGGAATGGGTACCGCCGCCCCGGGAACCATTTATTGGATAACCAACACCTCTACCATAGGTCACCCCAAGTGGTTCGCTACGTTTGGTGACTTAGCAGAGGTGCCCGGTTCATGGGGTGAGGTTTGTCTGGGTCTTGGAGGCGGATGACTGGAACACACTGATCCCCAAATTCCTACCCACCCCTTAAACCTTTTTCTTTCCCAGAACTCTCCTCTCCTTCCTTTCCTTAAAAAACCCTCAAAACAGCATCCCCAAAGATGGCATAGGCCCTGAGGGAAATTATTTTCCTCAGGGTCTCCCGTGTGGAGCTCATGTAAAAAAAAAAATCAAATTTGATCAAAGTTTTCCTTTACTTGTTGTCCCCGTTTGGTTAAAATAAATAGGTATGGGTAATCAAGATATAAGGCATTTCGAAGGACATCATAATCGGAAGTAGGAATGGTGACCGGGCATCTCAGAAAGGATTCAACTCAACTAAACTCCTCTTTTGAAAAGTCATTAAAAGTGATGAAAAAAAATGGTGCGTTAGATTAGGTTTTGCGCTATTTTTTTTTCATAGCTTTTTATGATTTTTAAAAGAGGTGTTAGTTGAGTTGATTTTGAGTTGTCATGGAATCGTAGGAATATGGAAATAAACTACGAAGTATTTTTTTAAATATATAAATAAAAAAAAAAAAAAAAAAAAAAAAAAAAAAAAAAAAAAAAAAAATAAATAAATAAAAAAATAATAAAAAAAATAATAAATAAATAAATAAATAAATAAATAAATAAATAAATAAATAAATAAATAAATAAATAAATAAATAAATAAATAAATAAATAAATAAATAAATAAATAAATAAATAAATACATAAATAAAAAAATAAATAAATAATTAAATAAATAAATAAATAAACAAATTTGTGCTTCCGATGGACATTGCAGAAAGACAAAGTTGATTTTTTTTTAAATTAACTCCACAAAGAAGACCCTGTGTAAAATAATTTTCCTAAGGGCCTACGTCATCTTTGAAGATGTGTGGAGTGTTTTTTTGAGGAGAGGAAGGAGTGAACATGGGTCTTAAAGAAAGCCGGCAAATCGTTCGAAAGCCGAGCTGTTGAACTCAAGAACGAGTCGTAGAAGCGACCCGTGGGTTTTTACAGATGGGCGCGCGTTTCCCGACTATGCACCGGTACCGCAGGGATCAATGACACTAGTTCCACGGAGCACCTTCCATTTTAATACCGGTTGAACCATGACATGGTTATGAAAATGGGCCTCTAATTGATGCGGTAAATTATATAACAATTTTTTAGATGTGGTTGGTATCAGCGATAAAGAAAAGATAGATGCTTTTTTTTTTAAACATATATTTTATTATTTTTCAAAAATGTAGGGAATATTTAGCTTTAGAAAACCTTTTGTTTCCAAATTTTTATGCCTTTTTTTTAAATAGCAATTTTCGACTTCTTCTATATAAAGATGGCTTTTCATAATTGAGACTTCTTGTTATTCATCATGTTATGACTAACAGTTAATTGAATGTGCATATAAAGGTGAACATAAAATAATGATCTCGAGTGATTATTTACTTAAAACTGTTCTACGTAAAAAAGTTTTGTAGATATTTCGCTTTGTGAAAACGCTCCATATATAGATAGTATCTTCAATGGGCCTATGGCCTAAGTACTCACGGGAACTAACTGTAAACCGACTCCGCAAATTATATATAGTATCTATGTCGGAATCAGGCCTCCTACCATGGTCGATTGGTAAGGATTGATAGGACATCGTTCTCAACTGCACATCGCTGAAGTACTAAGTTATGTAAACAGTCGAATGTATTAAGAAATTGTGAACTTTTATTTATTCGTTGGCGATGTGCAGTGATGCTAGGGAATGATGAGAAGTTACCAAAAGTTATCCTATTAATTCTGGTTAATCAACCGTAGGGGGTCAGGAAAGAACGTTATTGGCTGCAATATTGATTATAGAAACAACATTGTTCGTTTCTGATATGCTATATCTAATGTTTGTTATGGGTTGCCCATAAATCATACGAACGGACTATACAAGCGGCAGGCAGCTGTGTGTCACGTGCACAGTACATGTACATTCTCGCATGTTATTGCTGTCCCTCTCAGGCTGGCAGAAGACATTACCATATATGGCCACACGGCGCGAATTCCAGCCAATGGCAGAAGACATTACCTTATAGGGCACGCGTTCGAGTCTTCCGTCTCGCTCATCACGGGCAGAGAGATCCAGCCACCGATCGCCAAAGCAACAGACATATTTCAGACAACGGCGCGAGCGGTCGTACGCACTACTACGTACTGTCGGGCAGTATGCCACCCTTCGACGCGGCTAATTAAGTCTTCACCTACGAACCAAGTATGGCGCTATCACCACAGCCGCCTGTATAATCCTACTGCCGCCTACCATGGCAGCCCAGACGCGCCCGGCTTTTAATCCGCCTACATTGCCGATAGCCGCTTAATTCACCGTTATCACCCACCGGTTCGGTAAGCTGACCGAATCCGCCCACCATGACGCCGAGAAGCCGCCCTCTCCCGCCGAGCCGCCAGTTCCTGCACACAGTCTATGAGCTTTGCTCTAGACCTCTCCACTTCGTAGGGAAGCTGCCTGCATCCGTACGACGCCACGTGAGATTCTAACCCTCTTATAGTCTTTCCGAGCCTAAATTCCGTAGTATTTCTAGTGCCTCACTCTCTCTAATGCTAGGCCTTAAACAGCTTACCTGGTTGCCTGTACTGTTCACCCTTGCATTATTGAATACATTTGAATTGTGCCCAAACCTTGTTTCATTGGAGTCAACCATCGACAGCCTCGGAGGAGCCCTACGACCCTGAGCTGAGCCTTCCAAGCCGAGGCATATGGCCCCCGGGGGGCCTGCTTAACACTTGTCCCCCCCCGGGAGGGACATATTTCTGGAGACCAGAAGTATAACACTGGACCCTACGTGGCTTCAGTATCACCCTGGCCCCAGGAAGTATGACACTGGCGCGCCAACTGGGCCGAAGTCTTGTCGATCGTTGTCTCCCTAGAAACATAATTATGTAATCTTAGCTATAAATATTTTATATTTGTGCTCCCATCAACAACGGTAGCTCTGTGTGAATTATTCCAAACGTCGCGAGTCCGTCGGCTAGTGCTATTCGAGGTTAGGTATTTTAAACATCGCTTACTACAGTAGCATTCTCACGCTATTACGTTTCTATCGCGGCAGTCAGAGTTGTTCGTCATTCGCGCGGAATTTTTTTTTAAGTGAGTAATGAATCTCGTTATTTTGAATCTCCACCTGCGGGCTGTATAAGTTGTATTATTTCTTCCTTGAAGAGCAGTGGTTGTTTCCAATAAAAGGTAGTAACTACTGTCGGATTGTGCTAGTCCACATCCGTTTCCCTGTAATAGGAGGATATAATGTCGACTGCCAGCAACTGCTCTCGTCTTCTATAATCGTCCGAAATTTTTTTTGCTTTGTTCATTATAATAACGCATAATCATGGAGGCCACCATACCAATAATGGATAGAATATTAAATTTCGAGAAAGCAAACGCGTCGGTAATAAGAAAAATGTTGATAAATAGAGGCGTAGTTTCCAAAAGGGCTTTTTTAACTTTACGGAAACAATGTGTTGAGTTTAACGAATCCCGGAAGTTGAATTATAAAATAAACGTTAAACGAAAAGTTCAATAAATAATGAGTACAAGTTATAAAGTTAGTTTTCGTTTCTCTCAATAGGTAGTTTTAAATCACAAAATGGAAAACGACGTTACATAATGTTATAAAAGAGAAATTTTAAAGCAACAAATTATAAATTTTCAAAACAGATTAAGTTAATATGGAAAGTTTTCCCTTGTAATATTAGTTAAAGCCACAATTGTTATTTTTCTTCATAGAAGTTTTAATTTATTGTTAATACATTATAATAAATTAGAATTGTAATTTTGATTGTTGATTGTCTAGGGCAGAGTAGCTAACTGCGTATTGGATTAATGAACAGTTCAGGACAAATGTAGATTAATAACATAAATTTTAGAAGAAAAAAGGAATAAACAATTCAGTCAAAAGTTTTTTTTAAGAAACAAAAGTTTAGGTACAGATCGGTTAAAAATAGTAAAGTTCTTAGAAGTTTAATGTTGTTTCGTTTGAAAATCATGAGTGTCATGAACCCACGGTTAGAGATCGTACATCATTGAATTAATATTCCATATTACACAAATTAGAAAACACAATGTTGTTAAAATAATAAACGTTCGGGAAAGGAAACAAACTTGTATATAAAAATGTATATAAACAAGGCAACGTGTATATCAATGTATATAATTGGCTAAGTGTTTTTTTGTTAGTTTAAGTTCTTGAAATCTATCTGAATTGCTTTCGTACTAAGTGGTAGGAAATTAAATAAATTAGTGAAAAACAGTAGAACATCATTAAAAGAATAAATTCCAAACTACAAGGTATATGTTACTAGATACTTGATTTTTCGAAGGATTATCTAAGGAAGGTTTAATAATAAAATTTTGTATATGCTATAGGTATTTACCATAGAGATAGTATTGGAACATGTTTTGTTTTTTAATCGGGACTATCCCACTCTAAATAGTAGTATGCGGATAATAAAATAAACTATCGTTGGGAAAGACACTTCAGAGGAAACAAGTGAATAGCATCATATGTTAAAAATTATCGTTTTAAATAAAAAATAACGAAGAATTTTAAAGGGAAATCCTTGTCAAATTTAACAGAATAATCTCTCGAACAAAGAACATTTAAATGTTTAGCTTCAATTAAGTTTTTTTTCATAAGAATGTAGGAATGATTTCGGCAACAAATTTACGTGAATGAATAACAGTATAATGGAATTCAGGATAGAAAAGGTTAAATAGGTTTTTTTTGGAAACATCTGTGGAAAATTATTAAAACATAGAATTAAAAAAAAGTAAACCACTACAGTTAAATCGGTATTGTCATTTAGTAACAAAATAAATAGTGAATAGAATCCAATTAATAATGTCTTACTTGTAATGAAGGAAAGGGTTATAAAATTATAAGAAATTGTCTTCTTCATTTTTTCTCGTATTCATAAATATGTCAACGTGATCGTTGTAAGGAAATTATATCATATTAGATATTGAGTAATAGGCTCAAGAAATGTACTACGGATACATAGGTACCCGCGTATACAATTCTGGTTTCAAACCGTTATAGGAATGCCTTCCTCAGAATTAGGGCAAGGTGGGATTGTTAAGATGTGAAATCTTGAACAAAAAAAAAAGGAATTTGTGATATAGGAAAGAATTGGAATAGAGAATTAACCCCTCAAGTAAGCTTTAGGTAATTGTAAATTCGTATAGTTTTGACATAGCTAATTTAGAAAAATGTCATGGCGCCCTTATATAGTTAAATACAATGGAATTTTTTTTTTAAAACAAAATAATAGTAGAGTAAACAAAAGTTAAAAAAGTTATGAACAGAAAAGTTGAGATTAAACTGAGACGTATAGTGAAAAGTTATTAGTAAAAAAAGTTATCATCGGATAATATTGTTAAATTAAGAAGTAAATAAATAATAGACATGGAATATTTTTTAAAAAAGGAATTTGCAAATAATCAGTCAACAAGTAAAAGTTTTAAATTTTGGAAGTTGTAGTAAGAAGCAACGTCGTTAGCAATTCAATTATGATTCGAATTTATTTTATTTTTTTTAAATATGTATATAAATTGTTAGCTTATAACATGTAATGTTAAAATATAAACACACGAATTGAATACTTAGGTATTTGAGCGACTTAGTCAATGTGTATAACGCATCGTATAGCGGTGTTATAAATCTGTGTTATTAAAATTTGGAAACGATTCTTGTTAAATATAGAGTAACCTTTTAAAGAAAGATTTTATAGAAATTGTAGTATCATAAATTTTTAAATAATTAATGAAGTTCTGTTTTTTTGGATATTGTGTTATTTTTATGTGTTTTTTTGCCGAAGCACAGGCATTTGAGGAAGGAAATTTCTCATTTGTGTTGGTGAACTAAGGCAAGGTTACGGTTCTCTGAACGTAACGGTGTGGCCACACGGAGATAGACGTTTGCAAACGTATCTCTTGAAAACACGAGAGGATTATAGTATAGCCTGATAATTATACGACGCTATAGGAGAGATCCTTATAATATGCCAAACGCTATAGGAGGTATCCTTATAATATGACCGACGCTATAGGAGGCGTATCCTGAGAATTACACGGAGAGGAAAACAGAAAAACAGATCAGGGAATGGAAATTAGTTCATCAGTAGGATAAAAAATTGGTTACAAATTATAATAACACAGTAATTTTAAACACGAGGTGCATGTATTGTATTGTCCTCTACATAAGGGTGTAAAATGCGAATATGTATCAGTTTCATTGATTACATGACTTAGTCAGCATTATTGTCCATCATTGGATGACCTTAATAAAAAATTGTAAATTTATTCACGAAGTACATGTATTGTATTGTCTGTTATATATAACCAAGGACGTCATGAACCCTAGTGGTTAGTACGAGGTTATAACGCATATAACTTAACCTTTGTTATTAGAGTTGTATACAATTCCTTTCTTAATGGATCGTCATCACAAGTGTTGACAATCCGGGACGCCGGTATGTCTGCACGTGAAGACTTGTGTTATTATTGTTATTATTATAAAAAAAAAAGAGGTAACTCACCTTACACTAGTGAAATTACTGATGCGATATTTAGTTCATTTATTGTAATGACTATTATTGGTAGTAATAATTTATTACCTTCTCCTAGTGCGTAGCCACTTAGGTTGTTTTTTTTTAAAAAAAAAAAAAAATGTTTTTAAATTTATATATGAATATGGTTACATAAGTATATAAATTCGTCTAAGAAACACGACACGATACACTGATTGAGGGCGTAGTTCAAGGAACCCTAAATTAGGCTAGGTTTTTCATTAGAAAAAACTGCGTTAGGTATTCAGTATCCTGCCCGGGACCGAAGTAGAGACCTAATTTCTATTTTCGTGGAACAATTTGCATTCTAAAAAGTACTTAATTTTAGATGCAATGAAAGAATATGCAAGCATATTCTTTTCTTTTCGTTGGCAAGAGACGGCATAAGAAAATTCTTGTACAAGTGGTAGGTATAAAGGCACCTAGCTCTCATCATACTGGGGTAGGTCATTGGGTAGTAAGAAACTTAGGAACCTTATGGTTGTAAATAACCTTGTGAATATATTAATATAAGGTCATGTATAAATGGAAATATCATTTCAATTATAATTTTTTTTTATTTTTTGTCCTTTTTTTTTTTTTTCGGGTTTTTCAATCTCTTTCATTGTCGAATTATTCTCACATGAAGGTTAAATCGTTATAGTATTGGACATCTCACACGTTGCGATAGGAGAAATTGGGGCGGTAAAACGTTCACAATCGGGTAGTTACCCACTCCTTAACGGGGTATGTCTCAATTCTAGCGTATGTTGGAGTGAATTCACGATGAAAAGGCAATGTAATAATTATATTACCACATTTTTGTTATCAGAATAGGCCCAATAGACAACACTATTCGGTTCACATAGGTTGTGGTGGTATCGAATTTTAACCTTCTTCCGCGATCATATAACAACGGTTACTCGTTGTGTGGTATTATAGAACTGTTACAAGTCCGATAGGATGGAACTTGGGTATCGACCTAACGTGTCATTCGGCAGGTAACTATAATCCAAAGCGTGATAGGATGGCTAAACTCCTTAGAATTAGAGCAGAAGGATTGTTGGAAACGCGAATTTCCGAACAATTAAAGTATATATGATTCCGGTGTTAGGAAGAAATTCGTTACTCAATTAAGGAAATTTTTTCCTCTTCTAATAACATTGTCGGTAGTATTAAATTTTCGTATTTTTTGGTAAAAATACGTGGCGTTGTTGTTATTTATTTTAATTTTTTTTTCTTCTCTCCTTACGTAGTCAAACCCTGAGAGTTTAAGTTGAGTTGAAACAAACTCGAATTGAAAGTTATTTAACAAAATTGTACTCACACACATAGAGTTTTTGGTGGGTAAACAAATGTATATTCAAGTGTTTTAATTATGATAAATGTAATTAATTAAATTACTATATAAATATTTTGTAAACACGTAATTGATTACTTCGGTATCAATATGGTAAGCCAGCGTGTAAAGTCCTTGCCATATCAGGACGCAATTGTACGGTGTTTTGTAACTTGCTATATCACTGTATTCAAATAAGGAGTAGTACTTCTCGTAGTAAGAAGATTTAAAAGTATGCACCCAGTTGAGTAAATTAGCTCGGTAATGTCATAAAGTTATGTCATTCGGGTCGTATTGTTCTTATTAGAGAATAATGTAATTGCACTTATGGTCATTACGGTTCGTCTGGTTATTTTGGTGGGAACACCTAGAGGGTGTCCTATGTGGTTTCGTCGAACGCAAGTTCACCGTGAGGATTCCAAGGGATCTATCCGGTTGTCTATGTCGTTGCGGCAAGGGTATATTTCTAGTATACCAAGTACAGCGCTGTACGGGTCACCGAGGGTGAGTCGAGAAAACATGAGAGGATTCATATTATGCCTGAAAATTAATATTCATGATAGGTTTTGTAGCATTACCTTACAATTATATGCGAACATGAGAGGATGGTCGTTTATGCCTGATAATTAAATGCAAACCAGACAAACCATGACAAGCTGAGAGTGCGGGAAACTAACATTTGGGTTAGAATTGAATTGTGAAAATAGCATAGTATATAAAAACAAAGTTGTATAATTTTAAAAAAAGAATTCCATTGTAAGACGCGAATATGAGTGATTTCGATCATTTCATGACATTGGTCAGCGTACAATATTCCATAACAGGAATAAAGTGTATAAAAACAAAGTTGTATAATTTTAAGAATTCTATTGTAAGACGCGAATATGAGTTGGTTTCGATCATTTCATGACATTGGTCAGCGTACAATATTCCATAACAGGAATAGGGTTGGAAATTTTTTGTCTAATTTTAAGATTTTTACATGGTAGTAATCCTTCTCGGAAGGGTCATGTTTTCTTTATTTCTTCATGCACCTTCGTTAGCGTGTCTTGTATCGCACTAGGTACGTCACATTTTTTTAATTTTTTGAGAGAGTTGGCAACCTTTGTTCAGTTATTGCTAGTTTTTTTTAGCTTGGCTCACAGGTAGTTAAAATTTTGTTGGCTCTTAGGTAGGGAGTGTTTAAATCCTGGTGAAGAGGTAGCTCTGTACCTCACATTGTGGCAACCATCGCATCACATGCTGTATGGAAGGTCGTGATCCCCTGCATCAGCCTCGCTGCCCTTTCCCTTCATTTTTCAGGGGGAGGAGGGTAGTGTTATGGGTTGCCCATAAATCATACGAACGGACTATACAAGCGGCAGGCAGCTGTGTGTCACGTGCACAGTACATGTACATTCTCGCATGTTATTGCTGTCCCTCTCAGGCTGGCAGAAGACATTACCATATATGGCCACACGGCGCGAATTCCAGCCAATGGCAGAAGACATTACCTTATAGGGCACGCGTTCGAGTCTTCCGTCTCGCTCATCACGGGCAGAGAGATCCAGCCACCGATCGCCAAAGCAACAGACATATTTCAGACAACGGCGCGAGCGGTCGTACGCACTACTACGTACTGTCGGGCAGTATGCCACCCTTCGACGCGGCTAATTAAGTCTTCACCTACGAACCAAGTATGGCGCTATCACCACAGCCGCCTGTATAATCCTACTGCCGCCTACCATGGCAGCCCAGACGCGCCCGGCTTTTAATCCGCCTACATTGCCGATAGCCGCTTAATTCACCGTTATCACCCACCGGTTCGGTAAGCTGACCGAATCCGCCCACCATGACGCCGAGAAGCCGCCCTCTCCCGCCGAGCCGCCAGTTCCTGCACACAGTCTATGAGCTTTGCTCTAGACCTCTCCACTTCGTAGGGAAGCTGCCTGCATCCGTACGACGCCACGTGAGATTCTAACCCTCTTATAGTCTTTCCGAGCCTAAATTCCGTAGTATTTCTAGTGCCTCACTCTCTCTAATGCTAGGCCTTAAACAGCTTACCTGGTTGCCTGTACTGTTCACCCTTGCATTATTGAATACATTTGAATTGTGCCCAAACCTTGTTTCATTGGAGTCAACCATCGACAGCCTCGGAGGAGCCCTACGACCCTGAGCTGAGCCTTCCAAGCCGAGGCATATGGCCCCCGGGGGGCCTGCTTAACACTTGTCCCCCCCCGGGAGGGACATATTTCTGGAGACCAGAAGTATAACACTGGACCCTACGTGGCTTCAGTATCACCCTGGCCCCAGGAAGTATGACATGTTCTATAGATACATTTCAAATTGTAGAAAAAAAGAGGATGAAAGTCAACTTATCTTGAAGATTATTTTAAAAAAGAAATGCCGCCGTGAATGAATGGTTTCAAAATAAGAAATAATTAAAAGTTTTTATGTTAACTTTTTTTGTGCACTAACGCAATTCATGTCAGCAAATTACAAAAATCTCATTTAATCCCATCACACCGAACGACATCGTTAAAACTAAATTTATGATCTCAGTTCACGATCTTCAAGAACCTAGAAGTAATATGACAATTTATTTCGATGGTTCAAAAGCGACAAGATGCTAGATGGCAGTTTGTAGTGATAGTAACCAGGCCTGGGAAATGTTTGAACACATATTATTGGGAATTTCACGAGCACAATTGAAGTGGATGCCAAATTGAAGAGGCGCTGTAGTAAGTAGGAATTAATGGTTTCTGTTCCATGAATATTCAGCAAGTACCTATTGGGGAGGCAATTTTTTTACAATATTCGGTTCGCTAGATAATAATGAATTGAAAATATAATTTAGAGTTTTACCCTGGATTTATAAACCATTATGACATAAATATGTAGTACGATGTATTAACTCATGTTTGGTTTTGAAATGAGAATATGTATGGTTCCTACCGGGATGTAATGCATCCAGCTCCTACCTCTCCCAATATATTGCTGAAAAGTATTTGAAATTTGGAACAATGGCAAAAAATAGTGCATTCGAGTGCATTTGGGACTACCTTGGAAACAAGTTGTTGGTGTTTCTCGTGTACATAATCTCATTTTTGTAAAAAGAAGTAATTTGACCAAATTGAATAATTTGAACAATATTTTGACCAACTTCATGTTGTTGTGACGATAATTACCCCCAGGTATCGCGGTGGAACTATATATAACTGTATTGTGAATGTGTTGTTGTGTTCCTTTGCAAAGATATAGTCGTAAGTGATTTGTCATCCCCTTTTCCTTCCATACCTTGTTCTTTCCTACACATACTATCACCAAATTCCAGCAAATACTATATCGTTTCATTTCCAAATTCAGTAGAAAATAAATCAGTTTATTTATTGTTATTTAGCCTTACCGTGTTGAATATTTTATATATTAATAACCAACCGTGTATGTAATAACCATACTAATAGAAACTTTAAACGGTTCGTTGACATAAAATAGTTCGTGGAAAGATGTATACAACGTTTACAAAGCCAAATAGGGTTGTTTAAACTTAAAATTTCGCTTCGAATTTCGGAATATTTCCGACGCATTTTAAATATGCCATATATTTCTACTTTTTAAACGACTTCGAAAAGGAGGAGGTTATCCATTCGACGGTATTTTTTTTGAAGATCAGGTAAACATAAATACCAGTTTAAAAACTAAATCAAATTAAATTGTAGATGGTTGTATTTAAAATACACTTTATTATTTTTAAAGTGGAATGTTTTTTTCTCCAAAGAAGTCACATATTTTTCTCCAAAAGTAGAAAAATTAAAAAAATACGACATTTAGAAAACATATATATTTTATTTAGAGAATGTGCAAGAAAACTGTAACTACACTTTTTATCGCGTTTAAACATTAAAAAAAATATGAAAAAAATACTTAATAATTCCCAGAGAATTACAAAAAAATGACATTTTGGATTCATTGTTTGCGTAATATAATCGTTGATTTCTAGGACTAATATTTACCTACGCATGAAAAATACATTCGTGTTATTAAAAACTTTCATAGAATTCTCATTAGATTCACGCGGCAGCCGTCAATAAAAAAAAAACAAGTAAGAAATAACCTTACTTTTTCAAGACGGAATTCCAACTGTCAGTCTGCCGAAATGCGATGTTGCCAGCTCTTTTGGAGACAATTAAAGAATTTTTTCATTAGTACCAAATGGTATCTGAGCTTGCAGTCTTTATTCAATATGGACATTAATGTTTCTATCGATAAGGTGTAGAATCGACTCCTAACCATTCATGGTAAATTTAATATAATGTATACAGTTTTGTTCTTACCCAACGACACAGGCCCACTGGCTCAGTGCCTCAGTGCCTGTCTGGATGCCTTGTGTCCGGGTATCTGGTGTCCGACTGCCTGCAGCACCCATAGCACCCGAGGGTTGGCACTACTGAACAACTGTTTTCCTAGAAGGATGATAAGTAAACAATTTTCCAAGCCCGAAACAATAACATCGATGTTCCACTGCATTGTACGATCAAAATTAGAATACGCTTCTCCTGTTTGGACCCCGTACCAGCAAACATAGAATTGCTAGAACAAGTTAAAAATAATTTCTTTAGTATCTTTATATGAGAATGCATGGGAAATTTTCTCTATGAAACGTGCTACGAAAGTCTCCAATATTAGAGGAATGGCCCCTTACAGTAATATTTTAAAATAATAAACTATTTATTGACAACCCGTATCCCATGAAATGTTATAAATTGTTCGTACCGAACAACTACCGCCACATTTACCTTAAAGGTTTCTAGACCTTGAAACCTTCAGTGCCAAGTGCTAATGTTGAAAGTTTTAGGCAAGAACTCATTAATGTAAAAATGTTTAATTTATTTATTTACAGTCACGTATATGTCATGTATTTAACATCAATGTGTAATAACACAAATAAAAAAAAAATCTGTATCAATTTCATAAAATATGATTTAGCTAGTTTCGACTCTAGGCGCAGATATATAAGTGAAATTGGTTATCAAATCAAGACGGTTTCCGATCAGTGTCGCCCTGACAAAATATCTACGACCATTCAAAATCAAAGCTTTGCTTGAAATGGTCGTTATCCTTTTTTGGTGATAAGATTTAAGGTACATACTTCCCGCCTTCCTCTTCCCCATCTTATTCTCCTCGAACCAACTTACTCAAATAATTGGTGTATATCATAGCGAAGTCTTGTTTTAACTCGACAATTTGGCATTTTATCTGTCTGTAAATTTATTTGCTACTATCATGTTTCTGGATCAAGATGATGAGTTCGCAAAGTTCCCATGATCGTAGTAACAACTGCTGTAAAAATCAGAATAATCAATAATATGGTACCTACCCACCAGCCTGAAGAAAGTTTGACAAAAGAATTTTCATTGGGATGGTGACATTTCTTTGGACAAAATAAAGTTACTTATTTCAAAATGTTGAATAAAACGTTTTATTGTTTATAAATAAGTAGAAGTAAATACTAACAAATTTTATGATTTCTGTCTATTTTTAATTTAGTTTTTGAAGTACTTACTTTATAATGTGTATTTTTACAACTGTCTTTAGACAACTCTTATGCGGCGTTTATATAAAAAAATGGATATTAGACAATGTTTCATGTCAATACTGATTTGAAGGAAATTTGAGAATGCATCAATTTTCTTTAGACGTTTCGATTGTTTGATCAATTTCAGCGTAAGTTGAGCTTTCTTCGGGAACGTGGACCAGCCTAAAGCACCGTTCTGTCAGTGTATCTCTCCAGTGGTTGGCACCTTGTCAGCACTGGGTATCGGCAGGGGCCGTATGCGACAGGGTATGCGGTGCGGTGTGCGGTTCAATAGTTGGCCATATATCCCCGTTCCCGAGTATTGGCCCGCGGTGCGGTCTATAAATATTTGAGTTCTACATAAGTCATAAAGTCCTCAGGAACGGAGTTGGGACTTGCCATGGGGGAGGGTCATTAGAATATTCATGGCGGAACGGAGAAGGGAAAGGGGTGGGTTGACATATTTCCGGAACAAGGAGATACGGGTGCAGTAAAACAGGATTTTTGGAGTAGGTACAATATGGTTTTCTGTCGTTGGAATTGAAAATGTGAACTTGCCTGAATTATAATAATATTCCCATATATCCCATGTAGTGTAGGTACAAATACACATTATCAATAGTGTAGAGAATCGTCTCTCAAACTTTTTAGTGTCGCGACCGCCTTAAAGGACAAAAAAATAAAGTTTAAAAACTTTACGACCCGCGCAATACGTATTTTCAAGTACATACACGTTTTACATTATAAACTGAAAATAATGTGTTGAATATGAAAGACCCACAACTGACTATCCTACTATATAATATATAATATTATAAATGCGAAAGTTTGTATGGATGGATGTATGGATGTTTGTTACTCTTTGACGCAATAAATACTGAATGGATTTTAATGAAACTTTACAGTAATATAGCTAATACATCAGAATAGGCTATCCTACTTAATATTATAAAGGCGAAAGTTTGTATGGATGTTTGTTACTCTTTGACGCAATAAATACTGAATGGAATTTAATGAAACTTTACAGTAATATAGCTAATACATCAGAATAGGCTATAGGCTATAACTTAGAGCTCTGGCATTATGAAATTTGTATAAAATTATACGTTTATTGTTCAGGTTTTTGGGGGAGGGTGAGGGGGGGTTAGTGGGGGGGTTGGGAAGGAGAGGGATTGGGGCGGGGGGGGGGGGGCAGTGGCGCGTGCGAAGCCGGGGGCAAAAGCTAGTTTGAAATAATGGCTGACAAAACAAAAAAAACAGAATCAGGTTGTTAACGGATGCTTTGAAAACATTGATCTCATTTGTCACTTTTTACTTGTGCGAAAAAGGTATTTCAAAGGGATCACGCGGAATTAATAAATTTGCCTCGATTGCTCGAGATTTCCAGGAAGGTCATTTTATAAATTTTTCGCCAACATTAACAAAAAGTATACATTCGAATTTTAACATGAAGACATAAAAACCTTCTCGTAGTGCTATATAGCTAATGAATTAACCTGTATTTTACCGTTTATCTCATATTTGTAAGATTTATAAAAAAAATTGTAAAGTTCATAATTGTACGAATCCTGCGTGTTTTTTACTTGAAACTGCCGTGAGGGAAACTTATTCGAGTCAACATAGAATATTTTCGATTTCTATAGGTTGTCTGTGGTATACTTGATAATGATAGGTGCATGTCTATGGGAAAAGGACTTAATTTTATCCGTAAACAGCTGATCAAATATTCGGCGGGAAAAAAAATAATTTTTTAGCATCGTTCTTAAATAGTCTACGAATTTCGGATTTGCGACACCATGGTCATAATAGGTAAATCATTTCAATAGCTTCGTTTTAAAATAAATGGCTGGCCAAAAAAATGTTTTACGAATGGTAGGAAAATATGGTCCATTTTTGGAGCGCTATCAATCGCAGAAAAATAAAAATGATCCATTTTTCGACCAAAATCTCTCCAGTGGTTAAGTGACTGATAACATGTACAATAGAAGGATCGTCAAGTATTTTTAAGACCAATAACATGTAAATTGAAGGAACTCCAAGTATTTTTATGACTTAACATGTAAGTTGAACGTTGTCAAGTATTTTTGCAAGCGAGCTCCTTCCTCTATCACACGTTTTTAAACCTTACAACGAGAATTTAAGCATCCTTTTAGACCAATCATGGACTGCTTCCGGACAAAGCAAGTAGTTTTTAATTGTGTTGCCAGCATGTAGATGATATTTGTATGCATAAAATAGATACATAAAATAAGACCCCTTGAAGGATGAAACATTCATCATAACGTTTAATCAGAGAAAATAAGAGGATAATAATACCTGCTATCCATCGTACATTATAATCTGATAACAACACGGTTTATATGCTTTCAAAACTATGTAGAAACCTACCTTTGATTATGTGTCGCTCTTTACAATAAAATATTGGTACCCAAAGTACCTAACCTTTGACACAGGTAAACACGTTACTACGGTGAGAATGGAGGATTTATGGTGGCGTTCCTCGAGTTAGGAAAACATCATGTTTAATAAGGAACGGTAAAGTGCCTTAGTTCTTTAGAATTAGGAATATAGATACATACATACTAGTTTTTGGATAAATTTTGTGTGGAAACTTTACTGGTTTATGCAACCCAATAAACACTATTTATTTGCATGATAAATGAAAAAAAAATCTGTCAACGTACAAGCTCTAGCATGGTGAAATCGATAACTTCAAAATATCGGATCGACAGGCGTAACTTCCGATGGTTTTATATCGATGTCTCTGTCAAGGTTTCACCGTTGACAGCCGAATCGAAATACAAATAAGAAATTGATATACGCAGGTAACACTGAAGTGACTGAACGTATTTTTTATTAATTTACACAACACAATGTCAAACACCAAGCAATAACGTAAAAAAATTAATAAATTTGCAATTATGAATTGAAACACTTATCTAAATATGAATTGGCTGTCTTCATTTACTTTTTTACACTAAACATGCTTTAGTCATATTTCAACCACTTTCTCAAAGATCGAACAGAATAAATTCCATTTTTTCCCTTCCTGATCTTATATTTATGGATCTTATATCAGGATATATGATTTATGGAAAGTCTGTTTTTTATAATAAAATTTCCAATTTTGTAACAAAGAATGCACCAAATTAAATTCTTCCTGCATTTTATGCAAATAACAAAATTAAAAATTACATTCTAAACTATAAAGATAAAGATTCGAAACTGAAAAGTTCTTGAATCTATAAATTGAGTGCAATGATTGTGCTTTCTTTTATATAGGTAAAGCTACGAGAAATTTTGAAATAAAGATAAGGACAATCGTCTAAGTCTAAGACATGCATACGATCTCTCCTGGGTATTTGTATGTTTACGCGGTGTTATTTTTTTTTAATAAAAAAGATGATTAATGCTGCGTATTTAAAGGTGCCTTAAAGAAATAAATTAATAAAAATATGATTTAAAGCAGCATCATCAGAAAGCGTCGAGCATTTGAAATTCCTACAAGAGGAATATTATACGTAGTGAGCATTGTAAGAGTGAGGTCCCAAATATTTGCAGCACGTTTCCGTCATGGTGATGGCGATGTTGTTTTTCCCTTTATACAACAACCTCCCCGGCCCTGTTTCATTTTCATCCCTTATCCCAACAGCAGTCACGATGTGTGAAGGGTATTGATACTACCAACCGCAGAAGTTGCTTCCACTAGTATATTACATCATTTCATTAATATTTTTATAAATTTATGTTTTTACGCACCTCGCACAATTCACATCTTCTTTTTTGATTAGCCATACTAAAAGCAGGAAAGTTTCTATTAATTTTATGATTGTTGTAATTTTATGTTTATAGGAATCAGCTTAATTCATAATTGGTGGGGATATCAAAAATATCTACAAGATAAACCGTTTGTCCATAGTTAAAAATTCAATTTAAATGTAAAAATTGCAACATACGTATTATGATTGGTAATTCTGTAAACCTCCAAAAAACTAAATTTAACGTAAGTGATAGGTACCTATATCAAAACCAAAATTTCGTCTTAAATCATTAGATTTGCAAGTAGGTATTTAAACACCTTCCGACTTAATGAATAAGTTACTTAATTAGATTTGGCGAACAATCACACTTGAATAAATTATATTGTTCGGCAGCTGATTCTATTTCAATACCTTATTCTATTTTAATACCTTATTTTTTTTTTGAAAAATTAACGTATTTATTATAAATTAGTAACGTATTTATACTTTTTTTATAAAACTAGTAGGCATATAATCTACCATAAGTATTTTGCCCAGGGTGGAGACTTACATATATGCAGAAATATGATTTTATTGATCGTGCTCATCGGCTATTACGGCGCAAAACAGCTAAAAATGGCCTACATCTTTATCCGGAACCATAATGTAACAAACGAATTAGAGAAAGACGAAATGCAAAGTTTTACGCGTTAAAATAGGACTTCGGTATTCACAGCCAATTAAATTTTAAAAAGTTAAACGGTTATTTCATAGTTCTATTGCAGCAAGGCTCTTCGTTCTACATTGTTTTAACTGCTTCAGAATACACAAATAACTTTACTGTTGAGAGAACCTTAATCCACATAACTTCTGTGCGAGAAGCAAACCCGTAAAATCAAAATGCCACTCTAATAAACTTGTTTGTAGTGGGGAAAATCAGAAATAACTGCAAGCAAAATCGTCGTCTCTGAGATATAAAAGAATTGCTTTAAAAATGCCAGAGAAATATAAAACGAAATCGAAAAATAGCGTGAATCGGCAGATTCCGTAAAATCGCAATACTAAAGAACAAGGACGAGAAGAAGAAAAAGGTGATAAAGGAAATTCTGCATGTCATACAACCCGCCCTATACATCTCAATAGGCCAAAAGAAGGGGGTGAGATAGAATGGGACAAGTCTATCCCGGACGTGTCCAAGCCGAGACACAGTACCAGGAGTCAAGAAGTAAGGGAGGGTATCTTACATCTCTGCCAGTTCTTGGCTCGGTTAGGGGCGGTCATGTTAATATTCAAGAGGGTTTATTGTTTTCAGCACGCCCCAAGGCAATGAACGATGTTTGGCCGGGGTAAGTTTGCGGAACTGCCTGAAATTAGGGTTCGCGTGAAGCCCTCCGTGCTCAGCGCTTACTGCTTAATACGGTGTCATAATTTTTTATTGGAATAATGAACGTTAGGAGGGTTGAAACGTTTAAAAACATATACGTTACTAACGAAGCAATTAAGGGATCTTGTTTATTCACTGCGTAATTTGATAAGGGAAGAGATCACGTAAGATCCGGCAGATAATTGATGAACATGAAAAGCATTCCACGGTCAAAGGGTGTACCTAAAACATGAAAAGCATTCCAATGTTGGCTTTTGCAAAGAAAATTTTTTAATGATCAATTATTCCAAATAAGGGGCGTAGAGTTGTCTTTAAATTAATCGAGTAAGTCTGTTTATAAGCCTAGAAAAATAAAGTATCCGACCAATAAAAACTGCTTTAAAGTTTAAAATCCTCCACTTACAAACCTTTTTTCGGTTATGGTTTTAGTGAATAATGTGGAAAATTAAGTTCTTTATAAAATGATAATAAAACATTTAATTGTTTGTGCCTGAACTTCGCAAAATAAAAAAAATAAAAAACTTTTTCGCAATGTTTTTTTCATGCGTAAATCAAACTAGGTGGCTGGTGTTAAGCGGGAATTTAAACCTTATCGCCATCTACATAAGGAGAGTTATTGTAAGCGGCCCGATTCCAAATGGTACACGACGTAGTGCATCGCCTTAAGTTTTCCTAAGTATACTTGCAAACACAGTGAAATAAAAATTTCACCTATCGGAGGTTTGCTAACACGTCGGAAATTGTTAGCGTCTAAGCAAAAAATGTTATTTAGTACTGTTTTCTAGAATTTTTGCTCTGAAATGAGGTATTGTAGTCGAATTAGAATATCCAATATTTAATTTATTTACGCCCTTATAGGGCTTTTACATAGAACAACTATTATAAGGGAAGGAGCGAAAAAATATTACAATGAGCGATTATATTATGAATAAGTTACAGAATACAATAATAAAAAAAAATTGAATAGGTTTTACATATTAAATTTTTTTATAAATGAACACAATATAATAAAAAAATAGCCAAAATGTCTAAATAAAAATAAATTATTATGAATATACATATTAAATTGAAAATAAATTTAAGAGAATGCTAATTCAAAACAAATTTTGTTATTAATAATATTTAATTGATTATTAACACTTTTTCTTATTTCCAATTCTTCTAATTGTAAACCCATTGTGTTTGTATGTAAAAATTTAACACTTTATTTATATCAAAAGAATGATTGTTTCCAAAATGTGGTTGATTTTGTGTCAAAACTTTATATTAAAATTTCTAAAAGTCCTCGCTTTGTAATTATATTGGTCCTTCAGATTTTATGTCCGGGTTAAATCTTCCCCACAGGAAAAACTTAACCATTCCACACACTTTTCCACAAATGTTTATCTAGTCAATCCACGCTATGTAAGTGCACTATATAAGTATAATTAATACAAACCAATAGAAGAACAATACGTCAATCCACCAGAGACCAAATGGGAAAAAAATTCACCGACTCCAGATATTTTCATATCAGAGGGTTCGGCTCGGTAGAACTCCTAACTGGACCGATAAATAAATATCTAATAAATTTATTATTAACAATAACTATGTTTGTAATAACGATTTTTTTAATTTTTTTTTTTTAATACCGACCGGTTTTCATTAACACAAGCATCTTCAGGGTATAAAATTAAACTGATCAAAAATACACCTTGTGTGAGCTTATATATAAATACAGAAGTATTATAAATATTTTATTTTAGAAATATTTAAAATTAAAGTAACAAATGTACATTGAAAATTAAAACTCTTAAAAAAAGAAATATTAGTTAAAAGTTACAATATTATATAATTAAAAACAAGGACAAGGGTGATTTTTTATGACGAATTGGGTGTCTATGAATTAATTTGTAACGATTAAATGAATTACGAAAGACTCTGGTTTTACCTAGGGCAACATCCCCATAAGCAGTCAGCATTCCAATAGTTTGCCGATTTCCCCAACAGGAAACCAAATTTCACAGCCGCGCGTTGCTCTCGATAATCTGCCATCATTTTTTCGCCGAAATGTATTAGAATATGTTTTTTATGAGAAACAAAATATTTTAGAAATCTCCTGATTATTTCTTTTAACACGGAATAAATGAAAATATCGATGGTTTTGAATTTATTTTCAAGCATGTGTGCACGAAGCCTTTGGATTGGGTAATTAATGAAATAGTTTGTTTTTGATGAAACAAAGAATAACTCTGGATGTCTCTAGTTATGATTCGATACACAGAAAGTTATTAAAGGGATATTATACCCGTGGAGAAATCCGTAAGCTGTCAAAATTAGTTTTTTTTCACATCGCTAGATGGCGGTAGGAGTGTCTTCCCGAATTTTAAAAGATCAACATTATACTTGCGTTATAAACAGAAGAGCACAGTATTTTTAAATGTCAAAGTAAAAAACAAACTAATAACAAAGTGTGGTTTATTTATGGAACTTATTATGTTAGTAGAATATTTAGTATGATCCTTTTTATAAATGTTTCATCATTTGCTTGTTCATGGTCCTTTCCCATATGCTTCCATTATAAACACATATTGCGTTATGAACAGACAAGCACAGTATTTTAAAAATATATCGAAGTAAAAAAACAAACTAATAGCAAAGTGTGGTTTGTTTATGGAACTTATTATGTTGGTAGAATACTTAGCATGATCCTTTTTTATAAATGTTTCATCATTTGCTTGTTCATGGTCCTTTCCCACAGGCTTCCATTATAAACGGCGATTGGAATCTCGTGGTTCACATTTGGAGTCGATTTTTTTTTCTTTACTTCTAAATATTCAGTAGTTTATTGTTTTTTAAACAATATTAAATTTTCTAGAATTCATCATTATTATTACTATCCCCAAATTATTTGGAAACGTATATTGCATAGAATATATACATTAATAACATCATTAATAATATTGACTACCAGAAATAAAAGAAAGATTCTTTTTTATTTATATATTTATTAAATTTTTCTGTGTTATTTAGTAAACTAAACAATAATCTTTTTTAACATGGCAGTAGTTGTCGTGCAAGGCTGCAGAAAACCATGACAAAACTGCAGCGACACTCACTCTATTTTAATAAAAATCATTTATTCCAGAACTAGAGAGTTCCCGGCAGAGCTCGCTATTATATACATATAGAAACCATCGCGGGCATGCACACATAAAATCACCAAAGTGTCATCGCAATCGGATGAACGGTTAGCAACGCATATTTTCATGATGCCAGAACTCACTATATATATAGAAATCATCGCGGGCATGCACACAACGACTTACCAAAGTTTCCTCGAAATCGGATGAACGGTTCATTAACGCATTTTCATGACGCCAGAGCTCGCTATTATATATAGAAACCATCGCGGGCATGCACATATAAAATCCCCAAAGTGTCATTGCAATCAGATGAACGGTTAGCAACGCATAATTTCATGATGCCAGAAATCACTACATATACATATAGAAAACATCGCGGGCATGCACACAACAACTCACCAAAGTTTCCTCGCAATCGGATGAACGGTTTAGTAAAGCATTTTCATGATGCCAGAGCTCGCTATTATAAATAGAAACCATCGCGGGCATGCACACATAAATTCCGCAAAGCATCATCGCAATCGGATGAACACATCGGTTAGCAACGCATAATTTCATGATGCCAGAACAATCGGATGTAGTGCAATGCAATACATTCCGTATTACGAAATAGTACAAAAATGGACAAAATAACAATGCATTCATATATTAGTTTCAATATCCCGTAATAGATTTTTCTTGCATTTCTTAATTTTTTCTGTTCGAATTAGTGTCGCTGCTTTTCGTTTTTTCTCCAAGGCGGTTATAATATATTGTGGGTCACGAATGGGCATAGATCTTTTAAATCTTGGATCTATAATTTCTGGTAATAAACAATCCATAAAGAAAGTACTTAATCTGCTTTCCATTTTTTCTCCCCAAAATTTGTCGTCCCTTTTTATTAATTCTATTTTTAATGGAATTGCTTCACCAAACCAGACGGCAAATATACATACAGTCTTATTGGAAATGTGAAGTTGACCCTGTACTTGATAATACCAGTTGTGATTTGTATTTGTAAAAAAATTTTTTTGTTTTTTATCTTGCTTCCAGAACGTTATTTTTTTTTTTGCTATTGCTTCTTCAAATAGCATCCCACTAGCAGAAATCGGACATTTAATTTCTAATATTGTACTGTCATTTACCAAACCATCTGGGGTGGCTCCTAAGAATGGGAAAATGTCATCAATAAATAATCCACAGTCATCGACGACAATATTTTCTTGAATGCAAAGTTGCCTTTTTGCAACTTGCTCATGGTCCCTACCGTATTGAATAGATTTTATATTATCTAGAGAGCGGCCGTATAATATTGTTTTTACTAAATTAGCACAACTTATGGATTGACTTCGTTTACAGATATTACCAAATAAAGAAGCTGTTAACATGTTTCTTCTGCGTTCCAGCCACTCTCCGCTATCTGACTGTAAGACAGTTCGTCTTTCGACTGCCTTCTTTTCACTTTGTGAAATGTCGAGTAGCTTTAAGAATTCTGCCTTAGCACATTCATATGCATCTTGTTCCATATCCGTTTTTTCACACAATTCGCCATAATGGTTATCAGGTGCTCTTGATTTTGTAAGTAAATTTTTCCCTTGTTTTTTTCTTAAAGATCTTTTATCGTTCGTTTTAGAAGCCATTCTTCTTTTTGTTCTTTTCAATTCTAACCGTTTTAAAAAATTACTAGGACTCCTGTTGAAAATCTGCTTATGTAAAGAATAATAAGGTCGCTTGGAATTGAAAGAAACTACTGCAGCTGCACAACGACCCATATAGGACTGTTTAAAAGAATAATTAATTCTTTTTCCGCCAATAAATTTTGCAATAACTCCATTAAAACTCTCAACAATATTACTGTCTAAACAATATACTAGACTTCGGGCATTACTGACAAGTCGAGAATTAGCATCCATAATTTTTGAAAATATAATATTGCTTTGTAACTGTGGAACGTGATTGTAGTCTAATATTTTATTCGGATCAAGTTTAAATTTGCAGAAGTATGGTAAACAATCTTTATGTTCACCGAAAACATGTTTGGGTCCATTTAATAAATCTTTCCTTAAATCGATAATTTTTTGGTCCAAAGTACTATTTGATTGCA
Organism: Limnephilus lunatus; assembly: GCA_917563855.2. Taxonomy (NCBI): domain Eukaryota; kingdom Metazoa; phylum Arthropoda; class Insecta; order Trichoptera; family Limnephilidae; genus Limnephilus; species Limnephilus lunatus. Next base: position 71,507,834 of record OU830596.1, read on the forward strand.
TCCTGTAATTTGCAGCTCCGACTACCGCCTTCCTAAGACGAAGTTTGTTGGTTGAAATAATTTTTCTAAACTCCAAAGGAAAGCCGGTATCTTTTGTAATTTTTTCAATTTGATTGCTGTAGTTTCGAATTAAGTGGTTAGAGCATTCAATTTTCTGTACTGTAATATTAGGATACGGGTGACTGTTTCTAATTCTGGCATAAGTACTGGAGTCTCCATCGGCAATGAGGGTTGAATATATAAGACCGTACATACTCATCGATTGTTGGAAGCCGTCTAAAATTGCTTCAGCTTCCATTCCGCTTGAAGAACCAACATAATTTTTAAAGCACATGTGCTCGGGTATAGGAATTTTCAAATTTATAGCTCTTGCGCAGGTTGTACAGTACTTGTTTTTAACTGCCATGTAAATAATTTTTTTTGTGCGGTAACCGATAATCGTAGCAGCTCCTGAGAGGGCAGAATAGTTGGTTTTATAAGATCGCTTGGACCAACACGCATCAGCTACTACAGTGATCATCGGCGTCCCGTTTTCGTCAACATCGCCGCTTTGAATAGCCAGTTTTTTTTCTTCGTCAGCTGCCGCAGCCATACTGGTAAATTTGGTTTTCTCCCACCATTCACAAACCTTCTTATGGCATTTTCCATATCCAGCAATAGATAAGGACGGAACTTCAAGGGTAGCACATAGCTCTTCCATGCCCGAATAACCCGATCCTATGCTCATTAATCCCGATACAAAAGATTCGTTGATGCCAATGCCTTCTTGTAGGCTTTCGGACGTTTTTAGTTTAAAAGTTTTACCACATAGCACGCATTTTAAATTAAAAGTAGAGTTCAAACCATTTCTATTTTCGGAGTTAATTCGCAAATGCTTTAAATTGCAGTTAAAAAGGGAATCATGTTGACTTATACATTGGAGTTGTTTAAAAAAATAATCAAATTGTACTACTCTCCGCCCTTCTACGCAAATATCATCGCTTTCTTCTATCGCCTCTTCAATAATAAGCTCCTGCTCCGATTCTTCACAGCTCCATCCTTGGTCTTCGGTCACAGGTAATTTGGCCAAAGAATTGCTGTTTTTTTGCTCCTAAACAATGTAGAAATAAAAAACTGATTACCATGTTATTCAATCTGATTTTGAGATTATTAGTATAAATTTTGGTAAAATACGAACCTACTATCACGATGTTGGGAACACGTGTCATCAAAATCATAAAAAGGCAAAAAAATTCTCGCCCTTCGACAATATATTTTATAAGGGCTGACGCAGGTGCATGAAAAAAGTGTTCCGATATGTTATGGTTATGAATATACGTAAATAGGTTATGATAAATCGTCTTTTCAAACTTTGACACCTCATATCACAGAACAAGTTAAGTGAAGTTAGAACCCTATCCCAATGAGGTGACAAATAGTAAATGCGAGATATTTGAAGTGCAATAAGTATAAAAGTACCTTTTCGACAGTAGTGGCTGATGTACCAATAAGAATATCCTCGTGCTCTAAATCTTCCAAGTTTGGTCCTCTGTGTGCAATATTTACGGTAGGCTCATTTGGTTCTATCGTATGTTGCTGTATTTTTTCCTAAATAAAAAAGCAAAAAAAAAACATTAAGGAATAAAGATTAAAAATCCCCCCCCCCCTCCCGGGACTCCAACGCACTCAAATTCATTCGTTACTTGAAGCATACCTTGTTTGGAGTATTTTTTCCGGCTGCCATAGATAAATCATGTTTTGATCTACGAAGAGAAAAATAATATTATTATTTGGAACTTTACAACACAACACATATATTCTTCCATCTGGAAAATCATTACTTTTGGTGTGCCTCAGGGGTCCATTTTGGGTCCTTTGCTTTTCTCTATCTATATAAATGATATTACGACATGTTTTCACAACGCTCAAATTTTACTATTTGCCGACGATATGAAGATATACCTTCCTATAAGCTCCCATGACTGTTCTGTGCGTTTACAAGAAGATCTTGACCGACTGACGGATTACTGTCTCAGAAATAAGCTTTTTATCAATATTTCCAAATGTTGCAAAGTCACATTCACACGTAACCATATAAAAATACTGCATGAATACACCATTTCTGGATCGCTGTTAACAAATAAAGATTATATACGTGACCTCGGGGTTATTTTGGACTCTAAACTTACCTTTGATAAACACGTTGATAATATTGTCACCAAAGCAACAAAGAGTCTAGGCTTTGTACTGAGAACATGCAAATTTTTCAAAAACACTAAGATTTACAATTACAATTCACATGTTCGTCCTCACCTGGAATACTGTTCACAGGTTTGGAACTCGCGCTATATTGTTTATTTTAACAGGTTAGAAAGAGTTCAGAAGCGATTTCTCAAATTCCTCAATTTTAAATCATTCAACATATACAATTCTTACGACGAAATCGAGAAACATTTTCGAATCTCGAAACTGCTCGTTAGGAGGCTTGTCGCTGATCAGATGCTCCTGTACAAAATTATTAACTCAAAAGTTGACTGCCCGGAGCTGCTAAATAAAATAAATTTCCACACGCCGACTCGATATAGCAGACAAAATACCCTTTTCTACATTGATAGATGCAACACTAATTCCAACCAAAATGAATTTTAAATTGCTGCTTAGTTCTGTTTTTATTTTTTCTGTTTTTCTTAAATTTTCTAGTTTACATTCAGATACTTTTATGTTTCTAAATACCTATCTGTGAACATTAATAATTGGTCTGTTTTTTTGCCATCCTCTTATGTATATTTTATTACTAAGACTGTTTATGTTCCTTAAATAAATAAATATAGAATATCTTTGATTTGACAATGTGTGAATGATTACGTGTACGCAGAAAGGCGATATTTTTGTTAATTTCCTTTCAAAGTTTTTTTTGTCCGTTTCTCCAACACCATTTACACATTATTGACTTCATTTGAAATTTTAGATTAAAATATATAAACGGCAATAAACTTTTTATACATGATCCTTATACTAATCCTATCCTCAGAGCACGTGTTCCACTCCTAACAAACAGTGCCCCCTGGTGTACCGGTCTCACCGGGACAGGAGTGCTTCTGGCTGGGGTGGTATAATCGTATCGTATCGTATCGTATGATCCTTATACTGATAATAATGTAACTAATTTCTACTAAGTAAAAAAAGTAAAACAAAAAAAAAAACTAAGTAAAAAAACATCCCATTAATTAAGAAATGTATTGCCATGGCCAATCAGAACTCAAGAAATTAAAACCAAAATTTTGTATTTTTACATAATTCTACCCCATAACTCCCCTTTAGCAATGTAGGGTAATTATTGTATTAATTACCAAACACTGTGTACATAAAAACCGATTACACTCTCAGATTAGCGTTGATTTGTACAAACACAGTTATAATATATGTGGCTTGACGTATTTCAGCCTATTGCTCGCCATATATTCCAATAAGGAATGTACGGCGAGCGATATGCCGAAATACCCCACGCCACGTATATTGTAGCTATGTGTGTGTACACAGCTTAAAGACAATGAATTCTCACACATACTTGCAAAACGTGCACCTGCCACATGAAGTTTGTCCTAACGGTTTCGGAATTGGAATGCATACGCAAGTTAAATGTTATATTTTAAGTGTCTGGAACAAAATGGCAGTTGAAAAAATACAGTTTGTCAAAATTTACACCAAAAAAGAGAATTTTCGAGTACTTACTGTTTTTGTAGCTTCCTGAGATTATTGCAGTGCTTCAAGTGATTGGGTATTCTATTTTTAGAGCCATTAACAATGCGTTTTGATGGCATTTTTTAAATATATACGCTAACAAACAAGGAGCGTATAGTTTCGTTACTTGCCGACGGGAGATTCTAGCCCGGAATGAATGACGAGCTGTGAAATGTGTTAGAATTTCGTAAAAAAGGAAGTATTTATTTAATTGTTAAATCCACAGATATCATAACGAGAATAAGAGGCCGTACTTTTATAGATGTATGTATTATGTATATATTTTAAATTAAAAATATTGTATAAAATCATTATTAAGGCGATAAACATAGACTGAAGTTTTAAAAGCGGGTTGTATGGTGTATCAATGTTTTTATTTTTCATGGTCGAATGCCTACATCAATTACAAAAAAAAATAAGCAGATTGAAAAATAAAAGTCCATTATTTGGTAACAAAAAATATCAAGTCTGAGAATGACACACGAAAGGTAGTATTAAGCCGTTTTAGAGAGCCGTTTTTCAGCAAATTACAATTCTGCCCCTATAATATGCTCTTAAGTTTAGCTGCAAGCTAGTGCTGTTTTGCTTGTTTTGATTTATTATTCGTATTAAATTGATGATACAAAAAAGCCTCTTGAACATTTGAAATATTAACAGTTGTATATACACATATTAGGGAGGATCGAAATATATATTTTTTGGATATTCGAAATTTGAACCACCCACACGTAGATACCACAAAAATATGCCCATTTGAAAAAGTATTTCGGTCTACCACACTTTTACAATGGCTCAACACAGGAGGCTTTGAAGACAACGATTTCCCTAGGGGCCTATTTCATCTTTGGGGATGCTGTGTGAAGGGTCTTTTTACGGAAAGGAAGGCGGATGTTCTGAGAAGGAAAGGTATGAGGGGTGGGTAGGAATTTGGGGGTCAGTGTGTCCAGGAGTGATGGACATATGAATTCATTCCTCCCACTGCGGTGCAAGGTGGTTGGTCGAGAGAATCCATCTGGAGAAATCAAAAGGTCTCCTTCAACCAGTCTCACCCGATCTGGCCCACCATGCAGTGGGTGAGAAAACGCATCTGCCACCATGACCTAGACAAACCTCACCTCATGTATCCTGCTAAGTCAGCAAACGTAGCGAACCACTTGGAATAACCTATTGCAGGGGTGTTGCTTATGGCGGTACCTAATACGGACTAAAATTGAGAAATTTTAACACAAAAATTGACTTAATTTAATAAATTTGTCAATTTGAACCACAAAACAGAATCTTAAAATTGTTTTTTTTGAAGTGACGAAGAAAGCCTTCAAAAAATATACATGACTTTTGTAAATGCCAATTGTGGTATACGTAGATGCATAGAGATCATTTTTAAGAACCAGAAATTTTGAATTTCTAATAAGTTGTATTTTCAAACACCTTCATGCATATAATTTTTTTAAATAACATAAAAAAAAAAACAAATTAATGTATAGGAACTTAGAACTATACAGTGCCATCGTTCTCATGAAAAATGCAGAAAAATTTACACAAAACCCACAAAGTTTTTAATTCTAAAGAACGGCTCTTAATTTAAATTAAATTTTTAGTTGCTCCAGCTGAAACTTAGTAACTTATGTGAAAGTGGTTTTAGCTAAGCGATCTCTTAAGCCAAGTCGAGCTGTGGGATTATGCGCTTTTACTTCCGAATTTATGCCCAGTACACGAACAGTTCAAACTCCCCTTTCCTTCTCCACGTGTTCCAGTATAATAACCAAGACCCCTATTTAACGATATAAGGTCCAACACGTAGGACCCGTGCGTGATAAATTTTAGAACACTCTCCACCAAGTGCAGGGTCATTGTAATGAAAATATTTTCCTTTATGTTCTTTCTGTTTCAAGGAAATTATTGTATCCACTCTAAATGGCGTTGATAATGAGAATACTTCTTCAACATTGTGCTCAAACATGTTATAAGAAAAACTCTAAAAGACACTAGCTGCAATATTTATTTTAAGTTCAGTCAAGTTGTCGTATATGCGGATGACATGAACATTGTCGGAAGATCCTTTTCAGCCATTAAGGAGGTCTTCGACCCTTTAGAAACAGCGGCAATGGAAGAATTTTGGAAATGAAGTTCGGTTGAATAAAGAAAAATAAGTCATTAAAATTATAAAAATCCGAAAACTTCAATATCTTGGACATGTGATGAAACATCTAGAGAAGTAAGAGATCTTGCTTCATAATGCAGGGAAAGATTGCCGGAAGATGGGGCCCTCGAAGAAGGAGAACTTCATGGAGACAGTGGTTTGGCCAGTCTACCGTAGAGCTGTTCCGGGCCGCAGTAAGCAAAGTTCGCATAGCCAACATGGCAGCCAACATCCGTTGAACGGACAGGGCACAAGAAGAAGAAGAACGTCATTTCATCTGTAAGTCATTTAACTTTAAAAAAATAATTTAAGTATCCATACAAAACCGTATTGTTTCTTTAGCAAAATTACGATTGTGGACAGTTTTGGATCACCTTGTAGTCTGCACCCGTTCGATACACCAGTCGCAAAGTCACGAAAAATATTTCCAAATGCACTCACAGTCTACCCCTAACGAGACTTTCCTTCATTTTTTCTCAGTGGGCGATAAATTCCCGGGTAACGGCGGGCACTGCGCACGGCCACGGAGCGTGCTTATATTTATACTAGGTATAATACTATTCTTATTCGCTCCGTGGGAACACTGCGCTAGAATTTTAAAAATTTGATGCAATTGAGGATATTTCATACCTTTATTGTAAAATTTTATTCGGTCGTTTGTATGAATCTTAAATTCGCTTTTCTATGCTGGTTACATATACCTAAATAAGTGCAGTGACATTTTGTTCGATTTTCTGATAAAAGTGTGATTTTTCTTCTGTTCGCTTTGGTTTTTCAAGTAAAACTTCTTTACGCACGCTCGACTTGGAGGGTAAGCTGGTGAATGGGTTACGAAAAGTGGTGATTGTTACGAAAAGTTGTGATTGTTACGAAAAGTGTGATGCAAACGGTAATCGATGCGAATGGTGATCGATGGCGAGGCGAACGGTCGGGCCTTTATGAACACTGCGCTAGAATTTTAAAAATTTGATGCACATTAAGATATTTCATACCTTTATTGTAAATTTTATTCGGTCGTTCTTATGAATCTTAAATTCGCTTTTCTATGCTGGTTACATATACCTAAGTAAGTGCAGTGACATTTTGTTCGATTTTCTGATAAAAAGTGTGATTTTTCTTCTGTTCGCTTTGGTTTTTCAAGTAAAACTTCTTTACGCACGCTCGACTTGGAGGGTAAGCTGGTGAATGGGTTACGAAAAGTGGTGATTGTTACGAAAAGTTGTGATTGTTACGAAAGGTGTGATGCGAACGGTAATCGATGCGAACGGTGATCGATGGCGAGGCGAACGGCCGGGCCTTTATGCACGCTTGACTTGGGGAGTGATAAGGATAAGGATGGTCATCTCAAGGTCGTAGGTCACCCCAAGGTCGTAGGTCTCCCCAAGATCAGTAACTTAGCAGGGATACCTGGGTTCATGGGGCGAGGTTTGTCTTGTAGTTTTACAGCAGTCGTGTGATATAATAAACACTCGTTTTTTTGTTTTCTAAATTTTTAATTTTTTTTTGTTCTACCCACTTCAAAAGTTGAATTGTAACTTGGCGATACTGACAGCAGATATCTATTCTGATAGTATTAATACCCTAGCGTATGAAGGGTTGAAATTTAAGTACCCGACTTCGAGTACATCTCTGACGCCGCGCCTTATGGAAAAGCATTTTCGTGCGTGAAGTTTGTTCTGTAAAGCTACTGTCGTGTTCCCCGTCGCACGCAGGACCTAGCAAAAACCCACAGGCGGGTTTTTAACTGCTAGTTTATTTATATTATATGTCTATTCGGGATTTTACATGTGATATACCTACATAATAATTGAAAAGTATTTATGAAATAATATACATCATTTCAGTTTTGAGGCGATTATGGGTACAACCGCCCCGGGAACCATTTGTTGGATAACTAACACCCCTGCCGTAGATCACCCCTAGTGATTCGCTACGTTTGGTAAATTCGCAGGGGTGCCCGTGTTCATGGGGTGAGGTTGGTCTAGTTATTGCCGGAGAATGCATTATCCACTTACTGTGTGGCGGGCCTGATCGGGAGATACTGGTTGAGGTTCCTAGATCTCTCCACATGGACTCTCTGGACCCATCGCCTTGCACCGAAGTGGGAGGGATGGATTCGTACTTCCGTCACTCCTGGACACATTAACCCCCAAATTCCTATCCACCCCTCATACCCTTTTTCTTCTCAGAACTTCCCCTTCTTCCTTTCCATAAAAAGAGCCTCCACACAGAATCCCAGTAGGCTCTGGGGGAACACTTTTCCAAAGGGCCTCCTACGTGAAGCTAATGTAAAAAAAATCTATATATAGAACCCGTGCAGAAGAGCTAACATTGATTATTATTATTGAGGTATGTTATTATAGCCTTCTTATAACTGTGTTCTAGCCAGTGTAACACATTTGAGAAAGTATTGCCAACTTCATGCGATATCGGTACCAGAGATTGTCTAAATGACTTGAGTTATGATTTTTCATTTTATGAAAATGAATTTTATATCGAGTAGTTCTTTTTGGTTTATGGAAGGAAATTAGTAAACTCGGCCTGTATATACTACATTAAAATTTAAAAAAATAAAAGGCATGTCGCAAATATGTGAGTTTTTGGAATTCAATTAAATTTATGGGTTAGTTACACCATTTATAATTCGAGAACGGCTGGACCGAATTTTATGATCTTTGATTTGTTGGATTTGTCTCCGCCCCGAATAGCAGATTAGCTATAAAATCATTGGAAAAAATCACGAAAAAAAATCATCTTTTGAAAGAGACAGGAATATTGTGATGTGAGTTAATTCCAAAAATTCAAAAACGTCAAATTTTAATGAGCTGATTGTTTTGCTTACGTTCTTAAACATACAATTCTGTCCTTCTTTCTTACACACTAAATATCAATAGTCGATAATGGGACAAACGATGAACGTATGTCTGCACCCCTCCAAAGGAAAAATACAATAATTATAATAAATCTCCCTCACACGTATAAAGAAAATGAAACGCAATTCCCGTAAGCAAGTGGAAAAGTAAGAAAATCACAAAAATTATAAATCTGTACATAACGCCATCTCTGATACTGACAAGAACAAAACACGCACAGTTGCGCATCGATAATTGCTTCATTATGTAATTTTTAACTTAATAAAAAAACTGAATTTAATTCATCTAATAAGTTAACACGACAGTTATTGATTTTGAGACGGTACGAAGTTCGCCGGGTCAGCTAGTTAAATATAATTCTGTCATAAACATTGGAAAATCATGGTCGTTAACCAATAATAGCAGACTATGTTCATTACAACATCCCAGAATCTAGGTTCCAAATATTAAGTAGGCTTTATATTAATAATTTGTATGAAAACTTAGCGATACATTAGAACCCATCTCCTACCAGAGGTCTGGACTTTCCTTGTAGCGAGGGACGCTTTGTCATTAAGAGGCGTTAAGTATTTGAGATCTTAATAATGGGAACCTTACTTAGCCTTGGGTCGGGCCAAGTTTGTTATTTCAAGTTGCGATGTAAGTATATATCAGTTTTTACCCTAACTTCAACATTATTAAACAATAATTATTGTGATGTGAGTAGGTTACATTAAAAAAAAATTGGTATAGCGAAATGCCACCGTTCTTACAATAATCGGTGGTCAGCTGTGTTGCTTCCTTTCAGTTGATCGAGGTTCGATTCATGGCTGTGGCATTTTTTGAAAAGATACAAATATATATATATTTTTTAAGAATGCATTTTTTTTATTTATTTTAAATCTGTTTATTTTTCACGGATCTGGCTAGTAGTATTATAAAAATGATACGTTTGTGTTTAGTAATTAAACATTACCGACCTTTTATATCCTTTTGACAGGAAAAAAAATATTTTTGTTAAACTTTATATTCTACACCAAATAATGCGATTGTCTGTCATCGTATGTGAATTAACGCGTGTGAATTAAATTAACTATGAAAAATTTATCGAATGTTTATTTTTTCAGAAATTAGAAGGCATTTAAAATTAACAAAGAATTTAGCCATGGACCTAATTTTGTCAATAAAATTAACCTTTTTATTATAAGCATAGAGTTATAGACAGTAGATAGAATTATAAAAAGCCCTGTCATTGCAGGCATTCCTTATTTCATTAAAAATTATATAACTTATGATTCATATCAATATTTAATTTCAAATGTGAAACCGCAATAATAATAAATCAAAAATATGTTTTTAAATATATTTTTAAAATTGCATTGTTTCTGAAAACTATATCAAATGAGCTCTACCAATCGTTCATTTTTGAAATCATAATTTATTTTAATTAAATAAAGGCAATTCACTTTGTTTATAACACTTATTTAATAAAAAATATCAATATGTTTCAAAACCAATGGTTTTTTCGACAGGATAAAATTAAAAAATATACAAAAATGACAATGGACAAACTGTTGATATGTTTTTATTTAATTAAAATGACTCCACAAGGTGAACTGGCGATTAATGAAGAGAAAGCGTAAATTATATATTTATTTTTATTTGGATGATTTTCTGAAGAGGTGAATTTATTGTTTCACTCTAAATACGTCAAAATTCGTATCACGGATAATATTTTAATAAACGATACTCCGGTAGAAGCAATTTTCTGTCTCAATTTCTTATAATTTGGATGAATACACATTGGATTCGCTCCGAGAAACCTCTCTTATGTGCTTGAGTTACTGATAGATACGATGTAGATACGCTTATGAAAATATATTAATGACTGTATTCACCGTTCACCAGTCAAAACTAAGGGGAAAGCTAAGAAAAGTAAAATAAGTATAACTTGTGGTAAAAAGATTTTTAAAAGTTGAAGATGAAAAAGTTTTATAAATTATGGTATATTTTTGAAAAAATAATGTGACCAGCCGTGAAGTTTAGTAAATTTTTTTTTTTTATTTTTTTTTTTTAAAGAAAGACAAACATTCCCGGGTTACGAATAACCCAACAATGTTTGAAAATCTCCTACTACCACCACAGAAAGCCGAAAATGTTGCTTGTGTTGTGATGGAGGACTTAGCCAGCAGAGGAATCGAACATGCGACGCCCGGGTGGGACCCAAGCACTATGCCCACTCAACCACTGACCGGTCAAATGTACATGTATATTAATTTTGTGGTTGTTCGGGATTTTTCCGTGGCACATATGACCAAACGAATCAAGCAAAATTAGGAGTATGGTAGTTTTGGGTGAAAGCAATCAGAATTTCAATTCAAATTTAATATCCGAACGATGAAAATCACACAGCACTGAAGCGAAATTTCAAATAATGGATTAATTGAAGACGGAAAAGACGTCCAACTATTTTTAATGTTATTACAAATCTGTACATTATATAAAAATCAACGTATGTTTGCTTCCTAAGCAGATATACACGTTAATATGCCGACATCAGTCAAGTACAATATATGTGTATGTTGATTATAAATAATAATAATAATATTTGGACGATTTATATAGCGCCGTTTTTGTGAAAAATCACCTCGAGGGCGCTGTACAAACTTACCATATATGCCTAAAATCTACAAAGACTACAAGCTAGACAAACAATTAAAAACAACTTATGGCTAAAAATTGCATACATCGGTTCATTGATCACCGATACGAAAATATATGTACAATATTTTGACCAATGAACGCGATGCTGCCTAAAAATGAATTAATACAGGACCATACTTACCTGGGAGGTCGCTTGAAATTAACACTGTTTATTGTCTATTTAAAGAAATTTAGATAGAGTTCGCACGCAGAGGACATAATTGTGAACATATGTTGTTTAATTCTGAAAATATTTTAATATTAATATGTAAAACATTCTTTAATGAGTGTATTTTGGAAAGTAAAAGCAACATTTAATGGTGGGCGGTGCAGTAGTACAAGGATTTGATCTTCCGAGAGACAGATTGATGTGTAAGGATTCGAGTAATTTTAATTCAGTAAGAAAAGTGTGATTAAGACATATCATAGGCAATACAAGTATGATACTCTCAGATAAGTATATTTAAATTAAGTTAAGGGTATGAGAGCCCGAAAAGGTAGGTTTTTAGTTTGGACCTAAACTCTGTTGGGCTTTTTATGCATCTTAATTCCGGAGGGAGTCTATTCCAAGCCTTAGGCCCAGATACTCCGAAAGCACGATCTCCGAACTTAGTATTTGGCTTTCGTTGGGGTTCTATTAGTCTGCCTATAGCAGACAAAGTTGCCGATCTAAGGGTTAATTGCCTCGGACCGGTATTTTCCGGGACGCATAATTCAGAGATGTAAGGTGGGGCCATTTCGTTGATTGATTTAAACACCATCCAGCACAATTTGTACTGGATTCTTTCAGGGCACTTGAGCCAGTGAAGGTTACGAAGGTGTTCTGAAATGTGTGAATATTTAGAGACCCCGGTTATGAGCCTTGCCACTGCATTAAACACGGATTGAAGTTTGTCAGTTTGGTATTTTGGAAGACTAGCGTAGATGCCGTTACAGTAATCAAGCCGTGAGACTACGTAAGAGTTGATTAATAGTTTTGTCGCCTCTGTAGGAAGGTTTCTTCGAACTGACTTGAGTTGTCTTAGGTGAAAAAAGCCGGTGCCTACTGTCCTATTTATTTGACTTTTAACCACTCAGCAACGTAAGCAGATATACACGTTAATATGCCGACATCAGTCAAGTACAATAAGCGTGTTTTCACGTCAACGCGTATTTTCCACAGAAATCGTTATTACTCCGTTATTGTTCTAGTTACATCCCTAAAAAAAAGCATAAGCTCCATAATAAATCAAGCTACCCATCACTATTCAAGTTGTTCATAGAAATACATAAAAAACCTTTTCTGTCAGATACACGATAGACCGCCAAATTGCCTACCCACTGTTAGACATTGTTATTTTTTTATTAAATATTCTTGTATGAAATCATAAAAAAGTGAGGAGACTTAATTGTTTATCATACATTTATACGATAGAATAAGTATTGTTTTTTTTATATAATCCGTGATTTTAGTACCGTTTTCACAAAAAACATCGCGTGAGTCATTTTTACATTTTTTTTATGTTTGCATTCTAAATTTTAATATTTACAAATGTTAATATTTATTTGTAATATAACAACTTGAAGAAAGCATCTTTTGTAACCTTTCAAAAACAGTTTTTCGTATTCGGTTACGTTCAGAAATGTTTAATTTATAGAGCTTTAATTGTGAAGCAGAAATAACATAAAGTTTTCGTAAATCTGACATGTCGTTTAAGACGCAAAAAGTGCATATTCGCGATATATCGGAGTGGTTAAGCAAAAAGTCTGAATCTAAATTAACGCCAAGAAGTTTGACTGTTGTCTTTGGAATAATATCGTTGCCGGAAATGGAAATAAGTGAATTGTCTATGAAATGTTGACGTTTGTTTGTGGCCGCCCAGAGAAACTCAGTCTTAGATGGGTTCAGCTTCAGCTTGTTTGAAGACATCCAACGAGTTATTGCTTCTAGGCATTCAGCTATGCGGATTTTGAGGCTATTGATTTCGTTTGGAGAGCAGTAAAAATAAACTTGCTGATCGTCAGCGTAGCAGTGGGACAAGAGACCAAATGACTCGATTATTTTGGCGACATCATTTGTAAAAAGGATGAAAAGAAGTGGACCTAAAACGGATCCTTGGGGTACCCCTGAAGAAAGTGTTGCGAAGTTAGAGAGTTTATTTCCAACCTTAACGGCTTGTAAGCGATTGGATAGGTATGATACCAGCCAATTTTTTATATCGGAGCTCAAACCAAATGTTTCCTCTAATCTCTTAATGAGGAAGTCATGATCAGTCGTGTCAAACGCTGCACTCATGTCCAGGAGTGAGATAAGTACTAACTAACCCGACTCTATGGCCAAAGTTATATCTGACAGCATACGAAGTATTCCGGTTTCTGTTGAGTGAAACCTATTGCTATATTAAGCATAAATATTTGAAACTTTCAAAGTACCTTATTTCCACTAGGTTTCTGGATTATTACAACCACATGACAATAAACCTGAAAAGTTTTTTAATCATTACAAAAACTCTTACGAAATTGTAAAAAAAATCACAATTTGAGAACGATTTTCTGTGGTTGAGTGGGCATAGCGCTTGGATCCCACCAGGGCGTCGCATGTTCGATTCCTCGGCTGGCTAAGTCCTCCATCACAACACAAGCAACATTTTCGGCTTTCTGTGGTGGTAGTTGGAGATTTTCAAACATTGTTGGGTTATTCATAACCCGGGAATGTTTGTCTTTCTTTTTAAAAAAAAAAAATATATGGGGGGGGGGGGGGGGTGTGACTGACCTTAAGAGGGGAGTTCGATCCAAGGGTGCATTCCCGCTATTGAATTTCAAATAGTTGAAAACATATATTTGTTTTTGAAAGAAATTGGGAGATTTTCTAGATTTTGATTTTACAAAAGGAATTAGAACAAGTAAATTATTGAAATTTTAAACTCAAACATAGTTAAAGTTTTTAAAATCCCAACGTTTTTTTGTTGTAAACTATATTTACTCTACTGTAAATCTTTTTGTTTAACCAAAAAAAAAAAAAAACTATAATTCCAACAAATTATGAACGTTATTGTCACTTTACTTTTCGTTTTATATTATATAGTAAAATTGACAAACCTTAATCGAGTGAACTGTTTGCGGGTTTATGTTTTATAGAATAACTGGCCCATAGCTTAGTCCACAGCTTAGCCAATAGCTTTTATCGAATTCCTGGTGCCGAGCATTGCTCGGGCTTAGTAGAGTTTTTTGATGTTAGTAGACAGTTATTTACCGCGTATTTTGAAAATGTGCAAAATTTCACAAAGAAGGATTAAAATTCTGCATTAAGTAGTGGAAAACATGTATACGTAGAAAATCACCTTCCTCTTGTTTTTAAGGTTAAGTGTGTAAAATTTCAACAATCGAAATAAAACTGTTTCTTAATTTTATAAAATAAAAACAAAGCTACGCCGTCCGCCAAAGACCATATTCTTTATGTATGTATACCTATTCTTGTATGAATATATTTAGATAGATTTCAAATTATATTGAAGCATATAAGATAAACTTTTAAAAGCAACGAGGAAGCTTTGTAGTCTCTCTTTCAAAATCTGTTTCTATTACACATCTGACCATAATAGCAAATGAGATAGAATGAGTTTTATAAGGACTTGACATTAAAGTTAGTGACAGACATTGCACTACGAGGTCAAAGAGGTTTTAAACCAATAGAGAAGAATAAAAAAAAATAATAAGACAGAAATATTCATAATTTGATACGGTGTTATTATTGATTTTCATAAAACGGGTGTTACTTTGGGTTTAGCGGCAGAGTCTTATGTAAGTTTAAACATCCTTTGAAGCTCTGAAATAAGTGAGTGGGGTGAGAGGGGAGGAAGGTACCCATTAGGGCTGCTTCCTTGAGGTAAATTCCCCGTAAATTACTCCGACCCGCACAAACAGGAGTTTAATAAACAGTTCATTTCATCCCTAATTGCTAATTGAATAGAGCGGCGACGGAACCTAGAGGGTTGAAAATTTTCTAGCCTAGGGATGCATAAGCTATGGCTCGCGGTTCTATTGAGGGCCAATCGTGCCTTTAATGAGCACAATTTAATTTATTTAAAAATTATATTTGATATAATAACTTTACACATTTTAAAACATTATTTGATAATCTGAGCATCACTGGATGCTTTATCCATGCCGAAGCCCCCATTTACAATTTTGGGTTAAATACTTTTGGAGACAGTTATATTATTCGACGTATTTAAAAATACACTTAACATTTTATCAAAGATTGATAATTAAGGTAGTCATGAAAAAAACATCTCCATTATCTACTGGAAGTCTCTTTTCAATATTCAATGTATCTAAAATAGACAAAATGTGTAAAAAATATTCAATACGATTTTTTTTTAACGAAATCCAGTTAAGTAATTTATAATTCAATATCGAAAAACTATTAAAATTCCCAAATTTAATAATAAACTCATTTTAAATACCTAGGTATTACTTATTTTAACAACCTCGGATTAATTAGTTCCTTTTTATGTTTTTCTCATCGTGTGTTTGTGCTGTGTAAAATATTTTTACTACAACGCAATTCATAAACATTATAATAATTAGTATATAATTTTTTATTTTTTATTTTTTTTTATTACATTAGTTACATTTATACAGCTATAAAATAACATAATAATAATATTTCAAATAACCGTAGATTTGAAAACGGGCACAAGTGTTAGTACTAATATAAAAATAAAAAAACTTTTTTTTGTAGATTAAATATATCTATACCTACTATTTTTTTACTGATTGTGCCATTAATAGTTATTATAATAATAATTATTTATTTATAATTGGATTGATCAGTTTCGTAAGATTTTGTAAAATAAAATATCGTAAAATTAAAACTGAATAAAAATACAAAAAAAAATCTACAAAAACATTCACAAATTTCCGATTAAATTGAAAAATTTGCAAAAACTTCTGTAATGGTCCTTATCTAATATTATGATTTAAAAAGAATAATTTTGATAAATTTTGGTTTTCCTTACTTATCTTTATGTTATTATTTGCAATATTTTATTAATTACTTACTTACATGATTCTTAGAATTTCCCCAACAAAAACAACAGCCTTTTGTCTTTGATTGCTCTATATGTTTATATTTTTATTTTCCTTTATAACACTGCATTGCAAAAAATACAGGTAATTAATAATTTTTTTTAAAATTAGATATTAATTCCCTAGCGATAGATTTTTTCAAATTTTACCTAATAAACTCCAATGTTGGGCTTGATTTAGGTACTGCCCCAAAATAGACTCAACATGTGATGAAGGTTCAATTTCCGGACTCGGTGTATATTATCGTGTTATTTTTTTAATAACAAATAAAATAGTGGTATATCTAAAAGCTTCCGAGTTTGTCACATAGAGGGCAGTGCTTAGAGCTGTCCCAAAAGTCCGCTAGATGGCAGATAGTTTAGTTCGGAGGTTGGGCACCAGAGGGGCCAAGGGCCCGGGCGCAGACTTTAGGATTTCATTCGCATCAGATTCCATTTAGCCAGTTTCCAGATAGGTCGACTATCGTGGTAGCCCCTTGTACACGCGAAACATTAATAAATCCCAGGTTAACACAAAGAACTTTATTCCTTCAAAATAAGTACACCACTAACATTTTTCCAAGGCAAGTTGGAGAACTGTTGTCTAAAAACTACAAAAATTATCTGCGTAGATACTTGTAAAATAAATACACATCAATTCTACTCCCATTACTAAATTCTAGCTCCATAGCTTATAAAATTAGCTAGAGAGATCGTCAATTTACCCTGCTATTAAAAAGGTTGTGTATTCCTGTCCTAGAACCTCGGGAGGGAATGGCCAGTAGTCAGTAGCTCAAGTCTACATGGAGAAACCTCAACTTGCGGCAAACAGGCAGTGTTATGAAATGCTCTGTAAAATAACTCCCTTTGAGTAGAATATAATAGTCTACCGAGGCATAAGTCACACCGTGCTATAACCTTTTCACTGGCCTGAATTATTAATTTATTATGTCCAGACAACGTGTGGCCGGGTGAGTAATACGATTAGTTGCTTATTTATTTTAAATGTTAAGCACGGTTCAAATAAAACTGTGTTGATACCGTGCCTTTGATAATTTATGCGAGAGATTTATATCTAAGCAGATTAATTAAGAAATTTAAGTGGAAGGAGAAAACGCTCAGAAAAGTTTCAGTCGTTGGATGTAGGAAACTTTCACGAAGGTAACTAACTAACTACCTAATGTTAATCTTAATTGGAAATTGACATATATTATTTTCAGGAATTCGCAACGACAAAATGGGCTCAATAAACCACTAACATTTTTTTTACTAGGTGCTTCAGATTTTATGTCCGGGTTAAATCTTCCCCACAGAAAAAACTAAACCCTTCCACACACTTTTCCACAAATGATCATCTGGCCAAACACGCTATGTAAGTTCTCTATATGCATGCATAAGTATAATAAAGTAAATATAAAACAATTCAAGAACAACATGTCAATCTACCAGAGACCAAATGGGAAAATAATTCACCGACTCAAACCGAACTCTTAACTGGACCAATAAATCCTACTGATCCCTCAATATAAATATTTAAAAAGTTTTTCGAAATCCTACATGTATTTCAAAGCCATCTTCCGAACAGGACCTCTATTGATATGCTTTGTGTAACTCTAAGTGACCAGCTCAGGTATGGGGGCTCCATCGAAACCAGAGTTAAGTTAGCTTCTCAGAAACTGGGCGTATTGTACAGGGCCCGCAGATACTTTAATAGTACACAACTGCTAAACCTGTACAAATCGCAAGTGCGCCCCATGGTTGAATTTGGCAGCCACTTGTGATAAACCCCCTTCCCGTCTCTTCTTTTCTTTTCAAATTTTACTTATTTTTGAATTCTTTCATCCTTTCAAGTTTTCTTGAACTTTTCTTTTGGCTCTGATCGGTATCTAATTTTTCTAAGGCTTTTTATGTATGACACACAAGCCTTCATGAAAATGTGACCCTTATTCTTTGATTACTACAGGAAGCTATTTAAAACTCCCTTGTACTACATATCTTTATAGATATAAGTAACTAATTAATACGTTATCTACGACCTTGAACGTAAATTTTCGTATTTATGTTGTAAATAAATTCCACCAAACGTTGTGTTATTTTTTGATTTATGGTGTGGGAACTTAATTACTTTTGTTTTGTGGTACCCTTTGATTCTGAAAGGAGCGTTGAGCATCGAATTTGATTGGACTATTTCTTGCAATTCTAAATTTTATTTTATTTTCTTTATGAACTAAACTTTCCCTAAATACTATTTCGATTTCCTACCTCTAATGAATTCGTAATGTACCTGTAATTAATGACATTTACCTGTTCAATTGTTTGTAAAATTAAGAATGACTCAAATGGTTAATTGTTAGTGAAGTCTTCTGTTACTCAAGATTTATTACTGCTTGGCTCTCCCCTATTTTGGTCCTGATGCTATAACGTACATATGACATTGTTTTAGTAGATTATTGTTATTAATTGATTGTCTTTTAGAACGAACTCAGAAATGCTCTTTTGCTTGCATAATTTGGCTCCATTCCTCCTGCAGATAAACAGGGTGGTCCAGAATCAACTAGAACTTCACACAGTCAGCCGACGCGATTTTCAGAGGGCCATTATACCTTGTTCTGTCAATCTTCCATGTCGTCGTGCACGTTACTCAGGTCTTTCCCAGAGCCCCGAAATCTCCAAATTCCAACTCCTCCGAAGTCTACTATTTACTTAGAGCGAACCGGTTTCGTTCTATACACAATCATATACTCACGGTTTTTGCAAGAGTTCGAGTCGTGAATTCTTATCTCGCATGCGAGAGACGATGTGAGAGTGCCTCTGTCGAGACTAAAGCGCTAGCTGTAAGCGAGTCCACATCATCCGATGCACAGTACATAAGAAGATATATATGTATACATACGTTTGGGAAGGATTATAACTCGCAATGTGAAGCTAGCTAGCCTCGCATTCCAAGCTCGGATTTCGTGAAAAGAAATTCTGCACAAAACCTTAGCCGATGACCGAATATATACATATTAAGAGTAGGAAATATCAATATATAAGAATAAACTAAGAATATTCATTAGTTTTATTAATGAAGACTAATAACTCCGGTTTTTGTTTGTTTGGTTGACAATTTTATTTAAGAGATTGCCATCTCTATTGATTTCCTGATTTGTTTGGTTGAAAATTTTATTTAAGAGATTGCCATCTCTATTGATTTCTTGATTTGTTTTGTTGAACTGTTATTCTAGATTTTCCCCCTCCCCAGATTCAACTCTTTGATATAGACTTTTACTATCCCGTGATTTTTCAAAAGTCTCATGTAAATGATTGATACGTGTGAGGTTTTTTATTCCCATAACTTCAAATGTTTTCATGTAATTCCTCAATTCATCTTTATACTACTATCCCGTGATTTTTCAAAAGTCTCATGTAATTATAAACTGTAATTTAATCTTCTTGCTAAATTTTCAAATCATATTTCGCTGCTATCCCGTGAATTTTCCAAATGTTTCAAATAGATGATTTATATTTTCTTTTTGTAAAATAAATACTAATTTCATTTTACATAATTTTTTTTTTTTAATCCCTTTGTATTTTTAATATCGTAGTAATGTTAGCCCGAAGCAATTAAAGAATGTCAATAGTTTTTTTTACCTTTAAATTCATAAACAAAACCGTCACTGACTTCGTGACCCACTAACCCAATAACATACTTTCGAATAAGTACATGAAATGACACGTGTTTTTGTTTACAATATGCATTCCAAAACAATTTGCCCTAATTAAATTCCTTTATTTTATTGTATTGGTTTCACTTTATATCTGATCGAAGCCCCGTCTGCTAATTTATTATTCAGTATATATATATATATATAACTATATTTATATAGACTTTATACGTAAATAAATGTGGTTAATATTCTAAATACACATATATATATATTACTTATATAGAGGTTATTTCGCATAGAATAAATTTACATAAACTACATATTTTTAATAAATTAAATATAAGATATATAACTCTATAGGAACTCGGAAATTAATCAAGTGTAGATATATTTATAGGTAGGTATCTGATAGATATCACTCAAATTCAATATAAAAGATGTTTTGTTTAATTAACCTCTTTTTTTCTGGGAATGTAAGTATATATATAATTTTACCCATATATGTATAACATGTCAATATAAGCAGATGTAAGACATATATATATGCCATAAACATTTAATCAAAATTGTGCAATATCTCTCTGAGATATTTTGTTTCAGGAATATATATATATAATTAGATATACATATATACAAGTATAATTCGAAATACATATTTATATTCATTATTTTTAATATACATATATAGCACAGATTTGGATCAAGTAATATTTTGTCGTAATAATATAAATTTTTATACCGATGATCAGCTGTTCTCTCCTCGTCCATGACTCTGAAAATATTTATACTTATGAAAAATTTACCCCTACATGTCGATTCCAGTCGGGAGCTACACGACCAACCCTTTTGTTTATATATTTTTTTTTCTCTAACTATTTCAGCTATTGTCTAACTAAATCTAAATTAATCCTTTCGATTTATTATTCCGCTATTTTGTTGAATCTTAACTGAATTAATTGACGACTAATCTTCATTACTAAAAATGTATTTTATTCTCAAAACTCGTTGATTAACTTGACGCTTTGTTAAATTAAATTTTACAAATTAATTCTTGATTAATATCCGGAATAATATTATTTATTTATTTCGTGTTCCTTTTTTCACCGAACTTTTATCTAGCAACAAAGTATTATACAATTAAATATCGAATAGATTTTTATCATTTATTATTTATCTTAACTTCCAGATTTATTATTATAGTTATTCCATTATTAGAATAACATTCTGCTTAAATTATAATTTTTAAGCAATAACCACTTCACGATTATTTACGAAATAATAGATTTATTATTATTTAATCTAACAATAGATTAATACTTTGTGATAGAAATGTTCCGTTCAATCGTACGTTATCAAGCCGAATTAACTCGATGTTAATTTTTTTTATGATTAATGGGGTTCGACCATTATTATTATCTTTTATTAAATTCTCTAAACACTATTAATTTTTTTTTTAAATCGTTACACTATATTATAAACTTTTTATTTTAATGGTAAGTTGAATTTATAAATGAATATATTATTATTCACTGCTGTTATAAAATTCTTTAAGCACTGTTGTTTCTTTTTAAATTCGCTACGCTATATAAACTTTTTATTTTAATGACAAGTTGAATTTATAAATAAATATATTATTATTCACTGCTGTTATAAAATTCTTTAAACACTGTTGTTTCTTTTTAAATTCACTACACTATATAACCTTTTATTTTAAAGACAAGTTGAATTTATAAGTAAATATATTATTATTCACTGCTGTTATAAAATTCTTTAAACACTGTTGTTTCTTTTAAATTCACTACACTATATAACTTTTTATTTTAAAGACAAGTTGAATTTATTGTAAAACGATATAAAACACTTTATTTAATTTTCAACACTCCACAGATTTAATCACTAACACTGACTGTAATTTTTATAAGTCTCAGAATTCACACTCCGAATTTTACTAAGTCTCAAAATTTTACAACACTTAAGAAATTTTCAACTAATAACCGTTTTAAACGCTACGTCACGTAACTTCCACGATTTTAATCCGACGATTGGTCCCCGACGACTGATTCCCGACAACTAACACCGAAAACTGATCTCGATTCTTCTAAGTCCTAAGTTTTATATGTACCTCCAGGACTAGAACATCTTAATTACGCGTTCATTGATTTTCTAATTCAAACTCTAACAACTCGAGATTTCATATATCAATTCTGTTATTTTCGTATCAACGCCTTAAGTTCGGCCCCCTAGATTTTCGAAATCTTCTATCTCTTACGTAAATTGTTCCAGAGTCGAACCTACCATTATGTCAAATTTTGCCCCGTCGTTCCTTTGTCTTCTGGTCTTACGAATTTAACTAAAATATCATGATTTTTGTGTCCTTTTTTCTCTCAATATATAATAGGTACGTCTTAAATAAACTGTATATAATTCTCAATTTGGTTTATCACTATCAGAACACGAACAAACTCATGTCGAAATCTTTATTACGCATTTTCAAATTCCCATTTTCCAAAATTTCCCCACATTTTCATGTTTCCTATATGAATCAATTCAATTTTAAGCTGTATTGTCTCTACTTATGTCGTAGACTTGAATTTTCTTATTTTTCTTCAATTATATTTTATATACGACGTTATTTTTATGATTTCTCTGCTTCATTCTTATGTCATTGTCCATAACTATATGATTAGTTATATTCCAAGCCAAATTTACTGTTTTCATCGATACTTCTGAATTTTCATGAGTTTTCCTTACGGAATCGTCTTTTAACTGTCTTTACTTCATTCTTTACCATCATTTGTATAATTTCCAATGCTTATCTTCTCTTAGAAAACTTCACCTTCTAGTCATAAATATTCAATCTGCTATTTTTTCATAATTTTCATAGAAGAAAATTCCAATTTGACCCTGGGATATGTGTCAGGTCACTTGATTCGTATAAAAAACGTATAAAATTGTGTCTCGTTTCATCTCAAAATCCCATAAAGTATCATCGTTGACATATGTTGATGTTTCGATTTCTACGTACTTGATCGTAAATAAGAAATTAATATTAACTCGTTAAATTTAATCTCTTTTATCTTATCCAAACATTGCATAAGTTCCATGTTAACTTTTATTGCCCCAAAAGCCATTAAAACCGTCTTAATCACCAAAAACCATGTCGGAAATCTCATTGTTTAAACAACAAAATCATGTGTGAGCTCGACAACCTTTTTTTACATCAACTGTCTCAGCAATTTGTTCTATCGTCTATAGTATTTTCTCATAGCAAATGACGTAAAAACGATCCTTTCCTTTGAATTAATCTAACGTAATATAACTAGAATAACCATCCTATTTCAAATATATAACGATATCTATTTAAACTCGTCTGAAAACGCAAAATTAAGTCGAAATCTTATATTGTTCAATAAAAACTTCCGTTTAAATGTCCTTTTTTTCCATTAGATTTTCTTTTCAAATCGTTTTCCCTGACCGTATTGCTTCATTTAAAAGTGACATTCCTAATTTCCATCGTTTTTCTTTCTTTTAAATATCAAACGTACGTTTTCCTCTGAATCTGGCCTCCTTTTGTTCTTCACGTTCTCGTTATACAATTGAATATCCCTACAGTAGCTTTTCCTACGTTTTTCAGGTCTTTTCATTCATTATATTTTCTCGTTATTTTATTGCATCATTTTTCAAAATAATATGGATTTATTTGTTCGTTAACTGCGGTTGTCGATTCCTCTGTTGCACCCATTGCTTACTTTACATCTAGGGTCATTGTACCAAATGCACCGAACGTGGGATTGTGTTTATCTTAAAGCGTATTGATCTCTCGGGTTGATAATGATTTTTACCCCATAAATCTCAGACTAATGGTCTAGTCCAAAGTTCATTTCGTTGTCTTCCAAAAATGGTAACGCCTTCCTTCTCTGATTGGTTGATCAATCTAAGTGTTTATAATTGGATCCCTCTGTGTTCTATTTATCAAAACTTAACATGAATTTAATAATTATAGATCTCTACTGTCTCCATGGCCCAATCAAACTTAATGACTGCAGACAAGCAGCCATGTGGCAGCTTCGCGGGACTACCGATAAATTGTCTAAATTATATTATGTAATTTGTGTTTTTGTTGGAAATAAAAAAAAAAAAAAAAAAATCCGCTAGGTGTCGCTAGTGTGTTGATTTCGTTATAATTCTGAAATATTATTTATTCATTCGTAAGGTGGAAGCTACTATATTTTCGTATCCACTGCGATTCATCACACACTTCTGGTCTGGAACTCCAAATTACCTAAAAAAAACCCCTTGACTCTGTGCAGAAACAGGCGGTCCGTTTGATAGATTCTCCCATCTTAACAGACGGATTGCAATCTTTAGAGCACATGCGTCAGGTGGGAATGCTGTCCTTATTCTACCGGTATTACAATGGAAGATGCTCCGAGGAACTAACGTCATTGATTCCCTCGGCACCGGTGGATAGTCGGGAAACACGTGCCCAACATTTGTACACGGTTGACATAGTCACATGAGAATGGAAATGATTGATTTTTGCATTTTTATATATAAATTCTTTGACAAATCTAATAAGCCTAAATTTTAGATAGGTATAATGCCAGTAGCCGAAATAACAAATGGTAATATTTTTATAGTCTGAGAATGCCAAATTCTTTAATCTCATTTCCTAAATCTTACTAATAAACGTATTTTAAATTTTACACTACTGATAAACAACCTTTAATGTAGGATAAATGTTGTGTAAAATAAACAATAAAAGCGTTCTAATATGGGGATTAGAAATTTGTCATGTTTGATGGATAAAAACAAATAAATATCATTTTTATTTTCGTCATTTATTTTTGGGGTATTTAGGCGTGTTGCGCTAACTCCTTCTTTAGCTAACGTTTCGGACAGCGTTACAGTGTTTATCATCAGGGCAGATGTGTTTTTATTACTTATGTAAATCAATTTATTCATAGTATGTATAAACACACGGACAAATATTATGTATGTGTGCTGAAAAGGAAGATAAAACATCGACCACACTTAAACGCATGATACGTCTATTACAACCGTGCATAGAATTTGGGAGGCGGATATGGGTACCGCCTCCTGTGTGGAGCTAGTGTAAGAAAATAAATAAATTGTGGCATGGTGAGCGTAACCCATTGTCCCGTACCATTACTACACCATTCGACGTGTTGATTTTTTTTTCCAGATTTTTCGAAAAAACAATTTCTTTCTATTGCGTTCGATATAAAGATACGTATTTATTTGCATTATTTTATCCGATACAAAAATGTATTACCGAAGAACACCTAAAATATAATTTATGTATATGGTATATATACCAGATACGGATTATAAATGAAAGAACACGCTCTAGAGTCCAATCTTAGAGGTTAGAGGAGTGGCAAGGATTACGAAATGGGATCATATAAGAAGCTCGACGGTCCGAGACGATCTCAAACATTGGACCACTGCTACTCTTCATAGAAAAATCGCAACTGAGGTGGCTTTGGCATGTACTAAGAATGTCTGATGACTGAATTCCGACGAAAATACTGAGTGCGATTCCAGATGGTAGATGTCCAGTGGGCCGCTCAAGACACAGTTGGGCGAGGCAACTCCAGAAACTGTGTGAGGAGAGGATGGGACTGCCATGGACGGAAGCCGAACAATCAGCATAAGAAACGGACTTATGGGGGAGTCTTGTCTATGCAGTGGGTCCCCGACTCAAATAGGATAAGGGGAATAAGATGTGATGTGGTATATTTACGGAGGTATTGAAATAATTATAGACAAGTCTAATCATTACATTGCACCTTCAAGGAAGGGTGAATTATTATTATTGCAATATTTTTCATCACTTAATTACTTCAAGGTCTTCAAATCCGACACCATAAAAAGAACGCTCTGTGGATTATTGAAAAGGATTTTTATCCGTGTAATTATTGGCCAATTTTATTTTCACGAATAAAAGTTTTCAAATAAAGCTATACATTCGTTCTTTGTTTACCTAGATGCCTGAACAGAAGGTATTAATAACGTACATATTTGTTTATTACGTTATCCTAAAAAAGGCTGATTGCCGGTCTTTATTTAGATGACGAAAATAATGGTTAGAAATGAATGCGCGATTTTCCACAAAAGCATATTTTCTACCTGGCATATTTTTTTGAGACAAATTTTGGGGTCGAAATAATGATGATACATATGTGTTGGTTGGAGAGCTTAATCATTAAAATAAAAAAGGAAGGTTTTAAGCCTCGCAGTACACAAAAAGGAAACCTTACAAATTAACGACAAATAAAGCATTATGTTTTGTATGAATAGGTAGATACAACATTGTACGCCTAATATCCAACAAATAATTATTCCGTAATATTGTAATGTATAATACGTCTGTTTACCTTTGAGTTTACACAAAACATATATTTCGGGTAGTTAATTCGGGATTGTGTTATTCGAATTAGAATAAGACCCCATTAAAGCTTTTTGCTTAAAGGGAAACGAGATTATTCCAGGATTCCCCCCATTCCCGCCAAAAAAGGGACCCTCCACCCCAAAATGGATGCCTCCGTGTTTGGATTAAATTTCAAACGGTAATCTAGATTTTGCGTGCTATACAAAAGGTTTCAGAAAAGAATAATGACGGTAATTTAGGCCTTAATATGTTGATCACAATAAAAAAGGAACAATTTATTCGCTGAAACGGATTTTAATAAAGGTTTTTTGCTTTTAAAGCGAGGCTTTCGCGGCCAATAAAGGGTTGCATTAAATTGAATGAAATTTGCATGTATAAATATGTTTGAATTAGGGGCGGGGTGGGAGTTACTTGCGGTATTTAATGGACTTCCGTTTCTTACCATAAATAATGATGGTTTCCTAAAAGGTTCTAGACAAGGGGAAAAGATTATGTAAAATATTTTATATTCTTTTAGCATTCCTCAGAATACTTACTTGATGCAAAAACATCTAATAATTTATTTATTTTTTACATTACCTCCTCACAGGAGGCCCTGAGGAAAATATTTCCCCTCAGGGACTATGTCATCTTTGGGGAAGCTATGTCAAGGATATTTTAGGGAAAGGAAAAAAATAAGTTCAAGAAAAAAAGGTATGATGGTTGGGTAGGAATCTGGTTGTCAGTGCGTCCAGGAGTGACGGATATATGAATCTATCCCTCCCGTTGCGGTAAAAGGCGATGGATCGAGAGAGTTCAGCTGGGGTGTTCAAAAGGTCTTCTCCAACTATTCTCTCCCGATCCGGCCCGCCACGCAGTATGTGGCAGTAGCAAATGCATCCGCCATCAAGACGTAGACAAACCTCTTCCCGTGGACTCGAGCACCTCTACTAAGTTACTAAACGTAGTGAACCACTTAGGGAAACCTATAACAGAGGTGTTGGTTACCCATTAAATAGTTAGAGCGTCGGTACCCGTACCCGCCTCCTAAGTTGAAATGACCATGCTGAAATCGACGCATGTAAGAGTAAGAAATTCGAATAGCAATTTCCATGTATTTGTTGCTTTTGTAGCGTAGCTTCCATATTCTTGTCTACTTTTATTTTCTGAAGGTTTTACTTCTACCGCGTGTAAACTGCACACATGTATTTTCCATATAACAACTTAACCACTGGAGCGACAGCGCAATTTAAAACTTTTTTCTCCGATTGCTGATGATTTTTTGGTGATCATTTTGAATATTTTCCGCGCACATTCAAAAAAACATATCTCCAAATTTTACAAACTAGTAATAGTTCTATATAGCCAATGAATTCATCTATTTTTTGTCGATTATCATATATTCGTAGGATGTTTATTTTTTTTTATAAAATCGTAAACTTCTGCTTAAAATTGGCAGCAAAGCAATCCGTGGTATTTTAGATAGTGCCATATTGTGACAAAAAGGGCTCCAGTGTATATTTCGCCTTTATAATATGAAGAAGGTTGAATATGACAGCCGGTGTAATGTACCGGCCGCCTATTGTTTAAGATTGAATAATTTATGTATCATTTGAAATGAAATATCCTAATACGTGAATATTTGGTTTACCATTGCTGGATATCATAACTTCTGTTAATTTTCTTATATCAAGCTTAGAGGGGAATGTTCCAAATATCGCCGACACTCCGGAGTAAAATGGGGTATAAATTTACTGAGCCTTAGCATTATATACTAATTCAAATTTGCGTCTTTCATCATAATACTAAGAAGTCCACGATAAATAAATTGGGCCACAAAATATCATAGACTTTGACACAATTAGAAAACCTAAAACAATTTATTTATTTATTTATCATAGCCTCAATAAAACGGCGATTCACCAAATTATTAGTTTTAACAAAGAAATTACAATTAGTGTGAAACAAAAGTGATTTGGTACAAATGGACAAAAAATAGTCACAATGACAAGTAATAGAAGGCATATGCGAGTAGTATTTGCTTACTATTCTTAATAATTATGAAGAAAAATATCAAGAATGTTAGGTGATCTGTATCAAACACGCAAGAAATGTTATCGTAACTACTTTTGGGTCGGGAGGTTGCTGTTTCTTTCCTGCCGTATTAAAAATTCATATATATAATCATTGAAGAAGAAGAAGAACGAAACACTAAAGAGAACAAGGTACATAAAATAAAAAAGGTAATGGTCGCAAATGGGAATCGAACTCGGTGTATGTATCTTATAAAGACAACAAATAGAATATGTTTATCCGAGAAACTATCTAGATTACAAATAAATTCTTTATAACTTTGTTATCATTCAAAAAAAAAAGTGTGCAGCTCGTAGGCGGTAAAAGTGAAACCTTCAGAAAACTAAAGAAGTCATCGAACCGCACAAAGAGGAGACCGATTTTTCATTTTTCAAACCACAACAGTGCTAAAGAAGATTTCACTTTAAAAATATGGTAAAAAATCTGCAAGATGATAATATTATGTTAATTCTGTATTTGAAATATGCGATCGATAAAAATGACACAAATAAAGTTGGTCCATCCAAAACCAATAATTACAAATGTGGTTATAGTTGTTTTTCATGTTAGGACCACTTACGTATGTATAAAAAATTAATTTCTCCCCTTACAATATCAATCAAGTTGTTTTACACAGGTAGCTTAAATTTCCGCATACCATTAAAACATTTTATCCACACAGCAAAAATAAAATATTATTTTCACCGTTGTTGTTTTGTTATTGCGAAAACCCGGTAAAAAAATATTAATAACCATATTTATGTTAAAATATTTTAACAAGTAATTCTTTGAAATTTTATTACAACCGTTGAAATTATTTACAATAACGCTTGGAAAAATGTACAACCAAATTGGTTTAGGAACACGACAATAAAATTACATTTTTTTTTATTATTTCCTTGAGAATTGTAGTGTTTTTCTTTATTGTGTTTTTCTCTGTATTGAGAACTGCGTACTGTAGGATGAATTATTGTCAATTTATAAAGGAAGTGTACGCAAAACGTTGTCAGGTGGAAAAAATAATTGGTTTACTTGTACATACAATTTATTGTATATTTTTTGTACTTAGAAGATGTGTGATGCTTAAGGAATCTCCCATTGTTGGCTTTTATAGGTTATATTGCAAATCAAAGCCTTTGTTAGTTAACCTACAAGGTTGGAATATAGTGAATGGCAATCCGACTAATCTCCCGACAGTAAGCCCCTCGAAATTATAATAGGCCACTTGCATGGATTTCATAACGACTTGAAAAAATCGTGTGGATAAATTTTTTTACTAAGATTACGAAAATGTTAGTAAAATATTTTAGAAATGTATTTTTTTTATTTATTTTTAAATAAATAAATAAAACCATTATTTGAGCTCGTGACGTCACTACATGAAAATGTCCCGTCTCCGATTATGTTCCTTTAATTTTGTAAAATTCCACACTGATAATTTTTTTTTATATGGCAATACTTCGATTTCCGGGGAATTCACTAGATTAATTGTTTGTTCTATGCGAACTTATCTTTTGGTTTGATTTTTTGATAAAGATGGCGGTGTTTTTACAGATGTTACGAAGAGAATCCCGCACAATTTAATGCTATTCGTGTGGAAAACGTTCTTTTTTTAAATGATTTTCGGCTATGTAATTATCGTTTTTTCGCACCCATAAAATTATGTCCCGTCTTTCCGGTTTATAATAAATGTTCTGATTGATCTGAAAAATCGCAAGGGTTTTAAAAATACGATTAAAAAAAATACAGAATGTCTTAAAATATTTGCCTAAACCGAATTTTTTTTTTTTTAAATGTGATGCAAGTGGCCAATTATTACGACGTTATAATTTTTGTGCATTATCAACTAATTTTATAACTACAATCGAAAATGCTTTTAATAATAAGTTGTTATGGATATATAACGAATTTATTTACGCTTAAGCTGGTATATACAATATATCAACTGCCGGGGGATCAACGTCGAAGGGATCAACCGTCGGGGGACCAACTGTTGGGGGACCAACTGTGAGGGGATCGATTTTCGGGTCACCAGCAATAATATAATCTTCTTCTTATATCTTCTTCTATTTTCTTATATCTTCTTCTATCTTCTTCTATCGTCTTCTATCTTCTTCTACCTTCTTCCATCTTCTTCCATCTTCTTCCATCTTCTTCCATCTTCTTCCATCTTCTTCTATATTTTTCTATCTTCTTCTATCTTCTTCTATCTTCTTCCATTTTCTTCTATCTTCTTCTATCTTCTTCTATCTTCTATATAAATAAAAACGAATCGCTGAAATGTAGGTATGTACGCGCATAGCTTTCGAACGACTGAACCAAATTGGATAATTCTTTTTTTAAAGGTTTCTATAGGACAAGGTTTGTATAAAACTACTTCCGAGCTCTGGCATTATAAAGTTTGTATGAAAAAATTGCAATAGGTGGCCCGCGAGCTGTTTGAAAACTGAATGTACCGGGATTGAATGTATGGAATACTGTAGGGGGGAGGGGGGGTTGGGGGAGGGGAAGTCGGGTAGGGGGTTCGCGCAAGGAGGGGGAGAGGAACCAGGGAGGGGGGAGGGAAACCTGGTAGGGGAAAAAATGGGGAGTGGAGTGGGGAGAGGGAAGGTGGAGGAGGCGGAGTGGGAACGCTAGAGGGGAAGGGGACGCGGGAGAGGAGGGGGAAGCGGAAGGGGAACGGGAGGAATGGGAAAAGACACGCAGGGAGAAACAATTTCTTTATTAAATGGCATAGCAACGCATGCCGGGTACTAACTGGTGGAATTTAAAGGATTATAAAATAATTTCAAAGACAATAATAAAATAACGTTGTAATAAAGAATATAAAGAATGTAAATGCAAGGCGACATAATATAACTGATGCCTACTACGATGTAAATTGTTTCATCACTGTAACCAATGTACTGTTTTGTTTCTATAATATAAATATATTTTTAAAAAAGCAAGCAGGTTAACGTATGGGTATATTTCGGTATGTAAGTTAGTGTTTCATCAGCGACTTTACTGATGAAAACAACTAAAGTAACTTCTACTTTAAATCTCTGTGAAGAAATGCTTGATTAAATAATTGAATAGGTTTTGAGAGAAGTTCCCTGAAATCTGAATAACGAGTACCCAGTGGAAGCCGCACTGAAACGAAATGGCCTTAATCTATTCACCCCACATAGTGCCAATACTGCTGGATTGCAATGTTCAGTACTGCGAACTGTAGAACAAAGATGCGCATTTCTTCTGGTATAGCCTTAAATTGCAAATCGAACGCTTTGGGATTACTCGACTCTCTCTAGTCTGGAGTCAAAGAATTGAAATAAATTACTATACTGCTAAAAAAAATAGCTTTAAAAATGATATGTCTAACTATTTAAGAAGAACCAGGCGAAACATCTTTTACCTATCGGAATTGAGCAAAAGCTACTATGTATATGCAATAATTCACGTTTTAATTTCCACCTTATTTTTTTTAAGTACTCTTGCAACGTCGGTATACCCACACTGTTTTATTTAAACTAGTTGACCCGGAAAACTTCGTACCGCCTCAGAATCAATAACTGTTATGTTAACTAATAATAATAATAATATCTTTATTAAAAAAAATTTGCAAGATTTATAACTAAAAAAAAAATAAACGTACAAATTCAGTGTTAATATTTACAATGATTATAATTGGACAATTTGTAGAGCGCCTTTTTTGTGAAAAATCACCTCAAGGGCGCTTGGTTTATATAAGTAAAAAAGATTAACAACAGAAAATAATATAAATATGAACAGTAGGTTGGAGAATAGAAAATAGTTATAAATTTAGGTTTTTTTTTATTTTAGTTTCAATTTTTTTGTTTTTTAAATTTTTTATTTATTTAAGTTATTATTTTTATTTACTTGTTAGCAGAATTAAATTCAACTTTTTACTAAGTTAAAAATTACACAACAAAGCAATTATCGATGCGCAACTGTCAGTGTTTTGTATTTGTCAGTCTGATCAGAGATAGAGATATGTACGGATTTATAATTTTTGTGATTTTCTTACTTTTCTACGTAAGAGAATGACGTTTCATTTTATTCATGCTTGCAGGAGTGCAGACATACGTTCACTGTTTGTCTCATTTTCGGCTGTTGACATGAGTGTGTTAGAAAGAATAGAAAGAGGGGCAGCATTATATTATGTTTAGAACATAAGCAAAACAATTATTGCATTGAAATTTGAGATTTTTGAAGTTTTGGAATTCACTCACTATTCAATATTATTATTAGCACAATATTGCTGCAGCTCTTTCAAACCGTGAGAATTCGTTCCTTACTAAATGAAAGATGAAAACAATTTTCTTAATATTTTTTTTTGTGGATTTTTCCGATTTTTAATAGCTTTTCTGTTATTCGGGGCAGAGAAAAACCCAACAAATCAAATATCATTAAAATCGATCCAGCCGTTCGTGAGTTATAAATGGTGTAACTAACCCGACTTTGTTTTTCATATTAAGAAGATGTTAGAATCTATTTTCTTTACCCTTATTGCGTACATTTTTGTAAAATGACAATGCTTTTGACTCGAATGTTACATAAACGTCAATTTAAAATCTATTAAATTTATTGTAATAACTTCCGAAGCTTACATTGTAATAGATAATCATTGAAAAAGGAGAAAATATTAATAAATCTAAAATGAAAATAAGAAACAGAAAAATACACAAAATGTATCGGTCGTAACTGGAAAATGAAAATGAAAATACTGTCTTATAGAGCAAGAGCCCGTGACGATCAGACCTTCGTTATTTTATAAAACCTAAAAGTCTCTCTGTGTATGTCCCTAATACAGTAAAGACGATCCCCGACTATGAAGTTTGGATCACGGTGGCCTTGAAAGATAGCAGGTTGCAAAGGTACATAAAATTGCACCTCAATTTCAAGAGCATTTTGCTCGCACTTTTACAAGGTAGTAGTAGTAGTAGTCTGCTAGCGTCGAAATTTCGCACTATTTCACTCCCACCCGCTTGCATGTATATATTGCGATCGCACCTACGGAAGACTTTTAATGTGTCTGGCAAGGTAAAGGAACCATTGCAACTGTCTGATAACTGAGAAAACATTTGTTGATAGTTCCTCAAGTAACATATATAAAATTCAACTTTTATACTTTAACGTAAGTATAATTATAAATAACTAGCTGGGTTACCCGGCTTCGCTCAGGAATACATTTGAGAGTGTTATGGAATGTTTCACAATGATGATCCCGATTCCCTATTCCCGAACATTCCACGACATACTCCGCCACCCCTTCCAGAACTTTCTAGAGTTCTATAGAATCTTCTTTAACTTTCCGAAATTTCAAGAGGGCGAAACTTCCAGCCCTTATATTTTCAAAAGCACGCCCTTTAGGTAAAAACGGGTACCTTTTTTCCCGAGAGGGGACAGAGATCTACCACACCTTATAACTCCCTTGATCGTACCGGGACTCGTTTCTGAGTTTTTGCGGTCCGCGCGTTTTTTTGGATTTTCTTTTATAATATATAGCTATTTCCCGGCATGCATTGCAATGCCATATTCAAATAAATAAAATGTTACTCCTTGCATGTCGTTTCCCGTGCGTTCCCCTCCAGCGTTCCACTTCCACCTTCCCCGCCACCGCTCTCCCGCTCCCCCGTCACGCCAACCCCCCTGGCACTTCATTTCTTGACTCCTCTCCCGCCCGGCCCGTAGCCGAAACTTTTTTCTAATACTAACATTATTAAACTCGTGATATCTTTCTAATTAAATATCGGAATTGAAAAATTCAAAAAGTTAAATAAAGGTATTGAAGCTGTCTTGAATATGAAGTAATTTATTTTGATAAGGATTAACACCAAGATGCAAATAAAGAGCCTTTTCAATCAGCGACATATTAATTAAATTTTTAAAATAAAAGAATACTTATTGTGGCATAACCATAATAGTTAGACATATGCTGTCGCGACCTTTTTTGTAAATAATGATGTGTTCTACAAAGTCGTAGTACATTATTTTATTCTATCATCAATAGTTTTCGCAGCGCACGCGATGTAAAGAATATTTTAGGTAATTTTTTTACACATTGGGTTGCATTATTGGAGTTTTAGTAAGGATCCATAATTTTTTTTGAAAATATAATATAGCCTATGTCACCCGGGGATAGTGTAGCTTCTCAACAGCGAAAGAATTGTTCAAATCGGTTCAGTAGTTTCGGAGCCTATTCGATGCAAACAAACAAACAAACAAACAAATCTTACCTCTTTATATAGTGTAGTAGATAGTAGATAGTAGATAGTAGATTAATATAATATCTTTCAAAGCCACCGTGATCCAAACTTCTGCCTTTACCTGTATTAGGGACATACACAGAGAATCTTTCAGGTTTTATAAAATAACGAAGGTCTGATCGTCACGTGCTCTTGGACTATTACCGGGACAATACCTTCCAATTGAGCTATTGACGTCTAGTTATATTCAGTAATGTTATGTTCAATTTGGAAGGCGGGTATAAATACCTCCTCCCCGGGAACATTTTTTTGTTAACTGCTATAGGTCATTCATTCCAAGTGATTTGGTGACTTAGAAGGGGTCCCAGATTCATGGGGTGAGGTTTGTCAGGATCTTGGCGGCGGATTCTTCTGCCCACCAACTGTATGACAGGCCGAATCGGGAGAGACTGGTTGAGAGAGACCTTTTGACCTCTCCACAAGGACTCAATCGGACCCATCGAACCTTTTTTATTCCCAGAACTTCTTCTCCTTCCTTTCTTAATACGGCTCCCATACAGCATCCCCAAATATGGCATGGGCACTGACGAGAATTATTTTCCTTGGGCCTCCTGTGAGGAGCTAACGTAAAAAAATGCAATGAAACGATTTTACGGTACTTAACTAGCTTTTTTATTTAGAAAACCATTTATTGCGGTCATATTCCTACAGATTGCTGCTCGATATAAGTATTTCAATTTATTTATTATAATACGATTACTACACAAATTATTCTCTAAAAGTTATTGGAAATTTTGATGTGCATCAGGAAGTAAGCGCAACTTAGTTAAATTTTACAATTCAATAGTGTTACAAGTAAATGCATTTTAAAGCTGGTTATCGTTAAAAAGAGTCAAAAGCCTTTCCATGTTCGCTTTGCCAAAAAGAATTGCCGCCCAAGAAAAGACCAGACAGGACACAGAAAAATCCACATAAAAAAAACCCAAAAACGAAATCAGGAAAACAAGTATTGTTATTAATACTGCTGTCGAGAATGAAGTGATAACTCATCCAAATTTAAAAAATATAATGTAA
This sequence comes from Limnephilus lunatus, assembly GCA_917563855.2. Classification (NCBI taxonomy): domain Eukaryota; kingdom Metazoa; phylum Arthropoda; class Insecta; order Trichoptera; family Limnephilidae; genus Limnephilus; species Limnephilus lunatus. Next base: position 71,543,697 of record OU830596.1, read on the forward strand.
AAGTAAAAAGATCACTAATTTAATTTCAGAAATTTCAGGAATTTCAGACAGTTAAGGAAGCTTAACAAAGCTCGACATTAAGACGCGATGCGACGGCCGTCGAAAACTTGGTTAAAACTTGTGAACTTTGGAAGTAGCCATGACTCTGACTGTTACTCGACCGTTACCGATTTAAAACCTACTGGTAGCGGCTAGCCTAGGTTTATGTTTCTCTCAAGCTTTGTGGCGAAGCGGCCACGGCATGCTTTGGATCTAAGCAGAGTGGTAATTTACTCAAAATTGGATAAACATATGAATAACCATCTCTATATATTTTCTTCTAAAACATTTCGTGATCTAAAAATCGCCTCTTTATAGGGTATAACTACCCTAATGATTTTATTTTTTTATTTGTTGTAGAACCACATTAACAATATAAAGAAGCTTTGAGTGTCCAACTAGGAAGGTCGATTTTCGAAATGATTCCCTTCGATTAAGTAACGTTAAAATCCACAAATTTCATTTACATAATTATAATATATGATTTACTAGGATAGTAGTAGTAGATTTGGTTAAATAAACACTGGCCCCGAGGAAAATTATTTTCCTCAAGTGTGGAGTCAATGTAAAAAAAGACAAGAGGTCCATGGAAAAATTCCCTTGTGTTATCTCCGGGGATACTGTGCTGAGGGTATTTTAGCAAGAAGTGAACTATGTAGATACTTTAAAGATATCTATTGTGAGAGGGACGGATCGACAAATCATTCCAGGACAACTGCATATCACTAACGTACAAACAATAATTGACATCGAATATATTACGGACACGTAATCATTGTGATTTGTTATTTATTCGTTGGCGATCTGCGGTCGGTCGTAGTTCGGATCGCGGAACTAGGGAACAAAAAGAAGTTACCGAATATTATCGACGCCACCCTTCCTTATCTATCGACTGTTCTCGGAGCACAGAGCCATGCAGTTTAACACGTATCATTTAGCCATAGTTCCACCGGTTCAGAGGTTTCAGGACTCTTGCACAGCATCTACTAAAAGAAAGGATAAAAAGCTTTCAACTTCTAAAACATAAAAATAAAGCTTTCATCGTTCTGAAGATATGCCTGAACCAACAATATTAGTTTTATACACAGTGTTAAAAAATGATTAATAGAAATACTACGTTGAAGGAATAAATTTCTTGTCAATTATTCTCGGACTTCGGACTCGGGCTGCGGGAGGCGAAGTTTAAACATTTCCTGGGCAGCCTGTGCGAGCCATATATTATATTATTTTCATGATAATACTTCCGGCGGCTTGCAGTTGACATCTGAAAGGCGTCGGTATGAATGCGGAAAGACGTCGGCGTCGGTCTTATAATGGAAGATTGTATGAGGTATGGCCAATTACCCAAATATACTTCCTCTACCTTCACAATGGCGCAGCGGAAATTTACAAAGGATATCTCATTTGGAAGTACAAAAAACATGACTCAATTTTTATTTATGGATTCGATGAAAATTTATACGTAATAAAATGTTGTGAATATATTTTACTCTATAACCGAAAAACTTGTTTTTATGTGTAAAGTATTAACATTTTTATGTTTACAGAAAAGAAAAACTTTTGTAATATTCTACGACAATGGCATATTAAATATGATGTGGGCATGTAGAGCATTTTTTATGTGAATACCTCATTGCAACTCCAACTGCTCCCGTATGGAGCCTGTGAGACTATGGAATCCCCAATTTGGGTATGTTGTGACTGAATGTAGGTAAGTGGGGAAGAAAAGGATGTGGGGAAGAGGGGGGCATGGGAAAGAGAAGGTGGGGAAGTACCTGGCTTTTCAGATCTGGTCGCCATTTCAAGCAATGTTTCAATTCTGAATGGTTGCCTTACACTGGTCGTTTAAAATCACCATTACTAGTTTGACGATTGAACCTTCCTCCCCAGGGACTGGTTCTTAACAGCTGTGAACTTTTAAAATGTCTTTTAATTTTTGTTTTGCTTTTGTGTTTGTTTTTGGTTAAAATAAGGATTGAAACTTCCTCCTGAGGACTGATTAAAATAAGTGAACAATGCTAACACCTAAGCTAAATCCTAATTGGATGCTACCGACATTTATTTCGTATTTTAACTGCTGTAAATTTTTAAATACAATATCATTCAATTTCAGAAAAATGCGTGTTAGTGCCAACAAAAACACAATTTAATGCATTGTCATCGATAACGAGTCGATGTCGGAAAGTGATCATTCATTCACAAAAACCAAATCAAAATTAATATAGATGCATTTAAAAAAATCTGCAATTCAAACCAGAAACAAAATAATAAAACAAAAAAAAAATATATCCTTTGAATGTTAGAACATCAAACAATAAGAAAAACAGTTAACAGTTAACGGAACAATCAGAAAAAAATGTTATCTTACAGTTTCATTATTTAAAACATGACATCTTTGCAAAGTGCCATTGAAATAATATTTCACAACAGTCCTGAAAAAAAAAATTCTCCCAATATCAACGTTTATTTAAAAAAGTTTTATTTACCATGAGCAACAACATTCGCTATTTGAGAGAATCCTTACACTGAGCGAAATCTGTCGATATCGGAAGCCATTCAATTCAACGATAGAATTGCTTTTCCTACCACGACCATTGACAAGTTTGTTCTGTGGCCGGGAGATAAATCACTATTCTCTACTATCGATGGTGAGGATAACCATCGGGAACATTCTCGTAACTAAGCTTTCCATGATCCAACAATTGTCGATTTATACACGAATAAAAAAAAAATAAAAAAAATGTTGCTGCTCATAATTTCCATGCCGCTTAACTGTTTTTTCTGAGCACGCCTAGGAACAATTCAAAATAATACTCGTACCAAACTCTTCTAGTACTCCGAGTACTTGTAGCAACTAACAACTAACAATTTTTTTTTAAAACTATATATGCAGGAATTCTCTTTCCATCTTGAGAAGCAATCCACATAAAATTATATATACATATTAAGAAAACAATTGTCATAGTTTCATTCGATTGTTTTTAAAGTGAGTAGTTAATATGTTCAGTATCGGACGGGTGAAAGACAACCATTCATAACGGAAACGTTGGTTGAAAATATTTTTTTTTGCACTTTACAAGGGCGACCTATCTGTGCACAATGTAAAAACAGGGGAATTATATGGCCACCCATCTGGGTAATGTTGTGAGTCACAACTTTGAAGGCGGTTAAGGGAGAGAGGTTGTAGGATGGGATTTTATTAAGCAAATCTTAGATTTGGATTTGAGATCAAAATACCCAACCAAACTGAAAAAATATTTTTGTAATCAAAAGGTTTATCAAATATCTAGTACGGATGTGAGCTACTTTATTTATTTTTATTTTAAATTATAAGATGTTGACCATTAAAGATTTAAATGTTTCATGATTTTGGAGGCAATTATTAGGCAATTATTTGTGAGTAAATGAAAAACAATAAAAAATAATTTACTGTACTTTATTTATTTAAAAAAAAGAAAAGAAAATAAAAATTTAAAAAAATAACGGTAATTTTAATACATAAACGACTATTTTTTATTCCGCCTCAAATAGGTTATTTGTATTTTTAATTTACACCCATCAAAATGTTTTTTTTATAAATTTTTATTTCATAATTATTTTATTGTTTTACATTTGCTCACAAATAATTGTCCAAATCGTCTCTAAAATCCAGAAACATTAAAATCTTTGATGGCCTATGTCTTATAATTTAAAGTTTAAAGCAAAAATAAATAAAGTATTCGAACTAGATATTTGATATACCTTTTGATTACAAAAATAATTTTTCAGTTTGGTTGAGTATTTTGATCTCAAATCCAAGTCTAAGATTTGTATGAAACGGGCAGAAATGGGCCGCACATACGTTCCCCTTAACGAACGAACTGTACCTACGAGACTTAAGAATCGACACGTTCTAATGAACCCAACATCATTTGTAAACGGGTGTCCTACTCGTGTCCGTCGAGTTTCGCATAGGTGAAATGGCTTTATTCATGTTTACTCACCAGATATGAATAGCCTAGTACCTCCAAGCCTTCTTCTCTCTCATATCTTTTCCCTACCCATTCGCTTCATCCCCACAACATACCCCAATCGAAGATTTCACAATCCCGTTGATTCCGGGCAGTTGGGATTTTTGTACCTAAAAAAAGAAAATTCATCAAATATTAACATTTCAAGTAAGAAAGTAAGAAATCTTCAGGTAAGAAAATAAATGCTCACTGGAAGTTGTTGTCTTATGGATAATTTAATCAGTACATGATAAATTTATTGATAGCTAATAATAAATTTATAGATGATGATTTGTTGATAGTTGATGATATGTTGACAGTTGATGATTTACTTATAGTTGATGATATATTGTTAGTTGATGATGTATTGATATTGATGATATATTGTTAGTTGATGATCAATTGATAGTTGATGATGTACTGATATTTGATGATATATTGATGGTTAATGATATGTTGTTAGTTAATGATAAATTGATAGTTGATGATGTACTGATATTTGATGATATATTGATAGTGATACATTGACAGTTAATGATATTTTTAAAGTTGATGATATATTGATATATATTATAGTATGGATACTTATGGATAGTCGTATATTGTTAGTTGATAATGTATGATAGTTATGTATTGACGGTCGATAATATGTTGGTAGTTGATGATAAATTGATAGTTGATGTTATATTGACAGTTTATGATATTTTTAAAGTTGATGATACATTGATAGTTGATGATGTATTGATAGTAGTTGATGAAATATTGTTAGTTTATGATGTATTGATAGTTCATGGTATACTGATATTTGATGATATACCTATTGATAGTTGATGATATATTGATAGTTGTTGATGTATTGATAGTTGATGATAATTGATAGTTGATATTATATTGCAAGTTGGTGATATGTTGATATTTGATATTATATTGATAGATGGTGATATATTGATAGTTGATAATATAATGATAGTTGATGATGCAAAGATAATAATTGAATAAATCTCGTCGGTATAAAATTAAATTATAAACTTTGAAGAATTCTCAAAGAAAATGTGGAAGTTATGTACACTAAAATAAAGAGTTAACGGTATCAATTTGGGACTTGAACCCAAAACCTCCAGTCTAACCGCGAAGAGGACATAACCTACATTATTATTTTCTGCCTTTATCTCGTTCACTTTTTCGTTGAGAGTTGTTGGTATTATTATTTTCTTCAACTTCAATGATTATATACTACAATGCGGTCTATAAGCTTCAACGAGTCATTTCTAATAAATTGACCAAATTATTTAGATAAAAAAACAGAACAGAATGACTACGCAGTAAACATGTAAAATGAGTTTTTAAATTACGACAAACCCACACAAAACACCACCATAGATTTCAGGACATTGACATAATAAACATGATAGTGTAAGCAGTTGGAAGGGTATCCTGCCAAATGGGAAAAATGCCAGATTATCATTGTGTGTTATACGACCACATTATTAGGGAGGTCTCATTGATTTTATTTTACGGAAACAGCTTTATTTTAGCATACGTTTAAAAGAATCTCCATGCAGAATATTATAGTTTTGTAAAGAGGGTTACTGCATTATTCAATCAATTCTAAATTCAGTATTGTGAAAATAAAATGGTTTAGCGTACCTTTTTCACTACATTAATTGAAAATTAGAATTAAATTTATTTTTTTAACTTTAGCTCTACACAGAATACCTAAATAATTTCCCTCAGGGTCTATGTCATCTTAGGGGAGTACGTCTGTGAAAGGCCTTTTTAGGAAAGGAAGGAGAGTTCTGGGAAAAGGGTAAAAAAATGGTACGAGGGATTGGTAGGAATTTGGTAGTCAGTGTGTCCAAAGTAATCCAATACAGAGAGGAAATCCAATCCTTAAGGTAAAGGGTCTAGAGTCTACATCTCTAGATCATAGATTTTCAACCTTTTTATGCCCACCGCCCACATTCAGAATATTTTTTAATTTCTAGCGCCCCCTTACTTCTGAATCCACAACAGCAATTGGCGACGACGAAGGGGGCGTAATGGGATACCACGACAGGATCACGTTTGCCACAACGAAGGGGGCTTAACAGGAAAAAACGACGAAGAGGGCATAATGGGATACCAAGATGGGGTTACATTTGCTACGACGGAGGGGGCGTGATGGGATAGGGAAAATATTTTTGTGAATGGGATGGGGCAAAATAAGATGGGGTGCAATGGGTTTTTCTGGATCTCCTACCGCCCCCCTGAAAGTCTGAAATGCCCCCCAATTTTTTATGGGTCTTCTACCGCCCCCCTGAAGGTCTACCACCCACGTTGAGAACCTATGGTCTAGATAGTCTGGCTGGAGAGTTCAAAAGGGCTCCCTCAACTAAAAGACCTATTTCGATCCGACCCGCCACGCTAGAGGTGGGCAAATGCATCGGCCGCCACGACATGATCAAAAAACCTCATCCCACGAACCCGGGCACTCCTGCTAAGTCTTGGAACCACTTAGGGGGACCTATAGCTGAGGTGTTGACTATCCAATAAATGGTTCCCAGGGCGACGGCATTGGCGGCGGAACTGGGTAGCGGCACAAATCTGCACAGCGTTGCGGGTTCAAATCCTGGCGTGCGAAAGAAAATTTAATTTAATTAGTTTGTGTTGTTTCACTATTAATTTATTTCAAATAAAATATAGTGTAACGGCACGTTCCAGAATCTTCGACTGCCGAACGTGCCGTTATCTTAACTCTGCCTTATATCCCTTTCCTCACCACTACCTTCAGCCTCACAACTAATTGGGGATGCCGTAGTCTCACTGACTGAAGACGGTTGGGAGTTTTGGGCCTCTTGTGCAGTATTAATTTAAAAAGTATATATTATAGCATTCAAATAGTATAGCATCTGCTAAAGTTATGAAAAAATCGACTAATAGCCGACAATCTAAACTAACGTAACCTATGTAAACTTCTTTTTTTTCATCACTCGTAATGACTTTTCAAAAAACTTGTTGAAGTTGCTTGATTCTGAGTTTTTTCTGTCACCCAAAATAATAGCGTATATTATTGAATAGGTACATATCTAAAAACGAACAAAAATAGTTCATTGCATGAAGACAATATTAGCGAAACTCAATCGAAAATCTGAAAACAGAAAGATCAGAAAAAGATGAGGTCACATCTAGGACTCGAACCCAGGATCTACGCCTTGCCAGAGCCGAACTTAACCAATGAGCTAATGTGCCTATAGACTATAGATATATAGTGCTAAATAGAACTAACATTGGTATGTCTTCATATTAATATTCGGACATATGATTTTTTTAATGTGGCTGAAAAATATTCAAAATAATCTTGAGCAATCGGAGAAAAAAGTTTTAAATCGCGCTGTCGCTCGAGTGGCTAAGGCGTAGATCCTGGGTTCGAGTCCTAGATGTGACCGTTTCTTTTTCTGATTTTTCTGTTTTCAGGTTTTCGATTGAGTTTCGCTAATATTGTCTTCATTTAATTAAAATATCACAAATTGAGGTTTTACCACTTATTAAGTTAATAATAAAAAAGTTCCATTTTAATTTCCTGTGAATATGTATTTTGGAAGATTAAACTAGTATTCCTTTCAAACTGCATTGGTACCTACCGACCATTGAACTCTCTTGTGAGATATTAACATAAGAACCTCCTTGCATTTAGACTATGACCAAACTTACCAGATCCACATTTATCGGAAACTCTACTCTGATGAGAAATTATGCAGGACCTCATAAACAAAAATGAATACCACCTCTTGTTTCGGGGGAAATGTTAGGTTTTGAATGAGCATTCGGGAATTAGTTCCATATTGGGCAAAGATATTATTAATTTTGTCTTTGACGTGTGGCAGTACTCGAATTTCCATATAATCAAAATTAAACTGGGTATTCAGAACTAGCTACTCGTAATATGGACAGTCAAAGCCATTATGGTTCAGTTACAATTAGTAATCATAATATACGAGTATGTTGAGTATTTTCGAATAAAAATTTACAAGAGAACGTAATTTTGGAAGGATAGTGTGAATGGCGTGAATTGGAAGAAAGAGTGGAAATAAAAAAAGGTAGAACCAAAAAAGTTTAGAAGTATCGGTCTCTTCAGATCTGGAATTGATATTCATCGGAATCTTTAAGATGAACTTCTGTGCGGCCTTTTTCATACACAACTTAATTTTGCATTTGCGACAATACACAAACTTATTGCCTGTATCATATTTGGAAATTCTGCGTAGATGATCTTTTTAGGGAAAGGCAGGAGAGGAAGTAATGGGATGGAAGAAATTATGAGGGATGGATGGGAACTGAGGTTAATGTGTCCAGAAGGGATGGACGTGTGAATTCATCCCTCCCACTGCGGTGCAAGGCGATGGGTCGAAAGAGTTCGTCTGGAGTGTTCAAAAAGTCTTCCTCAACTAGTCTCTCCCGATCCAAGTAGGTGGGCAATTGCATCCGCCACCAAGGCATAGACAAACATCACCCCATAAACTCAGACACCCTTAAAAAGTCACCATACGTAGCGAAACATTTGGGGTGACCTGTGGCAGGGGGGCATCTAATAAATGGTTCCCCGGGCGGCGGTACCCATACCCACGTCGCAAATTTTTATAAAACATTTCTGAGAAGTATTAGATATTTTTTAGACATTTTGAAAAAAAAGATCATTTAGCTTGGTTGGGCAAATGCAAAAATAAATTTTGCATAATGTTGCGCAGCCGTTTACTTTGTCGTTAGATAATTTAATTTATTATATTTAGATGAGACATGAAGCGAAAAAATAGATTCCACTTTTGTACGAACAATTAGTCCGCTTGTCCTCCAACGTTCTAACGCCAAACGACCGGAAACTACCAATCGGATCTCCTCGCGCACATACTTACAATGTAGCACGTTTCGACGATATATTAGAACGCAATAGCGTCTCTTACTTATACCTCCACAGTTACATATTAAAAATTTCAGTTACCAGTTAATAGTTGTAGTGTAATAATGTACCTACTTCCCAAACTTCATCTTTCCCATCTCCTTCTCTTCCCACTTCATTCAGCCTTACAATTTACCCCAACTAAAGATGCCATATAACATACTAGGGTCACTCAAAAAGTAATGCCTCCTATTTTTTTTTACTTGTTATGTGAAACATTTGAATTTGATGCTATTCCTCAAACCTTCTTCTACAATCTGCTGCAATAGTCATTTTTTGCGTCAACAGGTGGCAGCACTGCAGTCGCTTGCAAAAGGGTAGTCAAAAGTATTAGTCAGCGTTCTGTGATTGATTCTTGAATGTAGAAGGTAAAACGCCCATTAGCAATAATGAAAGACTGAAAAATGTGTACCATGTATTTTACGACCCTGTTGTGCGGTTTTCACATGAATTAAAAGAAATGACGAGATCTAAGTAAGGAGGTCTTCTAAAGCATTGTCTATAAATTCTTCCTCTATAACTCACTATGCAGATAATATTATTTTCAAACTTTCCTGATTCAACTCTCACTGCATTCCATCTATATTACTTAACTCTCGTTTCAACTCAAATAAACGGCCAATAATTTATCTCATTCGCAACCCAATTGAAGTATCTACCAACATTTATTAAATTTCATCTAATTAAAGTCGATAAAACTTTTCCCAATTGAAAATAATAATTCTGACCGTAGTCTGTAAAAGTTCCTTCAACTGATCTTATGGCCACTGGCCTAAATTAATAATGATGGCCTAATTAGTATTTGATTTCCTCTTCTTGTTTGTTTAAGTTCCGGGAACTTTATCAATTTGGTTTGACAACATTATCTACCCAATTGAAATATTGGCTAATCGACTTTTTCACTTGAGAAGTTCAAATTTCAATTCGCGGGAATGTTTACGAAGTTCTACGTGGGGCTACCGAAAACACGACGTTTGTTCTCAAGAGTATCACGAGAGTACCTACCAATCTATTATGAACTGTGCAATCAATGAAAGCAAGTAATGGACGTTGTTAATGAAGCTACTAAATAAAACCAAATTAAGATTAGTTTTAATGCAAAACAATTAACAACCGTTTTTAACGTTTTTAAATTTGACTTTCTGTGTGTCTGACTGTGACATCGTAGCTCCTAAACGAATGGACCGGTTATGATGCAGTATTTTTTGTTTGAAAGCAGACGTGATCGAAATGGTTCTTAGCTACAATTCATGAAACATTGTTCAGGTGTATCATCAGATCTTTTTTTGTGCCAGGGGTTGCTTAAAATTTAACATTTTTTACTTATTATTAAATATAACTATTTGGATATCCATTTTGTTATCTTATTAATCTTAGAAAATCTTAGAAGAAGAAATCAACTCACTTTCGACCTTCGATCGAGCTGATACTCGGCAGGTGGACTCAATGTCGATAACGATGAATTCTATCAACTTTTGGTGGCACTTTTCTGAAATTGACTACCAGATGGCGCAAAAATGAATATACATAGATGTATTATGGAAACTTTTCATAATAAGTACGTAAAATATTATGTTATATTCATTGACGAATGGACTTGTAGGTTACTTACTAGAGTTACTTAGTTAGATACTTACCCCTGAACAGTCAGAGGTCGTAGGTGAGTTAGTAGCTAAATAGGAAATTAAAAATAATATTAGATTAGAAGCAAGTTAAAAATATCTGTCGCAATGAATTAATGCAGAAAAAAAATCTAATTTCGGATGTGACTCCGTCTATAACTCAACAAATTCTAGAACTCAGATTTGTTTTGATTTTTAGTGTTATCGCTTTAAAAATTGTTTTTTTTAGTTACTACCTGTAGTATAATATTTTTATCAGAAAATTATTTAAATTGCCATTTTTGATATTGGAACTGATTTTCCGCGAATTATGCCTATCAGTGACTTTTCTTAAACATCATGATTGAAATGCAACAAATAGGCTTTACCTAATGGAGTTTACCTATACGTATGCCGTAGTAATACACCAACAAATTTCTATTCCGATCTTATGCGTCGCGTAATATTTACACCGCGTTTATATGGCTGTAAGGCAGATACTGTGCTTATCACATCTTGTTGAAACAACAAATTGTTTTTCGTGTTAAAATCTGTTATTTTTCCATACACAAAATTTGTACTTGCACATTTTATGTGATGAATAAATACTGTTTATGGATTTATAATTGATTAACACTACAGCTGCTGCAAAATAATATTTTCTTTCTTTGCCGAAGCCGTTTTTACTGTCTTCTCCACAACTGAAGCAATTTTGGTTGAAACATGGACCACTTTTATTTTTCTGCGATTGATGGCGGTCCAAAAATGGACCACATTTTCCTACCATTTCGTAAAACATTTATTGTAACTATTTAAAATATTTCCTTGGCCAGCCATTTATTTTAAAACGAAGCTATTGAAATGCTTTATCTATTATGACCCTAGATGAGCACAAGTCCGAAATTCCTAGATTTTTTTTGAACGGTGTTAAAAATAAATTTAAAAAAAAATTTCCCCTCCGAATTTTTGATCAGCTGTTAACGAAAAAATTTAGTCCCTTTTCCATAGATTTTCACCTTTCATTATCAAGTATACCCCAGACAACATACAGAAATCAAAAATATTCAATGTTTACTCGAATAAGAATCCCTCACGACAGTTTCAAGTAAAAACACGCATGATTTGCGCGATTATAAGCGTTACCATTTTTGTATTTTTTTAAAATCATACAAATACGAGATAAACGGGAAAATACAGGTAAATTCATTGACTACAATATAGCACTTTAATAAGTTTTTATGTCTCCATGTTAAAATTCGAAGGTAAATGTTTTTAAAAATGACCATCTGGGAAATCTCGAGCAATCGAGGTAAATTTATTTATGTTCAACCTATGTGAAGATTAATAGAAAACATTTCTAGCACTATGTTAATTTCAATGTCCAAACAAGATGACTCCATGGAGGGTTATCACTTGTGCATGTGTTAGCACGAATTTTATGAATTTACCTAACTAATAACTACGTAGATACGAACGTATCCGATACTCCGATACACAGGACCATTCACTATCTACCCACGAACGAAACATTTTTGCATAATGTACGTATAATAATATGCTTACTCGCGGCTCGTGCTACGGTTGTAGACATCAAAACGTGCCTGAACGTTGGCAATAATTTCAAATATTATATGGCACAATGGGATGGAGAATGGTTACCATACGATGGGGGGGAGGCGGCGCCTGTGAGCTGCAATATACACAGCACGGATGCTAAGTGTTCTGCAGATATTCATTATTTACTTCAATGGAGGAATGCAAATTAGTAAAAATAATAATATATTATTATAATATCACAATTCAGGCGGGCGAAAGCAAAGAGCCCGTTCGAGAAAATTAAATTTGTTTTAAACCGATATGTGTTAAATACATCATGTACATTTGAATGATTTTTTTACATAGTAATCACCACCAAAACTATATATTTTTTGTCCAAAAGAATAGCCTTAATTTGTAATAAGAATATCATAAATAAAAGTTAACGTCAGTGTTGGGCCATTTAGTCATGTTTAATTTGTAAAAAATTACGCATCTCCAGTGTCAAAGTGCAAGTTTTCTTTTGATAAAATACACTTCCAAATAAAAGTCAAGGAGATAAGAAGATGGGAAAGATTTGTGTCGTATATACCTGTATATTTATATACTTTATACGTATCGATAGCGGAAATTTGAAATGCTGTAAATGAGATCACATCCAAAAATGAGTAAAATATTTTTCAATGCCATTTTCCTCCGTATTTTTTCTCTCTCGATCTGCGTCGTCGAAATAATTCCAGGAATATTGAAGAAATGCTCTAGGCAACTACTTGGATTCACTTGCGACGCTTACTTCAAACAAATGAAAGCATTCTAGTCAATTTCGGCGAACACAGCACCGAAAGAATGCTCGATAGCTCTTTACACCAAAATAATTTGCAAGAGCAGACTAGAATGTGCATTTGTTCGTTTGGTCTAATTCCACCTTAAATCGTGTCTGCTCTCAACCCAGGATTTCCTAGCGAGACAGAACACAGAACACCATCCATATAAGAAAGACTTATTAAAAGATGATTAAATAAAAATAGAGTAAGTAAGTATTAAAAGTAAAACAAACAATTTATTTATTAAAATAAAAATGAATACATAATGACGCTTTCAGTTATTTATTCAAAATAATCTAAATCACGGGTACAGTGCCTAATGAAACCAGCAAATAAATAAAATTATTACAATATTACTGCCATGCGTTCATTCAAATTGCCCGACGTTAAAATTAGATATTTGATTATTCAATTCAAAAATGTCAAACGCAATTTGCATTTCGTAATTGACTTACGAAAACGAGTAGCTTTTGGACATGTTGGGCATTTTGTGTGATAGAAATGTTGTTACCGCACTTGAACGCAAAATTAATTCAATGAACCTAGTTTCCAAATATAGAATTTTTAATAGCGGAGAATATTTCAAATTTTTCGAATCTTTTAAATTTTTATGGTGGAATTACATTTAATCATTACTTTTTATGGATATAAAAAAGTGAAAGAAAGTTGTAAAGGTGTTATGAAGATGGGAAGATAATCATATTGGAATCTAGCTGACCCGGCGTACTTTGTACCACCTCAGATTCAATAACTGTTGTTTTAACTTATTAGCTGAATTAAATTCAGTTTTTTTATCAAGTTTAAAATTACACAATGACGCAATTATCAATGCGCAAATATCCGTGTTTTGTTTTCGTCAGTATGAGAGATGGAGTTGTGTACGGATTTGTATTTTTTGTGATTTTCTTACTTTTCCACTTATTTACAGGAATTGCGTTTCATTTTCTTTATAAGATTCTCTTTCGGAGATTTATTATAATTATTGTATTTTTTCTTTGGAGGGGTGCAGACATACGTTCACCGTTTGTCTCATTTTCGACTACTGACTTTTACTCAAAGTTCCATATTAGGTCCAATTCTGTATATTATATATGTATCTTTTATTAAATTAATTTTTAGACATGTAAAGTACTTCGTATACGCGGATGATACTGCTTTTGTGATTTCTAGCAGTGATTTGCAAACTTGTGTAGATCTTTTACAAAAATACTACATTGAACTCTTAAAGTAGTCTCATGACACTGGCTTAATCATAAATGCCAAAAAACTTAATTGTTACATATAAGATCCCCTAATGTTAAGGTATATATTATACCTGAAATAAAGACATATATACATCATATTACGTACACAATGGTATTCCTGCAACGTGTTCATGTGAAAATATGGAACTAGTTAAAGAATATGTTTATTTAGGTGTTATTATTGCTTGCTTTTTCAAGTGGGATATTCAAATAAAGTCTGTGCACGACTAAGATCAATTGTAAGCAGATTATATAAACTAAAAAATTTTGTTCCTATCTGCATACTTCGAATAATTTATTTATCTCTAGCTGAATCTGTTATAAGGTATGGAATAACAGCTTGGGTATTTTTCTGTAAAACAAATATATATAGACGATGTTCAATCAGTGCAAAATTCATTGGTTTTTTATTAGCTGAAAAAAATTTATACAAAGAAAGGCATAATATTCCATACTTTTGTCGGAGTCTCAAAGTTCTTTCAGTGAGAGCAATTCTGTGGTACAAAATTATATTTCAGCACATAAATAATCCTTTACATATAAACAGGCTGGAACACAACCAATTACTCGTTTTAACTTTAATGAAGGGCTAATTGTACCTAAGCATACATATAAATATAGATAAAGAACGTTAAATTACATGATTTCCAGTTGTTTAAATATGTTACCTGCTGAAATTAAAAACTGTGCCCAAAACAAACAATAATTGATGAATTTACTGAAGACTTGGCTTACGGAAAGAATTAATTTTTATTAGTTTACAATGACATTTTATTCTAAAGACTTTTAAAATGTTATTTTATGTTTTCAAAAATTTGTAAACTTTATCTATATTTTTTATCTATACTTCTATAAAAATTTAAATTTTATTTTATATAATTGTAAGAATGTAACTAATAAATCACTATAATAAAATCTTTAACTTAAATGACCCGTTAGACAAACTGCTAAAAAGTAGTTTATTGGGACTTTTTTTCTTGTATTTGTAAAGTGTATAAAATAAAAGAAGTGTGTAAGAAAGAGGGGAAGCATTATATGTTAAAGATCAAAAGCAAAACAATCAGCGCATTGACATTTGACGTTTTTGAATATTTGTAATACACTCACTATTTTTAAAAAAAAAAATTTTATTCCGAGAAAGATACATAAATTACAATAAATTCAATATTATAATTAATTACATAATATGTGTACATTTTTGATTTATCCCCTTAAAAAAGCAGGGCTTGTGTGTATGGGGGTGTTATTATATTGGTTTAATTGTTTTATTTTTTATATTCAGTTCAAATTTTCGGTATAATTTTTAAGGTGAGTTTTAAATTTTTCATATTACTGTTCATGTTTCTGATTTTTTCAGGAAGTGAATTAAAAAATTTTACTCCGAGATATTTATGACTTAACTGTCCTAGTGTTTTTTTTACATTTTGGAGTAGAAATTATTGATGTTTGTCTAAGATTTCTGTTGTTTTTAGAAGGTGCAACTTTATTTTGAATATTATCTTTATAAATTTGTAATGTTGCATGATAAAAATATATTGCACTTAATTTTCTGACTTTAAATTGTTGGAATAAAAGTTCTGACGAATATGAGTAGGGTTTTTTTTAAATTGTTTTTATTGTTAGTTTTTGTGATATGTAATTGTTTGTATTCAATATTATATTTATCACAATATTGGTACAGCTCTTTCAAAAGATAAGAATTCGTTCCATTCAAAATTTATGAGGAAAAGAATTCTCTTCATAATTTTTTTCATGAAATTTTCCGGTATTTTTTCTCGAGTTATAAATGGTGTAACTAACCCGACTTTGTTTTACATATTAAAATTATAGATATAGTTGAAACTAACCCCATTATATTCATTTTTACCACAAGTGGTGGGTAAATGTTTGATTAAAAAATCGAGTGCAGTTAACACGTGGAAGAAGTGAAACTCAATCTCGAACAGTATGGGTCTTAAAAAGTGAGCTCATAAACAAAGCGGCCAATGCGGTAAGGTTTAATTCTACCTCATTCTCTCGCAGGTTAACTCCTATAGATGTATGTGTTTGTCTCTTTTTAGTATCGTTTCCGTTTCATCGAGTTTCAAATCACAACGGTGCTAAAGAAGTTTTAACTCCAATTAGACCAAAAGAATTTAGCCTCAACAAAATATCTAGAGCCTAATATTTATTTTTGCCAGCACCTGGGTCATTTCTGAACCAACACCGAAGAACAAGAATAAATAATTGAATGCTTCATAATATCGTATTTAGTATCTCGCAATAATTTATTTCATGATAATCATACTTGTTGTTGATAATTTGAAATGCCACATTTTTATAGAATAAGAATAAATTTAACACGATCAAATAATGTGCTGTGAGAGAATCGGATCCACTAAGTAGGTACTTAAAAATATAAACCTGACAAATCAAAGTAAAAAATACAAGTAGGTACAAAGAATTTGAGATGGCATTGATTATTTGGTTCCGTTTTCGTTTGAATTTTTGATTTAGTTGAAATAAAGAAAGCTGAAAATACGTTAAAAGATTTTTTGGTTTGTTTTTCAATTAGAATTGTAGTCGTAGATAGATTGAGAATCAATTGGAATGTAATCGATAATTTAAAATTTGATAAAAAATTCAGCGTTTTTAACGACACAACTATGGGAAATGTGAATAGTGGACACTGGAAGGGTATCTGAATCACCTTAATTTCCCTTAGGGATATGTCCTTGTTATGTAATTATTGCATCGATAAATCACTTGGCTGAGCACATGCACAAGTCTCAGCACGACTCAATATTAAAGAACCGAGGTATCGAGGAGGTTATAACTGTACTAGTTCCTTTAACAGATTGATTGTTCCTTTGGAGTTATTGTTCCAGAATGCCACACGCAGAATACACAGATGAGTTGAGATGAGTGATGTCTCTAAAATGAGTTTTGTAACTCATCGGGATTGCTCTAGCAAATAATAAAAACAATTAAAAGAAAGATAGAATGGGTATGGGAAGGTAGGTTGTATGAAGGAAGGTAAATATATATAAAGTTGTGTACAAATGAGTTGTTTTTAAAATTTTATATCATGGGGCTAAAATATTTGCTTGTGAATTTGTAATTTTGTACGTGACATATCATTGTACAAATATATTAAATTATTTAATAATTTAATGCCCAGTGGAATATTGCACAGCCCCTCATTAAATTTGACGTTGCTAATAATTCGCATCGTGTGTAACGCGTGTTGTCGTGCTGTGGCGGCAGATGGCAGGCCCGGTCACCGTGGTGGAAAGGCCCACCGCTCTCAACGTCAAACCACTGAATCGATTAATTATTCTTGTCAATACCTAGATATTATATTAATAGCAATTTCGGTTTGAATGCTGGATAAAATTAACTTAGGAAAATTTAAATAATTTAAAATACATAGTTGGTTTATGGGCGATGGATCTAATATTATATATTATGGTATGGTTTTTTTTTATCAAAGTAAACTTGACGAAATAGAAATTACATCCCTGGAGCAGTGTTGCCAGGATGCTTTGGTTTTTACCACATTTTCAAGGACTTTTGGTTTTATATCATTCATTGATCTATGGTCGTTTCAAAAAACCCCATTTCGAACAAGACATGTTTTTTTTTTGGTTTCGGAGTATGTACTCTTGAGTGAGGTACGATTTTTTTTTGCATGGGCGCGTGGGTGAAATCTCGAATTCAGGAATGTAGTTCTTGAACTTCAGTATAGGACTGCGGGTTCAAAACTTCTCTTTATCCAATTGTCCCTCATTAGAAAACGTTGACCATAAAATGTATCTGGGTCTATTTAAATAATAAAATAAAAAAAAAACTAAGTTATTTTTTCAAAACTATCAGGAATATCCTCATTAAAAAGACTTAATCAAGATAACCATGACTCTCGCCAATCACTGTTATAATACGGTATTATAGGATGGGGCAGTCCAAATAAAAACATACTAAATCCACTAATTAAAACTCAAAAAGGCTTAATGAAAATTATACTGAAAGTTCCTGTAGCACTGACGAAATCTTCAACAATCTTAACATCATGTCAATAAAACAACTATATTATAAAACTATACTCATTTACATTCATAAGTACAAAACCCAAGAAATAACAAATAACTGACGAAATCTTCAACAATCTTAACATCATGTCAATAAAACAACTATATTATAAAACTATACTCATTTACATTCATAAGTACAAAACCCAAGAAATAACAAATAACACGTAGGTACATTAGAAACACTAGATCTCATGGTCAAAAACATATCCAACAAGTAACTACTAACACAACATTTGGGCAAAAAAGCTTCTTGTATTATGGTATTAAACTTTACAATAAAATACCACTCTCACTTAAAAACCTCAACAGTATAACATTTAAATCTCAAATAAAAAGATGGATACTAAATAAAGGGAGATCATAAATAGAAAATTTACTGATATCAAATACAGAGTAAAACCGAATCTGCGGAATTGAATTATAAAAAAATACTATTTAATTTACTTTATTAAAAAAAAATGTGAACAGTTCACACGCGGTCGAAGTGAAATCTTCTGAAAACTAATGTAGACAAGAGTGGGAAGGCTACGAAGTACCGCACAAAGAGGAGACCGATTAGTCAATCTCATTCTCTTGCAAGCTAAATCCTAAAGATGTATGTGTTTGTCTCTTTTTAGTGCCACTTTTTCGTTTCATCGAGTTTCAAATTACAGCAGTGCTAAAGAAGTTTTCACTTTAAAAAATGAGAATGAATGAAACCATCAGAAAACTAAACTTCGAGAGAATGAGACGAATGCAGAGTATCAGGAGTAGAATAATTGTAGAGTTTATTTATTATGATAGGTATTATTACCAAGTTTAAAAATTATTTTACATTTTATTCTACGAATCACCGAACAAAGAGGCCACCGATTAGTTTATCTCATTCTCTCTCAGGCTAAATCCTATAGATGCATGTGTTTGTCTCTTTTTAATGTCATTCGTTTCCGTTCCATCGAGTTTTTTCACAAGAATATTAAACTTTTTTATTTTATTTATTTATTTATAAAAATTATATTTACATTGTTTTTTTTATGCCCGTCTCACTAAGAAATCCCTGTGTCGAAACTACCGCTAGACCACTGGGGGGTTCTTGCGTGACCGTGGAAATATTATATTGGAACTGAGTACTAAATGAAAGTCCTCCACCGCGGTCTGTCTGTCTGTCATTCGCGAGATAAGCTAAAAAATACTGACAATAATAGAGTGATTCACGAGGAAGGTTTAGGTAAATATATAATTTATAAGATTATTTTTTAGTGACAATTGATTGAGGTATATAAAGGAGAATGTCTAACGAGCGGGCTGGCAAGGGGGCGGTGTGGATTTAAATTGTATGCAAATTAAAAGTTTTATGCTGAGGTATTCGTTTGTCTCTTTCATAGACATATGAATATTACTAGACCTGCCCTAAGTGATAAAAGCGTATTATTTCCCCCTCCCTTTGGAGCCATTCCATTGGAACCAGCTGGGATCGAGTATGGCTTCACGTTAATCTAAAAAATGTGACGTCATCATTCTTCTGCGAGCCAGCATCGAGTACTCATCGATGCATTTTACGAAATAACACGGTAAAAATAGTGGCTTGTGTTTTGAAAACGTGTAAAAATAGAAGTGAAAACGTGAATAAACCCAATTTTCGTATTACATTCATGGAATTAATTCCAAGCATTATTTTACTTTATTAAGCTAACTCAGATCACACAATATGATCGGTTTTGAAACATATAGCTACTATCTATCACTCGAGATACATGGCGTGTGCCCGTCGCTGTTTACTGGGGTAAGTAAATTATGAAACATTTGTAAAAGTGTTAAAACAAAATACGACAACAAAATATTGGTCTCAATCGAAAATAGGCGACCTTACTTTGCTGTATTTGGACTTCACAAATTTTGAGCAATTCGCGCTCAAATGTAAAAAGGTCTATTCATTTAAACGCACAGTTTAGTTTTACGAACTAAATGATGATATTATAATGCGGGGTGCCTACATATATACTGTCAGATTGAGTTTGACGAATCAAATATCACCAAACTCCCGCATTCCCGCTCTTCGTCCCGCTGTAGTTGGTTTCTAACCCTCACCTTTCTGTTTTGGTTTAGTAATATTCATATGTATATGGTCTCTTTAGTGTCGCAAATCACAACGGCGCTAAAAAAGTTTTCAAATGATAAACAAGTCAAGCCCCCCTCCGCAGCTCTGAACTGTTGAAATAACCCTTCCTATATATAGAACCTACGGTGCCGAGATTCGTCGACACCCAAACGGTGTAGGTCCCGGCTTCGAGGAAAGGAGGTATTCGAGCTAAGGTTTCACCATTCAGGCGTAGTTGATTACCTACTCTACTGAAATGGAAATCGTTTATGAATTAAACAAGGAAAACATCCAAATGTTTGCAAATAGGACAAATCCAGTCACGTTTGAATGATATTATTGAATGAAAATCGAAGACCTTATTGAAATTTGTATTAATTTTCAATGAAAGGGAATTCCAAGATACGATACGAACATTCTCATGTATTGTAAATCAATCCCAGGAAATTCAATTTTAAAGGTTTCACTTGGGGTTTATAGTTTTGTTCGTATATTTAAGCACAATAAAAGTTTTTTTTTGTCATAATCAATAATTATTATCTTCTTTCGTATGGTGGGGGGTCAGAGGGGGACATCTAGGTCTGCGAGCCAGTCTAGGACCTCAGGCGTTGCCCTGTGGACCTCATTTTATTATTTATATTTATTATAAAAGAAAGTTTAGAAAAGTAACCGTCCCGCTAAAACTCAGAAACGGATCTCGGTACAATAAAGGGAGTTATTTTGTGTGGTGGCCCTCTATCCCCCATCCATGAAGAAGGTTCCCATTTTTACCTAAAAGACGTGTTTAAGGGTTGGAAGGTTCGCCCTCTAAAAATGTCTAGAACAGTCCAGAATATTCGTGAGACATTCCAGAACACTCTCGAATGTTGTGGAATGTTCTGGAACTGAGGCCCATTCGAAGCTCTTTTGTACGGTAGTGTTATGGTGGTAGTTACATACTTCTTTGTATCTACCCATTGTAGGAAGCAAGACCCGCAAGATCGTGGGTTCGAAAGTCAGTTCAATCTCATACCAACTCCCTGAGCAAAGCCATTTATTATTATTTTTTTCTGTGTTCCTATGTATAACATTCACTCGTATTTAAATATTTGTGCTATTTATGGTATATTTATGATCATTAATGTATACAAGCTATTGCTGTGGTTTTTATTTATTTTAAATCGAATGCCCTTTGCCGTAACTTTGAAACAAATCGCTTATTGAATTTATTTTGTTCCTATACCATGCCCAAACTCAATTAATTTGATTTTATGACAATATCCCAAAATAAATCACAATTCAAGTTTTATTTATTGGACATTAATTGATTAGTAAACTCCGGCAAAACATTGCGACTCAAGCATTTGCCAATTAGTATTTTGTCTGGTTTCCAGACAAGAGCAGAGTATTTATAATTAACAGTGCTTTAGGTGTATATCTATCCATAGACTTCAAACAAGATAAACTCAACTTTTAATGTGAAAATAAATAAAATATCAACACAAAATTGTTAGCATTTATAAAAAAACTTTTCAATACGCCTCAGTCTAGACGAAACCAAAAATAACTAAATAACTACCTGAACCGCGTCATGTTTGAAGGACGACACTAACGTCATCCACGCAAATTTGTGTTCTCGATAAGTTACCGAATCGGTTTTAATTATTTACGTAATAATGTAGCTACATTATAATTAGATAGGAACTAATGAATATTAATTAATCTGCATATTAGAACACGAGACTTTTTTTATCTTTCATCGCATGCATATTTGAAGGATGTTTTGAACAATTTTACGCATTTTATAGTCCTAAATGAATACATTCAATTATCTTTACTGGCCCCCCCATTAGATCTAAAGCGCGGTTATTGTTTCTTTCTACAGTGGTTGAAAATTTTGTCATCTCAAAGTTGAACTATTTATTGCAGCCAGTTCTTCCAGGTGTCCGTTGTTATATATATTATACTGTTCGATGTGATATTTGCCGTTCGGAATTTAGGCTATTCGAAGGCAAGAAGCTTTTACTGGACAACGCTGAGTTGGAAATCTTTGATGTCGTTGATGAATGTATATCAGTATTAGTAAAGCGACTTTTTGAGCTATGAATATTGACGGTGTCAACTAAACTCCTGAATGATTTGACTAAAATTTCTATACCTTTCAATGTCTGTCCCCATCGCTTCAAAACATTCTCTAGTAATGTGGGTGCAAAATATCCACTGGCTGGCAACAGGCAGTAGAGATTTATAATGTGTGATTGCCATTGTATTATGGCTAGGTACTGTTTAATATATTTTATCAATTTGAACGCTGACCACACCGGACAAGCTATCTTTAGTTTCAAAGGCTACCGCTCGACATTCGTTCCGAAATGTCCTAGTGCCCAGCTGTTTAGCCTCGTAACTTTCTGAGATATAATATTGTGTTACGATTGTGTTTAACTATTTATTAATAAAAAGTGGATCTGTTAAATAAATGTCTTCAAATCATTTACTAAACTCCCGTGACACACATATGGAAGTATCGATACCTGTTAAGTTCCTTATTCCCATAGTATGAACAATAGTCGAAATAACGGAAACAAGAGAAACATAATATACTCTTACTTACTAAAGAAGAGCTTATTACACATTTATCTATTTGTACAGAAATAATTTATAAGAAATATTTCCAATGACGGTGGTGAGACGTCAAAGTCAAATACAAACACTTTTCCTCAATATAGACCAGTTTTATCAGTAAATTATGTAAGTCCTTCCCGCACTGAAAGGATTAAATACAAATCTCTCCACTCTTCTGTTAGCCTGGTGGCTGGTGCCTGGTGCCTGGTTCCTGGCAGGTGGTAGGGGACGAGGGCGAGGGTGAAACCTCATCATTCATAGCGCAAGTGAGGAGAAAATATGGATACACGTCTATTGGTAATCTATCAACATTATCTGTCATTTACATCAGGGACAGGTTACTCGATGCTAGTTCACGTTCAATTATTTCTACGGGATGAATGAAAAAATATAGTTTTATGGTGTGTTTATTATATTTATTGGATATCTTTGATCTGCTAAAGTTGATATGCTCGTGATACTTCTGGTATTTTCGTGGTTCTGTATAACTCTTACCAATACATTGTTTTTAATACAGCATTCGTTTCAATATTGCCATGTTTATTTCTGTTTATAAATAAATAAAAATGAAATAAATAAAAATGATATAAATAAAAATGATACAAATAAAAATGATGTAAATAAAATAAATAAAAATAAAGGACAATATTTAGATATATGATAATATTAATAATGAAGGACCTCAGAATAACAATATAACACATGTAGGTATATAATATAATGGGCTGGGATGGATTGTAAGAAACAAGTTGAAGATAGGGCTATATACGGTGTATTTTGTTGATTTGATAAATTAATTTGGTTATTAAGTAGGAATTCTGACATATTTGTGTTTAAAGATTTCCTAATATCTAAATCTTCTAAATTGTCTGGTTTAATACTTATACTTTTTTTATGTAACATGCGAGTTCCTGAAATTTTATTCAAAATGTGATCTGTTGAGATTAGGTGATTTGCAAGCTCAGAGAAACCCTTTCCATTTAAACAGCGTAAATATTCTTTTACTCTATTATTGACATTTCGAGCTGTTTTTCCTATTTATAAAGCAGGGCAATCACTGCTGATAAGTTTATAAATACCGGAGAAGCTTAAGTTATCTTCTTTGTCTTTAGTATTAATTAAAAATTTGGCGAGGACATTATTTGTATAGAAGGCCGGTTTGATATCTAGAGTAAGGTTCCTAACACATAGGTTAGAAAAATTGTTTATAAATAAAATCCTAGGCCAATGGTATTTTTAAGTATCGTCATTGTTTGTCTAGGTGTTTTTATAAAGGAAGTATTTTTTAATGTATTTAACTCGTTTTGTAAAACCGCCCCACAAAGCTTACTTGAACCATCATCATTGCATCTAAAAAATGTTTGTTTCATCCCCGGGATATTATCTCCGCTCTTTTGTTTCCGAATTTGTGAAATGTCTCTTTTTCATATGATTAACGACCCATTACGTGACGTCACGGACGTCGCCAAAAGTGATTTCGAATAAAAAATCCTATTACCCATTACAGGGGTAGCTACTTATTGTGCCACGTAGCAAACTAGAAATTGTTAAAATATTATGAGATATTCATTATTTCACCATTGTTGGCGAGTACGTAATTTTCACTTCAATTAGTAAAAGCGGAACAACTTCCGAATATCATTACATAGTATAAAATGAAGTTGCTCAAAATGTTTGTGGGCTTAGATCTTTTAAACTACGCAACGGATTTTCATGCGGTTTTCACCAATAAACTGAGTATAGTAGAAAAATCTTTAATGAAATCAAAGGTTTGACATTTTAATGGAAATAAATAACTCTTTGGCTACATTATTTTGGTATTATTAACCTTGTTAACATACGCATAAAGCGACAAAATATTATTTTTCAAAATATGGGAATTGTCAAAATACGCCCCACCCATGGGGCGTGTTGTTACAGGTGTAGGGCGTGTTGTGACGAACAAATAATTAGGTAAAAGCAGTATGTAGGTACGAAATAGAATTGGTAAAAACGAAAGTCCCGATAATATATTATCGTCAGTCGTGTTGTTACAGGTGTGGGGCGTGTTGTGACGAACAAATAATTAAGTAAAAGCAGTATGTAGGTACGAAATACAATTGGTAAAAACGAAAGTCCCGATAATATATTATCGTCAGTTAAATAATAGTGGTTGTAGTATACCTCCAATGTAATAAAAATAATTAAAAACAATTAAAATCAATCTCAGCCAGTCAAGCAAAAGTCGCAGATGAAGTCAGAAATGTATTCATCCACTCCGGCACATAACTCATGACTCCATTTATGACATTTTATGCACCTCACCCATCTTTCACCAGAAATATCATTAGAATGGGTTACGACAAAATATACATTGCTCAACTTAGTTTGCATCGCTGTTGTCAGTTTCCATAAGTGGTGGCTCCTCTTCAGTTTCGCTGGATGATATGGACAATGAAATTAATTTTTTTACGTCTAAAATATTTTTTTTTATGTGGTTCCGTTTTTGTCACCGCCTTGTTTTATTGGGTGCTTGTTTTTTTTAGTTAGTTTTGTATATAAGTTTTTTTCTCTTTCTTTTCCTTTCTTAGTTTGTCTTCTAATTCTATTTTTTTTGATTATGGGGTGTCCGTTAAAATTGCGCTCGTAAGTTTTTTTCGATTTGGGAAGTTCTTTCTTGGTTGAGCTTTGGGTAATGGTTGGATTTGTTCTGGCGTTTTCTGACACGCAGGTTTAATGTTTCTGCTATTTGATGGTTGAGGGTACAACAATTTTTCTTCAATTTCTGCATTCGTTATGTCTTGCAATGGTGTTCTTGTGAGATCAGCAGCAGAGCAGTCTGTCAAAGGCACCTCAGCACGATTTGTAACTTCCGATGGAAGAAAGTCTTCATCTGTGAAAATATAAATATTAAACGGAAAAATTCCGATGAACCGATTCAGAGTCGTATAATTAATTCCAAAAGAGACTGCAGCTTTTGAAGTGACACGTTTGTAGTAATGATTTCAGATGCAGCTTGTTCATAAACATTTTCTGGAATTTCCCCCCTATTCGTCTTTTTTATATTTTCGGACCATTTAACAAGCCTGAATTACAATTAGGCACAACAACGGAATGTATCTAGGTAATACCTATAAAGATTCATAAAATCTTTAAAAAAATTATCCTTTTTTACATAATACACATTGTTTTAATACGTATTTTATATAAACATAAAAAAAAACTTAATTCTAGGGGCGAGTTGTGTCTGCCAGAACTCGCCCCCGCCTTGATGTCACAACTCGCCCCTAGAATTAAGTTTTTTATGTTTATATAAAAAACGTATTAATACAATGTGTATTATGTAAAAAAGGATAATTTTTTTAAAGATTTTATGAATGTTTATAGGTATTACCTAGATACATTTCGTTGTTGTGCCTAATTGAAATTCAGGCTTGTAAAATGGTCCGAATATATAAAAAAGACGAAAAAAAAACGCCCCACCCGACGATTTAACATAAAAATGGCCATGCAAGTAAATATACTTGACGTACGCATTTAATTTATAACTAATAACACAGTCCAAAGATACAGTGTGTGGAGGAAAAAACTTATAACGACTCACCGAGTGTTAGCAGGTTAGCAGATGACTTCGAAAATTTCCTGGAAAAGTTCATTTAGCACTTAAAAATCACATTTTATCGTATAACTCTAATTATATCAACGCGCGCGCAGCTAAGTCAACTAGAGGGAATTTTAAACGCGATGTCACCCTCCTCTATGTAAATATGCCGGGGGGCATCTATGGATCAATTGTCATGAAAGCAATTTATATCACACACCGTGATTTTTCATAATAAAACTATGAAGTTCCTAATAAAATTGATTACTTTTCTTAACGGAATGGTAGGTATATCTGGCAGTTAGTTAGCGGCCACATATATCGGTCACTAGCTTTGCTCAGGGAGTTGATATGAGATTGAACTGACATTCGAACCCACGACGGGTCTTGCTTTATAAACCCCCCTACCAATGGGTAGCACCAAACATACGAAAAAGGCTTCGAATCGTCAGTAGCCACTGGAGCGACAGCGCATTTTAAAACTTTTTCTCCGTTAGCTCGAGATTTTCAGAAGATCAGTTTTAAAATTTTTCTCCAACATTAAAAAAATCATACCTTAAAATTTAAACATGGATACTTAAAAAATAATTATAGTGCTATGTAGCCAATGAATTAACCTGTATTTTACCGTTTATCTCATATATATAAAAATTCGTAAAGTTTATAACCGCGCGAATTCTGCGTGTTTGTTACTTCGAAACTGCCGTGAGAGGTATATTTCAGTATATTGTCTGTGGTATACTTGATGATGAAAGGTGTATATTTATAGGTAAAGGACTTATTTTAACCATTAACAGCTGATCAGAAATTCTGCGTGAAAAAAATATTTCAAAAAATTATTTTTAACATCATTATAAAATAGTCTACTAAGTTCGTATTTGCGACATCTATAATCATAATAGGTAAAGCATTTCAATAGCTTCGTTTTAAGTCCAAAATAGCAAAGTAAGAGCTACAAATATTTAAAAAAAAATGCCGAATTGTATTTTATATCCGAAAAACAATGGGAGACATTTAAAATGGCGCCAATATATGGCAAAAATCGCTCCAGTGGATAATTTATAACATTCCACAACAGAGTGTTCTCGAAAGTTCCACAATAATATGTGATGTTCCGGGATGTTTCCGAACATTCCAGACTATTTTTTTAGTTTCCGCAATATTCCAGACTGTTCTGAAATATTGTGAGATGCTCTAAAATACTCTCGAATGTTCTGGACTGTACTAGAAATTTCTAGAGCACACCTAAAAACTGGAACCTTCTTAATGGATGAGGGATGGAGGGCTACCACACCATATAACTCCCTTGATCGTACCGTGACTCGTTTCTAGTTTTAGCGGCACGCACATTGTATACTTTGTTTTATAATATATATTGTTTTATTCAATCAGTTCTAAAGTAGGTACTTATTGAAATGAAATGAATGTTAGATTTATCGGAAGAGAGTGTTACAGCTTATTTTAAAACACTTCGCTCCACCTCATTGCGTGTTCCCGGGTGGTACTTTATTAGATCGTTAGTGGGTCGGCTAAAATTAGTAAGGTACTTTCAGTATAATAATATCTTAACCCTCCTGTATCCAAGATGGCAATCAATGTTACCCAACTTAATAAATATGTGTTATACATTCACCAGCCTTAAATTCTAATACATTTATTTTTACAACGAATTAAAAAATATCAATCTTATAATGTGTAATTCTTTAAATTACCGAAATGAAATAGAATTATTTTCGAAATAAACCATCTCTATATTGATTTACCAGATAAAAAAATCCTAAACAACTCTACACAGATATCTCCAAATACTAAGTTTTAAGATAATGAGGAAAACAATATTTGAACCACTATAAATCAAATATTATTTACACGTGTCTGTGTTTTACATATTAGATATGCTAAAAAATAATACCGGAAAGCATAACTGTCCGGTACATTAGAATGACATTTTGAAATATCCTTCCAATCCCCCAGAAAACATTAGCACTTTGTTTTTGTTTTTTTATTTTTTTTTATTAGTATCTATAGCAAAATTTTTACATAATGTATTTATAAATTATATTATATTAAGGTATTATAAGGTACATTATTATTTTTTTAGGTATTATAAAGTACATGTTTTTTTTTTTCACAGTCCTCCTCACTAGGGTTTCCTGTTCTGAGGCGGCCTGTAGTTTTTCCACATTTGTATTTTGTATCTAGTTGTCTTTACATGGTCTTCAGTATGTTTGATAGTTCATTTTCACTTTGTTCTCTCAACAATAATTTTACTTTTGTTTTAAATTAATTTATTTCTGTTATTTTTTTTGTTTGAGTTGGTAGAGCGTTGTATAGTTTTGTCGCATTGAATTTCATATTTCTTTGTCTAAAAGATGTTTTCAAACTGGCTGTAGCTAGAATATTTCGGTTTTTTGCCCTGGTTGTGTATCTATGTTGGACAGTGGAGTATTCTGATATATTTTTTAAAATTTTAAATAAAATATTTTTTGTATGTTGTAGACTTGAATGCTTTGAAACAATTCTTCTGTCGGAGTTCTAACCGGTAATTTCAAAATTGTCTTTAGTACTCCTTTTTGGGCTATATTGAGTTGGTCCATGTGAGTGCTCAAGGCAGATCCCCATCCAGTTATCCCGTACTCTATTTGTGATTGAGATAAAGCGTAGTACACTTTCTTAATGTCGTTTATGTTGAGGATGTTACGGATGGCTCTAAAGAAGTAAATGTACCTGGTGAGTTTTTTTGTGATTACTTCAATGTGTGCGTTCCATCGGAGATTATCATCAATTTCAATACCAAGATATTTGATGCTTTTGGAGTGTGCTATGGTAGGACAGTGGCATGATAAGCCTTGATTTTGATAGTTTTCTTGGCATGTATGTAATTTGAGATTAAAGTCATCCTCTGGCTGTCCTCTGGCTGTTATAGAAAATGTCAGATATTTTGTTTTATTGACATTAAGTGTAATGGAATTTCTCTTAAGCCAGTTTTGCAGTAGACCAAGTCCATGTTCCGCTTCTTTTTAGGTACTTCTCCAATCTTTTTCGTTGAATACAATTACTGTATCGTCAGCAAAGCTTATGATTTTTCCTCTCGTTCCTAGGCTACCGATATCATTTATGTATATTAGAAATAATATCGGTCCTAGTACGCTAGTTTAATTCACTACTTTGTTTTTACATAATGTATTTATAAATTATAAACCTTATATTTCTGCATTTTTATTGATTAGATGTTGTTTCTGAATATTGTACAGGAAAAGGGGGTACACTTTTACATATAACTGCATACTCAACTTAAATTCCGATTTTCGAAGATGTCTGAGTAATCAACTGGACGATCGATATATGTATACATATTTGAGCCCTTGCCCGATTGTATCCAAACAAAAATATATAAATTAAGTAATTGGTGGAAAGGAATTAATTTAATAGCTTGTTGCTTTTCTTCACCGCTTTTTATTTAAAACTATTTAGAATTTTACTTATATTTACTGTATCTTAAATAAAAAAATCTAATGAAACATAACTGGTTTCGTTTTTTCCATCTATCTCAAAACAAAAATATTTTAGGATACACCGTAATTACGATCAAGAACTCAATTACAAATGAGTTTGAAATAGATAACATGTAGAAATGAGATGGCAAGAGAAACATCATATTTATTACAACAGCTTTGGTTTTTTTAAATTAGAGGGTGCGGGAGCGATCTCGGACAATTGAATGTAGATATACTAATCATCATAAGCATCACTATTTCATCATCAGTTTTTATGGAAAAAATGAAAATACTTATTACATACGACGTTATTGATTTTCTAAATATAAATAAGTGCTGACTGTCAAACTATTTTTGAAAATTATTACTTATTTTTTATAGAATTAATTTATTTTGAACAAGTAGCATTAATAATTCTCTTCTTCTTGTGCCCTGTCGGTTCAACGAACGTTGGCTATCATGTTGGCTATGCGGAGTTTGTTTACTGTGGCCCGGAACAGCTCTACAGTAGATTGACCAAACCACTCTCTCAGGTTTTTCAGCCATGAGGTTCTTTTCGTCATCCGGCAATCTTTCCCTGCAATATGAAATGCAAGATCTCATACTTTTCAGATTTCAAGTTCCAAGATGTCCAAGATATTGATGTTTTCAGATTTTTATAGTTTTAATAACTTATTTTTCTTTTTTCATCCAAACCATAACATCTTTATTCGTAACCCTGTCCATCCAGGTTATTTTAAGTATTCTTCTGTAGATCCACATCTCGAATGCCTCAAGTCACTTTATTAGTTCTTAAGTAAGCGTCCATGCTTCCATTCCATAAAATAATATCGAAAACACGTAGCATCGGATCATTCGCTTTCATTGGATCATTTGACGGCCGGCGTAGTGCAGCGGTAAGGCGCTTGACTAGCACACCGAAGGTCGCGGGATCGAACCCCGGCGTGGCAAATAAATTTTATTTGCGAAGCCTGGGGCAAAAGCTAGTTAATATATAATCGTAAGAAAGGCTATGACTCCTATTCCATTTCTGAGAAGAAGATTGTTTCAATGAGAACAATTAAAACGCATACTTAATTATAAAGAGAAGTATTTTTATTAACGTTGAAAAGATATTGAATTTATAACTTATCTAATGAGATGGTTGAATTTGATGCGTTTTAAGAAGTTTGTATATATTAGGCTCGATAATACTTAAAAACAAACGAGGGTCGCCGCGTTCAGTAATATGGAGCCTGTTTCTCTTTTTAGTTACCAACGTTGCTACAGCACTGAATCCACGTTCAGCTAAATAAGACGATGGGAATGCTATTAAAAATCGTCGGACTATAGACCATAATCCTGGGTACAGTTGCGAAATCGGCTTCTGCAGCCTAAAACCCGTGGTAGCCATTCTTAAATTTAATTTTTATTCCTCATTTGTCGTCAGTTCTATTAGTTCTTCATCTAACTGGGATGATCCTGCTATGTAGACATTTGAAAAAGGATCCAAAACCCAGTCTGGTATGTCCATGTTCAAAATATCCCGGAATCGTTCCTTGAAATCATTGTGGATGTTTTCCAAGTGTTGAAAGTAAACAAGCAAGTCGTTGTTCTTGAATGATACTTCTGATAAATTTGAGAAGTTATTAAATTCTCGCAAATACAATACAAAAGATACAAAAGCTGCAACACAATTTTTTGTCTTAATCAAATTTAAGTCGTCGCCTTCTTGAAGTTGGAGATTGACATCAATAAACAATTTATACAGGTCTGTCAAGTACGCAATATTGTTCTTCGACGAGGTGAGGTTGTCGCGCAATTTTGTGTCTTTGTTTCCTAGGAACTCTATCACAGACTCAAATAGCACCTCTGTGTGAAGAAGCAATCGGTTGAAATCTTCATCATTGGCAATGTAAAGCTGACTAAATAATCTGTCATTCAATGGTTACTTCTGATTTTATTAACTGCTCTGATAACATATTGCAGTGATGTATGGAGGCGTTCACTCAGATTTTTCGCAACCAAATGCTGGCGATGAATTACGCAATGCACAGCAAGCAAGACAGGAACTTTATTTTTTAAGCACGCTATGAAGCCTTTGTGACGCCCTGTCATAGCTGGGCGCCATACGTAGCAGCTGACAAAATATTATTTAAAGGAATTTTCTTTTCGTCACAAAATTTTTTCAGTGTATTAAATATGATTTCTCATTTTGTAGCTGTTTCCAAATTTGTAACAAACAACAGTTCTTGACATATTTTCTCATCTTTGATGAACCTCACGTATGCCAATAACAATGCTTCATTGGTTGGTAAAGCTGAATTAAAAATCGACAAGACTGCAGATGATTGCAGAATGATTCTTCAATGTTTTCAGCCATTTCATCAATTCGTCTTTGCACAGAACAATTGCTCAAAGGAATTCGGATAATATCTGCAGCTAGTTTATGGAGCACAGTGTTTATTACTTCTTTTACTGCTGGTAAAATTAAATCTTCCCCAATAGTATAAGTGGTTTGCCTGTTTTAGCAATCAACAATGCGATATTGTACGAAGCTCGAAGTCCATCATTGTCTTGCTTTAGAAGCTGTTGAAAATTGTTTTGATATTTTTTTTTATTTTTTTTTTTTTATTATTAAAAACATACAACGAAGTTGCACTCCCATGAGTTATCAAAACTCATTAAGGGATCGCCAATTGGTACTTTTGAGAAGTTAAACCCAACTCAACCCAATATGTAGACACAATTTATGAATAAAACATTTACAAAACATTTCACAGAAGCATCATACAGATAAAAAACATATGAAGAATCACTTTACAAATATTTCACAGAAACATGTCTTATAATATTTTATGAATTTGTATAACTCATTGACTCATTTGATTTATGTACTTTGGGTTTCAAAAAGTTAAAATAAAGTTTCCTCCATGATGGACTAATGAGATGGACTAAGAAATGCATAAATAAAACAAAATCAGGAAAATACATATAGTTGGCTGAATTTTGTACTCCTTTTTCATGTCTTGAAAATAGGTCACATATTTGTCTTTCTTGTCCGGGTGGATTTTATTAATATGATCTTGAAGCCTAGAAGGCTTCATCGCTTCATTTAAAAATGTTTTTCGACAAATAAGGCACATTGAAGATGATGGATTTATGGGATTTTCGATAAATCCGTATTTAATATAATCCACACCATATTGCCGTATCTTCTTTTTTACTTCCGACATGGGTTTTTAATAACAAAAATTAACCAATAATTAAGTTTACTTTGCTTTATTAGTAAGTGATTAGAGAGTTTTGTTTGTCTTTTTTATACCATATTTTTTTACTTGCCAACGCCTCCGTGTACCATCTAAACGCCCCCCAATTGTCTCTGGATCTTCTACCGCCCCCCCGAAGGTCTCAAACGCCCCCAAGGGGGCGTTATCGCCCACGTTGAAAACCTATGTATTAGATAATAACACAAAAAAGTCTATCTGCAAAATAAAGTAAAATAAGTTTTTTTATATCTTCAAAGCAAAAGCACCCATTGACAAACTACTAAAAAGTAGTTTATTGGGACTTTTCTTTTTTCTGTAAAATATTTTTATTTTTTTTCCTGTCATATTGTATTACTTTGTCTTTACAATAAATAAATAAAAAATAAAATAAAAAAAAACCGAAGGATCCCATCTATCATTCACATTTCAGCCCAATTATACAATACTCTGTACCTTCTCTAGTTTTGTTCCAGCAATATAAATATTTTCGTTCATTAATCATTACAGTTTTGATTTCCGACTAAGGAGATATATCCGTTTTAGAATATTGTAGTTAAACTCAATATCAATAAATAATTCATATACTTCGGTAACCCTGGCACCTTGGGGTCGGACGAAAGTTTCAGAACTTGGTAACGGGAAGGTTAAGCAAAATAATTAACAGCAGCTATTTTATCAGAGTGTTCATTAAGACATTCCATTTAACATCTTCATGTTTTGGTTTCCTTAATCCTGGCAACACCGAGATATTGTAATAACGGAGATCATTAAAGAGACATAAAGGGATACCTCGTTTTCCCAAGGCGTCCTTCATTAGTCCCTTAATAAATAGCAGATAGCGTAATCGTATAGCTACCATCTTGTATTATTACAGTATCGCAATAAATTAATGCCTTGAATTAGGCAGGTTGCCGTTGTGTTTCGACGTGTTAAAATACCTAGAAATTGTAATTATTATTCATCTTGAATAAGTGGATTGTCAGATTTACAAAAGTGTATTGTTTAGAATCACCCACGCAAGATCTTTAACGATGTTTCAATGTTTTGATTGTAAAGAAGAAAAATATCTTAACCCAAATAATTTTAACACTAAATGGCTGGGATGCGATTTTGAATCCACGCGAAACTTATTAGGTGCAGCTTATAAAGGGTCCGCCAAATAACTTTTTTTTTTTGAAAATGCTATAAAAAAAAAACTACTGAATATTTTCTCAAATTTCTTTTTTTATTTATAAGTACAATTTTTCCGGTTAATAATGAAAAATAATTTCATTCAAATGGCTGCCTCGGCTGGCCATGCAGTAGCCTACACGATCGGTCCAATTTTTAAGCACATTATCGATTGTGTGCAGCTGTATTTCACCAATGGCTTCACGAATATTGTCCTTTAAAGCGTCAATTGTCTCTGGCTTGTCGGCGTAACATTTATCTTTGAGGGCACCCCACAAATAATAGTCCAACGGTGTCAAATCGCAGCTCCGAGGTGGCCAAACGACATCAGCTCTGCGGCTGATAATGCGATCTTCAAAAACAGGGCGCAAAACATCGAGTGTAGCTTCGGCTGTGTGGCACGTAGCGCCGTCTTGTTGAAACCAAATGTTGCCAATATCCTCCTCTTCAATTTTTGTGAACAAAAATTCGTTCAACATGGCCCGATAACGATCGCCATTGACTGTAACGGCCACTCCTTGCTCATTTTCAAAGAAAAATGGCCCAATTATGCATCTGGACCAAAATCCGCACCAAACAGTGACTCGTTTTGGGTGTACCGGCTTTTGACGCTTTAAAGGACAATATTCGTGAAGTGGGTCAATTGACGCTTTAAAGGACAATATTCGTGAAGCCATTGGTGAAATACAGCTGCACACAATCGATAATGTGCTTAAAAATTGGACCGATCGTGTAGGCTACTGCATGGCCAGCCGAGGCAGCCATTTGAATGAAATTATTTTCCATTATTAACCGGAAGGATTGTACTTATAAATAAAAAAAGAAATTTGAGAAAATATTCAGTAGTTTTTTTTTTATAGCATTTTCAAAAAAAAAAAGTTATTTGGCGGACCCTTTATGCTCAGTTATATTAATAAAATCAAGCAAATGATAAATATTTTAAAAATATTTATCATTTGCTTGATTACCTACATTCCGAATTTTTACCGAAACATAAAGTAGGTACTTCCTTTGAACGCTTTTAAGTTTTGTAGCTCTTAAAAAATGTATATATTATTTTGAAGATAAACTAAACAGGGTGTTAAGGGACTTATTGACTTAGGGACTTATTGACAGTATTGGAGTAAAAAATGTAAATTAAAGTTTGGTCTCCGGTGACTTTTTTTTTACATTAAAAAAAATGCTTGCAAAATCTTTTTTTTTTCTGAATGTCGTCACTGGTCACTCAGCCGAGAAACCGACCAATCCCATACCCCGCCTCCAACTGTCCAACGCCTACCATTATTTTATGTGTGTTAGAAAAAATAAAATAACATCAAAAATGTCACTGGAAACCAACATTTTTTTTAAACAATTTTTAAATGAAATTCTGTGAAATTCCTTCGGTAGAAAAACTTTGCCCGAAAATTATAAAAAAAACACACCTGATTCTGTTATTTAACATGTTATAGGTACAAATTCAGAATATTTCTTTAGATGCTAAATTTAGATAGACATATGAATATTAATAGACCAGAACAGAAAGGTGAGGGGTAGAAACCAACTGCAGCAGGACGAAAAGCTGGAAGGTGGCTTTGGTGCAAATCCAGTCTGCCACCTCTTACCAGACCTGATGGCTCTCTAGCAAATACCGCCGCCGAAAAGGCTAACTTATTAGGCAAAATGTTCGCGGAAAACTCGACCCTCGATGATCAAGGTGCTACCCCGCCGTCGGTTCCTCATTGCAGTTTTCGTATGAAAAAGCTGAGGATCCGGCATCGGGATGTACTCCAAGTCTTACGAGGGCTTGATGTTAATAAAGCTAGCGGGCCTGACGGAATACCTGCCCTGGTATTGCAGAGGTGCGCTGTAGAAATAGCTCCAATTTTGACGAAGCTTTTCAAAATGTCCCTGAAGACTGGCTCTGTGCCCTCTGGTTGGAAAAAAGCGATCATTCACCCCATTCCAAAGAAGGGTGACCGCTCCAACCCAGCCAACTACCGCCCCATAGCGATCACATCTGTTCTGTCAAAAGTAATGGAACGTGTGATCAATGACAAACTGCTCACATACCTCGAGAAGAACAAAATTATTAACGACCGTCAATACGGATTCCTGCGGAACCGCTCGTGCGGTGATCTTCTCGCGTATGTGACGCATGTTTGGGGACGGTGCCTGGAATGTTTTGGTGAGACCCAAACGGTTTCACTGGACATTTCCAAGGCCTTTGACCGGGTTTGGCATCGAGCGCTTGTCAACAAACTGCGTTCTTACGGACTTCCCGCATCCTTGTGTGCGTGGATTGCCGACTTTTTGAGGGGGAGGTCGATTCAGGCGGTTGCTGACGGTTTCACCTCTTCCTCGCATTCGATAAATGCTGGCGTCCCACAGGGATCGGTTCTGTCTCCGACTTTGTTTCTGTTGCACATCAACGACCTCTTGTCATGTGCACCGATTCATTGTTACGCGGATGACAGTACAGTCCATGATAGCTTTTTGTTTGACAAGCCTCCAAAGAGCACACAAAACCCAATAGCTCGGAGGGCTTTGAAGCAGAGAATGGACGGTTACCTCGAGAGTGTTTTCTCTTGGGGTAAGAATAACCTCGTCGAATTTAATGTTTCAAAGACCCAATCATGTCTGATAACGTCTTAAAGGGATCGAAATGATAATCTAGTCTCCTTCAACGGAAGCATTCTCCCGAACAGGACATCCATTGATATGCTTGGTGTAACTCTTAGTGACCAGCTCAGGTATGGGGGCTCCATCGAAACCAGAGTTAAGTTAGCCTCTCAGAAACTGGGCGTACTGTACAGGGCCCGCAGATACTTTAATAGTACTCAACTGCTAACCCTGTACAAATCACAAGTGCGCCCCACGGTTGAATTTGGCAGCCACCTCTGGTCTGGAGCTCCAAAATACCTAAAAAAAACCTTGACTCTGTGCAGAAACGGGCGGTCCGTTTGATAGATTCTCCCATCTTAACAGACGGATTGCAATCTTTAGGCATAGGCGTCAGGTGGGAATGCTGTCCTTGTTCTACCGGTATTACAATGGAAGATGCTCCGAGGAACTAGCGTCATTGATCCCCTCGGCACCGGTGCATAGTCGGGAAACACGCCAAACACGCGCCCAACATTTGTACACAGTTGATATTAGTCACATGAGAACGGGTCGTTTTTACGATTCGTTCTTGAGTTCAACAGCTCGGCTGTGGAACGATTTACCGGCCTCTGTGTTTCCTCCCTCCTACAACATGAGTCTCTTCAAGACCCATGTTAACTCCTTCCTTTCCTCAAAAAGACCCTCCACACAGCATCCTCAAAGATGACATAAGCCCTGAGGGAAATTATTTTCCTCAGGGCCTCCTGTGTGGAGTTAATGTAAAAAAAAAAAAAAAATGTGATTCGTCAAAACTCAATCTGAAAGTATACAGGCATCTCGCACTATAATGTCACCATTTAATTCTTAAAAGTAAACTCTGCTTTTGAATGAATAGACCTTTTTACATGGGAGCGCGAATTGCACGCCGCGCAATGAACAATTTTGCGAAGTCTAAATAAGCAAAGAAAGGTCGCCTATAAGGTCGAGTTCAATTTTTTGCTGAGGTATTCAGTTAAGACACTTTTACAAATGTTTCATAATTTACTTACCCCAGTAAAAAACGACGGGCACACGCCATGTATCTCGAGTGATAGTGGATTTTGAAAAACGATCATATTATGCGATCTGAATTAGCTTAAAATAGTCTAAAATAATGCTTGCCTATGGAATGTAATACGACAATTGGGTTTATTCTCTTTTTCACTTCTATTTTACACGTTTTCAAAACACAAAGCACTGTTTTTACCGTGTTATTTCGTAAAATGTACCGATGAGTGCTCGACGCTGGCTCGCAGAAGAATGATGACGTCACATTTTTTAGATTAACGCGAACCCATACTCGATCCCAGCCGGTTCCAATGGAATGGTTCCAATGGGAGGGGGAAATAATACGCTTTTATCACTTAGGGCAGGTCTACTAATATTCATATGTCTATGGTTACCTCAATGAAACAAATAAATATAAGAACCATTCACTAGGGAGAAACCATTTAAAAAGTTTCCGAATATATTTTATAAGTACTTACTTCAACTGTTTTATTTTTCAATTCCAGTTAAAATATATATGTACAATCATATTGAAAGGTTTTTGTTATTGTTTTCTTAATGAAGATACGAAATACGATGAAGTGAAACAAATACTTTGGTAGGATCATGTCAAGAATTAAATTAAATAATGGTAGGTTGTTTCAGGTCAAAATTTCACAGGCGTGAATTTGGCGTACCTATCTGTTACTAATAACTAAAATCTGTTTTTAATTCATTTCTACTGTTTTTCAGTTCATATTATATGCTTTTTACTAGGGTGGGCCATAAACATATGCACTTTCGCTTGATCGTGCTAGCGGCGATTTAGAACGGGGGAAGAGAGTGGGGTCACTTATGGTTCCTCGTTTCTTGGAAATTTAGTAAAAATGGATCGCTTTACGGGAGAGCAACGTGCTTTCTGGGTAAAACCATTTTACAAAAACAATTATCTTGTTCTTTTCTGTTCAACGATGATTCTGTTCTGTTTTACAAAACAATGATGCACACCGTCTATTTCATTCGCATCACACAATTACAGAGTATCAGTCAATGTCCAATTGTTAATTTAATTAAATCACGGTTTAAAAATTTCGAAGAAATCGACAGGAAAACAAGCAGGTTGGCCAGAGAGTAAATTGATTAAAAAAATTCACTAACAAACTGATCTCGCGCAGAGGTAATTTACCATGGCCCCCCCGCAGCCCGGATTTAACCCTAGCTAAAATTTTTATGGAATATATTTTGTGTAAATAAACCAGCTACAATTTCTCGTTCTCCAATTAAAGGAGAACAAGAAATGGTCAACATCCACCAGATCTGTGTCGAAAAGTTTTCGAAAATCTAATAGCTTGCTTTGAGGAATTCCAGCGGCGAGATGGCGGCCATTTTGAAAAAAATATTCTTACGAAATGATTTCCAGGATATTTTTGTTCTTATCAATAATTATTTATTAAAATATAATCTGTATAATTTTTTTCACGATTCAAAAGTGCAGATGTTTATGGCCCACCCTATATTGTAGGTATTATTGGATAATGGTCGAAAAACAAATTTAACAATTTTATTATAAATAGGTTTAATTTTTATAACTCTTATTATAAAACTGTAAAATTGAAGCAAAAAATTTGAAAATGTTTAATAAAACAGGACTCGTTAATAATAAAGCAAAAATCTTTTGGGGCTGTCTAAAACAGCATTCAAAGAAACACTGTGAATTTTTTCATATATATAACTTGTGTAACAACTGAAACAAACTTGTTTATAATAATTTTCGGAGCATACTTTGCGATTTTTTTCTATCGAGGGAATTTCATATAATTTGCGTTTTGGCGTAGACAATGTATAGATATTATCTTAAAAAATTACACATATTTTTTTAAGAGCTTAAAAACTTCAAATGTTTCAGGGAGATATGTAAGAAATCAGTAGATATTCGCGTAGCGGCGGCTTAATAAATTTCATATTTGAAAACGGTAATTAAAGGTAGATATAATGACGTTTTTAGACGTGTTTAAATCCATTAAGTGTAATTTTCTCCATGTGCAATTTCGACCATGTGTATTTCTTCTATCCGTGTGTAGTAACCGTACAAACAGTACAAGACCGTGTATACCAGTGAATTAAAAGGGGATAACCACAGAAAACCGGAAATATGTCATTTTTAAATAAAATTTTAGACGTATTGACTCTTTTCCACAAAAGAATGTAAATTGATTTCGAAAAACAGTTCATTTATTTAGTAAATGAAAATTTTAAATTTTGAGAAAAAATGATTATTTTTAGTATTATAAGGTTATACCATAGGTCGTTGGTAGATTTGTTAAATTTTTCAAATAAAATTTTGTATTTCATATATAACTCAAATTTCAAATCATATGTATTTTTTTTTTTTTTTTTTTTTTTTATTATTCAGAGAAAGATACATAAATTACAATACATTCAATATAATAATTAATTACATAATATGTGTACATATTTGATTTATCCCCATAAAAAAGCAGGGCTTGTGTGTATGGGGGTGGTATTATATTAGTTTAATTGTTTTATTTTTTATATTCAGTTCAAATTTTCGGTATAATTTTTAAGGTGAGTTTTAAATTTTTTGATATTACTGTTCATGTTTCTGATTTTTTCAGGAAGTGAATTCAAAAATTTTACTCCGAGATATTTATGACTTACTGTCCTAGTGTTTTTTTACATTTTGGAGTAGGAATATAATCAATCATTCAGTAAAATAAATCAATATATTATCTGGGAAAGCTATATTTCAGAATTTTAATTTTAGTTCAGTTAAATCAATTAAACAAACACTTATTTATGACGAAAATTTTCTATTTTGTCTATCTATTTACGGTCATGGTCTTAACTAACTAACTAACTAACTAACCATCACGCCGTTTCCCCGCAGGGGTAGGCAGAGAGGACGGACCGCCAAACAACTCGGTCTTGGCACACACTCCTTGCCTCGTTCACATTCATACACCGTCTCATACATGCTCTTCTATTATTCCGACTCTTTACATGGCCCGACTCAAGTATCTGATTCACTTGGTCGTGCCATGTCTTTCTCGGACGTCCCCGACTTCTTCTACCATTCACATTTGCATCATATATTCTCCTTACACTCCTTTCCTCGTTCATTCTCTCTACATGCCCGAACCATCGGAGCGTTCCTTTCTTGATCTTACTCATTACGCTTACATCAGCCTTGCATTCTTTGCGGATCTCCGCGTTTCTCACACGATCATACATGGTTTTACCACACATACGCCTCAGGGATCTCATTTCTACAGCATTCAGTCTACTTTCATCCTTCCTCTGCCAGTTCCATGCCTCACTGCCATACATCAGGGTAGGTACCAGTACTCCATTATGGACGGCTAGTTTCGCGTCTTTGGACAGTTTTTTGTTGGTGCCAACGGCGTTCAGTCCTCCATTAATAGAGTTACCTGCATTCACCCTTCTTTCAATATCTCTTTCAGCCTTCCCATCTCTCGTAAACATACTTCCCAAATAAACAAACTCATCCACCTGCTCCAAGCATTCATCGTTCACAACTATATTGCATACTGTTTTCGTACTCTCTCTTTCAAACACCATGACTTTAGACTTACTTACATTCATCATTAACTCATTCTTCATACATACTTCGTTCATCCTTGACACGAGAGACTGTAGATCTTCCATACTGTTAGATATCAGCACCGCATCATCAGCATACAAAAGGCAACATACTTTCAGATTACTCAATTTCGCGCCCAATCCCATATCTTTCAATTCTTGCATACAATTATCCATGTATAGATTGAATAACCACGGCGACATTACGCAGCCTTGTTTAACACCTTTCGTGATGTCAAACCACCCCGTAAAATCGCCGTTCACCCTAATACATGCAACGCTTCCCTCATATAGAGACGCAATTGCCTGTATGAGATTCGTATTCACTCCATACTTGGACAATACCTTCCATAGCTTTTTCCTGTCAACTCGGTCGTATGCTTTTTGTAGATCTACAAAGGCACAGAAGAGTTTCTGGTTTTTTGCAAGAAACTTCTCAGTGAGCATACGCAATGAGAAAATCTGGTCCATGCACCCTCTTCCACTCATAAAAGCACCTTGCACATCCCATATTTTATCTTTCGTTTCCATTCTTACCCTTTCAATCAATATTCTACCATATAGCTTGCCGACTGAACTAAGAAGGCTAATAGCCCTATGATTCCCACATTCCATACGTGACCCTTTACCTTTGTACAATGGCATGATTACAGCCCTTCTCCAATCTAGTGGCGTGTAACCCTCCACTAAACATTGATTAAAAAGTTTGCACAACCATGTGAGAATAATACGGCTATCCCCCTTAAAGTATTCGGCAGCAATATTGTCGAAACCCACAGCCTTACCATTTTTCATACATTTAATAGATCTTTTTATTTCATCCATGCTGATTTTGGTAACATTCACTACATCATCGTTCACACCCGATTCACCGCTGGGATCACAGTCACCCGGGTTACTTTCGAAGACTTCTTCGAAATATTTCATCCATCTCTCTTTAATTTCTTTCTCATTCGTCAACATTTGCCCATCTTTCGATTTTATCACTTTCATGCTTCCGTTCTCTGGACCACTCCGGGACCTTTTGACCTCCTTCCAAAACAGTTTAATGTTTTCTTGGAAGTGGTTTGTCATTTTTATCCCCTCTTCCTCTTCCAGGCGTTTCTTTCGTTCTTTCACTCCAACACTTACTCTTTTCTTGCATACCTTATACACTTCTTTCGCTCGATCTCTCTCTTCGCTTGGAGCACTGCCAGTCTCTATCAGACGTAACCAAGCTTCCTTCTTCTCTGAGACCAGTGCTTTGATCTCGTCATCCCACCATGCATCACCTTTCTTCCTACCTTGCTTACTTATTCCACACACGTCTCTAGCAGATTCACATAGACTCACTTTTATGTGGTTCCATGTTTCCTCTATGCTTAGACCGTCCATTTCTTTCTCATTCAATCTCATTTCTGCACAATTCTCATACTCAATTCTGACATAATCGTTTTGTAGTTTTTCTATTTTGACTCTTGTTGGAGCTGATACCGTTTTCACTTTAGAGCGCCAGCCGCGGAAGAGGTTTACTCTCGACACCACCAGAAAGTGGTCAGTTTCAACCTCAGCCCCTCTGAAAACTCTTGTGTCCTCGGTAACGGCTCTCAACCTAGAGTCAATTAGTACGAAATCGATTATTGATCTTTCATTTCCTCTTTCCCACGTATATTGATGGATACCTTTATGATCGAAAAAAGTATTCGATACAAAAAGGTTCCACTCTAAACATACTTCAAGTATTCTGTTCCCATTGTCATTCGTTCTTTTATCCCCGAACATACCTAAAGCCGAATCAAATCCGTCACGTCTAATTCCGACCCACCCGTTCAAATCGCCCGCTATTATAATCCTTTCATTCGAATCTTTTAGTCTCATTACATCGTTCACACTAGTCCAAAAATCATCTT
Organism: Limnephilus lunatus; assembly: GCA_917563855.2. Classification (NCBI taxonomy): domain Eukaryota; kingdom Metazoa; phylum Arthropoda; class Insecta; order Trichoptera; family Limnephilidae; genus Limnephilus; species Limnephilus lunatus. The sequence goes on from OU830596.1 coordinate 71,587,225, forward strand.
TCACTTCGTCGCTTTCAGAATTAACAGGGGCATAGCAAATAACAAGAAACACCCTTGTCAAACCAATTTTGAGTCGGATCCACATTATTCTCGGACTTACACATTCATATTGTACCATACATTCAACCATTCTGGGAGACAGTATCGCTGCAACACCCTGACAAGCCCTCATGGTCTTAACAATTAATATACATATTTCAGATTTTTTTTGCACATTTATTTTGCTTAGACAATAAATATTGAAAAATTAAAAATACTTATAATTAAAAAATAATTACAAAAAGTACATCATTTTAATAGTTTTATCATTACACCTTTCAGCATTTTTGGATGTAGGTATATATTAAAGAAAATTTGGAATGAAATAAAGTCGATATTGAGTTATAATTTTTAAAAACCTGGTACGGAGAGTAATTAATCTTTCTCATTGGAACCGCCCTGTATTATCGTAAGAACATCTTTCGACAAAATGTGGATTTTTTGGCTGCTGGCTGGTTAACCCTTAAGCAAGAGAAATGCTCCAAAACAGAGTTGCGTGTTGGTACATTCTCTCTATCCACTACAAAAGACCTGCAAAAAATGACGGCATGATTATTGAATTAGTAAAAAAAAGTTTCATGCAGTACAGTAAAAACCAAAAGTACGTTCATTTACGAAAATTCTTATTCTCCAAAACGTATGTGGGAAGCGTTTCGTAATATTAGTAGAACAAAAATCAACAGGTCTTCCGAAATCAAATCATTAGATATCGGTAACATAAACTCTTCTAATTCTAAAAATATGGCGAATTTCGCTAATAACTATTTCACATCGGTGGGATCCACACTTGCCAAAAAAATTCTCGACAAATGTAATAAAACTGAAAACGATCTTGCCAACTTGGTCACCTCTAACCTCGTCCATAAAATAGACAATATACAAACATCGACGAACGAAGTCCTGAAAATAATTGACGACCTAAAGCCATCTAACGCTTGTGGACCAGACAAAATCTCGACAAATCTGCTTAAAGTAATCAAATCATTCATAGCATCTCCGATAGCGTTCATTTCCAATCTAAGTCTCAAATCAGGAACATTCCCTAACCATCTAAAACATTCAATTGTTGTATTACTGCACAAAAATGGAGATAAATCTGCGATTCAAAATTACAGGCCGATATCTTTGGTCAATTCGGTGTCAAAAATTATCGAGAAAATTGTTAAAAACCGTCTCAGCTTTTACCTTGAAGATAATAACATTCTTTCTGAGAGACAATATGGCTTCCGACCGGGTTTAGGTACAGAAAATGCCATTGGCAATCTGACTAAAGTTGTTTCTAATAACATCGATCGAGGAATCAAAAGCATCGCGCTCTTTTTGGATCTGGCTAAAGCTTTCGATACCATCTCGCACAAAATCCTTTTGAAAAAATTACAGCTAATCGGTATACAGGGGCAGTTACTTAAATGGTTAGGAAGCTATTTAGAAAATCGGAGCCAAAGATTTAATATTAATGATACTCTAAGCTCTAAGCGATCCAGCAAATATCGAATTTGGTGTACCACAAGGAAGTACTTTAGGACCGATATTGTTTAATATCTATATCAATGAACTTTGCAACAGTAACCTTGCCGATCATATCATCACTTTTGCTGACGATACGGTCTTAATATTTGAGGGCAAAAACAGGTACGAAGCGCATAGAAAAGCCGAAATTGGAATAAACAATGTCAAACAATGGCTAGACAATAATCTCCTTACTCTTAACACGGATAAGACCAAATTTATACGTTTTAGTGCAACACAAGCGGGACAACCCAAGGTAATTATTAATATTACTATTCACATTTGCAATGAACCGAACACTTGTACTTGCAATAAACTAGAATGCGTTGATAGTTTAAAATATTTAGGAATCATCATCGATAAATATCTGAGATGGGAAGAACACATTAACTCAACTGCCTCAAAAGTCAGAAAACTTACTCACCTTTTTATTACCATCAGAAATATTCTCTCTGTAAAAGACATGAAATCAATATACTATGCCATGTGTAATTCTTTACTTGAATATGCATCCCTAGGATGGGGTGGATGTGCCAAAACAATATTGGACTCCCTGGCTAAAGCACAGAAATCTTTACTAAGAGTCATCCTTAAAAAACCATTCAGGTACCCCAGTGATGCATTATTCACGGAATTTAAAGTTCTCGATGTTAGACAATTATATATTAGAAAGATTGTATTACATGCTCAAAAACGACGCCAGCACTACCCTTCCATTGACCACCTTCACGACACCCGACATTCAAGGAACAATCCAATAGTCCCAATAAAAACCACGATGTCCCTTGGACAACGTCAATTTTCGTACTTAGGACCTAAATTATTTAATATCATTCCTAATGCTTGGAAAACGAAAAGTACTAATGTTTTGCGCAAATTAATCAACGATTGGCTCCTTGATTTAGGGAGGGTCAAAAGCGAAGATATGTTGACCAAGAGATAGGCTTCTTATTATTACCATTTGGCTTGTATTTGCTTTATTTACTTTACCGGTTTTATTTACTTTACCGGTTTTATCTTTTATCTTTTATCTTTTATCTTTTATCTTTTATCTTTTATCTTTTATCTTTTATCTTTTATCTTTTATCTTTTATCTTTTATCTTTTATCTTTTATCTTTTATCTTTTATCTTTTATCTTTTATCTTTTATCTTTTATCTTTTATCTTTTATCTTTTATCTTTTATCTTTTATCTTTTATCTTTTATCTTTTATCTTTTATCTTTTATCTTTTATCTTTTATCTTTTATCTTTTATCTTTTATCTTTTATCTTTTATCTTTTATCTTTTATCTTTTATCTTTTATCTTTTATCTTTTATCTTTTATCTTTTATCTTTTATCTTTTATCTTTTATCTTTTATCTTTTATCTTTTATCTTTTATCTTTTATCTTTTATCTTTTATCTTTTATCTTTTATCTTTTATCTTTTATCTTTTATCTTTTATTTGTATTTGTTTTTGTTTTTAAGCGCTCTAGGGGAAAATATCTGAATTTGATGTTAAGATATCATTATTTGTCTTCTTTTTCTTATGAGTACAAAATTATATACTGTTAGGAATACATAATTAACACCTTTTCCTGCTATAAATAACATGTTATGTTAGTAAACAATGTAATATGAATTTAAATTTGTCAATTTGACTGGCCTAAAACAGGATCCATTCCTAGTTGGCTAGTCAAAGTTTCCACATATGTTTTATTGTTCAATTTTATGTGAAATAAAGTTATTATTATTATTATGTATCTCTTCAAATTTATTTAAATCAACCTTATCCATACAATATACTTATTTCATTAAAAGCAATTAGGATACCTAACCTTTACATTATAATCCTTTGTTTATGTTTTAATATAGAGTTGAAAGCTCACTGGCAAAAAGCTCCCCTAACTAACAACAACGAGTATTACGCCATTGTTCCCAGCTTCAACAATATTTCATTTGCTTAACTTATTTCAGGATGCTTGCTGAAGTTCATGTACCTGGAAGCAGATAAGGGTATGTCGCAGGCCTCGCGGCTAATAGTTGATTAGGCCGCCAGGCACAATAGCTGTCACGGAAAGGATGCGAACGGGGATGGAGGTGAAAATGCTGTGTTTCGTACTATATACAACACTTAAATCAAAAGGTGCAGAATAATATGTTACAATACGCTTTGAATTTAATTCGTCACTTAATTTATTATTATTATTATTCTATTTACCTGTAATATTATTCTAAAACTGTGGCTATTTGTGGGATTGAAAAGTGGAGAGGCACAAAAAAATGTTTTTAGTGGAATATACGGCTGGCGTGGTCTAGCGGTAAGGCTTTAAGATCCCGAAGGTCGCGGGATCAAATCCCGGTGTAGAAAATAAATTTTATTTGATTAATTTGTGTTATTTCAGAATTAATTAATTAAAAACAATATATAGTATTTTTGCGGCACGTTCCAGAGTGGAAGATACTCTCAGTATTGCCCTGGTGTAAGACCACCATTCAGAATTGAAACGTTGTTTGAAATGGCTTTTAGCCGTGTTTGGTGACCAGATCTGAATAGCCAGGTACTTCTCCACCTTCCTCTTCCCCATCTCCTTCCCCTCCCCACTACCTTCAGCCTCACAAAATACCCCAATCGGGGATGCTATGGTCTCACAGGCTCCAGACGAGAGCAGTTGGGACTCTTGTGCGGTATTCATATAAAAAAAACAATTATATATATATATATATATATATACTATACTACCACACATCTGCCCTGATGATGCACACTGTAACGCTGTCCGAAACGTTGGCTTGAGAAGGAGGTGGCGCAACACGGCGTAATAGCCAAAAAATAAATCACTTATACGTATATTGTATACCTACAAAGGTATCACAAAGCACAGTGGAAGTTAAATCAACATACTGATATTTCAAGGCAGCAAAAATAATCACTTGAATTTGGGAGGCGGGTATTGAAGTGAGTATAACCAACACCTCTGCCATAGGTCACCACAATGCTACTGTGTGGCGGACCGGATCGAGAGATTGGATGATGGAGGCCTTTTGACCTCTCCATACAGACTCTTTCAAACCAACGCCTTGCAACGTAGCGGGAGGGATTGATTCATACGTCTATCACTCCTGGACAAACCGACCCCACATGGCTTTTTCCTTCCCAGAACTTCCACCACTCCCTTTCCTTAAAAAGATCTTCCACACAGCATCCCCAAATATGACGTAGACCCTGAGGGAAATCATTTTCCTCACGGACTTACCGTGTGGGGGTTCATGTAAAAAAATATTGTGTTTTTTGTTAATTCTTCCGATTTCCATTATTTCTTTTGTTACAAATTTAACTTTTTCAAGATATTATGTCAAATTACTGCAAAAAAACTACCTCAAATTTCGCTGTTGAAATGTTACTAGATTGAGGACTTATTTTGCGTATGGCAGGTCGTTAAAACACGCTTTACTATGATCGTTTTCCATTATTTCTGTTCCTGAGATAAATTCTTATAAAAAGCTACAGCATTTTAATTTTGACGTTTCAATAAGAAACGTGACTATTTTTCATAAATGAAAAACTTGTAGATTTTAGTGTGCATGAGAACATTGTCTTATTTGTCAGTCAACAATAAAATATCCAAAAAATTTTTGAAGTTATCATTTGGCGTTAAATATTTTTTTACAAGCAGCTTCCATTTTATAAGCAAAACCGGATCGCGAAACTTTTTGAAATGAAAACTTCTTGAAACTCGATGAAACGGAAACGTGCAACACTAAAAAGAGACAAACACATACATAAACAAGATTTAGCCTGCGAGAGAATGAGATAGCAATAAAATATTTATTTTATTCACGGGTACTCGGTTCCAATATAATATGATAAATCCACGGTCCCACGCAAATCTCCTTTAGTGTAGTGGTATAAAGTACCTGACGAAGCTTTGCAGAGATTCAGCCGACAAGGGATCGCATTCTACGAAATCCGATGTTTTTTTTGTAAAATCAATATCCAATCTTCAAACCACTCCAAAATGAATAGGCAACAGAAGACACAAAATAAAGTGACATCTAGCAACTCCGAAGAAGAAACTACAAATATTTATAAGATTGTAGGACTCGTGGTTGGAGGTTGCCAATGTAGAACAATGAGGTTGCGTGTTGAAAGTCTTTATTGAGTCCCACTTACATTATAATTTGTAAATCATACAGGAACGGACAACGAAACAGATTTACGATATTAACCTCACTTATGTAAACAAACGAACGTACTTTCTCACTGAGTCAAGGTTAACTGTGGTTGCTTGAGGCGAACTACCGTAACGCTGAATTAACTCTGAATGCTGTGGCTGTTGCCGAGCACCTTTATATAGCCCGAGCAGTCGGAGTGTTGCTTTATGCGGCAGTAAATCATCACTCGAAAATTTCTCGAAAGCGCCTGAACTGTGCATTTCAGGCGCGTAATGGTTTGTACCTTTTCTGGAACGCGTGAGAGGTAGGTAGATCTACAGCTCTGTTTCGATGTGATAGGTACCTTCCGTCGGGTCACGCACTGCACGCGTTAGGTGGCTTACACCCGTATTCAGAGTCGATCCTTAAAAGTCAAGTGTCGTCCTTACCTTAGCAAAGGCAAGTAACGTCCCCGGCCGGCTTTTATACATCTAAAGTCATCCCGTCATAAGGCTTATTTTAGGTTAACATCATGTTTTCAAAATAAGTATGCATTCTTTCATTCTTTGTCGATTTCAAATCAGTATAGACATAATGTAAATAACAAGTTTCATCATAGCTGCATCACAAAATGCAATATTTTCGTTTCACAAAAGTAGAACAGAATTTTACAATAGATATCTAATTTTACAGTAGCGTAGAATCTCAGCGCGATAGCTACCTGAATAACAGGAGGTATGGGCAAGCCTCTATTATTTACTAAAGTGTTATTTGGAAATAATAGAGGAATTAATAAATGCATTACAGTGGTTTTCTCCAACCGATATCGCTCCTTAAATTGGCGGTCACTTGGCAAGTTAAAGGTACCTATCCCACCAACCTCGAGTTTTGACAGCTATAAGTCAAAGTAAGCAAGAATGCGCGTGCGCAGTGTCGTAGAGACTTCCAGACGTCAGTTTCTGAATACAAAAAATGTGCCGAATGTGGCCGAATGTGGTCGCATATGCTTGAAATATGGTCACCCGGATGACAATAGGCACTCAGAAGGTAGCTTCCTTACTATGTGACGTCACACCGACCTTAGGTGTGTCTCTGAATACAAAACGGTGTTTCTTAAAGGAAAGGAAGGCTCCTTGAACTAAAGGATCGACTCTGAATACGGGTGTTAGTGTACGGCCTTAGTGGTTAGCGTTCGGCGTGGCGGTCAGCGGGGCGGTGGAGCGGTCAAGAGCGTGCTAACTGAGTGGCCTCAGTGCACGCTCAGCGTTGACGGTCACCGCTATTGTTTTAATCATGGAAATTTAATTTGAATTGCTTTTTTTTTATTTATTTTGTATTGTTTTAGTTCTACTTTGGCAGTGAGGAATGTACGACAGCAGTTTTCTGACTATTTTTGGATAAATTTAAACTAAAAAAATACGACCATCTACTTTAAACTATACCTTTACTTGCAATAAAATCATATTTACCTTCAATTCCTAGTTTTTCTGAAAGTGCTCTCCACACTCTTGCTTTAACTATTTTATTCTTACGTAAAGAATGAGAAGATAACCATATTTCAAGCTTATTCTGTATTTCTGAAATGATTTCTTCAAACGAAATTATGCGCACGCTCTTGTCACAGCTGAAAAATCACAAACTCGTTTGAATCTGGACGCGACGCCCCGCTCGACGCAAACATGCACGCTGCTGCCACCGCGCCACTCGGACCCCACTCAGGACAGTGCTACAGTATGTGAATTACGGTACAATGCAAAAACATGTTTCTGATATGAACGCCGCACGCTCCGCCCCGCCTCACGCTCGATTTGAGCGTGCACTCAGGCCGTACACTTACGCGTGGTGCCCGAAACGCTCTTGTTAATTCGGCATCCGAACTTTTTAATATGAGCGACGTTTCTGAAGAGATTGATATTTTTCGGAAGCAATCTAAAGCGTGAGGTAGCAGAGGCTGGCTGCTACAAGATTACCAAATGTATACGAAAAGATGCACTGGAATTCGACGAGAAAATTATGGAAAAAATCATCCTTAACATTGATTAAAAACGTGCTTCGTAATCTCCCGACTCTTGTCCACTTTAGTTTTAAAGGTTTCACTACCAACGCGTGTGAATTGAATCACGTGTGTTTTTTTTTCAGAATTTTTCCAATCGCAATTTTTCATTCCTATAAAAATAAAAACGTTTTGGAATTTAACCTCAAAGGCCATCTGATTATCCTTTAATCACACAAAACGTCCGCCGGGTCATTGAACAATACCAGGGGACCAGAGCAAAGAAAGGGTTTCCCACAGAAATCGGGAAGTGATGAAACGAATCGTATTCGTATTTTTGACATAGGTAAAGATGAAGATATGCGTTCGGAATTGAAAATTATTATTTCCCTCCCATAAAAGGTAGATCATGACATAAATAGAATTTTATGGATCCCTGGTCCTATCATAATAATATCAGATCGTAAAATAGGCTTTGAATTTGATAATAATTTAATGCTTGGGTAATTTAATTTATAGCAGGTTTGTGGAATGAGGCAAGAAAGCATAAAATGTGTTATTTGCATTATTAAACATTTGGTTTAAAACTAGTTTCTCGAAGTATATAATGTGGAACGACGTGAAAAAATTACTGATTTTAGATCGAAACTATTGAGACAGTCAGCGGGTTCCAATTTGTCGAAGTATATTCCAATGTTTTTGAAATGAAACTCTTTATTCCCGTTAGTGATTTGAAGTTCGGATGAAACGAAAATACGCAACTAAAATTTATTATTTTATGGTCTTCGGTTCTAATATAATGCGGTAAATTTACGACTATGCACGGGCCTCCGATAACGCCGCGGTATAAAACGCCTGACTCTCAGCGCCCAGATAGACATCCAGCGAACGGATGTTCGAAACCTACCAAATCCCAAAGAAATAAATATTTTTATTTTTGAAAAATCAATATTCAATCATCAAACTACTTTAAATTAAACATTCAAAAGAAAAGAGAGCGACTTTCTAGTTTCACTTCTACCACGTGTGAATTCGACACACTGTATTTTTTACACTGGCTCCACACAGAAGGCCCTATGGAAAAACAATCCCTCAGGGCCTATGTCACCTTTAGGGATTGTATGTGGAGGGTTTTTTTAGGGAAATAAAGGAGAAAGAGTTTTGGAAAGGAAAAAAGTGTGAGTGGTGGGTAGGAAACTGGGAGTCAATGTGTCTAAGGGTGACGGACGTGTTAATTCATCCCTCCCACTACGACGCAAGGCGATGAGTCGAGAGATACCGGCTAGAGAGGTATATGTTAGGTCTCCTCAACCAATGTCTCCCGATCCGGCGCGCTGCAGTAGGTGCCAAACGTATTAGCCGCCAAGACCTAGATAAACCTCACCACATGGAGCACCCTTGATAAGTCACAAACGTAGTGAACCACTTGGAATGAACTATGGCAGAGGTGTTGGGGTACTGACATATGATAAATATAACAGTTACTACGGGTTTGACCCATGAATGAAAGAACTAAAGTAGTATTCATTATTGTGTATAATGTTTTGACAGCTAAATTTCAAAGATGGTGGAGACAGAAAATCTATTAAGTAAATTGCATTCAATAATCTCTTTCTCTCTTTCTCTCTCTCTCTTCTCTCTCTCTAAACTACTATTTATGAAGTTATGCAAGCTATTCCTTTCAAACTACATCTACGCTTTGCGAACTTTATGAAAAGCATTTTTAACCCTTTAAATTTAGATTTCCCATTTTTTTTAGATAGTTCCGCCAGAATTGCCGCATTTAATTACACCTTCTTTCTTCCGATGTAAAGGTGAAGCATTGTTAAGGTAACACAGTGCATATCGTAAACCAGTGACCACATGCGGGTATGTAGAATAATTACTGTAGCAGAAAGTAAGTGCACACAATAGAGGGAAGGTAGTTAAAACAAAGGTGGCAAGCCCATTAAATATGTTTTATTGCATTTTCACTTAACACTGTTGCCCTGAAAAATTCATTTGAAGTACCTAAGTTACTATTACATAATGTATTGTCATAATAATAATAAATAACTAAATAAAGACAAAATTACCGAAACTCAATAGAAAACAGAAAAAAGGTTAAGGTCACATCTGGGACTCGAACCCAAGACCATACATATATCCGATTCGGTCATGTAACTGAATCATACTTCGACTAAGAACTACCAATATTATCTTAATTTTCTTAGCGCATATTTTTTATTGGCTGCTATCTTTATGCATGCTTGCAAGATTCAAACCCTAAACTAAATGATATCTAGATAGTATCTTGGATGAATTTTAATCCGTTTTTAATTTTAAAAGTAGTATTGACTTTTCTGCAGGTCTAGGATTAATTTATATTTTTTAACTTAATTAGCAAAACTTCAAATTGTAATATTTAATTAAATGAAGACAATATTAGCGAATCTCAATAAAAAAATCTGAAAGTAAAAAAATCAGAAAAATATAAGGTTACATCTGGGACTCGAAACCAAGACCTTCGCCTTGCCGAGGCGCAACTCTACCAACTGAGCTAATGTGTCCCTACCCAATTCGGTCACATTTAACTGCATCATACTTCTTTTTAGAACTACCAACTCTTCATTTTTTTAACACACATTTTTATGGGCTTTGTATGATTGTTTATTTATTTTAGCTGAAAATATGGGTGAGTGTAATACTCTGTCTGCGATACGAAAGCATACATCTATAAAATTAAACGATTAGGTATTACGGAATATTGAATACAAGATTAAATAAAATAAAATGATATATAATTTTGAGGATTCACATCGTACTGCAAAGATTTTTGATAGTATATAAGCTTTATAATTTTAATAGTAGAAAGAACGAACAACATGCACCCAGCCAGAGAGTGGTGGCCGGTGATACCATTGTATAAAATCGGATAAATATAGTATTTTTATGGTTGTTCATTGCTCGGCTATAGTCTCATAAAAATCCTTATTTTATCTCCCTTACTTTAATGACGAGAAATATGATCTAAACAGTATTAGAAAGAATAAATACTACACTACGATTTGAGTTCCATAGATATCCGCCAAAAAAAAATCGGATTTATGACGTCAAACTTACACCGGAACAATATAAGGTGAAACTTTTTTGTTTGCATTCAAAATTTTAATATTTCAAATATAACATGCTTACTTCTAATAATATAATTTGAAAGTATAATTTGTATACAATACCCATGTGGAAACCTGTAAATGGTTCAATTATTGTGACTCAATTACTATTATGCTCTGTTATAAATGTAAACTGTTGGTCTCCCAAATAAAATAAAATAAAATAAAAGCGTATTTAATCGCCTTTCAATAACAGTTTTTAGTTTTTGGATACGTTCAGAAATACTCAAATTATTTGGATTATATTGGAATGCGGAAATACTCAAGAATTCGTCGGCCATAGACAACTACTTTTTTACAATTAACCCCCCCCCCCACTCCCCCCTCTCTCCCGCACTACCACTCCCCTCCCCCAATTAATCAACAATCAAATACGCTTCTTTTCGCATTCATAATATTAGTATAGCTGTTGGCTTAGGTCAAAATGTAGATAAGTACTTATTCTATAGTTGTTTCTGCCTACACTAAATTTAAAATTAAATTAAGTAGCTTTCGATTAGTGAAAGAATTTATAAATTCCATTCGATATTTATTGCGTGAAAGAGTAAAATCCAACCATCCATCCGACCATCCATACAAACTTTCGCATTTATAATATTAGTAAGATAGTAAGATTAATCTCAAATCTACAAGGGTTAACATTTTTTAATTTTATTTTTTATACATCCTATTAATATGAGATAAGCGGTAAAATATAGGTAGATTTATTGGCTATATAATTGGACTAGAATTAAACGAGATTACTCTCAGTACAAGGTGCTAGTTATGAATCAGAAAAAGAGCTGGCGAGAGTTGACGACATCCTTTAGAGCACGTGAGACACTTCTTCGCTTTTGTACAGATGTGTGATCCAAATGAGATTTTCTGATCGATGCGAGATGACACGGAAAGACAGCGAACGAAATGAATAGTTCACATCATACTGGGAGCCAAATGCATAAGATACGGCAGAAGATATGACAGAAGCGTCTTGCAGATGACAGGAAGGTGTTTATATTCTCGTAGTCTAACTTAACCCGGTGGGCGTAAGGTTGGGTAAAATTTACCCGAGCCAATTTATGTTGCTCGATAATTTTAGATTACAGCGCTCAAATGATCCATGAGCCTCTGTAGCTGCGCGGGAGAAGGTAAGATTCCAAAAATAACAATCGTACGAAATTACTTTTTTACTTTTTAGTGAATTTTTTGAAGTCGTTTTTTGTTTTGTTAAATTTTTTGTTTATTTTTTGATTTGTAGTGACGAGCGTGCATAAAGAAGTTTTACTTTAAAAAAGAATCATCGAAATCTGTTGGCGTAATATTGAGTTACTCGTCCATTTGTCGCACACATACTTACTGCAAATTTAAGACATATATGGTTTTCTCATAGATTCCATTGTCAGAACTAGACCAAAATAAAATAGAACCACACGGGAAGCACCAGCTTTCTAATAAAAAAAGAATCATCAAAATCGGTTTACCCAATCGAATTGATAACCTCCTCCTTTTCGAAGTCGTTTAAAAATAGTAATAAGTCGAGAACAAAAAAAAAATCTATGTAAGAATTTCGGGTGAAAATTACCCAATCTTGTGCTCAACGATATAAATTTGAACCTAACGCTCGCCGGGTTAATAAAAAAATAGCATCTGCTGGAATAGCTCTAATGCAAATGGTGTTTATATTGGGCTCGGGGTTTTATTCAAGTTGGCCTCGGACAAATTTTTTAAGACGCTTTAGAAAGAAAACGGTGATAACTACATATAAACTAACTGAAACAGGTGAATATTGTAAACTGAATATTATATACCACAATCGATTTTTTAAAAATTTGTATTAGTATTGTAATTATACATATTGAAAAATTACATTTTCTGAAAAGAAAAATTAAATATCTACCCAATTCATCAAAATTACGTTTGTTTATGTCCTCCATGGTTGAATGGTTACGAGCGTTGGCCACGAATCAGAAGGTTGTGGGTTAATCTGTGAGATGAAGTAATCTATCATTTTTGTGCCAAAATGTAAATATTGCCGATCTAGAAGTGTAGCCTCCTGACTTTTCTTCATTCCTCAACATTTAAAGCGGGCAAGTTTCCGTTCGTCTCGTGCGCATTGTGGGTCGATGCTAGGTATGCAGTAATTTGTCAGATGAATTGCGCCCGATCGTGTAAGTATTGCATTCCAGTCTGAAGCCTTTTGAATAACATTTTAACATATCTGTTTATACCTTTTTTTGTTCTTGGTCACAACTTCATTTTGTCGTTTTATGATATGTTACCTATCAATTTTAAAAAAAGCGTTATTACACAAAGTCATGAATATTTTGCTAATTTTACTTAAGTTCTATGATTTTTATATAAGTAACTTTATTCTTTGTTATATATATATTTTTTTTATTAAAAGAAAGACAAACATTTCCGGGTTACGAATAACCCAACAATGTTTGAAAATCTCCTACTACCACCACAGAAAGCCGATAATGTTGCTTGTGTTGTGATGGAGGACTTAGCCAGCCGAGGAATCGAACATGCGACGCCCGGGTGGGACCCAAGCGCTATGCCCACTCAAACACTGACCGCTATATGCTTTTATATTTCTTTTATATGACTTTTGGAAAGCAAATACAGTTAAATTGAGCAAAAAATCCATTTTGATCTGTTTTTCTTGATTTAATCTCACAGATGAATTGCGCCCAATCGTGTTAGGATTTGCATTGCGCCTGACGGAAGGTTAAAACATATATTGGCGTCACGTTCCAGAGTGGTAGATACTTTCAAAATCTCCTTGGTGAACAACCACAATACAGAATCAAAAAGTTGCATGAAATGGATTTAGCCGTATTTGGTGACCAGACCTGAGAGCCAGGTACATTTCCAATTGCCTCTTCCTTTCCTTCCCACTACCTTCAGTCTCACAAGATGTACCAATTAGAGAAGCCATAGTCTCACCGGCTCCGGCAGTTGGAATTTTTTGTGTGGACTCACTTAAAAAATATATTTTGTAAAACAACACAATGGTAACGCACGCTTTTGTAACGTTGTCATTTCACCACCATGAGGACAATCTTGCAACTTTATTTCAGTGTGAATGTATTTTGTATGAAAGTCCATTAATTATTATCATTGCAACCGCTGCATCCGCTCGAGTTTGCCGAATGAATGGCTCGTAATCATAAAGTGAAACACATGGGCAGTGGGCAGCGGGCACACGACGCATGGGGAAAATGCCAACTTTGAATGAGGACCAACATACAAATACACACATTAATTGTACTCTGTTTTGGAACGAGTTCACTAGAGTTGATGCAGAATACCACAAATTGCGACCTCAATTAGACCAAAAAATATTAAATTCTTGCTAAATTTGTTGAAACTGGCACAGAATTTTAATAATTATTTTAACTGTAGAGTGAATTTACCCGATGACCGAAATCGTTGCATTTTTTATTGTTCCTTAAATGTAACATTTTAACATAGCTGTAAAACAGAAATCTATTTATTTGTCTGAAAAAAAAATTGAACAGTGCACGCTGGCGTTATGAAAATTAGACAACCTTTCTTTATGTAATTTCTAGTTAATGCCAGTGTCATATAATTCATGAGCTTTGGCGCTTTAGTACCATATCTAAAAACTGCAAAAAAAACTTCACAACATGCATACGTTCAATTTACGGGGGATTGAATGTGTATTGCGTGTTTAAATCAAATAAACAAGACATCATACTCGCAGGTTTATTAAACAATATTCAACTCCATAAATTATATTAATAAGTACAAGATTTTATAACGGAAAGTGGGTAGCGAATATTGGAGCTATTCGCAAACGGATAAATCGACGGCAATCGGAAAAAGAATGAAATGCATTTTAGTTCAGCCCCTGTCGCCGATGGTAAAAATGTCCGAGTCAACTATTAGAGTTCGAGTAGCCAATAGGGGGTAACCATGTTGTTCGCTTATCACAAATCGTTCAAAAAGAAACTTTATGGAAATTTCAGATGATGAAAATTTTCCAAACAAAACCTGGTAGTATGTACCCGCAATTAATTGATTAGCGAAAAAATCATAAGTACCTACTAAATGTCTTTTCGGTTAAGATAATTTTGTACTTCCATATCACTGTCTTCGAATCTCCAGTCATTCTTTATAACGAACAGCCATGTTGATAAAAAATGGTAACGGTAAAAATGCCTAATCTCTTAAACTCTTAAAAATATCATTGTTAAGTGTTCAACTGCTTAAAGCGATACTTAAAAGAATTAAAAAATCTACTCTTACAGATAGCGATAGTTTAATTATTTTACGAAAAAACCCTTTTTACAAGTTATGTTTTAAAATAAAAAGATTAATTATTATTTTTTGTGAATATATCACAAGAGTGCCAACTGCTCCCGCCTGGAGTCAGTGAGACTATAGCACCCCCAATTGGGGCATGTTGTGAGGCTGAAGATAGTGGAGAGGGGAAAAAGATGAGGAAGTGGAAGAAGATGGCGAAGAGGAAGGAGAAGGAAAAGAGGAAGGTGGGGAAATACATGGATATTCAGATCTGGTCACCGAAAACGGCTAAAGCCATTTCAAGCAACTTTTCAATTCTGAATGGTTGTCTCACATCAAGACGATACTTAGAGTATCTTTCATTCTGGAACGTGCCGCAAATATATTATTTTGAAATGAATTAATAATAAAATAGCATAAATTAATCAAAAAATATATTTGCGCATTTCGGGATTCGACCCCACGACCTTCGAATTGTGAGTCAAGAGCCTTACCCCTGGTCAGTTGTTAGTGCCCATGTATAAACAATATGAATATTTTATCCATAAACAAACACAAATCTTTCAAGAAAAGCTTACAAATTTAATATTGGATCGGTATTGCTTATGTATGGGCGCAAACAATTAATAATAAATTAAAATAATTAAACTAATGCCATCTATCAAAAAGCAGATTATATGTTCTTCTAAGGGCCTTTAATCAGCCAGCGGCCGAAAATCCACAGTTCGTCGAAAGATGTTCTTACGATCGTACAGGGCGGTTCCAATGAGAAAGATTAATTATTCTCCGTACAAGCTTTTTGAAAACATAACTCAAAATTGATTTTATTTCATTCCAAATTTGCTTTAATTTATGCCTACATCCAAAAATGCTGGAATGATATCATGATAAAACAATTAAAGTTATGTACTTTTTGGTAGGTATTTATAATTTTTCAATAATGTCTAAGCAAAATAAATGTGGAAAAAAAATCTGAAATATATTAATTTGTAAGACCGTAAATAAAAAGACAAAATAGAGAAATTTTCGTCATACGTATTAAATATATTTTTTAATGATTTTAACTAAAATTAAAATTTTGAAACATGCTCTTACTAGATAAAATAACAATCTTTTGAAATAAATTTCTAATTTTTTGTGGAAAAGAGTCAACACGTCTAAAATTTGATTTAAAAATTACATATTTTAGTTTTTATCTGGTTATACCATCTTAAGTATTACCTCATAAATCTAAGGATTTGCTAACAATAAAATAATAGTCTGCGAAAATTATTTATAATTTTGCTCGACACACGAGTATTTACGATACTTCCGATATTCGACATATCAAATCAAGTACAAGGATTTCAAATAATTTGCATGTCAGCCTGTCATTTCCCCCCTTTTCCATGGGGGATTGCATGATGCCATCAATCCCCCGTAATCAGGAGCGCATATCAATTAGAAGATGCGCCGTGCGGTGATGGGCGCTCGCAAATTGGTGTCGCCCCCAATTCGTACTGATAAGGTGTCAACATCATATTACCATAATCCCGTCATTCACAATCTCCCTTGATCGTGATTTACGTCAATTTGGATACGTCACGAGATATAATATGCGCAATATTCGACACATGAGGAGTATATTGTGACGGTCCGTTTAAAATCCTTCCTTGCCGGTGCTGTCGACTGATTTGACATGTCTATTTATATTTTAATATCTCTGTAAATTTGGTCAACACTTATTTCAGATTTTGGTGTCCCACAGCATTACGTTTATGAATTGAATAGATAATTAAAATTTGTAATTTTTTTTTTAAAATGAATACCGCACAAGAGTCCCAACTGCTCCCGTCTGGAGCCAGTGAGACTTTGGCATCCCCAATTGGGGTACGTTGTGAGGCTAAAGGTAGTGGGGAGGGGAAGGAGATAGGCAAGAGGAAGGTGGGGAAGTACCTGGCTATTCAGATCTGGTCACCAAACACGGCTAAGGGATCGTCCATTAATCACGTGATGTTTTTTAGCAAGTTTTTGACCCCCTTCCCCCCCTGGTGATATGTAGTGAGGTTTTAGGCTAACTCCCCCCCCCAAAATCACGTGTATTTTTTTTAGTACAAAGTATAGGAAGTTCACCTTTATAAATCGTGCGTTAAATGAAAAATAAATACACCTGATATCTCATTTAACCCCCTCCCCCTCGTGATGTTTCGTGATTTCATTTTCGACCCCCCCCCCCCTCCCCCTTTCGAGCCTCACGTGTTAATGGACGACCCCTAATGTCATTTCAAGCAACGTTTAAATACTGAATGGTGGCGATACTGAGAGAATCTTCCACTCTGGAACGTGCCGCAAATATACTATATATTATTTTAAATGAATAAATTGAAATAACACAAATCAATCGAATAAAATTTATTTGCCACGCCGGGATTCGATCCCGCGACCTTCGGTTTGCGAGTCAAGAGTCTTACCACTGGACTACGCCGGTCCTCAAAGTATTTATCAAACGCAACATAAACAGGTTTTATTGAAAAATCGGCAAAAGGACATTAATATACAGCGTGTTGAAAAATGGAAAATATTTGACTGACTCTAACCAGTGATTCCTGGCATTATTTGGAGTAAAAAATGTAATGGAAATGTTGGTCTCCGGTGACATTTTGATCCTTTTTTTTTCAATTTCAAACATAAAAAAGGTATTGGACAGTTAGGGTTGGGGCGAGGGTTGGACGGTTACTAGACCCAGTAATAATACGCGAAAGATACGATAGTAAGAAAGAAAGATAGAAGTAATACCAGTGGCCAGTAATAATACGTGAAAGTTTTTTTTTTTAGGTTTCGAAGAAAAAATTAGAAAAAAAAATTCTCAAAAAAGTCACCGGAGACCTAAATTTCGATTACGATTTTTACTCCAAATAAAGTCAGGATTCAGTTAAAGTAAGTCAAGTACTTCCCTTAACACCCTGTTTACGCGTTGATAACGTGATAGGTTGTAATGGAAATATCGTGCGTTTTATGTGTGTTGTTTTTTCCTCACTTTCACTATTTTTATTAGTATCTATAGCAAAATTTGTACATAATGTATTTATAAATTATATTATGTTAAGGTATTATAAGGTAGTACATTATTTTTTTTAGGTATTATAAAGTACATTTTTTTTTTCACAGTCCTCCTTACTAGGGCTTCCTGTTCTGAGGCGGCCTGATACATAGTATTTTACTATGTTCGTGTGTCTATATGACTATTAATAAAATAACCTTCATAAGTAATAACCCTGTAGACTGAGTACCTACACAGCACCGGAGCCCATGGGATTTTAACAACCTATTGAGATTTACTAAAGTAAAAATTGCAAGCATTGGTGATTTTTTACGGAGATTCTTCATATCCTTTTTTGCTAAATTTATGAGTTCCTTTTTGCTGAATTTTACGACGTTTTGTTCTGGTGTTTAAAAGCCCAAGACGTAAGCCAAAAAAAACATCTAGACATCTTACGATATCCGTGTATATGAAATTATTAGCGTATTAAAATAATAAAAAAAACTAATTTTGTTTGCATACGAAGCAAATACTTTCGGATACGACTGTACAATTTAAAAAAAACGATAACTTAGTAAACACTTTTTTATATAAAAAATAAAATAAAATTAATCAAAGTAAAATATTTTCATAATTTCACTAGTTCACTATTTCAATTTCAATAGTGGTGTTTTAAGACGATATTTTTAATAAAAAATTCAAAATTAATACTGTAGTTGTAGGCAAGTAATAATTAATAAAGATTTTAAATTTTTGAAAATATTATTGTCGGGTTTTCTATATGCTTTTATGTTTTTGTTTGTATTTATAATATTTATGTTTTTAATATGTGAAAATTTACACGACATAGAAGTGGTTTGGTAGTTTCGTTTTTGTCTACACCTGTTTGAATTATTTACCTACCTGTAGAATATACCTATGCAACAAAAGACGTACTTCGACTTATTTCTGAACATATCTCCGATTTTTTTAATATAAGCTCCACACAGGAGGCCTTTAGGAAACTAATTTCCATCAGGGCCTGTCTTTAGGGATGCTGTGCAGCAGGGTTTTTAGGGTGGGTAGGAATATGGGGGGTCAGTGTTTCAATCCTCCCACTGCGGTGTAAGGCGATTTTCCGAGAGAGTCATACTGAAGAGGTGAAAAGGTTTCCCTTAACTAGTCTCTCCTGATTCGGCCTGCCCGCAGTTGGTGGGCAAGGGCGCCACCACGATCCGGACAAACCTCACCCAATGAAACCGGGCACCCATGCTAAGTCACCAAACGTAGCGAACCATTTGGGGTGACCTATGGCAGAGGTGTTGGTTATCCAATAAAGGTTCCCGGGATAACGGTACCCATTCCCGCCTCCCAAATTGAATATGGCAGAAATTTACAAGCACCCATCGGTTCAATCGACATTTTACTTAGTTAAAAAACTAACCTGTGCTTATAATTTTAATTTTCCTGGCCTCATCTTTCAAATTCCACACCAAATCAAATAAAAATAGGTAATAAATTATTTCTTCATCGTATTTATTTGGGTAAAAACAAAGAAATAAACATTTGCCGTAAATCACATCTCGATTCATTCAAGCAAATGAAGGAAATTTCACTGTTAAACTTAACGAAGTACTTAAGAATTTATTCGCTAATTTCAGGTTGCTAACGCCCAAAAACAGCGCTCGCATTATGGCAATCGGATAAATCATAAAGGCGCGTGAATTTGACAAGCCTAGGATTATACATCACGAGAATATCACAGGAAATATAATACATCTTATCCGTTCAATTTAATTACTTTATAAACCGTAATAATTCCTTTTGTAAAGGCAGATGACTCCTTAACAATATTTCAACTTAAAGTAGCAATTGTTTTGAATGCATAAATAGAATTATATTAGTTAAAATAACGAATCAATAGGATAGAAATAAAAAATTAATTTCACTAATAATCTTGATATATAAAACAAAGTCGGGTAAGTTACATCATTTATAACTCGAGAACGGCTGGACCGATTTTTATGATCTTTGATTTGTTGGATCTGTCTCCGCCCCGAATAGCAGAATAGTTATTAAAACATCCAAAAAATTCACGAAAAAAAATATGAAGAAAATTCTTTTCCCCATACATTTTGTATGGAACAAATTCTCACCTTTTGA
The DNA here is from genome assembly GCA_917563855.2 of Limnephilus lunatus. Classification (NCBI taxonomy): domain Eukaryota; kingdom Metazoa; phylum Arthropoda; class Insecta; order Trichoptera; family Limnephilidae; genus Limnephilus; species Limnephilus lunatus. The sequence continues at coordinate 71,607,464 of OU830596.1, forward strand.
AAGAGCTGCAGCAATATTGTGATAAGTATAATATTGAATAGTGAGTGAATTCGAAAAAAATAAAAATTTCTAACATATAATGCTGCCCCTCTCTCTTACACACTAATTAAATGTCAACAGACGAAAATGACACCAACGGTGAACGTATGCAATAATTATAATAAATCTCCCTCACACGTAAAAAGAAAATGAAACGCAACTCCCATAAGTAAGTTGAAAAGTAAGAAAATCACAAAAAAAATAAATCCGTATAAATACTGACAAAAAAAAACACGGACAGTTACGCATCGATAATTGCTTATGTAATTTTTAGCTATATAAAAAAAAACTGAATTTAATTCAGCTATAAATTAACACAATAGTTATTGATTCTCAGGAGGTACGAAGTTCACCGGGTCAGCTAATAATTTCATAAAGAATAATATCAGAAAAAGTCAATAGGTGTTCGGTATAAACAAAATCGGACATGTTTATACGAGCCACTATCTAGGTTACAAATCTGTTCGTTAAAAACTTTATGATCATTTATAAAAATAATATGGGAAATATTAAATTGAATTTTATTGGCAAAAAAGACGCAAAATAAATAGGACTCAAGGGAAGAGTTGGTTAAGAGCGCATAACCAGAGAAAACCAGAAATATGTCATTTTTAAATCAGTGTTGAGACGTATTTACTCTGTTCCATGAACAATTAGAAATTCAATTTTTATAAGAAAAACTTTCTTTTTATACTTTTTTGAAGGTTATTTCCATCAGTGAAATATATCACATTATAATAAGTTAACAATAATAATCTAAACGAAAATATGAAAAAGAACACGACACAGAAAAACAGAAAAAAGACAATGGTCGCAGCTGGGAGTTTTTTTGCATTCTTATTTTGCTTAGACATTATTGAAAAATGATAAATACTTATGATCAAAAAATATTTTTTTTTAGTTGTCCTCTCCTAAACACAAGCAGCTGCTTTATTAGGAGAGTGATTGAAATATTAATATATATATATTATGTTGTAAAACTGTGACCTTGTTATATTTTTAAATAAAAAAAAAAAATAAAAAAAAATAAAAAAAATTACAAAAAGTACATAATATTAATGGTTTTATCGTCACACCTTTCAGCATTTTTGGATGCAGGTATAAATGAAGACAACTTTGGAATGAAATATAATCGATATTGAGTTATAATTTTAAAAAGCTGGTAAGGAGAATAATTAATCTTTCTCGTTGAAACCGCCCTGTACGATCATAAGAACATTTTTCGACGAAATGTGGATTTAGGCTGCTGGCTGGTTAAACGCTCTTAAAGCGCTGTGTCCCGGTAAGAAAAAAGATCCTGGGATCGATTCCCAGTTGCAACCGTTATTTTAATAATTATAAGCAATAATATTATCAGCCTGAAACACTCATGTACATTGAAAAAATCTTCCGAGAAAAGATCCCGTGTCCTTCTGATTGTCGGTCAGGTGTTCTACCACTGAGCTATGTCAGCTTATCTAATACCCGCCAAATAATTCAATATATACCAGTGTTTCATTAAAAAATTCCTGCTTATTACATTTTTCCACCTGAAAACAACCAACTATATTTTTGTAAGAGAGGCATTGTTAGTACTAAAACTCTCGCTAGGTGGCGTCGAGACAAATTATGTCTACATTTTTTGGTGAAATTCTTTAACTTGTCAAATATTAATTATTATTTTTAATTGATTAACTTTCGTTTTTTTTAAAATCAAGAATTTTATGCATAGCACAAAGGGTAACAATTACTCTAAGTAATTATCAGCCTGAAACACTTATCTACATTGAAAAAATCTTCCGAGAAAAGGTACATCTTTTTTCAACAAAAAAAAACGTTAGTTTATCAATTAAAAATAAAAACGTTATTTTAATATTTTTCCGTGTTTTGTTTTGTATTGTTTCATGTTTAGTTTAGATCTATTAGTACTATATTCTCTTTTAATGATTCGGTAATAATTATTAACGGCTGAATTTGGAAAAATAAATAAACTTTTATTTTTTGAAAAAAGTAAAAAAAAATCACGAATGTATTGTTTGAATGAGTCAGGTGCGCTTCTACGTTAACATGTTTTTGGGTCCGAGTGGTTAAACCTCCTAAAATGTATTATGCTAGTATTTTTTTAAGGATAGCAATCTACCTTCTTTTTCCTACTCCATTCATTTTTAGAAGACACCTTTTATTTGAAAAACATTAAGGATTGGTTATTTCAAATGAAAGTAACTGAATGTAAACTAGAACATATAAGAAAAAAAAACAGAACTAACCAGCAATTTGAAAAAATAAAAATATATATGTAAATCAATCAAGTGATAAACCTATAAAACAAAATAATAAAATAAATGCGATTATAACTATACTTCAATAGACTGCGAAATAGGTATTTTGGTTGGGACGGGTAAGAGGAGGAGAGGGTTAAAGGAAAATTGCCACGTAAGTAATATAAAAATATTAGGTACAACTAATTTATTCGTCATGAATATGTGTTATGTGTTATTCGCACCTAGAATGTGATACAATGAAATTCTGTAGCGACAGAAACTGAGTAACTTGCAGTGAATATGTCAGCAAGCAGGACTGGGCAGTATTTGAATGACTTGTATTTGAAATACTTATGGATTCAAAATACATTTAGCGATCTTAATAATGATATTGAAAAATAAACTAACATAGATAATACATAGAATAAAAACGCTAGAATCTAGAGCTATACTACTCGTATGTTAATATTTAGAGTTGGCAACACTGTTGGTACGTCAAAACGAGTGTCTTATCAATTGTCGTTTTCATCATTTTGAGGTATTTAATCATGAAGACGTGAGTTAATTGATAATGGATGATAAAATTCAGTCAAAGATTTGTATTGTAAATGTTTGTGTCATAGTATTAGATCAAGCACTATAGGAATAATTTTACTGAATACTAGGTTATTTTTAAGTTAATTATAGTAGAGCGCACTTGAAGTAAAATGACACAAAACTGCGCTATACAAATGTCATGTTATTATAATAATAATTTTTATTATCTAACACCTGGGTCCTATACCACAAAACTTAACAAGTGGAGCGGAAATGAGATGTGTTTTCTGAGCAATATGATTGATCAATTTTTGCACGTCTCTGTTTCACTCTGTTCAGCGTTGCTTCTATGGAAACGCACCCTTAGATAAGGGCACTTACGACAATTTATTGCAACCAATGGTTCTACCAAAACCAAATGTATTTTGTAATTGTAATTGCATTTGAAATAAAAAAATGGTTAAAATGCTGTATTTTGTATTTCAAATACACGACTTGAAAGTATTTTGTATTTGGTATTTTAAATAAATGCGAAAAAGTATTTTGTAATTTGTATTTTCATTACAGCAAAGCATATATTTTGCCCAGCCCTGTCAGCAAGTGTGTATATGTCTATATGTGCAAATTTATTGTTTTAGTAGTTATATTTCCTTTGCATAAATTCATTTTGGTTGGAATTGGTGTTGCATCTATAATTGTAGAAGAGGGAATTTTGTCTGCTGTATCGTTGAGTCGGCGCGTGGACATTTATTTTATTTAGCAACTCCGGGCAGTCAACTTTAGAGTTAATAATTTTGTACAGGAGCATCTGATCAGCGACAAACCTCTTGTTGAGCAGTTTCATAATTCGAAAATGATTCTCGATTTCGTCGTAAGAGTATACATAATTTAAAATTGTGGAATTTGAGAAAACGCTCCTGGACTCTTTCTAACCTGTTAACATAAACAATGTAGCGCGGGTTCCAAACCTGTGAACAGTATTCGAGGTGAGGACAAACATGTGAATTGTAGAGAATCAGACAAGTCTTAGTGTTTTATGTTATTTAAAATTTGCATGTTTTCAGTACAAAGCCTAGACTCTTTGTTGCTTTGATGACAATGTTATCAACGTGTTTATCAAAGGTAAGTTTAGAGTCCAAAAGAACCCCGTGGTCACGTATATAATCTTTATTTGTTAACAGCAATCCCGAAATGGTGTAATCACGCAGTATTTTCACTCATAAAGGCAGACAAGAAAAATTATAAATGTTATAAGATTTGTAGCAACAGAGCGACCTGCTAAGAATCCTTGCTGAAATTCATTGATTGAATTCTCACAAGGAATAACTGGTCATAGACCATATTTTCGAACACCTTTGAAAAACTTTGCAGAGCTTGGAAATGGGTCTATAATTATCTGCTTCACACTTAGTTACCGATTTATGAATTGGAGTATGCCTATAATGATATAATAACAGAACTTGAACAGAACTCACACAGAACATGAAAATTGACCTCAAATATTTGATGAATTGTAAATTTTTTTTTTAAACAACCCGTCCTTAACTTGGATGTTTTATTGGGTGGACTATTTATTCTCCGGATACGTTTGAACTCAGTAGACAGTAACGATAATTACTTAAAGCAAATTATATTAATTTTTCATTAATTTCAAAAACACAATACAACAAAGAGCAGATCATAATAAGTCGTTCATTTATCTTACTCAATCCAAGAATAAAATTCTATGGAAAAAAAACTGTAGGCGTTATTTCTTACAGAACACAGAACAAAATAAAAACCACAAATCATAACATGAAAATGAATGTTTGAATAAATCCCCACAATAAAAACTTAACACAATGTCTGGGTCAGGGGTTTTAACATGGGTTTCGCTTGCTAAAAGCTAAAGATAATCTGGCTTCTTACACTGCCGAAAATATGATATTCAAACTAAAATAATCGTAGAAAGCAATCACTTTGTAGTTTGACATCATAGAAAAAAGAAGAAAACTTGAAGTGCCTTGCATAAAAATTTAATGGCAACAAATATTCCATTTAGCCCAATATCCCGGCGCTACGTTATATTTACACTAGCCTGACATTGTGTCAATTTTTTATGTATCAATATTTAATGCAAGGCACTTCAAGTTTTCTTCTTTTTTCTATGATCACATCCCATTTTAATTTGTTTAAAACGGTTTTGTGTTTGAAATTTAAGCTTCGTTTGGTCTAATATTTGGATCACGAAAGACACCCACATGGCAATTCTCGTCACTCTTCTTTATTCTGTGTTAGATGTATTATGAAATAGAACAACAAATTTCAAATATTCCTAATAGATAGTTTGTGCAATATGATTATTATCGATATATACCTGTATCAATAATCTATCTATATAAATAAAAATTTAGGTTCCGTATGTTGGCGTTCGCAAATCGCGAAAAGTTATCGATGGATTGACTCAATTTTTTTACAGAACATTGTTTTTCTGCAGAATAGTGTTTGTATATATAATGGTAAGCGCTAGCCTTATGAAATTTGTATTAAAAAAATACAAATGTAGGTTCCGTACGTTTGGGTCCGAAAATTTCGGAAAGCAATCGATTCAAATTCGACTCAAAATTTTTACAAAATTTTTACATTATAGCAGAAGAGTATTTCTAGATATAATGGTAAGCTCTGGTGTTATGAAAGTTGTATAAAAAAATACTACATTTGGTGCACGAGTGGTTTAAAAATGCAGAGAGGGAAGGTAGGAGGGGGAGGGTGTTGAAGGACGTGGGGTTCGAGGAAAAAGCGACGAGAGAGGAGGAAGGCGGGGAAGGTGGAAGGAAAACGCTGGAGGGGAAGGGGAAGGGGGAACGGGGACGAAAGAGAATGGACATGAAGGGAGAAACAATTTATTTCTTTGAGTGGCGTAGCGAAGCATGCCGGGAATCAGCTAGTTCATCAGAAATGATGGATTACCACATAATTTGTGCAAAGCGCCCTTGAGGTGATTTTCTCACGAAAATGGCGCTATAAAAATCATCCAATAATTATTATTATTATAACTCTGTCTCGCACAATCTTTGGTATAATCACATTCAAACATCTTCTCTTTAGCATTTATTCTTTTGATATAACCTCAACTTTTTAATTAATTTTTAACTCTTTTTTATTCATTTTATTGTGGTGTCTTCCTAGGCCGCACCCGATATCTTCCGTCCATTTGTATATTATCCTCATATTTTCTCATCTCTCCTTTCTCCGTCAATCCACTTTATATGTTCAAACTATCACATTAATACCGGTAAATGAGAATTTTAATCTCATCTAATAAAAGCATTGCTAATGAGGGTTTGTTAGTTTACTACACCTATAAATTTGATTTTACAGGTGAGTTAGAATATTGATTAACCTCTTTTTTCGTTAAGTCACAAAAGTGACCTGTCAGATTCAAGATTTATTTAGAAAAATTACTGGTTGACATTACTTTTCAAAAAGATACCCTGTTTTTGAACATATCCTAAAATGAAATGGTGTTTTTGAAAGCAAATAAAGACACTTTCAGATTATCGTATTACAAAAAGATTTTAATAAAAAAATAGAAATATTTTCAAAATAAAAAGAGTGGAGTTTTTTACGATGTTTTTTGTCTATTGATTTTGTTTATCGATTGTTCTTTTTTAAATTTGAAACTGTAAAAAATACTTGTTTATTCAAAACTAAAAATAAAAGTTCTAGGGTCAGTCAAAAAGTAATGCCTCCTATTTTTTTCACCTTTAATTATCAAGATGTAAAAATAGCATTTAATTTGTTATTTTTAAATATAATCCCCCGTCCATTTCCACAGCTTTGGTCTATCTTTTAACAAGGGCATGTATCACGGTAACATCCAGAACACCATTGCCATAAGTTTATCCGCCAATCACACGGTTTTGATTTTTTTTGTCCTTTGTGAGTTTGTGTGATGCCATTCCATTGACTGCCTCTTTGATTCAGGTTTAAACAAATGAACCCATATTTCGTCTCCGGTCACAATTTTTTCCAGAAACCAAGCGCTGTAAGTGTTGTGAGGCTATTGTTTTCCTTGTTTCTTTATTCTGGCCGGTTAAATTTCTTGGTACCCACCTTGCACAAACTTTTGTTGAATAATCAGTTATTAATAATCGTTATCACACTCCCTTTACTGAGGGAGAGAATGCGATATCTTTAGTTATTTGAGGTTATGACAGATAATGTCATCAACTCGCTCAATGTTGCGTGCAGTCATTGCAATCAACGGTCTACCACTCCGTTTTTCGTCAACCAGCGGTGTTTGTCCTTCAGCTTCGTTACAGCGACGAACCCATCGTCTAGCAGTGCTTATGTCCACTGTTGCATCATGTTGTACCATGGTACACATTTTTCAGTCTTTCATGAATACGAATGGGTGTTTCACCTTCTACAATCAAGAATCAATCACAGAACGCTGTCTAATACGAACATCGATGAAGGTCATTTTGCAAGCGACTGCAGTGCTGCCACCTGTTGACGCAAAAGTTACTACTGCAGCAGATTGTAGAAGAAGGTTTAAGGAATTACACAAAATTCAAAATTTTCACCTAGCCAACTTTATTTAAGTACAAAACAATAGGAGGAAATACTTTTTGACTAACCCTCGTAATTTAATTTTGCCTACTTATTAAAACGGTCATGATCACTTCAATTATTCGATACTTATTAAAATAATTATTTCAAATTTCATAAACGTTTACAAATCTTTCTCAAACATGTAGCAATGGCAGTTAATGACTTATTGGAAAACATAACAAATACTTGATAGTGTCTATGGTAAACTTTTAAATGAAAAAACAAAGCGTGCTTAAATCATGTATCTCATCATAATACAAAATAAGACGGGAGATTTTTTGGCAGTCCGTTTTATAAAATGCACAAAAGACTCCTACGCTACTGTATACTAAAAGTTTTCTATTTTATATTATTATATAATAAAACCAATTTGAAACTTGTATCAATCATTTTCAGTGTTCGCATATGTTCGTAAAGTAAATAAAAAAAAACAATTACAAAGGTAAAGTAAATTTAAAAAAAATGGAAAGGTGAAGTCTTAAAAGCATTAACAGCACTCAATTAAATGCAAAAATGAAGGAGTCACAAACATTAGCAATAAGGAAACGACTAAAGAAGAACAGTCTAGTGATTATAAACTTCATTTTCGGACTTCATTCAAACACATTATTTTTTAAAAGAGGCCCTCAGTTCAAAACAGTTGAATTTCTCTAAGCCCACCCTCCCTTCGCAGTCAGCTCATAATTTATGATAAATATTTCCGCCAGCCCGGTTCAGCCTTAAATTTCTCTGCTGGTACCTCCGCGTACAATAACCACTACGTAAATTTTTCAGCGGATCTTTCAGGAGCCGGCGCGAACTTTTGGACAACAATAGCGCTGAGAAAAAAAGATTTTCGCCAATTGTTATCGCCAGCCATTTGTCCGAACAAGAAACGGCTACTTTGGGCAATCGTTATGCAGCATGGAAATAGAATATGCGGGATTGGTTTTAGTCATAAAAATATGACGTCCATCGATGTAACACTGGTACGAGTCAAAAGACTGCGATTTCACACACAATGTTACTGATATATAAAGTCTTGGCCTTCGGAACAAACCAAAGACTAAAATCCAAGTCCTTCTGGAAATCTAGTTTCTTCTCGGAATGTGGTAAAGTGTATGTAGGCTAGATAGGACGCACCATCTCCAAAACGATCTCAGAACACTTTCGAGCATGCAAACTCGGTTATCCGAACAAATCAGCCAATAGATATCAGCCATTAATTTGGATCTGTACCTGAAATTCTGGTAAGTCACAAAACGTATCAAGCTTGCCTAATTACGGTGGAAATTAAAATAAAATAAAATTATATTAATAGAGACGATGAGTCTAAGCTTAATAGTTCGTTGTATCTGGAACTTGACGACTACACCAAAACTAAAAGCCAAAAACTACATTAATTAAAGAAAGATTAACGCGCGCAACATAGAATCATAAAAACACAAACTTCACCGTTGTATCTGGAACTTGACGACTACACCAAAACTAAAAGCCAAAAACTACATTAATTAAAGAAAAACTAACGCGAGCAACATAGAATCATAAAAACACAAACTTCACCTCAATCTACACATCTGCCCCGATGATAGTCACCGTATGCTGTCTGAAACATTGGCTAAAGAAGGAGGAAGTGCGACACGGAATTGAAACCCAAAAATTAAAATAAAAACCGTAGAATAAATCACCTGAACACGGAACCAGACGACCAAATCATTTCTCTGATTAACATCTTAGTAGAACTACACTCCAGTCAGGAAAGCGTCAAATCTACTACGAGGAGCAGAATTTTTCCATCCACCTCTCCCTGGATTATCATTTGGGTAGCAATATAAATTTGATTCCCTTCTGACTTCTTTAACTTTTTATCGTTCATCTCTGCAAAAATTAAACGATCTTTCCAGTATATTTTGACCCCCATCTGGGAAGTATCTATTTTGATGGCAATGCCTGACCAAACAAGATAACGTATTTTTGATGATTTCTAACAAAATGGAGAACTCTTACGAGGGTAATAAGAAAAACCACAGATTTAATGACTTCAAACTTTGTTGCGAAACTTAAAAGTTGTGCTAATTAAAAGATCATCATTTTCATACCTGAAAGTGGTTGAAATGATGTTTCAGTTATTTCCACATACCTGTTATTTTGTACCTCTGCCCTCAGCAAATATTTTTCTAAATACGCAGAACACGTGATAATTTTTTAAACCTGCTAAACTACACTTAAACCTGTTAAACTACTTGCGTAGTTTGTCAGCAGGTATACAGTGGTAACATTTTAAGCAGTAGAATGGTTCATTTTAAAACAGTGTATATGTATATAATGATGAAAAATTAACAATTAGAAATCAGATCAATTGGCTAAATTAACAGAATAAACATTACGAACAATATTACGTTATTATTAATAGAAGGGCACATCTATAGTCGATTCTTATCTCCGGCGCCCGTTTATTTCATTAAAAACTCCAGCAGAATTTGGAAGCTACGTGGATGTTTTTAGAAGCGTTAAAAGAAAGTGTGCCATTGTGCAAAGTGTTTAAAACAACACTTCCTTCATTGAATTACCTAGTCTGTTCTCCTTTATGTCGAGATAATAAATCCACTGAATTCTGACAATTGAAGACAAAAACGTGCTAGTATTAATATCAAGGTTTTCTTCAAAACACAAAAAATACTCGAGATAAAATAAAAAATAAAACAACAATGAAATTTTTTTGAATTTATAAGCAAAAATTATTTTAAGCATCTACACTAACTACCCGCTTTTGCACGAGTCCCAACACCTTTTTTTTTATTTCTAATGGTCACAGCAAAAAACATAGGTTTTTTTTTCATTACATACGTGTATTTCAAATGAGATAACCGTTATACAGTCCTTTTTTAACTCGACCACTTAGCATTTCTCTTTGTAAATGCGTTCGTTACGTTCTGGTTCCGGTTGAAGATGGTGGCCGTGTTTGGATACTACCTTTTTATCCCCCAAGAGTTCGCATGATCGTGGTTCCTACAACGAGCTATCAAATAGGAATAATCAATATTATAATTCCTAGTGGCCTGAAGAAAGTTTGAAAAAGAATTGTCATTGAGATGGTAAGTTTTCTTTGGAACGATTCTTTATATTACTCCATTCAGACAACATGGAAAAGATTCAACGGAAGTTTCTTCGGTTTATAAACTATAAATTGCAAATTCCTATACTAAACATTGATTACAATTACCTCCTGGATAAAATGTCTTTATTGAAACTTTCAGAAATAAGAATAAGCACATATTTAATACTATTACATAAAATACTGCATTACAAAATTGACTGTCCTGAATTACTTCAATTTATCAATATCCATGCTCCCAAAAAATCATGTCGACATTTATTACCCTTTTATTTCAATAACACCAGGGGTCCTAGCATGGTTAGTCGTTATGAACTTCTGTTTGATCGTTAGCGGCCTGCAGTCGTGCTCGGGAGCGATGACAAGTTACCGACATTTTCGATAAAACCAATATCGATCGACTATGCGGGGGGGCATGGATACTAGCTTATCAAAATTCTCCATTTCTGAGACTTCACAGTCTCGGAAATAAATATTCTAATCTAGGTGATATATTTCATCTTATAATAATTAATCAGTGTAAATGTTGTATATTCTATCACGTTAATTCTTCCGGACAAAGATGGATTTACATAATTTCTGCAATTTTTGTTTATATTGAATGTGAGACTTCTTATCATTTCTTCATGGGCATTTTTATTTTATTATATGCTTTTGTTGTTACATTAAATTATGTATTTTCTTTTCTCATTGTATTCTATTTTCTTCATTGTATGATACTCAACTTCATCAGGGCGTGTAATAAATAAATAAATAATAAATAAATAAAATAGAAATAAATAAATAAGTATTTATTCATTGTATTTATTTAATTAAATAGTCAGGTATTATATTTAGTATTTACTATGTAAAACTGAAAAGTATACTGTATACAATAATTAGAAAAAAATGAGAGATTTCTTACAATCGAACTGATTGATCAGTTTCGTAAGATTTGTAAAATAAAATATTGTAAAATTAAAACTGAATAAACATATTTAAAAAAAAGGTATTTAACTAGGTACCTACTTACAAATCTATGATGTCAGAGGAAATTTTGATTTTGATTTATTAAATAAGAGAAAATTAGAAACATTTATGGACGCGAGGTTTAACTGTTCTGAGAACTTCAACATTGTACAAACTTGTATAAGTTTTCGAATGAAATTCTCGATAACATAACTTTAATACGCATCTCGAATAACCATCTTTAGTCACCAAACTCAATGTATTTTGTGAAACAATATGTAGAATATACATAACAACCCAATAGTGGGTAAGTTGTTTGTGTAACCTTTAGTAACCAAGCCCATAGTATCGTTACCTTAATCTCTTGGTAAACTTGCTTTAAGTATTGAACGTTTTATTGTCATACATAGTACCTTTAATTTACATTCACAAAACAAACGGTAAGCGATAAAGTTTAAGAGGTTGTGTAAGCAGTTACTGTTTGACTATTTCGGGGTATTTTGAATCCGAAGGTCGCCCCGAGGGAAATAAACTCAAACAAATTGTCAACAGAGGTACAGTGCGAGATGATAACCCCATTTGTTCTGGATTGAATAGAAAATCTACGATTTGTTGTGTAAGCGATGATTTGTTGTGTTGGGAGGTAGGGTAGTAAAATATTTAGTTTTTGTTGAATGCTATATTATTTGCTAGGATTCAAAGTTGTTTTCGCCCAACTAGGCAAGCCTGCTGTCAAGCATATGGCGACAAGAAAGTTTACAACTACCGCATGGATATTATAATTATATACATGTAAATATATAGGTATAACTTTCCAATCTTCTTATACTCCCTCTAACCATATCCCAATAATAATTGGGGATGCCATAGTCTCACTTAATCCAAATGGTTGGTAGCAGTTTTGGAATCTTGTGCTGTATTCACATTTAAAAAGTATTTTTGTATGATATTTTTCTAAGAGTTTTTTTTTACTAAAAACAAAATCTGGCGGTCATTTTGAAGGGGGTGCATACCTTAAATACATATATATTTGTTTGTTTTTAACCCTACGTTCGTTCCATGTAAAGTTGCTTGTACTGGATCCATATTACTATCGATAGTGATGATTTAGGTTTTTTTATAATTAGCCCTCTGCGTATCCGCAATAAACCATTCAAAAGTATCCAGACGGCTTTTGTTTTCAATTCTTTTGTTTGTCCAATTATAAAATGAACACGAGAAGTATTAATAAAAATACCACTTAATAAAAATCTCTTGAAAAGGTTATAAAAATACGGTAGAATACTAATGTAATGAAAATAAAAACGTCCCTTGGCTTGAGAAAGGAAATAGAGATTTGTATTTGAGAGAGGCCTAGGAAAAACTCATCAAGGCTCATGAATAAGTATGAAAATTGTGTTGCCTTTAACAGCCTTTTCTTTGTATTATTGAATGAAGAAAGTTCTTCAAAGCAAATAAAGTTTTCTATCATAAAAAATAGGTACTAACTGCTCCATCGGCTAGGTTCATTAACGAATCATGCGTGTACTTACTTATGAATTTGTTAAATTTGTTAAACAATTAATACCATAGAATCTAGTATCTTAATTAAATGCGTAGTTTTACGTACTTCGAATTCGATATTTCGATAAAATTCGATAGAATTCTAACGAACCAACTAAAAACCAATTGATACACCCTATTAACCTAACTATGTTCATATATATATATATTTTCCTTCAAAACCTATCCCGTCTTATGCCAATATTACCTACGTGACAATAACTTCCGAGGAAGAATCAGTCTATGTGATGTGCAATGATCACAACTAAGTGATCTCTCGGCGTGTTCAATATCGACTGTTAAAGAAATCGGTTAGGAACCAGTGCAATGATAAACTCTCAGTTCTCAAAATCGACTGTGCCAAAGAAGCCTCTTGTTGCAGAAATTTCCAATCTATAGTGTTTGTAATTGGAGTTTGTTAAAGGAACTAGTGCAGTTAGCGTTAGTGCAGTTAGCGCCTCTTTGATACCTCTGTTCTATAATATCGATTCAAACTGAGACTTGTGCATGTGCGCAGCCAAGTGATTTATTGGTGCCATAATAACATAACAAGAACGTGCTATGGAAATTCAGGTGAGTCAGATTTCCTTCCAGCGTCCACTGTTATAAACCTCGTAGTTGCCATAGTAAAATGCCATATTCTTTTGATTAAATTTTAAATTATTGATTACAGTCCAATTGATTCGCAATTTATCTACGACTACAGACCCAGATGACATACGTAAATATTTGCATAGTGTCTAGTGTCTAACTACTTTAATTATAGTTGAGAGGTAGAAATAAATCATGTCTAAGCACTCCAGAAAATTACTAGTAGCCTGTGTTTATTCGTTAAGTTAGATTAATAGTTTCTTGAGAGACCAAGGTAAAGCAGTTAATTGTTTTATTCGTCTGCGGATTTTAGAACTTGTATGAATTTCTGGGATTGTTTACCTTTAGGTCTGCCAAACTTCTTAACTTAATGAAAACTGAATGTGTCCAGTCGAATAAATGGTTTAATAACGCAAGTCTGAGAAGGGTTTTCAGTCAAATAATACGAGTGAGGTAGTTTTGATTTTTTATTTTATTTATGGCAGTCCGGTGAGGTAGGTAAAATTGAATCTTTGTAGTCAATTTACTATCGAGTGCTTCTTAATATATCAGAATCTCCAGATTTTCATTTTCTATATATTTTATTTATTATCATCTCAAGTTATTGCGCACATCATATTATTACAAAAAAATCCATAAAATGATTGAAGAGTGAAAATAACGCGTAGTATTTTCAATTCATTTCTTTCTCCGTATTGTGAAATTCAATGTTTTTTTATGTCGAACTATGGAGTTTTTTTGTACATTTATTCGCACAAGAGGCTTTAAGAAAAATATTTTCCTTCAGTTCCTATGTCTTCTTTGGAGATGTAGTGTGGGGGATATTTTTAGGAAAGGAAGGAGAAGAAGTTCTGGGAAGTAAAAGGTATGAGAGGTGGGTAGGAATCTGGGGGTCAGTGCGTCCAGGAGTAACGTAGGAATTTGTCGCTCGCAAGGCGCTGGGTAGAAAGAGTTCTGCTGGAGAGGTCTCCCTCAATCAGTCTCTCCCAATCCGTCCTGCCACGCAGTTGGTGGGCAGATACATCCGCCATTGAGAGACGGACAAACCTCACCTAATCCTACTCAGTCACCGAACATAGTGAACCACTTGGAATTACCTTCGGTTGATTGAATAGGGTATGATAGGTGTGTAGAAATCTGGGGTCAATGTGTCCAAAAGTGACGGGCGTATGAATCCATCCCTCCCACTGCAGTGTATGCAAAGGCTCGAGAGAGTCCAGCTAGATAAGTCAAATATTCCCTCAACCAATCTCTCCCGATCCGGTCTGTTACGCAGTAGGTGGGCAAACGCATCCACCGAAAAGACAAACCTCACCCCATGACCCAGGGCACCCCTGTTAAGCCACCAAACGAACTACTTGGGATAACATGTGGTAGAGGTGTTATTTATCCAATAAATAGTTCCCGGGGCGGTGGTACCCATACCCAATAGAAACAGTAGATATTTAGTAGTAGCTGCAATTTATCCAAAGTATATTTCTTTGTATTTTAACGCAAACCGATCCATAGTTAAGAAATCTAAAATAGTGATTTGGCATTAAACAACGTCTACAAAACTTTCGATGAATCTCTAATGATAAGTTTAAATTGTAAGAGCCATAAGTGGGATTTATATTATTATTCCATTATTTTTGAGTGGGGCTCAACCAACCAAAAGCGATATTTAAGTATGTAGGTACTTGATAATTTATACGAATTACAAATAATGTACGACCTTTTCTTCATTCCTGCGTCTCGGTATCACGTCAAACGAGAAAATATTAAAAACATGAAAATCTGTCATGATAATGTACCTAAGAGACTTTAGAAAAATTCATCGAAATTTTTTTTAACACTGTAGATACATTATTAAAAATTGTTATAAGCTGTCTGTAAAAATATGTATTATAAAGAACATTCGTTGAAATGTTTTTTAACGCGTTTAATCAAAGGATACCAAATATGTCAAATCATTATATCTCCCTTAAGAGCCGTTCGAACTGGGCAAGTATTTTAGTCAAGTACCGAGTATATTAGTAACAAAACGCGTCAGAAAATCACAATTTTAGTGGAGTAGTTTAGTCAGTTCTTTAGTAGAGTCAATCCATTTCGTTCCATTTTTTCGGGGAGTAGCGAAAAAAATAGAATGACCACGCGTCCCTGCGTACTGACACGGATGAACCCGTCGTTTTAGCAGAGTTCATTTGTAACAGGAGTTCAATATCGTGCCGTTGGAGCGAAGATGCTACTATAAATTTCTTTATTTATGCTGCTATAAATCTCTTTTCATGTCCATAGTTTATTTATTTTCACTACCATTTTTTTTTACATTAGCTCCACCCAGGAAGCCCTGATAAAAATAATTCCCCTAAGGGCCTATGTCACCTTTTGGGATGTTGTGTGGAGGGCATTTTTAGGAAAGGAACGAGGTGCGTAGGAATCTGGGTGTCGGTGTGTTCAGAAATGACGAACGTATGAATCCATCCTTCCCACTGCAGTGTAAGGCGACGTTCCGAGAGAGTACGGCTGCAGAAGTCAAAAGAACTCCCTCAACCCACTCTCTCCCGATCCAGCCGGCAAGACCCGGACCAACCCCACCCCATGAACTCAGGCACCCTTGCGGTTATCCAATAAATGTTTACAGTAGCGGCGGTACTCATACCCGTCTCTTAAATTATTCATCCATCTCATCTAAAATAAGCATTACAATCAGTTTAATTAGCGTATTTACTTTGTTGCAACGGGAGCTCATGAATGAACTCTACTTGAATGTAATGCGAACGCTTTTCGGCCAGTCAAGAAGCAAGTTACTCGCTACTCGACTAACTATTCTCCCAGTGCGAACAAGCCATAACTGTGATAGGGAGAAATATAATTAAAACGGTATTAGAAAGACAAAACTAAACGCTTTACATTCAAATTTAAAATTTAACCATAGGAAAAAAAATTAAATCTGCTTCTCTATGAAACCAAAATTTCCGATAGTAATTTGAGAAAAAGGGATAAAATTTTGACACTTTTTTAATAATTATTTATTTATGAAATGACAAAACGTGACGTGATAATAACGAATACATTAGCCTAATAAAATATACGTGTGTTTTTCTTCTTTATCGTTTTCAATTATTTTAGATAGAAAAAACGTAAGGTGAGCCATTTTTAAAACATATTTTAATATTACAAAAAATATATATTTTTTCTTTTAATGACATTATTTATAAATGTATTTCATCACCTTTCAAAAATAGTTTTATTTTCTTGGATACTTCAGAAATAATCAATTTATTTGGATTTTACTGCAAAGCAGTTTTTATGCAATTTGCGAGGCGGGTATGGGTACCGCTGCCCCGGGAATCATTTATTGGATAACCAACACCCATGCCATAGATCATCTTAAGTGGTTACCATAAGTCACCCCATGTAAATAAATGTAGTGGATTAATTTGTAGTGGAATAAATGTAATGTAGAGGTTTGTCCGGGTCTTGGTGTAAGATGCGTCCGCCCATCAACCGCGTGGCAGGCCGGATCGGGAGAGACTGGTGAAGGAAAACCTTTTGACCTCTCCAGTAGGAACATCGCCTTATACTGCAGTGGGAGGGATAGATTCGTCCATCACACCTGTACATATTGACCCCCAGATTCCTACCCTCCCCTCATACCTTTTCCTTTCCTGAACTCCCTCTCCTTCCTTTCCTAAAAATACCCACCACACAGCATTACCAAAGATGACATAGGCCCAGAGGGGAATTATTTTCCTCAGTGCCTCCTTTGTGGAGCTAATTTAAGAAAATATTTATTTCTGATTTCATTATCCTAAAAGATTGACCAGAGGGGTTGAAAGCAATTAATTATTTTTCTCCTAATGTGTCATTTTATATTATATCTAAATATATTTGTTAATGTATATGAATACAACGAAATGGTTTCCAGTGGTACTTCTTGACCAGATCAGATAAGTCTTTCCCAACATTCCACTTTTCCGTTTTATTTGCCTCTCAAATAAAATCAGTTATTCAAAAATTAATACTATTGTGCTTTAGACCACACGACTGAAGTAAAACTTGACTAACTTATAAAAGAACATATGACATTGGGTGACATGACATTGGGTGACATGACATTGGGGTGACATATAACCATGGGGTGACCTATGACCTTGGGGTGACCTACGACCGTGGGGTGACTCATGACCTTGGAGCGACCTATGACCTTGGGGTGACCTATGACCTTGGGGTGATCTATGATCTTGGGATGACCTATGGCATGGTTATTCAATAAATGATTCCTTGTGCTCGCACCTCTCTCTCTTGCCCCTACAGTAATATACGAAACGTAACTCTCTCTATCTTCATTAACTTATGTCTCCCTCTCAAATTCCGTTCGCCTGGCCCGATCACACTTTTCGTAACGCTCTCGTCACGCATTCACTAGCTTACTCTCCAAGTCAAGCGCGCGTAAAGAAGTTTTACTTTAAAAATAAAATGCCAGTTGCTGAATAACAAAAAATGCATTAGAAATTCATTGCTCCATTATGACTCTTCGTAAATCTCAAGGAAAACTATGTATTTATAATATTCAAACAAATAAAACAATGTGATTTATGGCAGTACTTTGGCGTATTTCCCAGTTTGCTCAAACGTTGTACATGAAAAGTGGATTGTAAAGGGAAATTGTATCTGTAGAAGACGGAAACGGGCAGGAATCGAGAACGACCAATTTCACCACTTATCCTGGATAAAGGTATTTCTCCTCGATCGGTTTCTTGCAGTAAACATAAGATTTTCACAAGTAAGGATTTAGGAACATTTAATGCTAATATCATTAGAGCAACAGCGTCCGTAGAAATTCTGTACGTCAGCTGATATTTCAATGAAGGTGCTCTTGTTGTGCTGTTATTTATTACCTACTTTTATTTTTAGCGTCATCGGAACCAGTGTATGACCAGGAGACACGGGAGCCAAACCTGTACTTTTATTGAATATGGCTGACGATACAAATATACCTACTCGTATTATTAGATATAATTATTGTTTTCTTTTCACACTATAATAAAAAAGAATTTGGCATTCTCAGAATATAAAAATATTACCATTTGTTATTTTAGCTACTGGCATCATACCTACATAGTTCTCTCGTTAAAAATTTTGGCTTATTAGATTTGTCAAAGAATTTATGTATAAAAATGAAAAAAATTGTCATTTTAAATACATGTAGGATTACGAAAGATTTTTTAAATATTTATATTGAGGGATCAGTAGGATTTATCGGTCCAGTTAGGAGGTCTACCGAGCCAAACCCTCTGATATGAATATATCTGGAGTCGGTGAATTATTTTCCCATTTGGTCTCTGGTAGATTGACATGTTGTTCTTGTATTGTTTTGTATTTATTATACTTATATAGTGCACTTACATACCGTGGATTGACTAGGTGATCATTTGTGGAAAAATGTGTGGAAGGGTTTAGTTTTTCCTGTGGGGAAGATTTAACCCGGACACAAAGTCGGAAACGTTAAAAACATTGTGATAATTTATCGACATCGTACAATTTGCTTTCCAAGGCTATATGTTCTGTAGAAATTCTATTATAACAACAAATAACTAATGGCTTAGGTATACTATGCCGTCTTTGGGGATGCTGTGCGGAAGATCTTTTAAAGGTAAATAAGGAAAGGAAGTTCTGGGAATGAAAAGGGTATGACTGGTGGGTAGGAATATGGTCAGTGTGTCCAGGAGTGACTCCATTCCTCCCGCTGCGGGGCAAGAAAAAGAATCGAGAAAAACCAGCTAAAGAGGTTCAAGGGTCTCCCCTAACCGGCCTCTTTTGATTCGGACCGCCACGCAGCTGGGCAGGCGCATCCGCCGTCAAGACCTAAATACGCCTCACCCGCTGAACCTAGGCATTTCTGTTACACCTCTTGGGGTAACATTGAAAAAGGTGTTGGTTATCCAATAAATTTAAATTTGGGAGGCGGTTATGGTAGGAAAGCTTTCTTCAATATCTTAATTATATTAATTGGGCATGGGAAGGGTCTCTAATTAAAATATTGGTAGATTTTCACTTCAAGCAGTAGTTCCTGGACATACCATGAATATCATTTATTCTCCCCTGGAATTAACGGTCCAATGAACCACCCCCTTTGTTCTCAAGTATTTTAGAATTCACTTTTATGTGACTTTATGGGGGCAGTAAAAGTTTATACGTCGGCCGATGGAAGAGATAGTAAATGAACGTGTTTCGCGGCGGAGACTGTGATATAATAATGTATTAAAATGGTTATTGGGCTCTCTTAAAATCTACTCATTAGGGCGGGGAATGGGCTTGGGATAGGAAGTTATAGTCATTATACTTAGGGGACTGTCAAATGTGTATAAGGAGTTGTGTTTTGTTAATACTAGAACAGACAATAAGGAGACACGCTTCTGTTAAAGCACGTTTGTTTTTTTATCATTTAAAAAAATATGCAATACATTTTTATTTTATTGTTTTTTGAAGTGAAACTTCTTTAGTCCCGTTATGATTTGAAATTCGGATGAAACAGAAGTGCGTCACTAAAATTTATTATCTGACGGGTCCTAGGTTCTAATATAATGCGGTAAATTCATGGCTTCGCGCGAGCCTCCGATAGCGTAGCGGCGTAAAGCACCTGACAAATCTTAGCGGATAGACATCTAGTGAACGAAGGTTCGAATCCCACGAAATCCAAAAGAAAAACATTTTTATTTTTGTAAAATTAATGTCTAATCTTCAAACCACTTTAAAATTAACAGACAAAAGAAAAGAAAGCGACATCTAAGGACTTTCTAGTTTTACTTCTACTATGTGTGAATTGCACACTCTTTTTTATGGCATGTTTGTTTTTTATTTAAAAAATTTGCAATACTTTTTTTTTTTTTTAATTTCTTTATTTATTACTTACAAAATAGGATTACATTATTAGATGATTTTTCGACCACCATGCTAGGCTGATGCCCGTGTTATGGTGGTCGATTTTAAATAATTTAGTGCAATAAAAATCAAACGTTCGTGTAATATTTGTGACGAAAATAAATATAAAAACTCTGTCAAGAGTGCATTAGAAATGTATTAAATGAGTACAAAACTGCATAAATATGTTGTCATATATTTTGTACTACTTCCCTCCTGTTATGGTAATGAATTATTTTTAGTTGCAAGATTACTGTTTAATTTCTAGACACAATATAATAGTATGATGAGGAAACTATAAATGGTTTCTCAGTTTGGTAAATTATACATGTATAAATTAATCCAATTATAATCTGTAGATTTCCCTAAAGTAGATAATAACTAAAAGGAGTTTAAATTGTTAACATTGTTATTGGATTGTTGTTTTCGGGGTGTCAGGACCTAAAGCCTAAAATGGACTGACATAATATGTCATATTATGATTTAAGACTGATCACATACTCGGCAGAATTTAGAGATAAACTTAAAATTCAACTTTTCAGAGAGTCGTATTCATAAAGTCAAAAACCTTTCACATTCAACTTCACAGCCCGCAAAATTATAAATAACGAATTGGGTTAAAAACTTGTCAGCTTTTTAAGGTTATTTCATTAAAAAATCAAAATAAATATCTGCATTTATTTATTTATATTTATTTACGCCCTAGTGGGCTTTTACAAGCATAGAAGCAAAAATATAATAACAATAATAATTATATACTCGTATGTTACTAAACCAATAAAACAGAATACATAATAAAGCAATCATCATCACAAGGTATAGAACATCATAAAAGAAATTAAAAACATAAAAAAAAAAAAAAATTAAACATCATAAAAGAAATGAAATAGTTCGAGTAATATGAAAAAATCAGTAATAAGACCAGAAATACAATAAAGTGCAATGTGTAAAAGCTAGTTAGTAGGTATAAAAAAAAACAATTATTTGTGTATAATAATGTAGGATGATAAAACAGAACTAAATAGAACAGCAAAAAAAAAAATAAGGTTATAAATTACTGGCAAGATTTTAGAAGAGAGGAGGTTTTATGAAAAGAACAAAAATAAGAAAAGTTAATTATTAGCAGATAAAATAGAGATGAGTTGTCTCTTGAAAATTGCAAAACTGTCAACACCAATTATATCTATAGATTCACAACGTTTATTTGCAAGGCTATGCATTCTAGGGATTAGTGAATTAATAGAATAGTTAGTATTGAGGGTATTGTTAAAATTGAAAATATCTTTATTGCGAGTTAGTCTGGCAGGTATATTAATACAGATTAATTGTAATAAATTAGGGCAGTCAACTAAAGACTTGATAATTTTGAATAAAAATAACAAATCAATTAACACTCTTCTATCCGATAATTTAAGGAGTCTGGTTTCTGCGCGTAAGTTATTATAACTTATAAGTTCAATTGGAATTTTCATTTTAAAATTAATATACCGAAGGAATTTGTTTTGTACCTTTTCCAATAATTGAGAATGGATTTTGTAATATGGTGACCAAATGGTGGAATTGTACTCTAATTTGCTTCGTACTAACTAATTTTTTTAATGTTGATACATTTTTAAAATTTGCGCCCATTCTCAAAATAAAACCAAGAATTCTCATTGCATCACTTGTTATTTCATCGATGTGAACATTCAACTGTAGACTCTCATGGAATATAATACCAAGATCACGAATCTGTGATACACGAAGAAGATTAACACCATTCATATCATAGGAAAACTTAAGAGGATTTTTACCTTTGTAAAAACAAATAATCTGACGTTTACCAATGTTTAGTTGTAAATCATTGACAGAACACCACGTAAATAGTTTATTCAGGTTCAACTGCAGAATGGCGCGATCATCATCGTTTCTGATTGTTCTATATATCTTCAGATCATCAGCAAATAACAGAACTTTAACATTACTATAAATATTAACTATATCATTTATGAATAAGCAAAATAATATCGGGCCTAAGTGAGATCCCTGCAGTACAATTTCTTTGACTCCAATCTTCTCATAAATATAATAATGATAGTAAAGGGTAGCAAATTTAAAAAAAAAAGTTTTCGTTATTCATTGAAAAAAATTATTAATACATAAAATTGGGGATTTTTCGACCAACATGCTGGTGGTCGATTTGAAATCATGCAATGTCCAGTGTACAATTTAAACAAAGAAAATATGCATTTCAAATATAAAATTTATATTTATTTGAAATAAAATAATTTGTTACCCAATTTGGTCTGAATCTTTCCCATAATCAATTTTAATTTTTAAAATAAAATA
The DNA here is from genome assembly GCA_917563855.2 of Limnephilus lunatus. NCBI lineage: Eukaryota > Metazoa > Arthropoda > Insecta > Trichoptera > Limnephilidae > Limnephilus > Limnephilus lunatus. The sequence continues at coordinate 71,630,285 of OU830596.1, forward strand.
AAATCTCATTCTAGAGTTCATTGAATCCGAGTTACACTAGACACCGACAGAGAACCCCGAAATAATTATTTTTAATAATATTCTACACAACAATCATTATATAGGTAGTATTAAACGAAGTTGCTCACGCTATTTGTGCGCTTAAATGCGCTTAAAATGAGCTTATCTATTAAACTAAGCAACGGATTTTCATGCGGTTTTCCGTTTTATAGTTTTTGAATTTATCGCGAACAGACTGGCAGACAGTCGTAACTTTAATTTGTAATATATAGAGATAATTCGCTGTACGGTGGGTTAGTACGTACTCCCAAGCGATATGATATAGGTACTTGCGATCGAGAGTAAGGCAAGGAGGGTTTATGTCCCCCATCCTGTTTATTGTGCACATGAACGACTAACCAAATCGCCTGGATATCGGAGCGCCATATTAATAATTTATGGCCAAATCACATAAGCTATGCGGACGACATGATTCTCCTAGCTCCGTCGATCGAGGAGTCGAGAATATTATTAAAAATCTGTGAAGAATATGCAAATGACCAAAACATGATATTCAACCTTAAGGCGATCCACTAGTACAGGAAAAAATCTAAATCGGAATTCACGCCCTTTTATGGGAGGAGTTTAAAAATACTTGAGAAAAAGCTTTTGGAAAGGTTGGAAAAGATATTTGAGATTGTTTTTTTACATGTTGATTTCGTAAAGGGCTGTAAAAAACCTTAATTCCTTTTTAATGCATTGTTTATTGTAATAAAACGGAATTTTTAAATTGATTTCACGAAATCAAGCAGCGCGGACCCTAACACGTTGTTTCTCCTCTCCGTCCGGAGGAGTAATGACGGAAGAATGGGGCGGCTGCCAGTCGTTCTTCGGTGGACGGTATAAGGGTCACTTTGATATAACAAATTCGTCGACTGCCGTATTGTCGCCGTGATGTCAAAAATACCAACGCGAAAATGGAAATTATATTTTATTTTGTGAGTTTTGGGCGTAAATTTCAATTTTTTTTGCGATAATCATATAAGAAACTGAATTTGCCACATTATGCAATAAAACTATAACCGAAAAAGTGTTTATAAGTAGGAGAGTTTGCACTTAAAAATGTTTTTTATAGACCTAATACTTTATTTTTTTCTAAGCTTATTAAAAAACTTATTAAAAAAATGACCAATACTTTTTAAGAGCCAAGGTATGTTCTACACGCAGTATTTATTTTAAGCATCTATAATACTTCTAAGCGGTCAAATTTTCAAAACAAAAACATACGATTTTGTATGATTTTGCATTATTTAGTATGGCTTCATCTTAAGAAGATGGGACTAATAGCATCCTACCAAGGAAACAAATCCCGAGGAGATTCTCCTAATACAACTTTATGAGATTAACATGAATACATCGGGCACTTAAAATACTTGAGGCACATCATTACTGAAGACCTATCGGACGATGGTGATATTAAAGAAGAAAAGTATAAGTATGCTGTCTAATATGATTTCCCGAAATTCTCCCAAAGCAGTAATAATGAAGAAAAAAAAATATTGCTCAATGCTTTTGTATTAGCCTATATACGTGTGAAGCATGGTGCCACTACCGAATCAACTTGATGGAACAACTCTAAATCCAATATTTATATTTGGATGCAGAAGGTATAGCAGAGTATCTACAAGGACTAGGGAAATAGGAAACGGAACTAGGGCTGACGTATTCGCCGGCCTGATAAGACACCAGGACACTGGAGCCAGGATGCGGCTAATGGCCTCCTACAACACGGTGATGAACGCAGCCTTCCAGCACCAAGCGCCACTCCTAAGTCCTGAGTGAGCGCTGGGCCCGACTTCATTCAAGACCACACCCTACCTATTATGCCCCAGATTCCTACCCTCCCCTCTTACCCTTTTCCTTCCCAGAACTTCCTATTTTTTCTTTTCTAAAAAGACCCTCCACACAGCATCCCCAAAGATGACAGAGGCCCCGTGGGGAATTATTTTTCTCAGGGCCTCCTGTGTGGAGCTAACGTAAAAAAAATAAATAATAAAAAAATTCCCAAAGTTTCATAATTTTTTTTTAAATTGCGGTCGGTTATTTTAGTTTCATAAAGACGTACCTTTTAGATTAATTGTTTTTGACTTTTTGATTAGAATATAAAGCGTGCTGTTGTTTCTTTCTAACACTGTTTAGATTTTATTTCTATCCATGATAGAACGAGAGACACAACGATTTATATGAGACCTATCAAATACATTCACCATTTTTACTGTTATAACGCGTTGACCTAAAAAAATAGGAAACAAAAAATGTTTATTATGACTAAACGAAACACAATACGTGGTAGGAGGCAGCTTTATCAACATTCAATTAACTATCGGCGCACCCTCTTTGTCAGCCTTATAAATACACCTTTTTTCTTATACGAAATTCTGAATTTCCAAGGGGGTTTTTAGCCGCGCGGGCATATCGGGTTTTTGCCGCACTAAATCACTGTCCGGACTCATATAAGAAACTAATGATGGTTTGAATATGGGAGAACCACGGAAGGTCTGTTATTTATAACACTCGCGATGGTCCGTCGTCCCTGCTGGGAAATTATCATCTTCGTTATAATAAAGACTGCTTACCAGGGGTGCATTGGATATACATAATTTGCATTTTCGTTATTTGTTTTCGGGCTGTCATGCTGTGTTGCGCTACCTACTTCTTTAGCCAACGTTTCGGACAGCCATCACCAGGGCAGATGTGTGATGAATTTTGCATGTTATAAAGTTAAAAATTCTTTAGCATCGTTGTGATTTGAAATTCGGATGAAACGGAAATGATGCATTACTGTACCTACGAAGCGTCAAACTGCGCTCATTAGCCGCCTTGATTATGATATCAATCTTCAAGGCTCCTATTGGTTGAGATTGTTGAAACTCGAATGAAACGGAAATGACGCACTACAGTACTTACGAAGCGTCAAACTGCGCTCATTGGCCGGTTTGATTATGATGCCACTTTTCAAGTCTGCTATTGGTTGAGATTATTTTGGTAAAGTTTCGCTTCTACCGCGTGTGAATTGCACACTTTATTTTCTTCTTTATTTCTTACAAGCGAGTGAGTACCCGGCATGCGTTGCAATGCCACTCAAAGAAACAAAGTGTTCTCCTTCCCACCCTGCCTTTAAATTAAATGAAATACATACATTTTTCAAACGACAATTGGTTTTTATTTTTTTTTACAAAATTTCGAAACGCCAGAGCTCACCAATATATGGAAACCTTCGCAGGCCTGCGCGCAACACTTCACCAATGTTTCATCGCAATCGGATGAATGGTATATGGCGCATATGGAACAAAAAAAGAAATATTATTTTTATATAGTAGGTATAAGGAATCAAGCCTGTCAGGATATTTTTGTAGTTTTTTTTTACAATAGCTCTACGCAGGAGTGTGCATTGGTCAATTATTGAACAATAATTAGTAAACAATTGGTATTTTAAAATAATACAAGAATAGTGTATTGCTATTCTAGATATATTTTTTGCCATTAACTTGCATACATGTATGTAAACAAACAAAGCCTATTCAAGAGACACGATAATATGTTAAAACGTAATTTTTTTTTGGTTCATCTAAATATTTGTCCTGGGATTTCCCTTTTTCTTTGTCACCTCTACACTTTATTTTGTTTAAAGTTACATAAAATATCAGATCTTACGAATTTCTAATGTTACTTTTTTTCCTTATTTCTTTTTTCTATCATACATGCATAGTACATCCTTTATTATTATTGATTAAGACCACATTTTTGTTTTTATCTATAAACATTTAAATTTTCCTGCTCTGTTGAAGCAAAACTACTTATTGGTTGCTCTATATAAAAAAATGGTCTATTAATTGATTTCTCCAGCAAGTTACAGGAAAAATTTAACCTCTTTAAAACTATTTCAATTTTTTTTCAAGTTCTTTGAGTTCAACAACTCTAAATACACTTACTGCCAAAATGTATTCTAAATAAACCCAATTGGAAACCATACAATACCGGGCCATTTTGAACCTAATCCTCTACCTTTAAATTTCCATTATGATATACCGTCCGAGCACCATAAGAACTGGGCCCCAACTAACTTCATCATAATTTTGTCCTACTGGCAATTTATGATCGCAGTGTTCTATATAAAACGCGAGAAATTAATATGACTCATAGCCGAAGAATTGATATTAATCATATAAAAATGCAAGACTGTGGGGCTTATTAATAAAGCGCTCAGGAAAGAAAACTGGGTCATTATACATTAACATCCTCCTCGGTTTTCCGGGATATTATGCCAGACTTTCTTTCCCGTTATTTTTGCCAACGCGCAACGTGTTGCAACACGAACCACGAAAACATGGGAATATATATAGGATAATAATGTAGGATGCTTGTCTTTTTGTAATTTTTTAAAATCTTTATATTTTAAATATGAGTAAGCACTAAAAATCACCCGTGTATGCATGCAATCTTTTCGTGCACAAGAAAATACGATCGGGAAAAGTGTAACAAAAATAATGTGCTGAATTACTGTTTTTTTCATGAGCATTTCTATACTTTTTTAAAATTTTACGCTCCAACGAATTTAAAAAAAAATGGTTTGTGATCGAGACTCGAACTTGGAATCATTCTTCCAACAGACTGTCAAACCGTAAACCATATTTCTTTTTATTTATTTTCGAAGTGAAAACTTCTTTAGCACCACTGTGATTTGAAACTCGATGAAACGGAAATGATTGACACTAAAAAGAGACAAAAATAAGAATAAGTATTTTTACTTTCATAAAATGAATATCCAATCATCAAACCATTCCAAAATGAACAAGCAAAAGAAAACGATATCTAGTGACTCCAAAGAAGAAAACACAAATACTAATAAGGTGATCAAATAAATGTATAGGAAAAGGCATACTGGAATTCGCTACAAAAACATGGAAAAAAATCATCCTCCCATTTCTTGTCTACTTTAGTTTTCTGAAGGTTTCACTTATACCGCATGTGAATTGCACACTCTGATTTTTTCTCTTTCTTTATTTCATATACGACCTCCGTAGTCCAGTGGCTAAGACTCTTAACTCACAATCCGGAGGTCGCGGGTTCGAACCCGGCGTGCGCAAATAAATTTTATTTGATTAATTTGTGTTATTTCACAATTAATTCATTTAAAATAATATATAGTATATTTGCGGCACGTTCCAGAGTGGAAGATACTATCAGTATCGCCCTGGTGTAAGACCACCATTCAGAATTGAAACGTTGCTTGAAAATGGCTTTAGCCGTGTTTGATGACCAGATCTGAATAGCCAGGTACTTCCCAACCTTCCTCTTCCCCACCTCCTTCCCCTCCCCACTACCTTTCAGCCTCACAACATACCCCAATTGGGGATGCCATGTCTCACTGGCTCCAGATGGGAGCAGTTGAGATTCTTGTGCGGTATTAACTGTAAAAAAAAAAAAAATTGTTTTGAATACATATATATTTTATTTGATTTGCTTAAACCCCTTAGGGTTACCTATAAATTTTAATATTACGTCTGATAAACATGTTTCGAGCCCTTTCTTGCACACATATAGTAAATACTGACGGCCTCCATAGTCCAGTGGTAGGATTCAGGACAATGAAACGGGAGGCCGTGGGTTCGAATCCCGGCGTGCGCAAAATTTTATTTGATTAATTTGTGTTTTTTCACAATAAGTCATTTAAAATAATTTATTAAATATATTTCCGCACGTTCCAGAGTGGAAGATACTCTCAGTATCGCCCTGGTGAAAGACCACCATTCAGAATTGAAACGTTGCTTGAAATGGCTTAAGCCGTGTTTAGTGACCAGATCTGAATAGCCAGGTAATTCCCCACCTTCCTCTTCCCCATCTCCTTCCCCTCCCCTATCATCAGCCTCACAACATACCCCAATTGGGGATGCCATAGTCGCACTGGCTCCAGAGGGGAGCAGTTGGGACTCTTGTGCGGTATTACATATAAAAAAAAAAAAAAAAAAAAAAAAAATACGTGATGGTAACTGTCAATACATTATTTTTTGAACTAGTCAATTATTAAATTTTCTGCTATTTCACGTCTTTTTTTCTGCCGGTCTCTTGCTGTTTCACTCAAGTTCTTAGTGTCGCATTTACCTCCACGTCTTCCAACCACCCGAGTTAAGGCCTCCCGACACCCCTTCGTACTGCAGGTTTATTATATAAAGAGAAACCTCTTCGGTTGTCGGCTTTCTTCCATTCTTGCTACGTGTCCTGCCCAGCGGACAGGCGTTCCAGTTTTACAAACTCTTCCACGGTACACAAAAATAAACCCAACAGTTTAGAGTTGCATAATAAATGTTTATAGACAATTACTATAGTTCGTAGTTTTACCGCATACGGTATCTTAGCATTGAGTACCTAGCTACTACAAAGTTCTTGCAATGCAATAATACCTGTGGTAAGTTGGGAAGCGGGTATGGGTACCGCCACCCGGGAACCATTTATTGGTTAATAAAATTTTAAAATAAAGATAACAAAATTGTTTAATGTGTAACTGGTGCTATCTATTTAATACGATGTGTAACGTCTTTAGGAAAAATTAAGTTTTTCTATTGAGAAATAGCAACGTGTTTTAATAGTTTATGGGCCCAATACACTTCCATAGTACCTCTGTCATAGGTCACCCCAAGTGGTTCGCTACGTTTGGTGACTTAGAAGGGGTGCCCGGGTTGGGGAGAGGTTTCGCCAGGTCTTGGCGGCCGATGAGTTTGCCCACCTGCTGAGTGGTGGGCAGGATCGAGAGAGACTGGTTGGGGGACGTTTTTTATTCTCTCCAGCCAGAATCTCTCGACCCATCGCCTTGCACCGCGGTTGGAGAGATGGATTTATACGTCCGTTACTCCTGGACACCAATTCCTCATACCTATTTCCTTCCCAAAACTTCCACTCCTTTATTTCCCTAAAAAACCCTCCACACAGCATCTCCTAATATGACATAGGCCCTGAGAAAAATTATTTTCATCGGGGCTTCCTGTGTGGAGCTAATGTAAAAAAAGTACTTTTCTTGGATTCGCTAGATTCTTAAAAAACGTAAAGTAGGATCACACATCGTCGGATCTGCCGGATCTGCCCTGATGATGGACACTGCAACGCGGTCCGAAACGTCGGCTAAAGAAGGAGATAGCTCAACACGGCATAACACCACAAAAACACACAATGAAAAAGGTAAGTACTATTTTTTAGAGCTCCTTTGCAAGAACTCTTTATTTTATTTTATTTTATTTATTTTAGAGAAAGTTGACAGCAAATCAGAGATTAAAAAATAATACAATAATTAGATGTTAATTATGCCAATTATGAACTTTCCACTGATGATAGTGAATGATAAAATGTGACATTATAAAGGTATTTTGTTAAATAATTTATTTTTAGTTACAATATATGAAAAGAAGGGGGGGGGGGGGGGAACATAGGAATAGGATTAAGAGGCAAAGGACGGGAATATATAGGGATTGAACTTCCTGGTTTGGAGTCAAGTTGCTTAGTGACATTTCGTTTTATTTCACGTAACGTCGAGTTAAAAATGTCAATATGGTAATAATTTGTTAAATGAATGTGTGGATCTGTAGATAAATGAGTTATTTTTGGAGTTAGTCTCGCAAAGAGGGAGAATAAAAGTAAGCGACTGTATACTGTTGCGATTTGGAACGTGGAATGATAGGCGTTGAAGAAGATCAGGACTTTTTAAATAACATTACCGAACGATTTTTTTGACAAGTTGTCGTCTTTATTTTAAAGAATTTTGCAGTCTTCCTAACTAACATGAGATCGAAAAGAGCGGAAATTGAGATACCTTATAAATCTATTAAGAACACTTTGAATTCTATTTTTGTGTTCTGCATAGCCTGGGTTCCACACTTGAGATGCGTATTCAAGGATACTACGAATATATGAGAAATATAGTGTTTTGAAAGTAGTAAGGTCTTTGAATTGTTTACTTGAACGGATTATGAAACCAAGCACAGAAAATGCATTAGTGACTATGTGGTCGATGTGTTTATTAAAATTCAATTTATTATCAAGTATAACCCCAAGGTCCTTACTTTCGAATTAGATAGATAACGGTACAATATTAATCGAGTATTCATGGATAAATACGTTTTTATTCCTAGTAAAGCGCACAATACAATATTATGCTTTATGTGATATGCGTCTCTTATAAGAAAGAGCGAGAAATGTTTGTGGAAGTGTTCGAGAAATGTCTTTATCAAAGGGTGTTACGTTACGTATCGTTTGGATTGGTTTTAAGAAGGGGATACCTTACACTAACACCATCTGTGCAATTGATTGAATTTATATATTGCGTATATGTCACGGCATTGAACACGTTTTACAATATTTTTGACATGCTTCAGGGAAATGGTGAAATGGAAATTAATTTTTTCATTTCTCAATGTTTCGTCAGCTTTGAGGAAAACTTCGCGATTTAGTAAAAGTGAATTAGTCTACCTGACGGATAATACGGAACGTTCGTGCTGTCGAAGTTCATTGCAAAGAAATAATACGGAATATTCCTTTTTAAGGCTTCGTTACTGGCCCCAAAAAGAAGAAGCTGGAGAGATATGAAATTACGAATGTTAGAAGAGCGCGCTAACATTTACAGCGATAAAATTGATGCAAAAATCATGAAAATATTTAATAAAACACGACTCATTAAAAGTAGAGCAAAAATCTTGCAAAAATTGTCTTAAGTTTTATTCAAAGAAACGCTGTGAATTTTTTCATACATATAACTTGTAAAATAACTGAAGCAAACGTGTTTTTAAAAATAATTTTTGGAGCATACTTTGCGATTTTTTTTCTATCGAGGGAATTTTATATATTTTGGGTTTCGGCGCGACGAATGTCTAGATATTATCTTCAAGAATAACATATATTTTTTAAGAGCTTAAAAACTTCAAATGTTTAAGCGTGGTTTGCAAGAAATCGGTAGAAATTCGGATAGCGGCCTCTTAAACGACTTCAAAAGGGAGGAGGTTATTTAACTAATAGACAATCAAATATGACATTTGTCGGAAGTACCAATCTTGCAATATAAATTCTCGTGAAAATAAAAACAAAAAGAGGGTTGAGGTTCAAACTACGAAAGCTGCATGTCATCATAATTTAAATATACATCCCAGGTTTTGAATGGGTTTTTTTGTCAAAGCTGGGGTTGTCTAGCCGGTATGTGTAATTATTTTAATAAATTATTTTCCATGTTCTGTTACTATAAATACAGGTACAAACTTGTTAATAATGCATTCACTTAATAACGTGAATAAATTATTGTTTTATATGACAAAAATATTTTTCTTATTTCAATGAAATGTTAAAAAAAAACGATAAATATGAAAATGGCGTACACCGCGTAAGTGAATTAATTTAAACAAAACTAAAATGAATATTTTTTTAATGTTTTTTTGTCTCCCCTGACATAAATATTCACTTTCGTAATAATAAAGCTAAATCTAACTGTTTAAATAAAAAAATATACCGTACTAACCACTAAGCGGTTCAATACATAAATTATCTAGATTTTTTTTTGACTGGTGTAATCTATCGACTCCAATAATTTTTGGACTCATCCTGACTTTTTGTAATGCAGTAGATTTTTCAAATCTTATTCAAACAACTTTCTTTTTATAACTTTTGAAGGTTATTCCCATCAATGTAATATATCGTTGAAGAAGATCACACTAATAATATAAACGAAAATATGAAAACAAACAAGGCACAGAAAAATAAAAAGTAACAGTTGCAACTGAGACACGAACCCAGAACCTCTTGTCTCACCTCTAACAATTCGGGGTTACTATTCACTATCTAGGTTATAAACCAGTTCTCCGAACACTTGTTTCATAGGGAAAAAGGTAGCTGCCAATTATATGGAATAAAAAATATTACTCACAGATAATATTGTTAATTCTGAAATTTGATCTATGATATTGACAAAATCACTATAAAAAGCGCCAAATCAATTTATTTTACAATAATAATAATAATATTTGGATGACTTTTATAGCGCCGTTTTTGTGAAAAATCACCTCACAATGCCACCGATGTGTGAATATTAATCAATAGTATTCCATTTGCGGTATAAAAAAACAACCATGTTAAGCTGTTAAAGGAAAAAATGTCGGTGGGAATAAAAAAATATGCTTCCTGCGCAGCGTTGAATGCAAAATGAAAATTTATCCGTTGCACTTAAATTGTAAGTGCTTTTAGTAGTAGAGGGCTATTTAGAATAGAAGTTCTATTAATAAAACATTGCATTTCATAATAATTCATTGTTGTAGAAAGCAATCACTTTGTGGTTTGACATATTTAATAAAATAAAATACTGTTTTGTTTAAAACCACGAGTTTTATTAATTTTTTGAACCGACCGGTTTCGCTTTACTCAAGCATCATCAGGGTACAAATTAATACTAAACAATAAGTCATAATGTGTGCTTATATAAAACAAAATATAGAGGGAGACAAAATTTAGAGAGAGACAAAATATAGAGGGAGACAACATGATACAAATATAACAAACACATCGACGGCCATAAAATACATTAACCTAAGTTCGCAAGTAATGGAAAAAACCGAAAGATAATTATGTGACTAATGGGTTACAGTAATAAATTTGGAGGAACAAAGCATCAACTGACATAGTGGTAAGGAGCACTGGGAATTTTTTTATTAAGGGTTTATTGGAAACAGACCTAATATTGGACTACTTGATATGTCTAATTGATTATTAAGTATATGACTTTTGGTTTTTACAGTTTTTTTAATTTCTAGTGCCTCTAAATTGTTAAGTCTGTTACCATGTCCGTTTTTATGTAAGATTTTAGCACCGGTGCTATGACAAAACGTATGATCTTTATCGATCAAATGGTTGGCGAATTCTGAAAAACCGTTATTATTGAGGCAACGAAGATGCTCCTTTATCCTAATATTAACATTACGTGTTGTCTTACCGATATAAAAAGCCGAACAATTATTACAATTTAATTTATATATTCCCGAATGACTTAATTTGTTGTCCTTATCTTTAGAATTAATTAGAAATTTACCTAGATTGTTATTCGTATAAAAGGCAGGTCTGGCTTCAGAAGGAAGGTTTTTAACACTTAAAGTGGAAAATTTATTAATGTATAAAATTCGCCGCCATTGATAATTAATATTATTATCATTGATTTGAGGACAAGGACTAGCGAATAAGAATTGATTAATGGCTATTTGTTTTAGTTTTTTATTTAAAATTAATTCAATAAAATATGGTTCATAGCCATTATTTACGGCTATTTTTTTAATTAATTTAAGTTCATTAGCAAAATTAGTATCGGACATTGGAATTGTGACTAAACGATGAACCATTGAATGGAATGCGGAGTGCTTATGTGAAATCGGGTGATTAGAGGTGCTGTGTATTAAAATGTCAGTATAGGAGGGTTTACGAAATATGTTAAAATCAATTTTGTTATTAATGATGGATAAGGTAAGGTCTAAAAAATTTAAGGTTGAGTTTTTGCCTATCTCTAATGTGAATTTAATCTGATTATGAAAAGAGTTTATAAGATTGAGGAAGGAATTCAGTTGACGCTCAGTCCCTGTCCATATACAAAACACATCATCAACGTATCTTTTCCAGTACAAAAGATTTTTAATAAGAGGTGAGGTACTAGATAGAATTTTATTCTCTAGGCTATCCACGAATATATCAGCAATCAGAGGACTGGTAGGGCTGCCCATAGCCAGGCCGTCTCGTTGCTGATATATAACATTATTGAATTGAAAATAATTTTGATTCAGGCAAATATTAAACAAGGAAGTTAAATCTTTTATAAAATCTGTAGAGAGGTCCGAACTATTTAGTAAATCATAAATTAAACATTTACTCTCTTCTATGGGAACATAAGGAAATAAATTTACAATTACTAATTTCTTTTGACGTTGTAAATTCTCTCTACAGATTTTATAAAAGATTTAACTTCCTTGTTTAATATTTGCCTGAATCAAAATTATTTTCAATTTAATAATGTTATATATCAGCAACGAGACGGCCTGGCTATGGGCAGCCCTAACAGTCCTCTGATTGCTGATATATTCACGGATAGCCTAGAGAATAAAATTCTATCTAGTACCTCACCTCTTATTAAAAAACTTTTGTACTGGAAAAGATACATTGATGATGTGTTTTGTATATGGACAGGGACTGAGCGTCAACTGAATTCCTTCCTCAATCTTATAAACTCTTTTCATAATCAGATTAAATTCACATTAGAGATAGGCAAAAACTCAACCTTAAATTTTTTAGACCTTACCTTATACATCATTAATAACAAAATTGATTTTAACATATTTCGTAAACCCTCCTATACTGACATTTTAATACACAGCACCTCTAATCACCCGATTTCACATAAGCACTCCGCATTCCATTCAATGGTTCATCGTTTAGTCACAATTCCAATGTCCGATACTAATTTTGCTAATGAACTTAAATTAATTTAAAAAATAGCGGTAAATAATGGCTATGAACCATATTTTATTGATTTAATTTTAAATAAAAAACTAAAACAAATAGCCATTAATCAATTCTAATTCGCTAGTCCTTGTCCTCAAATCAATGATAATAATATTAATTATCAATGGCGGCGAATTTTATTCATTAATAATTTTTCCACTTTAAGTGTTAAAAACCTTCCTTCTGAAGTCAGACCTGCCTTTTATACGAATAACAATCTAGGTAAATTTCTAATTAATTCTAAAGATAAGGACAACAAATTAAGTCATTCGGGAATATATAAATTAAATTGTAATAATTGTTCGGCTTTTTATATCGGTAAGACAACACGTAATGTTAATATTAGGATAAAGGAGCATCTTCGTTGCCTCAATAATAACGGTTTTTCAGAATTCGCCAACCATTTGATCGATAAAGATCATACGTTTTGTCATAGCACCGGTGCTAAAATCTTACATAAAAACGGACATGGTAACAGACTTAACAATTTAGAGGCACTAGAAATTAAAAAAGCTGTAAAAACCAAAAGTCATATACTTAATAATCAATTAGACATATCAAGTAGTCCAATATTAGGTCTGTTTCCAATAAACCCTTAATAAAAAAATTCCCAGTGCTCCTTACCACTATGTCAGTTGATGCTTTGTTCCTCCAAATTTATTACTGTAACCCATTAGTCACATAATTATCTTTCGGTTTTTTCCATTACTTGCGAACTTAGGTTAATGTATTTTATGGCCGTCGATGTGTTTGTTATATTTGTATCATGTTGTCTCCCTCTATATTTTGTCTCTCTCTAAATTTTGTCTCCCTCTATATTTTGTTTTATATAAGCACACATTATGACTTATTGTTTAGTATTAATTTGTACCCTGATGATGCTTGAGTAAAGCGAAACCGGTCGGTTCAAAAAATTAATAAAACTCGTGGTTTTAAACAAAACAGTATTTTATTTTATTCATAATAATTCATTTATGATGCTGATATATTGAAAGGCATTCATTTGCATTATACAAAAGTTTGTTGGATAAACAATGATATTATAACAGTACCTAACCACTGGAGCGATTTAGGTCCAAATTTGGACCGTTTTTATTTATCAGCGATTGATATCGTTTCAAAATTGGACCACATTTGACAAACCTACAAATATGAGATAAACGGTGAAATTTAGGTGGATTTATTAGCTTTACACCGCAGTAAGCAGTTTATATGTTTCCTTATTAATATTTTGAGAAATGATATTAATTAAATCGAATGTCCAAATCAAAAACTGAACCCCAATCGCTCCAGTGGCTAATCTTAAGTAACCTTAAGAACTCTTTACTGCTCCTTGGTTCGCCCCCATCTTGAATATGCTTGTGTTATATGGTCTCCTTTTTATGCTGTCCATATTCGTCATATTGAATCCGTTCAACATAGGTTCCTAAAAGGGATTGCTAGGAGGCTAGGATTAGAGCGAGGCAATTATTCGTATGCTGAAATCGAAAAAACTCTAAACCTTTCTCCTTTAGAAGACCGTCGGAAAAAATCCGATCTCATCTGTTTCTTCAAAATTATTAACTGCATAATCGATTCACCTACATTACTATAACTCATCCCATTCAATATACCTTCTCGTAGACTCAGAAATAAAGACCTACTCTTCCTCAATCAGCACTCCACTAATTATGGTTACAACTCACCACTGTCCAGAATGTGTAGAATGGTCAACTCACGACAAAACCTTGATTTTTTTGGTATAAGCTTGAATGAATTCTGTCACTCTTTAAATAAATGATGATATTTTATATTTACTGTAATTTTTGCAAAGTTTTGACTTGACTTGACACTTCTATTTTCTATTTGTCTTTGCTCTCATGTACCATTTTCACCCTTACAATGTAAATTCCCAAATTTTCGTTATACTATGTTGTAAATTGGACGTAAGTCCGTAAATAAATAAGTAAATAAATAAATATTTTATTTTAAACTAGCTAGTACCCGACATGCGGTGCGATGTCTCATAAAGAAAGAAATCGTTTCTCCGTGCGTGTCCGATCCTATGCATCTCAGTTCTCGCCCCCGTTCCCCTGCCACATCCCCTTCCCCTCCCGCGTTTCCCTTTTTATCTTCCCTGCCTTCCATCGTCCCACTACTATCCATCCCGCGAATACTCCCTCCCGCATTCACCATCCGCCCCTCCTACGTTCCCCTTCCCTCACCCGCATTCCCCTTCAACTTTCCCCGCCTTTCCCCCTCTGGGATGACCCTCCCACTTTCTCCTTTTCATCCAACCGCTAATATACAAAATACACTTATTTGTCGAACATCTTGCGCGTCACCCATTGTAATTTTTTTATATAAATTTCATCACTGCACTTTAAAAATGTTGTTCCTTGCATTTTCATATCAAATCTGTATGTATTGTTTATCGCTAATTCATTGTTTTTTTTAATCACTGTACTTTGAAATTTTTGTTGCTTTTATTTGAATTTCATGTATGTATTTTTGTTTTCTATTAAAAAACTTTATTTATATTATATATTTCATTCTTATATTGAAATTGTACTGCCTTTTTATATGTATTTATGTAAAAGCCCTCTGGGTGTAAAATAAAGAAATAAGGAACGAAAAAGCTGACCAGTGTACCTACATAGAAACATTCGCGGACGGATCGGATTCATCGCAATTGGATGAATAGAATAGGAAATAATTTCATAACGCCAGAGCTCTGTGATAAATAGAAACCATCGCGGGTATGCGCACATCAAATCCCCAAAGTTTCAACACAATCCGATGAACGGTTAAGGAACGCATAAAGGGACAAACAAAGAAATATTCATTTATATATTAAGATAAGACTTAAACCTCTCAAGGTAGAAAGCGATTTTTTTTATCAATATGTACTACATTGTATGGTCACTACGTAATTGTTCAGCAGAATGCATTGTACATATGTATAATTGCAGATACCAAAGGATTTCAAAATCGATAGACCCACTGTAGTAACGTTTGGTTTTCTCTGAACGTCCTTTGCCGTCAGCACTTTGTCCTTATCTGGACGCGTTTTCCCTGAATTTAATAGGACGTTTGATGTTTCCACATCTTACAGATTGCAGAGAAGATTAATAATCGCTCTTTATCGATATAGTTTTCAAACTAAGTTCCAGTTTTCAAGGAACTGTCAGAAACTTGTCATAAAACAAACAATGATTATATTGGGACGTCTGTGTATCAACATACACGCACCTTTTTAATGATAATACGTAACATTGTTCATTTCAATACATATTTTAGTTTTTATTCCGTACCAGATAAATGCTAACTATACATAAAACTCTACCAAACTACATTATTCAACAAAAAACACAAACTATCTTTAATGGACCAGTTAGACAAGCGTAAAAAACTAAGACGTCAAACAGAAGCTTTGGACAAAGATACCACAAATACCAGGAAATAAAAGGATTCATGCCGCCCTGGGAATCATTTAGTAATATATATCTTTATTGATCGAGGATAACCAACACCTCTGCCATAGGAGGTTCGCTAGGTTTGTTGGCTTAGCAGGCGGCAACTTGGCGGCGGATGAGTCTGCATATAAATTACATGGCAGGCCGGATCAAGAGAGACTGGTTGAGGGGGACCTTTTGACATGTCCAGCACGACTCTCTCGGAACATCGCCTTTCACTACAATGGAAGGGATAGATACATACTGGACACACTGACCCCCAGATCCCCACCCAATCCTCGTACCTTTTTTCCTTCCAATAGCTTTCTCTACTTTCTTCCCTTAAAAGACCCTCCACACAGCGTCCGCAAAGATAGTTAGGCCCTGAGAGGAATTATTTTCCTCAGGGCCTTCTGTGCGGAGCTAATGTAAAAGAAATCATAAAACAATTTTTCACTCGATGCAAAAAATGAAGAAAAATAAATTCAGATGTCAAGTTAAAGATTTATAATGTGAAATAGATAAACATATATACACGTAAGACGAGTAGATTGTAACTTTACAATACACTCTTCATTACATAGGTATAGCATAATATCTTCATTACATAGGTATACTATAATATATAGGTATACCATAGTATCTCATAATATTTGCCGATATATTAAAAATATAATTTTATTCTTTACCGCTTTTATTTTTGAATTTTATTTTTTTCAACTCAGTTTTATTTTATTTCAATTTATTATTTCATATTTTCTTTTTATTTCAATTTATTACATTGTAAAATGGGGGCTGCTCTGCTCCAGTGAGGCCGACATTATCGTGTAATGTTTGTGAAATTCATAATATTATTGTATCATTAAAAAAAAAACAGTAAAAATATCAAGTGCCACACCACGCTTGTCAATAGAAAATTATTAATATTTTTAGTCACAAATCATATTTGATTGTGGTCATCGTTGGTCAAAGAATTGTGGTGCATCTATGTAAATTGATCTTACTGTGCATTCTTTTCTGAATTTTGCAGCGAATGTAAGTAGTTGCAGTGAACGGTACGTTCATTAAAAAAAAGTGGAAGAAAACAGCTACAAACTTGAAAATGTAATTATTTCCCTAGCGCGTATATTTGAGTTTACAAGATGCAAATAATATCCCTCTCGCTATTTTGCTCCCACAGATTTCATGGTAATATAGGTCAGAAACAAAAAATATATAATTATTTTTAACTAACCAACATGCAACTGAGGAGAGCTGTGTACTTGAAAAATCTCTTGAATAGTATTGAGAGCAGGGTGAGTATTTCACGATATTTGAATCAAATTATTTAGAACTTAGTTTTATTTTAGGTAAATAAAACTTTGTCTTGTATCGTTATTATTTTGATTTATGGCGTTGTTTTGTGGTTTTGTGTCAGATATCTATAAAATTTAGATTTCATAGACATAAACTATTACAAACATATAAGAAAATGATTACCAATTATTTTTTTCAAATTAATTATTTATATAGATAAAAGACTATATGTTATATGCTATATACAATATCATAAAATATTCAGTCGTCT
Organism: Limnephilus lunatus; assembly: GCA_917563855.2. Classification (NCBI taxonomy): domain Eukaryota; kingdom Metazoa; phylum Arthropoda; class Insecta; order Trichoptera; family Limnephilidae; genus Limnephilus; species Limnephilus lunatus. The sequence goes on from OU830596.1 coordinate 71,647,832, forward strand.
TCTAAAACCAGACGCCGAATCTTCGACCGCGACTGCTTCTGTTCGGCGCAAGGGTACGATTACTGGAAGGTTGAAATAAACTTTTGGCCGAATGCAATGCTAACCGTAGTCACAAATATTTTACAATAAATCTTTTTTTCAGTTAAAGCTCTTAAGTAGGAACTTATTTATCTGTGGGATTAAAGTAACAGAAAACGTGAAGGTGAGCTCTGGCATATGAAAATGGCACAAACAAAATATCCACGGAATTTGTAGATCATGTTTACTACTGATTCAATCACGATCTACGAAGTTTTCAAAAATTCACTTAAGGTGATACATAAAATAATTAATAATCCACTTTTTCATAGATAGCGCGAGTTTGCACTCGTATACACGCGATATGAATATCAACAAATAGTATTGTCCAAAAACGAACTATAATCTTTTAAGAAAGGCTTACATGGTATTTGTTAGCCTTTCTTGAAATATTCGAGTTTGTTTATGAACAAAAATATTTAATCCTGTTCATGCTGCGTATGTACGGGCGCAAACAATTAATTAATTCATCAATAGGTCTAAAAATTATATATTTGTTTGTAATTTTCATTTGGCATCTAGGGCTAAGCCGAATAGTAAAACCATTACTCTCATAAAGCAATTCTATAATTATTAATGTTTTTATGTCTAAACATGAAACTTTACATGGCGTGTAATTAAATAACAGAAGGTGTTGAGAGCTGGGGGAACAAGGGTAACAAATACAAACAGATTTATCGGTTAACGAAACGTGGGAATATAAATTCGTCAATGGTATTTTTGGCGGTTTTTCTAATACCGATACCGTAATAAATTCTCAACAATCCGACCCCTCTTCCACCCACCCCATGTAAAACTCACCCTTATCCAAATCACCCCGGATCGGAATAACCCCCCTCTACCACTTGGCCCCTGTTCTCCAACTCCTAAACCTTCCCCTAAATTAAATTTATAGGTTTTACCTTCCTTACTATTATAACAATAATAGAGAGAGGGCGGAATTTAATTGAAAACCTTCGTACAGAAGGCTCGATAAGGTTTTCCTATTTGAATTAACTAATTTGGAACATACGCCTCAAGAACCTGCGATAAATGAGTGTTCAATGTTTACTTGGGGTTATTTTTATGGCTGTTATTTTAACTTGGTGATAAAATAGAGGTCAGGAGAAAATGATCAGTATCCTTAATTCTTATATGGGCGGGAAAAAGGTCTTCATTAAATAATATCAATTATTCAGGAGAATCAAATTAATCTATTCTTGTCCAATCAAAACAACTAAACTGTCCTTGATATAACAGGAATGCATAATTTTCAATATGTTATCATTATTTTCAACAAATTTTCGTATCATTTTCAACATATTTCAATATATTAATGTTTAATATGTTATTCAAATTCATCAATTCATTCTGTAAGTTTTAAGTTTTTTTATTTAATAATTTTACTGTTTTTTGGTCATAAAATATACATGTAGGTACTAAAATTTGACAATTATGACGGTTTGATGGAAGGTGGCAATGGCTGAATTAGTAAACGCGCACGTCCCGGTTAGACGAGATGTTCTGGGGTCGAGTCCTAGTTGCGACCACTATCGTTTTCTATTTTTCTGTGCCTTGTTCTCTTTCATATTTTGGTTCAGATTATTAGTGTTTTAAATAAATGAAGACAATATTAGCGAAACTCAATCGAAAATCCGGAGACAGAAAAATCAGAAAAAGATATTGGCACCTCTGGGACTCGAACCTAGGACCCTTTGCTTACATAGCAAGTGCTCTACCAACTGAGCTAAGGTGACTATATTCAATTCAGTCACTTTTAACTGTATCATTCTTCGACTAATATTAGTAGTACTGCTAGTACTACCACGTAATCATAAAATAATCATGTAACCATAATGTGTCCTACCAGTACGCACTCCAACGCACTCTAATATCTATGGATTAGAAACATATCATAGGTACTTTAAAACTATTTTATGCTTTTAAAATTTTATATTATTATTTTATTTATTTTGGCTCCTAAGAGCATTTCTTACTCTTTACTTTTTCATATTTATAACTTTTGTGTTTTTTATTATTTTTAAAGATATCTTGTAGTCTATACATTTTACTTTTTACTATATTATTTCCTGTATTTAAACTTTTTACTTTTACATTATACATCAGATTTTATGCTTTATGTTATAATTTCATTTTATACATCTTACTTTTTTACTACTTATTATCTTAACTCCTTTTTTTACCTTTTGTTTTTAGATTTAACTCTAAATTTATAGGTTACTTTCTCTGTTATTGTATTATAATATATAAAAAAATATAATTATGTTAATGGTACATGTTGTGCCGTATGTTTTTAAAATAAATAAATAAATATGTAAGCAAAGGGTCCTGGGTTCCAATATCTTTCTCTGATTTTTCTGTCTCCAGATTTTCGAATGAGCTTCGCTAATATTGTCTTCATTTAATTAAATATTATAATTTGAGATTTTACTCATCAAGTAAAAAATAAATATAAGTGTCATTTTCTTCCTCAATCATTTATTTTCATTTTCATTATTCGGTATCTTTAAACAATAATTACTTGTTGAAATATTATTTCCATTCAACGTGAGTTACAGATTTATTAAATATTTAAGGAAACATAATATGTAAACCAAAAGTAAAGCGTAGTCGGCAATAACGAAGATTATAATACGAGAAATTTTATTGAAAATTGCATAATCATTCGTACATCAGCTTTTTTGTCAGTGATAAAACTTTCTGTGACGATTTTATTTCTGATTTTATCAATACTTCGGTAACAACCTGTCAAGGGTTGATTATGTTTGTATTTGAATTTTCGATAAGCATTAAATTTATTGCCGGTATAGGAGATAATATTTCGATTAAATTATCAACGGTAACCAATGAACAACATAATTAATCTTTGCCTTAAATAGAGCCCCCAGTTATTATAAACCTATCGGTTTCCATTGAAACGGAGGCTTTATGAGGGTTTAAATATTTTCAGAGTAATTGTTGAGCAATATTAATTTATATAATCACCGTTTATAGTGTAATACTAAATAAATTAATTCGGTATCGTATAGCATGAAACAGAAAATAAAAATATTAATAAACGTGTTTAAAAACATTTAAAACAAGATTTTTGCAACTTAATAAATTAATTTGTACTATTACAATTAGAAATAACTAGATGAGGATAAATACTGAGGTTTGTTTACTCACATGGTGCAGTGTTGAGACTTAGGAATTGGAGAAGGAAATGAGGCAATAATTATTAAAAAAAATAAAATTTTGTTCTTCTGCTCATTTTTTATGGTTCAATAAGTTGAATAAAATTAATAATACGGTAAATTATGAGAAGGGTTAAATTCGAATAAATATAAGTTTGATGTAGGTAGGTATACACGAATCTACAAACATCCCCCTGTTATATTCTACAAATAACATCCAGACATCACAAATATAAAAAAAAAACTTTATTATTGTTTTTTTTTTTTTTAATAACATTGGGTTTTAACAAAACTTCCTTGTTATCAAAAATATGGTAACGATTTATATACGATACTAGATACAGCTATAAAAGGGATATTTATAATACAATTTGGGAGGCGGGTATGGGTACCGTCGCTTTGGGAACCATTTATTGGATAACCAACACCTCTGCCATAGGTCACCCCAAGTGGTTCACTACGTTTGGTGACTTATCAGGGGTGCCCGGGTTCATGCGGGTGAGGTTTGTCCAGGTCTTGGCGGCCGATGCGTCTGCTCACCTGCTGCGTGGTGGGCAGGATTGAGAGAGACTGGTTGATGGAGGTATTTTATCCTCTCCAGCCAGAATCTTTCGATTCATCGCTTTGCAACGTAGTTGGAGGGATGGATTCATACGTCCGTCACTCCTGGACACGCTGACCCCCAGTTTCTAACCCACCCCTCATTTCTATTTCCTTCCCAGAAATTCCTCTCCTTACTTTCCTTAAAACAACCCTAAACATAGCATCTCCTAGTGTCCTAAGATGACATAGGCCATGAGGGAAATTATTTTAGATTGAAATAAACTTAACAATTCATATTTTTAAGGGAGTAAGAGGCATATAAATATATTTCTGAATAAAAAATGCCTTTTGAACAGTGAAAATAATGGTTTTCAAACAAAAATATTAATCTATTTGTTTTAAAGACCCTGCTGTTGTTTATAGCCACTTAAATTAATATTAATCATTGAAGAATATACCTCTAATAATCTAAACGAAAATATGAAAGAGAATAAGACACAGAAAAATAAAAGATTATGGTCGCAACTTGGACTAGAACCCAGAACCTCTCGTCATACTTAAACGCCTAACCAAGTCGGTCACTGCCACCTGTTATTTTTGAACGTGGTATTTGTCAATCTCATAATAAAATTTTTAGAATTAACAATATTATCTTCGAATAATCTTTCCATCACAAACATAAAAAAAACTTTATTATTTTTTTTGTTTTTTTTTAATAAGATTGGGTTTAACAAAACTTCCTTGTTATCAAAAATATAATAACGATTTAAAGACGATAGACGTTACAGCAATAAAAAGGGTTATTTATAATACAATTTGGGAGGCGGATATGGGTACCGTCGCTTTGGGAACCATTTATTGAATAACCAACACCTCTGCCATAGGTCACCCCAAGTGGTTCACTACGTTTGGTGACTTATCAGGGGTGCCCGGGTTCATGCGGGTGAGGTTTGTCCAGGTCTTGGCGGCCGATGCGTCTGCTCACCTGCTGCGTGGTGGGCAGGATTGAGAGAGACTGGTTGAGGGAGGTATTTTATCCTCTCCAGCCAAAATCTCTCGATTCATCGCTTTGCACCGCAGTTGGAGGGATGGATTCATACGTCCGTCACTCCTGGACACACTGATCCCCAGTTTCCTAACCATCCCTCATACCTATTTCCTTCCCAGAAATTCCTCTAGCATCTCCTAGTGTCCTAAGATGACATAGGCCCTGAGGGAAATTATTTTCCTCAGGGCCTCCAATGTTGAGCTAATGTAAAAAAATATATATTACTTAAAAGTTAGGTATTCCACAAACAATATTAAAGTAATCTATAAACAACCAAATAATTAGAAATTCATCAGATATTGACAACATACCAACAAATATGGGAAAATCCAAATAATTGAATAAAATCCGTATAGACCACCCATCTCCCCTTCCCCCAAATGTCATGTATATAAACCGTAGATTAAGAAAAAAATAAACCAGTCTGAAGATGGCCGTAACGGATTGAAACTGATTACAGTCAGAAAAGAATGTGGAAATAAGTTTTATATTAGTTATTATTATATTGGAATATCAACCGCGAATGAATTGTCAGTATCAAAAATAGTGTTGATTGAATTTATGTGAGATATCACAAGCCAATTGGTAGGGTTGACGTAAATATACAACGAGGAAAGCTGGCGGTCATGAAATCAATGGCACAGGTGTCGACACGAGTTACCACAAATGGTCTGGCAACCCGATCCGGAGATGGCGACGTAATGCAATTTCACTTCAGGGGCTTCCAGATCTAGATGCGCAGTCAAAATCATTTGGTGCAGACGTTGCTGTGATCCGAGGTGTTGAAATCATGCAACTGGGTTTGAAGCTAATATAGAATTCTGTGGAGTAATACCGCCTGGGATTGGAAAAGCCTTAAGAGGCGGTTCTCCGAATTTCAACCGATTTCTTGCAAACCTCCCTTAAACATTTTAAGTTTTTAAGCTCTTAGAATATGTGTTATTTTTGAAGATTATATCAAGACATTTGTCGCGCCGAAACGCAAATTATATAAAATTCCCTCGATAGAAAAAAATCGCAAAGTATGCTCCAAAAATGATTATAAACACGTTTGTTTCGGTTATTTTACAAGTTATATGTATGAAAAAATTCACAGCGTTTCTTTAAATAAAATTAAAGACAATTATCGCGAGATTTTTGCTCTATTTTTAACGAGTCGTGTTATATTAAAGATTTTCATGATTTTTGCATCAATATTATCGCTGTAAATGTTAATGCGCTCTTCTAACATTCGTTATTTCATATCTCTCCATCTTCTTCTTTTTGGGGCCGGGAACTGAGCCTTAAGATAAACCGTTAACATGAAATTTTGGATGGAAGATGTTCGAGAAAGTGTTATTAGGCATTTAAAAAAATTCAATAAACTAATAAAAATCCACACCTATTTGGTTCGATATTTCCGATTCAGCTGTTTTGTTTGTGCATAATTTAAGCGGTTTTAATTTTTAATTAATCTGATTAACACTTTATAATAAATAATTTATCGGATAACCAACACGCATGATTAGTGACTCAACAGAGGTGCTCGGTTTCATGGGGTGAGGTTTGTCTTGGCGGGGATGCATTTGTCCACCTAATGCGTGGCGGGCCAGATCTGGACAAAATTTTTGAGGGAGACCTTTTGATCTCTCCGGCCGGGCTCTCTAGACCCAACGCCTTGCACCGCAGTAGGAAGAATGGATTTATAAATATAGGCGAACCCTGGTGGAGTTAATAATTACATGCTAAAAATGTATTTAAATTGTGAAGAAGCAATAAATAAATAAATACACCTGTCACTCCTGAACACACTGACCCCCAGATTCCTAGGTACCTCTCTTATATTTTCTTTCCCAGAACTTCCTCTCCTTCATTTTCCTAAAAAGACTCACTATACAGCATGTCGAAAGATGACATAGGACCGAGAGAAATTTCCTCAGGGCCTCCTGTGAGGAGCTAGTGTAAAAAAACCTTCAAAATCATCACAATAATTTTAGAAAAAAAAAACATTTCCAGAATAGGTTAGATTTCATTTTTTTTCCATTCATTTTAAATGTGTTCTAATAAAGGTGTTTATTTGATTACACCACATTTAATGGTATAATTCTGATTAAATAACATGTTTTTGTAAATAGATCAAATAATACCCATACTCGCAATCAGTAAAAAATATAACAATATTGTTCTTTCAATATCTCCATAATTTTAGTTATTTTGTTTATTTGTAGAATTGTTAACCTCAACACAGGCTTGTCTTAGTGAGGTTACAAATTTAATTGTAAACATTTTAACTGCGGTGTAAAGAAACAATAAGTAAATAAAAAGAAAAGCGTGATATTTTCAAGAGAATATACATGTAATTACTCAAATAATCACAAGAACAAAATATCTACGTAAAATAATTTTAGTGATTTGAAAAACATTATTTTAAACAACTTTTAGCGTGAGCATAGCCACCATGAAAATGAAAACTCCACACCATCCGTCAAAGCGCCAGATGGAGATAATATAAGAAACCCTCTTATTACCATCGGCGATATTTTATACCCGGTGTTATCCCGCTTTAGCGCGGCATAGATTGGGCCAAGGCGATAGGATTCGCATAAAAGTTAACGGTTATAAAGCCTTCGGGCTAACGGCGGCTGCGGCGGGCCAATTCTGCCCGTTTGGGCGGAAAAGGGTTGACCAAATGGGGCGCGGTTGATGTGCCAAATAATAAAAACGTCCCTTTATTACTATTACTGGGGATGATCTTTAAAATAAAGAACGGAAGAGAGCGGATTCCATGAAATTGTTATTAAAAACAAAGGGAAACCAAAAGCGTGGTGTCAGGGTTCTAACGTTAATTGGAAATTGTATTATGTCTTTGTTCTATATCCTACGTTGACTAAAATGGAGTAACAACTATAAAAATATTTTAGGCTTTATATTTTGAATATATTTATAAAACTTAATGTGACTAAACTTACATTTTACTTGTAATAATAAACATGTATTTCGCTTAGCAGTCAAAATAAAATAAAACTCTGTACACGAGAGAGTATGGCTGCTGCGCGACAATATTTGAAAATCTCCTACTACCACCACTCTCTCTCTGGTTTCAATCCTGGGATTTTTTTTGCAGCAATTTCCTCTACACTTCTCTTCCATTCTTCCTTGTCTTGTGCGGCTCTTTTGAAGTCTGCATATGATGAGCAGCGCACGTCCACCAGCAGATCCTCCAGGTACTCTCGGCGTGCGTTTGGTAGAGTTTGTCCCTTTGGTCATACCCTCCATTATGGCATGTAAGAGGCCTTCTTGTCGTATTACATGGCCGATCCATCTTGCATGCCTTTCGAAAAAGTCCTGAGCAGGTGCCTTTCTCCTTCGATTCTTTGGAGAACCTCTTCATTTGTAATGCGGTCTCTCCAGGAAATTCCTAATAGTCTTCTATAGGACCTCATCTCAAAATCCTCTAGTCTCCGTTTATCTCTTTCGGATAGGCACCATGTTTCGTAGCCGTACATCAAGATACTCCATACATAGGTCTTGATGAGTAGTACCACCACCACAGTAAGCCGAAATTGTTGCTTGAGTCGTGATGGAGGACTTAGCCAGACGAGGAATCGAACACGGAAAGCCTGGGTGGGTCCCAAACGCGATGCCCACTCAACCACTGATCGGTCACTGATCCTACCCACTTTATTTTGTGTATGAATTTTAAAACGTGTCTTCACCATGAAGGATCTTGGAAACATGATCGATAGTATGCTGACATTTCATACTCTTATACAGATTGCTTGTAGCACTTCATTGAGAATGTTTTGTTTTAAGCACTGCAAGGAATTTTAGAGTCACCCGGCTTCTCATAATTTTATTCAATTCCTTAGTAAGGACTAGACTTGCAAATGGGTCGGTAATTTGGAGTACACATCAAGTAAAGTATTCCCTCGTGTTGGAGAGAGTTTTGAAGAAGTTTCTGATATTTCTCTACACAAGGGAGTATGGCTACTACAAATGGTTTGAAGATTTGGCTATCCTTGAGAGCATTAGTTTCTATGCTCCCCATAGTTATCTCCGTAATCGATAGCCTAAACTGTTCTATCTCCGGACCTGAAGGACTACCTTGCCAATGGTTACGCCGGTGAGGAAAGTAATCTTGCTGTTAAATAGAATCAATTCAGATATCGACATATTAAGCAGCAATGAAGCTGCCTTTTAAATACAAACTTTATTACTACCAGTAAAGTTGATAAACCTACTGTTTATGTATATTCTCTTTTACAAAAACTATTTTAAAATGCAATAAAATGAACAATTTTGTAATGTTTTAAAACAATGAATAGATGAGAAAAAAATTAAATTAAATTGATGAGAAAAGTGATTGAAAAAAAAAAATAATAATGTACGAATCACAAACGAAACAAAAATTTTGCTGAGATAAATCTAGATTTTTTGTCACCCGTGGGACTATAACAATCTTGCCGAATAGAGATCTAAATCAGGCGAAATATGATTAATTAATTTTTTAAATGAGTAATGAAAATGTAAAAATGCTAATGAATCATCAAAAATATATATTTTGCAATATTTGAGTAATTTAAATCTTATTTTCAGTTTTATGTATTTTGAACCCCCTGACTACAAGGTCCGAACTGGAGTTATATTTTTAAAAACTAGTGTTAACATTTACAACCATACACCCGATGTCATGATATGGGACCAACACAGATGTCGTAAAGTCACATAATATGTCAGGATTGATGATATCTGTGAAACCATAAAATGGTGATAACATTATAAGACTTAATAGTTTAACGATACGTGATGGCGTTTGATATTTTTAATAGCTTTACTTTGGATGTTATCCTTCTGAACAGGGTAGTAGAAAATTCTGCTGAAAATGCAAAACGTAATTAATTGTGTACCTTTGTTGGGTTTTACCGTAAAACCGTAAATGAAAAGATGTTTTTGGTACAAGTTGAGTTTTATTGAGATTATGATCGTTATTGATAACCAACACCCCCGCCATAGATCATATATATTTGGTGACTTAGCAGGGGTGCCTTTTTTCATGGGGTGAGGTTTGTATGCGACTGCGTTTGTCTACGGCTTATAAATCCATTTCGGGGGATACTGGTAGAGGGAGACCTAACCTGTATGGACTCTACCGATCCATCGCCTTGTACGGCAGTGGGAGGGATGGATTCATACGTCCGTCACTCCTAGACACATTGACCCTAGATTCCTACCCACCACTCATAGCTTTTTCCTTCCTAGCATTTTTTCTCCTTCTTTTCCCTAAAAAGTCACTCCATACTGCATCTCCGAAGTTGATATAGGCTTTGAAGGTTTTTTTTTTCATATAGACCGGGCGCTAGAGGTAGTTGAGTATGCAAAATGTGAGGACCGAATTCCATCAATGGATTTTTTTTATGTGGGTATCACACAAGAGTCCCAACCGCTCCCGTCTGAAGCCAGTGAGACTATGCCATCCCCAAATTGTTTTTTTTTTGTGAAGCTGAAGATAGTGGGGAGGGGAAGGAGATGAGGAAGATGATGGTGGGAAGTACCTGGCAATTCAGATCTGGTCACCAAACACGGCTAAAGCTATTTCAAGCAACGTTTCAATTCTGAATGGTGGTCTTAAACCAGGGCAATACTGAGAGTATCTTCCACCCTGGAACGTACTGCAAATAAAGTACATATTATTTTGAAGCACTTAATTGTGAAATATAACTAAATAATTAAATAAAATTTATTTGCTCCGAAATTTGATTCCGCGACCTTCGGATTGCGGGCCAAGAGCCTTACCCCTCGACCACGAAGGCCGTCATTTTTTCTTTCATTCTAGAGGCTGTAAAATTTATTAAACTAATAATAGTAAATATATATACGGTAAATTATGTTTAATTAATAATTCAAATTAGATTGTAATAAACTTAATAATTCATATTTTTTAGATAGTAGGTAATAAAGAAGTATTTAAATACATTTCTTAATAACAATGCCTTTTAAATAGTGAAAACAATTGTTTTCAAACAAAAATATGAATCTATTTGTTTTAAAGCCCCTGCTGTTGTTTATAGCCATAACATTAATCATTAAACGAAAATATGAAAGAGAATAAGACACAAAAAAATAAAAACATATCGGTCGCAACTTGGACTTGAACCTAGAACCTCTCGTCCTACCTAAACGCTTTACCAATTCAGCCACTTTCACCCCTTATTTGATTGTCATAATTGTCAATCTCATAATTCATATTTTAGAATTAACAATATTATCTTCGAATATTTTTTTTTCAGATTTATTTTTATTTTTATTTATTTTTTGATCTATATACGTGATGTTTACAATATATTATTCGATGCCTGTCTCGCTAGGGTACACCTATTATTGGCAACTATCTTTTTCGTCATAAACAAGTGTTCTAAGTAGTTTATTACCTAGATTGTGTCTCGGATAAAGACATCAGATTTTTGTTTGTTTCAAAGACGAAAGGTTCTGGGTTCGTGTCCCAGTGCGACCGCTATCTGTTTATTTTTCTGTATCTTATTCTTGTTATATTTTTCTTCAATGATATATTACATTGATTGATTTAACCTTCCATAGTTATGAAAAGAGAATTGTTCTAATAAAAACTGAACTCATATTAAGTTTATGTGAATAATTATTTGTCGAATTGTAAAGTGGTGTTGAAATTTACGGTTCTTAAAGTAATTTAATCTTTAAACCGATCTCTTTTCAAATCTTTTAAAGTTGACGATGCTTCACAAATATGCACTTACAGCAAATATTTATTGAAACAATTTTTTTTAAGCTAATCTATTTTGATATCAAGCATTTATTTACAACATGCCCCACCTTTGTCAATATTTAGTCATGCCACCAACATACCGGCGTGTGGCGTCTCAACATCCACATCATGAATACGTCAGCTTCAGACACGTCGGAATTCCGGCTAAAGAGGAAGTTGGCAAGGGGTAGCAAGTAGCTACTGGTTGGCTAATACAGGCCAGTGGACATTGGACACCCTTCTCACGGCAGCTGTCTCCCTGGTAGAATGACGTAAATGAGTAGGTACCCTCTTAACGCGTTGCGCTTCTGTTAGTCCTGTTACGACCAGTGAATGCCAGGAGTCGTGACACGTCGGGATGGTGCTGTCCTGCCTTCAGAAAGGGGTAATCGTTGTTGACGAAGACATTTTATTAAATTACGAAGAGATTGGTGGTACAAAATTTAATAAAACAACGTTCAAAGTAATGACTAACTAACTAACTAACCATCACGCCGTTTTCCCGCAGGGGTAGGCAGAGAGGACGGACCGCCACACAACTCGATCTTGGCACACACTCTTTGCCTCGTTCACATTCATTCATCGTCTCATACATGCTCTTCTATTATTCCGACTCTTCACATGGCCCGACTCAAGTATCTGATTCACTTGGTCGTGCCATGTCTTCCTCGGGCGTCCGCGACTTCTTCTACCATTCACATTTGCATCATATATTCTCCTTACACTCCTTTCCTCATTCATTCGCTCTACATGCCCAAACCATCGGAGAGTCCCTTTCTTAATCTTACACATTACGCTTACATCAGCTTTGCATTCTTTGCGGATATCCACGTTTCTCTCACGATAATATAATGAAGCATACCTATATATTTTTTTTACATTAACTCCACACAGGAGGCTTTGGGTATCAGTGTGTTATGGAGTGATGGACGTATCAATCCATCTCTCCCTCTGCGGCGGCGGCGGAAGACAATGGGTCGAGATAGTTCTGCTGGGGAGGTAAAAGTTCTTCCTCAACCAGTCTCTCCAAATCCAGCCTGCTTCACAGTAGGTGAGCAGACGCATGCGCCGCCAAGGCATGGATAATTCTCACTCTATGAAAATGGGAATCTCTCTTAGTCACCAAACGTAACGAACACTTGGGGTATTCCAAAATTTGACGGCATCTGTGATTGAATGGATTAGATTCTCGGCTATAAATCCAGAACCAATAGCAAAAGAATAATTTATATAAAATATTTGCGGCACTTTGTGGTCGAGGGGTAAGGCTCTTTACTCGCAATCCGAAGATCAGTTTTAATGACCATACCTGAATGGCCAGGTAATTTCCCACCTTTATCACTCTTCATTCTTTCTTCCCCTCTTCCCTTCCCAACATCGTCAGAAAAAACCTAAGAGTTTAAATAGAGATGTCGAGTTTGGATTCCACGTAAATTTAATAATTTAATTTAATATGTATACTGTACCTAGTCAAAGATTGAAATTCAGTTTAAAAATATTACATTCTTAACAAACATACTCCTAGTAAATTATGCGAGTTTTATAAAATCTAAGAAACCTTGTGAAAGGTTACTCATTTTATAAAACATAATACATTACAAACATTTGCTCTTCAGAAAATTTTGAAATATTTCGAAAATGTATTTTGCATAAAACATCACAGCCTATTAATTTCATAGCCAGATTATTTGACTTCTCGTAGAATCCAATTGTAAGATGCCTGCGGTTTTAATGGAAATTCATTATTCAGATTCTATGAATTTTTGTGAAAGGCTGCTCTTAAAAAATCATTTATTTTATGATTTGTTGTGATATACAAACAAGTTGGTAGAACCACAAAAGTTGAAAAAATATTTTATTTTTACCTAAAATATATAAAAATATATAGTTGTAGATATTTATAAATGATGAATATTTTTAATATATTAGAAAATAACGATTTATGCTAAGAATCAACATATACGTGTAATATTTATAACGGTTACAAATACTTTTTAAAAGAATCGCCTGAACACACGGTTTTCGTATATGAGCATTGATAAAAATTTTAAAAAAACATTGCCAGGTTAGGGTTTTTTTACAGAAATTCAAATATAACGATGTCAGCAAATGGCCAATTTGAAAGGATGCGATTCTTGGCCCGTTTCAGCTTTTGAACAAATAATGATCAGCAGAAATGCACAACTGTATTGTTGTTATGCCGTTCATGCTAAGCTTAATGCAAGATCACTTTTTTGATTGATCTTTTCCACGAATCGGTTTGCATTGTAAATGCCAAATAATATGCTTTGGATAAATATAAATCTTTCCTACCGGTTCCCACCAATAGAATTAAAATCAAAGTGTTAATTTCTTTATAAAAAAATAAACTACAAAAAAATATTTTTCAAATTCGTCGACTGCCGTATTGTCGCCGTGATGTCAAAAATACCAACGCGAAAATGCATATTATATTTTATTTTGTCAAGTTCGGGGGTAAATATCAATTTTTTTTGCCTTAATTATATAAGAAACTGAATTTGCCACATTATGCAATAAAACCATAAAACCGAAAAAGTGTTCATAAGTGGGAGAGTTTGCACTTGAAAATGTTTTTTATAGACCTAATACTTTATTTTTTCTAAGCTTATTAAAAGACTTATTAAAAAAATGACCGATATTTTTAAGGGCCAACTACACGCAGTATTTAATTGAACCATCTAGGTATATATAATACTTCTAAGCGGTCAAATTTTCAAAACAAAAACAGGCGATTTTGTATGATTTTGCATTATTTAGTATGGCTTCATCTTAACGTGGATATTTCAAATGTTAAAAATGGCCTTGATTGCTCATTTTTTATGACATTGTTACATTTAAATTTTTGTGAAACTCCCAACCTTAGAAGTAAAACTTGTTTATAAGAAAACTGTATTATTTCAACAACAACAAAAAATTACGAAAACTATTCTGTTAAAATTTTATGGGAATCGTTTGAAATTGAATAAATAATGTTTTCCCTTTGTTACTTAATTCCTTCTGACGGCAAAGTAAGGATTTAACTTCAAAGACCTTTTTAAGGATATTTGAGAGGTCGACTGACCTGTCTGTCCTTTTATAAAAAAAACTAATATATTAAGTTAAATCCGAGCTTTCGGGAGCTTTTATGCGAATATTCAAACGAGGCTCGAAAGTGAAAGTTTTCATAACACTTCTGCGAGACTTGTTACGAAAATTTAAGCCGAACCGAAGAAGAAGTGAGTGAATTTTTTATTAGATAAATATAAATATTGGGGATTAAGTTCCAACCCTATGGAACGGATGGTTTTTCTACCCAGAAATCAGAATATTCAAGGTAAAAAATATCTACTAACATTTGTTTGAAAACAAAAATTAAGAAGGGCGTTTTAAAGCTAGTACTGCTTTGAAGGTACGAATCTTTTGAAGCAGTAATTTTATTATTTTTGTGCTAACTTAACTTCTTCTTTTCAACTTAATTGTAGGTCTACTAGCATGGACGATCAATAAAACCCTATATCAGTATTGACCAAATTCGTCATCTATGGTCAGTTATCAATATTTGCTATCTTGGTAAACGATTGATAACAGATATTTCGACCGACGATTGATAAATTTTAGCGCGGCCCCCTTTGCATCAGATATGTTTCGATTAATTGTCCATTTACACATATTTTTAAATAGCGTCGTTCGTTATTCAAAATTGCTTGCTTATTTAATGAACGGATTGAACTAACGAAGCTCTTGAAATTAAAGAAGTCATAGATTTAAATTACGCATCGAAGACGTATACAATTTTAATTCAACATTGCCAATTTATTAATATTGTTACGTAATTGTTTGGCGTTAGATGTTTTGGACTGTGAATTCATCGAAAACAGCTCCAGTGTTGCTTGCGTATAACGGATTCTTATTTATTCCCCGTCAATATTGGTTCGGTTTTCTAAAGTAAAAACGTGCTCGGTATATCGATATAAAATCATCGGAAGTCACGCCTATCGATCCGATATTGTAAAGTTATCGATTTCTCTGTGCTTGTCCCCCTGGTCGTGTCGTACGACCAGCTTCTGCATAGAAATCGTCGTAGAAATCTGCCGCCTGGTTAATTAATCATTGAAACTGTTAGAAACTTTATGGATAGTAGAAAAAAATGAAGCGTAAACTCACTGAAGGCAGGATTACGGCGTCTCTTGTCCTAATTCTGTTTTTCCCTTTGCACCGATTAAACGAAGGTTTTCACGAAATTTATAATTTATCAAAGAAGTCAAGATACTTATTTATTTATTTAATATCAACGGTATAAATATACTGAGCATAGAAAACGGCAGTCACTGCAAAGACTGTCAAGGCACTAACCTTGTGACTTGATATGTATTATGTAGGTAGGGAACTCGGGCAACCCTGCTAAATCATCAAACGCAGCGAACCACTTAGGGTGACCTGTGCGGAGGTGTTAGTTATCCAATAAATTGTTCCTGGGGCGGCGGTACCTGCCTTCCAAATTGTAAAAAGTTATTAGTTCCAAATAGATAACATCCTTCCCCAAGACATAAAACTAATAAAAAATCCTACTGAATACAAATCAAGAATAAAAATATGGTTAAAAGAGGTCAACGAAAAAACCCTAATGAAGACACTAAAAACGACATAGAAGACAAATAAACCATATTTAAATAACTTTAGTCCGCCTCGGCACAGGACCCCCTAGTGAGGAGGACTAAGAAATACAATATTTTATGTTTAATTTCACCATTATATTTTGTATGTAAAAAATATTTTACATAGTCGCTAAAATAAAATAAAAAATAAAAAAATCATTTTTAATTGATGGTATCTACCTACTTTATAAAAAAATTTGAACAAATTACCAAATGCTACAACTTATTCTTCACATTCTGAGTAAGTTTTATTCAAGTTCTATTGTTATAGTATAGGCCAGTTGATTATTTAAATGAAATAATCATAGAACTCGAATAGAACTTTCACAGAACGGGAAAAAGAACTTCAAATATATGATGAATTGTTCAAATATTATTAAATAACCCTACCTTAGTATCAACATAGCATTTCAACCAGAATTACAAAGTAATTATTTCTAAATGTGTCAAATAACCACTAAAGTATAGAATATACTGGGAATGGACAACAAAAGGTTTGATTAGAATGGACTTCTAATCAACCTGTCAAAAACATAAATTGTTATTATTGGAAATCTATAAATGTTAACAAAACATCGCACGCGATTGCTTCTGTTACTAAGGGTTTATTTGTAACATATTTTTATAATTTTTACTTTTTGTGTTTAATAATGTTTACTACGTATTGCTCACACCATACAACAATGTTATAAAATAATTTTTGAAATCTGTTGTTGTTATTCTTGACGTCATTAAAATAATCAAATAAAAATACTTATTTCTAAAATTATTAGGTAAGTACCTAGGTTTTTAGATTTTCACGGCCAAAAGCATTTTCGTTATTTGTTTTTGGGGTGTTATGCCGTGTTGGGATAACTCCTTCTTTAGCCGACGTTTCGGACAGCGTTGCAGTGTCCATCATCAGGGCAGATCCGGTAGATCCGACAGATATCGGGTCTGCCTTAAAAAAATCTGATTAAAATTTTTTTTTTTTTTTGAAGTTTGTTTAATTTCTCCGATTTCTAATAACTTGACAATTTTTGAAAATCTTCTACTACCACCACAGTAAGCGGAAAATGTTTTTTTTTATATGAATGCCTTAACAGGAGCCCCAGCTGCTTATGTCTGGAGCTAGTGAGACTATGGCATCCCCGAATGGGATATATTATGAGGCTGAAGGTAGTAGGGAGGACAAGGAGATGGGAGAGAGGAAGGTGGAGAAGTACCTGGCTATTTAGATATGGTCACCAAACATGGCTAGCCATTTTTATTTACGCATGCCGGGATTCCATCCTGTGACCTTCGAATTGTGAGTCAAGAGCCTTACCCCGCGACCACCGCGACCGTCAATTCCTAACTGAATTTGGTTATATTATTAAAACATTTTTTAAAAAATTTTTATTAATTTTTTATTTTGTTTTATTTTTTATTTTATTTTTTTATTTTATATATTTTTTTTGTTTTGGCTATGAATGCTAAGGTATCTGGGTTCGAGTTCCAGTGGAACCAACATCTTTTTCTGATTTTTCTGTCTTCAGATTTTGATTGAGTTTCGCTAATATTGTCTTCATTTAATTAAATATTATTAAAACATCCTCAGCACGGGAGATCTCAGTGAGGATATCATTAGCTCTAGATGTTTGTAAAGAAAGGAAGACAATAAATTATTCTTATTATTATTATTGTTGTTTTGCAGTGGTTTTCTATAAGTAATTTGATTTTCGTTTCGAAACTACAGTAGAATCCGTTTATTATGACTCCGCCTATATATTGGTTTGGTTATAGTTTGGTTTTCATATTAAATTCTTTATAACAAAATCGGATATGATGACTTCATGACTTCGCTTATTCGCTTCGTAGTGACATGTCGCTTATTATGACCCATTTTTAATAAATTATGTCCTAATTTCGTGGAAAATTACGTCGGTTATAGTGACCGACATGACCGACATGATACCTCATGACTCATGATGTGCTACGCAGTCTTAATATGCTGTGTTTTTCTCTATTAAAATAAATACATACGTATATACCTAACAAAAACAGGAGATTGTTTATTTTCTACAAAATGCTTTGTATGACGTCCGCTTACTATGACCTGTTTGTCATTTAACTTAGGGCTGCATAATGATTGCCAATTTGCCTTGCTCCGAGGCAAAAATCAAATTACTTCTATCAACCTAATAACCAGCGCAACCAAATAGTAATTTAAATAAAATCACTGTAATACGTATGGGTTTTACGTTTATAAATAGCAAAGGAAATGTAAATAACTGGTGTGTATGCAATCCCTAATGGCAAAGAACTATCTCACATTCACAACTATTTAACTAATGCCCCGAACAGTCGTAAAAGCAGAGTACTTGCAAAAAACAACGATAAGGATTTTTTGCTTAAAATGTATGCATGACATCCTCCACATGTTTGCTTTAAATTTATGTGACACGACTTGGTTAAACAATTCGTTTTGCTTCCACCTTCCACTGCATACAACGCGAAATGAAGAATTTCGCGTTAAATATATGAGGAATTTCTGTATTATTTGCGTAAAAGCTGAATGATAATGTTTGCGGATGTAATGTAAATCACGGTGAGTGCTTTGTTTCAGACGTTTTGCTATTCTGCTGCGCACACGCGCGAAAGGTGGGTTTTATTTATATCTTAGGGGAAATTGGAATTCATTATTATTCACGATATGTTCACAAAGAAAGGATATGCCTTCCAAATCAGCATGGCTGCATCGATTTAAATAATAAAATAGAGAAAAATATATGTATCACGATTTCAAAAAAGAGGGGTCACCAATGCGCTGCAGTAACCACGTATAACTGGCGTCCGGTACGTTGGTGTCCGCAGCTCGAGTGAAGGAACCAAAACGGTCGCGATCCTCAGCAATGAGGGACCGACTTAAGAAGAAGGAAAAATAAATATCTTACATGGGTCCCATCTTCTCCCAACAATCCGCGGCGTTAGTGGGACTATGACACCTAAAATTATTGGGGTTAGTTTTGAGGTTTAAGGAAGTGGCCACGGGAATAAGGGGGAAAGGAGGAATGTTGGGAAGTACGATTCATTAAAAAATAACGTATGTGAGTGTTAGGGAAACAATCGTAGATGACTTTCCGAATGTAATTAATTTGAGAAAAATAAAGCTTTTGAAAACGAAAAAGAATATTTCAAGGATAGGATTTTTGGGACATAAATTTATTATTCACACTAACATCAGACCAGCCTTTAATTCAGACATACACCAGCACAAAACACGATCCCAAAATCAAATACACTTAGCATCATCTACCCACACAACTAAATTTGGTGTTAACTCATTACAATATATCGCATATAGACAATATAATGCATTACCTAATGAAATAAAGCAATCAGTAGCTAACAAAAAAACATTAGTTAAAACGCTTAAAGAATATTTCCTGAAAATGTTTTTAAACCAGTGAATATTGGATCGCCTTCATACGTTTGTTTTTATGTTTAATGTGTATGGATGTCTCTCAGTATTTCTAAAATCTCTATTCTTGACAATGCATTTTTTTATTTTTATTTTATTTTATTTTTCCTTTTCAATATATTGTATTTCTTTAACGTGTAATTTCTGTGTAAAATGTACTTATATCTATCTGTCCTTCCCGTAATGAGTTTTCTTCTCAACTCATTGGGAATAATGTGTTACTTACCATGTTTTTGTAATACATTATAATTAAATAAATAAATAAAATTTAATGTGAGCACCGCATAAGAGTCCCGACTGTTCCCAACTGTCTGGAGCTAGTGAGACTATCGCATCCCCTATTGGGTTCTGTTTTAACGCTGAAGGTAGTAAGTATGTGTTAGCTAAAGGTAGGTAGTAAGTTAATTACATTCGGAAAGGAGATAGGAAGGAGAAGGGAAATTAGCCGCATTCCAAGTCCTGAATGTACAGCTGTACGTATAATAATCTTTTGGCAGAATAATAATAATAAAAATATTTTTATTATTATTGTTATTAAGTACCAATACCAGTCACTCAGACGATTAAATCCATTTTAAGCAACGTTTCCATTCTGAGTGATGGTCATTCATCAGAGTGATCAAAGTGCCATCCACCCCGGAATATACTACACCTATTTAAGTATTAAGACTGTTTATATCCCTTAAATGAATAAATAAAAAATATTCATTTGTATCAAGAATTTTGTTTTTACATTACAAATTATTAAATATGCAAGGTTATACAATAATTATTTTTTTTATTCTACTACTCCATAATATGTTGAGCTCTAGGAGCTCGTGTTTGTGGGAGGAGTATTTAAATGCCAAAAAAAGTGTTTTTTATGAAATGTTTAAACAATGATTAAAGAACTTATGAAAAAAATACAAACATTATTTGACATAGGTACATAATTTAGAAAAAAAAAGTTATAGAAGGACAATAACAATAAATATATTTTTAATATTAAATATTACAGTTATGGGTAAATTAAATTATGAATACAATATATTATCATTATCCAATTTCAGGGACTTAATTTGTTTTTTTAAATTTTCATATTTCAATGTTTCGGTTTTACTAATTTTGTTTTTGGACAATAATAGATATATTGTAACATCTTACACCTACACAAATAGTGATGCTGAGCCATGGTCGTTCTTAGCATAGGGATGGCTATAGCCATTAAAATTGTGAAATTACACACTTATGATAGCCACCGCAAGGCAAAATAAAACGCAAAAGAGGAGAGATGCGCACTACGACCCTAAAAGTCAATCAATTAACCAAGTGAGTTGTTTTAAATAAAAAATATATTTTGACATTTTTGAAAAGATATGTTTAAATAAATTGTTAACGTTGGATTTTTATTTTAAGAAAGACAAACATTCCCGGGTTATGAATAACCCAAAAATGTTTGAAAATCTTCTACTACCATCACAGAAAGCCGAAAATGTTGCATGTGTTGTGATGGAGGACTTAGCCAGCCGAGGAATCGAACACGCGACGCCCGGATGGGACCCAAGCACGATGCTCACACGCAACCACTGACCGGTCTGTATACATCCATAACATTCAGATGTGATCAATTTGCACTTATAACAATTAGTTCTCACTTTCAAGAAGAAGACGGAGAGATATGAAATTACGAATGTTAGAAGAGCTCGTAAACATTTACAACGATAAAATCGATGAAAAAATCATGAAAATCTTTAATAAAACACGACTCATTTAAAATAGAGCAAAAGTCTCGCAATAATTGTCTTTAATTCTATTTAAAGAAACGCTGTGAATTTTTTCATACACATAACTTGTAAAATAACCGAAACAAACGTGTTTATAATAATTTTTGGAGCATACTTTGCGATTTTTTTCTATCGAGGGAATTTTATATAATTTGCGTTTCGGCGCGACAAATGTGTAGATATTATCTTCAAGAATAACATATATTTTTTTAAGAGCTTAAAAACTTCAAATGTTTAAGGGAGGTTTGCACGAAATCGGTAGAAATTCGGAGAACGGCCTCTTAAGAGAAATAATTAATCTTCACCCACGCTACTAACTTATTTTAATAGGTAGCAATTAATATAAGCTTATTTTAAAAGTTAGCATATATACTTAAAAAGTTGCGTAAATTAATCTACAAAAGAAATAAAATAGCAAATTTAAGTTCAACGCACGAGTATTAATTCATTTTCATATTTACTCGAGAATGAATTTATATTTTCTCTGATAAAAAAAACATCGTAATGCGAAGTGACACATGTCATAGAGTTCAGGGGTGGAGAACCGTATTATTGTTTGCTCATATTATAATAATTAAAATTCGTGACTTCCGGATTCATAGACAAGAATCGTAACCACTGAACCACGGAATCTCTTGTTTAAAAAAAAAAAATTGTGCTAAAAAGTTGTAAATAAAATATGAGAAAATCCAAAAACGGAGTGCGCAATTCACACGCGCTAGAAGTGAAACCTTCAGAAAACTTAATTAGACAACGAGATAAAGAGAACAAAATAGAGGCTAAGAAGTACAAAGAGGAGACTGATTATTCAATCTCATTCTCTCGCAGGCTAAATAGTATACATGGAAGTGTTTCGTTCCATCGTGTTTCAAGTCATAATGGTGGTATATAAATTTTCTCTTCAAAATTACAAGTGTGCAGTTCACACGAGGTAGAAGTAAAATCCGAAAAATAACGTAGACAAGAGTGGAGAGGCAAAAAGGTGCGCACAAAGAGGAGACCGATTATTCTATCTCATTCTCTCTCAGGTTGAATCCTATAGATATACATGTATTTGTCTCTATTCAGTGTCGCTTTTTCGTTTCATCGAGTTTTAAATCACAACGGTGCTAAGAAGTTTAAAAATCGAAGTCTGTCTTGAACATTAAACCGGAAATAAATTCACGACATCCCACTGCTAAACGGGCACTTTGATGTTGCGTATAATTCAAAAGGTTTTTTTAACCTTTTGTGGGAAGGGGTGGAGGTTTGTTGGTGACCTGTGCCCGGTTAAACCGGGTAAGTAATTAGCCAGCACGCACGCACTACACGTCTCCACAAATTGTGATAAGCGAATTGACCAATAAAAATGATTCGCTTACTTAAACACGGAATTTTAAATTGCTAACACAGTAACTAATTGGATGACTTGGCTTTTTTCTTGTTCATAGAACATCAGCATGGAACGATATAAGCTCCATGCATTGGTATTAAATTCACTAGATGAATTGTAATATTATAACTCTCATTCTATCCGTTTGGGAAACAAATTAGCTATTTTTTTTTGTTATCATCTGGCATTCTTTCAACACGTACAATATATTATAGTATGCTATAATTTTCATAATAATAGCATTTTCTGAAATTTAAAAATACGTTAATTTAGTGTTAATTAAGTATATATGTGACAGTAAAAACTCGTTTTTAGTTGTAACGCGTGTTCTTTAGTTAAAACTACTTTTTAATAACTGCCTTTGTTAAAACTGAAATTCGAATTGAAAACAAAGATATTGTTTATTAAAATATTTAAAAACTGTTAATTAAAAGCCAAACCTAACCTTACCTTACCTAACCTAGCCTAACCAAAACTAACCTAACATAATATAACCTAACCTAACCCAACCTAATCTAACCCAACCTAACCTAACCCAACCTAACCGAACCATTCCTAAACTAACCTAATATCACTCGACCAATCAGAATAAAGTACATGAACTTTGACATCGGTTGAAACAGATTAACTGAATCATTTCAAGAAAACGCGTTTTGTCTAGTTAGAACTAGTTTTGATTGATATTCAGCAGTTAATTCTAGTTGTAACAAAGGCATTTAGTGAAAACTAATTTATATAAGAGAAAAAGCGTTGTAACTATGAACGGGTTTTAACTGTAACATATACACTAATACTAGCTTAGGCAAATACTTAATTAAAACCGAAAGTAAGGATGAAAAACTTAGCCACTCGGGATAAAAAAATAAAATAAATTGTAATGTCCGGAACGTAAACAAAAGAGTAAATAATAATGCATTTTCAGAATTCGCGAATCATCTATTAGAAACTAATCAATCATTTGAGAAAATCTCTGGGACTAAAATATTACATAAAAATACAATGAAATTATGTTAAACAATCTAGAAGCCCTCGAAAGTAAGAAAGCCGTTAATAATAAATCATTAATAATTTATAATCAAATAAAATTAACTGATAGTCCCAAATTTAATAAATACTTACGTAATAATTTATGTAAATGTTTTACACAAACATTTGTAAGAATTCAATTCAATTCCGAGAATTCGATTTCCAAGTATGAATCGTGGATTTCTAATCAGGCTAAAGACCTCCTCCTTTCTGATGTATGATACCTATATATATATATATATAAAATGAATCCCTGTTTCCCTAGGTCACGCCATAACTTCAGAACCTATTACATTAATCTTTTTTTTTAAGTTTTCTAATATTTTGTAGAAGGTTCTCTTAAGAAAGAAAAATTAAAAACATTGGGCAGAAAATTAAATAATTTCAGAAAACTTAACGACTATTTTAACTTCGCACGTTTGACAGTTCGCGCGTTGTTCAGCTGTTTTTTTCTTGTATTAAAATAATTGCCTATGTTTTTTTTTAATTATAGATATTTTAAATAGGTGTGTTAGGTACCAAATTTTGATTGATTGTTCTTATAATATTCAAAAATCAATATTTGTAATATGCGATAAATGAAAATTTGAATAAAAAAATTGTAATAGGTGGCACGCGAGCTGTTTGAAAACTGAATGTACTGGGACTGAATATATGGAACGCGGGAGGGGGGAGATGGTGGACGGGGACGGTGGAATGGAGACGCGTGCGAGTAGGGGATGTGGGAGGGGAACGGGGACGCACGGGAAAGGACATGCAGTGAGAAACAATTTATTTCTATGAATATGGCATTGCAACGCATGCCGGGAATCAGCTAGTAACATTATAATGAAATGTTTGTATACCTTAATTTTAAAAAAATGGTATAATTTTTTTTTATTTCGTGGAAAATTTTAATTTTAACAGTGGTTACGCACTGACCGCTTAAAATCTGACGGCGGCCTTTATTCACGCCGTAACCTATGAGCTTGACCA
The DNA here is from genome assembly GCA_917563855.2 of Limnephilus lunatus. NCBI lineage: Eukaryota > Metazoa > Arthropoda > Insecta > Trichoptera > Limnephilidae > Limnephilus > Limnephilus lunatus. The sequence goes on from OU830596.1 coordinate 71,672,667, forward strand.
ATGAACTATTTAATTGGTAGAAGTATAATAAAATAATAGTGGTATGGTAATTTTTTTAGAGAAAAGGTAACTTTCCCATACTTACATCAATGGTTTGCACGCGGTGCCTGTGAAATGTACGATATTTCGTCGTTAAATTTGACCTCCGAGATAAGGGTTTGTTTAGTATACAAAACATTTAGCAGTTTAATAAAAAAGGGCCACACATTAAGGATGTTTAACGGCCAAGCCTAATTTATTGTCATATATAAAGTGAAAAAGACAAAAAATATTTAGTGTACATTGTACTTAAATGAAAGTTAGAAGTTTGTAAGTTTTCATGGTACTTGTTGCAAGTAAATTATTATCAAATAATTGTTTATGTTGCTACGACGATGCACATGGTGTAGGAATTTCTAGAATACTGACTAAGTTATCGACTAATTTGCAAATTATAAAAATTTACAAAAATATGCAAATTATAAGTGATTCAATAATTGTTTTTTTTTTTTTTTTTTTTTTCCATAAACCCTTTCACGATATTATGTCCGAAAAAATACCACAAATCTTTCATAAAAGAGATATACATTTATTACTGAACCAAAAATTCCATCTACGTTTGGTGAGAAAATGCATTCGCCGCCAAGACCAACCCGGGCACTCCTGCTAAGCCACCAAACGTAGCGTACCAGTGAGACAATGGCATGCCCAATTGGAGTATATTGTGAGGCTGAAGGTAGTGTGGAGGGAAGGGGTCGGGGAGGGTGAAGGTGAAGAAATGCCTGGCTCAGATCTGGTCACCTAACACGACTGAAGCCATTTCAAGCAACGTTTCAATTCTGAATGGTGGTCTTACACCAGGGCGTTACTGAGATTATCATCCTCTATTCTAAACATTTCTTCAATGCTTTGTTTTGCAATGAAACCCACAATATTGTAGCCCTTTCTTACATTACTTACTATTTTCCCGTATGGTCTGTATCTCAAAAAAGACTGTAAACAAATAGATATGAAGAATCTCATGAATTTTAATACGAAATATTGCTAAGGCGGCCCCAGCGCCCGCTCTGCTCGTCTCAGTGGAAATACGTCGGATCCGATCCTCCGGAGATGGAATGCTATTGGAAAATGTAAAATGTGAAAATATAAATCTCAGAGCATACTGTCAGTTTCGCTAAATATTCATATTTTTTCATCTCACCCATTCGATGCTGCTGGGTATCACATTTCAATATTGATATCTTTGTCACAAAACAAGAACGTAACTTACAATACTCAGTTGCACAAGGTTCTAACTAGATTTTTTTTTTAAATGACAAAAACATTTCCTTTGCTCATTCCTAAGACCACCATTCAGAATTGAAACGTTGATAGAAATAGCTTTAGTCGGGTTGGATGACAAGATCTGAGCCAGGTACTTCCCCAGCTTCCACATCCCAATCTCCTTCCCCTTCCCACTACCTTAAGCCTCATAAAATATCCCAATTGGGGATGCCACAGTCTCACTGGCTCCGGATGGGAGCAGTTGGGACTATTGCGAGCTATTCACATAAAAAAATGCTGTAACCAAAATAATTTGTGAGCCATTTGTGTTGTATTTCCGTTGATACTTGTATGAAAAAGTTCTGAAATCAAGTCTCTTAAGTCTAAAGCAATGTTTCTTAACAGTTTCTTATCCAATCTCTGGCTATTCAGAACTGGTCACCAAACACGGCTAAAAGCCATTTCGAGCAACGTTTCAATTCTGAATGGTGGTCGGGCGATACTGAGAGTATCTTCCACTCTGGAACGTGCCGCAAATATAATTGTCTAACCTGGACGTGCGTGTCAACGAATTTCACCATTGCCAAACCGTCATTGTTAAACCGTCATATTTGTCAATCTCATATTTTAAATTTTAGAATTAACAATATTATCTTAAATACTTTAAATAATTATTTATTTTTAAATTATTTTTAAATACTTTACACACGATTCGACCTTAAAATCAGAAATCGGTAAACAGATTACGGAAATTCGTCTTTGCAAACTTTGAAATCTCAGAAGGCGTACGGCGAATGGTACGGCGAAGTTAGAACACTATCCAACCAAAGTACCGAACCATAATGCATCTCGTAACAACGATCAACTGCCAGATACAAATAAAATAGAGACTGTAAGCGGTGTTAGAACCTTGTAAAATAAATATAGCTTGCTTTTAGAATTTCTTCATACAAGTACCTATCTATCGAAATACAGTGTGAGAATGCTGTTCTTGTTCTACTGGAAGATGCTTCGAGATCAGAGAGCGTCATCGATTCCACCGGTGCACATACGGGAAACACGCCAAACGCGCACTCAACATTTATTTTGTATACGAGTATAGTGAACATTTGTCACATGAGAACGGGTCGTTTCTACGACTCGTTCTTGAGTTCAAAAAGCTCGGCTGTGGCAAGACTTTTCAGCCCCTGTGTTTCCTCCCTTTTACAACAAGGCTCTCTTCAAGATCCAGGTTTACTCCTTCCTTTCCACAAAAAGACTGACCACACAATTTTGACCCCGAGGGAAATTATTTTCCTCAAGACCTCCTGTGTGGTGTTAATTTTTAAACAAATAATATTCAGTGGCAAAATTAGATTTGATATTTATTTTAAATATTTGTATTTTTCTTGTTCAATTTTATTTAATAATTATATTTTTTTGATGAGCTTCTGTAAAATAATAATGTTATTTGGATGACCTATTGTATAGCTACGCTCTTGTAAAAATCTTCTCAAGGGTGCAGCACAACTCTAACCTCTCGGTAAACGAACAATTATTAGGAATAATTATTGTCAATTATCAATGACAATATCAATCGATGTTACTATTGATAATTTAATTTTATCGTCTTCGGTGCGCCTAATACTATTTTTTATGAAATACTCGATTTTGGTCATGTCAATATTAAGAAGATCAATACATTAATGTGGGAGTCTGGCCCAGCCGATCCAAAATCGACTTTGGTTTGTTTCTTAAAAATCTTTCTATACATGTGGAGAATAAATTCCCAAAAGTTATAACATCAAAATCAAAATTGAAATATAGTCAGGAGCGGTGCTGTTAAACGCGTCTTAAAGCGAAAACTTTAAACGCGTTTTTCTCAAATCCACGTTTTTCAAGTTGGCTGGAATCAAAGAAAATAAAATAAAAGAAAGAAAGAATTAAAGAAAAGAAAATTTATATGGAGATGTACTTCGACTTACGAAAAAATATTATTATAGGGCGAAGTTATTGTAAAGTTAAGGGCGAAGTTAAGGCCGATTTTTTTCTTCAATTTTCATTTAAGGTTTGCCATTATTGCAATCAGCAACTTTTTTTGCAACTGTGGTTCATGCGCATTCTACATTCCACACGACTAAAGTAAAAATTCCCTAACTTATATCTCCCTCTCAACTTCCATTCGCCTCGCCCGACCGTTCGCCTCGCCCGATCACCGTTCGCATCACACATTTCACCAGCTTACTCCCCGAATCCGTTAAAGAAGTTTTACTTTAATAACGAATTTGTTTTTAATTTCATGTTTCAAATGTTTTTTAAGGACCCTAGGATTCCAGACGATTTGGTCGGACCCGCCGCTTGAGGCCACTAAATCTATATTTGTAGGTATTCAAATCAAATTTTCAATAGTGTTTTTTCTTATTCAAATGTACCTTTAAAAGTATCAAAAGTTTCATGATCGAAAATACATTTTAACTTTGAATAAAATGCATTGATAAACACCTCGACTGGACCAGACTCTTTCCTTAAGGAGGGTGTGAGTAAATAACCTTCTCCATCTAACGATTACCTTGTCTAAAAGATTTGACGGTTGGTTGGTGGCAGAGCAAATAATCCTTGGACGCGAAGGTCGCCGGTACGAATCCGCCAGAGGGAAGAAATATTATTATTTATATGCATTGAAATTTTCATTGTTTTCAAATATTGAATTTTATTTATATTTCTTTCTTGTAAAACGGTGGATTTCTTAGTAAGCCCTCTTTTTTTCATTTTCATTATCTCCATACGGGATGGTTTGAAGGAATATCGTAGGTGAAAATTGTTTTTCTCCAAAATATAAAAAAAAGTTATGAACGGTGTGAATAGTTGAATTTTCTGAACTCTCAAGGCGGAATTGTCGCAAACAATCTCGGATGCGGTTTTGCCCATAAATTTATTTATGAGTTGGAGAAACGCTACAGAACAAAATGAACCTCTACTTGCAAAATCTTAATCTTTTTACTGACGATCTGTAAATTATTCAACTCTCATTTCAAAACTGTTTTGAAAACAAACATCTTATATAATGTACGAAGCAGGTTTTTTTATTGTTTTCCATTCAATTATTGGTTGCGTGTACATTCCTCCCTCAGCTAATATATCTACACATAAAAACCATTCCGAAGATGTTGAACTTTTAAAATCAAAATATAAAAAACATAAATTCATAATTTTCGGTGATTACAATCTTCCAAATTGTGATTTTAACTATATTGATTCCCAATCAATAACATTATGCGAAAGGGAAATCTAAGATACGTCAATATTTTTGAATCTCACCCAATTTAATGATGTACATAATTTGAGAATCGCCTATTAGATCTTGTTTTTTTCAAATGAAGAGGACATAGTAGTTAGTAAAGCATCAGAATCTATCCTTCCCATAGATAATCATCATCCTCCACTGTCAGTAATTATTCCAAACAATGTAAAAAGAAGTAATAAACTAACAAGTTCTAGTTATAATTTAAAAAATGCCATCTCAGCACAGTGGATTGGTCGTTCTCAAGGAAAGCGATGTGAACTCTAACATAGATTCATTTTATTCCAAAATATATGCCATTATCGAAGAGTGTATACCATTCATTGAATACAAAGAATCAAAGTATCCAAAATGATTTAGTAAGGAATTAATCCAACTAATAGCTAAAAATTTTTTTTTCATAAATCATATAAAGAAGAGAGATCCATTCCAAATTATATAGAGTTCAGTAAAATAAAAAAAAGAATGCAAAAATTTATCAAAAATCTGTTACAATAATTATATAAATAAAGTAGAAAATTCAATTAATGGTGACGTTAAACATTTTTGGAATTTCACAAAGTCTTTGAAAAATGATGACGTAAGTGTACCCTGTAACATGTGCTACGAAAGAAAAAGAGCCAACGACACTCAAAACGTAGCTCACCTATTTGCAGACTTTTTAAAAAGTGTTTATGTCCATGGCTCAACAACAGTCAATGATTGCTCGCCCAGTTTTTCCTGTGAAAATTATTTAAATTTATCTAATGTAATAATTTAATATAACGATGTACTGAATCAGCTAAAACAACTGGATCAAAGTAAGAGTGGTGGTCCTGATAATATCCCACCTGTTTTCCGAAAGAATTGCGCCACCACTTTTGCATATCCACTTCATTTTCTTTTCAACCAGTCGTTACAAACGGGAAATTTTCCTGAAAAATGGAAATATAGTTTACTCACCCCGATATTTAAAAAAGGAGACAAAAACGAGGTGAGCAATTATAGACCGATTCCAAAATTATTTGAGAAACTTATTTTAAATAAAATCATCCACTGTATCAAGCCAATAATTTAACCTAACCAACATGGTTTCACTTCAGGAAAATCTACCTTGTCTAATCTTTTAATTTACCAAAACTATATATCCGAATCCATATCTAAGAAGTTACAAGTTGATTCAGTCTACACCGATTTCAGCAAAGCATTTGACAGAGTTAATCATAATCTCTTGTTAAAAAAACTTCCCAAATTAGGTATAGATGGGTATTTATACGAGTGGTTTAAAAGTTATTTAAGTAACAGGCAATTAGCCGTTAAAATTAATGGCTTTACTTCATATACATTTATCACTACCAGCGGCGTTCCACAAGGGTCACATTTGGAACCAATTTTATTTTTGATACTTGTAAATGATGTTCTTACTATTTTCAACGATGTTTTAATGTTTACGGATGATATGAAAATATATAAAGCTATAAGAAACATTAATGACTGTCAAAAATTGTATAATAACTTGTTTAAACTTTCTGTTTGATGCCAAGAGAACTATCTACAACTAAATTTAAGTAAATGTCTTATTATGAGATTTCATAGAATAAAAAATCCAATAATTTATGAGTACTCCATTAATGATGTAGTGCTAACAGCTGTAACCGAGGTTATTGATTTAGGTGTAAACTTTGATCAAAAACTGAAATTTATAAATTATATTGAAATTACATCAAATAAAGCTTTGAAAAGGTTGGGTTTTGTAATAAGAATTTGCAGCCAATTTAAAAATAATCAAACCATCAAAAATTTGTAAATGTTATTGGTTAGGAGTCAAATCGAGTACAACTCGACAGTATGGGCACCTAGTTATGCTAATCATTCACTCACGATAGAAATAATTCAAAATAAATTCTTAAGATATGTATATTAATTTCAGAACGGGTATTACAAGGGAATGTATCAACTATGATTATCTACTTTATGAACTTAATTTATTAAATTTATCCGAACGCAGAATAGTATATGACCTAACATGTTTACATAAAATCATAAATTCAATAATTAACAGCCCTGAACTATTAAACTTGATTTCTTTCCACATACCTCGCAATTCAACATCGAGGCAGTATCTACCGTTCTATTGTGACAACTCCAACACAGAATCACAATTGTATACCCCCGTTCGCCGCATACAAAATTTGGCTATTGACTATAAAGATGTTTTTGACATATATAACACATCATTCACTAAATACAAACAAGTCTTAGTAGAATTTATATAAAGAAGAAGAACAACAAATTTAATTAATCCAACTGCGTAGCTCTGCTTCAAATTATCTCATATGTATTGTACTTTTCCCAGTCTACAGTTTTTCCATCTTGCATTGTGGAGTATTTTGTTTTCATTTCTATTTGTTTTTTATTGTATTTTTGTTTTAGATTTGGTTATGATTTTGATTTTGTTTTTGTTTTGTTTATGATTTTGTTTTTTTTTTATATTTTGTTATGCACATTTAGATTAGCCATAAGTTGTTTGTAATTGTTTGTCTAGCTTGTAGTCTTTCTAGATTTTAGGCATGTATGGTAAGTTTGTACAGCGCCCTTGAGGTGATTTTTCACAAAAACGGCGCTATATAAATCGTCCAAATATTATTATTATTATTATTATATGTTCTTTGTTAAAAAAATGCATATAAAAGCCCAGCCGGGCGTGAAATTCAAAATAAATAAATTATGTATAGAAATTAATTACAATTATTTTGATAAAGTAAATCAAAGTCTTCAGTTTTGTTGGTAAACATGGTATATTTCAATAAATAAGTATTTCGCAGTTAATATATTCTGAGGAATTTAATGACTTGTAGAAATTGCTGTGGAATAATGGAGAAATACATTTTACGATGCTCCAGATTTTATGTCCGGGTTAAATCTTTCCCAAATGAAAGACTAAACCCTTCCTCACACATTTCCACAAATGATTATCTAGTAAATTCACGCAATGTAAGTGCACTATATAAGTATAATAAATACAAAACAATACAAGAACAATACGTCAATCCACCAGACACATAATGGGAAAATATTTCACCGACTCCAGATATTTTCATATCAGAGGGTTCGGCTCTGATGAAATCCTAACTGGTCCGATAAATCCTACTGATCCCTCAATATAAATATTTAAAAAATTATAATATTTTAAATTATTATCATTATTATTATATTAACTTATGCATTAACATATTAAGGCATTTGTAAAATATTAAGGCAAAATTTATCCTTAAAGCTTTTGTGTAAGCATCTAATGTTCTTCTTATCTTATATTAAAAAAATAAACGTCTTGAATATGAATTTCAGAAAAAAAATTACTGCTAAAACTATTTATAGTTGAAAGATAAAAGGGAAAAAATGTAAGAAGTCATTAAAATTACGAATTCCTTAATAGTTTGGTAAGTAAAAACGTTTTGTTTTTTATTCAACATGATTCGAAAATAAAAGGCTCTTCCGGATACAATGGACACTAAAATTTAAATAACATATATATACAAATAATGGAAATGGAAGGCACGAACTCCTGAGTGTCGTCAATTTAAGAGTACTATTATTCCTACTCGACTCATTAGGCAAAAGAACCAATTAAATATCACAAATAAATTATATAGCTAACTCCCGAATAAACAAATGATATCGATATTTTTAATGAAAAAAAAACCGATTTTTAAATCATACTACTTAAAGATAAATAAATATTATTTCTATTTATTTTCATTATTAATATTTTTCTTTTAAATTTTATTCAATTATTGTAAACTACTGTGTAAAAAATGTATCTTTTATATACCCAATGTATAAGCCCCATGGGCGTATAAAAGAGTAAATAAAAGAAATAAATATTTTAACAAAATTGGTTCCGAAATATGTTATGATGTATTATTAAAAATGTTTATTTTTTTTATTTTTGTTTACTTTTTTAAAAATGGTATCACAAAGTAATTATTGATGAAAATATTGTATAATAATAATATAAATGTATGTTAACAATCGAACTTCTAATAAAAGACATTCCCCACGACCCATGAATAAAGTGGGAGCAACGTTACAAAGCAAACATCTAGGTATTTATTATTACAAGCATCTACTTATAATTGTGATTGCTCCTAATCTTAGCTAAGCTGGAATTGAATATGAAGAATGTTGAATTCGACAAAAAAACAAAGAATTAAAAAGAAAATAACGCAATGATATAATCGCACATATTTATTATCTAACTATACAAACCCCTCATCAGGCATCACATCGAGCAATGAGTAATTCGCAAAAATGTACCCAAGCGCATTTTCCATAATGCCAATAGTAGAAGAAGCCAAAAGCCGCAAGAAATTATTCTCATATTTGCCTGGGGCTAGCCTGCACCGTATGATTTTAAATCTCCGCTGTGAGTCTTTCATAATGAAAATAATATATTGTTAACATATTCCGATAGCTAAGAACTGACTCAGCGTCTTGCTGGATCTGAATTGAAAAAGCTTAATAATGCACTGTACGCTGAATAAAAATGATCCAATGGAAAAATATGCTTGCTACTAATATGCAAATGTCAGACTCAGAAGAAAAACTATACACAAATATTCTGGGAATGTGTGTAATTTTCCTTTTATTTTATGGTTTCCATCTGAAAAAAAGAAGAATATCGTTGCTTAACTACAATAAAACAACAATGTCGATTATAGGTATTTGATGAATTTAAAAGTGAGATTTGTAATCTTAATATGTATAAATTAGTAGGTACAAAACTAGAATGACTAGTAATTATTGTTTTTTAATACATGAGTATACCAGCGTTGTTCCACAACAAATCAGGATCATGCGGCTTCACCACCCCTTTAAAAAGTCATTAAAAGCAACCTACTTTAACCTAACCTGCTGTAACCTATTTAAATAATTTTTGAAAAAAAAATTACATCACATTTAATGACTTTGCAAAGGGGTGTGTGGAAGTTGCATGCTTCTGATTTGTTTTGTCAGCCAGTGAGGAAGATACTTTCTGTTTTTCCTTAGTTAACGAACACAATTTTGAATAGAAAGGTTGCTTGAAATGTAACTGAAAAATATTGTTTTACCTGCATTACTGCTTGCATATGGGATTTCCACCCTTTGTACGTGTGTCCGTAGCTGGGTGTAATGTTGGGATGGCACCCGAAGTAATACGAACATATCTTTTTTAGAGGTCATTCCTCCAAGCCTGCAGGAGCAAGATATGTTTATTGGTGTATTGCGTTGTAGAAGTTTCAAGAGATTTCTTGTTAATATCATGGATACATATATATTAGATATGGTCCTGTTCTCTATATCGGTTTCGTCATTCTGATGACGAACGTCCCAAACTGATTTGGGTTGTTCGTCAATCTGTAAGAAATATAAATCATTTAATAAAATTTGAAAACTGTAGTGATTTCTACATACATAATACATTAATATTTTATAAACTTCATCACTTTGAAAAGTGTAAACCGATTAATTTTGACCATTTTCAAAGTACCACCTACTTTTTAACACATATTTCATAATATGGTGAATTTAAAAAAAATAACAATTACTCTATTTCCAGACGGTTAAGATCTTTGGCTACGAATCTCGAAGTGAGCCAATACACGATTATATAATACATTTTTAAATGGGTAAAGGTCCGTGGTCGAGGAGCAAGCCACCCGATTAGTTATCGGTTCAAATCCCGACGTACGAAGTAAATTTATTTCGATTGATTTGTGTTATTTCACAATTTAAAAATTTGAAAAAATATAAGGTTTATTTTCGGAACGTTCCAGAACAGAAGATACTCTCGCCCTGGTGAAAGTCCACCATTCCGAGTTGAAACGTTGATTGAAATAGCTTTAGCCGTGTTTGGTGACCATATCTTAATGTCAGGAACTTCCCCACCTTCCTCTTCCCCACCTGCCTCTTCCCCACCTTCCTCGTCCCCAAATTCTTCTCGTCACTACCTCCAGCTCCACAACATACCCCAATTGGGGATGCCATAGTCTCCCTGGCTCTAGGCAGTTGGGAGCAGTTGGGCTCTTGTGCTGTTTTCACATATTTTTTTTATACTATTGTACATTTGCGGCTAGTCCCAATGTGGTCGATAGTCTGAGTAAATACCACAATTCAGAATTAAACACTTGTTGAATAGCATTTATTCATCTTCAGAGAATAGGCCTGATTACTCAGATAAATTTCGACCTTCCCCCTGCCCATTTCCTTCTCCTCTAAACTCTTTTCAGCCTTACACACCCCGGGGATTGCAGATTGGCTTCATTCAGTTGATGATTGAACGATAGTGATAGAAACAAAAAAATTAAAACCGAGGCCTAAAAAAATGTATATTTGTTTCGCGTTCATAAATGCCAGGTTGTTACTATATTTCATAAAATTTCGCAAGTGCATTTGGATTACGTAATCATTTCCACTTACATCCGCACCGTTGAGTTTTAGAGTCATATTACAGGCTGGATACGAGGGAGCTGATGCACACTGAATATCCATCTGGTCTCCAAGGACGTATTGAAGTTTGTTTCGGGATAGCGTTGGTGGAAATTGTGGAAAATCTGAAACAGTTTTAAACTTTAAAAATATGAATACTGAATAATCAACCAAAAATATGTAGTTGATTTAAAAATTTTAAAGCGCAATTTCAACTATAATGTTAAAACGAGCATAGGTTAGGCAGGTAATATTTTATTAAGAATAAATATTCACCATAGACGGTCAAATTTTGGTGTGCCACGTGAGTAAGAAAGTCGGGAGGTTCTGAAGAGATCTCACACGCGTACACTCCTGTGGCATTTCTATCCAGAATGTCCACGCTAATTCTGCAGAATGTTGGTCCACATGTTTCGAATTGTGATTCTTTGGAGATGGGATGAACAAGCAGACCAGAAACATTGAATGTCATCAGCGAGGGCTGTTGAAAAGTTGGATAAAATAGTTTTCTTCAGTAAGTTCAGACATTTAAAGTTCATAAATCATAGAAAAAAATTTAAAGAAAATGTTTACAAAAATGTAGAAGACAAAGAAAAAGTAAAAAAAGGAAAAAGAAAAACACAAAAAAAAAGTAAAAGAAAAATTTAAATAAAAAGGAAAAGAAAAAGAAAAAGAAAACAAAGAAAAATTAAAAAGAAAACAAAAACGATAAAGAAAACTAAGAGGTGTTAAAATCATCTATATTTACCAAACGATCCGTATTGTTGGTTACATATCTGAAGAACTCGTGTCCGTTCTTGTACCATTTCATGGACATGAGGCCTGTCCCTTCTGCGGTGTAAGTACTTTCCAATACCATTGTTGTGTTGGAGTCGACAATATCTGGAACCTTGATGCTTAGAATTTTGAGGATGCAAGAACTTGGACCTGTAAATTTATATGATATTAAAAAATATAGTTACATTTATATTGAAAGTATATATTTTATTAACTGTATGTATATATATAAATATTAATTATTTCACGTAGACAGATAATATTAAAACTACGGCTTTTTCAAAAACACCTAAGCCATTCCCCACTATCTTGAACAATAAATTGTGTTTATTTTCTCGACTAAATTCATATAAGCGTTGCTCACTGAATCAAACACCCCAAGGTCCTTTATAATATATATTGAATATTGTAGGAGGCCTTTTCTAAAAAAAATTCTATTAGTTTAAAGTTTTCAAAACAAGTTTCTGACCTCCAGGTCATTCCGAGAAAATGTGAAACTAACTTGCGAATATTTTTTATTCTAGCGATCATTGACATCCAGTCTCTTTATTGTAACGCTTTAGTGTCTTTGTACTTGTAATGTTACACAATTATTTATTTTTACATTTTTGCCTTGCAAAATGACAGATTTGTCAAAACATTTGGTCCATACATTCCGACTTTTTTTTTTACAACACAGCAAAATCTCAGTCAATTGGCTTGAATGTAGGTGCCTTCTGTGAGTGTTTTCTAGCCGTTTTAAAAACCCTTTAATAAATTGAAACAAGGAAGGGTCACTTAGGACTTCTCGTGCGTTTAGTTTTTGTAAATGGGTATCATTAAATCGGGACAAATGTCTCCAATCCCGAAGTAAATCGGTGCGGTTTTTTTTGTTTCATTCAAGGCTGCCAAGTGATATTTATAGGGGATCGTCGGATAAATAATTACACTCGAAATTTAAGCTAGGGTCCAGATTTTTAGGTATCTGCATCGAAAAATATGTGAGCCTATACCCGAATTTGGGCAGAACTGTTCAACTATCGTTTCTCCGCAGGGTAAGCAGGGAAACTTTAAACACTCTCTTTAGGTTAGAACTACTTACTCTGACACAAAATCTTCTCTTTATTGACTTTTGATCTAACTTAATAGGAACGGCCGCGTAACTTTTTTCGTATAAAACTTAATTTTTAGAATTGAGGCCAAAATACTCATCAAAAATGAATACAATTTTTCAATAAATAAATCTACTACGGATGAGAGATATTTTCTTTATTCGTGGTTTAAGGGAGTGTTCTAGTCTAGAACAAAAAAAAATCTTCATATTTTTATAGTTTAGATATTCAAGAATATCATCTAGAAATGATTTTTCAAAATTAAAATTATTTTTAAAGTTATAGCCATTTTAGTTCGACCGGCTTAGACGGAATCTAACTATAATCTAAATAGAGCAAAAGTTTAAGCGCGTTCTTCTCGTAATCCCTTTTTTGAAACGTTTGTCAATAAATCTCAAGTTCTAATCGGCCAATTTTCCTAATTGGCATGAATTTTTTTATGTACGGTAGGAACTAACAAAAATATATATAAAAATAAATACTCTATGGTAGGAACCAAAAAAAATCAAAATTTTCAATTTCTTACTATTTTTAAAAATTCTGAAAAGTAAGTAAATTACCGAAAAATATATTTTTTTTGAGTAGTATAACTGCTGTTTTGCGAGATTTTTTTTCTTCAGTTTTCTTGGTTAACTAACTAACCATCACGCCGTTTCCCCGCAGGGGTAGGCAGAGAGGACGGACCGCCGAACAACTCGGTCTTGGCACACACTCTTTGTCTCACTCACATTCTCATACATTCTCTTCTATTATTCTGTCTTTTGACATTGCCCGACTCAAGTATCTGATTCACTTGATCGTGCCATGTCTTTCTCGGGCGTCCCCGACTTCTTCTACCATTCACATTTGCGTCGTATATTCTTCTAACACTTCTTTCTTCATCCATTCGCTCTGCATATTTGAACTGATAAAGAATCTACCTATTTTTATTTTACAGATAACCAGAAGGGTGAAAATCGTGACAAGATGGACACATTATTTTTTCCCCCTCTACTTCAACAGTGTGTAAATTTGTGAAAATAAAAAAATGTACAGTTAAAATATTAATTTTTTTTTTATCGACTGTCAAAAAACATCCAAAATTCGGGTTTCACTAGAACATCCCCTAAATTATAAAATATTGCATATTACAGAATGTGATTTTAGACGCCACTTCGGCATTTATTTGTTCTAAATTTTTTTTAATAAATAAATTATATAATTTTGGCTTGAAATCCAAAATTAAGTTTTGTATGAACACGACAATGGAGCCACTTCATCTCCCCTTAAATGTTTATATGTATAACTTGTTTGCGACTTCTTCGATTTACTAGTTCGTCATTTGTTCTCATTATACTTCTTTCACCGTCCATCCGCTCTGAAAGGAAAATTTGTCCAAACTTTCCTTAATCTTTTTCATTAATCTTACCTTCAAATCTATTCTGATATCCAAATTATTTTGTTATCACCTTATACATCGCGGTCTATTTTTGTTAATTCAATGCCGAATTCAAGCAAGTGATGAAATAATTGTTTGGAGAAATTCTTTCAGAATTCCAAAAAAAGTTAAATTCATCATTGAGTTCTAAATATTTCATGGTAGACTAAGAAAGAATTTTGCCATAAAAAATGTTAGTACCTATATTAATTAATTATTTAATTTGAATGTAATTTCGAATAAATTTCAGAAGAAATGTAATTTAAATTTTGGTTGATTCGTAGAAGAAAATTAATTTGATTCAAACAAAATTTATGTACCTCCAAATCTTTTCTGAAACTCTTGGTATATTATTCCATTAGCAAACACAGTATTATCGTTTTTGCCTGCGGTGCCCAGAATTTGCATTAAAATTCTTTTATGTGACAAGCTCAGTGCTCCTCAAACATATCGATGACGTTCTATAAAATGCGTGCTTTTAATGAATGTTTCATTTACCAATACTAAGTTAATTTGCGGATAAAACGAAAGGAATTTATTACATTTCACATCAATTGTATATGTATACCAAAATTAACTTTAGAGGTTTGATGGGCGCATGCCCGCGATAGTTTGTATATATAATAGTGCTCTGGCGTTATGAAATTTGTATTAAAAATTTGCAATAGGTGGCGCGCGAGTAGTGTGAAGTATGTCTGTATTTCATTTTGTGGCTTAGTGGCAGGAAGGGAAGACGGGATGGGGTGGGGAATCTGGGTGGGTGGGGGGAAACGAAGGAGGGGTGGATTCGCGGGGGAGTGATGTGGCGGGGAAGGTAGGTGGAGGAGGGAGGGGGAGGGAAACGCGTGAGGGGGATTGGGAATGTGGGAGGAGAAGGGGGCACGGGAACAAAAGGGAAAAGTCACGCAGGGAGAAAAAAAAACTTTATTTAAATGTTATTACAACGCGTGGTTAAATAAATATTAATGATTAAATAAAAACTATTGAAATTTAAACCTGATTTCTATTGGATCCTAAAACTACAAAATTCGGTTATCTGAAAACATTTTTTTCGTCATTATCCTGTTTTCTTAACGATATTATTATAAAACATAACACTTTTATTACAAATAATATTTTTCAGTTGTTTTCTATTTGCAGCTATTGAATCTGCGATGCGATATATAGTTCGAGAAGCACTGCCCTTGACAATAATATATCAAATTAAATGAAACCTGATATTAAAACGAATAAAATATTATATAACGCTATCTTAACTTTTTGTTTTTTCAATAACAAACTTACCAATAATCATGAAAATTGTGAAAACAGTGACAACGAGCCTTGAGAAAGCGTTGAAAGATTTCATGTTGCAAATCTAATGACAATTGTATTAGATATATCAAAAGGCAAATTGGATGATTTTCTCAGTTTCCTTGTTTTTTCACTGATTGTTTTTATGATGCTGTAGAAATATTGAAAGTCACCTTTTTGAAGAAGTCGCTGAAATAAAAACAAAACTTTTATTAAAACAATATATTGTGTTAAACTCGAAAACACAGTTAATTTGAAACAAAGTGGATTTCGTTAAATACGTGGGTGACTCATTGGATGATTCGTAAAATTAATTATTATTTTTAAATTAATGTCATTTTTGAGGATGCCCTGTGGAGGGTCTTCGAGGAAAGGAAGGTGAGGAAATTCTGGGAAGGAAAAAGGTATGAGCATAGGTAAGTAGTGGTAAGGATATGGCGTAAGTGGGAATTTGGGGGTCAGAGACTCCAGGACGAATGAATCCATCCCTTCCACAGTTGTGCAAGGCGATGATCTGAGAGAGGTTAAAAGTTCTCCCTCAACCAGTATCTTCAGATACGGCCTGCCACACACCTGTTGGGCAGATGCATCCGGATAAATCTCACCCATTGAACCAGAGTACCCCTGCTATGTCACTAAACGTAGCGAACCACATGGGGTAACCTACATCTGAATTGTTGGATATTCAATAAATGGTTCCTTGGGGAGGGGTGGTATCTATATCCGCCTTCCAAAATGACGATGTTGACGAATGAAATATGTTGTCGGTGACGCAGAATACAAAGAAATGAATGCTCTCCATGATAGCCGTGTATTCAAATCATCCACGAATCAGTCTGTAGCAATGTACCAATGTAGCAATGTAGCATTGTAGCCTTCTGACCTACGAGTATACATAGATGGTTCATTCCGAGCCTACCCAAAAGAGAGTTAATAGTATAGAGTCACTGGTAGTAGCCATACACCTTCATGAAGAGAAATTTCTTCTGAACTCTGTCAAACATGAGGGAATCAATCAATGAAGATTAATTCAGTGGTTTTGGAGTGATTTTGTTCTTATTTATAAGTACACTTGGATAAGTACGAGCATATAAACAATTAATTCGTTGTAAAACATTTGATCTTATTTATAAGTACATTTGAATAAGTCCGAGCGTATAAACAATTAATTCGTAGTAAAACAATTCTATTCCATTTTTAAATCTTGTACAAATCAAAGTGAAAACCAGTATTTTTAAGCCCTATGTTGGTTTGAATTCCCGTGTTTCAATTTTTATTTACAAAGGGTTGGGAGTAACGGAAATATTTGTTGTCAGGAATTTCAAATTAACCCGTGCTCCGAACATTTTTTAACGCCACCTAAAAATGACAAAGAATTTATGTGGTCGCAAAAAGTAATACAGGGTGGTAACAGATGCATTTATAAAACATTATTTCCGTACTGTTCTTACTATCTTAACACTTATATTTTAGACCTAACCAACAGGTTGAGTATGAACCCAGTTTTATTATTTTGATCCGATGATCAGTAATCATGGAATGTTATATCTTTATTTTTTGTAATGTAATGTAATTTGGTCATCATTAAAAGATATGATAGTTTTTATCTCGATTATAGATCTCAATATTTATTATTGCGTATTAAATATTAATTAAATATTTATTACAGGAAGTGCTTTGTAATTATTTGTAGGTTTCATAAGTTTAAAAACCAATGGCGGTGAGAGTTAATCAACACAACACTTGGTTATCTAGGTTGGGTAACCATCCAGTAGATGGTTAAAAATGTATCTTGACTTAAGAAAGGTATATCATTGCGAAACGAGAGAACATTGAGAAATTATTTCACAAAGCACTCTCTTTAGGGAGTATTGCTTATTTAAAAAAAAAAAAGTTTATACCAGCGCAGACCCGTGAACAATCAGTTACTATCAGATATCAGCTACCATTTTGAAAACACCAATAAAAATAATTTTCTGTTACAAAATTACATTGTAAGTACTTAATCATTTTTCTTAATTCGACGCTTAATCATTATAATCAGTCAACCTTTTATGAATTTAGCTTTTAAATTCAAAGCAGATTTGAGTTAATTGAACAAGAGCTATGCAGGACGCACAGACAACCGAAATTAGCACTAGAGATAAAAGCAAACTGCTTTAAAAATAATGCTGCATTTTACAGATTATTACATTGGTTTACATCTTATCTTATAGATATTATAAAGGCGAAAGTTTGTATGGATGAGTGTTATTCTTTCACGCAATAAACACCGAATAGAATTTAAAAATTCTTTCACTAATCGAAAGCTTCATTATTTGCGAGTAACATAGGCTATATATATTGGTAAGCTCTGACGTTATGAATAAGCTGTAGCGTTATGCAATTATTTTTCATACGTTTTCTGTCCCTAACAAAATCGAGTTATTGCAAACGTCAAACAAATTGTTACCTTGGAAAAAAATGTTTTTTTTTTTTTTAATTAGGCAATTCACCCTAAAAATAGTGCTTTGTTGGCATCATAGTTAATATCTATCTCTAAAAATGTATATTGTCCGGACGAAAAGCATAGCTTTTTAGGCTGTTATTTTGTTATTTCTTTAGGTTTTTCTCTGGATTCAAATATGAATAAAATACTAATTCCAACTTGAGGCGAAATCATCAGAATAAATTAGGGGAGTAGGTTCTTAAAATAAATTTCTATAATTTAAATATTTTCTAAAATAGAATATTTATTTGCGAAATGTCATTCTCAAATTTTGAAATTTTCTATTAAACAATAATTATTTTTTATTAGACAAAAAAGCAAGAATAATAACAATTATGCCAGTAATTTCCCACTAATACCATGCGAGCGAAGCCGCGGGTAAAGCTAGTAGATAATAAGTTCAGTAATAAAAAAAAGTTAATGATCCGTAACTGTATGTAAATACCTAGGCTACATAAAAACAATTTTGGGAACACCTCACTAGGCGAACCTGTGCTGAGGTGTTCCCATGTTTGCGATTAAGTGCTTTTCTGTCGACATAAGTAGAAACATCGTATCCTCCTTGATATTGTCTAGAAGGGCACTGTGGGTCGACCCATGGCGGCAGTATATAAATTTAAAATTAGTGGCAGTTAGGATCTATATATGTACAGTTATTCATAGCTTCAAGATTATGTTTAAGATAAATTAAAATATTTATAATAATACATTTACTCATAGAAATGCTCATTGTTCTTAAAAATGATATTTTTACGTGTAGACATGCTCATTGTTTTAAAAAAATAATATATTTTCGCGTAGACGTGTTCATTGTTATTAAAATTTATATATTTACGCGTAGACATTAAAAGTTTATAATCCCCATTTAGGAAGCAGCCTCCCTTCGCTAAGGTCATGAATAAGAGAAGACTTGGGTCCAAAACGCCTTCGCCGAGGTCTTACAACTTAAAAGGGGTTAATTTTAAATATTCACCTCACAAAACCCCACGGTAGGATGAACAAACTTCTCTGAACATTAAAATTGCAAAGGCCGTGAATGTGTTTTGTTGCCAAAGATAACAGGCATTAACCCTTCTAATTTTGTAAATTTTCTTCTGCTCGAAATAAGACTATTTATAACCCAAGCTATATAAAAAGTAAAAGAACATTTGCAATATTAATTTAGTATATGAAGTAAAGCCAAAGTTCGCCATTTAAAAGGGGTAAGGAAGAAAAAACATCTATTAAATCATACACAGACATCATTCAACGTACATGTTTTTGTCAACAGTGAAAAATATCAGGTTCAATAGGCAGTTAGGTTAGGTTAGGTTGGTGGTTGAAATTATTTTTGACTATATTTGCAGACAAATGTTTTTTTAAACTTCGATAATTGCAAGCTGACCATTTAAAATACATAAATTTAATTCTGTGAACACTTTTAAATTAACTTATTCAATAAAGTCAAAACGAAAATTTCCTCCCAAATCATAAGACGTGTGAGTAGTTACGTACTTAAATTCCTGCCTACTGATGTATGAATTATAGATATTTAGATTACACGATCACGCGAACTTTGGAAGGATTAAAATATAGTAGATATCCAACACGGCCACCATCTTGAACCGGAACCGGAACGTAACTAATAAATGTACAGATAAATGAAATGCCTAATAGTCGAGTTCAAACAGGACTTGAAATATAGGACAGTTAAGTATTAAAAATCCCCGAAATTGGGATCTGTTTTGTGGTCTAACAATAGGGGGAAGGGGTGAGGGAGGTAAGAATATTAGAAATATGAAGGTAGCTCGGTATTTGCACAAAATTTATTTGAATTAATTTTGTTTGATTCAAAATAAAATAATAAACTTAGTATATTTGTTGCGAGTTGAGGGTACCTACATACTTTCGGTAGCGCTCTGGTGAAAGACCACCATTCACATTTGTCATATTTGGTGACTAGATCTGAATATCTAGGTACTTCCCTATCTTCTTCTTCTCCCCACTACCTTAAGCCTCACAATACATCCCAATTGGGGTGGCCATAGTCTCACTGGCTCCAGACAGTTAAGAGCAGTTGCGACTCACATAAAAATAAATTTAAAAAATACACCCGCTGTGAAAATCCAACTGCCAATCGAACGCCCTACCCACGTAGCTACCGACCACCTCAAACGCTCTTGCTATCTCATTTCCATTACTGTGGCATTCACACAAAAATGCATAGAATGTTCAACCAGACTGGCAGGGAAACGAACGACATAGACATATCCACCAGGAATGTACAATGGGGATATTATTTGTGGTTGATGTATGAGGATGTAACAGCTTAGCCGATACACATGACTAGCGCTAAGGGCGGTGGTGGGTTGTATTGGGGTAGTAATTCAACCTGATTTCTAGGTGTGGCTAGATGAAATGCCACCTAGTTCCATTAGCTTCATTGGATCGTGTCTGCGAGACGTGGAATCTATTAAGATTCCTAATCAAAAAGCGACTTTTGTCATCAATTCTTTATCTTTTTTGATGTGTGGGGATGAGAAGTTCATTGTCGTATGGAGACTGTAATTATTTAGTTTTATGGTTAGTGCTGTATGTCATGGTTAACGTATAATATTTTAAGAATTTTATTTTAGTAGCATAAGTGTATGTACATATGAATTATATGAACAGCTCAGAATAAAACATGAGTTGGTTTTACCCCAGAAAGGTCATTTAGAATGGTGATGTATATATATATATATATATATTTTTTTTTTAATTAGGTTAAGTTAGGTTAGGGTTACCGGCTATTTTAAAATTAGTTTTTAATAGCTTTTAATGACCTTCCTCAGATAGTTTTGAGTTGGTTTCATTCTGAGTCTATTTGAACAATGTTATTTTTTTGCATTAGTTCCACACAGGAGACCCTGAGAAAAGTAATTCTCCTCAGGGCCTATGTCATCTTTGAGGATGCTGTGTGAAGGGTCCTTTTAAGAAAGGAAGGAGAGGAAGTTCTGGGAAGGAAAATGGCATTAGGAGTTGTAGGAATCTGGGGGTCAGTGTGTCCAGGAGTGACAGACGTATGAATCTATCCCTCCCACGGTGGTGCAAGACGATGTTCCGAGAGGGAACGGCTAGAGAAGTCAAAGGGACTCCCTCAACTTCTCTCCCGAACCGGCCTACCTTGCAGCTAGTGGGCAGACGTATCCACCGCCAAGACCCGGAAAAACCTAACCCGGGCACCCCTGCTAATTCATCAAACGTAGCGAACCACTTGTGGTGACCTATGGCAGAGATGTTGGTTAGCCAATAAATTATTTCCGAGGCAGCGGTACCCATAACCGCCTTCGAAATTGCAAACCAACGGTAAAATTATCAACGTGACTGTCTTCATTTGGTTTCCACAGTAAATGGAGATATAATAACACGCATAATTTTGTACATAAACTCATTATTATTGTAACTGTCCTTCTAAGAAAAACGAAAACTTATTTAGGATAGGCAGTAAAAGGTCATTAAGTCAAGTGATTGGTTTTGGTAAACAAATTTTAGAAATAGAAGGTTTTGAATTGATTCCTGTCAAAGTCAACGAATTCAATTATTAATACGTTGTTTCGATCAAGTGAATCAGATACTTGAGACGGGTCATGTCAAGGGTCAGAATAATAGAAGAGTATGTATGAGACGATGTATGAATGTGAATGAGGCAAAGAAAATGTGTGAAGACCGAGTTGTTTGACGGTCCGTTCTCTCTGCCTACCCCTGCGTGGAAATGGCGTGATGGTTAGTTAGTTGATTTTATTTATGTTTTATAATAAAATATCACTGAGGCACCAAAGTAAGTGTTCAAAAAGAACAAGAAGATTTCTATTTTTGAAAGAAGAATATGGTTTGTATGGAATATACGAGTATATGACTAGGAATATTAAAAAAATTATTAAGCGAAAATAAAAAAAAAAACACGACTCGTTTAAAATAGAGCAAAGATCTTGCGATAAGTTGCTTTTGGCTAAGTTTGCACGTAAAATAATGGAACAAAATGCGTTTTTTAATAATTTAAAGATTAATCATATTGTATTTGGGTGTATAAAAGATCGACTTTATAATGACAATAATAGTTCTCAGACAAATTGCTATGGTTGTGGTTTTATAATTAAGACTTTGAAATCACAGCATAGGTCAGTAAAGTTGTATTTATTGAGACAGTCAACTAACGCCAGTTCGGGTGTAATACCCGAACGATTGCGGAGATAGCCGATGATATCCGATCGACAGTGGCAACCTTCAGTGAACATCAACATAGAGTTTCCATTAGAACGGAAGTCAAGACCAGTAAAATATGTGTTATAAATAAGAAGACAATAAACACGTCTGACGAACCAAAGTATCATTGAAACTCCCGATCTTTCGAGAAGTATTGTTCATCAGAGGAAACAATAATAAACCAAACCTAATTTGTTTCAGTTCAAGGCTTAGAATAATATTAATTTTGATTCACCAATAATATAGATGTTGAAACAAACCATTACTTTATCTTAATAATCGCTAAATCAGTACGATTGCGGTCAGGAGAGTCAATAAAAAGTTTTTGGAACCTGTTTTCGGTGGAACTCGAATTTAAAGTAAATAAATCAAATTGGGTCGGAAGTCGAACCTCCGGGGACAGAATAAAAAACAGAATATATAAATTGGCTCGTAAACTACGATTTTATTCGTAGTGTATTGAGGCGTAGAGGGTTGCGAAAATGGGGTTAACATAATTATTAGTGTAATTTTACCACGTAGATTTCGATGATAAATTATTACTGCTAGTAACCAAATAAACACTGGTGTTTGTAACTGACATTGAGAGATTATGCCATAGGAAGGAATATATACATGAATAATTGTTTTCTTTCTTTTTTTGAAAATTTGAAGCAAGGAAAATTGTCCTCTCCAATTTAGTTTTTTTTTAAAAATAATTTATGCGGTTACCGATATTGGTATTGGAGGGAAAGATTTATGAAAAACAAAATTTTAACAAAACAAAAAACGACTTCAAAAATTGCACTAAAAAGTAAAAAATAATTTCGTACCATTGTTATTTTTGGAGTCGGTGTCAGCCAAGGTAACTACATAGATGTGGAGATCTTGGCTGACACCGACTCCAAAAATAACAATCGTACGAAAATATTTTTTTACTTTTTAGTGCATTTTTTTAAGTTGTTTTGTTTTGTTAAAATTTTGTTTATTTTTTTAATTTTTAGTGACGAGCGTGCGTAAAGAAGTTTTACTTCAAAAAAGAATCATCGAAATCTGTTGGCGTAATATTGAGTTATTCGTCCATTTGTCGCGCACATACTTATTGCAAATTTAAGACATATATGGTTTTCTCATGGATCCCATTGTCAGAACTGGACCAAATTTAAATGAGACCACACGGGGAGCACCAGCTTTCTAATAAAAAATCAATCATCAATATCGGTTAACCCAATCAAAAGTTCTAAGGTAACAAATATAAAAAAAAAAAATACCGTTGAATTGATAACCTCCTCCTTTTCGAAGTCGTTTAAAAAAAGGCACCTTGGTGATAACATAATATACAGGGTGTTAAGGGACGTACTTGACTTACTTCAACTAGTGATTCCTGACATTATTTGTAAAGTATAAGATGTGTTTTACGTAATTCGAAAAAGGTTTACTACGCGTTATGTCATTCTCGAATTGAATGTGGAATTATAGGATGGGTAACTACACATAAATACATACACAATCTGAATAAAATTCAGAAAGGAATCATAAAGGCCACACTATTAGAACGCCTTCGTTTGAAATTTTCAATAGCTTTGATGTACCAAATGTACAATGAATATATGCCAAAAATATATTATTGAAGCTATTCAAAAATACTGAATCCTCTACTAGACTGCGTATTCATCACACTAGATTGAATAAAAATGATGGTAAAAAACATTCCAAGTTATAAAACCACATTAGGACCAAGAAACTACACTTTTTTTGTAACAAAACTCCATAATATTCTTCCCCAAGACATAAAACTAATAAAAAAATTAATGAGTACAAATCAAGAATAAAAACTGGCTGAAAGAGGTCAACGAAAACACCCTAATGAAGACACTAAAAATGACATAGAAGACAAATAAACTATAATTAAACAATTTTAGTCCACCTCAGCACAGGAACCCCTAGTGAAGACGACTAAGAAATACAATATCTTTATCTAATATAACCATTATATTTTGTATACTTATAGAATTATTTTATGTACATAGTCGCTTAAATGTAAAAAAAAAACGTGACTTGGCAAATAATGTCAGGAATCACTGGTTAAAGTAAGTCAAGTACATCCCTTAACACCCTGTATAGATAATAATTCAGATTTCTGACGGCCGAAATTCACCGTGATTACTTTGAGTGGGCTCTTTGTTCGTGCCGAATAATTCCCTGTTATTATAACTATTTGTAAAATGCTCTCTTCAATCAATGGTAACAAATTTTAATATAACCTTTTTTCTCATAGTCAGACAGAGCAAAGGATTTTTTCCTTGTATCCTCCGTGGGTACAAATATTTTCCTTGTAGGCTCTTGACTTGCAATTCGAAGATCGCGGAGTCGAATCCCGGCGTGCGCAAATATTTTTTATTTGATTAATTTTTGTTATTTTCAATTAATTATTTAAAAATAATATATAATATATTAGCGGCATGTTCCAGAGTGGAAGATATTCTCAGTATCGCCCTTGTGTTAGACCACCATTAAAAAATAAAAAATTGTTTGAAATTTCTTTAGCCGTGTTTTTTTACCAGATCTGAATAGCCACGTACTTCCCCACCTTCACCCCAGACGTGAGCAGTTGGGACTTTTGTGTATATATATATATATTTTTTTTTAAGTTATAAAAAATTTCTATTAATTATTATTTTAATTATTCAGCATTCTACGAATTACAAAAAAATACCTCTGAGAAGGCTGAATAATTTTATTTCAATAAAAACACATAGTTTTATTATACTTTTTAACATTTTACTCTCAAAATATTTTTATAAATATGATGTTAATATCTTACAAAGCTGAGTCGTCAAATTGACAGATTAAAAAAATAAGAGTTTTGTTCATTTAAAAATGTTGTGGACTTTCGATTACTGAAGACGCGTCTGTTTCAAATTAAATGTGTTATTCTAGTCGCATTTAGGAAAAAAGTTTCTTTTATGATCGATTTTTTAATCAAGTACCTAACCCTTTAAAAACGCCCAATATTCCGAGAAAAAATTAATAAATCAACTTTTTATGGTGGGCAGATTTATGTTCGTAGTCCCCATAGATTACCAAATAGTTTTCAATCTAATGATTTACTCTATGAACTAGGTATCTGAAAATGAATTCCATTTTTCTACTCGATTTCAATGAAATGTGGAAATAGTTTATTCGAATAAACTAGTCCCATAAACGTCATAAATCAATGGTTTCCCCGGTCTGTTTTCTACTCGTTAATGAATAAAAGTTTGATCAATGTTTTCACATTAAAGTAATCAATCAATTAGCTAGCTTCATATCAATTATTATTCAAAATTGCCGATAAATTATTCTTATAATAAGCTTGTTTTATTGTATGTCAACAAAAAGTTTGTACCTCTAATAAAGAAAAAAATATATTTTCCCAAAACTAAAAAGCAAGTCATTTCCCGCTTGGAGGGCTCTCCTAACAGACTTATACTTGTTGTTTCAGCACCTAAAACTTAACGATTATATTATTATATCATATTAGAATAAGTTAACAATAATAATCTAAACGAAAATATGAAAGAGAACAAGACACAGAAAAACAGAAAACAGAGAAAAGACAATGGTCGGAACTGGGACTCGAACCCAGACCTCTCCGTCTAACCGGGACGAGCGCGTTAACCCATTTCGCTATTGTCACCTTCTGTCAAACCGTCATATTTGTCAATCTCATATTTTCAAATTTTAGAATTACATTATTATCAACTACTTATTTTTCTCCATATTACGGGCAACAACCCTTTTCATTGGAAACAATCATTCTAAGAATTGGTTTGTAACCTGGATAGCGTCTCGGATAGATATATCCGAATTTATTTATATGGAACAATTGACTTTTATAAAAGTCTAAATGAATATTCAATTTTTATTAGAAAAACTTTCTCAGTATACTTTTTTTAAGGTTATTCCCATCAGTGAAATATGTCATATTAGAATAAGTTAACAATAATAATCTAAACGAATATATGAAAGAAAACAAGATACAGAAAAACAGAAAACAGACAATGGTCGCAACTGGGACTCGAAATATGACGGTTTGACAGAAGGTTGCAAGAGCGAAATTGGTTAGCGCGCTCGTCCCGGTTAGACGGAGAGGTCTGGGTTCGAGTCCCAGTTACGACCATTGTCTTTTTTCTGTTTTTCTGTGTCTTGTTCTCTTTCATATTTTCGTTTAGATTATTATTGTTGGATAACTTATTCTAATATGATATATTTCAATCATTATAATCAATAATTATCAGCCTGAAACACTCATCTACATTGAAAAAATCTTCCGAGAAAAGATACTGGCCGCCAACGGGAATTGAACCCGTGTCCCTCTGCCGGTCAGCTGCTCTGACCACTGAGCTATGGCGGCTTATCTAATACCCGCCAAATAATTCAATATATCCTAGTGTTTCATTCGACAATTACTTATTATTACATTTTTCCAACTGAAAACAACCAACTTTATTTTTGTGAGAGAGGTATTTTTAATAAATGCAGACATAATTAGTCTCGACGCCACCTAGCGGCAGATTAAGTACTTAACAATACCTCTCTCACAAAAATAAAGTTGGTTGTTTTCAGTTGGAAAAATGTAATAATAAGTAATTGTCGAATGAAACACTAGGATATATTGAATTATTTGGCGGGTATTAGATAAGCCGCCATAGCTCAGTGGTCAGAGCAGCTGACTGGCAATCAGAGGGACACGGGTTCAATTCCCGTTGGCGGCCAGTATCTTTTCTCGGAAGATTTTTTCAATGTAGATGAGTGTTTCAGGCTGATAATTATTGATTATAATATTTGTTATCTACCCTTTGTGCTATGCATAAAAATCTTGTTTAAACGTTAGTTTATCAATTAAAAATTATAATGATATATTTCACTGATGGAAATAACCTTCAAAAAAGTATATTAAGAAAGTTTTTCTTGTAAAAATTGAATATTATTATATGTTTCAAAAGGTTTAAAAATATTGTTTCAAGCATGGGAATGAACAAAAAAATATTAATTCTAAAATATCATATTTATTATTTGCAAATAAGTATGATTACAAACGAACATTGACGCAAATGCACCCCTTTTTGTTTGCTTTGGACATCTCCATTCCTCTAGATCGAAATTTTAGAAGCTGGATGGTGGATCTTAAAGGAAAACTGTTTATGTGAAAAAGCCATCGATGATTTATTTTAGGGGGCGTGTATGGGTACCACCGGCCCGGGAAACATTTATTTATGGGATAAGACATAAGTCTGCCGTAGGTCACCATAAGTGGTTCGCTACGTTTGGTGATTTAGCAGAGGTGCCGGGTTTATCAGATGAGGTGTGTTTAGGTCTTAGGGTGGTGGGCCGGATCGGGAGAGGTCAATTTGGGTAGACCCCTTGACCTCTCCATCTGGTCTCTCTCCATCCATCGGAAAGGACCGATGCATAGGTCCGTCACTCCTTGACACACTGATCCCTGGATTCCTATCCATCCCTCATACCTTTTTCCTTCCCAGACCTTCTTCTCCTTATTTTATTTTAAAAACCTTCCACACAGCATCCCAAAGTATGACATAGGTTCTGAGGTAAATTATTTCCTAATAAACCTCCTGTGTGGAATTAATGCAAAAAAAGAAGGTTTAAAAATTTTAAAGAAGGAACGGTATCCGTATTATGATATTGTCACTTTATTATAAATAGAAATTGATAAGCATTGTCATGAATAAATCCAACAATAATCAATGACAATCAAAGAACAATGAAAAAACCAAACATTTCCTGCTCGAAACATTCTGAAAAATACAGTGAAACAAAAGGCTATACCAAATAATAGCTACAATCTACAGTTATTATAATTATCATTATTTAGGAAGCTTTTCAGGTTGTATTTCTTTTCTTGACAGGATAACAAAATAACACAATCGAAGGATCTTAACGATCTAAAGGAACAAAAGGGTTCGTCCTTTGTGAGTCCTGACGGGAATTTCTTTTCGACTTTTCTCGAGTTTTGGTCTATTCGTAGAGATATCAACGCGTGCGCATTGGATTTAACTGAAATTGTTGTTGTTTAATATCATATATTGACTATAATGCGCGGAAGGTTGCTAGTATTTTAGAGAAAGTTAAAAAGCTACGTGACATGTGTTTTACAATGTAAATGTATTAAAATTCATTATATATGTGCTTTAAACAATTCAGATCAACATAATTAACAATAAATATTCTTTTTAAAATTGAAACAAAATAAAAATACTCAGTATTCTTCTACAAAGAAAGAGACTTTGGAAGATATTTTGTACCTATTAACAAAAGAATAATATCGGTTAAGTTTAAAATAAACAGACCCTCGTGCGATGAACTTGTTCATTTACACGTAAAAAAAGTATAACCGTTTTATAGTAAAAACATAAATATTTTTTTATTAAATACCTACTGCTAAATAATTGTTAAAATATTTTAATTACTAATGATAATGAATAAAAAAATCTTAAATGAATTCATAAAAATATTGAAAAATACTTATCTATTATCAGTTACGTAAAAATAAATAAAATTTCATTAAAAGTTTCACAAATGTTTCAAAATTAAGAGTTAAAAACAATTATTAGGGATGGGTTATTTCAAATAATTCGAAAATTTCATCAATATCGAAATAAATTTTCAAGTTACGTAAAAGTTCTGTTATTATATAAGTTTTGTGAAGCAACTGGGCTTTAATGATATAATAACAGAACTTGAATAGAACTCACAGAGAGCGAGAAAATTAACTCAATCATCAGGGCATATCCGACAGATTCGACTGTCAGATCTGTCGGATATGCCCCGATGATGGACACTGTAACGCTTCCCGAAACGTTGGCTAAAAAAGGAGGTAGCGCAACATGGCATAACACCCCAACATATAACGAAAAAGGCTCTAAACAAAGTTCCTGGAATTTTATCGTTTACGTAATATTTGAAATTAGAATCTACAGGTTGCGGGTTGACTTTGAATTATTATGAAGGCTTCCAAAAACTTTAAATTATTATGTTTAACATAATGCTCAAATTTTTTCTTTTCCACTAAACCTTCATATATAAATAAATTAAATAACCTATTTAAAGTTAAATAATTGAAACTTCATAACGTAACACACAAAAACAGTTCGACTTACCAATAATCGTCCTAATATCACAACCTGTCAGATTGACTTTGGATTTCCCGCTATTTTACCTGTCACTTTGACAGTTATTTGAATTTACCGCTCTTTATCTATGGTAATTGCTAGGGGGCGTCAAGTCGGTGACCAGCAAAACGACCTCCCCTTTCGACCTGCCCGACGGCACTAGCGAGCGCCGACAAGCGCAAGCGTCGCGAACCTGCTTTTCATTAGGCGGAAAGACTGGTATATTCCTACTTAATAAGTTATTAGGCTATTAGAAGGTAGGTACTAATACTCTTTGACATATAGCAAGGTGGGATATGAGTGACTTCACCGCGATATAATAATCACATTTTTTTACAACATCCAAGGAACGATTCAAAAACCACCCGAATAAGTTACATAACTTAGATTAAAACTTGCACAGACCGTGAAAATTAACTTTAAATATTTGAAGAATTGTAATTTTTTTTTAAACAAACCGTCCTAAGAATAATTATAACTCAATATTCATAATGAAATAGGTAGGTTCCTAACTAAGATTTTCTTCAACAGGTACCAGTGGCGGTGGGTGACTTTTTGGATAAGGGATGCTGGAGTATATACCTAATATAAAATGTAAAAGTCTATGGACTAGCCCACGAACAGATGCAATAATCGATAAAAATAGTCTGTCAAATTAGGGCAACCATTATACTTCACATTAAATATTGCAGTTTCCCAATTAAATGCATTAAATAGGTATTCCGAAAGATATTTAATGTATTTATCGGATGCGGCTATTCACGACAACAAATAACTGTCGGAAGGTGGTCAGGCAAAAAAACCTCTTGGTACTACATAAGTCCGGTCGCTTGGGATCTTGTTCCTTGAATGCTGGTATATATGCGGGTTGCGGGTATATTAGGGTATAATCAGAGAAAACCAGAAATATGCCATTTTTAAATCAGATTTTAGACGAATTGACTCTTTTCCACAAAAAATTAAAAATTGATTTCAAAAGGTTGTTCTTTTATCTAGTAAAAGTATTTTTTTTTAATTTTGAGAGGTATGATAATTTTTGTATTATAAGGTTATAATATAGGTCGTTGGCAGATTTGTTAAATTTTCAAAAAAGATTTTGTATTATTCAACTTCCATTTCAAATCATATAATCATGCAGTAAAATAAATCAATACATTATCTGGGAAACGTATGTTTCAGAATTTTAATTATAGTTTAAATAAAATCATGAAAAAATATATACGTACATGTGTTTCTTGAAGCAAATTGGTCCGTTTTTACTTTCTTATTTTGCTTAGACATTATAGAAAAATGATAAATACTTATGAACCAAAGATAATAACAGAGAGGACATAATTTTAATAGTTTTATCATCACGCCTTTCAGCATTTTTGGATGTAGGTATAAATTAAAGCAAATAGATATTGAGTTATAATTTTAAAAAGCTGGTACGGAGAATAATTAATCATTCTCATTGGAACCGCCCTGTATGATCGTAAGAACATCTTTCGACGAAATATGGATTTTTGGCCGCTGGCTGGTTAAATACCCTTGCACAAACAGCCATAGGTTGCCGAGCAATGTCACATGAGGCACGATGTACCAGTTGAAACGTCCATTTTACGTGACAGACAAACTAAAACAAATTGCAACTACTTGAAGAAAAATGAAGTAATTATAATGGGATTGAATCATATAACACAATGATGACACTTAGCGTGGAGGGTCAAAGAGTTATTCAAACCACACCTTGCATCTCTATCACTACCGCACCGTCACGTCTCCGTAGACCCCTAGCAATGCAACTTGCCGTGTTGATAATTTTGAAAGAATGAAATATACTTAGTTCATAGATAACATTGAAGTGTGAGTAAATTCCAAAAAAATTAAAACCTTAAATGTGAATACACTGATTGTTTTACTTTTTTAAACATTTAATGCTTCCCCTCTTTCTTACACACTAAATAACAACAGTCGAAAATAAGACAAACGGTGAATGTATGCTTACACCCTTTAAAGGAAAAATACAATCATTATCAAATTACCCTCACTCGTATAAAGAAAATGAAACGCAATACCCGTCGCAAAAAAGTAGTATGTAGGTACTTTGGATGAAACAGTCACACGTATTTTGTGTGTCTCACAAATTTTTGACTTTTGTTGAAGGCGGCAACACGTTTAAGAAATCTAATTAATGTCATAAATGCGAAAGCGTGTTTGTTTGTTCGTCCTTATTCTTCGGTACAATCGAGCGACCGATCGACGCGAATTTGATGCATAGGGATAGTTAAAGGACTGGAAAGTGACATAGGCTACTTTTCATCGCGGAAAATTATATAATTTCTGTGGGAAAATTCTTTGTACAGTAATTTCTTTTTAATACCCTGCCAGCGAAGCCACGGGTAAAAACTAGTATCAAACTAACGTTTTTTAAAATGATTTTTTCTTCAAATTATGTAATAGGTAAGTCATTTCCGAGAGCTGATATTATCTAAGCGGACAAATGTAAAATCTTGATAAAATGTTTGGGATGAGTGTAAAATTAAATCAAAGTATTTTAGATTTTCAATTCGTGATACAAAATGGTTAAGTATGAATATGCATGAGCCAAGGGTTTAATCCCGAATGGTAGACAACCCCGACACACGTGTTATACAATCTGCATGCTGAGAGCAACGCGGGTAATCTGGGCATTATCACAACTTGCTGGTTCAAAAACTACTAAATTTTTTTTCAAATACAGAATTTACCGGAATTATTATTTAAATTGTTGGATTTTATCATCATAACATTGTTTTATTTATACCTTTTAGTGTTTGGCAGTTTCCAAAGTTTTACGATAGCTAAATATTAAATGTATATTATATGATATCACGAAAGGCTTAATTAATTTCATATTGATAAGAAAAAAAGGGTGAAACCAAAAATAAACTTTTCAATGGTAGCGGAAAAATTGTAAAACATAAACCAATTCGTACATGGGCTTTTATTCAATTAATAATTAATGAAACTACGTTAAACACTTTTAACAATTATCTTTTTATTCCTGATTCGTGTTTTAAAATTGGTAAATAAAGGAAAAACATTAACCTATTAACCGAAGAAGTAATAAATCGCAAATAATTAAAGATGTTAATATAGCATCATTTAAACCGTTACCAATTTATTTTCTGTCAATGTATTTCACAAAACATAGAAAATAGCTGAAAGATAGCAGGTAAGTGAATGGTGTAAAATAGGTATATACTTTAAATGTGACATTTATTGTATTTTGAGGGAGTTTATTATTTGTTGGGTTCATTATATTATGTATCACTTGTGTCTCTCTTTGTGCCTCGTGTGTCTCTTGTTTCTCTTGTGTCAATTGTACCTCTTGTGTCTCTTGTGTCTCTTGTGTCTCTTGTGTCTCAATCTTGTGTCTCTTATGTCTCTTGTGTATCTTGTGTCTCTTGTGTCTCTTGTGTCCCTTGTGTCCCTTGTGTTCCTTGTGCCTCTTGTTCCTTTTGCGCCTCATGTGCCTCTTGTGTCTCTTGTGTCTTCTGTATCTCTTGTGAGTCTTGCGTCTTTTTGTATTATTTATTATTTGAGTGAGCGTTTGTATATAATTAATACTATAATTTTAATTATAATATAATTTTGTATTTTCGTATAGATATTATTTATCCTTTAACTGAGTAGATTTTTTAATTGTATGTACCTATTTGTATATTAACTGAGTGTTTGTAACTGGTTTAGCCTCAGGTCGCGTCGCATCGGTGAGAACATCGCTAAAACTCTGTATAAATAAATAAATTAATTAATGGTTTTCAGCTGGAAAATTGTCAAACGCATTTATCAATAAGGCCCTAAATACGAGTGCAGAAATAAAGTACATAAAACATTCGCATACCTAACGCAATAATATTTTTTAAACATAATATAAAAATTTGTGTTATAAAACTTTATTAAAAAATAATATCTTACAAATAAAAAAAAAATAAAAAGGATTGCACGAATATAGGTCACATATAAATAAAATATCTTGTATCAAACCCGTCGAATTACAGACACAGCTAATTGCGACGTAAACCCTTTTCCTGCAACCCGCATATAAATAAGGGACAAGTAAGTCACTGAGAGATATGATCCCTCGGAGTTTTGATGTAATGATAGAGCAAACAATGTTTCCCACAGGCCGTGTTCCACAACCAACAACAGGGGAAACTCGATTTATACAAGGACGCCTACAATAAACCACAAATCGTATTGTATTTGTATATTTGGTTATCAGTTTGGCTGAGTTATGGGCTACGCAAAATGTAATCCCGGAAAGAAATAGGAATTCTGAATCGTTAGGGGATGTCGGTATAATATTTTTGTTTTGTAAAAGTGTATGAATTATATTTTATGACAAATAGGACCTCTTTTTCGTATGGCGGAGAAGAGTTGGTGGAGGACAATTGGGTTTCTAAGGTTATTCAGCCAGTCGACGACATCGGGAGTAGGTTGGATCCAGCACGGATACGGTTAAAAAAACGCTGTTTATTATTAAAATAAAGCACGAAAAACATGAGAAATGAAACTGAAAAAATAACAAACACTAAAACGTTTTGTTTCTGCCATGGTTCTCTCTTCCTCAGAAGGCGTAGACCTAAGGATAAGTGGTATATTTTTTTATTTAAAAAGCATTACATTGTTAAAGCTTATGAGAAATATTACCTCAACCTGGATGGACCTCTTAGACATTAAAAAAAATATTTACCAATAAATTTCAAGTATAAATATTAATAATATTAGCCTAGACAAGACATGGAAGTAAGCATTAAGATCAGAGACATTAATTAATGTGGATGTCTAAGATTACAATTCAAAAAGTCGGCATTATTACGTGTGTTGCCAAAAACACACATCAATCTGATTATGAGATATCCACAATATTGTACTAAATTGCATTACATAAACTTATCAAGAATTTGGACAACAATTTGTGTTAGGTACAAATCTATTTCATAATGAATAAATATATTTTTTTAAGAAAGACAAACATTCCCGGGTTACAAAAAACCTGAAAAGATTTGAAAATCTCCTACTACCACCACAGTAAGCGGAATTTTTTTTTATGTTGTTATGGAGAACTTAGCCTGTAGCGGGTAGCTACTGCTGCATTATAATTATGACAACGACGCTACTTTATTATCCTGAGGTTGGTAAGCCGCGAGCAGCGAAGAACATGATTACAAGTTTGCCCCGCAATCTAGAGTTGTGAGAGTACCGTTCGTGAGGGTGGATGTTACGGCCGTGCCGCTGGTGGTGGAACTGGAATTTGGAACACGTTGTAAGACAAATGAATTAAGATTGTAGTTTAGATTATGGGTTTACTATTTTATAAATTTTGCCAGGATTCCTTCCTTGGCTGGCGCCCTTTTATTTTAGTTAGAAGCATCATAGTTTTGACGGCATTTTAAATAATTTAATTGCGTCTTCAACGCACATGTTACCACATTATTACTAACAGAAATATCTTTATTTCTGTCACGACCTGACTATAGGATCTCTTGCTCTACCTTATATTGCATTATAATATGTTGCACCACAATAAATGTTAATTTCCTATTGCAGACTTTTATTTAAATATCGTGTACTACCCTCATGGCTAGTAATCATGTTACAAAATGGCGGCCCATCTGTACGGGAACCTAGTGATAGTGTGGTTTATGTTTGTTTTGCAATTTTTTATGCCTTCAGGACTGTGATGTATCGTATTCCCATAATCGTTTTGTTCATTTGTCTTGCACGCGTGAAATTTCCGGTACTGGCGGTATGGTTGTGACCTCCACACTTCGTTCGGATTGAACTTAATTATAATCTTAACACAGCTTTGCAAAACTCTCCAACTCATTTGGCGTTCAATGCGCGTTTAAAATTTTATATAAGATTTTATTTTAAACTATTTTAGCATGGTGATTGCAGATCGCAATCTTGGTGTGATTTTAGTGTTGTCGCATGTTTTCTAATAATTTTTTTTTCCTATCTTGCGATAAGTTAGGGTATGGATTATGCGATAATCACAAGAAGCAAGACTGAAGCACTTCTCACAATGGCGAAACAAGGAGAGGCGGCTTCTACCTCTGTTCCAGTTTCTCTCCCTTCTTCATCGGCATCAGTTCCGGTGCACAAATGGAACCTGACGTATGACGGGTCGACTAGTGTCCGTGATTTCATTGAGAGGGTCGAGGAACTTGCACAAGCAAGAAACGTAAGTACCGCTTCGCTCTTTTCTTCTGCGGTAGAGTTGTTTGCAGGTGATGCGCTCTCCTGGTACAGAGTGAATCGCTCGTCTTTCGCGAGTTGGAAAGAGATTGTTGTTGCTTTAAAGGAAGAGTTTGAACTCCTCGATCATGAGAGACGCTTGTTGGCTCAACTCAGGTCAACTCTTCAGTTACAGAAAGAGAATCTAAGTGCTTTTATAACTCGTATTCTTGTTCTAAACAATCGATTGTCTGCTAAATTACCTGAGGTAGAGTTATTAGAAATATTGCAGTGTAATATGTTACCTAGATATATCCAAAAATTATCTCTGTCTGTGATTCCTGATATTCTTACTCTCAAGAGGCTTGGGAAGATGATTGAACTGGCTGACAGCCGTTCTGGGGACAGAAATTCTCCGGGCTCATCGCAACCTAGGAATTCTAATAATATTGCGAGACGGAGCGATAATAATCATTCTGCTCATGTAAATCCCAATGTCAGAAATAATCAACGTTATTGTAACAATGATAATCTTAGCCCGTCAAGGAATAATTTCAGGAAGGTGCGCTGCTTCCGATGCGGAAGGCCCGGTGTGAAGGCTCCTGCTTGCGGCTGTCGTGGTCAGGCAAAAAACTGATTACCCGGGAGATCCTGTCGGCGGACGCTGGGACGCCGTCGTTTGCCGAGGTCACTTCCGGGGAATGGTTTTCTTGGCTCGAGGTCGTAAGAAAATTTTATTTAAATTTAAGAACTGCGAAGGAGATGCGAGCGCCTGACAGGGATGGGCGTCCTTACATCTCCTTTCAAGTTAATGGATCAGTTTACTCCGGTCTTTTGGATTCAGGCTCTCATGTTTCGATTCTAGGTAACAGTTATCATAAAAAATTTTTAGATTTAGGTTTTGATCTTTCGAAGTTGGATGTCAGTTTCTCTCTAGTATCTGCTACAGGGCATTCAGTGATTTGCTCATACAAGATTTCTCTTCCGGTTTGTCTTAATGGAGTGGAGAAAATTTTTAATTTCGTTGTGATGCCACAAATAAAAGCAAATATCATATTAGGCTGTGACTTTTGGAAAACATTTCATATTTGTCCTAAGATTTCAAAGTTAATGTCTTGTAAGGAGACGGGGAGCAGCCAGTGTGTAACGGATGCTGTAGGTTTAGAGAATGCTCAGAACCTTTCCTTTTCTCAACGTTCTGTTTTGGATAAGGTAATCAGTGAATTTATTGATTATTC
This sequence comes from Limnephilus lunatus, assembly GCA_917563855.2. NCBI lineage: Eukaryota > Metazoa > Arthropoda > Insecta > Trichoptera > Limnephilidae > Limnephilus > Limnephilus lunatus. Next base: position 71,709,525 of record OU830596.1, read on the forward strand.
TGGTAATCATTTAGGTAGAACTACATTAGAAAAGCACATCATCGACACGGGTGATTGTTCTCCTATTAAACAAAGAATATATCCGATTTCACCGCACCTACTTCCGGAAGTTCATAAGGAGCTAGACAGATTGTTAGAATTAGGGGTTGTTGAACCAAGTAACAGCTCTTGGAATAATCCAATTGTACTAGTCCCCAAGAAAAATGGTTCTTTCAGACTATGTTTAGATTCCAGGAAATTAAATGCAAATTCTAAACGTGACGCATATGCGACTCCGTTTATCTCGGACATACTTAACAGCTTAGGTGGTGCGCGCTATTTAACTACTTTAGATCTTAATGATGCATTTTTCCAGATTCCGTTAGAGGAAAGTTCGAAAGAAAAAACTGCTTTTACAATCCCCAAAAGAGGATTATTTCATTTCGTCACTATGCCGTTCGGTCTTCACGGGGCGAGCGCACGCATGATGCGATTGATGGACAAAGTGTTAGGGCCCCAATTTGACGGGAAAGTTTTCTGTTACCTAGATGATATAATTGTAATTAGTTCCTCTTTTGAAGAACATATTCATCTCTTAAGACAGGTTAAACAGAGATTACAAGCCGCCGGTCTCACGATAAATGTTCAAAAATCGGTTTTTTGCAGGGACTCTTTAAAATACTTAGGATACGTAATTGACAGCAAAGGACTCCGTACAGATCCTGATAAAGTTAAAGCCATTGTTGATTTTCCTACTCCTACATCTCAAAAGAGTCTGCGCAGATTCATAGGTGTTCTCTCTTGGTACAAAAGGTTCATACTTAACTTTTCCATAATTGCGTCACCATTGTATAATCTCACGAAGAAAGAGTTCGCTGGTAAAAAGTTTAAGTGGAATGAGCAGGCGCAAGCTGCGTTCTTAAAGTTAAAGAACATCCTGGTGAACGCGCCAGTACTCGCTTGTCCTGACTTCGGAAAACCATTTACCATAAGCTGTGACGCGTCAAGCATTGGCCTCGGGGCAGTTTTATCTCAGGTGGATGATAATCAGATTGAACATCCTATTTCCTTTATTTCGAGAACACTTTCAGCTCCGGAGAGAAATCACTCAACAACCGAAAGGGAGTTGAATGCGATGATTTTCGCGTTAGAAAAGTTTAGAGGGTACATCGAAGGCTCTCCCATTCCGGTAAAAGTTATCACGGATCATTATAGTCTTAAATGGCTTACCAATTTGAAGTCACCGTCGGGAATGCTCGCTCGGTGGGCAGTCAGACTTCAGCAGTTTAATTTTGAGATAATACATAGAAATGGTAAAGACAATGTTATTCCCGATGCGTTATCCCGTGACCCCTTGTTGGTAGAATCTATAGTTCAGAACTTTGCAACCTCTGATGAGTGGTATGTCAAATTGAGGGAGAAAATTTTATCATATCCCGTAAAATATCCGGCGTGGAAGGTTTCGAATGGCAAGATATTCAAACATATCCAAAGTATGGAAGCGCTCCACAGGTCTTATGACTGGAAAGAGGTACTTCCGAAAGAGTTAAGAATTAACGTCATAAAAGAGCACCATATTCCGCCGGTTTGCGCTCATTTCGGCATATTGAAAACCTTGAACAGGATCAGACATAAGTATTATTGGCCTAAGATGGCAGCAGACGTAAAATCATACATTGGTAAATGTCAAGTTTGTTTAGGTTACAAAAGCTCGAATTTGTTACCTCCAGGTCTTATGGGAGATCCCAAATTGGTCCAGCGCCCATGGCAGATGATAGCGACAGATTTACTTGGTCCTTATCCTAGTTCCTACAAGAAAGGTTATACATATTTGTTGGTAGTGTCAGATTTCTTTTCGAAATACACCAGACTATTCCCACTTAGGAAAGCTACGGGTAGTGTTATTGCGTCAATTCTGGAAAACGACATTTTCTACAAATTTGGTGTTCCGGATACGATAGTCTTGGATAATGGCCCTCAGTACATTTCTCGTGACATGAAGGCGTTGGCCAGCAAATTTAACATTCGTCACCTGTTCTACAACTGTAGGTACCACCCGCAGAATAATCCAGTGGAACGCGTCAATAAGGTTTTAGTTTCAGCTCTTGCTTCATACGTTGGCTCTGATCACAGAACTTGGGCAAACTATATTCCTGAAATTGAATTAGCAATCAACACTGCGGTTCACGAGGTTACAGGTTATACTCCGTTTTTCCTCAACTTTGGTAGGGAAATTATCATTTCAGGGAAAGATTATTTAGGTGCTGATTTCAATGAAGAAGAAATTAAATTTTCAGAACGTGACTCATGGGCACAAGATTTGCAGGAATTGAATGACATTTTTTCGCAGGTGCGCACGTCCCTGAGACAGTCCTACGAACGCAACAAACGTCAATATGACCTGCGTCGGAGGGATGTCCAATACAAAGTGGGTGACACTGTGTGGAGACGGTCGTTTGTTCTGTCTGATGCTAGTAAGCATTTCTCTGCAAAATTAGCCCCTAAATTTATTAGGAGTAAGGTGATAAGGAAGATTTCCCCTGTTGCCTACCAATTGGCTGACATGAACGGGAAAGCGTTGGGTACCTTCCATATAAAAGACATTCTGAAGTCGGAAAACACCGGTTGATCTGCGGTGCATTTTTTTTCAACGGAAAAGCAAATCTACAAGAGAGATTGCGCTCCTGTATGTTACACTAGTTTTAATTTTGCATGCTTCTTCCACCGTTGTTATGCAATTATTGTCTTGGCATTCAAAGTGAGGACACGACTTGACACTTGTGTTTTCACATTGTTTGTGTTTGTTGTTTGTTTGGGCTTGTGGTTGTCTGTGTGTTCTTATGTGTTCCTATGTGTTGGGGTATGTGTCATTTCAAGATTTAACGCGCGAAGATGATTAACTCTTATCTTCGGGCATTGAATTTTGTTTACATGTTTTATTTTTTATTTTAAGATGATAGTACGTAGTAAGGGTATATTGACTTCCTGCATAGGAAGGTGGCTTATCTCGATTCCCTGGGGATAAACCATATATTGTTCTCATTAATATGTATCTGGTACGTACTTAGTATTTATAGATATTTTGGCTTAGTGTTTGGAGTTAAATCTTAAGTAATTACTCTTGTTTAATAATACATTAGTGCGTAGACATTATAACATTATATTACTGGTTATTCGCTATAACAATTTCAGTCTTTTGGGAAAATTTTCCTTGAATTCTTTCAGGCGAGAGTTTCAGAAACTAATAATTATCTATTTAGGGTTTTAGGAAACCCACAAGCAAGGTCAATTTTCCGAAAGATTGTTCATAATTGGTTATTTGATAAAAATAAAAATACTCTGTTGTCTAATATTATTATACAACGTTACAAGAATTAAGCATGTAATAGCTTATAACTTCAATTTTACATTTTATATAATCTTCCCACTAGCTGGAGACTGTACTTTTTTTTTATATTTTAGGAAATCTTTCCTGCATGGAAAAAAATAATTTTTTTACAATCTTATAAGAATAAGGTTTCTGTTTGGCTTTATAAGCTATCGTTTTATAATAATTGTCAGTGTTTAATGTTTCATTTTGAGCTTTCGGGACCTGCCTCTGAGCTCAAGGCACGTCTCCAGACCTCATTATGCAATATTAAATTTCTGGTCGGTTAAATTTAGTTTAATTCAATGAGCATTGCTTCTGCAGTTTGCAGCGTAAATTACAGTTTTGGAATTGGTTTGGATCTCGGGTTATTCATTCCGTGCTCAACAGATGGCAGTAGTATACTTATAATTAATGAATTAATAGCCATACATTCCAAATATTGTTTTAGTCTGTAAACATTGGTGAACATAATATATATAATTACATCCTAGTTCACATTATTTAAAATCAATGATTGTTTTCCTTTTAAATTTGGATTAATCCTTTATTTTCAGTATCTGATGCTTGTTTACGAGTTAGGGTTTCTATAAATTTAATTTTGGGCGTCTAGTCTCTAGGTTTCAGGGTTTCAGATTTTATTATTCAGGATCAGATTTGTATTCTATCTCAATGTCCTTTTGGCTTAGTAATTATTAAGTTCATAAAGTTAGGTGATTTCAGTATCTCAGTAACCCAATATGTAAGATTAGTTCAGCTGTTAGTGTCTTACCACGTGTACGCTTCTTCAATCAAGAATTTTCTCCGCATCGCTGTTGCTGAACTGAAGCATTTCATGTTGGGAGGTTTATCGCAGGTGGTTCTACATGGACCCCGGACATCATCGCTGCGATGGCATTATATTTATCATTACATAATTCTGAAGAAGAACACTGACACTCATGATGCTGTTTGCTGTCTCAAGAGTATACTTCGGTTCTGTCTTCTGTCAACGCTATCGGGCTATATCCACAATTAGGTTGCAGCGAAGCATGCAGAAGACAAATTGTGAGGCCGTTCTCCGGAGACATTCCTGTAGCTGCTCTCCACCAACATCACTTTGGAGAAACAATTTTACCAGTTGGTCAACCTGGTCCTGGAAGAATGCCGCTTGCAGTCGATGGGTCATTACTTCACCATGGACTGAGGGTTTCAACGTTTTCCTCTGGACATCTCTTTCACTCACTGCGGAGACGCACCAGTATCTTCGGTCAAAGAGTGTTCTGGATCGCACCACATAGGATTTGCGTGTCGATTACTTCTCCTCGAGCGCCAGGAGGCTTAATGGAAATTTCCCCTGGGAAATTTCGGATTGGTGGGAGGGTATTGTAGCGGGTAGCTACTGCTGCATTATAATTATGACAACGACGCTACTTTATTATCCTGAGGTTGGTAAGCCGCGAGCAGCGAAGAACATGATTACAAGTTTGCCCCGCAATCTAGAGTTGTGAGAGTACCGTTCGTGAGGGTGGATGTTACGGCCGTGCCGCTGGTGGTGGAACTGGAATTTGGAACACGTTGTAAGACAAATGAATTAAGATTGTAGTTTAGATTATGGGTTTACTATTTTATAAATTTTGCCAGGATTCCTTCCTTGGCTGGCGCCCTTTTATTTTAGTTAGAAGCATCATAGTTTTGACGGCATTTTAAATAATTTAATTGCGTCTTCAACGCACATGTTACCACATTATTACTAACAGAAATATCTTTATTTCTGTCACGACCTGACTATAGGATCTCTTGCTCTACCTTATATTGCATTATAATATGTTGCACCACAATAAATGTTAATTTCCTATTGCAGACTTTTATTTAAATATCGTGTACTACCCTCATGGCTAGTAATCATGTTACAAGCCTACCGAGGAATTGAACACACTATGCCCGAGTGGAATCCAAATGCGATGTCAACTTAGCCACTGACCGGTGAATCGATTTGCATTATATTTTTGATCACTGGACATATTTTTCCTTGAATTACTAATGTGACCATGAAGCGATTTTTTAACAGGCTCAAAAGAACTTAACACGAAATTTCTATAAGTATAGGGGAAATATTGATAGGCTTACATATCATTACATACATCCCTCGAATTAGCATACAAATAAAATGTATTCCGTCTACAAATTAAAATATACATAAAATAGAAAAGAAATCTTCTATCTGTCCCTCGAAAATCATTTTTTCTACCCCTCCTTTCTTATAAGACTGGGGATGCAATAAACCTAATACGTGTCCTGGCAGACTAGCGGGATTCAAATAACATCCTCACATAAACAAAGGCGGCTTCATGTACAAGGTAATACCCAGTTTTTTCAATGCATAAGAACTTGAAAACGCAACTGAAATGCCAAGTGAATTGAGAACTCAAAGGGCGCACTCTAGTCGTGCATATGAAAAGAAGCTAGTGGATAGAGGCGAGCAGCTCTCTGATATTTCGTAGCCAATTTGGGAAGACTCCGAAGTACGGTGCGGTGGGGCCACTCCCGAGGAATGTAAACATGAAACTTTGTCGAGGGCATAAAATATGCTGGTTTGAGGAAGTCAAAGCACCTTTGAAACAGAACTGTGGGAACTATCACTAGGTACACTGTACTGGAAGGTTGTAACGTAGAGCGAGTAAGTTCTAAAAAATTCTAACCTAACCTAATCTAACATGCATTCAAAATTTTCCAATTTTTCAAATATGTAATACTTTTAATTTTAATATGAAAATCAATTTCCAATAGCAGTGTATTGTGTTTCAGTTTGTTTAAATTTTCGATCCGAGAAATAATGACAAAAAATTACGAATTAATTAACGTTACGAATCATTTGCTCTGTTGTCTGGTCCTTGTAAAATAGTGACTGTTTTTTGATTCTTGTAAAATAAGGACTAGCCATTTCAAAATTTAAGTTTTGAAATTTTCTATATTAATACATTGGAAATTCATATGTCATATATTCTGGTTAATAAATGTGTAATGTCTATTAGGTACGTAGGAAATTCTAAAAATTATAGTACTTTATTAAAATAAGAAATCATAAATACATTGGCAATTCATATGTCATATTTTGGTTTAAATAAATAATAAAATAGTGTAAATTCTGATTATGCAATTGTAAATGCTCTCCAAATTGACCTGGAAAGAATCTCATAATTGTGATCTCCCGAAAGAAACCATTATTTTATTCTGAACGCAATTATGTTCTTGAAATGTCTAGTCCTTGAAAAAAATTAGTATGTCATATATTCTGGCTTATAAATTTTAATTTCTACTAATTAAGAAATTCTAAAAATTGTAGTACTTTATTAAAATTAAATAGTCATAAATACATTGGGAATTCATATGTCATATAGTGGGTTATAAATGTGTAAAATCTAATTATGCAATTGTAAATGTTCTCCAAAATGACCAGGAAAGAATTTAATACTTGTGATCTCCCGAAGAAAGCATTCATTCATTCTGAATGCAATTATTAATGATCCAAAATGACCTTAAAAAAATTACGTCTTTGCAATTCTTTCAAGGACATAAATAAACCATCTATTCGTTCCGAATGCAATTATTGATATTCTCAAAAGTTGTATTGACAGAAGTTTATTCCTGAGATTTCTTGAGCGAAACCATTCCTTTGTGAACTAAATATACAATTTAGCTGTCCTGAAACGGGAATCCTTCCCAGTTGGACAGACAAAGTATCATTTTGTAAATGTATTGTAATGAATAATATATGTATAAATAAATAAATTTTACACGAATTTGCCTTTGAAAGACTTTTTTCACTTCAACCTTACGCAGGACACCCTAAGAAAAAAAAAACCTTCAGGGCCTGGGTCATCTTTGGGGATGCTGTTCGGAGGCATTTTTTAAGGAAAGGAAGTTCTGACAAGGAAAAAAAGTATGAGGAATGTGTAATCTAGGAGTCAGTGTTTCCAGGAGTGACGGACGTATGGATGTAGGAGTCCGTCTTGAGAGGTTAAAGGGTCTCCTTAAACCGGCCTCTCCGGCTAATCCGGCCCGTCACGCAGCTGTTAGGCAGGCGGATCCGTCGCCAAGGTCTAACACTCTTGCAAAGTCATCAAAGGTATCCAATAAATGATTCCCTGGGCGGCGGTTCTCATACTGATTCGCTACCCAAATTTAAGATTGGTATTTATACATTTAATATAAATTTCAATTAATCTATCACGATGCGTGCATGAACCTAGTATCATAGTTGATTGAACTCAAATAATAATGTTATACATATGTTACATGTAAAAAAACAACGATTTATATAAAATTGTGAGCATTCTACAAGGGTTTCCTTCTTAGTGGATTATATCTTTTTGGGACCGAAATCTAATACATATAATATTCATATAAAAGTCAGCCTATGTTCTCATCCTTCTCAAACCCTTAGTTATTTTTGGAATAATTAACATTTCCTTCGCTATCTATAGTCGAAAAGGTAAAAGCACTTCATACGATGAATAGTGTAGAGAGTTTGTGAAAGACGCAAGGATTAAAATCTGAATATTTCAACGAGGAAACTAAACTCATACATTATTCTATCTGTCAAATCAATCTTAATGAGACAGGACCGAGGGTAGTGATTCATCCCTGACTCCAGCCGTATCGAAAATCAAAGCCTTCCCCATTGAAGGTTGTATACACGCCATTCAATGGGAACAATGGGTCGTGCCTGCGTAATACGGTGCTATGAATGTCGCTTGAAATAAATTTCCAAGAAACTCTAGATATTTTCAGATATTTCCAGGAAATGAAAGTGAACAAAGTGGGTTTTACAGTATATTGATACGGTGGCTATATAAGCCATACTTTAAATTGATTGATAAGGGCGTTTCACCAGTTCACAAAGAATACACCACAAGGACTATCACATAGACATTGACAAAGACTGCTTATTTATTTTTCAGAAACAAACAGTACATAATTACATATTAGAAAGTAGTTAGAAGTTGTAGAATTAATACAATAATTGGTACCAATGACATATCACTGTTAAATAATATATGTTTTTATGTGACAAATTATAAATTTTACCTATATTAAATTAGTAAATTATTGAGGGAGAGGGGTGTGTGAGGGTGAGGGTGTGTGTGTGTGTGAGGGTGTGTGTGTGTGTGTGTGAATATGTGTGTATGTATTTATGTAAGTACGCGCATTAAACAATTTATATGATTGACATGATGCTCTTTTTAAATCACTTATGATATTAGTTTTACAATAATTCATAAGAACACGCATTTACGCCAAGAGTAACGAGAGCGTTGTTTTATGTTAAGTATATTAAATAAAAACTAGTTATTATAAATGAAAATTTTCATCTTGAAGTATTAAATGCATAATTATTATTACCCGAGATAGCTTTTTCACCTTGCAAAGGTCTTATCAAACTATGGTGAAGACGCCTAAAGACAGACGATCACATGTAGTCTTTTGGCATGCTGTGCGGACGGTTTTTTTTTACATTAGCTCCACACAGGAGATCCTGGGGAAAATAATTACACTCAGGGCCTATGTCATCTTTGGGGATGCTCTGTGGAGGGTCTTTTAAAGGAAATGAATGAGAGGAAGTTCTGAGAAGGAAAAGGTGTGAGGGGTGGGTAGAAATCTGGGATTCAGTGTGTCCAGGTTATCCGCCGCCAAACCTCAACCCAAGAACCCGAAAAGTCACCAAACGTAGCGAACCACTTGGGGTGACCAATGGCAGAGGTGTTAGTTATAATTTCTCAACACAGGTATATCGTAGTGAGACAGGCATCGAAAAACTTAATGTAAAGGTATTTTATATAGATAAATAAATAATAAATAAATGGTTCTAGGGGCGAAGGTACTCATTCCCGCCTCCAAAATTAAAATGACGATGAGAAGACGGAAAAAACACACCAGCCGAACCGTTGATTACAATACATTAACAAGTCATGAAAACGACCCGTTTTTTTGGCTCCATATCATTTTTCTACAAACGTTAAAATCATTTTTTTTAAATTTGAAAACAGTGGAAATAAAAAAAAAAACAAAAATAGTGCTCTAGTACATGTTTGAAATCAGATCCCAAACCGAAACTTTTTTAAATCGTCTGTTATAATATTTTTACCACCAAGATGAGACTCGACCGGCCGTTGATTTTCTCCACATTTCTATAGGGTTTCGAAACATGGACACTTAGAGCCAGCGAAAGAAAGCGGATAGGCGCCATCGAAATGTGGCGCTGGAGAAAAAAAATCAGGACTCCAGACAGTTAGACGCACAAATGTGGGAATTCCGGAAGAGCTAGGCATCCACAATGGACTTTGAACTATCTGCTTACGACGTATTTTGAGATTCTTTGGACACGTTGCTCGCCAAACTGAGGACTTCAACTTGGAGAAATTCATAGTTACTTAGTGCTTGGCAGAAGCAGATGCGCTGGAGTGACCAAGTATCACGAGCGTCCGATACATTGGTGTCAGCAGCTCTTCACGCAGCAGAGGATCGTGAGGAACGGAGAGCTTTGTCCACCATGGAAATTGGAGTAGGGGTCACAATCCCTAGCAATGAGGAACCGATTTAAGAGGAATACTATTTTTATACTAACTACCTTATGCTGAAGTCGAGACCGACATGGCGATGGAGCCTGGGAAGACCAAGATTTAGATTGAGCAATAACGTCCTCAAAAATATATCTAAACCACTGGAGCTATCGCGCGAAATAAATAATTTTTCCTAGATTGCTCGAGATTTCCCAGAAGACAATTTTTTAAATTTTTCGCCAACAAAAAAAATCATAACTTCAAATTTTAACATGACGTCATAAAACTTTTTATAATGCTCCATAACCAATGAATTAACCTCTATCCACTGGAGCGATTTCAGTCGAAAAATGGACCACTTTTATTTTTCTGCGATTGATTTCGGTCCAAAAATGGACCACATTTTCCTACTATTCGTAAAAAAATTATTGTATTTTTTTAAAACATTTCCTTGGCCAGCCGTTTATTTTAACACGAAGATATTGGAATGATTTATCTATTATGACCATAGATGTAGCAAATCTGAACTTCGTATACTATTTTAGAACAATATTAAAAATAAATTTTTAAAATATTTTTTCCCGCCGAATTTTTAACAGCTGCTTACGGAAAAAAATTAAGTATTTTTCCATGGATATGCACCTTTCATTATCAAGTATACCACAGACAACATACAGAAACCGTAAATATTCTATGTTTACCTGAATAAGTATCCCTCACGGTAGTATCAAGTAAAAACACTCAAAATTCGCGCGATTATAAACTTTACGATTTTTTTTATATTTTTTTTATAAATCCTACAAATATGAGATAAACGGTAAAATACAGGGTAATAGCACTATACTATGTTTTTATGTCTCTCTGTTAACATTCGAAGATATGATTTTTTTAATGTTGGCGAAAAATTTTAAAAATGACCTTCTGGGAAATCTCAAGCAATCGAGGCAAATTTATTTCTCCCTACGTGATTGCTCCAGTGGCTTTTATCGTTTATCTCATATTTGCATAAAAAAAATCGTAAAGTTTATAACCGCACGAATCCTGCGTGTTTTTTACTTGACGTGAGGGATGCTTATTCGAGTCAACATAGAATATTTTCGACTTCTGTATATTGTCTGTGGTATACTTGATAATGAAAAGAATACTTGATAAAACAGTTAATTAACATATCTATGGAAAAGGACTTAATTTTTATCCGTAAAAAGCTGTTTAAAATTTCGGTGGGAAGAAATTATTTAAAAAATATATTTTAACATCGTTCTAAAATAGTCTACAAAGTTCGGATTTGCGAAACCCATGATAATAATAGATAAAGCATTTCAATTGCTTTGTTTTAAAATAAATGGCATGCCAAGAAATTATTTTAAATAATTACAATAAATATTTTACGAATGGTAGGAAAATGGGATCCATTTTTGGACCGCTATCAATCGAAGAAAAATAAATGTGGTCCATTTTTCGACCAAAATCGCTCCAGTGGGTTGGAGAGAGCTGGCACAAAACCGAGATGAGTGAAGGAAGGCTCTTGAGGAAGCTAAGACCATCAGGGGTTGTAGAGCCAAGAGTGATGATGTTGATTATTTTTTATTAAAGAATTTGGTCAGTCATTGAAATAAATCGACTTAAATCTTGAATAAATATTTGTTTTGTTCAGAAATCTATCTTTCATCTTCCATCATTTCTCCGAATATCATTCAATCTCATTCGTTATATTTCACCCGCATTCGGTCAGCACGTAATCTCCCATAACAATATCATATTCGGTTTCTTCAAAGAAGTTAAATCATCGGAGCATTATCGGATGTAATAAATCTTGTGTGGGAAAAAACGGTCTTCAGTGGGATTAGAACCGGGCTCCGATCGCGCTCGTTTGCACCGCTCTCCCACCGGGGTATAATCCCTTTTGAAATCGAGATATTTATGAGACTAAAATAATCCTTTATTGATTTCTTCCTATGCTATTGTTTACCGCATAATATTACGGTTCTGTTCAAATTAATTTATTTTGTCTACCTAATTTAGCATTAAACAATTTAAATAACAAAAATATTTATATTTTTTTTAGTTAAGCCTTGATCGGTTACAACCATCAAGGATCCGAACCTAGGGTATTAGGAACGTACTTGACTTAATTTAATTTAACCACCGTGATTCCTGACATTATTTGGAGTAAAAAATTTTGATGAAATTTTGATTTCTGGCGACTTCTCTAGATGATTTGGAAAATTTATTTATTTTAAATTTAAAACCTAACAAAAAAAAATCTTCCACATGTCATCACTGGTCATTGAGCCGAGTAACCAAACAAACCCTCACCCGACTTTAACTGTCGAATACCTATCGATGTTTTAATGTTTGAAATTGAAAAAAAAAACAAAAACACCTAATATGTCACTGGAGGCTAAAATTTCATTTACTTTTTTACACTTAATAATGGTAGGAATCACTGGTTACAGTAAGTGAAGTACGTCAATTAACACCCAGTATAGTATAGAGTAAAGTGCCCAATTTCATGATCGAGAATGATATGAAAGTCTATAACAATAATATTACTTACGTACTACATCTATATCCCGATACTTGTCCCTCTTATAATCACAAGCGTCTGCTTCTATAGAAGAGAAATATCATTAAAAAAAAAATTTAAATCAGTGAAAATTTATTATGTACTTTATTTGTATTAAAAAAGCTTATTTTGAAATATAAATATTATATGTTATATGGTATTTTTGCTGTATAAATAATGTTTTTTATGTAATAAATAAATAAATACCAAAAAAAAAAAATATATTCTTACTTTTTAATTATATGTACTGTGTATCTAATTTAGTAACTGCTATGTTAGAAATGCTTTTCTCTTGTAAATTGGGTAGACTCATTAACAAAAAATTACTTTATTTGTAATTAGTTTTTAAGAACCATATATTTTCTTTCTGTAAATCTGTCGTATTTAAATAAAAAAAAAGAAAATTTCAATGATTCTTGTTTTTTTTTCACATACATAAGTATTTATCTGAAAAAGAGTTATTTTTCCACATAAACATTGCACTTCACCTCCGGGCATCTTGTGTAACGAGAACTAAATAAATACCAAGCCTTCATCTTCTCTAATAACAAAATACGGTGTAATTGCCTTCTGGTTCTGAGAATTGTTCCGAGACTCGTGTTTTGTGTATATTTTATTTTTGTAATAATAACTACACCACACGTGTGTATACGTAGCATAAACGTATATACTTATCTCTATACGATTTTTAAATTATTTTAATTGAGATACATTCCGAATCATGGTGCGTTTTTCGGAATAAGAACTTCGAGCTTGGTTTATTTCAAGTTTTGTGTACCCACCACAAAAGTACTATCCTATTAAAATTATTTGTAATACAAGTTTATTTTTATTTTTAACTTAATAAGTGAAACCTTAAATTGTAGTAGTTAATTAACGAAGACAATATTAGCCACACTCAATCGAAACAGAAAAATCAGAAAACGACAGGTCACATCTAGGAAATGAACCCAGGACCTTTGCCTTGTCGGGGCGGAGCTCTATTTTTCTGATTTTACATTAATTAAATATTACTTGTAAGTTAAATAAACATATTATAAAATTTTATTTTGTTAAAATTAGCACCATTACCAACAGGTATAGAAGGCATAAAATGTACGGGGTTCTCTCCCTTAACTATGGACGTGAAATAAAAATCACACTCCCATGGACGTCGGGTCACACAGACCCCTTCATAAAATTCTTCTAATTTTCATACCTCGACCAATCTGACTATAGCAAAGAGTTTATATGTATAAAGTATTTATGAATAAACGATCGTGTAATAAAAATATTTAACTTTTATTCATGTTTTAATAATTATCTCCATCTTTAACAAACTTAGTCAGTTTTCAGTCTTTATTGACTTGAGATCATATTAAGGCTCCTTAATTATAGTAGGTATCACATAAATCAAAACTAATAATTTTTCCTAGCTAATAAAAAAGACAGTAACAAAAACCCATAAAAACAACTGCTGAAAGAAATAAAATAAAAATTCTGACAAGGATCAAACTTATGTAAAATTAATGGTACTCAGAACATAGAGGCTTGGAACACTGAAGACAAACTGGCTTCTTGCAGTTAATAAGAGGCATGGGTTGCCTTTCTAGAGAGCTTTGATGGGCAAAATCTACATATTTTACGATTTGTAGGGTCAACTTCTTCAGCCTGTATTGCCGCTGGGGGCACATCTGCACCTAATATTCCGAGTATACTTGTATGGAAATTATAGTCAGCGGGTCTCACAGACCCTGATCAAATTTTAAATGATTATTTCTCACGTGTTAAGTGCTGGACGACGCGACTTTCTCCCTCCTTGGTCCAAAAATAACTAAAACTGAAGCTACTGAGACGCGCGGGGGTGGCGCGCGCGGGGAAGGTGTTTATTCCGAGAAATCGAAGAAGGGGCTGGGCCTCTGAGACCCGTCGTCCACAGTTAAAGGTTAACATCAGTCAAAACGTGAAACCAAATGATAAGATCGCAGAGAACAAACAATAAATCTAGTGAATGTTAAATGTCAAATTCAAAAATTCGCCTGAAATCAAAGTGTAACCACATAAAAAATTTTTTTTCCGGAGACATGACATTTTCATGCAGTGACGTCACTAGCCCAAATAATGGATTTATTTATTTAAAAAAAAAACTGTACATTTCTAAACATTTTTAATAACATTTTCGTAATCTTAGTAAAAAAATCTATCCACACGATTTTTTCAAAGTCGTTATGGAATCCATGCAACTTGTGAATATTATTATTTATGATTGTTACAAATACTAACCTATGCTCTTCTGCTTCTATCTTCATAATATTATAATAAATAGGAGAGATGCAATTAGGTAAGGATTTAAAATATGCATTAGGTTTTCAAACTGAAGCATTACATTTTTTGTTTGTTTAATAAACATAGACATACCTGATACTGAAAGTTTTATTTTTTTGACAGGCAGTGCCGCTGACACTTAGATTGAATTCTAACCCCAGCCCGCCGCCACCGCCAGTCAGAAGTTTCACGTCGGCCGCGGCGTATCACGACAAGCCCCGGAAAGCATGAAAAACGGGCCTTCAACAAAATACAGTTTGCATTCCACAACTTTTATTTTGACGTCGTATTTTATAGCACCAGATGCCTGCAATTTCGTGATATGGACTGGAATTTTTCGGTACCGTTTAGCTAGGGTGTAAAAACCTTTTTGATTAATTGACTTTAAATTTTTTCATTTTTGTAAATCCAAGTCTTGAAATTTCTGGATATTCCATTTATACAAAAATTCACTCAGTAGGCAATATTATCCATTTAATTGCATATTTTGCAAATTAAATTGATATAATATGCCATTTAATAAATATTATTTGCCCATTAAATTAAAAGATATCAACAAACTAAAACTCAAACTGAAATTACACTTGCCAGGAGTAATTAACTAAATAATTGCCTGTTTTTCTCTTTCTTTATATTTATTATCAGTATATTTTCATCCTTATTTTATTAAGATGTTATTTATTACTCTCTTGTGCTCAATATTTTAGTATATAACCGAATCCTGAACCAGAAGTGTCAATTGTTCCTATTATACGAGTATATAGTATATGTATATAATATATACTTACTTAATGCATACTGTTATTCTATTTTTAACCCCCGACGCAAGGAGCGGTGTTATAAGTTTGACTTTCTCTGTGTCTGTCAGTCTGTGTGTGTGTCTGTCTGTTGCATCGTAGTTCCTAAACGAATATACCGATTGGGATGCGTTTTTTTGTTTGAAAGCTGAGCTCGAGATGGTTCTTAGCTATAATTCATAGAAATCTGTTCAGGCGTTTCAAAGTCATCGGCTCTTTTTTGTGTCGGGGGTGCTTAAAATTTTCCTTGATGATTAAGGTAACTCTCTCACCAAGCACAAGAATAAGTTTCTTTTTTGGTGAGATTGCCAATATAAATAAATTTTGTACCGATATGTAATTTATACAACACCACTGTACCCACTTATGTCCGTATTAAATAATAAAAAAATAAATATATATCAACATGAAGACACAGCACAACCAAGTCAATCAAATACAGGAATAGGGCTATTTAAAAGCTTGGAGTGTGCCAGGATAGCGTTTTGTGGTGACCTATTCTTTCTGCCTACTCTTAAACATATTCTTATTCTTATTGATAATCATCTGAGTTTTGAAAACCAATTTTCTACAGATAACTTCACTAGTCAAAAAGTTGATGCTAAGTCGATTAAATAATAACGATTTTTTAAACTAGCGCTGGGTTTTAGAAATGCAAAATAAAAAGCTGTTTCTATTTCTTGCACGTGTTTCTTTCGTTGACTACCTCATATTTGGTACGTTGGATGAGACGGGAAGCAAGACAACAAAACTTAAACAAAAATTCAATCCGTGAAAAATTTCACTCGAGCGAAACTTTTCAGTTTGGAGTCCTGTTAAAGTTTTCTGTTGAGAATTTTCAACAATTTCCGAGAGATTCATAAATTCCGATGCATATCAACGCCAAAGAGCATAAAATAATATAAACGACCACAAACTTTTAATATCCTACGATTCTCTTGAAATCACTTGGTTACTTGCTGCTGTTTGTTTTGATATGTAATATTTTGTAGTGTGCTTTGGTGTGTTTTATAATTGTAATAATATGTATAACAGTCATCATCATCACTCTTGACTCCTATACCCCTGGTGGGTCTTGGCCTCCTCAAGAGTCTTCGGCCACTTATCTCGGTTTTGTGCCAGCTCTCTCCAGTTTAGAAGCTCCAAGATAGATATATCTTTGAGGACGTTCTCGCTCCATCTTAATCTTGGTCTTCCCAGGTTCCTTTGCCCTATCGGTCTTCAGTTCAGCGGGGACTTTTGTGCTTGACGCTGTCATTATATCTACATGACCCAGCCACCGACGCCACTTTCCAGTTTCATAAATTTTATGACGTTTAGTTAAATATAACAATATAATGTTTTAAATTACTTATAACAAAATAGTTTAATAAAATCACGATAACTTCTTCTGGGCAAAACTTAATACATAAAAAAATGTTTCTTTGTTAGTCCCTTATGCGTTCCTAAACAATTCATCTGATTGCTATGAAACTTTTGACAAGTTGTTGTGCGCACGACCGCTAAGGTTTCTATATAAATATACTGGTGAGCTATGGCATTATGAAATTTGCACAAAAAATTGCAATAGTTGCGCGCAAGTTGTTGTTCAAATATGTGTACTTCATATAATTTAACGGCAGGGAGAGAAGACGGTAAATGAGGGGGATACTGGAGGGAGGAGGATTTACGGGAGGGTTGGAAGAACGCGGGAGGGGCATGAGGAAAGGAGAGGGGAACGTGGGTGAAGGAGGTATTCGCGGGACAGGGGGATGCGGGAGGAGGTGGAATGTGGATGAGGAACGCGGAGGGGAAGGACGGTGGGAACGAGGATGAATGGGAAAGGACATGTAGGGGAGTGGTGGGGGACGAGGGAGGGGTAGGAGGAGGGATTGCATAGAAGACATAATAGCGGTAGGGGATAGCAAAGGGTAAATTTATAAAATCCATGTTTTCTAACACGGATATCTATATGTGGCCTGCTTATATGTCGGAAAACCTTCTGATTTAATCGAGTACGCACCAGACGTAAAAACAAATAAATATAGTATATTTAAAAGTATAGAATTAAAACATAAACACTTAATTTCTTTTAGTGTCATTGTAACGCATGTCGGGTACAACAATACAAAAACAATAGACTGCATAATTGCATAAGTCAATGACAAAGTTTACCAGAAGGGGTGATAAGTCATCGGGCTTAACACTTATCTCATCACTTATCACCCTACTTGGAGAAGAAGATTAACACAGAACTTGTGAAGTGCAGCAGATGGAAATTAGACTCGGTAAGATTAGTAAGTTCAACGCATACGGGTTGTACTCACAAATTGTAGATGGCAGTTTCAAATAGTGGCATAATTTGTTCGTATTGCTATTACACTCTTAAGACAAAATGCTATGATATTTCAACGCACCGTTTTTGTGAAAAATTACCTCAAGGGCTCTGAAATTATGTATTTGAGAACTAACAGTAATTAAAACGATGGGTTACTATATTTTATTAAAGTAAGGGCAATAAAATTATTTATTCTTTAATAAAGGTTCCTAGTTGTTAGTCTCTGAAGAGGGGTCTATGTAAATTGACCGAAGAACAATTTTTCGAAATCAATTTTTCGAATTCAATTGTTCGAAATGCAATTTTTCGAACTTCAATTTTTCAAAGATATATTTTTCGAACATCAATTGACCGAAACACTAGTTTTTCGAATTGATATAAGTATGTATACAGTATGTACAAGAGTATTTTATTATAGGATGGACAATATCAACTTACCTAACCTAACCTAACCTATCCTGACCTAACCTAACAGTATCTCGTTAGTTTTAAACAAGTGAAATATATATTAAAGTTGAAAGGTCTTTCGGCTAATTGCTCTCCGAAAAATTAGTCTTTCGAAAAACTGAAATTCTAACAATTGATTTCGAACAGTTGAATTCGAATAACATGTCTGCTCTCTCTAAAGTTTGTTTTTCCGGTGAACCGCTAAATAATTATGAATATATAGGTACCATTTGTTTTTTGTTTATTTAATTGAACGCTTTTATTATTACGGTGACGATTCACGATTACGGTACCTTGACGGCACAAAGAAGGCAATAAAGAAACTTTCCTTATCACAATAATACTGCAGCTCAGAGTACGTAGGTTTGTTTCCTCCAGAGGAAAAAAAGTAATCATTTTCTAGCATCTGTCTCACATACCGCACCGTGACGTCTCCGTAGACCCCTGCAATAATATTAGCCGTGACGATAATTTTGAAAGTATAAAATATAGTTACAAGGATAATATTGAAGTGTGAGTGAATTCCAAAAATGTATAAAAGCCAAACGTCAATGCGCTGATGGTTTTGCTTTTGTTTTAAACATATAATGCTGCAGCTCTTTCCTACATACTTAATAACAATAGTAAAAAATGAGAAAAATGGTGCATCTTTGTCCGCACCCCCCGAAAGGAAACATACAATCATTATCATACATGTTCCTTACACGTATGAAGAAAATGAAACGCAAACCCGTTGCGCGCAATAGCTGAGCAATATACCTGTTTCCTTCAAAGGAAAAAAATAGTATTTTGGAGGAAATATACACACGTATATTGTGTGTCTCAACTATATTTAATATGTAAGAAAGAGCTGCAGCATTTTTAGGATGAAGAACATAATGTATTATGCTTGATTTATGCAGTCATGGTACCTTAATCGTGGATCGTCACGGTAATAATAAAAGCGCTCAACAGGTATCTTTGAGAATTGAAAAGCCGACCGGTCAGTGGTAGAGTTGGCATCGCGTTTGAGTCCCACCCAGGCGTCGTGCATTTAAAACGACATAAAACCCTAAAATATATTCAGAATCTTAACGAGTAAAGAAGCCGTGTATTCAAATTGCGACTCGCGACCCGTGTATTGGACGGACCTACTGTCGAATTTGTCCTATCAAAGAAAAGAAGAAGAAAAAAAATAATGTGGGAATCTTAACGACGTAAGTGAAAGCGTGTAAACAAATATACGTCCGCGGCACGGCGTATTAGACGAATGTATGGTAGAATTCACCCTAGCAGGCCTGGAGATTCGACCTTTCCGCCGGGTTCATTTTAATTAATTCTGAAGAACGTATTACTAATATTTAAGATGTTTCTAAATGAATACCTCCCGAAGTTATTAATTCAACGTCTTGAAAAATAACAATTTATGGTTATACACTAGAAAAACATTTTTCAAACTGTTCTACGTAAAATATATTAATGGTGAGGTATTGCTTTTATTAATCGTAAATATATATATATATATATATATATATAATCTAGATCCCTGGGTCGTGGTTTGAAAAAGAAAGTAATTATATTTACGAATTTGTCAGAATTTATTCAAAAGTGAGCTTTGAGCAAACCCCCAATATTAGGGTATTATACCGCCTTAATTCCTCGGCTGACTAAGTCCTCCATCACGACACAAGCAACATGTTCTGCTTAGTGCTGTGGTACTAGGAGAGTTTGTCCGGTTATTCGTAACCACGGAACGTTTATTTCACTTTTTAAAAAAATAATAAGAAAAACTGTTGTCAGAAAATCTTTTTCCTCATCCTCACGTGTGAAGTAAATATAATGAACTCCGTGGTCCCGAGGTAAGACTCTCGACTCACAATCGGAAGGTCGCGGGTTTAAAACGGCGCGGCGTGCGCAAATAAATTTTATTTAATTAATTTGTTGTATTTCACAAAATAATTATTAAAAATAATATATAGTATATTTGCGGCCCGTTCCAGAGTGGAAGATATTCTCAGTTTCGCCCTGGTATAAGACCACCATTCAGAATTTGTTGTCACCATTGAAACGTTGCTTGAAATGTCTTTAGCCGTGTTTGGTGACCAGATCTGAATAGCCAGATTCCCCACCTTCATTTAACCTATCTCCTTCCCTTCCCCACTACCTTCAGCCTCACAACATACCCCAATTGGAGATGCCATAGTCTCACTGGTTCCAGACGCAGACGGGAGAAGTTGGTGACTCTTGTGCGGTATTCATATAAAAAAATATTTAAAAAAACACAAAAAAAGGAACATGCAAATGTTAAAATCAATAACTTAAATTGAATGCTGTAATTTTTTACGACAAAATTCACCATTTTAATTATTTTTAGGTTTTGTTGCAAACCGGAAAGCCTTTAATTAAAAAATGTTCTCCATTCGAGGAATAACGACGGTGTTTATTCAGGTAATGGCCTGTTAACAATGTTGTGACGAGAAGCCGGTAATTTAAAATAAACAGCAACCTTCGAATAAGGGTGGGGGGTTAAAAACCATATTGTCAAACAGCAAACAAAACAAAACACGGAAAAAATTCACAAGCGATGATGGTATAAAGAAACAAGGCTGGATTTTCGATTGATAACATCATCGGATTTTAATTCAATTTCATATATATTGTTTAAAAAACATTATAAAATAATAATTAATCATTTTCAATCGTTTTTAATTACAATTGTAATAGAGAATTACGTACCTAAAAATAAACGGCAGGTGTATCAACTTTTATAATAGTAGTTAATAATGTCTGTAATTAAAAATTTAACGCATTTACTACTTTGCTAACAATTATTAAAATACATGAAAATATCAAATTCTATATAAAATAGTCAATATTGTTTACAATTTACCGCCAACGAGAAAAAATATCCAAAGTTAATTCGGCATTATTATTATTTTATTATTTATTCACAACGACAAATTTTGATTTGATATATAATTGCATTTAATGATGTTTTAATTATTTCATCGGTGTATTAAAATAATCATATAAAAACATAGATTAAATAATTTAACACTAGAAGCGCCTTCCATACAAATTTGGATGGAAACAAATGCGCTACTGACTTATTACATTTTGGTTCTAGACCATTTAGCATAAAGGTCTGTCACTCTTGCACTTGCCTGAAAAGTATATCGCTATCCCATTTGAATTACGTAATCATGGTAAAACACAGTTTAGGATCACGAAACGCGTCCACAAGGCACATCTTGTGTTATTCTCTATTCATTGTTGATAAAAGCATTGATCTCAGAAAATTAAGAGAAAACCAGAGAGAGTAATTATTTGCGTATGCAGTTTTTAAATACCGTACAGTATTGTGAGTAAAAAGGTAGTATTGACGCCTTAATGAAAAAATAGTTGTAGATTATAGGTAGGAACCTACTATTGTAGCATGCTGATGCGTATTTTTTACTTCGTTTTCTCACTGCACTAGCTGTTGCAACTTTCTCATTTTTCTTAATTGAATTAAGTGCCACGGACTCGAAACTCACTTCTGCCGGCGGGCTTCTGTTGGGATATTTATGTGGAGTCGCATTAACGAAGGGTATTATTTGTTTATGGTACCTACCTCTTTAGTTTCCATTTATATCTATTTGATACCTTTAATGTAGCAGATTATTGCATATACAGTACAATACATAGAAGAAAAAATACTGAATCATTTAATAAAAATGTTCACATGCACTCGTATTTTGCAGAAAATACGAGTACTTAACTTTTAGACAAATTTGATTAGTGTAACTCACATAGGGATATTAAATTTTGAACAACCATTTGTTGAATAAACACTGAATTTAATTTATCAGGTCTCATCAGTAAAACACACTCTGTTTAAACAAGTATTCCGAGTTTATTTTTGCAATCACGTTTACATGATGATTTTGCATCTTTTAATTCTACTCAGTTAAAATACCGTCTCGGTTACCATGAGTTTCTGTAGGAACTGTTTGTTCCGCTTGTGAATTAGAAAAGGTATTATTGTCTTCATAACTAATAACGAAAGTTAAGAAATCAAAAATTTGTAGATCTCAGAAATGCAAGATGAACTTATCTGACTGACTAGGAAAGGACATTATGAAAATAGATTCACGGGTAATATGACATCCAGCGTTTAAACAACAACAAAAAATCGCGTCTAATGAACATTACTTACATCAAATTGCTGTGGACAAGTACGAGTACATTCATCTACCTTTTTACGGTAAATCAATAAATGTACAACTTATTACGAAACCCGAGATGCTAGCTAAAAGCTCCTTAGAATATGCATAGCAAAAATGAATTGAATTTTAAAGAATGTGGCGAATTTTTTTAAGTCTATTACTGTTTTTAAAATTCATAAATAAACTTATTAATTGAAAAAAATCTCATTTTCCCGTTCATTACTGACTAGGCTTTCATCAAATGTGAAAATTACAGTTTTTCTCTGATTTTAATGGAACCCGGAGTCATGGGGTGAGGTTTGTCTAGTTATTGGTGGGGAATGGGTTTGCCAACCTACGCGTGGCGGGCCGGATCTATTAGAGACTGGTTAAGGGAGACCAAAACCTAGGCCTCTCCAGCCGGACTCTCTCGACACATTGACTTGCACTGCAATGGGAGAGGCCGTTACTTCTGGACACATTGACCTCCGGATTCCTATACACCCCTCATTTTCTTTTCCTTCCCAGGACTTTCTCTCATTCCTTGCCATAAAAAGTTCCTCCATACAGCATCCCCAAAGATGGCATAGGCCCTGAGGCATTATTTTTCCTCATGGTTTGCCTGCGTATGAAGCTGTTGTAAAAAAAATACAAATGTGCATTTCACAAGCGATAGACGTGAAACTTTCAGAAAACTAAAGTAGACAAAAGTGGAGAGGCTATAAATCACCGCACAAAGAGGAGACCGATAGGCTACGAAGCACCGCACAAATAAAGGACCGATTTTTTTTTTTTTTACATGAGCTCCACACAGGAGGTCCTGAGGAGAATTATTTGCCTCAGGGCCTATGTCATCTTTGGGGATACTATGTGGATGAAATTTTTAAGGAGAGGAAGAAGAGGTGAGTTCAGGGAAGGAAAAAGGTTTAAGGGGTGGGTAGGAATTTGGGGATCGGTGTGTCCTGGTCATCCGCCTCCAAGACCTAGACAAACCTCACCCCATGAACCCGGGCACCCCTGCTAAATCACCAAAAATAGCGAACCACTTGGGGTGACCTATGGCAGAGGTGTTGTTTATCCAATAAAGGTTCCCGGGGCGGCGGTACCCATTCCCGCCTACCAAATTGTATCTTCTTACACTATCTCATTTTCTCGCATTCTAAATCCTACCGATGTGTGTTTTGTCTCTTTTTATTGTCGCTATTTTTCGTTTCATCGAGTTTAAAATCTCAGCGGTGCTAAAGAAGTTTACACTTCAAAAAATTGTAAAATGTTTTTGTTAAATATGAGTAAATATAACAATATTATAAATATAATCATATTTCCAAAAGCTTATGACGTAGGCACACCCAAAATCATGTAAATATAACATCGAATGTGTAACTTTTAATTGGAATATCAACATCTACCGTGGTTATTGAATCCTACGTCAATTTGGATAGGTAGGTTTTAGATCGGTTGGGACGTAACATTGGTGGTTGTTTGGTAGTTGCGGTCGGAGGTCAACAGTCAACAGATTTCAACCAATGGTTTTACATTACAAACCGTAAACTCATTAATGCTGCCTTTGTTCAATAACAAAAGCTTTTAGGCCGTGTTACAGTGCTACAAATGATATTGCAAGTTTCTAGAACTGTTGAGGGATTTTATGAATCTCTATGGTGGAAGTTGTAAAACAGTCAGTAGGATACATGTTAACGTTGATAAAACTTTTAATTGTATCTAATTGTGGTATTGTAAATAATGTGAAATACACCTACTCTCATAATCACTTCGAGTCGAAGTCGTGATTACAAGTTGCTTAATTTATGTTTTCGTAATGTTATGTAAAAACAATGAATATTTAACTCGATCAGACGTCCAATTGGAAGCTTAGAATGTTATTAAAACGCTGCTGGAGCCCCGCTGTTTATCTTGTCTAATCGAACCGCTCGTGCATTTTTTTAAAATATATTTATTTCATCCAAAAAAATATTTGAATACATAATATTTTTTTGGATGAAATAAATTTTATTTATTTCATATTTCATCCAAATCATATTTCATCCAAAAAAATATTTGAATACATAATATAATATCATATTGCAGTTGTGTATTGGTTACATTTTAAGTATATTTTCCCTTTTTATTTTCTTCCTTCTCTTTTACACAGTAGTAATAATAACATAATTTTAATGACAATACTTACAAAGTTAGAAACATAAGTTAATAAATAATGCGTTTGTTAGTTAATATCTATAAGCTAATAACATTGTTATAAGAATAATATTATAATAATAATTGATGCCATTAAAACAGTATCAAAATAGGAAAAAAAATATGGAAGTAAGAACTGTTATATAGAAGTAACATAAAATATATTTTAAGTTGTGCAAAGCCTGCCTCACTAGGCGAACCTGTATTGAGGCAGAAATTTTAGTAAATTGTTTCTCGAATTTTGTCTATGGTTTACATAGAAATGTATAATGTATGTTCTTATACAGCAATAATTCATTTGTTTACATTATTGCTAGCATATACACAATACAAAAACAGCAAGGTTATTACTACAATAACTGTCAATGACAAGGCGTTTGGTTGTTGGGCACGGAGTTAGGCACGTTGTTTTGTTAACGTTGTCGTAAGGTTTATAATAAATATTTAACGTTTCCAGAAGACCGTCCAATTGGAAGCTCTAAGTTATTCTGAAGCTAGGGAACCCAACACTGTTGGAGCCCCGCTGTCCATCGTGTCTCGTCGGCTATTTACGTAACCGTTTGTGCATTAGACACGAACAATGATAGTCGACACTCTTCTAAGGTACTACTTAACTGACATAAATTGAGACACCTCAAAACGACATAAAATCGTCTTTTCTAACGACGTCTCTTGAAACTACATGTTTAATCCTATAAACCACCGACAATAAATATGAATAACAAGGCAAACCAATTCCTTCAGTCTCACAAAATACTCTAATTGGGGATGTTATAGTCCCATTAGCTCCAGACAGTTGCTGACAGTTGAGACTAAATGGTTCACATAAGAAAAAAAACAACACTAGGGAGATGATACTAGTTTTTGCACTTGGTTCTGCTACTGTAAACTTATATAAAAATGTAGATAACAAAACATACATCCTCTCTGTAGACATTTTAATTAAATTTCGTACTTTTGTAGTGAGCTACGGAGCTAGAATAAGTATATTAGTTCGTGTAAAATTTCTTCGAAATCAAAGAAATTGTTTACGACGGGCCGCGGAATAAGGAATCAAAATAATTCGAGCTCAAATTCCAGAAGTAAACACGTATATTTGCACGGTTTTCGCTTCCAAATTTGATTTGAATAAAAACCCCTGCTAAGTATTTCTGAACCATTGATATTAAGTTTACAGGAAAGGCCCGTTCAGAATTATTGCAAAACAATATCCTAGATAAAGATCAAGCAGTAAAATGATTTTACTCAATATTTAAAAGAAAATTAACAATGTACAAAATATAAATATTATTATATTTTTTTTATTAATAAATTACATTTTGTGATAGAATCAAATACTAGGCTCTTGCCCTTATCACGGTATTACTATCTAAATATATGATCATATAATGTAAGCGCATTGTTTAACCATTTTTGGTTGTTTACATTGTTTACGTTTAAAAAAAAATTTTAAACTTAAATTGTTAGAACAAATACTACTATACTCTGTACTTAAGTTAAGAAAGCGAAATATTATATTCCTTTTAAACTAATAATATTAAAAAAGGTACCTATATGGTTGAGCACGAAAACATTTACTCAAACAAATTGATGGTGGTAAGTGCACATAAGTTATCCATTTTTATATAATACCGCCTCTTGTGTGTTACTATTAATTTTTAACGAAATCTTCATTAAATAAATAAATCATTTATACGGGCGTCAAACTTTTGTTCATTGGATGTTTACGAAATAAAACAAGATAAAAATACGACAACCTAGATTTTCATATCTGAAAAATATGTGCAAATATATTTAATAACGTCAGAATTTTAAATTTGAGGGTTTTCATTTTTATTTTTTGCCTATTTTGTGCAATCAGATATATACTTTGTAGTAAAGATGTATTAATACGTAAATAAAATAAAAAACATTATGAATTCAATAAAAGACTGACAATCAATAATAAAAAAGCTCATCTTGAATTTTCTATCTCGATGCACGAAGCACTGAAAACATGATCAAATTAATAGGAAAATTATGCATAATAATATTCAATAAAAAGTCAACATTCGCCCGTCGCTATCGCGAAATTCAGCTAAAAATATAGGTACAACATAAAATAGGAAACGTGTTTCCGTAAAGGAAGAGCAAAACAGTTTCAGGTTTCAGTCAGATACCGAGGGTGGTTTTTAGGAAGACTTTAACCGATTTTTTTCGTATATTTATTGTTTTCAAGTTTATTTAAAGTTTTTTGATGATTTTATGATAAGTATGTAGTATTAATTAATATTACAAAAAAAGTTTAATTCCTAATTAAGGATCGTGATATCCACTCCAATTTCTATGACGGACAAGGTTCCTATACTCATCCATTACCGGACGCCATGATACTTGGTCACTCCAGTATTTGTACAGTACTGCTTCTACTGACAGTGACCATGAGTTTCTTAACGTTGGAGTCCTGAGTTTAGCTTGTAACCCATCCAAAGTATTTTAAATGCAACAACACCAGGACTGAGTATACGAAACACTTGCTTACACCTAGGTTACATGAAGTAGGTAATAAATACGCAGATGTGGCAGATCTATTTAACTGCATGGAAGGTAGGTACAAGAAGGCCTTACTGTCAAATATTTTCAATCAATATTAATTTTATTTGTACTATAGAATTTTGTATGTAATTGTATCTCTGGTGTCATTTCTCAATCAAATGCCACAATTAACTGTTATACCCTTTTTTATTTTTTTGTTTACCTTTGATTTTGTGACAGTTTTTATGATATATTTATACCGTTGGTATTAAACAAATAAAAAGAAATACGTTGTAGGCAGATATTTAAAAGCCTGAATTGTGGATGCCTCATTTTCCAGTACATTTATAAACATTTAATTAATAATGCTTAAGGCGCCGCATCTGCGCTCAAAAAGTAGTAGATGGAGAGAAATGTAATTACGAATGTTAGAGGAGCCTGCTTATATTGAAAGCGATAAAATTGATGCGAAAATTGTGAAAATATTTAATAAAACACGACTCGTCTTAAGAATCATTTAAAGAAGCATTGTGAACGTTTTCACAACTATAACTTGTAAAATAACTTTGTGATTGTGAATGTTTCTGCGTGAAACGCGTATTATCTTCAAAAATAACATATGTTTTTTAAGAGCTTAAAAACTTCAAATGTTTAAGGGAGATATGTAAGAAATCGGTAGAAATTCGGGTAGCGGCGGCTTAAAAAAATGTTTTTAAGTTTTAACGATTCTGACAAAAGCGGTCGACTGTGCTTGTAGCTTTTAATTAATAATATAACGATCCCTTGTATTAGCGATTCACCAGTGCGGTTTTATTGAAGCAAAATTCTGGGAAGCTGGTGCTTTGAAGTGCAGGAATTATTTTACGTATACTATGCATGTATGTGTTTGTTTTTGAATACTTGATGGAGTGTTATGATTTTTCTTGTAAAACGCAATTGTAGAAGTAGGTTCTGATTTATTTTATTATTTTTTTGTTGTAGATTATTTTACGTTATTTTATTATAGTGTATAAGTATGGAATACTTGCCCTGGAAACAATTAGATGTACCTACAATCTACAATATGTTTAAACGGTTGTATTGCTAACCTCGTAATTATTCAACAAAATCCAACATTTAAAAACAATATTTGGACAAATAAAAATGTATATGTTACTAAAAAAGCCCGTAGTACAGTTAATCTTAAGAATTGAGTAAATCCTAAGATTAAGCAATTTTTGATGTTGGTAAATAATAGGATTTACTAGTAAAACTAAAGATTTAGCAATTTACGGGTTTTTACAGTAACATATTCATAAAGAGGTTATAAAATGTATAGGAGAAAACACTTTTACAATCTACAATATGTTTAAACGGTTGTATTGCTAACCTCGTAATTATTCAACAAAATCCAACATTTAAAAACAATATTTGGACAAATAAAAATGTATATGTTACTAAAAAAGCCCGTAGTACAGTTAATCTTAAGAATTGAGTAAATCCTAAGATTAAGCAATTTTTGATGTTGGTAAATAATAGGATTTACTAGTAAAACTTAAGATTTAGCAATTTACGGGTTTTTACAGTAACATATTCATAAAGAGGTTATCAAATGTATAGGAGAAAACACTTTTAATTTATTTTTTGTTACTACTTATGAATACCTATCAGATAATAAATATGAATAATAAATATGTACACGAGAGACGCAGATTATAACTTAAATAAGTACAATACAACGCTAGGTTAAGATAAAGCTATACGTGAAATCCTATTTATATACTAATTAGATTAATTTTTACTACGAATCGGTTTTTCGTTATGAACATCAAAAATTTTTGCTACGGATAAATTGAAGCTTTTACTACCTTTTTTATTGGAATTACAATAAAATTATTATTTACGTAACAAAAAACATAAGCGTAAACTACAAAAAAATGTTTTTTCATGTCTTAACTGTGAAGTAATATTAGAAACAATTTTTAAAAAATCTCCTTAATGGCTAAGACTATTTTTGACGTTTTGTATGATCTAACTACAATTTATGAAAATCTTAGATGTGACCTACACATCAAAGGTAATACTGAAAAACTCACAAGCCTTATATATTTCTTTGAAAATCTAAGAAATGTGGTAAATAAAAAAGATTTGAAAAAGGTTTACTACGCATTATGTCATTCTCGAATAGAAAATGGAATTATAGGATGGGGATCTATTACTTATTAATACGTACAAAACCAGAATAGAATTCGAAAGGAATCATAAAGACCATACTGAAAGTACATATTAGAATATCTTCGATTGAAATATTCAACAGTTTTGATGCACCAAATGTACAACGAATATATGCCAAAAATATATTATTTAAGCTATTCAAAAATACTGAATCCTCTACTAGACAGCATATCCATCACACTAGATCGAATAAAAACATTCCATGTTATAAAACCATATTCGGACCAAGAAACTACCTTCTATCTTCCCCAAGATATAAAACTAATAAAAAAAATAGTACAAATCAAGAATAAAAATATGGCTGAAAGAGGTCAACGAAAACACCCTAATGAAGACACTAAAAACGACATAGAAGACAAATTAACTTTTATTAAACAGTTTTAGTCCGCTAGTCATAGGAACCTCTAGTGAGGAGTACTAAGAAATACAATATCTTTTCCTTACATAACCATTATATTTTTTACACTTACGGAATTATATTTAAGAATCGCTTAAATAAAATAAAAAAAAAACTGTTTTCAATTTTTATAACATTATGCACAAAATAAATTAAAAAAACTTACTTGCCTCGCGCAAATAAGACGTTCGATTTTAAATTTTGAAGGCGTGAGAATCGAAATATTTCTAGCGTTTATGTTCCTCATAACAGAACATTTGTTTCTAATTAAATTAAATTAGACTGCCGTAAACATTAAACAATGGTGCAGTCACGTATACGTTTCTACAGATCGAAATCCCCCAGAATTTGGACGTAATCTTAATGCGGTTTTATTCAAAATGATGTAACTTCTCCTACGATAAAATTAAGTTGTTTATTATAATACTTAACCTAATAACACAAACACTTATTTTATTTATCAAATGCTATCATTTTTCTGACACGGAGTTCAATGAAAAATAAACAAATAAAATATTTGGAGAAATCAATCTTCAAAAAAATACATATCTATGTATACCTAAGTGTGTAATTGAAATTTATATGTGTCCATTCGTTTTAAATGGTCTTTCCTTGTACGTTAAACACATACGCGACCTAATTTTTATTACTTTTACTCTTATTATTATTAAAGAATATAATTATTATTACATTTAAAAACCATGATATATAATATTTGCAACTTGATTTAATTTGTATAACTTAAATTTTTTCTTTACAACCATAACATGTATAATTTACTATCTGAAAACTTCACCTGCCATAACACAGGGACATCCCTAGCATGGCGGTTGAAATAACACAAAAATAATATACAATGTACAATATTCTTATATTAAATAAATAAATAAATAATAAAATAAATAAATAAATTTACCTTTAAGCTTTAAAGTCTTTGTCTCTGTATCGGAAAATACATCGCGCATCGCACTAGAGCCAGCTCGGTCCACCAGTCAGTAGCGAAGAATTGCGCGATAATGGCTTTGCTATGTTAAGTGACCCCATCTGAATAGCTGGGTGCTCTCTGACCTCGCACTGTTCTTTTATCTTCCAACCTTCTCATTTCCGCCGTCCAAGTAAAAATGTTGACAAAACACCCTGACTTTGTATTGTAGTACTCTTAAAAGCGATGAATCGGAATTCTACTTTTCTCTTTGCTCGTATCTGAGATAAGTCATGAATTTAGTCTTCTGGTAGAATTTTGTGTGAGTTGTGAGTTTATTTCTTGCACTATAATTTAATTGATTATGTTATAACAGTAATATTCAAAGTTCGTAAGATAACCTGGAACCTGGCCTAGCCGTTTCATTTCCACCGTACAGGTAGAAATGTTGACAAAACACCCTGATTTTGTATTATAGAACTCTTAAAAGCGATGAATTGGAATTCTACTTTTATCTTTGCTCGTATTTGAGATAGATAAGGCATGCTATTAACTTCAGTGCTGTCTTCTGTTAAGTAACTTTTATTATTATTTTTCTTATTATGCAAATCTTCTCTTTTAATATTTGGTACCATACCAATACATCATATCTTTATTTTTTATTTTTTATTTTTTTTTTTTTCATTTATTTATTACAGAAGATACATTATTTATACAGCAAAAATAACATATAAAATATAATATTTATATTTCAAAATAATCTTTTTTTTATACAAATCAACTATATAATAAATTTTCACTGATTTTTTTTATTTTTTTTGTATGATATTTCTCTTCTATAGAAGCAGACGCTTGTGATTAGAAGAGGGGCGAGTATCGGGATGAAAAAATATTTAAAATATATTAACAAAATATATTTTGAATCTTTTGATTTAATTGTGGTAGATACTTAAAAAAAAAAACAAATTTACAAGTTATATAAGTTATGATGATAAATTTTATCAATTTGTTATTTTTACTTTAAATTGCTCTTTAATTGCTTTTAGTAGGCATTTATCGTCTTCGATTGTTCTTATTTTTTCAGGTAGGCTATTGAAGTATTTTTTTCCTAGATATGTGTAATGATGTTGTGCAAATGAGGTGTTACATTTTTGTGTTGGAAATATATGCTTTTGACGAGTACGACTTTCAGTTAAAAAGCTATGATTTTGTTTTTCTTTTATTATTTGGATTATTATATTTTTTCGAACTAGATCATTAAATTTTAATACTTTAAATTCTTCAAAAATAAGGTGAGTTGGATAATCTCTTCGTTTTTTCAATATAATTTTTATAATTAGACGTTGCACAATTTCAACAGGGAGTAGATTTGTTTTGTATGCAGCTCCCCAGCTTACTACAGAGTATTGGAGATTTGACTGTACTATAGCATGGTAGACTGATGTTAGATTTTCTAATGAGAGAAAGTTTCGGATTTTTAAAAATATGTAAATTAATTTCCTTATTTTGTTAACGGTAAGGTTGATTTGATCTTTCCAGTTCAGGTTTTTGTCTATTGTTATTCCTAAGTATTTGATTTTATTCGAAATTTTTAATGTGGAACAGTTTATTTTACAGTTATTTTTTTTGTGATCTTTAGAATTATCATGTATAATTATATCAAAATTTACCGGAACGTCCTTTGATTTTATTGCAAATGGTATAACGTGAGTTTTTTCACTATTAAGAGATAGTAGATTTATATCAAACCAGTGTTTAAGTATGTTTATGTCTTCTGTTGCTTTTTGTTTTACAACTTGCCATGTGATTCCACTTTCAATAAGTACTGTATCGTCGGCATAAGAGGTTATACTACCATGAAGTGACTGTGAGAATATACCGTTTACATATAAGATAAATAATATAGGACCTAGCACAGTACCTTGTGGAATTCCATATTCAGATGTCTCTTCGTCGCTATAAATGTTATTTATTTTGACACATTGAGGGCGATTTTTTAGGTAGCTTTTTATCCAATTTGCTACGTTTTCATTAATGTTCAAATTATCTAATTTTTTCATAAGTTTTTTATGGGATATGCTGTCAAACGCTTTTCTCAGATCTATAAAAATACCTATACATTTATTGCTCATATCAAGGTTTTTATATATGCGTGATGTGACATTTGCAATCGCGTCTTGTGTGCTGCGCGCTTTTCGGAATCCGTATTGATTGTCGTTAAGTATTTTGTTATTTTCAATAAATTCCATTAGTTGAGATTTTACGATTTTTTCAAATATTTTTCCAATATTTGAAATGAGGGAAATTGGTCGATAGTTAGTTACATTTTGTGCGTTTCCACTTTTAAATATAGGTGAGATAATTGTCCTCTTATAATTAGACGGAAATATTCCATTTTTTAAACTTAAATTAATTAGGTGAGTTAATGGTTTTATCACGTGGCTTTTAATAGATTTTAACATATTTGCAGTTATGTTGTCAAAACCCGGTGACGACCCTCCTTTCATATTTTCAATAATGTTTAGAATATCTACTTCCTTGATCATTTTAAAATGGGACAGTGAGTTTACACTATGTATATCTTCAATAATTTGTTGAGTTGTCGCTCCCTTTGTTACATTAATTTTTTTAGCGAGGTTTTGTCCAACTTTCGCGAAGAAGGAGTTGAATATATCCGCGCATTTTTTAGGGTTTTCCTCTGCATTTATTTTTACGTCATTTTCGTCTACAATTACCTTGATTGAATGTTTTTGTTTATTGTTATCTATTGCACAGTTAATTGCTTGCCAGATTATTTTTGGATTGTTTTCAGAACTTATTATTTTATGTTTGTAATATTCATCTTTACTAATTTTTATTAAGCGTGTCAATTTATTTTTATATTTTTTATAATTAAATTCTATTTTTTTGTCGTTTGGGAATTTTATTGTTTTTTTGTAAAGCTTACCTTTTTCTTTGATTGAATTTAATAAACCCGGTGTGATCCATGGTTTCAAGTATTTATTTTTATCTAAATTACGATATGGAATATCTGTTTTTGAGTTTTCTACATGTTTGGATAAAATGTTTTCAAAGTACTTTGAGCATATTTCAACTTCTTCGCAGTTGATTACAGGTTGCCAATGTTCCGTTTTCAAGTTTTCAATTAATTTTTGCAGATTTATTCTGGTATATGATTTTTTTATTGATTTATTTTTTGTTTGTATTGTTTTTTCTTCCTCGTACAAAAATATACACGTATGATGATCGGTGATGTTATTTTTCCAGACAATGGTTTTTATTTTATGAAGATCTTTTATGTTAATATTCGTCCAAAAATGATCTAGGCAAGATGGTTTCTGACCTTGAATTTCGCGCGTATTTTCATTTATACACGATTTAAAGTTGTTTTCAGTCATACAGTTCAAATATTCATGTTTAATTCTATTGTCTATATTTTTGTTAAT
This sequence comes from Limnephilus lunatus, assembly GCA_917563855.2. Lineage (NCBI taxonomy): Eukaryota > Metazoa > Arthropoda > Insecta > Trichoptera > Limnephilidae > Limnephilus > Limnephilus lunatus. The sequence goes on from OU830596.1 coordinate 71,743,699, forward strand.
ATTGATATTAAAATCCCCTGTTATTATGCAAGTTTTGTTTTTTAAATTTGATATTATATTTCGTATTTGTTCGATAAATAAATAAGCGTTCGATTCATGCGTTCTATAGATTGCTAACAAATAATAATTGATTTTGTTGTGGTTAAGATGGATTTCTATGCAGTTTGATGAATCTAAGTTGTGTTCTAAATGTGTAACAATATTATATTTCTTACTTACGAATATCGTAATGCCACTGTTTTTATTTATGTTTGTGTTTGTTTGCATGTAGATATAATCACTTAAATTATAATGTGGTGAGTCACTGTTTGTGTATGTTTCAGTTAATACTATAACATCCGGCTTTACATTAAGATTATTTATATTGAGTATAAATTCTTCTATGTTTTTTTGAAGGCTGCGGATGTTAAGATGGAGTATTTGTATACCAGAGAATTTGTCAGTGATGATTTCGTTGCACTCTTTTGCACTTTGACTATTGAATTCACTGATTTTGAAGCAGTTGTCCAGTTGCGTGTTTACGAAGTCATCCATAGTTGTTTGTTTTTTTTTTTGTTTTTATGATATTGTAATATTTTTTTTAGTTCTTTTATGTATGTGGTTAAAGCAGAAGAATGTGTCCGATAAATAATAATTATATTAAATGAATAATTTATTGAATTTATCTCCAAGTTTAATAAATTGACAATATTCACCATTATTTCATTTACACTTGTGACAGCGTAAATATTTGATATAAATATGGCAACGCCGTTATTTCTGTTAATTATATATTTTGTTGCGTAGTACAAGTAACTCGGTATATTATAATTAATTTCATTCGATGAATGCGTTTTTGATAATATTATAGAGTCAATTCTATTTAATTGTTTAATAGTTATTAGAAATTCTTCGAATTTTTTTTCCAAAGATCTAACGTTCATGTATATTATTATTAGGCTGACTGTAGGTTTTATATCAATAAAATCGTTTGTTTTATTTACCGTGTTTAAAATCCTTTCGTCTATTTTATATGAGTTATCTATTGCGTTTATTATAAATTCGTTCATTTTGAGGTAGTAATAATTATTATAACAATAATGTTGGCGCTGGGAATACACTTCACATTTGCAATTATAGTAGGTATTATATGTGTGTATATTATCACTGCGTGTTAACACTTTGCGGGCGGGCTTTTGGAAATATTTTTTTGAAATATTGTAGATATTATTTAGGTTTTCGTTAGACTTGTAATTAATAATATGCATAATTAGTCGTAATCGATGCGATCCCTCGCAATTTTCAGCATTTTGTTTCTATAGTTGCACTTAATACTGTTGGCTGTGTGGTCCGTGGTGTTTTTTTCTCCATATTTAGAATTTTGTCTGGTGCAGTTTACACACGCTGGTATTGTTTCTCTTCCCGGACATTTTGAAAGGATGTGGTCGCCCATGCAGTGTGGGCAAATTGGAGGGCCGGTTCGGTGTAGGCACTTTTTAGCTGTATGCATGAACATACAGCAATGAAAACATTGAGTTAATGGACTGCAATCTTCAATTTTTACTCGTTGAAACTGTATATTTAGTTTACCGAGTGCAAGAAGACTTTTCCGCATTTTGCCACTGGTTTCCAAGATGTAGCTAGTGAATTGGCGCTGTTGTTCATTTACGTTTGTTTTTTTTATTTCCGTTATTAGTGTGATTTTATTGTCTTCACTTTCCTTGTAAACATCTTCAATTCCTTCGTTCTGGGTAATTATTCCGCAAACTATTTCGTCTTCAGTAAGATTTGATTTTAATCCTTTTATTATTATTTTTGGTCTTTTCTTTTGAATTTCATTTACCACCAATTCGGTATTCAGTTTTTTTATTTCGGCAGTAAGGGTATTTGCATATTCCTTTTTTGGGCATGATATTATTATTTTTTCTTCTTTTGTTTTTCTCAACCCATTTATTCCTATCTTTATGTTGCTTAAATTTATTTCTTTTTTTATTATCTTTTCAATTTCTTCTGCTTTAGCATTATTTTTGGTCGACGAAATGATGATTGAGAATCTCTCTTCTTCTCGAGGAGTAACTTTAGTTGTTGATAAAACCTGGGCATAGGATGGTATTGTTGCGTTTTTCATTATTTTTTCAATGTTTCCCACCAGTTGGTCGTTTTTTTCAATTAGTTTTTCTTGTAGTTGAATTATTTGTTGTGTCATTTTTAATATGTCAGATTTTACTTCATTATCAAGATCACCAATAATTTTTTCGATGTTGGTTTTGGTTTTCGAGTCTTTAATCGTTTGGATTTTTTGAACTTCATTTTTCAACGTTATTAATAATTCTTCTACCGTCATGAAAGTGTTACGGTAACGCGAGCGCTAGGACAGTACCGAGGCACGGGCTGCCGTTACGAGCGTAAGAATATAACTCAAATGTATTTTTATTTTGTATTTTAATTTATTGTATTTTTTGTACACACAAATAATTTATCCATGTACCAACATTCTAGCTTGTATGCATTACACTTTGTTTATGTTTAGTCTTATTATCTAATTTGTTTTGTTTTTTTTGGTTAGTACAACTATATTATTTATCGTGTTATACTTAATACTGTAATTTATTGTAATATTTTAATGCAAAAGCCCACCAAGGCGTTAATAAATACTAAAAACATGAATATAGTCTTCTGTCAGAATTTTATTGATTGTGTTATTGCAGTAATATTCAAGGACCGTAACATAACCTGGCACCTAGCCTAACCATTTCTTTTCAAGCGTATTATTGTAGAAAAATGTTCACAAAACACCCTATGTACGAGACCTCTAGGCCTGCACAAAACTGTAGATAATAAGCGCTGGCACACAGAGACGCCTGACAATCGAAATGTCTTGATAGAGATGTGTTCTCGTCTTGACAGCTGTTGAAGTTCCGTAGTATGGTCACAAGCGTCTATGCTGGACGGGCATCTTCTGCGCATTGGGGTGGAGTGGTATTGCATCTTCCACCGTGCATTGTGAGATGGAATACTCTTGCATCGGCGCATGTAGGCTGCGGTGGACGCTGGTTGCTAGTAATCGAGACGGGCTGCGCCCCAGATGGTAAATGTTCTCGTGGATTGCTGCATATCTGGCATCAGCATCCAGGGGGTGGTCGCAGCAACTCACATGTTGATTGGTTTCAGGATAATCGGTCTGCTTTTATTAAGCGTGGCGGGAGTCCATATCATGTATCTTGCTCAGGCGTTATCATCAGGGCAGAGATATGCAAGGCCCGATGCAAGAGAGCCCCAGGCTAGCAGCCCGGAGCAAGATGGCCAGGTGTAGCGCAGCGTCTTCAAGGGCCTGGTTACAATCAGCAAGTTCAAAGGAGCCCGAGGGTGGCCATGGGGCTCAGGCATCAGCATCTTCAAGGGCTTGGTAAGAATCAGCAAGTTCAAGGGAGCTCGAGGGTGGCCATGGGGCTCAGGCGTCAGCGTCTTCAAGGGCTTGGTAAGAATCAGCAAGTTCAAAGGAGCCCGAGGGTGTCCATGGGGCTCAGGCGTCAGCGTTTTGTAGGTATTGTTCAGACACATCGGCAGGCGATGTCGCTCCGACGAACTCTTGAGGTGAAAGAGACTGCAGTCTTGAAGTTCCAACTTGTAACGGCGATACTGACGTCCTGAATCGAGTAAGTTCTGTAGAGGTACTGCCACAATAACTGATGACTGGTGACTGAATGAAGCTCCTCCTTTTGTACTGGCTTTTATAGTAAAGGCGATTCGCGTTTTAATAAATGTTATGAAATCAGTATTTTTGTACTGCCGCGTAATAATGGTGCAACAATGTTGTTGGCGGTGCGTCATCTAATTGCATCACACGTTCGATACACCCTAAATCTGGAAAACATTATTTGTTTATCTACTTCATATTTAAGTTATTTTCTGCATGTAAATTGTTTGTGGCATAAATAAACCAAACCACTCACGTTTGTGGTCTACGTTGTGGTGCTATCTATTATCAAATGAATTGTAAAGTATTGTTTAAAACGTGTAGGCAGTGTTGAAGGGTTTCAATGTTAGCCAATATTTTTTAAATTTTAATGTCATTATTTGTCAATTATTAATTTTTTTCTTGATTTTATTTTTATATGAGAATCAACAAAATTCACTCGGAATATTATCCAGAAAAGTTGACCAAAACAATGAAATTTCTCAATTGTGTCAATGTGGTCATATTAAAAGAACGTAAAAACATTATTCAATTGGGCAGGCTGATATGAGTACCGCCGCCCCGAGAAGCATTTATTGGATAACCAACACCCTACCATCGGTCGCCCCAAGTTGTTCTCTACGTTTGGCGACTTAGCAGGAGTGCCCGGGTTCATGGGATGAGGATAGTCTAGGTCTTAGCGTGATGCCCAGGTTTGCGTGATGCCCACTGGAGAGGCTGGTTGAGGGAGACCTTTTGAAGTTTCCAGCCGGAGAAAAATCCAGATTTCTGTCCTCCCCTCATTCCTGTCTTTCCCTGAAAAGACTCCCACACAGCATTCCCAAACATGATAAAGGCCCTGGGGAATTTTTACTAATCTAAAAAAATGCCATTTTTAAAATTGGAACTGATTACTTAGTTGAGAATGAGGTGGTCTCCTACAGCTTTACATTTTTACAAACGTATTATATAAATTAGATCATTGAATATTACCGAAGATATAAGTATAAACCGAAAAAAGGTTGTGACCGAGAAGGTTGTGACATCACGGTACATACGTAGCGGTACTGCCAATTGAATTGTAAATTATACTGAATCATGTCTCGTGTGACGTGTGTCGTGTGACGTCACGAGACACCAATACACACATTTTACCCAAGTTCACAATATTGTCATTTTTAAAGACAGTGAAAAACTTATGTTACAATCGTTAATAACTCTTTAAATAAAATAAATGTCATTAAAAAAAAACATTAAAAAATAGGAGATGACCTCATTCAGACTATCCCGTGATTTTTAATGTGTCTGCGCTAGTATAAATAAAAAATAAGCTTCTCGGTGTAATCTTGCGCAAGAAATATCTTAATGGCCATCACTTAATAAACACAATAGGTTGGACATAAAAAAACTTTATCCCGCCACAATATTTTGCCCCTGTGATGGTCCTTATTTCATTTTATGGGTCCAACCATTAAAAAAAGTATAATGGTCAGCCTTTCTCATCCTTCCCAAAGAGAACAAGGAGTTTCACTGCTGTCGTAATAATAATACGGACATAAATATTATCTCGAACATCAAATAATTCAGTATTGCTTTATCAAGCCCATTACAGCCAACGCCAGACGAAAGCCTTTGCAGGATTTTTCCATTTATATTGACAGATAATTACTACTTTATAAATTTTGGAGTAATACTCCATGACCTTTGTGGTGAGGTTTTTGAGGTCTGTTTTGTCTGTGGTCATTTTTGATTGATTCGTAGAAAGACAATAGTTTTTAATAGCTACGAATCAAAAATTTTAGGCGTTTCGGAGCAATGGAACAATGAAAAAAACTTGAAAAAGTCTATTGACCGTGGTCAAGTCTTTGCGGTTAAGATCCTCGTTAAAGGTATAAAATCCGGCTAGTGCAAAGGAATGAATAAATTTAATATCATTTATTTATTTACGTCTATTTAGGCTTTTACATATACATATATAACAATATTTACAAAATTATACTCATAAATAGTGCAGGAAATGACTGTTTATAACACATGCACAAAAATAAAATATAAAGTAAAAATAATATTAAATTTGATCCACACAGTACCTATGTTGGTACAAAATATTAAAATTTCCAAAATTGTGTTTTTCTTTCAGCCGACAAAATACTCTTAATGTGTTAAGTCAATTTAAATAGCTTTATCAAAATATTCCCCTCGTTGATGAAAAAAACTTCAATAAGGTATGCTTATATATTAATATTGTGAACTAAATATATCAACAACATCGGAGTATTTGTTTCCTAGTTGTTGAATCCGTCGCTTCGCATAGGAGTGAAATATTGGCATATTGATGTGGAATTGTTACAATAATATGGTAGGTACTGTCTACTAGGTATATAAATAAATAATATTCAATTGCATTAGGGATAACTTGTTGAATCTAATAAACCTCGGATGGATGGTCTTCGTGGTCGAGGGGTAAGGTTATCTACTAGCAATCCGAAGGTGGCGGGTTCAAATCCCGGCGTGCGCAAAAACACTTTCTGTATTGCCCTAAGACCACCATTGAGAATTGAAACGTTCCTTGAAATGGCCTTGGCCATGATTGGTAATCAGATATAAATAGTCAGGTATTTCCTACCTTCCTCTTCTCTGTCTCCTTCCCCTCCCCACTACCTTAAGCCTCACAACATACCCCAATTGGGAATGCCATATGCATGCCATAGTCTCACTGGCTGGTTGGGAGCAGATGGGACTCTGGTGCGGCATTCAGATAAAAAAAGGTGGCAACAGCTCAGATGGTAGAGTGAGAGACTTGATAAAACTGCTTTCGAGTCCAAGTTGCGACTGTTACATTTTTATTTTGTTTTTTTTATATATTTATTTGGGAGGTATTGATGTTAATTAGAGAGTAGCAGAACTGCGAAACGTACAGAAGAGGTAGAAGCTCTCAATATCCGCTTGGTGAAACACCACCATTCTGTTTCGAAAGGTTGCTACTTGAAATGGCTTTAGCAGCCTTTGGAAGGCAGATCTAAAGAGCAATGCAGCCCAGTCTCTTTAGCCTTACTACAACATTCTCCAATTTGGGATACCATTATTTCACTGGCTCCGAACAGTCGGGACTCTTGTGCGGTATTCTCATAAAAAGCTGAGTTCTCCTGAAACATTCGCTACCACTTTCCCCGTCTCTTTATTTTTATCCTTGCGCTCTGCACAATTTTACTAACGGGGGTGTCACGGTTTTTTATGGTTTAGCGTCTAATCAGTTAGATCCATATTTTAGTGGGAAGCAATCTATTTGTGGTTTGACATTATATTTTATATAAAGCAATCTGCTTTTGTGGATTAATTACTCACATAAAAAATAATTCAAAGGATTTGTTCTCCTTCAAAAGACGTAAAAAAATTATAGCATGTTTTATAAGTTTGTTAGCCTTCCCCCATTGGAGATGGCACTCTACGTAACCGAGCTTTTTTAATATTTTCTTTCGCCTTGTAATACGTAATCATTAAAACTTTTACTTTACATATATAAAAATGGAATGATAGATATTTCAAAGATTAATAAATATTACTTTTCAAATTTCTGGTTTAATTGCAAACTCTGCCTTTTTAGACGTATAAATACATAAATAAATATGTATTTAATATATTATGAATAGGAGTGGATCATAATTTATATTTTTCGATATTGTGTAATTTATTTAAAGATATTGCGTTTATTCCGGGTTATTTCTGGGCTATGGTGTCAGGTTTGTCCTGATCTTGGCGGCGGATGCATCTACCAAACATCTGCACCACGGTGGGAGATCATAAAAATGAATCATAAATCATTTCAAATGACTTAAAATTCTGTCCGTATGCAAAACTTTAAATACCTTTATTTGTATGTTACCTTTGATGCTATTCTCTTTAAAAATGGATTCCTTTAACTTCTTCTCAACTCCTTCAATATGCAAACGGTCATGGTACACATATCAAAGTCTTCCTTTGGCTCAGATGTTCCCATATTCAAATGATCTCCAATGGATTGCCAAAATCGATATAATGTATATATATTCAAGTTACCTCGGTCGCATCGCAAGCCAAGCCCCTAAGAGCGGGACTGTACGAGACGACATCTGTAGGGGAATCTCTGAAGTCGGTAAAGCCGGCAACTTGTGAATTTAAAACTTTGGGGTCGAAGGCGAGTCTCAAGACGATTTCAAGAGAGAATTTTAATATGTCTATTGAAAAGTGCAGGTATCATCTTTGGTTGCATTTGTACGTCCGCAAAAACGGTGAGTTCTGAAAAAGTAACGTTTTATCATTAAGGGTTTAAGTTCTAAGTCAACATCAATATATTAATGATTCCAGATTCAAATATAATGCTGATTAAAATGTAGAGATTTGACCATAATTACTGTAACTCTTGACAAATCAGGTCCAATTCTGAAAATGACAAAATAGTAATGACGTAGTCTGTCAAATAAGAGTAGAAAATATAAAAAAATGGAACTTACTACGATTCATATACTTATGGAAAAATGATTTGATGAAAAAAACACAACAAAAAATTCACACCCGGTACTCATCCCAACTAAAATGCATAATTCCTCCAACAAAAACAGCCTTCGCACAGCACCAGTTCTCTTACATTGCACCCAAAATGTTCAATTTGCTAAGTATTGATACCAGGAAATCGAAAACTGACAATCAATATATCACAAGTGTTCAGAACTGGTTAATTATAAAGGGAAGGAACTATTTTAAAGAATGCCTGACACCACTAAATTGAGTCAACTTGATCTTAATTAACCTAACTTGACTTAACTTAACTTAAATTACTTAACTTAACCTGACTTAACTTAACTTAACACTTTCTGCAAAAACAGGAATACATTTCTAAAAAAAAAAAAAAACATGTCTAATTTTATTATAAAGGTCAACATCTGCCTAAACGTTTCTGTTATTTGTATAATATAGTATGTCATATTACTTAATTTATTTGGAGGAAAACATCATTTTATTTTTAAACCTAACATTTATTTGTACAAAAATTGGTGTAAAATAATGTACCTACCAATATAACCATGCACATTTAGATTTTCAACAAAATAAAATTCCTTTCTCATATGCATACCATATAGTACCTACTCTTATTTTATATATTTATAATAACATACCTTTGTTTGATTTATTATTATTTATTTATTATTATTTATTTATTAATTTATTTATTTATTTATTTATTATTATTACAACTCTTTTATATTACTCTATAGCAATTTAGATTCTTTTATATTTTTTTGTATTCTTGAATATAATATAATTTTATGTATATAATTTCTTAATTCTTTAACATTCTTCATATTTCATTTGTTAATGTACCTACTGTATATAAAATCGATCGCCACAACACGGGCATGTGCCTAGCATGGTGGTCGAAAAATCCCCAATGTATGTAATGAAAAATCTAATGAATAAAGAAAACTTAAAAAAAAAAAAAAAAAACTACTTAATTTGTAGGCCGGCAACACCAAATTAACTGTCAAATATTCCTTTAAAGTGCAATGACACTGAAAATATAAAATACTATAAAAATTAAGAAGAAGCACTGTTGTTCAGGTATCCACTCAATAACATAAATTTGATTAAGTGGTGTTTGACAAAGTGATTAGCTTTCATTTAATTAAACATAAATTTGAATTTAAAAGTAAGTAGAAAGAAATAATTATTAATGGTGAGGTTAGTTACTTTAGATCTTTTAGATCTGAATGAGTCAAATATATTTAGATCTAAAATGGAGAGACATGATCTAAATCCCGGCCAACAATAGGTACTTAAGCTAGTATTAAATATATGTGAGCAATTTCTAAACTGTGCTTTACATTTTAAAACAATTTCGTTATCCTTCTTTATGTTACCACAAAATTGCAAAGGTATATTAATAATATATATATATAAGTAGGTTTCTGTATTGCAATGAAAAAATAAGTTTTTCACTTTTATGCCTTTTTAATTTTTTTTAATAAAAATGTAGGTCACACAGCTTTACATTTTCACCATGAGTTTTTTTTAGTATTGCCATTTGGACAACAGTGGCGCCCTCCTATGTTTTTTCCTCTTATTTGAAAAACTGTAGGTATTTTATCGCGTTTTTAATTTTCACTCCTTCAGTTCCAATATAAAAAGCAAACTTAAATTCAAAGCAAATTTGAGTTCTTTCAACCGGAGTTGCACAGGATGTACAGAAATTCGAAAATAGTATTTTCGTATTATTGATCAAGAAACAAATAATAATACATTTCAAGCAGAATTTTTATTGGTTATATTTTATCTTTTTTATCATTATCCGATACAGGATATTAAAATGATCCAAATAAAAATAACGTATCTTTTTATGGTCACGGTCATTTCAATAAAGGCTCTATATATGTGGGTGTTAAATATAACGATTTTCGGGCGAAGGGGTGTTAAAATTTAACGCTCGATCTTTATAGTATCGTTTATTTGTTCGATGGCGTTGATTGAGAATAAGGACACGAGATTGTGTGCTGCTGTAACACAAATAAATTATAGACCAATTTTGGTATGTAGGAAAATTAATTTTCAGGTTCTGTATAAGTATAAGGGGACTATATGAATATACAGGGGGAATGACTCTGAAAGAAATTAATATCAATCGTAATTAAATACACTACAAAAGCATTGGTTGGCACTTGAGTGGAGTTAATGTAAAAAAAATAATTATAAAACTAAAAGAAAATATGTTTATTTTACACAAATTCTAATAATGAAAATAATCTCAAAGAAATCATTTTCATTCAACCTTCAGGATTCACAGGAAGAACATTTAATAATACTTTTACCTGCACCATTCAACTCTACAAGCATGTAATTTTTTTTTTAAACAATCATATACAGTTTGTCAAATAAGAGTAGAAAATATAGGAGGGCGCCACTATTGTTCAAATTGCAATACTAAAAATATAACTCATGGTGATAAAATTAACTGCTTGTTCCTAAATATAGATAAATGTTACTCAATATCGTTTACAAGAAATAGGACCAAAATAATATTTAAATATTCAATTAACAATGTCGATATTTAAAAAAAAGAATCAGTTCGGGACCTGGGTGTTACCTTAGATTTCAAACTTACATTCCAATTAGGTACATATTAACAACATTGTCACTAAAGCCACCCAAATGTTAGGATTTATACTACGAACATCAAAACTATTTATTATCTCGATACATTTATTTTGCTATATTATACCTATGTTCGTCCGCACCTAGAACACGCCTCACAAATTTGGAATCCAAGATAGATAACATATGTTCATAGAATAGAACGTGTTCAGGAAAAATTTCTCTCCTACATAAATTTTCGTTCGTTTAATGATGTACGTCAATTCTTTAAAATCCCGAAATTAAATTGTAGAAGAATTATTTCTGATCAATTGTTATTATACAAAATCCTAAATAATACGGAATCTTCCCTGTATCTCTTAAAAAAAATAGATATTAGAGTTCCTGGTCGTAATAGTAGAAACGTATCCCTTTTTTATAACAGCCGCTCCAATACCAACTACTTATAAAATGAATTCATACATCGAGCCTGCTATTATCATAACACACACCTCCTATATATAGACATCTTCAATATAACTTTCAACAAATTCAAAGCAACACTATTAGATAAATGTAATGCATTACAACACACCCCTTAACATCCATATTTATATTTATTATATTATTAATCAGATTTCTTTTCCTAATTTGCAAAATATTTACATATTCCCTAATTACATACATATAAACCTTATACTCCTACAAGATCTTAAGCTTACCCTTTATTGTGTTTTTCTATATTCTTTTCATGCATATTTAAGTATTTAGCTTCTCTTAAATATTTTTTTTCTTGGTTTTTTCTTTATGTTTTATTTTAACTTCTCTTAACTATAAATTTTTTTTCTTAGTTTTTCTTTATGTTTTTCTTGTCTAGCTACTAAAAAAAATTATCAGCGAAAACATGTTTTTAGGCTTACTGTTTTATTTTAGCACTTTCTTTTTTTATGTATCTTTGTAAAGCTGTTGGTTTTCCAAATAAAGATATTATTAAGTTAAAAAATTAAAAAGGAACATAAGTGAAAAAAAATTTCCATTGCAACATAGATACCCACTGATCTCAATATTAGAATTGCATATAGGTATAATATTGCAATTTTGTGGTAACATAATGAAGAATAACGATATTGTAATCTATTATTGCACTGTATCTATTCTAAATATCTATTATGAATCGATTAGAAAAATTCTTTCACTCTTGGGAAGCTACACTATCCCCGGGTGACATAGGTTATATAATGTATAAAGTTAGCTAGGAAGGGGACGCGGGAGGGGAACGGGGACGCACGGGAAAGTTGATTCAGAGAGAAAAATGTATTTATTTGAATATGGCATTGCAACGCATGCCGGGTGCTAGTAAGATATAAAGCACAGTTTAGAAATTGCTCACATTTATTTATTACTAGCTTAAGTACCTAGTGTTGCCTGGGCTTTAGATTGTGTTTCTAATTTTTTTATGTGAATATATTTAACTCATTCAGATTTAAAAGTAAGTAAGTAGTTCAACTAAACTCACCATTAGTGAACTGTTAAATTCAAATGTATGTTAAATTAAATTTAAAAAAATGTAAAACACCATTTAATCAATTATGTCGTTATGTAGGTACCTTAACAATAGTGCTTCATCGATTTTATTTATTTTTTCTTTAAGAACAAAAAAATGTTTTTTAAAATGTGATTTAGAGTCAGAATCACAGCACATCTCAGGCAAGAATACACGTTACCTATTCCCATAATGTAAAAACTTTGGGTCAAGAGAACTAAGTACAATTACCTACATGATCTGAATTATTTCCGATTTCTAGAAAATATAAGATCCCTTCAATAAAGAATTCAAAATTCATAAGAACTGACATGTAGAACAATTTTTTTTATGGTTTTTTTAAAATTCAAAATGCGTAAGTACTGAGATGTTAAATGTAAATATTCATGTTGTTTTTTAAACTTTCTCATTTTCATAATATTTTTAATTATATGAAAAACAATAACATAATTTTTTTTTATGTAATTGTTTTTTATGATACTTTTTATTAATTATTCATGGGTGCATCACTCATGGCACTGACCCACAGATTCCTACCTACCTCTTATTCCTTTTTCTTTCCCAGATCTTCCTCTTCTTCCTTTCCTTGAATAACTCTCCACACAACATCCTTCATTCTTTTGCATGGAGTTTATGTAAAAAAAATATCAAAGTGTAACACAGGAATACACAGATTTTGGGCCATTTTTATTAATGATCTAATTATTGGTTGCCTTAAGATCACCTAGCAGCCCACTGTTGCAAAAAAATATCAATAAAAAAATAAGTCTTATGGGGTAAGCAACATCCGATCAAAGTACTTCGCTACATGTCGTAAATCAAAAATGAATCAAATTTAAAAATTAATCGGTAAGCCCATTTACGTGTTTTTAAATTGCCTATAAACGCTTATTTGAGAGCCTAACTTTATGTATTCTTTTTCAATCGTCCATTTATTTAAAAGCCTAAAATTCAACCTACGTTTCATTACACTGTAGGTACTTCACTTCGAAGCCTTAAACAATTTATACCAGCCCTTTTATTCTCAGTCCTTGGCCCGTAGAAAGTACAATACATTTCTGTATAACCTTTCACCTTAGGAAGAATGTTGACTTGAAATATGCAGGGAAAAGAGGGGCCGTTGTCATTGTATGAATGTTTTGTGTTACTTCACGAGGGTTGAATAAGAAGGTAACATTAAACGATGAGATGAAATAAAGCCCGTTGTAAATTGCATAGTCTCCCATATTAAATAAAAGTAAAATAAGGCTACCAAATTTTCTTCACATTTTTTTCGTGATTATACTGCCTGTCCGAGCCAGTGGAACTATGGCATCCCGATTTTAAATAATGTTGAGATATCTAAGGAAGTGGGAGAGAGGAAGACGTGTGTAGCGAGGAGGGTTCGGAAGTGGATTTTTTTTTTACATTAGCTCCACACAAGAGGCCCTGAGGAAAATAATTTCGCTCAGGGCCTATGCCATCTTAGCCACTGGAGCGATTTTTGCCATATTTTGACACCATTTTAAATGACTCCGATTGCTTTTCGGATAAAAAAGCCCATTATCTCTGGATTCAGCAAATTTAAAAAAATATATTCCTAGCTCCTACGTTTTTTATTTTCCAGTTAAAACGAAGATATTTTTTATTATTATTTGAAATACATAAATATGACAGATTTACAGAAGAAAAATACAAGTAACTAATTACAATAAAGTATTTTTTTTTTTTAATGAAATTACCCAATTTAATAAAGAAAAACATTTCTCGTGTTTAAATTGGGGGATCGTATCATTACATTAAAAGATAAAGAAAAAATAAAACTTTTTTTTTGTTTGATGTAAGAAATAAAATAAAACTTGTAATATTAAAATGCGTTATCTATTATGACCATAAATTTCGCAAATCCGAACTTCGTAGACTATTTTGGGACGATGTTTAAAATAAATTTTTGAAATATTATTTTCGCGGAGAATTTTTGATCACCTGCTAACGGTTAATATTAAGTCACTTTTCCATAGATATGCACCTTTCATTATCAAGTATATCACAAAAAACATAAAGAAATTGATAATATTCTATGTTGAGTCGAATAAATACCTACCACTCACGGCAGTTTCAAAGTAATAAACACGCAGGATTGGCGCGGTTCTAAACTTTAATATAAAAAAAAATATATATTATAAATCTTACAAATATGAGATAAACAGTAAAACACAGGTTAATTCATTCGCTATATAGCACTTAATAAGTTTTTAGTCTCCATGTTAAAATTCGAAAGACGGATTTTTTTTTTAAATTTAAAAATGATCTTATAAATTATTATTTTTTTTTAAGTACATAAACAGGCATTATGCCCAAAAATTTACATACATGGATGATTTAAAATACAACAAAAATAGTATTAAAAATAAATTAGTTACTCGTAAATATGCAAAACTGGATGACAAACAACCCCGACCACCATAAAACGGGCATCAGCCTAGCATGGTGGTCGAAAAATCTACTTACAATGTAAATAATTTATGCAATGAATAAAGAAACAAAAAAAAACAATAATAGTTAAATCTAGAATACAAAATATCACCAACAATTTATTATTGGCATCTGGATTTAGTAGGTACAATATTTCATGTCTTTGAATAAAGGGCTTCATCACAATATCAGCCTTATACAATTGACGGTAAAATATATTTTTAAAAGTGTTTAAATAGGTTATTAAAAATGTCAATTTCATTATTAGAGCAGTGTATAGTGTTATAATGTCTTAATGTTTGTGGTAAAGGGGAGAAATATCCTGTATTTGTGTGGTAGGTGGATATATAGAAAATATCTTGCAACCTCCTTGTTGAATTTCTTGACCGTGTATTGATGTTAATTTGTTAATCTTCTGGAAATCCTGAACAATCGATAGAAATTTATTTATTCAACGTGGTCGCTCCAGTGGCTAGGGGATGCGGTGTGGAGGGTTTTTTAAAGAAAAGGCAGTTCTGGGTAGGAAAAAGGTATGAGGGGTGTGTATAAATCTGTTGGTCAGTGTGTTCAGGAGTGACAGACGTATGAATCCCTTCAACTGTTGTGCAAGGTGATGGGTCGAGGGATTCTGGCTGGAGAGGTCAAAAGACCTCCTCAACCAGTCTCTCAGAAAGTGTGCAGACACATCGGCCGATAAGACCTTGACAAACTTCACCCCATGAACCCGGGCACCCCTGCTATGTCACCAAACGTAGCGAACCGCTTGGAGTGACATATGGCAGAGGAGTTGGCTATCCAATAAATGGTTTCCGGGGCGGCGGTATTCATACCCACCTCCTAAAATGAATTTCTTGAAACTTACCCAAAACAATAGGCAAAATTGTAACTTTGTTTGTAATAAGTTTTGAAGTGACTTAAAGTGGTACAGTGATGGCATATGCGAGTAAGTATTTTCCTTTGAGAGAAGTTTCAGCTTTCTGTGTCGGTTCGATTACCCTCAGAGCGCAAACACAAGTTGACGGATTTTCTCTATGCAAACATATTAGATGGGGTCTGGCAAAGCGTTGAGATCTTTCTCGTAAAATATCACAATTTTAAAAGAGAACTCTTTGCTTTGTTGTTCTTAAAATTGAAATACTTGGAAAAGGTTTTAAACCACCTTTTCTAAATAATAGTAGCGGAAAATCAATATTCTTATTTCCTACACGAAAACAATATTGGCAACTCTCAAACAAAAACTTGAATCAGAAAAATTGGAAAAAGATTCGATTGCATCTGGGAATTGAAACAGGACCTAAAGAAGGACGTTAAGGCAGCTTGTCTTCAGTGATTAAATATTACAATATGTTTGGGGTTTTAATCTTTAAGTAATTCCAACAATAAATCTTCTTCTTCTTTGTGTGCCTTGTCAGGTCCCCCAGACGTTGGCGACCACTCTTGAAAAGGTCTCTCTGTCTTGCGCTGCCCGGAATAGCTCCTCCACACTTCTAATGCCAGTCCACTCTCGTATATTTCGCAGCCAAGACATTTGTCTCCTACCAGGCCCTCAGCGACCCGCTATCTTGCCTTTCAATATTAAATGGAGCAAGTGATACTTCTCCCCTCGAAGTATATGACCCAGATATGAAATTTTCTTGATTTTAATTAATGTAAGCAGTTTTCTATCTGCTCTAGCCCGCCTGAGAATTTCTGTGTTGGTGATCATGTCGGTCCATGGGACCTTGAGCATTCTCCGGTGAAGCCACATTTCGAAAGCCTCTAACCTGTTCATGGTATTTATTTTCAAGGTCCACAACCATACAGCAAGACCTTCCACACATACCATTTTAGCATTCTCTGCCTTAGTTTTGGTTTCACAACCATACAGCAAGACCTTCCACACATACCATTTTAGCATTCTCTGCCTTAGTTTTAAGCTGATATTGTCATTGCAGAAGAGGGATTTTATTTTTATGAACGCAGTTCTTGCTGCTTCAATTCTGCACCTAATCTCTAAATCTGGGTCAAGAGTCTCCGTGAGAATACTGCCGAGGTATCTAAATCTCTCCACCTTTTTGACATTACAACCATTTAACTGTATCATTGATCCAGAGTGATCTATTCGTCCAAAAGTCATCCATTTAGTTTTATTGACGTTGATTGTTAGGCCCAGTTGCTCACCAGCATTGTTAACAAGATCTAATAGGTCTTGGAGGTCACTGATACTGTCAGCTAGTAATACAGTATCATCTGCATATCTTATGTTATTAATGACAACTCCGTTGATCTTGAGACCCTTCTCGGTATTACTTAGGGCTCTTTTGAAGACGTATTGGAATAGACATTAAATAATAGTGGTGACAGGATACAGCCTTGTCGTTCTCCGCGCTGAATGACGATTGCATAAGATCTCTCATTCCCATGTCTTATTTCTGCTTTTTGGAACCAATACAGGTTTTTAATGAAATTCTGGTCTTTGGTGTCAACGTTAAAATCCGCAAGCATTTTCATTAGGTCAGCATGTTTAACCCTGTCAAATGCCTTTTCGTAGTCAATAAAACAGGCAAAGACTTTTTTTTTTATTTATTGTTATCAAGTTTAATTTGTAGAACTCCATTTTAATTTTTATTTATTTTATATATTCAATAATTTTATTATTAAATTAATAAAAACAGTTTATTTATAAACAAGTTCTGCTGGTAATTATTATAACGCGTGACAGCTGTTTCGCCTTCTGAGGGCATTATCAAACTGTGGTCATGCCACATACAGACAATCTATTTATAGTATTTTTGGATAGGTTTGTACTATGACTCATTTCTAATTTCTGATTAAAAATGACTGAAATTATTAATGGTTATTATTTTCTCAATTACTGTTAATTCCCACTTTGTGAGAAAGTCGTTAAGCAAACTAATTGTGAGTCATTCGCAAATGCTGACTCATGGTTTTCTTTTCCAGCATAGTTAGTTATTTAAAAATTGGTTTTGAATACATCTAAAAGCGGAGAGTGTATTATATTTTTTTGTTCATTTATTAAAATAGCTTTAGGATTATTATTATGTTTGTTAATTTCCAGCTGCTCTAAAAGATTAAGTTTACGTCCTTTATTTTGAATGTGTAAAGGAGTTGGCTTATTATCATCGCTAAGTGAGTGATTCTCATCTAGGAGATGTTTGGCAAATTGTGATTGTAATTTATTATTATTTTTAAATGATCGCATGTGTTCTTTGAATCTAATATTAAAGGACCGGCCAGTTTGTCCAACATAAACAGCGTTACATTCATCACACTGGAGTTTGTAAATGCCGCTATTTTTAAGTTTGGGTGTTTTACTTTTTGAATTTTTGAGAGATGATCCCAAATTATTATTAGTGCGGAAGGCAATGTCTAATCCACATTTTTTGAGAATTTTAGCAATTTTATTAGATGTAGGTCCTGCAAATTCTAAACACGCAAATTTATTATTAGTTTTATTATTAATCGCTGGGTAAATTGAGTTAAGGTTAATTTTGTATTTTTTATGACTAATTATTTTATCAATATCACTACCCTTGAAGCCGTTATTTTTTGCAATGGATAAAATTATATTTTTTTCTTTTTCGTATGCTTTATTGTCAAGAGGGATGTTAGTAAGTCTATGTATCATTGAGTGATAGGCAGATAATTTATGTGACCATGGGTGTAATGATTTAGAATGAATGGTCGTATCGGTAAAAGTAGGCTTACGGAAAATTTCGAATGTATGTTTATTATTTTTTCTACCGATTGTTAAGTCCAAAAAATTAATTTTATTATTACACTCTCTTTCAACCGTAAAGCAGATTTTACGGTTGATGGAGTTAGCTAATGTAACAAAAAGGTCTAATTATCTGTTGGAAAGGTACCAACAGACAATTAGACCTTTTTGTTACATTAGCTAACTCCATCAACCGTAAAATTTGCTTTACGGTTGAAAGAGAGTGTAATAATAAAATTAATTTTTTGGACTTAACAATCGGTAGAAAAAATAATAAACATACATTCGAAATTTTCCGTAAGCCTACTTTTACCGATACGACCATTCATTCTAAATCATTACACCTATGGTCACATAAATTATCTGCCTATCACTCAATGATACATAGACTTACTAACATCCCTCTTGACAATAAAGCATACGAAAAAGAAAAAAATATAATTTTATCCATTGCAAAAAATAACGGCTTCAAGGGTAGTGATATTGATAAAATAATTAGTCATAAAAAATACAAAATTAACCTTAACTCAATTTACCCAGCGATTAATAATAAAACTAATAATAAATTTGCGTGTTTAGAATTTGCAGGACCTACATCTAATAAAATTGCTAAAATTCTCAAAAAATGTGGATTAGACATTGCCTTCCGCACTAATAATAATTTGGGATCATCTCTCAAAAATTCAAAAAGTAAAACACCCAAACTTAAAAATAGCGGCATTTACAAACTCCAGTGTGATGAATGTAACGCTGTTTATGTTGGACAAACTGGCCGGTCCTTTAATATTAGATTCAAAGAACACATGCGATCATTTAAAAATAATAATAAATTACAATCACAATTTGCCAAACATCTCCTAGATGAGAATCACTCACTTAGCGATGATAATAAGCCAACTCCTTTACACATTCAAAATAAAGGACGTAAACTTAATCTTTTAGAGCAGCTGGAAATTAACAAACATAATAATAATCCTAAAGCTATTTTAATAAATGAACAAAAAAATATAATACACTCTCCGCTTTTAGATGTATTCAAAACCAATTTTTAAATAACTAACTATGCTGGAAAAGAAAACCATGAGTCAGCATTTGCGAATGACTCACAATTAGTTTGCTTAACGACTTTCTCACAAAGTGGGAATTAACAGTAATTGAGAAAATAATAACCATTAATAATTTCAGTCATTTTTAATCAGAAATTAGAAATGAGTCATAGTACAAACCTATCCAAAAATACTATAAATAGATTGTCTGTATGTGGCATGACCACAGTTTGATAATGCCCTCAGAAGGCGAAACAGCTGTCACGCGTAATAATAATTACCAGCAGAACTTGTTTATAAATAAACTGTTTTTATTAATTTAATAATAAAATTATTGAATATATAAAATAAATAAAAAAAAAAAAAAAAAAAAAAAGGCAAAGACTTCCTTTCTTTGGTCACGACACTTTTGCAATAGTACGTCGACAGAAAATAATGCTTCACGCGTTCCAAACGCATTTCTGTAGCCAAAGTGAGTGTCATCCAAGTCCTGTTCGCACTTAATATCCTGGCATGTATTATTTGGAATAACAAAAAAAATCACCCTAGACTTATAAAAATGTCAATGGACGTCAAAAATTAAAATAAAAATGAATGAATTTTTCAATCACACGTAAAGAGAGCATCGAATAAAAACGTGCCTTAAGAAAAATATGATAATGTTGGTACAACTTAAAAATATTTCAGTGCCGCAAAAATATAATAATAATAATAAAAAATAAAATATAAAAATTTATTTGCGCACGCCGTTTTTTGAACCCTTGACCTTCGGATTGCTAGTTGATAACCCTACCCCTCAACTACGGAGGTCGTCTATGGTATTACTTTTTATAAAGTTTTATAATAAAAAAAATAATATTGCATATAAATTATTTTAAAAAACGAGTGTGCTTTAGACCACACGACTGAAGTAACACTTCACTAACTTATAAAAGAACATATGAAATTGGGGTGACATATTTGACGGCCGGCGCAGCGCAGCGGTAAGGCGCTTGACTCGCACACCGAAGGTCGCGGGATCGAATCCCGGCATGGCAAATAAATTTTATTTGATTAATTTGTGTTATTTCACAATTTATTCATTTAAAATAACATATAGTATATTTGCGGCACGTTCCAGAGTGGAAGATACGTTGATAAGATAACGTTGCTTGAAATGGCATTATCCGTGTTTGGTGACCAGATCTGAATAGCCGGGTACTTCCTCACCTTCCTCTTCCCTATCTCCTTCCCCTCCCCACTTCCCTCAGCCTCACAACATACCCCAATTGGGGATGACATAGTCTCACTGGCTTCAGACGGGAGCAGTTGGGACTCTTGTGCGGTATTCATATAAAAAAATATATTTAAAAAAAATACGACATTGGGGTGATATACGACCATGGGATGATCTACGACCCTGGGATGACCTACGACCTTGGGGTGACCTACTACCTTGGGGTGAACTACGACCTTGGGTTAGTATGTACGCCTTACTTTATTTGTGTAGTATGTACGCCTCTACCGTTCGCATCACACTTTTCGTAACGCATCACACCTTTCATAACGCATTCACCAGCTTACCCCCCAAGTTGAGCGTGCGTAAAGAAGTTTTACTTCAAAAAAGGTTAAATTGTAATTTCGATTGGTTTTTGACATACCTTACAGGATTTGTACTACACCTAAACAAAATTCACGTTTCTAGAATGATAAAAGGAATGTAAAATAGTTATTGATACACGAGTAAATTTAAATCGGAAAGTGTCAGCTTTAAATAATTAAATTAAATTATCTAAACGTTTTTCATCAATACTGAAAGGATTTTTAATTAAAAGATGAAATGTAAATATAATATTAAAAAGTTTCTTTTGTCAAATGAAAGCAAACAACTGTTATAATACCTCTCCAACCAAACTTCTAACGATTTCTTTTTATGCCATAATACAAAAAAAAAAAAAATCTTTATCATAAACAAGGTGATATCAAACAGTACGGTGAAAGTTCTATAGTTACTTTTGAATATTTAATGAATTAGTTAAATTTTCTAAAAAGTTAAAATGAATTTTCAGATTTTGTGTATGAAGAAACTCTCTTTTATTAACGCATTACAAAGTTAAGAGGGGAGGGCTTATCTCGCCAACTTTCAAGTCCCAAGAAATTTGAAAATTTAAGAGGAGCATCTTAAAATCAAATTGATTTTTAAGAGATTTAGTTACTCGATGAAAGCCGCAATAGGGGGGAAATTTTCGAAGTTTAAAATTACCGAACGATAATTTGTTTCCATTATGTTGTTATTATTACAAATTCTAACGCAGAACTGAAGACAATAAAAAAATCGGTTTAAATATGTATATTTAAGGTAGGCGGTACCTACCTTATCGTTTGTCTAAATTATACTTTACTCAAATAGTTCCAATTTTGATAATGACATTTGCTTTTAAAATTAATTCGAATATATTGAACCAGATTTCTCTTTTCATTCACTAATTTTTAAATTTTTTTTTTTTCTATATAACTACCGCACAAGAGTCCCAACTGCTCCCATCTGAAGCCAGTAAGACTATGGCATCCCCGAATTGGGGTATGTTGTGAGGCTGAAGGTCGTGAGGAGGGGAAGGAGATGGGGAAGAGAAAGGTGAAGAAGTGCCTGGCTATTAAGATCTGGTCACCAAATAGGGCTAAAACCATTTCAACCTAAGCTTCAATTCTGATTGGTGGTCTTACACCAGGGCGATACCGAGAGTATCTTCCACACCGGAAGGTGCAGCAAATATACTATATATTATTATTAATTAATTAATTGTGTAATACCTCAAATTGATCAAATAAAATTTATATGCGAATGACCTTCCCCGCGTTCCCTCTCCTCTCTTCCGCTCCCCCGTTCCGCCAATCCCCCTCCCGCGTTCCATATATTAAGTCCCAGTACATTCAGTTTTTCAAACAGCTCGCGTGCCACTTATTACAATTTTTTTATTAAAATTTTTATTTAAAAAAAAATTATAAATATTATTGCACATTATAAAAACAATCAATCAAATGTTTTACCTTATATATGTTCCTATTTAAATTATCTATAATTCTTGATTAAATTCAAAGTATAATGCGAGTTCTTCAAAAAAAATCATTGATTCAAAGAATTTCGAAAATTGAATTATGATTAAACAATCATTGTTTTACAAAATGTTATACTCAAATTTTGACATTTTTGACAGCTTTGCGAGAGTTTTTATAATGATTTAACAACTTTTCAGATGTATTTGCATGTGGTTGTAATAATCCATAAACCTTTGCGGGGGTTTAAAGAAGGTATTTTGAAAGTTTAAACATTTCCTATTCTTAATATAGCAATACATAGACATCTTATACACTCATATATCCTCAAGCAAATATATTTTGATTTATAGATATATAGTTTTGAAACCACTCACTCTGTGGTTTCTAGACTAATATAAAATAATACTTCCCTAGATACGGTCGTTTTATAAATAAATCTTTTTCTTGATATTGTGGTTAATAATAATGGAATAACAGAGCATAAAAAATTATAAAAAGTAAAAAATAAAGTTTTATATGAGGTAATATATAATTAAATCAACCCTTGCAATTTGACGGCATGCTAGCTTTCACGATATTGTGTGTGTTGTTAGTTGTAAGGCTTCCAAGAAATGAACTGCTGAATAATGCAGTCAAGTGCAGTGTTCAGTGCATTTGCACCGCAACTTGGCGAACCTCGCGATGCAATTATCCCCGACTATTATCTATTGTGTAATGTGAGATATCGCCCTTATAAGGAAGATAGCCGCACATTCTGCATGGAGAATTATTAAAATGGATTTAGTTTTAAACTGGAGCACTTTATTCTGAAATACATGTTCGCGTTACGTGAACTTCTCATAAAATATCATTAATGTTAAAACTAAGCTTTTGTTAATGATAACAGTTCCGCCATACTAAAAGAACTTTGTTCGTTATTAAAATCAACCACCTGGTCTTGGTATGTTGATAATAACTATTCAGGAATAATAGTGCATGGGGGATAAGAATTTGTGAGTTCTCTATTAACACTGTGTTATTATCATAATAATTTACAACCATACCATAATCCATATTTACAAAATATTGGTAGGGAACAGTGGGAGCGAACACGTTGCGATTTATGAGTTGAAGCGTCTTCAGCAATCGGGAACAGAATGGTTCCTATTATTTCGTACCGGCAGTCGATAACTAGGTGAAAATATTGTGGGAGCCAATAATGTTGATTCAAAATAGCTGCGTCATTCGCTACTACAAGTGCTATATTTATTAGCATAACTGAATCGAAAGAGGAAGTTTTGTACATATAATATAAAATATTTTTTCACAAAAATAGACAGTGTTTTTGGAGATTGATGAAATTTTGCACACTTGACCTTCAAAACAAGAGAAATATCATCCCACCCCCTTTTCCCTTTACTTAAAGCAGAATTTTGGTACTTCTTGATGAAATTTTGTAAATTTAAGGTTCAAACTAAGTGGAAAATTACTGTCTAAGCTTGATTAAGAAAATACCTGTGAAAACGCCTGGGCAATGGCGGGGATATAAGGAAGTTCGTTATAAATAATGTGGAAAACGCAAGGCGTAATAAATAAATAAATAACACTAATAAAGGGATGCTTCGATAATTGGAACACGTGGAGTGAATAAATAAGAAAGCATTGTATTGGTAATATATGATGCGAAAATAAACGATAGAATAAGTCGTGGACGTCCAAAGAAGTCCTAGCACGATCAAGAGAATCCCGAGCTTGAGTCGGATTATGTCAAGAGACACAACACCAAAATATAACGAACACGTTGTGTATACCAATATAAATTTGTATGGCGTTCCATTCTCTCCTCCTACCCTGCGGAGAAAAGGCTTGGTGGTTAGTTTTTTCCCTGCGGAGAAAAGGCTTGGTGTCTAGTTTTTTTTAGGTTTGAAATTCTTTGTTTATTGTCTCTTTAGTCATAGTTGCTCCAGGATCGAAGGTATATATTTATGTATTTATTTATGCCATGTTATCATATTTTTCGAAATTATCGATTTAATTTAATTTGAGACGTACGTAGCTAATGCTTTTTTTCGCAAATTTATACTTTGTTCTGGTCAATAAATTTCAAAAACAAACTTGATAGAGATGTTAAATGTTGGAGGATTGGTAATGTCATTTAGGTATTAAGCATTTGCAGCATAAGTGCATTATTTGATAAAAATTGATAATGAGTAATTATTTGCTCTCATTGTGATATATATATGAATATAATCTACAGGTACTTCTGCGATCTCTCTTGGGGCCTATTCAGATATAAGCGATATTCTCTGCTGTGGGTAGCGTCAAACATCAAGCTGGATTCCGCCATATTGCCTGCGTAGGCGGTATCTTTTCGCTTGCAACGCGAAAAGTCTCAATTGCTATCCATTTTAACAATCATATGATTTATTTCACCCGTCACTCACGATTGCAGTGTACGTATTTATTCACGAAAGGCACGAACGTGACTGATTAGACAGCGAAAATCAACAACGTTTTGCTACCCGTGGCAGAAGCGAAATCAGCTAAGGTTTGAACAGTTAGAATACCGCATACCCGCTAGAACTAGATTTTCGCTACCCCTAAACTGTTAAGGTGTGTGAATTACTCAGTCAAACTGCATTGGACAATGTGCTTTTGCGAAGGGAAACAAGCA
Source organism: Limnephilus lunatus (assembly GCA_917563855.2). Lineage (NCBI taxonomy): Eukaryota > Metazoa > Arthropoda > Insecta > Trichoptera > Limnephilidae > Limnephilus > Limnephilus lunatus. The sequence continues at coordinate 71,768,905 of OU830596.1, forward strand.
GGGCCGGATCTATGAAATCTGGCGCCCTGTGCAGTAGGTACCGATGGCGCCCCCCCCCTACATTTTTATTTTGATTAAAAATTCGTTCACCCCAATTTTTATTTTTTATTATTTAATTATTTTTTTTGCTTTACATTAATTTATCAAATAAAATCAAGACAAATAAAGGGTGTTACTTTTCCAAGTGACCTGGCGGTAGCTCTCACACTCTATCTACGTAATTCTTCTCCATTAGGCAGTTTCTTGTAATAATACTTGGTATTAAATTTATGCTTGTTCGTAACAGGAAAATCAAAATCTTTCAATTGTACAGGACCTTCCTGAACTAATAAACTAATGGAATTTTGAGATAACTTTGGCCAGCATCCGGGATCTTTCAATTCAAGCTCTGAAAAAAGAATTAAATTTAAACTGCTATCAGAAACGTTATTTTTATCTTCTAATAATTCGACCATAGGAATTTGTGCGAAAGATATCTGTTTAGATGTGCTCGGGACCATTGTAACGTCATTGCGCGGGACATCATTTTTTATCGGTGCTGGAGAAATTGGAATAAAAAAATTCCCAATGGAAACGAGTTTTTTAATGTCATTCTGCTCTTTAATTCTACGTTTTAGATTCTGCGAGCCTGAAAGTTTTTTTTTTAAAAATATTATTCTATTCATTGTAATCCACAATACTTTTATATTTAGTTATAAATTTAAAAATCTAATAAGAATATAACCTCAAATTTGTACCTTGCATTTCCCCTGTGTTGACGTGTTGAGCGAACAAACACCATACAAACACTAAACACAATACAACGGCTTACGAAAGACGCTTACACTGACACTGACACCGTAAAATAACAAATCCAACAAATCTAATAGATATTACTTGTATATTTAAAAATTTAACGAACTTCAAATAATATGTCAAACAGTCAGTCCTAGAGACTTAAATCGTACAAAATAAAACAACTAAAATTGTCAGCATTTTGAAGGCACAAGTCGGTTTATTTGATTCTTTTGAACAAAAATACGGCGCTGTGATTGGTTATTGAAATTGGATCGCACCCATTCGTCGTAAAAGACGGTAAAAGATGTATGGAAAAATAGATCTTACGTTTAAACTAAATACATGGAATTTGTAAAAAAATTCTGTAACTGACTATAAATTCGTAAACCGTTGACACCAACCTGATGCACGCGCATTCTGTTTCTTTGGAAAGTGTTGCTAGAGCGTAATAATTATGTCGTACTATGGGTAATTTTTAAACGATTCAGGGAATATTATAACTAAATTTTAATACAATATTTATTTTCTCACGGCGCCCCTTCGGAGTTGGCGCCAGGTTTTTGCACGTTTTTGAACGTATGGCAGATCCGGCGCTGGAAACAAGTCACTTTCCCTGGGAGAATTTTCCGATTTAACGTAAAAATAAAAATGATCTGACATGTTTAATGTGTTTCACGTGCCTAAGATTAAAGTAATAATTTTGTGACATGATCACACATACTTAAAAAATAATTAAAAATTACCAAATTGTTAAAGTATGATACTGCATTTTGTAAACCATTATTTTTATTATTAGAAAACAGGTAGGCGAAAAAAATATGTAGGTATGTTTATACATGATGCCCGGAAACTATTGGAACACACGGAAAACTGGTAAATCTTTATATATAAAACATTATAAGAGAACCCAAAACATTAAGAAGTTATTAAAAGAAGTATATAGTATTTATATTTTATTTAATCAGGTGTAATTTTTAAATTGTATATGTAAAAGCCCCGAAAAAGGGAGTAAATAAATAAATAATTTAATAAATAAATTACTATTATAATTTTTAAGTTATGTGAAAATATTTTATCGGATGTAATGTGTGTTTTTAATTTTATTCTTATAAATGTAAATAATCTGTTGATATTCCTAAATAAATAAAAATAAAAATAAAAAACTTTTTAATTAAATGAAATCCAATCACTTTGTAAAATATCATTTATTTAATCAAAATTATCTAAATTTTTCAAAACCAAAGGCTTTTTCGTCAGTATAAGATTAACATGAACTAACACAATAAAAGGCAAACAAGTATAGATAAAGTTATATATTAGTTAGTTATATTCTCTAGGGGACGCCCACGCCGAGAGTACCTGGACGACCTGCTGGTGGACGTGCGCTGCTCATCATATGCAGAATTCAAAAGAGCCGCACAAGACAGGGAAGAATGGAAGAGAAAATTAGAGGAAATTGCTGCAAACCAATCCCAGGATTGAAACCAGAGAGAGGGGGATATATATATAGAAGATTGAAGACAAATTTTTTTATTTATCATTTATTTTTCGGAAACTTAGGGGTTAAGAAAGTTTTGAAGCCCGGTGTAGGCATCGACGTAATTCAAAAGACAACAAGAAGCTAATAGTTACCAAGTAGCGACCGATTTCATTTTCAAATTAACTTTAAAAAATCCAACTTCATACTCGATTTACTCAAAAACGAGAGCTCAAATCTAAAAAAATTATACCTAAAATCGACTGTAAATATGATGTAGATTCACCAGTTTCCCGCTTCAGTTGACTTCATCATAAGTCTGGTTCATTAAATCTTGGAAAATATCCGTGTCTACCTTTCTGATTCAGTTTCCTGGGAAACTCGCAGTGAGCAAACTCGAAAAGTAATTATTGTATTTCATTCTTCTATTTAGATTAGCGATGAGCTTTTCCGTAACGCTGGCTTTCGAAATGGCCTTTTCGCTTCCGTTTGTTAAAAACAGTTAACGAAAGTAGCTTTCGTCTCGTTAAAAACTATTCTAACTCTAGTTTGAGGTTAAATTTGCTTTAATGTAGGTTTGTTCCATTTGCCGTTTGTTAATTATAATAGGTAATTTAAAACAACTTTGCACTTGTAGATTGCGCAAATAGAGATGAAACTAACATAATATATATATACTGAGGATTGTGCGAATGGGTGCGGACGTAGAAATTTCCGAGAGCCTTTTGTCTTGTTTCGCCTACTTATGGATGACGTCGAAGAACGTTTAACACGTGAATATGAAAACGATCATCGTATTTTAAGATATGAAAAGTTTTTCTGGTGGTAGGTACTATTTAGTAGGATACGTTTTTTTTAATTTTTACGGTAACTTTATTTTCTTAAGTTGAATAACAAGTTTGAAGCATGCTGTATGAAAGCAAATCTGTACGAGTACCTTCTTTGTTCAACTTATGTTATTTGGTTTCGAAATCTATACAATTTTGGAGGTGGGTATAGGTACCGCCTTTCCTTGAACCATTCATTGGATAACTAACATTCCTGTCATCTTCCCAACTGTTTCGCTACGTTTGGTGACTTACGAGATTTCCTGGGTTCATGGGGTGAGGTATTTCTAAGTTTTGGCGGTCAGTTCGTCTGCCTACACTGCGTGGCGGGTCAAATCGAGAGAGTTTGTTTGAGGAAGACTTAAGACCTCTCCAGCCGGACTCTCTCGATCTCATCGCCTTGCACCGCAGTGGGAGGGTTGAATTCAGATGTCCATAACTCCTAGACACATATTTTTATTTTATTTTTTGTTTCATAGATTTCTTGAAACTACAATTTTAATGTTTTTTTTTACTACCATACTAGGCTTATGCCCGTCTTAAGAATCATACATGATTTAAATTATACAGTGTGAGAACTATAACAAAATATAGGTTTGAAATAGAAATTATAAGACATTAGAAAGAACAGAAATAGAAAAAAAAATTATCCCATTTAATCACTGGAGACCATATTTGTCCCAACGCACATAGGTCTTATGTAAAACGCTGTAACTCCCTTATTATCATGGTGAGAAATATGTTCTAATCAGTTTTATGTAGGAAGGGAAAAAAACACGCTTTATATTCCAATCTAAAAAATAGCCACCAAAGAAGTAAGAATGTACACTTTTATGTATGCAAAGTTTTGAATCGCAAATTGAAAAAAGATTTGAAACTTCGGGAATTTTTAATAAATTATTTTTACATAGAGCAACATAAAAGTAAGGTTAAAATATGTGTTTGTTACAAATTTTTCTAAAAAAATATGTAGGCATTTTTATTTATTTTTCATTTTCAGTAACTTTAGTTAGAAAAAACGTTAGGTACCAATTTTAAAAACTTTTTTATGTTTGTATGCATAAATTTTATAATTAAAAAAATATATGTTTATTTAGAGTTATATAATTTGAAAGCGTATTTCATCACCTTTCTAAAACAGTTTTTAGTTGTTGAATGTGCTTAGAAATATTCCAAATATTTGCATTTTATTGTAAAGCGAAAATATTTTGACCATCTGAAAAAAATGCCAAATTTTTAAAGGTTGGTAAAATAAAACAAGATATGTACATACGTACGCACATACACACATACACAAATACATATATACATATTGTCCCCCAGATTCCTACCCACCCCTCATACATTTTTCCTTCCCAGAATTTCCTTTCCTTCCTTTCGCTAAGAATACTTTTTTATGTTGTGTAATTTATTAGACAGCCCATTATATTATTCCAGGAATCTTGCATGTTGAAATCTCGATTCTGCAATGTGAATTTGTGTATGGTATTTTAGAAGTATATCCTTTCCCAATGTTCCTTATTACTGCCAACCTCCTTCTCATGAGTGCCGCAAATTCGACTATTCCCTATTCCGTGAACATAGAAGTAATGCTGTTATATTAAATTTGATGTACGTATCTACCTGCAAAACTTGGACAGCTTTGTTGTTTTGCATTCCGTTGTTCTATGCAGCTCCACCTGATTTCTACACATAATATAGGGTAGCACAGAAATAAGTAAGAGCGACCTTCTTACGAGGCTATTCGGAAAATAACCACCGCGTGGCTACAAATAAAAAAAATCCGCAAAGATAGAAATATTTCAACGTATGCCTCTTTGCACAATTTTTCAAGCCATTCGCCAATTCAAATACTTGAAGTAGCGTTTTACCAATTTGCAAATTCCTTCTGCATAAAACTCGGCCGCCTGGGAATGTAGCCAACCTGTCACAGCTTTATGAATATCTTCATCAGAACCCTAAGCCACTTATTCACGTTGAATTGATTGTAGAACCGATTTAAAAAAAATATATTTTACGTATTAGAATAAGTTAAGAATAAAAATATAAACGAAAATATGAAAGGGAACAAGACACAGAAAAACAGAAAAAGACAATGGTCACAACTGGGACCATTGTCTTTTTCTGTTTTTCTGTGTCTTGTTCTCTTTCATATTTTCGTTTAGATTATTATTGTTAACTTATTCTAATATGATATATTTCACTGATGGGAATAACCTCCAAAAAAGTATAAAAAGAAAGTTTTTCTTATAAAATTTAAATATTTTACTGTTAAATTATTTCTATCATTATTTATTTATTTTATTTTAGGGAAATTAACAGATTATAATTTGATTAATTTGTACATGTCTAATTTACCTAACTGATAAACCAATTATAAATTTCCTCATTATAATATAACATTGTGTATCTAGAAATTAAACAGTTATCTTATAACAATTAAAAGATTGTTATATTAAAAAGGGCCCCTCGGCTAAGCGCCAGGGTTATATTAAAAGCCACGTTGGGCCCAGTAATATTAAGTCACTCCCGGGGGGGGGAAATACGTAGCTAGACGGGGGAACAAGTGTTAAGTAGACCCCCGGGGGTCATATGCCTGGGCTTGAGATGCTCATCTCAGGGGAAGGGTTCGGCCGCGCTCATCGATTATTTACTCCAAATGAAACAGAGCTTGGTTACAATACAGTTTTATTCCCAATATGCATGGATGGAACAAGAACAGGGCAGAAAGTATGCGGTTTAAGACCTAGCCTTGGAGAGAGAGCGGCAAGCTAGTAAAAGGACTACTGATTCTGGGCTCGAAAGGACTATACGAAAGTTAGGAACCTCACGTGATGATGGGCGGCGGCAGGCAGCTTCCCTGCGTGGTGGGTGGGTCTGGAGCTCCGCTCACAGACCGGGCCATGGCAATCTGGCCGTAGGCGGCGATGGGCGGCTCCTCAGCGTCAAGGTGGACTGGAAGCGGCAAGCTTCCCAACCGAGCGGCGGTTAGCGGCGGTTAGTATGTGTGAAGTCGAGAAATAGGTGCATGTATGTGGTAGTTTGTCCCAGAATTATTGTTGCAGAATAATACGTTTTGCCTTGTTGCTCGATTGGGTACCCTGAAATCGATGAGATGCAGGAGTTCGCAACAATCTAATTCAGAATGAATTATTTTGAACAAAAAAATTAGGTCATTTATTTTTCTTCTGTTTTCTAGGGAATGCAATTTAAGTGTATTTAGTAAGGATGTGTAGTTAATGTGTTGAATAGGTGTGTGTAACTTGAAGTTAATATAAGGTGATATTCTGTGAGGGCGACTTCTTATTGGCCCGTACCAAAATGCCTGCGACGTGCCCATAAAAGGAGATTTGTGTGGTGAATCGTCCTCTCATTGGCCCGCTACAATTGCCTGTTGTGATCACGTTCAGCGTGCGTGCTTGCTATCACGCTATGTGTGCGTGAACTATATTCGCTTGCTGGCTTATGTAGTCCGTTCGGCGGATTATGGGCGACCCATAACAAGATATTACATATAACAGGTCATTACATAATATGTCATTACATTTATGCAGTTTTGTACTCATTTAATACATTTTAATACACTTTTGATAGATTTTTTATATTTACTTTCGTTTCAATTGAAGATATCTATATCAGAAAAAATGTTATTATATGTTAAACACAGTCTTATAAGGCAAGCATTTTGGATGAAATTTGTTTTACAGTGTTTTTCATTAAAAATATTACACGATCGTGTGTGCCGTGTAGGTATTTTAAAATCTATTCTGTTCAATAATTCAGGACAGTCGGTTATGTTATTTACGATTTTGTATAGCAACATCGCATCTGAGAATTGTCTGCGTACACTCAATGCATCAATTTTGAAGATATATTATATAACAAATATTATAATCAATAATTATCAACCTGAAACACTCATAAACATTGAAAAAATCTTCCAAGAAAAGATACTGGCCGCCAACGGGAATTGAACCCGTGTCCCTCTGATTGCCGGTCAGGAGCTCTGACCACTGAGCTATGGCGGCTTATCTAATACCCGCCAAATAATTCAATATATACTAGTGTTTCATTCGACAATTACTTATTATTACATTTTTTACAACTGAAAACAACCAACTTTATTTTTGTGAGAGAGGTATTGTAAGATACTAAATCTCCCGCTAGGTGGCGTCGAGACTAATTATTTCTGCATTTTTTGCTGAAATACTTTAACTTGTCAAATTTTAATTATTATTTTTTGATAGTTAAACTAACGTTTAAACAAGATTTTTATGCATAGCACAAAGGTAGATGATAAATAATATAATCAATAATTATCAACCTGAAACACTCATAAACATTGAAAAAATCTTCCGAGAAAAGATACTGGCCGCCAACGGGAATTGATATATTATATTATACTTGTAGTGTCCATTAATTTCAATTATTAGGAAATATGTTGGAAAATTTCTAAGTAAGATTAAGGTTTGAAGAGAATACATGTTACTTTTTTTACGTTATCATAATGTTTACAAATAATATTTAACTGGACTTGACGTCCTTTCTATAGGAGGCTTTAAGTAATTCCAAAATGGCTTTAGCCATGTTTGGTGGCTAGATCTGAATAGCCAGGTACTTTCACATCTACGTTTTCCTCATCTTCTTCTCCTCCCCACTTACCTAGAGCCTTACAACATAACCAAATTGGGGATGCCTTAGTCTCACTAGCTTCAGGCGGTTGGGAGCAGTTGGGACTCTTGTGCAAGTACTTGAGAGTGTGTCCTAAATATTTTGTTTTACTGTTAGCAAGTAAACAGACACAATTAGATTAAATAATTATAGCATCCTGAATAAAATAAACAACAAACACGCGACACGCATCACAGATAACACTAACACAATCATAGATCATGTACTTTCCGACATCACACTTTCGTACTCACTAACAAACTGCGATAATTCAATATCCGATCATAATATACTACTCCTGGATGTCCTACACACATACAGTAACACTTCATCCAAAACGTCTTCGTATGAATATAAACGTATTAACTTAGATAATCTAAAAAAGGATATCCTTCAGAATCCCTTTCACTTCAACGCAAATGAGGATTCGATATCAAATTTTAACAACTTTGTAAACTACCTCAAAAATAAAATAAACTCCAATAGTAAACAAAAAAAAATAAAAAATAAATGTCACCCGGATTGGATAACCAAAGACCTTTTAAAACTAATTAATAAAATAAATAAATTACACCTTAAACTGAAAAAACAACCGGGAAGCTTACCATTAAAAACTGAATTCCTAAATATACGTAATAATATTACTAAAAAAAAAACCTTTAAACAAAAACACTACACCACCCTCTTTAAAAATTGTGAAAATGATTCAAAGAAAACATGGAATCTAATTAATACCATACTAACAAACAAGTCAAAAATTCTAAACAAATCTTGTAACAAGATAATAATCAATAATGAAATAATCTCAAATAAAGATGATATATGTAAACACTTTAACGACTACTTTTGCAACATTGGGTCCTCATTAGCTGATAACATAAAAATAAGCCCGCACACAATACAGCTAACGAAACAACGTTAGAGCATAATAGTAATCAATCACTATATCTTCAACCTACCACGGAGCTTGAAATAAAGAGAATTTTTAAATTGCTTAAACCAAATGCAAGTGCTGGCCATGACACAATAAAATGTAAGACAATACTCAATCTGTTCGAACTATTGGCTCCCCCTATTTCAAAACTAATTAACCAATGCATTACATAGGGGACTTTTCCAGATTGCTTTAAAATTGCGAAGGTAATACCAATATACAAATCTGGATCAAAAACGGATACGTCAAATTATCGGCCAATCTCAATTCTATCAAAAAATTTTGTACATGTAATCTATGAAAGATTAAACAAATTTTTATTAAACAAATCACTGCTATATAATAAACAATACGGTTTCAGAAAAAAAATCAAATACTCTTTCTACAACTAATGATCTAATAAACAAACTAAGAACCAGTATAGACAATGGAACGCTATAGCAATCCTCGTAGATCTCCAAAAAGCATTCGATACCGTGAGTCATGAGATACTACTAAAAAAAATTTAAAAAATAGGTGTAACCGGCCCTGCTCTCCAACTCATTAAATCGTATTTAAATAACAGAAATCAATATGTCAGCCTAGATAACAAAAACAGTCAACACAATGATATAAATTATGGTGTTCCCCAAGGATCCATATTAGGGCCTCTCTTGTTTCAAATATACATTAACGATATCTGTCAGTTAAACCTAAATGGGGATATTTTTTTATACGCGGATGATACTGCTATAGTTTACTTTGGTAAAAACTTAGAAAACTTATTTGAAAAAGCCCAACTGGATCTTAATAAATTAAATAACTGGCTAATTAAAAATATATTAACTATTAACACAAAAAAATCAAATTACATGATCTTAAGTTCACAAAAAAGAAAAACGCTGTCTCATAAACCTTTGCAAATAGAAGGAGAAAACCTACAAATTTCAGATAGTGAAAAATACCTGGGACTTCATATCGAAAAACACTTATCTTCTTTTATCCCACTCATTGGTGTATTTGGCAGTATAGCCCATCTTCTACCAATACAAGTAAAGAGGGGATTATACTTTAGTTTAATTCAATCCCATCTAAATTATCTCATAGAAATATGGGGAAACACAAATATCACATATCTAAACGAAATTCAAATAATACAAAATAAAGTTATAAAAAACTTTTTAACTATAGACCAGATACCCCCACCAAAAGAGTATACCAAGTAACTAACTTACTTAAAATTAGAAAACTGTACGAATACAACATATGCCTATTAATTCACAAAATCCAAAATGGCTTCATACACACAAATACTTCATTTATGAAAACATCACAAGTACATGACCACCACACAAGACAACATAATAAATTATATACAAATTCAGCAAAGACAGAGTGTGGTAAAAGAAACATAGGTCATGAGGGTGTACACATTTATAATCTCCTTCCTGATAGCCTGACAACCGTAAATAGAATAAATATATTTAAGAAAAAACTGTTTGCCCTCAAGATCAATGAGCAAAACCAAAATGCTCTTACTTAAGAAAAATATGTTACTTAGGTAGTAAACCATAATTATTAATATATATATTATTTTTGTTCTTATCAATGTACACTTAAGTTAACAAAGCGAAATTTGTATTTCTTTTAACTTAATAAATAACTAAATAAATAAACTGTTAATTTTGATGTCCATCCACACAGGAGGCCCTGAGGAAAATAATTCCCCTCAGGGCCTATGTCATTTTTGGGGATGCTGTGTGGAGGGTGTTTTTAGGAAAGGAAGGAGAGGAAGTTCTGGTAAGGAAAAGGGTATTAGGGATGGGTAGGAATCTGGGGGTCAGTGTGTCCAGGAGTGACGGATGTATTAATCCATCCCTCCCACCGCGGTACAAGGCGATGTTCCGAGAGAGTACGGCTGGAGAAGTCAACGGAACTCGCCCAACCATTCTCTAACCTCACCCCGTGAACCCGGCCCCCCCTGCTAAGTCACCAAACGTAGCGAACCATTATAATGCATAACTTTAAAATAATTTTGTCTTTAAAGTTTTTGTCGAATCAAGCTTTTTGAGGTTTCAGTCCTGCAATGGTTTATTTTAATCTAAAAAATGATTTAGGCTCCGCAGTTAGTCACTATTGAACATTTTTTAAAGCTAGATTTACTTGCACCATCTATGGAAGAGTAAAATTTGAATTCTTTTAAGTATCACCTTGATAGTTTTTGTGTTTTAGTTGTAGAACACTATTAAATTTAAATAAAAAAAATTAATGAAATTTGATAGTGTCATTATTAATTTCTGCAAATATTTTGGGTTTTTCATTATTGTGACAGTTATTTATAGGTCTTAGATTAAATTTGCTTAAATAATTAGAAATTAATAAACGAACGAATGACCCCAATATAACACTTATTAAGAAAGTAATGAAAATTATTTGTTTCCCACTTCTTAGTATGTTTACAAGAACTAAACAATAAAATACATTTAAATAAGTCAAAACAGTCACGTCATTATTAAACAATTAAGAACATGTTAACATATAAGTGGGGAAAATCGATTTCAAAGTACCCCATAAAAAATCTAATGTCACAATTGTTTTTCCGGTAAATCGGTTTAACCGGTAATAAATCATTTCAGGCACCTTCAAAATTGGAATCATATAATTCATCTCAAAATGAAAATGGCATTGTAAGCCTAAACAGGTGTCACAATAATAAAACACTAAATTACTTGCGGACTTCGATCATTAAAGGATTTAACTTAACTAAATAAACTTATTTTTTTTACGTACATATACTCTGACTTGGGGGGCCTGGGCGGCCTGTTACTTTAAATGTTTATATATTAGACATCCATGAAAATATATTAATGTCCTAATTATTATTTATTGGACAACTTAAATATACTTAAATAAAATAAAACACTTTTTTTATTTGTACCTTATATTTGAAAATTTGGATATTATATAATAATTTTTGGCACAAATCACTTGAGATCATATAATCAGTCTGTATTATCTAATAAACTAAATAAAAACAATGAACTCAATTTTATTATAATATTTCAATAGTGTCGTGATTAAACTATATGTTATATAAAACTTTGATAAAGTTGTTAATGTTTATTTTTATATAGTTAAAATCAACTTTAAAAAAATTATAACATAAGTACTAACGATAGGTCAGAGAGGCCCGCTAAAAAATTTAAATGAATTGACTTACAGAAATTTAATTTAAAAATTTATAACTTACGGCTCTGGCATCACTAAATTCGAAGCTACTGGAAGCGGCGCGCGGGGGAAATAAGTATTTCTTATTGTTGCTATGGAGTGGCTCCCACGTCAGCAGTTAAAGGTTAATAATTACATTAATGAAATTCGCAAACTAATTAATAAAATATCTTACGATAATAATCAATATTGCAGGTTTTTAATAAAGAATTAAGAAAAAATAAGTAAGAAGTAAAATACTATTTATATTGTGTGTTCGAATAGTGCTTTTGAAAGGTAATGACAGCTTCCAGAGATAGTACCTGTCAGAGTTATCTGAACTTTGTCGATCTGCGTCTGTTTGTTTTATTTTCCCAGAGGTTTTCTTTGTGTGGAATCTTCCCCTGGCAACTTTTGTTGTTATGTTAAATGATGAATCCATGTATTATAGGTACACATCGAAGATTCACAAGTTCACGGTTCGTAAGTTTGGAGTTCAATATAAATATTTTTTTACATAAGTCCTCACAGGAGGCTAACTAACTAACTAACCATCTCGCCGTTTCCCCGCAGGGGTAGGCAGAGAGGACGGACCGCCAAACAACTTGGTCTTGGCACACACTCCTTGCCTCGTTCACATTCATACATCGTCTCATACATTCTCTTCTATTATTCTGACTTTTGACATGGCCCGACTCAAGTATCTGATTCACTTGATCGTGCCATGGCGTCCGCGACTTCTTCTATTATTCACATTTGCATCATATATTATCCCCGGCCTATGACATCTTTGGGGATGCTGTGTGGAGGGTATTTTAAAGGAAATTAGGTTCTGGGAAGAAAAAAGTTGTGAGAGGTTGGTAGTTCTCTGGGGGTATAACATGTCCAGGAATGATGGATGTATGAATCTGGGTCCAAAGTCTGGCTGGAGATGTGTAGGAAAAAAATCTCTTTTAACCGGTCTTTTTCAATCTGGCAGCCAGCCACACAGAGGGTGGACAAACGCATTCGCCCCCAAGACTTAGACAAAACTCACCCCATGAGCCCGGGAATCCCTGCTAAGTCACTAAACGTAGCGAACCACTTAATGAACAATGGCAGGGGTGTAGGTTATCAAATAAATGGTTCCCAGGGCGGCAATATCTATAACCGCCTCCCAATGAGGCCATGTGTAAAAAATAATTCTCTCAGGGTCTATGACATCTTTGTGTGGAGGGTATTTTTAAGGAAATTAAGTTCTGGGTAGGAAAAAGGTATGGTAGTAATCTGGGGGTCAATGTGTTCGGGAATAACGGACGTATGAATCCATCACTCCCAGTGCAGTGCAACGCGATAGGTCAAGAGGTTGGAGAGGTCTAGACTAGACCTCTTTTAATCAGTCTTTCCCGATCAGGCCCGCCACGCAGCATGTAAACAAACGCCATCGCCTTCAAGACCTAGACAAACCACACCCCAATAAAATGAGCACCCCTGCAAAAATGTAGATACATTCTCTTACATTCTCTCTAATCTCTCTGATCTACATATTTAAATATGAGATTCACAAAGTAAAGTAAATCAAAGTAAAGTAAAGTAATCAGTTATACTACAGTACCGGATAGTCCACATTGCTTACCGACCATAAAGAACGCTGAGAATATTTCACTCTAGAAGCATCAGACGGCCTCCGTGGTCCCGAGGTAAGAATCTCGACTCACAATCCGAAGGTCGCTGGTTCGAACCCGGCGTGCGCAAATAAATTTTATTTGATTAATTTGTGGTATTTCTCAATTAATTCATTTAAAAATAACATATAGTATATTTGCGGCACGTTCCAGAGTGGAAGATAATCTTAGTATCGCCCTGGTGTAAGACCACCATTCTGAATTGAAACTTTGCTTGAAATGGCTTTAGCCGTGTTTGGTGACCAGATCTGAAAAGCCAGCTACTTCCCCACCTTCCTCTTCCCCATCTCCTTCCCTTCACCACTACCTTCATCCTCACAACATACCCCAACTGGGGATGACATAGTCTCACTGGCTTCAGACGGGAGTAGTCGGTAATTTTCTTAGATAAGCAAATCTTGATTGCGTGGAGTATGTTTAGAATTTAGAATTTAGCGCAGCAACGAATATTTTTTTAAATTTTACTTTAAGATGTATAGGTGTATGGCATATGATGATAATTTTTTTTGATATTTTTTTTTTATGATTTGTGTTTCCATAATTTAATCACTTACGGCACGTTCAAGAGCGGATGATACTCTCAGTAATACCCCGGTGCAAGACCACCATTCAGAATTGAAACGTTGCTTGAAATGGCTTTATCCGTATTTGGTTTCTAGATCTGAATAGCCAGTGCTTCACAAACTTCCTTTCCCCCTCCCCGCTACCTTCAGCCTAACAACATACCCCAATTGGGGATGCCATAGTCTGCAGACTGGAGCAGTTGGTGACTCTGGTGCGCTATTCATATAAAACAATTAAATGAACGTCGCGTCGTGATAAAATACCATAACCTTGTTTATAAGAATAATTATGACTTATGGCTATATAAACCAACGTCAAACGTGTTTATTTCTATTCTGTTTTAATGGTGTCGAGCATGAGCGCACGCTTTCGTCTTTCAATAAATTGATTGAGTAACAAAGTTGGAGTATTTCAAAATTCATCGTTCAAGTCGCTTTTGACATCGTCATATGAAGATTTTCCCCCTTTTAATTGATTGCCTGATTCATTCAAATAAAGCAGTAGTAAGGTAAATTTAAAATTTAATCTAACCTACCTTTTTTTGACATGAATACCGCATAATTCCTTCAAAATTATTGTCTGAAGTGAGTCGGATTGTAACATCATTAATTGGGGTATGTTGTGAGGCTGAATGTAGCTGGGAGGGAAGGAGATGGGACGATGAAGGAATCTAAAGGAAACTAATATTATTTTAGACTCTTATGCCGAATTTATTGTTGTTTGACTTTTGAGGTATTGATTCACATTAACATCTGCTCTACTGATGGTTCCTGCTTGTATTATTTATAATGTTGGATTGAGAAGAGGAGGAAGAGCATAATGGCTTAACCACTCAGCAACATAAGCAGATACACACGTTAATATGCCGACATCAGTTAAGTACAATAAGCGTGTTTACACGTCAACGTGTATGTTTATACAGAAATCGTCATAACTCCGTTATTGTTCTAGTGACATCCCTAAAACAAAAAGGAGAAGCTCCATAATAAATCAAGCTACCCATCACTATACAAGATGTCCATAGAAATAGATAAAAAAATCTTTTCTGTCAGATACATGGTAGACCGCCAAATTGCCTATCCACTGTTCGACATCGTTATTTTTTTATTAAATATTCTTGAAATGATAAAAAAGTGAGGTAACCAAATTGTTTATTATACATTTATAAGATACAATAAATATTGTCTTTTATATAATCCTTGATTTTAGAACCGTTTTCACATAAAAACATCTAGCGAGTTATTTTTTAATTTTTTTTATGTTTGCATTCTAAATTTTTATGTTTACAAATGTTAATATTTATTTGTAACATAACAATTTGAAAGCTTATTTCATATCCTTTCAAAAACAGTTTTTAGTATTCGGCTAAGTTCGGAAATGTTTCATTTATAGAGCTTTAATTGTGAAGCGGAAATAACATAAAGTTTTCGTAAATCTGACATGTCGTTTAAGACGTAAAAAGTGCATATTCGCGATGTATCGGAGTGGTTAATTACCCAAAAAAATCAAACACCACGTAAAACATGACCATTTTGTCATTGTTATTCCTGATGTATTAGATCACTGGTTTTCAACCTGAGGTACGCGTACCCCCGGGGGTACGCGAAGCCAAATTGAGGGTACGCCATAACGTGGCACACGCAAAGACATTAATACTGGACTCGGGGTAGAAATCTAAAAATGGGAAGCCAAACACAATACGATTGTAGCTGTCTCTATTTCTAGTACTTTAGTACTAAACTGCTACGCGTCGAGTGAGGTCGTGTCTTACCAGTAAGTAAATTGTATTGCAAAGCGCTCCTGCGTGATGAGAAAATGCTTCAATTAAAAGGCAAATAGTCGAAAAGGAGACAGCGAAAATTGCATCACAAAGTGACAAAAGCATAACAGGGACAACCTACTAACAGTAAGTCGGTTTACACAGCGTCCCGCATTCGTTTTATTCCATTGGGAAAGATGGGGTAAAACGTACAAAGGGTAACGCGTAGTTTGAAACCTTTGAGAGCAGCAACTATGCTTTACGCCAGTGTTAAATCCGAGTAATTACGTAATTTGCTGCATTTTCGCTTACCATCGGCGATAATTAAGCCGACTAACTGCCTTTGCATACGAACCAATCACTGGCTACTAGGCTAATAACTAGTTAACGTAATTTACCTCAAAGTATAATATGCCATTTGATGGCTGTAATGTTCTGCTTGAATGATCAATTTCCATTGACATGGAAAATACAAGATTGTCTACACCGCATATAAAGAAACCAAAAAATAAAATTATTTTTATTTTCTGAGGGCAAGAATCACATTAATGAACCCTCTTTGGTGTTTAGTTCTTCGACAAACTGAACGCATTAGGTATTGAAGTCAAGAATAAAGCTGGTGTTTAACGTATCAGGAAAAAAGTTCTTACCAATTTTTGATTTGTTTCATTAATTATCTCAATCACTAACTTCCTTAGAATAGAACTACTTTTTCTGTATAAATTTGAACAATATAGCTGCTCCTTCTAAGAAGTTGGCTATGCAATGCTTAAATATGTTATTAAAGCTAGAGAATATATTATAAATTCCACCATGAATTGTTAGTTTTAAAAATAAAAATATTAAAAAGCTAGAGAAAATACCAGGATAAAATGAAGTAATGTTTTCTAGGTTTATGGATGAAATACTGTACAAATGTAATCTTTCTGAGCAATAAAACATAATTTAAAATAATAGAAATAATTCAGAACGGAGGCATGAAGTTTATATTGTTCTGTAGAAGATATACAACGATAAAATAATAATAGGTAATAATTCCATAAAAAAAATACAACGCCAACTGAATATCTTATATCCAAATTTGAGTACATAGGTAATAGAATATTATGATATTAATTTTAGAATAGACATACACTAGATATAAGATGTAAACTAAATAAAATATACCATAAAAAAACAACAACAACGACACACTCCAACAGGGGATGCCATAGTCTCACTAACTCCAGACGGCCGGGAGCGGTTAGAACCTTAGGGCCATACCCACATAAAAAAACTCTGTCCTGATTTTATCCATCATAACTTTTATTATATTTATTTAGTACAAGATTATACATTATTTATAAAATGTTTAGAATGCCCAACTAGTAGGATTCCCGTTTCAGGGCAGTCAAATTAATGAACTAATTACATATTTGAAATAAACTGACAAAACATAAATACAAATGCATACGTATAAAACACACTAACTCGGAAGAAATCTTAAAACCCTTCCCAAAATCACTTCCACAGAAAAAAAATAATTCATTATTTCCCTTATCTACAGCACATAGAAGTGTGTTCTTATTTCTTCAATCCACCTTCCAAGAAAATTAATTTACCCTACAATTCTTAACCCTTTCACATTAAAACCGCTTGAGAAAGCTGTACAAGGTATTATAATTATTTTCGTAACATTTTATTTATAAGCTAAGTCCATTTTAAAAACTCATCAAAATTTTATGGGAACTAACTTTTATAACTTCGCGAATGATCCTTGAATTAATATTTCTCATAAAATTGAACAAATTATATAAATTATTACTAGCTGGTACCCGACACGCGTTGCTATGCCATTTAATAAAAAAATTGTTTCACCGTGCGTGTCCTTTCCCATTCTTTCCCTTACGCCTCCCCTTCCTCTCCCGTGTTCCCTTCCCTTCTCGCGTTCCCACTCCGCCTCCTCCACCTCCCCTCTCCTAACTCCACTCCCCCCCCCCTTCCCCCGTCACGCCAACCCCCCCACCCGAGTTCCCCTCCCCCTTTCCAGGTTACCCTCCCCATCCCTAGTTCCCCTCCCCCCCCTCGCTTGAACCCCCGACCCTAGTTCCCCCCCCCTCCCGCATTGCATACATTCAGTCCCGGTACATTACATCACTTCAAACAGCTCGCGTGCCACCTACTGCAATATTTTTATACTAATTTCATAATGCCAGAGCTCATCAGTAGTTTTATACAAACCTTGTCCTGACAATAACGAACACAAAAAAAAGAATTATCCAATTTGGTGCAGTCGTTCGAAAGTTATGCACGTAGGTACATACATTTCTGCGATTCATTTTTATTTAATTTTCAATTTTTCGTAATTTCATGATGACAGAGCTCACTTTTCTATACAGAAACCATCGCGGGCATGCACAAATCAAATCTCCAAAGTTTCATCGCAATCGGATGAACGGTTTAGCAATGCGTAATTTCATAATGCCAGAGCTCTCCATTGTAGACAGAAACCATCGCGGGCATCCACACATCAAATCCACAAAGTTTCATCGCAAAAGGATGAATGGTTTAGCAACGCATAGCGGACATAGAAACATTTTTAGATTTTTATATACATAGATTCAACAATGTGTATTGCTTTATAAAAATACATCGCGTCTCTAGTTTTAGATAAGATGTAGTTTTCGTACCGTGAAGTCCCATCTCATTCAATAACTAATTCACTATGGAAGCATTTTCAAATAGTTTATTCTTTTGAGCAATTTACGATAATAATGGATGGTAAACGCTTTTCGATTCCGACGAATTAAAAAAAAAAACTTTTTAACGACCGTTTAAGTCGAGTTGCAGGACTTTCAGTACGAATTTGTGATAAAGTGCTTTAATCCGATGAGTGCTTTTTGATTCCCGATGATCAATCATTGTCTATTGGAGCTTAAGGCATTATATTGTTAGAAGATGGGTCAGGAAAACCAACTGAGCTTTTAAAATGTTCATTACCTTTTATTTGAAGAAAACGTTTTAAAAAAAATATATTTGGGTAATTCACAAGAGTCCCTTCCTTCAGATTCCAATCATCTAAAATTTTAGAATCTAGAGCCAATGACACTATGTGGCTGAAGGCAGTGGGATGGGGATGAGGGATGGAGATGGAAAAGGTGTTGAAATACATTAAATTAGATGCTTTAGTCTGAAAAGAATACGAAGTTTTATTTATAAAATTTTCCACCCCTTTCTGAAAATCACAAATGTCGAATAAGACCACCAAAATATGAATTTGAAATTTCTCAATACAAGTGTTAACTATATTGAGAAATTATTGCAGATTTTAATTTACTTTACTGACAGCCTTACATTTTTGCAATTGATTTAATTTCGCTTTCCTAACAGAGCCACACGAACTAAAATTATCTTTTACTGAAACAATAATGTCCACACCAATTCGTTTATGAAGTCCCTTGTACCATGCGTACATAGATATATTTTAAATAGCTCTTAAAGAACTTCCAAAAAAGCATTACACGCATTTTTTAAAAACAGTTTTCATTTTGTTTCCAATAGTCTGATTGCAAATTTTATATAATTTAAACCATGTTAGTATCTTTTCATTTTATAATTGATTAATATTCCACGTGTAAAAATATAAAAAAGTTTAAATTTAAAATTTAAAAAAGTCTTGTGTAACATAATCAGTGGAAAGATTTGATATGTAATCAGGGCCATCAGGGGGACTCCGTCCCATGCAACCCTGGCAGAAATCATTGTATTCTTCGATTGGCGTAGTCTGCGCCATAAGCTTCCAGTGTGGTGGCGGAGAAGTACACCGACAGTATGTCCTTGTCCATTCGTGCACATTTCCAAATCGCTGCAGTATCTCGGTAGGCGAAACAGTTGGCGATAAGCACTATTGAAACCGAATTTTACCTTACGCCAATGGAATGCAGTGTAATTTACCATCTATCCTGTCATTAAAATACCAAATAAATAAAATCCTTAGATTTTCTTACGGAATTTCGCAGTACAACCCTGAAACAAAGTGTTTAATAATGACAACTCCTGCTTGAGCAACACAATAAACATCAGATTATATTATGACAAAATGAGTTCCTTAGAGACGTAATGAGAAACTAAGATCTGAGATCTAGGATATTTAGTATGCCAATAAGAATCCCGATTATATTAAACTATGTAATAATATTAAGGGAAGAATATAAATAATAATATCTATTAGGCACTAATAATAAAGTCTTCTGGTAACGCTATTTGCTCTGCAAACAAACCTGGTACAAACATTACTGTAGATCACCGATTCACAAATTAATTAATTCCTGAATTGCAGGATCAAATTTGAATAGTTCCTCTTGGGACCGTTTTAATAATGTTATAATTGCTTTGAAAGCATTATGGTTCAAAGTGATTACTCCACGTTCTACAGATAACATAACGAGAAATACTTAAATTAATATTCTAGAAAGGAAATCATTTTGTGATGCTTGCGAGCATAAAGCAGCAGAAGAAATATTAAAATTGTATTTAGTCAGAAACAAAAAATGTACAATTTAAAACGGATACTTTGTAAATGTAGAGCGCACGGTTATCGTACATCCTTTTTTTAAACACGTGATTCAATCTATCTATCAATTTAATAAATATATATGTATATATATTTATTTTATGTATATATATTTATTTTTTTAAATGACAAATCACTTTATATTTTAATTTTTTACATTATCTCCACACAGGAACCCTGAGGGAGAAAATTTCTATCTTTGGGGACGCTGTGCTAAGGATATTTTTATGAAAAGGAAGATAAAGTTCTGGAAGGGAAAAAGGTATGAAGGATTGGTAGGAATCTGTGGGTCAATGCGCCGATCGTGAGATTTTAGCGAGGCATTTATTCAAATACAAGTTACGCTTTATGGTATTTCATGAAGTCAATTAGAAATTGTTAAACATGCTACATGCTACCAATGCATCTGCTTCAGTAGTAATAATAATAGGATAATTTGCACGGCGCCGTTTTTGTGAAAAATCACCTCCAGGCAAGAGTACCGTGTTTGATTGAATTGGGATGCGATGCCAATCTATCTATTTATATAAAAATCTAAAAATGTTTGTATGTATGTCCGCTATGCGTATATATGAAATATAGGAAAGTTTCAAACTTTCAAAATACCCTTTTCCACCCTCGCGAAGTTTTTTGGATTATTACAACCACATGACAATACATCTGAAAGATTTTATTAATCATTACAAAAACTCCTACAATAATGTCACAATTTGAAAATGACATTTTTAAAACATCGATTGTTCATTCAAAATTCAATATTCGAATAAACTTTTTAAATTAATGAATTTAATCGAATTACTCACTTAAAGGTACTAATCAAAATCGAATACTTTGAATCTAATTGAAATTTATGTTATTTTAAATAGGTACCTATGTAAGTTACTAAATTTTTTTTATTAGTATCTATAGCAAAATTTGTACATAATGTATTTATAAATTATATTATATTAAGGTACATTATTTTTTTTTTCACAGTCCTTCTCACTAGGGTTTGCTGTTCTGAGGCGGCCTGTAGTTTTTCCACATTTGTATTTAGTATCCAGTTGTCTTTACATGGTCTTCAGTATGTTTGATAGTTCATTTTCACTTTGTTCTCTCAACCATATTTTTACTTTTGTTTTAAATTTTATTTATTTCTGTTATATTTTTTGTTTGAGTTGGTAGAGCGTTGTATAGTTTTGTCGCATTGAATTTCATATTTCTTTGTCCAAAAGATGTTTTCAAACTGGCTGTAGCTAGAATATTTTGGTTTATTGCCCTGGTTGTGTATCTATGTTGGACAGTGGAGTATTCTGTTATGTTTTTTTTAATTTTAAATAAAATATTTTTTGCATAAAGTTTTTGTATGTTGTAGACTTGAATGCTTTGAAACAATTCTTCTGTCGGAGTTCTAACCGGTAATTTCAAAATTGTCTTTAGTAATCCTTTTTGGGCTATATTGAGTCGGTCCATGTGAGCGCTCAAGGCAGATCCCCATCCAGTTATCCCGTACTCTATTTGTGATTGACATAAAGCGTAGTACACTTTCTTAATGTCGTTTATGTTGAGGATGTTACGGATGGCTCTAAAGAAGTAAATGTACCTGGTGAGTTTTTTTGTGATTACTTCAATGTGTGCGTTCCATCGGAGATTATCATCAATTTCAATACCAAGATATTTGATACTTTTGGAGTGTGCTATGGTAGGACAGTGGCATGATAAGCTTTGATTTTGATAGTTTTCTTGGCATGTATGTAATTTGAGATTAAAGTCATCCTCTGGCTGTCCTCTGGCTGTTATAGAAAATGTCAGATATTTTGTTTTATTGACATTACGTGTAAGGGTATTTCTCTTAAGCCAGTTTTGCAGTAGACCAAGTCCATGTTCCGCTTCTTTGTAGGTACTTCTCCAATCTTTTTCGTTGAATACAATTACTGTATCGTCAGCAAAGCTTATGACTTTTCCTCTCGTTCCTAGGCTACCGATATCATTTATGTATATTAGAAATAATATCGGTCCTAGTACGCTTCCTTGCGGTACTCCATGGTTGATAAGAAGAGGTTTACTTTTTTTCTTGTTAATTTGAACGCTCTGTGTACGCTCCGTCATATAAATTTTTAATAAGTTAAGAGTTTTATTTGACATACCAATTTTTGAAAGTTTTGCAAAAAGGATTTTGTGATCTATTGTATCAAATGCCTTTTGTAAGTCTATGAAGATTGCCAGTGTTTTTTCTCCTCTGTCTAAACTTTTTATGATCATATCTGTAATAGTTTCTATGGCGTCACCAGTACTTAGATTCTCCCTAAACCCGTACTGTGTTTCTGATAATATTTTATTTTCTTCTAAGTAGGATAGGAGTTGTTTTCTTAGTATTCTCTCCAATATTTTTGAAAATGTATTGAGTAGGCTTATTGGTCGATAGTTGTTTATGTCATTTTTGCATCCTTGTTTATAAATTGGTATTACAATAGCTTTTTTGAGAGCTGTGGGGAATACACTTTCAGTTATAGTCATGTTTACTAGATATGTTAAAGGAACGATAAGTTCTTTACAGAGAAATTTTATTGCATTTGTTGTTATTAAGTCTTCCCCGGAAGATACATTTGATTTTAGAGAAGAAATTGTATTTTTGATTTCATCAGCTGTGATTTGTTTAAACTCGAGCTTTTTTTCTTGCTCAGGAGATTCATTTGTTTGTACTGCTTCATCACATTGCGTAGCTTGTTTTGCTAAATTAGATCCTATATTTATGAAGAAGTTATTGACATATTCAAGAATTTCGTCAGGATTCTCAGCGTATTTCCTGGGGACATTGTTTATATTCAGCTCGTCAATTGATGTGGCGTTGGTAGATTTAGTACTAGTTATTTCATTTATTATTTGCCACATCTTACGGGGATTTTGTTTACAATCATCTATTTTTTGCTTATAGTAAGTTTCTTTTGTATGAGTAATTACTTTTTTGCATATGTTTCTATATTTTTTGTAGTATCTTACTTAACATGTGTATATTGTATGGATTATTTTTTAGCTTCTTGTGTAACTCGTCTCTTTTTCTTATGCAGTTTATAACATTCTGTGTGATCCATGGTTTGATGTGTTTATTTTTATGTGATATTTTTTTACAATTTTTACAGAATTAGAGAAAATGTTTTGCTGTATGAGTTCTATGAAATAATTCCATGCTTCATTTGTATTGTCCATACTTTGTAGTTTATTCCAATCGGTACATTGTAGATTTTGTTAAATGAAATTCCAGTTGGTTTCTGTTTTTTCTGTTGTTAGCGGTCTTTCCATAATTTTATTTGATTTGTTTATTTTTATTGAAAGCATAGTTGTATAATGATCAGTAATAGTCGAGTTAAATACAACATTTTGAGTAATTTCTTTTGTTTTGCTCATAATATGGTCTATGCAGCTTTTTGTGTCGTCCGCTTTTCGAGTAGGAATATTTATTAGGCTTTCCAGTCCATGGGAGGCTAACATCTGCAGATATTGTATTTTTTTGGGATTTCCATTTTCTAGTATATTTATATTTACATCTCCAATAAAAAATATGTTTTTTGTGTCTTTCAGTAGGCAGAGTTCTTCGTCTATCGATTTAAGGAATGGGTCTATATTTCTTGTTGAAGGAGACCGATAGACTGCTAGTATAGCCTTTTCTTTACCGATTTTAATTTTTAGACAATTGGCATTTGCAACAATAATTTCCTCGACTTCAGCTTTTATTTCGTTTTTTATGTATACAATTACACCATCATTTTGTTTTATGTTATTCAAACTTGAGTAGGTTGTATATCCAGGTATTTCCTATTTCAAGTATTTCTGGTTTATCCAACACTCAGTAAGAATTAGTATATGTAGATTGATATTTAAATATTTAATTAAAATTTGCAATTCATCAAAAAATTTTCTGATACTTCTTATATTTTTGTGCATTATATTGAAGTAATTATTGTTAAACTTTGATAGATCACTTGGTTCCGTGGTAACAATAGTATCAGTCATTTTTATTTTACTTTTCTAATTATTGTTACGGCGTTCCTTTTAATTTATACATTTTTTTTTAAATCGTCACATGTCTAATGTATATGAATTTTTCGTTCGGCATTCTTCTTACCATAATTTTTCCATCCTTGAACCCTACGTATGCATAGTTTTTTTCTTTTGCAGTTTGTTTCGTTCTCCATAGTAGTTCCTTATGGTAAAAGCTTATCTCTTCCGAAATGTATATGGTTTCAGTGGATATATCCTTAACTTTTGCATAATCAATATTTTTTTTTATTTTGGATAATCTTGTCTCTGACTATTTTATCAGTAAATTGCACTAATATTTTAGGTGGTGCATTAATACGTCTGTCAGGTATCCTCTTTACCTCTTTAATTTGATTGATTGTTCATATAATATACAAAAACGAATGTTTGTAACATGTAAAAAATAAAAATTTATAAAAAAAATTGCAATAGATGGCACGTGAACTGTTTGAAAATCTGAATATACCGGGACTGAATATATTGAACGCGGGAGAGGGGAAGGGGATCGCGGCAGTATAGTTTGCGGGAGAGTGGAGAGGGAAGGCGGGGCAGGTGGAGGGGAACGCGTGAGAGGAAGGGGACATGGGAAGGGAAAGGGAGACGGAAGGGGAACGTGACGAATGGGAAAACACACGCAGGAAGAAACAATTTCTTTATTAGTGGAATAGCAACGCATGCCGGGAGCTCGCTAGTAATGTATAAAATCCAATCATCTATTTTTCATACCTATGTGTTTAAAATAATTTATAATTGGTTTCTAAACAATGTTGATTATTTTTATGAAATAAGTGGGGTACGCAATTTCAATTTGGAAGGCGGGATATTTTTGGATAACCAATTCTCCTGGCAAAAGTCACGCCAAGTGGTTCGCTACGTTTAGTGACTTAGCATATATGTCCGGGTTCATGGAGTGAGGTTCGTCAGGCTCTCGGCGGCGGATGCGTCTGCCCACCAACTTCGTTCAGACCAGATCGGGAGATGATTGAGAGAGACCTTTTGATCTCTCCAGCAGAACTCTCTCGGAACACCGCTTTACACCGCAGTGGAAGGGATGGATTCATATGTCTGTTACTCCTGGACACACTGAACCCATATTCCTACTTTCATGTTCCGGAAACAAGTTAAAAATATTCTAATGTTTATTTGTGCAGTTTATATACACCTCTATAGGACCCGTGGCTCTACCCCACACTTCTTCCTTCTCCATTATTCCATTTTCGGTCATTGCGACCCTTGTCTGTTAACACTTTTTTTGTCTTCGAATACACGATGCGAGATTCTTTCATAACTTTTAATATTATTATTCATTAAAATGACGAAATTTGATTAGTCGCGCTACCCGTCCCTCATACCTTCCCAGAACTTCCTCTCTAACTTTCTAAAAAGACTCTCAACACAGCGTCTCCAAAGAAGACATAGGTCCTGAGGCAAATTATTTTCCTTCGGACATCCGATGTGGATCTAATGTAAAAAAAAAGCGAGTGTCCTTTAGACACGACTGAAGTAAAACTTCACTAACTTATAAAAGAACATATGAC
Source organism: Limnephilus lunatus (assembly GCA_917563855.2). Lineage (NCBI taxonomy): Eukaryota > Metazoa > Arthropoda > Insecta > Trichoptera > Limnephilidae > Limnephilus > Limnephilus lunatus. The sequence goes on from OU830596.1 coordinate 71,794,871, forward strand.
ATTGGGGTGACATTGAAATTCCATAAAATATGGTTTGTTGCATTTGGCACAGTAATACACACTCATGCATCTTTTTTTTTGCTGGGCCAAAGTTGCACATGCTCCGTTTTCTTTTGACATTGGTCACCGTTCGCATCGATTACCGTTCGCATCGATTATTTACCATTCGCATCGATTACCTTTCGCATCGATTACCGTTCGCATGCCATTTTTCGTAACAATCACCACTTTTTGTAACGCATTCACGCATCAAAAACCTACATTTATTCAAAGCCAAATTTTCCTTAAGCGGACAATCATTACCTATTTTCCCTTATCTACTACTATTCTAGAAGTATTTCTAAGTGAAGCGGTAAATCCGATTCTTACGCCAAGGTACACTTTGCGATAGAGATAGGTGAAAAAGTTAGGTAATGTCAAATGGCTTTTTAAAGTGTGGTAGGTTGGCGATGTGATAAAAGTTAGACAATTCGGTAACACTCGCTAACACGTTCAGTGACTGCAGAGTGCGGAGTGTGGAACGGAGAGGACTGCGGACGTCAATTGGAGCCGCTAACTTCGTCTGGGATTTGCCATCACTTCTGTCGATCTCCATGATATAAAATAAGGTAGGGTGGTACGGCTACAATGGTAAACAATAATTTCATTAATTGATTGTGTTAAAGACCGCAAGTTTGGTTGATATTGTAATGTAGTATAGAATAGTTTTTTTCGCCTTTACGGCTTGATATCAAACGCACTGGGTATTTCTTTCATTGATCGCTCCCACTTAATGCGTAGCTTAACGCTAAATCCCTATTTTCGATTAATCTTTACAACAAATCGATTTATATTGTGCATACCAAAAATATGATTTTGATAAATTAAAGCTTTACCATCGTTCTTTATTAGTAGAATTAAAATAAAATTGTTAATTACTTAATAAAATACAATAAAATACTCACTCAAATTAAATTTTTTGTTCATTAGAAGTGTTTGAAGTGGTATTTTTTACATTATATCTACACGGGAGGCCCTGAGGAAAATAATTCCCCTCAGGGCCTATGTCGTCTTTGGGAATGCTGTGTGGAGGATATTTTTAGGAAAGGATGGAAAGGGGTATGAAGGGTGGGAAGGAATCTGGCGGTCAATGTGACCAGGAATGACGAATGCATGATTTCATCTCTCTCATTGCGGTGTAGGGCGTTGTTACGAGAAAATGCTGCTGCAGAAGTCAAAGGGACTCCCTCAACAGCTCTCTTCTGATCCGGCCTGCCAGCTGGTGGGCAGATGCATCCGCTGCCACGGCCCGGACAAACCTCACCCAATGAACTCTGGCACCCCTTCTAAGTCACCAAACGTAGCGAATCACTTGGGGTGACCTATGTCAGAGGTGTAGGTTATCCAGTAAATGGTTCCCGGGCGGCGGTACTCATACCCGCCTCCCAAATTGTGATGGTAAATCAACCGTTTCTAGACTCCGTTTGCCAAGCGATATTTATACCTATTATTTACATACATGGTGATACAAAGCACGCCAAGAATACCCCATTGTGCTTGTGCAATTCTCTTAATTCAAAATATGGAGTTAGAAATCATTGCCAATCAACTCCAGTCAATTCCCCTTCACTCTTCCATGTATCATAAATGCTTTTAAGTGAAATCAAACCGTTGGCCCTATTAAAACCCCGCAGGAGAAGGAAAAAATCATAGCAAACAATTCATTAAAATGTATGGTGTAACTACATAATATATCTTTATCACCATTTCATTTTGGCAAATTAGCAAAATTGTATTAAAGGGTGAGGGAAGAAGTTTTCATTAAGGTTTTTCTTAGTAGTTTTGGGCTTTTGATAATTCAAGATTGATTGAATGAGGTTTAAACAATATCGGTGGTTCCTTCCATACGCCTCAAGGATCTCATTCACATTGTGTAAGTAGACTTTCGTCTTTCCTTTACTAAATCAATACATCACCTTTTTTATGTGATTACCGTACAAGAATCTGGAGCCACTGAGACCATAACATTCCCACTTAAGTACGTTGTAAGGTTGAAGGTAGTGGGGAGAGTTTGGAGATGGGAAAGAGGAGAGTGAGGACCTGACTTTTTAGATTTAGATTAAGTTTTATTAAATTATGAATGATGGTCTTTCACCAGTGCAATACTGAGAGTTCGTCTAATTTGTAACGTACCGGCAAATGTTAAATTTAGGTATTATTTTACAACATAAAATTTAATAATTACACACATTTTCCTTGCCCACGCCGGGGCCGGGCTTTGAATTCCCGAGATTTGGATTGTTACTCGAGGTACTTGCCTCTCCACTACGAAGACCGTCAAGTTTAAATCACTACCATATGTTAGTCGTTATCTTTCATAAGTAAGACTAGATATTTTAGTTTACACAACCCTAATAATTTTTGTTTGCTCAAAATTCACATTTTAATAATTTCCGGCGAATTCGTAACTAAAATAACTTTTTTTTCAAACCGTCACCTGGAGATGTAAGTTCTTAATTAAGATTCATAAAAACAATACCTAACAAATAATATATTTTAAGTAGGTACAACGATTTTAAAACACTAAGTTAGCGGTAAGCACCAGATTTTATTTTTCCAGTCAATGAATTAATAACTTTGGGAGGTATTCATTTAAAGACATCTTAAATATTAGTAACACGTTCTTCGGAATTAATAAAAATGAACCCGGCGGAAAGGTCGAATCTCCAGGCCTGCTAGGGTGAATTTGACCGTACGTCCGTCGAATATGCAGTGCCGCGGGCGCACATTTGTTTACACGCTTTCTTCACCTACGTCGTTAAGATTTTTCTTCTTCTTTTCTTTGATAGGGAAAATTCGACAGTAGGTCCGTCCAATACACGGGTCGCGAGTCGCAATTTGCATACACCGCTTATTTAATTACATGGTTTAGATTCTGAATGTATTTTAGGGTATAGTATGTCTTAAATAGACAATATCTAGAGATTTCTGTACCAATGGCTTATCTAACTCTAACATCGAGCATTGGATTAATCAGCAGTCGTTATGGCATCCCGTGGCTTCGACCTAAAGTTTGTTGATTCGGGACCTGATATATTATGATTGCATTTAAATGCACAATGTAGTAAACGATTCCTTTACAACTTTGAAGTAAGCTGCTAGTCATGGCTATTATAAATGGGCCACCGCAAGCATTTACTGTATTAGATTTACTGTCCAACAAGATATAATAATAATATTGCTACAGATTCTGTATCAGCGGGTTGTACCACTTAACAGAGTTATGAGTTTTCCTTGTTCAAACTAACCTAGCTAGTATTTAATAATGAAAATTCCCCGTTAGTCGATTGTTTGCTACAAAGGGAGTATTAATTTTGATGTCACTATTTTCTCTCTATAAGCCATTTTGTGGTATGAACTTCTTCGATTACCATAAATTAAAACAGGTGAACGCGAACATAAAATATCGTGAAATTGATGTTGTTATTTCGTAATAAACTACAAAGTTCGTGCTTAGTTTAGCACTGATGATATAAAATGTATCAGTTCTATTTTTTTTATTTATTAATTAACGCTCTTTTTAGGGCTTTCACATTATGAATTTTTTTTTTTTTTTTTAAGTTTTCACTGACTTTTTTTTTTTAATAAACAGGTATTTATTGTACGTAACTGACTTGCCTCACTAAAAAAAATTTATATTTGTTTAAACATAAATTAAAGATGTCCACTGACTTAGTATAATTGTTTACTTCCTTTAGTATTCTGAGGAAAAAGGAATACATATGGTTGTTAGTTCCAGAATTTCTGAACTGAAATACATCCTGACTTCTGGTATTACGCAGTGGAATCTGGAAGCTTATCAATTCAAACAATACCGGACTATCATATAAATCATTTAGATTTTTATTTAGAAAAATACCAAGTCAGTGAAAATTCTTCTGTCTGAAAATTTGTGCATTTTCATATAATTTAAAATAGTGTTTTAGTTCAACATAATTACTAGAATACCCATTTAAAAATTTTAAAAACGTTAAAAATTATTTTCTATTTTTTCAACAGCTTGTGCAGTGTACACGTATGTTATAATGTGGGTTCCAGACGAATTTTACTCAAGTTGACTTCTTACATAGGCAAATATAAAAGTTTAATCATCTTTATATTGTTAAAATGCCTAGTTATAAATCCCAACATTTTGTTTACTATTTTGTGAATAAAAAGTAAACATCAGTAAGTTTAAACCATTTTCAATATTTAGATTCAACCGACATATTTCGTGAGCTATGCTTACCTCGTCAGGGTTTACTTAATACTATATTACAAATATATACTTAAAGAAGTAGTGGGAGAAGGATTGGGGAGAAATAGGGGTGGAGGGTGTTTAATGGGAACAAATTTAGCAGAGGATCATAAAATATCAGATCAGGAAATAAATGTTTTATCTACTGAACATACCTACATACTATGCGTAAGGAAAATAAATCCAAAACTGTGTTGAAAATAAAATAACTATTAATTTTCCAATATGTCTGCAATGCATCTGTTTATTAAAAGTTGTTGCAAAAGTACTAAAATTACTGTTTATTTATCAATATATTAAGTTCAATCAAATTTTATAACTAACTTATTAATCACCATGTATTAGTAATAAATTCATCGAAAAATCCATTTTAATTACGCAGGGTGTTAAGGGACGTGCTTTACTTTAACCAATAATTCCTGACATTATATTAAAAAGAAAAACATACAAATGAAACTTGGCCTTCGGTGACATATTTTATGGTTTTGTTTCCGACTTGATGACCGTGATGACTTCAGGGAGAATGGTTTTTTGTTTGATTTTGAAGAAAAAAATTGCAAAAAAAAACATTAAAAAAGTCGGAGACTAAAACTTCATTAACACTTTTTACTCCAAATAATATCAGGAATCGTAAAAGTAAGCCAAGTACGTCCCATACGTTATGGAGAAAACGTCATTTATCGTAAATCTGAGTAATCATTATAAACTTTTTGTTTTAAATTTACGATACTGTAGGTACTCCTTTTATATTATATTATAAGAAGATTTTAAATCTTAAATTTGATTTGTTTGTGAGACAATGGTAATAAAACGGTGCTGCTTATTTACCAAGTTAATAAATATATCGCATGGACGTAAACAATAAGGAAACACGTTGATTTAGAAGTTCGCGTAAGAAAAAAAGGCCATACAATGTGAATCTCAGCTTCCTAGCAAATCATTGTCCAATTTATATCCAACCGTCGTAAAATTTATCTGATAAAGAATACACAACGATAAACAATTTGATTGAAACTCAAATTTCATATCCAATTAGGGATATGGGAGACGTCCCAAAGTATTCACAATATCATTTTTTCCTTCTTTTACGATGGCAATATAAAATATATTGCCAACGAAGCTTACCTAGGGCCATATATTTGGATACAGAACTCAAGGACAAAATACAAAGTAAACTCGTGCGTATGGGAGCATAAAATAAGTACAAATCGGTAAAAGGTAGTAAGCGCCTAAAGGTACATTCTACCGCAGATTTTTTTTAAATTCCTTTATTAATTACTTAACATACCACTTTTCAAAGCTCTTTTTTATTCTAATTCAACCTTCGAGATGAAGGTTTTTTGTAAACCCCGCTGATATTAATACTGGAACACCATCAATGAAATACCATCTATAATGATCATGCTCGTCACACATTTCTTTGGTCACATTAAGAAGGTTAATTATTATTACATATAATTAAAGAAGAAGATAATACTTATAAATCTAAACAAAAAGTGAAACAGATCAAGACAGAGAAAAATATGAAGGAAATGGAGTCGAACCAACAACCTCTTGTCTTATGGGAAAAATTTAGTTAAAGATAATACCTAATGTTAAATCTGAATTTGAAATATGAGATCGACAAATAAATAGGTCACGATGGCCGAGTTTGTTGAGGCGTCGCGTCCTGGTAAGAGAAGATATCTTAGTTTCAATAACCAGTTGCGACCGTTACCTTTAGAACTTTAGATTTTTCTGTCTTGTTTACCGCCCCATTTATAAAACTACCCAGAACAATTAAGCTAAACGACTTATTTCACATTAGCTGGACGCGTACAAATGCTGGTTTCGGGGATCCAATCAGGAGAATGTGCGAATTGCTTATTAAAAATCAAAACTGAACGATTCGGACATACTTTTTGATACTTGTAGTACTTTCGGTAGAGAATTGAAGGCTGTTTTCCGATTTAAAAAAACAACATAGTACACTTAAAAATTCCTGTAAAAATGTACAGTATAACATAATTTCTGGTTAACTTTTTTTAACCTTTAAAATTTTCTTAGAATTATTTGTTATCTTTTATTAGTACTTTTATAGACATTGTGCAATTTCCTCATTTTTCGAAATGTAAACTAATTTTTTATTATATAATATTTTTCATTTACTCGTTACATGCAGAAATATTTGTAAATGTTTATTTATTTGCTGTTCAAATTATTCCGTGAGTAATAGTTAAAGTTAGTTGGGGCAGGCAAATTCTCTAAGTATTGTTTTATATTGTCGTGTTAATGGCTGACCATATATCTGTTATAAAAAAAAAATACCGGTGGCTGTCTAACATCTGCTTGGAGAAATTTTTAAAAATTGCTGACGAAGCGATAGAGTTCGGTACAACCGAGAACAATGTAATTTGACAATATTGGAGATCAACGGAAGAGAAAACTCGTAAACAGTTGTAGTAGAGGAAAGCGAGATTGTTTTACTAGACATTGTGGGGTAATTTTGGCTCCTGAAATTCTGTAGTCAAGTAGGTGATGTTATTCAGTCAATAAATTCACTCCACTTGATCGAGGTCATTTCTCCACGCCTCGGAAAGACTGACATGGTAGCCAGTCGCATCATTCTTCAGCTAAGTACGGAGCTACGGAATAATCTGACTCCCATAGGAATAACATTTTTTTTAAAGTTATTTAATTCTAAAGCGAATAAACATTCACAATAAATAATTTTATTACTTTTAAAGGGTTAGTTCTCCACTAAATAAATAAGACAAAATAAATGGGATCCATAAATTTCGTTGATATAATTTTCATGAAAGGATGAGCTTTAAGTTTTGCTAAGCCTTTTAATTCCAGTGTGTTTATTCTAAGTTTTAAGACCTGAAATTCCAAAAACCTTATCTACGTTCATAGTTAGTTAAAGAACAAAAATTACAAAATGAGATATTTAAACAATAAAAATTAAAATAAAGTAAAATTCTATTAAAGATTCTCCCGGAATGTCCCTTGTGAAAGATAGCTATTCTGAATCGATTGAAACGGCTTTAGCCATGTTTGGTAACCACATTTGAATAGCCAGATACTAACAACCCTTACTTACCCATCTTAACCTTTTCCCATTCTCTTCAGCCTCATAACACACCTCAATAAGGGTTGGCATATTGCCATAGAATCCGGAAAGTTGGGAGCAGTTTGAATTCTTATGCGTATCTACCTAAGATCATTAAATTAAAAATATATAAAAAAGGCAATTTTTTGGTTTTATGTCATAGCGTTAAATTTGGCTTTGCTACTTAGGTTCTTTTGCCAACCAGTGTTCGAAATGGGTTCTCATTTCTTGCGGCAAATATGTTACCTTTTCCGACAAAGTGAAGCTTATCGCCGTTAAACTACCAATTTCCTGAAATGTTTTTCCAGAAAACCACGTGGCTAAACAAGACGTACGGTGGTGGTTAGGGGATGGGAGGGGGTGAACCGATTGGGGACGGTGGACCGAACAGAAAATAAATTGAGCGTTATAAAAAGGGACATCCCAGCATTGTTAACGTCCTGGCTTCTTTAAAATTGGCTTCTTTAAAATGGATGGAATCAGACCCCAAAGTTATTATTATTATAAGAAATATATTTTTTTTGTGAAACTTCACTTCAAGACGGATGTGGTTATGGAAACCATGAATTCTTTTACGAAATAATGGACACATATACATCATCATCTTCTTCCCCTTATCCTATTCGGGTCGGGGACCCACTGCGTCGACAAAGGCGCCTCCATACGTCCCTGTCTTGCGCCGAATTTTCGGCCTTCGTCCATGGCAGTCCCATCCTTTCCTCACACAGTTTCTGTAGTTACCTCGCCCAACTGTGTCTGGTGCGGCCTACTGGACGCCTAACCTCTGGAATCGCACTCAGTATCTTCCTAGGCATCCGGTCATCAGACATTCTGACCAAGTGACCAAGCCACCTCAGTTGCGATTTTTCTATGAAGAGTAACAGCGGTTTAATGTTTAGATCATCTCGGATCGTCGAGTTTCTTATATGATTCCATTTCGTAACCCCTGCCACACTTCTCCGGTATCTCATTTCGGCAGCTTGGACTCTAGAGCGTGTTCGTTCGATTAGCATCCATACCTGGTTTCCGTAAGTAAGCGTCGGGCGGTACCTATACCGTTTTAAACACAGCCATCTTTGTCTTAATACTCCTCAGCCCGGCCTTCTTTATCACTGAACTATAGAGAGGACGCAATACACTGATTGCCGCACTTATTCTTTGATCAATTTTTCCGTCTTGCCGACCATCGCTGGATAATTCGACCCCAAGGTATTTGAACCTGTCATACTGTTTCAGCTGAGTCCTTATATTCCTTCCTATAACCATCAACTCTGTTTTTGAAGTACTCTTCTTCATTCCCGCCACCGTGCACTTTTCGTTGAATCGGTTAATCCACTCTTGTAGTCCCTCATGTGATGACGTTAATAACATGTACATATGTTGTCGAATATACATTTTAGAATGTTTCGTTTTTATCAATTGAAAGTGACTAATATTCAGACGTATATTTATGGTTCCATGACAAATCATGATCATCCTTTGAAAAGGAATTTAAAGTAATGAAAAAAAAAGAAAAATCACTGGTAACCTTACCTAACATATTTTACCAATTATTTATATTCAAATTTTTATAAGAAAAACTCTATTTTTATAACTTTTGATGGTTATTCCCATCAATGTAGTATATCATTGAAGAAGAAGATAAAAAACACTAATCTAATCGAGAAAATAATAGAGAACAAGACACAGAAAAATAGAAAAAGATACATAATATGAAAAATAATTATGTTTAAAAAACATTTAAAATTAATTTAAAATTTTATAAAAGTCAATAGTTCCATATAAATAAAATCGGATATATTTATCCGTGACGCTATCTAAGTTACAAACCAATTTTAAGGATGATTATTTCAAATAAAAAGGGTAGTTGCCTATAATATGTAAAAAAATAGTTGAAGATAATATTGTTAATTCTAATTTTTTTTTTAATTTGACCAACATGACGGTTTGACAGAAGGTGACAATGGCGGAATTGGTAAACTCGCACGTCACGCTTAGACGAGAGGTTCTGATACCATTATCTTTTTCTATTTTCTGGGTCTTGTTCTCTTTCATATTTTCGTTTAGATTATTGTTGTTATCTTCTGCTTCAATTATTTATAAATTTTTTTCTTCACTTTCAATGACTTTTCAAAGGATGTGTAGAAGTTGCATGATTCTGAGTGGTTCGGTCACCATATTTATATTGACGGTCTTGCGATATTTTAAAAATTAAATTACCGTTGTATTGACGTGATAAGTCATGGAGAATAATGGTGTCATTTTAATGTGATATGTTAAGTATTGTATTTGTGAATATAAATTCTTGCAATACACCCAAATTTCTGTTTTCTTTTAATAAATCGTATAATATTTTTATTCTTTAAATTTGTTTTTCTTATTTATCTTATCTTTTTCTTATATTTATAATTGTTGTTTAACATCTCTACGCAGTGAAAAATAAATCGTAAACTATGCATTCTGTGAATATTTTTTTCTGCTTTTTTAATACTTATGCTCTTCAAAAAGGTGCTTTTTTTCTTTGTACGTCATGTTAATACCCTGTAAATGTACAAAATAATAATTTAACAATGAATAACAAAATAGTTGGAAATACCCCTGTGAAATACGACAAGGTCACTAAAGAAAAATTACATTCATAAGTGGATAATTTACGATTCATAAATTTCTTTGAAAAAAAAAAAACCTTTTTTTTAGGGTATTCGTAAAATTAGTATGTTTATGAAATACCGAGGGTTAAAATACTTCGGGGATAAATCAAATTAATCAGATTTCCTGAAGTTTAAATGGAATTATTTACAATATAAACACATGAATTTGTTAAAACCACTTTATTTTACCGATTGAAAACAAATTTTTGTATTTATATTGTAATTATAACATGCCACAAAATAAATACTTTTTAGAATAAAATATGATTTAATTTTAGTGTGATGAATTATTCAAATTCTTTAAATGAATAGTTGGAATGCTAGATTATAAGTTTGAGCGTAGATTTTTAACGGGAAATACTTTGAAAATGTCAAGTCCTAATTTTTTCCTGACAGTCCGGAGGCAGTGAGGTTCATCCTCAATTGGGTTATTATGTAAGGCTAAAATGAAAAACACGGCAAAAAGAAAGTTTAGCAATACCTGGCTATTCAGATCTGGTCACCAAACACGGCCAAAGTCATTTCAAGCAACATTTTAATACTGAATAGTCGTGTTGAGGGCCACACTGATGGCATCTACCAATACAAGCATTAATATTTTACTCACCTCTTAGCAAAGTAAAAAAAAAAAAGTAAATCGTGGAAGTCTATCGATGGTCATGGATAAAAATGTCAAATGTGCGGATTTTTGCAGCTGTTTAATGTTTCGTTTCTCATTTTTTACTGTTTTGGAGAACAAGAATCACGATCAATCAATCGAATCAAGATCACACAAGAAAAACACATATTTATTTTTAACTTAATGAGTAAAATCTTAAATTATAATGTTTAATTAAATGAATACAATATTAGCGAAAATCAAAAAAAAAGTATATTCATCCTAGACTTGCAAAAAAGTCGATAGATGTTGCGTATTAAAAATAAAATGGATACAAATTTTATCCAGCCACTATCTAGATAGCATTTAATTTGAGTTGAATCTTGCAATCATATATAAAGGTAGCAGCCAATAATATGTGCGTAAAGAAAATGAAGATAATGTTGGTAGTTCTTAGTCGAAGTATGATACAGTTAAAAGTGACCGAATTGAATATAGACACCTTAGCTCAGTTGGTAGAGCATTTGCGATGTAAGCAGAGGGTCCTGGGTTCGAGTGCCAGAGATGCCAATATCTTTTTCTGATTTTTCTGTCTCCAGATTTGCGATTGAGTTCCGCTAACATTGTCTTCAATATATTTTATGTCATCCAAAATTCCAAAAATTCCGACTTTTAGTTTTAGTAGATCCAACATTGTTCTTCGGGACCGTCGATATTATACAATAATCCTTCAGCAAGTCCTTTATCAAGCTTCATTTCCTGAATGTGTTTTTATCTAGAACAAAAGTGGCACTTTACAGTGGGGACTGGGGATAATCCTTATCTACGAGTTCTACAATAGTGGCTTAAAGTCGTATAGCTTTTAGTTTGTTGGCGGTGAGACGATGCACGCTAGATTGACCCAGAAGTGTTTTAAAGTGAGTTCAAATGCACATAAAAAAGTGAGAAGAATTTTCTCCTGTTCTATATTATTACAGTCCAGTTTTTTTAATATATTTTATGTTCTTTCTGATATTACAGTAATTACATAACATAATCATATAATTGTTTTTTCCTCGTTTTTTCTTTTATTTTCAGAAGGTTTCTTTGACTGGTTATAGCAGTTATTTTTCTTTTTCTTTTACTAACACTATTATCTCTATTTTTTATATTACCTATTTTTGAAGAATTGTTCCACGGACTGCTACTTCTATTTATCTTTTGTATAATGTTAATGCAAGTACTTGCATACTGCTTACTAACCCCGTATGAGTCTTGACGTATGCGGTGAAGGAGGAAACCATATGTTTTCTTATAAGGCCGTTGGGAAAGTGGTGGGGTCCCCTCCAATGTTCTATATTATTCAAGCGCAGACCCGTGAAAAAAATATATTTAATAAAGTACCTATTTCTATTTCTTATATTCTTTTTTAAAAATTAAATCCTGATCAACTATGCTGATCACTACACTACCAACCATTTTAATAATGGCAGCATTTCAATTTGGAAAGCGAACATGAAATCACAAGTACCATCCTACAAATTACTCAACAATCAACTCACACCAACAACATGCCACTTTACAATTAAGATATCCACACTCACGATACTCGAAATAGCAATAAAATACGTGTACCTCGAACGCACACTTCAACATACGGGATAAAATCTCTGAACTATATAATTCGCTTCCAGATATGTAGAAGGGAATCCAGCAAAGTAAAAAATGCTTTAAAAGAATATTTTTTAAGTACATTTAAGGATGAAACCATGTAATTTTCTTGTTATGTTCAATTATTTTATTTCCATTCTCTTCCTTTCTTTTCCATTTAGTTGTGTTCCCGCTTAAAGGTTTATAATATTTGGCAAGTCACTTCTGTGTAAATACAATGGCAATAACATGGATTGGTAGGAAACACTCACGGACACTGGCAGGAAGCAGGTTCATCTGTGATGTATTTGTTTTGCGCGGTGAGATCACCACCAGATCTGCAGTTCACTTTGACACTGAATTGTTATGTTTTACATGAATGCGATGCGACAAGAATGCGATAGTTTTATGCAAGTTTTAAATAGGATTTCGTCCCGCGGCGATGACTGTCAAAATCTTCTAGTTCCGAAAACTGGCAAGTTCATAGGAATCGTGACAGGAGGGAATCAATCCGGGGAGTGGCGGACGGGAAATAATCATTGCCATAGGAAATAAATATTTAAATTCAAAATAAACACAAAAATAACTCACCAATTTACTACCTATAAGCGGCGCGAACAAGTTGTAATCATCCATATTTGTATAACCTTGGTCTTTTTTTCTTTAATTTGTTTTCTATTGTGGTTTGTTCTACTCAACCTGTCTTATTTTTTATTTTTTTTCGTCTATATTGTATGTGAAAGTAATATTTTTAATATCTAAATTCCTATGTAAAATTGTAACTATTTCCTGCCACCCATAAATTGTATGTTCCTCCCGTCCTAAAATGAGTTCTGTAACTCATCGGGTTTGCCCTAGCAAGAAATAAATACAATTAAAACAATTCATTAAGTATCTACTAGTAATTATTAAATACAAAAATGAATTAAGTAAGGTATCTGTCAGGAAATTTGCTTTGCGATAAGTGCTTTGTCTTCGGTTTCTATCGCTAAACCAAATATTCTTGATTATAAGCACATTAACTTTATGATACCTACAGTGAACTCCTATCTCGTAAGTTACATATTAACATGGCTGTTGGAATTCCGCCAAGTGTCAACGTGACTTAGAAATACAAGAAATTAAATTACAAGAACATAACACCGTACAGTGCAAAGTCGTTACTCAGCAGTTTACTTTGAAGAGACAACTTTATCACTTGTAATGACGTGTTTAAATCTCACTAACGCACGTAGGGTTCATGGATTTGAAAGGAGTCAAGTCACTTGTAGTTATGAAGGAATTATTTGAAATTATATGAAAGCTCAGTGTAGTAGCATTTGTCTTTCAATCGGTTCCATAATAGCTCAGAAACATTCAATTTCAACACCTCTTTGAAATTCATTAAAAGTTTTTTTTGAAAAATAACCCATTATGTTTATTTAACCAATTTTTAATATATTTTTTTTCATAACTTTCCCGATAAAATATCTCCCGACAAAATATCCCACGGACAAAATATCCTCCAATAAAATATCTAATAAAACCTAACCTAACCTAACACAAAAAGGACAAAAATAATACAGACATCCTACTCCAAAAAAAAAAAACAATTAGACAGTTAAATCATAAATATCTCGGAGTTAATTTTTTTAATTAAAAATCAGAAACATGAATACATAGTAATGAAAAAAAATCGAAAATATGAAATGAATAAACTTTTTTTTTAAATTTATTGTAATTACAGTTTTGTTCCCTTCGTATACCATATCATGGGGTAATTGATTGAATAATTTTATTCGGTTATCCCCACCAATATAATAACACAAGCACTGCTTATTTATGGGTGTAAATTAAATACATACATATATTATGTAACTAATTATTGTACAAAATTTATTGTAATTTATGTATCTTTTAGTGAATAAAAAAAAACTAAAAAAACCTGCAAAGACAATAAATTATTGTTAAAAAATAGTAAAATGGGAGAAAAATAAAACAGAAATCCTGCAAAGACAAATTATTCTTCAAAAATAGTTAATAGAAAGAATAGAGCGTAGTGGCGATACATTTTGTCCTTGGGATATTATGTCGAGGGATATTTCCTCGGAGGATATTTTCTAGGGGATATTTTGTTGGGAATAATTTATCGAAGGAGGTATTGAAGTTGCATGGTTCTGAGTTGTCCGGTCACCCTTTCAATCAATGGCGAAAGCTGCTATTAAAAAAAAAATAACGCCAAAATAGTTTTTTTTTATTCAAACCTCACAAGGTCGGTAGTGTTGGCTCGTTTTGAACAACGTGCCTATACATATATTGCATCTATGAATTAGAGACGGCAATCGGTCTGTTAATCCTTCAGGTCTCGGGCCTTTTTGTCGGAAGGTCAAAATATGTTATTTTTGAAATAAAATCCAAATAAATAGGATATTATTGGACGCACCGGAAAACTATTTTTTTTTGATGAAATACGCTTTCAAATTAAAAAATTCAATATCTATATCGTATATATATAAAAATTTAGGTTCCGTATGTTTGCGTTCGCAAATCTCGGAAAGTAATGAATGGATTGACATTTTTTTTTACAGAACATTGTTTCACAGAAGAGTGTTTCTATATATAATGGTAAGCTCTGGCGTTATGAAATTTGTATTAAAAAAAAAATTTGGTTCCGTACGTTTGGGTCCGCAAATCACGGAAAGTAATCGATGGATTGAATCAATTTTGTACAGAACATTGCATTTTAGCAGAAGAGTGCTTCTAGTGGAAAGCTCTGGCATTATGAAATTTGTATATACATAAAATTAGGTTCCGTACGTTTGGTCCGCAAATCTCGGAAAGTAATTATTTGATTGACTCAAAAGTTTTACATAACATTGCATTTTAGAAGAAGAGTGTATCTATATATACTGGTAAGCTCTGGTGTTATGAAATTTGTATAACAAAAATACTACACGTAGTGCGCAAGTGGTTTGAAAATGTGTGACTAACTAACTAACTAACTAACCATCACGCTGTTTCACCGCAGGGGTAGGCAGAGAGGACGGACAGCCACACAACTCGATCTTGGCACACACTCTTTGCCTCGTTCACATTCATGCATCGTCTCATACATGCTTTTCTATTATTCCGACTATTCACATGGCTCGACTCAAGTATCTGATTCACTTGGTCGTGCCATGTCTTCCTCGGGCGTCCCCGACTTCTTCTACCATTCACATTTGCATCATATATTCTCCATACACTCCTCTCCTCTTTCATTTGCTCTACATGCCCAAACCACCGGAGAGTCCCTTTCTTAATCTTACACATCACGCTTACATCAGCCTTGCATTCTTTGCGGATATCCACGTTTCTCTCACGATCGTACATGGTTTTACCACACATTGTGTGCATTCCATATATTTTAGCGGCAGAGAGGTAAGCAAGGAGGGCAGGGTAAAAAAGGAAGTGGGGTTCGCGGGAAGGGTGACGAGGGAGGGGGAAGGAGGGAATGATGGAAGGGGAACGCAAGAGGGGAAAGGGATGCATGAGAATGGACATTTATTTATTAACGCTAGACATGTAGGGAGGAACAATTTATTTCTTTGAATGGTATAGCAACGCATGCCGGGAACCAGCTAGTATTATGTATTAAATAAATCCCTGTTTCCCCCTCAGAACTTCGGGATAACTATACCTATTTCATTAATCTTTTTTCTTTTAAGTTTTCTAATATTTTACTTTATAGAAGACATTTACGGAAATAAAAATTAAGAAAATTGCGCAGAAAATTGGATAATTTCAGAAAACTTAACGACTATTGTAACTTCGCACGTGTGACAGTTCGCGCGTTCGTGTCAGTAATCGAATTGAGAATTATAGATATTATAAATAGGCATTATGATAGGTACCAATTATGAAATATTATTCTTAATATATGAAAAATGGTGGAACACGAGCTGTTTAAAAATGAAAGTACTGGGACTGAATATATGGAATGCTGAAGGGGAGTTGGCGGGAGAGGGGAAGGGGAAGCGGAAGGGAACGGGGACGCATTGAAAAGGACGTGTAGGGAGAAACAATTTATTTATTAAAATTTATTTATTGAAAAAAGAAAAAAAAGGAAAATAAAAAGTTAATAATTATTGACTTTTTTATTTACTATTTGGGCATGATGTGAACATTCGATATTGGATTATAATTTATTTATTTATTTATTTCAAGAATTTTGTTTTTACAATACAAATGGTTACATGTGCAAGGTTATACAATAATTCATTTTATATTACTACTACTCCATAAATTGAGCTCAAGAGCTCGTGTTTATGGGAGGAGTATTAACATGCAAAAAAAAATTAATAGTGTTTTAGTGAGATGTTTAAACAATGATCAAAGAACTTATGAAAATAAATACATATATTACTTGACAAAGGTACATAATTTAGAAAAAATAGTTTTAGAAGGACAAATAACAGTATATATATATATACTTTTAATATTAGATATTACAGTTCAAGTAAGGGTAAATTAAATTAAATTAAGGGTACAATATATCATTATCCAATTTCAGGGACTTAATTTGCTTTTTAAATTGTTCATATTTCAATGTTCCCGTTATATTTATTTTGTAATAATTATAACCTAATTATTATAATTGTTTTCTTTAATGCATGTAATGTTATTAATCTGTATATGTTCCTAATAAAATAAAATAAAAATTAATTTTTATATGGAATTGCAACGCTTGCCGGGAACCATATTACTTTTTAAATTTAAAATTCTCTCGTATCGTTTCATATAAAAATAATTAGTCACCAAAATTCCTTTTTTTTTCAAATTGAGGTAGGAAATGGTGGTTTCATGAAGGCGCACATTTAAATTATTAAAAATGACTTTTAGATTTGAATATGAAGTTTTCTATTTCTAATACCGTTTTAAATCATAATAAATCTAACCATGATGGTAAGGGAGACACAACGATTTGTATGAGACCTGTAGTGGTTCTGAAAATCGAACAAATTATTCGAATATGAAGTTTTCTATTTCTAATACCGTTTCAGATCATAATATATCTAACCATGATGGTAAGGGAGACACAACGATTTGTATGAGACCTGTAGTGGTTCTGAAAATCGAACAATTTATTCGAATATGAAGTTTTCTATTTCTAATATCGTTTCAGATCATAATATATCTAACCATGATGGTAAGGGAGACACAACGATTTGTATGAGACCTGTAGTGGTTCCGAAAAATGAACTAGCCATCTAGAAGATAGCACTAGCACATAGAATCGAATCGAATTAGCCTGAGGTGTTAACAACGGATTGTCAACCAGATGGACCACCCTCCTTTGTATAGAATCTAGCCGGTGTGTCAAGCATTTCGGTGCTCTAGCCCTGAGGTGTTTAAATCTACGCCCAGTTTCTTAGAGACCAGATTTACTAGGGTTTGGGTTTCTATGAAGCCCCTACACTTGAGCCGGTCAGAGATATGCATACTCCAAGCATTTCAATTGAGGCTTTCAACACTGCTGAAAACTACATAGCAGCATTCTAGGAGAAATCCTGAATTTTGTCTGAGCAGTGACCTTTTCGTCAATAGAATCAATGAAAAAAAGAACAATATATATATATAATATTGAAAAAAAATCTAATGATGAATAAACGTTTTATTATTATTATTGGGGAGAGTGGTCCCGTCAAATTGCACCAGACAGTCACTGGTCTCCCTCTTTGCCGATATCAGACATTAAAATAACGGTTATGCGTCAACTGTTAACAGATTATTTCACATACCTATCGAATTGTAAGAGAGTTGAATTATTTTGCCATTTAAGAGGGTATAACCAGAGAAAACCGGAAATATGTCAATTTTAAATCAAATTTTAGATGTATTGACTCTTTTCCGCAGAAAATTATAAATTGATTTCGAATGATTGTTCTTTTATTTAGTAAATGCATGTTTAAATTTTGAGAAAAAATGTTTATTTGTAGTATAAGAAGGTTACACCATAGGTCGTTGGCAGATTTGTTGAATTTTCAAACGAAAAATCTTATTTTACAAGACATATATCATATCAGGTAATAATACATTATTGTAAATCAATACATTATCTAATAAACGCATGTTTTAAAATTTTAATTTTGGTTTAAATGAAATCATTAAAAAATATATCCGAACACTTATTTGTGATGAAAATTTCTCTTTAAGATTTTTTTACACATTTATTTTGCTTAGATATTATTGAAAAACTATAAATACTTTTGATAAAAAAATAATAACAAACCATACATAATTTTAATAGTTATATCATCAATCCTTTCAGCATTTTCGACGTATAAATTAAAGAAAATTTGGAATGAAATAAAATTGATATGGAGATTTAATTTTAAGATGGTACGGAGAATAATTAATCTTTCTCATTGGAACCGCCCTGTACGATCTAAGAACATCTTTCGACGAAGTATGGTTTTTCGGCTGCTGGCTGGTTAAAGGCCCTTAAAACATTTGTTTGTAAGATTTTAGCTTTTCTCATTGCTCGAGTGCAGCGAAGTCCTGTTTTAACTGAAACGTTTGGCATTTATTCAATTTGTAAATTTGTTTTTACTTTCCGTTTCCTGTTTCAGAATTCTACTAAACCCACTTTATTTTTCAAGCAAGCCTTTCTTTGGCCTGATGGTTAATCTTGACAAGGTACCTAACATGACTGAGCTATTCAATATTATCTCGGGATTACACTATTGAATTTATAATTGTGTGTTGTTTCGTAGTGCTTTCACATACTTAAAATTGAGGGCGCACAGTTTACACTCTCGCTATGCAAGCGGGTTTCTAACGGAGCATCGGACCATCCCAGCTCTGCTGATCTCCGGTAAGTCCTTTAAAAAGGCGTTTTACGGTGAGTACGATATCTCTGCATTGAATCTCCAAATAAAAAGAGTACGTAAGTTATACCTAATCCAGTATTTAAATGAAAGGAATAATCAAAATATGACTAACAAAATGGCGGATTTAAAACAAAAGATATAAAAGTCAGGTTAGTTACACCATTTATAACTTGAGAACGGCTAGACCAATTTTTATGATATTTCATTTGTTGGATTTTTCTCTACCCCGAATAGCAGAATAGCTATTAAAAAATCGGAAAAATTAAAGAAAATGTGAAGTAAATTCTTTTCCTCATTCATTTTGTATGTAACGAATTCTCATTTTTGAAAGAGCTGAGGAATATTGCGATACGTATAATATTGAATAGTGAGTGATTTCCAAAAATTCAAAAATGTCAAATGTCAATGCGCTGATTGTTTTGCTTTTGTTCTTAAACATATAATTTTATTTTCTTTTATTTATATTTGGGAAAGTTGACAGCAAATCATAAATTACACAATAATTCAATTATAAAATGGTTAATTATGCCAATTATAAACTTTCCACAGATAATAATAGTAAATGTGTGACATTATAAAGGTGTTTACTTAATTAGTTCATTTTTAGTTACATTATGTGAGGGGGGGAGGAGAAATATAGGATTAAAAGGCTAAGGACGCGAATATGTAGGGGGAGGGGTAGATTGAACTTTCTAGTTTGAGTCATGTTGCTTAGTGAGATTTTGTTTTATGTCACGTAACGTCGAGTTAAAAATTTTAATGAGGTAATAATTTAAGTTGAATGAATGTGTGGATCTGCAGATAAATTTTTGGAGTTAGTCTTGCAAAGAGGAAGATTAAAAGCAAGCAACTGTCCACTGTTGCAATTAGGAAGGTGGAATGATAGGCGTTGAAGTAGATCAGGACTATCGATAATGTCGCCTCTCTCATACACCTGTCAACAGTCAAAAATGGGACAAACGGTGAACGTATGTCTGCACGCCTCCAAAGGAAAAATACAATAATTATAATAAATCTTCCTCACACGTATAAAGAAAATGAAACGCAATTCCCGTTAGTAAGTGGGAAAGAAAGAAAATTACAAAAATTATAAATCCGTACAAAACGCCATCTCTGATACTGACAAAAACAAAACACGGACTGTTGCGGAATTGATTGTGAGGCGGTACAAAATTCGCCGGATCAGCTAATTGTTTATAAAATGGAAAATATTTAACGGCCCAAAAAAATCTTCGTTCAATTACTAAACAATGTATTTATAAAAAACGCGTAATAAAAATCAATATTTTAAAACAAAAAATATCAGAATAAAGATAAAAGTTAATAAATTGATAGAATGATTAATAAAATGTTGACGTTAATAAATTAGAATGTCTCTCTAGGAATAATTCTTGATAAAATCGTTTTTTTCGGCCACCGTCATTCCCATTAGTAAATATATGGTTCATAACTAAGTAGATAGCTATTTAAGTAGGAACCTACTAACAACTAACTAACAAATAACAAATCGTATGTAACAAATCGTAACAAATCGTATTACTAACCAACTAACAAATCGTATGATTTCGGAGAAAAATTTGGTTTGATTTATTAAGAGAAAATTAGAAACAAAAATTTTGGACGCGAGGTTTGCTTTTCTGGTTAACAATACAATATTAATTTTAGGTTATATTTTATTAATACCTTCAAATAAAAATACTTATTTATTTCATTTGGGTGGAACATGTTTGCAAAAGAGGCAAAATACTCGTATCTATGTTTTCCACTAACGTCATACGAAGTACTCGTATCACCATTTGCGTTTCCGCCTTTACCTCGCCGCAGAGTGTACTTACAATCCGGTTTGAATACGAAATGCCGCTAAGTTTGTGGCAAGAAGTGCAGTTTGTACGGCGTTCCAATATAAAACTGAAATTCTTACGAGAGCCTCGGACGTGGAGCTTGTTTGAAAATGTAATCGGCTTGGAAGCTTTAAGGACGCGTCTGTGAATAGTAGATGCACCGAAAGCGTCGAACGGAGTGCGATACTGGCAAAGGTGACTATTTTATTTGTGATAAGTAGAATGATTAAGTTAAAACTACATGTAAAATTTGAAAATTATTTCTTTTAACTGATCTTACAATCGAAATTTTGTTATGAAAGACTTTCCAACAACCTCAGATATAATATTTGTTTATTTTGTTACGTACTTACCTTCAAATACATTTTTTGTAAAAAAAAAAACATCCCTCTAGGCGGAGTCTGTTCTTTTTAGGAGGCAGAAATTGAATGTAGTATTGGAAATAAGATGAAATACGATGATTAAATAAAAAAAAAATTAAATAAATTTAATTAGCGAAATTAATGACAGTAATAAGAGACATATAAAATAAATTAAATGAAGAAATAAACATACATGAAATGATAAAGATATAAAAATTAAACAAACGCTTTGTTTTAACCATCTTTAATATTTTTAAAAAAATGTACAGTTCACAGGCGGTAGCAATGAAACCTCATAAAACTAAAGTAGACACGAATGGGGAGGCTACGAAGCACCACAAAAAGAAGAGACCGATTATCATACCTCATTATTTAGCAGGCTAAATCTTATAGATGTGTGTTTGTCTCTTTTTAGTGTTGTTTTTTCGTTTCATCGAATTTATATCAAATCAAAAATCAACATCTTTCGTGAGCAATACTAACTTCTTCAGGGTATACATAAAATGAAATTACAAAATAGACTTGAGATGTAAATAGATGGACGGGAGTAGAGAGATAGGAGGGAGGGGGGAGGGGTAAAATAGCGTAATTTATAATGGCAAGAACTTTAACAAAGGGTTTACGCATTAGACAAGGTTTTTTAATTTTTGAAAGTGATTATTGAAAATATTTAAAGTCCTCTCTAAATTCAGAGTTTTCAGTGTTTATCTAAAAGAAAACCATTAATATTCTAGTGTAACAACGCAATTTGATTAATCTAAGAAAAACTATGGTTCGTATCTAATAAATGATCAGCAAATTCCGAAAAACTATTACCTACTGTTCAATGCCATATGTTCCTTTATCATAATTGCAAAGTTCATCGAAGTTTACCTACTTATATAAAGAAATCCTTAATGTTTACTATTTAGTTTATAGACTCCAGACGTTTATCACTTTTAAGTCCTTATCATTTAATATTTGTTTTTTAGTATATTTTTTTGCGTAAAATGCTAGTAGAATTATATTTGGTATATTCTTTGTTATAGATCTAGAAATTTGGAAGTTTAACAACATTATTTTACTCCATCATGATAATTTTGTATAGCATAAATATATGACTACTTATATTGTGTGTTTAAAAATATAAAATTAAAATGTATGCATGACTTTCTTAATAATTTGTGTTTTATTCCCTATTTCCCTGGGGGGAATTATTGGCCTCAGGGCCTCCTGTGTGGAGTTGGAAAACCAAAATTTTAAAAGTACCTTGGACACCACCTTATTAAGATATTTTTTAAACATACTTTAAACTTCACAAATCCAACAATCATAAATATACATATAACATCCCATTATTATTCATCGTAGCTAGTATATATTCCTCTTTATTAGTTCGAAATCATACTGAAATTATTCGCATTTAAGAAATAGCTACAAAGGCTGTCAACTCTCAAGACGTCGTTTTGGCGCCGTACTCAGCATCCTGGTGTCAAGCATCATTAGGGACCCTCGAGATCTGTCCGATGAATGTCTGGTGATTCCGCGTGAGTGCCTCCGCGCGGCACAGACTCATGGGTGATGTGTGAAGGCCGCATTGCAGCTAAACTCCCCGATTGCCTATACCCAGGATAGCCTATGCCCTGATAACTGTCGCGAGTGGCGTGCCGTCCATAAAGCCCGAAAGTTGCGACTACCTCAATAAAAATTAATCAAATTATCAAAATATTATTAACAATATCTGAAAAACCATCATTATTAGTAGAAAATTTATAAGATTTTGTATATTGGATGACAGAGAAATAATCCATTTACATTATTTACACTACAAGATTCCTTTTTTCAATATAACATTTGGGAAGAGACAAAAAAGGGTGACCCGACAATTGATCCACCGATAGTTGCCCTCCACCCCGACGATATAATCATTATATAAAAAAATTGCACAGTGTTTACACATTTCATACTTAAAATCGACTTAAAAATACCTTTATTGATAAGTTGGTATGAATATCAAACGAATTTATTGATTGTAGATTTTTTTGTACGAGTATACATAGTAGTTTTTCCAATTAGTTTTTCTTTGATGCTTTTGAATAAAAATATGTTTAATGCTTTTTATTATTTATTAAGTTAGTTAATACGACGTTAGAATATAAACTAATATGAACAAGGTATCATTTAATTTTATAAATTTAAATATTTTTACAGTAAGCATAACATTTATTTTTAAATATTTTCATTTTTGACTGCCGGCGTAGCGCAGCGGTAAGGCGCTTGACTCGCACACCGAAGGTCGCGGGATCGAATCCCGGTGTGGCAAATAAATTTTATTTGATTAATTTGTGTTATTTCACAATTTATTCATTTAAAACACTATATGGTTTATTTGCGGCACGTTCCAGAGTGGAAGATACTCTCAGTATCGCCCTGGTGTAGGTAAGACCACCATTCAGAATTGAAACGTTGCTTGAAATGGCATTAGCCGTGTTTGGTGACCAGATCTGAATAGCCAGGTACTTCCCCACCTTCCTCCTCCATATCTCCTTCCCCTCCCCACTATCCTCAGCCTCACAGTATACCCCAATTGGGGATGCCATAGTATCACTGGCTTCAGACGGGAGCAGTTGGGATTCTTGTGCGGTATTCATATAAAAATAAAAATTAATTATCTTACAAAAAGACATTTTATCATACATCTTTAGTCCTCTCTACCTAAACAGACAGTAGTGTGATTTTGATTTTTTATGTGGTGGCAATCTAACTCTATATTTTTGTTATTCCGTGGTACATCCTCTCTTCACACCCCTTCGGGGACATTTAGCTACGTTTTGTGTAAGTGGGTACGAGGGTTGCTACGGATGCAAAAATTTTCACATCCGTGGAAAGCGGATCATTAAAGGTTCACATCCGCGGAAGCGGATGCGGATTTTAGGGGTTTTTTAAGATATTTTAATTTTAAGTACATAAATAAATAAATCGATTTAATTTTAGTATGTTTTATTTAATCATATTTGAGAACAAAACTAAATTCATTTTTAGTTTACTAATTAGTATTTTAAGCCTAGAGTTTTATAATGAAAAACTTGGTGTGATAATTAAATTTTAAAATTGGTGAATTATAATATTTAATAAATAGTAAAATATATATGATGATACATATATATGATGATATAATGGATACGGTTCTGAATGCGGATGAAGATGTCTGAATTAATGCGAATATTCCGCATTTGCGGATGCGCATGCGAATATCCATAAAACTCCTGGTGGGTACCTACACTGTATTTTCCCTAAACCGACTGCAAATTGTTTATAAGGATGCCGGGGAGGGGTGGGGGGGGGGGCAACTGCCAGGGGATCAATTGTCATTTAACCGCGAAAAAGCATTATTTATTCATATACACGTAAATGCTTATGCACAAAAGTTTTTAGGTGATTTCGGCTAGTAGTTCCCACATGCCCATACTATGGGCATGTAGTCTAAATTTGGTGGCCCTAAGATTGCATCAGCAAATTTCGGTTTTTTATTTAAACCTGCCACGGACGTATTCTTCTTCACACTTTCGTCTTCTTAGATTTCGTTATTTTAGCTTTCTTCCTCGGGATCCGAACCAAGATGCAATCTGCATAAAAACACTAAAAAGTCAACTACTTACCAATGGTCAAGGAGCAAGGCACGCCAATGGCTGGTGTCAGGATAGGTGGGGGATATATCCAAAGTTTCAGTTTTGCTAATGGTGTAATGCGCATCCCTCGAATTCCCCTGAAATCGCCCTGCACTTTATCGCGATGCAACCGACCGCATACGGCCGAAAATAATTCATGGAGCTGGGATGCTGGGAGGCTGGGATGCTCGGATACTGGTCGCCCAAAGTGATTATGAATACATCAGTGAAACAAATGTTACAATGATTATGGTTGGTTTAAAGCCACCGTACTGCGCTGTGGTATTCCAACTTCTAACTAGAGAAGTTAGGTCAAAAAAATATATGTAATTATGGAAGTTTTGTCGTAACATGGCAACTACAGATGTAGATTATTTTTTTGATTTAATTACAAACGTCACACGTTAGGTAGGAGAAAAATGTACTTTTGCTCGGGGGGTGGGAATCCGACATTTAAAAAAAATATATATTTCAGTTAAAATAAAATTACATTTTCACTCATTTAACAAGAAATAATAAAACACATTAAAATAATTAAACAAATTAAAATAAACTAAACACTTCAATACAGCGTTATTCTATTCCATTATTTTGTTCGTTTGGGAGGCAATTATATATAAGTTGACCGCCTCGTAACCAATGGATTGTTTACCATTGTTAGTTTGAATGGTGTTTAAATGTATATTATTGTGTTGTCGTGAAAGTGTTTGTGTACTTGGGAGGGTTAAAGAATTCTGTGTTTTTTGTGTACGAGTTAATTGTTTATTTTGTATGTAAGGAGACATGCATTGTATTCATATCATCACATCATCATCGTGTAAATATTATAATTATATGCCTACCAGTACATCACACTAAAACTACTAATGTACTAGAAATTATAGGCACTGTCACTGTCACTGTGTTTATCATATCGGATAACATAATCCAGGATTTTTTTTATTTTTTTTTACTTTTTATATTTTATATTTAAATCTTTTAGGTAACTTTTAGAGATATCTTATATTTCTACATTTTACCTTTTATTGTTTTATTTCTCACTTTAATGTTTTATTTTTACTTTTTACCTAATAATTTATGGTTTGTACTTTATATTTTATACTTTACACTTTATAATTTACTTTTATACATTTTATTCTCTGCTTATTACCTAACTTTTTACCTTTTTTCTTAAATTTCACTTAAATTCTTCATGTTGTTGTACTATTTATAAATATGTCAATTATGTTAATGGCACGTGTTGTGCCGTATATATGTAAATAAATAAATAAATAAATAAATATAGTTTTCTTAATGTCAATAGTTTTGTTTCCATATATAATTTTTTGTGGATGTTCTGGGCTTGTAGTTAAATATGTAGTTTTTTAATTACCTTGTTTTATATTACCTGTAATTAATTTATGTTTGTTTCATATGCTTTTCCCCAGATTTCAATCAAATAATTTAAATGTGAGTGTACGAGACTATAATATAAACCTTTTTAAAATTTATTTGGCAATAGATATGATAGCCGGCTAAATACGAAATTAAATTGGTGACGTAGGATTCCTGTTCACGTACTAAAATATGCACTCCTTCCAGTACACATTGTCGAAAGAACCTACCTAACCTAACTTTTTCAAAAATATTTTAGTTTAGTTTCGTATTGTCGAGGGAACATCACAACTTTTTTGAAAAAATTAATAATGTAGTTATGAATTATGTAACTGACGTTTTTTTTACAATTGATGAAAAAAATTATGTCGGACCTTAAAATCAGTTTATTGGATTTTTTATTTATTAAAAAATGGGGCAAACAACGTTAGGCGTTGATTACTTATAACTTATAACGATCAATAGTTGGTTTAAAAATTCATAGCTCATTGCGCTTTGAAAGTAACTGTGTTCACATAGAAATATCTGGCCTAAAATGCTGGCAAAGTTTAATAACGCTAGAGGCTACCGTTTCAAAGTTTTATTGCTTTTGCAAAAAAGTTTTTTTTGTCTTTTGTCTTACGTGAATAGCGCACAAGAGTCCCAACTGCTTCCAACCCTCTGGAACAAGCGTATCGCTTGTTCCAGATTGCATTCCCGATTGTGATATGTTGTGAGGCTGAGATAGGTAAGAGGAGTTACTTAGAAGTGGTCACCAAATACGGCTAAAAAGTATCAAGTAACGTTTCATTTCTGAACGTATACCTACGAGCGTAATGATTCGCTGCTCGGAACAGGGTCTAAGATATAGAAATACGTCTAGCTTCAAAGGAAAAACAGTAATAATTATCATAGAAAAGATTAATCCCTACATAGATGTTAATATCTCAAATTTTTGTTATAAAATTCGAACAAATCAATTTCGATTTTGAACAAATCAACGAATATCACAGTTAAATGTAATTTGTAAATACTCAACATAAATGTTTTACACAATAACTACCGATTTTTCATTTATTGAAAACGGAAATCATCCATGACAGGCATATCAATTTCAATCTGTACTTGCTGTTGTTTGAACGAAATTATGTGGAATAAATTAATCAAAATTTACGAAGCATCAATTTCGGCTAACAAAAAATGTGTACTTTTTAATAAATTTGTTAAATTCTTTAAAATAAACAATCTATTAATATTTTATTAAATGAATACAATATTAGCGAAATCAAAATAGCAAAATAAAAATCTGGAGACAGAAAAATCAGTAAAAGATATTGACACCTCTGGGACTCGAACCCAGGACCTTCTGCTTTCATGGCAACAGCTCTACCAACTGAGCTAAGATGTCTACATCCAATTCGGTCACTTTTAACTGTATCATTCTTCGACTAAGACCTACCAAAAATATTTTTCGTAGCGCACTTATTATTCGCTGCTATCTTTAAATAAATCAGGAAACCTTGAGATTTTTATTCTCAAGAGGTCAGACGTCAAATCAGTAAGACAAAGGCTTGCTTATTAAAACGAAGCTATTTAATATTTTAAACTTAAATGACCTTTTAAACTGTCAAAAAGATTTCCAAAATATCCAAACTAATTTAAGAGCATTTATAAAACTGTCGACAATATGTCAACGGTCGCGTTTTTAAACAAAATTAAAACAAAACACCGGTTTTAAAAACAAGAATTAATTATTTTCTTTCGTAATTAATTTTCATGAAGGACAAATTTTAAAGTGCCTGTTAATGTATCCTTCAACCGGTGAGAAGGCCTTAACAAGGTTAGCCTCTGTATCATGTTTAAAACCTTAAAACTGACCAAATTAAATATTGGCAATGAGATTTATAATTATGTATCCGTCATTTAGGAAAAACTGTAAACATGTTTTCTTTATTTATTATCTATGGTGTGTACCATACGAAATACCGTATAATATGGCATATCGGTATGTACCATACGAAATAACATATAATATGGCATACGAAAATCACTTTTTGAGGTAAAGATAACTACCTACTTAAAGTACATATTTCTGTAATATTCGGGAGCATGAATTTTGAAAAGATTTATTTGTAAACATGCCAAGAAAATTTTAATTGTTGAAAGCACACACATTGTATGTTAATTTTAGACAAATTTGAGTTAAATAGTTAAAATCTGTACTTGTGTACGTATTTTGTACTGAAAAGACAGTTATCGGTAGGTCAGTTATAGGTAGACAGTTATAGGTTATATGTAGGTAGGTCCTAACCCGCACACTTTCATAATAATTGCAATAAAAAAAAACTAAACTTACCGACTTTCACGTTTCAGACAGTCAATCATTCAAATGCGTTTTTCTCATCACGAACTATTCTGGACATACAGTAAGTATGCTTTGTAGATACCATCGATTTACAAGAAATCAAATCAAGAGCGAAGCTTCACGGATTGTTTCACATAATTCGAAAAATTCACCAAGGTTACAATTTACTTACTTTCTCTATTTTAGTTCCATTACTATTCAATTACCGACCCATGAAAAAATAATTATAGATATAAAAATAACTTGAATAGAACAAATAAAACAACCCATCCATAAAGTTTTCTAACCTCATTTTTAAAGGCTTTTTATTGAAAAAGAAAAAAAAAACGTTTTTTTTATTTTTTTATTTGCGTTCAGGGCGTATAAAAAATGCTTATTAAATTACTGGAATCTCGCTTTACAAATAATTAACTTTTGATAAATCCATAACATAACAGTTCTACATTGTGTCCTAGACCTAATAGAAACCTATGAAGTTTAAAAAGGATACGATGTTCCGAATTCATACTATAATGAATTCAGAAAAAACTCTTGTATTTATTTGTTGCATGGGGGCTCATCTGATGTTCTCGATACCAACATTAAAGGTATGGGATGCGAATTATTTAAAACTGTTTTTAATGTTCAAGGTTCGTTTTCAAAGAGTACCGGTCCTTTGTCACTTATTCCACAACACAATAAATAACAATTAAAATTGTTTCTGAAGAAAAACTTTGTTAATCTTGGCGAAGATAATTAATTAATATTAGCTTCTATTTAAGTATTGCAAAGTACAAACAATTAATTCTATTTTATTGTACTATTCATTATTAGTCAAAGACTTTTTTTGCTAGCTTTGTCAGAACCCGGAAAACGAATTCACTTGAAATAAAAAGTTTTTTTGCTAATTTATAACTAAGGGTGAAATTAAAACTATTATTTATTCAAGTAAAATAGCTCAGTATCATCAATTCTGACGTAAGTAAAAAATGAACCTTAAATTACACCCGAAAAAATAGACATTTAAATAATAATAATTCGAATAATCTAAGCTTATGAAATTAATTAATTGGTGAAAGTTTGCCAAGTTTAAGTTTTTTTTGTATGTTTAACGAGTAGAGAGCTTTTCGTTAGCTTTACCGGGAAACTTTCTTCATGGCATTTTTTTTAAATGTGAATTCCCCAGAATATATCCACTAGAGTCCTAACTGCTTCTAACCGTCTGGAGTCATTTAGAATATGGAATCCCTAATTGGGGATTGTTTTTAGGCTGAATGTAGTAAGGGGGGAGAAGGTAAAGGGAAGAGGAATGTAAAGAAGTACCGGTCATGCATATCTGCTCACAAAAACACGGCAAAAGCCAGAATGGTAGTCTGGGCAATACTTCGAGCCCCTTCCTATCTTCCAGAAAGGTTTCGCAGATACATATGTAATATTTTATTTACCGAGGAATAACAAAAATTAAATAAGTTAAATTTATTTGCCCTTCAGATTGCTGGTCGAGAGCCTCGTCTTTTGACCGCGGAGGCCGTCTATACAATTATAAGGTATTCATAAAAAAATCTGAACAAGAGATAACCTATACTATACCTACACCTGGTTTTTTAAGGTGAATATCTTATATTAATTGCAAAACAATATTTTTTTAAACATTTTTATGTTTACTTCTTCAATAAAACATAGCATATTGAGTGAAAGTTTTTCATTGTCATAACCAGTGGCGGCTCGTGACTTCGATATGCTAGAGTGCTTTTAATATTTAAAAAATTGCATTATTGGTGTTTCTTTAAAACTTTCTTTTTTTATTTCGGTTTTATTTGTATGAAGAATTTCTGGAAATCCTTAGGCAGTGCACTATCAAATTGAATTTCCTGAAAATCTTCATAATGAAATTTGTAAGAAAAATATATAAAACAAAAAATTGCTCATGAATGTGAGAAATAATATTTATTTTCTGGAGCTCATTCTAGTGTAATTGAAGATGTCATATTTTAAGAGAAGATATCATATTTACATATAATAAAAATGAGATACAATATTAAGTTTAATACAGAATTATATTTTAGGATTCCATGACAGCTGAACCCCCTACAGTTGTCCCTCCCATCTTACGTATACAACAATATGCAGTCGGTTTAGGAAAAATACGGATACACACTAAACAAAATGCAGCATATTAATATAATATATCCAAGAAGTAGTGTGTACATGGGATGTACTGCCAAATAACAAGCGTAAAACACATTTTCATTCAAATGCAGCTTCTAGATAGAACTTCTTGTTTATATATTGTGCACAAGCACCAAAACCGATAAAAATAAATTTGTTTGATATCATCTTATTATTTAAGGTATTTTTTAAGTCGATTTTAGGTTTGAAGTTGGTAAGTTATGCAAAAAATATTATAATTGTACAATAATTAATAATTTATGGGGCCAACCATTGGCGGATCAACTATTAAACAATAACAACAAAAACTTACTTATGATAATAATTATTCAGAAAACATTTTTTTTTCAGTGTGGTAATATGGTAAAAATCTACAAGCCCGCTTTACGGATAATTAATATCTTTTTAATTAATAGACAATCAAATATGACATTTGTCGGATGTACTAACCTCATAAAATAAATTATTGTTAAAATGAAAAAAGTACCTAATTCGAATTATTCTCGGTACTACTGGTACTGGGTTAATGTTCAAGCTGCGATCATAACCATTTAGATTTTAGATACACATCCGAGGTTTTTAATGGGTTATATGGCAAGCAGGGTTTGTCTAACGGGTATGTGTAATTGTAATAAATATGACTATGGCGTAGTACAATTCATAAATAATTAAATTTAATAAAATTTAAATTTAAATTCATATTTTTTCGTATCCTCTGACATAAATACTCACTTTTAGTAGATACTAATATAGCTATATCTCACTGTTTGAATTAAGAAATATTCCGTATTAGCCAAGAAGCGAAGTAAAGCCTCGATTAAATTGAGCGAGTTTACAAGCTACTAGCCAATAAGTTTAAAAGCGGGTGAATAGGTGAGTAAGACTATCATGATGACACACAAAACTGTCTACTCGCTCAGTAGCGACATCAGCAGCTAAAATAACGACTCCCGCGCGAACCAATTCTGTCGACATTTTGTAAAAAACTAAGTAAAAAAGAAAGTAGCAAGACTTACGACTCCAGCGAGAACTAATTCTGACATTTATGAAATCAGCTGTTCGTCAGCCGCCATCTTGAGCGAGTGGCGAGTACCTTTCAACTTTTTTCGTAGATTGTCCACATCCTATTAGTAAGCTAGTAATACGATTAGCGAATATAGACATTTATAACAGATAGTGAATTTCCCAGATAGCTTGTAAACTCGCTCAATATAATCGAGGCCAAAGACATGTTTAATACGTTCAGTTTTGATAGTATGTTATTGTAATGTATTTTGATGGTATGTTTGTTCTCATCATCACTAATCACAAACACCAAACATTGAGTAAATTCCTGCTTCAAATTTCCGACTTGTCGGTATAGTTCACGTTCATAATAGGAAGGTTTAGCTGCTCAAAATGCACAGTTATTCGCAGAATGTGTAACCTGGAGATGCAACTACCCGAACGGAATCCCTAGTATCAACCTAGTTAGTTTCTATTTGCACATTCTACGGTACTCGGATAGCCAACAAACATCGCGCCAGCTGCTGCTTTCAAATATCAATAAACGTCTTGTTGTTGGTAGGTACCACAAATCTATTAATTTTACCTGCTTTACTCTGAAATTTACAACTTACCAAAGTATTTTACCTGATTTAAAAAAACAAATTAAAAGAAAGACATATATGGGTAGTCCAGTTGATTAGTCAGATATATCGTAATTTGAATTGAATATACAGTTATACGTTCAATTATTGGTAAAACCGTACCATTTAACTTCTAAATGGTTCAATATTCAGATTACGCATAATCATAAGCACCACCAAATCAATTATAAAGCAGAAAAACTTGGGAGTGAATTTAACAAAATAATTATGATTTCTTAGGCGTGTACGGGTATCATTTATTGGATTACCGCTATAAGTCACCCTGGTTCACTGCGTTTGGTTACTTAGCGGCTTCATGGGGTGAGATTTGTCTCTAGGTCTTGGCGGCGAATGCTTTTGTCCACCTACTGCTTGGCGGACCGGATCGGGAGAGACTGGTTGAGGGAGAACTTTTTACCTCTTCAGCTGGACTCTTTCGACCCATCAACTTGCACTGCAGTGGAAGATGGAAACTGTAATGCTGTCCGAAACAAGCGCAAAAACAAGCGCCACATAGCATAGTACTAAAAAAATAAATCACAATAATACTTTTGGCCGTGAACATATCAAATCAAACCTGATAATACATTATTTTACTTCTTCACATATAAAATAAAATGTTTCTGATGCAATGATGGAGGATTAAGCTAGCAGAGGATATAACCCGCAACTTAAAGGCTCAAACCAGATTCTTTGAAGCACTCTGCTATCACTATATGTATACATCAAGCTTCGATTAATTCAATTTGGGAGGCGGGTATGGGAACCATTTATAGAATAACCAAAACCCCTGCCACAGGTCACCCCAAGTAGTTCGGTACGTTTAAGAAGAAGTGCTGGGGTTCATGGGGTGAGGTTTGTCTAGGTCTTAGTGGCGGATACGTGCGCCCAACCACGGCGTGGCGGGCTGGATCGGAAGAGACTCTTCCGACCCATCGCTTTGCACCGCAGTGTGAGGAATAGATTCATACGTCCGTCACTCTTGGGCACTCCGATCCCTAGATTCCTACCCACCCCTCATACCTTTTTCCTTCCCATATCTTTTTCTCTTTCCTTTCTCTTAAAAAACCCTCCACACAGCATCCCCAAAGATGACATAAGCCCAGAGGTAAATTGTTTTCCTCGGGGCCTCCTGTTTGAAACTAATATAAAAAAAAAACAAAATACCTCTTACTTGATCGATGAAATCAATTTTATTTGTCTGCGGTTTCCAGGAATCTCTGGTAGTTCACAATTATGATTTATTTATTAATTTATTGCGTCTCACAGAATATAAAGCATAATTTTTCACATAATAATCAACCTCACTAGAACTAAGCCTGTATTGAGGTTAACAAATTTACACATAGAAACATAAAGGTAATGATAACATTAATAAGCACAATACTTTATCTTGTGTTTTTCCAGGATTTCGTAATACATCAATCCTTTTGACTTTTACCTGGATTCTGGAAGCCGATTTTTTATTGAATCAATCCTTTCTTTTACCTGGAATTACTAACATCTCAATTTCTGATTCATGATTGATTTCGAAGCAACACATTTTTCTTTTACGGGTTGTCAAAATAAGATACTTCGATATTACTAGAAAGTAGTTTTATCAATCATACTAGCTGGTACCCGGCATGCGTTGCAATGCCATTCAAAGAAATAACTTGTTTCTCCCTGCATTATCATCTCCATGCGTCTCCATTCCCTTCCCGAGTCCCCTTCCCCTCTTGCTTTCCCCTGCGTTCCCCTTCTACCTTCCCCACCTTCCTCCTTCCTCGTCACTCTTTCCGTGAACCCCTTCTATTTCGTTATATGAAATAAACGCATTTTCAAACCACACGCGCACCCCCTGTAGTAATTTTTGTATACAAATTTCTTATCCTTTTCATATATTCCTCTTTCTCTCCCCTTCCTATAACCCAAAAAATAATTTAATATATTAAAACTTCATTTCCGATGTACTTTAGCATAATATTGTTCTTTGGCTTGACTTCAGTTCACTTGTATATTTATCTCTGCATATTATGTAAAAGCTGTTTGTTTCTTAGAAATAAATGAATAACGCCAGAGCTTTCCATTATAAATAGAAACACTCTTCTGCTAAAATATAATGTTCTATGATAATTTTCAGTCAATCCATCCATTACTTTCCGAGATTTGCGAACGCAAACATACGGAACTTGATTTTTTTTTATATGTAGAGAAGATAAGAAACATCTTGTACGAACCGATTTCAAAATTTACTTAAATAGTTAATAGCTTCTACAAGCTTATTAGGTATTTTTTGATAAGTTTCTTGAGGCGAATTTTACTGGATTTCGTGATGGTAATTGGTAATGTTGATCTTATTAAAAATATTTAATTTATTTTCTTTTTGTCTAAATCTAATTCTTAAGTTACAGTCGCACTGATTCCAAGATACATAGTTGACCTATGTATAATTCATAATAACACAATAATGAGCCATCATTCTTACCGTAAAATATTCAAGTTTGACAGCTCATTAAAAATAGTTTAAATCTACTAAGTATGCAGTTTTGTTCTTCCATCGAATGGGGTCATTAGGTTGCATAAAATGGTATTATATCAAATATTGCTTCGCGTTCAGAAAATCTGGCGAGTGAAGTCATATGAAATTTTATTTCATTCCCGTAAAATACGACCGCGGCGGCACACCGATAGAAAATATGCAAATAAGCAAACTTCGAATTTGGGATATTGGTCGAATGATTTTTGCTCCGGTTCGAAGATATCACATTGTGCATTTGAAATAAATCTAACGGAACAACTATGAATAGCTATTATTATTATTTTTTAATGAAAATAAATAACCTGGCGTACAATTATTCAGTCACGAGATTATCTTAAATTTTTTAATAATATCTTGCCTAAATCCAGATCAAAAGAGGCGCTAATCTGCAAAGCGAAGTCTCACTGCAATAGAAAGGCTCTTAAGAACAAAACTTAAGGGGATATTCTAGTCTAGAAAAAAAATCTTCTCATATTTCCATGGTTTAGATATTAAAAAATATTTCCATAAAAGGATTTTTCGAAATTCGTATTATTTTAAAAGTTATAACCATTTTAGTGTCGCTGTTTAGATGGAATCTAACTATAATCTAAATAGAACAAAACTTTAAACGAATTTTCCTCGAAACTACGTTTTTCCAAACGATTGACACGATATCTTAAGTTGAACCAATTTACTTGAAATTTGGTGTGGGCCTTCTCTATTCACTACTCTATTGTATGAACCAAAACTACGACAAAATTTAAATTTTTACTATTTAAAAAAAATTCGGTTCAGGCCATAACAGAATTTTTTTGGACAAAGATTTTTTTTCTGATTATTAGGAAGGTTGCAATCGTGCCAACCAGGGCGCGCCATTTTTTTGAGACCCCCCGCTTCAACACCCTGTAACTTTTTGAATTTTGAATTTTTTTGTTCGATTTTTTTTAAATATATTTTTTAATGTTTAAAAAATATAAAGTAAAATAACGGAAACTATAATGGTATTGTTTTTTATAATTGCACAGGCAAAAATGCCTACAATTCATGCTTCTAGACTAGAATACCACCTTAAACTTAAAGTTGTCAGCTAAATCTTCAACACAAAAAAGGCACCTTTCATATCAATTATATTTATTTTCTCGGCTCTCTCGCCCTCTCAGCTCGACCCGATGGAAATAAATTCATAATGATTTGCAGCTTATTTAAAAGTCACAATTTTTTATTGACATTGAATTTATTTAATTTTTCTGTCTAAAAAGGACATTAGATTTTTTTTTACATTTGCTCCATACAGGAGGCCATGAGGAAAATAATTCTGTGGAGATGCTGTGTGGATGGTCTTTTTAGGGAAAGGAAGGTGAGGAAGTCGTGGGAAGGAAAAATTTTTGAGCGGTGGGTAGGAATCTGGCGGTCAGGTGACCAGAAGTGACGGACGTACGAATCAATACCCCCACTGCGGGTATAGTAATGTTCCGAGAGTCCAAGAGGTCTACAGGTTTCTCTCAACTAGTCTTTCCCGATCCGGCGCAGTCGGACAAACCTTACCCCATAAACACGCACCCCTGCTAAGTCACCAAACGTAGCGAACCACTTGGGGTGACTATGTATACTATGGCAGAGGTGTACCTACGCCATCTATGATGCATTTCAACAATTGGTAAGCCTTTAATGCATTATCGAATACATTTGTAGAGACTAGAAAACAATCTTTGGGACATGCAACTAATATAAAATGATTTTTAATCAATTCGTGACCAAAAACTACAAAGAATTACATAATAAAGGGTTTTCTAATAAGAGGTATTATTTTGATATTCAAAGAAAAATGCAATTTTTTAATATAAATGATCGGATGTTTATTTCATTATAAAGAGGAAGGTATGCAGTTAATAGTGGAAAATAACATCAGGCAAATGACCACCACGACCACGCTTACAGGACCATATCCTTTTCATGAAATTTTCCATAACCAAATCGCAAAGTGGCTGCCCTATATCGTCGATAGCCTCACGAATTCCATCTTTGAGGTCTTGAATCGACGCTGGGATGTTGGCGTAGACCTTCTCTTTCACGTGGCCCCAAAGGAAGAAGTCGCAAGGTGTAAATGGGCCTCGTCACTCAAGATGATTTTTCGATGTAATTCCGGATCCCTTTTAATGCATTTCAAGGACCCAATCAGCAAAGACATGACGTTTTTGATGATGGGCTGGCTTGAGTTCTTGTGTTAACTCATAGGTTCTCAACGTGGGCGATAACGCCCCCTTGGAGGCGTTTGAGACCTTCAGGGGGGGGCGGTAAAAGACCCAGAGACAATTGGGGGCGTTGAGATGGCGTAGGGGGGCGTTGATAAGTAAAAAAAATTGGTCTAAAAAAGACAAGCAAAATACGCTAATCACATACTAATAAAGCAAAGTAAACTTTAATATTGGTTAATTTTTCTTATTGTGTGTATTGTAAATAATGGGATTTTCGAAATCCTGCAAAAATTGACAGTATTATCTGTGTATTGATCTAACTTGGTCAGACTGAGTGTCGTCGGTGCATTCGGGAGTCAGCGAGTGAGCATACATGCGTCGACAAGACAGCCCCGTAACCCCCGATCCACTCTGCTCTCATGATCCAACGTAATTTGAGTTCACCCATGAGTTTCATACCTTTTGGGAATATAATGTAAGCTATGAATTGTACACGTTTTTATTAATTTACGAAATAAATATGTAAC
Source organism: Limnephilus lunatus (assembly GCA_917563855.2). NCBI lineage: Eukaryota > Metazoa > Arthropoda > Insecta > Trichoptera > Limnephilidae > Limnephilus > Limnephilus lunatus. The sequence goes on from OU830596.1 coordinate 71,832,536, forward strand.
CATGTAAATGCATTAACACCAACAGAAGCTACTCTATAATTACGGTCCCCACAGGCTCTGAAACAGATAGATAGAGCAACGAAGCGCGTTGGCGACTGAAATGGTATTATAAGGTTTGTTGATGATTTTGCACAACAAACCCTATCCCAATTCAGCTGCATGCCGCCGCGACTGAACCGGTATTGGTTTTGTAAATACGCGGCCGGGTGTTTAAAGCGAGTATATAAAGGCAGTGATTGATCATTTTATGTTCATTACACTATCACGCGCCATTGATTGTTGTAAAAGTTAATCTTTTACTCATGATCTCTAAAGTAAAACCCATGTCGGAAGCAAAAAAGAAGATACGGCAATATGGTGTGGATTATATTAGAGATGGATTTATCAAAAATCCCACAAATCCATCATCGCCGATGTGCCTTATTTGTCGAAAAACATTTTCCAATGAAGCGATGACGCCTTCTAAGCTTTAAGATCATTTTAATAAAATCCACCTTTATAAGAAAGACAAAGATGTGACCTATTTTCAAGACATGAAAAAGAAGTACAAAATTCAGCCAACTTTATCGAAACAATTTTCAACAGCTTCTAAGCAAGACGATGATAGACTTCGAGGTTCGTACAATATCTCATTGATGATTGCTTAAACAGGCAAACCACATAGTATTGGGGACGATTTAATTCCAACATCAGTAAAATAAGTAATAACCACTGTGCTCCATAAACCAGCTGCAGATATTATCCGAAAAATTCCTTTGAGCAATAGTCCTGTGCAAAGAAGAATTGATGAGATGGCTGAAAACATTGAAGAATCATTGTGCAATCTGCAGTCTTGTCGATTTTCAATTCAGCTGGATGAGTCCACTCTACCAACCAATGAAGCATTGTTATTGTCATACGTGAGGTTCATCAAAGATGAGAAAATATGTCAAGAACTATTGTTTGTTACAAATTTGGAAACAGATACAAAAAGACAAACCACATTTAATACACTGGAAAAGTTTTGTGATGAAAAGAAAATTCCTTTTAATAATATTCTGTCAACTGCTACGGATAGCGCACCAGCTGTGACAGGGCGTCACAAAGGCTTCATAACGTGCTTAAAAATAAAGTTCCTGAAGTGCTTGCTGTGTATTGCGTAATTCATCGCCAGCATTTGGTTGCAAAAAATCTGAGTGAACGCCTCCATACATCACTGCAATATGTTATCAGAACAGTTAATAAAATCAGAAATAACTCACTGAATGACAGATTATTTAGTCAGCTTTGCATTGCCAATGATGAAGATTTCAACCGATTGCTGCTTCACACAGAGGTGCACTGGCTGTCAAAAGGTTCTTGTTTGACTTGATTTTACAATTTGAGTCTGTGATAGAGTTCCTAAGAAACAAATACACAGTATTGCGCGACAACCTCATCTCATCAAAGAACGATATTGCGTATTTGACAGACCTGTATAAATTGTTTGATGATGTCAATCTCCAACTTCAAGGCGGCGACTTAAATTTGATTAAGACAAAAAATTGGTCTGCAGCTTTTGTGTCCGAACTGCTATAATTCAAAAGAAATATCGGCAGACGGGAATTTAATAACTTCCCAAATTTATCAGCAGTATCATTAAAAAACGACGACTTGCTTGTTAACTGGCAACATTTGGAAAACCTCCACAGTGATTTCAAGGAACGATTTCAGGATATTTTAAACATGGACATACCAGACTGGGTTTCGGATCCTTTTTCAAATGTCAACACAGCAGGATCATCCCAGTTAGAAGAAGAACTAATAGAACTGACGACAAATGAGGAATTAAAAATTAAATTTAAGAATGGCTTCCAAGAATTTCGGCCGATTTCGTAACTGTACCCAGGATTATGGTTCAACGATTTTTAATAACATTCCCATCGTCCTATTCAGCTGAACGTGGATTCAGTGCTGTAGCATGTTGGTAACCAAAAAGAGAAATAGCCTCCATATTACTGAACGCGGCGACTTAAGTTTGTTTTTAATTAAAATCGAGCCTAATATAAACAAACTTCGTAAAACGCATCAAATTCAACCATCTCATTAGATAAGTTATAAATTCAATATTTTTTTTAATGTTAATAAAAATACTTCTCCAAATAATTAAGTATGCGTTTTAATTGTCCTCATTGAAATAATCTTCTTCTTAGAAATAGGATAGGAGTCATAGGCTTTTTACGATTACGTAATATTACAGTGTAACATGTTTAAATATAATCGTGGCAATAGCTGTTTCAAATTCGCGACCAAAAATAAAAATGGACTTTCAGGGAACCCAGAGAAACCCATTACGCCTCCCCCCCCCCCCCCCCCCCCACCTCCCCTAAGATGGTATGTAAAAGCAGTTGGGGGGCGCTAGAAATAAAAATATTGTCAAAGTGGGCGGTGGGCAAAAAAAGGTTGAGAATCTATGTGTTAACTGAACTTTATAAGCCTTAAGACCCAAATCTTTATGCAAAATACGGTGTAATGAATTTTGTGGAATGCCTAATTCCAAAGAACGACGAGGAATGGACAAACCTGGGTTTTCTTCAACACTTTCGGCTACAGCAGCAATATTCTCAACTGTTCTTGAGCGATGTGCAAGGGTTTTATTCTTCACACCACTAAGTTGTCCCAACAGCTTGTGATGAATCGCAGTGGATACGAAAATATAGTAGCTTCCACCTTACGAATGAATAAATAATAATTCAGAATTATAACGAAATCAACACACTAGCGACATCTAGCTGATTAAGTTTGATTGGGCCATGGAGACTGCAGAGATCTATAATTATTAAATTAATGTCAAGTTTTGATAAATAGAACACAGAGGGATCCAATTATAAACACTTAAGATTGATCTACCAATCAGAGAAGGGGGAGGTTACCTTTTTTCAAGACAAAGAGATGGACTTTGGACTAGACCATTAGTCTGAGATTTATGGGGTAAAAATCATCATCAACCCGAGAGATCAATACGCTTTAAGATAAACACAATCCCACGTTCGGTGCATTTGGTACAATGACCCTAATTTTAAAGGTAAATATTGAGTGCAACAGAGGAATCGACAACCGCAGTTAACGAACAAATAAATCCATATTATGTTGAAAAAATGATGCAATAAAATAGCAAGGAAATATAATGAACGGAAGATTAAAGAAAAGACCTGGAAAACGTGGGAAAAGCTACTGTAGGGATACTCAATTGCATAACGAGAACGTGAAGAACAAAAGGAGGCCAGATTCAGAGGAAAACGTACGTTTGATATTTAAAAGAAAGAAAAACGATGGAAATTAGGAATGTCACTTTTAAATGAAGCAATACGGTCAGGGAAAACGATTTGAAAAGAAAATCTAATAAAAAAAACGGACATTTAAACGGAAGTATTTATTGAACAATATAAGATTTCGACTTAATTTTGCGTTTTCAGACGAGTTTAAATAGATATCGTTATATATTTGAAATAGGATGGTTATTCTAGTTATATTACGTTAGATTAATTCAAAGGAAGGGATCGTTTTTACGTCATTTGCTATGAGAAAATACTATAGACGATAGAACAAATTGCTGAGGCAATTGATGTAAAAAAAGGTTGTCGACCCCACATGTATATTGTTGATATAAACAAGGAATATTCGAACATGCCTTTTGTTTATTTAAGGCCCATTATCCATTAAAAAGGGTCATAAAAATTAACATTGCTCTTACCTAGTATTTAGATTATAGAATTTCCGTAAAATTTAATTATAAACACATTAAAATGGATTTATCGCCAAGTATGTAGAAATCGTAATGTATACACACGTCAGGGCTTGCAGTTTATGGGATTTTGAACAAGAGAGAGATGGAAAATTGGGCGGAATTTGATCGAAGTAGTTAACTTGATAGATATCCCAGGATAGGAATAGTTAGTGGGCCGGAAAACACCATAAATAATATATCAAAAAGGGAAAAAAGGGTTTTAGCGGGAGATGGAATCACGGCAAAAAGGCAAACGTCAAATTTCAATAAAGGGATCATTGGGTTAGGGGTGGGGGGAGAGAACGGAAAACCGACATAACCGGAAAACTCAGATAAGGAAATGGGAAAAACTCAAAACGTTATAAGTAGAGTAGATACGGAACCAGTTTATGATTCCTTATTAACAACGAAGGGAAAATCATTTAAGAATAGTTGTTAAAACGCCGTTACTTGAAGGTAAATTAGGTGGGAAAATGGAAAAGTTGAATATGACACATAAATAATGGAAATACGGTTCTGAGACATAAGTAGAGACAATACAGCTTAAAATTGAATTGATTCATATAGGAAACATGAAAATGTGGGGAGATTTAGGGAAATGAAAATTGGAAAATGCGTAATGAAGATTTCGACATGAGTTTGTTCGTGTTCTGGTAACGATAAACCAAATTGAGAATTACATACAGTTTATTGAAGACGTACCTATTATATATTGAGAGAAAAAAGGACACGAAAATCATGATATTTTAGTTAAATTTGTAAGACCTGAAGACAAAGGAACGACGGGGCAAAATTTGACATAATGGTAGGTTCGACACTGGAACAATTTACGTAAGAGACGGAAGATTTCTAAAATCGAGGGGGCCGGACTTAACACGTTGATACGAATATAACAGAATTGATATATGAAATCTCGAGTTGTTAGAGTTTGAATTAGAAAATCAATGAACGCGTAATTAAGATGTTCTAATCCTGGAGGTACATATAAAACCTAGGACTTAGAAGAATCGGGATCAGTTTTCGGTGTTAGTTGTCGTGAAGGAGTCGTCGGGGACCAATCGTCGGGTTAAAACGTGGAAGTTACGTGACGTAGCGTCTAAAACGGTTATTAGTTGAAAATTTCTTAAGTGTTGTAAAATTTTGAGACTTAGAAAAATTCGGAGTGGGAATTCTGGGACTTATAAAAATTACGGTCGTGATTAAATCTGTGGAGTGTTGAAAATTAAATAAAGTGTTTTATATAGTTTTACAATAAATTCAACTTGTCATTAAAATAAAAAGTTTATATAGTGTAGCGAATTTAAAAAAAGAAACAACAGTGTTTAAAGAATTTTATAACAGCAGTGAATAATAATATATTTATTTATAAATTCAACTTGTCATTAAAATAAAAAGTTTATATAGTGTAGCGAATTTAAAAAGAATCAACAGTGTTTAAAGAATTTTATAACAGCAGTGAATAATAATATATTTATTTATAAATTCAACTTGTCATTAAAATAAAAGGTTTATATAGTGTAGCGAATTTAAAAAGAAACAACAGTGTTTAAAGAATTTTATAACAGCATTGAATAATAATATATCTATTTATAAATTCAACTTATCATTAAAATAAAAAAAGGGGTCCTTCGACAACTGGCAAGGTTGATTAAAACGTCGCGCATGTTGTGAGAATTACCCTGGTAATTAATTAATAGAATCTAGAATCAGTTTTTATACTTAAAAATTTCAGTGGTAAAATAGAGTCTACAATCAGTTTATACTTTGATAAAACAGGGAGTGAAGTGCCCGGATAGGGTTAATCGTGCAATTTAACGGAGTGTATGATCTTATAATAAATCTAAAATCAGTGTTTGCAATAATTTCCGATTCAATAAAATCTAATAATTAATTAATTAATTACAAATTCAATGCGGGAGGAGTTTAATATAGTGTGTTTGAATTGCTTTAAATTTGTTCTATGAAGGTTAAAATAGAGTTATTTAGTCCGAGGTTATATAAAGAAAATTACAGTCTAATAAGTTTCATTAAATAAAAAATTTACGTTTAGGTCGAAAGTTGGAAATTTTATTACGAGATATTAATTATCGTTAGGTGACAACGCAATAATAATAATTGATCCGAAATCTGGAAAATACTTAACATAATTAGATAGGATCGTTCTTCTTCAATAATAACGGCAGATATTAAAGGAAAACGTGAGGATTTTTACATCAGAGATCTATTCAAAGGAGAAAGGAAGGAGATGAGTAGTTACACAGGTAGTATGGATGCTCTAATAAGTTTCTCGCCGATGATAGTAACCCGGTGGAGCTGAAATTAAGACATTAGAGCTTGGTGAGTCCTTACAATATTTAAGCTTTTACAGGTTCCTGTGGATATCCTGACACTGATGGACGTAACGCCAAGTAAGGGTAAATAAATAATTAACCAATTTATTAGCATTCGCATGTCACACCTCCCATACAGAATGAAATGTTGCTAAACAAATACTTAACACATAATTAGATAGAAACGCATCACTAAATCAATTTTGGTATCTTAGCGTATTTGTAAGACAAATACCTATCGTTTCTTTTCACTAGCACGATTAGGGTATGGTTGTATGACCTTCGATAGTGTACCAAAATTACGATTTGAGTTCAAGGCCATCCATTGACCCAGTCACCTAAATTCATTAACGAATAAACAAAACAAAACTTAACGTCAGGGACAAGTTTATCAATTATAGCTTGAGATGAAATCTGCGGTCAATATGTGAAGGCGACATTGACGTTTAAATTCACTCAATTCTAAACGACTTGATTTATCTCATTTTAAAATCTTTCTTATAGGAAGTAGGTATCCAAGAACCCATAAATACCCATTATCCTAAATACCTAACACACGAGGAGCTAGTGACCTCATTTAAACAACACTGGTGTTCAAATACTCATACAGTCCTGAATCCTAACTTGTCTTCGAACGTAAACTTCAAGGCTTCTGTATGTAGGTATGAGCCATCTGGAAATGTAAGTGTCAACCTTTCTCGAACGGACGGCTTTGATCTTGTGGCGGTATTGTCGAGGTGGGCATGCGGGGAAGAGGAAGGACGTATGCGGACAGTACGCTGACGCGGCATTAAAGCCACAGGTTATTTGCATACCGTGAGTCTTGTCGAACCTGAAAGCAAACATAAGGTTCACGAGGTGAGTTTTATGTCAGCTAGTCAGAGGTGGAATGTAACGCTGGGTCGGTTACGTGGGAGGAAGGATCTGCCCGTCACAAGCTTACGCCACATTTAACGGATAGAGGCATGATAAGGGAAGACATGAAATACCCCTTCTAGACTCAGTAGAGTTAAATTCAATCCGGCGGAGATGGAAGTCGGAGTGAGGCAGAAAAACGGCATGAAGACTTGGTATTCCCCCATCTGGCGTGAAGAGCCCCTTTCGTAACAAGAGACGCTCGTCGAAGAGAGTAAAACTCGGACTTAAGGATAAGCTTAGCAAACGTACTTGGGAGAATCCGGTTTGAAATTGTTGTTCATCGGTTTTCACTTGGTTAGCGGAGGTGCCGACTTTTTAAAGCAAACATATTATCCCCTCCCCATATCCCTCCATTCCTGCTCTTTCAACAATTTTGCGAATACTAACCAATAGCACTAACTATGACTACAAACACATTATGTTAGGAGAAGTTGCAGACAAGGACTTCAATTGAGAAAACTGGACCTTCGAGTTCGATCATCCTAAGGTAAGGTTTGCTTTCTTGAAATGTTTAATTTATTAACTGTTGTTTATGTTATCGATGTATCAGCGGTGATAGGAAGAATTAAATAAACACACTAAATTCCTATGGAAATCAAATAGACACAAGGTTTAGGGCGGGGGTAGTTTATCAAACTCGGTTAAATATTCTAAAATAATAATAAATAAATTGATCGGAAAATTCTCACCCTTTCTCTAAAAGAATCTATGGGTTACCACACGTAATACATTATCTTCTCTACATATGTGTGCATATTAAGTATGCAAACAGATGTAAAATCTAAAACAAAAAATTTACACAACGCAGATTATAGAAATAATGTGAACAAAAATCTTAAATCTTGATTACTGTGAGAAAATCGCAGGGATTTAAGAAGATAGGGTAGGTTTAGCTAGATTATAAGGTATAGGGGTTTAGAAATCACGAGCCTGAGGTAGAAATAAACCGAAAGGAGGGTTGAGTCAGGCCATCATACCTAGTGGTGTGATCAGTAGGACATAAGGGTAGAATTATGAGCGTGGCTACGAGACAGGAGCTACGAGATTTAAACTACGAGGTAGAAGCTTAGAAAAGTAAATCAGCTAGGTAGGGTTCATCACAATTGGAGTCAAAAGCCAAGAGTGACACACCATTACAACTGTTGCTGCGTGACCAGGAGAGTTAAGGTTACAAGTTGAGAGAATTCTGAGATATTATAAAAATAAAATAGAATGAACAAATAAATGAAATTATAATTAATTGGAAAAAAAAAAAGTGAATATTTTAAACGAAAAGTGAAAAACGTGCCATTAAAACATCTTCATTAAACGTGAAACAAGTGGAAAAAAAAAAACGTACCATTAAATAAAACAGTCGGAAAAAAAAAAAATAATAACTCAAAAACCAAATATTTTAAAACGAAAAGTGAAAAACGTGCCTTATACCAGATAAAAATCATAAATCACATAACGCCTAGGAATGTTGACCCAGATTTAGAAGGGTGGTGCGTATTGAAAAAAAAAAGCCGTTATATAAATAAAAGCGCATTCCTTCGGTGATCAATAAAATTATCATTCAAATTGGTTCATTGACTGAAGCCCGAATGTAAACAAGCGATTGAATAGACATCGTCGCGAGGGTATGTTTGTGTTGCCACAAACATAAGTGGTCTTACTGATAAATATGTTCGTAACAGAATAGATAAATCTTTGTTATGTTCGCATTGGAACATCTCGAGATATTACTTTAAATAATAAAGAGATACTTAGATAGTTAATCAAATGACGTTGTTTATGTTAATAGTGGTCGAGGGTATTATTGGTTCCTTCGAGTTGAAGGATTTTATAAATAAATACTTCTTTTGACACGGCGACATAAAAATAAATAAAATCAACATAACATACAAAGCAAAGGACGGATAAAAATAAAATAAAATATTACACATAAAACATAAAAGTGAGCTTTTCAAATCGTTGCATTCAAACATTTAACAGGGGTGGATTGGACCTTTAGATACACCATTACATAGATGTCAGCTGAATAAATTAGAAATTTAGCCTTACTGGGGGTTGGCATATTTCTCGGGTGACCGGTTTATTTCCGATTTGCAATAAAGAGCAAATAAGCGGAGTGGTTTAAAACGCATACGAATTTAGGGGGGGGGGGCTTGTTTAAAACGGGGTTTAGGTACATTATACAATTGTGTATACGTGCAAATAAATAAATAAACAAACAAAGCCGGTGTGGAAAAAAAAAAAAATGAGATAGTAAACGTTATGGAGTGCATTCGGATGAGTAAACATACAACATAGATCAAATAAACCTCAGATAAAAGATAAATAAGAACAGCATATGAAGAGATTACATAAAAGTTGATTCCCTCAAGAGGTTTCTAGTAAACATTTTGAAACGAATAAACATCTCGAATCAATATTTGATTCTAGTGTGTACAGTTGGGTTAGATGCATTTAGCATTATCCTTTCAGATGTTCAGATGTTTGTCGTATTGTCGATTGTCTCAAACTAATATCGCTGCAGTTGAATGCAGATAAATGATATGTCAATTAACGTATTCAGAACTTGGAAGGCTGTCTTAAATGAAAAAAAAAAATTGCGCAATTATATTTAGTATTTCGAAGTGGAAATAGTTAGTTTGGGTACAAGTGTTTTAGGAGCGGGGATTAAATCACCTGCGGTTAAACAAGTTAAATTATACCTAAACTGTTTTGAAGTGCAAGAATAAGTGTATAGGGATGCTTATATATGTGTATGTGTATGTGTATATATATGTATGTATATATATATATATATATGCGTATGTGTGTGTGTATGTATATATATACATGTGGATATGTAAATTTTTCAGAAAAAAAAAAAAAATAAGTGTAAGCAAACGAAAATTGGAAATTTAAATAAGTCAATCTCTGTCATCGGGTTTTAAAGGGAAAAAGGAATATGCCTAGGAATAAACGTTGTCCTGAGGCAAGGCAGGAGAGGGAACGCATAGAATTTGTGGCCGCCGTCGAGAATGCTGCGAGTAACAATGTTCAGATGGATGTAGGGCAAATTACCCTAATCATACAGCAGGCCTTGGGTCCGTTGGTCAGTAAGATACAAGAAATGGAGAAACAAAGGGAGGTTATGCCGGTGACAACCACGACAGGGGAGGGAAGTACGGCGCGAAACGTACTTCAACTCGTAGAAATGATGCCCACGCAGGAAAAGCCCACTTTCAGCGGGGGGACTCAGAACCCAATAGCTTTTCTAGAGGACCTTAAGGATTATGCAAAACGTACGAATCGCACTGACATCATGATGGTAGTTAAGGAGAGTTTAAAAGGAGGTGCTAAAAGCTGGATGAAGCTCTATTCTAAACGTTGGAATAATATGGAAGATTTCGAAAGGGATTTTATTGCCAATTATTGGGGTGATATATGTCAGAAAAACATGAGACGGAGGCTATCAGATGCAGTATGGGAGCCAAAAAAGGGAATCACCATGCTGGCGCACTTTGCGAAGTACTGGGAGCTCGCCAAAGCACTAAAAATCACCGACACACCATTAGGAGTAATTAATGAGATAATGAGGCATTTCCCGAAAGAAACCCAGGCATTGTGGTTTTCACGCGAGCAAGGAGATGAGTTGGACGCGGCGGAATTCCTGAGAAAACTGGATAATATGGTCTGCGCCCCGCAGGACAAAACTACAGAGAAGAGGGGTAGGGATGACAGGAATGGACACGACAACAGAGACCGTCGACACGCGATACGCCCGAAGGTTGGGGTTATTGAGGGAGCACCACAGGCGACGGGATGCAGGACGTGCTGCGGGCCAAGTACGCAACCAGCAGCTAGCAGTAAAACAGCACCAATCAGCGGGAAGGAGGTATGCAGAGTTGAAGATGCGGGAAACGACAGCGAGTCGGTCCAGGAGCTCTGAGGATTACGACTCCAGAAGAAATAAGAGCAGCGACGCCAAGACACAACGTAGCTTTAAAAATAATGTTGAAATATAATTGGGATGTTACAAAGGGTTTAGGGAAAAACGAACAAGGAATAACAGCACCAATAAAAGCATGCAAGGCGGTACGCAGAGACGAGAGTGCAGATGATGAAAAGACGTATGAAAGGGGGGAAGTGACTGCGTGTGTGAACTCTTTGCAACAATTAAGCGACGTGTGGAACGCGGTGGAGATGTATGAAAATGACATAGGAAGAGAATGCATCGGATTTAACACCGTATTTGAAGACGAGGATTATGAAGAGATAGGACGGGGAAGTACATTACCGCAATTACCAGAGGCTAGGGCTTACATAGATGAATTAAAGGTAAATTGTTTGATAGATACGGGTAGCCAAATAACGTGTATTGCACAAGAATTTTGGGAATGTCATTTGAGCGATCAATCGCTATATCCAATCATGCCGGTAGCTTCAGTACAAATTAAGGGGGCTATGGGACAGAAAAGTCAGAAAATTTCACGGTTAGTACTAGTACCATTACGTTTTGGGGATATCCGAATCAACACATCATGTCTCATAGTATCAGGGTTAATAAGATCTATAATACTAGGGGTAAACTGGCTAGATAATTACTCGGCAGAAGTAAAGTGTGGGAAAAAGCGGGAATTGATAGTCACTACTGAGCGGGGAAGAAAAAAAATTAAATTAATAGATTCCGGGGTTGTGAGAAGTGAATTAGGAAAGCAGTTGAGTGAGGAAAACACAAATAGTGCAACCCAGTCGATAAACGTCATAGAGAATAACCAACTTTCGGATTTTGCGGAGGAGACTAAACAGCGAATTGCGGCAATGGTAGCTGGTTTGGAACTGGATGACGTCAAGAAGGAAAAATTAAAGAAGGTACTAGACAAACATAATCGAGTGTTCCTAGGTAAACCGGGGCTAACAAATATGTATATCCATGAAATTAAAATGATAGATGAGACGCCATTTGTAAAGAGGTCGTATCCGGTCCCCTTCGCGTATAGGAATAAGGTGGATGAGAAAATTGACGAATTAGAAGCTTTAGGCATAATCAGCCGGCGGGCGACTCCTTTCGCGAGTCCCTTAACCTATACAATGAAGAAGGACGGTACTGTGCGTATATTACTTGATGCTCGCGAATTAAATACGAGGATGTCCGGGGAAACGGAGAGACCACCACTTACATCGGAAATATTGCAGCAATTCCACGGGGTTAAGCACGTGACTACTCTAGATTTGGACTCGGCGTATTTCCAGGTACCCTTATGTGAAAGTAGTCGTAAATACACCGGTTTCGTCTATAATGGCAAGTCATACGTCTACAACGTATTACCGCAAGGACTGAAGACATCGGTTGGGAGCTTCTCCCGCGCCATGAATAAAATTCTGGGTAGTGAGATGAAAGCGTTTTGCACTAACTATTTAGACGACCTAGTCGTGTTCTCATCTGGAGATTTTGACGAGCACCTAAACCATTTAGATGCAGTTTTGGGAAGGTTACAAACAGCCAATATGACCTGCAAATTGGAAAAATGCCAATTTTTGTTCACGGAAGTAAAAATGTTAGGCCACATTATAACGCCTTATGGGATACTCATGGACCCAGGGAAAGTGTCGGCGATTAAGAACTTCCCAGCGCCTAAAAAAGTGAAGCAGGTAAGAGCATTTCTGGGGTTGTGCAATTATTACAGGAGATTTGCAGATAGATATGGGGCTTCAACACAGGTATTATGCAATTTATTAAAGAAAAATAAGCCTTGGAGGTGGACTGCTGTAGAGCAGGAAGCATTTGAAAACGTAAAAACTTTATTCCTTGAGTCTGTGATATTAACTCATCACAACCCCAACAAAAATTATTACCTACAAACTGACAGTTCGGGGTTCGCCATCGGGTCGGAATTATATCAATTAGACGACGAGAATAATCATCATGTGATCGGTTTTGTTAGCAAATCACTAACCGGGGCCGAGTTAAAATGGACCGTTTCCGAACAGGAGTTATATGCAATAATCTATTCGTTACGCAAATTCGAAACCTATCTGCGAGGCGCGCAGCTAATCATACGTACGGATCATCAGGCGTTATCGTTCTTAAAGACTTGGAAATTATACAGCGCTAGGGTGACACGGTGGATTTTATATTTAAACCAATTCAATTTTAAAGTCGAGTATGTAAAAGGCAAGGAAAACATCGGACCCGATATCTTGTCTCGCTATTCTCAGGATGCGGTAAATGTGCAGGAGGAAAAAGTAGTATGTCCTGAAGTGGCCGCATTTGCAGTGAGTGGGAAACAGTTAATAAAATCGCACTTAGAAAATCTAGAACAATTACAAAATCAAGATGAGTTTTTGGGAGAGGTGATAGAACATTTGGGAGGTAAGTCTCGCAAGACACCCACAAAAGGAGTGGCTAGGTATTTGAAAAATTACAAGTTAGACGGTAAGACATTATATTACAAAACGAGAAATGACGGTACGGTATTAGCTATACCTAGTAATTTATCCGGAGATCTTATCAAACTGGTACATCAGGAAATTGGTCATGCGGGCGGGTTAAAGACAGTTCAAGCGTTGAAAAGTAGGTACTTCTGGCCGAAGATGTATAAACAAGTTAAATGGGTTGTGAAAGCTTGTCATCTCTGCCAATTAGCAAAGCGCGAAATTCGGCCAACGGTAGGACCGGGTAGGTCAATCATAACGAAGAGGGTAGGAGAATTGGCCATGGCTGATTTATACGGGCCGTTGCCTAGGAGCATAGGGGGGGTGAGGTTTATTTTTGTGGTCCAAGACTCTTTCAGTAGATTCATTCAGTTGTATAAATTAAAGGTTGCCAACACTAGTACCGTATTGAAGTGCGTAGAGCTTTTCATAAAACAGGTAAAGGTTGAGGCTATGTTAACGGACAACGGGTCTCAATTTTCCTCAAAGAAATGGAACCAAGGTCTGGAAAGGATGGGGATAAGGGTCATGCATACGTCGGTGCGAAATCCTGGACCAAACATCACGGAAAGGGTGAACAAGGAGTTGGGACGGATTTTTAGAATATACTGCCATGAAAAGCACACTAAGTGGCCAATGTTTCTAAAGGACATTCAAAGAACATATAATAACACAGTACATTGTACGACTGGATTTTCACCTAATGAGGTAGTATTTGGAAAACAGCCACAGTATAGCTTAGATAAATATATGCGTCAAAGTAACATACCTAAATTAACAGAAGAAGAGATTAGGAACGCGGTTCAAAAGAATCTAATAAGAAACGCCGAAAAAAGACAGCAATTCTACAATATAAAGAAAAGGCTAGAGACATATGAGGTAGGAACATTTGTGAAACTCAAAAAGTACACTCAGTCAAATTTACTCAGGAAGCATACAAAAAAATTCGCCCTTTTGTTTGACGGTCCGTTTGTTATAGCAGCTGTGCCCTATTCCAACAATTACACGCTGATGGATCCAAAAACAAAAGAGATACGAGGCGATTACAGTGCGATCCACCTGGCTAGATATTATTTTAATGAAACGGAAAAACAGCAGAAGGAAATACAGGTGATAGAAATTGACTAGAAAAAAAAAGGCGAGGTTAGGATAGGTTCGGTTAGGTTAGGTGTAGAATAAGAAGAAGTGGGGATAGTTATTTTGCGAGATTTCGAAATTTGGTGTGATCATTTTGGATAAGGAAAAAAAAATGTAATTTAGAAAAATTCGAAAAATAAAAACGTTTTATTTAATCTATAATACCGTCTTTTAGGGATATTAGGAGGGATTTCACCATGTTATGTTATGTTAGAAAAAAAAGGGGAAAGATAGCGAGTTTAGAGAATAAAATAATATGTTATGCTTAGGAGGGGGGGAGAGACGGGAAAACAAAGGTTATTTTAAGAAATGTTAAAATACAGATTATGGCAAGGAGAGAAATACATATTAAGATGTTTCAGCTAAATGGCAACTCAGTAACTAATTTTAGGCTTAGGAAACTATAAAATTAAGAATTCAACATTAGGTTTAGGAAAACGGAAACATAGAAAATGAAGAATCTAACCTTAGATTTAGTTTGTGTGACATTAGATTTTAGGAAATTACAAAAAAAAAAAAAAATGTAACTTGAGATTTAGGAGAATAAAAGATTAAGATTGCAACGAAGTTTTAAATAGCTTTAGGGTTTTCAAAGGAAAAAAGGGGGAGGAAGGAGACGTTCGAGTGGAGAAGCATGCTTGGATGATAAAAGGGTAACCCACTGAACGAAGGGGATGAATTCGGACAGAGAGAGAGAGAGAAAAAAAAAAAAAAATAATAACACAGATAGGATAAGAAAAAAAAAAGAAAAAAAAAAAAAAAAAGAATTCTTGAAAAGAAAAATATCTCTACACATAGTAACATGTAAACCAAATGAGGCACGGGCAAATTGCGAAGGAGTATAATAAATAAGGGTGCTCACATGAGTACAGTCAAAAAAAAAAAAAAAAACAACATCTAAAGGGAAAATTTTTTTAACAACTGAATAACTTTCTGCAATTCACCGTAAATCATATGGTCAATAGGACCGCGAGATTGATTCAATCTTTGATTTGACCATGTACAGGAGGCTCTGGTCCAACAGGTTGGGGGTCACTGGGACACGCGAGTCGAGGGGCGTGCCCATTCAAAAAAAAAAAAAGGGGTGTGTATGTGTGCATATATGTGTAATACGTGTATGTTCATATGCGCATTGTTGCCATTAAAACGTTCCTGCGAGAAAAATTCGTGTGGAATTCTAGAATCGCGAAAAAAAAAAAAAAATATATATGAATAAGGAAAATCAAAGGTTGGAAACCGTCTCGATGAAGAAGAGGGAGTAAGGGTCATAGGGGGGAAGGTATAGGGGTAAGAATCTTAGGGGGGTAGGACAAAGAGTAGGGACAGCAACTGACGTAAGTTAGCCGACTTAAATAGGCCATTGGGTAGACAAGAGTAAATTGAAAATTGGTTTCAGCTCAGAGGAACACCGAACAGGATTCTACGATATGAAATAGTGTAAGGTAGGGGCGCGCAACCAGTTAGAATTTCGAAAAAAAAAAATGCAAATAAGAATAAAGAAGACTTAAAGAAAATTGTAGAAAATTAGATTGCCTATGTTTAGTTTTAATTCCATCAACTAACACTAGGAGGCGTGTTTACCGCTGGAATTATAACTATAGGGGGGCTGTGATGAATCGCAGTGGATACGAAAATATAGTAGCTTCCACCTTACGAATGAATAAATAATAATTCAGAATTATAACGAAATCAACACACTAGCGACATCTAGCTGATTAAGTTTGATTGGGCCATGGAGACTGCAGAGATCTATAATTATTAAATTAATGTCAAGTTTTGATAAATAGAACACAGAGGGATCCAATTATAAACACTTAAGATTGATCTACCAATCAGAGAAGGGGGAGGTTACCTTTTTTCAAGACAAAGAGATGGACTTTGGACTAGACCATTAGTCTGAGATTTATGGGGTAAAAATCATCATCAACCCGAGAGATCAATACGCTTTAAGATAAACACAATCCCACGTTCGGTGCATTTGGTACAATGACCCTAATTTTAAAGGTAAATATTGAGTGCAACAGAGGAATCGACAACCGCAGTTAACGAACAAATAAATCCATATTATGTTGAAAAAATGATGCAATAAAATAGCAAGGAAATATAATGAACGGAAGATTAAAGAAAAGACCTGGAAAACGTGGGAAAAGCTACTGTAGGGATACTCAATTGCATAACGAGAACGTGAAGAACAAAAGGAGGCCAGATTCAGAGGAAAACGTACGTTTGATATTTAAAAGAAAGAAAAACGATGGAAATTAGGAATGTCACTTTTAAATGAAGCAATACGGTCAGGGAAAACGATTTGAAAAGAAAATCTAATAAAAAAAACGGACATTTAAACGGAAGTATTTATTGAACAATATAAGATTTCGACTTAATTTTGCGTTTTCAGACGAGTTTAAATAGATATCGTTATATATTTGAAATAGGATGGTTATTCTAGTTATATTACGTTAGATTAATTCAAAGGAAGGGATCGTTTTTACGTCATTTGCTATGAGAAAATACTATAGACGATAGAACAAATTGCTGAGGCAATTGATGTAAAAAAAGGTTGTCGACCCCACATGTATATTGTTGATATAAACAAGGAATATTCGAACATGCCTTTTGTTTATTTAAGGCCCATTATCCATTAAAAAGGGTCATAAAAATTAACATTGCTCTTACCTAGTATTTAGATTATAGAATTTCCGTAAAATTTAATTATAAACACATTAAAATGGATTTATCGCCAAGTATGTAGAAATCGTAATGTATACACACGTCAGGGCTTGCAGTTTATGGGATTTTGAACAAGAGAGAGATGGAAAATTGGGCGGAATTTGATCGAAGTAGTTAACTTGATAGATATCCCAGGATAGGAATAGTTAGTGGGCCGGAAAACACCATAAATAATATATCAAAAAGGGAAAAAAGGGTTTTAGCGGGAGATGGAATCACGGCAAAAAGGCAAACGTCAAATTTCAATAAAGGGATCATTGGGTTAGGGGTGGGGGGAGAGAACGGAAAACCGACATAACCGGAAAACTCAGATAAGGAAATGGGAAAAACTCAAAACGTTATAAGTAGAGTAGATACGGAACCAGTTTATGATTCCTTATTAACAACGAAGGGAAAATCATTTAAGAATAGTTGTTAAAACGCCGTTACTTGAAGGTAAATTAGGTGGGAAAATGGAAAAGTTGAATATGACACATAAATAATGGAAATACGGTTCTGAGACATAAGTAGAGACAATACAGCTTAAAATTGAATTGATTCATATAGGAAACATGAAAATGTGGGGAGATTTAGGGAAATGAAAATTGGAAAATGCGTAATGAAGATTTCGACATGAGTTTGTTCGTGTTCTGGTAACGATAAACCAAATTGAGAATTACATACAGTTTATTGAAGACGTACCTATTATATATTGAGAGAAAAAAGGACACGAAAATCATGATATTTTAGTTAAATTTGTAAGACCTGAAGACAAAGGAACGACGGGGCAAAATTTGACATAATGGTAGGTTCGACACTGGAACAATTTACGTAAGAGACGGAAGATTTCTAAAATCGAGGGGGCCGGACTTAACACGTTGATACGAATATAACAGAATTGATATATGAAATCTCGAGTTGTTAGAGTTTGAATTAGAAAATCAATGAACGCGTAATTAAGATGTTCTAATCCTGGAGGTACATATAAAACCTAGGACTTAGAAGAATCGGGATCAGTTTTCGGTGTTAGTTGTCGTGAAGGAGTCGTCGGGGACCAATCGTCGGGTTAAAACGTGGAAGTTACGTGACGTAGCGTCTAAAACGGTTATTAGTTGAAAATTTCTTAAGTGTTGTAAAATTTTGAGACTTAGAAAAATTCGGAGTGGGAATTCTGGGACTTATAAAAATTACGGTCGTGATTAAATCTGTGGAGTGTTGAAAATTAAATAAAGTGTTTTATATAGTTTTACAATAAATTCAACTTGTCATTAAAATAAAAAGTTTATATAGTGTAGCGAATTTAAAAAAAGAAACAACAGTGTTTAAAGAATTTTATAACAGCAGTGAATAATAATATATTTATTTATAAATTCAACTTGTCATTAAAATAAAAAGTTTATATAGTGTAGCGAATTTAAAAAGAATCAACAGTGTTTAAAGAATTTTATAACAGCAGTGAATAATAATATATTTATTTATAAATTCAACTTGTCATTAAAATAAAAGGTTTATATAGTGTAGCGAATTTAAAAAGAAACAACAGTGTTTAAAGAATTTTATAACAGCATTGAATAATAATATATCTATTTATAAATTCAACTTATCATTAAAATAAAAAAAAGGGGTCCTTCGACAACTGGCAAGGTTGATTAAAACGTCGCGCATGTTGTGAGAATTACCCTGGTAATTAATTAATAGAATCTAGAATCAGTTTTTATACTTAAAAATTTCAGTGGTAAAATAGAGTCTACAATCAGTTTATACTTTGATAAAACAGGGAGTGAAGTGCCCGGATAGGGTTAATCGTGCAATTTAACGGAGTGTATGATCTTATAATAAATCTAAAATCAGTGTTTGCAATAATTTCCGATTCAATAAAATCTAATAATTAATTAATTAATTACAAATTCAATGCGGGAGGAGTTTAATATAGTGTGTTTGAATTGCTTTAAATTTGTTCTATGAAGGTTAAAATAGAGTTATTTAGTCCGAGGTTATATAAAGAAAATTACAGTCTAATAAGTTTCATTAAATAAAAAATTTACGTTTAGGTCGAAAGTTGGAAATTTTATTACGAGATATTAATTATCGTTAGGTGACAACGCAATAATAATAATTGATCCGAAATCTGGAAAATACTTAACATAATTAGATAGGATCGTTCTTCTTCAATAATAACGGCAGATATTAAAGGAAAACGTGAGGATTTTTACATCAGAGATCTATTCAAAGGAGAAAGGAAGGAGATGAGTAGTTACACAGGTAGTATGGATGCTCTAATAAGTTTCTCGCCGATGATAGTAACCCGGTGGAGCTGAAATTAAGACATTAGAGCTTGGTGAGTCCTTACAATATTTAAGCTTTTACAGGTTCCTGTGGATATCCTGACACTGATGGACGTAACGCCAAGTAAGGGTAAATAAATAATTAACCAATTTATTAGCATTCGCATGTCACACCTCCCATACAGAATGAAATGTTGCTAAACAAATACTTAACACATAATTAGATAGAAACGCATCACTAAATCAATTTTGGTATCTTAGCGTATTTGTAAGACAAATACCTATCGTTTCTTTTCACTAGCACGATTAGGGTATGGTTGTATGACCTTCGATAGTGTACCAAAATTACGATTTGAGTTCAAGGCCATCCATTGACCCAGTCACCTAAATTCATTAACGAATAAACAAAACAAAACTTAACGTCAGGGACAAGTTTATCAATTATAGCTTGAGATGAAATCTGCGGTCAATATGTGAAGGCGACATTGACGTTTAAATTCACTCAATTCTAAACGACTTGATTTATCTCATTTTAAAATCTTTCTTATAGGAAGTAGGTATCCAAGAACCCATAAATACCCATTATCCTAAATACCTAACACACGAGGAGCTAGTGACCTCATTTAAACAACACTGGTGTTCAAATACTCATACAGTCCTGAATCCTAACTTGTCTTCGAACGTAAACTTCAAGGCTTCTGTATGTAGGTATGAGCCATCTGGAAATGTAAGTGTCAACCTTTCTCGAACGGACGGCTTTGATCTTGTGGCGGTATTGTCGAGGTGGGCATGCGGGGAAGAGGAAGGACGTATGCGGACAGTACGCTGACGCGGCATTAAAGCCACAGGTTATTTGCATACCGTGAGTCTTGTCGAACCTGAAAGCAAACATAAGGTTCACGAGGTGAGTTTTATGTCAGCTAGTCAGAGGTGGAATGTAACGCTGGGTCGGTTACGTGGGAGGAAGGATCTGCCCGTCACAAGCTTACGCCACATTTAACGGATAGAGGCATGATAAGGGAAGACATGAAATACCCCTTCTAGACTCAGTAGAGTTAAATTCAATCCGGCGGAGATGGAAGTCGGAGTGAGGCAGAAAAACGGCATGAAGACTTGGTATTCCCCCATCTGGCGTGAAGAGCCCCTTTCGTAACAAGAGACGCTCGTCGAAGAGAGTAAAACTCGGACTTAAGGATAAGCTTAGCAAACGTACTTGGGAGAATCCGGTTTGAAATTGTTGTTCATCGGTTTTCACTTGGTTAGCGGAGGTGCCGACTTTTTAAAGCAAACATATTATCCCCTCCCCATATCCCTCCATTCCTGCTCTTTCAACAATTTTGCGAATACTAACCAATAGCACTAACTATGACTACAAACACATTATGTTAGGAGAAGTTGCAGACAAGGACTTCAATTGAGAAAACTGGACCTTCGAGTTCGATCATCCTAAGGTAAGGTTTGCTTTCTTGAAATGTTTAATTTATTAACTGTTGTTTATGTTATCGATGTATCAGCGGTGATAGGAAGAATTAAATAAACACACTAAATTCCTATGGAAATCAAATAGACACAAGGTTTAGGGCGGGGGTAGTTTATCAAACTCGGTTAAATATTCTAAAATAATAATAAATAAATTGATCGGAAAATTCTCACCCTTTCTCTAAAAGAATCTATGGGTTACCACACGTAATACATTATCTTCTCTACATATGTGTGCATATTAAGTATGCAAACAGATGTAAAATCTAAAACAAAAAATTTACACAACGCAGATTATAGAAATAATGTGAACAAAAATCTTAAATCTTGATTACTGTGAGAAAATCGCAGGGATTTAAGAAGATAGGGTAGGTTTAGCTAGATTATAAGGTATAGGGGTTTAGAAATCACGAGCCTGAGGTAGAAATAAACCGAAAGGAGGGTTGAGTCAGGCCATCATACCTAGTGGTGTGATCAGTAGGACATAAGGGTAGAATTATGAGCGTGGCTACGAGACAGGAGCTACGAGATTTAAACTACGAGGTAGAAGCTTAGAAAAGTAAATCAGCTAGGTAGGGTTCATCACAATTGGAGTCAAAAGCCAAGAGTGACACACCATTACAAGCTCGAATTTTTCCATCAATTTCTGTATTGCGGTCCGACAAGGTGCTTCACGACGACCCAAAAATGTTCGACTCTTACGAACCGTCTCTGCCAAATTTTCACCATTTTTATAGTGAAATGTAATTATTTCAATGCGTTGTTGAAGCGTGTATCGTTCCATTTTTATTAATGGCGTAGTTTCTACTCATCAAATGTGACAGCCTCAAAAGTGACATCTACCGAAATACCGGGCTATTCAAAATAACACATCTTATTGGAAAAACCTGTATTATCGTGCTAAACAACCACTATTTTAAAATAATCGACATTTTTCGAAACCAGTGCTTTCTTCATCAGGATAAACGTACGCAAAGTGAATTATTTTTATAAAAATAAAAAGAGGACACAAAGTTAATTTGCAATTATCGAAGAAATTCTTTTTATTTTGTTTTAGCTAAGTTAGTATCTATTTTTACAATATTAAAAAAAAGATTTCTTGCAAAATAAAATTATATTTTAATGTTTTTCAGTTTTTCTTTTTATTAATAAAATACCACTATTAGATTTTCAAAAGTTAGATAGAGGTGTGCATTCTGTAAAATTTTAGGATTAATTTGCATAAAGATCTCTTATGGATTAAAAAGGTTCCACACACCTAATTGACATAATGTTTCTAAGAATCGACAAATTTTCCTTAATTAAAATATTTTTTTAAAATCATATAATATAAAGCATATTTGTGGAACCTTTCAGAGTGGAAGGTACTTCTAGTATCGCCGTGGTGAAAAACAGCAATTAAATTTTTTTTAATTCTTGAAATTTATTTAGCCATAGTTGGTGACCAGGTCTGAACAGTCAAGTGCTCCCCCATCTTCTTCCCATTCCCATTGACTTCAGTCTAACGATATAACTCAATACTTAGGGATGCCATAGTCTCACTGGATCAGACGGTTGTAAGCAGTTGGGAAACTTGCGCGGTATTCAAATATAAAGGTGCTTCCATAGCCGTTTTGCCCACATTACGCATAGATTTTAAGAGTCGGCGATGTGTGAATGTGGTTCGGTGCTGACCGCCCGCTACACTCATTCCCTGTCGGGATTGATGATATCCACAGGGCGACGCCTGAGACCCTAGTCTGGCTCGCACACCTGGATATCCCCCTCTGACCCCCACCATAAAACTTAAAGAAGAATAAGAATTCATATTCAAATTGTGGTGAGTATAGAAAATTGTGGTATGGACAACAATTTTCATTCCAAAATAAAACAAAGTTTTTAAGTCATCCACGAGAATATCTGAATTTTAGCCATTTGCTGGACATCGACACATCCCTCCAGTTGGCAAACGATATAAAGAAGTGAGAGATATACAGTACATGGTTATAGTACACGTAGTACGAATTGGTTTAAAAAGAAAATAATAATTATAATAATCATGCTATGTAGGACACACACTACATGGACATTATTGGACATGTCATTTACTGTGTTTTAGTATTATCCGTGAATATAAATACCTCGGAGTTAAATTTTTTCTTAATAAAATAATTGTAAATTTCTGACAATCGATTAAGTAAGTCACAAGTGGAGATGGTAAATGGGGCGGGAATCCCAATGCTGAAATCACATTAGATGGCGTGAAATTTTATTACAAAATAGAGACAAAAAAGTATCAATTTTCACCGCGAAGACACAAAATTGAAAATATTTTATGTCATTTACGAATGCTCGTGTCGCCATTATGGCAGGCGACGACATATCATGTGTGCACACGTGTTGAATCGTCCGCTGCCTCGTATAGATTTCACTTCATAAAGAAAATGAAGTAGGCTTTGCCAGATCCTTTTCAATCGAAAGCTGCACGCGCCGCTGGCTATTTTGAGCTCTCTACGATAACGTTCACGTTGTTGCTTTAACGCCGCGGGCAAAACCAATATGCATCTATATCTGTCGGAATGGACTGGGGATTTTATTCTCTGGTTTAGGGATTAAAGTACCGTCTTTTTAAAGCATATAATATTCCTACTATTAAAATAGCTAATCTAAAGTAAAATGCTCCTACATATGTAGTTATTTATAAGGTTCATCTTTACAGGGTGTTAAATATCATTATTCAGTTTAAACAGTGAATCCTGACATTTTCGAATAAAAATGTAAATAAAATTTTTATCTCAGAACACTTTGCCAAAATTCTATGTTGCCAGCTCTTTAGTAGCCAATTTTTACCGATTTTTACGTATCTCCCTTAAATATTTGAATTTTTTAAGCTCTTAAAAAATATATGTTATTTTTGAAGATAATATCTATATATTTCCACACACCGAAACGCAAATTATATGATATTCCCTCGATAGAAAAAAAATCGCAAAGTATGCTCCGAAAATGATTATTTTCACGTCTGATTCAGTTATTTTATAAGTTATGTATATGAAAAAAAATAGTGTTTCTTTAAATGCTGTTTTAGACAGCCTCAAAGAGATTTTTGCTCTATTTTAAACTAGTCGTGTTTTATTAAACATTTTAATAATTTTCCCTTCAATATCGTTTTAAATATTATTTATAAATATCTCTAACGTTCGTAATTACATGTCTCTCCATCTTCTTATTTTTGAACCGGGATACCGCGCCTCAAGGCACTTTTTTATTTAGTACAGTCTACGAAATTTTAAAACAGAAATTTTACAGTCTTTATTTAAATTTGGACGGTTGGGAAGTGTTTTTTTTATTAGTAAGGCTGTTCGTGTTTAGCGCTCTCAATATTTACGAGATGAGCGCAGCTGACGTCAGCACGGCTGTAAAGGCAGACACCTCCCTTTGGTCTGAAAATGCTTTCCAGATGATAGCCTGTGCGGTTCAAATAGGAGGTGACTAGGGGTTCAGTGACTGTATTTACCAACCTTCCTTTACCCTATTACTTTATCCCTTTTTTTTCTTTCGGCCGGGCCTCCAAATCTATCCCCAATTGGGGATACCACTGTCGAACAAGCACTCACTGGCTCGGTGCAGTTGAGACTTGCGGTATCAACGTGTAAATAAAACATTGAAGGGAATGAATCGGGTTGCTAAGACCTGTCGACCATTGTGTCGTTTAATATTTATGGTCTCGATAATACGACACTCAGAAACCAGGAACCAGCAAAGGGATTTTTAGAACATGTTACTTTCTCACCGTTAAAGCCTTCAATTGCAGTGATTCACATTAAGTAGTGTTTGTGAGTATCTAAAGTATGTCAAGCACGAAATATACACGTTCATTTATATTATAATAAAACAGAACGTATATTTTTGTTTCTCTTCTAGTTCAGTAAATAACTATTTTCCCTCAGTTCCTAGTAATCCTCCTTTGACCCTTCACTTTTTAGTCGGAAAATTGAGATTACTTAGATCATTTTGACGGGAACATGAAAAATTACCTTTTTTTACGAAAACGATTTTATTTATTTTATATTTTTAGTTGAATACCACACAAGAATCACAGCTGCTACCTACTGTCTGGGACAGAGGGAGGATGGCATCTCCGATCGGGGTATATTGTATATATATGTTTCTTTATATTTTTTTATTTCAAAAACATACGGCACAACATGTACCATTAACATAATTATATTTTTATATATATATATATATATTTTATAATACAATAACAGAGAAAGTAACATATAAATGAAGAGTTAAATCTAAAAACAAAAGGTAAAAAAAGGAGTTAAGGTAATAAGTAGTAAAAAAGTAAGATGTATAAAATTAAATTATAAAATAAAGCATAAAATCTGAAGTATACTTCATTTTACATTATAATGTAAAAGTAAAAATTTTAAATAAAAAGTTTAAATACAGAAAATAATATAGTAAAAGTAAAATGTATAGACTACAAGATATATTTAAAAATAATAAAAAACACAAAAGTTATAAATATGAAAAAGTAAAAAGTAAGAAATGCTCTTAGTAGCCAAAATAAATAAAATAATAAAATAAAATTTTAAAAACATAAAATAGTTTTAAAGTACCTATGATATGTTTCTAATCCATGTTTATGTTTGCCGTATGTTTTTGAAATAAATAAATTGAGGATTGTAACAAACAGATTTTAAAAAAAAAGTGAGACTGAAGGGAGTGTGGAAAGGAAAGAGATAGGGAAGATGAACGTTGGGAAGTGCTTAGCCATTTCTAGCAACGCGCAACATTTCGATTCTAAATGGTGATTTTCACCAATACTGAGAGAATCTATTACAAATAAAATGATGTCCATCGTCTTATAATGGAGATAGAAACGTTGACAATCATAAACATCACAACTAGCATGGCAGTAGATGAACACAAAAATCATTTTCGATAAAATGTTTTTATGCAAAACCAACAACGTGATAGCTCTTCGTCGTTATTATTATTGTGATAAGCAACCAAGGATTAAAAAATCTCCTTGAACTCTTTCTCTCTGACATTTCATTCCATTAGTCCTGCAGAGCATTAGTCCTTCCAAAACGAACAAAGCGGAAATTTGATTTATAAAATCCCTAAGTGTTTTAATTTCATGGAATATTTTCCCAGCGACTACACCAGTTTTAAATTTTTCAGTCAAAATCCTTATTCTAATGCATTTTCCTCGGCGAAAAAATTTGCTACATAGTTCAAATCATGTCTGAGAAGAAAAATGAAAGCGTTAATCTTCCAGATTTTTTATTTTAGTAGAATATTTTGATAATTTTTTTTGATTACTTACCTATTGCCTCTTTGTATTAAAACATGGATATAATAATTAAAACTAGCTCCGCAGGTTTTTACTGCTAGGCCGTTCGGATTCGCCCAGTTAGTGTTGGTGACCATTTTTTAAATCCAATAGGAACTGGTTCCAAAAATTGCCCATTCCTCGAATCCGCTGCCTTCCAGTGATAGCTGGATAGCATCACCGGGACCAGCAATGACGTCATATGTAATGTACAGCCGCATAATACAACTAAGTACTACCGTCAATCTTTCCATATCCGGAGAGATACTACAAATTCACTAATTTGTAGTACTTATACCTAGAATATACGAATTATTGAATTCGAAACCGAATTACAGAGGTATTTAGTTTGAAATTCCATGTACATAGATTTTATTGTGGAGCGGTGCGTATGGCGTGGCGTCAGACATGCACTCGAAGCCGGGTTCTGAAATTCAACCACGCAGACGCTACCCTATTAATACTATTCGAAAACAATATTTTACTTTGCGGAATCGGGATTCATTTCCGTCGAAATATTTTACGTAATGAATTATTTCCATTAAATTCCTTGCAATTTATCTGTCACTGAGGAGCGGAATTAATATTATTATTAAATTGTCACAAACGTATTTAAAAGCCTTATTTTTAACGGTGGTTTTCAAATCTCCTGCTTCAGTTTCAACAATTGAAATAACCACGGAGAAGCAAAGTTTTTTTACAATATTAAACGAGAATAAAAGACTCGTTGCGTATTTTAGAAATAGTTTTTTTCCATAAAATTGGTACTCAGCGCAACGGCCATTTATCCTTTAAATTCCAAAACACCCGCCTGGGAAACTGTCACGGCGGAATTTCCACGAGAGCCAGTTGAAAGGAACACATTAAAGTTTGTATGCAACGCGATACAATATATAATGTGGTATCGCTGCTTCGGTGAGATTTATTGTCTTGTGCGCGGGAGATATCCAACGTATCCCACGGAGTCCAACAGGGTTCTCTACGGGGCCCCTATTGCGGTGAAAAGAAGATTTATAAAGGATTTTTTGCCCTTTTTTCAGCGGTTCCCGAACGTAGGAAATACCGAAATACTGTGAATGTAGCGAGTTTTGATTATCCCCCTCTGAACAGGCGCCGACACTTTGAACATGATAAATAACGCAATCACGTGAGATATTGTACGAATTTGTTTACGGGAGAGTTTTATTTTTTGAGAAATTTCAGACCTCGGTGAAGTGTGCGGGTGTAACTTCTGAAGGCACTCCTCTCGCTGTTGTTTCGTGTTTATTATTTTGTTGAGTGAGTTGAATCAATTTTCCAAATCTGCAGAGAAGAAGGCGGGAAAATCAAGCACGATAAAAATATGATGAAACAAGGTCATAATCTTGGTTTTGTTCTTCGTATAAGTAAAGTGTTTAGTAATCCGAGTACAGTTGTAATGTTATATTTTGCATTAGTTAGAAGTACACTGGAATATGCCTCGCCAATTTGGAATCCGACTAAAGGGTGTTACTTCTGAACACTCGCCTCTCGCCATTGTTTCGTGTTTATTATTTTGTTGAGGGAGTTAAATCAATTTGCCAAATCTGAAGAGAAGGCGGGAAAATCAAGTACGTTAAAAAAAATGATGAAACAATGTCATAATCGAGAAAATTATAGTCATAAATTCTAATATTTGATTAAAGCCTCAAGAATTTCACAAATGAATATCATTACATCACAGCGGCCGCTTCATAATTTAGTAAGTTAGCTTACAGACACGATTTAGACACAGAATTTATATTTATTTATTGCTTCTTCACAATTTAAATACATTTTAGCATGTAATTATTAACCCCACTAGGGTTCGCCTGTATCGGGGTTAATAATTTCATAATTTATTAAAAGTAACATACATAAATATCGGTCTTTACCAAATTCAACAATAGAGAAAATTAAAATATATACTTGTATATCCGTATGGTTTTAAAAAATATAAATAAATAATAACATAATGAAAGAACAAATATTAATTAATTTTATTATTATTAATTTTTAAGCTAAAAAACAATATTAAAGCGAGTAAATATAAAATAATTTTGAAAGAAATATGAGGAAAAAAAAATTGGTTAGAATTGAGAGAATACAGCATAAGTTAGCTTAAAGTACAGAATATTTAATGCATTAGTTCCTACAGCTTAGTAGAGGCACATTCAGTGAAAAATATTGTAACAATATTGTCTTTCGATACTTACATTATTTTATGCTTTATAAAATTGTTAACCATGTCTAAGTGAGGTTAAAAAATTTAAGTGCCATTTAGGTGTCATTATTTAAATTAAAATTTTTAACCTCACTAAGACACAGTTAACCATTTTAAAAGTGCAAAATAATATAAGTATCGAAAAACAATTTTGTTACAACATTTCTCACAGAATGGGCCTCTACTAAGCTGTAGGAACTCATGCATTATAATGATTTTTTTTGCAAGCATGTCATCTTTAATATTTAAACTGGTATTTTCTTAATCGGTATCTATTTTGAATGCTGCTAAATTATATCGGGATATTTTCCTTATAATATGGCACTAATTGAGCGTTTTTTTTTCTAATTGTTACGACAATTTGGATTCAATTACCAAATGTAATTACAATTCAACCCTGTGTGGTCATTATGTAGTACTTCAATTCTGTATTATATTATTCCTGGAAAATGTTCAAGAATAAACATATTTCAACGGATTCGGAATACTGGAAATAGCTAAGACATTTTATTGTAATGTTCCTGAATGGAATTTTCTAAAATATACATTCTCTTACACTGCAATGTACCAAAATAATTGGAATGTTCTGGTGACGCGATTATATTTGCATGCTATATGCCGACAATTTAATTTTACATCTATTTGGAAGCCTACGTTGTGTAAGCATAATTAAATTAAACAATATCTTTGCGAAATTTTGGAATTCAACAACTCTTTTCTTTAGAAATTTCTCGTTAACACCTTATTGAAAGCGGCGGCTGTTTGAATTGTTTCCGCTTTCGTTATATTGTACGAGTATAAATGGGATTTTGCTAAGTTTGAAGAAGGGATTTATTTTGATTAGGTTACTTGAAAGATGGTATTTCTAATTACATGTTTTCATGTAGGGTAATGCTACAATTAGTTACTTGAAAAGTGGTAGGTATTTCTAATGACATGTTTTCATGTAGGGTAATGTTCAAGTGCCATAGATTTCTTATTGCCCAGTTTGGTAAAGCAATAAATGTAATAAAGGACACCAGATATCTGTAGGAAAGGCTTAAGTTAGCTTTAACGGATATTTATGGGTCTTATCTTTCAATCATGAGACACCTGTAGATCCATTTCTCGTATACCTCAAAGGAAAACGTCAACAGAAATTGCTTCTCGTTTTGGTTTTCATGAGTTTCTCTCACCTGATAATATGACCGAAGTATTGGATACTGGACAAGGCAAGTTGAAGATATTATTGTCCTGATTTTTATTTGCAATGGAAAGAATTGCTCTTACGAAATCTTCGGCGTTCGACGGGAAAATGAGATTTCAAAGGCTTTCGATTGGAAGATTGGAGATTACCCTCTGCATTCCGTGCAAGAATGGTTTGGTTCATGCAAGTGGAAATGTAATAACGCCGTGTTAATTTATTGATTTATAAATCGTTTTGACATAATAACACAAGATTTTGACAAAATAAAAACTTAACAATTTTCACTTTGGTAAATTTACTAGCTTTCAACGGAAGTATATTTGGGATATTTTCGTTCGTGTGAAAATGTAAAATCAATCAAATATTTATCGTTTTGTTACTCAACATCGGAAATGTCTTTAAAGTCGTTTAGAGTATTATTATCCTTACGTTTTCAGATACTACACATTGTAAAAATTACGATATTTAACATATAACTTCAAAAAATAAATAGAACCTCTCTCTTTTTATAACCTTTGAAGGTTATTCCCATCAATGTAATATATCATCGAAGAAGACGAAAAAACTAACAACCTAAACAAAAAGGTTAAAAAAGATTGAGATACGAAAATAAAAAGACAACAATCGCAACTGGGACTCGAACCCAGAACCTCTCGTCTTACCGGTACAAAAGCCTTTACCAATTCGGCTACTGAGAACTCTTGAAATATCATTTGTGTGAACTCACATTCCAAATTTCAGAATTAACAATATTATCTACCACAAATTTTTTTCCATATTATTGGCCGCTACCTTTTTCATTGGAAACAAGTGTTCGAAGAACTGGTTTGTAGACTAGATAGTATCTCGAATATGTAATACAGTTGCGACATTTACAGTTTTCATATTTTCATTTAAATCATTAGTGTTATATTCTTCTTCAATTATATTTAACTTTGAATTGACAATTTTTACTAGTGTCGATAGTGAATATCGATAGCAAAACAGTTTTTTTTTTTTAATTCAATCAATTTTGTAAATATTGATTCTGCAATTTATGGCATTTTCCAAAATTAATCCACATAATCTTCAACTCACGCTCTCCATCATCACTTAGGTAGACACACTCCACCACTATCTCCAGGTCGTTCAAAGCTTCAGTGAGTGCAAGATTATCGTCCTCTATCGATAGCCATTAATTTAGTTTTAGCCCAGTTAAGCGAAGGCCAAGTTTTAAACTTTAGGTTTTTGGATTGCGAATTTTTTATTTAAAAAAAAAGCTATTATGAATGCCGAAGCTCGCCAATACCAACCAGGTTTCATCAGGGCATTATAACATAAAACTAGTTCAAAATGGATTAGAACGCTTCAAAAATTGTTTTCAATTGTTAAAGACTAAAACTTCTCCTTTATTTTATCTACCTCATCCTCTGATGCACCGTCCTGCATTTTATTTCACTATCTCTGTTTGAAATAAAATGTTCAAACTGCCTGAATCCATCTGCCTAGGGGTCTATATTTCCAATTTGTGGCCTGTGGTACAGAGGTATATTGTTATGAAGTAAGCAATGCACTATCATGTGATTTTGGTTGACATTTAGATCGCTTAGAAATAAATCAAATGCTGTATATAAATACTGCAAATAGAACACATCATTGCCTATGAAATGATCGAGAATTTTTTTGGTTAATCATTTTATAAGCCCAGAAAAAAATATAAATATAAAATTATAAGGGGATATGATTTTAGATTTCACTGCCAAAAGTATTTTCGTTATTTATTTTTGGGGTGTTATGCCGTATTTGCTTCTTCTTTAGTCAACGTTTATAACAAGGTTACAGTGTCCATCATCAGGACAGATTTGCGATCACACATCTGTCCGAAACTTTGTCTACATAAGTAGATAGCGCAACACAACATAACACCCCAAAAATAAATAACGAAAATAAAAGTATTAAGTCTATAAAAACTGTTTTATAGTTCATCTCCTACTTACGAACCCCTTTTTGGATTTGGTTTTGGTGTATAAAGCGGAAAATTAAAATCTTTAGAACATGTTAGTAAAATATTTAAATATTTATGCCTAAACTTCTTAAATCAAGACCACCACATCCACCACATTCACCATATCCTAATACAGAAAAGACGAACATCCGTTAATGGATTTCGATTCGATTGCAGAAAGAGCATTTGTAGAACGAGTGACTTAGCATGGTCGAAGCTTGGACGAATACAGAGCGCGGAAAACATACGAGTAACACGTTTTCAGAAAAACGTTTCTAACCGCCGCTGATGCCTTGTCAAGCAACGTTCTGATAGAGGATGGCGGCCTTTTACCAGGGTGTTTCTGAGAGAATTAACCACTGGCTGCTTTTATAATTCCCACGGTAACGGCTCGGCAACGGCACAAAAACGGCAAAAAACCTACATTTCTCATCACAATAATACTGCAGCTCTTTTTTACTCGTTAAATAATAGTGAAACGTTGTACGGATGTCTGCTTTCCCCGAAAGAGAAATGCAATCATAATCACGCATCTTTCCGATTGAAATGAGATTCCGCGTGCTTGTGGCATCGCCGTGCCGTTGCCGTG
The DNA here is from genome assembly GCA_917563855.2 of Limnephilus lunatus. Taxonomy (NCBI): domain Eukaryota; kingdom Metazoa; phylum Arthropoda; class Insecta; order Trichoptera; family Limnephilidae; genus Limnephilus; species Limnephilus lunatus. The sequence goes on from OU830596.1 coordinate 71,864,847, forward strand.
GGAATTCTAAAGGCAGCCATTCTTGAGCAAATTCATATTCTAGTTAATTTAAATAGGTTACCTACCAGCAAAATACTGTTTGGGAAATAAAGCACATAAATTTATAAAATTCATTTGCGAAGGTCGGGATTCCAGACTAAGGATCTTAACCGTTCGACCACAAATAAGCAAAAAAATCTTTACAGCGATTATGAATGCGAGTGGTCAGGCGCTACGTGTTTTCGATATTATTTTATGGAATAGAAGCATGGACACTTACTGAAGAACTAATTAGACGACTTGATGCGTTCGAGATGTGGATCTACAGAAAAATACTTAAAATAAGCTGGATGGACAATTGGACAGGGTTACGAATGAAGATGTTATGGTTCGGATGAATAAAGAAAAAAAAAGTTATTAAAACCATCCGAAAACTTGAATATCTCCGATATGTGATGAGACATCCAGAGAAGTACGAAATATTACATTTCATAATGCAGGGAAAGATTGCCGGAAGACGGGGCCCTGGAGGAGAACCTCATGGCTGAAAAAGCTGAGACAGTGGTTTGGCCAGTCTACCTTGGAGCTGTTCCGGGCCGCAGTTAACAAAGTCCGCATAGCCAACATGATAGCCAACGTCCGTTGAACGGACAGGGTACAAGAAGGAGAAGCAACGCTTGTATTTAAAATAATTTTTTAAGAATTCGGTGATTTAAAGTACAGTTTGCAAGATACAATTAAGTATGTAGCTCAAAATAATATTGCAGGAAGATATTGAATATGTATGTTATTATAATAAGTAAGATTTGAATTTATTTTTTTAAAACTAAATAATACATCGAAAACTGTCACAACATTAGCCCACAAAAGATCGCAACGCTTTTGGCTTCTTTTACGTTATTTATAGTTAGCTTCAAGTAATAATTTTTTGGTTAGTTAACAAAAATGCACTTTCAAAGCACATTTTAAAAATAATATTTTACTCTGTCATTTATGAGCCTCACTATTTCATATGGTCATATAACCCGATCGGGCCATTGTTTGCTCCATTAGTTTTCAAATGAAGCACAAACATGGCACGGTAATAAAGCCCCCACCTCCCCTCACCAATCCCCTCCCAATGCAGGCGCTACATTACTCATAAAGTCCCTGCAACTTTCGCGCGTTGAAGTGCATTAATATTTTATTGAATGATGAATCGGATTAAATATTTATTGAAAAGAGAAAGAATGAAAAATTAGACTTGCATATTTTAAAATGAAGAATACAATGCAGAATAATATGAGGGAAAGCAAAAAAATGCCTGACTTATGCTACTTGATAAAATTTCTCTCTCTATTACGTATTTCGGTGGGACGAGAGGGATAAATTTTTTTTAAGTATTCCTGCATAAACCATGACATGAAGTCAGTTTTTTAAATTCGAATCTTACTTCATATTGGACGTTACACAGCGTTACCCAAGATTCGTAGAAAATGCGTTTAACAAGATTAGCTCGTAGTTAGAGGGGTAAAAAATCGAGTCATAGCTTAAAAGTTCATATTACACTGCGAGATTTTAATTGACAACCAATAATACACATTTGATTTTGATTTTTTTTTTCACGGAATTATGTGTTCTTATATCCCACTTATAAATTCATCTAAAAAATTTAGAGTCTTGCACACTATGACCGTTTTAAAGGTTTTAATTCAAGACGTACAAAGGTCTACATTCATCTGCTTTTCCTCAATTTTGCATTTTGAGTAGATAATATTATTATTGAGTAAGGGTAGCGAAGTCGTTTTTTAATTATTTAATTTTAGACTGACCAGGCGTCGCGTATTCGATTCCTCGGGTGGCTCGGCAAAGTCTTCCATCACGACACAAACAACATTTTCCGCTTACTGTGGTGGTAGTAGGAGATTTTCAAATATTGTTTGGGATTTCATAACCCGGGAATGATTGTCTTGCTTTTAAAAACTTTGCATTTCGTCTGTCTGTTTCCATTTCAAGATCGTAGTCATTTTAATGATTCAGTAAAAATTATTTTTTGAAATGTCAAGTCGTTATATTTATTAATTAGGTAGGTTGGTATTTAAGTATCTACTTCCTTAATAATCTTATTTTTTAAAGGAAAATGTTGGTTTTGATTCATAAAATAACGAATTAGAGGTATATTTTTTGATCGCGATGTCACTGTTCACAGACTTACCAGCAGGAACCCATACGTCATTACGTTCACTATTTTTAATAATACACATCTATAAAGATATTTTTAAAAGTTTGTCTGTGTGAAACTACAAAAGCAATCACAATTATTTTTCTATTTTTGTCGTACAGCTATTACTTTATTTAATCACTAACAAACTCAACCATAAAACCAAGCGTATAAATGAAGCTGAAGAACTCGTGAATGGTATGTTCTGGCATCATAAAATTTGCACAACTTATTCTGTCCGTATTTTTTTTATTATCTTTCAGATCGCTACGTCTACGAACAATGAAAAACAAATAAAATAAAGACAGACAATCCCGGGTTACGAATAACCTGACAATATTTGAAAATCTCCTACTACCACTAAAGTAAGCGGAAAATTTTGCTTGTGTGCCAATGTCAACCCAGCCACCGACCGGACAAACTTTTGTTTTCAAAATATAAGAAGACGTCATAATAAGAATATTCTATAATATTAATAATATGTCATAAAACGAGTAATGAAACTCGAAAGTTGTCGTGATTACCCAAAGTTAGAAAAAAGACAAAAGATATAATTGTAAAAACAACATTTGGTCACCTTGCGCATTTAAAAACCGTTTCAAAGTTCTCACTTCATACAATCAATTATATTCCCAAGAGATTCCTTGAAATTTCGGTAACTACAAACAGACCATTAGTTTAAAAAACGTTGCCTACACAAGAAATCATTTATGTATGATACAAAAGCCTAGCTTTATGCTCCAGAATTCCAAAACCTAACCAATGTTAAATACGCTAGTTTGTAGTTCAACTTGCCACAAACTGGAAACTTTCCCTCTGTTAGTCGTAATCCTAAAGTTAACAGACGGTATACAGTACAGAATTGTTCCTGGAAAATTGTTTGTTGGAAAAAACTGGCTTAGCCAATATTTTAACAATATTTTGTTAATTTGTTTTCAACAAATGTTGATACGTATCGCCCCTGAGGCACTTTTCACAAAAACGGTCTTCTTCAAATTATCCATTATTATTATTATTGGGAAATAAGTCCCTCCTGGGTTCAAAACAAAATAAAAAATACAACATGTATCATCTATCTATAGGCGTATTTTAAAGTAACAATATAGTCCAGGCAACGAAGGAAAAATAGGTGAAATAATTCGCGTAGAAGCGAATTTTGGCACAGTTGTAGGGGAAGGTATTGTTAACAACATACTAAAAGAACTGTGGGGAGGAGGTGGAGCTAAGGGTGGGGGGGGGGGGTTCTCTAAAGGTCCCTTTTCCAGTTTTTCGTTAATAACTCGAAAACTACTACCTCTAGCGAAAAAATATTTATGTACCTACTAAATTATCTACATAAAATTTTCTACAAAAAGGTTATATAAATTTTTTTGTTAGGATCAATTCTTAAGGAGATACGGAGGGGGGGAAATGTCAAATTTAATAAAAAAACAGTTTTTATTGTTAAAAATGAAAGTTTTATTGTTAAAAATTAAATTTTTAGTGTTAAAAATGATATGGAATAGAAGAGAGAGATCTTGACTATGCTGACCAGCATGGAGGGTCTTACTCCGGACAAAGTTGAAGAGTTTCCTTGGTGTCATCTTTGACTTAATTTCAGAATCATCTTGAATCCCTCAAGGATAATGGGCGTACCGCTGCTATGTGGGTTAAGTACTTCCACATGGTTACCCTGATGAAGAAGTTCATTGATTCTGAGCGTCGTGGTGTTTGGGACGGCTACATGGCTAGAGGTAGTAGTTTTCGAGTTATTAACGAAAAACTGGAAAAAGAGACATTTAGAGACACCCCCCACCCTTCAGTACTTTTAGTATTTTGTTAAGAATACCTTCCCCTACACATTATACTAAGGACACATTCCCGTACAACTGTGCCAAAATTCGCTTCTACACGAATTATTTCCGCTATTGGGTGTTTTTGGTCTTCGTTGCCTGGACTAATAGATATTGGCATTAATTTGGAATTAATCATGCTGAAAATAAGTTGGCATAGTAATTTCAATTTGTGGAATAGAATTTGAGCTATTAATAGTATTTGCTTGCTTGCTACGAGTATGTGTATGTTTGAGCTTAAATATAAATAAAACGTCAAAGAATTTTTTTTTTCATATATCTACAACTTTTTTATTGACAATGATCAACTTACCCTTCAATTGTATCGTATGGGATTCTGAGCTACGCCGACATCTAAATTAAGCATTAGTCATAGCACACAAAGGAATTACTGTAAATTATATTATCTCACTACAGAGTATTCGTGTACATAAATTGCGACAAAATTTGATATCTCAATATTATACGGAGGCGGCGTGTATTTTAATTGAATACGCTTGAAAAGGATTATTACAAATAGATGAATAATTTGTTGAAATGTGAGAAGCTTAACATTTGCATTTCTAGAGATGTGTTGATGCACCTGAGTGAACCTTGGTTCGTTTCTGAAAGCTTGAAGTCATTTGTAAGGCAAATAATGGCTTATTTTTTTTTTTTTCGATTTCTTTATCTTTTTATTTATTTTTTGTATTCTAAATAAAAACAGCGAGTAATTAAGTAAAAATAAATGTGTTTTGATTTTTGTTTGTTTTTATTTTTCTGTTGCTCGTAGGTATATGAATTGTACAAGTACATCCACATTACTTACGAGTTCTGTAAAGTCATCCATGTGGATTTAGCGTTAGATATATATTCTTATTTATTATTTTGAGTTGTTTTATTTATATATTTTGCAATATCTTTCATTTATGTTATACCTACCGTTGTTATAAATGAAATTTGTATTCGATATGTAAAAGCCCAACAGGGCGTCAATAAATAAATAAATATTCATGAATGTAATATATCATTTTAAAGAAGATACTTAATACTAATTAATTTAAACTATTTGGGAAGTGCATATAGGTACCGCCGCCCTGGGAAACATTTATTGGATAACCTACATTACGCCTTAGGTGGCGGATGCTTCTGTGTGCGGGCCGGATCGAAAGAGGCTGATCGGGGAGGTTTTTTGACTTCTCCAGCTGGTCTCTCGCGACCCATCCCCATGAACCGCAGGTGGTGGGATGGATTCATACGTCACTGCTAGAGTCACTGACCCTTAGATTCCTACCCACCTCTCATACTTTTTTCCTTCAAAGAACTCCCCCTCAACACAGCATCCCCAAAGATCACATAGGTACCGAGGGAAATTATTTTCCTGAGGGCCTCTTTTATGGAGCTACTTTATGTAAAAAAAAAACTAAACTTGAAATTAATGAATTCATTCGAAATTTAAATTATGACATCGACGAAAGTGAAAGAAAAATAAAGATCCAAATGGTCAAGTTGGCTAAGGCAATATGTGAGAGTTACATAAGAGAACCGGGTGTGAGTCACATTTGCAACCGTTATCTTTTTTTAATTTTTCTGTGTCTTGTTCTGTGTCATGTTTCACCTAGATTTATTGGTATTATCTTCTTCTTCAATGCTTATTAATTATTTTAATGTAAAACAGTATTATTATTTGATTTTTTCTCATGTTACTTTAGTTGTCTATGTGCTCTTTGGGTCACATGGTCTCATTACCCATTACCGAGTTGTGCCGAAGGTGTCCGAAGGTAGATGTGCGGAGTCATCATAATTCAAGAGCTCCGCAGATGGCGAAGACAAAACCTTGCTATAGACAAGATAATACTTTTGTCCTCAGAAGTATAATTGTTCTCACAGTAAGATTTTGGAGTTTAGATTAGAAATGAAACTAAATAGCCAGGTTCTTCCCCACCTTCATTTTTTCCATCACCTTCCCCTCTTCACTACATTCAGCTTTAAAACATAATTGGACATGCCATAGTCTCACTGGCTCCAGATGGGCGCAGCTGGGACTTTTGTAAGGTATTCACATAAAAAAGCTTTAAATAAATTGATAACAAAGGTTTAAAAATGAGTTGACATTTTCGCTTCTAGAAAAATCATAGACAAAATGATGCAAAGACAAATTTGTTGCAGAATGAGATAAAGTGCGACACAGACGTTATGTAAATCAAAAGTAAATGAGTCCATAGATGGAAGTGAATCAAGATGAATTTAAATATAAATTACAGATAGAGAATAATGTTATATAAAGCAAGAAATAACACTCCGTAAATAAAAAATAAATAAATAGCACCAACAATTTTAGGAAAAGCATTAAAACATTTTTTGAGCATCTTCAAAGAGACGAAGTTTAAGCAGGATTAGGTATTTATTGTCAAACATTTTGATCTATATGCTTATCTACTCGAGCGATGGCTATCCTAACAGAAATTATTATGTGAAACCTATAAATATGAAATAAACAGTGAAATTCATTGACTCATTGAATTAAAACTGCAGTAAGCAGTTCATAATTTGGAGGTATAAAATTGGTTAAATCGAATGACCGAATCGAAAACTGAACACCCAGAAATTCCCATCGCTCTAGTCTAGTGGTTGTCGCTTTTATCGCAGGCATTGATTACCTGTTTATGGACTGAGCTTAGCGAAGTCCTGTTTTAACTCGATTTGTTTTGTACATTCCGTTTCCGTTTCAAGATGGTGGTGGTTCAGTAAATATTATGTTTCATATGTATAATCGTCGTATTTATTTGGACTTTCTTTTTCACATTTTTTTTTTCATTGTTATAGTCCTACCCAATGACATCAATACTGGACGCGGGGTAGAAATCTCAAAGTGGGAAGCCAAACACAAGACGATTGTAGCTGTCTCTATTTCTAGTACTTTAGCACTAAACTGCTACGCGTCAAGTGAGGTCGTATCTTACCAGTAAGTAAATTGCATTGCAAAGCGCCAAAATGCCCTCCTGTGTGATGAGAATATGCTTCAATTTTTTTAAATTTTTTTTATATGTATACCGCACAAGAGTCCCAACTGCTCCCGTCTGAAGCCAGTGAGACTATGGCATCCCCAATTGGGGTATGTTGTGAGGCTGAGGGTAGTGGGGAGAGGAAGGAGATAGGGAAGAGGAAGGTGGGGAAGTACCTGGCTATTCAGATCTGGTCACCAAACACGGCTAATGCCATTTCAAGCAACGTTTCAATTCTGAATGGTGGTCTTACACCAGGGCGATACGGAGAGTATCTTCCACTCTGGAACGTGCTGCAAATATCCTATATATTTTTTTAAATGAATAAATTGTGAAATAACACAAATTAATCAAATAAAATTTATTTGCCACGCCGGGATTCGATCTCGCGACCTTCGGTGTGCGAATCAAGCGTCTTATCCGCTGCGCTACGCTGGCCTAATTACACGGCAAATAGTCGTAAAGGCGAAGGAATAACACTTCATTTGTAAGTACACGCAAATTACTTATTATTATCAATTATTATAATTATTACAATTAATTTTATAATAATACGTCATTGTATTCTTTACCCTTCCCTGTCCTTTGTGTAACCGAGTGAGAGTATCTTGGTATCTCAGTCACACCCGTGATGTGAAAGCCGTATTCGGCGAAGAAATTAATAAGCCGCCCTACCGTATATCTATGACATTCACACACGTACATTCTTTGATTGTCTATCTTTATCACACAGGAATAAAGTTTTGAATTTAGAAATTATACTGAAAACCGCTGAAAACAAAAGAGTGTTGCTTGATTTCCACATTATATTGTGAGTATGTGAGACTATGGCGAGTCTATTTATATAACGTCATTGGCCCTACCTGCCTGAAAAAAAATGGATTAAGAATTTTCAGTGATATAGTAACGTTTCTTTGGAAAAGTTGGAAAACACAAATATTATTTGGTTCATAATTAAGTAGGTAGGTATTTAAGTACCTACTTACAATTTTATAATTTATAGGGATATTGCAGTTTTGATTTATTGAGTAAATGAAAATCAGAACTATTAATTTTATAACCACGAAGTCTAATGTTCACAGAACTATCAGTTTTAACCGGAATAACAGAGAAATACATTGCATAAAATAAAAGATTAATTATGAAAATTCGAATCTAAAATGTTATAGAAATTAATACCTTGTGTGTTTTAAAATCTATTTACAAATTTCGGATTTATTATTTATTTTATTTCCATTCTTGAACATAGATAATAAGTTTAAACGTAAGAAAAAAAAATTATGATCCGTAACTGCATGCAAACAGGTAAGCAACTAGTAGAATTTTGTGAACACCTCACTAGGCGAACCTGTGCTGAGGTGTTCCCATGTTTGGGTATAAATGCTATTCTGTCGATATAAGTAGAAACACCATATCCTCCTTGATATTGTCAAGAAGGGCACTGTGGGTCAACCCATGGAAGCAGTATCGAATTCATTAATAATGATTAGTAGCAGTTAGGATCTATATATACAGTTATACATAGCATCTAGATTATGTTTAAGATAAGTAATAGTTTTAATAAATAGATATGTATATTTTTCTATGGACCACATGCCACTGGTATAAAAATAATATTGTGGTATTATTTTTGGTCTCAAACAAAGTTTTTTTTTTTTTTTTTAATGTTTGTATTTGGTTATGTTTGATTAGGCGTTATAATGTTTTGATTAAATTGAATACCTTGTTGTTTGATCTAGTCTTTGATGTATTTTTTGTGAAGAATTGTATATGTATTTGTGGTTGGTAGTTGCTTCAGTATGGTGGGCATGTAGTTACATAGTTTGGTTGCGTAGTACTTGAAGTTTCTTTGCCTGTGTGAGGTATGAAACGATAGAAACGTTGTTTATTGTTTTTATTTATTTTTAACATTAGAAAATAACTCCAATGCCATCTTTGGGGATGCTGGGTGGAAGCTCATTTTAGTAAAGGAGGAAGGAAGTTGAAGGAAAAACATCTCCCTCCACCAGTTTCTCTCGACCCGGCCTTTCACGCAGTTGGTGGATTGACGCATCCGCCGCCAGGATCTGGAAAAAAAATGTAGTTAGTAGTTGCTTCAGTGTGGTGGGAATGTAGTTATATAGTTTGGTTGCGTAGTACTTGAATTTTCTTTGCCCGTGTGAGGTATGAAACGATAGAAACGTTGTTTATTTTTTTTATTTTTTTTACATTAGAAAATAACTCCAAGTCCATCATTGGGGATGCTGGGTGGAAGCTCTTTTTAGTAAAGGAAGTAGAGGAAGTTCTGGGAAGGAAAAACATCTCCCTCCACCAGTTTCTCTCGACCTGGCCTGTCACGCAGTTGGTGGGTTGACGCATCCGCCGCCAGGATCTGGAAAAACCTAACCCCATGAATCCGGGTACCACTTCTAAGTCACCAAACGTAGCGAACCGCTTGAGGTGACGTGTTAGGGATTTATCCAATAAATGGTTCCCTCTCTATCATGCTTCTGCCTCTCAATTTGAATTAATTTTTTATTTATTTTACATCATCAGAATTATTTATGCATTCTCAGTGTATAATATATTCTCAATGAAAATCAACGTGCTCAATGAAGCAACCTAATTATATTATACATAGTAAAAGATCTCCACTCCACCTACCTTACTCCATATCGTTGGTAATAATAATTTATTAGACGATATGAATTTCAGGCGTTCGTAAGATAAGCTCCGAAATCCTAAATATAGGGAATAATAATATAATATATCTTGTTAAGTTAGTATTCATCTTCATTACCAAGTCGGGATATCAGATTCCAAACTTTCGCCTCAGTACACAGTGGGACCTGCGAAAGCTCTCCGGGAAGCTTTAGCACAGAGCTTTGGTATATATTATGGGTCTGCAGACGGAATTAATTGTAAATAATACACGAGTTTAAATTGTTTCGCTACGAATCATTATGTATTTTGTGTTATTGCTTGATATTGCATTGCAGGAAAACTTAGTTGTGAAAAGAAAAAATACTTTTTTTAGGTAATTTGTAAGATTTAATAATTATGCAGAGGCAACTTCAAGCATAATTTATTTTTTTTAGTTTTTTTCCAGAAAAAGTTTAAAAAAATTAAATGAGTCATTTTTTATAAAGCTACCCCGACTTTTTTCATTTTTGATGTCATCTGGAAGGCAATTATTTAAATTGCTCCCTGGTAACCAAAGTATTGTTTATCATAGATAGTATACATGTATGTATCGTGTAATCGTGTATTGTGTGTGTGTACTTGGGAAGTTTGTAGGTATGTATGTTTTTATTATTTGTTTTAGTTATTCTTCTGTTTCTGTTTTCTATATTGTGGTATCTCGTTATAATTGTTTTTTTGTGTTACATTAACATTGTTAAATAGACTTGCTGACAAACTGCTTTGTTGTGTGTACTTGGGAAGTTTGTAGGTATGCATGTTTTTATTATTTGTTTTAGTTATTCTTCTGTTTCTATTTTCTATATTGTGGTATCTCGTTATAATTGTTTTTTTGTGTTACATTAATATTGTTAAATTGACTTGCTGACAAACTGCTTTGGCGGTTTAGCGGGTGCTTAAAATGAAGAATAAAAAATAAAAAAAATAGTCTTAACCAACTGCGTGGCTGACCGAATTGGGAGAGACTTATTAAGGGAGACCTAACCTAGATCACTCCAGCTGGACTCTCTTGACCCATCACCTTGCACCGCAGTGGGAGGGAACGATTCATACGTCCAAAACTCCTGCACACATTTACCCCCAGATTCCTATCCATCCTCATATCTTCTTCCTTGCCATAACTTCCTCTTTTGCCTTTACCTAATAAGACACTCCACATATCATCTCAAAAGATGACATAGACCCTGCGGGATTTTTTTCCTCAGAGCCTTCTATGTGGAGATATTGTAAAAAAAAAACAATTCCATTATTTTTTACCACAAGGTGGAAATCTAAAATTGGTTATATTTTTAGTGTAATGTAAAAAATGATAAAATTCGACTGATAAAAATTAATAAAAGTTCGACTTTCATAGCAAACAATGTGTCTTGATCTGAGCCAGTTCCTGTAGTGATGCAGGCTTTGCTTTAACTTTTACCCAGGAAGTTGTGTATTCAATCAACATTGCCTCATCATCTGGTGTCTTCTATATGTTTAATTCGATCATCAATTTGATTTACTTCTACATCTGCGATACACCACAGCCTATTCATTTACACTATTGCACTCCTTGAGATCGTTCATCCACTTTCCACAGTGGAATCTGAGCGATCCCTTGTTCGCCTCTGGCGGACTGGAGTCGGTCGTAAGTCGAGCTCCTTGAATGATTTCTTTTGCTTTCTGTAGTGTATCCAAAAGCTCCCTGCTTACTCACATGACGGCCGGCGTAGCGCAGCGGCAAGGCGCTTGACTCGCACACCAAAGGTCGCGGGATCGAATCCCGGCGTGGCAAATAATTTTTATTTGATTAATTTGTGTTATTTCACAATTTATTCATTAAAAATAATATATAGTATATTTGCGGCACGTTCCAGAGTGGAAGATACTCCCTGTATCGCCCTGGTATAAGACCACTATTCATAATTGAAACGTTGCTTGAAATGGCATTAGCCGTGTTTGGTGACCAGATCTGAATAGCCAGGTACTTCCCCACCTTCCACTTCCCTATCTCCTTCCCCTACCCACTACCCTCAGCCTCACAACATACCCCAATTGGGGATGCCATAGTCTCACTGGCTTCAGACGGTAGCAGTTGGGACTCTTGTGCGGTATACATATAATTTTTTTTTTTTTTAAATGATTGCAGTACTAAAAACTTTCCTAAGACTCCGATAGATGGCAGCTAGCTTACTACAGGCTGTGGGCAACAGAGGGTCCAACAGCTTAGAGGCAATCTTCAGCAGATCTTTCCCCTCAGATTCCAATTAGCTAGTTCCTAGATAGGTAGACTATCGTGGTCAACACTGTATACGCGGTATCAATAAACCAGATTTATACGAAAAGAACATTATTCTACCCATTGAATACATCTCCTTCCAAAGTGAGTTGGAGGACTGTTGGTGAAACACCACATTTTCAAATCATTAACAAATGCATCGATAATATAATCGATACCGTTGATAGCCTGCTCTTGTTAGAAGAACCGTGTAGCTCAGCACATATTATGCCTCTATTTTTACTTAAATTATAACTACCTTTAAACCACTAATTCCAACTCATAAACTTATGTTTATATAATTTTTATAAGAAAAACTTTCTTTTTATACTTTTTTTAAGGTTATTCCCATCAGTGAAATATATCATATTAGAATAAGTTTATCGATAATAATCTAAACTAAAATATGAAAGAGAACAAGAAACAGAAAAAAACTTTGACAGAAGGTGGCAATAGCGAAATTGGTTAACGCGCTCGTCCCGGTTAGACGGAGAGGTCTGAGTTCGAGTCCCAGTTGCGACCATTGTCTTTTTCTGTTTTTCTGTGTCTTGTTCTCTTTCATATTTTCGTTTAGATTATTATTGTTAACTTATTATAATATGATATATTTCACTGATGGGAATAACCTTCAAAAAAGTATAAAAAGAAAGTTTTTCTCATAAAAATTGAATATTCATTTAGACTTTCGTAAAAAGTAAATTGATCCATATAAATAAATTCGAATGTATCTATCCGCGACGCTATCCAGGTTACAAACCAATTCTTAGAATGATTGTTTCCAATTAAAAGGGTAGTTGCCCGTAATATGGAGAAAAATAATTAGTTGATAATAATGTAATTCTAAAATTTGAAAATATGAGATTGAAAAATATGACGGCCTTGACAGAAGGTGGCAATAGCGAAATTGGTTAACGCGCTCGTCCTGGTTAGACGGAGAGGTCTGGGTTCGAGTCCCAGTTGCGATCATTGTCTTTTTCTGTTTTTCTGTGTCTTGTTCTCTTTCATATTTTCGTTTAGATTATTATTGTTAACTTATTCTAATATGGTATATTTATACTTTTATTTTTAGACCGTATCATTTTTTATTAAGAACTCTCCAACTAAAATTGTGAAATAGAAAAATCATAAATAGATTTGGTTGCATCTTTTCTTTATCTGCCTACAAACCTCCGTTTTTACTTAGACTTTTACTTTTAAACAACGGAACTTACAATGGATGTATCCTAGTATGGCGGCAATGCTTTTTTAAAATTTCATGAAAACTGCTTGGTTATATTTTTTTCAAATTATCTTGGCTGCCCCACTCAAACTTTCTGTTCTGTTTATCTAAAAGCACGAAATTTGATCACCGTTGTGGAACTTGTGCTTTAGAATGCAGTAGAAATAAAGTTCTTGAAGTCTTCACAAACAACTCGCGGCGATTTGTCAGATTGCTCCGTTTATGAAATGATATTAATGCTAAAAGTTTAGGTAGAACCGCGACTTGGACAGTTGTACCGAATATGCTCACTTAGTTCTGGAGACGGCTTCTGAGTAGTTTGTTCGTTATTGGATCATCCCCTTCCACTGAGAGTAAAGTCAGTTCAGAAATAATTGTTGCCTTAACTGGCGGTTGCAGTTAATTTCAGATACCTATTGAGATTGTCAGAAATTGAATTATTTTGCCATTTAGTGGAGAGTTTGAATGATAGAATGAGTGAAAGTGAATTAAGCAAGGTGAATGTGCTAAGAAAGACTGTAACGCACCGTTTTTTGAGATATAAGCGGAAACCCGAAAATTGGGAACTTCTCCCCCCCCCCCCCTCCCAACCCCTAGCTCACTCACCATCTAGACGTCAGGACTTTTAGTATGTTCACACCCTAAGCACTCTGCTCCTAAGTGCTCACGCACTCTACACCTCCTTTTGGACCATTCATTGACTGGACTATTCATTTATGTCATAGTAATAATTTGTTATCAATAGAGGAAACAAGGGTTTTTAAAATACATATATGTAAACACTTCTAATTTTAATAATTAAAAACATCCCAAATACTATCCAACCGGATTTGTACGGTAATAACAAATTTAAAAACTATAGATTTAAAAGATAAATATAATATTTTAAACCAAATTAGTTTTTAACGATTGTTCGATTCGAGGGGTGCAGACATACGTTCACCGTTTGTCTCATTTTTGACTGTTAACATTTAGTTTGTAAGAAAGAGGGGCAGCATTATATGTTTAAGAACAAAAGCAAAACAACCAGCGCATTGACATTTGACGTTTTTGAATTATTGGAATTCACTCACTATTCAATATTATATTTATCACAATATTCCTGCAGCTCTTTCAAAAGTTGAAAATTCGTTACATGCAAAATAAATGAGGAAAAGAATTTTCTTTATAAACTTTTTTCGTGAATTTTTCCAACCTTTTAATAGCTATTCTGCTATTCGGGCGAAGACAAATCCAACAAATCAAAGATCATAAATTAAAATTAAAATCGGTCCTGCCATTCTCGAGTTATAAATGATGTAACTAACCCGACTTTGTTTTATATTATATTAAAATAATGGCAACGATATAACCGGACTATTTGACATTGTAAATTATCCTAATATCGATTTTTATATACTGCAAAAACCACTCTTGTTTATTTAATAGAAATGAACTTATGGTATGAATTTTATCCGTATTGAAATTGAATTAGAGGTTCATTTAAACCTTGCGATACTTGAGAAGCTGAGGGTTAATTATTGTTCGCTTCGCTTACCGAAATTAGCGAGCCACCACTGGTAAATAAACAGGGAAAGGATTAACTATGTTAGGTGACCGTGGTATTATATGAACGTAGAAATATGAAAATATAATTAAAAGACTAAACAACCTCACATGACTGGCTATGAGGGTGGTATGGTTGAGTTATACTAAGGAATGTTATGTGTGATTATGCTTAGGTTAGGTTTGATTGGGTAATGTGAGTTTAACCCTAGAAGCCCAATCATATTTTGCTATCTAAAAAGCCCTACCATAGGTCAAATTTCCCAACATGAATAAATACACTAACTTGTAACATAGTTTATTCTGTGTAATTTATTATTTTTATCATTATTTATTCTTATTAACTATTTATGAAATGAAAAAATGCATAATCAGAATAAAATTTATTTAATAGACTTTGAAAAAATAACTATTACTAATTATACAAAAATTTAGTACAAAATGAGATCCTTTGGATTTGCTTCTTTTAAACTAAAAATATAAAAAAAAAAAAGTTTTTTTTTTCTACTAACCAATAAATGTTTTATAACAATTAAAAAGTTTTATAAAATTATCTTTTCTTCATAAACACTTTTTTATTTTCTTCTACTTCTACTTCTTTTTCTTTATCATTAAATTACAAAAAGCCTAAACATAGGTCAAATTGAAAAACAGCAGTGCGATAACTCCAATATGAAGGGACTTACCAAGGCAACACTGCCGTCTCCTGTGGGCTCGTGGCGGGTACTAAGTTGGTTGGATCAATCAGGACAATCGAAAGAAGTGTGCGAAAGAGAAAGCAGATATTTGTTTGCGTATGGGTAAAAATGACCTAGATTGGGCTTCTAGGGTTTAAAAAATGTGTAAATGCTCCCAACCGTCTGGAGCTAATTAGAACTACGTCGTCGACAATAAATTTTGAGTATGAGGTCGGGCTGAAGATGGAGAGGAGGGGAAGGAGATATAGAAGATGTAGGTGGGGAAGTATCTGACTCTTCATATTTGCTAACCAAACACGCCTTAAGCCATTTCAAGACACGTTTCAATTCTGAATGGTGATCTTACTCTGTAGTATATTATTTTGGATGAACGCATTGTAAAATAACGGATACTAATCAGATTAAAATTTATTTGCGGTTATTTCAAGTAGCTCAAGAGAAAGATAAATGGAATTCTTTAGAGGAGGCCTTTCCCTTCGCCTGAGAGAGGGGTTCTTGCTGATGAATAATTTAAGATACTTATGTTACATTTTTCAACAAGATTTTAATACACATTAATTATACTTTTTCTTATTTTTATAACTCTCTAACAAACCAATTTGCAAGAAATGAAAGGCTTAATTTTTTTTTGGTTAGGTCTGACATTATGTTTGTCCGGTAAACTTACACGGAATATTCGATTTTATTTAACGATTTTAAATGTGAAGAACTTTATGTTTGTATTTTACTTATTATTTTATCGGCAACAATGCAGGTAAAGTAATAAATAGGTCATGTTGTGGCAAACTTTTCAAGCCCTACAAGTCTCATGAGGCTTGTAATGTTTTCATTGATTGATATTTTCGATATTCATAATCGGATACAATATTTTGACTAAAAATTATTACTTTTTGCAAAGTATGAAAGTTAAACGAATTTGGTTATTCTCTCTCCCGGAAGTATTCAAAACCAGTTTTTTTTTTATTTGTGCGCATCATAACGATACTTTTTCAAAAGCCAGGACAAAGAATTTAAAATGCTGAAACGGGATAAAATACACAATTTTTACGGTAAACACAATTTGTCTTTATTTTGGGCACAATCATAGACATACAAATAGCTAAACGAGAACTTACAGATGAGGGGTAAAAACCAACTATGGCGGGACGAAGAGAGGAAAGAGACTTGTGATTCGCCAATAAATCAATCTAACAGTATATAGGCACCTCGCACTATAATATCACCATTTAGTTCTTGAAAAAATCTGCTTTTGAATGAATAGACCTTTTTATATGGGAGCGCGAATTGCTTGCCACGTTATGAACAGATGTGTCAAGTCCAAATTCACAAAGTAAGGTTCTGAGTATTTTCATGGGCGAATATTTTGTTTCCGTATACACTTTTACAAATGTTTCATGATTTACTTACCCCAGTTAACAGCGGCTTTGTGTTTCGCGTCGCCATATATCTCGATGTCATAGTACGTGTTCCATAGACATACAACGTCCGTGCGTAAAATGTACGATAAGAGCTCGACACTGGTCCAGACAAGAATGATGACGTCACATTTTTTAGATTAACGCGGGGCTCTCGCAAGCCCAGCCGGTTCCGAAAAATGGTTCCAATGGGAGGGGGAAATAACACGCCTTTTAGTACGTAAGGTCAAGTTCATGTATTTTGTACGTCCGTGGGCACAATCAATTTTCCAATATGGCACGTATTTAGAGAGCAGTTCAACAATAGTAAGACAATATAAACAATAATCTTATGGGTTCACTCCTAAAGAAAACTCAATTGTTTCTTTAACCATTCGTTTAACCTTTTATCAAAAGGTTTACAACGAGTTTATTCACTCTAGGTTGGCTGAAATCTGGAGCCGACGGTTTACAACGCCTCTCTTTGGTTCAGTTCTGCCAGAGATTATACATGAAGATGCGCGGTAAGAACCGGAAAGCAGATTAATCCCTAGAGTTAACACATTACTTTATATCGGTAATCCCAACTGTGATATCTCTTCCAAGGTACCTAGCATGGTCAATCGATATAGGTTTCGCTCCCGAGCACGACTGCAGGCCGCTAACGAACAAATAACAGTTTAAGTCAAATAAATTAGGAATTCTTAGTTTTCGTTGTTGTGATTGTCCTATTTCATATTTAAAATCGTTATTTTCTAAACACTTTTCATTCTCAGTATTTATTTTGATGTGTACAGTCCTTTACTTTAAATCTTTATGTCTATGCTACTTCATAGTGAAATATTGTCATCAATTCATCATCTTTATTGTCTTTTCTCTGTGGTCACGTCAATTGTTTTTCGTTGTTGATAAATACTCGGGTCAATGTTTTGTAATCTCATTCTCTCTCTGAATTCTCTCTCCGATTCTCTTTAATATCTTTCTCCACTCTCTCTCTAATCTCTTACCGACTCAATTAAGCTACAACTAATTGCCAGTCAATATCGTATTGTAAAGTTATTAAATAAAGTTACAATTAATCCAGAACATAAGTGTTTTACGGATAACCTCTAACAATCTCTCCTCCCAGTACGCCCATCTTGGCGTTGAAACGAAAGAGGTCAAAAAAGCAGCGTCAGCCTTACAACCTGACCTGAGACTTCCCGAGACCACGCAAGGACTTCAGTCGTGACCTGTTGTTTGTTCATTGGCGGCCTGCAATCGTGCTCGGGAGCGATGACAAGTTACAGACATTTTCGATAAAACCTATATCGATCGACCATGCTAGATACCAGGGATACAGAGATCACATCTGGGGTAAAGTTCGGTTTATGGGCGAAATTCCTAAAAATACAAACTAGTTATTTTTATACTAACTATGGGCCGGGGAATACGAATCTGAAAGAATTAGGCGGCGGCAAGCAATATTAACTGAATTATACGACTTTAAATTTTTTTTTTACACACATAGGAAAATGGCCATTTTGGAAGCATTCTGATTCCTAGAAAATCAAACTAGTTATTTTTATACTAACTTTGGGCCGGGGAATCCGAATCTGAAAGAATTAGGCGGCGGCAAGCAATATTAAATGAATTATACGACTTTTAAATTTTCAATATACAAACAGCCATTTTGACACATGAAAACCATAGAAACCATCAAATTAAGTGTTGCCATTAAGCAGTAATATCAATAACGTAAAATAACATGTTTATAATTTAAGTACTTACTTTTTATAAATTTTACTCACTTTTGTATCACAAACCATGCTACCTAAACCTAGCGTAGCCGCTAAACTACTTGAAAACTGGGATGTTTTTTTAAATTGACGCGAGCAGGCGGTATAAAGGGGCACAAACCATGTTACACAAACCTAGCGTAGCCGCTAAACTACTTGAAAACTGGGATGTTTTTTTTAAATTGACGCGAGCAGGCGGTATAAAGGGGCACAAACCATGTTGGGTTAGGTTAGGCTAGATAAGTTAGGTTAGGTTAGGTTAGGTTAGGTTTTATATAATAACATTGATATTGGTGGCCGGTCTAGGTAACAACTTTTTAAGACTACGAATTGTCATACTTTTGGTTTAAGAATACGGCCGTTGAGATAGTCATAATTCATCAGGTTAATGTGTTATGTGATGAATTATCATGTGAAGAATTATCGTGTCGGAAAGTTTTACGTTATTGATATTACTGCTTAATGGCAAGACTTAATTTGATGGTTTCTATGGTTTTCATGTGTCAAAATGGCTGTTTGTATATTGAAAATTTAAAAGTCGTATAATTCATTTAATATTGCTTGCCGCCGCCTAATTCTTTCAGATTCGGATTCCCCGGCCCAAAGTTAGTATAAAAATAACTAGTTTGATTTTCTAGGAATCAGAATGCTTCCAAAATGGCCATTTTCCTATGTGTAAAAAAAATTTTTAAAGTCGTATAATTCAGTTAATATTGCTTGCCGCCGCCTAATTCTTTCAGATTCGGATTCCCTAGCCCATAGTTAGTATAAAAATAATTAGTTTTATTTTTTAGGAATTTCGCCCATAAACCGAATTTTTTCCCACATCTGAGCAGCGCGATGAAAATTGACCAAGAGCATCCCTCGTTCATTAGTAAGAGATGAAGCGATGCGGGAATGAGAAAGTATTCGAGATCGAAGAACTAATCAATATATGCTAGGGAATAATTAGATGGTTTGTTTCAATGCCGCATTTACCTCAAAGAAAGACTTTATCAAGCGTTGTCTATTATTTGAAGATCTGGAAAATCGATGTATAAATTGAAGATTCAATCCTAGATCGTGTAAATTTTTTAGCAAAAATGCATGTAATCTTATGATTGTCATTATTTTTATTTGTGTTTTGATTACACTAGATAAATCATTGGCGTCGTAATTTTTTTAAAAATCTTGTATCCATGAAGATTACATACACAAATTGTATACAAATTCAAAAATTTTGAACTATTGGAGCACCCTACCTACCTAATTATCAAGTCAATATTAATCACCAACTGTAGAATTCGGCTGCATCTACTACGAGTATTTCTCACAGCTTAAAATTAGCAGCAGATAACAAATTAATAATCTTTTACTTTAAAAATACATCCAATCTGTCAGGCAGAAAAATTAGAAAAAGTAAAACAGTTTGTAAAAATATAAACGTTTACAAAGAATTTTTCAAATAGTGTTATATAGAGAAATGAGAACAAAAAATACATGAAAATCAAAGACAGTTCATAATCTGTAAACAAAGAATGTTTAAGTCGTTATTATTTTAATTGGAAAACAGTTTAAAATTATCGAGTTAAAGTACTTCATGCATTGAAGAATACATATATATGTATATCGGAATCCTTCTGACTTCAATCTTGATCAAACAATTCACACATCAGTGTTTGTTAAGTGTGCACTCTTCTGACAAGCCTTTGCCCGGAGCGGATCATTGGTCAAGCACCAACCTGCCGATCGATAGGGTTGCATCCCCTATTAGAGAAATACCTCCACATAGAGCAGATGGGGGAGGGAGTAATGACCAGATCTGTTTTCCCTCCCTCGGGGGATGATTGATCACACTCCGTAATTATCAGATGTATTCTCCGTACTCGGATTTAACTTGACCGGAAAGCCGATCCTGTTCGTGAAATCCCTCCGTATTGTATTTCCGGAATACCTCTTGATATTTTGGGCTTATCTTTGGTTTTGTTTATCAGACATGTTCTCAGTACTCGTACATATTTAACTTCATCAATTCAAAACGCTTCAACATTATGAGTGAAATTTATAGCGTAGTTCCGTGATACTTCTTGAAGTTTCGTGCGTAGATCGACTTTAACACCTCGACCATATTTTAACAGAGGGTTAAAATATTTCTGCTTTACAATAAAATTCAAATAAATATTTCTGAACGTATACGAAAACTAAAAAATTATTGATGATGAAAAAATAAAAACCAATACACATTTTATTACAAAAGTTAATTATTATGTAAAAATAATTAATAAAAAATCCGTTAAGTTTCATAAATGTTTTTCGAATTGCGGTCGAAAACTTTGATTTTATAAAGGTGTATATTTTAATCATTTTGTGGGAAACTTTTAGGTTTGAATATAAAGCGTGGTGTTTTCTCTTTCTGAAAGCGTTTAGGTCATATTTCTCGCTATGATAGTAAGGAAGACATAACGATTTCTGTGAAACCTACATGAGTTGTTCTCTGAAACGAACCAATTAGCATCAAGGGTTAAATTTTTTAGGCAACTGATTCTCTCATTTGAAGGTTTACTACAAATATAAAATTAAGCCATTTATTTAGAAGGGTAAACCGAAACACCATTGAAAATCCTTGTGAGATATCAGCATTTAAGTTTTAAAATTACATAAAAAACTGGTGTTAAGAAGTACGAGTACATGAAGTATTCTGTTACGGTTAAAGAAATTCTAATAATTAAGATAGAATAACTTTGTTTGGATACCACTTTACTATACATCTTTAATATACCCCTGATGGAAGTTCCAGGTGTTTTATATACCCCTGATGAAGGTTCAGGTTGAACCGAAACCCGAACGTTAAAAATATATAACTAAATGGTATTCAAACAAAGTTATTCTATTGTAATTATTATAATTATCTATACGCACAAAGTACTTGCACATATGATAATTAAAAATAATTCGGTAAATTAAAATAAAAATTGTCACGCAACCCCGAAGTTTCCATTGCTGATTGATGGTTGTCCGCAGTGCGAAACGATGACAATACATTTTACTGGTCAACAACGACGATTGTCACTCATTCATTTGTTACATTTCGCATACTAGCCGGTTGTTGCTATTACATATTTAAAGATAATTTTTATTTGCACCATTGTGGGCTATGTTGAATATTTTAATTCCAAAAAAAGTGAAAATCAACAGTCTTCCAATGGACTCTTCGTTTTGCTTTCATCGTTAGTCAACGTCTAATACTGAAAAAACATCGTTTAAACGTGAAGAAAACTGATTTCGCTAATTTCCACTAGTTTGACTCCTAGGTCCCAGAAAAGACAATGAAGTGGATTATCCGTTTACGGAAAAAAATTGAAAAACTTAAAACTTTTATTAATTTCACCCGAAGTAAGGGTGAAAATGCCTTTTTTCTGGCAAACTTAAAACTCGCTTCCTCTATTCAGTGAATTCAAACTAAGCCTATAAACTTCATAAACTTGGGCACCCCTGCAAAATCACTAAACGAAGCAAACACTTGTTGTGACCTATGGAAGGGGTGTTGATTATCCAATAAACGTTTCCCGGAGTGGCGGTACCCATACCCGTCTCCCAAATTTGTTATAATTAGAATCGATTTTTCGCTCGGCGGCCATTGCCATTGATGTGTTTTTTTTTTGGGTTAGTTTTTCCTTTTCTTATTTAACCCAAACTATAAACCTTAGAAACCAAAACAGGTTCTTGGGTTCTTAGTTTGGGTAATTTAAATAATTTGTGCGTATTTCCTAACCTTCAAATTTCACACAAATCGCAAAAACATGAAAAAATGGCCGTCTAACTATCAAAACCAGTGAAATTTTGAACTTTGAGAAATAATGCTTCCGTATATAAATTTAATATATATAATTATGTAATTATAATTAACTATTGAATTTATTTTTTATAATTAATTTCCCTAAATTTCACACAATTTTCCCACCCCTTGAACAATTAAATTTTGAAGAAAAATCTTGATTTATACAATAATTTTTCGTGCGAATGTAGGTACCTATCAACTTTAGCCAGATTTATGTATGGAATGAAAAATTAATACTTGTAGGTATGCGATGTTATAAAATTGACCAAAATACATCGTTTTTAAAGTTTAACGATTTATAACCCAACTGTATTTCCTGTTACGTTGTGTTGTAAACTGTTTAACAAACTTTCAATACTTTCAAAACACGATGTTGTGGTTTCGATGAACTCAAAAAGAGTTAAAGTTTTCATCCCTTTATCCCGGCAATCCCATTTACCCGGCAATCCTTCCTCCCGTTCCTTGTTTGGGGATTCCGGATTGTCTCCGGAAAATCAGATGTAGATAACAGACATTGGCCTTTGCGGTTCAAATACCAGATAGGTACAAAATTTACATTTTTTCTAGAATATTATTGCGATACACAGAACAAAATCATATTGAATATCGTTTCTAGGTTTTTTGGGTATTTCGAAATTTTACAATTATTCTCAATGTACACCGATTTTTTAATCCCTAGTCTTAAAAAGTTCATTCGGTCATTAAGGAGAAAAAGGAGGATGAGGTTGAGAAAAAATGATTCTGCTTTGGGTTTATTTGGTTCTCAAATTATTTATTTATTTGAAGTTTTATTTTCTAAATTCGCTCGATTCAATCGTTATTTAATTTTGTCCTTATAATCCTTTGCCTGAAATTTACTTCACATATTTACGTTATTTTAATATGATTTTTTCAACACCGAAAAATTAGCCGCAAATCTTTTTTGCATTTTCTCTTCAGTTTGTAACCCTTTAACTGCTAAGAAATCGTTATTAGCTTACGTGTTGATATTTAAAAAAATAATTATTTTACCATTCCGTACAAGAGTATAAAGCTGTTCGCTTGCAAAAATAAACCGTGCAAATAATATTGATAGCGGAAATTTTAAATGCTGTAAGCTGTAAATTACAAAAAATCCAAAAATGAGTTAAATATGTCATTTTAATCCGAATTTTTTTCTCTTTTCTGCGACGTCGAAATATTTTTAGGAAAATCAGTGTATACTTTTTACGGATTTTTTTAATGAGAAACTAAAAATAAAATGATTATTAAAGAAATCTACAGAATTGTGTAGTATTCCAAAAGGTCTATTCAATGTTATAGTAAAAATCATAGTTATAGATCTACAAACACTTGTTTTTGTTCTCCTGAACAATTAACATTTTGTCCATTACAGCATTTCAAATTTCCGTCATCGAGAGCTGGGATTTTTTAGCAGCCTTCAGAGTTTAGAGATTTCAAGATTCAATGCCGTCTCTGCATTATTTTCAATTATTTGCATCTATTAGTAATCTGTATTAGTAATTTGTTAGCAATGCATTTAATATTAATCGAATCAAATATCGAACAGTACCTATTAATACCGTAGCGTCTACGTGGTTGAATTTCAGAATCCAGCTACGAGTGCATGTCGGACGCCACGCCATACGCTCCGCTCCACAAATAACATCTGTGTACATGGAATTTCACAGAAAGCTACTGTTATAATTCGGTTCCGAATTCATGAATTCAACACAAGATGTCGCTACTTCCGTCAGCAGGTCGGACGGGGACGTCCTAGGTATAACTGCTACGAATTCATGAATATGTGGTATCTCTCCGGATATGAAAAGATTGATGATAATACATGTTGTATCAAGTGGTTATATATATTACATAATATGACGGCATTGATCTGCCTCGGTTACTTTATCCCGGTGACTAGCTACAGTGGATCCGAGGATCGGCGGTTTTTGGAATCAGTTCGTATTAAATCTATAAAATGGTCACCAACACTAACTAAGGAAGCCGAACCAAAAGCCGCCCGCAGGGCTTAGCAGTAAAAACTTGCGGAGAGGGTTTTTAACAGCTAGTTCTATGTTTATCTTGTCATCCACGTAAGGGGCCTAAGTTTCATGGTTACCCAGGTCGTGTATTCCCTACCAATAAGTTTAATTAATGCAAATCATTAAACAAAAAAAAATATTTTACGACTTCCGCAAAATCTTATTAGAATGTTGGACATTTACGCAGAATCTCCATTTATTTAAATACACAAATTTAAAGATTCAACAGCGAATTCTTGAATTTATGTATAATCATCATTGAAATAAATATAATCACAAGCATTACTCTCTGACACAGATCTCCAGCCTCTCTGCTCCATTGTTGATGTAATGAGCTTAAAAAATAGCGACGGAGATCCATTTATATTCCCCTGGCAATTTCATTTGCATTCTTTCGTTCACAGTCAACAATGGATGGGCTGCTCGGTACTCGGTATCCGCCGTACGCCATTCGCCATTCGCCATTCAACATTCGCACAGCCCATCCCGACCAGTCGGGTAAACCCGCTCACCACAAACGACCTCACAAATGAATATTGTAATTAAGAACTTTTAAATTAAATGAATAAATTGCTGGGTCCATCCCAGCGATTTCTAACATAAGATGAGCTCGGCTTGTAATGCTCATGTAGGCTGTAGGCTATAGGATGTAGGCTTTGCAACCCTTTGTTTCATGACGAATGGAGAGTTCAGTTGCATGCAGTGTTGGTCGGCGTAATTATTATGCTTGCTAATTTTATATGACCTCGATTAGTTTTTAACATTCAGAGAACCTACGCAGTCCACAGCAATTCAATGATGAATCAAAACCATTTTTTTGCTGTATGCGACGGAACGGGGTTCACAATCTATAACTATTTTATAACTAATGGAGGGTTCACTTTCTTCACCATATATTTTTTTATGGCCTGGAAAATATAATGATTTTGCCTTTGAATTGTTTTAAAATTAGGTGTAATAAATTGGTTTAAATTTCTCATTCGTTTGTAATATTCTTGATATTCTTTGTTATTTTTTTCTTTACACATTTTTATAATCGAAGCTTGCTTGAATATGTCATCGACATTTGGTACTGGAAACAATTTAAAAAGCGATTCTGTTGGAGGCGAATATGGGTACCGCCGCCCGGGAAACAATTTATTAGATAACCAACACCTCTGCCGTAGGTCACCCCAAGTGGTTCACTACTTTTGATGACTTAGTAGGGGTGCCCGGGTTCATGGGGTGAGGTTTGTTCGGGCCTTGGCGGCTGAATTGTCTGCCCACCAGCTGCATTGCAGGCTGGATTGGAAGAGAATGGTTGAAGGAGTCCCTTTGACTTCTCCAGCCGTACTTTCTCGGAGCGTCACGGTACGATACAGTACGGTACAGTACGGTTATGATACCCGGATAGGACTGAATATTTGGAACGCGGAAAGGGGGTTGGCGGGACGGGGGAGCGGGAGAGCGGGAGAGTGGTGGGGAAGGTGGAAGTGGAACGCTGGAGGGGAACGCAAGGACATGCAAGGAGAAACAATTTATTTATTTGAATATGGCATTGCAACGCATGCCGGGAAACAGCTAGTAGATAAAATAAATTAAAAAAAATAATAATAGTCATGTACCGCAGAAATCGACAAAAATTTGTTTATCTTCATTTTTTGTTGCGCGTTTTTTCTAAAAGTTTATAAATAAAACTTTAAATTTTTATATGAAATCATTTAAGTAAATTCGAATCGATTCTGTAGGTTTTGCATTGTAACTTTAATCTACTCAAATTTTAACGAGCTCAAGGAGGGCAAAACAATGTATTTTTTGGCAAAGACCAAAAAAACAACAACAGCGGAATTCGTTACCCCGAGTATTGTAAATTAAATTAAGTCGGCGAATAAATTAAGCCCAACTATCGGTAATATAAAACTTTCAAGCACCATAAATGAAATTAACGGGGTGATTAGTGGAAATTTAAGTTTGTTTTAATGTCACTTGAGTAAATATTTCACTCGAGGGATATTTATTGTTGAATACAGCCAACCACAAGACATTATTTGGATGTGGAGGAACTTTGCATTTCTTTTGGCTTTTTGCCATTCCTTCTTCATCCTTTTCTGCGGTCCTGGTGGATCATCAGCCAAAACTGTAATTCTATGTAAGAAATAGCTACTGACTTGCTTCATAAATTTCTACATGAAATATGGCAAGTGGTTGTGAATCCATTTTTGTGCGAATTGTGATATTGTTTTATTGCGATGTAGTTTTTTTGTAATATCATCGAGGGTAGATGTTTTAAAGGGTGGCAATTGTGTAAAATTCAATCACGTAAAATAATTTTAATTCCAAGTTGAGAGATGGTTTGTCAGATCTCATAGAAATTGTTGTGTCTCCCTTACAATCAAAGTGAGAAATAAGATATAAACAGTGTTTGAAAAGGAAAAAAACAAATCTAAAATTTAACTACAAAAGAAGTAAAATTTACACCTTCGCAAAACTATAATAAATGCAATAAAATCCGATTAAATGCAAAAATTTCTTAACATATCTGAAAACTAAAAACCGATTTTGAAAGGTGATTAATACGCTTTTAAATTTTATAATACGAAGTAATAAAAATAACATATAATTTAAGAAGTATTAAATTGCAATACGAAACTATATGTATATGTTTTTTTTCATAACCAGTATTTATAGTTAGAAAAACGTAATGTGAGACATTTTTAAACTTTTTTATGTTGGCAAGCAATTTTATACTTCTAAAATTATATGTTATTTTTATTACTTCGTATTATAAAATTTAAAAGCGTATTAATCACCTTTCAAAATCAGTTTTTAGTTTTCAGATATGTTCAGAAATGTTTGCGTTTAATCGGATTTTATTACAAAGCGGAAATATTTTGAACCCCTTACAAAATATGGTTGAAGCCTGAGGGGTTAACTGCATATCCTCTACCGAGGTTTTGAGCATTTTTCATGTCAACTGATGGTTTGTAAAAAGTTAAAAATATAAAGTTAATATTACTATAACCTTTTTGCATGTAGTATGTAAAAAATGTTGTTCAAAAATAATAAATTTATTCAAGTATTAGCAAATGAAATAGGCATCAGCCCTCTTGTCCATAACAATAACCTATTATTCACGGTGTCCGGAAATTCGCAGTACAAGCTGCAAACTGGTGAATCTACATCACACTTTTGGTCAATTTTGTAGTTTAACATGTAAATTGAGTCCAAAGTTGAAATTTTTAGCTAATATATTTGAAAAAACTGGTCGCTAGTGGGTAATATCAGCTGTTTAATGTTGTTTAAAGTCCGTCTGTATGTAAATTCGGCTACAAAAGTTTTTTTAACCCTTAATTACCAAAAAAAGGTTTAAAAATATCTAAATATTGAAATCTAAAAAATAGTTTCTCTAGTTTCCAGCATGCACCACGAGTTTCTGAACACCATGTACAAAGATCTCCTTACTCGGAAGTAATCAGGGGAAGCCGTTTGAAGGTGACCTTTTGACCTCTCCAACATTGCACCGCAGCGAGAGGGATGGATTCATACATCCTTCACTCTTAAACACACTTATCCTAGATTCCTACATAGGTACCCCTCACGCATTTTCCTTCCCAGCTTTTGCTCTCCTAACTTTCCTTAAAAAGACCCTCCACACGGTTTCCCCAAGTACGACATAGGCCCTGAGAGGAATTGATTTTTCAGAGCTCCTGTGCGGAGCCACTTAAAAAATGTTCCATTTTATTATCATTTTTATATAAATACATCATAAAAGTCCCAGCTGCTCCCATCTGGAGCCAGTGAGACTATGACATCCCCATTTGTGGTATGTTGTGAGGCTGAAGGTTGTGGGGAGAGAAAGGAGATGAGGGAGAGGAAGATGGGAAAGTACCTGATTCTTCAGATCTGGTCACCAAACACGGCTAACGCTATTTCAAGCAACGTTTCAATTCTGAATGGTGGTCTTACACCAGGGCGATACTGAGAGTATCTTCCACTCTGGAACGTGCCGCAAATATACTATATATTATTTTTAATTAATTAATTGTGAAATAATACAAATTAATCAAATAAAATTTATTTTCCAACGTCAGGATTCAATACCGCGACCTTCAGATTGCGAGTCAAGATCCTTACCCCTAGACTACGCCGGCCGTCAAAATTATTCATATTGTTTATTAATTTCGCTTCAATTTTAATACAGTCATACATTTGTACCAGACATACACCTCTGCGATCTATTATACTATACCGTCAATAAAACGAGTGGAATGTCGGTTGTAGGTGTCGATAAACAAACTCGACAACTTATTCGTTGTGGGCACAGAAAATCGGAGGGATTTACAACAATTCCGTTGTACTTTATAAGAAAGCCATAGCTTCCTTCCCAACACTTGCAATTACACCTTGCAACGTTTCTTGAAATAAATTGCTATATTAGTTCGCAGGTTGTGTACGTATTATTATGCTTGGTAATGCAGCTTAATAGCAACTTGAACACAGCCACTAGTGAACGTTTGGAATACAAATTCCATTATATGTGGAAGATAAATTTCAAGGGTGAAAGCCATTCTTGACTTTTTCAGTGGAAACTTAAACACATTGGAACGTTGGTCTTTTCAAAAGTTAGAATAACACAGACTTTTTTATCATGCGAGGGAATTACATTATCTAAGATGTTGGTTTGAGTTACGGTTGGGAAGATATTAAATGTGTAACCTGTTATGAGTTGCCCATAAATTCTACGAACGGACTATACAAGCGGCAGGCAGCTGTGTGTCACGTGCTCAGTACATGTACATTCTCGCGTGATTATTGCTGTCCCTCTCAGGCTGGCAGAAGACATTACCATATATGGCTACACGGCGCGAAATCCAGCCAATGGCAGAAGACATTACCTTATAGGGCACGCGTTAGAGTCTTCCGTCTCGCTCATCACGGACAGAGAACTCCGGCCACCGTTCACCGAAGCAACAGACATATTTCAGACAACGGCGCGAGCGGTCGTACGCACTACTACGTACTGTCGGGCAGTATGCCACCCTTTGACGCGGCTAATTAAGTCTTCACTTACGATCCCAGTATGGCGCTATCACGACAGACGCCTGTATAATCCTACTGCCGCCTACTTTATACCATGGCAGCCCTGGCCGCCCGGCTTTTAATCCGCCTACATTGCCGATAGCCGCTTAATTCACCGTTATCACCCACCGGTTCGGTAAGCTGACCGAATCCGCCCACCATGACGCCGAGAAGCCGCCCACGCACCCCGAGCCGCCCCGTTCCAGCACCCGATCTATGAGCTTTGCTCTAGATCTCTCCACTTCGTAGGAAGCTGCCTGCATCCGTACGACGCCACGTGAGATTTTAAACCCTCTTATAGTATTTCCGAGCCTAAATTCAGTAGTATTTCTAGTGCCTCTCTCTCTCTCTTATGCTAGGCCTTAAACAGCTTACCTGGTTGCCTGTAATGTTCACCCTTGCATTATTGAATACATTTGAATTGTGCCTAAACCTTGTTTCATTGGAGTCAACCATCGACAGCCTCGGAGGAGCCCTACTACCCTGAGCTGAGCCTTCCAAGCCGAGGCATATTGCCCCCGGGGGGCCTGCTTAACACTTGTTCCCCCCCCGGGAGGGACATATTTCTGGAGACCAGAAGTATAACACTGGACCCTACGTGGCTTCAGTATCACCCTGGCCCCAGGAAGTATGACACTGGCGCGCCAACTGGGCCGAAGTCTTGTCGATTGTTGTCTCCCTAGAAACATAATTATGTAATCTTAGCTATAAATATTTTATATTTGTGCTCCCATCAACAACGGTAGTTCTGTGTGAATTATTCTAAACGTCGCGAGTCCGTCGGCTAGTGCTATTCGAGTGTTAGGTATTTTAAACATCGCTTACTACCGTAGCATTCATTCCCACGCTATTACGTTTCTATCGTGGCATCTTAGCTATAAATATTTTATATTTGTGCTCCCATCAACAACGGTAGTTCTGTGTGAATTATTCTAAACGTCGCGAGTCCGTCGGCTAGTGCTATTCGAGTGTTAGGTATTTTAAACATCGCTTATTACCGTAACGTCTTACGCTATTACGTTCTACCGCGGCAGTCAGAGTTGTTCGTCATTCGCGCGGAATTTTTTTTAATTGAGTAATGAATCTCGTTATTTTAAATTCTCCGAGTGGCTGCTGTGTAAGTTGCGTTATTTCTTCCTTGAAGAGCAGTGGTTGTTTCCAATAAAAGGTAGTAACTACTGTCGGATTGTGCTCGTTCACATCCGTTCCCCTGTAATAGGAGGATATAATGTCGACTGCCAGCAACTGCTCTCGTCTTCTATAATCGTCCGAAATTTTTTTTTTTTGCTTTGTTCATTATAATAACGCATAATCATGGAGGCCACCATACCAATAATGGATAGAATATTAAATTTCGAGAAAGCAAACGCGTCGGTAATAAGAAAAATGTTGATGGATAGAGGCATAGTCCCCAAAAGGGCTTTGTTGTCTTTACGGAAACAATGTGTCGAGTTTAATGAATCCCTTAGTGGGCGGGTTGAGTCTCCTGCTATTTTATTAAATTCTCCAAGTGTAGCAACCACCCCAAAAACTAGTAATTCGGGAAACCTCGTTAACATAGTATCCTCGCCTACGCAAAATCATTATGAAAGGACTACCACAAGGTACGTTGAAAGAAAAATAGTTAATTTAACAAATTGGAAAATTTCTTTTGACGGGAATTCGGATGTCCGCGCTTTTTTAGACAGAATCGCCGAATTACAATACGCGAGGGGCGTTGATTGTCAAGATTTGGCTAGGGGTTTTGTCGAACTTCTCACTGGTTCAGCACTATTATTCTATAGGAAAATTTTCAAAACTAATCTAAAGTGGGAAGAAATTAAAACAGCCTTTTTGAAGAGATTCGAGGACCCGACGTTTCAAATGACTGAGAAGTCGAAGTTATTTAACTTGTGTCAGAAAAATAACGAAAGAGCTGCGGATTTTATTTTGGAAGCTTTAGCTATCAATTCCAAGCTGAATTTGCCGTTAGAAGAGTCGGAACTTTTATCGTTAGTCACAAAAGGTCTCACGCCAGATTACGCACAACTGAAGATCGGTAAAAATATCACCAACGTTTCGGAGTTACAAGCATTATGTGAGGAGATGGATAAAATCAAATTCAGTCGCGCATCAAGTAAAAAGGCAGTCGAGCCGGAGGTCGTCTCAAGTTATAAGGAGGTTGACAGTGATTTGGGAATTAAATCTAAAATTCACCGTTACAAGCAAATGTATAACGTACCGGTTCGGCAGTATGTAAATCTAATATCATCCCTGAATGATAAGTTATCATCACCATTGTCTGAATTAGACTTGGTTCTTATAATTAAAAATGGGTTGTTGCACAAATATAGTAAACTATTCTCGTACGATGTGCCCCGTACTTGCGCGGAGGTAATACAAAGATGCGAGATCTTAGAAGATACTCATTTTGATAGTTCCCAACAGAATCACAGGGTTAGAACTTTCGGCCGTAATAAGAACTCACAGCTCGCGGCGATTTCACAAAGAACCACGGATATCGCTAATCGTGCTTGTTTTAAATGCAATCAAAACGGTCACTTTGCAAAAAATTGCAATAAAATTAACAGCAACAGCGTCCCGCGCCGTAGCCCACGATGGAAAAAGCCTGATTACAGCAGAGCAAACGATTTTCCTGATCTCTCTAAACCACCCCCGACTCATTGTAATTCGAATCAAAAAAACTTCTAGGCGGTCATTGCAGTCCAAAGCCATCAGCAGAGACAATCGAAAAGGAATGGAATGACTGGTTAGGTTACGTGAAGGTTTTTCTGAATACCGATCCACTCGAGGCAGTGAATGTGAATTGTGGCGGAGATGGCCGGCCACATGTCACATTCAAAGTTAAAAATCGTGTTTTATCAGGTTTACTAGACTCGGGTGCGTCACTATCTTGTATAGGTGGGAATTTGCACAAACAATTCACGTCTCGTGCGCTGTCCCCTTGTGATCTGGTAATTACTACAGCAGATAACAAGAGACAGGAAGTTTCTGGCAAGCTGTCACTTCCAGTAGTTTATAACGATAAGTTGCAGACCATAGACTTTGTAGTGATACCTTCGCTCGGCCGGAAAATTATTTTAGGCGTGGATTTTTGGAAAAAATTCAACATAGCTCCAAATTTATTTACAGCAAATCAAAGTATTACGTATACTTCCATCTCAGAAGTTAACGTAGTAAGGTCAAAAAACGATCTCACACCCGCGCAACTAAAAACACTTAGTGATGTGATAGAGGAATTTCAATCCATATCTTTTGCTAAACGCGGTTTAGGTAAAACTAATTTGATCGAACATGTTATCGAAACTGAAGGAACCCCAATAAAACAACGTTATTACCCCCTGTCACCAGTAAGGTTGAAACAGCTAGAATGTGAGGTGGATAAAATGTTGGAATTAGGCGTAATCGTTAAAAGTAAATCTCCTTGGTCAAACCCGGTTATTTTAGTTCCCAAAAAGGACGGAACAGCTAGGTTCTGTTTGGACAGTAGAAGACTCAATGCTGTTACAAGGGCACAAATTTATCCGTTGCCAAACGTTCATCGTATTCTTGATAACTTACGGCATGCAAACTTTATTACTTCCTTAGACTTGCTTAAAGCTTTCTGGCAGATACCCTTGCACCCTTCGTCTTGTGAGAAAACTAGTTTCGTAGTTCCAGGTAGGGGTACCTTCATGTTCGTAAGACTACCCTTCGGGCTACGTAATGCTCCTAGCGAACTGCAACGCCTCGTGGACACCTTATTTGGTCCAGAATTCGAACCCAACCTTTTTGCATATCTAGATGATCTAATAATTATCTCACGTACCTTTGAAGAACATATTGAACTCCTTAAAAAGGTTTGTAATATTTTAAAGGCCGCCGGATTAACATTAAATATAGAAAAGTCGGAATTCTGTAAATCAAGACTCAAATATTTAGGTTTCGTAGTGGACAAGGAAGGTCTCCGAACAGACCCGGCAAAGATAGATACTATCAAAAATTTCCCCCGACCTCAGAATACAAAACAGGTAAAATCATTCCTTGGATTATGCAGTTATTATAGACGTTTTATCAACAACTTTTCAAATATTGCAGCCCCTTTAACTCACATAACTGGTGGTAAAAAGAACCTACCTAATTTTACGTGGAATGAGGAGATAGAAAAATCATTTTCCGCCTTAAAGAATGCCTTAATTTCAGCGCCGGTACTAAGCTGCCCTGATTTTAAGTTACCCTTTATAATACAATGTGACAGTTCCAATTTCGCCATCGGAGCGTGCCTTTCACAACAATTTGAGGACGCAGAACACCCCGTCGCGTATTACTCCAGAGTACTCTCTAAAACGGAGAGAAACTATAGTACAACTGAACGCGAATTATTGGCCATTCTCGACGCCGTATACAACTTTCGCTCGTACGTCGAAGGGTCAAAATTCACAGTGGTCACGGACCATTCAAGTTTAAAATGGCTTATGTCACTCGAGAATCCAACAGGTAGACTTGCCAGGTGGGGGACACGCTTGTCTCAGTTCGATTTTGACATAATTCACCGTAAAGGCTCCCTTCATGTAGTTCCAGACGTACTATCTCGTATTGAAGTTACCCAATTAAATTCATTACTTGGCACGCCTGGCTCTAAAGACAAGTGGTACTCAGAGCTGTATAATAAGTGCGCCAATAACCCACAAGCTAGTCCTAATTTCTTAATACAAGGTAATAGGTTGTATAAGCATTGTAAAGCTGATTTTTCCTTACATACAGACTACGAATGGAAATTAGTATCCCCGGTAGAGGATAGACAGGCCTTAATCTCGGAATGTCATAATTCACCCACAGCAATACACCCAGGTGTGTTTAAAACCTTTAAAAAATTATCGTTAAGGAATTTCTGGCCCGGAATGTATAATGATGTAAAAAAATTAGTGTCCAATTGCAATATTTGCAAGGCTTATAAACATTCAACTAAGCCAGCCTTAGGTCATATGTCCCACCCCAAAAACGTAGATCGCCCAATGCAAAGTCTTAGCGTAGATTTGATAGGTCCCTTTCCGAAAGGTTATGACGGAAACTTTCATATTCTGAGCGTGGTAGACGTTTTTACTAAGTACTGCTGGTTATTCCCATTACGCCACGCGACGGCAAAAACCATAATAGAAGCCTTGGAATACAATATATTTTTACCAATCTCTGTACCTAGAACACTCATAGTTGATAACGGTCGCCAGTTCACTTCAGGTGCTTTTAAAGCCTTCTTGTCTCAATACGGCGTTCCTGATGTATTTTATAATTCTTTCTATACTCCTATGAACAACACGGTAGAGCGCTATAACCAAACCATCGGAACCTCGTTGGCTATTTTGGTGGGCAACGATCACCGTCAGTGGTCAAAGCACGTCAGAACGGTACAAGCAGCAATTAATAATACGGTCAACCTTACTACTGGATACACCCCGTTTTTCCTCATGCACGGCTTTGAACAGACAGTGCATGGCACGTCACATTGGCGTATCTCCCCGGGTGCTAGTCAAAATAACACACAACCAGATACGGTAGTGGATTATGCAAATAAACTACAAGAACTTGTAGCCGTGTATGACAAGGTGAGCGATTCACTCGCCGCCGCGTATAAACAAAGTGCTTTTCGTTATAACACTAGACACAAGTTGGAATCCTATAAAATCGGAGACAGAGTTTGGAGAAGAAACTTCCCTCAATCTAAGGCAGGCGTATATTTTTCAGCCAAACTGGCACCCCGTTTTGTAGAAAACAGAATAAAGGAAAAAATCTCTAGCACGGTATATGTACTAGAGAATTTAAA
Source organism: Limnephilus lunatus (assembly GCA_917563855.2). Lineage (NCBI taxonomy): Eukaryota > Metazoa > Arthropoda > Insecta > Trichoptera > Limnephilidae > Limnephilus > Limnephilus lunatus. Next base: position 71,900,108 of record OU830596.1, read on the forward strand.
TGGAAAAATTGTCGGTAAATTCCACATTAAAGACATAGTAAAAAAGGGTAGTGACACCCCGGTCGTTGCAACCTTATAAGTGTTTTTATTTATGTTTTTGTTGTTATTTTCTCTGATTAGTCCGGTTATTAGTTGAGATATAATTATTACCCCTTAGGTACAACCCTAGGACGTCATGAACCCTAGTGGTTAGTACGAGGTTATAACGCATATAACTTAACCTTTGTTATTAGAGAAGTATACAATTCCTTTCTTAATGGATCGTCATCACAAGTGTTGACAATCCGGGACGCCGGTATGTCTGCACGTGAAGACGTGTTGTCATTATTATTATTATAAAAAAAGAGGTAACTCACCTTACACTAGTGAAATTACTGATGCGATATTTAGTTCATTTATTGTAATGACTATTATTGGTAGTAATAATTTATTACTTTCTCCTAGTGCGTAGCCACTTAGGTTGTTTTTTTAAAAAAAAAAAAAATGTTTTTTAAATTTATATATGAATATGGTTACATAAGTATATAAATTCGTCTAAGAAACACGACACGATACACTGATTGAGGGCGTAGTTCAAGGAACCCTAAATTAGGCTAGGTTTTTCATTAGAAAAAACTGCGTTAGGTATTCAGTATCCTGCCCGGGACCGAAGTAGAGACCTAATTTCTATTTTCGTGGAACAATTTGCATTCTAAAAAGTACTTAATTTTAGATGCAATGAAAGAATATGCAAGCATATTCTTTTCTTTTCGTTGACAAGAGACGGCATAAGAAAATTCTTGTACAAGTGGTAGGTATAAAGGCACCTAGTTCTCATACTGGGATAGGTCATTGGGTAGTAAGAAACTTAGGAACCTTATGGTTGTAAATAACCTTGTGTATATATTAATATAAGGTCATGTATAAATGGAAATATCATTTCAATTATAATTTTTTTTTATTTTTTGTCCTTTTTTTTTCGGGTTTTTCAATCTCTTTCATTGTCGAATTATTCTCACATGTAGGTTAAATCGTTATAGTATTGGACATCTCACACGTTGCGATATAGGAGAAATTGGGGCGGTAAAACGTTCACAATCGGGTAGTTACTCACTCCTTAACGGGGTATGTCTCAATTCTAGCGTATGTTGGAGTGAATTCACGATGAAAAGGCAATGTAATAATTATATTACCACATTTTTGTTATCAGAATAGGCCCAATAGACAACACTATTCGGTTCACATAGGTTGTGGTGGTATCGAATTTTAACCTTCTTCCGCGATCATATAACAACGGTTACTCGTTGTGTGGTATTATAGAGCTGTTACAAGTCCGATAGGATGGAACTTGGGTATCGACCTAACGTGTCATTCGGCAGGTAAACTATAATCCAAAGCGTGATAGGATGGCTAAACTCCTTAGAATTAGAGCAGGAAGATTGTTGGAAACGCGAATTTCCGAACAATTAAAGTGTATATATGATTCCGGTGTTAGGAAGAAATTCGTTACTCAATTAAAAAAATTTTTTCCTCTTCTAATAACATTGTCGGTAGTATTAAATTTTCGTATTTTTTGTGTAAAAATACGTGGCGTTGTTGTTATTTATTTTAATTTTTTTTTTTTTCTCTCCTTACGTAGTCAAACCCTGAGAGTTTAAGTTGAGTTGAAACAAACTCGAATTGAAAGTTATTTAACAAAATTGTACTCACACACATAGAGTTTTTGGTGGGTAAACAAATGTATATTCAAGTGTTTTAATTATGATAAATGTAATTAATTAAATTACTATATAAATATTTTGTAAACACGTAATTGATTACTTCGGTATCAATATGGTAAGCCAGCGTGTAAAGTCCTTGCCATATCAGGACGCAATTGTACGGTAATTTGTAACTTGCTATATCACGGTATTCAAATAAGGAGTAGTACTTCTCGTAGTAAGAAGATTTAAGAGTATGCACCCAGTTGAGTAAATTAGCTCGGTAATGTCATAAAGTTATGTCATTCGGGTCGTATTGTTCTTATTAGAGAATAATGTAATTGCACTTATGGTCATTACGGTTCGTCTGGTTATTTGGTGGGAACACCTAGAGGGTGTCCTATGTGGTTTCGTCGAACGCAAGTTCACCGTGAGGATTCCAAGGGATCTATCCGGTTGTCTATGTCGTTGCGGCAAGGGTATATTTCTAGTATACCAAGTACAGCGCTGTACGGGTCACCGAGGGTGAGTCGAGAAAACATGAGAGGATTCATATTATGCCTGAAAATTAATATTCATGATAGGTTTTGTAGCATTACCTTACAATTATATGCGAACATGAGAGGATGGTCGTTTATGCCTGATAATTAAATGCAAACCAGACAAACCATGACAAGCTGAGAGTGCGGGAAACTAACATTTGGGTTGGAATTGAATTGTGAAAATAGCATAAAGTGTATAAAAACAAAGTTGTATAATTTAAAGAATTCCATTGTAAGACGCGAATATGAGTGATTTCGATCATTTCATGACATTGGTCAGCGTACAATATTCCATAACAGGAATAAAGTGTATAAAAACAAAGTTGTATAATTTTAAGAATTCTATTGTAAGACGCGAATATGAGTGATTTCGATCATTTCATGACATTGGTCAGCGTACAATATTCCATAACAGGAATAAAGTGTATAAAAACAAAGTTGTATAATTTTAAGAATTCTATTGTAAGACGCGAATATGAGTTGGTTTCGATCATTTCATGACATTGGTCAGCGTACAATATTCCATAACAGGAATAGTGTTGGAAATTTTTTGTCTAATTTTAAGATTTTTACATGGTAGTAATCCTTCTCGGAAGGGTCATGTTTTCTTTATTTCTTCATGCACCTTCGTTAGCGTGTCTTGTATCGCACTAGGTACGTCACATTTTTTTTTAATTTCTTGAGAGAGTTGGCAACCTTTGTTCAGTTTATTGCTAGTTTTTTTTAGCTTGGCTCACAGGTAGTTAAAATTTTGTTGGCTCTTAGGTAGGGAGTGTTTAAATCCTGGTGAAGAGGTAGCTCTGTACCTCACATTGTGGCAATCATCGCATCACATGCTGTATGGAAGGTCGTGGTCCCCTGCATCAGCCTCGCTGCCTTTTCCCTTCATTTTTCAGGGGGAGGAGGGTAGTGTTATGAGTTGCCCATAAATTCTACGAACGGACTATACAAGCGGCAGGCAGCTGTGTGTCACGTGCTCAGTACATGTACATTCTCGCGTGATTATTGCTGTCCCTCTCAGGCTGGCAGAAGACATTACCATATATGGCTACACGGCGCGAAATCCAGCCAATGGCAGAAGACATTACCTTATAGGGCACGCGTTAGAGTCTTCCGTCTCGCTCATCACGGACAGAGAACTCCGGCCACCGTTCACCGAAGCAACAGACATATTTCAGACAACGGCGCGAGCGGTCGTACGCACTACTACGTACTGTCGGGCAGTATGCCACCCTTTGACGCGGCTAATTAAGTCTTCACTTACGATCCCAGTATGGCGCTATCACGACAGACGCCTGTATAATCCTACTGCCGCCTACTTTATACCATGGCAGCCCTGGCCGCCCGGCTTTTAATCCGCCTACATTGCCGATAGCCGCTTAATTCACCGTTATCACCCACCGGTTCGGTAAGCTGACCGAATCCGCCCACCATGACGCCGAGAAGCCGCCCACGCACCCCGAGCCGCCCCGTTCCAGCACCCGATCTATGAGCTTTGCTCTAGATCTCTCCACTTCGTAGGAAGCTGCCTGCATCCGTACGACGCCACGTGAGATTTTAAACCCTCTTATAGTATTTCCGAGCCTAAATTCAGTAGTATTTCTAGTGCCTCTCTCTCTCTCTTATGCTAGGCCTTAAACAGCTTACCTGGTTGCCTGTAATGTTCACCCTTGCATTATTGAATACATTTGAATTGTGCCTAAACCTTGTTTCATTGGAGTCAACCATCGACAGCCTCGGAGGAGCCCTACTACCCTGAGCTGAGCCTTCCAAGCCGAGGCATATTGCCCCCGGGGGGCCTGCTTAACACTTGTTCCCCCCCCGGGAGGGACATATTTCTGGAGACCAGAAGTATAACACTGGACCCTACGTGGCTTCAGTATCACCCTGGCCCCAGGAAGTATGACAAACCTTATTTAGTGAAAAGTGTCTTCCATGGATACGACACTATACTCGTACATTAGGGTGTTTTATGATAGATTAATTTTGAAATTTTTTTTTTTACTGAAACTTACATTTTGTCACGAGTTACGTTCTCCCAATATTGGCGGAAATCAAAGTATGTCTTGTGTACTGTTTTTTTTTTACTGTTTTTTTTCATGTACTGTTTTTTTTTAAATAAATTATTTCGTTTGAAAAATGTGTTTAATTGCGCCATAGAAAAATGCATTTTAAACAAAATGCTCTTTTGCCATAAGCGATAAACTCCATAAATACTGATATAATTGACGTGGTTGGTTGAAAAAAGTTTCGTTGTTTTTATAATCACAGATAAAAAAAATACTTATGGATATATAGATTTTACTTGGCTATTGCTCATCGTAATTTTTTTTTTTTAAATAAGAATCTTCCTTATAAGTGTGTTCTTAAAATATAAAAATAACTAACTAACTAACCAACACACCGTTTCCCCGCAGGGGTTGGCAGAGAGGACGGACCGCCAAACAATGCGGAATTGGCACACATTTCTTGCCTGATTTACATTAATACATGTTCTTATATTATTCTGACTCTTGACATGGCCCGACTCAAGTATCTGATTCACTTGGTCGTGCCATGTCTTTCTCGGGCGTCCGCGACTTCTTCTACCATTCACATTTGGGTCGTATATTCTTCTTACTTTCCTTTCCTCGTTCATTTGCTCTACATGCCCAAACCATCGGAGCGTCCCTTTCTTAGTCTTACACATTACGCTTAAATCAGTCTTGCATTATTTGCGGTTCTCCACGTTTCTCGCACGATCATGGTTTTATCACACATTCGCCTCAGGTATCTCATTTCTACAGCATTCAGTCTACTTTCATCCTTCCTCTGCTAGCTTCATGCCTCACTGCGATTCAACAGGGTAGGTACCAGTGCTCGGACAGTTTTTTGTTGGTGCCAACGGCACTCAGTCCTCCATTAATAGAGTTACCTGCATTCACCCTTCTATCAATATATCTATCACCCTTTCCATCTCCCGTAAACCTAGTTCCCAAAAAAACTAACTCACCCACCTGCTCCAAGTATTCATTCAAAATGTAAAATAAAAAATCTAATTCCTCGGGTAATAATTATTATAACTGGGAAAATATTATTTAATAAAAAAACTATATTTAATTTATTTTTTATGTGGTATTTTAATCCCCTGATATGATACAAGTGTTTTTATTCAAGTTTTAAGTAGCTTCATTGATCTTCGGTCTATAAGTTAGTACTTATATTTTTTGGTTAGTCGCTAGTCATAGGCCTGAGTTGTAAGTCACTAGTTACAACGAAAAATTGAACTATTCATTAGTTTTTGTTTTTAATCGCTAGTCTAAGTGAAATTAAGTGGTATGTCACTAGTCATAATGATAAGTTGTATTACTTACAAGTTTTGATAGTTGGTCGCTGGTTATAAATCTTACTTGTAAGTGACCAGTCACAATTATAAGTTGTACGATAAGTTGTTGATTGTTAGTCTCTAGTTACAAGTCTTAGTTGTAAGTCATTAGTCATCACCTCATCGCGATAAGTTGTACTCCTTGTAAGTTTTGGTTGTTAGTGGCAATTCATAAGTCTTAATTCTAAGTTACTAGTCAAAATGAGAAGTTGTAGGTTAGTTAATTTAATTTGTAAAGCCCTTGTTAGGGTTTTTTTTACGAAAACAGAGATATTCAAATAATAATCATCTCATGGTTATTATTATTAGGTATGACAACATTATTAAGGATTATTTTATTTTCGCACCATAAATATGCGAAAATCTATAAAATAAAACAATAACTTTGTTTATAACCGTGAAATGTATTTAATTTTTAACGATCGACCGGTTTCGCTTAATATTAAATAAAGTACAAAATTAAACTATTAAACAAATACATTGTGTGAGTTTATACATACATTTTATGAAATTAAAATATAACATAGTTCAGAAAGGGGTTATTGTTAGGTATTTAATACTGGTTGGACTTTGCAGTTTACAGTCCTTTCCAAATCTGTAAACTGGGTTGCGTGTTTAGTGGAGATTTTTCAATAAGAACTCTTGATTGTGCGAGTGAAATATATTTACAGGAAAACGTTGTTTTACAATAAACTTGATACAGAGTTAAAGTAGTAACGGATAGAGTGCTAGAGGGAAGGTAGAGGAAACCAGAATGATTTGCATTATCACACATTGGACCGGGCAGTGATACCAGTAGGTACAATTAAGCAATAATAATATTTTAAGGTGGTTCGGCCAGAATAGCAATAAAATAATACTTGTCGCACTTAATTTTAAACACCTCAGCACAGGTTCTCCTAGTGAGGTGTTCACGAAACATACAATATTACTCACCCACGGTTTCACCTTCGCAAACCTACCTTACACCCAACATAATAAAATTTCAAAATATATTATGATATTAATAATTAGGTAAACACTGTAATATATAGAAAACAAGTAAATATCAAAGAACCAAGTTTTTTTCATTGTTAAACCAAGTATTTGTTTTATTTCACGTTAAAGTGTTAAACTACAAAGTGTCTGCTTTCTTCTAAAATATAAAAAAAATCCTAGCTTATTAGAATGTTTCTCTATTCATGTAACACTATTTTCTAAAACAATTTCGTAGTTTTACAGATACCATCAGCTAAAAACTTATTCAATTTGATCACACGAAAAACAAAGGAAATCCCCCCGACAAACTTTACTTCCTTCACAAAGATATAATAATATTAAAATTGAAAATGATAATGCGCGCAACCCACAAGATTATTGTACGAAACTTCACAGTTCCATTCAACAGAGAAAATCAAGGCAAAAGTATTCCACAAAAGTACAAAACTACGCTTAGAAAGTTCCAACAAGCCAGGTGAGTCCTTTCAGCTTTGTATCCCAAACTTTTCAAACAAATTTGCATGGAAACTTTTTTCATATTTAGCTTTTATGGAAGTTGTATAATGCACGCCCGGCCTGAATGGCTTTAAATGTAAATACGTATTTATTTGAATTCAGACAGAAAAAAAATATTTACAAAACTTTCGGGAAAGGCGTTTTTCTGAGGTTTTACATTTAAACGAAAATTTCCCCTTTCGCGGATTGAAAATGTATGACTGTCAAAAGATTTTTTTTTACAAGTTTGAATACATGGCTTTTGACTAACATTATCTCACACATTTTCTGCGCATCGATATAGCAGATCGGAAAAGGGGAATTTTTTTTTACATAGTTGTTTTCGGCAGCGTGAGAATGAGTTTTTATTCCTCGTTTTCATATACTTACAGTGTCTTAATACCCTTAATTAAATACATAGACTTACGAAAGCGACGAACATTTTTTAAGACGAAGAATTAATAAATAGAGGTAATTTTATACTCCAAAATGTTGTCAACAATGCCAATGTTAATTATGTCAATGTTTAAAAGATGAAGTCGGTGTCAACCATTTCAATTTGGCAGGCGGGTGCGAATTTACTGGATAACCATCACTACTGCCATAGGTCACAATAAGTGTTTCGCTGCGTTTGGTAACTTAGCAGGATGCCCAGGTTGAGTGAATCCGTTTGCCCATCTACTGCGTGGCGGGCCGGATTGGGAGGGACCGGTTTAGTGAGACCTAACCTAGACCTCTTCAAACGGACTCTCTCGTCCCATCTACTTGCACCGCAGGCATGGATTCTTTCGTCCGTCACTCCTGGATAAATTGACACCCCAATTCCTACCTACCTCTCATATCCTTTTCCTTTTCAGAATTTTCCCTCTCTCCTTTCCCTAAAAATACTCTTCGCACAGTCTCCCCAAAGATGACGTAGGCTTTTAGAGATTTTTTCCCCGTGGCCTCCTAAGTGGAGTTAATGTACAATCTCTCTACATTTCCAAGGTAACAATGAAAATGTCACTTACAACAGTTACAACTATGGCAAAAAAATATTGTCCCTGTTAATAATGTCACTTACAATAATGTCATTGTCAATCAATGGCTGTGATATTACTTAAAACTATCGCAATAACAATATTGTAAATGTTAATAAAGTCACTGGCAATAATCCAGTGTTAATGGCGATGATGCCACTTAAAACTATCGCAAAGACAATATTTTCAATGTTAATAATCTCATTGACAATAATGTTATTGTCAATGGCGATGATTTCACATACAACAAGAGCAATAACAACATTGTCAATGTAAATAATGTCACTGACAATAATGTTATTGTTAAAGGGGATGATGTCATTTACAACTATGGCAATAACAACATTGTCAATTTAAATAATGCCATTGACAATAAAGTCACTGACAATAATATCACTGACAATAAAATCAATGGCAGTAATGTCAATGACAACGGCACCCATTTAAAAGCAAAACATGCCAATGACAACATTTCAATGGTACCAGAGTAAAAGAAATGGCAGGCGTATTATTATACCTTTATTAAACTTGGACCAATGCAATTATTTTTTACCGTCCAACGAAGCGTCACTGCTCTTTAGTGATATGGGACACAAACATGGACTATTCGAGATGATTGACTAACCGCTTTGACATCTGGTCGTGTTCATTGGATTTAGTGATTAGATATTAATTAAACCAGACTGTATACCAACACCCTTAATAACACATGCTCTCCTGGGAAATGTAATAATGTGACAAGTCAATTACAGTACAAGCGAAATTACTAAATACTTAATCAGAACTAAGCTGGCACATCAATTTTCTTAATTAAAATATGAATATTTTGCAGGGGAAAAAAATCTAATGCAATTTTATATATAACTTTTTAAATCTTTCAAACTGTGAGTTGTGGCATTACTAAAGGTGCATAGTTTGTCTTTTCAAAAGTCAAAAAATGTTTAGCAAATATAATCTGTGAGGTATATCGATTTCTAACAAATTTAATAAATACATGGTGGAACATGAATTTTGAATCATCGTCAATTTATGAATTTTGTTAAGGGATTTTCGGAATTTACATTACAGAAAAGACATTTTCCCAGAGACTATTTATATTTTAAATAACAATTTACGTCGCTTTGTCATTTACCAAGTAACCAGGGGAAATTGAAAGTTTAATGTTTGATGTTATGAAAATTTCATATTATGAAAATATGATGTTACATACATTTTCGTATATGATAAGCTTCATTGCAGAATGATATTTTTTCTTTGCAGTATACTTCTTGCTGTTTTTGTTTCACGGTAAAAATTTTATGTTTGTCTGCTTTTGAGTTTTAAGCCATGCTGTGCTACCTCATTCTTCTTTAAGCAAAGTTTTTAATAGCCTTTCACTTTCCATCACCTGTAACAATCAGGTTAGCATGATATTTGCTCGATTTTGACAATCGATATATTAGAAATTGGAGTATCGACGCATAATACAGGATTAGAAATATATTAAAGAATTACGTGGTAAGTGGTGTATTCTACAATTGCCTCTTATTTACTAAGCCTTTAAAGATTTCGAATTACTGGATTATTTAATTTACTGCATAACGATTAAAGATACTTTCATAATGGATCCTAATCGCACGATTTACCTGGAAGTGCTTATTTGTCTGGATTAACTACTTCAGTGAGGTGTCAATTATTGTTTGAATTTCGGTAGAAATTCGTTTTTTTTACACGAATTCAGTAAATAACATTTTCTTTTCAGTGATTATTTTTTAATATTCATAGATAACTATATTATAAATACCTGCTAAATATCAGAAGTTTTTCAAACGTGTTATTATTATCTTTGGTTACGCCAATACACATACCTACACATACACACACCTACATAGCACGCATACATACTGTTACTGCTTGGGATTGGTATTAATATTGTTGCAAATCCTGTCCTACCTTGTTCCAAAATCCGCACCTAAAAATATTATCACCAAGTGCTCCAGTCTGCAATCAACAGCCCGCGCCGCAACATATACTATAATAGCCCCTGTGCTCCCGCTACCTGTGAATCGACATTGACATAATTCCGCCGTGTTCCGCCGTGTAAACGAAACGCACGCCTATTGCTGTTTCTGTGCCTATTGGATGGGGAGAAAGCAGACAAAATTGCCAGCATACAAGTTCTTTATCCTGTTCGGTGAGTCCTTTCCTTTATATGCAGCATATGTTTTTTCCTCATTTCAAGCAGTAAACAATAACACAAAAATCAAGGTCCTTCGTCAGTCAATCTTCGCACATATCAAATCCACTCTACACACACAATCTCATTCAATCTTTTTTAAAATTTGTTATCTATGCGAGTTGCGTTACATCATTTTTATAGAACTAAAATAAACGAAAAAAATAATAAACCATCATGGTTAGGCATTTTAAAATGTTTTTTTTTTGTTTTTGTTTGTTCGAAAAAAATATTGACATATATATATATATATGTAAATATTTTATATATATACCGCAAGAATGGTGATTTGGCGGCACAATGGATCATATATCTGTTTGGAGAAATAGCGCAGTTTAAAATGTATTCATTTAACAATATTATAATAAATAACATGTAGTTTGCATATCGTGAATTTATTGTGATTTCTACTTTGATTGTGTAAAGTTTACAACTGACTTACCTATGCATATTTCAAAATAACAAAAACTGGACAGATCTTAATTTAAGTGGAGTGAAATTACTTGGGGGCCTCCCACGTTGCAGAGACCAACATACAAGATTAGTGTTTTTGTTCTTTCCATTGAGATTTGTCAAATTGCTATTTTTTGTGATTGTCCGCGCAAGGTAAATCCATCATCGTATTTTTAAGTTTTACGCTCAAAGAGTTCTGGTATTATTTACACGCCCCAGGCTAGCATATTATAATACAAAACATGAAATCAGAAAAAAGGTACAAAGTACAGAGAAAACAAGATAGAGGGAAACATAGATCAGTACATTAAGTTTTTTCATTTAACCATTTTTTCAGCGTGCATCTAATTCTGATAAAGTGGTCTATGGAAAATTTTACATTTTAACCTATTTTTTTGTTGTTCAATGTTCCGATGCAGTTATTCTGTATCTTATTAGGAATTCCGCCAATGATATATTATATATCTATTATACAGTATTCATGTATTTTGTGGAACAAAAAAATGATTTATAAAAAATGTCTACCATAAGTCATGTACAAAGTTTTTGTAGATGCATCCCATTTTAAATTACAGTCAATTATTAAGACTTGATAAACATATTTTGTAATAGTTCAATTTCTTGATATGCACATGGTTATATTACAGAATTGTGAATTCAATTAAGACTGTGAGAAATAATTGTAGGATCTATGGTGATATCGGCATGAAGCGATTTGATGCGCTTAAGCTTGGATTTTTGGCATTAATTTTTAACCCTACATCATGAGACTACTTTTGAAGAGTGACAAATCTATTCGCAATAAAATATTAGCCTCCAATAAATCTTCATACCATATTAAATAAGAGTTTACAGAGAATAGAAGTTGTCGCACCCTAAAATGAGTTTAATATGAACTTATAAATGGACTATAAAACAACAATAGTGACCAAATGGTTTTCGATGAAAATAGGGTGAAAGCAAATACGAAAACATGGTTTAAAACAAAGTATGGGAAACGAGATAACCAATCACTTACCACTAAAGCTTCTTTTACAAGTAGTCCGAACACTAATATATCATAATCGATCACACATTTGTTTATTGATTTTAACGAAAGTGACAAATAGTTCACTTCGATGTCATTGCCATCAAACGACAAACCAAAGTGGAGAAACGATATTTGCCATAAAAACGAGTAACAACTAGGTTCTACTTAAAGCTCTCGAACTTTTTTCGAACAGTTTCAAGCAAGTAGTGATGGTTAGGGAAATGTTGACACCCGAAAAATGATACCACACCAAGACCCAACAGGGGTGATAATTATTTTGTACGTCTTTTATTTTTTTCTCAACCTTCGTATTCTCCATTACCATTTCTTCCCCACTCCTTCCAAACACAAAACATACCCTTGTTCGAGATGCCATGGTTTCCCTGGCTCCAGAAATTAAGTATCAGTTGGGACTCTTGTGCGGTTTTTAAGTGGTAGTTGACAATTGAATAAAATTGCATTAATTATCCCAATCAGTTTTTCGAAGGCACATATGCGCTGAATCAAGAGACATCATATCGACGCTGGATAAGATAAATGGATAAAGCGCTATGCAGCTGGAAAGAATGAGTGGCTGAAGCGCCATACAGCTATATGACCGGTTTTTGACCGGTCAGTGGTTGAGTGGGCATCACACTTGGGTCCCACCCAGGCGTTCCGTGTTCGATTCCTCGGCTGGCTAAGTCCTCCATCACAACTCAAGCAATATTTTCGGCTTTCTGTGGTGGTAGTAGGAGATTTTCAAACATTGTTGGATTATTCGTAACCCGGGAATGTATGTCTTTCTTTTTAAAAAAAAAAAAAAAATAAATAAATTAAAATTACGCTTGAGCCATTTTTCCTTTCCAGCTCTCTTTTTACAGCTTTAGTCATTTATTATTTCTAGTTCTCTGTACAGCTTTAGCCATTTATTCTTTCCTGCGTCGATATAATAATCCCAGCTTTCCTCTTTGACTTTCATCAATTTTTTCCACTTAACTACCGTCATAGCAAAAAGGCAGATGGGAATTTGCAGAAATCACAGAGAATTTGCAGAAGTTACAGTCCGGTATACTTTTGATTATATTCGGTGAAGGGTAACGTACATATATTAGAAGGTGACCGTAGCAAATTCCCAGCTGCTTTTTTGCTTATGACAGCAGTATACTGTGAAGAAGATTGAATAATCGTAAATCTTTCAATTATGCACTAAAGAAGAAGGTAGTTGAAATTAATCCAAACGAAACACAAAACAGAACACGACACAGAAAACAAAAAGGTAACGGTCGCAACTGGGAATCGAACCCAGGATCTCTGTCTTACCGGGACAACGTCTCTATCCATTCGATCATAAACAAAATACGTAAAAAATCATATTACATTGGCCGAGTGGTTAAGGCGTTGTCCCGGACCCGATAAGAGATGCTGTATTCGATTCCCAATTTCTTTAAAAGAAGAGTTCTTGAGAATTATTCCACGAGCTGCCACATTTATTTTTATTTTTTATTGTTAATGTAAGTACTTGCATACTGCTTTCTAACCCCGTATGCATGGACATTGGAGGGTCTAGAGTCGTTCAAATAAATGTAGCTTCGTTCAATAAAATAGAGTTTTGACGTGTGCGGTGAAGGAAGAAACCATATGTTTCCTTAAAATGCCGTTGGGAAAGTAGTGGAGTCCCCTCCAATGTCTAGGTCTTAGAGGCAGATGACCAGGACACACTGAACCCCAGATTCTTACGCACCTCTTAAATCAGAACTCTCCTGTCCTTCCTTTCCTTAAAAAAACCTCCACACACCATCCCCAAAAATGACATAGGCCCTGAGGGAAATTATTTACGTCAGGGCCTCTTGTGTAGAGCTCATGTAAAAAAAAAAGTTTTTCGAATTCACGTTTCGTTTAGGTACATTAGTATTATCTTATTATTCAATGATCAAATATTATGTTGATGGGTGCCTTCAAAAGTTACACCAGTATCTAATATTAAAAAAAATTATGTGTTGATTGATTTTTTTTTAATGCGATTATTAAGAGAAAAGTATAAATTGTGCAATTATTATTTTAACGTGATTATTTGAATGTATTTGAAGGATATTGAATTAATAGCCGTTTAAAGAATGGTGAAACTCTATTAAAAAAAAATATCCAATTTATTTTATTCGGTGATTTATCATTGAATTATACGTATATCCTTACCATACCGCCAATTCCTCTCCAGATAAAATACAGCAATCGCAAGTGGCGATAGTTTTTCCCGGAACTTTATAATACTTACCTACATAATGAACTGAGATTTTTATTCAGTGGGTTCCTTTGGTGGAACCCCCGCAAGGTGACCACGCGGCGTCGGATACATTCGGTCCACTTGGCGACTTGGCCGCAAGCCAGACTCAAGTGTAGATAGCCGATCCCGCGGACGGACGGTTCAAACTTGCTCTAATTTATGGTCTTCCCATTGTGTCTCTATGCGGAGAGAAATTATTTATATTCACAGTAAATCGGGGAATTTGATAACTTTACTATGCATGTTTCATGGTTATATGATTTGTTGAAAAACTGTGATCTCTTATTATTACGTTTGTAATAACTATTAATCCCATGTTTTGATTTGTAGAGGAAAGTAACCTATGCATAAAAAAAAGACTTAACAATTTTTTAAATCGTAATTACAATCAGTCATAAATTTGCGCTGTTTGTACATTTCATATTATATTTTTTAATTACTAGCTGAACCCGGAATGCGTTGCAATGCCACTTAAATAAAGATAATAGTGCCCCCCACAAGCACACTTCGGAGCGACCGAGTCCCGCGCCATTTCAGGCCGTCGCGCAGAAAAGTCTCACGGTGAACTGCGCTGTAAACCTATCGGTCTGTACTTTTCTGCGCGGCGGCCTGAAGTGGCGCGGGACTCGGTCGAGCCGAAGTGTGTGTGTGGAGGAGCCAATTGTTTCTCCCTGAGTGCCCTTTCCAATTCGTCTCCGTTCCCCTTCCGCCTCCTCTTCCACTCCCGAGTTTCCTCTCTCTGTTTACTAGAAATACCGTTACTTTTTTCCTCGACTAGTGTCGAATTTGTACAACATGGTGTTTTAGAATTTTTTTATTGCTTGTCCATTGATACCCATGTTAATTCTTACAAAATATGAAATAAACGAATTATGGCAAGTTTTATCATAAGCCGATAAGCGTTCTCCATTCAATAATATTGATGATAAAATTTATCATTATCGGTTAGGTTAATTTGTTTGTTTTTGGACACAGCTCAAACAGGTGAAATATGTGATAATGATTCAAAATCAAAGTGCTGCTAATGATTAATGATGCCGTATAGCGTTGTTTTCGGATAATAGGCTTTGTCGATAGTACGCAATGCAGCGTCTTTGTTCTGCCTTACAATATCCATCATTTCATGGATTACAAAATAATATGCACACATCGGTGTAATTATCCAAAACCCTCTACCATGTCAAATTTACATAACAACCGATTGGTATCGAAAATTTAAAAACATTAACCGATACATAAATCTTTATCAAAAATAACATAACTAAAACGTAGGTACTTGAATTCTTGAACATTCCTCTACCGCATTCTCTTTTAAAATGTCCACATTCAATACCGGAGTTAAAATGGAGTCCACGTACGCCTTTGGATTAATAACTCCCATAGAGGATTGCGAGAATATCGAGTGTAGAGGATAAAGCCGCATCTGCGGGCCATTGTGCCCGACGTATTCTTTGTACGTGTTAGTTATCCGGGTGACAGATCAGTCGAGATGCTCCAAGCTTCATGCTCCGTGCTCCTTTTGCACAGGAGGCAGGCGCCTGCATTGTGGGGAGATTGTGATAAAGCTACAGTTTTACACCGTAGAAGATGAAATATCATGAAACCTTATTGATTTGATTAAGATATACTATTTAAAATTTGAATTAGGTGTATAGGTTATTTTTTTTAATACATAAATTTCTGAAGTTTTAAAATGAATTGATTAAAATTAATTAATGAAATTTATTTATTATTTCCAACAAAAACACACTTTACACAAATACATAATTTAGACAATTTATCGGTAGTCCCGCGAAGCTGCCACGTAGCTGCTTGTCTACAGGTTCTATCTCAATACGCTCGTAAATATTTGAAGTAAAAAAAACAAAAAAAAATTATAATATAAATGCAAATAATGACATCCGAATCCTAAAACACTGATTCGATACAAATCTACTAACAATCTTACAATTAATGCAGAAAAAAAAACAGTTTATATTCTCAATAAATATGTTTAGAATTTAAGAACAAAATACATAACAAAAAATGGGACAAAGATGTGTGTAATAACTCAAGAACCATGTTAAACCATACAACTGAAATAAGGAACCTCGGTATAATCATAGATCAACAAATGAAATGGAACAAACACATATGCGCTATAGGAAATATATCTATAATATGTTAATCAGATTAAGAAATATACTCAAGTTAAGTAATCTAAAAAACGTCAATTTCGCACTACTCCAATCCTTAATTCAGTAGGGAATCCGTGGATGGGGAGGTGCATATAAAAAAAAAATTAGGTCCTGTAAAAGTGGTTGAAAAAAAAAACTACCAACATTCTCTTCAGCAAAATTGTTCAAAATTTTCGAAGTACCAAAAATCGAAGACCTCTTAAAAAAAGATTAAATATTACAAATACTTTAAGAAAATGTAATAAAAAAAAGTTTTAATTTAACTCATCATTAAGGCATAAACATAACAACCAAATTCCTATGTTTGTTGTTGTGCGATGTTGTTTGGCATATTTATGTTGATTGACATATTGAAGTTGTTTGTTCATTGATTTTTTTTGACATTTGACATTTCGGGTTGTTTGACTTATTTATGTAGTTTGAAATATTCGTGTTGTTTAACTTATTGATGTTATTTGACATATTGTTGTTTGTTCGTTGATATTATTTGACATATTGAGGTTGTTTGACTTAATGATGTTATTTGACATATTCGTATCGCTTGACTTATTGATTTTGTTTGACATATTCATGTCATTTAACTTACTCTTGTTGTTTGACTACGCACTAGGCTAATTAGCTACGTCGCGTTTTCTCCTCATTTTTGGACCAAAGTTTCGGACACCCTCACGGAGTTCATAATCGGTACAGATATGTAAAGTGGAAGAAAGTTTCTTTTTTATATACTGTGGTTTCTTGTTCTCAGTTTGTTTAGGAAAAAAACCCTAACGCCGGATACCATGAAGGATTGATTGCGTGTCTCAGTAATTAATCAGTGACTAGTTTATTAATTTATTATTATCCAAGATTTTAAAATTGTGAAAAAAGGATGATTAATGATTCTTCTGGTACACTTCTTGATCTTCTTCGTACGGTTGAAGAGTTGACGGTGGTCATGCAGGAAGACCTCTGACAACCGAATTAGCACCATGAAGTATTTTTGTGTCCTCAAGGTAACCGGTAGATTGAATACTTTTCTACAAACTTCTCCATAGTTTCAACGTATCACGTAAAATAAAATTATTAAGCCCCAGTTTATGCATCATGTACTCAAACCGGTTGTGATAGCACCGGATGCGGTTTAATGTTACCCACTCCTTCCGAGAGAGCGAAAGCTTATTTTCACAAAGGCTCTTTTAAAAATAGCCTGTACGAGTACCTATCGATAATCAAACTACTATTGAGATACTTTCATTAAAACCACGAAGAAAGGTACTGACTAAAAGAGAATTCAATATTGACTGAAAGGGAATTATGTATTAAAAAAATAGGGAATTATTGACTGAAAGAGAATTATTTAAAAAAATAGCAACCATTGAATGACGTAATACAACAGTTTTCATTCTGTCCGACTGCCCGTATTTAGAAGAAGAATTTTTGAGCACAGATTTTAATGTAACAGTACTTGCATATTGATTTTGAGATTGTAAATATAGTAATTAGGCAGAATTCGATTTTCAGATTTCTAAAATAATGTTTTTACATCTGTGAACCATTTGTGTTTTCTTTACCTGACTGGCTTCAACCTGGTCTTTAGGTCAATCTGAAGACAATCCTAAGATAAGAGTACAGATAAGCGGAACACAGTCAAGTTGAAGTTTATATAAAACCCGTAAAATACAAATAATTAATGCTAATCTTAAGCAGCATTTCCAATCTATTTTTCTAGTTAAAATTTAAGTAACATATCCATTTTCGTTATTGGTTATGTGAAGCCACTAAACTGCTGAACTTTTTTTTACATTAGCATTTTACAGGAGACCCTGAGAAAAGTAAGTACCCTCAGGGCCTATGCCTTCTTTGGGGATGCTGTGTGGAGGGTCTTTTTAGGACGAAATGAAGGAGAGGAAGTTCTGGAAAGTAAAAGGGTAATAGGGTGAGTACGAATCTGGGGGTCAAGTGTCCAGAAGTGACGGACGTATGAATTCATCACTACTACTGCGGTGCAAGGCGATGTTGCGAGAAAGCATGGCTGGAGAAGTCAAAGTCAAAACTCCCTCAACCATTCTCTCCCGATCCGGCCTGCCATGCACCTGGTGGGCAGAGGCATCCAACGCCTAGACTCGGACATACCTCACCCCATTAACCCGTGCTACTAATCGTATTCGAGTATGTCATAATGTAAGACTTTACGGAATATGTGAATCTAATATGTGTTACCGTAGATTGTTTTTTTAAATGGGACAAACATATAAAAAAAACCTGTAAAAGACTTGCTGGCAGAATGTTCACATTAAATTTTTTCTTATCAATTGAAACACTAAAAATAATTTATATGTCACTGGCAGAATCCATAATAAGATATGGATTAACAATATGGGGAAATACTTCTATAACAAATCTGAAACAAGTCAAAGTTGTACAAAACGCAATTGTAAAATTATTAGTCGTTCCTAATATTTTCAAACAGAGACATAATAGACCATTACTGTTTCAGAGTGCTAAAATTTTACCTGTTTAGGCAATAATACCAAGGCACAAAATTATAATTCAGCATATATTTACCCAGCAGCATAAAGAGAAATTAAAACATAAATACAGCAATAGATTCACGCGCAACGACGGGTTAATAGTTCCGAAATTTAATAATAAGTACGGACAGAGAACGTTTGAATACAACATGCCGAAAATATTTATTTTTTTACCTTATAATATAAAGTATAAAGCAATGTAATTCTATGAATAAGGTTAAATATATGCTGAAAAATTGAAAAATCTGAAAAAAATATATTTACATTTAGATTAATTTGTATGAATAATGTTGAATTTGTAGATATAAGATGTTAAATTATAATATTGAAAATTTATATGTAACTTAATTATAAGCACCTGCCGACAAGTCAATTCAATTGGCTTAGCAGGACTTGTTTGTTATAACTATTCTTACAATAATAAATAAAAAAAATAAATAAACTTTTTTTAAATTTTATCGCACACTTTTACATTTTACTCATAATGTAATAACGAAAAAGGTTTTAGCCATATTACACATATAAATAAGTTATAACATAACACTACACTTTCTTACTGGCCCATTTTATTTCAGCACGCTTTAATAACCAAAGCACGAGACAAAAATCCGAGTCAGAAGGCCAAACGAAAATATTTCAAACAAACAACATGTCTCTGTCCTCTTTACTAAAGTTACCAACCTACTTAAATTACTTATTCCAAGTGAAAAAATATAACATGTTTACATACATACATTAAATCAGTATAGCGAACAGAATTCTGAAACTTTCCTGTGCATAGTGATTTGATTTTAATTTTCCAAAATGTTAATAAAAAATTATCTTTTGTTGAGTTTTTTTTCCTTCTGGTGAAATGAATTCACATTGGCAAATAATTTGAAAAATTCTAGAGGCAAAATAAAATATCTTGAAAAAATCAGATCATTCCCTGAAACGAATTCTATTTTACTTACGTTGGAAAATTTCTCTTTATTAAAAAAGAACGACCACAGCATTTCGTAAATTTTTGTACTTTTTCCAAGAAATGATACTGAATATTTTTTTTGTTAAAATCTAATCTGATGAGAAAATAAAATATTTTAACAGATAATGCTGTTCATATTATAATCTCTTTGCTTGTAAGCAATCTAATTAAATTGATCTCGGTGACCTATTTTTGGGCAATCGTATTTATAAAGATAATTTTACATATGAAGTCATTTTGTTAACAATTATTCACTTTGTCAGCGTAAAAACTATTAAACATTAAACTTTTTTAATTCGGTACAGGTAATGATGCTGTGACGGATGGTTTAACATATTTATATTAAGAAACCCCATTGAATAATCTACATGGGAATATTGTCAAATGTTACATTAAAATAATATGGCGAATATTAGGTATTTGGCGCTCGTTTAATTCAGTGTTTTTTTGTTTTGAAGAGTTTTAATTTTCAATGTACATTTGTTACTTAAATTTTCTGCGACCAGTTTTGACACATCCGTGTCATTCACGAGCAAACTTAAAACTTAGTGCCCAAGAAATACAAAAAAACAGTGTTTTTTTTATTAATTGTGCTATAGGAAATAAAATACTAGTGTCATTGTTATTTCAACATCAATTTGATTTTTTCAATTTCCGGTAGTATTTTTAACTTTCTATCTATTTGAGTTGTCGCAGCAACTTATCAAGCCAATGTACATCAAACTCTCAAAAGATCCATTTTAGAAGAGTAATTGGCGCTGGAAAATCTGCAGTTACTGCTCTTAAGCTGAAAAAGTTTTGCACTTTAAAAGAAGAGATCAAAGTTTTGGCACTCAAGATGATTGATACTTGAGATCTTTAAAAGTTCGATCCCGCGGCTGTTCACCACTTGTATTGTCAACCGAATAATAAAATTAATATTTCAGTAAACTCTCATTAAAATGTTAAAAATACCATTCCCACGCAATTAAAAAACATCACCAATCAAAATTAATGTAGGTCTTGAGTAGTCTTATTTAGAATTTTAATTATAGAGAGTCAAACATTTCTTGGGTACAAATAATCGTGAAAATATTTGGATTCTACTACAATCATTGTAGACGCCTCCGGGGTCGAGGGAAAGGCTCTTGACTACGAATCCGGAGATCGGGGGATCAAATCCGCGAGTTAATTTTATTTAATTAATTTGTGTTGTTTAGACTAAATGTTGTAGAAATCAGATTCGTGAGGCACATGTGTGGTAAAATCATTATATATGGTCGTGTGAGAAATGTGGAGATCCGCATAGAATGCAAGGCTGATGTAAGCGTTATCAGTAAGATTAAGAAATGAACTTTTAGATGGTTTGGCCATGTGGAGCGACTAAACGAAGAAAGGAGGGTAAGGAGAATATATAAATATATAAATACTAGCTTTTACCCGCGGCTTTGCTCGCATGGTATTAATGGGAAATTACTGGCATAATTATTGGCATAATTGTTATTATTCTTGCTTTTTTGTCTAATAAAAAATAATTATTGTTTAATAGAAAATTTCAAAATTTGAGAATGACATTTCGCAAATAAAAATTCTATTTTAGAAAATATTTAAATTAAAGAAATTTATTTTAAGTACCTACTCTCCTATTTATTTTAAGTACTTATTTCTGATGATTTTGCCTCAAGTAGGAATTAGTATTTTATTCATATTTGAATCCAGAGTAACCTAAAAAAATAACAAAATGACAGCCCACGTCAAATAATTACATAGCAACGCTATGCTTTTCGTCCGGACAATAAACATTTTTAAAGATAGGTAGATATTAACTATGACGCCAAAAAAGCACTATTTTTAGGGTGAATTGCCTAATTTAAAAAAAAAAAACATTTTTTCCAAGGTAACAATTTGTTTGACGTTTGCAATAACTCGATTTAGTTAGGGACAGAAAACGTATGAAAAATAATTGCATAACGCTATAGCTTATTCATAACGCCAGAGCTTACCAATATATATAGCCTATGTTACTTGCAAATAATGTAGCTTTCGATTAGTGAAAGAATTTTTAAATTCTATTCGGTGTTTATTGCGTGAAAGAATAACACTCATCCATACAAACTTTCGCCTTTATAATAAAAAATAAATAAATAAAATATTACTCGAACGACTGACTAGAAAGTGAATGGTAGTAGAAGTCGGGGACGCCCAAGGAAGATATGGCACGGTCAAGTAATCAGATATTTGAGTCAGGCCATGTCAAAGAGTCAGAATAATAGAAGCGTATGTATGAGATGATGTACGAATGTGAATGAAACAAAGAGTGTGTGTCAAGACCGAGTTGTTTGGCGTAATGGTTTGTTAGTTAGTTAGTCAATTATATAGTTTTTGTTTTGAATAATTTTAACTTTATAATAGGTTAAATATCGTGTAAAATATAGATTCTTCGATAATAACCTAATTCACGAAGCCAAAACACTTTTCAGCACTATGCTCAATCAGACGGAATTCGTAATCAATATAATTATTAGCGATGTCTAGAATGCCAATCCTTCGCAAAGACTTTGCGAAATATTTTGTTAAGAAGAAGATCCGAAGACAAATCTTTGGGGCAAACGAGAAAATATTACTTGGAAACAAGGCACAACCACGATCGTTACAAACTGAAGAGCCGTTTCTGACAAGATATACCTAACCCTCCGCCCGCGCCCGTCGCGTTTTTTTTTAACGCGGGGTGTAAAAATAAATATTAAATTGTTGTTATAGCGTACATTATATGTGTTATTTCAACAGATTATAGTCAGTTGATAATTACTGCATTTAAATAGAAAGAAATATTAAGCTTTTGCTAAAAAATCAACAAGGAATTTTTTTTTATAATTTTGAATCATACTTTTTTATAAACTATAAAAAAAAATCTAACCATTTTCTATCAAACTTATAACTATTTGAGATTGATACATACTTATTATTATTAGAACAAAAAAATCAACAAATTTTATTTTTTTACAAATAATTATTTTAAATACAATAAAAAAACATATAAACTTGATTTTTCGTGGTATTTTGTTGATTTTTTTAAGCCTCACACCGAAATACAAGTCTGTATCTCACATCGCACATGCGCAGACTGAATGTTCATGGCGATAACGTCAAGTACAGTCACTTTTGGGAAGTTACCTAAAGTAGGGAATCAGTGTAAACATTTAAAATGTACAAAATTAGCATTTCTGAAAAACCTGCGAAGGGTAGAGTGTTATGATAGGTACCTATAAAGAAAAGGTGCACGATAACTTATGATTTGTCATTTTATGTGAAATACGTCCCCTGAGATATCACGGTACTTCAAAAAAAGAGGCAATAACTGCTTACATATTAAAAAAAAATTATTCAAAAATTTCAAAAACTCAGGCAACAAATATGTTCTGTCCCTTCACTTTTAATTCAAGTATGAAAGGGTTTACTTAAAAGAAATACATAAAATGGAGTTTAAATTCTGCTGTTCACAATTAAGTGCGAGCGATACCACATAATAAGAGAGTAATATCTTTATCTCTGTACGTCCGAAGGAATTGCTGAAAAGTTGTTATCTTTCAGTGCACGTCTTTATTTCCATGATCTCGAAACCGCAATGGGGTGTAAGGTTCCTTCTTCCGGTCCCGCGGTGGAGGCTGCCAACAGGAAATGCGGTCACTACTGTATTATTATTATTTCACCGAAAAAATGTTTCCCCCACCGAGAATGTCCGGCACATAAACTTCCTTCGCCCCTTCCGCTGCTACATTTACAACAACAACATTCCTTGATACATAAGTCCGGTGAAAATATATGATGTTGCATGGAGGTTGTTTTTCTTATTTACTAGGACACTTTTTTTATTCATTTTTATTTATTTATTATATAATATTTATAAATTATGAACAAAGGTATGAAAACACTAGGCTTCGTATTAAGAACAACTAAAATCTTTAATTCCATACGAGCCATTAAACTATTATATGTATCTATCTCTAATTAGAAGCCAAATTGAATATAGCTCGGTAGTTTGGTCTCCATCTTACAAAATTTACGTTTATATCACTGAGCGGATATAAAAAAAAATCTTTTTATAAGATTTAAATTAAATATCCCATTTGAAGACTTAAAATATAATTTATTATTAAATATTCTAAAAATACACTGGAAGACAGACTTAATTATACATTATTATTAACATTTTTATTCAAAACACTTAGAGGAGATGTACCGAATATGGAATAGCTTAGGTTAAAAAAAATGTGATTAATTTTAATTGAATCGTTTATTAAGTATTATACATTGAAATCTTTAGAAATATAGTTACGGAACTTAAAATGTCAACGAAGTATTAAAAGAAATACTAAATCGTCTTCATTTTAAACGAAAGGTAAAGCAATAGAAAAAACGATTATTAAAAAAAGTGCTCCTATTATGGGATACACTGACTTTTTAATTTTGCTTGCAATAATCACATAAAAAATCAATATTATCGGCTCCCGAACACTCCAAATGGCATCAATGGCGGCAGACAAAACATTGGATCCACTCCTCGCCTTTGATATCCCACGGTCTTCGATTTTACAGTTTCCATGACTTTTATAATTTTTTTTGTCCCACGTCTTCCGCTGTTTCTTCTACGACATTGTTTCACATTGTTTCGACTACGACAGGCCAAAATATAACCTGAAATAGCAACAAAATGAGTTCTACTAGAATTCCATATTGGAAACACTCTTCCTAACATGAGATAGGTAGTATTCCATATTAGGGTCATCAAAAAATCCCATATTAGGAACAAGATCAATACAAACAAATATATTCGTAGAATAAAATCTGCTTGAATTTTACTTTAAATTATTACGAAAACATAAAATTTAAATAATAATATTGTCTATCAGTGAAAGATTGACAATTTTGTGGAGAAAATTTTTTGAGAAAAAATTAAGTGAAACTTACGTAAAAATATTTTTTTTTTTTTAAAACTTAATCACTCTCTCAGGTGAGTGTGGTGTGTTCGGCGTCCGGACGAGTACCTACTTACCTTTTCATGGTAAGTCGATAGGGAATCGGGAACGCTGGTTTTTATAGAGGCTTTTCTTACATACATTTTGAGAAACACCACCATCTCATATTAGGGACGTTTGCCATATTCGGTACATCTCCTCTAACTCTAACTCTAAGATTGCGAACTCCTGCAACTCATAAACTTACAAATACTGACAGTAACTACACGACAAAATACATTATACAACTGCAGCATTCATAAGCGGAACTATATTGCCCGCTCTCCGATACAACAATTTCACACTACCGGAAATCAGTACTTAAGTGATGTTGACAAATTTAACATCAACTTGGCCAATTTTGTAAATCTTGTAAGAAACTTATTCCAAAACTATTCCTAAATATATCTGTATTTTTGTAAACCTACCAAATCGCTATATTTTTTGTATTTTTATGATGTGTGCATTTTTTATCTAATTTTATTATTTCTTTATTAGTTTAAAAATCACCTTTCATGAAATAATTGTACTACCAAACATGTAAAAGCCCTCTGGGTGTTAAATAAATATTTAGTTTACAATATTAGGCCAAATAATGTTTAGGTACATGGATATTGCATATATCCACATTGATATGAATAATAATTTGATTAGTACAGTACGTCGACGATAAGCCGCAGGCCTGAATACATTTTGGCCCAGTCAACGTTAGTTTCTAACTAGGCAGTGCCTGTTCTAAGATACTAATCATGACATCATGTATCATTGTTTGGCATGTATTATTAGGTTGTAAACATTTTAAAAATTATGTTTTACTGATTCATGTGAAAAGGTTATAAATACATTAAAGGCGAATTGCAGAAAAACATGGGAAAAAAATTATTTCGAGAGAAAATAAATAAAAGCGAAGATACAATTAGGCGCTCGTAATAGATTATCTAATGCAATTTTTTTTAATAATATTTCCGAATCTCTCTTGCCTAAATGTAATAATCATAAAAAAGGAAACAAACTGTTACTAATATACTTATCAAATTAAATTATACACAACTAGGAAATTCACAAACATAACACACTAGGAAGCAAGGAACTCAGACTAGAAAACGGACAAAGCGAATACGCAGAATAGTTATTGTACGAAGGCATGAAGTTTTATTACACGCTACCAGAATCTGTAAAGTCAATTTTTTTTAAAACTTTACTAAAATAAAATCAATAAATAAATAAATAAAAATTTGGAATGAAAGTTGACAATTCACACGGTTTATATTGTGATGCATGTATTTCAAGTTTTGTGTTTTAGTTTTCAATATTTTGTATTTTAGTTTTTAAATTTTGTATTTTAGTTTTTAAGTTATCTATAAATAATACTTGCATTGTTTTTCATGTTGCTTCCGTAAATACGCAAATGTTATTACTGCAGACACATTAGTCTAGGGATATTTATATTTTATTAGAATTTATTTTACATTACCTGCAAAAATGTTTTATAAATATCCTGTTTGTGTCTCAAATAAATAAATAAAAAACGGGATTTGCCCTGCCCTTACTTTTGTTCTGATGTTTGTGTTCGACTGTTTTCATTTTGTATTTTTTTTATGCACTTATTTTCATATTAGACTGTCGAAAATCGAGAACATCAAATTTCTTGAAGAGAGCCTCACTCAAATATCTGAAAGATTTCCTAAAAAGTATAAAAAATAACGTAAAATAGATTTACATAATGTGCCTTCAACAATGGATTTAATATTTATCTTTGATTTGAACCCGTGATTTCCCGGTCGCCAGTTGAAAGACTCACCTCTCGACCATGGAAGTCATTAGATGATGATAATTGTAATTTATTTAAGCCAGTTGATGGTAAGTATTTATATTATAATTAAAAAGTGCCTATTTAATGCAACAGAATATTTTTATAAATTCTATAATGCTGGGTTGAGCTATGTTTTATTTGTTTATTGTACGTAATGCTTGTTTTTCACTCCAAAGGCATAAGTTACAAATACTTTAATATATGTTGATACTCCACTAAATGTAATTTAAAAGTTTTAGTCTATTTTGTCAAAGGACTGTAATGAAAGCCTGCAATTTCGGAAGTTGAGATGAGTTCTACAAAGCGGATGAATATCATTCATACATCTACTTTCAGACTTATTTTGGTATGTACGCTGGTGATTTCAAAGGCTCCGTAATAATAATTAAGTAACTTGCATATTCTTTACACTAGCATAATTTTACCTATTCATAAACCTGATTGCGAACTTTGAATAAATATATCAAACGGGCTAGAAATATTACACGCACGATTTAATAACTTGTTGCTGATAAACAAAAATTCTATTTTAATGAAAATACAAATAACTTTGTTGATATCACTTTTATTTATACACAATCAACATGTTTTATGAACGATGTTCACATCATCAGGATCAAATGTATACTAAACTTAAAAATTAAATATAGATCACATATGGGCGAAAAGGGTAGAGGGAAGAGAAAGGGGTAAGAATAGGAAAGTTTATAAATTAGGGATTTCAAAGTCATTAGCGGGGAAATCCCTAATTTACAAAATTTTCCCACCCTTACCCCTTCCCCTTCCTCCCATATGTGATCTATATTTAATTTTTAAGTTTAGTATACATTTGATCCTGATGATGTGAATATCGCTTATGAAACATGTTGATTGTGTATAAATAAAAGTGATGTGAACAAAGTTACTAGGATAGGCTGAAAAGTAATGCACACATGATTGTAAAACACGAACAAAAACAAATAGCAGTATCGGGCAAAAAATACTTTAAAGTACGCTTCTTTAGCTTTAAAATCATATACTTATTTTTCAACATAGTCACTGTTAAGGCTAACGTATTTCTCTATAGGTTTACCAAGTTTTTTCATTACGTAACTGAACATTTTTTCCCGCATTTCTCGAATCCAGGACTTGACGGTTGCCTTCACCTCATCGTCCGAGGTATAATGATTATCCTTGAGATGTCTCTTGAGTAGAGGGAAAAATAAAAATCGCAAATCGAAAGATCGGGGGAGTGAGATGGGTGTTGAATCAGTTCACACTTCAGGTTTTGCAGAGGCTCTAATCGAGGCTGTTTGTTCTCGTCTGTGAAACGGCGTATTACCCATTGTCCACAGATTTTACGGTATCCTTATTGTTCATAATAAAGCCGACATGTTTCTTGAATATTCCAAAATCGTTTGTGATACGCTTTTGAGTGATTCGCCGGTCATTTTTAATCAAATCGTTGACAAGTTTGGATTGTTTATCGTCTGTTCCAATGATCGGACGTCCGCTGTATTTTTCATCAACAATTATTGATTTTCCAGACCCACAATTATGAAATTTTATTACTCATCGATTTACAGTAGACTTACCAACAGCATTATCACCATAAATATTCTTTAAACGACAATGAATCTCAGTAGGAGTCACTTTCAGCAGTTAAAAATTCAATATCAGCAAGCTGTTTACCTTGCATTTACATAACACTAAAACACGTCTCCATACTTCCGCTTCTCAAAATACACTGGATGAATTCAACGACCTCAAACTTATGCTTACGTATAGAAGAGGAATGTCACTTTCATATTCCACCTAGCGTACTTCTGAAGGTCATTTGGTTCGCGCTGTACAAAGATGTGTGCATTATTTTTCAGCCTACCCACATATTTGTCTTTTCATCAAAATAAATAATGCCATAACAAAGTGAAAACCTTTCCCAAGAAGTTTTCTTCGAAAAATTAAAAATTCTGTGTATTAGACAGTAAGAACGTAAGGTCTGGTATGTAAATGTTTTAACAATTTTTTCTACGTGGAATTTCTAGGTCAATGCAAATAATATTATCACGATTTCCACCATGAACTATGTAGCTTTGACATCTTACTTAAGCTGAAATCGACTAAGAGGTCACACGATAAAGAGTTTTTTTTAGACATAGTTTGTCAGAAGGTCAGAAAAGTTCCGTTTTGCGATAAAATCAAAATAAGGAAATAATTATGATATAAGTAATCCGAAAACTAAAAACTGTTCTTGAAAGGTCATGAAATACACTTTCTAATATTAATAATATAAGAAATAAACATATTATAATTTTTGGATATTATTTTTTTTTAATGCAAACATATAAAAGTTTTAAAAACTAAAGTTACAGGTGACGAAAAAAAGAAAAACACCCATATTTTATTAGAAAAATGTATTATAAACATTATCGTCACCTTTAATTTATTTTTCTAAAAATGGATTCTGAAAATTTGGTTTCCTAGAAGTGCCCAATTTATTTTTTTCTGTAATTATAATTAACTATAAGATTTGAACATAAAATCTACTAGCTGATTTGACATTTATACACAAAATTTTAAATAATAACATTGACTTTACCGAACTTCTTTCCCTAGTTAATTCTTACATTCCATAAAGACGTACACGCCTATTCCACACGCTTAATTACAAGAAAAATGCAGCAAGTAATTCGCCAATCAATCGTGCTCTTCATATGTTTCATAATGTTGGTCTAAATCATAGATTCTCAACCTTTTTTTGCCCACCGCCCACTTTGAGAATATTTTTATTTCCAGCGCCCCTTAACTCGTCAGGGGGCTAATGGAACATCACGACAG
The DNA here is from genome assembly GCA_917563855.2 of Limnephilus lunatus. Classification (NCBI taxonomy): domain Eukaryota; kingdom Metazoa; phylum Arthropoda; class Insecta; order Trichoptera; family Limnephilidae; genus Limnephilus; species Limnephilus lunatus. Next base: position 71,929,421 of record OU830596.1, read on the forward strand.
GTTGCATTTTATATTTGCCACAACAGAGGGGGCGTAATGGGATACAACGACGGGTTACATTTTACATTTGCCACAACAGATGGGGCGTAACGGGATACCACGTTGGGGTTACATTTGCCATAACGGAGAGGGCAAAATGGGATAGAGGATGAGGTGGGATGGGTTTCTCTGGGTCCCCTACCGCCCCCCCTGAAAGTCTGAAACGCCCCTCTATTTACTCTTGGTCTTCTACCGCCCCCCTGAAGGTCTAAAACGCCCCCAAGGGGGCGTTATCGCCCACGTTGAGAACCTATGGTCTAAATTCTAACATTGACATTTTCTGCGATTCACTGCCCAAGTTTAAAAAGAGCATCATGTCAATAATATAAAATGTTCAGTGCGCATACATACATACACACATACTCACACACACACACACACACACACACACACAAACACCCACACACCTTCCCACTACACAAATCATCCGGTAATGACTTATTATGCATACCATAAATAAGACATTACAATAAAACACATAATAGGTACCCACGATGAAATATTCTTATTAATTGTAAAAATTTTTCACCAATGTGACTAATGTACTGTTTGTTTCTGTTTATAAATAAATGAATAAGTTTGTGTGTTTTCTTTTTCTAACACTTTTTCGATCACATTTCTTATCGTGACGGTAAGGGAAGTATAATTTCGAGCGTTTCCATAAGCAAAAAAATTTGCCTGAGGGCTTAAAATATGTTGAAGTGCCACGTAAAAAAACTAGTTTTCTTTATTTTTAACAAAATTAGGGCAATTCTGAAAAAAAAATCAGTCTTCATAGAACAAAATATTATCTACTCGCGCAATCTTTGTTCGTATTTAAAATGCAAGATAGTGTAAAATCTCTGTTCAAAAGACGTTTGTTTCTTTGCCGGGTTTTCTCATTTCCGTTCCCTTTGTTTTTCCGCTCGATTGATTCCAAAGTAGAATCCAGTGCGCTGCATCTCACCCCCCCCTCCTCAACACCCATCCACCCACTACCCCCACCCCCTCTGGCGGCGGCTGGGGGTTCTATTTGAATGATACCTCGTTTTTATTTGATTCTTCAATGCGACACATCTCAGTGTGCATGCGAGTGTAACGTAATTAAATTTGCATTTGCTCAAGCGATTCGCATTTCTAGTTCTATTTCTACTTTTTACTTGATTATACATTGTGTATTAAGGTGAATCATTTAAAAAAAATATTTTTAAATTCTAAAAGCGATAAAAGAGTGCTAAATGGGTTCAAAACGACGTGTTTAAAATTTTTCAAATTTCTGATACGATCTTCTTCCTCCGGATTCAATTCAAAGTTTTGAACATTTTCATTTTACGGGGTTATTTCTATATATATAAAAGTTACTATGAATCCTTCAAAACTTATTTTTGTAATCTTCTGTAGCAAATATAGTACATATTTACATTTACGAAATCATTTACAAAAAGTCCCAAAATTGAGTTTCGCAAAATAATGCCGAAATTTGAGAGTAAGAAGGATTTTGCTGGTTTTTTATTACACTGTCTTGAGATAATTTGAATTATATTCATATATTTTTTAAATAAATAAATCAAAATCATTCCCTCTATTTCATATTTTATGAAATTTTTTTCATTTTTAATGATTTATCTAACATTTTTTAAGATTTAAAAAGGGTGGGTTTTTCTCTAAAATGTGAAATTTCAAAGTCAATCCGGGGGTAGAAGATAATATTCAAATATTATTAAAAAAATTACCTGATTTTATATCTTCGTTTAACACCCTTTTAAGACTATAAGACAAATCAAAAACAATATTTTTTTCTCCCATACAATCGTAACGCACCTTATTGTTATGTCAACCTAACATAACAAAAAAAAATATTCTAAAATACCTGAGTAGTAAAAATATACAGTTTAAAAAGTGTTTAAGTACACTTAATGTTTCAAATACCGAAATACCCAATCGTATTTGATTACGCCTAAAAGGGATCGAAATAAAAATCTAAGTTCCTTTAACTAAGAAGCAATCTGTAAAAGCAAAAGGAAGCAATCTTCCGAACAGGCCTTCCATTGATATACTTGGTGTAACTCTAAGTGACCAGCTCAGGTATGGGGGCTCCATCGATACAAGTGTTAAATTAGCCAGAAACTTGGCGTTCTGCTGGGCCAGCAGATACTGATAAGTACACAACTGCTAACCCTGTACAAATCGCAACTGTGCCCCACGGTTGAATTTGGCGCAGCCACCTCTGGTCTGGAACCCCAAAATACAAAAAAAAGACTCAGTGCAGAAATTGCTGGTCCGTTTGATAGATTCTCCAATCTTAACAGATTCTCTAGCTCTAGAGCACAGAGGTTGGGTTAGAATGCTGTCGTTGTTTTACCGGTATTTCAATGGAAGATGCTCCAAGGAACTAGCGACATTGATCCCTCGGCACCGGTGGATAGTTGGGCAACACGCCAAATACGCGTCCAACATAATATGTACACGGTTGATATGTGCAACATAAAAACGGGTCGTTTCTACGGAATCTGTGTTTCCTTCCTCCTACAACATGGGTCTCTTCAAGACCTTCACTCCTTCCTCTCCCACACAGCATCTTCAAAGGTAACACAGGCCCTGAGGCTAATTATTTTTTTGCATTACCTCCTGTGTGGAGGTAATGCAAAAAAAAGAAATAACTAACTAACCATTACACCGTTTACCCGCAAGGGTAGGCATAGAGGACGGACCACCAAACAACTCGGTCTTTGCATACACTCTTTATCTCACTCACATTCATACATCGTCTTATACACACTCTCGTAATATTCTGACTTTTGACATGGCCCGACTCAAGTATCTGATTCACTTGATCGTGGTGTGTCTTCCTCGGACATCCCCGACTTCTTCTACCATTCATATTTGCGTCATATATTCTTCTTACACTACTTTATTCGTTTATTCGCTCTACATGCCCAAACCATCTTAGGATCCCTTTCTTACTCATTATGCTTATCAGCCTTACATTCTTTGCGGATATCCAAATTTCTCACACGATCATACATGGTTTTACCACACCTTTAATCAGATCGGATCTCCTTCAAACAGCATTATTTTTACTTTCATTCTTCCTCTGCCAGTTCTATGCCTCACTGCCACACATCAGGGTAGGTACCAGGACTCCATTGTGACCACATGGTGTATAAGACCTTAACGTTAGTGAACATAACTGCGACATAATAAATTATTTGTCACCATAGGTACGTGTATTTAGAGTAAATAATTTCTTTCAACGGCATCTTTCGCCTCCACCATTTCTTCTCATATTTTACTTTTCTTTCTTCTTTTTTCGTCTGTCTGTTCTCTGAGTTTCTTGTTTCTACAACTTACTTTCGAAGAATTTTTTCCCATTCCTTGCTTTGTAATAAGTATTAAACACTTTTGTTTACTAACAGATGTTTCATTTTCATTAATAGTTTTTAGATCAGCAATAATATTATGTATTTACAATAAAACACATTCTTTTAAATAATATTATTAAAATACAAGTTAAAACCATATCTTAAAATTGAAGACACTTGTAAAATAAATATTGTAAACGAAGCTTATTAAAATTATTAGAAGAAAAACAACAAAATAATTAAGAGGTAGATATTTTAAATACTTAAAATCCCCCACTGAAAACTACGGTAAAGTTTTCAATATCATCTACTTCAAAAGCCTATGCTTTTTTTACATTATCTCCACACAGGAGGTCCTGAGGAAAGAAACTTCCCTGGGGATTCTGTGTAGATGGTCTTTTTAGGGAAAGGAAGGAGAGGAAGTTTTGAGAAGGAAAATGGTGTGAGGCCTGGATAGGAATCTGAGGGACAATGTGTTTAAGATTGACCAACGTATGAATCCATCCCTCCCAATGCGGTGTAAGGTGATGGATCAAGATAGTCTGGTAGGAGAAATCAAAGGGTCTTCCTCAACGCATCGCCTAGAATGCTCGAGTGATGCGACCACAAACTTCACCTCATGAACTCAGGCACCCCTTATAAGTCACTAAACGTTGCGTACCACTTCGGGCGACCTACGGCAGGGGTGTTGGTTATTCAATAAATGGTTCCCGGGGCGGCCGCGGCGGCACCAATACCGCCCTCCAAAATTAAATCGCTACCTTCAACAAGATCAAAAGTGAATGATTTATTGGAATGGATTACTCCTGAACAAGATATATTTTTAAAACCTACCTACGACTTAATTAAACAATAATCTGAAAATTTCTAAAACCCAAAAGAATCGGTAAATAATGGTTAAGTAGCTGTTAACGTAAGTGGTGCTATCTTTTGGCATTATTAGCTACTTGCTAATACGATATACTTTTATCCGGTTGTATTACGATAGTAGCTTAATCACAAACTTCACCTTCACAGATAGTTTCCATGTGGCGCGGTGTCAGAGTTGTACTCGGAATTGGATACCTAAATTTCAACCGTACAGTCGCTAGGGTATTAATACTGTCAGATGGAACTAAATTACAAAGTTTCATTATAAATTCAATGTAAATTAGTTGTATCAAATTTCTTGGCATCTTACCCTTCAATCCAGTAAAAGCTATCCTACCTAATAAAACCATTTTGTTTTTATTTAAGTCAAGCCGTTATTTTTCGTTTATCCCATATTACGTAATCACAGCAAAGTAGATTGTTTACTTTAACCATCGTTTGCAAAAAGACTGCTTCTTCCGCAAACACAGTTATCTGTTCAGAACCGTGGCACATACGCCCTAGAAACTAGCCCCACCACACGTTTGCTTGCTTTAGAAGATTTTGCACCATCCAGACTTCATTTCCTTTTCTTAATCTTTTCTTAACCCTCTATCCTGGTTTATTCTAACCACCTTTTCCAGTTTATGCCTGCACCCTCGCCGTATTAATTTAATTAATTTTCGCGATATAAACAGGATAATGCGCGTTTTCATCCCGCGACAAAATATCCGCGACAAAATATCTAAGGCAAAATATTCCCGACAAAATATCATACGGACAAAACATCCTCCAACAAAATAGCTACTAAAACTTAACCTAATCTAACCTCACCTAACGTAACAGAATTTCTGTATTATTTTAGTCTCAATTTTTTTTTTAATATGAATACCACACAAGAGTCCCAACTCCTCCCACATGGAGCCAGTAAGACTATGTCATCCCCAATTGGGGTATGTTGTGAGGCTGAAGATAGTGGGGAGGGAAAGGAGATAGGGAAGAGGTAGGTGGCAAAGTACCTGGCTCTTCAGATCTGGTCACGAAACACGGCTAAAGCCATTTCAAGTAACGTTTCAATTTTGAATGGTGGTCTTAACCAGGGTGATACCACCAGTATCTTTCACTCTGGAACGTGCCGTCAATATACTACATATTTTTTTAAATAAAAAAATTATGAAATAACACAAATTAATCAAATAAAACGCCGGGATTCGATCACGCGACTTTCGGAATGCGAGTCAAGAGCCTTACCGCTGGTCTACGCTGGCCGTCAAATATACTATTTTTGAACTTTTTTTTTTTTTTTACATTAACTCCACACAGGAGGCCCTGAGGAAAATGATTTCCCTCAGGGCCTATGTCATTAAAGTTTAAGTTTAGACTGACGGATTCAATACTTCATTTGTGTGAAAACACTATGAAACCAAACAATAATTTATTGTTCAAATTTTGCAAATTCACTTTGTGGCACCATTTTATTAATTAAAAACACTTTGTTTTTACCACAATAATCTTTATTTAAAAAGTCGACATGTTTTGAGAACGATGTTCTCTTCATCAGGACATTATATGTACTGATGAAGAGAACATCGGACATTATATGAGTACATCAGGACATTATATGAGTACATATAATGTCCTGATGAAGAGAACATCGTTCTCGAAACATGTTGACTTTTTAGTGTTTTTAATTATTTAATTAATAATTTATTGTCTATATATTTTTTTAGTCCCATTTTTTCCCAGGTTATGTTAGGTTATGTTAGATTAGGTTAGGTTAGGTTTTATTAGATATTTTGTTGGGAAATGTTTTGTCCGTAGGATATTTTATCGGGGATATTTTGTCGCGGGATGAAAAGTCGCCGAAGCATATAACAGCGCCATGTCATGTAGTAGGTGTTAGTTAAAATACTTGAATTATTACGAGGCCTGCAGGGCTGGGATAGTAGTAATTGCGTCGTGTTATGTTCTTGGTTTCCAACAAGGATTATTCGTCACTAGTTTAATAACATTTTCTGTGTTGGAGACGGTGTGACGCGTAGGGAATTCTCACCCTGGTACTAGTCGCGTATTAGATGTAAATGATTTGATTTTTGATGTTGTTTGATATTATTAAATCACTCCTCAGGCCTCGGGCATATATTTTTTTGAAGATCTAAGTATTTCCGTTTTGTACTAAAATTCAAATAAACGAAATATTGCTTAACGCATCCGAAAACTAAAAACAGTTTTTGAAAAAAAAAATATTTTTGAATACATATATTTATGGCCTTGGGGTGACCTATGACCTTGGGGTGACCTATGGCATGGTTTTCAATAAATGATTCCTTGTTCTCGCACCTCTCTCTCTCTTGCCCCTGCAGTTATATACGAAACGTAACCCTATCTCTTTCTATTTTCACTAACTTATATCTCCCTCTCAACTTCCGTTCGCCTCGACCAATCACACGTTTCGTAACGCTCTCGTCACGCATTCACCAGCTTACTCCCCAAGTCAGGCGTGCGTAAAGAAGTTTTACTTAAAAAAGTGGTTTTAAAATTACTTACCTTACGTTGTTTGTAACTAAAATTACTAATTATTAATTTTGCTTTATCGTGTAATGATAATTTTTCACAAGTCTAGGTTCATCGGCATATAAATTTAATTTTCCTTAATTTAAACTTTGAATGAACGAATCCAGCCAAATTGAAAAATGTGGTTTCTTAGAAACCGCGTTTAAAATTTTCGTTTGTAACCGGGCCCCTTCGTTCTCCGTAATACCTGCTTAGCGCGCACCGCTCCTAACTAAGTATATTTTAACGTTGAATTTGATGCTATAACTTTGGGAATATATTACATACCACAAAACAAGTCGACTTTTCGGATCGGCTGGACCAGACTCCTCGCTTAAGCCAGTATTAATCTCAAAAATAGCGACCTAATTCAATTGAACGTGCACATCACTTAAATTTCAGCCACTACTGCCGCGTAATTGAAAAAAAAAACATCTTTGTTTTCTCCCTTATTCTTCTTAGACAAAATAATTTATCTTGTCAGATTTGGCTTTGTATCCGGATACGGAAGATTGTATTTAAGCCGCAAATATATGTATTTCTGAAAATAATATATATTATTCGGTGGGATTTCGGTATCTTCCCAGTGACATCTCAGCGCTTTCATGAAATCCTGCTAGAATTATTTATCAAACGCCTGTTTAATATCTTTTGTTTGACAATATATTACTTAAACAAAGGAATAATACTAAGGTACATTCTGATATTATTCAAATTACATATAAAAAACATTCAAACCATAACGTTGTTTAATATTATGACAAAAAATAATAGACAGAAAAAAATGTGAGATTGCAGCTGAGACTCGTTTGAAAGAAAGTACAGCCCTAGAAAGTTAATTTAATTTTTTGAAATTAAAACTTTTTTTTTTCGTATGCCCAAAAACAGTTTTCACTCGAATCTCCGTTTCTATTTTCATCTAGATACTTAGCCAGATACCATAATTAATTTTGTGATTTTCATTTCGAAAGCAATCTGAATAGTTTACACGTATGAATAAATCATACCATACACTTTCTGAGTATTAACTGTCTGTGACGTTTATAATATATTCTGTGTAAATAAATACATGAAAATATAATTAGTTTTTTTTTTTTATTGAAAATCCTTTTTTTTACTTTAGCTCACTTCTTATTTCGCGGAACGTAAATAATAAAACATAAAACTACGCACCATCAAAACAGTGAAATGTCTGGATAAAGAAATATGTACCTTTAATTTATTAAAGGAGCTAAATTAATATTTCCAAGTGAGGCGCTTCGTGATGCAAACTGCTGATTGCGATATATGCTCAACAGGTATATCTAATCATTGATCTGGATATACAATACTGGGAAATATGTACAAATTCCATAATATACATTTTTCCAATTTATTTTCGAGGTTATGTTGCTTAGTTGTTTTTGGATAAAATTGAGCTTCAGAGAACATAATAGTAATAAATAATAATAATTATACACTACCTAACTTATTTTGCTGTCCGCCGGTATTTTTTTTTTTCAAATATGAACAAACAAAAAATACATTTCTATCATACGCAACCACAGATCACATTGCTACGCATGGCGACGGGATCACGTTCACCACGGGATCTCCTTCTCACCTCTCTTCTTTGTTGCCATGCTGCCAGAAAGAGACGGGGTGCGTAATACGTGACTACATCAAACTACTCAGTGTGACGTTTGATTGAAAGATATTTTTTGCTTGAAAAAAAAAATTATCCGACAGCAAAATTACTACATTTTTACTCCAAATATGCAAAAGAATGGCTGGTCACAATCCTTTAGCTGCCGTTACACACTGTTTAATGCCCTACCAATCGAATAAAAAACCTCATAGGTGAATAATGGTGAGCGTCCATCTGCCCGTACCGGCCGCAACGCACGCACGGCACGCAACGGATTTTTTTATATCTTTATCCAGCAAATACCGGTGGTCGGTGCGGGCAACGGATTTTTCTATATAAAGATATAGAAAACGAAGTATTGTAAAAACATGGCTAAGAGAACAAAGTCACAATCAATATAACGTGCATTTTTATAATGTCCTTGGATAGATGCCCTTATTTTACAACTTTAAATAGATGCCCTTATTTTACAACTTTAATAATAACAATCGAAAGGTAATTTTTTTCTTCTTTTACAAGCTGCTTATGGTACAAATGTTTTCAGCTTAACAATCCCTATGTTTATACCCCTTGTTTTTTTTACCAGGCGCGGTCCGTCCATACATATTGTGGATGCTGCGCTTCCCTTCTTTTCTAAGTTTAAAATAAGTACAATAATAATTATTATGTATTTATTCCGAATTGAAAAGTCTTAGATTTAGTTTTTTTCAGCCATAAACCGCACTAATACATGTGTAATATGTAGAAATAATGTCAAATATGTAGACGTTCTCAATGCTCGAACGTCGCATAAATTCACCAACACCAGCTAAACAGTGGATGCTCCGTTCATTCCGCGTCCACGACGCGGGAACGAATGTGAAATTTTGATATTCGCGCATGCGCGTTTATTCAAGCCTGCCACGGTTGAGGTAAGGCTGAATACGGATTCCATTGGAGCATCCAACGCACTAAAAACTACTTTAATGCTTATAGGCATAGTGAACAGAATAGCTTATCCAAAGCGAATGGACTTGTAAGATAGTTATTTGTTGTCTTGAATAGCCGAATCCGATTGATACATTGAATATCTTTCGGAATACCTATTTAATTAGAGAACTGTAATATTTAATGTGAAGCATAAAGGTTGTATAGAGATAATTTGACAAGCTATTTTTGTTTGGACTTTTATATTTGTTATTAGGTACGAGTATATACATAATCCAGCATCCCTTACACAAAAGTCACCGACTGGTCCGCAGCACTAAAAATGTAAAATGAACGAACATGTTAACGATTATTTTACTTATACGAGACTAAATCAGTAAAAACTTAAAAATAGAATTTCAGGGAATAAGGAAAACACCATATAACAATACGTTTTAAGAGCATTTTTCCATCCCTTAAGTTTAATCATCCAAGAGCATTTGTTTTCTTCTTATTTTTGCTGTGCATTTCGTTTCTCGTGATCTCCTGCGCTTGCATTTAATCCTTCTGTTTCTCTCTGTTAAACCTTTACACGTATTAACATTGTTTCCTGTATACACAACGTACAAAATATAGAATTTCCGTTGCACTCAATCGCACGGTGTACTTTATCCATATATTTTCTGCTGGAATATAAAAACCGTTTTTATAACAAAGGAGGTACCTACTTATATATACAAACCGCCACCTTTTCTTCTTTGTGATGTGGTATAAAGTATTATTGGAAGTCCTTGAATTTATATCGTTCGTAATAAAACAAATCTGTTAGTATGTTTTGGTTTTTTATGGTTTGTTTTATTTGATTTTATACTCAGCAGGGCTTTTGCATAGATTTAAAGAACAAAATAAAGCTAATGAGCTATCGATAATAACACAATAATACTTTTAATATATGAAGTAATGTAAAAACGATAAACATAATGTGAAAAAATATTTTTAAAACAAATAAAATAGAAACATGCAAAATAAAATAGAAACTAAACAATGCTACGAGACAATACACTTAAAGGTGGGGGAGTATTAGCGCCAGTCAACCAGAAACTAATTACAACTAGAAAATCATCTTGGGAAAGTGATGGTGATGATTTATGGTTAGCTATAAAACTGCATGAATATTCAAACTCGTTCATCTATATATGTGTACTGTACATCCCCCCCAAATTTGTCTCTTGATGATTACTGTAATCGAATCAAAAATATTCAGGATATTTATTTGAAACATAATAATTCGAAATCTCAATTTATAATGATTGGTGATTTTAATATACCTGACATAGCATATAATAACATAATACTAGCTCCATCCAATTATTCTAGTCACAAAGCTCACTCCCTTGTCAATTTGGCCTCAATGTGCAACCTTCACCAATTTAATTATTTACCAAAAATTTTAATATTCTTGACCTTGTTCTTTCCGATAAAACCAATATAAATATTTCAACGACAGCCAACTTATCAAAAATTGATCACCATCATCCTTGTTTCGAAATAAATGTAAATCTAGAAAAAATGAAATTCTTACAAGAAAATCACTCTCCCGTAAAATACAACTTCAAAAAAGGTAATTATGAAGGATGTTGTCATGATCTAACAAATGTAAACTGGATCTCACTTTTTAACAACTGTCATCTCAATAATAAGGTACAGTCATTCTACAATATACTATGGGATATTATAGACAAGCACATTCCAAAAAAAAACACACGTAAGAAATCACTATCCCAATTGGTTTAGCGAATCTCTAATAATGCTCTGCAAAGAGAAAAATAAAGTTAGACTTCGGGGTAAAAAACATAATAACCCGATAGACCATTCCGAGTTTGCTACTCTTAGAAAAAGTTTTTAAAAAATGCTAAAAGAATGCTACACATCCTACATCAACCTACTAGTTGAGCATGAGATAAAAGATAATGTTAAGACTTTCTGGGCTTATTCTAAATCATTGCGTAATACAAATTCGATTCCAAAAACAATGCATATGGATTCTATAGCTGCAAAAAATGGACAGCAGATTGCCAATATGTTCTCTTATTATTTTGTATCAGTTTATACTCAGTCGAATCCCATATCAAATACTTCCGGACTGAATGTTCCTCAATTCAACCAATTTAATCTTAGTAAACTTAACGTAAGCATGGGAACTATCAAATCTTGTTTAGAAAGCATTGATATGCATAAAGGTCCAGGACCAGATAAAGTACCTCCTTTGTTTGCAAGATGTTGTTCTAGCGCGTTGATTAAGCCACTTTTCATTATATTTAACGAATCATTATTTACGGGAACTTTCCCAGATTTGTGGAAAAATGCACATATTGTTCCAATACATAAATCTGGCGTTAAATATTCTGTGAAAAACTATCGACCAATTAGTATATTATCATGTTTTGCAAAAGCCTTTGAATCTAAAATTTAAAGTTCCATATTCACACACTTTAAACCACAATTATGCAAAAATCAACATGGATTTGTTCCTAACAGATCCATAAATTCCAATCTTTTCGTTTTCTGCAATTTTGTTTGCAATGTGTTTAATGAAAGAACTCAAGTAGATGCTATTTACACAGATTTTCAAAAGGCATTTGATAAAGTAAATCATTATATTTTACTACAGAAGCTTTATCGTATAGGTATTCACGGTGATCTATTTAGATGGTTTAAATCTTATTTGGAAAACAGAACACAGTTCGTACTTATAAATGGGTATGAGTCACCTCCCATAATTGTAACCTCAGGTGTACCCCAAGGGTCCAATCTTGGCCCTCTGCTCTTTTTAATCTTCATTAATGACCTTGGCCCCATGTTACGCTGTGATTTTGTTTTATTTGCTGATGATCTAAAGATTTAACGTAAAATTTCCAATGATTCTGACCAAGTTATGCTTCAAAAAGACCTTTTCACACTACATAACTGGTGTATTCAGAATTATATGTTTATAAATATTGAAAAATATTACATTATGACTTTCACCCGTAACAGAATACAAAAGGATTATGCATATTCCATTAATAATGTTCGATAATTATCAGCCTGAAACACTCATCTACATTGAAAAAATCTTCCGAGAAAAGATACTGGCCGCCAACGGGAATTGAACCCGTGTCCCTCTGATTGCCGGTCAGGAGCTCTGACCACTGAGCTATGGCGGCTTATCTAATACCCGCCAAATAATTAAATATATACTAGTGTTTCATTCGACAATTACTTATTATTACATTTTTCCAACTGAAAACAACCAACTTTATTTTTGTGAGAGAGGTATTGTTAATACTAAATCTCCCGCTAGGTGGCGTCGAGACTAATTATGTCTGCATTTTTTGCTGAAATACTTTAACTTGTCAAATATTAATTATTATTTTTAATTGATAAACTAACGTTTACGCTTTTTACAATGCTAATCTAATTACGTTTTTATGTGAATAGTCTGAAAATGTTCCAAAACAAAAAATTAATAAATAAACTACATTACGTACGCAACTTTATTTAATTCAATCAGGATTCAGCGGTGTTAATATAGATAACGCTTAATTCTGTAAATTAAGTGAGTAAATGAATGTAAAAAAATTGTTTTAACCTTCTACATAGTAGCACAGTAGTACTACACTAGTAGGTACGAGTATATTGGTGTATCACCGTTCTATGGAGACCATGAAGAAATAAATAAGTAAGTAAATAAATAACTAAGAATAAATCAATGAATACATAAATAAATGCACAAGTCTTTCATTGAAGAAGAAGATAACATAAATAATCTAAATGAAAATATGAAAGAGACGAATAACCGTAACGGACATATCTGCGCCTTACCACGCCTTACTCGCCACCTCTTATTTAAATGTCATATTTCTCAAGCTCATATTTAAAATTTCAATAGCAAAATTAACTTCGACTAATTTATTACAATTACTTCGACACAAGCCTTCGTTTGGTCGAAGATTGTAACTCTGGATTAGAGAGCCATGACTGGTGGCGATCTCCGTGGTAGATTGGTAAAGCTCTCGACTACGAATCCATAGGTCGCGGGTTCAAATCCCGGCGGGCACAAGCATTTGGGTTGTTTCGCAGTAATAAATTCATTAAAAATAATATAATACTGCCCAATATATTTGAGACACGCTCTGATACACTCGATATTCTCAATATGGTCCTGATGAAAGACCAAAAAACAACATTTAAAATTGAAATTGAATGCATGTTTTTGGTGACCAGGTTTGAATAGCCAGATACTTGCTTACCTTTCTCCTTTCCACTCCCAACTACCTTCAGCCTCACAACTTATACCAGGTGGGCAGGGCTGGGCAAAAAACATGCTTTACTGTAAAAATACAAATTACAAAATAATTTTACGCATATAAAAAATAAATACAAAATACTTTCAAGTGGTGTATTTGAAATACAAAATACAATATTTTAACAATTTTTTTAAATATCAAAAAATTTAGAAAATAATTACAATTGGTTTCGGTAGAACCTTTGGTTGCAATAAATTGTCCCTTATCTAAGGGTGCGTTTCCATAGAAGTAAAGCTGAGTAGAGTGAAACAGAGACGTGCAAAAATTATCCAATCATATTGCTCAGAAGACACAAGTTGCTTGGACATTATTTTGGTCATTACTATTGCCGCTATTCATCATTGCGAAATACTTTCCTGCAGTTAGAATTAGTGGATAAATTACAGCATTCACTTGACTTAATCCACCGCCCGCGCCGTCATCGTCCGGTGTCTTATATGATAATGTTGACAGAATTTGATCATCCATTATCAATTAACTCACGTCTTCATGAATAAATACCGCGAAACAATGAAAGCTTTAACGTGCAGTTTAGCCAACTCTAAATATTAACATATATTGCTCTGAATTCTAGCGTTTTTAGTCTATGTATTAACTATGTCAGTTTATTTTTCATTATCATTATTAAGATCGCTAAATGTATTTGAAAATTTATTTTGAAGCCATAAGTATTTGAAATACAAATTACAAAATACCTCAGCATCAGGTAATTGAAATACCAATTACCAAATACACTTTTAGGAAATAATTGAAATACAAATACAAAATACGTACTCCAGGCGGCTGGGAACACTTGAGAATCTTGTGCAGTATTCATATATTAAAAAAAAACAGTAAACTAATGAAACCTTACTAACAAATCATCTCACCCACATATTAATTTAATTTTTTTGACTGGTTACTTCAAAAGATTGAGGTAATAAACAATAGCTGCAGAAATCACAACACAAAATATTTCACTACTGCGTTTGTTCAGCCAAACAAAATAAGGCTCGCTTTTGCCGGGTCAATTTCTAAGGTAATTCCGTCCCTGGGGGTGTCATGTACATATATATCCTTAGACACCTTCATTCATCTTGTTTGAAAGCGAACAGAAAGGCTTTGGAGAAACCTCCCTTAGCCGGTGGTGAAATTCAAATCTACCAGCGGAAGTTTAGGGACAAAAAGATAAAGTTTACCGTAAGAATAATGTCATCTTGCCTATAAAGGGAATGAATTACAGCGCTCCTTTTCAGGGCTTTCCTTTTGGTTAAACTGCAAAAAGTAGTATCTAAAACCATTGGTCCATCTTCTCTTAGAAAAAATTCTTTAACGTGTTTTTTTACTTAAATAATACAGTATTTATTATTCAAGGCATGATCTTGTGAAGAAATAAATTCGAATAAATTAACGTCAGGAACAATAAATAGATTATCATTATTCGGATAACAAGTACGATTTTTTAAATTTACGTGAATAACGCACAAAAGTCAAAACTGCTGTCAACTATCGGGAGCTTTTTTATTGTTATATATATACCGCACAAGTGTCCCAACTGCTCCAGTCTGAAACCAATGGGACTATGGCATCTCCAATTGGGGTATGTTATCAGGCTGACGGTAATGGGGAGGGAAGGAGATGGGGAAAAGGAAGGTGGGTAAGTACAAGTACCTGGCTATTCAGATCTGGTCACCAAACATAGTTGAAGTCATTTCAAGCAACATTTCAATTCTGAATGGTGGTCTTACATCAATGCGATACTGAGAGTATCTTTCATATTAATTGATTGTGAAATAACACAAATTAATCAAAAAATATGTATTTGCGCACGCCAGAATTCGATCCCGCGACCATGGGATTACGAGTCAAGAGCCTTACCCCTCGACCACGGAGGCCGTCGGAGGCAGCTAGTGGGACTATGTCATCCCTAATTGGAATGTTTTTTGAGTGGAGAAGGAAAGGAGACGGAAAAAATGAGTTTGAGAGGCACCTGACTATACAGATCTGGTAACCAAACATGGCTAAAACCTTTTCAAGCAATACGCTTCTATTCTGAATGGTGGTCTTTCACAAATACGATATCTTCCATATCTGCCATAGTGCAGATTTAAAATTTTATTTTGAAGAGTTTTACAAAGAAAGCATTTATATAGTCAAATTGAAAGCTTATGTAATATGGATGATAATTTTCGTCTACCTAATGATAAAATTGACAGGCACTTTAAATTAAAGTACATAATTAAGTGCCTTCTGTTTTAGCGTGCAAATTAATTGAATGTTTTGATTGCATTTAATTTAAAATGAGGTTCTGCCTTTTATAAATGTATAATTTGGTTAGCCATACAGTAGCCATGTAATTTGTAATTATCTATTCTAAACAATATAAAATATGCACAAACGATCAAAGTCATTTCAAGCAACCAACGCTTCGAATTTGAATTGTGTTATCCTTTTAAATACATCTAATTTTTAAATACGTTTATTTGAATTTCGATTTTGTTTTCCTGAATGAATGAATGAGGTGGAATCTTGGATGCGGAAATTAATCCACTTCCCGACAGTCAATCAAGCTGAAACTCGGGAAATAGACTCATTGTCAATGATAATGCTTTCTACCAACTTTTGGTGGCAATCACGCACACACACACGTGAACATATACATATATGAAATTCTAAATAAAATATCGGCCTTAGGGGTTGTCCATTAATCACGTGTGGCTCGAAAGGGGGGGGGGGGTCGGGAAAAAATCACGAAACATCACTAGGGGGGGGGGGGGGGGGTAAAATGAGATATCACGTGTATTTATTTTTCATTGAAGTTAGCCTAAAACCTCACCACATATCACCCGGGGGGGGAGGGGGTCAAAAAGTTGCTAAAAAACATCACGTGATTAATGGACGACCCCTTACCAACTCGCCATTTAGGCAGGCAGGCTCTCAGTTGGTAAACAGTGATTCCTCTTAGTTTTTTACGGATTAATTTTTCAATATTTTTTAAGAGTGCGTACAAATTAAAAGGAACAAATATTGCCTACAAACAAACGTAAATTATTTTATTGAGGAAGGAATATAATAATATACCTATTCGTTGAATCTATTTCAATCCATTCAATTAATTTTAACTAACCCATGGATTACCCGGCCTGGCATCTAATACAGTTTAACTGAAAATAATTAGTAATAAAACACGTTAACTTGGACCAATATATTATCTTGGATGGCTTAATTTAGTTTAGTTACGTTGGTACATATACTATACATATATGTAAGGGAACGTATGTCTAAATGCACGAATGAGATAGCAGAGCGTGAACGAAACAGCATGATAGTTGACAGTGAATATGCGAATTAAAGCATATGACTGTCGTGTTCCTCGTTTTTATTAACCCCTAAGTTAATTTGTTTGCTTTTCATATAGGTCTCATAGAAATCGTCGTGTCTCCCTTACTATCATGGTTAGAAATATGAACTAAACAGTGTTAGAAAGAGAAAACACCACGTTTTTTATTCAAATCTAAAAGTTAACCACAAAATAATTAAAATGTACACCTTTATGTAACCCGAAATTTCCGACCGTATTTGAAAAAAAAAATGAATATTGGGAATTTTTAATTAATTATTTTTATCACTTCTTCTAAAACAGCAAACTTATTTTGTGGCACCATTTTAATTCAAATTAATAAATTACTTTGTTTTTACCACAATAATTGATTATAAAAAACCGACATGTTTCGTAAGCCAAGCTTACTTCATCAGGGTTTTAATAATACTTTTTTTTGTATTATTAAAACCCTGATGAAGTAAGCTTGGCTTACGAAGCATGTCGGTTTTTTATAATCAATTATAGTGGTAAAAACAAAGTAATTTAATATTTGAAATATTTTTATATGAAACCATAACCGAAATGAGGTGTAGATAAAGTTTATAATACATTTGTCTAATAAAATATGTGTGGGTTTTTTTATTACCTGTAATTTTAGTTAGAAAAAACATAGAGTTAGCCATTTATAATATATTTTTTTAAGTTTGCCGTTACAAATATTCCATTTATTAGGATTTTAATGCAAAGCGAAAATATCCTACTAACCTATCTTCAAAGCGACTAAAATCTCAAGAAATTCAAATTATACCAGTAAACTCTACCTACGAGAGTTATTATTGTCACACCATAAATAGAAAATCACTTCGTGATGGTCGCAATACATATAAGTATGTGTTTTTCATAGTGCCTTTTATATTTTTGTGAACAATCATCTCACACACGTTACAATTTTTTTTTCTCCAAGGTCCTATCCCACTACTAACCACAAACAGAAAATTTGTTACAACAAAGGCAAACAGATTGCACTTACTAGTCATCAGTCAAAAACATAAAAAGTTTTGAAAAAAATGAAAAAATAGCCATTATCTACTCCTTCTATCCTTTTTGTAATCATTCTTAATTTTTTTTTTCTTCTTTTTTATCCCCTCTTCTTTTTTGTTCCATTTCTTATCTATTATTTGTTTACATACAAAATAAAATCTTTAATTTCCTTTATTTAAAAATAGTAATGTTTAAAAATTAGTTTACTTTCGATTCTCCGCCTTTTTTTTAACACGAGAATTGCTCTAAAAAAAGGTGTTATATGAATTATGTAATGTATTTTTAAAAGAAAATCTTTATTTTCTTTTACGAAAACGTGTAATGGTACCATCATATTGAATACATAAAAAATAAAAAATGACAAAATAGAAATCGATTACTTTTCAAATGAGGTGTTGAAGTTGCATGAGTTGTCCGATCATCGCTTTTTTAAATATTGGTTTTGAATTTTGTATTTTCCACACAGGATGCCTTGAGGTAAATAATTCCCATCAGGGCCTTTAAGTTATGAGGGGGGGGAGGGGTTGGAATCTGAGGGTCAGTATGTTCAGGAGTATTGGACGTATGTACATATCCATCATTCCCACTGCGGTGCAAGGCGATGTGAGTCTTGCTGGTCTCTCTCAACCAGTATCTCTCGATCCGGCCTGCCACGCAGTTGGTGGACAGACCCATCCAAACAAACCTCACCCCATGAACCCGGGCACCTTTGTTAAGTAACCAAACGTAGCGGACCACTTAGGGTAACCTGCGGCAGTCGGTTGGTTATCCAATAAATAATTCCTGGGGCGGCGATACAATAACAATACATAACAAATAACGACATTACGTAACAGATTTTTTCTGATTGAAACAATAAAAATGGTTGGAAAAAATTGTTTTCTATTTTTTAATACAATAACTACATCAGGTAAAAATCGAAAAACCGCCGGTTTCACACTAAAAAATATTTTCCGCTCCGTTCCACACTCCACCATCGAACGAATGCATCGACCAGAGACCAGACGACAAAATAAAATATTTCGCAGAGCTGGATTTTATTTTCAATACAGGTGTTGCACGCTTCAGAAAATACTGGATTGATATTAATCGAGTCTCAATAGCTTCAACTTATTCTAAAGTACCTGTAATGTTATATTTTATCTGGTATCAGTACAATTTGACACGTAATGTTAGATTTTTTTACGGTATAAGCAATAAGACTCATGAATCGTCTCTCAGGTGTCAATATTCTGGATGGTGTTTAAAGCTCTCAATGAAATGGCTCCACCCTATATCTCTGAATTATGCATTCCGGAAAATATTGGTCTAAGGCAGTCAACTCTTAGATCAGCGACATCATCTGCAATCGGAAGGTTGAAAGAACTTAAGCGAAATCCGAACACTAATTTTGGTGATCGTGCATTCGGAGTATCCGGCCCTGAGGCTTGGAATAAACTTCCTATGGAATTAAGATGCATAACCAGCCCAACAGAATTTAGATCCAAACTTAAAACTCACCTATTTAAACACTCATTTCCATAAATTCGCTATTCCATTCAAATATTGCTATCCAATCTGTTGTTGAGCGACGAATTATCTTATTGCGGTTGAGATCGACGATTAGTCATTCATTCATTTAAGATACCTATGCTTTCCTTTAAATACAGTTAACCCATTAAAATCATTTTCAAAACCGTGTTATAAAATATTGTAATATTATGTACGAACTTCCTTCTTCTTCTGGCGCTAACAATATTAATATTAAAAAAGGGTATAAAATATTTTGTAAAATGTGTAGAATAAAATATGTATGTATGTATATATAAAATCATCAAACTGCTTCGACTTGCAGCAATAACTTTCTTCTCTGTCTGTACCTATATCGGTAGAGTTTTGTTGATCACTTGGTAATATTAGACACCTCGCAAAACTAAAAAATATTTATTGTTATATGTAAACAACTATTTTAATTGTAAATCTCTAATTTTAAGTCACATTTGTAAATATATATGTATGCCACTAGTTTTCAGTCAGTAGTAATAAGTCTTAGTCGTAAGTCACTAGCTATGTACATAATATATAAGTCTTAAATGTAAGTACCTAGTTATAATTTTGAATCTTAGTTGTAAGTCTATCGTATTAATTTTATTTTATTGTATGCTTATATGTACAGCGCCCTTGAGGTGATTTTTCACAAAAACGGCGCTTTATAAATCAGCCAAGTATTATTATTATTATTATTAATATTAACTTTTAGTACATTTTGTTTATGGAACATTATTAATTTCTATTTGTTTTTATTGCAAAATCTGTCTTTATGTTGAGTTTTTTAAGTTGAATTACTAGATATTTGGTTAATTAGGTACGTGGATATAAGATACATTTCTTAAATTAAGAATATATAAATTTGAGAGAAATTATTTTTAATTCGAGTATCTACACGAAAATCTAACCCACGACCAAGGTACTTAGAAAATGCATTTAACGATACATTTTCTGCAAACCTTGATTCAAGACAAAATGAAGTATTTAAAGGTTGGAGTCTTGTGGAGGTCCTCTCTTATGGAGGAATATCACTAAAATTAACTAAATCTATTATATATTTAGTATTTGAAACATGTGTGCTGTTACAATATTACACCATAATGTAATATAATATGTCAATCACTCTCCTAATAAAGCAATGCTTACGCTAAGGAGATGACAACTATATATTTTTTAAAGTTTAGAATATACATTACTGTGCTCCACATTTTATGTCCGGGTTAATTTTTTCCCAAATGAAAGAATAAACCCTTCCACACACTTTTCCACAAATGATTATCTAGTAAATCCACGCAATTTAAGTGCACTATATAAGTTTAATAAATACAAAACAATACAAGAACAATATGTCAATCCACCAGAAACATAATGGGAAAATAATTCACCGACTCCAGATATTTTCATATCAGAGGGTTCGGCTCTGATGAAATCCTAACTGGACGGATAAATCCTAAATACGCCTAAATTTTGAATGAGAGAGCTAGGTATAATGCCAGTAACCGAAATAACAAATGGTAATATTTTTATATTCTGAGAATGCCAAATTCTTCTAATCTCATTTCCTAAATATGTATATTTTCTTATCTTTCGGAAACAGTTGGCTGAATATTACAAGAATTAGGAATAGCAACATCAATGATATAAGTTATTGTTTTTAATTTTGTCATGTAAAACTATATCGGGTCTATTATGACTAATTGTTCTGTCCGTTAGTATTGTTTTATCGTAATAAATTGTATAAAATTCATTTTCTAAAAATGAATTTGGTTCATATTCATAATATGGTACATTATGACAGTCGATCAAGTTATGTTTAATTATAAAACTTTGGTAAATTATTTTTAAAACTTGATTGTACCTAAATGTATACTCGGATGGCACTAATACAGAACATCCTGATATAATATGTTCTATAGTTTCCGGAAAAGCCAAACATTACTAATAAAACTATTAGTATTTCTATTTTTGAAACTGTTAATTCTTGGTGGAAGTCCATTATAATAGATTATAATAAAACAAATAAAAAACTTTTTTCTATCAATAATATTATCAATAATAAAGATAAGAGAGAAAAACTTGAAAACTCAGGCGTTTACCAAGTAAACTGCGCTGACTGCCCATCGTATTACGTTGGTCAAACAGGGAGATCATTCAAAACCCGAATTAAAGAACACTTTACAAACTGGGTGAATGACAAAGGAGAATTGTCGAATGTAGCATCACATTTATTAGAAAATAAACACTCGTTTGATAAAGACAGAGATGTTAAAGTTCTTCATACTTGCAATAAAGGTCATAAACTAGATAGACTAGAATCTTTAGAAATTACTCGCTTAACTAAAAAAATAGACCCTAACTTTGTAATGAATAAACAATTAGAATCATTTGCTCAGTCTCCGCTTTTGTATCCATTGTAATTTTCATAATAATTTCCAAATTTAAAATATGTATTTAGTTTAAACCATTTCTAATCTAATGTAAACATGCATCCCTTCAAAAAGTAACTTTGTAATTAATAAGCTATTAGAATCATTTACTGAAACACCAGGTTTTTATCCGGTATAATTTTCATAATAATTTCGAAATTAAAATATGTATTTAGGTTTGACCATTCCCACTCCAATGTAAACATGCATCCCTTCAAAAGCAATTAAAAAATTCCATTGATCATAGATATGTATAATAACGATTTGACAATAAAATTAGTCCATTAATAATTCAAATTACTTGTAAGGTTTTTCCCTAAGCAATAGATATTGAAGTGAGCTACAAACCCAAAGTAATTAGCCCACTGGAATTACCAAAATACTTAGAAATTCGACAGTCTAAAATGACTCAGTAAAAAAAATAATTCATTAAAATCCTTGTAGACTACCCCTCTCCCCCTCCCCCATATGTTACGTATATAAACCGTAGGCTAAGAATTATTTGTACCAGTCTGAAGATGGCTCTGACGAGCTGAAACCGGTTACGGTCAAATAAAATTATGTGGAATAAAGTTTTTTATTTGTTTTATTATAATCTAAAACTATTAGTAATTTTATAAGAAAAAGTAATAAAAATAAAATAAACCTCATTCGTACGTATTGCGTCTATAATGCGAAAGTTTTTTTTCGTAGAATCCGTAGTATAATAATAATAATAATAATAATAATAATTGGATAATTTATAGAGCGCCGTTTTTGTGAAAAATCACCTCAAGGGCGAATCAAATGTAAAAAAAAATACTAATGCATATTTTCTATAAAATGCCCCAATAATTGCATGAATTTTAAAAACTAACTTATTTTGTCTTTAATTCGTAGAACACCGTTTGATTTTTTTAAAATTTAGCTTACATAATTTTATTATTTATTTTTTTTTTTATTTATTTATTTATTTATTACACGCCCTGATGGGCTTTTACATTATAGTTTATAAGTTGAGTATAAAAACAATGAAGAAAATATAATACAATGAGAAAAGAAAATACGTAATACAATATAAAAACAAAACCACATAATAAAATAAAAAGTACATATGTAAAAATGATAATAAGTCTCACATTCAATATAAACAAAAAAAAACTGCAGAAATGATATAAATCTATTTGTGTCTAGATGAATAAAAGTGATAGAATATGCAACATTTATACTGATTGGTTTTAAGATGAAATATATCACCTAGATTAGAATATTTATTACCGAGACTGTGAAGTCTAGGAAACGGAGAATTTTGATAAGCTAGTGTCCTGGTGTTATTGAAGTAAAAGGATAATAAATGTCGACATGATTTTTTGGGTACATGAATATTGATAAATTGAAGTAATTCTGGACAGTCAATTTTGTAATGCAGTATTTTATGTAACAGTATTAAATCTGTGCTTATTCTTCTTTCTGAAAGTTTCAACAGAGAAAATTTATCCAGGAGGTAATTATAATCAATGTTTAGTATAGGAATACGCAATTTATAGTTTATGAACCTTAGAAACTTCCGTTGTATCTTTTCAATGTTGTCTGAATGAATATTGAAGAAGGGAGACCATAACGTAGAGTTATATTCAAGTTGGCATCTGACAAGGGTTTTATATAACATAATAAATGTGCCTAAATCATTAAAATCTTTTGCAGCTCTTAAAACAAAGCCAAGAGTCTTTAGGGATTTGTTGATAATATTATTAATATGACATACAAAGGTGAGTTTACTGTCGAACATAATGCCTAGATCCATAATTTCATTAACACAATTTAAATTTTCATCATTTAATGAATACTGAAAAAATATAGGATTATTTATTTTGGAAAAATGAATGAACTGACATTTATTTATGTTTAATGCTAGTTTGTTGATAGAGCACCATTCAAAAAGATATGTCAAATTAGTTTGAAGTGTAATACAATCATTAATATGGTTGATCTCTTTATATAGTTTCATGTCATCAGCAAACAGTAGCACGTTTATGTTTGTGAATATATCAACAATATCATTTATAAATATAATGAACAAAATGGGCCCTAAATGGGAGCCTTGCGGCACTCCACTTGTTGCTATAAATTTGTACGAATGTGTGCCATTTATTTTCACACTAAGACTTCTTTTGGACAAATAACTAACAAACCAAATTAATAAGCTACCATAAACTCCAAGTGTCGCCAATTTATTGATTAATATTTTGTGACACACCTTGTCAAAGGCCTTGCTAAAGTCCGTATATATTGAGTCAACCTTTTTTTTTTTTTTTTACATTAACTCCACACAGGAGGCCCTGAGGAAAATATACCTGGCACCTGTTTGCTAAAGATTTAGATATAAAGTTTTCGTAAATTAGTAAATTGGTTAGTGTAGATTTATTTGAACAAAAGCCATGTTGGTAGGGTGTTATAATTTTTTTTATATTTGTAGATATTTTATGGAGTACAATTTTTTCAAAAAGCTTGGGAATCGATGATTGGATACATATTGGCCTATAATTTGTTACGTCCGTTTTGTCCCCTTTTTTAAAAATGGGTGTTAGAAAACTGTGTTTCCATGTATCAGGGAAACTGCCTGTCTCTAGTGACTGGTTAAAAATTAGAAAAAGAGGAACAGTTATGCCATTTAAACATTCTTTAATTAACACTGGTGGAATATTATCAGGTCCTGCATTTTTTCTAGCATCTAACAAATTTACATGGTTTTTGATATCATTAATTTCTATGCGTATTTCAGAAATATCCAGGCTAAGATTCGATGAGAATTTTGGAATTTCGTTGCTAGGTATATCCTTTTCATACACAGACTTAAAATAATCGGCAAATAGATTTGCAATGTTTTCATCATTACATCCAATTTTTCCATTGAAATTCATAGTAGTTGGAATACCCAAGTTATTATTTTTTTGAGAGTTAGTATAATTCCAAAACTGTTTTATATTTACACGAATATCAGTTTCAATTTTGTCGATGTAATTTTTATAGCACAGTTTTGAGATTTTACAACACTCCTTTCTTAACAAATAAAATTCATTGTAATCACTCGACAGTCTGGACCGTTTGTAATTTTTATGAGCTATTTTCTTACGATATGTTAAAGTGATCAATTCGGGACTAAACCAGTTTGGAAAATGAGAAATTCTATTATGTCGAAGAGGCACAAAATTTGCAATAGCATCATTTAGAATAGCATAAAATTTATTTACATTATCGTTAATATCTGTATTTTCCATAAAGGACCAGTCTGTTGTATTTAAGCAATCAGAAATTTTTTTAAAATTTGCTTTAGAGAAGTTATAAGATGGCTTGATATTTTTGAGATAAGTGTTGTTAACAAATGGAATAACTATATCCAGAGGAGGATGGTAAACGTCCACAGGTAATAGTTCTTCTAAAGATTTACATACGTTAGCCGTGGGCTCACTACAAAAAACTAGATCAAGAATGCGACTATTTATATTAGTGACAGTGTTTAGTTGTGGGATTGATAAATAATTCGACATACCCAGAATCTCTCTCTCACTAAGATTGGCAGTTGACATATTAATACCAGACAATTCAGGGTCATCATGGTTCCAAGATATATTTGGCAAGTTATAGTCACCCACTAAAACAAGTTTGGCACTGGGATATTTAAACCTTAAAAATTCCACATCCTCTACATGATTCATATACAGCCGTGTATCGGAGGATGGCGGTATATATATGCATCCAATTATTAATTTGACAGCATTTTTATTTTCAAGCAATACGAATATTTGTTCAACGTCACTATTTTTGTTTTTGAGCACTTTTGACGGAATACGTTTGTGGACAGCAATCAGGACTCCGCCCCCTCTTGTATTGGAGCTGGTGTTTGGACTACGGTCAACTCGGTAGATGTGGTGATCGGGCAATCCAAGTTCCGCTGAGAAAATCGATGGTGTTAACCAGGTTTCCGTTAACATGATGACATCGTGTGAGAGAGTCGGGGCACTTATTCTGAATTCCTTTAATTTCGTTCTGATGCCTCTGACGTTCTGATAATAGATGTTACATTTATTTAGTTGGAGTTTTTTGGCAAGACATTGACGATTTTGGGGAGGTTATTTATATATTTTATTGTTAGATTTGATTCACCATTATTTTTTCTAGACTCTAGCTCGTCCCGTAGCATCATCAGGTGTTTTCTTTGTTGGCTGGTCTGATCTGATTATTAAGTTATGTAGGAATTTTCGTTTCCTTTTTTTGATTTTTTAGGCATATTTTCATACAGTTTGAAAAATACAGTAAGCCAAAAAGCTGTCACAATAATAAAAAATCTAAAGTAATTGCAGAACTTAATAAAAATATTATTAAATTAAATTAAAAAAAAAAATATTCATAAAAAACCTAAAATTATAAAAAAAATATTTCACACCGAAATACAGAAAGAAAACTAAGACCTTTAGTCTATAATTATGTACATTCATATTTAATATTGTATTAATGAATGATTTTTTTTTTGTTGTTCCTACTTATTTTTATTGGGTATGGGTACGTCCGTAAATAGTTATAAGGCCTTTTACCATAAAATAACTTTAGTTTATAAGAGGAAAAAAGATTGTCTTTAATTTTTTGATAACTTCGCTGTAAATAATAATAATGTCTAAAATTTACTGCATGGAATATGATTTATATTCTGTTGCATCTTCAGCATTTTCAGTATCGGCTAAAAATATGAGACAGTTAATCATTTTTATGTTAGGAGAAAAAACCGTAAACGAGTATTTTTTTATAGTGTAAAAAAATACCTACAAACTTTGATACCAAACTTCAAAATTTCACCGCATTTTGCAGTTTTACAAAACATGTGATAACCACCTAGATAAATGGTTATATAAATAAATAAACCTACATTTTAGGTTGGTTGTTATAGATATTAATTGAATGACTTTGGTTTGAAGTTAGAAAGGCTTTGGGTAACTCTGGTTAGGTGTATCTCTTATTATAAATAACTCCGATAGATGTAACACTGTTCATATGTGACTCTAATTAAGTACATATGACTTGTTAGGGAGATTAAGCCTAGATGGCTAAGTCTACACAAAAATGTTGGAGCTCTGAATTCGGCAAATCATTTTTAGCTAATTATACCTTACTCAGTAATAAAATAACAAGGAAACAACGAAAACTTTTCCAGTTAAAAAATAATCAGGTGAAAAAAAATTAAAGCAGAGAGCACGGTTATTTCAGTACAAAAGCAAAGTGTTATTGCGAAAACTTTTCGTTTTTATGTACATACTTAGGTATAATGTAGAGGAATTTCAAATAAACATAATCTAATCAGCCGAAGAAACTATTTTACAGTTAGTCAAACATTCTTTGTACATATATCTATGTAGGTGACTTGCTCATATATTCTTTCTGTGGGTTCATTGCGATAATCTTCAAAGTGTTATTTTTACAATTGTTTTTCGTTGGTAGTTTCCTCGAATTATTGTTTAAGTAACTACATTTAATCAGTCTCTTTTGACCATTTCTATATTTTGTTGAGTGACACATTTTTTTTGTTTTCACCAAGGATTTCAGACGTCTTTTGAGGGAAAATTAGACTGAGAAGCATTTAACATGAGCCAAGGGAGGAAGTTGAAATAAATTAATCAGAATTAAGACTAAAATTTGCGTACGTACGTCGTACATGTTACGCCCATTTAAATCTTGTATAATAATTACTGTTTGAATTTTTTTAAATCGGTTTTTCAGTAAATATTTCTCAAGTTTGCTGTACTCAAACTCTACATATTCACACTCTCATAATAAATATATATTTTAAAAGAAAGTCCAAAAAACGTGCGGACCGTAAAAACTCAGAAACGAGACCCTGTACGATCAAGGGAGTTATATGGTGTGGTAGATCTCTATCCCACCTAGGGAATAAAGGTACCCGTTTTTACCTAAAGGGCGTGCTTTTGAAGATATAAGGGCTGGAAGTTTCGCCCTCTATAAAATTAAAGAACAGTCTTCGGGAAAGTTTTAGAAGGTGCGATAAAACTCTAGAAAGTTCTGGAAAGAGTGGCGGAGAGTCTAAAAGTAACGCGAACGTTCTGGATGGTTCGCTAATGCTCATGAAGGAACATTCCAGAACACTCTCGAATGTTGTCCTGAGCGAAGCCGGGTATCCCAGCTAGTTTGTTATAAATATAGGTTTGCACAAATGCTATTCCGAATGACATACTCCAAACTCTACGCACTTGAATAAGCCATTTGCATGGATTTCATAACGACTTAGAAAAAATCCTGTGGATAGATTTTTTTACTGAGCTGAAATGTTAGTAAATTTTTTCAGAAATGTATAGCTTTTTTATTTTTAAATGAATATAACCATTATTTGAGTTCGTGACGTCACTACCTGAAAATGTCCCGTCTCCGATTATGTTCCCTTAATTTTGTAAAATTCCACACTTTTTTTTTTTATATGGCAACACTTTGATTTCCGACGAATTTTTGAATTTGCGTTTAATGTTCACTAGATTTATTGTTTGTTCTATGCGAACTTATCCTTTGGTTTGATTTTTTGATAAAGATGGCGGTGTTTTTACAGATGTTACGAAGAGAGCCCCGTACAATTTATTGCTATTCATGTGGAAAACGTTCTTTTTTAAAAATGATTTTCGGCTATGTAATTATCGTTTTTCGCACCCATAGAACTATGTCCCGTCTTTCCGGTTTATAAAAATGGTCTGGTTTTTCGGATTAAAATTTTTTTTTTAAATCGCCAGGGTTACAAAAATACGATTTAAAAAAAAATACAGAATGTCTTAGAATATTTGCCTAAGCCGGAAATTTTTTTTAAAAATGTAATGCAAGTGGCTTATTGAAATGGTAGAAAATTAAGTTACACAAAATTTTATGTTATTATTGTTTACTGCTGTCATAAGAAAAAATAACAAATTAAACTTATTAAGAGTACCTACCTGCATACAAAATAACATTAAAAAAAACTGTTAAATATTGTCGCTTTCTCGTATGATTCACGATTCAATATGTTTTTAATTTTCTTATTTCTATTTAAATATGTACCATGATTTAGATCCAGATAATTATATTGTACCAGGTACATGTAAATAAGCTGTTTACCTCTGTAAATCTTGTATATTCTTAAATTACCTGTATCAAGTGTGTCTAGTCCATTTAAAAATCTATGTACCGCAAAATGGCCTTCGTATTCTTGTGTAAAAGTAATTTCCCTTTAGATCTATAATGTTGTCCTTCCCGAAATGAGTTTTATCAAACTCATTGGGAATAATGTATTATAAATGTTAATAATTTTTTAATATATTACCTCTAATAAATAATGAATAATAAATAAATCTCGAGTATTTGTTGAATATCTTCACCTTTTTTTCTGTAGAATACAAAAGTATACATGCACTGCACTATCGTATTATTGGAAATTCATATTTATTTATTTATTTATTTATTAATTTTCAGGAAATTGACAGTTTACATTTATTTCAGTTTGTACATAATATTAAATAGCCAAAATAAAACCAATTATGGATTTCCTCCTTGTGACTTTACTTGTACTGAGACAGCATAATAAGAATGTAAATTAATTTTATAAAAAAGCAATATGAATCCAAAAACTATATAAAACAAAAACCAAAAAACAAAAAATATAAAACAATTTTTTTCTTATATAAAATGAAACATTACTAAACAAAAAATCTATCAATACATTGGTAGCCATGGAGAGAGATTGTACATATAAATCAAATCATAATAGAAATATAAAACAATAAAAACATAACATTATTCACGTAAAACATAACATTATTCATAAAAAATTTAATTTCATTAAATTCATCATAAAAAAATAAAATAAAAAAAAACATATACCACAAAGACCCCAAGAATGATGAAACTTGAATTCAAGTGAAATTTCATTTAAAAAAACAAGTTTGCTGCAGCAATTCTTCCAGTGTTGTAAAATGTCAGTGAATACATCTCCCAACTTCATTAGAAAACCTGAAAGTGGAGCATTCGGTCTCGACGCTCGTTTTTCCTGAATTCCAGTCACCCTTCAGCCGACAGCCGACAGAGCCGAGAGATCCGCTGGGTAAAGGAAGTGGCGAATGATAATTGGCCAAACTACCCTTCAGCCGCGAGGTTAGGGGTGGATTAGGGTGGCCCTGTGGGAGGGCGGGCGTCGGCCAGGGTGGCTCTCTGGTGACCAATTCAACCCCAACGGATTTTATTCGAATTCGAACGGAATACTGTTTTCAATTTTATTCATTCCCACGATTGTCATTGTCGTCTGCTTGAATGGTTGAAACACTGAAAAATAAACCGGAAATTTTATTGAACAATGTAGACAATCTGCTGTATTTTAAAAAACTTTTTGACTATTTTTTGTCGGCGTATAAAGCTACGGAGCTCTTAAATTATTTTTTTTTTAGTTCTTTAAATCAGGAGACTAAATATGTCGGTATTAACAACAATTAAGTGGGTTGCTTTATTATAATAAACAAAAAAGTATTGCAGAGGTGAAACAACGATAATAAAGTAAAAACAATTATGGCTTCATTATGGCAGTGACTGACTTATTCATTCAACTTCTGAATAAACCAGGACTCATTTTTTGTGCATCGTATTTATTTTTTGATTGCGGATTTTGATAAGAAAACCAGTGATTAAAATCTTTAACCCATGTTGACACAACTATGTACACCTCCCTTCCTCCACCCATCCTTCTACCCATGTTCCTATCCTCTGACAAGGTGTGGAGCTAATAATGTATATATATAAATATTTATTTTTTTTATTTTTAATGATATGTTTTACATGTTACACAATGATAATTTTACATCTTAGGTTTTTTTACTACTCTTCCATTGAATTTGCTTGTGTATGTGACATTAAGAACAATAACTCAAGGAAAAATCAGTCTATTAAGTAACCCATGCCACGATCAACTCCTGTATTGATCTCTCAGTGCTTTAATATCGACTATAGTGATCTCTCAGTGTGTTTAATAATAATAATAATAATAAGCCTTTTAATTCTGGTCTTCGGTCAGGTATACTAAGCATGTTCTTGTTTGTTTATAATAAATCCCGAAGCTCAGTTTGCCTCTTGGCATAGGCCTCCTCTAACATTTTCCACTGGGACCTGTCATGCGCAACTCTTCTCCATTGATTTCCAGCCGTGAGTTTTAGGTCGTCTTCCCATCTTATTTGTTGACGTCCTCTACTTCTCTTGCCATCTCTTGGATACCAGTCAGTGACATTTTTACACCATTTGTCTTGTGGATCGCGGATCATGTGACCTGCCCATCTCCACTTTTGTTGGTCTATTCTGGCAATTAAATCAGCAACTTTGGTTTTCTCCCTTATTGTGCTGCATCTCACTCTGTCCTGTTTCCTTATTCCTGTCAGACTTCTCTCCATGGCTCTCTGGCAGCGTTCCAACTTGTCTCTGTGTCGTTTGGTGAGTGCCCAAGTTTCACATCCATAGGTGATGACTGGAAGTATGCATGTGTTGAAGACTTTCCTTTTTATTTGCATACTAAGCTCATTGGATTTCAAGATTTCTTTCAAAGACCAGTATTTCTTCCATCCATTTGCTACTCTTCGCTCGATTTCTTTAGTGGTTTGATCTTTATGAGATATTATCTGTCCTAAATATATGTAATCTGACACATATTCGAGTGGTTGATTGTCAATTAGTATAGTTACTGGTTTAGAGTTTGTAAGCAATTTTGTTTTATCTTTGTTCATGCATAGGCCGACTTTCGCGCTTTCGTCAGTTAGCGATTCTATCATTTTCTTTAGGTGTGATGGGTTTTCCTCAAATAGTACTATATCGTCTGCAAATCTTAGGTGGTTCAGTTTTACACCTTGCACGTTGATACCATATTTTTCCCAATCTAGTTTGCGGAAGATACTTTCCAGAGCAGCCGAGAACAATTTTGGTGATAAAGGGTCTCCCTGTCTTACACCTCTCTCAATCTTGAACTTTTTTCCCAAGGTTTCTAGTTGGATCCTCGCTTCGCAATTCGAGTATATCTTTTTTATAATATTGATGTAGTTTGAAGGTTTCCCTTGCTGTTCAAGACTATCCCATATGGCTGTGTGTCTTATGCTGTCGAAAGCTTTGGAGTAATCAATGAATGCTATGTATAGTTTCTTATTATACTCGTTATATTTTTCTACTATTTGTTTCACTGTGTGTATGTGGTCTAGGGTAGAGTATTTTTGTCTAAAGCCGGCTTGCTCCCGTGGTTGGTTTTCGTCTAGCTTTTTACTTATTCTTTCCAGGATAACTTTAGAAAATACTTTGTAGATATTTGACATCAAACTTATAGGTCTGTAGTTCCCGATATCTTCTTTTTGTCCTTTCTTAAATATAAGAATAATGTTTGATGTTTTCCACTGTGTAGGGATTAGACCAGTTATTAGTATTTCATTGAATATTGAAGTGAGTATTGGTAGTAGTTCTTCCAAGGTGCCTTTAAGAAGTTCGTTTGTCACTTTGTCTGGACCTGGAGCTTTTTCCATCTTCTGACTGTATATGGCTTTTTCTACTTCTCTGGAAAGTATTTTCGGTTCAGTTATAACGTTTTTCTGCTCTTTATTGACGTCTGTCCTCGGATCGTGTTTTTGTTTGTTGTCTGGGCTTGAATAGAGGTCCTGGTAAAATTTTGTGGCTATTTCATTAATGTTTTTTCTATTTGAAGAAGTAGTCCCCTTTTTGTTTAGTTTTGGTATCCATTCTTTATTTGATTCTTTCAATTCTTTAAGCGCTTTTTTAACTCCTCCTGTTTTCACTATATGCTTTTCTAATGTTTGCAGCCTCTTGATCTTCCTATCTTTTCTGATGTTCTCTCTGATTTCCTTACTTAGTTTCGTTATAGTTTTTATGTTATCTTTTTTAGGATATTTTGAAAGTAGATTCCGTCTTTCTTCTATAAGTTGCAGCGTTGTATCACTTAGTTTGTACTTGTTTCTACTGCTATTCTCTGTTTTTACTTTAGTTAGTAGATTTTCTAGCTTTCCATATTTCGTATGAACATCAATGTTTCTCGTAGTTAATTCATCAGCTGATTCAATTAGAGATTGTTTTATTTTCTTTAGGGTTTCTTCGCTGTGGTGATTTGTAGAGTATGAAGCGAATTTTTTCCTAGAATTCTTTAGTGGTTCTATTCTTATGTTGCTTCTTACCATACGATGATCTGTATTGAAATTGAGTTTAGTTAAGACCGACGTATCCGTGAAGGCTTTTGGGTAGTTTGTTGTTATGTAGTCAATTTCGTTTTTGGTGTTGTGTAGTGTGTTTAATTGGAGTCAAATTAAGAAACCGGTAGGCTGAGCATTCAATTGATGCCTTAGTGCGCTTTATTCGAATATATTACGAAAACTTGTGCAGTGATCAACCCAGTGATCCATCTGTAATATCGATTCTCCTTAATACCGTATCATAATAGAGGTGGAAGTCGGTCCTTTTATATAAATCTAATGTTTTTCAACTCCCTTAGTTGAATCAACTTTTCAAAAAGGTTAATTTAAATATCGTTGTCTTCAGTCCATTAATTCGCAGTCAGTACATTTGCGACTACAACCCGGATTATTTAAAAGAAATTAATGCTATATGAACAACAACCAAACCTTGGAAACTATTTTCCTATACAAGAATTAAGAAATATAGCACGTCTTATTCGTTCAAAAAAATAAATAATATGATACCGCTTACCACAAGCAATTTTAAAGGATACGCCAGGCATATAATTTTTTTTTATTTATTGTGTTATTTTGTATGTACCATATTAAGTTTATAACTAGATTAGGATTTCCTAGAAACTTCTCGGCGCACAGTGTATATCAAAATTATTTTTATTTCAAAATACTTAGAATATTTTAACGAACTGTACTATTAACCGGTCAGTGGTTGAGTGGGCATAGCGCTTGGGTCCCACCCGGGCGTCGCATGTTCGATTCCACTGCTGACTGAGTCCTCCATCACAACACAAGCAACATTTTCGGCTTTCTGTGGTGGTAGTAGGAGATTTTCAAACATTAATGGGTTATTCGTAACCCGCGAATATTTGTCTTTCTTTTGTTAAAAAAAAAAGTTTATTAGGATATCTTACAAGATATAGACTTCCACTGGCATGGCTGGAATACAGATGTTGAAAGGAAAATCTTACCTAAACAGCCGGCTTCCGTGAAAGGCTGTTTAGGTAAGATAAAGTAGTTACGTTCCTCGTCTACAATTCCGGAGTCGCGGGTTAAAATCCCGAGGTACGCGAATATTTTATTTGAATAATTTGTGTTATTACATTTTGAACATTAAAATAATATATAGTATATTTGATGCTTTCACTACCAGTGATAGATCACCATTTAGAAACGAAACGTTGCTAGAAATGGCTTTAGCAGTTTTCTTAATTATTTACTCACCTAACCAAGAGCGTAGCTAGGATTTTGTTAAAGGGGGGGTAGGCGGGGGGGGGGGGGGTAGAGAAGTGTGACAAGGGTATGTAAGGTTATCAGGTCTGTGACGTCACATGTAAAAAAAATTGAACTTTTGTTTTTATTATTTTTAGATGTAAAGATGCAAAATATGTGACGTCACACTAGGGGGGAGGAGAATCTCACAAATGTGACAGGGAGGGGGGGGGGGGAAATCATGAAATTCGTGTGACGTAATTTATGGACGTCCCCTTGGCTCGTGTGGGCATTTTGTTAACGATTTATTATTTTTAGATGTAAAAAAATTTTACTTACAAAAATTTTGGCTGACTAACTTGAGTATAAGTCCCAATTCCGTGTCTGAGGCCCTCAGGGCCCTAACCGTATTTTAAATTATAATAAAAGAAGCAATAAAACAATTAAAGACAGATGTTTTACTTAAAAAATACATTTGAAACCGTATACAGTCGAAGTTATACAAATTCACGTAAAAATAATACATAAAAAAGGAAAAGTAAAATAAAAATAAACGTACAATCTTTAGTTAGATACCTAAGTTATGCGGGTACAAAAAAGCTTTTCTAATATTTATCCCAACTTTCCACGATGCACACAAAAATTATAAACTGAAAAGGTAATAATAAAAATTGAATTGATTCTCACAAACAATAAGCTACCAACGTAATATTACTTAACGGTTTGTGAGCATTCCTTCATCTTTTAGGGGGGGGGGGGGGGGTCAGCTGCCCCCCCCTCTGCCCGTACCTCGCTACGCCCTTGCACCTAAACACTTTTTAACTGTTTTTTTTAGGCACAGAATACGGAAATTACACTTCGTTTTTACACTTACTACAAGAAACAACTATGTGCATCCGCAAATTTTATTATTAGGTTCTTAGTTTGGGTTAATTAAGTAATTTATGCGTATTTTGATTGAAAAAAAATTTAGATGTGACACTCCATACTAAAAATTACCTAAATGGCGCCAAATGATCGTTTTGTAAGGTACATTTTAAACTTTGAATAAAAACGAAATTTTTAATATATGTAGCTTTTACCATTTTTCCTGAAGTACCTAAATACTTTGTTTCTTGTAGTTATTTAATGAATTGGTGTAATTTTAGTATTCTGCGCCTATTCAAAGTGCGGTGGTTAAATAAATACATATCCCACTTTATGGCGACCAGATCTCAATAGCCAAGAACTTCGCCACCTTCCTCTCACTCATCTCCTTCCCCTCCCCACTACCTTCAGCCTCACAACATAACGGCATCGGGGATGCCGTAGTCTCACAGGCACCAGATGGTTGGAAGCAGTTGAGGCACTTGTGCGGTACTCAAATAATAAAAAATAACATGAACTAGAAGTCCCTACAACCCGTTTTTTTTTTAAATCTTGAAATGACCTCCCCAAGGAAGAACACCTGTCATGAGCATCGAAAATAACTATAAAAACAGTAATTAAAATAATGAAAACATGTTTTGCGAAATATCACTGAGAAATATAATATCTATGAGCATTTCAAAAAACTGCATAGATAACGGTTTATTAGATAAAAGTCGAGTAAAGTTAAATTACCTTCCAATTTTCTCTGCGGATGAACGTATTGATTAAAAGAAAAACGAAAATAGATATAATCATGATTTATTATTTGCCGTGTTGTGCTAACTTCTTTAGCCAAAGTTTTGTACAGTATTATAGTGTCCATCATCAAGCCAGATGTGTACAACGTTGGCTAAGGAAGGAGGTATCGCAACACAATACCCTAAAATAAATCACAATAATACTTTTAGTGGTGAAATTCTTTAAAAAAATATATAAACATAATACTACTTGCTTGTGTACAGAAGTAGGTTTCCTGGAATATATTTATATAGGTTAACAACTCTATTACGTAATATCTATGTATATGTAAAGGAATACCTACCTAGAAATGCATAGGATTCCTTTATGTTCGTATTTTAAAAAGGTGTTGTCATGGAGACAGAAAATGACAGATGATTGTTGTTTGTTTGTCTGGGTAGCACAGATTGAAGTAATAAGAAGATTGAAAAATAAGTTTATAATTAAAAAGTGATATAATATTTTGAAGACGGACAAATAACTTTAATTGTAGTTTCTTTGTCAGCAAAGCAACTCATGATATTTGTATGTCACATTATTAATAAAAAATTACAACAAATAGACAAATTGTCTTATAAAACTAATATCACACTAATTTTCACTGCAGTAAATTCGCCGTTTTCTAATGGACTGAACGAAAGGCTAAACCAAACACTCGTAAATAAAATAAGGTGCAAGATAAATGAAAATCTAAATACTAAAGCATGGACAACTATTGCTCATAATTGTGTTGATAGATATAATAACATGGAACACTCAATAACAGGCCTTGCACCGAGATACCTATTGGATGGTACTGATGTTTCATTCATACCAAATGAACTTAAATTAAAAAAAGAAGCAGATGACTGGATTAGAGACAGAAAATTTGCATTAGAAAGAACAATTAAGTCACATGAATACAATAAAATGTTAATTGATAAAAAAGAACAATTCATAACTTTAAAATAGGCGATATGGTATATGTTGAAAATGGTCACAAACTAAATAGAAGAAAATTAGATGAGTTAAGGATTGGTCCATTTAAAATCGAAGATAAACTATCCCAATCAATATACAAGATTAATACAGGACATAGAAAGATGGAGTCAATTTTTTTTTATATTACAAAACTTATTCCTGCCCCCATACTAGAAGAAAATGAAGATTAGAAAGAAGAAAAAGCAATTGAAAGAGACGAAAATCTCCAGAGTAATTTTCTAACCCTAGGGGGGAGATGTAAAGGAATACCTACCTATAAATGCATAGGATTCCTTTAGGTTCGTATTTTAAAAAGGTGTTGTCATGGAGACAGAAAATGACAGATGATTGTTGTTTTGTTGTCTAGCTGGGTAGCACAGATTGAAGTAATAAGAAGATTGAAAAATAAGTTTATAATTAAAAAGTGATATAATATTTTGAAGACGGACAAATAACTTTAATTGTAGTTTCTTTGTCAGCAAAGCAAATCATGATATTTGTATGTCACATAATTAATAAAAAATTACAACAAATAGACAAATTGTCTTATATATGTATAGGTTTTGAAAAAAAACTTTCAATATTTGCCTTTAGGAATACAACAATGTATCCCTAAGTAATGTATTAAGAAAATACCTTCAAGAATTTTCGGAAAACTATTTTTGGTTCATCTTTAGTTCGGTATTTTGTAATGTATATAATATATTATGTTGAAAGTATCTCATCTATTTTCCTAAGAATAATCTCACACTTCTTCGGTATAAACATTTAATGCTGAATACAAGGAGTTCAGAAAAATAAGAAGAACGCATGTTGTGTCCAATACACGTTTTACACAAAATAACTTTATTTCAGTTTCATCCATTAAGGCTCCGCATCCGAGCTCTAAATGAAGAAGATGGAAAGATATGAAATAACGAATGTTAGAGGAGCTCGCTAATATTTGAAGCGATAAAATCAATGCGAAAATTGCGAAAAAGTTTAATGAAACACGACTAGTTTAGAATAGAGCAAAAATCTCGTGGAACGTATCTTAAGTATCATTTAAAGAAACATTGTGATTTTTTTCACAACTATAACTTGTAAAATAACTGAAACAAATGGGTTTATAATAATTTTCGGAACATACTTACGGAGATTTTTTTCTATCGAGGGAATTTTATATAATTTGTGTTTCGGCGTGGAACGCGTCTAGATATTAGCCTAAAAAATAACATCTTCCAGCTGTTGTTTTTTCGTTCCAATTTGTTTTAATGCTACTAAAAGGGCTTATAATTTCTTTTTATTATCTTTTTCTTATGTTCGCTTTTCTCAGAAGTATTTATGTTTATTTATCACTACACTTTGTTGCAACATTGTCAGTTACTGCATAATTTCTCTCCCTCCTTTCCCTATAAATACCCTTCATACAGCATTCCCAAAGATGACATCGGCTGTGAGGGATTTTTTTCCTCAGGGCTCCTGTGTGGAGGTAGCGTTAAAAAAAGTCACGTAAAGCCAAAAAGAAAATATCAGAATAATATAATAATACATTGTATGACAGAGAATTGTTCAAATTGGGTACACTTCACTACACTGTATGTATATGCTGTACGCAGAGGAAGGTGATGAAGTTGGGAAATTATTACAATAAATGAGTGGGCACAGTGTAAAGTATACACACTCGTTTACAGTGTACACCCGTGAATACTTCGTTATATCTATCCGCGTTTTATCGTCTTTAAAGCTCGTGACGAAAAACACCCTGGTGAAATGGCCACAGAGTATCACGTGGCGTCCACATCGACAGTTCATTCTCAGAGCATCCACAGTTTTTTGTTAGTCCCTGGTCTACTTATTTTCAACGGGATCGTACAGTATGGCAATCACGTAGTGTGAGCAAATAATATTACTGACTGAATCAGGAGAAACCTCTCCATTTCAGACCGTGCATTGTGTTTCCACGTTTGGTCAAGGGAAATTCCTGGTAATACAAGTACACCGTATCCATCTTCAGGACTTCTTATATTATTGTTATTTGTGGAAAAACCTTTTTTTGTTTACTCGGCGATTCGACATTGGTAATAAGGTTTCCTTGTTTGTGTGTTTTCCGTGAAAACGATATTTGATGTGACATTTTCATAAAATGGTTTTCTGAATGAAATCTTATTATTCTACGCCATGTTCACCCCTCATAAAAGCTGTTCTTTTTATTGTATGCTGAAAAATAGGTGGCACATGATCGATTTTCTAGAACTAGAGTCCAGAACTAACAACACACGATAAGTTAATAGTATACTGCGTTCGTAAGGTTTTATGGACTAGCGCATACCCTTGGAAAATCATAGACAAAACATTTTTTTTAAAACCTTAAATATATTTTTCTGTTCAAATATTAAAATATATAATGTACCCACATTATCGCTTGTCTAAAATTTTCAAATAATCAATATCAATTTTGAGAATAACACTTAAATTCATAATAAATCCAAATTCTAGAGTTCATTGAACCAGCGTTTTAAAATTAGTGTTTTTGATGACATCATTATAAATTCATCATTATAAATCTCTCTATTTCATCCTGAGTTTATAGCTAATGTGAAACAAACTTTTACGTTACAAACAACAAAATTGCAAATTTTAGTTCGTTTAACCTGACTTTGGGTCGATTTTTTATTTTTTTTATTATAAAACTATATTATTATATAACTCTTTTGGTTGGTTTTTCTACAAGACGACATTCCTGCTGCTACTAATTGTAATGAACTAATTGTAAAAACAAATATTTGTCTGTCACTCCTGGACACATTGACAATTGGAAAATTGTTGGAAAAATAATATAATTTAGATTTTGTCAAAATTTTCTTCATGGCTGTAAATACGGGAGGAGACCTTACGAAGGATTTCCTTGGTTTTTTTTATGAGTGGTAGGTACGTACGTTTTCGTCGCAACGGTCGAGGCAATTTATGAATGCGTTTTTATGGGTAGTACCTAATATTCAATTTATTATGTTTATCTTATTAAAGCCTATAAATCTCAATGCAGTATTTATTCATCAACTCTCAATAAAAATATGTAAAGAACGCCAGTTACCGAATAACTAAAGCATCTGAGTTCGAGTCCCTATTAAGACATATAACTATTTATTTTATAAAAGAACATTTCGCTAGTTGGGTCAATCAAAAAGGAGATTTATCGAAAGTCGCCTTGCATCTACTAGAAAACCAACATTCTTTTGACAAAGATAGAGATGTAAAAATCCTTCATGTTTGCAACAAAGGACAAAAATTAGACAGATTAGAGTCACTAGAAATCAATCGCTTAACGAAGAAAATAGATCGTAAATATGTTATGAATAAACAGTTGGAACATAATGCTCAATCACCATTAATTTACCCATTATAATAAGCTTAGAATAATTTTACTTCAGAGAGCAGTGGTATAATTTAAGTATGTAATTTAAAAATGTAATAACCCAAATATGTGGAGAATCCTAACAATAATAATTACTTTAGTGCTACCAATATTTTGCAATAAGCCCTAAGCAACAAGGAGGGAATATCCCAACATTACAAAAATAAAATTTCAGAAATCACAAACCTTTTTAATTATATAAATTCTTTTATATTCATGTGAACAAAAAATATCTACTTACTATGTAACATCATTCATAATTTTAAAAAATACACTTTATAATTAATTAATGTACCTTAAATTAACAAAATAACTTATAATACCTTAAATTAACAAAATAGAATCATTCATTATATATAGACAATGTTGTGTACCCCTGCCTAAGTTTGTATAAAATCAATAGCATAAGAGTTTCAACTACCAGTCTGAAAATGTCCGTAGTAGGATAAAACCGGTCCTGGTAATAATAAATATGGTGAACAAAGTGAAAAAGTTTTTTAATTTCAATTCTATTTATTTTCCGTGACTTTATCTCTTTCATATTTTTGAGTTATTGATATTATCTTCTCGGTCATTATATATTATACTCACACATATATACATATTAAGAACTATCTCGATCGGTGTATTCACAACATTACAAATCACGATCATCATTTGCATACGATTATTTATAGGTAAATAAGTCCAATTTTTAGAACCAACTCTGGGCTTCATGTGAGGAGTTAAGGAAAAAAAATTAAACTAGATATTTTCATTTTTACTGACTAGAAAACTTTTTTGGCTCTCATACCAATAAAATATCCTAATCCTACTTTTTTGCTAAGCCGACTGCACGCATTAGTATGTGGTATTTTGTGATTGCCGCATGCTACTTTGGAGAGTAGAAATTATTATTTTTACAGCATTTTCACTCAAGATTTCTTCAGATATAAGTATATCGACTTTGGTTGTACGGCTCTATATCCTCTTTGCATACTTCCTTGAAGTAAACATCTTCTAAACTTTCGGCCGGACCAATTGTCGCCGGACCAACTGTCGCCGGACCAATTGTCCACATTTTTTTCTTATAAAAATTAAACAGTGTTAATTGGTAAGTATGGTCCTGTATATTTTCTAAATTTTTTGGGATCATAAAGTTAATTGGTCAAATCCGTTATACGTACAGTTTTGTATTAGTGATCGACGAACCGGTGGATGCAATCTGTTAGACATAAGTTGTTATAATAGTTTGTTTATTCTGCACTAAGAAGCAATAAAGCATTGTAGAAATACGTCATAAATTTGTACAGCGGTCGAGGGGTGATATTTCACAAAAACGGCGCTAAACAAATTATCAAAATATTATTAACTATCTACTTGTGAGACAAATGCAAGTTTTACTCAGTGGGTAATTAGTTCTATGCCTGTATTATGCACAATTTAATTAAAGGCCAGGTAGTCCAAGTATCTAGGAAGACCACAACAACTTGGTTTGCGCGTGACTTTCATACTTCGTTCAATTTTGTGATGAAAAACCTCCCTACCCGCTTGCGTCCAAAAGTACCCTTGAGTGTGAACCTCCCTTTGCAATATTCGTTTGTTTCCCTCCCTTATCAGAAGTTATTTTACCCGAGCCACATTCTCAGATTAATGCATAGAAGATATTGTATTTTGTTCCGACATGTCATTTCTTATTCTGTTTTATTTGAATAAGTTTTCGTTATTTACAATGTCGATGGTGAGTTTATGTTTTACAGTAACAAAAAATAAAAAATAAATGAATCATGAATAACACGTGCATTTAAAACCAAAGCAAGCGTGTGAGATTGGAGGTTAGAATACTTTTTATA
Source organism: Limnephilus lunatus (assembly GCA_917563855.2). NCBI lineage: Eukaryota > Metazoa > Arthropoda > Insecta > Trichoptera > Limnephilidae > Limnephilus > Limnephilus lunatus. Next base: position 71,971,644 of record OU830596.1, read on the forward strand.
AATCTAGAAACTAGATCTCCGCTTCTGTTTACCCAAAAATATTTCCAATAATGTATAATAATAACATCAACCGAAATGACAGATTATAAGCTATTTGTCAAACGCAAACAATTTGAAAAAATAAAATAAAATCCATTGAGCACATAAAACATACTTGCCAGTCTCAGGGATGGATATTTATATCACCCTGGTACCTAAGAAGTACGTCCGATGCAGGATTATAAATATTTTGTGTGATTTAAGCTCTAAGGTAGGGAGAGGGGGCGGGGAACATGACCTCGAAAAAGGGTTTCCCAAGGGCGTGTATTTACTGTTATGTATAGCTTACACCTCTTCTTATAGACTAGTTGACTTGATGAGAGATGAGAAGGCTCATAGAGATATTGAAAGAAGGGTGATGCAGGTAACTTTATTAATGGAGGACTGAACGCCGTTGGCACCAACAAAAAACTCTCCAAAGAAGCGAAGCTAGCCGTCCGTAATGGAGTACTGGTACCTATCATGATGTATGGTGAGGCATGGAACTGGCAGAGGAAGGATGAAAGTAGACTGAATGCTGTAGAAATGAGATCGCTTAGGCGAATGTGTGGTAAAACCATGTCCGATCCTGTGAGAAACGTGGAGATCCGCAAAGAATGCACGGCTGATGTAAGCGTATGTATAAGATTAAGAAAGGAACGCTCCGATGGTTTGGGCATGTAGAGCGAATAATCGAGGAAAGGAGTGTAAGGAGAATATATGACGCAAATGTGAATGGGAGAAGAAGTCGAGGACGCCCAAGAAAGGAATGGCACGACCAAGTGAATCAGATACTTGAGTCAAGAGTCAGAATAATAGAAGAACATGGTATGAGACGTTGTATGAATGTAAACGAGGCAATGAATGTGTGCCAAGACCATGTTGTTTGGCAGTCCGTCCTCTCTGCCTAGTTAGTTAATTAATTGACAATTAACGCTAAGCAAAAAACGTACTCTGATGCATTGTAGCAATCGTATTGACAGCAAAAGCACTTCTAAATTCATGTATCTATCAATCCTATGAGGCAGTTTTTAGACAGAGACAATGAGAGCTTCTTTGTAATGTATGCATTCATGCAGTTTCAAAAGTATTCAATATCCCTAAAGTTATATGTAATAATCTTATATATAAAACAAAGTCGGTTTAGTTACACCATTTATAACTCAAGAATGGCTGAACCGATTTTTTACAAAATGAGTACACCGCTTTTCTATGGACGGAGATATAATAATTAGAAGTTAGAGGACCGTATACTTTATCTTACTTTGTTAAGATGACCGTCAAAACGATTTATGATTGAATAATCACTCTGTCACTGTCGCATTTGTCCCGAAGCCGTTGAATTAACGTGATGATTATTTAATGACCCTGAAAGCGGATTTTCACGAATAAGTTACATCCTACCTGCACTGGGTGATATAATATGCACCTACTTCGTTGGGTTTGAATTTCATTCACCGATTTAAAATACACTAGGGAACATTACGACCCTGGAAAAAAGAAGACAATTTTCTGACTTAATATGTTTATACAAAATTATTCATAATAAGCTTCTATCCACTCATTGTCTGAACAATATTCATATTAAAGTTTCCAAAAGACGTAATTTATGGAGTGATGATATATTCCATCTTGAATTACTTAATAACAATATTGCATACTTCAATCCACTGTCTCGAATGTGTCGTCTGTATAATATCATTGAATGTGACCATACAGATATCTACGCAACCAGTCTCACATACTTAAAAAAACAAATCAACAATCTTCTACCATGATGTCATGCAGAACAATTATGTAATTATGTTATTGCAATATTATGTCTTTTCTTAATTTCTTCTATTTTGACACTATCACGTTTTATATTTTATTTTTGTTATCATCATTTCTGTTATTACACTACGAGCAACTGTGCTCAATAACAACTACATAAACATTGACGACGCATGCTGTGAATTAATTGGAGTTACATCCCAACGACAATTTTAAAACTATAATAATTGTTCACACTCGGTAAATGTTTCAAAGAATTAATAAATAAATGACGACTCTCTGAAAATTTTCAAAAGGTTGGACTGTGGCCAGTAGCTGTAAATGTAAGACGCCGTTATCCAAAAACATAGCATACGATTCTCTAAACTCTATACTGTATCTCTTTACCTTGTTTACTTACAGCCGTTGTTCCCAATCCTAATGATCAACTGTTGAGCCAAAACTTTGGCTCAACACTCCTTAAATACACAAATATGCTCTTCCTAACGCATCTATCCAACCAACAGTCGAATCGAGCGTTACTAAACAAAACACTCAGCTGATCGGAGACTCAGATTGATCGATAGAACAGTTGTGAACAACGGGCGTTACTCGTGTAGGTATCCAATATCAAAAATAAATGTTCTTGGTTTTAATAGTGTATTGGTAATCATAACTAAAAGCATAATATCTGCGTTCGTTGCAATGCTTTTTCAGGACAAACTTAACTTGGAGAAATCTCTGTGACCAGTGACGACTTGTGGATTTTTTAATTTAAAGAAAAAAAATTCATTCACATTTTTTACCCCAATTAATGTCAGAAATCATTGATTAAATTAAGTCGAGTATATAACACCCTTCATATATATAATAAAGCGCGCTTTATCTCTAAAAATAAACAGTGTCAGAACTAAACGATTAGCCGCAGGTGAAATGTGTGATGAGCAACGACTAAATAAAATACCTGTGAAATGAGGTGACGCTTGTGTGTACTCTCATATTATCAAAAATGTCAACATTGTGATGTGAAAAACACGCGTTGATATCACGTTACCGCCAAATTAATTTTATATATAAATATCACACTGATGAACATTATTTTGATAATATGCCATGGTTACATTGGAAAATTGAAAAATGGTCAGCATTTTAAAATGATTATTTAGCCATTAAAATTCAGAATGGCTGAATTGTTAACACTGTTCGGTGGAATCAATTGAATTTTAACTGTTTTCATGGAATTATTATCGTCTAATAGTATCGTAAAATAGTAAGAGTATCACACTTTCACGATGCTTTTGAAATAAAAAAAATCACTACTTTAAATGTACTTTTTCAATATAATTTTACTAAAACGATCAAAATATCGCATGAAGTGTTTTTTTACTCGTCTATGTTATTTATTTATTACCATATACATGTCACAACATTTGCCATTAATATTATTAAATTAACATATAAATAGTACAACAACATAAGAATGTAACAGTACAAGTGTTATATTAAAATAACAAGTCAAAAGTATAAAGTAAAATATAAAGTAAAAAATAAATTAGTTGAAGGTGAAAAATGTTTAACCTTTAAAATATCTTTAAAAGGGATAAAAATTACAAAATATGTCGAATATGAAAAAGGGTAAAGAATTAAGTAATGCTATCAATAGGAGCCAAAAAATATAAATATTTTTTTAACGTCACTATGAGGTTTAAATGTTTGGATTTTTAGGTAATATGTCTCATTGCATTTCTCCCTTCTTCTTAAATCAACGGTTCGGTCCATCATCACCATAGTCGTGACACTGGTAGGGACAACGAAATGTTTGCTAGAGGAAATAAAGTAAGAACATTGTTTATTACACCAAATTTAAAAAACATTTTGCTTTATCATCCTTTTTTAAAATTTGTTGTTGGAAACTTAATTTGTCTCGATCCATTTTTGCCAATATGAGCCAGAAAAAAACAGTGAACCCCAAGACTTTTGTTGTGTTCGGTTGATTTTAAAATGTGCACTTACCCTCATAAACATATTCACACTTCAAGATACTCAGACATAATTTTTTTTTTACATGAGCTCCACAAAGGAGACCCCGAGGAAAATAATTTCCTTCTGGGCCTACGTCATCTTTGGGTATGCTGTGTAGATGATTTTTTAAGGAAAGAAAGGAGAGGAGTGTTGAAATGGGTATAAGCGGTTGGTATTAATCTGGGTTCAATGTGTCCCAGTCATCCGCCTCCAAGACGTAGACAAACCTCACCCCATGAATCCGGGAACCCCTGCTAAATCACCAATCGTAGCAAACCACTTGGGATGACCTATGGCAGAGGTGTTGGTTATCCAATAAAGGTTTCCGGGGCAGCGGTACCCAAACCCGCCTCCTAAATTGATAAATCTTCTGGTCGTGCGAGTATATGTATAAACCAGTCATTTTTCCTAAGTTGGTGAAATTCCTGAAAAAACAATAAAGTTTTCTGTCATCTAGGGCTCTAGGGGATAACCATAAGACTAATTCATCCAAGGTTATTTCAATAAAGTACATTAATGTGTTTTGTGACTGGAAAAACATCTCGAAAGGTTTGAGCTGTATTGACGCGGGGCCCGAGCTGCAGCTTGACCTTGGGGCTGACCTTAGCTTAGTTAACTTTTCACAAAGACGATTTTTTATCGCCAAAGCTCCTAGAACTTATTTCTACCTTTTGCTACTTTTTGACAGAGTTTGGTAAAACTAGACGAGTTTTATTAGTACAATTAGAGTTTTTCGTTATTTTATTTTCTTAATTGGCAGTATCCAAGTTATAAGTACCCTTTTAAAAACAAATTACATTTAAGAAATGTTTTTTTCTTTTTCGAACGTTTTTTAAAAACTTTGTTTTAGTCTTTCTTATCGTTGCTACGTTTGCTATCTCTCTTTCTCTAATGTTGTTAAAAATCGTCGGTAAATAATGTAAATAATTGTACCTTTTTTATGATAATAAATAATTTGCGTGTATTTACGAATGAAATGTTATTACTTGGCTTTTACTAGTGTTTGCGTGTAATGAAAAGGTTTTCTCGTCACAAACGAGGGCGTTTTGATGCTTTTTTAATGCAATTTATATACTAGCAGGACACGACCTAACCCGACGCGTGGTATTTTAGTACTCATAAATATTTCAAACTGTTAGTACTACAAACTACAACAACGTAATTGAATACATGGTACAAGTACAATTGCCTTAAGACTTTTTTAGACAATGCAAAAAGAGCCGCAGTATTAGTTAGTTAGAACCATGAAAAGCTATTGTTATAAGCCCTAGCTAGTCAGAGGATTGCGAAAGAATACGTAAAATAAAAATACAATCAGAGCAGGTATGCAATTCACACGCAGTAGATGTGAAACCAGAAAGTCGCTAGATGTCGCTTTCTTTTCTTTTGCCTGTTTATATTAAAGTGGTTTGGAGATTGGATATCGATTATGCATAAATAAAAATGTTTATTATTTTTGGATTTGGTAGGTTTCGAACCTCCGTTCGCTGGATGTCTCTCTGGGCGCTGAGAGTCGGGCACTTCATACCGCGGCGCCAATGGAGGCCCGTGCGTAGGATGAATTTATCGCATTCTAGATATAGAACCGAGGAACGTCAAATAATAAATTTTTGCGACGCATTTCCGTTTCATCCGAATTTCAAATTGCTAACGGGGCTAAAGAAGTTTATCTTCAAAAATAAAAAAAATAAATGCTTAAGGCAGGGGTGTCAAACTGAATTTTCTTAAGGGCCGTTTATAAGATTTAGCGTGTGAAAGCGGGCCAGACTAAAAATTAAAACCCATACTCAATTGTTAAAATCTTTATTTAGCTAGATATGTACCTAGTAATTATAAATTTTCATTTATGTTAAAAAGGAGCGTAAAATGGTAAATTATCTTGAGCTGGACACCTGACTTCTCTTATTTTTGATAAGCTCATTGATTTCGGGTGTCAAATTCGTGGTAGTTTCGACAACTTGATCAGTTGCAGTCGGAACATGATAAAGGTTATCTCCGCTGTGAGACGGCTTGTGGACTCTTAAATGTTCCTTTTGTGATCATGAATAGTTGCAGTCGGAACATGAAAATGGTTTTTCTCCACTATGAGTAAACTTGTGTGTTTTTAAAGTCACCCTTCTAGCACATAAATATTTACAATTGGAAAATACAAAGGTTTTTCTCCACGGTGAGACAGCTTGGGGGGAAGATTTGTGACTTTGTCAGCTATCACTGTGACTAGGCGCATTGAGGAAATAGCTGAAGACAGTGAGATACAATTGTTGGAGAAGATTAATACATCACCGTGGTATGCACTCCAGGTTGACAAATCTACAGAAAACGACAACAAGGCATAATAATTGTTTATGTGCGATATCTATATCATGAGGGTGTGTTAAGTGCACTATATAGTCGCTAACCAATACCAAAATTGCAGAACTGTTCATTTCACTGGATGGTGCTAAACTAACTAAAATGGTCGCGGGCCATATTGATAGGGCCCGAGGGCCACATGCGGCCCGCGGGCCGTATCTTTGACACCCCTGGCTTAAGGCTTTCCACAGTATGTGGTTTGGTTTATTTATGCTTACCACCTTGAGGTTTCTACCACGCATCTATATATTATATATAATGTCATTGGAGAAACGTATGCAAATAACATCTAAACTTATTTTTTTCAGAGAGTACCTAACAGAACGAGAAAAAATGTTTAAACTTAACTAAAAGGTAATTGATATGAAAGAAACAGAAAAATAAGAGAGAAAAAGAATATCTAAAATAACAGTTGAGAAATATTTTTTTTTTATTTTTGGCATTTAAAATTAAGTTTGGATAATTCGCTCGATCACTAGGATCTATTTTACTCAGAAGCTTCACCGTTACCGAAAAGCTACCAAAATAACCAAACATTACTATGCACGACGCATACCGTGCTTACCCGGTGTAAAATATTATATTACCCAGTGTTTAGACGTTCATGAATAATGTAAGATACATTTACTACCCGCGACAGTCTCCAATATAAAACAGCACTGAAAAATATGCACGCTTATTGCAAATATTAAAAAGAAAATAATGGCGCCCGTTGCGGTAGATTCTTGGTGGAAATTTCCTCACAGGATGGCAGTGCATAGTTAATGTTTATCCCGCGCTGTCAAAACAAGTTATGGCCGCCGCCCAGCGGTAGATTCCGGTACTACGAAGGCGAATAATAAACGGAATCATGGCGGAAAAAGTTGAATAGAAAAAAAACATTGACGAGACGATGAAATGAAAGCTTTTGGTTTGATGTTTTGGCCATGTCTGATTTAGTCTGCAGTATTGGAAGTCATTGATGAAAATGGCGGCTTTTGGACAAACGAAAGGACTGTTGTCATCAGGGGTGTGCACTCCATATACGCACATAAGCACTGCATAGTGCCTACCCCACCGCATTTGTAAAACATAAGCATGTATATAATATTATAATTTATTACATTATTGCTAAATATAAATACACCCTTACAAAAATAAGGGCGACAAAGCTGAGCACCCGAAACTACGCGAGCGCCACATCAAACGGCATACAACAAACGTGGCATAACTATAACTAGAAACTACTCGCGCCCTCTGACTACCTTACTAAAATGCGGCCTAAGCAGGAATTATTTCTGCTTAGAGCTATCTTCATACAAGATATAATATCAATGTTTACGAAATGCACGTAGCATAGAGTAGAACTGTCGTTTTGAATTTACTTCCATGAGGTTTTTTTGTTAGTAGGTATTAGGCAGTGCTTTCTGGAACAAAAATTATCAAATGGCAATCAGTGACATCTGTTGTTATATGAAGTATGAGACAACGCCAACGTCCTTTATCAAGACCACCTCGGATATCCAGTAATTGGCTGTGGTAATATGCATAAATGAAGCGATTATTTATTATTATTTGGATATTTGATGTGGCTTAGATAATCCAAACCTACATCATCTGCAGCTAGCAGCAAGCACACTTAGCAAAAACTTATACGAAGGGAGTTATTTGTGGTAAGGTTATTTTTTATATATTTTAATCCATTCGGCGGTTTTCCTTCTGCCTACCCTGATCAAAAACTCTGTGTACGCCACTGGTTGTCATTATCCAATAAGTACCTACCTAAAACTGCGTAAAACCTAAATTATCAAAAACGAATGTAGATAATGAATTTAGCAAAGTAGTTTTTGTATGCAGTTCTTGGCTTATACACCACAACCACTTTCAGCTCTCAATGTCATTACGATATTTCGATCACGAGCTATACCTACAGCTTTCTTAGTAGTAAGCACAAAAATAATTGTGCCACTTTGTTTTGTGATGTAACTCACACCTGGCGGGTACGGCGAGTGGAAGCTCCATCGCGAACGGCTGCTACGCCGAGAATAAGCGTCACAGATTATGCATTGTGGTGGGGATTTGACAAGGGGAAACCAGGCTACACGCCAGTATTGACGGATTGTGCGTTAAATTGTTCCTCGCGACCGCACCACTTTCGAGACCTTATTTTACGGATAGCCCTCGTATCATTATGAGCCAGTTACTTCACAGAACTTAAATAATATCAGAACATTCACAGAACCTGAAAATTAACTTCAACATTTGATGAATTGTTAAAATTGTTCAAATCCTAAGTAAATTTGATTTAAGAAGTGCCAAAATGCTCTCGTAAGTGACGAGAAAATGATTTCGTTAATTTGAAAACACTAGTAAAATCCAAATTTAAAAAAACAGAGTGTGCAGTTCACACGCCGTAGAAGTGAAATCTTCAGAAAACTAAAGCTGACAAGAGTGGATAGGCTACGAAGCACCGTACAAAGAAGAGAACGATAAGCTACGAAGCACCGCACAAAGAGGATACCGATTATACTGTCTCATTCTCTCGTAGGTTTAATCATATAGGTGTTTGTATTTGTCTCTTTTAAGTGTCGCTATTTTTCGTTTCATTTAGTTACACCATTTATAACTGGAGAACGGCTGGACCGATTTTTATGATCTTTGATTTGTTGGATTTATCTCCGCCTCTAATAGCAGAATGATTTTTCAAACATCCGAAAAGTTCACGAAAAAAAATGTGACGAAGAAAATTCATTTTTTCATACATTTTGTCTGGAACGAATTCTAATCCTTTGAAAGAACTGAAATATTGTGAAAAGTATAATATTGAATATTTAGCGAAATCAAAAAATTCAAAAACCTCAAATGAAAATGTGCTGATTCTTTGATTTTTGTTCAATGCTGCCCCTTTTTCTTACACACTAAAGGTTAATAGTCGAAAATGAGACAAACGGTGAACGTATGTCTGCACCCCTCCAAAGGAAAAAATACAATAATTATAATATATCTCCCTCACAAGTATAAATAAAATGAAACGCAATTCCCGTAAGTAAGTGGAAAAGTAAGAAAATCACAAAATACATATAAATCCGTACACAACGCTATCTCTGATACTGACAAAAACAAAACACGGACCGTTGTGCATCGATAATTACTTCACTGTAATTTTTAACTTAATAAAAAAACTGTAATTAATTCAGCTAATAAGTTAACACAACAGTTATTGATTCTGAGGCGGTATAAAGTTCGCCAAATCAGCTAATTTAACATACATATAATGTAGATATGAATAACCTTTCATTGAAGCATTGATTTCCAAATTTCCTGACTCGTCAAGTTTCAATCATTAATCTCATCAATCGACAAATAACACACAATCAAATCTTAGGCGCTATATTAAAACAGCGTGTTTGAGTATTGATTCTGGTTTTACGTTGAAAAGTTAATTGAGTCTGGATTGAACTTTTTCCACGAGGAAGCCTTAATCGAAAATATTACTTAGTTAAACATTATTTATTCCGTATTCCTGATTACCTCTTGTGCCAACAGTTACCTATTCTATTTAGATTGAATTTTATTATTTATTTATGCGAATAATTTGAAGTCTGTATTATAAATCGTTAAATTAATTTCTCTTGGATTTATTTAAATTTCACAACACTCGTGCACATAATTTGATCTTGTTTTCGAGGCTAATTTTTGGTTAGGTTATAAAAATACTAATAATAACTTGGTAAGAAACACTGTTTCCAACTGGTTTTGCTTGTACCTTTTTCAGAACAGTACTAGTGCATTGTGAACTGGATCATATTTTTGCAATCATTTTTTTTTTAATTAGAATGTGAAGTTCAATATTAAATCAAATAATAAACCATTAATTCGTTATCTACTAACTAACTAAACATGTCTGTACGATTAGATCTTTTAAACTACGCAACGGATTATCATGCAGTCTATCATGCACCTGAGATGAGGTAGCAACAATGTAAAAAGTAAATTATTAACAGCAAAAATGACTCGCATGGCAGATGTAAGGATTAGGTTGATTTTCAAAGAATAGAAGGTATTAGAAATACAAAATAAATTTAAATTAAATCAAAAAGGACATCCTAATACTAAGGCTGTCTGGCTTGGGCTTGCTTAGGTTTAAATAGTTTATTTTTAATACCGTGGTAAGTCGAAATGACGCATGATATAATCTTCTTTTTGTGAAACGAATCTAACATTGTGAGATGGGCAGGACTCCTGAGAAGTGGCTCCCAGGCAAAATGACCCTCCAGAAACAGCAAAGGCGGATGACTCTGGATGCCAATCATCCCTCCAGGATGATTTTCAGTCAGCTCTCAAGATGGCGAGTATAACATGTCAAATTTACAATCACGATTGTAGCGGTCTTCAAAAAAGTATCCGTCGTATTGCGGTCGAGGGGACCGCCCTGAGCCCTCGGCTATGATACCAAGAATCACCAGCTCTGTTTTCAAATCTGCTGATTTGAATTTTGTCCAGGATTAGCAACTGTTGCATTCAAAAATATTGCAGGGCTCACAACATTACCAATGCCCAAATGTAAATGAGCAAGCACTAGAGGTGCCACACACCGAAACTATAAATGAAGTGTGTATAAGAGGGTGCACCACACGAAAACAAAGTTTTTAATTGTGGATAGCCTAGGCGGAAAGGAGCAGGCAATACTAACAATCGATAACGAAAACATAGAAAGGGTTAGCAGTATTAAATATCTGGATGTAATATTGGATGATAAATTAAAATTCGACGAACACTTAGAATACATAACAAAAAAAAATGCTAAAAAAGTTGGATTCTTAAAAAGGATCAGAAATAACTTGGATCTCAAGACAACGCGCCTTGTTTACAATTCTATTGTAACTCCGCATTTAAATTATTGTTCTAGTGTTTTATTCCTATGTAACGAAGCCCAAAATAATAAACTACAGGTTATACAAAATAGGGGGATGAGGATGATTTTAAAATACAATATGTTTACAAGAGTCAAAATTATGTTACAAAATCTAAATATGATGACGACAAAACAACATATAACATATAATGTATTAACAATGATTTACAAACTGAAAAATAATATGCTACCAAATTATCTGAAGAGTAACATTATGTTTCACGAAAATGTTCACAACTATCCTACGAGAAGACGCGGAGACTTTAGGCTTCCCAAAACTAAACTTTCGTGCACACAAAATAGCGCGTTTTATAAAGGACAAAAACTTTTTAACAGCCTGCCGAATGCCGTTAAGGAAGCCTCAAGTCTTAGCACTTTTCGTAGGATGTGTGCATTATATGTGAAGAATGTTTTTTGATTCATAATAATCGTACCAATATTATTGTCATATCTGTTTCCTCAAAATGTATTTTTATTTATGTAATCTTTTCCTTTTTTCCTCTTAAAATGTATTTTAAAAATGTAACTGAATCAATTGTATTTGTTTATATTTTCTTACTAGATGTATGAAAAAAAATTTGCATACATCTAAATAAATATTCAAAAACAAACAAACAAAACACATTGTTACAAATACTTTTATGTAACAAGTCTTCATCAATAGATGGATTGATTCATGAGGAAGGTTTTTAGGTACCTGTATAATTTGTCAAGGTTTTGTGTAAATTGGTTGAAATGTAATATAATAAATGCGGGTAGCGGACACCTCAGAACATGGTAAGGCGAAGTTGGAACCCTATCCAACTAAAGTGACGAAATATACTTCTCCTCGTAAAAACTATCAAATGTCAGACACAAACAAAATAGCAATTGCAAAAGATTGAATGTGATGTTAGAACCTTGTAAAATAAATGGAAACTTTAAAAACTTCGTCATACATTCTGGCTGGCTCTGAAAATTATTTTGGTTATAGAAATGAGCGAAAGATATGGCTTTGCATTCAAAGGTAATTTAAAAAATAATGTTAGTTATAACCTTGTTCAACTGAGGTGACGAGTGGCAGAACTATAATGCCTATTGTATTAGCTATACAAATCCCAATTGTGTTAAAGGTCAAAGGCGCCGGGACCCTCCTTAAAATTACAAACACTCGAAAATGTGTTAATAAATATTTATTTTGAATTATTTTTGATTTTTTATACCAAAGGTTGGAAAACCGATTTAAAATACGATGAAAGTAAAATTCTCAGAGTTGGGCTCAATTATGGCATCAGTCTTTTTTATTTAAAAGGGAGCAATTTAAAAAAGAGCATAAAAGCCTTAAAATCACTAATTTCTTTAATTATGTGGGCAATGATAAAATAGGCAGGTACTATATATACTTGCCTGAATTCTTCAAACAAACACCTCCAAGTTTGAAAATGACTCTTAGGTATCTTCAACGCAAATCCGAGTTCTAGAGTTAATTTAACTAGAGTTACGCAGGACAGACACACTGCAGAAATTAGTTAGTTAGTGGTCAATGGCTGAGTAGGCATCGCGTTTGGGTCCCACCCTGGCGTCGCGTGTTCGATTTCTTGGTTGGCCAAGTCCTCCATCACGACACTAGCAACATTTTCATCTTCCTGTGGTGGTAGTAGGAGATTTTCAAGTATTATCAGGTTATTCGGCACCCGGGAATGTTTGTATTTCTTTAAAAAAAAAAAAAAAAAACAAAAAAATAGTTAACTAAACTTTATTGGATAACCAACGAATTCACGGATTGAGCTTTGTCTAGGTTTTGGCGGAAGATGCGTTTGCCCACCTATTACGTGGTGGGTCGGATCGAGAGAGACTGGTTGAGAAAGTCCTTTTGACCTCTTCAGCTGGACTCTCTCGGCGCATTGCCTTACACCGCAGTGGGAAAGTTAGATTCATACATCCGTCACTCCCGGACATATTGAATTCCAGATTCATATCCACCCCTCATACAAAACTTCCTCCCCTTCATTTCTAACCCTCCACACCGCATCCCCAAAGCTGATAAGGGCCCTGAGGGATTTTTCCTCAGGAGCTAATTTAAAAAAAAAAAAGTTCAAAAATTATTTTTTATTTTATTCTAAGAAGCACCGCACAAAGAGGACACAGTATATCAAAGTCTATCTCATTCTCTCGCAGGTTAAATCTTCCATATGTACATATGTGTTGGTCTATTTTTAGTCGCTCGTTACCGTCTCACCGAGAATCACAACGGTGCTAAAAAAAGTTTTCTCTTCAAAAAGAGTTTATTTTGATTAGGTATTTTGTTGGTTATGTTTCTTACTCAATAACATAACCAACAAAAGGTTAATAGATTCGATGCCATTTAATATTCATAATAAGATCGATGTCTAAATTATTGACATCCTGTTAATAGGTTCCCGAACTATGTTCCTGTTCATTACGAATTTACGGGGCTAGTAGGGTAGCGGGAATATCAGGGAATATCAGGGAAGCACGCTTCTGATTTATCCCCGCACTTAACTACAGGCATTCCTGGACTAATTATTATTTCTTGCAACGGAACACTCGCACGAAACATGAAACAAAATAATTAAAGTGACGATGTTTACGGAAGTTTATGCTCGTAAAATATGTAGAAACATCGTTATATTGGTTTTTTGAAAATACGGCGAAATTTCATAAGAAGCCGCTGAAATAATAACATGTTATAGAAAACGGTTAATTTGGATTGGTATTCCTGCCCCTACCATATTTTGGCCTTGATTTTTTTTTTTTTTTTTACAGTGAATACCGCACAAGAATCTTAACTGCTCCCGTCTGGAGCCAGTGAGACTATGGCATCCCCAATTGGGGTATGTTGTGAGGCTGAAGGTAGTGGGGAGGGGATGGAGGTGGGGAAGAGGAAGGTTGGGAAGTACCTGGCTATTAAGATCTGGTCACCAAACACGGCTAAAGCCATTTTCAAGCAACGTTTCAATTCTGAGTGGTCTTACACCAGGGCGATACTGATAGTATCTTCCACTCTGGAACGTGCCGCAATTATACTATATATTATTTTTAATTAATTAATTGTGAAATAACACAAATTAATAAAATAAAATTTATATGCGCAGGCCGGGTTCGAACCCGCGACCGGATTGTGAGTCAAGAGTCTTAGCCACTGGACTACGGCGGTCGTCAATTACAATAATATCTAAAAATTTGGGTTGCAACTTGCAATTGACTCTTTCGCTTTGTATGGTTGGTGGGGCGTATACATAGTCCCAACAAAAACGGGCTTTATACCCTAAGAAATAAAAACAAATAATAAATTGTTTTATGGTTAAGAATTGCCTAAACATTTGATGAAAATGTGCACTAACCTGAGGGAGACAACTTCCTGAAATTGTGTAGGCTTCGTTTATCCGTGTAGGTAGGATATCCAAGTAGATAGGCATATTAATTTTTCCATCAGCAGCATACATGAATTAATTATATAATGACAGAAGTGTTTTATATCATGTATCCTGAATCCAGTCTAAGATATCAAAAATTTAAGAGACAGGAAAAAATAATGATTGAACACCGAAAAATTTGTAAACAACAATTTTTCTTTATCAAAAATTCATCCACTCAATGCCATTTGTCGTACATTTGGGTAAATGCTTTTCAGCTTATAAATACTATGTAATAATTATAATCTAACCATAATAATAATAAACTATAATTGGAAAGCCACGGGTTGCGATTGGATACATAATTTTTGGTATAAACGTCTGACTACTTTACATCCCCTTTTGGCAAAAAATCTATCAAAATTTGTCAGAGAACCTGAAAATTTTCCAAATTTTCTAACTAAGGGCATTACTTATATGTTGCCTAAAAGCGAACATATTAATAATCCCTCTCAGTATAGACCCATTACATGTTTACCGACATTATATAAAATTTTAACCTCTTGCTTGACAGATTTAATATACACTCATTTAGATGAAAAAAATGTTTTATCTGAACAACAAAAAGGTTGTCGCAGAAAACATATGGGATGTAAAGAACAATTAGTTATTGATTCTGTAATTCTAAAACAGATTCAAACCCAAAAACGTAATTTACATATTTGTTATATAGATTACCAAAAGGCTTTTGATAGTGTCCCGCACACGTGGCTGATAAAAGTTTTAAATATATACAAAATTAACCCAATTATTATTAGCTTTTTGGAAAAAATTATGGCATTTTGGAATACCGATTTGCTTTTGAATTTGAAAGATAAGAAAATTATAGTACCGGGCATTTCAATAAAAAGAGGGATTTTTCAAGGAGACTCATTGAGTCCTCTTTGGTTTTGCTTAGCATTAAATCCTCTATCTAAAATGTTAATTAAAAGCAAGTTTGGAATAAAAATTAAAGGTAATACTAGAGAGAGAAATATAATTTCTCATTTATTATTTATGGATGATTTAAAATTATATTCGAATTCTGAACCAAATTTAGAGAAAATGATTAAAGAAGTTAAAAATTTTTCAGATGATATTAAAATGACTTTTGGTTTAGATAAATGTAGAACGATCCATATAGAGAAAGGTAAAATTGTAGATGGAGACGAGGGTATATTTAGAAATTTCAAAATTGAAAGTATGAAAGGGGGTGAGGTTTATAAATATTTAGGATATCCGCAATCAAATAGATTAGATCATACTAGTATTAAAAATGATATTAGGATTAAATTTAAAACTAAGATCAGAAAAATTATGAAATGCAATCTATCTGCTAAAAATTTAGTAAAGGCGATAAATACTTGGGCAATACCTCTATTAACTTACTCATTTGGCATAATTAAATGGTCTAATACAGATTTAGATAGCTTAGAACGATTAATTAGAACTAAATTAACAAAATTTCATTGCCATCATCCAAATTCAGCTGTAGAACGAATTAATTTACCCAGAAATTTAGGAGGTAGAGGTATAGTCAAAATAACATCTTTAAAACATAATCAGGTAGAAATGCTAAGAAATTTTTTCCATAGGAAAGCTGATAGTTCAGAAATGCACAAAATAATTTGCAAGGCAGATAGAAATATTTCACCATTAAATTTATACGACGAGAATGCCAGCATTCTTATAAATACCAACCAGGAATTATTAGATTCCTGGTCAAATAAAATTCTTCACGCAAAACACTTCAATTATCTCAACCAAACATATGTTGACAAATTTTCGTCAAACAAATGGTTGAGTATTGGAGAGTTGAGCGCAGAAATAGAAGGCTTTATGCTTGCCATACAAGATAGAGTCATTAATACTAAAAATTATAGGAAGCATATCATCAAAGATGCTAATCAAATTGATGATTTATGTAGAAAATGTTTGGCTTTTCCGGAAACTATAGAACATATTATATCGGGATGTTCTGTATTAGCGCCGTCCGAGTATACATTTAGGCACAATCAAGTTTTAAAAATAATTCACCAAAGTTTGGTAATTAAACATAACTTGATTGACTGCCGTAATGTACCATATTATGAATATGAACCAAATTCATTTTTAGAAAATGAATTTTATAAAATTTATTATGATAAAACTATTCTAACAGACAGAACAATTAGTCATAATAGACCGGATATAGTTTTACATGACAAAATTAAAAAAAATAACTTATATCATTGATGTCGCTATTCCAAATTCTTGTAATATTCAGAAAACTGTTTCTGAAAAAATAAGAAAATATACAGATTTAGGAAATGAGATTAGAAGAATTTGGCATTCTCAGACTATAAAAATATTACCATTTGTTATTTCGGCTACTGGCATTATACCTAGCTCTCTCATTCAAAATTTAGGCGTATTAGATTTGTCAAAAAATTTGTACATAAAAATGCAAAAGTCGGTAATTTTAAATACATGTAGGATTACGAAAGATTTTTTAAATATTTATATTGAGGGATCAGTAGGATTTATCGGACCAGTTAGGATTTCATCAGAGCCGAACCCTCTGATATGAAAATATCTGGAGTCGGTGAAATATTTTCCCATTATGTTTCTGGTGGATTGACGTATTGTTCTTGTATTGTTTTATTCTTATATAGTGCACTTACATTGCATTAATTTACTAGATATTCATTTGTGGAAAAGTGTGTGGAAGGGTTTAGTCTTTCATTTGGGAAAGATTCAACCCGGACATAAAATCTGGAGCACCGTAAATATATCATGTATTGTTTCATAGTGCTTTCACACAAACGAAGTATTGAATTCCGTAAGTCTAAACTTAAACTTTAGGGCGCACAGTTTACACCCCTGCTGTGCAAGCGGGTTCCCTACAAAGCCTCGGACCATCCCATTACGTGGATTTACTAGAAAATCATTTGTGGAAAAGTGTGTTTAGTCTTTCATTTGGGAAAGATTTAACCCGGACATAAAATCTGGAGCACCGTAATTTTTTTTATAGTTAACTTACTATTGGTTTAAACTCTTTTGATGGTAAATTAAAAAAAAAACTTTTCACTACCTACATTTTCACTTTTACTACAATTAAATACTTTTTTAAGAAAGTTCTTGCAAATAATCTGACAACATTTGAAAAACTCTTACTACACTAATTATAATCGGAGAATATTGATCGTGCAATGATAAAGGACTTTATTTGCACAGGAATTGAATCCAAACAATATTTTCTGTAACTAGGTATATTTTTAATGTGATTTACATTCGTATAATTTCAAAAGTTTACGTGAATGTATTATCATAAATTTACACCTCATACGACGCTCCAACGCGACTTGATATTATGGGTAAATAGTTTGTGGAAGCAATAAAGTAAACAAATTAATTTAACATGGAAATTCTCAACCCGTAAAGAGTGAAAAAACAATTATTTTTTTATTATTTATTGACATTTAAAACCTGCTACTTATATGCTTTTTCAGCAGGTCCATAGTGAAATCATTTTAATCAATAACATTTTCAAACAGTATAATTGTATAATATAAATGCTAAAATAACTATCAGATAAAATGTTTAAATTACGAAATAGTAGGTAAATATTTAAATAGCACTATAAGCCTATAATATAATATAAGTAAATAGTTTCATATACATGAACAAATGAATATAATCAATAAGTAAATAGTTTCATATACATGAGTACAAAATTATAATATTTTTCCATTTTCTTAGAAAGTGAATTCTTATTAGGAATTCAAGGACTTTTGTAGTGTATCAATATAAATCATCAGTAGGGGAAAATTGGCACCATTTGTACACTTTTCACTTTTTGATTTTTCAAAAACTGATAATTAAAGATAGATTGCTCAATTAGTTATTATAACATATCAGCACATGCTCCTCTCCTTATTCAAAAAGTTTGAAGTCAGTAACTTTTGAAATAAATTAATGAATTGAATTTTAGCAAAAGCTGACAAATGTGTGAATCTACCCCAGTAACGGGGTACAATCGTACATGGGTAGGGGAACATTCGTTATGACTCTTCTTCAGTAGAAAATACTTGATAATTTGTATATTTAGACTGATGTGTACTGCGGCTCGTGCCTTCATCATCAGATTTATCTTTTATTTTATTTACCCGACTCTCCAAAGTTGAAGCGTAAATATTATTTATTTTCTGTAAGATAATTTTCCTTCCAAAGCCTCTTTTATTGCCGCAGACATATATTATTAATTTATTATTGTGCACCTAGTCTCTTTCTTCTTATAATTCGGACTATTTTTGCAAATTTTCTGAAATAAAAAGAGATTCGTTAATACTAACGTGCCCCTGGAAAGGCGTACGAACGTGCCCGAAGGTCGAAAATAATAAATTTTTACTGGCATATAAATAATGCAGAAAAATCCACAAAATAGATACGTTATTATTTTCTTGATTGTAGTCACTTACCATTGAGCAATAATACTATAGAATTTGACACCTCACTAAAGCACGAAACATCCAACAACATCGACCAAATATTTACTTTGAGAATGCGAAAACACATTACGCCCTCTTGTGTCGCTCGCAGCGGCCGCACTGGCGGCTAACTTCGTGGACAACTGACGGTCGCCCGCGCCTACCCACACACGCAAAGCCGAAAACAGCGATGTTCTAACAAGCTGTAATATTGACTGTATGAAGCTTCCCCGTGTATGAATGGTGCCAATCTTCCTCTATCTAATATCCATTTCCTTAGATTATATTAGACTTCCGCATTAAAAATATTAGGTATTATTTTTAATTGTAGTTTATTAAATATTTTGGTACAGGATAGTTTAGGGTTTTTTCACCGTATTTTTTGGTTCATTTCGGAACCACCAATCCTTCATTTTTAGTGAATTTTGAATAGTGTTTATGGTAAAATCTTTCCCTGTACAAGGAATCAGACAATATAACTTGTAATTTGCTTTAAAATTACAATTACATAATCTGGATTCTGAATAAATAAACGACTATTACGCTAATGACGACTTATTTTGTTTGTGTTCTTATATATACACAGAGAGTCACAGTCAATGTAAATAAATGTACAGTGCACATAATATTGGGTTTTTAACTGTCTGGCCTTCGGAAGAGTGTATATATTTTGACGATTATAAAGCAAGCTCTGTTGAGTAGGTTTCCATATTATTTATTATGATGTTTTGTCTCTACATACATCCCTTCTCTGTTACAACATCCTTGAAATTTTACCTTCAAGTACACGTCACCCAGTGTATTTAGTTGTAAAACAGCAAATTCATCGCACTATTTACATACCTATGTTCATTTCTCGCCTATTAAATTAATCATAGAGCTGTAAATTCAAGACCTTGCCTACTCAAATAACCAGGAATATCTCTAACGTGATTATTTTGGATGTTGATTTTGAATTAATTCTAATAACAAATATAATAATATGAAGGCTCTAATGATAGAGGTTAACATGATACTGAGCTGGTCGGTAATTCGGCAAATTGTTCCTTATCAACAAGAATACTTAACGATACGGTTTATCATAATTGCAATAATAAAATTTCATAAATCCGACAGATTTTGTTATTAACCATACTTATGTAATACGTTAAAAAAAAACTCCATGAAATTAAACAATGGAAAACAAACAACGCAATTCGAGTTATCGTTATGTTCAAATTTAGCTCAAACGCATAATCTCGGTGCCACTAAAAAAATTGAGCACTATTTTCGCTCAGCAATCAAGTTTTTAAATTAAAATGTGTACACGTTAATCTACGCTAACCACTGAACTCTCAAAGTGATATTCGAGTAGCTTTTTATATAAATATTTATTTATTTTATTTTGAAAACCAACATTTTCTAATACTACATAAGGCAAGTTACATATATGGTTTTAGCTAGCTCGATTGAATTTCTAGTTATTTGGTTTTTCCAGAAATCCATAAGGGTAGACAACAATTGTACCAGTCTGAAGATTCCCTTAACAGGCTGAAACCGGTTACGGTCACAAGTGAATTAAGTGGAAAGAAGCTTGACATTTTTTTAATGGAATTTCACTACGAATTGCCAATATCAAAAATCATCATCCTCTTCTTCTTCCCCTTGTCCTATTCGGGTCAGGGACCCATTTCATCGATAAGGCTCCTCCATATGTCCCTGTCTTGTGCTGATTGTGCGTCCTCCGTCCATGGTAGACCCATCCTCTCCTCGCACAGTTTCTTTCTGGAGTTGTCTCGCCCAACTGTGTCTGGGGCGGCCCACTGGACGTCTACCCTCTGGAATCGCAATGAGTGTCTTCCTCGGAATTCGGTCATCAGACATTCCTAGTAAATGCCCAAGCCGCCTCAATTGCGATTTTTCTTTGATGTACAGCAGTGGTTCAATGTTTAGATCATCTCGGATCGTCGAGTTTTTTATATGATCCCATTTCGTAACCCCTGACACTCCTCTCAAGTTCATGTAAAATAAAATAGATTAGAAACATAATATAAAATAAAAATATTAATTATTTGTGGATATAAAAATAAAAAGTCCTAATTAGCCTATGGAGATGGGATGGTGGGAGGGAGAGGAAAGGAGAAGGATCTAGTCTATATGTATAGAGATTGTAGAGCAATATGTATTGTGTGAATGTCATTTACTGATTTTAGGTTTGAAGATGTCAGGTGCTGAGTTATAGTACATAATATTATTTAAGAAATACAAATTTATGAGTTTACGATTTAAATAGTTTTTTATATGTTATTGTGATAAGAATACTTAATTGTTTTAAATGATTTTTTATAATTAGTGAAAAACAAGAAGTTTATGTTTAATAATGCCCCTTATATAATAATCTATTTTATTTTATATGAACTTGAGAAGGAAATCTTCGATAAATCTGCCTGCAATATAAATCTACCCACAGTCACTAACTAAGCATCACGCATCCTATCCTTTGCAGGGCTAGGCAGAGAGGAAAGACCGCCAAACAGTTCGGTATTGGCACACACTTCTTGCTGCATTCACATTTATGCATGGTCTCATACATACTACTAATCTGACCTTTCGCATGACCCGACTTAACTATTCGGTTCATGATTCTTGATCATGCCATGTCTTCCTCGGATGTCCCTGATTTATTTTATCATCCACATTAGCATCATGTATTCTACATGTCCAAACTATCTAAGTCTCCCTTTATTAATCTTACTCATTACACTCATACTAGCCTTGCATTCTTTGCCGATATCCAGACGTTTTATATTATACCGTCATAATTGGTTTCATAAACATTCGCCTCAGGGATCACATTTCTACAACTTTCAGTCTAATTTCATCATACGTCTACCATTTCCATGCCTCACTGCAATAATTCATGATTGGTATCATCAATCCACTGGCTGCTAGCTTCGCCTCTTTCTACAATTCAGGTTACTCGTTTCCCAATATAATTAAGTTTCACTTCAAAATGGCATTTTCAATTCCATTCAATCGAAGGTCACTATTTGACCTGGGTCAAAAGTTGATTTGGTCACGGTCGATACGAGATAAATATCACAGAATCAATTCAGCATTCCAGACAGGCGGCGGCGTCAAAAATTACTTTCAATGAGGCAGTCCATCTTAGAATCAATCTATAGACAAGTTTATTCAATAGTACTGAAGGCAGCCCGTTGCTTGTAATCAACTCGTTGTTAATTTTGATTTTGGGTTTCAGCGTGAAAGCTTTTAGAATCAATGAACGGTTTTTTTAATCTCATTATATGTATGGGAAAGCTTTAATCGACGTATCTTTCAATGTCATTTACTAGGACTGGAAATGAATGGGATGTGAAATTAACTAATAGTAACCATCTGGTGAATGTCGAGTCTGAGTGTTTCAGAAAGATTTTTATTTTATTTTTTCCATGTTAAACATCAGTAAATCAGTGAGTAATTCATAAAGTCTGAAAAACTGTGCATGCGATGTTCATTGTATCTCTCTTGGGAAAATTAAACGTTAGTTGCTTAATTTTTCAGTCCTGTTGCGAGAGATATTTGCAGGTTAAAAATACTAATTGAATTATTTTGCACAACTTTGCTTGTTTATTCTTGGTTGATTAATGTTAGAATTGTTGTCTATTCCAAATTCACTTAAATATATATCTGTTTTTCATGTCTCAATATGATTTAGGATTCACCCTTTTACAGAATTAATGTTATCTTGGAAAACAAGACTTGTGACTTGTTTGTCATTGATGCTGCAGATTTGAAATTCTTAAGATTCTAAGAAAGTTCTTAAGCAAAAAAAAATTTCCTCAATTAAAAAAAAACTTACGTAGGTAAAATTTATAATATTGGGGCCTTCAAGGAACCAAGGAGTAGTGGGGGGGAGAGATGCGGCCCTCTTCCGTCGTGGGACTTTCAGGGAACCAAAGGGGAGTGGAGAGGAGAGATGAGACCTGGGAAGACACATCGTGGAACCAGAACATATAGCTTCATTTCCAGTGACAACCCTGATTAACTTTATAAAAGGGACTGGGTTACTGTCAAAGGAATGTGGAAAAATATAATATAGCACAATGGGCCTATGGCGGCCATAACTATGGCCTAAGTGCTCACGAGAACTATGTATATGTAAAACGTCTCCGCTCTTAAAAAAAAGAAGTTATGTTCCTGGGTCTGTGATATCAGGAGGGATTGAATACTTGAAATAGTCATTGCTTTTGAAAAACATTCTGGTTATATCACATCCAGGGCGTGTACTCCATATTCTTTGAAACTGTGCTGTTTTTGCGTTTGAGGCTTTGAGTTTCAGGTTAAAAATCAATAAATACTCTTGTGAAGCAAAACTATTTGTTTTTGGAAAATGCAATTTCTTTACCAATAAAGTACTTTTTAGTTTTATTTTTTTTCTTCATTTTTACAGAACTTTTCGATTATCTACCCTACGATGGACCCATCGATAATGAAAACAAAGGGAAATTTGTGATGGAAGCGTGTCGATTGCTGCCGAGCTACAACAATCTGCGCGGACTAACAAAACGACCGACGACAGCTGATCCGCTTACAATTGGCCCCTCGGCGTATTTATATACAATATGCAGTCGTTTTAGGGATAATACGGTATACTTATTACACAGAATATAACTAAGTGACTCCGAATGTGTGTGTAAAGTTGATGTACCGCCGAAAAACAAAAGTATTAAACATATTTTCATTCAAATGCATCAAGGAAAAATCTAATTCTCAAAATACCGTGTTTACCAGCGTACAAAAAGTACAAAGAAATCGATACTAAGTAGAAATTCGTTTGATATTCATACCAACTTATTTTTGAAGTCGATTTTACATTAGAAATTGATAAATAATGCACGAAAAATTATAATTTTATAGTAAAAATCATTTCAGGGTCACCCAAACGACTATGCAATGAACGTTGTGCGTTTGATATGAAGGTAGAAACAAAGGCGGGGCACACACACGAGGTACGATTTGCAGCAGTATGAGTGAACGATTTTGGCGAGACTTGTACGCACGCGCACGGTTTGATACCAGTAAGGTTTTTTTTTAAAGAGAAACATTCCCGGGTTACGATTTTTTGAAAATCTTCTACTACCACCACAGTAAACGAAAAATATTGCTTGTGTCGTGATGGAGGACTTAGCCAACCGAGGAATCGAATATGCGACACCTGAGTGGGACCCAAAACGCGATGTCAACTCAGTCACCGAACGTCAAATAGCCCATCTCCCATGTTTTTATCATCTATTCACTCGGCGAAGTATTCATTTTATCCAATGAAAGCCTTTTGTAAATTTTATAAATATCTACATATTTTTTGTAAAAAGTTATACGTTTTATTAAAAAACAGAAATTGTACAATGTGCCTACATAATAAACTAACCACGTTATGAGCTTTTGAAAAATAATGCCACGGAAAATATTCAAACCTCTCTATATCATTCTTAAATGCTTCCGTTTTGTATTAAACGTCACAAATAAAGACAAAGAACGAAAAAACAAAATAAACTAAAAAGAATAAAAATGATGTTTATCATCAGGAGCTGTTTTGAGATTAGGAATATACCCAGTGGGCCAATAAAAACCGAAACGATTATTAGTACGTACTTAATTTTGGTTTATATTATTAATCATGATATCTTTTCATCTCATGTTGAATCTTGATGTCTCTTGATATCTCTTGATGGCTCTTGATATCTCTTGATATCTCTCGATGGCTTTCGATAACTCTTGATGTCTCTTGTTGTCTCTTGATGTCTCTTGATGTCTTTTAATATCTCTTGATGTCTCTTGATATCTTTTAATATCTCTTGATTTCACTTGATGTTTCTTGATGTCTCTTGATGTCTTTTAATATATCTTGATTTCACTTGATGTTTCTTGATGTCTCTTAATATCTCTTGATGTCTCTTGATGTCTCTTGATATCTCTGGATATATATTAGTTTCTCTTGATGTACCTTGTTGTCTCTCGATATCTCTTGATGTCTCTTGATATCTCTTGATGTATATTAGTACCACATGGTGTCGCTCTATATATCGATATCTCTTGATGTCTCTTAATGTCTCTTGATGTCCTCGATGTCACGTGATGTCTCTTGATGTCTCTTGATATCTTTTGATATTTATTAGTTTCTCTAGATGTAGCTCGTTGTCTCTCCATATTTCTTGATAACTCTTGATATATCTTGGTGTATCTATGGATGTATTAGTTTCCCTTGATGAAGCTCATTGTCTCTCGATATATCTTGATGTATCTTGATATCTCTTAATGTCTCAACGAGTGACATCAAGTGATACTAATGTATATCTCGATATCTCTTGATGTCTTTTGATAACTTTTAATGTATTAGTGTCTCTTGATGTCTCTCGTTATCTCTCGAATACTCCTGATGTCTATCGATATCTCTTGGTGTCTCTCATTGTCTCTCGTTGTCTTCGATGTCTCTTTCTGTTTGATGTTTTTTTACGTATACTGATGTATCTTGATATCTCTCGGTGTCTCGAATGGATGCCTATCGAAGTATTTTGATGATAATGGTGTTTCCTGATGTGTCTTGGTAGCTCTTGAAATTTTTCCTAGTGACTTGGCTCTCAGCACTGTGATAACTGTGTAGGAGCATCATTCTTTAAGGCAATTGAATTCAATCACTATCACATCTTCCGTGAATTAAGAAATTTGTTATAAAATGATAATAATTGCAATTCAGGAGTCGCCGCGGAAGCAAAAAATTATTAAGCGGTGCAAGAAATTATTCATTCCGTAAAAAGTTTTATATTCGTTTTATCATAATATTCTGTTAAAAACCGTTTGCAAAAAGTAATTATAATAGATGGAAAATAGTCCACCCTTATGTTACAATATTTTGTCAATATTCAATTGCTATTTTAATAGCGTGAAATACAATTTCACCAAACGATGCTTCCGTGACGATGGCTTGTTAGAAAATGAGCACGATTTAAATCTGGAGCATAGTTAGCAAACATTTTCTTGCTCCGATGTTGCCTTATTGGCAAATATTAATACTACAAACATTACTATGTAAATACATGTAGGGTATTTTGTAACATGGGTGTTATAAAGGTCCAATAACCCTTCCAAGTGGTGGTGCCCTCATATCGCTCATTATATAATTATATTTTCATACAAAAGGTCCAGTATCATGATATGACTTTTGAAATTAAAAATTTAAAAAAAAGCAGCAATACTTACTTGCTGAGAGGTTACCAAATACGCGTTGTCACTTAGAAATGTATTACATAAGAGTAAAAAATTAAATACAGTTTTAACCGATGCGTACAAAGTAGAAAGTAAAACTAAAAAAACAAAATAAAGCGGTTAGATTGGGTGAAAAGTTCTTCGGCAAAAGGAGATCCGCGATGAGGGAAACTAAGGTTGAACTGAGAAAATAATTCCCCTAAGTGCTTATGTTATCTTTGGGAATGCTGTGTGGAGGGTCTTTGGAGGAATGGAAGGAGAAGTTCTGGGAAGAAAAAAGGTACGAGGGGTGGTTACGAATCTGGGGTTCAATGTGCCCAAGAGTGACGGACGTATAAATCCATCTCTCCCACTGCGTTTCAAAGCGATATGTTGCTGGAGAGGTCAAAAGGTCTCGCTTAACCATTCTCTCCCGATCCGACCTGCCACGCAGGTGGGCAGACGCATCCGCCGTCTACACCCGGACAAACCTCACTCCATGAACCCAGGCATCCGTGCTAAATCACCAAACTTGATGAACCACTTGGTGTGACCTGTGGAAGAGGTGTTGGTTATCTAATAAATGGTTCCCTGGGCGGTGGTTCCCTTAGAGATAAACGGCTTAGCTAGCGGAATAATTGAATTGCATTTTAATATCTTGTAAATATCTTCAGTAAAGGACGTTTGCATGTTGAAATAAAAATTTAAAACATAGTTTTTATATTTTACATCTTTTTAAACTTATTTTTTCTTATTCGGGTGCCCTTTTCTTAGAGAAATGTTTGCTAAGCGCTCTCAGCTCTCGTTCAACCGAAAAACACCCTTCACCTAAAAACACCTTAAATTCACAACTTTTCCCAAAGCTGAGATATCCGACCTTAAAATCTGCGCTGTTTTAACTGCTCCACAGGGTACCTGCCTATCGGTACTAGCCTATGGGATACTTGAGCGCTCTTTTGGCTTAAAAACATGCTTAATCCCGCTTCCCTGGCATTTTTCATCCTTTCCCCGAATAAGTATTCCGGTACCTACCCGCATTGTTATTCCGTAGGCTGGTAATATCCTGGCTGAAATATCGCCCGCTACAGTAGCTCCGGCGATGTGAAAAATGGCGCGTAATTCTCGCACCTTTACAGATGAACGTCATTCGTTTGTCACGCCGGAATTATTACGTATCCAAATGAATACGCTTTCCACGAGAAGGCATAATAATAATAGTCTGTTTGCTACATGGCTGGGAAATATTTAATATTATTATGTTTCTCCCGTATTTATTATGTTTATCTGTTTCTCGAACTCCGATGGACGTGTATTTATTGTTTATATATGTGTGAATTTTTATGTATATGTAAATGTATGAATGCGTGTGTGCATATTCATACATGAATGTGTATGCGTACAAATATGTACAAGTATGTATATGGTGATTTAATGTATCATTTATACGTTTGTATTATCATGTATTCTATAAAAAAATAAAATAATAAATTATGTAATTTTAAACGGCACCTTGCCATATTTAAATTTCAACATAACATAAAACTATGACTTGCTTCTAAAAACAGACCAACGTCTAGCTTTCGGTATAGGCATGAATATTTTTTTTTTTGTGATTTTTCCTCAAAATCGGGCTATATTCAGAATTTTTTTTAATTTTCCTGGGATAATTTTATACTAGAAAATGGCTTTTATGAAAATTAAAACTTTCTTAAAAGAGCATCTTCTAGATAGGCCACGTATAATTTGAAAAAAACTGACATTAGCCCTTTGAGAAGCATGCCACATAAACTAATGAAAAAGGTTAAAATCGAATGATTTATGGGAGTAACATTTCTGTATTTTTCTTGCATTAAACCATAGTGTAATGCACTTTAAACTCGTAATTTGTAATTCTTCGGTCAAGTGTCTCCAAATTGCCTATATTACTTGAAATCGAATGAAGGCTTTATGATCTTTTTGAATCTTCCTCGAGCCTAGAGAAAAAAATATTATTTTATTAAAAAATGAATATAAAACACCTTTAATTATGCTTTAAAAGAGTCGCA
Source organism: Limnephilus lunatus (assembly GCA_917563855.2). Classification (NCBI taxonomy): domain Eukaryota; kingdom Metazoa; phylum Arthropoda; class Insecta; order Trichoptera; family Limnephilidae; genus Limnephilus; species Limnephilus lunatus. The sequence continues at coordinate 71,999,815 of OU830596.1, forward strand.
TTACCTCCACCCCTGATCGTCTTAACCATCTGATCGCCTGATCTCATTGCTGAACCCGCTGAATAGCAGATAATGCATGTCTTCAAATTGAATTGAATGCATTTCGTGAAGATTTTAATGGAAGCCAACCTCGCCACTGACTTAGAAGATATCTTTTTTAGAGATTAAGGTGATCCAATAGTCCAGGAAAAAATCGAAATCGTAATTCACGCCCCTTATGGGAGGAGTTTAAAAATACTTGATAGAAATCCTTTAGAAAGGTTGAAAAGGTATTTGAGATTTTTTTTTACGGGTTGATTTCGTAAAGGCCTGTAAAAAACTTTAAATCCATTTTAAGCATTTAAAATTGATTTCACGGAACCCAGCGACGCGGAACCATACGTCTATTCCCCGCTCCGGCCGGGGCCGAACTGATACAACATGGATGTGGCAAGTCAGTAGTTCTAGAGTGGACGGCATAAGGTTCACTTTGGAAATCCAAATTCGTCGACTGCCGCCGTATTTATTGATATCAAAAATAACAATGCGAAAATGCAAATTGTGTTTTATTTTGTTCAGTTCAGGCGTTAATATATTTTTTTTTGCGATTATTATAAAAGAAACTGGATTTGCTACACTAAACATTAAAACGAAATAAACATATCCCAAAAGGGGTTTATAAGTAGGAGAGTTTGCACTTGAAAGTGTTTTTTCTTAGACCTATTACTTTATTATTTTCTAGGCTTATTAAAAGTTTTATAAGAAAAGAGATTATTAAGAAAAAATAACCTTAATTTTTAAGAGCCAAGATATGTTCTACACGCAGTATTTTGAAGCGTTTATAATACATACTTCTAAGCGATCAAATTTTCAAAACAAAAATACATAGTTTTGTATCATATTGCATTATTTCGCATGGCGAGAGCAAATCAAAATTGTTTTCTCTGTCTGTCTTGCCTGACATAGTATTCGCCATTTAATTTGATTTTGAATTTATATAATTCATATTTTTCGATCGCGAAAAACGCCCACATCGCATTTCTAAGGCTCCATTCAAAAATATATATTTAGATGAGGTCTTAGTCTATGTTTTTCTTGTTAATTATTTACTGAAAAATACTCCAATAATTAACAAAATATTTTTTAGTATAAACTTACAAAATATTTACAATATGTACCTACTCATAAAACAACTCAAAACACACAACATTGATCTGTGTTGATATTGTATTATTCTGAGAACTCGGCCCTTTCTTTGAACAATAAATTAATTTACATTTTATTAATGTGTGTTTAATTCGTAGAAATTCATTAGTATATCTAAAAGCTTCCGAGTTTGTCACATAGAGGGCATTGCTAAGTGCTGTCCCGAAAGTCCGCTAGATGGCAGTTAGTTTAGTTCGAAGTTTGGGCACCAGAGGGGCCAAGGGCCCGGGTGCAGTCTTTAGGAGTTCATTCGCATCAGATTCCATCAGGTGCCAGTTTCCAGATAGGTCGACTATCGTGGTCACCTCTTGTACACGCGAAGTATCAAATAAACCCAGATAAATACAAAGAAATTTATTATTTACAAATAAGTCCCTAATCTCCTTCCAAGGACAGTTGGAGAACTGTTGTCTAAACACTACAAATATTACATTTTATTAATATTTAATCTACATAATATTTTGACAAAACTCTGTGAATTTCACTCGAATTTTATAAGCCAAATTATTTTTTGCATTTTCTGCATATCGTAAATAGTCTAACTTGATTTTTTTTTCAGATTTCCTCCAAATAAAAAAATCAATTAAAGCTTCTTAGCTTCAGTAAAGATTTTATAGTGGAAGTGTTTAAATCATTGTATGAATGGGTAGGCACTAAAATCATTCAATTATACACGCCATGAATCATATTGTATTCTTTTGCACCATCCATCAAATAATGACGACTTATTGTAAGCACACACATGAACTCGGTATAAACTCATGTTTGCGGTCTTTTGGGGAAATGGTTGGCAAATACAAAAAGATTGATGGCGAATCATGCGTGAAGGAAAGTAATTGATCAAACATTTTCCTCGCTGGAATTTTTCTGACCGTTCAGAACCACACGGGTTATATAATATTCTACCCAAAAACACAAGATAGACATTGAAAATATATTTGAAAAATCTTATAAACACTTTTTCGCGCAAGAAACCCAACCGTTGAAAAAAGTTTTCTTTGAATTATTTGCGATTAGGTACGAGCCTGCTTTCGTTAAAGTTTTCTTTTAAATTGTGTGAAAACAATTTTTAAAGATTTTTTCAGAATTTACCGGTTAAATTCATTATTATTTTATCTAAACTTTTTACGTTAAAACGTGTTCCGGCTTGCTACATTTTTTAAAGAATTTTCCGTGGTCGTACAAGCTTGACAATCACAACTTTCGAAAACAATCTAAGTAAATCGCTTTGTTTAACGAATTAATTTTATTCAATTCAGAATTCAACCCGTGGAAAGGGACGACTGAAGTCAAAATTTAACTATTATTTGTGCTCACGCATAAATAAATAACCGTTTCCGGTTCATTTGTTTGTAATGATAGTCAAATACAGATGTTTTTGTAAAAGTTATTTTATCTTAGTATCTAACTCTTTATAAACACCTATAATAGAAAAAAACGCTTTTCGACTAGGGTTAATTAACGCTTCTATTCAGGGTGTCACTCGACTTAAGTAAGAGGAAATAACCAGACGGAAATATGTCGCTTTTAAATCAAATTTTAGACATATTAACTCTTTTCCACAAAAAAATTATAAATTGATTTCGAAAGACTGTTATTTTATCCAGTAAAGTTATGTTCTAAAATTAGAAAAAATATAATTATTTTTAGTCAATAAGGTTTTACCGTAAGGGCCTCTTTTCATGGAGATACTGACAATCTACGTAATTGTGACGCAACCACAAGTACCCTGCTGATATACAACTTTTTAATGCTGGTCTCCGTACACGGCGCTACCCGAAATATACTGAACTTAATCATTTTTCACGTGCAGCCGCTCAGTAAACACGATGTCAAGCGATTCTAGCGACGAAGATAATAGAATAAAAAGCGATGTAATAGGAGATTTTGGGTTCACCCATACATCGAAAAAAATCTGAACTGTAGGGCATTTGTTGCCGCCAAGGAACTGTATGAGAATGATGACAACAAGTTTAATTGAATGTCGAAGGATACTTACTTAAACTTGGTGCAATTATTGACCCCTAGTATCCATTACAAAAATACAACTATGCGGGAGTGTGTCAGTATCGAGGGAACATATTAATAAAGCTCAGGTAAGAAAGGCATAATATATGTTTATTTATTACTTATACATAGTGGTTAACTTAAGATAAGTCAAATTTTTCGCCGTTTAAATCAGATTCTGGGATCACAATTTCTGAATCATCGGGTTCTGGGATTACAATTGGTGTAAAGTTTTGATAAAATAGAGCCACCTCCGAATTTTCCATTTAATAAATTGTAGTGTAAATTGCATGACTTCATTTAAATAGTAAGGAGTAAATGTTCCGCTATTGAGTCCACGCTCAAAACACACTTTAAAAAATTAAAATAAGTTGTACTAGGTAGATAATAGTTAGTAATAAGTTATTCAGTAACCGAAATTTAAAAATATTGCGTTTTAATGATTATTTTGTTAACTTTAAAAATGCGAAATGTCATTTTTCAAGGACCGCCATCCATTATTGAATCCACGCTCAAAACACACTTTAAAAAATTAAAATAAGTTGTACTAGGTAGATAATAGTTAGTAATAAGTAATTCAGTAACCGGAATTTAAAAATATTGCGTTTTAATTATTATTTTGTTAACTTTAAAAATGCAAAATGTCGTTTTTCAAGGACCGCCATCTTTTTAAATAAGAAGGCCATTCTTGTGCCGTGTGAAACTGCAATACGCAAATTGTAAATACACACTACCAACCTAAAAATTCAAAAACATTTACGTAACCAGTTGTTTCAAATAATATAATAACAATTCATTGTTGTAAAATAACCTACCAAGAAAAACATCCCAGTTTTCAAGTAGTTTAGCGGCTTTGTGTAACATGGTTTGTGATACAAAAGAAAGTGCCCCTTTATACCGCCTGCTCGCGTCAAGGCAAGAAAAACATCCCAGTTTTCAAGTAGTTTAGCGGCTACGCTAGGTTTGTGTAACATGGTTTGTGATAAAAAAAGAAAATGCCCCTTCATACCGCCTGCTCGCGTCAAGGCAAGAAAAACATCCCAGTTTTCAAGTAGTTTAGTGGCTACGCTAGATTTGTGTAACATGGTTTGTGATACAAAAGAAAGTGCCCCTTTATACCGCCTGCTCGCGTCAAAGCAAGAAAAACATCCCAGTTTTCAAGTAGTTTAGCGGCTACGCTAGGTTTGTGTAACATGGTTTGTGATACAAAAGAAAGTGACATTTATTTCCATGTTCTTCTGTTATAAATACAGGTACAAACTTGTCTATAAAACTAATCCTACTTGCAGTACAAACCTTTCAAAACTTGGGTGTTATTGAAAAAAAAAACGCGTGCGTGTTCTTTTATTTATTGTCGTTTTAGGTATTAAAATAATTACATACGTAATTTGGCAAATCAGGTACTTATATATTAATAATATCGTCTATGTATCGCTTCTAGCTACTCGTTTCGTGAATGCTTTCTTTTATTTTTAGGTTGGCTCATTTGCAAATTGCATGTAAAACATTACATGCAATTTGCAAATGAGCCACTACTTTTAACCAATTACTTTTAACCAATTACTTTTAACCAATACTTTTAACCAATGTTTAAAGGAGGGTTTTAGCCATTACTTTTAACCAATGTAGCCATTACTTTTAACCAATGTTTAAAGGAGGGTTATACGCCATTAGATTGGAGAAGGGCTGTAATCATGCCATTATACAAAGGTAAAGGGTCACGTATGGAATGTGGGAATCATAGGGCTATTAGCCTTCTAAGTTCAGTGGGCAAGCTGTATGGTAGAATATTGATTGAAAGGGTAAGAATGGAAACAAAAGATAAAATATGGGATGTGCAAGGTGCTTTTATGAGTGGAAGGGGGTGCATGGACCAGATTTTCTCATTGCGTATGCTCACTGAGAAGTTTCTTGCAAAAAACCAGAAACTCTTCTGTGCCTTTGTAGATCTACAAAAAGCGTACGACCGAGTTGACAGGAAAAAGCTATGGAAGGTGTTGTCCAAGTACGGAGTGAATACGAAGCTCATTCAGGCAATTGCGTCGCTATATAAGGGAAGCGTTGCATGTGTTAGGGTGAACGGCGATTTTACGGAGTGGTTTGACATCACAAAAGGTGTTAAACAAGGCTGCGTAATGTCACCGTGGTTATTCAATCTATACATGGATAATTGTATGCAAGAATTGAAAGAGATGGGATTGGGCGCAAAATTGAGTAATCTGGAAGTATGTTGCCTTTTGTATGCTGATGATGCGGTGCTAATTTCTAGTAGTATGGAAGATCTACAGTCTCTCGTGTCTAGGATGAACGAAGTATGTATGAAGAATGAGTTAATGATGAATGTAAGTAAGTCTAAAGTCATGGTGTTTGAAAGAGAGAGTACGAAAACAGTATGCAATATAGTTGTGAATGATGAATACTTGGAGCAGGTGGATGAGTTTGTGTATCTGGGTAGTATGTTTACGAAAGATGGGAAGGCTGATAGAGATATTGATAGAAGGGTGAATGCCGGTAACTCCATTAATGGAGGACTGAATGCCGTTGGCGGTAATAAAAAACTGTCCAAAGACGCGAAACTAGCCGTCCATAATGGAGTGCTGGTACCTACCCTGATGTATGGCAGTGAGGCATGGAACTGGCAGAGGAAGGATGAAAGCAGACTGAATGCTGTAGAAATGAGATCCCTGAGGCGAATGTGTGGTAAAACCATGTACGATCGTGAGAGAAACGTGGATATCCGCAAAGAATGCAAGGCTGACGTAAGCGTGATGTGTAAGATTAAGAAAGGGACTCTCCGATGGTTTGGGCATGTAGAGCGAATGAACGAGGAAAGGAGTGTAAGGAGAATATATGATGCAAATGTGAATGGTAGAAGAAGTCGGGGACGCCCGAGGAAGACATGGCACGACCAAGTGAATCAGATACTTGAGTCGGGCCATGTGAAGAGTCGGAATAATAGAAGAGCATGTATGAGACGATGTATGAATGTGAACGAGGCAAAGAGTGTGTGCCAGGATCGAGTTGTGTGGCGGTCCGTCCTCTCTGCCTACCCCTGCGGGGAAACGGCGTGATGGTTAGTTAGTTAGTTATGTAAAACATGTTTCACATGGAACAGTTGTGGGTGGTTTGGTATATTTAAGGAACAGTTTCACATTTCATATAGGCTTGCGTCTCGCGTCATGCACGCGTAATAAGTGATGATTTTTTGAATTTACGAAACCTAACAAAATAATGATTAATACGCATTATTTATCATTTTCGAAGATTGAAATTCGTACTTATTATTGTGTAACTGGCAGAGAGTGATTTTTCCTTTTAAAAGTGCATATTTCATCGTCGTTATTAATAACATGGCGGTCCTTGAAAAATGACATTTCGCATTTTTAAAGTTAACAAAATAATCATTAAAACGCAATATTTTCAAATTCCGGTTACTGAATTACTTATTACTAACTATTATCTACCTAGTACAACTTATTTTAATTTTTTAAAGTGTGTTTTGAGCGTGGACTCAATAGCGGAACAATTACCGCCTGGCTTTTTATTTCGCGAGAGGAGAATGTACAATTTAAAAAGTCGTTGGAGAAACGGTTATCATTATATGGAATGTATTAAATGGATGCCAATCCCAAGTATGAACGATTATTTAGCCAACTATTTTATCACTCCTCGGGCTTCGCTACCTTGGCAGTTCAATTATTGTGTTTGATATTATTTGTGAGAAAAGTAAACAACATTACATACCTGTCAAATTGACTTTTATTCCAACATCAATCCATGCCCTCTCCACTAAATCCTTTCTTACGTGTTCTGGTTAAGCATAGTTGTATAAACACGCATGTTTTTCCACTTCCAGATCAAATCTAATATTACTTTCTTGTTCCGATTTCCGATGCCATTTCTGTCAAACGAATTAAGTAGCTGACATAAATGACGCGACGCGTCGCGTGCGACCAGCACTGTCGGTATCGTGGAAATGAGTGGAAACCGACAGTCACCGCGTAGCGCCGTGAGCGGACACCAGCAAAATCGTACGGGGGGTACTTACGATCGGCGTATATGATACGCGCACGTGGATCGAGTCGCTTGTAAGTTTCTCAATGAAAGGAGGGCCTAAGGGCCTCCTTTCATTGAGAAACTTACAAGCGACTCGATCCTCTTGCGAATATCATACGCGCCGATCGTAAGTATCCCCCATACGATTTTGCTGGTGCCCGTACACGGCGCTACTCGATGACTGTCGGTTTCCAGTCATTACCACGATACCGACAGTGCTGGTCGCACGCGACGCGTCGCGTCATTTATGTCAGCTACTTAATTCGTTTGACGTTTAACAGAAATGGCATCGGAAATCGGAACAAGAAAGTAATATTAGATTTGATCTGGAAGTGGAAAAACATGCGTGTTTATACAACTATACTTTACCAGAATACGTAAGAAAGGATTTAGTGGAGAGGGCATGGATTGATGTTGGAATAAAAGTCAATTTGACAGGTACGTAATGTTGTTTACTTTTGTCACAAATAATATCAAACACAATAATTGAACTGCTAAGGTAGCGAAGCCCGAGGAATGATAAAATAGTTGGCTAAATAATCGTTCATACTCGGGATTGGCATCCATTTTTCTCATTATACATTCCATATAATGATAACCGTTTCTCCAACGACTTTTGAAATTGTACATTCTCCTCTCGCGAAATAAAAAGCCAGGCTCGTAAATGTTGATCCTTCAACTAAGTACCTGGAAAAAATAATTATTAAATTAAAACTTCTGTTATCTTTTTCAGGACCCGAATGTAAACAAAAATTAAGGAATATTCGCAATGTTTTTGTCCGAAATCTGAAACCTGCAAAAAGTGGATCAGCAGCGAAGACAAAGAAACCTTACTATTTTAAAGAAGTCATGCAATTGACACTACCATTTATTAAATGGAAAATTCGGAGGTGGCTCTATTTTATCAAAACTTTACACCAATTGTAATCCCAGAACCCGATGATTCAGAAGTTGTGATCCCAGAATCTGATTTAAACGGCGAAAATTTTGACTTATCTTAAGTTACCCACTATGTATAAGTAATAAATAAACACATATTATGCTTTTCTTACCTGAGCTTTATTAATATTTTCCCTCGATACTGACACATTCCCGCATAGTTGTATTTTTGTAATGGATACTATAGGGGTCAATAATTGCACCAAGTTTAAGTACCTAAGTATCCTTCGACATTCAATTAAACTTGTTGTCATCATTCTCATGCAGTGCCTTGGCGGCAACGAATGCCCTACAGTTCAGATTTTTTTTCTATGTATGGGTGAACCCAAAATCTCCCATTACATCGCTTTTTATTCTATTATCTTCGTCGCTAGAATCGCTTGACATCGTGTTTACTGCGCGGCTGCACGTGAAAAATGATCAAGTTCAGTATATTTCGGGTAGCGCCGTGTACGGAGACCAGCATTATAAAGTTGTATATCAGCAGGGTACTTGTGGTTGCGTCACAATTACGTAGATTGTCAGTATCTCCATGAAAGGAGGCCCTAAGTCGTTACCAGTCGTTGCCAAGTCGTTGGCAGATTTGTTAAATTTTCAACTAAATGTTGTATTATACGACACACATTTCAAATCATAAAATCATGCAGTAAAATAAATCAATAAATTATCTGGGAAAGCTTTGTTTCAGAATTTTAGTTTAAATAGTAATAATTTTAGTTTTAGTTTAAATAAACTCATTTTAAAAAATCCGCTCACGTGTTTTGTGACGAAAATACGTCAGTGTGTCTATTTATTTACGGTCTTACAAACTAATATATTTAAGATTTTATTAAAATGCTTATTTTGCTAAGATATTATTGAAAAATTTTAAATACTTATAATCAAAAAAATTACAACAAAAAGTACATACATTTAATCGTTTTATCATCACGAGTTTGAACATTTTTGAATGAAGGTATAAATTAAAGCCAATTTTGAATGAAATAATATCGATATTGATTGATGAAAATTTAAAAACGCTGGTAAGGAGAATAATTAATCTTTCTCGTTGGAACCGCCCTGTACGATCGTAAGAACATCTTTTGACGAAGTATGAATTCTCGGCCGCTGGCTGGTTACCCATTGATCCCTACCATTATTTGGAGTAAACAAATGTAAGTTAAATTTTGGTCTCCGGTGACTTTTTTGATGCGTAATTTTTTTTTTTGCTCAAATCAAACAGAAAAACATTATCCACATGTCGAGTAACCGTTCAATCCCCGCCCCTTCCCGCCCCTAACTATCTCATGCTAACTGATTTTTTTTAAAGTTTTTGATTGAAAACTATCATAATTTTCAATGGATTGTAATATTTTATTTACATTTTTTTTTTGCAATAAATGAAAGGAATCACTGGTATGTTTGCGGGACAAAGGCGTGTTGGCAAAAATAAACCTTCACATGTATTCGGCAGAAGCAGCAAAAGAAAGACACTCGGAAATATTTTTTAAAGGAAGGACTCGCCAAAAGATGATCAATGATGACGGCGATGATGAAATTGGTAAAGATGAACCCATTTTGTGTGTCTTGATAAGAGATTGTTTTTGCAAATAATTTCCCTCAGAACCTATGTCATCTTTGAATATGCTATGTGGAGGATCTTTCTGGGGAGAGAAAGGAGATAACATGGGTCTTGAAGAGACCCATGTTGTAGGAGGGAGAAAACACAGATTCTTAGATTTCACAGATTCACAGATTCACGGATATACAGATTCACAGAGTTCTCAATTTGGGCCCGCCGCCCCTAAAACCATTTATTGGATAACCAACACCTCTGCCATAGGTCACCCCATTTAGTTATCTATGTTTGATGACTTAGCTGGGATGCCCGTGTTCAAGGGGTTAGGTTAGTCCGGGTCTTGGCGGCGGATTCGTCTGCCCACCAGCTGCATGGCAGGTCGAATGGGGAGAGAATGGTTGACGGAGTTCTTTTGATTTTTCCAGCCGTACTCTTTCGGAACATTCCCTTGCACCGCAGTGGGAGGGATGGATTCATACGACCGTCGCTCCGGGATACACTGATCCCCAGATTCCTGACCCATCCCTTATACCCTTTTCCTTCCCAGATTTTTCCTTTCCATCCTCAGCAACCCCAAAGATGACATAGGCCCAGGGGGGAATTATTTTCCTCAGGGCCTCGTGTGGAACTAATGTAAAAAAAGAGGCCAGCAAATCGTTCCCCAGCCGAACTGTTGAACTCAAGAACGAGTCGTAGAAACGACTCGTTCTCATGTGACAAATGTCAATCGTGTACATATGTATGTAGGACGCGTGTTTATCGTGTTTCCCAACTATACACCGATGCCGAGGGGATCATTGTCGCTAGTTCCTCGCAGCATCTTACATTGAAATATCGATACAATAAGAACAGCATTCCCACCTGGCGCTTGTCCTGTAAAGATTGTAATCCGTTTGTTAGGAGAATCTATCAAACCGAACGCCCGATTTTGCGCAAGGTGAACATTGTAAAAAGTATCCAAAAAAATATTTACAAAAAAAACATATTGACAAGCTTATATAAATATATTACTCGTTTCAAAAAATAAAGCAGCAAGACTAGGGGAAGAAAATGATATCATATTATATACAGAGTATTAAATAACGTACTTAACTTACTTTAACAAATGATTCCTGACATTATTTGAAGTAAAATATGTAAATTAAACTTCGGTCCCAGGTGACAATTTTGATGTTTTTTTTCAAGATGTACTTGTAAATAAGAAAAACTCTCTTTTTATAACTTTGAAGGTTATTCCTTTCAATTTGATATATCATTGAAGAAAAAGATAACAAATTATAATCTAAACGAAAATATGAAAGAGAACACGATACAGAAAAATAGAAAAAGATAATGGTCGCAACTGGGACTCGAACCCATAACCTCTGGTCTTGCCGGGACGTGCGCTTTTACCGATTCCGCCACTGCCACCTTCTGTCAAACCATCATTTTAATTAATCTCATTCAATTCTCAATCAAAATTTTGAATTAACAATATTAACTTCAAATATTTTTCCATATTATAGGCAACTACCGTTTTTAATTGGAACTATCATTTTAAGAATTGGTTTGTAACTTAAATAGCGTCTCGGATAAATATATTCGATTTTATTTATGAGGAACTATTGACTTTTTATTAAAGTCTAAATAAATATTCTATATAAATGCGCACGTCCCAGTTAGACGAGAGGTTTTGGGTTCGAGTCCCAGTTGCGACCATAATCTTTTTCTATCTTTCTTTGTCTTGTTCATTAAGATTATTATTGTTATCTTCTTCTTCAATCAGTAATTTAGGCAATTCTCCCAGGCAATTGCTCGTAATGCATGTAACGACTGGATTATTCAGCTTAGTGTCCGAAATGGACTGTATTCAATTTACTAACATACGTCAGAATACAATAAACGTCGTTTGACAGATATCAAATCGCCTGTGATCACGACCATTCTATCAACCTGTAATGTATTAAGGGCTAAGTTATTGAATCTGTATTTAGTACCATGAACTACAGTTCTGCTGTCCGCTAAACAAGGGATGGCCTGTTTGTATTACGAGAAAATCAAATAAAATGTCAAACCCACGCACGTTCCACCTTTCACAGTAATTGTTTCGTTCGGTTCCATGACAAAACATAAAATTGGAGAAAAGAAATGAAAAAAAAAAACTAAACTCATCAATTTGGGGGGCGGGTGTGGGTAACGCCGCCCCGTTAAACCATGTGTTGGATAACCAACACCTCTACCGTGGTTCGCTACGTTTGATGACTTAGCAGGGGTGATTGGGTTAATGTGGTGAGGTTTATCCGGATCTTGGTGGCGGATGCGTCAGCCCACCAACTAAGCGGCAAGCCGGATCGGGAGAGACTGGTTAAGGGGCTGTATCCCCGCTCAAAAAGAAGAAGATGGAGAGATATGTAATTAAGAATGTTGGAGAGAGCGCGCTAATATTTAAAACGATAAAATTGAAACGAAAATTGTCAAAATGTTTAATAAAATACGACTCGTATAAAATAGAGCACAAATCTTGAGGCGAACTTCTAAAAGAGGATTTAAAGAAACACTGTGATTTTTTTCATACATATAAATTCTAAAATAAGTGAAATTAAGGTGTTTACATTAATTTTCGGAGCATACTTTGCGATTTTTTTCTATGGAGGAAATTTCATATAATTTGCGTTTCGGTGTGGAACGTGGAACACGTCTAGATATTATCTTAAAAAATAACAAGTATTTTTTTAAGAGCTTAAAAGCTTCAAATGTTTAAGGGAGATTTGTAAGAAATCGGTAGAAATTCCGGTAGTGACGGCTTAAGGGAGACCTTTTGACCTCTTCAGCAGGACTCTCTCGTAATATCGCCTTGCACCGCAGCGGGAGGAATAGATTCATAAGTCCGTTTTTTCCTTCCCAGAATTTCCTCTCTTTATTTTCTTTAAAGGCCCTCCTCACAGTACCCCCAAAGATGACGTAGACCTAACAGCAAAGACTTTAACTAGTTACTTAAAACTATACATATTTTTAAGACCGAGTGGGTTTTCACCAAAGATATTCAACAATATCTTTGGTTTTCACACAATACTGCTATAATATCTCTTACAACATTAGCTAGAGACTAGAGATTTGCTATTAACATATTTATTTACATTTACAAATACATATTGTTATGATTACTGCCCGTGCTTTCAGTGTTAAGTTATTAAAAAAATAAATAAACAAAAAAAAGTTTACGCATTTTAAATTGTTATATCCTTTTTAAGAACTGAGTTGGACTGAGCAATGAAATACGACTGAAGAAATACGGTCATTATTCTGAATACGACAATTAGTTGCTTCGTTTCTCAGCAATATATATAAAGCCTATAAATCGAAGAGGACTAGTGAAAAAACAAAATGATAATATGTTTTAATATTATTCTCTTTATAATTCGTATCTGCATAGACCCATCACTACTTTGTGAACAGTAAGTAGTCAGTATTCCGTTGCCCAAAGGTAGTATCCGTGTCATTGTTTGTCAACAGAGGGATCGTTGACCGGCCCTCACAGATTACGGTGGACGACTCGGAGGACGTGCTTGGGAGATCATAGAACTGCAGCCTGCAGGTCAACCGCATCCCCTAACAAACAATCCACCCTCTTCCGAATCTACCTCCGTAACTCTATAGTAAGATGAGACGCTCGTAAACAATGCCAAGCCACTTATTGGTCAAGTATCGCCGCTGGTTGTAAATTTGTTGTGATAAAATAAAAATAAAATGTTTGTATAACAAGACACTGGTGGCATAATAATAATAACGTAATATTTGTATAGCGCAGTTTTCTATTATTTCACTGCAAGTGCGCTTGACTATAATAGGCTTAAAATAATCCTGCAATGCTCCTTATAAGTCCTTAAAAAATATTAATCAAATAATTTGAAACAAAGATATAAAGTATACACAAAGCAATGCCAAGACAACAATAAGAGTGATTTCCATTATTTATTTTGGGGTGTTTTGCCGTGTTGCGCCACCTCCTTATTTAGCCAACGTTTCGGACAGCGTTACAGTGCCCATCATCAGGGCAGATGTGTGATCATCACACATCTACCGATATATCGCAAAGAAGTACAATAAGGAGGAAACCGAAACTAAACGACCGATCAGTAGCTGAGTTGGCATCGCGTTTGTGTCCCACCCAAGGGTCGGCCATTCAATTTCTCGGCAGGCTAAGTCATCAGCGGTCATGACACAAGCGACATTTTCCATTTAATGTGGTGGTAGTAGGAGATTTTTAAATATTGGCAGGTTATTCGTAACCCGGGAATGTTTTATTTTTATGTTGAAAAGACGTTAAGATTCATGAATGGGATGATCTTTTAAATAATTTTGTCTTTAAAGCCCGTTTAAATTCAGCCAAATTCTGGATATTAGTAAGAGCTGAGGGAAGTTTATTCCAATTGAATGGGCCAGTTATATGAAAAGAGCGATCATAGTGAACGGCTCGATTTGTCCTATAAAGCTCGATTAACATGTCTGATGACCGGAGAACGTTAAGTTAGATTGTGGGCAACTTATCTTTTTTTATAACTTTTAATGACTTTTCAAAGGAGTGTTGAAATTGTATGATTCTGAGTTGTCATGGAACTGTTTAATGAATAATATTATTTTTATAATAATAATAATAATTTTATTAGTATTGGTATATACCTACATTTTACGATTGTGGAAATAGCCAAGTATAATTAATTGATAGAGACGATTTTTACAAGAACTTTACTTAGAACGAGAAGTTGGACGACAGTTTTTAAGATCAATCTTATCTCCGGTATAAAAGATAAGTGTGATAACGGCTATTTTCCATTAGAGAGGAATTGTTACTTCTCTTAGTGATTTTTTAATGGATGGCACAAACCGAAAGATAGATGTATTTAATACAGTTATCTACGTACAAAAATTCCGGGTCCCTTTTTAATATCTCAAGGTGAGTTATTGGATTATTCTAATAAACTTACAATTGTTTGCAAAAAAAATGCGAGAAAATTAAAATCAAATTTATCTGATTTCAAAGCAAATAACTTTCATTGGATATTAAAGTAACTACAACAGTATTACTTTTCAAGTTCACTTATACAATACTGGGAAATGAATTATTTTTATTATTATAATTTACTTTCTGTTCTAAATTACAGAGTTCTTGCTCTAACTTCACACAAAATACCCAACTAATTGCTAAACATTGTTTTGTGATCCTGTGATCCCAATTATCGTAAATATTTATTATTTATATTTCGTAATTTCCTGGCACCAGTATGTAAGATTAATAACTAACATCAAGTTATAAAACATAGTTTTTTGGATGAGTGAAGTAAAACCAAAAACAAGTGGACTGCCCATGTGTTATTAACAGTGGAAATAACTAATGTTGATAGAATAATAATAATAATATTTGACGAGAATGCCAGCATTCTCATAAATACCAACCAGGAATCATTAGATTCCTGGTCAAATAAAATTCTTCACGCAAAACACTTCAACTATCTCAACCAAACATATGTTGACAAACTTTCGTCAAACAAATTATTGGGTATTGGAGAGTTGAGCGCAGAAATAGAAGGCTTTATGCTTGTAATTCAAGATAGAGTCATTAATACTAAAAATTATAGGAAGCATATCATCAAAGATACAAATCAAATTGATGATTTATGTAGAAAATGTTTGGCTTTTCCGGAAACTATAGAACATATTATATCGGGATGTTCTGTATTAGCGTCATCCGAGTATACATTTAGGCACAATCAAGTTGTAAAAAAAATTCACCAAAGTTTGGTAATTAAACATAACTTGATTGACTGCCGTAATGTACCATATTATGAATACGAACAAAATTCATTTTTAGAAAATGAATTTTATAAAATTTATTATGATAAAACTATTCTAACAAACAGAACAATTAGTCATAATAGACCCGATATAGTTTTACACGACAAAGTTAAAAAAAATAACTTATATCATTGATGTCGCTATTCCAAATTCTTGTAATATTCAGAAAACTGTTTCTGAAAAAATAAGAAAATATATACAGATTTAGGAAATGAGATTAAAAGAATTTGACATTCTCAGACTATAAAAATATTACCATTTGTTATTTCGGCTACTGGCATTATACCTAGCTCTCTCATTTATACCTAGCTCTCATAAAATTTAGGCATATTAGATTTGTCAAAGAATTTTTTATATAAAAATGCAAAAGGCAGTCAGTTTAAATACATGTAGGATTACGAAAGATTTTTTAAATATTTATATTGAGGGATCAGTAGGATTTATCGGACCAGTTAGGATTTTATCAGAGCCGAACCCTCTGATATGAAAATATCTGGAGTCGGTGAAATATTTTCCCATTATGTTTCGGGTGGATTGACGTATTGTTCTTGTATTGTTTTGTATTTATTATACTTATACAGTGCACATACATTGCGTGAATTTACTAGATAATCATTAGTGGAAAAGTGTGTGGAAGGGTTTAGTCTTTCATTTGGTAAAGATTTAACCCGGACATAAAATCTGGAGCACCGTAAAATATAAGGCTAATTTATACAGCGCCGTTTTCGTGAATCACATCTAGGGCGCTGTACAAATAAATATATAAAATAATTAATATAATTGGCTTACAACTTACAACTAAGATTTACCATTATAATTACGTCTAAAACTTATTAGCTGGTGACTTATGACATATTAATGCTGACTTAAACTAGTGACTTAATGACATATATATTTACAACCATGACTTAAAGTCAGAGATTTACAACTAACATATTATGTGTTTACATTTAAAAATTCAATTTCAAAACTTAATTATGGTCGTATTACACCAAGGAATTATCTATTTTTGAAGGAAGTTTTATGAAATATGAAGTTATTATTTTTCTAGGCGTAAATGATAACCTAGCAAAAACTGTACAAAATAATATTGCACACGTGCTGGCAATCTGTTTCACGGTAAAAGAAACAGTATTTATTTTAATCACTCAAGAGAAAAAAAAACGGCACGTGTTGAGCAATGAGTCGGTTGATTTAACATTGAATACATTTTTTTAAATAAGCTGTACTTAATGCTTAGTTTAGCAAACAATTGTTTACTGAGTGTAATTTCTTCTGAAATGAAGGTAAGTCGACATTTGACACCTGCTTTATTTCCTGTTCTTATTCTACAATTATTAGTAACGTCCGAGTTTGTATATAATAATTTTTGGTATCTATTTCATGAAAGTATCTCTGCTTGTATCTCTTCTTAGAATTTTGTTTGCAATTAAATGACAATTAAATATATCAGACCTCATAATCCTCTTTTCAGACGATTTTTAATTAAGAATAATTGTTGAATTGGTTTTAAGTCTTAATTTTTAGTTGTCGTTACAAATGGTGCCTAAAGCCGAATTTACATTACGCACGCATGTTCCAAATAATTACATGACACCAAAAAGTTGGTATAAATTGCACAAATTTAGTATCGTGCAACCTTCAGTATCACAGCGACAATGGCGCCTTCAACAATAAAGCTTTTTTCTGCATTGCACAATGTTGTTGTTTACAACTATCACGCAATTTCAAGGAACACACACGTCCTCTCAGCTGAAATGGTTTTGCGACACTAGTTCCATCACGTTTTTACACTTCGCAATAAATGGAATACCACTAGTGGTACCGTAAATTCGCGCTAGCACGATTTTAATTTTATAGCATACAACTAAAGTATGATGAAACTATATGTTAACATGTGAAACTTGTAGTGCAACCAATGTCGCGAAACAACTTGTGTGTAACTAGTTGCATAAATTCGACTTAAGTGTATATGTTATTGTAAATTCGGCATAAGTATAATAAAACCGCAATATTATAGGACCGTGTAATTAAATGGTTGTCAATGAACGTTGCTTACAACTTATTTTCTTGGTCGTCCCTCTTATTATAGATGGGGTAGGTACTATCGGGACAAACTTCACCGTGAAGACCAAAGATTGGAGCTACACTCGCACTGAACTTAAAATTTGGACTCATGAGTGGTTTAGTTGAATTTTTTTTAGATTGTGAGCTATGTCATTTAGTCTTGATATTGGAGTTTTCTTCGTACTTAGGTACTTGTGTTTCGAATAAAGATATCACAAGGTGCTTCAGAAAGCAAATATACACTGCCAGTTACACTTAATTTTTTTCACAGGGTGATTTAGTCCACAAATTATTTTGAAAGATATACACTGCCAGTTACGTTTCATTTTTTCACAGGGCAGTTTAGTCCACAAATTATTTTGAAACATAAACACTGCCAGTTACATTTAATTTTTTCACAAGACAGTTTAGTCCACAAATTATTTTAAAACATATACACTGCCAGCTACATTTCGTTTTTTGTCAGGGTTGTTTAGTCCACAAATTATTTTGAGACATCCATACGACACAAATCATAAAATTAATATTTTAGATGCTAATAAGTTTAGTATCAAAATAATCTTGGCTACCCTCCCCTATTTTTAGCCCCTTAAATACTTTAATATTTAAAATTAATTCAAATAAATAAATTACTTTGTTTTTACCACTATACTTGATTATTAAAATTAAAATAAATATTAGTACTTTAATATTTATTTTACTTTTTGCGTTGAAGTGGAATAAAGAAGAAGTAACGTAATCTTTATAGAGTTTATCACATCCTTCATAAAGATCCGTCTTATGTACATACAACAATGAAACAGAATTCAATAGATGGTTACTACAATAGAGAGTTACTTACCGTATTATTACCGTAGTACGTCCACAAACAATCAGTGCTTGTAGCAACACTAACGTCAGCATAACCTATATACGAGTATATATTACGTAATATAATGATTGAGAAGCGACTTGTACGTCTTGCGTGTATATTGTGATGTAACGTTATAATAGTAATATTGTGAAATGGGAATCTATTAGATAATAACATAAGATACTATCCGATTTGAATCAATATTATATGTTACATGATTTCTGAATGTATTAGAAAAACTAAACGTTTAATTTTATTTATTTATTAATCTTACGTAAGTTAGCTCACATTTTGTGTGTGCTAATATTTTATAAAGATATAAACATTTACATTGGTAGGCTAATCATTCTTTAAATATTACACATAAATAAAGACATTAATAATTGAGGTAGACACACTTTCGTAATTCTTTTTCAAACTTATTTTTATTTTCTATCTCAGTAATTTCATTCGGGATGTTGTTATACAGTTGGACGGCCTGGTACATCAGAGATTTCTAAGTGGTTGATTTTTTTCTTGTAGGCAGTCTAATTTGCTTTGAATTTCTTGTCCCGTGTCCGTGTGTTTCGTTATTATAATGTATTTTTCTTTTTAGTTCCTTAGACATCATCCCCATGTTAATTTCATGTAAAAAAATTAGTACATTAAAATACTCAGTTTGCTTCACCGTCAACATATTTAGCTCTTTTAGCATGTCTTGTATCCGTGTGTATATGTTGCGCTTAAGTATTATTTGCATTGCTTTATTTTGCAGTATTTGCACTTTTTTTTAATTTCTCTTCATTGCAGAGAAAAAAATACTTGAATAGTAATCAAAGTGTGGTGATATAATTGTATTATATATTTTCTGGCATGTTTCTTTATTTACTTTGTTTCTGATTCTACCAAGAAATGATATTTTTTTGCAATTTTTTAAATTGTGTAATCTGCATTTTTTGAGAAGTTCAATTTTGAGTCTATGACGACAACAAGATATTTAATTTCTTCCACTTTTTTTATGATTTCTCCGTTTATAGAAACTTTTGGTTCATCATGCTTATTTGTTCTACCTATATGCATATATTTTGTAAAGATAATAAATTTGTAAATTTAATAAAGATTTTTTTTTAACAGCGTTAATGTTAATAGATACAAATGAATGTTTAATAAATATTTTTTAAAAAGGTTGCATGCGAATTGTTTAAAAAAATTGCTTATTTCATACAGTTTAGCAACAGGAAGGGGAGGAGATAGGGGGAGGGGAATCCAGGAGGGTGGAGGGGAACGAAGGAGAGGAAGGGTTCGCGGGACAGGGGTATGCGGTGCAGGGGGAATGCGGGGAAGGTGTAAGGGGACGTGGGAGTGGAAGGAGACGCGGATGGGGAACGGGAGCGGGGTATGGGACGGAGGGATGGATGGGGGAAATCCATTAAGCCGGAGGGAGGGATTGCAAAGGCGACACAGTAGCGGTAGAGAATAACGGGGGGAAAGTTGGAAAATCCATGCTTCTCTCTCGGACAGTTGTATGTGGCCTACGCACGCATCAGAAAGCCTTCCGATTTATTCATATATGCACTAGATGGAAAAACAAAAAATATTGTGTTTACAAAAGCACTTCAATAAACAAAAATCAAATATAAATCCTTTATTTCTTTAAGTGGCATTGCAACGCATGCCGGGTACTCGCTAGACGCTAAAAGGTTTTAAAATGGCTGTTTCTGTGAGAGTTTTTTTTTGTGCAGAGAACGCTTCGATACTTAAAAGCAGAAAATCTATAATAATAATTAAGTCTTTTTTTAAACAGTACTTAATCATAAAAAAATACGAGCTTTATGAAAAAAATTAATTTCAATATCAAACATTGTGAATTTTTGGTTCCAAAAGATCGCGTAGTAATATAATATTAATAAATTATTTTACATTAAGGAGTAATTTAAAAAAAGAAAGTAAAGGTGGGGAGGTCAAACTTGCTCATTATTTTCCAATGCCTTCGTCTTAAAACCACTATAATAAAATCTAGTATTTTCTTAGGAAAATGGTTTGGTGACAAACGACAATGATCTTCACGGTCCATTAAGTTGCATTAGAGGGAATTTATCGCCTGCTAGCTCAAAATAAAGCATTTTAGGCCAAAAAATATTATAATGCTTTTCTATACAATGTTGTATCACTTTCATAATACATAATTTAGCGTTTAGTTTTTTTTTTAATGCGCGTCACCTCATCATACTTCTTTATTAGTCTTTGGAAACTATTAGTCTACGTCGTCGATAAAAATAACCTTTAAAGAATTTCAACTCTCTTCTTCTTGTTTATCCCCATTTAACACATTGTTGGACGTCAGTAGGTCTCCAATTAATGTTCCCTGCTTCTTTTTGTTAGTTTTGCACTAACAACATTTTTACCAAGTTATGCACAAGCTGTCCACTGACCCCTCAATAACTTAGCAGTAAGTTTCTTTTGCATCATAAGTCATTTATTGATGAGGTAGTCCAGTAGAGTAAGCAAGCTCCTAACATTAACTTTCGTCGCGAGTTGGGTCAGTTGTCGCTATTAGTAAACCTACTTTCTCGGGTTCACTACTTTTTATCTCACTTTCTCATGTCTGGTCTCCCAAATTTAGTTAGAAATTACCTTAATGTAATGTAATCGGTATCAACGTAATGTAATTAGTATCAATGTAAAGTAATCGTTATAGACGTAATGTAATCGGTATCAATGTAATGTAATCGGTATCAATGTAATGTAATCGGTATCAATGTAATGTAATCGGTATCAATGTAATGTAATCGGAATCAATGTAATTTTTTTAAATTTAATTTTTTTTATAGGTTACATAAAATATACATTTATATCTTATCTTATCTTACTAATATTATAAATTCGAAAGTTTGTATGGATGGTTGGTTGGATGGTCCTTACTCTTTCACGCAATAAATATCGAATGGAATTTAAAAATTCTTTCACTAATCGAAAGCTACATTATTTGCGAGTAACAACGGCTTCATATATTGGTAAGCTCTGGCTTTATGAATGAGCTGTGGCGTTATGAAATTATGTATCATACGTTTTCTGTCCCTAACAAAATCCAGTTATTACAAACGTCAAACAAATTGTTACCGTGGAAACAATGTTTTTTTTTTTAATTTTAGGCTTAAAAAGAGTGCTTTGTTGTGATTAAAAAGAGTACTTTTTTGGCATCCTAGTTAATATCTACATATCTTTAAAAATGTTTATTCTCCGAACAAAAAGCATAAAGTTGCTATAAAGCATAGCGTTTGAAGTGGACTGTCATTTTATTATTTTTTTAGGTTACTCTGGATTCAAATATGAATAAAATACTAATAAAGGGAGTAGGTACTTAAAATAAATTTTTATTTCTATAATTCAAATTTTTTCTAAAATAGAATTTTTATTTGCGAAATATCATTCTCAAATTTTGAAATTTTCTATTCAACAATAATTATTTTCTATTAGATAAGATAGCAAGAATAATAACAATTTTGCCAATAATTATGCCAGTAATTTCCCACTAATACTATGCGAGCGAAGCCGTGGGTAAAAGCTAGTGATATAATAATTTAAGGACGTGTTCAAATATTTTAATACCACTATTCCTTGGAAGCATTACCTTGTGTCTCGAAGAGTAGTGTATATTTTTTAATGCTACGAGTATATTATAAGTAAATTACAAAGTTAAGGTAGAAAACAATATGTTGTAAGTTTGATGTTATGTAATTATGAGTATTTATCTACTATCAAACAATTTAACTATTTTAATAATGTATCTAGAAATATTGTAATTAGTTGTTAAAAACAAAACAAAATTTAACTTATTTGAAGGATGGAGTATCACTTGGAAACTGAGTCATAAGTTATTCTCAAGATTAAATTAGTCGGAAACTTTTTTTTTTGAGATTATCTTTAAAACATTTTTACAGTGTTTATTAATCGGAGTTTATCGTTAATGTTTCTAATTTCTTCCGGTAGTCGATTTAAACAAAGTCTTCCTTGGTAAGTATAATAATTTTGTGCAAAAGGGAAGTGTTAAATTTTGGGCATGGAAAAATATATTTATGTCTAGTACGGTTATTAGTTACAAATTGATACTTGTCTTTTCTTTAATAGTTTGAATCAATGTATTTATAATGTAATAGGTATCAATGTAATATAATCGGTATCAATGTGATGTAATTGGAATCAACTCAATGTAATCAGGATCAATATAATGTAATCGGTATCAATGTAATGTTATATGTATTAGTATAATGTGATAAGTATTAATGTAATGTAATATTCGACTATGTAGGAATGGGAAAAAAATGCAAATTTTAAACATTCCATAAATATTTTTACTGTTCTTGAAAGCACCGTGTCTAAAACAAAACACTTGTGAAATAACCACAAAACAAAATATTTCTCGCTACATTGAAACAGAAGTTACCATATTTAATATTAACATACCATTTTGTCCATTCACGAAACCACCTGTCTTGTCTTCCGTTTGTTACTACCAAAAGCACCCTGCACCATTGCAAAATGGATATTTTCATACCAACTGAATCGACCCATCCGATCTGAAATATTCATCAGAAAGAACACACAGTCGCTCCACGCTATGAATTTTGCATAGGTAATTTATATTCTACAGTCTGCAAACAGAATATAAATTACTACTTGTTTATGTTCGTGCAGTCCATGCACTTTGCATTTATATATAAGCCAAAATGTTACAGCAGGAGACAGAGGGGGTGGTTTAAACTGCGTCATTACGAAATCGACTACATTTTATAGGTCGGAAGTTAAAGCACTATAAAGATTTTGATGGAAATGAGTGTTTTTTATGACAGTTCTACACACAAGAAACGATTTTTACCAAAATAATAATAAATAATTTTAATTTATTTTTTGTTGTGTCAAAATATACACAAATAGATATTATATTGCGTTGCACTACCCCTGCGTACATTCTGTAATAAACATTTTTTTTTATAAAAAACATTTTTTTTGTACAAATTTTAAACATAATTGATAACATTGATATATCGGACTTATGTCCTCTATATTGACTGTAAAATACGGGTGCTGGTTTTCTAGTCGGCGGGCTGCTGTGCACGCTCAGGGCCTGGTCCGGTTGCTGTGAGTATCCGAGGAGAGAGAATTCAGCTGTGCAAGGAAGTGCAAGGTCGGAAGTCAAAGACAATTGTAGAGTGCAGGCAGGAAGAAGCGGTACAAGAAGATAGAGACGGTGAGTGTTGACGCGACGATAAAGGTTCGAATGTGACTGATTTGAACAGAGCTTGACGCTCTATATATACGCTGCCGCGGGGCCGTGCCCAATATTGGTTCGCATTTAACAAGATTATTCCTTGAACGTTGCTGCATTTTTTTGCAGCTTGTGCATCCTTATACAAGAATGGAATGATAAAATTGAATTATATAAGCAAAACTACTCTCTTTGCCGCTCTATCTCATGTAAACCACTTCATTCTAGCAGTTTTATTAAATTCAGTAAAAATTGTACAATGTTAACAAGTGGGGTTTTAGCCCGATATCAGTATGAAAAAACCCTTATATCTATTTAATGGAAACATTAACATATTTAATTTTATCTTAACAGTATGGACGCAAGTCCAGCCTTTTACTCTATATAATTTTATTTGAAATAACTTTAGCAAACATTGCGTAAATTCAATATTAATCTTACATAAACATGTTCGAAAAGAGCGAGTCCCCATGCAGATTGCATGGCGGCTAAAACGGGCTTCGTGATTGGCTGGCCGTTCTAGAGCGAAGTAGCGGGAGTGGGTGGGGTCAATCTACGTCCCTGCGGTTGGCTTAGGATGGTCAGAGTGGGGGTTATGGCGTATATACCCGTGGTATCTTGAAGACGCCATCATTGTCCACGCTCCAATCATCACATAACGGTGTTTGTAAGTGACATGACGGAATGTCTGGGAGGGGGGGTACCTTTAATAGGTATGACGTATTGAAGATGCTACCATTCTTTCTAGGGCGGCCATTGAAATGACATATAAAGCTGTTTATTGGTAGATTCCACGTTTGATATATTCTCCCCCTCGTGCAGTGTCGGCTGTACCTAACTTCTTAGAACGTGACAGGATCATTTTGTCCGACGGTGTATATGCGATGTATTCCTTCTAGGCTGCGGGGAGGAGCTTCTTCTGATGATGTTTTTGAGCTCGGCCGACATCGTTTTTGTATCGGAGAACCCATACAGTGGTGCGGATGAGTCGATGCCACGATGAAAATAGTTCAATGAGAGGTAATCCGTCTCCCATTGTTGTTGTGAGGCCAAAGTATTCAGGCCTTACCTCCAGAGCCTGGTTATCGGTGTGGATGACTGGCTCCTTCTCACGGGGCCATGCTGCTTCCGGTTGGGTAATAAAGGTCGGACCGCAGAACCACCGGCTAGTGGGTGTGAGGTCGGGTGGCTTGATATCTCGTGTACCTATACCCGCAGGGTTTAATTTTGTAGGGCACCCATCTCCAATTAATGATCTCGGTAAACTCATCTATTTCTCCTATGTGGTTGGCCATAAAGGCGGAATGAGCTCTCAGGTCTGTCCTCAGCGAACATAGGACGATTGTTGAGTCCGTCCAATATGTGGTTCGCCTTATTTGTAGTTGGCTCTCCTTTTTTATGGTGGCTGCCAATCGTGCAGACATTAGGGCTGCTTGTAGCTCCAGACGCGGAATAGACAGGGGTTCCAATGGTGTGACTTTACATTTACTTGACAGGAAGGTTGAGTGAGTGCGTTCCTGTGATTTTTCCGTTAAATACACAATTGCGCAACACGCAGACTCCGACGCATCACAAAATATGTGAAGTTCAAAAATGCCGTTTTTATTGCTGAGACATCTCCGGGGTATGATCACGCAGCTCTGACGGAAAATTTGTAGCCAATCTGACCATTTATTTAAATGTTCTGTTTTTATTCTTTCATCCCAGCCAATATTGGATCTCCACACTGCTTGGAGAAGTATTTTTGATCGAATTGTTAGGCAGGATACAAAGCCCACGTCATCAAAAATCTTCATTACAATGGTTAGTAATTGTCTTTTTGTTGGGTGGGGAATTATCTCGGCTGCCGCCGCCTCCCGGAAGCTGTAGATAAAGTAGTCGCCGGTGGGATCCCATATGAGGCCTAGTATGCGCTCATTTTCATGATCCCCGCTACTAATCGGTATGGCCGATTTCGCCCGCTTTTCTAATGGTACTTTTGCAATGGCGACAGGATAATTTGAATTCCAATTTGTGAGCTGGAAACCCCCGCTTGCGAGGATGGTGCTCACCTCCTGTATCATCTTGGTGGCTTCATCTAATGTGTCCACTGCATATAGGTAAATATGCATATTGAATTTTTCCTGGATGGCTGTCGCTGCGGCTGTATATTGTTCCTTATATTTCTCTGCTACCTTATTCCACAAGAATTGCGCACTGCTCGGTGAACAAGTAGCTCCAAACATCATTGATGTGAGCATGTATTTTATTTTATTTTATTTTTATATTTTTATTTTTATTTTATTTGGGAGACCAACAGTTTACATTCATAACAGAGCATAATAGTAATTAAGTGACAGTAATTGAACCATTTACAGGTTTCCACATGGGTATTGTATACAAGTGTTGTGGTTCCATAGATATTTGCTAAAGAAGAAAAAAATTACATTTCAAGAGACAAGTTAATTAGGGGGGAATAGGGAGGGGGTAGGATGGGGGGGGGGAGAATGGGTTAGGTTGAGGTATAGTTATAAATATATGAGTAAACAAAAAATTAAAAGAGAAAAAAAATAGATTTTAATATAATGGTGACTGGTGGTATTAGAAATTATTGTTGTTATAAAGTGTCGAGAGAGCGTCTGTGTGATTTTAAGGAATGTGGTGCAGAATTAAATATGTCAAATTTTTTGTATTGTGTGTTAAAAGTATTGGACGCACGATAGATGAAAGAGTTCTGCTTAGAATTAGTATTACACCGAGGGAGGCTGAGAATCATGTCTGACCTGGTTCGTCTGTTAGGAACTCGTATCTGTATACGTTGTAGGAGTTCTGGGCAATCAACGACGGATCTGGCTATTTTTTGGAGAAAGAGTACATCGGCCGAGTTTCTTCGAACTTCCAATGATAGTATATTGAAGTGCGCGGCTGAATCTTGGTGACTTAGGTGTGGGCGGTAGCTCCGGAAATCTAAGTATCGTAGAAAACGATTTTGAACACGTTCTAGAATTTTTACATATGATATGTATTGCGGGTTCCAAACTTGTGACGCGTATTCTAGTAAGCTGCGGACATAAGCAAAATATAGGATTTTCATTGTTCTAAAGTTATTGAATTTTTTACATTTCCTAAGAATGAATCCTAACATTTTAGAGGCTTTTGATGTGACTGAGTCTATATGAATATCAAAAATAAGCTTAGAGTCCAATGTCACTCCCAAATCTTTGACTTCAGTTTTGTTGATTAATATTGAGCCGTTCAGATTATATTCATTGATAATGATATTTTTATTTCGTGTGAAATTCACGACGAAACACTTTTTAACATTAATTTTAAGGGTATGCTTTGAACAGTAAACATTAAGACGGTTTAGATCCTCCTGCATTTTTTGACAGTCAGCAAAACATCTGATAGGATAAAAAACCTTCATATCATCTGCGTAAAGTAAAGTTTTGGAGTATTTGAAACATTGGCCTATATCATTGATGTAAATATTAAATAGTAACGGTCCCAATAGAGATCCTTGAGGCACACCTGATGGTACGGTTACCCAGTCCGATTTAAAGCCACCCACAACTACGACTTGACTATGGTTCGATACATAAGATGAGAGCCATCTGAGAAGGTCACCGTGGACGCCGATTTGCATAAGCTTGCGTAATAATATGTCGTGATTCACTAGGTCAAAAGCTTTGCTATAGTCCGTATATATTGCGTCAACTTATATACGTTGATCCATATAATCTTGTAAGAACTCTGTGAATGCTATTAGATTGGTTGTTGTTGATTTTCCACTCATAAACCCATGTTGGTTAACATTGAGTAAGGATTTCAAAGCGGGAAACATTTGATCACATATTATTTTTTCAAACACCTTGCTGAATACACACAATTTTGAAATAGGACGATAGTTTTCAATGTCAGATTTTTGCCCGGTTTTGAAAATGGGTGTTATGAAGGCAGTTTTCCAAGTATTAGGTACCACACCCTCTTTTAAGGAGCGATTGAATATAATTGATAACGGCTTAGAGAGACTGCTTGCACATTTCAGGATGAAGAAAGGGGGAATTTGATCTGGGCCTGCGCTTTTTTTAAGATTTAAATTTTCCAGATATGTCTGCACAAGACGCTCATCAACTTCAATACTATGAATAGTGGAAGAATTATGAATGTTGAAGTTGTGTGGCATATTTTGAGAAGTTTGAACATCGTTATTGTAAACAGAACTGAAATATTTGGAAAATAAGTTAACAATCTCAGATCCGTTCTCAGCTTTTTCATCCCTTAGAAATACAGTGTTTGGCACACCCTGTGATTTGGAGTTTAATCCAAAGATTTTTTGGATCGGAGGATATTTTGTGTTCAACATTAATTAGGTATTTATTATGACATTCTCTTTGTGGTTTTTTATGGCGTGATCTTAAGAGAGAGAAAATGGAATAGTCAGTTTGATTTTTATAAATTTTGAACTTTTTGAAATATTTGTACTTTTCCTTCGTTAACTTTATAAAAGCTGAGTTATACCATGGTGGATATTTTGAGTTCTTACTTGTTTTTTGCGGAATGTGAGCATCTATAAGTTGGTTTAATTGTGAGTAAAAATTTAGTAAAGCTGAATTTATATCACCAACAGAGAGAAGCTCATGCCAGTTTACTTTATTAAGATGAAAATTAATAAGTTCATAATTACCACGTTTAAAGACGTGCACCTTTCGTATTTCCTCCCTCAATGCAACGGGTTCTGAGAATGCTACATCTATCGTTATGGAGGCATGGTGAGTATCTTCGGCGATTAATGAGTCATTACAGGCTGATACATTAACAAAATCGTTACAGAGGACGAGGTCAAGAAAATGGCCGTTGGAGTTTGCAATCCCATTATATTGACAGAGACCCGAAAAATGCAGGCAATCAACAAATGCAGAGCTGAGAGGAGATAAACGATTGGTAGGTGTGTATGACGTGCTATTTGGATTTCTGTTCCACAGAATGTCAGTGAGGTTGAAATCGCCTAAAATAAGAAATTTTTCACAAGGAAATTGTAAGGTTAATCTTGAAATTTCGCCGAGAAAGCTTACCATATTTTCATTATACGTATGTCCTTGGCTCCTCTTGCTGCGTTGTTCTCCACATAAATAAGTGAGATGACTGGTCCTCACTTTTAATTTTTATCTGCAGAAACATTTTAGCGATATCCGCTGCAAATGCAATTTTTCCTTCGCTGAAGCGCAAAATGTTTCCCAATAGCAAGGGAAGGAGATCGGGCCCTGTCAACAATCGGCTTGCTGCGTTGAACACCACTCTTAGATTGGCCGGTTTATTGGGATTTATTACCGCAAGATGTGGTAGGTACCATTTTCGTGGCTTAGGGATGGCTGCCTCTTGACTATTTAATTTTCGCGCATACCCGCGTTCAATTAGTGAACTTATTTTCACCAATGCTTCGTCTTTCCCCAATTTTCTTTCTAATGAGTACAGGCGTTTTAATGCGCACTGTTTGTTGTCCGGCATGCGTGTATTATCTGCTTTCCACAGAAGGCCAGTTTCCCACCGTCCGGTGTCATACGGCCGGGTAGTGTTTTTCATCAGGGCCTTTGCCCGTTGTGTGGCGGCATCTATGCGTGCCGCTGACGTCACTCCAAGTGAGTCGATAGCGAAATTTTGTTTCAAGAGGTCTGGGAGCTGTTGGTCTCTCCTCTCTATCTCGCCAATTATGTTGAGAGATATGTGCTCCGTAGGATGAATGCCTCCATGTGTGATCCATCCGAGTGCAGTGCGGGACAGAATCCGTTTCTCTGTGTCTTCACGGACCTCTCTCGATACAATAACATGAGCATTGTCTTGTCCCAATAATATTTGTGGTTTTACTTGGCGCCGACCGGCTATGGTTTGTTGCGGTAGGTCTAGATTACGCACTGTAATCGCTATAATGCTATATTCCTCACCGTTTCCTCGTACTGAAAGTTTAACTTGCCGGGACGTTTTATCTGATGCACACATTCCACCTGCACCGTGAATACGGAGACCACGAGTCGGTCCTCTTGCTCCCACTTTCTCAGCAATTTCTGTGTCCAGCAGAGTCACCGTTGATCCCTCGTCAAGTAGGGCATGAACTGACACTTGCCCGTTTGGGCCACATATGGTTACCGGTATAACTTTTAACAACACTGATTCGTGTCCGCACCACGTAGTATTTGTCACGGTTTGACTGTCATTATTTCCGGCAGATGAATTCACACGCGACGGATCGTGTAATAGTTTGTGGTGGGGGAGTCGACACGAACCCACTCCGCACCATACGCGATATTTACATGCACGTGTGTGGTGACTTACGTCTAAGCATTTGTGACACAGACGGGTGCTTTTCACCTTTTCCCAGCGATCGGGAACACTTTTCTCTAAAAACACCGGACATTCCCGTATCTTGTGCGAGTTTGCACACTGTGCGCACATTTCGATTTTTAAATCACTTTGTGCAAACACTTGCTCCCGTCGTGGCTTTACTGGGGGCCGAAAATTATCAACTAGCCCTGAACGTGGTATTGCGTTTGTGAGTCTCTTTAGGAAGGCTGCTAACTGTTGAATAGTTGCACTTGTAATTTGATCGGCAATTTTGTCCAACCACGACACTCTTAACACAAGGGGCATTTTCGATGCTATTTCACTTAGTAGCGCGGGGTTAGAGAGATAGTCATATTTTAAACTGCCGAGCGAGGCCACTACATTTTGCACAGTACCCGAGAATTCAATTAACGCTTCGTTTGATGCGTCTTCAGGAAGCCGCGGTAACTTTTTTATTTTCTCAAACATCAGGGTTGCGATTGTGTGAGCACCCCCGAATCGATGTTCCAAAACGTCCATTATTTCCGATACTTGAGTCGGGTCCATAAGTAGTGGGCTCACTGCTTCGCGCGCCTTGCCTTTCAAAGCTCTCTGAAGGCGCATTAAGTTTTCAGATTGTGTCATCCCACATGTAGATGTTGATTGATAGAACTGAGCGCGCCATGCTGGCCACTCCACGGTGTCTCCATAGTATGGTGGCAGGTCCTTAGCACTTGATTGGCGTGCAATGAGAGACGCCAGGCGATTTTCCTCTTCGGGTTGTTGCCGTGGGGTTGCACCATTTTGCGAGGCGCGAAAGGCCTCCGTCATAAATGCTGCGATCTGTGTGAACGGATTTGCTGGGGCCGATTGTCCCGCTCCATTATTCACCCAATCTTGAGTGTGACGCGCCGTGTCATCCTCCGTAAGGTGACTCGGGAATGTCGCGTATGTGTTGTTTGCTGTGGTATGGCCGAACTGCATTTGTGGAGAACCCGGCTGGTTGGAGGCTGCGAGGATGTGTAGGGCCCCTTGAGCTGAGGTTTGTGCCGGCTGTTGTCCGAATGATGCGCGTGAATACTCTGTGTTCATGTTAATGGCAGGCTGCTGCAGCTGCAGATGGGGTGTTTGGCTTTGCATCGTGACGTTAGATGCTGAAGACCGGTACTCTACGCTGTGCGTGGCACCTTGTAGGGAGCCTTGCTCACTGCCTTGTTGCGCGGCGCCTTGCATGGGGCCTTGTTGTGTAGTCGCTTTCTCCGAGGGGGTATCAGGTCCCACGGTAAGCACTTGTTTGGTCACAGGAACTTCCATTGAAGCGATGAGGGCATCTTGTAATTTCCGGTTGCGACGCCTCTCTGCTCTCAATTCTCGCTGCAGTTGCTTTAGTAAATCTGCATTTAAAGCCTCGCTGTCTGATTATGAGTCATGGCTGAGCGTCTGTACCGGAGAGTGATCATGCGCAGGGACCACATTTGCAGACGGCGGGATTGCAGAGGGGCCAGCGGGGGGCTCGGTACTGGCAGCATCCTGTCCGGTTTCCTCCAATGTACTCTTCCCGGAGCGTAGAATTGGTGTCATCTTGGCAACTGGAGACTAGAACATCCGGTTCGAAGGACCACAATATATCGGACTTATGTCCTCTATATTGACTGTAAAATACGGGTGCTGGTTTTCTAGTCGGCGGGCTGCTGTGCACGCTCAGGGCCTGGTCCGGTTGCTGTGAGTATCCGAGGAGAGAGAATTCAGCTGTCCAAGGAAGTGCAAGGTCGGAAGTCAAAGAAAATTGTAGAGTGCAGGCAGGAAGAAGCGGTACAAGAAGATAGAGACGGTGAGAGTTGACGCGACGATAAAGGTTCGAATGTGACTGATTTGAACAGAGCTTGACGCTCTATATATACGCTGCCGCGGGGCCGTGCCCAATATTGGTTCGCATTTAACAAGATTATTCCTTGAACGTTGCTGCATTTTTTTGCAGCTTGTGCATCCTTATACAAGAATGGAATGATAAAATTGAATTATATAAGCAAAACTACTCTCTTTGCCGCTCTATCTCATGTAAACCACTTCATTCTAGCAGTTTTATTAAATTCAGTAAAAATTGTACAATGTTAACAAGTGGGGTTTTAGCCCGATATCAGTATGAAAAAACCCTTATATCTATTTAATGGAAACATTAACATATTTATTTTATCTTAACAGTATGGACGCAAGTCAAGCCTTTTAATCTATATAATTTTATTTGAAATAACTTTAGCAAACATTGCGTAAATTCAATATTAATCTTACATAAACATGTTCGAAAAGAGCGAGTCCCCATGCAGATTGCATGGCGGCTAAAACGGGCTTCGTGATTGGCTGGCCGTTCTAGAGCGAAGTAGCGGGAGTGGGTGGGGTCAATCTACGTCCCTGTGGTTGGCTTAGGATGGTCAGAGTGGGGGTTATGGCGTATATACCCGTGGTATCTTGAAGACGCCATCATTGTCCACGCGCCAATCATCACATAACGGTGTTTGTAAGTGACATGACGGAATGTCTGGAAGGGGGGGGGTACCTTTAATAGGTATGACGTATTGAAGATGCTACCATTCTTTCTAGGGCGGCCATTGAAATGACATATAAAGCTGTTTATTGGTAGATTCCACGTTCGATATAATTGATTTAATTAAATATAACAATTTGAGGTTTTACTCATTAAGTTAAAAATAAATAAAAATACTCATCCTAAACTTGCAGAAAAACCAATAGATGTCGCATATTAAAAGTAAAAATGGATTCAAATTTATCCAAGACACTATCTTGATAGCATTTAGTTCGGGTTTGAATCCTGCAATCGTACATAAAAATAGCAGCAAATAAAAATATACGTTAAGGAAATGAAGATTATGTTGGTAGTTCTTAGTCGAAGTATGATACAGTTAAATATGACGGAATCGGATAGGGACAAATTAGCTCAGTGGACCCCGTTAAGGCGAAGGTCCTGGGTTCGAGTCCTAGATGTGACCGTATCTTTTTCTGATTTTTTTTGCTTTCGGATTTTCGATTGAGTTTCGCTAATATCTTCATTTAATTAAATAGAATAAAATTTGATAAAATTCGTTAATTATTATTGCTGTTTTTATTATAACCACTTTTAACATATCAACTTACATTGTTTCCCAGATTCCTCCGAGATTCCAATTTTAAAAAAAAAAATGAAAACAATCATTAAATGAACTACTTACTTATCAAATTCTTTGGTACAACTTTCCATGATAATATAACTACATACTTGTATTGTACCTACTTATATCTTTCATACTTTTTCATGTGCACCTTTTACCGCTGTATTAATTTAGCTAAGTTCTGTAGAATACTCAACGGGCGTAATTCTAATAATAAAAAACTATTCATGTTTATAATAATATCAACAAAGTTACAACACATTGTTACTACTTTCATAGTACGATGAGTACTTTTACTCATAATGTACATACACTTATTGAACTCCTCTGTACAACCTTACCTAATAATTAAACTAAGTACCTATTTGTATTGTACTAACTTTCTTTCTTTCAAAATCTGTTTATTATGTTATGTAACATGTATTCACTAAATTTAGACTAATCAACAACTTACTTACAATCATGTATAATTGTAAAAGCCTTCTTAAAATAAATAAAAAAAAATATTTTCCTTAAATATTTTGTTACTATAGTAGATATTTCAAAGTTTCATAGTTGAAGATGAAAGGATTATTCTAAAGTTATTGCGTTGGTCTATAAGCAAGGTTACAAAAGTCGCTCTCAATAAAATTCAGAATAATAAGTGATGTTTACTAGTATGTTTAATTCAAATAAATAATCTAAATAAAAATGTTGGTTCAAAAAAAGTGTTCATACAGTTTTTTTATGCTACATTTTTAACTTTCACTTACAAAATTAAAAAACTTTAGCGACAGCAACAACAAAACTGCTTACTTCTTGTTAAAAAGGTTTTGCTCGGGTTTATATTGGCTGTAAAAAAATAGGCTGATTATTGAAAAAGTTTGCCATCAATTTACGTGACCTTTCAATTGTTCGGAAAGAAAAAATAACTTCAATTTGTCGTAACAATGAAAAGAACATATTTTGCTCTCGATAAAATAAAATCTGTGAAAATAAAAAATTGAAATGATTTTACTTATTTAAATTGAAAACACAATATTATTGTGTAGGTAGATACTAGCGATATTCAAGTCTGAGGACCCTTACAATATTTTTATGATTCTTATATGAACACTGCAAAAGAGTCGCAGCTGTCTTGACCTAGTGGGACTATGCCGTCCTTATTTAGGGCTCTTTAGAATAAGAAGGGAAACATTGGAAGGTTAAGCTTAGTACCCGTTATTTTAGATCAGATCTGGTCAAATAACATGGTTGAAGACGTTCAAAGAATTTTTTCGATTCTGATTGGTGGTATTTTAATTGAAATTGATTTATTTCATATGTCATCATATTTTGGGTTCAAAAGTAGAATTATTGAATGACCTGTTATTTATAATTAAAAATACAAAAAAATAAAATGGATTCCATCCGTATTATATGTTAAACCTTTTGATTTTAAAATAATCAGTTTGGTTGGGTATTTTGACCTCAAATCCAAAAATTAAATTTGCATGAAAAAGGCCACGCAGCTGTAATTGCTCGCACACAGAGGTCGTCACTTTAAATTTGACTCATTTGAATTTTTCCAATTAAGCATTATTATACATATTGTTTTCTTCGGAAATAAATCACGAAAATAATTCTGTTGAACACGATATTATTTGGTTCAAGCCGATTAATGACGACACGAACATAATTCTCGGTTTTTATATAAAAGCAGCTCCACTTTCGTTGACAGTTAAGGCTTCCGTACAGCTGACCGCAAGGCTCCAAGCACCCCCTCTTCTCACCCTTAACTCAGCCCTTGTTCGCCGCCCTCTCTACCCTTTCTCATTCGGGGTTGGGTAATTAAGTACCCGAATACAACCCCCATCCCCGTAAAGAAGTAGCTGCAATCAACACTGTCAACTACGTGTTTCTGTATATAATTTATCAAGGGAATTCGTGAGGTTCGCGCTAATTCCTGAGGTCCTTATCGATCAAAGTGCCGGCGCTTTGTTTCCGCGACAGCCCGCTTTATCAGGGCGCGATATCGTTATACTAATTATTGTACAAATGATTTAAAACATTAATTATTTGAGATACTACCCAAAATAGAATGTTCTCAGTATCTACCAAACCAGGGACACTTTGTTTCTTGAATTAATTTCAGGAAATAGAATTTTGTGTCTCTCTCGACTTCTTACATGTTTTTAGGAATCAATTTAGAATTTGAATTAATAATTTCAACAAAATCTATACGCATTCCATAAATTCAATATTACTATTTGACGAAAACTTATAAATTAGTCTTTGGAAGATTCTTATGGAATCCAAACTATGTCTCTTGTGTCTCTTGCCTCTCTTTTAATTATGTGTCATTTGAGTGAACTTTGTATTTTTATAACTTTCTATTTTTAATTGCTTTGTTTGTTTAACCTTTATTTAGAACCATTTTCCAGATTTATAAATGCATAATTATATAAAAGCTGTTTGTTTCTCACAAATAAATAAATAACTAATTAGTCTGATTAGATTTATGTAATTATTAACCTATTTGTGAAAACATTTGTAAAAACCCAGTATAAATAAATAAATCTCAAATCTACGAACTTCAGCGTCCCAAAGCAAGTCTTTCTGTGTTCGGGAATTTGTTTATATCTTGGGCACCGTGGTGATAATTCGGTGGTTGCTTACAATTAGTACCCATTTAATCCATATGTATGCAAATATTATATCTACCCTCTATAGCACCGGCAATTTTTGAAAACAAGCCCCAACAAGGCATCTCCATTTGGACAGTGGAGAGGAAGGGTGGTAAATGTATTGCCGAATGTTAGTTTCTCAACAGTGTAGGTATCTATTATATAAATTATATCTATTGCATATACTGGACGAGGTGCATTTAATTAATATGCTACGATTTATTATTGTATTTTCACTTACAGCAACTATTAGCGGAATCTTGACTGCGTGACTAAAAGCTTTACCATGGAAGTCATCAATGTTTCAATGTAAATAAAAATTTCAGTCACTAGATTCGTGGCTGATTTTTGGAAATATCTGATTCATTTCCCGTACAAATAACAAGTGGAACATAAAACAATGTTTCATAACGCATTCCGAACAACCGCTTTTAATACGAACCAAATTCCCATTTGCAAATGAAAAAAAAGAAAAAAAAATTGCATCAAAGCATTCTAAAATAATCCTTTTTCTGTTTGAGACAGAGAGCATTCCTGTGTGTCCCCCGTGCCTAACTGCTAGTATCCAGCATTTTTCAGTTTGAATTTGCGATGTTCAAACAATGAAAAATTCTCTCACAAATATATTAGGGATATTTACCTAGCGTGAAAAATACTTTTGTTTGGCTTTAGGTATTCTCAATAAAATATCTTTGCTGTAATGTTGAAAATCCGATGAAAGGAGTGTAAGCAGAATATATGACGCAAATGAGAATGGAAGAAAAACTCGGGGACGCCCGAGGAAGACATGGAACGATCATTTGAATAATTTACTTGAGTCGGGCCATTTCAAGAGTCAGAATAATAGAAAAGAATGTATGCGATGATTTATGAATGTGAATAAGGCAAGGATGTGTGCGAAGACCGAAATGTTTGGCGGTCCGTCCTCTCTGCCTAACCCTGTGAAAGCGACGTGATGATTAGTTAGTTAGCTAATGAAAACTCTCTGAAGGTAACGGTGAACGGGAATCATTAAATTTGCATAGTTTTATCTGTCTGAAAACAATCAAAGACAAGAAGTTTTAGGAGTACTCTCTGAGATTATATAAAACTTTGGGAACGAGTAGGTGTTATTTTACAATGGTTCGTGTGTTAATTAAGCGATTTTCAAGATAAAATTGTTTTGATAGGTACATTATTCTGTGCTTCTATGCCATTCTTCTAATTTTCCTACCGAAATTTCTTCTGAAATAATAAACTTTGTAAGTAGGTAGTCACAATATCGTCGTCTGGAATCTTCTGTTTTTTTCGTTTTCAAACAAGACTCATGATTTTTTTATTTTTTTATTTTATATATTCAATAATTTTATTATTAAATTAATACAAACAGTTTATTTATAAATAAGTTCTGCTGGTAATTATTATTATGCGTGACAGCTGTTTCGCCTTCTGAGGGCATTATCAAACTGTGGTCATGCCACATACATACAATCTATTTATAGTATTTCTGGATAGGTTTGGTACTAGATAGAAATGAGTCATAGTACAAACCTATCCAAAAATACTATTAATAGATTGTCTGTATGTGGCATGACCACAGTTTGATAATTCCCTCAGAAGGCGAAATAGCTGTCACGCGTAATAATAATTACCAGCAGAACTTTTTTATAAATAAACTGTTTTTATTAATTTAATAATAAAATTATTGAATATATAAAAAAAATAAAAATTAAAATGGAGTTCTAAAAATTGAACTTGATAACAATAAATAAAAATAAAAAAAGACTCATGATAATAAAGAGAACGAACTTCAATGGGATCCGTACGAGCTATCACTGATACGAGTTTACCTGTTTATATGTCTAATTATAACCAGTATATAACGTCATTGATTATAACAATTTTATATTTTAATAAAAATTAATCACTTTATTATTATATTTTACGGGACATTTTTTTTTAATTTCATATAAACGAATTATAAAATTTCTCCAAAGAAAATTCACTATCTCAATGAAAATAATTTTTTTTTTCAATATTTTTTCAGACATGTTTGTAGGTACCATAAAAAAAAGCAAATATATTAACACACAAGTTCAGTTTAACACAATGATTTCACATTTGAAAAACGAGTCGCCTCTGAACCATTAAATCGGTTATATGGAAACGGAACGAACACACAAATTTACGGACAGACGAAATGCAAAACGGTCACTCAGTTAATAATATCTTTATCAAAAATAATATGTAAGCAATAAAAACCTCTCGAACGTGAAATTTTACGTCATGAAAATTTTCAAGGTAGAATAATAATATACATACTTTCAGCTCTGAACGTAATTACAATGTCAATTTGAAATATCTACCTAACTATCAAAAACTAAAACAAAATAGGGTATTTTCACTGGTATTTTTTTTTGAAAAAAATTACGTCTCTAAAGTTGTTTTTATGTTGACGAATAAATTTTATATAACTATTTAAAGTGTGTCATTTTCGATTTACCGCCAAAATGACATGTTCATTATTTTAGTGAATTCGGCGGCGTTGACATCACGTCGGGTAACGTTAGTGATAGCTGTCTACAAGACAGATGCGTTTTATATGTCATAATGACATTGTGGTCAGCTGTAACGGTTCCGTAAAGTGCAGTTTTTCAAATCAATATTTTATTTATGAATAATATTATTGAAATTACATATTTTTTTCAGAAAAATAAACTTAAATCATCCAAACATTTTGATCATATTTATAGGTACCTATATATATGATCCATTTCAAAAACTTATGGTTTCATAGGATGTTTGTCATTTAGAGGCACTTGATTTTTTTCCAGACAACCTTTTTTTTACAATAGCTCCACACAGAAGGCCCAGAAGAAAATAATTTTCTTCAGGACCTAGTTTATCTTTGGGGATGTTGTGCGGAGGGTATTTTAAAGGAAAGGTAGGATAGAAATAGGAAGGGGTAGGAATATGAGGGTCAGTGGGTCCAAGAGTAACGCACGTATGAATTCATCCTTCCCACTGCGGTGCAAGGTGATGTTCCGAGAGAATTCTGCTGGATAGACCGAAGGCCGTCAAGGCCTAGAAAAACCTCATCGCATGAACCTGGGCACCCCCGCAAAGTCACCAAACGTAGCAAACTACTTGAGGTGACTTATGGCAGAGTTGTTGGTTATCCATTAAATGGTTCCTGTGATGGCGGCGGTACCCATATGACTTTTTTGTCTTCATTTTAAGCACCCCTCTAAACTATCAAAGCAGTTTGTCAGCAGGTCAATTTAACAATATTAATATAACACTAAAGCCCGATTATAACAAGCAATATAGAAAATAGATACAGAAGAATAATTTTTAAGTAATTACAATATAAAGCCATGAAATTCGCAGACAGACAGATATAATACAGGCAAATTACTCATAATCATATTATACCCAAGATTACAAACAAAATCAATATAAAAAACTCTTGATCTATTAACCCTTTTTTTGTGATCGGTGGTGCAATTTGATTCGATTTTTTGTTCATGATTCATTATCATCATCTCATAATTCATCTTATTAAGTATGGTAGGGACAAGATAAGTAAATGTCCGTTGCACGTATTTATTTATCATTTTCGGAAAGGACAACCCCTCATTTTAAATTAAACTAGTGCCATCCCATGTGCATGATCTACTATTACCTTGTATATTGAATCCGTCAATAGGTTTTGGCATACAATTTTAAACCAAAATATCACTCGGACAGGTAATATATTAACTGATTCATATAATAATTTTAAGTATCTTCTTCGTGCATAAATGCTTTTGCTTATCTAGAGCTTAGTCATATAGTTTTGAATTGTTTGAATGTAAGCTATTTTTGTCTTGCACGAGTTTCCCCAAGGCGTTATACCGTATATGATAGTAGTTAGGCAGTCAGAATATTTATATTCAGCATTTTCTCGAAAAATGTAGAGAATGAACATAATAATAATATACGTGCATCAAAATGGGGAGGCTGATGTTAAAACTAGCAAATTATTGACCTGTTAAAACTAGTAATTTATCGTTCGATAATAAAAGCAGGACGAGAAACTGTATTTGAAAACAGTAGCCTTCTACCATGTAACTTTTGTTTTAGAATTAAGTAAGGCATGTAACTATATATTGCATCGTTCGAAACAATAATAATTCTGGAGTATTATGCAAAACCCAACAAAACGTGCCTAATGCCTGGTTCTGCCGGTTTGGAAACGGCGTATTTGTGTTCCCCATCTACTCTGTATTATAATTACCTACTGCGAAGCGTGAGCACATTGGAATCGCCAAAGACCTTAAAAAACTGTCAATAATAATAATGGTTTTTATTCCAGAATGTGGGGAGGTAAATGCAATCCCCCACAAACAGAATGAGTATATCCTTAAATACAGGGATTCGAGTAAGAACAGATAACATAAAGTGAAAAATAAAAACAAAGAAACAAAAAAGAAAGAATGGAGAGTAGTTTCATAAGATTATAGATATACAATTTAAAAAAAAAAACGAATGAAAAAAATAATTATAATAAAATAAAAAAAACATTTATTATAATCGGGCTGTCCGTAAAATAAGGTCTCCAAAGTTCTGCGGTCGCGAGGAATGAAGTTCGGGCAATCCTGCAATACTGCGGTGTAGACTGGTTTCCCCTTGTCAAATCCCCACCACGTTGCACCCTCTGTTACGCTTAGTCTCGGCGTGGCAGCCATTCGCGATGGAGCATCCACTCGCCGCACCCGCCAGGTGTGAGTTACGCTCTGTAATTCGTTTTTTAACTTTGCTTCGGCGAATCTGAATGATGCCACTGGGATTGTTCGTTTGTCTCTGGGGTCGTGTAGTGTGTCCGGGTCTCGTCGTCAGTCACAATTGAGTCCAAGAATTCTTCGCCATCGATGTCGTGAACTCAAGGAATTTGCGGGCTGCTTCAACCCGTTGTTGTACCTATGTGATCTTCGGTGAGCATATTTTGACCCACCTTGGGCACACTTTTTGGTCTCCCAATTTTTTTGTCAATAGTGGTCTTACTGACATCAGGGATCATATGCAATTTTAATTTTTTCCACTTTGGCAATTTTTTCATCTGAAACCGATGGCCGTCTGGCACCGATGGCCGTCATTTAATGTTTCAAAGACCCAATCATGTCTGATAACGTCTAAAAGGGATCGAAATGATAATCTAGTCTCCTTCAACGGAAGCATTCTCCCGAACAGGACCTCCATTGATATGCTTGGTGTAACTCTTAGTGACCAGCTCAGGTATGGGAGCTCCATCGAAACAAGAGTTAAGTTAGCCTCTCAGAAACTGGGCGTACTGT
Organism: Limnephilus lunatus; assembly: GCA_917563855.2. Taxonomy (NCBI): domain Eukaryota; kingdom Metazoa; phylum Arthropoda; class Insecta; order Trichoptera; family Limnephilidae; genus Limnephilus; species Limnephilus lunatus. Next base: position 72,040,978 of record OU830596.1, read on the forward strand.
ACAGGGCCCGCAGATACTTTAATAGTACTCAACTGTTAACCCTGTACAAATCGCAAGTGCGCCCCATGGTTGAATTTGGCAGCCACCTCTGGTCTGGAGCTCCAAAATACCTAAAAAAAACCCTTGACTCTGTGCAGAAACGGGCGGTCCGTTTGATAGATTCTCCCATCTTAACAGACGGATTGCAATCTTTAGAGCATAGGCGTCAGGTGGGAATGCTGTCCTTGTTCTACCGGTATTACAATGGAAGATGCTCCGAGGAACTAGCGTCATTGATCCCCTCGGCACCGGTGCATAGTCGGGAAACACGCCAAACACGCGCCCAACATTTGTACACAGTTGATATTAGTCACATGAGAACGGGTCGTTTTTACGATTCGTTCTTGAGTTCAACAGCTCGGCTGTGGAACGATTTACCGGCCTCTGTGTTTCCTCCCTCCTACAACATGAGTCTCTTCAAGACCCATGTTAACTCCTTCCTTTCCTCAAAAAGACCCTCCACACAGCATCCTCAAAGATGACATAGGCCCTGAGGGAAATTATTTTCCTCAGGGCCTCCTGTGTGGAGTTAATGTAAAAAAAAACTCTTTTAAATTCTCTGCACCATTTGCGCTCGTTTTCGCACTCATGCACTGTTTTCCGTACACTTCAAGTAGCTGAGAATAAATTTCTATCGGGGTTTTGTTTATCGCACAAAAAAACTATTTATAGAGCGTAATTCACACCTGGCGGGTGCGGCGAGCGGAAGCTTCATCGCGAACGGCTGCCACGCCGAAACTAAGTGTCGCAGAGAGTGCAGAGTTGTGAGGATTAGCGTAGGGAAACCAGGCTACACGCCAGTTTTCCCGGATCTCGCGTAAAATTGTTCCTTGCGACTGCAGCACCTTGGAGACCTTACTTTACGGTCAGCCCTAGTATATGTATATCATTGAAGGGGATTTTGGGAGGCAGGTGTGGGTACCGCCACCCCGGGAACCATGTATTATACATGACACTGACCGCTAGATTCCTACCCATCCCTCTTACCGATTTCCTTCCCAGAATTTCATTTTTCGAAATTTTTTTTCTACAAAGCCTCATAATACAGGTTATTAAATTATTGGCTATAATTGACATTTTTGTGTTCAAAATTCGATAGTCGATTTCCATATGCGACCAAAGCTATTAGCTATAATCCAAACTTCCGTTGATTGTGCTCTGTCACACTCAAAGGATTTAGCAATAACATGCAGTGTTCTGGATAAGTCCACTCAGCTGCACGTGGGGACTAATTAGAAAATGGACACTAGGTGTAATACTCGTAATATCATTATTAGTGTTTACTTAATTAATACGGATGCCTGCTTTTGACTTATGTACATACATGAAAATCTAATGTAGATACTCCATGCAATTGAGTTTTAACTGTTGACAAGTTGTCAAAGCGAGCTGGTGTTGACTTTTTATTGTTGCAATTTTAGTGTTTGTGGAGGCATGTAACTGCACAGATTATTGTTGACCATTGAAGACAATATTAGCGACTCTCAATGGAAAAATTGAAACCGAAATTTTAGAAAAAAATAAAGTCGCATCTAGGAATTGAACTCAGGACCTTTACTTACTTGTCGGGGCTCTGCTCTTCTACTGAACTTATTTGACCAGTTAATTGAATTATTTCAAAAATTACTAATTAATTAGACTTGAATTACTAATTTCCTCAATAACTAATTTTTAAAATCAAAACGTCAAAAGATGTCGCACATCAAAGAAAAGTTTTTTTATTTATTTTACCGCACATTAGGGTTACATGACAAAATTACATGGGGGTTATTTTTAAATACCAATATTACATACTAGAATCATTACGTAGGTCCGAATTACTTACTCATCGATGAAATTACGCAAGATCGGAATTACATACGGACGACATTACACGTGAAGAGAATTACACCTATTGGAATCACAAATGTCAAAAAACCTAGCCTAGCCTAACCTAGCTAACTTGAGTTTTTTTGCAATCATGAAGCCTTTGAGGTGATTTTTCACAAAAGCGGCGCTCAACAAGTTATCCATTTTTTTTATTATTAGATATTATTATGAAATTTATTTGGCACACACAGCATGTTTCAACTTATACCTACGAAAAACAAATCTTTTAGACTTGAGTAATCATTGAAAGGGTAACACAATTAGGAATAATTTACTATAAATGTAATATTGGTTTCTGAAAATCACGCATGGTGTGTTTCTTCCTGACACCGGCAGTAGGCACCTAGAAGTACCTGACTATTTGAATTTGATGTAATATAGGTAGATCAAGCCACGTTTCTATTCCATTTCTAGTATTTTTTTTTACACGAGCTACGTACATTATTTACATAAATGGTAAATACCTATTAATTTAAAGTAATATAAAAGTATATTCATATTTCAAAAATTATTAATATGCGAAATAAAATTTTAAAGTTTCAAAACAATTGACAATTATTAGATATAATATAGTGTTTTTATATTTATTTTTATTTATTATTTATTCATTTATTTATTAACGTCTTTTTCGGGGATCTCATTGATTGTCTATTTTTTATAATTTTAGGGAATGAGCATTTATATCATTGAAGAAGAAGATAACAATAATAATTCAATCAAATTAATGAAAAAGAACAAGACACAGAAAAATAGAAAAAAAACACTCGCATATTTTCGTTCGTAAATACGGCACACCTTCTTACACAAAATTTAATCAAATGTCTCCGGAGGGGTATGCAGAGAGGATGAACCTCCGAATAGCAAAATAATAAAACACGTTTGATTCAAATACATCAAGGATAAAAATACTTCTCTATATGCTGTGTAAACCAGTGCATAAAACAAAAAATCGACAATGTAAATAAATTCATTTGATATCCATACCAACTAATTATTAAAGGTATTTTTTAAGTCAATTTTAGGATTTAAAATTGATAAATAATCCAGAAAAAATTATAATTTTATCATAATTATAATTTCGGAAGGCTAACTGTCAGGGGATCAAATGTCAGATTTCCAAGTTACCTATACTCACATATGTACGTGTTTACAGTTGTCGTCATTATCACTTTACCTATGTTCTTACGTTCAAAATTGTACACTGTGGGTATAATCTGTTTTTGAATCACTTATTTGACTAACTCACCATTACGCCGTTTCCACGCAGGGGTAGTCAGAGAGGACGGACCGCCAAACAACTCGGTCTTGGCACTCACTCTTCGCCTCACTCACATTCATACATCGTCTCATACATACTCTTCTATTTTTCTGACTTTCGACATGGCCCGACTCTAGTATCTGATTCACTTGATCGTGCCATGTCTTCCTTGGGCGTCCCCGACTTCTTCTACCATTCACATTTGTGTCATATATTCTTCTTACACCACTTTCTTCATTCATTCGCTCTACTTGCCCAAACCATCTGAGGGTCCCTTTCCTAATCTTACTCATTATGCTTACTTAAGCCATACATTCATCCACATTATACATGTTTTACCCCACATACGCATCAGGGATCTCATTTCAACAGCATTTGTTTACTTTCGTCCTTCCTCTGCCAGTTCCTTGCCTCACTGCTATACATCAGGGTAGGTACCAGGACTCCATTGTGGACTTCATTGCAGCTTCGCTTTTTTTGACAGTTTTTTTATTAGCGCCAACTGCAGTCAGTGCTCCATTAATGGAGTTACCTCCATTTACCATTATTTCAATATCTCTATAAGCCTTCCCATCTCTCCTAAACATACTACCCAGATACACAAACTCATCCACCTGCTCCAAAAATTCATAATTCACGACTATATTGCACACTTTTTTCGTACTCTCTATTTCAAACACCATAACCTAAGACTTACTTACATTCATCATTAACTCATTCTTCATACATACTTCGTTCATTCTAGACACGAGAGATTGTAGATCTTCCGAGCCAAGATAACAGCAATCTATTGTCGCTGCACGTATAAGTGTTTAGTGAGTGAGGAGTTACTTCAGCTTCAAGATGTTTGGTTTATCTTCCCATATCAGCAAGTTCTTGCTAAGTCTCTTCTTCTGGTCTTCTTTGTCCTCATGGATGTCGACATCATTTTTGTGTTGAAAATTGGAGCCGTATCATCAGCATACGACATGCAACATACTTTCAGATTAATCAATTAACAAAATAAATAATAATGGCTCCATCAAAATTAGCCATGTATAATACTTTAGTATTCTATTTCAGGGCGACTGTCATTCCAGGGCATCTACCATAATTCCGTAATAAACATTAAACACCCACGGATCTGTACAGCAAAGGTTGGTATATCCAACTACTGTAGGTGTGGGGGAGGTTCCGCCGTACCGACTATAAACCAGGATAAACATTACACTTCCCATACCTCATCCAGAGTCCCAGCCGAGTGATTTGTGCAGTCACTGGCCCCGTGTTAACTTTGCTTTACCCACTACCCGCAGAGGATTTTCCAACGTGGTTTGCTTGTATATTTTTATATTAAAGTTATGCTCTCCATTACTTCTAACCCACCTTTGAAATAATATTAATTTGAATTGGAATATTTTTTAATAAAACTTAAAAGATTAAACTGATGTTACTAAGGTCTGCTAGGACATTTTTAACTGATAATATATGAATTAAATATACATATCGCTGATCTGTTAAAAGGAGCTGGGCTTTCAAGAATAATAAAATGCGATGTGGATTTTTTATGAGTTTTTTTCTTTATTAATACATAATCTTTTGTGGCATGTGATAAAAAAGGTATCGGACAAGATACAATGGCATCCGTGGTCGAAGGGTGAGGCTCTTGACCAACGATCCAAATGTCACAGGTTCGAATCCCGGCATGCTCTAAATAATTGATAGATTAGTATTATTTCACAATTAAATTAGTTAAAAATAATATGAGGTATATTTGCGGCACCTTCCTGGGTGGAAGACACTCTCAGTATCGCCCTGGTGTAAAACTACTTTTAGAATTGAAACGTAGCTTGAAATGGTTTTAGGCGTGTTTGATGACTAGATCTGGTACTTCTCAACGTTCCTCTTTATATCTCTTTTCCTTTCCCACTATCTTCCGCCTCACAAAATACCTCAATGGGGACGTCGTAGTTTCACTGGCTGCAAGCGGGCGGTTGGGAGCAAGTGGGACTCTTGTGCGATATTCACATATAAAAAAAAATCATTGGAAGAGTCATTAATAATAAGATTTATTTATTTATTTATTTAAGGAACATAAACAGTCTTAGAAACAAAATAAACATAAGAGGATGGCAAAAAACAGACCAATTATTAATGTTCACAGATAGGTATTTAGAAACATAAAAGTAACTGAATGCAAACTAGAACATTTATTTAAGTGAAAAGTTAAAAATGCGGTAAAGGTGAATGATAAGAAAAGAATAGAAGGCAGTCCATAATAATAATGATGAAAACACTTACAGAAACCGTTAGTAGATGGACCAGTGTCAACCTCAAGATGAATTGCCTTGGTTGGAAAACACACGAAGATGCCTAAATATGCCCACAAAAAATGGGTTTTCTTTACAACATACCCATACAACAAGGGAGTGTTAAGACACGTAAGCTTAGGACTGGGTGGAAAGGAGCCGAAACTGCACTGCTGCACATTGGGCTTAGGAAATTGAATGCAAGTGTTTCCTAGAAATGTTCAGGATTCTCTAAGGATTGTAGTTCTGAGGAGCGATTCCATATCTTTTGTCGATACGGAAAAGATTCTATACGGAATCGGCTTCGGAATGGTATTACGGGGTACATTTTTTTTTAGGTATTATAAAGTACATGTTTTTTTTTTGTGATACTTTAAATAATAATGATTGCTTTTTCTATAGGTTTTTTTCAGCTGTTGCCTATTTTAATTAGTTTGAAGCACGAAATACTGTAAGCATACAATTATTTTAAAATAGTTTTAAAGTTGTATACCAAGAATTTAACATTTGCACAAAATAGGATTAAATAATCCATAAGCCGCCACATTTTTAAGCAGAGATTATGGAAATCACACTTCATTTCGACAATTAATACAAGAAACAACTATTTACGTAAGTACTCAAAATAGATTATTAGGTTTTTAGTTAAGGTAAAATAAGTAATTACAAACAACAATTAGAAACAACTATTTACGTAAGTACTCAAAATAGATTATTAGGTTTTTAGTTTAGGTAAAATAAATAATTCATCTGTATTTAAATTAAAACGAAACTTCGCGAAAATCAAATCCATACAAAAAACGATGGCGATTATGGAGACGTTTTATATGGGAAAATTTTAACTTCGATTGAATAAAAATCGAATTTTAATGCATATTTTTCCGTCTATCCCGACGGAACAGATGTTTCTTTTGGTAATTTAGTTAAGTAGTTTGCTTTTCGAAATTTAAGCCCATTAAAAGTATAGCCATGACATGTGGTTTACCAAAAAAGGTTCTTAGTTTGGGCAAAGTAAGTAATTCATGTTGCATATACAGATTGAAACAAAACTTCGCCAATGTCAAATCCATGGTAAACAACTTGAAACGTATATTCGTATTTTAAACGCACTAAACTTAAATATGTAACAGATGACATCTGACATTGGCTCGCATCAACCATAGAAAGAGCAATTCAACGTCATAGAAAATCACACAAGTTTGAGAGCCGATTCCGTCCAAAATCTTTTCCGTATCCACAAAAGGTACAGAATCGCTCGAGTGAAAAAAATATTTCTTTACCCACTTTTCCATGGTCCATGGCGAATGAATATATTTCATCTATACAAATTGACGTGAAATCATATACAATACGGTATTTAAAATAGAAAAATAATACTCTTATATAAAATTGGTGAGTATTCGTCATTCACATTCTTTTTAAATCCAATCCGTTCAAATTTATTGCTTAGAGTCATGTTCGGTGTCATGCAATAAAATGCTGGATTGCAATGAATTGAAACCTTTTTCAGAATAAGGTTAAACCAAAAAATGTACATACTTGCATAACTTTTTTTTCGGAAGAAGAAATCACTCTGTGTATATTATGTAGACAAATTATACTTGGGTTGACAACTTTGCTCGATTCTACCTGCTAATAAGTAATAAATTATTGACCTTTTTTACATATTTTTATTATTTTTAAATTAATTTCTCTCTGTTATTATAATATACTAGCTGGGGTACCCGGCTGTGCTCAGGGAGTTGATATGAGATTGAACTGACGTTCGATCCCACGACGGATCTTTTTTTATACCCCTACCAATGGGTACCTAGTCCCACCCATACAAAAAAAAATCGAATGGTCGAAAATAATTTTCAGGAGTTAATATTAAAAAAATTTCGTAAGGTAATGAAAGGTTTTTTTCATAATGCGAAGAGATTTTTTCTCAAAAATATAATTTCCCTTATTTGATTATTTACAGCGCCCTTGAGGTGATTTTTCACAAAAACGGCGCTCTATAAATTATCCAATTATTATTATTATTATTATTATTATTATTGATGTACCATGTACCTACGCCATTATTGGACGAATAACTGGCGAATTCCTTGCGGCATTGATTCTAATAGTTTCTACCATATTTATGTTATGGAATAAAACCCCTATTACTCTTTATTGACAGTACTGGAATGATTTGCCCATAATAATTAATTGTTTTTACTAAATTATCGAGGTAACATCAATTATATGTCACTCGATCTCTGTTGCTGTAATGTGCTTTTATTCAGCTTGTATTTATCTTTCTATCCATACACGTAAATCTTATAATTAGGTAAAGTAAAAAATATTTACAAAATCAATCTGAGCAGCATTAATGATACCACGAACTTTTGAGAATATGTTTAACATATGTGAGTATGATTTTTTTTTTAAATTTAATGTTTATTAAATTTAATAATGTTATTATTAAGTTCTGTAAGTACTTTAGATTTTTTTATTGTGACAGCTGTTTCGACTTACAAGCCCATTTTCAAAATGTGGTTTGCCCATTTTGAGACAAGTTATTTGAACCAATTCTATTTACCCCCGCTCAAGTTTAATTTTTATGGTAGGTACCTAAAATGATTTATTATCGTTTAAACTGATTTACTGAGGAAATAATTGTGACGATACATTCTCAATTATGTGGGTACTTTAAAATCAGTTTCGCCACATTGAATGTGTTCTTAATTGTTTAACTTTAGCTTAACTTTGACTTATTTAAATGTGTTTTTTACTTATTTGTTGCTTTTTGTGAATAAAAAAAAAAATAATGTAAGGAATACCGGTATATTCAAAGTAGATCGGCCCTTGCCTGAGTTGGTATCGCGTTTGGGTCCCAAACAGGCGTCCTTCGTAAGTCCTCCATCATGACACAATCAGCATTTTCCGCTTACTGTGGTGATAGTAGGAGATTTTCAAATATTTTCGAACTATTCGTAACCCGAAAATAATCTATTGTCTAATAATTTATTGTCTAATAATCTATTGTCTAATAATCTATTGTCTAATAATCTACTGTCTAATAATCTATTGTCATAATGATTCTCAGTAAAACGCTGTTACCGGAAATAAATCATTTTAGGCACATTTTATACACAATAATAAAATACTTGTAAAACTTAATTAAAACGGTAGGTATTAAATTTGGAATTTATGAGTTCTAGTTTAATGGAGTTCTACGAATTAAACACAAAAACAAATAATACAGAAATATGATGCTGATAAAGGGGTAAACAACACTTTTTCCCTCAAATGCATGATGCATACATGAATAATGCACAACGCTGGTCGTTGAATCGTCCGAAACACGGCGGCAGCAGAGGTATCAAAAAATCTGGATGCGCTCCAAGAACTTAACAGCGCCGCTGAAATATGTGCAAAGCTCGGTCCTTCAGTCCGGCTCCCGAAGCTCATAAAGTGGCCGAACAAAGGCTACCCCCGAGAGCCTTTACCCCTGGAACCTGTTCTGATAACGGGCTAGCGAAATTTCAGCGATTATATTTCCCTGCCGCTGGTTTACCGTACACTAGTTTTGTATATGGCCCACACACAATAAATACCCTTAGAAATTATTTACAAAGCTTTCATATACTTATTTATTTCATATAATTATCTACAATACTTTCATATACTTATTTATTTCATATAATTATCTACAATACTTTCATATACTTTTGTCCTGCATCTGCCACGTCCATGCTTCTATGCAATTCATTTTCTGATATTCAATAATATTTTTTGTGGAATAACTAATTGTAATGTATTATAATAGTCTCTGATCTATTACGTACTTTACCAAAATAGTCTGGCTCTTTGGTCTCATGGTCTCGTTGCCGAGTTGTGCCGAAGGTGACCGAAGGTAGGTTTAGTAATTAAGAACCAAAGTCTTTCAATCAAGCTTCCTATAGTTTATAAGGACAATAAATACTTGAGAATAAATGTCTCCGTACTTACCCATCGTAGTTATTTTCCGGAGAGAATATAAAAGACATTACTTATTACCTCAAATTGAAATATTTTATATTTGAAGACAATTTTAACCACTCTCAACCAAAAATATAAAACTAACCATAATATAAACATAACAACTGACTAAAAAAATATGATAGAAACTATTACTAAGCTGTTATCCACGGGTCTTCAAAATTATTTAATTTTAATGAAATTACATCACTGAACCCAATATAAATTTAATCTGTATAAAATTAATCAACAACTCTCAATGAAAACTTGAAACAGACAAGGATAAAGAAAATAAAAAAGTAACGGTCGCAACTGGGACTCAAACCCAGAATCCCTTGTCTCACCGGGATTGACAAAAAAAGGAAAAAAAATGAAGAAGGTAATGTTAGCAATGAAAAAAAATGGAAGTATGACATGGACAAGTACGAAGTGAAGTGACAACAGTTACATAAATTGAAAGCGACGCCAGTCCCAGTAATACTAGAGGTTCTATGTTCGTGTTCGAGTCCCAGTTGTAGAAAGTGACCGTTACCTTTATTTATGTCTATTACTACAGTCATTGACACGTGATGTTATCTTCCTTAATGATTATATATGACAATGGAAATAACTTATCCTCAATAAAATCCAAAATATGTTTCCGACAGTGGAAGGCTTATCTCGTTTTTCTAATACCAATGTCTCCTTCCAATTCAACGCCCAGAATCTGGCAAAACAAGTTGTAAAATCTACTTTTTTTATGAACTGTGGAATAAACATTTTTCCTTTTTTGGCATAATGGAATATATTTTATTTTCGAGAAATATCTCTGACATGACAAGAGAAGTGGTCGGTTAGGGATTACCCTTCAGGGATATATGTAGATATTGTAGATGTGGGAAGAAGGAAATATAATATTACGAAGATTGTGGTTTTCATCGTTCCTCAAAAACAAATTAAATGCCTCGTCCGGGCTCAATAATTTAGTTATCAAAATAAAAATAATTTTCTTCCTCATCTTGCTCAACATTATCTGAACTATCTGCTGTTATGTCCGTGTAACGTATTTTTAAAGTTATTTTAATTATTATAACGTTTGTGTGAATTGGTTGGTTGGTTGAATTAAAGCAATGTATTATCTCGAGAAACAAGCGAAGAAGAAGAGGCATCGCTCACATTGTTTTTAACTCTTTTCCTCTCATACTCTTATGATGTGTCTTTCACACTGAACGTCAGTCGCACGGTCTTTACATTTTATTTTTAACGTTAGATCCAAACAGGAGGCCCCGAGGAAAAAATCTCCCAGTACCTATGTTATCATTAGAAATGCTGTGTAGAGTGTCTTTTTAGGGAAAGAAATGAGGTGATGTTCTGGGAAGAAAAATGCATGAGGGGTAAGTATGGGTCGAGAAGGTTCTGCTGGAGAGGTCAAAAGGTCTGAGGGTAAGCTAACTGCCCCCCCCGAGCTACGGGTTCCCAAGCCCGCCAGAATTATAAATTACTCATATTATGACGAAATACACAGGCAAATTGGCGTACCAATGTACCACTGCTAGAATTGAATATAGAAATTGCACGTGGATAGAATTACACACGGAGAGAATTACACCGTCTTAAATTGGCACACTAAGGCTGAGTGGGCACCGAGTTTGGGTAACACCCGGGCGTCGCATGTTCGATTCCTCGGCTGGCTAAGTCCTCCATCACAACACAAGTAACATTATCCGCTTTGTATGGTGGTAGTAAGAGATTTTCAAACATTTTTGGGTTATTGGTAACCCGGGAATGTTTGTCTTTCTTAAAAAAAACATTTACTGGAATTGCACACGTAAAAAAAAGATAAAATAAACCAAATTTTTGTTTTTTTTTAATGATTTGAAATTTATTTAGCACACGCAAACACTCTTATATAAAAACCCATTGAAAAACAGATTTTTTACGTGAGTAATTCCAATAAGGAGTGTAATTCTCTCCATGTTTAATTTGGTCCATGTGAAAATTTCGCCCTGACAACAGTTTATTACATTTTCCGAATACCTTCGTGATAATCCCCTTCAAAACCATAAAACCATAAAATTTTATACCTTGTTGCTTCAACGAAAAAAATCTATATTAGATTGATAACTTTTTATGAAAATACGGAGTAATATTTTATCGAATTTCCCTTGTGAATAAAGAAAATACATTAATATTATGAACGTACTTACAGCGATACGTATGAGCGTACAACAGGCGGGCCGTGACTCTGCTTCCAATTGTCAGATCAAAAACTGTTGGAAAAGTATATTTGCTTTCTAAAATAACTGTCTCCCTTAAATTTAAACTGTGCTTTTGAATCGCCTTCGTGAAAGAGATATCTTCAGACGGTTATATAATAAGATTGTCAATAATAACAACATTCTGGTAGAAGAAAATAAATAACCACTGTATTGACAGCGCAATTAAAAACTTTTTTCTCCGATTGCTCGAGATTTTTTGGTGATCATTTTGAATATTTTCCGCCCACATTCAAAAAATCATATCTCCGAATTTTAATACGGAGACATACAAACTATTACAGTTCCATATAGCTAATGAATTCAACTGTCTTTTGTCGATTTTCACATATTCGTAGGATTTATAAAAAAAAATTGTATAATCGTAAACTTCTACTAATTACTTACAAATAAGGGAAAATTTGCCAAAATTGGCAGCAAAGCAATCCAAGGTATTTTAAATAGTGTCATATTGTGACAAAAAGGGCTCCGTGGATAATAAATTGACAAAACGCATAATGAGTTATTGAAGAAGATAATTAATACAAATCTTAACGAAAACAGAAAAATAAACACGGGTAACTGGGAATCAAACCGAAGATCTCTTCATTACTGGGATAACGCCTCAACCAACTCGACCATCAGGACATAATTATTGTACCTACGTCATTTTTTAGGATCTCGTATTTCAAATTCAGAATTAACAGTCCATCTCATTAGTCCATCATGGAGGAAACTTTATTTTACCTTTTTGAAACCCAAAGTACATAAATCAAATGAGTAGGTTATACAAATTCATAAAATCTTATAAGACATGTTTCTGTGAAATATTTGTAAAGTGATTCTTCGTATGTTTGTGTCTGTATGTTGCTTCTGTGAAATGTTTTGTAATTTTTTTATTCATACATTGTGTCTACATATTGGGTTGAGTTGGGTTTAACTTCTTGAAAGTACCAATTGGCGATCCCTTAATGAGTTTTGATAACTCATGGGAGTGCAACTTCGTTGTATGTTTTTAATAATTAAAAAATAAAAAAATAAAAAACAATATTATCTTCGACTAATTTTTTCACGTATTCTCTTGGCTCCTGTCATTTTAAATGATTACAAAGTTCTAACGAACTGATTTGTAACGATGGTGTCTCGGATAAACACATCCAAGTATATGTCAAACAGTATATGGGACACCCATTGACTTTTATATAAATGAATACGTATTGTGAGAGACTTTGGCTCAAATTATCGACCAGTTGCAAGGAACATTTAATATTTTGTATGTTGATTAAAACAGAGTACATAGTACATAGGCCCTGAGGGGAATTATTTTCTTCAGGGCCTTGTGTGTGGAGCTAATGTAAAAAAAAGCCTTATAAGTAATTTTTTTTTGGGTCAAACCTATAAAATAATGTAACAAGAAATATGTAATATTATAGGGTATTGGTACTCGTATTTGAATGCAAAATACCTCGGAAGATCATTAGGTGAATAGTTTTTGTCATTTAAATTATTTATTTCGGTATTCATAATATTATTTTTATTCTAAGGATATATATATATACCTAATCCCAGCTCGCAAAAAAATGTCATCAGTGCGAAAGATTTAAAAAAATAAAGCATTAAGAAAATGAAATTCGTGAAAGAAAGATCATCAGCACTAGGACTTAATTTAAAAAAATCTTTTAACCCAAACTAGAGCAGCCTTCAAAATATTTTCCCGAAAAATAAAAATAATCAGTAACTGAATAAATTACGAGACATACCTTTCTCCTTACTACCTAACTGACTAACAACTATTTACCCTATATTAATTGTTTATCAGTGGTGTAAAGTTTTAAATACTATTAGTAAGGCCCATAAAAGATAGGTAGAGTCCATAGACATACAAATAGCTAGACGAGAACTTACAGATGATGGGTAAAAACCAACTATGGCGGGACGAAGAGATGAAAGAGACTTGTGATTCGCCAATAAATCAATCTAACAGTATATAGGCACCTCGCACTATAAAATCACCATTTAGTTCTTGAAAGTAAAATCTGCTTTCGAATGAATAGACCTTTTAATATGGGAGCGCGAATTGCATGCCACGTTATGAACAGATTTGTCCAAATTCGCAAAGTAAGGTTCTGAGTATTTTCATAGTCGAATATTTTTTTGGCCGCAGACACTTTTACAAATGTTTCATGATTTACCTACCCCAGTAAACAGCGGCTTTGTGTTTCGCGTCTTCATATATCTCGATGTCATAGTATGTGTTCCATAGACATACAACGTCCGTGCGTAAAATGTACGATAAGAGCTCGACACTGGTCGGGACAAGAATGATAACGTCACATTTTTTAGATTAACGCGGGGCTCTTGCAAGCCCAGCCGGTTCCGAAAAATGGTTCCAATGGGAGGGGGAAATAACACGCCTTTTATCACGTAAGGGCATGTCCATATATTTTGTACGTCCGTGGTAGAGTCATTTTAAGTTTTTTCCATCGATAGGACCATTAGCGTCATCAGGATTTACCATCATTATGAATAACAGTTGATCAAAAAATTTAATTAAAACTAAAACCGATAGAGAAACGGCTCTGGTACTAGCCAGCCCGTAAATTAATCAACCCAATTAAAAATTCATTTGTCACACTGACTACCTGGTAATACCCTCATGACGTCATCGTCCAAGAATTCCAAAATAATTTACATGTCTTCTGGCTTGTATGGGACGGTTGTCCAGTACGACGCTTGACGGAAACCATTTATTCAAAATGGAATTAAAAATTCAAAATGGCAAAGATCGTCGATATTTATGTTTGGTTATTAAACAAAGGTATTAAATATAATTATTGGTCCATATAAATTATTTTGAACACAACCATTATTTTTAAGCTACTAATAATGCCCCTATTCAGAATGCTTTAGCAAGCTATAATTGATCAACACCAAACCGATAAATAGAGTTTGTCATCATTGTAAAATCCAGTTTCATTTGTTAATTAAATTGAATTGTATTACTGCATCAATCTCCCCTCAACCAGTAACCGCAACAAAGGTTAATGGAAACAATTATATTAATATGGATGCATCTAAATTAATTTGGGAAAACAAACGCATTTATTCAATTATTTCGGTATCAGCTATTTGTAAATAAACATGCAAAATATTCATATAAAATATTGATCTCTCTACTTCATCGTGCTAACAATAGTCGGTTATTTTTGACACCTATCTATTCATCGAATGCAAATGACACATGAATAAAAGAATTAGTATGATAAAATGAAAACCGATTTAGTAATAGGTTAAATAATAATCCAATACATTTTTCATTAGACTTTAAGGCGGTATTATAAGTAGTTTGTTATTTTCACAATAACTGTTTAGAATTTAAAATATGATGTATCGAAAAATAAGTCGGAATCCTTGAGGTTTTGATTTTGATTAAGCGATTCGCACATTCCTCTTTTTAGGTTAGGACAGTCAATAAAGTTGTTGCATATTTATATAAAGAGTGATGAGGTCAAGGTATAAGGTATGTTCGCCGGTTAGATAGAATGGATACGTTATAATTCTAGAGCATAATTTTGTACCCCCGTTTAGGTGCGCTCATTCTACAATTGAGGCACTGCAGAAATTTCTATTGAATACTTTCAATATTGTCTTTATAGAAACCGTAAAGTGGAGTCCATTATAGGAGTCCATATAGAGGGGCAGTATTCAAGTTGAGAACGGACCAGCGTGTAGTAAAGAAGAAGATAGGTTTCAGGTTTACAAAATTCGCGGCTGTTTCTGATGACAAATTTCTGAGGACCAGATTTCAAATGTTTTTTTGGTATATTTTTTGGAATGTTTGAGCAGTTTTAGAAAGAGAAAACACCAAGCTTTCTTCTTCTTCTTCTTTGTGTGCCTTATCAGGTCCCCCCGACGTTGGCGATCACTCTTTAAAAGGTCTCTCTGTCTTGCGCTGCCCGGAATAGCTCCTCCACACTTCTAATGCCGGTCCACTCTCGTATATTTCGTAGACAAGACATTTGTCTCCTACCAGGCCCTCGGCGACCCTCTATCTTGCCTTTCAATATTAAATGGAGCAAGTGATACTTCTCCCCTCGAAGTATATGACCCAGATATGAAATTTTCTTGATTTTAATTAATGTAAGCAGTTCTCTATCGGCTCTAGCCCGCCTGAGAATGTCTGTGTTGGTGATCATGTCGGTCCATGGGACCTTGAGCATTCTCCGGTGAAGCCACATTTCGATAGCCTCTAACCTGTTCATGGTATTTATTTTCAAGGTCCATGTTTAACAACCATACAGCAAGACCGACCAGAAGAGGGATTTCATTTTTATGAACGCAGTTCTTGCTGCTTCAATTCTGCACCTAATCTCTATATCTGGGTCAAAAGTCTCCGTGAGGATACTGCCGAGGTATCTATATCTCTCCACCTTTTCGACATTACAACCATTTAACTTTATCATTGATTCAGAGTGATCTAGTCATCCAAAAGTCATCCATTTAGTTTTATTGACGTTGATTGTTAGGCCCAGAGGGATTAGGCTTGGCGGTTCCATTGGTAAGCTGGTATTTCGTGTTCGATTCTAGGTAACAATAATTATTATTTTATAGTTTGTACAGCGCCGTTTTTGTAAAAATCATCTAAACGGTGCAGTCACTATTTTTTAAAGTTGTGCGCCATTACAAAAGTAATATAGAGAACCTGAAAATATTATTGTTTGGAAAGATCCATAAAAGGTGAGGTACCTACCTCAAATATTATAACCCATCACTACTTTTTTTTCATAAATGTTATTAATTTTATAGGTACTTTCATGTTTTTCACCAATTTAAAGTTAAGCTTAAATCGTTTATAATTATTTATTAGTTACCAATATCATTGGTTTATAATCGAGGAAAATATTAAAAAGATTCCAATTGTTCTTAACAAATAATACATCCGAAATAATTTCAGGCGCTCTAAAAGAAAACGAACACTTGAACATCTGAACTCTCCGATAATATACATTCGAGTAGATAAAATACTGACTAAAATAGATTAGGCGTACCAACGTGTATCTTTATCTCATCCAGACGACACCGCTTATCTTTTTATATTACTTACGCAACACGTGTCCATCCGCCGGCTAGAACGTGGAGTCTATTTCAGCCGCTCTTCTCACAAGGTAGCGTGGCCGAGCGGTCTAAGGCGCTGGTTTAAGGCACCAGTCTCTTCGGAGGCGTGGGTTCGAATCCCACCGCTGCCAAAATGTATTTTTTGTTATGATTTTTCTAAACAGTTTTTCATGAAAGTTATCTAATGTAATACTCACTTTCAGGTTTTCAGAAAAAAATTACTGTATTATTTATGCAAGTATCAAATGTAGTTTTATAGTTTTTCAAATATTAAAAAGTATAAAAGACATTTTTTTAAACATTATTCAGATGCAGATAATTTTTTTTTATTTTTTATTAAATTTAAAATGTTAGAGTCTGAAAAAAACAGCAGTTACAATAACAAAAAAATAAAGATATAAAATTAGATTTAAAATATTTAAAAAAAAATTAAAATGAATTCTACGAATTAAAAACAAAAAACAATCAATTATAAATTAATCAAATAATATAGATTCAGCCTTTTTAAAAAAGAAAAATTAGTTTTACAATAGATATTAAATATTATAAAACCTATTTTTTTAATGAATTTAATAATTTTTTTTTGTTTGTATGTATGTTTTTTATCAATAAATTAATTGTTTTGTTTTATCAGAAAATTTATCCTTTGTTTTTCAATAAATTAATTGTTTTGTCAATAATTAATCAAGCCAAAACATTCAACTTTGCACTGTGGCGTTTCTCAATATGATGATGAAGATAAAAAAAATCACAAAATAAGACCAAAATTTTACAAATTATTGGAATACTCCACCATAGTAAGAAGCGATGTTAGGGGCGGGGTCTTTAGTGTGTACCTGCCACTCCAACCAAACAATTTGCTTGTGAGTTTTTTTATGAAAAATTAATGGAAATAAATAATTTTGCCTACTAGTCTCCGTTAGAATTAACAATTTACTTCATTTACCGACCCCCTGCACAGAAAATTATTTTAAAAAATCCAAAAATAAGTGCACTATGACCAAAATGCTTGTGTCCGATATTGCCACAATGTCCCGAGACGCCAGCATATCTTGCCTTACTTCTATCGCCATAGGATTCTCAATATGTTGAACAGAAGAAAGTTACATCAAATAGTCTAATGTACAATTTGACGAATTCGAAGGATCCTGCCTATCTGTTTGACAGACTGCACTGGTCTCGTGACTTTCATGCACACAGTATACGCCAAAGGGAACATTAACTAGTTCTTCCCAGATATAAAACTGCTGTATTTTAGGGTAGTTTCAGCTGTTCACTACCAAAACTATGGAATGAAATATTACTGTCTATTCGAATATCGAAATCGTTGCAGTGCTTCAAGAAGAAGCCCTGCGGAAAATGGTTGCTGACTGCTCAGTCAAAGGAACTTTTTTTTCTTCTTAGAATTTACAACGATAGGAATACCCACTTGTATTTATGATTATAATATTTCTTTTGAATTTTAATTTTAATGCAATTAGTTTTTATTTGAATTTTTATTTAATTTAGTTTTTATATTCATTTTTTTTAAATTATTTATTTATTTATTTATTTATTATTTTTATTTTTTTATTTTTTTTTTTTTTATTTTTTTTTTTTTTTTATTAGCATATAAGTTATAGTATACATTTAGATAATGTTATAATTAGCATACATGTTCATGTTCGAATGTTAATACCACTCTTCCATAGAAGCATTAGCTTGTGTCTGGGTGTTATATTTTGTATATTATATCAGAGGCATATTTTTTTTTACATGAGCTCCACACAGGAGGCCCTGAAGAAAATAATTTCCCTGAGGGCCTAGGTCATCTTTGGAGATGCTGTGTGGAGGGGTTTTTTTATGAAAGGAGAGAGAGTAGAGTTCTGGGAAGGAAAAGGGGGTGGGTAGGAATCTAAGGTTCAGTGTGTCCAGGTCATCCGCCTCCAAGACCTAGACAAACCTCACCCCATGAACCCGGGCACCCCTGCTAAATTACCAAACGTAGCGAACCACTTGGGGTGCCCTATGGCAGAGGTATTGGTTATCCAATAAAGGTTCCCGCGGCGGCAGTACCCATTCCCGCCTCCTAAATTGGCATTGCTGAAAACCAGCTACATTCCGGTAGAAATCCTGAATGTATAGCTGAACAGTGACCCATTTATCAATATAATCAATGTTAAATAAACAAGCTGTATAATTTGTTAAAATCTGTTAAAAAAATTATTTTTATTTTTATTATCATACATAATAATATTTAGGTAGCTACTTTAAAATATCATTATCATGTAAAGGTAAGTATCTACTTTACGATAAAATCTAATCTTTTACGTAGTTTGTAAAACAAATTGGGTAAACACTGTTCAACAAAAGATCCGATTTCCAAATAATAAAGGCCTATGAAAATTGCTTAGGAAAAATATTGTCCTTTAAGGAAAATTGTCTTACCTCAACCACTTTTCCTTTGATATTTCGCTTTGGATTTCTTAGGCAGACAATCAAAAGATGTATAGAAACATAATGCAGGAGGCTGACGGCTAATTTGTCAGACCATTCACTTGAATAATGGGATACCATACCTGCTCATTGAGAAAATATGCCTGGTTTATTATGTGAACGTATTTTATTTCCTTTCGTTGTTGGTGATACAGAAAGACTTCTGTAACATGAGAATGACAGTTTTAGATACCATGTGAAAGAAAAATATCATTAGGGTCGTAGAACATATTTTATTATTACTCTTAGATAATTAGTTATTCAACCACCAAGAAAATATTTTCAAAGCAATGCGTTTCTAAATATTTTGATGTCGCTTTAAAAAAACAATTTCAATCTTGGAAAATTATCACGAGTTTGCGTCCAAGATTCAAACTAGGAATCTTGTTCTATCCAGGAGAAAGCATTTGCTAATGTTACCGAAAGTCTTAGGGCCTTCGCTCATGGAGAAACAAAAAATTGGTTAATTATTATTTTTAATTGGTAAACTAATGTTTTAAGACAAGATTTTTATGCATAGCACAAAGGGTAACAATTATTATAAGCAATAATTATTAGCCTGAAACACTCATCAACATTGAAAAAATCTCCCGAGAAAAGACAAATTGACCGGATATCAGAAGGACGCGGGTTCAAGTCCCGTCGGCGGCATTTATCTTTTCTCGGGAGATTTTTTCAATGTTGATGAGTGTTTCAGGCTAATAATTATTGCTTATAACAAAAATTGGTTGGCAACTTCAACTTTATGATTTCAATAATTATGTCAGCTTGTTTAAAAAATATATAATTTATTAATTATATTTATCAATTATTAAACCTAATAGATAATAAAAAAACGAGTGTGCTTTAGACAACATGACTGAAGTAAATCTTCACACTTATAAAAGAAGAGAGAAAGAAAATAGGCGCGCGCACTGCTCTCTCTTGCTCCTACAGTGTGATACAGACAATAGGCCTGCACTGCGTCTTAAATATACGAAACGTAACTGGCTATGAGAGAAAGAGAGAAAGAAAACGTGTAACTCCCCAAGCCAAGCGTGCGTAAATAAGTTTTACTTCGATAATTTATCAATCTCCTTTATCAATATTTTCCTGATAATGAACTCAAAAACTTGATAGGTCATGAGGCGTAACCATGGCAATCTGTCAACATGGCAACTGAAAAGCGCCGGCCGCGGTGATACGCACTGCTGGTCGCCGCGTCGCCCTTGACAACTGGTCTGACAAGTTGCCTGTATGCGGACGGCCAATGAAATTCGCTGGTTCCTTTCCTGTGGATAGCTATTGAGTTGCCAATTGTTTTTTTTTTCAGTTTCTCCATGAGATGAGGACATTACTCTTATTTTTATCAATTACTTGAAAAAATTGTTTTTTTTTCAAATTAATCAAATTAAATAATGTTATTACATTTTAAAAATAATGTCATAATTTAATTTATAAATTTAACAAGCGATTCTAACCGAACAAAACATTGAGTTAATTTGTCTTGGTGGCAACTTAATATGTTTTCTTTTCTTTGTCTTTTTCTAATCCACAATCCACATAATTTTAAAATCGTGTAAACTTTTTACAAAATATTTTTTTTTTGCTTTTTTGGTCTGCTCTTTTGAGTTGCAACTGCCGTTGATCTTCTATTTTATTTTTAAATCTGAAGTTTAAGACCTATCCATGACTTCCTGAGACTTACTGACTTTTGATTCCATCCACTTGTGTGTTGTGTACCCATATATCGATCGTCCAGTTGATTTGTCAGACATCTCAAAAACTAAGCAATATTCGAATACCCACCAAAAATCAAATATTATTTACACGTATCTGTGGTTTACAAATTAAAAATGCTATAAAATAACACCGGGAGGCTTAACGGTCAAAATACAACATCAATATTTTTTTTAATTCACCACAATATTTTCTGCATTATAATTGATTTGGTTGCTTTTATGAGTATTGTACCAGATGTAGGGCACACAACGACCGGTCAGTGGTTGAGTTGGCATCGCGTTTGGGTTCCACCCAGGCGTTTCGTGTTCGATTCCTCGGCTGGCTAAGTCCTCCATCACTCATCCTCAAACAACATTTTTGGCTTTCTGTGGTGGTAGTAGGAGATTTTCAAATATTGTCGCGTTATTCGTAACCCGGGAATGTTTGTCTTTCATAAAAAAAAATCACATAATTACATACTCAACTCAATTTTAGGTATTTCGGAAATGCCTCACTAATTAATTAGACCATCAATACCAATGACTTTTTCATACACTCCATATCTTTTTTTAAATTTATCGGAAATATATTTTTTTTTGTCCGCACCTTTGAGTTGTTACAGATGTTTCTCTTACATTATAAAAAAATAACTGAAGTATTAGATCGTGCCATGTCTCCTTGAGACTTACTGACTTCTTTTCTATCCGCTTGTGGGTCGTATACGCCACCAAATGTAAAATGTTCCTTCAGAAACATTTACAACTATCTCCTTCAGAAATTTCCGTTCTCAAATATTGTTTAAAACTAAAAAGAAAACACAACGAAATTGTATCTAAATTAGTAAATGCTGGTTTTATTATTTTCATTTTCAAAAGCTAACCAAAACATTGCTTTAACTTTACCATGAATTGGGTTGCGTTCAACCGTGTTCCCCTTTTGCTAATCAAGTAAAAAAATCCTTTCTTTAAAATTGGTGGATTTTTCTAAATTCCCTGTTCTGCTGGTTTCTTTCTTTTTTGGCGTACCAAACACTTAATGCTTCAGGCATTATCAAACTGTGGCTCGATCACACAAAATCATCTTCTTTATGTGACATCCAAAATAATTATTAGATACCATACCTTTTTTCGTCAACTGAGAATATTTTTGTAATAATTAATAAAATATTTATTACCAGCATTTTCAGTTATTACCAACATATTTAGTAGCAACACAACGTAAATTTGGTATTTTTCTTACATAGTGAAAATATTTACCTTTTTTGCTAAAAATTTATGTGAGGTTGATTTTTGTTAAAGATTTTTGGGACTGTAATTTTCATGTTTCTAACAGTTAATATCATTAAATAATAGATTTTATCATCTACTAGCTGACCCGGTAATGGTGTTTCTGTGGCTAACGAAACACAATGCCATCTACAGGATGGTTACCCAGCCTTTTAACTCACACCGCCATATGTTAATTTGCATTCAAATCAAATCCACACCGCCCGCTTCCAGCCCACCCGTCCACCACATACAGATATTATCATTTAATTATATATTTCAACCAATTTGCACAAAACCTTGACAAATTATATACCTTAACCTTCCTCATGAATCACTCTATCTATTGGTGAAATCCGTAAAATCCGTTCTGTAGTTTTTGAGTTTATCGCGAACAGACAAACAGACGCGGCGGAGGACTTTAATTTATAATACGTAGAGATCTAGAGATGCTTCTAAATTACAGAGTTTTAAATATTCAATCGCGATACAACTATTAAAGTAATTAACTTATATAATGCAGAATAGTTAATAATGCGTTAATAAAGACATTATTTTTTTTAATAAAATTTTTACTTCAATATGGAGTTACTCATAATACTTCCATAAATAAACATCCTCCTCGGGTATTGATTTTTTTTAATGATATTTGAAGTGTCTAAAATTTATCCTGAAATTTTTCTTTCGTACTTTCTAAATGTTTTTAGACATTGTTGGTTTTGTGAAACCAACTCTCAGAGTATTTTGTAAATGAATTTAAGAAAAAAAATGTTTTTGATTTTTAGTCTTCCGCAAAAATGGTTGAAATGTTTAGCTGCTCGTCTCTCAACTGTCGTTTTAATTAAATTATTCAATAATTCGTTCAGCATTTGGGTTCAGTAAACTGCTTAAGTATTCATGAAAATTTTAATTAAAGTTGTCATAATTTCGTACGAAAAAAAACTGAACTACAACTCTTAACGCAAACAAACATTTTGCAGGATTTTGAAAACATTGGAAGGGAAATTTTGTTCATAGAAGTTATTGAAAAGTATAATGCCCTCAAATTTGAGAGATTCCGTTGTGAACTATATCTGCAAAGATATCAATTGCAATGTTATTTTTATTCCACTGATAAAATTTTCCAGCGAGACGTTTGTTTTTTTTTTGATCTATTGATCATTTTATTCGTTGAGGTTGATAGCTTCTTCTTCTTCTGGTATGTTTTCCTATCGGAGGTTGACTTATATTGGGTCAACTTCACCCGAAGTCTGAAACCTTGAACTTAGACTAAAAAAATTTTCATTTACTATTTATTATTCTTATATGTATTATTCTTGCCTAAATATTAACGAAATAGCAATTGCAACATTTTCAGTGAGGAAGTCCAAAGGACAAACAAATTCACCGCAGTAGTACCGCAACACTAAAGGTGCTCCAGTCCAATTTTTTAAATTTTTTAAATAAATTTAATCTAACTTAAATAACTGCACATTTATTTTTATTTTTATAGATAGTTTTAAACGTTAAAATAATTGTCAAAGTTTTAATTTTTCAAGATCCCCCGAAAACCGAAAACCACCGTATGTATGGTGAATCGTGTGACGTCATCACTCTCCAAAAGTTTTATTTATTTTCAACAGTGTTGTTATTTTGTATGGAAGAATCTATTCAATATGTAGAAACATTGTTTATTTATTATATTTTTCAACATTATTATGGGAGAGTGGTATAAAAATTGTTTAAAATTATTATTTTTTTAGCTTTAATCGAACTCAATATTATGGAAACCGAAGCATCGCCTGCACAATTGTAGGCAACTGATAAGATACAGCGTACAGCGCCGAATCAGCTGTTCGACGTCCGCCATTTTGGAGTTCAGAGTTGGAGGGTTGCGAGTAGCATTACAATTTTTTTGTACAGTTTATAGTTTTAAAATATTTTAAATAATAGAGATAAACTAAAAGAGATATCTCTATTTTTTATACTGAATTATTTAGGCATAAATAATCTATATACGTATATAAAAATTTAGGCTCCGTATGTTTGCGTTCGCTAATCTCGGAAAGTAATCGATGGGTTGACTCAATTTTTTTACAGAATAATGCATTTTAGCAGAAGAGTGTTTCTATATATCTACTTTTTATTTGGAATTTATGAAGGAAAAGGAAAATTTTATGCGTTTAAAATTGACTCATAATTTTTGTCATAGTAAACAATGGAATGACAGTTCTAGACAGTGTTGCCATTTTATTAATTTTATCAAAAGTTACAAAAATTTATGATACCTTCAATTAGGAATAAAAAGAATTTAATCGAATATATAAAAACAGAATTATATCTTACAAATTATGTTACTATTTTCACTCATTTGTTTTCTCCATGAGTTTTAAAATGACTCATAATGGTAAGCGTCCATCTGCCTGCGCCGGCCGCAACGCACGCACGGCACGCAACGGATTTTTCTATATATTTACATAGAAAAATCCGTTGCGCGAGCCGGACCACCGGTATTTACCGGTGGCAGACGGGCGCTCATCTTAATTGTACTGAATGTCAGTTTGTTGCTTTATAAAACCTACACAAAAATCAGTTTAAAAAATCGAATTATATTTTTATGACAAATTTTCAAACTGTCAAAAAAGTGTAACAATGACCAGTTTACATATGTGCGGAAATATGGTTGTCCTGATATTTTCATTACATTTTCGTGTAATCCTACATGGGATGAAACAAAATAGTTACTACTTCCAGGACTGTCTCCGATTGATCGCTATGACATAACAGCACGTTTTGTCAAACAAAAGCTAAAGACGTTGATTAATTTAATCACTTCACTAAACATTTTCGGAGAAACATAATGCTGGATGTACTCTGTGGAGTGGCAAAAAAGAGGATTGCCACATGCTTACATTTAAATATGGCTTACATACAACATAGTAAATACATATTCGTCTATAACTACGGTTTTACCTTTATTATGCAAAACTAAATAACTCCTTTGTACAACTTTTTCAGTTTATTGTGTTATATACGACATGCTTTTAATTATACTCTTGAATAACTAGATCTATAATAACTGTTTCTATGATAACGTGATATTGTAAAAACCTTCAAGGTGTTAAAAAATAAATTAAAAAATTAAAAACTTTGACTTTTGACCCATGTCAAAAGTCAGAATAATAGAAGAGAATGTATGAGACGATGTATGAATGTGAGTGAGGCAAAGAGTGTGTGCCAAGACCGAGTTGTTTGGCGGTCCGTCCTCTCTGCCTACCCCTGCGGTGAAACGGCGTGATGGTTAGTTAGTTAGTTTTTTTAAAAACTTTTATGATTTTTTTTCATTCTTTTTTTTCATATATTATACATACATCATAGTCAAAGCAGATATTAAATTAAGCAATGTGTCTTCTTGGTAAATGCACAGTTGCTAGACAAATTTTGTTAACTCTTCTAATAATTAAAATCAGACAAAGCCACAGCGAAGCGTGGCCGGGTTCAGCTAGTGCACAGATTCTCAACCTTTTTTTGCCCACCGCCCACTTTGAGAGTATATTTTTTTCTAGCGCCCCCTAACTCGTGAATCTGAAAATCTATAATAATAATAGTAATTGTCGTCACGATTATATTTACCACAACAGAGGGGGCGTAATGGGATAGGATGGGGCAAGATAGAATATGGGTTTCGCCGCCCCCCTGAAAGTCTGAAACGCCCCCAATTTTCTGATGGTCTCCTACCGCCCCTCTGAAGGTCTGAAACGCCCCCAAGGGGGCGTTATCGCCCACGTTGAGAACCTACGAGCTAGTTTTTTTTAATAAAAACCACAACTATTATATGTCTAAATCTCTATAAACAGTATGTAAACATGAAATGTTGAATGATGAACTTCAATATATTAGCACAAGGTGACCTGAAAATTATGTAGAATGTAAAAATTCAATACTACCAACTTTACAGTGTGTTTTAATGACACGATTTAAAATTGACTTTTAATCATTTTTTAAAACTCTACGGTTAAAATTATTTAATAAAACTTATATATTCAGAATCAGCGTTTATTGAACATTTATATAACATTTATATTTTTAAGCGATAATATTTTTCACTGGATCCACCATGAACTTACCGCTAGGCAAGTAATAGGCGTTTTACACGATGATTTTCTTTGTCTAGTTTCCATTTCGGTCGTCATGAATTCGGGATAAAAAAAAATGTTTTTTACTTTGGTACCGATTTTCGTGCAGTTTAAATGGCGGACATCATTTAATTTGGGCGGCGGATATGGTACCGCTGCCCGGGAACCATTTATTGGATAACCAATACCTAAGCAAGGTTGCCCGGGCTCATTTGTCTAAGTCTTTTTTTCGTTTTGTCTAGGTCTTGGCGAATGTGTTTGCCCACCTACTGCGTGGCGGGCCTGATCTGGGAGACAGGAAGACCTCTACAGCTGGATTCTCTAGACCCATCGCCGTGCACCGCAGTGAGAGTGATGGATTCATGCGTCCGTCACTCTTGGACACATTGATTGACCCTCAGATTCCTAAAACAACCTAACCTAACCAATTCTCTTACCTTTTTCCTTCCCAGAACTTCCTCTTCTTCCTTTCCTTAAAATGACCTTCCGCACAGCATCACCAAAGTTGACATAGGCCATGAGGGTTTTTTTTGTTGTACAAAAAAAATTCTTTTATATTCAATTTTAATATTTTATATTATCTGATTCTGTTTTCAGCAACCACATTATGTGAAAATATTGCATTCGTTTTATATTTAAAATATTGATAAAAAAATTTATAATACTGAATTTCAATATTCACATTCAATTCAACGTCAATTCACAATACCGTAAAGTAGTTCGGTATTGTGAACTGGTTTGTATTTTTGATGATTTTTTATGGCAACGGTAAAGGAAAATGACATATGCTGTCGTGTGGTTTATGGTTGTGTTCAAGATGTTGCCACTTTTTTAGACGATTCAGTTCTGTTCCAAAATAGCATTTATTCTCTAAAGGCAACTCGTATGAAAGCATAAATATAAAAATTATATCCCGGTATTGCTTCCATATGGGATCGGTATGATAAAAACATCATGTAAAACGCCCATATTCCATAAGACGCTCTTCAGAACTGAATCGCCTTGGTTTAAAGGTCGTGAACATAATACTTATTTTCATAACTTCAAGCAATGTTTTGCAAATTTTTGTCTTTTTTGTCTTTATTCTTTTTTTTGGTGGTGTTGAAAATTAAACAAGTTTAGTTTTGAATGTTCGTTTACTTTATTACAACGATTAACACACATATAAATCATTGACATTCATACATGAGTTAAAATACTGTTATAATTAAAATTTAGACTAATATCAGGGGTACATGCTTTGTTTTCACTAGAGGTTACATTAATTAAAATTAAAGCCAATATTAAACAAAATCACATTGGACCTCTGTGCAATTTTGTATAGTCTTTGACATCTGTCGGTCAGTTATTATTATACAGTTAAAAGTACAATTTTTTCAGAGACAATTGATAGAGAACTCAAATACACTATTTAAGTCACATTTAATTGTATGCACTTTATTTTGCCCTTTGACCGCTAAGTTATTTATTTGCTAGTTGGGACCGGCTCAGTGCGTTGGGTGGGCGTCATGTGCACAGAACCAATGATTATAATTACCCCAGAAATTAGCGAAGATTTTTGTTATTTGTTAACAGGAAGTTTATAATAAGTTCAATGCGTTTTATCCAGATTTCATTATTATAATTTCATTGTCTTACTTCCCCAGTTGTTTTGTAAATACGTACTGTTGAAAATACAAGTATATATTTTAACATATTTATTAGTAGAAAATAAAGATACAATAACTTTAGTTTTTAATAAAAACTCTCTTGTGCAAGCATACACGGTTCGTTTTCATGTTATTGTAGATACATTTAGAGGACTTGTTGATTAGTTATGTTACTGTATGTTTTGAAGACTTGTTGTTTGATAATGGTATTGTATATTTTGAAAACTTGTTGTTTAATTAGGTTTCTGTATGTTTTAAACAC
Source organism: Limnephilus lunatus (assembly GCA_917563855.2). Lineage (NCBI taxonomy): Eukaryota > Metazoa > Arthropoda > Insecta > Trichoptera > Limnephilidae > Limnephilus > Limnephilus lunatus. The sequence goes on from OU830596.1 coordinate 72,069,235, forward strand.
TTGTTGTTTTATAAAATTACTGTATGTTTTGAGGCCTTGTTTTTTAATAATGTTACTGTATGTTTTGATGATTTGTTGTTTAATAATGTTGCTGCATATTTTGATGCGTTGTGTTGTTACTGTGAAGAGTTGTGTAAAAATATTGCTGTATGTTCTAAAGACTTGTTTAATAATGTTACTCTGTATTTTGAAGAATTATTGTTTAATAATGTTACTATATGTTTTGAAGAAATGTTTTCTTATTATATTAGTGTGTGTTTTCAAAACTTTTTGTTAATTTTATAAGTAGATAAGCTCAATATACTCTGTACACCATTACACGAAGTTATTTTCAAAAGTCTCTCCTGGAATAAATGCATGAAAAATGTTGTAATCACCAAAGGTACATTTGATCATTCAAATCAATATTCATTACATTCGTGCGGAAATAGATATTATATTTTGGTTTTTGAGAACCCATTTTTTGTTTTTAACATTATCAAGTAGTATGTATGTAAATGATTATGAATAAATTAAAGAGAAAACATGGATATTCTATAGTAAATTTTAGAATGGAACCTTCGAAATTATCCAATGATGTTAGGTTTTGATTTACTTACATTATATTATTTAGTCTATTTTTAAGGTTATACTTTCCTATGGGGATCAATACTTGAATGAGCTTTTGAATAGCATTTAAATATATCGCTATCCTACTGGGCGAAGGTTTGAGGCGGGTCGAGGACTGGATTGTAAGAAGTGAGTAAATACGTTTTTTTTCTTCTTTCTTTACTTTGGCCTCATGCGAGAAGATGGGAAGACAATAATTTCCCTCAGGGCCTATGTCATAATATTTGAGGAATTATTTTATGAATAAAAAAAGAAAGCAGGCAGCTTTTTAATCGTTTCCCGGACCATTTTACAAACAGTAAAATAAACTTCTCTTCGTCGAATTTATTATTGAATTTATCGAATCCCTGATTTTAATTAAATTTAATTTAATGAATTTATTTAATCTCTGATTTTAATTTAATTTAATTTATTGATTTTATTTTTCAGTTTATTGAACCCCTTCCACACTTCATCCCAAGTGTGTCTAGGTCCTTTTTTTCCGTTTGCCCACCTACTGCATGGTACAAGATCGGGAGAGATTGGTTGAGGGAGACCTTACCTAGGCCTTTCCAGCTGAACTTTCTCGAACCATCACCTTACACCATAATAGGAGGGGTGGACTCATACGTCCGTCACTATTAGATGCGTTGACCCACAGATTCCTACCCATTCCCCATAACTTTTTCCATCCCAGAAGTTCTTTTCCTTCCTTTCCCTAAAAAGACCTTCAACACATCATACCCATAGATGAAATCGGCCCTAGGGATATTTTTTTCTCATGGCTTCCTGTATAGAGAAAATGTAAAAAAAATATCACCCAAATATAGTTAGAAAATTCTAAAAATTGATTTTAAGAAGTTATATTTTAATCTAAAACATTCATTCAAATTATCCCTCCACACAGCATAGTCAAAGATAATGTTAGCACTTGGCAAACTAAAGAATGCGCTTGGCGCTTTCTGTATGCAGAATACTGAATACATGGTGATTTTTTCCGGTAAACCTCACCTTCTTCCAAATAGCATTTCGTGCATCTACCATCAAGCACATTCTCCTGTCTTGCCAGATCAACACATACTACAATTATTATAGGTGTATATATATAATATTTTTTAAAGCCTTAGACGTCTCGGAGAGCAGTAGTCGCAACTGTAACCTTCCTTGCAAGCATATTCCGCTGCCGATGAAGACAGCGAGCCTTGTCGATCCGCTTTGCAACCCCCGAACACCTAAGCCACAGATAGATCCACAGATACATATAGCCGGGCAGTATCAATGCGCAACCGAGCAGTAACAATTGGGGGTAATATCTGCGTGGGTTATCTCTCATGAATTGTATAATGTCTCTAAATTTTATCTCAGATGTCACGGTGTAGGGTTGTGGATGACCGCCCTCAGTCCAAAGCTTTTCTTGGTCGTTGTAGTACAGATAAAGTGCAAAGCGTGGATCTATAAACAAATTTAATATATTTATGTATTCTAAAAATAATAAAAATAAAAGACAACAAAATTTATAAAAAAGTAAACGTATTTTTAAAAGTAAAAGTTAAATAAAAAAATAAATAATAATTGCCATGGTCGAGAATCGAATCCCGATCGACTGTGTGGAAGGCAATTATGATGATCGTTACACCAACAACTATTGTGAGCACTGCATAGTAAATTTATTCAAATATTATTACGTAAGGTACAAAAATGGGTATTGCACATTTTTTATGGCTTAAAAAAAATTAAGCCAAAAATTACGATGATTACAGAATTTTTATTTTATTTTTATGTTGACGAATAAATTTTCTATAGCGAGTCAAAGTTTCCCATTTTTGAATTACGGCTAAAACGATATTTTGGGGCGTGGCCATCGTGTGACGTCATGAGCGTGGACGCTCACTGAGTGTTTATTTGTGCTGGCCAAGCAGGGCGTCGCTTGTGACGTCACAATCCGATTTGTCAACCACGGGCCGTTTTGATTTTGTCAGGCTTATATCGTTTTTAAAATCAATAATATTTATTGAAAACATAAAAAACCAACATTTTTAGTAGGATGATTAAAATCAGAAAAATGATCTTTAAATATTCCGTATTTTTTCAACAGAATCCCTCGTTTGCGGAAATACCCCATTATGAATTTTAGAATGTTACTAACTCACATCACATGACAACCGAAACTATATTGTTTTATATCATTAAAGAAGAAGGTAATACTAAAAATCTAAAGAAATTATAAAAAGAAACCGGGACACCTGCGCAGGATCTGTCGTCTTACTAGTTCGTGTATCTCTAGTCCCAATTGCAACCGTTATCTTTTTATTTTACGGGGTCTTGATCTTTTTCACATTTCGTTTAGATTTTTAGTATTATCTTCTTCAATGATATATTACGTTGATTGGAATAACCTTCAAAAGTTTATTCAAACAGAGAGTTGTTCTAATAAAAAAATTGTATAATATTAGGACCGGTCAGTGGCTGAGTTGGTATCACGTTTGGGTCCCACCCGGACGTCGCGTGTTCGATTCATCGGCTGGCTAAGTTCTCCATCACGACAAACGGGAATGTTTGCCTTTCTTTATAAAAAAAAAAATTATTAAATTTTATTGTGTCAACAGTGTGTCATGTTTATATATTATAAGCGTCTCCTTCAGTAAAATCAATAAACTTATATTCTCGGTCATCCAAGCTTACAATAGTGATAAAAGCATACAAATTGATAAAATTATCGCAGTGGCAAAAACATAATTATCTTAATAACAATAACGAATAGCAGACAACATTTAAAAAAAATTATAATGTAAACGCGTTACAATTCGCCTTTGTTGAGAAGGCTATTATTATCTATAGGTAAATTGATTCAGTTAGAAGACTTTGATAACAATATAAAAACATTTTAAATTTACATAAGAGCAATTCAATTTTAATACAATACAATGTCGACATTTACCAAGGGTAAATTGATTCAGTACAATGGAGGATTTTAAAATAATTATATAAAAGCAATAAATAAAAAGTAAATATATGTTGTTCAATAATACCTACAAATTAAATTTCAATATCTGTCAGGTGTAAATTGATCATTACCTACAGTGGTAGACTTTAAAATTGTAACATAAAAACAATTTGATCTCAAACATTAGAAAACAATTTGTGCACAACGAATATAAAATATCAACGAATTTGAAAGGTATATATTACAAAAATCGATTATAATTTGAAATAGATTTAAAGAAATTCAATGACTTTACAATTTCAAAAAATTAACCTTACAAGTAAGGAAACAAATGACAGAATTTTTACGTTTTGATATGACTTACCATCTTCAAACTTGCTATCTTCGTCATGGGTAAAATAGTATTTTCGAACTGTCTGGGGGTAGGATAAAGTGGCAGCAGTTTCGGTGATTAGCATGGCATCATCATTGTTTCCGATGACCCCGACGCACCGCACGCGGAGTATCGGTCCATCGAAGTATTTTTTAAGGAGCATTAGCTTGAGGAACGCTTTCAAACCGATGGATGTAACTTTAACCTGTGATAAACAGGCGTTTTAAACAACATTTTATAAGAGTGTAGTTAGTTGTATTGACCACTATCTTTAGTTACCGGCTTCGAAAAGCATAATATTTTGATCAATTTCAACTCATTTATTAAACATTTTTAAAATATGGAACAAGCAATATTTTGAAACGTTGTCGTATTGATGAAATCTAATTTAATCTTTCAAAGCTTAATCGTTTCACAATAAAAAAATGATTATGTTGAACTAGCAATTTTGATAAAAAAAAGTTATTAAAAATTCAAGATACTAAGATCACTCTTCTTGAGTTTTTGGACCAACAGAAAAACAAATAGACAAATTTCTGCATTTGAAGTTAAGATTTTGGACAGGACACAGGACTATTGTTTTTTTAAATCTATTTTGGAAAAAATTACATCAAAAGAAAATGTTCCCTGCAATTTGTAAGATATTGTTTATTTATTTAATTTTGAAAGTCTGATTCTTTTATCCTCAGCAGGACCCAAGTAAAATTTCGCTAAATTACCACATCTCACTTCAAAGATGATTCTTGTGCTACACCATCTAATTATTTTACGTAGGTTTTCATTTAATTTCAATGTTAATAATAACACAATAAGTCCCATCTTATATAGGGATAGGCAAGTATCCGATAGTCGATAATGCAAGTATCTAGGTGACTACCGCAATACATCTGCATGGATATTCTTACACAGGCACACGTTGGCGAGGTTTTACAACTCGTCCTCGACGCCAGTCTCCGGCAAAGTTATTAGCGCTTTTAATCACACACAGACTTTACTTGGCGATGTTAATAAATATAAATTATAATAAATAACATTTATGTTCGGGTTGTATTTTGACAGTTTAGTAAAAATTACATTCTCGTCGACACTTGAGTTAGACATTATTGTAAGAATTCGTCTGCTTTAGACCAAAGCAAAGAGTTAACAAAATATGACAGCTGCAGCATCTGTTTGATTGTGAATAAGGTTAAGAAAGCTAGTTTTGACATTTAGAGATGTAACCGAGCAACGAAAAACCATAAAAATACTATATTAATCCGATTTTATACAATGGAATCACCTGCCACCACTCTCTGGCTGGGTGCATGATCATGCACATTCATTCCGGTTTTAGCATTCGTTCTTTCTACCTGCTTTTCCTCTAAGCAAGATAATTATTAAATCTGTGCTAATTATTGTAACACAAAGTTTCATTTGTAAATATATTTGACTAGAGTTAAATCAAGAGTTGTTATTGAAAACATCCGCAATACACGCATACAGTTTACAGACGTAGCAAGGTTTGTAAGCTGTCAAACCCTCTTGTTAAAATATCAAAAAATACCAATATTGCTAAGAGATCAAAAATACGGTGGCGACGCGGGTCTCGTGATTTCAGTAGCAACGTGAACCGACTGTGCTCGACAAGTTGTTTGCGATGTGATTTCAGTCACTTACATCAGTATCGGATGCTTGCTTATCTCCGTTCAAGAAGGGCCGAACGTTTTATTTTGATAAACTTACCTTGATATTGTTGACGTACATCGATATTTTTGTTTTAGGGGTAGATTTGGCGACAGTACAACTTACGCTCAAAATGTCCATCAATGCATAGTTTTCCTTTAACCCCTCTATTACGGGGAGTTTTTTAGGAGAAAATTCTAGAATTTCAAATATTTTTTATACACACTAAGAAACCTTCCTATAAAATGCTGATAATACTTTTTCTTGTAATATATTCCATTTACTGATTATAAAACGTAAAAAATTTAATTGTATTGATGTCGTCAAAAAAGTGTATTTATGAATGCTTAGAAAGGTTACATACCTAATATTACATGTCTGCGAAGAATAAGTTATCATATTTGATCGTTTCATCAAAGAGTTAATAATTAATTGAAAGACCCTGTTACAATTTTTATCGGGTTATTGAAATGTTAAATTTTTTAACAAGATTTCATCAAATTCTTACTGAAAATTTCACTGCGAGACGAATAAATAAATTACTTCTACTTCTAAAATACCCATTTGGACGTGTTGTTATTTCAATTGATAATTTTCAGAAGTCAATCACAATACATTATCACAGATTTTAACTAAATATCTTAAATGCAAATATTGATTTACCACCACAACCCATATTTATTCAGATTTAGACTATGACGGTATTTACATAATATTATGTTAAAAAAGGGATTAGTAAAATTGACTTTGACAAATTAAGGTAATGAGGTAAATCCATTCGTCTCATTTTATATTTCAGAAGAGTAAGTTTTTATACATTTAAATGAGTTTTTTGGTTATTATTTTTTACTAGTTCGAGATGACGTAATATTGGAATTTGATAAAAAACATTTTTAGAAAATATTGAATTGTTACGGTTTTGAAATCAGCCCTCAAATCTGACATGTAATTTTAAGGGGTTACATCACTTTGACCATACAAAAAATTACGCTGTTTCAAGAATTTGTTTTTGAAGAGTGGAAACATTTTTATTTAATTTAAAGAACAATTTATGGTACGTACGCAAATTATAGGTAAATTTACAATTTAGGTACATATCGACAAGTAAGGTATTATACCACAAAATATATTTTTTTTGTAAAATTTAGCGAAAATCATTTGGTGGTCATGATAACTCGGTCCAGGTTTGAGCAAGAAGAAAAAATCAAAAATAATTAGTTTCTGTAACCCAAAATCTAGCGATATACGTATGGGTTTTTTTTAAATATTAATATTTACGTTTTCTGGACCACTTAAAGTAACGAAATTTCACCACAAATACGTTTTTTTTCCTTCAAATAGATGCGAATTTGTGAAAAATGCATATTTGTCAAAACAGCTAGCTTTTGGGGTACGGAAAGTAATTTTCTTAATTTTGTTCTAGCTTAAACCTGAGCTATTGTGTCCAACGCACGGCACGAAATAAAATATTTTATAGTTTAATAGAAGTATAATACATTAACTGAAGCAGACTGTAAAATATTTGACAAATTTAAAGAAAATTCGACTGCTTTTGTTAATCAATGGGAAAAGGGTGATGGGAAATAGCCCTACCTTCAAATGTGGCGATTTGCTCCTTCATCCACTGATCACACAATTGAAGGCCAATAATTGAAATACGATGAAAAATATGAAAGCGATTTTGTGAGAGATTCAATAAATGATAATAATAATAACTGATTAATGTGGTAGGAAGGATTTTGCAATCTTCTTCTTTCTTCTGATTCCCAAGTAGGCTTTGTGAGGAAGGAGGGGAACAATAGGATATGACAATACATTGAACAGGACCTTGGAATACATGAATTAGTCCCAAAGCTGTTTCAATACTAGACAACCTTACTTCACTTTAATTTAAATAAAAATGTTTCCACTAATCATGAAAAAGCATAAATGTTTAAGGGTGAAAGTGGTGTAACTCCTTAAAAGAAAAAAATATGTTCACCTAGTACGGTAGTTTTGCTGGATATACTGAAGTTGTTAATGTTATCGTCTCTTCTACCGATAACTTTACACGAGTAAGTTCCAGAGGCAGACATGGAATCCATCAAAACCTTTGTAGAGCAATAATCTGAATTGCATTCAATGTGCTGCATTTTTATAACTGTCTTATTGTCAGGCGAACGATAATATTGGTAAGGATTTTCGTAATTGTATTTTCCATTTGACGATTTGCTCTGAAAAATCATATTGTAAACAAATATACAGATAATTAGTAGGTACACATAAATACAAATACAAATCTAATGATATACTAAAATTAACCAAATATATCAGGGTAACTACAGACGTACAAACCAGATGGAACTTCATTTTTGTTATTATCTACAAAGGCTTGTCAAGACTGACGATCAAATCGACGATCATCACTATTTTGCAAGTTAAACATTTGAAAAGTCGCCGTTATTCATTGATTCTCGGCCAGTTTTAGATTGGCTAGTTGAGGAAGAGAGGGACTGACCACGTAGAAGAGAATGAGGATATCTTTTAATTTGATGAACATGTATTGTATTTAAAAAGTTATTAACGACAGTTTAAAATTTTTCGAGTCTCCTAAAATGACAAAGACACGAGCTGATAAAGTGAACAAGGGTAATACACATGCAATGATGTCTCGTGACATCACACGAGAGGAAGAGAGGGACTGACCACGTAGAAGAGAATGAGGATGTCTCTTAATTTGACGAACATGTATTGTATTTAAAAAGTTATTAACGACAGTTTAAAATTTTTCAAGTCTCCTAAAATGACAAAGACACGAGCTGACAAAGTGAACAAGGGTAATACACATGCAATGATGTCTCGTGACATCACACGAGACACGATTCAGTGCAATTCATAATTCCAAAAGCAGTACTGCATGTGTCAGCGTCAGTCGTCACTAGCGATGCGTGGGTTGAGCCAGAATGCATTCTTGAACTCGAATCCTCTGTGGGTAGCGGATACCACTCCTAATTCTTTTTGAAATAAACCACTCCCAGAGAGCTCGGTTCCGGATTCGGAACCGAATGCCTCTGCCCAATGCTCGGCAGTGTCAATAGTCAATACCTAGTTCGTACCAAGCACTCGGAACCTGGAACTACTCATAGAACTCGAGTTCTTTTAAAAAGAGCTATTCCTCGGAGGCCCCCGGCAAAACCCGGAACCGACATATCGCTAGTCGTCAGACGCTTTTCGGCCGGTCGCAAATATCAACATTTTGACGGATTATATCTTCATACTATTCGGTTTTTTCCAAAATTTTAAGTAGTTTTTTCCTTAGCATGCTTTAATCAATATGATTTATTTATTTCAGGAGACGGCCACATCGGAGCACGAAATGAAGGATTGAGAAATGGAGGTGAATAGAGACAGACCGTAACCAATGGAGAACATTTATGTAGGAAGCCAAATCCCATTGTGCACCAAACAATATTCATAGAAGGATATTATTAACACAATACATACAAGTCGGAGTCCCTCGAAGTCTTGTGGATACGTGATGAACACCTGGCCATTCCTTGACCACGTCAGACCATCAACATGATCAAAGTGTTCACGATAAACACAATCTAATTGGTTCCATTGACCGACCTCGATTACCTGATCAACCTTCAGATAGGGAGGAGGACACGATGCATTAATTTGGGCTTTATTCACTGCAATTAAAATGAAACCATTAAACAAAAATGATTTAAAAATATATTATTGATTTTTAATCTAATAAAATACATATAATGATCAAATTATTTCAAAGCACTTCTGCATCACAGCATTGGAAGCCTATGGCACGGACTACGCCAATGAATATTTTCTTAAGGCTGCTGGGATGGAGTTCTTCTTGATGGTCCTCTGGAGACGGAAGACTATCAAATGATGCATAATAAAAGCATTTTTTAGCGTTTTATGATAATTTACTACGAGGGCTTTCCGTAAAATAAGTTATCCAAGGTGCTGCGGGCGTGAGCAACGATTTTACGCGCAATCTGGCAACACTGTCGTGTAGCCTGGTTTCCCCTTGTCAAATCCCCAATACATTACTCCCTCTGTGACGCTTAGTCTCAGCGTGGCAGCCGTTCGAGCCTCCACTCGCCGCACCCGCTAGGTGTGAGTTACGCTCTGTAATTCGTTTTTAAATTTGCTTCGGGGTATCTGAATGACGCAACTGGAATTATTCCTTCGTATCTGGTGTCATATTGTGTATCCAGGTCTCGTCTCCAGTCACAATTGAGCCAATAATTCTTCGCCATCGATGTCGTAGCACTCAAGGAATTGCGGGTTGATTCAACCCGTAGTTGTTTGTGATCTTCGGTGAGCATTTTCGCACCCGGCTTGGGCAGACCTTGTGGTCTCCCAAATTTTCTGTCACAATCTTGTCAATAGTGGACTTTCTGACATCAAGCATCATATCACAGAGCTCCTGAACCGTCACCCATCGATCTGCAATCGTTGTTTTTTCCACTTTTTTCGTCTTAAACCGATGGTCATCCGGCTCTTAAATTATCTGCTCCATTGCGAACGGCTACCACGCCGAGACTAAGTGTCGCAAAGGGTGCAGATAGGTAGGGATTTGGCGTAGGGAAACTAGGTTACACGCCAGTGTTGCCGGATCTTGCGTAAAATTGCTCCTCGCGACCGCAGCACCTTGGAAACCTTATTTTACGGACAGCCCTCGTAGTTCTTTTTAAGCTTTCACGTTTACTAAAGATAGGTAGATATTGCATTTTTCTACCCCTGCACGGCATGCCTTATATAATATGAATTAGAAAAAAGTTTAAGACAAAAGGTTATTGCAACGTCTGGAAAAAATATCGCGCAAACCTTAAGACCCACCGTGTTCTTTAAACACTTTATGTTGTTTGAATATAACAATAATCAATTTTTTAAAGTTTTCAGTCAATTAAAGGAAATTCCGACATTTAATCCCGTTCGCGGCAATAACAATACATAGATCACTTATGCTAACTTACATAAGGTATCTGTGTTGAGAGAGGCTTGGTGTAGATTTTCTATTTTAGGTTAAAGTTTGCATGCACCATAACTGTGTTGTACCAGTCTAAAGATGGTTATGCTTCACACATCTTTATATTACTACAATAAAATCATTAGATTGCGACACATATTTCCAAATACTCAAAAATAAAACAGACTAAAAGACAGCTTTCAACATATGTGATGGCACCATGAAAAGACCAGGACTATATAGACTTGCACATTTTAAGAGTGTAAAAAAATCTTTATTTTTGTAGCGATGTTGTCGGTTCATGTAAAAACACTTAAAATAGTCTAATGTAGTCTAAACTATGTACCCTCCAAAGCCAGGTATCGCGAAGTGTTGAATGTTATTATGTCCCTATTAATTTTGATTAAGTGCTTGTAAATTTCAATTGCACCTTTAATTAGAGAAGCCCAGTTAGTCCCAAGTTAGTATTTGGCACCCAAATTAAGAAATTACCGGAACTTATGAATTTCTGAGCCTTTTTAGATTTCTTTCGATCAGAAACTTTTATTGACAAAAATTATTATTTTCTTGTGATCTCTAAAAATAGACATCGTCGCATCTTGAATTATGCTTGAATAATTCGCTTATATCAACAAGAAATGTGAATTTCACAAACTTCAGAACTATTCATTGACCAACGTCCGGAAGAACTTGAGCATAAAGACATTCTATCAAAAAGGTGGGATGTTTTAAGCCAATACAAAATTTAAACTGCCGCAGCAAAAGTAATTTTAAAAAGATACATAGGTAATTGGAGATTTTAAATTAAATTAAATATATTTTTTAATATTTGAAGGCAATTTCTGAGAATTTTACCGCGACTTTAATCGAAGAACTAAAGAGACCCATTTTATATTTAAATGTTTCTCAAAAAAAAAATTTTTTCCGTAGTAGAGATAAAATATTTATTTTTATAACTATAAGAAAAAAAACAGTTAAATATTAGAAAAATCTATTGGAAATGACTTACAAGCTCTACATTCTACAACTATTAATGTGTTATAATTACAAGCACCAAGTCAATCATTTTGTGTTGAAATTGAATAGAGGCAATTTATTTTAGAAAATGGTAAACGCACAAGCTAACAAATTTTTGCTAAATATCGGCTTAAAAGCTTTAAACTATCAGAGGGAAGGGGAAGACGGAAAGCACTTGGCTATTCAGATCTTTTTAACAAACACGGCTAAAATAATTTCAAGCAACGTTTCAATTGTAAATAGTGGTCTTACACCAGGGCGATATTAAGAATATCTTCCACTCACTGCAGAAATACGGATATTTTCTCATTGGTGCAAATAGGTGCGAATTATTGTTTATGGAATGAAACACCAGCTTTGATTGATCGAGACATTCTTCCAATAGGCTAACTAAAATAAGTAGATTTGACGCTGGACGTCAAATTGTTAGGGATTTGAGTCGTATATTTAGACAATGGGCCAGAGCCTGTGAAATAACCCGATCATAATATGAAAGGTTACATGATTCTCCTGGAAAGCAGTTTTGATTCATTATGAATACGTGTCAAATCTTGCCATCTCGGAAGGTCAAGAAATGATCCTTTCCATGAGAAAAATGAAACTCAGAATTACAGTCTTGGGCACTGTATTTTGTCATTAAAAGATTTAGGGAATATGACCATTTAATCAAACACAATGGATTGTTAATGAAAGTTAATTTTGTATTATTATATAAGTTTGAAAGTACGTATTTATCCTCTGGGAAAATACCAGTTTTAAACATTGTGGAAAACTCACCTGGGACCGATATATTTGCAAATAAAACTTGTTTGTTGTTTACGTTTTTTAAGCAGAATTTTTGACTATTACTAAATCGAATTGCCGATTAAATCAATAAATTAATTTAGTAAAAACGTGATACTTTAAATTGCTTAAAAAGCCATTTAAAAATTGTTTCAACTGAAAGAAATTAATTTACAATCAAATAAGAAAAAAAAATTGTTAGTACAATTTTTGATTATCAAAATCAATTAATTGTTTTTAAAACGACTGTTACTGATTGTACCTACTTTATGCGTATTTTAGGCCAGGTGTGAATATGCATTACGTTTTAGTAATTATTTGTGAAGCCTTCTTAAGATTCAAATAATATCATAATATTATTATTAAAAAAATATCTTGGTAAATTTTTTTATAAGTGCAGAAGTAAAACTAAGAATCATTTATAAGCAATATAAGCATGCTAAAAATAATTTAAAAAATTAAAAATTACGCATCCATTGAACGAAACATACCTTACACTCAGTAATTTGGAAAATAGTAAATTTATATGTGGTTGGTCATTTTCAATTCTTTGGAAAATACTTACTTTTAATACTTAGGTGGTAGAAAATTTATCAATCATGTAAAGTTAAAAATATAAATTTTATCTTCTACCAAGCTTAAGTGATGCATGTATTCACAGTTCAAAGCCAAGTTTATGTTGTGCTACTAAAATGCATATTATTTTGGTTTCATTTGAGCATATAAAAAAAACATCACACTACGGAGGAATACTGGTAATATTGTCTTTCTCGTAAAAATGATTGTGATTATGCAATTCAGAGTGTTTCTAAAATCAAAAACATGTGTTAAAATAATGCTAGGCAATCTAGGCATCTAAATAAATAAATATTAGCAATACTTGAAAGCTAAATAGAAAGCATAGAGTTGAAGTGCATTCACATGTGAAAATTATTAATATCTTAATGAAACCATTTTGAATTTTGTTAAAATATTTTATTAATTTTATCACATTCATTTTCACAACTTATTTTTAGGTATTCCATAAGACATCCTTAAATACTTTGCCGACTAACCTTTTATTTGTAGTAATTTGATGAATTATGAAACCACTTTTATGCAAATAGAACAGCTTCAAATATTTGAAAAAAAGTCGAATTTCATAAATAAAAAATATCTTAAATTGACAGCAACAATAAAATAATTATTGTTTATTTGTAATACTTTTCTTATATTTACATTAAGCTACCTATTTTTAAGTGGATAGAAATTTATTGCTAACAGATATTATTAATTCTTTAAGATTTATCGATATTTCATGTAACTCATCCATAAACAGATTGCAGACACGAGGAGGTGAGAAGAAATGGTTTTTTGGCCTGAAAAAATAAAAATAATTTTGTAAAATCGCCAATTGGAAACAAAAATTTCGATTGAGGAAAATCCTCTTATTAAATTTAGAAAAATAATATATAATGAAAATAATACATAAAAGGAGAAGGGTTTATCCAAATATTATCAAATTTCTTGGTCGTTGTCAACGTTGAAAAATATTCTAAATTTAGAAAAGTGAAAAATCCTTTAAATAAAATATTATTATAATTTGCTTTGCAAAATAGAAACACACAATAAGCACAAATTTAATTTAGTAAAATTTCCACAGACCTCCGTAGATAAATCAATTCAATTTTGGGTAGATCATTGGATCGAAGTAAATCCATTTTTGTCAATTTCCAAAAAAAAATTGATACAACTTTTTATTTAAATTTCTGCATTTTATCTTTTCATGTCCAACTACTAACAAACCACACAAACAAATAAAGCGAACGAAATACCATAAGCCAACTTAGAATGACATTTTTTCTTCGACGAGATGAGATTTAAAATTGTTGCTTATTACACTCAGATTATTTTAACTGAGCTTTACACGATCAGCTTGCATACTTAATGCTGGGATTTTATTTTCATAAATGGAAGAATTAAAATTAATTTTTGGCGCTACATATTCCCATTGCTGACGTATAACAAAAATTAGGAAAATCTGCCATGAAATACGTTTCATTCAATCAAATTTAGATTTGACGAAGAAGAAAGATCATGATTTAAGAATAAGTATTAAAACAGGAGCATACAATTTACTGTTAAATTTTACAGACAAATCGATTTCCAAACCTAATGAGGTTCAGCTACATTAAGTTAAAATCGTTTTACACCCGACAGTTCTTACAACATTCACAGTCCAACATAAATTCACAGAACATTTTCATATTATATTTTTTTTGGCGCGTGAAAATTGATTAATTTTAAGTATTCAAGAGTTTAATAAGACTTTGAACGAAACCGATTAGAGTAAAAGACTGTTGAAGCATCACGTGATCAATTCAATACCATCGAGCAACGAGCAATCACTATTGGAAGTGGCTGCGAACGAATGGAAGCATTTAGATCAGTTATCAAAGTGCAATAATGTATACCAAAAATATATTATTTCATGAAAAAATTGGACGTGAATACATCATTTTAAACATTAATCTTTGCATCCATACAATAAAAAATCAATGCTAACAATTTTATTAACACAAACATAAGTCCATGCAACTCACCCGAAGCACTAGGCCATTCCAGTTTCTGAATGTGTAGGGTCTGTGGTACGGGCAGCATGGCTGTGACCTCTGCCACAAGTGCAGTGGCGGGCACATCTGCAAGGGTGCCCACGCACTTGACCCTGAGCAGTGCCCCCATGAAGTGCTTGCGGAGGATGTTCATTGTCAGATCCACGGTAGTGGTGAATTCGTTGTTCTTCTCGTATATCCAGACGGACGTGTAGGAGTGGTGGACCTGGGAAGAAAATAAACTTAAGCTAACTGAAGGTATTACGGATTATTCCTGTCATAATATTTATTCCTACCCACATTTGTTCCTACCTACGTCTGTGAACTTATAAGTTCAGTACCTTGGCTGATGGGTGGTTTGGTATATTTATGCTTGGCTGTCTTCAAAGTGACCGCCGTTTTCTATGATCAGGATCTTGATTTCTTTGATAAAATTAAAAGTTTCGTGAAAAACTTCAAAATTACAACTGGTGTTAATCAGATCAAAGTGAAGGTGACACCCAAAAATATTGAACAAGCGACATCATTATCCTGCTGCTGTAAGTTTATGCTATCCATTTTTCCTACATTCCAGAGAATTTCTAACAGGAAGGGTGATACATTGACTCAGGGAGATGATAGATAGTGAAATCCCGACATTGAATAAATGGAAAAGATGCCGAAAAGTACGTGTATTGTATCATATTAGTCGATGATTTAGTTCCTACATAACTTTAGTTATATATGGCCTTTTCGGGTCACATGGTCTCATTGCCGCGTTGTGCTGGAGGTGTCCGAAGGTAAATGTGCGGAGACATTATAGCTTAGGAGATCCGCAGATAAAACCTAGCTTTCAGCCGGGAAAGACGATTGTCTTCCGAAGTATTATTATAAACTATCTGGGGTACCCGGGTTCGCTCAGAGAGTTGGTATGGGATTGAACTAACGTTCGAACCTACGACGGATCTTGCTTTATATACCCCTACCAATAGGTAGTCCCCACTCATACAAAAAAAGGCTTTGAATGCTCTACAATGTTCTAGAACATTCCACAACATTTGAGGGTATTTTGGAATGTTCCACAGTGATCTGGGAAGTTCCGGGATTTTTTCGAACGTTCCCGACTATTCCCGAACATTCCAGAACGTTCCGGGATTTTCTGGAATGTTGTGAAATGTCTCGAAAACTTTCGAATGTTCTGGACTGTTCTAGAAAATTCTAGAAGGCGAAACTTGGGGCGAAAGCCCTTATGTCTTCAAAAACGCGACCTTCAGGTAAAAACGGAACCCTTCTTCATGGGTGGGGGATAGAGGGTTACAATACCATATAACCGATCCTTGATTCTACAATAACTCGTTTCTGAGTTATAGCGGTACATTGAATACTTTTTTTGTAGTATTTATATTTATTTATTACGGTACGTCAATAAACAGTCACATTAACACAAGTTTTTCAATAAGCATCCTATAGTACTGGAGAATACAGGACCTAGTACTTACAAATTACTAATATCTCTGGAGAGTATGTACAGTATGCAAATCAATGATAAACTACCGAACTGTTTATATAATGAAAATGTTCTTAGCTATTTCTTCAATTTACCTCCATTCCGTTGACGAAGAATGTCAGGGTCGCAGGAGGAATGGATGGTGCAGAGGTGCATTTGACATTGAGATCTTCCCCTATGTCGTAGGTCGACCTCATTCCCTCTATCCTCGGCTTCTCTTGGGGGAGAGCTAAGGAAAGAAAATGTTATTAATTAATCTACATCTTGTGTCATTTTTTTAAAATCACTGATTTTATAGAGCATCGTTTCTCCAAGTTTTTAGTTTCGCGTGTCCCCCTGAAAAGCCAAAAAATAAAATAAAAATCTTTACAACCCCCTCAATACATATTTTAACAAAGTTTTAGTATGTGTATTTTTTTACATTTTCTCCACACGGGAGGCTCCGAGGAAAACATTTCAGGGTATATTTTATCTTTAGAGATGCAGTGGCAATGATGCAGCAATCTTTTGAGGAAAGAAAGAAGT
Source organism: Limnephilus lunatus (assembly GCA_917563855.2). Lineage (NCBI taxonomy): Eukaryota > Metazoa > Arthropoda > Insecta > Trichoptera > Limnephilidae > Limnephilus > Limnephilus lunatus. The sequence goes on from OU830596.1 coordinate 72,086,182, forward strand.
TGATGTTTGGGAAGGGAAAATATATGAGGGGTGGGTAGGAATCTGGGGTCAGTGTCTCCAGGATTGACGGACGTATTAATCCATCCTTCCTATTATGTGTTTCGTTGTAGAGTCTTATTTATGTTGTGCATATTAAGTAATTACCGGGTAATGTGTGGGAGGGTGTGTGAGAGAGGGTGTGTGTGTGTGTGTGAATATGTGTGTATATGTAGTAAGTATGTGCATTAAACAATTTATATGATTGACATGATGCTCTTTTTCAATTTGGGCAGTGAATCGGAGAAAATGTCGATGTTAGAATTAAGATTAATATTATTGAATATATGAATAGCATTATTAATTGGCGAATTAGTTACTGCATTTGTCTTGTAATTAAGCGTGTGGAATAGTTTTGTATGGCGTGAACGTCTTAATGGTATGTTAAAATTAACTAGGGAAAAAAGTTCGGTACAGTCAATATTATTATTTAAAATTTTGTGTATAAATTTCAAATCAGCTATTACTCGTCTTTGTTGCAAAGTTTGAAATGTACATTCACAGTTATTGTTAAATTTGAAGGTAAGATATTTTATAAATTTATTTTGAATATGTTACTTTGTACGTCGGGTTCCAAATTGGCGAGACATATTCCAGTATACTTCTGACTAATGCAAAATATAACATAACTAATGTACGCGGGTTACTGAACACTTTACATCCTTAACAAAACCAAGCATTATCCTTCACTTTCGCACCCTGGTATAAGTAACAGATGGTTACTCCTTCAAGGCTCTCGCAAGGACTCTAATTTTTTTGAATTAACGAATCTGGAAAACGGGTCAAATTCCTCTCCAATCGATTGCCATTCCCAGCAAGAATGCGCATGACTCCTGCTGGAGAAGTCAACAGGTCTCCTTCAACCATCTATCCCGATCCGGCTCACAAATTTTGGTTGGCAGATTCATCGACCGCACTCCCATGAACCCGGGCACCCCTGCTAATTCACCAAACGTAGCAAACCTCTTGCAGTGACCTGCAGCAGAGGTAATTCAATAAACGGCGATGCCAATAACCGCCTCCAAATTGACTTTGTTAATTGTTGATTTTGAAAGGCTAAACCAATATACCAGATGACAAAACTCTACAACTAGAATTTTTGCCTCAAAAATTATAAAAGTTTTGGCTTACACGATGATGTGAATACGGAATTTTATTAACGGATGCTTTGAAAAGATTGATCCCATTTGCCACGTCTTGTACGATAAAGGCTTCTCGTCTACGGTGGCTTTAAAAACTAAATACAAAAACGGTATATTATTACTTGAAAATAATTTACTTATGTGTGTTTCAAATATCGATCGAAGTATACAAAGAAAACCTATGAAATGAAAACCTTCGCGTATTAAACAGTCGGCTTCAATAATCAATTAGCATATTATATTTACCATTTAGTTTATTAGGTAGTAGGTATAAGTAATGAGTAACACTTGAAGAAATTGATTATTATTTGATAAAAGGATTTTTCATGAACGTGACTTTTTTTTTTGACGGATTGCGATCCCCCTAAAGCTTCTTCTATCTCTTACACAATATACCCCGATTGGGAACAGTTAAAATTCTTGTACAGTATTCACTTTTTTTAAATACCTGCTCGCGACCCCCATATTGAGAAACTATGACGTAGGTACAGAAACATTATTGGAGAACACAGTGTTGAGTAATTATTATTGTGGAGTTCAAATCCCACAACGGGAAATAGCGCCTTGCTAGTGGTGTATCCTGAGACTGACAGCACCCATAATAACAAATTTATCGTATAATTTCAGCTGCAGCAATATTCGAACATGCAATCTCCGGAATCACAGGTAAATGTTGATGGCAAATTCACAGGCACTAAGACACCTGACTGACCAACAATAATTAATGTTTGCGGCTAGCCACTTGTGTTCAATTCACACGCTGTATGAGTAAAATCTTCAGAAAACTAAAGTAGACAAGAGTAGGGAAGCCACGAAGCACTTTATTTGATCAATGTGAAGGACGATTTTTTCCAAAATTTTGTCATCGAATTCCAGTGCATCTTTTTTTATTTATTTATAATTTCTTACCGTACATTTGTTGTTTTTTTTCATAAAAAGAATAACCTCACTAGAACTGTATTGAGGACTGTGATAGCCTGTATTGAGGTTAAAATTTATAAATTTGAGTTAAGAAGCCTTACATTACGTACAAAACACTAAAATATAAAACACTACTTTCAAAACACTAAAATATTATATTGAGAAAGAAAGAAATAATAATAAACATTTTCTACTAAATTGATGATTTATGTAGAAAATGTTTGGCTTTTCCGGAAACTATAGAACATATTATATCGGGATGTTCTGTATTAGCGCCGTCCGAGTATACATTTAGGCACAATCAAGTTTTAAAAATAATTCACCAAAGTTTGGTAATTAAACATAACTTGATTGACTGCCGTAATGTACCATATTATGAATATGAACCAAATTCATTTTTAGAAAATGAAATTTATAAAATTTATTATGATAAAACTATTCTGACAGACAGAACAATTAGTCATAATAGACCCGATATAGTTTTACATGACAAAATTAAGAAAATAACTTATATCATTGATGTCGCTATTCCAAATTCTTGTAATATTCAGAAAACTGTTTCTGAAAAAATAAGAAAATATACAGATTTAGGAAATGAAATTAAAAGAATTTGGCATTCTCAGACTATAAAAATATTACCATTTGTTATTTCGGCTACTGGCATTATACCTAGCTCTCTCATTCAAAATTTAGGCGTATTAGATTTGTCAAAAAATTTGTACATAAAAATGCAAAAGTCGGTCATTTTAAATACATGTAGGATTACGAAAGATTTTTTAAATATTTATATTGAGGGATCAGTAGGATTTATCGGACCAGTTAGGATTTCATCAGAGCCGAACCCTCTGATATGAAAATATCTGGAGTCGGTGAAATATTTTCCCATTATGTTTCTGGTGGATTGACGTATTGTTCTTGTATTGTTTTATTCTTATATAGTGCACTTAAATTGCGTTAATTTACTAGATATTCATTTGTGGAAAAGTGTGTGGAAGGGTTTAGTCTTTCATTTGGGAAAGATTCAACCCGGACATAAAATCTGGAGCACCGTAAAAATAAATGACCAGATGTTTTATACATTTTGTTTTATTATTTCTTATACATTTGGTCATCTTATTACTATTAGTGGTTTCTTCTTCGGTGTCACTAGATGTCGCTTTATTTTGTTTTTTTTTTCTTTTTCCTGTTCATTTTACAGTGGTTTGAAGGTTGGATATTGATTTTACAGAAATAATTTTTATTTTTTTTATTTCGTAGGATCAAATACTGGTCGGCTGAATGTCTGCAAAGGTTTGTCAGGCGCTTTACACCACTACACTAAAGGGTACTTATAGAGGGCGTATTATATTTATGTTGAAACCGAGTACCCGAGAATAAAATAAATATTTTATTACTATCTCATTTTCTCGCAGGTTAAATTATAAAGATACATGTGTTTGTCTCTTTTTAGTGTCGCTCGTTTCCGTTTCATCGATTTTCAAATCACAACGGTGTAAAAGAAGTTTTAACTTCAAAAATGGTCGTACAAATAAATAATATCAATTTTGAATAATATATTTTATTTTTGTTTATTAGGGAAACAAACAGTTTTAGATATTTTATTAAAATAATAACATGTTACATGGTTGCATGAACCACCGAAGTTTCCACATTAAATTCATACTAAATGCATAAAACATAGACAATTAATGAGAGCGTAAAGTGGAGTTGGTATAAAGAGATTTTCTTTTGATTATTTAAAGAGAAAAATAAATTAAAAACACAGATTAAAGTACACAGGACAGATAATTTGAAATTAAACTATGTACCAACCTATATAAAAATGCGTTTTTACATCTTTATAAAGATAAACATGATAAAAAAAGAGAGAAACAACATAATGAGAATTAAATTGAGAAAATTACACACATCAGGGGTTGAGTGTTTTAAATTAACAGTTGGTTTTATTTTTTTCTAATATACGTTTTATAAATTAACCCGCGGACAAATGGAAAATATCAGCGTCTAAATAGAGATTATTGTATTTTGTGCACGTCCTTCTGAGAAGTAAATGTTGTGTGTGGTTAGGCACATAACATCGTTATATTTATCGTGATGCAATTTACTTCAATTGCAAATGACATTCCAACTGTCTGATTTTTATCAAGTCACTTCAAAATTATCCAAATAATTATTTTCCTTCCTGCAGTCATTAAAAAAAGCAAACCATGTTTTTTTTTTTATTTAATGGTCAAAGAGGGGGAGTTTTGTACTTACAGATTGTAATAAAACTACTGTAAAAAGCTTTTAACTAGACAAACTAGAAAAAGTACCAAGAAAATCTAAGATACGCGATAAAAAGATTCAGAGAATTAGGCAATTTGACGTCGAATAGGCCATGTAATTATACTTAGGGATCCCGAATTAAGCAGATACAATCTAACCATTTTTATAAAGGCCAATCATGGAGATAAAAGGGCTAAGAGCGATGTTTTACGTGAACAATAAAAATAGGACATTATGCGCAAAATACAAGCACAAAATGGAAGATGATGCAGATAAAAATTTAATTTAATGAATTATTATAACGTGGGTCTAACTTAGTTATTTTTATATGTTAACTCCACGTAGGAGACCCTGAGGGAATCATTTCTCTTAGGGTCTATGTCACCTTGGAGGGTCCGTATGGACAACGGTTCCATGACAATAGATCTCCCAACAGTTAGACGATTGTTCATCCCCCGGACATTTGATCCTTCTGCCAAAAGTCCAATCGGACAGTTGATCCTCCAAAATATTATTTCGTAAGTATGCAAAGGTGATATACGGCCGTACAACCAAATTAGATTACTTACATATATCTGCAGGCATCTTGAGTGGAAATCCGCTTTGCTAATATTTTTACCAACATTAATGCCGAGTCCCCGAAGGAGCATGCAGGGATGATATAAGGCCGAATAACAAAATATGAAAAAAAAAATTTTTTCATAAGAAGCAATTACTTTGTGGTTAGACATTATATTATAAAATAAATAAAACACTTTGTATTTAACCACGAATTTATTTTTGGTATATATCGACCGGTTTCGCTTACATCAAGCTTCTTCAGGATATAAATAATAATAACTAAATGTTAAGTGAGAGCTATGGCTTATATATTAGTTGAGTGACAGAGGGAGAAAGAAAATGACCAAAGAATATAATTAGATAGAGACAAAGTATTTGACAGAGGTTAAGTGGATAATCAATTGGTTATAATATGGATAATCAATCCCTCCCACCAATTGATTATCCACTTAACATCTGTCAAATACTTTGTCTCTATCTAATTATATTCTTTGGTCATTTTCTTTCTCCCTCTGTCACTCAACTAATATATAAGCCATAGCTCTCACTTAACATTTAGTTATTATTATTTATATCCTGAAGAAGCTTGATGTAAGCGAAACCGGTCGATATATACCAAAATAAATTCGTGGTAAAATACAAAGTGTTTTATTTATTTATAAAATATGACAAACTTATGAGCAGTCGGCTGAGCAAAAAAAAAACGCTATAAGTTCCTACTTGCGTATAATGCAAGTTTTTTTAATCTGAACACCATACAACAAGAGTCCCAACTGCTCCCAACCGTCTGGAGCCAGTAAAACCATGGCTTCCCCAGTTGGGGTATGTTGTGAGGCCAAAGGTTAATAAAGTTAGAATTAATAGTATAGATCGTTATCTCTTCCTAAAACAAATTCATCGGGAACACAAAACAATATTTATTATAAAGGTTTTAAAATGTTCAACGAACTCCCTGTAAATCTTAAGAAGGCTAAAAGTCTTGTAGTTTTTCGTAGATTATGTTTCAATGTTGTGAAGTCCAAATTTTAATATTATAGTAGTTTTAGAATAGATTATACATATTAGATACAAGATGTTAAATTTTATAGCTAAGTAAACATACTTAAACAAAAATTAAAAAAAGGTAGTTGGGAGGAGAAGGAATTGTGGAAGATGTACATGGTTATTTAGATATAGTCGCCTCGCACTGGTCCAGTTTCGGCTTCGGTATATCCAACGAATTAATGCCCGGGAACACCAGAAGAGATAGGTAGTACAATATAATACTCACTCATAACTGATACATTCCTCGCCTCCCGGATATATCTGAAGGGCGTCTCGGTGGACACCTCGCAAGAGTATGTGCCCGAGGCGTTGACGGACTTCATGGCCAGGTTGACGCCGCAGCGGTGATTGTCGCACTGGTCCAGTTCCGGCTCCTGGATGTCGAACTCGTGCAGAGGGAACACCAGGAAGGGGCTGGGCTGGAAGAGGAACAAAGGTTAGTAATGAGACAATTTTGTATATTTTATGACAAAAGAGAACATTGAATATAAAACACACACACACCTAACCTAACCTCAACTAATTAAACCTGTTATTTTATTTATTTTTAATGGCGTAGGCACGGTAAGGCAAAGTGGAGCTTTTGATCCACGCTGGCTGTCCAATGCATGACCTCTGGGATTGTCGACCGAGTCGCGTTTTCAAATTTACAGCACTTCATAAGATGGTTTTTCCATCTTCCGTTCATGTACTTTATATGCATAGAGCCTAAAGCATGAATATGTAGTAAAAGCCTACTTTCTTCGGTACCTACTCTAGATTTTTATTATTTGCCCCACCCAAAATCAAAACTTGGATATGCCCATGTCCGATGTTGACATTGTTCTGTTTAATCCACCGTTTTACTTTCATCTGTTCTGTTTTAAACATCATTCTAGTATCTTCTATTTTGTCACTATTCTGTTTTATCTATCATTTTATTATCATCTATTTTGTCACTCGCCTGTTTAATCCGTCATTTTACTTTCATCTGTTCTGTTTTAAGCATCATTTTATCATCTTCCATTGTGTCACTATTTTGTTTTATCTATCATTTTATTTATCATCTATTTTGTCACTCTCCTGTTTAATCCGTCATTTTAATTTCATCTGTTCTGTTTTAATCATCATTTAATTATCTTCGATTTTGTCACTATTCTATTATATCTATAATTTTATTATCATCTATTTTATCACTGTCACATTTAATCCATCATTTTACTTTCATCTATTTTGTTAAGCTTTATCCATCATTTTGTTATCTTGTATTTTGTCACGGTTCTGTTTCATTGTCATGATGTCAGTTTATTTATAATGAAAATATTATAATAACCTGTTTTCTTCTGTTTCTTTTGGTCCTATAAATAGCTATCCATATATTTTAATTTTTTTTTTCAACCTCTCATGTATTTACTTTAAAAACCGTGTGTGTTAATTTAATATTTAAATCGGATTTATTCTATTATGCAAAATTATATTATCTTTTCAATGTTCATTGAAACATTTCCCAGAAATTTGAACCTTTGGTCTGTACCTGGTCCGCAACAATTATTGTTGTGTAAATAATGATTTTCCTTAAGTTTAGGTTGTTTTGACTTTATTTATGTAAATGTTTAACAAAGTGTTTTATTTTCTGTACAAAGTGTTTTTCAAAGTTTATAAAGATATCAGTTGTTTCAGAACTTTGAAAAGCGTCTTAAGTGATGTAGGAATTTATCCTAGTACTTACTAAGGCTCTTCTGTGAGAATATAAATTTTCTTTGACGGTTAGAATTTTAAAGTGAGCAAATCCATTAAATGTAAAGTTGATATACATGTATATCTAAATTATTAATAGGAATGGGAAGAAAAATTTTGTGAATGACACATTCCAACCGCGGAATTTAATTCATTTGACACTATTTTTACGCATGGCGATTCGCTTAAGAGGAATATAAACGCTAGAAATATTTCGATTCTCGTGCCTGCAAAATTTACAATCGAGAGTCTTATTTGCGCGAGGCAAGTAAGCGAAAAAGTTGTTTTTATTTATTTTGTCCATAATTTTATAAAAGTGAAAAAAAGTTAGAACATAGAAAACCTCAAAAATGGTCTTAGCCATAAAGGGGTATTTTTATAAAAATGTTTCTTGTATTACTTCATAGTTAAGTCTTGAAAAAACATTTTTTAGTGGTTTACGCTTATTTTTTTCGTTATATAAATATTAATTTTATTGTAATTCCGTTACATAGAAAACCTAGTAAAAGGTTCAATATATCCGTAGCATATTTTTTGATGTTCATACTATAAGCCAATTCGTCGTAAAGATGAATCTAAATAGTATCTAAGTAGGATTTCACGTATAACTTCACCTTAAAGTATTTACCCCTTGATATATGTATATACACCGTGTTGCACATTCATACGGCGAGGGGGGTGATTGCTTATGATTATTTACATGTAGGATTTATCGGTCCAGTTAGGAGTTCTTCTGAGCCGAACACTCCGAGATGAAAATATCTCTATTTTCCCATTTGGTCTCTGGTAGGTTGACATGTAGTTCTTTTATTGTTTTGTATTTATTATACTTATATAGTGCACTTACATAGCGTGGATTAACTAGATGATAGTTTGTGAAAAAGTGTGTGGAAGTGTTTAGTTTTTCCTGTGGGGAAGATTTAACACGGACATAAAGAACATAAATTCAAGATGATTTTAATTACGGAAGCAATAGGAAATTAGTAAATACGTTGATATAATTTATTATGCTTAAAAAGTAAAAAGCACACACTAAATAAATGAAACATGGAACTAAACTTACAGTTACAAATGGATGCTATTAATATTAAGGAAATTAAGACTTTATAAACGCGTTTGTCCGCAGAAGATAACAGGCATGCAATGTTGTAGGGGGGCAATATGCCCGAACTGATTAGGCGAGGGATGAAATTTTTGTATGAATTATTTATAGGGCAACTGAAAAAAATATGATTGAGGTGCTCTTCACCAACACACATCGTACAATTCTTAATATGATTTTTTGTCAGGTGAACATTGTGGCAGCAATGCCCTATCCGCATGCGGCAAATGAAGGATGTTACGAATTTGTTCAATGAGAGTCTGGAAAACCACGATTTTAAATGATTCTGCCACGTGAAAATCATTTTTTCTTTCAATTTTATGAAAATTTCATTGGGGTTTAAAAATGTATATTAAATATTCCCAGAAATAATGGTGTCTTTCGCCAATGAATCGGCTTTTTCATTTCCAGGGATACCGTAGTGACTAGGAATTCAAATTTAAAAAAAATAATCAAATAATCCTTAGTTTATTAAACCAGTTTATTTGCCAATAAAATAAAAATTGTCCGGTGTAATCGTAGCTTTACTTTTGCGAATAATGCACGAATGCGTATAACAAAATGGGCACCCACACATTCCAAATCTTACAGAACAGCTGACCGAGTGGGAAGATATAATAGAGTTATTATAAAGATGTGTTTACACGAACGCTTTGTAAACGACCTAAAAATAAGAAACTTTTCGTAATTTTTTTTATTGGGCACGAAAGAAAGAATGCCTTTTTCAATTTTAATCCACCCCATAATTTCACGGTATTAGCGTGGAAAACTGTGTTTACGAGGGGGAACCCAAAAGTAACGGTGGTTGTGCTGTGGTGGAGAGGAAGTGTGGGAGGATCTATTGTTCGACCAGGTATCCGTTAGGGGTACTCCTCTTGAGTCAGTATGCTAAGTTGTGTTGCTGTGAGTGCATCGGTTCGCCCGTGAGATTTTTTTTAGTAAAATAACTTTTTCTATTTCGGCGAAAAAGTGGGGAAATGGTCAAACTATTGTAATGCTGACTGCTTATGGGGATGTTTCCCTAGGTAAAAACAGAGTGGTTTTCACTTTAAAAAAACTGAGAAATGTTAATTGAAGAACAACCCCGTTCAGGACGCCCCTCAACGTCAAAAACTGACGAAAACGTCAAAAAAATCAATGCCCTCGTTTGTGGACTGTCGCCAAACCATTGATCAACTCGGTAAGATTTCTAAAATGTCATGGAGTTCAATTCAGAGGATTTTAACCGAAGAATCGCACATAAGAAGGGTTGCAGCTAAATTTGTCCCCCGCCTTCTCACAGACGAGCAAAGGAAGCGTCGATTTCAGGCATGTTAAGAGCTTCAAAATCAGCTCGAAGAGGACCCTGATTTTTTGTCTAAGGTGATCTAGCTCCCTGTGACCTTTTTTTGTTCCCCACACTGAAAAGGGACATGAAAGGAAAGCGTTTTGTCACTGTGGAGGAGGTAAAACAAAAATCGCCGGAAGGACTTAAGGACATTCCGATAAGTGAATTAAAAAACTGTTTTCAACAAAGTAAGAAATTTGGAGAAACACGTTGTGGTCAATGGAGAATACTTTCAAGGTGATAAAAATTTGGTGCAAAAATATTAAGAAATAAAGAAGTTATGACGAAATTTCTCTTTTTTGGGTCCCCCTCGTATAAGTTACAATACGAAAATGTGGTACTTACTTGGTGTGAAGGCACATATCGGAAGAACTCCCGATCGTCCACGTACCATTTGACCGAATAGAGGCCAAGAGGGGATGTGTCGTAGGAGCAAAAGAGACGAGTGGGCTGTCTCGTGTCCGCCACGGCTGGTATATTGATCACCTGGATCTCGAGGGAAGATGCACTACCTGGAAGAAAAATGGCAAATTAACAACACATTTTTTTTTCACCAACCTGTCCCAGTGTCTTGTCTATATTTTGTCATACTAACACATATTTTTATTTTATTTTATTTATTTCTATTCTTTAACATACATACATATTACAGATAATTACATTGGTATACATAGATATCAAGTTAAGTAATAAGGAAAAAAAATGTTAATGATCCGTAAATGTATATAGGTAAGTACCTAGCAGTATTTTGTGAACACCTCACTAGGCGAACCTGTGCTGAGGTGTTCCCATGTTTTGGAATAATTGAGATTCTGACGACAAAAGTAGAAACACCGTATCCTCCTTGATATTGTCAAGGAGGAGACTGTGGGTCGACCCATGGCGGCAGTATCGTATACATAAAATAAAAGATTAGTTGCAGTTTGGATCTATACATACAATTATACAAGCATCTAGTTTATGTACAAGATAGATAGTAGTTTTGATAAATAGTTTGGTAAATTATTCTAGGGACCACACGCCAATGGAATGAATAATATTGTGATTTTAATGTTTTGTCTTAAAACAAAGTTATAATTGCCTACTATTTCTTTTTAATATTTGTTTTTGGTTATGTTTGGTTCGGTGTTATAATTTTTTGAGTAAATTGAATACCTTGTTGTTTAATCCAGTCTTTGATGTGTTTTTTGTGGAGAGTTGTATATGGATTTGTAGTTAGTAGTTGTTTCAGTGTGGTGGGCATGAGGTTGTATAGTTTGATTGCGTAATACTTGAAGTGTCTTTGCCCGTGTGAGGTATGAGTTATCGGTATGTTGAGTGTTTTTTTTGTAGAGGCCCTGGTTTTAATTGCAAATTGAGGTTGCATTTGAATGTGAAGTTTATGTTGGAAGAAGTATAGTAGTACAGCTTTGGCGTAGAGTTGTCTTATTGTCATGACGTCTAGTGTTTCGTAGATTACATTCGAGCATGTGTAGCGAGGAACTTGGAGGATTAATTTAATTGTTGCCTTTTGGATTTTTTCTAATGGATCTATTGCTATATTTGTTGCACTTCCCCAAGCAAGTATGCCATATGTAATAATGGATTGGCAAAGTGCAAAGAATATGGTTCTGAGGATTGTTATTGGAAATATGTTTTTTATTGTCTTTATCAGATGCATGACTCGTTTCAGTTTGTTTGTGATATAAGTTATGTGGTCAGTCCAGCGTAAGTTGGCATCTATTACAACTCCTAGATATTTTGTGTGGTCAACCCTTTCTATACGCTCGCATTGACATGTGCGAGAAGTTTGTCCGCAGTCGTGTAAAATAAGGTCTATGTGCGGTGGAGGTTGGCCTCTTTGTGTAATGCTGTGTGTAATATAATTGGTTTTTGTAGTATTTAGGGTAAGAATGTTGTTGTTTAGCCAATTTTTGACCTCAGATAGACTTTTTTCGGCCTTTTTATATACCTCATTCCATGTTTCTGCCTGGAAGAGAAGTACTGTATCGTCAGCAAACGTTACGATTTTACCGTCGATATCAATGTCACACAGGTCGTTTATGTAAATAAGGAACATTAGGGGACCAAGAACGCTTCCCTGTGGTACTCCGTATCTAGATAGAAGTGGCTCGCTTACCATGTTGTTGATTTTAACCTGTTGCATTCTACCCGACATGAAGCTTTTCAGTAAGTTTAGTTCTAAGCCACTAACTCCGACGATTTTTAGTTTATTAAAGAGTTTTTCGTGAGAAATTGTGTCAAAAGCTTTACATAAGTCTAAATAAATTGATATAACTTTTTTTTTAGCATCTAGGTTATGTGTAATAAACTCAGTTACAGTGGCAATTGCGTTTTCTGTGTTCCTATTTTTTCTAAAGCCATGTTGGTTTATTGAAAGTAATTGCTTGTTTTCCAGATAATGTTGTAGCTGTACTTTTATTGCTTTTTCAAGAATTTTTGACATATTATTTAATAATGTAATAGGTCTGTAGTTGTTTACATTGAATTATTGAATCTTGTATTTCCCGCTAAGCACTAGCATACTACTTACGAACAACGTATGCAGGGATATTGGAGGTCTTAATTCGTTCATAACTAAATGTAGCTTCGTTCTTTCAAATAAATTAAAGTCCTTGCTAGAGCCTTGAAGGAGTAACCGTCTATTATTTATACCAGGGCGGGTAAGTGGTGGATAACCTCCAATGTTGATCGGTTAGATCGCATTCATTCTAATACCGGCTCCAAACACATGGCAAGCCTCCGCAAGCGTCCACAAGTCCCAGCGTCTGGAGCGCGCATGTGGCTTGGCTTGCGTAAGCTTGCGTAAGCTTGCGAGAGCTTGTCGCCGATCCGATCGAGGTCGGATATTTTGGCCACAAGCGGCAAGCGCTTGCGGCAAACGCTGGCGTGGCATCCACACGTTGGTCCAACTTACGGACAATAAACAAAGTATTAGAATACTAAATGAATTAACCGGTACGATTTCTATGGATTTTAATCATCCACTATCGTCTCTTTCGAATTCTTCGCTTTCTTTCGTTTTGTTTCGCTTTAAAATAGAAATAGGTTAATACAAAAATGACAGCTGATGCAGCTGCTTCGACGTCCGCCATCTTTGGCGTACTGGCGCGCTTGCAAGTGTGGGGACGCCAGCCATTCGTTTGCCAGAGCTTGCGTGAGCTTGCGACAAGCAGTTTGTCGCACGGGTCTGGCCGTAGCATAAGACTATGAGGCCCCGAGGAAAATAATTTACTTCAAGGCGTATGCCACCTTAGGGGATGATGTGTGGATGGTCTTTTTAAGGAGAGGAAGGATATGACGTTTTGGGAAGGAAAAAGGTTTGAGGGGTGGGTAGGAATCTGGGGGTTAGTGTGTATAGGAGTGACGGACTTATACCCTACAACTGCGATGCAAGGCGATAGGTCGAAAGTGTCTGTTTGGAAAAAATAATCCTCCTCCACCCAGTCTTTCTCGATCCGGCCCGCTACGCAGCAGTTAGGCAGACGCATCCGCCGCCAAGACAAACCTCACCCCCATGAACCCAGGCACCCCTGCTAAGTGACCAAACGTAGCGAACCACTTAGGAAGACCTATGGCAGAGGTGTTGATTATCCAATGAATGGTTTCCGGGGCGGCGGACCTATACGCTCCTCCCAAATTGTAATTCACGAATAATTGCCAAAGTTACCTCTAAAATCGCGAATAATCGATTTACTTGATGGCCTGTATTTATAATTAGTAAGACAAATTAATAAAGCAGAACACATTCGTACTATGTAATTACCAAAGATATTCAAATACAAAAGAGATATGTTATGATGTCTGCGCGACTGTCAGCGGACTACTACCTAATCGGAGTAGTTTGCATACGAAAAGAATTCGTTAATTTAGTTTAACGTTCGTGTCGTTTTATTCGTTCATTTAGTTAATTCGTTAATTGGTAAACAATACCGGCGACACCAGGAAGCGTAGTCCCACCTAGTGAAAACTGCGGATAGCTATTTCGATATCTTTTGTAAACACTAAACTTTTTGATAAGAAAAATTATAACTCAGCTTGGATGAGTATTTTGTCCTCAAATCAAAATATAAGTTTTATATGAAAAAGGCGCGAAACCCTTCTCCACATCTGATCAGCCCTCATGAACCTCGCTTTAATATTTCCTACACATCTAAAATAAGTTCATTGCACATGAAGAAAATTGAAAGAATTCCAGTGAGAGGCGGAGGACTGATAAGTAGGGATGTCAGTGAATGCAGAAGTCGCTAGTAGAATAGCTTCAAAGGAATAGTACTATAAGTTCTTCCTTTGTGGGCTAGTACATCCTATGTAGTATCCCACAAAGATGTTCTAATGAACGTCAGTGAGGCACAGGAGTTGCAGGAGAAGTATAATCGTAATGCCTACATGTGTAAAACGATGTAAGTTATAAAACGAATTATAATTTTTTTTTTTTACAGTGAACACCGCACAAGAATCTCAACTGCTCCCTTCTGGAGCCAGTGAGACTATGGCATCCCCAATCGGGGTATGTTGTGAGGCTGAAGGTAGTGGGGAGGGGAAGGAGGTGGGGAAGAGGAAGGTTGGGAATTACCTGGCTATTCAGATCTGGTCACCAAACACGGCTAACGCCATTTTCAAGCAACGTTTCAATTCTGAATGGTGGTCTTACACCAGGGCGATACTGATAGTATCTTCCACTCTGGAACGTGCCGCAAATATACTATTTATTATTTTAAATGAATTAATTGTGAAATAACACAAATTAATCAAATATAATTTATTTGCGCACGCCGGGTTCGAACCCGCGACCTCCGGATTGTGAGTCAAGAGTCTTAGCCACTGGACTACGAAGGTCGTCTTTAACCGACAAATAAGCTGATATGGGTAAGAAGCGGATGAGGGTACCTACCACTGCCCCAAGAACCATTTATTGGTTAACCAATACCTCTTGTCATAAGCCTCCTGAAGGGATTATCTACGTTTGGTGACTTAGTAGAGGTACTCGGGCTGATGGGGTGAAGTTTGTCTAGGTCTTGGCGGCGGATGCATTTGCCCACCGTCTGCGTGGCTAGATCGAGAGAGATTTTGTTGAAGGTGACCTTTTGACCTCTCCAGAAAGACTATCTCGACTCATCCTCTTGCACCGCTGTTGAAGGGATTTGGTTCATTCGTCCGTCACTCCTGGACACACTGATTCATACATCCGTCACTCCTGACACCAGATTCGTACCTGCCCCTCATACTTTTTTTTGCTTTCAAAATTATTGTTTCCTCCATTTTCTTAAAAAGACCTTCCACACAGCATCCGATAAGGTGGGATAGGCCCTGAGGATTTTTTTTGTAATTGCTTCCTGGGTGGAGCTTATGTAAAAAAAAACGAAAACTACGCTTAGATGGCTTGATTTTGAAGAGCGGTTCAAGTGCAAGTGCAAGTTCGAAGTGCAATATAAACGAAGCAAGATAATGGAATAACATAAAGGATTTATAAGTATCACAGACCCGTGAAAAATCATGGGAGATAAGTAAAATTAAAAAAAAAATTGATAAAGTATTTTAAAAAATATAAGTAATATTTGTTAATTTAAACGATATATATAGTTATAAATTGGAAAAAAAATCCACGGTCTCGAATCCAATCCTCGTCAACTGCAATGAGGCAACCATGGTAATAATTACAAAACAAACTATAGAAAGAAAGGCGGCATAAATTCTTTGTACTGTAACCACTGGAGCGACAGCGCAATTTAAAACTTTTTCCTCCGATTGCTCGAGATTTTTTGGTGACCATTTTGAATATTTTCCGCCCACATTAAAAAAATCGAACTTCCGAATTTTAATATGGATAGTTACAAACTGATTATAGTCCTATATAGCCAATGAATTCACCTATATTTTGTCGATTATCACATATTCGTAGGATTTATATTGAAAATATAATAAAATCGTAAACTTCTACTTAATTACTTACAATTAAGTGAAAATTTGCCAAAATTGGCAGAACAGCAATCCGAGGTACTTTTAATAGTGCCATATTGTGGCAAAAAGCGTTTCAGTGGTTAAATAATAGGAATTACGTTTGTTAGAATTTTGGAAAGTTATTATTATCCTTAAGAAATTTAAACATAAGAAATACCTACACCAAAAATTTAAAAGATTTGTTCTATAGAATCAAAAATCATTGTAGGGAAAACAGAGAGCGAAGATTTTACGCATTTAAGAAGGTACATATCTCATTAAAGAAGGAGATAATAATAAAAAATCTAAAATAAATAATGAAAAAGAACAGGATATTGAAAAAAAAGGTTTAAAATTACATTGAAGGAAATAACCTTCAAAAGTTATTATATAAATAATTATTCTAATTAAAAATGAATATTCATTCAATTAGACAAAAGTTAATAGGTGTCCCGTATAGATAAAATTAGATATATTTAATCTAGACACTATTTAGTATACAAACCAGTTCTTTGAACATTGTAATCATTTAAATAGATAGCTGCCAAAAATATGGGAAAAAAATTGTGAAAGATAATATTTTTATTTCTGAATTTGAAATATGAGATTGACAAAAATTAATTAAAAATTAGAGTTCTTAATGGCCGAATTGATCTAGGTGCTTGTCCCGGTAAGACGAGAGATCCTGGGTTCAATTCCCAGTTGCGACCGTTACCTTTTAATTTTTCTGTGTCTTGTTATTTTTAATTTTTTCGTTTGGATTTATTAGAATTATCTTCTTCTTCAATGATATATTACATCAATTGGAATAACTAACATTCAACAACAGAAATTTTTAAACAGTTTGATGTTCCAAGCATACAGAAAATCCATGCCAATAACATTCTAGTACATCACCTAAAAAATGATTCAGAGGCCGACATCTCACATGCTCATAAAACCAGAGCCAAACAATCAGACATACTTAATATACCAGAGTGTAACTCTTCGTTTGGACAAAGAAGTTCTAAATTTTTAGCAGTAAAGTTATACATATAACAAACTTCCAATTAGTATGAAACAAATTAAAACAAAAAAATAGCTACATTAAAGACATTACATGTTGGCTGAAGGAACTATCGGAAAATGAACATACTAGTATACTTAAAATATACCTGACTTAGTTTTTTTGTCGTTTTTAACATATTTAACGTATATCGATGGCGGAAATTTGAAATGCTGTAAAGTGTAAAGGACATTTTATTCATTGTTCAGAAGAACGAAAAGAGATTTTTCTTTTCTTAAAATCACTCTGTTCTGTGTTTATGGAGCTATTATCTTTCAGAAAACTTAACATTTTTTGTAAATTATATATTTTAACGACGCAAATCGAAAGAGAAATTTTTTTTGAAAAATTACATATTTAAACCTTTTTTTGGATTTATTGTCCTTAACAGCTTTTGAAATTTCCGCCTTCAATATATATCAACCAAAATCTGCAGAGAAATGTCGTGATCGTCAGTTACTTAATATTAAGTACACGTCGTGCCTTAAAACACTTCGATACATGCTGAATAATTCAGACAGGACATATGGGACCCCAGTAACTTCTGGTTACCGCTACCGACCGTGCCGAGTACCCCTCAATGGGAAGTGGGGAGACCGGGGTAGAATATTATTATAGCTTTCAGACGCACGTTTGGGATACATGGCGCTGTTCTGAAGGGTCATTGTGTAGTTGGTGTGATAAAGACGTACAGAAATACGGCAGTTAATGTCGTCTTCAGGTGCTATCATAAAAATATTAGCTATAAAATATAATTAAAACTATAATACTTTAATTAATAGTGGCAATCAGAATTTCTTTATTGTCAAGGCTTTAGTTTAATAAACTGTTAAATTCCATGCTATGTATATATATTTCGTGCTGTGAAGATTTGGGATATCCGGTAACTGTGAATTGAAAAGAAGCCTTGTTTGATGTAGGTAAATCATAGATATTTATTATAAGTATTGGCATAAGTATTGGCATAGTGACAGACCGCCGTTCAGAATCAAAATGTTGCTTGAAATCACAGTAGACGTTTTTGGAGACCAGATCTGAATAGCCAGGTTCCTCTAAACCTTTTTCCCCGTATATTTCAATTGGGGATGCCGTAGTTTCTGAGCCGGGTAGCAGTATCTATCATTACATAAAATTTAAATAACAATAAAAGTGACTAAAAATACAAAAGATAATAAATAAAGATACAGAATACCATAAAAAGAAATAATAAAACATAAGTAGAAATACAAAGATTATCTACATAAAATAATTTAAATATTACATATATATAAAAATGGTTTTATTTTAGTGTGAATGAAATAATCAAATAATTTTTTTAGTGTGAATGTTTTTTTTTTTTCATATCTATTTAAATATCAATATACAGCGTATATAAAAAAAATTAACACGAACGGTTTGCTAGTAAGTTGTTAATGAAATTTCTGTTTTTGTTAATTAACCACGTATTAAAGTTTTTATATGTACGTTTTCTGTTGGTTTGCGTTATATGTTGTGTTTCTTTTAAGAAAGTGTTGAATATGGAAGGTGCGAGGTAAGATTCATGTTTTTTGGCAAGAGTGGATTTAATATTTGGCACTTGTAAATGATTGCTAGACTTAGCTCTAGTGTTCTGGGAGTGAGATATGTGTGAAGGTGACGATTTAATGCAATTTATATGGATAATTTTTTTTATGAATAGCTTCCTGATATCATGTATTTTATTTTGAATTAAAAGATTTTCAGTGGGATGAAGATATGGTTTTTTGAACATAGTTCTAATAAGTGATTTATGAGCTGTATTAAGTAGCTTAATGTATGTGTCTGCAGCTCCACCCCATGCCGATATACAATAAATTAAAATGCTTTGACAAAGGGAAAAGTATACATCTTTTAGAAGTTTAAGTGGCATAATGTTTCTAATCGTTTTAAATATATATATTTGTTTTTGGATTTTCATTACAAGTGAATTTATGTGAAGTTCCCATTTTAGTTTGCAATCCACTGTTAAACCAAGATACTTAATATTATTAGAATGCTCAATTTTTTCGCAGTCGCAGTTTGTGGTTTGTGATGTAGTATGTACATGGATAAGAGTTATAATCAATTAGTGTATAAGTATGTGTGCAAGTTACGTTTTCAATTTAAAAGGTGGGTATGGGTACCGCCGACCCGGTAGCCATTTATTGGATAACAAACACCTCTGCCATAAATCAACCCAAATAGTTCGCTTCGTTTGGTGACTTGGCAGGGGTTTTCGGGCTCCTGGGTTGAGGTTTGTTCGGGTCTTAGCGGCGGATGCTTTTGCGTGGTAGGCCAAATCGGGAGAAACCGGTTGAGGAAGACCTTTTGGCCTCTCCTGCACGACTCTCGAAATATCGCCTTACACCGCAGTGGGAGTGATGGATTCATTTGTCCGTCCCTCCTGGACACACTGACCCACAGATTCCTACCCACCCCTCTTACTTTTTCTCCATTTCATATCTTCCTCTCCTTCCTTTCCTAAAAAAATCCTTCACATAACTACCCCAAGGACGACATAGGTCCTGAGGGGAATTATTTTCCTCGGGGCTTCTATGTGGGGCTAATGTAAAAAAGGGTAAATTCCCGGTATTTGATACATTTGTAATCATTACAAGAAATTAAATAATAATATGTACTACAAAATTTGTACTTTCACACCTCAAAAATCCACCTCAAATTTCCATTTTGGAAGAAAACTTGGACTTTAGTTAAAAGTTCTGTGACCCAAGCTTTTAAAATTATTGGTTAAAATGTTTAACGTAATTCTGAACACGTTCACAATTTATTTAAGTATTTAGGTACCACACGGTTAGGCAAAAGAATCGTTAAAGTTCAAACTGCAAACTTTGCAGCATTTACTGAAATTTTACTATCAAAACAAGTTACCCGCTTACCACGGATAACTCCGAAAAAGATTTAAATTTACTGCCGCATTTTGTATTTTCATATTCGAGTGAATGGAAAATCATAATATATAAAGTGTATTGTATAATATTGACATATTCAGCACATTTGCCCGCCAGAAGGTGATATTGAAATATCGTCAGTTTGTGATTATTTGGCAGTAAATTCTCACCAACCAAACAGTAAATTTGTTTACGACGTGATATTTTACTTGAAAGCTTAATGGCGAAAAAGATAAAGCTCTTGACATGGAGGCTTAGTTTATCACGTCATAATATATCGCAAAGAGTGGCGTTTTTCAAAATGTATGTCGGCAGCTTATTTAGCACCATAATGTGAGCTTTCTTTAGTTTTTGTATCTTAGTTATAATAAATAAATAAATAAACATTAATTTTTTATATCTCAGATATTATGATTTTCTGCCTCTGTGTATTTGAAATTGCTCTAAATGCCCTTGTTTAAATGCATCACAGATGGAATTCAAATGTCCGTTTGGAATTAGTAAGTATAAAATTCAGTTTTGTCGTTGTGACATAAATTTAAATCGTTTGCAATTTATCATTGTGAATATTGGCTTCGTCGGGTCGTGTCTGAATTAAAATTTATTTATCCAAAAATATAATATAATTGTGAGAGGTGCCCCTTTGTGTGGAAGTTGTAAGAGCCGTTTTCTGCAGGAAGACATCGCTTATTTATGGGATTACAATATTTTGTGATATACCGTGCGAAGCAAATTCTTTTCAATACTTTAAAACGTAAAATACCGGCGTAGTTTGCATCTATTTACACGATCTAGGCTTATGTAGTAGTAATAAACAAAGACACATTGACAGGAGTAGCGGCTGGTAACTTAAATTAAGATAAAAAAATCGCAAATAAAATATCTTCAACAAAAACTTTTTTTTCACAATAGTCACATAAAAAAAGATTTTTTTAAATATGTATCTACCAACGCTATCAATATAATGATAGAGTACCAGTAAAGGTACCTGTCCAAAACATATTTATAACATCGAGGCCTTTTAGTATATATTATGCGACTTATAATATTTTCATGGTTTATTATAAACAGCATTTATCACTAGCCTCTGCGACAGCTGAATTTCATTGATCTACGTCACTTTTTATGTTCACTTCCCTTTAATTCAATTTATTTTCTAATATGGCGCTTAGCACTTCGGGTTTTATGAATTTAATGGTTCATAGACCCTACAAAATTAGGCAAATCCTTCAGCGTACCTTTGCTGTAATGAGTTTTTTTTCAATAATTGTCGGGTGTACCGTATCGTGCTGTTAAAATAATTTAATTCTATACTATTTTAAAATACTATATAATTAATTTATCACTGTAATATATATTTTTAAATAAAACTTTACTTTTTCCTTGAACAGTTACGTCGTAACAGTACGTCCGTAAATACGTAAACTTTACGTTTTTTTCAATCCACACCAAATTTAGTATAACTCATAAGATTTGTATAATTATAATATATTAGATCAAATTGCATGTACACTTATGTACTTATAATCTGACATGAGTATTTTCCTTAGAATAGCTACTTAACAATCCGAGAAAAGGTTTTTTGTTCGTGCCTAGGTATTGGTTACTGATTGGTTACTGCGGCGCATTACAGGTGAAAACGACCATTGGAGGTTATTATCCACCACTTACCCGCCCTGGAATAAGTAACAGAAGGTTACTCCTTCAAGGCTCTCGCAAGGACTCTAATTTTTTTGAAAGAACGAAGCTACATTTAGTTTAGAATGAATTTAGACCTCCAATGTCCCTGCATACGTTGTTAGCAAGCAGTATGCAAATGCTTAGCGGGAAATACAAGATATAATATGTGTTAGTATGACAAAATATAGACAAGACAATGGGGCAGGTTGGTGAAAGTCCACGAGGTGGCAAGCGCTGGGTGATAGTATCCAGCGTATCCTACAAGCACCTGTTTGGGAAAAAGACACAGTACATAAGTAATACGAGCATGGAAAATGGTTGGGAGTCCTCTCCAATCAATTGGCAGTCCCAGCAAGAATGCGCATGACATTCGGTCTAGTTGTGAACCACACTCAGCTTCCGCGCCCCTTAGCCGGTTCCTCGGTGATGCCTCAAAGAAAAGTAAATGGGAGATTGGAGGGGAAATACCTAAGACCCTAAGGAATTCAGCGTCGAGTAGCCGGGGGCAAGGCGAAGGAGAGCTGAGATCGCCCCCCCAAACCTCAACCCTGCACATGTTGCTGGGGGTGGCGCAAATGATTTTAGAGGACACCGTGCCGTCATCGACCGACTCCTGTTGACGCAGGGACGAGGTCTAGCGCACCCCCCAGAAGGGGAAAAAGAAACATTACTAAATAGATAGATGCAGTTCAGTTCAGCCTTCTGAGTGAAGCAAAGTAGAGGTTGTGAGACTAAAAAAAATGAGAAAATACAAACCAAAACAAACCAAAAGAAAAAAAAACAAAGCCGAGTATGTAAGTTGGGTCACAACAGTGTTCCTTGGAATAGGAAACTGGAAAAAAAAGATATAACACAAAAATGATGAAAAATAATAAACAGGTCTCGATAAAACATCGTCTAGCATAGCTTAGTGAAATCTAAAATAAATAATGCGAAAAGAAATAAAATAAGCAAAAAAAAGATAAGTCACACAGAAATAAAAGTAATAGAAACGAAAAACGTGAAACGACCACCATCTTGAAACGTAACGACAACAAAAAATACATAGAGATGAAATGTCAATTGGTCCAGTTCAAAACCAGACTTCGCCAAGCTTAGCCAAAAATTAGATGAGAGGAAAAGAGAAAAAGCATTTTTATTAAATTCTATCTAAGAAATTAATTATTTACTTTGGCAGTTATCGATAATTGAATTCCAAAGATTATAAACCCATTAAAACTTTCATCAATCATTCGAAAGGATTCACAGATAATTTAAAAAAATCAGATGTTTTAAAACATTTGAAACGCTAGACGTTAATTAAAACTTAATAAAATATTTACAGCATTTTGATTAAGGAAAAGATGAGATTTGTTTGGGTGGTAGGATGAAAATATACAAATTTACTTACTGCATAGTAGTAAAATTCCAAGGGACGACAGGAGAAGGGGTAGTTTTCTGGTGAGTGACATCATTTTTGGAACTTTTACTGACGGTTGTGGTCCATTTCGTTGAAGGCTATCACATTTTATTTATCTCGTTTATTTGAGAAAACTTTTTAAAATTTATGTTTTGATATATTTCACTTTGATATTACACTTTTATGTAGCTTGATTGATTATGGAAAGAAATACAAATTTTTTAATTGATATTTTAATAGTAAGAAATCACCATTTTTTTATTTTATCATTTATCATAAAATATAAAAACAGCACTTCTTTTTCTCTAAGTAAGTCAATAATTAGGGCAGACTGGTGAAAATCACAGTATATTTTAGTTGTAGGACTTATATGCATGAATTAATTCCGTATGTAATAATATATGATAATGAATATTAGCTAAAAAGCGCGGACCTTCGAATATCTGAAAATCTGACCTTCCCTACTTACTAATATAATAAGTACCAACCCTTTCAAATATAGAATAAAAATATTTTGCTAGTAAAAAATATATATGTATCTTATTGAAGGTAGGTATTGTATGGCTTATCTGAATTCTTGACACATCAGTTCCAATTTTAAAAAAATATTATTCATTAAAATATTTTTTTGTTAACATATTAATATTATGGGTTGGTATAAATGACTCTTAAATTCAAAAGGAATTCGATTTCATTAAACCTGAGTTACATTCATAGACAGACCCAAAACCGAAATTAGTATTTTTAAACCAGTATTAAGAACGAAATGACGATTGTAATGATGATTGAAATGACTATTGTAATGATGATTGATATTACTATTGTAATGATGATTGAAATGACGATTGAAATTAAGGTTAAAATTACGATTGAAATCTTGATTGATTTTACGGTTAAAATGACGATTGAAATCTTGATTGAAATTATGAATGAAATGTTGATTAAAATTACATCAGAATCTAGGATTGAAATTATGGTTAAAATTACGATTGAAGAAATTACATTAGAAATTACGATTGAAATCGCGTTTAAAATTACGAATGAAATGACGATTGAAATAATGATTGAAATTACGATAAATGTCTTTATTGAAGTTGCAATTGAAATTACGATTGAAATGACGGCGCTTGAAATGAAGTGACCAGATCTGATTAACTTAAACTTGACTACTTAATTTATGTTTCAAATTTTTTAACATATTTTTAGAGACGTTCATGTAAGCATTAAAACTCGGTCGAAGCCGGGTAGTAATTACTATTCCACAATCATTCAAGCAGCGTTGTAAAAAATATATTAAATTCGTACATTACCTGTAGTAAAAGGTAAAAAAAATCAACCGCCTTTGTGCTTTATCATTCGTTTAGATTCAAGTCACCATTATTAACAATTCGTCTTAGTGAAACATAAATCGTGTAATATTTACAATTCCCAAGCGGCCACCCATTACAAAAATTCACCCGCTTATTGCTATTAGTATTGGTTTAACTGCTTAGCCAATGAATTTCGATAAAAGGAATTATTAGGTGAGCCAGGAAAAAATGTTTAGTATGGAAGAATTGATATACCTAATAAAAAATTATTACGTATTGAAGTGGTACTTCTCAAGGTACCTATGTATAGTATATGGGTAAAGTTTGATTAATTGTACAAAAGAAAGAAATTATCTTTATATATAAAAATTAATCCCTGTTTTTTTTTTACATTAGCACAACACATGAGGCCCTGAGTAAAATAATTCAATTTCAGGGCCTATGTCATCTGGCCTATTTGCTGACAGTTAATTGTTTCACGTAATTAAAAACGTAAGTTATTTTAATCACACAATTATGTAAGTATAACTCATGAAAGTATGTTGGAGAGAATATAATGCTCAAATAGCTTAATATCATAGCTTTTAAGGGTTGGAGAACTCATCTAAAATGTTGTGGAACAATGTTTAGAACATTCAAAGTTACGACTTTGAGTAAAGCTCTCACACGTCTGTTTGCCGGAATGCATAATTAATAATTCCACACTACTCACTTCTTAAGAATTCATAAGACATAAAGTTGCTTGCTAACGAGTTCTCTTGTACTCGACTCATTAAATTGTGAAATCTACATTTTCTCCTCTCACTATTCTGACAAGTTGATAGGGGAATGTTGGAAAAGAATTGAGAAAATTCTTTTTAAACCCACTAAACGTATCTTTCGGGATTTCGTGTATTCGTACACAGCTCAAGAAAAAAATATGTCAACTCAAAGAAATAAATTATTGCCTTTCTCTGAGCGGCCTTTTGGTTTTCGTATATTCCCGGTTTTATTTGACTTTCACAAAAGGTTATTTTTTAAAGACAAATAATAAATAACGGTTAAGTTTTTTGTACATATCGTCCTTAAACAGGCGTCCCGTAAATAAAGTATGAGATAGCTCGTTTATCTTAGATACGATTATCTTCACGCGCCTACGTGATGTCGGTTACAAACAATCATCTTTAAAACTTTCAGGCTTTACAGGTTCTGGGAAGGTCAAAAGATTTTAAAGGAAAATGAAACAGAACCTGACAACGGCCCCTAACCGTCTGGAGCCAATGATACTATGGCATCTCTAATTGGGTACGTTGCGAGGCTGATGGTTGTGGCGAGGGTAATGAGTTTCTCATATTGCTGCTACACAATTTTTTGGATAACAAGCCTGAAGTGGTTCGCGACGTTTGGTGACTTGGAGGGATGTCCGGGTTCATGGGGTGAGGTTTGTCTAGGTCTAGATCCTTCGAGCGTGGGAGCGGGTTCGGGAGAGACTGGTTGTGATTAACCTCTCCAGCAGGACTCTCTCCAGTACTCTCCACCCATCACCTTGCATCACAGTGGGTGGTATGGATTCATAGTTCCGAGACTCCTAACCACCCCTCATAACTTTTCCTTCCCAGAACTTATTCTCGTCTCTTTTCCTAAAAGGACCCACCACACAGCATCCCCAAAGATAACAAGGGCTCTCAGCGAAAAAACGCAATATCTTCCTTGAGACTTTCGAGGAAGACACTTATTCTTACTTACCACGGCAGTATTCAGATCTAGTCACCAAACGCGGCAAACCATTTCATGAAACTTAAATTTCTATTCTTAAAAGTGTTATTTCACCAGGGCAATATTGAAAGTATCTACCACTCTAAAACATAACGCAAATGTGTGTACTATACCTATTTTATTCTCCATTAATACATTTTGAAATAACACAAGTTAATTAAATAAAACTACTTATAAACGCCGGATGTGAACTCGCTACCTTCGGATTCGTAGTGGAGGATCATTATAATTCAACTCGAGGTTTTGTTTTACTTTAGATATTAGATAAAATATCTGTAATGTTGTAAATTTTTGTACACAAATAAAATAAAATAAATATACATATTTTTAAATAATGTCTATGAAGGAATTGTCAGACGTGATTGATTAGACAATAGTTACGTAGCATGAAGTTAAAATATCCATCTTTCTAAAGATCCAATCAAAAGGGATACACTTCAATGTCAATCAGGTTTAGTAAAGTTTCAATTTCACTCCGATATGATGTCAGTTTAGTTTTTAAAGAGAACGTCGTAAACAATGCTAGACTTTTATAATCACTAAAATAATTAGGCTACAAGGCTTTTTCTCTGTAAGCAAATTTGTGGAGTAGCAAACGCAGATCTCTGAAACCAGAAGACTTATTTTCCACAAAACGTTTCCGCGGATTTTGGAGATCATCACAAACTTTAAACCTCTCCTGTGGTGGTTATTTTATTCCTGGAAAATGGGATTAAATAGTTTTTAACATGACTTCCAAGTACATGGTTTTTAAACCAGTGTCTTAGTAAGTCTCGCTGTCCCTTAGCCAAGCTTTCGGAACACAATGCTATCATCTCTCTTTGTCAACTCTTTTATCAACTTTAGAAGATAGAAGAAATATATCCGACCAAACAAAACTATCCCGCATCCTGCACTAAAAAAAAAACTCCCACACAACATTATTTTCTCACAGGGACGTGAACAAAAAACAATAGCATCTTATCAGACGCTGATATTTTCCATTTGTCCTCAGGCCAATTTACTAAATGCATAATGGAAAAAATTAAAACAAATTGTTAACTACGAACCCTTTACTCCTGCTGTGTGTATTTTTTTCATTCTCATTAGGTATATTGTTTTTAATTTTTATAATAATAATAATAATTAGATGATTTATATAGCGCCGTTTTTGTGAAAAATCACCTATTTTTTTTTCTTCTTTTTCTATCACTTTATGTTTTCTTGTTTTATATTATACATATATATACATTTTTTTTCTGAAATATGTCTGATTCATGCAACCATGTAATATGTAATTACCTTAATAAAATGTGTAAAACAGTTTTGTTTCCTTAAAAAAACTAAAATAAAAAAATCTGTTCTCATTATCTTAATAAATGTAATCTATCAACTACGAGCATTACTATTTCTCATCAAGTATACAGTAATATAAAATTAAAAAGTTTCTCATGGCGTATGTCTTTACAGTTATTTGTTTTTCTTTTTTCTAACATTTTATTTTTTCTTTAACGTTTTAATCTGTGTTTATATATTATAATTTTTTTGCGGAAACTTCACTGGTTAATGTACCCATGTAATATGTAATTACCTTATAATATGTACAACTGTTTGTTTCCCTAATAAACAAAAACAAAAACAAAACAAAACAGTTTGTGCATATAATAAAAATTAGTACAGTTCACAGTATGGTGAATACACTTCTCGTGAACCATACCAATGTTATGAGCATTTTGATAGCTCAATATTTCAATACTTCTGATGAAATTGATCAAAAAATTTCAAATTTCTAAATTCTTTCTTTAATTAATTTATTTAGTCTATCTGGGGCCAAGGAGTTAAAATATATTTTGTCAATAAGGAACTCCAGTGAAAAATATTATGGTTTTAAAAAAAATATGTTCAAATAGACCAATAAATGCTGATTCTGAATAAATAAGTTTTTTTTATAATATTAAACGTAAAGTTTTTAAAAAATATATTTAAAAGTGCATTTTTAATATTCTCGTTAAAACACAGCGTCAAGTTGGTATGCTGTGTAATGCTGAGTGGTGACGTCACGATGCAAGATTCACCTGGTGATGGCATTTTGAAGTTGTATTGAAATGCATGGGGCAAGCATTCAACCACAACATTTCGTATTTTTATTTGGTTTATTTACATACTGTTAATAGAGATTTAGACATAATATTGTTGTTGTGTTTATTGAAACATTATTTATGCCTTCACAATTAAAATTATGACAGAAAAGGGCTATATTTGCGGACAATCTGACATTCCCTGGATAATATTTTTCAAACGGACTATGTTAGTGCTGGAATAAAAGCTACTAAGTACATAAATCATCTTATTAGTTGTTTTTGAAATTCGTAGTAAGCTGTAAAAAAAGATTTTTGATAATCTACAGCAAAATTTGGCCTATTTGAGGTTAAAGTCGTGTCATATTTGACATTTTGTTTACCATGACATCGATCGAATTGGTTTATTTTTATTTCATGGTTTATTTTTTGGTTCATTATCAATTTTATACAAGTAATTAGACAATCGTCGTGATCAGTGTATTATAAATACCAGTGTTTCAGTATGTGTTATATACATAATACAAGTTATATTAGAGCAAAAGTCACACCTGACCACAAAATTCACCGGCTTACTATGTCATTTGTATTTGCAATGAAAAATATGATTAATTGTTATTGCATTGTATTTAGGTACAATACAATAACAGTAGCGATGAGACGTTGACATTTTACTGTTTTTCTACATTAAATGCAGTTAATCTTGAATAAAAAACGCCTCGACTTCTGACACCTGAAGATTCTTCCAAACCAATCATACAACAGAGTAAATAAAACTATGATGCGATGACGTCACACGATGCACCATAGATATGGTGGTTTTGGAGGGATCTTGAAAAATTAAAACTTTGACTATTATTTTAACCATTAAAACTCTAAAAAAATAAAAAAAATATGCAGTTATTTAAGTTGGAATGTCATTATTAATAAAAATAAAAATAAAATTGGACTGGAGTTCTCTATTGGCGGGCCATCGGTGATCAGTTTTGGGAAAATCTGCAATACCTCACCAATAAACACAAAACGTTTACATCGTCTCCATAATATTATAATAATTTATCGCTTCCACGATTTCGTTCAAATATTCAATTCAATCCAAAACTCTATGTCTAAGTTTTTATGTTCTAAGTATTCTATGTTCTAAGTATTGTATAATTCAGTTAATATAAGTTACCTGTTCGAGGGATGTTATGGTTTAAAATTGTATTCCAAAACCTATTAACGGATTCTATGCATAAAGAAAAGGTAGATCATACATATAACCATATGATCATGTACATATACATGTATTCCTATTTGCCCAGAATACTAATGGAGGGAAACAATTATACCAAGTCAGTGGACATCTTAAATTTATCTATTAACACATTTAAAATATTGTTACTAAGGCTCTTCAGTTATGTACAATAAATACTGTTTATTTCTTACCATTCATATTCTTATTGAAAAGCCCCGAAAAATGGCGTTAATTAATAAATAAATAACACAAGATTTAGTCAAAATGAAGGTTCGTTTATTCCAAAAATTAAAAAATATACGGTCAACGGACTTATCTTGTGCTTTTTATATTTAATAAGATGCCGACGCGTATAAAAAGCGAATCAATTTACACTACCAACCTCAAAATAATTAAGAAAGTGGTTAATGGATCAAGGTTTTTTTATAATCATAGTGTTTATAATCTTTTGTATAAATATGACTATGAGAATGTTGTCTGTTTTGTACCTATCTTAGTCTATTTATTTTATGCCTTCGTATTTTAGTTATTATGAAATGTTATTCTTCTGTATCTATTTTCTATATTGTGGTTTCTTGTTACATGTGTGCTTTAGTGTTATATTAATATTGTTAAATTGACCTGCTGACAAACTGCTTTGGCAGTTTAGCGAGTGCTTAAAATGAAGAATACAAAAATTAAAAAAATGCACGACTTATAAAAGGCTGCTTCTTCTCTTTGAGCTGCAAAAATTCCAGTTCTAACCAGAAGGCTTCCTCTTTAAGACGCTGTAATCAATTTGGAGCACGTTCATTGTAGTTTAACGAGGTTGCCGGTAAAAGGTTTTGCCTACAAAAATAACATCGCGTTATAAGTTAGTTGCCGAGCAATAAAATTACCCGCTAGTGCCAGCCAAGCGCGATAGCCAAGAGAAATAACGTTGAAAGCTTTCAATTTCTGGCTGCAAGGGGTGTAAGAATTCGTCTTGAGGGAATATGCTAAGGGTTGCGAATGTTGCTTTGTATTTATGTTGCTAAACCGCTGAAACTACAACAAGATTATAATTAATTGTTGCAAAGATTCGTATTTGTAATTGCAAAAGTATGTCGATGAGTGTTGTTATGAAAATAAGTACTGCACTTAATGTTTTAGTGTTGTCTATGGTTTTTTTTGACAGCCATACTTTTGGGCGCAACCGGTAGGTAGAGAGAATTTCTGTTTCGGGTCTTGAAGGGCAAGGGACCTCACTGGGACGTCGTAATCGCCATGTTTGAGACTTGAAACTGTGAAGTGTTTGCTGGGTATAAATGTCACCGAATTTTATTTCGGACCTTGGATTGTAAGATCGAATGATCCCGCGTAATAATAATGCCGAAGTGGCATGCGGAATAAGTAAAACTCAGTCGCGAGTGAAATACACGCGCGCCGTTAATGGCCGGCGGCCTAAGTGACTAATCGAATGAATATAACGCAATCCTCTCTCGCTCCGCGATAGATGTTGGCCGTATTACCGTAAAGAATGCCGTAATTTGGGACAAGCCGTTATTTGTGTCCCACCCAACCTGCCACGTTGTTGGGATCTGAATTTCCCTCGTGCTAGGGTTTCCTGGGCCATCTTCTCCGCATTGGAGCCCCCCAAGCCTTGCGGGCCTGTTCGTAATGCTGCAGCACCAGAGGATTGGAGGCCTTGTGATGGCTCCGTCCATGAGACACCGTGGAACTTCCCCATCGGGCTTAGTTTACGTTAACTCCAGACAAGTTCAGTTAGTATTCATAGTGTACACGGTCTGAATTGGGGGTAAGTCTTGTCACGAATTATGTTATTTATACTTTATAGATTGAACTGAAATATAGTGACGATATATTGTTTACAAAATCAAACTTCTGTTCATTACCATTACCCGTTAATACAAATGTCATTGCAAATGAAGTACAGTCCCCCTTCCCTGATAAGAGTACTCATAAAGGCTCAGTGGAGATTGGCTTCGCTCTCTCAACATATCTTGGTGACAAGATTTGGCGCGTAGTAATCAAACTACAAAGTTGGATGGATGAGTGCCACACCTTCTTCCTTTTTTATTTAACATCCATACAGTAAAATCAACATTCATTATGTTACAAAACGGGCCATACAAAGCCCGTAATAGTGTTTTTAATTAGAGCATAAACACTTTTGTCAAAAGTGTTTTTAAATAATTAAGGACATATCGAGAGAAATAAAAAAAGGTTTTATCATACATAGATTTAGGAGGTATTGACGTTTGAAGGGTTTAATATTAGTCTAAATAGCGAAATATATAAATCTTTGATTTATGAAAAACAAGCTGAATGCCGGGCGTTGCCCAGTCTTTACGCAGAATATATTAGACGAGTATGCGAAATTTCAACGAGAAGTATCAAAATTTTGCTTTGGGATGGTAAAATGAGGGAATAAAGTTGGTTTCTCGAAATCTCATATAGATAGTCACCTTCCACTTGTTTTGAATATAAAGTGTTCAAAATGTCGAAATAATACGTATGTAGGTACCTGTCTGTTTATTTTATATAATAAGAAACACTGTGTCAGCTTTTTCTTCCTTCTAAGTTCCAAGATTTTTCTATTGTAGGTAAGTACTTAAATGTATAATATACTGAACTAGATTTTAAAAACCTTTCTCTATATTATTTCGGATTCAGTGGAATGTTTTCATTCTGCCGAAAGAAAATTCAGATAATATCCGAGAAATTTTCCGACCGTCTTTCCATATATTTTCTAATAACGGGTGGAGTCTTAGATCTAAAAATATAATAAATTTTTCTCTGTAGCTAGGTGTAAACACTATTTCAAAATTTTTGAAAAAAAATCTTCACTATCTAAAATCGAATTCTATCAATAAAGACTTTTTAAAGATGCTTTTTTCTCTTTAATACGAAGAATTTAAAAATAAGATATATGGTAATAGAAAACTTGAATAAACGCTTTTATAATTACCGTGACGATTCACGGTTACGGAACTGTGACGGCCAAAAAGGCAATAAACATACGTTCCTATCGTTATAATGCTGCAACTTTCTCTTATACATCAAAAAATCTTGACAAAAGATGAGATACACAAAATACGTGTGACAGTTTCCTCCAAAGTACTACTTTTCCTATGTATGAAATATATCTTGACAAAAGATGAGATACACAAAATACGTGTGACTGTTTCCTCCAAAGTACTACTTTTCCTATGTATGAAATATATCTTAAAATATATATTAAGCTCTGAGGTATTGCGATTCATTTTCTTTATACGTGGGGGGGATGTATGTTAAAGAGTGTATGTTTCCTTTGGGGGGGTGTAGACATACGTTCACCGTTTATTTAATTTTTTACTATTAATATTAAGTATGTTAGAAAGAGCTACAGCATTATAAATTTCAAAACAAAAGGAAAATCATCAGCGCATCAAGGTGATTTTTTGGAATTTACTCACACTTCAACATTATCCTTGTAACTATATTCCATACTTTAAAAATTAACTTCTGAGCTAGTTAGTATTCTCGGTCTACGGAGTCGTCACGGTGCAGTGTGTGAGAGAGACGCAAGAAAACGATTACATTTTTTTTCATTTGGATGAAGCAGACCTACGTACATTGTGTATCTCATCTTTGAGATGCAGCATTATTGTGATAAGGAACTTACGTTTATTGCCTTTTTGATGACATCACGTATTACCATAACCGTAAAAGCGCACTTTGCTCAATAAACTCGTTACGAATGAATTTTCAGTGTCCTACTAGTACTAGTACTCTACTACTCAGACTTTTACCAAGTGAACTGCTCTAATTGCCCGTCGTTTTACATAGGTCAAACTGGAAGATCATCCAAAATCCGCATAAAAGAGCATTTTACAAATTGGGTGAATGATAAAGGTGAATTGTCGATTGTGGCGTCACACCTATTAGAAAACCAACACTCGTTTGACAAGGATAGATACGTTTAAATTCTCCATACTTTTTTTTATTTTTTATTTTTTGTATGAATACCGCACAAGAGTCAAAACTGCTCCCGTCTGAAGCCAGTGAGACTATGCAATTCCCAATTGGGATAAGTTGTGAGGCTGAGGGTAGAGAGGAGGGGAAGGAGATAGGGAAGAGGAAGGTGGGGAAGTACCTGGCTATTCAGATCTGGTCACCAAACACGGCTTATGCCATTTCAAGCAACGTTTCAATTCTGAATTGTGGTCTTACACCAGGGCGATACTGAGAGTATCTTCCACTCTGGAACGTGCCGCAAATATACTATATAAATTATTTTAAATGAATAAATTGTGAAATAACACAAATTAGTTTATTTGCCATGCCGGGATTTGATCCCGCGACCTTCAGTGTGCGAGTCAAGCGCCTTACCGCTGCACTACGCCGGCCGTCATACTTGTATTGAAGGCCATAAACATGACAGGCTTGAATCCTTAGAAGTCACCGGCCTAGCTAAAAAAATTAACCCTAACATCCGCATACAATTTTAAAAAAATATTATCTCCAATGTAACGTCTTGCTACTTAGGTTACTATTTTTCATAGTATCTTACTTATTGGAGCAAGTTAATCCAACTTACTAAAGAAACTGTTAAGAGGACTATGGTCTTACAAGTTAAAATTGTTTCAAAAGCATTTTCCCGACGAATAATATCTACGAAGGTTGAAAGGTAGAAACTGTTCCGAGTTTTATTGTTAGTATTATGCTTCTGGGAGCTCATTAATATTTTTTTCTGTTTTTACAACGGAATTGAAATCTAAAAACTTTGTCGGAAATTAACTTTGAAAAGGAAGAGTCCACTTTATCCATTTCTGTTTACTGTTTCAGCTAATCAAGCGTAATACTTTGAGCAAAAAATAACAACATCGTAAAAGAGTCGAATAAAATAATGTTCTTGGGAGTATTAAAAAATATAGAATAGAGAAATTCTTAATTTTTTTATTTCTTGGTACAGCAACTGATATGAACGAGACGAGCTATCTTAACGATCGAACGGCAGTATTTGTTCTACTAGTAGTTCAGAAAAAGGGTTACAACTCTACACATCATTTGAAAAGTCAAAGTGATGAAAAGAACATCTTAAAAATTGGTTAAATAGGTTTTTTTTACAATTTCTCCCCAAGGGAGGCCCTGAGAAAAATAATTCCCCTTAGGAATCTGGGGAGTGTGTCCAGGAGTGGCGGACGTATGAATCTATCCCAAATACTGCGGTGGAAGGCAAAAGTACAGAGGGAGTCATGCTGGAGAGGTTAAAAGATCTCCCTCTTTCAGTCTCGTCCAATCTGATAAACCTCACCCCATGAACTCGAGCACACCTGCTAAGTCACCAAACGTAGTGAACTACTTAGGGTGACCTATGGCAGAGGTATTGCTTATCCAATAAATTGTTCCCGGGGCGACGATAACCATACCCGCCTCCCAAATTGAAGTAAATTAATTAATTAAGAATACGTTAGGTTATGTTATGGGTAATTTTAGTTTAGTTTAACGACTTTTTAATGAGGTATTGAATCGAGTTGATTCTGAGTTGTCATTGAACCCAGAGAACGATACACCGAAAAACTAGCGTCTTTGACTCGGTTGTCAGATTAATCACTGACTTCTATTTCCTCCTCTTCTACAAAATAGGTCTCTTCAAGACCGACTTCACTTCTTTTCCTCTTACAGAACTTCCACGTAGAATCCCTGTAGATGATATAGGAGTCTGTGGAGTTAGTTTTTAAGGCGATGTAAATTAAAGAAAACAGTGTAAATGCACATTAACAATTTTGTTTTGTTTTGCAAAAGTTATCTATTTTTTACTCCGCTTGTAACAAAGTCATTTTGTAAATTTCTTCTTTGAACGGACATTTAAACACCGTTTCATTTTTTTGTTGCTTATTTGCAACGATTACAACACGCCTTTATTATTTGATAAATACCAATTAACCGACCCCTCTGCCCCACCACTATAAAATACGGGGGTTGGAACTTGCCACGTGTTAGGAGATCTGTTTCACATCATCCCTTAGCAACCTCTCATCCCTCCCTCTAGGGAAGGCAGAGAGGGAGAGGGTAGAAACATCGCCACTGTCAGCCGTTTTATGTGAATAATCATTTCGAGAAGCTGAGTGAAAAATGCACGATTTTCACCGAAATTGGCTCTAAGATCAATTTGTTATCTTTAAAAGTAAAATATTCTTGGATTTTTTTTCGGCATTGACTTGACACCTGATTAAGCTGTTTTGTCGTGAAGGGAATTTTTTTTTCAGTGTTATATTGTGTATTATAATAGGGTTTTACCAAAACTACTAAGACATTTATTTTCATTTTATTCGAACAAGTTACAAAAGCAGTATATCTATTCAAATGGAAATGATTACCCCCTTGTCAAAACATACACATATGTATTTATGTAGGTATATGTTTATATATTACTTAAAGAGGTATATACTCTTAGTATCGTGGTGAAATATTCTAAATAACTCATACTACGTATTATAGACATTCACATTTTATACAATTTTTATTGAAATATTAAAATGTTTAATGTTACAATATAATAAAATATTATATCTAGGGTACTGCTTGTTTGTAATATTCACGTACAACCTATATTTATAACTTATTTTATAGCGGCCTTGGGATGATTTTTTAATTTATTATAACTGTTATTCTTTATTTCTATGTGTATTTTTATAATTCGTTGACGTAATACGTAATCTTTGTAATTATGCACTTACTATCAAACAGTTAAAACAAAACGTAATAATATATTTAATAAAATAATAAATTGTTTATATTTTTATAAATATAATTTATAATAATTACCCGCACCGAAAAATAATTGAAAACCATGTACATAACTCGAAACTGAAATAAACGCCCGGGTTGCCGGCACTGAAATTGAATCAAAACATTAATTGATAATTCTTTTCCGTGGTTAATGAACAGATCTGAAGATTCAGATACCAACTTCATAACCTTCTCCTATCTTTACCCATCCCCAGTCCCTCTCCACTCTTTTTGTCACACAGCATTTCCTAACAAAGGACACCACACTTCCACTTGCTCCGGCGGTTTGCAGTTTAGCACATAGATGTAAATTAATACATAAATTAAACTTAAAACCAAATGGTTAATAGCAAAACTTATCATCTTACTAAACCATAATCAGGTTTCAAATAAATCGTTTTCCAATTATCGCCTGGAGTCGATAAAATCGTGTAAATCAATTGTTTTCACAAAAGCAATTACAGCATAACTAGTTCGAGAAATGGTCGGATTTCTCCCTACGTTGCCAGGTGCTACACAAGTACAGTGCACTCCCAAGGATCTTTTGAACAATAGAGGTCATACGGGTGAACTGTAGAACTTTTCCGGCACTGTTAAAGTAAGTCATTCACTCTTAAAATATGCTTGGAACGTTAAGGTATTTTAGCTCTAAGAAGTGAATTTAACTGAAATAAGGTAATTTTGATATGATTCAGTAACCTTGCCATAAGGACATGTACATGGTCAATAGTCTTATTGTCCTTGCTTCAAAAACAGTCCATGTAGGTAAGGTCACCGGTCATATTCTAGACTTCAAATCAAGATAATGGTCAAAACAGAACTAATGAGGCCGTCAAAATACGACGGTAAAAACAATGCAATAAATCTTGGTCGGTTTATCCCATTTAGCATTACATGTGTAATAGAAAATAATATTACACTGAACACCCGAGCATATACAAAGCCCGAATTCTTTATTAAAATACTAATTTCTGTTTTGATTCTGTCCGTAACTCCGGTTCAATGAACTCTCGAACATTGATTTGGTTTGAATTAAAGTGTAATTTTTAAAATTGGAGCTGATTGTGGGAACAGTTTAATTCAGATAACCAATAAAACAGGAAAGAAATATATTATTTTATATTAATTAAAAGATAATAATTCTTTATTTGACATATGTAATTCTTTTGTAAGTTTTTCATGTTGACAGTTCATTTTTTATGTTGACTAACGGTGTTAATTTGAAAGCTAAATTACTGATCGGCTTTTTAAAATTTGCAATGTTTGTTTTTGAACGGCAATGATCCGGAGGCAAATATTTTTTAATAAATATGTATATATATGTAGCCTCATAAATCCTACAATTATTGTAATAAACTGTGATTTTTCAGGGGTCTACCCTAGTTATACCATAAAATTATATATTTCAAAGATACCTAGTTCATATTGTTTCATACGTTAAGTCAAACCTTTGTTGAGTAATGTTTTCCACCATGTAAATGATTATTTGAGAGTTTAATTAACCAACCATCACGCAGCTTCCCCGCAGGGGTAGGCAGAGAGGACGGACCGCCAAACAACTCGGTCTTGGCACACACTCCTCGCCTCGTTCACGCTCATACATCGTCACATACATGCTCTTCTATTATTCTGACTCTTGACATGGCCCGACTCTTTTTCTCGACTCGATCTCTACAGTATTCAGTCTACTTTCATCCTACCTCTGCCAGATCCATGCATCACTGCCAAACATCAGGGTATGTACCAGAACTCCATTATGGACGGCTAGCTTCGTTCTTTGGACAGTTTTTTTTTTGTTGGTGCCAACGGCGTTCAGTCCTCCATTAATAGAGTTACATGCATTCACCCTTCTTTCAATATCTCTGTCAGCCGTCCCATCTCTCGTAGAACTACTGTAACAGATTTTCCAACAAAGAATAAAGAATATAACTCTAGAAGTTCCTTCTGTACAAATTTTTGATGGAGCAAATGTCCTATTTTGCCCAAACCCAGTGCTCTGTCCCCCTTTCACTTGCCTGAAATTGAAGATCCCCATCCCATTTGAATTTCGAAAACACAGTTTTATATAAAATTATAGACACAAATTGGGCCTACAATTAGATCACGCAACACGCCCACGGTGCATTTCTTGTGGTATTCTTTATTCTATGATTCCCCCCTTGTAATGGACTGTAAAATACATGAACCCACATTTCAAATTAATAAATAAATAAAATTATCCAGCAAAAATTATTCTTATGTCACTTGACTAGATGTGCCTATAGTTTTTACGGAACCATTATACATATACATCAAGCTTAGTTCACTCAGGTCGGATATTTTTTTTTAATATAGAACAACACAATAAAGGCTCTTTTGTGATTGAACTTTCAAGTCCGACCTTAAATTTCTGGAGGGATAATCGAAGTTATTGAAGGGTACTTAAATCGTAAAATATACAACTTATTTCAGTTGTCTGTGTATATTTATATATGTATATATGGAAGAATCTTTCAGTTTGGAACGTGCCGTAAATATATATTTTTTTTAAAGCAAGACAAACATTCCCGGGTTACGAATAACCCGACAGTATTTGAAAATCTCCTACTAACACCACAGTAAGTCGAAAATGTTGCTTGAATCGTGATGGAGGACTTAGCCAGCCGAGGAATCGAACAAGGGACGCCTGGGTGGGACCCAAACGCGATGCCAACTCAGCCACTGACCGGTCATAGTTAATTTAGGATGTCATTTATTCGTTAGTTATTCCCGTGTGAAATCTGGTCTAATTAACTCAAATATGCGTTGAATAAGTGAATTGGAACTGATCGTGTGTAGAATTCGTCATAGCCCAGCAATAAACGCTTTTGACTCGCATACCGAAGGTCGCAGGATCGAATCTCGGCGTGGTTAATAAATTTTATTTGATTAATTTGTGTTATTTCTCAATTTATTCACTTAAAATAATATATTGTATATTTGCGGCACGTTCCAGATTGGAAGATACTCTCAGTATCGCCCTGGTGTAAGACCAGCATTCTGAATTGAAACGGCTTGATCAGATCTGACTAGCCAGGCACTTCCCCACCTTCCTCTTCCCTATTTCCTTCCCCTACCCACTACCTTTAGCCTCACAACATACCCAAATTGGGGATGCCATAGTCTCAGTGGCTTCTGACGGGAGCAGTTGGGACTCTTGTGCGGTATTTATATTAAAAAATAAAAAAATAATAAAAAAAAATCCTACTTACAATGCCTATAATATTTTAATTGAAATTTTTTTTAATTGCCGTTTTCATATATTTCAGGTACCTAAGTAATTTAATTGAATTAAAAATTTGTGAAATCCGTCATTGTCTCGTCAGATTTTCAACAACGTGTTTATAGTATCTAATATTTTGTATTAATTGGTAATGTTTTTATAATTACCTGAAAATTGGTATTACGATCGTTATAATCCTATAACGAATGACGATATGCGTAGATTATGCACAGACAGTGTTAATTAACCTTTCAGTGTTTCAAATATTTTTACCTACAAGTCCCAAAGACACTGATCAAGGATTCAAGAATTCAAGAATCGTCTTTATCTCATTTGAATTGTTGTCTTTTAAATGTGCTTTATATTTCTTATTTTTTAAAGTTATCATCAATAGAAATATCATTTTAGGAATCAGCTAAAAATTATCCTTTAGATTTTCCATGGATAATATCTTTATTTAAAATAAAAATTGACATTTCTAAATAATAAAATATCAAAATGAAAATGTTAACAAAAAACTTATCGAGACATTTTTAAGCGTCCTTAATTTTTATTTAGAAAAATAATTCATTTTGTATAGGGAATTAGTAATAAAACTGTGATTTAACTTTTTTTCCGTTTATATAATAAACAATATAATTTTTTTTTTTCTTTCAACCGTCTTCGAAAAAATCCCGCCAATTTGTAATCACACAATTTGACCTTTTTTTATATTATCCATGGAATCAAGTATAAATATTTGTGACAATAATTATTTCTCAGCAGAAAGAATAATAATAATCCATAAGAAAAATAATTATTTCTCACAAATCACATATCTCCGCATTATGGAAAAAAAACTTTTATATTGTGTGGACGCCCGGTCAGATCTGTCCTTCAGAGGCTTTAATGGAATATGATATTTGTGGCTAGTAATGTTCTTCGAAGGCTTTGCTTTTTATGGTGGAGGTAAAAAAAATATAGAACAGGTGAACGAAGGAATTTTAGGAGAGTAAGAGAAATTAATAATATATATGGATCAATTGATTGAAGTACTTGAGTCACGCCATGTGTCTAAATAATATTAGAATATAATTGAGGTGACACTCGTATACGCGTAATGAATCATTAAAGGAATATCATACGCGTGAGAATTGTAAGGCATGCAAAAGAATGAATAAATAAGTTGGGAACTTCTGGGAAAGACACGCCACAATCAAGTAATTGTAATAATCAAAAATTTAAGTATGTTTGTATATTAAGAAAATCACTAAGTTACATATACTAGTCCCAGGGAGAGATCGTATATATGTCATCGACGATTGTCCTAAAATCCGCCCATAAAAATCTTCCGTCTTACACAGATAAATTTAATTTAAGATTAAGTTATACGTGAAATCCTATGGTGGTGGGTTTGTGAAGGTGAAACCGTTGGTTGATAATAATAATAAATAATAATCATTATTTGGAAAACAAACAGCTGTACAAAGATACATAAAAATAAAGAGTTCTAAAATAAAACAGTAAGCCTAAAAACATGTTTTCGCTGATAAAATTTGTTTTTTTTTTTCGCTGACAAGAAAAACATAAAGAAAAACTAAGAAAAAAGTAGTAAAGAGAAGCTAAATTAAACATAAAGAAAAACTAAGAAAAAAAATAGTAAGGAGAAGCTAAATACTTAAATAATGCATGATAAAATATAGAAAAACACAATAAAGGGTAAGCTTATGATCTTATAGGAGTATATGGATGATTTGTATGTAATTAGGGAATATGAAAATATATTGCAAATTAGGAAAAGGAATCTGATTAATAATATAATAAATAAATATAAATATGGATGTTAAGTGGTGTGTTGTGTTGTATGTTGTGTATAATGTTGTATGTTTCGTGAACACCTCACTAGGAGAACCTGTGCTGATGTGTTTACGTGTTTATGATTCAGTGTGGCAAGTATAGGTATTTATGTGTTGTAGTATTTGTTTTACATAGTTGTGTTTATTTATTTTACTTTTTTTATATTTTTGTTATGTTTGGTTAGGGATTAAGAAATTTTGTATAAAGTGAATATCTTGATTTTTGATTTAGATACTATTTACATCAATCTTTACGACGAATCGGCTTACAGTGTGAACATCAAAAAATATGCTACGGATAAACTGATGCTTTTACTAGCTTTTCTATGTATTAGAATTACAATAAAATTATTATTTACATAACAAAAAATATAAGCGTAAACCACAAAAAAAATGTTTTTTCATGACTTAACTTTAATACCCCTTTATGGCTAAGACTATTTTTGAGGTTTTCTATATTCTAACTTTTTTTCATTCTTATAAAATTAGGCACAAAATAAATAAAAACCGCTTTTTCGCTTACTTGCCGCGCGCAAATAAGACGCTCGATTTCAAATTTTGCAGGCGTGAGAATCGAAATATTTCTAGCGTTTGTATCCAAGCGTTAACATCATTTTTACATTAAACGCCAACAGATAATTCAGTTCTATTTTGTCATATCTGCAGTTTTTTGCCGTACTCTTGACGATATTTGTCTTATCGTCAATTTTTATAACTAACTAACTACCTGACCATCACGTCGCTCCCCGCAGGGGTAGGCAGAGAGGACGGTCCGCCAAACAACTCGGTGTGGCACAAACTCTTTGCCTCATACACATTCATTCATCGTCCTCTACATACTCTTCTATTATTCGGACTTTTGACATTGCCCGGCTCAAGTATGTAAATCACTTGATCGTGCCATGTCTTCTTCAGGCGTCCCCGACTTCTTCTGCCATTCACAATCTCATAAATTTTTATTAACATTAAAAATGAGATTTTGAAATAACGACACAGGAAAAAGCTAAATTTTTAAACAAGCTGATTTGTCTGAGATTTTTATTGTTATTTTATTTAATAACAATAAAAATCTTGTATGTGATATTGGACTTAGAATGACATTGTTATATTAACGTTCTGTTATTATTTCATCATTTGCCGGTTGTTACATAGTACTTGGATATTAAGAGATCTTGAACAGGACTTTCACAAGGCTTGAATTATAACTTTAATAACATATCCTTATATTTTCAGTATTTTATGCTGCCGTTATTACAATAGTTGTTGATGTATGCCGGGGACTTCAGATAGTAAAATACATAATTTGTAACGAAAAACAATCGGAAAACTTCAGATCCTTGTTCTAGCAGATCCTTTATTATTACATAGCATTGTTCTTCCGTAGAAAATACCGCTTCGATCTTAAGGTTGTCTTGGCTAATCCTCCCCCACAGAAGGTTTTTGGTCGCGGACCCCTCCTACAACCCCCTCCCCCAAGCCGCCGGGATAAGCTAGATAAATGAAGGCAATGGAAAAAGTTACACCTGTAATTTGCTAATTAAGAGAATGATTCATAGCGGAGTTTTTGTTTCGCAGACAGCTGGAGAAAATTGCAGGGGATATCTAGTACCTTGGACCATTGGGGTGGAATAGATGAGAGAATGGGGTATTTCTACAAACGAGGGATTCTATTAAAAATATACGGAATATTTAAAGATCGTTTTTCTGATTTAAATCATCCTACTAAAAATATTTGTTTCATTCAATATTATTGATTTTCAAATCGATCTAAAACTGACGAAATCAAAACGGCCCGTGGTTGGCTAATCGGATTGTAACGTCACAAGCGTCGCTCAGCTGGGCCAGCATAAATAAACACTGTCAGTGAGCGTCCACGCTCATAACGTCAAACGAAACCCCGCTCCAAAATATCGTAATTCAAAAATGGGAAACTTTGATTCGCTGTAGAAAATTTATTGGTCACCATAAAAATAAAATAAAAATGCTGTAACCATTGTAATTTTTTTCTTAATTTTTTTTAAGCAATAAAAAAATGTGGAATTACCTATTGTGCTCATCGATACTATCTATTGTTAGTAATGATAATATTATAATCTCTCATGAATCAATTTATTTGTATTTTATCAATGAAAATTAAAATTCCTTTTAACCCCGACCTAATAAAGGAAAAATTCGTTTGTATTCTGCCATTTTTCCATTTCTGCAGGTTTACTGAAAAGCGCTATAATTTTTAAAACTTTATCTTTATATTTTACATAACGAAATATGTAACTCAATCTGTGAGAATTAGGTAGGATGCAGCCGAATTCTCGACTTAATGTTTTAATTCTGTATTTTTAATAACTGTGTTTTCCACATAAATAAAAAATAATGTTAATAAATATAAAAGAGAGAGTCGTGGTGTGGGTTTGTGTGTTTGTTTTTCAGACAAATCTATAGTTTGATGTTGATGAAATTTTACACAATTGACCTTCAAAATAGAAGGAGGATTGCTGTCTACATGAAATTTCGAAAAAATTTGACAATCCCCCTTTTCCCATCCCCTATTTCTTCTTCTGGACACTTGATTAAATTTGATTAAATTTTAGACACTTCTTGATTAAATTTTGAACACTGGACTATCAAAAAAATCGAAAAATTGGAGGGTCCCTCAGATTTCGAAAAAAACGAGTGTGCTTTAGACTACACGACTGAAGTAAAACTTCACTAACTTATAAAAGAAAATAATATGACATTGGGGTGACGTTGACATTAACATTGACATTCCAGACAATATGGTTCGTTGCATTTCGCACAGTAGTACACACTCATGCGTCTTTTTTTCGCTGAGCAAAAGTTGCTCCGTTTCCTTTTGCATGCTCCGTTTCCTTTTTAAATGACATTGATTACTGTTCGCATCGATCACCATTTGCATCGATTACCGTTCGCATCACACTTTTCGTAACGCATCACACTTTTCGTAACAATCACCACTTTTCGTAACGCATTCACCAGTTTACCCCCAAGTGTCGAGCGTGCGTAAAGAATTTCTGAAAACTCTGTCTAAAATCCTGATAACGCTGGAGATGGAGACTTTCGCTAGTTAAATCATAAAAACTACAAATGTAGGTGGTTTAGAAAAGTGTAGAAGTGTAGTTATAGAATTGAAAAGTTTTGCTATAATTTTGTAAGGATTTTCCGTATTACCCGTTGAGATTTCCTTACAAAAGCTAAAAA
Organism: Limnephilus lunatus; assembly: GCA_917563855.2. NCBI lineage: Eukaryota > Metazoa > Arthropoda > Insecta > Trichoptera > Limnephilidae > Limnephilus > Limnephilus lunatus. The sequence goes on from OU830596.1 coordinate 72,130,673, forward strand.
TATTGATAAAAAATGTTATGAAGCGAAAACAAAAAGGATTTCAAAGCAGAAAATCTTTGAGGGGTATCCGTGAAAACTACCCTCGGCAAGCCGACACATATCCAGGAAGTCCATTTGGACAGAATGCGGAAGTTTACGTCAGTCAGGATACAACGCTTCATGGTAGTCCCAGTGCCAGACTTCCGGCGTAAAGAACATGCTTCCCATTGTGGGATTATACCCGATTACTAAAGCAAGCAGAGCAATATCTCTTAGCTTGAACAGCGTGAAGCTCGCTAAAGCGTTTCAGCTGCAGTCAAAGCTTATGTGCGCATATGATGCTCAAAGGGAATATGATGCATTGTGTGGAAGTGGATAATTGGAATTGACAGTGCATTATTACTGAGAAAAGTCAATTCCACTAGCTCCCAGGGACAATGTTATGATATCATTGTCCCTGGGAGCTAGTGGATTCAGATTCAGCGCCTTTAAAGTGATTTTTATAAATCGTCCAAATATTATTATTATTATTATATCCAAAGTTATCCGATGGCAGACAAATATCAACATCGGGATAGAAATTAGTAATCACCAATAACTGTTTTCATCTTAAGCATGCACCTATGATACTCAAAGGAAATGTGATGCATTGTGTGGAAGTAGATAATTGAAATTGAATTGGCAATGCATTACTATTGAGTGATGTCAATTCTGCCAGCTCCCATGGACAAAGTTATGATATGCAAAGTAATTTCCCAAGTTACCAAAGTTATTCCCCATGTTAGTTATTGGCAGACAAATTTCAAACATCGCGATAGACCTCCATAACACGGGTTTGTGCCTAGCGCCCCTAAAATCCACTAATATTGTAACCATCAAAACACTGAAAAAAGAAGAAAAAATAAAAAAGTAACCACCAATAACTGTTTCCATTTACACCATCTGTTGTGTATATAATGCTTAGAGGGAATGTGATGCAATGGGTCGAAATGGATAATAGAATCGAAAATGAAGGATGATGTCAATTATTCTACTATCTCCCAAGGACAAAGATATGATATCCAAAGCTATGCACCAAGTTACCCGATGCAGACAAATTCCAGCAACTCGATAGTAATCACCAATAACTCTCTCCATCTGTATATTCTAAATGATGCATTGTGTGGAAGTGGATAATTAGAATAGAAAATGCATTATTATTGAGGAATGTCATTTCTGTCAACTGTGCGAAGAGCTGTGTGATACCCAAAGCTCTGCCCCAAGTCAGCCGATGCAAACAAATTTCAGCAACGCGATAGTAATCACCAATAACTCTCTCCATCATATGATGCATTAAGTGGAAGTGGATAATTGGAATTGATATTGCTTTATTATTGAGGAATGTCAATTCTATCAACTCCCTGGAGGCAAAACTGTGATATCCAAAGCTCTGCCCCAAGTTACCCGATGCAGACAAATTTCAACAACGCGATGGTAATCACCAATAACTCTCTCCATCCATATACATTGTGTGGAAGTGGATAATTGGAATTGGTATATTGTGTGGAAGTGGGTAATTGGAATTGACAATGATAATAATTATTGAGGAATGTCAATTCTACCAGCTCCTTGGGAGCAAATCTGTGATATCCAAAGCTATGCCCCATGTTATCCGATGGCATACAAATTTTAGCATCGCGATAGAAACCACCAATATCTCTCTTCATATATGACTGAACTGAAAATCCCTCTCATTGATGACATCGCAAAGAGCTTTCGACCTTATCCCAATATTTTAAAATATTTCACAAACTTCACCAGAATTATGAAAAACATATTCGGTTTAAGTATATTTATTTTTCAATGATCCATAGATACACAAAGAAGTTTAACATATAGTTCTATTCGCAATGAGCCTTAAATACTTTAAATAAATAAATTTACGAATACGTCCAAAATTCATTGCATTTTGAAATCCAATTACTAAGTTGTCAGCGATGGTTTGGACATGTGCTCAGGATGCCAGTTAAACGACCGCAGAACAAAATTCGAGTTCTGGAATTTTATCCTCAACTATTTAAATTAACTACACGTGCCTCGAATCGATTTTCTCTGTCAACTAGCACTTTTCCAAAATGTTGAATGTGCTAATTCTACAATTATTATTAAAAATACTATTTTGCGTCATGTCTCTCTCTCTCTCTCAGTTACTCCGGTTCAATGAAATCTAGAACTACTTTTTTCAACACTTTTTGAATTTAGGTTTCATTTTTAAAATTGAATATGTTTGTTGGAAGAGTTAAGACAAGCAATAAAATAGGTTTGCAGGTTATTATTTCAGTACCATTTTCAAAATTTTAACTGATTTGTCAAAGCTTCAGATTAATCCCATATAAATTATAATGTTTCTATTATTCTTAGTATTGTCCTTGTATGTACTTTTTGAGTTCTTTTCTACCACTTATAAAACAACCCGTTTGTATGTATTTATATCATAGAGACTTCGGATATTATCCTTGGTTAGACCCTTTCTGTCCGGTACGCAGGATATTAATAGCCTCGCCGATAGAAGAAAACTTATTTGCTGACAATAGCATTTAATCTTCTAAACGTTAATATCTGTATCCGAATATTATTTTTTAAAAATGATTTTCATATTCCCGACAACTTCACAAGAACATGCAGGCAGAGAACTTTTGTTGTACCGACATACAGAACCAACCTACCATTAGTAATACCGCTAGGAAGAATGATTCTGTTACTAAAGTATTTATCCCCAGACATAGATATTTTTCAACTGAATATTCAACAATTTAAAAATGTTATTATTACTTAGTAAAATATAATGTATGTTTAATATTGGTTTTGTTAACAGTAAATTGGCATTTAAAATAACATACATAAATATTGCAATTAGTAAGTATTTATTAGAGATGCCACGAATATTCGGCTACTATTCGGTATTCGGCCTATTCGGCCACTTTTTTTACTATTCGGTATTCGGTCGAATATTTCGAACCATTCGGCCGAATACCAAATACCAAATGATGAAAAAAATGCATATAAATTTAATATTTAACATTTATTGTCCTCACTACAAATTTCATAATATTCCAAAATAGGTGATTTTTTATTAAATGGTGCCATTTCGTAAAGCTTTTCGCGAACATGCAGACGTGATACACTCTATAAGTAACACAATTTGATGTAACAATCAACAAATAATGCGCGTTGTGACACTACCTACTCGCAAATGAAACAAATACGTAGTTACCACACGCACTTCAATGATGCCTGTAGGAACCTGTCACCCGCGAAATGTACTAAGTGTCGCCGAATATTCGGCTACCGAATATTCGGTATTCGGCAAAATCACTATTTGTGGCATCTCTAGTAGATATTTATCCTAAATAGTTACATAATAAAAGAACCGGGAAAAACTCAGCAAATGAAAATATAAAGATGTTCACAAATTATTCCCTGTGAAGGCCATTTAGTGTATCCTATTTCGATGATCGACAGTATTACACCCTTCAAGTTTGTTTTTGTTACAAAGAAAGCTTCCTGCGTTTAATTTGAGATGGAAGATTGTAGGGATGAGGGGAGCTTATTCTGTTACTTGGTACTTTGCACAAAGTAATTACTTTTGCGGCGTCACGGGGGCAATTCTGTGCAAGTGTGAAAGTACCTACCTACATACTCTTTACTATTATATTACAATATATTTAGTTCCTAATTAAAGTGCCAAGTCTCCCAAACTTAGGCTGTAATACTTTAAATAAGGTTTTGTTAAACGTGTTAATTTGTAATAAGTTAAGTAGGTATTTCACTTTCAGTGTAAAAATAAAACACATCAAAACATTATAATGCGAGATCACTGATGTATGTATGCTCAAATATTGCAACGATAACCTTTGTACAAAATTAAGTGTTTAAAAAAACATAAGATGTTTTATCTGACCACATGACAAATTACAAAATATTTCCAGCAAATGATCTATCGGGCTAACTTCATAACAATAGAATATTTTTTAACCTTTGTACGAAATTAAGTGTTTACAAAAACATGATATGTTTTATCTGACCACATGACGAATTACAAAATATTTCCAGAAAATGATCTATCTGGCTAAATTCATAACTATAGATGGCAGAGACATGCCAATTAATTGGGGATGCTGTAGCCCCTTTGGTTCCAGATGGTTGGGAGCAGTTAGCACCCTTGTACGGATTTCACATAAAAAACATATTTTGTTTATGTACTACTGTTTCAAGTTTTGTCCGTTAGAGGGACCTTCAGAGAGTTCCACCTTTTCTTATTGCAATTGGAAATGATTTCAGCGCAAATAAGAAATAATACAGCAAAATTTGAGTCGGAGCAACTTAATTCATATCTATGTTTGTAATATATGTGGTATTATAGGCCTAGCTGGTATAATGGTATCTTCTTGTTAACAAAACTATTAGCGACATCCATTGGCGAAAGCCATACATAGTTGCAAACGGATCCGAAGACGATATTCCAGAGCACGCCAAATGATTCCGGCAACATTCTTACAAGTTGTGACAAGAAAATTGGCGAGTGATTTTGAAAAGTTTTAGCGTCACTCATAGATTTGCTTTGAAGTGTCTATAGTCTACATCAATGACTCCCAATTAAAATATGAAGCAGACAGACATTTAAAACAAAAGATCCGCTAGTCTTACAGAACCTAGTTCTGTACCGACTGAACTATTGCCACATCATTACCTTCCATCATTTTTAACAATTCATGCCTTCATTTTTCAGTCTGTTTCATATTTTTGTTGAGATTTGTTGAAATTATCTTCGTCAATGATTAAACATGACAATGACGTTTATAAGCTGCAAAAAGTAAAGTTATCCCTAGTAAAATTGAAGATCTAGAGCTTTCGCAGAGTACAGGACATAATATTATTACAAAAAAGGTTATTCAAGATGGTTAAGGAAAATATAACCCATTTCAAGTATTTTACAGTCCAGCGTAGTTTATTTTGGACGTTGATGGTGCGTATACATTATGAAACCTCTTATGTGTTGGTAATATGGGCCCAGGTTCCCATTACATGCACTGCTATGTTTTTTTGAATTCTAAGAATTTTTAATGTAAAATGATTTAATTACGTACAGTATTACATATTCACCTTTTTCAACGTATTTGACTTTCACCCTTGAAGGGTGTTTTAGCCAACGCTCGAAGAAATGTTGGTGGAAAGGCGAATGTAAATTTTTAGCTGGTTAAAATGTATATATTTTTAAATTACCATATAAATTACGTCTATCTTGACGCAGGAACCTTTCTAGTGTGACATATTCACAATACCCAGTACACGCAAGTAAGTTAGTGCTTTTAGACTTTAAAATGCCATGTTAATTTAGAGTGCTCTGACTTTTTCTGTGACGACTAGTTTCTTTAAAACTTATCAATAATTAAAGTTACAATGAGCATAGAAAGAAATATTAAAAAATACTCAATTTAAGTAACGGGTAAACATGTTCATACGAACTCACAAAAATTACCTTTATTTTAAACTACCTCTGCTTACTTGAGTTAATATATTTCAATCCGAAAGAGTTGATAAGAAAATAGTCAAGTTCTCTTCTCATACATATATCTTTCATGTCAATTACATACAAAAGAAACAATAAACTACATCTGCGCCTTCAAATAATTACATTAGTTTCATTGATACCAAAAGCTTTTCTTTGTTGAATAATACAATTATTTAAAGTTCAGAACTTCGTTCACAACCGCCAGAGCAGTGGAAAGCTTTCAGCCACTGACATAGAATATTTAAGAAGGACCTCCCATTTCATAGCAATCGAAATAGTTTGGTTTAATATATCAGATCTGTATATACTCGTACATGTGAACGTTTAAAATGTCTAATTTTTTTTTCTGGTTTGCAATGTTTAAAAAAAAGTTAGTTCTTAATTACTGCGATATTACTGTCTTTCATTAAAAATTTCTACAAAGGTTTTGAAGAGTTTCCTTCAGGTTTTTTTTTTAATTTTCAAATGTTTTTAGGAAAAGTTTGTTGAATGTCCCGTTTCTTTTCATAACTTGTTTTCGTAAGTTTTTCAAAGATGTCTAAAAAAGTTTGTCAAATCGTTAACTACCGTTTACATTTTTCAAAAATATATCAAGTTTCCAAAAATAACCTGAGTTATTTTTGGAAACTTGATAAATTTTCTATTACTTGATAAAGTTCAGCAATGTTCTAGCATACAAGAAAACCCATGATGAAACAAAAAACATTTAAATGAAGGCATGATTTTTCTCTGGAACCGACAACTATTTTCAATATTTCAAATTTGAAGCTAAAGTTGCTGCACCGATCATATTATGTCGAAATGTGACATTAATGTTTGAAGTTAAATTTATCCTAACGTAAAACTATGCCTTGTAAGCCAAAATATATTAGTAAGACACTGCGGAATTAACATACAAAGAATTAACCCTCAATGATTGGAATTTAATTTTAAAGTCTATCAAGACTACCAACTGCCTAAAGCCAATGGAATTATATCATCCCCTAATGGTGCATAGTGAGGCTGAAAGGAGAGGAAAGTGGGAGGAACTGACACTATCTACCAATCCTTAAATATTCACCGAACAATATAGGTTATTTATCGTACTGCATGGGTCACTCTGTAGAACTAAATAACAAAGCTTTCAGCCAATTCAATGAAGGAGCTTCTGCGAGTTGTAAGCTGGTAAAAGCGTTTTTAATAAAAAGTATTAAAGTTACTCCAGAAGTTATCAGAGACAATACGCAAACTCGGAAACACTCCCGCTAATTCAATTGAAAGCACCCTCCGAACTGCAATACGTATGCACCCTTAACTTGTTGCGAAACCGGCCCTTGTTTATTCTAGATTGCCTAGAAATTGTATATACTTCTTGAAATATGTTTTGAAAACGTTGTATTATACTGAATGTATAAGGATTTTAGTGTGCGAATAATTCCTTAATGTGGCATAACCCGTTCACAATGAGCAATAAAAAAAATAGACTTATGTACAAAACATCCCCAAATAGGTGTTTGAAAAATATACAAATATTTAGAAGACATTCGGTTAAATGCCTTATTTAAAACTCTTAGCATATTCTAACTCTTGAGTTTTAAATAAGTTTAACTTTAAAATTTCATATCATTATTTAATTAGAAAACAAAATCTGTTTAATTAAATCTCATTTTCATTACTTTCTGTAAACACAAAACATATAATATACATTCTAACCGAAAAAAGCTTAGGCAACATTGAAACTTTTATTCAATACTCGTAACGTGGAATCTAATCAGTGAGGGGAGGAAACAGGGAAGAAAAATTGGCGTAAAACTACCCTCGCAGATAGAACAATACAATTCAAGTAGTATTGGATATAGTTTCGTCTTCTGAAAGAAATTCTTGCCGAGTCTCGACTTTTATTGAATTCCATGAGGTTCCCTCTCAATTCGAAGTGCGTGAGGAATATAAACGTAACTTTGAAAATATTAGACATTTTTGGAGGGTTTCTTTAAATTAGCACAAGTTCAATAAGTACTAACATCGGTGTAGTGAGTTTCCTACCATAAATTGTCCAAATAACACTGGTCAGGTTTTCAATTCGGGTAAATTTTATTTTAATTTTTTTATTAATATAATGATACAATAATTACATTACATGTTATAAGATCAAGTTAGGTTTATTTCAAAATGTACATTGATTGAATTCGTTTTGCACCTTTTTTAGAGAAAAACTCGAGTTAAGAAGTCGAAAAAACGCATGTAAACCGCAGTTTGTTTTTTTTTTTAAATTTTTAAAACAAATAATAAAAAATAACAATAAAGAAGAAAAAATAATAATTACAGTTAAAAGGAATAATAATATTAAAATCTTTTTTTTTTTACGTGTATTAAACAAATAATAGAATAAGTAATATAATATAAAGAAGAAGAGGAGATAAAGAAGAAGAGAGAAAAAGATAAAGTAAGAAAAAAAGGGATATCTCATATAATAATTTAGTTGTACCATATAAGTTATTTAAAGATTGTTTTAATTGAAATTTTGAATTTTTTATAATTTGTTTTCAATCTTAATTTCAAGGATAATTCGTTAAACCATTTAACTGCAATATATATGTAGAATTGTTGGGCTGTGGTGGTGTTGTAGCGTGGTATAGTAATGGAGCCAAGTATATTTTTTCTATTGCTGTTCGAAAAAAGAATTATTATTATTTAAACAAACATTATTTAAACAATCTTTGTGTATTTATAAAAGCGTATTCTTTTATAAATAATATGAAGTGAAGTTATTTTAAATTCTTGAAATAAATGATGGTGGGGTAATCGTACGGATTTAAAAAAAATATTTTTATTAATATTGTTTGGATAATTTCTAAGGGCAAAAGAGAAGTTTTGACCTACAGCGACCTTGAGGTGATTTTCCACGAAAACGGCCAATTAGCCAATTATTATTATTAGATGAATGCACCACCCCAGCCAATAATTCCAAATTGTAATACTGATTGAATTGGGGAAAAGTAGATGGTTCTTAATAGTGCAAAATTTAATATGTTTCGTATTCTAATAAAAATGTACAATAATTTTCTTAACCTTGCTACTGTTGTATTGATTTGTAATTTCCACTTTATTTTACTATTAAATAGACAGACATGACTATGGATACATCTTTGTTAAAAAATTAAGTGTCCCCAAAGAGGTATGCAGAGAGAATTGATCGCTGAATAACAAAAGTATAAAACGTATTTTCATTCAAACTGAAATGCATCAATTAAAAACTACTTATCTATATACAGTTTATACTACCGTATAAGTACCTACACAAAATCGACTCAATAAATAAAATCCTTTGCTATCCATACCAACTTGTGGTTAAATGTATTTTAAGTCGATTTTTGGTATGATAGAAGTTACCCTTCTTATTAAATTATTTTAGCTGTGTTCGAAAACATGTCGTTAATACTTTTTGAGTTATTATGGTGTATTGAGCTTCCATTTTCTTTAGCCAACTTTTCAAACAGCGTTACGGTATCCATAATCAGGGCAGATACGGCCACTGTAACACTTATAATGTTCTAAACTGTATCACTGTCCCAAACGTTGGCTAAAAAAGGAAGAAGCCAACACGGCATAAAACCGAAAAAATTATTACGATAATACTTCGCCGTGAAAATCTCAAATCTCCGGATTTTACATTGTTTCCTTCGCATTTAGTCCCTTTCCTGTTCGAGTTCCTTCAATATTAAATAAGAATCCTACAATTCATAAAGGCCTTGAGACCTTGGTTTTCGAAAAGAATTTTTTTCGGGCAAAAAATGACCTTCTAGGAAATCTACTCCGTATAGAACTCGAACGATTTTCTACGAAAATCAAAAAATAAATCACGAAATCACTAACCATTTTCGAAGCTCATTCCGTACTCGTGGTCAATAAAATAAATCTCTAAACCTTATTTTTTAGTTTGATAAATTCGGTATTTTTCAAGCTGTGTAAATGTTGTATCATAGAAACGAAATGTATTTTTCCTATTACGATCCGAATAAACAGAAATACCTTACAGGACCTTTACAATAACCACCGGCTCCTTTTTAATACCTTCCTGGAATTTTTCCACATAAGTAATGACAAAGATTCTCTCCAAAAATATTTTATTATTTATCAAGGTACATTTTTTTTAACTGTATTGAATTAATTTTAAATTTTTTTAGTTTTTTTGTTTTAAGGAAAGAAACACGTTCACAGGTTACGAATATCCTGACAACATTTGAAAATCTCCTGCTACCATTACTGTATGTGCAAAATGTTGCTTGTGTCATGATGGAGGATTTAGCCAGCCGACGAATTGAACTCACTACGCCAGGGTGGGATCCTGGCACGATGCCAACTCAGCTATCGATTGGTCTTATTATATATGTATTTTGAATCATAATTATAACGATCGTTTTCGCAATTCAAAAGGGTGAAAGCTGAAAAATTTATCATGAAACTTGTTTTCACCGTTCTATATCCGTTAGATGTTGATGAAAAATAAAATTTTAAAACTTAAATAAAATAATAGCCCACATTTTTTATGCGACTGCCGCACAAGAATCACAACTGCTCCCGTCTGGAATCTGGAACGAGTGAGACTATTGCATCCCCAAATGGGGTATTTAGTGAAGCTGAAGGTAGTAGAGAGGGGAAGGAGATAGAGTATAGGAAGGTAGGGAAAGTACCTGGCTATTCAGATCTGGTCACCAAACACGACTAAAGCCATTTCAAGCAACATTTCAATTCTGGAGTATAGTCTTACACCGGTGCGATACTGAGAGTATCTTCCACTCTGGAATTATTGTGAAAAACACAAACTAATCTATTTACACATACCGAGATTTGAACCCGCAACATTGGGATTGTTGGTCGAGAGCCTTGCCCCTTGACTAAGGAGACCCATCTTCCACAAATCTTCTGTAACATCCTGAACATCGTAAACCCATAATGCCTATAATAATACTGTTTTGAGCTTAATCGCTTACTTATAAACCAAGTAGTATTTTATACCCAACTAATTTTTGTCACGATTTTTGGCTTCTATCTTTTTGTATTGTTACAAAATACTTGGTGACACCTATTGACTTTTTTTAATACAAGTCTAGAGTGAATTTTTTAATTTTATTGGAGTATTTTTTGTAGATTTTACCCATCGATCTAAATGAAACAAGATACAGAAAATAAAAAGTAAATGGTCAAAACTAGGAATCAAACCCAGAATCTCTGTCTTACCGGCACAATGCATTATCAATCGGCCATTGTGATGATTTTTACATAACTTTAGTCGATCTCATATTTTAATCTCAGAATTAACAATAATAATAATATTATCATCAACTATTTTTCCTTTATTTGTTACAGGAAACTTTTTGCATGATTACAAAGTTGTGTTTGGTGTTTTATTACCGTTCATTTTTCGTTAAGATTTATAAGAATTATCTTCGTATTTCTTATGTGATTAAAAAAACATTACACTGATGGGTAAAACCCAATTTTTTCGAAAAGTTTTTCCAATAAAATGGAAGTATTATTTGTTTAATGCTTAGAGAAGTTAATATTAATACTGAAGACTTTTAAAAGTTGGTGTGGTCAATAAAATAGCTGTAATTATTTGACAGAAGGAGTCAGGGATGCCCGGGGAAAATAAATACCTAGCAAAATATTAATAAAATCTAGACAATCAAAAACTAAATGTCAAGAGTTGGAATAAATTAATTGTACCTATTCCTGAGATAATCCATCAATTCGAAAGATTAATTTTCTACTTGCATAGTTGATGTGGCAGTTAAAAAAATATGTAAGTATTAAAAACTTTGGTTATATTTTTGTAATAAGCTATTAAAAATACTTATTTCGGTTGCGATTCTATATGTACCTCCAGTTCAATGAATTCTAACGAAATAAGATTTGTTTTTAATGTAAGTGTAATTTAAAAAAAATTGGAACTGATGTGGGAACAGTAATTCAGATAAGCGATAAAGTAGGTACCAACGTAATTCTAATAAGTAATTAATTTCTTTTAATTAATTAAATTATAATTCCGTGTTTGAATTGTGTATTTTTTTTATTTTAAATTTTTTTTAAAGTTTAAGTTGTGTTCATTATTAATACGAATGGTATTCATTAGAAAGACAAATTTGTGATCATGTCTAAAATTGATAATTTTAATATTAATTTTAAAAAAATATTTGTGTTACAAATTCTACAATAAACATTTAAATATCCCGTTATTTTCCATGAGTCTGCTCAACATTTTAAATAATATTCCATTTGTAATATTAATAATAATATTTGGATAATTTTTATAACGCCGTTTTGTTAATTAAATCAGTGACTCAACATCCTAAAAGCAACTTTTATTAAAACCTCAAAACTGAACTAACTCGAATTTACAAAACACCAAGATTATCGGTTGCAAAGGTGCATTGTTGCAACCGAGTTGGCTTAATGCACACTTTTCTTAGGTAACTGCAGCATCCCCAAGATCAAATGGGTTAGCTCTCGAGAGAACCACCTTCTTGCATTTTTTATCTTGTTTTAGCAGCATTAACTTCAGCAAAGTATAAAGGAAACTGCGCAAACAGACAAAATAAAATAAACAAAAGGTGGATACGAAGATACCTGCGCCCCGACGCTACGATGCTACTCTCCTAAGAAAGAAAATTTTATGGTGCATAAATTCTACCTACTTAATATCATTATACGAAAATATTGTTTGTGAAATGAAGAAGGACTTAGTTAGCAGAAGAATTGAACTGTCGGTGCCTGGGTAGAAACCAGATACATTTGCCAACTCAGCTGCTAATAGCTCAGAAAAATAAAGAATGATTAAATATAATATTTTTTAAAAGAAAGACGGATTATGAATAGCCTGACAATATTTAATTTCTTCGTACCTATTTCTATATAAGCTGAAAATGTTACTTGTGCAATGATGGAACGTCAGTAGTGAACTGAATCTGCGATGCCTACGTGGGAACCCGACCCATTTTTCAACTCGGCCACTAGCCTTTAAGCATGTATAAAAATGTTTGGATGATTTATAAAGCACCGTTCATAGGAAAATATCATCAAAGGGCTCTTTAAAGGTTGTATTTTTCATAAAATAATACTACTTGTTTTTGCAATACAGGTCTCTGTGGTCGACGCGTTGTGGTAGCCAGCCGAGAAATCGACTCGTGGACTCATGGGTGGGGGCCAACGCGATGCCAACTCAGCCAGTGATCGGTGGATATATATTATCGGTATATATTATTTTTAATGAAATAAATGTGAAAAAACACAAATTAATCAAATAAAATTTATTTGCGTACGCCAGGATTCGATCCCGCGACCTTCGGATTACGATTCAAAAGCCTTACCCCTCGAAAACGGAGGCTGTCAAAATAATATAAGGTATATTTGCGACACTTCCATAGTGGAATATATTCTCAGTATCTCACTGGTGTAAGATCATCATTCAGAATTGACACGTTGCTTGAAATGGCTTTAGCCGTGTTTCGTGACCAGATCTGAATAGCCAGATACTTCCCCATCTCCCACCCCTCCCCATTACCTTCAGCCTCACAACTCCCAAGGTTCCATGCCATCTCAGAATGAAACCAACTAAGATCCACCTCAGAAAGATCATTAAAAGTTATGAAAAATAATTTCAAAATAGCCGGTAACCCTAACCTAACATAACCTATGTAACCAATTTTTTTTATCATCACTCTAAATGACCTTTCTGAGGTAGTTCTGAGTTGGCCGGTCACCCCCACAAGTTACCTCATTATGGAGATGCCGTAGTCCCAATGGCTCCAATCGGGTGGGAGCAACTAGGACTCTTTTAAGGCATTCAAAAAAAAATTGTTTAATAATAAATCATCTTATTCTGATTAGCATTTCTAGAAAAACAATGAATAAAAATAATCAATATTTTTCTGTGATACAACCGTCGTATCTCATCGTGAAATAGGGGTGTGCTTTTAATTACCTAAAATCTATTGTGAAAAAGTATGAATAATCCGATATCCTTTTCAAAATAGCTTACTATATCTGCCCCTCCCCTTTTTAATCCAATATTTGAAAAAGTATTCTACAGGGACCTTAATATAATTTAAAAAATATATAAGTATTTTAAAAAAAACTCAGTATCCCATTTCAAAATAATTTAATAAATTAACCTCATTTCTAATCTAATAGTTTTTTTTTAATAAATATCGGAGGTATAAGGTATTTTTTTACCAATAATGATAAAATACGATTACTCTCTTATTACAAGGCCGGAAAATATAAAATTGGATAAAATGGGAGCGTAGCAAGGCGTCACATGGCATTAACGTCAATTAACTTTATATCTCTTTATCCGAAAACCTTGTATAAATTTTCTCCAATCTTACCAATTTGTTTTAAAAGTAGTCAACGTTCCAGTTTTTATCACGAAAAAATGCTGAATATTTAAAGGCGCAAAATTTGTTTATTTTTACGTAATTAAGTTATCAAAATCAAATCAGAAAACCAATATTTTTTCAGATTTGATTTTAAAATGTTTTTTGACAAATTATTAAAATAAAATACTTTCTAAAACCTCTCTACCATTATAACTTTTGTCTTGCCATCTCCTTGTTGTTATTACGTAAAACTGTATTGCTTGATTTTGATAAAATAAAAATTGCATTGCTTGATTTAGATCTAAGTTCCCAGGTCCCCAAATATGTATGTACCCTAATTATCATGAAGTATTCTCAGTATCGTCATTCAGAATAGAAAAGTTCTTTGAAATGGATTTAATAGTGTTTGGTGATTAGATCTGAATGAGCAGATACTTCCTGACCTTTCTCTTCCTTTCTCTACTCAATTTAGTCTTACAACATTTCCCAATTGGTAATGCCATAGTCCTTCTTCCTCCGGACATTTGGAATGATTTTATCACATTAAAATATCTTCCCTTTTTCCTCGACCACATTTTCAAATATGGGTTGCAATAATATAATCCTACAACATAGGTTCCTTCAATACCAATTTTCACCCCTCCCTCTAATCAAAAAGTTCCTCCACATAGCATCCCCGAAGGTGCTGTAAGTTCTGAGGAAAATTATTTTTCTTAGGATCTGTGACCATGTAAAAAAAATAATTTAAAATGATTCAAAACGGTGACCACATTTCAATTTAAGGATCACATACAAGACAGTTAAACAGTTTAGCCACCATTTAAGTGTTTATATTCTTATCACGGGGTAGTTGGTTCAACCCCGAAAAAACTTCGATAAAAAGCTTCTAAATTTCCCACAAAATATTATTGGAAACTTAAATGTGTGACGCCTTCTAAAGCTCTAACCAGGTTGATAAAACATATCATCAATATAGCATTTATTTTTAGTTGTAATAGCATAAATTTCATACGGTGTGATAGTATCATTAGAAGGCTTAATATATATTTTTAAACTGTCGATATTTTATCAAAAACAAATGAATTAAAACAACAACAAAAAATATTTTTTGATTAATCAAAGTAAGATGTTTAACTGCTTAAATTAACTAATTGAAATAGTGCACTTATTGTAAATATTAATCAGTGTTAAAATTATATTATTAACTTAACTGTGATTTAATAAAAAATATATACCAACTATAAAACTTGCAGTCCGATTGCACTTCACGACAGTCAGATGCACAAGAACAGTTTCGAGGGAATCGGAATAATTTGGAGAATGGGGTGCAAACTCGCGCGGGAAACACTGTAGACGTCCGCAGTCCTGGAGGCTTGCATCCGAACTAAGGGTGGGTTGGGGTGCCTCCGGCGGAAGGTGCGCGCGCAGGGAAGCTGCATGCTCACTGTGTCCCCGCTCCTGGACTCTCCTGAAGGGAGGTAATTGCTTCCGACGATTTGTGCGGCAGGATTTTTTGAAGAATCTCAGGATTTAAAAACGTTTTTGTGTTTGACCCTCGATTCGATGAAATGAGGTGGGAAAATGGGCATGAATTATTTTAGTTCACGAAAAATGGAAAAAAATTATTTTTTAAGTAAAACTTCTTTATGTACGCTCGGGGTAATCTGGTTAGTGAATGCGTTACGAAAAGTGTGATTCGTTACAAAAAGTGTGATGTTAACGGTAATTGATGCGAACGGTGATCGATGCGAACGGTGATCGGCGAGACGTACGTATTACACAACTAAGGTAAGGCGTACATACTAACCCAAGGTCGTAGGTCAGCCCAAGGTCGTAGGTCACCCCAAGTTCATAGGTCACCCCAAGGTTGTAGGTCACCCCAAGGTCGTAGTTCACCCCACAGTCGTAGGTCACCCCAGGGTCATATGTCACCCGAATGTCATATGTCACCCCAATGTCATATGTTCTTTAATAAACATTTACATTAAGACATTATAACACTATACACTGATCTAATAATGAAATTGACATTTTTAATAACCCATTTAAACACTTCCAAAAACATATTTTACCATCAATCGTATAAAGCTGATATTGTGATGAAGCCCTTTATTCAAAGACGTGAAATATTGTACCTACTAAATCCAGGTGCCAATAATAAATTGTTGGTGATTCTTTTGTATTCTACATTTAACTATTATTATTTGTCATTCAGTTTTGCATATTTACGAGTAACTAATTATTTTTAATACTATTTTTGTTGTAATTTCTGTAATTTAAATCATCCATGTATGTTATTTTTTGGGCATAATTGCCTGTTTTATGTACTTAAATAAAAATAAAATAAATAAATGAAAATATAAGGTAGTGTAGTTTTCCTTCAGTCGTAGCACACTCTTTTTTTTACATTAAATCCACACAGAGAAAAATCATTTTCCTCACGGCCTCGGTATTCAGAAAATGAATGAGAGGAAGTTCTGGGAAAGAAAAGTGTATAATGGATGGTTAGCAATCTGGGGGTCAGTTCTACCAGGAGTTCCCGGCTACGCCTACGGTGCAAGGCAATTTAAATCGTTCGATCCTGCCCGTCACGTATTAGATGAGTAGACTCATCCGCCGGGGAACCGGAGCACCCCTGCTAAGTCATCAAACGTTTAACACCACTTAGTAAAATCAACACTCCGGAAAACAAAATTGTTGTAATATTTACGAGAACACGGTTGATGAAGCAAAAAATGTGTGGCCTCCATTTTTTCTATCTGTGCCTACGGAATAAGGGTTAGATACTTGTGGTGTTAAATTTCATAAATGCTTTAAAAAATATAATTGGAAAAATACAAAAGAAGGCATTTCCTAGTATCCTTGAAACACGATGATGATCTCTTTTCTTTAGATTTCTAATTTCACGAAAAACTCATTTCAATTTTTATTATTTCTCTTCCCATGAATACTAAAACAAAATAAATCTTTCTATCTCGTTTATAATTCCAAGAAAAAGAGATCAATTTATTTGAATGTTATCACACATATTATAATATATCTACTAACTTTGGTTTTCTGTGATCTGTGATGTCGAATTGACGTGAAATTTTCCTGCCTAACGATCTTAAAATTGCTTTGAATTCAGTCATGTTCAAAATTAGGAAGGAGATAAAGTTCTTTGAAGGAAAGAGGTATGAGGGGTGGGTAGGAATTTGGGAGTCAGTGTCCCTAGGAGTGACGAACGTATGATTCCATCCCTTCTACTGTGGTGCAATGCGAGTCGTATTGAAGCGGTCAAAAAGCCTCCCTCGATCAGTCTTTTTTGATCCAGTCATCCACCTCCTGGTCCCGATTACCCCATGAACCCGGGCACCCCAGCCACAGTCAGTAAACGTAGAGAACCACTAGGGGCGACAGCTGGCAGAGGTGTTGGTTCAGTGGAGCAGCGGTACCCATTCCCGTCTCCCAAATCCCCATAACTGATTCACGAATCCTGCAAATGTAATATCCCATGAATTGTCACGGATCTGCGCTATGTAATTACATTATTGAAAAACAATAGTTTGAACAAAAAAGATTAAGAGAAACGGATGCGTAACCTTTTTCATGCAAAACTTAAATCTGGATTCGAGGCCAAAATACTTAAACAAGCAAAAAATTTTAAAGTTATAACAAATATCTTATTATCAAATATCATTTTTTTTATATTTAAAATTATGAAAAATCTTTCCCAATATAAGTACTATGTAAAAAAATAAAATAAAATAACACATTGTACAGTTTGGCAAGAAAGTGTAGAAAATAAATTATGGCGCTGCGATCGTTTTTTATGTTTTAAATGGCAACACCAAGATGGCTCATAAGAGAATGAATGTATGTTTTTAAAAACACTTCGGCCAAAATGCATATTTCATAGCGTATTTGTACTTTCAAAAATTTTGCACAAAAAACTGGAATTTAATGGAAGTAAAATAAAACAAAACAAGTTTTAAGTGTGCGTTTATTTCGATTCAAAAACGCAGGTAGGTTAAAAACGCTACTTCAAATTTTGAGTCCATTAATTCAACACCCGACATTATTGTCTTCGTCCTCATTTGATTCTTCTTCTTCTGTATCTTCATCTTCATCTAAACGTATTATCAGTTCATCGATATCAACATATATAGTAGTGCCTCGTGCATAATATTCTGCTTCAATTTTCATCACGTGTTTGGCAACAATTTTTCCAATCGTCAGCACTTTTATGCTATTACATATTATTATTATGCTATTTTCCGTTTTCAGGTGTTTCAAATTTTCCTTCTGCCTTTTCCCCTTCCTTGTCGATTCATCTTACCATTGATTCAGATTTACCAGTGTGTGGAAAACATCATTAAAATTATTATTCTTAGAAAAAAAAATAATTTAAAAAAAACACACTAGATAATATTTATTTAGAAAGACAGAAAGAAAAAAATAAGAAAAAAGTTACTTTTGTTTATAAAAAGCACTTTTTTAATTTTTTAATTGCGTTATTCCCTTTTTCCTGTGGCCGCATATTAACTGTCAAATAGAAGTGTCAAATCCAGATTTTTAAGCATAACCTCAAATTAGATTGTAATGATTATAATCGCTCGAAAATTGGCATTAATCTTTTAAAACTAATGAAATTTATTAAAAAAACTATGTTAAATACCATTCATTTCTGCAGTTCGTTTGTAAACATCTTAATAACTCATATAACTTCTCATGCACTACTACGTATTGGTTTATTAATTTTAATTCAATTCAAACAATGCACAGGGAAACAATGATTTTTTTTTATTAAACGAGCGATTTTCAGTGTTTTCTACACGATTTAAATCATTAAAGCCAAGAGCCATACGAAATGTCATTGATAAATCAAGTATTTCGGTGTTACCATAGTAATGAAAAAAATTAGTTCCAACTTAATAAATTTCTACACTTTCTTGCCAAACTATAAGAAAAGAGTTTTTTGGGTGAAATTTTAAATTCGATAATTTTGTGTTCCAAAGTAAATCGGTTGTTTTTTATTTTACAATATAGAACCGTCATAATGCTCTTTTTAATTATTTGTATTTAAAATTTTATTTTTCATTATATTTGGTTAGCAGAGGGGCAAAAATATTTCTTTTAACAATTGTCACTAACCCACAAATAATTGCCAAAATTCTTCGAAAATCATGAAAAATAGAATCCTTTCTTAGCCTTCATATTATTATATTTTAAATTATAAAAATATTAAGTAGCTCGTATCTTTCTATACATTTGCTAAACCATTTGATTAAAAAAATAATTTAGCAATTAGTTAAAAAAATTTGGCAACACATCCAAATTTATATGTACTATGAAGAAGGTCGCGCAGATGTTAACACAACTATTGAAGTTTATGTTCACTGGAAAGGAAAAATGAATTGATTCCAAAGATATTTGGATCATATTTTCTATCACAGGTAGATATTAATGTAGGAAGTATTATTATATTGTAGCAAAGATATTGATATATAAGGAGATATGCTATGATGTCCGCCCGACTGTCGGTGGAACTACGGCCTATTTAGTTGATTTTTTTAAGGTGTGTAGAAGTATTGGTTAAGAATGTAGGTAGTTTTAATACGAACATAATTCGTTCATTTAGTTGATTTATTGAAGGTGTGTAGTAGTATTGGTTAAAAATATCAGCTACACCAGGAAGCACAGTCCCACCCAGTAGAACCTGCCGATAACCCATCTCCTTATATTTCAATGTCTGTGGATTGTAGTGATATTTACAGTTGGTTTTCGGTACGTATCTCGAAGGAAAAGCGTCATGCTTTTCAAAGTACAGCCAGAAATCCAGCAAATTCCAAAGCTAAAATTCAAGTTCTGTTAATGTTCTGTTATTACCCAAATAGAGTTAAGCAACTGACCCATGATTAAATTACAACAGAATTTAAATTTTGTCTTTGAAATCTGATAAATAATTGTTAAAATTCTGTGAAACTACTCATCCTTAGTAATTCGTTAAGTACCAGACTGATTAACTCAAGTCGTAAAACTTCTGATTTCCAAGTGCGAGTTCCAGTTATATTTATGAAGCCATACCACATTTTACGACGCCTACAGAACTGAACCGCCTTTACGGACAGCTCTGTGAAATGCGACCACCTTTTATGTGCATTTATGCGGAATGCAACCACCTTTTATTACATCTGCAGTTGTGAGAGGAAACATTTTCGGAAGCAAAATGACTTCCACAGCGTTAACCTGCGGTGCATAAATGGAATGGACTAGATGAGCCCTAGACTAGTGTGTACGGAATGTATTTTAAGGTCTGTCTTATTTGACAAATCGACTGTAAATCAAGGTAAGCTTTCTGTGCTTGGAAACAGTTAAAATTTGTCGAGTTCTATTATTTATATAATCATTATGAAGTAAAATCAATAAATTGATTTATCTAAGTAATCATTGTACCAGTCTGGAGATGGCCTTAATGTACTGATAAAGGTAACAGTCAATCATTAAATACGAGGGAAAAAGTTTTAAACATTATTTTCATATAATTACTATCTAACCCGGCGAACTTCGTACCGCCTCAGAATCAATAAGTATTGTTTATTGTTATCAAGTTTAATTTGTAGAACTCCATTTTAATTTTTTATTTATTTTATGTATTCAATAATTTTATTATTAAATTAATAAAAAACAGTTTATTTATAAACAAGTTCTGCTGGTAATTATTATTACGCGTGACAGCTGTTTCGCCTTCTGAGGGCATTATCAAACTGTGGTCATGCCACATACAGACAATCTATTTATAGTATTTTTGGATAGGTTTGTACTATGACTCATTTCTAATTTCTGATTAAAAATGACTGAAATTATTAATGGTTATTATTTTCTCAATTACTGTTATTTCCCACTTTGTGAGAAAGTCGTTAAGCAAACTAATTGTGAGTCATTCGCAAATGCTGACTCATGGTTTTCTTTTCCAGTATAGTTAGTTATTTAAAAATTGGTTTTGAATACATCTAAAAGCGGAGAGTGTATTATATTTTTTTGTTCATTTATTAAAATAGCTTTAGGATTATTATTATGTTTGTTAATTTCCAGCTGCTCTAAAAGATTAAGTTTACGTCCTTTATTTTGAATGTGTAAAGGAGTTGGCTTATTATCATCGCTAAGTGAGTGATTCTCATCTAGGAGATGTTTGGCAAATTGTGATTGTAATTTATTATTATTTTTAAATGATCGCATGTGTTCTTTGAATCTAATATTAAAGGACCGGCCAGTTTGTCCAACATAAACAGCGTTACATTCGTCACACTGGAGTTTGTAAATGCCGCTATTTTTAAGTTTGGGTGTTTTACTTTTTGAATTTTTGAGAGATGATCCCAAATTATTATTAGTGCGGAAGGCAATGTCTAATCCACATTTTTTGAGAATTTTAGCAATTTTATTTGATGTAGGTCCTGCAAATTCTAAACACGCAAATTTATTATTAGTTTTATTATTAATCGCTGGGTAAATTGAGTTAAGGTTAATTTTGTATTTTTTATGACTAATTATTTTATCAATATCACTACCCTTGAAGCCGTTATTTTTTGCAATGGATAAAATTATATTTTTTTCTTTTTCGTATGCTTTATTGTCAAGAGGGATGTTAGTAAGTCTGTGTGTCATTGAGTGATAGGCAGATAATTTATGTGACCATGGGTGTAATGATTTAGAATGAATGGTCGTATCGGTAAAAGTAGGCTTACGGAAAATTTCGAATGTATGTTTATTATTTTTTCTACCGATTGTTAAGTCCAAAAAATTAATTTTATTATTACACTCTCTTTCAACCGTAAAGCAGATTTTACGGTTGATGGAGTTAGCTAATGTAACAAAAAGGTCTAATTGTCTGTTGGTACCTTTCCAACAGATCAAAATGTCGTCAACATAACGCACATAGTAAATTATATATTTGCTAAAAATTGAGTTTAAAATTTGATTTTCGATATAGTCCATGAATATTTCAGCAAGAAGTGGACTCAGCGGTGACCCCATGGGCAAGCCGTCGTTTTGTTGATAGAATTTATCATTAAATATAAAGTAATTGGTTTCCATGCATATTTTAAATAAGTCTAATAATTCATTTTTAATAATTGGGTTTATGTTAGATTTGTCTAATATGTCTTTAATGATTTTAAGGCACTCTTGGATAGGGATATTGCTAAAAAGGCTTACGACGTCTAAAGATAAGAATTGGCAGTTATGTGGGAGATCTAAGTTTTGAATTTTATTTATAACTTCCAGAGAATTTTTAACACTATGTTTTGGAGAGAATTTAGTATAATGTTTGAAGAGAAAATTAAGTTTTTTGGCGAGTAATGTTGTTGGAGCATTTATAAAGGAAACGACCGGTCGGATGGGAATATTTACTTTATGAATTTTGGGTTGCCCGTAAAGTGCAGGAGCCCTTGGATTCATTACCATTGCACTTCTTCGGGCGTATTTATTTGAAAATATTGATTTACAATTATTAATTAGGTTTCGTACGTTAACTGAAATTTTGTCCGTTGGATCCTTTTTTAAGATTTCAAATTCTTCTGGCTTTAAGAATGCTTCTACTTTATTTATGTAATCAATTTTGTTTAAGATAACTACCGAATTCCCCTTATCCGCCTTAGTAATTGTGAGGTCGTGATCTTTAATTTTATTTTTAATATCATTTAATATTTCTGTTTCTTTATTGTTGTACTTATTTTTAATGGTTGATTTCAAAGTTTTTCTCAAAATATCCGCGGTAATTTGTTTTGGTAAGCCGTTATTTTTAACTTTAGACAGAGAAATTTCTGTATCAATAGCCAAACTTTCAATTTGTTTTTTAGTGATTTCTGAATTTATTTTATATTTGAAGCCTTTATCTAATAAATTTATTTCTTCTTTTTCAAAAATTGTGTCTGATAAGTTAATAGTTTTTTTGTAAAATTCAATATTTTTATTACTTTTATCTTCGTTTATTTTGACATTTTTATTTTTAGTTTCGACAAGTTTTTTAATTTTATTTTCTTGAGTTTTGAATTTATCAAATATAATTCCGCTGATGTGTTCACGAGTATCGTAATCCAGGGTGTCAAATTCCCATGGATGCAGTTTAAAAGTTAATTCAGAGTGCAAAACCTTGATGTAGTGAAGAATTATGTCCCTTTTTCGACAACACTCCTTAGTCTCCTCCTTCAGCCATATCCTCTGTGCTCGTTGCACAGTTTTTATAGCTGACGAGGATTTGCTTTTGGTGGAAATATGTACGTACTTGGGGATCACGTTTAACTTCAAACACTCTTGGTTAAACCACAGATTTTGCACTATTATCCGATGTTTTAATTTTAATCGTCTGTAAAAGATCACTTGTGTAGCTATATCAGCTACCTTCAATTTATTTATTGTTATCAAGTTTAATTTGTAGAACTCCATTTTAATTTTTTATTTATTTTATGTATTCAATAATTTTATTATTAAATTAATAAAAAACAGTTTATTTATAAACAAGTTCTGCTGGTAATTATTATTACGCGTGACAGCTGAATCATTAAAGACATATTAGACAAATCTAACATAAACCCAATTATTAAAAATGAATTATTAGACTTATTTAAAATATGCATGGAAACCAATTACTTTATATTTAATGATAAATTCTATCAACAAAACGACGGCTTGCCCATGGGGTCACCGCTGAGTCCACTTCTTGCTGAAATATTCATGGACTATATCGAAAATCAAATTTTAAACTCAATTTTTAGCAAATATATAATTTACTATGTGCGTTATGTTGACGACATTTTGATCTGTTGGAAAGGTACCAACAGACAATTAGACCTTTTTGTTACATTAGCTAACTCCATCAACCGTAAAATCTGCTTTACGGTTGAAAGAGAGTGTAATAATAAAATTAATTTTTTGGACTTAACAATCGGTAGAAAAAATAATAAACATACATTCGAAATTTTCCGTAAGCCTACTTTTACCGATACGACCATTCATTCTAAATCATTACACCCATGGTCACATAAATTATCTGCCTATCACTCAATGACACACAGACTTACTAACATCCCTCTTGACAATAAAGCATACGAAAAAGAAAAAAATATAATTTTATCCATTGCAAAAAATAACGGCTTCAAGGGTAGTGATATTGATAAAATAATTAGTCATAAAAAATACAAAATTAACCTTAACTCAATTTACCCAGCGATTAATAATAAAACTAATAATAAATTTGCGTGTTTAGAATTTGCAGGACCTACATCAAATAAAATTGCTAAAATTCTCAAAAAATGTGGATTAGACATTGCCTTCCGCACTAATAATAATTTGGGATCATCTCTCAAAAATTCAAAAAGTAAAACACCCAAACTTAAAAATAGCGGCATTTACAAACTCCAGTGTGACGAATGTAACGCTGTTTATGTTGGACAAACTGGCCGGTCCTTTAATATTAGATTCAAAGAACACATGCGATCATTTAAAAATAATAATAAATTACAATCACAATTTGCCAAACATCTCCTAGATGAGAATCACTCACTTAGCGATGATAATAAGCCAACTCCTTTACACATTCAAAATAAAGGACGTAAACTTAATCTTTTAGAGCAGCTGGAAATTAACAAACATAATAATAATCCTAAAGCTATTTTAATAAATGAACAAAAACATATAATACACTCTCCGCTTTTAGATGTATTCAAAACCAATTTTTAAATAACTAACTATACTGGAAAAGAAAACCATGAGTCAGCATTTGCGAATGACTCACAATTAGTTTGCTTAACGACTTTCTCACAAAGTGGGAAATAACAGTAATTGAGAAAATAATAACCATTAATAATTTCAGTCATTTTTAATCAGAAATTAGAAATGAGTCATAGTACAAACCTATCCAAAAATACTATAAATAGATTGTCTGTATGTGGCATGACCACAGTTTGATAATGCCCTCAGAAGGCGAAACAGCTGTCACGCGTAATAATAATTACCAGCAGAACTTGTTTATAAATAAACTGTTTTTTATTAATTTAATAATAAAATTATTGAATACATAAAATAAATAAAAAAAAAAAAAAAAAAAAAAAAAAATAAGTATTGTGTTAACTTATTGGCTGAATTAAATTCAGTTTTTTTATTAAGTTACAAATAACACAATAAAGCAATTACCGATGCGTATCTGTCCTCGTTTTGTTTTTATCAGTATCAGAGATGGCGTTGTAGACGGATTTATATTTATGTGGTTTTCTTACTTTTCAACTTACTTACGGGAATTGCGTTTCATTTTCTTTAAACGTGTGAATTATAATTATTGTATTTTTCCTTTGGAGGTAGACATACGTTCCGTATAGACATATGTTCACAGTTTGTGCCATTTTGGACTATTGACATTGAGTTTGTAAGAAAGAGGGGCAGCATTATATGTTTAATAACAACAACTCTTCCTCTTTCAACTCTTTCCTGAATGTATCCACAAACTCTATGAATGTCTTACTTTCTATCCAAAGGTGCACCAATTTATAGTAATATGTAAAAAATATGTTAAAAAAAACTCAGCTCAATCCAATAATGCAGAATTCAACAAAATTATTGAAAATTACTGGCCAAATTATATAAATTATTTCACAGATGTTTCCAAACTCAGTTCGAACTCCCATTGTGGGGCCAGAGTCTAGGCACCTCACATGAAATTGTGTTTCCCACATAGACTTCCCAAAGAGTGTTCCTTTTTTTCTGCTGAATGCATACCAATCATAGAAGCTTTAAGACTCGTAAAATCTCTCAACATTTGAAATGCCCTCATCCTTTCAGACTCACTTAGCTCTCTACAAAAAATAAGCGCATCCCCTCTCAATTCCAGTAGCGACTCTCTTACCTGCTCTATCAGAGACCTCCTGCATTCCATGTCGCTGGCTCAAGTGTAAGTGGCCTTGCCGGTCTTGGCCTGGATCCCAGGACACCTTGGTATTGTTGGAAATGAAAAGACTTATTCTATTGCTTAGAAAACTATTGTCCTTGGTCCATTATGTAGTATACCGTATACCAATTCCTGTTAGAGACTATTTCCCTATTTTAAAAAATAAGTTACAACGCCAATGGTCCTCTGAATGGAAATCATCCTCTTTGATAAAAGGTCACAAGTACTCATTAATTCAACATTCTATTCCTGTCAAGCTCTGGTTTTCCATGCCTAAAAATACATCTCTTCCATAACTCGAATGCGTTTAGGTCATAACTGTTGTCTTAGCCAACTCGCCAGATTCCACATAGTCAATTCGCCTTATTGTGATTGTGGTTCGGAGGATACTTAAGACCATAATTTTTTTGAGTGTCCTATCAATGACCAATTTCCAAACTTCACACATGAATTGGTAAAACTTAAAATTAAATTCCCGACCAGTGTACCCTGCCTTTTTAGTCTCAACTCTCCTGAAATTCACTATTAGTTAGCAAAATTTATTTGTAAAACTGGCCTTATCATTTAAGCATCAATCACATTTCTTTCTCTTCCATACGTATGCATTTGTTCTTGCAGTGTTATTATGTACAATTTTACAGGTTCTAATTTTTCGGAAACCTGTACATCTTCCTACTCTACAATTTTGTAATTATTATTAATATCATCTCTTGTATAATCATTTGAATATTTTTATAACATGAAGGAAATCATATGAATATTTGTTTTAGCAAATTGTCTATATTTGCTAATATAATTTATCTATTTCATGTAAAAAACTGAAAATGTAACAAATTTAAAAAAACTGATATTGTAACTTATTTAAAAGAAACTGAAAATGTAAAAATTTTTTCAAATATGTAACTTTAAGAAATGGCCAAGTTCACCCTTAATTGGTGAAAGCCAATTAATAATAAAAAAAGTTTAATAACAAAAGCAAAACAATCAGCGCGTTGACATTTGACGTTTTTGAATTTTTGTAATTCACTCACTACTCAATATTATACTTTGGTATCACAATGTTCCTGGAGCTCTTTCAAAATATGAGAATTCGTTTGGTACAAAATGTATGAAAAAATGAATTTTGTTCATAACTTTCTTTTTCGTGAATTTTTGCGATGTTTTAATTGTTATCCGGGGCGGAGACAAATCCAAAAAATCAAAGATCATCAAAATCGGTCCAGCCGTTCTCGAGTTATAAATAGTGTAACTAACCCGACTATGTTTTATATATTAAGATAATGGAATTACACCACGTAATTCAATTGAATCAGTATCAAAATTGTATGAAATATAAATTTTATTTATAAAATGTAAACAAGCCGTCATTAGTATTATCAGATGAATAAAATGCATCTATCTATAATAACACGTTAAGGGGGCCGACACACTTAGCTATAAAAGATCATTTAGTTGGCGAATTTCGGCATATCACTGGCCGAACATTCCCAATAGGAATATATGGCGAGCAATATTCTGAAATAGACTAATCCAAATGATCTTTTATCTTTTATAGCTAAGTGCGTTCACCGTTTAAAACTGAGCAAATTACTGACATTTTACCGTAAGTACAATATACTACGATGACTTAATGGCCCTCTACACAAGCGTCCAAACTCACCGAAATGTGAAGCACAATATAATTCATTAGAAGAAAGGGTATTTTTTAAATGTAAATACAACAGAAGAGTCCCAACTGCCAGTAAGCCAGTGAGCCAGTAAGATTATGACATCCTAAATTGGGGTTTGTTGGGGGGCTGAAGGTAATGGAGAGGAGATGGTGGTGAAGTTATTGTGTATTCAAATCTGGTCACCAAACACGCCTAAAGCTATTACAAACATTTTTAAAATTCTTATTGGTGGTCTTACATCAGGGCGATACTGAGACTATCTTCCGTGTATTATGTATCTTAAATATACCTTCTATTATTTTAAATGATGAAATTGCGAAATAACGTCGGGATTTGAACCCGTGACCTTCGATTGCTAGTCGAGAACCTTCAACTTCGTAGGCCGTTATGAGACGATGCGTTTATTTATTTTATGTAAGTTATGTAGGTTTGACGACCTCCATAGTCCAGTGGCTAAGACTCTTGACTCACAATCCGGAGGTCGCGGGTTCGATCCCGGCGTGCGCAAATAAATTTTATTTGATTAATTTGTGTTATTTCACAAATAATTCATTTAAAATAATATATAGTATATTTGCGGCACGTTCCAGAGTGGAAGATACTATCAGTATCGCCCTGGTGTAAGACCACCATTCAGAATTGAAACGTTGCTTGAAAATGGCTTTAGCCGTGTTTGGTGACCAGATCTGAATAGCCAGGTATTTCCCAACCTTCCTCTTCCCCACCTCCTTCCCCTCCCCACTACCTTCAGCCTCACAACATACCCCAATTTGGGATGCCATAGTCTCACTGGCTCCAGACGGGAGCAGTTGAGATTCTTGTGCGGTATTACTGTAAAAAAAAAAAAAAAAAGGCAGAGCTATGATTTAGATATATTGGTGAATTTGGCCCCTAGCGTCCCAAGTATCTCACAGAAGGCTGTGTGAGATTTTTAACTTTAAGGTTTGCCAATCTGGTGCATTTTATATTGAAGCTACTTTGATATTGTGACTGCGCAACTGCACATTCCTCAATCAATTCATTTTTATTGCATTTTGCACTGATAATGTTTCAATTTGCTGAAGTTTCGAGATATTTTATTTAAATATTTTACTACCAAACATATATACGCAACATCCCGTAACCGTGTAGATACCGGGAAAATCTAATTATTTTTATTTGCTTACATTCACGGAAGACCAGCAATGGGTTTAACATTAAGTTGTGTTAAATCATGAAGCTTGACCATAAAATTCGATGAATTTGGGGAAGTACTTTCTAAATTATGGGGAAAATTAGTTGAGGATAATATCCTGAATTCTGAATTTAACATATGAGTTCGACAAAAATGATAGAAAAAATATAGGTCTCAATGGCAAGTTTGATAAAGACGCTGGGTCCCGGTCGGACAAGACACATGGTTTCCGTTATTTTTATTTTTATTTATCTTTGTCTTGTTCTATTTCATGTTTCGTTTAGATTTATTAGTATTATCATCTTCTTCAATGATTTTTTTATAGTTATGGTTAAGAGGTTTTTGATGCTATACTCATGACATTACACAATTTATATTTAGCACTTTTGAAATAATACCTAAGATTTCGACAGTGGTTATTAAAATTATTTTCGTATTAATTAATTAATAGTACTAAAGTTGTAAAATTAAAACTTTCCCCCCTCTGTATGCTACCTTGGGAAAAATTAATTATAACATTCCGGTAAATAGTAGTCCAGGGCGAAAAGGGAAAAATTTCTACTGACTGTCCAACGATCCGCAAAGACAGTCGCTTGATGTGACAGGAACGAACTGTTTTTCTGCTGTTTAAAGTTAGCCCGTTTAATCACAGGAGACCAAATTAGGAACTTCAGTGAAAAATATTGTGGCTTAAAAAAAATATTTTCATATAGATATAGATCAATAAATGCTGATTCTGAATATATAAGTTTTATTAAATAATATTTAAAAATATAGGGTTTAAAAAAATATATTAAAAAGTCCATTTTAAATCGTTAGTAAAACACACCGTCAAGTTGGTATTATTGGATTTTTAATTCTGACGTCACTGCTCACCATTCGCCTGGAGAAGTGGTATTGAAATCAATTGAAATCAATTAAAATGTACGACGCAAGCCAGTCAACATTTTGTGTTATTGGTTTATTTTCGTACTGTTTATATTGATTTAGACAAATAAGAGTTGTTGTGTTTATTCAAAAATTAGATTAATCATATATTCAGAATCAGCGTTTATTAATGTATATGAACATATTTTTTTAAAGCCATAATATCTTTCACTGGAGTTCCTTATTGCTATACAGAATAGAGTATGTTTTGACAAATATTAATAATATAAATATTGTACATTTGAATCAGTGCAGGCCGGTACAATAATGCTAAGCAATTTGAAGTTGGTACTGCCGCTTATGAATTTGCATTCACCGTTCTTGTTTAATCTCTCTTCTTCCCTTATCCCCTGGAGCCCTTTCCGTAAAGCAATACAATTGAGTTGGTAGTAAGGCCCTGTTCAGATCGGGAGTGAAAAGCACTCAGTGTGGCGTCTTTTGTGCCCCTCTGAATATGGCTTGACATGGATTAAAAGCAAACTTGTTTGCAATGGAGTTCACACTAATTTATATTGTTTTATGTAAATTGAACGGAAACTAATGTGATATGCAGTGGGCATTGTGGAAGTTCCACTTTAATACTCTCAGTATCGCCCTAATTCGTAATTACCTTACGGTTGTTTGGTATGGCTGTCATGAGATACACATTTAGGTCAGTTAGTTACCTGATTAGTATGTATTGAGTAGATTATAGTACATATTTAATTAAACAGATTATTTAATAAATAATAAACAGGTTGCTTGTTAAATGTAACACACTGGAGGCCAATAATTATATGTGAATTGCTTTTAATCTACTTTTCGGGCTCAGACACTCAATTTGCTTAAAAATATTGTCAGTTGTTTTTTAATAAATCTGCAATGTTAAATTCTTTGGGTAAATTTAGCGATTCAATATGTTTTACCTGATGTTATATTATATTTATTTCTATCATCATGTCATGTCATCGGTATATGAATTTCACTGTATACTTTACGATGAAATTTTAAATGTTTAAAATTTTTATTTATATTTTTGGTACTTAGGTGCTGTTAATGTATTGAAAAATTCTACCACCAGATATTTATAATTCAAAGTTTTTTTTTACATTTTAAAGTTGGGAGATTTGATGTTTATCTGAGATATCCATTATTTTTAAATTTTACGGTTGTATTTATAATACGGTTGTGTTTAAATTCACATATTTTAAATACAACCGTAAAATTTAAAAATAATGGTAATCTCAGATAAACATCAAATCTCCCGTCTCCAAAAATGTAAAAAATCAACTTTAAATTATAAATATCTTGTGGTAGAATTTTTCAATACATTACCAGTAAGTACCAGAAAAATTAATAACAATTTTAAATACTTAAAATTTCATCTTAAAATATGCACTGAGATTCTTAACATATAAATAAAGATATACCGAAAACAAATGTACTAACACTTCCCCCTGCGTACGGCTGGCTTTATTATGTTATATCTAAATTTTTAGTACTCATATATACATTGTAACATATTTTCTGTGAATGATGTAACATTATTTATTTGAATAAACATATTTAAAAAATCATGATTAGAAATTATTCATATTGTTTAAACGAGAAAAATAATATTTTATTTCTGTTATATGGGTACAGATTTTCACCAGTTGAAATAATGTCACATAATTAGGCTGCGCAAAATAAGGAAGAGGAAAATCAGACCAAGGATATAATGGCCAATGAGAATATGGCTAGGGGCCTTTTTCGTCTTTGGAGATACTGTGTGGAGGAAGGAGAGGAAGTTCTGGGAAAGAAAGAGGTATGAGGAGTTTGTAGAAATTTAGGAGGTCAATGTGTCCATGAGTAATAAGTATGAATCCATCCCTCCCACTGCGGTTCAAGGCGATCGGAAGAGAGAGTCCTGTTGAAGAGTTCAAAAGGTCACACCACGCAGTGGGTGGGCAAAAGCATCGCCACGCCGCAAAGAACCACACAAACTCGCCCCATGCATGAACCCGAGCACCCCTGCTCACCAAACGTAACAAACCAATTGAGATGACCTACGGCAGGGATGTTGGTTATCAAATAAAAATAAATGGTTTTCGAGGCGGCGGTACCCATGCCCGCTTTGTTTCTAAACATACTCATATTCTGTAACGTTTTAGTTAAATCACATAACATTAAATCCTCCGGTCGCGGAAAACAAAACTTGTTTAGTACACACCAAAAAAAATGGGGGCTAAATTCAATTATAACTATAAAGAGCACGTGGCAGATGGCCCAAGACTAAATATTGATTAAAAGGTCTTTACTGGGCGGAATTTGTGAACGGAATAATCTGTCATTAAATTCAAAATTAAATTTGGATCGCTATCTATCCGCCGGTCTTCGATTATAATGAAAAATCTCTGCAAGCAAGTTTTTTGGGGTGCCAGCATAATAGCCCGGGGTCAATGAAACAAAATAACTTAGATAAATTTGTCTAAATTTTAACAAAAGGTTACATTATTAAATTTATTAGAGGTCTCTGTTTGAGAAATTTTTTCAAGGCTGTGTAAACAATTGCTGTGGCATAATTTATTTGTTCATAAGACATACCTACACTGTACATTATAATTCCATAGAATGTCATTTGGTGGTTTCGTCTGAGATATATTAACATGAACGGGTCTTAAAACTTAATTAGTGAATGAACGAGTAATAATAATAAAAATCAAAAAAGGGGGCAAGGGAGATAAAGAGACATTTAAAATCAATAATTATGTGCTCACTAATTGTAATTGACTGATTAAATTGTAAGGAAAAGTTAAGTGTATGTAGTTTTAAAATTTTTATTATGTATTTATACCACGCCAAGAAATTTAATAAATTTGTTTTTTATGTTTGCAAGGAATCATTAAAAATGTCTTAAGTGTAGTAATTTTTCGAAGTGGGTATAAGTTGTGATTGTGCGAGTAATTATTAATTAAGTTATTTGCTGCATTAGTGTTGTTAGCTTCTATGTGAAAAAGGGGAGTGTGCATGGTAATATTATAAAAAGTTAGTTTAAAGTATATTAAGGTTCATAAATTAACGGATTATTTTACTGTACAAGGGAATAAAATTATTTAACACGCTACCAGAAACTTTAAAGTCCACACCAATTGGAAAGTGCAAGATGTGTTGTAGGGGCTACATAAAAACAGAAAAAAAAAATTGAATTTGAAATATTAAAAATTTATTAAATTAGCTGCTCAATGAAATTTTATAATTAATTACAAATTTGTAAGCCAAAACATTAACAAATTAATATATTTTTAAATTATGTCAATTAAAAAGCACAGTCTGGTCCTGCCTTATTTTTTTTAAATGTATCGCTACATGAAGCATAAAAAAATTAAATATAGTTTAAAGACATATTAATTTTAAACAAAGTTCCGCAAATTTAACTACTGTAGAACTCGCCAATTTGTTAGCTTAGTAAAACAGATCAGCTTTACAGTGAAGAAAATAATAATAATATTTTCTAGAAGTAAACTTTGTATTCACGGCAAAACAAATTCAAAATATTCATTTCCTGTAATTCGAGAACGAGAATTAGTCTCTGCTCTATTGCAGCGCATCTGTTTCAAATCCGATTCTTTGATAGTCCACTCTGCCAGAGCTGTGTGGAGGAGACTCTTGACCATGTCTTCTTCAATTGTGAAAATCATTCTTCCTTCAAAAGCATATCTCGTTTGCTTATTAAAATCACCTAACATTATCCCTTCAGTATTCCGTATTTGCTGTCTCTCAACTATTCTCGCGTCTTTTCAGTTCTATAATGGACTTGAATGAGTTCATTATTTGATTTGTCCTGCCCCTTATAGATTATTCTATCTTTCTTAACTTTATCGGCACAAAGCAGTTAGCATTTTTAGGGTGAATTGCTTATTTAAAAATATATATAATAGCGGTAACTGGTGGAAAGTTATTCAATTAGTGTGAATAGCTAATTACATACATATTGTTCATCAATTATTGTAATGGATACGTTGCATAGATCACAATGAATGCAACAAGTACAGTCAATCATACTATCATATTGAGAACGTACTGATGTAATTGGTTCAATTATAACTAAATGTTTGATTGGCTTGAGTTGGATGGAATCTGTAAAACTATAAAATAATGTCATTAAATTTTAAATGGGTATCTTTTAATGGCACATTTTGTAAAATCTTAGTATACATTAAATTAAAAAAAAAACAACAACTACCTTTTTTAGAGAATAAATTTTTGGCATTTTCACCAGCTTTTGTTTCCTTAGAAATGGGTAATCTGCCTAACTGGAAACTAATGTCGACCTACAAGACATGATAACACTTGCACACCTTTTTAAATATTTTCAGTTATTGTACAATATTATTACTATGTTATTTTTTGCTATATAAATGTATCTAATGTAATGTAAAATAATAAAATTAAAAACTATTTTTACCGGTTAAAAAATAATGGTAATAATAAAGTAATATTTAGTAACTGAAGACAATATTAGTGACTCTCAATCAAAAGTTTGAAAAAGAAAAATCAAAAAAAGATACGGTCTCATCTAGGAATTGAACCCAGGACCTCAGCCTTGCCGGGGCGCTGCTGTACCATTGGAATTACTTGGCTGTTCAGATCTGGTCACCAAATACGGCTAAAGCCATTTCAAGCAATGTTTCAACTCTGAATGGTCACGATCTTCCACCATGGCGGTATTGAGAGTATCTTCGAGTCTAAAACGTGCCGTAAATATACCTTATAGTTTTTAAACGAATAAATTGAACCCACGACCTTCAGATTGCTAGTCGAGAGCCTTAACCCTCATTTTGGATTAATGGATTAATGATTTAAAAAAATCTTATTATGTACGGTAGAAAAGTTTTTTTTTACATGATTTCCGACTACCAAGTTAGGCATATGCCGTGTTAAGGTAGTCGAAATTTGATTAAAGTATTTAATATTATATTTGATGTAAGTATATGTGTTAAGATACACCTACTGCGTAGCGGGCCGGAGAGACTGGTTGAAAGAGACCATCTGACCACTCCAGCAGGACTTTTCGGAGGGATGGATTCATAAGTTCGTCACTCCTGAACACATTGACCCCACATTAACTACTCTCCTTTCTTTCCCTAAAAAGGCCCTCCGCACTGCATCCCCAAAAATGACACAGGCCAAAGTTTTTTTCCTTAGGTCCTCCCTTGGAGTGATTATGAAAAACACAATCATTTAATATATAGAATTGAAAGCTTCACTGAATATACATAGATATTAATTATTTAGCGTTTTAGAATGTGTAATATGTGTTTGCCTAAAATTTGCACATAAATGAGTCACGTTTTTTAAAGAACATTAGCAGAGCTAAATTATGTTGTTAATAATATTTACGAGAGTTCAATCAAAATAACTATGTAGTAGGGATATATTTTTTATCATTATTTTATTTTCACTGACGAATATAAAATTAAAAAATTTCGAAAGAAAGAATTCCAAGACAGCATTGATAAATGATCTAGTTACTATTATTTTCGCAGTCTCGGGGTTCTTTTGTCCCGAAGCTATTTTGTCAGAATACCCTTTCTTCCGCCTCCGAGGTTGAAACAATCTGATTTCTGATTGATTAAGCATCCTAATTGAATTTCTTTTTCAGCTT
Source organism: Limnephilus lunatus (assembly GCA_917563855.2). Classification (NCBI taxonomy): domain Eukaryota; kingdom Metazoa; phylum Arthropoda; class Insecta; order Trichoptera; family Limnephilidae; genus Limnephilus; species Limnephilus lunatus. The sequence goes on from OU830596.1 coordinate 72,165,874, forward strand.
TCATCTCCCGAATTTCAGATCACCAACGCCAGAATACTTTTGTTTCTGATAAACCAATTTCAAATTCTAATCTAACTTTATATAAGTTTAATCAAAAATGTGACTCTAATGTTTATCTAGGTAGTTCAACTTTTACAGGAAATGTTCGGAGGGGTTTTTTGATGAAAAAATTTATTTATGAAAATGGATTATGGGACCAGAAGTAAATGGGATAGATCCCATCTATCGACAATACTTAAAACTAAAAAGTTTAAAAGTTTAGTTTATTCCTTTTGAATACGACACTTGGTATTTACATACTAGAAAATGTATATAATTGGTGTGTACATAATAAATAGTATCGTGGTTTATAATACCAATTGTTTGTTTACCCTTTCAAAAGGTGGACGTATTTTGTCATCAGGTAAAAAGATCTCCGCTTTGCATAAATGGAATATTTGTGAACGTATCCAAAAACTAAAGACTATTTTCGAAAGCTGATGAAATATGCTTCCAAATTTTATTATTACAAATAACCATATCATTTTTAAATATAATTTATTTAGTGATAATTTTAAAAAGTTTTAAAAATGGCTAACCTAACGTATTTTCTAACAAAAAATACTGAATAAATAAAAAATACCTCGCTTTTTTGTCGTTTCACTTAAAATAATTCTTAAAAAATTAACAAAGTTTCATAATTATTTAATCAAATTGAGTTCGGAAACTTTGACTTTGGTTTCATAAAGGTGTACGTTTTAATTGTTTAGTGGGTAACTTTAAATTTGAAAATAAAGAGTGTTGTTTTCTCTTTCCAATGACGTTTAGATCATACTTCTCACTTTGATGGTAAAGGACACAACGATAATATGAGACCTGTGTGAGCTGTGACAAATATGATATCCAATGATTACACGTATCAAAATACCAATAGTATTGATTTCCAAAGATATGATATCTTGTAAGGATTTTTTATAAATTTAATAACACTACAACCTTATGCGTATTTGTATGCTTTTATTGCAGCGTTATTTATATGAATTAAAAGATAGTAGATAGTAGAAATAAATAAAAGTAATTTTTAAAAAGTAGCATGATAAAAAAGCATATTTATTGAATCTCTTTTTGATGATTGCATAACATTTCATGAAATCATTTTCTAAAGCCTTTTTCCCTCTGTTTTTGGCGTCACAAGTCAAATTAAAAACAAATCAAATATGTACTAAAATACAATAGGTTTTCAATTAAGTAGGAAGATATTTAAGTACGTACTTACAAATCTCATGATAACAGAGAAAATTTGGCTTTTGATTTATTAAATAGGAGAACATTTTAAGCATATCTTTTTTGATAAGCGTTCTACTATATTGTTCATGAAACCACTAGTATAATTAAATAAATAAATAAAATAATAAAGCCTTTTATTTCTTGCAAATATGTATGTTACAGAGTTATAAAAGGCGAAGGCCTCCTCTAAAGAATTCCATTTATCTCTTGTTTAAGTATAATTAGGTATACATGAATGTAACACTTTTTGAAGTGAAAACTTCTTTAGCACCGTTATGATTTAAAACTCTATGAAACTAAAAAGCGACACTAAAAGACAAGAGAAAAACCTTTACCACCCCGATTTAGCATGCATGAGAATAAGTTAAAATAATCGGTCTTTCTGAAGGTTTCCCTTCTACCGCGTGTAAACTGCACAATTGTATTTTTTTGCTAATTACAATTATTTTTTTGTAACCAAAACGTTTTATTGCAGCAAATTTTATCGACCCGAATCTTGATTTCCAAGTGATGTTGGCAATTTTAGAAGATTTATAATTTATTATTGAAGGTTAAAAAAATAACAATCTTCGCGGTCGAGGGGCAAGGCCTTCGACTAACAATCCGAAGAACGCTGGTTCAAATCCCAGCGTATGAAAATGAATTTTATTGATTAATTTGTATTATTTCACAATTTTATTCATTTTAAATAATACTCTATATCATATTGGCGGCATGTTCCAGATTGGAAGATACTCTCAGTATCGCCTTGACAATATAAGATCACCATCCACAATTGAAACATTGCTTGAATTGGTTTTAGCCATGTTTAGTGATATGTGGATTTGTATAGCCAGCTACTTCCCCAGCTTCGTCTTCCGCATCTCCTTCCCTTACCCACTACCTTCAGCCTCACAACATACATCAATTGAGGATGCCATAGTCTCACTGGCTCCTAACAGGAGCAGTTTGGATTTTTGTGAGGTATTTACTTTAAAAAAAAAAATCCCAATTTTGTTTTTCGAAAGATCTAATACAGGAAGCGGGGAAACTGACATTTTGAAGATCTTCTAATCAGCGTAAATTAATGTATAAACTTAATAATATTATTTTGATTTGGTAAGTCAATGACGGATCGGGAGCAATCACAATTTGTTGGGTATCCACTCCGCGTTATAAACTCCGCTGCTATCACATCAAAATCCCAATCAAATTACCCAAAGTTTAACTCAAATAAACTTATGACCTTTTGAATAGCTACGCTTAACTTCTGATTTACGACCAGCGAATTTTGACGAGTTTCCTTGATGGGCTGGTTAAATTAACGAGATGTTTGACATTATAATAATCTTGTGCAATGTGTATGTCAAATGTGATTTTCTCATTTGTATATTCTCATGTAAATAAGATAATAATGTACGTACCTTTAAATGTATATTGTCTTCCCCAAAGATGATATATTCCCTGAGGGGAATTATTTAGGCTGTTGAATTTGGCAGCCACCTCTCATGCCGCAAAATTTCTTTAAAAAAACCTTGGCTCTGAGTAGAAACGGGCGGTCCGTTTAATAGGTTCCCCTATCTTAATAAGCGGATTTCAATCTTTACAGTGAAGGCGTCAGGTAGGTACGATGTCCTTGTTCTATCGGTATTACAATGGAAGATGCTCCGAGAAACTAGGGTCATTGATCCATTCGGTAAAAGTGCACAGTCGGGAAATATGCCAAATGTGCGCTCCCAACGTATGCACATTATTAACATTTGTCACAGTAATCGTTATCGCCTTGTCGAAATTTATCGCTTCTATTATACGTTCTTGAGTTCAACAGCTCTGTGTTTCTTCCTCCTACAACATGTTCACTCCTTCCTTTCCTCAAAAAGACCCTCCATACAGCATCTTCAAAGGCCCTGAGGGAAATTATTTTCCTGGGGGCCTCCTGTGTGGAGTTAACGTAAAAAAAATCCTGTGCGGGGCTGTGTAAAAAAATAGATTTATTAGTATTATCTACTTCTTCACTAATTAATATCTATCTAATATTTTAATTCAAAGTTTAATAAAATTGGTAACTTATTTATTTGCTAGTTGGGATCGGCTCGTGTGCATTGTGGGGAGTGTCTGGACATTAAAATCTATTTACTAACGTCAGTGGAATGTTTATAATTGGCATGATATACGATTTTAATTTCTATGCTACGTAGGTAAATATGTTATTGATTTTTTTTAGTAAAACTGTTGATTTTTCTAAAAAAAAATAAAAAAAATAGTCGAACGATAAGTATAACATTACCGTCTTATACACTTTGCTAGGGGTAAGAACTTAACAAACAACTATCGTCTTTAAATAATCTAAGCTAAGCTATCAAATATAATCATTGTGGTTACCAACGGTATTAATCATTATACTTTATCTTAATATCGTAACATCGTGGAAATATCTCTAAAAACTTGTCTCCTTCAGCAACGCAAGTGTTTTCCTGTGTTCAAAAGAACTTAACGTTACTATTAATGTTCACCACAATAAGTTGTACAGGGTTGTTAGGAACTGAATTTTCTCATTTGAAGCTTTGAAAAATGGGTTCTATTGTTTCTTTTTACCTCATTATCGATGAGAACCAACAATGACAAAGAGATCTGGGTCGGAAGGTAAAGGTATTGATAAAAAAGGTATTGATAAAAATAAAATAATTGGCTTTTTATTGTTGTCAGTTATTTATTGTTATTTATTATTAGAACTAATGTTACTCCCGCGTATACAAACTGGTTCTATGACAGTTTAATCGCCGATAGTTTGACCCATGCTTACGTGTATACAATATGCAGCCGGTTTAGGAAAATTGTGGTACATTTACTTGCACAAAATATAATAAAAGTGTCCAAAAAGGGGCGTGCAGAAAGGGTATACCGCCAAATAACAAAATTAAAAACACTTTTTCATTCAAATGTTTCATATTTTAAACATAAATATAGTAAAATGACTTTTTTTAAATGTTTTTTATTTAATCACAAATAATTGCCCAAGTTGCCTCTAAAATCGTGGAACATTAAAATCTTTAATGGTCTGTATCTTGCAATTCAAAACAAAAACAAATAAGGTAGCTCACAACCGTACTAGATATTTGATATATCTTTTGATTACAAAAATAATTTTTCAGTTTAGTTGATTATTTTGATTTTGAATCTTTGCTTTTGGAATGGTTCATTCAACCTTTTGACACTCACAATTCTTCTATAAGGTGTTTTTCCCTGATGGACACAAGCCAATATGCAAATAATGTTAACCAAGAATTCGGCGTAGCTTACAATTTAACAATTTCAATGTACGGATAGAATCCTCCAAGTAAAACTGATTTTTGACAGATTAAATTCTTCCGGATATCGTAACAATATTTTATTACGAATTTCCCATTTATTTCATTTATCCCAGAAGATTGCTCCCGAAAAAACTTGAGTGTTTGGACCCGGGGATCTCAAAACTACACAATGCAAGGATTTCTCGATATAAATAATTGAACATATTTTCATCCCATAAAAACGACACAACATGCCTTAGGGCGTCCTCTGTCTCTGATAATGATACATCACAAAATAGATGTTTTTACAAGCGTGACTTTTTAGGATATTGTTATTCATTAAATAATACATTTCAATGTTTACTCGGCTGTAAACAAATTAACCACCGAACCTCAAAGAATCTTTGTTTCTGTATAAAAGGATTTGATTGCCAACCGACCTTGTGGCAGGCTGTATTGGGAATGGCCGATTGAGGGAGACCCCTTAACATCTCCAGCCATACTCTCTTAATCCATAATATCGCCTTGCACCACAGTGGAAGGGGTGGATTCGTACGTCCGTCACTCCTTGACATACCATTTTCCCCCGCATATCATTTTCCTGGCCAGGACTTCCTCTCCTTCCTTTACATAAAAATACTATCCACACTGCATTCCCAAAGATGAAATTGACCCTAAGGGAAAATATTAAGATGTAATGGGAGGGGGAGTGAGCTTTGCTCACGAAACCACGAAACGTGTCAGTTGTACCACAAATATAAATATATTTGCATGTTGTCTTAATAATAAAAAGTAAGTGATTATTAGTTACACCATTTATAACTCGAGAACGGCTGTGCCGATTTTTATGGTCTTTGATTTGTTAGATTTGTCTCCACCCCGAATAGCATAATAGCATAATAGCATAATAGATATTGAAGCATCGGAAAAATTGACGAAAAAAATAATTATTAAGAAAATTATTTTCCTCATACATTTTGTATGGAACGAATTCTCATCTTTTGAAAGAGCTTTAGGAATATTGTGATAAGTATAATATTAAGAAGTGAGTGAATTCCAAAAATTCAAAGACGTCAAATGTCAATGCGCTGATTGTTTTGCTTTTGTTCTTAAATACAATATAATGCTGCCCCTCTTTCTTACACACTTAATGTCAACAGTCGGACAAACGGTGCACGTATGTCTGCACCCCTCCAAAGGAAAAATACAATAATTATAATTAATTTCCCTCACACGTATAAAGAAAATAAAACGCAATTCCCGTAAGTAAGTGGAAAAGTAAGAAAATTACAAAAATTATATATCCGTACACGACGCCATCTTTGATACTGACTAAAACAAAACACGGATAGTTGAGCATCGATAATTGCTTCATTGTGTAATTTTTAACTTAATTAAATAATTTTTAACTTCATTGTGTAATAAAAAAAAACAGAATTTAATTCAGCTAATAAGTTAACCCAACAGTTATTGATTCTTAGGCGGTACAAAGTTCGCCGGGTCTTTTAAATAAAATTAACTTGCGCACGTCTTAATTTGAATCCACGACACCGGATTCATAGCCAAGGAACCACTCAACCATGGAGGCCTTCATAATAATGGAATTTAACAAAAAATAAAAAATTCAATTATTTATATCCTTTTTTATGTACGCCTATTTAGGCTTTTATTATATAATATTTACCTCATAAATAGTGCAGAAAACGACTGGTTTAAAAATAATTTTTAATTTTTTTTTATTGTTATCAAGTTTAATTTGTAGAACTCCATTTTAATTTTTATTTATTTTATATATTCAATAATTTTATTATTAAATTAATAAAAACAGTTTATTTATAAACAAGTTCTGCTGGTAATTATTATTACGCGTGACAGCTGTTTCGCCTTCTGAGGGCATTATCAAACTGTGGTCATGCCACATACAGACAATCTATTTATAGTATTTTTGGATAGGTTTGTACTATGACTCATTTCTAATTTCTGATTAAAAATGACTGAAATTATTAATGGTTATTATTTTCTCAATTACTGTTATTTCCCACTTTGTGAGAAAGTCGTTAAGCAAACTAATTGTGAGTCATTCGCAAATGCTGACTCATGGTTTTCTTTTCCAGCATAGTTAGTTATTTAAAAATTGGTTTTGAATACATCTAAAAGCGGAGAGTGTATTATATTTTTTTGTTCATTTATTAAAATAGCTTTAGGATTATTATTATGTTTGTTAATTTCCAGCTGCTCTAAAAGATTAAGTTTACGTCCTTTATTTTGAATGTGTAAAGGAGTTGGCTTATTATCATCGCTAAGTGAGTGATTCTCATCTAGGAGATGTTTGGCAAATTGTGATTTGGCAAAATGGGAGATGTGCGGAAGGCAATGTCTAATCCACATTTTTTGAGAATTTTAGCAATTTTATTAGATGTAGGTCCTGCAAATTCTAAACACGCAAATTTATTATTAGTTTTATTGTTAATCGCTGGGTAAATTGAGTTAAGGTTAATTTTGTATTTTTATGACTAATTATTTTATCAATATCACTACCCTTGAAGCCGTTATTTTTTGCAATGGATAAAATTATATTTTTTTCTTTTTCTTATGCTTTATTGTCAAGAGGGATGTTAGTACAAATATATAGTATATACAAATATAATACACTCTCCGCTTTTAGATGTATTCAAAACCAATTTTTAAATAACTAACTATGCTGGAAAAGAAAACCATGAGTCAGCATTTGCGAATGACTCACAATTAGTTTGCTTAACGACTTTCTCACAAAGTGGGAAATAACAGTAATTGAGAAAATAATAACCATTAATAATTTCAGTCATTTTTAATCAGAAATTAGAAATGAGTCATAGTACAAACCTATCCAAAAATACTATAAATAGATTGTCTGTATGTGGCATGACCACAGTTTGATAATGCCCTCAGAAGGCGAAACAGCTGTCACGCGTAATAATAATTACCAGCAGAACTTGTTTATAAATAAACTGTTTTTATTAATTTAATAATAAAATTATTGAATATATAAAATAAATAAAAATTTAAATTTTAATTAATTTCTCGCTTTAGCCTGGGAGGAGATATCTTGTTGATTTTATGTCGAAGCTCATCTAAGTTTGAGATAGTTTCCCCTCCAAACTAGAAGGTAGTTACTAACCTCCCTTAATTATGTTTATATGTCTATTCATCCCCTAGAAAAATCGATTCTCGCGCAATGCGAGTGCTAAGCCGACTTAAGCTCTTAAGAAAATTGCCAATTAAACGCTTAAATACTTCCAGTGATGTATTTACCTACAGGCGTTATCAAGGCGTTGCAAAAAAAATAGCATTTTTCCTTGTAACGTTTACAGTGTTTTTTAATCCAATTGTTAAAGTAAAAACGAAATTATATTCTAAGAAATTTGTTTATACACACATAATAATATTACAGAGACGTTGCGTCGTAATGGAGAAGCAATTTATTTTAGATTGAGTTATTCCATTATGACAGGAATTATGATTTAATTTATTTTTTTAAATGTGAATAATAATGAGAGAATTGTTTGTCTTTATGTACAGGAAATATTATTGTCGTAATATCATTGAAACAAGTTTTAGATAAGAAAACATTTTCCGAATTTCGTGACGCCTGAACTCCTCGTTAGAGCGTTTAAGATTCAAAAGAACTTAACGTTACTATTAATGTTCACACAAAGAGATAGTTTGATTTACAGTAAATAATGTGAAGATGGGGAAAATTTTAAAGAAAATTCACTTTGGGAAACCCTTTCTCCTTTACTACATAAATCCTCTAAAAATAAGGTAGACACCAAAACCTTCAAGGATCGGAAGTCTATCTTTGAATACGGCCCAAGTCTTAGTTCTAAAAGAGGTTCTATAACTAGCCAGGAGATTTGAATAGAAATAACCTACCTTCTCTCTAAACCTCAAGATTGCTAACCGCAACCCTGTTTGTTGTTGTTGCTAGGCTTATCAAACTTGGATCCGATGATAAAACTTTAGATAACTTGTAAGTTTGTAGTTCTTTATAAACTAGAGATTAGTCTGTAAGAAAAAATGTTATTATCTAAGACTTGAGAGAAGTTTTGTAAAGCTCCGTCAATTTATTTAATAAATGAAAATCAATATGTACCACATACACGTATAGAGCATATGCTACTCTAGAAATGACATATTCCATAAGGGTTTTTTTCCCTGCAGGCTTCTTGTGTGGAGTTAATATTATAAAAAAGTAGATGAACAAAATAACCATGTCGAGGGAGCTATTCATGAAACTGACATAACACTCTTAAAATTATAACGGCTAACAATTGGCTTTTCTCATGACGGCCTCCGTGGTCGTCGTAAAGCTCTCAACTAACAATCCAAAGGTCCAAATATATATTTTTTGATTAATTTATGTTAATACACAATTCATTCAATTAATTAATTAAAAATACTATATAGTATAGTTGCGGCACGTTCCAGAGTGGAAGATACTCTCTATATCGCCCTGGTGTAAGACCACCATTCAGAATTGAAACGTTGCTTGAAATGGCATTAGCGTGTTTGGTGACCAAATCTGGATAGCCAGGTACTTCCCCACCTTCCTCTCCCCTATCTCCTTCCCTTCCCCACTACCTTCAGCCTCACAGCATACCCCAATTGGGGATTCCATAGTCTCACTGGCTTCAGACGGGAGCAGTTGGGACTCTTGTGCGGTATTCATATAATAAATATTTAAAAAATATATAATATATTTTCGGAATATACTCTCAGTATCGCCCTGGTGTAAGACCACTATACAGAACTGAAATGGCTTTAGTCGTGTTGGTGACCAGATATGAATAGCCAGGCACCTTCCTCTCCCCCATGTCCTCCCCTCTCTTGAATGTTCAGCCCCCATTTGGGGATGCCACATACCCCATTTGGGGATGCCAGATGCCATAGTCTCACTGGATCCAGATGGAAGCTGATGGGACGTTCTACGGTATTCCCATTTTAAAAGTGTGTTGTCCGATAGCTCAGTGGCTTATAGCAGTCGCTCGGCTGGCAGAAACTAACAGTTCAAAAGTGGAATTAATTAAATTTGTAACTGAGACATTATAATTTATAACAGAGATAATAGCAGCGGAAGTTCCTTGTTTTTCTAAAGCCGTACGATAACATGAATCATATTCGATTCGATAAAATATATATTAATGTATGTAATGTACTAGTTCTATACAAACTTTCGAAAGATTATTTAATATTATTATTGGCATATAGTTCCTTATATCTGATTTATTTCCATCTTAAAAAATTGTGAAACCGACCCCAATTTGACATGGAAAATATGCTCTCTTTCTTTTACCTATTTACAAGCTAATGAAGAGGAGGGATTCGCTTATTCTTCATTGACCTAATAATGTTCATAGAAATTCATTTAACGTAATTTACGGCACAAACTAAAACAGAATTTTCTTTTGAATTACTGTGAGATGTATTATTTAAGTAGTTTTAGAAAATGGTAACCGCCCACGCTTTGTATTTGCAGTTTTGCTTTGTATATAACGGTTTACTATGTACTCTTCCAAATAATTGTAATATATCCCAAAAAGTCTTTATTTTTTTATATAAAACGATAAAGGGAAGTCATTATAATTTTTACAACACGTTTTTTGTATTTAAATATATTTTAAAGATTCGTGATGTGATATTTTTACAGTTAAAGATAAAACGATCGGTTGTCGTAATAATATTACTCTTTTTTAGATTCACATTTATAAAATTTGACAAGAGTCTTTCATCTGCCTTCAAAAACAGTATTTCATTTTGGGATATGTTCAAAAATAGCTAATGTGTTTGAAAAATTAATCTCACCCGGGAATATTTCTAAATAAATAATGTATCTGAGAGATCATTTAAAAAAAACTTGACGGTAAAATATCAGATCGCCCCAGTTGAAATAAAAAAAATATATATACCTACTCACTCAATCCTTGTTTATTTCGAATTTTCATGTGTTTACGCATCAATGTTTGCATTTTTAACAACCAGGCAAAGAGCAACGTCGGTTATCTGCAGTACACAATCAATATTACAAGGTAAAATATCGTATCTGGATAACAAAAATATTTAACCTCTGAACACAGATACCTAAGACATCCGACCTTATAAGGTAGCTTAACTTTGTTATACGTTGTCATATACCAGTCTTCTCTATACATCTGGGCACTTAACCAGTGGAGCGATCAGGCAAAATAAATAAATTTGCCTCGATTGCTCGCGATTTACCAGAAGATCATTTTTAAAATTTTTTGCCAACTTTAAAAAAATCATACCTTCGAATTTTAACAAGGAAACATAAAAATTTATTATTATGATATATAGCCAATGAATTAACCTGATTTTACCGTTTATCTCATATTTGTAGGATTTATAAAAAAAAATATTTAAAAAATCGTAAAGTTTAAAACCGCGCGAATCCTGCGTGTTGTTACTTTGAAATTGCCGTGAGGGGTACTTATTAGAGCCAACATAGAATATTTCCGATTTCTGTATGTTGTCTGTAGTATACTTGATAATGGAAGGTACATATCTAGGTTAATTTTAACCGTAAACAGCTGATCAAAAATATTTAAAAATATATATTTTTTACATCGTTCTAAAATAGTCTACGAAGTTCGAATTTGCAATATCTATAGTCATAATAGATAAATCATCGCTCCAGTAGTAAGAGAACAAAATAAAAAAGGACTAATATATAACTCATTTTCGTAAAAAAAATCTGAAAAATAATATGACCTTTGATTTCTGAGAAACTATGATAGTATCTATGATTCCACAAGAATATTTTTTTTTTATTTCAACTCCCTTCATTAAATAACAATCAGAAAAATGAACGGCAATTTTAGTAAGCAGGCAGAATTTCGACTCACTTTGATAAGACCTATGTAGAAGAATCGTAGAATCATGATCACAGAAACGATTTTCCAAAAAATATCCACATTCAACCAAAATAAGCACAATAAATACAAGATTGAGGTTTCAAAGAAGATATACACTAGTGGACTTAAGTATGGACACATTTTATAAATTTCTTGTATTTTATGTTCATTCGCTCTTTTTTAAATCACGTTGGTGTTTAACTGTAATTTTGTTAGTTAATTAGTTCAAACACATATATTACTATTACTGTTATATTTTGAATAGATAAAAATGTTTTTTTAGAAAAATAACAAAAATGCTGATTAAAACAATGACATGACAAAACAAAATTTTTTATTATTTACGAAGATTTTAAGAGAGTAGAGTATAAGTGTGATATAGTAAAATGTACAACTTCATAATTTTTTGATTTGTGGAAAGTGTTAAATTAAACATCAGGCACCTGCAGATGGTTAAAAATTTAATTAAACCCGAAATTTTCATAATAATTTCATGTGTTTTTACGGAAACATGTTTGTTGGTTATAAAATATTTATATTTTCAGGATTTCGAAGAAACATGTTCGCAACACTCAACACTGTTATAAAAATATTAAAATTCTAAACTTTTTCCTCTACCAAGAATGTTTCAACGAATAATTTACATTCCACCGGGAAAATAAAACACGGAATAATATTATGAAATAAAAACCATTACCTTAGTGACCAATCCGTTTACGTTTTTGTTTAACAACGCCTTAGGGGCGACCGACGTACTGGAGTCATTGTCTGACGTGGAAAATGTCCGTTATTTTTGTAAAATAATATTATAATTCAGCGGATAAAAAGGTTTGCGAATTTCACAAAGATCGTCCAGATTTCGTGTCATAGATCGGGAGATAAAACACGGCGTGACAGGGGTTTTATGTCATTTCTGGTACAAGGAAAATTATTTTAACTTTTTTTTTTTTTTTCGGCGAAAATAAGCAAGATCAATTTTTTTGTTATTAATATAATGCAGGTTATGTATTGTCATATTTCCTAATGCGATTTCTACTTCCATTAGAGAGAAACGAAGCTTTAAAGTGATGTATTATTAAAAATCAATTTTTGGAGACAATAATGGTCGACAAGAAAACAATGTTAAGTTTTTAATTTTGAAACACAATTGTAGTATCCAAATCAAATAATTCTCTGACTGACATGTAAAACCTAATACATTATATGATTAATATAAAAAGGAAATAACAAAATCACATTAAATAGATATAAAAAAAATTAATGCTCTAGTATTAAGGTAGTTTTAATGACTCTTCATTTAATGCCAAACAAATTATGAACATTTTTTTTTCTTGAACAGACTATGTAACAACAATATATTATTAGTGGACATATTCAATTGTAAGCTGAATAGGTAAGTAATAAAGTCCGAAAAATAGGTTTTTTTCTGATAATGTCATTAGCAACTCTTCTGTTATGAATTTAATTTGTTTTATGTGCATTCAGTCTTCTTATCTTATCTAATTAATATATAAAACAAAGTCGGGTTAGTTACACTATTTATAACTCGAGAACGGTTGGCCCGATTTTGATGATCTTTGATTTGTTGGATTTGTCTCCGCCCCGGATAATACAATAACTATTAAAACATCACAAAAATTTACGAAAAAAAACGTTATTAAGAAAATTCTTTTCCACGTACATTTTGTATGAAACGGATTCTCATATTTTAAAAGAGCAATTTTTTCACAATAACTCCACACAGGAGCTGCATGAATTTGTGATAAGTACCTGTAATATTGAGTAGTCAGTGAATTCCAAAAATTCAAAAACGTCAAATGTCAATGCGCTGATAGTTTCGTCTTATTCTTACATATAATGCTGCTTCTCTTTCTAACACAGTAAATGTCAATAGTCGAAAATTAGACAAACAACGGTGAACGTATGTCTCCACCCATCCAAACAAATGATAAATCCCTCACACGTATAAAGAAAACGAAAAGCATTTTTTTTACATCAGTCCACACGTGTGATGAACCTGTTTCACTCCGGTATAGGTGGGTAAAAATTTTTTTTAAATATAGAATATGATCACACTATCGACATCTTTCGGGTGGTTTTAAAATCAATATTAAAGGGATCTTTTAAAACTTTTGGGGGTTTCCTTGCCACTAAGGGGTGTAAGCAGTTAGAAAAAAAAATCGACTATCCAATCGGAATAGAGATGAGGACAGTAGGTGCGTCTTAAACCAATCACAGGCTGGGGGCGTGGGATGAGAGATTTGAAAAATTAAGATTCCAAGATTATCTCACGGTTTGGCCAGACAGCAATTTTAACCACTTCTAACTTGGTCATAAATCGCATTTTTATGGGAGCAGAAGGGAATCGACAACAGTTGATTTCACGTCTGGAATCGGGAAGTTTTGCGGGGATCTCGGTGGCGGAAAATTCAAAAGGACAAAGATCATACACTGATTAATTAAAGTAGCAAGCGATCTCGATTACTTAGTAATCGTGAAACGGGAGTGGACATTGACGGTCTTAACCGCTTTTTCCAGACAAATATCTAGCAGATTCTGCAGGTAGACGATGGGGTAGGTGTTAGACGTGGAAAACCCACAGGAGCCGATCTCTTCAAGGTAGTCGAGGGAAATCAATTCATGTTAGTGACCATATGAAATCTAAGATTTTGTATTGGATTTTTGTCCGTTAGTTTAGAGGGGAGGGAAGGTTTACGATCTCTTGTTACTTAATTGGGTCTTGAGTGTGAGACATCTGACATGATTTTGGGTCTCTAAGGTACGCATTAAGCTGAAATCACCACTTGATTTTACATACAGTTGATAGGAGAAAGGAATTAGTGAAAAAGCATAAAATTTAACGACCTGTCAGGATTTTAAATTATTTGAAAACTCAAGTATTTTCTTGATCACTAGGCGAATAATTAAGGGGGATTTATCGGTTTTGGTGCCAGAGAGAGATGTAATATGTAGGAGGAACTAGGAAATGGGGGAAAAAAACGTTCGAAGGCAGGATTGGAATGGGATCTTGGCAGTAGTTATAGCCCATAGGAAAGGAGAATCGAGGTTATAAAAGTTTAGGTTATTATAAAATAAGGTCCCACGGGCATCACGACTTTGCTGGGAGGTGACCAAGTAATTGGAGTTTGCACATGAGCATTTGCAAACGCGAGAAATTATAAAATTGTTACGATCACATACAATCGCGAGATAGCCAGGAACGGGTACTGTCGCGTGTACACTTAAAGAATACGTCCGTATAAGGATGTTCAATCACTGATTTATTAGGAAAGCCATAGTCAAATGCTAAATCGACGAAATACCTAGAAGGTGACTTATTGTGGGAGTAGCTAAAATAATATATGCATAATAGATGACAGTCGGAACATATTATAGGTTGCTAGGTTGAAATCGGACTTGGGGATTTCGAGAAAAGTATGGAAAATATATCGAAAATTCAGGATACGCCGTACCTGGAAGCGATTTTAAAAATGGTAGAACGGACACGATAGGATTTCGAGAAAAGTTGAATTAATTATTCACATGGTAAATAATATTTTTAGGTGCTCAGATTGTAGAGATTCGTATGGAGGTTTAAGAGTGCTAGGTCGGGTCCGCCCCTGGACGGTCGGGCTGGATAGTTTTGTCGCACGGGGCGTAATGGGGATTGTGGGGACCGATCGGGGAAAAAGGTCGTAAGCGACACGACAGGACAGTGGATGAGAAAAGATTCGATTTTACGTGTTATTAGAAGTCGAATTTGCAAAAATTAAAATTGATTTATGTGGAAATGGATGATCAAAAAGGGAAGTTGAGAGGAGAGAGGGGACAGTTCGTGACAATTCGGGAATACAGGGTGAGGTCTCGGGAAGAAAACGCGCGAAACTGGGGTGTTGGAAATTTACCGGGGATCAAATGGCTATCTGAGCGATTTGACTAGAGTGGATTTTGTGCAAAGTGTATCGAACTAGACTCAGTGAAAAGATAATAACCTAATAGAGTGGATTTTAGTCGAATCACTTAAATTCTAAAAATAATAATTAATCAATCGATAAAACCAAAAGGAAGGAAAACGGTGAATACGTCTGTGAAGTTAACGGAATTATATTGTTCCCGGTGTTGTGTTTAATTCCCCGGTCTTAATATAAATAATCATCTTTTAAGGTGCACGAGAGAGAAAAGATATTTTCTATAAATATCTATTCTAAATAATAATCACGGTCTCGAATTTTAATAATAATAATATAATGGTTCCAATTCAGGTTGAGGAAGTTTTACTAAATCAGATTAAGCCTAAATAATAACTGAACAGTCGTTTAAAACTACAATAATAGACTCGTTTTATAATAAATATATATTAGAGAACTTCCATATTGCACTTAAGGGTCGTACAATAATAATAATAACCTACGAACGAATGTTTAGCTTAGGTATATCACAGTACGTGAATTATGGAGTCACAATTTAGAGTCACAATTGCGCAATACTCGGAATGTAGCGACGAAGATACCAGTTTATATAAAGCTTATAAGACAGTAGGGAGGTTTTTTGTTTTCTATATAGGTACAGGACCACGGGATACGTAATTAAGACATCATTGGTTGTGTTTACCCGACTGGAAAATTAAACAATTACGTACGGGTAAGTTAATGAATCTATAATTGAATTACAGGCCATTGGATGCAGAAGGACGGAATAGAACGCGAATCCTGGACAGTTACTTTCATCCGTTCCAGCGGCGAGGAAAAATTAATAACACCTTATCAGCTGATATGTTAACCGTATTATGTAACGCATGGGATAGAGAACATCTTTTGTTTCAGTCATCTGGCGACGGAGGGTCAGGGAAACAAACAAAAAATGAACGAGATATGGTGCTTACACCGCCGTGGGTGCTGTACACTCAACCAAATGGAGAATGTTTTCAAGTGTACGAGACACCAAATAGAAAGCGACTGTCTGCAACCTAAAGAAACGTAAATTTAAAACTAACAGGTACTCCTTTGAATTCCTATTTGTTGAATTGCGCCTTTTAAACTTTATGGTTGAACAATGTGACGACGACACCGAGGCTATACATATGTGTCAATGTCTGGTCCATCGGTAAGGGTCTTCCCACATTGTCCTGTTAGGAGGGGATGCTCACCATAGACTGATCGGGTCACGCGAGATGCTGGAAGCAATTCCCTTTCGCGGGACCGTGTCGAGAGAATGGGCGTGACGAGACGGATTTGAAATGAGTTGCCAAACGGTATGTGAGGACGCGGTTCGCTGACGGAGGCGTCTTGGCCAAAAGCATCTCGGGTTGCCGGCAAGGTAGTGTGGGGGGAGCATAAGCAGTTCATTTTGTGGAAGCAACCCTGCAGCGTTTGCACATTTTTTGATTCTATCGACCTAGAAGCTATCATAAACCCTAGACAATACTTAGGTGGTATGTTCGCTACTAGAGGTGGTTTATTCGTTGGACCGGTCACGCAGGAGGAAGGATCTGTCTATCACAAGCGGTAGCCACATGTTCGCGAGTAGAGCCGTGACAAGGGACGAATTGGATTACCCCTTCTAGAGCCAGTAAAGTAGTCCTGGAGGTGTTCGATACTGGGGTTGATTGGGAAAGGTTTGAAGGCATGCCGTCCTTCCTTGGTTATGGAAGGGTCCGGGTATCTGGTTGGTCGTCAAGAGATCTTCTGGGTGCCATGGGTATAGCCTTGACATGCTTTGGTCGGGAGATCGTGTCCGGAGAGCTGACCACCTGGTCAATTTGGTCAAGTGGAGGAGCCAGTACTAGATTGCAAAAAATGCATGATCCATTCTATCCATCCCTCCATATCCCTTCCATCTTAGGTACGAATTTTGCGTTTACTAACAATAGAATATTATCATAATCATGTATAGGGTCCTGCCATGGAGAGCGGCGCAAAGGAGCCGCCAAATAACTAAATGAAACATTCTAGGTATGTATTTTAAAATCTATTAAGACGTATAGGATCATAGATCAACTTTATAGGCTTCCCAGAACTACAGGGGGTACTGCGAGAGTATTAAAACAACGTAGATTATTAGGGACGTAATGGGGTCACATTTAGGATAGATTTAGACAGTAAATATCCTTCATACGTTCAAGAGATGCAGAGAAATTCTTCCACACCTTACCTAAAAGAACCAAAAGTTACCACATATAGACATTAAATACCTATTCTAGATTTTCTAGTACCTTTGAAACAAAAAAAAAATCACAACGTAAAGGAAAGGGTTTATTGTAAAGTTTTCCCGGAAGGAGAAAGCCTTTTGCTGTGTTCAGTCACAGGGGTGGGAAAAGCGAGTCATGATTCAAGACATTATTGGTGAATCATACAGAGCGAGAGAGGGGTCTACCGTCCGGAGATCGAAACGCGAGAGAGGAGAGGTATTAAAACCCAAGTCGGGGTTTGACCCATCACACACGTGAAAAAATTATTTTCCTCAGGACCTATATCATCTTAGGGGAAGTTCGTCGGGTCAGCTAGTTATATTATAATATTGTGGTGTTTTGTCTTACATTAAACCGATCTATAAATTTTGTTCAAAGAGAAAATCTAATAGAATTTGTTGTGTTTTTGGTACACTGTAAAAAAATATGAAATTCAACTGTTGATTTTCTAAATATAATAAATAAATAAACACATGCTATTATATAAATATACACATATACATGCTACTATATAAAATATATACAACTTTCAAAGATGTTTCCTTATAATTATAACTTCATTTATTTTAGGTAATAATTGTCAGAATAATTGAAAATATTTGGTGAAAAATTCATTTATTTTTTAAAGATACATTGATACGAGTACATTGAGAACCTCTAAAACAAAACTGAAAGTAAATTGATAGCTGAAAAGTTGACGGAAAAATCTGTGCAAGTTTCAGGATTCCAGAGCTCGCCTTTCGAAAAGCGGGCCTCTAAATAATGGAAAATAAATCATGGATATTTTAGAAATTCCGGAACCTAATACAGAAATAATCACTGAACTAACCTACAACCGTTACTTAAAACTACATTTTATATTAGTTTTCAATTTGGGAGGTGGTTATGGGTACCGCCGCCCCGGGAACTATTTATTGGATAACCAACACCTCTGCCATAGATCACCCCAAGTGGTTCGCTACGTTTGGTGACTTAGCAGGAGTGCCCGGAGGTGAGGTGTCCAGGTCTTGGCGATGCGTCTGCCAACCTGCTGCGTGGTGGGCAGGACCAAGAGAGACTGGTTGAGGGAGGTCTTCTAACCTCTCCAACCAGAATCCATCAATTCATTGCTTTGTACCGCAGTTGACGGGAGGATTCATACGACCATTACTCCTATTCACCCCTCATACATATTTCCTTCCCAGAACTTCCTCTCCTTCCTTTTCTTAAAAAACCCCTCCAGACATCATCCACTACGATGACATAATACCTGAGGGAAATAATTTTCCTCAATTATTTTCCTGTGTGGAGCTTATTTAAAAAAATATATTTTTTATACAATTAAAATAAAGTAATATTGCTATATCGTTGAGCATTTGCCTGTAACACTAAACCCCGTCAAATAACTCAGTAATGAACATCTTCACGTACGCACAGTCTCTTGATCACATAATATTGTTCGAAACCCGCAGTGGGTAGCACCAATTCCACAAATTCGGGTAGCTAATAAAACTTTATGAATCACTTATCTCGCTCAAGTTTGTGTTTCGAGTGTAGCCTTTTACTATTCATTCAACTCCAAAGTTAATGTTACAACTGCCAGTTTTCGCGAATCGTCTAAGCCAAGTATATTAATAAAAAAACTTAGTAATAGTTCTTCTTACTTTAGATCTGGTATGGTGCAGATTTATTCTGGCACATTTGGGCTGTTACACTAAATTATTACAAGACATTTAAAGAAATTTGAAGATGCATATGAAAAAAATAAATTAGAATTGATCATATTAATATGTAGTGCATTTGTCATCTTTCGGGAAGATTTGTGAACTGTCTTCCTAAGAACTTGACGAAAAAAACCTGGATTTTGAAGGGATGGGTTGAAAAACCAGAACCTTTCTTAAACCATATTATCTTCTTTAATGGAGCTATAGCTCGTTTCGATCCCTGTCCTCGGCGTCGTCTTCCAATCTGCAATATGGAGTAGTCTTCTTGCATCCTTCTTGACACCATCCTCCCATCTCAGCCTAGGTCTGCCCGCCTTTCGTTTACCTCCCGGGTGACTATATTATAAAACAACCCATTCTCATGCATTTGGGCACATGCGTCATCTCACACCTTTCATTTAAATTCAATAAGCATTTAGATTTTTTTAGTTTATTTAGAGTAGAAAACAATATGCACATGTGTGCATACAACATTAATACAATATACGTTGTTTAAGGCAATTCACCCTAAAAAGAGTGCTATGTGAATACAATATGTATTCACTGTTTCTAGTATGATAAGTGACATAACATCTACATTATATAATATGTCCACCTTTAGCGGTAAAGCCGTAACCATTCGAGAATCTGCTAGTATAAAGATATTATCTATTTTTACAGTCAGAAGAGGGAAAAAATGTTTTTTCGCGATATTCTAAAGGCAAAATTGTTGGAGACTAACATTTATTCAGCGTTTCCCAAAAAGTGGATACATATTCAAAACGTGTTCAGAATCGGGGGCGAAGCAGATATCAAAATTTTCTTTATCTCGAACAAAGACAATTTTTTTCTTCTAGCGCAAAAACTGTTTGGGATTATTTCTGTCATTATCATTATTCCTACCCACAGCTGGTCCCTACCTACATCTGTGAAGTCACAAGTTCAGTGCCTTGACAGTCATCGACAGTCTTCAAAGTGAAAGCAGTGTTGTATGATCAGTATCTTCAGTTCCGTGAAAAACTTTAAAATTACAAATGTGTTGATCGGTGCAAAGTGGAAAGTGGAATTTGGACAAGAGACAAGTTTTTTCCTGATGAGGTGAGTTTACGCGATCCTTTTTTCAAACTCTGACACAAAACGATAATAATCTGAAATATTCAATGAAGCTCTGCAAGAAGCTACTCAAGGACTTGTTATAAATGGGAAGTTTCTGAACAACCTGCGTTATGCAGATGATGGTACTTCTAACAAGTAACATTGAGGATCTACAACTTCTGCTGAATCAAGTAGTGAAGACTTGTGGGAATTTTAGGCTAGAACTAATATAAATAAAACAAAATACATGCTCATAAGCAAAAATAACGCATTGCATGAAAATCTTTGTATTGCTGGAACAAAACTAGAGAAGGTACAGAGTATTGTATACTTGGTCTACAATGTAAATGATAGATGGGATCCTTCGGTTGAAATCAAATGCCGCATTGAGCAATCTTGTGCAACCTTTATTCGCATGAAAAAGATGTTCTGCAGTCATGATCTCAACCTTGGATTACGAATGCGAATGGTCAGATGCTACGTGTTTTCGATATTATTATATGGAATGGAAGCATGGACGCTTACTGAAGAACTAATTAGGCGACTTGAGGCATTCGAGTTGTGGATCTACAGAAGAATACTTAAAATAAGCTGTATGGACAGGGTTACGAATTAAGATGTTATGGTTCGGATGAATAAAGAAAAATAAGTTATTAAAACTATAAAAATCGAAAAACTTCAATATCTTGGACATGTGATGAGACATTCAGAGAAGTATGAGATCTTGCATCTCATAATGCAGGGAAAGATTGCCGAAAGACGGGGCCCTGGTAGAAGGAGAACCTCATGGCTGAAAAACCTGAGACAGTGGTTTGGTCAGTCTACCGTAGAGCTGTTCCGGGCCGCAGTAAACAAAATCCGCATAGCCAACATGATAGCCAACGTCCGTTGAACGGACAGAACACAAGAAGAAGAAGAAGACCCAAAACGCATGCTATTACTGCCCTCGGTCGAGATTAACAAATTGAGAAGTTTTGTTAGCGCTTGGAATAAATCAAACCAGTGCCAGTGTTGGCAAAACTATATCAAAGCATTCTTAGTAGCAGGCGGAGAATAACTTGTTACTTAAGATATCGTGAAACTAATTACGTATCATTAACAATAATTGAAGCAATTGTAACTCTGAGAAACTCAAAGAGTTGAGCAGTTGAAGAGTTTCGCTCGGCATTTACAACTTTTAAATTATTGCAAATGGAATAGGTAGTCATTTATAATATGAAACAAGTCTCGACGAGGAACATTGGCGTAGAAGGGGCATCTTTATTTGGGTGATGCGCGTTTTCATTCCGCGACCAAATATCCCCGACAAAATATCTTCCGACAAAATATCCTATGGACAAAACATCCTCCAACAAAATATCTACTAACCTAACCTAACCTAATCTTATTTTACATTTTACTATTTTTGAACAATAATTTATTGTCTTTACAGGATGTCTGTATTATTTCTGTCCCATTTTTGTTAGGTTAGCTGACGTTAAGTTTTAGTAGATTTTACAATTTTTGAACAATAATTCATTGTCTTTACAGGATGTCTATATTACTTTCGTCACATTTTACTATTTTTGAACAATAATTATATAAATAATTATTTGTCTTTACAGGATGTCTGTATTATTTTTGTCCCGTTTTTTTAGGTTAGGTTAGGTTAGGTTTAAATATATATTTTGTTAAGGGATGTTCGGTCCGTAGGGTATTTTATCGGAGGCTATTTTATCGGGGAAATTTTCTCGCGGAACTCTTTATTTGGCACCTTCGTGCTGGGTTTAAATTAATGATATAATTTTCTCATGTACGAATAATTCATATTTACTTTACGTTTATTTATTTAGACATACACAGTACACTTTATTACAAGTGATAAGTGTGGTTCATTCCATTTTACGTTTTCAAAGTACCTATTATGTATGTCCGGACACTCCGGACAATATCTTAGTAACTTCTGGGATGAGAATGGTTCGTAATCTTAACTAATGAATGTAGATATTAGGTATGAGTTATAGATAATAATAATATAATGGAAGAATGTGTGTGGAGAGACGAAAGATAAATTATTATGAATATATTTTGGTGCATTTAAAATTCCCTCAGGGTTTATGTCATCTTTGGGGATGCTGTGTGGAGGGTATTTTTAGGGAAAGGAAGGAGATGAAACTCTGCCATGGAAAAGAGTATGAGGGGTGGGTAGGAATCTGTCTCCCTCAACCAGTCTCTCCCGATCCACTGCTGTGAAGTAGGTGGACAGACGCATCCGCCGCCAAGACCTAGAGAAATCTCACCCCATGAAGCCCTGCTAAGTCACCAAACATAGCAAACCACTTGTGGAACCTATGGCAGGGGTGTTGGTTATCCAATAAATGGTTCCCTGGGCGGGAGAACCCATGCCCGCCTCCCAAAGGAGGTAAAAAAGTCAAAATGCCAATAATTTTACTTTAATTTTTGAACAAAGTAATTTTACTTTAATTTTTTAACAGAGTAGGTCAATATTTGTTTATTTAACTCGCAGATTACCTTTAATATTATGTTATGGTTTAACAGACAAAAAGATAAAGAAAAATATTATAAGATATGGGGTACTGCTACAGCGCCCTTGAGGTGATTTTTCACGTAAACGGCGATATATAAATTAGCCTTTTTAAAAATTATTTTTTAAACCTTATTGTACCTAAATGTATACTCGAACGGCGCTAATACAGAACATCCCGATTTAATATATTATGTAGTTTTCGGAAAAGCCAAACATTTTCTACATAAATTATCAATTTGATTTGTATCTTTGATTATACGTTTCCTATAACTTTTAGTATTATTGACTCTATCTTGAATGGTAAGCATAAATCCTTCTATTTCTGCGCTCAACTCTCCAATACTCAACCATTTGTTTGACGAAAGTTTGTCAACATACGTTTAGTTGAGATAATTGAAGTGTTTGGCGAGACTAATTTTATTTGACCAGAAATCTTATAATTCCTGGTTGGTATTTATAATAATGTTGGCATTCTCGTCGTATAAATTTATTATTGTTATTATGATACTTTACCATAATACTGTTTCTTCTATTTAAGCTTAATTTCAGTCTTCCTTTACTTTTGGCCTTAAGCTAATAACCTTTCTTGCAATGTTGTTCCGCTTAAGTTTTTCTGACCTCTTCAAATTCATACAATATGCTTATTAGATCGTTAATATGAAATCACTTTGCTTGCTATAAATGATATTAAAACTTAGCCTTGCAAGGTTGCTTATTTTATGTAAACACTACCCTGAAAGTTTATTTCAAATAGGAAGAGCACTCGAGCAAATATTTAGTCTTTATTGAGAAAATCGAACTTATAGAAATATTACAAATATAAGTTTACGCTACATAAAAATTTACCTCATTTTTTATGTTCTTAACAGGTACATCAGTAAAACAGTTTTCGATAAAATATCTAAATTATTAAAAATTATGGATTGTTGGTGACACACGAAAATATTACTTAAATTTGACGGTTGATCTTACAGATATGACAAGCGACACATTTTTAATTTGCTTTTTCACGTATCGGAAACGGGCATCTGAAAAAATATTTAATATTTGACTGAGAGTCCTTTTTTTAACTGGACCCTTTTAATTTTCATCGGTCTTTAAATAGGTTTGTACGTGCTGTTTCCGTTTCAAGATGGTGGCCGTTTTGATGGATCATTGAAGATTTTTTTCAAATGTGGAATCATCGTGTTTATTAATTTGGATTTTCTTATTCGCTTTTTCATGTTTCTTTGGACAAATTGTCTAATAAATTCTCTATTTGATATTTTAAATAGGATGGTATGTAAGCACCCACCTACTAATTTCATAATTTCAGTGGAAATTTTCGTTTTGATTTATCTTAATACATAAAAAAGTCGGGTTAGTTACACCATTTATAACTTGAGAACGGCTGGACCGATGTTTATGATCTTTGATTTGTTGGAGTTATCTCCGCCCCGAATAGCAGAATAGCTATAAAAATATCGTAAAAATTCACAAACCAAAAAAAAATATGAAGAAAACAATTTTCCTCATACATTTTGTAGGGAACGAATTCTCATATTTTGAAAGAGCTGCATGAATATTATGATAAGTATAATATTGAGTAGTGAGTGAAATTTAAAAATGTCAAAAAAAAATTCAATAACGTCAAATAATAATAAAAGCTAATTGTTTTGATATAATACTCCCCCTTTTTCTTACACACTAATTGTCAACAGTCGAAAATAGGACAAACGGTGAACGTATGACTGCACCCCTCCAAAGGAAAAATACAGTAATTATAATAAATCTCCCTCACACGTATAAAAATTATAAATCCGTAGTTACACAACGCCGTCGTCTATTCGTCTATTAAGTAACACAACAGTTATTGGTTTTGAGGCGGAACGAAATTTGCGGGGTCAGCTAGTTAAATAATAAAAAATCAGAAACAATATTTTTGAACGCGAGTTCCACGGACTGTTCACAGAATAATTAGTGTAACAGTATTCTGTAATTCACGGTGAGTGGGTGATTTGTTGACTTTATTTGGTTCTGTTTCATTTTTATGTATTGTCGTCGATACATAAAATAACCGAAAAGGTAGAGTTATTTTTCCAGCGGGTTGGTTCATCAAAATCGTTGTGTTTATAAAAGGAATCATTTGTATTACATAAATATAACATCCAATTATTTTTATCCCTGAAGCGAATTTCTGACATCTCTGGCAACGGTCAGTATAATAATGGCTTAAAATAAAACATTTGTTTGTTTTTTTTCCAGAGCAATGTCTGACCGTAAATTATGGACAATCGGTATTTGATACCACCATAATTTGGCAACCAGCCATATTTTAAGGGAGCAGATTATTTGGTAAAATTTATGATCCGTTCGAAAATCGTAGTATTCGAAATGGGTAGGAAAAATGATTAGGTCAAAATCGTAAAGGTATAAGTACGATACGTACAAATTTGAATAGCGTTTGTTATTTTTAGCCTAATTGAAGAAAGATTCACTTATACGGTTTCCAATTATTTTTTATTGATTTTCAATTATTTAATATGTATTCTTGACATATTCGTATCTGCCGTGATCCTTAAATTGTGACATTCTTCGTGGTAAAGATATCAGTTTATCTTTTAGTTGAAGAGAATAAGAGTTCAAACCCAGTGAATAAGTACAAAAAAAAATGAATCTACATTTGATTTTCTCACCCACAAAACATGTTCTGAATTGAAGGTTTTCAATGTCATTACTTTTTTTTATTTTCTTTTGTGTGAATCCCGCAAAAAAGTCCTAGCTAACCCAGAGCTAAAGTGACTTCGGTATCTCCAATTAGGGTATGTTGTGAGGTTGAAGATTATTGAGAGGGGAATGAGATGGGGAAGGAAGAGAACGGTGAGTAAATGATAGGCTATTTGTATGTGGTCACCGAATACGGCACGGTAAAAACTCATCTCTGAACCGGAATTGTAACTACCCATGCCTAGAACAAGTAAACATTATCAAATATTTACGATTAACCTATGATACACACCTAAATTGGAAGCAACATGTGCATAACACTACAAATAAAATACGCAAATCTATAGTGCGAATCACACATCGAATACGGAATTTTAGCTTTAAGTAATACTTATTCTAGTGCCCTCGACCACATCATTAAAACAAAAAACCAATAATAAAAAGAATTCTTACACGTCCTCTTACTACCAGCACTGATACGATCTTCAATATTTTTAACATTATAGAGATAAAACAGCTCTACCCCAGATCCATCTTAGTTAATTGTCACAAAAACAACTAAATCCTATACAAAGCTACAGGAACTATACACAATACCCGAACCAAAAACAAAGAACTTCTCCGTACTCTTTTTTTTTAAATCACCTTTGGACAAAGACACTTTAAATACATAGCTTGCAAACTACCCAATACACTACCAGCTACGATTAGACAACCTGAATCAATTACCAAATTCAAACAAGATATAAAGAAATGAATTGTAATTATTGGACGTCACATTACTGCAAACATCTATAAAATAAATTACATATAGATAGAAATATCAATTTGCATACGTCCTTACCCATATAAAACAAATTAAAATAATAGAATCCTGTATAATCTAACTCCATATGGATTTGACAGGATTTACTACTTTACTTCATCTCTTCTTACATTTTTAAGATAACTCTCTTTATGGGATTTACCCAAACTTTCAATCATCTTTCTGTGGTAAATGTGTTTAATCTTAAATATTCTTGTAACTCCCTATGATATTCATTTGTGTACCTCTACGCCTGTCCCGACTCAGATATTTTCTAGTAAGACGGGCATTGAAAAACCTGATGTTAAACTACTTTATACAGATAAAATAAATAAAAATATAATTTAAAAAATGTTAACGAGGTAAGAAGTGTGTGCCTTGAACGAGTTTTTTGGCGGTCCGTCCTCTCTGCCAACGCGGGAAACGGCGTGATGATGTTTTAATCCGAACAATGTAAATATCTTATTTTCGGGTCGTTTTTATAATTTCTACAACGTTCAGATATAATGTGGTTCTTGGTATTCATAGCACAGGAAAAAATGGATTGAAAACGATAAAACTATTTTTGTTACGTAACTTCATTTTTCAAAACGACGCTCAATTATTATTCTGGAAGGACAAAAACAAAAGGGTATCAAAATGGAACAGAAGTAAAAACAGACCATATTTATTTTTTGACACTTATACCATTATGTTTTTGACCCATTCAAATTTGGTTTTGGTTTTCCCAAAGGGTTGGAGATAAATTTTCATCGCAAGGTGAAAGTTCAAGAATGGCCAGGGGTGCCCAAGGGTGGAAAGGGGTGGCCGAGGATGGTCAGGGGTATCAAAAGGGTGGCGTTTGGCTTATCTTTCGCTCGAGCAGAGACTGCTGCTAGTTAGGGGAGTGGTATATGCAGTGATCCGAGAGAAGTTAAATGTTTTCGGTCAGTTTCCGCACAAACCCTTTTTTATTTGAATTTCTAGCAAATGGTCATAAATTCATCTTTAGTGTTCTAGAAAGAGCGGAGAATCTTGTGTTTTTTTCATGGGTTGTGATTCTATTACAAACGTATTTTTATTCATATGAGTGTAGAGTTATTTTGAGTTATTAAACCACGAGATTGAAAACAAATCTCGTGGTTTTAAACAAAAAAGTATTTTATTTTATTAAATATGTCAAACCACAAAGTGATTGCTTTCTACAATAATAATAAAAAGAAATTAAATTGAGCCTGCAGGGCGATTTTCAATTTTTACGAGAGCCGACTTTGTTCTTCGGAACTGTCGAGTACGTATCGACAATATTCATTCTAGGACATTCTAAAGATTTGTGAGTAAGTCAAGAAGAATTTGTTTGACAACATTAAAAGGTCCAGCAATCAAACGTACTGCAGATAAAATTTACCTGCCAGCCACCCACTTTAAATTTAGCATAATAAGTTTTTATTCATATAAAAATATTTATTCTTGGAATAAAACCATCTCCAACCATTCCCGAGGGTGCCCCCTATAAAAATATCAGTGGCGTTCTTTTTATTGATCCTACCCCTTTATTGTATCGTTTTCCCCTCCACCCAATTGTCCCGATCTAAAATATTCAATTTTGTATTATTTCTTTCACTAGAAGCCTATTTTCGGTAAGTAAAAAATAATACGAAACGATAAAATTGTTTTTATTGCATAGGAAACGAAAACACCGTTGAAATTTCAGATTTTTCGTCGAAGCAAACGTGAACTAAGGATAATAATAATAACGTAATATTTGTATAGCGCAGTTTTGTGTCATTTCACTTCAAGTGCGCTTAACTATAATAAATTTAAAAATAATCCTACAGTATTCCTTACGAGATCATTACAAAATATTTATAAAATAATACCTATGAAATAAAGAATATACAGTATTTACAAAACAATGACAAGAGAACAAAGATTAACAAAACAGTGCTGTTATAGCACAGAGGAAAATAATAATATACAAAAACAGTGTTATTGTAGCACAGGACAAAACAAGAACTTTTAAACTAAAATATAATACACTAACTTCTTACAAAAAATTCAGATATTAAACATAAAAGTACAATTAGGAGGAAACCGAAACCAAACGATTACCAGATACTTGAGAACATGACTTATTACTTGTATTGAAAAGATGTTAGGATTCATGAATGGTACGATTTTTTAAATAATTTTGTTTTTAAAGCCCGTTTAAATTCTGCCAAATTCTGGATATTAGTAAGAGCTGAGGGAAGTTTATTCCAAATGTCCAAAGGATATTGCGTTTATTCGATCGACTTGTGATTTTTATTGCTATTTTGTATCTAAGAGTCGATCTTTGGTTTCTAACTAAAATCATTATTTATTTAATAAATAAAACAATAACTTTGTACACACCACTTTTATTTTTATACTTTATGCTTCTTCAAGGCACTTATTTTTAATAGAGTCTCCAAGAAGTCTCTATTAAAATTAAGTTAGATGTGTTATAGATAATTTATAATTTTAAACAAAATGGGCTGAACTCCTCAAGTGAAGGAGGAAGTAGGTGTAAATGTAGATAGAGAATTGGGAAGTGAAAGGCAATGTTCTTTGTCAATAGGGAAAAACCTTAGTATTGGACTTTTATTTAAATTTATTTAATTATTAATTACCTTACTATTAATGTTTTTGGCTTTCTTTAGTTCTAGTGCTTCTAAGCTATCCAACCTGATACCTATCGTGTTTTTATTAATTAGGGTGACGCCGGTTTTTTTATCGAATTTATGGTCTGTTTCAATCAGGTGGTTTTCAAATTCCGAGAAGCCAGTACTGTGTAAACACATAGGATGTTCTTTGACACGGGTGTTTATGTTTCTTGCCGTTTTGCCTATATAATAAGCGGGACAGTCACTGCATTGGAGTGAACAAATTCCCGAGTGCGTTAGCCAACCTTCCTTGTCCTTACCGTTCATTAAAAGTTTACCTATACTATTATTAGTGTAAAATGCTGGTTTGATATCTGATGGAAGATTTTTAACTCTTTAAAAAAAAATTATATGCCTAGCTTGGTAGTCGAAAAAATCATATAAAACAAACCTGTAACAAACAAAATGAATAAAATTATGGTTTGAATTTAAAATAGGTACTTTTACTTTACTTTTATTTATTAACCAATACATATAGTATACAATTAAACAAAATATATATAATATATAATATTGGTGGTAACAATACCTCCCTAATTGAGAAATTCTCGTGTTTAGAGAGGGAGCACTATCAGGTTGACAGTACTATACATACTTGACAGTTGTTACAATTTGGATGTATGTAGAACTACTTTTTTTTAAATATATACAATGAATAATAAGTTGGTAATTTTTTTTTTTGTGCACAATGGATTTTTTTTTTTTTTTTTACAATAAAAATATAAAAATATAAGTTGGCATTTTTTTTTTTTTGTACATATACATAATGTGAATTTTCATACATAGAGAAAATATAAGTTCATATTTTTTTGTTCAGAATGGAAATATAAGTTGGCACATCGTAACACATACCTAAATCTAATAAATAGTAAAATGTCTTTTAAGTTTTTGTTTAAAAATTTCATAATTCCTTTCGGATTGCATTTCTTTGGGGAGTTCGTTAAAGCATTTTATGGCTGAGTATGTGTAATGATGTTGGGCTGTTGTTGTATTAAGTTTAGGGATTATTATTTATCCTAAGGTTCTCGGCCTGGTGCTAAATGACTGTGTTGTTAGTTTATCTTTGTGGATTTGAAGTAATGCATTTTTTTGATAAATTTTATTTAGTGGTAATACTTTGAATTCATCGAATAATTTTTGGGTTGAATAGTCTAATTGTTTCTTTAGAATAATTTTGATGAGTCTTCTATGTACTATTTCAAGTGGGGTTAAGTTGGTTTTATACGCTCCTCCCCAGCCTATTATTCCGTATTGTAGAACTGATTGGGCTAATGCATAGTAAACCTTTAGTAGCATAGATTTTTGTAGAATATTTCTAAGTTTGAGGAATACGTAATAAAGTTTACGTATTCTGTTAACAGTTTGTGCAATATGTTCTGTCCATTTAACATGTTGATCTATAATTATGCCTAAATATTTAATATTACTTTTTTTTGAGAGTTTTGAGCATTTAGGTGAATTGCAGTTGTCCGTATAATTATTACAAGAGTTATGAATAGTAATATTGGAATTTATTGTCGGATGGAATTTGTCTGATAATGTAAAGGTCATGAAATAGGTTTTGTCAGAGTTTAAGGAAAGGTAGTTGTCATCCAACCATTGTTTTAGGTTATTTATTTCTACATTCGCGGTTTGATAGGCTTCTTCCCAAGTTTTTTTTTCTATGATTAAAACTGTGTCGTCGGCGAAAGATATGATTTTTCCCATTTTTGGTACTGTAAGCATTTCATTCACGTAAATGATAAACAATATTGGACCTAGAACTGTCCCTTGAGGAATTCCAAATTCGGAATAGGTGGGTTCACTCAACATATTGTTAATTTTTACGTGTTGGTGTCTTTTATGAAGATAACTTTTAAACCATTCTTTAACTGTTCCTTGGATTCCAATTTTTTCTAATTTTTTGATTAGCTTCCTGTGGCTTATACTGTCAAATGCTTTCCTTAGATCGATGAATATGCTTAAACATTTATTTCCCGAGTCAAGAGCTTTATAGATTATAGAGGTTATTTTTGCAATTGCATCTTGCGTACCTAAATTTTCTCTGAAGCTGAATTGGTTATCATTAATAATTTCATTTGAAGTGATATGTTTAGTTAATTGTGACTTTACTACTTTTTCAAATATTTTTGCTACGTTAGATATAATAGATATGGGACGGTAGTTTGAGATGTCAGATGTATTTCCTGATTTGAAAATCGGGGTTATTATTGTATTTTTATATATTTTTGGGTAAATTCCTTGCTGTATGCTGTTATTAATGATATGTGCAATTGGTTTTGATATTAATTGTCTCATTTGTTTTAATACATTTACTGTGATATTATCAAAACCAGGGCTCGCGGACACTCGTAGGTTCATTATAATTTTTTCTATTTCTATTTGGGTGCATTTTTCAAACTTTTCGAAAATATTTTGGCAAGTTTGTGTGGATGTATTGGACGTATTTTTAGATTGAAAAGAGTCGATTTTTTTGGCTAGATTCTCTCCGACTTTAGCGAAGTAGTTATTGAAAATGTTTGCAATTTTAGTTGGTTCTTTTATAGCGTCTATTGTTTCGTTGTCATAAGTTATTTTATTTATTTGTTTATTTTTATTACCGTTGCCAATAATGTTATTAATTGTAGCCCAGACTTTTTTGTTATCTTTACCACTATCTTCAATTTTTACCTTGAAGTAATTTTCTTTTGTTGTTTTAATCAAATTTGTAAGATTGTTTCTGTATTTTTTATATGATTGTAATAAAGTTAAGTCATTAGGTTGTTTTCGGGTTTGATAAAATAGTTTTTCTTTATTCCTAATTGAGGTAACTATTCCATGAGTGATCCAGGGCTTAATTTTTCTATGTTTTGATTTTAGTTTGACGTTTTTACGTTTAGTTGCGTTTATTATGTGTTCGCGAAGTGTTTTTTCGAATAAAATTGAAGATTTTTCGGCATCTTCGGTATTTAATGTCTCTTCCCATTTTTCCAATTTCAATTTTTGTTCAAGAAGTTGTATGTTTAAGGTTTTTATGTTATACTGTTGTAATGCAGTTTTGGAAAAGGCCATTTTTTTTTTAAAGTCAAGAATTAAGAAACACGTGTAGTGATCGGTAATGTTTGTTTTCCAAATGACAGGTGTTAATTGTGTAGTTGTGTCAGCCTTAGTCCAAATGTGATCAATACATGATGGGTTTTGTCGGGGCACAACTCTAGTGTAATCGTTTATGCATGAAATGAAGTTCAGTTCAGCCATCGTATTAAGTAGATCATTTTTTTCGACGCTGTTTGAATTATGACCTATATTTATATTAAAGTCACCCGTCACTATAGTATTTTGACATTTGTTTTTGTTAATTACATCTTTGAGGTTCTCTATAAATTGTTGAGTTTTTGAACCGTGGGTTCGGTATACAGCAATAACTTGATAAATCTGATTATTTACTTTTAATTGTAATGCTATGCAGTTCGTGAGAGTCATGTTTACTTCTTTATAAGATATATCTTGATGTTTTTGGTTAACGTAAATAACTAGGCCACTATTCTTGTTAATGTGTGTTTTCGTGTGAATACATGTAAAGTTTGGTAATTGTGGTATATTATCTATATTTACTGTGTTAAGGTGGGCCTCTGTTAAAACAATACAGTCGAGTTCAGTTTTTAAGAGACTAAGAGTACATAATAATTCGTTTATGTTTTTATAAATACTCCTAATATTTAAGTGCATGATGACTAATGAGTTTGTCTTTTTTTTAAACAGAAGGTTGCATTCATCGACATTATTACATACTTTTTCTGCTATATTATAAGTGCTATCTAGTTCATCCGTAATAATATTATTCATCGGACTTTGAAAACGTGTGTCTTATATAAGAGTTGTTGGGAATACATAGCATAAGTGTATTAATAATATATAACATAAACATAAAAAGTATGTAGAATTTAGGCATGTAGCTAATACAAGACATTATCATATAAAGAATATAAAACATAAGCTTATAAAGAATGTTAAACATAAGCATTAGCATATAAGGTATACAAGGTACATTCTAACTGTTCGAATAAAGTATTTGTTTGGACTTCAAGCCAATATTTTTAATGTTTGGTGGGTAGGTAAGCAGCAAGTTTCGTAGAAAATTTAGCTCATACGGGCGATTTAAAAAAAAAAACTCGTTGGGCTCCTTTCGAAATTTCGAACGCGTGACATAGCTTGAAGTGAAAGACTGCCATTTGTATTGCCGTTAATTCAAGTCTCCCAGTGGAACATGGACTGCAAGCTATGTCACATTTTTTTAGCCAATCACCGCTCTATCCCATCGACGAACTATATAATCTTGATAAAAGCATTTTCTATGAACCTTGGGTAAGCAGGTTAAAAATTAATTGATAACGTATGTATGATAATGTAATAGTATGTATTTTTATTATTACTTTACTGAAGATGTAGATAGAAATATTTCATTTATATTTTAATCAAGCAAATACTGCCAATTTTTATGTTTGCTTGTGGCAATGCTATTAGATGATATTATCTTCATATTCGATAATTACCTAAATCACCGTTGGTCGCTTAGCAACGCTTTGGAAATATTATTTTGAAATGAAAATAACTCAATTTGTATCATAATAACTTTTAAAAATTATGCTCATCAATGTAATATATCATTGAAGAAGAATACAATACTAATAAATCTAAACGAAACAGAACAACACACAGAAAAATAAAAAAAGGTAACGGTCGCAACTGGGACTCAAACCCGTTATGTTCTGTTTCATGTTTCATTTAGATTTAATATTATTTCCTTCTTATTCGATGATGTATTCCATTGATGGGTTGTAACCTTCAAATATTATTAAAAAAAATTCTAAGACTTCAGAAGAAGACTTTCAGACTTAGTAATGGGATATGTTTATCCGAGACATTTTCTTGGTTACAAAAAATATTCTTTCAAAATATAGCTGCCAAAAGTATAGGAAAAATGGTTGTGGAAAATATTGTTTATTCTCAATTTGAAATATAAGATCGTGAAAATATACGGAAAATATATTGGTCTCAATGGCCGAGTTGGTTAAGGTGTTGTATTCGTGTAAGAGACGAGATGCTGGTTTCGAGTCTCAGTTGCGACCATAACCTTTTTTTATTTTTCTGTAACTTGATGCGCTGGAAACAATCACCCAGCGCTTGCCACCTTGTGGACTTTCACCAACCTGTCCCATTGTCTTGTCTATATTTTGTCATACTAACATGTGTCTTGTATTTCCCGCTAAGCACTTGCATACTGATTACAAACAAAGTATGCAGGGACATTGGAGGTCTGAAATCGTTCTAAACTAAATGTAGCTTCGTTCTTTTAAAAAATTAGAGTTCTTGCGAGAGCCTTGAAGGAGTAGCCATCTGGGCGGATACGTAGTCACCATCATACCAGGGCGGATAAGTAGTGGATAACCTCCAATGTAACTTGTTACGTTTCATCCTTACATTGAGATTTATTTGTATTATCTTCTTCCTCAATGATAAAAATAACTTCATATTAATTTAGTGAATAAAATAATAGCCCCATGTAAATCACCTTTACTTACGATGTTTCCAAGTAACGTTGACTCCTCCCACCTTACTCCCACTCCTCCGAAATCTCCCCTCCCACTACTCCCACCTAATTAATTTTTGTACTTGTATAGAATTTTAAAGTTATTTTTAAGTTTGCTCGTGAATGACACGGATGTGTCGAAACCGGTCGCAGAAAATTTAAAATTTAAGTAACAAATGTACATTGAAAATTAAAACTCTTCAAAACAAAATGTCTAGAAATTGTTACATAGTTAATGCCCAAGAAATACAAAAAATGATAAAAATAGCTCTTAAACATTTATCACGGAAGTCTATTATATAGCTACCACTGATGTATAGCTATGAGGTAGCTACATGTATCTATAAATATTCGTATATTTCGTATATAAGGATTCATTTAAACGTATGTTTTTCCACTGATTTTAAAAATTCGGAAAAAAATATTCGAAGAAATTCTATAAAGCCTGTCGTGCAAGCTGAATTGTTTTATGCATTTATATTTGCCTCTTTATTTCCTTACCAGAACATGTTAATTTAAGAAACGCTGGGCTTCAGAAAACAGTATCTCGGCTATCGTTAGTTCAACAAAGTTTCCGAAAGATATCAAGTCGAACTCTTAAAATAAAGTAATTTCATTCCAAACATTATCATCAAATACAACCGTGCCACGGCAGAAATAATCCCAACTCTGATAACTGAAAATCCATTTATTTGTTTCAAAAAAAAAATCTCAGTAATTGCTGCAAACAAAAAAATTGTTCCGCTGGTTGTATTTAGTGCGGTGGTTTCAATTTTGCAATTACTTCCATTTTGCAAACAGAGTGGCAGAGGCTCCCTTCGGAAAAGTGTTTTTTTTCATTTCCGATCCTTTTTCAAAGCAGAATAAATACACCAAATGCATTTCAGCATGCAACTACGGAAAAACATTAATTATTCACGCTCCGGAAATCATAAAATCCGATGCACTTTGTTTTTTTATTAAATTTTGCGAAACAGGAATTTTCGCAAATTATCCACCAATAAAATTACATCCATTGTGCTTTTGTATAAACTCCAATTCACGAAAAAGATTATTTTAGTAAAAATAGGTACACTTATGAGTGTATTTTGCGCACTTGAAGTGAAATGACATAAAATTTGAGATTTAATTGATTTAAGGGCCTTTAACCAGTCAGCGGCTGAGAATCCACAGTTCGTCGAAAGATGTTATTACAATCGTACAGAGCGGTTCCAATGAGAAATATTAAATATTCTTCGTAACAGCTTTTTAGAATTATAACTCAATATCGATTTTATTTCATTTAAAAATTGCTTTAATTTACACCTAAATTTAAAAATGCTGAAATGCGTGACGGGTAAAACTATAAAAATTATGTACTTTTTGTAATTATTTTGTTGATCATAAGTATTTATAATTTTTTAATAATTTCTAAGCAAAATAAGCATGTAAAAAAATCTTAAATATATCAGTTTGTAAGACCGTAAATAAATAGACAAACTGAAGTATTTTCATCACAAAACAGGTGCGCGGATCTTTTTTTGGGATTTTATTTACCAGATAAAAGAACAATCTTTCGAAATCAATTTATACTTTTTTGTGGAAAAGAGTAAACACCTACGGCTAAAATTTTATTTAAAAATGACATATTTCCGGTTTTGTCCGGTTATTCCCTCTTTATCATTGAAAACTTTCAAAATTTAGGCTTTAGCCGTGTTTGGTGACAATATTTATAATTGCAGTTACCTCCCGTCCTTCGCCATCTTATTTTTTTACTTATTACTTTTAGTCTCATAACATACACCAACAAAACGGGGGTGCCAAAGTTCCACTAGCTCCAAACAATTGGACGTAGGATACTTGTGCGGTATCCGGATAAAAAAAATCATGTCAAAAGGGTGTCTAGAGGTTACCTGTAAAGATCGTAGGTCCCCGACCTAACTAGAATATGGAGTTGAAAATGGTGAAGATGAATTATTATGAAAAATGAAGTTACCTGCACATTTTATGTTGAATAAGGTCGTGGTTAAATATAAGACTAATGTATTATGGGCCATTATTCTTTTTTGAGCATCTTATCTCATGAACACTTGAAATGTGAAACAACTAAGAACCTATTCGAAATCATGTATTTTTTAAGGATAATAATAATAAAAACATGTATTTGTCATTAGATATTAATGTTAAATAAACAAGATGTATATTAATTAATATATCTTGTTTATTTAACATTGATACTGTGATAAACCCCCCCCCCTACGAGGTAAAACCTAACTTTTGAATCCAAATGCTGCTACAGTGCTACAGCTACTCTGTTACAGCTACAGGCGCAACCCCGCCCGGCCTTTAAAAACTCGTAGCTCGCCCGTTCTCGCGTCTCTCCCCTGCATTTCTTTTGCATCGCCTTTTCAACCCCATCACGTAATACTTTTATGCAAACGTGACAAGATGCTCTTAATTAATCAATTGCAATTAACCCCACAACGTTGTGTACTTTTTTGTTTTAGTGGTTTGGTATAGTTAATTCAATTTAATTAATAATTTATTTGTGGTAAACCCTTGTTCTTTTAGGTATGGCGTGTTACAATTTGCAAGGCTTCGAATAACAATGACTGGGTCTGACTAACTTGAAAAATAACTAATTATCTATCTATATTCATCCAGCTTCCTCCCCTAGCACCTGTTATACACCTACGCTCATCGACGACTATTTTTATTGAAGTAATCTGCATTTTCCCTCCTAGCATCTAGTATATAAATTTACATTCAAACGGCGAATTGAGAAGATCCTACCTTTCGATGCGATGTCGCGTACTCTCTGCGGCTGTATAAAATGCTATCATGAAAATAATTTGACATTTATTTATATTCTAACAAAAGATTTACACTCAAAGCAGTACGGAGTGCAATAATTCTACACTTACAGTTCTAGATGCAGTTTGTTAGCTAGCTAGCTTGTTTTATTTTGTTAATTTGATTCTACGGGTAGGTATTTTGGATTAACATGAGACAGAACATGTGCTGTTTAAATAATTGGACTCCTCCATAGCCCAACTGATAAGGTGATGGTCATAGACCGCCGAATCAGCTTCCAATTCCAACGCCTCCAGAGAATGTTAAGGTCGCAAGCGACGAATGAAAATCGACATGTTTTGCCTTCTGTCGGGAAAGGGTTTGATGTGTGTTTCTGGATCATGGAGTGGTAATGGGAATAATATCGACCAATACGCTGCCAAATTATAAATGTGTTGATGATGATGATGAGAGGTCATCTCATACCGTTTGATATGAGGGTCTGCTCCGATTAATGGCGCGATAGCCGATGTCAGGAACTGTTCAGGAAATGTGTGGGTGGCACGAGGTTTTGGAACGTGACATCCTACTCTGGATTGATGATGATGTTGAAGTTCTTCAGCATGCCGATGACTTGAGTTCCAACTCCTAAAGCATCGGCATAAACATTAAACCGAAGTTGATTAGACAATCGGCAATGTCAGGAGATCGGTGGGGCCGCTCTCTCCTCTGATCTGGCGATGTATGAATTTAATTAAGGAAGATTTTGATGTCACCGACCCTCGCCTTGGCAGTCACTCATGTCCTCAATAGTCCCGTTCTCCGTCCAGCACGCCGCCTCAAACCAGTAGAAATAATGATTACGTTTTTCCTAGGCACGCTACAGAAACATGCGCCAGCCTGCAATCGCGATGGTGATCAGTGATGTTTGATTTGAATGAAAAATACATCCTCTCGCATAACATACACAAGCGTAACTTGGGACCTTCCCCGATATGGTGTCACGGGCATATGCTCTACGATAGGCGTACCCCAAGCTCAAACTCAAATATCAGCTCAAAGAAGGAATGTCAAGCTCGGTGTCCAGGGTGCTGGGTCCAAGAATGAAAGGCACCAGGTCGTGAATCTGGCTTCCCTTCCTTCTATTTCCCCGGCTGCGCTTTCGTCCAGAGTACATTTCCACCCTGATGCTGGATGATCCCTACTTCTAGTGTGAGGGAGTTAAGACAACTTATCCGGATTCCAACAAAGAAACGTCGAACCAGTAGAAATATTGATAACGTTTTTCCTAGGCACGTTACAGAAACATGCGCCAGCCTGCAATCGCGATGGTCATCGATGTTTGATTTGAATGAAAAATACGTCCTCTCGCATAACATACACAAGCGTAACTTGGGACCTTCCCCGATATGGTGTCACGGGCATATGCTCTACGATAGGCGTACTCCAAGCTCAAACTCAAAAATCAGCTCAAAGAAAGGAATGTCAAGCTCGGCTTCCAGGGTGCCGGGTCCAAGAATGAAAGGCACCAGGTCGTGAATCTGACTTCCCTCCCTTCTATTTCCCCTGCTGCGCTTTCGTCCAGAGTACATTCCCACCCTGATGCTGGATGATCCCTACTTCTAGTGTGAGGGAGTTAGTAAAAGGTTTGCTACTTATGTAGGTGGATATAACGCATTACGCTTAAAATATGATTACCTACTGACGGCTTCATTCAACCGACAATGTGAACGTTTTTGCTAAATCGAATATCGAATGAAATATACCTACCTAAGCGTAAACCAAAAGGTGAGGATTATACGATAATTTTATGTATAGTCCTATGTAATAGACTTGTTGTGATACCTAAAAATTTGGAATAAGATGTGGGAAATTTTAGGAGTGGGGATTTAATTATGTCAGATTTTGTTAGTAAACAAAAGTGCCCATGCTACGCACCATTTTATAAACTGTTAAATTACCCAATGCCTTTTCAAAAAAACCTTCCTGAAAATAGTCCCCTAGCTACGTTTAAAATTATTATTACGAAACTCGTAAATAATAATAATCACCTCAAAGGCGCTTTACACATTAATTTATACCTATATTCTATACCTCTGTATTTTGTTACCCGTTATACCTAGTTTTCTCATTAACCAACAAAGCACTTTTAAAGGATTTTATTATTGTTTTTGTGGTTTCAATATCCCGTCCTTTAAATGAAGTCCCTCGTCTAAGATTTATGGTCCGAAAGTGTCTTTGGTGCTTAAAATAGTATTTTAGTTCATT
The DNA here is from genome assembly GCA_917563855.2 of Limnephilus lunatus. Lineage (NCBI taxonomy): Eukaryota > Metazoa > Arthropoda > Insecta > Trichoptera > Limnephilidae > Limnephilus > Limnephilus lunatus. Next base: position 72,205,591 of record OU830596.1, read on the forward strand.
GGACCCCAAATTATTATTTTACAACGGTCTTGTCTCAAGAAATCGTCGCCGGCCAACCTCAGGCAGCCCCGGATCGACTTACGGAGGGAACGCCCTTTTTTTCGATTACCGATAATTATCCGATAGCTCTTTAAATATTACCGTTATAATTTTCCGATTAAAGCATCCGACTTAGATGACATGGTTCCTTATTAAAGGCCTCATTAAAGTAGCTATAATAATAAATCTAATATTTGAACGATCCACATAGCACCGTTTCTATGGAAAATCACCTCAAGGGCGCTATACAAACTAAAATACATGTTTAAAATCTAGAAAACTGACTCTTTCCTGCAAGGCCCGTACTAAATATGTTAATAATATTATACAAACTTACCAAATTCGCCATGTTGCACAAAATAATTTCACAAATCAATTCACTACAATAATATTTAATTCAAACAAGCACTTCTAAACCACAACCCGTCATGCAGTTATTTATTCCAAGATGCAGCCGTCAAACACAATTCTCGCGTCGATTTGTTGTGTTTAATAAAGACGAACTATCCTTTGTTTAATTAAAATGAAATATCCCCGATTTAGAAGCACCAAGCTGGTCTCCTCGCGACTATTATCCTTTAATTTAATGAATTATTCCCGGTTTACGCGCACAAAGTTATTATTCTACCGTGTATTCAACCTAGAATTGTCGCCGGTCAACCTCAGGCAGCCCCGGATCGACTTACGGAGGGAACGCCCTTTTTTTCGATTACCGATAATTATCCGATAGCTCTTTAAATATTACCGTTATAATTTTCCGATTAAAGCATCCGACTTAGATGACATGGTTCCTTATTAAAGGCCTCATTAAAGTAGCTATAATAATAAATCTAATATTTGAACGATCCACATAGCACCGTTTCTATGGAAAATCACCTCAAGGGCGCTATACAAACTATAATACATGTTTAAAATCTAGAAAACTGACTCTTTCCTGCAAGGCCCGTACTAAATATGTTAATAATATTATACAAACTTACCAAATTCGCCATGTTGCACAAAATAATTTCACAAATCAATTCACTACAATAATATTTAATTCAAACAAGCACCATGTTCGTTATTTTTTGTGGTGTAAACTAATTTCGTCTGCGCCGGAGTCATAAACTATCCCAATAACGCTTAAAAGAAGAGCTCAGTGGCGTACTTCAATTCACTACACATCCTAATTACTTGCGTCGACTTTATTGGTTATATAATAACATTATATAAGCATTGTCTGTACACGTTTTCGTTCTTTCTGCGTGCGTCACTATTTAACGAATTCTGCAATCTTATTTTGACAAATATGTTAAATATTTTAACCCCTAATCGGCGCGTCGCTCTAGTATATTTAAATGCACCAAGATTAATTTTTATTGCCTAGTTTTCAATTCCCTACTGCCATAGAAAATTCACAAGGCAATTGCTTCGCAAATCAATTTGCTGGCGTTAAAGTCAGTCACCACTCGGGCAAACATTCATCGGCCGCCCCTGACTTGATAATGATATATCCTTTAGGATTCCTCCTCCAACCAAAGTATTTTGGCACACGTGTTTTTCCTAGTAATGGCCCGGTTTCATAAATCACCCTTAAGAGTTGGAACAGAGAATCGTATTCTGAAACCATACCCTGTTACAAAATTAAATATATTTCTAAATCGATCTCTCAATTTTAAAAGAATTATTTCGTAGGCCCAAAGGCGAGATCATCACAATACTATTGTCAGATGGATCACTGCCGAGCTATACATTCAGAATTTTCCCCGGAATGAAGCTGGTTTTAAGCAGTGCCTCTAATATAATACACGTAACATAATATATAAAATGTATAATTATTATAATTAAATTAAAATAATAAAGGCCATTACCATCTACAAGTTATAAGAGCAGCAAGTTAATTAATTAGTTATATTATATATAATTAGAGCAAAGTTATAAGTAGATGTTTTATATTATTATATGTATCTTCATGTGTTTTTAAATTTTTGTAAGGACTAGATGAATTTATTATAGATAAGGAACTAGTACTTCTGTGACCTGTGACAGTAGTAGAAAAATGTATGTTTTGATTTTCTCTTATTAATTAAATCAAAAGCTTTCTTGAAATCGTAAGATTTGCAAGTTATTAAATACGTACCAACTTAGTTATACGACCATATACATTTTATCTCAAAGTTTGTTTCAAAGAAGAAATTATACAACTTTCTCAAAGTAACTTCACTATCTCAATGACAATGATTTTTTTAAACTTTCTTCAGCCAGGTAGGTATCAATATTGAAAAATGGCGGATAAATCCTGCAATGAACACGACGACTTTACATTTGAAAAATAATCTTTATTATATCACTAAAAACACAACCATCTTCAACCGGAAACGGAACTACAAGAAAAATTGCAGTCAGATAAAATGCCAAATGACCGAATTAAACAGGATTTCGCTACGTTTAGTCGAAAAGCATTTAATTCATAATTTTATCGGTTTATAAAAGTCACACCGAAACTGGAAAATCTTAAAGTTCAAATCCCTTTATAGTAGGTGAGTGCTCACCTACATTCCCAAAATAAACATTTCACTATAGTAATTCAAACAAAAAATGCGCCATTTTCCACTGTCTCATCTTGTCAAAAAAAAGTGTCCCCAGTGACGTCGTTAACAATGGGCAACCCCTTCACGCCGGGCGGGGGCGGTGTGAGGCAGTGGCGTTGCAGCTAACGAACCACGCCCCATCCGGCCGGGCCGCGGACCAAGGGCCGGGGCTAAGCGTGTTTGAAAGCTTCCGGCAAAAAACAACCAACAGCCTTAATCGCCAATATGGGCTGTAGCGAGTACCGCGGGGGCGAAATAGGCTAGTAAACCTGGCTCTAGAAGGGATATTTTATTTCATGTGTTTTAATTTTTTTTATTTTAAGTGGTTAGAATATATGTTTTAATAAAAAGACAAATAACTTTGTTTACATCACTTTTATTGGTACACAATCAACATGTTTCGTAAACAATGTTTACTTCATCAGGATCAAACGTAATGTAAACAAAGTTATTTGTCTGTAAACCAGTGATGTAAACAAAGTTATTTGTCTTTTTATTAAAATAAATAATGCCATCACAAAGTGAAAACCTTTCCAAAGAAGTTTTCTACGAAAAATTAAAAGAATATATGTAATAACTGAGATTTAATAGCTGTGTTCCGCAAACGCGGCACAACCAACCAACGCACAGTTAGTAATTTTAAATATCTAGTTTGACTTTATTATTTTAGTTTGTTTTTGGGACAATATAAATTTTCATTATATGAGAAAATTGTTAAAAAATATATATTGCGCGATACAACCTTATACCGCCGTCTTTTATACTTACAGCAATCTTTACATATAAAAATTTAGGTTCCGTATGTTCGGGTTCGCAAATCTCAGAAATTAATGATGGATTGACTCAGAAATTTTACAGAACATTGCATTTTAGCATAAGAGTGTTTCTACACATAATGGTAAGCTCTGGCGTTATGAAATTGGAATTAAAAAATTACTACAGATAAAAATCGCCTTGGTGCTGAAAAAATTCGAAGTTGTTAAAGTAAGCCCTGAATACATCACAAAACTAAAGTTAATTTGACACATAAATATTTATTAAACACAGAAAAGGTATTAACTTGTCGGATGCATTCGGATTCATTTTCAAAACTCTCGATGAATTCAAAACTTAAAGAAAAAAAACTTTTTGAAAAATCGTAACTTCAATATTTTTATCACACTAAAACACAAATTAAATAGTTATGATAATCACCTGGTTTCCTAGATTTCGTCATAAAGATTCAGAAAAACACAGTAGTTATAATTGTATTTTCACTATGACGTGCACACGTCCATCCGCGGAGAGATCTGAACTTGACTGACATAAAACTACTCGTTCGCGTTTCAAGGTAGTGAGTATTTACGTCACAAACAACAATTTTTTTTTTAATTTTAAAAAGATTAGACATTTTGGTACCAAATTAAATTAAACTGAAATCCAGAAAGAAACCTACGATTTTATAATAAAGTTAAGCTAGATACCTCAAATTATTATTGTTAGTGAGATAACTTAATAATTTGACACTTCTCGGAAACACAATAATGCAAATCCCCAGAACAAGTTCTCAGCGAAAAATGGCCGAAGGTGACAGCTAAACTGGCAGTGAATTCTAGTTAGTGTTATATTAGATTGAATCGTAATGCGCCCCACTGTTGAATTTGGCTTCCATTTCTGGTTTGGAGCCCCAAAATTCGTGAAAAATTCCCTTGCATCTGTGGGGAAACGGACGGTCCGTTTGATAGATTTCTCTTTATTAACAAAAGTTCTACCGGTCCTTGTTCTACCGGTATTACAATGAAAGATGCTCCGAGGAATTTGCGTCATTTATCCCTTCGGCACCGGTGCATTGCATAGTCGTTGAGTAGGGTCCCAGGGTGTGATCTCCCGACAATTCGCCGTCAGGTGTAAATTGAGCAGCTTCTGGACTTCTTCGTTTCACACCAAGAAAACGTTCAGTGAGAGGTGATGATTTGAGAGGTTATCCCTTATTTTAAGTAAAAACACTTTGTTTTGTACTGGGAATATCGTTGTAAACTTTAGTTTATTCGGGTGAATATTAAGTTGAACAGAGTTTCGATTATATTCTGAGCACTGGAGTTTCAAATTGTAGAATGTAGATAATAATGAATGAAAATGAAAATAAGCCTTTTATACACAACAAAGAGAAAGTCAGCGCGGCCACAGACAAAAGAGATCATAAACACAAAATGCATTAAACTGTTTTAATAAAGGGTGGCATAGACGCGAAAGTTATGAGTTAAGGACTCTATACATCGAAATTAAGTAAAATGATAAAATTAGAAGGGCTCAGTGCTAAAATTGAGATAAATATTTGAAATAGGATAACCACAACATACAACATAAACTATCAAACATAATCACAACATACAACAAAAACTATCATAAACTTACCATACATTCATGTTCACAGAACCCTAACACGCCTACATCACTTCACAAGAATTGCTCATGCGATGACCTAAAAACATCAAATGAAATTAAGTACTTAGGGGTTATTATTGACGATCAACTGCGTTGGGAGGCACACATAAATTCTGCAACAAAAAGGCTTCGCAAATTATGCTACATTTTCTACTCTCTCAGATCTATTCTTAACCTACAAACACTGAGATGTGTTTACTTTGCACTTTTTCAATCAATTGCTACATATGGTATTGTGGGATGGGGAGGGTGTGCAATGTCAATTCTCTATCCCATGGTCTTAATTCAAAAACTTCTGCTAAGAATAATATTCAAATGTAACCCATCACACCCATCAGAGCCACTTTTTAAAAAATTCACAGTGTTAGACATTCGACAACTATATATAAAGACAATTATAATATTCTTATGGAAAAATGATTTGATGGAAAGAACACAAAAAAAAATCACACTCGGTACTCATCACACCTAAAATCTAAATTCCTACAACTAAAACAACTTTTGCACAGCGACAGTTCTCCTATATTGCCCCCAAAATGTTCAACTTACTGAGTATTGATACAAGGAAATCGAAAACTGACAAGCTTTATATCATAAATGTACAGGATTGGTTATTTACAAAGGGGAGAAACTATTTTAAAGAATGCCTGAAGTCGACAAATTAAGTTAATTTGCTTTATTATTATTATTTTTAATTTTATTTTACATTCTAATTTAAAAAAAAAAACTTTTGATAATAATCATATTAATATTTATATTTGGATGAATTATTTTCAACATCTCCACAAGAAGAGTTATTCATTTATTTATCTATCTATCATGTATTTATGTACCTATTTTATTTAAGCGAAAAAGCAGCCAACAATAAGAATGGTTTATTGCTTATGCTATCTACTTAATTGCGAACTCACTTAAAGAATTCGTTGTTGAATTAAAATATTGTACCTAACTAAACTATGTATTAACCAATAACAATTCTTACATTTATATAATTATATATTCATAATTCGACTACCATAATACGGGCATGTGCCTAGCGTGGTAGTCGAATCACCTGTAAAACTGTACACAAATTATATAATGAATAAAGAAAAAAAAAAAAAAAACAGTCGATATTTAAATGCTATAGAACACGCTAATGCTATAATTGGTTGCTTGATACTTGTCGCCATCTTTGTAAAAAAGGGTGATATTCGAAAACTTCCCCCTCAATGGGAAAATCCAAAATAAAGTATGCATACTTGTAAAAATATGTAAATTATTTAATTATGTTAAAAACTGACTGCGAAATTCTCGTGCCCAGTCTACTATGAAAAATATGAGCAAGTACAAACTGGACAAACAAACGTTAACCCTTTGAGTATAAGGGTAGTACTTTTTGAATCCGTGATTCATGGCGCCATATTGGGGTGATTATAACCCGTGTACAACACATTATTCGGTAAATACGCATAATCTACCACAAACAGGCGATTTAAACAATAATACACACATTTATCAAGCGCAAGCAAATGATAATAAAAGCTTATTTTTCATCGCTGTTTTCATAGGTTTTGTTAAAGATTTATTAATAATTAACGTTCATTAGAATCTAAAACGATGTTGATGGTGAAAAAATAATACTTAAAAACGAGCTTTGAAGGGGTATAAAATGAATAAATGGATATTTTTTTTATTAAAAATGCAACAAATTGAAATTGGTGGTGTGCTTTTATTCGGTTTTCATGTTTAGACTTTCGTCATGAATTTCACCAACCAATATTGGAAACGCGAGTTCTTTAAATGAAATTTGATTTTCAATCTTCGTAATGAAGAACAGTAACAGATAACACTTTTTTTATTTTTTTATTATTAGAACAACTCTTTTTTCATAATTTTTTAAGGTTATTCCCATTAATTTAATATATCATTGAAGAGGAAGATAACATCATAATCATCTAAACATCTATATTTGGGAGGCGGATATGGGTACCGCCGCCCCAGGATCGATTTATTGGATAACCAACACCTTTTCCATAGGTCACCTCAAGTGGTTCGCTACGCTTGGTGACTTAGCAGGGGTGCCCGGGTTCACGAGGTGAGGTTTGTCCAGGTCTGATGGTCTTGTCCAAAGTGTCTGCCCACCTGCCGTGTAATGGGCAGGATCGAGGGAGACTGGTTGACGGAGGTCTTTTATCCTCTCCAGCCGGAATCTCTCGACCCACCACCTTGCACCGCGGTTGAAGAGGTGGATTCATATGTTAATTATGCCTGGATACACTGACCCCCAAATTCCCATCTGAATTCTGTGTGGAGCTAAAAAAAACGGAAATATGAAAAGAACAAGACACAGAAAACAATTATTATTACGTCGCAACATGGACTCGAACCCGGAACCTCCCGTCTTACCGGGTCAAACGTCTTTACCAATTCGCCTATTGAGACCTCTTAAGTAAATGGATATCATTTTTGTCAATCTCATATTTCAAATGTCAGAATTAATAATATTATCTTGGACTAATATTTTCAAAATTATGGGCCTTTTTCATCGAAAACAAAGGATCGAAGAACTGGGTTGTTTAGGTAATTATTGAAAAATATATCCTGAATAACTATTCTACATATCAGTTAAATTATTAAATTATTTTGAAATAACGAAAATCAATAAAACAAAATTTACTTGCGTATGCCGGAATTTTAAACCGCTACCTCCGAATTCGTAGCCGAGGATTGCAACATATCAACCCCAGAGGCCGTCGAATCGAAGATCTGATCATTCAGGTGCCCTTCAAAGTTCCTTCTCTCTCACACTTCTATTTCCTTATTTTTTTCCCATTCTTAATATTACTCAATTACAGGTTTACCAAAACCCCAAAACAGACACTATTACAGAAATTTCAGTAATACAAGGGTTGAAAGTTCCTACCAACCTCGTTGTGATGGAAAAACGAGTTTAGCTCCCACATTGCATCTGTCCTGTGTTTGCGTTTATCGTCAATAATTTTTCACGGAATGGCAACAATTTTTAATTTCATATTTGCATATTTTAGTAAGCATTTTGAAATGTTAAGTGATTTTCATTAAAATAAAAGCGATTAAATTTATGCAAATTCTTGACCAGAAATGCGGACCATGGTAAATTACATGTAGTTTCATTATCATATATTATAAAGTTGTACAAATGAGTTCAATAAGTGTTTATAATAAAAAGAGCAAAAAAAAAGATGTAAGTAGGTACTGTGAAAGTGCCTATGTAGTTTTGGCATGTGTTACTATTATAATTAAAACACACATGAACAGTTTATATAAAGTATGTTTATAATTAGCAAACGTTTATTACACCCGATTTACAGAACATAGTTAAATTAATACAACGATAAAAGTGATTTGTCTTACAGTGTTACAGTAGTTATCTATTTTAATTCACGTTAATGTTACATGTTTTACATTGTTTCATAATTAGTTTATCAGTTTCGAATAACTTCATGCTTTAAAAACTTTTCGTATAATTCTCGATAGCTCATTCAGATATAAAATTATGTTTTTATAATTTTATACAAATAAAATAGGGAAGTTTCTAAAATATGTGCATTTATTAGTAAAGAGTCACAAATAATGATTAATTTTAATGATTAATTTTCCATGGAGATGGGTTAAAAACAAATCTCGGAGGATTGGTTTTCAACGGAAATATTTGGATTTTTTTAAATTGTGCTGGGATTAATGGATAAATAATAATACCTAGCATATTTTTTCTATGGCTTGATTAGATCACGTATTTGGGTCATGTTTGAAGAGTTTTCCCCGGAAAAATTATCCATGTATTAGGAGTAAATTGACTGAAAATAAGGATTTGTGACCAAATATGCATTATTGAATCCGCAATCCAAGATTTACTTCAAAATGTGGTTGTCAAAAACATGTATTTTTTGTTAAAGTTAAAAAATAATAATATTTGGATGACTTGCATAGCGCCGTTTTTGTGAAAAATTACCTCAAGGGCGCTGTAAGTTCTTCTAATTCTCGGTCCACTTTTCAATCCCATAAATTCTGCTTTGTTTTTCGTTGTTTCTGTTTACCGCTTGGACTTCGTTGTGTCCTCCGTGGGAAAGTTTTTTCGACCTGAATTTATGCACGTGAAAAAATTGTAATCGTTTATTTTAAAGTGTGCGGTTGTCCGTTGTTATTGTTTTGCGTCGGTTATTTTTTCAACAAACCGAGATAAATGAGTTTGGTTCTGTCTCGCCTATATTACGTTATTAATTAATGACCCTTTTTCTAACTTTTTTCATCCAGCATAACAAAACTTCCAAAAAATATAATAGCGTAAATAAACGAAACATGAAATATATACGACGCGACGCCGACGGTTTCTGGATTAGGGATTTTTTTTACCTGAATACCGCACAAGAGACCAAACTGTTTCCAACCGTCCGGAGCCAGTGAGGCTACGGCATCCCTAATTAAGGTATGTTGTGAGGCTTGAGTTGGGAGGTGAAGAAGATGGAGAAAGGAAGGTGAGGAAGTACCTATTCATTCTGACATGATCACCAAAGATGACTAAAGCCAGTTCAAGAAATGTTTCAATTATTGTGAATGTGGTTTTACACCATTACTAAGGACCGAATGTCATAAACAATGTGCATGATGATCATAAGAGGCTGGGGGAACATATATCAATGAATCGTTGAAAGTGGATTGGAAACACCTGATTTTCCAGAGTCCAACTGCTCCCAACCACCAGTGAGACTATGGCATTTCCAATCGGGGTATATTGCGAAGCTAAAGGTAGTAGAGGGGTGAAAGGGATGGGGAAAGGGAGGTGTGGAAGTACCTGGCTATTTAGATCTTGTCACCAAACACAGCTGAAGCCAATTCAAGCAATATTCCTATTCTGAATGGTGGTCTTACGCCTGAGAGTATCTTCCACTCTTGAACGTGCCGAAAATACACAAAGTCATTTGAAGATAAATAACGATATTGCAGTATAGAGAAAAGTTTTTCAAGTTACGCCAAATTTATTCGGAAGTTGGAAAGGCACCCAACTCTAAAAAGCTGCAGGTTGGCCTGAGGCAGGGATGAGTATGACATTCAGATTCTATTGTGGATAGTCGTAATATGTCTGTGGGTAGAGTAGGTTTGAGTACTTATTTCTACTATGGGTAGAGTTGTTACCTAATCATCTAATAGGGTTGGTTCACATACCTCACGGAATTATCAATTATTTGCTAAAAATCGGCTAAAATGGACGATAATTTTTATCGAGACTAAATCTTAATCTCAATTCTAGGAAATTTTATTACGGTATGACGTTATTTATTTATTTATTTACAAATTTTCGGGGCTTTTACAACATACCTATTAAATAATTTTAAAAATCATAAAAATATTCGGTCACATCTAGGAATTGGACCCAGGACCTCATCGTGCATTAAGATAGCAGCCAATAAAATAAGCATTCAGAAGATGAAGATAATGTTGAAAGTTCTTTGTCGAAGTATGATACGATTAAATATGACTGTAGGATTAGCTCAGTGGTTAGAGCAGAGCCCCGGCATTGCTAAGGTCCTGGTTTCAATTCCTAGATGTCACCGAATCTTTTTCTGATTTTTCTGCATCAAATTTTCGTAAGAAGGTCTCTAATATTATCTTCAATGATTAAACTAAATAAACTACTAATATAAATATTAAAGATATCGACAAAATGAATTCAATTATTTGGAAAACTAATATAACTGACCACCATGCATGCATTCTTCTGTATGATAACAAAATTAAACATAAAAAATTTAATCTAACAAAGACAAAATCCTACACAAATATGACAATTTTATCCAAAAAACTAAAAAATGAACAATGGAACAACGTGTTAAATAGTTATGATACCGAGACTTGCTCAAAAAACTTAGAAAATATATTATCTCAACACATAAAAAATTCAACTACTGAAAGTACAGTCCGCATTAAACCTAATCTAAGAATTTTAAAGCCTTGGATTTCACAAGGACTTATAATATCAATTAGAAACAAAGAAAAACTTTATAAAACAGCATTGAAAAATCCTCTAAATGAAAAAGCATACACTTTTTACAAAACATTTAAAAATAAATTAACAAACTGTATCAAAAAAAATAAAGAAGACTATTTCAAAAATAAAATACTTTCTACAGACAATAACAGTAAACAAATATGGAAAACAGTCAACTTAGCCATGGATAACACTAAAAAAACACAAAAAATAAAATACATTGAACATGAAAATAAAATCATATATGCCAATATTCAACCTAAACAATGTGCAAACATTTTTAATTCTTTTTTTGCTAATGTAGGAAAAAATCTTGCGAAAAAGATCAATAAATCTTTTAACCCGAAAACACAAACGATTGAAAATGTACAAAATCAAAATAATTTATCAACATTTGAAACAACCTCAGAAGGTGAAATTTTAAAAATAATAGAAGGCATGAAAGGAGGTTCGTCTCCCGGATTTGAACATATTACAGTACATTTTCTAAAATCTATGAAAATTTATTTGATAAAACCAATTACTCATTTGATAAACTTAAGTTTAACAGAGGGAATATTTCCGACAAACTATAAAAATACAATTATTTCACCTATTTATAAATCTGGAGATCCACAACAAGTAACTAACTACCGCCCAATTTGTCTAATTTCAAACATTGGAAAGATTTTTGAAAAAATTGTTAAAAACCAATTGATCAGTTTCCTAGAAAGTAATAAAATTCTTCATAAAAACCAGTTTGGTTTTATAAAGTCACTTAGCACACAAGATGCTATTGCTAATGTAACCTCATACATCAACGAATCATTGGATAAAGGTGAAAAATGTGCCGGTATATTTATCGATCTCAGAAAAGCTTTTGATAGTATATCCCATGAGATTCTCCTAAAAAAACTGAACAATATAGGTATAAAAGACAATGCGATTAAATGGATTTCGAACTACCTAAAAAATCGACCGCAAGTCGTAAAAATAAATCAGATTAATAGCGATAAAGAAATATCAGACTTTGGAATCCCGCAAGGTACAGTAATCGGACCAATCCTCTTTACCATATATGTTAATGACATTTTTTTTCAACCACTACATGGCCAAATAACTTCATATGCCGATGATACGGTACTAATAATTAGCGATAAAACTTGGGAAAAAGTAACATTTAAAGCCACCGAAGACATAAATATTTTAAAAGAATTTCTTCGACGTAAATTTACTATCACTAAATGGTGATAAAACATTTGTAATTCCATTTGCAATACACAAAAATGATACCCCTAAAAACATTGATATCATCATTCATGATAATTCTACAACACATAGTAAAAATTATTGTATCCAAAACTGCACAATATTAAAAACAACAAACACAATAAAATATTTAGGAGTTATTATCGATAAAAATTTAAAATGGAAGGAACAAATTTGTCAAGTTGTAAAAAAAATTAGAAAATTGATTTACATATTTTTAAGAATCAGAATTTTTTTATCTGTAAAAAATTTATATCTAATATATTACGCTTTGGTTCAATCAACTTTACAATATGCTATCATTAGCTGGGGATCCGCATGCAAAACTAATCTTTCCCCAATTGAAGTTGTGCAGAGGCTAATTATTAAAATCATATTAAAAAAACCATCTGACTACCCAACGGATAAATTATTTAAGGAATTCCAAGTACCTTCTTTCAAAGATCTGTACAATAGAAATACATTGATTCAAATTATAAAAGAAAAAGAGAAGTATCAATTTATAACTGAAAATCGTACTAGACATAAATATATTTTTTCATGCCCAAAATTAAACACTTCCTTCGCACAAAATTATTATACTTATCAAGGAAGACTTATTTTCAACCGATTACCGGATGAAATTAGAAAAATTAATGATAAAATCCAATTAATAAACTCTGTTAAAAAAATTTTTAAAGATAATCTCAAAAAAAAAAAGTTTCCGACTAATCTAATCTAATTAATCTAATTAATTAATTAATTAATAATTAATCTAAACTAATTTATTGATTAATTTTGTTTTGTTTTTAACAACTAATTACAATAACTCAAGATACCTTATTCTAATAGTAAAAATGTTTATTAGTAGAAAAATACTTTTAATTACATATCACCGAACTTACAACTTATTGTTTTTTACATTCACATAGTAATTTAAGAACTCATAACATAATATAGCATTAAAAAATGTACACTACTCTTCCAGACACAAGCTAATGCTTCTATGGAAGAGTGGTATTAACATTCGAACATGAACATGTATGCTAATTATAACATTATCTAAATGTATACTATAACTTATATGCTAAAAAAAAAAAAAAAAAAAAAAAAAGAAAAAAAAAAAAAAAAAAAAAAAAAAATAATATATCATTGAAGAAGAAGATAACACTAATAAATCCTAAACGAAAATATTAAAGAGAACAAGACACAGAAAAATGACATGGTAATGGTACACGAACCCAGAACCTCTAGTCTTACCGGGACAAACGCCTTATCAATTAGTTTACTGCCACCTCTTATTTGAACGTCATTTTATTTTATTTTCTTTAAGATTCTTAGTGTTATCTTACAATATGTTACATTGGTGGGAATAACCTTTAAAAGTTATAAAAAGAGAGTTGTTTTAGTAACAAATAATTGAATAATAATTTATTAACATTTTAAAGTTAATTTATTTAATACATACACTTCTCACCTCACATGTTTTCTTAATTTACCGATGAGTTTGCGGGTTCGTCTTAGTTCAATAGCATCGCAAACCACCCCCTCTGCATCTTAACGTAAGTGCCTCAACACTTCCGACTTCTCCTAATATTACGCTTTCTTTGTTCTAAGGTTCTACTGAAGGTTAAACACCATACAACTTTATTAAAATAAACGCATTTAGATATTGTTCGCAAGTAGAAAACACAGTTCGCAACTTGGCAAACTTAATCTAAGTAAATACTATTATCTTCACCCAAGTTTGGAACTCATTTCAAAATTTCCCCGAAGCTGTATTATTATTACCACTAATTTTGTCCACGCGTTTTTATTGCGTGGCCAATATAAGCACCACGCCATGACTACTGTAGTCATGGCGTGGTGCTTATACGTGGTCCACAGTAACAGTGGTCTTTGCTGTGTAATGATAATTGAGATGTTTCGCTAGGTTGAAGAATATTTAAGATTAAATTGGATACAGGATGTTACGATAACAAACGAAATAATCTGCAAATGATCAAAGTTGAGATGCTTCTTATATGGTATTTTCTTTTAGTGAATCATTTACGAGGACTACAAATAAAATTATATCTTAAGTTTGAAGTGTAGATAGGGACATGGTTTTATCTTCGATAAATATATTTTATGTTTGAGGTGTAGGTACGAATATAATATTATCTTTGATAAATATATTTTAAGTTTGAGGTGTAGGTACGAATATAATTATATCTTTGATAAATATATTTTAAGTTTGAGGTGTAGGTACGAATATAATATTATCTTTGATAAATATATTTTAAGTTTGAGGTGTAGGTACGAATATAATATTATCTTTGATAAATATATTTTAAGTTTGAGGTGTAGGTACGAATATAATATTATCTTTGATAAATATATTTTAAGTTTGAGGTGTAGGTACGAATATAATATTATCTTTGATAAATATATTTTAAGTTTGAGGTGTAGTTACGAATATAATATTATCTTTGATAAATATATTTTAAGTTTGAGGTGTAGGTACGAATATAATATTATCTTTGATAAATATATTTTAAGTTTGAGGTGTAGATACGAATATAATATTATCTTTGATAAATATATTTTAAGTTTGAGATGTAGTTACGAATGTAATATTATTATGTTTTTTATGTCACTTAAGTTCAAATCACATTTGTTTACCAGGAAAATATTTAGTGACAATTTAAATTTGTGTGTATCTTGTATTTGCTTAATGATATGTGGAAGGTTGTTATATACTTTAATTGCCATGTAGTATAGTCCTAAGGTCTTTTTTGGAATATTGGTTTGTTTGATTTTGGAATTAATAAGTTTTCTGTAAACCTTGCAGCGTATTTATGTGTTGCGTTTTTTTGTGGGAACTTGTCTGTAGATGATCGCACCAACATGCATAACTCCATTATATATCGGTCTGTGATTGTCAAAATTTTCACATTTTTAAACATAGGTCTACATGAATCCAGACGAGCAGAGTTTGTTATTTTTATTATGAATCTCTTTTGGATGATAAAAACATCTTTGGCGTTTACTGAGTTTTCCCAAAATATAATACCGTATTTTATTATTGAATAAACATAACTTTCAACAGTAAGATGTATGTATAAAAAGAAATCTCGGCAACATAATATTTATTTCAGATAAATAAATAACAAAAACCCTTAAAAAATCAAATTCTAAAATGAATTTCACGTTCAACGTTTATTTTTATTATATTTCCCCTGTTATTCAGTGCGATATAAACAGTTTTATACTCGTGTCTCACCCGTATACAATAAACCACACGGTGTAAGGCAGCATGCATAATCAACATAAAAAACCGTTGTATACTACGGCGGCAAGATTCCCTATCTCAACGTTAAGGTGTTAACATCATAACGCCCCTACAGCCCGCTACGAGTGGCGTAGCACACAGCTACGACGTGTAGACAAAGTACGGCGTAGAGCGCACGACAGTAGATGGTATCTACGCCACGCTACGACCAGACGAGAATTACGATCGGCTTGCCTAGTAATCAGCGCACAGAGAATCTAAGACCTAAGACAATCGGCGATCATAGATGAAGTATCAGAGTGTTGTATTAACCATTTTTATTAATAATTAAAACTATTTTTATTCGAGTATAGAAAAGAATCTTAATTAATAATCTAATAACATAAAACGATTCATTCGCAACTAAAAAAAACCCTCAGTCAACACCCCAGCACAGGTTTTTTGGTAAAGTCTGCACGTAGCACTATAATCTATAAATCATGCTTTCTTAAATCTGCGTAATAATTATACGTATTCTATATTATTAAATAATTACATAATATGGTACCAAAGATATTCAACTATAAGAGATATGCTATGGTGTCCGCCCGACTGTCGGCGGGATTACATCCAAATGGGAATAGTTTGAATACGGAAAGTAGTTGATTTTTTTTAAGATGTGCAGTATTATTGATTAAAAATATACTGTTAACACGGAAAGAATTCATTCATTTAGTTGATTTTTTTAAGGTGTGCAGTAGTATTGGTTAATAATATCGGCGACACCAGGAAACACAGTCACACCCAGTAAAAACTGCGAATAGCACACCTCTTATATTTCAATATCTATGGTTGGTACCTACCTAATCGCTTCTCTGAATCTTTTATTCAATCAGTTCCAGTTATGTTTTATTTTAATTTTAATGAGTATGATTTCTGATTAATCTGTTTTAAATTTTCGATTGAGTTTCGCTACTATTGTCTTCAATGATAATGATTTTTTTTACTCAGGGTCTATGTCATATTAGAGGATGCTGTGTGGAGGTTTTTTTGAGGAAAGAAAGGAGTGGCTCAATAAGGAACAAGGTATGGAGGGTGGGTAAGAATCTGAGGTGTTGGTTTTGTTTTTGTTTTTGAATATTTATTTAGATGTATGCAAATTTTTTTTTCATATATCTAGTAAGAAAATATATACAAATACAATTTAAAGATACAGTTACATTTTTACAAATACATATTAGGAGGAAAAAAAAAAGATTCCAAAAATAAAAATACATTTTGAGGAAACAGATAACTATGTTAATAGATTATAATAAAACAAATAAAAAACTTTATTCCACTTAATTTTATTTGACCGTAACCGGATTCAGCTCGTCAGAGCCATCTTCAGACTGGTACAAATAATTCTTAGCCTACGGTTTATATACATAACATATGGGGGAGGGGGAGAGGGGTAGTCTACAAGGATTTTAATGAATTATTTTTATTACTGAGTCGTTTTAGACTGTCGAATTTCTAAGTATTTTGGTAATTCCAGTGGGCTAATTACTTTGGGTTTGTAGCTCACTTCAATATCTATTGATTAGGGAAAAACCTTACAAGTAATTTGAATTATTAATGGACTAATTTTATTGTCAAATCGTTATTATACATATCTATGATCAATGGGATTTTTTAATTGCTTTTTGAAGGGATGCATGTTTTCATTGGAGTGGGAATGGTCAAACCTAAATACATATTTTAATTTCAAAATTATTATGAAAATTATACCGGATAAAAACCTGGTGTTTCAGTAAATGATTCTAATAGCTTATTAATTACAAAGTTACTTTTTGAAGGGATGCATGTTTACATTAGATTAGGAATGGTTTAAACTAAATACATATTTTAAATTTCGAAATTATTAACTATGTGACAATAATATTGGTAAGATTATGAAAAAGCTACGAAAAGTGCCAAGACTTGAGGCTTCCTTTACGGCATTCGGCAGGCCGTTAAAAAGTTTTTGTCCTTTATGAAACGCGCTATTTTGTGTGCACAAAAGTTTAGTTTTGGGAAGCCTAAAGTCTCCGCGTCTTCTCGTAGGATAGTTGTGAACATTTTCGTGAAACATAATGTTTAGTCTTCAGATAATTTGGTAGCATATTATTTTTCAGTTTGTAAATCATTGTTAATGCATTATATGTTATATGTTGTTTTGTCGTCATCATATTTAGATTTTGTAACATCACCCTATTTTGTATAACCTGTAGTATATTATTTTGGGCTTCGTTACATAGGAATAAAACACTAGAACAATAATTCAAATGCGGAGTTACAATAGAATTGTAAACAAGGCGTGTTGTCTTTAGATCCAAGTTATTTCTGATCCTTTTTAAAAATCCAACTTTTTTAGCAATTTTTTTTGTTATGTATTCTAAGTGTTCGTCGAATTTTAATTTATCATCCAATATTACACCCAGATATTTAATACTGCAAACCCTTTCTATGTTTTCGTTATCGATTTTTAGTATTGCCTGCTTATTTCCACCTAGGCTATCCACACTTAAAAACTTTGTTTTTGTAACATTCAATTTTAATTTGTTTTGGTGAAGCCAAAGCGCCACATAATTTAAATCAGTTTGTATTTTTTCAATGGCATCCTGCAAATTTTTACTGGCTATGTATAACAACATATCATCAGCAAATAGTTTAATTGCACAATGCTTTAACACTTTGATAATATCATTCATGTATAAAATGAACAATAATGGACCTAAGACAGATCCCTTCGGAACGCCTTTATTAGTACTATGTGGTTCAGATGTTTTACCACCATATTTTGTAAGTTGTGTTCTTTCTGATAGGTAATCAACAAACCACTTATTTTCTTTACCATTAATTCCAATATTACTTAATTTTTTGATTAATCTATCTCTGTCGATTGTTTCAAATGCCCGCTTTAAGTCTAGAAATACTGCAATAATTTTACTTTTTTATCTCTAAAATTTTTCCACTCATCTATTACATAGTTAATAGCGGTTTCACAAGAACATTTATTTTTAAAACCAGATTGTTGTGGAACTAATATCTGCTTGGCCTCAATATATTCTGTTAATTGCTCCTTTACAATGTATTCCAGTATTTGTTCATAATTGGGTAAACAATTGATCGGCCTATAGTCGTCAAATTTTTTTGGGTTATCAATTTTCGGGACAGGAGTTATTACAGATGTCTTCCAAGTTTTGGGGAATTCTCCACTATTCAAAGATTCATTGATAATTTGGACCATCGATTCGCCAATAATATTTATAGAGTCTTTGATTATATTTATTGTAATACCATCTGCAGATTCCTTCGATTTCATATTACTCAACACCCTCTGGTTTGTCCTGGAGTGACATACGTGTAAATACGTCCCTCCAACTATGGTGCAAGGCAATGGGTCGGGAGTCCGGCTGGAGAGGTCAAAAGGTCTTCCTCAACTAGTCTCTCTCGATCCGGCCAGCCATGCAGTAGGTTGACAGATGCATACGCCGCCAAGACTTAAACAAAACTCACCCGGACAAACCTATGCATTTTTATCATTACTGATACTTAAAGTTAACATTTAATGTAAATACATTAAAAAAAAATCCTAATACCATAATATCTTCATCGGCTTTATAAAAAGTTGAATAGTCGTACAAAAGTAAACATTTTGATATATGGCACTGATTATTTTTCTTTCTGAAATATGAAGCATAGATAAATATTAATTTTGCTGTGCAATCAATTTTACAAATTAACGAATTTCCTTTCAGTAAACAAGGCTCTTTTGCTTTAAATTTAGTGTATTAAAATTTAGTAAAGTACTTCCATTCTTAACGATCAACAAACAAAAGCTTTCTATAGAAATGAGAATACAGAAGCCAATAAAATTCAAGAAAACAGAAAAAAATTTAAAACTAATTGCTAGTATCATCATAGAAAATATCCCATCCGTACCGATGTCAGTTCCAAATAAAGTAATATGAGTTACAATTATACGTATATTTTTTACAAAATATTATATTTAAGGTCATAATTGGTAATGTACACCTTATCAGAGAAGAGAATCTCTTATATGTATTACAGCTTTAAAAAATTAGATTCCAGAACGCCATGTTTTTAATAGTTATTATTATAAACCTTATTGTCCAGTAACATTATATTAAAGGGTAATACTGATATCAAAAGAAGATTATATGGATTGATGCATCCTCCTGTATCGACAAATCGTCGCTAGATTTTATTATGAAGCGCCCTTGGTTAGAAACCACACACCAAATCAGCAATGAGCAACCCGCGGCCCAAGAGCTCATTTCGTGTGGCCCGCGAGCCTTTTTGTATTTCCTCTTTGTTTTTTTTACTAGTAGATTATCTCTACAAAATATTTTCACACAAGGCCTATGTCATCTTAGGGGATGCTGTGCGTAGGACTAATTGGATAAAGGAAGGTGAGGATAGGAAGTTCTGGAAAGAAAAGGTATGAGGGGTTGATAGAAATCTGGGGGTCATTGAGTCCAGGAGTGACGGACGTATCCATCCATCCCTACAACTGCGGTGCAAGGCGATAATGGGTCGAGAGAGCCTGGCTGGACAGGTCAAAAGACCTCCCTCAAACAGTCTCTTTCGATCCGGCCCGCCATGCAGCAGGTGGGCAAACGCATCCGTCGGCAAGACCTGGACAAACCTCTCCCTTATGATCCCGGGCACCCCTGCTAAGTCACCAAATGTAGCGAACGACTTGAGTTGACCTATGGCAGAGATTTTGGTTATCCAATAAATGATTCCCGGGGCGGTGGTATCCATACGCGCCTCCCAAATAAAATATCAAAGGATTTGTGGTAAAGAAAATTCGACGGTTTCTATTGTTTTGCAAAAGCGTTTAGCGAAAAACTTTCTTCAGTCTTTCTTCAAAGTTTTGACTTTTTCTTACATATTTTCACAAAGACAATATTTCGTTACTCGAACTTAAGCGAAGAAAAAAATTTACTAGCCCAGCGCATCGCTTTTCTTGTTGGGATCTCAGTTTGAGGCATTTTAAAGGTTTTCGTTTCAGAAAATACCAAAAGTTTTCTTGATTACATATTGTTTAATTTTCTGAATGAAAAAAATCAACAGTTGCACAAAATTGTAAGAAGGTATTTTTAACCCCCGACTCAAGGAGCGGTGTTATAAGTTTGACTTTCTGTGTGTCTGACTGTGGCATTGAATGGCTCCTAAACGAATAGACCGATTTTGATGCGTTTTTTTGTTGTTTGAAAACTGTCGTGATCGAAATGGTTCTTAGCTACAATTCATGAAAATCTGTTCAGGCGTTTCAAGGTCATCGGCTCTTTTTGAGTCGGGGGTTGCGTAAAATTTTGAAAATTTTCCATTTTTATAATTAAGTTCTTTAATATTTCAAAATTATAAAAATAGACAGCATTTCTTGACTTAGCGTTGAAAGTATAAAATTTTCAAAATAAAAATATGTATGCGACACCACCGACTGCAAAACTAAAAATGCCAAGCTATTGGAGTATCCCCTGCGGCCGTCAACAAATCTAAAATAGATAAATTAGCGCTCCAGTTACAAAGGTTGATCATGACTGCAGTAGATACTAGAGACTAGAACCGTTCTATAAACTAAGAGTCACAACTCGACGTGTTATATGAGAATGTCTTCGCTTCGCTTGAGTCCATAATTACATATTAAAATTGCAGTTAAACAATGAACTTTAACATAATTAATCGATATTGTGTCTTCAAAATGAATTAAAATTATTTGGTGGAAAATAAAGTTAAGTAGTTAGATAATTTCATAAGAAATCGTATATTATTAAAATGGAAGAAAAGTTGTTTTTTCAATATCAAGTTGTGACATTTGTCGATGGTCCTGTTGATTAGTCAGACATCTCGAAATAGATTTTTGAGATAATGGGGAAAGTAATATTCAAATGGTCACCATAAAACAATTATTGTTTTACGTAATAAATACGCTATAAAATAACATCGGGAAGCACACCGGACCGGCATATTAGAATGAAAATTTGAAATTTTCTTCTTGTATTTTATAAAACATTATTATTTGTTTATTTCACTAAAAGTTGTTGTTCATTGTAATTGATTTGATGGTGTTTATGAGTAATCAGAGATGGTAAACTTTAATATAATATATATTATAACAGCTCACTCAATTGAAATTCGATTTTTCGGAGATGTCGGAGGTATATAGAAATCATTGTGTCTCCCTTCCTGAAACGGAAATTTGTATTAATTATTTTTACATGAAACGGCATAAAAGTGAGTTGACGATAACGTTTTTAATACACGTGCCTAATAAAATATGTATACCGGTGTTTTTTTAGTTGGAAAAAACGTAAGGTGAGCCATTTCATAAACTTTTTTTACGTTTGCATTTAAAATGTTTATAATTATTAAATTTTAAGAGGTATTTCATAACCTTTCAGAAACAGTTTGTAGTTTCGGAGTTCATAAATATTACATTTATTGGGATTTTATTGCAAAGCCAAATTTTTTTTACTTTCCGTCGAAATAGGCCCGAGGCCTGAGTGGTTAATGTACTTTTCAAGATGATGTTAGTGGATCTTTTTGAACATGAAGAACATAGGTGCGCCCTTGAACTGATTTTTCAGTAAAACGTCGCTCTAGAAATTACCACACACTTTTCCACAAATCTTTATCTAGTCAACCCACGCTATGTAAGCGCACTATATAATTATAATAAATACAAAATAATACAACAACAACATGTCAACCTATTATAGACCAAATGGGAAAATAATTCACCGACTACAGATATTTTCATATCAGAGGGTTCGGCTTGGGAGAACTCCTAACTGGACCGATAAATCCTACTGATCCCCGAATAATATTTAAAAATCTTTCATATACCTACATGTATTTAAAATGATTGATTTTTACATTTTTATGTATAAATTCTTTGACAAATCTGATAAGCCTATATTTTGAATGAGAGAACTAGGTATAATACCAGTAGCCGAAATAACAAATGGTAATTAATTATTATTTTTAATTGATAAACTAACGTTTAAACAAGATTTTTATGCATAGCACAAAGGGCAGATAACAAATATTATAATCAATAATTATCAGCCTGAAACACTCATCTACATTGAAAAAATCTTGCTATGCATAAAAATCTTGTTTAAACGTTAGTTTATCAATTAAAAATAATAATTAATATTTGACAAGTTAAAGTATTTCAGCAATAAATGCAGACATAATTAGTCTCGACGCCACCTAGCGGGAGATTTAGTACTTAACAATACCTCTCTCACAAAAATAAAGTTGGTTGTTTTCAGTTGGAAAAATGTAATAATAAGTAATTGTCGAATGAAACACTAGTATATATTGAATTATTTGGCGGGTATTAGATAAGCGCCGCCATAGCTCAGTGGTCAGAGCAGCTGACCGGCAATCAGAGGGACACGGGTTCAATTCCCGTTAGCAGCCAGTATCTTTTCTCGGAAGATTTTTTCAATGTAGATGAGTGTTTCAGGCTGATAATTATTGATTATAATATTTGTTACAAATGGTAATATTTTTAAAGTCTGAGAATGCCAAAATCTTTTAATATCATTTCCTAAATCTTCTTTTTTAAACATTTTCTTATTTTTTCAGAAACATTTTTTTGAGTATTACAGGAATTTGGAATAGCGACATAATAATATAATATAGTTATTATTACTAATAAAGATGGCTAATAAAACTCAGTTCCCTTTTAAAACAACGTTTTCTTCTGAGGTACTAGAAAACAAATCTCTGGATTTAAAGCATTTGAGAGTTGTGGTAAGCAGCGTGCTTTTTGTATTTTTTTCTCCTTTATGTTGGCACTTCAGTGGGATTCGGTTGGCACCCCGCGGTGTCTTTCTACAACAAAACGATCACGTGTCAAGAACAACTGTCTCTGTGAGTGTTTTACTTAAGATAAATGTTGTCTCGATAGCTCTGCCGTGGGACCACAATCATGTTCATTTTAACTGATTTTGGTCAAACACGTTTTGTGGACCGGTGGCCATTACTGAATAAAAGTTTTTGTACATTTAACAAATATTTATATACTTGTTTAAATCTAAATTCAGAAATAGATACGATCCTCAAAGGTCAACTTTTGTAAAAACATATGTCTCATTATTAACATGTTTGTATAGCAATACTTTAGCTAAATATGCATAAGATGAAAGAACTCAAATACGTTGAAAAAAATTAAAACACCGTAGTGTTATGTAAAATTGTATTTAAAATGGATGCGTTCATGAAAATAACATTTGATACAACAAACATATAAAACGTTTTTGTGGTGTTACGCCGTTTTGCGCCTCCTTCTTTAGCCAACGTTTCGGACAGCTTTGCAGTGTCTATCATCAGGGCAGATCCGGCAGATCCAGCAGATGGACCTGGAACCGAAAAAAAAATAACGAAAAATCTTTTGGCCGTGAAAATTTAAAAAACTTATTAAGAGCATGTTTTTTAAATGCGTGTTTTACAATAGCCCCACACAGGAGGCTCTGAAGAAAATAATACTTCTCAGGGCCTACGTCATCTTTAGGAATGCTTTATGGAGGGTTTTTTTAGAAAAGGTAGGAGGGAAGCAATCCTCACAGTGCGGTGCTGGAGATATTTTGAAAGAGTTCTGCTGGAGAGATCAAAAGATCTCCCTCATCCGGCCTGCCACGCAGTTGGTGGGCAAAAGTATCTGCCAAGAGACGGACAAACCTCATCCCATTAACCCGTGCACCTCTGTTAAGTCACCAAACTTAGCGAACCACTAAGGGTGACCTGTGGCAGGAGTATTGGTTCTCCAATAAATCGTTTCCGGGTAGGCGGTACCCATACCTGCCTCCCAAATTGTGTATATTTTCAGCTTACCACTATTGTGCAATACTCAGAAAGGGTTGTTTAAAAAAATTTGAACAATCCAACAAACTTTTTAAGTTCATTTTTACGT
This sequence comes from Limnephilus lunatus, assembly GCA_917563855.2. Taxonomy (NCBI): domain Eukaryota; kingdom Metazoa; phylum Arthropoda; class Insecta; order Trichoptera; family Limnephilidae; genus Limnephilus; species Limnephilus lunatus. Next base: position 72,230,088 of record OU830596.1, read on the forward strand.
TCTGTGAAAGTTCTATTCAAGTTCTGTGATTATTTCGGTTAAACGAAACAAATGGCCTATAATAATATAATTACAGACCTTGAATAGAACTTGGAAAAAAATTTTAAATTTTAAAATTTTTTTAAACAACCCGTCCTAAGTAATATTCTAAATTATTTTACGATTTGCAAATAAACATAATATTTTTAGAAACAATATAAGTATTAATCTAAGCTTGTTTTCCAATATTATTACGATAAATTTCACTGAAAAATTACGGAAACAATGATTTTTAAAGTAATATTGTATGTTTTACATTCACATTTCAGCGTTCTTAATCAATTTGAGAAAAAAAAATTAGAAATAATTGGTCTTACGTTAATGTTAAAATGATGTGCGTTGTATTCTTTCTCAAAGGACATTAATAAAATAGATGATTTCCTATTACTTTGGTAAGTTCATAGTATCACTCCCAAGCAATTAAATGTGTTGAAACCACACAGCTTGGTCGTAATGGTCATAAAATATTTCAAATCTTGTACGTGATATATTTTATAGGTCGGAATGGTATTTACAGAGGCAAAAGAAAGAGTTTACTTGAAGAATACTTCAAGAATTGTGGGTTTTGGCCAAATATTTTCGCTAGAAATATTTTTTCTTTGGTCAAATCATCCTACATGGCACTCAATCAAACGCAGGTGTCCAAAATAGCGAGTGTATTTCTTTATACGTTATATACGGTCTAGTTGTTGAATTTGCGAGGTTGGTTTGCCGTACAAAAAATGACTTTCAAAACTATTGAGCAAAGGTTTCTTATTTATACTTGGATACTATACAGACTTTCTTACTGAACGTCTATTCGAAGAATTCAAAGTTTCTACATTTGAAGACTATTTGAGAAGAAATCAATTATTCAAATTAAAAAGAAAAAGACAAATAACCGAAAATCGTACTAGACTTAAATATTTATATTGTATACCCTAAAATAAACACTTCTTTTACCTTAAGGGGGGGGGGAGTAGAAAAGTGTGACAAGGGGTATGGGGGGGGGGGGTCATCAGCTCTGTGACGTCACATGTAAAAATAATTGAACTACTGTTTTGATTATTTGTAGATGTAAAATTGCAACATACGTGACGTCACACTAGGGGGGAGGGGTCTCACAAATCTGACGATATGCGACAGGGACGAGGGGGTGGAGTAAAAAAATCATGAAATTCGTGTAACGTAATTTATGGATGGCCCTTTATACTCACAAAAGCTTTTTTTAATAAATTACCAGAACAAGTGAGAAGCCTTAATGTTAAAATAACAACATGAAATTCTGTAAAGAAATATTTTGAAGATATCGTTAATTCAAAACTGCTTCTAGTATTTCCACCTAAAAATTGTACAAAAAATCCTTTAATATTATATTTATTCTTCATAATTATTATGTTTCTCTTCTAAAGAGATAAATTAGTATTACATTTAATTTGTCTAACCACAAAAAAAACAGATTGCCAACCAAGGAAAATCAAACCATGCCAAATGCCATATCTTTGAAGGTATTGGTAGAAAATGTGAATCGATACACCATACACTCCTTCTCAATTTGGGAGGCAGGTATGGGTACCGCGCCGCTCAGGGAACCATTTATTGGATAACCAACACTGGCATAGGTCACCCCAAGTGGTTCGCTATGTTTGATGACTTAGCAGGAGTGCCCGGGTTCTTGGGTGAGGTTTGTCCGGGTCTTGGCGGCGGATCCCACAAGTTGCATGGCAGGCTGGATCGGGAGAGAATGGTTGAGGGAGCCCATTTATTCAACCGTGGCCTTATACCACAGTGGGAGGGATGGATCCATAAGTCCATCACTCCTGGATACACTCACCCCCAGATTCCTACCAACACCTCAAATCCATTTCCTTCCCAGAACTTCCTCTCTTCCTTTCCTAAAAAGACCCTCCACACTGCATCCCCAAAGATGATATAGGCTCTGAGGGGAAAGATCTTCCTCTTTTTTAAAAAAAAGGTGTTTAACTGTATTTAAATAAATGAAAAAACTATTCCAAATCTCGACATTACCCAAGTCAAATTCACCTCGGTCTTGAATATCTTTGACTTTTTTTATCCATTTGCGATATATCCCCTTGACACTTGTTTCTGAGATGAAAAGAATTTCTGAGATATTGAATCTTTTAAGACCAAGATATTTTATGCAAAATGCAGTTTTCAGGAAATATATTTTGCAGAAAGACTTTTGCTTCGAAAAATGTAAAAATACTTGTAATAAAAAATATCTTTTATTTTCGAATCTCCAACACTTCTATAAGCTAATAACTAGTTATAATTATTAGCTTATACTGATGTCTAGTGCTAGCTGTTTTCATGGTGTATCAATGTGGAATGTATTTTAATACCCTACCCCTGAAAACCTACCGAAATAAACTATTATTAATAAGTTATTATTAAAGTTCTCCGATCTAATCTCATTTTAATTATAAAAGAGATAAAATGCATTCTTTTGCTTCCATGTTTTAAGTGTTGCATGAGCATAACCTATTCATATAGATTAAAATAATGACCATCTTATTTATCTTAAAGTAAATAAATATTTTTAATAAACGAGTTGTTTTATAAAAATATTCTCGCACTACGAATGAATACTAAATAGCAGTAAAAGTGTGAAGTAATACTACGAATGAATACTAAATAGCAGTAAAAATATGAAGTAATACTACGAATGAATGCTAAATAGTAATAAAAAATGGGAGGGTCTTATAAAAACAATCTAAATTCAGTAAAATAATGACTTGGCATCGATGAGTTCGCATCGTGTTTGGGTCCCCCCCAGGCGTGTTCGATTCCTCGGCTGGTTGAATCCTCCATCAGGACACAAGCAACATTTTCCGCTTACTGTGGTGGAAGTAGATTTTAGAGATATTCAAACTTTCTCGAATTATTTGTAACCATCATAAAAGCGTGTAAAGAAAAATATTACACAAATTATCAAGAATTTTACAAACTAATAAGAAATGGAAATCAATTTATTACACCTAACTTTAAAACAATTCGAATGCAAAATCATTACATTTACCATGCCATAAAAAACTATAAAAACCTGCATTCCGAATTGCGTTGTATCATTAACTAATTAGAACAAATAAATAAAATAAAACAATTAAAAAAAAAAAAAAAACTTTCTTTTAAAAGTCAACATTTTATACAAAAAATATATGTAAAAATTGTGGCTCCTTCATCAGGCACAAGAGCTTCTCTTATCTGATAATGTATACATGACTTATGATGACCTTAAATATAATATTTTGTAAAGTATATATGCATAAATGTAACTCATGTTCTTTATATAACAATAAAATATGGTAATTCTTCGGAACAAACAACAACGATTAATACGCACTTTTTTTGATAAAACTTTTAGATTCTTCTTAATTACCATAAAAGACAACTATTTGCATTGGGGGAGGTTGAAAATGTTACATTTTTAATTTTAGTTACGTAAATTGAAAATTTGCTGTAACACTGTCAAATCACTCTGTTTGCAATATTATTGTTATATTAATATGTTGGTATTACTGATATTTTACATTCCATGTTACACAAACCTAGCGTAGCCGCTAAACTACTTGAAAACTGGGATGTTTTTCTTGCCTTGACGTGAGTAGGCGTTATAAAGGGGCACTTTCTTTTGAATCACAAACCATGTTACAAAGACCTAGCGTATAGGTTTTTTCGGTTACGCGCCTTTGAATATATTGCCATGAAGTCAGTTACGGTATGATGTAGCCTTCCATATAGTATCAGTAATACCAACATAATAAAATGACAATAATCATTACAAATTGCATATGGAGAAGCGTCGTGTCTAAATACGAAAGCAAATTTTCAATTTACGTAACTAAAATTAAAAATGTAACCTTTTCAACCTACTCCAATGCAAATAGTTGTCTTTTATGGTAATTAAGAAGAATCTAAAGGTTTTATAAAAAAAGTGCGTAGGTATTAACCGTTGACTTTGTTCCGAATATTTACCAAAAAAATTAAACAAAGTTTCAGTTCATCTGGTTAAATCAACCCTTGAGCTGAAAAAAATAATATGCGTCTCTTTTTTTTGTTGGGCCATGTTGAACAAAGTAGGCTGTGTTATTTGAATGACGTGCATCTAACTAATATATTTCCTGAGGGCGGTTTTCTACACCGCCAGCTCCGTCATGTCGTATTTGTAGTAATCTGCACCCTTTGAGGCGAAAATAAAACAATATAAAACGAATATAAAACCCAGATGTTGTCACGTCACTTAACAAGGAAGAAATGGTAATGGAAAATGCAACAGCTTGGTGTTTATTTTCGAATTGCAAAATGTATGCCTAAAAGGGGGAAACCCATGTTCATGGAGGGTGACGAAATGCAGTGATACAGCGATTTAACACGGTATACGCTGATGAAAACCTATTACTATTACTAATAACAAGAGGAGACAATAGAACGACTAATATATTGTACTTTAAACCCAGTGATTAAGGTAACTTGAAATGTTTTTCAAACTTCAAAATAAGATCAAGGTTCATCGAGAATACTTTTATTTACTTTATCGTAAAGTTTAAGGTTTTTAACTGGACCAGACGTCCATACTATTGGTTATTCAGAAGCTCGGCGCGCAAACTCTCCCGTAGTTAAGCGGTCTATCAAGAGCTATCGGCTATTTCCGTAACTGTTCGTGCGTTAGACACGAAAGACGATTGTCTTCTAAGGTCTAAGGTATTAGTTAACTGACATCTGTTGAGACACCTAACCATATATAACTATCTATACTAACGACATCTGTTGAAGTATGTTGAAACTACATGTCTAATCATATATATACTACTGTAACAACTGTTAAAATACAACGACATGTTGATCCAAAAAAGAGATTCTCAACATTGGCAAAAAAGTAACGAAGCATTTCAATTGATAATTTTTATAAAGACAACAAGAGATTAGGCATTACTAAAAATATCGGTTTACATATTGCTGCAAGAAAAAAAAACTTCGCAAAGACAAAAAGAGGCACCAAAAAAAAAATCATACAAACAGATCATACGCTGATGTTGTAACAAAAATGTCTGTCACACAGACTACAAAACATAAAAACGACAAACTTAACGGCGCACTGTTTGAAATGATCTCAAATTTTCACGACCAAACTTATTTCGTGATTTATTTTTTAGGTATTATACCATGTTGCGCTACCTTCTTCTTAAGCCAATATTTCGGACAACTGTAACGCTGTCCGAAACCTTGGCTAAAGAAGGAGGTAGCGCAACACGGCGTAGTACCCCAAAAATAAATTATGGTAATGGCACGTTGCTGGTACAAATATGGAAATTGTAATAGGAGAGTACGACACAAGTACAACAGGAAACATCGTAACAAGGAAAAATATATTATGTTAATGCAAACAGAGAAAGTTTCACAACAACAAAAATAGTAACCCAAATAACGATAAAACAGATGGAAAAACCTTCAAAGTCTAACCAAAGTCATCCAAAAAACGAACAAATAAACGACCTAACCTACCCAGAAGACACTCGAACTACGGAGAAATAAACTTCACGTCGATGCGACGAAGTATTCTTGTCAACGACAAAATAAACAGTGGCGACGAAAATACTTTTTATCTACCAAAACAGATATGTCTTGGCGACACTGCAATAGTGTCTTAGCGTTGCTAAAATCCAGAGAATGATCGGACAAAAACGTTTTAAGATGAAAAGTATTCCCAGGAAAAATTTTACATCACTAGTAACCATCGCAATTTCGTCAAAAGAAATACACACACGACAAAGCAAGGACATTGAGCATACGGCATAATGTGTATCGTAAATGTAATACATGTCGGGTATAATTTCCGTTCTGTATACTATGAAAGGTACTTTCGGAATGTCACTTCCATTACTTAGTTCCTAAAAGCCATCACTCTTTTATTCCATTAAATTTAGAAATAACTTTAAGATGACAAACAAAAATCTATTGATTTTACGTAATGTAAATAAATAAAAATCTTAAATACGAGTATTGTCACTTAATTTAGATAAGTAAGCGCTTATTTTTCTACTCGATGTCATATTCTAGTTCTTTGCAAATCAGTATTTTATAATAGACTAACGTAGACCCGTGAAAAATCACTGGAAATTATTTTTGTAAGATTTGTGATGCTGAAATTATCTACAAAAAAATATTTGTCTCAGGTTCCTTGCCTTAAGAAATTGAACCATCGAATATTAATAACCTCGAAAAACTACGATTTTTTTATTATCTGAATACCGCACAATAATCTTAACTGCTACCAACCGCCTGGAGCCAGTGATACTATTGCATCCCCAATTGGGGTATGTTGTGAGGCTGAAGGTAATTGGGGAGGGGAAGAAGATGGGGAAGAGGAAGTTGGAGAAGTACCTGGCTATTCAGATCTCTAAATGGTGGTCTTACACAATGGCGATACTGGGAGTATTTTCCACTCTGGGGTACCTTATATTATTGAATTGTGAAACACAAATCAATCAAATAAAATTTACTTGCCCACCCAAAGATTTGAACCCGCGACCTCCAGATCGTTAGTCGAGAGCCTCGCGTCTGTCAAATATAAAAATAAAATTAAAATTAAATAAAAAAATATTTACATAATTTTGTTACCTACTTACGCTTCTCCGATATGATAAGATCGATCAGTTCAAGTTTTGAAAATTAAAATTAAAATTTCATTGAATAGTAACAATTTTACGCATACAGTAGGAATATCATCACATCACTTACCCATAGTACGAGAGCCCACGACCAAAACCATGTCTCATAGCAATACGGCAAAAACCCTATAAAATCGTTAGATTGTATGATTCTGAACCCGACTAGGTGTGTAGTAACGGTCGAAATTGTAGCAACTGCGTGGGAGGCCATTTCTGCTGTGTCAAAAAAAAAGACAGTCGGTATTATAGCAATACGTCTGATAGTGAAAATGTACATAGATTTTATAATTGTATTACGAAAAAGTTTGTTTTCAGACATTTTGCGCGTAGCATATAGCCTGAGCGCATTTTTGAAAATGTCAACAAATTTAGCCGACCCGTATCATAGCAATACGGATAATTTTTTTTTTTCAACTTTTCGTATTGCTGCCATGATTACCAAAAACCTGTTTTCAGACACTTTAAGTGTAGCATATACTCCCTAAAACGAAAATAACGTTTCGGAGTCGCCTGGCCGACGCCTCTGTTAAATGTTTTTTTAAATTTACAGCCTTCATAGATATTCAAGAATCTCCCTTGTCTATTATATGTACTTTGACAGATGACAGATGTCATTAATTATTTCTTTTGTGAAAGTTACTCAAGTGTGCTTTAAATAAAACCAAAACTATCAAATCAATCAGTATTTAATTTCAACAGCCTCAGCGCTTGTTACGCTCCTGCCCCTTTCTTACTATTATACAGCTCACTCGCCAGCTGCTCCAAACGTTGGTAAATTCTTTGTTAATTATCATCTAATAAATTCAGGGTCGCAACGTATTCATTGGTTTGTAACAGAAAATTCAAGATGCCTCAATACGATTTTTAAATGATATCTGAGTATCGAAAAGTTGTCTGATAGAGAAGGTGCTACACTTAATTTGTCTGAAATAAATTTTTTGCACATGTGGACAATTTATTTTATCATGTCCAACAATTTTCAGACATATTGCTATGATACCGATCGGTAAAATTTGTTAACATTTTCAAAACGGTCTCAAAATTTAATGCGTTCACATTTCCGTCTGAAAATTGTTTTGTTCGCATCAAATAACCAAAATTTACTAATAAAAAAGATTTTCAGACGTATTGCTATGAGACATTTTTTTTGTCTCATTTTTAATTTTTTTAAGTGATTTTACGGGTTTGCGCTACACCACTAACGTCTGAAAAATATGTTTCCGGTATCTCAGAACTATCATTCAACTACAGTCTGCAAATCAGACATATTGCTATGATGCAGTTCGGTAAAATTCTTTGACAATTTTGAAAATTCGGTCAGATCAAACGCTACGCGGAAAATGTCTGATATTGGTATTTTCGAGTTCAGGATAATCGTATCTATCGATTTGATGCGGTTTTGGCCGTATTGCTATGAGACAAAAATTTTGGTCGTGGGCTCTCGTACTACCACGCACCAGCAACCGAAATTACCTGTTGTTCTTAAATTGCTTAAGTGCTAATGAATTAATTAACCACTGGTGTCTTTCTAATTTAATTTCTGTAATTAATTTAGTTCACGTTTAAGAACATCACCCTAAATAATGCTTCCAATTTCATTGACACTAAAGTTTTGATAAATTAATAGATAACGTTGATAATGTCTATTTAGGCTCTGGTTGGGTTGGAATAAGATGACTAAATTCAATAATATTTATGTTTATAATTATATCTCAATTGTTGTCGATGCTGTGAAATACAATACAATCAAAATATTATTTATGTTAATTAAGTTATCTTGCTCAATTTAAACTGGAAATATTGAAACAGTATTATTAATCTAGATATCGAGATTATCGTCTAGATGTTCGCAATTACTAACAAAGTTAACGAAATCTGACCCGTAGTCCTCTTTGAATTCTACATTAGAATTCTCAACTCTGTTCTTCAACGGTAACCGAGACAGAAAATCTGCCTGGTTCCCCCTTGATACCATCGGTTCCCCAGAAAATAATCTTAGCAATTGAACTACCGTATTCTTTAAATATGGTTTTACGTTCCTATTATTTGCACATGAACTACCATGCTCCGTAAACATGGTTTTATGTTCCCTAAGATTAGAACTTCCATACCCTGAAAAATATGGTTTTACATTCCCCATTTTCTGAAATTTGTTCTTATTCGCGAACGAAACCGAATTAATAGTATTTTGTCCCGGAATAATATTGAGGTTGAAGGTTTCCATAAAATCTCTCCCAACTATTAGTTCTGATCCATTGTTTACAATAATAAAGGTTACAAACCTAACTATATTATTGCACTCGGCCTTGAAATTTATCTTACCTACAACATTCAATATACTACCATCATAACCTGAAATCTTTCGTGTTTCGGGTGACAATTCTAAATTACTGAAATGTTTACAAAACAAAATTTCTGGAATAACACAGACTGATGAGCCCGAATCAATCATAGCATTGAAATTTTTACCATTTAATTTCAACTGAGCTGTGATTGCTTTAATAAATGCTACAGTATCAATATTATTATCATTACAGTTCATTACTGATTTCACTGATCCGTACCTGCAATTTTTCCTTAAATGCCCTATTTTTCCACAATTATAGCACTTTGCAACCTTCAATCTACAATTACGCGTGTCATGATTTAATTTCCCGCAAATACTGCATTTCTTTTGAGATGAAACGGTATTAAACTGTTTAAACGATCCGCGCCCGTCGCTACTGTATGAACGTTTATTCGGCGTACGAGCTGGTGAAGGTGATCTTGCACACTTTCTCACAGTATTTACTTCCAATTTAAGTTTAGTTGACTCGATTTCAGGACCTTTCGCGGTAACTGCCAGTTCAACTAACTGATTAAAATTTAACTTAGGGCCTTCAATAAACAATTTTACACGCACTGGACCCGGAAGTAAACCAATCGCAAAAACATCTACCAGATTAGCTTCTAATCTAGCCCCAAATTGACAATAAGTACTTAACCCTCTAAGTCTTGCTGCAAACTCCTTAATCGACTCGTTTTGATCCTGTTTAGCAAGAAAAAACAATTCGCGCTCCCGAAAGATAGATCTGCATTTTACACAATGTTTTTCGAGCAACTCAATTAATTTATCAAATGTAACATCAGTGATTTTAGATGGAAAACATAAATTAGTCAGAAGGGTCAAGGATTCTGCTTCAAGCGAGTTTATCAGATAAGCTTTTTTCTTAATCTCCGTGATATCATCATGCAATAAGAGGAACTGTTCTAATCTGAGCCGAAATACGTCCCAATCTCCATTTATGTGAGAAAACGGTGGAATTCTCCCGGATTCCATTCTCACGAGAGGAAAAAAAAATTGACACTAGCCGTACAAGAACACGAACGACAACAATAACTTAACAAGCAAAAAAAAAATACACAATTCGATAAATCCTCTACAAGAAAGAAACAAAAAACCTTAACTTCTGATATTGCGGCTGTTGACTTCCTTCTCGTACTGTGAGAGAGCCCTTTCCTCGGCTTCTCTCGGACTTCAACTTCCGTGGATAGACTCGACTGGTCAATCTGCCAAGCCCCAAAAACGACCACTGCCTCCTTGTGTTTTTTCCGGGTGCCCTTTCCTCGACAACCCAACAACCCAGACTGTGGCTCCAGGGATAGTATAACTAGGATTTCCTTCCTCGGCTGTAGGTAGCCTTAAAAATCGGGATGACTTAGCCCTCCTTGCTTCGTGTAACAAAAAAAAATTTTTTTTTTGTGTATGCTCCCACAATCCAATTAATTTTTATCCTTTGGCTGCGCCAGTTGTAATGTTCTTTAATAACTATTGTTAATTACAACGCAAGTTCGTCTTGTATCTTATTTATTTAATTGGATTACATGTCTATCGTTCGTTCGGAGACATTCGGGCGTAGCCGAATGCTGCCGAACTTACAGCCGCTGGGCGCTCGGGCGCTATCGTTAATTGTAATCCAATTAAATAAATAAGATACAAGACGAACTTGCGTTGTAATTAACAATAGTTATTAAAGAACATTACATTAATAAAATAAACACTAAACATGTTCATAAGATACGGTTAGTCTACAGGTTGTCTCGATAGTTCATTAGATAGAGCAGTCTTTTGGTTAGGTTAGGTAAAGTTAGGTCAGTAAGATACGGTGAGGCCATTAGCCGTACTCTCTCGGAACATCGCCTTGCACCGCGGTGGGAGGGATGGATTCATACGTCCGTCACTCCTGGACACACTGAACCCCAGATTCCTATCCACCCCTAATACCCTTTTCCTTCCCAGAATTTCATATCCTTTCTTTCATAAAAAGACCCTCAACACAGCATCCCCAAAGATGACATAGGCCGGGAGGGGAATTATTTTCCTAAGGGCCTCTTGTGTGGAGCTAATTTATTCAGTTTTCTGAACAACTCATAGGTCTCATAGAAATCGTTGTGTCATGTTAGAAATATGATCTAAACTGTGTTAGAGAGACAAAATACCACGCTTTGTATTCAAATCTAAACGTTTGCCAAAAAATAATTAAAATGTACAACTTTTCTGACCTAAAGTTTCCGACCGCATTTTGAAAAATATATGAAACTTTGGGAATTTTGTATTAATTTATGAATTTTCCACACAACATGACATCGACACTCAGAAAACATAGTGTTACAGAGTTAAAAATAATTGAAGTTCCTATTGTTCAGTGCTTCCTGACTGTCTCCAAAGGGGTGAACGACATACATATGTGTATGTAAATTCTACAAAATACCACTTAAAGTTTACACCATTAGAGTTTCACAATAACATTATGTAAGCTTGACAGATGTTCCCGGAAAGTTAAATTCCTTTAACAATCAAATTGTACCCCGCAATAAGTACACATATGTGATATTATTACGTTTTAGCGGGTTGTTTTGATTTATATATTTAGTTGAAAAGTCAGTACCTTTCTCTTTAGTTATTGAACAAAATAACCGAGGGGAATGATTTATAGAAAATGTTGTGCAAATGTGTTTTAAATTTGAAAGTAAACTGATGTTAGTAGTTTAAACGGGAATTGCCGTACGCGTGGTTCGATTTTATATTTTGCCAATAGAGGAAACGTGACTAAGTTAGAAGAGATACAAAAAAGGGTTGGTTCTGATTATAAAGCGCCTTCGCGAAGTTTACATATTTTTTTATTTTACAATATATTTGATAACCAAATTCCAAAATATTTTAAGAATGAATGAATGAAAGAAGAATCTACCTGATGAAAAATCTAAAATTATATAAGATGAGATATCAAAAAGTGGAAAAATGTAATCTAAATGAGTCTTGTAAAAAGATAATGTGTAATAATTATATATAACAAATTTACAATTTGGGAGGCAGGTATGGGTACCGCCGCCACGGGAACCCTTAATTGGATAAACCTCTGCCATAGGCCACCCCAAGTGGTTTCCTACGTTTGGTGACTTAGCAGGGGAGACCTTCGACTTCTCCAGTAGGACTCTCTCGGAACATCGCCTTGCACCGCAGTGGGAGGGATGATTCAGACTATGTCACTCCCAGATTCCTACCCACCTCTAATTATCAGAACTACGTCTATTTCCTTTCCCTAAAAACACCTTCCACATATCATCCTCAAAGATGACACAGGGAATTTTTTCATCAGGATAAAATATATGTTAATCAAAATTATCAACATATTTAGAAACCAATGGTCCGGTCCCTTTGACAGAATATGACTTATTTCCCTCGAAATACCCTCCACACAGCACTCCCCAAGATATATAATATAATTTAATTAACAGTTATCTTTGATATTATTTGTAACCTTATGTGTAAATATAACTAAGAATCTTGCCTGTGTTATTTCTATCCGTCTTTATATTTTGTGCCTTTACATTATGGTTACTTGAAATGTTATTCTTCTGTGTCTATTTCATATATTGCGTTTGTTGTTATATGTCTGCTTTGGTATTATATTAATATTGTTATATTGACCAATTGACAAACTGCTTTTCTCAGTTTAGCGGGTGCTTAAAATTAAGAAATAAATTTAAAAAATCATAAGCCGAAAATCTATTCGTGTGTCTCACGAAGTAGATTAACTTTAATCCAAAAAATTTCAACTCAGAACAACATATTATGCATCATAAAATGAACTACGTAGTTTTTAAATATTGCATTATTTCTGTTAATTTATACTATTATCAACGTTATACAATAAATTTTTAAAAATATTCTTTAAAATATTTGCTCTATTTATTTGCATCGCGCAGCATCACTAAACTATTTTTGGTATATAGGTTAATACATCCGGGGTTGCGTTTCTATGAAAATATAACCATGGCAACAAGTGGAGCGATCTGTCATATTCCATCAGTTGCAGGGTATAAGCGCGTCCGGGTCATCGATGCACTCTGATGCACCCTAGCACCGGCTCCCGTACGCATGATCTGTCCCTCCCCTTCTCGTCCCCTGTAACCTGAAACTGAAAGCTATTGAAACCGCCTGAAACTCATGAAAGAGATAACGGTATGTGATATTACCACATAGATAGAACAAATGATATCAACTTTAACTCAACTGTACTTTCTAATTCAAAGCTGACTGATTTTTGTACATTAAACATACAGTATTGTGAATAATGGTATAGAATGATTTCTTTGCAGTGTTATGCCGACATCAATCGGCAATCATATCATCAATTGGTTGGGCATCATAATATTTCTTTGTTATTGAAGTAAAACTTCTTTACGCACGCTCGACTTGGGGGGTAAGCTAGTGAATGCGTTACGAAAAGTGTGATGCGTTGCGAAAAGTGTGACGTGTTACGAAAAGTGTGATGCGAACAGTGATCAGGCGAGGCGTACATACTGCACAACTAAGGTAAGGGGAACATACTAACCCAAGGTCGTAGGTCACCCCAAGGTCGTAGGTCACCCCAAGATCGTAGGTCACCCCTAGGTCATAGGTCACCTAAATGTTATAGGTCACCCCAAGGACGAAGGTCACCCCAAGGTCGTAGGACACCCCAAGGTCTTAGGTCACCCCACGATCGTAGGTCACCCCACGGTCATAGGTCACCCCAGGGTCATAAGTCACCCCATAGTCATATGTCACCCCAATGTCACATGTCACCACAATGTCATATGTTATTTTGTAAGTTATGCGTCGATGACACAGGGCGAGTTTACAAGCTACTATCTCGGAAATTCACTATCTGTTAGTAAACTCGCTCAGTGTCATCTTGTTACTTGCTAACTAGCAGATTGTTGACAATCCACGGAAAAATTTGAAAGGTCCTCAACTTTACACGCTACAAGCCGACTCGTGATTGGTTTATTTGTGTTTCCAATATGGCTGCCAAAAACCAGCTGATTTCGACTGTCAACTGTCTGAAGGATTAGTTCACGTTATTTCCGCTATTGGCGCTAGCAGCTACGTGCGAGTCCAGTTTCCTACAAAAATGTCGCGAGCTACTGAGCGAGTGTACAGTTTTGTGTGTCATCACGACAATCTCACTCGCCGATTCACCCGCTTTTAAATTTAGTAGATAGTAGCTTGTAAACTCGCCGTGTGTCATCGAGGCTTTAGTGAAGTTTTACTTCAGTGGTGTGGTCTAAAGCACACTCGGTTTTTTTTTATATCGATTATAAATTCAAAATATTCATTGTACATTATGGTTGTTTGGCGGTCTCTATGTACTTTCAGGGATATTAAAATGTATAGTGCCCGTTTGAACTGCGAATATATCACCACAGATGTCGTAGAAATGTCCTTTTGAATACGAAAGTCAATTATTGGAATAACGAAAAAACGCAACTGCCAAATGATTGTAATTTTGAATCTTTGTGGATTTTACTCTCTCCGGATCAACTTGAAAATATAATCGGTGTCTGTCACAAAATATTATTAAATTGTGCATGTGAATCTAAATTAAACTGGAAAACATCTAAATGGCCATCTATGCAGCAGACGTCACTCTAGAGGTTTGGTGTCTTTGATGTACATTTAGATCTGCTGATTGCCATATTGTTGATAAATTTTTTATCCACGTAAAGAAAATTTATTAGTCAATTTTAAGGTACTATGCCCAGCGAGTTTGGGGTTATTTACACACCCCAGGCTCAAATTTTATGATTCATCAATCATTAATCGGCCAATGTAACACTTATAAAATCGCTGTCCTCCCAAAGAGACGGACATATCAAAAGTCTTTGTAATAATATTTCGTTACCTTGGTTGGATCGCTATATATATATCGCTTACCATGGGAAGGACTCTGTTACATAAGAACATGTTCTCAACGTGATATCACAAAGTTAATATTGAAAAACAGTAATTTTCATTTGTTGATCAATTTAACGAGCTATTACTAGGGTATTGATGAATCAGCGAAATATAAAATTGTATTGTTTATTTTAATTGATATGTTTTATTGGAAAGGATGGTGAAACGGTTCCACAATAGTGATACCTCATTTTTGAACAGCAACTTTTCGAAACACCTCAAAACTGCAAGCCGCGAAGTGCTGCAAATAGCGAACCAAATTCTAGGAAAATCCCGAGCAGATAGATACCTAACTGATTTATTGGGTATTCACCTTCCTAGCTTCCAATAATATGGCAAACCTGCCCCTCAGTTCATTATTGATGAATGCAACGCAAGTGAAACTTGCCTTACCACAGATTCTGTAACGTAGTTGTTAGTTGATGTCGGGTCCGAAGTTTGTGAAATGTTAATATTAAATTGAAATACTTATTGAAAATACGTAATATTAGAAGTCGTAAATCAACGACTGATGCGATAAACCGATTGAAGTGTGTTTTGGGTATGACTGTGTGTGAACAAATATTTTTTAGTGATGTTTTGAATTCTTTGAAGCTATTTATGAGGGATCTATATTTTCTGGCAATGTATTAAGAAATTTGTTCCAGGTATTTATAGTTCTTTTGACCCAACGTTTTTTACATTCGGAATCGGTAACGTGTCTTTTGCATGAGATTTGATGTACAGCTTTGTTCAAAACATCTTTTTCATATTGTAAAAAGTTAGGACTTTAGTTAAGAAGTGGTTGTGTTGTTTTTTAAATGAAGCACCCTTTGAGAAATTAAATCCATTATTTTTATTGCTATGTTTTTAAAGTTACCAGTTACCGACACATAACTAATTCCCTACTCAACGGACAAAGATTTAATCTATACTTAATGTTTTCTATGCAAGTTTAGTTAGAGAAGTGTAAATTTTTAGCTAGCGTGGGTTTTTTATATTTAAATTCCTTTGTATATTGGGAAGGGAGGAAGTCCAAAAATGATCACACAATCAGTGACATCTGAAATTACTGGCGCCATCTTTGGCCTTACTAAATGAATGATCTTGTTGATAATAACGATCACTATTTATAATCCATAATTGGTTTGAAACTTAACTAGAAAACTAAACAAATATATTATACTTTTAAGGTTGCATGATACGGGAGCAGAGTATTTAATTTTCCAACCTTAAATTCTTTAAATATAAGTTCAGAAGGATGTAATTTTTTTTTAATAATATTACTGGCGAGTTGCAATGCAACTTAAATAAATAAGTTGTTTATCCCTGAGTGTCCTTTCCTATTCTTCCCCATTCCTCTTCCGCCTCCCCTTCCCCTCTCACTACCCCTTTCCCTCCTGCCCTTCCATCGACCCCCTCCCCTTTTGTCATCCCCCTCCGCCGCTCTCGGTTTCCCTCCCTGCCCTAGACTACGTGAAATACACACATTCTTCAAACTATTCACGCGCTACCTATTATCATTTTTTTATACAAATTTCATAACACCACAATTCACCAGTTTATATGTAAGTATAGAAACCTTCGCGGGCGTGCGCGCACAACTCATCAAATTTTCGTCGCAATCTGATGAATGGTGTATAAAATAATTTTATTACGCTAGAGCTCATTAATGTATATAGAAACCATCGCGGGCATGCACACATCAAATACTCAAAGTTCATCGCAATCGGATGGATGGTTTAGCAACGCATAATTTCATGACGCCAGAGCTCAGTATTATACAAAGAAATAATCCGGGCATATGCACATCAAATCCCCAGAGTTTCATCACAATCGGATGAATGGTTTAGCAACTCATAAGGCACAAACAAACAAGCAAACATACATACATTTTATAAATAAAGTTTTTCTATAATCAACATAATTAGCCTGTCTGGGCCCTATGAGTCTAAATATATTAATTGAATTGGTGACATCAGTTTTCTTACATATCAGTGGACAAAATTGTAGCCGAGCAACGAACCACCTTAAAAATATAATTCAAATTCGATTTTACAGACTGGTATCACCGAGTACCGCTCCCTGGGGGCCTAGTCTTTATCTTTTATTAACCTCAGTTAGCGCGTTAATTACGTCACAAACACGTATTTTACGACTACCAAAATTAGCGTAACTGTCAAAATACGTGTTTGTGACGTAATTAACGCGCTAACTGAGGTTAATAAAAGATAGAGACTAGGCCCCCTGGTCTGGTTGTATGACGATGCAAAACCATGCCGGTTTCAACGTTCGTTCCGTCCATCTGCTTTTCCTCTAGGCGAGATAATTATTAAATCTATGCCAACGTATTTTATTACAAAGTATCTTGTAAATATATTTGACTCGCGTTAATCAAGAGTTATTATTGAAAACCTCCACAACACACGCATCCATTTTACAGAGTTGGCAAGGACTGTAAACTACCAAACCCTATGGATTAAATATCTAAACATAATCACCGTTGCCAAAAAACTGTTGGAAATTTTTTGTTTTTTTTTTTTTTTTTAATTTTTACACAATTTCAGATAAATTCATTTTGTACGCATTTCGCCTGCTTTATGGGGTTTTTATTGTTATTAAGATTGGATGCTTACTGAATTTAATTTCCAACTTCTATTACTAAATGATATTTTATGTTAATTAATCCAATAGTCCGTGATTTCAGTTAATGAAAATCCTTTATGTAAATGCTTTCTTTAAGCAAATGGCAATAACGATACTAAATTTTGTTCTTTTTTGTGGCTATTTTTGTTGATGGCAAACAATACGCTACGTGCCAATTTGGTTATAAGAGTGCTTGTTCTATCAGGGGCGTGCATTCTATAGAAGCTGTTAAGTTGTGCATGAAAAGGTGAAAAAATAAAAAAATAGATTTATTGCACACCCGAAAAATACGTGAATATGAGAAATATACTTTAAGGAATGTAAACACTGTTTTTCTCGAGTTTGACTTTAATTTGAGTTCTGAGAAACTCTCATCTTCCCAAGTGCCTATTTTAAGCGGATCTACGAAAATATGTAATTGAAATATGTTTTTTTTTTTTTTAAATATGAAAGTGAAAGACTCTTTGAGTAGTCTTGGTTAATGAATACCACCCCGAATCGAGACTTCATATTTTTTTACAATGGCTACACACAGGAGGCCCTGAGGAAAACAATTTCCCTTGGGGCCTATGTCATCTTTAAGGATGCTGTGTGGAGGGTCTTTTTAGTTCTACGAAGTAGATAGGTATGAGGGGTGGGTAGGAATCTGGGGGTCAGCGTGTTAGGATGGACGTACGAACCCAGAAATTAAAAGGTCTCCCTCAACCAATCTCACAACCGATCCTGATCCGGCCCGCCACTCAGAAGGTGGACAAATGCCTCCGCCGCTAAGACCTGGACAAACCTCACTCCATAATCCCAGGCCCCCCTGCTCAGCAAACGTATCGAACCACTTGGGGTGACCTATGGCGGGGGTGTTGCTCCTTTCTTTCTAAAAACCCTCCACATATAATCCTCAAAGATGACACAGGCTCTGAAGGAAATTATTTTTCTCGGTGCCTCCTGTGTGGAGCTAATCTAAAAAAAGAGTCAACATAATAAAATCGTATAAAAAACATCACGTTTTTATTCGTTCTAGTGAACCTCACAGCTAAAGATCAATAGTATCAAATTGTCCAATAACAATAAAACATCACCAAAAAGCGACGATTTTACTATTCAGGCATTGTATTCGGTACATAAAATGACGAAGTAGATTCCTTTAAATCCGGCCTCGTCAAATAACAGATTCAATGATGCCGCTATCGTAAAACAAGCGGGCATAGATTGTTCTTTGTTAGTGGCTGAAGTTTCACCGAGCTTTTCTTTGTCACGTGAATCACATGGGGACGCGGGCATGACATCCATCTAGCGTCTAGCGGCAATAAAGTGAAGCTTATTACGCGACGATAGACCGGGATGAAATAATTAATTAACCGTTGCAAATAAAATTATTTTTACACTTATTTAATTTTGACTCATTTTGGAGACAAAATAACTAACTTTCTTTTTTACGAGATTAATGAACTATTTTTGGACTATATCCGAAGTAGTTTTTTTATTATTTTATTTCATGCTATAAAAACTGCTAACAACTTTTTTTTTTTGCCCTACATGATAGAAATTATGGAGGACGAAGACGTTACTTCGGATCTTGTCTATTAGTGTGGTGAATTCCATAAATGGTGTGATGATGATAAAACTTTCATGAGGAATTCATATTGAGACATATTATGATAAAGCCATTGTGCTCTCACCTACTTTCACATAATTAAAGCTTGTGAACAAAAAATAAGGGCTATAATCAAGTTATTCAATTTGGAAGGCGAATATGAACAAGATCTCTTCAGCCGGTCTCTCTCGACTCATCGCCTTGCACCGCAGTTGGTGGGATGGATTTATGCGTCCGTCACTCCTAAACACATTGACCCCCTGATTCCTATCACACCCTTCGAAAGGGTGCTTCGATATTATTATATATTTTATACTATAGGTATATATATATTCATTATTCTACAGAAAAAATTGGCACGCCTAGAATTATAATTCCAAAACAAGAAAATAATTTACGTTGTCAATTGAATTCTATCTAAAGGTATTAAATGAAAATGTGGTTTGCTGAAGAGGTTTTTTGACAAAAAATGGTGTTGAATAAAAATCTGTATTTTACGTCAATACTTTTGCTTATTTCTCTTTATTTGAAAAATAATAAGAAAAAAGTAAATTCCGTTGAAAACTTTACCCCATGTTTTATTCAGAAACAATCCTAGTTGGAATAAAAGACCAATAAGTCTGCATACAAATTCCTTATTAGCGCGAAGGAAGTTTTAACTGAAAAATCTATAGTTTTGCCTTCTCTTCTGAATTTAATTGGACTTCGAGAGAACCTACAAAGAAACAACAAAAATAATAGTTTTCATCTTTTCACTAAGTGAATTCATTGTTTCAGAATATTTTATCAGTGTTTGCAAAATGAATTATTATCCCATTTTTATCTGCTCGGTTATTGTTGGCTTTAAATAAATAGCTTGCAAAGAAAACGAACTGAGAAGAAAGTTTTTTTTTTAAATATTTTTACAATAAGAAAATCAGCTGTCAGATCTAATTAAAATTCTTAAAAACTACATAATTCAGCTCAGTTTTTCAAATATTTTCTCGCTAATTAGTGATTTCTTTGTGATATAGCACTATCGCTTATGGAACGATGGAATCACCAATTTGAAGAATAGTGTCATGTTGAAGAAAGTGAATTGATTAACATAAAGTTTCAATTAATCCCGGCTATTCAGATCTATTCACTAAATATAGTGTAAATCGATTTTAAGAAAGTTTCGAATCTCAGTGGTCGTCTCTCACCTAGAATTGCCGACTTTTTGAGGGAGAGGTCGATTCAGATGGTAGTCAATGGTTTCACCTCTTCCTCACACTCGATAAATGCTGGCTTCCCGCGGGGATCGGTTCTGTCTCCGACTTTGTTTTTGTTCCACATCAACGACCTTTTGTCATGTGCACCAATTCATTGTTACGTGGATGACAGTACGGTCCATGATAGCTTTTTGTTTGACAAGCCTCCAAAGAGCACACAAACCCCAATAGCTCGGAGGGCTTTGAAGCAAAGAATGGACGTTTACCTCGAGAGTGTTTTCTCTTGGGGTAAGAATAACCTCGCCGAATTTAATGTTTCAAAGACCCAATCATGTTGGATAACGTCTAAAAGGGATCGAAATGATAATCTAGTCTCCTTCAACGGAAGCAATCTGCCGAACAGGCCCTCCATTGATGTGCTTGGTGTAACCCTAAGTGACCAGCTCAGGATATGGGGGCTCCATCGAAGCCATAGTAAAGTTAGCCTGCCTAAAACTGGGCGTTACTGTACAGGGCCCGCAGATACTTTAATAGTACACAACTGCTAACCCTGTACAAATCACAAGGAACATACACATAAATGGAATCACTAAAAAGCTTACGAGACTTGTATATTTCTTCAAAAACCTAAGAAACATACTACCTAGGAAAGACATCAACAAAGTATTTTATGCCTTATGTCATTCCCGTCTTGAGTACGGAATTCTAGTATGGGGATCTGCTACAGCAAATCATATTAACCACTTAGATATTTCTCAGAAGAGCATTATAAAAACCATACTAAAATTACCCATCAGAATCCCCTCAAAAGATATTTTTAAGTGTTTTGACATTCTAAATTTAAAACAAATATATGCCAAGAATATTTTATACATCATTTTAAAAACAGAAAAACTCCTAATGAAACTCGGATACATGACACAAGAGCCTCAAAAAAGGATATACGAGATGTTCCAAAATTCAAGACAAGCTTTGACCAAAGAAACCACATATATCTTTAAACTTTACAACATCCTTCCTCCAAGTCTGAAAAAGTTAGAAAAGATAAATAGGTTTAAGGAAAAAATCAAAACATGGGTGAAAGAAATTAATGCAGATATACTAGAGAATGTATTAAAAACATCATAGAAACTAAATAACGGAAAATCTACCAGTCCGCCTCAGCACAGGACCACCTAGTGAGGAGGACTAAGAACAAACAGATGAAATATTTATATACATAATCGTATCTTGTAATTTTCATTAAACCTGTAACTAAATAGTCACTAATAAGAAATAAAATAATAAAAAAATATTTAAAAAAGTGCGTCCCACGGTTGAATTTGGCAGCCACCTCTGGTTTGGAGCTCCAAAATACCTGAAAAATACTCTCGACTCTGTGCAAAAACGGGCGGTCCGTTTGATAGATTCTCCCATCTTAACAGACAGATGGCAATCTTTAGAGCACAGGCGTCGGGTGGAAATGCTATTCTTATTATACCGGTATTATAATGGAAAATTCTCCGAGGAACTAGAGTCATTGATCCCTTCAGCACCGGTGCATAGTCGGGAAACACGCCAAACGCGTGCCCAACATATGTACACGGTTGACATTTGTCACATGAGAACGGGTCGTTTCTTCGACTCGTTCTTGCTTCAACAGCTCGGCTGTGGAACTATTTTCCGGCCTCTCTATTTCCTCCTTCCTACAACATGGGTCTCTTCAAGACCAATGTTCATTCCTTCCTCTCCTCAAAAAGACCCTCCACACAGCATCTCAGATGACATAGGCCCTGAGGGAAATTATTTTCCTCAGGGCCTCCTGTGTGGAGTTAATGTAAAAAAAGGCGACATTGATAGAAACCTATCAATTACTTGACATCATTTTGGGAGGCAGGAATGGGTACCACCGCCCCGATAACCATTTATTGGCTAACAAACACCGGCCCGCCACGCTTCGTTAGACGCGTCCGCCACCAAGACCTGATAGGTTTTCTAATAAATGATTCCCGTTGCGACGGTATCCACAATCGTCTACCAAGTGGAAATTATTATTCTGGCTCACTAGACAGTCTAGACACGGCTAAGGTCATTAAAATTTGATGGTATTTCACCTAAAATACTAATAACGGTTTGTTTCAAAAAATTTAACCGATTTATCAAATATTTGAAGTTAATTTTCATGTTGTGTGTTCAAGTTCTGTTCTTATATATCATTGTTGGACAGCATAAAACTGAAATAATCACAGAACTAAGTCCTTAGAGTGTCTACCACTTTTAAAATACGTCATATTTTAAAAAATCGAAATGGGAAATCCAAATTCGTAAATGACGGAAGTTCAAATAACCGAACCTCACTCATCGATTTAACGATTAAGACTTAGCCTACCAAAGCTGACTTAAGTAGATTTTGACTTTGTCTCGGTCGAGGGTCGAAATCAAGCTTTACGTCAAACCGCAGCCAAGACTCGACGGACAAACAATCTACAGCCTCCTCATTCCCATTCAACTTGCCGACAAAGATATGAATTGCTTTGATGCCGTCTTATCTGATTACAGGGTCGTATTTAGGCTCTGTAGACCCGAGGCTAAACCTGTGGTTCGGGCCCTACCGGGGCGTCTGGAGAGTAACCATAATCCCTCGTAAAATGTAGGGTCCAATTGGTAAAATTTCAAATACAGTGTTTCATCAATATTACGAAATTCCATTGGGATGGAGAGCTACGATGTCAGGAGAGTTTAAGTGAGAGCTCGTGCTAAATGGGATAAAAGAAACATTTCGACGGTCCCAAAAAACAATGTCGGGTGTGTTAAACATTGAAAATCGGTTTGTTGGCTTACATTATGGCTTATTTGGTTGATTATTATTTTCGGAATTTTGAATTAAATTTCAAACTCAAATTTCATGATCTCAAAAACAATAAAAATGCAGATATGAAACTTTAATACAACATTGTTCTTTGAGACCGTCGATTTGTTTCCATTCAAATTTGTATGGGAGGTGTAATATCCTTGAATTCCTATGGTTGGGGTTGACTTCTTATGTAGATTAAGGTTATATCAAATGGATACTCGTAGTTCGTATTCATTTACGTAATATTTGATTATTAAATAGTGGATTGTCTTTTTGAATCCGGCTGTTATAATGATCCTGATACTGAGCCCAATATCTCAAGTATTCTAGGTTGTTTACAATTTAAATATTTCGTAGGTACACACTGTAAAGTTTATTGCAAGATATAATTGATATAACGTTATAGCTAGTTGCTGCTCTAAAGCCTGAACAATCAGAAGGGAGCGCTTTTCCAGCGAAGGTGTGAGTATATTCCAACGCTCGGGTATTTCCGCCTGTAAACGGCAAAAACCGAACGGCCCAAAGACAGTGCACTACATCACAATTTACAAGTTTTTTGATATTTGACATACAACAATGAAGTCACAGTTCTGATCAGCCCAGTGTCAGATTCCTTGAAAACTTCGCTCGGGAACACTCGTAAGTGAAATCGAATGAGTTCCATCTATGAATGCCTCAACACTACAGGAGACACTTTTAGTGTCCTTATTTATTCCATGAAAAGAGACCTATTCGGAGTGCAAACCCATAGGCTGCAGCCCTGATAGCCTGCACTTAAATGCGGCCCTGTCGGAATACAGAGTATTAGATAAATTTATCTTTAGATCTGAATTCAATCCTATGGATGATTTAGCATGAGGCGGGTTTGAGGAACACTGTAAAATTTAATTTAATTATTCAGGGATTTTCTGGCATGGATAAATGTGTCGAGGTAGTCTAGATTTCCACACTTTTTTCTCGAAGTTCTAAGGCTATTGTAATTCTGAAGGGGTAGAAGGAAGTAGGGAAGCACCGCTATTCAGATCCAGCTACTAAAGACAGCTGAACTCACTTCAGGCTGCGCCGTGGTCACACATTATGAGAGTGTCTTACTATTTATAAAAAATATTTTTTGTTACATTTATGTAGGTAGAATACCTTGATAATTATTTCCATTGCAACAGAGTTAGTTGTGATTTTATTTTTTTTTAAATAGTAATAATTCTCCCGGGTTCATTGGATGAGGTTTATCCGGGTCTTAGCGGCGGATGCGTCTGCCCACCTGCTGCATGGCAGGCCGGATCGGGAGAGAGCGGTTGAGGGAGTCCCTTTGATTTCTCCAGCCGTACTCTCCCGGAACATCGTCTTGCAGCGCAGTGGGAGGGATGAATTCATACGTCCGTCACTCCTTAAGGTGAAGTTATACGTGAAAACCTATTTAGATTAATCTTTACGAAGAATTGGCTTGCAGTATGAACATCAAAAAATATGCCACGGATAAATTGAAGCTTTTACTAGCTTTTCTATGTATCGGAATTAAAATAAAATTTTATTTTTATTTTAACTTTATGAGTAAAACCTCAAATTGTAATATTTAATTAAATGAAGACAATATAAGCGAAACTCAATCGAAAATCTGGAAACAGAAAAATCAGAAAAAGATATTGGCACCTCTGGGACTCGAACCCAGGACCTCTCGCTTTCCGGGCGAACGCCCTAACTACTGCGCCAAGGTGTTCTTAGTCGAAGAATGATACAGTTAAAAATGCCCGAATTTGATATCGACACCTTGGCGCAGTGGTTAGGGCGTTCGCCCGGAAAGCGAGAGGTCCTGGGTTCGAGTCCCAGCGGTGCCAATATCTTTTTCTGTTTCCATATTTTCGATTGAGTTTCGCTTATATTGTCATCATTTAATTAAATATTACAATAAAATTATTATATACGTAACAAAAAATATAAGCGTAAACCACTAAAAAAAATGTTTTTTCAAGACTTTACTATGAAGTAATTCAAGAAAAGATTTTTTAAAAATACTCCTTTATGGCTAAGACTATTTTTGAGGTTTTCTATGCTCTAACTTTTTTTCATTCTTATAAAATTATGCACAGAATAAATAAAAACGACTTTTTCGATTACTTGCCACGCGCAAATAAGGCGCTCGATTTTAAATTTTGCAGGCATTTCGAAATATTTCTAGCGTTTTCATTTAATACCATTTTCCTTCCCATAACTTCCTCTCCTTTCTTTCCTAAAGAGACCCTCCACACAGCATCCCTAAAGATGACACATGCCCTGAGGGGAATTATTTTCCTCAGGGCCTCCTATGGAGCTAATATAAAAACGAAATATCTAGTGCGGTAGAAGCGAAACTTTACCAAAACAATCTGAACCAATACTTGAAAAGTGAGGTCATAATCAAAGCGATCAAAGAGCACAGACCTAGCGTAATTTCCGTTTCGTATCTCAACCAATAGGAGCCTTTAAAAATGACATCATAATCAAAGCGGCCAATGAACGCAGTTGATGCGTCGCAGGTGCAGTAATTGTCATTTCCGATTTATCCGAAATCCAAATCACAGCAATCAAAAAAATGGGTTAATTATACAATATAATTATAAAAAAAAGGCAGGGAACGGAGAAGGAGAGAGTTGGGAGGCACCTGGTTATTCAGATCTGATCACTAGACACAGTTAAAGCTATTTCAGGCAACGTTTCAATTCTGAGTGGTGTTCTTTCATCAGGACGATACAGAGAAGAAATGAAAATGTATTACGTTATTTCATATAATTTTTTTTTAAAGAAAGACATACATTTCCGGGGTACTAATAACCTAACAATCATTTGAAAATCACAGTAAGTAGGAAACGTTGCTTGATTTGTGTTGGAGGAATTAGCCAATTGAGGAATTGAACTCACGACGCCTGGGTTGGACGTTGGACACATACACGATGCCAACGCAGCCACTCTGATAACTGATAATTCTCGATAACAGATTTTTCTTGTTAGAATAATTCGTATAAACCAAACAGTTTGTGATATCCTTTGTATCAAACGATTGCCGGTAGATGGCGACACTATACAAGCTACCTGTCACTTCTTGGTCGGCTAACACCTTGTCGATGTCGTGTACGCAATTCATTACAATAAAACTAAGTTATAATATTCAATCCTGGTTTATTTTGCTCTCTGTCCTTCATTTTTCGACATTAACGAACTAACTGGGACTCGATTGATACTCAAGAAAAGCGACAGCAAGCTTATAAAAGCTACTACATTCCAAATGATCATCGCTACTTTGCAAGCGTTGGGCACGTTGGGCATATTAAACACTCTATAATTATATATGACCCTCGGTAACATTTTCTCTAATTATTTAAACTACGTTTATGATATGTAATTAGGCGTTAGAGATTCTACAGTGCGGTTTTAATTCATTTTATGGGTTTAACACCACTTAAGCTTTTAATACCCGCTCTCACGGGGGATTATGTTCCCACTAACGCGCCAAGTGACCACAGCTTTAACTGATTTATTAAATTAGTTGGAAACTTCACCAACGAATAGTTTAAACCTTTTGAAAAAACGAAAGTAAAATAAAAAAATATATTTTTAATTTAATTATAGAGCATGTTTTTGGCTTTTCTAAGAACAGTATCTCACCCCGATAACTTAATCATAAAAGTAGAATAATATAGAATATGTGTTTATGTATGCGGATGTGCATGTAAATGTGTTAATATATGTATATATGTGTACATATATGCATGTGTGTACATATATGTATACATGAATACCACCGACCACTCGACCACCATAACGCCGGAATGAGCCTAGCATGATGGTCGAAAAATCCACAAATGATGTAACCATTCAAAGCAATGAATAAAGAAAAATAAAAAAGAGTATGCATGTATGTGTGTAGGTGTTTATATTTTTGCCCCTAATTACACAAGTGACTTTTAAAAATCTAATCATTATGCATGTCTTTTTTTCCTTCTATCCTCTACTTTTTACTATAATTTTTCCAATTTTCAGCATGTTTATTTATTTATTTATTTCAAGACTTGTTTTTACATTAAAAAATGATAAAGTTTGCAAAGTTAAACAACATTTTTTTATTTTTTTATTCTACTACTCCATAAGTTGAGCTCTGGGAGCTCGTGTTTATGGGAGGAGTATTTATTCACACGCAAAAAATAAAATAATGATAATGTTCTAATTAAATGTTTAAAAAGAACTTATGAGATAAATACAAATATTAATTGATTAATGTTTGTATTTATAATTAAATGTTTAAAAAGAATTTATGAGATAAATACAAATATTATTTTTTTATAAATACAAATTTCTAATTAAATGTTTAAAAAGAACTTATGAGATAAATACAAATATTATTTTTTTCAAAGAACTTATGAGATAAATACAAATATTAATTGACATAGGTTCGTAATTTAGGGAAAAAAATTGTTATACAAGGTCAATACTTTTTAAAAAAAATATTAAATATTACAATTAAAGTAAGGGTAATTTAAATTAAGGGTACAATATATCATTATCCAATTTCAGTGACTTAATTTGTTTTTTGAATTGTTCATATTTCAATGTTTCAGTTACACTAATTTTGTTTTTAGATAATAATATATTGTACCATCTTACACCTAGATACAGATAGTGGTGCTGAGCCGTGGTAGTTCTAAGCATAGGGATTAAGCCATTAAGCCATTAAGCCATTCGTTTTAAATCTATTGCTTATGCTATCAGAGGGGTGAATTTTTTTAATAAAATACTCTTTATAAATTTGATATAAGGCGTTTCTCTTATACAATTCTGTGATGGATGGTACATTAAATTCTCGAAATATCTCTAGAGTAGGGAAGTCGTATGGTTTCCTAAGGATGATTTTTATAATTATTCTTTGAATTATGATTATAGGTTGTAAGGAAGCTTTAAAGGCCCCTCCCCACCCAATAATGCCGTACTGTAATAAGGACTGAATTAATGCAAAATATACAATTTTTATGGTTTTCTTGTTTAAAATATTTCGTATGTTATAGAATACATAGATAAGTTTTCTTATTCTTTCCACAGTGAGATTGATATGATCTTTCCATTTAACATTTTTATCTATTAAGATTCCAAGATATTTTATACTAGATTTATGATTTAGCTTAGCGCAGTCCGTATTACATGTACCGTCATATATATATACCGTCATATATCGTTATACACCAAATCCAAATGCTAGACTTCATACAAAGTAACTATACTCCATTGGTCACCATGAAACAGTCAGCCGCCTAGTAGGTATAGTGATTTAATTTAACTACTAATCTTTTAAATATATTATATTCGATAAATTAAAAATTGCCTTGCTTGGAATTAAGTATAATAAATGTTTATAATTAATTAGGTTATGTTGCGTGGCCCATGTTTGTCTCTGGAGACCTAGAGCCATAAAATAGAAAATAAAATACTTGTATTGAATTTTTTTTTAAGCGACTATATAAAATAATTCCATAAGAATACAAAATATAATGATTAAGTAAGGTAAAGATATTGTATTTCTTAGTCCCCCTCACTAGGAGTTCCTGTGCTGAGGCGGACTAAAATTGTTAAATTACAGTTTATTTGTCATCTATGTCGTTTTTAGTGTCTTCATTAGGGTGTTTTCGTTGACCTCTTTCAGCCATATTTTTATTCTTGATTTGTACTCATTAATTTTTTTTATTAGTTTTATGTGTTGGGGAAGAATGTTATGGAGTTTAGTTGCAAAATAAGCGTAGTTTCTTTGTCCAAATGTGGTTTTATAACTTGGAATGTTTTTTATGTCATTTTTATTTGATCTAGTGTGATGGATACGCTGTCTAGTAGAGGATTCAGTATTTTTGAATAGCTTCAATAATATATTTTTGGCATATATTCTTTGTACATTTGGTACGTCAAAGATTTTGAATATTTCGATCGAAGGCGTTCTAATTGCTACTTTCAGTATGGTATTTATGATTCCTTTTTGAACTGTATTCAGGTTTTGTGTGTATTTATGTGTAGTAGATCCTCGTCCTATAATTTCATATTCAATTATATCGGTTGAAGATTTCAGATAAGTTTGTAATAACGTGAAATAATTTTTGATGCTGGCTGTGAGGCTTTTAAAAAAGAAAAAGGAATAATTGTCAAAAGTTTAGAAATGAGTTGACACTTTCGCTTCTAGTAAAAACATAGACAAAAATATTCAAAGATAAATTTGTTGTGAATATTATGATAAAAAGCGACATAGACGTTAAATTTAAAGAAAAAGAGCTAATCGCTATAATTAATTTATTATTAATAAGTAAAGAACGATAAAAAAGCAATAATTATTTTAAAAGCATAAAATGTCCAGTTTAATACGTTTTTGCATACAAAATCGTATCTTCTCCAAGCTTATACCTTCGTTAACGTTTTAATTATTGTGGTTTAAGCAAAGTTGAATGTTAAAATTTATAGGAAAAAACATTAATAACTTTTGAAGGTTAGTCCTATCAATGTTATTTGTAATAATTTATTGGAGAAGACAATACCAATAAATCTAAACGAAACATAAAACAGAAAGAGACACAGAAAAAAATACTAAAAATTTATTGGCCCTGTAAGACAGAGATCCTGGGTTCGAGTCCTAGTTGCGACCGTTGCCTTTTTATAATATGTTTCGTATTCTGTTTCACGCTTCGTTTTGATTAATATTGTCTTATTCTTCAATAAAAAAAAGATAATTACTTATTTTCATTCAATAATTTTAAAATGTAATAATATCCTGAAAAATTAAATCTAAATCGCCATTACTCAAAATCTCCTTTTATTCCTGACAAAAATAAAGTAACTGATGTGTAGCTCTTCGTCGCAAGGCTGTCGATTGGGATGGATCCGTGTCCACTTGTGTGTGAATGATGCTCGGGTTCACTAATGCCCGAACTGTGTTATTCCTATGGACGTCTCAGTATTGAGTTTACTAACCAGCGGGGAGAATCATGTCTCTTTTATCCCTTGGTTTTCCAGTTTATACCTGTTAGAAAGAATAGAGTTATTTTATGTTAAATCTGGGATTTATTTAATACTTCGCGTGTACAAGTGGTGACCACGATAGTCGACCTAACTGGAAGCTGGCTAAATGGAATCCGAATTGAATGAGCTCCTGTAGACGTGTAGACTGCACCCGGGCCCTTTGCCCCCCTGGTGCCAAAACTCCGAACTAAACTAACTGCCATCTAGCGGACTTTCAGGACAGCTCTTAGTACTGCCCTCCGCATGACAAGCTCGGAAGCTTTTATATATACCACAATATACATAATAAAGTAATAAATAAGAAAGAATGATCTTTAAACTGTCTCTTTAGGTACATTGCGTTGTCCACCTACTGTGTGGCGGGTCGGATCAGGAGAGACAGGTTGAGGAAGATCTCTCCAGCTAGATTCTCTCGACCCATCGCCTCGCACCTCGGTGGGAGGGATGGATTCATACATCCGTCACTCCTGCTACATCAACCCACCCTTCATACCTTTTTCCTTACCATAAGTTCCTCTCCTTCCTTTCCCTAAAAATACCCTCCATACAGCATCCCCAAAGATGACAGGTTCTGAGAGGAATTATTTTCCTCAGGGCCTTCTGTGTGGAGCTAATGTAAAAAAAAAAATAATAATAAAATACAATTTGTCCAACGAAATATCACTATTTCAATGAAATTTTTTTGACATCCTCAAGGATAACTTCCTTCAAACCTAAATGGAAGGTACCATAATAATGAAAAATTACGAATAAGAAAGTCTATTTGGAAAAAATAATCTTTGCGAATCCATTATAACAATCACCATCTTAAGACGGAATGGAAACGTACAAACGAATTTACAGATAGAAGTGATGCAAAACGGTTGAGTTAAAAAATTTAAGGAAGTTGCATAAAATGCAGATTCAATTTAAAATACCGATTTCTATTGGCTACCTTCATTCAATATATACATATACCGATACCATTATATCATACCGATTTCTATTGGCTACCTTCATTCACAGAGCAAAACTTAATTGATTGAAATTACAGATAAGCTCAGTATAATGGCAAAAATTTAATAATAGCCTCCTGAGAACAGCTCTGAAAGTTTTACCTTTTCAATAAACGTAGCTTCCTTTAATCATCCGGCCACTGTACCGGAAGTGGAAAAGGGGATAAGCTTAGTTCCGAATATTTTCCCTTAGCCCACTTGACCTTCCTTAAATTTAACCATTGATAGCTTACTTTCTTGCGACATCAGAATGTTCTTCAAATCATAACGAAAGGAAAAAACTGTTATCTTATTCTAGAAACTACATGTTGGTTAAACAAAATGTTAAATTGTTTAAAGCAAACAGTTTATTTTCAATTCCAAGCAAAACCGTTAATTATTTGTTAAGGTGCTAGTTGACTAAAACACGAACGAGATTAGTTATCGTGAAACAGCAGAATAGACCTAAGAATGAAGAAAAAAAGAGTGAAATGTGCAGGGTGTCCGGGGGTAAAGTACATTAACGTCGGGAGGTGATTCTACATGAAGTAAAAAAGATAGATAACTTTTTTTGAAATTCCAACTTTTAGGGGTTGTTTTGTGATAAAAAGATAAAATTAGACTGGCGTGTGCCTCCAGCTTTATTATTTTCCGCTGTTCGATACGGGCCAGTCACAACCATGCAATGTTGCCACAATCGTTTCCGGCGTGCGCTCAGCAAGTAAGATCGTACCTCACATTAAGGATTTTTAGTAGATAGGTACGTCTCTTGTCGGAAAAAAATGTTGGAATTTCGGAAAAAAATTGTTAATCTTTTTTACACCTACCATCATGTAGAATCACCTCCGAAGTAAATGTACTTTACCCCCGGACACCCTGTATATTTAAAAAACTAAAAATAATTATTCGATTGGATAAGTATACCTAATGAGCGCTTTTGTCACCCATATATCACCCCATGTACCCGGGCACCCCTGCTAAGTCACCAATCGTAGCGAACCACTTTGGGTAACCTATTGCAGAGGTGCAATTTATACAATAAATGATTCCCGAGGCGGCGGTACCCATACCAGCCTCCCAAATTTACTAATAAAGTAAAATTGTCTATACTGATATTCTATATGCGTAAAGAAGTAGTTTAATCGTTATATAAACTTAAAATTTCTCTTAAAATTTTGGGATATTTCGTTTTATAGGTTATATAGGTTTTAAAAATGTGCTACTATTTCTTCTTTTTGAAGGTGTCGTAAAAACTAACATATTTTTTAGAATCTAGATAAAATATGTTTTAGGTTTAATATTTATAAATTGAAATATTTTAATTTCAAACATGAAAAAAATATTATTACTCTAAACGTCGAAATACTGTAGAAAATCTGCAAGAAAACTGTCAACTCGCTTTTTATCTCGTCGATACAATAAATAAAAAAAATATAATAATTCCCAGAGAATTCTCATTTTAGAATTATTATTCAATAAAAACGTGGATTTCTTATTTCTAGGTTTATATTTACCTATACATGCATAAGGTACTATGTTATTTAAAAAAACATCACATTCATGAAATTCTTTTTAAATTAACGCAATGACAGTCAATTAAAATATAATACGTCAGAAATAATCTAACTCGAAAAATTGTAGCCTTTATTCAATTTGCAACTAAAAGCACCGTTTAACGGTAGCGAAGTATTTTTTTAATTAGTAGGCTGATTGAATTAATCTTCTTTTTTATATCAAATGGTGTAAAATAAAATATTAGTTATAATAATTAATTCGATTCAATAAATCGATTTATGGGTTTTTTTCCATTTTCTTCATTGAAGTTATTTATGCTGATGCCATTTGCAAACTGTTCTTGTTTCTGAATTAATATAGGTAGGTACCTACTACACAACACGCCATTTTCAGTAAATAATTGTGCAGGGGTCAGCAAATACAACCGGAGTCAGTTAATACAAATAGTCAGTAAATATAAAGCTGTAAGATAACAACAGAATGGGTTTTAAACTCTCGGGTCTAAAGAACCCAGCGCCGTAGACAATAAAGTAAGCGGGACAGGCGCTAAGGGGTTAATCACCGATCTTATCACCCCCCATTAACAAAGACTTCGAGGAATATTTATAAGAGCCACTGGAAAGTTTCTGGGAGATTTACAATCATGGAAAAGCGCAAAGAAATAATTATTGACGATAAGGCTGGAGGAAATTTGTTGGCCTGCGAAATATTAGTGTTTTTATTACTTTTTAAGTGATGGGAGTTGAATTTTAATAGAAGTTTTCCGGTAGCTTCTCTGCGGAATTAACAACTTTTTTCGTGAAGTGTTTTCTGGGAAATACGACGTGAACTCAATGTTAAGGAGAGTTGTTTTAATTGATGATTCTCTCAAGCAGTCAGAATTGCCTTAACGGAGAGGAAGAGCGACCATCCGAAAATGATTTTTTATCCTCATCTAATTTTGTGTTTGTATTTTCTAAAGGCAAGAATTCCCATTCAAAGTTGGTATCTTTCTAACTTATCAAAACGCCCATGTCTTCGCAGAGAGGATGGACAGCCGCCAATTAATTAATTAATACAAACATAATTATTATAAGCAATAATTATTAGCCTGAAACACTAATCCACATTGAAAAATCTCCCTAGAAAAGATAAATGCCGCCGACGGGACTTGAACACGCGTCCTTCTGATATCCGGTCAACTGCTCTTTATCCATTTTTGTGTATGTTTATCTTATCTCGGGAGATTTTTTCAATGTAGATGAGTGTTTCAGGCTAATAATTATTGCTTTTAATAATTGTTACCCTTTGTGCTATGCATAAAAAAATCTTGTCTTAAACATTAGTTTACCAATTAAAAAATAATAATTAACACAAACATATTTAATGTTTACATCAAATTCAGACATATTTTACGAGAGTCAAGATATGTGTATGAGCCTAGTTTGTTTATCGATAGAATCCAAAAACCACATAAAATGTGACTAAAAACTTTTTTTTTTATTTCCATGAATCCAAGTGTTTTGACTGGACATGACACATTTGCCTGTATCATTTCTTCTGCAATTCTGTCTTATCAGACAACCCTTGCTTATTTTAATTTCATATTATGATGCTCTATTATATAATATTACGTCGACTGTTTACATGACCGGCTCTATAACTTCTCTTGATCGTGTCGTGTTTTTTTAATGCGCCTCGCTCGTATATTCTCATTACACTACTTACTATGTTCAATTGCTCTAAATATCCAAACCATATAAGTGTCCTTTACTTTTTTTATGTGAATACCGCACAACAATCCCAACTGCTCTCAACCCTGTTGAGAAATGAGGCAAAAGAAGGTGGGGAAGTACCTGGCTATTCTAATCTGGTCACCCAACATGGAAAGCTATTTCAAGCAAAGTTCCATTCATTTTTGAATGGTGGTCTTAGACCAAGACAAAGAGAGTACTTTCTATTCTGGAACGTGCCGCTAATATACCATATATTAATTTAAATGGATAAATTGCGAAAAAACACAAATTAAAGAATTCAAATGTATTTGCGCATGCCGGTGTTTGAATTCGCGACCTCCGTACTGCTAGTCGAGACCCCGGAGGCCGTACATTCTAGTGAATCTCCAAATTTGTAACACAGTTGTACAATACATGGCTTTACCACAAAAAGGCAGATAAGTATCATTCCTTGTGCACCCAGCGTACTTTTGTAAGAAAGTCATTTTTTTTTTCAGAAAAATCGAATAAAGTTTTATCAAACTCAATTCGAGAAAATAATAAAATAAAATCATATGATTCCACGAGCCAAAAATAAAATATAATCAATAACCAGTTACCTAGGTGATCTGAGATATTCATTCGATGCATTGTAGAACACCGTTGTAAAGCTGCGAATTTAGCAAGAATGTGTGATAACAATATATCAAAAAATTCTAGAATATTGCCGATCTCTTGGAATTCAGTATTTCATAACGCAGTCAGGCGTGCTAGAAGCATCTCGCAATACTGTTATATTTATCGTCTCGCATTTCGAAATTTTCCAAGAAACCAGCAAACGAAAATTAAATGAATTGAAAAATTTCATTCTAAAAATATTATTTGTAACTGAGTTTTCCGTAGCGAATGTATAATGTGATAATATTATCATGCGTCATTTAATTCGGTGGGTGTAGTTGATATTAATTAACAAAGCAATTTATTTTATCGAAGGAAGCGAAAACTTTAGGGTACCTACGACATATTAAATGAAAAAACACACTTTGTAAAACACCACTCCGTAGGTATTTGAATTTGAATTAATAATTAACATCGAACCAGGTTTTGCTTAGCTCATGCTTCGTCAGGACCTATTATATTAACTAAAGATAATAATATACAGAAAATATACAAGAAAATGAAACAATAATTTAAAAAGTTACAAAATTGAAAAAAAGACATCTTATTCGTGACTATAGGGTGTCTTCTTTTCTGTGTTGTATTTTACTCAATGTTTTATTTTCTTTGTTATATCTTAAAATTTTCCAGTAAAACCTAATATTTACCAATTTAAGGTCTTTTACAGTCAGATATATACAGGATGTTAAGTGGCGTACTTGACTTACTTTAACCAAAGTACTTGACTTACTTTAACAGTAATTCCTGATTTGGAGTAAAAAGTATAAATGACTTTTGCCACCGGAGACCAAAATTTCATTTGCATTTTTTACTAATATAATAAGCCCTGACGAAAATTGAGCTAAGCTAAGGTGGTTGGCTGTTAATTATTAATTGAAATAAAAATTGATGTATTACAAAGGGGACATCTATAAATTACGTCACACAAATTTCATAATTTTTAACCCCCCGACTCTGTCACATTTGTGAGACCCCCTCCCCCCCTAATGTGACGTCACATTTTTTTTATGTGACATGTGACGTCACAGAGCTGATGACCTCCCCCATACACCTTGTCACACAATATTACACTTCTATACTCCCCTCCCCCCCCACCCCTTAAGGTGTGACGTAATTTATGGATGGCCCCAAAGTGTTTTTTTTTTTCTTTTAATATCAATTTATTTTAATTACATTTACAATGGGTATATTTTACAAATAAGCTGGTAATGAATATTCGATGTAAAAAGAACAAGTGTTTTTTTAAGTGTCTTTTTGGGAGTTGCAAGGTGAATATAAAATGTTTAACAGTAATATTCGCTGGCAACACTGGCGGACCTGCCTACGCAAAAATATTAATATAATTTGGCAGTGTTGAATTGAAATACTCAGCTTAATATAATATGCATTGGCAGTCCGCATCTACTTTTTTAGGCTTAACGGGAGTTAATTGGTTAATCATTTCAACCACTTTAGTTTCTCAAAAATCGAACGTAATAAATTGGTCGCGTATACGACTTCTTTCAATACTAAAAGCTTCGTTAGTTGAACTCAGTTAATTAATAAGCCAGTATTTTTCCATGCCGGGTTTAAAGCTCTTACCAATTGTTGACCGTAATCGCAAATATTGATAACTGACCATAGATTACGGATTACGGATTTGGTCAATAATTATACAAAACTGGCGAATCTGTCTAAGAATTCACATTCCGAAACGTCAAATGCCAATCAATTTTAAAATATTCATAAATTGGCAATGATGAATTAAAATACTAACCTATATATGCATTTGCAGTTCGCATTTACTTTTTGGCAGTAATCGGGAATTAATGATACATGCTGATGATACAGTAATAATAGTGAATGGAATATCTTGGCTTGAAACTTTTTAAAGGCATGAAAATGTATTGCATATATCTCATCATGGCTAAAAAGTAATAGACTCTTCCTAAACTACAACAAAATATTTTACCTTGCTTTTTATAAAAACAGTAAAAACAAATCTCCCAATAACCTTAATATTAGAATACATAATGCTAACTGTAATCACGAAACATGTTCTTCTTGCTTTGAACTTGGAAAAGTTGATAAGATCAAATATTTGGGTATATATATTGACACAAATTTAAATTGGCAATCACAAATTAATAATACCCTTTCTGAATTAAGATATCTTAAAGAAGTACTGAATGTTGACAAACTGAAAATGGTTTATTTTTCTCTGGTGCAATCTATGTGTTTATGAATCGCGTCTACGACTTCTTTCAATTCTACGAGCTTTGTTGTTCAGATCCGTTCATTAAATACGCGAGTAATTTTGCATAACGAACGACAGTATTAAAATATATCGATCATCTATGCTAGATAGCCAGATATGAATAACGGCACACAAAATAATAGCGTGTATCAATATCTTCTATGCTCTTAATATGTAAGTAAGATGTAGGTATTTGTCACTTCATTTGTTATTTCATTTTCACTACAGCAACGACCAATAATAAAGTACTCCACCAAAAAATAAAAAGCCGAGACAAATTTAAATGAAACACACAACAGCATTGTGCAATTTTCCGGCGGATGTCGGCGGTGAAAGCAATTATTATCTGCCACCCTGCAGGAGATGTTTAATTCACCCGCCAGGCGCTATGCGGCGCTAGGCGGCGTTAGGCGGCGTTAGGCGGCGCCCTGTCACCCGCTCTACATACCTCCCGCCCGCTGCAGATAGCGGAGGCTCTATTTTAAACTAACTTTGCCAGCTGACCGCCCGAAGTAGGGATAATTTCTTTGAAAACTACTCGTGAAATGTAAAACTGATGATCTGAAGTTGAAATTTATCAGATTAGGTGGAGTTCTTAGATGCAATCATAATGATTATCTGATGGTAGAGGTTTCCAAACATTTCTGAACGTGTTTTAGATTATATTATTTGATCAAGGTCGTGAAGCCATCACGGTTGAAGGGAAAAACGCCTGACAAACGCGTCAGATGAAAATTAGTTAAGAATAGAATTTGTAGCGTCCTGGTCGTGATCTCCAAAAGTCTGCAGTCAGAGTTTAAGTCTGCGCTGCTTTGGCTTTCTTCGGCTCCACGCCAAGGATTAGCGTACCTTTTTGAGAGAGATTGAGGTTTTAGGTTATCCTTGTTAGTCAAAACACTTGTGTTTGTACTGGATATGATTGTTACGTTGTTTATTGAGAATAAATTCACAGTGAGAGAGAGGCGGATTCTAAATACTTGACTGGCAATTAGTATTAAGGGTCGGGTATCAAACCGCTCTAACGCTGCAGTAAGGTATTTCTTGTACTTGTAGACAAACACGGCCGCAGCTGGCCGCCTGCGTCTGGCTAGAGGAGATGTGGGTATACTAGACACTACGGACTTACGAAATAAAAATATACTTGCCTTATAAAATTTAAATTTAGTTCCTACTATAATGGATACAGCTTAACATACTAAGAATCATATTGTGGAATAGCGTGGATAGCTCATAGCGCCTGGGTCAAACTGCCCATTCACTGCAGTTAGGTATTTTTGGTAGTTGCAAACAAGCTCGGCCGCCGCGAGCCGCGAGCCGCGAGCCAGCCGCTCGATCTACTGTGTATTTCGGTTAGATTCAGGCACAACTGGTCAGCATTTAGATAAAATACGGAATAAAAATACACTTGCTTTATAAAAAATTAATTTATTTGCAACATAATTGACACAGCTCTACAGACTATAAATTATATTATGCAAGGGCAAGGATACATAGACTTTTTTTAGCCCCTGGACCTTTACAGACGTCTTAGTTTTTGACTCAATGTGACATAGAATCTCATGGTGTTTTGATGTGGAAAAAATTTCTGGTACATATATGGTTTGTTTTCAATTGCAGCCAAGACTTTCCTAAAAAAACATTTAAAATAAATTTATTTCTAATAATACAACCCAGAATTTACCCAACATCGAAATTCATTCGATTTATCAATGGATCTGACAGCTGTTGTTTTCAATAAAACTTAGTGACTATTTGAACGGAATCGGTAGAGAACTCAAAATGGTCGTCGAAATTATGCATTTTGACATTAAATTCGAGTTCGGTGAACCTCAAACTCCTTAAACCTGATTTTGAACCAAATCGTCAAAGTACTTAAGATATTCAAGATGGATGCCGAAATTTTGCATTTTGACATTAGATCCGAGTTCAGTGCACTTCCAAATGCCCGAATCCTGATATTGAACCAAATCGGTAGATAACTAGAAAAATTCAAGATGGATGCCGAAATTTTCCATTTTGACATTCGATTCGAGTTCAGTGCACGTCCAAACGCCCTAATCCTGATTTTGAACCAAATAGGTAGATAACTAGAGAAATTCAAGATGGATGCCGAAATGTTGCATTTTGACATTAGATCCGAGTTCAGTGCACCTCCAAACGCCCTTACCCTGATTTTGAACCAAATAGGTAGATAACTAGAGAAATTCAAGATGAATGCCGAAATTTTACATTTTCAGCCGTTGTTTTCAATAAAACTTAGTGACTATTTGAACTGAATCGGTAGAGAACTCAAAATGGTCGTCGAAATTATGCATTTTGATATTAAATTCGAGTTTGGTGAACCTCAAACTCCTTAAACCTGATTTTGAACCAAATCGTCAAAGTACTTAAGATATTCAAGATGGATGCCGAAATTTTGCATTTTGACATTAGATCCGAGTTCAGTGCACTTCCAAACGCCCGAATCCTGATATTGAACCAAATCGGTAGATAACTAGAGAAATTCAAGATGGATGCCGAAATTTTCCATTTTTCATTTGATCCGAGTTCAGTGCTCGCCAATACTCCCTAATACTGATTTTGAACCAGATCGGTAGAGAACACGAGAAATTCAAGATGGATGCCGAAATTTTGTATTTTGACATTAGATCCGAGTTCAGTGCACTTCTAAACGCCAGAATTCTGATATTGAACCAAATCGGAAGATAACTAGAGAAATTTAAGATGGATGCCGAAATTTTTAGATGTCAAAATGCAAAATGACTTCAGTCCACCTTCAAACTACCTGTGATAGAAATAAGTAAAAAATTTAAATGTTGACATTATTACCTTATTCTCCTTTTATTCTAGTGGGTGGGTCTATTTTTATGGCACGGTAAGCAAGGCTTCCTTTATTTTTACCCATTTTGAAGGTACCTGAAGTTTAAAAAAAAAAAAAAATCTGTAAAACTGTAAATCAAGTAGAGAAAATAATTTATTAGATAATAATAAATATATTTTATTTCTACTTACCCGGTTACTGTAACACCTATCTCCTCAATGATTCCTTCAAAAATCAAAGACACAGCGAACAAAATTGCCGCGAAAAAATATGCGTGCTCACACCGTGACCGCTTTCTCACAACTGAATAAATTCTGTGAAATTCAATAGACATTTAGACATCGCGCGGCGTATTATTCCGCCATACATTTTTGTATGGCGGAGGATAGTTGAAAAATTCAGAAAGTTTAGGCGAATTACAATAAAAATCTAGATACACTGAAGTGCTTTAAATTTAATAGCGTGTTTTAACATAATGTTTACTCTGAGATTACGGAAGGATTTGTGCTAAAAACGTTTACAACAGGTTCAGGAGAGATAATCGCGAAGGCCTTTTTCAACGTTTTAACTAAAGTTGCAGTATGTATAACTTATAGAATTTGTAAGATTACAGTAAAAAAAGTTTAATCACTAGTAACTTTACACATTTTTCTAACTACCCGTATATAATTTTCTAGTATTACTGCTACTAGATGCGGATGCTACTGATAATGCGGAGCGATGTTTTCCAAACCCGACCCTTAAATTGAGAACATAATTGAGTCGAGAATGCGAGAAGTAAAACGACTTTGCAAAATGCAGCAAGCTTAGTTATAAATGGTTTATTTATTTATTTATTTATTTATTTATTTATTTATTTATTTATTTCTATATATTACAGTTTTTACCTTATATATTTAATATTTTAACATAATATATTTTGGAAAACATTTTTACATATTAATTAAAATAACATTTTATTATGTTGGGTGTAAGGTAGGTTTGAGAAGGTGAAACTGTTGGTTTATAATGTTGTATGTTTCGTGAACACCTCACTAGGAGAACCTGTGCTGAGGTGTTTACGTGTTTATAATTCAGTGTGACAAGTACAGGTATTTATGTGTTGGTTTTTTTTTTTTTTTTTTTACATTTTAATGGTAATAGATAATTTAGAAGAAAAAAAAATATCTATAAAGTATATGTAAATATATATGTATATATGAATAGTTGTTAAATTCTTGCAAATATGTTTATTTATTTTACTTTTTTAATAGTTTTGTTATGTTTGGTTAGGGATTAGGAGATTTTGTATAAAGTGAATATCTTGATTTTTGATCCAGGATGTGATATGTTTTTTGTGAATGTTTGTGTATGTATGTGTAGTTAGTAGTTGTTTTAGAGTAATGGGCATATAATTAAAAAGTTTGGTTGCGTAATACTGAAAATGTCTTTGTCCGTGTGTGGTGTGTGTTATCGGTATGTTCAGGGTTACATTTGTTAAGGATCTTGTTTTTTTTATTGTTTTCGGTTGCATTGGAATATAGAGTTTGTTTTGGAGGAGGTGTAGCAGAGCAGATTTGGCATAAATTTGTTTTATTGACATGACTTCTAATGTTTTGTAAATTTCGCTTGAATCTGTGTAGAATGGCACTTGCAGGATTAGTTTTATTATCGCTTTTTGTATCTTTTGAATTGGGTCAATTGTTATATTTGTAGCACTTCCCCAAGCCAGTATTCCATATGTGGCAATGGATTGACAAAGTGCGAAGTATATGGATCTGAGTATTGTTAGTGGGAAAATGTTTTTAATGGATTTTATTAGGTGCATGACTCGTTTTAGTTTATTCGTGATGAAGTTTATGTGGTCAGTCCAGCGTAAGTGTGTATCAATAATAACCCCTAGGTACTTTGTTTGTTTGACCCTTTCAATATGCTCGCATTGACAATTGGATACAGTTTGTTCACAGTCATGCAGAAACAGGTCTATGTTTGATGGAGGTTGACCTCTTTGTGTAATACTATGTGTGATGTATTTTGTTTTGATTGTATTAATGGTAAGAGTATTACTGTTTAGCCATTTTTAGACATTGTTATAAACAAACAAATAGAAATTTGACGTGACCGCAGACAAAAGATATTATAGATACAAAATTCATAGAAATAATTTAGAAAGTGGTGGCATAGACATGAAAAGTTAAGGTAAGAGGCTCTACACATCGAGATTAAGTAAATGAGAAAAA
The DNA here is from genome assembly GCA_917563855.2 of Limnephilus lunatus. Classification (NCBI taxonomy): domain Eukaryota; kingdom Metazoa; phylum Arthropoda; class Insecta; order Trichoptera; family Limnephilidae; genus Limnephilus; species Limnephilus lunatus. Next base: position 72,272,457 of record OU830596.1, read on the forward strand.
TAAAAATGTTCAGTGCTAAATGAGTTTAAATATAAAATAGGATAACACAGAACACACAACATAGAATACATCCGGGGGTCAAATCTATAACTCAATAAATCCATAACTTTACAATATCGGATCGATAGTAGCTTCGACGTATCGCGTAACTTACGATAGTATTCGATAGTACCGCGTAACTTTCGACGATTTTATACCGATATACCGAGCACCGTTTCACTGTTGACAGCCGAACCGATATTGACATGGAATAAATAAGAAATCGATATACACTGTCTACGAATTCACATTCCGAAACGTCGCGTCGAACGCCAATCAATTACGTGAAAATATTCATAAATTGGCATCTTTGTATTAAAATACTATTCTAAATATTATTCATTGGCAGTTCGCAATTATTGTTTGACAATAACCGGGAGTTAATTTTTTATTGTTTAATTTTATTTATTTTTTTATTTTATTTGTTAGCGTTATAAACAGTCATTACAAGTTCATATATAACAGTGTTAGAGATAATCATATCATTGACCAATAAAATAACGACATAAAAATTTGAGACAATAATAAAAAGAAAACCAAACAAAACAAATACGTTTGTAATATAAACAGTTCTTAAAAAGTGCATCTACTCACTTAAATCTACAAAAAATGTATTTTCAAGGGTAATATATACTGTAACATTTTTGAAGAGGTTATTTAATGCAAACTGCTGAAATCAAAAAAGAAAATGTAATGAAAATGAAAAAAAATTAAAATGAAAAAGAAAGATAAGGAATTAATGAAACATTAAGTTTTCCGTTGAATATTACTTCTTATGAATTTTATGAAGTTAGCAAGGTTTGTGTTAAACACGTCAATGTCTGTGCATAATCTATTGAAGGTTCTCTTAATGAGGTTAGTCATATTTCAACCATTATCGTTTCTCAAAGATCGAACGGAATAAATTAATTGCGTCTTAGATGCATTATTTAAGTCTATGAATCGCTTTTACGACTTATTTCAATTCTATGAAGTTCGTTAGTTCAATCCGTTCATTAAATAAGCCAGTAATTTTGTATAACAAACGACAGTATTAAAAATATATGTGTATATTGACAGTTAACCGAAATTTATCTGATACCATGGAGGCCGCGCTAAAGTTTATCAATCGTTGGTCGGAATATCTGTTAACAAATCGTTGACCGTGCTCCCGAATATTGATAACTGACCACAGAAGACGGATTTGTTTAATAATTAGTTGAAATAGGGTTTTAGGGATCGCCCACACAAATTGATCTTCCAAAACTGAAAATATTAAAATCAGAAAAGAATTGGAGGTTAGGGAGCAGGCGAAACATTTTGACATTGTTCGTGGAAACATTTTGCACTTTCCGAATACAAGAAAAAACTTACTAAATTTTATTTATATGAAAATGGGATATTTGAGATCAACACCGTAGTGTGACGAATCGCGAGGTAATTATTCGCTCCGTCCTGTTCCTACAGCATTACAAAGTAAGTAAGGGGTGTAAAGAGTGGCAACACAATAAAAAAAACCTTTTTAATCTATTAAAATGTTACCAGTCAGAAATATGACAAAGGTATATTTTTAATCCAACAGTATGTCTTGTTACACCCTGTATTTCTCACTTCATCATAATCTCCAATACAATTGCAAACTTTGTCGTATGGGAAAGGTTGAGGAAAATCTTTGTAATATTAATTTGCAAGTGAATGTGAACTCCAACTTCCAGCCAATTTTCGTCAACTTGCTTTTCAATTGATACAAGAATGAATTCATCAACTAACTCAGTCAGGATACTTCAAGTTATAACAATTCATAACATTACACTCAATATCAGAGAGTCATTCGTGTAATGCATTATTAAATCTTTTTTTTTCCAGTTTAATGAACATTTTTATCAATGCAAGATTAAATCTAGCCCTGTGTAGAATTCAAAACTTTTATTAAACATTGTTGTATCTGTTAATTAAAATGATTAAAACAACTTTAGATGTTTAGGGTAACTTCCACATAATTTTGTGATTATTAGTTGATTTATTGAGTTATCGTAAAGCTAACAATATATATATTAAACTGGACTAGACGTCCTTACTTGAGTAGGCACCAAGTAGGTCTGGAGCTGCCGGCTGCCAAATTGATGGCGCCCTACTCTCAGAATATATGTCTTCGGCATACATCGTAATCGTTCACACATAAGACACGAACGATGATAGATGGTACTCCTCTAATTATGCTTAAAAGGAAACCCGGTCACCGAGAAATTTGAACAATATGTATAAACATACTGTTTCTGGCACTGTCGCTATTACTCCTTGAATACTGAGCGAAAGGGACAACTGCACCTCAGGTTGATAATATGTACCTAAATAAAATCATCAAAATCAAATTTTGAGATGAAGCCATACTAAATAATGCAAAATCATACAAAATCGTATGTTTTTGTTTTGAAAATTTGACCGCTTAGAAGTATTATAGATGCTTCAATTAAATACTGCGTTTAGAACATACCTTGGCCCTTAAAAATATCGGTCATTTTTTTAACAAGTCTTTTAATAAGCTTAGAAAAAAATAAAGTATTAGGTCTATAAAAAACATTTTTAACTGAAAACTCTCGTACTTATAAACACTTTTTCGGACATGGTTTTATTGCATAATGTGGCAAATTCAGTTTCTTATAAAATTATCGCAAAAACAATTGAAATTTACGCCCGAACCTCACAAAATAAAATATAATATACATTTTCGCGTTGGTATTTTTGACATCACGGCGACAATACGGCAGTCGACGAATTTGTTATATAAAAGTGAACCTTATACCGTCCACCGAAGAACGACTGGCAGCCGCCCCATTCTTCCGTCATTACTCCTCCGGACGGAGCGGAGAAACAACGTGTTAGGGCCCGCGCTGCTTGTTTTCGTGAAATCAATTTAAAAATTCCGTTTTATAACAATAAACAATGCATAAAAAAGGAATTAATGTTTTTTACAGGCCTTTACGAAATCAACATGTAAAAAAAATTCTCAAATATCTTTTCCAACCTTTCCAAAAGCTTTTTCTCAAGTATTTTTAAACTCCTCCCATAAAAGGGCGTGAATTCCGATTTCGATTTTTTCCTGTACTAGTGGATCTCCTTAAACTTCTATAGCCTCGCTATGATTTGGATTTCGGATGAAAATGAAATGACGATTACTGCACCTGCGACGCACCAACTATGCTCATTGACCGCTTTGATTATGATGACACTTTTAAAGGCTCCTATTGGTTGAGATATGAATCGGAAATTACGCTGGTCGGCGATCATTGGTCGCTTTTATTATGACCTCACTTTTCAAGTATTGGTTGAGATAGTTTTGGTAAAATTTCGCTTCTACCTCGTGTAAACTACACTCATTTTTTTTTTTTAATTACATGATCTAGTTTTTATACTGAATGTCTGTTGATGGCATTCAAACCAGGCAATTTCAACGATTTTGTATAATCCTAACTCCCATAAGAAGTTATTTATCAAAAAAAGCAAAATGTACCGAAACGCCAGTGTCAATATCTTTATTACATTAAAAAATATTTGTCAAGTGTGTTTATATAGTAGTGTCAAAATTGGGAAATACGTTTGTTTGGTCAACACGCCGCCCGGTTTCTCTTAACTGCCATATATTGGGATATAGCAAGACTTCTTATTACTATCTATACTAACGACGTCTATTTAAAGATGCTGAAACTACATTTTTAACCTATTCACTACAAGCCTATATATATATAAAAAATATTCATTCTTAAAACGTAGAGAAAAACTTGTTCTCCCTGGCGTGTGCCATCACCTGATAAAAACATCTCAAATATTCTAGTTCTCGGAAAAACATAACTCACGTTTGATAATATTAGCATAAACATTAACCCGATACATAAACCCTTCCCCAAATAATGCACAGCGTAAAAAGTAATTGCGTTATGACTGAACTGTTCCCCGTAGGACGCAGTCCCACGTGTTACCACGTGAACACGTCGGGGCACGGACGTATACAAACGTGAACACGTACAACGTGGTACAACGAAAAAGTTTATGAGCGGTTTACAGCATTGTTATCTACGGAAGCATTTTACGGTCCCCACTATCTCCGTACAAAATGCTTCGCCGCTTAGTGAATACGCTTTATCGTGGAAATTTTAAATTTTACATGTTAGAAATTTTGTTGGGAAAATTATTTTAAATTTAGGTGTGGCGGTGGTGGTGGTATTATTCGTTCTTTTGAATGAATAAATTCATGGTATGGGTACCGCCGCCTCGGATATCATTTATTGGATAACCAACACCTCTTCCATAGATCACCCCAAGTAGTTCGCTACGTTTTGTGACTTATGTTCATGGGGTAAGGTTTATCCGGATCTCGGCGGCGGATGCGTCAGCCCACATGCTGCGTACCAGACCGGATCGAGAGCGACTGGTTGAGGGAGGCCTTTTAAACACTGAGATTCTTGGACTCTCTCGACCCATAGCCTTATGCCTTTTTCCTTCCCAGAACTTTCTCTTATTTTTTTTTCCTTAAAAAGAAGCTCTACACAGCATCCCCTACGACACCGTAGGCCCTTATGGAAATTATTTTCCCCAAAACATCCTGTGTCGAGAAACGAGCGCATTCAGCGATCGATTGAAAATTCAAATAATTATGTTCAGTCGAATCGGAGATTAAAGACGGGTAGTTCAACATATTTTGAAAAATTCATCGTATTTCAAAGTTAGAAATCAAGTACTGTAAAATTTTTTATTCTAAGTAAGCACTGTGAAGCAACCGGCCCATGATTAAATAATAACGGAACTTGAATAGAACTCTCACAGAACCTGAATTTGAACCTTGAAAATTGATGAATTGTTAAAATTCGGTGAAACAACCCGTCCCCAATAATTTGATTCTAGACGATGGTTCCCAATATTTTTTTAGTTGGAAAAATTGTCTTCTTTTTAATAAAAGTGATGTTCCTAGACTCCATGGTTCATGATATAATTGTTGCATCGACCTAGAAATATCACACAAAAAACGTGCAATTGCAAGCATTAATCAGTTTTCATATTTATTTATTTATAAAATACATGTTACATATATTAGACATTTACATAGATAAGATTTATTAAATCACCATACTAAGCGGCTGCCTGTTTCATGGTGATTAATTAAGGATAGTTACTTTGATTGTAGTCTAGTGTAAACACATGGTAAAATTTGTAAAATTATGATAAAAGATAGAAAAGAGAAAAAGAAGTGCGTAAAATAAAGATGTAAATAAAATAAACCTGTAAACATATGGTACTAGTATGTAATGATGTTGAAAATTTATATCTATCTGAGTATGTGAAACAAATTGTAAACACTTTCATAGTCACTCATCAGAAGGTCAGTAAGCGCCTTTCTGAAAGTGAGATATTTGGCTTTAGACTTTATTTCAATTGATAAGTTATTAAAAATTTTAGGTGCAAGAAAGTTAAACCGGGACTGTGCCATTGAAGTTTTTGTTGCTGGAATAATATAATTCGATTGGTTTGAATATCTTGTGTTGTATTTTGAATATATAATATATTTTTTTGTAAATTTGAAATTAAAATAAGAGGTAATATTTTTTACATATATGGATTTTATATTAAGAACTTTGAAGTCTTTAAATTAATAGGTCTTTCGTGGGATGTATATAATGTACTTTCTAAATAGTCCGTATTATCAATTTTTGGGCTTTTATTAATGGATCTAATACAGTTTTAGAGCATATAGGTGCATTCAAAATATTTTCTGCATCATGGTAAAGTTTTTTACCAAATTCATAAGCCAAAATCTCTACATCACTGTAAGATACGCTTTGGTACCTGATAAATCTTCCTACTTACTAGTTAACCTCATTCAAAGAATTTACTAGGGGAAGAATATCCCGGATCCTTAAGAATCTAATAGAATTGCACTTCGTTTCCGAGTATCGTGAATCATTTCAAGACATTAGCTCCGACACTTTGGGGTAATTTGCACCCCTTGTTCATCTATCCGCTCCGCCGCACCGCTAACAGGGATGTTCCTGTATATATGAGTACCACCTCCACTCATAGAATACCCTCAATTTTTTAATCATTTTGTCAATACCGTGAAAAAATCGTTACAAACCTTCTGATGGTTCACCTTATTTTTTGGCTTTGACTGTAAGACTAAAAACAGAAAATTGTGCTGGAAACCTTTTCACCAAATCCAAGGCTAGTATTTTTTATAACCGAAAGGTGAACCCTCGCATTGAATATTTATTGTGATCCGTTAATATTTATCAAATATGTGTGATATTTGTTGAAAGTGTAGGCTACCGTATTGACGAATCACAATATGGATCACAAATTGTTGATCGATCCATCAATATGATCGTGATAAATGTTGAACGTGCAGACTACGCCAAAAGATGCCATTATTCCTACTTTTTCAAAGAAATGAAATTCCTAAAAATTAACGATGTGCGTAGACGAAGAAAAGGTGATTATTTTTAATTGATAAACTAATGTTTAAGACAAGATTTTATGCATAGCACAAAGGGTAACAATTATTATAAGCAATAATTATTAGCCTGAAACACTCATCTACATTGAAAAAATCTCCTGAGAAAAGATACATGCCGCCGACGGGACTCGAACTGAGCTACGTCGGCTTATCTCCTGCCCGCCAAATAATTCAATATATTCAACAATTACTTGAATTTTTTTATTATTATGAATTTATCAGGAGGTCAAAGGATCTCACTTTATCAGTCTCTCCCCATTCGGCCTGCCACATAGCTGGTGAGCAGATGCATCTACCGCTAAGATGCGGACAAATCTCATTCCTGTTAAGTCACCAAATGAAGCGAACCACTTGGGGTGCTCTATGGCATGATCATGATCATGTGTAGTAATCCATCGTCTCTACCTACCCCTGTAACTGTTCAATATATTCAACTTTGGTACCTGATAAATCTTCCTACTTACTAGTTAACCTCATTCAAAGAATTTACTAGGGGAAGAATATCCCGGATCCTTAAGAATCTAATAGAATTGCACTTCGTTTCCGAGTATCGTGAATCATTTCAAGACATTAGCTCCGACACTTTGGGGTAATTTGCACCCCTTGTTCATCTATCCGCTCCGCCGCACCGCTAACAGGGATGTTCCTGTATATATGAGTACCACCTCCACTCATAGAATACCCTCAATTTTTTAATCATTTTGTCAATACCGTGAAAAAATCGTTACAAACCTTCTGATGGTTCACCTTATTTTTTGGCTTTGACTGTAAGACTAAAAACAGAAAATTGTGCTGGAAACCTTTTCACCAAATCCAAGGCTAGTATTTTTTATAACCGAAAGGTGAACCCTCGCATTGAATATTTATTGTGATCCGTTAATATTTATCCAATATGTGTGATATTTGTTGAAAGTGTAGGCTACCGTATTGACGAATCACAATATGGATCACAAATTGTTGATCGATCCATCAATATGATCGTGATAAATGTTGAACGTGCAGACTACGCCAAAAGATGCCATTATTCCTACTTTTTCAAAGAAATGAAATTCCTAAAAATTAACGATGTGCGTAGACGAAGAAAAGGTGATTATTTTTAATTGATAAACTAATGTTTAAGACAAGATTTTATGCATAGCACAAAGGGTAACAATTATTATAAGCAATAATTATTAGCCTGAAACACTCATCTACATTGAAAAAATCTCCTGAGAAAAGATACATGCCGCCGACGGGACTCGAACTGAGCTACGTCGGCTTATCTCCTGCCCGCCAAATAATTCAATATATTCAACAATTACTTGAATTTTTTTATTATTATGAATTTATCAGGAGGTCAAAGGATCTCACTTTATCAGTCTCTCCCCATTCGGCCTGCCACATAGCTGGTGAGCAGATGCATCTACCGCTAAGATGCGGACAAATCTCATTCCTGTTAAGTCACCAAATGAAGCGAACCACTTGGGGTGCTCTATGGCATGATCATGATCATGTGTAGTAATCCATCGTCTCTACCTACCCCTGTAACTAAATTACATGATAGTAAAGTAATTCATCTCAAACAATGTACACAGTTCGTTGTTTGTTGAAATTGCAAAAAATACCCCTAAACTCACACATTGTTTTAATAAAATCGGTGTTTGAAGAACACCGATTTCGCCACGTAATAAATTACGGGTTATTAGAAAAATTCGGCGTTTTGACATTGCTGAATTCAAAAGCGTGAATAGTAAAAATCAACCAAACAGTTTATCGCACCTTATGCAACTACCGTCGAACAAATACATTATAGAATTTAGGTCACATCCCTAAGTCCCTGGTCCAAATCACACCAGGAACGTCGAAAGGATAAGGGGGTGATTAATTACAGTAAAAAATCATCCCCCGCGATATAATCTGAAGGCAATTCATTCAGAAAGACAATCTTTCCACCCCGTTCCCGCGTCTCAATGGATTACTTCCGCCCGCTGATTTATACCCCATACCGGCAGTGTTCAACCGTGGGAACTAAATCTGACACAAAGTCAATAATAATGTAATTATCGACTTGTGTACTGTAATAAAACTCGTATTAAAAAGTATCAAAACAACTTGATGTCGGTATTAACTCCGGTTAAAGTCAAAGGAAAATCTTTACTCACAGATAAAAGTCACCAACTAACCATCACGACATTGCGATCTCCTCGAAATTCGGGAGGCGGTTATGGGTATCGCCGCCCCGGGAACCATTTATTGGATAACCAACACCTCTGCCATACGTCATCCCAAGCGGTTCGCTACGTTTAATGACTTAGCAGGGGTGAGGCTTGTCCGGTTCTTGGCGGCGGATGCATCTGCCCATGGCAGGCCGGATAGGGAGAGAATGGCTGAGGGAGTCCCTTTGACTTCTCCAGCCGTACTCTCTCGGAACATCGCTTTGCACCGCAGTGGGAAAAATGGATTCATACGTCCGTCACTCCTGGACACACTATCCCCCAGATTCCTATCCACCTCTTATACCCTTTTCGTTCCTAGAACTTCCTCTCCTTCCTTTCCATAAAATAACCTCCACACAGCATCCCCAAATAGGCCCTGATGGGAATTATTTTCCTCAGGGCCTGCTGTGTGGAGCTAATGTAAAAAATAAAATAAAAAATAATACAAATCAACCCTTCTCCTCCCCATCCCCTTCGCTACTTCCCTAATAATAATAATTACACTTTGAATGTAATAATTACACTCCAGTTTGTAAAGCGCCCTTGAGGTGATTTTTACAAAAACGGGGCTATATAAATCATCCAAATATTATTATTATTATTATTTAAACACAAATATTAAGGCATATATATTAAGGCAGTCATGGCAGTGATGATTGTGTTCTGCGATTGGCATAGTCTACGCCATAAGCTTCCCATGCGGTGGCGGAGAAGTGGTCCGAAAGTGAGCACTCGTCTCTCCAGGAACATTTCTGTAGCGCTGCAGTATCTTGGTAGGCGGAATAGTTGGCGATAAGCATTATTGTGGACGAATTTTAGCTTGTACCATTGGGTTGCAGATAATCTACCCACAGTTCTGATGTATACATCGATATGCAGAATCCGTTGAATAGTAGGTATTCTTTTTGCGTTTGTCTTTTCCATATCGTCAATGTCTTTCAAGCTATCTGTGATGATGTGCAGCAGGTAGGTACTCTACGCTGCGATTAACTTCCATTTTCCTTTCCGTCTTAGCCATATTGAGGATGTTTGCATGAGTTCGTTTCTACATTTGAAAATCATAACGATTAATTTGGACGTTTTATAATAAGATGATTTTTGCGAATCCTTCACATATTTTAGGTAAATTTCTTTAGTAGCTAAGTGACGGTGCTAAAAGAACCGTATCATATGCGTAATTAATACTATTTACACAAACTCCTTGTGATGGCAACCTATTTTTGTGGCATTAAGTTTTTGAATCAGTTCGTCAGTGTATAAATTGAGAAGAATTGGAATAAATCTCACGACATATGTAGGTTTCCTGATTGGAATGCAATTTTCAAGGTGATTACCATAGACAAATATTAAAATCATTTACAAGGGTGCCTGAAATTTGATTCCATCCTAATCAGGTCACTATTTCCGAGTAGGCCATAGTAATTAATTAATTACCAATACATACAAAGCATCAAAGCCTAACTAGTGAACGGTCTCGTACGTAAGTACTATCAATAGAGCTAGGAGCTAGGTAGTAGTTCGGTACTGGCTGTGCTGAATACTGCCTGCAGAGGGTACCTGTACGGTCCCATACGTAGGTTGTAGATAGAGGGATGTCCGGTAACGAGGGACAAGCGAACCAAACACCCCTTGGTTTAACCGAAATCAAACCGCGCTCTCGTTCACAGCCTCCCCAAAGGGTGGTGAAGTGAATGATTACTGCAGGCCTGATGGTGAATGGAAAGCGCTTGAATATTGTGTTCTTCGATTCTGCATTGAATTTCGTTACTAGAGGTTGCGAATTCAAAAACAGCGAGAGATAATTAAAACTTTTTTTTTTATCTATGCTGGTGGGTACCCTTTTCCGTAATAAAAACGTTTTTCGATTGATACCACCACAGTAAGCAGAAAAGGTTGTTGTGTCGTGATGGTGGACTTAGCCAGCCGAGGAATCTAATATGGGACGCCTGCCTGGGCGGGACCCAGACGCGATGCCAATTCCGCCACCGACCGATCATTAAAATAAAACCGGCATTAACCCGGCGTCATTGTTGCGGGGTATCTAATACCCGACGGTTTTTAAAATCCTAATAAGTTCAAAACAAAATACGCGCGTTTCTTGGCGCTCTCAGTAGCTGCGGCCGTTGGCCTGTTTGAGTGTATTAGCCCTGGAACTATGATTATATCCGACTCTTAGCTTTTAGGTATTAGCTATTCTATTTATTGTCGCTGCGGCTACGGTGGAATTTACACGTCTGTGAAGAGCGCTCCGGTAACTTATACCCGGCCACAATGGCCACGTATATACTAAGATTCATACATATGTAAACAACGTGTATATATATGAAACTTAGTATAGATATAATTAATACATAATCTTTGTTCCACATTACTCACTTTTTGATTATGCGAGTAGATATTATCGTGTTAAAAAAAAAATTGTACCTCAATTGTGATTATTTTTTCAATAAATATTCTATGTTATGTTGTAAAAAATTGATCACAGGAGAAAAATGTTTAGTTTCTTAATTTTTGATAATTATTTTCTAATTTAATAATAAATATATGCTTAATTTCTATAAATAACGTATTTATTTATTTATTTATTTATTGAAAAAAATAAGAAATACATGAAAACATAAGCTGCACATCTCACTAGGGGATTCCTGTAACGAGATATGCAGTTTTACAATAAAGTAATTTTAAAAAAAAAAAGAAACATACATATACCTAAACTTAAAAGAAATATAATAATAAACCTACAAAAGAAGCACTGAGTACAGTTATTTAAACATTACTAATTAATAATTATTACAGCTGGGCAGTATGCTCATTGTTGACAAAAATAACATTATACTGTAAACTAAATATTAAATATGTAAATACAAGGTACCTGTTGTGGCTTACCAGATGCAATAAGAGGGTGATCATACCACAGTAGCATTAAATTATTAACAAAAAATAAAGAATAATAAACAATTATGTAATAAATTTATAAAGTTTATGAAATAAATATAATATATTAAGTAAATATGTAGATATAAATAAATTAACCAAATAATATAATATAATATAATTATGAGTAAACAATAATAAACAATTTAATAATAATAAGTAAATAAACATAAGTAAATAAAGTACATAATAATTATGAGTAAATACTAATAAACAATTATAATATTGTATAGTAAGTAAATTATGGTACGAAAGAAGTAGAAAATAGTAAGTAAATACTTATAACAATAAGCAAATTAAAAAGTACATAACAATAAATAAGTTAAGTACATACAGAGTAATTAAATATGGATTGTATCAAATATAGCTTAATTCCATAGTGATTTATGATATAAGCGACAACATGGGTAATCCAAAACCATCACTCTCAGTTAGTATACATATTTTGACCATTTTCTTGAATAAATGTGATGTACAAATAGTTTTTATTTTTTCATTGAGCATATTATAAAGCAACGGAGCTTTATATGAAAAACTTCTTTGTCCAAAGGATGTTTTGGTATATACTGGCTGATACATTAAAGAAGAGCCCAATCTAGTGTTGCGTACTTGTTGAGATCTTTTAGCAGTGATAATGTTGTTGAAAAATTTACAGAGAGCATGTATTATGTACAATTGCCTTATTGTCATAATTTTGCTTTCGCTATATAATAACTGTGATGAATACATAAAACTTTTCTTGAACATTATTTTTAAAATTAATTTTTGTGCAATATTTAAAGGCTCTAGAGTAGTCTTGTGACAAGAACCCCAACAAATAACGTTATATGAAAGTATTGATTGAACAAGAGCATAATAAACAGTTTTTAGTGTAACTTTGTCCAATATATTTCTTAGAGTCTTGAAGATATAGGCTAGCTTTCTTATTTTGTTTGTTAATATAGCAATATGATTGTTCCATTTTAAATGTTTATCAATAACTAAACCAAGATATTTGATATTGTCTACTCTTTCCAAAGATTGACAATTACACTTCTGCATGCAACAATGTATTTTTAAAGAGCGGTCCAAAGATGGTTGATTTACAGAAGAAATACTAAAGGTAATATATTTAGTTTTGTTCATGTTTAAGGTTAACAAGTTTTGATCAAGCCAATTTTTGACTGCCCTTAATCCTGTCTCGCACTTAGCATACGTTTCATCCCAAGTATCACCAGAAAACACTAAAACAGTGTCATCTGCAAATACAATTGAAGAACCAGAAAATTGCAGTTTACAAAGGTCATTAATATATAACAAAAATAAAATTGGACCCAGAACACTGCCCTGAGGAACACCATATACAATTGATTTGTTTGAACTAATATGATCATTAATCATGACTCTTTGTGTTCTATTTTCAAGATAAGTTCTGAACCAATCTAAAGCTTTATTAACAATACCCATTGAACTGAGTTTTTTCAATAGTAAACCGTGGGATACGGTATCAAATGCCTTAGACAAGTCCAAGAAGACAGCCATTGCTTTATTGCCAGTATCGAGAGCTTCTATGACTGTGGTGATCATTTTTAATGCAGCATCACTAGTTCCCATGTTCTCTCGGAAGCCAAACTGATTATCTGAGAGAATTTCATATCTTTTTACATAAGACATCAACCTAATTTTAGCTAACTTCTCTATAATTTTTGATAAGGTGTTTAGCAGGGATATAGGTCGATAGTTATTGACATCTATGTTATCTCCTCCTTTAAATAAAGGAATAATTTTGGCATTTTTGCAGTGATTGGGGAACAAGCCATTCTCAAAGCTAACATTTACAATGTGTGTAATAGGTATAACTAGCTCAGAAGCATTTTGTTTGTAGACCATTGCACTTATACTGTCATTTCCACTCGAAAAACCTGATTTTAGCTCATTAATCACCTTTAGAACTTCATTACAATTTGTTGGATTGAATTCAAAACAGGCATTTTGCATAGATTGTGTTGGATTGCAATTATTGATTAAACATTCTTCACTGGTTTTATTTACACTGCACAAAAGATTAGCAAAATTTTGACCTATATCACTAAAAAAACCATTAACATGGTTAGTGATGAGCGTTGGATTATCATTTATAGAAACAATGTTATTATTTATTTTCAATTTATTTATCGACACCGATTCCTTTTGCATATCCAATGCTTGTTTTATTATTTTCCATTCTTGCTTTATGTTTCCTTTAACTTCATGAAGCTTCTTTTTATAATATGACTGTTTGGTCGTTTTTACAATTTTAGAACACCAATTTCTATATCTTTTATAATATGCAAATAGTTCAATATTATTTGATTCTTTGCGACAACTCTTGAACTACCTATTTACTTCATATAAAATACTAATATTCACATTTAGAATAGTAATATGTACAATAATCCACATGGGTAAAATATACCCGGCCACAATGGCTGTGTTCTGTTTGCCGCGCCGGGTTAAATTTGTCCTTTACCTGAATTTAAAATTAATGTATTCAGCTTTTAAGGACACTTTCCTGCACATCAATTAAACAAACCAAAAATAATAATTTATTTTTATAGCAACCATTATTTCTTTATTTATTTATTTGACATAATATCTTACATTTCAAATATAATTCAGCAATGTCGGCCTCACTGGGTAGCTCACCTGTGCTGAGGTCTCCATTTTATAAAACAAAAACAAAAAATTTATAACGAAGGTAAAATTATAGGTAAAATGAATAATTTTATTTCTTAAATAAAATTAAAATCGGTATATATTATGTATTGTGTGTTTGTGAGTGATGTGTGTTTTATATTGGTTTTGAGTGTAACGTGTTTTATTCTTATTTTTTTTTTTAATTTTGGTAATATTGTCTTTTTTGTTCTTTAATCCATTTTGTAATTTTGAGTACGAATTTATTTTTGTGTTCTTCCATTTTATTTTCAAGGGTAAGACTGTTGAATGCTTTTATAGCATGATATTTAAAGTGCCTTTGTCCAAAGCTTGTATTTACCGTCGGAGTTTTTTATGTTATTTTTGTACGATTGTCTAACTGGTCTGTTAGTGATATTTTGAGATTCTTGAAATTTGTCTTTCTGGTCAAAAATGTAGTTTAGCAGTGTTTTAACATATAATTGGCGTATATCTAGTACGTCACAACTGTTGAATATTTGGTCTGTATCAGTCAGTCTATGTTTTTTAAGTATTTTTCTGCGCGATTTCTAAGTGATCGATATCTGAGTTTGTTGCTCCTCCCCAGATAATTATTCCATATTCTATTATTGACTGATAAATTATTATCCTATCATTGAAATGTTTTTGACGGTGACCCGACAGTTGATCCCCCGAAATTATAATTATTTTTTGTATTTCATTATTATCAAGTTTAATTTGTAATTGTAAAATTTATTAAGTAATATTATTATTAAATTTGTAAAAATATGTATTTATATACAAGTTCTGCTAGTAATTATTACTACGCGTGGCAGTTGTTTCGTCTTCGGTAGGCATTACCAAACTGTGGTTAGGCCACTTACATTTATATAGGTGCTTGTAATGTAAAACTAATTAGTGAGCCATTTTTTAATATTTTTAAAGTTTGCATTCAAAATGTTTGTATTCCAAAAATTATATGGTTATTTCTAATAATAAAATTTGAAAGCGTATTTCATCACCTTTCAAAAACAATTTTTAGTTTTTGGATACGTTCACAAATATTCAATTTATTTGGATTTTATAGGAAAGCCGAAATATTTTTACCTTTTGACAAAATATGTCCGATTTTTGAAGGTCCAGTGACAGAAGAAATGTGTAAGATTTCACCGAATTTTAAACTGAATGTGAAAACAATAATTTTATTGACATATCCCTAGTTTTTTTTAATCTTGATTTGATGACATTGTGGCATGTCACACAATATGTCGATCACCGAAAATTAAGAACTTAAACAATAGAGCGCCTTTATTATCATCTTATTTTCAATCAAAACGTTTGTGTTCGTTTACACCCTTCTTCGGTTTACCTAATTTTTTAAAAATTCGTTCGTCATTTTAATTTATTTTCCCACAGTATCGGGAATTGCGATTAGGTACAGTTTTTAAAATCGAGACATTCCCGCTGAAATATGTAAGTCTGGCAACCCTGGTTGCGTCAAACCATGGAGGAAAGAGGAGACGAATCGGAAAATTTATCTTTATTTTCATATCAACAATTTTTTTAAAAATATCATTGACGTTTCAGACGAGCAGAAAATAGTAAAATTCAATTATGTATTTATTTTTGGAACGGTCAAACTAGGGCATTCGGTGTGTTGTAAGGGTGACCGGACAACTCATAATGAAACCAACTCAGAAGCACCTCAGAAAGGTCATTAAGAGTGACGACAAAAAAAAAAAGTTAAATAAGTTAAGCTAGGTTAGGGTTCCCGGCTATTTTAAAATTATTTTTTCATAGCTTTTAATGATCTTTCTGAGGTGTTTCTGAGTTGGTTTCATTCTGAGTTGGCATGGAACCGTTGTAAGATACCTACCAGTAAATAGGGGAAGGAGATGAAGCAGAGGAAGGTTGGAAAGTACCTGGCTATTTACAACTTTTTTTAAATTTTACAATTTAAGATACATTTATCATGTATTTTGACACATTCTTAAAGGCAGAAACATACTTGCGTGTCGTGGCGTGTCGTGACGCGCCAGAAGCACATCGGTTTCATACATTGTGTTGGGTGGTTTGGTATATTTATGCATTGCGTCGACATGCCACGACCTACAAGTATGTCTCTAACCATAATAAATGTATGAAACCGATGTGATTCCTGGCGCGTCACGACCAGGGTTGCCAGGTGTTCAGTATTCTACCGAACCGTTCGGTATTTTAGCACCATGTTCGATGTTCGGTATGACAAAAATACCGAAGTATGGGCGGTTCAGTATTTTTTCTGATTAATTTTTCTCCCTAATAAACGATTTAACTGATGTTGCGTAGCATCCTTATTTAGTTTGTGCGATGTTGCCGCTTCGCACGCGCTCACTGTTTTCGAGCCATGTCGCGGATTAGTGTTACACATCAAGGTGACCACGTACTTGCGTAAATGTGATTATTTGAATAATTTGACTGCTGAAAAATAGGCTTCTACAACATATTCATGCTTTAGGCTCTATAATTACAAAGAATATGGACGGAAGAAGGAAAAACCATCCTTTGATGTGCTGTAAATTTGAAAACGCGACTCAGTCGACATTCCCAGAAGTAATGCTGGCCAGCCAGGGTGGGACAGATGCCTTAGCTTGCCCTACCCTGCCTACGCCCACGTACCTGCTAATGCGTAGACCTGTGAAAACAGCTTAATATTATTATTACAAATTCGAAAAAGACAATTAACTCTCGACAGACCAAGATGCCAAAATAACGTCCGTGACCAAGTGGGTCGGTTGACGACCCTATGAATTTTTTTTTGCATTTCCACCATAGAAATACCTTTTTCTTTTCTTTTTTTTGTCCATTTATTGAGCAGGGAATATTACCTATATTTGACAAAATATTTTTTCCTGCGATCAACGATTTTTTCACTTTTTTTTTTAAACGGAACTTTATGTATTAATCCTTTGCGCAGGAATACCTAAAATACTAAAAATATATTTCATGTATTTAAGTAGATATAAGAAGGATAGTAATTTTGGGGTCTACCTTCGGCCCAGTTGGCTTCAAGAGAGTTAAAATAATTTTATGTTAAAATATTATATGAAAGGTAGATTACCTATTTATCGCTTGTCTCAATCCTTTACACTTACACCATAGGTTCTCAACCTTATTTTGCCCACCGCCCACTTTGAAAATATACTTTTTTCTAGAGCCCCCTTGAGGAGGGGGGGGGGGGGGGTCAACTGTCACAGAATCAATAATTCAATAAAAAATATATTAAACTATTTTTTATACCATTTTGTTTAGCAAGTTCAAAAAGCAATTCTTTTGTATTGTAAGTACCGGGTTGCCACATCCTTCCTTCTCATTTTAATTCAAATCAAAAAATACATATCATCCAATTAAATATAGATCTGAATGTAATGGAATCAAAAAATGGAATCTTCCAAAAAATAAAATTATCAACCAATATTAATGTTTACTTTGCTTTATTAGTACGTGATTAGCGCATTTTTGTCTTTTTTAGACCATATTTTTTTTACCTGACACGCCCTCGCTGTGCCATCTCAACGCCTCCTAATTTTCTCTGGGTCTTCTACTGCCCCCCTGAAAGTCTAAAACAGCCACAAGGGGGTGTTATCGCCCACGTTGAGAATCTATGTTTTACACAATTAGTTCCTACTTTGAAAACGAAACATAAATTCAAAGAAAATTGAATTTATTGAATCAGATTTCAAGGTGACCAGTCAACCAAAGTTTTTATGTATAAAAATATATTTTATTTATAGTTTTCTTCACAAGGATTCCTTTTCCCAGGCAGACTGTCGATTGTGTTGGTGTTAAGGCGGGTTCCTGTGAAGTTTTTCCAAAAAAATTCCCACAAACATTAAGACATATGTTTGCACAAACATTGGGTCTGCATACAAAAATGTATGTCCAATTTTGCATGTTTGTACCAAAATTTGGTTTAATTTTTGTAGAAATGCATTGCATTTATTCTTGCATTAAAATTTTATTTGATTAATTTGTGTTATTTCACAATTAATTAATTAAAAATAATATGTTGTACGTTTGCAGCACGTTCCAGAGTGGAAGACACTCACTATCATTGCTTGAAATGGCGTAACCACTCCGATCTATCGCGAATATGCACTTTTTACGTCTTAAGAGTGTATTACCAGAGAAACCAGAAATATGTCATTTTTAAATCAGTGGTTAGACGTATTGACTCTTTTCCACAAAAAACTATAAATGGATTTCAAAAGATTGTTCTTTTATCTAGTAAACTTATATTTTAGATTTTGAGAAAAAATGTTTATTTTTAGAATAATAAGGTTATACCATAGGTCGTTCGCAGATTTGTTCAATTTTAAAAAAAGTACATTTATTATACAACACCCATTTCAAATCATATAATCATGCAGTAAAATAAATCAATACATTATCTGGTAAACGTATGTTTCAGAATTTTAATTTTAGTTTAAATAAAATTATTAAAAAATATATACGGACATGTGTTTCTTAACGAAAATTGGTCGGTTTGTGCATTTATTTGTGCACTTACAAACAAATATATTTCGGATTTTTTTACATACTTATTTTGCTAAGACGTTATTGACAAATCATAAATAATTTGATCGTAAAATAATTTCAGGAAGTATTTAATTTTAAATAATTTTGAACATCGCATTTCACCATTTTTATCGCAGCCCGTAAACACAAATTTCAGATTTCATTACGGGCCCAAACGCGGCCAGGAGAGCACGTCTTCGCGACGCTTTGAATAATAATATTTGGAAATGAAATTTGAAAACGAAATTTGAAATAAACACGAATTCCTTGATTCATGTTTGTTAAATCTACAGGGTTGCCCGAACGCAATTTTTCATGTTCATTGAATATTTTTATGCAAAAATTTTTATAATTTCGAATATTTTTTTTATTTTAAATTATTCTTGTGTGAATACCGCACAAGAGTCCCAACTGCTCCAAAATATTTTTTGGGGTAAATCTTTTTTACGCACGCTCGACACTTGGGGGTAAACTGGTGAATGGGTTACGAAAAGTGGTGATTGTTACGAAAAATGACATGCGAACGGTAATCAATGCGAACGGTGATCGATTGCTCGGCGGGTCGGGCCTTTACGCACGCTTGTTTTTCGTGTTATTGTTATATTGTTAATGGACTATTTGTCCATAAATAAATAAATAAATTATAAACAGCGGGTACCCGGCATGCGTTTCAAGGGCACTGTAACCTCGCGGTCAACTAAACTGGTTCCATCACAAGTCCCGGGAATTATAATGCAAGCGCCTGCACTATATAACATTATACACAGCGGGTACCCGGCATGCGTTGCAAGGCCACTCAAAGAAAGAAAGGGTTTGTGCGCTTTAATTCTGTTTGTTGAAGTGCTTATTATTAATTATGCACACAAATAAATATTTCAAAATGCGACATTTTTTACAATCCAACTGAATATTACTCGTTTTTTTCATGAATACCGCACAAGAGTCCCAACTGCTCTCGTCTGGAGCCAGTGGGACTATTGCATCCCCAATTTGGGGTATGTTGTAAGACTGAAGGTAGTGGGGAGGGGAAGGATATAGGGAAGAGGAAGGTGGGGAAGTACCTGGCTATTCAGATCTGGCCTATAAACACGGCTTAAGCCATTTCAAGCAACGTTTCAATTCTTAATGGTGGTCTTACACCAGGGCGATACTGAGAGTATCTTCCACTCTAATGGCCGTAAAATACAATTAAAAAACAAAAAACCAAAATATTAAAAAGAATATAACAAATTGTTTATTCATGTAGGTATCTACTTAATACCTACTGTGTTTACGCATTTCACTTGTATCTATTTATGTTTATGCACTTCGATATACAAATTACAAATAACTACTACTAATTAAAATTCTGGAAGCGAGAATAGTATTATAAAGTAGTAATAGTAGCGGGTAGCCCTAGCTCGCGTGAACAAAACCCTCAAAACTCGGATTGCCGCGGAACGAAATTTAGTTCTGAAAACGCCCGCTCGCGAGCCCTGATGTGTTAGCGCTAGTGTCGGAATCGAAGTTGTCATGTGCTGGTTATTCACTCTTAAAAGAAATGACAGATTTACGAAAACTTTGTGTTATTTCCACTTCACAATTAAAGCTCTATAAATGAAACATTTCTGAACATAGCCGAATATTAAAAACTGTTTTTGAAAGGTTACAAAATAAGCTTTCAAATTGTTATATTACAAATAAATATTAACATTCCTAAATATAAAAATTTAGAATGCAATCTTTTAAAAAATGTAAAAATGACTCACATGGTGTTTTTATGTGAAAACGGTACTAAATCACGGATTATGTAAAAAACAATAATTATTCTATTGTATAAATTTTGTCGCCTCACTATTTTATCATTTCATAGAAGAATATTTAATTAAAAAAAATAACAATGTTTAACGGCGGGAGGCGATTTGTCCGTCTACCATGTATCTAACAGAATAGATCTTTTTTTGTATTTCTATGGACAACTTGAATAGTGATGGGTAGCTTGATGTATTATGGAGCTTCTAGTTTTTGTTTTAGGGATGTCACTAGAACAATAACGGAGTTATAACGATTTCTGTGGAAACATAAGCGTTGAAGTGAAAACACGCTTATTGTACTTGACTGCTATTGTCATATTAACGTGTATATCTGCTTACGTTGCTGAGTGGTTAAGCAGTGTTTGGTGACCAGATTGAATAGCCAGTTACTTCCCCACCTTCCTTTTCCACATCTCCTTCCCCTCCCCACTATCTTCAGCCATAATCTCACAGGCTCCATACGGGAGCAGCTGGTACTCTTGTGAGGTATTCACATTTTAAAAAATGGCTAAATATTATATGTGGTTCAGTATAAGTATCAAAAGAAATACAATTGATAAAAATTAAATCTTTATTAACATTTTATATGTAAATGTACATAAACATTTGGATAAACGATAAGTACTCTCATCATCTTAGAACATGTTCAGATTACACAATAAATTCATCATGGAATGTTACCTCGTTCCACTTTAATTATTATGAAAATGACTCTTAAAAATAACAAGTACCTACCTAGTCGATATTCATTCAAAAAGCAATAAATTGTCTTATAATAATTATAATAAGTTGGGAAATTCAGTCAGCCAAAATGATAACATTTTGATTACCGGGACATGAAAAATTTGTTCGTTGTTAAAATACATACCTACATGTTAGTAAATTTGTAAATGTTATACAAGTTTATCGAAAATGTTATATGAGTAGTAAAAAAAAAAATCTTTGAAGTAATATTGCATATCCCGTAGAAAAGTGTTGTAAGTCAAAAAAAGTTAATTTTACAGTAGAGCGAAAACAAATGAATGAATGATGAAAAAGCGATCCTTTCGAAAAGAGATACTAGCGACATATGGCGGAGATGAAGTGATCTTACATAAATACGGTTTTTGTAGGGCGACAATCACCATATTTTACTTTTCTGAGATAAAACATAAAATAGAAGATTTTGACTTACGACACTTTTCTCCATACCTTTGAAAAGACATACTAGTGACATCTTGCGAAGATGGATTGATCTAACTTAAATATGGTTCTTGTGGGGTAATCGCTACCGCTTTACTTTTCAGAGATAAAACAGAAAATAGAAAATTTTGACTTAGGACACTTTTCTACGGTATGTGCGATATGTACTAGATAGGCCTGAACTAGAATATAATTTTTTTTAAAGTATGATTACCTACCGTTCAAGAGTTTCAACTACCTGAAGGCATTGGGACTATTCAGATCTGATATCTGATCACTAAACCTGACTAAAGTCATTTCAAGAATGGTGGTTTCTCACCAGGAGATACTGACCAGGTGAGATATTGTACTAGGTGAGGTACGAGGTGTAAACGAATTTATGGATTTTGTTTAAATTGTGTATGAAGTCATCCAAATAAAATAAGTAAATTTCATTTGCCCAAGCTAGCTTGTTAACGCCATTTAAAAATTTGGCCGTGACTGAACTGAACGGAAATAATTCTAATTTCTGCATAGGCCAATCTAGCATAATCTATTATCCAAAGATTTAAAAGAAAATACATAAGAATGAAAAAGGACACAGATATTACGAAATGGGCTCGATCATAAAATTATTTTCGAGATTTATTGCATTTTTATTTACTTAAATAATTACAGTAACTTAAAAGTAGTATTGTAAATGCAATCATCCCAATAATTACATAAATTATTTAAGGCAAGAATAATTAATTCACCTGCACTTTACAAAATTAGATAATTTTACATCAGTTATTTTCTAGAATAGCCACTGGAGCATTTTGGCCATATTTTGAACAATTTGCAAACACCCGTGAACATCCGTGGCCAAAATATGGCCAATTGAAGGTAAATTTCAAAACGTTTTTAAGTTCCTGATGTTACGATCTTTGGATAATCAAGGCCAAGTTTTACAATTAAACAGATGTCTCGCATCGCTTCCTAATTATTCGTTATTGACATTCAACAAACAGAAATTATTGAAATATTGTTAATTACAAAATCATTTATTATGTGTTTAAATATTAAAAAATTAATATTTAAATTTATATGCGTGGTTAGGCCATTGAGAACCCACAGAAGTCGTAATATTTAATATTGCTCCAAATAGGTACCACAATCAGCCATTTTAATGTAAATAATATGCGGAATGCACAGCTTTATAAATTTAATGTTTGTTTTTATGAATCCTAAAAAAATTGGATAGTCGGCCAAATATAGGAGCATTCAATGGCTTTCTAACACTATAAGCAGTTTATATGTCTCCATATTAAAATTCAGAGGCATAATTTTTCGAAACAGGGTGGGAAATTTTCAAACTGAATGCTTAAAAATTTCCGAGCGCACAAGGCTGAAATTGATTATATAGTGGAACGCTCCAGTGGATAGATAGTGTTGCGCTTCTTCCTTCTTGATTGCTCATTCTGGACAACCTTGCAGAGTCCATCATCGGGGCAGAAGTCATAAAGAAGGAAGAAGATCAACACGGAGTAAAACCAAAAAACCATCAGTGTTAAACTATTGGCCATGAAAATACTAAATCATATCAAAAATAGATAATATTCATAGCTTTAACAATTATATCGGTAGGAAGACATGTCAGACAACTTAACAATAATATTAGTGAAAAAAAATTATTTAAAATAATGAATATAGTGAAAAAAATAATACCTTAACTAAAGATTAGAAATTAAATTGCATTTGAAAAATTTCCGCCATTCTCAAAAATTATGTTGACTAGGATAAAAACCAATATGTAACTTCTTTTTTTTCATTAAAAATGAGTGCAAAATGAAAATTCCGCATTTCACTCTCAATATAAACTTATTGAATACTTCCTATAAAAAAATCTGTAAAAAATTCCTTCTAATACTTTACCATTTAATAAATTTTGTAAAAACTTTATAAATACTGATATTTTTGTTCTGCATACAGAAAAAACTAAAAAAAATTGTTGTAAATCAAAAAAAATACACTATTTCAATTTTCTCCAGCTGATCTACTGTTTGTTATTTATTTTGGTATCAACATTCCGTCTGAGCATATAAAATAAAAACAGCAATCATATTATGGAAGATCATCCCTAAATTTTATAACAATTCCGTAAATCCTATCTTAGGAATTTATCAATTAACAATAATTTTGTATGCGTTCATCAAAGTACATTTTTTTGTAGTTCATTTATGATTTAACTCACCCAGTTCGTGTGTCATCAATCGGCCACGTGTTTAACAATTCAATTTCACGATAACGATGATTGTAACTCTAAGAGAATATTACGCTGTTCATAACTATTCAGATGTAAAACATTGATTCCTTAACAACATGAAAGTAGTTTGTACAAATTTTATATAATAATAATAATTTTTATTTTCGTTTAATATTACTTTATAGCCTACTGATGTCATTATAAACCTTGTTGCTGAGTTTTGAGCGGTCTGACGTAAAAATGGTTCTACTGTTGAAGCTGTACGTAATTGGCGGGGAAGAGTCCGTATTGATCCTTGCAGAAGCCTCTCCACCAGCCTTCATCAATCTAAAAACAAATAAATGATTTAAAAAAACATCAGAGCCATTTTCCTGTTTGTCCACCCTACTGGAGATGATAATTGGGATGTACCATCTCCCCGTCGGTCCACCTTAATAGACATGTTACTCGTGACATACCATCTTCCCTGTCTGTTAACATAGTAAATACGCAACTTGTGATATACCATTCTCCATGTGCATCCACTCTACTGAACATGCTAATTGTGATAAACCATCTTCCCAGTTGTTCCACCCTACGGTATCTACTCGTGACATACCATCTTCTCCGTCTGTCCACCCTAGCGAAAATGCTACTTGTGACATACCATCTTCCCGTCTATCCGCCCTATATGACATACTATTTGTGACATGACACCTTCCTCATATCTGTCCACCCTAGCAAAAATACTATTTGAGACATACCATCTTCCATGTCTGTCCACCCTATAGGTTTCTATTTCTGACATTTAATCTTCCCCGTCTGTCCACCCTACTGGACATACCATTTGTGACATACCATCTTCCCTCATCTGTAAATATGTACCATCTTCCCCATCTATCCGCCCTACTGGACATACTACTTGTGACATACCATCTTCCTCATCTGTCGACCCTAGCAAAAATGCTACTTGTGACATAGGTACCATCTTCTGCGTCTGTCCACTCTTTTGGTTCCTATTTGTGATATTTCATTTTCCCCGTCTGTCCACTCTACTGGACATAGGGGGCATCCATTAATTACGTGAACACAAACGGGGGGGGGAAGCCCAGCAAAATCTCACGTTACTTAAAAAAAATATACGAATTGGTCCAAATTTATCTCACCGACGGGGAGGGGGGGTCTAGATTGGAAGAAAAACTGCTCACGTAATTAATGGATGCCCCCATACCTCTTGTGACATACCTGATGGTGTGTCACAAGTAGCATTTTCGCTAGGGTGGACAGATGAGGTAGATGGTATGTAACAAGTGGTATGTCCAGTGGGGTGGACACCCTATTGTGCTATTTGTGAAATATTAGTTTTTGTTCCTTACCATCTCTATATTGGTGATGACATCATCAGGGTCAAAGGAGATCTCATCGTCTGCAGCGGCCTGATAGTCGTACAGGGCTACGGCTGTGAAACCTTCCTCGTCTCCATCTCCACCATCTTCTCCGTCTGTCCACCCAACTGGAGATGCCACTACGGTGGGCTGAATTGGTGCCTGAAATGAAAGGCAAATGTAATTAACCTCGTTAACAAGAAAAATATGAAAATGTCACCTATAGAAGATGAAGGACACAGTATATAGCACCTATTTTGTTAAACAGGCAAATTCATTAATTTAGGAGTTGGGAATGGGTACTGCCGCCCCAGGAAGCATTTATTGGATAACAACCCTGCCATAGAACAACCCAAGTGATTCACTACGTTTGGTGACTTAGCAGGAGTGCCCGGGTTCACGGGATGAGGTTTATCTAGGTCTTCGCGGCGGATGCGTTTTTCCACCTACTCCATGGTGGGCCAGATAGGGAGAGACTAGTTAAGGGACATCTTTTGAACTCTCAAGCTGGACTCTCTCGAACCATCGCCTTGCACCGCAGTGGAAGGGATGGATTCATATATCCGTCACTCCCGGAAACATCAAACCTCAGATTTCCTACCCCCCTCATACCTCTTTCCTCCCCAGAACTTCCTCTCTTTCATTTCTTTAAAAATACCCTCCAAACAGCATCCCCAAAGATGATATGGGCCCTTAGGAAATGTTTATTCCTCATTGCCTCGTGTCTGGAGCTAATGTAAAAAAATAATAATTAGTTTTATAAAAAAATCACTTCCAAAATACATTTTAATTACATACCTTTGTAGGTTCAGATTTGACAATTTCTTTGACTTCCTCAGCATCGGGAGAATCTATGATATTAACTTCCTTCTCTACTTTTTTTGGTGTATTCTGGATAATGTCGGGGGCATCAAACACTGTGTGTATTGTGGATTTATCATCAGATAAATCATCGTCCATATCAGCAAACTAAAACAAATGATAAAAAATTTATTGTGTATTCGTAAAAATATTCCATGTTTTCCCGTACTTTTCATGACACATAATAAAAGTGATGACACGACTCGGCCATTAAAAAATCATAAAGCTTAAAATATTACAAAAACTCAAACAATTATGCTTCTTTTTAATCGTTTGCATCTACAGTGGAACCTTTACAAATTGTCTTTAATATATATATATGTACATTTTTTTTATTATTTATTGAGTTAGTTTAAACTACAAGAATATAAACTAATAAGCACAACATAACATTTCATTTCTTTTCAAATACATTAATTCTTTCTTCATTCTTCATACTTTCAGACATTTTGTCATATTATATCTTTAGTCCTCTATACATTAGGCAGTTCCGTAATTTTGATTTATTCATGTGTGGCAATCTAACTCTATTTATATTTCTTGTTTCTTAACTTTATACACAAAAATTAACACATTAAATAGCAGTCTCTTTTTTATTGGAACCCAATTTAGCTCCTCTCTCATTTGATTAACCCTTGCGTATTTGTCTTTCCCCAGTATACTAAACTGAGTTAAATTAAATTGAAAAGTAGTGTATTTTCCATAATCTGTGCCTATTAAAAATGCATCGGCTAATGGAATAATTAATCAATGTTATTTATAAAAACTTGTTATTGTTACTTGCAACGTTCTCCACAGATACATTCAAATATCTCTCCGTACCTTGACTTTAGAAGGTGTGGGGTTGGTTTTCACAGTGTGTTCCTTAGCGGGGGCGAGGGCGGGAGCGAGGGTGGCTGCTGGAGCCGGAGTCGGTGAACTAAACTGCTTCACAGCGCTCGACACGGACGCCTCGCTGCCCGTCTTTATGGGCTGTCTCTGCGCAGGGCGGGCCAGGGGTTTTTGCTCCACTTTTTCTGTATTCTAGAATAAAGCACACACATATTATTACTCATTATTAACTAATCATTAATTTTATGTGATGAATCACACGAGTACTGTTGTTAACTCTTTAAATGCCAACAGTTGCACCAAAAATCGGGTGCCATCACACAATAATCACGGTCATCATCATACTGCCGTCATAAGCAAAAAAGCAGAAAGGAATATTCAAAAGTCACATTCTGATATACAAGACCTTTCACCTATTAAAATAAAAAGTATATCAGAATTTTGAATAATGTAACTTTTTTTTTCTTTGTATTTATTATAAGCTGACAACTTTTAATTATATTCTTTATTCATGATGTCAGATTATTTTGTTTTTGTAAAATCCTTGAATCCTAATGGTTGGGATTGACATCTTCGTCTAGATTTAGGTGTTCTCGAAGATTGCTCGTGGTTCATATTCAATTAAAAGTTAATTGATGTTTAACATACAACAATGAATATTTACTCAGTCACAAATGACTGACCTTTACTAATGGCAGAATTGCTCTGAGCCCTGTCAGCAGAATAAATGACTTCGCTTGCTCCATACATGCTACGCTCGGGAGCAATCGAAAGCGTTCGGCTAAAAACCAAACGGTTTTGACAGCGAATGGAATTCGCTGATAATTACAAAACAAATAATACGACCACACTCATACCAAGTAAGAGTATACATGATTATGCATAACTGGTAAGAAAACATAGCTAAAACCATTTCAAGTAACAATTTCATTCTTCGGTGATCTGTCATCAGGATATACCTTCTGATAATCTTCCACTTGAGAACAAGGTTTGTGAATAAACCCATATATTATTTTCGCAGACAGCAAATAATTTATTATTAAAATTGAAACACATTCTTCAACTTTTAGGCAGAGGAAATTATATACTTGAGGAATATTTATTACTTTATTTTAATTTAAACAATAAATTGTGGGTAGATAAATCAAAAGGCGATTACTGAGTCATCTTATGCGAAAAATAGCAGCAGACTATAATAATGGAGTGTATTAAATAGTTTAATAAAATTACCAACCTAAATAGCAATCTTTACCTGTGAAGGAAATATTCCCACAGGCCGGAACAATGGGCAGACGAGCCCAAAAAACTGATGCATTCTCATGAGTGTATTGCTATTACAAGGTCACACAATATGATTTCTACTAAGATGAAATAAATATTTTAATAGAGAATGAGTTATGTTGCAGACATTTTCATGCAAAAAAAAAGCCTGCAGCATGGGAAAAACTGCGAGACTTTTGAATTAGGGTGATGGCTTTGATCATTGCAGATATCTGCATAATTGCGACGCTCAGACACAAATATTTAAATGTTTTACAATCATTTTCTAAGGAATTTCATTTCCCACATTACCACTGGAGCGACCATGAGAAATAAATAAATTTGCCTCGATTGCTTGAGATTTCGAGAAGATAATTTTTTTTAATTTTTCATTAAAAAAAATCATATCTTTGAATTTTAACATGGAGGTATAAAAACTTATTATAGTGCTGTATAGTCACTGAATTAACCTGTATTTTACCGTTTATCTCTTGTAGGATTTATAAAAAAAATATAAAAAAATCGTAAAGGGATGAATCTTGCGTGTTTGTTACTTTGAAACTGCCGTGAGAGGTACTAATTCGAGTCAACATAGAATATTTTAGATTTACTGTATATTGTCTCTGGTATACTTTATAATAAAAGGTCTAAACCTATGAAGAACCTAAAGAATCTATGGACAAAGAACTTAATTTTAACAGCTGATCAAAAATTAAGTGTGAAAAAAATAATTTATTTTTAACATCGTTCTAAAATAGAAGTTAGGATTTGCGACATCTATGGTCATAAATGATAAACCATTTCAATAGCTTCGTTTTAAGTCCAATATAATAAATGTGGGAGCTACAAATATTTAAAAAAAAAAAAATTGCCAAATCAAGAGATTATGGGCTATTTTATCTGAAAAGCAATCGGAGACATTTAAAATGGTGCCAATACTGCCAATATATGGCAAAAATCGCTCCAGTGGTTGTAGAATAAAACCATAACCGAAAAGGGGTTCGTAAGTAAGAGATTTTGAAGTTTAAAGCAGTCTTTATAGGCCTGATGCTTTATTTTTTTCTGGACTTATTTATAAAAAGACTAATCAAAAAATACTCGATTATTTCAAAGGCAAGTATGTTTTCTACTTGCATTATTCAATTAAAGCACCTAAGCGAAGTTTTAGGGCGTCCCCCTAACGTGTACCTCTGCAACTCTAAAATCGAAGACATCTAAGCCAGACAATTAATGGTTTATCTCATGGTACTTTAACATTTTCAATAGCATTAAAATTGTACTATCGTGGTACTAATTACCGCGGGAAAATTATTATGCTTTCATTCAACAAGTTAATTTCACGCACCTTTCATACACTTTAAACTAACAATCATAAACAAAATTATTGTCTATTGATTTATACAATTCACAAAGATACACAATAGAATGGTTGGATGATATGTATAGTTAGTGCTATGGTTGTCACAGCAGAAAATATGGTGGATTTAACAGGGACACGGATATTTATAAAAATTAACATTTGAGGGCATTATTACGATGTTCCAATAGAATTCTGATTGGCTTAAAAACACTTTTAAATAACTAACTAACTAAACATCAAGCCATTTCTCCGCAGATTTATGCAAAGAGGATTCTTCGTTCAATATCCTTATTAGCCTTCCGTCTCTTGTAAACATATTTCACCAGTACCCAACTCTCCCACTTGCTCCAAGTATTCATCATTCACAACTGTATATGCACACTGTTTTTGTATTCTCTCTTTCAAACACCATGATTTTGAATTATATTAACTTTTTACCTGCGGCTGATGCACACATATGTTATTTAGAAAGTCAAGCTCACGACGTGACTGACGCATATGCGTGATCAAGCGGCATCCAAGATTCTTATCAAAATTTTACAGAATGTATACATCAAACGGTACTGAAACCCGGGTTCAAACCGGGGTTTGTTTTCGGGGTGTTATGCCATGTTCCTACTTTAGCCAATGTTTCGGAGAGTGTTACAGTGTCCATCATCAGGTCAGATGTGTGATGATGGACACTGTAACACCCCAATAACGAAAATACTTTTGGCCGTGAAAATCTAATATCATATGCGACTTAAACATGTTTTTATATGCCCAAAACTAAATACGTCTTTTGCACAACACCATTACACTTACCAGGGAAGAACTTTTTTCAATCGCCTACCAGAAGAAATCAGAAGCATTAATGATAAAACCCAATTACTGCTCTCTGTCAAGAGACATTTTAAAAATATTCTGAAGAAAAAAACTAATGCCACTTAATTATCCTACAAATATCCTTAGTTTTCCAAAATATTCTTTCTTTTATTTAAATGTATACCAGGGTGGCCACAAAAAAAGGATTTCAAAATTCCCTGATAATTCCAGGTTTTCCAGGACAGTTTCTACATTTTTCCCTGATGTGTTTGATTTGATATAAGGGGACATCGTTCATTAGATAAATAATAAAGGGAATTCCGTCATCTATAGCATTTATTATTTCTTTGCATCCCAATAATCCATTAAAAACAAAATACACTTGTTACAAATTTATGATATTTCGCCTGAAGACAATTTGTGAATAAACGAAAAGACCAGACAAAAATAGACAAATAAACAAAAAAAAACATTAACATTAGAAGAGATACTAAAAAAATATCACATGAAACAATATTTTTCACTGCAATCGGTGAAGAAATGGAGAAAAAGCAGCAGTTATTATTGTGAGGTTTGAAAAACATAATTTAGAATGGTTGTCAGAGATGACAGTTGTCTCCAAATCTTTGGGTAGACCAATAGAAGTATTTCAAGAAATTGGTTCTAGATCAAGGAAGAAAAAAAGTGCATGACATGTTAGAGTCTCGCACTCTTGATGGACAGCAGAAGAAATGAGATTGCACAAATGTATAAATGGGGCTGCGATGGTTATGGTAGTCACAGTCACTTCAAGCAAAGGTATAGTGATGGAGAATATCATGATGACTCGAATCTCCCTACAACGTCGTACGTGCCACTTCAGCTCTACAGCGAAGGAAACTCAAGAAGCAAGACTATTATATAGCTAAACCCACGGTCTTCATCTACAAGGAACTTCAGACCAATAAGAATACAATTTAAATAAGAAACTCCCGAGATAACAAGAAATGAATTTGCATATTTAGCGACAACTTCCAAAAAAAAAAGGTTCTATTTACCTACCGAAGTTTTAAGTCTACTAAAAATTCGTTCAATGGTTCTGGAAATTTTTGTGATGATTTAGACTCCAACGACAACGCAAACACCTTTAGCACTTAGATTTTCTACCATTTTTCGATTAAAATATGTGTGTACCTAATTATTGCCCGTCTTTTATTGTTTATATACTTATGTGAAATATAATATGTAAAATTTAAAATGAATATGTTTTATTTGCCTAGATATTATTTGTATATTTTCACAATGTATTATTTTGTTGTTGTAAATTTCTACGGAAGAGTAAATTAATAATTTTTACTTCAAAATAGTTATAATTCATTAATAAGATCAAAAAAATAAAAATTGCATTAATATTTAGTCAGCAAGTAATTAATTCGTGTTTTTTCTTCACTCCGTCCACTGTGCGTCGCAAGTAAAAGTAATAAAATACAACTTTGGGGTTTCACAAATCGCAATATAACGTATTTAGTTTTATTTTTGGAATTCCCTGATATTATAAAAATTTTTTGAAATTCCCTGACATTTCCCTGATAATTCCAGGTTCGGTAAAATTCCCTGATAATTCCAGGTTTTCCAGGTTTTCCAGGTCCTGTGGCCACCCTGTATACATATATACTTAGTTTTCCATAATATCCTTTATTTTCTTTAAATATATACTATTATATACTATTACAACACACATATATTTATGTAAATGAATTATTTAAGTACTAAGTAATAACCACATTTATGTACACTCCTTTTCCATACACAAGCAAATGCTTTAAATGGAAAAGTAGTAAAAAACCTAAGATGTAAAATTATCATTTAGCAACATGTAAAACATATTAATTAAAATAAAAAATAATTAAAAAAAAAAAAAAAAAAAAAAAAATATCAAAAAAATGTAAAAATTGAGCCACGCACATTAGATGTCTGACCTGACTTGTCAAGCGGTTTATGGGTTAACTCATTCTTCATACATATGTACTTCGTTTATCCTAGACATGAGAGACTGAAGATCTTCCATACAAGTGCAATATTTTCGCACCTGAGCCTACATATAATTTTCCACTCTTGTATACAATTATCCACTTGACAAAAATGAACTTACATCGTTCCTGTTGGTGTCCGCTTCGCGTTCTCTCCTCTCCACCTTGAGGCGGCGTTCCCTCTCCTCGCGCACCTTGTTGAGGGCGTCCTCCTCACTCTGTTTGGCCATGTTCTCGAAG
This sequence comes from Limnephilus lunatus, assembly GCA_917563855.2. Classification (NCBI taxonomy): domain Eukaryota; kingdom Metazoa; phylum Arthropoda; class Insecta; order Trichoptera; family Limnephilidae; genus Limnephilus; species Limnephilus lunatus. The sequence goes on from OU830596.1 coordinate 72,305,246, forward strand.
CGCGCCCTCAGGGCAGAGGGCTTGGCAGATGCCACCGAGGGCTTGGGTTTGTCGTACACTGTGCCCACCTTGTCGGCCGGCTCGTTGAAGCCGAGGGCACACTTGTCCACGCGGTCCGTCTGGATGCCGAACTTGCCGCCGAAACCCTGGTCAAAATAAATATTAAAATAATAGTTAATATTTATTAATAATACTATATGACCAAAATGTAAAAAAATATCATTCCTTAGATCTTTTATTAAATTTTAAAGGTGGTTGTTAAGCCAGCCCTAAGTGGGGTGGAAGGTCATTTTAACTATACCATAGGTTCTCAACGTGGGCGATAACCTCCCAAGGGGGCGATTTAGACCTTCAGGGGTGCGGTAGAAGACCGAGAGAAAATTGGGGGACGTTTCAGGGGGGCGATAGGAGACCTAGAGAAACCCATCCAACCCCATCCTATCTTCCCTCCGTCGTGGCAAATGTAACCCCTTTGTGGTAACCCATTATGCCCCGTCCGCTGGCAAATGTAACACTGTCGTGGTATCTTATTTCGCCCCCTCTGTTCAGATTCACGAGTTAGGAGGCGCTAGAAATAAAAATATTCTCAAAGTGGGCGGTGGGCAAAAAAAGGTTGAGAATCTATGAACTATACTGACCCCCATTGTAAGAAGTCAAATTATATTATATTGTTACATGAATAGCTAAAAGCCATGTTTTGAATGGGATATCATACTTTATTATCTTATCTTCTTAATGCTGGATGTTTAATGTATGGTAATAAAGCCTTGGTTAACGTGTATGGTGGATCCAGTTGTTTGTTAGAGTTACCACTACCTGCCATTATAATTGGGATATTGGGCATTATACAGGGTGTTAAGGGACGTACTTGACTTACTTTAACCAGTGATTCCTGTTATTATTTGGAGTAAAAAATATTAATGAAATTTTGGTCTCCGGTTACTTCTTTTAATGACTTTTTTTTTTCAAATTTTTTTTCTTAAAATTCAAACAAAAAAATTGTTACGTATGTCGTCACTGGTCACTCAACCGAGTAACTGACAAACCCCTCACCCCGCCTCCAACTGTCCAACACCTACCATTTTTTCATGTTTTTGTAGAAAAAATAAAATAAAAACATAAAAAATGTCACATGAGAAAAAAATTTCATTTAAATTTTTACTCCAAATAATGTCTGGAATCACTGGTAAGTAAGCCAAGTACGTCCCTTAACACCCTGTATAATGCTGATAGCAGAATAAAAAAAAAAAATGTAACATTAGTATCAAAGACAAATTTTTTTAATGGCTGGATGTTTAGATCAATTTTAATAATAATCACATTATGACATGTGCGTGAAAAGAAATTAAAACAATACCAGTCTATAAACATTATCATGAGTAAGACTCAACATGTGTTAAGGCAAACACAGTTATCTTCTTGTCACAATCTTAAGAATTTCCAGTACTTCCTTCATAATTCTATTAATCATCATCCAAGTATCTATTTATTTAATAAACTTAAAATTTAGGTACACAAGATAAATAATAGTGTATAAAACGCCATGATAACATTTACATGCATAATTGCAAAACTTCTGGACCGAAAATCATTCTTTAATTCATATCAAAAGGTGTTTTGAGCCCTTATTAAAACCTCTTGTATATATTTAAAACCTTTCATTCAGCTCTGGAATATTTCCAGATTTGTGGAAGATCTCCAAAGTTACACCATTAGATAAAACTGGTGATAAAGCTTTGGTCTCTAATTATAGCCCAGTGGCGAACCTATCCTTTCATCCTATTCAGCAATGTTCAAACACTAATAATTCATAAACATATTTATACCCACGATTTTAGGTCTGATGGATGTCTAATCTAATATTTTTTACAAAGTATGTATCTTAAGCTCTTGATAGTAAGAATTTAGCAGATTTATCATACAACGTCGGTGGATCCGCTTATTCTGCTAAATAAACTCAACCGATTTGGTTTTCCAATGAAACACATTTTTCTTTTTTAGTTATTTCTCAAATAAACAGTAATGCTTAACGTATTGTATTTTCAATTCTACCAACTTTATCAAAAACTGAGTTCCACAGGCGCTAAATCTTGGACCTTTACTATTCTCGCTATTTATCAGCGACAATTATAGTTGCAAAAAATTTTCTAATTTACTCTTATTTGCTGATGACATTAACCCTAAATCACTAGTCTCACAGTCGACCAGCACCTGTCGCGTTCAATGTTTGTGTATGTTCCCGACACTTTGTCACCCCGCCCCTCTCAGTACCTTCCTGATTGGCCAATTAGTGACTCGTGCGGAAGCGACGCGGACGCACGGTTACTAGTTCTGGAGTTATAGCAAAATAGTCAAATCACAGACGAATGTGTAGTGACTACATACATATATAAATACATACTACATACATAAAATAAATTCTAAAAATCAATGATGTTTCTCCTAGAACATCTCAGGACAAACAATTAAACGAAAGATATGCGGATTTTGTCCATTTAAAAAACGCAGAATGACTAAATACTCATGCCGCTCATGCAGAAAAGCAATTTGTGGCAAGCACACAGTTCCTACATGTAATGACTGCAAAGATTGAAAAAAAAAAACATTATAATAATATTTAGATTAATAAAAGATTAAACTTTGCTATGTCGTTAATTATTCCATTTAATTGTAATAAATAAATAAAACACACACATTTTTATTTGTTCATCTGTAAGTCGAATGTTTAGTGACAGAGTTACATCGAAATATGTTTAGTGAGCTAGGGTTAACCTATTCCTCAATTCGCTATATCTTTAAATTTGGTAACCGCACCTACTATGTATTGAAATGTGATAGGCAACAGCGTCTTCCTTTTTTGCCAAATTATACTTGTAGCACTGTAACTGTTTTATGGAGACCATGAAAAATACATACTTAAATAAAATGTACTGAAAATAGTAAGAATGTATTTGTACGTATTCATGTATCTATAAATTTTAAAATTTTAAAGGATATAAAAAGTCATTGTATTTCAAATTATGTAAAAGAACACAATCTTACCTTTTTATGGTCTGTCTGACTTTCGTGTTTCTGCGATGCTTCATGATGGTCCCAACCGAGGGCCGATTTATCCTGTCGGTCGGACTGGACGCCAAACTTCCCACCGAACCCCACGGCATAATCCTTTTGGGATTCATGCTTCTCTACTTGTTCGACATGGTCCCAGCCCACGGCCGACTTGTCCACTCGGTCGGATTCAACACCGAACTTGCCGCCGAAACCGGAACTGTAGTCCTTTTGCGATGTGTGTTTTTCTACTTTCTCTTTATGGTCCCAGCTCACTGCGCTCTATGGAACAAAGTGGTGTTGTTAGACATTGATTCTGGAATTTTAATGAACAGAAATGGCTTTTGAGGCAGTTGAAAAACTCTATCCTAAACCAGCTCACGGCAAAATATGGAAAAGAGTGGTGTTACGAGGGATTGATTTTGGAATTGAAATAATTAAGAAGGTATGAATAGAAATGGCTTTTGATTCATACAAAAAAGATTTCGGTAGAAGACTACCACACATAATTACCAAAAACAATGTTTCTTTTTAAGAACCTAAAAACATATTAAACAAAATACAGTGGAACCTTGCTCAACGAGCCAAATAAATTGTAATAAAATGGCTCCCTTAACTTTTTTAAAAGCGATATTTCACATAACGAGTGATGTGGAAAAGGGAAGTCCCATCTTCACCTCACCCGCTTGTGCAACGGGACTTTCTGCACCAGTGCAACATCAGTCTATGTTTAGCACTCGTTATGTTGAAAGGTATTCTCGATGTTGAATGGGTGCTTCTCAAACGCATAAATGAAAAACAATTGCAAGGCGACACTATTAACAAAAACTATATTACTTGTGAGAAGGCGAAAGAAATCTTTGCTGAACTCGTTAATCCTTTGCAACCGGCAAAAAAATTCCGAATTTTGATGGGCCACACTAGTAAAGCTCACATTTATGAACCCACAGAGCTGGGCAACTTACTGGTTAAAAAAAATGCGCGTGAAGATACCCTACATCAGTGTTTCTTAACCTGTGGTCCGAGGACCCCCAGGGGTCTGCGAATATATGTATGGGGGTCCGCAGCCTCATCTCTGGACTTTTTAACAATAATAAATACTTGCCACCAAAAGTCTCGTAATTGCTAAGCGTCTTCGTTTCGGGATTATTTTCCAGTACCCGATAAAAATTGGATATTTGACCCTTTCAACGGCATATGAAAACCAATTAACAGATCTTGTGATTTAGCTTTGAAACGTTATTTCAGAGAATACTTTTATCAAGTTTTTGGGTGAAAATAAAGAAAGATTATAAGAAAATATCAGAAGAAGCACTGAAATATGTACTGCTTTTCTCAACCACAAACCTCTGTGAAAAGGCACTCTCTGCTCTTGTATACCTATACTAAAAACAAATACCGAAACAGATTACAAGCGGAATCCGATTTGAGATTACAACTTAATGGTAACATCAAACCGAAAATCACTAATTTACTTGCAAAAAGTAATACCAACCTTGACATTAATTAACCGTTAATTAAATGAATTTTCGTGTTGCTGTTGTACATTAATTTTTAACAATTTTTTTTAAAGGTTTTTTGTCTTACATTTGTAGTACTGGAATAAATGGTATGAAATTTTTTGCTGTTTTTTTATTGGGGGGTCCTAGAAAATTGTTCTTGATTTTCTAGGGGTCCGTGGATGAAAAAGGTTAGGAAACACTGCCCTACATAAACATCTTCTGCACGTTTTACGGACACCGATTCCGTTCCCATAAACAGATTTATTTTCTTTCAGGTTTTTTAAAAAACAAACTCATGCTCATGTGAAGCCTGTTGTAAAGGGTTATGAAGACGCCGGAATAATCAACAGGTTTGTAATTGTGACAAGACGGGTCTCTCCTGGTTAAACGTTACATACAAAAAAATATATATATTTTCAGCATGGAACAAGTTATCGTATTGTACACGAAAAATTGTTTCGCTTTAAATGTTTCATATTACGAGTAAGATTCTAGAACGAATTATGCTCGTTTTGTGATGTTCCACTGTAGATTCTTAGTTTGAGTTTAATTAAAAAAAATATTTTTAATTATTAATTATAGATATCTATAATTCTATCACCAGTTGGCTGTAATGAAACTAAAAAGCCGGCAAAACAATTCAAAGCCGAGCTTTAGAGCACAAAAAAAAGTTGCAAAAATTACCAGTTTTTTCAGTTTGGCATTCGTTTGGTGTCTCCCGGCTACCAATAACACTATTCAGAGTGCCTTCCATTTAAATACTGGTAGAACAAACAAAGACTACATAACAAAATAAAGGGAATGTTATAGTCAGTCATAAAACCATGAGAATATTGCTGAGATAGTTAAAAGAACAAGAGAGTTCTGGGAAATTCTCACAAGAGACAATATTAGATATGTGCTGTCAACATTAAAGCACCAGTAAACAACACTTACAAATCATACATTCAAAATTACTTTAATCTTGAATGAAAAATGTATTTCACTTTAATTGATAGCAACACTCTGAGACATAATGTATTAATAATATTATAATAACCTTATCAACTCTGTCAGTTTGAATGCCGTACTTTCCACCAAAGCCAGCACTGTGATCTGTTTGTGAGCTGTGCTTCTCTACTTTTCCTATGTAGTCATGTCCCAAAGCAGATTTGTCCATACGATCTTGCTCTACGCCAAATTTACCTCCATAACTAGAAGAAAATACATTTTTGAGACTTGGAACATAGAAGAAAAATGAAATTTACAAGCAATAAAAATGCTTAGATGAGAGTAATGGAATCTTTGAGCAAATTCAAATTTAGAATAAAAACCAAAGAAAGCCATGGTAATATTTGAAAGCATCATCACGGAGAATGTACTAGAATCGATCGAAATAATAATTGGTAGGAATTTTTTTTATTTATAAAAAGCCAAATTTAAAAATTTTCTATTTTACTTAATTGTTTATTATAAAATTAGAGAAAAATTGTGGGTTGTATGTATACAATTATTAATAATGATAAAATTATCCAAATGGAGAGCTATTCTTTTGTAGAAGTAAAATAATAGGTAAGTATATCAATAAAACAATAACATTATTGTGGTTAACAATTAAGGTCAAGTTTGTTATGAATAGACATCGGATTATATGCACTTACAAAGTGCCAAAATATGCATGCAAATATGCACTAAAAAAGGCCGAAATATGCACTAAAAACTCTTGATATGCCTAAAATATGCACAATGCAAAATTAAAATACCATTTTTATTTTTGTATATTTTAATTAAAGACGATACAAAAACAGCGAAATATTCTTAAAATTATGCATTGTTTTGGTGACAATATATAATTAAGTATTTTTCCAAATTTTTGGGCAAAAATTTTTGATGTTTGTCACCCAAAATGCCGAAAACGACTTCTCTACGTCAACTGATGTCATCCGACAAAATTTTAAAAATTTGGCACCATTTCTGGAGATACCTGTTGAGGCAGGGTATGTATGATCTGTGCCGTTGATGTAGGCATTAAAGTTCTTTGTGTCTTCAAAACTCGGATTTTTAAACAAAATAGCGTCTAACTTTTCACGAATCTTTTCTGATATTGAATTGGGAAGGGCGTTGGCGAGTTCAATCATTGTTTCCAGTATTTCTATTGATTTAAATAGAGGAAGGTTTTTTGTTTCCAATTTTTCTATGGCATGTGGTAACTTGCTGAAATGTGTTGAGATGAGGGCGATATTCTGTTTCATGGATGCGTCTTCAAATGCTAAATATGCACGATTGGGAAAAAAAGGCTAAAATATGCATTAACGCCGTAATTAGACAGTTATAATCCGATGTCTAGTTATGAATTAACTGTTGAGCGGTATAATATAGCTAGGAAATAACAACTAATATTCGGTACTTACCCATATGAAGATTGTGGGCCATCTTCAGCTTCTTTTTTCTTACTTTTATCGTTTTTATCAATTGCATCCTCTCTAAGTTGTTTCATACTAGAAAAAATTGTACAGTTTTTAGAGTATTCCCATCAGAGGATTACATAATGATATATTATGCTTTGATCGTACACTATACAATGATTAACAAAAACTCTGGTTGTTAGGGATTAATTAAAAACAGAAAAAATCCCGACGAACGAATGTAAAATAGATTGAATCGAGAAATTTTGTTATAGTAATTATTGTAAAAAAAAATGCATGTAAACTCACTCTAATGATGCTCCAGTCCTTCCCGAACCATCCACTGTTTTGGAACCCCATCTCTGCTCTTGTTCTGTCACATCGTTGATGAAATCTGGATCAGTTTCCCAATCGTCGTCATTGGACTGAGCAGGAAGATTCGCAACTGTATGGCCGGCACTCGCTTTCCACATCTTAAAACATAAACGAGACTATAAACAAATCAATCAAAACCACAATCACTCCCTCAATGATGCGGTTTGCGTGTACCGCTTTACCACGATCAAATTACAAACTACTATAAACCCGATTTAAACGGGATAACAACAAATGACTCACTTGGGCTCGTCGCCGATTCTTATCGCAAAAGATATGAAAATAAAACAAAAAGCATGGATAAAAATACACTAATATACAAAATGCACTATTGTTAACAGTTTACCTTTATGGTATATATTAGAATTGGTTCGGTTAATTGTGAAAAATTCGATCTTCTCGGTATCAACACACTGAAACACGACCACAGCAAAGTTTTGACAGGAGAACTGCGTCAGATGGAGTGAGAGAGATGCCAAATTTGACACGCCTCGTCGTGGCTGTTGAGTGTGCGTTTTAGCGGCCAGTAAAAAATGTTATAGGTTCTTACTTACTAAATATACGATGCTACCTTTTGTGAAATAATTTTTTTTAGATGGCAAGGTGGACATTAGTTGTGAAATCCGTCAATAGATGGCAGTAGAATTATTATGAATGATTGGAACAAAAACCAGGGGGAGGCGTCTACTAATATCTACAGGAATTCCAAAAACTGAACAAATCGGACTAATATCTATGAGAACCAAAGTGAGGATGAATATCTACAGCTTTAACTGCTGACTAATATCTATGAGAACCAAAGTGAGGACGAATATCTACAGCTCAAACTGCTAATTTCTATGAGAACCAAAGTGTGGACGAATACCTACAGCACTGGCAGAGGTTGGATTTGCAATTATGTATAGCATATTGGCATAACGTAATATTGCGAATGCAGTTTAAAAAACTTAATTTATGTTAGTATTACGTAATTGAAGTAATTTATGCTTTTCCGTACAACCTCTTGCTCAGCTGCCCTCTGTAGATATTAGTCTTACCTACGCTCCATAGATATTAGTCACCACTGGGACCGTCATAGATATTAGTCCGACCTTAGCTCTGTAGATATTAGTCCGCACTCTGAAGTTCAAAGATATTTGTCCAACATATGAGCTGTAGATATTCGTCCGACATACAGGCTGTAGATATTAGTACCTGGAGTCAAACCAGTGTCCGTCTCGAATTGGTTTATTACGGACCCGGTCCGTGTAATCCATAAATGAACTTATACCGTGTACCTACTCCTACTGCACTCTAATTTGTTCAAGTAATAAAGCATAATGTACGAAAACGGCAAAGCGGTATATTTTATTAATATTTTTGTCTTTATTTTTTTTTCTTTAAAAGAAAGACAAACATTCCCGGGTTACGAATAACCCAACAATGTTTGAAAATCTCCTACTACCACCGCAGAAAGCCGAAAATGTTGCTTGTGTTGTGATGGAGGACTTAGCCAGCAGAGGAATCGAACATGCGACGCCCGGGTGGGACCCAAGCGCTATGCCCACTCAACCACTGACCGGTCATATTAAATGATTAATTTGCGAAAAATAATTAAGCATTATTTTAAAAAAAAGAAAGACAGCTTAGGTTAGGTTATTATAGTCCTCCTGTGTTGGGTGAATTAAAAAATATATATCTCCATCCTTAAACTTTCTATTAAAAATATTTTAGGTACCTGAATTTATTTTTTATTTATAAAATACATGATATTAAATTAAGACATTATTTCAATTTTCCAAACCCTTGAAAAAACCCTTTGAAACCTGCAGAAACGGGCAGTCTGTTTGGTACATTACCCCGTCCTGACACACGGATGGCATTCCTTAGAGCGCAGACGTCAGGGTGGGGATGCTGTTCTTGTTCTGCCGGTATTTCAATGGAAAGTGCTCCGAGGATTTAGTATCATTTATTTCTTCGGCACCGGTAAATATGATCCGTGGAAAGATTTTCGTGTTTCCTCACTACTACAACACAGGTTTCTTCAAGACAAGTTCCAGGTTTACAACCTCAACTTCCCAATGAAACCCCCCGCACAGCATCCCCAAAGGTGATACAGGGCGTGAGGATTTTTTTTCCTCGGGGCCTCTTGTGTGGAGTTGTTATCTTTATCCATTTCGAAATTTGGCTTATTTTCGTATAATGTATCTATTAATGTGTGTTGCATTAACCCCTCAGGCTAATTTTTTCGGTTTTCGGAACAACTCACATATGTAGGTCTCATAGAAATCTTTGAGTCTCCCTTACTATCATGGTTTTTTTTAATGTAAGAATAGTTAATACAAATCGCAAACAAGTCCTGCTAAGCCAATTGAATTGGCTTGTCAACAGGTGCTTAAAGTTAAGTTACAAATACATTTTAACAGTTATAATTTTACATCTTATATCTACAGATTCAACATTTTTTCATCAATATAAATATATTTTTTTCCGATAGCCAATTTTTCATCACATATTTAACCTTATTCATTGAATTGCATTGCTTTATAGTGTCAGGTAATAAATTAAATATCTTCGGTATGTTGTATTCAAATGTTATCTGTCCGTACCTACTTATTATTGAATTTCGGAACTATTAACCCGTCGTTGCGCGTGAATCTAGTGCTGTATTTATGTTATAATTTCTCTATATGCTGCTGGGTAAATATGTGCTGAATTATAATTTTGTGCCATATTATATTATATTATTTTGAAATATGATCTAAACCATAGGTTCTCAACGTGGGCGTTTCAGACTTTCAGGAGGTGGTAGAAGACCAAGAGAAAATAAGGGGGCGTTACAGATATTCAGGGGGCGGTAGGAGACTCAGAGAAACGAGAAACCCATCCCATCCTATTACAGGTTTCAGGTTTTAAATAATCATTTATTTTACAAGGTCTTATCATCACTTACACTCTCTATTTTGTTTGTAACTGACAGTTGATCTTTATTACGAGGCGCATTATAGTTCGTCACTTTGGTTGGCTAAGGTTCTAACTTCGCCTTACCATGTTAAGAGGTTTCAAAATTCGGCAAGACGAATTTTCGTAATCTAATTAACAATTTACTATAGTGAAATTATCACTCTGCAATATTGTATGTATTTCTTTTTACATGTATCCGACGTTTTGTCCAAAAATAGAAATAAAATTATTAATAAAACTTGAGTGTCTTTGGTAAAAGTAGGTACTTATGTCCAGTCCACAGATCCATCATAAATTAATTTCATCAACTGCAGGCTGCTTCCGCATTTCCTTCCTCCACAAGATACCCCGGCATAAATTACAAATTACTAATTTATCCATCTAATATTTTTTTGTTTTCATTGAAGTGCGCAGTTGCTCATCTAGCCTGGATTAATAGAGATCTTGGCACTTGTTGGACGTGAGATCTCAACCAAACGTACAGCTTCCTGTATTACCCCGTGTCACTAAAACACATTCCAATCAACGGGAATGACTTATAGTCCAGTCAAATAAGATAAAAAAGGGGGATAATCCCCAAATGAAACGGAATAAGCTGAAAATTTGTATAAACCTTTATTTTGGTATTCTACATGTTGCCTCAAAAGTCTCATAAGGTCAAGTGAGCGCGTCTTTGGATAATCAAGGTCAAAGGTCACGAAAATAAGTTTTTTGGAAATATCTCGCTTCCTATGCCTCGAATCGTATTTGCGTTCAATATAAAAGTTGAAGAGTATAAAGTTCACTACAAATTTTGTTTGAATTATTTTTTTATACGGTTAACCGTTTTTAAGATAAAGCCCGAAGAGTGTGGAGTGCTCAGCCGTATATGCCGTAGCGCAAGGTCAATAGCGAATCCCAGTTAATCGAACGGTTTTTTAACTTAATTATTGGTTAAATATTAGTTTATTAACTATTTAATATATTTTATTTATATAATATTTCTTATAAATCTTTAATTTATTAATTATTTTATTTATAAATATTTCTTATAATTCATTTAATATTACTTGCCTCTTTCAAATAAATGATAAAGTAATGTTTTTTAATGCTTCCGATTAAAAAACGTCCGGGTTAAATCTTACCCCACAGGAAAAACTAAATCCTTCCACACACTTTTCCACAAATGATCATCTAGTCAATCCACGCTATGTAAGTGCACTATATAAGTATAATAAATACAAAACAATACAAGAACAATATGTCAATCTACCAGAGACCAAATGGGAAAATAATTCACCGACTCCAGATATTTTCATATCAGAGGGTTCGGCTCGGTAATTTATTTATTTTTAATATTATATTTTAATTATAATCTCATTAAAACAAGTAAGAAAGAAATTAGGAATACATTTTGTAATAATATTTTTATTTAGCAATCATCTATCAATAAATTTGTACAATCCAAGTTGAAGTTATTAATGGGAAGATTTTTTCTTACTTTCATTATTAGTTAGCCGGTATGGGAGTTAGTTTTCTTCTTTTTCATCATCATCTTCTTCTTCCGGTCGCTTAAAGTCATTATCATCATCCTCCTCGTTATCAATGACATCCATCTCCTAACCTTCAAAAACTTCAGGGTCATATGCGATTTCTTCATCGAGATCATTTTGATACGATGAAGTGTTGAGACATGCATGTCCATTACATTAGCCACAAGCTAACGAACATTGCAACCCTGATTTCCGACATCCACAGCGAGAACCGCAACCATTCTTGCAGTTGCAGAATATTGTGCTAAGCAGTTCATCTGGTGCAGGTGGTAATGTTTTTATCGGTTCCAGGGCTTCATTTTGCAGCACCCAACCCCATCCCTAGGGTTCTAAATCATTGCCTAACCAAGTTTGAATTTGGTAATAGACACGTTTTATATCATATCTTAAGTTCACAAAAAAGAAAAACGCCGTCTCATAAACTTTTGCAAATAGAAAGAAAAAACCTACAAATTTCAGATAGTGAAAAATACCTGGGACTTCATATCGATAAACACTTATCTTTTAAACACCACATACAAAAAGCAAAAGAAAAAATTATCCCACTAATTGGTGTATTTGGCAGAATAGCCCATCTTCTACCAATACAAGTAAAGAGGGGATTATACTTTAGTTTAATTCAATCCCATCTAAATTATCTCATAGAAATATGGGGAAACACAAACATCACATATCTAAACGAAATTCAAATAATACAAAATAAAGTTATAAAAAAACTTTTTAACTATAGACCAGTTTCCCCCACCAAAAGAGTAAACCAAGAAACTAACTTACTTAAAATTAGAAAACTGTACGAATACAACATATGCCTATTAATTCACAAAATCCAAAATGGCTTCATACACACAAATACTTCATTTATGAAAACATCACAAGTACATGACCACCACACAAGACAACATAATAAATTATATACAAATTCAGCAAAGACAGAGTGTGGTAAAAGAAACATAGGCCATGAGGGTGTACACATTTATAATCTCCTTCCTGATAGCCTGACAACCGTAAATAGAATAAATATATTTAAGAAAAAACTGTTTGCCCTCAAGATCAATGAGCAAAACCAAAATGCTCTTACTTAAGAAAAATATGTTACTTAGGTAATAAACCATAATTATTAAGTTATATATTATTTTTGTTCCTATCAATGTACACTTAAGTTAACAAAGCGAAATTTGTATTTCTTTTAACTTAATAAATAACTAAAAAAAATATAAGTTTTTAGATTTTCACGGCCAAAAGCATTTTCGTTGTTAGTTTTTGGGGTGTTATGCCGTGTTGCGCTACCTCCTACTATATCCGACATCGTCGGATCTACCGGATCTGCCCTGATGATGGACACTGCAACGCTGTCCGAAACGTCGGCTATAGTAGGAGGTAGCGCAACACGGCATAACACCCCAAAAACTAACAACGAAAATAAAAAAAATATGCTGGTGAACTGCTGCACTCGTTGGTGGAAGAGTTGAAAACTGCACAGGCTTACTTAATTTAGTTGACTTAATGAACTGTATGTAGCGAATATGATCGATACTGTCCTCAGATTCAAAAAATTCGTGTTCCATTTTCGAATAATATTTGCACAGGACAATGTAGGAGTATGTTTTTCCAGGAATACTCTTAATGGTGTTCTGTATTTCCAGATATACTCTTAATGTGTACGTAGACTCGGGTCTATGTACACATTTTAAAACCAAAATACCTTATTTCTTTCCTACTTAAAATACAATTATTCTTAATGAGATTATTTGACATAATTATTATTTGAAATAGGTAAGTAATTTGATTTATAAGTAACATTTATAAATAAAATATTAAATAGTTAATTTATAATATTTAACGAATATAGTTTAAAAAAAACCGCACCATGAACTTAAATTCGCCATTGACCTTGCGCCATGGCATGTACGGCTGTGCGCTCCGCTCTCTTCGCGCTCAATCTTAAAAACGGTTAACCGTATAAAAAAATTATAAAAACAAAATTTGTAGAGAATTTTATACTCTACAACTTTTGCATGACTGCAAATTCGATTCGAGGAAAAGGAAGCGAGATATTTCCAAAAAACTGATTTTCGTGACCTTTGACCTTGAATATCCAAAGACGCGCACACTTGACCTTATGAGACTTTTGAGGCAACATGTAGAATACCATAATAAAGGTTTATACAAAGTTTCAGCTTATTCCGTTTCATTTAGGAGTGAAATCCTTATTTGACTGGACTATTAAGATTACCGGCTATCAAGGAAACGGGTCTAATCTAGGATGCGAAGTGAAAAATGTCCGGAGGAAATGTCATTCAAGTTTTTTTCACGATATTCTAATAAAAATGTGCTTTAAAAATGAGCCGAAAGCAGGGGCGTAAAATTTGGTGGGCAGAAAAATTTAATAATTATATAACTCAAACAAAGTTACTAATATGAAAGAGGTTTGCAAATAATGAGGTTTACTTATTTGAGTTCAGAGTTTCACCGTTAACCTTTAGTTACTGACGTGATTTTTTGACGTGGCCTTTTACTTTAAATGTTTTTATATATTAAGAGATTATAGTTAACACATTCATATTTGTTTATGAAAACCATTTTACTAAATCTTTTATGTAAATTAGTTTCCTTGTCCAAAGTTTTATTACGATTTTTTTTATATTTAAATTTAATGTCAACTTTTATTGACTAATGCTTTTTTAACTTCCTAGTCCGCTCAGCATTTCTCTCTAATATCTATAAAAAAAAAATTTCGATGAATTGGCGATTCGATGAATTGATCATTCGATGAATTGGTTTTCGATGAATTGGTTTTCGATTAATTGGTTTTCGATGAATTGATTTTCGATGAACTCGTCGGTTACCGCTGCAAGCATCTGCAAGAAATGATAATAAAAATAAGTATGGTGAAGAAGGCAAATATCAGGTAGGATACCTCTCTCGTCATGTGGCAGTACTAGCTAGAATGTGTACACAATGTGAATAAAGCATACAAACAGTTAAAATGTAAACAGCAAAAAGTGGAAACGTAACGAAAATGTTTCGGGCTGAAGTCTGCAGGCTGAAAATTGCCCTGATGATAGCCAGCCTCCGATAGTAGATATCACGAAAAGAAGAAAAAATTATAGATCCGAAGAATTTATCAATGAATTATTCCACCATTTTGTAAAAGACATCTCGGTAAAGAACATCAATATACTCGCGCATACAATGACATTGTCTTCATAAATAAATAAAGAAAAAGTCTTAGGTGTCTGGTACCTACCTACTTACCTAATATAAATTTACCTTCTGAGAGTGGTATAACATGATAATGTATTGAATAATAATACTGTTGCCCTGGGGCGTTTGAAAAGAAAGTTACGCCATTGATGAAAGCTCTCCACAGCGGTGAAGTTCTTTTATATTATAAATAGGTAATTCATTAGCCAGTTCTTCCGGTATGAGCTGAGAGTTTTTCTGAAAGATAAAAATGTCTTCCTGCCATATCTTACTGATTTTCTTCTCTCCGCTTTGGTGCTTGAAACCTAAGAGATTCTTCAGCGGTTATAAATGTCATCATGAATCTCGGGGCGTTTAATGAACTCAGTTGGATATCAATAACTCAAAGGTGTGTGGGAAGGGGTGGGAAGGTGGAGTTGGTTGTAGTTGGGTGGTGGAAGATGGATTTCCGTGACATTAATTTTTGAGGTTGTCAAATCTCTGCATATAAAAAATATGTTTTAGGAAAACGGACGATATCAAATCAAGTAATTTTTTTAATAATAAAATTGTATTATCATAGATATTCAAATACGTGTATGGGTAATATCAAAAACGGTTGAGATAGTTACCATTCATACACCTAAATGTAATAACCTAAAAACGAGGGATATACTCGTATCTTGTCTACTCTTTTTTTTAATGTGGTTGTTAACTTAGAATATAGAGATTGATTTTTTTATTTATTGAAAAATAAGAAATACATAAAATTATAAGCTGCTCATCTCACTAGGGCATTCCTTTTTCCTATTCCTATATCGAGATATGCAGTTTTACAATAATGTAATTAAAAGAAAGAAACATTCATATACCTAAACTTAAAATAAATATAATAATAAACTTACAAAAGGAGCACCGAGTACAGTTATTTAAACATTACTAATTAATAATTATTACCTACAGCTGGGCAGTATGCTCATTGTTGGCAACAATAACATTATACTCATATTATACCTACTGTAAACTAAATATGTAAATACGAGGTACCTGTTGTGGCCTCAGAGTAAGATGCATTAATAGGGTGACCATACCACAGTAGCATTAAATTATTAACAAAAAATTAATAATAATCAACAATTTTGTAATAAATTTACATATCTATCAGTAAATACTTATAACAATAAGCAAATTAAAACGTACATAATAATAAATAAGTTAAGTACATACACAGTAATTAAATATGGATTGTATCAAATATAGCTTAATTCCATAGTGATTTATGATATAAGCGACAACATGGGTAATCCAAAACCATCACTCTCAGTTTAGTATAAATAATTGGACCATTTTCTTGAATAAATGTAATGTACCAATAGTTTTTATTTTTTCATTGAGCATATTGTAAAGTAACGGAGCTTTATACGAAAAACTTCTTTGTCCAAAGGATGTTTTGGTATTTACCGGCTGATACATAAGAGTGCTCTTATCACTGTGCAAAATTGTTGATTATATGATACCAGCCGAAGCATCCAGTACTGCCCGAATTTTATTCTGATTTGAGTGGTGGGAAAAGGGGATGGGGGACATGGGGGGTGGTTTTTAGTCATCCCAAATCTATAGATTTTTTGTAAAAAGAAAACATAGCCACGCACCCGACAAAAGCATAAGCACTTTTCTTAACTTAATGTATAGTAGACAGATTTTAAAACCAATCGTACTTTCTTATAATGATAACTAGCTATCATAGAGCCAGTCCAAATCCGACCGGCTTCGTATTTTATAACGACCCGGTGTAATAACGCACGTTTCATTTTCATAAATTATTTAGGGTTCTTCACTTTTTTTTAACCTATTTAACCAGTAATTTTATATTTTTTCATCATCGCTCTTAATGACCTTTCTGAGGTAGTTCTGAGTTGGTTTCATTCTGAGTTGGCCGGTCACCCTTTTTACTCCAGTTAAATAGACTTTTACATAGACGCTGTATATTTTGTACGATATGTTCATGTGAACGAGAAACAAAGTCAGATTTTTTAAAAATGTTATCGGTTATCAGCCATCAACCGACGTTCTTTTGCACATCCAGAGTTAACCAATTTAACTATATGAATCAGCTCTATTCGATGACAAAAAACGTATTAAGGCCAAATATATCTATAACATTATTGAACTACTTAAATATATTTATAACATCTGAGTATGTTTCCAAAATGTTGAATCGTCTCAACGGCGTACGATATTGCGACGTTAAAGATGAATTGTTACAATGACCGGTCAGTGGCTGAGTTGGCATCGCATTTGGGTCCCACCCAGACATCGCGTGTTCGATTCCTCGGCTGGCTAAGTCCTCCATCACGACACAAGCAACATCTTCCGCTTACTTTGGTGGTATTGTCAGTTTATTCGTGTCTTGGGAATGTTTGTCTTTCTTTTTAAAAAATACAGAATAATATGGTAGGTAGGTACTGTATTTTAACTGTCCTGCCAGGAACATGGAACGAAATTAAATAAAGCTACGCAGGGGTTTTCAATATCGATTTAATAATTTTAAACAAACACATTAATCGAAAATAATTCTACGTTCCGATAATTTTAATAAAGTTAATTAGTAAAATAGGTAGCCTAGATATTTTCTTGAAATACGTATTTACGTATATTAGGAATTTATTTTGGATTCTTTCAATCGCGTGTGTATGAACTTCATAATGTGGAGAGCAACTGTGGAATTATACTCGATATGACTCCCTAATAGTGACATATATTATAATATTTTACTAGTAGGTGCGTATCAAAACTGTTCGTTGTTTAACAAATTTTAATTTTAATAATAACTTATTCCATTTTATTTTACTTTGTATGAAATAGAGAGATATAATTAGATACATACCGTCTATATAGCTCTTTTCGTCCAGTTTAAAACATCGAGGCATTAAAGGCTGGATTGTAAGTGCAAACATTTATTTTTAGCTCGTATTCAACAAAGTACATACATAAATTTTCTTTGGACGGTCTCAATAAATTCTATTTCGGTAACTTAATGCTCTATTGCTATTGGATTCCAAACGTTTTAGAACAAAATTCTGAGTGAGTAGGTTTAACAAGAAGTGTGTTGTTAATGGACTTTTATGGGTCCTAATATCTTTGAACAGTTTTCTTAACGGTCCGAATAATGGTTCTTTGGCTAGCCTTTATTTGGGAGTCTATTTACAGCAGTGGTGGTGTGCAAATCAATTAATAAAAAAAAATTATTACTCCCAAATTTCAATCCGCTCTAAGCTATTAATAATAGCTTGGGACTGGCTTTTTTCAAATTGTTTTTTCAGGGGACGAACAATTTGGTGAACGTTTCCTTTGAATGTACTCGTAGATGAACTCGGATTTTATTAATAAAATAAAATACTTTTTTTGTTTAATACCACGAGATTTATTAATTTACGAACCGACCGGTTTCGCTTTACTCAAGCATCTTCAGGGTACAAATTAATACTAAACAATAAGTACATAATGTGTGCTTATGTGTAACAAAATTTAGAGGGAGACAACATGATACAAATATAACAAACACATAGACGGCCAAAAACGACATTGACATAAGTACACAAGTAATGGGGAAAAAACCGAAAGATAGTTATGTTGCTAATGGGTTATAATAATAAATCTGGAGAAACAAAGCATCAACTGGCATGCTGGTAAGGAGCACTGGGATTTTTTTTAGGGTTTTGGAAACAGACCTAATATTGGACTACTTGATATGTCTAATTGATTATTAAGTATATGACTTTTGGTTTTTAGAGCTTTTTTTTATTTCTAGTGCCTCTAAATTGTTTAGTCTGTTACCATGCCCGTTTTTATGTAAGATGTTAGCACCGGTGCTATGACAGAACGAATGATCTTTGTCGATCAAATGATTGGCGTATTCTGAAAAACCGTTATTATTGAGGCAACGAAGATGCTCCTTTATCCTAATATTGACATTACGTGTTGTCTTACCAATATAGAAAGCCGAACAATTATTACAATTTAATTTATAAATTCCCAAATGACTTAATTTGTCGTCCTTATCCTTGGAATTAATTAGAAATGTACCTAAATTGTTATTTGTATAAAAGGCCGATCTGACTTCAGAAGGACGTTTTTTTTACACTTTTTACCGGTAGAAACATTATTAATGAATAAAATTCGCCGCCAATGATAATTAATATTATTATAATTGATTTGAGGACATAGACTAGCGAATAAGAAGCGATTAATGGCTATTTGTTTTAGTTGTTTATTTAAGATTAAGTCTATAAAATATGATTCATAGCCATTATTTACCGCTATTTTTAAAATTAATTTTAGTTAATTAGCAAAATTACTATCGGACATTGGAATTGTGACTAAACGATGGACCATTGAACGGAATGCGGAGTGCTTATGTGAAATAGGGTGATTGGACGTACTGTGTAGTGTATATGACAATGTCAGTATAGGAGGGTTTAGGAAAGATGTTAAAAATAATTTTGTTATTGACGATCGATAAGGTAAGGTCTAAAAAAAATAAGGTTGAATTGTTGCCCATCTCTAATGTGAATTTAATCTGATTATGAAAAGAGTTTATAAGATTGAGGAAAGAATTCAGTTGACGCTCAGTCCCTGTCCATATACAAAAAACGTCATCAACGTATCTTTTCCAATGCAAGACATTTTTAAGAAGAGGTGAGGTACTAGATAAAATTTTATTCTCTAGGCTATCCATGAATATATCAGCAATCAGATTAATTTTCTTTCGCATAATTATCTTATCATATTATAATTATCTTATCAAATAATTAGCTTTGGGTTTTTTTTCCCATTACTTGTGTACTTATGTTAATGTATTTTATGGCCGTCTATGTGTTTGTTATATTTGTATCATGTTGTCTCCCTCCATATTTTGTCGTATATAAGCACACATAATGTACTTATTGTTTAGTATTAATTTGTACCCTGAATATGCTTGAGTAAAGCAAAACCGGTCGATTCATAAATTAATAAATCTCGTGGGTTTTAAACAAAAAAAGTATTTTATTTTATTAGATATGTAAAACCACAAAGTGATTGCTTTCTACAATAATATCGGATTTTATTTTTGTGACAAATACCGCATTGCCTAATCTGCTAGTTTTGTGAACAGTATACTTTGAGTTTCCGAACACCGTGTATATGTAGATATATTGATCGTCCAGTTGATGAGGCAGACATCTCCAAATACTAAGTTTTGAGATAATGAAGAAAGCGACATTCGAATTGTTCACCATAAATCAAATAAAATTTACACGTTTCTGTTTTATAAAAGTAGCACCGGAAGGCATAATGGTCCGGTACACTAGTATGACATTGTGAAATATCATATGAGTGAGCCTTAGTTCACTACAAGTTTTTCTGCATTGTAATTGATTTGGTGGTGTTTTTGAGCAATCTGAGGTTTGTATCAGATGGAGGATACACTGCATATATTATATAACTGCATACTCAACTCAAATATCGATCGATGTCTGACTAATCAACTGGACGATCGATATCTACGATTCTTTGAAATCAACAATACTCCTAATAGACATACTTACACAGAAATTCCTTTACTCTTGTCCCATTATTATGAACTAATCACGACTAAGTGTAACCTTCTTGCAAAAAAATTGAATTACTGAACCGCTTGCTGGTTAATACGGAATATTTTTTATTCAAACAGTTAAATTTAGCTTTTTATAATGAAAAGTGAGTATTTATGTCGGGGGAGACGAACAAGTATGTAAAAAATATGCATGTTACATTTTAATTTTGTTAAAATTAATTCAATTTTTTATATTTACCGTTTTTATTTAATATTTCATAGACAATCGATTAATACTACCAATCGCAGAAAAAATATTATTGCCATACAAAAAAATAATTTATTCACGCTGTGAAGTGAATGTATTATTGGCAAGTTTGTACCTGTATTTATAACAGCAGAACGTGGAAAGAAATGTATTAGAAAAATTTCACACACCCGCTAGACAGACCCTGCTTTGCCAAACAAACCATTCAAAACCTGGGATGTATATCTAAATTATGATGACATGCAGCTTTCGTAGTTTGAGCCTCAACCCAATAATAGGCCACTTGCATCTCATTTTTAAAAAAAAAATCCGGTTAAGACAAATATTCTAAGACATTCTGTATTTTTTTTTTAAATCATATTTTTGAAACCCTGGCGATTTTTTAAAAATTGAATCCGAAATCACACCATTTTATATAAACCGGAAAGACGGGACATAATTTTGTGGATACGAAAAAACGATAATTACATAGCCGAAAATCATTTTAAAAAAGAACGTTTTCCTCACGAATAACAATAAATTTTACGGGGTTCTCTTCGTAACGTCTGTAAAAACACCGCCATCTTTATCGAAAAATCAAACCAAAGGATAAGTTCGCATAGAACAAACAATAAATCTAGTGAACGTTAAACGCAAATTCAACAATTCGCCGGAAATCAAAGTGTTGCCACATAAAAAAAATTAATCAGTGTGGAATTTTACAAAATTAAGGGAACATAATCGGAGACGGGACATTTTCATGTAGTGACGTCACGAGCTCAAATAATGGATTTATTTATTAAAAAAAAAAAAAAAAAAATTACATTTCTAAAAATTTTTACTAACATTTTCGTAATCTTAGTAAAAAAATTCTTTATGAAATCCATGCAAGTGGCCTATTCGAAGTGGGTACTTTTTTTGTTTTTATTTTGACGAGAATTTATTTTATAAGATTGGTACTTCCGACAAATGTAATATTTGATTGTCTATTATTTAAAAAAGGAATACTCCGTATTATCCGTGAATCAAACTTCGACAACACGAACGTTCCGTATTATCCGTGAGGCGGACTATGCATATTCACCAAAATTTTAAAAACTTATTTTGACTGAAAGGAGTGATGATTCAACGGACACCTATCCCAAATTCGCCAATAGCTTCCTCTCAGCAGTATCTCGTCTATAATTAGCCCGAATGAAGTCCGGCGCGGCGCACTTATGTTGGATTTTCGCAATGGCCGCTCGTGTTTACGTTAGGTATTATATTATATTGAAGATATTTATTACATTCTGACGACTGACCATCGTCTCGCGGCTTGCGCGGAATTCCTGTAATACGCGTTAGTTCACTGCAGCGTCGTTAATGGTCTAAATATGGTCGAAAAGCTTCGCGAATTTTCCGACGCTTAGTTCGAAGCTTTCAGCTGTTTATGTTAAAAACTATTAATACGGATAGCATCTGCTTGTAATGGCGAACGTAGGTAAAGTGGTACACGAATTCATTATTAGTATCCATCTACCAATAGTAGGTACCTACCTACAGTATGATACCTGTAGTTTTGGTTTTACACCGGTCGAAACGTTTCAATGTGGATTCCTTCAGTACTTTTACTGAGCATGGTCATTTTAGATCTGAGTGCAATGGTATTGATTTTTTTATTTTGGATACACCTTACCAATATGGATATATATTACCACACAAGAGTCCCACTGTTTGGAAGCATTTTTTTCCGAGATGGAAAGAAGGAGTAGATGGAGTACCAAATGGAGAAATGTTGAAAGTACCTACCTTCAGGACTATTCAGATCTTGAAAACATTGAATTCTGAAAGGTGATCTTGCAAAAGTACTAATCTTTCTGAGTTTTTTTTTCTATCTTTGGACCCCTTAGGACCCAGAACCTATGATTCAATACTTCTATCATAAAGGTTTCATTTTGCCACTTTAATAAACATGCATAAGTTATGATTACCTGCTCATCGAATAAATTACTATAAACATAACACAGTAAAAAAATTATAATAACACATCAACAACACGTAAACTTATTCTAAAGATATCCGTAAAGACACGTTGGTGACTTAGCAGGGGTGCTCGGGTTCGTTGAGTGAGATTTGTCAAGGATTTGACGGCCGATGTGTCTGCCCACCTGCTGCGTGGCGGGCCGGATCGATAGAGACTGGTTGAGGAGTTAAGGTTTCGACCTTTGACCCGCAGTTGAAAAGATGGATTCATACGTCCGTCACTCCTGGACACACTGACTCTCAGATTCCTACTCACCCCTCATACCGATTTCCTGCCGAGAACTTCATATTTTTCCTTTCCTTAAAAACACCCTCCACACAGCATCCCCTAAGACAACAAAGGCCTTGAGGGAAATTATTTTCCTCAGGACCTCTTGTGTGCAGCTAATGTAAAAAAAATACAAAATCTCGAAAGCCTGGTGCAAGTCAACGGATAATTCACGTATAAACATGGTAAATTATTAATCGATTGAAATGACGAAAATTGATAAAACGAAATCTCGAGCGTGCAGAAAGGGGGCGTGGGTCTTCCAGATGCCCCGACTCCAAACTTAATCTAATTCCTCCTTCAAGTAAAAAGGCACACAGTCAAAACAAAACTCAACCCGTTGATCTTCTTATATCGATGATGCGATCTCTCCGTTCAGCATCGCTACATTGATAGTTGCCGCTTCGATATATTTAGACGGTCCAGCCAAGCTTTTCGCTTGGAGGGGGCGTCATCTTCGGCGTCCTTTCAAAGACGTCTCACAGTCGCGAACATAAGCTCAAATAGCATACCTTTTACCACGTTCTGTGCTCCTGGTATTTCTAACCAATGATAAGGTGTCAAAAGCTCCCTAAACGTCAAATGAACTGTCAAAATCGGTGCAAAAGTAGTGTGCTATAAAAATACAGCAAATCAATCGTGTTTATTAATAATAAACCGCGAAAAGTAACTGTGCTTTTTTGTGAGTTGTGGATTTATATAATAAACCTTGTGATCGTTTTTGTGAAGTGTTATTTAAAAGTTCTGAAGAAATTGTGTTGTTAAAAACATTCTTAAGCTCCATTTGGCAACAAAATTTGTTGTTTAAAGTTTGCAGAAAACAAGGTACGTAATTATTTTCAGTGTTAAATTTTGTCCTGTTTTCGCGAAAGCTGCATTGGTTGCGTTAATAATGAGTCAGAAAGTACAGACACCGTGACAAATTTTAATGGTTTTCTGGGAAAAGCGTTATTTATGTCGGTATGAAGAAGTTTGCAAATTGTTTGATACATGGGAAATTCTCTGCCGTTGCCAAAACTGTTATTTCCTCTTATTGCAAATGAACGAAGAAAGCTTTGGGGACATTGTCAATAAGAGACCGAATTGTGACTCGGATAAAATGTGTCACATGTCACGTACCTACGTTTACGTAAATACAAATTAAATGTGCGCTATCTATGGATACAATTACGAGAGATTCTCAAACTTGTGGGTTGTAGGAAGTTTAAGGAATTTTAATATCATAGATATTTCAACATATATACCTACATTTTTTATGTGAATACCGCAAAATATTCCCAACTGTTCCCAACCGCCTGAAGCCAGTAAAAATACGGCATCCCGAATTAGGGTATGTTGTGAAGTTGAAGGTAGTGGGGAGGGGAAGAAGATTGGGAATAAGAGGGTGAGGAAATATCTGACTTTTTAGATCCGGTCACCAAACACGGCTAAGCCATTTCAAGCAATGTTTCAATTCTGAATGTTGGTCTTATACCAGAGCGATACTAAGCGTATCTCCCACTCTGGAACGTGCGCAAATATACCCTATTATTATGTTATTTTAAACGATTATAATTTTTGAACGATTTTTTGAAGATTCGAATGCGAACTTAGGGTTGAGAGTCATACCCTCTAACCACGGAGGCCGTCAAACGTACCCAAAAAAGAACAGCATACAAACATTTCAAACGTTATGAAACTTTTTAATAAGTTTTATCAAATTAATAGTTTTGCGCTCCGTGACAACATAAAGACTAAAATGATTTAGATCAGTGGTTTTTAACCTTTTTGGAGGTACTGAACCCTACCAGTTTCATATGCGCATTCACCAAACCCTTCTTAACTGGAAAGCGGGGTGTAACATCAGTGGCGGCGGATTACCCCAAGGGGGGGTGTAATGGGATAGGATGAAGGTCGTGATCACCACAACGAGGGGGGCGCAATGGGATAGGATGGGGCGGGATAGGATAGTGACAATACTATTCGTAATTTTTTTTCGGTATGTGCATTGCCTTCCACTACTGATTTAGATCATGAAAAAATATTTCTATACATTTTTTGTAAGTAAATTTATTTTGTATTTTATTCCTCAAAGTTTCTACGTTTCACTCTCGGAGGAATGTTTCACTATTATTGCGTATACTTGACATCGCATATTGTCATTCCATTTGATCGAACTGTAAATTCCATAATACTGATAAAACTATTTTTTGCAAAGAGGGAATAATTAAACACACCCGAAAATTATGATTCTTAGCCGCTGGTTAAGTATCCTTAAGGAAAGAAAAGCCAAACTTTGGATCAAGTTCATATTCTTGTGTTTTTCTTTATTATGTGTTCAATGCTCTGCAGTTTTGTGAACCACTGCTTTATCGTATAAAATATTGTGACTTTAAGGTTTCATGGAATACATGATATTTGTTATGATGTCTACCTAGGAATATTCTATTGATTAACGACAATGAAAGGTGATACCTAAAAGTAAAATTCTATTACCGATGAGTAAATGGAATTTTCAACATGTATTTTGTTTCCAGCAGTTTAGGTCGTGTGGGTAGTCGTTGTAAACATGCTGAGTGCATTTTTTGTGATGTACCTACTGTGTGAGAATTATTTTAAGATTCACCACCATCGTAAAATAATGCACAAGAAGAAAGTCGACGGCAATATGATTCAACAACAACATCATTTTACACAATGAGTTTATTAACTCTTTGGAGTACCGTGTATTTATTTATTTCGCTAAAACAACATGAAAACTAATATAATGAGTAGGATTTCCGTTCATGTCCACCTGTGACCGAAAATGATCCTTTAGGTGGGTTAAACATGAGGACCAGAGTGATCGTTTTTTCCTTGCCAGACCCCGTCTGAAAAATATCGACCATCAAAACATTACTGTTAAAAATGCGCAAGATTGGAGTCCACGGCGCGCGGTTACGACAACAATAACATAATTTTCCACAATGAGTTTGTTAACTCTTTGGAGTATATTTTTAAAGATTTAAACAAAAATAAACTCTTATTTTATATAATTTGGTTTTATTTACTGATAAGTGGTACACTCGCTTTGCAATGTGACAGAGAGAAAATTGTTAGAAACATTTTAATCACAACTAGGTCAAGTTAGAGTTGACTGCAAAAGGGCGGGAAAGTTAAATCCAACAATTTTATTTATTTTTCAAGAAAGCATAATAACCAATACATTTCAAAGGCGGTTAAGAAAATTACAAAAAACGTCTTTTGGCATAATAAATATATGAGGTTATGGTTCAAAAAGGGTAACACGTTGGCACACTATATTCAGTTAAAAGTAACATAATTCTTCGTGCCTAATTTCGTTGTGGGTCATGCGGAAAATATCCAACTTTCCTGAGAGGCAGATAGTGCTTATGTTGGTCTTGTACTTTTTTTGTAAGTTAATGCATTATTATAGCGTGAATATGTAGGCCCGCTGATAAAATCCGTCAGATGATTGTAATTGAATTTGCAAAAAAATTATCACTCACTTACGTACGGGTCTTTTCAAACAAATATTGCATTACTTACTGTTTTTTTAGTGATGTATCGAAATTATGTCATTATCCATCATGGATCCATCTTGTGTTTTTCATATCAATGGATAACGCCACACATATTCGTCATGCCATCTTCCGACAATATCTACAATGCACATTGCAAATTGAAGCCACTGGCTTTTTTATGTGAGAATGCATGAGAGATTTCTAAATATGTACATTCTAGAGCCGTATTTATAGAACGTTGTGTCATTAACAATATGATTTGTTTTTATCAAAATTGTACTTTAGGACCTCCAGTCTACGTTTTTAATCACTTAAGCACATTTTAAACGGACCAGAAAAGTATTTAAGAAACTGAATGAAAAACTGTTAGATACAATAAAAAATCTTACATTTGAGTACATGCAAGTACTTAGTAGGTACCTAGGTGCAACCTGTGTGTGTACTTACTTAATTAAAATTTCTTCTAATAAATACTATGAAGTCAAAATAGGAGTTTGACACTGACAATATATTGAACAATCATAAAATCTAAATTTATTTGTTTATCAGCACTAACAAGCTTAACAGTGATTAAAGGAAAAGTGCATATCTGCTCTAACATCAGTTGATTAGTCAGACATCTCCAAATACTAAGTTTTGACATAATGAAGAAAGCAATATTCTGTTAGGGTACCCCGATGCCGGCTTCTAAACCAGCAGCAGCACACCAACACGTCCCTGGCTAGCTCTCAGCGGGACAAGGGTACTCTCTATTCAGGGGAGTGGGCAGCTCAAGGCTAGGGAACTTCTCTCCATCCTTCGGTGACCCACGGGATCCTCACCGGCCAACAATCCTCCCGCCGTAGCAGAATAATAACAATGTTAAATCATTTAGACATGTATTGTAAGCTCAAACACATACATAGGTTTCTACAGTACAATTCAATTACAAGAAATGCAATTTACACAAACCTAGCTAAAGTGTTTAACTTTCTCTGACTGACTCTCAAAACGAAACTCTCCGGGTCGTGATTTCCACGGGGGCCCTACATTTCACTGTATTACGGACAACATTTAAAGAGGAAATCAAGATACAGCTTACATGTAGGTTGGCAGGAACCTCGTCTCATGTGGCAGCTTCATCAGGCACTTTCATAGTCTAAATAGACCGAACTATGGTGCGGCAAAAGGCCAATTATACACAAAGGGACTTCAATAATACATCGCGGCCGTTGAATTGGGTCCGCTGGCTTAAAGTGAGCCGCTGGCGTGTCCGTTCGCCAAGGCGCTCGGATTTCTTCTGTGTGGCGAGCAACGGATTGCCGGCCGCCGCGTCGCCGGGCAAGCGGGGCGGTGAGGAGAGGCAGACAGGATATGGGGGGGAAGAGGGGGCGGCCAGCTGTGGGCTAGCTCTCGCGTTCTCGAAACTATTCGCTTCAAGGGCGTATCGTAACACTTCCCCCCGCGCTCGGAAAAAAAGCGACGTGGCAATGGAGCTGTAGGAAAAAAAAATCCTCTTAAACTTCCATAGGGGTTTTTGAGAGATTCGTTGCTTGAGAGATGCCTAGCTAGAACATGCAATTTATGTTATAGTTTAGGTCACAATGTTTGTAGGGAATGGGTGAGGGGTACATACAATGTTTGGAAAAGAACAGTTTTGGTGAAAGTACATGGTGTGAAACAACATACAAGATTATGTAATTGAAAGATGACAATACATGGTTATGCAATTGAACAAAATAACAATACATGGTTATGCAATTGAAAAATAACAATACATGGTTATGCAATTGAAGAACAAAAGAAACAACAAGAACAAAAATGCCTGTGTGATTCTAAGGTTTCATTGGTCTGGGAGCTAAGTTTGCGAAGCGTGGATTTGTTTGGTTTCGGAGAATTTCGAAGAGGAGGACGTGGTTTCACAGATTCTTAGGATTACATTATCACTGTAATCAGACCCCTTTGAGATAACACTCAGAAGTACACTTGGGCCTTAGAAAACACTTGGTTTTGTCGAAGACGTCGAAGTTCATGAAGTGGAGACTGTGGTTGCTGTGCCGCGACTATGGTTACAGAGGTCATTGAAGAGGAGAATCCAGTGTCTGCAGACATGCCAGTACGAATCCTAAGTGTTATTAAGGTAAACACGGATCGTATATAATGGTTATTGAGGCATAATGTAGCTCAATCATAACTTGTATTGGTACGCATTCAGCGAATACTGGAGGTCAAGGTAATGATGGTTTACACATGACGATTTGCGTCTCTGCATGACAGCGCAAGAGACGACATGGTTGGCATTGATAGCAAGAGTAAGAACAAACCTAGGAGCTAGCGTGCCCAAAAGGTGGTTCAGAGTGTCATAATGTATAGTGGGACAACTCAACTTGCTGTGGCACGACAAAACAACATACATATGGGCGGTATGGTCTGTGCTTTCAGGAACAAATGCGTAGAAAAATGGCGGCAGGGGGGACCTAGTAACCACAGCGCGTGCTGTCAGGAAGTGGAGCTCAGCTTGGCTGTTGGTGATGACATCCGCCTGGGCTTCTTTTTAATCCGGGAGAAATTATTATTAGAGCAAAATTCTTGAAGTTTACCTGCCTAGGGACCAATGAAGAAAAGGTTTGGAGAGAAACAAAATGTGTCCAGATTATGAAATAAACGAAGTTTTAACCACCGACCCAGAGAGTGACGAAGAGAGAGTTTTCTAACTACATTGTGATTACATGAACATTTTCCTTTACTAGGATGACTTGGCGTTTGCCGAGTGACAATATGTCTTGGTTAAAAAACAACCGGCCTTCCATGGCCTATGTTAACATAAAGGTGGTAACATTTTTTGTAGAATTTCAAAGAACAAGACAAAGAAGTCGTGAATGAGTCACGGTAAAAGCAGAGAAACCAATTCATGAATAAAGGTTGTCAAAAGGAGACAGACGGTACGCCAAGTGCATATCGTACATATCCAACATTCATGAATGTGTTTCGTGAAATTGAGAAAAAGAACAAAAGGTGAGACATATGCAGAGAGTGAGGGAGAAAGCCTGCTGATAATTGGTTAATTTACCGATTCGCACTCCCAGTGAGGGCGAATTATGGTTAACAACAGATTTTCCTCTTCATAACATATACCTGAGAACATGATGGTGAGGAGAAAGGAAAGGAAAAGGAAAGGAGTTGAGTGACGAAACTTGCTAGAGACTGGACTAATTTCCACTTCAAACTCTATGTGAGAATGAAACATGATCAACCAGCAGATTTCCTGACTCTTTACAATTGTTAAAAGGATGAGGAGAAACTTGAATACACATTAACAAAAAGACTAATCTTTTGCGTGTATTGGGCAAAAGATTAGGGGTCATTTTAAAAACTCCTGCGTGATTGTGAGAAAAGACAGACCCTTGCTCCAATTTCACAAACCTGGGGGGTTTTCTTATCCGTTCCCCAGACAACGAGTTATTTACAAAGGCACAAATTGCATCATAAAAGATGACACACGATATTGTATCGTTCGCACGACTCATGGTAAGTGTTTTAACGTCTCCACGTATAGTGTATAAAAACATGTAAGTACATACAAGATAAAACTCAATTATAGACAGAAGTCAAGAGTTTATACAATGCCTCTTAAAGAAGATGGCAAGGCCGATATTATGTCGTTCGCACGAATCACGGTAAGTGTTTTAACGTCTCCACGTATAGTGTATAAAAACATGTAAGTACATACAAGATAAAACTCAATTATAGACAGAAGTCAAGAGTTTATACAATGCCTCTTAAAGAAGATGGCAAGGCCGATATTATGTCGTTCGCACGAATCACGGTAAGTATTGTTATTACGTCTCCACGTCTCGTGTACAAGGGTTGTACACAATTATACATACAAGTGGTACTCATGACAAATTAATGACACACGACCAAAATACAAAAGCGGTACTCATGACAAATGAATGACACACGACCAAAATACAAAAGCGGTACTCATGACAAATTAATGACACACGACCAAAATACAAAAGCGGTACTCATGACAAATTAATGACACACGACCAAAATACAAAAGCGGTACTCATGACAAATATGTCACACGACCAACTCAATAACATTTAGCTATGAGCAAAAGTGATTATGACGAACTTCTCGTATCGTGGCAGGTATTTTAAGGATCCCTCCTATAACGGTGGATGTTCTAAGGATCTCTCCTATGACGGTGGGTTACGTTTAAATACAATACAATAAACGTTAACGGTGCTCGTTTTAACACATTTTATAAAGATTCGTTAGATTAACTAACTCCGTAGCCCAAGAGCGTACGACAGAGAAGATAGACAATTTGATGCTACTTCATGTGTTACAAAATACAAGGGTGATGGCAGAGTATAATTCTACTTACACCAAGTATTTAAAACAAAGACAGACCTATAATGGTTTTACATACTGTCTGTTGTGGCAACCTGCAGTGAGGAAGACCAAAGAAAAGGGACCAATTACGGTTTTACATACCCTTTGTGTAGTTACAAACATACCAGGTTATGTGCAATTTGGGTTGCAAATACTTGGTTAAATGAACACCTAAAAGTTGTGAATTCCAAAATCAGGATGACCATAAGGTTTTATTAACCTGTCTCGTAGGGTTGAAACGTGTCATATAAGACATACGTAACGTACAAGCAAAAAAACAAAATAACAAAAAAACAGTGGCTTTGTTATAACAACCAAAGACCGGATGATTCGGTTTTACGTACTTTAGTTGAAACGAGCCAAATTGATTTATATACAGGGTTATAAAGACCAATCATTGGTTTTATAAATACAAGTTCCAAAATGGACGTGTCGATATCCAATTTTGGTACAAGAGCATGAATTTGGGTAGGACGCCATCAATTTTTAATTTAAGAGGAAAAAATTGAAAAAAACTTATATACACGAGGGGCGACTATGTAAGTAACCACTGTTTGATTTTCATGCTAGAGATACCTCGGAAGGTTTTACAACTCATGATGAACAGAATAAAAGGACAAATTGTAAAAAATAGTTAACTGGTTCTGAGTCGGAATTTAACACTTTGGAATTTACAAAACCCGACTTCTAGAACGACACGCCGATGGGCAATTGTCAACTACTTTACATGAACAAAATAAACAGGTGAGAAAGTTCCTTTCCACACGACAAAAATGCAACAAAAAATAGGAGAAAAATTACAAAATTACATGACAAGGCAGGGTATGACGTGGCATGAACATTGCGTAGTGTACGTGTTGAGACAATAAATGGGCTCGCGACTTCCCAAACATTGAAACTCGAAATGTGTCTCCGTTCCAAAGTGATCAGTTTTAGAACAGGTGAAAAAAAAATAAAAGAAAAAAATTGTCGTGAGGGAAAGAAAAAACAGTGCAAAACAACATTTGAAAGTAACTTCAAAGAGAGTACGCATTAATTTACAAAATAATTTACAACTTGTTTTATTTATGAAACGATGGGCATGTGATTGACACAATACACGCCAGACGTAGTAAGACTCTGTAAGCTTACAAAAAAAAATGTGATACATACTGGATCATTTTACGTTTGCTGAGATAGTGGGGGCAGTTTTACTTGACTCCTCACTTGCAGACTTTACAATGTCCTTAATGTGG
The DNA here is from genome assembly GCA_917563855.2 of Limnephilus lunatus. NCBI lineage: Eukaryota > Metazoa > Arthropoda > Insecta > Trichoptera > Limnephilidae > Limnephilus > Limnephilus lunatus. Next base: position 72,337,446 of record OU830596.1, read on the forward strand.
TAATTACCAATGTGCTTTCCAGATGAGTCAGACAAGGAGTACACTAGGTCTGATATTTTCCTTAGGACTTTGGCCTTCACGAAACGTGGTGCCAGCTTAGCAGAGAAATACATGGCTCCTTGGGAAAGTGTGTTGTTCTTTCTCCAAACTATGTCTCCTGTATTGAAGGTGACATGTTTTCTACGTAAGTTATATCTGTCCGCACTCTTTTGGTGAGCCAGGAGCAAAGCATCAGTGACTTCACTGTAAATGGCCGACAGTTCTTCCAAGCGATGGGCATAGTCTGCGGTAGGGTTGCTTGTGGTGGCAGATGACGTAGGAAAGTTTGTGTCCCTATGTAGAGAACCATGGACGACTTGTTCCATACCGTGTTTTAAGAAGAAAGGTGTGTAACCAGTGGCCAGATTAACAGTGTTGTTCATAGCGGCCTGAATTTTATCTAGGTTTTTACACCAAGTGCGTTGATCTTTATCAACTAGAATAGCTAGAGCTGTGTTGATTGTTTGGTTGTAACGTTCGACAGTGTTATTCTGGGGAGTGTACAAGGTGTTATAATAAATGTCCTTGATTCCGTATTTGGCAAGAAATTCTTTGAATTCCTTGGCAATAAACTGTTTTCCGTTATCAACAATTACGGTTCTGGGTGTTCCGTAAGGTATAAAAATGTGTTTTTCCAGAAGTTTGATGATGGCGGATGCGTTGGCTCTTTTTAAAGGGAAGATCCAACAGAATTTGGTGAAAACATCCACTACACTAAGTATGTGCATGTGTCCGGCATAACTTCGAGGAAAAGGTCCGACGAGGTCCATTGACAATGACTGTAGGGGTCTGTCGGCACGTTTGGGGTTACCCATTAGGCCGGCAGGTGCTGCCGTGCTATGTTTATAAGCTTTACAAGTTTCACATTTAGAGATGTAATTGCGAATTTGTTTGAAAAGACCAGGCCAGTAATACTTCAAGGAAATCTTTTTATACGTCTTGAAAGTTCCTGGGTGTATAGAGTCGGGAGCACTATGATTGTCAATTATTATTTGTTCTCTTCCTTCGAGGGGAACGACAAGTTTCCAAGAGTAATCTTCGAGGATGGATAGTGGTGCCTTGCAATTACGGTATAGTTGTCCTTCTTTTATGATAAAATTAGGAAACTTTTGTTGATTATTTTTACAACCTTCGAAGATTTTCAAGTACCATTCATCTTTTGTAGATGGAGGGGGGGCAATTGTGTCAACATTTAATGAAGCCAATTCAATTCTTGAAAGAGCGTCAGGAACAATATTGTCCGCGCCTTTACGGTGTACAACATCAAAATTGAATTGAGACAAACGGGAGGCCCAACGAGCGAGTCTACCGGAGGGATTACTTAAAGAGATCAACCATTTCAAACTACTATGGTCTGTGACTACAGTAAATTTGCTACCGTCTATGTAACCGCGGAAATGGTGAACAGAATCCAATACAGCCAGTAACTCCTTTTCGGTAATTCCGTAGTTTTTCTCGTGTTTATTTAATGTACGGGAAAAATACGCTACAGGGTGTTCGCCATCTGGGAACTCTTGAGTTAGGACTCCACCGATTCCTACGTTGGAGGCATCCGTGTGGAGGGTAAAAGAGAGTGCAAAATTCGGGCAATTCAGAACGGGGGCTTTTTGAAGGGCATTTTTTAAAGTTGTAAACGCTTCTTCAGTTTCAGCAGACCATCGGAAGTTGCTGACACCTTTACGGGTGCCGGTGATTTTATTTAAAGGGGCTGCAATTGTGGAAAAGTCTTTGATGAATCTTCTGTAGTAACCTGCAAGTCCAAGGAAACCTTTGACTTCCTTCGCGTTTTTGGGTCGGGGAAAATTTGCCATGGCTTCCACCTTAGCGGGGTCTGTTCTTAGACCTTTTTCGTCGACAATGAATCCCAAATAACGTAAACGGGACTTACAGAATTCAGACTTCTTCAAGTTGATGGTTAAACCAGCGAACTTGAGTTGTTGAAAAACCTTTTCCAACATTAATAGGTGTTTTTCAAAGGTGTCGCTGACGATGATGAGGTCGTCAAGGTAACAAAACAGGCTGTTATCGACTTCAGGACCGAAGAGTTTGTCCATCAGTCTTTGTAATTCGGCGGGGCTGTTCTTTAGACCAAAGGGTAATCTTTTAAAATGGAACATTCCCCTACCAGGTACAACGAAAGCAGTTTTTTCACACGATTCTGCGTCCAAAGGTATTTGCCAAAAAGCTTTGCTTAGGTCAACAGAGGAGATGAACTTGGCGTTGCGCAGTTGGTCTAAGGTCGCGTGGACGTAAGGTAAGGGGTATGCGTCAGCTTCCGTACAAGAATTTAAACGTCTACTGTCAAGACAGAAACGTGCGGAGCCATCTTTTTTAGAAACCAAAAGAGTTGGGTTGGTCCATGCACTTCTGCTGGGAACCACCACACCCATTTTTAACATTTCATCAAGTTCTTTTTCCAAAAGTTTAAGCTTTTGGGGGGCTAAGTTGTAATAACGTTGCTTTATGGGTGGGCCATTGGTTTTAATGTGGTGTTCTACCAAATTTGTCAAACCCAATCCACATTTTTCGAAAGATATTGATTCGAATTTATTGACCATTTCCTTTAGTTGGAGAGCTTGGTCCGTGCTTAAATTTTCGTGAGGTATTATTGTGCGGATCTCACTAATTTGAGCAGCAGTGGAGGTTTCGCCAAGAGTATTAAATACTTGGGGAGCAACGTTAAAAGCCTTCCAGAAGTCAACGCCAAGGATGAAATTCTGGGATATAGAGGGCACTATTAGAAAATTGATTGTAATTATTTTATTGTTACAATTAATTGGCAGTGCAAGGGTACCGATGACCGGCTGGGAAACATTATCCGCAGTCGTCAGGTGTGTTGTTTGTGGCGAAATTTTAAAATCACTGTTAACAAAAGGCAGGTGAGCATTGTTGCCAAGACAGCTGACAGATGCACCGCTATCAAGTAATCCGGAAAAGGGGACATTGTTAACAGAGAAAAGAGCATAGGGTCTCCCATCTTTAGCTTGTTTGCAACAAACCGAGGAAACATTTAAGGTCTGGTTAAAATACTTAATGTGTGATAACCAATCAGTCCATTCTTTAGACCTTGGTTCAGAATGGGTACCTGAGAGGTTATTATTTAGTTTTTTGGCCTCTTCATGTAGAAATTTGGTGGGGGCTTGGAGAAATCCACCTGAGGTCTGACATCGCTTGGGTTTTGTAACCTTTCTGCATTGTGCCTTGATCTCTTGAAAATGTTGCGCAGTTCGTCGCGTGGAGGAGAGCGGTCCCTAGAGTGGTGTCTCTTGGATGTTCGGGGTTCCTTGGATTCCAGAAGTCTTGCTTGCTTGAAACAAGTAGCGGCTAGGTGGCCTACTTTTTTGCAAAAGGAGCACACTTTTTTGTTGTCGAATTCTGGCTTTAAACCAGACGAACGGCTTGGCACAACCACATTATTCGACACATTCTTTATGTTTTTCCTATCCTGGTACGATTCCAGGAGGAGGCAGACTTCGTTTAGCTGGGCCAGGGATGCAATTTTCTGTGAGGTGATGATGTTCTCGTATTTGCTTAAAAGGCCATCAGTTATGACTGGTAATAGTTCAGCTTCCGGAACAGGATGTGAAAGCTTGATGTTGATGGATTCAGCCCTTTCTATGAATGTAGCCACAGGTTCATCTACTAGTTGTTTAATAGATAGTAGAGATAGTTTGATCCGGTGCTGGGTCTCCTTTTTTCCAAAGCTAGAGATTAGGGCAGCTCTGAGTTTACTCCAATCTTTGCATTTAGTCTTTTGGATGCGGTGCCACGGAATTAATTCTGGGGAGATGAGTTCTATAAAGTTTCTCCGTAGAATCTCGAATGGGATATTTTTGATTGTAGCCGTTTCTTCAATACGGTCAATGAAATCCAGCACATCGGAGACGCCATTATATTTGACTTTCCAAGAGGATAAATCGTAAGTTTTATCTTGTGTCAAGATGGGTGCGACGTCCTGTTTTATCATTACATGCGGCGTAGGTTCTTTGTCAAGATTATCCAAAACTTGCGTAGCCGAACATGAATTATTTTCGTTGGAGTGGGCGAGATTTATTCTCCTAATGTACTTTTTGTTGAATAAAAGTGCATATGCCTTCAATGTAGATTTAGATTTGCTTGATGGCGAGAGTCCTCTATCCCTTAAAGCAGCTTGTAAGTGGGCTTTGGATAAACTATGCACATTGGGAATGGTACCCAAGTTGGATGGTGTAATAGTTTGCTTGTCCTCCATTGTGAGTTTCCTGGGTGGTGAGGAAAAGAAAAAAAAAATTGGCCAGGGGTTTCCTTTAGAAAGCGCAAAAATTAATTTTTGTGAGGCACTTTTCACTTGGTGATCACTGTTGGCACTTCCAAATGTGTTTTGTATACATGACACCAGAATTCTTGTCAAAGAGGGGCAGATGAGAAAAAATTTTGCGTGGAAAGACCTTAGTGGTAAAGGTTTTTGTATTTCACTGACCACTTTTGAGAAAACTGTGAAATTCACAAGTATTTATTTATTTTAGAAAAATTTTTCCAGGACTGACCTTTAGAAAACAGGTCTTTTATTTTCACAAAAACACTTTACACTGAGAAAGGCACTAAAGTTCACAAAAGGCACATTTCTGGCAAATAAAGGACAAACTTCCGAATGAAAATGACTGAATATGGGGTTTATTGCATCCAACCATATTAAAATTATTTTATTTATTCATGGAATCAGTCATTGGTTTTATTATTATTCCACTTTTCACTTATGTAAGGAAAAAAACACAATTCACTTTCACTTATGCTGAAAAAAAACAGTACCTATAATGTACAATGGGGAAAGAAAGTCATTATTTTGTCCATTTGGAGAAATATTAAGTTGTACTAATTTGACAGACACAAGTGGGCCAATTGGTATATTGTGCAGAAATAATAAAAATACGTAAGTCCGAAATTTTCATTAAGGAATTCGCAAAATAACTGGGGTTCCAGAATCAAATTCATAATAATGATTTCCGTTGGTGTCCCGGTTCAGTCATAAAAAACGGTTTGGATTTAAAACGCAGCCTAGCAACAGTCGGTTAGGATTCCGGCGGGAACAAAGCATTTGCGCGCAAACCAGAGAATATCGCGTGAGACAAAGGGCCGTTGGATTTGGGCGGGAATAACTGTTGCTAACGCGCCCGCCGCCTGGCGATGCGTGCGCAATCAGATTCGGGTACTCAAAATGGCCGTTGTTTCAACTTGCGATGCAATTTATAATTCCAATCAGATCCGTTATGGATCTAATTTACATATTGGTTTCTGTGGTTTTTTCACAGGATTCACTGTAGAATGACAAGGCATAATTAATGTTTTACAAAACAGTTGTTATGCGGGGAGGATTTCGACAAACAAGGGTCCCGCGGAGCGACCGGGACAGAGAGAAAAAAAATTCCAGGCTCCACGTTGATGCGCCAATTGTTAGGGTACCCCGATGCCGGCTTCTAAACCAGCAGCAGCACACCAACACGTCCCTGGCTAGCTCTCAGCGGGACAAGGGTACTCTCTATTCAGGGGAGTGGGCAGCTCAAGGCTAGGGAACTTCTCTCCATCCTTCGGTGACCCACGGGATCCTCACCGGCCAACAATCCTCCCGCCGTAGCAGAATAATAACAATGTTAAATCATTTAGACATGTATTGTAAGCTCAAACACATACATAGGTTTCTACAGTACAATTCAATTACAAGAAATGCAATTTACACAAACCTAGCTAAAGTGTTTAACTTTCTCTGACTGACTCTCAAAACGAAACTCTCCGGGTCGTGATTTCCACGGGGGCCCTACATTTCACTGTATTACGGACAACATTTAAAGAGGAAATCAAGATACAGCTTACATGTAGGTTGGCAGGAACCTCGTCTCATGTGGCAGCTTCATCAGGCACTTTCATAGTCTAAATAGACCGAACTATGGTGCGGCAAAAGGCCAATTATACACAAAGGGACTTCAATAATACATCGCGGCCGTTGAATTGGGTCCGCTGGCTTAAAGTGAGCCGCTGGCGTGTCCGTTCGCCAAGGCGCTCGGATTTCTTCTGTGTGGCGAGCAACGGATTGCCGGCCACCGCGTCGCCGGGCAAGCGGGGCGGTGAGGAGAGGCAGACAGGATATGGAGGGGAAGAGGGGGCGGCCAGCTGTGGGCTAGCTCTCGCGTTCTCGAAACTATTCGCTTCAAGGGCGTATCGTAACAATTCGAACGCTCACCTTATACCAAATATATTTTTTATACGTGTCTGTGTTTTACATATTAAATATGCTTTAAAATAACACTGGGAAGTTTAACGGTGAGTACATTAGTAGGTATGACATTTCGAAAATTCCTACTAGTACCTAACCCAGAAAACTTTTTATTTTATTATTTCACGACAAGTGTTTCTACATTATAATTGAATTGGAGGTGTTTATGAGTAAACTGAGTGTTGACTATTGACTGACGGTACACTTTTACGTAAAACTCCATACTCAGCTCAAGTTTCGATTTTTGGGACATGTCTGACTAATCACTTAGACCTTAGACGGCCGGCGTAGCGCAGCGGTAAGACGCTTGACTCGCGCACCGAAGGTCGCGGGATCGAATCCCAGCGTGGCAAATAAATTTTATCTGATTAATTTGTGTTATTTCACAATTTATTCATTTAAAATAATAAATAGTATATTTGCGGCACGTTCCAGAGTGGAAGATACTCTCTGTATCGCCCTGGTGTAAGACCACCATTCAGAATTGAAACGTTGCTTGAAATGGCATTAGCCGTGTTTAGTGACCAGATCTGAATAGCCAGGTACTTCCCCACTTTCCTCTTCCCTATCTCCTTCCCCTCCCCACTACCATCAGCCTCACAACATACCTCAATTGGGGATGCCATAGTCTCACTGGCTTCAGACGGGAGCAGTTGGGACTCTTGTAAGGTATTCATATAAAAAAAAAAAAAAAAATAAAGGGATGGTAAGGACGAATGAAGAACTTGGTCGATCAGATAGATACTGTCGGAAAACATAGCTTAAGTCATTTAAAATTGTTAAAATTCTAAACGGTAGCTTCCCTGAAATAATAAATACAAAGAATCTTCTACTCTGGAATAGGTCACCCGTCCAAACGCTGACTTTCACGAACATAACTGAACCTTCAAGATCGTTATTATAACATCCAATACCCACGTGCTCATCTATGAACATTTATTCATTTGAAAAATTACGAAGAATGCCTACTGTATATATATTATTTATTTTGTATTATGAAAACTGTGGAATGTAAAAAACGTGTCACCTCTCCGGCGATTTAAATTCCTTTTAGCACATGGGCTTATAAAAACACAATTAGTTTGCTAATTTTCCTATTAGAATACATTAAAATCTCGTCTAATAATCGTAGGTATTGCGAAATGGTCACTAATATTATAGTCACCGGATGAAAACTAACCATTTCTTTTACACGATGGTACAATAAAAGCCTCACTATTTCTGAAAAGTTTTTTTTAGGTATTTATACTAGTATTCCACTGTAAGAGTATCATACACATTTTTTAAAATATTTACAAATACAAATTGCACATATTCTATTTTAGTGTTTAATATACTTAATAAAAAAACTTGTTTATTTAATTTTTTTTAAATGATTTAGAAAATCAGACGATAGGTAAGTACTGATGTCATATATGTATTTAAAAAGTAACACGAATCTAACATAAAATATATATTTTTTTTAAATAAGTATGTCTATTCGGTTTTTCATTGTAAAAATTTTTAATTGTACATAAAACACCTAACAACTAAAAACACGTTTTCCTAGATTTTTTTACAACATTGCTCCCAAAAGAATAACGCGTTCGCGAATGGTGACGTTATTACAAACCTTCGTTAAATCGACGACGGGCTTCTTGAATATGCTACTACATCCTACATCTATCAAAACATTGCAAGTACTGATGTCATATAACTGAACTTCACCAACATTCGCGGCCTGCACAAAAATCTAAATTCAGTCCACCACCACCTTGTTTCCCAACGTCCCAACCTTCTCTTCCTTTCCGAAACGCAGATAGCTGAGCCTACAGACGCCTCCTATCTGGATTGCCCGGGTTTCACCCTCATGGGCAAATTCAGACCCAAAGGAGGTGTATGTCTCTTCAGCCGAGCTGACGTCAACTGTGTGCGACTGTTGAATCTGGAGAACTCCAAATTCGACGTAATGTGGGTGCGCGTCAATCTTGCCAGTACGGTAAGGTTTTACGCGTGTTTATACCGCTCACCGAACATTAGCGTTTCAGATACATCCGAACTCTTCAAACATCTAAGTAATACTGTTGATGACCTCTTGCCCCGCTTCCCTACAGCAGAGTTTGTGGTTCTGGGGGACTTCAATGTTCATAACGAACCTTGGTTAAAGTTCTCAGGACCAACGGACTCGGCTGGACGAGAGGCGGAATCCTTTGCCCTCTGCTACGGACTGGAGCAAATGGTTCAGGAGCCTACAAGGGTTCCTGATGTCCAGACTCACCGCTCCAATCTGCTAGATCTGTTTCTAACCACTGTGCCACACGGCTACAAGATTGAAGTCACAGCGCCTCTAGGATCGTCCGACCACTGCCTGGTGACAACATCAATCCCCGTAACCTTCAGACCGCCAAATGAGCGGCTGAAGAGAAAAGTGTGGCACTATAGATCAGCAGATTGGTTTGGTCTGCGGGCTCATTTCAATGCCTTCCCGTGGTCAGCTGTCTGTTTTCAGACTTCGGATCCCTCAAGATGTGCCCAGGAAATTGGTGAAGTCATCACATCCGCGATGGATGGCTTCATCCAATCCACTGTGAAAGAAACTGGTGTGGGCTCAAAGCCGTGGTTCAGTCGACAATGCTCCGAAGCAGTGCGACGAAAAAACGCGGCTTACCGAGCCTACAACACATCTCGAACGTCTGAAAGCAGAACAGTATATAACAAAATGGCAAAGGAATGCAGGAGGACCATTAACAGGTCAAAATTCGAGCACGACCTGCAGATCAGCAGTAAGCTGGCTGCCTGCCCGCACGGCAGCAGAGCGTTCTGGTCGCTTGCGGGCTCAATAGGTCGCAATTTCTGCAAATCCAGTCTGCCACCTCTTACCAGACCTGATGGCTCTCTAGCAAATACCGCCGCCGAAAAGGCTAACTTATTAGGCAAAATGTTCGCGGAAAACTCGACCCTCGATGATCAAGGTGCTACCCCGCCGTCGGTTCCTCATTGCAGTTTTCGTATGAAAAAGCTGAGGATCCGGCATCGGGATGTACTCCAAGTCTTACGAGGGCTTGATGTTAATAAAGCTAGCGGGCCTGACGGAATACCTGCCCTGGTATTGCAGAGGTGCGCTGTAGAAATAGCTCCAATTTTGACGAAGCTTTTCAAAATGTCCCTGAAGACTGGCTCTGTGCCCTCTGGTTGGAAAAAAGCGATCATTCACCCTATTCCAAAGAAGGGTGACCGCTCCAACCCAGCCAACTACCGCCCCATAGCGATCACATCTGTTCTGTCAAAAGTGATGGAACGTGTGATCAATGACAAACTGCTCACATACCTCGAGAAGAACAAAATTATTAACGACCGTCAATACGGATTCCGGCGGAACCGCTCGTGCGGTGATCTTCTCGCGTATGTGACGCATGTTTGGGGACGGTGCCTGGAATGTTTTGGTGAGACCCAAACGGTTTCACTGGACATTTCCAAGGCCTTTGACCGGGTTTGGCATCGAGCGCTTGTCAACAAACTGCGTTCTTACGGACTTCCCGCATCCTTGTGTGCGTGGATTGCCGACTTTTTGAGGGGGAGGTCGATTCAGGCGGTTGCTGACGGTTTCACCTCTTCCTCGCATTCGATAAATGCTGGCGTCCCACAGGGATCGGTTCTGTCTCCGACTTTGTTTCTGTTGCACATCAACGACCTCTTGTCATGTGCACCGATTCATTGTTACGCGGATGACAGTACAGTCCATGATAGCTTTTTGTTTGACAAGCCTCCAAAGGGCACACAAACCCCAATAGCTCGGAGGGCTTTGAAGCAGAGAATGGACGGTTACCTCGAGAGTGTTTTCTCTTGGGGTAAGAATAACCTCGTCGAATTTAATGTTTCAAAGACCCAATCATGTCTGATAACGTCTAAAAGGGATCGAAATGATAATCTAGTCTCCTTCAACGGAAGCATTCTCCCGAACAGGACCTCCATTGATATGCTTGGTGTAACTCTTAGTGACCAGCTCAGGTATGGGGGTTCCATCGAAACCAGAGTTAAGTTAGCCTCTCAGAAACTGGGCGTACTGTACAGGGCCCGCAGATACTTTAATAGTACTCAACTGCTAACCCTGTACAAATCGCAAGTGCGCCCCACGGTTGAATTTGGCAGCCACCTCTGGTCTGGAGCTCCAAAATTCCTAAAAAAAACCCTTGACTCTGTGCAGAAACGGGCGGTCCGTTTGATAGATTCTCCCATCTTAACAGACGGATTGCAATCTTTAGAGCATAGGCGTCAGGTGGGAATGCTGTCCTTGTTCTACCGGTATTACAATGGAAGATGCTCCGAGGAACTAGCGTCATTGATCCCCTCGGCACCGGTGCATAGTCGGGAAACACGCCAAACACGCGCCCAACATTTGTACACAGTTGATATTAGTCACATGAGAACGGGTCGTTTTTACGATTCGTTCTTGAGTTCAACAGCTCGGCTGTGGAACGATTTACCGGCCTCTGTGTTTCCTCCCTCCTATAACATGAGTCTCTTCAAGACCCATGTTAACTCCTTCCTTTCCTCAAAAAGACCCTCCACACAGCATCCTCAAAGATGACATAGGCCCTGGGGGAAATTATTTTCCTCAGGGCCTCCTGTGTGGAGTTAATGTAAAAAAAAAAAAAAAAAAAAAAAAAAATTGCAAAAACCAACAATATCATTCGTACTTCGATGGAGTCGGTTCGACGAAGATTTGTAATCTAGGATATGGTGTAATTTTTCTGCAAAATAGATACTACAATATTAGATAAATTATTAAAAACACTAATTTCGGTTGTGTGTCTGTAACTATGGTTCTATGATATATAGGAAGAACTCAGATGTGCTTAGAATTTAATAAATTATTCATTTCGAAATTGTAACTGTTCGCTTGAACAAATTCAGACAAGCTATAAAGTACTAAAAAAAAATCTTTCAAAATTTTTATCACAACATTCTGTGATTTTTCTCAGTAGAATAATAAATATCAATAACTTCACTTTGATGTTACCAAACCTAAGTTATATTTATTTGAATGATATTCTTCTTCAATGACACACATATTATTACATTAATAGTAATATAACTGTCAAAACGTGTTCTAATAAAAATTGTATGTTCATTTAGACTTTTTTTAAAGTCGATAAGTGTCCCATATAAATATAAAATCGGATTTTTTTATCCTAGACACTATCTAAGTTATAAATCATGAATTCGTTATAGAACTTTGTAATATTTCAAAAAGATTCCAAAAATACAGAAAAAATAGTCGTGGTTTATAATTTAATACTGTTAATTGTGAACTTTAAATATGAGGTCGACAAAAATGAGTAGGAGACGCTGTGCTCCGGTAAGACAAGAGATGCTTGGTTCGATTCAACAGTTGCGACCGTTGCCTTTTTTTGTTTTTCTGTGTCTTATTCTGTTTCGTGCTTCATTAAGATTTTTTAGTAGGCATTATATTTTTCTTCAATGTTATAATATTATAACATCTAAAAAACGTTGTCATCTTTACTGAGCCGCCCAGTAATTTCACCAAAATCTGATACATTCATAAATTTTCCATTATTTTTATTATCTTCACGACTAGAATAAATTTATCTTTCTTTTACCGGTTCAATGTGTCCCAATAGCGAGCCGGTGTCACTTTTATTAAATTCTATCAAAACATCAATAAAGTTGTAAGTTTATTGCATTTGTTAACGAGCCAAATGAACTTTTGATTGTCGCGTGGCCATTTTCTATTGTTGACTCTAATTCCTATAATATTTTATGGCTTTCAATAAATTCGTCTCGCCTATTAAATGCCTTATTTTGATACGCTGATTCCACCACGTGTTTTAAGTCATTGATGAATAAATAATAGTTTTTAGTGTTGTGATGATTTGAATACGAATTTACGTGTTCTTTAAATCATAATGGGTTTTGAGTTTACTACCCAACTCACATGTCTGATGCCAAAACAGCTATGTTTATAATGGAAAAAAAAAGTTATTAATTTATTTTTACGATAATATGTATTAGGTGCCTAATATGTTTGTTGATAAAAGGAGTATTTTTTGCATTTGACATTTAAGATTTGCTGAACAAGACTGTCATAGTTAGAAAAGTTTCTTCTTCGATGGTGCTACTGCCCATATCGAGCTTTGGCCTCCTGCAACATTCGCTTCCAACTCCCCCTGTCCTTAGCGGCTGACTTCCAGTTTGGTACCTGGAGAAGCTGTGCTGCATCCCCTCTTACTTCGTCTTCCCACCTCAGTCTGGGTCTTCCCACTTTTCTATTTCCACCTGGGTGTCCAGTCAAAATTCTTTTTGGAACGCGTGTATCCGGCATTCTCTGTACATGTCCAGCCAAAGTTTATTATTGTGGCAAAAGAGTTGCTATAAATATATGCAATAACTTTTTACAATGAATAAACGGAGAAAATTTGATAACACCACAGTCTGAGAGGTTTTGCTGCTTCAGAATACTGATTTTCTAACTGATGATGTACGAAACAGCTTCACTTTATAGGGAAAGGTTGCAATGATTGGACCACCTAACTTTGTACACGTAGTCTTGGAACATACAATAAAAGTAACTACTAGATACTCCCCTAACTTCGTTTATTTAAATATTTAAAGGATTTGTCACAGAATTTTAGGACTTATCGGTTTAAGCGTCAGGTAGTCAAATTTAACTCTGGACTGGGGGTAGAGAAACACGTCGAGACGGGGAATTGTTAACTTTTCGGCGTGACCTTGGATTTTTAAAACGGTTTATATTAATAGTTTCTGAAATAATGAAGTCTATTGATCTCATCCTTCCCCTATCGAAGTCGAAGAAATTTGAAAATTTGTAAAACATTTTCATGCATTCAGTCTTTCAACATTTCCGGCAATTTTTTTATTTTTTTATTTCGTTATTATCTTCGAAAAACTTGGTCAATAGTTATTTTAAATACTTTCCTGATGTTGTGAAAACCGCAAATATAACCACGATACCTCACATCGACCGAACGTTTGGCAAACCTGGCAAAATATTATCGACAGTTTAATGCGAACCGATAAACTTTGCTCCAATAGTTACAAATTTGACCGACTGACACACACGATTGATCTCAAATGGACCATTTTCAGCTTGATTATGCAAATGGTCCTTCGTGAAATCACATATTCAAAATTGAAACCTACCTTCTAACTTACCTACTTATTGTATTTTACTAGCGTTTATTTTAGATCTAAATTAAAATACAATTGTGTTGGGCCCAGAGTAGGTACATTATTTATGACCTGCAAACGTAGTTGAATGAAAGTTTCAAATACCCACAGCTCATGACGGATGTCGTAATTAACTGAAACATTTATGTTGAATTTGCTGAAAAGTCCAGAGAGAAGAAGCTGTGTAAATACCATTATGCCGGAGTTCACAGTTCGAGGATTGTTTGCTCTACTGTCCAGCCAAATATTGTTTTGCAGATTGCAGGTTTTAAAATGAAATGCAATGGGCTACCTAGCTATTGAACTCTACACTTTGGTCTTTGCTTGTTAATACGTCTTTGATCTATATTCAAATTCAGTGTTTAGTTACTATTAATAGGATTAAACATCAATATTGTAATGTTATATTAAGGGGTCTCCACACGGTACTGCCGCAGTGCCAACTGCCGCAGAACTGTAGTCAAAAGCGCTATTATAATAAAAATACGGCTGGCGCTTTTGACTACAGTTCTGCGGCAGTTGGTACTGCGGCAGTACCGTGTGGAGACCCCTTTAGAAGGAGGTAAATAATTATTTACGAATGACATCTGATCTTTGGTCAAGATCTTTAATTTGTTAACCATGTAACAGATATCTCTAATAAAGGCTTACAAATGTTGGGATTTATAACAAGGCTAACTAGAAATTTCAACAATATTAAGTGGATTAAACTGTTATATTTTGACTCTGTTAGAAGTCAACTTGAATACAATTCTCCCGTCTGGAACCCACATTATAATATTCACGTACGAGCTTTTACAAAGATACGAAAAAAATTCTTTCGTTTTCTAAATTTCAAAAAAGGAAATACCTACATCAATTATGTTGAACTACAATACTCTATTAAATTATATGAATATGCTTAAATTGCCAAACAGAAGAATTTTCAATGAACTAATTGTTATTTCTAAATAAAATATGAAATTATGTAGTTGGTAGTCCAGAAATGGTTGCATCGATAAGCTTTCAGATTTAAAAACTATGTAATACTAGAAGTCGGGATTTATTTCAGATCATAAATTCTGGGACTAATCACCTTATGTATTCCTCTTTCCCAGATTAGGGGAAATGATTGTACCAAGTCAGTGGACATCTTCACTAATCAATTTGGGAGGCGGGTATGGGTACCGCCACTCCAGAACCATTTATTGGATAACCAACACCTCTGACATAGGTCACACAGAACCCCAGATTCCTACTCTACTCTCATACATTTTTCCTTCCCAGAACTTCCTCTCCTTAGAAATACCCTCCATACAGCATCCCCAAAGGTGACATTGGTAGGCCCTGTTGATAATTACTTTCCTCAGAGCCTCGTGTATGGAGCTAAGTATTATTAGCTATATATTATTATATATTATCTATTATTATTTATCTATTATGTACTCGTATTTTATTAAATTGCAATATTTTTTTCTTCTATTGAAAGACATTTTATACTGTACTATGTTTTTGTCCACACTATCTTCCTGCCGACAAGCTACTTGCAGTAGCTTTGCAGGTTGTAATGTAAACAAGAAAAAAACCTATTTTCTGTAATAAAAAAAAATAAAAAATGTAAAAAAACAAATACGAGTGAGGCAGTTCAGTTGTGTACTCTGTATCATTTTTAATTTTTATTATCCCCTAAACGGGCGTTTATAAATAAATAATAAATAAATTAATAAAAAGAATTGAAATTCTCAAATATGTACATAGGTACTGGATACGAATAGGTAAATTAAAAGTATGATAACTCAGCGGGTTCCCAGACATCTCATAATATTTAGGTAGGTACATAATAATAACGATGTCTACTAAAAACAATCTTTTTAGTCTGAATGTATTAAAATAGCGACCCCAGAGAATAATTATTAGCTACTATATTCCTTAGTTTTATGGAGGTTCTCGGAACTTTAAAGGGGTCTCCACACGATGCTGCCGCAGTACCAACTGCCGCAGAACTGTAGTCAAAAGCGCCAGCCGTATTGTTATTATAATAACAATACGGCTGGCGCTTTTGACTACAGTCAACTACAGTTCTTCGGCAGTTGGTGCTGTGGCAGCACCGTGTGGAGACCACTTAAGGCTCTTGACAAAATAATTTGAGTGTGAAATGTCAGGCTCTGTAAAGTCTACGTCGTGTTTTGGTCTACTGAAAAGGTCGTCTTTTGTTCGAGGGCGTTTTTTTCTTTGCCCTTGAAGAAACTTAAGGATTATTCTATAAACTGAATAAGTTCTACCAAGACCTCCGTGAGTAAGCTCTCGTGAGTCTGGACCCAGAATGTAAATAATAAATAAATAATATATTTGGGTTTTATGACATCGAAAAATATTTAATACTCTTTCACATACCGTTCTTGAGTGAAATAGATTCTCTCTTTATCATCACCTACATAGATGAGAGACCAGGATTCTTAATAAAAACATTGTTTCAAATTGGTTGAGCTATGTTTCGTGACCACATCTGAATAGCAAGGTGCTGTACAACGTACAACCTTAAATTTAATATTTTAATTGGCCACCCTCCAATTATTTCAGCCTGTGCTCACAGCATCGGATATGGGTACAGCCGTCACGGGAACCATTTATTGAATAAACAACAGCTTTGCTACAGGTCACCCCAAGTGGTTTGCTATGTTTAATGACTTAGCAGGGGTGCCCGGATTCACGGGGTGATGTTGTCTGCCCACCAACTGTGTGGCTGGCAGGATCGGAAGAAACTGGCTGAGGGAGATCTTTTGACCTCTCCAGCAGAAATCTTTCGGAACATCGCCTTGCACCGCAGGGGGAGAGATGGATTCATATGTTCGTCACTCCTGGAGACGTTGACCCTCAGATGCCAAACTACCCACCCTCCATACCTTTTTCCTTCCCAGAACACAATCTCCTTCCTTTACAAAAATACACTTCCCACAGCATCCCCAAAGAGACTTAGGCCCTGAGGGGAAGTATTTTACTCAGGGCCTCCCGTGTGGAGACTATGTAAAAAATAGGCTCAAATAACTCTACTTCTTGCTCTCAGTTTTAAACTTTATAAAATAGTTTTGATTTACAAGTAGGTACCCATACAAAACAAAGCTTCCTTTACAAACAGTTTTAACACATGGACAATGTGCAACGTGCATTGTCTCCACAAAGAAAAGCAAAGACGCTTTTACGAGCTGGTAATCGTTTTTGGTGTGAGTATTTAGTATTTAAGCTAGGGCCCATAACAATCTTATGTTTAACAAACGTTATTTATGTTCTTCGGAAAAGCCGTAAAAATAAAATAAATGTGAGATGTCAAGTGTTGCAGTTTTTTTCTAAATAGTGAAAAATTCTGAATTCGGTCATAGGAATAAGACTTTTACCAAGTTTTTGCCTCAAATATCTCTTTTAAACTGCATTCAGTCTGCTTTTGTCGTGCTTCTGCCAATTACGTGTCTCACTGCCACATTTCAGGGTTTAGCAAAAACCAGAACCTCGTTTTAGTCCGCTAGCCTCACTTATTTTATTTTTATTTATTATTACATTTATTACATACAAGAAAACAATATAAAAGGAAGCTTTGACTGCCCAACTAGGAAGGTTTCCCGTTTTAGGACAGTCAACTTGGCAGGTTGCGTGTACATAATTTCACATTAGTGGATTCAATAATAAATAACAATAATGGTACATATTGGGGGAGTTACTTAGATATTAGGTACAATATCGGATATAAGTTGTGTTATTCTAGGTATACAGCAGTAATAAACAATAAAATCCAGATAGGTACATGTAAAATATAAAGTAAAATCCAGATAGGTACATGTAAAATATAAAGTAGAACTAAAATATAACAAATGTAAGAAAGAAAAAAAATAAAAAAAAAGATTTTTTTTTTATGAAAATACAATTTAGCAGTAATAAGCAATAAAATCCAGGTAGGTATATGTAAAATATAGAATAAAAATATAATATATAAATATAAGAAAGAAAAATAAAAAAGAAAAAAAAAGAAGAAAATAATTTATAGGAAAATACAAATACAAAATCGAAGAAATCAACTCAGACTACGTTTTTTAATAATTTTTCGGAATCTGTCCTACCTAAGTCTAATAACCATTTTGTAATTTTAGTACCGAAGGATGATAATTCACACAGTTTCAATTGAGAGGGGATTTTGTTGTATATTTTTGGTCCCAGGTATGAGAAAACTTTTTGATAAGCCGCAGTATTGCTTGTTGGAATAGAAAGGTCGTTTCTGCTTTTACTTCTGGTTTGATGATTATGATCGATTGTTATCGTTTTGTTTTTATTTTTATGGACGCAGATTGTTATTTTTTTTATGTAACATTGTCGAACATCAAGCACCTTAAACTCCTTGAAGAGAGCGTCGCTCGAGTATCTGAAGGGTTTCTTCATAATGACGCGTAGAATGGATTTCTGTGCCTTCAGTAGCGGGTATAATGTTGTTATACCTGTTCCACCCCATCCAATGCAACCGTAGGTTATGACGGAGTTACAGAGCCCGTAGTATAATTTTTTAATGTCTTGAGTTTTTATAATTTCCCGCAATCCTATAAATATATAAATAAGCTTGCGCACTTTATTAGCTGTGTTTTCAATTTGTTGTTTCCATTTAAGGTGGTTATCCACTATTATACCTAAATATTTAATAGATTTAACACATTCAAGGGTTTCGCATTTACAAGTATGGTTATTATTTCCAAGGCTACACTTAATATTATGTATTGTGAGGTGATGAGGTGTTTTGGGTTGACCTGCAAGGGTAGCGCTAAATGTGAGATATTTTGTTTTTTGTATGTTTAGTGTAAGCAAATTAGTGTCCAGCCACTGTTTTACTCTGTTTATACCCGTGTTCGCAAGGTGGTGTGTTTCTTTCCAATCATCTCCTTCAAACAAAATAACTGTATCGTCAGCGAACGTGATAATTTTGCCACCAATGTGTTGGTTACAAAGTTCGTTTATGTATATAATAAAGAGAAGGGGCCCAAGTGTACTTCCTTGTGGTACCCCAAAAGTGTATTTTAGTGAAGTGCTAATAGCCTCGTTAATTCTGGTTTGTTGAAATCTATTAGATATATAACTTTCTATCCATTGAAAAGCTTTTCCTTTTATTCCTATATTTCTAAGTCTCTGTAAAAGAATTTTGTGAGATATTGTGTCAAATGCCTTGGCCAGGTCCAGGAAAAGGGCAATAGTTTTCTTGCCACGGTTCATATTCCCTGCAATAGTTTCAGTGAGACATGCGATGGCATCATCCGTTCCCTTACCCGACCGAAAGCCGTATTGGTTTGGACTTAGAATGTTATGTTCCTCCACATATTCGTTTAACCTAGTTTTGAAAAGCTTTTCAATGACTTTGGATATCGCGCTTAAAAGTGATATTGGCCTATAGTTTTCTACAAGAGATTTAGGTCCACTTTTGTGAATTGGGACAATTATTGATTTTTTAAAGTGATCAGGAAATATTCCTGCTGTAAAACTTAAGTTGTAAATATATGATAGCGGAGCAGAAATCTGATTTTTAATTTTTTTTAGTATTTGTGTATTTAGACTATCTGGACCCTTTGCATGTGTAGTATTGAGGCTGTTGATAATTTTTAAGACCTCTTCTACAGTAGTTGGTTTAATATTAAATGAAAAAGATTGTTCCTTAGTTTCAATTGTCGATGCTAAAGAGTCTTCCGTTTTCTGGGTTTCTAATAAGATTTTATTTGCTAGATTTGACCCAACAGATGCAAAATATTGATTAGTGTGACATGCAATTGATTGATTGTCAGTTAAAATGAAATTTCCGGTATTTAATTCTGTTACAGATGCACTAGTATTTCTTTTACTTTTAGTTATTTCTCTGACAACATTCCACATGTTTTTGCTGGAATTATCCTTATCAAGTAAGAATTTATAATAACGCTCTTTACATTTGCGAATAACGGTTTTGCAGATATTACGGTATCGGTAATAGTTTTGCTGTTTAGTGGCGTTCAATGGGTCTCGTTTAGCTATTTTATGAAGGTGATTTCTTTTGTGTATAGATTTAACAATGCCGTTTGTAATCCATGGTGTGAGATGTATTTTACTGTATGGAATGCGTTTAGTTATTGTGTGTTTTGTTATGATTATATTGATTTCATTAATAAAATAGTTTAGAGCATTGTTAACTTCAGTCTCTTTGTAAACATATTCCCAATTTTTATTATTAAGATCATTTAATAAACCCTCATAATCGATAATCTGTTTGTGATTAATTTTATGTTTTTTGGGTGTTGAGTTTGGGATACTGATTGCAGTGGTGTAATGATCAGTGATTGTATTATGTATTACAAATGCATTTGAATTTGTTATATTTCTGGTATATATATGATCCAAACATGTGCTAGAGCTATCTTGTACCCTAGTAGGAGAATTAATATTGGAAATAAAGTTACTTTCAGCCATAGCACAAAAGTAGTCGTCGGACTGCCTATGCAATACTTCTCCTATAGTATTTATATTCATGTCCCCGATCAGTATATATTGTGCATAATTCTTAGTTTTTTTTAACTCACCAATAAGATTATCCAGGAAATCTTGGATGTCATTGAACGATGGTGATCGGTAGATAGCTAGGATACCTAAATTCTCATTAATGTTGATTTTTAAACAATTACACTGATTTATGTTAATTTCTTGTACTAAGGAATTTAATGTGATGTCGATATATACTACTATTCCGCTATTTTGGTTAATATGTGATGTTGTATGGTATTCGTTATAGCCTGAAATTTGTTTGGCTATGTATGAATCATTTAACCTGCATTCAGTGAGAATTAGTACATGGAACTTTACCACAGATTTTATTTCTTCTAAAAATATAAGAAAATCATCCAAGTTTCCCATCGTTCTAATATTTTGATGTACAATATTAATCCTATTTGATTCCCAATTAAATTGCATAAATTTGTTAGTGTTTTCAAAAATTATTTCAGTATTTGGCACTATGATACTGTCGATTTCATGTTGAAGATCGTTTATTACCATTAGAATTCAAAAATTAATTGTTGTTTTCTGGGTAAAGTTTTAAAACAGTATTTAATTATCATATAAATACTTGTAGTACGAAATATGTAGCGACAAAACTGTAAACAAAATGATGTAATTAGGAAGAATAAAATATATCTGAGTAAGAAATAATATCTGAAATAAAATCCAGGAAATAAATAACGTAGTAGGTATGTAGTTAGTGTGTGGCATTTGCTCTTTCAAAAAACAGTAAAAATTAGTATAAGTATGAAAAATAAGTAGTATCTGGGTTATATAAAATATGTTGATTAGAGTTCTCTTTTGCAGAATTATTAGTAATATTACTAATAAATCAATTGATAATCTTATAATAAGTGTAGTTACCATTCTAGAGAGAATAAAGATTGCAATTAAAGTTAATGTTAAAATTAGAATTAAAATTATTCCAGTGCAAATAGGAGTTATGCAAAAACCTAGGTGTTTATATAAAATAGTGATGTTATGTAATAGAGAAGGAAATGGCGATATAAAGCGGTAGAGAGTTGTTTTATCACGATAATTAGAATAAAGAGCAGATAGTCATAGTTTCGGTATAGCTTGTTCTGAATCAATTAATATAGGGCGAGAAGAGTCATCTTTTTTCATGTAGATTAGACCTGCTTTCGTCCAGACGTACCTATATTTACATACAGTCGCACGTTGGCGAGCTAGATACCAAAGCCGTTTGCCTTTAGACGTGAGGAGTTCTGAGACGTAGATGGGTGTAACGGGGCCAGACAGTCCGATTGATCCCGTGTTTAGTTTGTCCCCAATCTTTTCGCATGACCTGTTATATTTTTTTATAGCATTAAGGAGCTCCTCTTTTAACGCTATTGAATTAAAATTAATTACCACTGACCTAGGTTTAACTGTTGGAGGAATATTTTTGTTTCTCTGTGATACTCTGTATATATTATAAATATCATTAGTATTTAGTTGGCAGTCTACTGTTTTACTGGTGTTGAATATAATGTCTTTTAAGGTTTGTGATGTTTCCTCTTTGAATTCTGGAAGCCCTCGAAGTTCCAAACAAGTATTGTTAAATCGTCTGTTCCTGTTTTCTTGGTCAATCTCGATCGCTATTATTCTTTTTTCAAGGTCTTCATTTCGTTCTGTCAAGAGACAAATTTTTATTTCATTTTCCTTGTTTTTTCCGCTTTCTTTTTCTAAAACCTCAATTCTTGAATTTAAGGCTAAGTTTACTTGTTCATGTAGTTTTTCCAAATTATTTATTCGATATTTTAAATCTTCTTGCTGTTGAGATATGCTTTGAATGGATTTTAATATTTCATTATTTTGGAGCAGGATTGCATCGTATTTTTTTCCAACAGATTCAATAACTGAGTCTTTAAAATTAGTAAATTCAGTTAACAATAGCTCTATAGTCAGCATACTAGAGCCATCTGTGGTTGTAGGTTGTAAGTTCACACTGCCGTATGATGAGGCGGCAGTTGCAGTTTTTGGTGTTGATGACGGTTGCTTATTTGGTTTCTCCATAGATGTCAGTTCTGGATTTTTTTCAGACGTATTTTTTTTTTGAGTTTTTTGTGTTTTTGTGCAAAATTTGCAGCGCCACTGTAAAATCTTAGTTCCTCGTCGTGAGGTCTCTGCGATATCGGCACAATTGAGGTGGTAGTTTTCGTCGCAAATACTACATGCGATGAAGTCTGACGGGGTGTCAATGTTTTTTTTACAGATGATGCACAGTGTATTCATTTTAAAGTTATTTGATTTCAAAGTTTCACACAAAAAGAAAAACGACACAATGCTTGTTTCTTGTATGAGAGATGGCAGAGCCTTAGTGACGCTATAAAATCGCCTTTGGGATAGGTTTTTGTGTTTATATAATGATCGAGTCACTTTTTCACTGAGTTGTATTTTGTGGTACAAACACCAGAATAAAGACGAGTATTCCGCCTTAGCGAGATACTTTGTGGGATAAAAAATGCACTGTCCCAACGCGCACTGTCCTGTTTAGACGAGTTAACCACTTTTTTAGTTTGATTTTCTAGTATGTGATTGTTAAAGATGATAAATTGAAGCAGCTGTCAAAATACGTCAACACTGTTATACGTCACAATGGTCAATTTGTTCTCCAACTTCTCTTAAACATTTTTATTGGCGACTTGAAATCATGTCAAAAGTGCCTGTTAAGTATGTAAATTATTGCATTAGTCAATTTAGAATTTAGAATGTATTAAGAGCATCTCACATTATCCTATATTCATATTCCCTTCATTACCTTCTTATTAGTTTTAAGGCAAAATAAAATATTTTGTTACAAAAGCTGTTTGTTTCTTCCAAATAAATAAATAAATTATTAAACTTTTTTAAGGTTATCAAAATTACTCCAATTACATTAACATAATTGGTTTGAAAAGTGTATTCATATCTACTTCTCGTGATTATCTTTGTATAAAACAAAGTCGGGTTAGTTACACTGTTACACCATTTATAACTCAAGAACGGCTGGACAGATTTTTATGATATTTCATTTGTTGGATTTGTCTCCGCCCCGAATAGCAGAATATCCATTAAAACATCTGAAAAATTCACGATAAAAAAGCTATGAAGAAAATTATTTTTCCTCATGTATGGAGCAGTATTGTAATAGGTAAACATATTGAATAGTGGGTGAATTCCGAATCTCAATGCGCTGATGGTTTTGCTTTTGTTTATGCTGCCCCTCTAAACACACTAAATGTCAACAGTCGAAAATGAGACAAACAGTGAATGATGTCTGCACCCCTCCAAAGGAAAAATATAATAATTATAATAAATCTTCTTCACATAAGTGGAAAAATAAGAAAATCCGTAAACAACGCCATCTCTGATACTGACAAAAACAAATCACGGGCAGTTGCGCATCGATAATGGCTTAATTGTGTAATTTTTAAGTTAATAAAAAACTGAGTTTATTTCAGCTAATAAGTTAACACGACAGTTATCGATTCCGAGTCGGTACGAAGTTCGTCGGGTCTGCTAGTTTTGTATACACATCATTTTTTAAATTTATTATCGCATAAATTGTTCTGTAAATCAAGGCAAAGTACGTTTTATAAAAATGGTGGGCATTCTTGTCTCAATTTTAAGCATTTTAAAATTCTTAAATGGGCTGGGCAAGAAAACACCTGTTTATTTTTTACAGGTGGGATGTTTATGTTTTGGGTTCAAACGTGGACAGGAAATAAACGATATTTTAAGCGTCTTACTGTTTTCTGTCTGCCAGTTTGTTAACCTTACAGATTTAGACAATCGCGTATTGACAAAATGTTGTATCGTTATGGTGTCGTAAAAATGTTTAGGTTGTAGATTGTGTAGTAATTTATATGTCGTTTTACTCCCACAGACGTTTGATATCTTTGGTAGACCATTGAACTCGGTGTCTCTTTCCATGTTTCGTATACCTAATGAACCAAAATATTAATTGCCAAATTTATTTGTCTATTATCAGGAGATTGCACCTTTTTTGGAAAATTAAATGGTGGTCGGTCCCGCTACATGTGGCGTTTAAATGGAATTCGATAAATTCCAGTAAAATAAAACGATTTTGATAGTACAACAATTTTTTTTAATTAAAATTTCAGATTTTTAAATCAAAACTTCTTCAGCACCGTTGTGATTTGAAACTCGATGAAACAAACACATACATCTACACTATCTACAGGATTTAGCCTGCGAGGGAATGAGATAAAATATTTATTTATTTCACGGGTACTCGGTTATAATATATGACGGTAAATCCACAGTCCCGCGTAAGTCTCTTTTGCTTTAGTGGTATAAAGTGCCTGATGAACCTCTGCAGACATTTATCCAAACCACGCAAAAAAAAACACAAAAGAAAGCGTCATCTATCGACTCCGAAGAAGAAAACACACATATTAATAAGTTGACCAAATGTATAGGAAAAGATGCACTGGAATTCGACGACAAAAATATGGAAAAAATCATCCTTCACATTGATAAAAAAAAGAGCTCCCTAGTCTACCCACTCTTGTCTACTTTAATTTTCTGAAGATTTCACTTCTACCGCTTGTAAATTGGACACTCTGATTTTTTTTTTTTTTTTAATGTTTTCATTTATTTATTTATTAGATACTTGTTATTTTCTTTGAAAACGTTGAATCATTTTGCGATTCCTACTACTTCTTTAGACAAAATTTTGGACTGCCTTACGGCGTCCATCATCAGGACAGATTTCCATGCGATCTGTCATGGACATCTGATTGAAATACGTCTGCACAAACCCTGAAAGTAAAAAACTTACCCTCTTTAAATACGTTCGACACCCCAAAACCACTACAATAAGAAGTTTTCCTGCAATGAGATAATTTATTCGTTTTTTAAATCTGCCTACATAATATCTACATATAGATAATATTTTTTTATTTTCTCTCTTATTTTAGTGTCCTGCACTAATTATCTATTTTAGTAACCTGAGGTGAGTTGGTAGTATTGGTAGTATACCTACCCAATGTGTCTTGATGAAATAATAGTTCAATTTTACACTGTTCCCATATCAATCAAGTCACACAATGATACCTTAATCTTGATTGATTGATTCGTAGAAGAGTAATACCCCATAATGCCCACCTGAAGAGGAAACCAAGATACGTGACCTGTTACATAAGTGAGTTATGTGTTTCAAGGTGATTCAGTTGAGAAGAAAGGAGTCTGGAGTCCTGATTGACTGAATGGTTGGTAGTTATCTAGGATCTAGGTACTGGTTATGTAGTTAAATCATGCCAAACAACTGTGCCAAATGGCATCTTGGATGGGAATTGGAATGGTAACTAGGTAACCGTCCTAATCCGGCATGGGGAGATAAACCACATCCCTGTGGATTTTCGATTTTTGATAAATATTAAATTTTTAGAGATCTTCATCTCTCGTACTTTGTATAATTATGAATATGGGAGCTGCATTTTATCAACGTTTGGAGACGACTAATTTTATAATTTCAACCAAATCCTTTGGTGTAGGTAATTGTTATTCTGGTGACCGGCCAACTCAGAATGAAACCAACTTAGAACCACCTACATACACCAATTGGGAATCCTATAGTCTCACTGGTCCCAAAAACATAAAAAAATCACACTGTATACCAACTTATTATTAAAGGAATTTTTGTAGTCGATTTTAGGTTTGGAATTGGTATATTATGCATAAAAAATTATAATTTTGTAACAACTATGATTTCCGAGGTTCAAATGTCGGGTCAATAAGTTGTGCAGAATTTGCATAACGAAAATATAATCATTGCATTCGCCCAATGAATGTAATTTGGCTATAGGAGCACGTGGAACCGTATCAGAAATGCTAATTTAGCATGAAATTAAGTCCGTCAAAAGAAAACAATATTATTTTTATCGCGATGTTATTTTAATTCAGTAAATATATAGTAATGGGGGAATGCCGTTATTTACCGCCACAATAATAAATGTCAATTAATTTTTTAGTTTTTAGTGCCATCAGAAATGGTTTAGATCATGGATGTTTGTTATGGTTATTATTTATTTTCAATAGATGGCATTGCTAGTTCATAAAATAATAATTTGGCTTTATTCACTGTTTCATAACAGATATTGACTTACGTACTTTAACCAGTGATTCCTGACTTTGAAAAATGTAATTGTAATATTGGTCTTCAATGAGATTTATTGATATTTAAAAAAAAATCAGAGTGTGCAATTTACACGCGGTATAAGTGAAACCTTCAGAAAACTAAAATAGACAAGAGTGTCGAACGGAGGCTACGAAGCACCACACAAACAGAAGAACCATTATCCATTACACTGTCTCATTTTTTCGCAGGCTAAATCCTATGGATGTGTGTGTCTCTTTTTAGTGTCGCTATTTTTCGATTCATCGAGTTTCAAATCACAACGGTGCTAATGAATTTATCTTCAAAGAATCCTTTAAAATATATTTAAATCAATCTTCCACATGTCGTCACTGATCACTCAGTCGAGTAATCGCCCAATTCCGCACCTCGACCTTACCTATCCAATACATAACTACTGACTTTTTAATGTTTTAGGTGAAATAAAAAAAAAATTAAAAATGTTTCCGGAGACCAAAATTTCATTTATTATGTTTTTACTCCAATTAATGCCAGGAAACACTGGTTAAAGTAAGTCAAGTAGATATATTTAGTACATCTCTTAACGCCCTGTATAACTAAAACTTGTTTTTGAAAAACTTACAATTTGTTGTGGAATGTTTT
The DNA here is from genome assembly GCA_917563855.2 of Limnephilus lunatus. NCBI lineage: Eukaryota > Metazoa > Arthropoda > Insecta > Trichoptera > Limnephilidae > Limnephilus > Limnephilus lunatus. The sequence goes on from OU830596.1 coordinate 72,364,193, forward strand.
GAGGGGAAATGAAATGTAGAATGGAAGGAAATGGGGAGGGAATGGTTTGGAAGTAGGCAGTAATACTGCTAATAAGCAATAAGAATAAGCTACTACTTGTCAATTCCGATTGATGACGTCGTTTGATGATATCGGTCCACACCATAACGATAATTAAATAATTTAACTACTTACCAACATTTATACATATTTTTACAACTTATTATAAACAAATTGTAGGTCCTGAGAGCAATCACTTGGAGTTGAACAACACTGTCTGCAATTGCAGGAGGTTTGAGACGCGACAAATTGCAAGAGCATTTGAGCACGGAGAATTAGATCAATTCGTTCGTTCGAGATTCCTCTTCCTGTCAATGAGCATACACATGAATAAAATCACTGCAGTTGTTAATGTAGATATACATGACGTACGTTTAAGCAGTAGATGTACCTACCCACTTTGATTCCACAAGCCGTATATTGGTTATGCAAACACTTGGTGGTAAAATTCACCGACCACTGAACATTTTAGGATGAGAGTAATGATGCCGAGTTGTTTCACAGAATTTGAAGAATTCATCAAAATTTAAAATATCTAAACTCTGTTTGAAAGTTTTGTTATTACATCATTACGATCAAATTGATCCACACAAATAAAAACGAAATTTAATTAATTGTTCAAATTATGTGAAACAACTGGCTTTTAGGCATCTACAATCTACATAATTTAGGAAAGTTCAAGATCGGACATCTCATAGAAAAATGTTGCAAATTTTACGTTTCATCTCTGAAAATTAAAGTGATTGTGATCATCTATGCCTCACGAAAACCGTGTTTAAGTTAGATCACCCCATCCCCGTGAGATGTCGCTAGTATCTCTGTAAGGCCTCCGTTCCGCAGTCCAGGGGTATGGCTTTAGACTCGCAATCCGAAGGTCTCGGGATCGAATCCTGGCGTATTGCAAAAAAAATTATTTGATTAATTTGTGTTATTTCACAATTAATTTATAAAATAATATGTACAGTATATTTGCGGCACGTTCCAGATTAGAAGTTGTTAGAATAAAACAAAATATTATGTTGCTGCTAGCAACTGCTGTAACTATGTTATTGATAATTAACGTCAGTCTTTCGAAACCCTCTATGCAGTTTCATTAGAAGTATTCCCCTGGTATCCCCCTGATGTAAGACCACCACCATTCAGAATTGAAATGATGCTTTAAATGGCTTTAGCCGTGTTTGGTATCCATATCTGAATAGCCAGGTACCCCCCCACCTTCCTCTTCCCCAACTCCTTCCCTTACCAACTACCATCAGCCTCACAAGGGGAGCAGCTGGGACTCTTGTAAGGTATTCATGTAAAAAAAAAACGTTTGTTCATCATTCATGCATTTGTTATCTCTCTCCTGTAAAATTAACTTTTTTGACTTACGACACTTTTCTATGGGATGTGCGTTGTAACTACCTACAAACCGAGTGTGAATTCGCTTATCGTACTGTTTACTACACTTTTAGTTGTTTTTATTATCTTGCAGTGATTGTAAAGCGGTTTCTTTGATAATCGCCAAAAAGCGGCAATCAAAAATGTAGATAAAAAGATATGCAGGTAACTCGAGTGTTTACTTATAATGTCAGCGGATTTTTTTATATCCCAGTCACCAAGTAGGTAGATCTTTTGTCTAACCTCGCTTGAGTATTAAAAATATCTAAATTCTTGCCAAATATTTTACGACGGTTTTTGGCATTATTTTCAATCATAGAGATAAACCTACTATAGAGGCGCTACCCCGTACATAATTCTCCGAGATTCGTGTTCACGAACAGGCCTTCGAGAAAGTGAATTCTAACTGAAGCCACCGCGTCGAAAGGCCATGGTTTCATCCTTTTCCATGCTACTTTGATACGTCACACGCCAGCCACGGTCGACTGTTATTGTTGTACTAATAGAGAAATGGAGGTCTAACCTACGATTCCGTTGAACTGATTTATTCGCTAATTGTCTCATCTATGTATATATATCAATGTTTTTAATTCAATTTTTATAAGAAAAGCTGTATTTTTTATAACTTTTGAAGGATAAACGGACCGCCCGTTTCTGCACGGAGTCTATGGGGTTTTCAGGTATTTTTGGGCTTCAGACCTGAGGTGGCTGCCAAATTCAACCGTGGGGAACATTTGCGATTTGTACAGGGTTAGCAGTTGGGTACTATTAAACTATCTGCGGGCCCCTTACCTACAGTGCGCCCGGTTTCTGAGATGCTAACTTAACTCTGGCTTCGATGGAGTCCTCGTACCTGAGCTGGTCACTTAGAGTTATACCAAGCATTATCAATGGAAGGCCTGTTCGGAAGATTGCTTCCGTTGAAGGAGACTAGATTTTCGTTTCGATCTCTTTTATAAGTAATCAGACATGATTGGGTCATTGAAACATTAAATTCGACGAGGTTATTCTTACCCTAAAATAATATCACAGCATCCCAAATAACATATCACCACATTCCCAATTTCCAATCATATTATGAAGTAAAAGATTTTATATTACTAACGTAACGTATAGATGGAATTCTCGTTAACAAAACCCACGCGTACAATTATTTTGCAGTATCATCCAATATATGCTGTAATGAATGATAAACGTCCTATTAGAATTGTTAATTTGTTGTAGCTGATTTATAATATCTCTAACAATTTATACACAACAGGTGTGGGTAGATACTTAATAACAATATTATTTATGTTCATTTCTTTATAAACAACTAGCGAATACCCGGCATGCGTTACAATTCCATTCAAAGAAAGAGTTGGTGTTTTGATTCTGTTGATTGAAGTGCTTTTTTATAAACAATATTTTTGTTTTCTTCCTCTCCCGCGAATCTCTCCTCTTCTTAGTTGCCCTCTGCCCTCCAGGATCCCCCCCCCCTTCTTGCCTTGAATGAAATAAACACTTTTTTCAAACATTTTTGCGCCACACATTGTAAAATTTTTATGCAAATTTCATAACGCCAGAGTTCACCATTATAAATAGAAACCTTCGCGGGAGACCTTGAGACGATGTATGAATGTTAACGAGGCAAGGAGTGTGTGCCAAGACCGAGTTGTTTGGCGGTCTGTCCTCTCTGCCTACCCCTGCGGGGAAACGGCGTGATGGTTAGTTAGTTAGTTCGCGGGCGTGCGCACAACAAATCACCAAAGTTTCATCGCAATCTGTGCAAAATGGTACAGGAAATAAGTTGATAACGCCAGAGCTCACCATTATAGATAGAAACCTTTAGGGGGAAGCACACAACAAATTACCAAAGTTTAATCGCAATCGGATAAATGGTCGGAATCGGAATCCGACAAACAAAGAAACATTCATTTTTATAAAGGAAAATTGAGATTTTTTTTTATGAATACCTACCGCACAAGAGTCCCAACTGCTCCCGTCTGAAGCCAGTGAGACTATGGCATCCCCAATTGGGGTATGTTGTGAGGCTGAGGGTAGTGGGGAATGGAAGGAGATAGGGAAGAGGAAGGTGGGGAAGTACCTGGCTATTCAGATCTGGTCACCAAACACGGCTTATGCCATTTCAAGCAACGTTTCAATTCTGAATGGTGGTCTTACACCAGGGCGATACTGAGAGTATCTTCCACTCTGGAACGTGCCGCAAACATACTATATCTTATTTTTAAATGAATAAATTATGAAATAACACAAATTAATCAAATAAAATTTATTTGCCACGCAGGGATTCGATCCCGCGACCTTCGGTGTGCGAGTCAAGTGCCTTACCGCTGCACTACGCCGGCCGTCAACTTATAACAACATCCTTGATCTTTGAGTCAATTTTCCATCGCTGACAAAAATTATTTCTAGAAAAAATACTCATGAATGAGTAGATGCATTTTTTCAGGTAGGTATAATAAAATACATACATTTTATGGGCAAACTAGTCTATTACGTAAACACGTTCTTGTTCCGCAGAAAATTGCTTTATTTATAATAATTATATATCAATTATTCAAAGGTTATCAAGTATTTTCATAAAGGTGTTGTAGAAAACAGATCGACGACCTCCGTAGCACAGCGATAGGTGGGTATTATCAAAACCTCCTGTGTGATCTAGGAGGTTTTGGTATTATATGCATCTCATTGGTTCAACACTTTGCCAGTTGAAACACTACGTAATGGTTACACAGCGATATAATTTTACGCAATTTTCTGAAGAAGTTTTCTAGTTAAATTAAAAACTAATTTTAAAACATGCGACCCATTGACCTAGTATATCATGCGACCAGGTTATTTTTAATTTTCGAGCTATAGTCATTTGAAGTTTCAATTGAAAACAACAACGAAGTAAATTCGTTCAAATTAATAAATTAGTTAAATTAGTAAACATTCCAATTCCACTGTCAAAATTTTCGAAAGTGGACGACAAAACTGAGAAAAGTTTGAAAATTCAACTGTGTAGTTAACACTAAAAATTTATGCTTTTCTCGTATTAGGTATGTTTATCGAGATAAGGCTCTATTGGTTTTCAAAAAAAAAAATGGAATACTAAACGTTTTGAGCCATGCGACTGGAGTGGTTCAATAGCATGTGTACTGAATTGAGCGGTAGGTACTGAATTGAGCTGGGCCATTAGAGTGTCGGCGACAAAAGTGGCTCTGTGGAAGGAATTTTCTTTGGAACAGGAAAGTAGGCGTCATGGGTATCAAATTACGCTTATCAACCTACAAAACCCGAATGGCACAGTGAAAAATTGAGCAGCAAGCTCATTGGTCCCTTTTTGAAAGAAAATGCCCATACTCAATGCCCTTGACCCGGGCGACCGAAGTGGCTTAGTAGCATCAGGTGTACAAAATTCAGCGGTTAACTAGGTTAATTAGGTTCAAACATAGTTTTTTTCTTCTAATATTTAATTAACACACACTCCTTGCTTCATCCACATTCAAACGTCAAATTGATTTTAATGGTATTTTAACCAATTAGTTGCCTGCAACGGGCATAAAGGTAGTGTTTAATAATATTCAAAATATTATGTTGCAACAAGGTGAGTGTTCAAAAAAACGAAAGGTATATACTAATTACTTCCATTATGACACTCGGAAATTCTGAAAACTAATGGTTGTCTAGTCTTGAATGGTTGAGTGTTAAAAAATTAAACTGAAAACAAATCGTTCTTTTCTGTAATTGGTTCTAATAACACCATTTAAGTTCACTCTCTTACGTGTGAAATTCTTGTTCTGAGAGACGAGAAGTTACCTGTTTTCAGCTCATTATGATACAGATTAAGATAAGGCTGAACAAATAATCTCTATCCAAATCCCACGAGAGTCAAGATAAAATGATAAAATGAAAGATGATTTAACTGAACAACAAATATGGCACTCTTCCAATTTCCAATAAATTAGCACCTACCGTTACTACATAGGAGATACAACGTTTAGGGATGTGTGCGTTCGCAGACTTGTCAAACAAACCGCACGATGTTTTCAATGCGACGGAAATACTTATGCGGCCATCACCTACAAAACATAACCCACATTCAATTCAATGTAGTGCATCTGATAGCTGATTTTGTGTTATTTATTCGATGGTAGGGATTTAAAAAAACTATAAAAGCTTCAGTGAATGAGATAAACCAAGAGAGCGTTTTATGAGCTAGCCCCCTAGCACAAAAACATCGATAAAGGTTTTAATTTTTCAAAAGAAGCAAACACATTGTGACTTGACATTTTAAATAAATAAAAGAAAATACTTTGTTTTAGGTCACTTTATTGATATTTTATAGTCTACCGGTTTCGGTACCTCCGTACCATCCTCAGGACTGTTATAAAAATACTAACAAGTACAGAGTAATATACATATATGTATACAAAATTGTTCGGGAAAGAAAGAGACAGTAAATTAGAGCGGGACAGTGCGACAGTCGTGCGGGGGAGGGGAGTGTGGGATAGCGGGAAACTTACTTATAATATATATAAATTGTTAAGAAAGAAAGAGACAGTAAATTAGAGTGGGACAGTGCGTCAGTTATGGGAGGGAAGTGGGGGAGGAGAGTGTGGGATAACGGGAAACATACTTATAATAGGGCTGAATGTTAAATTAAGTTGATTATTGATGATGTCGGCCTTTGAATTAACCGATTTTTTAATTTCCAACGCCTCTAAATTATTTAATCTTAAGCCTATCCCATTTTTGTGTAGCACTTTAATACCCGTATCCCGGTTAAACGTGTGATCTTTATTAATTAAATGTTCTGCGAATTCCGAAAAACCTGAACTTGTTAGGCATCTTAAATGTTCTTTAATTCTAGTTTCTACATTGCGTGACGTTTGTCCTATGTAGAACGCGCCACAATCATTACAATTAATTTTATAAATGCCCGAGTGGCTTAGAACATCCTCTTTGTCTTTGGCATTAATTAAAAATTTTCCTAGGTTGTTATTAGTATAAAATGCTGGTTTGATTTCAGGTGGGAATTTAATAGTACAAGAAGAGGAAAGGTTATTAATATACAAAATTCTTCGCCATTGTTGGTTAAGGTTACTATTGTTATAAATTACTGGACTATTGTAAACGTATTTATTTATGGAAATTAATCTTAATTTTTTTGCTAAGCCACTCGGGCATTTATAAAATTAATTGTAATGATTGTGGCGCGTTCTACATAGGACAAACGTCACGCAATGTAGAAACTAGAATTAAAGAACATTTAAGATGCCTAACAAGTTCAGGTTTTTCGGAATTCGCAGAACATTTAATTAATAAAGATCACACGTTTAACCGGGATACGGGTATTAAAGTGCTACACAAAAATGGGATAGGCTTAAGATTAAATAATTTAGAGGCGTTGGAAATTAAAAAATCGGTTAATTCAAAGGCCGACATCATCAATAATCAACTTAATTTAACATTCAGCCCTATTATAAGTATGTTTCCCGTTATCCCACACTCTCCTCCCCCACTTCCCTCCCATAACTGACGCACTGTCCCACTCTAATTTACTGTCTCTTTCTTTCTTAACAATTTATATATATTATAAGTAAGTTTCCCGTTATCCCACACTCCCCTCCCCCGCACGACTGTCGCACTGTCCCGCTCTAATTTACTGTCTCTTTCTTTCCCGAACAATTTTGTATATATATATGTATATTACTCTGTACTTGTTAGTATTTTTATAACAGTCCTGAGGATGGTACGGAGGTACCGAAACCGGTAGACTATAAAATATCAATAAAGTGACCTAAAACAAAGTATTTTCTTTTATTTATTTAGATAAAGGTTTTATTGATACTGTCGATAACTTGTCAATGTTTCAGTAGTGTTAGGTAATGATTATAAGTTATCGATAAAATCCTTATTGATGTCCACAAGCTAGAGGGTCTTGTCGATCTGGAGAGGCTGGTAGAAAGGGATGGTTGGAAGCAAACACCAATCAAAGGATAGGGAGAAGTGGAATGACATCATAATCTTCGTACCCTTATTCTAGTCTGGTCGGGTACAATTACTTCAATAAAGCACCTCTAGAAGTTCATATCTTGTATTATATCGCTGGCATTTATCCATTGCAGGCCAAATCTCTCCTCGCGCAGCTTACAAGCATCTATCAAGATATTGTTCATCAGATATTTCTGGAGCTACCAATCAATATTTATTGAAGAACACATAATATTTCTAATCCAAATTATGTAATTTGGAAACCATCTTTATAGTATCAGTAACTACCAATATCCAGAGTTTGGGACTTTTGCCAACAAAGCAAAACAATAAACCGTTTAAAAATGCCTTCTTCCAAACACAAAAATACATAATTTATCTTCACAATAGCCCGTAAAACGCCTAGTAATTGAGAAATCGGATGATCTTCTAGGCCCTATAAAATTCTATGAGGGAAGATTGTGTAATTTCATTGAGCCATTGACCCTGTTAGGGTGACTATAATCGATGACAATATTGGTGACTGTCTTTGTTATTTAGATACAAAAATAAATAAGAGAAATTTTTGTCAAATTCAATGCGATTTGTGTCGCCTGTTAAGCATTTAGTACAACCATTCCGTTTATTTGTTGGGTAATTGATATAATGTTGGATCAATGATGTTTTTTGAACTGGTCGTGTTGATTTCGATTAAGTCATGGATATTCTATTTTCATTAAATCATTACTGGTGGGATCATTCCTAATTCCACGTTCTATTTTATTTAGCTATGGTAAAGACTTCGAAACAAGAAATGAATTATTCTTAGAATTCTTATTTCTTGAGAATTCTTATTCTTAGAATTCTTACATCTTAGAATATCTTGAGAATGTTTCTAATTAATATCTTCTGATTAACAACGATTTAAAACTCCGATCGAAATTTCGTCTAAAATTCCACTTTTAACTGCAAAACTCCACCTTTAAACAGCCTGTATAACAATTTCGGCATCTTTCTTCGTATCAAAGTGTCAAACAATTTTTGGGGGTCACCCGACAGTTGATCCGTCGACAATTGGCCCCTAGAATGACATTTACTATTAAATTGTATTTTTTGTGCATTATTTACCAATTTCAAACGTAAAATCACGTAATTTGAAACTTCAAAAATACTCTTAATAATAAGTTGGTGTGACTATCAAACGAACTTATGAACAGTATCGATTTTTTATACTTATATGCGCTGGTATACACAAGTAGATTATTCCTTGATGCATTTGAATAAAAATATGTGTTATACTTTGTTATTCAGCGGTACATCCTCTGTGCACATCCCTTCGGGATCACTTTGTTATATTTTGTGTAATTAGGTGTACGTATTTTCTCTAAACTGACATATTGTATAGGTACAAGTATGTCGGGGGGTCAATTATCGACGGATCAATTGTCATGGAACCAATTTTTGGCTAGGATAAAAAGGCTTTCTTTGTTACACCTACTTATAAGTAATCATCGACCATCGACGTATATTTACCTATAATACAACGATTTCATACTATGTGAAATCAGAACTTAGGTGATGTTGACATATTTAACATCAGCTTGGAGAATTTTGTGGATCCTGTAAAAAACTTGTTCCAAAACTATTCCTAAACATATCTGAATCTTTGTAAACCTATAAAATCGCTGTATTTTTTGTATTTTTGTGACTTGTGTGCATTTTTTATCTAATTTTATTTTTATTATTTCTTTATCTGTTTAAAAATCATCTGTAATTAATCAATTGTACTATTGAACATGTAAAAGCCCTCTGGGCATTGAATAAATAAAAAAATAAAATAATAATTGTTAGGGTGCCTCGATGTCGGCTTCTAAACCAACACCAGGGCCCAAAACACGTCCCTGACTAGCTCTCAGCGGGACTATGGTACTCTCTATTCAGGGGGGTGGGCAGCTCAAGGCTAGGGAACTTCTCTCCATCCTCCGGTGACCCACGGGATCCTCACTGGTCAACAATCCTCCCGCCGTAGCAGAATAATAACAATGTTAAATCATTTAGACATGTATTGTAAACTCAAACACATACATAGGTTTCTACAGTACAATTCAATTACAAGAAATGCAAATTACACAAACCTAGCTAAAGTGTTTAACTCTCTCTGACTCTCTCTCAAAACGAAACTCTCCGAGTCGTGATTTCCGCGGGGGCCCTACATTTCACTGAATTACGGACAACATTTAAGGAGGAAATCAAGATACAGCTTACATGTAGGTTGGCAGGAACCTCGTCTCATGTGGCAGCTTCATCAGGCACTTTCGTAGTCTAAACAGACCGAACTATAGTGGCAAAAGACTGATTCTACTCAAAAGTATTTCAATAATACATCGCGGCCCCATTGAATTGGGTCCGCCGGCTACAAGTGAGCCGCGAGCGTGCGTTCTCAAAGGCGCTCAGATCTCTTCTGTGGCGAGCGCAGCGGGAATGCCGAGTGGCAGGGCACGGGGGAGAGGCAAGGAGAAACAGGATACGGGGCGGGGAGAGGCGGCGGCCGAGCCGTGTGGACTTGTGCTGCGTTCTGTGCTCTCGTATTTACTCGCTTCAGGGGCGTATCGTAACACTTCCCCCCGCGCTTGGAAAAAAAGCGACGTGGCAATGGAGCTGTAGGAAAAAAAAATCCTCTTAAACTTTCATTGGGGTTTTTGAGAGATTCGTTGCTTGAGAGATGCCTAGCTAGAACATGCAATTTATGTTATAGTTTAGGTCACAATGTTTGTAGGGAATGGGTGAGGGGTACATACAATGTTTGGAAAAGAACAGTTTTGGTGAAAGTACATGGTGTGAAACAACATACAAGATTATGCAATTGAAAGATGACAATACATGGTTATGCAATTGAACAAAATAACAATACATGGTTATGCAATTGAAAAATAACAATTCATATTTGTACAATCGAAGAACAAAAAAAACAAGAACAAAAATGCCTGTGTGATTCTAAAGTTTCATTGGTCTGGGAGCTAAGTTTGCGAAGCGTGGATTTGTTTGGTTTCGGAGAATTTCGAAGAGGAGGACGTGGTTTCACAGATTCTAAGGATTACATTATCACTGTAATCAGACCCCTTTGAGATAACACTCAAAAGTACACTTGGGCCTTAGAAAACACTTGGTTTTGTCGAAGACGTCGAAGTTCATGAAGTGGAGACTGTGGTTGCTGTGCCGCGACTATGGTTACAGAGGTCATTGAAGAGGAGAATCCAGTGTCTGCAGACATGCCAGTACGAATCCTAAAGTGTTATTAAGGTAAACACGGATCGTATATAATGGTTATTGAAGCATAATGTAGCTCAACATAACTTGTATTGGTGCGCATTCAGCGAATACTGGAAGTCAAGGTAATGATGGTTTACACATGACGATATATGCGTCACTGCATGACAGCGCAAGAGACGACATGGTTGGCATTGATAGCAAGAGTAAGAACAAACCTAGGAGCTAGCGTGCCCAAAAGGTGGTTCAGAGTGTCATAATGTATAGTGGGACAACTCAACTTGCTGTGGCACGACAAAACAACATACATATGAGCGGTATGGTCTGTGCTTTCAGGAACAAATGCGTAGAAAAATGGCAGCAGGAGGGACCTAGTAACCACAGCGCGTGCTGTCAGGAAGTGGAGCTCAGCTTGGCTGTTGGTGATGACATCCGCCTGGGCTTCTTTTTAATCCGGGAGGAATTATTATTAGAGCAAAATTCTTGAAGTTTACCTGCCTAGGGACCAATGAAGAAAAGGTTTGGAGAGAAACAAAATGTGTCCAGATAATGAAATAAACGAAGTTTTAACCACCGACCCAGAGAGTGACGAAGAGAGAGTTTTCTAACTAAATTGTGATTACATGAACATTTTCCTTTACCAGGATGACTTGGCGTTTGCCGAGTGACAATATGTCTTGGTTAAAAAACAACCGGCCTTCCATGGCCTATGTTAACATAAAGGTGGTAACATTTTTGTAGAATTTCAACGAACAAGACAAAGAAGTCGTGAATGAGTCACGGTAAAAGCAGAGAAACCAATTCATGAATAAAGGTTGTCAAAAGGAGACAGACGGTACGCCAAGTGCATATCGTACATATCCAACATTCATGAATGTGTTTCGTAAAATTGAGAAAAGAACAAAAGGTGAGACATATGCAGAGAGTGAGGGAGAAAGCCTGCTGATAATTGGTTAATTTACCAATTCGCACTCCCAGTGAGGGCGAATTATGGTTAACAACAGATTTTCCTCTTCATAACATATACCTGAGAACATGATGGTGAGGAGAAAGGAAAGGAAAAGGAAAGGAGTTGAGTGACGAAACTTGCTAGAGACTGGACTAATTTCCACTTCAAACTCCATGTGAGAATGAAACATGATCAACCAGCAGATTTCCTGACTCTTTACAATTGTTAAAAGGATGAGGAGAAATTTGAATACACATTAACAAAGAGACTAATCTTTTGCGTGTATTGGGCAAAAGATTAGGGGTCATTTTAAAAACTCCTGCGTGATTGTGAGAAAAGACAGACCCTTGCTCCAATTTCACAAACCTGGGGGTTTTCTTATCCGTTCCCCAGACAACGAGTTGGGTGGTTTTGTGCTCAATCGATTAACTCCCACAGCACTATGCCCCATAGTTAGCAGTGAAGCTACAAACTAGTCCTTTTGGGATAGTAGATACTCCTGGGCTTCTTTCCTTTTTGCAAAGAAGTAAAAAAACAGGAGGTCCACGGGCATTGGCGTTGAATGACAACAAAGGGTTGTGGACTACATTTCGTAGATCGCACACAAAAGGTTTGATATTATTTCGTTCGCACGACTCATGGTAAGTGTTTTAACGTCTCCACGTATAGTGTACAAAAACATGTAAGTACATACAAGCTAAAACTCAATTATAGACAGAAGTCAAGAGTTTATACAATGCCTCTTAAAGAAGATGGCAAGGCCGATATTATGTCGTTCGCACGAATCACGGTAAGTGTTTTAACGTCTCCACGTATAGTGTACAAAAACATGTAAGTACATACAAGATAAAACTCAATTATAGACAGAAGTCAAGAGTTTATACAATGCCTCTTAAAGAAGATGGCAAGGCCGATATTATGTCGTTCGCACGAATCACGGTAAGTGTTGTTATTACGTCTCCACGTCTCGTGTACAAGGTTGTACACAATTATACATACAGGCGGTACTCATGACAAATTAATGACACACGACCAAAATACAAAAGCGGTACTCATGACAAATTAATGACACACGACCAAAATACAAAAGCGGTACTCATGACAAATGAATGACACACGACCAAAATACAAAAGCGGTACTCATGACAAATGAATGACACACGACCAAAATAGATTGTACAGAAAGGGTGGTACTCATGACAAATGAATGACACACGACCAACACAGATTGTACAAAACGGTGCTCATGACAAATATGTCACACGACCAACTCAATAACATTTAGCTATGAGCAAAAGTGATTATGACGAACTTCTCGTATCGTGGCAGGTATTTTAAGGATCCCTCCTATGACGGTGGATGTTCTAAGGATCTCTCCTATGACGGTGGATGTTCTAAGGATCTCTCCTATAATGTAACAGGGTTACGTTTAAATGCAACACAATAAACGTTAACGATGCTTGATTTTAACACATTTTATAAAGATTCGTTAGATTAACTAACTCCGTAGCCCAAGAGCGTACGACAGAGAAGATAGACAATTTGATGCTACTTCATGTGTTACAAAGTACAAGGGTGATGGCCGAGTATAATTCTACTTACACCAAGTATTTAAAACAAAGACAGACCTATAATGGTTTTACATACTGTCTGTTGTGGCAACCTGCAGTGAGGAAGACCAAAGAAAAGGGACCAATTACGGTTTTACATACCCTTTGTGCAGTTACAAACATACCAGGTTATGTGCAATTTGGGTTGCAAATACTTGGTTAAATGGACACCTAAAAGTTGTGAATTCCAAAATCAGGATGACCATAAGGTTTTATTAACCTGTCTCGTAGGGTTGAAACGTGTCATATAAGACATACGTAACGTACAAGCAAAAAACAAAATAACAAAAAAAACAGTGGCTTTGTTATAACAACCAAAGACCGGATGATTCGGTTTTACGTACTTTAGTTGAAACGAGCCAAATTGATTTATATATAGGGTTATAAAGACCAATCATTGGTTTTATAAATACAAGTTCCAAAATGGACGTGTCGATATCCAATTTTGGTACAAGAGCATGAATTTGGGTAGGACGCCATCAATTTTTTAATTTAAGAGGAAAAAATTGAAAAAAACTTATATACACGAGGGGCGACTATGTAAGTAACCACTGTTTGATTTTCATGCTAGAGATACCTCGGAAGGTTTTACAACTCATGATGAACAAGATAAAAGGAAAAATTGTAAAAATAGTTAACTGGTTCTGAGTCGGAATTTAACACTTTGGAATTTACAAAACCCGACTTCTAGAACGACACGCCGATGGGCAATTGTCAACTACTTTACATGAACAAAATAAACAGGTGAGAAAGTTCCTTTCCACACGACAAAAATGCAACAAAAAATAGGAGAAAAATTACAAAATTACATGACAAGGCAGGGTATGACGTGGCATGAACATTGCGTAGTGTACGTGTTGAGACAATAAATGGGCTCGCGACTTCCCAAACATTGAAACTCGAAAAGTGTCTCCGTTCCAAAGTGATCAGTTTTAGAACAGGTGAAAAAAATAAAAGAAAAAAATTGCCGTGAGGGAAAGAAAAAACAGTGCAAAAACAACATTTGAAAGTAACTTCAAGGAGAGTACGCATTAATTTACAAAATAATTTACAACTTGTTTCATTTACGAAACGATGGGCATGTGATTGACACAATACACGCCTGACGTAGTAAGACTCTGTAAGCTTACAAAAAAAAGGTGATACATACTGGATCATTTTACGTTTGCTGAGATAGTGGGGGCAGTTTTACTTGACTCCTCACTTCCAGACTTTACAATGTCCTTAATGTGGTAATTACCAATGTGCTTTCCAGATGAGTCAGACAAGGAGTACACTAGGTCTGATATTTTCCTTAGGACTTTGGCCTTCACGAAACGTGGTGCCAGCTTAGCAGAGAAATACATGGCTCCTTGGGAAAGTGTGTTGTTCTTTCTCCAAACTATGTCTCCTGTATTGAAGGTGACATGTTTTCTACGTAAGTTATATCTGTCCGCACTCTTTTGGTGAGCCAGGAGCAAAGCATCAGTGACTTCACTGTAAATGGCCGACAGTTCTTCCAAGCGATGGGCATAGTCTGCGGTAGGGTTGCTTGTGGTGGCGGATGACGTAGGAAAGTTTGTGTCAATATGTAGAGAACCATGGACGACTTGTTCCATACCGTGTTTTAAGAAGAAAGGTGTGTAACCAGTGGCCAGGTTAACAGTGTTGTTCATAGCGGCCTGAATTTTATCTAGGTTTTTACACCAAGTGCGTTGATCTTTATCAACTAGAATAGCTAGAGCTGTGTTGATTGTTTGGTTGTAACGTTCGACAGTGTTATTTTGGGGAGTGTACAAGGTGTTATAATAAATGTCCTTGATTCCGTATTTGGCAAGAAATTCTTTGAATTCCTGGGCAATAAACTGTTTTCCGTTATCAACAATTACGGTTCTGGGTGTTCCGTAAGGTATAAAAATGTGTTTTTCCAGAAGTTTGATGATGGCGGACGCATTGGCTCTTTTTAAAGGGAAGATCCAACAGAATTTGGTGAAAACATCCACTACACTAAGTATGTGCATGTGTCCGGCATAACTTCGAGGAAAAGGTCCGACGAGGTCCATTGACAATGACTGTAGGGGTCTGTCGGCGCGTTTGGGGTTACCCATTAGGCCGGCAGGTGCTGCCGTGCTATGTTTATAAGCTTTACAAGTTTCACATTTAGAGATGTAATTGCGAATTTGTTTGAAAAGACCAGGCCAGTAATACTTCAAGGAAATCTTTTTATACGTCTTGAAAGTTCCTGGGTGTATAGAGTCGGGAGCACTATGATTGTCAATTATTATTTGTTCTCTTCCTTCGAGGGGAACGACAAGTTTCCAAGAGTAATCTTCGAGGATGGATAGTGGTGCCTTGCAATTACGGTATAGTTGTCCTTCTTTTATGATAAAATTAGGAAACTTTTGTTGATTATTTTTACAACCTTCGAAGATTTTCAAGTACCATTCATCTTTTGTGGATGGAGGGGGGGCAATTGTGTCAACATTTAATGAAGCCAATTCAATTCTTGAAAGAGCGTCAGGAACAATATTGTCCGCGCCTTTACGGTGTACAACATCAAAATTGAATTGAGACAAACGGGAGGCCCAACGAGCGAGTCTACCGGAGGGATTACTTAAAGAGATCAACCATTTCAAACTACTATGGTCTGTGACTACAGTAAATTTGCTACCGTCTATGTAACCGCGGAAATGGTGAACAGAATCCAATACAGCCAATAACTCCTTTTCGGTAATTCCGTAGTTTTTCTCGTGTTTATTTAGTGTACGGGAAAAATACGCTACAGGGTGTTCGCCATCTGGGAATTCTTGAGTTAGGACTCCACCGATTCCTACGTTGGAGGCATCCGTGTGGAGGGTAAAAGAGAGTGCAAAATCCGGGCAATTCAGAACGGGGGCTTTTTGAAGGGCATTTTTTAAAGTTGTAAACGCTTCTTCAGTTTCAGCAGACCATCGGAAGTTGCTGACACCTTTACGGGTGCCGGTAATTTTATTTAAGGGGGCTGCAATTGTGGAAAAGTCTTTGATGAATCTTCTGTAGTAACCTGCAAGTCCAAGGAAACCTTTGACTTCTTTCGCGTTTTTGGGTCGGGGAAAATTTGCCATGGCTTCCACCTTAGCGGGGTCTGTTCTTAGACCTTTTTCGTCGACAATGAATCCCAAATAACGTAAACGGGACTTACAGAATTCAGACTTCTTCAAGTTGATGGTTAAACCAGCGAACTTGAGTTGTTGAAAAACCTTTTCCAACATTAATAGGTGTTTTTCAAAGGTGTCGCTGACGATGATGAGGTCGTCAAGGTAACAAAACAGGCTGTTATCGACTTCAGGACCGAAGAGTTTGTCCATCAGTCTTTGTAATTCGGCGGGGCTGTTCTTTAGACCAAAGGGTAATCTTTTAAAATGGAACATTCCCCTACCAGGTACAACGAAAGCAGTTTTTTCACACGATTCTGCGTCCAAAGGTATTTGCCAAAAAGCTTTGCTTAGGTCAACAGAGGAGATGAACTTGGCGTTGCGCAGTTTGTCTAAGGTCGCGTGGACGTAAGGTAAGGGGTATGCGTCAGCTTCCGTACAAGAATTTAAACGTCTACTGTCGAGACAGAAACGTGCGGAGCCATCTTTTTTAGAAACCAAAAGAGTTGGGTTGGTCCATGCACTTCTGCTGGGAACCACCACACCCATTTTTAACATTTCATCAAGTTCTTTTTCCAAAAGTTTAAGCTTTTGGGGGGCTAAGTTGTAATAACGTTGCTTTATGGGTGGGCCATTGGTTTTAATGTGGTGTTCTACCAAATTTGTCAAACCCAATCCACATTTTTCGAAAGATATTGATTCGAATTTATTGACCATTTCCTTTAGTTGGAGAGCTTGGTCCGTGCTTAAATTTTCGTGAGGTATTATTGTGCGGATCTCACTAATTTGAGCAGCAGTGGAGGTTTCGCCAAGAGTATTAAATACTTGGGGAGCAACGTTAAAAGCCTTCCAGAAGTCAACGCCAAGGATGAAATTCTGGGATATAGAGGGCACTATTAGAAAATTGATTGTAATTATTTTATTGTTACAATTAATTGGCAGTGCAAGGGTACCGATGACCGGCTGGGAAACATTATCCGCAGTCGTCAGGTGTGTTGTTTGTGGCGAAATTTTAAAATCACTGTTAACAAAAGGCAGGTGAGCATTGTTGCCAAGACAGCTGACAGATGCACCGCTATCAAGTAATCCGGAAAAGGGCACATTGTTAACAGAGAAAAGAGCATAGGGTCTCCCATCTTTAGCTTGTTTGCAACAAACCGAGGAAACATTTAAGGTCTGGTTAAAATACTTAATGTGTGATAACCAATCAGTCCATTCTTTAGACCTTGGTTCAGAATGGGTACCTGAGAGGTTATTATTTAGTTTTTTGGCCTCTTCATGTAGAAATTTGGTGGGGGCTTGGAGAAATCCACCTGAGGTCTGACATCGCTTGGGTTTTGTAACCTTTCTGCATTGTGCCTTGATTTCTTGAAAATGTTGCGCAGTTCGTCGCATGGAGGAGAGCGGTCCCTAGAGTGGTGTCTCTTGGAGGTTCGGGGTTCCTTGGATTCCAGAAGTCTTGCTTGCTTGAAACAAGTAGCGGCCAGGTGGCCTACTTTTTTGCAAAAGGAGCACACTTTTTTGTTGTCGAATTCTGGCTTTAAACCAGACGAACGGCTTGGCACAACCACATTATTCGACACATTCTTTATGTTTTTCCTATCCTGGTACGATTCCAGGAGGAGGCAGACTTCGTTTAGCTGGGCCAGGGATGCAATTTTCTGTGAGGTGATGATGTTCTCGTATTTGCTTAAAAGGCCATCAGTTATGACTGGTAATAGTTCAGCTTCCGGAACAGGATGTGAAAGCTTGATGTTGATGGACTCAGCCCTTTCTATGAATGTAGCCACAGGTTCATCTACTAGTTGTTTAATAGATAGTAGAGATAGTTTGATCCGGTGCTGGGCCTCCTTTTTTCCAAAGCTAGAGATTAGGGCAGCTCTGAGTTTATTCCAATCTTTGCATTTAGTCTTTTGGATGCGGTGCCACGGAATTAATTCTGGGGAGATGAGTTCTATAAAGTTTCTCCGTAGAATCTCGAATGGGATATTTTTGATTGTAGCCGTTTCTTCAATACGGTCAATGAAATCCAGCACATCGGAGACGCCATTATATTTGACTTTCCAAGAGGATAAATCGTAAGTTTTATCTTGTGTCAAGATGGGTGCGACGTCCTGTTTTATCATTACATGCGGCGTAGGTTCTTTGTCAAGATTATCCAAAACTTGCGTAGCCGAACATGAATTATTTTCGTTGGAGGGGGCGAGATTTATTCTCCTAATGTACTTTTTGTTGAATAAAAGTGCATATGCCTTCAATGTAGATTTAGATTTGCTTGATGGCGAGAGTCCTCTATCCCTTAAAGCAGCTTGTAAGTGGGCTTTGGATAAACTATGCACATTGGGAATGGTACCCAAGTTGGATGGTGTAATAGCTTGCTTGTCCTCCATTGCGAGTTTCCTGGGTGGTGAGGAGAAGAAAAAAAAATTGGCCAGGGGTTTCCTTTAGAAAGCGCAAAAATTAATTTTTGTGAGGCACTTTTCACTTGGTGATCACTGTTGGCACTTCCAAATGTGTTTTGTATACATGACACCAGAATTCTTGTCAAGGAGAGGCAGACGAGAAAAAATTTTGCGTGGAAAGACCTTAGTGGTAAAGGTTTTTGTATTTCACTGACCACTTTTGAGAAAACTGTGAAATTCACAAGTATTTATTTATTTTAGAAAAATTTTGCCAGGACTGACCTTTAGAAAACAGGTTTTTTATTTTCACAAAACACTTTGCACTGAGAAAGGCACTAAAGTTCACAAAAGGCACATTTCTGGCAAATAAAGGACAAACTTCCGGATGAAAATGACTGAATATGGGGTTTATTGCATCCAACCATATTAAAATTATTTTATTTATTCATGGAATCAGTCATTGGCTTTATTATTATTCCACTTTTCACTTATGTAAGGGAAAAAACACAATTCACTTTCACTTATGCTGAAAAAAAACAGTACCTATAATGTACAATGGGGAAAGAAAGTCATTATTTTGTTCATTTGGAGAAACATTAAATTGTACTAATTTGACAGACACAAGTGGGCCAATTGGTATATTGTGCAGAAATAATAAAAATACGTAAGTCCGAAATTTTCATTAAGGAATTCGCAAAATAACTGGGGTTCCAGAATCAATGATTTCCGTTGGTATCCCGGTTCAGTCATAAAAAACGGTTTGGATTTAAAACGCAGCCTAGCAACAGTCGGTTAGGATATCGGCGGGAACAAGGCATTTGCGCGCACAATCCGGAATATCGCGTGAAACAAAGGCCGTTGGATTTGGCGCGGATTGCTGTTGCTACGCGCTCGCTGTTTGGTGACGCGTGCGCAATCAGATTCGCGGCGTTTCGGGTACTCAAAATGGCCGTTGTTTCAACTTGCGATGCAATTTATAATTCCAGTCAGATCCGTTATGGATCTAATTTACATATTGGTTTCTGTGGTTTTTTCACAGGATTCACTGTAGAATAACAAGGCATAATTAATGTTTACAAAATAGTTGTTATGCGGGAAGGATTTCGACAAAGGAAGGTCCCGCAAAGTGACCGGGATAGAGAAAAAAAAATTCCAGGCTCCACGTTGATGCGCCAATTGTTAGGGTGCCTCGATGTCGGCTTCTAAACCAACACCAGGGCCCAAAACACGTCCCTGACTAGCTCTCAGCGGGACTATGGTACTCTCTATTCAGGGGGGTGGGCAGCTCAAGGCTAGGGAACTTCTCTCGATCCTCCGGTGACCCACGGGATCCTCACTGGTCAACAATCCTCCCGCCGTAGCAGAATAATAACAATGTTAAATCATTTAGACATGTATTGTAAACTCAAACACATACATAGGTTTCTACAGTACAATTCAATTACAAGAAATGCAAATTACACAAACCTAGCTAAAGTGTTTAACTCTCTCTGACTCTCTCTCAAAACGAAACTCTCCGAGTCGTGATTTCCGCGGGGGCCCTACATTTCACTGAATTACGGACAACATTTAAGGAGGAAATCAAGATACAGCTTACATGTAGGTTGGCAGGAACCTCGTCTCATGTGGCAGCTTCATCAGGCACTTTCGTAGTCTAAACAGACCGAACTATAGTGGCAAAAGACTGATTCTACTCAAAAGTATTTCAATAATACATCGCGGCCCCATTGAATTGGGTCCGCCGGCTACAAGTGAGCCGCGAGCGTGCGTTCTCAAAGGCGCTCAGATCTCTTCTGTGGCGAGCGCAGCGGGAATGCCGAGTGGCAGGGCACGGGGGAGAGGCAAGGAGAAACAGGATACGGGGCGGGGAGAGGCGGCGGCCGAGCCGTGTGGACTTGTGCTGCGTTCTGTGCTCTCGTATTTACTCGCTTCAGGGGCGTATCGTAACATAATAATAAATAACCATTCGTAAAGTTTTCCGCCAAATGTAAATTCTCTCTGGAATAAGCATTCGCTCAGTCTTTTGGTTTGGTGAATATGTCCAGTTAATACCACTTCAAATTGAAAATTACACAAAAATCAAAAAATTTTAAACATGATCCTTTGGTACTTCGAATTTGTCTTAGATCACACAAACCTACATAATCATAAATTTTGAGCCTACCAACATGGCTACGCTTTTATGCACAAATAATTGTAGCGAATAATAACCCACCATTAAGTGCAGCAATGCAACAGATCATTCCTAATCTCCAGCCAACCGCTTCTCTCAACTTTCTCATCGCTAAATAATGTGTAGGTACTTCGCGAGGAGTGACTGAAATACCAAACAGGACCATTTGGATCATTATTCTTATTATTCTGTACCACTTGAGAGGAGACAGGTCGGTGAACTCACTTGTTGCAAAATCAATAAAAGAAACGATTGCTCAAGTGATTAATTATCTCGCTTCGAGTAGAAATCGATTAAATGTTTTATAGCGTTGTACTTGAAATCTAATCTATTCCGATCCATGAAGCATTTTAGTTAGGTTTAAGCTTCGACCAAATATACCCGGTTTAAGGTTTAAAGTTAAAGAATTAAATTGTTTTTCTTTATTAACTCAATTATCCTCTAAGACGGTGAATCGTTGCGAAGAAATGGAAAATATAAGGATATGGGAAATAGGTGCATAAACCAAAGAACTATTCAAATTAAGTTAATAGATTAAAATATATTTCCTAAAAACTGTTAGGTAAACGTTTTTATGTCACCTTCAATTAACCCTTCAAAAATTTGGCATTTTTTTCAGATGGTCAAAATATTTTCGCTTTACAATAAAATGCAAATATTTGGAATATTTCTGAGCACATTAAAAAACTAAAAACTTTTTTAGAAAGGTGATAATACGCTTTCAAATTATATAATTCGAAATAAACATATATTTTTTTTAATTATAAAATTATTGCATACAAACATAAAAAAGTTTTAAAAATGGCTCACCTTACGTTTTTTCTAACTTAAGTTACTGATAATAAAAAATAATAAAAACACGTACCTATTTTATTAGACAAACGTATAACAAACACATTTTGTTATCTCACTTTTTTGTCGCTCTATGTAAAAATAATTTATAAAAAATTCCCGAAGTTTCAAATTTTTTTTTCAATTTGCGATTCAAAACTTTGAATATATAAAAGTGTACATTTTACTTTTTTGGTGGCTATTTTTAGATTGGAATATAAAGTGTGGTGTTTTGCCTTTCTAACACCATTTAGAACATATTTCTCACTATGATAGTAAGGGAGTTACAGCGTTTTATACTAGACCTATGTGCGTTGGGACAAGTATGGTCTCCTGCCATTCAAAGGGTTTTAATGACCCCAAAATTTTATGCAATTAACCCCTCAGGCTAATTTGTTCGCTTTTGAGACGAGCTCATGTAAATCTCTTAGAAATCGGTTTCTCCCTAAATATATAATGCAACAATGCTTTATATTAAAATCTTAAGATTAACCACAGATGAATTAAAATGTACACCTCTATAAAATCAAAATATATGAACAAATATTTGAAAAACAAAAAATATATATAAATATACCTACTCTGTACTAATTATTTAATTTAATTTACTAATTATTTTAAAGTAACGAAAAAAAGTAAGATACTTATAACAATAACGTTTATATTACATTAATTTGTCTAATAAATTGTGTAGAGTCACGTGGGGTAACCGTACGCGGAGTGTAAGTGTTCGCAGTGATGTTTCCGACAAGATCGTACCAATTTCGCGCCCGTGCGTTCCTTAATTCCTTAGCGTTTTGGGTCGCATTGAAGCAGGATATGAGTATAGTGAATCCTAATTTGAAATTAAAAATTTGTATGTAAATTACTTTTTTTCGTGCTTTTCTTAAAATTTTCATTTCCGTTACCGATGTGTTCTATTTTGTAACCAATTGTGTCAGAGCGATGTGGTCTATGATAATTTTTGGTGTAATATTGTTAGTTACACGGGTGTAAAGCGGTAATTCTAATGAAGATAACCACTAATCTGATTTTTTAAGTTTATTGAATTTTGGTGTGATGGGGTAAGTATGCTGGGATAAGCGTACGCAGTTGGACGAGTGCGAACACTTACCCTTCTACATAAAATTGATTTTTTGTAGCATAATATTTCAACTCTCGTTATCAATAATTAGCACGAATATTCTTAACAATCAGATGTCTTGCTTTGCCGAAATACATGGACCTAATAAAAATATTCTTCGTCTGGTTCTTACTGCTCCGATTGAAGATGTAATTGAGGTTCAGGCCAGCTCCCCATCACAAGCTCAGTCCTTCACTTCCCAATATTTGATATAAGTCCTCGGCCAAAGCAACACATACACAAAAACGACGAAAAAACACGTGCAAGTCTGAAATAATTACCTCAAGACCCTATAAAAAGAAATTTCAGCAGGAACAGAGAGAGGCAGATGCAAAAATGATCCAAAAACTGATAAATAAAATCATGGAAATCCGACGACCACCTCTTTTAAAAAAAGCCGCACCACAAAGAATCACCAAAAAGTCATAATGCGGCAGATTAAAGAGTGCACAACTGTTTTAAGAGCACAAAAACAGGCTTGTAAGGACTATTTTTGCCCACAATGCGAGGAGAAATATCGAGATCCACCAACAGAAGATTGGATAGAATGTATTCTATGCAAAGCATGGTGGCATGAGAACATGAGAACTGCACAGACTACGATAACGGGCAATTTAAGTGTGAAAATTGCAATGAGGGGTAACTGTTCGCGATGTGAACACTTACCCTACGGTATGCGAATACTTACCCCGCACAGGGGGTAAGTGTACGCAATCGACATGGACGTAAACTTTTTTATATAACTTTTTGATTTATGAACCGAATGAGGCTTTTATGCTTATTTGAGATGCCTTTATAATCAAACATATTATTAAACAAAATAATTGAGTAAAATACCTAAAAAATTTTAATACAAAAATCCCAATGTAAAAATTGCGCACGGTTACCCCACGTGACTCTACGTGTTTATATATTTTTTCTTTGTCAGTGATTAGAGTTAGAAAAAACATAAGGGTTGTCCTTTATAAAACTTTTTTATGTTTGCATTAAAAAATACGTAGAAAATGTATATGTTTATTTATAATAATAAAATTTAAGAGCGTATGTCATCACCTTTCCAAACAGAACTTTTTAGTTGTCGGATACGTTCAAAAATATTCTATTTATTTGGATTTTATTGCAAAGCGGAAATATTCTGACCGTCTGACAGAATATGCCCGAAGCTTGAGGGATAAATTGAACCCAAAATATACCTACATACATACATACATCTTCTTCCCCTTGTCCTATTCGGGTCGGGGACCCATTGCATCGACAAGGCTCCTCCATAAGTCCCTGTCTTGTGCTGATTGTTCGGCTTCTGTCCATGGTAGACCCATCCTCTCCTCACACAGTTTCAGGAGTTGCCTCGCCCAACTGTGTCTAGGGCGGCCCACTGGACGTCTTCCTTCTGGAATCGCACTTAGTATTTTCCTCGGAATTCGGTCATCAGACATTCTTAGTACATGCCCAAGCCACCTCAATTGTGATTTTTCTATGAAGAGTAGCAGTGGTTCAATGTTTAGATCATCTCGGATCGTCGAGTTTCTTATATGATCCCATTTCGTAACTCCTGCCACTCCTCTCAAGTATCTCATTTCGGCAGCTTGGACTCTGGAGCGTGTTCTTTCATTTAGCATCCATGTCTGGTGGCCGTAAGTGAGCGTTGGGCGATATACCGTTTTAAACACTGCCATCTTTGTCTTGGTGCTAAGCTCGGCTTTTCTTATTACTGAGCTGTAGAGAGGACGCAATACACTGCTTGCCGCACATATTCTTCTATCAATTTCTCCGTCTTGCCGACCATCGCTGGAAAACTCGACCCCAAGGTATTTGAACCTGTTCACCTGTTTCAACTGAGTCCCATTAGCGATTATGTTGCATTGAGTTTGGTCCCTTCCTATAACCATTACCTCCGTTTTTGAGGTACTCATCTTCATTCCCGCCGCCGTGCACTCTTCGTTACTTCTTCTTCACCCTAAAGCATCAAAGCTGAACCCAAAATAAACACTGAAATTGTTTATGTTTCACCATAATACCTTATTGTAATTCTATGGGTCTGATTGGTATTTTCGTCTTTTGGTAGATAAATTTGATAAAATATTCATTGATATTTATACCTACAACCTCTATGAAAATATTGTAGTTTTATTTTGATTTACAAACACGCTAAGCTCTTTATGTAATAACACATAAAATACGCTTTATGTAACAACAAGAGTAGGCCCGTGAAAATCACGGGATATTATTATTTTTATAAATAGAAGTAAAAAAAAATAAAAAAAATCACATAATATGCTGACAATTATACACCACCAACACAAGAAATAACAACATAAAGTCATTGTAATAATTGACGTACATAGATATACCTCACCTGCGAAATTGTATTGTTTAAAACTGTCTGTTTGATATGGTACCACGAGCACAACATATAATGTGTTTTTAGTTAAGTGTTTTCATAAGAATGACTAGTAAAAAATAACAAATCATTTCAGCACAACCAAGGCAAATGTCATTATAATCATAATTCATTCTTATGTACCTACCTTTGTACGAGAAGCGTGCTGTAAGAGAATTATCCAAATAATGATTTGTTTTTATTTAGACCCATTTTTTCCCACCTTCTGCTTTAGGAAATTTAAAAAAACTTATGCTAACGCATCTTTCATCTTGTACAGGGTGTCTGGTGGCAGATTTATATTTTTAAATAGGATTATTTCAAAAAGTAATAAACGGTTTGGGGGGAGGGTGGCGCCGTTGGAATCACCGATCGTGCGGATTTGTCAGTCACGATGTCGCAGTGGTCGAGTGAGAATCGCGCGTTCGCTGTAGAGACATTTTTTAAGAGTAATGATTCTTACGTAATTGCCCGTCGAAAATTTTGTTCAAAGTTCGGTATTCGGCGAATACGTGATGGACCGAGTGTAAATTTAATTCGTTCGTGGGTGGAGAGATTCCGCGCAACTGCTTCGGCTATGAATGCCCATGGCCAGGGCCTAGTCGATCTTCAAGGACTCCCGAAAACATTAAACTGGTTGAAAGCAGTTTACGTGAAAATCCGCGACTTTCAATACGGAAAAGAGCAGCCTTACTGGGACTTCCAAGAGCGATTAGTAGAAAGGCTACATAACACAAACATGATGCTCTTAAAGATTGGAATTTAGAATTTTTTTTTCTTTCAGTGGCCGAGAGATCTGTCGTTCTTCACCCCCTTATGCTGTAATATCATGTTCTACTGAATTAGAATGAGACAAATTAAACCAAATGTTACATATAGAGATAAAGATTCCTGTCTGTATAAAGGATTCGGAATATTTTTAAACGACTAGAAAAGGAGGAGGTTCTCAATTTGACGGTTTTTTTTTTTTAATTATGTTTGTTACCTCAGAACTTTTGATTGGGTGAACCGATATTGATGATTCTTTTTTTTATTTGAAAGCTGGTGCTTCCCGTGTAGTCTCATTTTAATTTGGTCCAGATCTGATAATGGGATCCATGAGAAAACCATATATGTATGTCTTAAATTTGCAATAAGTATGTGCGCGAAATGGACGAATAACTCAATATTACGCCAACCGATTTCGATCATTCTTTTTTTTGAAGTAAGACAAATTAGTTAGGGAACTTCAGATTCAGTAAAAATCAAAAAATAAACAAAATTTTTAAGAAAACAAAAACCTCTTAAAAAATGCACTAAAAAGTAAAAAAATCATTTCGTATTCTTCTACAACTTAATAATCAACTTATTTTTCTACTCATCAATATGTAGGTACGATTGTTATTTTTGGAGTCGGTGTCGGTGTTAAATCAAATCTAGCAACTATTTTGTATTTTTTTATGAATAAAGAATATAAAATTCTTTACCTGCCACAGCCACAAGTACAAGGGCAAACAAACAATAATGACTGAGTTTTTTTCATCCTGGACTCATAAATCATTTGAACAGATGACTCAAGTTCTTACATAACATTCATGAATAGAATTTCAATAATAATAACATAACCTAACCGTCCTAACCACAACATAGCTAGTTTTCAGTACGAATAGCAAAGATTGCAATAATATTATAATCGTTGTATTGTTTTACGTAGTTAGAGTAGAGAGAAATATTATTTTGAACCCTCAGCCAGTTAGATCTGGCAACAGAATTTATTCAGCGATCAAGTAAACAGCATTTTCAAATGAGAACAAATCACAATAATTTATTCCATTTGAATAGATTGTTGTCAGGCCACAATTACCTTCCTCTAATTATGATGACATTAATTATTGTTTCAATGTCGCGTACACACGTACAAACTCGTCTCATACATACAAACCAACATTCATTCGTACACATATGTCCGCTTGATAATGTATTCATAGTCTAAACCAGGGGTGCCCAACCCAAATCATCACCATCGTTTGGTAGGACAAAAAATGATTGAGCTCAGTGGGGCCAGGCCAAACATGGTGGGGGGGAGGGGGGCAGTCAGCACCGGCTGAAAAAAATTGGCACATTCCACATTTCCTCGAAAGATGTTCTTACGATCGCACAGGGACAATGAGAGAGATTAATTATTCTCTGTATCAGCTTTTTAAAATTATATATATAATATCGATTTTATTTCATTCCAAAGTTTTTTTTCGTTGTTAGTTTTTGGGGTGTGTTGCGCTACCTCCTTCTATAGCCGACGTTTCGGACAGCGTTGCAGTGTCCATCATCAGGGCAGATCCGGTAGATCCGACGATGTGTTGTGTTCCAACTATGTGGCCGTGAATTTAAAAAAAAATTTAAATTTTAAAAAAATTTTAAAACTTATCATTCCAAAGTTGCTTTAATTTTTTATCTACATCCAAAAATGCTGAAAGGCGTGATGATAAAACTATGAAAATTATGTATTTTTTGTAATTATTTTTTGATCATAAGTATTTATCATTTTTCAATAATGTCTAAGCAAAATAAGAATGTAAAAAACGCAAATAAATACACAAACGGACCAATTTTCGTCAAGAAACACATGTAGGTACGTATATATTTTTTAATGATTTTATTTAAACTAAAATAAAAATTTTTAAACATACGTTTATCAGATAATGTGTTGATTTATTTTACTGCATGATATATGATTTGAAATGGGTGTTGAATAATACAAAATCTTTTTTGAAAATTTAACAAATCTGCCAACGACGTATGGTGTAACCTGTTAGGGTACCCCGATGCCGGCTTCTAAACCAGCAGCAGCACACCAACACGTCCCTGGCTAGCTCTCAGCGGGACAAGGGTACTCTCTATTCAGGGGAGTGGGCAGCTCAAGGCTAGGGAACTTCTCTCCATCCTTCGGTGACCCACGGGATCCTCACCGGCCAACAATCCTCCCGCCGTAGCAGAATAATAACAATGTTAAATCATTTAGACATGTATTGTAAGCTCAAACACATACATAGGTTTCTACAGTACAATTCAATTACAAGAAATGCAATTTACACAAACCTAGCTAAAGTGTTTAACTTTCTCTGACTGACTCTCAAAACGAAACTCTCCGGGTCGTGATTTCCACGGGGGCCCTACATTTCACTGTATTACGGACAACATTTAAAGAGGAAATCAAGATACAGCTTACATGTAGGTTGGCAGGAACCTCGTCTCATGTGGCAGCTTCATCAGGCACTTTCATAGTCTAAATAGACCGAACTATGGTGCGGCAAAAGGCCAATTATACACAAAGGTACTTCAATAATACATCGCGACCCCAAATGAATTGGGTCCGCCGGCTGCGAGTAAGCCGCTCGCGTGCGTTCTTAAAGGCGCTCAGATTGCTTCTGTGGGCGAGCGCCGCGGGCAGCGGAGTCGCCGGGCAAGCGGGGCGGTAAGGAGAGGCAGACAGGATATGGGGGGAAGAGGGGGCGGCCAGCTGTGGCTAGCTGCTCGCGTTCTCGAAACTATTCGCTTCAAGGGCGTATCGTAACACTTCCCCCCGCGCTCGGAAAAAAAGCGACGTGGCAATGGAGCTGTAGGATAAAAAATCCTCTTAAACTTCCATTGGGGTTTTTGAGAGATTCGTTGCTTGAGAGATGCCTAGCTAGAACATGCAATTTATGTTATAGTTTAGGTCACAATGTTTGTAGGGAATGGGTGAGGGGTACATACAATGTTTTGGAGAGGAACAGTTTTGGTGAAAGTACATGGTGTGAAACAACATACAAGATTATGCAATTGAAAGATGACAATACATGGTTATGCAATTGAACAAAATAACAATACATGGTTATGCAATTGAAAAATAACAATTCATATTTGTACAATCGAAGAACAAAAAAAAACAAGAACAAAAATGCCTGTGTGATTCTAAGGTTTCATTGGTCTGGGAGCTAAGTTTGCGAAGCGTGGATTTGTTTGGTTTCGGAGAATTTCGAAGAGGAGGACGTGGTTTCACAGATTCTAAGGATTACATTATCACTGTAATCAGACCCCTTTGAGATAACACTCAGAAGTACACTTGGGCCTTAGAAAACACTTGGTTTTGTCGAAGACGTCGAAGTTCACGAAGTGGAGACTGTGGTTGCTGTGCCGCGACTATGGTTACAGAGGTCATTGAAGAGGAGAATCCAGTGTCTGCAGACATGCCAGTACGAATCCTAAGTGTTATTAAGGTAAACACGGATCGTATATAATGGTTATTGAAGCATAATGTAGCTCAACATAACTTGTATTGGTACGCATTCAGCGAATACTGGAGGTCAAGGTAATGATGGTTTACACATGACGATTTGCGTCACTGCATGACAGCGCAAGAGACGACATGGTTGGCATTGATAGCAAGAGTAAGAACAAACCTAGGAGCTAGCGTGCCCAAAAGGTGGTTCAGAGTGTCATGATGTATAGTGGGACAACTCAACTTGCTGTGGCACGACAAAACAACATACATATGGGTGGTATGGTCTGTGCTTTCAGGAACAAATGCGTAGAAAAATGGCAGCAGGAGGGACCTAGTAACCACAGCGCGTGCTGTCAGGAAGTGGAGCTCAGCTTGGCTGTTGGTGATGACATCCGCCTGGGCTTCTTTTTAATCCGGGAGAAATTATTATTAGAGCAAAATTCTTGAAGTTTACCTGCCTAGGGACCAATGAAGAAAAGGTTTGGAGAGAAACAAAATGTGTCCAGATTATGAAATAAACGAAGTTTTAACCACCGACCCAGAGAGTGACGAAGAGAGAGTTTTCTAACTAAATTGTGATTACATAAACATTTTCCTTTACCAGGATGACTTGGCGTTTGCCGAGTGACAATATGTCTTGGTTAAAAAACAACCGGCCTTCCATGGCCTATGTTAACATAAAGGTAGTAACATTTTTTGTAGAATTTCAAAAAACAAGACAAAGAAGTCGTGAATGAGTCACGGTAAAAGCAGAGAAACCAATTCATGAATAAAGGTTGTCAAAAGGAGACAGACGGTACGCCAAGTGCATATCGTACATATCCAACATTCATGAATGTGTTTCGTAAAATTGAGACAAGAGAACAAAAGGTGAGACATATGCAGAGAGTGAGGGAGAAAGCCTGCTGATAATTGGTCAATTTACCGATTCGCACTCCCAGTGAGGGCGAATTATGGTTAACAACAGATTTTCCTCTTCATAACATATACCTGAGAACATGATGGTGAGGAGAAAGGAAAGGAAAAGGAAAGGAGTTGAGTGACGAAACTTGCTAGAGACTGGACTAATTTCCACTTCAAACTCCATGTGAGAATGAAACATGATCAACCAGCAGATTTCCTGACTCTTTACAATTGTTAAAAGGATGAGGAGAAATTTGAATACACATTAACAAAGAGACTAATCTTTTGCGTGTATTGGGCAAAAAATTAGGGGTCATTTTAAAAACTCCTGCGTGATTGTGAGAAAAGACAGACCCTTGCTCCAATTTCACAAACCTGGGGGTTTTCTTATCCGTTCCCCAGACAACGAGTTGGGTGGTTTTGTGCTCAATCGATTAACTCCCACAGCACTATGCCCCATAGTTAGCAGTGAAGCTACAAACTAGTCCTTTTGGGATAGTAGATACTCCTGGGCTTCTTTCCTTTTTGCAAAGAAGTAAAAAAACAGGAGGTCCACGGGCATTGGCGTTGAATGACAACAAAGGGTTGTGGACTACATTTCGTAGATCGCACACAAAAGGTTTGATATTATTTCGTTCGCACGACTCATGGTAAGTGTTTTAACGTCTCCACGTATAGTGTATAAAAACATGTAAGTACATACAAGATAAAACTCAATTATAGACAGAAGTCAAGAGTTTATACAATGCCTCTTAAAGAAGATGGCAAGGCCGATATTATGTCGTTCGCACGAATCATGGTGAGTATTGTTATTACGTCTCCACGTCTCGTGTACAAGGGTTGTACACAATTATACATACAAGCGGTACTCATGACAAATTAATGACACACGACCAAAATACAAGAGCGGTACTCATGACAAATGAATGACACACGACCAAAATACAAAAGCGGTACTCATGACAAATGAATGACACACGACCAAAATACAAAAGCGGTACTCATGACAAATTAATGACACACGACCAAAATAGATTGTACAGAAAGGGTGGTACTCATGACAAATATGTCACACGACCAACTCAATAACATTTAGCTATGAGCAAAAGTGATTATGACGAACTTCTCGTATCGTGGCAGGTATTTTAAGGATCCCTCCTATAACGGTGGATGTTCTAAGGATCTCTCCTATGACGGTGGATGTTCTAAGGATCTCTCCTATGACGGTGGATGTTCTAAGGATCTCTCCTATGATGGTGGGTTACGTTTAAATACAATACAATAAACGTTAACGATGCTCGTTTTAACACATTTTATAAAGATTCGTTAGATTAACTAACTCCGTAGCCCAAGAGCGTACGACAGAGAAGATAGACAATTTGATGCTACTTCATGTGTTACAAAATACAAGGGTGATGGCAGAGTATAATTCTACTTACACCAAGTATTTAAAACAAAGACAGACCTATAATGGTTTTACATACTGTCTGTTGTGGCAACCTGCAGTGAGGAAGACCAAAGAAAAGGGACCAATTAAGGTTTTACATACCCTTTGTGTAGTTACAAACATACCAGGTTATGTGCAATTTGGGTTGCAAATACTTGGTTAAATGGACACCTAAAAGTTGTGAATTCCAAAATCAGGATGACCATAAGGTTTTATTAACCTGTCTCGTAGGGTTGAAACGTGTCATATAAGACATACGTAACGTACAAGCAAAAAAATAACAAGAAAACAGTGGCTTTGTTATAACAACCAAAGACCGGATGATTCGGTTTTACGTACTTTAGTTGAAACGAGCCAAATTGATTTATATACAGGGTTATAAAGACCAAACATTGGTTTTATAAATACAAGTTCCAAAATGGACGTGTCGATATCCAATTTGGGTACATGAGCATGAATTTGGGTAGGACGCCATCAATTTTTTAATTTAAGAGGAAAAAATTGAAAAAAACTTATATACACGAGGGGCGACTATGTAAGTAACCACTGTTTGATTTTCATGCTAGAGATACCTCGGAAGGTTTTACAACTCATGATGAACAGAATAAAAGGACAAATTGTAAAAAAAAATAGTTAACTGGTTCTGAGTCGGAATTTAACACTTTGGAATTTACAAAACCCGACTTCTAGAACGACACGCCGATGGGCAATTGTCAACTACTTTACATGAACAAAATAAATAGGTGAGAAAGTTCCTTTCCACACGACAAAAATGCAACAAAAAAAAAAAAAAAAAAAAAAAATTACAAAATTACATGACAAGACAGGGTATGACGTGGCATGAACATTGCGTAGTGTATGTGTTGAGACAATAAATGGGCTCGCGACTTCCCAAACATTGAAACTCGAAATGTGTCTCCGTTCCAAAGTGATCAGTTTTAGAACAGGTGAAAAAAAAATAAAAGAAAAAATTGCCGTGAGGGAAAGAAAAAACAGTGCAAAAACAACATTTGAAAGTAACTTCAAGGAGAGTACGCATTAATTTACAAAATAATTTACAACTTGTTTCATTTATGAAACGATGGGCATGTGATTGACACAATACACGCCTGACGTAGTAAGACTCTGTGAGCTTACAAAAAGGTGATGCATACTGGATCATTTTACGTTTGCTGAGATAGTGGGGGCAGTTTTACTTGACTCCTCACTTCCAGACTTTACAATGTCCTTGATGTGGTAATTACCAATGTGCTTTCCAGATGAGTCAGACAAGGAGTACACTAGGTCTGATATTTTCCTTAGGACTTTGGCCTTCACGAAACGTGGTGCCAGCTTAGCAGAGAAATACATGGCTCCTTGGGAAAGTGTGTTGTTCTTTCTCCAAACTATGTCTCCTGTATTGAAGGTGACATGTTTTCTACGTAAGTTATATCTGTCCGCACTCTTTTGGTGAGCCAGGAGCAAAGCATCAGTGACTTCACTGTAAATGGCCGACAGTTCTTCCAAGCGATGGGCATAGTCTGCGGTAGGGTTGCTTGTGGTGGCAGATGACGTAGGAAAGTTTGTGTCCCTATGTAGAGAACCATGGACGACTTGTTCCATACCGTGTTTTAAGAAGAAAGGTGTGTAACCAGTGGCCAGATTAACAGTGTTGTTCATAGCGGCCTGAATTTTATCTAGGTTTTTACACCAAGTGCGTTGATCTTTATCAACTAGAATAGCTAGAGCTGTGTTGATTGTTTGGTTGTAACGTTCGACAGTGTTATTCTGGGGAGTGTACAAGGTGTTATAATAAATGTCCTTGATTCCGTATTTGGCAAGAAATTCTTTGAATTCCTGGGCAATAAACTGTTTTCCGTTATCAACAATTACGGTTCTGGGTGTTCCGTAAGGTATAAAAATGTGTTTTTCCAGAAGTTTGATGATGGCGGACGCATTGGCTCTTTTTAAAGGGAAGATCCAACAGAATTTGGTGAAAACATCCACTACACTAAGTATGTGCATGTGTCCGGCATAACTTCGAGGAAAAGGTCCGACGAGGTCCATTGACAATGACTGTAGGGGTCTGTCGGCACGTTTGGGGTTACCCATTAGGCCGGCAGGTGCTGCCGTGCTATGTTTATAAGCTTTACAAGTTTCACATTTAGAGATGTAATTGCGAATTTGTTTGAAAAGACCAGGCCAGTAATACTTCAAGGAAATCTTTTTATACGTCTTGAAAGTTCCTGGGTGTATAGAGTCGGGAGCACTATGATTGTCAATTATTATTTGTTCTCTTCCTTCGAGGGGAATGACAAGTTTCCAAGAGTAATCTTCGAGGATGGATAGTGGTGCCTTGCAATTACGGTATAGTTGTCCTTCTTTTATGATAAAATTAGGAAACTTTTGTTGATTATTTTTACAACCTTCGAAGATTTTCAAGTACCATTCATCTTTTGTAGATGGAGGGGGGGCAATTGTGTCAACATTTAATGAAGCCAATTCAATTCTTGAAAGAGCGTCAGGAACAATATTGTCCGCGCCTTTACGGTGTACAACATCAAAATTGAATTGAGACAAACGGGAGGCCCAACGAGCGAGTCTACCGGAGGGATTACTTAAAGAGATCAACCATTTCAAACTACTATGGTCTGTGACTACAGTAAATTTGCTACCGTCTATGTAACCGCGGAAATGGTGAACAGAATCCAATACAGCCAGTAACTCCTTTTCGGTAATTCCGTAGTTTTTCTCGTGTTTATTTAGTGTACGGGAAAAATACGCTACAGGGTGTTCGCCATCTGGGAATTCTTGAGTTAGGACTCCACCGATTCCTACGTTGGAGGCATCCGTGTGGAGGGTAAAAGAGAGTGTAAAATCCGGGCAATTCAGAACGGGGGCTTTTTGAAGGGCATTTTTTAAAGTTGTAAACGCTTTTTCAGTTTCAGCAGACCATCGGAAGTTGCTGACACCTTTACGGGTGCCGGTAATTTTATTTAAAGGGGCTGCAATTGTGGAAAAGTCTTTGATGAATCTTCTGTAGTAACCTGCAAGTCCAAGGAAACCTTTGACTTCCTTCGCGTTTTTGGGTCGGGGAAAATTTGCCATGGCTTCCACCTTAGCGGGGTCTGTTCTTAGACCTTTTTCGTCGACAATGAATCCCAAATAACGTAAACGGGACTTACAGAATTCAGACTTCTTCAAGTTGATGGTTAAACCAGCGAACTTGAGTTGTTGAAAAACCTTTTCCAACATTAATAGGTGTTTTTCAAAGGTGTCGCTGACGATGATGAGGTCGTCAAGGTAACAAAACAGGCTGTTATCGACTTCAGGACCGAAGAGTTTGTCCATCAGTCTTTGTAATTCGGCGGGGCTGTTCTTTAGACCAAAGGGTAATCTTTTAAAATGGAACATTCCCCTACCAGGTACAACGAAAGCAGTTTTTTCACACGATTCTGCGTCCAAGGGTATTTGCCAAAAAGCTTTGCTTAGATCAACAGAGGAGATGAACTTGGCGTTGCGCAGTTGGTCTAAGGTCGCGTGGACGTAAGGTAAGGGGTATGCGTCAGCTTCCGTACAAGAATTTAAACGTCTACTGTCAAGACAGAAACGTGCGGAGCCATCTTTTTTAGAAACCAAAAGAGTTGGGTTGGTCCATGCACTTCTGCTGGGAACCACCACACCCATTTTTAACATTTCATCAAGTTCTTTTTCCAAAAGTTTAAGCTTTTGGGGGGCTAAGTTGTAATAACGTTGCTTTATGGGTGGGCCATTGGTTTTAATGTGGTGTTCTACCAAATTTGTCAAACCCAATCCACATTTTTCGAAAGATATTGATTCGAATTTATTGACCATTTCCTTTAGTTGGAGAGCTTGGTCCGTGCTTAAATTTTCGTGAGGTATTATTGTGCGGATCTCACTAATTTGAGCAGCAGTGGAGGTTTCGCCAAGAGTATTAAATACTTGGGGAGCAACGTTAAAAGCCTTCCAGAAGTCAACGCCAAGGATGAAATTCTGGGATATAGAGGGCACTATTAGAAAATTGATTGTAATTATTTTACTGTTACAATTAATTGGCAGTGCGAGGGTACCGATGACCGGCTGGGAAACATTATCCGCAGTCGTCAGGTGTGTTGTTTGTGGCGAAATTTTAAAATCACTGTTAACAAAAGGCAGGTGAGCATTGTTGCCAAGACAGCTGACAGATGCACCGCTATCAAGTAATCCGGAAAAGGGGACATTGTTAACAGAGAAAAGAGCATAGGGTCTCCCATCTTTAGCTTGTTTGCAACAAACCGAGGAAACATTTAAGGTCTGGTTAAAATACTTAATGTGTGATAACCAATCAGTCCATTCTTTAGACCTTGGTTCAGAATGGGTACCTGAGAGGTTATTATTTAGTTTTTTTGGCCTCTTCATGTAGAAATTTGGTGGGGGCTTGGAGAAATCCACCTGAGGTCTGACATCGCTTGGGTTTTGTAACCTTTCTGCATTGTGCCTTGATCTCTTGAAAATGTTGCGCAGTTCGTCGCGTGGAGGAGAGCGGTCCCTAGAGTGGTGTCTCTTGGATGTTCGGGGTTCCTTGGATTCCAGAAGTCTTGCTTGCTTGAAACAAGTAGCGGCCAGGTGGCCTACTTTTTTGCAAAAGGAGCACACTTTTTTGTTGTCGAATTCTGGCTTTAAACCAGACGAACGGCTTGGCACAACCACATTATTCGACACATTCTTTATGTTTTTCCTATCCTGGTACGATTCCAGGAGGAGGCAGACTTCGTTTAGCTGGGCCAGGGATGCAATTTTCTGTGAGGTGATGATGTTCTCGTATTTGCTTAAAAGGCCATCAGTTATGACTGGTAATAGTTCAGCTTCCGGAACAGGATGTGAAAGCTTGATGTT
The DNA here is from genome assembly GCA_917563855.2 of Limnephilus lunatus. NCBI lineage: Eukaryota > Metazoa > Arthropoda > Insecta > Trichoptera > Limnephilidae > Limnephilus > Limnephilus lunatus. The sequence goes on from OU830596.1 coordinate 72,400,886, forward strand.
GATGGATTCAGCCCTTTCTATGAATGTAGCCACAGGTTCATCTACTAGTTGTTTAATAGATAGTAGAGATAGTTTGATCCGGTGCTGGGTCTCCTTTTTTCCAAAGCTAGAGATTAGGGCAGCTCTGAGTTTACTCCAATCTTTGCATTTAGTCTTTTGGATGCGGTGCCACGGAATTAATTCTGGGGAGATGAGTTCTATAAAGTTTCTCCGTAGAATCTCGAATGGGATATTTTTGATTGTAGCCGTTTCTTCAATACGGTCAATGAAATCCAGCACATCGGAGACGCCATTATATTTGACTTTCCAAGAGGATAAATCGTAAGTTTTATCTTGTGTCAAGATGGGTGCGACGTCCTGTTTTATCATTACATGCGGCGTAGGTTCTTTGTCAAGATTATCCAAAACTTGCGTAGCCGAACATGAATTATTTTCGTTGGAGGGGGCGAGGTTTATTCTCCTAATGTACTTTTTGTTGAATAAAAGTGCATATGCCTTCAATGTAGATTTAGATTTGCTTGATGGCGAGAGTCCTCTATCCCTTAAAGCAGCTTGTAAGTGGGCTTTGGATAAACTATGCACATTGGGAATGGTACCCAAGTTGGATGATGTAATAGTTTGCTTGTCCTCCATTGTGAGTTTCCTGGGTGGTGGGGAGAAGAAAAAAAATTGGCCAGGGGTTTCCTTTAGAAAGCGCAAAAATTAATTTTTGTGAGGCACTTTTCACTTGGTGGTCACTGTTGGCACTTCCAAATGTGTTTTGTGTACATGACACCAGAATTCTTGTCAAAGAGGGGCAGACGAGAAAAAATTTTGCGTGGAAAGACCTTAGTGGTAAAGGTTTTTGTATTTTACTGACCACTTTTGAGAAAACTGTGAAATTCACAAGTATTTATTTATTTTAGAAAAATTTTTCCAGGACTGACCTTTAGAAAACAGGTCTTTTATTTTCACAAAAACACTTTACACTGAGAAAGGCACTAAAGTTCACAAAAGGCACATTTCTGGCAAATAAAGGACAAACTTCCGAATGAAAATGACTGAATATGGGGTTTATTGCATCCAACCATATTAAAATTATTTTATTTATTCATGGGATCAGTCATTGGTTTCATTATTAATCCACTTTTCACTTATGTAAGGGAAAAAACACAATTCACTTTCACTTATGCTGAAAAAAAAACAGTACCTATAATGTACAATGGGGAAAGAAAGTCATTATTTTGTCCATTTGGAGAAACATTAAATTGTACTAATTTGACAGACACAAGTGGGCCGATTGGTATATTGTGCAGAAATAATAAAAATACGTAAGTCCGAAATTTTCATTAAGGAATTCGCAAAATAACTGGGGTTCCAGAATCAAATTCATAATGATGATTTCCGTTGGTGTCCCGGTTCAGTCATAAAAAACGGTTTGGATTTAAAACGCAGCCTAGCAACAGTCGGTTAGGATTCCGGCGGGAACAAAGCATTTGCGCGCAAACCAGAGAATATCGCGTGAAACAAAGGGCCGTTGGATTTGGGCGCGAATAACTGTTGTTAACGCGCCCGCCGTTTGGAGACGCGTGCGCAATCAGATTCGTGGCGCCTCGGGTGCTCAAAATGGCCGTTGTTTCAACTTGCGATGCAATTTATAATTCCAGTCAGATCTGTTATGGATCTGATTTACATATTGGTTTCTGTGGTTTTTTCACAGGATTCACTGTAGAATAACAAGGCATAATTAATGTTTTACAAAATAGTTGTTGTGCGGGAAGGATTTTGACAGAGTAAGGTCCCGCAAAGTGACCGGGATAGAGAAAAAAAATTCCAGCCCCACGATCGGGCGACAATTGTTAGGGTACCCCGATGCCGGCTTCTAAACCAGCAGCAGCACACCAACACGTCCCTGGCTAGCTCTCAGCGGGACAAGGGTACTCTCTATTCAGGGGAGTGGGCAGCTCAAGGCTAGGGAACTTCTCTCCATCCTTCGGTGACCCACGGGATCCTCACCGGCCAACAATCCTCCCGCCGTAGCAGAATAATAACAATGTTAAATCATTTAGACATGTATTGTAAGCTCAAACACATACATAGGTTTCTACAGTACAATTCAATTACAAGAAATGCAATTTACACAAACCTAGCTAAAGTGTTTAACTTTCTCTGACTGACTCTCAAAACGAAACTCTCCGGGTCGTGATTTCCACGGGGGCCCTACATTTCACTGTATTACGGACAACATTTAAAGAGGAAATCAAGATACAGCTTACATGTAGGTTGGCAGGAACCTCGTCTCATGTGGCAGCTTCATCAGGCACTTTCATAGTCTAAATAGACCGAACTATGGTGCGGCAAAAGGCCAATTATACACAAAGGTACTTCAATAATACATCGCGACCCCAAATGAATTGGGTCCGCCGGCTGCGAGTAAGCCGCTCGCGTGCGTTCTTAAAGGCGCTCAGATTGCTTCTGTGGGCGAGCGCCGCGGGCAGCGGAGTCGCCGGGCAAGCGGGGCGGTAAGGAGAGGCAGACAGGATATGGGGGGAAGAGGGGGCGGCCAGCTGTGGCTAGCTGCTCGCGTTCTCGAAACTATTCGCTTCAAGGGCGTATCGTAACAAACCTTATCATACAGAAAATTAACATTTTTTCTCAAAATTTAAAACATACGTTTACTAGATAAAATAACTATCTTTCGAAATCATTTTATAATTTTTTGTGGAAAAGGGTCAATACGTCTAAAATCTGATTTAATAATGACATATTTCTGGTTTTCTCTGGTTATACCCTCTTAACCTGCGTGATAGCTCTCTCGCTGTCCACTATACACGCGCCAATGTGAGACCTTTGCACTCACCCTCCGCATATTTACGTATAATTGCCAGATTCTACCCGAATTAAATTGAAATCTAGATAGTTTCTTCGATATACATTTTTTTATTTTAATATACGACATCTATAGACCTAGCGCCCTTGAGGTGATTTTTCACAAAAACAGCGCTCTATAAATTATCTAATTATTATACTCCAGATTTTATGTCCGGGTTGAATCTTTCCCAAATGAAAGACTAAATCCTTCCACACACTTTTCCACAAATGAATATCTAGTAAATTCACGCAATGTAAGTGCACTGTATAAGTATAATAAATACAAAACAATACAAGAACAATACGTCAATCCACCAGAAACATAATGGGAAAATATTTCACCGACTCCAGATATTTTCATATCAGAGGGTTCGGCTCTGATGAAATGCTAACTGGTCCGATAAATCCTACTGATCCCTCAATATAAATATTTAAAAAATCTTTCGTAATCCTACATGTATTTAAAATGACCGACTTTTGCATTTTTATGTACAAATTTTTTGACAAATCTAATACGCCTAAATTTTGAATGAGAGAGCTAGGTATTATGCCAGTAGCCGAAATAACAAATGGTAATATTTTTATAGTCTGAGAATGCAAATTCTTTTAATCTCATTTCCTAAATCTGTATATTTTCTTATTTTTTCAGAAACAGTTTTCTGAATATTACAAGAATTTGGAATAGCGACATCAATGATATAAGTTATTTTCTTAATTTTGTCATGTAAAACTATATCGGGTCTATTATGACTAATTGTTCTGTCTATTAGAAAAGTTTTATCATAATAAATTTTATAAAATTCATTTTCTAAAAATGAATTTATTATTATTATTATTAGCTCGGATATTTTCTTACGTCGTTGTATTACAGTAAAGTCCTTCAGTAAAATCCCAATTAATATTTTGTTTCACCTAGATAGAGTCTATGATGAATATTCAATATTTAGAATTTTTTGTTTAAGAGTAGTGGATATTGTCTTCAATGTTTAAATATTACAATTTGAGGTTTTACTCGAAAAATCATTTCTCCTTAAAAATATTTAAAAGTTTAAAATAATCCAAATAACTGGAATTCTGGAACGTAAATAAAATTTACTTTTAATTTTTCGGCAACACCATCAAATGCTTCAAAAAATTCGACAAAAAAGACATCAATCTTCTTAGGATACCAAATAAATTTACAAAATATATTGCCCATCAAACAGTTAAAAAAAACTCTTTTTTGTAATTTATTGTATTTATTGGATAACCAACACCTCTTCCATGTGGTGTTGTGACTCCCAAGTGGTTCCCTATGATTGGCGACTTAGAGGTGCCCGGGTTCATGGGGTGAGGTTTGTCTCAATCTCGGTGGCGAATGCATTTTCCCACCTACTGCGTGGCGGGCCAGATCGGGAGAGATTGGTTGAGGGATAACTTTCGACCCATCGCATCGCCTTGCACCACAGCGGGAGGTATAGATTCATACGTTGCTAAGTGCCCTACACGCAGCATCCTGTGTGGAGCCCAAAGATGACATCCCCTGTGACCAAACTAGAAAAAAAATTCCATCAGGGCCTCATGTGTGGGGTGTGCTACTGTAAAAAAAGGTCGCAAAAGTTTGTTGAAATATGTAGGTCACGATAGGTACCTACAGCGTTTGACAACCCCTGGTAACTTCTGTGTTCTATGATGATCACGGCAAACCACTGCCGTAATATGCAAAGTTCAACTCCATGAAAATTATAATAGTGGAATGTCAATATCAATCAACTATGCAAATGTATGATAATTGATTAATTTGCTTCGACTATTTTTCCAATACTAATAATCTAAGTTCATTTTTTTCTATGACATGCCGTAAAGCGAGTCCATTGCCGTTTGAAATAAGTGCATAATAAATATCCTATCTGCGTCACCCAATACTTCCGTAAAAAAAACTACAGCAGTCGTTTTATTTCCATTTTCACAATAAATTATTATAATCGACCCTCATAACACGGACATGTGCCGCATTAGTGGTCGTAAAAATAAAAAAAAATGTAACCATCAAAAAAATGAATAAAGACAAATAAAAAAAATAAAAAATAATGTATTATTCTCTTTACAAGCTTTTTTACATTCCTGTTCCCAATTTTTTTATAAATTTAGTTTATTACATCGACTCCACGTTTATCTTCCATACATCAGGATGGTTTCGATGGTCCTTTGTGAACTAGACTGGTTTATTGGCTTCGTTTGCTTTGACGATTTTGTATCATCAGTGATGACTAACTGCATTCAAACTTCTGGCCAAGTCCAATCAGTCTGACGATAAGTGTTAATTTTCCCGATAAGTGTTAATTTCGTACTATTCGCATGTTAATTTGCTACCAAATCATCAGACATACTAATATCGGTTACTTATGAGTTTTTTTTGTTTTGCGTTAAAATCAACTCAACGAATACAAATTTGCTTTGGATCGTTTTCAAAATTAAAACTGATTTTATGAAGAATTCAGACAAGCGATAAAGTAAGTATAATTACCTACATATAATTTAATATATCATTTTAATTGTCTTTTTTAATACTTATTGTAATTATAATAGGTATCTATCCCGTGATTTATTACATATCTGCGCTAGAAAAGCCATCGTTAGAATTAATGAAAATAAATGTGGTGGCTATTGTTGCATATCGAAATTATGAATACCTATTATTTAATATTATTAAGGTAATCATCTCCTGTGATTAATAACATAAGTGTATCATCTCCTGTGATTAATAACCTTCAGTTTTTAACAACGTTTCCATTATTTAACCACAGTAAACAAGTTTCTTATGTGTCATGATGGTTATATAAGTCATTAATTCAATCGCGATGACGCGCATGTGGATGAAAGAAAAAATAAAAAAATGCCCGATGAAGACATGGCGACCTTAGTTAGACAAGGTTAGACAAGGTCCTACCTAAATGACATATTTATCAAAAATTAAAAAATATATTTTTTAATTTTTTACCTTATTTTTACACAATCTTAATATATAAAACAAAGTCGGGTTAGTTACACTATTTATTACTCGAGAACGGCCCCACCGATTTTGATGATCTTTGATTTGTTGAATTTGTCTCCGCCCCGGATAGGATAATAACTATTAAAACATCACAAAAATTAACGAAAAATATACTTATTAAGAAAAATCTTTTCCCCATACGTTTTGTATGGAACGAATTCTCATATTTGAAAGAGCTGCGGGCATTTTGTGATAAGTACCTATAATATCGAATAGTGCGTGAAATCCAAAAATTCAAAAACGTCAAATGTCAATGCGCTAATTGTTTTGCATATTTTGTTCTTAATTGTGTAATGCTGCCCCTCTTTCTTACACACTAAGCATCAATAGCCGAAAATGAGACAAGCGGTGAACGTATGTCTGCACCAAGCCTCGGATCTACGACTTTTTCGAACCGGGGCAGGAGACCCCTTTACCCTTGTACTTTACCTTTGTATCAGTTTGTAAACCATATTAAAATTCGGAGGTATGATTTTTTTAAGGTGGGAGGAATATATTCAAAACGGTCACCAAAATATCACGAGCAATCCGAGGAAAAAATAAAAATCGCGGAAAAAATTTAAAAAAAAGGATACGTTCATAGATCAACTTAGGATGTGTTCAAAAGCCAACTGGGCGTTTTAAAATCAAATGAATAATCGATAGAACAAGGTGCGCTGGATGCAAGGCGCTTTGTGAATCAAGTTTTTTTTTTCGAATGTAAATTACGATTTTAACGCCCCCTGCCGCCCGGAGCAGGCGCCCCGGTTTGCCCGCCCCCCTAGATCCGACCCTGTCTGCACCCTTCCAAAGGAAAAATACAATAATTATAATAAATCTCTGAAATGAAATGTAGTTTAACGCACAGGAGGCCCTAAGGAAAATGATTTATCTTAGGACTTATGTCATCTTAGGGGATTTTGTGTGGAGGGTATTTTAAAGGAAGGGGAGGATAGGAAGTCCTAAGAAGGAAAAAGGTATGAGGGGTGGGTAGGAATCTGGGGGTCAGTGTGAATCTGGGGGTCAATCTGATGGATTCATACTGGACGTATGAATTCATCGCTCCAACTGCGGTGCAAGGCAATGGGTCAAGAGAGTCCGGCTAAAAAGGAAAAAATCTTCCCTCAACCAGTCTCTCTCGATCCGGATTGTTGGTTAACCAATAAATGGTTCCCGGGGCGGTGGCACCCGTACCCGCCTCTCGAATTCCCGTAGGTAAGTGGAAAAGTAAGACAACCATAAAAAATATAAATCGGTATACAACGCCATCTCTGATACTCACAAAAACAAAACACGGACAGTTGCGCATCGATAATTGCTTCATTTTGTAATTTTTAACTTAATAAAAAAACTGAATTTAATTCAACAGTTATTGATTCTGAGGCGGTACGAAGTTCGTCGGGTCAGCTAGTACAAATAAAATACTTAATTATGCCAATTATGAACTGTTTTACCGTCAATTTATTTCAATCTACAACCATTTCTATTTTTGCTCATTTATATAACCAAAATAATTTTCAGAGCCATCCGTGTTGTGTTTCCGTAGATGTTTGTATGACGACGTTCTAATATCCATTTTTTAAAGCTTCCATTTATTTTACAAGGTTCCAACGTCACTTTGAAGTTTTCATAATTGCAATTTTGTTTGTTTCTGCCAGTCAATCGTTTTTACGAGGAGTAGTGTATGTAGTTCGTCACTTTAGTTAGATAGGGTTCTAACTGACCATGTTCTATGTTCTGAGGTGTCAGTGTTTGCAAAGACAAATTCTCATAATTTTTTTTTTTTTTTTTTTTTTATATGTTCAATAATTTTATTATTAAATTATTGAATATATAAAATAAATAAAAATTAAAATGGAGTTCTACAAATTAAACTTGATAACAATAAATAACTCATAATTTATTTAACAATTTCTGAATTTATGTAAGGTTCAATCCTGTGAAAAGTATTTTAGTTTAACTTATTTTATAGGAAAATATTTCATTAGAAAGTTGCCCTACCTGGGAATGGCATTGAGGAAATGTAGTTAGAACTTTATGAAATTAATTACTATGGCCTAGCCCTAGCTGATTGCATAATATTATCTGCACGTTTAGGTGTATTCTAAAATGGTAAGTATTGGTCCTATTTAAATATTTTAAATAGAATTTTATTTATTTTTAGGGTGTTATGCCTTGTTGCGCTACCTTGTTCTTTAGCCAACGTTTCGGACAGCCTTACAGTGTCCATCATCAGGTCACACACATCTGCTCTGATGATGGACACGGTAACGCTGTCCGAAACGTTGGCTAAAGGAGGTAGCGCAACACGGCATAACACCCCTAAAATAAATAACAAAAATACTTTTGGCAGTGAAAATCTAAAATCACAACCAAATATATTTACGATCATGTTATTATTTTGAATTGAAAAGCGAAAGTTACACTCAGTCTTAACCCTTTTTAGACAAGCGTCATGTATACAAAATACATGCCAACCGATCGCGTGCCTAAAGGATGAGCGTCATATATATACATGATGCATATGTGTGAGAATTTGAAATACCAGTCCACGGGTATCTCAAATTCTTTAACGACACAAGATTGTACTTCTGAGCCAGATTGTTAGTTTAAAATGGCAGTCAAAACAATCGAATACATTAAACTGAACTATTTTACACAAGATTCAACCTCAAAAATTAGAAGTCGTAGCCACTTTTTAAACGACTTCGAAAAGGAGGAGGTTATCAATTCGACGGTATTTTTTTTATGTTTGTTACCTCAGAACTTTCGATTGGGTGAACCGATATTGATGATTACTTTTTTATTAGAAAGCTGGTGCTTTCCATGTGGTCCCATTTTAATTTGGTCCAGTTCTGACAATGGAAACCATGAGAAAACCATATATGTCTTAAATTTGCAATAAGTATGTGCGCGACAAATGGACGAATAACTGAATATTACGCCAACAGATTTCGATGATTCTTTTTTTGAAGTAAAACTTCTTTACGAACACTCGTCACTAAAAATCAAAAAATAAACAAAAATTTTAACAAAACAAAAAATGCACTAAAAAGTAAAAAAATAATTTCGTACGATTGTTATTTTTGGAGTCGGTGTCAGCCGAGATCTCCACATCTCACCTATGTATGTAGTTATCTTGGCTGACACCGACTCCAAAAATAACAGTCGTACGAAATTATTTTTTTACTGTTTAGTGCATTTTTTGAAGTCGTTTTTTGTTTTGTTAAAATTTTTGTTTATATCAAACATTGTTGGATGTTCTTACTTTAGTGCCTACTTATCAAATCGGTGGGACATTGCTGAAACGATTTCAAGCAAATGATCATCCTATCCTATCCTATCTAATCCTATCTAACGGATCGCTCACAAGCAGTGAAGGTGGGAAATAAACAATCCAACTTCACAAAACTCTCTTCAGGGGTACCTCAGGGATCCGTTCTGGGCCCACTTCTCTTTATCCTCTTCACAAATGACGTCGCAAGAATTATCGAGTCATTTGGTCTCCTTTCTCACTGTTATGCCGACGATCAGCAAGTCTACTTTTACTGCACACCAAATGAGATCACTGGCCTCAAAATTCGCACAGTTGAGTGTCTAGAAGCAATTAGTCTCTGGATGTCCTCAAACAAACTGAAGCTTAATCCATCAAAGACCGAATTTCTGTGGGCAGCTACAAAAAGACGTCAACATCTAATAGACAACTCACCAATTGCCATTTCCGGCAATGACGTAATTGCGAAAACAACCGTCAAACTTCTGGGAGTTTATCTGGATTCAGACCTTTCATTGAAAAGTCAGGTGAATAGGACCGTTAGCACAGGGTTCTTCTACTTAAGACAACTTAAGGCAGTTCGTAGGAACCTTTCGACAGAAGCAACTAAGCTTCTTGTGAATTCATATATAGTATCGCGTCTTGATTACTGCAATGGTATCTATGCAAGTCTTCCTAAATGTCAAACTGATAAACTACAATCAGTATTCAACGCCGCAGCACGACTAATCACAGGGGTACCCAAGTTTTCGCACATTTCGGAACACCTCCGAAATCTTCACTGGTTGAAGTGTCCTGAAAGGATCCAGTATAAGTTATGCTGGATGGTGTTTAAAGCTATCAATGAAATGGCTCCACCCTATATCTCTGAACTATGCATTCCGGAAAATATAGGTCTAAGGCAGTCATCTCTTAGATCAGCGACATCGTCTGCAATTGGAAGATTGAAAGAACCCAAGCGAAATCCGAACACTAATTTTGGTGATCGCGCGTTTGGAGTATCCGGTCCTGAGGCTTGGAATAAACTTCCCATGGAATTGAGATGCATAACCAACCCAGCGGAATTTAGATCCAAACTTAAAACTCATTTTTTCAAATACTCATTTCCATAAATTCGTCATTAAATTTAAACTTTGTAATTTAATTATACTCTAATAATTGTTGATGTCCACGAATATATACTATTTTATTTGCTATTCCCTACAACTACTAACGAAAAACTCAAAATGCTATTGATCTACCTACCAATGGTCTGTCAGTGGTAACCTAACACCTCAATCCGGTTAATGTTGAGCGATGAGTCATCATAATGCGGTAAAGATCGGCGATTAATTTCATTAATTTATTTAAGATATCCATACATTTTCGTAAATCCGATAAATTTTGCATCCATGTCCTTAAATAGTAATATGTATTATGTAAAAACTTCCTTCTTCTTCTGGCGCTGTGGAGTGATTCTGGCGAATGTATGATATTTATAAGATGTTTTCAAGTATTTTTAAATGTAAATAAATATGTCAGTTATAAATCTCTAACTTTAAGTCATATTGTAAATATATATGTCATTGAGCTCAGTTTTAGGTCAGCTTTTATATGTCTTAGTCATAAGTCACTAGCAATAAGACTTAGATGTAAATCACTAGTTATAATTGTAAATCTTAGTTGTAAGCCAGTAATATTATTTTTTATGTATTTATTTGTACAGCGCCCTTGAGGTGATTTTTCACGAAAACGGCGCTATATAAATTAGCCAAATATTATTATTATTATTATTTCTATGTAAGTTTCAGAGAGAGAGGTCGTACGTAACTGGACGTCATCCTTCTTCTGTAGTATCGTAGACCATATAATCTTCTGTCTTTCTCGTTTTAATATCGCCGCCCCGGGAACCTTTTATTGGGTAACCAACACCTCTGCCGGGTAGTTCATAACGTTTGATGACGTAGCAGGTGTGCCCGGGTGAGGTTTGTCAGGGTCTTGGCTGTTGTTCACCAACTGCGTGGCAGGCCGGATAAGGAGAGATCCTTTAACTTCTCCAGTATAAGATTTTTTCGGAACATCACCTCCGACCGCAGTGGGAGGGGTGAATTCATACGTCCATCGCTCCTGGACACAATGACCCCCAGATTCCTACCCACCTCTCATACCTTTTTCCTTATCAGTACTTCCCCCTTTTCTATAGCATCTCCAAAGTTGACATAGGTTCTGAAGATAATTATTTTTATCAGGGCTTCCAGCGTGAAGCTAATAGTAAAAAAGGAGGAAATTTTTAGGTTTAGGTAGAATAAAAGATGCGTAGGTACTTCTAAATTTAATTCCATTTGTAAATCATCTGTACAAGGAGGAAATCCATAATTGGTTTTATTTTTGCTATTTAATATTATGTACAAACTGAAATAAATGTAAACTGTCGATTTCCTGAAAATGTATAAATAAATAAATAAATAAATAAATAAATAAATAAATAAATAAATAAATAAATAAATAAATAAATAAATAAATAAATAAATAAATAAATAAATAAATAAATAAATAAATAAATAAATAAATTATTGTCCATGTCCTTTAGGTCAAAGGTCAATGATCTCACAACTTTGCCACATATTTTATAACCTTCAAATAATCAGTGAAATTTATTAAAAAATGCATGTCATTCAAGCAACCCAGTCTGCAGTGACAATCTTTTTCGGCAAAGTTTAAAAATCGGGCGCATTTTCTTTGAAATCAGTATAAATTTGATTGGTATGCAAACTTCTTTTTTTTTTACAACATCTAACGCATATAAAAATTCTCAGTGAAACATTCTCCAGATCTTAACATCATCTGCAATGCAAATTCTCATCGCTTTGAACCGCATTAAAAACAACATTTACTTCCAAAGATCAAAGATCACAGATAATCCTGAGACTTGAATGAATTTAAATGTGTCACTCCTGCGGCCAAGACCGAAATATCTCTTCCCAGCAGACAGCATGGTCCAGACTGCCAGTTCCTACTTATTATACCTCGGGGCATGCAGAGCATTCCCAGCAATTCCTGAAGCTATGAATCACACTAATTAGAAATGAATCAAAAGGAATACCTACCTACTAAGCACGTTTCAGCGAATTTTGATGACAACTCGTGCTGGCGCCACGAGCCACGAGACTTCAACTTTGGACAAAGTGCAACAATCATAACAATGCATGACATGTGCACAAATTAAATGAACTGTGCACAGTGTGAACCATGTCCATATTGCGTTCGTGCCGTTGACGCTCAACGACTAAATTGAGATTTCTTTTGTCACATTCGTAGGTACCATTTGAGTATATTGTATTTGGGTTCCAAGTGCAAAGTGGTTTTGACTATTTGTTTCCTTGTAGATATTAGATAATAATATTAGAATTCAACTTCATCTAACGGTGCCCCTCTCTATCGGAGTTTAGCTAACATCGTCGGTTAATTTTATTAAAATAAATTAGTACCTAAGTAACCTGTAAATTGAAGATGGGCATGAACTCCAAATGGAATGAAAATGAACACTGAGGTAAAAAAATCCTCAGAGCCTATGACATATTTGGGATTGCTGTGTGGGGGGTCTTTTAAGGGAAAGAAAGGAAAGGAAGTTCTGGGAAGGAAAAGGTATGAGGGGTTGGTAGGAATATAGTTATCAATGTGTCCGGGAGAGACGAACGTATGAAAACGTCCCTCCCACTGCGGTGCAAGGCGATGGGTCGAGATAGTCCAGCTGGAGAGATCTAGGTTAAGTCTACATCAAGCATTCTCTCCCAATCCGGCTCGCCACGCACTAAGTGAACAAACGCATTTGCCGCCAAGACCAGGAGAAACCTCACCATATGAATTACGGGCACCCCTGCTAAGTCATCAAATGTAGTGAACCACTAGGGGTGACATATGGCAAGGGTGTTGGTTATCCAAAAAAGGTTCCCGAGGCGGCCTATCCATTTATTAGTATTATCGAAATTTTAGTCACACGAATCAGAAGTTGAAATGTTTCAAAAGATTCATTGTAATCTCTTCTTATCCCATAATCAATCTATCTACATTCTACATGATTATATCTATATGTACCTATAACTAAAATGCCTATAGGTTGTGTTTAATCCGGTACGAAGAACCAAAATGTTTAAGTTTGGTTTGTGTAAGATTTTAGGACTTTTAATTTCAACAATAACACCAGGTACATCAAAGATAGTTTTTATTGTAACCAACAAAATATATAAAACGCCCTTGAAGACCCCCAACGGAACGATAATGTAGTGTTTCCTTTTAAAGGCAAACTGATGCAGAAGAGGTAGAATTTTAGAGAGTCATTATATTTATAAACTCCATTATGGGTCTGTTGGGGGGAAAATATAGCCATTCCTGACATCTATGTCACGGAACCTAAACTAATTACTACTGACACCTGTGCCAGGCGCACAGAAACTTTTACTATATTTTATTTACTTCATTTCCTAACAGGTTGGTTTTTATGCAAACCTACTGTATTATTCCGAGATTAATGAAATTTTGCACATTTGACCTTTAATAAAAGAGGAAGGTTGCTCTCCAGATTTCGAAAAAGCCACCCCCATCCCTGATCCCACCCATTAAAGCAGAATAAAGCCCGGGCAACTCTGGATGCTTCATTAAAGGGCCAGATTTGAAATTCTCGATTCTTTCAATTTAATGCATCTTTTTTGTTTTACTTTTTCACTTCTTGGAATATCATATTTCTTGCCATCCTACCTTTCTTACGAATAAAATACTTTCCGTATCTTATCTCAAATACCAACTTCGCAAAAATACAACATGGTGAAATATTTTTGACACACTCATGGCAATTTTTCATCTCAATTAATTTTACCTAGTGACGTATTTATCTCTGGGTATTTTGTTCAAAACATCGGAGACGAGAATATTCTACATTCCTGCCGCCTACTCACATGATTAATTGATGCTAATTCAGTGCAAAAAAGTGCAATAAAAATACGGGTACCGACAGTAAAGGTGCTCCATTCTGCCCCATTGGCGTAACTTTGCACCATTTAAATGTACACCTATACATTTATTGATGTTTCGCAAAATTCTGTATTTAAGTATCTATTGCTGAACAGGTTTTTATCAGGATTCCTTAAGGCGCCGTATCCCCGCTCAAAAATAAGAAGATGGAGAGATATGTAATTACTAATGTTGGAGAGAGTTCGCTTATATTTAAAACGGTAAAATGAAAGCGAAAAATTTGAGAATGTTTAATAAAACACGACTCGTTTAAAATAGAGCAAAACTCTCTTGGAAGATGTCTAAAACAGCATTTAAAGAAACACTGTGAATTTTTTATACATATAACTTGTAAAATAAATGAAACAGACATGAAAATAAAAAATTTCGGAGAATACTTTGCGATTTTTTTCTATCAAGGGAGTTTCATATAATTTGCGTTTCGGCGTGGGTAATATTATCTAAAAAAATAACATGTATTTTTTTAGAAGCTTAAAATATTCAAATTTTTAAGGTGGATGTGTAATAAATCGGTAGAAATTCGGGTAGCGACGGCTTAAGGAATGTTTAAAAAAATGCTAGATATATTTTTTTAGATTTCCTCAGGCGGTACAATGAACACGTGATGAAATATTTTGTAATTGTAAGGTGGAACATGCTTACATAAACAGATTATGTACTTCGTAAGAATAAGAAAACTAATATTCAACACAGCAAAGGTTAGCTCAAATAACAAATGATGAATGCATCATTGAAAAAGAAATGTGAAAACGAACAGGACAAAAACGACAGGAGAAAATAAAAAGGTAATAGTCGCAACTGGGAATCGAGCCCAGGATTATCTTATCGAGACAAAAAATGCTTTACCAACTCGGCCATTGGAACCACCTATGTATTTGAAGTCACTCTTGTCGATGACATATTTCAAATTCAGAATTAACGATATTATCTTCAACTAATTATTATTATTTTTTTATTGTTCTTTTTTTCAATGACATATTACATTGATGGGTATAACCATTAATAATTGATGTAACATGAAAGTATCTATATAATTTACACAACTGACAAAAAATTCTGCCACCATAAGCTAAAAGCACCGCATTTACGTAATAATAATAATAATTGGACAATTTGTAGAGCGCCGTTTTTTGTGATAAATCACCTCAAGGGCGCTTTACAATTTATTATGAATTCTTAGGTTCTATTTAATTTTATTATTTACAGATAGATACAAAAACACACTTACCTACAGATCACTTCCGATAAGAAGTAGAAGTAGAAGATACTTTATTAGAAAGTTTATGCTTGGGAAAGATACGACTTTGCAAGTAGTGTTTAAAACATTTCAATATCAATTAAACAAAAACTTAGTTCGATTTTCCCAAAAGGGAATGTTACCAATAACAGTAGTTTTATAATGTCGAGAAACTGTAAAACCAGAAATGTTTTTAAAATGGTGCGAAGTTACCCCATAAGGAGCAAAGTTGGGTACTTTAACGGAAAGTGGGTACTTGATATACGAGTACATTAACTTCAGAATCACATCATTGCTCAACCCACTCTAAGTTCTTATCTTTGCAAAATTTAATCATACTAAGTAATAAATATAAACTATTTGTTTTATCGTACAACTAGTAATCTTGTAATGACCGCCACTACCTACTGCTTTGTATGTGAATGAATGCTCGTTGACTTCTGATGAATGAATTTAAGCTAGAAATACATTTTATACGAGCATTTATTTATTTCAACGATTGGAATAATTGCAATAAGATATTTTTCCGAGACGTTTGAAATTAACAAAAATTTACAACCACCATCAATGTTTATGTATGTCTCCTTCCCATCAGATTTATTGTTTCCTTTGCTCTAAACCAAGAGGTCGCGGGTTCAAAGACTGACGAATCGAAAAAAACTTTATTCAATCTGTGATGGGTGATTTGGTATATTTATGTTCAATCATTGATATATAAACATAGATGAGACATTTAGCGAATAAATTGATTCAACGGAATCGTAGGTTAGTACCTCCGTATCTCTCTTAGTACAACAACAACAACCGTCGGCCGTGGAAAAAGGATGAAACTATGGGCTTGAGTAAAAGGAAAGGACGGTCTGACGGCCGAGCCTTTTGACGCGGTGGCTTCAGTTAAAATGCACTTTCCCGAAGGCCTGTTCGTGTATGATTTGAACACGAATCTCGGAGAACTATGTACGGGATAGCGCCCTTATAGTATATCTCTATGTGTTCAATCTGAAATTACTACGTCGAAGTAGAGAGGCACTCTCAGAGACAGATATTTTTATTTACATTTTATTTTTTGCTCGATGGTCCTACTGGCTCCGAAATTCACAAAGGTAAACCAGAAAACCATAAAAACCATTGAAAACCATAGTAGCCGAATGACTAAAGCATTGGATTCACATACTGGAGTCACAGGTTCAAATCTCTGCTAGGTAAGAACGTTTTTAGCTAGTACCTAATGATGGATGTAGGAGGAACTAAAATATTTTCAGGTTATTAAAACCCAAGAATGTCTGTATTTCGTTTAAAAATTTAAAGGAAGTCGTATGTAAAAATAATAACCAAGCAAAACCTAAATTGTGATTCTTATAGTACGTAAATTAATTACGAAAAATATTTTTCCTATAAAGCCGTAAATAAATAAGTTTACCTATCAGCATAATTTTATCAAAATAGAAATCTTTATTAGATGTATTTCAAACATTCGAATGAGGTACAATTTTCTTGTCATGAACTTTTTTCTAAAATTACAACTCCGTATCAAATCAATTTCTTATTTCAATGGCAAAATGGTGTTTTGTCGACTTATCGCAATCGATTAATTGAGCACAGTTTAAGTAGTTGATATTACGTACCTACCTTTATCGTTTTTTTTGCTGTGTTTGATCAAGTGCTCAGATACGCAAAATAGTAGAATTATTAGGGCCTCTAACTCCAAGACGGCAATGCCGAGCTAAAGAAGATATGACGTCTTTATACGGGTAGGTGCTACTTCAAAAGAAATCTCAATTCCGTTTATATTCGAATTAATTAATTTTCAATCGGAATTTTACCCGGAAAACCGGGAGTAAGAGCATTGAATCACCTATGGTGCCAATGATCTATTTGATAGGGAAGCAGGCCTTGTATGTGGGTTCACCACGCTGGGAACTAGGAGACATTACCCAACAACAAACCTGGTGAACTGAAGGGAAAATGAAAATAGGCGCCTGTTGCATTTGCACTGCACTGGTTGTCATACAATAAGTGAACAATTTTAAAGTGATTTCATGCTTCTCACGTATTTTTCTTTTCCACACCTAACTAGTCAAAACGTGCGTAGATTTTTGAATACTTGAGAATATAATATATAAAAGGATGCGTCCAATTCCAATACGTAGAATAAGTTGTTTATATTCAGTACAAACAAAGTGTTGAAAAATGGGGTATTAAAGGTAAGTGAACCTTTTCCAGAAGTATTGTTTTGGGCCTTCAGATCAAATTGTGGTTTTCTGACATCTGATATGCAATAGGGGGCATACATTAATTGCATGAGCTCAAAAGGGGGGAGTCTAGCAAAATCTCACGTTACTTGAAAAGAATATACGAAGTGGCACAAATTATTTTCACCAAGGGAGGAGGAGTGGGGGTCTAGATTGGAAGAAAAACTGCTTACGTAATTAATGTGTGCCTATGCCCCCATAGTGATACCCATACCAGATACCTTACATTTACGTGATCTCGACTTTAAAACTATCGAGAACCTGTTCGATTTGTAACGACATGTCTGTCCATTTGATTTTGAGTTCTAGGTTATTCTAGGTTTTGTTTCAGGCCTTGGTATTTGCTATTACATATTATATCCTTTTATGATCCGTCGGGGTGTTGTGATGTTGTTTATTACGATAGAGACCTAACAGTCTCTAAGCAACTTTGATTAAAAGTAATATGACATGAGACTGAAGAGAGGCGTACATGCAACGCGCATGATACTGAACACTCAGTAATTAGAATAGTTGACAGTTGTTTTACTACACTACTTACTATAATGGACAACGGGAGAGGTTCAAAAACGGAAAGAAACTCAACATAGAAAGATGAATCACCAAATATCGAAAAAAGAGGAATTAATCAGGAAACAGACAAAAGCGACAGATAATCTTGAATCTTATAATCGATTTATAGTCAAATCATTAAGAAATCTTTCCAGCTGTCAATTTCTTATGAAATCTGATCTTATCAGATTATTATGACAGCTTCGAGTGCCGATTGGCTTTACAGTATTTTCCTTGCCGGATTCCATCAACTACTTGCCGGATAGAGATAATGAAAAGTGAAG
Organism: Limnephilus lunatus; assembly: GCA_917563855.2. Classification (NCBI taxonomy): domain Eukaryota; kingdom Metazoa; phylum Arthropoda; class Insecta; order Trichoptera; family Limnephilidae; genus Limnephilus; species Limnephilus lunatus. The sequence goes on from OU830596.1 coordinate 72,419,355, forward strand.
AAAGGCTATGTAGTAACCTACATACCCAGGGGAAATGCTCGCAAATCAAAGCTGATAGTATTAATACGCTAGAATCCGTATGCTTGAAATTTAAGAACCCGACTTCTCTGACGCCGCGCCTTATGCAAAACCATGTTCGTACGTGAAGTTTGTTACAAAGCTACTGTCGTGTCTAGTAGCAAAAACCCGCGAAGCTAGTTTTTAACTGCTGGTGACTATGAGCTAATAATAATAGCTCCCCTAGTTGTCAACGAAGAAAGAGTTTAATTTTATTTAAGTATTATTGTAACAAAGAGGAAAGTCATGGTAATTCACAAATCATGATTAACTCCTTTTTATTATTACCGTTTTTGGAAAAAAGCTTTGCAATTATTTTCCATTTGTTTACTTTTGACCGGATCGGTTTCAGCATAAATCGGTCATCTACCATTGTAAGGCGAAACCTGTTTGTTCGGTCAAAATACACTAGTGGAAGTATGCTATAAAGGTTTGTAATTCAAATAAATTTAAAACTATTTTTGTCTTCCTGTAAACCATTCACTTAGGACGGGTTGTTTCACAGAAATTCAAATGTTACATCGCCGTTAAATAGCCATTTAGCGCCATTTTTTGTTTTTGACAGTTGAAAGGTCTCCGTCAAATGCCTACTCTACGACCGTGTCAATTTTTGAACAAATTTTTATCAGAAAAATGTGACAACTCTCATGTTGTTAAGCTTGTCAGCTCATTATACTTTGATAGAAAGCTGAAACGCACCTAGAATCGGTACATAACGTTTAACCGGGACTTTTCAAATAACTAAAGACCAAATGGCGTTAGTGGCAACATGGCTGACAATATTACATTTTAATTGCTGTCCTAAAATGATATTTTTATTAAGTTGTTTTTTGTTAATTTGTTCGCCTGTCGATGGAAGGCTTCTTCCAAATCTTGTCAATGGACCAAATAAGACGTAGGCATTATGATTATTTCTGAAAATGTTTGTTTATTATTTTAGGAAAAAAACAATTCTTTATCTGAGAATTCGACAGTTTTATCAGCTACCCCACGTCAATCATTGAATATTTGAAGTGGTGCTACAGTCATTTTTATCCACATCTGATTGCCGGCTATATGTAAATCGACTTTATCTAAGGTCACAGTTTATTTGACCAATGATGACATTTATATAATCGACACCATGATAACGTGGATTATCATTGAAATTTAGGTTTATCAATATTATTATCGAGGATTCAGAAGGGGACGTTTTTACGTTGTAGGTAATCTACAAACGGAAATAACGACGGTTCCCAAGGACGAACTTTTTCCGATCCTTTTAGTTTTTAGCTGTCAAACAAACCGTAATATGTCGTAAGCCACTACATTTGCACAAATGCTTTTTTATTATTTTTCTAGTGTATTGATGGTAACACATCGTCCGGCAATATATCATGACCTAGTAAAATCATTTGATCTCTGTTTTGACGATTAACTTACATGTTTTATCCCCCTTGTGCTAAAATCGCTTAGTTGCAATACATTGTAATAATACTAATAATCTATATTATGTAAGTTATGACATACGTATTACATCATCAACGCATTCTTTACATTTTACTTAATATTTTCTTAAATTATGTGGAATTTCACCATCCTCCTCGTAGATTAATTATCCATGCCATAATGTACATTTTCTATTAATTAAACACGATTTATTTATTTAAAAGTCTGAGTTTACTATTCGGCAGTTGAACCTATGAATAGTGACCATGTACCAACAGGATAAGTTATCCGAGTTTATTTACCTGTTGCGAGTATTTATTTGTTTATTTATTAATATTAGTTTTCGTATAGATAAGCTATCAGGAGGATAGTGAAATACCCTCTATGTGTCGGAAGCCACAATATTCTTGTTTATTATTTGAGAATCTATCCTGTCTTTTTGCTCTCCTGTAATATTTGTATTTTGTGGATTTGGGGAGGCTGGGGACAGTTATAACAATTTGACTTTTACCATTTTCTACATCTTAGGTATAATGTTTACGAACAAAATGCTCATACTCAACGATAAATAATTTAGTTGTCTACATGAAGTTGACTTGTCTTAATAAAGAGAAAAAAAAAGTTATAATTTTGTATGAAAACATTGTGGCACAATTGTCCCCGCGGTACTATTGTCCCCAAAAAATATTTATATAAATATACATTTCGCAATAAAAATATTTATCCATATCAATATACAACGAACAAATAACTAAACTGGACCTCCGTAGTCCAGTGGCTAAGACTTTTGACTCACAATCCGGAGGTCGCGGGTTCGAACCCGGCGTGCGCAAATAAATTTTATTTTATTAATTTGTGTTATTTCACAATTAATTCATTTAAAAATAATATATAGTATATTTGCGGCACGTTCCAGAGTGGAAGATACTATCAGTATCGCCCTGGTGTAAGACCACCATTCAGAATTGAAACGTTGCTTGAAAATGGCTTTAGCCGTGTTTGGTGACCAGATCTGAATAGCCAGGTACTTCCCAACCTTCCTCTTCCCCGCCTCCTTCCCCTCCCCACTACCTTCAGCCTCACAACATACCCCAATTGGGGATGCCATAGTCTCATAGAGCAGTTGAGATTCTTGTTCGGTATTCACTGTAAAAAAAAAAAAAACTGGTTCAAAATTTTACAAATTATAGTCTTATTAAAATTAAAATAATTATAATATAAACTTGTAACCATAAAATACACATATTCAAATACGACTTAGTGATGAAAATAATTACAAAATTTATCACAAAAAAACAGTAACAAACAAAATATAACAAAAATGCTGGCAAAATAACAAAATAACTAAAATAAGTATAGGTAGGTATTAAATAATATAGGTAGGTGTGAAAAGTAAGAATAAAATTATTATTACGGATATGTTATTATTTATTAATAATATTATAAAGTAGAGATCATTGACATGGTAATTTATGTAAATGCATAAAATGAAAATGGTTTGGACACTGAAAGTATGACGGACGGACATTAATTTATGAGTTGAGAGCTGTACTCACAGAATCTTCAAAAAAACCTCGGTGTTAGTTGTAGCACGGGGTCGATTGTACCGGTACAATCGTCCCCGGAAAAATTGGTAGAACCATCCACGAGGGGTCATTTTAAATTAAAACGCAAATTTTTGGTTAATCCCTACTCACGAACGCTTCAAAACCTGTCCTAAGATAAACTCAATTGTCTAAAGAAATGTTTAAATAGCAAAATTTTAACATACATAACATAGTAATTTTAATATAAGGGAATGAACGCAATCGAAAAATGTAACTTTTAGGCCTCAAAAATTTCTTTTTTCAATTGAGAACGTCCGGGTTCCACTATGTCCCTCGGGCTACTGACGATTGTCTGCACTTGTCAGGGCTATCCCCTAACGACATATAGTATAGGTACCTATTATATTTAGGGAGTTATACGCCTTGGTACTACTGACCCGTGGTACTACTGTCCCCGGTCTCTCCTACAACATATTAAGGATGCATGAACAAACGTTGTTTTATAAGCAGTGTAAAATAATCTGAGAATTATTGAGAAGGATAATCGGATTCGATATTATCGTGTCAGAACCGACAACGTGATGTGGATTCCATAACTTATTATTGTCATTAATTTGCACCTAGGTACCAAATTACATGTTCATTTCAATCTAGTATTATGTAAATACTTGCATAATATAAACCTAGCAAACAATATCTAATAATAGCAGAATAATTTATGTTTATTTCACTACTCCTAGACAATATAAACTGGGAAAAAAAATCTAGACTTCAACTCCACAAAAATGAAATCAGATTTGCTACTTACTTGCCCCTTTCTATCTCGTCATTTGTGGCTAAGCGGAAAAATAATTTGGCTTTAAAAAATAACCTTAATAATCAAAATGGCTTGACTCCACCAATGGTTTCATTCGCATATTCACAATATGCATTTTGCTGGCGATCTGAAACTGCTCAGGATAATGACATTCAAGATTTTTTTTCTTCATTTTATGTATTAATCAAGTTAGTTCACATCGTCGTGTGTGCTAATAACATTAAAAATATTTTTTTTTAAATAACATTATTTGTAAAGATACGTATAAAAAATATAACATACATATTAAATTAATGATATCTTAAATTGGTCACAAATCTTCATGGGTCCACGATAATAAAAATATATTTGGCCGAAATGTGAAACTATGACATGTAAGTGATTAAAAAAACAAATCGAATCTAAATAAAGAAATTCAGTGAAATTCATCAGCCACTTCGGGGTCATATTTGTGTTTCCAAGTTTATCTTTTCAGATCATTCGGTACAGTTGTCGTTGTGGTGTTACACAATTCTTGGGTTTGTGTAAGAGAAATAAACAAAAACATCGATATTCAACTGCATTCTAAGATGAAAACAAGATCTACTGATTGGTCATATATAGGCAAAAATACGTGGAATTACTGGAACAAATTCAAAAAAAGTTTCTAGGTATGCGAATTTAAAAGTGTGTGGTGTGTAGAGTAACTGCGATTTGTGCATAACTTTAAATTTGTTTCTGAGACGCGCTACGAAAGCCTCCAATCTACGTGGAATGGGGCCCTATTTTAGTATCCTATTTTATTGATAGCCCATACTCCAGGAATGTTATAAATTGTTCGTACCGAACAATAACCAGGGTCGACACCACGACCTGCTATGCTATGAATTCCACGTGGCAGAACAGACGTCCTAGCTCAACATGGCATGACAAGAGGTACGGGGCAGGTAAACGATATCTCTAATCTCTAGGTCTCTTGACATTTTCATCGTTGGCCTAGAAGGCGTCAAGGTTATTAGGCAACAAAATTATTCAGCATTTGTTACCCTAAAAATGGTAATTTTATTGCAGTGAAAAATTACCAACAAACAGTAGGTACTAAGCAATAATTTAATTTATTACATAAAAATAAAATAAACCAATTAATTTTATATAATATCTTTTGTGAAATTCACCCGACACATGACAACTATCATTTATAGGAGACTAGGCAAAATGATTACATATTATTGTGACGCAGCTCTTTTTCAATTCAAGTTGACAAAGGCCAAACAAAAATCTGTCGACATCTTATCTACATCTATAAGATTTTATTATTTGTTTTATCATGAGAGTATTACTCGGAGATAATTTAGAATCAAGATAAATTCGTTTTTTTTGTTTTTTTAATTTATTTTATAAATTCAATAATATTATTATTTGATGTATAAAAACCGTTTATTATAAACGAGTTCTGCTCAAACAGTTTGATAATGCCTTTAAAGGGCGAAACAGCTGTAACACATAATAATAATGACGAAGCAGAATTCGTTTATAATATACGGTTTTTATACATTAAATAATAATATCTATTATTGAATTTATAAAATAAATAAAAAAATAAAATAAAGTTCTACGAAATAAACTTATAACAATAAATAAATAAGATAATTTCGAAATCGGTTTTCCCACGGTCGCTAAAGTAATTCAAAATCATGTGATTTTGGTTTGAAAATTAGATCGCTTAGAAATATTTTAGGTGCCTTAATTACATAAATTCTGCGAGTAGAACACTATTTCCCTTCGAAATAATCGAGTATTTTTTTGATTGGTCTCTTTATAAGCCCAGAAAAAATAATGTATCTGGCCTACAATAACTGCTTTACAGCTCGAAATCTCCTACTTTCAAACCTCTTTTCGGTTATGGTTTTATTGTATAACATGGAAAATTAAATTCTCTAGAAAATGATCCCAAAACATTCAAATATTTGTGACTTTTCAAATGAGGTATTAAAGTTGCTTGATTCTGGATTGTCTCGTCACCGTTTTAGTATATGAACATATAAAGATACTCAAAAATCTTTAGTAGAAATCGAAGATTCCCATTCTCTCTTCTCCCGTTCGTTAGGTCTATATTTGTCTATAAAGAGCAGAATCATTCGATCCTTTAATAGCCCCAGAACCAATTTAATCTCTGCCTCTGCCAGAGTAAGGCGGGATCATTGTCATCATGACATAAATCTAAATTAGTGTTAATTAAAGACCACTTCTGGCGCTATCTGCCTCAGAGTCAACAAGGGAGACACTCAACCTTTGGAAGCGTAAAACATTATAATCATAATCAAAGAAATCATATAAACTACGTAACGCCTTCTACAAATTATATGTGCACAGTCTGGAACGTATTCAAAATCGTTTCTTACGATACTTAAGACTTCCGTAGCTATCGTCCCCTCTTAAATCACCAAATCGGCAGCTTCAAAATTACATTGGAAAATCGAAGAAGCTCCGCTGATGTAGTTTTTTGTTGTAGAATCCAATTACGAGATCCCAACAAACGAACCCGACCAGACAAAATTCTTAGCCTCCCTCAATGCAACACCAATTCTAAACAAAACTCCCTCATTTAAAGAGCATTACACATTTTCGAGGCACACTTTTCATATTTGGACATTTTTAACTCCACAACACACTCCTTAAAGTTTAAAGTCACACATGCGACATCTCGATACTTCTACAGATACTGAACGAATACTAGGTACCACCATTCAATGAACTTCATTTCTGGGTTATGCATTTTATTATTAGAATAGGTACGTATGATTCAACTAGACCAACCCCCCATCCTACCCCCTCCCTATTCCCACTTAAACAGTTTATTATGAAAACTGTAATTCGTAAAATTAATTTAACTTAGATATTATCATGCTTCATTTAAATATTATACTGTTGGTGTCCCAAATAAATAAAAAAAAAAACTAAAAGAAAAAACAAATACCCACTTATACCATGGTGGGATAGAAAAAATTAAGCCGAATAAATCCGGCCACTGTTCGTATGTTTGTCATCTCACTAAATGTGAAACTAATAAAATTACCCTTTTAAAGAAGGGAATGCAGTTGAGAAATGTGAAGATTCGCAAAGAATGCAAGGCTAATGTAAGCGAAATTAGTAAGGGACGCTTAGATGGTTTGGGCATGTAATATGCAACTGGTTTTACAAAATACAGATAGACTCAATGATGGGTCACGTCGTGTACTTTAAAGCTCCCTAGAATTGATTTGTTGCTAGCTGACAAGGGTTGGGTTCACCCAAATCCTAAGACAATCAATCTCATGACAGCATAACTCACCGTGTGAGAGCTTTTACTGGGTTAAACAAACAGTTTTCCACTTGTAGTTGTAGGTACCTTGTTACTTTTTTTCACCCGAGTTTCGACATCTTATTGAACAATAAGCCAATAGTTTTTAAGGTTAAAACAAGGTGTAACAACATGTAACCGAAGGATTTTAATCAGCAATTCCTTAGCGTATTTTGAGTTTAAAAAAAATATAGATATCATTTTGCGGATCGATGGCAATTATTTTTTCAATGAAAAACAATAAAAAAAAATTAACACACGTCGCAATTGGGTAGTGGGTATAGCCTAGCGGGTCACACGATAAGCACTCCATCTCGTTCCAGCAGCACAGTTACATACGAAACAGCGCTAGAATTACGTGATCCCGTCGCGACATGTAGGAGTGTGATCAATGATGACTTTTTTTGTTTTGTTTTTTTTTTAAATGCACTGTTATCGGTCAACAAAATGACATCTACTTTTTTACTCCAAATATCCTAAAAAAATCCTTAAAATCCTTCGGTACGGCTTTTACACCCTGTATATATTTCACTTCTTCCATAAAATATCTTATTACAGAGAGAAAAATCTATGACAATTTCAGAACGACGGAGCAAACCTGTAGAGGGTTTTTGCTGATTCGAAGTTAAAATTAATTATTTGTCAGTAGCACTAAGACAAATATGCGCGGGTAATACAAATTATTATTAACAATAATAATAATTATTATTCATTATTCATAATGTGCAATGAGTTTGTTTTTCAGAGTCAGGTTGAAATAACAATATTATTCTTCGTGGCGATTTTATTATTGCGATCGGTAATGAAAAATAATGAAATGAATACTGAACCATCATATTATTTTTATTTGCGCTCGTGTTATTTTGCGAATTCGGAAAAAAGTGGTATTTCTAAAATATCGTAAATCTAGGTCGATAGGCATTAAAACGTAAACTGACAATTTTAACAATAAAACTATGCACGATTGCATAAATTTCCACCTTGATTCCAAAGTATGCCGACTGGTTTAACATACTTTGTATTCAATTTTAGCTTTTACTGCGCAATATGAGTAAAAATTATAAATGAATCTAGTGACAAGTATCTGATCTGGATTCCAGGCAAATAGTATTATATTGGTTCATTTTGGGACCACTGAGTTGATAAATAACACTAGAAATGCCTTCCATGTAGATTTGATGGAAACCAATTTCATCACTGCTTGTGTTGTCGTCGTCTCTTCCTCCTCTTTTCAAAACCCGGTCGCCGTGAAATTTCAGCAATAGGTATTTTACCAAACCGTTGTTGTCACAGTTGCTCTTACTCTCCCAAATACTGAGCGAAAGGGACAACTGCAACCTCAGGCTGATAATACCTAAAATCTTCAAAATCGATGTTTTGTATTCCAAATATTTCTTCTCAAAAACTTGACTGATTTTTAAGATTTATTTAGTAACTGTAATAGAAGAACATGGTTTATGTCTGTACGTTTTGCTTTATAAAAAATACATTGTCTAGTTTTTACATACATATAATATAATGAACTTCTGTTGATGGGGTTCAGACCAGGCATTTTTAACGATTTTTGGAGGGTCCTAACTCGTATAAGAAGTAACTTATCAAAAAAAGCAAAACGTACTGACACGCTGGTGGTCGATATCTGCATTATCTCAATAAAACATTTGCAGTAGTGTCAAAATTCAGAGAGGAAATTGGGGAATACTTTTGTACGGACAAAACGCCGCCCGGTTTCTTAGCAAAATAATACAAAATCATATGTTTTTTGTTTTGAAAATTTGATCGCTTAGAAGTATTATAGATGCTTCAATTAAATACTGCGTGTAGAACATACCTTGGCCCTTAAAAATATCGGTAATATTTTTTATAAGTCTTTTAATAAGCCTAGAAAAAAATAAAGTATAAGGCCTATAAAAAACACTTTCCAGTGCAAACTCTCCTACTTATAAACCCCTTTTCGGACATGGTTTTATTGTATAATGTGGCAAATTCAGTTTCTTTTATATAATCGCAAAAAAAAATTGATATTTACGCCCGAAATTCACAAAATAAAATAAAACATGCATTTTCTCGTTGTTATTTTTGACATCAATAAATACGGCCCGCACTCTATGAATTTGGATCTTGAAGTGACCCTTATCCCATGGGCACAAGAGCCATGCATTGGACACAACCCATTGAACCTATTTCGTCTCAGTGACGCCCCTGCCATAGCGGGAAATAGACTTGTGGCTCCGCGCCGCTTGCTTTCGTGAAATCAATTTTAAATTTCGGTTCAATTACAATAAACAATGCGTAAAAAAGAAATTAATGTTTTTTACAGGCCTTTACGAAATCAACCTGTAAAAAAATTTCTCAAATACCTATTCCAACCTTTCCGAGAGCTTTTTCTCGAGTATTTTTAAACTCCTCCCATAAAGGGCGTGAAATCTTATTCTAATTTTTTCCTGGACTATTGGATCGCCTTAAGTATGGCAACCCACCACGGGTAGATATCTCAGTATCTCTTGGTAAACAACATATTTAAAAATCGAAACGTTATTTAGTAATCTGAAAAATTAGATACTTGCCCACCTTTTTCATACTCATTTATTTTCCTCCTCATTCTAAGTACCTAGTCAGCTTCACAACATAATCCCACACAGCAGGGATCTGAAAAATTCACGACTTGGGAAAGCGGTGTAATCTTTCAGCCAAAGCGGTGATCTTTTGCAATGAAAGCGATTTTAAGTACTGTTTCGATATTTTCGTGACGTTTTTTTAATCGGAAATTGGCGTTATCACAAATGCCTATTTTTTAGGTTTATACCAATTAGGGATGCCATTGTCTCACTGGCTCCGGTCAATAATTATTGTAACCCTTGTAAATTATATTCACATGAAAAAAAATAACATTAAATTAATATTGCTGATGGCTACACAATGTTATAGTGCAACATTATGCTATAGTGTGTGAAGTTTTACTTCGTTTTTTATATTGTTTTGTGGTAAATCTTGAAATATTATTTATTGGCTTTGTGGTTAAAATCAGCACTCGATTGTTACAGTTATTTGTTAAACAGAAAGGAAAAGGTAAGTTGTTTTATGCGAGTATTTTATTATCAAACATAATAATATATATGTAACAAAAATAGGTAAGTAAATGTTTTATCAATATTAGGTACTTACAATAGGTGCCTTATTCATAAAGAATATTAAACCATGTTTAGGAATTATATTTGCACAATGGTGCTTAATGTATGGAATGGTAAAAATAATTATTATATTATAATTTAAATAACATGGAATATTGTTTATTATTGTATAGATTACCTACACGTAAACCAATCAAAAAAGTTCTTAAACTAATAATTTTAAATGTCTAAAAAAATAAGTACAAAACATAACACAAATGTTTTAAAATGGCATCTCAGCAACAAATGTTTTCGATTATGCAAATACTGGTTGGAATAAAAGTTTTTTTTCTGTAGAACGCTGTCAGTGTCTAGTCATCGTTACAACACTGCATAAATTTTGACACGAACGGTGAACATAAACTAGGGAAATACAATAATTTGTCAATAAAACTTTATCTTTTCACACAGCGTTCAACAGCACAGTCTTTATTATCGCTGTTTGAACAGCAGAGTTATTTCTTCAATCGTTTTATTTTTAGTTTCCGGCAGCTTGTAGTAGGTGAAGATCCAAAAGACGGCGATCAGAATGGTAAAGGGGATAAAGGAAGCATTCTTCAGACACATGTTGATGACCGGGAAGATCAAGCCGATGATGAAGTTGGCAAGCCAGTTGATCAGGGCTCCGAATGCCATAGCGTTGGGCCGCGATCCTTGTGAGAATAACTCCGCCATTATCATCCATGGAATCGACCCTGGACCCAAGCCGAAGAAGCCGCAATACATGAACGTGAAGAGGATCGCAAAAGTGCTCATCACTTTGGTCGACTCGTAAGTGTAGAGAGCCACCGTCATTAGTATTGACGATACGAACATTCCCCCTAAGCCCCATAGATGCAGGGTTCGTCTCCCGGCTCTGTCCATGATGGGTACAGTTACCAAGGTCATCAAGAACATGGTTCCACCAATGCCGATAGTTGCCTTCTTTGCAACCTCCAGTTTCCAGCCTGCTGACTCAAATATGGAAGTGGAGTAGTAGAACACGCCGTTTATCCCGCTGAACTGCTGCGAGAGGTGCATCATTATACCTATAATAAGAGGTGCTCTTAATGACTTAGATTTGAATATCTCCATGAGGGAAACTGCAGCTTCTGATCTCTCCGATCGATCTTCTGCATGCATTTCCTCGATATCACTATCAATATCCACCCTTCCTCTCAACTTTACAAGAACTCTTCTAGCTGCTTCCTCGTCCCTCTTGGTGATGAGAAGATATCTCGGAGATTCCGGACATCCGAATAAAAGTAAAACTTGCAGAACTGAAGGGATTAAAGCAATTCCAAGAAGCCACGGCCAGCCTGAATCGGTGCCGAGAATATTATCAATTCCGAGGATTTGACTGACGACCAATCCAAAGGTGACTGCAAGTTGGTTGACAGTTCCCATGCCACCCCTGATGTTGACGGGAGCTATTTCAGAAACGAACATGGGAACAACAGAAGTGGCGAGGCCGCAGTTGAGTCCAACGATAAGGCGGCCGATGGCGAGTAACTCGTACGAGTTGGAAGTCTTAGAGATTGCCATGAAGACGGAGCCTACGACCCCGAGAGAAGAGGCGATAAGCAGAGCGCCCCTCCTGCCCTTCTTGCTGGCGAGCATTCCTCCGGTGACACTGCCCACCATTCCCCCCACCGCGAACAGAGACACGGCTAGCGAGAACAGGGTCTGCGCGGTTTGTTTACCTGTGCCTGCTCCGGACTCCCCTGGGTAGGAGCCATTGATAAAGCTTTCTATCTCGTTCTGCGGCGCGTTGATGACACCTGTGTGGTAGCCGAACTGCAGCATGCCTAGCACGGCTGTAAACAAGGCATACGCCAGGCTACCGGTCATTTCTCCCACAGCCATTTCGACACTAGTTTACACTTCACAACAAACAGTTGGTATGACACGATTCAACAGATGTTACGCAAGCTTCGCGGCATTTTAATACTGTAAATAAGCGAGAATTAACGCGTGGGAAGCGTCTGCGGGCCAAATGGAGACTACAGACTACAGACAGAGCGAACGGCCACGCGGCGACTGGCGCGAAGCCGGCCGATAGCGTACGTACTACATTATACTACAGAGTACAAACACCAAGCAGAGAAGTTGCTACTTGCTAGCAGGCCACTAGGTGAAATGCCGACCAAAAGACATACCCGTTTGTACACACAATAAATTCTCCATTATATTGTGCAATTGGACTCCGCGAAGTAACCGAACCGTGACGCATTTACAGTTCATCTCAAATAACACGCGACTCTGACGTTTGGAAGCCAACACAGCGCTCCCGAATAATCAATAGTTTTACTTTGATAAAAGTTAACAGAGTCAACTCATTTTGTGCACAATCATGCAAAAGTGCATCATTCATAAATTCTGGTACTATTTTGGTACAGGAACATTCGAAAAAAAATCTAATTAATAATTTAAGCGAGCGTAAATTCACTAAAAATGATCATTTAAAAAAAATACGGTAAATTTTGGATAGGGCCTGACACGCTTATTACGAATAATTTTTAGAAAAAAACATTATATTCGCCTTAATTACTATAAAAGGAAACTTTTTGCATTTCGGGCGGCGAAAAAATTATGCATTTTAATTTTCAATTGCGTAAAACCAAAATTCACTTCGCGAACGAATCGGCGACTGTCAGCGGCCATTAGGTACGTCACTGTTATGTTGGTATCCCTGATACATTTCAAAAAACTAAATACTACTGTGGCCAACTTCGTGGGGTACATGAAAACACGGTTAAACTACGAAAGCTGCATGTCATCATAATTTTAAAAAACATCCCAGGTTTTGAATGGTTTGTTTGGCAAAGCAGTGTTTGTCTAGCGGGTTTGTGTAATTATGATTTAATGTGTTTTTCATAATAACGCAAGTCTTCTTTTATCCCACGAAGATGACTACGGTCTTATTTAGCTCTTGTTAATGCATCAGGGATACCAACATAACAGTGAGTGACGTACCTAATGGCCGCTGACAGTCGCCGATCGGTTCGCGAAGTGAATTTTAATTTACGCAATTGAAAATTAAAATGCATAATTTTCCGCCGCCCGAAATGCAAAAAGTTTCCTTTTATAGTACCTAATTAAGGCGAATCTAAAGTTTTTTTCTAAAAATTATTCATAATAAGCGTGTCAGGCCCTATCCAAAAATTATCAAAAATACTACAAAGACATTTTAGTATAACAAGCATAAATATACCAAACCACCCACATAACAAGTGAAAGAGGCAGAGACAGAGACAGAAATAAAAGCAGTGACGTAACATAATATGCAAAAGAGGGTAAATTTTAAATTGTACTGCATCACGCATTTTTCGATGTTGCACTGCAATCCCCTGTATCGAGCCACAAGTCGTATGTTGAGTGTATCGAGCATGTATCGAGTCAGGAAGTTTAAATTCAATTAGGTATCTACCTACTTCAAAAAATGTTTCATCGTAATGTTGTTGTGTACCTACCCACATGAACAATTTAATAACATTAGGGCACATTTTGCAGAACATCTCGGTGCTGGTCATTAAATAATGTTTCTACTGATGTGGCAATATAGCTCAATTGGAAAAGACCATAGAATAAATATTATTTAATTGTTTTTGTGTTTAATTCGTAGAACTCCATTTAATTTTTTAAAAATTAAATTTAATAATATTGTTATTATCAAGTTCTGCAAGTATTTTGATATGCATTTTTGTTACAGCTGTTCTACAATAAAAATAAAAATAATATAACGCTATAAATATAACGCTATAAATCTCACTTACACCAACCTGAAATCTTACATCTCCTCCGCATTTGAATTTTGAAAACACGGGTTTGTATAAAAATACAGGCCCAAATTGGGCAAATATTTGGATCATGAAACACGCCCACAATAGACCAGGAGACGACATAGGTAAACCCTACGTCATCGAGTACACGGATGAAACTACTTTTTAGTGATAATGGACACTTAGAAAACCTTAAAAAAGCTGGTCTGCCGGTGCGCCTCTTGGCAGGAGCCGCGCTTTACCCCACTTTGACGCCGGCTGCCTGCGAACTTGCCAGGCTGCCGGTTGGCAGCCCTGCTTTTTTCTCATTTTCTAATCGACCTTTATCATATGACACCATTCCCGTTCGTGTACTCGATGACGTAATTTTTTCGAAAAAAATCGCTGACTATTTCCATGGCAGCGCTGCTCCTGCCAAGAGGCGCACCGGCAGACCAGCTTTTTTAAGGTTTTCTAAGTGTTCATTATCACTAAAAAGTAGTTTCATCCGTGTACTCGATGACGTAGGGTTTACCTACCTCGTCTCCTAGTCTACAAGGCAATACGTGTTATTCTTTATTCTATGAAAGTGGTGGATATACACAACATATAGTCTTACTGGCTCCAGATGATTGGGAGCAGTTGGGACTCTTGTGCGGTATTCACATTAAAAACACGCCAGTCCTGCCAAGACTAAAGGTTCTCAATTCGAGTCCGAAATACGACCTTTTTATTTTTTGTATATTTGTCTATTTCATGTATCTCTGAGACTTTTGTTCATATTAACTTCAATAATCAAATTAAAATGAGGTTTACAGGCTTCTACACTACATGTTATCCCTAAAAAATTTAATAGTTTATCAGCAGTCAAATTGGTATCGCGTGCGACTAATTGCAACATACTTACTTTAAGTACTTAAGTGTATAATTACTTACTTCCTTTTTTATACTCTTGTTATTCTACTACCATATTTAAAAAAAATGTCGAACTCATTTGCACAACTATGCATGATAATGTATCTACAAATTTACTTGTTTTGTTCCTAATTATATCTTTCATACTTTTTTTCAAGTGCACCTTTTTCGAATTATTAATTTAGCTATCTTCTGTAAAACATCCAATGGATCGTTATAAATGTTTGCTAATTACAACCTTGTTTCACAACAAACTATTCATGTTTATGTTTATAATATCAAAAAAGTAACTACATATTGCTCTGTGACCATTTTTATAGTACTTCTTTTTTACTCCTTATTATATTTACACCTTTTGAACTACTTTGTAAAACTTTACATAATATTAAAACCACTTATCTACTTATATTGTACCTACGTATATCTTTCACGTTCAGTTTATTATGTTATGAAATAGGTTAACATATTATTATACTCCTGAACAACTTACCTA
Organism: Limnephilus lunatus; assembly: GCA_917563855.2. Taxonomy (NCBI): domain Eukaryota; kingdom Metazoa; phylum Arthropoda; class Insecta; order Trichoptera; family Limnephilidae; genus Limnephilus; species Limnephilus lunatus. The sequence continues at coordinate 72,434,841 of OU830596.1, forward strand.
TAATAATAATAATGTATAGTATACCTACACTTAAATGCATTCAAGGCGTTGATACATAATAACATATACCTAATTACTTATTCAAACTTTGCAAATTAACTTTGTGGAGTCGCGTCGTTTTGAATTAAATTAAATGAAAACATATCAAATTGTAATATTTAATTAAATGAAGAGAATATTAGCGAATCTCAACCGAAAATCTGGGGACAGAAAAATCAGAAAAAGATATTGGTGCCTCTGGGACATGAACCCAGGACCTTCTGCTTTCATGGAAACAGCTCTACCAACTGAGCTAAGATGTCTATATCCAATTCAGTAACTTTTTTAACTGTATCATTCTTCGACTAAGAACTACCAACATTATCTTCATTTTCTTAACGCACGTATTTTGGCTGCTATCTCTATATATGAATCCAGGGGTGCCCATATGTTTTTCTGATTTTTCTGTCTTTAGATTTTCATTTAATTAAATATTACAATTTGAGGTTTTTCTCATAAAAGTTAAAAATAAAAATAAATATTCATCCTAGGCTTATAGAAAAGTCAATAGATGTCGCGTATTGAAAACATATCACTTTGTAAAACATGACTTATTTCATCAAAATTATCGACATGTTTCAAAACCAAAGCATTTTTCATCAGGATAAGATTAACATAATAAAAAATAACGAAAGACAAACAAGTATAGACAAAGACAAAGAAATATTATGAAGTGTTGATTGATTACTTAAAAGTAATTCTAGAGATTTTAATAATAGAGTTAAGGAGCAACTAAGGTGCTTAAATGATAATAATTATTCTGAATTTGCCAACCACATTTTGGAAACAAAGCATTCTTTTGATATAAATAAAGAGTTAAAAAAATTACACACAAACACAGTGGGTTTACAATTAGATATCTAACATAGAAATTTTAGAAATTAGAAAAAGTATTAATTGTCAAGTAAATATTATTAATAACCATTTTTTTTAAATAGCCATCTCTTAAATTTACATTTATAATAATTTATTTTTGTTATTTAGACATCTTGATTAATTTTGTTTATTTAAAAAAAAAAATTAATATACATATCTATAAATGCAATTCGTAAATTTTCTAAAATATTTGTATATTTCATTTTATAAACAAAGCATCCTTTTTTATTATACTTTTAAGTAAATAATCACTCCTGTTTGTCTTTAGTTCTTATTTTTCTATACTTGTTTGTCTTTTGTTATTTTTATTAATGGTTATCTCATCCTGATGAAGAAACCTTTCGTTTTGAAGCATGTAGATAATTTCGACTAACTAAGTGATTTTTTTTCACTTAATTACTATTTACATAATTAATTCAATTCAGGGCATAGTTGATAACTATTGCTAATCGGAAACTTAACGAAATTTGTGGTACATTAATATTGTCACGCACGTGGATTGTATTTCGAATGAACTTTAATAATTATATTTGAATGGTCGACTCCGATGGTTCACTGATTATAAAAACATATTGTATACACTTACGCTGTGCTAATTTTGTTTTACCGGTAGATACTAGATATGAGTAGTTACGCTCTCGGAGCCAAAAGAGAAAGCAAAACTGAAAAGGAAAGCATAAATGGCAAGAGACGAGTTACTGGATGTTTTTTTATTAACGGGCGCTTATGAGATAGCCGTAACTGTTGAATTTTTATTTTATTTTTACGCGAATATTGCCCAAGAGTCCCAACTCCATATTTATTGTAAAATGCAAAATCAATGTTATATTTCTGAACATATCCCAAAACTAAAAACTATATTTGAAAGGTGATGAAATACGCTTTCAAATTTTATAATTCGTAATAAACTTAAATTAATGTAAATATAAAATTTTTGAAAGTAAACATAAAAAGTTTTAAAAATGGTTCGCCTTACGTTTTTTCTAACTAAAATTATTTATAATGAAAAAAATAAAAACACGTATTTTATTAGACAAATTTAATATATAAATGTTATTGTCACCTCACTTTTTTGCCTTTTCATATGAAAACATTCAATAAAAATATCCCAAATATCAAATTGCGATTAAAAATTTTGGTTTCATAAAGGTGTACATTTTACTTTTTCGGTGGTTTATTTTTAGATTTGACTGTAAAGCATCGTGTTTTTACCTTTCTAACGCCGTTTAGAAAATATTTTTCACTCTGATAGTAAGGGAGTTACAGCGATTTATATGAGACTTATGTGAGCTGGGACAAATATGGTCTCCTGCCATTCAACGGGTTTGTATTTGAAACAATCTAATGGGCAATGATAGGTATCAAAACGCAGGCTTCGGCCAATCGATAAGATGAATCAATATGTTGCCATTTATGCATTAATTAACTAAATAGAACCAATGCATTTTATAATATATCATAATGTTTCGGACTGGATAGAAACAAAAGGTACAAATTTTTTCATAATAAATTTCAAATTCAAATTTTCATAATCAAACATAAAACCACAAGACACGAAATAATACAATAATTATTTTCTCAAATTTTAACTTTTCTTAGAATATAACTTTAAAAAAAATATACTTTTTAAAGTTTTATACACTTTTTACATGATTTTCGACTACCACACCAGTCACATGCCAGTAGTACGTTTATGTAATAATACAATCAATTTACAAAATTACTACATTAAAAACGCAACACGTCGGCACAGTTACTCCTGGTGAGGTACAGGTATAGACTCTATTCCGTATATAGATATATTTATGTAAAAATAAATCATTTACAGTAGGTATATTGTTATATTTGGTCGAATTATGATGCACATTCTGTAAACATAAAAAGAAATAAGCATGAAATAAAATTAAAAAATAAAAAAAAATAGAGAGAAGGTTGGTTGCTTGTTGTATCCAGGCAAACCGATTTGATTGGCCTCCACTTATACAAACGGGTATTAATTGTGGTGATGGGTATGATGGTATTAAAAGTCCCATTCCTTCAAAATTAAATGTCCCAAACTGAACGAAATATATGAAATTATTTATAAATTAATTTGTTTCAACATTCAAATGGTTAGTTAGTTAAGAATACTCACTCATCAGTGCACAAACATACATAAATTTCTACGAACTCGAAACACCAACAAAGATATATTTAAAATTCCTGTAACTCATACTACTTGGTCAACGAATCTTCAGGTGCCTTGCGATAAGGCTTTAGATCAGAATATTCTTTCAGATAATATGAGCATAAAAATGTTATTTACAAAACAATTTCAAAGACAACTTAAGAAATTGGATCAAAGGTATATATCCTTTACTGGTGCACTCACCCAAATTCGAAGTTAATGATTTAACCAAACCATTTTTACTTAATATAAGAGTATGTTCGTAGGTATTATAAATAATCAATATATATATATATATTATATAAGAAAGTTAAAAAAACGTTCGGCTCGCAAAAACTCAGAAACGAGTCCCGGTACAATCAAGGGAGTTGTATGGTGTGGTAGATCTCTATTCCCCCTCCAGGATGACGGTTCCCGTTTTTACCCAAAGGGCGTGCTTTTGAAGATATACCTAAGGACTGGAAGACCATTTTCGCCCTCAAGAAATTTCAAGAAAAATTTTCCGGAAAGTTCTAGAAGGTTCGATAAAACTCTAGAAAGTTCTGGAAGGAGTGGCGGAGTATGTCGGTGAGTAAAAAAATTCGAGAAGTAGGAACATTCTGGAATGTTCGGGAACAGGTAATCAGGAACATCATTGTGGATGAACACAGAACACTCTCGAATGTTGTCCTGAGCGAAGCCGGGTACCCCAGCTAGTAATCTTATAAAATTACTGCCTCAACATAGGCTTAGCCTTGTGAACGAGTTATTTGAGAAAATAAAAACTTATAGACTTTGTATTTCTATTTTTTTAAATTTCTCTTGGAAATTTTATTTATTTGTTTAATTTATATTCACGTGTATTTTTAGTTAGAGTTGAAAATTTCTTAAATCAATTAAATACTAAACAATGCATAGACCAAATCATAATGAGTCTAATAAATATTATATTATAGTAAACTGTTTTTTATGATACAAGGTTTGAAATGAAACCAGGTTTTTTACACTTTTGCGTCACCACGATGCTTTGATTGCAAAATGGACCCTGGTTGAGGAAAACTTTGACAAAAATATGTTGACCTTAGTTAGGTCGTGTACGTTGTACCTAATAACCGAAATACGACCTTTTTGTACATGCCTTTCACTTCGATTATAAAATAGGTGAAACAAATCGAATAGAGCCTCGCTTATTCTTAGGAAAACTGAATGAAAAAAATGCTAACCTTAGGTTGTCACTTTACTCGGAAAGGTTTAACTTTCATTATTATTTTTATTGAATACACTGTTTTGTTAGTTTTATTGAAAATATGTTTTAAATAATATGAGTTTTTTGTTTTATTAATTTCTGGAGCAAGTAATAGGGAGTAGGTAACTAAAATGAGATTTATTTCGCGAAAAAGGCTTCAGGTATTTTCAAACTACATCCCATTTGATGACCACCAATCCGATTCTTGGGCTATTTTAGCCATTGATCAAAATGTGACCCAGTGACAGTACCTACGTAATGCTAGTCAGCCGACCAAAAGCTAAATAACCATTCGTGAAAACAAAGTTAAAAAAACATTGTAAAATGCCTATCGTAGTACAGCAAAAAAACATAATATCACAACTGCTAACCCTGCACAAATCTCTCCTCAAAAAGACCCTCCACGACTTCTTGACATAGGCCCTGAGGGAAATTATTTTCATCAGGGCCTCCTGGGTGGAGTTAATGTAAAAAAATCTACATTGAACTCTAAATATCCTCAGGAAGTGTGTCGAGTACGTTCTGAATGCTGAACATAAATATCCTGTATGTAAAAAGATTGGAATATCTAAAACACATTTTATATAAGAGTCTGTCCAGAGAAAAAACGATGACGTCTGCATATTATAATAGGTCATGGTTATTTTAAGGTCGTTTTAAATGCAAGTCGAATTCTCACATCTGGAAAATTTTATCACGCGTTTTAAAAATATCACTAGAAAAAAATCCCTGGTATGTAGGCAAAAAATCCAAGCTATTCGAACAATGAGATAAAACGAAAGAAGTTTTTAGTGGGATTTTCGGTGTTCTTAAAGTAAAGATGAGTTTTCTTTCGACTTCTTGTGAAAATGATCAAGCCTTTTCATGCATCAAAATTTTTTCGCAATTAATTTCATTGGGCGGTCTCGGTTCTAGGAGTCAAAATGTAATCTGTTTAAATGTAACTTGGCGACGTTTTTTTTTTCGAATCATATAAGATTTATAGATCTCTCACACTGATCGAGATTAGCACCACACACACAGGGTGAAAAGGTTTTTAAAATATCGTAAAGCTTAGATAAAAAAAGTTTTTTTTTGCTGTCCATGAATGTGAAAGATTTATTTTTATTCTTTAACTTTAACCTCACACACAATATGCTCACGAGGAAAATAATTTCCCTTATGGCCTGTCATATTTGGGGAAGCTATGTGGAAGGTCTTTTTAAGGAAAGGAAGGGGAGGAAAATATATTTCGGGTTGGTAGGAATCTAGTGGTGAGGATTATGAATACTCCCCTCCCGCTGCGGGGCACGACAATGGGTCGAGAGAGACCAGCATGAGAGATCAAAGTATCTCTCAAAACCAGCCTCTACTGATCCGGCCCTCCACGTAGCTGGTGGGCAGCCGCATACGCCGCCAAGACCTAAACATACCTCACCCAGTGAATCCGGACAAGTAGCAAACCACTTGGCAGGGGTTTTGGTTATCCAATAAATGCTTCCTGGGGCAGCGGTACCCCTCAACGCCTCCCAAATTGAAAGTACCTGCCAAGTTGAGGTGTACCTACTCCTCACTTCATCTACAGTTTGTCAAATAAGAGTAGAAAACATAGAAGGGCACCACTGTTGTTCAAATGGCAATACTAAAAATATAATCATGGTGGTAATCTAAAGCTGTGTAACCTACATACATCTTTATAAAAAATTGAAAAAAGAAAAAAAATATTTTTTATTGCAATAAGATACCAACTGATCTCAAAATTTGAATTGAATGTATATGTAGGTATACGTTCAATTTTTTTTTCATACGTTTGCAATTTTATGTTAATATAATGAAGAATAACGATATTATAATAAAATATAAAGCACTCTAAGGAAATTGCTCACATTTTAGCGTTGCCCGGGCTATAGATCTGATGTCTCTAATTTTAGATCTGAATATATTTAACTCATTCAGATATAAAAGTAGTGTAACTAAACTCACCATTAATAATTCTTCCTTTCTACCTTCTGTTCTAAATTCAAATTTATGTTAAATCAAATGAAAGCCAATCACTTTGTTAAAGGCAATTAAATCAAATTTATGCCATTAAGCGCCCTTGAGGTGATTTTTCACAAAAACGGCGCTCTACAAATTGTCCAATTATTATTATTATTATTATTATTAAGTATGTACCTTAACAACAGAGCTTCTTTGATTTTTTTTTAGAACAACCAATGTCTTTTTATGTGTTTATACAGTGTTCTGTATTTTCAGTGTCATTGTACTTTAAAATAATATTTGACAGGTAAATGACATGCGTTGCCAGCCTACAAAATTTGTAGTTCCATTTTTAATATTTTCTACTCTTATTTGAGAGACTATAGATTCAAGTATCGCCTCATAAATACTTTTCTGTTTTTCCACCTTTTCACATTTATCCAAAATATAATAATGGGTAGGTATACTTATTTATGAAAATTTCGTCTCCATCTGGATATATATGAATAGATGAATAATTGTTGAATCATTCATTCTCGTGTAAATAACATGCATTGACTGTAATAAATAACCAGAAGGAACCAGTCATTATCAAATAAAATTCATTCACAGAATAAATTACGCACGGCGAAGCTATTTTTACTCCGCGTGATGAATAATTATTTTTATGGCAAGTAAAATTGATATCGTTATTGTTCATTGAGCAGACATACCGATAGAGTTCAGATATGGGCGTGTCTGTGTAGTCCATGTAAGGTAATTTTTTCTTCCTTCGGGTGAAATGGGGTCAAGCTTTTTCAATTGTCGAAATACTCGGCCTATGGGTCGAAAGAATTTATCTGAATTGAATACACCAAATTTCTTTCAAATTGGTGCTCTTAGATCACGTAATTTCTAGGAAGTTCATCTGTTCAGTGATAGAAATTATTTTTAATTACAAAAAACGTTGCTGTTTAAATGCCATTCCATGGCTTGGTTACGAAAAATAGCTTTGAATATTTAAAATAATTTATCTAGGTTAAGTGGCAATTTTTTTTTCAACCACAAGCAGCATTTCGCGCCGTTTGCGGTTGCTTAGTTCGTTTCACATAATTCGTGGCGCGGCCCGCGATTATATTCGCAAATGCATACGCAGAATTACAGTTGCCCTTCACCCATCTACACATCTATTTGCTTCAACATTCTCCCTTTCCCCCTTTTCTGTTCCACCCCAAAGCTATCATGAACTTTTGTTCTTATGCCTATCCTTACTTAACTGTAATTCTGTGAATGACTTAGACATGAATAGACTTGAACAGACCTCGCGTCCAAAAAAGTATGTTTCTATTTTTCTCTTATTTTTAAAGAATCAAAAACAAAATTTCCTCTGAAATCAAAGTAGATACTTGTGTGATACTCGTGATCTTGTAAGTGGATACCTACTAAAATACATACGTACCTACTTATAAACCATATATTTAGAGTGGCGTTTATTTTATTACTTCAAATAAGAAATTATGCAATTTGCCCAAAGAAAGGTCACTGTTACAATCTCAATGACAATTATTCTATCAAACTTTCTTTAGACAACATGTACGATACTTTCTTTAGGTAAATAGGTACGATAATAGAAAAAAATACGGATAAGAAATACAAAATAAACACGACCATTTCATATATGAAAACAGAATCTTTGTTGAACTATTAAAACGAGCACCATCTTTAAAAAGAACGTTCACACAAATTTTCAGACGACGAAATGCTAAACTAGGTACCTACCTACCAGTTTTTAAAAATTATATTATTTAAAAAAAAAGGATTTATTAATTTTATTTAAGTAATTCTTATATCAAAGTTTACAAGTTATTGATTAACACAGGTTATATTTTCTCCTTCAGAATAGAGCTCCTACAACACTATATCTTGAACCTACAAATTTCTGCAAATTGGTATAATACTTCATTCCCTTGTATAATAAACAATTTATCTTTTTTGTTAGCCTGATTTCATTGTAAGTCCTTACCTATGTTATTTCCGTGAATGTTGTTATTGTGTAAAGTTTTATTTGAAAAGTATTTTTTTTAAAAGTAGATTGTTTTTTTTTTATTTTATGTATAAATTTTACCGTGTTGAACCTAAAGGCGGTACACAATCCTAATAATTTTTGTTTGCTCAAAACTCACTTTTAATCATTTCTGGCGAATTCGTAACTATATTAACTTTTTTATTCAGATCTTGTCCTGGGGATGTAAGTTCTTTGTATTTAAGACTAATAAAAACAATACCTTACCATTAATATATTTTACGTACAACGATTTTAAAACTTTATAACCCGTTTTTCAACTATAAAGTTAGTGGTAAGTACCAGATTTATAGATAAATTAATAACTTCGGCAGTGCGACATCATGGCACATTTTCAATATTTGTAACACGTTCTTCAGAATTAATTAAATTGAACTCGGTGGAAAGGTCTAATCTCCATGCCTGCTAGGGTGAATTCCACCGTACGTTCGTCCAGTACCTACGCCGTGCAGCGGGCGCATATTTGTTTACATGCTTTCTTCACTTACGTCGTTAAGATTCCCATATTATTTGTCTTCTTCTTCTTTTCTTTGATAGGGCAAATTCGACAGTAGGTCCGTGCAATACACGGTTCGCGAGTCGCTATTTGTATTCACGGCTTCTTTACTTACAACGTTAAGATTCTGAATATATTTTAGGGTATATTGTCATCTTAAGGTCAGCATCATTTTCACTGTTAGCCAATTTAGTTCCTTTAACATATTATTTACTTTTGAAAATCTATGATCTAAATCTAATTGCACAAACCATCCACATTGAAGCGGTAAGCAATGGGTTTAGGGGGCTATATTGCGCCGAAATTAATCATTGATTGTTCTTCACGTTCGGTAAACCAAAAAAAAATTATGCAGGGCGGTATTATGTAGGCAACTGCCTAGGGGCCATGACATGTGTACATGTTTAATCCGGCCCTGCCTTCACGTACGTCATAATATTTTTGATTGAAGTTAATCAGTAGGCTTTTCGGTGTGTTATTAAAAATATTTCCATATATTTTTTTTTATCAAACGAAATAATGTCAGTCAGTTTCTTCAGTCTCTATGCGTTATAAATGGTAATTTGATTATCCCTTAGAATTTAATCAAGCTGTTATTGTGTTTCCACCATGGAATTTTCCTCATATTATGCATAGAAATGGGTAGGTATTGTAAGAATTCGTTTCCATATCGTAAGTACGCGAGCTTCCACTGTTACTCAATAGATGGTGTTCCCGTTTTAAGTCCTCCTTCATTTTGCGAAAATTACAAGGCAGCCGGGCCTCACAATACATTGAAGGGAATAATTAAAAATATATATTTTTATGATCAACTTTATGAGTAAAACCTCATATTTAATTAAATGAATACAATATTTGCGAAACTCTATCGAAAATCTGGAGACAGAAAAATCAGAAAAAGATATTGCCACCTCTGCCAACCCAGGACCTTCGGCTTTCCCGGCCACAGCTCTAACCTTCGGATAGATACACCTTAGCTCAGTGGTTAGAGCTGTGGCCGGGAAAGGCGAACGTCCTGGATTCGAGTCCCAGAGGTGCCAATATATTTTTCTGTCTCCAGATTTTTGATTGAGTTTCGTTAATATTATTATCATTTAATTAAATAAAAATATCAATGGGTATGACGAAGCTTATGTTTGTGTTTTAAGCTTTTTGTCTCTGAACCCAAAGGTTGCGGGTTCTGAACACATCCAATAAAAATAATACGCGTTGCCCAGGAACCTTTTATTGGATGACTACCACCTCTACACAGCATCCCCAAATATGACATAGGCCTTGAGGGAAATTATTTTCCTCATGTGGGGTTAACCCCTTTAATCACAGGAGACCAAATTTGTCCCAGGCTCACGCGGTCTCATACGAATTGTTGTATCTCACTTATATATCATATGGTGAGAAATATTGTCCAGTGTTCGAAAGAGAAGACTCCACGTTTTATATTCAAAGAAAGGAATTTAACAATCGAAAAATTTAAACATGATAATATTTTTATTTAACGAATAAAACGTGAGTTATAATAACGTTTATAATACATTTGCCTAATAAAACAGGCACGTGTTTTTCTTTTTTTACATTATCAGTAATTTAAACAGAAAAATCGTAAGTTGAGCAATTTTTTTTGTGCTAAAAATTTTATATTTCAGGAATGATATGTTTATTTCTAATAGTAATAACTAATAACATTAGAGAATGTGTATATTAAGTTTTATCACCCTTCAAAAACAGTTCTTAGTTTTCGGATACCTACATTCAGAAATTTATTGATTTTTTGTACCTAAAGCTGTAATTTTGTGACCTGACAGAACATGCTCGAAATTTGAAAGATTAACGAAAAAAAAATTGTAATTTAAAAAATAATAAAAAAAAGTTGTAGCTCGTTTTGGGGGGTGGTCCTGTATCGTATTGATATTATGAATTATTTGCAGTAGTGCTAAATAATTACAATGAATGGATTCGCTTAGAAACTGAGATGTTTGTCCCTTCTCATCATATCACCGCTAAATTAGCCCTTTGGGAATTAGCCTCTGGGTGGAGTGGAGTGAAGGTTCGGAATCATATTACATTCAATTCCGTGAATCTATCATCAAACCAATGGCGTATCGACATGCTTCCGGGTTCCGGGCGGGTCCTAATCACTGAAGGGGTAGACCGGTTGAAGTTTGTTTTTATTTGGTTTTAAATATTATTATTTTTTGTTGTGTTTCTTTTTTAATTTCTTCGTAGAAGTGATAGAAGTGTGATGTGGGCGTTTCTGCGTTCCCGAAGTACCTAAGCATATTCTTAACTTACTTTATTTTTTTATATCAGCTCCACATGGAAGTCCCCGGGGAAAACAATTTTCTATAGGACCTAAGTTATCTTTGAGGATGCTCTGTGGAGGATCTTTTTAAGGAGAGGATGTTCTGGGAAGGTAAATGGGTTGACGGGTTGGTAGGAATCAGTGTCAGTGTGTCCAGGAGTGACGGATACATACTCGTAAATCCATCCGTCCTATTGCGGCGCCAGGCGATGGGTCGGGAGAGTTAAATCTAAATTCTTTATTGAATAGAAAAAATAATTGGTTTGGCTTTTCTGGGGCCTGGGAGTCGAAAGGAAATGTCGTAAATTGGCGATATCATTGTTCTTTCAAATCGGCGCAGATCACAACTACATTTTCGTTAAATTATTTTATTAATGAGCTATTCAAATGCAGTGCTGGATATCGTACCTATTATCAACAATATAAGTACGTAGGAATATTTTTTTTTACTGATTTCGTACATTCTTGCGATAGTATCTACGATAGTATAATATGATACGTATATGTATATCGATAGTCTAGTGTCTAGTCGTCTGGTACAATATCATACAGACTTGGCAAGATTACTCTTGAACACAACCAATTCAATTATTATGCAGCTAGAAAAACTAGTAGTGGATTAAACAAAATGATGATGTTTCTCGGATCACAAGTAGAATATTGCAAACTGTCATTTTAGAGCATATTCAATGAGTGAAACACAGACAAGTGTAAATAATATTTGATGTACGGTGAGCATTCGAATATTTCGTTCTCAATTGCATTGCATTATCTCAAAACTTTGTATTTGGAGATGTCTGACTTATCAACTGGACAATCGATATCTTGACATACTTATCTCTGCAATCTGGTCACAGTAAAAGGAAGAAAAAACGATCATTTTTTATACCCACAAAATCAGCACTAGTACTCCATCGACTGCATAGTTAAGTATGTTGATCTTCTTTGTTAGGAGGGAATAACCAGACAAAACTGGAAATATGTCATTTGTTAATCAATTTTTAGACGTAGGTATTGACTCTTTTCCACAAAAAAAATTGATTTCGATCTTTTATCCAGTAAAGCTATGTTTTAAATTTTGAGAAAATGTGTTTATTTTTTGTACACTAAGGTTTTACCGTAGGTCGTTGGCAAATTTATTAAATTTTCAAACTAAATTTTGTATTATACGACAAACATTTCAAATCATAATATATAATCATGCAGTCAAATAAATCAATAAATTATTTGTGAAAGCTAATTTTAATTTTAGTTCAAATAAAATCATAAAAGAAATATCCGCGCCTGTGATGAAAATACTTTAGTTTGTATATTCATTTACGGTCTTACAAACTAATATATTTAAAAAAAAAAATACAATCTTATTTTGCTTCAACATTATTGAAAAATTATAAACAGGTACTTATGATGAAACTAATTACAAAAGGTACATAATTTTAATAGTTCATCACGAGTGTGAGAATTTTTGAATGTAGGTATTTATCAGAGCAAATTTTGAATGAAATAAAATCGATATTAAGTTATTATGTTAAAATGCTGGTACGGGGAACAATTAATTTTTCTCATCGGAACCGCCCTGTACAGTTGCAATGGTACGATCGCAAGATTATCGTTCGACGAAATTTAAATTTTTGGCCGCTGGTTAATGACTCTTTAGTAGTAATTAACTTCAATACCTACATCATTGATATCCGTTGGTATCCTATCTTCCCGTCGTCCTATTCTCGTTTATTTATATTTTCCTTACTTCCTTCCACAACGCACATAGCAGTTGCATCTATTCTGAAATGCCGGAATTCATTATGCCAAATCGTCCATTATTTGAATCCTCGAAGACAAAAGAAGGTCCTCAATCATTCAACAGTGTCAGGGTCATTAATAGACTAAATAAATTCTAAAAGAAACCAAATACACCCTTATGCAGAAAGGGTTGTTTTGTAACAGTCCCCGATTAAATACAAGAGTTTTTTTTTGTGCCTTTTTAACAACACTACATGTTTTATCTGATGCGCTATTGAACGGTGTGTATAACTGAATATACGCCTATTTTTGTGAAAATTGAAACAAATAAACCCAGCTATGCACTTACGCAGAAAGGGTAGTTTTGTAGAATCTAATCATTATATAAGGGGTGTGATTTTGTTATACCTTTTGGACTCTACTGCGTGTCTTGTCTGATGATTACTTGCGCGTTGAGATTAACTGGATATACGCCTATTTTTTGTGGAATTTGAAACACCCTACAACTGTTTGTTCCACACTCCATTAGTAGCTTCTTGGAGTTCTAAGTTAGGCTATACACGCCGAGGATTAATCCAAAAAAATATAAACAAATAGATTCTCTATCTGTCGCAGTCAGATAATTTTATATTGCATGTTTTCTTATTTAGGCTCACCCATAATTAAAATAATCGGATAATTTCTAGAGCGCCGTTTTTTTTTGAGAAATAACCTCAAGGCTCTGTAAATTTATTATGAGTTCTTAGGCTCTATATAATTTTATTATTTACATACAGATACAGAAAACATACTTGAATGGCAGATCACTTCAGATAAACATACTTTTATTAGGAAGTTTATGCTTGGAAAAGAGACATCTTTGCATGTAGAGGACACTATATTAGAACATTGGACAATTGGCGATTTTACATTTGCTCCCCTCCATTAATGTTGATATTGTATTTAAGAGAAGATTAGTGGCAAAAGTAGAGTTGATTTATTTTCAAAGACTGGAGAATTTAGGACTCTTTAGGACTGGAGAATTTTAATGAAATGACCTTAAAAAGCTTAGAAGTAACTTTTTGCTTCAATTTTTACACAATTAGTTATTTTAAATGTCGGGGGCGGTGAAGATGAAGGTGAAAATTTTTGATTTTATCATTTTTTGAATCTCATGGATTATTGGACTGGATTGAACTTATTTGACTCGTGTACACGGATATTACATTTTCAGCGCCTAAATAAAACATACTCGTACTTTGCTAGTTGAATTTGTTGGTTTGTCCAATATGCTAACGGAAAACAAAATTGAGTGTTCAAATATCATATCTCCAAATTTGCAAATTTCAGTGCTCAACCTTCAATGGTTTTCACTGCAAGCAAACGTTACCCTGCTTTATAATTTATTATTTTTTTGTTGTTGTACGTTTTTGTTAAATTTAATTAGTTTCAATTTTCTATAATTTTACGCAAAAAAAGCTTACGTTAAAAGATCGACTAAAATTTTAAAACAAAATCGTGAACATTTTTTAAATAGCTGTTTTTTTAATGACAAATCGTCTAATGTGACTTGAATCACAACCTAAAGATCGCGTAAATGTTTATTCATGTAAATAAATAATACATCATTATGTTTAAATAACCAAATACCGATAACTTCAGAATGACTTGCAAGTGATTAATTAATTACGAATGACATAACTACACAGCATATTATTTCGTTCAACCAGTATATTATATTAGATTCGCATTTTATTTTATGCTCGTGCGACCTGGATACAAGACATATAAATAAAATATGTTTACTTGTCAAGTATACAGTATGCACCTATATATCTAGATCTATTTTAATCACATATTATGTGTAATAGTTTGTAACAGAATGTACGATTATAATAAATTAAATAGAGCAACATGTGCTATATTATCTACAAGCGTTATCATTACAAAATATTTATAAACCTCGTATGGTTCATTAAATTAATAACATTTACTTTCCCTCCTGTTCGATGCAAATATTGATAACATTATCAACGCATATTTTTAATAACGTTATTACGTAACCAAATACAACGAATAAAAATAATTAATTAATAAAAAAATATGTTACAAGATTGCTTTTACTGTTAGAAAATACTGGGAAAATAAAAATCTCAAGGCTACCGGATTTACATTTGTGTATAAAAACAAACAAAATATTGTCAGCCCATCTAACATCTAACCAATGGACTACCTCGGCTTCTATTATCCAATCGAGACCATCACATTCAATAATTCACTTTCAATAATACCTAATCATTGTGATCTGTTAATTTTTTTTGTAGAAAAAGTTCATTTTCTAAACCAGTTGTGTATAGCCCCCTTTAGCGGTGAAAGTAAAAGCTCATGAAGTGACATATCGAGTCTTGCGATACATTCCTAAAAAAACACGTCGGAATTTCGTCGGAGACAATTTATTTCAATCACCAGCGAGAGAGACTAAACGACATTTTGTGACAAGGAAATCGGGGAATCTCCTCGTTTGTCAGTTGTTTCGTTCTGCATTTGTTTTACTGAAAATAAACAACAAAACTATTTCTGAGTTGCATCGGGCCATTTGAACATAATAGCCCGAAATGATAAACGAAATGTGTGAATCTTTCGATATTTGATATTCCATGTTTTGTAATAGGTACCTACACACGTTTGTCAGTTGTTTCGACCTGCCTTTGTCTTACTGAAAATAAACAACAAAACTATTTCCGAGTTACATCGGGCCATTTGAACATAAAAGACCGAAATGATAAACGAAATGATGTGTGAATCTTTCGATATTTGATATTTCATGTTTTGTAGTACAAACTTTTGTCAGTTGTTGTTTCGTCATGCATTTGTTTTACAGAAAATAAACAAGAAAGCAATTTTTGAGTTGCATCGGGTCGTTTGCACATAATAGCCTGAAATGATAAACGAAATGTGTGAATCTTCCGATATTTAGTATTTTGATCATGATTTGTAATACAAACGATAAAGTGATTCATAATATCACTGTTTACATCGCTGGTCTATGCGAACAGAGCTTTTGAAAACATGTTTTTGTCAGTTTTACGAAGGAAGGCCGTTGTGAATTTCGGTTTTCTAACATCGAAACATTCAAATCATGTTTAAAAATTCACAATTGATTTTACCTTGTTTTTGGACACTTTTGGACTGATTGTGGAATATTCAGAATGTATTAATCCCATTAATATATACATTCATTATTACTTTGAGATGCGAATTAAGAGTAAGTATTCAATAATAATAATATTAATATTTCGACGATTTGAGTAGCGAAAAATCATTTCAAGGGCGCTTTAATTTTTTTCCCTTTTTTAAAAGCTCTTGGTTAAAATTGATGCTTATTGAGTAGGTACTTGTTCTATGGGCAATTACTTCTAGGCAAGTACCTACCTAATTTTATTATTTTCTTTTTTGTTCCATTATTCAAATAGTTCTATAGAAGAACAAAGGAAGGTAGCTTCCATTCTTACGTAAAAAAATGTGTTCCAACAAGCAGATCACAATATAAATCTTATAAAAAATCAGGATTATGTAAATAAAAGAATAATAAATTATGACCAGACAAACAAACACAAAACAAGCGTTTGATTTACAAAAGTGAGTACCACAGAAAACCTCCACCTGAAATCAAACAAGAGCGTAAAAAGCGCCATATGGTCCTTCGAGCCGGATGAAAACCAGCTCATCCAGCCAGCCGTCCGGTCTACATCATTCTTATTCATCATTACATATTCCTAAGGTATTAAGGCATTATAATATAACTTGTAAAATCACGCGAAGAATTCGCCACCAAGAGCCACTCTTTTTGCGTGATATTATAATCAACAAGATAAAATATTGTCAACCTAATATAATTTAACCAGTAGGTAGATTCCAAATAATTTACTCTATGATTACCACTGATTATTAAATAATATAATTTATTTTATTGTAATCTATTTATTATTCGCTCCCGCAAAGGTGGAACAAACAAAAGTTTATTTTTAAATAATTTAATGTGTATGTTTGTGTAAAAAATTCTGCATTATGCCACAAACATTAAAATCACTGGTGAAGAAGCGCGGTGAATTGAAGGCACAATTAACACGATTTAAGAATTACCTATTAAGTGATTCAGTTGATGTAATAGAAACGGAAACAAGATTGGAGGAGGTAAACACACTGTTAAATCGCTTTAAGAATATACAATCTCAGATCGAAGAGTTTGATAGTAACTCAGATGAAGAGGATAGCCCACTTGAGTGTTTTGAATTGCAATATTATCAAGTAGTGACGTTAGCAAAAAAATCCATAAAAAGCATTGAAAAAATTGATGATACTAACAATATTAAGATCCAATTACCTACGTTTTCCCTCCCAGAATTTAATGGTGATTATTCGAAATGGTTATCTTTTAAGGATGCTTTCGTCACGATAGTGGGTAATAATAAATCATTAAATAATTTTCAGAAACATTACTATTTGCGTGATTGTTTAAAAGGAAAGGCATCACAAATATTAAACGCACTTGAAATTACCCAAGACAATTTCGAAATAGCTTGGCAGGTTTTATCAAATAGATTTGAAAATAAGCGTGTAATAGCTAATCAACATTTAAATTCATTGTTTAAGCTCAAGGAATTAAAACAAGAAAATCACGTCGCCTTGAGAAGTTTATTAGATCAAACACAATTACATTTGAATTCATTGAAAAACATAGGTCTACCCACGGAGTATTGGGATGTAATAATAATTTATATTTTGGCCAACAAATTAGATTCCAATACCCGGATCTATTGGGAACAATATCCAACTAAAGAAAAAATACCGACATTGCAAGAATTTTTAAAATGTTTAACAGATCGAGCGATAGTCTTGGAAGCATCGGAAGCAACATGTTCCACAGCCAAACCAATATTCGCGCATCATAAACCGTCAAGTTACAAAAAGGAATCTTCAGTTTCATTATTGTCGCAAAGGTTAAAATGCATTTTTTGTAAGGAAAATCATAAGATTTATTTCTGTAAACAGTTTTTGAAACTAAACCAACATGAACGGTTTGAAAAAATCAAGCAATTACAAGCTTGCATCAAGTGTTTAAATGTAGGTCATTCAAGTAAAGAATGCAGGAGTAAGAATAATTGTAGAACTTGCGATAAAGCAGGACACAACACATTACTCCATATTTTCCCTAAAGAGGATCAAAACACTGAGAATGGCATGGATCAAGTACCAGTCTCAAACCATTCCACTTTTGGAGAAGCAGAAAAAATAATTTTGTTATCAACGGCAATGGTGAACGTTAAGGACAGTAATGGAATTATTCATTCAGCGAGAGTATTGTTGGATAATGGTTCTCAGGTGAATTTCATAACTGAACGATTTGCTAAAAAATTAAACATAAAATACAAGTCATTAAATATGCCGGTCTCTGGGTTACATAATAATATAACAAATGTAAAGAAGAGCCTCTCGTTTGAATTGTCATCAATAAACTCTAATTACAAAAAACTTGTTACTTGCTTGGTATTACAAGAAATCACCAGCAAGTTACCGCAGACCTCTTTTCCAAAAAGGGAGGCAAACATACCACCAGGATTGAAATTGGCCGATCCTGAATTTTCCACTTCCGGTCATGTGGATATATTACTCGGCTCCGAACTATTTTGGGAAATGCTGACCACTGATCAATTGAGATTAGGAACAACTGGACCTACGCTGCAACGCACTGAACTTGGATGGATATTATCCGGGCCAATTAGAACGTGCACTACAAAAAAAGAGCAAGAATCATCCTCATGTCACTTATCTTTAAATATGATTCACAATCAAATTGAAAGATTTTGGAAACAAGAGGAATTGGTGTCCATCAAGCACCAAAATTATGAAGAAAAGGCTTGTGAAGAGAGCTTCAAGTCAACCCAAAAAAGGGATGAAAATGGGCGTTTCGAAGTAAGCTTACCATTCCGACCTTGTATAGATCAAATAGGTACTTCCTTGCCTATGGCAGAAAAAAGATTTTTAAACTTGGAAAAGAAATTATCTTCTAATATGGATTTGAAACTTCAATACATTAAATTCATGGAAGAATATGAAAACTTAGGTCATATGACAAAATTTGAACCAGTTTCAAATGAAGAAAAATCTTACTATTTACCTCATCATGCAATCAAGAAGGAAACCAGCAGCACTACCAAACTAAGAGTGGTGTTCGACGGCTCCGCAAAAACCTCCAGCGGGATATCAATAAACGACGCGTTAATGGTTGGTCCAATAATACAAAATGATTTATATACCCATTTGTTAAATTTTAGAAAATATCAAGTGGCATTGACGGCTGACATAGAGAAAATGTACAGGCAGGTCAACATTAGAGAGGAGGACCGCGTCTTCCAAAAAATACTTTGGCGAGCATCTCCAGAAGAGGAAATGGGCCATTTCAAGTTAAATACGATAACTTATGGTATGGGACCGTCATCTTTCTTAGCCACGCGTTGCTTGAAGCAGCTGAGTATGGAAAACGCTCAGTTATATCCTGAAACTAGTCTCATTTTAGAGAGAGATTTTTACATAGATGATCTAATTACAGGTGCAGACAATGTGGAATCCTGTAATTTGTTAAAAGAACAGTTAATCTCCATAATGAATTCGGCCGGTATGAACTTAAGAAAATGGCGGTCTAATTCTTCCGATTTGTCATCGGAGGCCGATCAGGCCACTGATATGGTAATTTTGGACAAACCAGAAGGAGAGAAAATTCTAGGCTTAGCTTGGAATTGCGAAAAAGATAGTTTTTTATATCACGTGGAACTACCGTCACATCCTATTTATAATAAACGGAATATTTTGTCACTGATTGCTAGTATTTTCGATCCATTAGGTTTGCTAGGACCAGTAACCGTGAATGCTAAACTTATTATGCAGAAATTATGGCAAGAAAAGATATCTTGGGATGAAGAAATACCTATAGAAATTCTGAAGCTCTGGAAAAAATATTTAGAAGATTTAAAAGGTGTAAATTCTTTTCAAATACCTAGAAAAATTATATGTAATCAAACTGTAAATATACAATTGCACGGATTTTGTGACGCATCTCAAAAAGCATATGCTGCTTGCATATATATGCTATCCACAGACCAATCAGGAAAACGGCATTCTCAATTAATCACAGCTAAATCAAGAGTAGCTCCATTAAAAACGATTTCTTTGCCTAAATTGGAATTATGTGGTGCTGTTCTGTTAACAAAACTTGTTGAAAAAGTAAAGGAATCCCTACTTATACCTTTGGATAAAACATTTTATTGGTGTGATTCCACTATAACTCTATGCTGGATAGGAAATCAACCAGCGCGATGGAATACATTTGTTGCAAACAGAGTTGCAGAAATACAGGAAAGAAGCGAAACCAGTCAATGGAAGCATGTCAACTCCGAAGATAATGCAGCGGATATTTTATCAAGAGGAACCAGTGCTAAAAGTCTATTTTCTTCAGAAATCTGGTGGAGAGGTCCTAATTGGTTAACTCAAGATGAAGTAACTTGGCCGAACTATAAGGAAATTTGCATCGATCCACCGGAATTAAAAAACAAAAGAAATTTAACCGTCAGTATGAATAAAGATTGGGAATTGTTTTATCGTTTTTCTTCTCTCACGCGTTTACAAAGAGTAACTGCTTATATCCTACGTTTCATTAATAATACAAGAAAAAAACATACATTTAGCGGACAACTTTCAATAATAGAATTAAACAAGTCGTTACAATCATTAATAACAGTCACTCAATCTTATTCATTTTCAAAAGAAATTAAAACATTAAAGGCGGGAAAAAACTTAGATAAAACCAGTCATCTCAGATCATTAAACCCATTTATACATATGGATTTATTGCATGTAGGTGGGAGATTGTCCAGAGGAAAACTAATACATGAAGCACAAAAACATCCGATATTACTACCTCACGATCACCCTCTAACAAAGTTAATCATTAAACATTTTCATTATACAAATTTGCATGTAGGTACTCAAACGTTACTAGCACTTATTAGACTAAAATATTGGCCTATAATGGCAAAAAATGCTATTAAAAAAATACTTAAAAATTGCATTGTGTGCTTCAAATGCAGTCCAAAAACAAGTCATCAAATAATGTCTGACCTTCCAGAGGATAGAGTGTCACCATGTAGACCGTTCTCTGTTACAGGACTAGATTACGCAGGGCCAATCTTAATAAAGTCTGGAATCAGTAGGAGATCCAATTCAGTCAAGTCTTATATTTGTTTATTTATATGCTTCTCTACTAAGGCAGTTCATTTAGAACTGGTCACCGCTCTGACTACAGATGCATTTCTTAATTGTTTAAAGCGTTTCATTTCCAGACGTGGAAAACCTAGTAAATTGTATTCTGATAATGCTACTACATTTGTTGGAGCGAATAATGAATTGAAAAATATGTATAATTTATATGTCTCTCAAAAGGAAATAGCTAATTACTTAACTAATATGTCTATTCAGTGGGTTTTTATCCCACCTAAAGGTCCTCATCATGGAGGTCTTTGGGAATCTAACATAAAAAGTGTGAAATATCACGTAAAAAGAGTGGCAAACGTCTCTTCATTAACATATGAAGAGATGTGTACGTTATTATACCAAATAGAGTCCTGCATAAATTCTAGGCCTTTAATTCCACTATCCAACGATCCCCTCGACCTCTTCGCACTTACTCCAGGTCACTTTCTTATTGGTGATAACCTGTCAGCTGTAGCTGAACCTGACCTACAACAGATTCCCATAAACAGGCTTAATAATTTCCAAAAACTAAGCCAACTAAGACAGAGCTTCTGGTCAAGATGGAGAATTGAATATCTGGGAGAGCTGCAGCAAAGGACTAAATGGACGGATGGGAACCGGCGACAACTAAAGATTGGGGACTTAGTTATCATCAAAGACGACAACGCACCACCAAATTTATGGAGGATGGGACGTGTCATCACCACTCACCCTGGACAAGATGGGATAACCCGTATAGTCACCTTGAAGACGCAGCAAGGGTCTATGAAAAGGCCCATTACCAAATTGTGTCTTCTACCAATGGACGATGCTATCACATCTTAGAAGAACTGGATCAAAATAAACTACTAACATCTAAGAAGAGCAGTATAAAAAATAAGTCATCTTTACTAAGGCCAAGGATCAAAAAGAAGCCATCTTTCTTGAAGACAAGAACTGCAGAGGCTATCGATCGAGGATCAAGAAGATGAACATTTTATAATTTAGTGTTATTTTTTTTTCTTATGCATATCTTCTAATGATTTACTTCAATTTATTATATTATTGTTTCTAAACTAACTACAACAATCAATGGATGATTACGATATGTGTAATAGCTAGTTTCACCTCTCTTTTTTATTTTTTTTAAAATAATTTATCTCACAAATAATAATAATCAATTTTAACTATTATAGGGTTCTAAAAAGAACTTTCATTTAATTTCAGCCCTTTTTGTCGGGGAGCTATGGTTAAAATTGATGCTTATTGAGTAGGTACTTGTTCTATGGGCAATTACTTCTAGGCAAGTACCTACCTAATTTTATTATTTTCTTTTTTGTTCCATTATTCAAATAGTTCTATAGAAGAACAAAGGAAGGTAGCTTCCATTCTTACGTAAAAAAATGTGTTCCAACAAGCAGATCACAATATAAATCTTATAAAAAATCAGGATTATGTAAATAAAAGAATAATAAATTATGACCAGACAAACAAACACAAAACAAGCGTTTGATTTACAAAAGTGAGTACCACAGAAAACCTCCACCTGAAATCAAACAAGAGCGTAAAAAGCGCCAGCTCTTTTCTACCGTTAACTAGAGAAAATGTATTAAATCTAGTAAATCAATTTGCTTGTTGTTATATAGATAATCTCAATTGTATTTTCACTAATTTCTGTCACAATGTTACAAATTTTCAAAATATCAAAAAATATGTTTGCGTTTTGAAAAATGAAAAAATGTTATATTTCACACAAATCCTAAGTAATATTTTAATACTATTGCAAGAATGATAAGTGTAAGAAAACTACAAAGAATTAAATCGAGATTTTCAACTTCTAGACCTCATAAGTTACCTACCTATCTAATATGAGAAACTGACTATATACTTAGGTTACTGGGATTTTTGTGAAGAAGTGCACAATATTCAAACGAATGGAGTAGAAATGTTTAAATTTGAATGCAGTGGGTGCTTGTAAAAACAAATTTAAAACCATTTTATAAGTTTTTATGGCTCAGGTAAATTTTTTTAAGTATGGGATTGCACTACCCTCCTCGCATCCTGGAATAAACTATATAATTATTATAATGAACTACTGTATCTGATTTTTAACCCCTTCAAATGTTAACCCTTGACGAAAATTATACCAGAAGTCATCAGCACACCGTACCGCCTCGCTTACAACGAATAATAACTGTAATTATTCGGGGTTATTATCTGCTCGGGGGACAGACTCCAGAGTGGCGGTGTGTCTTGTGTCTTGAGTCTTGTATCTCGTCCTATCTTCCGCTGTAGTGAGAAGTGAGAACCTGCCATAGAAGAAATGATCTGTTTTGTTGGCGGATGTGACTGCCGAGCGGATACGCTTGTTTTCCATAGCACTGGGCCATTGAAGATGGATTCATTATTACGGCGAAACGCGCAGAGGTGGAGAACGTTTGAAATGCATAGTAAAATAAATTAGTTCTTCGAAAGCCATCATTTTACCTAAAATGCATTTTTTTTTAGTGTTATCAAACAATTTTCGGCATTTACGCTCAGCAACGTAATCAGGAATATGGGACCATCTATCAGTATCCGTGCCATCAACGCAGTAGAATGCATTTGTCACTCAGTGGTGATCATAAAAATGCTAAGTGATCTTTTTCATTGTAAATTTATTAACATCTGGTAAACTTAAAAATGTAATGTTTGCTTTTGTTATTTGCGGGTCTCTTCGACATTTGTCGTGACTTTTTTTGCAAAATTGGTATTGGCACACACTCCTTGCCTCGTTTACATTACGTCTCATACATGTTTTTCTATTATTCTGACTTTTGACATGGCCCGACTCAAGTATCTGATTCACTTGGTCATGCCATGTCTTTCGACTTGTTAAATATACAAATAAATAATCGCAATGGGTAGAAAACTCGGCTACGAAAAGTAAACTCTGAATATATAAATAGATAAATCGAGCGTATACATTATCCCATGGATAAGCTATTAAGAGGATGGAGACATATTATATCTGGAGAAGTACCAATAGTCCATCTTGTTATTTGCCTAACTTGTAGGCATTTCTTTTGCAAATGTATAAAAATTATTTGAAATACCTGTTTTAATAATTTCAGTACATTACATAATACATAGAAGGAAGCCACTCATTTTATATATTTATCTTTGATTACATTATATTTATCATGAATAAAAAAACAATAATTTATATGAATACCGCACAAGAGTCCCAACTGCTCCCGTCTGAAGCCAGTGAGACTATGGCATCCCCAATTGGGGTATGTTGTGAGGCTGAAGGTAGTGGGGAGGGGAAGGAGATAGGAAAGACGAAGGTGGGGAAGTATCTGGGTATTCAGATGTGGTCACCAAATACGGCTAATGCCATTTCAAGAAACGTTTCAATTCTGAATGGTGGTCTTACTTATTGAAAGTATCTTCCACTCTGAAATATACACTTCTCATTAAAATAATAAGAAATGTATATTATTAAGGACGGGTTATTTCAAAATGTTATTTAAAGGACGGGTTATTTCAAAATGTTATTTAAAGGACGGGTTGTTTCAAAATGTATACAATTCATCAAAATTATGTAATTAATACTCACGTTCTGTGTAAGTTCTATTCAAGTTCTGTTGTAATCACAGCACATAGAACTTTCACAAAACGTTTAAATTAACTTTAAAAAAATGATAAATTGTTAAAAAATTTTAAGCAACCTATCCTTAGTATTCTTACGGTAAAGTAAAATTTAATATTACTGGTGTTTGTTTGAGAGTGAAACTGTAGTTTATAATACCAAAGTGTTATCTACATAATAATTCATCTACTCATCCAATCATCGAACATGAAAGAAAGAGAGAAGTTAAAAGATACATCAAGTAGAAAGATTAAGCTATCGAAACAAATCTTCGACCTCTTCACACCGAGAGGAAGTTCATGGTGAAAATGATCGGTGTCTCCCTATTTATAATTATTCCGGTTGCTATCTCCTATCTCGCGGCACATTAGGGAAAGAGTGCTTCCGTTCTACAAGGAGATGAAAGGCGAAAGAATTATTTGAGTGTATTATTATTTATTATTGGAAGAACTGTAAGAATACTTCCGTTCTAGATCCATTTCAAAGATTTTTCGATGTTGATCTTTATTTGAAGGTGGAGTAGCTACGAAAATTTTAAAACTTCCAATAATCAACAAGATCAAGGACTACTTGAAATATAGCACATTTTCGAAAAATTCCTCATCGTGGCATACCACGTATCATAATCATGTGTCACTTAGGGCCGGTATATATGTCGCGTTTTGTACTTATTAATTGCTTTTGTGTTTAATTTGTAGAACTCCATTTAATTTTAAAAATTTCATTTAAACAAAATTCCTTAATGTTATCATCAAGTTCTGCAAGTATTTTAGTTTTTGAAGTAAAACTTCTTTACGCACGCTTGACTTGGGCAGTAAGCTGGCAAATGCCTGACGAGAGCGTTCCGAAAAGCGAGGCGAACGCTTCGTATATTACTGTAGGAGCAAGAGAGAGCAGTGCGCGCGCACATTTTCTTTCTCTCTTCCTATCATATAGATGGAGCAGAAGTTTTACTTCAGTTGTGTGGTCTAAAAGACACTCGTTCTTATTTTTTTTATTTTTGTAGAGCTGTTTCGGCTTATAAGGCCATTTTCAAACAGTTTCAAACTGCTTACAAGGCTATTTTCCTAACTTTTTTGATTTTATTTTTAAAAAGCCTTGTAAGTCGTTTGAAATTGTTTAAAAATGGCCTTGTGACTAAAATAAAAACGATAATACTCGCAGAACTTGATAATAACATAATTAAATTTAAATTAAATTAAATAAAATTTTCGTCCGGTGTGGAGGATCTTTTTAAGGAAGGGAAGGAGAGAAAGTTCTGGGAAGGAAAAAAGGTTTGAGAGGTGGATAAGAATCTGGGGGTCAGTGTTTCCAGGAGTGACGGACGTATGAATCAACCCTCACAACTGCGGTACAAGGCGACAGGTCGAGAGAGTCCGGCTGGAAATGTCAAAATGCCTCTCTTGATCCGGCACGCCACGCAGCAGATGGGCAAAGGCATCCGCCACCAAGACCTGGAAAAACCTAACACCATGAGTTCGGGCACCCCTGCTAAGTCACTAAACGTTTCGAACCACTTTGGGGTGACCTATGGTAGAGGTGTTGATTATCCAATAAACGGTTCCTGGGGCGGTACCCATACCCGCCTCCCAAATAAATTAGTTGATGTCTGGTAGTAAGCCTAGTGATCCAGTTCGCGTTTTTCATGTTTTAACCTGTAACTAGCATGGTTTTTTTTTTTAATATAAAGCGCTCTTGAGATGATGCGTCACAAAAACTGTGTTTTGAAAATTTCATTACTATGAAAAGGTGGTTCATTCATGAACTTTCCGTAATCGCAATTTATGAAAGTATACGAGTATTATATGAATATCCACCTGCATATTCACGCCTTGTGGTTTCTAAAATGATAGTAAAAATGGATCATTTGAAGGCTATGTGGTTTCATACTTTATTTGCTATTAAAAGAGTGATTTCAGCTTTTCAATAACTTACTGCAAATGTACGACTAGGCACATACGATGCTATTGCATAACATACATTATCTATTTACCATGCCTTGGACAAGAAAAAATGTGTCTAGGATTTTTTATTGATCTGCGAAAAGCATTCGATTGTATTTCACATTCAAAATTGATTCAAATTGAACGATATTGGCATTGATAGTAAGTTTAGCATAGTGATCTAATTCAGAGATATCAACTTGTTAGTTTAAATAACCCATTAAACAAAGCTCAAATTTCAGAATTCGGAATCCCTCAGGGAACTGTCATTGGACCAATTTTGTTCTTAATTTATGTTTTTCAAAAGTTTAATTTAACACTAAATGGTAAACTTATATCATTCGCTAATGACACCGCAGTAATATATAAGAATAGTAAATGGAATGAGTTTAACGATGCACACAATCATGACATAGAGGTTATTAAAAATTGGTTCATGACATGTACCTACTGTAATTAAACACAGATAAAAGTTTTGTTATTTTCAGCATCTTCTTGATATTTTTCTCGTACCTTTATATTTCGTTTACAATGCTATCTGCATGCCTTATTATTTCATTTATGTCCCATAACATTATTATATCAACGGTTTTTTTTTTAATAAATTACCAAATTTCGAAAAATTATTATTGAATTGTGTTATTAGTAGGTATGTATTATTATAGCATTTTACTATGTACAACCTTGTTCTTACAATATTTCCAGCTCTATTATTGCTATTCACAAATTTTAGAACCAACTCTGTACCTATCAACCTATTGTTATCTATAATTTAAAGGTTTGTTTATATATTTCTACAACATTTGTATTCTCAGTTTTATATCTAATTCATCTGTTTTTTAAAGTTTAGTAACTATCATGTTATTATTTTTAGATTGTAACTATCTTTCTGTTTTGTATTTAGATTTGTTTTATGTTATGTTAGGTTTATTATTTTATTTTATTTTGGTGTATTGTAGACAATATTATGCTTTGAGTTTATTATTTGGGTACCTACTTCAAATAATGATTTTTTAAAACTTATTTATTAAACTAGAATGACGCTATTCCCCAATTCAACCATGAGAAATCATTTACCTGCTGAGTTGGGCAGTTTTACTAAAAAAACAAACACAAATCACAGTAATCAGCATTGAACTATACGTGTTTAAAATGTAATTTAATATGTATGTATATTCAACAGATAATATAAAATCTGCATGAGTAAAGAAGGTAGGTATACCGCTCACAGCTCCTCTTTCTCTGCCATTTGTATGAGACATGCAATAAAAAGAAAGGTTTCAAATGGGCCTCTGCGCTAGAACTATTTTATATATAATGCAACCTTTTGTATTTATTAGATAATAATGCAATGTGGCCTTTGTAGGACGATCAAGATTAGAAATCACCTGTGACGTGTGGTGACGCATTTAGCAGTTACGTGGCTACCGTCCTTTGTATTAAAGGGCAAATAAACTACCAGATGATTTAAAAAAACTCATAACTGCCTAACGGTAGTTTCCAGGTATTTACCCCAAAGCGCTGTTGTAACAATATGGCGCAGGTAACATTTTTTTATGCAAAAAGATTGCATCTCATTTGTAAGAATTTAGGGTCGTAATCTTGAACCCCTATCTGTCGTCCCACACGCGACATATTTATGAGTATTATGACATTTAACAGGGAAATAAAAGATAAATGCTTCAACACTTCAACAGAAAATTTGTTTATTTGTTTCAGTAGCGTTATATATATTTTTTATTCCTACACATGAACTACTCGGTGACCCGGCAGTTAATTCCCTAACAGTTGGCCCTACAAAATTATAATTATGAGAAAATATGCTAAATAACATTCATTATTTCATTTTTGGTTGACCATTTGTGTATATTGATATTATATTTGTACTACTTTAATATTAATTAAGAATGTAAGGCTGATGTAAGATTAAGAAAGGGACGCTCAGATGGTTTGGGCATGTAGAGCGAATGAACGAGGAAAGGAGTGTAAGGAGAATATATAACGCAAATGTGAATGGTAGAAGAAGTCGGGGACGCCCGAGGAAGACATGGCACGACCAAGTGAAGAGTCGGAATAATGGAAGAGCATGTTTGACACGAAGTATGAATTTGAACGAGGCAAGGAGTGTGTGCCAAGATCGAGTTGTTTGGTGGTTCGTCCTCTCTGCCTACCCCTTCGGGGAAATGGCGAGATGGTTAGTTAGTAATCTAGTTAGTTAGTTAATATTAATTTTATACCAATTTTTTAAATAAATTAAATTTTGTCCTTGCATTTATCGTTTCTCTACCTTCCTTTCTTTATCTATTTTTTTTTAAATCTCTAGTGCATTAATTCATCAAAAACTAAACTAAAATTTCATGGAATGGTTGAAAAGCATACATCTTTATACTTTTTTTTGTTTCTTTTGAACTTTCTTTTTATTTCACTTCTCTGTGTTTATATTATTCTAAAATATGTTATTTACATTTATAAACAACTTCTTCTTCTCGTATCTACCATCTAAACTTTAATGTATTATCCACCAAGTGTAATTTCTAAGTCAATATAATAGACAAAACAATATTTACATGCAATAAATCTGCTCATTTTGACTGTCCTAAAACGGGTAAATTTCCTAGTTGGACAGCCAAAGATCATTGTAATATGCAATATGTAACGTTTTTAAGAAATAAAATAATAATTTTTGTGCATCATTTACAAATTTTAAATCTAAAATCTACTTCAAAAACACCTTTAATAATAAGTTAGTATAAACTTCAAACGAATTTATTTTAAGTGTAGATTTTTTGTGCTTATATGCTGATATATACATACAATGTATAGCCAAGTATTTTTTTTTCCTTGATGCATTTGATTGAAAAAATATTTTATAATTTTGTTATTCCGCGGTAAATTCTCTCGGCACACCCCCTCGGGGACACTTAGCAATATTTTTTGTAAGTTTATATATCGTATTTGCTGTACACTAATCGTAATTGTGTGTAAATAAGCCGGGAGCCAACTATATTGGGGATCAACTGTTATGGAACCAAACCACTCCAATGTAATTAAATTACCATAATGAATTACAAATAATGCTTTAGCTATGAAAAAATGGATTTTAAAAAGATATTCTTTAGTTTTACTCACGGTTATATTTGGTTTCGTAATAATATAATCAAATATTGTTCTATCTCAAAATTATTTTATTTGATAAAAAATATAATTAACATATTTGTATTTCGCGGTACGTATTATTTTACCGGCATACACAAATAAATAGTAGCCTTATATTCAGAAGGAACAAGTTGTTTACCGTGGTTAAATTTAGTAAGGAATCGAACCATTAATAATTAATCACATTATTTAAATGGCTGATGGTTTCGACTTTGATAAACAGATGGCGCAGGTAACTAACCGCTTCAAAACCTCATACGTAAAGCCTTTTCATTATTGTTGTGTTCAGTATCAGTACGAATAGTGCCAGTGTGTTAATAGGTAATATCAGGTATCCAGACCTCTAATAACCTCTCAGGTAAACACACGGTGAATTGAAAATAAAATTTATATAATAAAGTACAAGGCTACCAAAAACAGGGCGTCTTGTACACGGCTATTAGATTCTTCAATAGTGACCAGCTGCTAAAACTGCACAAATCTCAAGTACGTTTAATAATTGAATTTGGGAGCCACCTCTGGGCTGGTGCCCCAACATACTTGAGAAGCCTATTTGATTCTGAGTAAGGGGAAGTAGGGCGGTCCGTCTGATTGCCTCCGAGACGTGCTTCCTTTTAAAAGTACTCGAGTTCTTGGAGCAGGTCACGGGAGCCACTACCGACTCGCGAGTGGCTCGGACCGAGACGCACGGGTTCGACCGGAACCGGACCTCGGATTCCGAACCCACAAAATAACTCGAATCCGGGACCTGCTTCCGACTCGCGAGTGACTCGGACCGAGACGCATGGGTTCGACCGGAGCCGGCGAACCCGGGACTCGCTGGTGGCTCGGACCACCTAGTACCGGGTATGGGTCCGAGTACTGGACCGGGTTATCTTGGGGTAATCGTTTTGAAAAAGAAGTAGGAGTAAAAGTGAAAAAGGAATCCGAGTCCAAGAGCCCACTCCAGCTAAACCTACACATCGCTAATGCACAGACTTAATGGCACGTTGAGTCTATTGTACAAGTATTTTGATGGAGCTTGCTCTAAGGGGCTAGTATTATTGAGCTTCGGTGCCCGTGGGTGAAACTATAAACCTAAAGGGTTTGAAAATCTCCCACTGTCATCAAAGAAAGCAGAAAACGTTGCTTGTGTTGTGATAGAGGACTTAGGCAGCCGAGGAATTGAACTCAAGATTCCTGGGTGGGAACCAGGCGCGATGCCAACTCAGCCATTGACCAGTCATCTACATCGCTGGCGGCTAGGAAACTACCAACACATAGGATAGGAATAGGATGACCAAATCCGCGGAAAACGAAGTCATGAAGGAAAAACAATTTCCGACACGTACCACAACATACATTGAATCAAGTACTACAACCAATTGTGGAGGGTTAATATCATCTGTATTTCATCCTTAGATGTACTTTCCCAGATAAAAAAACTAGGAATTGTGTGTAAATAAATTATGATATTTTTTTGAAGAGAGGAGCTTTTAATTTCGCCCCAAATTCAGTTAGATCTTTTATCACTCTTAGATCTTGAATCATGACCAACTCTACTCAGTGGTACCTACTCAGTAGGTAATCACTAATTAAAAATTGATTCAAGGGCAGCATCTAATTTGATGAGAGGAACCAGCTGTCAATTTTAATAAGCAATTACTGGACAAGTCATCAGAAAAATGATAATGCTTTGATTGAATAAATTACCTTAGCCTACCAGAGTTCATACTGTCTGGACTGCCAGACAGAGCGCAGACGTAAACAATGGGACGATCAAATTGAGGAAGCTGTCTACTTTGATAATGAGGACTCTGAAGGTACCTCCCTTAATCTTCTCATTTATCTGCATATGTGTTATTGTTGAGAGGCAAAAATGGTAAAGGCAAAGGCCTCGGGCCTATTTTGTCGGAATTTTCCAGATTTACAATAAAATCCAAACGAATGGAATATTTCTGAACGCATCCGAAAACTAAAAAAGTTTCAAAAATAGCTCACTTCTCGTTTTTTCTAACTGAAATTGCTGTGATAACGAACAAAAAAAAACACACATTTTATTTGGATGCAATCGTTATCGTCAACTAACTTTTTTCGTTTCATGTAAAAATAATTCATAAGTATATAAAGTTTCATTTACAGTCGACATCACGGGCGTCTTTATTTGTATGTCTATGGTCGACATATTTGTTTTATTTCCATAGGTACTTTAAATACAAAACTTTTAGCTTACATTTTTATCACCTATGCCCTTATTGCCAATACTCCGAGTTCCGAGTAAAAATTTGGAAATTGTTAATGTTTACTACCCTTTAAAGTTTCCACAATTACAGCATTGTTTAAATTTGACTAAAGTGAGTAATTCCCAAATGATGATTTTTTCCAGCAAAATTAAGTATTTTATGGTGTCCAATATTTGAACTTGGCTTTAATATATCTTTTTTACATTATTGAATTTGAAGAAAATAATTTCCCTCAGGGCCTATGTCATCTGTCTTCTGAGACTGTGTGGAGGGTCTTTTTGAGGAGAGGAAGGAATGAACATATTGAGACCCATATTGTAGGAAGGAGGAACAGAGGCCAAAGTGGACCGAAGGCCGATATAAAAGTGGCGAGAATTTTTTTTGTTGTTTTTGTTTGTTCATTTGTTTTTTTTTAAATGACAAACCATTCTTATTTTATTTTCAGTCATGGTTATTTGAGAGATTATTAGTCCAAAGACTATGAAGGCACTCGTAGTCACGTAGTTCCAACGAATCTAAGTAAAAAAGGTTATAATGGATAATTTGTATGGTACCAAGTAATAATGTTGATAAATAATATTCTAGTAAAGTATTACCGACTTTCTCGAAACGCACGCACGTCGTCCAGTAAACAATTAAAGCAACCTATTGCTTTCAAATGGCAGTCCAAACCCAACAGCTCTATGCAGTAGGTATCATTTTATTGAATCAGAAATATCTACACCTGTGAACGTCCGGCTCTCTGGTGTCAGGTGGGAAGGCCGTTCGCGGAAAACACACACCGTCCGCCAACCACAGCCAGATGGAATTAGAGACACGAAAATAGCTTTTGGCAAAGTGCCATATTTCGGAATCTTATCACTAATTGTGAGGAAGAAACTGATTCAAAATTAAAATGTAAACCACTCACCTACGTAGGTGTACTGTGTAGGTATCTAGGTATGTACTATAAACTATAAACGCCTGGAGGCGCTAAAGAAAATGTTCAATTACGGTGTGAATATTAAAATAGTCATCATGTAAAGGTTCTTAGCTCAAAATTTTAATCCAAAAATTAGCCGAAACCTGCGTTCGTGATTTTTCGGATCA
Source organism: Limnephilus lunatus (assembly GCA_917563855.2). Taxonomy (NCBI): domain Eukaryota; kingdom Metazoa; phylum Arthropoda; class Insecta; order Trichoptera; family Limnephilidae; genus Limnephilus; species Limnephilus lunatus. The sequence continues at coordinate 72,468,013 of OU830596.1, forward strand.
TGTTCGGTTTTACTCGGGCCAGCTTAGCCTAGCTTAAAGTTCTAAGTTTAAAGAAATTTGTAATTTAAAAATATTATTTACTAGCAGACCCGGTCACACGTTGCTGTGGCTAACGAAACACAACGTCATTACGCAACCTTTATAAAATCCACACCACCCGCTTGCCAGCTGCCCGCTGCCGGAATTGAATACTTGAATTTCTCGGCTTTTCTCTACTATAATAAGCATGTACTATACGTCATATAAACCTTCCTCTTGAATCACTCTATCTAATGGTGAAACCGCATGAACATCACCGCATGAACCGCATCTAAGCGCACATACATATTGAGCGATTTCATTTTATGGTTTGCAATGATGACGTAAATATTAAAATTGTCACCATGTTTCGGTATCAATTTATTTTATATCAGTTTGAGTTTTGACCACAGTTTCGGTTTACGGTCAAAAACCTACGTTCGTGATGTGACCACTTTCGTCGTGGTCTTAAAGTTCAAAGTTTAAATAAATTACGTTTACCGTTCAAATAATAATAATTGAAATTATTAATTGTATTGCTTCTCATTTTAGTTAAATGAAATAATTGTACCAGTAATATGACAGACTGGGATTGCACTAAAAAAAAATAAAAAATATATTGTCTGACGGGAATACTGAACTAGACTGGTTTATTTACTAAAATTGTTAACAGTTCTAAGAAAATTAATCATTTCGTTAAACCTTAGTTACCAATGTAAAAAGCTCTAAAACACTTAAACATGATTGTCTTTTATTTCATTGCAACTTAACTTATTAAACTCTCATGTTTAATAATAAAAAATGCCTAATTTCGCGTTAGACAGTGTTTTTTAAATTTTGTAAATAAGTTTGCTTTCATATTGGTTTAATATATTATATAGAAGAGTATAAAGTACAGCTTAATACCTAATATGTTTATATTTACCCACGTATTTGTTACGAACAATCGCAAACTCCATTTCATCCCAGGTACAGGAGGATTCCTTTGGCGTGTTATGTAGTTCTTTCTTGGGACATAATTCTTGCTACATCCACGTTTACACATCTGTTCATGTGTACCTACTTTTCGTATGATCCGATTAATATAAGTGTCCACCAATCACTCTCTTTAGGTTGAATTGCCTATGTCAAAAAAATAACAGTGTTTAAATCAGCCAATAATTATTTTCTGATCTCATTATTTGTAAAACGGAAATATATTTAGGGATCTAGCATCAGTACCATTCAGCCTACTTTACTTATATTATTTGAAAGCTTTGATAAAAAAATAAAAGTCATATGCATTGAAAGGAAAAAATGACCGCCTTTCTTCCCCAATTAATAATGTTTTTTTTTGTTACAGGTAACTTATACGTTTCGGAGAGCTGTCATATATGAGAGGTATAGTATATTTAAGCTTGTATATATAGGTAAAATGGTTAGAAAAATAATATAGTCATAGAAGAAGAAGATAATTCTAATAAATCTAAACCAAAAATGAAACAGAAAGAGACACAGACAAATAAAAATGGAACGGTCTCAACTTGGACTCGAACCCAGGATCTCTTGTCTTACAGGGACACAGTGTCTTAATCAACCCGGCCATTGGGACCTATATCACCAATGGACTAATAGTTGGTTAAGGCGCTGTCACTAAGTAACATAAGAAACATTAAATAAAAATAAATATAAACATAAAATAATAAATCGAAATAAAGTTATTGGCACTAGGCACCTACTGGGTATGTATGTAATCAATATCAATATATATTTTAAAATAAAGTTTAAAAAAACGTGCGGCTTGCAAAAATTCAGAAACGAGTCCTGTTATGATCAAGAGAGTTATATGGTGTGGTAGATCCCTAACCCCCCTCTAGGATGGCGGTTCCAGTTTTTACCTAAAGGGCGTACTTTTGAAGATATAAGGGCTGGGAGTTTCGCAATTTTGAGTTTTCTAGAACAGCCTTCTGGAAAGTTCTAGAATGTTCCACAGAGCTCTAAAAAGTTCTGGAAGGAGTTGTGGAGTATGTAGTAGAATTTTCGGGGGTAGGGAATCGGGATCATCATTGTGTAACATTTCAGAACACTCTCGAATGTTGTCCTGAGCAAAGCCGGGTAACCCAGCGAAAAGGTAGTAATAAAAGGAAGTTACATAATGTTAAATCTAATTTTTTTGTTACAACTCCGTGCAAGATTAACAATATGTTTGTTTTATTGAAAAGGTGTAAAAAGTTATTAATTTAATCAGCATTAATTTATACTCCTCCGATCACGTCCGATATCCATGAAAGAAAAAATCACAGGCCAGTTACGCGCTGGGAGGAATATTAAAACAGGGAGATCAAATGGAGATGATAATAGATATATTTGTATTCACGGAGAGAGGAAGGAACGAGGAACCACGTTTGTTTGTTTCCTCGACATTTCCGTCTTTAACGTCAATTTTAAGGTTTTACCTTTGACACGTGAAGCCTTAATAGAACCTATCAAAAAAAATAGTTTTTTTGACGTTAAAAACGTGTCTGCCTTTAGCGAAAAGTATTGCTATATTTTAGTAATATTTTATGAAAATCGCATTCATAATATTAGTATAGCTGTTGGCTTAGGTCAAAATTTAGATTAGTAGGTACCTATTTTATATTTGTATCTTCTTCTTCTTTGTGTGCTCTATCAGGTCCCCCCGACGTTGGCGATCACTCTTGAAAAGGTCTCTCTGTCTTGCGGTGCCCGGAATAGCTTCTCCACACATCTAATGCCGGTCCACTCTCGTATATTTCGCAGCCAAGACATTTGTCTCCTACCAGGCCCTCGGCGACCCTCTATCTTGCCTTTCAATATTAAATGGAGCAAGTGATACTTCTCCCCTCGAAGTATATGAACCAGATATGAAATTTTCTTGATTTTTATTAATGTAAGCAGTTCTCTATCTGCTCTAGCCCGCCTGGGAATTTCTGTGTTGGTGATCATGTCGGTCCATGGGACCTTGAGCATTCTCCGGTGAAGCTACATTTCGAAAGCCTCTAACCTGTTCATGGTATTTATTTTCACGGTCCATGTTTTACAACCATACAGCAAGACCGACCACACATAACATTTTAGCATTCTCTGCCTTAGTTTTAAGCTGATATTATTATTGCAGAAGAGAGATTTCATTTTTAAGAACGCAGTTCTTGCTGCTTAAATTCTGCACCTAATCTCTATATCTGGGTCAAGAGTCTCCGTGAGAATACTTCCGATGTATCTAAATCTCTCCACCTTTTCGACATTACAACCATTTAACTGTATCATTGATCCAGAGTGATCTAGTCGTCCAAAAGTCATCCATATAGTTTTATTGACGTTGATTATTAGGCCCAGTTGCTCTCCAGCATTATTAGCAAGATTTAATAGGTCTTAATAGTAATACAGTATCTACACTAAATATTCGTAAAAGAATAGTCATATTTGAATTTTCGCTATCAAAGAAATCTCCATAGTAACCCAAACAAATAACAAAATGACAGCCCACGTCAAATATTTACGTAGCAACACGCTTTGCCAATAAACGCATAATAAATAATTTCATAACGCCACAGCTTATTCATAACGCCAGAGCTTACCAATATATATAGCCTGTATTACTCGCAAATAATGTAGCTTTCCAATTTTTATATTCCATTCGGTATTTATTGCGTGAAAGAGTAAGACACATCCATCCATACAAACATTCGCATTTATAATATTAGTAAGATAATAAATATGATGAAAGTGGGAAGGATTGGTTCCGCACCTACAGATAATAGGTATATTTATCTCGTTATTTCATTATTGCACGTGTTATCTGGGTATTCAAAAATAAGAAGTCATGATTTACTTATGGGTAGAGTAGATATTATTTAAAAACAGGCACTTAACATTAGAACATTTGACGTAGTTAAAAAAATAAGAGAGTGAAAGATAAAATTATATTTCTTTTATTGCGAGAGGTCAAAGAAAAATATAAATATAGTTTTTATCTTTTCGTATTTACATGCAAATGTTACATAATATGTTACTGCAGCTGTAAAATAATACTTAAATTATTATATTGTTAATATGAAATTATTCTTATAATATACTGGCAAAATTCTTATAATATACTGTAACAGCACGCACCGGAAGGTTTTTAACCAGCGATTCTGAGCACAATCGTTTATTTGAAAAATACTGAAATACCCTCTTCTAAGCATTTAATTTATAGGTACTTATGTACAGGTCAATCAATTGAAAAAAACCCTTTCTTGTAGAGTGGTATACTGAATGGATCAAAAGCAAATTTAATTTATTAATGGTGTAATTTTTGTTAGGAAGCTGAGGAATGAAACAAAATTACACATAATAGCTATGACTAACCAATGCGTTATCTAATTGAATGAACTTTAATTAAAATTATAAATATTTTAAGTAACACCCGACACAAAAAAGAGCCGATGACCTTGAGACGCCTGAACATATTTTTCATGAATTATAGCTCAGAACCATTTCGATCACGTTAGCTTTCAAACAACAAAAAGACCGCTTCGTAATCGGTCCATTCGTTTAGGAGCCACGATGCCACAGACCTCTCCTTGCGTTGGGGGTTAAAATGAATAATGCCGTATTGAATTAACTTAATTTAAACTGGATTTATAAACGTATGTAACTACGCTCTCACAGTATCTTTGGACATATGCGGGGTAAGGGGGGACTGCGGGCAGGTGTTAATTAGTTCGATGTTTTTGAAACTTTCGAGACTGTAGTTTTATTAATGTGTCTTATTTAAAATTATTTTCCTATAACTTTTTAGTTTGATTAGAAGGTTGTAGTTCTACTCATCTCCTCTAGAGTTCATGGAACCAACTATGAGCCGACTAACGACCAACGAATGGCCAACAAAAGATACTTTCGAAAAAACCCTCCCGGAAAATATTTATTATCCCCTATGATCGGTGGGTTTTAGAGAGAAAATATGGGGAGATGAATAAATGATGATGGCAGCTTTCGCTTGGCCATGGCCACCTCGGGGTCCCTTGCTCTGACAGCGTCCCATGATTCACTCGAGTTCATTTTTCATCTGAAGCTGCACATTTCCCAGCTGCTGTCGACAAAGTGTCCCCGATAAACTATCTTCAGAGCGGTAAAAGATAGGGTTAAAGTAGTAGTGAAGATAATTTAAATTATGGTAGAGAATTCTCACTAGTGTTGTCAAATTGAGGAAAGTTAATAAAACGCGTTGGTTAAAAGTTTTTAGTGTAATTTACTCTTTGACTCATAACACTCTTTTAAAGTTTCCTTACGAACCAGCGACCGCAAAAATTTTAGAAATAGGTAAAGGTTTATGATTTATGGATTTACTACCAATAAATTATTATCTAAAAAGAGCCGTTCTCGATATGTATATATCAAAACAAACATGGTTTTGTTGAATCCCAACCACTTGCTAGTTTCTTTCAAAGAAATGCTGGTAAATGTTTTATTTATTCCATTCTCAAGGTATTCAACAAATTAAAGTAAATTGTGAATAACGTCACGGATTTGCCATCGCATCTTAATATTTTCAAAAAACTTACAACCGCTTAGGCTAAAGCTAAACTTTCCGATTTTAAAAATTAAGAATTATTAACGATAACGTAACGTTTTTTTTACATTAGCTCCACACAGGAGGCCTCGAGGAAAATAATTCTCCTCAGGGCCTGTGTCATCTTTGGGGATGCTGTGTGGAGGGTTTTTATAGGAAAAGAAGGAGAGAACGGTCTGAGAAGGTGTGAAGGGTGGGTAGGAATCTGGAGATCAGTGTGTCTAGGAGTGACGGACGTATGTATCCATCCCTCTCACTAAGGTGCAATTCCAAGAGGGTGCTGCTGGAGAGATCAAAAGGTCTCCCTCAACATATCTCCTGATCCGATCCGCTTCGCAGTATGTGGGCAGGCACAACTGCCGCCAAAACCAGGTCAAGAGGTGCTGATTATCCAATAAATGGTTCCCAGGGCGGCGATACACACAACCGCCTCCCAAATTCAAAAATATAACTTATTCAATAAATGCCCGGGCAATGAAAGAAAATATTCTGCTTTTTAAACCCTTATTACTCATTCACCATCAATTCCTCAGTTATTCACTCCTCTCTCCGAGAATAACACTTATTATAATTTTATAACAAATTAAGAGTCTTGACTCACAATCCGGAGGTCGCGGGTTCGAACCCGGCGTGCGCAAATAAATTTTATTTGATTAATTTGTGTTATTTCACAATTAATTCATTTAAAATAATATATATTATATTTGCGGCACGTTCCAGAGTGGAAGATACTATCAGTATCGCCCTGGTGTAAGACCACCATTCAGAATTGAAACGTTGCTTGAAAATGGCTTTAGCCGTGTTTGGTGACCAGATCTGAATAGCCAGGTACTTCCCAACCTTCCTCTTCCCCACCTCCTTCCCCTCCCCATTACCTTCAGCCTCACAACATACCCCAATTGGGGATGCCATAGTCTCACTGGCTCCAGACGGGAGCAGATGAGATTCTTGTGCGGTATTCACTGTAAAAAAAAAAAAAAAATTTAATCGGTAACAGTAATTGTAAATAAATGTTATCAGGAGGAATGTGTCCACTCTGTACTCTGTTACTCTGCGATTAGTATTTTTACCACGCTGTTTCCACAGCGCGTCCACCTCACACGTGCAGAACTTCCGCCTGGCAGCTCCAGCCTATCCACGTACAAGTAGGTACTGCTTCAAGCGACATCCTACACTCGTCAATCTTGAGGCGTTAGAACTGGATGTCGTACATATTGAATACTGCTTTTCCTTTCGTCTAGTACATTATTACAATGGCCACAATTACGGTATGAGTGGAGATTATAATTTGATGGCACAATATATATTGTAAGTCTTATTTAAATCTGGTTCGGTTCATGCAAACGAGAAAAAGATTTATTATAAATTAAATGTTTTGTTTATAACTAACTAACTAACTAACTATCACGCCGTTTCCCCGCAGGGGTAGGCAGAAAGGACGGACCGCCAAACGACTCGGTCTTGGCACACACTCTTTGCCTCACTCACACATACTCTTCTATTATTCTGACTTTTGACATGGCTCGACTCAAGTATCTGATTCACTTGATCGTGGCATGTCTTCCCCGACTTCTTCTACCATTCACATTTGAGTCGTATATTCTTCTTACCCTACGTTCTTCGTTCATTCGCTCATTCGCTCTACATGCCCAAACCATCTGAGGGTCCCTTTCTTAATTTTACTCATTATTTATTTTATTTATTTATTTATTTATTCAACGCCCAGAGGGCTTTTACAGTAATACAGATATAACAGATGATTTTTCAACAGATAGAGAAATGATAAGAATAAAATTAGATAAAAATGCACACAAGTCACAAAAATACAGCGATTTGATAAGTTTACAAAAATACATATATGTTTAGGAATAGTTTTGGAACAAGTTTTTTACAAGATCCACAAAATTCGCCAAGTTGATGTTGAATATGTCAACATCACTTAAATACTGATTTCCCATAGTGTGAAATCTTTGTATCGGAGAGTGGGCAATGTAGTTCCGCTTATGAATGCTGCAGTAGAATAGTGTGTTTTGTCGTGTGGTTACTGTCGGTATTCGTAAGTTTATGAGTTGTAGGAGTTCGCAACAGTCGAATTTAGAGTTAAGTATTTTGAATAAAAATGTCAAGTCGTTTATTTTACGTCTGTCTTCTAGTGTGTGTATTTTTAGAATATTTAGTAATAGATTATATTTTAAGTCTTCTAGTGGGATATTTAATTTAAAATTTATAAAACGCAGAAATTTTTTTTGTATTCGCTCAATATTATTAATGTGAATTTTGTAAGATGGAGACCAAACTACCGAGTTATATTCAATTTGGCTTCTAACTAGAGATACATATAATAGTTTAATGGCTTCTATGGAATTAAAGCTTTTAGTTGTTCTTAAAACGAAGCCTAGTGTTTTCATACCTTTGTTCATAATTTGGTGGATATGATTGGCGAAACTTAGTTTTTCATCCAAAATGATCCCAAGATCCCTCATTTCCGTGACTCTTTCTAAAGCTGTGTTATTGATGGAATATTCGAATAAAACAGGATTTTTATTTCTGAAGAAAGTCAAGGTTTTACACTTTTCTACATTTAAAAATAAATTATTTTGAATGCACCAATCTTTAAACTTACTAATATTCGACTGTAATATTTGGCAATGATTTATATCAGTTATTTTCTTGTATAGCTTGATGTCATCAGCAAACAGCAATACCTCGACATCATTGAAGCAATTGGTTATATCATTGATGAAAATGAGGAACAAAACCGGGCCAAGGTGACTGCCTTGCAGTAGGCCACTAGTAGCCCAGAACGCTTTCGACGTCCAAGATTTTATTTTGACGAACAGTTTACGATTTAATAAATAGCTAGTAAACCATTTTAGCATGTTACCCCTTATTCCTAGAGCAAATAGTTTTTGGATTAGTAGTTTATGGGATACTTTGTCAAATGCCTTCGAAAAGTCTGTATATATGCAGTCGACTTGTTTATTTTCTGCAAAAGATTGTAATATGAAGTTTTAAAATATAGTTAAGTTAGTTGCGGTAGATCTACCTTTGATAAAACCGTGCTGTTTTTGGTCAATTAATTTTATTAATTTGGGATAGATTTCATCAAGGACCAGTGATTCGAAAAGCTTAGGTAGTACTGACTGTATACAAATGGGACGATAATTGGCTATATTAGTGTCGTCTCCTTTTTTGTAGATAGGTGTAATGAAGCTAGATTTCCAGCGGTCTGGAAAGTGTCCAAGGGTTAAGAGACGGTTGAATAATAATGTGAGTGGTTTAGACAATGTATTAGAGCATTTTTTGAGGAATATTGGTGGAATGTTGTCTGGGCCAGCGGATTTGTCAGTGTCCAAGGAAAATAATTTCTGTTCGCAACATTTTTGTGTGATATGGCAATTTGTTAAGTGTGTGGTCTTGCTAAATTTGTATTCAGGTATTTTGTTATCTGGGGTTTCTTCATCATATACATCTTTGAAGAAGTCCGAAAAAAGGATGCTTACATTAGCCTTACATTATTTGCTTACTTATGCTTACATTAGCCTTACATTATTTGCGGATATCCACTCTCACACGATCATACATGGATTTACCACACATACGCCTCAGGGATATCATTTCAACAGCATTCAGTTTACTTTCATCCTTCCTCTGCCAGTTCCATGCCTCACTGCCATACATCAGGTCTCGCTTCTTTGGACAGTTTTTTATTACTGCCAACGGCTTTCAGTCCTCCATTAATGAAGTTACAGGCATTGACCCTTCTTTCAATATATCTATCAGCCTTCCCATCTCTCGTAAACACACTACCCAGATACACAAACTCATCCACCTGCTCCAAGTATTCATCATTCAGAACTATATTGCACACTGTTTTCGTACTCTCTCTTTCAAACACCATGTCTTTAGACTTGCTTACATTCATCATTAACTCATTCTTCACACATTCTTCGTTCATCCTAGACGCGAGAGACTGTAGATCTTCCATATTGTTAGAAATCAGCACCGCAGCACACAACAGGCAACATACCTACTTGTTTTTTTTATACATATTGTATAAGAACAACCCAAACGGTTTAAGTACAAAAGTGGGGAATCGCAGCAGATATAAGCTAGAAGATTTTTATCAATGATTTCCCCCATACGTTATCAGTACTACATAGGAATTAACATAATGAAATTGTAAATATTGGAGATCCCAAGAGTTTCATGATGAACTTTTGCGGGTTGTACTGTACGTCAGGGTCAATTGATTACAGTTGCCTAATCTGAAATATTGGTTTATACTGTTCACTGTACGTCAGATACAATCTTAATACATAAAACAAAGTCGGATTAGTTACACCATTTATAACTCAAGAACGGCTGGACATATTTTTATGATCTTTGATTTGTTGGATTTGTCTCCGCCCCGAATAGCAGAATAGCTATTAAAACATCACAAAAATTAACGAAAAAAAATTATTAAGAAAATTATTTTCCTCATACATTTTGTATGGAACGAATTATCATCTTTTGAAAGAGCTGCAGCAATATTTGTATAGTGAGTGAATTCAAAAAATTCTAAACGTCAAATGTCAATGCACTGATTGTTTTTCTTTTGTTCTTAAAGATACAATGCTGCCCCCCTTTCTTACACACTAAATGTCAACAGTCGAAAATGGTGAACGTATGTCTGCACCCCCCCAAAGAAAAAATACATTATATCTCGCTCACACGTATTAAGAAAATTAAACGCAATTTCCGTAAGTAAGTGGAAAAGTAAGAAAATCACAAAGCATAAAAAATCTGTACACTACGCCATCTCTGATACTGACAAAAACAAAACACAGGCAGTTGCGCATCGATAACTGCTTCATCGTGTAATTTTTAACATAATAAAAAAAACTGAATTTATTTCAGCTAATAAGTTAACACAACAGTTATTGATTCTGAGGCGGTACGAAGTTCGCCGGGTCAGATAGTTGATTATATAGTTTCCAAAATTATTTAGAATGCTTTTTATTTGTTTTATTGTGTACACTTTTTATCAAAATTCTTAATAAATTGTAAATCTCAAAGAAAGTGGATCAAAAATACGGAGAATACTTGCATGTTATTTTCATAATGTATTTCTCATGTCTTTAAATTTTGGATACCAATTACTTTTATTACTCTCGGTAAAACAATGGAACTTCTTGTATTGTGACAGGAGACTGCCGAGTTATTTATAAAACTTTTTCGTGTAAGAATATGTTTGTGTGTAGGGAAGGTTTTACTAAAACAGTTTATTTTTCAAAGGTATGATTAACTGATACAGAATAATTTATTACCATATTATAACTTCGCATTTGAATGGTCGTTTAAAATACGCAAAAAACACAACGTTTTGGAAAAGTTCCAAACAAAAGTTCGAATAACAATCTATTCATCAGGAAAATTCTGAAAACTCGAATTCACTTCCTCCCGACTAAAATTCTAAGAAGAAAATTAGTTCAATCTCTAACCTTCCTATCGGGTTTAAATCAGCGTAAACAGGATGTTTAAAAAATTATCACCTTCATGAAGATTGCTTCAGTTCCGAGAAAACTTCGTTATTTTCATCTACTTTTCATGCGTCGAGGAGCGACTTATCAGGTACCATTTTAACCCAGTAACTACAGACTTATGCTGGCAAGTGTGATTCAAAATAAGCCGCTATTAAATTTAATTGAATGTGTTTTTTGTTAAATCGACGAATTAAAAATGAACACTTAGATTTTCTTTCGCAAGTTCTCTTTAGGATTTGACGAAATATCGCAAATGCAATTAAATTTTAAAATAATGTTCCCATTAAGAAAATTATTTTGTAATCACTCCAACTAGACCAGCTTATTATCGCCATGGAGACTGACTGAAGGGGAGAAGGGAAGAAAGGTCGAAGAGCTTGGTTGAGATACCTACCAGTGTGAGCTGGAGTGCTAATATTGAAAATACGACATTACTGATGTTGTTGTAGCTGAAAATGGATATTATTTTTTTTCAAGATTTCAACTTTTCGTATGAAGATCATTCAGTATGTGGATGCGGCGCATCCCTTGACTGAAAGAATTCTGAAGGTTTCCATACAAAAAATCAATTGATTTTTAATGGTAGTCTATTTTTAGGGCGCCACAAAGGGTACTTTCCACTCTTAAATAAGCTGCCAAAATCTACCTCCTCTACCTACTGTGCAATAATTTATTTTAAAATAGGTAGATATATAAACAGCCTATACAATAAAATAAATGTTATCCAGACCCCGAAACCACGGCACCCTGGTGTAGAAAAGGATTTTACCTTCCTGCCTATCAGAGTTAGGTAAACAATTCTAGAACTGTCAAAATTTTAGGTCATACATATACACAGTGTCATTTTCATATTTATAGTCAAACAGAAACTAAATGAACGGTCAAAGTCCAAAGTCAGTAATAAAATGTACAAGTAAAGCAACACAAGAAGGTTCACGACTTAAAATAAATGTTTTTATTATCTTCGGGACTGAATTTAAGTATGAATAAGGATTGAATAAAAATGCGTAGGTATTTTTAAACACCGGTAACTCATATTATATACATATTTCAGAATCAAGAAAAATTCTTAGACAGGTTTTATCTGATGCTAATTAATAAAGCGGTAACTAAATTATGAGACATTTAAATTTTAATAATGTTGATTTTTACCCCCGGCTGGGATTTAAAAAAATTATTTTTTTAAAGACAAAAATACCTAAATGTGCACATCAACATAAAACAACACACTTTTTACAATACGATATACATGTTACATCGGTAAATTTGTATTTGTAATTAAAAAAAATATATTTTACATTACAATTACAGAGGGTTCTTCGAGGAATGTCACAAACTGATTTTCAAACCAATTTTTGAAGACTTTGGAATTCATTTCAGAATGGTAATCTGTATTTGACATAACCTTTTTCGTACGGAATATTAATTTACTCCTCGTGTTAAAACCCGTTTTTGCTGAACAACAATGCAAAATGATCAGCCGGCTTCCTTTTCCAACTGGCACTTTTAAACCCCCATTGCCCTCACTATTTTGCCAGATGTGTGTAATCGAGTGATTTTGATTCACCCAAGTCTCGTCCAAATAGACTATTTGGCGTCCGTCGCTGGGTGATCTTATTTGATTCATTTTTCTCAAAAAGTCTACACGAGCTGTAGCAATGTCTAATCTTCCCATTAAATACTTTCTTCCATCTTCGCGTATTTTAAATTGAAAACCAATATCATGCAAAATACATCTCAATGACTCACGAGATCCAGAAAAAAAAAATTTTATCCACCAGAATCTTGTTAAGATTTGCAAGAGTGGGATAATGGCCATTATCATAAAAATCAATCACACTGCGACGCACAACATCCTTTTTGAAATCTTTCAATCCCGTTACCGTTTTAGGTATTTTGTAGTTTTTACGAGGCTGATTGATCCTTTTTACTTCTTCTGCGTACGGAAAATGAGAAGCTTCTGACGACACTCTTCGAATATTCGACAGGTTGAGGCCGCAAGCCTCTGCTGCCAATAAATGTACTTGTTTGAAATTCAATGTTTTGATGTATTCTGGATTGCCACGGATATTTTGGAAAAACTTGATAACATTATAAAGGATCGTTTTTTCACCTGCCTGCAATTCGTATAATTTATCTACATCCATAATTTTAAATATATTATATTATCTGCTTAAAGCACTGATATTATGTAGATCACACAATATGTAATTATAATCACATCTATTAAATAAACGGAGTCAAAATGACATCAATAAAGTAGATTTTATCGAAAATAAAGTAATGGACTGGTTTTTGATCTTATGAAGTCAATACACTACTTATTACTAAATGTAGAATCATAAATTGTTTGTTTTTGTAGTAACACGATATGAAAAAAAAATAAAAGAATTTCCAAAGATTTTGTCGCCTAATTCACGGGAATAACCGCCATTGGAATTTATAAATTTTGTTTCCCAGCATATACTTATTAGGTATCGTCTGAAATATTGTTTTTATAATCCAGTTTAATGTATTTCCGAAAATCGGAATTTTCGAGGGTCGAATAAATAATAATAAATTAAAAATTAAAATATAATGGTAGAGTGCCTTTCAAGTTTGGGTTTTTCGAAGTTTTTACTGTACGTTCGTAATTTTGGGAGTGCATTTGGTATCTGTTCGACTATAGTACTTGACGCCGTATGTTTATTCCATATATCTATTGTATATCCAGTTGATATGTCAGCCATCTCTGAAAATTGTAAATTTGAGTTGATCATGCAGTTATGTGTAAAAGAGTACTCTCTATCTGGTACAATACTCAGATTACTCGTAAACACCACTAAATAATAAGAAAAACCTGTAGTGAATTTTAAAAAATGTTCAAGTTTTATGGGTCACGAGTAAAATATTTCAAAATGTCTTAATAATAGACCGGGCCGTTATCCCTCTTCGCGTATTTAATATATAAAACATAGACATGTTTAAATAATATTTTATATACGGCGAGCATTCCAATATTGCTTTCCTCGTCATCTCAAAACTTGATGTCTTGACCAAACACGGCTAAAGCCATTTCAAGCAAAGTTTCAATTCTGAATGGTGGTCTTACACCAGGGCGATACTGAGAGTATCTTCCACTCTGGAACGTGTAGAAAATATACTATATATTATTTTAAATGAATAAATAGTGAAATAACACAAATTAATCAAATAAAATTTATTTGCCACGCATCCCATTCAAGATTGACCTTCGGATTGCGAGTCAAGAGTCTTACCGCTGGACTACGCCGGCCGTCATGATTGCCATTCTGGACCGGACGATTGACATTTCTACAAAATTGTTAATTATTAAATAAGCCCGTGACCACTTGTATTATACCACTAACGCTAACCCCCTTTGATTTTGCACAATTGATAAGTGTAGTACCGAGTAGGTACGGAGTTGTGTAAAAATTTAAAACACGTTTATTTTTTAGTGAGATTATAGGTACCTAAGGAAATACGAGTGAATATACGCGCAACATCCCACAATTCGAGATTCGAGTAGTAAAGCAAGTTATAAATACAGTTTGATATCAAATGCAAGTATTTGGGTCGTTTTCGTTGCACTAATGTGACGTGTGTCTAAATTGTTTTGTGTGGCCACTGGCCGCTATTATTGTTTCTCGTGCCCTGGCTTCCTGTATGCATTCAGTTTTGCAAACATTTCACAACTTTCCTTGTGTAGGACTTGCATGTTTTGATCTCGAGTTTCAAACAACCGTCTAATTCAGAATTGTGTAAACTATTATGGAAATTTATATATTAGCTGTGATTCTGCTAACAAGCATTTTTAGTTGTTTTGGTAGACCGCGATCAATGTGAAGATGGAGCGAATGAAATAATTATGAATTTCCAAGGTAGGCATAGGTAATTCTAGATAGTTTTTTTCTATTTTTCCCAGATTACGAATAACCTGCTTACTGTAGATCTGTATATTGAGGTCTTAGCTGGCAGAGGATTGAACCAGCTACTTCTGGGTGGGAACTAAAATTTAAAGCTAAAGTCTTCCCAGAAAGAGAGAGGGTATCTACTTCAACAATCAACATGTATAGCATTCGAATGGAAGGTAGGTAAATCCTAACTTTCTTCTTATAATATTGATGAATGTCACTGACCATTTTTCTAAAATTAACAAAACTCAATACTTAAGGCCTCTGAAGATGGACAGTGAGGTCTGTCCGAATCGTCGGGAGTCAAAAGTCCTTTTAAGGACAAAATTACGCGGGTAAACCGAGAAAATTATTCTACATATATATTTATATATTTTTTTTGTATGTGTACATAATAAAATAAAACTACTTTCAGCCTCATAAATTTTCCCAATTGGGGATGCCTTAATTAATTGATCCGATTCCTGATACCTTCTGATTCGTTTTCGACCATGGGAAATCTAGATGAAGTTCATAATTTGATGGCCTTTATGGTATAAAAGTTCATTTATTTATATGAAGTCAATAGTTGGTTGTTCGATCGTTGGTTATGCGAAGATGTAAAATTGTTATTGTTTGGGGGCTGAAATATTTGGAAGTTGCAAATAAACTGCAAGTTGCATTCTGTGATAATTAGCCATAATAATTTAAGAATGCGGATTTTTCTATGTATATATTTCTTAACTTCCAACGCCTTTTTTGCTAACCCATCTTTCTCCCACTCAGCATTGTTAGCATGACATAATATTATTACATTCTATAAAGCGCCTACTAAACATGTTATTAGGCATGATCTGGCTTCTTGCCCTCGCTCAAATTTATCTAAGCATTATTTATTTACCACTTGATCCTAAGGGGGATTGAAGGGTTACAGGGTCAGGCCCACCGCAGTAGAAGTATATCGCTGCCACTGAGAGCGCTGTTGTAACCTCTCTTTCTATTATATTATACCTACTTCGTTTATGAGGAAGATGGAAAGGCATCTACCAATAGTGTGGTATTTTAAACTACGATATCTGATCTTAGGCGCATTCCGTTCCGTACTTGAAAATATACATCTTTATTTATAATACAACCTTCAAGTAGTTTCCAAAATACTTACCTCCTTTAACGTCTGCCGATCTGGTAGCATGAATGGTTACAAGTACACTTAGTATCCTTTACCTTTTCAATTGCTAAGATTTGATAAATCCTCTTCTAACGTTTTAACCGCTAACCCTTTTCTTTGTTTTATCTTTGACAGGGGTGAACAGAACGCGGTTCACGCCCGTGTTTAATAAAAAAAAACAATTACCTATAGTAAATTGAAATGGTTATAATGCACTGTCGAAAAATCACGTTTATATCGCTATGTACCACAATAATTAAAAGGTGCTTAAAAACACAACCCTTAGAATGTCCTGAACACATTCAGGAAAAGCTTTCATTCCTCGTGGAGTCCTACAGTCTTTCTTCGGTTCCTTATTTATAATGATAATACACTGTCCTTTAAACTGACTAACCAATTTAACCCTTCAGATCTCGACCATATTCTGTCCGTAGATCAGAATATTTCCTCTTTGCATTAAAATCAATCCTACTAATATTATAAAGGCGAAAGTTTGTACGGATGTTTGTTACTCTTTTACTCAAAAAATACTGAATGGATTTTAAAAATTCTTTCACTAATAGAAAGCTACATTATTTGCGAGAAAAATAGGCTATATATATTGACAAGCTCTGGCGTTATGAATAAGCCGTGGCGTAATGAAATTATTTATTATACGTTTATTATCGGTAAGTAATTGTTTGACGTGGGCTGTAATTTTGTTATTTGTTTAGGTTACTATGGAGATTTTTTTGATAGCAAAAATTCAAATATGAATATTTTTATATGAATATTTAGTGTATAAATATAAAATAGGTACTAATCTACATTTTGACCTAAGCCAACAGCTATACTAATATTATGAATGCGAAACGGCGCGTATTTGATTTTTGATTGATTGGTGGAAGGGGAGGGGGGGGGGGGCGAAGCCGGGGGTAAAAGCTAGTAAATGGAATATTTTTGAACCTATCAAAAAACTAAAAACTGTTTTTGAAAGGTGGTGAAAAACGCTTTCAAGTTGTAATATTAGAAATAAAAATCAAATTTAAATTAGAAATAACCATGAAATTTAATTAGAAATATCCATTTTGTAAACATAAACATTGTGAAGGCAAAATTTGAAACGTTTTAAAAATGGCACAGCTTAAGTTTTCTCGAACTAAAGTTTCAGGATATGAAAAAAAAAACACACATATTTTATTAGACGAGTGTAGTATAAACGTTAGCTTCTTCTCTCTTTTTTGTCGTTAGATACATGTAAAAATTTTTTTTTTTTCAAATTGCGATCGGAAAATTAGGTTTCATAAAGGTGTACATTTTAATTATTTTGTTATATTTTCAACACCGTTTAGATAACATTTCTCACTTTAAAGGAGGTACAAAGATTTCTATGAGACCTGTAAGAGTTGTTCCGAAAAGCGAACGAATTAACCCGAGGGTTAAAAATTTTTCATTCTCTCGCCCAAAATGCTCACAAGCACGGAATAAGTCATTTTTACGATTGTATATTACATACTAGCTATGCCTATGTCATGTCCAATAAGTGTGCTGTTGACGGTTTCTCAAACAGCTGGCAGTGGTTCTGGTTATAGCTTTTTTCAAAAATATCCTAGATCCACATAATACACAGCGCCCTCGTGGTGATTTTTGACCAAAACAGCACTACAAAAATCATCAAATTATTATTATTATTATCATCCATCGATAAACAATGAATACCATACTTGATATTACGCATAAGTCATTTTTACGATTGTAAATTACATACTAGCTATGCCTATGTCATGTCCAATAAGTGTGCTGTTGACGGTTTCTCAAACAGCTGGCAGTGGTTCTGGTTATAGCTTTTTTCAAAAATATCCTAGATCCACGTAACACACAGCGCCCTTGTGGTGATTTTTGACCAAAACAGCACTACAAAAATCATCAAATTATTATTATTATTATCATCCATCGATAAACAATGAATACCATACTTGATATTACGCGACACATTATGGATTTATTTTGTATCTCCATTACTTGTAACCAATAATGGTTGTGCGCTCCTTATCTCTAATGTCCTAAGAGGGCGGCAAACCTCTGTTTCGTGTGGTCCATTCTCTAGATAGGTACTTATTTCCACTTTACATGCAAGATACAAGTAAAAAAATAACATTTCCTCCCTACATCAAAGCAGAGGGACGTGATTTGGGCATCGATACGCAGCGGTTCTCAGAATTTATTTTATCATGATATATTTTCTTTGCAAGATTTGACTTTCAAACGGATTTTGTGAATAAACGTTAATACATAAGTAAGTATTTACGTATCAGTATATTATCAAGTATAAGTAGCATGAAGTGTTTCCGAATTTGTTATTCTAAAAGGCAACAAAGGGAGACAATAATTCAGAGAATTAATAGGTGCTCGGTCCTTTAATGTGAGTTTATTTAAATTTTGTTTGTCTCTGCGGTCAAATGAGGTCTTAGGTGTAAGGTATCTACTATTTTAAACCCAATTGTGGGTGTGAAAATAGGTAATTAAAGCTACAGTGTAAAGGCTTTCTGGTAGTGTAAAAATCCTTCCACACTGCACGCAGATATGCATTATTTGTCTTCATAGACCGCACACCAAAGTATAAACGACTCTATAATTTTCGTAGACCGCACGTAAATTTGTGTGAATGAAGTATAAATTTGCCGCTAGACAGCACGTTATAATAATATAAATGTCTCGCTAGACCACTCATGTCGCGGCAGATCATCAAAATAAATGACTCTTCGTTATTCGAATGGGACTTTTCGATCGGAAGTTATAAAGACGATTTAATTTCCTTATGTAAGACAAGCTTCCTTCCGTACAAGGGTGTAAGTATTGTGTAATAAAAAAATCTATATGCGGACGAGGGACGAATAAAGAACATAATTATGATCATTCGGCTTTCGACGAAATACAGGACTCATTAAAATCAGGAAAACGTTGGGGTTTTGGGAGTTCAATGCTCTTTCGGCCGTTTATATCTCGTAATTAAAAACAGTTTTATTTACAATATACATTTTAAATGTCGTATGTTTGAGACAACGTCAGCCACTGTGGTGTAAAGTAAAGGATCTCGGATTGGGTTTGAGAGACATCGCATAAAATACACAGGTATGGAATTTACTTCTTTTATTGATACCTACGTCAGATTACACGTTCGAGATTATTTGTATTTTGCGAGGTTGAATAAAGTGGGAAGAAGGAGAGAAAGGTTACACAGTGAATTAGCTTTGGGTAAAGCCATTTGATTTCAAGCACTATTTTCTTTCAGAATGGTTGTCTCTCACTAGGGCGATACTATGATTACTTTCCACTATGGAATGATGTGTATATTATACAAAACACATTTGATAATCATTTTTTGTTAAATGCCTGCCCAATAAATTATTTTAGGTTTGAACCCAAAACCACTGGGCCCAGAGACAGAAGCGTTTCGCTCTCGCTCTTCCAAAGAAGAGATGAATGATCTTTATTACCTATATTATTGTTCCTACCTATACCTTTCTAAACAGTCAATACATCAAACCAGTAAGCAGTATTTGATACAATCCATATTTAATTAATCCATATTTAATTACTCTGTATGTACTTAACTTATTTATTGTTATGTACTTTTTAATTTGCTTATTGTTATAAGTATTTACTTACTATTATCTACTTCTTTCGTATCATAATTTACTTACTATACAATATTATAATTGTTTAATAGTATTTACTCATAATTATTATGTACTTTATTTACTTATGTTTATTTACTTATTATTATTAAATTGTTTATTATTGTTTACTCATAATTATATTATATTATATTATTTGTTTAATTTATTAATATCTACATATTTACTTAATATATTATATTTATTTCATAAACTAAATAAATGTATTACATAATTGTTTATTTTTTTTTTGTTAATAATTTAATGCTACTGTGGTATGATCACCCCATTATTGCATCTGGTAAGCCACAACAGGTACCTTGTACTTACATTTTTAATATTTAGTTTACAGTATAATGTTATTTTTATCAACAATGAGCATACTGCCCAGCTGTAACAATTATTAATTAGTAATGTTTAAATAACTGTACACAGTGCTTCTTTTGTAGGTTTATTATTATATTTCTTTTAAGTTTAGGTATATGTATGTTTCTTTTTTTTTAAATTACTTTATTGTAAAACTGCATATCTCGATACAGGAATGCCCTAGTGAGATGTGCAGTTTATGTTTTCATGTATTTCTTATTTTTTTTCAATAAATAAATAAGTATTGGATAATCAAAAACTCTGCCGTAGGTCACCCCAAGTGGTTTGCTACATTGGGTGACTTAGCAGGGCTGTTCGGTTCATCGGGTGAGATGAGTTTAGATCTTGGCGGCGGATGCGCGTGCCCACCAACTGCGTGGCGGGCCGAGTTGGGAGAGGCCAGTATGGAAAGACCCTTTGACTCTCCTCACAGCATGCTCAAATATGACATAGACCCTGCGTGGAGATGATGTGAAAAAAAAACGATCGACAAAAATCGTTTAATAAATATTATTTATATTTACATTAATACTTTGCGTCCTAATGAAGGAATCTTTAGTTCTAAAACACGTAGGTGCTCGTAGATAATGCTTATTACATATTTTAATTTAACAAAAACGCATTAATTTTAACAATTTAAAATAATGTCTTTTAAATAATGAAAGTGTTAATATAAAAAAAAAAAACTTGTTAATATTCGTTGTTATAATAAATTTAGAATTGTCTATGAAAGCCGATAGTTAATTCGTGCACATTTAGAACCCCTTTAAAAATGTAGACACTTACCTAATCGTGATCGTACTAATCAACTAGAATAACCTAACCTAATTCTAGCCCACCGATTTACGAATTTAAAACTAGTGTAGGTATATTTCTTACACGAGTATTTCCTATTTCCACTGCAGCTTTAAAGCAGGCATCTCCATCAGAAAGGAAGTAATCACAAATTGTTTATCATCGTTCCGCCAATAGATTTCCTTCCAGACATCGTGAAATATAATGGTTTCATCTGCGTAAAACCTCTTATTCAAACCATCAAAACAAGGCTCGTGTTATCCGGAGATCTGTTATTGTGGACGTCAATCGAGAACCAAATGCATCAGATCTATTCCTATCTTGAATTAAATTGAATGCAGTTTGGCGAGAGACTTTCATAGGTCGAAAATACAGGAATGAGATTGCGAATTTATCGGAAATACTGCATCTCGAGGGTGCTTGTACCTTGTACCAATTGCTTTCTGATTTTTTTTCTATTTCCTTGCCACAGTCGTACAGACATTTTTAAAAGGCTCATCAAATCTAACAGTTGATACCTCAACGCTTTGGTGGATTAACAGCGAATTTAAATATCGATAATTTAAATATCAGAGAATTTAAATATTTAAATATCTTGACAATATCGAGGAGGATACGGTGTTTCTACTTTTGTCGTCAGAATTGCAATTATTACAAAACATGGGAACACCTCAGCACGGGTTCGCCTAGTGAGGTGTTCACAAAATACTACTAGGTACTTACCTATATACAGTTACGGATCAGTAACTTTTTTTTCCTTATTACTTAACTTAATATCTATGTATACCAATGTAATTATCTGTAATATGTATGTATGTTGAAGAATAGAAAATAAATAAATGCGATTTGAGTGGAGTTATGGATTATTCCCGACCAAAGGCTGTTCAAAATTTTATCATGCCATTGCTGATCGTTCGACAGTTCCTTAGTTTTTTTGGTACAAATAACAATATAAATAAAGAAATATGATTATATTTCTGCTTAATAGTTAAGATTAACTGCTCTACAGAGGCTGTCTTGCATTCGGGCAATCCTGTATATTGGTATCTACTGTGTATACCCAGACGACCCAGACATATTTTCTATGTTTCAGTTTGCAACAAATTTAATATTCCAAAAATTATCAAAAATCTGGCATGTTTTTTTTCCAATAGTTCCGCACAGGAAGCCTATGTCATCTTTGGGTATGCTGTGTGGAGGGTATTTTTAGGGATAGGAAGGAGAGGAAGTTCTGGTAAGGAAAAAATTATGAGGGGTGTATCAAATATCCGGACACCTCTGCTAAGCCACCAAACGTAACGAGCCACTTGGGGTGATCTACGCCAGGGGTTTTTTCTAACAAATGGTTCCTGGTGCGGCAGCACCCATATCTTCGATAACAACACAACATCCGCATACCTCTGTTGATTTGTAATAAACATACTTAGCACATCTCAAAAAAACGGCGCTTTACAAATAATTTATTTATTACGAAGTTCTTAACTCACAAAATAAGTTAAAAAAATCTTTATAAAACTATTTCATTTCATAAAACCATGGTTATCGAAAGCACAAGTTTAATTCAGTATTCAACATGGACGCTTTGCCAATTTCCCCACGTATCTTTAATGGGTATTGCCGTTTAATATCACATGTAAATCTGTACCTATTAATAAATAATTAATCACACCATTAATTTACAAATCAATTTAAAATAATAACAATTAACAGCACAACGATAAACCACAATGAGGTATTTAATTGCTCTTTAATTGACCAGGGTATTATTTGTTTGATTTGGCGAGGTCTACTGCCCACAAATCCCAATATACCGGGGTCATCTTTCTGAAAGCGTTACCCCGATACAAATCAAAGCCAGCATATTTATTTTGAAGCCGGGCCATGTGCATTCATCAAAGAGTTTACCGAGGAGAAAAAGACTGATAAAATAAATACACAATGTTAAAAATCCCGTGTGTCTTAATGCTGTCTGTTAAGGAATTTTTACGAGGATTTATTTTTTTATTAAGTGCCTGTTTGATGAGTCTACTATTTTTTTCTTAAACACTCTTGTACCTAAATGCGATGACCATAGTATCAGGAAAAAAGCATAACCATTTAAAAGTATAGTATGCGTAAAGGTTTTCATGTTATTTTTGATTCATTCATTTTTCAGATACTCTCCTTTTTTGATGCTGTGTGGAAAGACTTTTAAAGGAAAGGAAGGAGAGGAAGTTCTATGAAGGAAAGAGGTATTTGGGGTGGGTAGGAATCCGGGAGTTAATGCATCCAGTGAAGGACGTATGAATACTTCTGTCACATTGCGGTTCTCCAGAGTCCGGCTGGAGAGGTCTAGGTTAGGTCTCCCTCGACCAGTCACTTCCGATCCGATCCGCCACCCAGTAGGTGGGCAAACACGTTCGCCGCCCAGACCCACACAAACCTCACCCTTGCTAAATCATAAAACGTAGCAAACCAATTGGAGTGACCTAATGTCGCCTTAGTTCTAAATTGTCCACACGACTATTTTAATTTTGTTCAATCTTCAATTTAAAATACAAAATAAAAAATTATAGTTAATCACTTAACTAAGAATTATTTAAACTAATGAGACCTTTACCTTTACGGAAATAGCTTTATCTTAACCACTCCAAACCATCGCGAATAGGCACTTTTTACGTCTTAAACGACATGTCAGATTTACGAAAACTTTGTGTTCTTTCCGTTTCAGAGTTAAAGCTTTATAAATGAAACATTTCTGAACTTAGCCGAATACTAAAAACTTTTGTTGTTTAAAGGTTACGAAATAAGCTTTCAAATTGTTATATTACAAATAAATATTAACATTTTTAAATATTAAAATTTAGAAAGCAAACATAAAAAAATTAACAATTACTCACGTGATGATTTATGTGAAAACTGTACTAAAATCACGGATTATATAAAAAAATAATTGTTCTATCGTATAAATGTATAATAAACAATTTAGTTTTTTTTTTCAGTTTTTTTATTTTATTTATTAACCAGTTACCTCACTTTTCTATCATTTCATACAGATTTATTTAATAAAAAAATAACAATGGGTAGGCAATTTGGCGGTCTACCATGAATTTGACAGAATAGTTTTTTTATGTATTTCTATGGACAACTTGAATAGTGATGGAGCTTCTACTTTTTGTTTTAGGGATGTCACTAGAACAATAACGGAGTTATAACGATTCCTGTGGAAACATACGCGTTGACGTGAAAATACGCTTATTGTACTTTACTACTATTGTCATATTAACGTGTATATCTGCTTCCGTTGCTGAGTGGCACCTTTCATAATGTTTCATTGAATTAATGAAAGAAAACCTTTTCCTTCTGAAAAATTTTATAATAGTCGTTTGGAAAATAAGAACTAAGGCGACGCTATGGCAGGGGTCTTGGATATCTAATAAATGGTTCCCGGGGCGAAGGTACCCATAACCGTCTTCTAAATTGACAACAAAGCATAAAACGGTTATTTCATACCTCTGCATCAACCATTACTCTCGAACGGTGAGATCTGCAATTGTGAAATTCGCACATCATATCTCAAGTTTTATGATCAAGGCTACCATACTCATCCCGTAACATCATAAGACAACTAACTGTATTGCACTTTTCTTATTTTTAATCAAAATCTTGGAAGAAACCGGGTATTAGGTGCAGTTGAACAGTTAAAATGCCTGCATGAAGCAGCTCGTTAAAATACAAAAAAAATAATAACAAACACAATCCTAAAAGTGCCCAAAAGAACTCCATCAAAATACATCTTTAATCCTTTTTTAAAACCTTAATAATAATAATATTTTGACGATTTATATAACGCCGTTTTTGTGAAAAATCACCTCAAGGGCGCTGTACAAACTTATAATACATGTCCAGAATCTAGAATCTAGAAAAATTACAAGCAAGCTAGACAAACAATTAAAAACAACTTATGGCTATAATAAAAATTGCATACACCGGTTCATTGATCACCGATACGAAAATATATGTATAAGTATGACCAATGAACGCGATGCTGCCTAAAAATGAATGAATACAGGACCATACTACCTGGAAGGTCGCTTAAAAGTAACACTGTTTATTGTCTATTTAAAGATATTTAGATAGAATTCTGTACTGTTATGTAATTCTTGTGATTTGAGAGGACATTTTGGATTTGATTTATTAAATGAGAAAAATTAGAATCATATTTTTTTGGACGCGAGATCTACTGGTCACAGAATTAATGGTTGGTAAAGTCTTTGAATGTTACTTAATAAGACCTATTCTAGTATGTAGGTAGTTGTTCAAGTGGTTAGTGGCTTCTGTTCTAGGTCGCCTTAATTTCTTAAAAATAAGCTTTGAACACGAGCTTTGAAGAACTACAAGCAACATGTTCAAGTGATTCTCTTTATTGCTTCTAAGTGAAAGTTCAATCTCAGACATGTTGTCCTGGTACACCTGGTGCCTAAAACTTCTTCAAACTTAGCGCACTTCAACATAATTGACGAGGGGAGGCACTACTACCGAATGTAAAATGGAACATTAAAAACAATTAGTTACGTACCTACCTATTACAAATATTAATTAACATCATCATTTGATGAATCGTTGACAATTTCAATGGGGGAGCGGTTGTTATAGGGTAAAGGGATTGCGGGTTCGAAACCCATACTAAATAATGTATTTTACGAGATTTTATTAACGATTAGGTACCTAGTGCTCACCTATTATTGTATTTATCTATCCCGAATCGAATTGTTGCTTGTAATAGCTATAGCTATATTTAAAATTCGAATCTGAAAAACTAGGCACCGTCTTTCCACCCTTTATCTTTCTCTTCTCTTTCGGCATGATCCTTTTGTCTGTCGACGTTTTTCCATTGTTCATAATATTAAAAATCTATTGTATAACTATTACATTTATATTCCATGGCCTTCCCGTGTTTTTGGTCCCGTACAAAGTCCCAAAAATATAGATAAAAAAAATTTATTCCAACAATAAAGGTTTTGAGTAATAAGCAAATAAATTATTTCTTCAAATTATGTTAGTTACCACTTTGTACGCAATCCACGCACAAACTTTCAAAGGTGTTTTTCATACATGATATTTTTCAAGAAAAATCGATAGTCATATTAAATTTATGGTTCGTTGGGTACCTACACGATTTACACTAAAACCGTATAATTTATTAAGAAAGCTATCACACAGTTGAAAGTTTTGAACGATTAATGAATGCTTTAAATCTTTGTTACCTTCGGTGTAATATAAAAGTGACGATAAAATAAACACAGCGGAAATATTTCCGAAATAAAAACAGATTTAACGACCAGAAATGAAGAAGCCCCAGGGGCGATGGGAGATATTTTATCTCTCCTGATCTAAAGTAAAAATATTTTATAGATCTGTAAACATAAATCATAAATAGAATCAGATCCACGAGCATTTACTTACTTTAAAAATGAACCACATGGATCAGGTGAACCCAGTGGCCTTTGCGTAGATAGTAGGTGTTATGTGAGAGAATATTATGAATAGGGGTCAAAAGGTACGAGAATCACATAGGTAAGATTTTAATAAAATTTCGGAATATATCAACTTATAAAAATAAATGAAAGAAAGTATATACTTATTTCACTTTTTTTCCGAATTAAGCAAATACTTTGGGTTGAAATTATAATATTTATTTTATTATATATAAATGTGTCTGTAAGTGATGCTCTTCAGAAAATATAATAAGCCCTAACGAAGCTTGAGCTAGCGAAACTTGGTTGGCTGTTAATTATTCATTTTAATAAAAAGTGGTGTATTACAAAGTCTGTTTTTTCATATAATATATTTATTTTATTCTTTTTATTTTTATTTTAACATTATAATATTGATTGACATCATATTTCAAACACTCTACTAATAAATCAGATGATTGTGCTTATGAGAGGAGAACTTATATATTACAACTATCTGAAAAGTTACAGAGTGAAGAAAAGTAATAATCATTAATTTCCAATTTGAATTTCTAACCTAATATTAATTAGACTACAAATTTCATTATTTAACCATTTTACATGACTATAAACAAGATAACGTATTCATAAAAAGAGATACGATAATTTTTAAAGATAATATATAAAAGTATTAAAAAATATAGATAACATGAAATGATAAGCAAGTCGTACACTGAAAAAAATGAAGTAAGAATAACACATGATTGAATAATTGCATTCCCTTGTATACACATCGATGCTGTAATTCGTACGAGTGGTACAGTTAGTCCACCAAAATAACCATATCTTTGGCTTATATTTAATGGTGGGATATTTTTTTTATTAAAAAGATCTTTATGTAACTGAAGTAGTGCAATTTTGTCGTAATTTTTTGTTGGCGGCAGAACCGGTTTATACCAATACCAATTTATTTTCGGTAGATACGTCTGATGGATGATTGTTCTTTATTTGACAATTGATTTCAACAATGACTTTTGAAGCATCCTAAACTGATAACGAATTACGCCTTCAGATGCACTTAAAATGGACTGTAAATATTAAAAATGAAACGAGACGAAATGGTATTTGCTGGAATTGGGTATGGAAGGAAAGAAAAAGGATACAGGATAGAGGAAAGGAAAAGGTATGAAAGGAAACAGGGATAACCAATCTCTTACCACGGTATCTCTGCGAGGAGCACACACCACAATCACAATGTTGTTATAAAGTTCCACCGCTACCCTCGAGATAATTATCGCCACAACAAAACGAACGAGTACAGAACGATTTTATGCACTTAGAAGATGGTAAAATTCCTTCTTTTCACTTAAAAACGAGATAAAAACTAAACACACCAACAACTTGCTTCCAAGGTATTCCCAATCCTTCTCCTGTTTTCAAAACCAAACCATTTATTGGATAACCAACACCTGCTATTGGTCACCCCATATGGTTCAATACGTTTGGTGGTTTAGCAGGGTTACCGGGATTCATGGTATGTTGGCGTTTGCCCACATACTGCGTGGCGGGCCGGATCCGGAGAGATAGGTTGAGGGAGAACTTTTGATCTCTCCAGTCGGACTATCAACCCATTGCCTTGCTTTGCAGTGGGAGACATGGATTCATACCTCTGTCTTTCCTACCCATTGAACCAGTTTGCTACCCACCCCTCTTTCCTTTTTTCTTCCCGGAACTTCTCCTTTCTTTCCATAAAGACCCTCTACACAGCATTCTCGGAATGATTTTACTCTGAAAAATCAATAAATCCTTCTGATGGATTCTCCTATCTTACTCGTACCATGTTTTTCAATGAAAGAATTTTCTATCATTTTTAAGAAGACATAGGCCCTTAGGGAGTTGTTTCTTGAGGGCCTTCTGTGTAGAGCTAACGTAAAACTAAGTAATCTGATTACTTTACCATCATTGGACATGTTTTTGTTGATATTCAATAGAAATACAATGCAATATTGTCATTATTCACTAATAACCTTCATTGTAATAACTAAAAATTGTCATATATATTATGTATAAACAACCACCCTTATATAAATATGACATCATGTAAGGTAAGAAAAGATGCACTTAATTTTAAACTTTGTATTAATCTTTTGGCACTTTCACTACCACACTCAATAAAGTTTGTACGTATGAATGAAAGTAACGTAAAGAACATGTTGGTCCTCCTCTGGAACTTTTCCGATCTTACCTATCAAATCGCGTTTCGGCAGTAGAACTGGGAGGAGAAACGAGTGAGTTGGGTAAAATAACATGTGGAGTGCCACAAGGATCAATTCTTGGACCGTTGCTATTTCTAATATATGTGAATGACATGACAAAGTGGGGTATTAAAGGAACTCTACAACTTTATGCGGACGATACAGTAATTTTTTACAATAAACTGAACCTAGCGGAGCTTGAAACGGAAATGAATGCTGATGTTTCTAAACTCACAAGCTGGTTAAGAATAAACAAACTAACTCTTAACGTAAAAAAAACTCATTATATACTTTTTGGCAACAAAAAAAATTTCAGCCTCAATATCAAAGTTGGTGATAACTGCCTCGAAAAGAAAATGAGCACAAAATATTTGGGCCTGATCGTAGATTCCCAACTTTCGTGGGATCTCCACATAAATCATGTAAAGGAGAAAATTACCCCCATAACTGGTGTACTATATAGACTCCAACGATTATTACCCATTCCTTTACTAACATCAGTGTACTACGCCATGGTACATTCACACCTTTCTTATCTCTGCTGTATCTGGGGATTTGCCTCAAAGAAATTGATAGCTGATCTGCAGGTGGTTCAAAACCGAGCTCTCAGAAATGTTTTTGGACTTCCATGGGACACCCATGTCAAAGACATCTATTCAGTTTCCGGTATTCTTCCAATCACAGTCCTTCCTAAACATGAAATCACAAGCACCATCCTACAAATTACTCAACAATCAACTCACACTAACATCAAGCCACTTTACAATCAAGACATTCACACTCACAATACTCGAAATAGCAATAAAATCCGCATACCTCAAACACACACTACAAAATATGGGATAAATTCTCTGAACTATGTTGCCTATACACTATATAACTCGCTTCCAGATATGTACAAGGGAAATCAGCAAAATAAAAAAGTTCAGAATAATGCTTTAAAAGAATATTTTTTAAATAAGTTTAAGAATGAAACTATGTAAATTTTCTTATCATGTCTCATTTGTCTTGTTTCCTTTTCTCTTCTTTTCTTTTCCATTTATTTGTAATCATAATCATCCACATTTGTATAACCTTGTTCTTTGTTTCTTTAATTATTTTCTATTGTTGTTTGCTCACTCAACCTGTTTTTTTTTTAAATTTATTTTTTGTCTATGTTGTATGTGAAACTTATATTTTTAATATCCATTTTCCAAGTAAAATTGTAACTATTTCCTCACACCCATTAATTTTCCTCCTGTCCTAAAATGAGTTCTGTAACTCATCGGGATTGCTCCAGCAAGTAATAAATACAATAAAAAAAAAAAAAAAAAAAAAAAACATATTTATTTTCTTGATTTCGTCGGTGCGGAATGTTCCTAGTTTCACTTCAAATTTGCAAGAATATCCTCACTTATTTTTGAACTATGAAAAACGTTTTCATTTGTGATTCTATAAATGGTTTCCGAATTTTGAATAATGTTCCAATTTAACTGAGAACGTCAGTTTTTTTTTCCACAGTTTAGAATGTTCTTTCATATTTTTTTACACGGGTCAGACTATATAATTTTTGTAACATGGATTGCAATGTTCTTATATAATAAGGTTGTACTTTTATTAACTACCTAATGGAAAATCACAATCACTCTCATCTTGTGACCCGTCGTAACTTGATGGCGGAGTGTCGAGTTGTGGAAGACCAAGGTCCAGGTACTCCTGGTTGGCGGTGATGGTTAGGATCCGGTCGAGGTCCTGAACCAGCCCACTGAAGGATGGCCGGTCTGATGGTTGGAAGGACCAGCAGTCTCTCATCAGCATGTATCTAAAAAAGAAATCATTTATCAATCGTATGTAGGTACTGGAGATAATACATGAAGGGTTTATGGGCTAGTGACGCTTGTTCAGTGCATCGCGGAGCTTTTTCTCCTTCTCGCACTTTTTTCTCTTTCTCATCAGTCTCAATTAGGTTGCTAAATGATCCGTTTTCAAAATAAAAAAATAAATAAATCAAAAAATGCTTTTACTCTAAAAAATCAATAAATCCTTCTGATGGATTCTCCTATCTTATCATGTATATCAATGTAAGCATTTTGTATTATTTTAATTTAATTTAAAAATGCTGATTTTGTTTGTCTGTGCGTCCTCCGTAACTCTGGTTCATTGAACTGTTAAGTGTCATTTTCAAAAATTGGAATAGCTTGTGTGAAGAATTCAAATAAGCAGTCAAAACAAAGCTTCAAGATAGTCTACAGTCTACAGCAGCGGTGGTCACACTTTTCCGGTCAAGGGCCACATATGTAGATAAATGTGAGGCATCACCGCGGGCCGTACACTTATGATGTGTGGTGGGAAGGGGGGGGGGGGGGGGGACTGTCACAAAATCAATAATCCGATTAAAAATTATTTCTTATACCTTTTTGTTTAGCAAGTTGTTCATAATTCATATTTTCTGTATTTTAAGTACCGGGTTACTGCCTTATTCCTTCTCGTATTCATGATATAGTGTCAATTCTTAATAATAATAATAATACACGTAAGATGATAATATTATATATTAAAAATAAAAATCTTCATATCATCCAATTAAAGTTAACATTGTTTTATTAGTACGTAATTAGGGTGTTTTTTTTCTTCTTTTTTATGCTTCCATTTAAAAAAAAAAGAAAAAGCAGGTTAATATATTGTACATAAAAAAAAAATATTTAAAAAATAAATAAAGCGGCAGATAT
This sequence comes from Limnephilus lunatus, assembly GCA_917563855.2. Lineage (NCBI taxonomy): Eukaryota > Metazoa > Arthropoda > Insecta > Trichoptera > Limnephilidae > Limnephilus > Limnephilus lunatus. Next base: position 72,499,389 of record OU830596.1, read on the forward strand.
TTGACGACCACGGGTCTACAGTGTCTACACCATAGATTATCAACCTTTTTTTTGCCCACTTTGAGAATATTTTTATTTATAGCGCCCTCTAATTCGTGAATCCGAAACAGCCACGACTAAGGGGGCATAATGGGATACCACGACATGGTTACATTTACCACAAGGGAGGGGGCATACGTGGGAATACACAATGGGATACCATGACGAAGGGGGCGTAATGGGATACCACGATGGGGTTACATTTGCCACAACAGAGGGGGCGTAATGGGATAGAGAACATATTTTCCTGGATGGATGGTCCTGGGGATGGGGCAAGATAGGATGGGGTGGGATGGGTTTCTCTTGGTCTTCTTCCGCCCCCCTGAAGGTGTGAAACGCCCCAAAGGGGGCGTTATCGCCCACGTTAAGAACCTATGGTCTACAAGATGTTAGTGATACTAGCTTACTAGGTTACCTAATAGCTTGCTATCGTACTTGAAATACTAGCCTCGTTTAAGAAACAAAGAATATACATAATTTTTTTTTTAAAGTATGTAGATCGACGTTAGTATTGGATTAATCATTTTTCAAATGTCATTCTTAATTGTAGCGTTGTATACTTAAATATTGTACTTTTATCATAATAAAATATTGTAAATATTGTGCGTTGCAGTGTCCATCATCAGGGCAGATCCGGCAGATCTGACAGATATGTCGGATCTGCCGGATCGGCTAAAGAAGGAGGTAGCGCAACACGGCATAACACCCCAAAAACAAATAACCAAAATTAACATCTCATGTACATACATCTCTTTACAACTACATTTACCTAGTCTTGGTAACAAATACAAACAATATGGATTATTTGACAACAATTTGAACTTGGCAAACTTTAAACGCCTAATGTGCCAAATATTTTTACCTATTACATAAACTATTGTGAACGACTATTTCAAACATTTTTATAATATTACTGTTGATTTGGAGGATATTTGCAGAAGATCAATTTAACTTAACTTTTTTATTTTTTTTTTATTTTTTTTTAAACTTTATTTATTCTCATTTCTTTGTACATATAATGTATAATTGCATATTATAACATAAAAACATAATAACATAAAGTATAAACAAGAAATGAAAACCCACTAAGGCACTGCCTGAGTGTGGGTAATATTAGAACAAAATACTATATTTCTAAGTACACAAAGTTTATTATTTAAGTAAAATAAAAATATGGATAAAACCAAACTGATTTTAAATATTTTTTTAAATATTTTTTTTTTTTTTTTTTAGTTATTAAAAATAAATAAACAGAAAACATATTGTACTATAGTTTAGAAAGTTACAGAAAGTGAGTTGTATGAAGACAAAGACATTAATACTGGACGCGGGGTAGGAATCTCAAAGTGGGAAGCCAAACACAATACGATTGTAGCTGTCTCTATTCCTAGTACTTCAGTACTAAACTGCTACACGTCGAGTGAGGTCGTGTCTTACCAGTAAGTAAATTGTATTGCAAAGCACCAAAATGCCCTCCTGTGTGATGAGAAAATGCTTAAATTACACGGCAAATAGTCGTAAAGGCAAAGGAATAGCACTTCATTTCTAAGTACACGCAAACTACTTATTATTATCAATTTTTAAAATTATTACAATTAATTTTCATGTTTCCCGCCCGCAATAATATATGAGTAAAGGAGACAGCGAACGCTGCATCACAAAGTGACATATGACACATCTCCTTATATTTCAATATCTTTGGTTGTTATACTTCTAAAATTTTGTATTTACATGTGTTACCTTCTTTATTTCCTATGCCATATTGCCATTTCTTATTACGTAACCTGCAAACGTACTAATGATGTATTTTTGTTCTTCCCCAGGCGAGTAAAATAACCGCTGTGAGCACGTGTTCTCCTCGCCACCCAGCACATGATTTCAACACGGCTTCTACCAAGATATGAGCTGTTCGCGAGGTGTGTCTCTCGGTGTTTTTTTAGATATAATTTCACATTTTGTGTTCAACTCATGCTGCGTCAGACAGGGTGAGATACAGAAGTACTGTGGATTTAGGCTGGAGTTCCCAATCCACCGAGGCGCCAAATGTTGCTCCAATGTAATCCAATTTACTCCAGAGGCTGCTTCCGTTTGACGTAGCCAGGTCTGGCCCAGAGAGAGGTAGGGTAGTTCATGGTCCAGGGTGAGGAGATCCGATGGTCAGAATAGAAAGGTGAGCAGAGGCAGGGTCAAAGCGAGGTACAGAGAGAGAGGTGCAGTCGAGGCGAGTGTTGCTGGTTATCTAGTTTGTGGCCCGTATTTATAAGCGGTTGACAGCGGTAGCAGTTTACCACTGTCATTGTCCCAAAAACGATTCCTAGAACCGACCCCAAATTGAGAGCCAGATTACGGCGCTTTCCCTTTGACACTTCTCTCTTTGCTTGTTAGTCTTTCCCCCACTCTGAATTTTATTTATTTTTACAATAACAAACGGTTTTACATTGTCATTAAAATACATTTTTGTATTGGGAACCGAGCTCGGAGAGCTGGTTTCCGCTAGGTTTCCGCTGGTTTCCGCTAGGACCCCTCAGCAAAGTAGTTCCGTGGTCGCACAAAGTCCTTCCTTGGGTTCGCGTTCCCTGCTGTGACCATGTTATAAATGCTAACATGATTACACGGTCAGCACGTCCGTTACACAACCGTTATGCTTTGTAATTTTATTTATTTTAAAAATAAATACCGTGTGCTCGAACATTTTTATCAGATAAAATGTATAACAAATAGATAAAAACTGGAATACTTGCGTTAATTTCACGTAAAAGCCTCCTAGGGCTCTAGGATGTAAGTAAATACATAAATAAAATAATGCTTGTTAAATTTTCCAAAATTTGTTCCGGTGTTGACTCAATGACAATTATGTTAAGATCAATTATCGCCAGCACAACATCTGAAAATATCCAATAAACTTACATTTCTAAGGAACAGCAATGAGGTTTCTCCATACGGTGTCCTGCGCTCAGATGTCGGTACATGTTTTGTCCGGGAATCGTGGGGTATGGAGTTCCTCCTAAAGTCATGATCTCCCACATCAGTACTCCAAACGACCAGCTGAAAGAATTGCCATTATAAGTATTAAAACAAGTTAAAGAAAACACAACTATAAAGCAGAAAGATGAGTACTAAGGTAGCAAAAGCTCTCAAACAATAATCCTTTCACAAACAGGTATACCATACCAGAAATTTAGAGCTTTTATCAAATAGGATATTATATGTCCTGAACAGAATGGTTTTATAACCGGCAAATCAACACTAACTAACCACATTCTACATCAAAATTTCATTCCGATGTAATGACGAAGAAGCTTCAAGTTGACTCAATTTATACTGACTTCAGCAAAGCGTTTGATAAGGTTTGTCACTCTATTCTTGTAGAAAAAACTGTTTAAAGCTGCAGTTCGTGGATCAATGCAGTTATATTTTATTCACACAGAGCGCACGCAAAAAAACGCTCCACAAAGTTCATCTGAATTTATAGCATATAATACATTAAAAGCAAGAAAATTATCGTTAAACGTTTTCGTGAAGAACAGTTCCGTGAAATACCCTACTTTAATGAACTCTGACCGGTTTTTTTAAGTGATTAAGTGAATTGATAATCTTTTTCAAAGTGACAACTAGTTTTGCCGTTGAAATACCTATCAGCTTATTTCTAAACGTACTTCTGCAAAGATTATTGATATTGCACTTATTTTCACACTACGTCATAGACGGTCAATAGCTAAGGGGCGAGAAGGGTCACTGGAACGGCTCAGCTATCTTGAAGCAAGTCAGTTCGAATCCTACTCATTCTGATTTTTTTTTTTTGAGATATCTGAAGCAAGTCAGTTCGAATCCTACTCTTTCTTAATTTATTTTATTTTTTTTTTATACCTCTTCCAAAAGTTTTTTTTTTTTTTTTTTTTTAAACAAAATAAACAATACTACACAAAATGGATTCTCAAGCGTATATAAAAGTGGCCAAAGACGCCGTAAATATACTAACTAACATGGTAATGGACCCCAACAGTAAATTTACAAAAGAACATATCGCGAAAATAATTCCGAAGACGAATGAAATACTGGGAACGATAGCCGGTATGGCTGCCAGAATGGCAACTCTCGAAGGAGAACTAAACGTATATAAAAACCAACCACCTCTTCCTCAACTTCCTTCAAGTACCAGTGCGGACGTTTCTGGAATATCAGAAACAATAGCTGAAATGGAGGAGAGAAAAAAACGCGCCAATAATATAATAATGTTCAACGTTCCTGAGAGCACAGCAACAATACAATCGGACTGCATAAACGATGATCGCAATCAAGTTTCCAGTATACTCCAAAAAGTTGACAATATTGACACCACCCATATCCATATAGTAAGTACCTACTACGGAATTCGTACTTTCGTCGATATGTCCGGGTACGATTATTATTGTATCTGGTAGTCGTGAATATTTCTACCACGCGTCTATATATTATATATGACGTCATTGCCTGTCGCAGTTTCTTTGTCCCGGTGATTAAGCTGTCACTGGATCCGAGAAACCGGCTATTTTTGGAACCAGTGCCTACCGGATTTATAAAATGGTCACCAACACTTAAACTGGGTGAAGCCGAAGAAAAAGCCGCCCGCAGGGCCCAGCAGCAAAAACCTGTGAAACAGGTTTTTAACTGCTAGTAGTGCTAGTACATAACAAATGCTGCATAATTTTTATTATTCATATTTATATTTAAGTCCCTAAAAAGGGCGTTAATAAACAGACAAATAAATTAATCACACTTACACATCGGTTTGTGTGGTGAATACTTTATGGTAGAGAGACTCGGGGGCCATCCATCTGACAGGTAATCGTCCCTCTGTTTTCTTCCTGTAGTAGTCGTTGGACTGGACATCCTTGGCCAAACCAAAGTCGGCAATCTTCAGCACATAATTGTTGGACACCAGTACGTTTCGGGCGGCCAAATCACGGTGGATGCACTATGGAAAAGAGACAAATTTCCAAAGGCGGTACACAATCCTAATTTTTGTTTGCTTATAACTCACTTTTTAATCATTTCCGGCGAATTCGTAACTACATTAACTTTTTTATTCAGATGTTGTCCTGGGGATGTAAGTTCTTTGTTATTTAGATTAATAAAAACAATACCTTACCATTAATATATTTTACGTACAACGCCTTTAAAAAATTGTAATACGTTGTACAACTAAAGTTAGCGGTAAGCACCAGATTTTATTTTTCTAGACGATAAATTAATAACTTCGGCAGTGCGACATCATCCCACATTTTCAATATTTGTATCACGTTCTTCAGAATTAATTAAATTGAACGCGGTGAAAAGGTCTAATCTCCATGCCTGCTAGGGTGAATTCCACCGTACGTTCATCCAGTACGCCGTGCAGCGGGCGCATTTTTGTTTACACGCTTTCTTCACTTACGTCGTTAAGATTCCCACATTATTTGTCTTCTTCTTCTTTTCTTTGATAGGGCAAATTCGACAGTAGGTCCGTGCAATACACGGGTCGCGAGACTCTATTTGTATACACGGCTTCTTTACTTACGACGTTAAGATTCTGAATATATTTTAGGGTATATTGTCATCTTAATAAGCATAAATAGAAATATATTAATCCCGTTAAAAATAATAGATTTGTGTGAGTGGGTAATTATTTTAAATAAATTACGTAAATACACAAATACCAAACAATGAGCTTAGGAAGAGGAAGGTCGAGAAATTATGTGGTTATTTAGATTGGGTCACTATAAAACGGCGATAGCCATTTCCAAGAATGTTTTGATTCTGAATGTTTACCAAAGTTAACATTGAAATTAACTGTCACTCTGGCAATGTTTCATGTATTGACCCGACAATTAATCCACCGAAATGATATTTAATATAAAGTTATAATTCTTTTTGCATAATTTACCAATTACCCAATAATAAGTTGGTATGAATATCAAAGGAATTTATTCACAGTGTTGATTTTTTGTACTTGTGCGCTGGTACGCACAGTAAATAGAGAAGCAGATTTTTCTTTGATGCATTTGTATGAAAATATGTTTTATCTTTTGTTATTCGGCGATACGTCCTCTCTTCACATCCCTACGGGGTCACTTAGTTAAATTTTGTGTAATTAGGTGTTTTCCCTGAAGGGACTGCACGTTGTAAATAAGTACGCCGGGAGATCAATTGTCGGCAATTGTCATGGAACCGATTTATATATGAAAAATACTGTCTGCAATGAGTGAAAAGGCTTACCCTTCTCGACGCTAAATATTCCATTCCGCGAGCTACTTGATAAGAGAAAGAAACCAAGTCTTTCTCGGTAAGGGCTCTTTCTGTGCAGTGACTGTCATCCGTACCCATGGTTGGTTCGTATCTAGAATAAAAAAGAATGTTATAAAGACTGTCCAATAAAATCAATGTTTTACAATAATGTCGAATAACACAAATGCCTCAAATTACTTTCCATCATTTAGGGCAGGGGTGAGAACCTCCGGCCCGCGAGCCTCGTGCGGCCCGCGAAGCTTTTTGGTGCGGCCCGCGAGCCCTTTTGCTGCGGCCTGCTGAAAGCACCACAAAAATTACGCTCTTATACCGATAACGGTTTTCTTTCACGGTGTTTCAGATACATTTTGAAGTTATTATTACAAAACCCGGAGAAAGTTATAACACAGCTGACGACAGGTATGTCCTATAATCAGGGCCGGATTAACCATGTCGGGGCCCCTAGGCAATGCACGTCTCGGGGCCCCTTTACCAATGGTGGACTAACGGGGGGGGGAGGGGGGGTGGAGGGGCGGCCTGCCCCGGGCCTCTGGTCCTCGGGGGCCATCAAACGCTTCCATGTCCCCTTTATCAAATCCTTAACAAGGCTTTAATGCCATTAATCAGCGGCCGAAAATTAAAATTTCGTAGAACGATGATCTTACGATCGTACCCTTGCAACTGTACAAGGTGATTTCGATGAGAAAGATTAATTATTCTCCATACCAGCATTTTAACATAATAGCTCAATATCAATATTATTTCATTCACAATTTGCTTTGATACATACCTAAATTCAAAAATGCTCAAACTCGTGATGATAAAACTATTCAAATTACGTACTTTTTCTAATTATTTTTTGATCATATGTATTTATAATTTTTCAATAATTTCTAAGCAAAATAAAAATGCATTTTTTTAATATATGCGCGGATCCTTTTTTAATGATTTTATTTTAACTAAAATTAAAATTCTGAAACATATCTTTCCCAGATAATTTTTTGATTTATTTTACTCCATGATTATATAATTTGAAATGTGTGTTGTATAATACAAAATTTTGTTTGAAAATTTAACAAATCTGCAAAACGCCCTACGGTAAAACCTTAATGAACTAAAAATAAACATATTTTCTCAAAATTTAAAACATAGCTTTACTAGATAAAAGAACAGTCTTTTGAAATCAATTTATAATTTTGTGGTGAAAAAGAGTCAATACGTCTAAAATTTGATATAAAAACATATTTCCGGTTTTGTCTGGTGATTCCCACTTAAGACGGACTCTGTAAAAAAAAAATGTAATTTTATTTTTTTATTTCATTTTCTGAAAGATGCATTTGTTAAAAATGCTCTCACCAAATGTTTTAAAGATATTCGAAAAATTGACGGAGATATAGCATTTTAATAGATAGTCAATTTTACGAATTTCTTTAAAACATTTGGTGAGAGCATTATTAACAAATGCATCTTCAGAAAATTAATTTTAAAAAATGTCATTTTTTTACAGTGACCTGGTGCCTTAAAGCCTTGTTTAGGATTTGATCAAAGGAAGGCGTTTGGAGGCCCCCCAGAATCAGAGGCCCGTATGAACTGAAGAAAAAGCATGTAAAATTACATCAACTTCTTAAACTAGGGGGGGGGGGGGGGGGGGGGGGGGGTAATTCAGCTTTTCCGCCCCGGGCCTCTGACGGGCTTAAAACTATGTTTAAATATTTGTTTTAATTATTGACTTTTTATTTATTATTTGTGCGTGATGTGAACAGTTACTGGGTTGTTATAACCTAATTATTATAATTTTTTGTTTTCTTTCATGCATGTAATGTTATTAACCTATAAATGTTCGTAATAAAAAAAATTAAATATTAAAACATCTTGAAAGCTGACTTTTTCCAAAATGGGTGCCGGAGTTGCTCACTTATTGTGAGTCGAACCATTGACGCAAGTTATTTTTTCTTGGGGCGCGGGGCCCCTAGCCGATGCGGGGCCCCTAGGCAGTTGCCTACTCTGCCTTAAGGATAATCCGGTACTGCCTATAATATATAAATGTGCTGTAAAATGCAGGAACACCATTCACGTGTTCTGAGTACAATATATTTAAGCTGGTGTATTGGTGGACTCCTACGCAGATCCATTTCAAAGTTAAAACTACTCTTGTGTTCATAATGCAAATTCCAGTTGCGAATTAATCTGCTTGACGCATTTCGAAGAAAACTGTTACAATCTTTCGAGTGGTGTTAAAATTTTATTTCAAACCATTTGCTGCGTATTGGGCTATTATTTTTTTTTTTTCATAATTTTATAGACTTTTCGAAAGAGTGTTGAAGTCATACGAAATTTGGGCTGTCATGGAACCATTCAAGGGATACCATTCTCGCTTTCCGAGAACAGTTATACTTTTCTAGTTGCAGAATTTGTGAAAATGATTATCTATCGGAAGAATGCTCGTCACACTTGATATAAAAAAATCGGTACCTATTTGGTAAATTGAGGTCATCATAAAACAAATTAACTAATTTGTGTCTCCCCCCCAGCTGGCGCTTGAAAATCTGTGTGCGGCCCGCGGGTGAAACTGCAAACATTGAAATGGCCTCCGATGGCAAAAAGGTTCCCCACTCCTGATGTAAAGAAAGTTCCTTTCACTTTCCAAAAAAAAACTACGGTACGAAGCGATCTTCTATTAATTCCGTAATCCATATATGCACATAACGGCATAACAAGAAGTACAAATAATTTGCGAGATTAGGGGTTGATACTTAGGAGATATTGTATTCGTTGATTTTAAAATAAATATTTGGAAAGTAGTGAAAGACGGTGAAAAGGACAATAAAAAGATGGAAGACTCTAATTAAAGTAACATTGTTGCATAGACGTCTTAAAGGGGGCATTCAAAATTTTCCTGCGTATAGTATATCTAGTAACTAAAATACTACTGATTCAATAGCACCATTTCTCTTTTTGTGCGACGGTGTGCGAGAATAACTGTTCTGTCTTGTGATATCTTGTTTTTATTTATTTATAATACCATCTTGGCTTTTAAATTACCTGAACTTTTACATAACCTGACTACCAGTATAGAATTTATTAGAAAAATCATTCACAATATTGCTTGAGTTAGCAGACTACAAAGTGATATGTGGGTGGGCCATTTATGAGCGCCAAACCTTAATCAAGAAAACTTACTATCTTAGATTATTTGGCATATATTCAGAGATTCCACGAGAAATGATAACTTACCCATTGCCTGTTCTGTGATTCCTGAGAAACTCCCTGAGGTTACCGTGTGGTGCATATTCTACAATGACAAACAGTGGTCCACTTTGGGTGCAGCATCCCAGAAGATTGATGATATTGATATGTTTCCCAATCATCTTCATAATCTCCATTTCGGAAACTAGAGCCATCATTTCAACGTCAGTATGTCTCTCTGAAAAAAATTATAAAATTTATTGTGATATACTTTATCAGGAACCAAGGTTTTCAGTCCCAATTTATTTGTAGTTTAGAGAGAAGAGTGAGATTGTTCTAATATTGCCAATCGATTTACAACTCATGAGTACTTTCAATCAAAATAATCATATCAGGTGCGAAGCTTTAAAAGTTAGGAAAATGTGTAATATTTACCTGCTTGCTATAACGCCTAAAATGAATGAGTAAATGTTATGGATAACTTACAAAAATAATGCATCAACACCTGGTAATCGAATATACATACTTCAGGAATAACTATAATAAATGTCATACTTTAAATGATACATGTTTTTTTAGGGGAATTAATCCAATGCGCTCTTCCCCATCCTCTCGATCCAATGTTTAAATAGTGTCCATCAGCATCCCTCGAAAATCAAACAGCAAAAATTTCTGCCACAAGAATCTTCAATTCAATTCAATTCAATTTTATTATTTCAAAAACATTACAAAATTTTACATTTCAATGCGTTTTTAAAATACATCTGTACTACATTGAACACAAACTATACAAGCATTAATAGAGCTTGCCTTTTAAAGGCAGCTTCACTAATGCTAAATATGTCGATATCCGAATTAATCCTGTTTAACAGCAAGTTTGCTCTCCCGACTGGCATGACCATTGGCAAATTAGTCCTGCAGGCTGGAAGATAGAACAGTCTATGCTGTCAGTGGCGAAGATACCCATCGGGTACATAGAAATGAATGCTCTCCATGATAGCTGAGTTTTCAAACCATCCGCGAATCAATCTGAAGAAATGCGTAGTAATGTGTACATCTCTTCTGACCCGTAGATGGTGCATTCCGAGCATACCCAAAAGAAAGTCGGTAGGATAGAGCAACGGGTAATAGCCGTACTCCCTCATGTACAGAAATCTCAGAAATTTCTTCTGAACTCTCTCCAACATGAGGGAATATTTTACTTGGTGTGGACTGCAAATTACCGACTCACTTTCAAGTCTACTCCTTACTAAGGAATTGAATAAGATTATGAGAACCCGGGTGTCCTTGCAGTACGCAGAACAAAGCCCAGCATTCTCAATGATGTGCTACCAGCCATCTGAATATGAGTATGAAATGTCAGCCTACTATCAAACATGATTCCAAGATCCTTCATAGTGAAGACACGTTTTAGATTTCGGGCATCCATCGTATACCGGTAATACCAGGTATGACACGCCCTAGTGTAAGACAAAATTAAACATTTAGAAATATTGAACTCAATCCGATTTCTTTTACTCCAGTCAATAATTCTATCAATATCTGTCTGGAGTCGATTGCAGTCTTCTAGGGTTAGTATTTTTAAGAACAGTTTTAAGTCATCAGCAAAAAAAAGAAACCTGGAGTGCAGAATTATTTCTGAAATATCATTAATAAATATTGAAAAAAGGAGTGGACCTAAATTAGAACTTTGGGGTACCTACTCCTGATCGTACAAAAAATATAATAGACTGGAATAGTCCGTGAGACACATCTTAAATAACATTAGTTTGCTCTAGATTCCTTCCTTATTCCATCTGCTTTCCATCCCAGCTATATTAAGCCTCACAACATACCCCAATTGGTTATGTTACAATCCACTCGATTCTGACATAAATTTTGAAGCAATTACGCTGTATTCATTTATATTTTTTTTATAAAAAGTTAGGTTAAATGAAATAATTAAGTACCTTTCAGCATTTTCACTGCCACCACAGAATTAAGTCCCTGCTTCAAAAGTCCGTTGCCTTCAGCCTTCACCACCTTGCCGAACTCCCCTTCGCCCAGGATCTTGCCCAACCCCAGCAGCTCCCGCGGCAGCTCCCAGTCGATGTCCACCGGCAGTTCGTACTCCGATACCAGCATTGAGTCCGTGTTGGTGCTTTGGCCTTGGGACAACTTCTGCTTTTCGATCTTAACAATAGGCATCAACTGTAAAAATAATGAATTTATTTTACGACCTGATCTAAACAGAATAAAAAAAAAACCAACAAAAAATCATTAAACCTAACCCATCCTGAACTAACCTAACCATATCATATTCTGTTTTACCCAGAAATCTACCTAATCACCAGGAGGAAAAATACCTTTTTTTAAAAACTCATAAGGGTTAAAACTATCCCCAAGTAGTGGGACTAGAGCATATTGAACTTGGAATGTTGTGCTGCAGAAGAAATTGGAGAGGAACGGGAGACGTGGTACAGGAGTATTGAGTCAGAACCTACCTGACTATTCATATCCTAACACTAAACATAGCTAAAGCAATCATATGAAGTAATGTTTCAATTCAGTTTCAGGGTTTTTTTTCTTTCTGTGCATCTTCACAATTGATTGATACTAAAAAAATAACACTTCAGGTGTATTTCTTAAAACTATTATATTTCTGGCATCCTCTCAAAAGGTCACATTTCAAAGGCCTTTAATGATAATCTTACTGGCAGGTATCCCCTTTTCAGATGCAGGTGATTTCAATTTGTGACATCCAAGTAGTAAGAATGTATGACAAGCTTATGTTTTATGCACCTTGAGTTTACCTCAAATTTTCCTTCAATTATAAATTAACCAAATTGATCAGTAGAACAAGAAGAAACGCACCAGTCTCACTTACCAGAGATTCCGTCACAGCTTCCGTAGTCTGTTCATTCTCCAGGTTCTGCTTCTCAACGGTCACTTTCTTGGTCCAGTGCGTTATAACTATAGACCGCGCGGTCTCGATCGCCAGGCGCTTCTTTATCTTTTCTCGCTTCAGCTTCTTGAAGATGCATATCACGATGATCATAGCGATGAATAATATAGTGCAAAGTACTCCATCCAGGATGCTGACCATCGTGGACTGTTCTCTCGGCCCTGGGTAAGTTAGAAAAAACAAAGCATTAAATATATTATTTTTAACAGTTCAGCGGGCGCACCAATCGCATGCAATTTTAATGGTATCAAAAGCTAGTGTCAGCGAATGTTTAAGGACAAGGAAGTACAATAATTGAACACCAGTGTCTATTATGTTATCAGACATTATGAGGGAGGCCTACATCTAACCAGAAAGTTAATGAAGAAATAAATCAAAGTTAAAGTTCAGAGAGGAGTTGGTTTTCATCTTAATTATTCATCTTAGCGATAAAGCGATAAAAATAATTTAGATAAGCCAATAATATAAAATAATAAAATGGTGGTGTGTACAAAGTTATCAATTTTCACTCTAAAATGTTTTAACCCATATTTGAATTTGGATATGTGGTATATAAACACCCAATTAAGGAAAAAAAAGTTTAATTTTATACTTACAAAAATATAAGGTGTGGCGTTTTCGCACTTTCAACGAAATAAGGGGGTGAAAAGTAAATGAATGAAACCAAACAAGTTTATTTGAAAGTGGATTTATTTCTATTGATTTATAAATCATACTACTAACATTATCTAAAATTAAAGATATTCTATGAATAAGTAGGAAAGTGCACCTTTCCAAAAGACATAATAAGAAATTAGCATTCACAAATATAACAATAAACATTATTTTCCAGTATGGTAAATTTCGTTACTTTTATGATGCAATGCCACATTACACTCTGGATACATATGATATGTTTGTGAATGACATATACGACATTTATTTCTATTTTCTCCTTTATTTAAAAAAATATTACTCCCTATTACACTTGACCTAGATGCTGTTGCAAATCTACTGGGTCTGCCAATGGAAGACGAAAGCACTTTTGTTGACTTCATGGGGGCGGTTGCCACACTTCTTCTAAAATTCAAAAGGCTCATATTTTCTTCGATGAACCATTTGGTATAATTTCCATGCATCACGGAGTGCCACATCACAGAAGTTGGAGAATACGGCCCTCCACCTCTTTTTACTACGAACCCTTATTCTACAGTTCGAGACGAAATTATCCGCTAAATCAACTATTCCCATAAGACGACTGTACTGGGTAAGAGCGCTGAGTTGAGTGACATTTATACATCTTTTTTAATATTTGAATACCTAGATATATTGTAATTTACTCTACGTTATCAAAATTAGATGCCACTGTAACATTATATTTATATTATTATTAAACTGGGAGGTCATTCAAAACCCGGATTTAAGAACACTTTACAAACTGAGTGAATGACAAAGACGATTGTCGAATCTAGCATCACACTTATAAGAAAACAAACTCGTTTGATAAAGACAGAGACGTTAAAGTTCCCCATACTTTTAATAAAGGTCATAAACTAGATAGACTAGAATCTTTAGAAATTACCCTAAAATAGACCCTAACTTTGTAATGAATTAGCAATTAGAATCATTTGCTAAGTCTCCGCTTTTGTTTCCATTGTAATTTTCATAATAATTTCGAAATTAAAATATGTATTTAGTTTATAATTTATTAATAATTATTTAGTTATAAACTAAATAAGTTTAAGTTTAGACTTACGGAATTAAATATAATGACCATTCCTACTCCTATGTAAACACGTTTCCCGACGAAAAGGAAAAAAAAATCCGGTGCATCATAAATATAATAACGTTTGACAATAAAATTAGGTCATTAATAACTCATATTTCTTGTAAGGTTTTTCCCTGAATAATAATCCAGTGAGCTACAAACCCAAGGTAAGCCTACTGGAATTACCAAAAATAGCAGTCTAAAATGACTTAGTAACAAATGTGATTAAAATCCTTGAAGTCCATCCCTCTTCCCATCCCCCATATGTTATGTATATAAACCGTAGACTAAGAATAATTTGTACCAGTCTGAAGATGGCATTAACGAGTTGAAACCGGTTACAGTAATTAAAATTAAGCGGAAAAAAGTTTTATATTTGTTTTATTATAATATAACTAACTAACTAACTAACTAACCATCACGCCGTTTCCCCGCAGGGGTAGGCAGAGAGGACGGACCGCCAAACAACTCGGTCTTGGCACACAGTCTTTGCTTCACTCACATTCATACATCGTCTCATACATACTCTTCTATTATTCCGACTTTTGACATGGCCCGACTCAAGTATCTGATTCACTTGATCGTGCCATGTCTTCCTCGGGCGTCCCCTACTTCTTCTTCCATTCACATTTGCGTCATATATTCTTCTCACATTATTTTCTTCTTTCATTCGCTCTACATGTCCAAACCATCTGAGGGGCCCTTTCTTAATCACATTATAATATAATATACCAAATTCATAAAGATACAGGCTTGCCACGAATATTCATTTTACACGAATGCTTTCCTCTATAAGAGATCATTATTTGTTCGTCTATTGACAGCGCATGTCGTATGATTCCGAACTGTTCAAAATATTTATTTAACAAGGTAACACATGGTCTTACTTTATAAAGTTTGTCGGTAGAATCGATTTTAATTTTTTTATTTTCTTTATTCACAAAAAGATACATAATTTACAATAAATTTTATACAATTATTGGTTACATAATGTATGTATTTGATTTACCCCCAGAAGTATATATAAATATGCAGGGCTTGTGTCTGTGGGGGGGTGTTATTATATTGGTTTAATTTTTTTTTTAAGTCTGTTCTAATTTTCGGTATAATTTTTAAGCGTTTTATTTTTTTTTAAATTACAATTCATGATTCTGATTTTTTCAGGTTGTGAATTAAAAGAAATTAACTTTAACTCCGAGATATTTATGATTTAACTATCCTATTGTTTTTTTTACATTTTGGATTAGGAAGTGTTGATGTTTGTCTAAGATTTCTGTTATTTTTAAAGGGTGCAACTTTATTTTGAATATTAACTTTATAAATTTGTAATGTTGCATGATAAAAGTATAATGCACTTAATTTTCTGACCTTAAATATGCCACTTTCATGAATTTCATAATGACATAGAAAAAATCGTGTGGATAGATTTTTTTACTATAATTACGAAATAATTAGTAACAAATTTTAGAAATCTGTAGTTTATTTTTAAATAAATAAATCTATTATTTGAGCTCGTGACGTCACTACATGTAAATGTTCCGTCTCCGATTATGTTCTATTAATTTAGTAATATTCCACACTAATTTTTTTTTATATGGCAACACTTTGTTTTCAGGCAAATTTTTAGTTTGACTTTAACATTCACTAGATTTATTGTTTGTTCTCTGCGAACTTATCCTTTGATTTGATAAAGATGGTGGTGTTTTGACAGATGTTACGAAGAGAACCCCTTACAATTTATTGCTTCCGTACCTGTTTTAGAAGTATAATGGTAATGGTGCTGATTTCAACACAATCAAATTTTACGGTGCTCCAGATTTTATGTCCGGGTTGAATCTTTCCCAAATGAAAGACTAAACCCTTCCACACACTTTTCCACAAATGAATATCTAGTAAATTAACGCAATGTAAGTGCACTATATAAGTATAATAAATACAAAACAATACAAGAACAATACGTCAATCCACCAGAAACATAATGGGAAAATATTTCACCGACTCCAGATATTTTCATATCAGAGGGTTCGGCTCTGATGAAATCCTAACTGGTCCGATAAATCCTACTGATCCCTCAATATAAATATTTAAAAAATCTTTCGTAATCCTACATGTATTTAAAATGACCGACTTTTGCATTTTTATGTACAAATTTTTTGACAAATCTAATACGCCTAAATTTTGAATGAGAGAGCTAGGTATAATGCCAGTAGCCGAAATAATAAATGGTAATATTTTTATAGTCTGAGAATGCCAAATTCTTTTAATTTCATTTCCTAAATCTGTATATTTTCTTATTTTTTCAGAAACAGTTTTCTGAATATTACAAGAATTTGAAATAGCGACATCAATGATATAAGTTATTTTCTTAATTTTGTCATGTAAAACTATATCGGGTCTATTATGACTAATTGTTCTGTCTGTTAGAATAGTTTTATCATAATAAATTTTATAAAATTCATTTTCTAAAAATGAAATTGGTTCATATTCATAATATGGTATATTACGGCAGTCAATCAAGTTATGTTTAATTACCAAACTTTGGTGAATTATTTTTAAAACTTGATTGTGCCTAAATGTATACTCGGACGGCGCTAATACAGAATATACCGATATAATATGTTCTATAGTTTCCGGAAAAGCCAAACATTTTGTACATAAATCATCAATTTGATTTGCATCTTTGATGATATGCTTCCTATAATTTTTAGTATTAATGACTCTATCTTGAATGGCAAGCATAAAGCCTTCTATTTCTGCGCTCAATATGAATATTATAATTATAATTTACAAGTATATTACATTAGATTTAGTCATATTTAGAAGTTGAACATTATAATTATTAATGATCAATAAGATGGATCAAGGAAAAAAATATTCATGAGATATAATATTTTTGGTTTGCCTCGTTATTCTCCTGTGCCATTCGTGTGGAAAACGTTCTTTTTTTAAAAATGATTTTCGGCTATGTAATTATCGTTTTTTCGCACCCATAAAATTATGTCCCGTCTTTCCAGTTTATAAAAAATGATCTGAATTTTCGGATTGAAAATTTCAAAAAATCACCAGAGTTTCAAAAATACGATTAAAAATAAAAAAATAGGGATGTCTTAGAATATTTGGCTAAACCGGTTTTTTTTTAAATGTGATGCAAGTGGTCTATTGTTTAAATAAAAATTCTGACGAAAATAAGTAGGATTTAAAAAAAAAAAAAATTATTTTTTGTGATATGTAAATTGTTTTTGTTTGATTTGTATATGTACCGCCCCATCCTATAATGCTGTATTGTATAAATGATTGACAGAAAGCGAAGTATGTGGTTCTAAGTAATTTTTCGTTTAATTATCTCTTAAACATCTAAATATATATGTTAGTTTCCTTACTCCGTTCTTCAGAATATTTTTTGTGGGAACCATTTTAAACAATGATCTATTGTTATGCTGAGGTACTTAATATCGGTCTTGCTTTCTATGTTTGTACATAATATATTGCATTTTTGGTTTTCTGTATTTGTCACAGTGTTTCTTGTTTTTCTAATTAAAAATGGTAAATAAAAAGTTTTTTTTGAATTTAAAGTTAACCGGTTTTTATCAAACCATAATTTTAGTGCATTGATATCTGTATTTGCCATTTAATTCAATTCAGATCAGGTATTTGCTTTAAGCAGTAAGACTGTATCATCAGCGTACGAGACAATGTCTCTATATTTGGAAATATGGAATATACAATTAACATATATAATAAATAACAATGGTACCAAAACTGCACCTTGGGGAATTGAAAAATCGCTATATTTTGAATCGCTGACTTGATTGTGTAATTTACTTGTTGAAATCTTTTATGTAAATAAATAGTTATCCATGCTAAGACTTTCCCCTTAATTCCTATCGATTTAAATTTATTTATTAATTTTTTATGTGATATGCTATCGAAAGCTTTTTTAAGGTCTAAAATATTCCAATTCATTTTTTATCAGAATCTAGGGCCGTATATAAATAGTTGCTTATTTTTGATATCACGTCATTTACACCTACCTGTATTTTTTTTAAGCCGAATTGGTTATCATTAATTATTTTATTTTCTTCTAAGAATGTCGTCCAAATTTGTTTTTTTTTGTTAATTTCTTCATATATTTTTGGTATATTTAATAGAAGGGAAATCGGGCGGTAATTTTGTGGATCTTTACGACAGTCTGTCGATTAAAATGGGAGTTATAATTGATATTTTATAATCATTGGGAAATTCGTCATTTGCTAGACTTAGGCTTAGTATATGTGCAATAGGGAGAACTGAGTATGTTTTCATCGCTTTTATTGTGTTAGCATCTATGTTCTCAAAACCGGGGGCAGAACCTCATTTTAGTTCCGAAATAGTTCTGTCAATATCGGTTTCTGTGGCTGAGTGAAATTTATTAATTTGACATTGTGTTTTTTGTTGGGAATTTGATATATTTGGCGTATCGTAAGGATTTTGCTAGGTTTTTTCCAACATTATTAAAACAGTTATTTAAAATATTACAATGTTTTTTTGTGTCATTTTGAACGTTATATATTAATTTCCCATCTGATATTTGTGATATGTGCTTATACATTTTTTAAATTTATTATTTCATTTATTGCTGACTATATTTTTTATTATTGTCTTTAGCTTCTGTTATAATTTTTGAGTGATAGTCGTTTGTCGGTTTTCTAATTAGAGTAGTTAATATATTTTTATACCTTTTATAATATAAAACAATTTTTTTGTTAACTAGTGGCCTTTGTGTTATTTTATAAAGTTTGTTTTTTCTAATGGCTTTTATTAATCCTAGAGTAATCCAGGATTTAATTTTCTTTGTTTTTGAATTGGGGACGATCTGTGTAGTCATATTGTCAGCCAAATATAAATTGCTCTTGACATCAAGATAGGTTTGTTTTATCATGCATGATCTTACAAATCCTTTTTCATCTAGAGATCAATACATTTCAATATACCAATGATATCCAGTGTATAATAAAAATCCTATAAATTTTATATTATTAATAGTCGATTACGTGGCTTCTTTGTTTTTTAATAGAGCGTAACTATTTAATTGTTCTACAATTAAGTTAATAAGATCACTAATAAAAAATAGTTCAAAGAACTCGGTACAAGATTTACCCATAATTTTTTTCCACATCTTTAACTCTTCTGTTCTTAGCACTGACGACGAAGATGTTGATGGTTGGGGTTGGGATGGAGTTTTTGAAAGTTCACTCACCAGCTTCTTGAAGTGGACTTCCAACTTCCAAAGTTCCTGCCGTATCCTGAACTTATGGCTAAATGCAGCGTCTTCGTCATCAAAATCCTCTTCATCAGTAACTTCGGTGACTTCAGGGTGTAAAACGACCACATCTGAAATATCTTCTTCGCCGTCTTCATCGTCGACATTCCAATTTTCTGCGATAAAGCAGCAGCCTTTTGTGCGGTAAAAAAGTCCTTTGGATTCATCCTGATCAAAATAAAAAATAGTAATAACGATTGATGCCGGTAATTATGAATAAAATAATGCAAAAGTTTTTACCCCCGTATTTCGCTGACGGTGAATCACATAAATAAACTATGTAGATGAGCACCTACGGATTTTTTTAAAACTGTACGTATTATTAAATAAGAATTAATTCTGTATTAAAAGAGGCTAAAATATGTTAAGAATTTTGGTCATATGTCAACGATAATAATTATTTAAAAGTTGCTTACCTGAGTGTCGTATTTCGTCCAACTTTGGGGGCATCTACTTTGTAACTGAAGCAAATATGTTTCTATCTGTTGAGTTCTAACGGTAAAGTCAAACCTTTTCTATAAGTACCTGAAAGAATAACGGTTAATTCTTATCAAGTTTTCAAAATATTACCCAGCAACCAAACTGTTCCGTTTTTGCAACGTCAGCGAAATATGGGTTAAATAATGCAACTTACATTCCAGAACCGTGAGATAGCCCTTGGCAAATGTTTTCTCCTCGATGTTATCAACAATGCAGACGTACCAGCCCTCATCTTCTAATGTGAGGTTTGATAGTTCCAAAATGTCCGGGTTCTCTCTTATGCTTGACTGTATAAATAAAAAAAAGTATTTATTATTCCCTCTGACCTGATTTATTTTATTAGGTATATCTTAAAAGTTTTTTAAACTCGTAGGAATGTTATATTTGATTTTTTAATAAATTTATTTTAAATATTCAGATTAGACTTGTTAGTTGTAGCCAAGGTTTGGTTGGATAAGTGAGCTTGTGATGCCCTTTGTACTTGAACTCGGATTGGTCTCGAAGAATGGGATTTCCAAATGATTATGGTAGTACTTGTTCAGGAATTTGAAGGAATGTTACTTGAATTTTTTTTTCCTGTGATCAGGGATCGATATACTTAAATTTAAGATAACTTGGTAAATATTGTTTTCATATTAGTGATAGAGTGAATCGATTAATTATTTATTTATGAGTATTTTTTTGTATTTCTTGGGTATTAACTGTGTAACAATTTCTGGACATTTTTTTTGAAAAAGGGTGTGACAAGTATGTAGTCCTTCGGTTGAAGGCATAGGGTTCACTTTGAAAATCCAAATTTTTCGACCGCCGTCCGTATTTTAAAATAATAACGCGAAAATGCGAAAATTTATTTTGTGAAGTTCGGGCGTTTATATAATTTTTTTTCGATTATTATAAAGCCACAGTAAACAATAAAACCATATCCGAAAAGAGGTTTATAAATAGGAGAGTTTGGACCTGAAAGTATTTTTTATAGACCTTATACTTTATTTTTTTCTAGGCTTATTAAAAGATGTGACCTAAAAAAATGACCCATATTTATAAGGGCCAAGATATGTTCTAATCGCAGTATTTAATTGAAACATATATAATACTTCTAAGTTCTAAGCCAACAAATTTTCAAAACAAAAAAATATGATTTTTATGATTTTGCATTATTTTATAGCTTCATCTTAAGTACAGTGGTACCTCGAGATACAAGTGCCCTAATATACGAGATATTTGTGATACGAGCTGTCGAGCGAGCGAAGTTTTGCTTTGAAATATGAGCAACATTTGAGATTCGAGGAACGGCCGGCTGACTCACAGCGTAAACAAACCTTTTGCTTGTTATGACTGTACTTATTCATCTTCTCTTCAGATTTGAATAATGGAGATTTTTAGACTTTGGGGGCTGGAACGGATTATTGGCATTTCAATGAATTTCTATGGGAAAAATTGCTTTGAGATACGAGCAAATTGACATTCGAGCAAGGTTACGGAACGAATTAAACTCGTATCTCGAGGTATCACTGTAGTCTTAAGTTTGCTAGTGAATGACTTGGATGTGTCGAAACCGGTAGCAATTTTTTTTTAAAGTATAAATATACATAGAAAATAAAATAATTATTATATTTGTGAAATCTCCCCAAATCCTTTTTCTGGGCTTGTATTTTTATTGTTCATTCTCAAACATTGTTGAGGACTTGGCATGTACGAAATTCCATGAAAATATCTTTGTGAGATGGGGTGCTAACAATTTCAGATTTCATTTAATGTGACAACAGATTTATACAAAATAATCAATTATTTTACAGGGGGATACGTTTTTAGATTTTTACGGCTAAAAGTATTTTCGTTATTTGTTTTTTGGGGTGTTATGCCGTGTTGCGCTATAATAAATAAAATAAAAATAAAAAGCCTTTTATTTCTTGCAAATAGGTGTGCTACCGACTTATAAAAAAGTATAATTAATGTTATTTACAATTTTGTTGAAAAATGTTACATAGATATCTCAAATTATTCATAAGCAAGAACCCCTCTCTCAGGCGAAGGTGAAGGCCTCCTCTAAAGAATTCCATTTATCTCTCTCTTGAGCTATTTGCGGCCAGCAGGGGCCAGCTATTTTTATTATTTCATCTGCCCATCTCGTGTGAGGTCTGCCTTTGAGACGCTAACCGTGTGGGCCATTCCACTTTGTTGCCCTGCTAGTCCACCTGTCGTCCTCTAGCGTCGCAACGTGCCCTGCCCACTTCCATTTTAGTTTTTTAGCGTAGCTCAGAGCATCTTTCGATTTGGTGATTTTTCTGATTTTTGTGTGGCGAATTTTTCAATTTTCAAGCATGCTTCGTTCCATTCCGCGTTGACAGGTTATAATTTTGTTTTTGATTTTGGATATGTATTTCCAAGTTTGACATGCGTAGGTTAGGCATGGTAGGAGGCTTGATGTCATAACTTTTGTTTTGATATTTATTGGCATGTTGCTCTTAAATATTTCTCTTAAGGACCAGTATTTATTCCAAGTAATTTGTGCTCTTCTTTCTACTTCTATCTCATTTTGTTTTCTGTCGAAGCCAATTTGTTTTCCAAGGTAGATGTATTTTTCTGTATATTTCATAGTTTCATTGTCTACTGATATTCTTCTGTTTATGCTGTTTGTCATGATCATTGTTTTGGAAAGATTCATTTCCAGTCCTACCTGTTTGCTGGTTGCGTTTAGCGAATCAAGCATGGTTTGTAGTTGTGTGCTAGATTCTGATAAGAGTACTAAATCATCTGCGAAGCGCAGGTGGCTCAAATATTTGCCGTTAATGTTGAGCCCTGTTTTTTCTCAATTTAATCTATTTATTATTGACTCTAAAATAGCTATAAATAATTTTGGGGACAACGGGTCTCCTTGTTTCACTCC
The DNA here is from genome assembly GCA_917563855.2 of Limnephilus lunatus. Classification (NCBI taxonomy): domain Eukaryota; kingdom Metazoa; phylum Arthropoda; class Insecta; order Trichoptera; family Limnephilidae; genus Limnephilus; species Limnephilus lunatus. Next base: position 72,522,214 of record OU830596.1, read on the forward strand.
TCTTTTAATGGGAAATGTAGGACCAGTAGATTCTAGTTTTATTTTGGCTATGCTACTCTTGTAAATATTTCTGATTATTTCTATGTACACTTGTTCAACTACTTGAGTCCATATACTTGAGTGTGACACGGTATCGAAAGCTTTTGTATAATCTATGAAGGCGATGTAGAGCACTCTTTGCTTTTCCTGGTATTTTTCCATTATTAGTTCTAGTGTATGTATATGATCGATTGTCGAAAAGCTCTTTCGAAAAACTGCTTGTTCTATTGGTTGTTTTGCTTCTAGTGTAACACTTATTCTTTTGTTTATGATGGAAGAAAACAGTTTGTAGATACACGAGAGTAAGCTTATAGGCCTGTAGTTCGCAATTTCCTTTGGATCTCCTTTTTTGTAAATTAATACTATTTCTGACTCCAACCATTGCGATGGTATCTCAGCTGTTTCTAATATATGGTTAAATAAATATGTTAGGGGTGGAGTCAGTAATTCGTAGGCGACCTTTATGGCTTCATTCGTAATATCGTCTGGTCCTGGACTTTTATCTATCTTCAACCTTTTTATTTCTTGTATTACTTCGTTTTCAGATATTGGTGTTATATTTCCGCTCTTGTTTATGTTTGTAGGAAAGGCATAACTATGGTTGGTAAGCTCTATTCCCTTGGCACTGTATAGAGCTTTGTAGAAATCTGTTGCTACCTCTATGATTTCTTTACGATTAATTACGGTTCTGTCTTCACTGTTTAAACCCTCTATCCAGTATTTATGTGTTCTTAATTCTTTAAGAGCTTTTTTTGAGCTTACCGCTCGTTTCAAGTGTTTTTCGATAGTCTTTGATCTGTAAGTTTTATAGTCTAGTTTTATGTATTTACTTATTAGTTTTTATAGTGCTGATAATTAATTTTTTATGGCCCGAGTTTTGGTCTTAGCATGATGAAGCTCTTGTCTTCTTTTGATAAGTGCCAGTGTACGCTCTTTTAAAACTTTATGCGTACCTTTTAATATTTCGTTAGGTGTTCGAGCGTTTCGTAAGCTCTGAGATATAGCCTTTGTTAATGTGTTGTAATAAGCCTGTACTGATATTTTTCCTTGGCAGTTTTTTATACCTTGTAAATGAGATGAAATGTTTTGTTTATAATTTATTATTTCTTGCTCAGTTTTTAGAGATGAATATCTATTGTTTTATATCCTGTGCGTTTCTTATTTTGTTTTTTGATGGACAGAGTTGCTCTGATTAGTCTGTGATCCGGCGGAAAGTCAAGGTTTAAAACTTCTATATTTTGGAAGAGATTAGGTTGATTTGACAATATGTAATCTATTTCGTTTTTGTGTTTACCGTTCGGTGATGGCTAGGTCCATCTTTGGTTCGTTTTTTTGTGGAAGAAAGTATTTAAAATTGCAAGTTTGTGTTCAAGGACAAAGTCAATTAGCCTTTGGCCTCTCTGGTTTCTTTCGCCATAACCGTTTGGTTTCATTATTAAACATTCGTCTTTTCTTGGTTGTCCTTAATTTAAATTTCATTTAAATTTAAATTAAGGACAACCAAAATTTCATTTAAATCACCGATTATTAGATAGTTCTTATAAGCTTGGTCGATGGCCTTATTGATATTCGAGTAGAAGGTGTTAATTTCCTCCTCGCAAGCTGCTTCAGTCGGTGCGTATACTTGTATAAGTGACATGGCCAGTCCTTGAATGTTTAATTTTAATAGTGCTACTCTATCACTAATGCCTGTGAAGCTTTCGATCCATTCCTTGCGAACTTTATTTATTATAAATCCGAGTCCATATTTACCAGGTGTGTGGCCCGTGTAGCATAGTATGAAATTATTATGGTCTTCTATTAAAGTGCCCTGACGCCTTATTTCGCACAAGCCAATTATGTCATATTTTATTCCTTTGATTGCTTCGCTTAGTTCGATTAAACGTTCGTGAATAGATAAAGTTCTGACGTTATAGGTTACTATGAAAAGCTCATATTTTGTTTTGTTCGTAGGGTTAAGAATTTTTTGTGTTTATGTCACTTCTTGTATTTTTGAGGAAGTTTGGAATTTCTTCTTCAGAGGGTTTTGGTCTTGATCTTCCACGGTGACCAGCCGGGTTGGAAGATGTGGTTTGGTTTTTATTGTTGTTTTTGTTTTTTACAAGTTGCCTTGTTGGAGGTTGGTTTAGTTAATGTTGTGGTAATATGGTTCCTGGTGTCGATGCAGCTTACATGTTTTTTGGAATTTCCGATAGTGAAGCCAACCTTCCTCGTTCAACGTAGGAGAGTATGTTGGGTCTTATAATGTCTTTTCCTGAAGTTTTGGTGGAGCAGTTAATTTTTCGGTTTGAGGTGGTGGTTGTAGTCTTCTTTTGATTTGAGGAGTTTGGAGAACCTGACTCTTCTCTTTTCCTTTTTTCTGGGTTGTTGTCACTGTTTTTCTTCACTACTAATTTATCATATTTTATAAATGCTATGTTTCCTTTTTTATTTTCTTCTTCAACTTGTAATTGCAACTGATTCCTTATTTCTAACACTTCTTTGGAGTAGTCCTCCTTGATGTATATTCCTTTGGGAAGTTTGGACTTATTTCGTAGAATAATGTGCTTTTTCCATAAAGTGGTGATGGAAACTATTACAGGGCGATTTTTGTTGTTGATCTGTTTTCCAATTCTGTATATATTGCTAATTTCGTTGCTCTCAAAGAATGTGCCTGATTCAATTATGGCATCCTTTATGCAATCAACAAGCTCGCCTTCGGTTTTTCCCATTTCTTCAATTCCGAAAAATACCAGGTTTTTTTCCTTTTATCATTTTTCAAGAACTTCACTTCCTGTTGTAGTTCAGATATTTTTACTTTTAGGATATTATTTTCTTCTGAAATACATCTCAGTTTCTCGTCAAGCGCTTCCATTACATTTTTGGTTACGGAGTTTGTTATGAGAAGAGTTTGGCTATTCAGTTTCTCATCTAACATTGTTAATAGCCATTCCATATCTTTTTTCTCCATTTTTGGGTAGATTTTATTGTTATGGCAATACTAAACTTTGTTGTGATGTTGAGTTGACAGCTGATTGATTTTTGCAAACTTCACTTTAGTCTATGATTTGCACTGTTTTAGGTTATGCTATAGATTTTTGTTATAAATCACAAAAAACGTTGATTTAACTGTGTTTTGTTTTTGATCCTCATTGTTTTGGTTTTATTCGGCTCTTTTGAGCAGAAAACACAGTTGATTACATTATTTTGCACTGGATTTCCGTAAATTAAAGCAGATAACAATGACGTGCGTCTTATCAAGTATACCACAGACAATAACATTTTAAAAGTATTTTCGTTATTTGTTTTTGGGGTGTTATGCCGTGTTGCGCTACCTCCTTCCTTATCTAACGTTTCGGACAGCGTTGCAGTGTCTATCATCAGAGCAGATCCGACCTACGAAAATTATTTGTCCCAAAACTGTGAGTCCCAAAAGCATCACAAAAAAAATGTTTAACAAATATAAGTTTAGTGGTGCAAACCAATAAACGATTGGGGCTTCACGTCAACTGATTTGAATCATGAACTTGAGACAATCTCTATATCACCTTTTTTGTGATTTTTTTTTCTTTCTGATTTAAAAAAAAATCCTTATTTTATTTTCTATTTGCATGTCACGTCAGGAAAAGGACCAAAACACAGTAGGTTCAGCAGGTACTGGTAAAACCAGTACGAAATTTTACTTTTAAAATGAAGGCACCAACATGTTTGCTTGATATTAAATAATAATAATAATTATTATTATTGGAGAAATTGTATGAAATTTCACTCCAAGGGCACTGTCGCATAATAACTTAATATAAGGGAACCATCTGTCAAAAACTGGGCACAAAAAAAGCACAATGTTTTGAGTGACCCACCAAAACCGTCTATGCGCTCCTATTATGTACTCAGTATGTACAGTGAATTCGGTGAAAAGATTAATAAACACAAGCTGTACATTTCTTAAGGGTAGCCAAGGTACGTGTAGATGGCATTCAATTTCAAGTGGATTGGTGTTTCATTAGAATTGTCGAATTCATTTCCACCATAGGTTTAGGATTACATATTGTTTTTAAAACAAAAATATATATGTACAGGCCATGAAAGAATTAGATTTTTCATGATTTTAGGAGGCCGAACAATCAGCACAAGACAGGGACGTATGGAGGAGCCTTGTCGATGCAATGGGTCCCCGGCCCGAATAGGACAAGGGGAAGAAGAAGATGATGATGATGGTGATGATGATGTGGATGATTATTTTAGAGGAAGCTTTTACATTTTTTATGAGGTATTATAGGTCTCGCAAGTTAAGTTGACTTCATCACAGTACTCACACAGATGCAAAACTTTTATACAGCGTGTTTCGTTTTAGGCTTTAAAAAAAACAATTAATGATTATTTCACAATTGAGAATTCGAAGTCAAAACGTTTTAAAGTCGGTCATATAAAACTTATTTTGTTTTGCAACATCTTTATTGAAATACTGAAGATTATCAATTTTTTTTTCTAAACTAAGTAAATGTGATAATTTTCAGGATTGAATTCAAATGCGTAGGTATTCATAAAAAAAGACAATGGTATTGCTAATAATTCTTAGCCATTTATTTAAGAATACTGTAAATAACAAACTTCCATTGGTAATGACCCTAATTCACGGAAATTACGGCAATCGAAATTTATAGGTACCTAATTTTTTTTCGGTGTACTGTGAATGTATGTCTCATATGTCCGTCATTCCTGTATTCTTCTAATTCAGTGAGATATGTGGTACGTTTAAGTCGGATATCATTTTTTTCAATAAGCAACTTTCGATTTGGTTCCGTCTTTCTCCATCGAAAAACCAAATTGTGAACAACTTTCCTTAACGTAGTTATACACCCTGCGTAGTCGATGTCTCCTTTCAGAACTCTATGAATCTTTTTCATCGTTGGCAAAGACTTATGAACTAAATGAAAATCATAGACACATCTTCTAATAACTTCCTAATCGAAATCATCTACATCTGATTTGGTTGATAGTCTGCGTCGTTTCTTCCCTGGTGTGCTGAATGTTGGTCGTTGAGTTGACGATGACGACGGTTGTGTTTCTGCTTCCTTTGCCACTCCAGTTACGATACGTCGAATACTAGTCTTCGATACTCCAGTTGCCTCAGACGTCAAATCATATAAGTCATTCATGCTTAAAAATTGGCCACCGTTTTTTTATATTATGCATAAAATAAGTAAACACGCGGAATAAAATTTCACGACTTTGTCCATTCAGTGATTTGCCACGTCCCGTTTTGAAACAGGACTCCATGATGTCGTAATAAATATTACACTTGCACACTTTAAAAACACTCTGTAAATCTACTAATAAAGATTCGAATTAAAAATAATGAAAACGATTTATTATATAAAATTTAAAAATTAATAATTATTTCAATTGCGATATGTAGGTGCACGTATGTAAATTTATGTGTCAAATTACGAACTGAATGAAAAGGACACCCCATAAGTGCAGTCCGTAAGGGTGTCGTTAAAACTTGCCTCTCTTCTAACTAGTTACAATAAGTGAGCGTAAGCAAGACAGAGAACCTTATCTATTAGTGGGCGTCGCTTGATGTTCACACAGATAGACCAATACATCAATTCTAAGCATTTTTATTGTGCTCATCTTTCGTTGCGTTACCTATACTACTACAATAAAAAATGAATAAAACATCACAAAAAACACGTTCACGCACGAAATGTTGTGTTTCACGCAAATCGGTTGTTTGTAGTTTCAATTTAAATATCTTACCTTATTTTTTTATTTAAAAAAAATAATTTATTGTTTTTTTTATATTTTATTATACTTATATAGTGGATACGGCAATATATTTTTTAATCTTCTTCTTAAAAAAAAGATAAGTTGACTCTAAAATCGTGAAAATTATATTTCTTTAAAGGTTTTTATTTTATAAATTGAAACACGATTAATCTTAGGATCAGTAGGATTTATCGGACCAGTTAGGATTTTATCAGAGCCGAACCCTCTGATGTGAAAATATCTGGAGTCGGTGAAATATTTTCCCATTATGTTTCTGGTGGATTGACGTATTGTTCTTGTATTGTTTTGTATTTATTATCTTATATAGTGCACTTACATTGCGTGAATTTACTAGATATTCATTTGTGGAAAAGTGTGTGGAAGGGTTTAGTCTTTCATTTGGGAAAGATTCAACCCAGTCATAAAATCTGGAGCACCGTAAAAATTTGGAACTTTAAAAAATCAATGAAAAATAACAACTTTGGTATACCCACCAACTTGAAATATCCAGGTAAAAAGGCCAAAGACACTCGAAGTATCGCTGACCTCTTTGCTGATTTTTTAAAAAGTGTTTATGTATGTGATACACCAGTTTCTGCTAGTACACCATCAAATTTTATCACTGATTATAATCTTAATTTATCTTGTATCTACATTCTACATAGAATATAATGATATATTGAATGAACTAAAATTACTAGATCAAAGAAAAAGCGGTGGACCTGATAAAATACCTCCCGTATTTTTTAATAATTGTGCTACCAATCTGGCGTAGCCTTTATATTTGCTAGTCTGCAGTCTTTACGAACAGGATGTTTTCCTACTTTATGGAAATTCAGCTTCCTTACACCTATTTTTAAAATAGGTGATAAACACGAAGTGATTAACTACAGACTGGTGTGCCTTTTATCAACAATTCTTAAAGTTTTTGAAAAAATTCTTCTTAAAAAAATTATATTCCGATTAAACCACGTCATTTTTTCGAAATAACATGTTTTCTCTACTGGAAAATCTACCCTTACTAACTTGTTAACGTATCAAAACTATATATCGGATTCCATGTCATAGTAAATGTCAAGTTGACTTTATTTATACCGATTTAAGTAAGGCGTTCGATAAAGTTAATCATTTCAATGATGATCAATTATTAATGTTTGCAGACGACCTGAAATTATTCAAAGTAATTAGAAACATTAGGGTTGTACACAATCCTAATAATATTTCTTTGCTCAAAACTCAAATTTTAATTATTTTTGGCGAATTCGTAACTATATTAACTTTTTTATTCAGATTTTGTCCTGGGGATGTAAGTTCTTTGTATTTAGGATTAATAAAAACAATACCTTACCATTAATGTATTTTAAGTACAACGATTTTAAAACTTTATAACTCGTTTTTCAACTATAAAAATAGAAGTAAGCATCAGATTTTATTTTTCTAGACGATGAATTAATAACTTCGGGAGTGCGATATAAAGACACATTTGAAATATTTGCAACACGTTCTTCAGAATTGATTAAAATGAACGTGGTGGGAAGATCTAATCTCCAGGCCTACTAGGGTGAATCCCACCGTACTTTCATTCCAATACGCCGTGCAGCGGGTGCATATTTATTTGTTTTTGTTTATTAGGGAAACAAACAGTTGTACATATTATAAGGTAATGACATATTACATGGATGCATTAACCAGTGAAGTTTCCGCAAAAAAAAAAAATATAAACACAGATTAAAACGTTAAAGAAAAAATAAAGTGTTTGAAAAAAGAAAAACAAATACAACAGAAATGAAAAAACACAAATTAAAGCATGTGGGAAAGAAAAGATGAAGTTAAACAGCGAACATACATATATAAATTAACACATTTTCACATCATTAGAAAACGTTTAAGGATAAATGATTAGCCATTTGCCAGCGCCCTTGAGGGGGTTTTTCACAACAACAACAAAAAATAGCGCTATATAAATCATCCAAATATTATTATTTTTATAATAAGAAGGAAAAACAACATAATGAGAATGAAAAAACAACAGACAGCAGGGTTGGAGGGTTCGCAATTAACAATTGGTTTTAATTTTTTCAGTTATGAATTTAATAAATTGGCCTGAGGACAAATGGAAAATATCAGCTTCGTAAAACATATCGTTGTATTTTGTGCACGTCCTTCGGAAAAATGAATGTTGTGTGTAATTTGTTTTTGAGTGTGGGATGTGGAATAGTTGGTTTGACCTTGTATTTCTTGTTGGACAGTGGAAATTAATGTGTTCTAGAAGATAGTTGTTGTCAACAACGTTGTTAATAATTTTGAATAAAAATTTCTGGTCGGATGTATTTCTTCTATCTTCTAAGGTTGATAAATTATGGAATGTTAATGAGTATTGTAGGTTTTCTGATGTTCGAAAGGATTTAAAGTCTAGGTGTTTCAGTATTTTTTTTTGAATTCTTTCGAACCTTAAAATATTAACTTTGTATTGGGGATTCCATATGGCTGATCCGAATTCTAATATTGAGGGGACAAAAGAGACATACAGTATTTTGATTACATGTGGTGACCTGAATGGTTTAGTCACTCTTAAGATAAATCCTAGAAGTTTGTATGCCCTGTCACAGATAGAATTTATATGTGTTCGGAAAGACATTCCAGAGTCCATTATTATTCCTAAGTCCCTCACTTCACAACATCTTTTTATTTCTACGTTATTGATTTTTTACGGGAATGTTAGGGGGTTCTTGCTTTTGGTGAACGATATTGTGTTACATTTTTCCAGGTTAAGGAATAGTTGGTTGTTCGCACAGTATATTTCAAACCTATTAATATCCTCTTGCAATTCTAGGCTGTCATTAATAATAGTGATTTTTTTGTAAATTTTAGTGTCATCAGCAAAAATTTGGAATTTGGAATTTTTAAGACATTAACTTATATCATTGATATATAAAATAAATAAGAGAGGTCCGAGATGTGATTCTTGTGGAATTCCTGAAGGTATATTGTAAAAACGCGAGGAGAAACCCTTAGCTCTAACTGCTTGACTTCTGTTTGTGACATATGATTTGATCCATCTTAGAAGGTCACCATTAATCCCGATTTTTAACAGCTTCTTCAAAAGCAGTTCAATGTTAATTTTATCAAAGGCTTTTGAAAAATCCGTATAGATAGAGTCTATTTGATTTTTACTTCCCATAGAATTTAAAATAAAATCTGTGTATTCCAGAAGGTTTGTCTCGACCGACCGTTTTCTGAAAAAGCCGTGTTGATTTTCAGATACGATTGTTTGTACCGCTGGAAAAAGTTGATCAAGAACTATATTTTCCATGATCTTGCTGACAATTGGGAGCTTGGAGATGGGCCTGTAGTTGGCGATGTTATTTTTGTCCCCGCTTTTATGGATTGGTGTAATGAGTGCTTGTTTCCAGACATTGGGGAAGTTGCCTTCTTCAAATGACATTTTAAATAGCAAGGAGAGAGGATAAGCTAATTGGTCCCGGCATTTTACATAAAATATGGATGGAATTAAATCAGATCCCGCACTTTTATTCGGATCAAGTTTTTTTAAATAACTAAGTACACATGATTGATTAAAGTTAAAAGTGTGTATATGTAGATTAGAGTTGTCGTCATCATTCTTAGAGTTTATAAGATTGGGGCGAGAGTTGGAATTTTCTACAAAAAAATATTTACACGCTTTCCTCACTTACGACGTTAAGATTCCCACATTATTTATCTTCTTCTTCTTTTCTTTGTTAGGGCAAATTCGACAGTAGGTCCGTGCAATACACCGGTCGGTATTTGTATACATGACTTCTTTACTTACGTCGTTAAGATTATGAATATATTTTAGGATATATTGTCGTCTTAATGATTGCCATAAATTGTCAAATATTTTATTGAGGTTTATTATATGGTGTCAACATAAGCAAATGTCAAATTATGAGGTTTTATTGAATAAAAAATCCAATATTTGTCGTTAGTATCTGTCTCGGAAATTAATGACTTAGGTATTTGGTTTGACACGAAACTCAACTTTATCAAGCATATAGAAATAAAAACCAATAAAGCTTTGAAAATGTTGGGATTTATTTTAAGGGTATCAAGTGATTTCAATAATATCAATACTGAAAAAAATATATATCACTAGTAAGGAGTAATATAGAATACAATTCCATGGTTTGATCCCCAAAATAATGAGGTTCATTCACATGCGATTGAAATATTTCAAAATAATTTTTTAAGAAATGTAAATTTTAAAATGGGCATTCCTATTGAATGCCTAAATTAAGATAACGTACTGTGTTCATTAAATTTAATAAAATTATCTGATCGTAGAATCATTTCCGATTTAACCTGTTTTTGTTAAATCATTAATTCAATGTTTGATACCCCTGATTTATTATATGTAATCTCTTTTCATACTCCCGGCAGGTCAGTTACAAGACAGTAACCACCATATTATTGTAGCAATTCTACATCAACATCCCAATATTACACTCCTCTGCGATGGATTCAACAGCTAGGAAACAAGTACTCCGATGTTGTTGATATATTTAGTATATCAATTTTAATATATAAGCATAGGTACCTTATTGAAGTTTTTTTCATAGGGTAGGAGAATTTTTTGATAAAGCTTTTAAATTGACTAAGATATTAACAGTATTTTGTCGGCTGAAAGAAAAAAACTATTTTGGATTTTTTCATATTTTGTACCTACATAGGTACTGTGTTGATCAAATTAAATAGTATTTTTACTTTATATTTATTTTTCTGCAAGCATTTTAAACAGTCGTTTTCTGCACTATTTATGAGTATAATTTCGTAAATATTGTTATATATATGTAAAAGCCTAAATAGGCGTAAATAAAATAAATAAATAAACACTGAGTGGTAGAGGGGGTCTTTTGAACAGAACAAGCATCGCAGGAACACCGCAGTACTGCAGTACGTGGACTCACGTTGTAGTGACAAGTCACGTGAAAGATCCGCTTTTTACTCATGGAAGGAATAACACCTACAAAAAAGGTGAGGATTTTTGAGCTCTTTTGTGACTGGAGTGATAGCGGCTGAATGACTTATTACATGCCTGGGAAAAAACAGTCGTAAAAGTGGCGTCACACCAATTCCCTATCAGTCAAAAAATTAAAAACACAATTTCGGGCAAAAAAAAATCATGACCTCAGCGTTTTAGGATCGAAAAGGCATCATTTTCGTCAAATTTTGGCCTCAGGTCGAGACCATCAATGCACAACAATATTGTGTACCCTGAATAAACTAAAAGGAGCATTCAAAATAAAAGGAGGGGAATGCTGAACAGAGAAGTGTGCTTTTTTTCACGAACACGTCCGTCCTCACACAGCCTTAGCCAACCAATACGATCACGGACTATTTTGATTGGGATGTTTTGAACCACTCCCCGTAATCCCCTGAAATGGCGTCTACAAATTATCATCTTTTCACCTTCCTATGGGTATGTAAGTGTTCAGGATCTCAACTTCCGCTCTCCTGACAGAGCAGTCCGGCGTGGTAACACCAGATTCCGAAAGGAAGTGTGGCTGGAGTAACTCTTCAATAATAACTCCAGCTCTTGAATATTGGTCTTTATTCAAACAATAAAAAGACCCGTAGGGTAGCTGATGTACGGTGAGCCCAATAATGCTATCTCTCTCCGCGGTTTTTATAACCCACATGAAGTGAAAACCTGGCAGCAGACGTTTTACCAAAAACGACCCGCCCAAGACAGATGGTAACAAGAGAAGAGAAAAAACTAAAAAAAAATCCGTGGCAATACGAAATCGCCCCGGCAATCGCCAACACAAAAAAATGTTGCCACAACCATTAGGGTGACATATACAAATATTAATATTTCAGTACCTGAAATCTTAACAGTGAGGATGAAAATAAATTTTCAACCGACGAGCAGGTGCAGATGGTGGTCCTGAATTGGGGGAAGGAGCTGGCGGGAGAATTCTTCGAGGAGGGCATTAACCCATTTGTGCCACGGCTGTAATTTTTTTTCTAATACACTTTTTCAGAAATAAATAAAAATTCAGTGCACTTACTTTCTGAAAATTACTCGTATAAATTGCTGGTATCTGTAAAATCTTTCCGGTTGCAATATTATCGTTATCTTCATCACTGTCCTCTTCCACGTAGGTCAGATTGTAGACTCGGAGCCAGTGGACAAAATGAAACAAGTCGTCCGTGGTGGGGGGACATTGGAAGAACACAGAAGAGTTTACCATAGCTGTCTTATTGCCCGGATAACCTTCTTTGATGTGTGGTCTGGTAGTGTAGAAGTCTATGCAGAACAAATTAAATGATTTAGATTTTGTTTGGTAGGTAAATAAAATAGTTAAGGCAAATGTAATGATGCTACATAGGTAATTAAGTAGCATTATGTTAATTGATATATCTGATGGGAATGGATGTAAGAAGTTAAGGAAAAAACACAGAACAAATAAAACATAAGATTTTTTTTATATTAACTCTACACAGGAGGCCCTAATGAAAATAAATTCCTTTAGCGCCTATGTCATCTTTGAAGATGCTGTGTGGAGGCTCTTTTGAGGAGAGGAAGGAGTGAACATGGGTCTTGAAGAGACCCATGTAGTAGGGGGGAAGAAATACAGAGGCCAGTAAATCGTTCCACAGCCGAGCTGTTGAACTCAAGAATGAGTCGTAGAAACGACCCGTTCTTTTGTGACAAATGTCAACCATGTACATAATTTGGTCGCGTGTTTGGCGTGATTCCCGACTATGCACCGGTGCCGAGGGGATCAATGACGCTAGTTCCTCGGAGCATTTTCCATTGTAATACCGATCGAACAAGGACAGCATTCCCAACTAACACCTGTGCTTTTAATTGCAAACCGTTTGTCAAGTTAGGAGAATCAAACTGTTTCTGCCCAGAGTTGAGGTTTTTTTTAGGTTTTTATGGTCTCCAGACCATAGGTGGCTACCAAATTCAACCGTGGGGCGCATTTGCGATTTGTACAGGGTTAGCTGTTGTGTATTATTACATAATTATCTGCGGGCTCTGTGCGGTACGCCCAGTTTCCGTGAGGCTAACTTAACTTTGGCTTTGATGGAGCTCCCGTACCTAAGCTGGTAAATTAGAGTTACTAGATTAAGAGAGTAGATTTTCATTTCGACCGCTTTTAGACATAATCTAATGATTGGGTCTTTGAAACATTAAATTCGACGAGGTTATTCTTACCCCAAGAGAAAACACTCTAGAGGTAATCGTCCATTCTTTGTTTCAAAGCCCTCCGAGCCATTGGGGTTTGTGTGTCCCTTGGGGGCTTGTGAAATAAAACGCTATCACGGACTGTCACCCGCTTAACAATGAATCGGTGCACACGACGAGAGGTCATTGATGTGCAACAAAAACATAGTCAGAGAATGAACCGATCCCTGTGGGACGCCAGCATTTATTGAATGCAAGGAAGAGGTAAACCATCAGCAACCGCCTGAATCGACCTCTCCCTCACAAAGTCTGTAACCAACATATACAAGGATGCGGGAAGTTCGTAATAATTCAGTTTGTTGTCTAGCCCTGGCTGCCAAATCTGGTCAAAGGCCTTGAAAATGTCCAGTGCAACCGTTTGGGTTTCACCAAAACGTTCCAGGCACCGCCCTCAAAAATGCGTCACATACGCGAAAAGAACATCGCACGAGCGGTTTCGCCGGAATCTATATTGACAATCATTAATAATTTTGTTTTTCTCAAGATATGTGAGCAGTTTGTCGTTGATCACACGTTCCATTACTTTAGATAGAACAGATGTGATCGCTACGGGGCGGTAGTTAGTCGGATTGAAGCGGTCACCCTTCTTTGGAGTAGGGTGAATGGTCGTTTTTTTCCAGCCAGAGGGCACCGAGCCAGACTTTAGGGACATTTTGAAAAGCTTCGTCAAAATTGGAGCTAATTCCAGTTTTCTGCTGATCTGCAGGTCGCGCTCGAATTTCGACCTTTTTTGTGCCCCACCACTTTCCCAACGGCGTTATAAGTAAACATATCGTTTCCTCCTTCACCTCACACGTCAAGACTCAACTTATTTATTTAACGTAGCTACATTTATTTAAACGACTCTAGACCCTCTAATGTCCATGCATACGGGGTTAGTAAGCAGTATGCAAGTACCTTCATTAACATTATACAAAAGATAAATAGAAGTAGCATCCCGTGGAATAATTATTCTGAAATAGGTAACATAAAAATAGAGATAATAATGTTAGTGAAAGAAAAAGTAAAACAGCGGCTATAACCAGTCGAAGAAACCTTCTGCAAACAAAAGAAGTAATGAGGAAAAAACAGTTGTATGCTTGTGTTATAATGTAAGTAGTTGTAATAGCAGAAAGAAAATAAAATATTTAAAAAGAAAAGAAAAGCCAGACAAGGTATTCCATAGATCACCGGGCAGTCCCAATGAGAATGCTTATAGCTATCGGCCCAACCACGAAGAGGAAGTTTTTGAAGACCTTAAGGAAAAGATGAGCTTAAGACCTTAAGATGAGATGAGGGTTACGGAGGGGGGGGGGGTGGAATAGCATCGAGTCCGCGTTGTTACGCCTCAGGCCTACGCATGTCGTTGAGGGAGGCGCGGGCATCGCAGGAAGATCATTCCTGTGTTCAAGATCAGTGTTTGCCTGGCAATGTGCATGGACAGGGTCTATCCCACCGCTTTTTTATGGGGGAACGATGCTACGTAATATGTATAGTTCAGTTGCGCTACCAAAGAATGGAAACCAAAACTAATAAAGAAAAATAGAAAAAAAATCAGGGCATTAATATATGTGAAACATAATTACAGAATCAGTTTAGAAACATGACCTGTCGAAGTAGAAACATAAATCATTGTTAGCTGACGCCAGAAAAAATAACAGTCAAACGTAATCAGTAATTTACAGGTCAGATAAGCTATATTGTAAATAGTTATAAAGCATATACACTAAATAAAGAATAATAGAGGAGGACCTAAGGAGACTGGAGCAATACGTCTAGCACCTGAAACAAAAATGAATTTAGTCTAGGTCGGCGACTCTAAGTACAGGCCATCTCTCTATCCAGGACTTGACAAACTTTTTCAAGCACTCGAAATTCTCTTTGTTCGACACAAGGTCAGCGTTCCACGCTGGTCTTGTTATTCCGCGCAAATCAACATTTCCTTTCATGCATCCTTCATCAACTCGCAGTGCACAGAATGTGCCTGGCGTCCTGGTTAGTATCACCACATGCGTAGTTTGGGTGAGGAGAGAGGATCAAGCTATGAAGCCGACCCCTGAGTTCCCCAGAAAGCATCTCCGTCACGTAGTGATCCAGTTTAAAGTATGCCCCTTCCATTCTGGATTTAACTGAAGGACAGAAGGAGAAAGTCCATCTGCCCTTCGTCGCCCTATCCCATCGCTCTTTCATCGCAGCCTTTTTAGGGTTAGCACTTCCTAAAGAGATTTCTGTGGCCGATACCACAGCCGCGTTGAAAAAATTCTCCAAATTGTCTGGTTCCCTAGCTGCTACGTCGTGAAAGCCCCCTAATGATTGACGCAGCGCGTCCCCGAATCCGCCCTTGTGGTTCTGAAATTCCACGTAGACCGTGGAGCTTCTGTCTTTGGAATACCCACAGAAAATTCTATGATCAGGAACAATCGCGCACTCGTGAACTTTCCACTGAGATATTTTAGACGCAACAGATCTAGAACATAGAGTGAGATCAATGGTGCTTTCGCCTCCGGCTCCTGAAAAAGTAGAAAATATGCCCGGCTCATTGAGATGAACAGACCTTGCACCGCAATAAGGTCTTCGACAGCAAAGGATTTTTCCGTCCGTTATAGTCGAGCCAGAGATGCGATCGCGCGTTGAAGTCTCCACCGATAATTATGTTTTGACCTCTTAGTTTGTGAAGCTCTCGCGATAAGCTCAGAGTATTTAAAGTAAACGGAGATCACGATGATTTCCGTGTTAGCTAATTTTATGGATACACAAGTTTGGTACTCATTTGGGAGCCCCTTTAGGAGGAGGGGTCTGATCAAGGAAGTGTTGACCAGGACACCCGCACCCGAAGAGGAACCCACCTCGAGCACCGCACCTGGACTATTAATCCCAGGAGTTTTGCCTTGCCATACGTATTGCTCCTGAATAAGCATGATGTCTATGCCGAGGTCAGACATCACCCGTAGGGTCTCCAGGGTGGCCACCCGAGACCTTTGCAGGTTCGCCTGATCAATGGTGAGGGAATTAGCGCCTGCCATAGTCCGTCATACGTACTTGGACCTCTACAGCCGCTCTGTGGGCAGGGCCAGCACGAGTGGTTCGCCGGTTTTCTAAACTTGGAGCAAGTAGCGCAGACAGCGGCCAGTGCCTTTTTGGGGCAATCCTCATAGTCATGGCTGGTTGCGGCGCAGTGGCGGCATGTTTATTTATTTACGGACAAATAGTCCATTAACAATATAAAATTATAACACGAATATAAAAAATAGAGATGACAATGAAAAGAGAGTACATATATATGATGAGCATTGACAAAATACACCAAATATTGTCATCACCTGGGTGCAAGATTTGCTCACGTAGCCATTTGCTCACGTGGCCATACCTTTTTTTTACATAAACCTCACAAAGGAGGCCCTGATGAAAAAAAATCCCTCAGATGAGATGAGAGACAATCTGAGATGCTGTGTGGAGGGTCTTTTTGAGGAGAGGAAGGAATAAACATTGGTCTTGAAGAGACCCATGTTATAGGAAGGAGGAAACACAGAGGCCGACAAATTGTTCTACAGCCGAGATGTTGAACACAAGAACTAGTCGAAGAAACGACCCGTTCTCATGTGACAAATGTCAACCGTGTGAGGGAGCGGACGCGCGGATCGGCAGAGACGGGGACGATTGAATGAAAGGCGTCAGTCGATGTATTGAGTCAGTCGTTTATTGCTACTACGTGGCGATGGTAAATTTAGTGTGGAGTAACAGTGTGCAGACAGGAGCGATGATGATGAGGCTCGTAGGTGATGCAGTGATGAAAGGTCGGTGATGCGTGGTGGAGCAGACCACGGGTCTGCATGTCGCCAGCATGTAGTTGCGCACCGTGTTGGTGGAGATGACCTTGTCGTCCAGGATGAATGATCGACGCGGTGAGTCGCGGAGATGGGCTGCGGTGAACCTCGTGAGGAGAATATGAGTCTCAGTGGCAGCGAAGCGATTTAAAATCTGACATTCTAAGTTTTTAAAACCATATTGAAATAAAAATAACAATAAAGATATTAAAAATATAAAAAAAAAATAATACTTAATAAAAATTAAGACTTTAAAAAATCGTACACAAAAACTGCCAGGCCACTGGTCGGCAGGCCAAAGAAATCATGACTAAAATAATCTAGACTACAGTTTTTCGTTGGTTTCGATCTTGTATTCGATGTAATCGGTGCAGCAGGGCAAGCGAAACCGATATGAAACGGACGGGATTTCGGAAATTTCCGTCGTTTTACGGACAAACGCAGCTCTTACAGCGACTGTGCGTTGGTTTTTCGAACTTCCAACTACAATGGATTATTAGGCAATCTTAAAAGGACAATTAATATTATAAATTTGTACAATAATATTGACACGCGACAGCGGTGAGGGGCACCGTTGCAGGTTTCGTGAGTGGTTTGGCGTCGAACGGCTCACCTGACGGATGGGTAATCATTATCGCTTATATTTTTAAAATATGGCAATCTAAATTTTTTTAAATATAATGAAATAAAAAAAACAATAAAGATAAACAAAAAATTAAAAAAAGAAAAAAAACTTTAAAAAATCGTACACAAAAAATTTACAGGTTGCTGGTCGGCAGACCAAGAAATTCTTAAACGGAATGATCTGGACTATAGTTATTCATTAGTTTCATTCGTCTACTCGATGACGTAAAATTTACTATTTTTTACCCCACTTTGACGCCGGCTGCCTGCAAACTTGCCAGGTTGGAAGCCCTGCTTTTTTCTCATTTTCTAATCGACCTTTATCATATGAAACCATTCCCGTTCGTGTACTCGATGACGTAATTTTTCGAAAAAAATCGCTGACCATTTCCATGGCAGCGCGGCTCCTGCCAAGAGGCGCACCGGTAGACACGATTTTTTAAGGTTTCCTAAGTGTCCATTATCACTTAAAAGTAGTTTCATCCGTGTACTCGATGACCTAGGGTTTACCTATCTCGTCTCCTAGTCTATAAGGTTTACACCAAGCATATAACAATAATAATAATATCTTTATTTGGAAAAAAAAACAGCTTTACAAAGATACATAAAAAAGAAAGAGTGCTAAAATAAAACAGTAAGCCTAAAAACATGTTTTCGCTGATAAATTTTCTTTTTCGCTGACAAGAAAAACATAAAGAAAAACTTAAAAAAAAAAATAGTTAAGAGAAGCCAAATTAAAACATAAAGAAAAACTAAGAAAAAAAATAGTTTGGAGAACCCGAACACTTAAATATGCATGATAAAATATAGAAATACACAATAATCAATGGAGGGCCTGTTCGGCAGATGGCTTCCGTTGAAGAAGACTAGATTTTCATTTCGATCCCTTTTAGACGTAATCAGACAAGATTGGGTCCTTGAAACATTAAATTCAACGAGATTATTTTTACCCCAAGAGAAAACACTCTCGAGATAACCGTCCATTCTTTACTTCAAAGCCTTTCGAGCCGTTGGAATTTGTGAGCCCTTTGGGGGCTTGTCAAACAAAAAGCTATCATGGATTGTACTGTCATCCGCGTAACAATGAATTGCTGCACATGACAGAAAGTCGTTGATGTGCAACAGAAACAAAGTCAGAGACAGAACCGATCCCTGCCAGGATGCCAGTATTTATCGAGTGTGAGGAAGAGGTAAACGATCGACTACCGTCTGAATCGACCTCTCCCTCAAAAAGTCGGCAATTCACGTATACAGGGGTGCGGGACAGTTTGTTGACAAGTCCTCCGTGCCAAACCTGGTCAAAGGCCTTGGAAATATCCAGTCCAACCATTTGGGTCTCACCGAAACGTTCCAGGTACCGTTCCCAAACATGCGTCACATACACGGGAAGATCACCGCACGAGTGGTTCCGCCGGAATCCGTTTTGACGGTCGTTAATAATTTTGTTTTTCTCGAGGTATGTGAGCAGTTTGTCGTTGACCACACGTTCCATCACCTTAAACAGAACTGATGTGATCACTATGGGACGGTAGTTGGCCGGGTTGAAGCGGTCACCCTTCTTTGGAATAGGATGGATAACCGCTTTTTTCCAACCAGAGGGCACAGAGCCAGACTTCAGGGACATTTTAAAAAGCTTTGTCAAAATTGGAGCTATTTCTGCAGCGCACCTCTGCAGTACCAGGGCAGGTATTTCGTCAGGCCCACTAGCTTTATTGACATCAAGCCCTCGTAAAACATGTAGTACATACCCGATGCCGGATCCTCAACTTTTTCATATTTTTAAATTTATACATGATTTTCTAACCCTAGTTAATATTTTTTACAATAGCCGTTATTACACGATCTTTTAATTTACTAATTGAGCTAGAATTCCCTTTCCAAACACAAGAGCATTGTCTCTTTATGGTGAGGAGAGGCAACATTTTTTGTTTTTTTTATTGTTAAAAACTTAAAGAAAAGATTTTATTTTATTTGTATTTTAAATCATTATTGCCAAATATATAAATAAAAAATAGACGTGGAAATAATAAAGATACAAACTAACTAACTAACTAACCATCACGCCGTGTCCCCGCAGGGGTAGGCAGAGAGGACGGACCGCCAAACAACTCGGTCTTGGCACACACTCTTTGCCTCACTCACATTCATACATCGTCTCATACATTCTCTTCTATTATTCTGACTTTTGACATGGCCCGACTCAAGTATCTGATTTACTTGATCGTGCCATGTCTTCCTCGGACGTCCACGACTTCTTCTACTATTCACATTTGCGTCGTATATTCTTCTTACACTGCTTTCTTCGTTCATTCGCTCTACGTGCCCAAACCATCTGAGGGTCCCTTTCAATCTAACTCATTATGCTTACATCAGCCTTAAATTCTTTGCGGATATCCACATTTCTCACACGATCATACATTGTTTTGCCACACATACGCCTCAAGGATCTCATTTCAACAGCATTCAGTTTACTTTCATCCTTCCTCTGCCAATTCCATGCCTCACTGCCATACATCAGGGTAGGTACCAGGACTCCATTGTGGACTGCTAGCTTCGCTTCTTTTGACAGTTTTTTTATTAGCGCCAACGGCATTCAGTCCTCCATTAATGGAGTTACCAGCATTCACCCTTCTTTCAATATCCCTATCAGCCTTCCCATCTCTCGTAAACATACTACCCAGATACACAAACTCATCTACCTGCTCCAAGTATTCATCATTCACAACTATATTGCATACTGTTTTCGTACTCTCTCTTTCAAACACCATGACTTTAGACTTACTTACATTCATTATTAACTCATTCTTCATACATACTTCGTTCATCCTAGATACGAGAGACTGTAGATCTTCCATAGTGTTAGAAATCAGCACCGCATCATCAGCATACAACAGGCAACATACTTTCAGATTACTCAATTTCGCGCCCAATCCCACTTCTTTCAATTCTTGCATCGTTTAAAGATACAAGATACAACGTATACATCGTATAAAGATACAAGAATAGTATAAAACGACAATTACGGGAGAAATCTGAAGGAAGTAAAAATAAAGTATTGCCATATATACTAATAAAGCATAATTTACAGAAATCTGTAGAAAAAAACATACACACACCCAAATCTGTATCCAATAATAATTAAAGATACCATGTTATGAATCAGTTCAAAAACTTCCTATTCAGTGTCCCACACCTGACAAAATTCATGAAAATGACCACAATTCGCATTAAATATCTAAATGTATGAAATCAAACGACGCGCTATCTTTATTATAATGCGTATTCCACTACATATATCCGTGTTTATTTTAGATTTTTATTTTTTTTTATTTGAAATATACATATATATATAACAGATTTACAGAAAGAAAATATTTGGTTCTTAAAAACTAATTACAGATAAAGTTATTTCTTGT
Organism: Limnephilus lunatus; assembly: GCA_917563855.2. Lineage (NCBI taxonomy): Eukaryota > Metazoa > Arthropoda > Insecta > Trichoptera > Limnephilidae > Limnephilus > Limnephilus lunatus. The sequence continues at coordinate 72,543,084 of OU830596.1, forward strand.
TAATGAATCTACCCAATTTAAAAGAGAATACATTTCTCGTGTTTGAATTGGGGAGTTGTGATATTATAGAAAAAGATAAAGAAAAAATAATATACATATAAATAATCTTTTTTTAAATTAAGAAAATAAACTTATGAATGATAACAAATATTGATTAATAAATTTACTAACATAGCAGTTACTAAATTAGATATACATGATACATGTATTAAAGAAGATAATTAAAAGTAAAAATAATATTATTACATTTCTCGTAATAGGTAGGTGTTAGATGGTAAGTACATATAGTTGATTCTAACAATTGGATTAGCTGATAATAATTGCAGGAGTAGGAACATAATGTTAAGTTTCAACAATAATCGCTTCATATCAGTTCAAATGCTGATGAAATATTTTAAGAGGATATGTGAAAATGAGAAGAATACATTAATTTATATTTTTTTTTTGTTAATTAATGAAGGAATAAAATGATTAATTTTGAACTAAAGTACAAAATATTATAATTAAGACTTGATCAATTACTACTAATACGTTACAAATTCGTTCTGTGAAATTAAAATTTATAATTTGTGTTGGGTTGATCTAGTAGTTGTTTTATTTGTGATTTAAAGGCTTTATAATTTTCTTCAGATTTGATTTTATATGGGAGGGCATTAAAAAATTTATACCTTTATAGGTATAGTGGTGTTGAAAAGCACTAGTTTTAACTTTAGGGATATCTAGGTTGCCACGTGATCTTGATCGGTTACTTATTTTTGTGACTGTTGTTGTAGTATTGAAATGATCTTTGTGGATTTGCAACAGTCAGTTCTTTTTGAAAATTTTGTTAAGACTAAGAACCCTAAAAAAGTCAAACAGCTGTATTGTTGGAAATATAGATGGTTTTCGTATAATGACTTTTAGAATCAACCTCTGTACCCTTTCTACGGGTTGAAGGTTAGTTTTAAAAGTTCCCCCCAGATATATGAATATTATAATGTACGTATCACACAGGTGACATAACACATATCATCATTGTTAATTAAACATATGAATGCTTACCTAAAACTTTCACATTGAATGTGAAGTCAATGCAGCCCATGGAGTTGCACACCTTGCAGGTGTAGTTGCCACTGTCCTGGGTGATGCTATCCTCGATGGTTAGTGTCCAGTGATTCATACTGATCCCACCCAGTTGCCGCTCTGGGGGCGTCTGCCCATTCTTGTACCAGGTAATATTGGGGGAGGGGTTTCCTGAGAAAAAAATAAGTTTTACCATTGGCAAATGAGGGATTGGAAGTCAAAATGATTATCTACACAACAAAGTTATATCAGAAAGTATTTTAGTGTGGTGATAATTTTGGGCATTAGAACCAAGGAGGCAACAGCTACCAAGGACATCAAAATGTATTTTTCTAGAGCAACCGCAAATTCTCAAAGTTTACGGGGAAAGTTGAGAGGTTGAAGAGTGGAAAGAGGAGGGAGGAAGAGGAAAGAGAAGGTGGAGAAACGGTAATCTGTTTAGTCATAAATTGTCTGATATCCTCATTGGATGTTTTAAAATTTACCTCAGTAAGATTATTTATTACGCTCTGTGGCCTACTTTCCTTCTGCTTGAGTTACGGGTAGTTTACGGGGAAAGTTGAGAGGTTGAAGAGGGGAAAGAGGAGGGAGGAAGAGGAAAGAGAAGGTGGAGAAAAGGTCTGATTAGTCATAAATTCTCTGATATTCTCATTGGATGTTTTAAAATTTACCTCAGTAAGATTATTTGTTACGCTCTGTGGCCTACTTACCTTCTGCTGGACACTTCAACTCGATATCGTACCCTATCGTTTTTATCACTCTCTTGTGCATACCGTCCGAATAAATCAGTTTCGGAGCCGTCATCGAAGAGGAGAAATCCATAGATCCAGCCACTGCCTTATGGAAAACATTCTCCGTATCCCGGGAGTCTGTCACAATATCTAAAAATAAAAATCGAATACGCAGATTAGTTTACTGTACAAAGGGATGAAGTTTTATAACACGCTACCAGAAACTTTAAAGTCCGCACCAATAGGAAGGTTCAAGATGTATTGTAGGAGCTACATCAGACGGGAAAAAATATGGTATGTAATAATATAATTAAATAGCAATTTATAAACTTTAATGTACAAATTACCAAGAAAATAAATAAATAGAGATTTATAAATGCTTGGGATACAAAAGTTGGTGTTCCATGGCTCATAGACCCCCTTAAGGTCACAGAAATATCACAAAGAATTGCTGAACTAAAATGGGAATGGGCAATATGGGCATGCCATGCTGCAATGAAGATAAATTTTGGTAAAATCCCATGCTATATTGGAGGCAGAAGGAAAAAAAAGCCATAGGGAAGACAACAGCATAGAAGACTTTAAAAGCGCGGTGGCTAAAATGCCGGATTCTCGCCTAAAATAGGAAGAAGATTAATACATCAGGTACTCGGTAAATAGGTACTATCCAGTATTCTGAAATCTTTTCTCATATATGGTAGGTATATCAAACATACCAGAATTTCTCTGAATACAATAAGTTAGAGAAATTACTAATAAGTTCGTTCAGAATTTATAAATTCGAAAAATCGTATGTTTGCAATTCCAATCGCAGCTTCATTATATTGTCGGAACTGTTATATTTGTACAACAATAAATAATGCACATAAACAACAGATTACATTCTTCACTCAATTTTCTAGCTATTGGACGAAAATCTTCCAAGTCTCACAAAAGCCAGAAAAAGAGATACCAAACATTTATACGACCAACCGAAGATGAAGTATAAAGATTCATATATTATATGAAAAATGAACTTTGTAATACACCACTTTTTATTATTAATATTTAACAGCCGACCGAGTGCTAGTTATACACAGACATACATATATGTAAGAAAGTAAAACAATGAGTGAAAGAGATAGAAATCGAAAAGAAGACATTTTTATCTCTTTCTCTCTTTCTGTCACCAATGTTTTATTTTCTTAAATGTATATATGAATATGTGTGGGGGGTGTCTGTATGTGATTTAGTTAATATAATAAGCCCTGACGAAGCTTAAGCTAATCGAAACCCGGTCGGTTGTTAAATATTAATAATAAAAAGTGGTGTATGGCAAAGTGTATCTTTTCATTTGATATAATATAATGTCACACCCCAAAGTATTTGCTTCCTTCGATAAAAATATAAAGATTCAATTCCTTGAAGCACCAAATGAAAAAAATATTTATATTACCCTCGAGAACATCAGTGTCATCAATACCCACCATCCAATTTTTTCGTCACCCGGAGTGTTACGTTTCGACTCCCTGTTGTGAAATTCTTCGATACGCAAGAATACGTCCCAGCATCTATCGGTCGTATGAATTTGATTTTCAGCCTAAAAATGTTATATACATACATTTAATTATCGACTAAAATTATCACATTGAATAGATGACAGGTAGGTATAATTTATTAACAGCACCTGGATAATCGGAAAATAATGTTTAATTTTTCCATAATTATCTTCATTTTCACATGTTTTGAATGAACATGAAAGAGTTTTTCGGGCTACAGGGGCCCCTAACGTGTGTAAGCAAAAATTAGTAAAATGTTATGAAAAAACATTTAAAAAATGCGCCCATCGTACACCGGTTATTGCGGGATTCCCCCGATTATAATGACAAACCACGAAGGGTAATATTTACGTACAATGAATGACACACCACGGAGAGCAATATTTACGCGTTTTATTTCATTCCTTTCAAACGTTATTTATTGCATTGTAATACAATACAATCTTGTTCTTCTGAATATTTATTGGTTAATAAGTTTGATTTTTAAAAATAATGAGTGAAAGGAAAAGAGATTATCCCAGTGGAGCTATGAAAAGAAAAGGGTGGAGGTTATAAAAAATGACCAAAATTTCTTCCTTTTTTCAGCAATCAGCTTCTTTGAGTGATTTAGATTGCAGCGGTAAGTACATCCTATTTATCTACCAGTAGCGAAGGGTGAATTTTGTTTTTTGAAAGAACATGAAAATACCTGATAACGTATTGTACCGAGCAATAATAAGGGCCCCAACTAATTTTGATACAGGGCCTCTCCAAGGCACGCTACGCCACTGGCTGTGAGGCTGAAGGTAGAGAGAAAGAGATGGGGAAGAGGAAGGTTGGGAAGTACCTGGCTATTCAGATCTGATCACCAAACACGGCTAAAGCCTTTTCAAGCAACGTTTCAATTCTGAATGATGGTCTTATACCAGGGCGATACTGGGCGATAGAGTTTTCCACTGTGGAACATGACGCAAATATAGGTACTACATATTATTTTTAATTAATTAATTGCGAAATACCGCAAATTAATCAAATAAAATTTATTTGCCCACACCGGGTTCCAACCCGCGACCTTCGGATTGTCAGTCGAGGGTCTTACGTCGGGACCACGGAGGCCGTTGAATAAAAGAAAATACGCTTTCTTACCAAACTCCCCGCACATCAACGCGATACGGTTTCAAGGTACTGTACTGTTTAATCTCGGTGCCTTGCTTAAACCATTTTGTGCCAGTGTTGGCTATGCCGCATTTAAGATGAATTATTTCCCCCACAAACACTTCTTCAGTGGCGTTGTGAGAATCTGAAATAAATAAAGGAAAGAAGAATTAGATAACAAAACTTTAGAATAGATATTTTTAAAACAATCGATGATCGGAATTAAATCGGTTTTAAAAAATTAGATCGGAACCTTAAAATATATTTACCTTTACTAGCCTTTTAGAATAACTTACCTAAAATAATTTCTCTGGCCGTGGACGACGATAAAGCCGGAAAACTGCAGTAAACAACTGCCACAGCGAGGAGAATGAGATTACTTGAGGCAGCCATTTTTTAAAATTGTTTATTTTGCCGCCAAATCCAATCAAATCATCTATCCTTCAGCACACCACTTTCCAGTCCTGAAACAAACACATAGCTTATATTAATTAAAATGCATGAAGTTTTCGATACTATTCGCTTTGAATTCAATACTGCTGACGATTTTGCTTACGAATTACTGCTTCAGATACACTTGTAGTGGACTGTAAATACCAAAAACGAAACGATACGAAATGCTTTCTGTTGGAATTGGGTGATATTATGTATGTGTAGGAAAAAACAAAATATGGAAGGAAAAAGGAAAAATGACTATCCCTTACCACATCCCTTATCAGCGAAGGAGCACTCGAAGGAACACATAGAGAAGGAACACAATCACAATATTATTTTAAAATTGCACCTCGATACCCCGAGATAATTGTCGCCACAACCAAACGAATGAGTACAAAACGATATTATGTACTTCCGATATGGTTAAATTCCTTTTTTTTATTTAAAAACGAGACACAAATAACAATGACATGTTTTAAGGCAGTCCCAAAACTTCTTCTGTTTTAAAAATAAATATTATTATTAAATTATTAAATAAAAAATACAACGAAGTTGCAAGGGATCGCCAATTGGTACTTTTGAAAAGTTAAACCTAACCCAACCTAATATGCAGACACAATATATGAAAAAAAAAATTTACAAAACATTTCACAAAAACAAAATACAGACACAACATATGAAGAATCACTTTACAAATATTTCACAGAAACATGTCTTATAAGATTTTATTTTTAAATATTTATTTGTTAATCTTAAAATTGCTACATATTATAATATTACTGGTATTCTATTAAAAGCATTACCTTGTAGATGGAAGAAGAGTTTACATTTCATACATGTACAAATGCAATCACGTGTACAGTTATTACAATGCAGTTAATACAATTCATATATGTGCAATTACTATTTACTATAGTCATGTATTTCAATATATAGGTGCAGTTAATACAGACACATGGCAATCGGACCCGTTAACTAAAAGATACAAACATAGATGTATTCTTCTTCTTCTTCTTCGATGGCGCTACAGCCCATATCGAGCTTTGGCCTCCTGCAACAGTCGCCTCCAACTCCTCCTGTCCTCAGCGGCTGACTTCCAATTTGGTACTTGGAGAAGCTGTGCCGCATCCCCTCTTACCTCGTCTTCCCACCTCAGTCTGGGTCTTCCCACTTTTCTCTTTCCACCTGGGTGTCCAGTCAAAATTCTTTTTGGAACGCGTGTATCCGGCATTCTCTGTACATGCCCAGCCCATTTCAGCCTGAGGAGTCTCATGTGTGCTGAGATGATAGGGGCCTTATATATATATCATACAATTCTGTATTGTGCCGGATGCGCCACTGTTCACCCTCTTTCACGGGACCACATATACTTCTCAGCACTTTTGTTTCAAAAGTATCCAGCATTTCAGCCATCTTTACCGTCAGTGTCAGCGCCTCACATCCATATGCCAATACAGTTCTAACAATGGTCTTATATATGGTTATTTTGGTTTTTCTGTGGACACTACGTGACTTAAACACTGGCAGCAAAAAGAAGTATGTTTTGTTGGCTGCTGTGATTCTCCTTCTGATTTCTGCTGGATCCTCATTGTTCTCTGTCTGACTGGAGCCCAGGTAGATGAATTGATCGACCACTTCGTATGAGTAGTTGTTTTTAAATTGTGCACTACTTCTTCTTCTGTGTGAAGGGTTCCTGCTCTGTACCATCATTTTCGTTTTTTCAACATTAACCCGCAATCCTACTTCCCGGGCCGCTGTTTCTAAGGGGTCGAAGACCTCCTTAATGGCTGAAATTGATCTTCCGATAATGTTAATGTCATCTGCATATCCGACAACTTGACTGCTCTTAAAACAAATATTGGAGCCAGTGTCTATTAGCGTTTTTCTTATTACATGTTCGAGCACAATGTTGAAGAGAGTAGGAGCCAGACCGTCCCCCTGTTTTAGTCCCTGCGATACTGTGAATTCTTCCCACAATTCCCCGTCTATTTTGACTTGACATCTTGAGTCAGACATTGTGGCTTTGATGAGCCTAACCAATTTAGGTGGAATCTGGAATTGAAGTAGTATGTCATATAGACACTCCCGATCTATGCTATCATATGCTGTTTGAAATCTATGAATAGCTGGTGTATATCTATATCAAACTCCCAGCACTTTGCCAAGATCTGCCTGACGGTGAACAGTTGGTGTGTTGTGGATCTACCGGTGCGAAAGCCTGCCTGCTACTCTCGCAGTAGGTTTTCTGCGTACTTATCAATTCTTTGTTTCAGTATCATGGTGTAGATTTTATATGCTATGCATAGAAGTGAAATGCCTCTATGATTTTCGCATTTCAGCTTGTCACCTTTTTTGTGAATTGGACATATTATGCTTATTTTCCATTCCTCTGGGATTTTTTCCAAGGTCCATATTTTTGTTATTAAATTATGTAGCAGATTTCTCAGGTGCTCATTTCCATATGTGAACAACTCTGCCAGTAGGTTGTCTTTCCCATGTGATTTGTTGTTCTTAAGTCTCTTTAGAGCAGCATTTATTTCTGTCATTGTCGGTGGATTCGCTGATTCTTCATTACTTGATTCAGTGGGGATGTTAGTAGGGTGGCTTCTCAGGTCGCTATTAGGGTTGAGAAATTTATAGGAGTAGTTTTTCCACACTGTTTTAATTCGTTCCTTATCGGATATAATTGAACCATCAACGTCTTTGCATAGTATTGTATTCGGTTTGAAACCCTTCTTCAAGAAGTTGACTCCTCTATATGCTTCTCTTATATTATTATCAACACAGTCCTGTTCCATTTTCAGCAGTATATCATTCAAGAATTTTCTTTTCTTTCCCCTTATGTGCTTATTTGTTTCTTTTCTCGCTTGTTCGTACGCCTGTCTTTTGTTTCTTGTTGGCTTTTCCAAGTACTTCTTTCGGAGGGTATTCTTTTCAACTATCTTTCTTTCCCACTCTTCATTAAACCAAGGGTTCATGGGTTGTCTGGGCATGTTTCCGACACTTGATTCCACTGCTCTTACCATTGCTTCTTTTATTTTTCCCAAGAATCACTCGAAAAATACTGCAGTATTTTTCGAGTGATTCTTGGGAGTTCTGCCCAGTGATCTGACCTGATAGGCTATTTACAAGGGCGTTGTGATACTGCTCTTTGCCTTATGGTGTTTTTAGAGCCTCCGTATTGATTTTTGGAATAGTTGGTGGTTTCCCGTGTCCTATTGTTTGCGATTCGGCTCCTATAGGTGGCCACCACCATGCAGTGGTCTGAATCACAATTGGCACCCCTATACGACCTTACGTTTGTGATGCTCGTTGCCCCCCTTCTTTCTATCAGGACATGGTCAATTTGGTTATGGTGTCTACCATCTGCTGATGTCCAGGTCCGTTTGTGTATGTCTTTTCTTGGAAACTGAGTCGAGGCTACAATTAGGTTTCTTGATTCTGCGAAATCAATCACTCGGGTTCCATTATTATTAGCGTCCTTGTGTAGACTGTTCATTCCTGTAATGTGTTGGAGCAGAGGATCCTGTCCTATCTTGAGAATGTATTCAGTAAGAAGAAAAACAAGTATGATTTTAAGTGTGACATTCTCTAAAATACTTTTTGATGGAGTTCAACAATTGAACTTTGTTCCTAATGCTTCTGATTTCTATTAGTAGGTTATTGAAAAAGAATTTTCCTTGGTGAGTATAATGGTGTTGGGCAAAAGAAGTGTTTAATTTGGGGCACACAAATACATATTTAAGTCTAGTACGATTTTCAGTTATGAATGAGTATTTATCTTTTTCTTTTATAATTTGTACGATTTAATTTTTTTATAAGTAAGTTTTTAAATGTTGGAACTTTGGGAACGTTGGGAAGTCTGGAAGTTTTTTAAGCATAATTTTTGTTATTAGTTTTTGAACAATTTCTATAGGGGTCAGACTAGTTTTGTAAGCTGCTCCCTAACTGATAATGGCATACTGAATAATAGACTGTACCAATGCGTGGTATATTGAGTATAGATTTTTCGTTGATAAGAAGTTTCTAATCCGTAAGAATATATGAATTAACTTCCTAACTCTTTTGATTGTATGGCCGATGTGATTTTCCATTTTAGGTTTTTATCTATGATTATTCCAAGATATGTAATTTTATCCGCTTTTTCAGAAGTAAACATTTTTGTCGGCAGTGATTAGTATCGTGTTGTTCGAGAGAATGATTATGTAAGAATATTTGAAGATTTGGAGGTACAATGTTAGTGTTAATTTCGAAAGGAATGACATATGTTTTATCACTATTTAACGACAGGAGGTTATTATCAAACCATATTTTTAGATTATTTATGTCTTCTGTGGCTTTTAGATTATTTTTTCCCATGTTTTTTTCTTTTATTAAAAGAACTGTATCGTCAGCGTAAGAGATAATTTGACCATGCAATTGTTGAATAAATATGTCGTTTACATTCAAAATGAACAATATTGGTCCCAACACGGTGCCCTGTGGGGTACCAAAATTTGATGTTTCTTGGTCGCTAGTTTGGTAATTTATTTTATCAAATAGTGCACGATTGTTCAAATAACTTTCTATACATTGGACGGCTTTATCGTTGATGTTTTTTAATTTCAGTTTTTTGATAAGCTTTGCGTGTGAGATACTATCGAATGCTTTTCTTAGGTCTATGAATATTCCTGCGCATTAATTTCCTTCATCAAGTGCCGAGTATATAAATGATGTTACATTTGCTATTGCATCTTGTGTGCTTTTTATTTTTAAGAATCCGAATTGATTGGAATGTAATATTTTATTGTTCTCTAAAAAATCAGCAACCCGTTTTTTCACAATCTTTTCAAATATTTTTGCTATATTCGATATTAGTGATATCGGTCGACGGTCGATAATTTGAAACATTTTGCGGGTCGCCGGTTTTAAAAATAGGGGATATTATAGATTTTTTATAATTTGTTGGGAATATGCCTTTAGTCAGACTGAGATTAATAAGTTGGTTTAGTGGAATTATTATAAACACTCATTTGATTTATGTACTGTTGGTGTCAAAAAGTTAAAATAAAGTATCCTCCATGTTGGACTATAGAAATGCATAAAAAAACTAAATCAGGAAAATACAATAAAAGGTACGATTTCAAAAATATACGGACCTAATACAAGATGTTTACATACGAATACAAAAGGTATAAACTGCGCCCATCATATCTGGATGAACAAAGTTTGGTAATTGGAGATAATCAGGATAGCTATCAAACAGAGTTTGTACCTCATTATGACTCGTTTTCCAAATAACATTTGGAAAAATAGGATTTCAATATATCGTTTCGAGATTTGTTGGAGGCATATACTCGTACCTGTCTTAATTCTTCAGGCAATTTGTTATCTATAGTTAGTGTAGGCAATGTATTCTTATGATTTCAGTCCGAACTTTGTTGAGTGTATTTTAATATAGTTGAGTGTAGTTTGTTGTGTTGTCGTGTATTATATTGGTGAACGTCGTTGTTTATAGTTCAGTTTTATATTTGTGTGGGTGTTGCACTGAATAATATTTAAAATGTTGTTTGCTATCTCAAAGCTACGAACAATCTTAAATGCAGAGATGTGCAAAATGGGTACTCAAAACCATTTGAAATGCAAAATGGAAATGGGTCAAAACTTTTCCATTTGAAAATGCAAAATGGAAAATGGTTTTTAGAAAAGCATTTCAAATGCAAAATGCAAAATACCTATTTTCAAAATGCATTGAAAATGCAAAATGGTTTCTCAGGTCAAACGAGATTAAAAACTACAGTTTGTCAAATAAGAGTAGAAAATAAATGAGGGCGCCACCGTTGCCCAAATAGCAATACTAAAAATATATTCATGTTATCTAAAGCTGTGTAACCTACATTTTTATTAAAAATTAAAAAGACATAAAAGCGAAAAGAAATATTTCATTGCAATATAGATCAATGATCAATGATCTCAAAATTAGAATTGCATATAGGTATATTATTATTATACGTTTGCAATTTTGTGTTAACGATATTGTAATACAATATAAAGCACACTTTAGAAATTGCTCACATTTATTTATATTAGCTTAAGTACCTAGCGTTGCCCGGGCTTTAGATCATGTCTCTAATTTTAAATCTGAATATATTTTAGATTTAAAAGTAGTGTAACTAAACTCACCATTTATGATTCTTCCTTTCCACCTACTGTGAAATTCAAATCTATGTTAAATTAAATGAAAGCAAATCACTTTGTAAAACACAATTTAATCAAATTTATGTCATTTAGTAGGTACCTTCACAATGCTTCTTCGATTTAATTTTTTTTTTATGAACATAAAAATGTTTTTTTAAATGTGTGTATCTACAGTGTTTTGTGTATTCAGTGTCATTTCACTTTTAGAATATTTGACAGATAAATTGGTGTTTCTTGTCTAAAAATTTCTTAGTTCCATTTTTTTAATATTTTCTACTCTTATTTGACAGACTATAACAGCCTTCTACCTTCTATTAAAACAATTATTGAATTTTAAAACAACTTTATTATTTAATAATGGCCATCAACTTGTGGAATAAAAAAATCATAGATACTGATAGGTACTGTGTAAAAAAACTTGAATTTGAGTGGAATATAATAGTATCTATTATTAACTGAATAATGTCATTTTTAAGGAATTTTTCTTAGGGCCATCATCACTTGTGTAGTAACTCTCAAGTGAGGGGACATTCACCTGTGAACAATAAAGAAATATAGGATAGTGAGACAATATGATATGACAGAGGTTCCCAAAGTGGGTGCCGCGGCACCCTGGGGTGCCGCGGACAGAGGTCAGGGGTGCCGCGAGGCGCCCCTGATGTCTGTACTAAAAATCAAAATTGACATGAACGAATACAAATACAACACATATCTGTGTGAAGCTGGATTTTCAGCGGTCGCGGTTATAAAGAGCAAATATCGCTCAAAAATAAATGTGGAAAAAGAAATGAGAGTATCTGTATCGAGCCTTATTCCCCGGTTTGAAAAATTGCAGGCTCACCCGTCGCACTAAACGGTTTTTGTATTATATTTGCATTTTCTTAGTAAGTTTTCCTATCAATAAATATACTTATTCATTTTACGAGTTGTATTATTCAGTGGAGTAGGTAAAAAATTGATCCTCCGTTCTGGGGGAGGGGAGGGTGGGGGGGTGGCTAGAGAATTGTGCTCTTGGGGGTGACACTCGGTCCCGAGGCTACCACAGATAGACATTATATGACAGGGGTGCCGTGAGAAAATTCAAATTTTCTAAGGGTGCCTCGACTTGGAAAAGTTTGGGAACCCCTGTAATATGAGGTTTTCTAGTGCGCACCCATTATTTGGCTATAATTTAAAAAGTTTGTACATAGTAGCAACCATGCTTCCTTTTAAAACCTTGGAACAAGTTAAGCAAGTGGCGGAAACATTTCCATTCTCAATGCTGCCAATGCTGGTAACATCTTTGAAGCAAATACTTAATATTTGTGGTAATGTATTGACATCCCTCCCATCGCTGAAAGAAAAAATTTGCAGTATTTGGTTAAAATGCAGTTCGTATATATATTTATATACTGAGATAAGACAAGCAATGCCATACAAATTTTCGATCGAAACTGTCCTCATATTGGTCTTCACTTGTATCATCGGCCGGCGATTGTATTTAAATTCTAATACTGAATAAACTAACATAGCATTCTACAATATTCTAGCATATTGATTTTCTTTGAAGCGTGCATACAGTTTGTCAAATAAGAGTAGAAAATATATGAGGGCGCCACCGTTGCCCAAATGGCAATACTAAAAATATAACTATGGTGTTAATCTAAAGCTGTGTAACCTACATTTTTATTAAAAATTAAAAAGGCATTAAAGTGAAAAAAATATTTTTTCATTCCAATATAGATACGCAAACCAAAAACACCACGACCACGCAATAAATGAAGACGTGAAAAAGAAACAAGTCGAACAAGCAACAGTTTAATTAAAAGTGTGACAAATTACGAAAGCGCAAAAAATTTACGCGCGACTAATGTTGCCAGCGTAAAAAAATAGTAACTTTTATAAAAAAAAATATTACAGTGTCTGCTTGGCAGGGCTCCTACCAGGGAGCAACTTGACAGACGTAAATTTTTCTCATATCGAGGTTAAGGACCAATGGACCGACAGAGTGAATATAGTAGGAAGAATGTTGCAAAAATGCATTTAAAATGGAAAATGCATTGAGAAAAGCATTTAAAATGAAAATGGAAATGGGTGAAAAGAAAAACCATTTAAAATGCATAATGGAAAATGCCCATTTTGCATTTTGCATTTCCATTTGAAATGGATTTATTTGAAATAAAGCCCATCTCTGCGTTAAATGGCATAATTAATACATTCGTATTTGCACTATTTTTTTTATTTTCTTACCATTTTTCCAAAATTTAAATACTTTTCAGCAAGGTGATGCTTAGGTAAAGGTAGGAATTGAATTATTATTTTTTATTTATTTATTACAGAACATATAAAATATAATATTTATATTTAAAAATAACCTTTTTTGATACAAATCAACTACATAAAAAAATTTCACAGATTTTTTTTTGTATGATATTTTTCTTCTATAGAAGCAGACGCTTGTGATTAGAAGAGGGACGAGTATCGGGATGAGAAAATATTAAAAATATATTAACAAAATATATTTTGTATCTTTTAATTTAATTGTGGTAGATACTTTTAAAAAAAAACAAATTTACAAGTTACATATATAAGTTATGATGATAAATTTTATCAATTTGTTATTTTTAATTTAAATTGCTTTTAGCAGGCATTTATCGTCTTCGATTGTTCTTATTTCTTCAGGTAGGCTATTTAAGTATTTTTTTCCTAGATATGTTTAATGATGTTGTGCAAATGAGGTGTTACATTTTTGTGTTGGAAATATATGTTTTTGACGAGTACGACTTTCAGTTAAAAAAACTATGATTTTGTTTTTCTTTTATTATATTTTTTCGAACTAGATCATTAAATTTTAATACTTTAAATTCTTCAAAAATAAGGTGAGTTGGATAATCTATTCGTTTTTTCAATATAATTTTTATAATTAGACGTTGCACAATTTCAACAGGGAGCAGATTTGTTTTGTATGCAGCTCCCCAGCTTACTACAGAGTATTGGAGATTTGACTGTACTATAGCACGGTAGACTGATGTTAGATTTTCTAATGAGAGAAAGTTTCGGATTTTTAAAAATATATAAATTAATTTCCTTATTTTGTTAACGGTAAGGTTGACTTGATCTTTCCAGTTCAGGTTTTTGTCTATTGTTATTCGTAAGTATTTAATTTTATTCGAAATTTTTAATGTGGAACAGTTTATTTTGCAGTTATTTTTTTTTGTGATCTTTAGAAATGTCATGTATAATTATATCAAAATTTACCGGAACGTCCTTTGATTTTATTGCAAATGGTATAACGTGAGTTTTTTCACTATTAAGAGATAGTAGATTTATATCAAACCAGTGTTGAAGTATGTTTATGTCTTCTGTTACTTTTTGTTTTACTACTTGCCATGTGATTCCACTTTCAATAAGTACTGTATCGTCGGCATAAGAGGTTATACTACCATGAAGTGACTGTGAGAATATCCCGTTTACATATAAGATGAATAATATAGGACCTAGCACAGTACCTTGTGGAATTCCATATTCAGATGTCTCTTCGTCGCTTTAAAAGTTATATATTTTGACACATTGAGGGCGATTTTTTAGGTAGCTTTTTATCTAATTTGCTACGTTTTCATTAATGTTCAAATTATTTAATTTTTTCATAAGTTTTTTATGGGATATGCTGTCAAACGCTTTTCTCAGATCTATAAAAATACCTATACATTTATTGCTCATATCAAAGTTTTTATATATGCATGATGTGACATTTGCAATCGCGTCTTGTGTGCTGCGCGCTTTTCGGAATCCGTATTGATTGTCGTGAAGTATTTTGTTATTTTCAATAAATTCCTTTAGTTGAGATTTTACGATTTTTTCAAATATTTTTCCAATATTTGAAATGAGGGAAATTGGTCGATAGTTAGTTACATTTTGTGCGTTTCCACTTTTGAATATAGGTGAGATACTTGTCCTCTTATAATTAGATGGAAATATTCCATTTTTTAAACTTAAATTAATTAGGTAAGTTAATGGTTTTATCACGTGGCTTTTAATAGATTTTAACATATTTGCAGTTATGTTGTCAAAACCCGATGACGACCCTCCTTTCATATTTTCAATAATATTTAGAATATCTACTTCCTTGATCATTTTAAAATGTGACAGTGAGTTTACACTTTGTATATCTTCAATAATTGGTTGAGTTGTCGCTCCCTTTGTTACATAAATTTTTTTAGCGAGGTTTTGTCCAACTTTCGCGAAGAAGGAGTTGAATATATCCGCACATTTTTTAGGGTTTTAGGGATTGAATGTTTTTGTTTATTGTTATCTATTGCACGGTTAATTGCTTGCCAGATTATTTTTGGATTGTTTTCAGAACTTATTGTTTTATGTTTGTAATATTCATCTTTACTAATTTTTATTAAGCGTGTCACTTTATTTTTATATTTTTTATAATTTAATTCTATTTTTTTGTCGTTTGGGAATTTTATTGTTTTTTTGTAAAGCTTACCTTTTTCTTTGATTGAATTTAATAAACCCGGTGTGATCTATGGTTTCAAGTATTTATATTTATCTAAATTACGATATGGAATATCTGTTTTTGAGTTTCCTACATGCTTGGATAAAATGTTTTCAAAGTACTTTGAGCATATTTCAACTTCTTCGCAGTTTGCCGGTTGCCAATGTTCCGTTTTCAAGTTTTCAATTAATTTTTGCAGATTTATTCTGGTATATGATTTTTTTATTGATTTATTTTTTGTTTGTATTGTTTTTTCTTCCTCGTACACAAATATACGTATGATGATCGGTGATGTTATTTTTCCAGACAATGATTTTTATTTTATGAAGATCTTTTATGTTAATATTAGTCCAAAAATGATCTAGGCAAGATGGTTTCTGACCTTGAATTTCGCGCGTATTTTTATTTATACACGATTTAAAGTTGTTTTCAGTCATACAGTTCAAATATTCATGTTTAAGTCTACTGTCTATATTTTTGTTAATGTTGATATTAAAATCCCCTGTTATTATGCAAGTTTTGTTTTTTAAATTTGATATTATATTTCCTATTTGTTCGATAAATAAATAATCGTTCGATTTATGCATTCTATAGATTGCTAACAAATAATAATTCATTTTGTTGTGGTTAAGTTGGATTTCTATGCAGTTTGATGTTTCTATGTTGTGTTCTGAATGTGTAACAATATTATATTTCTTGCTAACGAATATCGCAATGCCACTGTTTTTATTTATGTTTGTGTTTTTTTGCATGTAGATATAATCACTTAAATTATAATGTGGTGAGTCACTGTTTGTGTATGTTTCAGTTAATACTATAACATCCGGCTTTACATTAAGATTATTTTTATTGAGTATAAATTCTTCTATGTTTTTTTGAAGGCTGCGGATGTTAAGGTGGAGTATTTGTATACCAGAGAATTTGTCAGTGATGATTTCGTTGCACTCGAATATAAATGATACCCCGGTAGGAACTAAGCCTACTCTCATTTCAAAACAAAACATTTATTTTTTTATTCATTAAACTTTATAAATTACATTAGCGCATAGATATCGATAATATGTATTTGATGTAGGTACTAATACTTACGTGAGAACAAACGCAGTTTACATTGCAACATTGCATTCAAAAATTAAAAGTGAAAAGTAAATCAAGTTTATGACACAATCGCAGTACACAGCATAATATTACTGACCTGTCTTGGCTGTTGATCCAAGAATGTGTGTTCTATCCGAAGATCAGTGGAAGGGCATTTTATAGCTTTACAGTAAAGTACCAAACAATCCTATGGGACTTTTTTGAATCTCTTGTATTTTTGCCAGATTTCTGCTTAATATCTTAATAATAGTTCATTTGTATTAAATTTATTATTATAGAGTCGTTAAAATTAATAATTTTGGATTTTATTATTTGCGCTTGATCTCTTAGAAGGGACGTTATATGGTTGTCGTCTTTAATCACTTTCCAGATCGCTTCATTGTAGTAAGTAGCATCTTTTGAGTCTAATTTTCCAAATACTGTTAAAATATATCTTCGTTTTGCTCGTAATTTTTCAATCTTTTTTACATTAGCTTTGCACAGGAGGCCCTGAGAAAAATAATTCCCCTCAGGGCCTATGCCATCTTTGGAGATGCTGTATGGAGAGTCTTTTTAGGAAAGGAAGGAGAGGAAGTTCTGGGAAGGAAAAGTGTATGGGTAGGTAGGAATCTGGGATCAGTATTTCCAGGAGTGACGGACGTTTGAATCCATCTCTCCCACTGCGGTACAAGGTGATGTTCCGAGAGAGTTCGCTGGAGAAGTCTAAGGGACTCCTTCAACCATGCAGCTGGTGGGCAGATGCATCCGCCGCTAAGACCAACCTAATGAACCCAGACACCCCGTCTAAGTCACCAAACGTAGCGAACCACTTGGGATGACCTATGGCAGAGGTATTGGTTATCCAGTAAACGGATGATGAGTTATCAGTTTAGAAGTATTTTGGAATATTACCAAGGTCCAGTGGCTTGTAACAAAGTACACTATTCTGAAATGTTATAAATAAATATAGAGAAAAAAATATTTTTAAATGTGCTCTCTATTTATGCTGTTGTGAGATTGCTATCAGAGTTCAGTGCTCCGAAATATTCAATCTTTACCATCAACTAAAATATAAACTATCGATGACTGTGATCTTTTGTCAAATCGTTTGTTGTCACTCGAATTCTCTTGAAAACTTTATAATTTTGACCAATATTGCATCAATAAGAAATATTTTTACATACAAATTTCGCAATCATAATATGAAGTTGCAACTAAAACATAATTTGATTGGACCAAATGAAACCCTGATATAAAAATAACAACATGGGGAATATGATAATATTTGCTGGATATAGGGTACAGATAATCTAATATTCTCCCTTTTTACAGCGCAGTGGACTTTCATTTTGTTGTGTTTACTTTTGAAATTGTTAATTTTAAGAAATTAATTTATTTTATTAATTAATTTATTTTAAATTGATAGTGATTTTAAAACCCATATGTGTCAAACGCCCCATTTTTAAAACGGCTAGTAATTTCCGAAAAAAAAATATCACGTGCTTTTGTTATTTTTTATGACTAATAATTTATTTATTATGATTCCTTGCAACACTAATAGATACTTTTTACGCGCGAGACGCCATTTTGTTTTTAATTATTCACGTCAAAAGTTTCATAGTGGTCCTTGTGGCAATGTCGCGGAGAAAAAAGTAAGTAAATATAATTTATTTCCATAGTTTTGCTGCAAAATCAACATTATGTCATTGTATAATATGTACACTATAAAATAATAATAATATAAATAGTTTGATTAGGCTATATTCCGATATCAATCTAGACAGTTTTGTTGTGCGCCCCATTTTAGGGGCGGTGAGCGCGGCAGTGTACACATTTTAGAAGTGTTTCTTTCGATATAAACTTTCGATATTCCACAGTTGTACATAAATATTATCAAATATTGTTAAAAATAATATCATAACAGCATACCTTTTTTGTTTAATTGTCCCTAAATTGTTTTTTCAGGTTGACGGTGTGATGATCTCGCCTTTTGGGCCTACGAAATAATTCCTTTAAAATTGAGAGATCGATTTAGAAATATATTTAATTTTGTAACAGGGTATGGTTTCAGAATACAATTCTCTGTTCCAACTCTTAAGGGTGATTTATGAAACCGGGCCATTACTAGGAAAAACACGTGTGCCAAAATACTTTGGTTGGAGGAGGAATCCTAATGGATATTTCAGGTTCATTATCAAGTCAGGGGCGGCCGATGGATATTTGCCCGAGTGGTGACTGACTTTAACGCGAGCAGATTGGATTTACGAAACAATTATCTGGTGAATTTTCTATGGCAGTAGGAAAATTGAAAATTAGTCAATAAGGATTGCTCGTTGGTGCATTTAAATATACTAGCGCGACGCGCCGATTACGGGTTGAAATATTTGACATATTTGTCGAAATAGGATTGCAGAATTCGTTAAATAGTGACGCACGTAGAAAGGACAAAAGCGTGTTCGGACAATGAATATATAATGTTATTATATAACCAATAGTCAACGCAAGTATTGAGAAAGAGTATTAGATTGAAGTGCGCCACTGAGCTCTTCTTTTAAGCGTTATTGGGATAATTTATGACTCCGTCGCAGACAAAATTAATTTACACCGGAAAAAAAAGCGAACATGGTTCCTACACAAAATTCTCTGAAATAATAGTTAAAGTGTGACATTTTTGACTATTAAAGTTGATATATGCATATTGGGAGATGTGTTTATCACTTAAGATTTGAAGAAGTGGCTAATATATTGTTGAAACCACACAAGGAGATGTTTGGGGAGTCAGGGGGCAGGGAGTGGGAATAAGACAGTCGGAGTAGGGTCGGGTTGGAGAACGGTCGGGGGAAGAACCTGGGCACGCACGGTCGGAAAAAATCATCCGAGTTTTGATAAACGGTAGAATAATAGTTTGGTGCTTTTAAACCGGGAAAAATTCATTGAATTAAAGGGGAATAGTTCACGCGATTAAGGGGAGTCAAGAGTTGGTCGTTGGGAAGCAAGGTTTAAATTAAGGGATCGAGGTCCGATAGTCGCGAGGAGACCAGTTTGGTGCGTCTAAACCGGGGATATTTCATTTTAATTAAACAAAGGATATTTCGTTTTATTAAACAAAAAGAGGTCACGCGAATAGGGAAGTCAGAGATTGAGGCTTGCGAGTTCATATCGGTGAAGTTAAAGAATATAATTTGTAAATTGAGGCGGTCGGGACGTACTTTCGGGGCGTCTATCAGGGTCAGGGTGAAATTTAAAAAAGAAATCTACGCGAGAATTGTGTTTGACGGCTGCATCTTGGAATAAATAACTGCATGACGGGTTGTGGTTTAGAAGTGCTTGTTTGAATTAAATATTATTGTAGTGAATTGATTTGTGAAATTATTTTGTGCAATGGCGAATTTGGTAAGTTTGTATAAAATTATTAACATATTTAGTACGGGCCTTGCAGGGAAGAGTCAATTAGGGTTTATATACTACAAGCCTTAGGAATCTAGGACCCTTTTTTTTGTCGAGCGATGGGGAGCGAGGGGCTTTGCACGTTTCCGGGTTGACCGGCTAGCAAGTACCTTTGTTGGGTGAAGTTATTCTTGAGACAATAACGTTGTAAAATAATAATTTGGAGTTCAATGAACTAACTAGCATTTGAAGCACAAAGTGCGCTTTCGGGCAATAAATCTTAGACGAGAGACTTCATTTAAAAGACGGGATTTTGAAACCACAAAACAATAATAAAATCCTTTAAAAGTGCTTTGTTGGTGGTCGAGAAAACTAGGTTATTGGGTATTCTCCAATACATAACGGGTAACAAAATACATAGGTATAGAATGTAGGTATAAATAAATGTGTAAAGCGCCTTTGAGGTGTTAATTATTATTTACGAGTTTCGTAATAATATTTTTAAACGTAGCTAGGGGACTATATTCAGGAAGGGGTTTTTGAAAAGGCATTGGGTAATTTAACGGTTTATATAATGGTGCATAGCATGGGCACCTTTGTTTACTAACAAAATCTGACATAATTAAATTCCCATTCAAAAAATTTCCCACACCTTATTCCAAATTTTAGGTATCACAACAAGTCTACTACATAGGACTTTGCATAAACTTGGTTCGATATCTTATCATATAATCGCCTTTGGTTCACGATTAGGTATATTTCTTTCGACTTAGCAAAAAACTTTCATATTGTCGGTTGAATGAAGCCGTCGGTAGGTATTCACATTTTAGCGTGATGCGCTATATCCACCTACTTAATTAACAAACTCTTTTTCTTCAAACTTAATTGAGCGGGTGACGACTCGAGAATGGACGGCGGTTGTCGAATGGATTAACGGGTCCGGCTTCCCTATTCCACCATGAGGAAGTATCTCACGCGACTTTATCGGGGGCGATGTGATCGAAATGCAGGTAGGCTTACACTATTTTTCTAATGTGGAGGCGAAGTAAGCGATGGTCGTGTCTGGTCCGAGCAAATTGGAATCCCTTGTGATCACATCTCGGTAACGTGGATCTCGTACCCGCTCTAGACTGGATTGGAAGCGTGGCCGGAGCCATTCCATGATGTCGACGTATGTACGTCACTAAGGCATTGGGGGACTTCAGGAGAACAAAGGACGTGCACCCATTTCGCCCTCCCTCTACCGCCGCTCCGAGGTACCAGCGGATAAAAGTTGTCGTCGCGGGAGGCCAGTTTGATGCAGGACGAAGATTACGATCTGGCCGGACTACCTTCGTCATGGGGGAAACGAAGTGACGAAATTTGCGTGGGCTTCACTACCTTTTAGGTTACGCTCGTGTGGGGTCTGCCTTGTCGGCGGAACGAAGGGAACATGACATATGGAATC
This sequence comes from Limnephilus lunatus, assembly GCA_917563855.2. Taxonomy (NCBI): domain Eukaryota; kingdom Metazoa; phylum Arthropoda; class Insecta; order Trichoptera; family Limnephilidae; genus Limnephilus; species Limnephilus lunatus. Next base: position 72,564,555 of record OU830596.1, read on the forward strand.
GTTTGGCAGCCGATCGGCGGTTCTTTGTTGGAATCCGGATAAGTTTTCTTAACTACTTTTGGTTTACGCTTAGGTAGGTATATTTCCTTCGATATTCGATTTAGCCAAAAACTTTCACATTGTCGGTTGAATGAAGCCGTCAGTAGGTATTCATATTTTAAGCGTAATGCGTTATATCCACCTACATAAGTAGCAAAAGTCCTCTTAACTCCCTCACAATAGGAATAGGGATCATCCAGCATCAGGGTGGGAATGTACTCTGGACGAAAGAGCAGCGGGGGAAATAAAAGGAAAGGAAGCCAGATTCACGACCTGGTGCCTTTCATTCTTGGACCCGGCACCCTAGAAACCGAGCTTGACATTCCTTCTTTGAGCTGATATTTGAGTTTGAGCTTGGGGTACGCCTATCGTAGAGCATATGCCCGTGACATTTAGGGGAAGGTCCCAAGTTACGCTTGTGTATGTTATGCGAGAGGACGTATTTTTCATTCAAATCAAATACCGATGACCATCGCGATTGCAGGCTGGCGCATGTTTTGTAGCGTGCCTAGGAAAAACGTAATCATTATTTCTACTGGTTCGAGGCGGCGTGCTGGACGGAGAACGGGACTATTGAGGACATGAGTGACTGCCAAGGCGAGGATCGGTGACATCAAAACCTTCCTTAATTAAATTCATACATCGCCAGATCAGAGGAGAGAGCGGCCCCACCGATCTCCTGACATTGCCGATTGTCTAATCAACTTCGGTTTAATGTTTATGCCGATGCTTTAGGAGTTAATGGAACTCAAGTCATCGGCATGCTGAAGAACTTCAAAATCATCATCATCATCATCAATCCAGAGTAGGATGTCACGATCTAAAACCTCGTGCCACCCACACATTTCCTGAACAGTTCCTGACATCGGCTATCACGCCATTAATCGGAGCAGACCCTCATATCACACGGTATGAGATGACCTCTCATCATCATCATCAACATATTTATAATTTGGCGGCTTATTGGTCGATATTATTCCCAATACCACTCTATGATCCAGAAACACACATCAAACCCTTTCCCGACAGAAGGCAAAACATGTCGATTTTCATTCGTCGCTTGCGACCTTAACATTCTCCGGAGGCGTTGGAATTGGAAGCTGATTCGGCGGTCTATGACCATCACCTTATCAGTTGGGCTATGGAGGAGTCCAATTATTTAAACAGCACATGTTCTGTCTCAAGTTAACCCAAAATACCTACCCGTAGAATCAAATTAACAAAATAAAACAAGCTAGCTAACTAACAAACTGCATCTAGAACTGTGAGTGTAGAATTATTGCACTCCGTACTGCTTGAGTGTAAATCTTTTGTTAGAATGTACACAAATGTCAAATTATTTTCATGATAGCATTTTATGGAGCTGCAGAGAGTACGTGACATCGCATCGAAAGGTAGGATCTTCTCAATTCGCCGTTTGAATGAAAATTTATATATTAGATGCTAGGAGGGAAAATGCAGATTACTTCAATAAAAATAGTCGTCGATGAGCGTAGGTGTATAACAGGTGCTAGGGGAGGAAGCTGAACGAATATAGATAGATAATTAGTTAATTTTCAGGCTATTCAGACTCAGTCATTGTTATTCGAAGCCTTGCAAATTGTAACACGCCATATCTAAAAGAACAAGGGTTTACCACAAATAAATTATTAATTAAATTGGATTAACTATACCAAACCACTCAAACAAAAAAGTACACAACGTTGTGGGGTTAATTACAATTGATTAATTAAGAGCATCTCGTCACGTTTGCATAAAAGTATTACGTGATGGGGTTGAAAAGGCGCTGCATAAGAAATGCAGGGGAGAAACGCGAGAACGGGCGAGCTACGAGCTTTTAAAGGCCGAGCGGGGTAGCTGTAGCAATGTAGCAGCGATTGGATTCAAAAGTTAGACACTACTTCGTAGGGGGGGGGGGGGTTTATCACAGTTTTGCTAAGTGACCAGGAGGTATGGTATTACAAAGTGTTGCATTTTGCTGGGCTTTATACAATGACTTAAACAAGAATAGAAAAAAAAAAAAATTAATACAGTAGGTATAACGGTTCGCATGTCATCCGAAAATGACTGAAAACACAACGAAAAAAAAGTAAAGTACTAGGAAAATAGATGTGTAGCAGAGGAATTAACAATAACGTTTACATTAGCTTAACTAGATAAATATAGGAAAGATAGGCCGATAATCTCCAACTTCCGATAAGACGCAGGATAAAGGTATCATATTTTGAGGGGAGGAACGCCGTACGGCTATGAAAAGTGGAACAAAACTAACCAAGAAAGTAGGTACTTCAAATAATGTATAGGTACATTAGCTTAACTAGATAAAGAAGGAGAGATAAGACGATGATGCCCAACATCCGACAAGACGCAGATTAAAGATATCATATTTTGAGGGAAGGAGCTCCGTACGGCTATAAAAAGTGGAACAAAACTTAACAAAGAGTAGGTACTTCAACTAATGCATAGGTTCATTTGTTAACTAGATAAAGATAGGAGAGATAGGCCGATGATGTCCAACTTCCGATAAAACGCAGGTTAAAGGTATCATATTTTGAGGGGAGTAGCGCCATACGTCTATAAAAAGTGAAACAAAATAAATCAAGAGAGTAGGTAGTGCAATAATGTACACATTAGCTTAACCAGATAAATTTAGGAGAGGTTGGTTGATGATGTCCAATTTCCGATGAGACGCAGGTTAAAGGTATCATATTTTGAGGGGAGTAGCGCCATACGTCTATAAAAAGTGAAACAAAATTAATCAAGAGAATAGGTAGTGCAATAATGTACACATTAGCTTAACCAGACAAATTTAGGAGAGGTTGGTTGATGATGTCCAATTTCCGATAAGACGCAGGTTAAAGGTATCATATTTTGAGGGGAGGAGCGCTGTACGTCAATAAAAAGTGTAACAAAATTAAACAAGAGAAATTAATGATATCCAACATTCGATAAGTATTAGTGAGAAAGGGTGTTACGTTATTAGGGGAGATAGTCCTTCAATAATGCATTCAATATCAAATCGCCAAGGTGATAATATCGATGTTAGTCAACTTTCAATTGGGTTTGAACGTTTGGTAAATTGGATACCGGACGATTAGTTAAAATAATAAAAATACAAAACATCGAGGAGTAGTTCTGGTTACCGAAGTAAACAAAACATTACAATTGTAATATTGATAAGTATTAGTGTCCTTTAGTGTCAACAATAGAAAAAAGGGTCTCTTTCATTTTGAGGGCAGATCATTTAAACATTTAACGCTCAGTGTGGAGAACAAAAAAAAGGGAGGTCATTAAACCGAGTGCCGACTAGCGGAGATATGTGTCAAATAGGTTTGTGCGTTTAACGTAACGGTAAATTGAAACCCTCCCTACAGCCGGTCATCACAAGAAGTGGGTGACAGTCGGAATAAAAGCATTATTTTGAAACGTAATTTCAAAATAATCTGTACAGGATTGAACGAAATTAGTTTAACTAAATAGTTCAAAGAAACAGAATCTGTTGAGAAACAAAATACATGCAGAATAAACATTAGTGACGTGAACCGGATTAGGCGTGAAGACAATAAAACCAAATTAAAGATAGGAGAGGTAGGTAAAATGTTAGGCAACCTCCGATAAGTATAGGGAATAAAAGGTATTCCGATGTGAGGGGAGGAAGTCGGTTCTTGATGGCAAATTAAAATTTTAAAAATAAATTGTTTGCTAATATTCAACCCGACTTACAGAATAAACGTATCCAAAATGTTTAATTCTAATAATGCACTAGATTTAAAGGACTACAATAATAATTACGTATTCAAACGTATGAATCTAAGGAAATAAAAAAATGACTAGGTATTGTAGACAGTTGATTTCTCAGCAGTTAAAAATTTATAGATGATATTGGTCCCCAGTACCAAATTGTTAAATTTAGAACAACGGTCAGGTCCATTTTGGGCAAAGTTCCTTTAACGAAAAAACAAACAAAAAAATAAGGAAAGGTCGTTCACACTCGTATAATTACGGTAGGGATATTTTGGAGAAAAAAAAAAATACAGGCGGACCTTCGAGACGGCCATTATGTGAAACCGAAAGTACCGATTAAGGAGAGACGTACCGACTTAAGCGATCCAGACAGAGCCGAATTGGGGAAAACACTCTGGGTTATTTTATAGAGAAAAATACATTATGAGTTTAGACACAGTGAGATGTGGAGCATTGGAACATTTATAATGTTTAGTAGTAGATGTGGGAGGGTTTACGAATTGCGCAAAAGGAGTTTTTTGTGAAGCGGTGGGTATTTAAAATCAGCGTAAATAGGTGATAAAGTTAGGCAGAAATTAAAATTTGGATTAATTGGTTTAGAGATAATAATAGATACCTAACTGCTCACATACTATATTGTCGGCTTATGTGAGGAGTACAATAGGAGACAGTTAGGGTACCATGACTAGGTACCGTTGTAGGTGGTAACCGGGACAAATTCCTGGAAATATGTAGGCGTAACGCAAGGTACATTGACCGTAGTTTCAACATTAGACAAACATTGGGCAAGGCCGACGAAGAAACGGAATTGGAAAGGGATGCGATGACGTACAGGACAGGGCCGGATTAGGAAATATTCATCATTACAATTTTGAAAAAAAAAAAGGCACAAAGATTTAAGGCGAGTCCAAACGGGCTGACTACTGCTGAAGTTCTGGAACAAAATAGGTGATTGTAGTTTGGATTTATATCTACCTCCACTATTTTTTTCCATAAAGGGGAGACTGTGATGATCTCGCCTTTTGGGCCTACGAAATAATTCCTTTAAAATTGAGAGATCGATTTAGAAATATATTTAATTTTGTAACAGGGTATGGTTTCAGAATACAATTCTCTGTTCCAACTCTTAAGGGTGATTTATGAAACCGGGCCATTACTAGGAAAAACACGTGTGCCAAAATACTTTGGTTGGAGGAGGAATCCTAATGGATATTTCAGGTTCATTATCAAGTCAGGGGCGGCCGATGGATATTTGCCCGAGTGGTGACTGACTTTAACGCGAGCAGATTGGATTTACGAAACAATTATCTGGTGAATTTTCTATGGCAGTAGGAAAATTGAAAATTAGTCAATAAGGATTGCTCGTTGGTGCATTTAAATATACTAGCGCGACGCGCCGATTACGGGTTGAAATATTTGACATATTTGTCGAAATAGGATTGCAGAATTCGTTAAATAGTGACGCACGTAGAAAGGACAAAAGCGTGTTCGGACAATGAATATATAATGTTATTATATAACCAATAGTCAACGCAAGTATTGAGAAAGAGTATTAGATTGAAGTGCGCCACTGAGCTCTTCTTTTAAGCGTTATTGGGATAATTTATGACTCCGTCGCAGACAAAATTAATTTACACCGGAAAAAAAAGCGAACATGGTTCCTACACAAAATTCTCTGAAATAATAGTTAAAGTGTGACATTTTTGACTATTAAAGTTGATATATGCATATTGGGAGATGTGTTTATCACTTAAGATTTGAAGAAGTGGCTAATATATTGTTGAAACCACACAAGGAGATGTTTGGGGAGTCAGGGGGCAGGGAGTGGGAATAAGACAGTCGGAGTAGGGTCGGGTTGGAGAACGGTCGGGGGAAGAACCTGGGCACGCACGGTCGGAAAAAATCATCCGAGTTTTGATAAACGGTAGAATAATAGTTTGGTGCTTTTAAACCGGGAAAAATTCATTGAATTAAAGGGGAATAGTTCACGCGATTAAGGGGAGTCAAGAGTTGGTCGTTGGGAAGCAAGGTTTAAATTAAGGGATCGAGGTCCGATAGTCGCGAGGAGACCAGTTTGGTGCGTCTAAACCGGGGATATTTCATTTTAATTAAACAAAGGATATTTCGTTTTATTAAACAAAAAGAGGTCACGCGAATAGGGAAGTCAGAGATTGAGGCTTGCGAGTTCATATCGGTGAAGTTAAAGAATATAATTTGTAAATTGAGGCGGTCGGGACGTACTTTCGGGGCGTCTATCAGGGTCAGGGTGAAATTTAAAAAAGAAATCTACGCGAGAATTGTGTTTGACGGCTGCATCTTGGAATAAATAACTGCATGACGGGTTGTGGTTTAGAAGTGCTTGTTTGAATTAAATATTATTGTAGTGAATTGATTTGTGAAATTATTTTGTGCAATGGCGAATTTGGTAAGTTTGTATAAAATTATTAACATATTTAGTACGGGCCTTGCAGGGAAGAGTCAATTAGGGTTTATATACTACAAGCCTTAGGAATCTAGGACCCTTTTTTTTGTCGAGCGATGGGGAGCGAGGGGCTTTGCACGTTTCCGGGTTGACCGGCTAGCAAGTACCTTTGTTGGGTGAAGTTATTCTTGAGACAATAACGTTGTAAAATAATAATTTGGAGTTCAATGAACTAACTAGCATTTGAAGCACAAAGTGCGCTTTCGGGCAATAAATCTTAGACGAGAGACTTCATTTAAAAGACGGGATTTTGAAACCACAAAACAATAATAAAATCCTTTAAAAGTGCTTTGTTGGTGGTCGAGAAAACTAGGTTATTGGGTATTCTCCAATACATAACGGGTAACAAAATACATAGGTATAGAATGTAGGTATAAATAAATGTGTAAAGCGCCTTTGAGGTGTTAATTATTATTTACGAGTTTCGTAATAATATTTTTAAACGTAGCTAGGGGACTATATTCAGGAAGGGGTTTTTGAAAAGGCATTGGGTAATTTAACGGTTTATATAATGGTGCATAGCATGGGCACCTTTGTTTACTAACAAAATCTGACATAATTAAATTCCCATTCAAAAAATTTCCCACACCTTATTCCAAATTTTAGGTATCACAACAAGTCTACTACATAGGACTTTGCATAAACTTGGTTCGATATCTTATCATATAATCGCCTTTGGTTCACGATTAGGTATATTTCTTTCGACTTAGCAAAAAACTTTCATATTGTCGGTTGAATGAAGCCGTCGGTAGGTATTCACATTTTAGCGTGATGCGCTATATCCACCTACTTAATTAACAAACTCTTTTTCTTCAAACTTAATTGAGCGGGTGACGACTCGAGAATGGACGGCGGTTGTCGAATGGATTAACGGGTCCGGCTTCCCTATTCCACCATGAGGAAGTATCTCACGCGACTTTATCGGGGGCGATGTGATCGAAATGCAGGTAGGCTTACACTATTTTTCTAATGTGGAGGCGAAGTAAGCGATGGTCGTGTCTGGTCCGAGCAAATTGGAATCCCTTGTGATCACATCTCGGTAACGTGGATCTCGTACCCGCTCTAGACTGGATTGGAAGCGTGGCCGGAGCCATTCCATGATGTCGACGTATGTACGTCACTAAGGCATTGGGGGACTTCAGGAGAACAAAGGACGTGCACCCATTTCGCCCTCCCTCTACCGCCGCTCCGAGGTACCAGCGGATAAAAGTTGTCGTCGCGGGAGGCCAGTTTGATGCAGGACGAAGATTACGATCTGGCCGGACTACCTTCGTCATGGGGGAAACGAAGTGACGAAATTTGCGTGGGCTTCACTACCTTTTAGGTTACGCTCGTGTGGGGTCTGATTTGTCGGCGGAACGAAGGGAACATGACATATGGAATCGTTTGGCAGCCGATCGGCGGTTCTTTGTTGGAATCCGGATAAGTTTTCTTAACTACTTTTGGTTTACGCTTAGGTAGGTATATTTCCTTCGATATTCGATTTAGCCAAAAACTTTCACATTGTCGGTTGAATGAAGCCGTCAGTAGGTATTCATATTTTAAGCGTAATGCGTTATATCCACCTACATAAGTAGCAAAAGTCCTCTTAACTCCCTCACAATAGGAATAGGGATCATCCAGCATCAGGGTGGGAATGTACTCTGGACGAAAGAGCAGCGGGGGAAATAAAAGGAAAGGAAGCCAGATTCACGACCTGGTGCCTTTCATTCTTGGACCCGGCACCCTAGAAACCGAGCTTGACATTCCTTCTTTGAGCTGATATTTGAGTTTGAGCTTGGGGTACGCCTATCGTAGAGCATATGCCCGTGACATTTAGGGGAAGGTCCCAAGTTACGCTTGTGTATGTTATGCGAGAGGACGTATTTTTCATTCAAATCAAATACCGATGACCATCGCGATTGCAGGCTGGCGCATGTTTTGTAGCGTGCCTAGGAAAAACGTAATCATTATTTCTACTGGTTCGAGGCGGCGTGCTGGACGGAGAACGGGACTATTGAGGACATGAGTGACTGCCAAGGCGAGGATCGGTGACATCAAAACCTTCCTTAATTAAATTCATACATCGCCAGATCAGAGGAGAGAGCGGCCCCACCGATCTCCTGACATTGCCGATTGTCTAATCAACTTCGGTTTAATGTTTATGCCGATGCTTTAGGAGTTAATGGAACTCAAGTCATCGGCATGCTGAAGAACTTCAAAATCATCATCATCATCATCAATCCAGAGTAGGATGTCACGATCTAAAACCTCGTGCCACCCACACATTTCCTGAACAGTTCCTGACATCGGCTATCACGCCATTAATCGGAGCAGACCCTCATATCACACGGTATGAGATGACCTCTCATCATCATCATCAACATATTTATAATTTGGCGGCTTATTGGTCGATATTATTCCCAATACCACTCTATGATCCAGAAACACACATCAAACCCTTTCCCGACAGAAGGCAAAACATGTCGATTTTCATTCGTCGCTTGCGACCTTAACATTCTCCGGAGGCGTTGGAATTGGAAGCTGATTCGGCGGTCTATGACCATCACCTTATCAGTTGGGCTATGGAGGAGTCCAATTATTTAAACAGCACATGTTCTGTCTCAAGTTAACCCAAAATACCTACCCGTAGAATCAAATTAACAAAATAAAACAAGCTAGCTAACTAACAAACTGCATCTAGAACTGTGAGTGTAGAATTATTGCACTCCGTACTGCTTGAGTGTAAATCTTTTGTTAGAATGTACACAAATGTCAAATTATTTTCATGATAGCATTTTATGGAGCTGCAGAGAGTACGTGACATCGCATCGAAAGGTAGGATCTTCTCAATTCGCCGTTTGAATGAAAATTTATATATTAGATGCTAGGAGGGAAAATGCAGATTACTTCAATAAAAATAGTCGTCGATGAGCGTAGGTGTATAACAGGTGCTAGGGGAGGAAGCTGAACGAATATAGATAGATAATTAGTTAATTTTCAGGCTATTCAGACTCAGTCATTGTTATTCGAAGCCTTGCAAATTGTAACACGCCATATCTAAAAGAACAAGGGTTTACCACAAATAAATTATTAATTAAATTGGATTAACTATACCAAACCACTCAAACAAAAAAGTACACAACGTTGTGGGGTTAATTACAATTGATTAATTAAGAGCATCTCGTCACGTTTGCATAAAAGTATTACGTGATGGGGTTGAAAAGGCGCTGCATAAGAAATGCAGGGGAGAAACGCGAGAACGGGCGAGCTACGAGCTTTTAAAGGCCGAGCGGGGTAGCTGTAGCAATGTAGCAGCGATTGGATTCAAAAGTTAGACGTTACTTCGTAGGGGGGGGGGGTTTATCACAACGGTGGCCGATATATGCGAGTTAGGCGTTGGAGGTTCTATGGTAACTAACCTTATTGCAAAGTTACCGGCAGGACAAAAAGTCCATGTTTATATGGACAATTTTTTTACGTCTCTCCGACTGCTTACCCACCTCAAAGAAACAGGCAACCAAGCTACAGGTACCATTCGTATGAATCGTGTTGAAAAGGCACCTCTGAAAGATACTGCACAAATGAAAAAGCAAGCGCGTGGCAGTTATTATCAACTGACTGATCAAATATCAGGTATCTCCTTGATCCAATACAACGACAGCAATGTGGTAACTGTAGCATCCACCTGCGAAGGAGTCAGCCCGTTGGGCTCGGCTCAGCGATGGTCTAGCCGTGAAAAGAGAAGAATTGCAATCCAACAGCCGTCGTGCTTTCTACAATATAACAAGTATATGGGCGGAGTGGATCGACTTGACCAAAACATCGGTTTCTATAGGATAAGTATCAATCGCAAAAAATGGTACTGGCAACTTTTGATGTGGCCTTTGAATGCATCCATGAACAATGCATACCAGCTCTACAAATTGTCTCCAGACGGTCAAGCAAAAGAATATTTAGATTACCTGGCATTTATACAAGAAGTTACCCAAACTTACCTTGGTCGATATTCATCAGAGCGTTCTATCGGTAGACCACTGAAGCAAACGACAAAAAGACGAAGAGTCCCAGATGGAGTCAGGCTGGATGGTATAGGGCATTTGATAGTATCAAGTCTTACACAAATTTGTTGTGCTGAGTGCCACAAAAATACGACTAAGAAGTGCAGGAAGTGTGATGTTGGTTGTCACACAAACAGTTTTGTCAATTTTAATACTTAGAGTTTATAGAATGGTGTGCTTAGTTGTAAGATTTTGTCATTATTATACTATTTAATACATTCATTTTATACTATAATCCCATTTTTATTCTCAACTTCCAAACATTTTTTTATGCTCGGTAACGCGCCCAGCGCCCCATTTTTGGGGCGGTCGATTTCTCTATAAAAAAATAAAATTATAACAAAAAATTTTATACTACATCATTATTAAAGTCTAATCGAATACTAAAATGGACTTATATTAGGAAAAATTAAAAAAAAAAAAAGTTGAGCACATACGGGTTATTCGACATTATTTTTATTTTTATTCCGGAGATTTTCTTTCTTCTGGTGATGAGCAATGTTAAGTTAAAGGACGTTTTCACGTTTTTCGTGTCTGCGGACAATGTTCTGTTGTACTCGTCAATTTTGGCAAATAGTTATTATATTTATGATGATGTGGAATTTTTATTTTATTGTTTCTTATTGAATTTTGAAGGGCCCCATTGATGTGAAATCACTTACAGTTGGATGGTTGGTTGCATTTTCGAGAAACTGTTTTCTTCGAGAGGTGATCGGTACCTACTAGGTACCTCTCGTAACAGATACTAGTAAAAGTAGTAATAATGATTGGATAATTTCTAGGACGCCGTCTTTGTGAAAAATCACCTCAAGAGCACTGTACAAATTATTATGAATTCTTAGACTCTATCTAATGTTATTATTTACAGATATAATTATTTCATTATTAATAGATACAGAAAACATACTTACCTGGCAGGTCACTTCCGATAAACACTTTTTAACTAGAAAGTTTTTGCTTGGAGAAGATAAGGCCTTGCACGCGAAAGACATTATATTTAAAACACTGGGCAATGGACATTACATAATTTTACATTTGCTACCCCCATCACTGTTAGTACCTATTATTTATGAGAAGATTAGTGGCAAAAGTAGAATTGATATTTAATTTAAAAGACTCACTTTAGGCCTCTGTAGGGCTGGAGATTTTTTATGAAATGGCCTTTCCAAAAGCTTACTAAAAATTATTTTAAACTTTTTTACACAATTGGTTATCTACTATATCGCGTGCAGTGAAAGGTTTTTGACTTTATGGATACGACTGTCTGAAAAGTTGAATTTTAAGTTTAGCGGCCTTTAGTAGGCCTGATGACGGGTGAAGGGCTGCAATATGTGCAATATTGAAAGCGTCTGCTTCGATAGAAGTTCAGTTAGAGTCCAGTGATCCTCGGATATAGACTTCGGTTTGTATCTTCTTCTGGTAATCTGTGATTTTGGTTTGATATCAAATCCCACTTAATAATGATAATACTTCTGACACCAATGTTGTTTGTGTCTAAATCGGTGATTTCTAGGTTTTTTAGATCGTTCTTCAAATGCCTTTTGACGTTTGGTAGGTTTTGTAGATGAAGGAGAAGCTTTCGGGATTATGTACCTTCAGATAGCGAATGCACAATAACTAGTTAATCAAGTAGTTTAAAGATATATTACTCACTATTTCTTCATAAGACAAAATTATAATGTTGATAGTATAACAACGAAGAGACGAATGACAATGATTGATGTGTTGGCTAATGCTATTTAATCCTTTTTCAGATTATTGTGGTTTTAAATATGTTTTGAAGTTTTGTGGAAAAGATTGTGGTTTTAAGTCATATCTTCTGTGCATGCGTAGGTAGTTACTTGCATATTTAAAAATTAGATCAGCTTTGATGATTAATCATCTGTGAGTAGGTTTATAGTGTGAGGTTATTAAAATAATAATAGATAATAGTAAGTTTGTTTATTTCAGCCAAACAAAGCGGTGAGTTCAGTACTCTATAAAAATACATCTATATAAAATGTAATTTTATAAAATGTTAGGTACATTGCTAAATATTGGGATACATAATAAAACGGCAGTGTTGCCAATCGATTGCCTCAACCGTTTTAATCTAAATCAATGTTATCGCAGCTCCATAAAAAAGCGATTTAGATTTATTTTTTCAGATATTCTAGCTCTTTTGTTCCGGAAATTATTTACGTTAAAAAAACGAAAATTTAAAAGTTTTTTCTTTGAGGAACCGTTTATCTTTTGATATTTTGAGAATACGGTTTCTGCATCGTAGCCACTCCTTCAGGTTCAGGATTACATAGCTCTCTGTTACATTTGTTATTCTGTTTCCTCGACAACTTCTCTCTCCCTCTCTCTCTCTCTCTTCTCACCTGAAAGTCGGCCTCTGCGTATCACAGTGGGTAATAGGTAAATTGTTTTGAGTTGAATGAAGAAGTTATGAGTTTGTCTAAGTTCTTCTGGATAAAATGGATTTTGTATCTCTATCATTTTTTTATTTTATTTTTATTTTATGCGTTATACCAACACTATAATATTGAAATGAAGGATGGTAATATATAGGTTACGTTAATTTTACCAATTAGATGTTTCCACATTATTTTATTTTTACTATACGAGAAAATTACTATAGTATTATTAATAAAATTACGTATTCATTATACATATATTATATGTGTATAATAATTTTCGGAGCATACTTTTCGATTTTTTTTTTATCGAGAGAATTTCATATATTTTACGTTTCGGCGTGGAACGCGTCTAGATATTATCTTCAACAATAACATATATTTTTTTAAGAGCTTAAAAACATCAAATGTTTAAGGGAGACATGTAAGAAACCGGTAGAAATTCGGGTAGCACTAGCAAAAGACGTAGGAAATCTCTATCAAAAGCACCGCCAAGCACCTATAAAAACATGAATCAAAGATTAAAAGGATTTTCCTCCGAGCCGTTTCTTTGAAACGTGGTACAAATTCATTCCGTTTAATTGTTCACATTCACATTCATACAATAACAACATTATGTACAAAATGTCAAACGCCAAAGGGACCGATTCTGGCGGGAACTGGGCAGTGGGCATGTTCTGCGCAGGAAGTTCCAGTCGGAAGCTGCGCGCGCACCTGACGCGCATGGCCAATCAGCGTGCAGGATTTGAATTTGAATATCGAACCGAAGGATTCGAAATTCAGATTGCGCGAGAAATTTAAATCGCAGTATTGTATTGTCTTTCGGGGCAAATTAAAGACGAAAGCTTTTGTGGGAATAGAATTATTAAACGTTCTCATGGATTTTGTGACATTGCAAAAAATGTCATTAAAATGAATAGGTATTAGTTTCTTTGTTTCAAAGATGAATGCTTGCCAATGAATTTTAAGGACCGTAAATATATATAAAGTAAAGCCCAGCATCAGCTGCAGGAAGAATGAAAAAAAGTTTTCTGATAACTATAAAATTTTTTAATTATTATCGTAGGTCAAAAAATAAATAAAAATATGTGTGAATATGAAACGTCTATGTAAAAAGATAGCTAACTTAACCCAACTCTTTGTTCTGGTCTGATTAATTAAATTATTTGTAGGTAAGTAGGTAACTCGCCCTTAAATCATAATTTTGTTTTTCACATAGGTATTAGTACACATTTTAGGAAAAGTGCCACGACTTGTGGCTTCGTTTTAGGCTTTTGGTAGATTGTTACCAAGTTTTTTTTCCTTTATAAATCATGCTGTTTTCTGCGCACTTAAGTTCAGTTTTGGGAAATCTAAAATCTCGGCAACCTCTCAGTATAATTGGTTATACTATGTAAAGTTCATACAATGTTGTCAGATATCAATTATGTAAATATGTATACATATCATTTTGAATGATTATTAGGAAGAAACCGTGGTTGGGCGTTTAAACAATACAAAGCTACACTTACCTACACATCTACATATATCATAGACCCTGTACTTGTATCTTGATTGTCACATATCCCATCCCTATGATGTTCCTTTTCCCCAACCTATCCCATCCCTATGTTGTCATCGTTACCATAACAATCAGTGTCATCAATGAACTCGCCGCGTGGAGAAGTATAATATTACGCACCCCGCATCCGCTAACTGAATCCGCATCCCGCGATTGATCATTGTACAAGTGCATGAACAAAACCCTGGTTCGAGGAGGTTAAGGAGTCAAGATTCCACCGTAAGTCCCTTCCTTTCCTTCTCCTTTGTGCTTTCAATGTTACTTGTGCAGTGGTCTAACATACATCTAAGAAACACACGCAAGGTCCTTCGACATCCGCAAACTACACCATTTATAGTCAAACCGCACCATCATTTTATGGTCCTTTTAGCCGCACTTTTCATCCGCATTCACACATTCATTTTATGGCCCGAACGAGCCTTTATATATATATATATATATATAACCTTTTTAAAAATATCTTAAAAACTCTAAAAGTGCATTAAGATCACCCGCAGTTAAGTCATTTTGTATTACGTTACCAATGGTTACATTCCCTGTCAATCAACATCAACAAGTGAATTTTTTATTTGAATTTTAGAATTTATTTTCAAATTATATTGCATTTAACACAAACCGCAGTAAGTGGGTACCTACTCAGATACAAGCATTGTACGTAGTAAGGTTAGTACCTACACACCTTATAGTTTGATCCAATGCGATCTTCACATTGATTACCAATAAATTGTATACAAAATTCAGTTCTGTTAACCCCGCACGGGTGTCGGGGCAAATTTAGCCCCACTGTTAGCCCCTTACGGTTGTTGGGGTCAAAGTTGACCTCACTTAACATTGCGCGTAAATATAAATATTTAATTTATATTCAGTATTGCGCGTAAATTTAAATATTTAATTTATTCGTTTTAAATAAACATTTTAAGCATATTCTTGGGCTGTATTTATTATTACATTTAGTAAATTAACCGGAGCAAGAAAATGTCTACAACCGCACCGTCTGGTTCATCGCCACGAGATGACAGACGTCTGAAACGATTGAACGCGAAGCTAGCTTCTAGTTTTGCAACATTACAGTCAGTTTTTGACAAAATAAAGACATCGTCTGACAGCGCTATAAATCGTCAAGCGTTTTTATCGGGCGCTGGAACCGTAGAAAGAATTCGTTCAGAATTCATCGCGATTCTAGACGAAAAAGTCGATTGTGAATTGGAAATTAACCCAGAAGCAGTCGTCGAGTACACTCAACTGAATGCATTTGAAGAAATGTACGGTGTCATTAAATTTACCGAGGCAAGCATGCAATCAAATCCAGTAGAGAAACCGCGTCGTCAAATCAAATTACCGCCCTTAGAAATTTTATGCTTTGACGGAAATCTCGAAAATTGGCCTCTCTTCTATGAGACCTATGTCTCTGTTATACATTTAAATAGTTCTTTGGACAATTCTGAGAAGATGCAATATCTCATGTCCAAGTTGACGGGAAAGGCATTGACTATTTGTAGGACAATCACACCCATCGGTGCAAATTACCAAGTGATCTGGAATGCCTTATGTAGTAAATATAACGATCATCGCATTCTTGCAGAATCATACTTTGACCGGTTATTGAAAATGCCTGTAGTTAATTCGGTCACGCCCGCTTCCTTAGAGCATTTTGCAGACACATATGCTACAAACATTGCCTCGCTGAAACAGTTGCAGATTAAAGATCTCGCAGAATTTATGTTGCTACATCTGGGTCTTAAACGCCTTGATATAGAGACAGTAAAGGCTTTCGAATCGTCTATTCGACACGATGAAAACTTTCCGTCGAGCTCAGAATTAATTGAATTTATAAGAGTACAGCAAAGGATACTCACTCGTGCGCAAGTTACGCAAGCAACATCCAGCCGCCTCGGTTCAAATAATAATATTTCCGCTAAACCGCAAAAGACAAACTCCGCAAATCCATTTATAAATGTCGAAAAAAGTGGCAATTACTCCATTGACATTTGTTTTTGTTGTCAAAATGGATCGCACCTTTTATATCAATGTTCTAAATTTATTAGTCTAGAACCACGCGATCGATTTAATTTTATTAAGTCATCTAATACTCAAGTTTGTGGGAACTGCCTAAGTACTAGGCACAACACAAGATCATGCAAATCGAAAAATACGTGTAAATCATGCGCTCTCAATCACCATACTTTATTGCATTTCAAGCAAACTGATATGCAAAACCCACAGTCAGACCCAATACCATCTTCCACGTCACAAACAGATGGCGATAATAATAATTCAAAGTCTCCGAATCCAGTATCGCTGTGTGTGACAAATTCGTACTGTCGTGAAAATACAACAGTACTTTTGGGAACCGCCGTTTGTTTAACTCGAGATCTTAAGGGTCAGGTACAGACAATACGTGCGCTAATCGATAGCGGCTCCCAAAGGGACATTATTACGCGTAAATGCTGTTCACGTTTGAATCTTACGGTACAATCATCTCCCAGCACTTATGTCACGGGAATAGGTGACGTAAGAAATCTAACAAAAGGAATGACTTGTCTCAAACTGTTCTCCCATTATGATGATGCTCACTCGTATACGATTCAACCGTATGTGGTAGAAAGTATCACCAGTGAACTGCCTACTGTTAACATAAACCGCGCCTCATTATCGTATCTCGACAATTTACCTTTAGCAGACAAAACTTTCTGTATGCCTGGTGACATTGATATTATTTTGGGATGTGACATGTTTGCTCGCATTTTAAAGGCTAGCAAAATATCAGGTCCCCCTGGTCAGCCATTTGCAATTGAAACTACTTTAGGGTATTTAATCTTAGGCACTGCTCCGACGATGATTGAAACCCCAAGTAACTACGTCACGCAATCATTTTGTACGTTCGCAGAAAACAAGGATTTTTCTCTTGCACGCTTCTTTGAATTGGAAGACATTCCGGATGAGAAGATTTTAACGCCTGTTGAACAAGAATGTGAGGAACAATTCAAAATCACAACTTCTCGTGACACGACAGGTCGTTATATCGTCGCGTTACCGTTTCGAAAAGGTCCATCTGTCCTTGGCGCGTCGTTGCCGGCAGCCGAACAGAGGTACCGATCTCTCGAACGCCGCTTAAAATCCCAACCCGCCATAAAAATCGAATATGACAAAATATTGCGCGAATACCTTCAGAAAGGGTACATTTCCCCGATTGACAATTTTGATTTACCGCATTACGTAATCCCGCATCATATCGTAGTTCGCAAAGATAAACTGACCACCAAAAACCGGATGGTGCTGAACGCGAGTATGAAATCCGATTCTGTTTACTCGCTTAATGATATTCTACACACCGGTAATACTTTACAAGGTGATCCGTTTCGCATTATTCTCAATTTTCAACTATTCGCCGCGAGAGGATTCGAGCTTGTAATATTCTCTAGTAATTCTCCAAACTTTTTGTTCACGATTCCTTCAGATCGCCATGTCAAGGAACATGTGGAATTTAATCCCGATGAAAACCTAAAAATACTAGGGCTTCATTGGATACCCGCTTCTGATAATTTTATATTTGTTGTAAACTCTAACGAAAGAACTCGCACCAAACGAAACATCCTATCGACGATTACTCGTCTTTGGGATTTGATGGGATTCGTCGCGCTAGTTGTTTTATTAGCTAAACTTATAATTAAATCTCTATGGGAGTAAAACGGATGCTTCTAACTACAGACCTATCTGCATACAATCAGCAATACCTAAATTGTTTGAATCCGTATTTTTATCAAAATTTATGCTACAGGCTCGTAAAATCATTTCTCCTCACCAACATGGATTTATATCCGGTAGATCTACACTTACAAATTTAATTATATACGAAAAATATATATCAGACAATCTAAATTCAAGATTGCAAACGGATGCAGTTTACACAGATTTCAGCAGAGCATTCGATAAAGTTTCTCTAAAAATCTTATTAAACAAACTAGAAGTATATGGAATAAAAGGAAATCTACTAAAATGGCTTGAGACCTATTTAACATCTAGAAAACTATACGTTAAACTATTTAATCATATATCACACGAAATTGAAGCTTCAAGTGGCGTGCCACAAGGTTCTCATCTAGGTCCGATTCTCTTTTTGCTATTTATCAATGACATTGTTTCAATATTTGAAGGTATCCATTTCCTATTGTTTGCTGATGACTTGAAAATTTACACTATTATAAGAAATTTAATGGACTGTCTTGTATTGCAAAACAACTTGGATCGATTATATAATTGGTGTAACACAAATGATTTATTTTTAAATATTAACAAATGTCAATCTATAAGTTTTTCTCGAAATAAAAATCCAATACTCTTTCAATATCATATCAACAATGTTAATCTTTCTATAGTAACATTAATAAAAGATCTGGGTGTCGTTTTTGATAACAAGATGACGTTCGTCCCCCACATCGATGCAATCACGAATAAAGCACTTAAATGTCTCGGTTTTGTGTTAAGAACGTGCAAAGATCTAACGTATATTAATACCCTTAAAACGCTTTACATAACACTGGTCCGAAGCAACCTTGAGTATAATTCCTCTCTCTGGTCGCCTTTGTACAATGTACATTCACACAAAATCGAAAGAGTACAACACAAATTTTTAAGGCATATAAATTACAAATTACACATTCCCATAGAAAATTTAAATTATAATTATTTAATGAAATTGCTTAGACTACCCGAATTATCACAGCGAAGAAAAATCTGTGATGTTTTATTATTATTTAAAATCATTAACGGATATTTGGATAGCCCTGAACTAGTGAATATGATACATTATAAAGTACCCAATAAATACAACACTAGACTCCATGCTCCATTTAACATAGTTGCTTCTCGCACTAATTTTATGTTCAACTCTTGTATTCAGAGATTGCATCGTGTGGGGAATGAAACTTGCTCTACTGACATATTTATTTATAAAAAACATCGCTCCCTTTAAAAAGCTTATATGCAGGCAGTTATATTAATATATTAATCGATTAATATATAAATGAAATTATATATTAATCGCTAAAAAAATGTTTTAAACCACTGCAAACCGGTATGCTTCGAGTATGTTTGTAATCCTGTTTTGTGTAATATTGTGACAATAATTTGCTGAATCTACTGTAGCCTGAGCCCTAATAATTAGTTAGGCCATTTGTCTGACTTGCTTCCTTCTGCAGTTACAACTGTGAATAACAGATTAGAATTAAAATCATGTATACCTTTTGCAATAACTTGCTATAACATTACTTGGATACCTACTAACACGTATTCCAATTCATCAATTTTCAATATTTATAGCTTACTTGGTACTTTGTTTTATGTCAGGTCTAATATAACCCTAGTATATTCTTTTTCTATTGTACGACTACATATTTATTTTGTATTTCTTTTCAATTTTATCTCATTGTACTTACAATAACAACTGTATCACTTCAGCGATATTACATTTGTATACTTGTACATTCTTATTTTGTTCTTAATATAATACTGACACCTTCCTGTGTATCTCTGTATACTTTTAATCTCATGTAACACTTTAATGTAAAAGCCATTTTATGGCGTTTAAATAAATAAATAAATAAATAATCTGGTTTGGGACGATACTCCTCCTTACATCGTTGTCACGCTTTGGCGTCAGTTTGAAAAGGAATTGCCATTATTGCAATCTATTAAAATTCCTCGGTTTTTAGGTGTCGAATACCAATATGTATTAACACTTATCGAGTTTTCTGACGTAAACAAACGCGCATTTGAAAGTATTGTATACTTACATGTTTACTGTCAAAATACTAACAAAATCACAATTAGCTTATTATGCGCTAAATCTAAGGTCGCTCCTGCGAAGACGATTTCACTTGCGCGTCTAGAATTATATGGAGCTCTGGTCCTTATACGATTAATGCGTACGGTCAGTAACACCTATGCATTAAATTTGATAATTCATACGACTTTATCCTTTTGTGATAGCACGGTTGCACTAGCATGGATAAATTCACCGCCCGCTAAATGGCAGACATTCATTGCCAACCGCAATTCCCAATAATGGGAGATATACCGCATAACGCATACCGCATACCGCATACCGCATACCGCATACCGCATACCGCATACCGCATACCGCATACCGCATACCGCATACCGCATACCGCATACCGCATACCGCATACCGCATACCGCATACCGCATACCGCATACCGCATACCGCATACCGCATACCGCATTCCGCATACCGCATACCGCATTCCGCATACCGCATATCATATACCGCAGGGTAAAATTTTACCCCTTACCTTTGCAATATCGTAGTCCGTTGACTTGGCCATCAGATATTGCATCTATGGCCCATCTTTTAGCTTTAAGTTTCACCAATTTTTTAAATTTTGTTTATAAAGTGAAGCATAATGCACTCTTATGGTTTATGGAAGTGGATTCTTTCATCCCCTTCCAGGCGGGGGGCATGGTTGGGCGTTTAAACAATACAAAGCTACACTTACCTACACATCTACATATATCATAGACCCTGTACTTGTATCTTGATTGTCACATATCCCATCCCTATGATGTTCCTTTTCCCCAACCTATCCCATCCCTATGTTGTCATCGTTACCATAACAATCAGTGTCATCAATGAACTCGCCGCGTGGAGAAGTATAATATTACGCACCCTGCATCCGCTAACTGAATCCGCATCCCGCGATTGATCATTGTACAAGTGCATGAACAAAACCCTGGTTCGAGGAGGTTAAGGAGTCAAGATTCCACCGTAAGTCCCTTCCTTTCCTTCTCCTTTGTGCTTTCAATGTTACTTGTGCAGTGGTCTAACATACATCTAAGAAACACACGCAAGGTCCTTCGACATCCGCAAACTACACCATTTATAGTCAAACCGCACCATCATTTTATGGTCCTTTTAGCCGCACTTTTCATCCGCATTCACACATTCAAACCGGGTGGCGTTTCGTCCACACAAACGTATTACGCAATTAATTTCCTCTCAGGATTTGAACATTTCTGCAAATATT
Source organism: Limnephilus lunatus (assembly GCA_917563855.2). Taxonomy (NCBI): domain Eukaryota; kingdom Metazoa; phylum Arthropoda; class Insecta; order Trichoptera; family Limnephilidae; genus Limnephilus; species Limnephilus lunatus. Next base: position 72,585,863 of record OU830596.1, read on the forward strand.
TTTTAATATAACTTTCTTTTTAGCTATCTTATAGAAGTTAAGATCATCCAAAAATCAATAAAATTGCCATCAATACACGTTCAATATACAAATTAAACAATGAATTTTTTAAAAAAGCGAAACTTACCGACATAGTCTCATCGACACGTTTTTTCTAATATAGTTAGATAGTTACCTATTGTTCAAATTTCTCGGAAACCGGGTTAACCCTTAATTTTTTTTTTTTTAAATGGAAAATAACTAAATGTATTTGAATGTCTGTATACTTGTGTGGCACTAATATTGCTCGGTGCTTAGAGAAAATTCTCTGAATGGCTTTGGCTAGTTTTTTATCACTTACTACTGTTAGTAAGTAACTTGATAAATTAATATTCTCTAACAATATGTTTCGATGTTCGATGTTTCGTAATGTGTTGTGTTCAGATAGTCAGAAATTAACAGAATCTGTTTTACTATGTAATCTGCCTTACTAAAAAAAATCACTTCCCAACCGTTAAACGGTATTTCAGTTACACATTCTACAACAGCCGTGCAATTATAGATTCGACTGTTTTTCACTAATAAAAATAATTTCAAAAATTCATATGGGGCAACACCGAATTGTTTTGACCGCGCGCTGGCTATGACGCAAAATATGCGGTGGGTGCTTTGACCACGATTGTGTTGTAGATATTTATGTCTACGTGAATCGTGTTTTTATTGTTATAATTTTTTTATTATTATTATTATATTAGCCTAGTTAAATATATTTTCAACGTGATTGTGTTAGTTTTCGTCAGTTTTAGTGAATAAATTATACAGTAGTTGCGTGTTGTAAATTTAACTTTTGTGGTGTTTTTGGGCTACACCGTTATATCAATATTCAATTTTAAATTACATGGTAGGTATATTTATTAGAGCTTTTCTTAAAAGTGATGTTTTTGTGTTGTTTAACCTGTCAAAGAAATTAACGTTTTTGAATAACTTCGAGAATAACTATTTAAAACGAACGATTTTCGATTTGCCGTTTTTATTCGTGAATTCGGCGGCGTTGATGTCACGCCGGGTAATATCGGTGACAACCGTCTTGCCAGTGGCGTTTTCTACGTTATGACGACGTTGTGGCCAGTTGGAACCATCTCGGAATTTGTAATTATAATTGAAAACATTAAAATTACACATTTTTAATACAATGATCACAATCAGAACTACACATTTCTAACGACATAGATTGTCAAAATACCTCATTCGTGCTCGCAAGTTCAGCTCGCATTTGTATACTCAGTCTTATGGCAGTTGCTATGCCGAATTTTGGTAGAATCGTAAATAGAAAAATGCCCGTTTATGAATAGATATTTGCAGACACACAAAAAAGCATTTCGCCATTTAGTTTACCTGTAGAAATTACAAATAAGGAGATAATAATAGTCGGAGAAGGTGTTGATAGGACGTTCAACCGCCATAAAATATTACTTCCACGGGTTGACTCGTGTTTCCTGTTTTATACGGACACTGAACGCCACCAGTAAAAATAATAATATTGTCTTTACGGCGTTGTCTAAGTCGCATTATAATATAGGTATCATGGGATTTTATATTATTATTTATTAAAGGTATTTGTTTGGTTCTGTAATGGTATGCAGTGTGCAGCGGTTATTGCAACATCACGATGAATTTATTGACGCCGGCAATTGAATTTTAAATTTGCAGTTTTTTCAGCGGTGCAAACCTTTTTTTGTGTTTTGAATTTTGCATTTTTGAAAATTTACCAGAGGTATTTTACTTTTAATTTAAAAGATTACGAATAAAATCGGTAAATTTTTTGAAATTTTAAAAAATATATATTTTCGATTATGATTCCATGACTGTTGATACTCCGACAGTTGGGCCCCCGGCAGGCTTATTTTTTTTAATTTTTTTTTTATTATTTATAAACAGAAAAAAACAGTACATCAGATACATTGGTGAAAAAGTATATTTCATGTTGGGTACCTATTATGTGTTTCATTGTAGTGTCTTATTTATGGTAGGTATGCATTTAAGTAATTACCGGTTGATGTATTCAAATCAAAATGATGCTTTGTCTGTCCAACTGGGAATGGGAACTCATTTCCAACGAACTTGAGCATAAGAAGCTTCTGTGGCTTATTGACTTCAATTCACTTCTATATTTATCACTGTATATTATGTAAAAGCTGTTCGTTTCTTACCAAATAAATAAATGTTTTGTACCACTGCCTGCATAATTCTCTCTTCCGCGAATCGGATATTGAATTGGGCTGGAAATAGCACCAATGCAATGGGAACCGCATCAGCCGTCGAGCATCAGTCACCAGTCATCGGACATCAGCCGTCAGCCGTCAGCTATCAGCTATCCTCCTCGTGCCTCCGACTTGCCATAATATTTATGCACAGTATGTGATGGGAGTTTAATCAGTTGAATTTTTGCAGTTAGGGCCGGAATAAGGAATATGAGTTTTTTTTCATATAGAAAAACAAACATTGCCATGTTACGAATAACCTGACACAAATCTCCGGCCACCACCACAATAAGCGGAAAATGTTGCGTGTGTCATGTTGGAGGACTTAGCCAGTTGAAGAATTAAGCACACGACGACGCCTGGGGGGGACCAAAAAAGCGATGCCAAATTAGTCACTGACCGTTCAAATATTTTGACGTTTAAAATTTTCTTAAAACACCGATTTTAAATGTACCTGTGTTTTTCCACATTTTTACTCTCAGAATTAATAAATCATTCATGAAAAGTGATTTAAAAGCTATACCTACTGCATAAACGCATCACTATTGGTCAAATGAAATCAGACATTCAATGCACTCTGCGTTAAGTTTTTACGATGCAATAATTAAACATCTCTGTGCATCTCTTTTTAATAGGAGGGAGAGGTCGCAAAACACCTTTGTCGAGAACGCGGTTTATATTTGTACTAGCAGATCCAGCCACACGTTGCTGTGGCTAACGAAAGACAACACCATTACCCAACCTTTATAAAATCCACACCGCCCGCTTGCCAGCTGCCCGCTGCCTGAATTGAATATTTGAATTTCTCGGCTTTTCTCTACTATAATAAGCAAATATATACAAATAAAGATTTTAAACCTTCCTCTTGAATCACTCTATATCTTAGTGAAAACCGCATGAAAATCCGTTGCGTAGTTTAAAAGATCTAAGCGCACATATATTTTAAGCGATTTAATTTTATACTATGTAATGATGATGTGTCGTGACGTGATGTGCTCTGATGTGATGGCTAGTTTTCACATATGGCTTGTTCTGACGATATTTTGAGTGCCCCATGTGCCCCACCCCCCTCACATCTATTTCTCTGATTCAGTTCGGGATCGCATCTGACGCGACACAACACAAGGCATCACGGCGTACGGCAGCTCACTAATATAAATCTCACCTTACTAAATGTATGAATCCTATAAAGTTCTGATGCGTCACGATACGACAAGTCAGACAAATACAAATCCACCTTGACTGTAACCTACGTACATAGGTATATCAATAACACCGCGTGTGGAGCTTTGTCTGGCGATGCTTGGCGCGATTAACAAAATAAATTAATTTAAGTATGAAAACTTGATATTAAAAAAAAATCCCACAATTTAGTTAGGCGGTAAACATTGACATAAAATGTACTGGAATTCCTTACTGTAGAATCACATAAATCTCCAAACAAAATGCACTACCGACGCGACGGGTATAGTTCAGAGCACAAATGACGTACGCACCCGCCTTTTATCGCTCGGATTGCGGTCGTTTTGGCGGTTTCAAAAATATTCAAACTTGGAGAATTAATTTAACTATGAAAACAAACTAACGAACGAAAATACTGGTTTTTAAGTTCGAATCAAATTCCTTATCGCTACTACTTATGTAAGACGTTGCCAATAACCCCTATTATGATATTTCACAAAGTTCCTCTTCCTCGCATTCTTATCCGTATGTATGACAACTTCCAAGTTGTAAAATCCCTCACTTAGATGGTATAGTTTCAAAATTCGGTGATTTACGAATCGCACACTGAGTGTAAAATGGTAGTAAAATTAGAAGAAAATTTTGGAATGGTATATCTATTTTTGACATTATGTTCTTAAAGGTCCTGTTAGAGAAAGCAAAAGTTGTACCTATGTTATGGACTTCAAGTACAACAAAGAGAATCAATTATGTGGCAGCAGATAGTACATTATAAATGCTCATGAACACTTAAGGACTCTTCTAAGCTCTTGATTCAGGGTTAGTTTCAAACACGAAAATTTTTTCTTCGATTATTTCAAGCCAGTCAAATTCTGAGCAACATAAGTCGTCGTTTGGAGTTTAGTTAATAGAAGATCGCCAAATTAACAGTTCAAGTTTTTTCACATGGAAAATGGGTATAAAACTGAAACTTCTATTCCATTTTGCTTTCAAATGAGAGGAGCAATAATATTTTTTTCTCAAAAAGTATCATAAAATATACTACTTAGATAGGTACCACAGCGTCACTGCATTGTTCTAACTATAACGACCTTCGCTGTTGGTATATATTTGACGTAAATATTCATGTTCGTAAAATAAGTGAATCACCAAGTTAACGTAGGTTATGATTTTGCTACTCCAAGTCCCTTTTCTTTTTATGTCTCGTATTACCGTTATTAGATTTAAGACAAATAATCCGTGGATTTTAGTTCACATGTGCACAAAATATGCAGCTTTTGCAACTCTTTCCTGAAATTAAAGTCAGTCACCAAGCAACGGTTATTTCATCAAGATTCCTCAAACCACCAAGTTACCTCAGTTTTGACCTGCATTTGATCTGCAATTTATCCTGTATCCTAACACACAATATTTTAGTTTCTCTATGTGTATTTGAGAAAGTAAAATAAATGGTTTACACGAATTCTTTACAGAAGGAAAATTCGTTGATCACTAAGACTTACACTTTTTTCAGAAAACCTTAGTATCACCAAGTTACATGAGTTTTCTATTACGTGATATATCTATCACAAAGGAAACTTCGATGTTGAAAATGGTTACTTTCTATTGTAAGCCAGGAAAAATGGTACAACTACTTACTGTCAAGCAATATATTCCGACGCCGCTCCTGGTATTTAGCTGTCCTCGAGTGCATTTTAATAACATCATTGTTAAAAGACTGCAGGTTCACCTTCACTCAGTGCGACCAAAAAGCACTTGGAGCCGAACGTGGCATCGCGCTCCCGCCGAAACTTGGGGACATCAAACGCCTGCCAAATGATTTCGGCACCGAATTAAGTCATCACGAATGCGTCGCGGTATTTTGGCGACATTGCTTTTTTGGCTGTGATAAGATTTGCGAAGTTTTGTTATGAAATATGCTGTCAAAATATTGATGAGATCAATGTATTGTTTAGTTCTTATTTTGTTTGAAAATATCACATTATTTAAACTAAACTTATCCCAAAAGATTTTTTATCAAAAATATCAATAGAAAGTCTATTATTTATATAGTGGAAACCGTACAAAAATCCCAACCGCTCCTACATTTTCATTTGGGGTATGTTGTTAGGCTGAAAGGGGGGGGGGGGAGGGAGAGAAATGGGATAGAAAAAAATCTAGAAAATACCTGGCTATTCAGATCTGGCAACTTAGCATGGCTAAAGGCATTTCAAGAAACGTTTCGATTCTGAATGGTGGTCCTTAATGGACGATTCTGACATCGGTTTAACGATCTCCGTGTTTTCGAGTTAAGGCTCTCGACCACCGATCAGAAGCGGGTTCAAATCCCATGTAAATTTTATTTTACTGATTTGTGTGTTTTACAATTTAACATAAAATAAGCCATATTTGTAGCACGTTCCAGAATGGAAGGTACTTTCAGTATCGGCTTGATTTAAGACCAACATTCAGAATTGAAACGTTGCTTGAAATGGCTATAACTATATTTGGGACTAGATCTGAACAGACCACCTTTATTTTCCCCACCTTTCTCTTCCACATCTTATTCCCCTCCCCACATTCCTTCTACCTCACAATACACCCCAATCGGGGATGCCATGGTCTCACTCTTCTAATGTCTTCACATTTAAAAAAAACCTAACACTCTACCACTTTGTAGTTTTTGGGTAGATACTTTCATACAACTATTTTTTATTTATTTTATTTTAATTTTTTAGTTTGATACTTTACTTAACAATTTAAAAATGTTGGCCTCACTGGGTGGCTTACCCCTGCTGAGGCCATTCGCTGAAGCTATTCCTCATCTCTGACTTTTTCACCATATCTATTTCAGCATTAATTTTATTTATAGGTTTTGGGTGAGATCAGTGTAATTTTTATCAAGACCAAATTTGTTCTGTTCAGATTTGTACTTACTCACTTACCAAATAAGAAAGTTTTTTTTTAAATATGTGCATAGGTACTTATCCACTAAGCAAACACATATTTAGTCACACAAATTACGAAATTATCTTCAAGTTAATATTCAAATGTCTTGCAAAACAAATTATATATAAGATTGAAAGAATGAAAAAAAAAATTGCAATGATCGTGCGGTGGTTACTTATGCATGCTCAAATTGATTTAAGTACACCGAATATAAAATGCAAAGTGCACACACATTATATAATATTTTCTAATGTCTAGGTGCGTACCTATCCAATAAGGTAAGTACCCACACATTATTCAGAGTTCAAAAACTTTAAATATTATATCTTGAATGTCAAATCATTATATTATCCGATAATAAAAAAATAGAAAGCCAAATAGAAGTCAGCAGAACATTGTATTTATATTATTATTTTCAAGATATAAAAATATCGGTTTAAGATCGTTGCTTGAATACGCATTGGTTCATTTCGCACTTCCTGGAAAGATAAACAAAGATCATGAAGATTTTACTTGATGCTTACCTATATGATATTATTATTTTTGGTAGCACATGCGCAATTTGAATAAAATTATCTTGTCTTAGCTTGGCAAATACTAGAATAGGTTTTTTTGTAATGGTGAATGGCAGAATCAGTGAAAGTAAAAGGACCTGTCGTGTTGGAGAACCTGGATTGATTCCGATAAATTGGAGCTGGGTGAAAAATTGCAAAGCAGAAAAACAAGATTTAGAAGGAAATAAAACTGTTGATAAAATCCTAGTTTAATGAAGTTGGTCAGGTAGTTTAAGAATATACAGCAAAAGATAAAAATTGTGGTATTTTGAACATCTCCCAGCAAGGTCACTAACGTTTCAAGAATGAAAATGCAGTAAGAATGTGGAGGTGTAACCAAGATAGCATCCACACCAATAAATAAAAACCCACCAATCCATAACTAACAGGCCGTTTTACCGCAGGGGTAAGCAAATAGGATAGAATACACCTCTGTCTCGGCACATACTCCTTGCTTAATTCACATTCGTGAATCATCTCACACATACGCTTCGGTTATTCCGACTCTTGGCATAACCCAAATAAAGTCATTGATTTACTTGTTCGTGGCATTGACTGCCGCATCATAAATTCTCCTTACATTCCCTCACAATAGAATCATGAAAAATTACTAAAACAGCTACGATGTCTTATGAAAATATTGTCGGATTGGTACTGGAGCAATCCAGAAATATTTTGACCCATCAACCCTTGATAACCAGCAGTATAAAAGATAATCGATTAACATGGAGTGGTAACGGCCATATCATATTTCGTGTGGGTAAAACAGAGCCAATTGAATGGTTTTTAATACCAAGCCATCTCGTATAATCAAAAGAAAGCTTCACAAACAACCTTAGCCACAGTTAAAATCAATACCAATCACCGAAAACTGAGAATACTCAAAACTTCCCATATTCCAAAGAACCAACTAAACTTTCTCCCAACATCTAGACTAGACTAGGCTAGATTCTATATCACAGAGCCCCAGAATTTCACAAAATTTCTTGAACCTCTTGTTTTAACTTGAATCAAACTTCATTGTCTCCTGATATTTCTAGTTTTTTGTTTTGTTGATTTACATTGCTGCTTGATGTTTTATTTGTACACCGTCATTGAACGGTTGGTATTTATTATTTGTAATTTTATTATGTCCACCAGAGCGGACAGTAAAAAAATCTCTTCTCTCCTTTCCTTTCCGTATTGGAGAAAATAATGACTGGGAATCAAAAGCAATGAATTAATCAAGTGAAAACAAATATTTGGCCTTCAAAGTAGTTCAACGTTCTATGACATACATATGGCCAAATACAGCCAGATTATACCTCAACTTTTATCTTATTGGCTTTATCAGATCTAGTACATAGCCGTTGAGAATTTCAAATTCTATTGTCTAATGATTTTCAAATAAAGTCAAGCCCTTCCATATTCGAGATTGATTGTTCTATCGCACTTGCGGTGGTGTTCTGTGGTCAATTATGGATTCAATGCGCATGCTCCATACCCACTGACGGAGCTTCAGGATCGCCAATCAGAAGTTAGGATCCTTACTTTGGCCGTTGAATACAAAGCAGATCTAACCGCCATATTAATGTTTAAACAACTTATTTATTGGAAGTATTAAATTGAAGAATTATAACATTTTATTTACTATCTAACGCAGACCTGTGAAAAATTACAAGATGTTATAATATTTGTAATAGAAAGTTGAAATTATTTATAAAAAATACTTGCTTCAGAAACATGATAATTGGCTTTCAAAGAAATAAATTTATTTATCGAAATGTTTGTGAACTTAAGGCTCAGTTCCCGGCCCCAAAAAGAAGAAGATGGAGAGATATGAAATGACGAATGTTAGAAGAGCGCGCTAACATTTACAGCGATAAAATTGATGCAAAAATCTAGAAAATCTTTAATAAAACACGACTCGTTAAAAATAGAGCAAAAATCTTGCGATAATTGTCTTTAATTTTATTTAAAGAAACGCTTTGAATTTTTTCATACATATAACTTGTAAAATAACCGAAACAAACGTGTTTATAGTCATTTTTGGAGCACACTTTGCGATTTTTTTCTATCGAGGGAATTTTTTATAATTTGCGTTTCGGCACGATAAATGTCTAGATATTATCTTCAAGAATAACATATATTTTTTTAAGAGCTTAAAAACTTCAAATGTTTAAGTGAGGTTTGCAAGAAATTGGTTGAAATTCGGAGAACCACCTCTTAAAAAATTACAAAATCTATCCAATGACAATATAAATATACAAAACACGTAATATTCATACTAATCGTAAAAACAATGGAAAGGTTAGCTATTCAAAGAATATAATATACTAGAATGGGCTTCTAAAGTGTATCTTGTTCTTTCCAATTTTTAAATTTAAATGTTCTTTGAATTTGAACAAGAATTACGCAAACAAAGGAATACGCATACGAACGTATCAATAAGAATTACGCATACGAACGCATCGTGTAATATTCACGTTACCATAGTTTTCCACAAGCGAAAATAACTTTAATTCTTAGATTTTTTGTTGAATAACTGTCAAATAGTAAATTTTTATTTCGAATTATCTTCTTATTCAATACCCAAAACTAAGATAGTTACTTCATTAAATTAGCTCCTGAACTAATATTGTGGTTTTAAAAAAATCGTCGGGAGTGTAAGACAAAAAAGGTAATTTCAGAAACGAAGAAGTACAGAAAGTCCGAAAAGCTTTTGCTCAAGGCAGACCTACAAGAATCAAATAATTTAAAACAAATTGTATATTTAATATACTGTCGTTTCTTTTTTTTGTTGATTGGGTAAACAAACAATTTTTATCAAAATAAATACATGTTACACGAACCAGTGAAGTTTCCACATAAAATCCATGTGTGCAGAAAAATATAAATGGTTAAATAAAAATGTATAATGGAGTTCAGAGAAAAAGAAAAACAAATAGAATAAAAGTATAAAGATAGATCAAGCAAAATTAATAATTAATAAAAATAATAAAATAATGTAAGGTATGAGAATACTATATAATGATTGAAATGATTATCCAAGATAAACAAAGAAAGACAACTAATAAATAAAATTACAAAATAAGGTAGAAGGTTCGTAAATGACATTTTGATTTAATTTTTTCTTCAATGACCACAAATTCACTTTATGACATCATTTTAATTAAATGAAAACAAATCGCACACCACTTAGGTATATATCAAAATCAATGAACCTGTTTAATTTTATCCCGACGAAGGAAACACTAATACACATTTAGTAAATTGTCTTGTAGGACTAAAGGAAAATTTGAGGGTCTGAAAAGATATTGTATTTTTTGCACGTGCTTCTGAAAAATAAATATTGTATATAGTAATTTTTTTGAAAGCGGGACTTGGAATAGTTGGTTTGATCGTGTGTTTTTCGCTATACAGTAAAAATGAAGTATTTCCAGGCCGTAGTTGTTGTCACCAACGTTGTGGATGATTTTGAATAAGAATTTTTGTTGGATTATGTCTTCTGGTTTAGATAGTTTATGGAATACTCATAATTATTTTAGACGTTCGGATTACGTAGTCATAGACGTTAAAAACCACAGGAGAGAAAATTTTAATGGTAGACCGGGATTTGAACGCTGGATCTTCCGCTATCCGTGCGAATACGCTAACCACAACAATGACCCGAAACCTTGTTAATAATTATAAATTCAAACACCATAATGAATGTAATGGACAAACATGGCGGGTCTGAAGATTGTCGCGATAACCCAGCGGATAAAGCAGTCTGGATAGAGGAAGATCCTGGCGCTAAAAAATCCGGTAGCAGAAAAAACGGTTTTTCTGATGTGTTTAATATGTTTAGCAAATGCATAAAAGTTGACGCTCATGAGTTACTTAAAAAACTCAACCCGTAAAAAATTTTTTTTTTAACTACAACACATATATATCTTCAATTTTCACCTATCGTGCCATCTCTTGGACCAGCTAGTAACCAATTACAAAGCGTTTTTTTTATGATGAATGAGGATGAACCTTCCTCCCCAGGGACTAGGTAAGGTGAGTAAACATCGTGAATTATAATACGCGAGCCTGGGGCGTGTAAATAACCCCAGAGCTCTCTGAGCGTACACTCAAAAATTTGATTTTGAATTTACCTTGCGCATACATCACAAGAAATACCAATCTGACTTATCTCAAGGAAAAAACAGAAACACTAACCTTGTATGTTGATCTCTGCAACGTGGGTGGCTCCCAGTAATTTAAATCCACTTAAATTAAGATCAGAACAATTATTGTAATTTTTAAATTTGCACAAGTTAGTTATCAACTTTACACAACTAAAGTAGAAATCACAATGAATTGCAAGATATTCTAACCACAGATGACGTGACAGTTATTCCCATATGTCACACTAATATTTTTGAATAATACATTTTAAACTGCACTATTTCTCCAAGCGGTCAAGTGAGCGCCATCTATGATCCATCATGATGATTTAGCAGTTTTTTTCGAACAATACATATCAGTGTCTCTGATAATCCAAGAGACCGCCAAATCACCATTATTGCAATATGAATACATAAATTATTTTTTCGAACAAACAAATATAAAAAAAATATATAATAATGCCTAACCACACCGCTACACCTAAGCCAAATCCTAATTGGATGGAACCGAGATTTATTTCGTGTAATTTACAGCTGTAAAATTTTAATTATAATGCCATACAATTTCAGAAAAATGCTCGCGTGATCTCGTAATGCAGTTAAAAGAACGCGTTTTGTCATCGACATAAATTTCTATTAAATTCAAGAATGCAATCATTCACGAAAGCAAAATTGAAATTCAAACAGATGTATTTAAAAATCTTTGAGGGAAGTAATTGAAGATTTTTACGAGTGATGGTCAGTTTAAGAGTTGGTAATAATGCAATTCCCATTTATCAGACCTTTCCTACTTCAAATTCCATTGTCTGTTTATTTAAATCTGTATATTTATGCTCATTACGACTCTTGAATACATTTATTACTTTGCGCTTAACTCGATGGATTTACCACAAACAATGCATTCGGTTTAGAGGAAGGCCCTACATCTAAAGAAATAATTTTATTGTCTATGCCCAGTCACGATCGAATTCCAAAACGTTTTCCTAGACAAAGGCTTTAGTTCTTTATGTTTTATGTTTACAAAGAATTAAAGGTAAAATCTCACTAAGGTTACTGCCGCTTGATGTAAATTTCAATGACATATCAATATTATTATTTTTAATGTAATAATAACGCATCAAATAAAACAACGACGAAAAATTTAAATTTTAAGATTATCTTTTATGTATTTAATAAAATTATACTTAATTTAAAATAAAAACAGTTTATTTGTATACAAGTTCGGCTGCGTAGTGTGTACCCAATATTTTTATTTATTTAAGTAGAGCTAGAGAATAGTGAAATAATAAGAGAATAGACAATCCCAAGTCTGCCATAATACAATAGATATATAGGTATAATTATTACATTAAATTGAGAAAAAATAAAAATAAGGTACAGGGTCACGTATGGGATGTGGGCATCATAGGGCTATTATCCTGCTTAGTTCAGTCGGCAAACTGTATGGAAGAATATTGATAGAAAGGGTAAGAATATGGAAGGTGCTTCCATGAGTGGAAGAGGGTGGATGGACCAAATATTCTCATTGCGTATGCTCACTGAGATGTTTCTTGTAAAAAACCAAAAAACTCTTCTGTACCTTTGTTTATCTATAAAAAGCATACGACTGACTTGACAGGAAAAAGCTATGGAAGGTCCCAGTCGCTGGCTAGACGATGGCGAAAGAGGGCGGGGAATGTGTGCACCCTCCCTTCGGTGAACATCGTGGAGTCACTGCAGAACCTTGGAAGTTGTCTGAATGGACTATTGTAGCAGATCCTCAGCTTGTTACATTGGTTATTGTGACCACAGCTCAGATGTGTACCTACAGGGCAGTGCAATGTGTTTTAAAAAGCAATTTCCTGTCATCTTTGCTACAGTTGAAGAACCGTTTTGAGATTATTCCGGCTCGTATATTAACAGCTCATCTGGTCTCATAAAAATCGTTTTATCTCACTTACTCTAATGACGAGATATATGATCTAAACGGTGATAGAAAGAAACAACCCTACACTACGATTTGAGTTCCATAGATATCCGCAAAAAATATAAAATGTTTCGGATTTATGACGTCATACGTTCCACCAAAATGTTAGGTGAAACTTTATAATGTTTGCATTCAAAATTTTAATATTTCAAATATAACATGCTTACTTCTAATAATACAATTTGAAAGCGTATATTGACTATTAAAAAATGAGTTAATTTTTACATTATCTGTTATTTTAGTTCAGTTTTTAAAGGAAACAATGTAAGGTGAGTCAATTTAAAAAAAAAAATTAATGTTTGCATTCAAAATATCAATATTTCAAAAATAAAATGCTTACTAACGATACAATTTGAAAGCTTATTTAATCACCTTTCAAAAACAGTTTTTAGTTTTTGGAGACGTTCAGAAATATTCAAATTATTTTGATTTTATTGAAATGCGGAAATTCTCAAGAAATCGCCGGCATTTGACAGCATTTTTATGAGCAGTATCAAAAATATAACTCCAATCCTGAGGGGTTAAATGTTTCCACTTTAGGTAGCTTTCTAAAATAGACCATACTTGACGCTAGCGCCGCCAACATTCAGTCTGCGCATGTGCGATGTGAGATACAGACTTGTGTTTCGGCGTGAGGTTAAAAAAAATCAACCAAATACAATGAAAAATCAAGTTTATATATTTTTTCATTGTATTTTGTTTATTTTTTTTTGTAATAATATCTAATAATTAAATCTGTATCAATCTCAAATAGTTATAGAAAAGTTTGATAGAAATTAGTTAGATTTTTTTTTTAAAGTTTACAATTTAAAAAATACGTTTCAAAATTATAAAAAAAATGTTCCTGGTTTATTTTTAAGCTTTTGCATTGAAAATAAACATCTAGTTTTTAATATTTCTTTTAACTTCATTGCAGTCATTATCACCTGACTATAATCAGTTACAATATCACATAAAATGTATGCTATAATAAAAATTTAATCATATTTATTTTAGGGTCCTAAGCGACTACGCGCGACAAAAAAGGCGCGACGGGCGGAGGGTTAATAATTGATCTTGTTTAATATTACGCGTGACATCTGTTTCGCCTTCTGAAGGCATTATCAAACTCATCAAACGGCTGTCATGCGTATACCTAATAATAATTACAGCAGTATAAGTACAGTAGTACTTATTTATAAATAAATTGTCTATTTATGAATTCAATAATGATATTTGTAAAAAGGAGTTCCACAGATTAAACTTGTTAACAATAAATAACGACTAGAAATTGTTCATCAAAATCAATCAGGTAAATTATTATATCGTCTTACGTATAAACAATTTAACGCCAATTTTCTAAAATACGACTTACGTGGAAAAAACTAAATGCAAACAATGAATTCGAGTTTGTAAGATTTGAATTTGAAAATCATCCAACTTAAAATGTTATACAGGGGTAGGTACCGATCGACAATTATAAATTTATTAATTTACTGAAGCATTATTTTTATTTTTAATCAAATTATTACAATCACTTTTCTGAAAAGTTCCTTCATGTTAGGTATTTACATTATACGAAATTAAAAATATTTAATTAACTAGCTTTTACCCGCGGCTTCGCTCGCATGGTATTAGTGGGAAATTACTGTATAAAGAATTTTCCCACGTTAATGAATTTTTTTTCCGTGATAAAAAGTAGCCTATGTCATTTCCCATTCCTCCAATTTTCTCTGTTTAAAAAAAATCACATAATATAAACAACAAATATCTATAAGACAAATAAAATTCTCGTACCAACTTGTTCTATTTTATTTTAATTTAACATTTTTTTTATGTTTGCATACAAATAAAATATTGAACATCTGAGTCGAAGTATTAAACTAATATATTAAAGTAGTAAACTTATTGAAACTGCGATATTAATCCAAATTTGAGAGGCGTGAATGGGTACCGCCGCCCCGGGAACCTTTATTGGATAACCAACACCTCTGCCATAGGTCACCCCAAGTGATTCGCTACTTTGGTGATTTAGCAGGGGAGCCCGGATTCATGGGGTGAGGTTTGTCTAGGTCTTGGAGGGGGTTGACTGGTAAATATTGAACATCAGATTCCTTCCCACCCCTTAAACCCCTTTCCTGCTAAGAACTCTCCTCTCCTCCCTTTCCTTAAAAAAACCCTCCACACATCACCCCCAAAGATGACATTAGATGGAAAATTATTTTCCTCATCGTCTCCTATATGGAGCTCATTTAAAAAAATATATATATATAAAACAAAGTCTGGTTAGTTACACCATTTATAACTCAAGAACGGCTCAACTGATTTTTATGATCATTGAGCTGTTGACGGCGAGCTTGGGACTGTTCTGGTGTCTCAGCAGCCCGTTGAGATGATAGATATTCAGCATGCTGTTGACGGCGAGCTTGGGATTGTTCTGTTGACTCAGTAGCTCTGTGTGCTGCCTGAAACAACGCATGTTTAAGTTTTCGCACGGAAATGTCTCTTCAAGTCTTTCAACTTTCATAGCTCGAGCTTTATTAGAGCTTTTGCTTAGATTCGACTTACGCTTTCGTGGCATAATTGTTATTATTCTTGCTGGAAATAATTATGGTAGAAAATTTCAAAATTTGAGAATGACATTTCGCTAATAAAAATTCTATTTTAGAAAATATTTAAATTATAGAATAGAAATTTATTTTAAGTACCTACTCCCTTTATTAGTATTTTATTCACATTTGAATCCAGAAAAACCTAAATAAATAGTCCACTTCAAACGCTATGCTTTATAGCAACGTTATGCTTTTTGTTCGGAGAATGAACATTTTTAGAGGTATGTAGATATTAACTACGACGCCAAAAAAGTACTCTTTTTAATCACAACAAAGCACTCTTTTTAAGCCTAAAATTAAAAAAAAAAAACATTGTTTCCAAGGTACCAATTTATTTGACCTTTGCAATAACTCGATTTTGTTAGGGACAGAAAACGTATGATACATAATTTCATAACGCCACAGCTCATTCATAACGCCAGAGCTTACCAATATATAAAGCCGTTTTTACTCGCAAATAATGTAGCTTTCGATTAGTGAAAGAATTTTTAAATTCCATTCGATATTTATTGCGTGAAAGAGTAACAAACATCCAACCATCCAACCAACCAACCATCCATACACACTTTCTCATTTATAATATTAGTAAGATGTAACGACTCTACCAGCGACAGGTGCCTAGGACGCAACTTTCTCAGTTGCTTAATTAAGTGGATAGACTTCCGAATTTATTATTTCAGGCAATCAAAACTGTTATGTTCTGCCGTGGGCGTTGATTCTTCCCGTTTAATTTAATTAAAACTGGGATGAGTCTATTTCGGAAGCTCTTTAAAACTAATTAAAAAGTTAGGTCACATCATTCACAGGGGAGTGATTTATTTTGAAGGGAAAATATTACTATGGTTTTCGCTTCAAACTGATTAATAATAATAATAATATTTGGATGATTTATATAGCGCCGGTTTTGTCAAAAATCACATCAAGAGCGCTGTAAAAACTTACAATATGTTTCTAAAATCTAGAAAAACTACAAACTAGACAAACATGTGTGATTCGTTAAGAGACAGATTGATGTGTAATTTTATTCGACTAATGTTAATTCAATAAGAAAAGTGTGATTAAGACATCTCATAGCCAATACAAGTATGATACTCTCAGATAGATATATTTCAATTAAGGGTATGAGAGCCCAAACATTTTTAGTTTGGACCTGAATTCTGTTGGGCTTTTTATGCATCTAAATTCCGGAAGGAGTCTATTCCAAGTCTTAGAGGCCCAGATGCTCCGAAAGCACGATCACCAAACTTAGTATTTTGCGTTCGTACTTGATAACCAGATCTGAATATCCAGGTACCTAAACCAAGGGCCTAGCTATAGCATTCACATGGGTGGTTCAACCCTAAGGGGGCTCGACCCTAAAGGGGCAGTGGGGTGGGAGAAAGGGGTGAAAAGTTCGAAAATTAATTGAAAGCTTTTTGGGACCTCCAATTACAACAACTAATTATTAATTATTTACATCACATTAATAAAAGAGAGAGTGCAAATAATATTGTTGTATTTTCATAAAAAAAATGTTCGAACTGAGGCGAATGTGTGGCAAAACCATGTATGATCGTGTGAGAAATGTGGATATCCGCAAAGAATGCAAGGCTGATGTATGCATAATGAGTAAGATTAAGAAAGGGACCCTCAGATGGTTTGGACATGTAGAGCGAATGAAAGAAGAAAATAATGTGAGAAGAATATATGACGCAAATGTGAATGGAAGAAGAAGTAGGGGACGCCCGAGGAAGACATGGCACGATCAAGTGAATCAGATACTTGAGTCGGGCCATGTCAAAAGTCGGAATAATAGAAGAGTATGTATGAGACGATGTATGAATGTGAGTGAAGCAAAGACTGTGTGCCAAGACCGAGTTGTTTGGCGGTCCGTCCTCTCTGCCTACCCCTGCGGGGAAACGGCGTGATGGTTAGTTAGTTAGTTAGTTAGCTATTTTATTTTCCTTTTCCTACGAAATACTGATGCCGATAGGGGGAGGGGTTAGAACCCCCTAACCCCTCCGTGTTTTTATATGAATATCGCACGTCTGTTCCTTATGTCCTTGACCATGAATTTATGCGGCTTCGAGTTTTCGGATTGGGGTTTGTAAACGAGCCGGTCATTGATAGTTCTTCTCAGGGAACATAATAATGATGTGATCATCTTACTATAATCTTATTTAATCGAAAACAACTTCATTTTTGCGGGAAGCGAACGAAGCAGCGATCTTGAATCAGAAGCATTCCTATTCGTTCCTCACACGCCAATAGCGATCCCTCAACATCTCACGGAGTCACGTCTGCCGTGAAAAATTTAACGGTACCATTCTGTTCTAGAATGCCGAAGACATACGAATTATTATAAATATTATTAAATTATGGTTCGGATGTAAATTGTTTCAATAAACTTGTATCTTGTATGTACAGTGTTAAATGCTCATTTGATTTATGTACAATCCATCCACACACACATCACCCCCATATGCTTTTTAAATAGACCACGGAGGATTTCCAAGAATTTTAGAATCTTGATCCACAAGGCATTTGATTTCCAGCTGATTCAGATCTTGGATTCTCTAGGAAAGAAGTGTTTAAAGAATCCAAAGAAGGTACCTAGGTAGATTAGTAAGAATGTCTTAGAAGCAAACGTGTTGGTGATAGTAACGTCTGATTGTGTCCTGCAGCATGTTTAGAATATTAATAGTATCACACTACTTTTTTGTACGTAGATAAAATAATCATCATCAGTGAACATTATGTTACATTCTCAACACCGATTACATATTGCATTAATTTTTGTAAATCGTTGTTAAAAAATATACTTAGTACTTTTAATGTCTTTAGCAGAAGCACATATCGTGGTGCCTATAACTTATTGAGAACTTTCGTATTACTTTTAGATCAATCCAAACTAAAGTTAAAAGCTATGATCGCCTTGCTTTTGAGTAAAGAAAAGTCCAGTCTTAGGCGTCTGGCCTAAGACTGGATATCTCTGACACAGTGATATGAAATATCCCTAGCATGGCGGGTGAAATAATCCTACAAAATTAACCTCTTTTTTCGTGAAATAAACAAATTAAAAAAGGGTTCAATTATCTGACAGTCCGAGTTGTTCAGTGAAAGTTGTTCTCCTTCTCTCTATGTAACCCCCACCCTTCTCTAAACCCTCTACCTAACCCTCCTATGTAATTTGTTTGTCTCTGATAGTTTCTCCGTCTCTTACAAGCTAACTCTTTCTCTTTTGTTTACCTTATAATCTTCCTCTCTACTGTAATTTAGTTAATAATTATTTTTATTGTCCCGATGAAGGTTGAATCAACCGAAACCGGTCGACCTGTATAAATCATATAAAGTGATTTTAAAGAATGAACCTTTTGCATTTATGTATTGTCGAACAATAAAGTATTTTTTGCTTTCTTCGATAATATTTATGTTTGTATCAGAGATATCCAGTCTTAGGCCACATACTGCTTTAGGTAGGTACCTACTTAGGAACATGGCAATGAAATCAAAGCTTTTGTCTTTCGTTTGGATTGATCTACAAGTAACATGAAAGTTCCCAATAACATATACCACGATACGTAATTCTGCTAATGATATTAATTGTACTAAGTATCTTTTTTAACTAGAATTTAAAACAATTAATACTTTAGAATATTAGATTATTAGATAATCGGCACACTGAATACAAAAAAGTTGTGAAGATTAAAAGTACTGATTGATGTTTATGATATTGAGGAAACATAAAACTTCTGGAGGTAGTTCTACTACATATTATGCCGATGTCATAAACAATCATTTTAAACTCTCATGAAAATCTTCCAACCCTCTCGACTTCATTATGGGTGGTCCCCAGAGAAGAAACAATGAATATGAAATGCAAATATTGATCGTAAAATCTTGAAGAGCGCATTATGAATTACGCAATCACTTACATCACATTTTTGATTATTTATTTGCAATGCCCGGTAGCCCAGTGGCCTGTGGTATAGGCGTCCAGTCACCATTAGTTCCTACGTGACTTGGGTTCGTTTCTCGATTTCTTTCGTAGATTTGCTGCTGGGAAGAATAAAGAATTTTGTAATAAAAACGCGCCAGAGTTCTAAAGTATTCATGAGTATTTAAATGAAGTTGGTCGTAACCTTGCAGACAAAGGCTAAACACGTGAATTTAATGACTTCTATCGCGCCATTGTTAACATATTATTAAAGCTGTTATAGTTATATTATAAAGACCAGGAACCAAAATCCAAAGTTTATTACTAACTATTTACCTGGAAATATGTTGGTGATCCATCTACTTAACATAAGGTAACGGCGTTAAATGATTTATTTGGGATTTTGAGTTTTGTTATTTTAAATAAGAGTTTCTGAACGTTCTTGGAAATTTGCTGGATCGCAACTATGAAAATAACAAAATTAGGGAGAACAACCTACTATCTGAAAGAATAAGTTAACTTTGTTCATTATTGAAAATACCAACTAAATTAATTTTTCTGGACAGTGGAAATAAGTTACTACTGCTGTAAAATTTTGACTCCGAAGTAAGGCGGTGAGAATAAATAAAAGGCCCTGAAGAAAATAATTTCACCCAGGACCTGTGTCATCTTTGAGGATGCTGTGTGAGGGATATTTTTAGGGAAAGGTAGGAGAGGAAATTCTGGGTATGAAAAAGTATGAGGGGTGTATACGAATGTGCGGGTCAGTGTGTCCAGAACCGTCAGTGAGTTTGAATCCATTCCTCCTACTGCGATGCAAGGCAATGAGTCGAGAGAGATCGGCTGGAAATATCAAAAGGTCACCCGATCTCTCCCTGCATCTGTAGCTCCCGATCCGCCCCGAAGGAGGCGGGCAAATGCATCCGAGGCCGAGACCTAGACAAACCTCACACCATGAACTCGGGCACCCCTGCTAAATCACCAAACGTAGCAAACTACTTGGGGCAACCTATGGCAGGGGTATTGGCGTATTGGTTATCCAATAAATAGTTCCCAGGGCGGCGGTACCCATTATCACCTGCCATAGTGAGAGGACTCCCAAACTGAAACTTAGACACTCTCATGAAAATTCTGTTTTTTTTCAATTTTGTTTACATCCATATTAATTTGTGTTATCTACGTTCACATTACCTGAAATATATGCTTTAAGTCAGTTCTCTGAATCAGCACAACCCCTCGGGCATCATGAAAATTCCCAATAACTAACTAATTATAATAATAATTTGCAATTATAATTATATGTCATTAATACTAAAAATTATAGGAAGCATATCATCAAAGATGCAAATCAAATTGATGATTTATGTAGAAAATGTTTGGCTCTTCCGGAAACTATAGAACATATTATATCGGGATGTTCTGTATTAGCGCCGTCCGAGTATACATTTAGGCACAATCAAGTTTTAAAAATAATTCACCAAAGTTTGGTAACTAAACATAACTTGATTGACTGCCGTAATATACCATATTATGAATATGAACCAAATTCATTTTTAGAAAATGAATTTTATAAAATTTATTATGATAAAACTATTCTAACAGACAGAACAATTAGTCATAATAGACCCGATATAGTTTTACATGACAAAATTAAGAAAATAACTTATATCATTGATGTCGCTATTCCAAATTCTTGTAATATTCAGAAAACTGTTTCTGAAAAAATAAGAAAATATGCAGATTTGGGAAATGAGATTAAAAGAATTTGGCATTCTCAGACTATAAAAATATTACCATTTGTTATTTCGGCTACTGGCATTATACCTAGCCCTCTCATTCAAAATTTAGGCGTATTAGATTTGTCAAAAAATTTGTACATAAAAATGCAAAAGTCGGTCATTTTAATACATGTAGGATTACGAAAGATTTTTTAAATATTTATATTGAGGGATCAGTAGGATTTATCGGACCAGTTAGGATTTCATCAGAGCCGAACCCTCTGATATGAAAATATCTGGAGTAGGTGAAATATTTTCCCATTATGTTTCTGGTGGATTGACGTATTGTTCTTGTATTGTTTTGTATTTATTATACTTATATAGTGCACACATGTTACATTGCGTGAATTTACTAGATATTCATTTGTGGAAAAGTGTGTGGAAGGGTTTAGTTTTTCATTTAGGAAAGATTCAACCCGGACATAAAATCTGGAGCACCGTAAAAACTTTTCTATCAGAAATGTCTAGGTCAGCGTGAGTATTTTCACCTCGCGTCACTTTTAATTTTCGGTACATAATTGCCGAAATGGAATATGGAACTTTGAAATAACTCATATTTATTGTGGTTTAATTCAATATTTAAGAACAAAAAATGTGTTAAACGTGTTTAAAAACATTAATCTTTGTAGTGGATGAATAAAACGTATCTATATTTTCTTAAAAGCTTTTTGCCTGTATATGAATAGAATTTACTTACAGAGGGGTATAATCGTCTTTTTTTCAGCTCGTTACTTCATTCTACATTTTAATGATTCATTAAACTCCCCTACACAGCCGCCATTAAAATTTAACTAGAATTTTAAAAGCACAATTTTCGCTGCCCAGACAGCGTAAAGAATCTATAAAAAAGTCATAAGTCATAATATATTCCTATCAGCTTTCTTCATGGTTCATAAAACCCCCAAAGAAATGTCTCCTAAAACTTCAGGAGTCGCCGTAAATTATGTCGACACCAAATAGACGTCTCAGAAGTTTATGTTCAAATGCGTATTTATGAAAAAATATTAACTTTAACCCTTGGTGGTTAGATTTAGTAATTAATTTGATGAAGAAAAGATATCTTGGAAAGAGAGCGTGAAAAGTAACTATAGCAAAGTTAGTAGCGAATTGGTTATCAATTTAGAAAGAATATGTCAGTAAGATAAGGCTGTAGAATGACATAAGCGATGGAATAAAGTATAGTTTTTTTTATGCTACCAATTGGCCAGAGATATTATAGATAAAATTAGGACTCTAAAACACGCTGTTGGTCCTACATACAAACGACCAATGCAAATTGCCAAAATTTGGCAACTATTTTACGTTTACAGTACTTCTTGGTGTATTTAAACCAAGACGAGATATGTGAGTACCAGAGTGGTAGTTACTCTCAGTATCACCCTTGTGATACAAACATTCAGAACCAAAAGACGCTTGAAATGGCAGCTTTAGCCGTGTTACGTAAATACGAAATATCAGATACATTCAGAACTTCCTCTTCCCCAAATCCTACCCCTCCCAGCAACGTTTAGAATAATCCTATAAGTAGGCTTTCCATAGTCCGAACAGTCGGAATGAAAGAAAGATTGAAACGGATACAATACGATACTCAACGAGTAGCGCTAATCGAGCCTTTACTCAGAGGTGGAGAAATACCCCTTTAACTTGTTTAATCCACAGGAGACCAAATTTGTCCCAGCTCATAAAAATCTCGTATGAATCGTTGTATCTCCCTTACATATTCGCCGTCATGGCGAAAAATAGATATAAAAGAAGTTAGAAAGAGAATACTTCACGCTTTATGTTCAAATCTAGAATTAAACCTTAGAAAAACAAATTATGTGCACCTCTATGAAACCGATGTTTCCGATAGCAATTTGAGAAAAATATGTTTTATATAAATAAAATAAATATGGCTTTTATTACATTAATATTACAAATCTGTTTAACATGTAAAAAAAATGTATAATTATTGTAAAAACAAACAAATATTAAAAAAAAAAAAAAAAAAAAAATGTTTTTAATAAACAACAAAAATGTGAGGTGATAGTTAAATTGATAATACATTTACTTTTTTGTATTTCTTCGGCATTAACTATGTAACAATTTCTAAACATTTTGTTTTGAAGAGTTTTAATTTTCAATGTACAATTGTTACTTTATATGTATATTAAATTTTCTGCTACCGGTTTCCGCGTTCACTTGCAAATTTTAAACTGACTTAAAAATTCTATGCAAGTACAAAACGAATTTTTATGTCAGTTTTAACTTTGCTAGTGAATGACATGGATGTGTCGAAACCGGTAGCAGAAAATTAAAAATATAAAGTAACAAATGTACATTGAAAATTAAAACTCTTCAATACAAAATACATTTACCTAATAAAACATATGTGTGCTTTTCTTCATTTCGTAATCAGTGATTTTAGATAGAAAAAATGTATTGTGAGCAATTTTAAAATTTTTGTTTTGTTTGTATTCAAAATTTTAATATTTCAGAAGTTATTATATATTTATTTCTAATAATCACATTTGAGAGCATATTCTATCACCTTTTAAAAGTAGTTACTAGTTTTCGGTTACATTCTGAAATATTCCATTTATTTGGATTTTATTATAAAGCGGATTTTTCGGATTCGGAAGCGGTTCTAATGGATTAAAGTCGGAAGAAATTAGAAATTGATTACAGTTTCAAAGAAATGTACAGTCATTCTTTGGGATCTTGATATTATATTCTTATGTCCAGCCGAGGAAGTGTTGTGCCGGCACTAAAGTCATTATTTCTCATTGTCCACTGTATTGTCTACTATCAAATCGATTTGCAATCCTATCGCTTCCGAAGTCCATAATACAATAACTGTACACTGCCACCGCCCATAGTCGGCTCGCTTGGTGTATTATACCTACTGTACAAAGCGATACAGCCAGGGACTAATTTGGTGGCCACCACCAAATAGAGGGTACAGTGCCGGTAATAATAAACAGAAGCGAATTCTTTGCGCCTTGTGGACGTTTGAATATAAATATTATTTTATGGGTGGAAACCAAATGAAAAATATATTGTATTTTGTAGATTTTTTTAATCTAATCGAATCAGTATCGCACTAGTGATGAGACAGATTTTAAATATCTACATCTTTTAATGTCTTATGCACTGAATCAAGAGTCTTGTTGAGTTTTGGTGTTCTTTGGGATAAGCTTATCTTCTTATTATCAAACGAGCTATGTCTATTCTGATAACATTTGCTACTAACTATCTGTGGGAGTCTGGGTTCTCAGTTCTGTGTCAATTAAAACTTAAAATCATAATCAATTTGACATCAAAGATGACATGCCTTATCGAAGACGATACCTCAGTTTGACGTACTCACTGGATCCCATACCAACAGCATCCTTCTCATTAATCTAAATATAAGATAACTTAGTTAGTGTTAATGTAAACTAACCTACTATCTTTCTAGTAAAACACATAAATACTTGTCACACTTAATCATAAATAAACACGTAAACGCCTCAGAACAGGTTCTTCTATTGAGGTGTTCACGAAACATACAACAATAACCATCCACAGTTTCACCTTCACAAACCTACCTTACACCCAACATAATAAAATTTCAAAATACATTGTTTAAAAATGTTTTCAAAATACACCTATTAGGTATGTAAAAATGTTAATAATTAGGTAAAAACTGTAATGTATAGAAATAAATATAAATCTATTACTAATATCGTAAACCAACCATTAAAAGCGTTGTTTTCCTACAATTGTCTTCGACAGGGGTCCGTGTTTATTTAGAAATTCTGAAAGTGGTCCATGCTTATAAACAGTTTAGGAACCACTGTAATCTAAATACACCTTTGAATTGCCACGCGCCAACTCCTAGATCATAAAGGCGTTCGACCTCCACTTTATACAGGTACCGAATGGTTCCATTTGTTCCACCTAACATTTTCTATGGCGGGTGCAAGAATTCGTCCTCCAGTTCTATTTTGTTGTTATTATTTTGATTAAGAAATACACCTTTTTCATTGCAGCAGGATTGTGCATTTCGCATTGTGCAAAACAAAAATCGAAAGTGTCATCCTAACCATTAATTTGGGAATTTAGATAATATAGCCATACCTAGTAAAATATTTTAGGATTACACCCATGTATCGTGAATTGATCATTATGAACCCGACGGATTTAAAAAAGATTTGACATTGAACAAAGCGATGTTAGAGAAATTGCTGTGAGATAAGTTTATTTATAAAAAGAAACAAACAGAACACTAGATACATTGGTGAAAACAATTTACATTTAATACGAAGTAGGTGAGGAAAGGCTTTTATTACATTAATATTACAAATCTGTTTAACGTGTAAAAAAAAATGTATAATTATTGTAAAAACAAACAAATATTAAATAAATAAAAATAAAAAAAAATAAAAAAATATTTCATGGTGGGTATCTATTATGTGTTTCATTGTAGTATCATATATATGGTATGCATATTAAGTAATTACCGAGTGATGTGTATAGTGGGAATGTGTGTGTGTGTGCGTATGTGTGCACGCATGTATGTATGTAAGCGCATCGAAAAATTTATATTATTGACATGATGCTCTTAGGAAGTATTATTTTGTTAAAAAGACCAATAACTTACTTTAAATCACTTTATTTAAGGTAGTAAATGTATACTTAAGTTAAAAATTAAATATAGATCACCTAAGGAGAGGAAGGGGTAGAAGGGTGGGGGAGGGGTTACAGTGGGGAAAGTTTATTAGAATTAGAAATTAGGGATTACCATGTCAATAGAAGGGAAGGACTTATTAAGTGGGAAAATGTTTAAAAGAGGGTTTACGATTTTTTTTGCTTGGGTAATTATATCTGCTTTGATATTAACATTTTTTCTCATTTCTAAATTATTAATCTGATATGCCTTATAATCTGTTTAAAGTATTTTTAGTCTTAATTTTTTTTCAAAAGTGTTTTAATTTTTGAATAAATGATCTGCAAACTCAGATTCACTATTGCCATTTAAAGCTCTTAAAATAAGAAGAACAAATGTCGGAACGCAACCAAGAAGTTCATTAACTCTTACCTCAAAGTTTCTATTAGGAGGCTCTACTATTGATATATAGAGTCTTTTTCTGTGACACATATCTTTCGGCAATTTTCGGCAAAAGTGAAAAAAATGCAATTTTGATTGGCAAAACCAACAGTTATTTATTTTATTCATACCATATTTCCATACAGTTGTTAGTTATTTATTCTTTTGGGATAATGAGCCGGTTCGCTGGTTGTAAGGGCCTACTCTCCCAGACGAACATCTTGGAAGCGTTAAAGTTCTCCGTAACGCTCCTTTGAATTTTGGAGGCGATGCCATTTTTCATAATTGCACGAGCGAATTGTGGAAGAGATAAATATTAAATAATGCGCGGTCGTGACATGTTTTTGGGAGATCATTCCTCATTGGGAATAATGATGCAAATAATATATTTGTTTATCCAGCATATGGAAACCATAAAGTTTTAAAATTAACATAGCTCTTTGCTCATTAGTTCAAATGCATCTAACTATAAGTTATATTGTAGGTATCCATGTCTAAAAAGTGTAAAAAGAATTAGGTTATAAAATGTAGCTCGTACATTGTGTCTGGAAAATCGTAGTACAAGCGGGGAACTGGTGAATCTGTAATTTGAAGTCAATTTTTGTGGCATAACTTTAGTCCGAAGTAGGAATTTTTAAAGTAAAATTTGAAAAATCATGAGGTTTAATATAAGCTGAATAATTATTTTAAAATGCATTGAACAGTGGGCCCAGTTTCATAAGTTTTTTTATCCCTTTAATTGCCGGAAATTAAAAAAAAAAAGGTTTAAAAAAATTGAAAAGCTCATAATGTATTGTTTGTTCGATGTAAATTTACCAATTAGTTTTCCTCTTGTACTAGGATTTTCCGGATACCGCGTATATGTTTAGGTACCTCTTAAGCATCCAAACTCTAGTAATTTTCAGTAATTTTATTTAAGTATATGCTGCTGTAGCATTTTGTAAAGCCGTTTTTTGCTAGAATTGGTGAATTGTCATGTCATTACTCACCTTGCCTCATTCACATGCATCCATACAATCCCAAGAGCCACTTTTAATTAAATTATGTAAATTTTTATTTAAAATCATGTCAATTAAACAACTATATTCTAAAACTATAGGTACTCATTTACATTCATAAGTACAAAACCCAAGAAATAACAACTAACACGTACCTACATTAGAAACACTAGATTTCATGGTCAAAAACATATCCAACAAGTAACTACCAACACAACACAAAGCTTCTTATATTATGGTATTAAACTCTACAATAAAATACCACTCTTACTCAAAAACCTCAACATTATACCATTTAAATCTCAAATAAAAAGCTGGATACTAAATATAGGGAGATCAAAAATAGAAAATACACTGATATCGAATACAGACTAACACCGATTCAACTGAACTAAATTATAAGAAACACTACCTTATTTACTATATAATTATTTAAAAAAAATACTACATGATATATGTTTATAACTAATTAATATTAATTTCTTATAATTAAATTATAATATGTAAATGACATCCCCAGCACGGGAGATCCCAGTGAGGATATCATTATCTCTACATGTTACTAAGAAAGGAAGACAATAAATCATTATTATTAATGTCACCCCTTTCTCCGTATTAATTCATTCTGTACATTCAAAACATCCCTTCTCTCGTTAATAATAACGCTAATTTGTGTACATTTTTCTTTACGCCGATGCACGAATGGAATGACATAGAGATGCGTTGACAATACGATGTCATTCTCATTCAAAGATCGTCTCATACTTAATAATCCGTTATTCTGACTAACTCTTGACATGCCCGACTCAAGTATTTGTTTCACTTGATCGTACAATGTCTTCCTGGAACTTGCTACACGCTGTACATGCATCCACAAAATCCACAACCTAACATATCATAAAATATGAAAACTTGGTCATTCAGCGGAGTTTTGCTTTTTTTACATTTTTAAGGTTCCCGTTAAACACCAATTCTATGTGCGGTTTAGTTTTCTATCAAATTGTAATAAGCTTAACAAGATGGTAGCTTAACAAGATGGTAGGTGTCCTCTTCTGGTCTTCACAGTTTGTTCAAAAGCTGAATCCGCATTAAATGAAGACCTTTCAACTGTCAAAAATAAAATGACGATTGGTCATTTGATGACAATGTTTTATTTGAATTTCTGTGAAACAACCGGTCCTATACAAAACACTTATTAAGATGAAGCCATACTAAATAATGCAAAATCGTACAAAATTATATGTTTTGTTTTGAAAATTTGAAGTATTATAGATGCTTCAATTAAATACTGCGTGTGGAACATATGTTGGCCCTTAAACATGTCAATTTTTTTTTTTTAATACGTCATTTAATAAGTCTAGAAAAAAATAAAGTGTTAGGTCTATAAATAATACTTTCAAGTGCAAACTCTCCTACTTATAAACACCTTTTCGGATATGGTTTTATTGTATAATGTGGCCTATTTAGTTTCTTTTATAATGATCGTAATCAAAAATGATATTTAGGCTCGAACTTCGTAAAATAAAATAAAATATCCATTTTCGCGTTGTTATTTTACAATACGGCCGGCAGTCGACGAATTTGAATTTTCAAAAGTGGTCCCTATGCCGTCCACCGAAGGACTACATACCTATTTTTGTGACAGTTTCGCCCCGCCCCGGCCGCGATGGGGAATAGTCGCCCTAGACTCTGCGCCGCTTGGTTCCTTGAAATCAACTTTAAATTTCCGTTTTATTACAATAAACAATGCGTAAAAAATGTATTAATGTTTTATACAGGCCTTTACGATAAAAAGATGTTTTTTTTCTAAAATACCTTTTCCAACCTTTCCAAAAGCTTTTTCTCTAGTATTTTTAAACTCCTCCTATAAAGGGGCGTGAATTCCGAATTCGAATTTTTCCTGGACTATTGGATCGCCTTAATGTAGCTAGGGTTCTAAAATAAAGTTTTTCCTTTCAAAAACCATGTCTCATGTCAGAACAACAACTTTCATAAAAAACATTGATTGTTTGTTGTTATTTAATACCGCACAAGAGTTATTTCAGCCCGAAGTCAATGGAGCTAAGCCACCTCAAATTTGCATATACTTTGTGATACTAAGGGCCGTCTGTTTCAACGCTCGCTAAAGTAAAAGTAAAGCAAAAAGCAGTTACTAAAGTTAAATTTCACCAAAATGCGTTTTTCAATCAATTTGACTGCTTGTTTTACGTTACTTTTAACTTTTGTATTAACTTTCCGAAAACCGATAGTTACTCTAGAGTTACTCCGCCATATTGGCATATTTGACAGTTCTGCCGCATATCGAAAAAATATTGCTGTTGAACAGAATCAATTCTGATATCGACATATTTAGCGTTACCTTTTAAAGACAAGCTCTATTAATGGATGTATAGCAGGTTTTACAGGACTTCAAATCGATTTATTGTCTCATAAACATTACAAAAATATAACATGAGTAGTAGGTAGAGCCTGAACTGCCTGAACAATCGTTTCGGATATCCACATATTAGCGAGTGAAGCTGCCTTTAAAAGACAAACTCTATCAATGCTAGTATAGTTTGTACACCTACTAAGTACTAACGGTTAATGTAATACTCTTACAAACGGATTATAAAAAAGCTATAAAATGTATGTTTTTTTGTTTTCGATACCATAAATAAATTGAATTGAATATCTCGAAAAATATGAGACACTTCAAATTCAAGGAGATATCACAACTGCTGGAAAGTAAATTACATTCATATTGTATAGTATATGTATTATAATAGGTCGTCATTTCTTTGTAAATATTCATACAAATACTTTTTATCGGAACAATGCCGTCAGATACTACGATGCGCAACAAAATACAACAACCGGAAATTTTGACAGTTGTTCCGATTTTAGAATTTAGTTTACGGTGTTGCCGCATAAAAAAATATTTCGATGCGTTTTTCCACATAATTCCGAGGAATATTCTGCTTTTTAGACTGGCCACACTGACAACTATTACTTTAGCGAAAATACACTTGAAACAGCGCGCGGTCCTATTTAACATCCTTGTTACTTTAAATGACAGTTAAAATTTAACTTTATGACACGATTTAGCTTTCTGTTGAAACAGACGGCCCTAAGGGCCGTCTGTTTCAACGCTCGCTAAAGCAAAAGTAAAGCAAAACGCAGTTACTAAAGTTAAATTTCAGTAAAATGCGTTTTTCAATCAATTTGACTGCTTGTTTTACGTTACTTTTAACTTTTGTGTTTACTTTCCGAAAATCGATAGTTACTCTTGAGTTACTCCGCCATATTGGCATATTTGACAGTTCTCAGTTTATTTATGATAGTTCTGCTCGAGGTAATCTACGAAATTCCGTGCTTTAACATAGTAATCATGATAAATATTGTAGAAGACGATGATAGTGACGATGAATTCCTCATCCAATATGTCTGACAGCGAAAACCAAAAACATTTCGACCCCGCGTCAATAATTTGGTTATCCGGGATGATCTCGAATTTTTGGCGCGGCATCGCACGTCGAAAATATCTTGCTGTTGAACAGAATCAATTCTGATATCGACATATTTAGCGTTACCTTTTAAAGACAAGCTCTGTAAATGGATGTATCGCAAGTTTTACTCAAATCAATTAATTGTCTCATAAACATTACAAAAATATAACATGAGTAGTAGGTAGAGCCTGAACTGCCTGGACAGAATCGTTTCGGATATCCACATATTTAGCGAGTGAAGCTGCCTTTAAAAGACAAGCTCTATTAATGCTAGTATAGTTTGTACACCTACTACTTACCTACGTTTAATTTAATACTCAAACGGATTTTTAAAAAGCTATAAAATGTATGTTTTTTCTGTTTTCGATACCATAAATAAATTGAATTGAGGATCTCGTAAAATATGTGACACTTCAAATTCAAGGAAATATCACAATTACTGGAAAGTAAATTACATTCATATTTTATATTATAAAATGTATTATAATAGGTCGTCACTTATTTGTAAATATGCATACAAATACTTTTTTATCGGAACAATCCAGTCGTCCTACGATGCGAAACAAAATACAACCGAATATTTTGACAGTTGTTCCGATTTTAGGATTTAGTTTACGGTGTTGTCACATCAAAAAATATTTCGATGCGTGTTTTAACATAATTCCGAGGAATATTCTGCTTTTTAGACTGGCCACACTGACAACTATTACCTTAGCGAAAATACACTTGAAACAGCGCGCGGTCCTATTTAACATCCTTGTTACTTTAACTGACAGTTAAAATTTAACTTTAGGACACGATATAGCTTTCTGTTGAAACAGACGGCCCTAGAGAAAGTAGAGAAGTTCAGGTAAAGATTGCGAAGGCCTTTGAACATTATACGAATTAGGTGTATCATTCTCTCCATATCAACCCAAATCTGCGTCCTCTTCCTATAAAAACAAGTCAAAGCCAGACCAATGTAGATTTAAAACACTCGTAAAATTTAGAAATGTCAGAAAAAGACCACCTTAGTCTTTATACTTAGCAAAGTAAAATAATGTCGTCAATTTATCAAGACATTTAATGGCTCTCAGCGCGTTGAAGCGTTGACGCTAATTTATAGAAATGCATTTCATCAAAGGATTGAATGATTCATGTTCTGACTTTCATTACTCTTTTTTCAGTTTCAGTTGGAAAGCTATTCTCGAAATGAAATGATCTTTTACGAAAACGTTCATGCAAAATCAAATTTCTCACAAAGCGGATGATTAGATAGAATTGTTTCCAGGCTTCGAGATATCATACGTCAATGTTTCCAGGTATGAATGTGCAAAAGTTTGGGGTATTTCCACAAACGAGTGATTCTGTTGAAAATGTGCGGAATATTTAATCATTTTTCTGATTGTAATCATCCTACTAAAAATGTTTGTTTTTTATCTTTTCATTCAATATTATTGATTTTAAAAACGCTCCAAAACTGAAAAAATCAAAACGGGCCGTTTTTTGCAAATGGGTTTGTGACGTCACAAGCGTAGCTTAGCTGAACAGTATAAATAAACACTGTCATTGAGTGTCCGCACTCATGACGTCACACGATAGCCACGCCCCAAAATATCGTTTTAGCGGTAATTCAAAAATTTTGACCGGTCAGTGTCTAATTTGGCAACGCATTTTAGTTCCACCCAAGCGTCGCGTGTTAGATTCCTCGACTGGCTAAGTCCTCCATCACGACACAAGCAACGTTTTCCGCTTACAGTGGTGGTAGAAGGAGATTTTCAAATATTGTCAGGTTATTCGTTACTCGGGAATGTTTGTTTTTCTTATAGAAATTTTTTAAATTTAAAAGTACCGGTGCCGAAGAGACCAACGTAGCAAGTTCCTGATTTTTTCTAAATTAAAATACCGATAGATCAAGGACTGAATTCCCACCAGCTAGGGTTGCCAGATACGGGCTTATCTTTTCCTGGACATTTCTACTACTACTGAAAAATAATGAGATTCTTTTAAATCAGATATCAACTTTTCCTGCGAATAGGGTCACTAAACACTGCGTGTGATTGCCGAAGCCTTTGTACGTCCACATTTAATTTTTGCATCTGGAATTAAATTGTGTAATTTTTTTCCCAAGCAGTCTAAACTATTGTAACTCAAATCATGTTTTACATTATGATAAACTAATGCTACTTTGGCATTTACGATCGAAATTTCTTCCTTAGTATCTTTCTTTATGAAAAAAGTGTCCACGCACCTTGAAGTCTTTTTGGCTGGCACCATATTTTTATGCTTGGCACTATTGGCGTGAATCTACAACAATGCAATACAATACCAGTTACAATACAATTATTGCTCTAATGTCTATAAAAGCAATAAGCATACTAAATACCTACTTTTACATTTCACCCACATTAAAAAATCGACGACGCCAAATTGGCGTCGCCAATAAATAAATCAATTAAAAAACATAATAAATATACCTAATAATGACGACTTACTGTCAACGCGCGGCGACCTTTATACTGACTTGCGATATCTGAGTTACATGTTTTACAAATTGCAGGAAACTCATTTTTTTTCCCAATCCAGTATATATATAATCACCTCCCCTCGCACCTCACGCACCTCTCACACAGGCTCTATGAGTTGTGTGTGTGACACGACCAACGACACATACCTACATACCGCGGCAATATGTTCTTGTTGCGTCGCCCCATGGTGCCGTAATTTTTTTGGAAAAAACTAGTATTCGTGAATTTCGGGACAATAAGGTGTAATTACTGGACACGGGACCACACACAAAATTCCGGGACTTTCCCGGAATTCCCGGCCATCTGGCAACCCTACCACCAGCTGATGCGTGTGCTCTAAATAGTGCAATCCGTTTAAAGTTAAGGAAGTCAGGGGTGTTTTCTAGAGTTTGGGACTCCAGACCAGAGGTGGCTTGCATGCATGCAGGGTCAGCAGTTGCATCGAGTCCTGTACAGTACCTACAGTGCCTACGCAATGCTTCTGAGTGGTTAACTTGACTCTGGCTTTGATAGACGACCAGGTTCCTGAGCTGGTCACTTACAGTTAAACCAAGTACATCATCGGATTATGTCAAACAATATAATTTAAATTAAATAATAACTGGATATGTGCAATATGTACAATATCTGCAATAGCAGCACCCCTGACTGAATAGATAAATATGTCGATCCCAAAGCTTTGTGTTAATAGGTAGTGATGAGCTAGGTAGGTACTTAGTGACCGTAGCAATAGTTTAAACCCATTTCAATATCATTGCATTTTTTTTGTGTAGATAACCATAATAAAAAAATGGATGGGGCGTAAGTTAATAGATAGACATTAAACAATATGAATAGAGCACGTGTCAACATAATTATTTTAAAAAGGTGTCACGTAAAAAAAGTCAATAAAGTGGGCATGCACCATTTAACACCTAAAAGCTTTTCAATAGGCATGCACAATAAAATACAGATTAAGTAGGAGGTTTACATAAAGCCAGTCAAAGTAGACCTTTCTCTCTGTATTCTATAAATATAACAAGTTTAACGTTCTGCTTTCTGTTCAACGAAATCCCATTCAGAATAAATAATTCTTTCTCGCTCAGTAATTAAAATAGTGGGTAAAGAGTAGATACATAAATAGTCTCCTAATGTAAGTGTAGAGAATTCTTTGGTAATGTAGAGTATAGTTGCTCGTTTTACCTATCAATAGAAATCCTTTATTCGGAAGAAAGAACAATGAAGTTACAGTTTTAGAGTCAATG
The DNA here is from genome assembly GCA_917563855.2 of Limnephilus lunatus. NCBI lineage: Eukaryota > Metazoa > Arthropoda > Insecta > Trichoptera > Limnephilidae > Limnephilus > Limnephilus lunatus. The sequence continues at coordinate 72,620,459 of OU830596.1, forward strand.
TTCGTGTTGTGTCCAGTGTTCAGAATTGTTCTCTCTATAAAAACACGTGTGATGTGGATAGAATGTTTTAAGACTGATTTTATACCAACTTTTTTCCATACTTCCTAGTGTTATATCTATTTGTTATTTGTAATAATCACACATTTGATATTCATTATATTACACAATTTGGGAGGCGGGAATGGGTACCGCCGCCCCGGGAACCTTTATTGGATAACCAACACCTCTGTCATAGGTCACCCCAAGTGGTTCGCTACGTTTGGTGATTTAGCAGGGGTGCCCGGGTTCATGGGGTGAGGTTTGTCTAGGTCTTGGAGGCGGATGACTGAGACACACTGAGCCCCAGATTCCTACCCACTCCTTAAACCCCTTTCTTTCCCAGAACTCTCCTCTCCTTCATTTCCTTAAAAAAAAACACACACAGCATCCCCAAAGATGACATAGGCCCTGAGGGAAATTATTTTCCTCCGGGTCTCCTGTGTGGAGCGCATGTTAAAAAAAAGGTTTCAGTTCAAAAAATATTTATAAAACACACGTCACTGCTGAAAATACTGCTACGCGTGGCGATGGTATCACATGATATGCGCTCTCTCTCTCCTCTGTTACCGTGGTGCTAGAACGAGTCGCACTGCTTACCACGTGACCCGCCGCTAGGCCCTACCCGACTACTCAGTTGTGACTTGTGATGGAAAAATATTTTTATTGTCTTTAATTGAAAAAATATATCTTCGTATAGCAACCGGTTTCAGCAAGTTAAAACCATTTTCAGACGAGTCTGCCTGTTACGGTCTAATATTATTAAATCATATTATTATTATATCTAGTCCGGTCTGTGGATTTTTTAGTCGTCCACCTTCCCACGACAGCGTTTAGTCTCCGTTAGACTAGGGACAGGGACATTAAAGCTAAACCATTTCAGGCACGCGTCGAGCACAGCCCATAAAACCCCAACTCCCGAGCCATACTCACATGGGCCAGATATGTCACCAGGGAACTTAGAAGGAAAAGGCATGCCGCTGATAGCTCCGTTGTACCTTGTCACACTCTCCTCCTCTTTCTCATGCAAAACCATGCATGCGGCATGTGACAAAAAGAGAAGTCAGTTTGGACCTCTCGGCGATGGCATGCAAAAGGTTCAAGCAACGCAACCAATCACTCACATCAACTCCACCAACAAACACTCTAACAATTGTTTTGAGAGCGTGGAGTTTTAATGTAAATCGATGTCTTAGTTCAGCTTTGAAAAGGGGTTAATTACAAAATCAGAACTGATTTCAAATTTGAAAGAGCGTAAATAATTTTCGCACGGAGAACATTCAGATTTAGTGTAATGCGGTTTTGTGATTTGTGGAGCCAGGTGTTGGCGCACTAAGGTCAGAAATACGCATTACTCCCAAAATAATATTCATGCTTGTTGTTACTTACTTTGTATGGTTTACATTCCGTAAGAAATATGATGGACGACCATAATACTACAGTAATATCTACCCATTTCACATACTTGATGTGTGGTAAAAATAATATCTTAGGTAATTTATAAAAAATATCATGTGCTGGTGCGTAACTCTGGTTCAATAAACTCTGGAACCGTTTGCTTTGAAGTTAAGCATCATTTTCAAAAGTTGTAAATAATTTATTGTGTGAAAAATTTAAGTAATACAGGGTGTTAAGGGACGTACTTGTACTTTAACCTCTGATTTATTTGGAGTAAAAAATCTAAATGAAATTTAGGTCTTCGGTGACTATGTAATTGTCTTTTTAATTTTTTTTTCTTTAAAATCTTACTAAAAAACTTCCTCATGTCGTCACTGGTCACTCTACCGAGTGATCATAGAACTCTATCTAAATTTCTTTAAATAGACAATAAACAGTGTTAATTTCAAGCGACCTTCCAGGTAAGTATGGTCCTGTATTAATTCATTTTTAGGCAGCATCGCGTTCATTGGTCAAAATATTGTACATATATTTTCGTATCGGTGATCAATGAACCGGTGTATGCAATTTTTAGCCATAAGTTGTTTTTAATTGTTTGTCTAGCTTTTAGTCTTTCTAGATTTTAGGCATGTATGGTAAGTTTGTACAGCGCCCTTGAGGTGATTTTTCACAAAAACGGCGCTATATAAATCGTCCAAATATTATTATATTTTTACGGTGCTCCAGATTTTATGTCCGGGTTGAATCTTTCCCAAATGAAAGACTAAACCCTTCCACACACTTTTCCACAAATGAATATCTAGTAAATGAACGCAATGTAAGTGCACTATATAAGAATAAAACAATACAAGAACAATACGTCAATCCACCAGAAACATAATGGGAAAATATTTCACCGACTCCAGATATTTTCATATCAGAGGGTTCGGCTCTGATGAAATCCTAACTGGTCCGATAAATCCTACTGATCCCTCAATATAAATATTTAAAAAATCTTTCGTAATCCTACATGTATTTAAAATGACCGACTTTTGCATTTTTATGTACAAATTTTTTGACAAATCTAATACGCCTAAATTTTGAATGAGAGAGCTAGGTATAATGCCAGTAGCCGAAATAACAAATGGTAATATTTTTATAGTCTGAGAATGCCAAATTCTTTTAATTTCATTTCCTAAATCTGTATATTTTCTTATTTTTTCAGAAACAGTTTTCTAAATATTACAAGAATTTGGAATAGCGACATCAATGATATACGTTATTTTCTTAATTTTGTCATGTAAAACTATATCGGGTCTATTATGACTAATTGTTCTGTCTGTCAGAATAGTTTTATCATAATAAATTTTATAAAATTCATTTTCTAAAAATGAATTTGGTTCATATTCATAATATGGTACATTACGGCAGTCAATCAAGTTATGTTTAATTACCAAACTTTGGTGAATTATTTTTAAAACTTGATTGTGCCTAAATGTATACTCGGACGGCGCTAATACAGAACATCCCGATATAATATGTTCTATAGTTTCCGGAAAAGCCAAACATTTTCTACATAAATCATCAATTTGATTTGCATCTTTGATGATATGCTTCCTATAATTTTTAGTATTAAAGACTCTATCTTGTATGGCAAGCATAAAGCCTTCTATTTCTGCGCTCAACTCTCCAATACTCAACCATTTGTTTGACGAAAATTTGTCAACATATGTTTGGTTGAGATAATTGAAGTGTTTTGCGTGTAGAATTTTATTTGACCAGGAATCTAATAATTCCTGGTTGGTATTTATAAGAATGCTGGCATTCTCGTCGTATAAATTTAATGGTGAAATATTTCTATCTGCCTTGCAAATAATTTTGTGCATTTCTGAACTATCAGCTTTCCTATGGAAAAAATTTATTATTATTATTATTTATCGTGATACCCCTCACCCATCCCCTAAGTGTCCAATATCTAGTTATGGGAGAACGTGAGAAATAAAAAAGATATTTTATTAGATGAAGGATACAATTCGTATCTAATACAGCCTTGTTTTTTTTAAATTTTATTTATTTAATAAGGTAAAAGTAATATGATATTTCGCTTTCAAACTTAAGTACCTACAGAGTATATATTTTATAGTATATTTTATACATCAGTATAAAGTAGTGTATAGTAGTAATATTTTTTATTTTGTTCTAACAACTTATGTTTATAGTTTTTTTAAAGGTATTTATATTCTTCTCCATTTTTAGGTTATCTGGAAGGAGATTATATATCTACTTATGGGTACGCCTTCGTGGCCAATGCTTCTCTTGCGACTTTCAGTATTTTTTCTTTGTTGATGCGACACGCTCCAGTGCAAAAAACGAAGCAATATGCAACGCTGTTGTGTTTTTAATTTTTTTAAATTAAATCATAAAAAATAGTATTTTTTTAACAGTTAGGGTCTGATTAAGGGATTGGGCGGTTACTCTACAGAGTGACCAATGACGAGGTGGAAGTTTTTTAAAATTTTGTTAGGTATGAAGAAAAAAATTGAGAAAAAGAGGACTATATGAAATTTTAGTAACTAAAGAAAATAATATCAGGAATCACCGGTTAAAGTAAGTCGAGTACATCCCTTTAGACCATATACATATTATATTTTTGAAGAAAATGATTTTTCAATAAGTATAATTTTCAAAATTTTAAGCAACCCCCGACACAAAAAGAGATGATGACCTTGAAATGCCTGAATAGATTTTCATGAGTTGTAGCTAAAAACCAACTCGATCACGTCAGTTTTCGAACAAAAAAAACTGCACCATAATCGGTCCATTCGTTTAGGAGCTACGATGCCATAGACAGAGACACAGACGCGCAGACACACAGACGCATAGACGGCGGTCAAACTTATAACACCGCTCCTTGCGTCGCGTCGTGGATTAAAAATGAAACTGAACTGAGAAGAACACAAAGAGCGATAAAATTGGTACCTATCTATAAATTAGTACATTGTCGTGGATATTTTTTCTTGATCATTCGACGGCAATTGTCCTTCATCTGATTTGCTTTATACGTAAACTTTCAGCTTCACAAATCCTACAATTATTTTAATATCTCGTGATTTTTCAAGAGTTTGCGCTATTAAAAATATTAGATGGCGACATTTTCTGTATTACCAGCCACATTCACCAATTGAAATAAAATTAACTGTATCTAAGTTAAGTAGATTTAAAAAAAAAATATTAATGAAAGTATCGCTAATTTTGACGGTCGCAAATTATTAAAATAAAATAAAAATGATAACAATAAAAATCTACCTACCTACAAGAAAAATTATCCACAGATTAAAAATACGTCAACAAGTCCAAATCACTTTTTTTATTTAAATACCGCACAGGAGTCCCAACCATCTAAAATCAGTGAGACTATAGCATCCCCAATTGGGACATGTTTTGAGGTTGAAGGTAGTGGGGAGGGGAAGAGGAAGGTGGCAAGTACCTGACTATTCAGACCTGGCCACAAAAGATGGCTAAAGCCATTTCATGTAATGTTTCAAATCAGAATGGTGATCTTACACCAGGGCGATAATGAGAGTACCTTCCTCTGGAAGGTAACGCAAATATACCTTATATTATTTTAAATGATTAAATTGTGAAATAACACAAATCACTCAAATAAAACCTTACCCCTTGACCACGGAGGCCATTAGAAAAATTTATATGTAAGTAGATACATTCATTGTTTATTGACTACTAGCAGACCCGGCCACACGTTGCTGTGACTAACGAAATACAACGCCATTACCCAACCTTTATAAAATCCACACCACCCGCTTGCCAGCTGCCCGCTGACCGATGCCTGAATTGAATATTTGAATTTCTCGGCTTTTCTCTACTATAATAAGCATATATGTTACATATAAACTTTCCTCTTGAATCACTCTCTATCTATTGATGAAAACCGCATGAAAATCCGTTGCGCAGTTTAAAAGACCTAAACGCACATACATTTTGAGTCGAAACAAACTTCATTTTATACTACGTAATGATAGTGAATTTTTCGGTGTTTCAATCACCTGAACATTTACGCCATATGTATAATAAATTATTCCGACTATATACACAATATACAGTATTAAAAATAATACAGTATTAAGAGTCAATTTCTACAGGCCCTTTTTCCAATTTCCCAATCTCCATTTCACAATCCCTCAATGCCATAAGCTGTGATTCTTGTCCATACCCAAAGCATTATAAGAAAAAAAATAATAATGTCCGCTTGTGTCGCAAGCACATCCCTATTATAGCTTATTTACCATTTTTACGAATTACCTTACAGACATCTTGTCATTCGTGTCACGTTTCGAAGGTTCGGCTTTTATCCTTTATCTAAAACTTCAAACAGCCAATATTTCGAAATTCGTTAGAAATTCACTTGTAAGACATGCGAATTGCAAGCACGAATAGGATATGCCTATTTTCACAAAAGGAACCAAATAAATACGAACAATAGCTGAATACGAATAATTCACAATACCTATCGTCAGAATTACATACCTTCAAGCAATAACATCAATTTATTATTATCTGTTGCGCGTAGATTGAATTAGTGATGAGGAGAAGCTCTCGAAGGGCAAAACTATCAAAGTTAGGTACAGTCGACGTCGACACCAATAAAATACGTACGTGCGTACATAAGGATGCCATAAATTTGTAATATTTTGTAACTAGTTAGGCTAGTTGCCAAAATAGTATGCATTGAAGACGAATATCGGAAAGACTTGGATAGAAATATTTCAACAAGTTTCCTAGAGACCCCCGTCAGCGGGAGTCCTGGTTAGATGCCAAAATAGGAATTACATTGAAGACACAAAAATATTTCTCTTGTTTATTATTATATCGGAAAATGTTGCTTGTGCAATTATGGAGAACTTAGCTGGCAGAGAATTGAACACGCGACGCCTGGGTGTTTCTGTTTTAAATAATTCTAAAAGATTTTCATTCAATAAAATATTAAAGGATTTTTTTTGGTATTGGTGGGTATATAACCATGCAACCTAGAAAAATCATTAAAAGTGATGAAAAAATCTATAAAAATTCGTTAAATGGGTTACGTTAGGTTAGGTTATGTGCTATTTTTCAATGTTTGTTTTCATACCTTGTCAGTGGTCAGTGGCTTTGTGAGCATCGCATTTGGGTCCCACCCACTGAGGCGGGCTCAAGAGACAAGCAACATTTTCCGCTTAGCGTGCTGGTTGTAGGAGATTTTCAAACATTGTTGGGTTATGTGTAACCCGGGAATGTTTGTATTTCTTTATAAAAAAACATTTAAAAGGGTGTTGAAAATGCATGATTCTGATTTGTCATGGAACCAGCATAAGACATCTCAGGCTTGCCATTGAAGTTAAATCATGTAGTAAAGTCATCTTTCACACAAACGAAGTATTGAATTCCGTAAGTCCAAACATAAACATGATAGATAGGTAGGTGCCTAGATTTGAACGTGAACATATATATTACCCTTAAAAAATCTTCATCCTCCTCGGGGAAGGGGGGGGGGGGCATTGTAAGTGCCTAGGGCCCCTGAGAGCCTGGGCCTGGGCGACCCTCAGATAATGTACATTAATTTGACTGAGAGTTTATATATTTCGCTATTTTTGGCTATTCGTTGAAAAACGTCTACATTACATAATAGGTATTTTTACAGTAGCCATCTTTGATTTTCTGTGTATAATGAATGTGCCACACAGGGTGAGGCACACAAGACTGTATAAACAGGTTGCTGATCGCAGTCCACGGATGCTCTAGATGTCGGTCCGTTCACCACGTGTGAAGGACGTGATCTTTGCTGGCGCTGTAGCTAGTCCGATGTCTAATGACTCCTTCCTTATGACGTAGCTTAGTCTGGTCCGTAGAGAAGTATGTATTCCGTAGTCCAGGTTCAGGCAATGGTCAGTAAATAAAAGAGGCGAGTAGAAGGTAGGTCGGAGCGAGGTCAGCGAGCGAGAAGAGAGAGAGATGTTGAAGCAACGGGTAGTTTCGAATGACTGACTTAATACCGAGGGCGTCGCCCTACTTATACGCCGGCTCGAAACCCAAGCGTATAATCAGGGCGACAGCCGTCGGGCCGCTTAAAACACTCTCTGTCTGCTGGCTTACCCCCACTCCGATATATTTATTTAGTAAACAATAATCATTTTACATTTTTAAAATAGGAGCGCGCATACGTCCGACACAATGAAATAAAGGATGCATGGAGCATGATATATTTGAAAAGGAATTGATTGATTGATTGGCTTTAAGAAACTACATTAACTATAACACCACGATTTTTTTTTCAGGCAATAATACCACCACCAGCAAAATTATAAGCCGATATGATGTTCAACCATGGTGAAACAACTCTGTTTACACTACTCATGTATTCATGAAAGGCGAGTGTACGCACAGATTGAAACTAGGCATTGAAAGTTTTATTACATATTGTTGTTTTCTTGTCTGAAATAATGCTGTAGACAAGATAATAGGGTCTTCCGGTTTCCTAGTCAAGTTACTTACCCCGAATATAATTAACTTTTAGATTCGAAAGTAAAATTTCTTCTGTGAACCGTAATGAACCTTGAGTAAAGGTAGTCACATTGTTGGTATAATGAGGTGGCTTATGGAAATATTGTAATTTGAAATGCAAAATTAATTGGATACACGAACATTCTTTTACGTGCTTGTAACAATTGGAATGGGTCAATATGAGAAGGGAGAGTAATAATTTTATTGGTAGAAACATCATGAGTTTGTATATTTGGGAAGTGTGTTTACGAGAGATGGAAAGGCTGATATTGAAAGAAGGGTATATGCAGGCAACTACATTAATGGCGCCAGCCTAAAACTGTCCAAAGGAGCGAAGCTAGCCGTCCACAGTGGATTCTGGTACATACCCTGATGAATGGCAGTGAGTCATGGAACTGGCAGAGGAAGGATGAAAGAAGACTGAATTTTGTAGAGTTGAGATGCCTAAAAAAACGAAAAACGATCGTGTGAGAAACGTGGTCGTGTGCGATCCGCAAAGAATGCAAGGCTGATTTCAGAGTAACCAATAAGATTAAGAAAGGGACGCTCAGATCGTTTGGGCATGTAGAGCGAATGAACGAGGAAAGGAGTGTAAGGAGAATATGTGTGGCAAGTTTGAATGATAGAAGAAATCAGGGACACCCGAGCAAGACATGGCACGACCAAGTGAATCAGATACTTGAGTCGGCCTATGTCAAGAGCAGGGCTGGGCAGTATTTGAATTACTT